>OX638140.1:72617072-82617072 GCA_951805005.1 Othius punctulatus
AAGATGATGTGCGGCTAAGCGACGCCACCATCATTCGCACTCCGGTTGAATTAATTAATCCCGAGCCTGTAATCCGGGAAGGAGCTTGCCGGAGGATTTTTTACGCAAATTGCGCATTCCATCTCTGCACCTCCAGCTCAGTTGGCATAAGATATTTACTCCTCATCGCGAAAATGGGCAATCCCGGCGCGCGGAGAGCGTTACGATCCCCTGGAGGGGCACTACCGAAACGCGCCGCTCTCGCTGCTTCCTTGGTCCACGTGAAATGCTCCGGGGTCTCCTCCGGCACCTCCAAACTGGGTCACATCGGCGGCGTGACCGGTTCAATTCAGCACCAAACTTGAACCAGTTTGCCACCCGGCTCGCGGATTTCCGGCGCTACGAAGAGCCTCCAACCAGAAATCTTATTTATTATCGCGGAATCCTGTTCCGGCTTCCCAGCCACGAGGAAGACTGAAGGGGGGAAAGGGAATGGCGGAGGGGGGCAGTAACCGTTATGTCCTGGATGTATCGCTGATGATTATCGCACATTTGAATGAGGTCGCATCATCACAAGGAACAGTAAATCTGTACGCCCCTAATAAGATGGGATAGATCAAGTTTTTCAATGTCCCTCTACGTATCTATTTATTGAAGGATTCACATAACCAGCGTAAACACATACATACATACATACATAAAACACATTACATAACATTAAACACATAACATAAATATAGCATAATTACATTAGCATTTTTGCGATGTGCATCAAAATCATTTTGTTCCACACTGTATATCGTGGGAGATCTGGGCTGTAAGATTTTATCTTTGCTTAAATCACACAATTACCTTCTAATTAGCACGTGACACATAAATATTATAGTAACCAAACTTCGTTTGTTGTAATGTTCCAAGTCAACAACGTAATTCATCTCATATTATGCGCGAGGATTTGCTTTTGCTGGAGTCATACTTTTACTACATCCGTCATGTGCGAATAATGCGTAGAACCGTCTAAAAAATAATTGCGTGGTGAGATTTACATTTAAACCAGTGATATGCAGAACTTATACTATGGCATTCTTCGGATTCCTCGCTTCAGAAAGTAACCCTCCCAAACTGCAGCAATAACGCAACCTGAGCTGTGACCAAGCGTCGCATGCTAATCGATCCGAGCCGTGGCGAAGAATGCAATTATACCGAGGGGGTCGGACGGTATTTTTTAATAATTTCACATTCTCTCGGTGTTTATGCTGCGGATACTGCGAATGCCTCTGCGGAGGAGCTGTAATTATCAAGTTTTAAATTCACGTGTAATTTTTTGCCAACAGTATAAATTTAAATGTGCTGAAGTGAGAAGGCATTAATAGCTGTGTTCAAATTCGAAAGATATGTTAAAAATTTGCTGATGGTGCAGGCCCCTAATATCTTTAACCGACAGTTCGTTTCCATGAGTATTATTGTGCTATGGTACCGTCGCACATACCATGACTGTCATAGAAACTAACAGTATATGTTTCTACCATAGCACCATACCCAGCACAATTGAAAGGCGAAAACCAACGTTCCTGTTTATACAATGCATGATTGGATCAACATTTTCACGTGATCAAAACGTGGAAGGAAGAAAAATGATTCTTATAAAATTAGAGAATTGCATTATGACGATTTTCTTGATTTATGCAGCGTTTCGAAGGATTTGTTAAAGGACAAAAAATGATGAATAACGGTTGTAATAATGTGAACTGGTTAAAAATAGAAGTTTGAAAAATGTAAGCCTGGTTTGATCCAATACAAGTACAAACATGAAAGCGAATACAAAACTATTAACACTAAAGACAATGCAAAGGGACGACCATGTAACTTGCAACTTAAGAAGGCTTACAAGAAAAATGTACCAATGTCGTCATTGAAGCAAAAAGATTAAATGCAATTATGCGCCAAAAAAGTAATCCTGTTGAATTTCACGGGTGGTATCAATCGCTACCTGTATCCAAAACAAATATAAAAATAAAAGCTCTGATGTTTGAAAAATATAAGCCTGGTTTGATCCAATATAAGTACTATAATGAAAGCGAATACAAACCTATTAACACTAAAGGTAATGCAAAGGGACGACCATGTAACTTCCAACTTAATGAGGCTTGCAAGAAACATTTAGCAATATCGTCATTGAAGCACAAAGATTTAATGCAATTATGAGCCAAAAAAAGGTATCCCTGTTGAATTTCACGGGTGGTATCAATTCTGAACCATCTTTGTACTCTTGACAGTAACGAATCGATTTTTTTTTTCGTTTTTATTATTTATTTTCAAAAAACCAATAGTTTTCCCAATCACTTTTAGTTTTTATGTTATGTACAATCATGCTCACATAAATCTAGTACAAACAATTTGACTTTGCTATATAAAATTGCTATTGTAATCTAATTTCTTGTACTAGATTTATGTGAGCATGACTACATTATTGAGTCTTTTTTGTGCAACCAAAAGTCACTAAGTCCACTTTAGGGCATTTCAGTAAATTAAGCTTTTAATTAGAACACGAAACAATTAACGCAAACTCAGAATGTACCTATGGTGTACAGAACGTTCCTATAATCTTAAATACGTGATTTTTCGTACCTGTTTAACCTTTAAAATGTGTCTACTTAAAAGTAATCTTTTTGGACTTGGTGACTTTTGCCAGAACAACGGCGGTATGTGATAATTTGTAACCCATGAAGGGATCTTTCAAATGAAATTATTCCAATTGTTTTTCCTGAAAGAAATGTATTTTGAAATACAATATTAAATTATACCTAATTCATTTTTTCAATGTATACTAATTTGAATTAAAAAAATAAATAAAAATGAACTACCAAAATTGCATACTCAAGTATCATTATACAGGGTGTCCAAGATAAGGATCAACAGTATGGGGATCTCGGAAATCGTAAAAGTTATAAAGGTGGTTAAATTAGAAAAAAAGTTGCTCCATTTAGTGGTCAGTAATATTCTGTTAAGACAACCAGAAAATTTCGCATACTTCCGGAAATATTCGCCAAATCCGAAATTTTGCGATATCGTTTTTATGCTTTGCTGAAGTTATTTGAGTTAGCTCTACAAGACAGCGTTTATAAATTTTCAGTACAACGTTTAGTTTCGAAGAAATTATCGTCAACTTTATATTTTTATATGGCCCGTAAATAAAGTACACCCAGTATTAAATAGCATTTTCTATTACGAATTCAACTATTTATATCACAGTATGATTTCTCATGTTTGTATTCAGAAAAAAAGAGCGACGAAGACAAAATTTATCAAATAATTTTACGATTTTAAGATAATTAAATGAAAAGAACAATTCTCATAATACCACAGAAAAAAAATAATAAGTGTGCTTCTGAATAACTATAATGTTTCTATGTTTAACGACCATTCGTGCTAAATTGTTTTTAGTTATTATGTTATTATGGTATGTTGTTATGGTAAATATTCTGGGTTAACATTAAGTAATAATTGTTGTCTTCGTCGTCATTAAATGAACAGAACAATTCTCATACCACACTAAAATAATAAAAAGTGTGATTCTCAATGACTCTAATGTTTCACTGTTTAACAGCCATTCTTGCTAAATTGTTTTTTCCTTCTATTTTAGTACATATTCTGGTTTACAATTATGTAATATTTTTGTCTTCGTCACCATTAAATGAACAGAACAATTCTCATATCACAGTAAAAAATAATAAGTGTAGTTCATTTAGAAGTGTGGTTCATTATTATCTAATTTTAACCCAGAATAGGTACCAAAATTGTAACTGAAAAGATTTTAGCAAGAATAGTTATTAAACATTGAAACATTATAGCTATTTAAGGTATAATGTTACAATGTTTAATAACTATTCTTGCTAAATTATTTTTAGAGACTATTGTGGTACCTTTTCTGGGTTACAATTTGATAATAATTTTCTTTTTAATTTTCTTATATATATTACATTATTTATGATACCCCAATCAATCCATAAAAGTAATTTGGTATTTCACAAACCTTTGCTAAAAAAAATCATTAATTGAACAATAAGGACAAGTAAATTAAATATAATTTAAAAACAACAAAAATATAGAAAATATAATAACATAAATAGCAGAGGTTTGAACTAAAACGTCTATAAATAAAAATTGTAGTTGGGAGCTCATTAACGGCGCTCTAGAGATCGGGGACGAATTTCTAGAGTAACAAGCGCCAACTCAATACACACACGTATACAAATCACACGGCAGATGGACCCACGTTGGTCGATTGCCAGTTAGGGATAATATCCCTAACAAATACAGTCACTACTACTACTAGTAGTTTTATACCAATACTAGATAACTGTTTGAGCTCACTAAACGTCACGATATCTGGCGATTTACATAGAACGAATCTGTAAATCGCTCAATGTGTTTTATATGCAACCATCGCCATACGCGCATTCACGTGTACACACTGAAACGTTTGCGTGCAATTTATTGTGTAGACGTACCTTACGTGTATATACTTTGCTTTAGGATTGTTTACTTTAGTATGTAATTATTTTTGTTACCAGATGATCTTATGTAGATTCATTTTAATGAATTGTGGGAAATTGGTGATTACTATTATGTGTACTGCTTGCAGTGTTTAATTTTGTGTACTTTTTGATCTTCATGTGTATTAATATATTCATAACTTTTATGAAAAACCTATTAGCATTATGTTTACTGCTTGTTTACTGTTTACTGCTTTAACATGCAACAGATGTTAGTTACTTTTCATCTTCAGATGTTCTTTTTAATATATTCATAACTTTTATACGAAAAACCGCTATCAAATTTTTCATCATATTAAATTTAAAGTTTGCTTTTGTAGGCGGCAGCTTTTCTTATCATGCAAATGAGGGGCTATCGGTTCAAATTCGTCTGGAGGAAACTTTTCAGATCCAATGCCATTCAATTCCATCTTGTGGCTTAATCAATATTTCTTGGTAGTGTTCTTTTCATCGAACGACACCCTGTTGATTGGACAGTTGTCGCTCGTCCCCCCACAACTGATCCTCGTGTTGTCGCCGGTAATTAGCGCATTTGATTAACGTTCGATACGGCGGAGGCTCGCGAGGGCGCACGATCCCGGTTCCCAGTGGGGGAGGAGAGAGTCTGGGGTAACATCCTGCGGGATGGCGAACGGAGAGAGGACAGTCCCGCACATTCCCGGGTTCGACGAGTGACGTCACACGCGGAAGCCCGCTCTCGCGCCGGTCCGTCCTCTGTTCCGGTTCCGCCGCGCTCCGTCCCCCCATTCCTCCTCCGCCGCCCACGCGATCCTGCCGGTGTGCGTCCGTTTGTCTCGTCCCCCCGTTTCGCACACACCTGCGGAACCATCAGAGAGAGGTGCGTGCGTGTGCGTGATCTGTGCCGCCGCGTATCTTCCGCACTGCGGAGATTCGCACGCGACCCCAAGAGATACTCGCGTGTGTGAGGACAATCTGTGGCCTGTGGATTTGCTCGAGTGTGTGGAGATTTGTGAGTGGAGTGACCACAAGGTGCAGTTTCTCCTCTCGTGTGCGCTGCGGTGAAGCCAGGCGCCGGTTGATATTTCACGTCGCCATGCCCCTGTGCATGTGAGTGAGTGCATTTACGCGAATGCACTCGGTACACTCATGTGCACACTGCATGCGTGTGTTATGCAATGCTCGCTGGGAATCGTGCATGCTCAACGTACACACAAAACTCACACAATTCCCTCTATCTATACTGAAACCGACACGATTAATGACCACCGAGAAACGACACCGGCTCTCGTGTTATGTTACTAATTAGAAAAGCGACCTTCGACAATGTCCGCCAAACCGCAAACATTAACAGAAATTATTGAGCATGCATACGCCAGCAATTGATGCAAGCAGAAATATTTATTTCATAATTGCAGAAAGTGTATAAACTAGAGGTTCTCAGCAGCTAGAATTACCCAGCATTACTAGGTAGTACGGGAATGCTAACCAAAAAAGTATTGTTAATGTTTATTTAATGCTTAAATGTAATGTGTAATGTTTAAAATTAAACTTAAATCCACAAGAATTCAAAATATATTAATTGGTTTTGAAACCACAAAAAGTCAAGCTTTTGGGTATTTGCTAGTTGTACAAAAAAAACGTTAAGGACAGGTATAGGCAATTTTCCATTTTATTCTCCAAACATCTAGGTGCATCTAGGAGTAAGTCACGCGTGCAAGTTAAAGAATCCCGTATGTCGAGGCCAACTTTGGCACATCACTCCTTGGCGACGGTAATTAGCCAAAGCAACAGTAGACTGGCGTACGCTACCATCCAGGTTCATTTCTCACTACTTATTCTAGAATGTAGATCTACAAGAATTTCGTTCTAAATAATCAGCATTTTATGAAATTTACAACCATAAGACCAGTGAACCTAACATTAAAATAATCAGTCATTTTGGACATAGAAACTTTTGACAAACAATTTTGTAAGCACAGCTTCTAATATGCGTGTTTATTCAATTTTTCAATGTATTTCTATAACGCTGATATTGTGTGTAGAAACTTTTGACAAACAATTTTGTAAGCACGGCTTCTAATATGCGTGTTTGTTCAATTTTTAATAAAACAATAAAGCAGTGTTTTTAAACCTTTTCCCTCGAAATACGAAATACCCCCACCCCCCCCCCCCCCAAATACTGCGCTCATTTCTAAACTCAAAACGTAAGTTTATTGTGTATGTATAGAAATTTTGTTCGATTTTTACTTGTTTTTATTATTCCAAACTTTAAGGGTGCATATCTCGGGAACCGCCAGGGCTGCAGATCCAGGAGTAGACTTTTTGGGCTCAGAAAGGTCTAATTAGTTAAGTAGTGTACTTTAAAAGTAATTTCTAAACTCAAAACTAGTTTTACCGTGTACGAATTACAATCCAAATTTATTGTCCCGGCGCCTCCACCATCGATAAATCATCAAAATTAATTAATAATAATTTCAAATTTTAGAATTTTAGAAACTTAAACAACTGATCTTGTTTAACCCGTAAGAGAGAGCCTTCTGAGCCGAATGAGACTAACGCCAACTAGATTGAACTCACGGTTCGCAAAATAGAAATTTTGTTCGATTTTTACTTATTTTTAAATCCCAATCTTTGAAGGTGCATATCTCGCGAACCGCCAGTGCTACAGTTACGGGAGTGGATTTTTTGGACTCGGGAAAGTCCAATTAGTTAGGTAGCTTATCTGTCTAAACTCAAAACTAATTTTAACGTGTTCAATTACAAACCAAATTTATTGGCCCGGCGCCTCCACCATTTAGATTAATGATCAAAATTAATAAATAATAATTTCATATTTAAGAGGAACAAAATCTTGCCAATAATTTTAACAAATTAATAAGGTCAAAAGGATGTCCAATCAGTTTTCCGCGAATTATTTTATTTTTTAAGAATTACGTCATATAATTTTACATAATTAAACAACTAGTAACAAAATAATGTAAAGTCAATCACATCATACTTCAAGTTTGATCTCGTTTAACCCGTAAGAGCCTTCTGAGTCGAATGAGACTAATGCTAAGCAGATTGGACTGACGGTTCTCAAAAAATTAAATTTGTTCGATTTTCACGGATCCGGTAGTGCCTTTTTTGGACTCAGGGAGGTCCAATTAGTCAGGTAAAGTGTCTTAAAAGTCATTTCTGCAGTCAAATCTAATTTTACCTAGTACAATTTACAAACCACATTGATTGACCCGGCGCCTCCACCATATTTAAATTACCAAAATTTATTAATAATGATGTCAAATATTATATAAAAAAATACTCATTCATAATTTTAGCAAACTAATTAAGTCAGAAGGACATTAAATCAGATTTTTGCGAATATTTTTTTTTTTTTAAGAATTATGTCGACATTATTCTATATAATTAAACAACTAGTAACAAAATAATATAAGTTATTACAACATACTTAATTTTGTTTCCAATATTTCTCGTTTTATCCATAAGAGCCTCCTAAGCCGAATAAGACTAATAGTAAGCAGATTGGACAGTGCTCAAGGAAGGTTCTCAATTTTTCTATTCTTCAATTTTTACCAATTTTTTTTTAAATTTCAAATATTGAGGGTGTGCATATCGGGGAACGAGTAGAAGGTTAAAGGATAATGCCAAATTAGTCAGATAACGTGCCTTAAGAGTCCCCAGCAGCAACTTCAAAATTCGCTTAAAATCTCGTTTTTTTTTAAATAGTTTCGATGAAAATTCTTAATTTTTATCCTTTTGTCGCGTGTTATCTACATCTACTTAACTAAGTGGCAGAATGGAAATCTTTTTTTAGGGAATAGTCCAATATAGGGCACACATTTTCAGTGTCTGCCATTCATCTGCCCACAAAACTCACCGAGGCACGACACTTTTATCTAAAAAAAAATATTTTAAAGATTTTTTTTGCTGATGTCTCGGGAATTTTGCTCCCCATTCATTCAGAAGCTGCCTTGGCCCCCTACGCCCCCCGTGGCGTTTTAAAATATTACGTAATTTTATATTTAAAAATTTTATTGGTGGCCCCCAAGACATTGGGGTGCCCTCCAAAAAATCAGTGTTGGTTAATTAAATTGTATGTCTCTGTGGTTACCCCTTGGTGAAACATGTGTGAAATAAAGGAAAAATGAAACACTTGGTTCAGTTTCACTGATTATTATAGATTTCTCAAAACTAGAGAAATCTATAAAAATCAGTGAAACTCAAGACACCAAGAGTTTTATTTTTCCTTTAATTCAGTGTTGATTAATTTGCAACACGAATTCTCAATACACCAATGTGCCTCGAAATTTTCTACGATCTAACGTATACGAAACAACTTGACAAAATAAAATTATGAATGTGAAATATATTAGTAAAGATAAAAAAATATTCCGGCTAGATATAATTACCTACATTCAAGGAGTTTTCTTTGTGAATGTTTTTTTTAAACAAATCATAAGATCATTATTTGGAACTCATTTTGAAACTCACAGTCGATTGACTACATGCAAGGAGTTTTTTTTTAATGCTTTTTTACGCTAATCATTAGATAATTATTTGGAGCTCATTTTGAAAGTAACAGTCGATTGACTACATGCAAGAAGTTTTTTATCTGAATGCTTTTTTAAGCAAATCGTAAGATAATTATTTGAAGCCAATAATGTTTTGAAAGTCACAGTCGATTGACTTCATGCAAGTAGTTTTCTTTCGGAATGCTTTTTTTAAGCAAATCATAAGACCATTATTTGGAGCTCATTTTGAAACTCACAGACGATTGACTACATGCAAGGAGTTTTTTTATCTGAATGCTTTTTTAAGCAAATCGTAAGATAATTATTTGAAGCCAATAATGTTTTGAAAGTCACAGTCGATTGACTTCATGCAAGTAGTTTTCTTTCTGAATGCTTTTTTTAAGCAAATCATAAGATAATTATTTGGAACTCATTTTGAAAATCACAGTCGATTGACTACATGCAAGGAGTTTTCTTTCTGTATGCTTATTTAAACAAATCATAAGACCATTATTTGGAGCACATTTTGAAACTCACAGTCGATTGACTACATGCAAGGAGTTTTCTTTCTGAAAGCTTATTTAAACAAATCATAAGACCATTATTTGGGAGCTCATTTTGAAACTCACAGTAGATTGACTACATGCAAGGAGTTTTTTATCTGAATGTTTTTTTAAGCAAATCGTAAGATAATTATTTACTGCCAATAATGTTTTGAAAGTCACAGTCGATTGACTTCATGCAAGTAGTTTTCTTTCTCTTTCTGAATGCTTTTTTTAAGCAAATCATAAGATAATTATTTGGAACTCATTTTGAAACTCACAGTCGATTGACTACATGCAAGGAGTTTTCTTTCTGAATGCTTATTTAAACAAATCATAAGACCATTATTTGGAGCTCATTTTGAAACTCACAGTCGATTGACTACATGCAAGGAGTTTTTTTATCTGAATGTTTTTTTAAGCAAATCGTAAGATAATTATTTAAAGCCAATAATGTTTTGAAAGTCACAGTCGATTGACTTCATGCAAGTAGTTTTCTTTCTAAATGCTTTTTTAAGCATATCATTAGATAATTATTTGGAAATCATTTTGAAAGTCACAGACGATTGACTACATGCAGCGAGTTTTCTTTCTGAATGCTTATTTAAACAAATCATAAGATTTGGAGCTCATTTTGAAAGTCACAGTCGATTAACTACATGCAAGAAGTTTTCTTTCTGAATGCCTTTTTAAGCCAATCGTAAGATAATTATTTGAAGCCAATAATGCTTTGAAAGTCACAGTCGATTGACTTCATGCAAGGAGTTTTCTTTCTGAAAGCTTATTTAAACGAATCATAAGATAATTATGTGGAACTAATTTTGGAAGTCACAGTCGATTGAAAATCAGGCCCTAGGTGATTGTGCCGCTGCGAAAGTAGATTGAGAAGACATTAATGAATGCATTATTTTAATTCCGATGTGTTTGCTTTTGTGCTTTGTGTAACTTGGAGTATGAAATACGCGCTTATTGTATGTAGATTCTATGTAGATCTGTGTAGAGCAAACTGGTGCAGACAAGCGAACCAACGTTATGTAGGTGTCAGTAGGTCCATACAGACGTCCACCCCCATCGAATTTGATCCCAGGCTATCAATGAGCTTTTCGCGATTACGTGCTTTGTATCTCCGCGCCATTGGTGATGGTCGGTTTCCCACCTATTATGTATATCGAAATATCTAAGATTAAACTCGAGTAAAAATGAGCCTGAATGAACTTTAGTAAGTTAAAAAATTCAAATTTTATTAGCCAATAATGCCTCCTTCGTTACTTTTTTTTTGACAAACAAAATCTGTCTCGTTCTGTAAACCCAACATCATTAAGAAGCCCATTTGAATGTGGATTTGATCCTAAAAGCTTTGTTTAGAAGCAATAATGCCTCCTTGGTTACTTTTTTTTCACAAACAAAATCTGTCTCGTTCTATAAACCCAACATCATGAAGAAGCCCATTTGAATGTGGATTTGGTTTCCCAACTATTATGTATATCCTAATATCTAAGATTAAAGTCGAGTGACTATAAAAATGAGCTTGAATTAACTTTATCAAGTTAAAAAATTCAAATTTTATTAACCAATAATGCTTCCTTGGCTTTTTTTGCAAACAAAATCTGTCTCGTTTTGTGAACCCAATCATCATGAAGAAGTCCATTTGAATGTGGATTAGATCCTAAAAGCTTTGTTTACAAGCAATAATGCATCCTTGGTTACCTTTTTTTTGACAAACAAAATCTGTCTCGTTATGTAAACCCAGTATCATGAAAGCCCATTTGAATGTGGATTTGATCCTAAAAGCTTTGTTTAGAAGCAATAATGCCTCCTTGGTTACTTTTTTTTGTTAACAAAATCTGCCTTCTTATGAAAACCCAACATCATGAAGAATCCCATTTGAATGTGGATTTGATCCTAAAAGCTGTGTTTACAAAACTCACCATCTACTTATTTTCATAAGCGCCGACATATTTTAATGTTACTCAGTTCTATTTCATCTTCGATTATATTTTGCATTTTCTATTCTTACGTTTTTGATGGTTTGTTTCATCAAATTTTTACAGAATGTACTTATTAGCATATCCTCCTAATTCAGAACCTGGGAGTAATAAATACGTATGAGTTGGTTGGTAACATGTAAAAAAGGATTACATTTTGCATTTTCTATTCTTACGTTTTTGATTGTTTCATCAATTTTTTACAGAATGTACTTATTAACATATCATCCTAATTCATAACTTGGGAGTAGTATAACGTATGGGTTGGTTGGTAACATGTAAAAAATGATATTAATTCCTGATTCGTGCGTGGTGTACTCCTCATCCGTGCCTTCCTGTTTCGTGTGGACGTGGAGGATTATTTTTTCGTTCTGCTTCACAAACCAGTATCAACATTACACATTTCTGAGAGTTAAGAATCGTTAGAGGATGTCCTGTTTAATTGTTTTCATGGGAAGTACTAGATATTTCCCTCCAAAGTTCCTTTAGTAAAGATAGAATTTGATAACCTCTGGCAATAATAAAAAACATATTTGTATAGTTAATTTGTACTACTGATTTTTATTGACTATTGCACTTGTCACATTTACATATGAAACTTCACACTGACGGACCAATGAAATAACCCAAATTGTAATTTGTTAGCCAATTAGAATCGACTTAAAGTGATAATTGCTGTCGAACACTTATCACTTTCGAAGAGGTTAAGATTAGGACCTACAAAATAAAATACCGAATTGGATTTGTATTTCCAAATTTGTGTAACATACATACTTTTACATTATTTTACTAATTAATATCAATATATGTGAATTTTTTCAAATTGTCTCGAAATATATTCTTGTGACTTTTTAGTATTCTCTGGCGTGGAGCCAACAATGTCTTGCTTTATATTTGTAAGAGATTTGATGCCAAACCGGTGGGAAGACATTTTTATAATATTTATTAAATATTTGTCAAAACGACACGTGCAGTAGTCATGCAAAATATGTGTCGTGCATAGTTCCTCGCTTAGATAATACCCGCTATAGTGATGCACTTGAGCTTGTTGCCGTGAAAATGTGCACGAGTGCGAAGCATTTAACATATTACTATTGATAATCTCATGAAGCTTGAATTTTGTTCTTTATACAGAATTTATACAGATAGAATTTGATAACCTTTAGCAATAATTTAAAAAAATATTTGTATAGTTGATTGTTGATTTGTACTACTGAATTTTATTGATAATCTCATGAAATTTTGTTCTTTGCAAGATCAACGCTCGCACATCACCTTCCTGATTAACTTCCTGGATTCCTCTTTCGTGACTGTTTCCGTTCTACTCCAGTCTCCTGGAGTATTATTGCGTTGGCGTACTCTGGGGTCGTTCACTTCGGGGCCGAGGTCCGGGCCCGACCTCCCCCGGAAAACACCCGGGCGAAAAGCGACACGATCTGTGTTTGTGCGAGTACAGGGGTGTCCTTGAAGGCGCCGGGGTCGTTAACCTTGCTCAACTGCGAAAGTTTCGGCAAGTCCCAGCGCGGGGGTTGGACCGCCCCTCGGGCTGATGATGACTTATGCCCCCCCCTAGAAGTCGGAATTGTTTGCTTTTTTCTTTGAGCCAGATGCCGAGGGAAGTTCAGGGAGCCTTACTTATTTAAAGCTGGCGAACGAATTGGAATGGAAAATTGATAAGATCGTTGCTGGCTTGGTGGTCGTGGTCATCAGTTATGGAAGATTTATTGTGCAATTTATAACGTCGTTTGACGCATTTAATGGAATCGCATCCTGATATATATGGCATGCTGATTCCAAGATACAAACTAAGAAATTATAAATTCCTGGAAAAAAATCCAAAATTATTTTTGTTATTGCTAAAACTACTTAATTAAAATTGCAGGTGTAAGTATATTATATTTGTCTTAATTCAAAACTTTAATGCCTGGTATTATCAAGATATTTTAACGGCCTTTTAGGCTAGATTTTAAAGTGATTACGCCGCAATACCAACCATTTTGAATGACTTTTACGTGCCAAATGTTTTAACTTTTAATGTCGCAATTTCAATACATTCTAATAATTCCCAAACGCTCATTCACAGTTTTACAGTACTAAACTTGTAATAATGTTACTGTTATTTGTGTTGTATTAACAAATAATATTGTACCAATATTACAGTAATTAAACGGTATTGATGTAGCTGTGATGGCCATTAAAGTCCTATTCAACAAATCATTGATTGGCCAACGTCAATCACTTTCTTGTGTACGAACAAGCTGCTATTACAGCCCAAATTGCTGCGTCCACCAAATCCACATGCCCCGTTTGACGTTCCCACTAGCATTAATATGACAACCAATTCGATCCATCAGAGCCATTAATAGGTGTTGTTTTCATATCTATGTCACTGGGTTTATTAAGACCCATCAAACCAAACACGAAGCTTATCAGTCTACATCCGATCCCGTCAGACTTGGCTCGTTCATCTCGAGAGGTGAACATAGTGAGGTGAAAGTGAGCCTCGTGAACGCATTACGCCGTCTAAGCATGGATTACGGCCGATTATCCACTCCAATGGACGTTTTAATGTCACTCGGAAAAAGACCATTTAATTGCGGTCTGGTCAGACCGATAAAAATTTAATGGTTTAATTATTATGAATGTTTTTTAAAGATCTTTTCAAAGTGGATGATTGCCTAGGAAGCATAAAGGATCAATTAAAAATAATAATAATTTATGGGACAGAAAAATATGTGAGGTGTTATAATTTGATACCGCACAAACCGCGAGTTTCGCTTCTAGCACAATCAACCTTTCTGTTTTGCCTATCCGGAAGTCATTGCTTAACATTCTGTATACTAAACTAAATGTCAATTGTTAGGGTATAGAGATTAAGACATCCTGACAATGACTCATGCTTTTTCGAATAAAGAATCGCGTGTCTATGCTCGTTCTTAAGGTTTTTAATAGAGTGAAGTGAAACATTAAACATATGTCAAATTCCGGCAATATGGGGCGATGAGTCATTGTCAGCTCTCAACGGATACTTCACTACTGACTTTGCACTATTGGCCTTAATTGACAAATAACAGTTTTGGTATTTAAAAAATGTTTCATTGAAATATTCGATACAACAAGTAAGAATATAATTCAGTTTTACTTCAATTAAATGCATCTCAATGAATTTTTGATGTAGACTTTACACAGACAATTATGTGGCTTAGTCGGAGCCTTAACTTACTAGGCTATAAGCTGTTGTTTTGTCAATAATGCAATTACAAGCATGTACTTGTTATATATAATAATGCAAAGTACCGATTCAATTATGTCATCATAAATATTAAGTTCTAGCTCTTCTCAGTAATAGTTTGGTTGTCACCTAGAATCCCATTATTTAAGTTCAATGTATTTTTGATGTAGACTTTTCACAGACAATAATGTGGCTTAGTCGGAGCCTTAACGTACCAGGCATAAAAGGTTATTTTGTTAATAATGCAATTACAAGCAAGTAGGTACTTGCTGTATATAATAATGCAAAGTACCGATTCAATTATGTCATCATAAATATTAAGTTCTGGCCCTTCTCAGTAATAGTTCGGTTGTCATCTAGAATCCCATTAGCTGAGTTCAAGAGTATTCAAAACGGTTTAATTGGAGCCTCATTGTGGTGGAATGGAGTAGCGATGGGACGGCTGCTTACCGGCTAAAAGCGCAATTTGGGCCCTTGCGTGACTATTCCGGTAAATGAAGACATATAGAGGTGGTTGTTAGCCCCGTCTTGGGGATGTGTACGAGTGCAGCCCTCCGGGGGCAATCGCAAGGGCCGTGCGGACCTAAAACTTGGGCCATGAAATGTGCACACCTGCGTTCAACTTTTTTAACTTTTCCCATTAGCAACTGCCTTAGTCGGGTTTTTAGAGCTCAATGAATGCAGTATTTTTTAAATCATTACTCAGGCGAATCCACTTAATAAACGTTGAAAGGAATTGCCACCAAGTAACAATACGTATTCATAGGTCACTCTTAACGATATATTGCATTAACTGGTGGGATCAACGATTTAAAACAAAATCGATTGATTCAAACCACATCTATCCTGGTAAAAACTCATATCATTCTTTCAGAACCAGAAATCATGAATTTGTGATTTTTTTTTAAATCATTGATTTTTCATTTTTTTCATTTTTTTCTTTTCATTCTTTTCATTCCAAGATCTTTTCTGCCATTTTGGCCCATCACATGGTACAGACACACAGATTTTTTTATCATCCATTCTTGATCAGGGGATTACAAAACATGTAAGTCTCTTAAAATCTGATCTTTTCTTTAGCACAATTACAAAGCTTTACCAAACAGCAGTGTGATAGTGTATTATCAATGATTTATTTAAAAAACGATTGATCAAGTAACATCTATCCTGGCAAAAACTGATATCATTCTTACAGAACTGGAATATCATGATTTTGTAATTTTTTTTTAAATCATCGATTTTCATTCTTTTCATTTCATTCTTTTCATTTCATTCTTTTCATTCCAAGAACTGTTCTGCCATTTTTGGTCCATTTTTGGTCCATCACATAGTACAGACACACAGATTTTTTTATCATCAATTCTTGTTCAGGGGATTACAAAACATGTAACTCTCTTAACATCTGATTTTTTCTTTAGCACGATTAGAAAGTATACCAAACAGTGTAATAGTGTAATATCAATGATTTATTAAAAAAAAAATCGTTTAATTCAAATCACATCTATCCTGGCAGAAACTGATATAATTCTTTCAGAACTGGAATATCATGATTTTGTGATTTTTTTTAAATTATCGATTTTTCATTCTTTGCATTTCATTCTCTTCATTCCAAGATCTTTTTTGCCATTTTTGATGATCCATTTTTAGTCCATTTTTGACCCATCACATGGTACAGATACACAGATTTTTTTATCATCAATTCTTGTTCAGGGGATCACAAAACATGCAAATCTCTTAAAATCTGATTTTTTCTTTCGCACGATTACAAAGCTTTACCACACAGCAGTGTGATAGTGAAATATCAACGATTTAAAAAAAAACGATTGAAAACTGATATCATTCTTTATGAACTTGAATATCATGATTTTGTGATTATTATTTTTAAATCATCGATTTTTTATTCTTTTCTTTTCATTCTTTTCATTCCAAGATCTTTTCTGCCATTTTTAGTCCATTTTTACTCCATTTTTACTCTATTTTTAGCCCATCACATGGTATAGATTCGCAGATTTTTTTTTTATCATCAGTGGACTACAAAACATATAAATCTCTTAAAATATGATTTTTTCTTTAGCACGATTACAAAGCTTTACCAAACAGCAGTGTGATAGTGTAATATGAATGATTTATTAAAAAAAAAAAACAATTGATTCAAATCGCATCTATCCTGGCTAAAACTGATATCATGCTTTCTGAACTGGAAAATCACGATTTTGTGATTTTTTTTAAATCGTCGGTTTCTTATTCTTTTCATTTCATTCTTTTCATTCCAAGATATTTTCTGCCATGTTTGGTCCATTTTTTGTCCATTTTTGGTCCATCACATGGTACAGATACACAGATTTTTTTATCATCAATTCTTGTTCAGGGGATTACAAAACATGTAAGTCTCTTAAAATCAATTTTTTTCTTTCGCACGATTACAAAGCTTTACCACACAGCAGTCTGTTGGTGCAATATCAACGATTTATTAAAAAAATCGATTGATTCAAATCACATCTATCCTGGCAAAAACTGATATCATTCTTTATGAACTGCAATATCATGTTTTCGTTATTTTTTTTTTTTTAATCATCGATTTTTCATTCTTTTCTTTTCATTATTTTCATTCTTTTCATTCCAAGATCTTTTCTGCCATTTTTGGTCCATCACATGGTACAGATACACAGATTTTTTATCATAAATTCTTGTTCAGGGGATTACAAAACATGTAAATCTCTTAAAATCTGATTTTTTCTTTCGTACGATTACAAAGTTTTGCCAAACAGCAGTGTGATTGTGTAATATTAACGATTTATTAAAAAAACGATTGATTCAAATCACATCTATCCTGGCAAAAACTGATATCATTCTTTCAGAACTGGAATATCATGATTTTGTGATATTTTTTTTTTATTTGTCATCCATTTTTCATTGTTTTCTTTTCATTCTTTTCATTCCAAGATCTTTTCTGCCATTTTTTTGTCCATTTTCGGTCCATCACATGGTACAGACACAGATTTTGTACCATCAATGCTTGTTCAGGGTATTACAAAACATGTAAATCTCTTAAAATCTGATAGTTTCTTTAGCACAATTACAAAGTTTTACCAGACAGCTGCATGCTAATGTAATATCAACGATTTATTAAAATAATACGATTAATTCAAATCACATCTATCCTGGCAAAAACTGATATCATTCTTTATGAACTGGAATATCATGATTTCTGATTATTTTTTTTAATCATCGATTTTTCGTTCTTTTCTTTTCATTCTTTCCGTTCCAAGATCTTTTCTGACATTTTTTTGTCCATTTTTGGCCCATCGCATGGTACAGATACACAGATTTTTTTATCATCAATTCTTGTTCAGGGGATTAGAAAACATGTAAATCTTTTAATATCTAATTTTTTATTTAGCACGACTATAAAGTTTACCAAACAGCAGTGTGAAAGTGTAATATCAATGATTTATTAAAAAAAATCGATTGATTCAAATCACATCTATCCTGACAAAAACTGATATCATTCTTTCAGAACTGGAATATCATGATTTTGTAATTATTTTACTTAAATCATCAATTTTTGATTATTTTCAGTCATCGTTTATTCCAACCCTGATAAAAAGTAAGAAAACAACTTTGATGCAGGAGCCTGTACTGTTACTTTTAGATTTTTATTTGCGAAAGTTAATGTTATGTTACGGTTATTATATGTTGTGGAAAGTTAATGTGTTTGCCACAATTTGTCGATTTTCAGTTTTTGTTTCTGACTTTACAAGCATATTAGAATGTAACTCCAAAATTTTTCTAATAACTATATGTGTATCTTAAACTATTAGATAACTATACGCAACTTAGCCAGTACGTGAACCCACCAGCCCTAAATATATTTTGCTTTATTTAAACCATTAATTTTATTAACATTGCACTTTCTTTATCATTCGATTTTTTTAATCTAACTGAGAGTTATGTTATGGAAAGTTAACGTGTTTGCCACAATTTGTCGATTTTCAGTTTTTATTTCTGACTATACAAGCATATTAGAATATAACTCAAAAATTTGTCTAATATGTGTATCTTAAACTATCAGATAACTATACGCAAGTTAGCAAGTACGTGAAGCCACCAGCCCTAAATATATTTTGCTTTATTTAAACCATTAATATTATCATTGCAGTTTCTTTATCATTCGCATTTATTAATCTAACTGAGATTCGTCTATCACGGTTCAACAGGAAGTTATTGTTTTAATCACGTTTGTTCCACGTAAATTATTAATAGGAAATATCTGAACGAACGACTTCATTAACCTCTAATTGGAACATTTCGGCGCTCAACTCTCTCTGATTTGTCACAGTCCAGTGCTGGACACGGGAATTTAATTAGCACGTCCGGACGCCATGCCAATTACACCTCTGGTAATTAAAACTCACCGGAAGCGGAATTAGTGAGAGCTCTTGGAATTGCACCAAACGCAAAACTCGACCACAAATTTCCACCATAATACGAACCGACGAATTAAAACAAGGTATAAAGTGGCTACAATGAAATAAATTTGCATCAGCAGTAGGTACTCGGATAAATTGTGACTAAGTTAATTATAAAATTGTATTACGATAAAATTAAACGAAATTATTAATTACTATATTATATTGTTAATAATGATTTTTTTTCTACAAGTGTTAAAAAAATATACGTGTACAATGTTGTACACACATGTGTGTACAATGTTGTACACACATATGTGTTTATTGTTAATAATGATTGATTTTATTCATAAAACATGCGAGTAGTTATACTAGAACAGTTCTTACTCTCCCCCAGCAGAGATTTCGATTAATTTAATTGACGCTTTTAATTCGCGGATTTAATCAATCACCGCGAGCAGTAACGATAGGTTGATTGCGGAAATTGTGAGTAATCGAAATCTCTGCTAGGGGTGTTAGAACTGTCCTAGTATAACTACTCATGTGTACAAAAGAGTAATTTTTCATAGGTATTATTATTTTATCGTTGCTATGGTATTTTTTTTTGCGAAATTCATCAGGAAAATACTTAGGCACGAGATATCCAGCTTCTAGTAAAGCTCCTATTAGTTATAAGAAACTTATAAGGACTTAAAGTAATACACACTTTTTATGTAATAGCAACTCAAATAACTTATTTAGCTAATAAGTAAACTTATTAGCTACATAGCACCAATAAAATGTATTTAATAGCTGAAGAAAGTTATATGGAACCTTATTAGGTGCTTGATATAACGGCCCTTAGTCTAAATACTCAGAATTCTTCAATTCTAAGAAAACCACAAATTCTAATTTATAATTAAATATAGGATGCTTCTATAGTTGTAGAAAAAATGTTGTATACAACTTGTGTGCAATTGATTTCGCACACTTATATAAATAACTATATGGTTATCTTTTGTTTTGAGGCATTAACGCACCTAATACTATTAATATTTCTACTACTCCCTCACCTGTGGCGCAATTTTTTAGTCTCACATTTTTCGTAATGGTTTCAATGCCCTTGATTAGTGCATAGAATTAATATTCGCTATTCAAGCAGCATTCCCGTTGAAACCTCGGCATTATTCAGGCCATTCTCTCAAGAAACTATATCACCCACCATCCCAGTTCTCGCTACATAATTTCCTCCCTTTTGTTACCATCCCCTCAGCCGTCCATTCTCCCTGGCACGTCCAGGGGCTTCCAGCCCATCGCATCGACCCACGGACCTCCATGCGCACACTCATTTGCATATCATACATTTCAATGCCGGCGTACTGATTGCCACGTCCCACTAACAACAACATAACAGCAACAACACCGACGCAGTAATAATTATAATCATGCAAATGCGAGCTCGGCGCGGATGAGCAGGGGCTTGGGGTGAGAGGATATCCGATTTCCGCCAAGATCCGATTGCGGGAAAATTCAATTTTCGGTTCGAACTTATTGGAAATCGAGTCCTGGGTGCTGTTTTAATCGGGACTAATGCGTTTATCAAGCTGATCACAGAAAGTTTCAGCGGTGTTTGAAGTTGGTTTCGTCGCTTTCGTAAGTGCCAAAAAGAACTTATTACTTAGACTTGAAATAAATATTGTATACTGGTAGCCGCTACTTTGTGGAACATTGTAAATAATTAAATTAAATTAAACAACTTTGTTATTTCCACTCACACTTTATTTTTTTTTTTTTAATGTTTAGTTTGATAATGACAAGACCTTAGTTGAAACTGCAGTCACTAAATAATTTTCAATTGTTTTATTTAATTTACTGAAAAAAATACACTGCATCAGAACCTTGACGACAGATATCTTGCTAGGCTATAGCAATATATCTGTCTGTACTCTTGATTGTAGCAATACTTGTTAGAAGTACCTAAAATGAAGTTTCCGGGCGAGGCGCATCAGAGTCTGGACTAGCAGATGAGATGGTTGCTATGACAACTTTTACAAACTTTTACAAAGCATTGGCCCTAAAATCGACGAAAAATTTTATGAATTTTTTTTGTGGGGTACAAAGTTACTGAAGTCCTACGATTGACATTTTGGCTTTTGATAACTATTAACTACGCCAAGCTGGTTCGTCCCCTTACGTGACATTTTATGTGGTCTCACTGTAGCTTGCGGAAATTTTACATTACACAACCCCTTATATTAAAAAAATCCCCATATACTACACATTTAATCAAATTCCCAGCGAGCCGGCACAAATTGCACTTTTGCGCCATGCACACCCTCACATTTTTTTGTGCAAAAAATAACAGCCCCGCTCGGTCCAATTCCCTGGGAATCCCCGGGGAGCCGGGGGCATCTGCGTGATGTGTTTTGCGTGTGGAGGAGCTTAATTAGACGCCGGACATGGAGGGCAGGACGCCTCCCAACACTGGCAATTAACAGATCAGAGGAGAGGAGGATCCCGGGAGGAGCCCTCGCGCTGCCACCATCATGTTCAAGTCGTGGAAATTTGGGAAGGTAAAGCTGTGTTTGTGCTTGTTTAGGGCGAACGCGTGCGTGGTTTAACTGTTCGACTTGCCCGCTTAGGCGTGTGTAATTTCGTTTGTTTTGCGTTTATTTGCCCAGGATTAATTGGTGTTCATTAGCGGCGACGTGTTGTTAGCTGCAGGAACGTAATTCGCCTAGACGTTAATTTATCTCCAAGATTTGCTCCGCGAGAAGTGAAAAATTATGCTGCAAAATTACTTAGATGTTTCATATTTTAACACTTGCAAAAATGTATTGTCGACGTAGGTAAGTATCGAAACAATCTGAAATCAATAACTTCGACCGATTTATGTTGATAGAGACGATGCGAAGATTGCCATTAGTATTATAAACCTGCCTAGTTTAAAAGAACCATGTACATAAAATCACATTACAGATTTTATAACAAACAGTGCTACCCTCGTGCTTCACAGTTTACAAAATACTGCTTTAGTGTCATTCATACGACAACTCTTATCAGAATTTATTTAGGTCATTAAATTTCCACACGCACAACTCCACCTCGTGCTTTCATCGCGCTTCCGTCATTCAATTAACCTACACGAATGAGGTCCAAAAACTCATCACGGCCCCCATCAATCAGCCAGTCCCCGTGCCGTCTCTGCGCTTTTTGCGTGCACCCGGGGGTGACTTTTGGCCGCCGCTTTGTGCCCCCAGTGTCAACCGCACGCACCCCCACGGCTCCCTACATTTTTTTAATATTTACGGGGCGTACCTGGCTGGCAGGGGGTGCCGCAGGACAAATTTGAATTTCATGACTCCCCCGTTTTTATTTTCTGAAATCGAATGATTTATCGGCGCGCAGCCTCCAGGCACATTTCGCTGGGGCAGATGTTAAAATGTAATATCATAAAACAGGAAGTTTTTCACGGCGAGGAGAGGCAATTTTCTAAGGAAGCGGGGTGGAAGTGAGCTTAACCTCGTCCTGAAAGCATTCGTTAAACGGATGAGGATGAGGCTCGCATAATAAAATTAGATTTAATGCCAATCGTGACGTACAGGAATAATTTTGCTAAAAACAGCAAAATATACGTAAATAAATAAAAGCAATCCTCACAGTTCTCCATAGAAAATGCGTATTGCTACTAACAAAAAACAAGAAAAGGGAAAGATCTCAGAGAAAAATCTGAGCTAGAAATCCTCGCCCCATTTTCGTTCCAAATTGGAGCACACTTTTTTCTGCACGAACTGTGTTCATCTAAATCGATATTACATGCATGTGCGTTGTTAATCCCGGGATTGTCGGGGAGCGACCATGGAATTGGGTCACAACTTTTATTTCGCTTTAATGGATGCGGCCTAGATTCGTTATCTGGTATCTGCACCGACAAACTCGTGCCCGTTGCTCGTTTGCAGGCCGGCAAGGTCACTTGTCAATAGATAAAACGAATTGTAAAGAGGTCTTTTTTACTACAATTGCGTCAGGTGTGTTTGGGTAAGTTCAGCTCTTTCATTATCAGATTTTTGTAGCTGTAAACCAGATATTATGATGAAAGCTGACCTCAAACGAGATTATGAATATATGAATAAGATTGAAGCGTTTGAAATGTGGCTTTACCGAATAATACTGAAGATCCCTTGGACCACAATAAAAAGAAGAAAAGTTGCATACCTAGGACATATAATGCGAAACCAGAAGTATGATATCCTTCAACTCATCATAGAAGGCAAGATTGAAAGAAAACGAGGAATCGGAAGGAAGAAGGTGTCATGGCTCAGAAACATAATTCAATGGACTGGACTAAATACTATCGGTAATTTGGTTCATACCCTCAGAAACCGTCAAGAAGTGCACCACATTGTCGCAAACATCCATTCATGGATAAATTGCACCAAAAGAAGAAGAAGAAGAAGCTACTTGCTCACCCATGACAACAAACCTAGACTAATTATTGATCATGCGAAACCAGAAGTATGATATCCTTCAACTCATCATAGAAGGAAAGGTTGAAAGAAAACGAGGAATCGGAAGGAAGAAGATGTCATGGCTCAGAAACATAATTCAATGGATTGGACTAAATATTATCGGTAATTTGGTTCATACTCTCAGAAACCGCCAAGAAATGCACCACATTGTCGCAAACATGCATTCATGGATAAATGCACCAAAAGAAGAAGAAGCTACTTGCTCACCCATGACAACAAACTTAGACTAATTATTGCGTTTAAAATTAAGATTTTCAAAAATCCCCAAAGCAATACAGTATAGTGTTTTCACTTGAAATTGAAAATGTACCTACAATGAGGGTTTATTACGGTCAAGGGTTCTCCATTGTATGGCGTGCTGCGACGAGACGCTCGACCAAATAATTTACTTTCGACGAAGATGCTACTTCATTGTTTTCTCTTCGATATATACACAGTTATATCACTATGATCACAATATAAAAATGATTTATTAATTAAATTGAATTCAATAATCTTACAACTATCTACATCGTTTTTTATGAGTCGGCGGACGTAATTATTTTTACAATTTTACAATTCGATATACAAGACTACATACGCCAGTAGATAATTAAGAGCCGTCACCTAGGAAACGGTTTTAAAAGGATTATACATTCGCCCATGCAATTAAGGTTCATTGTACCTTAATTGCTGGGCGAATATGCAGTCCAGGTAGACAATCAGTTAAGGCTGCCTCAAATAGTCTTTTTCTCAAATAGTCTACATCTGTCTTTCAGTCGGTGTTAACCTTTACATTGCAACAGTACTCATTTTACATACGTGTGCATATTATCATTTATAAACTTGTGAAAAGGTAGAGTTTATTAAGATGGAAACGCCGTTAAGTGAAACTGCAACAATTATTTCATCAATTTATAATGACACTCAGTTCGACGATCTATTTCAATTATGTGAGGAAAGAAACCATTCCGAAAGTTTTGTTGAAGAATCCCTTCGACAATCTACAGAGGGAAGCTGTTCTCAAAATGATTTTGATAAATTTTAAAACAACCATCATCAAATGGACACATCAACTATCGAAAATGAAAATCAGGGATTAATTAAGCATGCTTTTATTTCAACTGATACTAAAAGGATAGTCGTAAATATTTATAACACCTTTATAAGCGAGAATCTTGCATCTCCACTGCAAATAATTTCCATTTCCGGAATATCATATTCAACGGTTTGGAGAATAATTATGAAAGTACCGCTAGAAAGGAAAAGAATAATAAGTTCCAAATTTACCGAAATAGACGTTGCCATCGCTAAGAGGATCAAAAATATAATTTATAATTCTTATAAATCAGGTAACGTTCCCACGGTCCAATTTATTTTGGAAACTCTTGGAAATTATTTTCCAAATAAGGAAACTACTTTGTATAAATACCTACTTAGTCAGGGTTTTAGTATAAAACTTTAGACAAACGAATTGACATCATGGAATCGCCGAGATTGCTAAAAGAGCGATTAGAATAGTTATCTAAAATAAACGAATATAGAAATGGAGGGAGATCGATAATTTATTTGGATGAAACATGGTTTGATACTCACGAGGTCGTTTCCAAGGGATAATACAAATAAGTGTCACCTTAGAGCACCGTGCAATAGAGGAAAAATAATTGTTATTCTTCATGCAAGAGGAGGCGCAGGTTTTGTGTCAAATAGTTTGCTCTTATAAGCCAAAAATATTGCATCAAGCTCGTTAGACTATCATCAGGATATGAACGCCGAATTATTTGAAAATTGGTTTCGCAATCAATTATGCCCAACATACCCAATAACTCAATAATCGTAATGGATAATGCAACTCACCACTCAAAGCAAATTAATAAAATCCAAACCGCCGCTTCCAAGAAAGGCGATATTGCGGATTTTTGCATTCAAAATGCTATTGTTATTCCCCTAAGTGCAAAGAAAAAAAACATTATTAGAACTTATAAAACAACAAAATTTCAAAAAAAAAAACGTATGTGGTTGATAAGATGGCAGAAGAATTTGGTCACCAAGTGTTGCGCCTTTCACCTTATTACTGTATCTTCAATCCAATTGAGCTGATATGGTCAACTTTAAAAAGAAATTTGCTAAAAAATAATGTACATCCCGAAATGAGTGAAGAAACAATTCAACTTGTTCAGCGAGAATGCAACAACATTTCAAGTACCATTTGGAAAAACTGCATCGATCATGTGATTAAAATTGAAAACGATTATAGGACGCTTAGTGTACCAAATCTAATTATTAATGTTCAAAGTGAAAGTGATAGCGATGAGTCTAGTTGTACGGAATAATATTTGCTTGTTACATTTCGATTCATGAAAAAAATAACTGATGTTAACGTCGTTAATTTTTTAACGCACTGAGCAAGTCAATAATGTTATGGGTAACTTAAGTTATTTGTTTCGCGAATCATATTGTATATAAATTTTCTATGAAATTATAACTACATTTGTAATCCACAATTAATTATATGTACACTTAAAAATACAATGAAAAGTACAATTTAATGATAATGAATCGCTAATGTTAATTTTCTACGGGGCACTGAATCTGTATTTTCTGATGCCGGCTCTTGACTCTGTTCTCTTCCCATTAAACGTCATAAAATTCCGTTCGCACAATGGAGCGCAATAAACACCCTTTGTAGGTAGATTTTCAATTTCAAGTAAAAACATTATACATAAAATCGTCAGTATAATCATAAAATTACTTGCAATCATTTCGATTGTGAACACACGTTGCCAAGCCACTATTAAACCCCCGCAAATAGCGGCCGCACAGAACACACACTGTTTTCCAATTAAGCCGCCCCCGCGGGTAGCAACGGCCAGGGGGGCGAATAAGACGCCGTTAAATGGCTAGTAACCGATTCAGAACTTGGGCACGTATCTTGGTGTTTTTTTGTGGGCGGCCTCCAATAAAACCTGGCCATTGAGATTGCCCCCAATCCACACACAAAATAAAACGTGCCGAATAGTGAAACGACTCAATTAGCCACGCACAAAAAGTTGAATGGAATAAACTGAAAATATGAAATGAAAGAGGAGAAAAAAAATGTAGCCTATAAAACTACTGAGTGAAAATGAAGGAAAAGAAATAATAATGTTCCATCTACTTGCGTGTGCTTTTTTAAATTTACCATCAATTTATAGTTGACCAAACTTTTGTGTAGGTTCTCCAGTAACTGTTCCATTTTTTCATCTAACTTAACAAATTTAATCAAACTTGTCTACAAAAGTAGAAATTCTAATTTATTTGTGGTTACCTTAAAAGATCAGATATATAACTATTCGCAATGTTATATGTATAATGCAATGTCTACTTGCATGTGCGTGTGTTTTTTTTTAATTTACCATCAATTTATAGTTAAACAAACTTTTGTATAGTTATCCAGTAATTGTTCCATCTTTTCATCTAACCTAACAAATTTAATCAAACTTGCCCACAAAAGTAGGAATTCTAATTTCTTTGTCGTTACCTTCATAAAAACAAACTATCGTTGCGCGAAGTATAACTATTCGCAATGTTCATCAAAGCCGGACTTCTGCTAGTTTAGTTGCGCAGTTGATTAATTAAGAATCTACTACTTTTGTATGTAATTTAACTGGTTGCCTATTGGATTTTTTTTTCATTTTGCCTTGATTGATGGAAATTTTTGCCGATCAATGTTTCAATTTCCCCCCTTGCCGCCCTATGCGGATGGGAGCGGTTCCCTGCTGGGTTCAACAGCACACGCTTCCATCTTCGAAGTGCACACCCAGACCAGCCATCATTGTTAACCGCTCTCCATCAATTACATCAATTATAATGGGTCTATTATCGCAATGGGAGGGGGGCAGGGCAGGAAACGCAGCCGGATGCCGAAGAGCATACTCGGTAATTCTTCCGATGCGCCTTTAATAAATCCCAAAATCCTCGATGGGAAATTGTCGGAGTTTGTAAGCCCTCGGCGTTTTTGTCGCTTCTGTTTGCAATATGAGGGGCGCATTTATGCTCCTCCGATTGTCCTCGGCAGTCCCATCGATCTGTGGGTGTGTTTGATCCGTGGTGTACCCGTCGTTTTCGCTTGGGCTTTAGTGCCACTCGTCGCTTTATGATGAATTTATGCCCCTCTGATTGTCCCCCAGACTCGTGCATCTCATTTTCACAAATCCACTCGTCGGCTTTTTGCACGTTGCCACCGCAGATTCGTTTCATAACTGTGTAATTGCATACGAGCGATTTCCAAATAGCAAGGTAAGTAGACCGGAAAATCGTACAGCTCACGACCACCCCATCATAAAGCAATCTAATAGTCATTGACACGTGAGCTCAGTTACAAGTATATGTTGAGCAAGCAACGCGGTATGTTCATCAATGAAAGAATACGTTCCTACATCTACTACTACACTGACAAATATTGTGCGGAAGACGACATGGTCTAGTGGTTCTTATTAAAATTATTTTAATAAAAAGTGTGCGATGTTCATTAACAGTTGATCCTAGTTGCGCCATTGACACATGTGCGCTGTTACAAGCATCTGTTACGTAAAGTTCATCAATGAAAGAAAAGCTCTCAACGTGCACCAAAGACTCATATAATCCAGATATAGTCCAGATTTTCCAGAATTTTCATCTAAAGTAAGATCCACTCATCTAATCTTGTATTTTAATTATTGATTACAAACCAACAATCCTAAACAAATTACTAGCCAAAAGTCTCCAAATTTCACTATAGTCGATGTCATATGTGTTGTCACTTTTGCAGTAAATTTGTGCCCAACCTCTTTTGTGAACTTCCTGGCGATCGGTTCCCGCGCAGGCAAGCAAGAAAACACGCTTTAAACAATAATGTGCTTTAAGGCGAGGAGTGGTAAAGCCGCAAATCAATGTCTATTACAATTTAATGGAAAATAGGCGCAGTGGAATAGGGATGAAAGTACTCACGGGCCGGCTGGGCCGCATGTGACCTAATAGCGCCTTTACTGCTCATGCCATAAAGCTTATAATACTTCAAAAACCTTCCTTGCCTGGATTTTGAAAAGGGTCGCTCCGCATTTTACTTTCAAACTGACAACACGTTTGACATGGACCATATTAAGCAATCTTCAATGTGGAAGCAAATACAAATACAAATCAGCAAATAGCAATCAGCAAATGCAAATATTTAAAGGTACTTCATGTCTTGATTTTCCAGGTTTTTTTATATAAAGTTGTACTAGTATGTTCTGTAGTTGAACTTTCGTTTAGTGTTTTATTGCAGCCAAAATTTGCTAGCAATTTTCGTGTTTGTATCAAGGTCACGAAAATATTAAAATGGGTACCATGAATCAGAAACCATCTTCATATTTTCCAGCATATTCATGTACAATTAGAGATGCTATATCTGTACCTGAGAAGCAGATGGATGTATGTCCAAAATCTAAAATGCGGTGCTTATACAATCTACTGAATTGTAGATAGCTTAAACAATAGTTCTTAATTATCTCCCAACTATTATAAAGTAAATTTAATTATTTTTAATTGCTTTTAGCATTACAATATATGTTATACCTACAAAATGTATAAAAAATAATACACCTTTACACCTTTACCTCATTTCTGCATATATCGGACATACACCCTTCTGCTTCTCAGATACAGATATATTTTCGTGTACAATTTTCGAGCACGAATTTGGCAAAATTATTTACTTCGGTATACAAATTAGTGGCAAAATTAAAAGATCCCTAGATTTTCCATAATTTTCACTTAAGTTTGAGATTCTTTTATTTTAAATTTTGGTGTATTCCTAAAATTTTCAGGCAACATCACAAAATTATTAATCAAAGCTTTGATATATCAAAATCTATGAAAATTGAAAGATACCATATCTATAGTTTTTTTTTAATTTCATGTTTTCTTGTATATCAACGATTTATCAATAGTAATGCGAAATTTGAGCTCTATCAAAAAAATAAAATTAGAGAGATTAAAATTAGAAGACTAAATCTAAAGTTTCGCCAGCTTTTTACTAAAATTCTAGAAAAAAATACGATTCGGGTATATTCAGACTTTCATATTTTCATATGAAGCATTGTTAATAATTAAGTAAAATTTGTGCACAATTTGAGTAAGACAATTCATGGAAAGTGTTGATATTCGACAAAAAATTTAATGTACAGAGAAAATGCGTTACAGGTCTTTAATTAATAATTCTAGAAAAACTATGGGTAGGCAGATGTAAATTTTCCTATGTTCCTGAATTTAAAAAAAATTAATATAAAAGTAAAATTTGCGCCCACTTTGAATACTAATATTGCAAGAAAAACGCGATTTTTATTACAATGTGAATTTCACTTCTTATAATTTTGAATTTGAACTCGCCTCAAAAGAAAATTTGCAAAAACTACGAATGCGCTTCTTAAAATTTTCATGTTTCCTTCAAATTAACGACTTTTTTAACAATCTTGTGAAATTTGAACCCCTTTAAAAGACTAACAGCCAATTTCATAATCAATTTAAAGTGACTTTAAATTTTAATGCTCAGTTTAATTTTCAATATGCGTTTTATAACCATATTTATCCTTTAAAGTTGACTTTAATTTAAAGGCCATTTTCTGAAGCTTTTGCTCTTAAATCTACAGTTTCGCCAGCTTTATCCTAAAATTTTAGTGAGAAATACGAATCGGCTGTATTCAGACTTTCATATTTTCCAATATATTGAAGCATTGTTAACAATTAAGTAAAATTTGTGCACAATTTGAGTGAGACAATTCATGGAAAGTGTTGATATTCGACAAACATTTTAAAGTACAGAGAAAATGCGTTACAGATTCTGTCTTTAATTAATAATTCTGGAAAAACTATGGCTAGGCATATGTAGATTTTCCTATGTTCATGAATTAAAATAAAAAATAATATCCAAGTAAAATTTGCGCCCCATTTGAATACGAAAATTACTAGAAAAACAAGATTTTATGAAAATGTGAATTTCAACTTATTATAATTTAGAATTTGAACTTAGCTCAAATGAAAATTCTGGAAAAACTACGAATGTGCTTCATAAAATTTTCACGTTTCCTTCAAATTAACGATTTTTTAACAATCTTGTGAAATTTCAGCTCTCTTTAAAAGAATGAAAATGTCGAATGTGCATTAATATTGCTTCTGTGAGATAAAACTTCTGTGTACATGATCACACGTGAGCGAAATGATAATATAAGCTCGTGAGTCAATAATCACTCGCTTATAATGATTCTCTCTCTTATGAGCATTTCTCTTACTTATATTATAATGTACTTCTGTAATAATAATTCCATGTAATTCTGCGCCCATTTTAAATTGCCATGGTATCGGAGTTAATAGAAATATTTGAACAACATTGATGCAAACGCCGTTTGAACTGTTACTGCTATTCTGTGTGTTTTTTAAGGTTTATTTGTATGTATAAAATGGGTTTCTTGTTCTTTTGCAGGGTTTAGACGCAGCGACGTCCACGGGCCAGCTAAGACCTCTGAATCCAGAGGCAACTCCGAGAATCGACAGCTATCGTTTCTCCATGGCGAACCTGGAGGATTCCCCGGAGGTCGACCTGGATGCCATCCTCGGCGAGCTCTGTGCCCTGGGAACTCAATATGACCAAGAGATTGACAACGCTAGAGACAGCAAGAGGTTGTCTGGTGAGTACTTTTATTTTTGTACTCTTTAGTTGACCAGAATCTTGTTATACATTTTATATGTATGTGGGTGTATTTTTTATGTATCTTTATTATGCAAGACATTCTTATTGCTATCTTGTCATTTATATCGAAATTATTCTCATAAATAGGCAAATACCATATCGCTAGATTAGTTGACGAATGTGTTAAGTTCGCCATTTTTAAAAAAACCTAAAAGAAATCACATGAGATAAATCACGTGTAGCATATCATAAAAATGAACATGACGATCATCTCAAAAGTAAACCTTCTAAAAGTTTTTCAAAACTTTTTGCATATATATTGGGTATTCTTTCATCGGAGGGTTATTTAGCTTGGAGGAATGTAACTAGAATTGGCATTATTTTTCATAGATAAATCAATACGTAAATTATATGGAATAAATTGCCACATTAATCGTCACTTAACAGCTGCTGCACATTGACAATTTCCGACAATCATTTGGCTGTATTTAAAATTACAATCGATTTGTTATTGACGAAACCATTGCCGAGTCCTATTTAAATTTACTATCAAGAATCGACCTTGTGCAGTTTTCTTAGTAACCTACCCAAACCCATTGGCATTTACCATCCTTGCTGCTTTACTCACAAGTAACGAGACATTTTCGGATTTTGTCATTAGCTATCTTGTTGAGGAGAGTTCTTGACCATAGACAAGACATAGAATATTTACGATCAAACATTTTTTTTTTTTGTAATTTTTAGATGCCCAGAAAGCCAACCATCAGTCAAGGACACACATCCGGTCTTCTTCGGAAGGACCTCGGCTGAAAATGGACCCAAATGAAGACAGTTTGATGCTTAAATCAGATTCTATAAGGACGGACTCGCCAGATAATGACTCCGCATTCAGCGACACTGTGAGCATGTTATCTAGCGAGTCCTCGGCCAGCAGTGGAGGAAGTGGGACAAAACCTCAGACACTCCAATTAGGAAATGTACAGGTATGTTAAGTTAATGATAATTATTGATCAGTTTGGGCCTTTGAATTGCTATGATCCACGTAGCTTTAAAATTGAACTGAGAAATACGTCCCCAAATCAAACTTTCATTTCGTAGTTTCGTCTGTACTAACAGTTCTTATCCTATCTAAAATGGTAAAGAAAAATATTCTTAAGTTCCGTGTACTGTTAAATTGCGCGTAAAAACCTGAAGGATGAAGCGAAATCCATAATGCAAAATTCTTACAAAAATTAACATCAAAATATAAAAATCAAGTGTTCTTGGCAACAGTATTTGGCCATACTAGCAGAAATATGCTGTTATTCTACAATGTATTAAAAAAAATGCTTTTATTATTATTTATTTCTGTAGGATGAAGCATCTAGAGCAAAGGCTGAAAAAATCTTGATGGCCATGGAGAAGATCAAAGAGGCCAACATCCAGAAGCTCTTCCTCAAGGTGTTTATGACCGATGGCTCAGCAAAATCACTGCTAGTAGATGAGAAGATGACTTGTGCATATGTTACCAGGCTGCTGGCCGACAAAAATCACGTGCAAATGGATCCCAAGTGGGCACTGGTAGAAAATTTACCAGATCTTTATGTCGGTAAGCAAAAGAAACATATCTTGATTCGCATAACTTGAGCAAAATATATTTTATCATTTTTCGGCTTATATTTTTTCGATGCATTAATTATTAACTGCATATGTTGCTAGCCTTTATGAACAAACTTGTTGCTTCATTAACTTTTTCTAATACTCTTCAAAACAATCAATTTTTCAAGCTCTGATTCACAGATGTATTGACATAAAAAGAAGTTTAAAACGTTTTTTGATGCCCAATTCTAATTTCAGAACGATTTTATGAAGACCACGAGTTGTTGGTGGAAAATCTGATGCACTGGACCAGGGACTCGAGGAACAAGATTTTCTTCATGGAGAGGCCTGACAAAACAATGCTGTTCATGCAGCCTGAAAAGTTCCTCCTGAACTCTTCGGACAAGAAACAACACATCGACAATGATGAGCACTCGCGCAATATAATGCTTGAGGAGTTCTTCTCCTCAAATACAAGGAGCATACCTGAAGTCGAGGGACCTTTATACCTGAAATCTGATTCTAAGAAAGGTAAATAATCATATCTCTTGTTGTAAAAGTCTCATTCAGCAAATTCAAAATAAAATTATCTGTTTTTGTGAAAATAAATTTTAAAATCAATTGATAATTGAACAAAAACTAAATCATGATAGTAAGTACCTACAAAAATATTTTCTCTAAAAAACTGGTGTTTATTCAAATGTGGACTTCACTTAAAATTTAAATATCTGCTTTTGTGAAAATAAATTTCATAACCAATTACTAATTGAACAAAAGAAAATAATAAGCACAAATATAATTGCTTTAAAACACCGACATTCTTTTAAATGTAGTCTTATCTTAAATCTTTGCTTTCTCTTCGGAAGAATTTTTAGATCATTACTACATTCTATTTTACAATATTTTTTTAAATTAACCTTTCTTTGTAAGTTTCACCTATATATTTTTTTCCACTGCATAACTTTCATTCGACACTGAGCATTTTTTTTTTTTTATTATCCAGGCTGGAAGAAGTACAATTTCGTCTTGCGTGCTTCTGGTCTCTATTACTACCAAAAAGAGAAGCTCCGGTCAGCGAAGGACCTTGTGTGCCTCGCCACATTCGAAGTGAATCAGATCTACCAAGGCCACGGTTGGAAGAAAAAGTACAAAGCACCGACGGACTTCTGTTTTGCCATAAAGCATCCGCAGCTGCAAGAGCCCAAAAGTACCAAGTACATCAAGTACCTGTGCGCCGAGGACCAGCAGACCCTTGACAAATGGATGGTCGGCATGAGAATCGCCAAGCACAGCAAGCAGCTTATGGATAACTACCGGTGTCTGGTCGATGAACTGGCACTCGAGGATTTGGACTTGCTGGCGAACGCCAGAAGCTGTTCCGTCAGTTCAATTGCCGTGCAGAGCACTGTGACAACACCTACCCAGAGGTAAGATAATGATGATTTCATTACTGAAAGATTAACGTATAAAATTCAACTGCTGATGAAGAATTAATTGTATCAAAAATATATCCATTGTATTAATAATCTTTCTGCCTTGTCCTAATTGGCTATTAATACTGTTAAAAATAAGATTTTTATTGTTAGTGTCACATGGATTTTATAACATTTCAGTTACACGGCCAGCGATGGGTACAGCACGCAGAGCGAAATTTACTCTTCAGCCCCAAGTGAGGTCAGTTCAGGACGTCACAGCAGAGCAAGTAGTTCAAGTTCTAGTGGCTGCATGTCAGATGGGGCACCATCAAGTTGCGAGAACGCTTTTGACTCTGAGTTTCCAATGGGTGAGTAATAGCAGCTCTTTGATGCAGACTGAGAAATATTTACAACATTTTTTTCTTCATTCAAATACAATAATTAATTCAACGAAATATTTAAAAAAAAATACATTGGCTTATGGCAATACATGGCATAAAATACATGGCATATACTAATTTGATTTATTTTTTGTATTGATAGGAACTATAAAGAGGAAACCTTCGATGAAACCAAGTCTGCCCCTGACGAGTATCACCAGGCAACTGAAAGAGGTGGGCGAGACGAGAGACGAAGTCGATACGACATTACCGAGTAGCCCTGTGTCTTATACAAACACAGGTAAGCAGTAATTTATTAATTAGTTTTTTGTTTTCTGGAAAAGTTCTTGTAAGTCCCAGAGGACTTATGCCTTTAATTTACTATTAAAATGAATTGATGAATCTTAATGTATTCCCTTTCACTCTCATATTTTTCCAAATTTGTATTGTCCAAATTTAATAAAAATTCTTATATTGCCAAATCATTGCATATACAGAGTACTATACTCATAATCATAATTGATACTCAGTAATACCGAGTTCATAAGCAATACTCATTTCAATTGTTTTACATTACTCCCTTTTTTTTGTAGGAACATTAACGAGGCGCCACAGCCGTAGGAAATCCAGCTCAACAGACGATTCTTCGAACTCATCGGGCACTCTGAAGCGGCAGCACTCTTACAAATCCAGAGGCTCCGTGGAATCTATGAATAACAGAAGTGGCAATTCGACTCCACTGTGTGGAACGCCGGTTAGGGAGAGGGCGGCAACTTTCGGGGAGAGGAGCAACTCCTTTACCGAGAGGCCATCCAGCTCCAGTTCAGTTCGCAGCCCGACCACAAGCATTGACATGCCTTCAATGGTAAGTACTCACAACACCGTAGGAATATTTTGTTTATATTTTAAGTTGCATGATTACTAAATATTAATTACCTGGTAAGTCTTCTGCATGCGTCTCAAATTTGTCTGTGAATTTCAACTATTTTTGTAAATTTTGGCTTGTTTTATTCTATGGTTTATGATTTTATACTGGTATATTCAATTACTACAATTCTGATGCTTGCAATAAGTTCAAATAAAAGACTGAATGGACGTTGCGTGCAAAACTAATATTTTCTTTTTACAGCGACTGCCTGTCATTTTGCCTTCTGATATCCAATCTGGCAAAAAAGTATTCGCAAAATATGTTAAGCATGATTAACACATTTGCTCTCACTTAATGCATGGTAGTGTATATTAACAATGCTTTTCTTCGCTTATACTTTGTTTTGCTATATTGAGTTTATTATTATAAGATCTATGATTATAACATTTAATCAAAAGATATAATTTATCATTGGCTACGCTTTTAGTATGTGTATTAATAAAGTGTGCAATAAAAATGTATTGAGGTGGTAGAACTAAAAAGAATGCTTTACTAAATATGAGAGTACCATGAAAATAGTATTAAAAACTTTTTTAAACATTTTTGCTCTCATTGTGAGAGCTCTCGTTGAAATCAAATGTAATAAATAGGCAGTGTTTGTAATTTAAAGCTTTTTTAACTCAATGTTTTGCAATTATACTGATTGATTTTTTGGTAGGAGGTACATTCCTATGAGATTCATAAATATCTGTCATAGAAATATTTACTTACCAGAGAACCAATTGGTATAACAAGATTTAAACATTAAGCATTGAAACATCACTTTTTCATGTTCAATTGTAACTTGAACCAATGTTATCTTTTTAGACTGATTCAATCATTTCGCTACCACCACCTCCAGAAAATACCGGAGAAATAATATCGGATTCGCCTTCCTATCAGCTACCTCCACCACCACCAGAAGTCTACAACTCCAACCTCTCACTAGACAGCCTGCCTCCACCCCCCAACCCCAACGAACTACCACAGCTCTCCGAGTCTGATCTCACTGGCAGTCAGCTGTCTCTCATGTCCCTGCCGCCGTTACCCTGTGATATCCCGGGTGACACTGGCACTATAAGGAGGCGGAAAGACAGCAACACACCGACACCAACCAACGTGCTGAGTCCAGAACGAACTCCCACACAGGGCATGTCTCCGGAGCACACTAGGCTCAGCTTCAGCCCAACAGCCGGCTCCAACTGTAGCACACCTACACAGATGAACCCCCCAACACACTTCAGCCCCACGCACCAAATCAACCAGATCTACGGCACCAACGGGCAGAATTATGATAGATACACCAATCAGATTTACGAGAACTGCCCACCACCAGCTTACGTGAGCCCACCGACATACACACAAACAATGCCCAATTCCGCTTCATTCGTAAACACCAACGGTTTAAGGTCTTCTCTACGACAATCGTTACCTAGACAAACGTCCAGCAATGCATATGGCTACGCCAACGACAAGAGCTCGCCCAGCATACAACGCAAAGTAAATTTTGCAAGCACCACGAGTCCCAAGAAGACGATGAAGAAAATAAGTTTCAACCTAACACCCCAGGAAGCGCCTGCTTTACCTAAAAAACCACCCCCACCAAAACGCTCAGAAAACACTAAACTATCAAGTCCTAAGAAACTGGCAGATCCACCTATTGATTTCTTGAAAGATCTCCAGAGAGTGATGAGGAAAAAGTGGCAGGTCGCTCAGAAGTGCAAGGAGGAGCCAACGACTACTCCGCATGAAGTTTTAGGGTTTCGGGATCCACCTGCTATACTTCCCGATTACAAAGAAACAAACGTTTCCAATTGGGTCCAAGAGCACTACGGTCCAAACAACGTTTATGAAAATGTCTACAGGGATTTTGATGTAGCCGAGTACAGCTGCAGTCCAGTGCATGCACGTAATGAATTTAGGATATCTGCGGACATGAGTAGGAGTAAGAGGCCGCCTCCTCCACCTCCCAAAAGAAGTGAAACAACACACCTAAGCTCGACAAAACTGCACTGACGCGGCTTTGTAAATTGGCGACGGTCTCTAGAGTCTACTGCCAATTCTATGTGATCTTTTATATTTGTAATAAATTATGTGCCATGATAAGAGTGAGGACAGAACGGACTTGTTTTGTGAATTGAGGTATTTTGTAAATAATTTCGCGTAGATTTCTGCTGTTAGGAATTTTCATTTGAATGTCAAACATTTATGGTGCTTTCTAGTTAAATAGAATAGTGAAAGGTTATATAAATATAAATATATTTAATGAGATGAGTTTAGGTGAATTTTGTAGAAAATTTGTTTATTTCTCACAGAATTTTAAGGTTTCCACAGGGTTTTGAGAAGATCATAATTTATTAGTGTTCATTTTTGATACTTATTGTATATATTGTAGGTAATAAGAATGTTCCAAGCCCTATTTATAAAGTTGCGTGTCTAGTACTAATTGATTTTATACGATCTCTACTATGCCATTGCAAAGTTTTGTAATTTCATAAAGTTTTTGATACTAATTATATAGATTTTTTGGAGGTGTAACTTTAAGTTCGGGACCTTTTACGTTTTTTACATTTTTTAAAAATAAGTTTACGTTACGTTTCGCGTGCAATTTAAAAAAAAATCAAACGAATCGTTAATCGGTCACAGCACAACAGCAAGAATGTTGGAAAAAGTGAAATTAATAGGCGATGCACCTTGAAACCAAGGACTTTCGTGCTATGCAGGTGCTTCGCTTAAACTATTTGTATACTGTAACATTTCTTATACTTATATATACTAATTGTTACATACTATATATATCTACAAATAAAATTATATACATACTGAAATGTAACATTTTTAACATTATAATTTTTAATGATTTTAATTGTTTCTTCTTATGTTGCCATCTCTAGTTAGAGGTTGGCGACCAATAATTTGAACTGCTCTCGGTTTTGGGCTGCTCTAAATAGGGATTCTGCGTCTCGGATGCCCGTCCATGCTCTAATGTTGCGGAGCCACGACATCTTCTTCCGCCCGATGCCTCGTTTCCCCTCTATCTTTCCCTGCATTATGAGTCTGAGAAGTTCGTATCTGCGTCCTCTGCACACGTGTCCGAGATATCCGGTTTTGCGCTGCTTTATAATAGCGAGGAGTTCTCGATCTCTTCCCGCTCTTCTGAGAACCTCTTCATTAGTAATGTGGGCCGAGTAGTGTATTCCAAGCATGCGGCGGTAGAGCCACATCTCGAATGCCTCCAAGCGGTTCATGCTTACGATTTTTAGGGTCCAGGACTCCACACCATATAACAGCGTTGACCACACATAACACTTCATCATTCTTATTCGTAGATGAAGTGACAGTTGTTTGTTGCAGAGCATTTTCTGGAGATTGCAGAAGCTGTTTCTTGCAATTTCAATTCGGATTTTAATTTCTCCTTCGGGGTCCCACGATTCGTTGAGTTGACAGCCTAGGTACTTAAATGTGGCCACTTGGTCCACCGCTTGTCCTCCTATGGTTAGTTGTGTGTTATAGTTGTTACCTCGACTGATGACCATATATTTAGTTTTCTTTATATTGATCTTAAGACCATATTCAAGCCCTGCTGTATTGACCAGTTGTAATAGGTGTTGTAGATCTTCTTGGTTATCTGCCAATATTGCTGTGTCATCTGCATAGCGTATTACATTTATAAAGGTTCCGTTTATTTTAATGCCTTTCTCCACCTCATTAAGTGCTTCCTGAAACACGCATTCTGAGTAGACATTGAACAGCAGCGGGGATAAGATACATCCCTGGCGGACACCTTTGAGGATTTGGACTTCGTTTGTTACAACATCGTCTGCTCTGACATTCGCAGTTTGTCCCCAGTAGAGGTTTCTAATGAGACGTATATCTTTGCTATCTAGGCCAATCTCGGTAAGGCGTGTTATTAGTTTCTGGTGTTTCACGCTGTCAAATGCCTTCTCATAGTCGATGAAACATATGTGGACATCTTTCCCTTGGTCAATACATTTTTGCACAAGCACATTTAAGGATAGCAAAGCTTCCCGAGTGCCAAAGCCGCCGCGGAATCCAAATTGTGTTTCACTTACAAATTCTTCACATTTTCTGTATATCCTACTATGAATGATTCGCAGGAGTATCTTTAGCACGTGGCTGATTAAGCTTATTAGTCGGTGGTCACTAGGTTTCGCATTCATCTTCTTTGGTATTGGCAAGAAGGTGGATCTTAACCAGTCTTGAGGTATCGTGCCAGTATCGTAAATGTTGTTGAGTAGGTTTGTAAGGATATCTATATTATCCTCGTTAATGAGCTTTAGGATCTCAGAGCTTATTCCATCCGGGCCGACTGCTTTTCGGTTTTTGGCTGATTTTATCGCCTTCTGGACTTCAGATTTTAAGATTGCAGGGCCGTAGCTACCCAGGTCCCTCTCCAATTCATTGGCCCTATCATCCTGAAACAATTGGGTCACATAGTCCTCCCACACTCTTTTTTTGTCGTTTATGTCAACCGCCAGATTTCCGTCGGCTTTCTTTAGGATAGATGTTAGGTGCCTAGCGCCGTTGCCAAGGTTTAACTTTATTTGTTTGTGTAGGTTAAATTCATCATGATTCCTTTGCAGCAGTTCTATTTCTTCGCAGCAATCTGTCATCCATGCTTCCTTAGCCTCTTTCACTTTTGCTGTTATTCTCCGGTTTATTAGTTTATATTCGGCTTTCCTTCGTTCTTTATATATTCTACGCTGGTTCATCAGATCAATTATTTCCTGAGTCATCCACGGTTTCTTCGCCACTTTCTTATAGTATCCTAAGTGTTGCACGCTGGTATTCAATAAGGTATCACGTAGTTTTGCCCATTTGTCTTCTATGTTATTGCGGTCCATTATATTAGAGTCAGCAATATTCTGGTTTAGTTTTCTCCTGAATTCTTCTTTTGTTGCCTCGTCCTTGAGTTTATCGGTATCGATCTTTTTCTGCGGTGGCTTTCGATTGGTTTTTAACCTTATCTGGATATCTGCTACTACGGGGTTATGATCGGATCCTATATCGGCACCAGGGCATGTTCTTACTTTCTTGACGGCATTTCTGAATCTCTTATTTATCATTATATAGTCGATTTGGTTGCGTACTATTTGCTGGGGTGTGTGTTTTGGTGATGTCCAAGTGTATAATCGCCTTGGTGGCATTTTGAACCAAGTATTCATGACTGCTAGGTTGTGTATTTGTGCAAATTCAATGAGCCGGTCTCCTCTGCCGTTTCTAGTACCTAACCCGTATTCCCCGACTATCTCCAACATACGTCCCTCTCCGACTTTTGCATTGAAGTCACCTAAGATGATATTGGTATCATGTTTGTTGGTCAGTTTTAGGGCTTCCTCGATATCATTGTAGAACAGCTCTACCTCCTCATTGGTTTTATCAGCGGTAGGTGCGTACGCTTGGATAACATTGACATTGATTGGGTTGCCATTCAACTTGAGCATAATACATCGTTCGGAGATGGGTACTACAGCCCCGACTGCTCTGTCTAGTCTGTTGTCTATAAGTATGGCGACGCCACCTCGTTTTATGTTATCTGCATTTCCCGAATAGTACATGGTGGTCTCATCATCTATTTGGTGCTTCCCTATTCCCGACCATCTCGTCTCGCACACACCCATGATCGAAATCTTCATGCGTTTCATTTCTAGTGCCGCATTGTGCACTTTGGTGTCCTCAGTTAGTGTGCGGACATTCCAAGTTGCGATTCTCATAGTTGATCGTATACTATCCAATTTGTTCTTTGCTTCTTTAATCAGTAGTCCACTTTCCACAGGGGGCCTGATTCTAACTCTCCTGTGGCCGGTAGTCCATTTCTCACCGATAGGCCCGGTACCTAGTCGGCGCCGAGCGCTAGTCGGGTTGCTTGGCAGACTTCCATCTATTTCCGTACCCGTACAGTCCATATTGGTTTTCTTGGGATGCCTTACAGACCTTTAATGCGGTAGTTTCCCGTGTCTTTCCGCATTTCCATGCCGTTGGCCAGTTTGTCGGCTCATCCGCCTTTGGGAGTGATTTCTCACTCCCGGGGCAAGGAATTGCCCCACTCCTGCCAGCTCCTCCACCCGAGGCTTTGGCTGACAAGAGGGTGCTGCTTATGCCGGCAGCAATTCGGTCGACAGAGCCTCGTTGGTTACCAGCAGGGTGCACCACGTGCAGGTGAGGTTGTCATTTGGGCCGGTATCGCCGTCACCCCTTACACCCCCTTAATTGTTTGTATATATATAATCAGATGCCCTTCTACCCCTATGGGGAGTAGGGTTATTGTCTTCGTCGCAATTTTTACATTTTTACCCACAATGTGCAATGGGACATCACTTAATATTATTTGAAAACCATCATAGAAATGTTTTGTGATGTCATTCTTCACAAGAATTATACTTCCAAATGGTTGTTAATTTAATTTTGATTTCATGCAGTGTATGCACAAGAATAAGGATTTAGTTCTGCATGGAATCTGCATTCACTACTCAATGCTCTGACGTCTCTCAATGGTAACGTGTATACATGTTAAAACACTCTTGTTATCTTGAGGATTTCGTTCGCTGTTTGATCACCAAATACCAAGCCGCAGTGAGGTGATATCAATACGTAGTCATGTACATATATTAATAGGCCAAATAATATAAAGTAGTTAAAACACTGCTTTCACCAATGTTTTTCTATACAGTTGTTCATTCCATGGAGACATGCACGTAAAGTAGTTAAAATAGCAATTGATTACATTTAAAAAATATATAATTATTTATGCGTATATTGGGTTGCCAATAGTTCGAAGTCACGGAGATGCCAGCGCAGAAACCGGGGAATTTTATACCTATAAATTAAACTGCAATAAACTGACATAACAGACACATCACGAGAAAGCGCATTTAAATTCATGATGAATGGTGCTATTTTTAATCGATAATAGGCTGTATTTATTGATATACAGCTCAATTAAAATAACATTTATAACTCGGCAGCCCAGTATACATTTTACCCTACTTTTATAATTCCGGTGTCATTTAAGTTGACTATATACTTATCGATATTTATCATTATCTTCATACGATATAATGAAAATAGATCCAGTAATCTCCTATTGGCAAAGTCTGATTACATAAGGCTGGCGAATATTTGTAAAACAAATATTCCCAGAGTACATTTGGAGTGCAGTACAGATATCCGTTTCTGCAGGATTCAATGGATTATAATTCTATATTTGATTCAATCAATTCTGACCAATATCCATATAAATATGTTTATTGTAATTTGTAGGGATTCTTTCGTTCCACACCGATTGCTTGCATATTTATACAGTATTTCATATAATTTTATATACATGTGTTAAATCAATACATTCTTATCGATTATTATCAGTATCGTTATATGCCAATACAAATAGATCCAGGAATCAATTAGCTTCACTTTAATCTCTTCTAGGCAATGTCTGATTACATAAGGGAGGTGAGAATGTGTAAAATGAGTGTTTTCAGAGTACATTAATTTGTATATTTGATACAGGATTCAATATGCATTTATTGAAACTCCTAGTGGCAGTATAGAAATAATTTGAAGTTTTTAATTTTCTCTCACGTTAGTTGGGTGAATCGATGATGCATGGGTTAAAATTAGTTAAATATCTATGTATAATTTACATGCAATCAAAAAAGGAATTCAAATATTCTTTCCCAAAGATTATCGATTTACAACAATAGATTTATTGATTTCGTTGACCATGAGGTCTTTGAGGGTCCCAGATTATTTTACAAATACACAGCATTCAAACTTTGAACAGCTCTTCAGGAAGACTGAGTTATTTTACCGGAAACTATATCGGTATTCGTAATCAGCATGATAATATTGACGATTGATGTATTTTAACATACATTATACATTTATTAGTAGTGACTGTATTTGTTAGGGATATTATCCCTAACTGGCTATCGACCAACGGGGGTCCTTCTGCCGTGTGTTTTGTGTAAATGTGTGTATTGAGTTAGGGCTTGTTACTCTAGAAATTCGCCCCCGATCTCTAGAGCGCCGTTAATGAGCTCCCAACGGCGAATGGCACTAGTTTCTCAGTACAAATGTACTACCTGTACTGGGGCTCGAACCCAGGTCTTCGTGCATGCTAAGCAAGCGTTCTAACCTGTCAGCCAAACTAGCGGTTTACATTTATTATTTTAATAAAATCGGTCAAACTTTGGACAGCTCTGATGCATTACTGAAGTGTTTTGCCTGAAGCCCAGCAAGTAAAGATTAACAAATCGTGCAAATTTGGTTCAATTCAGTAGAGAATAGTTCTTATGGTTTACAACTTCCTCATTTCTCATCCAAAATGAATAAAAATTTCGCAATTTGTAGATATTTGCGTGCTGATTACTCGTGGTAACCTGGACTTCAAGTATAACACTTCAGTAATACTACAGAACTGTCCAAAGTTTGACTAGTTTTATTTAAAAAAAAAAAAAAACATTTTTTTTATCCGATTACACAAAAATCACATAATTTGTAAATATTTGATTGCTGATTACTAATATCGAAATAGTTTTGGGATAAAATAATTCTGTCTTGCTGTAGGGCTATCCAAAATTTGTTTCGTCACTTAAAAACGGAATGATTATTCATTTATTGTAAGTTTCACCAACACATTCACGAGAATAAATATATTTTCATGTCTTGTTGCAAAATATACTATTTTTTCGTCTTTTCCTTCTTAAAACAATATTTATGTGTTGTGTGAACTCAACTCAACTCGGTATGATTTCTATTCAGAGGAGATTATATGTATATGGTTGTAATCATTATACCAGAAATCTTATATGATTTCTAGTAAAATCCATTTTGTGTGTAATTTTAGATTTAAGAAGCAATAATGGAATTTGTCAATATAAAAGATATCGCAAAAGTGTGCAGAATTTGCCTGAACGAGACTCAAGAACTTAAACCTTTGTCCGAGGAGAGACTTGCAGATATGTTGATTGAATGTGCTTGTGTGCAGGTAAATAATTTATTAATTTATTAGATTCATTGCTTCTCTTAATTTATACATTGCTTACTTTATTGTAAAAATGCAAAGGATATTTTGGTACATACATAAAATGTGGATAAACTTTGGGTTAGTATTTGGAATATTGCAAAAATGCAATAACCTAAATGTATATTTCTTATGGATAATGAATGAAAAATGATGCAGATTTTCAATAAGTAAAATATTCTAATAATATGATGATCATAATATATTTATGTTGTTATTGCAATGCTAAAGGTTTCCGTGTTTTGAATATAATGAATATTTTATGATATTTACAAAAAATAAATGGAAATCTACAACTGGAACACATGCAATATATTTTCATTCAGGAGTAATAAGTACTTGTTAGTAAAATATACATTGAATTAGTTAATTTTTACATGTATTATTTTATGTTGTTGATAGGTATTTAAACTGATACTATGTTTTTTTTTAAAGATCAACCAACGTCGCAATTTATCTCTAAAGCATTAGTGGCACCTTTATTAGTGTCATTAGTGTTTCTCGAAAACGAGCTTATGGTTCAATATGTAGTGATTTTTGTTTTGACCAAAATTAAGCAACAGGTGGTAGATCTTAAAAAAAGCGGACTACAAAAATAGATATTTATTTTTGAGAATTTATTTTGCTTTTTAATTATCCGAAATGCTGCCATGAATGTGCTGAAAAATAAAGTCATCAATCTTTATCTTCATCAGAATCTTCACCAGTTTTAAATTGCAGATTGAAGAAAATGATGGCCTTCCAAACAAACTCTGTGACTACTGCGTGTCCGAGGTGAACAAATGGCATGCTTTCAAACTCCAAGTTAGCAGAAGTGAGAACTTACTTAAATGTTACGTCCAGGAAAAAATAAATGAAAAGCCTGTCGATGATGACAGCAACAGCTCCTTTGACACGGGACAAATTGACTGTGATGCCAACTTGAGCAACGAATCCCCTACTGAGAAGCACGACAATAAAATCGATGGTTTTCAATGCGAGCAATGCAAAAAATGTGTAAAAACAATACACTCTCTGCGCAGACATATGAAGATCCATCTCGGCATTAAGGCCCATGTTTGCAAGATATGCAACCAAAGCTTTGTCGAAGCAGGCAATTTAACAAAGCATCTTCGCAAGCACACTAAGGATAAGAAGCACCAGTGCACGGAGTGTGGATTACGCTTTTACGAGCGCAACAAGCTGATCATCCACATACGAACACACAGCGGAGAGAAACCTTACAATTGTGACGTCTGCTCTCGTGCATTCGCCACACTCGCGCAGGTCCACGTTCATATGAAAACCCACACCGGTGACAAACCCTACACGTGTCCGACATGTCATAAATCATTCGCATACAGTGGATCGTTGGAGACCCACAAGAAAATACATAGAGGAGAACGTAGCTTCGTCTGCCCGGACTGTGGCAAAGGTTTCTCGCAGAAGGTAAACTTGGACAGCCACATCCGAACAAGGCATACCCATGAGTGTCCATTTATGTGCAGTGCCTGCGGCCAGGCGTTCCCCACCAAGGAGCAGCTTAAAAACCACAATCGGCATCACACGGGGGAAAAAAGGCCGTTGCGGTTCGGCTGTGACTTGTGCGGAAAACAATTTGGCACAAGGGCTCAGTTGCAGATACACATGCGCACACACACGGATGAGAGGCCTTATCAATGTGATTTGTGTGGAAAGAAGTTTAAAGCTTCTTCACATATGACCTCGCATCGAAGGATACACACCGGGGAGAGGAATCACCAGTGCCAGTACTGCGAGAAAGCTTTTCGAGAGTCTTCTATGCTAAAAATTCATGTGAGGATACATACTGGGGAGAGACCATATTGTTGTCAGGTGTGTGGGATGAGCTTCACACAAAGCAACTCATTGAATACACACATGAAGACGCATAATAATCAACAGAGTTGCTGATATGATGTAGTTATTTATTAGTAGTATATTATTTAATGAGCACTTAATGTAGGCTATAATTCATGAGGATAAATGTATAATCCGAGTTAATTATAGCCATTATGTGCGAGTCAAATATGACATTTTATCTATGACTTTTTAAATTAATCAATTCTTATTAACTTTTTTTTTCAATAAGAAACCAATTGTTAGTAACCAAATATACATGTAAATGAACTCGCATGGGGTGAATGAAAGATAAAAATGACAGCGTACATGCAGAAGTGAAAAATTAAGAGGTGTAAAAGTGTTATGCATAGCGATAAGGCCACATCATGTTGTATCCGGAAGTCATATTACAACCCCTGTTGTATAATCAAGTTATTATACAACCCCTGTTGTATAATGAAGTACATTATGTTACCACAGTTACGTATATAATGAATGTATTATTTATGAGTCATAGATAAATGAAATAGTTATATTGCAAAAATTTACATATTATATGAGTTTTGGGCTGATATTTAATTCATAGATTACAATAGCGTCAGGATTTCTCATGCTTGCCAGCTCTTTTTGAATATATAAAAAGGCAACTAACATGTTATGGATCTTCTAAGAAGAAACTATTAGTTTAGGTCTCACAGCGTATACAATTTTTAAATTATTAATTATTAATAATTACCAGTATTAATTATTTATCACGTCAATTCGATAGTTATATATTTTTAACTAATTAATATTTAAATTGGTGGCTATGTTTTATATATTACATTGTTTTTTTTTTCATCTGTGTAAGATGTACTATTTTTAATTTTATCTTTGCCTCAGATAAGCAATTTTAAGCTTATTTTATTATTTCCTCGGAAACAATCCCAGATAATGTTTACTATTTGTAAATAAGTACTTAATTTTTGAAAAATGCTATTAATACTCAAATTGGGATTTTTAACAATATGTGTTCTTATTTATTTTAAGTAGTTTGTGAACCACGTTTTTATAAGAGTGAATTAAATATTTATATTTATCTTAAAAAAAAAATAAAAAAATTATAATTGTCTTATTATTTTTATATCTCTGATGCAAATTATTTCTTTCCTTAATCCATTACTAATGATAAGTTGAGTTAATTTGTAACTTTCTAATATTAATTAGACACATTTTTAATAAACATGCTTCAAAATATATTTTTTAAATTATAATTACAAAAAATCCACATTTTTGAATTGAGCAAGTGCTCAATACGTCGTATTGAGCGATTTTTGTTCGTTTTTACAAAACAAAGTTACACCTATGTAAAACCAATACCGTAATAACATTTTATTTGATAAAAAAATCGTTTTTATTAGAAGGTAGAAGGAAATGTAATGAACTTCAAACAGTATCTCCCTGGCATAAATCAAATGAACGTTCTTGTTTGATTTATTATTAATAATTGAAGATTAATTTTGGTTATTTGTATTTTTTTTTTTGCCCTATATCGATATCGAATGAAATATTTTATAGTTTTTTTTTCCAAGCAAACCAGCAGCAGCGTTTCAAGCAGCGTTGTTTTTTCACCGACCTTCCACTATACACACGGAATATCCACAGCAATCATGTTAAACTTAATTAATCTTCCCGTACACTCATTAATTATTACCGTGTTTATACCAGGTTATACAAAACACGATTGCAATTTTTATAAATAATCAATGTTAATCTCTCAGTAAATAGAACTAAATGAGTACTTGAACCAATCCTGTAAATATAAGTCGCAACATAAACTGCTCAACCCGAAGAATCATCTTGTAATGGCAAGTAATCAATTTTCAATCGTGTTTATTTGTCGACGCCAAGAACTGTTTATTCACGCAGTACTCAAGCAATGTTAGTACTGTTGAGTGTTAAAAATATCATTCAACGAAGTTTTTACAGCAAAATATTGAAATTCATCTTCGATTTTACGGGAAATATCAATACGTCTCTTCGTTAACTGTTCCAAACTTATATGAATTCAAAAGCTTTTGGTAGGTCTGTGTCATTTTGAAGTAATTTAGAGCAGATAAACGCATTCAATCTTTAGCAGTAAAACCTAGACTCCTAACTTAGACTTTTCATCGAACATCCCACATAAACATAATCGTTATCAACATAAATAAAAGTCATAATCATCTCATCCAAACCCTATCATATGTTGTCTACAAGCTCTCGAAAGTCACAAATAAAACAAGTGACATGTCAAGTATTTGTTGTAGGCCAGAAAATATAATCAAAATTTCGTAGTAAGTTCCATCATCATTTCGTTATGGCAAAGGGAGCATCAACAACACAAGAAGCCATGTCTGGTCCCACTCTATTTGTACAGTGCTTCGGTCTGATGCCGATGGTTGGTGTCAGACGAAGACGTTCCAAAACGTTGGAGTTCAAATGGAGATCGTGGAGAACTGTTTATACTGTGGCGTGCACAACTTTACTTTTCATGAATGCTACGATTTATGCCGCTTCTATTATAAAGACAAATAATATGTCTTTCGGGAAATTTGGTAAGTTTTGGAATTTTGAACACAACAAAGATAACACAGCAATCAAAATTCCCAGTCAACATGAATCCAAGCAATTTCTATTCAATTGAGATGACTTTAATAGTAGAAAACTTTAAACCTTACCATGGGATATCGTTTAGAAAGTACAAATGTGATGTTTAATTGATTTCATCTGGATATAGGTAACAGAATTGTTTCGTATATGGTATGAACGTTGAATCCGAAGAAATAAAATTGTATAGTTTCAATGATCTTAAATATGGACAGAGAGAAAATAATATCCAACTAATCGCAAATATCTCGTGCATCCGATTTGTTTAAATATAAAATATAATAATTCTAAAATAATTGTACACCAAAATGAAATTAAATTTATTTTCTAAATGGTTGACGTGAGGAAATTCGGGGCCAAAACATATCTTCAATAGTGCTCATATTCCCAAATCTAATTGACCTACGAATATATATACAAGAATATATTAACACAATTGGATAGTATAGGGGTTTTTAAGGGTAGTAAGCAAACTGCAGTGAAACAATATTTATTTAAAGTTCTACATAACAGTTTCTTAACTTCATTAGTAGTACATACTGACATAGTTTTGGATTGAACTTGGCCAATCGGAAATGGAAACATACTCTTGCCTTCATTTTTTTCTTATAAATATCTTTTTATATATTTTAAAAACAAACATTTTAGATCAGAGTTAAAAATAATTTTGAAAAGTACATTATTATTCTTATTAGTTAATATGTCTGAACTTTTTTTATTTTATTCATGTATTATTCTATTTTATAATAATTTAATTACTCCTACTATGTTTATAATTCCACGATTAATTAATGTATTGGTATATAATTATATAGATCAGATTTTTTACATTCGTTGTAGTGACTTTTTTGTTTTGCTCTTGTGCGTTCGTCATAAGTTGCTTGTTTCTACGACTGGCGCGTATTTGGCCCGGTTTGATGACTTCCTGGACACAAATTGATGACTCTATGATGGCTACTTATGGGTTTCCCTCTGGACTTTATCGCAAACTGAGGATTATCACAGTAACAGTAATGACAGCAGCAGCACGTAAATATATCTCACAAACACGTAATTTTTATACTTATGCATTGCGCCAATATAAGCAACTGCTTCCTGGAAAATATGAACAATTTTTACACTCGGGGATAGTTTTTAATACTGTAATACATTTGCCAATATTTATGGAGTATAGAAACTTACTAGGCAGTTAAAATAAATGTTGTGGGCATATGTTTCAGATAGATATTTTCTCTAAACAAGGTTTTCATTTATTCTCTTATTAAGGATAACATGTACATTTCCTACCAGCATCCTACCAAAATTCTGGTACTAAATTTGCAATCTATGTATAACATTTGAGAAATTTTAGTTTGATAATAACCCATATCTAATTTCTCTCTTATAAGATAGAATGTTGATGTACGATATAATGTTTAACTTTTGATAGATTTCAGTTTGATAATTTATCTCATTTCTCTCTTATAAGATAGAATGTTGATGCAATGTTCATAGCAATTATTGTCAAGTTATTACCTACTTTCCCGGTATTAAAGTTGCAACGATTTTTTTTTTGAGAAATTTGTGTTTGATTGTAATTCTAATTACGATTGTGTGATGGTATGCGTCCAAGTAATTTCCCTTAGTAAAAGTTGATCGAAAATCGAATTCGATTCAAGACGTTTATCCAATATACCATTAGATTAATTTTGATTTTCAGTTGAGCACGGATTTTTTATATCGTTTGATGTCATTGATTTGTCAATAACTGGTACAAAAGACATGAATGCTGTAAACGTGTACTTCGAACGTCGTTTTAACCACATCTTCGAGTTCCTGCCATATATATCCATCGTAGGATATTCCATGGAGGTAACACTATATACAAAATTTACAGAAATTTGATTTACATCAAACGATTTTTGATTTAATTCTAATGTAAAAAATATGAATAGTTATGTTTAGTATATTTTGTACATTCTTGTGTTTACAAGCGAAAATGTTACAAAGTTGAGAATAAGTAGGAATCTGCTGGATATGCCGAGTATATGTATAGTATATTCTAAATAATCTTTCATTTTCAATGTATCGCTAGAATTGACAAAATGAGGAAATAAAAATTAGACCAGTATTAATGATATTTATAAAATAACTCTGGTTGGAATATCTTCGTAAGAACCTGACAAAAATTGTACCAAATCAGAAAAGTCACTTTTATATTTTGCACATATTAATCGATAATTTCTTATTTCTATATGTTTGAAATATTTTTAGATATTGAATATTTTCTGTACGTTCAGTTGGAATTACATGGACGTCTTTATCATATTGGTGAGCACAGCTTTGGCCGCCAGATTTGCACAGGTAGGAAGCAGGGTGCAGAAAGCAGCAGATCAAGAGGTTTTAAAGCCAAACTGACCTCAGCACATTTTGATTAAACTGTAACTATTTTTAAGATTAAAGATGTGGCCTTGTGGATGGAAATCAGAGAAGACTACAATAAGCTCAACGGCCTTGCAAAGTTGCTTGACGATGCCCTGGGAGATATTGTCGTGCTTTCATTCGCTAATAATCTTTTCGTCGTGTTAGTCCAGCTTTTACACAGTTTGGAGTAAGTGTTTAAGGTGCACATCTACCAAAAAAATGTTTTCACCTAATGCTTTGCAAACGTTTGCAGTTTCACGTGAATATTTTGTCTTCACTAAATAAATATTCGCGAAAGTAATAACTTTTCATTGATAATGTAATTTTCTAAATTGATTTTCTGTATAGTTTTTGTGTTAACATTGTTTCCAGACCTGGAAGTGGCCAAATTAAGGTGCACATCCACCAAAACATATTTTCACCTAATGCTTTGCAAACGTTTGCAGTTGCACGTGAATATTTTGTCTTCACTAAATAAATATTCGGAAACGTAATAACTTTTCGTAGATAATGTAATCTTCAAAATTGATTTTCTGTATAGTTTTTGTGTTAAAATTGTTTCCAGACCTGGAAGTGGCCAAATTATGTCCAGAATTTACTTCGCTTATTCCTTTGGTTTTCTAATCACAAGGACAGTAGCTGTATCTTTGTACGCAGCCAGGATACATGAAGAGAGTGTTAAGCCTGCATTCGCCTTAATCTGTCTACCTGGCGATGTGTACAATGTGGAGGTTTGTTACAAAACTCACAAACTATTAGCAATAAATAATTAGAATGCTAGGTCTGATGAAAGCTGTAATTCAACTTTAGTATTAAAGTAAAAGGGTATAAACACAAATTAGAATAAAGGGGTTCCTTTTTATAAGATTTATATCGTGTAGAAACTCTCTGTATGCTGTAAAAAAGGATATATTATACATTTTACTTTAGATTGATCGGCTAATTGTACAGATTAAAGCCGACCCAAGTTTCTTCAGTGGCAGGGGATTCTTTAAGGTGCAGAAGTCTATGATTCTGAGCGTAAGTGATAGTATTAGTACCCTATATTTTTTAATAAACTCTTTCTGTGAAGCACCTTATATATCGATACAAATGTTCTTATAGTTAGTATTAAATGTTTACTGTTTTATGATATCGCTAATAACATGCTTCTTGACTTTGCAGATAGCCGGAGCAATAGTGAGTTACGAGTTAATCTTTATACAGTTTAATTTGCACTAAACCAAGCATTAATTTAATATGTTTGTATGTATCAATTTTGCATTTCACAACATTGGTCATAGTACTAGTTTTACTGTAACAATTTAATAATGTAAATTTGTGCAGGTGTACTCAATAATTATTAATATATGTTACAAGTAAAAAAATATATTGTTATATTATTGAATTATATATATATATATATTGTAAATGTTATTGAATAACATTTACAAATCGAATATCAACAACTCATCAATTACAATTGATTAAAAAAATTTCATGACAAATTCCTGAAAATATGTTTACATTGAATTATGATAATAATGAAAACTTCGATTTGAGAATAATTCTGAAACAATCCGACAGAAGCAGTTATTATTTGTGCAATAAAAACAAATCTATATTTTTTCATTGGTGAAATGCATAATCTAATTTGATTTAAAATTAATACTCATTTTTAATTTATGGTTTTTATTCGAAGCACAATAAAATTTTGGCTGATTTAGTCATGCGTTTCTACATTTTCCGAGTGTACAAGTAAACAATAAGTTTACTACATAAATTACATAACTAACGGTTGCTAATGCACTCTACTACAAATAAACAATAAGTTTACTACATAAACTACACAACTAATGGTTGCTAATGCACGCTACAAATAATTAAAACAGCAATTGATTAATTTAAAAGATATATATGCGCATATTGGGTTGTCTTTAGTATGAAGTCCCGGCGACGCCAGCGCATAAACCGGTGAACTATATACCTATGAATTAAACTGCAATAAACGGACAAAGCAACAATATCAGGAGGACGCGCATCTTAATTCCTGGCGAATGGCACTATTTTTAATCAATAATACGCTGTATTTGTTGATATATAGCTCAATTAAAAAACCTATATAACTAGGCAGCCCAGTGTACATTTGGTACATTTGGATTGGTATAGGTATAAAGAATCTGATAATCGATAAGTATTTAGGCAACTTATATGACACCTGCATTATAGAAGTAGGATAAAATGTACACTGGGCTGCCTAGTTATACGTGTTTTTTTAATTGAGTTATATATCGATAAATACAGCGTATTTTTGATTAAAATTAGCACCGTTAATCAGGAATTAAGATGCGCTTTCTCGTGAAATGTCTGTTTTCCCGTTTGTTGCACTTTAGTTCATAGGTATAAAGTTCACCGGTTTCTGCGCTGGCGTCGCCGTGACTTGAAAGTGTAGACAACCCAATATGCCCTTGTATTTTCTTTAATTTTAATCAAACGATGTTTTAACTATTTTACGTGTACGTCTTCATAAAATGAACTTTGGAAAACTTTAATGAAAGCAGTGTTTTAACTGTTTTCTATTATTTTGCCTGTTAAACAATATCTCACATAATATGCATACCTCTTGCTATTCAACGCTATTTGTCTCACCTAATCTCAGGTCACACGTAATATCTGCAACAGTCATGTTAAAAGCAATTAATTGTCCCATACACTCATCAATTATTGCGATGTTTATAGCACGCATACACAACAGGATTGTAATTTTCATAAATCGATGCTAATCTCTCAGTAAATAGAAGGATATTATTATTGCACCTTCGATGCTTCCATGAACCAATCTTGTAAATAGTAGTCACAATATAAACTGCCCTACATGAACAATCGTGTTGTAACGAATACTAATAAATTTTGAATTATCTTCTATTTACCGACGCCAAAAATTGATGGTTCGCCCATACCAGTTGATTTAAGTAATTTTAATCTATTTTTGAGTGTTTAAAATCACTATATAACCAATACTCCTAATGCTTCTCACACCAAATATAAGAATATATCTTCTATTTAGACCAATTAACTGTAAGGCAATTATAATCAACGACAAAAATGTTTAGATCTGTAAGTTTATATGTTCAAAAGTTACATGTATCCCAATTAAGGGAGCATTTAAGTTTTAATTTTAATTCAAATTAGTTTACAGCAGATGTATGAATTGAATTGTACATATACAAGAAACATTAAATATAACCAATTATTCTTCAATTTCGTAATAATGAGCACCCTTTAATTAACTATCTATTTAGCGTTAAATATATAGCTTTTTTTTTTAAATTAATGATTCTAAAGTTTGTTTCCAACTTTGATTAAAATTTTATACAGACTAATAAATCAAACTTATTATTTTTCAAAAAAATAATCAACTTTGTCGTGCCTAAGAAAATATATTCTATGTTTCGCTCATTTGCTGCAACAGTTATTGTCATAACTCAAAAATCGTATTTTTTTTTAGTACACGCATCCTTCTTGAATACTTTATCACCATCATCCCAGTACCCTAAACCTCATCATGATATCTCAGATATAGATCATATTCATCATTTTACCCTAAACTCTTAATCATTATCATCTCACCTAAACCTCAGCACTTTTATCACTTGAAGTAAACGCTTATCAACGCGACACTAGGTGAACAGATTTTATTTTACAGGTCTTATATTTACGCACTGCAGTAAATCTAATAAAATGTATTAGCAATGCTCCATAATTATTATAAATATATTCACTTCATTATGGCAAAGAGTGTATCAACAACGCAAGAAGCCCTGTCTGGTCCCATTTTATTGGCACAATGTTTTGGTTTGATGCCGATGGTTGGTGTCAGGGTAAGAAGCACCAACAAGTTGGAGTTCAAATGGATATCATTTAGGAGTTTCTATACTCTGGTTTGCACCGCATTACTCTTCATGAATGCTGCGTTTTACGCCGCTTCTGTTCTGAAGTCAAGTAATATGTCTTTCGGAAATTTCGGTAAGTTTTGCAATTTTTAATGAAAAAAGGAGTTAATCTCCAAACTTCAGCATGTTAGTAAAATTAGTATACTACTACCATGCTATGCAGCCTCGTCGTCTAAGATATATTTGTAATATTTGTTGTAGTGACTTTGATGTTTTTTTCTTGTGCATTCATCATAAGTTATATATTTCTACAACTCGCGCGTACTTGGCCCGATTTGATGACTTTCTGGAAAGAGATTGATGACTCCATGATGATTACTTATGGGTTTCCTCTTGGTCTATACCGCAAACTGACCATAATTACAGTAACAGTAATGACAGCAGCAGCATGTAAATATTTTACATAAACTCATAATGTTTATACTTAAATAATGATCGAAATGAATACAGAAACACTGATAATATGTGTATGCCAACAGAAGGTTTTTTTTTAAATTTCGTGCTATCTATTAAATAATAGTTTGTAATATAGTAGTAATACTTTGCAATACATTGGTAGTAATTTATATTATAGTAATTAGTGTAAATGTACACAAAAATTTAACACCATTAACACAAAAAAAATAAAGAGGAATATCTAACATTTGATAAAGATAATTTTGATTTACAGTGGAGCACGGATTTTTAATATGCGTTGATGTAATAAATTTTTCAATGACTACTACCACAGACATGGATGTTGTTAACGTGTACTTCCAACGTCGATTTGGTCATATATTCGAGTTTTTACCATATATATCCATCATAGGATACACCATGCAGGTAACACTATATTATAATTTAATGATTTTATATTAAACGATCATTTTTTCAAACAAGAGTTGCAAATAACAATTCTGAAGGATAACACATTTAGTCCATTTTTATGGTTTAGGTACATTTTTGTAGTTTGTGGTTTTGCGCAGGAGATTAGAAACTAACTAGTCAATGAGTTGCTAGTTTCTATGAAACATGAATAGTCAATAAATAATTTTCAACTTATCATTGATGGTAAAATCGACATTTTATTTCTTCTGTTTTATAAATAAATATTTGGCTAACAATTATTTCGGTAATTTTTTCATTTATACAGTGTGTCTTGCTATTTAGGAGAGGGACTTCAATAGTTACTAAACATAAATTTTAAATTGCAATAGCTTAGAAATTATTCCAAGATAAATTGAAAATAGCTGTTTTATAAAAAGATAAACTTTTATCAAACGTCGTAAAATATTTGTATATTTTGTAATCTGAAGTTTTCTGACCTATATATTGAATATTTTCAGGTATTGAATATTTTCTGTACGTTCAGTTGGAATTATATGGACGTCTTTGTGATGCTAGTAAGCACTGCTTTGGCTGCCAGATTTACACAAGTGGGAACCAGGGTTCAGAAAGCAGCAGACCAAGAGGTTTCCAAGCAACAGGCTTCCCTACAATTGGGTTATTTTTTTTAATCATTTTTCTAGATCAAAGATGTGGCTTTGTGGATGGAGATTAGAGAAGACTACAATAAGCTCAATAGTCTTGCCAAGATGCTTAACGATGCGCTGGGAGATATTGTGGTTCTCTCATTCGCCAATAATCTTTTCGTTATATTAGTGCAGCTTTTACATAGTTTGGAGTAAGTTTGAGTCATGATTTGAATATTTACCAACAAATGTAATGAAAACATAACATAACGTGAAATCATTGTAATTGCCAAAGTATGTTATACTATTGCAACAAGTATGGTATATTTACTTGCTAATGAATAATATTTTGACATTACGATCCTTCGATTAACCGTCGAATAAAATTAATCCGAGATTGTAAAACTGGGTACCATAAACTTATATTATCTGTATTTAATATTTAAGTTCATTGGAGCCACTATTGGCACTATTGACACCATAAGAGTCGCGGAAAAACGATCACTAATCAATAAATACAAATTTTAGGCCAGGTGATGGCGAAATTATGTCCAGGATTTACTTTGCATATTCATTTGGATTTCTAATCCTAAGGACAGCAGCAGTATCCTTGTACGCAGCCAGGATTCACGTAGAGAGTATTCAGCCTGCGTTTGCTTTAATCTGCCTACCTGGTGATGTATATAATGATGAGGTGAGTTTTGAATTCCATGAACTATAAAAAAATATTAATAAAAAATATTTATGGAAGCTTAAAATTAATTTTTGCAGGCAGCACAGTAGTTTTTGTAAGAGAGTCATTTGTATGTGCAGAAACTTGCTCTATGCAATCAAAAATGCTATATTTTTATTTTACTTCAGATCGAGCGTCTAATTGTGCAGATTAAAGTTGATCCAAGTTTCTTCAGTGGCAGGGGATTTTTTAAGGTGCAGAAGTCTTTGATTTTAAGCGTAAGTGATATTAATATTTTAAATACAGAACGTTTTCAAAAACTATGTTTTAAGTTATACTATTTCATTAAATGACCATGAGATAAATTAGCCTTCTTTGCCATATTTTGAATGAGTTTTTTACTTGTCACAAGTAATGAAAATGTATTTTTTTTCAAACATTATATTTTTTGGGTTGTTGTAGATAAAATATGTCCAATGCACATGAGATTGTTTATTATTATTTATTACCATAGTTGTGTGAATGGACCAATTTCACTTACCTACATTAATTATTACACACTTATATTGTGAAAATCATTAACTACCATAGTTCTTCACTTTATAGATAGCCGGAGCAATTGTGAGTTATGAGTTAATCTTTATACAGTTCAATCTGCACTAAACTAACGATACATATTATATTTAGCAGGTACAAATGCATCACCGTACAATTTCGCCATTTATAGTTTTAGTGAAGCAACAAAATAATACAAATTTATGTATTCAATATGTGTGTACAATAAAAATAAATAATAATGGTACAAGTAGAGAAAATCTAATTAATCCTGAAGTTCCTTTACACGTCAAAATTTGCTAAGTAAATTTAATTTAAAAAATGTCTAGTGATGAAAAATACATATCATTTCACTACATTTGCCATCGGAATAGTAGAAAAACATGTAGGTTTGGATTCATCCTTGTAGTCAAAGAAATATTATTAGATGACTCTTTATTGCTCCAAGAGAATATCTATAAATCTCCAGCATGACCAAGAAAAATATTTGAAGAGTTCGTGCAAATTGTTGGCTTTGTAAGCCAAAATTCGAATATGCATGAATATCTACGTGCAGAAGGTTAGATTATAATAAAGCTAAGGTGATATGAATTTTGTATTTATTTCGAAATCTCAACATAAGTGGATCTCTTTCGTCTTCATCTCTTCCCTCTTTATCGTCTTTCTTTTGATTTAAGTAAGTATCTACTTCATCTAGTCAATTTTTGATTTTTTTGGCTTCGTCCTTTAGAAGATGTATGTGTCCTATTTAATAGTGTGGCATTTTCATTTAATATCGCTGAATATCTATAGCAATCCTGTTACAAGTTCTTCCCACACACTCATTAATAATTACTGCAATCATACCACGCATACAACACAATTGGTTGTGATGAACCGTGTTATAGATTGTTTTTGGCCTAAGCTACTATCGCTAAACATATCTCCTGCTTTTTGTATAACCGAACCTCATTTCACACATAATATCCACAGCAATCATGTTAAAAGCAATTAATCCTAACTTATGCTCATGAATTATTTCCGTGTTTATAGCATGCATACACAACAGGATTGTAATTCTCATAAATCGATGCTAATCTCTCAGTAAATAGATGGAAATTATTACAGCGGCTTCGATGCTTTCATAAACCGGAATTGTAAATAGAAGTCATATTATAAGTTGCTCAACATGAAGAATCATCTTGCAATGAATACCAATAAATTTTGAAGTATCTTCTATTTACCGACGCCAAGAATTGATGGTTTACGCATACCAGTTTTTTCAAGTAATTTTGTCATGTATTTACAAATCACTGTAGAACCAACACTTCCAATGTTTCTCTCAGCAAATGTTTGAATACATATTCATTTCTAACGATAAATATATGGCAATTATCATCAACGATACAAATTAAAAGGTCTGATGGACCAACCGTTCTAAAGTCATATGGATTTTAAATAAGCGAGCGTTTGCTAGACTCAAATTACTTTGAAGCAGAAAATAACAATTCTTGCATTTCGTAATAATAAGAATCAATCTATTAATGCGTATTAGGCTTTCAACGTTAATTGAAAATGCATACTGACTAGTATATTGAACAAAGTATTTTCACAACAAATAATCAGCGACATAAAAAAGATATGCTCTATAAAGCAGACGCACTCGAGAATTGAACAATGCAACACTCGCCCACTCCCAGCCATATTTTCATGAACAGCACTAAATTCAATTACTATTATTTATTCATTTCACATCACCATCATTGCGTAATCCTCATCATTATCACACATAAAGTTCATCGTCATCTCACTAAAGTTCATCATGACTAACATCGCACGTAAAGTGCATCATCATTACCTTATAAAAACTTTGATCTGCTTCCCAACTGTACATTTAACAACAAATATTTGAAAAACTCAATAAATCTTTCTTCTTTTATCCTTTCGGGTGTCGAAGCTAAACTCAATAAAAGATAATAAATCCAAGGAAAACATGTCTTACTCCACCATTATCAAGGCACTAAAATCAAAAACCTCATCATAATTATCTTAACTAAATCTCATCAATATAATCTTACCCAAACTTTGATCAGAATCTGAAATATATGATCTATAAATATTTGCAAAAAACGGATTCAATGTTTTCCAATAAGTACCTATAATTGACCATTTTTGTCCTAAACACCAATAAATTCAATAATATATCCTATTTCATCATCATCCAAGTAGACATCTAAACTACACCATTATTACGCTAACAAAGTTGATGTGACTTGAAAATAAATCATAAACCCAATGACATATTCGCGAATGAGAAAATTCCTGTTAAAAATATTTGAATATTTTAAATGGCGTAAATCAACTGCTAATATTCAACTAACTAATTGAAGTTAAAACTTTATACTTGTAAATTATAAATATACATTCATGTTTTAACAGTGGATAACTATTTCGAATCATTACTTAAAAGAATCATTAAGTTATGATTCTTTTTATACTTTTTAAGTTTGTATTTTCGACCGTTATTAATCAGCACGAAAAAACTCAATTATATTTCCAACTCCACCTCCATTACATTACTATGCTATTATTATTGCTTTAATCTGAAAGAGTCGATCGGCTTTTTACATCTCAACCGAGTTTTCGGTTTTTACATCTTTGTAAAATCTATATTTTGGAAGCATACCAAACATTAGGTGATCTCACGCAAAGGTAATAGATTTAAAGTACCATTTTGTCATACATTCCGATAGATAATTCCTTCTTTACTGTCATCACATCATCATGCTAGGAATCAGATAAACAATCATCATGACCATGTCACGTGATCATGATCGTTGCACCTAAAGCTCACATTATCACCTAAATTGAAATATTTTTAACATCATCTAGGTGAAACTATTCTCATGTCTTAAATTCCTTGCAGTTCAGCAAATCTAACAAAATTTTCTTAGAAACACTCACTTACCACTATTAACATCTTCACTTATGGCTAAGGCTATGAGTGCATCAACCACACAAGAAGCCATATCGGGCCCCATTCTATTTGCACAGTGCTTTGGTCTGATGCCAATGGTTGGTGTCAGATTACGAAACTCCAAGAAGTTAGAGTTTAGATGGATATCTTTGAGAAGTGTCTACTCTTTGATGTGCACTACATTGCTTTTCATAAATGCTACGCTTTACACGGTTTCTGTTGTGAAGTCGGGTAATATGTCCTTTGGAGATTTCGGTAAGTTTTTGGAACCCTAATTTGAATGGAAATATCGGACATTGCAATGTAATGTTACAATTTCCGATATTTACAAGCGAAACGCCGAAAGTCATAATTGAGTCAGTGCATGATAAAAAAAATGTAATTTGAAATAAAATTATGATTTATGAAATTGATGTATGAAACTATTGGAAAACTCAAAGTTGAGCTTATCTGTAGAATTATCTCAGTACTATTCTGATGTGCAGTTTCGTCGTCAAAAAATTATATTTTTTTTATATTCGTTTTAGTGACTATGATGTTTTTCTCTTGTGCATTCGTCATAAGTTGCCTGTTTCTGCGACTGGCGCATACATGGCCTCGCTTAATGACTATCTGGAAAAACATTGATGACTCCATGATGTTCACTTATGGGTTTCCTCTTGGGCTTCATCGCAAACTGGCGATTATCACAGTAACAGTAATGACAGCAGCAGCATGTAAATATTGCTCACAAATACTTAATTTGCTACCTAGTAAAGATGAGAAAAATGAATATCATTAACAGATAACAACAATTGTCGAAATAAGGTCGGGGTTTTTCATACATTGATAAAGTTGTGCCCTTCTCTACTATCTAGCAAAAATTTGAATTCTAACGTTGCTTCAAATTACAACTAGAAGTCTAGTTCAAGAGTTCTGCTTCTCGCCTTTTTTATAGATACGTTTGAATATAAATTTGATTTAATAATTGTGCTAAGTTGTGAAACGATAATGATAAATAAATAATGGTAATAATAATCTTCATTTAACATAATCTCTAACTATTATTGTACGATAGTTTGACTAAAGTTTCCTACATTTATTTAACAAATCGCACTTTGATGATAGAATTTTGATCACCCCCGCAATGGGGGAGGTATAAATAATAATTGCGGGTGGTAACAATGTTATGCTCATTTGAAGATTGTAATTGAAGTGAGTTTTAAATGAGTTTTGTTGTAAAACGAAAGCACCGAAAATTAATTATTTCATGTACTAACCCATATGTCGAAATTAATCGAAAAACTTCTTAATTCGAAGAGTTTATCTAATACGTGATGAGAGTAATTTTGATTTTCAGTAGAGCACGGATGTTTTATGTCCGTTGAGATCATGAAATTTTCAATAACTACTACTGATGATATGGATGTTGTGAACGTGTTTTTCCAACGTCGTTTTTACTACATATTTGAGTTCCTGCCATATTTATCAATAATTGGATACACCATCCAGGTAATTCTATATACTTGTTATGATGTTTACTCCTCAGAATATGCTTCGCTAGGGTGACATATTTATTAGATGTGAAATTGGGTCATGTTATTTCAATTTGTGGAATTGTATGATTTCAGAAGGTAGTCACCGATGCTAGTAAAGCAGGAGGAATATTTCAAATTGACAAAGTTCCCATTCAGATACAATGTTAATATAGCTGATCTTAAATTTCTGTAATTTTCACCAAGTCTCAGTTTGATTTACAGTGACTTCATCTATAAGTTTGCATACATACAGCAAAACGATCATTGATGCAAATTAGCTGCAAAAATAACAATAAATAAATAAACTTATTATTCATGTAGTTGAGAATAATTTATTCACTGAATAAACATATCCTCAAGGAGGTCAGAAACTACATACCTACTGAATGAGTTTCGAATCTCTTATATCGTCAGGTACAAATACAGAGGCACCAAATTACCTACTCAGAAGTTTTATAACTTTTACTATTAAGTATTGTTGGTTGTAATATTTTTGTCAGAATTTCATAAATATCAGATTGAATCAAATAAAAAAATTTGATTTTAAAATTTTATAAATAGGTATTCGTGTTCTTTTGTCTAATATTCAATATTTATCACATATTTTCAGATACTGAATCTTTTCTGTACGTTCGGTTGGAATTTCATGGATGTCTTCGTTATGCTGGTAAGCACAGCTTTGGCTGCCAGATTTGCACAGGTGGGGATTAGAGTGCAGAAAGCTGCAGACCAAAAGGTTTACAAGCAGTTCGCTTCCTCACAATTAGGTTAATTCTTTATAATTTTATAGATGAAAAATGTGGCATTATGGATGGAAATCAGAGAAGACTACAATAAGCTCAACGGACTCGCGAAGATGCTTAATAATGCACTAGGAGATATAGTAGTTCTCTCATTCGCGAATAATATTTTCATCATATTAGTACAGCTTCTACATAGTTTGGAGTAAGTATGTGTCATTTTATTAATGTTTATATATTGACGAACAAACGTAATTTGTAAAACGAAAGTACCTTTAGTATTAAAATTAATTATTTCATGTACTCACCCAAGTGTCGAAATTGATCGAAAAACTTCTTAATTCGAAGAGGTTTATCTAATATAGAAGATAATATATCTATTATACGTAATATATCAGATCGAAACAAATGTTTTATCAAATATAGTAGAGTAAATATAGTAAGTTATATATAGAACAAAAAGTAAATATAGTAAATATACAACGTTCCTTGCAAATTATCTACAAGAAAGTTAAACATGATACCACATTTCAACTATAATTGCTAATCCTCATTGTAAGAAGAAGTATATTTATTTCTTCATATAAGTATGCTACAACTTTTCTGATCAGAATAGGTACAAAACTTAGCTTAAGGCAGTTAAATTAATTAATAACTGTCGATTAAAATTAATCGGAGATTGTAAGAACCAAAGTTTTCAGATACTTTGTGTAGTGGCTTTAATATACAGGGCGTCCAAGATAATGATCAACAGCACAGCGAACAGGGCCGTATAAAATAATCAAGTTGATGATGGTTTCTTAGGAACGAAACGTTGTACTGAAAATTTATAAACGCTGTCTTATAGAACTAAAAATGTGGCAATGAGAAAGTGCCTTTGGTTTTCTTATACCTATTCAAATAACTTCAGAAAAAATCGCGAGATTTCGGTTTTTGTCGAATATCTCCAGAATTTAACGGAAATTTCTGCTTTTCTCCAAAGAATATTACTGACCACTAAATTGCGCTACTTTTTTCTAATTTAACTGCCTTTGTAACTTTTACGGTTTCCGAGATCCCCATGCTGTTAATTCTTATCTTGGACACCCTGTACACATATTTATTCGTTAAAAAATTTGTGTAAAAGAACCATAATGAATCCGAGAACTCTATTTACTCAAGCAACATTGATCTGTTTAATAATTTTCGCAATAAAATCATATAATTTTTAGGCCTGGTGATGGTCAACTGATGTCCAGAATTTACTTTGCATATTCGTTTGGTTTTCTACTCATGAGGACAGCAGCGGTATCCTTGTATGCAGCCAGGATACATATAGAGAGTGTTCAGCCTGCATTTGCGTTAATATGTCTACCTGGAGATGTGTACAACGAGGAGGTAGGTATCTAAATGCATGCTCGATTAATACTGAATATTGAAGAATAAATAAATTTTCCTGAAAACTGGAATTTCAAATTAGAGTAAAAGGATGCAAAGCTGAATTAGAATTTAAAAGGTGGAATTAAGACGAAGGGAAGTCTATATTATTTACAACCAAGTCTCGTAAATCCTTTTTGTGCACCATTTTTATAAGACGAAATAATAAGGGGGGTCCTTATTATTTCGGCAATGCCAGGTAAGTTTTGGTGGTAACAATTGCAAGATTGTTAGAAGAAGAATTGCAAGAAATCTGCATTCGGTAGGAACTTACATTTTGCCGTGAAAAATGTTTAGCAGTACAAGGTAAGTTTTGGTGGTAAAAATTGCAAGATGAAATCTGCATTCGGTAACAACTTACATTTTGCCGTGAAAAATGTTATATGTATTATGTATTTTATTGCAGATCGAACGTCTAATTGTGCAGATCAAAGTAGATCCAAGTTTCTTCAGTGGCAGAGGATTCTTTAAGGTGCAGAAGTGTATGATTCTGAGCGTAAGTTGTATTAATACTAAAAAAAAAATACACAAATAAGATTGTTTTAGAAATCAGTTAACATCCCGACATAAATGTTTTTATGATCAAAATTTATTTATACAAAATATATCCCAATTTATACTATATATGTATATTGATAGCCCAATAAAGATTGTTTATATACATATCTTTATTGGGCTATCGAAATCATATGGAGTCTTTCCGCCTTAGTTTATACTATTTTATGGTATTTCTAACTAATGTAGTCCTTAATTTTGTAGATAGCCGGAGCTATTGTGAGTTATGAATTAATTTTTATACAGTTTAATCTGCACTAAACTAATAGTGAGCATGTATAAATGTTTCAACATAAAATATTTAATAAATTATACTTAAAATAGAGCAATTAAATTGTACTATGCAACATATGTGACCTATAAAAATAAAAAAATGTTACAAGTAGAAAAAACCCAATCTATTATATATAGATTGGATATTTCGAACAACCCTGTGCATCTCTAATCGAACATCAACAACTCAAAAACTCATCAAGTACTTTTGATTAAAACTTATTCCAATTGCTTCATGGTATGATAAATGCGTATGAACAAATGATAATACGTTTACATAGAATTAGCATAGAAAATGAAGACTTATTACTTATTTGCGAGCGCCACACTACAAAACAAAATAAACACATCGCCGCTGCCACAGAATGCGATTAATTGTGTTTAGCTTCCATATTGACATATACGGTTGTTATTAAGTGCAATGAAATCGAATCAAAAGTTTAGTTAGATTTTATTCAAACCATGAATGATTAATGGATAGTTATCAAATTTGATTGACCAGTTCATGAAGATATTATGTGTCTAAGTTATATAGGATGTTAAAAACAGAGCTTTCAATCTAAAATTGAAACACTAGAACTTTAATGTGTATTTATCTAATTTGAATATTACTTATTGATAGAAGATAATATGAATTTGTTATAAACAAATTACAACTGATTTATTAGAATTATAGCTACACAAAATATTGCTCAGTTTAATCACAATATTCCATTGGACTTGCTTTGCAAGTATCGCATTGAACACGAGCACATAAAGTATGTAATGTCACAATCTAATGAATTATCATCGTAAATATAAATAATAACATAATATGTAACAATTAATAGGTGTCCAATTAAAACGTATATGCAATGAGCGAATTAAAAATGTGGACTGACAAATACATACACTGAAAAATGTAATTGTTGTTTGTTTAGGCATACACCTAAATTAATTTAAAAAACATATTGCTCAGTATAATCACAATATTGCATTGGACTTGCTTTGCAAGTATCGCATTGAACACGAGCCCAAAAAGTATGTAATGTCACAATCCAATGAATTATCATCATAAATATAAATAATAACATAATATGTAACAATTAATAGGTATCCAATTAAAACGTATATGCAATGAGCTAATTAAAAATGTGAACTGACAAATACATACACTGAAAAATGTAATTGTTGTTTGTACAGGCATACACCTAAATTTAAAAAAAATGGTGCATGCGCCAGGCAAAACCTAAGGAGTATAAAAAGTTTTTGGGTTTAAGGAATTCAGGGAAAATGGTTGTTTGTTTTGTCATACACCTAAATTAAAATAAATGGTGCATGCGCCAGGTAAAACCTAAGGAGTATGAACAGTTTCTGAGTATAAGGAATGCAGGGAAATTGTTGTTTGTTCAAGCATACACCTAAATTAACATAAATGGTGCATGCGCCAGGCAAAACCTAAGGAATATAAAAAGTTTCTAAGTATAAGGAATGCAAAGAAATTGTTGTTTGTTTTGGCATACACCTAAATTAAAATAAATGGTGCATGCGCCAGGCAAAACTTCAGGAGTATAAACAGTTTCTGATTATAAGGAATGCAAATAAATTGTTGTTTGTTTTGGCATACACCTAAATTATAATAAATGGTGCATGCGCCAGGCAAAACCTAAGGAATATAAAAAGTTTCTGAGTATAACTGAGTTATACAGGTAATGGACATTACATCAAATAAAGCATCTCGCATAAATCAAACATAAATATAATGTAGGTACTGTGATTTTTTTTAATCGTTCCTAATTGCACCAAGACCTTTGATTATCAATCGTTTCAAAACTTAGTAAAAACCTGAAAGAGTACATGCACTTTGCAAATAAATACGTGTTCATGTTTGCTTCAACTTATTTTAACATTAGCCAGCGCTTTCATGTCGATTTCATACATTAGATTGATAAACCTCTGCAGAGACTTCAGAAAAACTTGTATGAACTAAACGTTCAAAATATGTATTTTGTTCCAATTTCCTCGAACAAACAAATTTAATTGGCCAAAAAAAATCAAGCACTGAAACCATTGGTAATGCGACGATATCGTATAAACGCAGCCGTGCATAAATCAGGAGTGTCACGCATATTTCCAATGGATGATTGATAGCGGCACACGCCGTACAAACACTCAACCATTATTACATACATTCACTTTTATTGCGTCGCGACGCTCAACTTTGGCATACCATTGTTCGCGTAATTCAGTTTCTCCTACATTAACCAGAATCTAAATGCACAGCATAGAAACATAGACGGAATAACAGACATAGTAACGAGAAAATATTATACCAGCTGCAAATAGGTGAGTAAAGACAGACGTATATTAATTTGATATGAGTAAATAATTAGTTTTGTTAATAATAAGTTGTTTTGATTAACAGGAATGTGTGATTTTTTTTTAAGAAATAGAATACAGAATCACCTAAATAAACAAAATTTTATAAAAGATAGTAGAGTAAATATAGTAAGTTAAATATAGAGTAAAAAATAAATATAGTAAGTACACAATGTTCCTTGCAAATTATCTACAAGAAAGTCTAACATGTGATACCATTAGGAATCGACGTCGTGAAAACCGACATCCATATTTAATATCGATTATACCTGATTAATATTTTGCAGTTTCTGTAAATGCTCGTTTATTGTAAATGTACCATTAGTAGTAATAGGCTAGCAGCAGCAACAACAACCACAGGAGTAATGCTAGTTTTAGTACTAGTAGCAGTAGTAGTATTACCACTAGTATTAGTAGTATTAAAATAATTCTTAATTTATTATTAACCTTTTTGTTTTCCCCCTTAAATGTATTAAGTATGTAAGTTTGTTTTTTAAGGTTTTTAGAAAATATGCGACTAGCATCAATTCACCCACGAAAAAGTATAACTGTGAAACAATATGAGCATCAAAATCCGGAAAAAAATGGTGTAGTGCACGACGTAAATGGAAGCAGCCTCCACACCAGCCTTCGGCACATTCTTCTTCTAGCACAGCTTTTAGGGCAAATGCCTCTGGAAGGTGTCAGAGCCGCAAACCCGAAATCGCTACGTTTCTCCTGGAAAACTTTGAAGACGGCTTTCTGCCTCATCTCGTTAGCTGGAACGGTCTTTATAATGAGCATGCTTCTGTACAGGATGGCCGCATCAGGCACTGATCTATTTGTAATGGGTAAACTCAATCATTCAGCAATTCAAGTAACAAAATTCATGGATTTTTGCTTTCAGCAACATTTGTATTCCACGCATGCAAGTTCGGCTCGACGCTTTCATTCTTCTACTTGGCCAAACGCTGGCCTGAATTGATGTGGGAATGGGCGAGGGTGGAGGTATCAATGTCTAGCTATGGCAGTCCGCAAAGATTTGAATTTAAGGCAAAACTTTTAACTTCAGTAATAATATTATTCACTTTGGGTATGTATAGAAAACAAATTAATATAAATGCTGCATGTAAAAGTTTTACGACAAATGAATTCTTGCTTAAAAATAAACGAGAAACATTATGTATTGCAATTTTTTATAGTGAAATAGTAAGAACAAACACATTTCTTTTCTTTCAATATTTTTAAATAAAATTGATTAGAGATTTTACTGCATCTTTTACTAGCAATGACAACAAGCCCATAGTAATTGACACAACATCGTGCGAGAACAATAACTTTAGATCAATCATTAAAAGTATCCAGTAAAAGTTAATAAATCAATATCATGTACCAAGTTTGGTACAAATCTCAAAGAATAAGACGAATGAAATTTCTAGTGCAATACATGACAAATCAGGCAAGCAACTTGGTGATTTCTGTGGGTTGTAAACACCAGAACCAGGGCACGATCCAGTATTACTACGAGATCCTTACATTCCCTTATATTTTCACAGTTCTGGATTATTCAGCATGGAAAGCTGTACTCTTACAGGTAAACCAATACTATATACACCGTATTACACCGGGTGATACAATGGTTTAATTTTGGATGACCTAGCAATAATATTAAAGATTTTTATTGTTGGATCAAAAGTAGGACAGTGAGCCTTCAGACGAATTTAATAACAACAAAAAATTAACAACAAAATAACAAAGAAACAATGCTTTAAAAAATAAAGAAAAATAACAAAGAAACAATTCGTTAAAAAATAAAGAAAAATAATATCTTGTATCAACTAATTAAAAAATAAAAAATAAACATACATTAACATACCTTACATTTTGCTTTAAAACATGTATTTTAACATATATAATAAATTTAGTTTAAATTATTAAACTATATGCAGGTTGTTAATTATGTACATGTATGTTATGTACAAGTCATGCTCACATAAATCTAGCACAAAAAATTAGGAGAACTAGATTTATGTGAGCATGACTGTACGTAGACATACTTAAAGGTTATTAAACAATATTATTTTAAAACTTCCTTAAACTTTGAAAACGAAGCTGCTGATACCCCATGTTTATATAACCTTTTTATATTAGAATTGATCGAGGAATCACCCCTATAAGTTTGTCTACGTTCTTAATTAACACCCTGTATATTTTTTTACATATTTAAACTTCAGTTACAATTTAATTCTAGTACCTACCTACTTACATTCGGATAAATTCTATATTTTTTCTACTTACATTATTTTTGTAGATTGTCGACCTTCAAACATCTCTTGTATGGGGCTATGTGGACCTCTTCATCATGGTGATGAGCTCTGCTCTTGCAGTCAGATTCAAACAGGTCACGGAAAGGTTGAAAGTTGCTGCAGAAAACGAAGTACTGTAATTTATATTTACTCATTTATTTGTTCTATTTGCCGTAACAGATTTTAATACCAAATACACAATATTTCCATCTATAAAGTTATGTAATATAATGAGCAGCAATAACATGATGATGTTGTTATGATGGCGTTGGTTTATTATGTTTGTCTGCTATGCTTGAAAACTTTGGTTTCCAATCCCATTACATAGTGACGAAAATATTGCGTGGGTTAAATTTTATTTTTGAAAAAAACGCATAAAAATTCATTTTTGAATATAAAGCTATTTTTTATATTACAGACTCTTGCAGATGTCGCTTGGAGAGACATCAGGGAGGACTACAATCAATTATGTAAACTGTGCAAGAAGGTTGATGAGTGTATATCTTATCTAGTGCTCATGTCATTTGGAACAAATTTATTCTTCATTTTGATTCTACTCTTTAATAGTTTGAGGTAATTTGTAGTAAGAATTAGTAAAGGTAAATTGGTTGAAGGATTCCATAGAAAATTTATATTTTAAAAACTTCTAAGAAGACTGAAAACCACTGGTCTAAAGTAACTTCTATTAAAAATAAACTCTGAATAACACGAAGTAATGTTATTGTGTTTCTGGTTGTATTTGCTTTAGTATTATTTAGTATTTTGCTTTAGTATTACGATACTTTTCAGCGGACTGAAAAGTATCGTTTTCAGTCCTCTGGCGTTCTTCAATCGTTGTATTTTCTGCCTCTAACTTATCTATATTACCAAATTATATGTGCAAATGAAAACTTTATTATGACAACAATCTTGTTCAGGAGGATTTAAATATCGCTGGATATATAAAAACATAAATTGGAACGGAAACCTTATTGCTATCATAAATGTTTTACAATAAATCTTATAAACGTGGATCACTTAGCGAAACGTGGTTTCAATTCATTCATGATGCTAACATTTCTATGATTTGCATTTATTTTAGGGATATGAAGAACAATTTGTACAAAATATACTTCTTCTTCTCGTTTGGATTCCTTATTTTAAGAACAGTGTACGTGGCTCTGTATGCTGCCTGGGTGAACGACGAAAGCAAGAAACCAATCTCGATCCTGAACTCAGTTCCTACCTCAGTTTATAATTTAGAGGTATTCATTTTTTTGCTGTCAATATTTCTCGCTTATTATGAATCATAATAATACATCATACTATTTATAGATTAGAAGATTCATTCAACAGATAAGCTTCGACTCTGTAGCTTTAACGGGAAGAAATTTCTTCAACGTCACCAGAGGATTAATTCTGAGCGTAAACCAGCAAAAGGTGAACACTTGCGTTAAATAATATCCTGGATTTTCAGGTAGCTGGTGCCATCGTGACCTACGAATTGGTGTTGATACAATTTAACGAGAATCTACTGAAGAAGGATAGCTCGCAAAAAGAAAATGAGTGCACATCTAAAATTTAAGCTTGGAATTGTTACTATACTACTTAATTTATCGTAAAGTAATTTAATAGTACAATTTCCCCCCAAAAATGGAAATACTAAATTTTATATCTTGTAAATACGTCTTTTTTATGTCGAGTCATAGTCGGCTACTTCTCTGTTTTACTATACTAATTCTCAACATCAACATTTTTTTTTAAGTGTGAAAATGCCCATACATTTAAGAGACATTTCAGTGAAGTAGAAAAATAAGAGAAATATAGAAACTAGAAGAGTGGCCTTGCTGCTACTTTTACTTTTTTGGCCTTCATAAATGGATGAATGATGAATTGATTAAGTCTATTTGACATGAAAACCATACTGCTTAAAATCAATAAAAAATAATCTATAGATTGTCGTTGCCAATTTTTTTTTAAATAATAAATGGAAACACTATTTTCTGTATTTGTAAATAATTACTGTGCTTTTTTTTAAACAAGCATAATATGAAAGACAATTAAGATAATAAGACAAATTGATAATTATAATGCTTAAATTAATTTAAAACGCAGCACTAGATTAATGTTGGTGTTTACATCTTTCTGTCTGCAATTGTACATAAATAAATTGAGTTGCTGTAGTTACCCAATACAAATAAATAATATAAGTAATATTTTAGTTGTATAGGACACAATATAGATATATTAACTATATGGATTTGTACTGGACGAAAGATTTTGATAAACTATCATCAAAAATCACAAGAACCAATAATAATAATGGAATTTTATTCTGGAAGGAAGACTGGAACATATTTGGATCGTAAATCATTATGATTATCCATGTAAAAATATATTGGTTTTAATAATTATCGTCATATTGAAGAATTATTTATTTGGAACACATTTGAATTAAATGTCCTGAGACCCCAAACACCCAATCTGTACTGGAATAACATACAATCTAAACCATTTATTGGGTATAACAGATAATTATTAATTTATGTGTGCTATTTCTTCAGAAGAGTTTGTACTGAGGACAGCCTCACAGTAAAATGTATGTTATCTTTATTTGTGATTTATTTAGTTTAAACATCTACAAACTTCTCAGATAATATATACCTACTAAATCCAGTAAAATACTTAATTTAATTTACAAACTTTTACAATAACACCTTAGCCAAATCACAAACATCTATAAAATTATTTTTACAATTTTAGGTGTAAGCAGTTGAAATAATTCTATGAATGTAATATTGCAATGATCTGCAAACAAATTGTGCGTGTTTTGGTGCGTTTTTTTTAAATTTACTTTTGTAGTTTATTCCATTTGTGTACGAGTTCTAACATTAAACTGAATCAAAACGAGCTCGTAAGTGACAATAGCACCTGCGATCTGAAAGGAAAACATATTTATTTAGAAAATATTTAATGATTTGGGAAATTGGAAGCAACAATACGTTAGATTAGATTGTGATGGGTTAGGTTATATTGGAGTAAATAACTAATAATTTGGTGGAATTGAAGAATCTTTAGGTATGTTTTTTAGAAGCACCGATTCTGTGTAAGTGGATTCAAATTTGACAAAAAAAACATGTCTGGTTTTCTTACTCCAAGCTAGTCCGAACAACTTAGAGCTAATAAAAAATTATATCGATTCAAAATCTTTCCAATTTTCATTTTCAATTCAATTTCAAATCAATTCAAAATCTTTCAAATTTTCATTTTCAATTCATTTCAAATCAATTCAAAATCTAAAATGATTAAGACTGAAAAACAATCATAGGACGTAATATCAGTTCTAATAATCTTAAGTATCTCAAAATATATACATTTTTTAATATTTAATAGACGACTAAGAGACGTAGAACTATTCTTAAACTTCTTAAAAGTGGATTCAAATGAGACAAAAAAAAACATGTCTAGTTTTCTTACTCCAAGCTAGTCCGAACAACTTAGAGCTAATAAAAAAATATATCGATTCAAAATATTTCCAATTTTCATTTTCAATTCAATTTCAAATCAATTCAAAATCTAAAATGATAAAGAACTGAAAAAAAACATAGGACGTAATATCAGTTCTAATAATCTTAAGTATCTCAAAATATATAATTAAGAGACTTAGAACTATTGTTAAACTTACGAGAAATGTACAACTGTATATTTAACTCTAAGCTAATCTAACTGTAACTTAAGTCAGCAAAATCGTGATTTTGAACTATTACAATACACTAAAAAATAAGTAAAATTATGATGATCCCATCAACTTTAATTATTAAACTTACATTTAAAATTAATCCTCTGGTGATTTTGAACAAATTACAACCAGTTAAAGAAGCAGGTTCGGTGGTCATTAGCAACAAAAACCTGCGTACCTAAAAATTCATGTTAACTGAGCTAACAAACCTAAGTACTATATCAAAAGAAATTACTTCGGCGTTGTAGCAGGCTGAAGGTAAGGCGTTCAATATATGTATGGGCTCCATGCTCTCATCGTTAATCCAAGCACCATATAAGGAAACAGCCACAGTTCTCAAAATTATGAATCCGAATGAGTAAAAGAAGTACATTTTTACAATTTTATCCCTGATGATACTAAAATCAAAATAGCTGCAATTACAATCGTGGAAAAATATATTCTGATTTTAAGATCGTTGGTATTAATTTCTTATAAAAAAATTGATTTCCAAAATCCTGAATCGTCTTATTGAAAAAATAAAATGTATTCCTTATCTCATTACGTTTAGTGAAACAACTTACTATCATTAAAGTTGTTCATTAATAAATTAAGGAAAATCTCTAAAACAGGATAAACAATCAATTGTCTTCATAGATTCTTTCGTTCTAATTTTGTGAAATGTGGTATTTTTATCTACTAACCTTAGACTGAAAAATAATTGAGCTAAAATGACTAACAAATTACTGGCGTACGAATGGATCACCAAATACCCGACTTTCTCATCCAATAATCTAGTCAAACCACACAGCCTCGTGTAATCCTCTCTAATCTCCGACCAGTAGTTGATACAAGTTTCATACCGATTCTTTCGTAGTCGTTCACTTAACTGCTTAAACCTCAATGCCAAAGCAGAGCTCAAAAGTATTATGATAAGGTCTTTAAAGTTCCATAAAAATGACGTGATTAACAAAAGTACCTAAAATCATCAAATTATAACACTTGAATTCACCCGAAATGAGAGATTCACCTCCACTGTAAGTCCTATTGGAACTGTTGGCTCTATATGCTTGAAGATTTGTGGATAGACGGTAGAGTAGTACTTCTGGAAGTTTATGGTGTTGTTATGCACAATGTTGGCATAGTGAATACGGTAGCATAGTGAGAGTACATGCTCGACTGTAAAATATCAATGATTGTAATAATTTTTCACACCCACATTTGCAGCTGTAAACAACGTTTTATCAACTTATAGAAATATTAATTTTATAAACATGATTGTTTAAAATCAAAAATCACTGGGACAACCCAATGATTTTTAAAAGCTTAAATATGAACTTTCAAGTCGAGCAGTTAAGCTGTTCGGGCTGTAAAGGGTTAGATGGTCGTTAAAAACCTAGCCACAGACAGACAACCATTTTTTCTGAATAATAATTTCTGCAAAAATTTCGATTGCAAACATTTTCGTAATTACAATAAATAATTTTACTACGTAAATTGAATAAATAGGGTAGATGGATGGTAAACTCCCATATTATTGTATTCTCTATTTCTTGTTCTAAAGTTAATCGTTGGTAGAATCCATTTTTCTAATTTAAATTAATCCAATTCAGAAGGTATTTTTTAATGTTCTACTAATTTTGGCTTTGATAAATAGTCTCTATAAAAATCTTTAGTTGGTATCAAAGCAAATATTATATTTTGCTTATATTTCTAAACTCATCACGTATGAAGAATATCTAAATTAGCTTATATGTATTCATAAAATTCAATTGTAAATTAAAATAAAAACAAATAATCTCACCAACAGCCAAAATCATTAAAGCAAAAGTGGCAAGCTTGAACCTCTTGCCCAACTTCTTCGGATATCCATAGTTCTTCTCCATAACTTGATCAACCTTCCACCAGCTTTGCATAAGTATAGGCCAATCCTTTGCCAATAAAATACATAGTACGCTGGTCACAGCACCGCTCAAGTAAAATACATGAGAAGCTGTAATGACCAGATATCAAAACAAGTAACACTGCTTATTGTTAAACTTACCTAACTCGTAGAAACTCCAGCTATATGCGAACAAATTATAGATTTGGATACAAAGTATTACAGCAACCAAGGTAATATAAGAGAAGACGTAAATCATTCTCCATGTTACCCACTTGAATCTGAGGTTATAAGGTGTTGAAGAATTCATAACGTTCACAGGAAAAACCGCAAAGATCTGAGCTAGGATAATCACTCGGCTGATAGAAGAGTGAAGTGAGGTTCTTGGTGGTTTAAGAGTAGATGTATTATTTTGTGACGAGTGATCAACATTAACTTTTAAAAAGTGTTTGAATTTTAAAGCTTTAGTGTGCTTTCCTTTCAATGGCTGATTGGTTGATAGCTGTAAGAAGTTATTCTGCTTTTTCATATTGAGCATGATCCAAATGATTTACAATAGTTCTTCAAATAATATTACATGGGAAACAGAATACGTCTATATCTATTAAAAACATTTCATGCCCTATCATTAACCTTTTCTGGTTCCATTAAAATAATAATTCCCACAAAGAGTCGATTTCCATTGCTGATTAAATCACATAATGAAATCGTAAAAAACGAGGACTTTAATCTAATTACAATCGCGATAACTGGGAGTACAGAAATGAATAATGAAAGCAGTAATTAATTGTACAATTGTGCAAACAGAGGTGATTGAATTTCTAAATTTTAGAAATTGTTAGAGATATTTCAGAGCACGTAATTAATTTACAATCTAATATTGAAATCTTGAAAATAAATTGTATGTGATTGTCTAATTCTAATTGTTTTTATTATTTGTTATTATTTGTTATTTGTTAAAGTACTTTCTGGTATTTTCTAGTATTTATTTATTTATTTTTCCCTGCTAGTTTCGGCTTAATATTCGGCCATCATCAGGGGTTTTTGTAAATTAAATTATATTTTTGAAGATTAAATTTCACTTTTTGTGCCGTGTCAGTTTTTTTTATTAGTCCAGCCTAAATCACAACTTTATAATTGAGTCAATATTTATTGAAATTATTATAATTGATTTCTAATAAATTTTCATATTTTTAATTAATTAAAACTACAACATTTAGTTAGTTATGTTAGCTGAACTTTTGCCACTTCTGATATTGTTAACCCAATTCAGATATTGTTAGGCCGGCGAATTACCTTTAGCTTAATTCTGATTACTTTTAATCCATAAAAACAGTTTCAATACTAATTCTGCTGTATTATACTTATAATAGGTAATTATTTGTATTTTTCAAGTTGTCGATTAATAAACAATGGGATCTGCATCAATGAAACTTATTTATTTAATACAAACTAATGATACAAAAATATAAAAGGTTATATAATCGTATAATAAAATATGGCAATCGCTCTCTTCTTTTGCTCCTTCCAACGACCGTCATTCTGTAACAATTAGAAGAGTGATCGTGAGTTTACAACTCAGTGAGATAATTGTATTGGTTGACCCGAGTATTAATTGGTCAACCCGATATCCTTGATTAATTACGGTGAAACAATTATCTTTGGTAAATTGTTTATCGATAGGTCAACCTCAACTCTCCACAACAATACAATGACTCACCATACTTGTTGACCCGAGTTCAACTCTCCACAACTAGACAATGATTCACCATACTTGTTGACCCGAGTCCAACTCTCCACAACCATACAATGGCTCACTATACTTGTTGACCCGAGCTCAACTCTCCACAACTATACAATGACTCACTATACTTGTTGACCCAAGTTCAACTCTACACAACCATACAATGACTCAGTATATTTGTTGACACCGAGTAATAATTGGTCAACCCAACATCCTTGTTATCTTCTGAGACAATGGAACAACGATGGGTCAACCTCAACTCAACTCAACCACACAACCACTCACCTTCAATTTATCCATACGGACACTAAACAATAAAACTTTACTGAAACTATTCTATTAATTCGTCACGACTGCTCCGCCTGGTAAAACTCATTTAATGCGCTGCAAATGCGTCTGTTCTCTTCGAAAGGGTCTAAGAGAGGCAACTTGGCCTTGAATTTATAAACAACTGCGTCATCGGCCCGCTCGTATACGCCCGAACGAAAATATTATGATTTACCATTTTAATAAATTGGGTGATACAACATTCGGCCTTCCTGACATTTCAGAACGTCCTCGTTCAGACACAGTTAAACTTATACATCTTCACTGGTGACAAAGTTAAACTTCTTCATTTTCACTGGTGCTTGTATCTCTGGTAGCAAACAAAATTAAATATTTGGTGAAACCGTCCACCACTGCCAGAATATCATTCTTTCCACTGCTTGGGTTGAATGAGCCCAAGTGATCCATATGTATGGTGTGGAAAGGAACGGAAACTTTATCTATATGATGCAACATACCTTCCTGCTTTCCTTTAGGTATTTTAAAATACAGACATCGCGCACACGATGCTATGTATTTCACAATATACTTGCGCATTTCTGGGAACCAGTATACTTCAAGTATTTTCTGCATAGTTTTATCCGTAGAAAAATGTCCTAAATTATCGTGATTACACCTTACAATTTCCCTTCGCATACTTCTCGAGACAACCCAAAGTTGTTTACCATCCACAACTTTATAAAGACGATCGTCAGCCATCTTATATTCCTTGTGGATTTTTCTTTCGTAATCATTTTTAAAACGTTTGTTATTACTTGTAGTTTTCGGTTTGTTAACTTACAAGCTAACATCCAATTGGCGACTTCTATTTGGTGTTCTTCACAAACACTTTGTTCGCCAATAGAGTTTCTACTTAGCTTATCTACATGTGCCACATCTTTGCAGGACGATGAATTACTTCATCTTCTTGTAGTTTATATGTACGGCTTACTTCGAATTCGATGTTGTTCTTCCTTTGCGTGCGGTTTACCTCTTTTCCTAATGGGTCCTCTCTTATAGTTGCTATCACCAGGTAGTGGTCTGATCCTATTTCTGGTCTTCTTCTTACTCTTGCATCCGTTATTTTGCTCATATTGTTTTCTTCCACTCAAATATAAACTATTATCGATTTCCCGTTTCTACTCGGCATTTATCTAGTGTAACAGTGTATTTCCTTATGTTGAAAGAATGTATTTGTGTTTGTATTTGTTAGCTTTTGTTAGTTCTTCCCAGAATGTCTCCTTAATTTCTTCCTTTTCACCTTCATTTGGACCGTGTATTGCTATTATCGTCCTGATTTGTTTTGTAAGTTCGTCTTTTAGTTCTATTGTTAACGTTCTTTCTGATCATACCTTCCATTCCTGTATTTGTTCTGCACTCCATTGCCATGCTTGTGATTTGTGCAGCAACATCTTAAGATGTTTGGCAATCCTTGAATCATTTTTCACAAACCGTCTGAAAAATCCAGTAAATCCCGGAAATTGTCGTACATTGTAAACTGTACTACATTGTACATTGTTGTCGGTGTTGCAAACATTCTTATTGTCTTTGTCTTATTTGTACCGGGTCTTACACCTTCTTCAGATATTTCATATCCTAGGTAGGTGACAGCAGTTTGTATAAAATAGCGTTTTCAGGGATTTAAAGTTAATTCATTCTGAAGTAATGTTTTAAACACTTGTTCCAGGTTTTTCCAATCCTTGTTCATATGCCTTGCCAGGACATAAAATGTTGTCGAGGCAAGTAATTGCGACTGTGCCCCGAAGTGGTCCCAACACTCGATTAACTAATCTTTGAAATACGCTTGGCGCATTACAAAAGCCAAATGGCGTACGATTAAATTCGTATTTGCCATTACAAATTTTTACAAAAGTAGTTTTCTTATTTTGCCTCCATTTCCACTTCTACTTGATAATATTCAGAAAATAAATCCAAACTAGTGTAGTTTTTATAAACTTTTAATTGATCGATTTGATCGTCTATAATATATCAATAAGTTTTCTATAATGTATACATAAACGCTTGTCCCTGTTTAGTATATTAACTAAGATCACTGAATATGAGTAGGGAGAATTTGAATCTCGAATGATTCCAGTTTCTTAAATTTCAGAGATCATACCTCTTACCAATTCTCTTTCCACGTGAGCCATCTTGTATGGACGATAAAATATTGACTTATTTTCAATTAACGTAATTGGCATTTTAGTATTTCCTTTGCAAACTATCTCTGCAAAGAATGTAGCGAAGCATTTTCTATATTTATTAAATTATTCTAGTCGTTATTTATCTTCATTAGCAGCAAGACTGACATCTAGTATTTCATCAACTTCTTTCAACGGCGTCTGATTTTCCTCTAAAAGATTGAAATTTTCTTCACACTCCAAACAAGTGTGACCTCTGGCGACTATCTTTCCACCTTTAATGAGAAGGTCATGTTTGGAAATATTGCTCACACTTCAGAACTTTGCACTTCAAAGTATTATCGATGTGAAGAGCACATCTTGGAACCTGATGTTTTAAAAACGTTAACTTATTAGCAGTTTTTATAAATGACTGGTGAGTAACGCACTGATCTATTTCGATTTCCAGTTTTTTTTTTTTTTTTCGATGTTTTTCTTTATTTGTTGCAATAAAGGTCACAAGTCATGTCATATTACAACAAATAAAAGGCGGGGGGGTACTTCGTCCTCTTCTTCGTATCAGATGATCTGCTGGTCTCTGTACTAATGGTATGAGGGCGGTGATGCTTAGGATTCCAGGAGTATTTTTTCCTTTAATTGTTTCTTGAAGGTTGCTAGATTTAGGGCTTTGATTGGGTCATCTAACTGGTTGTATTGTTGTATTGCGATGCTTGTTATTCCTAGTTTGTGTTGTTGTTGCTTACAGGTGTAGGTTCTTATGTGCTGATTGTTTCTTGTATCGTGTGTATGTATCTCGTTGTTCGTTTTTAGAATGATGCTGCTGTATGTTTCTTCATGTTTTATTTTGTGTATTTGGAGTATATTGTTAAACCTTATGAGCTGTTTTATGTTTAGTTCGTTCTGAAGTTTGTGAACCGAAATCAATAAACTAGTCGAAGCATTTATTTATTTTACACTGTGTTAATCAATGATGGATCAAACTAAATAAATTAAATATATTTAACCGCACTTGTTCTTAATATTGCACATGTTTATAGATTTCACTTATTTATAGAAATTCTCCTTTACAATTGTTTCGCCGTCTTTTCTTAAACATTTGGCTGTGTTAGTAATGCCTATAATTTCGCTTATCACAGGCAATATTTAATTGTCTGGGTCTGGTTATTCGATACTTTATTTATTTTATTACGCCGTTCACAATAAATAATAACTGAAACACTTTATAACACAGACACAAAACCATTTTATAGTATTACTGTATCATATTTGTTCGCCGAATGTAAATATACCACCACAACTATCATTTGGTATCAATCATTTACATGTACTATGTACTAGTATAAAAATGTAAGTAATACATATTTACTCCTCGGCCGAACAGTCGAGTAAATGCTTTGCATTTATATCATGAAGTTATTTTATTAACTTTGAAAGAATTAAACAAATTGTACAATAAGCACTATCAATTCAACACCCATTAAAATATTATGTTATATTCCTACACAAACAAAACTAATGAGTGATCGTATAGAGACGAAGAGAGAACGAATGCCATTAATCTTGATATGTTTTTTTTTTTTTTTAATTTTTAGAACAATCTTCCCATTGTTCATTAGGTACAGCACTTGGGAGCAATCCCACTTCTGATATTGTTAGCTGAACTTTTGCCACTTCTGATATTGTTAACCCAATTCAGATATTGTTAGGCCGGCGAATTACCTTTAGCTTAATTCTGATTATTTTTAATCCATAAAAACAGTTTCAATACTAATTCTGCTGTATTATACTTATAATAGGTAATTATTTGTATTGTCAAGTTGTCGATTAATAAACAATGGGATCTGCATCAATGAAACTTATTTATTTAATACAAACTAATGATACAAAAATATAAAAGGTTATATAATCGTATAATAAAATATGGCAATCGCTCTCTTCTTTTGCTCCTTCCAACGACCGTCATTCTGTAACAATTAGAAGAGTGATCGTGAGTTTACAACTCAGTGAGATAATTGTATTGGTTGACCCGAGTATTAATTGGTCAACCCGATATCCTTGATTAATTACGGTGAAACAATTATCTTTGGTAAATTGTTTATCGATAGGTCAACCTCAACTCTCCACAACAATACAATGACTCACCATACTTGTTGACCCGAGTTCAACTCTCCACAACTAGACAATGATTCACCATACTTGTTGACCCGAGTCCAACTCTCCACAACCATACAATGGCTCACTATACTTGTTGACCCGAGCTCAACTCTCCACAACTATACAATGACTCACTATACTTGTTGACCCAAGTTCAACTCTACACAACCATACAATGACTCAGTATATTTGTTGACACCGAGTAATAATTGGTCAACCCAACATCCTTGTTATCTTCTGAGACAATGGAACAACGATGGGTCAACCTCAACTCAACTCAACCACACAACCACTCACCTTCAATTTATCCATACGGACACTAAACAATAAAACTTTACTGAAACTATTCTATTAATTCGTCACGACTGCTCCGCCTGGTAAAACTCATTTAATGCGCTGCAAATGCGTCTGTTCTCTTCGAAAGGGTCTAAGAGAGGCAACTTGGCCTTGAATTTATAAACAACTGCGTCATCGGCCCGCTCGTATACGCCCGAACGAAAATATTATGATTTACCATTTTAATAAATTGGGTGATACAACAGTTACTATACTATTGCAGGATTTTATTATACCCGCAATTTATTTTCGAAATTATCATACTTTTATACCTTTAATGATCTAAATTTCTAAATTGTACTTAAAGTGATTTGTTATAATATCCACTATGGTACTTACACACTTTTGAAAGCCAGCTGATATCTCTTAAACGAAGTGCAGAGTTGATTGAACATACATACTATATGTGTTGATGTTGTTCTCCATAAAGTATAAAAAAGCTTTTAGTGTAAAAAATACTGTGTGGATAAATATTCAACACAATAAAATAATAATAATAATAATAATAATAACAATCTTACTACCCCTCCATTTGTAGCACATTTTTTATTACATAATAAATCATCATAGGTCTCTTGAATTACAGAGAAAAATAATAGTGTACTATATGGAATAATAAAATATATGTGTACAAAACCTATTAATTGTAAAAGTTATTTCATTAAATATGATATTTTACAGATTACAAAGAGAACAGCTGTAGATTATGCTAACTAGTTAATATAGTCAAAATGAAATCGCATTTTGTTGTTGCCACGAATAATATCTTTATTTTTTCATATAATTGATGAACTAAATTAAAACCACAACACATGTACATGGTTAACATATACCAGGACCATTAAATTGCACCCATAATTGATTTTCAAAGCTGTTTCATACTTTTACTGATCTAAATTACACCTAAAATAACAAACTAAAGTTCAAACTAAATATGTAGTAGCTTTTAACACGTGTAATTTATTCCACTCGTGAAAGCCAGCTGAAATCCATAAATGCGCTTTTATCACACTGCAATCAAGATAAGGGTCTCTCAAACGAAGCACTGAGTAATTAATCATAATATATGTGTTGATATTATACTTCATATAATATTAACACCTTTTACTGTTTGGAATATAATAAAAATAGTGTGTGAATAAAAGTACAAAATGATAAGGTAAAATACTAATATTATTAAAAATAATTCTATTGCACTTCCACCTGCAGAATATTTGCGTAATGTATTAATTTTCGATTCAATTACTTTATATCAAGAGGATGGACAAATTTTCAATTGGAGTTGATTGTGGAAAAACGGAATTTTTGAGGATGTTGCGAGTTGCAACCATAAAATATATTCCAATAACCTCAGTTATCAATATGTGCATTGAAAACTGTACTAAAACTATCAGTTTAGGTTCTTTTGTAACCGTATTTATTTCTAGTATAGTAAGACATGACTATTTTTTCACCAAACAACTTTAAATTTAAAAATATGTGCTCTCTTAATATTTTTCATACAAATGCATTTGTTTACCTTTTCAAACCACTTATTGGCCAAGTCTTCTGGTCTTTCTTCTTACATGTTTTGTATATCCTTTAATGCTGTGTGAAGTACTATCATTGTCATTATCATTACATATCATTGTAGAGGAACCAACAAAATACGAGAGGAAGAGGTAACCATGGAAGGAGAGATTCAAACAATTTGTTTCATTCACTTAAAAAGATACCAAATAAGAATTGGAAGAGAAACGATAACGAGCCGTCAGAGTTTACATAAAAGCCTTGGTTTCATTGTGACTTTATCGCAATGTGTTGGACTATTACCTTGCGAAGGAATTTTAGCGAAAGATTCCAATTACCTGCGCTTCAAGTGGATAAGCTCGAGAACATTGTGGGCAATTTTGATTATGTTTTCGCATAGTTTCATGACAATTATGGTTATTCTGAACATGGTAAAGCTCGGAATAGATCTAGGAACCTGCAGTAAGATTTATAATTCTAATTTAGAAACATTATCTCGAAAGTATGCCTGACTAAATATATTTTTTCAAAATGTATAGTATGCATTTGAAAATAGTTATGTGCTTATATTATATTATAAATAATTAATCACAATAATATACCAATAACAATTTATTAATTTTAATTTGAAATTATAATACACTTGTAAAATTTATTATTATACAAGTTGTATAAAAGTTGTTATACAACCTTGGTGTGTATAACATAACATGTTGTGAAATAGTCATAGAAAATGATGCAAGAAACATTATTGTTACGACTAGATTTTATTTTATTTTAGATGCTGTGATGATATACTTACCAGGGCTAGTAATACATCTGCTTTATTTTCGGTTGGGCAAAAATTGGCCACATCTCATGCAAGAATGGTCAAAATTAGAGGTGCACATGGAAGAATATGGTTACCCAAATACACTCAAGAGACAAATAATAGTTGCTAATAGCTTTGTGCTCTCCATAGTTGTCAGTAAGTTAAAGCTATGCGACTTTCATTATTGACGTGCAAATATAGCTTGTATAGAACAAATATAGAATCTTGAATTGATTCGAAAACTTGTGTTCCTTTCTTGGAATTGAGAACGAAAAATAATAATTAGTGCTATTCCAAATTTTCTCAAGGGAACAGATTGTGATAAAATGTTTGTTATGCTTTATTTTATTTCCAGTAGAATATGGATTTTCTGTATGTCATGCTTTGACCTATGTTTATGGGATTGAAAATAACAGCGAAGACACCCTCAAGGTGATGTTTGAAAGCCAATTTTCCTTCATGGTGAACTACATACCCTATTCCACGCCTTTGGCCATATTCTCACTGGTAAACTATTTAAAGTTGTAACACGAAAATATCATATTTTGTACCAAGTAGGAAAAGTGATACATTCCAGGACCATGGTAGAAATTGCTGTACAATGCGCAAGCTGAGTTAAGCAACCACATGAGTCCGGGATTAACAAAGTATATTAACAGAAAAATAATAATTGTTGACAATAATAAGCAGATAAATAACTAGAAAATGCATTAAAATATTATTCTATAAATAATAAAAAATAATGAATGAACATATTTACTGGTAAATAAAATACTGATAATCCCAATTTTGGGTCTTAAATTTTATTTGCATGTACATCTGGAATATAAACGACCTATTCATAATCGTCATGAGCATTGCTCTATCAACTCGCTTCAAACAGATCTGGCACAGGACCAAAGAAATCTCCATTGAAGAGGTAAAATGATTTCGCTTTTTTGTGATCCATCATCAAATATGAGACTTGCTGCTTAATTTTTCTTGGGATTTTTCGTTATACGTATTCTATTGAATTAACGCTGATTAGAGGCCAGAATATTTAATGCACACAGTTAATAGTGCAGTTATTTAATTCTCATACCTGGATTTGTGCAGTACTCTATGTATTAACCGTGCACTCAACCGCTAATTCAGTGTCCAGTGCAATGTCCTTTTCTAAATAGGAAGGTATTTAATCGAAATATTTTATACTTGCGAGATGATTCCACAAGTATAAACATCACGAGCAAATACCTTACTTATTGTGTGTTCAATTCTAATATTAATGCCATTCACATTTTAGGTGAAAAATAAAGATTTTTGGAGAAGCATAAGAGAGGATTACAATCATGTCCGTAAACTATTTAAGTTACTAGAGAAGCACCTTTCTTTGATCGTCCTGGTTTCGTTCTCGATAAATTTATATTTCATTCTAGTCCAACTCTTCCAAGCTCTGCAGTACGTGTTGAACCTATTTAAGGCATTTGAATAATTGCATTCCTTAATCAAAAATAATCCTAGAATACATCAACATTTTGGGTAATTTATAGCTTGGACTTTTTAATTATAGGAAGGATCGTCCAGGTTTAGGAAATATGTATTTCATGTCTTCGTTTGCAATGCTAGTACTAAGAACGTTCATGGTATCCATATTTGCCGCTCAAATTAACGACAACAGTAAAAAGCTACTGCACTACTTGTTCCAAGTTCCATCAGACATTTATATCTGCGAAGTAATGATGCGGTAAAATTAGAACGAGTGGAATATTTAATGATATTTTATTTTTCTAGGTAGAAAGATTGATGATGCAGATACACAATCAACCAATTGCTTTGACTGGCTACAAATTGTTTAGAGTGACACGTGGACTTGCGTTCACTGTATGATTTGTTTTCTATTATTTTGTATGGGCTTCTTGGCTTTGGAGATTTTATAACTGGCATAAAGAAAATGTCACGTTAACATAATTTTACCTCTGCTATTATAATTCTGCAAAAAATACTATTCAAAATATTCAAAATCATCAAAGTATTTACAATCTACTGACAAATTATTATCTAATTATTTTTTTCCAGGTTGCCGGAACCATAGTAACATACGAATTGTTACTATTCCAATTCAACGGAAGCTCCTTTTAACAAGGTGCATAGGATGGTGACTAAGCATAGAAAATTGCTTCTTCTAACCACGTCCCCCAGAGAGTTAAAGCTGGCTGAGGAGTTGGGCTCAGGAGTAGGAGTAGGAGTTTAGGTTCTCCTGGGCCTCTAAGCTAACATGCTTTTGACCCTATAAACTTGAAAATATATTTTAAATAAATTTTATTATATTTTCAATTTAAACACATTCATTATTTTTTTCAGGGGGCTCCAGTGCATGGGGGGCTAACAACTGCTTATTTTGCTTATAGGTAAATCCGGCCTTGCATGCATCTACAAGTAGTTAATAAGCAATTAATTAAATTTTAAAATATATTATACGCATATTGGGTTGCCTATAGTTTGAAATCACGGCGACGCCAGCGCAGAAACGGGTGAACTTTATACCAATGAATTAAACTTCATAAACGGACAAAACAAACAAATCTAGAGAAAGCGCATCTTAATTCCTGATTAATGGTTCTATGTTTAATTGATAAAACGCTGTATTTCTTGATATATAGCTCAATTAAAATAACAATTGTAACTAGGCAGCCCAGTATACATTTTACCCTACTTTTCTAATTTGGTGTCATTTAAGTTGCTTACATACGTATCGATTATTATCAGTTTCTTTATATACCAATGCAAATAGATTCAGGATTCAATTTAATCTCCTATTGGTAAGGTCTGATTGCATAAAGGGGGCGAAAATGTATAAAATAAGAAATAAAATGTACTAATTGAAACTCCCAGTAATATTTTATAGTTTTTAATTTTCTCTCACGTATAAATTTATAACTAAATCAGATGATACATGGGTTTGAGTTAGTAAATAAGTATAGTTTACATGCAGTCAAAAAGGTATAGAATTTGATTTTCATCAAGGTCTTTCTTTCCCAAAGATTATCGATTTCGTTGCCAAAGTTTGATTTTCCAATATTATTTATTGATTAAACTAGTCAAGTGTGCAAACAATCTACAACTATGTATAATTCAAATCACTTCAGTGTTATTGTTACTATAACATTATGAATTGGTTCTAGTTAATTCTTTTGAAGGTAGTTTACATAAATCTACATTTTTTTAATTTGTATATTTCTTTCAAACATTCTTCAAACACGTTGGTACCCATGTCCCATACGTGTGTTTTTTGTTGTAAAGGGTTGTGTATCTTTTGGAAAGCTCTGTCTGTCTGCCATTTGAACTCGAAACTAAATAAAACCATGGCATTCGAGACGCTACAGATGGACAAAATATGCAGGACCTGTCTCTCCGAAGACCAGAACATGAGATACATATTCTCCATAGACGAGAGCGTCGGTGAGACGGCCAGATTATTCGAAATGCTGATGTCCTGTGCCTCCGTCCAGGTAAGTCGACTCCTTATAAGAAGAGAGACCAACAATAATTCGCATTCTAATGGGATTTACGACGCTAATTGCAGGTGGTGGAGGGCGACGGGCTCCCGAGCCAGGTCTGCCTTCACTGCGTCCACTACATAACGAGAGCGTTCTCGTTCAAGCAGCTATGCGAGAGGTCAGATGCCACATTGAGACAGTTTCTCCTGAGGCCAGACATATCATATCTCGAGGAGCTCAAGCCTTGCCTCACACAGACTCTGGAAGATGCGCCACATTTAGAAACACACACCGTAACTGCCCTCTTATTAGAAAACGAGCTTTATATCAACAAACCTTTAGAAGATATTAACAATACTACCAATGATGATGAAGTAAAGTTCGATTTGGATGATGATTTTTCATGTGAGTAGTTTATTTAGAACACCTATTGGAGTGATTGAGAAATTTTATTAAATTGGGAGGTCACATGAATAGATATGTTTCAATATTTGCAGGTCAAAAATCGGAAAATGATAAAGACATGCTTATCATTCTACCTCCAGTTGAAGATCCCGAGGAAAGCTTAGAATTGGATGAGAAAAAGGATCTTCAGAAAATTAAAATGAAAGATGAAACAGAGATTCCTTTGTATGCTTGTGAGCACTGTACATCCTGCTTCACGATACTAAACGATTTAAAAGTGCACCAGAGGACGCACAGGAAAGTTATGCGTTATATTTGTAAAGTCTGTGATCAGGATTTTGCGAGTGCTAGCACTCTGTGTCGACACTCAAAGGTACATGTAAAAAATAGAATCAATAATGCATATGTACAATTCTAATACCAATCTTATTTTAGGTGCATGATACAGCCAAGAGGCATCTCTGCAGTGAATGTGGCAAGGGCTTTTCACGCTCGGATGATCTAACGAGGCATCTACGAACCCACACGGGGGAAAAACCATTTGCCTGCAAGCTCTGTGGCAAGAGCTTTGCACAATCGTTCCGCCTACTGGAACACATGCGAGCGCACGCCAACGAGAAGAGTTTTGTGTGTTCGGTGTGTGGCAAGGCTTTCTCCAGATACACGAGCCTGGCTGCGCATAACAAGACGCACACGGGCATTAAGAGTCATGAATGTAAAATGTGTGGGAAAAGGAAAGTCTAGTTGTACATTGAATATCAACAACTTTCACACCTTCAGATCAGTGATTCTCAAACACTGCATATGCAAAGATATTTACCCTCAAAATATATGTATATTTTTTTGTGGGAATGTGTTTATAAGCGCGATCTGAACCGCCCATTAAAATCCTCTCACCAAATAACAAATAAACCCTGTGTAGACATAGTCTGCATTCTAATAATGTCTTTTATTTGCAGGCTGTGCGGATCAGGGTCACTTGCAATGCATATGAAGACTCACACTGGTTTGAAAGATCACATCTGCCCGTTCTGTGGCAAAGGATTCTCAACACCTAGTAATCTTATAATCCATAAACGTACTCACACAGGTAAACATTTAAAATCTATAATGATCAATCACTTCATTTAATACAGTTTTGCAATATCAACCACCTTCTTTTCGAACTCTTAAAGCGAGGTGCTAAACATTATTTTCATATCAAGTGAATAACTGTTTTTTTTATAATATTTTAACGTTCTTATTCTTTTAACTATCTTTGCTTAAGGATTGTGGCTATTAAAATTCGATATGAATACCTATAAGGTTGTCGGTGTTCTATGCAATAGTAACCTTTCAATACGGAGCCAGTTCTATCAAGTCAAATGAATTGTTTTGCCGATATATTATTTTGTGGGCCGAAAGCATTTCAGGACAAGTTCCGCCAAATACATTTTCATACGGTTTCTAATTTTTAGGAGAACGCCCTTATATATGCAATGTGTGTGGCAAGGGATTCCCGGATCCATCAAGATTAACAGTGCATTCCAGGACACATAGCGGTGAGAAACCATACGTCTGCAGTGAATGCGGCAGAGGATGTGTCAGTTCATCGCAGTTGAAGAAGCATATGAGAATACACACCGGTGAAAAGCCGTACCAGTGCAATATGTGCCCGAAAGCCTACCCTCGCTCTGAAGATTTGCGTGTACATATTAAAACACATACAGGTACTAATTTCGATTTACAGTAATTTTTGGATTCATCATTCTACAGGGACTATTTTTACGGAAACTATATTGGGTCAGAATTATCTGTCAACTGATTACCGTAACCAATTACGTCATAGGTAGAGGAGCAGTTTTATTATTATTATAGTATTTACACCAATGATATTTTACTGAGGCATTCTGGAATACTGTCCTACATCATTGTGAATTTATTTGTATAAAGAGTGAATTTAACGTTTTATATTTGAAGCAAGCCAATTGTTTATTTTATAAATCATTGTAGTGAAATAAGTTACATAAGTGACAAATTGTGTTTCCTTTTTAGGTGATCGCAATCATGTGTGTAGTATTTGCAAGAAGGGCTTCTATCAGGCATCGACTCTAAAAGTGCACTTGCGGATCCACACCGGGGAGAAGCCGTACACTTGTAAAATTTGCAATAAGGCGTTCTCACAGACGGGGCCTCTGTCAACACACATGAAGACGCACTTGACAATACAAAGAGTGTAGTGACTGTGAAACAACCCATACCCTTTTTAGCGTCAATCATGTACATATTCACTTATATTTTTATGTAATTTAGAAAATAATTTTTATATGATCATAAATAAACATCACAAACATTGCATGTTCTTCAAAATTCAGTATCCCAGCAAACCTTGATGAGAACTGCACTGAACAATTGTACTTCATTAGCCACTAAAATTTCAGGAAACATGAAATCTCAAAAGTGGATAGTTATTCTTTAAAATAGCTTCCCCACAAGCAGGGCTGAATTTATTTACTGCGGGATTACTAAGCACACGTTTTTTCCTACAAAGTTTAAATATATTTTAAATAAGAAATATATTTCTGATTTAAATACATTCATTATTTTTTTCAGGGGCTACCAGTAGATGGAGGCCCTACGCATCTGCTGAACTTTATACCTATGAATTAAACTGCAATTAATGGACAAAACAGACATATCACGAGAAAGCGCATCTTAATTCCTGACTTATACTGCCATTTTTAATCGATAATAGGCTTCATTTATTGGCATATAGCTCAATTAAAAATACATTTATAACTAGGCAGCCGAATGTACATATTACCCCACTTTTCTAATTCTGGTGGCATTTAAGTTGCCTATATAGTATTTCTAGCGCCATCTAATTGAGACCAACTTTAGCATACCAATTTCGTGTGATCCTGTGGTGTGATCTAACCTAACAGACTAATAACCTCCCGGTTATTTCTATCGGAAAATAGCAAAAATGTCGTTAGAAATCCTTCGAATGGATAAAGTCTGCCGCACGTGTCTCGCAGAAAATAAGTCTATGGTGTACCTGTTCTCACAGCAAGAAAACTCTGACAAACAAATCAGATTGTACGAAATGCTGAAAGCATGTGCTTCAGTAAAGGTAAAATTCATCAAAAAAATGTTTCTACACTTTTCATATGATGAATATACTTATTATAGGTGGTGGAAGGTGATGGGCTTCCCAGTTACGTCTGCTTGCACTGTGTTTCACAAATAAGCTGTGCATACAGCTTCCAAAGGCTATGTCAGGAGTCTGAGACCTCGTTACGAGAGACTTTGCAAAAAGCTGAACTGTCCTACCTGGAGCTAATGCAGCCTAGCAAAAAGAATAAGAATAAGAAAGTGCAAGATAAACCACTCAAGGTACAGCCATTGATTGTAGAGGTTTGTGTGCCCACGTCTACAGTTAGTGTGCCCAAATCTACAGTCAGTGTGCCCACATCTACCATCAGGGCGCCTACATCTACCATAAGTGCGCCCACATCTATCATCAGTGCGCCCACATCTACCATTAATGATGTGCCTACATCTACAGCCGGTGTAGAGAGTAAGTATAAGAGAATCGTCATTGTACATTAATACTCATAGAAACTGTCTTTTTAGCTCGGAATAAAAACAAATGTAAAACACGTCCTGTGGGACCGAAACGAGATAAATTTAGTTGTACAACTTGTGATAGTACTTTCAAGACGTATCAAGGGATGAGATCTCACATGACCGTCCACTTAAAAAGAATTGCGTGCAGAAAGTGTAACAAGACGTTTATAAATAAATCCAATTTACTAGAGCACACGGTAATAATATATTTTTGTAATATAATATAAAATTAGCTTACTGAGCGTTCAAGAAAGTGGTGTCAACTTTTCCAACTATTTTCAATTAATCAATATTTGAAAAGTGCAGTTAAATTATCTGCTTGTATCCTAGAAAACATTTCAGAAATGTTGCAAAACATATTTGATTTGTATCTTGAAAAGTGTCTAGCATCCAGCATTAAAGTTTACACCACTTGCTTAGCAACTTTATTACTTTATGAGGAACTGAAAAAAACAAACGAACAAACCTATTATGGTACCTTATTTCAAATAACAATTTATTTCAGCCAGTATGTGATCAGGATAGATGCAAAGTTTGCGGCAAACAGTTCTCAGCTCCATCCAGGTTAAAGAGGCACATGTCTGTGCATCAAGCACGTAAAAGCTCTGAAACAAAAAAAGTACAAGAAAATGCTAAGAAGAGCTTGCCCGCAACCACCCCTCAGAAAAAGTACCCATGCGACCTTTGCCGCTTCTCTTTCGACTTGATCAGCTCCCTGCGCTCTCATCTCGACCGGATACACAACGGGGTCAGACCGTTTGGGTGTGAAAGGTGCGCCATGTGGTTTGAAAACAATGGTCTATTCAACGACCACATAAGCACAAAACATGAAGGTGATTATATACTGTTGCTTGCCATAGTCTGATTTTGAAGTGAAAATTTTAGTTTCAGAACAAACCAAGTACACCTGCAAAGTATGCAAGAAAGCGTTCAAGGATTCGCTCATGTTGAAGCGGCACTTAAAAACAAGACACTTAGGAGAGCCCTGTAAGTCATATTAATTTTCAAAACATGTTTTAAATTATCAAAAAACTCAAATATACAAATAGTACAAATACGTTCATTTATATAAAATATCAATAATCTAATAATGAAATATGAATTTGTGTGTTTTACTCATTTATAGCTCCTAAAAAAATTAAGCTTATGGACGAGGTACTAAAGACGACCGAAGAAATGAAGATTTCTAGAACAAACTTCAATAATTCGACGGTGAAAATAAAAGTAGAAAAAGAAAGTGACGAAGGGGTCGAAGACAATGTTGACTTGGATAAAATTATGAGCGGGAGTGTAAGTATGAGTGATGTAAATAAGAGTGCAAGTGATGATATAAATATAAATAAGGACAAAACTAATTTTACTAATGACCCAACTATGACTGATGTAAAAGAGAGTGATGCAAATTTAGCTGTGGATGGAAATAACAGTGTGGATGCGAATAATACTAAAGATGGAAAAAAGAGTGAAAATGTATATATGATTAAGGATGGAAAAAAGACTGGGCATGCAAAATTGTCTAAAAATATAACAAAAAATATAGATCCAACTGATGGAAATACGAGTGAGAATGCAAAAATGACTGAAGATACAATAAATAATGAGGATGCAAATATGTCCGAGGATGGAAAAATGAGTGATGATATAAAAATAGCTGAAGATGCAACAAAGAATGAGGATGAAAATAAAACAAAGCGTGTAGGAAAGAGTAAAGGTGGGAATAAGACTAAAGATGGAAAAAAGAGTGAGAGTCTAAATATGATTAACGATGGAAAAAGGAGTGGGAACGCAAAATTGTGTAAAAATATAACAAAGATTGAAGATCCAACTGATGGAAATACAAGTGAGAATGCAAAAATGACTGATGATACAATAAGTAATGAAGGTGTAAATATGTCTGAGGATGTAAACAAAAGTGGTGATATAAGAGTAGCTGAAGATACATCAAATAATGAAAATGCAAATAAGACCAAGGATGTACAAAAGAGTAAAGATGCGACTGAGACTAAAGATGGAAAAAAGAGTGAGAATTTATATATGATTAATGATGGGAAAAGGAGTGGGGATGCAAAATTGTGTGAAAATATAACAAAGAATGAAGATCCAACTGATGGAAATGCGAGTGAGAATGCAAAAATGAATGAAGATACAATAAATAATGATGATGCAAATATGTCTGAGGAAGGAAAAAAGAGTGATGATATAACAGTAGCTGTAGATACAACAAAGAATGAGAATGCAAATAAGACCAAGGATGTAGAAAAGAGTAAAGATATAATAATGAATGAAGATGCAATTAAAACTAACAATGAAAAAAAGAGTGAAGATGTGAAAATTGCTAAAGAAGCGAATGAAATTGATGATTTAAATGTAAATGAGGTAGCAAATATGAGTGGCGATGAAAATACAACACAAGTTGGAAAAGCAAGTGAGGATGCAATTGAAACTAAAGATGGAAATATGAGTGAAAATGTAAATACAGATAAAGATGGAGGGTCTAATGAGGATGTAAATACAAATTAATACCTTTGTTCAAGCTTAATTTAGATTAGATCAAATCCATTCTGTTTACAACTACAAAATTAGTTTTTCTTATTTACTGTTACTATTATTATGTATTTTATGTTACTTATACATAAGATATTTAATATAAAAATAATTTTATTAAAAACACTATTAGATAAAACTCAAATTGTAATGGTGTGCATAATCATCTTCAAAAATTGATAATCACAATTTACAAATGAAGGGATTAGATGATAAGGGAAGTAGGCGAATTCCACTGACAAATTAATATTTTTACATTGAGTTTGCTTGGTGAATTTCACTTCTTAAGTTGACACTCTAAAACTATTAATTGATTGTTATAATGATGGTGCATCTTTACCAATATAAAACATGTTATAATTTCACTAGAATCCATAATACTACCTATTAAATTATTGGTGGAATTCGCATATAATTTGTACATATATACAATATTTTTTCTTAAAATAGCTGGTATATTTAATAGAATATTATTCGATCATAATCAAATATTATTCCAATATTGTATTCCAATACCATTCGATCATAATAAAATATTAATCCGATATTGTATTCCAATACCATTCGATCATAATATATGTTTAGGATATTATCCGATTATAATCGTGTGAAGTGGGCAAGGATGTACCAATCTCTAACGTATTATTTTATTGTAAATATTGCAGATTAGTAATATTAATTTTATAAGGTTTCTGAACTTATTTTATACAATTTAATTTATAGTTTCTAGAAATACTAATATTTTATTATAATATAACATGTCTATTTTCAGCTTATAATTAATACACTTCAGGGGTAAAACTCCATTGTAGAATTTGGTAAATTCTGGGATTGTACAAGTGTATTCACATAATTGTAACATTATTAATGTCTTTACTTTAAGATACTTATCACATCAATGTAGGCAATGAACCTGTGTTTTTTTATATGACAAAAGTATATTATGTTTATTTAGTTATAGATTTTAAGTGTAGAATATAAACTATTTTTAAAATTATTCGTTTTTAATAGCACTTACTTTTCACCCAGAAACTTACACTTAAACTAACGTGAGAGAAAATTAAGAACTACAAATCATTCCGATACTGCTAGATTTTTCAATAAATGCATATTGAATCCTGTATACATATAATATACTAATTAATGTACTCTGGAAACACTTATTTCTGCATTTTCGCCACCCGCATGCAATCAGACATTAACTAAAAAAGATTAAACTGATGCTAATTCATTCCAGGATCTGTTTGTATTGGCATATAACTATACTGATAATAATCGATCGGAATGTATTGATTTATGACATGTATCTGAAACTATGAAATAAACAAGCAATCAGTGTGAAACGAATTAAGCCCTATAAATAATCAATTAATATATTTATATAGAAATTGGATGGCAGGAATCAATTGTAGAGTTTAAATCGGTTGAATCCTGCAGAGATATCTGAACTGCAGTCCAAATGTACTCTGGCAATACATTGTTTACACATTTTCGCCAGCCTTATGTAATCAGACATTGCCCATAGAAAATTTATATTGAATTCTGGATCTATTTTCATTGGTATGTAAAGATGCTGGTAATAATCGATAACTATATGACGGCAACTTAAATGACGCCGGAATTTGAAAAGTAGGGTAAAATGTAAACTGGGCTGCCTAATTATAAGAGGTTTTTTTTATTTGAGTTATATATCAATAAATACCGCATATTATCAATTAAAAATAGCACCATTAGTCAGCAATTGAAATGCGCTTTATTGTGATATGTCTGTTTTGTTCTTTTATTGCACTTAAATTCATGGGTATAAAGTTCACCGGTTTCTGCGCTGGTGTCGCCGTTACTTCGAACTATATGCAACCCAATATGCGCATATATATTTTTTAAATCAAATAATTTGTGTTTTAAATAATCGTCTGTGCATTCCAGCACGCGTAATCATCATGTAAGAATTAGCAATTTTGCAAATTTTGTTCAATTTTGTCGAGAAATAAGAACCTTCAATTCCATAAGGGGGGAACCCTTAGGTTTTGAACTTTCTCATTTCTCCTGGGATTTAAACAAAATGTACGCCTATTGTGAGCTTTGCATCCTTATTACAAATACATGTATATGAAACTGTATGAAATAAACAAGCAATCAGTGTGAAACGAATTAAACCCTATAAATAATCAGTTAATATATTTATATGGAAATTGAGTTGGAGGAATCAATTGTAGAGTTTAAATCGGTTGAATCCTGCAGAGATATCTGAACTGCAACCCAAATGTAGTCTGGATATACATTGTTTACACATTTTCGCCAGCTTCATGTAATCAGACAATGCCCATAGAAGATTTATATTGATTTCTGGATCTATTTTCATTGGTATATAAAGATGCTGGTAATAATCGATAAGTATATAGGCAATTTAAATGACGCCGGAATTTGAAAAGTTGGGTAAAATGTAAACTGGGCTGCCTAGTTATAAGTGTTTTTTATTTGAGTTATATATCAATAAATGCTGCATATAATCAATTAAAAATAGAACCATTAGTCAGCAATTGATATGCGCTTTATTGTGATATGTCTTTTTTGTTCTTTTATTGCACTTTAATTCATAGGTATAAAGTTCACCGGTTTCTGTGCTGGTGTCGCCTTGACTTCAAACTATACGCAACCCAATATGCGCATATATATTTTTTAAATCAAATAATTTGTGTATTAACGTTGAGTGAAGAAGTTTACACTTCTTCACTCAACGGTTTTAAATAATCGTACCTACATTCCAGCATGCATAATGATCATGTAAAAATGAGCAATGGTGCAAATTTTGTTCATTTCTATCGAGAAATAAGAACCTTCGTAACCATAAGGAGAGAACCATTAAGTTTTGAACTTCCTCATTTCTCGTGCGATTTAAACAAACTTTACGCCTATTGTAGAGCTTTGCCTTCTTATTGCAAATATCCACCTGATCTTCAGGCAGAACACTTCCATAATGCTATATAGCTGTCTAAAGTTGAACCGATTTAATAATTTATTTTTTTTAAATCGAATTGTTTATCTGAATTGGGCCTCAAATACAGTCGTCAATATTTATGTACTGATTGCGAATTTAAAAATAGTTTTGCGATAATACATTTCAGTATTGACAGGTAAAAAGAATAACGTTTGTCGATTTTTTTGTTAGTGTTATTTCCACATGAGCTGTCTAAAGTTTGCCCAATTCTACAAGATTCTTTTGGCAAAAAATAATAACGCTGACAAAAATTTTAAATTTTCGAAGACCGATTTAACGATCTCTAACGCAATGTTTTGCATTTTCCTGAAACAAATGTTTGGCAAAAATTAATAACTCTCACAAAAAAAATTAAATTTTCAAAGACCGAAATAACGATCTCTGCAACATTGTTTTGCATTTTCCAGAAAAAAAAAATTGACAATAATTAATAACGCTCACAAAATTTTTAAATTTTCCAAGACCGATTTAATGATCTCTAAAACAATGTTTTGCACTTTCCTGAAAAACTTGTTTTGTCAAAAAATAATATCGCTCAAATAATTTTTTTAATCCTAATTCCAATTGTTGTGGGAATAGCAGGATAAGAACGGACACTAATTAAAAATCCTCGATGAGTTAAAAATTGGTATTTTAATCAGGAGAAATAAAGCTAGTTTTCGGACTCATCCGCCCTCGCCCTCTTCCTCTGCAGGCTGAAGTAATAGGGTAATAGAGTGTTAAAGTTGGAGTTCATTTAATTCAATATATTATTAACGCATTTAAAAATGTATCTTTAAAAATTGAACCTATTCTGTGTTATGTTACCAGGATGTCGTATGTGCGGTGTATTGACACTGTGACCTAGTTTAAGCAGAGAAATGTTTCGGCTTCTCCCATTGCTCACCACTATTGTTAAATCCTCGAGACAAAATTAACAGAAATTATTATTAATGGGTTTTCCATATATATATATATATATATATATATATATATATATATATATATATATATATATATATATATAAACAATCTTTATTGAGCTATCGACTAACAGTGTAACTCTACTTTTTTAAAGTAAAATGGGATGTTAGAGCCATATATTTGTATAGTTGTTTTGTGTTGACACAATTTGATTCCAGATTTATTTGGGATTCGTGTAATACATTCTGAGAAATTATGTATTAGCGAACGATGTATGTGTAAAATTATCACGTTAAAATGCTCTCCTGTAAAATTTATATTTTTGGAGTTACACTGTTTTCTGATTTCACCGACGAATTGTACTTTGAAGAAAATCAACGATGAATGTAATACTTCGTTTCAATGAATACTTAATTGCTTACAGCTGAATTTGGGAGTAAATATCAAAATCTTTTAAATCGTTGTGGTCTCTAGTATATTTATTAACGCTATTCTTTATTTTTGGTTTGGTCATATTATTATTGATTAGTGTAAACTGTAGAAAAATATTATCTAAAGCGAAATTATTAATTTTTATTTATTATCTTTTGGAGCGAAAATTTAATCCAGGATTAGAGTACAAATGAAAGCCTTTTAATCAATTAACTAATGAACCATATATTGCAATAGTCATATAATTGAATTCATTAGTAATACACCACCCGAAACAATTAACACCTATCAAGTAAGAAGCTCATTACCTAACGGCTTGAATAATTATCCACTTAAGAATTGTATCGCCTTACTAGTCGCATGTGATGGAACAAATGAACACCGTTGCTTCACTTCTCGACAAAAGAACAGCGTCAAACAATTAAAACAGCAATTATCACTTGCCTTTAAATACTTACGAGCTTTTAACAAAAAATGATACCAGTATACTTAACAATCGAATCAGTGGCCCCATCCGTGCACTAAAACTCAACGAAGAGAGAGTGAAATTTCAGTCCGAGTTTGCATTTCGTCGTGTCCATCCAGTTATCATTACGCCTGGAGAGTCTCCTGAAGAGGCTTAACTTTAAACGCGATGAAGTCTGGTGCGGTTGCGTTCGCAATTTGCTTATTTTCTTTGCTCCAGAATGCTGTTGCGATCTATTTATCAAACTCTACTAGAAAAAGCATTGAGAATCCGGCCTATTGGACAGAGGCCGGAATTTGGAGTTCTGTACTAGAGGACTGGGCCTTGTCGAATCACAGGTAACTAATGAAAATATATTTAAAAGGGTGGTAAAGAATCCAATAAGATTTTGACAGAAATCCACGTTTCTGGACCCGTTTTTCACAGAATGACTATTTTCAAAATATATTTATATGGATGTATGTATGCTATGAATTTTGTTTGCACGATAACTCAAGAATTAGAAGAAATTTTGGATTGATGAAACTTAAATTTAAATAGTTTCGCAACGTAATTTAAAGCTGATTAGATTTTGGTTGAAAATGGCAAACCGGGAATAGGAGCTCTTATCATTGTTTTTTTACGAATATTTTCTAAAATGTAATAGAAGAGTGAAAAGTATATTTTCTTATTAGGAAAAAAATCACAGGACTCTAGGATTTCATAGAATTTAATCTGATTTTACAATTATACAATTATTACGATGATAATTGGACTGTTTTCAAATTTTCTTAAATAACACGTTGTTTCAAGTGCCACAAACGTTGAGATCAAGGTATTATTTTTCGATATTTTTTTTTAATGTTTAGGGGGAAGCGAGTGATGAGATTCGATACTCCAGGTCAGACAGGCTTTGTCGCCATCGAGAGGATAGACAACAGACCTTATTCAGAGGAAAGCGAAAGCGACAAGGAAAGTAAGGTAACGCCGGGCAAGATCGTGACGAGTGGAATACAAAACGTACAGATACAAAACGGACCGCCGATTCGGAAGCCTCCGGGCAGGCAGGTATCCGAGACCGACCTCTACCTCTTGGGAGCCATCGAGAAACTCGTCTACAGAGTGGATTTTATGGAAAAACGCCTAAGACGCGTAGAGGAGATGCTATACTATGTAATGGCCGGAAACAGAATAGATCACGGTACGAAATGTATCGAATCAACAATTTAATAACGAATTAGAACTCTCCGAGACATTCTACCCGAGACATTTAAATGGATTGGATGTCTTCTATGAATCGAGTTGATCAACACTGAGCTTTCTTTTTGCATGCAGATCCGTGTCCTACTAATTTTACGAGGGCCGGAGGCAACTGCTACCTCTTCGCCAGCCAAGCAGGCCGCGAACTTGATTGGAAAGCAGCCAACAAACAATGCCGCAAGTACGGTGCTGTCCTTGCAGAAATGGAAACTATCGAAGAGAATCAGGACGTTGTCACCCACATCCAGACTAATTCTTACTTAAAAGGTGAGAGAACTGCAATTGATCGCTGTCATTTTTATAAATAATCCGCTGCAATAATTACTAATAGACGTTACTTCATTTCCCATATCTTAAGCATTTTACAAAACTTTTCCTCTAACCACCTTACCTGATTTTACCAGAAGTTATTAATATTTGTCTTCAGGTAAAGATTTCTGGACCGGTGGTTTAAATCCAGGGCTTCTCTGGATCTGGAGCAACAGCGCCAGGCCCGTTTCCACAAAACATAGCGAAGGGACCAAGAAAGATACAACCAACATCGTCGGTGACGGAAGATGTTTGAGATTAGCGTATGACCCAGCATTGAGATCATATGCTTACAGAGGCACCGACTGCTCTGTACGTTATAGCTACATATGCGAAAAACCGGACACTACGTCCAGCAACGAAATTAGTAGACTTGGCAGGGAACATAACATATTTAAGGACTCAAATTAAATATTTCAATAATTTTATGTGTATGAACAATATTTATTTGGCCACGAATATAAGGTCTAACAGCTGTCTTATTTATTAAAAATGTAGAACTACTAAATGCCTAATTCCCTTCGTTTCGTAATGTCTGGTCTGCTAACAACACACCTGCACACCCACAATTAAAAATCACCACATCTAAATTAATTAATTGTGGCTGTTAATCGGAAGTCATCTACCTATAATTAAAAATAAAACCTGCATGCAAAGGATAGCCATATTACGAGATAAAAATAAACTACATATTTCCACTGTAATAGAAATGCTGTGGTAAATAGAATTAATTACAAATTATAAAACTAATAATTTAATATTGCTCGTCTATATCAGCTTGATTGAATCCAGTACATTTTCGCCAGCCTTATTTTATTTATTTATTTAATCTATATCCATTTATGTTGGAAACGATAGAGTAGTAAATGATGAATCTAAATATGCAGCATACAGCAACGCAATTTACTGTGCGATCTCTAGTTATTGAGATAAAAATTATAAAATAAATTAATTATGGCATATTAAATTCAGTCCCACACAAAAACTAGAAAGACGGGCATGGAACTATTTTGAAAAAAGTCTTACATAATGACCCTCTATCGATTGCCCTAGGAAATTTTCAAATCCATTTTTTGGAACTTCACGAAATCGTTGAAATTTTTTGATTCAAACTGAGTGCACAGCACGATAGAGTGGCAAATATTGAATCGAAAAATGCAAACCGCAATATTGTGCGATGCTTAGTTACCGAGATAAAAATTAAAAACCAATAAACGATCTCTTGCAACTTCTGTGATCCTGGTACGAAATCCGGAAATTACAAAATAAAGTTAGAAAATTTCTATTTCAACTGAGGGGATTCAGTGAGTGGGCAGTATGATAGACTAGTGAATGCTGAATCCAAACATGCATTGCTGTGAGGTCCTTAGTTATAGAGAAATAAAATAAAAACCATATGAACACATACACACAAACTTACAAGAATGCAGTCAACTTTTATGTTGGCAATGATAGAGTGGTGAATGCTGAATCCAAATATGCAAATTGCATTGCTGTGAGCTCCTTAGTTATCGAGACATAAATTAAAAATCGTATGAAAACTTACACACAGACTTACAGGAATGCAGTCAATTTTTATATTGGAAACGATAGACTAGTGAATGCTGAATCCAAATATGCAAATTTTTATCTCAGTAACTAAGCATCGTACAGCACTGCGGTTTGCAGTTTAGAATTCAGCATTCGCTACTCTATCGTGCTCTGCGCTCAGTTTATCTCGAAAATTTCCAATTATTTCGTGAAAAGTTCCAAGGTACCTTATGGAATCTTCGTGTGAAAAATGGATACCATAAATCCCTACCGTAAATCAAATAAATTCCTAAATTGATTGATTAAGTAATTTGAAAATTTCCTATGGAAATCGATAGAGGGGAAATATGTAAGACTTTTCCCAAAACAGTTCGATGAAATTCCTTCTAGTTTATGCGTGGGAGTGAAGTTAATGTTCAACTTTTAATTTATTTTATAATTTTTATCTCAGTAACTAAGCATTGTACAGTACTGCCGTTTGCAGTTATAAATTCAGCATTCGCTACTCTATCGTGCTGTGTGCTCAGTTTAAATCGAAAATTTCCAATTATTTCGTGAAAAGTTCCTTATAGAATCTTCGTGTGAAAAATGGATTTGAAAATTTCCTATGCAAATCGATAGAGGGGAAATATGTAAGACTTTTCCCAAAACGGTTCGATGAAATTCCTTCTAGTTTATGCGTGGGAGTGAAGTTAATGTTCAACTTTTAATTTCTTTTATAATATTTATCTCAGTAACTAAGCATCGTACAGCACTGCGGTTTGCAGTTTTAAATTCAGCATTCGCTACTCTATCGTGCTGTGCACCCAGTTTAAATCGAAAATTTCCAATTATTTCGTGAAAAGTTCCGAGGGGTTAACCTTATGGAATCTTCGTGTGAAAAATGGATTTGAAAATTTCCAATGGAAATCGATAGAGGGGAAATATGTCAGACTTTTCCCAGAACTGTTAGATGAAATTCCTTCTAGTTTATGCGTGGGAGTGATGTTAATGTTCAACTTTTAATTTCTTTTATAATTTTTATCTCAGTAACTACGCATCGTACAGCACTGCGGTTTGCAGTTTTGCTACTTTTACTTTTACTCTATCGTGCTGTGCGCTCAGTTTAAATCGAATATTTCCAATTATTTCGTGAAAAGTTCCAAGGGGTTAACCTTATGGAATCTTCGTGTGAAAAATAGATTTTAAAATTTCCTATGGAAGTCGATAGAGGGGAAATATGAAAGACTTTTCCCAAAACAGCACTGTACAGCACTGTACAGCACTGCGGTTTGCAGTTTTGCTACTTTTCCTTTTACTCTATCGTGCTGTGCGCTCAGTTTAAATCGAATATTTCCAATTATTTCGTGAAAAGTTCCAAGGAGTTAACCTTATGGAATCTTCGTGTGAAAAATACATTTTAAAATTTCCTATGCAAGTCGATAGAGGGGAAATATTAAAGACTTTTCCCAAAACAGTTCCATGAAATTCCTTCTGGTTTATGCGTGGGAGTGAAGTTAATGTTCAACTTTTAATTTCTTTTATAATTTTTATCTCAGTAACTAAGCATCGTACAGCACTGCGGTTTGCAGTTTTGAATTCAGCATTCGCTACTCTATCGTGATGTGCGCTCAGTTTAAATCGAAAATTTCCAATTATTTCGTGAAAAGTTCCGAGGGGTTAACCTTATGGAATCTTCGTGTAATAAATGGATTTGAAAATTTCCTATGGAAATCGATAGAGTGAAAATATGTAAGACTTTTCCCAAAACAGTTCGATGAAATTCCTTCTAGTTTATGCGTGGGAGTGAAGTTAATGTTCAACCTTTAATGTCTTTTATAATTTGTATCTCAGTACCTAAGCATCGCACAGCACTGCGGTTTGCAGTTTTGGATTCAGCATTCACGAGTCTATAGTTTCCAATATAAAAGTTGACTGATTCTCTGTTAGTGTGTGTATAAGTTTTCATACGGTTTTTATTTTTTTTTTCCTGGTAACTGAGGACCTCACAGCATTGCGGTTTGCATTTTTGGATTTAGCATTCAATTCTCTATCGTACTGCCCACTCACTGAGCCCACTCAGTGTAAATAGAAATTATCCAATTATATTTTGCAATTATCGGATCTCTTACCAGGAACACAGAAGTTGCAAGAGATCGTTTATTGGTTTTTAATTTTTATCTCGGTAACAAAGCATCGCACAGAATTGCGGTTTGCATTTTTGAATTCAGCATTCACTACTCTATCATATTGTAATTTTACATACAGGGTGATTTTGTACAAAAACTAAAATTAGGCATGAAAAGCTCTCCTGTAAATCAGATAATTATAATTTACTTATATACAATTTTCAAACCTATTTTTCACACGAAGATTCCATAAGGTTAACCCCTTGGAACCTTTCACGAAATAATTGGAAATATTCGATTTAAACTGAGCGCACAGCACGATAGAGTGGCCAATGTTGAATTCAAAACTGCAAACCGCAGTGCTGTACGATGCTTAATTACTTAGATAAAAATTATAAAAGAAATTAAAAGTTGAACATTAACATCACTCCCACGCATAAACTAGAAGGAATTTCATCGAACTGTTACATATAAAAGTCTTACATATTTCCCCTCTATCGATTTCCATAGGAAATTTTCAAATCCATTTTTCACACGAAGATTCCATAAGGTTACCCTTGGAACTTTTCACGAAATAATTGGAAATTTTCGATTTAAACTGAGCGCACAACACGATAGAGTAGCGAATTCTGAATTCAAAAATGAAAACCGCATTTCTGTGCGATGCTTAGTTACCGAGATAAAAATTAAAAACCAATAAACGATCTCTTGCAACTTCTGTGTTCCTGGTAAGAGATCCGATAATTGCAAAATATAATTGGAAAATTTCTATTTACACTGAGTAGGCTCAGTGACTGGGCGGTACGATAGAGAATTGAATGCTGAATCTAAAAATGCAAAACGCAATGCTGCGAGGTCCTTAGTTACCAAGAAAAAAACATAAAAACCGTATGAAAACTTTTACACAAACTAACAGAAAATCAGTCAACTTTTATATTGGAAACGATAGACTATTGAATGCTGAATCCAAAACTGCAAACCCCAGTGCTGTGCGTGTTGATGTTTGACATTACTTGAGTGCAAATAAAGGCTAGTTACCTGTACATATAGGTACAGTGTACCTGTTATTGATATTTATTTCTGGGCGGATTTAAATCTGACATTAAAATAAAACCAGTATTTAATTATTTGAAACTAGCTGCGTCATCTAGCGGCTAATTATGGAACTACATGTGGGCCATCTAGCGGGCAACTGTGGAACCACGAGTGGCGCCATCTAGCGGTTGGCTTTCGAACTGCGCGTGGCACCATCTGGCGGCCAAGTGTGGAACTAAAAGTCGCACCATCTAGCAGCCGAATATAGAACTGCTTAAATGCTATGCCAGTAAGGTTTCTATAATTGTTAGTGTAACTGCAATTTCAAATTTAACCGCGAAACAAGCAATGTATACCTACCGCACTAATTGTGATTGTGCACCAATATAAATAGAAGTCAAATTTGTCAAGGCAGAGTTTAATAATTAGTTACATTCATTTCAATCACACGTTAAGTGTTGCGACCAAAAGCTGTCCGTAGATGTTCGCGCATTAATATGTAAAAGGCACATTGTGCCGGAATAATATTTAATGCCCGAAAAAACTGCGCTGACGAGTCCTAAAGTAGGAAACAGCTCAAAATATGTGCCCCATACGCTTGGAACCTGTACTGAACCGGGGAAGCTACAAGGAACTTCATGGGCAAGCCACGAGATTATAGAAATGATGGAATGGACATAACGCAGTGAGTAGAAAATATGCATTGTATATAAGTAAATTATAATTATCTGATTTACAGGAGGGCTTTTCATGCCTAATTTTAGTTTTTGTACAAAATCACCCTGTATGTAAAATTACAATATGATAGAGTAGTGAATGCTGAATTCAAAAATGCAAACCGCAATACTGTGCGATGCTTTGTTACCGAGATAAAAATTAAAAACCAATAAACGATCTCTTGCACCTTCTGTGTTCCTGGTCTGAGATCCGAATATTTTAAATATAATTGGATAATTTCTATTTACACTGAGTGGGCTCAGTGAGTGGGCAGTACGATAGAGAATTGAATGCTGAATCCAAAAATGCAAACCGCAATGCTGTGAGGTCCTCAGTTACCAGGAAAAAAAATAAAAACCGTATGAAAACTTATACACACACTAACAGAGAATCAGTCAACTTTTATATTGGAAACTATAGACTCGTGAATGCTGAATCCAAAACTGCAAACCGCAGTGCTGTGCGATGCTTAGGTACTGAGATAAAAATTATAAAATACATTAAAAGTTGAACATTAACTTCACTCCCACGCATAAACTAGAAGGAATTTCATCGAACTGTTTTGGGAAAAGTCTTACATATTTCCCCTCTATCGATTTCCATAGGAAATTTTCAAATCCATTTTTCACAAGAAGATTCCATAAGGTACTTTTACTCCTTGGAACTTTTCACGAAATAATTGGAAATTTTCAATTTAAACTGAGCGCACAGCACGATAGAGTAGCGAATGCTGAATTCAAAAATGAAAACCGCATTTCTGTGCGATGCTTAGTTACCGAGATAAAAATTAAAAACCAATAAACGATCTCTTGCAACTTCTGTGATCCTGGTACGAAATCCGAAAATTACAAAATAAAGTTACAAAATTTCTATTTCAACTGAGGGTGCTCAGTGAGTAGGCAGTGAATGCTGAATCGAAACATGCAAACCGCATTGCTGTCAGGTCCTTAGTTATAGAGAAATGAAATAAAAACCATATGAAAACTTACACACAAACTTACAGGAATGCAGTCAACTTTTATGTTGGAAACGATAGAGTGGTGAATGCGTGAAATTTTTTCACAAAAATTCATTGTTTCAAAGAACGACCGCATTGCTGTGTGCGATGCTATATAACCTATATGTATACATTTATGAGAAACTCCCTGTATAATACAATCGTGGATAATTGAAGGATAATTCAGTTTACACAGAAACGGGTAAAAAATTAATGTAAATAAGTGAATACGATAAATTTTAAATATTTTTATTTGCCGAACCTGTATGAAAGATATTGAAGATCCATTTTTAAACATTTTACTTCCCAAATTCAGTCATTGCACTCAACCCTCATCCATGGCACCAGTGATGAATCTGCATATGCTGGAACTACTCAACTTTGCAGCATATAAGCACGCCACTAACTATGAAGACTAGTTAAGAATGAGAAAGAACAACCATTTATTTTTTATTTTTATGAATCTTATGAATAAATCCTTAGGAATTTTTACATTAAAACTAATGTTGTAGAGACAATCAAATGTATTGTAAATGAATCTTTATTGAAAACAAAATCAGTACATTTGCAAGGTGTTATTTTGGTTACAATCACACAGCCGATTTCTATTTATCTACCATCAAGAACCAGTGCAATAAGTAGTGGCTAAAAAAATAATACTTGTTACTGGTACACATCAGTATCAAAATAATAATATTTACAAAATGATGGGAATGACGGAACATATTAGAACACATGTCCTAAATATTTGAGAAACATGAAACTTATGGTTTTAGTCAACCTCTTCCATACGAGAAGCATCCTCGGTGTCACCTTCAACCACAGGAGCATCGCCAACGGGCAGATCCTCTGCGATCATGTCCTCTTCATCGATGCCAAGGCCAAGCTTGATCATCCTGTAAATGCGGGAGGCATGGACCTGGGGTTCATCCAAAGTGAAGCCGGAGCTCAAAAGGGCAGTCTCAAACAACAATATAACTAGGTCCTTAACGGACTTGTCATTTTTGTCAACCTCAACCTTCTGTCGGAGATTCTCGACAATGGAATGGTCAGGGTTGATTTCAAGGTGCTTCTTGGCGGCCATGTAACCCATTGTGGAAGTGTCACGGAGAGCCTGTGCCTTCATGATGCGCTCCATATTTGCTGTCCAACCGTACTGTGAAGTTACAATACAACAGGGAGATTCGACAAGTCTGTTAGAAACTACGACTTTCTCCACTTTGGCGTCGAGAATAGTCTTCATGACCTTGCAGAGGCCTTCAAATTTAGCCTTGTCTTCTTCACGCTTCTTCTTCTCGTCATCATCTTCGGGGAGCTCAAGACCTTCCTTGGTGACGGAAATGAGCTGCTTGCCATCGTACTCCTTCATTTGTTGGACAACGTACTCATCAATGGGTTCGGTCATGTAAACAACTTCGTAGCCGCGCTTCTTTACAGATTCAACGAATGACGAGTTGGATACCTGCTCCTTACTTTCGCCGGTGATGTAGTAAATGTGCTTCTGGCTGGGTTTCATGCGACTGACGTACTCCTTAAGAGAGCATGCCTCATCTCCGCTAGCGGATGTGTGGTAGCGCAACATTTCTGAGAGCTTGGTTCTGTTTTGAGAATCCTCGTGGATACCCAGTTTAATGTTCTTAGAGAATTGTTCGTAGAATTTCTTGTAGCCGTCTTTGTCCTCGGCGAGCTCATCGAATAGCTCCATGCATTTCTTGACCAAGTTCTTGCGGATGACTTTAAGGATCTTGTTCTGTTGCAACATTTCACGAGAGATGTTCAATGGAAGATCTTCGCTGTCTACTACACCCTTCATAAAGTTGAGGTATTCTGGGATGAGTTCCTCGCAGTTGTCCATAATGAACACACGACGTACATACAGTTTAATGTTGTTCTTGCGTTTCTTGTTTTCAAAGAGATCGAATGGAACTCTTCTAGGAACAAACAGGAGAGCCCTGAATTCTAACTGCCCTTCAACACTGAAATGTTTGACGGCTAAATGGTCTTCCCAATCGTTGGTGAGGGATTTGTAGAATTCACCGTACTCTTCTTGTGTGATATCATCGGCATTTCTGGTCCAAATTGGTTTAGTCTTGTTGAGCTCCTCGTCCTCGGTGTATTTTTCTTTGATGGTCTTCTTTTTCTTTTCCTTCTTTTCCTTGTCTTCCTCCTCATCCTCTCCTACATCCTCGATCTTTGGTTTGTCTTTATCTTCTGGTTCCTCTTCCTTCTTCTCTTCTTCTTCATCATCGCTGAGTTCCTTCTCACGTTCCTTTTCGACAAGTAACTTGATTGGGTAACCAATGAATTGCGAGTGCTTCTTAACGATTTCTTTGATCTTGTTCTCCTCCAAAAACTCTGTTTGATCCTCCTTGATGTGAAGGACGATCTTGGTGCCACGGCCGAGGGGCTCCCCCGGGTCGGTACGCACGGTGAAGCTGCCACCGGCTGAAGACTCCCACAAGTACTGCTCATCATCGTTGTTTCTGGAGATGACTGTGACTTTGTCGGCGACGAGGTAGGCAGAGTAGAAGCCCACACCAAACTGACCAATCATGGAGATATCGGCGCCCGCCTGCAGAGCCTCCATGAACGCCTTCGTGCCGGACTTGGCGATCGTTCCCAGGTTGTTGACGAGGTCAGCCTTGGTCATGCCGATGCCAGTGTCGATGATGGTCAAAGTGCCTTCGCTCTTGTTAGGGATGATCTTGATGAACAGGTCCTTGCCAGCGTCCAGCTTCGACGGGTTCGTGAGGGACTCATACCGGATCTTGTCCAGGGCGTCGGAGGAGTTGGAAATCAACTCCCTGAGGAAGATTTCCTTGTTGGAGTAGAATGTGTTGATGATCAAGCTCATCAACTGGGCGATCTCCGCCTGGAAGGCGAAGGTCTCCACCTCCTGTGTTGCTTCAGGCATCTTTAGGAACAAGAAATGTGGATTAGTTATCTCATTGATTGCCAAATTAACACTATAGATATTTTATAGTTTTTTTTTTTAATTTCAAGATAATAGAAAATCCTCCTCTGATAAAAATTTGTAAAACGTAAAGCTTGATAAATGGTTAATAATTCAGTGAGAAACTAAATCTGCAGAATGTTGAAAGCCATTTTTAGAACATTGAACACGCAAAATGCCGGCTAAGGAAAACCGGTACAACGCCACACGTGCCGCTCGCACATTTGATTTTTTTTATTTCCAAGCTTAAAAAACGTGAGAATAACAGAATAACTACAGAAGCTCTACTTACTTTGACTGTATATCGCTTTGAAACGAGTATAAAAGTAAAATCTCACTGGCGTCCGCCTCTCTCACTAGCGTCAACTTAGCACGCTTGTTACTTCGCAATTGATTTCCGCGGCGACCGGCGCTTGCTTTTATAGCCTACTAGATTCTAGAACATTCTAGAACATTCCAGAAGAAAATGGAACGTTCGATAGCGTCATTAGAAAGAGAGAGTTGTGCTTCGTTTCCGTTTTATTGGGCGCGAAATTTAAAAGTCGGCATCACGTGGAGTCGAAAAAAGTAGATTTTATGCACAAAACAGTAAATAATTAAATGTAATTGGGCGGAAATCATTGATTTTACGCGGCACAGTGCAATTTCTGCTGATATCTGCATAAATTAAGTCGTATTTTAGAACTCTCTAATAAGGCTCAAATAATGTATGAAATACTGCTAATTATTAATAAAAGTAGATCTAATAATTGATCGTATAAATCTGCAAAAGGAATTTAGATATTTTCCTTTTATTATTTGCACATCTTCAATACAAGTTAGCAAAAATTGGGGCCTAAACATGTAAATTTTTTTAAGGTTATAATAATTAAGAAGCAATTTAAATTAAAATTGGATTGGGTAGTATAATGCAGCATTATTTATGTTCTTAGTGCCCAAGCATTATATTTCTAATACATCCTTATTTTGCTATTTTGGTTAACCAAGGACATTGTATATCTGCACCATTTTTATGAATAAACAATGATCATGTGTAACACGAATTCAAGATATAAATTAACCACATTTATTATTTGTGCTTTCAGACATTGAAAACATGAAGATTTTGGGTGCTTAATGTGGTGTCAAATTTAAATCAATATAAACTTCCACTAAATAGCATGACATTGACACATATAACTAAAATAATTCTTTTCGAAGTTGTAAAATAGCTGGAATAAAAACGCTATTTGCCATCGTCATGAAATCAAAAATTATAACATTGTTGAATATGCAATTTATAAAAAGTATTATACAAAATAATATTTTTTTCCGGTACAATCATTTCACGAGTAAATATCCAAATAATTTCATCATTTTGCAGTACATTTAGAAAGAAAATGTCGATGATTCACAGTATCCTTAATTATAATAATTATTTTTACGCTCTAGAATTATTGAATAAACAGTATTTTCTAGATTTGTTTAGAACATTACACATGGTGATTTATGTTTCTTTATGTTAGCAGTTTCATAAAGGTTCTAAAACCCTCATCTTTTTATAGTAATCCTTTAAATCGTTGATTTCAATGCAGAATTTTCTAGAATTCCCAGCCAGTATTCATGGTGATTTCTTTGTCTACAAGTTGGCTGCACCCATTGTCATTACAGGCGTGTTTTAAACAAAGAAAATTGTCCATGCTTTTACCTAAATAATTATATTTATGGTAAAAATATTGAAATTGGTTCGAAATTTTCACAATTTTAAATAATTGTCCAATATAGAGAATTCATGGTGTACAAAGTTGAATACACATGTTGTAAAATAATAAAGTTTTGTTCAATAATTTCATCAGTAATTTTAATTAATAACAATAACAATATACAAAAGTACCCTTCTTGTATATCATAGTGGTCTGCAATAACAGTGTAATCGTTGCTTTGTCAAGTTTCAATGAATTTATTTTTTAACAGTTGGCTCTGTGAGTTGGCTGCCCTTCACCAACATTTGAAAACTTCGTAACGGTTGTTTTTATAATTCAAACAAAATCCCAGTTTTTATATATTTTTTGAGTTAATTATTGCCCAGAGTAACTTAAGGATGTCTAAAGCGGCACAGAAAAATAAATCTGCAATAACATTGAAAGGTTCTTCAGAAATTGTGTCGGAATATTTAGGTAAATAAGTTTTGCAAAATATTGTAGGTTAAAAATTTATTCGTTCAAATTATGTTATGAATATTTATTAACATGCAATTTGTGTCTGTATGATATGATATAAATGCTTGTAAATGATTACGTAAAAGTATATAAAATACAATAATAATTTTAATAATAACATTAAAAAGTTCTGATCATTTTCTGCAGCCGATTATTTCACACAACATTTAAGGACCCCAGAGACTGTTAATAACATTATCGATGATACTCATTGATGCGACTTATTGATCGTGTAAGGAGCGATTGATCGCTAATGATTGGTTAATGAGTCGCACTTCAATTGAAACCGTCAATGTAATTGACGATATTATTGACCGTCTCTGGGCCACTTTAGATACATATTGACAGTCATGAAGCACTAATATACAAAATGAATTAGCCTTAGTATAAAGAAACAAAAAAATGTAACTAGTACCGAGCTTAATAAATATTGAAAATTTCTTTGACTAAGTTCTTTGACTGTCTATAGCTCATGAAACCAGAAAACTGTGATCTCCACTTCGATCAAATAAAAAATAAAATTTATATACACTGTTGATAAAATTTAATTGCAGATTAATTTGAGATTCCTATAATAACGTTCGAACAAAATTTTGAAAATAGTGAAATATTGTAATTTTGTATGATGTGTAAAAATATCTGTGTAAAATTATGACGTTAAAATACTGTAAAATTTACATTTTTTAGTTACACTGTTTTATAGTTTCACTGACGATATGCATTGGATTCCTCAACATTTACCACGTTCCTCAATCCAATCTCTTGGTCCATCTCGGTCACTCATATTTCAGAGTCTTTCCTTCTGCTTCTATTTTGTGGCGTATAATTAAAAGCTGTTTACTTCCTTTTAAGATACCCTACAACCCTTAAAATCCCACTCGCAGACCAAATGCACATACACCAATCTTGACTCTACAAGCTCTACGAAGAATATCCATGCATACAGCCTTGACCTTTGTTTTTTTGTAGTGTTAATAAAAAAAAAAAGGTTTCAATAAATTGTCTCAATTTTTAACTCTCAGTACATTTAGTTGCTATCATTTTCAGATTTGTACATAGATTATTTTTAACACATTGATGTTTTCGTAGAATTCGGTGTCCACTCCATTTTATTCCAGAGGGGAATTTATCCGCCCGAAGACTTCAAACCAGTCGAGAATTATGGCTTAACGATACTAATGTCCCAGGATAATAAAATAAAGGAGTTTTTAACCACAACGTTGGGCCAATTAAAAGGTACAAGCCTCGCCTTATATGGGGCCTTTGAAATACGATACGATTTTCTTCCTTTCCCTTTCTTTCAAAAAACTACTTGCAGTCTATTATTTCGAAGGTTGCGATGGTTAGCGGTGTCGGTTCAGATAGTTTTATACAATATATGAAGCCACTTTAATAGCTTTATAAATGACGAACTATTCCTGATTCGTAATTATATTATCTGTAATGAATGACAATGTACTAATGATAGTGAACGAACCTATGCCGTTGATGTGAGACAATTGTGCTAATCTATCAGCCACCGTCGGCTTTGGAATGTCTTACAAATGTATTCTCTGATATTATTATAAATTTTTCTACAGTTATAATTATTATTGCTTGATTATTATTTTGAAATTGTATGTACTTTTGTTATTATTTTGCCTCAGATTGGTTAGTGCAACGGATCGTGAGTAAAGTAGCCCTGGTGATAACAAATGTCAAGACATTCGAAGTGATGGAACGGTGGGACTTCAATGTAGAATACGAGGGGGAACCGAACCAAGTAGATGGCCAAACTTCTGAGAAACCACTGAAGCTAATAAAAAATGAGATTCGTGACGTCCTGAAGCAGATTGCCTCGTCCGTTGCTTACCTGCCGCTGCTGGACTGCTTGTGCAGCTTTGATATTCAGATATACACATCGGACAACGTCAATCTGCCCAGTGAGTGGGCAGATACCGAGCCGGCTCACATTAAAAACGCGCAGTGCGTTAAAATGCGGTCGTTTAGTACAAACATCCACAAGGTGGATACGATGGTTACATATAAAAATGATGACTGAGTGTGTGACGATTTTGTGGTATTTCATACTATCAATTAGTGAGCTGATGGTGAAGGGAGAATTTAACCCAATAATGGTGGATTTATAACCTAAATTGTGTTCACAAATCATTGAAATGTGTTAATCCATCTTATATAATTATTGCACAGACAAAATTCATCACTAATACATGAGTTAATACAAAAAAAATCAAAGTTTATCGTAAATTTCAGAAGTGTCTTCGGTTTACTTTAATTTATATTTATTTCCTAAATTATATTCTATATTTAAGATAACAAAAAGTTTGTGCGTATTTAATAATAAACATTAGTAATCCCGCACAAACTTTTGTGACCTTCCGAGACCTGGGGTCTTTAATTATTATATTTTAGATATACGTTTCACGTGATAATTCCTTTGTGTTATTAAGATGTCTCATTATTTTAACATTTGAACCATTTTGTATATGTATAGGCATACAAGGAGATGCAGTATTTAGATACAATCAATATAAATCCAGTTTTAATATAATGTGATGTTTTATACATTATGGCACTTCCAGTTACTGCTGCATGAAGGCAAAGAGGCCACAAATGTTTATATTTATGTATGTATTTGTTAAATTTTGTAATGATTGAGTCTACATGATTAGAAAAATATAAATTTAAACAATTTAAAGGAATTATTATTTATAATCTACACTACAGATTTTTTATAATTTGTGCTGATCAATCAAATGATCAATGTTGCCACATGAAAGCAAGAATTTTGTAGAATGTCTATTTATTGTAAAATGGTAAACTCTTGGAGTAATTTTGTTTGAAGAATCAGAATATGTAGATAATTTGGTCACAAAACGGGCGGAGTGGCAATTTTTATAATGATGTGATCAGAAGTTGTTGGATTGATGCAAAGATTGATGTCCAATACTGGCAACACGTAAAAAATAAGCACATTGAAATAAATTTCAAAAACACATAACCTCAAACACGATGCATGTTTTTCAAGACTAAAAATATAACTGTAAGTATTACAAACACAATTTGTACCTAATGACTTTGATGCTACTGAAATTACAACCTCTATTTTAGTTATGAAATGGCTTCCGAGTTACTATTGACCACTCAAACGAGCAACCCACAGCAGGTCTCATGCTGTTTCTGGGATTACAGCAACGGCAATGTCCTACAGGTTTACAAGAACGGGGGTGGCGTCTCTCAGAAATCTCTACTTGTAGCGGGCGCTGACTATATCATCACCGGTGAGCAGTCAAAGCCGCTGTTACACGTCTGGCCACTCAACAACCAGGAGCCGGTAAAGAATCACAGGTGTGTGATAAAATAAAGAGATACGATCGTACTTGTTACCGGTATATTTGTTTGGTATTATTGGATGACAGCAGCTGTGTCTCCGAAGATTAATAAATATGATTGTGAGGACCTGTCAGTTCCTTGGTGCATATAATTTAAGAATCATGGGTAGACTGATAGTGAACATTTCCCTTCTTCACACTGTGTAACTGTCTAGAGCACAGCAGTTTCCATCAAATAATTGGGAACAGTTTTTAATTAATTCCATCTTGTACAGGTTCGTACTGCCCGACACGGTAAACTGCCTGACTCTGTCTCCGAAGGCGACCTACCTGGCCGCCGGGATTAACTCCAAGCTGTACATCTGGGAACTGTCTTCTGGGAAACTGCTCACTGTGCAGCAAATTCACTATCAGCCGATTACCTGCATGAAGTTTGCCTGCTCTGGGGGTTTCCTGGTGATCGGCGGTGCTGATGGAATGGTCGTTACTTACAGCCTTGTCGACCTGATCAGCGGTGGTAACCGCTTTAAGGCGCAGAGCGAGCTGGGACAGGTGGAGCCCTTGTACAAACGGATGGATCACTCATTGCCAATCAATGACCTGTACATCAACAAGTTTTCGTTTAAATCACGGTTCGCTACGGTATCCAGTGACCAAACTCTACGCTTGTACCAGTTGATCAGCGGGCAGTTGCTGCTTACTTTAATTTTTGCCAGACCTCTAACAGCTGTTATATTTGACTCACCGTTCCATAACATATTCGTTGGTGATGATCATGGGGTAATTATGAAGTTTGATATAACAGCTCCCCCACGGACTTTGGAACATCATATTGACGATTCTCGTGGTGATTTCAGTTTTATAGCGCATAAGGGGAAAATAACATGCTTAGATATAAATGTTTTTAATAATCGTTTAGCATCAGCTTCGGAAGACTGTAACGTATTTATTTGGGACCTCATTAGTCGGCAGGTTTTGAAGAAAATTGAGCTAAAGAGCATTCCTAGTAATCTACGTTTTGTTTTAACTGCCAGTCACATGTTCCAGCAAAATTATCAACCGACTGTCATGCTCAGCAGCCTGGAGAGAAACGTTGAGGCTGACTTGCTTAACACGGTGGTATCCGTAATGCAAAGAGATGATTTTAATGTATGTGAGGCTGCTAGAGCCAGAATGCGTGCCGAAGAAAGTGATGCCGTACTGGATCTACAAACACAGGTTTCGAACCTTCAGAAAATTAACTTGGACTTGTTCATGGAACTACAGAAATACAAAGCCAGTAATTTATAACAACACACAAATTTACAGAACAAAATAGGGTAGTATCAAGCATAACTTGTTGCAGTAGACATCCGGGAGTTCGATTCGTAGCAATTGCTGGTCACCAGGGCCTCCTTGCTCACTGAAGCCTCACGTAGAATCTGTAAACGTGGCCGGTTTAAGCCCACCCTGTAACTATATAACGCGAACTCACAGCCATGTGACTCTCCATCTCTGCAAGTGCCCTCTCAATCCAGTCCATAGGGATCTTTCTGTTGCGACACTCATATTGAGCAATGATTGCTAAGTGTGTGACTGCCAGTGTCAGAGAAGATGCCCTTGCCTCCAGCAGCTGGGAATTCAGTGGTGGATACATGGCAGATACCATGTCGTCCACTCTGCTTGATATATTCCTTGCGCACTGTAACAATATTAATTATCAAAGTGAGTGAAATGCTTAACTCCTAAGATTGCAGGAAAAAAATCATTAAAAAGTGCAACAATGAAAAATAAACTTATACCAATTTTTATGTAAGCTACTCTGACTTACAGGCAAAATAATATAAGTGTAGAATTCCGTATGGAAGTTTTGAACTCTACCTGTATATGTGTTTGTAACCACTTGCAGGTGAGCAAATTTACCACAGCCGTCGTATACTACACACCATTGCAGTTAATCTAACTTCTCGCAAGTGTTTGGCCCCAATGCTCCACTGGCAGAGCGGGATTGACTTTTTGCAGCGACAGTGATAGAGTTCATACGAACACATCTACTGCTATTTTATTTTGTTTGTATATAGGGTTTTGTTTGTTTGAAATAAAGACATTTTAAGTTTCCATATAAATGATTTAGGAAACAAAGTTTTTCTTAAAAATTAGTTTGCCTACCCACATTTTCTAAGAATTATTCCCTTTGCATTTACAAATCATTTCAATTGTTACGAAATATAAAACAAAAAATGTAGATTAACACATCTAAAAACGTAAAACTTAAAATTAGTGCACGAAACTTTAGTTAAAGCACATACAAACTCTTTAATGCTCCTGATTTACAATGAACTACGTTTTAATTCACATTATCTGTGAACCCAGTATTTCATTGTTATACCCAAAATAAAACCCTTTGTTGTAACTGTTAGTTTTAGTTCTTTTGGTTTGTTTGTTTTGTAATTGATTTTGTATTTGTATCAACTCTTGATTTAGTATTCATAAAAATACTGGGGAAATAAAAGGAAAATATTAAATACTACAATAAAATGTATACCTACAAGGTAATACGAACATGTCTCAATAAACTGTGCTACCAGGCAGAAATCGATCGTCCGGCCCATACCCGCGGATAATCGGAAGTTGGCTGTATTATATATTTTAGATAAACAGTTTCTAACCTCGACAATTTGAGAGAGGCCTGCTCCATGGCTATTCAGAATTCCCATGGAGAGGGTTGCCAGGCGCTCCGTCAGCGACCTGCAGTTTTTCAAGATGCCAAGGCAATGCGGGATCAAGCCAGAGACATCGTGCAGCCACTGAGCATCCAATAAAATCTCGTCAAGGTCTTGCCCAAGCAGCAAAGAACCCGAAGTCCGTACTTTGATCTCCGAGGTGGTCAGTTTCTGGCTTGGGGGCTTCACCATCATCAAATCGGGGACCTTCCTAAAAGTCGGAAGTTTTTGAAACAGTGTATAAACTGTATCATTCTTGTACTTTATCGTACATAGTATATTGTAATCGAGCAAAATAAAACAGATTTTAATGGAATCACACAATTTCCTCCCCTCTAGTCACCCTAGTCACTATTTATAAAAAAGTGACTGAATGTGTCGTTTACGATTTTATCCTCAAGGTAGTCCAACTTTGGTGAGAATGGGCTGTGAATGATGTTTAAGTGACATGAGTTATGTGCGAAAAATGACTCAAAAACAAAAATGAAATTTTTCGTTGATTTAATATTTAGGCAGTTTAACTGGAACAATTAATTTGGGAACTATGGAAATTAATCGGATTCTCATTAAACACATCGTTTAGAAGAATGTGTAGGAATTTTCCCAGTTTTGTAATAAATCCTTTTAAATAACGTCAAAAATTCCAAATATGTTTTATAATATGAAAGTCATCTGAGGATTACATTACCTGATTGCCGGCTTGCTGCGAAACAGGGCGGCATAGTATTGCATTTTCTTCTTGTAGACGATAATGAAGATTAAGACGAAACTTATTATTGCAGCGGAGGACACCCCAATGGCTATGGCTGTAAGAAGCTCTGTGATTTCGGTGACCACTGAAGCCCCCATTTCTAAAATAACATGTCGTTGCTGTATATCTGTATTAAGGAGACTATATGAAAAGGTCTATGATAGTAATGAACAAAAAAATGGGGCCAGCAAATTATCATGAACACAGGTGATATTAAGACATTGGAGTTTATTAATGAAAAAGATGAATTTATTACATATTTTGTTACCGCTTCTTGGAGTAAATTTTCACATTCAAAAAAACACTTTTAGAATTTAGTGAACGATGTGATTGAATGATAATTGTAATATAATATATTTATAGTCCTACGCCCCTTAAATTACTGTCATAGTGATTTTGTTCAACTAAAGAAATTGGCACTGCAAAATAAACTACTATATAACTGAATTGCAAATTTTAAAATATCCGAAAATAAAAAAATTTCAAGAGACTAAAAACTGAATTTCTGTTGAACCCTTTGACTTATTTGAGCTTTTTTTTTTCTCAAAAATTACTCTTATTACTATTAAAACCAAATATGAGCCATTCTCGTTCATAGTTCATCTCGACAATAGCTTTATTCAATCAATTTGGATCACCAGGTATACGAATGCATTTTTCAAAAACGACATCCGCAGCGACATCTATTAGTAGTCCTAGTGGTCACATTAGAAAACATAACCTCAAAATTCAAGCAACTATGTCAGCTGAAGAAGAAACTGTTGATAAAAGCGACCCAAGCAGGGCGAAACTCCCAGAAGTCACCACCGAGCTCGTTCACTTCAAAGATGCGGAGACATTCATGCGGGTGAGTCCCCAAAAATCGCCTCGACTTAATTGCCCTGTACAAACCACATGTCTTTCCAGGACGGCTTCAAGACCCTCATAGAGGCGACAAGACACGCGAACGTCCTGCCCAAGGAACGCGAATTCGACTTCTACTCCACTCACGAGGCGTTCAGCGGGGCGCTATCGTGCGAGGGCGACCGCATCCTCGGCATGATCAACGGCATCCTGCGCAAGAGCGACATCGAGGGCAACATCAAGAACCGAACACTGGACGAGCGCATCGAGATGGTGGTGGAGGCTAACGACATGATCCTTGAGCGCGTCGCCACAACTATAGATGAGCTGAACGGGCTGCGCAAGATGCCCGTCCAGCCTGTTATACAGACTGTCAGCGCGGAGCTACCTGTCAGCGGATCCTGGAACAAGATGAGGAAGTTCTCGATTGATTCTACACAGGGCTCTACACAGGTAAGTCCTCACGACGGCGATGCATCTTCTGTTTGCTATCGTTTAAGAAGGGCTTTATCTGCAAATTTTGACGGTTCAGAAACTTTTGGCACTAAATTTGTCAGAGATTATTTAGTACATGAAATAACCATGGATACTAGTTACTCATTATTGGTTGTCTGGTTATTTATTTCTACTGCTATTACTAATTACCATCCACTCCATGGTGATATGCAACTGCAAAATTATGATTTTTGCAGGTGAGACGAAAGACGATTGTTTATTATTGAGTATTAAAGAAGTGATTACATTTTATTGGTAATCATTTTAATGTAAATATTTTACATTCAAATTACTAAAAATAAAATGAATTTACTTCTTTAAAACTCTCTAAAAACTGTGACTTTATTTTTCCAGAACGGCAATATTATGAACCAAAAAGTTCATGTTTTTAGGCAGTAAATTCTGCTAGAGATGACTATAACATTTAATTTAGTTTCTTCATATTATATGAAATGGTCGATTTTTAAGCTTGCTTGCGTGGGAATTTATTCTTTACCCTGAGCGCACTTGCTTGATAATACAGAGGTCCTAAGTTTGATTGCCCATGTAAGCAAGATTTTTCAACCATTTTTTTTTTTATCTTGTTGGGGGAGATCCCATTTGAGTCGTGCAGAAGGTCTCAAATAATAATAAATCTAATTTTTCATTGTCACCTGAATGCTGTCAGGAGGTCCTGAAAAACCGTATATTTTATTAGTGGGTCCCATAAACTAAAAGGTTTTGAACTACTAGTCCATGTCAATGAAACCCATTAAAGTTTTGTGCAATATACATAAAAGTGGATTAGAAAATAACAATTAACATTATCTTAATTTTAGTCCAGCAACAACTCCGTACACTTGTTAACAGCAAAGAATATTGTTCGCCCCCAAAAGTTCTTCAAAGATAAGATTGGAAATAGCACCAGGTATCCATGGCAGCCTAAGATTAAAGATAAACCAAACTCCCTGAAGCCACTTGCTATATTTCTGGAGGAAACCGAGCGAGGAGAAGAGTAAGTTTCACAATCATAATTTATGAAACTCTAAATATTTATATGAACAGTTTCATTTCACTTATCTTTGCATGAATTAAAAATGAACTACTTGTGCCATGATTTTCTATTCTACTTTAGAAAATATTCGGAACAAAACTAAAAAATGACTAGAGTTAACTCCCACTTCCGGTCAGCCATTTTCAACCAAATATGAATCAATGCTCTAGAATCTAATATTCAATTTAATTTGTACTATTAATCTCTCTGCGTTTCAGATATTCACATCCATATGAGTGTGAGCTGGACAGGTTTGTGCCTGCTGAGGAGTTTCTCACAGAATCAAAGCTGGTGAAGCCCAAAGAATTGAAGAATACCCCACTTCATGAGATTACCACCTCCGAACAGCTTGACCAGCTGGTGGAAGAGCTGCGCCGACACAAGATAATAGCTATTGACCTGGAACATCACTCCTATCGGACATTTATGGGGATCACATGCTTGCTGCAGATCACAACTGTCGACGCTGATTATCTCGTCGATACTCTGATATTGCGAGACAAATTGCACATTTTGAATGAAGTTTTCACAAAGAACTCCATTGTTAAGGTACATATTTAAATCTGTAATTGCTTTATATTACGGTAACTACAGCGGCAGCTGGGATTGAAGAACGCCAAGAAGTTGCGCCAAGTCAATATATTGTCTTGCTACCTCAAAATGTATACATTCAGAAGAAGTTGTAGTTTTTCTGAATGTTTCTCAATATAGCAATGCTTTGGTTCAAACATGAAAGTTAATTTGTTAAAAGAATTGCTAATTTGTTGAGTAGCTGGTGTAACAAGTGAGCAACAATGATTGTGGTTTGATAGGTAAGCAACCAAATACGCATGTTGTTACAGCTGAAAATATGAATAGAAAATCTTCTGGATTGCTTCTCCTTTGGCGGATCTTACTTGGATACTCTTGGAGTGAAAAAACTCCCCAGATTTTTCGGCAGGAAATTTGACTTGACTACAATCATTGTTGGGCACTCGGAATATTTTTTAAAATACTTAAAAATCTAATATTTATAACAGGAATTTTTTTGTCTAGGTATTTCATGGGGCTGATATGGATGTACAGTGGCTCCAGCGTGATCTATCGCTCTACATTGTCAATATGTTTGACACTCACAAGGCGGCTAAGCAGCTAGATTACTCTGGCCTGTCTTTGTCTTATTTGCTTAATAGATTCTGCTCGTTTGTCCCCAACAAGCAGTTTCAGCTTGCTGATTGGAGGATAAGGTAAGTTTTATATGTAACAATAACACATAGGCAATACCTATTTATTTATTTTTTATTTACCTATTTATAACGCGCAAAATTTTTAGGCCCTTGCCCGAGCAGTTGAAGTCCTACGCCCGCGAAGATACCCATTACTTGATCTATATCTACCAGAAGCTGAGGAACGAGTTGCTGGCGAAAGCAAATGGAGAGGATAATCTTCTGAAGGCTGTGCATCAAGCTAGCACGGATGTTTGCAAGAAGGTGAGATTCAATACCTGCACTTTATTTTCTGGGTAACCCTATCTTTAATATCATGCCTGATGGTATTTTTTTAAATTCTAAGTAGTAGTTAAAATTTTTAATTACACTTTAATTTCTTCTATAATAAGTTCAAACTCTCAACTCAATCAGAAATTATTTAGTTTGACTATCAACTTACTTGACTATCAATAGAAATCATAGCAATTATTTTGTGGTCATCAGAATTTACATAGAATTTTTCCACAGAGGTATTTCAAGCCACGGCTGACTGAAACGTCTCACTTGGATTTTTACCGGAAATGCAAGAGGTCGTTTGACAACAGACAGATGTACGCCTTGAAGGAGCTCTATGGATGGCGAGATGGTGTTGCTAGAGAGCAAGATGAAAGTTCTTCGTAAGTTTTCTATAAATACATTTGGATAGAAATTTTATGAATAAATGAGATTTCCTGCTTTAGGTATGTACTTCCGAACCACATGCTGCTGCAAATTTCGGAGACACTGCCGAGGGAAGTCCAGGGTATCTTAGCATGTTGCAACCCGATTCCACCGCTTGTAAGAGCTAGCTCTGTGGAGCTGCATCAAATGATTCTTAGAGCGAGAGAGCAGCCTCTAGAGAAGGTGACTATAAACTATGGATTGAATTTTTTGTATAGCATAGCTTTATCTGAAGAAACTAAGTTTAAATTTTAGAATTCCCTTTCTTCTTTATAGTATACCTGTATTCTTAGAAATATGGTATGATGGTAATCAATAATAAATGGCTCATTCGGTTACGTGCTTATTTTCTCTAATTTTCTACACTTTCTATTTTAAGCTCATTATGAAAGACGACAGTCGTTCGTGTGCCCAAAAAGAATCCACGCGAATTAATGTTGACAGTCCGCTGCACTGTCCACATGATCTTACAAAGCTCCAAGAATTTAGAGATGACCTGCCTACGCTTCTGGGCAGCATTAAGGCGAGCAGAGTTTTTGATCACCACAGAATATTGAAAATTGAGAAGAAGAAGTCGTTGTGTTCCATATTAGGCAGTGAGGAAAAGCAGGTTGGTGAATAAAATATTAGTCTAATATAAAAATAATTTGCCTCTCTATTTTCAATAACAATTTTAATGTTTTTATTTGCAAATTAAATATGTTCAATGTATTGTTTTCTTTTCTTAGCACTGACAAATAATTTAATCAGTTACTGATTAATTAGTTACATAAGTATAATAATCATATATTTCTTTGGTTTTAGGACGGTGTTATGCGGACAATGAATCTCAAGTTTCTTGGGCCGTATGAGAGGTACAAATTGATAAAACCGTTTATACAGGAGGAAGAGAAAAAGGCCAAAGAAGAAGCTGAGCGGAAAAAAACTGACAAAGAAGTAGAGCACGACCCCTCCGATGAGGATAGAATAGCTGCGGTAAGTTGTAATTTATAGAGTAGTTACAAGATGCAAAAAAAATGTATTTTATTTATTGTCAAAAGATTTTGTGATAATTACTGATGCGGTTATATTTATTAGAAGTCTGTTTTGTTGTTATTGTGCGACGACATGCAAACAAAATCTTGCTTAAAATCATTTAATTAAAATAATTATAATTACTTTTTCAGCTCCACAAACACTTCACAAAAGTTAATTCAGCTGTAGAGAATCAAATGAGTGAGAACCGCAAGAGGCAACAATCCCAAGACACATCAGATGCAGCACCTGAATACTCGGAGCCACTGATTAATTTCGGAGGCAGTAAGAAGAGAAAACGTGACTTTACCGAAGATGATTTCAGTCACCACCCCTATTACGAGGAGCCCGAAAATCAGTTGCACACGACAGTCCCAAAGTTCAATATGAACAGAGATATACCTCGTTGGAATACCGAGTTGGAGTCTACAAACTGGTACGATGGAGTTAGAGGCGAGAAAGGGAACCAGGGCGGCAAAAGAGGTCGCGGCGATCGAGGTGGGCGAGGCAGGGGAGGCGATCGTGGTAGTAGAGGTGGTCGAGGTAAGGGTGGCGATCGAGGGGGCCATGCGAGTGGCGGAGATCGTGGCAGCAGGGGTAATAGTGCACACCGTGGCAAAAGAGGCAATAGTGCAGTTCATGGTAGTCAAGGCAATAGTGCAGATCTTGGCGGTCGAGGCAATAGTGCAGATCGTGGCGGTCGAGGCGGTAAAGATCATGGAAACCAGGCTGGCGAAGATCGAGGACCCCTGGGCAGTAATGATCATGGAAAACGGGGCGGTCAAGAATTTGGCAAAGGCCGGGGCGGCAGTGGAGACCAAGGTGGTGGCAAGAGAAACCAGAGAGGTAAAAATGCTGGAGGCAACAATAATACTGGGAAACGGAAGAATGAATTCAATGAATATGAGAATCCGCATGGCAGTACTCCGGAAAAAAGGCCACGGCCGGAGTTCCAGTCGTTTGATTACTCACAAGTGGATTATGGTGACTTTCAGGGAGGGGCCCGTGGAGCATCGCACGGAAATGTCAAATCAAATTTTAAGGGAAAGGTAAATTAAATAATTTAAATTTGTTACGTTCAAGTGTGAATTATTCTTAGTAGAACGTTCACCAAACTGAACTGACACATGACTCGTAATGAGGAATCATTCGGTAAATGCTCATTTACATGGTGGAATTAGGGAACCAGGGTAAATGAGGAAGTGGAATGTGCATCATTTCTTTTTAAGTTTATACATAATTTTTCATGTTTTAACTACAAACTTGTGCTAACTGTGTTTCAACTGAAATATTAAATGAGGTCTGGTATCATTTTATAATTCATAGTAAACAGATCAATGTTTATTCAACTCCACCTTTTTTATGTTTAGGGTAAAAAGAAGAATTTCCGAGGGAAATCAAATAATGTATCAGTCACATTTACCAACACTGGCGGGAGCAAAAAACGTGGCCGGGGACGATAAACCATGCAAGTTAATGGATCCAGAACACCTACTTCTTGTATGTGTTAATAAAATTGTTTATATTATTATTATGTTGTCCATTGGATTATAATTATGTATAAATGCTATTGATATGTGACATTGTTTTTCTGTATTTAACGGATTGTTGATAAAAAATTATACAATGTTTTTATATTTTGGGGCTAAATATAGACTTTGTATTTTCTACTTCTTTGTATTTTTTGCGATCCTATATATCCACACTGGACAAAATTATTCCGAAGTTCAGGGAACGTTCCTGAACCACGAGCTAACCTTATGGAATTCTTGTGGAAAAAAATGGATTTGAAAATTTCCTACGGCAATCGGTAGACGATCTTTATGTAAGACTTTTCCCAAAATAGTTCCATGCACGTCCTTCTAGTTTTTGCGTGGGAGGGAATTTAATATGCCATAATCGATAATTTCATTCTTTTATAATTTTTATCTCAATAACTAGAGATCTCACAACAATGCAATTTGCTTGGAACTTTTCACGAAATCGTTGAAAATATTTGATTGAAACTGAGTCCACAGCACGATAGACTGGCAAATTCTGAATCCAATAATGCAAACTGCAATACTGTGCGATGCTTAGTTACCGAGATAAAAATTAAAAACCAATAAACGATCTCTTGCAACTTCTGTGATCCTGGTACGAAATCCGGAAATTACAAAATAAAGTTAGAAAATTTCTATTTCAACTGAGGGGGCTCAGTGAGTGGGCAGTATGATAGACTAGTGAATGCTTAATCAAAACATGCAAACCACATTGCTGTGAGGTCATTAGTTATCGAGAAATAAAATAAAAACCGAATGGAAACTTACACACAAACTTACAGGAATGCAGTCAACTTTTATGTTGGAAACGATAGAGTGGTGAATGCTGATTCCAAATATGCAAATTGCATTGCTGTGCGATCTCTAGTTTTTGAGATAAAAATTATGAAAGACATGAATATTGGCATATTAATTCCCTCCCACGCAAAAACTAGAAGGACGTGCATGGATCTATTTTGGGAAAAGTCTTACATAATGACCCTCTATCGATTGCCCTAGGAAATTTTCAAATCCATTTTTGGAACTTGGAACTTTGGAACTTTTCACGAAATCGTTGAATTTTTTTGATTCAAACTGAGTGCACAGCACGATAGAGTGGCAAATGCTGAATCCAAAAATGCAAACCGCAATACTGTGCGATGCTTAGTTACCGAGATAAAAATTAAAAACCAATAAACGATCTCGTGCAACTTCTGTGATCCTGGTACAAAATCCGAAAATTACAAAATAAAGTTAGAAAACTTCAATTTCAACTGAGGGGGCTCAGTGAGTGGGCAGTATGATAGATAGACTAGTGAATGCTGAATCCAAACATGCAAACCGCATTGCTGTGAGGTCCTTAGTTGTCGAGAAATAAAATTAAAACCGTATGAAAACTTACACACAAACTTACAGGAATGCAGTCAACTTTTATGTTGGAAAGGATAGAGTGGTGAATGCTGAATTCAAATATGCAAACCGCATTGCTGTAAGGTCCTAAGTTATCGAGAAATAAAATAAAAACCGTATGAAAACTCACACACAAACTTACAGGAATGCAGTCAATTTTTTTGTTGGAAACAACAAGTGAATGCCGAATCCAAATCCAAAAAGACATGGTATTGTGGTTTGCATTTTTGGATTCAGCATTTACCGATAACTTTTGCATTTAACTTTTCACAATTGGGAAATTTCGATTCAACTGCGTGCATGGCATAGTAGTGGACGCTGAATCCGAAAATGTTCTCCCACGCACAAACTAAAATGAATACAATCGAGTTGTGTTGTATTGTATGAATGTGAACGATGCAACCTTCTGGCGGTAGTTTCATTTATTTATAAGATCTTAAATAATATTCATTAAATTCATCCAGTGTCGTCGTCGAAATTTCACATTTGGTACCAGGAACATAGAAATGCAAAGAGATCGTATAGAGTGAAAGAGAAGAGACAGAGAAAAATAAGTCTGTGGCTCGGAGTGTACTTTGGGTGAACATCTATCGGGTGGTAGAGAAAGTTAACACGGAAGGTAATGCAGGTTCCTGTAGTGCACCCGTAGTACACTCCGAGCAACAGACTTTTATCTGTCTCTATCTCTTCTCTCCCACTCGACGCCATCTCTTTGCAGTCCTATGTTCCTGGTACCAAATATGAAATTCGCCAGCAAACGACGACACGACGACTGAAATGAGTGAGTCGGGCTACTTTCTGAGTTGTTTACTTATCAGAAAACATAACCTGTATAGTATCGAAAAATAAGCTATTTAATATTTATACGGTTGTATTCGATAAGTTATGGATAAAAAAGAAGAAAAGGCAACAAAAAGCACCGATTCTGATGGTAAGTATATAACTCTGCATTTAATTATCATCTCAATTAATGATATCTTATCTTGCTAGAGTTGGACGAAAGATTCCAAGATGACCCGGGGGCCGAACTACGCATATACAGCGTTCTTTCATACTTCTTTGTCCTGGTTGTGTTGGGGCTGCCAATTTGGTGGTACACGACTCGTGTTTATAGAGCAACTCTCCCTATGCACGAAATGACAAACGTAGATGTCCCGTCCAAAACAATAAGAGAAAACAGTATTCCCCTTAGTTTAGAGTACGACATACTTATTACAATTGCAAACCCCGATCCGCAGAATCTGAAAGTAGACATAAACTCTCGAGATTTAGTCGTCAATCTCGGCCCGTTTCTATCCACACTTGATGGCGTTGCGAATATAACAGTAAAATCCCAATGGTTGTACCTCATAGATTTAGGTGTAGCACCAAAGTGGCAGGATGGGCATTTAGCTCTACACGAGGAGCAGCTCCCACACATCATCACCCCACTGGAAAAGAAGATATGGTCGCATATATCACCACGGCCCTGCCTCAACCTTGTACTCTACATTGGCCACTGCAACTCACCTTTGTACATCTACAACAAGAATAAACAGAGGGTGCCGAGTAATGCATTTCTGAGCCCACGATGGGGTGGCATTACAATTTTGAATGCCGATTCACAGTCGTGCGCCAAGAAAATTTATAAACCAGATATTAAACCGGTGTTAAATACCTTTCTGATACAGCTGCGGGAGCTACTTGGATTGAAGAGTGATTCATTGGAAGACATTCTTGCATTAAAGCGTACTAAAGCTAAGGAAATGATTGATTCAACGAGGCGTACTCTGAAATCGTTGGCGCAGTTGTTGTCTGAAATTAACAGCATCGTTATTAGTGATGATGTTGCTGGGAAAATTGAACTGGCATTGGATAGCGCTGCCAAGGCCGAGGCCTTTTTGGCTACCGGCAGCATTGCCGACGGCTTAGCAGCTGCCAAAGTTTCTTATATGAATTCCGAGGAAGCATTTAGTGATCCTTCATTGTTGGCTTTGCTGTACTTCCCCGATGATCAAAAGTATGGATTTTGCTAGATTTTAATTATTATTTATTAATATACGTTGTTTTAGGTATGCTGTGTACATTCCTTTATTTTTACCGATAATGATACCAGTGTTGATGTCTCTAATGTCGGTTTGGAAGTTCTACAAGAACAAGAGGAAGTTTAAAGCGAAGTGTGACTGAGGTCCTACACAACATGTTTTAATCACATTTCTATTATGAATAAATTTCAATCCATCGTAATACCTAAACCATTCTTATATTTTTATTAGTGACACATTTTTCACTCTGCATATCGCCGTTCCAGAGCAACAATGATGTATCTGCAAAATGAATTTTCCAGGAGAGATGAAAAACGATTGTTAGTTAGTGAGTTTTAAAGAAGTAAATAATTTACATTAAAATTATTACCAATAAAATATGGTCACTTCTTTAATATTTAATAATTAACAATTGTTTTTCATCTCCTGAAAAATTCATCATTTTGCAGTAACGTTGTTGTTCTGGAAGGGGAAAATGTTTTACCCGATGTTGGTAGGTACTTGTGCTGTAAAATTTGCTGTTATTATGATAATTTACTCATAATTACATTATAAAATCCAATGGGGAACTAAGCACACACTAAATGTTGCCAGTAAACCATTCTATTTGAAAACCTTTGTACCAATAATGAAGTCCATCATTGATGATTCTAATGATGGTCTGGAAGTTGTGTAAGACAACAGGAAGTTTAAAGCCAAATGCGAGTGAGGTCATACTCAAAATCTTTTAATCACATTTCCTATCTATAATAAATAAAGTACAATGTATCAATACACTTATCGAAATAAGGAAATATGCCCCTATGTAAAAACTAAATATGAGAAACTTGTAAAAAGAGTTAAATACAACCTAATCAAAAATATAAATAAAATATTCAATCAATAACCTTTAGTTGCAAAATGCGGCAAACCACTTATCACACATAAAAAACTCGTAAACTCGAAAGTACTCGCGCGTAAGTGGCTCACGTGACACGCAACATATTTACACAACACACTTACTTATATTTGGCATAAATATTCGTCGTCTCACAGGGTGCTCACTTAAGAGACTTCGGCGCAGTAAAATTCAATTTATATAACTAAAACGTAAACTTATATGAATGAGTAAGATTGGGACACAGGTATTTATTTGGAGCGACATATCCACACGTGGATATGCCTGGCAAATAAAATGTATTATGAGCATCATCGGCCTTCAATCAATCTTTACTGCCCCGTAGATCTTCCGCACGAAGGCGTATGCCGCGAAGAAGCCAATCGTGCCTGTGAGTAGCCAGAACGTCAACACCATCAGGCCCGTATAGCCGATGTACAGCAGCGTAGGTATGAACTCCGTTATCTCCAGCTTCGTGATAAAGTAAAAGAGAGAGTACGCCAGGATGTAGACTGCCGAACCACCCGACACGACAAAGCTCCTCCACCACCAGTGGTAGTCCTACAATATAGATAAAAAATAATCCTTAATTCAAATTTATGATAGTAGAAATAAAATTATTGGCAATAATTATATTGTTGAAGAGTAGAATGCTGTAATACAGGGTCAGTTAGTTTCAACCGCTTGAAATTTACCATCAAGTTGAATAGTACATAAAAAAGTTCTTAAAAGTTAACTTGCAAAACAAAACTTGTTATAGCAGTCCCGTTGAGAGCTGACAATTCACCGCTCCATATTGCCAGGAATTCGACTTTCGGTTTCATATTTCATTTTACTCTAGTACATTTACCTTAAGCTTGTTTGCATAACAAGCATCAATTATTGTCAGTTCTCGTAGGGCTGACCATATGAAAAGTTTCTAGCAACACTTTTAGCTATTATTCATTCTGTATGGAAGCAATCTTTATCGTAGGTATTAATATTGGATTACACCAGGCATGAACCCTAATTTCATGCAATGAAATTGGCTTTAGATCTACACTAATATGGTTATTATTGTTACTAGTAATTGGTTTGTTATTACCTCTCCGCATAGCTGGAAGTAAACCATAACTATTGAGATTTGAGAGCATGAGATCACTAGAATTATGAACACCAGGAAGAGGAAACCGAATAAGTAGTAGAACTGGTTTTCCCATATAGCCGTAAATATAAAGAAGAGCTCGATGAATACTGCCCCGAAAGGAAGTATGCCAGCCATTAACGTGCTGAAACAAACATAGTTTTAAATACAGGATCACTAATATGATTATTTTAACAAATAGTCAGGCAACATTGAGTTTTTTACGGTAGCTCGAAAAGTAGGACATACCACATACAAATATGAATCAGTTGCATCCACAATGGCCTTTCTACTTGGTAAGCACTATAACAATAAATGGTGTAGTGGCCACATGATAATAAACTATAAAATAGAATTAAATTCCAGTGAATATTTACTATCTTTTCATTTACTTTGTCACTTTAGGGGCCTTGATCAGTCACATTAATTGGCAACCTTTTTTTTATTATTTCTTCATCCATAAATTATAAATCTTAACACAAAGGTAAAGCTGTGCAAAAAATTATAATCATGTGATAAGAACATTTATCGGCAAGGTTTCTGGCACACTGACGAAAATCCAAAGACCGAAAGGAATTGTCACATAATTAGTGCAATTAGAACAACAAAAATTGTATTGTAAATTGCATGTGAAACTGCCCAAAGCACTACAAATCTCACTCATATATCTAAAGTTGTTTTCGGGAAAATATATATATATTTAATTAGATTGAAATCCCGAGTTGAACTGATCAAGCCCCTTAAATGTACCCTACAACTCATGGATAAATTTTATTTCTCTCTTACCATAAAAACGGATTCATGTACCAGTGCTGCTCAGGAACCTGTCTAGGTATTTGGTTGGTTCTGACGGGGTGCTGGTATGGCTGCTTCCTGTACCCAAAGTAGTACCCCAGATACACCAGGGGTAGCGATATGCAGAACCATATGGTCAGTAAATACAGCATCGTGGAAAAGGGAACGGCGCCGCTGCTTGCCTTGCCCCAGATGAAGAAGTTCAGAAAGAAGCAGGTGCAGGCTATAATCGCTGGGTAAAGGGTAGCCGTTAGGAAAGCCGCTCGCTTCCATTCGCGTCCCTTCATCGTCTTGTAGAGGCGCGCCGAGAAGTAGCCCGCTATCAGGCCCATGAAGACATAGAGAAATATCGCTACTGTCATCAGAGCACCCCGCGATGCCGGAGACAGCATACCGAGCATCGCAAAAACTGTAAATAAAAAGAAAATCATTTGAATCTACTGGCACAATTTTTAAAAATGAATGCATGTTTTTTAGTTTTGAAGGCAGTAAACAGTAATAACAATTTGTAATACTTATATGCAAAAAAACTACACTATCAACATTTGTTAAATGATTACCTCCAGTTGTGAAAATTTGTTCGATTTAGAAGAACGACGATAATAATCTATCACAAAACGGTACACGTATTACAATTACTGTAGATAATACAGTTGCCACTGATATTAATTATGTGCTAGGTCAAGAAGATCAACCATTTTGGTTCTTGGTAATCAATTCAATACTATTAACAAACAACTAAATGTGATAGGTCTTCGTTCCACAATAACCACAATAAACATGATGCTTTGTTCATAAACTTACATATTGTTATTAGTGACATGAAGAATATCTGAATGCCTGAGCCTATAACGGCCGCAAAAAGTCTAGAATTTCGTGGAGGCCTGAAAACGTCCCCGTGTACCAATTTCCATCCAGTTTCCTCGATGGTCTCGTCAATTCCCTCGTCCGCATTATACCGGGCGATGTCTTTGCGCAGCGTCCGTACCATGATCATTGTCAAGATTCCTAAAAACATAATATTAGATGAAATACAGAAAATTTCATTGAAGAGCACTTTGAAATTGTGAGCCTTTATTTTAAAAACAATGGTTGCGCCAGAGTTGCAGCTCTCGTTTTCTATCAAAATAATTCTAATAAAAATATCAAAACAAAAAAAATAATTTAATAAGATAAAATTTATATTTGTGGATATTTAGAGTTTCCTTTCTCCCCAGACACCCAGTATTTCTTATATACTAAATTTAGCCTTTAGACTAAGAAATCGCTCATAGTGAGCAGAGAATGTGTTAATAAAATGAAGAGATTTCATATAATTTCAGGAAACTTCTAATAGAATGAAACTTTCATTCTATGAAAGTTTATTTAATTGCTGCAGCAGACTATTGATTGTTCATTAACGGTATACCTGATAGGAAGAAGATGACAACCAGTGAATTAATAATCGAGAACCAATGAATCTGGACGTCGCTCATGGCCAGGTATGTGTCCCACCTGGAGGCCCAACTTATCTGCGAGGGTTGCCACTCCACCTCGTAAGAGAAGTACAGCTTCGTTCCACTACGTCCATCAACGGGCTGTGGCCTGGGCTTATTTGGGAATGTGCACGTCTTTCCTTGGAACTTTATATCGTCTATGTGGACAGACTTGGCCTCAACATGGAATCCTACTACTCGAAAAACGGACCTAAAAACACCATTAGCTGAACAGTTTCGGGAAAGAAAGTTCATTTTTTACAAGGTTTTCATAAAGCACTGAAGAATGTTCAATGGAAAGAAAATTCAGACAAGAATATCAATTTGTTATTTGTCTATATTTACACATTAGGCGAGGATTATAGTATGGTTCATAAACTAGTTCGTTCGTATGCATGGCTTGTTCCGTGCAGGAGTTAAGTGGAATGCAGCATCATTCAAACATGTTTTGTACCACTATTGTCCCAATACTGTGTTGGACAACAAGTATTGTCAAAATTGTAAGCGATTGTAAGAGCCTTGCAAAAATCAATTACAGATGAATTCTATAAAATCTACAACTCTAAACCAATCAACTTCGGTACAATGAAAGTACACTTACGGTGCTGGGTTGTGGTAAAACAGCGTCAATTTGAGATGGTTGTTAATGAAGCTGCGATCACCCATGACATTCCCTAGGCGGTAGCCATGCTCATACTGCTGCTCGTTGGTCTCAGGATTCATCACGGGAGTGGCAGCCGGTAAGTTATCAACCAACCTGGAAAGCAAAACCACAAACCTCGTAAAACACCCAAACACACCTTAATCATAACTTTCTTACAAATGGACGAAGTACTCATGCTGGATTCTATCAGTGACCGTCTGTGACTGCTGCGAGCTCCAGTGTATCGGGTTGTTGGGCTCGTGGCAGAGTAACGTGCACTGCACATTTTCCGCCATGCGCACCTCGTACGGGGTGTTGACTATGCGGTCGCCACGCAGTACCTCTCCGAGGTTCTCAGACTTGTAGTGGATGGAGGAGGTGCCGTTCTTGGGCACGCAGAAGGGTAGCGAGTAGTACTCGTAGGGCAGCTGCGTGTGTATGCTGGTCATCTTGACGGCCTTTACGTCTATCGACTGTCCCTTCCTGAATTCGACTGGCGCCATGCCTGGCACGTAGAACTCCTGAGAGTCATTTATCAAGAACAGGAACAGCAGGACGCTTAAAACTAGACTCTGCTGCAACAATAATAGATTCGTTTCTGTCAGTAGGAATTAGTGAGAATGTGTAGAAGGTTATGTTTTAGGGTTGTGTGAATTAGGCCGTTTTTACGTAGAGGACGATCAGAAACTCACCCGTTTATACATGTTAACACTAATTTGTAGGTATATGTCTTATCTTAAAACGTACAAGAATATATTAGTTTAAGTATACGTCAAACCATTTTTCATTTATAACTGTTGTAAATTTGACAGCCCGATCATCAGGTTGTCAAATTAAAATATTTATACCGTTTTTCATTCACATTTTTTGCCCTACTATTTTATAGTTTTCGTCTAATTATCCTCCGTATTATCGCTCCAATTATCCTGCGCCAATTTATTTGTTGCATTCAGTCAGGCATGTTATCATCTTATCAAAATGACATAAATTATGATATTTTCAGTAGAAAGTGACATACAAAACGCAAAACGCTTACAAAATTTATACATGTATGTAATTCATATTTCACGTACAGCATTAGTCTTAAGTGATATTACGGATTATATTTGTTTAAATAATGCACTGATGTTGAATAATAAAGATTCCTCTATCTCCTATACGTGTCACTTAATATATTTCCAATATAAAGACTGTGGAAAGAAACTTTACATTGAGAAATAACAAAGTTTGAATCACAATATTCTTAGAAACATTGTATCACTAATCACATTCAACTGTATTCAATAAAATTTCTACTAGGTATTTCATTGTTCTAATTTAAATTTGTAATAAGTTTGGGATTACATAAGCAAAATAAGCAGTTGCTTGGGGCCCCCCATCCATCAACGGCCCCTGAAAAAATGAGTTAATGTATTTAAATCGAAAATATAATATCATTTCTTATTGGCACCGGGGGGCAAAAATATATGTGCTTAGGGATCAAGCTGTACCCAAATTGAACGATTGTAATTGAAAAACTTTGATGAAAGCAGTGCTTTAAGTATTTTTTATTACATATTTCGGTTAAAAAATATATACGCGCATATTGGGTTGCCTATAGTTTGAAGTCACGGCGACGCCAGCGCAGAAACCTGTGAACTTTATACCTATGAATTAAACTGAAATAAACATACAACACAGACATATCACAAGAAAGCGCATTTTATTTCCTGACTAACGATGCCATTTTTAATCGATATTAGGCTGTATTTATTGATATATAGCTCAATTAGTAAAGCACTTATAACTAGGCAGCCCAATGTACATTTTACCCTACTTTCCAAATTCCGGTGGTATTTAAGTTGCCTATATACTTATCGATTATTATGAGTATCTTTATATACCAATGCAAATAGATCCAGGTTTCAATTTTATCTCCTATTAGCCTATTAGCAATATCTGATTGAATAAGGCTGGCTAAAATATAAAAAAAATGTATTTGCAGAGTAAAATTGGATTGAAGTTCAAATATCCGTCTCTGCAGTATTCAACGGATGTAAACTGAATCATTGATACCTGCCATTTCTCTAAAAAGGGGGTTAAATTGCTACTACACCGATTGCTTCTATATATCATACAGTTTCATATACATCTAATATATGAATACATTCTTATCGAATATTATCAGCATCGGTTATATGCCAATAAAAATGGATCCTGAAATACTACTTATACTACTTAAATACTAAATACTACAACTAGCATCAGTTTAATATCTTATAGGCAATATCTGATTGCATAAGGGTGGCGAAGATTTGTAAAATGAGCGATTTTAGAGTACATTAATTTATATATTAGATAAAGGATTCTATAAAATGGAAAATCAAATGCTACCCCCTTTGACTGCATGTAAATTATACATATTTAACTAGTTCTAACCGATGAATTATCTGATTCTCCCAGGTACTTAAACAAACGTGAAAGAAAATTAAAAACTAGAAAGTATATTAACTACTAGGACTAGTACTCTACATGTACATAAACCTGTAAGATATGCTGTGTAAATATACAAGCAATCGATATAGACAAATTATCATTAAATATAATTATATGGAAATTGAGTGGCACGAATCAATTAAGGAGTTTAAACCCATTGAATCCTGCAGAGACGGATATCTGAACTTCAATCCAAATGTACTCTGGAAGGTACAACCGTACCTTGTCAATAAATTGAATCTGTATCTACATATGTATGTATTTGCATTGGTATATATGTATACTGATAATAATCGATAAGTATATAGGCAACTTTAATGCCACCGGAATTGCAAAAGTAGGGTAAAATGTACATTGGGCTGCCTAGTTATAAGTGCTTTACTAATTGAACTATATATCAATAAATAGAGAATAATATCGATTAAAAATGTCATCGTTAGTCAGGAATTTAAATGCGCTTTCTCGCGATATGTCGTTTTTGCCCGTTTATTGCAGTTTAATTCATAGGTATAAAGTTCACCGGTTTCTGCGCTGGCGTCGCCGCGACTTCAAAGTATAGGCAACCCAATATGCGGATATATATATTTTTTAAATTCAATCAATTGCCGTTTTATAATTATGTACTTGTGCCTGCATACGACATATGTTTGTCACCAAACAACAATTTGATTCTTTTAAAATTTCTTCCACATAGACCCAGTTTACAATCGTGGATTATCTTTGTTCGTGGTACATTTGCCTAAATATAAATAAATGCCGGTAAATATTTGACAGTGTCAACAATGCAAACGTACCACGGACACCTCGAATGTAAAACTGGGCCTTAGAAGATGAAATATTATTTGATGCAATTGATTAAGATTTATTGAATTAGTGGAATAGATTAAATTAAAATATAATGAATATAATAAACGCAAAGCTGGATATTTTTCCATCTTTTGAAACTTGTTTTAACATTGCTTAGTGCCATGATTCAATGACATGAAAAAGAAGTATTTACAAAATACAAAAATTAGTATTTTTATTTTGTCACAAGTGATAATTTACTAAAGATGGCTCTTACAAGTTTGTAGAACTTCCATATCAACAATGTATATTTACATATTAACCACTTGTCCAATTTTAAAAGCTGTAGGTTATTTTCATTACATTTGAATTATAAAGTAGGATGGAAGTAATATTTCTTTATTAACAATTATAAATATTCGTTATGAAATACAAATTGAATTATAATACATAATGCCAGTGCAATAAAAAAATAAAATAAACCCCCATTACCTTAGAGAAAACATTTATGGCTCGACTTTTTTTAGCTGTTGTAAATACATACTTTTTTAAAGTAAGCTAGTGAAACTTAAAAAACAAAAACAATCCGACTAACAGCTTATTCCAATAAACGGGTTAAAATCTTTAAATTTCGAACAGCAGTATTTTCGTTTTAATAGACCATGGGTAATAGAGGACGCAGTATAGTCCAATAAATCGGGGGTCTACTATATTTAAATATATCTATGGAACCAATGAATAATCCGTTTATTATACAAGCTATATTGGAAGTTTTATTCCAGTCAACATAAGATATGCTTTGCATTAATTTATGAATACACGTATATAATCTACATAATAAATCAATTACAGACAAGAATAAAAATGCACACACATGAGATAGACGACTCACGGTTAAAAATATTTCTGCAGCGGCTCGCCGAGAACTGTTTCGAGCTCCTGCACGACCTTCTGGCAAGCCTTTTCTACAGTTTCCTCCTCATCCTCGAGCAGCTCGGCAAGAAACGGAATGGTTTCTGGCAACAGTGGCAAAAAGTCCTCGCCCAGTTTCTTCGCTACCTCTCGCAGGCATTCCAAGCCTATGAGTCTCACAGCCATGTTGGAATCTCTCATCTTTAAAAGAATCTGGTAATTTAGCTGTTTCCATAGAGAGTCGTCAGCGATGGCAACCGCAAAGTTAACGATGCAAGGAATCACCAATTGACGAGCTCTCACTTCAAAATTGCCCAAATTATTTTCGAGCTGGTCGGCAATCGGCTGCATCAAAACGTCAAATCTCTCCTTGTTTATAAACTTTTGTCCATCATACGTACAGACAAGGTTTAAAGTTTTCAGTACATTTTCCAACAAAAGCACATTGCTTTCCTCACCTTCAAAATAAAGATCGTCGTTTTTCACACTGTTACAACTTTCTAAAATAGTGGCAGCATTTTGTATAAAATGGCCCGCAAAGAGCACGAATAATCCTTTCAGGGATGCGGCTATTTGATTAGATAAGGCGTAGAATGTGATGATGCGTTCACTCTTGGCATTGCTGCGTATTGCCCAATCGTACAGCTTGTAATACAACGGGCGGAATGTGTTTTCAGATAACTTCAGAATCAAACAAGATAGTGCTTTAATAATGTTCGCCTCAACTTCATTGCAATCTGGACACTCCTCTCCGTTTTCAGTTCTAAACTGTAAAGCATTTAGGAACAATGTTGTCATATCCGATATATTGTTCTGCAATTCGGCACCTTTAATGCTAGATAAGCTCTCTGATAATATGTCCATCAATGATTTCACACTTTGATATTTTTTTTTGGCGATCAATGTATCGAAGGAGGAGTTAATTGCCGGTAAGAGAACTCGTAGGGGAATATTAGTGCCTATTTTTTGTTTAATGCTCGATAATTTGGATACGAAGGGGATTATTTTTGGGTCATCGCTCTCGGGACTCCATAGTGACCCCAAGCTTGACAATTCACACAGCAGCTTTTCTAAATATGGGCTTAAAAATAGTGACAGACAATCGAATATCTTCTGTAAAGCAGTGAGCGTGCTCAACAATAGTAAAGATGGATACTTCTCACGTTGCTGTAATTTAAGCACTTTAACGAGTGAAGGCATAAACTTGTCTAAAGAAGGGATGGCATGGGCCCGTAAATTGCTGCACAGCTCCGAGAGGCACAGTATAGCGGATGCCGTAATGTTTACATCTATCTTACCAGATTTAACAATATCTGTTACATAATGCAATATTGGCGTAAATTTCTCAGGATTCCGAGGGGCCAACAGTCGCACAAATAATTTCAGCGATAGTAATGCAGTCTGTACAACAACCTCTTGATCAGAATCCAAATCTTCTTCAACGCACTTGATAATATTGATTAACAGAGGAAGCATTGCATATAACTCGTTATCATCGCATTCCTTAAAGAAATCTGGGTCGTGCTGTATTTTTGAATTAAGTAGTTCCAAAGCTCGTCTCTTTACTGTCTTCAAAGTATGTGTCATTAACCCTTTAATAACTAGTAAGAACATTTGTGATGTTAACAGAGCATTTAAACTATCTAAAATATCGTAGGAATGATGGAGCATAATTTTCCAGTATTGAGCCTGACGAGTATTAGCATTCCTCTCTGCTATTTTTGTCGTTGTCTGTATGTACATGAGAATATTGATGATCATGTTTTTAAACACAGTTTCCATATGCACGGAATCATCTTCAGATAGGCAAGCTATTTGATTTACAAGTTCTTTAGAAGCCAATAAACTAGACGTAAATGTTACCAATGTATATTTGTAGTGTCTAAACTGTTTTGGAGTATGCTGCTGCAAATTGAAAACCAACAGTACTGGGTCGGTTTCCGAGTAGTCCTCTTTATCTTCAGGTAGCTGCTTCAAGTACTCAATCAGTTTAATGCAACTGAATATTATTTCTTCAGGTGAGAATAATCCACATAAGTTTGTAGCCACGTCTAACCGCTTTGGCACATCCTCGACTTTCGAATTAACCATTTTCTCGGCACTAGGGTGTGTCACGTGGGCCTCGAACACCAACAAAAGGAATATGTACAGGTTTTCCATCACACCCACTTGTTCTAATAATTTTTTATATAATGGCAATCTCCTATGCTCTGGTACATCAAGAAGTACATCGACAAATACCCGTAAAACACTTGCAGTGCTGTTCTGATTACTTTTAACGAGGATTGGTATGATGGTTTCTATAATCTTTGTGATAATCTGGAAGCTGTATGCGTCATCGTGGCGTAACACCGATGACCCCATGAAAGTGAAAATTGCCATCGTATGGTGAAGTACTTGGTTTGGCGCGAACGAAGCCACGCGAGAGAGAAGTAGGAGGGCGTGGTAGTGAGTTTGCGGGTTCTGCGAAGCCCTAACACACTGCACGATGAGTTCCATATTGAACAAGTTCTTGGGCAAGTTCATTACATCCATGCGGTCGCAGTAATGCAAGATCGCCGAGAGAAGGAGCTGCTTGGGATACTCGACACTGGTCTGTTCATCGAAGTCCAAGCATTTTTTCAGTATATTGAAGAGCAATGGAACGAGCTTGTCGATGTTGCGGATTTTCTTCTTGTCTTGTAGGAATTCTAATACGGTAAGACCCTCCTTCCAGTCTTTCGTGTCCAGAATGTCTAAAGTAGGGACAACACTCATTCTCCGCTTCCGTTTATTAACGTCCAATTTAGGTGAGAGCACGTCTCGCATTTTGATCAAATGTTCTTCAATTGAGGAAGCATCTAAATCGATGTGTTTAAATATTTTGCTGGCTGCAGACAGCAAGTCGGGGTTTTGAGAATTGGTCGCCATCTTCACAACTATATCTAACAGCACATTTTGCACATCAGGTTTTAATTGTGCGTACAACTCTTGGTCAAAGCGTTGCATAATTAATACAGAAGGGCAATTAGTGAAATTATTTGGCAACTTCACTTCTGCCTTATCGTTTCTTAATGCTAATTCAATAAACGTCCACATGGGTGTATTTAGTTTTAAGGATTCAGCTACATCACCATCAAACTGTGTAATACACTGTCTTAGTATCATAGAATGTTGACTGTGTAATTTATCTGGTGTATCTTGCAGAATTTGACAACAGATTGTAGCGAATTTTGAGTATATTTCGGTGGTTTTAAACAATGATAACACTTTCATTATTCCGGATTTTAAATAGATTGGGACGTCACGTCCACAAACCGCCACCAAGCCTTTGATGCAATATTCAGCACTTTTCAATTTTTTCTCATTTAGTGCGTTGTAAACGACCCAAGGCGCTTGTTCTGCATCCATGAGTATTTCTTGTTTGCTGGAAACTACCTCTTGTATAAGCAAAGAATAGCTGGGGATCCTTATCGCCGCACAATGAGGGATCAAGACTTCCAATGTTTCTAATACAATATTACGAATTTCTGCATGTTCATTATTAAGAGCAGCTATTAAACTTGGAGTTATTGCATCGATAAACTGACGAGTAATCTTCTTCTCGTTAGATAAAATAGCATGCACAGTACGCACCGATCGAAGCTGCATTGAAGGTGCAGTATAATTACTGCGTGAAATTACGATGTTTAACAAAAAACTAATTTTGGCTTCAAAGTTTTCACAAAAGTGTATGAAAAACGTTTCTGTAGTTTCTGCATAGGCTTTGGAAACTGATAATTTGCTGTTAAAAACGCCTTTTAGTAAGAGATCCAGTAGTAAGAGGATAAAATTACCCTCATCAGTTTCGGAGTAAAAATCAATTTCTCCCAGTGGAACAGATGTTCCTTTTGTGCTTCGTATTAAAGAGCCGATGCATGTTAAAATCCCTTGCAATGGCATTTTCTTGTTGTGTGCCATGGTTATATAATTATTTTCTCCTTGTTTTTTGCAAGGTTTTAACCTATTACTCTTCATAATATCAAGTATGATTTTAAGTCTTCCGAATTGGTCTCCAATCTCTTGACTTTTAGGAAGATTGTTGCATAATAGCAATGCAGCTAGAAATATGCACAATGTATCTTCTTTCGGAATTACAGCTAATGCTTGAGATATCAATTTATAGTCAATTTCTGTTTGATTCCCCTTGATGGCCTGATAGACCAAGGTGAAAATCTTCTCATGAGATTTTGCAAACCTAATGTCTACAATAGATGGTTCCAATACTGCTACGTCTATTAAATATTGCTCAAATGAAACAATTTGTGCTGTGTGAAAAGCACCTCCATTCGTGGGCAATAAGAATGGTAAAATTGCTAGAAGAACCTCAACATCATCACCTTTAGAAACTTTGCACAACAGCTTCACTGCATTATGTATTAGCTTCCAATTACTCTCCTTTCGACCCTTCCGCAAGATGTCAATCATCACAGACCTAAGCTTCACATCGGGCACAATGTCGGTAATTACTTTACTTGACATCTCCAGTGTTACCTTAACGACCTGAGTGTCATCATCGTTCAACCTGTCAATCAGTGCATTTCTAATAAAATCCTGCTGGCGATCTTTCAAATGCCGGTACTGATTTATCGATGATTTTATTGCAGACTTGCGGATATCTGGTGATGGGTGATACAACTTCTCGAATAGCAAGTATTGTGCATGATCGTCATCCACCGAGCTCATGCTCTCGATGATTCGCTGGAAAACGATCTGCTCTTTGCTCGCCTGTTCATCGCTCGACTTCTTCATTATCTTGCTCACTTCTCGGTCAAACGAGGATGGGTCCAGTTTCTCGATGCGAGACATCAAGTCCTTGAGCCAATTTTTTGTTGCTGGGGGATACGACATATTCAAGTCGTATGCATCTAATATGAATCTGGAATACGAAAACAAATTATCCTAAATGCACTAGATAACATGGCAAACATAGTTTGATATTTTTTTATGATGAAGGGCTTATCCATTAAGACTTGAATTGCGAAAGCTTGGGATGTTTTAATGACCAATGAATATTTTTTTTAATAAAAATTTAAAGCTGAGTTGGCAAACTTCATTATAAATAATTCATCTCTTCTCAATCAAGTATTATTGCAAGTGTGATACTTTATTTCATAGAAAAATTCGCATATAAAATTTGTTACCTTATTAAATGGCAAATCATTTTCTCTTCCAGTTTTAAATCTGACAGCAGATGATTCATGAACTTCCTACAAACATCCGTGCTGACTTCCTCCAAAGCCAGTTGTACTGTTCGTTTCATTAATGTCATGAGGAACATATCAATCGAGTTTCCTTCGTCCACTAGAAGCTGCAAAGCTTGTACAAGCCAATGTCTTTGAGCAATATTCTTAACAGCCACAAGTGATAGCTGAGAAAACTGATCTTGAGTTTGATACAGCACAAGCAGCGTTAGAATAGCCTCGGTCCTTAAAGACACGACACTCATTTTCGTGATCCCTTCGACTAATTTTATCAATAGTTCATCGGAAAGTTTAGTTTTGATTAGTAATCGAGTGGTAATGCCATAGGCACTAACACAGAAATCAGGCAGTTCGGATTTAATCCCCTCTAGTATCGAGGGTGTCATTTGTGTCACTTGCTCTTCCGTAATATTTTGAGAGAATTCAATGGCCCCGATAAATGTTATACAGTAAAAATTGAAGAGACCATTTAAACAAGATGCATCCTTAACTTCCCTAAGGGCAGATAGCAGATTATCGGATATAAACTGCAAAAATGAAGGGGTGTTTGCTGCGTAGTTAAACAAAGTTTCCCGGGGCAAATGGATCCCCGGCTTCTGCAACGGCTTGAGCCAAGCCCAGCGGTCATTATTCCTGATTTTTATCAACTGTAGCACTCGCACGAACGTATTTGTTTCAAGGTACGGCAATATGAGTATAATCAGATCGTTTTTATTGTAATCTTGTATGTAGTAACGGTGTATCAACCATTCCAAAGCTTTGTGTGCGCAGCTTAGCGGAAAATATGGTGACAGCAGCTGAAGGAAGAGCTTGATGTTCTTGTCGAGTTTGTCATTTGCTTCAACAGTCTGCACAGACCGCTCAAAATCCTTGGAACTTAAGTGGAACAGCGTCTTTTCGAACGGTGCAAAATGTGGGTTCTTTTCTTTCAGTTCCTCGAACCCATCGATGCCGATTTGGTATACAGTTTCTTTTGTAAGTGTGGCCGCCTCTTTGGGATCGAACAGCAATGATGCTCGCTTCTTATCTCGTTTAAGGTTCGTCGTCTGTGGAACGGCTAGCCTCTTAAGCTGCTCAGACAATGACGTCATTTTGAAAGATTACTTGTTTCTAAAAACAGAAAATAGAATGATTCATTCTAAAACTGTAGTAGATAATTTTTTCCTCGGCAAGTAGTGTGGGTTTGTATAAATCATTGCAACGTAACATCTCAAAAATGGCGAATTTATATTTTACGTATTATTAAACATACTATTATTGTGTACTAACAAAGAGACTTGAAGATAACTTGTCTAACAACCGGCAAGAAAAACAATACAGAAGTGGTTAAAATGATGTCGATATCAACAACACAGCCAGAGCGTTCTTTCACGTCGCGTTACGGCGACTGCTTTTTCAATTTCCACAAAATAATGTCACCTACTTACCAAAATATAGCAGTGTACATGGAAAATAAAAAGGAACAATGCATAGATTTCGTTTGAAACAATTTCCCTCGTGATTATTCTCTTCTTTAATCTATTAAATTATTTAACCCTAAAATACGAGAAAAACGTGTCGATAAACAGTATCACCAACGTTTAAATAATAAATTATTTATGGCCGTCACAAGGCGTGTGCAAAGGTGGATTCATAGTTCGTCTCAGTCAAGTAAAGCACGTTTATTTAAACATAACCAGAACGTAAACATTAGGAACTTTTTTATGGTTGGAAAGTGTGATTTATACTAACTAAAAAAACAAATTTAAAATAGACATTTACAGTTTCAATTTTATCGTTCCGTTTTTTAGTTAACTCAATGTGTCCAATTATTCTGAGAAAATGAACAAACATAGGTGCAAAACCATAAGATAAGATAAAATGAACATATTCAAAGGGGATTTTCAAAGACTATCATTTGTCACATTGACATTTCAACATAATCTTAGTAATACCCTTTTTACATTGCAAAAGTTTGCTCACTTGCAGCTTTCAACTTTCAGTTCGTAATACAAAATCAGTCAATGAAAATACCAGACTTGGGCACTTATGTTAATAAGTGCTTTATTTGCAAAAGCAGATTGACATCTTCACCTAAAATATATCGAGGTTGCAAACATTTTCAAACAATTACAAATTGCCATTTAGCCATTTAGGGTGAGACTGTAATTTAGGTTGGTTAACAGCAGCAAATGGCAGCTTTGCGTGTCAAAAATGATGTTGAGCGGTTAGTATTTATATATGTTTAATATAGATCTGTCAGTAAGACACTAAATTATATATAACCACAATCATTTAAAATTGAAAAAAGGAGAGTCACAAACACAAAGTGGTAACTAAATCGTACAACAAATTTGTAACACAAAAATCTCATCGTAAATGAATCACTCTGTATTTTGTGCGTTTAGTGGATGTCTAATTTATAGAACGTACGTCGAATTCCTATGAGCAAGGATTTTCTATAAAGTTGGTATTACCATAAATAGCTTCCTTTTTCAAGGTCGTTGGTAGCTTGTTGCCAAGTTCACCGAAGTTCACATACAAGCAGCGGCAAATGAAATCATTTGTCACATAGATATATCGTGAATTTTCTTCATTGAAATTAGACTTAATTAACTGCATAACTATTCTAACAATTTCCAACATAAACGTATTCATTAAAATCCCATTTATGCATAAGCTTGTAGAGTGTGTTGAGGTTAAGTTATTCCTCTAGTTAAAATGGGGGTAACAATACTACAACAGTTTCCAATAGTTGATAATAGAACGGGCCCGTCAACCATCGACCTAATAACCAAGAGAATATCAGCATTGGGCGCCCTCCAGTATGGTAATTTTCTGGTTGATTGCGAGACGTACTCTTCAGTGCCGCAGTTAGGTCCTCAGAAAACAGTGCACGTGCTACACAACTCCGAGCAACCTGCGACGGTGTTTTCGATCCTGGAGACGGGCACAAAAACAATTCCGTTAGCCACTGATGGTCTCTTCGATCTGCTTATGATGAAGATGTCGAATTTCTACCAGTCAAAGAAGGTGACGAAGGCGGAAACTAAAGGGCCAAGATTTGAGATCGGGGACTTCTGTGTGAAGTTAGGCTCGGTTACAATAGGCCAGAATTTTAAAGGCGTTCTGGTGGAGGTGGAGTACAGGCCATGCGTTGTTCCCGGAATGTGCTGGGAATTGATGAGGGAATTTCTGCAGGGATTCTTGGGGTCATCGGTGCCGAGCAATCCGCCCCCATACTTGGCAAACAGAATGCAAGAGAATTACACGCCAATCGACACTATCCACCAGTACCTGGAACACTTTACAATGTTCAGGAAAGCGCCGGGGATGAGGACTTAATACGTTCAATGGCGGTGGCTCTTATCAAACGTCTCGCATGTTTCTATGCAAAAGAAAAATAGTCGTAGCTTCGAATGTGTTAATTAAAACAATTTTTATATTTAATGTGTAAATATATATTTATAAAACAACATTACTGCTTAAAATTATTTTCACATTGACAACAAACACCTAATAAAAATATAAATATGAAACAGATTTGCAGTATAAAATGTCACACATACAACAACCGATAATAGCACCAACTTCACCACTATTCTATATTCATTGTAACATTATGCTTTATGGTAATTCTTAATTGGTCCAACTTGTTTGGGACAAAAATATATCTTAAATGGTCTCAAAATTCAATTAAGAGTTTCTGATATGCGCCTGGGCTTTTGCCATGACTTTTAAGGCGCCTTTGGCTATCAACCTGTTGGCTAAATCAATGCCAAGTTTTCTAGCCTCATCCATTACATTCATAGGCACAGTTTTGTGAGGAACTAAACCGCAGTACAAGTTACATAAGCTTTCGCTTTGAATTGTATTTCCGTTAATTGCATCTTTGGTACTCTCAAGGTTCTTAAAATATGGGCACTTCGAGATATCAAGACTGCCTCCGGCTTTACACAAGTCAACCTCTACGTGTTCTACATCAGACTTGGCCTCCAAAAATGGGCATTTCCCCATGAAGTCTGCGCCAACAGGCATCGATACAGGGCAATGCTTGTGTGGGTCATTGTCTAGGAGTTCCACAGGAATGGTATCGGGTCTTGAGGTAGTGTTTGATTCAGATAGTGTTCTCTGTTTCACAGGGGCAGTATCAAGATCGGTGCTGGTTTTTACGTGTTTTTTAGAGAGGTTATTGTTTGGACACGGGGTTTCATTTTTATCAGAAATTTTCTTCTTCTTGCAAGGAACTTCATAAAGACAATCATCATTTAGAGAGCAGTTGTTTGTCGTTGTTTTCAGAGGTTTTGATTGGTTGACGTGATTGTATGGACATGCCGGGCATTTGCTGGATTTCTGAAGGTTGATTAAAATTTCCATGGAGTCCATTATTTCGTCTTTTCCATCTAGTGACCAGACAGCGCCTGTTACAGACATTTTATGCTTATCAGCCTGGTGGTTTGATATTTCTGTTGATATAGCCACGGGGGCACTACATCCACCACCAAGCTTCTGCAAAAATGTGCGTTCTGTAATAATGCGGATTGCAGTTTGCGAATCATATAGAGGATGAAGGAGCTCCACAATTTCACTGTCGTTTTCTCTACATTCAACGGCCAAAGCTCCCTGCCCGATGGCATATAATAGATTATCACAATCTAATACCTGAAAATATATTTTAAAATACAATTCAAAATTTTATCAAATAATAATCCTCTCACTTCTGTAACTCTATCTTGCCATCCCATGCGGTGCAATCCAGCCACGGCTAAGATAATAGCACTAAACTTCCCGAGTTCGTCCAGTTTCCGTAATCTAGTGTTTAGATTACCCCGAATGTCCTCGACCTGTAGATGTGGATACTTTCTGTGCAACTGCGCTGCTCTTCTTAAACTGGATGTGCCAATTACGCTGCCCTGCGGTAAAGTCTTCAAATCCAAGTCTTTTAAGTCCTTGTTTAAAACTAGAGCATCTCTTGGATCCTCCCTACAAATAAATTACAATTTTATCACCTTAATCATCTGATAATGAGAAAATTATCGACCACTATTTGTGGCCAAAAGAGGTGAATATAATTTGTTTTGGATTCATGATTGGTAACTATTTTATTCAAACAATATATTTGAATGGAAGTATATTAAATTGATTAGGCTAATTATTATTTCTAAATTGTAAAATTCATGTATATTAGAAACGTTTCGGCCAGTCAATATAGGCTAACCTTTGTAACACGGCCCCAATTGCCATACCCTCAGGCAGTGTTGTAGGTAAGTCTTTTAGAGAATGAACGACAAAATCCACTAATCCTGAGGATAGTGCCGTTTCGAGCTCCTTTGTGAAAAGTGACTTCTCTCCGATCTTTGGCAGGGGGATATCTAGCACCTTATCGCCCAACGTACTCATTGTAACTGTAAATCAACATGTAAATGATACGTTAATTGCTCGACCTGAATACGATTACCTATTTCGAACTTCTTATCTGGGTGAATCCGTTCCAATAGTGAAATGACATGACGGGTTTGAATGAGTGCCAGCTAGAAGCAACAGTTAGCAGTTTTAGCACTTGCAAATTATATAATGCACTCTCATTCCGATCACAAACAAATTAGAAAGTGGTTACCTCACTTTTCCTAGAGCCAACACGGATATTCTTATCTGCACTCATGATGGGGTTAGTTTGACTCGGTGGATGTCCGTACAGTGCACGTACCCTTAATGCACAAACAATATTATTATCATTATTATTCGCAAATTGCACTATCATTTAAATACCAGTTTCGGTCACGTATCACACGAGGACGTCTCACCACACATCCGTCAATGATTAGTGCTCGTTCTGTTGCATAACATGATTATAATTTGGATATTTTTCACTTGGCTCAACCTAGAGAGAGCATGCGCATTTCGCAGGGAATTAATTCGAATTCTGGTAACTCGTAAGAATGAGACTTGTAACGCCCATAGCGAAAGCGTAGCCACAGTTTTATGTATTTATATGAATGTAATATTTATTTATACCGAGTGATCCATTTAAGGTGAGACTGTAATTTAGGTTGGTAACCTGCAGGAATTGGCAGCTTTGTGTCAAAAATGATGCTAGATAGCAGATAGTATAAATTTTCACAAGATTTTAAGACCTTAGCGTTATCATAACTTGTGCGGTGAACGTAAAGTTGCCTATAGTCAATGTCTTAAGAGCATATTTTCTTACTGCCATCTAACGCATTTTCTTAAAACTACTTCGCGCGTTTTCAAATTTAAAAAAAGTACGAAATAAACACGTGCACATAAAAAGAACAAACGTAGATATTCATCACTTTGAATTCCTCTGCAAATAATAATTTTCTTTACTAAGATTAATTTATATGCAAGACAGTTTTGCAGTTATTTTAAGTTTCCATTAATTGTATACATAAGAGACTATAAATTGACTTGTCTAAATTTTCAAGTAATTATTATTACCGTTTGTAATCTTTAGTAATAATGGAAGGAAGCGATTTATACATAATTAAAGTGGAATATGGATTTTATTGTCATAATACATTGAAAGTTTTATATTTTACATAGAAATATGATGTACACAAATTAATTACATCGAGTGTAATTTGCAATAGTTAACAAATTAGGCGCAGTACTTGGGCGACATTTATGAGGAATCAAGTTCCGGTTAAGTCAAAGGTTATCGATGAATTAAATTTCTGACACAATTTTAATCGACATAAAAAAATATATATAACATTTGGAGATTCTAAGATGTAAAACGATGTCCTGGAATAAGTTATTATTATCATTACACATTCATTGTTACACTAATTTTATTGGATACAAAGCGAAAGGAACGAATATAAATATATACATGTAAATTATTTGTTATAATGTATATCACAAATGCGAGTATTATTTCTTAACTGCTAAGAATATTGTATGTATATAATAGTTTATAAACATATTTACTTGCCATTCTATACATAGACAAAAGTATGTAATAAATACTGTAATTTGGAGGCATACAATCAGTGAGGTACTTTACATTTGCGATTCGCACGCCTTCCGTTACACATTAGAAATTACAATAACAAGATAATTGGCCTGAAGCAAATCTACTACATTCAGCAGTATTAATGCAACAACAACTTTTAATTACAAAGTGCTGTAAATATTATAGATTTGAAGATGGGTATATAAATACATCTAAATATAAAAAAAAATAATGACTATAAACGAATACTTTTTAAATCACTCACTTTGTCAATTCAATTTTCGAATAAATTACACAGAATTAATTATATACAATAAATAAATTAATAGTAACAATTATAAAAAAAATCTTTGGTAATACACTTCTTTGTAACATTTGTAACAGACATTCTGTTATACAGTGCTCTCATTTTTATTCTATACTCCCTCATTTATTAAATGCAAAATTATTATAAACGATTACACACACTACATTCGTAGTGTTAGAACGTTCGGCTGTTACATATGCTTAAAATACACTGTGGAGCCGTACGGCTCCAGGAATGTCTGCATGTTAATGCCCATAATCCATGAAGAACCTAAAAAATACACATTTATTACTTCATTGAAAATGTAATTTTTTTTTGTTATAGCAAAAAGACATCAGTGAAAATTTATTTAGAATTTTAATTTAAAATTGCGGTTTTTTTGTATTACTGATGTCTTTTTGTAATTGAAGTCCACTTACAATGATTGCTGCGACAGCCTGAGTAAGTATTTTTAAGTTCTTCATTGTTCCTCTTGCTGTGTCTGATATGGTTCAGTGGTTTGATTCACTAAAAATTGACTAAAATTAAAAATTTAATATCATTCAAAGTCTGGCATAGTTATTTGGTTATTTATGAATGAAAAAGTACTTCAACTATGTGTGTAAATCAATGAAGACGAGTGTTATTTTGGAAGTCTCTATGATAAGGAGCAAGTCTATTGTAAACTGGATTCAAGTGCTGTAGACAGAATAATATAATTTTGCAATGAGAGACAATTTAGTGCGGCTAATACTATGATACGACATGCATTTTTAATAAGTTAAACACATCTAACACTCACAACAAATCTATGATTAATTATAGAAGATGATTAGTTAGTTATTTGTACAATTGTTAATTTCCGATATAGTACCATTTACATACCTAGTTAAAAAATCCAGTCGTTTCCATATTTATATCCAATAAACAAACTAAGACCCTTCTACAATAGAACACTACAACATTATTCGGGTGCTAAATCAAAATTCCATTTTAAATAATAATTTATTATTATTTTTAATTTGTTACAAATTTGCAGAATTTGTTGTGAGTATTAGAATTGTATTAATAAATAAATATATCTACATGACTTTATACAAAAGAAAAACAGAAACTTAAATAAATGAAACGTAGTTCGGTCCCTGATATCTCGTTTATATGTACTCATATATATCAACTTGCTCTTGACTGTTTGTAACAAAAAAGGTATCATAAAAATAACAGTCTTATGGTAATAGGATTTATACAAATATACAATTTCTTCAGCGTTCTGTTCTCGATCGGTATCTCGTTACAAAAAACGGCCACTGACCACCACGGCGTTAAGTACACAGCGGCAAACACACCATCGTGAACCAATTTTTGGAAGGCCGATAGTGTGTTGGTATGTTATATTTGGCAAAATATAAATGGAGAATTATGTACAAGTGCATCGGGCTATAATACAGCAGTACAATTGGTTGTACAATTGCTCTAAGGAAATTCTCAACAATAATATGCTGGCAAACCATATATACATGGGCGATACATACTGCCTATGTTAAAATTAACCGCCTTCTTGTCACATTTGTTCCCAGTGAAGCCATCAGGACACCTACAACAAGGTTAGAACATAATTATCACAAAACATCAATTATAATAAATCTTAAAAATGTATGTCGCGATCGCTTGCAGTTGAATCAGAAATCGACGAGTTTTAGGCACGCGGCCAACTCATAAAATGTGTCTAATTTCTTGGAATCAATGAATACATTGGCCATGTAAACGATGAATCAATACTATTGGTAATTTAAAAAATGCAATTATCAATCATTCTAAACAAGTCAGAATTTTCGAAACTCGTAAATCAAAGCTAGCTCAAAATAATTGAATACAATTTTCAAATGAACATTTTTTTAATAAAATCTAGATTTGGTAAGGTTTTGGAAACAAATCTAAAACCAGAAGTGGGTGTTTACTCTTATCATAATTTGTTTTATCAATAATTTCGAAAATATTATACATATTTATAAAATATTTTAACAAAAGTTAAAGTCAATATTAAACTGCATATGTGACCTAGCATGGAAAATGTGATCTTAACTTACGCGAGGTCAAAACAATGTTTTTGATGTTTTCTGAATGCTGACATCCTGCCGAAAACGCCGTTTGTTTCAAAAAATTTCTCTCTTTTTTCGTTGCAAAGATATGAATTTACAAAGCTTTAATTTCAGAAAATCAGGTTTTTAGAAAAACGCGTTTAAAGTTTGACAATAGTTTAAATATGAATTCTGACTACTAAGGTGCTTTTAACTAAAACATAGATACAGATTCTTGTAGTGTACAGAGGGATAGTTACTGATCAGATTCAAACCCGAAAATTGATATTTTTGACTTGTCTCTCAATAAATGGCTCTCTTTAAAAATTTTCCCATGTAAGTTAAGGTCCCATTTGCCATGGGCGGTCACATATATTGATTTGCGGACTAAACAACGAATTTTCTCGACACATATAACATATACGTATATTATTTTTTCCTTTGGTGTATTACAATTTCCGGAAAAAAAAGTCGCATTCCAATTTCAATATGAATGTCCGTTTCTATCCCATATCAAAATTTATTGATACGGCACTCATTTTTAAATTCCGACTATTTTGACGTTATAGTTTTTTATACACTTCTGTAATCTGAAAACATTTACATATGCAGGGTGTTTAATTAAATATAATGTCCTTTAATACTATTTTCATCGCTAGAGGAAACAAAAATGGTTTTATTAAAGAACAATATGCCTATCTTGACAAATAAAAAAGGTTCCCATAAAGTCCAGGTTTCCCTAATTACCCTATACAGAGCCTAGTCCCAACTTGACTAGGCTACCATGGGTGGGTATCTTCATTCTTATTAAAGATAGAGATTCGTGTAAATGGGCAATGTTGTGCAGCTTTGAGCGTTTAAACATATGCCGTTGACAATGTTTAAAAAAATCGAACAGTTTGGACATTATTTTAAAAATTGAAAATCGCAAGTCAAATATTTTGAAAATTATAAAAGTTATGCAGAAATGCTTGAGACAAAAGTTACTAGAGTTGATTTAAACACACTTAAAAATCATGTAAAATAAAAATAAAATATGGCGGTTTTCAGGTAATAATAAGAAACATACCCATCATAGCCTACTCAATTTGTGACACCCTGTATACAAATACATCTAAATGCAACAACAAAAATACTATCAATGGATAATTTTTAAACGACACATTTTCTCAATTCAATTTTCGAATAAATTAGACAGAATTATATACAAAATATAAATTAGTAGTAACAATTATAAAACAATCTTTGGTGTTACATTTATTTATAACGTTTTTTAAAACACATTCTGAATAGCTTTCATTTTGAATAAAAGTTAGATGAATATTATTCAAAGAAAAATTACTTAAACGAGAAGAAAAAAAAAACGTAGTCGTTGATTTGTCAGAAAATTTCTGTAATTTCTGAAAAGTAGTATTATAATTATATATACTATAAATTCAGTTGAAATTAATTTTATGAATAAGTAAATGCATATAAGAAGAAAGTCATGTGGTGATATAAATATCGTTTTATTAATATTTATGTATTTTTTAGGGATATTTTCATTGTATATTTATGTTATTAAGGTTTTTGGTCTTATGAGAGTAAAAATAAGAATTCTGGAGTGTTAGTAGAAAAAATACTTACACACAGTAATATTCATTTAAGATTGAGCTCATGTAGCACGTTCCACCATTTTGACAAAATGTGTTGTGGTACGGAGGTAGACACTTATCTCCTAGAAACACATAGATGCATTAACGCTATAGTTGGAGAATCCACCTAGAAGAAATTAATAAGGAATAGAGGGATAGTTTCAATCACAATGAATTTACACAATGACCTAGTAAGCGTTTTTTTGGCGATGTGCACATCCTTGCTATAGGTATAGGTATAGGTGCACAAGGCCAAATTACCCGTTGAGCATTTTGGGACTTTGGGAGAAATAATGAAGTCATAATTTTTAATGTTGAAATTTTAAGTGTTGTTTATTTGTTGTTTATTTATTGTTATATTTTTTGTTCTCTGTTAATTTAGAATATGCCATAGAACAGTGTTATTAGGAAATATATTTTACTATTTGAATATTTAGCCTGGGCGAGAGCATAACTTACTGTTACACACTGTTCAAATATTTCAGAATTATTATTTTGAATTTATTTAGAATTATTATTATTATTACATGGAATTTTTATGTTTGATTTTATTACTGTTTCCGGTCGTTTCAAATGTAAAAATAAATTCAAAACTAATATTTGATACAAATACATAGGATTTAAATAAGCATCTAAATCGGTTAATTAAAGAAGAATTTTACCAAAAATAATATTGGATACAAATAGAATTTAAATTAGGATCTAAATCTGTTGATTAAAGAATAATTTAACCAAAAATAAAACTTCCCCCCAAATGATTCTTAATCCTGTACTTCACATATGGAATTCTTCTAAAGTGCGCATTGAAAGCCATATTAATAAACATTTGCAGGGGTGCTATATCTGTCACTGGTGTCGGTAATTAGACATAGACATAGAAATTGGACCTACTTCGGAAAATAACCAAAACAATACTGGCAAGATCATAGTAATTGTGGCTGAAAATATTTCAGCCACATTTCAGGATTGGTCTAATGTCCATACAATAATTACTCCACACTGCAAGAGATCGCGAAAAGATGAAATATGCGATCGCAAACAACCATTAATGGATATGCAGGGGAAGAAGAAAAATAAGATTGTTTCATTCTGCTGTACTCTTCACGTTCTGACCAGCTGAGTACAAAGTTTATACAGGCTGCGCCATTTTTTAAAACTATAATCGAGGGTTTTTCAAAAATATTTGTAATTTCCCAAATAAACACCCTGTATAATATATTCAGCTAGCAATTGCTCATTATTTCTCGAATGAAATATAATACCATATTATTTGATGAAAACACTCGATATTACTATTCTCATCAATCCATACATTTTTCATTATTTTAATATATGATTTTTTCTTAAATCTGTCATCTTAAACACTACAAAATCGCTTTATTTAAATTACTTACCTATAAAATGAGGGTTATGTGATTTCTTTGTGCATGAAACTTCAAATTACCCCGTAAGTCCAATGAATTGTAAGGATACTGTATTGATTCATTTGAACTACAAGAAGTGTATCCAATAATTATAAAATATTCACGAAGTACTTGAAGTGTATACAAATATTTATTCATACTATTTAGATAATTAAGATTTTAAGTGCTTCACTGAAATATTTCAGGGCCAGGGAGGCAAAATATACACATTTTTATTAGGTACTCATGAAAAACTAAAATAAATTACCTACTACCTAATTTTTACCTATGGTGTATGCAGATTAGACTGCCTACAATTAAATAGTAGCGGAAATCTCGAAAATCAGACTATAAATATCTTGATGCATTACTGCAAGTATTACAAATTTATGACATATTATGCCTTAGTTCATGCCTTTATAGTAAATTGTTAGAAATGATATGAAATACGATACATATCAAAATGTAAATAATATTTTTGTATACTATTATTTGATAAGTTAATAGATTTTTTAATAGATTGTTCAAATTGTTACATACAATATGTTTCTAAAATAATCGAATATTCTGATAACTTAATGTTATTACTCAAGATCATCGTTGCTCTAAGTGAGGGCATTTTTTTCTAATAACAATGAAAAATTATAAATGATTGTATCAAATTCTTTAAATTACCTCGAATTACTAGAATAAAGTTTTAAATATACATGAACTACAACGAAATTATTCCACGATGGGTAAAGGTATATAACCACAATAATAGTGTTTACCACTACTACTACTATTTTTCCATAATTCATGAAAATCCATTAAACATGTCACATGATATGTAACATGTAAAAAATAGTGAGAAAATTACCAAAATTATAATCAATTGTTATACTGATAATATTCGTGTATTTATGTCGACAATTATTTAAATTATCTGAATACTTATCGACGATTACGAAAAGTTATCGAATTCATCAAATTTGTTATCTAAATTTGTGAGAATATGTTCAATATAGGCAAAAAGAGTAAAATTAAATATAGAATTCAATTGAAATTTTTCAAGTTGATCTCCATATATCCTCTATATATCATCTCCTCTATAAGAAGAGTGTTACTGCATGTATTGAATATTAATTAAAATTATATGAAATTTGTTCAATAAAACCAATTTAAATAAAGAAATAAACAATTAAAATAATCAATTATTTCGTTATAAAAAAATACTCCTATGTATCATTTTAATATAATGCAAGGTGGTATGGTATATTTTAATGGAATATTAATACAGTAGAACTTAACTTAAGTCATTTGTTTCAATACATGTATTACGACAGTTTGCTGTACTTGTTATTATGTTTTTGAGAATAGAACGTTATCTAGTTATTCGATTATTTTAATCTAATAATAATAATCTATACGTACTTATATATGTTCGAATAATCGAATATGTTCCTACTTACAATCAAGAGTCCTGAAATATAATATAAATCTCAGAAAAAAAATCCCCTCAGTATGATAAACCTTGACTTGTCTAATTTTCTGTAGCCCTGCTACAGAGCCCTGCCCTGCATCATCTGTCTCTTATACCGGCGATTGCCTACTTCGAGTATCGAGTGTACAAAATTATCGAAAAAAAAAACATTCGAACATTCTTTTCAAATTAACTTATTATTTTTGTTTTTAAATTTAATTTATTATTAAAAATTCACTAATAAATTGAGTTTATAGAATGTAGGTAAATCACTTGTGTAAAATGCAAATCTGAGCAGGATTTGGGAGGGAGCACCTTCACCAACTTTAAATAATCCCAGTTTACCCTTTCAGGCATATTTATTACGTAAACTGTAGTCCAAACGAGATACATCCAAAAAGATCGCCACGATTTGTTGATTGTTAGGCTGAATTTATTTTTATTGGCACGATCAGCAGCTCGGTGCAAGGTTCTTATCTGTATTGTGTAGCCATGCAACGTTTCCTTGAGTTAAAAATGACGCGAAAACAATACACCCCGCAAGATATAAAACGTATTTATAAAGATGCATTAATTGAAAGAAAACACATTATTTGACAAACACTGATTTTGCTTTTCTTGGCTGGTCGGTTGGTTTAGATTGATGGCTGTATTACATTATGTCTATTAAGCTCACGTAGAAATCAGTAGGTTTAATTTGGCGCTCAATAAAATATTGATAATATTATTTTGCAGTGACCGCCAATAAGTCTGATTGATGGATCAATTCAGTGGATTTCGGCATTAGTTTCGGTTCATTAGTAACATTATCAAAAATATTTGTTATGTCAAGTTCAATACATCGCGAATATGCCGATTTCGACACTTTATTTTCGGTTCATTAGTAACATTATCAAAAATATTTGTTATGTCAAGTTCATTACATCGCGAATACGCAATAAAAAAAAAGTAATTACATTAAACTTGAAAGAGAAAATTAAAGTATTTAATTTATTATGCGTTTTCAAATATATAGAGAGAATTAATTGGGTCAAAATGAAATATTTCTATGCAAAAATACAGAAGATTGCGTATTTTTGTATATGTAATTAATTTCTTGCAAAAAACATTTTTAAGGAAAATGACAGAGCATTCGTGTACTATTTTCAGTGTTTGCTTTCAATTAAAATAATTGATGGCGGTATTAAATTGACACTATTAAAATCCCATATAAACGGGGAGGTGTAATTTTCCATTGATTATAAATAATGGAACACTAATTTGTTATTGCATTCAATATGTACCTCATAGTCTGAAAATAACGAAAAGTCGGATTATTTTAATCCGACTTTTCGTAATTTTCAGACTATGTACTTATTTTAATCAAATAAAAATAAACGATTTAGATTCGTATAATCGATTTTTAATTTTTTTTATATGATGTATTTACATTCTTATAATAAAATTATATAAATAGAGAATAAATGACGTGGACATGCAAGCATAAGTGACCAAGTTAAAATTTAACAAAAATGAGTTGGCATGACCACGTACCACAAAAGTTCATTGTATTTATTAGAAAAAAGTTTCCATGTTGTATCAAAGTTCACTGTCATGTTAATAAAAACTTTTCAGAAATAATAAATATTGAAAACTCAATTTATCAGAAAATATTGAATTGGTCACTTTTTCTTGTGAATCCACGGAATGTTAATTTAATTAATTTTGAAGCTCAAAAATTATACTGCAGCCAATATTGAGTGTCTATAATTTTTATATATTAAACTAACTAATTGGAAAGTCTCTAAACTTATTGGTTTTATTTATAATAAAATTGAAGTGAATACATTGAAATTTCAATGTACATATTATTGATTGGAAGCACAGACGTGTTTTACACGTAACTCAGGTGTAGTTTAAAGGAAGCAATGATTGAGAACTTTCTGGTAGATTGGTTTGCTTTATGGACCATGATTGGTACATTGTCTTGCCTGGGAAAGCATTTCATGCATTGCTTTATTGGATGCTAATTACTGTTATAAACTGGACCATAGTTTAGTAGCAGTCGATGCAATATCGCTAACTTAATAAAACATTCGAAATACATATAATTGTTAGTATATTTATGAATGGTTGTTTATTACAGGTCGCGACTCTAAATTTTTTTCACTTCACAGTATGCAGTGAAAAACCGATTTTCGAGAACAAGTCACTTGTTATGTTTGTTTACTTAAAAAAAAAACAAATTATCCTTTTTCACAACGACATTTATTTCTCTAAATGTACATTTCAACCACTACGTTAGCATCTTCAGCAGACATTTGTACTGCGTTATGTCGTTGTGAAAAAGGATAATTTGTTATTTTTCTTTAAGTATTAATTTTTCACAAGCTCCAACCAATTATTTTACTTGTTATTGTTATTGATATGAACATTATAACCATTTTCTGACATTACTATTTTTGTTTCTTTTACTTCTATATGGATTCTTTAAGTTTTTTGTCTAACTTATATATTTTTTTAGACGTTTACTGTGACGTTGGCCGTTTAAATGTAAGTTGTAATGTGAATGTTATAATGTCAATATAATGTTAAATGCAGTTTGATATTGTGTATGCCTTAAGGAATCGATGGATAAAGCAACTGGGAAAATTAGGGAGAAATTGAAGTATTTTAAATTTCCCCTTGTGCGAAAAATGAACTATGACATTCTTAATATTCCACGCCACATGTGCTTGCGATTGCTCTTATAATTTAGCCTGTCCGGAATTAGTTGTTAGATGTAATACATCTACATCCTCTTTAGATTTAGAACTATTTTCAATTTTTTTTTTCATCAATTTTTTATATTATAGTTTACTAATGTACTACTAGAGTTTACTCAGAGATACTGAGCTTTGTGAAATTATTATAATTAATTAAATAGCTTATTTCAAACCTTATTTCCACTTTCATTTCAATTGCAACGCAATCATCTTCAGTAGTATGGTTTTGACATAGTAATTGACAAATTTATTATCATTTTTTTCTTGTTTTCTTACCACCCTTATGATATTTTGTGGCTTATATAGTAACTCTTTTAATACAAGTACATATAATGGCAATCAAATTAAAAAAATGAAAGCAGCTCATTTCTTTACTCATTGGGTTTGCTTCATCTTCAACTGCTTCATTCCTCTCGAAGAGGAGCGTGACTTGACGGAAGTTAAGCTGCTGAGCGGAAAGTCCCGAGTATAAACCCAGGAAAGAACATCTTTCGTTTACAGTCGCAAATCAATGGCCAACAAGCGAGGGTATCGACATGGTTCGAATATGAAACGGCTTTCAAAGAAGTCACCATTCTAACATTACGGCCACCAATACAATTTCTTTTGGAATTCTTCGTCTTGCTATATTTTATATCAACTGACATCCAATTTGGAAGTAACTTTAATTGATCTCTTGTTCAGCAAATATTTAAACAACCTCTTATAATTTGATCTAATCTCTTAATTGATCTCTTGTTCAGCAAATGTTTAAACAGCCTATGACGTTTTGTATGGTCGTCAGTGGAGAGTGTATTGTAGATAATCGCAAACGTTGCTGGATTCTCGTTTACTATGCGTATGGGTTTCTCGCATGAACTCTCTCTAATTACATCCATGCAACGCTGCTGAATTTATTAATCTTGCAGTGTTTGTTAATTTTTAATATTGTCCCCCATGCAAATTATGACTAAACAGGATTCAGACTAATAGTTCGTCACTTGAGAGCTGAACTAGTCTATATCTAATTTGCTTCCAATTAACTTAGAATAGTTCGTAAAGCAGAACTAGTCCATGTCCAATTTACTTCCAATCTAATCTAATTCCAATTTTAATACTTCTGCTCCAAGCGGCAAGTTATTTATCTATGAAGTACATTATAAGGCGTTTATGGCCCGCGGCGTGCCAAGTAAAAGCTCGAGCCGTAGGCAAGCACTATTTCACGTCAGTTATGCCCGAGGTTGCGCGCAAAGACCGTAATGCTCTCAACGAAACCAAAATTTTTCATTTTTGTAAATTTTGACAGTTTCCAGGTTCACCGATTGTCACACTGACAGACAAAGGTTTAAATGGGGTTAAAGCACTATCCAGGCTATCAGGCAATAATACAACTTAAACGCCCTAAGGTCTATAAAGTGATATTTATCATAAGGGTCCATACAGTGATATTTATCATAAGGGTCCATAAAGTGATATTTAACCCTTCATGTGTAGTATACATAGTGGCGATCTTAGATCGGTCGTACATAAAACATGTTTTCCAATAGCATATTCTTAAATTATTTGATATTTTGAGGTGTTTTTAAAACAAAAATGTTAATATAGAATAAAGAAAAAAATAACAAGAGAAGGGCTTCATTCCAGAAAGGCTTTTAATAAATTGGACCAGAAGCTAAGAGTATCAATTTTTTTCGTGAAACGTGATGAGGTTCTTTTGTTTTTCGAGGTTTAGTTGGTAATAGCTCCTCAAGGATAAGGAAGAGGCAATAACTTAAGGTTTACACGTTCTCCTTAATTTCTGACGAAGCACTAAGGTTTCTTCGTTTCACCACTCATGATTTTAACTCATGTTTATCCAGGTATTTTTCGTAAATACTGTTTTGTTTACATCTTTACATTAGAGAAAGGCTTTTAACACATTGGACCATAAGCTAAGAGTATCAAATTTTTTCGACAGTTCCTCCAAATAGGCCATCGTCGCAATCACTAACATGATAAGGTTCTTTTGTTTTTCGAGGTTTACTCGGTAATAGCTTCTTAAGGATAAGGAGAGGGTAATAACTTAAGGTTTACACTTTCTCCTTAATTTATGACGAAGCACCAAGGTTTCTCCCTTTCACCACTCATAATTTTAACTCATGTTTATCCCGGTATTTTTCGAAAATACTGTTTTTTTTACATCTTTACATTAGAGAAAGGCTTTTAACAAATTGGACCATAAGCTAAGAGTATCATTTTTTTCGACAGGTCCTCCAAATAGGCCATCATCGCAATCACTAACATGATCAGGTTTATTTTTCGAGGTTTACTCGGTAATAGGATTAAGGATAAGAAGAAGGTAATAACTTAAGGTTTACACTTTCTCCTTAATTTCTGACGAAGAACCAAGGTTTCTCTCTTTCACCACTGTTAATACTCATGATTTTTAACTCATGTTTATGCCGGTATTTTTCGTAAATACTGTTTCAGCTAGCAATCGAAGTAATTCTAGGCCATGTGCAATGCATTGTGATTGTATGAAATTCAGCCAAGGATTTTCTCGTAAGAACATGTACAAAATTAGATATTATAATTATTATTTATTATTTTAAAATAAAAAGTTTATATATTTTTTTGTATTGTTTGTAATAAATGCCGAGTGTTGTGTACCATAAGAGCCTGAACACACGTAGATACTGTATGCGAGATACAGTATGTGAGCTACAGCGCAATATATCACACTATAAACACTTGTGGAGTGCAATATTTTCGGCAACGATAAGTTTATTATCATTTGGTCTAATAGTAAGTTTGCTTTAATTTTCCTCCACGATACTGTATCTCGCATACTGAATCTGCATACAGTATCTACGTGTATTCAGGCTCTAATAGTTACAATCTAAAGGTTCGAGATGAAAAAAACTCACACAGCATTTCTCCAAACTTGCATTAATGTTGAATTATTCTTATTATTCTTGAATTATTAAAATCGAACCCATATTATTAATTAGCCAGAGGCTTAACTCACTACACATGAGGTATTAATAATAAAAGGAAAGTCACTCGATATTATTAATATGAGGTACTGATAATAATAAAGAAAATCAATCGGTATTTTAGATTGTATCAAACTACTCGGCGTTTTGTATTGAAATATTAACGCTGTGAGAAAATTGTACGAGCGTAAATTATTACTCAATTTTTCATCTTAGTGAATATAGAATTTTTAATAGAATTCTATATTTAAATGAACTAAGTTAACCATCATGATTAAGTACGGAGTATTTGTGTAATCTGAATTATAATATATTTCTTAGTTTTAAGACCGTAAGAAAAAGTACGTAATCCCAACATTCGAAAGGCTAACAACAGCAGTGATTGTTTTTATTTGAGTTTATTTAATAAAAAAATATATAGTTCACACTGGGTTTTTGTACCGGCGAGTTAGTCTTGTGGGTAGTCACACGATTACGTTAATTTCTCAACAGTAAGTAAAGATAATTGTGCAGAGAGGTACCATGACTATTACTATTAGTTATTCGGATATCGGCGGGTGCACTGGTCATCGTCTGTCCGTTGACGCTGGTGGCCACACAGTAATAATGTCCAGAGTCTCTCTCCTGCGTAATTTTGATCACTAGTGTAGACTTCCTCCTAGAATATAAGAAAAAAACATAATTAGATTTTAATTTTCACAAGATACTTATTGCAAGATGAAACAATTTAAAATATAAAACCGAGAGTATTTTGAAAGTAAACTCATTTTTATATCAAATTAGCTAATTGTGTGGTATATACACGGAGTTTCAAAAGTAAAGAAAAACATCAATAAAATCGATGAGGAAAAAAAAATACTAGAATAGAACAAAAAAAACATAATTAATTTCAATTTTCACAAGATACTTATTGCAAGATCAAACTATTTTACATTATAATACCGAGGGTATTTTGAAAGTAAACTCATTTTTAAATCAAATTAGTTAATTGTGTGGTATATACAGGGAGTTTCAAAAGTAACAGGTGCGATCAATAAAATCGCTGAGAAAAATATTTGAAAAAAATTCTCGGATAGGTCGATTTTTATTTTTAAATTGTCATTTAGACATGTAATTTTCAATGTTAATTTTTAAAGTTGGGGTTGCTGGCGCTTATGGTTGGAGGTTGAACAATGACAATTTAAAAATAAAACTCGATCTGTCGTTTTTTTTTTCCAATATTTTTCTCTACGATTTTATTGAATTCATCCGTTACATTTGAAACTCCCTGTAGATATTTTTATTAGGCTATCGACCAGAGATTTGTCCACCCTATACAGATTAGTATCATTCTTTCCATCCACTGATTAAGTTTTAAATAGTTATCTGACGGTTTAAGATACGCGGAAGGTGTATCGAAACGCATAAACAAGTAGTTTCTAACCTCTTTAACCTATTTATAGTGTAATCACTATAACTTAGTTAGTTAATCACATTAAAATATACTTATTTTATAGTGAGGATTAGTGAGGATGAGGGTGAACTCTTTAACCTATTTATAGTGTAATCACTATAACTTAATTAGTTAACCACATTAAAATATACTTATTTTATAGTGAGGATTAGTGAGGATGAGGGTTCTCATATTAATCGACAATGTATTTTCAAGGACGAGTTTTTAATTAGATACGATTTTAAAATAGAATTTGATTGATAACTGTGAGAAAACTTTTTACAAAAGTATTAATTTTTGATTAAAATATTATATTCTGGTAAAAAAAAGAATATCCGAGTATTGGTTTTTACAAATTTAATTCCTTGTAACAATGTTATAAATTCTAGCAATAATATTATGAACACAGATTTGATCTGTTGCTTGTGTAACTATACAATTCGTTTTATGCTTAACACAGTTTTCGATTGCCTTAAAGACATTACAAACACATTAAGAGGTTTCTAGCCTTCTTATAGGTATGTTTATCTGGCAGACAAACTATCCTCAACTTTGAAAAGACCGCCCCTAATGTTGCTGCGTTCGTAAATCGCGAATACGAAGTAATCGGTTTATCCAACGAGTTCAATGTAGAACGTAGATTCGAGCCCACAATGTATCGCAATAAAATTATGGCTCGATTGAATAATAGCAAAAGAAAAAAAAATAGTATCTATCTTAAAAATTTAGCATAATAATAATAAACAATAACTATAAAATTGTGTTTGTAAAACATATGATATACACACATAAAGTTTAAATATAAAATTTTAATAATTGTGCATTTGGGAGCCATTCATGCGGACAACTGGGGATCGGTTTCGACCTAGTGGGTCTCATCAGTCCAGTGATTCCGACGAGTTGATTCCCAACTGCATGATATGCATTTGGCATATGAATGAATATGCCATGAATATGAATAGATGATATACACATTAAAAAACATAATAATGATACTAACAATAAAAGTAATATTTATTTATGCTGTGGGCTTATAATAGGATCAAAATGAATGGCAATTTAATTTTCAATATTATTATTGTGGATACATTTTTTTTTTCACAAAATTTGTAGTAGAGTAATATATATTTATGCTGTGGGCTTATAATAGGATCAAAATGTATGGCAATTTAGTTTTCAATATTATTATTGTGGATACATTTTTTTTTCATAAAATTTGAAGTAAGTAACGTTTATTAACGCTGAAAAGTACAGAGTTTTTAGACTGCACAAAATCACAGAAGTGTAATTTATTCACAACGTCTGGCTCGTAAGGTAGATAATAAGAAATATATCTTAATAATATTAATTGCTTAAAAATGTGACAATAATCATATTAGTTGTAAAATTGCTAATTTCCCAATGGTTCACGGTTTCGTGTCGTTTTATTCAATTACCTACCTATCATGCATTTCCTCGCTGCTATGTAACATACAAGAAGAACAGTATATAGACATGTATGTATTTTAAATCATATTTACCAAAAATGTAACGCTTCTTAATTATTCAATAAACACATTTTCCACGACAGTGCGTAAACTAAGTTATTACGCACTGTCCACAGTACATACATCAAATAAAATAAAATAAAATAAGATCAAATGGCTCAGCAATATAATGTATTGAATACCCTATGGAAAATACAGCCATGAGCACACTACGGATATTATAGATACGTATACGTTGCAAAAGCAACTTATAGCCATTTCATTGCTCTATGAGATAAAAAGTATGTCATTCCATTAAAAAAAAAAAAACGTTAAATTTAAGTTGGCACTTAAGTAATGACATTTTTGAAAGACTAATTATCACAAGTTTCAGCTGCAAAATATGTCAGTCATAGAGGTACATTCATGTACAATTCCAGATAAATCTTCCGTTTTTATCTTATTTGTAAGAGAATTTGAAGCAATATTTCAAAAGGTTTTTTGAGGTCAAAATCTTGGAATTTAATTTTTATCTCAGAAAGCAAAAAAGGTACAATTGTACAAAATGTACAATTCCAGATAAATCTTCCGTTTTTATCTTATTTGAAAGAGAAAATCTTGGAATTTAATTTTTATCTCAGAAAGCAAAAAAGGTAGGTGTATACACATTTCTACAAAAGACGTTTCAAATTAAACGGGGAAGCCAGAAACATAGCCAGCCAATAATATATAGGGTGTTCTATTTAAGAAACCAAACTTGATGGCTACTTCCGGTAGAACCGGAAGTGATAGAAGGCTGAAAGTATTTCAAGTGAGGAGAACGGAATATGCAATGTTTGGATGAATTTTTTCAAAGTTTTTTTTTTTAAAAAATCTTATTGGAAACCTCATACACTTTAAATGGTCCATGAGCCTGGGACACCCTGTATAGTCCATGCCAGATAAAATGTCAAAACCGAAGTCCCTCCTCTGTCCAGTCAGACTGATCAACAGAAATGCAAATTCATATCATGGAACATTCTAGTTTACTGAGGAACCGATGATAGTGAGCTTAAAGTCACTGAGTAATGGAGTTGCTTATTCCACAGCTCTTCATTCCTAAGGGATCAAAGAAATAAATGTATGCTCCCGCTGGTAATCGAATGTATTCATTGATCCAATTCCACCAGTAGGAGGGGGGGGGGGGGGATTTCGGTTTTATATGAAAAGTGACATCTTATCTGGCATGGACTGTAGTGGTATAGATATAATTTAATCGCCAGAAATTCCATCAACGGGTTACTTGTAAATACTCTAGGTGATATTGCGAGGTAAGGTCAGCTGAAGAATTTATAGAGCAAAAAATCAATTATAATAATAGTGCTGATTTCAATTGTATGATTAGGACTAACTTTACCGTTTCTATACCTTGCGAACTATAGGTTTTGTGGCAAACCATGTAATATAACTTTTATTCAAAATTTTGTTTCCATCAACTTTACCCAATATAATTTTTTTTAAGCGGTGCACCGTTTACGAAATAATTGCGAAACATAACACAAGTTCGCCATTTGGGGGATGTTTTTTCAATATTAAGGGATGAAGGCCCCACCGGGGGAGGGGATACTCGACAATTTTCGATTTTGGAGTATTCAAGAGCTCTAGAATCGAATATCGTCGAGAATATCGCCCAAATTTCAAAAATATATAATTTATTTAATATCAACGATATTAACACATATAAAGTGAACTTTTCAAAATGGATTTTTTTGTTGTTAACATTGGTTATCAGAGTGACGAAAAATAAGCATATTTCGCAAAACTATGATGCATGTGTAAATACCATAGGCGAAATTACATGATGCAGAAATTCCAATTTAAGAAATATTTTAAAAACTACCTATTTCGGGAATATGGTTGTATAATACTTTTTTGTAGTAAATTGTCGTGCCAAATGCTCTAGAAGATAAAACGTATGTTATTCCATTAAAAACAAAAAATGAAATACATTTACTTTAAGTGGGCCTTAACTAATGACATTTTTTAATCAACTGTCAAAATTTTCCTCTGCAAAATATATCAGTCACAGAGGTACCATTCAGGTACAATTCGAGATATATTTTCCGTTTATACCTTATTTATAAGAGACATTGAAGGCATTGTCAATAACGTCTTTTTGAGGTAAAAATCTCGAAATTTAATATTTATATCATAAAGTAAAATGATAGGCGTACAAATATCTCTACAAAAGTTGATTCAAATTAAACGGGGAAGCCATTGTCCATAACGTCTTTTTGAGGTAAAAATCTCGAAATTTAATATTTATCTCGTAAAGTAAAATGATAGGTGTACAAACTCTTTACAAAACTTGTTTCAAATTAAACGGGGAAGCTAGAAGTATAATTATATATAGGGTGTTTTCAATAAAAAGAAACAAAAGTTGATGGCTACTTCCGGTAGAGCCGGAAGTGATAGGAGGTTAAAAGTATTTCACCTGAGGAGAACGGAACCAGCAATGTTTGGATGAATTTTTTCAAAGTTTTATTTTATCGGGAACCCCATAAACTTTGAATGGTCCATGAGCGTGGGACACCCTGTAGATTGAATTAGGTTATTTCAGATATGCTCATGTAAGTATATTAAATGTAGTCATGAATGTTTGACACTACATTAATCTTTCTATTAAAGATTTTGAAATTACTTCTTAGATTAGTAGAGAAAATAATATTTAGTATTCATTATTTTATTTAGAAAGAGGATAAATAAATCATGAACATATGGAAAGAGCACTTCCAATAACTTCTGTCTGGAAAAGAGACAACCAATGAAGGTAATGAAAACGAAGAGGAACAAGAAAATAGTAACGAAACAGAAGAAGAAGAGGGATCTATAACAGAAGAAGAGTTAGAAAACGCACTAAAGAAGTTAAAGTACGGAAAAGCCCCAGGTCACGACAAAATCAAATCTGAAGAGCTGAAATACATAGGAAAGGATGGGAAACAACTACTACTACAGTTAACAAATAGAATATGGGAAACAGGAAAAATACCAGCAGACTGGCAAAAAGCAGAGATCTTCTCAATATATAAAAAAGGAGATTGTAGAAATTGCAACAACTTTAGGGGAATATCCCTGCTGTGCATAGCGGCAAAACTGTATGAATCAATGCTAGAGAATAAACTAAGAAATGAAATTGAAAAGACAATGGAAAAGTCACAAAGTGGATTCATGAAAGGACATTCAACACAAGACCATATCTTCACAATTGAAAAGATGACAGAAACAAATGATGAACAAACTATACATGATATTCGTGAACTTAGAAAAGGCATTTGATAGAGTCCCAAGAGCCAAAGTGTGGGAAATACTTGAAGAAAGGAAGATAAAAGTGCATTTAATAGAAGCAATCAAGAGTATGTATAAAACCACAGAAAACTACGTAAGGACAAATAATTCAATATCTGAGAATTTCACAACCACGCAAGGCCTTCGACAAGGCCTTAAGCCCTCTGCTCTTTATTATATTCGTAGACAACATAATGAAAAAAAAGGATAACACCAAGAAGGTAGAAATAGGATACTATAAAATGAAAAGAATAGTGATAGCAGAATGTGCTTTTGCCGTTGAACACAAGGCCTTCGACAAGGGGGCGCTTTAAGCCCTCAGCTCTTTATTATATTCCTAGACAACATAATGAAAAAAATTAAGAATAACACCAAGAAGGCAGAAATAGGATACTATAAAATGAAAAGAATAGTGACAGCAGAATGTGCTTTTGCTGATGACTTAGTCATGCTAGCCAAAAGCGAAGAAGACCTGCAACACAATATAAGCATATGGGAGGAGGAACTGAAAAAACACAACATGGTAATTAATATAAACAAAACACATGTAATGGTAGTAGGAAAAGAGGAAACAAAAGCAAAAATACGAATAAATTTGAAAAGGATAAAATAAGTTGGAACCTTCAAATATTTAGGTACAATAGTACATTATAAAGGAACCATGGAAAACGAAATAAATAACAGAATCATGGCTGCAAATAAAACCTACTATGCAATGAACAAGTACATTCTAAACAATAGAAGAATCTCCAAAAACACGAAAATTACACCCTTCAAGACAATTTATAGACCAACACTCTTATATGGAAGCGAAACCTGGACAACAAATGAAGAGACAATGAACAAAATACAAGCAACCGAAATGAGATACTTAAGAAAAGTTGAAGGAGTCACGAGATTAGACAAAATAAGAAACTAACAGATCAGGGAAAACCTACAAATACAAAGTGTGCAAAAATTAATACAGAAACGACAACTAGGATGGTTCGGGCACCTGATAAGAATGCCAGAAGACAGACAAACAAAAATAGTATGGACATCAAAAGACGAAAAGAAAAAGAAGGAACGAGGAAGGGCAAGGAAAAGATGGGAAAACAATATAGAAGCGATCCTAAGAAGAAACGACCTCGATCAACAAGAAGCAAGGAAAAAGGCTACAAATAGAAAGGAATGGAAAGCTTCGTAGACAACATAATTTAGTGGTGGCATGAATCTTGACACCCGAAAGGGTATAGGTGATGTAAATTGATTACATATACAGGGTGAGTCGGTAGAATGGACCAAACTCCAGGAGTGTATTGTACACATGAAAATAATTAAACAAAAAATAAACTTGTTATCCGTTTTTCATTTGTTTTCAAGTTAAAGTTTCAAATCTTGAATATGCAAATATGGTGTTTGTCTATGGTTTCTGCAATGGGTGTGCTACAGCTGCTGTTGAAGGATATCGCCAACGGTTCCACATCAGAAAACTCCGGATAAAAACGTATTTATCTGACTTTTCAACAAACGGTTCAAAACTATAACTTGAAAACAAATGAAAATTGGATAACAACATTTTAGTTCTTTATATTTATTTTCACGCGTACAATACACTCCTGGAGTTTGGTATTTTCCTCCCGACTCACCCTATATATAATATATTTTATTTAGACCTAGCAAAACCTCCTGCATACATTTCTGGCTATGTATATCACTTATTAATGATCACCTGGTATAATACGTTCGCGCTGGTAATATATTTTATTAAAATGAGAAATATTTTCCAATCTTTGATTATTACCATCTTATTAGAAAATGGTATTGTATAATAAGGTTGTATAAAAATAAGTTGTATAAAAAGAAACAGTGTACGATAAACGTGTCTTTATTGACCTCCAAGGTTTTCAGCACGAGGGTAACTTCGTGACGAGTTAAGGAAATGATATTTTCAATAAATTGTAAGGAAAGTTCGTAGAACCAAACAAATTATATTTTACTAGGTAACATGGGTTAAAAGCATGTAATGACAGATGGTTTTCAGTCTTGCATCACAAAATGCATCAGTCTTGATTTTGTCAGAAACAACAAAATTTTCATAAGCAACCTGTTTCGAAAAAATACCCTATCCCTAACTTGCCTTTAATAATTTAGGAATAGGGTATTTTTCGAAACAGGTTGCTTACGTTTTTTTGTTATTTTTTTGTTGGTAAAGTCAAAACTGTTGAGTTTTCAGGCAACAGCATTAACTTATGAATTTCAGTAGGTATATTTTGTGTTCATCAATCATTTTGATGGTATAAGGTGAGATAAGATTATTGATGAAAGTTATGCGTCTCATGAAACTTACCCTTTATTTGAGTAAGTAATTCGTGTATTACTGGTGTTATTTAGGATCGTGTTGTTCTTCTTCCACAAGATGATTGGAATGGGGTAGCCGCCCTTGACTCTGCACACTAGGCGAAGCTTCGATCTGGGCTGGAGGTTCGTCGCCGTCGCGTTAATGGTCGGCTGCCTCAGTTTCGGCCCTGAAACGAGAAAACCACACGTTCACCAAAGGCCAGCACACACATACACACGTAACATAAGTACACATATGTACACATGTGATGCCACACACAGGCACATTAACATTAGCGAGGGTCCGTGGATAATTGACGCGACGGCGACGCCTTCGTGGACGGCGACCGCCGAAGAGGTCGAGGATTTTTACGATTCGACGGAAAAGTGATATTCCAAAATAAATGCCGGATTCCTGGAATGTATTTCAGGAGTTTTGCACGCGCGCTGAATATTAAATTTGAAACAATGCATCGGAATCCGTTAATAGTTCAAGCCAAATATGTAGCAATGCTGCCGAAATATGCATTAAGATGCGGCCTGGCGTGCGAGCGAGCGAGACGGGCTATGCTGGATTGTATTTTAATTTTGTCGCACTAATATATTCACCTCGCCGTAATAGGCATACATTTTATATATACACACGGTGGTCGCTATACTCCATTTTTTACCATTAAATAACTCCGCTCAATCGCCTTTTTTGCTGACGCACACACGGGGGACTTCCAAATTAACGATAATGCGACGGCCAGTGACAATTGTTTTTGCCACAGAGAAGGAGAGAGCACACAGGCGGAATAAATGCGATTTTTTTACTCTTTATCCGCATCTCTTGTGAGTGCATATAAACATTCCACGTTCAAGTTGCTAACGTTATACACACTTATTATATCAAAAATTTTATAATTAAATATAACTTCACAACATTACATTTTAATTGTTTTTGCTATAAACGAAATTTAAAAAAGATCCAAACCAATACATACACCAGCAATGCGAAACAATTTCTAATCAATTGGTACAACTCGTAATTCCTGGGGAAGATGTCAAATATCTTAAAAATTTTAATCGATTAAGACTGAAAAAAAAAGCTCAATTTTAGTACCAGACATGAAGATTAGTACATGTTTTATTAACCACGATGTATCATCTTTTGCACTCATAGACAGGGTGTAACTGAAAAGCTTGGCCAAACTTATAGAACAAAACGGTTAAAGAAGTTCCAATGTGGACAAGTGTCCAGACATTATTTTTGTATTCATAACTTAAAACAGTACAGAACAAAACTGTTAAAAACGTTCCTATTAGGACATAACAAATTTTTATTCATAAATGCAAAACTTTGTTAATGACTACTAAACTAGTTAATAACAGAAACTAACTAGAGTTTAGCACATTTGATAATTTTAAAATTTGCGTGAAACTTTGTAAGACACAAGACTCTTTTGACAAAAACGTTCCTTAAGACGAGGAACCTTTTTCACAATTTTATTCCATACTTACGTTCGTGAAGTTTGGCCAAGCAATTGCTTGGCCACTTACACCCTGTACACCCCTGATTAGTTTTAACTCATAACTGTTCAGCTCCGACAATTCCCGTTGATTTTGAAAAATTCGCAACTTAACAACTTATTTAATATTTTGTGCCAGTGCCAATGATATTTCACAATTGGAACGTTTGTCACTTTGAAATTTTAGATGTCTTGTAATTTCAAGGTTTTGTGTATCTTGCGATGATTTTGTTGAATTTGATTATCAGGCACCCATTGTTACTTTTTTTCTTAAAAATTTTGTAAATGAATCAATTTTTTTTTTTTTCGATTTTGGGGTATTCATCACTAATTTGCCAAGTTTGATCACTTCCAACTTAACAACTTATCTGACTAATGTAATTGTTTGTACCAGTGCCAATGATTATGATATTGCATAATTGGAACGTTTGCTACTTGAAATTTTAGATGTCTTGTAATTTCAAGGTTTTGTGTATCTGGCGATGATTTTGTGGAATTAGATTATCAGGCACCCATTGTTACTTTTTTTCTTAATAATTTTGTAAATGAATCGATAATTTTTTTTTCGATTTTGGGGTATTCATCACTAATTTGCCAAGTTTGATCACTTCCAACTTAACAACTTATCTGAATAATGTCAAAGTTTGTACCAGTGCCAATGATTTTGCATAATTGGAACGTTTGCCACTTTGAAATTTTAGATGTCTTGTAATTTCAAGGTTTTGTGTATTTGGCGATGATTTTGTGGAATTAGATTATCAGGCACCCACTGTTACTTTTTTTCTTCAAAATTTTGTAAATGAATCGATAATTTTTTTTCGATATTTGGGTATTCATCACTAATTTGCCAAGTTTGATCACTTCCAACTTAACAACTTATCTGACTAATGTAAATTTTTGTACCAGTGACAATGATATTACATAATTGGAATATTTGCCACTTTGAAATTTTAGATGTCTTGTAATTTCAAGGCTTAGTGTATCTGGCGATGATTTTGTGGAATTAGATTATCAGGCACCCACTGCTACTTTTTTCTTCAAAATTTTGTAAATGAATCGATAATTTTTTTCGATTTTGGGGTATTTATCACTAATTTGTCAAGTTTGATCACTTCCAACTTAACAACTTATCTGACTAATGTAAAAGTTTGTACCAGTGCCAATAATATTGCATAATTGGAACGTTTTCCACTTTGAAATTTTAGATGTCTTGTAATTTCAAGGTTTTGTGTATCTGGCGATGATTTTATGGAATTAGTTTATCAGGCACCCATTGTTACTTTTTTTCTTCAAAATTTTGTAAATGAATCAATAATTTTTTTTCGATTTTGGGGTATTCATCACTAATTTGCCAAAGTTTGATCACTTCCATTAAAAAAAATGAAGACATAACAACATTCATAATTCTAGAACCCTTTGTGACTTATCTTTTCGATTTTTTTTGAGTTTTCAGCAGTTATTTGGAATGTTAGATGTTATTTAAAAACATTTATTTTGGTTTTTTGGACCCCCAGAAGTTTATATTTTAATTCTTCCAGGATTTTGAATAATCTCTCACATTATCAGACAAGAAAGAGGGAAAAAGGAAGCTTTTGGAGCATTAGGAATAATTTATTCATATATTGCATTTGCGATTACTTTGCAAATTTCACAATATGTCATTAATCTAGAGCATTTTGTAACTTATATTTTCAAAATTGTAAATATCTGCCGATGATTTTGCAAAATTTCAGCATTCAAAACACATGCGAAAATTATCTTGCTTCTCTTGCAATATTTTGTAATTTCTCACAAGATACGAGATCAGATCAGAACCAAGGAGACTTGGATGATCTAAGATATGAAGAGGTAAACGTTTTTCAACGATAGGGAGATATATTATTATACTCAAAAAAAGTTAAGGAAGTTGCCCTAAGGAAATAATGTAAATTACATCATGAATGATCCAAACACACCCAAAGCCATGGAAGGAATATACTAATATTTTCTTCGATGAAGAATCAAAAGTTTCAACTTATTTGTATGCTATAAAGACATCAAAAAACATTAAGCGTAATGACCAAATGATTTCTAGACGAATATCTTAAGCAGATCCTCCAGGTCAACATGAACATCTAACTAATCTTCAAATAAACTCTCTTTTCTTCTCCTTCCTTTAATCTTAAAGTGTTTAACCTTATCTATGATACAGGATAGCTCCCATCTGAATATCTTAAGCAGATCCCCCAGGTCAACATCTAATTAATCTTAAAACTGTTTAACCCTATCCATGATACAGGATAATTCCCATCTGAATATCTTAAACAGATCCGCAGGCGAACATCTAACTAATCTTAAAACTGTTTAATCTTATCCATGATACCGGATAATTCCCATCTGAATATCTTAAGCAGATCTGCAGGTCAACATCTAACTAATCAGAAAACTGTTTAACTTGTGACTTATGTTTTCGAAATTTTATGATCTGGCGATGATTTGGTAGCATTTCAGTATTCATAACTCGCGAGCAATATTACTTTTATATGTTAATTTTTCTAAATGAAGTGATAATTTTTCAAAATTTTAGTTTTCAGCAGTTATTTGGAATCAGATGTTATTTTCAAATAACATATTGGGTTAAAAGTTAAATATTGCCTTTGAGATTACTTTGCAAATTTCACAATACGTCATTAATCTAGAGCATTTTGTAACTTACATTATCAAAATTGTAAATATCTGCCGATGATATTGCAAAATTTCAGCATTCAAAACACACGCACATTCTCTTACTTTCAATTTTGAAATTTCTAAAACAGTGATGATATATCAAAATTGTGTTTTGATAAACACAAAAAAGTGTTCATCACATATTTAGAAGTTTGATAAGTTGCATTTTCTAAAATTTTATAGATGTAGGGATGATTTTACAAATGTCACAATTACTCAGCCATTTAGAATGATTCGTAACTCTTTTTCTACAATTTTCCATTAAGGAAAATAAAATTTATATAATTTTTCCAATATTTTTCGCACATTTTATTTCATTAGAAATGAAATCATCTAAATTTATAGGATTATTCATATTTACAAAGTAATTCAGTGTTTTAGTTCCGTGCAATTATATGTACATTTTCTGAATACTTGAGGAATACCCCAGACTATTTTTATGGAGATTTTGTTATTTGCAATTGTCGCTTATAATGTACGCTTTTTATGAACATTCTGATACATTAAATGGCAGTACAGGTGTAAATATACTGGATATATTTTGACATTTGCAATCTCCATAAAACATTTTGAAATTTCTAAAACCTTTATAAATTGTGGTTTAACTTCACTGAATTCATCAGATTTTATTAATGCTCTTCTTCTTAAAGTCCCATCTCCTATCGGAGGGTGGAAATCATCATGGCAATCCCAACAACTTTATTAACAACTGCTATTAGAGCAATTAATGCTCTATAGTTAGTAAATACATGTACTAAGTATTTGTATATTTTGATATTAATATTATGTTTTCTGCAATTTTAAGTAACATTTTATCTTCACTTTTTCTTGTATGGTAATTTTTTGAGTTTTAATTGTTATTTTTAATATTTAATAGTATTGATAATAATAACTTAATAATAATATTTAATATTATCTAATTATTATAATTAAAAAAAAAATCTGAACCTTCGGAAACTTTTGATATCTTGATTGAAATTCAGGACTTTTGAATTCTAATGCTATTTCGATTGCACATTCCAGAAATTTTCATAAAACTTAAGAGACAATTTCTGAAATCTCTATGAAATTTGTGTGATATGTATATTATGATATTATAATAAAATTTTCTGCAATTTTCTCGATGTTTGGTTTCTTTAGATTTACTGCTACTTTCTGCTACTATATTTTTTCAGGATTTCAGGAACTTTATAAATATTTCTGAAACGTCTTATATTTTTGTATATTTTTGTAAGAGTTTTATTTCCAGCTTTAGTATTCGTATTAAATTCTTTGCAATCTGAGTTCATTTTCTGGGTTTGTTTTAAATTACACGTTGATAGTTTTAGATACATTGGAAATATTATTAAAGGAATTTTGAGAAAATTGGGCAACTTTTCATACTAATAATATTAATTATTATTATTCATTATAATTCTGGGATTCAAGGTGCCGATATCTTAAGGTAAAGGTAATAATTGGTCAGGCCAGTCCAGAATTTCTAAAGATACTACAGGTAAAAGTAGGCCATGTCCGTTCAGAATTTATAAAATTTTATATGGCCTTTCAGCTAAAAAGTTTGGGGACCTCTGCATTACACTTTCATGAGAATGCCCATAAAACTTCATTCAAATCATTCTCCAAAGTTTCCATGAATAATTTGTATGTTTGTAAAAATTGCATTTTTACATACAATTGAATAGTACATATGATTGGAGTCTTAAAATGTTGTCTTAAAATGTGAAACATTTTTCTTGACCGGAGGGTATCAAGAATCTCCAGGTAGCAGCTCTTCGTCTTCGTCTTCGCGAATCAAGATAAGGACAATCTCACAAAAAAAAAACAGACGTTGTAAGTTATGGGCATCAGTGAAGTAAGATGTTTCAACAATGCCATCTATAAAATGGCAGACCACACAATGAACTACTAAGTAGAGATGAATCCTTAATAACCACAAGCATGATGTGGCTGTGACAGTAGCCAACTCTGAAGTCAGTACACAATTTCATGCCAATATCTGAAAGATTTATGCTTCTCCAACTCAACACACGAATAATCAGGCTAAATATAATTCACGTGTATGATTTCACAGCAAAAATAACGTATGATGAGAATATCTACATGAACGTCATAAATCACCAAAAAGGAAATATAAATTTCTTCTAAAACACATAGAATACAATGGGCTCACAAGATACGAGATCAGATCAAAACCAAAGAGACTTGGATGGTCTAAAATCTAAGGTAGGCCCTATCTTCCTGAACTTTTTTTGAGAATGATAATAGATCTATTATCACACTCAAAAAAAGTTGAGGAAGTTGCCCTAAGGAAATAATATATATCACAGTAAAATCGGGAGCAGGCCAAGTGATGATTCCAAAACTCGAAAAGTTTTCAAACGTAGCGACATAACGTTCTAAATTAAATAAACATAAATAAACAAATACAAATAATAAATTTTCAGAAATTTCAGTAATAGCTAATCAATACTTATGCAGAAAGATATATGTTTAATTTTCTCCCTCATATAATACTGAAACTATATCAAATTTTCAGGAGAATTAGTTTCAGGTATACTGTACACGAATCTAATATCAAATTTGCAAACAATATATTTTCAGAAATTTCAGTAATAGCTAATCAATACTTGTCAATTGAGAAAGTGAAGTGTTTGATTTTCACTCTTATTTAATACTGAAACTTTGTCAAATTTTCAGGAGAATTAGTTTCAGGTGTACTGTATACGAATCTAATATCAAATTTGCAAATAATTAATTTTGAGAAATTTCAGTAATAGCTAATCTATACTTGTCAATTGAGAAAGTTAAGTGTTCGATTTTACCCTTATTTAATACTGAAACTTTGTCAAATTTTTAGGAGAATTAGGTTCAAGTGTACTGTACACGAATCTAATATCAAATTTACAAATAATAAATTTTCAGAAATTTCAGTAATAGCTAATCCATACTTGTCAATTGAGAAAGTTAAGTGTTTGATTTTCACCCTTACTTAATACTGAAACTTTGTCAAATTTTCAGGAGAACGAGTTTCAGGTGTACTGTACATGAATCTAATATCAAATTTGCAAACAGTAAATTTTCAGAAATTTCAGTAATAGCTAATCAATACTTGTCAATTGAGAAAGTTAAGTGTTTGATTTTCACCCTTATTTAATACTGAAACTTTGTCAAATTTTCAGGAGAATTAGTTTCAGGTGTACTGTACACGAATATAATATCAAATTTACAAATAATAATTTTTCAGAAATTTCAGTAGTAGCTAATGCATACTTGTCAATTGAAAAAGATAAGTGTTTGATTTTCTCCCTTATTTAATACTGAAACCATGTCAAATTTTCAGGAGAATTAGTTTCAGGTGTACTGTACACGAGTCTAATATCAAATTTGCAAAACATACATTTTCAGAAATTTCAGTATTAGCTAATCCATACTTGACAATTGAGAAAGTTACGTGTTTGATTTTCACCCTTTTTTAATACTGAAACTTTGTCAAATTTTCAGGAGAATTAGCTTCAGGTGTACTGTATACGAATCTAATATCAAATTTACAAACAGTAAATTTTCAGAAATTTCAGTAATAGCTAATCAATACTTGTCAATTGAGAAAGTTAAGTGTTTGATTTTCACCCTTATTTAATACTGAAACTTTGTCAAATTTTCAGGAGAATTAGTTTCAGGTGTACTGTACACGAATATAATATCAAATTTACAAATAATAATTTTTCAGAAATTTCAGTAGTAGCTAATGCATACTTGTCAATTGAAAAAGATAAGTGTTTGATTTTCTCCCTTATTTAATACTGAAACCATGTCAAATTTTCAGGAGAATTAGTTTCAGGTGTACTGTACACGAGTCTAATATCAAATTTGCAAAACATACATTTTCAGAAATTTCAGTATTAGCTAATCCATACTTGTCAATTGAGAAAGTTACGTGTTTGATTTTCACCCTTTTTTAATACTGAAACTTTGTCAAATTTTCAGGAGAATTAGCTTCAGGTGTACTGTATACGAATCTAATATCAAATTTACAAATAATAAATTTTCAGAAATTTCAGTAATAGCTAATCCATACTTGTCAATTGAGAAAGTTAAGTGTTTGGTTTTCACCCTTATTTAATACTGAAACTTTGTCAAATTTTCAGGACAATTAGTTTCAGGTGTACTGTACACTAATCTAATATCTAATTTACAAATAATAAATTTTCAGAAATTTCAGTAATAACTAATCCATACTTGTCAATTGAGAAAGTTAAGTGTTTGATTTTCACCCTTATTTAATACTGAAACTTTGTCAAAATTTCAGGAAAATTAGTTTCAGGTGTACTATATACGGATCTAATATCAAATTTGCAAATAATAAATTTTCAGAAATTTCAGTAATAGCTAATCCATACTTGTCAATTGAGAAAGTTAAGTGTTTGATTTTCACCCTTATTTAATACCAAAACTTTGTCAAATTTTCAGGAGAATTAGTTTCAGGTGTACTGTACACGAATCTAATATCAAATTTACAAATAATAAATATTCAGAAATTACAGTAATAGCTAAGCCATACTTGTCAATTGAGATAGTTAAGTGTTTGATTTTCACCCTTATTTAATACTGAAACTTTGTCAAATTCTCGGAAGAATTAGTTCCAGGTGTACTGTATACGGATCTAATATCAAATTTGCAAATAATAAATTTTCAGAAATTTCAGTAATAGCTAATCCATACTTGTCAATTGAGAAAGTTAAGTGTTTGATTTTCACCCTTATTTAATACCAAAACTTTGTCAAATTTTCAGGAGAATTAGTTTCAGGTGTACTGTACACGAATCTAATATCAAATTTACAAATAATAAGATTTCAGAAATTTCAGTAATAGCTAATCCATACTTGTCAATTGAGAAAGTTAAGTGTTTGTTTTCACCCTTATTTAATACTGAAACTTTGTCAAATTTTTAGGAAAATTAGTTTCAGGTGTACTGTACACGAATCTAATATCAAATTTACAAATAATAAATTTTCTGAAATTTTAGTAGTAGCTAATCTATACTTGTCAATTGAGAAAGTTAAGTATTTGATTTTCACCCTTATTTAATACTGAAACTTTGTCAAATTTTCAGGACAATTAGTTTCAGGTGTACTGTACACGAATCAAATATCTAATTTACAAATAATAAATTTTCAGAAATTTCAGTAATAACTAATCCATACTTGTCAATTGAGAAAGTTAAGTGTTTGATTTTCACCCTTATTTAATACTGAAACTTTGTCAAATTTTCAGGAGAATTAGTTTCAAGTGTACTGTACACGAATCTAATATCAAATTAACAAATAATAAATTTTCAGAAATTTCAGTAATAGCTAATCCATACTTGTCAATTGAGAGAGTTAAGTGTTTGATTTTCACCCTTATTTAATACTGAAACTTTGTCAAATTTTCAGGAAAATTAGTTTCAGGTGTACTGTATACGGATCTAATATCAAATTTGCAAATAATAAATTTTAATAATAAAGTTAAGTGTTTGATTTTCACCTTTATTTAATACTGAAACTTTGTCAAATTTTCAGGAGAATTAGTTTCAGGTGTACTGTACACGAATCTAATATCAAATTTACAAATAATAAATTTTCAGAAATTTCAGTAATGGCTAATCCATACTTGACAATTGAGAAAGTTAAGTGTTTGATTTTCACCCTAATTTAATACTGAAACTTTGTCAAATTTTTAGGAGAATTAGTTTCATGTGCACTGTACACGAATCTAATATCAAATTTACAAATAATAAATTTTCAGAAATTTCAGTAATAGCTAATCCATACTTGTCAATTGAGAAAGTTAAGTGTTTGATTTTCACCCTTATTTAATACTGAAACTTTGTCAAATTTTCAGGAGAATTAGTTTCAGGTGTACTGTATACGAGTCTAATATCAAATTTGCAAAAACATATTCTTTTTGAAATTTCAGTAATAGCTAATCCATACTTGTCAATTGAGAAAGTTAAGTGTTTGATTTTCACCCTTATTTAATACTGAAACTTAATACATTACATCATGAATGATCAAAAGGAAACACAAAGTCCTGGAAGGAATATACTAATATCTTCTTCGACAAAGAATCAAAAGATCTAATTAATCTTAAAACTGTTTATTTAACCTTATCCATGATACAGGATAATTCCCATCTGAATATCTTAAGCAGATCTGCAGGTCAACATCTAACTAATCTGAAAACTGTTTAACTGTATCTACGATACAGAATAATTCGCAACTGGCTAGCTAATATCGACTTTTATCATGCTACCTAAGAAATTGGAAGGCGCGAGTTTTTTTTTTGAATCTTTCTTCTTCTTTGGGTTCTTTCCAAACGGTGAATATATTATTTGCCCGATATAAAGCTATCCATAAGCGTGAGATTATTATTTATCAGTGGAAGGATAAATAATGCAGTTTCTTATGCTAAATAAATTTCATATTAAATTAGACCATGCATGTATTAATTAATAACGAAATGTAAAATTTCATATTTACTACTCATTTTACGAGTAAACAACGCCCACAATTGGCCTTTATACGGCGCCTCTGAAATAAAATCTTGCCAGATTTTTACCTGCATGGATACACATTTGTACGCATATTAAGTCATTTGGACTATTTTCACAACACGAACTTATTACAGGAGAAATATTACACAATATGATTTATTGGCACAATTTTCTCAAAATACGTGTAACCTTGAGTCCAGCCAAATTCATCTTGAAAACAATATGCCATTATTATATGTCACCGCCATATAAAATGACAACACTGGGAAATTAATATTAATAAATAAATTTTGTTTTGAACAATAGAAAACAACAGATATAATATATGCACTAAAATATATTCTTCATAATCCCAAAACTTATTAGCCGTTTGCGTGCCATGAAGGTATGTTTATGGCACTGTACACCAAAACAAAATTTATTTAAAAAATATAAAATAAAAATTGGGGATACTGTTTATAAGAGCTTCATATTGTGATGAAACTTTCAGATTCTTTAAACTTTACCATATATTGCGGGGTAATGAGGCTATTATTTAATTGAAATGTAAGTTATAGATATTAGAAATTTTGAAAGTTTTTTTTTGGAAAATGACTATATAATTTTAATTTTAACACGATTTGAATTTCCAACCACATTGGCATTTGAATGCCAAGTTATTAAAATGTTTCTCATTTTTGCAAAATTGTTCAATAAGTTGGGATGGAATTTCATAACATTTAGTAGAACCTTAACTTAACCATGAATATGTGTATTTGGGCAAAACCATCAAATTTATCAAATAATTCAATTGAGTGAATGCTGATTTGAGGGGAGAAATATACTAGAAAGACTGTAAGGCAGAAATAAATGTTGCTTTCACAGGATTCCTACTGCGAAAACATCTCACAATCTTGATATGCTGGTGGGTTTTTATATATTTGAGTGTGGTGTTTTGGTAAGTCTCATTGAAATCTTAATAGTGATCGTTCACTCTAAATATATGTTGTATAACCTAAACCAATTAAAACATTAACACTTGCCTGTTTGGTTCAGAAGATCTCATTTTAATTAAAGCAGAAACAACGAAATAAAATTTATAAACACTTGTATGCTCGCTCTAATAATATTGTGTACTCTTTGGCTGCAATTTGCTTCTATTATTATCACTGGCGTTGTGCGAGTTTGCCTTAGCGTCCCAGAGGAGGTTTAGTTTTTCCATCACAACCAAAGCAGAGATAATTACATCCCGCAGTATTCCTGATTCCGTTTTGCAAGTACGAGTAAGATGTGTGTCACGGAAATTTGGCTTCAATATTATTGCAAGAAACTGGGAAATAGGACGCCTCTCCTCCAGAGCTTCCGGTGCACAGGTGCTATTTCCGTCCCGGCATTATAGGAAAATCCACCTGACTTTCAGTCAGACATTTGCACAGACGTAGATTGCTTCCAGTGGTAATTGCAGTCCAATTTTAATTACCATAGGAAGCTCGCACGGACAATTACCGCGGCTGTAATTAGCGATTGGCGATTAAGAGGCGCATAAAACGTTTGTTATTGTGAGCTAATAAGGTGCGAATAAATTTTCCCATCAGAGGCCGCTATGTGCTCGAGAATGTTGCGCTTGAATTTGTAACGGTTATCCGCAAATGCAGAAAAAAAACTGTTGGCTATTAACCAATACGAGAAACTACACGTGCCCCACATCTGAAATATATTTTTAATAAATGGAACAACGGTCGTGAAATTTTACACTGTTGTTATTTATGTGCATCATTAGTGCAATCATTATAATACAATTAATGAATAAATTTGCATTTATAATCATCATCTGATATCAAAATAATTGAAGTTTAAGCTTATCTTACAAAAAAAAAAATAGTAATGCAGTATCAAGAAGTGTGTTGATAAATTTGGGAATCGTTATCTAGCAGATACCAATCAAGTACATTAGAATCACTTTTGGGTAGATAGTTTCTAATATTTTTGTGGGTATGTCTATCGGGAAAATAACTTGTTCTTATGGTTAGATTGGTCCAGAAGAAGATTATAAATGCAATGGCTAGTTTATGCATTGGCTTATAATCTTCTTATGAGTGGGAACATCCGCAAGATACATTTTTCTCATCTTTGGTAAGACCGGCTGTAATGATAATTTAGCATACTCATAGACATGTCCTTATGCATATGCGAATCTTTAAGTCTTAAACCATTAGGTTCCTTGAAATTGAAACTCTACCTATGAAAAGTGGTCATTGCCAATGTGGGTACTAAATTTTATGGCAGGCAATGGGAAGAAACTACAGAGACATCAGTAACTATAGTTTTCGTGCCTAGGAGTAAAAGAATAAAAAATAAACTATTTGGGGATTGTACTCGATGTCCGCATTCTTTTAGCTTTTTCACGGTTGAATTCACAACAGATAACTGCTGACTGGAATAAATCCTCCGGAGGTAGATTTTCAATTTCGAGTAAAAATACTATATACCTACAAACTTTAGTAGAACAGCTAGATTACGAGCAGATAAGAGCAGCTCTCAAAAAAGAACAGCCTAAAGCCCAAATCTGGAGCCTCTCCAAAGCCTTTCCTCAACTTTAATCCCCATTCCCAATCTTTACACAGATTTGTGATTTTTCACAGATGCTGTAAGCACAGAGTTAAGTGAGGCTCGTATAAGGTCCCAACGGAAAGGAAAGGATACATTTGAGGGCAAGCTGATAAAAAGGGTACCTAAATGAAGGAGGCCATGAAAAACAAAAATTGTTTTTTATTATATTGATTAAACTGTCAGAAAACTGTCACGCTATTATCATTGTTCAGTTCTGGTTGTACATTTCAACAGACATTTTCTAACACTGACGGGCCAAAGTTTTTTTATAATAAAAAAAATGAGCACCGTGCCGTCATTAAGTTCCTAACAAGAGAAGGAAATAGTCCGATATAAATAAAAAATCGTCTGTCAGCTGTTTATGGCGGTTCTTCTCCATCCTATAAAACCGTTATATTTCGGTCAAAACAATTAAAGTGGTGTCTGGAGTCCATTGAAGATGATCCTTGCAGTGGCCGTCCAAATTCAGCCGTCACCCAAGAAACTATTCGAAAAGTGGAAGAATTTATTCTTGAAGATCGACGAGTCAAAATTGATATACCAGCCCAAAGTCTGCAGATTAGCAAAAAACGTGTTTGGACCATCATTCATGACTATTTAGGCATGTCAAAGGTGAGTGCAAGATGGGTCCCAAAAATGCTGATCACGTTCGATAAGCAGTGTCGAGTTGAAACTTCTCAACATTTTTTGGAGCTTTGTGAAAGGCAAGAAGAAGGGATTATACAAAGAATTGTTACTGGTGATGAAACATGGATTCATTACTATGATCCTGAAAGCAAACATGAATCCATGCAATAGAAACATAAGGGGTCTCCGCCAAATTACTAGTTGAAAGTCTGCAGATTAGTAGGGAACGTGTTTGGGCATGTCACAGGTAAGTGCAAGATGGCTCCCAAAAATGCTGACCCCGTTCGATAAGCAGTGTCGAGTTGAAACTTCTCAACATTTTTTTGAGCTTTGTGAAGGGCAGGAAGAAGGGATTATACAAATAATTGTTACTTGTGATGAAACATGGATTCATCACTATAATGCTGAAAGCAAACATGAATCCATGCAATGAAAACATAAGGGGTCTCCGACCCCAAAGAAGTTTAAAGTACAGCATTCTGCAGGTAAGGTTATGGTCACGGTCTTTTAGGGCTCAGAAGGAATTTTATTGATTGGCTACTTGCCACGTAAAACCACCATGAAAGGAATCTATTATGCCGAAAATTTAGGCAAATTGGAAAAATCAATACAAGAAAAACCCCAAAGAAAAATGGAATTTTGCTTTTGCAAGACACAGCTCCGGTACACTAACCGCTGCTATTGTCCAAGATGCTCTGAACTATTTAAAGTTTCAAGAATTAAATCACCCTCCCTATAGCCCTGACTTAGCGCGTTGTGACTATTTTCTGTTCAGCAAATTAAAACAAAAAGTTAATGGGGCAAAGATTTGCCAACGACGAAGAGTTAAATTGGGAGTTGAAAAAAATGTTTTTTGACGGTTCATTTTCATTGGTTTCAACATGTGTTGAATTAGTAGGAGATTACATTGACAAATGATGAAATTTTTATTTTTTATTTCAACTCCTTCATAGTTAGGTACCTTTTTTATCAGCTTGCCCTCGTAATGACTTAGGCAAACGTCATCGGTGTTCCAGGATCGATTAAATTATAGGTATAATGGACCAATAATTTTAGAATTGGGAAATTCTTATTTGGCCCTGCTTCGTTTGGAATGAATTTATTGAGATATTTTAAACATAATTTAGATTTTTTTATATAAGTGGACTTTGGCGGTGATAACAAAACTCTATTTGTTTGTGCTAAAGTACAATTTGCATTTAAGATACAACAAAAAATATTTTAAACATAATTTAGATTTTTTAAACTTTTTTTAAAATCTTTTTTAGAACAAAACTCTTTTTCTTTGTGGTAAAGTATAATTTGCATTTAAGATACAACAAAAATGTATCAACTTATTAAAAACTTGTTCAGAACGTGAAATTATGGGTTTGCACAAAATTTCAGAATAATATTGATAAAAATTGAGACAATTTTGAGAAAATTATATGTTGATTAGAATTCAGAAAAGTTATTGAGAAAAAATAACTTCTACGTCAAATTATTATGTTTTTTCAAGAAAATGCCCATAACGTATAAATAAGTCTGCACATGAATACAAACGGTGATTAATCACAGGTCTTGCCAAGGGGCTTTTTTGTAATAAACTTTCGGCGAGAACCACGTGCCAGTAGCAGGATTTATTTAGCGACAGTCATAGTTAAATTAATTCTGCCATTTGTTTTGAAACTGAACGCCAAGTCCGAACGCTCCATGAAGGATTTCCCATTTTAAACTGCAAATCATCATGAATTGTACCAGGATAATCGTGTTAATGTGTAATGTGTCTACGCCTAATTACCACATCTGCACGAATTCATGAAAGTTGGCATGATTGACGGCGAATAATGATGAAAATAATGCATTTCAGTGAGTAAGTCAGTCTTGCCAAAACATAATTCAAATGTAAAGAATTTTGGAATGGAGCTGCATTACTGCTTCAGGACTGCAATACGCAATAAGAATTGAAGTTCATACTGCTCAATTTATCAATTCTTAAATGCGTAAAAAGTGATTTATATGCATATCACACAAATGGCGGTTTGGATAGCAACGTATGTTAGTTAATGCATCTCAGTTAGGTTTATTTTGCCATAATCATGATCCATGTATCATTCTTGTGGGAAAATAATTTGCGTAGTGTCATTTCCTTTGTGGCCAGACGTTGACAATGGTCGTCTGGATGAAGGATGCGAAGGATGACGCCGAGCGTGCATGCGGTTTATCGCGTATTGTTTTGGTAATTAGCGTAATGCAGTAATTTGCGTCGCCGGCGAGCAGGGACATTGTCGGATGGCGAGCGGAACGAAACGCTTGTGGTCTCCTGCTGTTAACAGGGAGACAAATCGCGTAATTAAGTTTGGTATAAGGCACCATCTCGAGGACATTTAGGATAAAGAGCATTGGGCTTTGAAAGGGTTGCTTTTCATTTTCATGAATTGAGTGTTAAATCAAGTGGCGATTCTGAGATTTATATGTTTAAATTATTGTGTGATATATCCAAATACTGTGTGATATATGCAAGTTATGTAAGAAAAATAACTTGGTGACCATTGAAATTCTGAAAAAAAATCTGAAAACTCTGAAGGTTCCAAGAAATAAAATCTAGCATGTATGTTCATTATTTGTAGTGCAATAGCCCGAAATTACAAAAAATATATCGAAATAGATGCGATAAAAAGATATAATCACCCATAACATTCATTAGCTGATTCCGAAAATCCAAAATATCAGAAAATATTTGGGGTAGTATTAATAATAAAAAGTGTGACTAATTTCAATAGTCCTATTTCCATAGGTGGACGAGCAGTAAGATTTACTACTTGCAAAAACAAAGTGACAGAACAATAGGTATATCAGATTTCTCAAAATTCTACAAAACCTACAAGACATTTAGTTAAACATGGAAAAACTACAAGGAAAATTGTGCCCTTGAATCCATACATACTGAAATTAGAAAACTGCATGGATGATGTGCAATTAATCAATGGCTCGCTTAAAACGAAAATTTTCCACGTTCAAGGTGAAGATATCGATGATGAAACCTCCTGAAAGGAGATGTCTTTTGAAGGACAAAAAAATAATTTTCGTAAAGACAGAATTACGGTCCTTTTTTTTTTAAGATCTATCACCTGTTGCTTTATGTTGATCAAAACATCCCTAAACGCAAATCACTACAAAAATCACCATATATTGAACCGTAATTTCGTTTTGAGAAACATTAATAACATTTACAGAGTTGCCACTAATACATTCGAGAGAAATTGTGACGTTTGTGAGAAAAAAACAACTATATGTCATTTTGCAAATTTATGTCACTTGAGCTTATAAAACAACCATATGTCCAAAATAAAAAGAAAGTCAGTAAAATTTTGTAGAAACGTACGCACAAGTTGAGAAAACGAATCATTGGAACTAAAATCGTAGCAAAAATTATTAAATGCAAGTCACAATAACTCATAAGTCAGCATTATTTAATTTGAAGCCAATTGTGCGAATAAATATTCCACATGCACGCAAAATAATCAGTAGCAGATGAGTTAGTATTCTGCACTTCAGAATCACCACATATTGAACCGTAATTTCGTTTTTGAGAAACACTAATGACACTTACAGAGTTGCCACTAATACTTTCGAGAGAAATTGCGACGTTTGTGGATCTTTAAAAAAAACAGACTATAATATGCAATTTGGTAAATTGACGTCACTTGGGCTTATAAAACAACCATATGTCCAAAATAAAATGAGTCAGTAGAATTTTGTAGAAACGTACGTGAAAGTTCAGAAAACGAATCATTGAAACTAAAATCGTAGTGAAAATTATTAAATGCAAGTCACAATAACTTATGTCTTTAATTTTTTAAGCATTCTTTAATTTGAAGCCAAGTCTGCGAATTAATCTTCCACATGCACGCAAAGTAATCAGTAGCAGACAAGCTTGTATTTTGAAATTCAAAAAACTCATGCCACTACCGAAAACTAATTAGCTCACACAAAAAAGGTCACATTTTTTTGGAGATGGACATGGAGATTTTTTGACAGATTTGCGAATTTAAAGTTGAAGCAAATAAATCACCCTTTTTTTCCTTATGGGGATAAAGTAAAACGCACGTTGTAGAAACAAAACAGCGCTCACCGTGAAGTAGCAACAGGTTATTGCTTGATATCATCCAAGTTATGGTAAGACCAAAATATCTGTACATGATTTTTTCCATAGCCAATCATAAGAATTGTCGCATTTTTATTTTTTGGGTTCGACCTACAAAAACGAAACATCGGCAACTTAGAAAATAAAAATAATAATGTTGTTTTTTGGAATATACGATATTTCTTTTGAGTATTGTAAAGTAATGGTGTTTTTTGGAATATACGATATTTAAGTAGTGTACACTCTGTTCCATTTTTATTTTTAACTAAGAACGCTGTGGTTTCATTACCGTGGCGTATATTCCAACGATATTTCTTTTGAGTATACACTACTGCCATAAAATGAAAGTCAGTAGAATTTGGTAGAAAAGTACGCGAAAATTGAGAAAACGAATCATTGGAACTAAAATCGTTGTGAAAATTGTTACATGCAAGTCAAAATAACTCATCAAGTCAGCATTATTTAATTTGAAGCCAAGGTGCGAATAAATCTTCCATAATGCACGCAAAATAATCAGTAACTGATGAGTTAGTATTATGCCATTCAGAAAATTCATGCAACTAGCGAAAACTAATTAGCCCACACAAGAAAAATGCAATTTTTTGAAGATGGAGATAATCATTTAGGAGATGGAGATGGAGATATTTCAGATTTTTTGATAGATTTACAAATTCAAATTCACTTTTACTTTTCGAAGCAAATAAATGAGATTTTTCAGATTTCTTGATAGATTTGCGATTTTAAGGTCACTTTTACATTTCGAAGCAAATAAATGATATCATCCATTTTTTGTTATGAGGATAAAGTAAAATGCACGTTGTAGAAACAAAAAGCTCTCACCGTGAAGTAGCAACAGGTTATTGCTTGATATCATCAAGTTGTGGTAAGACCAAAAAATCAGTACATAATTTTGTTTTTCATATCAACTCATAAGAATTGTCGCATTTTTATTTTTTGGGTTCTACCTACAAAAACGAAACAACGGCAACTTAAAAAATAAAAAAAATAATGGAGCTTTCTTGGAATATACGATATTTCTTTTGAGTATAGTAGTGCTATAAAATGAAAGTCAGTAAAATTTTGTGGAAGCGTACGGGAAAGTTGAGAAAACGAATCATTGGAACTAAAATCGTAGCGAAAATTGTTAAATGCAAGTCACAATAACTCATAAGTCAGCATTATTTAATTTGAAGCCAAGTGTGCAAATAAATCTTCCATATGCACGCAAAATACTCAGTAATAGATTGGTTAGTATGAGTTACCGAAAACTAATTAGCTCACACAAGAAAATTCAAATTTTTCAAGATGGAGATGGAGATGGAGATTTTGGATATGGAGATGGAAATTTTGGAGATGCTTTGATAGATTTGCGAATTTAAAGTAAATTTTAACTAATTAGCTCTCATAAAAAATGCAATTTTTTGAAGATGGAGAGTGAGATTTTGGAGATGGAGGGAGATTTTTCAGATTTTTTGATAGATTTGCGAATTCAAAGTCATTTTTTGTTATGGGGATAAAGTAAAATGCACGTTGTAGAAACAAAAAGCTCTCACCATGAAGTAGCAACAGGTTATTGCTTGATATCATCGAAGTTCTGGTAAGGCAAAAAAATCAGTACATGATTTTTTTTTCATATCTACTCATAAGAATTGTCGCAGTTTTATTTTTTCGGTTCTACCTACAAAAACGAAACATCGTCAACTGAGAAAATAAAAACAATAATGGTGTTTTTTTTTGGAATATACTATAGATATTTCTTTTGAGTAGTGAATAATAATGGTGTTTTTGGAACATACGATATTTCTTTAGAGTAGTGCATATTAATATGAAAAATTAGTATTGCCATGAATTATAACAGCAATTTTCTTATAACTATGCTATTTGGTTGCAAGTTAATAGAAATTATTATTTATTAATAATTATTATAAACAAAATTCGATAAATAAATTTCAACTTAATTTTCTCTGTATCGAAGTGCTATTAAAAACGTTTCTTACTTAAACTACGCGGTTTTAGATATACCTAAACTGTTATGTAAATATATTTCCAATATCTGTGGCACGTTGGAAATTATTGATAAAAAAATCCGGATTTCCGGTTCTTGATTCGTTTAAAAGTCCTGATTGTGTCAAAAAATTGTTTGTGTTATTTTGTTTTGTTTGTTTGAGCAGTTTTTGACTTATCGTATACAAGAGAGAGACATTATATAAAAATGGTCTTAATAGCTTCGGGAACCTAAAATTATCACGAAATAGTATATTGTACAATGATCACATAAGTGGGAAATGGACATTCCGTGCGATTTGTACACTATACTTTTTCTACGACTGCAGCATTTACTATTTTGGATTTGGGGATTTGAATGTGTCAAATAATTTATTAATGATTATGAATGTGAAATGGCAAATTATTGCAATTGTTATAATTATTTGTGTTAAATCATAGATAATGTCAATATTATGGTTACCAAGGAAACAGAAAAGACACAAAAGTTTTACGGGACTAGTACCTTGCTAGTACCGGTCACTAGTGTTAATTACGAATTACAGTGTTCTCTGGATTTGGAACTACATTTATTGATAACGTTATACAGGGTGAGTTTTGATTTCCATTTCAAGCATTGGGATCTCGGAAACCATAAGACATAGAGATTCGGTTAAATGAGGAAATAGTTGTCGTTTTAAGAGCTTGTGTAAAATATGCTTTTGTTTTTTGAAAAAACAATACAGTTTTTCAGTTATAATACATACTTTATTTTTTTTTAATGGTAGCCTTAGTTGCATTTGACACTTTTAAAAAGGACACATTTTTCTCTTTATAGTGATACAAAGTTTGCTATACTTACTTTGATGAATAAATGATATCTTCGAAAATTAACTGTATGACAATTATTACTTACTTTGACAAATAAACACGATACAGGACTATTTGTATTATTGAGAGTAGCAAAAACAGAGTTTGCCATGGATATTTATTCTTTCTTTCTATTATACTATATAAATTATACTAAATTCTATTCAAATTATACAACGAAAACTCCTGCATATCATTTATTTAGGAAAGTAGGAATAGCAAACCTTATATCGTAATTAAAGAAAAATAGATCGTTTTTAAAAATGTCGAAGCCAACTATGACTGCCATTAAAAAAAATGAAGTTTGTATTATAACTCAAAACTAGGTTTTTTCTTAAAAAAACAAAAGCATATCTTGCATAAGCTCTTAAAATGACAACTCTCTCCTCATTTAACCGAATCTGTATGTTTTATGGTTTTCGAGATTTCAATGCTTTAAATGAAAAAAAAAACTCACCCTGTATATTATTTAAGGGTAACGATTTAAATGCATATTCTGGGAAATTCATGAATTGTTTGATGAAGTATTTATTTTTATCTCCTAATTCTCCATAGATACTCCCATAACTACTCCATAACTATCACTACACCGCAAAGTGATATTTTACTGTACAAACAAACTATTTATAAAGATGCGAATACATTTCAAATTTATTTATGAAAGTGACTATTACAATTAGAGAAATTATAAAAAGTAATTCCTGATGCTCCAGGCATATCTGTTTTTTTTTGGAATTCTGGTACCTTTTTTTCATTCATCATCTGTACAGCTTCCATAAAATTAAGAGGTATTAAATCCTTATTCACATCACTTTAACTTTTCATTTTCATTGATTTTCTAATGAATGACTTCTAGTAATTCTGGTATCAAATTTTCAGTCATCACCTGTGCAGCTTCCATAAGATTAGGAGGTGTTAAATCCATATTCACATCACTTTCAATTTTCATTTTCATTGATTTTCTAATGAATGACTTCTAATTTTCATGTTAGGTAGAGAATTTCACTGTCTATTGTCAGGATGACAGCTACTTGTGTACTGCCATGCCAACTAGTATACAATAGGGCTATAGTGCACGGGGTGAAGTTGCAGCTATACTGAAATGAAAATTCATTCACAATGTACTATATTGGATAACCAATGAAAAAATCTGTGGTACCACCAAGGCAAAACCCGGTAAGTCAAAAATCAAAAGTTAACATATTATTGTTTTAAAAGTTTTGTCATCGACGAATCGTAAAGGAAGGTTCATATCAGAATCTTTATTTTAGTTCTACGTACTCTAGGAGTATGAGTAAACTAAAGCTTTTGTGGCAAACCATGTAATATAAGTTTTGTTAAGAATTTAGTGTCCATCAACATTACCCGACATATTTTCAGGCGGTGCACCGTTAACGATATAATTGCGAAGAATAACACAAGTTCACCGTTAGGGGGTGTTTTTTGAATATTAAGGGATGAGCCCCTGCCGGGGGAGGGGAAACTGGATGGACATTTGATTCTAGTGTACTTAAGAGTAAGTATACGAAATTTCAAAACTATATAATTTATTTCCGCCAAAATGTCAAATTTCACAGCACTATCTCTATATATCAGTGAAAATACAGGTTGTCCCAGTTATCGTGATCAACATGAGGATCTCATGTTTCCTATGTTGAGCATGATAAGTGGGACACCCTATATCTTATCAGAAATAAGGTGTCACACTTATCAGGTATACACCTGTATATCTAATTTGGGGTTCACAATTACAGCTGTTAGGTAACATAGTATAATAGTATGTAACCATATGTAGTTTAAACTAAACGTAAGGTAAACTATTAATTTCACAAGCTCTAAGAAGAATATATAGAATATAGGCAATCAAATTCAAAAAATATATATTTTACCACGATTCACGATGGACCAAAAAATATTGGATTTCATTTTGGGTAATATATATTTATATTGTCCATCTAAATTTGTGTTTGATAAAAAAGTAGGTAATTAAGATTTGGAAAATCAAGAAGTAAAGTGGAGAATTTGAGAATATGTAACGACCACAATTTATAAGTATAGTAATGTTTCGTTAAATACCCAATGAAATTTGACGCTTCGAAGCTCACAATATTTATTTTAATAGTGCAGACCTTCACAATTATCCATGCAATATTTTCGGAGTGTTTGTTCAAGAAAGCCGCGCGGTGTTGATATTTATAACAACGCACGAGGAGAAAACATGTGACTAACCTTATTTATTAGGGGTTGGCTAGTTTATCACCGGCGGGCATTTCTGTGCAAATAATAATTTTGCATTTTTATTGCTAAAACTCGTTGCCAGAAGCGGGTCTTAAAAATAGGGCCTCTATCATCTTCAGCCGCCGAATTTATCGATAGAGCGCTTGGCGCTCTATTTTCGTCCTTTTTGAGCGGTTCCTTTGCCCATGCCTGGGTGCGAGTTTTCGCAGCACAATGGACTTGTCCGCGCTCGCGAGATCTTAGCGGCGTGTGCTCTGAAAATTGGGATAAGGACTGTTAAAAATAGGACCAAGGATTTTTCAGGTGTGTTTACTTACGAGTGTGATGTCACGCGGGCGTACGGCCGGTTATTCGGGCGGACGCGCTTATGTAACCGGCGCTTACAGTTTTCCGGTGATGCAATTGCCCCCCGGTGTAATTATTATCCGGTGATGACCCCGCGGGAGGTTATAAATATCCATAATTTTCGTGCTCTTAGAATCGTGGCCCGGTAGTAGTAATTTGGTAGTAGAGTGTGTGAGTAATGCGGTCTAATAAAAAAGAAAAGCGCGGAGAGGTGAAAAAATCGCGTCCTCTAGGGGGGAGGGGGGCGCCGCGACGCTGGTCGGTGGCCCCCGTTATCCCCCCCTCGCGGGGTGACGGAGCGTTTGCCCCAGGTGTAGACGAGAGTGAATCACTTGGACGAGCGCCACGACGTCCAGACACCGCCACCGGCGCCCCCGCTCCACTACTGCCGGGTATTTTCAGTTTTCAGTTTCAGCACTGTTTTCATCCTGAAGATGCACACATCATTTCGATGCGGACGCGCTCTATTTAGATTCCCTTTGTAATTAATTCCCATTTGACACCACTCACAAACCGCAGAGTACGTCTCCATTACGGACGCTAAATATAGGATCGTAATTATTTCATTATAAATACCGCACAAAACGGCAATTGTCACGAACGCGCTAATAAAATCGCTTTTTGCCATAAGCAATTAGACGTCCAGCAACGGGGAACTTGCATATTTCAACACACTCCATAAGCCGAGAACGAGTAGCGTAAATATAGAATGGTTAATAAATTACTAATCTAATCAACAAAAATATGATGCCGCTCTACTTAAAGTAATTAGATTTTCCGCGGTTTTACACAGATATGTGTGAAATTTCATTAATTACATACACACTTCCTAAGAATAACTGCACTATTTCTGTGCATTCATAATTTACTACATAAACTATAAGTTCCTTTAAGAATACAACTTATTTTAACCATCTGCCACTCAAACTACATATGATTACACACATCACAAATACCAAGGTATGAAAATATAAAAGATTATTTTGGCATATTTCGAATCATCAAAGAATTTGGTAGAATCCTTCACGACGACAAAAAATAAATAAAAGTTAATAATAAAACATTTTAAAGAAAAAGATACTTATGTTTAAACTTGTACAATCTTATGTAAATGTAGAATTGTCAAAATATTCGGTACAATCATGTGAATATTTCGAATCAACAAAAAATTTGGTAGAATATCTGATAATTTAGTAGAAGCATTTGAAACTTCAGTATAAATATGTAGAAACATGCAATTTCAAACTCATTTTGTAGAAAAATGTGTAGCTTCTATAAATTTAGTAGAATAATGTATAATATTAATGGAATTATTTGTAATTTTTGTAGAATTATCAAAATATTGGTAGAACCTTCTAAAAATTTAGTATCTATACTGAATTTACAGAATATCTGAAAATTTAGTTTAAGTATCTAAAGCAGAACTATGTAGAAATATGGAGTTTCAAATACATTTTGTACAGTAATGTGTATCTTCCATAAATTTAGTGTAATCATGTAACTTCGGTACATATATGTAGAAATATGCAATTTCAAATTCAATTTGTAGAAAAATGTGTAGCTTCTATAAATTTAGTTATGTATCATTTTAGTAGAATTATTTGTAATTTTTGTAGCATTATCAAAATTTTGGTAGAACCTTCTAAAAATTTAGTATATACACAGAATTTACTAGAATATCTGAAAATTTAGTAGATGCATTTATAGCAGAACTATGTGGAAATGTGGAGTTTCAAATTCATTTTGTAAAGTAATGTGTATCTTCCATAAATTTAGTGGAATCATGTAACTTCGGTACAAATATGTACAAATATGCAATTTCAAATTTATATTGTAGGAAAATATGTAGCTTCTATAAATTTAGTAGCATCATGTATAATTTTAATGAAATTATTTGTATTTTTTGTAGAATTATCAAAATATTGGCAGAACCTTCCAAAGATTAAGTATCTACACTGAATTTACTAGAACATCTGAAAATTTAGTAGAAGTATATAAAGCAGAACTACATTAATGTGTATGTTCCATATATTTGGTGCAATCATGTATAATTGTATTAGAATTATTTGTAAGTTTCTTATGATTGATAAAACATTTCATAAAATCATGTGGAAATTTAGAAACATCAGTAAATTTGGTATAATATCTGAAAATTTAGTAAAAGTATTTATAGATTCGGTACAACTCATCATGTGCTTTAAATTTAGTAGTAGCATCTAAAGATTTAATGCAATTATGTAATTGTTAGAAACGTAGCAATTGTAATTTGGTAGAACATGCACACATATACTACCTTATCAAAATTGAGGGGTCTAGAAGTAAAAGGGTAAAAGGGTAAAATGGCTTTAAAGTTAACTTGAATTTCAAAATTTCAGGAATACATTTTTGAAACTGTGTCAATATTTTAGTCTAAACCTAAGTCTAAAATATTAACACAGTTTTCTAAACTTATTCCTGGAATTTTGAAATTCAAGTTAACTATAAAGCCATTTATCTCAGAACTACCAAAAATGCACTTAAACCCTCTTACTTCTAGACCCCTCAATTCTACTACAGTAATTGTGATAAGGTAAGGTATATTTGTGTGTAAATTTAATACCACCATCTGTACATTTAGTTGAATCATCTTTAAACGTTGTACAATTACATGCAATTGTCTTTAAATTTTATTGAATCGCATGCAAATTTAGTAGAATCATTTATATATTGTAGCATGTATTGAAAATTATGTAGAATAATGTGTAGCTACAATAAAATTGTACGAATTTAGTAGAATATCTGCAAATTTTGTAGAATTATTTATACATTTTATGGTAAAATTGTCACACGAAATCTTTTAGAAAATATATCGAATTTATGAGAATGGTATGGAAATAAATTTATTAGAAATAGAAATAGAAATTTATTTAATTTTTTAACTTCATAATTATCAGAATAATGTGCATGTTCAAATCACGTGGTTTTCGAAAATATAATAAAATATTTGACAGAAACAGTAGAACTTTTGTAAGAATAGTAAATTTAGAACTTTTGAACTTTAGCCTTGAATCTCCAAAACAAATGACAGCAGTAATTGGAAAATCACGTCAGACGATAGCATTTAAATACTTTCAAGCGTATACCAAATTTCAACAAATTTTGATAAACAGTTTTCAAAACATTTAACTGTATCCTTAATTTTTAGCGACCCTGTGTATACAAGGGAGGTTCAAAAGTATAATGGTACTTACTATTATACTTTACCATTATATTTAAATACATTTCGGTAATTTTTTCCAGTAGTATGATTATTTTTTATTATTATAGTAGATATATTATTCAACTATCACATAATGTACACCATTACGTACAATCATTATATACTAGTTGAATAATATACTATTATAATAATAATAATCATACTCAGATGATTACAACACTTGCCTACTGCTCATATTGGAAATTTCATATTCGTAGGTAATGGCCATTTTTATGTACTAGTTCAATAATAGAATATTATAATAATAATCATACTCAGATGAGGTAATGGTATGGCCAATACCCATGAAGATGAAATTTGCAACACGAGCAGTAGGCGAGTGTTGTAATGATCTGAGTATGATTATTATTATAGTCTAGTATTCAACTAGTACATAATGATTGCCTTTACCCACAAAGATGAAATTTGCAACACGGGCAGTTAGCGAGTGTTGTAATCATGCGAGTTTCTTTATCGACAACTATTTTAGTACCATATTAATAATTTAGCAAGTTTAGTAAAGGTTTGGGTTTTCTTTGGTCCAAGGCCCCGGATTGACGTTTTAAAAATACTTGCAGTTTCATGTCTCATGGCCAATTCTCTAGGTGAATGTTATGGTGAATATTCATAGAGCTTTTAAGCATGGAATAAAAAGCTCACATTGAATATGACTTGTACTGTTTTGCAATACGTTGTCAAAATATACAAATACAACATTTACAGAAAAGGGCGCTGGTTTTGTGTCGATTACCAATCCATAAAATACTTGTAGGTATACGGGATTGTAATTACCTTTTGATTTGTCAGGTAGCAAATTTTCGGATGTACTTGCTGGTAATTCCAATATTTAAGGCAGCGTACAACACAATTCTTCTTTATTAGACATATCTTTAATTGAATGATTTTAAGAATTTACAAATATTTGAAAAGTTATTCCTATTGTAACTACCATCGTACCACTAGATAAGAGATATTCCTATTGTAACTACCATCGTACCACTAGATGAGAGATATTCCTATTGTAACTACCATCGTACCACTAGATAGAGAAAAGTATATTTTGGGTTGGCCATTAATTGTTAAAAATCATAATGTAATGGACGTATTATTTGCGCCGTTGAAAACCAGAGAGGTATAAGTCCTTTTTTTTTGGAAATTCAGGTAATCCAGAAAGCTATCCAGCGACATGTCTCTTGTATATTTCTGGGCTTTCACCACTCTGGATTTCAACGGATTATTTATTGTAGCTTAAATCAATTTTCTATTGAATGTATTAACATCCATATTTCTCCAGTCCAGTGAGGGTTTTTTGATCGCACCTCGTATACAGGATTAATTGGACGTTATTTCGATCGATTCGTTTACACGATCTTTCATCTATAACATTTAGCGCACAAACGAAAAAATCCATAAATATTTACAGGAGCTTGGCAATATTTATTATTCTCCACTCGCTCCTCAAAGGTTGGATTTATTTTAATTACGGCCACCGCCGAAAAATTCTGCCGTCGCGCTGGAGGGGGTAATTAAGCGCTCCCGCTCACGCCAATGAGTCAATTAACCAATTACCGACGCGAGTTAACAACATATCAATTAAACCGGACAAAGGGACGTTTTCGAGAGCATCGGAGTGTGCATTTGAATCGTTATCATCTAGGAGTGCGGCAGAGGAGTTTGCCTCTTTCATCAGGAAGCGACGCGGAGCTTCTTCAGGTTAATCACATTTATACACATCGCTTCCTGGAGGTCCATCTGCATCAGCACGATGGCGAACCGTGACATTGAGATGTGGCGAACCACGGCTCGCTTATGAAAATATACACCGATATATTTTCGTATCTGAGAAGAGCTCGGCAGTGTTAGTGTTTTCAGCAGTTATGATTAACTTCAACTTAACTCTTAATTGAACTGACTAGTTTATTTCTAAATATTTCAACAGACTTATTGATGCAGTCATTCTCAAATGAAGGCGATATGTAACATAGATACACATGGTTTGGGATATTTAAATTCACTGCAACAAAATGTATTGATTACAAGATTACATGAATGCACGCAAATATATTCATTAATTATTATAAGCAATAGTTATATTTTCTGTAATTTAAGAAGTCGAAATGTAAAAAATGGTGTGAAAATTAAAAAATTAAAGATAAAACAGTTTTATGGTCATTGCTCAAGGGAGTTATAAGGTTGAAGAAGTTTATAGAAGGAAACATCTTCTCCCTAGTTTTCAATACAAAATTCTCTTAAACTTTTCTAAATATTGATTGAAGAAATAAAATTTGTTTACCCTGAAAACATGTAGAACTTAAATGAAGATTAAAATAAAATTAAGCTCATGTTTGTATTTAGCATAAAAAAAATAGTTTGGACCTCATTTAAACCGTTGTTTGCGATGTTAATGTGGGAATTTGGGGTAGAATACCTTTGGGCACGACCCGGCCATCCAAATTTCGGTTCACGTATTAAATTTATCGCAGTGCCGGCCCATCGCTGTTCTATTACACGTTTTCCTGCGATCCTCGCATATGTAAAGTAGCAGAATGCCTCGGATTCCTGGCGAATGCCTCCTTCGGGCTGCTGTATTTTGGACTAGTTTCGGAGGCGCATAAATATTAATATGTGTTTACCGATTGTTAATCGGGGGGCCCTTTGTTGGGCCCCGCCGGGTCCGGTGCTTGGTCGGCCGCCTCTTGATCGATCGGTCTCCTTTGTCGCCGCGCGGTGCCTCTACGGCTGGGAAAATCGTCCTCGTCTTCGACTTCGGCCACAGTAATTTCTTTACAGTTAAAACTCGGAAATCTCGCCGGGCGAATATTGAGCCCCGTTTGTTTTACTTGCACACACGACGGACGCATTCTTCGAATGAGGAACACGAACGTGAGCGAGATCCTGTACGCAGAAAACCGCGACACCGCGAGGTTAATAAAACCAAATGCGATTTTTGCCCGCTACGATAAACAATCGCAGGTTTTTGCACCATTTTGGAATGGATACTGTGGAATTCCTAAAGAGATGTACCTACAATCTTACAAAATAAACATTTTCACATAAAATGCACTTCCACAATTGATGGATCCAATTTAGGCCAGTGCAGACCAGTTAATCCTCGGACTCCTAATCTAAGGTGGCCTTATTTTTATTTCAAAAAAACAGGACCTATATGTTCTATTACTATAAACAATAGGTACCTACATATATATATATATATATATATATATATATATATATATATATATATATATATATATATATATATATAAATATATATACTATATATGAAAAACGGCAAAATAAACAAAAATTTAGAAGAAAAAAATCGTAAAACATAATATAATCTGAATAATAAATATCTTTTCGTTCTTTTTGGGAAGAATGAAGAATTAATTTTTGGCAGTTTTCTTGATTACATCAGGTAATCTGCTTATACCAGGCTAATAACTTATAACATCCTACAAATAAATCATATCTATGTGCTATATGATTCGCTCATTAAAGGGTAATTTGCCGTGGTCACTAGCATTATCACAATGCCAATTTGTTAGGTAATATGCAGTGTAAATTTTTTTATTTTTGAAAAATATCATTCTTTGAGAAAGTCTTTCCTAAAACTGTAGGTCATGTTTGTGCAGTTAATGTTAAAAAATTGAAAATACCAATCATTTTTGTTTAGAATTTTATAAATCTAACAGTTTTTTTATTCCAAATAATTCCCACCCTCAGTAACATCCCTCAGTAACCTTTAATTCAAATATGTTTCACCAAGGGCTAACCACCGAGACTTATAATTTAATCAACATAATTATGTAGATTTTTTTCAAAAATGCCATCCCTTGATGGATTAGACTCACAGGAACTCTATTAGCAACAGGAAAGCTACCTAACACATTCAAAGAACTTCGAAACTGGAATTAGTTTAATTATATCAAAAAAGGGCCACCGAATCGAAATTTTGTAAAATTTTCAAAAAATATATGTCTTATTACCACGATTACCATCATGTATCTAATTTACATCTGTAAAAGTGAAACGTGGAAATGTATTTCTAGTAAAAATAAACAACACAGAATTGTAATTTTTAAAATTTTCAAAAAGCATTGCTTTAGTTCCAAATCCGACACCTCCAAAATGAAACGCCACAAAAAGGAAGACACAATTAATTAGTCTTCCTTGTAAAAGAATAAATTTTGCAAAATTTTCAAAAAACATTTTTCATTTTCAAATTTAAGGTGCTTCACCATTATCTTCATCAGATTATCATAATATTATTAATTCAACAAAATAATTGAATAAAACTTTCATTTTTTTTAAATACTAACGTTTATAATCGTTTACAAGAACACATTTTTAATTTCAATGAAAATCGATCGAATAAAACAACCGATTGTTTCATTTGAATACTGACAATAGCAATATAGGTACAACCCAAAATCCCAAGATAATAATAATAATAATAAGATTTCATCATCATCAATGAAAGATTTTTTAACAATTGATTGAAATTTTCAACATTTCGTGACATTATGAAATTCTGGAACAAGCATAAATTTTATGAAGAGTGACATGTTTTCAAAAAAATTAAAGAAAGTTTTCACTGTTGTGAACTGAATCTGTGGGTAATAATAATACTCCATAATATATAATAATAATAATAAGATTTCATCATCATCATTTGAAAGAATATTTTAACAATTGAATGAAATTAAATGTGAAAATTCATTTAGTTATTTAAAAAAAGAAATACCTAAATTTTACAAAATGTAGAGACGTGGCTTTTTAGTAAAAAAAGAAAAAAAATGGTGCCCGGAACTATAATTTATAAAAAAGCTATTTTTTTTTCACTCGGGACTCAAAAATAAAATGAAACTCGAAATTAGGTCATAACAAAATATAGCCAAATCGAAATTTTGCAAACTATAGAAACAAATTTTTTGTTTTCAAATTTAACACCTTGTATATCAGAAACGAAACACAATTTTATTACTAACAAGGCAGACGTGGTCAATTAATGATTGGCATTACACCTACGTTATTAAGATAGATGAATTTGAGGAGGAAATATTTGGACTTTCGTGAATTGAAAGATTTTTATTAACTATTGATTGAAATTTTCAATATTTCGTGACATTTTGAAATTCTGAAGCAAGCAAAATTTTTATGAAGAGTGACACATTATCAAGCATTGAAAATAAAAGAAAGTTTTCCCTGTTGTGAACTGAATCTATGGGTAATAATAATACCCCATAATATATAATAATAAGATTTCATCATCATCATTTGAAAGATTTTTTTAACTATTGAATGAAATTTTCAACATTTCGTGACAATAATCGATCATTAATGATCAATAATTTCATGGTAATAATAATTCCCCATAATATATGAAAATAATAAAGATTTCATCACCATCATTCAAAGATTTTTTAACTATTGATTCAAATTTTCAACATTTCGTGATATTTCGAAATTCTGAAACAAGCAAAAAATTTATGACGACTGACACGTTATCAAACATCGTAAATAAAAGAAAGATTTCCCTGTTGTGAACTGAATCTGTGGGTAATAATAATACCCCATAATATATAATAATAATAATAATAATAAGATTTCATCATCATTATTTGAAAGATTTTTTTAACTATTGAATGAAATTTTCAACATTTCGTTACAATAATCGATCTTTAATGATCAATAATTTCTTGGTAATAATAATACTCCATAATATATAATAATAATAATAAGATTTCATTATCATCATTGAAAAATTTGTTAACTATTGATTGCAATTTTCAATATTTCTTGACATTATGAAATTCTGAAACAAGCAAAAATTTAATGAAGAGTGAGATGTTTTCAAACATCAAAAATAAAAGAAAGTTTTCCCTGTTGTGAACTAAATCTGTGGGTAAAAATAATACCCGATAATATATAATAATAATAATAATAACATTTCATCATCATTATCCGAAAGATTGGTTTAACTATTGATTGAAAATTTCAGCTTTTCGTGACAATAATCGATCATTAATGATCAATAATTTCTTGGTAATAATAATATCCCATAATATATAATAATAATAATAATAATAATAATAATAATAATAATAATAAGAATAATAAGAACAAAGAGAGATAAAAGTAGATTACAGGCAATAGAAATGATATATCTGAGAAGAGTAAAACAAGTAACGAAAAAAGACAGGATACGAAATAAAGACATCAGAGAGGAATTGGATATAGAATCAATAAAAAAGTTTATAGAAAAGAAGCAGCTCAACTGGTCGGGACATCTAATTAGGATGAAAAATACGAATGAAACAAAACAAATCTGGGAAGCAAAAACAGGAAAGAAACGAGGAAGGGGTAGACCAAGACAAGAATGAGACAACAAAATAGAAGAAATAATAAACAGCAGAGGGAAGACAGTGAAACAAGCAAGATAAATGGCAAAGAACAGAAGAGAGTGGAAAGAATTTGCAAATACATAACAAAACTGTAATGTAACTGTAGTAACATGTATAGCCCACACCGAAAGGTAAAGGGCCTTTTGATAACAATAATAATAATAATAATAATAATAATAAGATTTCTTCATCATTGAAGGATTTCTTTAACTATTTATTGAAATTTTCAACATTTCGTGACATTTTGTAATTCTGAAACAAGCAAAAATTTTATGAAGAGAAATGTTTTCAAAAGTCAAAAATAAAACAAAGTGTTCCCTGTTGTGAACTGAATGTGTGGGTAATAATTAGAGATGCATTAGGCATATTTGCATATACATTCGCATATTTTGATCATTTTGGAAGGATTGTGCATATAATTGCTATTTTACGTTTATTGTGCATATTTTTTCTGTTTTTCGGAAAATCCACCCAATCAGTGAGCCATACTACTCCTAACTCGTAAATAATATTGAAATACATAAAGATCTATTTACTTTATTAAATCTGATGGTATTTCAATTTGTATTTTTTGTAAAGACAAGTAGTTTTTAAATAAAGTTTGTTATTAAAGTCCAATTAGGCCCAAAGGTCATGGACAATAAGAGTAGGGGTAACTATTATTTAGTGCAAAATATAAAATAAATAGATCTTGATATGTTCGTCAGTGTATGCTGATATCGTTTTATGACCTAAATACATAAATAACTATTATATTTATAATATTTACCTATACCTATAATTATAGTATTAAATCAAACTAGATTACGAGTGTAAGTTACCTATGTAATCGGGATATACAATTTATTACATTAAATATTGAATTATATTTTTTCTACTAACTATTACACTAAATTAATAATAAAAAAATATTCCTTAGTCTTTAAAGCAATTCGCGTAAAAATTAATTCGATATGTATTGCATATTTTTCATTTTATAGTGCATATATTCACTATTTTCGTGCACATGACAGTGCGTATTTTTCACATTTTATTGTGCATATTTTTTGATCTCTAGTAATAATAATATCCCATAAGATATAATAATAAGATTTTATAATAATACCAGATATCCGAATAATACCCCAACATAATCATAATAATATATTTTTTTATATATATTTATAAATAATATTCTATTTCTATTATAATAATAAAATGTTTCTGAATTTCTATCGAAATTTTAATAATATCGAAATATGTCTATCCACCGTTGGTATTAATTTCCATATTGCAAAATATAATTATCAGTGCGTTGATATTTTTAATAATGAATTATAATATTTCGTTGCCTTTTAAGTATTATCTTTATAAGTGAGATCATGTAGACCAGTGTGCAACTTTATATGTACACACTTTGAAATTCCATTATCCATAGAAGAGGACAATCTAAAGGTTATTGTTAGAAATAGTAATTCAGAGTTATGTCATTATAATTATTGTAATTAATTAAAGGTTATTATAAAGTTACGTATTTCTGACCAAAGTACACGTAAATTGATGGTATTAACAAATAATAATAAAAAAATACTAAGAAAGGCATACGTTATTAGAAACTAAACATAAATTTGTTATAAATAGTAATTCAGAGTTATGTCATTATAATTATTGTAATTAATTAAAGGTAATTATAAAGTTGCGTATTTCTGACCAAAGCACGTGTAAATTGATGGAATTAACAAATAATAATAAAAAATACTAAGAACGGCTTACATTATTAGAAATAATTGAAAATCACCATGAAAAAGCAATATAAATAAGCATGAAAAAGTACAGAAATAAAAAAATGCTTTAACATTTTTTAAATATTAATTTAACCCACTTTAATATTACATTAATATAAGAACATTAAATAAAACGGAAAACACAACAAACAGAACATTAAATATAAACATTAAACAGATCATTAAAGAACATCACATAAAACTAGATACACTAGACTTTTGTCTAGACACTAGACAAAATGGAAACAATAAGATTTAAAGAAATAAAAAAAATCTTATTTTGATTCATTTCTGTTGTTTTTTTAATGAATTTCTGTCTTCCTCACAGCTAATGATCCAAGACCTAATTTTCCCTGATTGCCAAATTAAAAAAAAAACGATCGCTTAATATGTTTCTATATTGAGAAAAGTTTCGTTACACATCCACACTCGTAATTGGAGTGTACTTACTTAAATTTCGATATTAACGATGAGGAAATATACAAATTTTAAACATGTCTTCTCCATTTAAAATATTACAAACTTTTCTAAAATTTCTTAACTTTTTTTAAAATAGATGCTCAAAAACTGAAAAAGGCCTAAAACAATGGTTTTAAGAATAGCTTTTGTCATGATTTGTGTTAATTTATAATCGTGTCTATGCGGATTTATAGATTTTGTGATAGATTGGAGTGTACTTATTTAAATTTCGATATTAACGATGAGGAAATATACAAATTTTAAACATATCTTCTCCATTTAAAATATTATAAACTTTTTCTAAAATTTTTTAAACTTTTTTTTAATAGAGGCTCAAAAACTGAAAAATAGCATAAAACAATTGTTTTAAGAATAACTTTTGTCATTATTCGTGTTAATTTCTAATCGTGTGTATGCGGATTTGTGATACGTAATTACGTAACGTAACATTTATATTACATATAGCACAATAGCCAGAAATCGGTACTCTGGTAATATCAAATGATGATAAAAAATACTAATAAAGGCATATATTATTATTCGTGCGTAAACATCGAGCAGAAAATTAAAAAAAAAATTGGAAATCATGATGGTAATAAAAAAAAAGTAATAAAGTCTCACTTGATTTCTTACAAAATAGCAATTATTCAGATAAATAACATTTCACTACATAAGGTAAATCATTAAAGGAAGGTATCATTTTGAATAATTAATAACACATTTATCCCAAATAATTTTATAATTTCGTGAGTTTCAATTTTTTTCCATTCTGGCTAAATAGCGAAGTTTTCATTGACTTACATTCTCATTGATAAATTCGGTGACAATCACATCTCCACTTTAAAAATATGCACTGCCATTGGATAACCAAACACTGACTCGAGAATGTGGGCTAGCCATCGTGCTTTCCCAGATGTTCACAAACAAAACAGTAGATTCCACATATTATGCGGCTAATTCGTAAAAACGTAATTGTACATATCAATCCGCCAATAATCGCGCTGTTGACACATAATTGGAACGATTCTGTCACGCAGCCCGTCGGCACAACACCACGCGTTCGCCTCCTGAGGACGTCTTCTGCCAGCTGACACGCACAAACACTGTGCGTGTTTGTATGTTTGTTCTACTTTTAATTCTATTCATAACTTCGTCCATAAAAAAATACTATAAGCTCGTGAAAAAGAAACGTCATCGTGCGTAAACATCTGGAAGATTTCGTAGTATGCGGCACTGATTGCTCGGGATCGTGCCGGCGTTTTAAGTTTAGACCTGTTGGGGTGGGTGGAGTGTACAGACTGTCGAGGGGTGGAATCCACGTTATCGCGAAGTGTGGGACGGTAAAAATAGATTGGGTGTATTTTTGGTTTTCGGTTTGGGAAACGCATTTTGATTTATATTCCAACGAGGAGACCTATATTTAATATTACGTCATGTGCAGTTTAATGTGTGAACGCGGAAACGCGGCGGATTGTAACAAAGCGAATAACAACCAACAGTACCGCATTGTAAATAAAAATTAATGATAATATTTACAACGCTCGTGGTTCTTATGGAAGAAAAAATGAGATTCAGCCATCACTGGCTATAAATTACTGGATGAAGTGTATATTTACTTTAGCATAATACATAAACATTTTAAATATCAATCCTCCGTAAATATATGATACACCGCTTAAAAGATTGGTTTATTTTTCTAGAGGTCTTCCACTACTCGTCTTGTGTAAATTTCTAGTGAATGTGCGCTCCTGTGGCGCACTATGGGGATTGCGCCGAAATCCGCTGTTCCAACAGAATTTCATATTATGAAATATAATTTTCCTGTTCAAAGCCGAGGCAAGCGGCTGCACGCGATTATTTTTAGACGTCTGGAAATACCTCAAGACGTTGGCTGTCAGAAGATCGTGCCCGATCTTATAAAAACGGAAACCCACCGAAATATTAACTTTACACCACTTTCCCCCAAAAAACAACTTCCTAATTACCCGAACGCCTACAGACTTCTAAAAAAGAACCGGAGGAAACAGCGCATCACAACTTGCGGAGAAGCAACCAACAATTTCTCGGCAATATTTTATTGGCGTTGTTTACCAAAATAGTGCACACTTTTCGCACAAGAGGTGGCCTGGCAAACTGAAAAATCGTGATTTATCGCGCTAAGTGGCACAAATCCATCACTGCCTGAAACGCGAGAGGTTATAAAATAAATGTATGGTGTAAATATTTACTCTACTTGACTACAAAGGATGTAATTGATATTCAAAATTGCTTACTGGCACAGTTTATACCCGGTAATTAACTCTATTGCGAGTTTTGTCTTCTTGAGCGCAATACTCGATGCTGTTAAAATTTGTGTGCCATCACCTTTACTATTGGAAGGTCACTAGAAAACAAGTGAGCAGCTGATAGCAGCTGTAAACAAAATTATGATGGTACAATTTTTACACAAAATATTTAAAATATTTGATTCACGAATATAATTAAATAATATAAATTCATAATATTTAATTCTTTGATTATAAACATTCAATTTGGGATGTATTGAATTTTAATCGGGAAATAGAAAATTTACTAAATTTTAAGAACCGCTGATCTACAGCATTTTCGAAGCCTTGAAATAGACTAACAAAAAAAAAGTGTTATAAAGTCATTGAAAGTGATCTGTTTAAACCAGATGAGACCAAACGACGTTAAACTATAATAAAATATTATTTGAAATTTTTCGCCTGTAAATGTGCTCTCTTCTTACCACAATTTAAGAATCACAGAATATATTTAATTGCATGGAAACCATACTTTGCAAAAACATTTATAAAATTTAAAAAAAATGCACATTATTAGTAAGACACACTTCTGAATTGCATCTGCTCATCTGCTGGTTTGTTGGTGCGGAATGAAAAGAAATACTCAAGTGTTTACTCAATGGCGTTACAAGTTGTTCTTTAAGAGAACACTTCAGCACTTCAGATTAGATACAGTATAACTCCACACTCACTAAGCTGTAATTTATAATACCCCAAGATATTATGATTTACGACTCCCAAAAGTACATTCTGGAAAATAATAAAAATTATATTTAATAAATCATTACCGAACAAATGTCATATTCTGAGTGTAATTAAATGATATTTAATATTAGGTTAATAAAGAAAACACTTGGTAAAGTTTCACAGTTTTATAAAACTTGTGAAACTTTACCAAGTGTTTTCTTTATTAAAGTAATTAAAATGTTTTACCAAGAAGTAACCACTTCCTCATATAATTTAATATTTAATATTGCCTGGAGCTATGATATTGCACATAAGCACGTTGGCTTTACAAGAACATTTTAATGTCGCGGTAGATCAATACAGTTTAAAATTAAAGGCAAAGATTTCTTTTGCATACAAAAAGTCGTAGTTTTTGTATCCAACGTTTTTGATCGTAGGTACGGTCGCGGCTAAAAAAAAAAAATTGGGAAAAGCCTTATAGTGAATTGGTCTAAAATTGTGTTGTTTAATCAAGACATTTGTCTCTGAAAATAAAAATCAAGTAACATGTCATTGTCATTCTGACATAAATACCTACATGCTACTTAATAAAATGCCACATTGTGGAATGGCCTCTCATGGCCCCTCAAGTTAGTGCTTTTAATATACAAAGAATAATAGAGAAATTAAAAATGGATGGTCTATCAGGCAAGTTGCACAATATTTTGACATCTTCAGCTAAACCAAATTGACACTATGCAAAAAAAATGTCCACTTTTTTATGGCCTCGACCATACGCATTGGTATCTTTGGCATTGAATTTACTGTGAGTCGAATAGGCGCATTTGAAGAAAAATTGCTAACAATTTTAATTCAACTAAGACTACTGACATGGAAATAGATTTGGCGGATACTTATTTAAACTCCATTATTATAACTGGATAAATAACGCACGTATTGAGCTTAAAAAAAATTAAAAAAATTGCAGACAATAAAAAAATATATTTTTTTAAACTCAAAGCGTGCGTTATTTACCCAGTCATAAGACTACTGATTATTATTATTATTAAGGCTCCCTTTTGGTATTTAGCCATTCGTAGGAAGTCTTCACAATCCAATTTCCTAGGTGGATTAGTCTTCATTTTACTCTTCTTCTATGGCTAACGCTCTTTTAACTATTCCTGGCCATGCCTTTCTGTCTTCTACTTTTTCCTTTCATCTCTCTATTCTCATTTCTTTGAGGTCTTCCTCGTCTCCGTTTACAGCTTGGTTTTCATTCCATGATAGCTCTGAATGCTGATGTTTCTCTTGCTCTCCATACATGCCCTATCCATCTTATTCTTTATGCTGTTATATATCTTATTACTGTCTCTCCACCTATCTTCTCTTCCAATTCCTTCTTCGATATTCATTCTCATTTATTTTTATAGGTCCCAGAATTGTTTTCAATATTTTTCGTTCCATTACTGCCATGTCATGTTTATTCTTCTTCGGCATGGTTATTTTTTCAGCGTAAGTCATTATAGGTCTAATTATTGTTGTGTATATTTGCAATTTCGATTTCATGGATAGGGATTTGTTATGTAGTAGCTTATAGTTCGCATAGTACACTTTTTTAGCGCATTGTATTTTCTCCATTACTTCAGTATTTCTTTCTCCTGTGTTTGTGATTGTTATCCCTAATTAATTGAATCTCTCAGTTTTTTCGAATTCGTGTTTTCTCAGTTTCTTCTCAATTTCTTTTAAAATGTTTGTCATTAATTTTCTCTGCTTTGTTAAAATTCTTAAAACATTTGCGTAGCCAATAGCGTACTGATAATAGATAATAATCTGCGCGCCTCTATTGCTCAGTGTACCAGATTTGTCTATTATTCTTGTTACATGGTCAAGTGCTATATTGCTAACGTGCTTGACAATGCGTCACCCTGTCTTACACCTCTATCTATTGTAAAAGTATTGGTTTCTCCATAATCTGTCTCTACGCTGGTTGTACTTGCTTTCATGGTTAGTTCTATTAAATTTATCAATTTTTGTGATACACCTAATTCGCTTACTGCAGTGATTAATTGCCCTCTGTTAAGAGGCCTCTTTACAATTTTCTAAATCAGGTCTCCGATTGTAATTATGTTGCCTTTGGGTAAAGAGGCCTCTTAATTTTATCGAATGCTTGTTTGAAGTCAATGAATAGCATTTCTAGTTTAATGTTGTGTTCTTTTGCTTTCGCTATTATTTGATTTACTCCATGTATTGCATCCACTGTCGATTTTCCTTTCCTGAACCCATTTTTATAATCCCCACTTTATGTTCTATGCATTTTGTCAGTCTTTTTGTATTATAGATGATAGTTGGGTATAAGAAAATAACAATAAATGAGAAAGAGTGGAGCTGGAAAGAACTGGCTGAAATGCAAGTCCCAAAAAAACTTCTCGCCAATCAAGATATAAGACAGCTAAATAAGAAGAACCAGGCAATGGAAAGTGATATGAGTAGGAAGAAGAAAAAATAAAAACAGAAGAACAATAAAAATAAGTACTTGGAATATAAGAACAATGCTGACAGATGGTAAAATTATGGAAGTACCTGAACAACTAAAGCAATATAGAGTAGAAATAAGTGCAGTCCAAGAGGTGAGATTGCAGGGAAACGGACAAGTTACAAAATAAGACTTTACATATCTATATGCAGGAGATGAAATCAGAGGAGAAAACGGAGTTGGCTTCATAATAAGGGGAAGAATGAGAGAAAGGATAGAGTTTAAACCAATTTTACGGAATAATAGCGTACATAATAATACGAATGAAAAAGTTTAACGTAACACTAATAAATATATATGCCCCAACTGAAACAGCAGAAGATGAAGATAAAGAGAATACTTACGAAAAGTTAGAGCAAATACACAGACAAATACCAGCACAAGATACGGTTATAATACTAGGTGATTTCAACGCACAGATTGCGAAAGAAGAATATATAGAAGATGTAGCAGGGAAACACACAATACACGAAACAACCAAATGGAATTGTGTGGAATTAGGAATTGTGATCGCTAGTACAAAATATAGACACAGAAATGAACACAAAGTAACATGGATGGTCCCAGGAAAAGTCAAAAGAAATCAAATTGACCATGTCATGATAACAGGTAGAGGACAATCAGCAATAAAAGATGCGAGTACGTGCCGAGGACCATCAGTAGACACAGATCACTACATGGTCAGGGTGACACTTAAAAAAAAAAGACAAAGAAAAACACAGAGCGATATAGAAATGGAATGTAGATAAATTAAAAGACGAAGAACTACGAATAAAAAAAGACGAATAAAAAGAGATACGAAATAAGACTGGACAAACGCATGAAGTACAAGGAAGCGAATGGGAAGACGGAACAAGACATTGAAATTGTTTGGCGTGAAGTAAAAAAGAATATAGAAGCAGCACCAGGGAAGGAAATAGGAAAGACTCAGAAAGGATATGGTAATCACTGGTGGAACGACAAATGCAAAGACGGAGTAAGAATTAAAAAACGAAGCAGGAATAAAATGGATGAAAACCAACAAAACAGAAGACAGAGACGAATACAAGCGAAGGAGAAGGACAAGCAACAGGCCATAAGGACAATAAAAAGAAAGTGGATGGATACGAAACAAGACTGGACGAACTTATGAAGTACAAGGAAGCGAATGGGAAGACAGAACAAGACATTGAAATTGTTTGGCGTGAAATAAAAAAGAATATAGAAGAAGCAGTAGGGAAAGAAATAGGAAAGACTCAGAGAAGATATGGTAATCACTGGTGGAACGACACATGCAAAGAGGGAGTAAGAATAAAAAACGAAGAAGGACTAAAATGGATGAAAACCAACAAAAGTGGAGACTGAAATTGGATGAAATAGAGCGCGAAAGAAAATTGCAAAATACGGTAAGCTTTTACCAGAAAATAAAGGTATACAAAAAAACGAACACTCTGAATATCTAACGAATACGAGATTAAAATGTAAAAGCAGGGCAAGAGCATCAAGAAGGTAAAGCGATATGGGAAAATATGAATCTGCTAACAGAAGAGAATGAAGAAAACTTGGAGGAACAAGATCAAAAACAAGAAAACGAAACTGAGGACCCACCGTCGATGGACGAAGATATTGGAAACAATAAAAAGCAGCAAACATGGAAAAACACCAGTAAGCGACGAAATAAATAAGGAATTAATAAAATATGGAGGAAATAAACTGCAAGAAAGAATACATAAGCTAATGCAAAGGATATAGATTGAGGAGCAAATACTTGAAGAATGGATGCATGGCAGGATAATTACTATACATAAAAAAAGGTGACCAGGGGAATTGTGTAAATTACAGAGGTATCACACTACTAAATGCAGCATACAAGATACTAAGACTACTGATACTGCACTATAATTTCTTGTTCGTTATTTCGGAACTTATATTTAAACAGCTACAAGGTATTACATTTATGTAATCTTCATGCCAGTGGTAAATTTAATGTAAATTTTACTTCTTCGAGTCTCCGTTACAAAGTTTGGCAGTCATCATTGCTATTCGAAAATTTGAAGGCGCTGTTCGAAACAGTTGGGTGGATGTGCAACCACTCTCTGAGAATTCGTAAACCCGGATATAAGTAGGCGGCCAACATTTCTCTTCCCTTCAATTTTTCCTTGAATGATCAGCTAGCGATTCAGTTTTCGTAGTTTTATAGTAAATTTAAATTAGTTTGGCGTAATTTATAAGCCTCGGACTGGACAGCATTTGTACTATTATAAGTATAGAATACCAGTGGTTATAAGTTGATCAGTTTTGTTTGAGGTACTCCTTTTGGGAGTCTCGTTGTTCGGGTCTTCCCTAGGATTATCGCTGGCATAGATTTTTCGCATCAAATGTAAAACCAAAGAAAAGCCGGGCACATGGCAATCTACAGCTTTAGGTGCAATGCCCGAGGTGGCATCTGGTTGAGAACCACTGTATTAGATAATGTGCGATGAGTTTAATTTCTTGTTGGAATTGAATTTATTTTTTTAAAGAAAAGCTCAGGGATGGCAAGGCGATTTCAAGTTAAATTTATTATTAAATGTATCTCACACACGCTTTCTCGGCGAATGTAAATAATTAGCAGCAACGTCGAATGCCTCGGTCAATTAAAAAAAAATATATAAACGAAGCTATGTAAACATTGTGATCCCGCCAAAACTGCCTCGCATCTGGACTAAGCCCGTTTTATTTAGTCTCCTAGCTATAAATAAGCTATCAATTTAATTTAACGACGCTCCGAAAGTTCGAAAAATGAGGTTGTTTCACCGTAATATCGGCGACTTCCCCGTTCTACGATGATCGCCAGTAACACGATAGCGCCTATTTCCCGAAGGATAATTTTTAATGGATGGAAGTGTGGAAGAGCCGCGCAGTCCAATGCCAACCAAAACACACAAGTTGGCAGAAACGTTATTGTTCAGCTGTAAAATATGCAGCGGGATTAAATCAGTTGTATCAAAATAGATCGGATGAGCAATTGTAAATAAGTGCGGCGGATTCTAGCTGCATTTCCTAAACCGATCGAAGGATAAATTCCACCGGTCGGCTTTCGAGACTAGCCAAGGAAAGTCTCTCCAGCTCGGATGTTTATCGGCGAGACGCTCGCCAAAAATTTTAATCGACACCAGGTTGACTCACAGAAAGAAAAACTGCACTACAATTAATCCGTGATTCAAACTAAACCCTTTATAAACGGACAGGTCGATCACGATCGGAATTCAGAAACACTATATTGGACCGAATTTGGCCCCTCGCAACGCTCAATCGCTCGAAAGCTCAGCATGACACATGATTTCAGCGAAAGCTTGTTCTGCGATCTGTTTTGAAATTAACGTGACGTAATAATATGACCATAAACCATTATTCAAGAAATATACTGTTAGAAATAAGTTGGTGCAACGAAGGATCGAAAAATTACACACATGAGTATACTTAAGCTAATGAAAGTTAAGCAATATAAAAATTAAGTCCATAACAAAAATAGTGAAGTGGTCGCTAACCTTCAGCAATGAAGCTTCACATGAAGATAATAAAAAAAATCTGAATTGTTTATAACTGTAAGTATAGCATGCTATTTATATAATACATCAATAGCAATACAAATCAGATCATTTATAAATATATTTCAAATTAAAATTAAAGTTGTAAATAAGTATCAAGCTTGTAAAATGCAATCTTCGCATATAATATCGCACGAACAATGAAATATCTGGCATTTGTGAGTTGGTTTGAGATTTTTGGTCAGTTTTGGTAAAGCGATTAGGCTCGTGCGCCTGCAGCTGCACTTTGATGTGAGGACACGTCCGCGAGCTGAATAATTGCATTCGCATTTCCCGACAGATATTTAATTATTTCAAGTGTCTTTACAGCTAAAACATGTGCGGCGAAGGTTGATACAGTACATTACACTTAGGCAGATTACAATTTCGCGCCGTATTCATCTCAATCGCGGATTATTTCGCAACCTCATGAGCGCACGAGCTGAAAATCATCTGGTGGCGGTGCCTCGGTGGCCCCCCCAGACGTTCCCAAGCCACTGGTCTTAATCGCCATTATTCTATTCGGATCCCATTGTCTCGACACAAGCCACCATATAAATTTAATTAGATATGTTCTTTTTTTTTCTAGCGATTTCATGCTCTTGTATTTTATGCGGCTGACTGACTCAGGATAGTAACTAATACATATTTATAAATATGTGATTTCGGAATGAAGAAATTACCGTGGCTGGTATACGTGTGTACGTAAACAGCTCGGCGTAGTGTGAGAATATACTTTTAGTTTGTTGGCTTTCTCACAATGCCATATACAGGGATATCTTTATTTGGATTATTTAAAATCGCCGCGTTTCAATAGAAATGCATCGGGAAAAACGTCCATTGATTTGTTATTGAACTCGATAAAAATAATCACTGTATCACCGAGCGGTGATCGCAATGGTCGATGAATAAACGCGCGATTTCGTTTACATTTCCCAGCCGTTTGCGCATTCTTTACACAATTACGGATAATTGATAATAATAGGACTGACTTATCGAGTAATTAATATCGCGAATCACGAAACTATTTTCAAATTACGTTCATACAAATCCCTGGAACGAGGTTTCCTCGCAATTCTTGAAAATATGAATCCTAGTTTCAATTAAATTTTGGGCAACTTCTTTAACGACTGGCGTCTCAATACACATACTACGAGTTTCTCAAATATAATTTTTCTAAAGTAAATTTTTATGAAAGATGCAGACAAATAAAATTAAACATAAACGTCATATAAACAGAAATAGTTCATTCAAAAATTCATTTTGAATGATCATAAAATATTTAACAATTATTTTTTGAATCATTGATCGAAGAATTGATCTTTAAACCAGTGATTCCAAAAGTGCCAAAAGAGCAGTGGTGTATATGCAGAGGCACCGCGTAATCTTGCAAACGTTTATAATAAAGTCGAATAATGATAATAATAATAAGCTTATTCATGCTTATTCCAAGGCTTACACAAGTTAGTAGGGTTAAAAATATGTGTTTACAAAATAGTTCATTCTATTTGAATAAATTTGAACAGAAAAAAAAACTGTCAATTTTGAGAACTTATTTTATCATTTCCAATGCGATTGGTTTCAATAATATTAAATAAAATATAAAGAATATGAATTAAAATTAGTCATGCTTTGACTTATATTCTATTATTCTTATCCTATTATCCTTATATCCCAAAATTCTAATATAATATGTAGTAGGAAATGCCATCAATTTTTGTATTGGTTCCTGATATGTTTATAGGTGAATTATAACATTGAGTAGGTGTAGTAATAAAATATAGAATTTGGGATTGCAAAATAAATAAGCATTATACAACTTTGTGGTGCAAATTTTCATTGAAATGGAAACTTTTTTCGCTGAATTTGCGGAATGTAACTTAAATAGTGCTCTATTGAGTTTACTGAAAAACATTCAAATTAAATTTAAATATCATGACATTTTCATTATAAATTTTTATCACATGTACCATAATCTTCATTATAAATTACAAAGTTTAATTGTACCTTGCCATTTTTTTGTTGAAAATTATAGAGGTTTTATTCAGAAAGCATATCCCTGAAAAATGTTGATCATAATTAAAAAAATTAAACTGTAATAATTTTTCGCATTATTACTTACAAATTTGAATTTTAAATTGCAAAATGTTGATCAGAACACAAAATCCTCATTCGGTTTATACAATTTATATTGAAAATAATAATAATAATAAATCAGCAGGAAAATGTACCCAAGGCATACAAAAATAAATAAACATTAAAAATTAGTAATTAGTAATTACAATGATTATTTGTAAATTTACTATTGATAATACAAAATGAGTTTCTAAGGAAGTTGTTGAAATACCATCAAATCACATTTAAAATCATTATTATAAATCATGAAATGTTCCTTAGGATTTTTTTATAAATATAACAATCATCATTATAAATTACAAAGTCAAATTGGACCTTGCCAATTTTTGGTTGAAATTATAGAGGCTTTATTCAGAAAGCATATCCCTCGCAAAGTTCGCAAATGTTCAGTTATTTACTGAAAATTTAATGAATTTTTTTTTATCATAATTAAAAAAAAGGTAATAATTTTCAGCATTATTACTTAAAAATTTTAATTTTAAATTGCAAAATATTAATCAGAACACAAAATCCTCATTCGGTTTATACAATTTATATGGAAAATAATAATAGTAATAATAAATTAGCAGGAAAATCTACTCAATAAACACAAAAATAAATAATCATGAAAAATTAGCAAATTTCAATGATTATTTGCAAATTTACTATTGATAATACGAAATGAGTTTCAATCGAAAGTTGTTGAAAATAAATCAAATCAAATATAAATTCAAATTATTATAAATCATGAAATGTTCATTAGAATTTTTGATTAAATATACCATAATCATATACTATAAATTACAAAGTCTAAGTGGATAGTATTATATATTCAAAAAACCAAAGGAAATAACAAAGTTGTCATGATAAATTACAGATTTTAGTTGGAAATTATGAAATCCTTTTAATTACCACAAAAAATAAATGATAAATTTAAATGTTTAATTGAAACCTGCAATTTTTAATAGAAAAGACAAACCTTTTATCCAAAAAGCATATCACTCACTATGCTATTAATATTTTTGTAGAGCTTTGATAAAACTTTTAATGGAAAATACAAAATTTTGAGAAATTAAGAAGATTAATAGAAATTATTAAATTTTCATTGCAAATGACAAATTGTTCATGGAAATTTTCTTACGAATTGCAAGAGGTTCATCAAACCTCAAAATTATCATTGAAATTATATAATTACGATTGTAAATTGCAAGAGGTTCATCAAACCACAAAATTCTCATTGAAATTATATAATTACGATTGTAAATTGCATTTCTATTCTAAATTTAAAAAAAAATTTTTTTTTTTACTTATAAATACCAAAATTTTCATCAATTACAAAGATTAATGTAACCTAATTAAAGTTTTTAGTTGGTAATTATAACAGGTTTCCCCAGAAATCATATTCATTACAAACTTCTTAAATTGGTCAATGTTGGAGGTATCTACTTCGTGATACATGATGAACTTAAATAAAACGAAGAAATGTTGTAATTTGTCAATGAAAATGATGAAAATTTCATAATTTCTATTGATTTTTTTAATATACATATTCTACATTTTACACTTTCTATTATATTTTTTTGCAAATTTCTATTTAATGTTTAAGAAATTTAAATAAAATAAACACTTTTCTTTGTATATATTACACTGTTTATTAAAATTAGTAGTCACTCTAAGTTTGATAATGATCAGAACGTGATCGAAACTATAGTCACTAATTTTAATAAACAGTGTGATATAAACACAGCAAAGAATTTCTTGTATTTAAACTTCTTAAAGATTTCATAGAAATTTGCGAAAAAATATAATAGAAAGTGTAAAATGTCGAATATAAATTTAAAAAAAAATCAATAGAAACTATGAAATTTTCGTCATTTTCATTGACAAATTACAAAATGTCTTCGAAAACCCCATAAATAGTCATAACATTACGATGAATATTGCGAAATTTTGATGATGAATTTCAATATGTCGATAGAAATTATGAAATATTAAAAGACGTAAACTTTATTTGATTTTTTTGTAATTTGAATATACATTGGAACATTGTAGTGAAAATTGTAACATTTTTATTATAAAATACAATATTTCAGTGAAAATTAAAAACAATTATTAGGTAATTAATAAGGTTTATTGAAATTATGGAATTTTCGTTGTGACTTTTCAAAAATTTCAATGAATATTGCAAAATTTGTATTCTAAATTACAAAATTTCAATAGAATTATGTTTCAGATATAATTTTATTGCAAAATGATAAATTTCACCATAAAATGTAAAAAATTATTGACACTTCCAACATTCATATTTTAAATTACAAAACTTCAGCAGCGATTATGAAAATTGTATTGTAAATTGCCTAAATTTCACTGTCAAATGCAAAATATCAAATAGTAATTGCAAAATTTATAGGTAAAATGTTCATGTTTACTTATAGAAAGTTTAATAAAAATGAATTTAGTTGAAAATAACTTTTCATTTACAATTTAACCAAAAAACACATCACTCACAAAGATATTAATACTTTAATAGAAATTTGCAACACTTTTCAGAGCAAATACAAAATGTTGATTGGTTATAAATTAATTTACTTAGACAAATAGACTTGGAAATAAATAGACTAACTTAAACTAATACTAATAGACTAATAATAATAATAGAATGGGGTAGCAAGTACTGAAATTTCCTGAAAATTTATTATTTGCTAATTTGATATTAGATTAGTGTAGAGTACATCCGAAACTAATTTTCCTAATATCAAATTTGCAAATGATAAATTTTCAGGAAATTTCAGTACTTGCTACTCTAGAGTTGTGAATGCAGAAAGTTATATGTTTGATTATCTCCCTTATTTAACACTGAAACTTTCTCAAATTTTCAGGAGAATTAGTTTTAGATGTACTGTACACTAATCTAACATCAAAATTGCAAATAATAAATTTTCAGGAAATTTCTGTACTTGCTATTCTATAGTTGTCAATGCAGAAAGTTAAGAATTTGATTTTCTCCCTTATTTAATACTGAAGCGCTGTCAAATTTTCAGGAGAATTAGTTTCAGATGTACTGTATACTAATCTAATATCAAATTTCCACATAATACATTTTTAGGAAATTTCAGTACGTGCTACTCTATAGTTGTGAATGCAGAAAGTTATATGTTTGATTTTCTCCCTTATTTAATACTGAAACTTTGTCAAATTTTCAGGAGAATTAGTTTAAATGTACTGTACACTAATCTAACATCAAATTTGCAAATAATAAATTTTCAGGAAATTTCAGTACTTGGTACTCTATAGTTGTCAATGCAGAAAGTTAAGTATTTGATTTTCTCCCTTATTTAATACTGAAACGCTGTCAAATTTTCAGGAGAATTAGTTTCAGATGTACTGTACACTAATCTAATATCAAATTTGCAAATAATAAGTTTTCATGATATATCATGAACAAAATTACAATTATATAATTAATTAACTAATTAAGAAGTAAGAAACACGCTTTCACTGCCTAACAAGGCATTCCGATTTTACAATAAAATGAAAATATTATAATAACCAAAGTGTATTGAAAACTTCAATATTTTTCGCAAATGTTGCCAAACTATACAAACAATCTATCTCGCCTTGTATATTTTAAACTTCTAGGAGAATGAACCGAGTCTGTGGAAAATTCCAGATATTTCCAGTGATTCTATTTTGGCTATATATTAATAAAAAAATCTTGTAAATATTATCATTTCATGGAATCGCTATTTTCGGCATTTATTTTCAGTAGATATCAAGTTCCTGCTGCCGTATTTTTCTATAATTGCAGAAATAAGTAAATAAACAGAATTTTTAAAAGCCATCAAACTGCAGATGCAATGCTATTGACCACTTTGCAGTTATCTTACGTTATTTCTATTCAGAATTTTTGGGAAATAAAATGCTTCGATTTTATCGAATTTTAATTCATCAATTCATCAAGTCAAAACGGAGTTGAAAATATGCCATGTGCTTTTTTTTTGTAAAGAAACGTACTTTTGAACATTTCATGATTCGATTCCTCGAGTTTCAACCATTTATTCCACTAACTTTGAGGCACTTCACCTATTCTTTTGACGGTCAATGTAGGTAACTAATTTTCTGTTATTTATGGACAATTTTTCCACTCTTCCTAGAAACTCAAGGTTTGTGGCACTATGCAGTTATCTCACGTTATTTCTCTTCAGAATTTTTGGGAAATAAAATGCTTCGATTTTATCGAATTTTAATTCATCAATTCATCAAGTCAAAATGGAGTTTCAAATATGCCATGTGCTTTTTTTGTAAAGAAACGTACTTTTGAACATTTCACGATTGGATTCCTCGAGTTTCAACCATTTAAGCCACTAACTTTGCGGAACTTCACTTACTCTTTTGACCGCCAATATAAGTAACTAATTTTCTATTACTTATTTATTGAGAATTTTATCACTCTTCCTCGAAACGCAAGTTTTGTGGTCGCATTCTTCCTAGAAATGCATGTTTAACATTTTTTACTTAGAATCCATGTTTGGATCAGTTGCTCAATTTTTTAAAGTACTTAATTTAAACGTGCAACTTTACAAGTAAGAAATTCAAATTTAGATCAATTTTTCCATTTTTTTTTGCCTAAATTTAGCTTGTACTTTACAAAATTTGAATATTTCCATTTCTAGGTTTCAAACCCTTCAAAAGTTTGTTTATGTTTTACTTGTTTAATATTAACTGCGAACTTTACGACATTGAGAATTTCCCCACTCTTCCTAGAAACGCAAGTTTTGTAGTTGCACTCTTCTTAGAAATGCATGTTTAGAAGAGTTTACTCTAAATCTGTTGGTGGCCTACTTTTAATTTATACCGTTACAAAATTTTACCAAGAAATGCATATTTGCATAGATGCTCCAAATATTGTGGTCTTTCTGTTGCCAAATACAAGTGCACATAAAAAATATGTATCTATTAGTTTCGCTACTTATAAATGCTTTGGCCCAAAAATATATGAATTTTAGATGCTAGCGCCTATTATGAAATTGTTTTTTTTTTAATTTGGACTTTTGGAAAAAAGTCTAAGGAAATGTAACGACATTCCTTGTTGGTTTAATTTGCAGTTTGGTGGGGAGTTTTTGCGCGAGTGGCTCGAGTGCGTAGCGTGAATCCACGGTACGCATTGCCATCATAAAAACGTTCAGATATTTGCAGAATTGTGGTAGAAGTGGATATATTGAGTAGCAATACGTTTACAGTAGCAGTAAATTGTGTTTTTATAATAAAAATATAAATGAACTCGCTCGTTTGATACAACCTTGACCATAAACAGACTGACATAGGACGCGTTGGGAATAATGAGAATTAATTAAATTGTATAGGTCATCTCGCGGTTCATACAAGTTAAGTAAACTATCGGCCTTCTCTGTTGTAGCGTTGTGAGACGGAGGAGGACGCCACTAGAGAGCGTATAAATAAAAACCGTACGGGACACAATGGAAATTGCAGACTGCTTGGCGGTCGAAGAGAACTGTTGTTGCAACGTGGTAATGTTTAACACATGCTCTATACGTTTATTAATTAATTTATGCCCACATCGGCCGGCCGACCGCCCATTGTCTACGCTGCGTCGGTGCGAGATGGAAATAGACGTGTGAATGAATCGGCCAGAACAATTAATCGCTCCACTGTAAATCAGAATGTTTTGACTCCGGACGTCTCATTCCATCGTTATTTTCGTGGTTTAGACAAATTTAGGAATTCAATTTTAGCCTCGGGAGCAGATGCGCCACCCTATGGCTCGGAAAAATCGCGATTAGTTAACGAAACAAAATTCGGCCGCTTAAGCGGTGCAATAAAAATTCTTGCATATTCATGGCGATAATAAAAAAAAATATTACAGTGCACCATCATGGCCCGGCCGCAATTAATACTCATCAGCCACTGTGTGGCCAGTAATTAAGTTGAGACCCCGAAGCACGCGCGACGAATCCACGGGAGGATCGCACATAAAATTACATCGCTCACTTACGGCGAACACTAAACGCTCACGGAATTCGGACACTCGAAACGAATCTTCGGCATCGACTTAACCTGCGGGAACGGATCGAAAACTACACTAATGAGCGCAAAGATGGCGCCACAGTCATCAAATCTCGCTAGCATCTATAGTCTATCCGATCTTAAGATAGAGCGAACGTAAACTCTTATACTTCGCGCAACGATAGTTTGTTTTTATGACATTGACTTGCAATAAAAATTATAAGGCTGGGATTGTTAAACTACTTCAAGTTAGGTGTCATTAAAGTTCAGGTATCGACCGGCCCTTTGTCACTGGCAACTCTTTGGTGCATCAACATTCAAACCAAAGCCTGGACTGGGTACCTGGACTTTTATCATACCTAGCTTGAAGGGGTTTAACAATCCCACCCTTATATATTTTATTGCAAGTCAATGTCATAAAAACAAACTATCGTTGCGCGATGTATACATGCGTGATGCGCACGTGGGCACTTCAACACAAGCATACGATTGGTCGTCAGGCCGTCTAGCCGGAGTAAGTGGGTTCTGTTACTGCTATCGCAGTGACTCGTGGCGTGAAGACTCGGCCCTGTAAATTGTCGCCGTTCGCGTGAACTGTTTACATGAGCTCTATCTTGAAATTGGACAGATTATAGTTTTAGTACAGTATAGTAATTTTGAGATAAAGTGAACGTAAACAATCTTACATGCGTGATCCAGACGTCGATACTTCAACTCAAGCATACGATTGGTCGACCCGCATACTGCCGTCTACCCGGACAAAGTGGATTTTGTTACTGCAATCGCACTCGTAGCGGGTAAACTCGGCCCTGTAAATTGTGGTCGTTCACATCAATTTTTTACACGCGGTCTATCTTGAAATTGACAGATTATAGTAAAACCTCATTTCTTTCGACACATGTTTTAAGGTCAACTTTACAAGGTACTAATGCTATTTTGCCCTCGAGACCCTTTTCAATATCTGTCTATCTCTTGTTTAATGCGCATTCTTACGAATCAAGTTTAATCGATCGATTGCAGCTGATCAACTCCATTTTCACTATTCTCACTATGGTTGTCACTATAGTTTTCATTCAACTTTTGAGGATCAACTACAATAGATCAATTAAACTTGATTGGTGAGAACGTGCCTTTAGGAGTACCTCATGCAATTTTGTACTTTGTCATTTTATCCCCAAATTATTGATGCGATTTTGTTCATTGAGGTCCTGATACTGAGCAACGTCTTGATTTTTTTTAGGACTACATATACAGGGTGAGTTTTTTCGGATGTTTAGTATGGGGATCTCGGAAACTAGCGGAGATAAAGGGACGATTAAATGGGGAAAGAATTGCAGTTTTACGAGTTCAATTTCATGAACCATGCAATTTTTCCAAAAAACAAAAAGCTCATGAAATTGAACTCGTAAAACTGGAATTATTTCCCCATTTAATCGTTCCTCTAGCTCCGCTTGTTTCCGAGATCCCCATCCGAAAAAAACTCACCCTGTATATCAGGAACTCAATGAATAAAATCGCATCAATAATTTGGGGATAAAATGACAAAGTACAAAATTGCATGAGTCCACCATCTACCACAATGCACTATGGTTTCTAGAGCCGAATTACGTGGCCAAAAATAATATAATGTGTTTTATTAGAAACTAATGGTCTTAACTAGTTCTATGGCAATAAATAAGAAAATAAAACAATTTTGTATTAGTGTAACATACAGTGTACCCCAGAATTGACTTCACGATAGATATAATTAACTGATTTTTTAGTACATATTTTTTTAATCTTTACTGAAAGTCTACCCGCTTCACACTGTATGCAATAACATATAATTAATAATTTTCTACACAAGAAATGTTATATTTAACTATCTAATTCTAATTCAAAGATGTCTAATTCAGCAGTAGGCATGATTTCTTCTAAAAGTATAGTCTCCAAATCATTTTTTTTACATGTTCTTCATCTTCATCTGTTTGTTTAAATTCGGCTTGGTTTGGATTCGGTTCTAGGAGTAATCTAATAACTTTATAAGGAAGGGGCAATTTCTTTTGACGACGTACACGATCTTCTACGTGTATGGAAGATATCAAAGGATCTAATGTGTCCATTGGTTGGCAACAAATGACTTGCAAATTGTTTTTCTACTAGTTTTTCTGGCATGGAATTGTCTATCAGATTTAAAAAAAAATGTTTCTTCCTTCCGACCCTTCCTCTCCAAAGTAACCCACCGGCAATACGGTATTTTCAATAATTTGTCTGCCATGAATTAAAATTTTGTGGACAGTTGGTGGCATGGCGTACCCAGAATATTTGAACATAAATAATCTTACCGTTTCGTGGCAATTTGTCTGAAATTTTATAGGGTCAATTTGTAAATTACAAGATAAACAAATCAAAATTATTTTAAACCTTTGAATTCATTCTTCACTGACATCTGTAATTTCGGAAAACAATTTTGAGTTGCTAAACGCTGGACGACTTGTATTTCCGTCGTTGGTACTGCCAAACCCGTTCTATTTGGGTTTATCGACAACTAGATGCAGCTTTTCCAAAAATCGTTGTTGAACAAGTTTATTTCTCTCTTTTAAAATTTCCTTATTTTGATCCCCTCGAATTTCCCACACACGCAAATCATATCTATACGATATATGAACTGTGCACTCAAAGAATCTAAACCATGCATGTAAAGGGCTTGCTCCAAACTGCAAAGTATTTGCTTTTGGCTCAAATATTGTTGTCGTCTCAAAATGTTCTATTTCCAGCATCAGTCTTGGAGCAGCACCACATATGGGATAAGCTCGACTTGACTTTATTCCGGTCAATGTATTTAATATTTTACCGTCAATTAAAGTCATATATAATTTATATTTTATTTTTATGACTTTGTATTCTATCAAACATATTGTTAATACTTCAAGCGTCTCAATTTCTTTATCAATATTTTGCTTCTCCTTCAAAATGTGCTCCAATGTTTCTTTTACGTACTCTAGTTTGATTGGTCTACAAAAACGTACCGATTGTGGAGTGCGATTGTTCCATAAAATTGATTCATTGAAGGTTTGCAAGCGAAGAGGAATACATGTTGTTGCAAACAAAGTGTTGTCAGAATGAACTCCCATCAAAGCCATAACTGAAAATTATTTCTGCGTCTATTTTTGTAACCTTGGCATTTCCATATGACTCAAAATTACCTCTCTTTGCAATTCAACTATACGTCTACTTGTGTGCTCCAAAACAGAATCAAGTGGAACTTCTGCCTTAACATCGATAACATTTATGCCAGATGGTCTACATTTTGATTTACAAAGCCACACTTGTTTGTAATCAGGATAAATGTCACATCCCTTTGAAAGAGCACCCTGTCTGATGTCCAAATATTGTTGTTTACTTAAAATACTATTTATAACAAGCTCGAAGGCTTCTTCGGCGGTATATTTTGACATCTCTTTTTTTGGAGTAGAAATAATTTTCCGAATTTTGGATGGTCGAGATGGACTTGTGTTTACTTCCTTCAAAACGGCCGCTAAATCATGTTTGGCTTGATGTCGTGCTGCCGAGGATGCAGTTTGTACCAATAAAGCGCATTCGTGATTTTTTTCCTTGGATAATTGTTAAGCTTCTCTCCTTTGTGATCGGCTTGTTTTTACAGAAAATGGAAGAGTGGGTCGGCCAAAAGATGTCGAAAGCGTGCGTTTGTCTACTTCAACAATAAAGTTTTCATGCAGCCAAGCAAAATTTGTCCTCTTAAAATATTCTACTCGTTGACAAGCTCGATTGTACATTTCTTCAAAATTTCGGGACAAACGGCGAATTTTTGCAAAAAGTTCTCCTTCATTTGAGGGCATCAAGGGTTCTCCAATAAGTGTTTTTATATAATCTACAATTTTTCGGAACTTCTCATCTTCTCCTCTTTATTAGTGCCTTTCAGCCAAATTTTGAATAGGTTTATCTTTTTGAACACATGCTGTTTTCACTTCCTCTTCTGTTATATTTTCTCCCTCTTCTGTATCTGCTTCTGTTCTATTTGTCTCTTTGTTCTCCTCCCCTTCATCTTATGTGGTTCCCAATAGTTCTTCAAAGTATTCCCTCCATCTTTCTGCTAATTCTTTTTCTTCCCTTAGTACTTCTCCGTTTTTTCTTTTTATGACCCTCTATGTTGCTTCTTTGTCTTGTATGTTCCTTTTGATTACGCTGTAGAATAGTTTTTGGTTTTCCGTCCTAAAATTCTTCTCATTGCTTCTGTTTGTTCTTGAGTATTATCTGCTTTACCTTGTTTCTTGCGTTTTTATATTCTTCGGATTTCATGTTTTATTGTTGAGGTATTTTTTCCATGCCTGTCTCTTTGTTCTTACCTGGTCTCTTACTTCAGTCGACCACCAGGCATTTTATTATGCGTTCTTTGAGACTTTTCCACATTTGTTCTGAATTTTCGGCTTTCGTTGGTTTTTGTGCTGTATTTTTTTTAAATTCTCTCTCCTTTATGACTACATAACGCAATTTATTGTTGACTTACTAAAGATTGTTGATCATTATTTCATTCTGTGTTGACCTCAAGTCCATGGCGTGATTAAATTCATGAGTGCATGACGCAATTTTATTCTTGACACTGATGTGCGTTTATACACAAGTCACTCGCATTGTTGATCCAGAGTAATTGTTTATGATTGTATCGTGTATCAAAATCCTGCGTTCTCACGAATCAAGTTTAATTGATCGATATTAGTTCATCAACAAAAGTTGAATGAAAACTATTGTTTACAGTTGATCAACTCTATTAAAACAAAGGTTTTCATTCAACTTTTGTTTTTTGTTGTTCAACTAATATCGATCAATTAAACTTGATTCGCGAGAATGTGCCTTCACGCATACTTCTTGAGTCGCTGAATGTCAGTTTGCTAGAGTAAGTGCCTAATGCGATCATTAATGTGATTTTGTACAATTTGTAGGTTAAATAATTTGGTTTTGAGTGAAGATATTCGGCGATGAGTTTGACCCTTAATTCGTTACATCAGACGGGTGCGTATATTTTATTTATATTTACTTTACATGTTTTATGCATTTTTAAAACCTACGCATACCTAAATATACAATTAACGAACTTTGTAGGATGAGAACGTAACATCCACATGAAATTGTGTTTAGAAATAATAGCGTAACGGCGCTGGTTTTACGCTCTCTTAAATGGGTTTTATAGTATATTATCTTTACTGGCCGTTCTTCTCCAAAACATTTGATCTATTTTTGAAAGCTTTTTACACTCAAGTCAATAACCCAGTCAAAACATTTTGCGTAATTGGAGAGGGAATTAAGTCCACATTTACATTTTCTACCGACGGCTATCTCAGCGCCCAGACTCTTGTTTATTATGAATATTGAGAGTGAGAGCTCTCAAGTAACACGAGAACTTGTGAATCGTACAAGTGATTCAGCTAATTTATTAATTAACTTATTACGACAAAACTTATCGTAATAAGTTATTTCATTCTTTCTGACGTCTTATGTGCACCTTGACCTTCCCCCACTCCCCTACTTCCATTGCACCTGAATTTGAGAGCTTTCAAAACAAAGTTCATACATAGTTAATAAATTATTAGTTAATGTAATTTTTGCCTGGATACTTTATAAATATTTGGCAAAACTAATAAAATAATATTTTTTTACAATAAACTGGGTGATTTATAAAAGGTGTAAAAACATTGCCATCTTGTGCGGCTAGACCATAGGGTTTATTCATAAATTCATAAATTCGTATTCATAAATTTTGAGGGTTGCCAGGTGGCCGGGATTTCCGGGTAAATCCCGGAATCCCTGTGTGAAATGCACAATTATAACGATATTCCAAGGTGTTTCTGTCTCTTAAATCGGAAGGATAAAGCTACATTCACAACCACTCAATTTGTAATTATCGTACTTGAAATTAGTATGTAAAATTTATTTTCCCAATTTTGTGTTTTGTTGTTCACTTTTTATTCGGCCCATTTTACTTTGTATCTCTGCCTCTTTTTTTACCAATTTTTTCCAAAAATGGCATTTTAGTGATCAGAATTTACAGGTTTTGTCTGACTAGTTTCTTCTTATATAGTCTGTCAATATTTTTCACCAGAAAAAGATCAATATTTGTGGTAAATGTGAAAACTCGCGATTTTTTAATAAGTACATTTAAAAAAATATATTTCCATCACAAAATAAAGAATCTAACAATCTTTTCTAGGCCGATTTTTCATAAAAAATAGTGTCAAAATCATTCATTTTGTGGTAGCTTTCACAGGAATTCAAACTTCAATGAATATCAAAGATGAAATTTCATATAAATGGAGAAATTAAATGAATTTTATTGTTCAATTTCATGAGTTTTTGAAATTTCCGTTAAACACGATGGTGGCACCACAAAAAGGCAAATCTTGAAACGAAATTCGATTTACCATAAAAATGAACGACGACAATTTTATAAAAGCGTATACATGCTAAAATTCGAATCTTGAATTTCTCCAATTTATTGCCTTTTACATTTAAAAAACCTCAAATTCATAGAAACCTAAACTTGAATTAAAATAACTGAGTTGAAACTTCACTCACAAATATAACGAACAAATGAATTTGAAAGTTCAATTTTTAAGTTACTGTGAAACTTTAGTGAAACTTTCACATTAAAAAACCCTTAAAATTCATAGAAACCTAAACTTTACTCACAAAAAACAAATGAAATTGATAGTTTTTATGTTACTGTGAAACTTGAGTGAAACTTTCACATTAAAAGTTAAAGCCCTTAAAATTCATAGAAACCTAAACTTGAATTAAAATAAGAGATAAAGCTTTCACAAAAAACAACGAACAAATGAATTTGAAAGTTCAATTTTTCAAGTTACTGTTAAACCATACTGAGTATAGTGAGAGATGAATATTTTACATAACACGACCAATAAAAAAAAAAGTTATGTATTGAAATTTTCCAAACTGTTAGTGATAAGTTATAAATTAGAAATTTTTCCCGTTTCTAATATTCAAAACTATTTAAACAAAACACTTATGGGCTCAGAATTTGAAAGTTTTGGCTTAAAGGTGGATAAGTGATATGTAAATTTTTACACCACAAAAATTATCATTATTTGTGGAAACCATGAAAACTATTTATAGAGATCTATTTATAGAGAAATAGAATGTTTTTACGAAAAAACCAGTAATATCGGTAACCGTAATAAAAATAGTTTACTATTTGGTATGTTTACACTATTTCCAAAATAAACAACAAATCAGTAGGTAAACCAATATTTAAACAGAAATTAAAATTTACGAATACATAATATTTTCTGTAATAATTACTATTATTTATAAAATTCTTACGTCAATATTAAAGTGGATTGAATAAAGATAATTTAAAAAAAAATAAGTCTTGAACTAAAAAAACTTGTAGTAGGTGTAATATTCAAAATACATTTCTATTCCAATGCAAAAGTCCAAAGAAAACGCTAAATTTTCAGGATTTCAAACCATTTTACCAAGTGTGGCATTTTAGTGATCCAAATTGATATGTTTTATCTGACCAGTTCCTTTCGTATTATTCTATCCATTTTTCCCATACAAAAAAAATATTTGTAGAAAATGTGAAAACTGCGAATATTTTTACAATATTTAAAAAAAAATAGTTCCAGCACAGAATTAAGAATCTCGATGCCAATATTTAAGTATACAATCTGCGAATTATAATATTCATTTTTTATATCTGATATATTATTAACAAAACAAAATATTTGTATAAAAATATTTTAAGTTACAATTTTAACGAGCACAGATTTTCAGAAATTGTAAAAACTTCAAGCATAACATGACTATAGTGATGGTTTTATCTGACCAGTTTACTTGGTATTATTTTGTCCATTTTTCTCATAATTTTTTTATTATTTGTAGAAAATGTGAAAACTGCGAATATTTTTACAATATTTAAAAAAATAGTTCCAGCACAGAATTAAGAATCTCTATGCCAATAATTAAGTAGAAACTACAATCTGCGAATTGTAATATTCATTTTTTATATCTGAAATATTATTAACAAAACATAATATTTGTATAATAATATTTTAAGTTACAATTTTAACGAGCAATTTCTGAAAATCTGTACAAATTGTAAAAACTTCAAGTATAACTTATGGGGAAACAGTAGATTTTTCAGCAATATTATAGAAATGGAATATTTTCAATTAAAATTTGTACACAAAAGGTTTTTAGGGTTACATTTTGTTACCAATTTTTGACCAAACGTGAAATATCTATGACCAAAAATCCGCACGTCAATATTTAGTTGGTGAAAAAAGAAATCAAATTTATTGGTTTTATCCGACCAGTTTCTTTCGTATTATTTTGACCATTTTTCTCATAAAAAAATCATTATTTGTAGAAAATGTGAAAACTGCGAATATTTTTACAATATTTAAAAAAATAGTTAAATTTTTCATATATGAAATATTATTAACAAAACAAACTATTTGTATAATAATATTTTAAGTTACAATTTTAACGAGCACAGATTTTCAGAAATTGTAAAAACTTTAAGTATAACTTATGGGGAAACATTAGATTTTTCAGCAATATTATAGAAATAGAATATTTTAAATCAAAATTTGTACACAAAAGAGTAGTTATACTAGGAGAGTTCCACTTGACCCCCAGCAGAGATTTCGATTACTCGCAATTTCCGCAATCAACCTATTGTTACTGCTCGCGGTGATTGATTAAAACCGCGAATTAAAAGCGTCAATTAAATTAATCAAAATCTCTGCTGGAGGTGAAGCGGAACTTTCCTAGTATAACTACTCAAAAGGTTTTTAGGGTTACATTTTGTTACCAATTTTTGTCCAAACATGAAATATCTATGACCAAAAATCCACACGTCAATATTTAGTTGGTGAAAAGAGAAATCAAATTTTCTAGCGAGTTGACTAAAAACGAGTATACGATAGTCCTGTCAAATTTGTTTTGCTGCGTTATTTATTGACGTTGAATAGAACTGTTGAGTTTGACTAATTTCGCGCTAATTACTAATTTGGCCGTTGTGAACAACTAGATGTATTTCCATATACCAAACTTTTACGTTAATTGCTAATTGCGGCGATAATTACTAATTGAGTAGTAGTGAATATAGCTTTAAATTAACAAGGGATTTGCTATTGCTCATTGGTTCAATTAAACCAGTGAGGGGATCTCGGTTTTATGTGAAAAGTGACATCTTATCTGGCATGGACTATAGGTGAATTTCCTGCACTTCTGACAATTGAAGATGAAATCGACTTTGATTCTCTTTATTCAGAGTTTACATGTCTTAGGTTGTAAAAATACCTAACTAACGACAAAATATGGGCAAGTTTTTTTAGAATAGATAACATCAAAGATTTTATCAATCTTAAAACAAAAATCTTTTGTATTATCAATAACATTAAGTAATCCATTTTGTGAGAGAGTAGTTAGTCTACTAAATAATTTATAGGCTAAAGAAAGAAATCGTATGTCCATGGATTTAGTGAAGGCTCAATTACAGACTCATAAATTACAATGAAACATCTTCAGACAACTCTAACTTTTAATTTTATTTTTTTGAAATTTTATTTATGTGTTAAAAATGTTTTATTGGTGTTGACGATATGTTAACGATATAAATGTTTTTTGTTTATGTGGAGTTCTTTTTTGTGCATAAATCAAATGAACTTCAAACGGTATCTCCCCAGCATAAATCAAATGAACACCTAAATTGATTGATTTAGATTACTAAACTTCAAACGGTATATTTTCCCCAAAATTGTCCTGGAAATATTGTTGCTGGTCCAGGAAATATTGATTTTGGTTCTGGCAACCCTAACCATAGGTCATATTCCCATTAGTTAACAGAACTACAACAGATTTAAATTTATTGAGTATATACATTGAAATTGTATGTTTGGCAAGGCATTACTGATTTATTTTTGTATTGTTATTTATATATATATATATATATATATATATATATATATATATATATATATATATATATATATATATATATATATATATATATATATATATATATATATATATTCCCAACTAATGGGAATATGACCTGTACCCATATGACATTTTTATCTTAAAAGTACTTCCCGAAAAATATGTCAAAGTTTTTTTGCACCTATCATAAATTACCTTCTATAAATAAATATTGCTTAATAACATAATAATAATTATAAACATATTGCTCCTGTATTTTTTATTGTTTGTTTGGGAAACTTGTTAGTAAATATTATTAAATGTGAAATTATTAGTTGGCAAATTGCTGATTTTTGTATAAGCCACAGATTGTCTAGGAGAAAAACAGTGTTAAAACTCGCACCCAACTTCTGCCAAACTGATTAATGACCTCATTGTGTTCATTGCTCTAAACGCTGCCCACCTCCACTTTAACAGGCTCCCAATTAAAGTTTGCGGTTTTTAAATCGTAAATTGTAATCGTGTGTACTTTTATGTGCTACGGTTTGAGGCAGATGTGCAATTACGAATTGGCTGAATTATTCGGTGGAGCTGAAATGTGAATCGCCCGATTTTTGGTGGTTTATCTGAATATGCACTGCAGTACGGGATGTTATATTTTTTGTTGTGTGTAGGTGCTCATCCACGCGACGTATAGCAGCGGCACCTCGTTTAATCGATCATTGTACGCGATGATGTATTGTTTCAAAATTGAATGAAAACAAATAAGAGTGGAAAAAACGCTCCGGGCGAACGCAGGAGATATGGATGGATATACGGTCTGTTGGTTTAATTTTGTCATTTTCTGAACAATGAAAATTATAATGGAAAAAACTTCACACTCGCTCACAGTGGATTCGGAACGGTTTCGCAGCATGATTTTTTTCGCTCTTACATTTTCATCTGTTTTAAGTTTTAACATGTTTGAAAATAACGAAATAATCCATAACTAATAACCGTTCGTACTCGTAAGACATAAACAGATATAATGACGATCGTAATCGTAAGAAACTTGTCAATTGCATATATGATGACGATTATGTTGAATACGCAAGCATTGCATACATTTTTATCTTAATTTAAGTAGCGACAAAATCGAAAAAAGGGAACAAGGTAACCTGCCTTTTAATTCCATAGTGTTGTCGAACCGATTCTTGCCTAGGGCAAAATTAAAAATGTCAATGAATTTGATTGTCCATTGAGTTGATTGTCAAAATATGGATCAATAAATGTCACAGTAATACGCGTGGAGGTTCGCTTGCATAACTAGATCCTCGTTACAACATGGGGAAAACTAATCCGCCAGCAATTAACAACCCTATGAATGAATGTCACCATTTCACCATACCAGTCAGGAATGATAATCTTCACATATTCCTAGCCTAGATTCATCCCCATTCAGACATTGAACAAAATATTTTCATTAAAGCATCATCACTTATTCAATTATTACTGGTGACTTCAACATAAATAAACGGAAAAGTAGACAACTGAATAATTTTCTAAACAATTCTGACTTTATGAAAAGACACACAAAACCAACTTTTATAATGCCCCAAAACAACGATACAACACCAAACCTACTTCTTCCATGCATTTAAAAAACAGCATAGTTAATATTGAACTAACAACAGACATTTGCTCTGACCACCTTGGCATAAAATTTACATTGAATCTTGACATCCCAGTTATAATCACTAACCCAATAAAAATAACTAACATCAGACTAACAAATGTAGAAGCAGTTAACATGGATATTCAATGCTACATAAACACTACAGAAAATGAAATGAATATAAATAATATCGTTGAGTTCCAAGACAACCTGACGAACTCAATTATCATATAGTCCACACACTACACAAAAATACTACAAACATAGACTGCCAAAATATACTCTAAAACTTATCAAAACAAAACGACAAATGTATAGAGAATATACTATCATAGAAAACAGAATGTTAAAGACTGAAATAAAAAGATTAAATAAAAACATTCAAATTATTTTCAAACAATATAAAACTGAAAATTGGCTAGAAGTATGCCAAGAAGTAGAACAGGCTAGAGGCAAAATATATTGGACAAAGATAAAAAAACCAGCTAAATAAAAAAAAACATCATTTATACCCAACTTAACATGTAACAACCAAATATATACTACAGAAGCAGAAAAAGCAATTATTTTTGCAGAAAACTTCTCTAAACCATGCATGCGAAAAAAGTGAAAGAAGTATGAAAAGTAGCTAGAAGTATGCCAAGAAGTAGAACAGGCTAGAAGTAAAATATATTGGACAAATATAAAAAACTAGCTAAATACAAAAAAAACATCATTTATACCGAACTTAACATGTATCAACCAAATATATACTACAGAAGCAGAAAAAGCAAATATTTTTGCAGAACACTTCTCTAAAGTATTCACGCCAAAAAAACGACCCCCGCTATGATAGTAACAACTTCGATCATGTTCTGACTGGCACAATTTCTTCACTTCTTCAAACACAAATAATGACGATATAAAAGCTATAGATGAGAACAAATACTTCGAAATAATACAGCGTGGCAAAAGCACAGCTCCTGGATTCGATCTTCTATCTAAATATATATTGAAGAAGCTTAGTAACAACATCCATAAACACATAATCAAACTTTACAACATATGCCTTAAAAACAAAATGTATCCAGAAGTATGGAAAACAGGGAACATCATTACAATACAAAAACCAGGATTAGACAAGTCTAAGCCAGAAAACTACAGACCAATCACTATTTTACCAGTCCTAGGTAAAACATTCGAACAAATACTTAAAAATAGAATATGGAATATAGTAGAAAAAACCATCCCGAAATAACAATTTTTTTTCAAACCCTCTTACTCAACCACCCACTCTCTATTCATTCTTACTATCAATATATAAGTGTCCTACTTAGAAAATTAACATACTGCTGCGGTTTTCTTAGATATTAACAAGGCATTTGACACAGTGTGGCACAAAGGTATAAAATGAATGCTACAGGAATACCACAGTACCTAATACACATAGTTAACGACTTTCTAGCCAACAGACAGTTACAAATCAAGATCAACAACACTTACTCGTATAAATTCACTTCATTCCAAGGATAACCACAAGAGAGCAGTTATACCGTGAGAGTTCTAACTCACCCCCCACAAAGATTTCGATTAATTTAATTAACGCTTTTAATTCGCGGTTTTAATCAATCGCCGCGAGCAGTAACAATGGGTTGATTGCGGAAATTGCGAGTAATTTAATCACAATTGCAAGATAACAATGGGGTAATTACAACAATTGAAGGTGCATTACTTCAATTTCCGCAATCAACCCATTGTTACTGCTCGCGGCGATTGATTAAAACCGCGAATTAAAAGCGTCAATTAAATTAATAGAAATCTTTGCGGGGGGTGAGTTAGAACTCTCACAGTATAACTACTCAAGAGTCACCAATATCCCCGCTGTTATATAACATTTACTGCCATGGCATTCATAACCATAACTTCATTGACAAAAACCACATAAATCTAAAGTCATAAATTCTACAATTCGCAGATGATACAGCCCTCATTTCACACAACACTAATCTTACCAACACAATCAACGAACTACAACGACTTACCATTACAATAATGAATTGGTTTCATAAGTGGAGACTATTACCTAACCCAAACAAATGTCAATTATTAATACCTAATCACAAAATTAACAAAAATTCACTATTTATTACAGTCAGCAACTTGGACGTATATCGAACCCCGGATGTTAAATATCTTGGTATAACATTTGATATCAAAATTAAGTTTAGGACTCATACTAAACGTGCTAGACTAGGACCTAGAAGCAAACATTAAGAAATGGAGCGAAGAACTTGCAAAAGCGGGACTGAAAATCAACACAGAAAAAACAAAAATAATAAAAATAGGGGAGGAAAAGAAACAGAAGAAATAACAATAAGCAACACTAAAATAAAACAAACGAACAAATTAAACACCTAGGGCAAATAATAGACAGCACAGGGGATCTCGAAGTGGAAATAAACAATCAACTGCAAGCAGCAACAAGAACTTTCCAGACGATACAAAAGATAATACTAAACAACAAGAAGATATCGAGAAAAACAAAACTAACAATATACAATGTAATACTAATATCAATACTAATATATGGATGCGAAACGTGGACGCTAAACAGGAGACAAAAAGGTAAGATACAGACACTAGAAATGAAGTATCTTAGCAAAGTATACGGAGTAACCAGAAAAGACAGAATCAGAAACGTAGACATAAGAAGAGAACTAGAAATAACAGAACTAAACAAAATAATAGAAGACAGACAGCTGCAATGGTTGGGACACCTACACAGAAGAAAATACACCAATCAAACAAAAATCAAATGGCAAACAAAAATAACCGGAAAGAGAAAAGTGGGAAGACCGAAAAAGAAGTGGGACAAATATGTCGAAAATATTATGGAAAGAAGAGGAATATCTAACGCCCAAATGAAGAAAAGCACAGGAAACAAGAAGATCTGGAACCTACTAGTGAAAGAAAATGCAAGAAATTGAAAAACTACAATATTCTACACCCGAAAGGGTAGAAGAATTATGATAATAATAATAATAATAATAATACTATTATAAGAAAAAAACATTTTTTTTAGCAAATAAAGATTGTAACTACTACTATAAAAAAAACAAGATTTTTCAATACAGTCATTCGATAACCCGAAGACCTTACTAACGAATATATGTAAAAAAATCCTTAGCAAAATCACGGTTACTAAATCATAGCATTGTGGTTATCTCAATTTGTGCACATCAGAATTTAGAATAAAATAGTTATCAATGCCATTCCTAAGGAAATATGAAATTGCAGTGGTATGCAGCGAACGATTGACCATCAATGCCATTTCTGTAGCAACGAAATTCCAGTGCTACACAGCAAATGCGACCATTACACTTGCCAATGCACCACACGCGCTCTCAATAAGTGTCTGATGACTAACACTAAATCAACGCAGATTAATAACTCCTCGGAGCACGACGAATATCCGCGAAATCGCGTCGTGCAAATAAAACTCCGTCGGCTTCCCAATTCTAATTTTACACGCGTGTATTTCGGGCGTTTATTCTAAAGCTGAGATTGTCACTCAAAAAAGAGGACGTATTTTAAATCGTTTCGATATTAAGTCGAGATTTACAGGACTATCATTTTTATTGTTGGTCTTTTTAAATTCGAGGATAAGTTATCTGCCCGATAGGAGCACCCACAAATAAATACCTGCTCAATGCTTTTGCAACCTTCTTGTCAGATAATTGTCAGAAAACCTTAGATAGAAATTTAAAATAATAAGGCAGATTGTTTCACAAATTGTAATGATTGTGGTGGAGATAATCAAAAATAATATATTTTCTGGCAAGAAATGTTTATCTTTCTAATAAGTCGTCTGAATTAGTAAGTTCTAATCATTATGTTAAGGCCCAGTTGTATAATCTCGGATCATCTATGATCCTGGATTAGTTTCTATGGTTACCATTGTATGAATAATTGCAACCCAGATAACTGAACCACGATCAAAGATAATCCGAAATTGTACAACTGAACCTTAGGCGCGGTTGTACAAACGTTGATTACCTTTCACGATGGTTCTGTTATCTAGGATACAATTGTTGATAAAATGGTATCCATAGAAACAGAACCACGATCAAAGACAATCCACGTTTGTACAACTGGGCCTAAGATTTTTTGTTTTGGTAAGCGCCCGCAATTTATGGGAATTAGCTCTGATTGGGCTTTAGAGTATACACAGAAATACCGAAAGATCTATAGCCTTGATAAATATGGTTTTGGAACTACTGCTGGAACTCCAGAAGAGATGGAATACAAAGCCCCCAAAAGGAAGTACAGAACATAACACGATAAAAATAATTCTTTAAAATTCTTAGGATTCTAAACCCATGGGGGATCATGCAATATAAAATATATGTCACATACTATTGATACTCAGTTTGAAACAAAAATTTTGTTTGAAAATTTTGAATTGCATGTTACAAAATTCCGAAAATAATTGATTTACGTATAATTTTTTTTTGTGAATTTCGTTTGTGTTTTTATTGAAATTGTATTATTTTATTTCCGCCCGAATTTTAGATATCTAAATAGATGGATATGTATTTTATAGAAATCTTTCCTATAAAATCCAACCAACGTAAGAGCCGGACGATTAGATGAGGATAGTGCACTTTGTGGAAGTTCAAGTGAAATGTCCCATGTTTGGCGCACGCACGGCCAGATAGGCCTCTTGTGAATTCGTAAGTTGCGATGTGCGTCTTGTGCCAGTTTTTATACGCATTACCTAAAAGTATAAACTCGCTTGTACAAATCTATACATGATCAAACTCTCCAGGCCATTTAAAACTACCACGTGACCCCAATATAAACCTTATTGTCTCATGAATACGTATTAATTGTCTGGTGCATATGGTCATGTCACTGAACGGACTTTTTAAGCTCAGCTCGCCCAAAATGCCAAAAAGATTGCTTACGGTACCTCCAGCTTCTTGCTGGCTGCATTTTTTTAGCGTCCAGCATGCGCATACGATTCCCATTAAGCGGCAAATTTCCACAATTCTATCGCGATTCTTATTAATTGCCCGACATAAGACGCGCAAATTGGGTCATTAATGTTCTTATTATTGATGCGTGGACGCGTGTGTGTGTGTGTGTGCGCGTACGCGTTTCATAAAACGCTCGAGATCTCATAAATATTTGATTTATTACAGAAAAGGCCGCCCAGAATACGTGGATTACGCCGCGAATTGATGAATTTATGGCGAATAATAAACTAGACGCTTCGGGAGTGCCTGGTTTTATCCGAGTCGTTCTAGATACGTTAGCACAAACTCTGAAATGTAATTACACACATTTATCTAGCAAATTTCAATATTACTTACAGTTTCAGTCACCTGTAATAATTGTAGAAATTATTTCCAGAAATACGTGATTTAATTAAATTGTCTGTCTTGTCTGTCTTTAGTTCACTTTAATCGAAATTTGTTACCCTAAATATTACTCAGTATTATTTGATGAAGTCAATTTAAGCTTGAAAATTTAATATATCTTGGGCATACAAGAAAACGTGACCAAGTTAAAATTTGATAAAAATGAGTTGAAATGATGAGGTACCGCAAAAGTTCGTTGTATTAATCAGGCAAAAGTTTCTAAGTTCTATCATGTTCTTCACTGGAATGTGAACAACTTTGTTGCTAAAAACTTTGCAAAAACATTAAATACTGAAAACTGGATGTATTATAAAATTTGGGATGGTTAAATACAGTGGAAATATCACATGAGGAATCGATAGCATATTAAAGATTGTTTCTCTGTTTTTTAATCATACGACTCAGCAAAATCATGATATTTTAATAGATCTCATAATATAGATGATGTTAGAATGATGCAATGGGAAGGTCAATAGTTTTGAGACATATACGAAAAGTTTTAAGAAATTGCGAAGTTTAAGGAAATTTATATTAAACTTCTAGTTTTATGGAATATCTACAATTCTACAAATACCTACTTTTAATTGATATATTGATATATTTGGAATTTATTAAATTTTAATTAATTAATAGAACTTTAAACCTTAAAGAAATATAAGTAGTTTTGCAATTTTTTTGAATTACATTTTTGCTTTTTTCCCAATTATAAGTTTAACTATTGTTAAGATATATTTAGCATTTATATTTTTTGGAAGACTTTTGAAATATCTTCAATTTTCAACAAATTTGAACAATATTTCAAATTATTTTGTCTATTTTGGAATGATATATTGACTTTATTCAATTTTAATGAACTTTTGAGAAATATTTGAAAAGTTTTATTAAATTTCTACAGTTTTTCTACTATTAAATTATAATTAGTATTTTTAATATTATAGTTTCAGATACTTTTTATTCATGTTTTGGAATAAGTATATTAAATTTTATTTAATGGCAGAACCAAATTTAATGAAAATTTCTGTTTTTTTTACAGGTTTCCACAGGTTTCCTCACTTTGAGTTTAAATTTATTAAGTTATCATCAAGATTATAGAAAGTTCTGCAAATTCATGGAATTTGTACAATTCTCATGATTTATTCAAATTATGTTAAAAAATATATTGACATTTTTATTAAATTTCTACATGTATTCTATAATAATATCTATTTAGTACTTTTAATATATTCGACATGTTTAAAATTACTCAATTTTAATTTTAATGAATTACTAGAAGCAATTTTGAAACTTTAAAAAGATTTATGTAAATTTCTGTGGTTTTTTTCTATAGCTGCCAATTCCGAGCTTTCAAAGCTTTTTGCATTTTTAACGTTTGTGGGCTTTAATTTAGGAATATTTTTTAATAATGGATTAATAAAACTAATAAAAGTGATAAAATAAATAAAAAAGATTAATACCTTTTTCAATTATGATACTTACTTACAATATATACTATAGCAGGTTTTCTGCAGTCTCAGATAAACTTATATTTGATAACTATTTGACGGTAAAATCTAAGATTTCACGTTTAGTTACAGATCTTAATTGTTGACAATTGTAATTAATCGGAATATCTACGTATTTACACTTTGCTTTTTGCTTTTTGCTTTTTGAAGCTTTTTGAATTTTTAACTTTTGTGGGCTTTAATTTATGAATATTTTTAAATAATTAATTAATAAAACTAATAAAAGTAATCGAATGAATAAAAAATATTAATACTTTTATTTAATTATGGCACCTACTTACAATATATACTATAGCAGCTTTTCTGCTGTCTCAGATATCAAAGTAATATTTGATGGCTATCGAATATTCGCGATATTTTTATATTGTAGATGAAGTTTCTATGTTATTTTTAGAGAAAAAAAAAAATTCAGAGGTATTTACTGCATTTATTATTTTTGAATGAATGGCAGGAAAAACTGATGTTTGGTAGCTAGCGTACATTTGTTAAAATTTAATATTGAAGATTTTGATTTTGGTCAGTGATCTCATTGTAAACTATTGTAATTAACTATTGAGAATATTTAAGTTTTCACATGTATATGCTAGTAGAAACATTTTTAGACGAAAATTCCACAAGAAATTAATGATGGTCGGTGATCTGATTCGTTAACTATGCAAACTATTAAGCATACAATTCAAGTGTTTACATATTTATGCTGGTAAACAAATTTTTCGACGAAATTCCACAAGAATTTTAAATAGTGCACAAAATTATTTAATAATCTACAAAAATTATATACACAAAAATATACGATAAGATAAAATGCATTGAGAAAAGACTGAAGATAACATGCACAGAGAAAATATTGAAGATTAAATGCATAGAGAATCGAATAATCTTCAAATTGTGTATTGATACTGCAACAGTACTCATCAGAAAATTTACTACACATTAGACAATAAATTTGAATTTACTAGTAAGTAAAAATATTTTCAAGAAATTAACTCCAAATGTGAGACTGCACAATGCAGAATGCAGAATTTAACAATATTAAGTGGAAATATGTTGGACTCGAGACCTAATTATTAAGATATATCCTAATAAGCACTAATGTTTGGTGTTTGGTCGATCAATTTGCTGAAACTCAACCATTGCTCTGTCAATCATTTAATTTTTGTAAATTTAGTATCTTTAAATATAACCATAATAATTACTTAAAAATGATTACAAATAAAAAAAATATTAATAAATTAAAACTATAATCTACCAATATAAAACACCCAGTAGTTAATAGTACCCAGTTTAATGGGATATTACATTAATTTAACTTGAACCATGGGCTGTCTTAGGCATTAATTATAAAATATTAAGCGTTCGTATTTGTAATTATAAATTGTTTCTGCTACGAATAAATGGAAACATTAAATCTTTAAAATTCAATGCTTCTACTAGCAGCTAGTTTTTTTTAAGAGTCTTCACTTTTCTCAGAAGTTTGAAATAGGTAGTCCACATTCAGTATTTTCCAAATTTTGTTGTATGTTCGCTTTTGAACTCTGTTGTTTTGGTTAATAAAGAAAACACTTGGTAAAGTTTCACAAGTTTTATAGAATTGCTCAAAATTGCTCTGTTGTTTTGTTTCCATCAGCGTACGAAAATGGTTAAAGGAATATCGCTCTCAGAAACAAATCTTTTACAGGTACTATAGAACTCGCGAAATAATTTCTGAATCACTTATTAAAATTCAGTCGTTTTGTTTGAAGTTTGAAGAACAATATAGAGACTAAGACTCAGTATAATTTTTACTCTTAAGAATGGTCGAGAGACCGAAACAACTGTAGAGTATTTCTATCCATTCGTGAAACTTCAACCAATTGTGTTATTTACTTTTTGATAGACGAAGGTTCGAGATATCCACCTTCTAGTAAAGTTCCCATTAGTTATAAGGAACTTTTAAGGAGGCTTAAACTAATACACACTTTTTATGTAATAGCAACTCAAATCAGCTAATAACTTATTTAGCTAATAAGTAAACTTATTAAGTACATAAAATTGAGTAGAAGGTAAACAGGCACCAATAATATTTATTTAATAGCTAAATAAAGTTATAAGGAACCTTATTAGGAGGTGGATATCACGGCCCTAAGAAACGATTCTACTACAAAAGCAATTATACATTTAATAATGCAACAATCACAATCTTCACCGAGTCCGAAATCGACTACATGTAGGCTGTAGATCGACAAAGATATTTGCAGAGCCGCAGGCCATACCAAAAATTACCGTGGTTCATTTTTTTTATTACTTCGTAAATCGTATGCAAATTTGTTTCCAACAAAAACTGTGTGTTAAAATTATTATAAAATTTTATTAAAAAAAAACATTTCATTCATTTAGAGGCCAATCAAGTTGTGTTCAAACCATCCTCTTCCAATGATACTTAAAATTAATTTTCCGCCATACAATTTTGCAAATATTTTTGCACTTAATGAAGTTTTCTAATGTATTTCGAAAGTAGACCGTGCGGATTGCGAGAGCACCCACTTATCAATGTCTCCAGTCGAACTTGGCCACTGGCCAGGGCACAGCACTGTTTATTATCCCGCATTTTCCTGGTATATTGTTGAAACTAGCGGCCGGCATAAACATCCTCCTGCCCTGTCGGTTTCCACGAAATTGCAAAAAAAGAAAACGCCAATCAACAAGTCGGTGGTTCGAAGTGATGAGAGTTTTCATTGACAATCCGTAATCGTAACCAGATGAGAGCGCTTCAAACTGGGGTAGGCATGTGCTGGAACAGATATGCTGATTCCATGTGGCAAACTGGACCAGCACCAGAAGTAGAACATTTCAATTGAATTATAGGATGGGATATGACAAAATAAGAAAGCTGAAGTGGAAGTTTTTTTAAGAAAGGAGTCGAGGTTTTTATTATTTTTATTATTTATCAAAAATTATTGATACGTGATAGCTTAGCTGATAGCTAATAAAAAAAATGCAAAGTATTAACGATCGCCAGGTGTACTTTAGCCAAATAACTCACCGATTGTAGCACCATATGAAAAAAAAGTTGCTAATTCCCATTATGTCGTTTAGCTCTTAGGTCTTCTGTATCTTCTGAAAGCTCTGGTAATGGTTTGTAAATGAAATCATAAAGTTGTGGTCAATATAGATTCTATCTGTGTTGATTTATATCCGCATGAGAATGATATTGTGAGAATTGGCTTGGGGTCGTTGAAGCTTGCACAAATTAGGAGGCAATTTAACGCAAAGTTTTATTGCCCACAGAGACCACCGGCCAATCAATCAATGCGGATCTAACAATGAATGAGTTGTATTGTTCCGCGTCTGGCGTTCAATCGCGTCGTACATCGGGAACCCCAATAATTGCGGTCCGATGTGTATCCCCCGTGTGTGTGTGCGTGTGCATGCGTTTGTGTGTATAGTATTCTGTAAGAGAGAGTCGACATCAGGTTTCCCCGTTGGTAGCTGTATTTGGTGTTACCACCATGCGTTATGTGTGATGAATTACAACACAATGCGCGGTCCGGGGCTCACAAGAGCGCCGCGCGGAGCTTTAGTTTATGGAGGTTGACCGTCTTGATAATTCGATCTACCGCGGTTAACGCTTTCCCATAGCGCGACAATTTCATATGTAAACTGATGCTGTCCTGGACCACCGACCCGGTTATGCCAAACACACACACGGACAGCACACATGCATACGCACACACACCTCCGGAGAACACAAGAGAGCCGCTCCTCGACGTGTGCAGAGCATTTTTTCGTGACCGATTCGCACAGCCGAAATATCCGCGACGACCCCAATTGCGTGTGCACACCGTGTAATCCTTATTTACATAACATAATGCGGGATTAGATCGCGTTCCCACGTCCACCCTTCCAATTCAATCTGAACATACCGAATTCTTACACTCACAATGCAGAAGTCTTCATCTCCAGAACACCACGCATAATGGAGTTGTACTATTAGCTAATTAAACTCTGCAAAACGCTGATTTAATAAGGTAAAGAACGCAGTCATTGGTGCTGATAAGGAGATTGAAAATGAATCTATAATATCATCAAAGTTTCTTTTGGTAAGCTCCGATCGAGATTTTAAGTATAATAGAATCGCTATGCAAAAATGATCTCTTGTCAAAGACTGGTTTGATGATGAATTTACCCAGCTGATCGAAAAACGAAGGAAAGCAAGAATGTAATGTTTGGAACATAAATCGGAAAATTGTAAACAGAGATTTGAAGAAATAAGGACACCGACAAAAAGGATGATTAGAGAAAAGAAAAAAGCTTATGACGAGAGGCAAATCGAAGAGGTTGATTCAGATTTCAAGCAGAACAAAATTAAATGTTTTTTTTAATAAAATTAAGGCAGTGAAGAAAAGACCAACGCAAACGATACTCATGGAGAGACATGGGCAGACTACTTCGAAGATATGTTTAAAGAAGGAAGTAATTGGGAAGATAATGAAGAAACTACTAGTGATCTGAGAAATGATAAAATAAAGCCACCAGACACAGAAGAAGTAGAACAAATAATCATGAACCTGAAGAATAACAAAGCAGCAGCAGGAGATAGAATATTTAACGAATATATAAAATATGGGGGAACAACATTAGTAACCAAAATAGCAGAACTAATTAAATCTATATGGGAAGAAGAGTAGTTACCCCATGAGTGGAAAGAGTCAACCATAGTACCCATACCCAAAAAGGGACCAAAAGAAAATTGCGAAAATTACAGACCCAATAGTAGGAGAATATCAAAGCAGATTTAGATCCAATAGGTCCACGATTGACAACTTATTTATGATTTGACAAATTCAAGAAAAATGCTGGAAGAAAGATAAGAAACGGTATTCATTGTTAGTTGACTTTAGGAAAGTCTATGACAGTATTGAACGAAGAGGGATAATAAAGACCTTAATACACGTTTAAGAAAACTCAGAAATTTAACAAAACTGACTCTAACTGAAAAGTATAGCAGAGTTAGAATAGGTAAAGATAATTCAAGGAAGTTCCGAACCTATGCAGGGTCCGTCATTTCACCTCCCGTCTTCAATAGCTCAGTTACTAATTGAGTTAGGATTTTGATATTTTGCAGACTACAGTTGCTTTCTAGGGTATATTTCAGGAAAATATATTTGATTATACAGGGTGTCCCAAAAAAGTGTGACGTCATCATGATGTATATTTTTAGATTGCATGGTATATTTTACTTATTTGGGTGCCTCTTATACATACCCATAAAAATTTATTGAAATCGGTTCAGTGACATTAGCATTAAAAAATTAAAACTGAAAAAAATCAGTTACAAAATAGTACCTCGTTAATAAAACCATACAAGGTACTTATTAAATAAGGTCTGACAGTTGCGATAACCAAGTTTCATTGATATGCATTGTACAGAGTGTCCAAAATTTAGTGTCAAACTTTTCAAACTTTAAAGCACTTTATTTTTCTTATTTTAAATTGGAACCCCAGTATATTTTTATGTAATTCCATGCGGAATTAAAAGACAAACATTTTTCCTAATTACAACCCAATCTCAATTCCTAACACATTCAAAGATATTTGCAGAAAACTCGTTTTATCAACAATTCCAATGGCCATTTTAATCAATCAACATCGAAGGTGGGTTTGAAAAACAATTTATTGACATTAAAGTTTAACAAAGTGACCAGAGCCATTGTTGACTGTAACTAATATAAAAGTTTAAAACTTTTTTAGCTAAGGTCTTTATACCCAAGATACCAAAATTACTTTATTTTTTAGAAACATGATATTATTTATTTTCGTCATGGATACAATCTATGAAAAGCAACTCATATCTCCCTAGGGAGATGTCAATTTTTTTCACCCTCAATCACATTTTTTTCTCCTTCAACCTTATGACCACTTGACAAATAGATCGTACAATTGACAAATTTTCCATTCAAGACGGTACTTGAAGATGAGCAATTTTGCGTCTGCTCATGGCCTCCACTGCCACTAGCAGATACCGACGATCTTACTTTTTCAGTCTCTTCCAGTCCAGCAATCACGCGTGAAATTTTATTCTTGGATGCCATGCTGTCTGCCAACTAGCCTTCCGCTACTGTAGAGCTTTTCCATCCACCCAGACGCTTCAGATTGGTCATACTTAGTCCTCCATCAGCTGCCAAAGTTGCAGATGTTCGTCTTAAACAGTGACCTGTGAAAGATTTTGGATTCGGCAAACACAAGTAGACAGCAATTTTTGACGGAATGCTGCCAAATGTGTTTTTCCCAACAGGTTGCACTGTACATTTTCTGTTTCTGTACGATAAAAAAAACCTTGAGACTCCTGCAGGACGCAAGCACACGTATTCTCTGATCAGCGACAACGCATTCAGTCTCTCCTCTTCAACTATAGTGAAGGATCTCTTTGCCAATGTTTTAGTGTCCGGAATCTGCACCACAATTACTGAACCCCTGTCACATTTTTATTATGACTTTTATATACTGTCAAACAACTCATAGCAACCTCGGAAATAAACATTGTGGATCGATACAATACCTAAAATTTTTACCAATATGTTTCTAAAAAATAAAATATTGTATGCACCACGGGAGCTATGGATGTTTTTTACCCTCGGTTGACTTACAAACCTCGGGCCAAAGGCCCTCGGTTTGTAATCCTGTCAACCTCAGGAAAAAAACATCCATATCTCCCTTAATGCATAAATATCTATTTTGTCATGGAAAATATGATTTTCATAATATGACAAATATTATGACCTATATTGACAAATGTGGATATGACTTTCATATTCGCATTTCAAAATATTACATTCAACCTGTTACGAAGAGTGGCAATGTCATTTCATACTCGTCTTCGTTTATGCCTTCAAGAGGGCGGAAGACATATAGAAGATAAGTTCTAGCAATTAATTAATTTTAGAAATGCACAGTTATGTTATGTTTTTATGAAATTTTATTACTAAAACTATTTTTTTTACAAACCTTAATACTTTTACGATGTGTAATAGGTTTAGACGAAGATCTGTGAAACCTTTAATATTTTCGAGATATTAATTGTAACTACAAAACATGTTATGTCAATAAATTGTTTTTCAAAGTCACCTTCGAGTTTTATTCATTAAAATGGCTATTGGAATAGTTGATAAATCGGGTTTTCTGCACATAACTTTCAATGTGTTAGGAATTGCGATAGAGTTGTAATTAGGAAACAATGTTTGTCTTTTAATTCCACATAGACTGACATAAAAATATACAGGGGCTTCAATTTAAAATAAGAAAAATAAAGTGCTTTAAAGTTTGAATAGTTTGACACTAAATTTTGGACACTCTGTATAATGCATATCGATAAAACTTGCTTAACACAACTATCAGACCTTATTTAATGAGTACCTTGTATGGTTTTATTAACAAAGCATACTTTTATCTCTTATTAATTTTCTTAACCAATGGTGCAAAACTGATTTTTTTCAGTTTTTATTTTTTTGTGCTAAAATCACTGAACCGATTTTAATAAAATTTCATGGGTATGTAGGAATCCATAAAGGGCACCCAAATAAATAACAAAAAATATACCATACAATTTAAAAATACACACCGTCATGACGTCACATTTTTTTGGGACACCCTGTATAATCAAAAATATTTTTCTAAAATACGCCACAGAATGCAAGTAAAGTCTGCAAAATATCAAAATCCTAACTCAATTAGTAACTGAGCTACAGAAGACGGGAGGTGAAATGACGGACCCTGTATAGGCTTAAAACAAGGAGACCCACTATCTTCTACACTGATTAATTTAGTGTTAGAAAGAGTTATTAGAGCAAGTCAAATAAAAGGTAACAAAAACATCTTCAACGGACCATACCAGTGCATACCGTTCGCCGACGACGTTCTATTGATTACGAGAACAAAAAGAGCGCTTCAAGAAATAGCGACAAGACTAATAGAGGAAGGAAAAACCGTCGTATTAGTAATGAATGAAAAGAAATCACACTACATGATAATGGGCGCGGAAGATAAAAACGAGCAACTCTACATTCAACAAGGCCAGAAAACAGAGGGTAACAACAAGGTAACGGACAGAAGGAAACAAAAGGTAAATCAAGCGAGTATAGTGACTTACCTTAGCATGGCGATGAAGCCAACGGTACATTAGCAAGCGACATATCGAAGAGACTCATTACGGGAACAAAGTGTGAGAAGTCTTAAAAGGCTGTTAATGTCAAAAACCCTATCCTGGGCAGCCAAAGTGTCATTATACAAAACAATTATAAAACCAGTTGCGATATATGGAAGTGAATGCTGGGTGATGAACACCCAACAAAGAAATATAATAGAAGCTTGGGAGAGAAGAATATTGAGGGTAATTTATGGAGGTGTGAAAGAGGACGGAACTTTGAGAAGAAGAACAAATAAAGAAGTTACCGAAGTATTCAAAGAAGAATCAATATCAACAACAATAAGTAAAAATGCTACGATGGTTAGGCACATAACAAGAATGGGAAATACGAGAATGACAAAAACGAACCCCTTGGGAGAGCCAGAAGGAAGAAATAGGATAGGCAGACACCGAAAAGGTTGGGGAGAAAGCCTGCAGTATGATTTGAGGAAACTAAAAATCATGGATTGGAAGGTGGGAGCGCAAGACAGGAATGCATGGAGGAAGATTATAAAGAAAGCCGAGGGCCTGTGAGGCCTGTAGAGCTGTTATATTATTATTATTATTATTATTATTATTATTATTATTATTATTATTATTATTATTATTATAAACATTTATTATTATTATCCGTATTCAGCAGGATTTGTAAAACAAAAGAAGCTTCCGAAGTACATAACTGGTTTCGGGACTATTTTTGGCTAGAATACAGCGTCCGGCAAAATTTAGCATTCTGCTTCCTATACAGGCCATTTTCAAAAAAAATCTTGAGAACCAGTTTTTATCTCATTCGGCTTTAAAATTGGAAGCAAGCTTGAGAAAATATCAAGTACATCGGGATTTTGAGCATCATCAAAGCAAAAATGGCCTCTTTTTAATAGCTCTCTCAAATATGATCACCATAGAAGTTGTTTTATTACAAAACAAACACAAAATATGGTTTGTTTAGACGCCATAATGAAAGGCCAAAAGTACAAATCGCGGAAACTGTTTGGAAGAAGTTTTTAATGTTTTGAAGAAAAAAAATTAACCATTTTTACAAAGTTATAATCCTCCCAAGAATGATGTCTAGATGATGTGTATCTAAATGGAATTATAGATAGTGCCGCTAATTGCTTATTGAACATGTTTGTAAAAGAAACTATGATGCATATTATTATGCTGTTATGGCCGATGATCGCAGAACAGCAGATAAATTAAGAATGATGGTAAATCATATTTATGCCATTAAGGCAGTTAAATTAACATATCCGACAATTTTAGAAAATTTCAAAAAATATCTGATGCAACGGCAAAATGGCTAGATGCGTTGCTCATTAAAAACTGTACCATTTTGTGTTTGTTGTTATATTTGCACAAATTCTTGAAGTTTCATCAGTTCATGAATTGCTTCAGAGTGAAAAGTTTGATCCATCTAAAGCTTCTCTTCGTATTAAAACTTTAATTGTAACCTTTGAAACTCTGGGGGAAAATGAACAATACTTTGATAAATTATATAAAAATAAATAAATTTTATAGTTTAGGTAATAATTGTATGTCCTTAATCTTATTACTTAAATTATAGAATTAATGAACCTTAATATGAGAAACATCACAGTAATAAATTTTAGTTTAGTTTTAGCGAAAACGTCCAAAAACATTACAATCATTCTTGTAGTATGATGATACTTGTTCAATTGACAAAGTTAATTTTCGAAGTAATATTTACGACTAAATACTATATAAAATGTTCATAGAATTTAAAGTGAAATATTCCGAAAAAGCTAAATATTCTAAGGGTATCTATGAAGCTTTGCACACAATGTCAAAGTGCTTTTTTGACGTTGAACTTTTAAAGAATTTTTAATTTAAAGAATTCTTGATTTATTCTGAAATTTTCTCTACCAATCAGTTCTACATCTCCTGCTCTGGATTCATCTGACTGGATTTTTCGGGTTTTTTTCGGTTCGTTTCATCTTCATACTAAGTTACTTTTGCTTTCATTATTGCTCAATTTTCATAAATTTTAAATTTTGTATGTTGAAAACTTTGATTCATCTAAAGTTTCTCTTGGTATTAAAACTTTAATTGAAACCTTTGAAACTCTGGGGGAAAACGTACAACACTTTGATAAATTATATAAAAATAAATAAATTTTATAGTTTAAGTAATAATTGTACGTCCTTAATCTTAGTACATAAATTGTAGAATTAATGAATCTTAATATGAGAAATATCACAGAAATAAATTTTAGTTCGAACTGCAGTTAAATGAAAGGGATAAAACAGCGTCAAGAAAGCGGAAACGTCCAAAAACATTACAATCATTCTTGTAGTATGATGATACTTGTTCAATTGACAAAGTTAATTTTCGAAGTAAATTTACGACTAAATACTAGATAGAATGTTCATAGAATTTAAAGTGAAATGTTCCGAAAAAGCTAAATATTCTAAGGGTATCTATGAAGCTTTGCACACAATGTCAAAGTGCTTTTTGGACGTTGAACTTTTAAAGAATTTTAATACTCTTGATTTATTCTGAAATTTTCTCTACCAATCAGTTCTACATCTCCTGCTCTGGTTTCATCTGACTGGATTTTTCGGTTTTTTTCGGTTCGTTTCATCTTCATACTAAGTTACTTTTGCTTTCATTAGTGCTCAATTTTCATAAATTTTAAATTTTGTATGTTGATAAGTTTGATTCATCTAAAGTTTCTCTTGGTATTAAAACTTTAATTGTAACCTTTGAAACTCTAGGGGAAAATGAACAACACTTTGATAAATTATATAAAAATAAATAAATTTTATAGTTTAAGAAATAATTGTACGTCCTTAATCTTAGTACATAAATTGTAGAATTAATGAATCTTAATATGAGAAATATCACAGAAATAAATTTTAGTTCGAACTGCAGTTAAATGAAAGGGATAAAACAGCGTCAAGAAAGCGGAAACGTCCAAAAACATTACAATCATTCTTGTAGTATGATGATACTTGTTCAATTGACAAAGTTAATTTTCGAAGTAAATTTACGACTAAATACTAGATAGAATGTTCATAGAATTTAAAGTGAAATGTTCCGAAAAAGTTAAATATTCTAAGGGTATCTATGAAGCTTTGCAAACAATGTCAAAGTGCTTATTGGACGTTGAAGTTTTAAATAATTTAATACTCTTCATTGATTCTGAAATTTTCTGTACCAATCAATTCTACATCTCCTGCTCTGGTTTCATCTAATCTTTGAAGTTGAAGGAGGTAGCTAGATGCTTCACTTCTTGTATTTGCCTTTTTTCGTTCGTAATTTATTTATTTATTTGTATATTTATTTTTTATTGTGACTTGTGCCTTTGGTATTTTTAAAAACATTTTCCGCCCCTGGATTTTGCCGCCCTGGGCTGTAGCCCTCATAGCCACCCCACCCCCCTATCCGCGCCGCTGTAGGTAACTGAACCATGGTCAATGGTTCCATGATAGTACAACTGGGCCTAAGAGACTCTCTTCTAAAATTCTAAAACAGAAAGGCAAGTACACAAGGTGGTCCTGAAATTGTTGATCAAAATCTAGGATCCTACAGTTCTTGTAAGCGGAGGTCCAAAAACGAATCCCTCAGAAGTTAATTATTTTATAACACCATATTCAGAAAAATCAAAGACTTGTTTTATCAAAAAAATCGAGTTATCACAGATTAAATTGGCACAAGTAGAGAATTATTATTAATGAGACACGTTAATGACTATATAGGACACAATTTATTTTGTTGGAAAATTTTGCGAAGGTGATCTAAATAACAATGGATAAAGACTAGTACCTCTGTAGTAACTATTGTAACTGTATTAAGTTGCTTGGAAACTAAAAATATTAAAAAAAGTGTAAATGAACATGAAAATCCCAAGTCATTTTCATAATTAAGTTCAATTACCATTATTGGAAACAATCACTACCACAACTCATGGGTTCATCTTATTGGAGAAATGTACAATAACACAATGACAATGTTACAAAAAACATGCAGCAAAAACTGCATAAAATTTTGCGGAGCTTTTAATATATCCGTGGATATTTATCGTGGATTGATATTTTGTTCTTTTGAGCTTCACATTAGTAAAAACGAGAACCTAAATAGTGCTTCAGTTCTGCTAAAAAAATCAGTCGCCTGTTGACAAGCACTTATAGTGGTCTCAAACTCATACACAGTACACACCTACTATATTTTCTCAACTTATTTGCTTGTCTCGCCAACTTGCACTATATTATACTTCGATTATAGTATTACTATTAGTACTATTATACTATTCGAACTCATACACAGTACACACCTACTCTATTTTCCCAACGTCTTTGCTTGTCTCGCCAATTTGCACTATATTTTATACTCTGACCAATTTCAAGCCGAAGCTTATATAAACATCGTTACATGCGTTTTCGGCACGTGAACATTTCTACACAAGCATACGATTGGTCTTGCCGCAGGGTCTTGTCTACCCGGACTAAGTGAATTTTGTTACTGCAAGCGCTACACTAGTGTTGGAACTTGTGTTGTATACAATCGGCCCTGTAAATTGTCGCCGTTCACGTGAACATCATGTTTATATTAACTTCGTCTTGAAATTGGACGGACTATAGGCTTACTTGAAAGTGTGATATTAAAATTTGCTGCAATGGGGATGTCGAAGATTAGCTTGTCGTGATCATCAAAAATCTTGAGTGGAAGTGAGGTAATCCTTGGAGCAGAAGTATCCTCGAAATGTGACAGTATGCGTTGTCGAGGAATCCCCAGACGCCAGTGGCGTTCTTTATGTGCCCATCAACTCGCGATAATCGGTAAACAGGCGGCGCACGTTCGCCCTGTTTATTATTTTATGTGACAGACGATTCCTCCGCCGGATTATGTAAGTAATCTCCGTCAGGAGGGGCCTCGTGAATTACGAGCCGAACGACAATGCCCGCCGCGGTAATTATAGACGGCGGACGAAATTGTGGAGAAAAACGTACAACAAAGTTACATAAATAGATTTTACTAATGGGGAACTGCGGGCGTGTGTTTGTGATTTTTTATGTCTCACTCCGTAGCTGTGAAGTGGATTCGAAAAATCAATGGATATTGCTGGTGGTTTCTGAATAGAATCCAGACATCTAAAATCTAAACGGTATCCCCCCAGCATAAAATCAAATAAGCATTTCTACCAGCCAAAAAATAGTGTATTTGCAATCTCACGGTAAACTTATATTGTTGTAAGAATTTTGATATCTCGTTTTGTAAATCGCGTAGAACAAGCATACTACAGAAATATTGTATTTGGAGTGGAATTGAGGAGGTGTATTACCTTTGGCAAACATCTATAGATTAGAAGTTGGAGCCCTAACTAACATGAAGCAGTTGGTATTCGTATTGTAAATAATCGGATTCGAACCTAGGATCAAATGCATTAGTAACTAACTAATTCGGCTACACATACCTGCAAATTACTAAGTATGCCTCATAATACCTCTAGATGTAGCACTACTAATACCGTGCGATCAACAATTATTTAGATAAGGGGCGCGGATATGACTGTACCAGTGTTTTGGAAGCTTCCAAAAAAAAGTCCTGCTTGGAGGACTAGGATGCATCCTTACAAAATACAGGCCTATCATGAATTGAGGCCACCAGATTTTAACAGACGTACCCTAGCAGACATACTTCCAACATCTCAAGGGCTTCTTTTATCTAAATAATTGTTGATCGCACGGTAGCATAAAAAGCATATCGTCGGTGAAACCAGAAACAGTGTAACTCCACTTTTGCTGAAATATGAGATATTGGCGCCATACGTTTGTCAGCAGTTCTTCTTTCTGTTGAAAAAATGTAATTGCAGATTTATTTGAGATTCCTGTAATAACATCCTGAGACATTGTGTATAGACGTATTATGATAAAATTATGACGTCAAAATGCTCTCCTATAAAATTCACATTTATTAACTTTTCACTGTTTTCTGGTTTCAACAACGATGTAATATTATTGAAATGAGGTTGAATTGCACGAGTTTTCACCCTCATTATCTTTAGATTTCAATATACTTATGCATATCTGAGACCACCCTTTAAATTAATTATGTCAATATGCTCCTTACGTAAATTTGTTACTTACACCATGAGAAGAAAATTCTGCTTCTCACATTATAGAAGAATAGAGGTATTTCCTTGGTTATTCATCGAATGTAAGGTTGCCATAAAATTATCAGCCATTGCGCGGTCGATTACTAAGACACACCTGAGAGTTTGATGCACACATGTCGCCAATGATAAAACGCGGATGTAATCAAGCCGTGACACAGTAATTCTTACAGAATAGAACTATTGAGAGCCAATTGATAAGTTCCTAGTGCGTGCGTTGATAAGTGATCATTGATAAAATTCCTCGCACTTAATTTATAGACAAGATAGTGTATTTCTGTGTACTGGCGGATTAGCCTAGTTCTATATTTTACAACAATGTAGCCAAATCTGAAACGAGGAATAAAATGATAGACTATAATCATATAATTTCAAGGGAAATACATTTGGATTTAGATTTAATTTTAAGGTAACAAGGATTAAGATTAAACATACTCATTTATTAATATAATTAAATGTTTAATTTAATCTTTGTAACCTTAAAATTAAAACAACTATAACTTTAAAACAGAACTAAAATATCAACTGATAACATTTTAAAATCAGAGCCATTTAATTTAAGTTTTGCATTAGTTTGGGTTACTCGCAAATCATATAAGCTTTCAAATAATTGTATACGTTTTGAATTCAAAGATGGCAAACTTTATATAAAACAGATTTCTGCACATTTCAGTTGTCAAAGTTATTTCTTAAAAACACTGTCTTTTAAAATACACTATCATTGAATTTGATAAATTTATTTAAAAAATAACAAAGCTGCATTGACAGAATCATCATTTCTATAATAATTGAATAAGTTGACTTTGACTTAAAAAAGTGTTTGAGTCGTTATACAGGTTATATATAGTTTGTATATCGTTATACAAATTATATGTGTATTACGCGTCAAAACAAAATTTTAATTATTTTGTCAACATTTCAATTATTATAGTGAAAATTTCAATTATTTCTATCAAAATTACAATTACTGTCATATTTTGAGTCCTTACTGTCAACATCGTCAATTATTTCTGTCAATATCTATTTCAGTTATATGGAAAAAATGATTAATTAATTCTTCTAAAGAATAAATCAAATAATAATCAATTATTTCTAACGAAATTTCAATTACTGTAATAGTTTCAATGCTTACTGTAAAAATTTCAATTATTTCCATTTCAAAATTTCAATTGATGTCATATTTTCAAGGTTACTGTTAAATTTGTCTGTTATTACTTTTAACATTTCAATTACTCTGTCAAAATGTCAGTGATAACTATCAATTTTTTTTAATTATTACTGTGAAAATGTCAATAATATCTATCAACATTTTAATTACTGTCATATTTTCAGTGCTTCATATCAAATTTTCAATTAATTCAATCAAAATATTAAATAGTATATTTTTTAATGGATACTGCCAAATATTCAATCAAATTTGCAACTATTTGAATTATTTCATCAAAATTTCAATGCTTAGAGTGAAAATTTCAATTATTTCCATTTCAAAATTTCAATTGATGTCATATTTTCAAGGCTTACTGTTCAATTTGTCTCTTATTATTGTTAACATTTCAATTACTCTGTCAAAATGTCAATGATAACTATCAAAATTTTAATTATTACTTTGAAAATGTCAATAATATCTATCAAAATTTTAATTACTGAGATATTTTCAGTGCATAATATCAAATTTTCAATTATTTGAATCAAAATATCAAATAATGTATTTTTTTTAATGGACACTGCCAAATATGCAATCAATTTTGCAACTACTTGAATTATTTTCAAAATTTCATTGCTTAGAGTGAACATTTCAATTATTGTCATATTTTTAGTGCTTACTGCCAATTTTGTCAATTATTTCTATCAACAATTGGATTATTTTGTTAAAATGCCAATAATTAATACTACTATATTTGAAATTATCTATACCAACATTTCAATTACTGTCACATTTGTATTGCTAACTGCCAATTTTTCTGTTATATGTGTATATATTTAAATTATTTTGTCAAAATTTAGATGATTACAGTAAAAATTTCAATTCTTTCTATCAAAAAATACAATTAAACTGTCAACATTTCAGTTACTGGCGTATTTTCAGTGCTTAATACCAAATTTTCAATTGTTTCAATCAAAGTATCAAATACTGTAATTTTGTAATGGATACTGACCATTTCGTCAATATTTCAATGCTTACAGTGAAAATATCTGTCAATTTCTGATATATAACGATAACTATCAAAATTTTAATTATTACTGCGAAAATTAAAAAAAATATATATAAAAATTTCAATTACTGACATATTTTCAGTGCTTAATACCAAATTTTCAATTGTTTCAATCAAAATATCAAATACTGTAATTTATTTAACGGATAATGTCTATTTCGTCAATATTTCAATGCTTACAGTGAAAATATCTGTCAATTTCTGATATATAACGATAACTATCAAAATTTTAATTATTACTGCGAAAATTAAAAAAATTAAAATTCAATTACTGACATATTTTCAGTGCTTAATACTAAATTTTCAATTATTTCAATTTAAATATCAAACACTGCAATTTGTTTAATAGCTTACAGTGAAAATATCTGCCAATTTCTTACTGTCAATTTCGTTAATTATTTCTACCAAAATTTCAATTATGTACTGTCATATTTTTATTGCTAACTGTGTGCTAAATGTGTATAAATATTTCAATTATAGTGTCCAAATTTCAATGATTACAATAAAAATATCAATAATTATTATAAAAATTTCAATTACTGACATATTTTCAGTGCCTACTGTCAAATTTTTCACTATTTCAATCAACATTTCATTTACTGTCATATAATCATGCTAACTGCCAAATTTTAGATTATTTCTGTAAATATTTCAATTATTTGATCAAAATTTCAATGATTACTATGAAAATTTAAATTATTTCTATTCTATAAATAAATATATATATATATATATATATATATATATATATACAGCCATATTTCTAGTGCTTACAGTCAACTTTGTCATTATTTCTATTAATAGTTTAATTACTTTGTCAAAATGTCGATGATTATTACCAAAATTTCAATTACTGTCATACTGTAACTTTTTTAATGGATACTGACTATTTCGTCAATATTTCAATGCTTACAGTGAAAATATCTGTCAATTTCTGATATATAATGATACCTATCAAAATTTTAATTATTACTGCGAAAAATTAAAAGAAAAAATATATAAAACTTTCAATTACTGACATATTTTCAGTGCTTAATACCAAATTTACAATTAATTCCATCAATATATCAAACACTGTTACTGGTTTAATAGCTTACAGTGAAAATATCTGTCACTTTCGTCAATTATTTCTACCAAAATTTCAATTATGTACTGTCATATTTTTATTGCTAACTGTGTGCTAAATGTGTGTAAATATTTCAATTATAGTGTCAAAATTTCAATGATTACAATGAAAATATCAATAATTATTATCAAAATTTTAATTACTGACATATTTTCAGTGCCTACTTTCAAATTTTCCATTATTTCAATTACTGTTATATATTCATGCTGACTGCCAAATTTTCGATGATTTCTGTAAATATTTCAATTATCTGATCAAAATTTCAATGATTACTATGAAAATTACAATTATTTCTATTCTATAAAAAAAATACAGCCATATTTCTAGTGCTTACAGTCAACTTTGTCATTATTTCTATTAATATTTTAATTACTTTGTCAAAATGTCAATGATTATTACCAAAATTTCAACGATTGCACCAACATTCTCAATTATTTGTACCAAAATTTCAATTACTGTCATATTTTTATTACTAACTGCTAGAGTTATGACGTTATTGACTACTTTTTAAATCGCAATCCTTATATTTTATAATTTATTTGATAGTCCCTTTTCTGGATATAACGGTATACATTGTTTATACCTTGTAGGTATGTAAACCATTGTAGGTATGAAATTTTAATAAATTACAAAATAAATATAAAACATTTATTAAAAAAAATAGAAATATCAATTGCTTTGTGAACGAAACTTCTTTTATGTAAGGTATAAAAAATATTTAAAAAAATATAAATTTTAATTGTTTTGTGATCGAAATTTTTCTTTTGTTGGATCTATCAAATACAATTAAGAAATATTAGGGTTGACATTAAAACAAGTCGATTACATCATAACGCAAACAACGAATACTCACATAATGTTTTTTTAAACATTGTATTTTGACAAAATAACATCGATGTGTCTGAGGATTTTTCTAAAATATTTTTCATTTCCAAAATAATGATTTTATTTTATACTTTATGTACACTCTGTATATGTTCTGGGAAACTGATAAAATTAATTATTAAAAAATATGATAACATTTTATTGTTGTTCACCTTGTTAATTGTTGTTAAATTGAAATTCGCGACGAAGAACTATGTAAATTTTTGGACTAAAACAAGTAGCATCAATATTCTTGGGCGTACAGAAATTATATCATTCAATTTAATGTTTTTAAATAATGAATTGTGAAAGTGATGGTGAAAAATCATCAGGATGGTTTCGACCTTTACTACGTGGTAGTCCATATTAAAAAACAGAGAAACAACTTGCTATGTTTTTACTACAAAATGTAGTATGTTTGTGGTAAAAACATAGCTGTTTCTGTTTTTTTATGGTTAAAAAATTTATGAAAATAATTAATGAAATTTGAGTTTTTTGAGGTCATTTAATACGACTACGATATTACTCATGATCAAGATGAATGTAAAATACCTGTTTCGAGATATTTCATAGATATTAAATTATATGAAAAAGAGTATTTTACCTGTTACTACAATTCGTTCTCTAAAACAGCTTATTATTAGTTATTATTCAGTTCTTATTTCTATTAATGTTAACAAAAATAATATGGGGAGACACTTTAAGTGTCTCAAACTGTACGAGGTGATTCACGGCCGCGAAATTTGTGGGTTCAATTAATTTTACAGAATTGCTGAAAAATCCTAAAGCCCGTCCGCAAAGTGTGCCAGGAAAATTGCTTCCACCTGATTCACTCTGAAAATACACCGAGACGAGCGGCATTATTCGCTCACCTACCGTAAGCTCTTCGCGTCTATAATTATAACTATTTACAAGATGCGTTTATTAGATAATAACGTTAGAATATAGACACTGATTTATGCGGCGAAGAGTCGCATCGCCGAGTAAGCGTCTCCAATAAAATTTCAGCCGGAGCGTGGAGGACATATTTTTAGTTTTGGGAAATCGTCTATTTTTACACGCCGAATGCAAATCGTGAATAAACCTGCCCGCCTGCACTTAAAACACAGTGTCTGGCGTATACTCTATTATTGTTATTGATAAACAACTCGTCTGCTACTGATTTAATGGTATATTGACGAAATTTATATAAATGTTGAATAAAAAAGTTAGCTTAAATATTAAATTCATGTATGAATGAATTAACCAAACTCGTATAGTTATAAGATATCTACAGAAGATCAGCTGGCAATTTAGAGAAGTTTAGAAAACCGTTCATGAACCACTGGAGTTAAGCAAGTATACCAGAAGCAATATTAATAGTGACGTATTAGCTTAAATTAGGCAAAAAAAATGTTGTTTTGATTCTTACTCAGCGTAATATTAAAAGCTTAAATTTTCTAAATGCTGCAATAATATTCTAATAAACTGGCTACGAAAAGTGACCTTATATACAAGCATTTATGTTTTAAAATTTTATTGTCGCCCAAATTGAGCCCTTCTAATTGTTTTATTTTAATGATTACCTTAATTGAAAATTTAAATTTCAAGTCCTTTCATAGATTAATGTACACAACTTAGATTTTTTGGGTTCACAACTTAGATTTTCTTGGGTTTTTCAAATGAATTGTGTAATGATGAATGAAAGCCCTAGAATATGAGAGTTTAATCATGCTTATACGAAGTTGAAGTTGGAGTTCTGCATTTGGTGTGTTTATGCAGGCAACTAGCTTCGCGTGCGGCGTCCCATTTACTTTTCAGGTGATTTCAGCGGCCGCCCGAAATACACCGAAAGTGAACGACACTATATTTCATAAACGTCCGTCGTCAGGATAATCGGGTGAAAAATCGAGCGCGTACTTAATAAAAGCGCTTTTTCAACATCTCATTACAGATTCGCTACTTCGCCTTAATGCGCACGTCACATTTATCATCGCGACGATTTTCGATTTCCACGAGGCAATCCACCTCGAGCCACGTACAAATTGCCTCTCGTTTTTTAAACGGAGACATGTTTGGGTTATGATTTTTTTAGATGTAGATGATTGAACGGAAATATTCACAAAAATATTATAATGTGATGGGGAGAGCTTTAGGCGCAGATGTTGCGCAGTTATTTTTTGTGGGGGCTTTGAAGTCTCTCATTATTAACTGGGTTACTTTTGAAATGCTTCGGCCAACAATTTTTTAGGTGCTTAGCACTGATTTCAATTCCACTCTCTCTAAAGCCAAATTAAAACATTTTCACGAAATCAAACTGACAAATGGTGCTAACATAATCATTGTTTTATTAAGAAAGGCTGTGTAAAGCGATCAATAATACCATCAATATAACAATAATTGATTTTAATTACCCTACTACCCGGTAGTAGGGTAATAGTAAGGGTAGTATAATCAATGATGATAAAGCATATAGCAGTATAAATTTCATGATGTTTATTTTTATTATGCTCTGGATATAGGATCATTATTGATAAAAACGTTGATACACGCCATATTGGCTTATTTAGATGCAACAAAATTGAGTAATTAAAAAAAAATTGCCCGTTAGCTATGTTTTTATACATATTATGAATATATAAGTATTTTTCCACATTAGCTAGTACTTTAGACAAATAAAAAAATATATTTGTTGCACATAGCTTACTAATAATATACAGGGTGATTTATAACGGGTGTAAAAAACTTCGGAAAGTTGTTGGGGTCGAAATTATAAGTAAAAAATGTTATATGAACTTGGTCTTATATCGATTTACCATTGCATTATCATAGGATTGTCATAGCATTGCACCATAGCATTACGATTGCAGTATCCATACACAAAAACAATATCTGCATATTCTGCTGCACTAAAGCATTCAATTTTGACAATAAACAACTCATTTTCAATTATGAGCAGATTGTGTTTTGTTTTTTCATAGTAACTAGATATTAAACCTAGGACCTAGGACCTGTGCTAGTATAACATTTTTTTGCTTAAAATTGCCCTAACAAGTTACCGAAGTCTTTTGCACCCGTTATAAAATCACCCGGTATACGAATATACAATTTTATATGGGTGTGTGAAATTTTCCAAATCACACATACCGGCGAGATGGAGAAAGAGTCTAGGTGAAGATTTTAAATGTCAATGGTTTGTTATCCATTTTAACAGACAGTCGAGTTGCTATGAAATATGGAGGAGCATTACAATTTTCCACGGCTTCAATTTCAGGCAGTAGAGATTTATTCGATGTCCTCTGGGCGAAATTTGACTTTCATGCGGCGATATTGGCGTTCGAACTGAACGCCTCTAAATTGATCCACGAGCTAAACTTTATGAATATACTTAGAGAATTGTGGGAGTTTTTAAAATTGTTCAGCGGATTGTAGAGTATTTATACGAAAATGCAATAAAAGTTTGTTATTAGAGGATTTGCATAAGTAGAACGAGATACGGTTTTACGTGTAATAAACTGTTCTGGAATGTATCAAAATAGGAAAGGATCAAAGATAGAACTGCAAAAATTCGGATTAAACTAAAGTGAGATCAGTAGTTTTTCAGTAGTTCAGATATGACATGACAGTTCTAAGTAATTGAGCTAAAGCATATTGGATTTTGAGTTATGAGCTTACTAGTTTTAGCGCCAAACCATGCCCAAATCATGATTTCACTTGAATTAGATTCTTCAAACTAGTATTACCGTTTTTACGTCATTGCCTCTAAAGGCCTCTAAAATGATCCACGAGCCAAACTTTATGAATATACTTAGAGAATTACGGCGCAGGTTTTCAAAATTGTTCAGCGGATTGTAGAGTATTTATACGAAAATGTAATAAAAGTTTGTTATCTGATCATTTGCATAAGTAGACGAGATACGGTTTTATGTGGAATAAACTGTTCTGGAATGTATCAAAATAGGGTACACATATATTTTTATTGGTTATTAATTGAATTATTGGAATATTTTTGCAATGGTAGAATTTTAGTGCATGACAATTTTCTTCATATTTTTAAAGTGTACCTACCATCGAAATATTTTACGATTATATTATTCATTACGGAAATACATCGATTTTTGTTTCCAAAAATACATATTTTGTTGTAAAATTTAAATAACGTAATTATGAATTCGATTTTAGAACAAGATATGGCGCTCAGATGCTTCTCATGCATACATATTTTGTTAAAAATCTAAAAATTTCGTCATCGTTTCATGCCATGAATAGACATTTTAGATTTATAACAAAATGTGTATTTTTGAAAACAAAAATTAACGCATTCAAGGATTATTCTAAAATATTTTTAATTTCCGAAAGAATTAATGTATTCCAGACGTTTTTGACACCCTGTATACCTAATGTAAGTTTTATGGAATTTGTATACATGAGAAAAAAAATTTCACAAGGTGTAAAATCCTATAAACAGTTCACAAAAATTATAACTCGCTACAAGTGAGTGGCTCATATTTAAATAGAAAATTGAAAAAAAATACAGTCAAAATTAAAAAAAAAAATATTGCATGCAATATTGCATTATATTTCTATACAAAATTTACATCATTTACAAATTTCAAACTAATGTACATTCATTGTTTTTAAATCAAGGAATGGGTTCAGGACAATTTTATTTTATTAAAAAAGTTATGTGGTGATGTGACTTAGACTTTGACTAATCAATAATCGAAGGTCAATTCTTTCCAGGACAATATTAAAATTGTTCAATTTGTCCCCTAATATGTTTCCTAGCCTGGAAACACTGATATAAAAAAAAATAAAAATTAAAAAACATGAGTTTTAGGATTTCGTTAAAAAATAATTAATTTTTGAACTTTTTAAAATGATTATCCAATCCTATAAATGATTCAAGTTGATTAATGATTATTAATGATTAAGGCCATTATTTTTTAAGTAGTTTTCCTTGCCAGTTTTATGTACGGTCGCGGCAAAAAAAAGTGGGACAAGTCTTATAGTAAATTTGCCTAAAATTGAGCTGTGTAATCAAGTCTCTGCAAAAGAAAAAGCAAGTAACATGTCATCGTCGTTGTTACTTAATAAAAAGCCACATTATGGAATGGTCCCTTAAGTTAGTGCTTTTAAAAGCAATAATAATAGAGATATTGATAATGGATGGTCAATCAAGCAAGTTGCACAATATTTTGACATCTTCAGCTAAACCAAAATCACACTAGGACAAAAAACCTGTCTCACTTTTTTATGGCCGCGACCGTACCTACCCCAAGTAGAGCTCTGATACTACCAGATAGAAATTTGCAAAAATTCGGATTAAACTAAAATGACATCCGTAGCTTTCAGTAGTTCAGATAAGGCATGGCAGTTCTCAGTAATTGAGCTAAAGCATATTGGAATCTGAATTATAAGCTTACTAGTTTTAGGCCCAAACTATGCCCAAATCTTGATTTGACTCGAATTAGATTATTTACCGTTTACCGTTTAACCGTTTATTACCGTTTCTACGAAACGAAAGTTGCCAAGAAGTTCTTCTGCATAGACGGGGTACAAACTTACAACCAAAACCCATCATCTCAAGGATCACTCCTTGGATATTTATTTTATAGCAAACACTGATAACACTAAATACTGATATATCGAGCAATATCATTAATTAATCAAATCTATATCGATGCAATAGTTTGTGAGATATTTAAATTTACATGTAAGCCATATTACAGAACAAAATCAGATATTTACTAAAAACTTAGTATTTCGAGAATCGCTCATTGGATGTGAAAGGTACATGCACGTAACATTGGTATATCAGGCAATATCAGTGATAAAATATATTCATATTGGTACGATGGTTTCAGGAATATTTAAATTTACGTAATGAAAAGTTTTGGAATAACTCAAAATTTCGATGCTTGGGACAATTTCTCGTATGTTAAATTTTTGGTGACTTTCACTTTTTGGTGTTATTTTATCAAATTGGTTATCCTGCGTCGAATGGTAAAAAGTCCCGGAAATATTTTTAAAGCAATAAAAAGTACTTCACCTTCATATGTGCAGTATTTGTTTTTTTGGTGACCTTCTATACTTACAGCTAATTTTTTTGATATGGAATTATACCTTATTTTTGGTCTAACGAACGTTATATTCAAGTTCATTACATTCTGCAATGACTCTCTCTGTGAGAGTCACTTACCGAAATAAAACAAAGTAAATAAATATAGGGTGTAATGTTGTTTTAATGTCTCTTGAAAAGTTTTGGTTTAGTCACATAGGAGGTATTGTCCCGAAAGCGCATCATCTCAAGAATCACTCTTAAGTTAATTATGAACACTAAACACTGGTATATCACGCAATATAATTAACAAATCATATCATGATTTGCTCCAATAGTTCGTGAGATATTAAATTTACATGTGAGGCATATTAGAGAACAAGAAAATTATGATTTATGCTATCTAAAGCTGTTTACTGCTAGAAATCGTAGTTCCAATGCTTGAAGATTTCGTATCTATTTGATCATTCGTTTGTTGCGGGATCAAGTTAGAGGATAAAATTGATGCAACTCCTGGATGATAAAATCAAGTCAGATTTTTTCGTAACCAAACAGGAATATTTTTTGGTCAATGTTCTGAAATTTGCGTGACAATAGTGTGCTCTCCCGCCCACCCTCCAGTTCTGCGAAAATAATGATTCATAGTTCATCTGTTATTGTTTAAAAAATATAAAATACAGATGCAGATGATTATTAATAAATAAAATTGATGGTTTATATTGCTTACGTATTCAATAATGGATGCTTATACTTATGCCCACCCGCCATTCAGTTTTATATGAATAATGACCGATACTTGATCTGCAAATATGTTTTATGATTTCGTATTAATAATGTGATGATTCATATTATTGAGGGATTAAGTTATATGATGGTTACAGATGATACAATATGAGCTTACTAGATTTAAATAGGGTGTTTTTTAAGCAGAAATTTGGGATTACTTTCCAGTTGTTTTTCAGTTATATAGTAGTTATTAAATATTCTTATGGTATAGGTATTAGATAATTGAAATTAAACCGCAAAAGTTTACTAGGTGTTTCGTTAAGTAGAAAAAATATATTTAATGTGAGAGTAGTTGCAGGTCAATAAATTGAAACTTGTAGACCTACACAAAGAAAAAATAAATCACATTTATTCGTTTAGAAGGATAAACTTATAAACTTACTTGAAAGGTAAAACCTTTCCAAACTGATCTTTCCAGATTTAATTCCAGAATTCCAGAAGATTAAGGAAGTTACAAATAACTTGTCAAATGAGTTTCTAATCCCTAGATGAGTATATTAAACAGTCGGATGAGCATTCTTAACTTTCTTCTTCTGAATCCGTCATCGGATGTTGGCTATCCATAGTGCTATTTTAACTGTGTTAGCAGCATTACGGAATAATTCTGTTTTTGTGATGTACCAAGTTCTCTGAATCTTTGAAGAATAACGAAATTCTCTTCTGTCCCTGACCCATTTTGCCATTTAGATTTCCTTGAAGTGTAAGTTGCAATAGTTCGTACTTCTGTATCAAGAGTCCCAAATATTCCAGCTTTGTTGTTTTAACAGTATGAACTCCTACTTTGGCGGTACTTTCAATCTCTTTAGGACCTCTTCGTTGGTGACATGCTCAACTTTATAGATGATAAAAGGGCTGGCCCCAAAGTAGGTTACTTGATCAGATGTTTCTTTGTAGTAACTATAGATCATGTCTATAGAACTATAGTACATGTCAGATTTTCCAAAATGTCACTGTGCTACAAATTTATGTTCTAGGAAGGTGCCAAATTTTGTACAAAAATATGTTTTGGGCGAGTGGGTAGTATCAGAGCCAAATCTAGATGAATTCGGTTTAGATTTTCTTAGCATCTGATAAGTGGATTAGGTAGTTGAGATTAGAATTTCAGGTAGATGTAGGTTGGTTTACACGATGACCAGGCGTTTAATTTTAGTGTGTTGGTCTGTCGACGAGAAGTCTATGGTGGTACCGAGATGTTCTGACTTATAATGCGCGAAGGAAAATTCGGCGTTCCGTATTCCGAAAGTGTTTGCTGGTGTGCGTGCGCTTTTAGGTACGTGTTTCGTAATATCGCAAAGGGGCCCCCGACGCCTGGCGTCTCCGGTGTCATATTAAAACGAACGACTTGGTTTATTTATTTCTGTCGTGGCGCACACGGCGGTCCCGCTATCAGCCGACGATGTTCCGGAGGAGTTTATAAGAGCGTGCTAAGTGGCCAGAGGGTGGTATAATGATGTGTGTCAGGGCAGCAGTTGGCAGCAGAACCAGACACCCCGAAAATAGCATCACATTATAGTCGCAATACCAAACTGTCTGCGCACGCCCGCTTTATTTACGGCACTCACAATCTGAATCACTCGTGTGCGTGGATTTTTGGCCATCCCCGACGGCCGACTCCTGGGGGCCGCGCGAACGCCGTGGAAGCATCCTCGGTGATGGCAGACGAGGAGGAGGTAAGCCGGCGCGGCTTTCTCACACCGCGCCGAGACTAGGAAGGAATTCAATGGCATCTTTGTCTCTTTGTGCCCATTATCGGGGCTATATGCTTTGCATATTTCGCATCTGAATGCAAAGGCCTATTGTTTATGTAATATGAAGGTTCCGCCGTCACTACCAACGCCTTGCACGGCTATTTTTTTTTTAAATATTAGTATCGACTCTTATACCAGACTTAATTGTCAGTGAATAGTATATGTATCCAAAAGCTTCACAAGCCCGTGTGGCACACAGTTTAGACTAATTATTGTCCTGGGTTTAGAGCTACTACTACTACTAATACTAATACTAGATTTTTTCCATTAGGTGTTACCCTAACCTAACCTTAAAATTCATATTGAAGCGGAAGTTCCGGAAGTAAGCCTAAAATCTGATGAAATAGTTGTATTGATGTTCAAAGTTAATGTTATCAATATTTTGAGTCTATTATGTTGCTGCAATAAGTGCAAAAATCTTTGGAAATAGTTAAATCCTAAAATTTTCTTGTTAAGAAGGATTATTATCAAGTTTGGAAATCAAAATTTTCACGCCACAATTTATCTCGAGTCTTGATTTTCAGAATCCTGATTTTCATTATTTGTCTATTTGTCTTTGATCTTCATTTTTAGATTCCTGATTTTTCCAGTTGCCATTTTCCAAGTCTCAATGTGTCGACTGTTATTACTTGTCCTATCAAGTTTCGTTTTTCAAAGTTCCGTTTTGAAACATAATTTCTCCAAATCTGAAGGACTTTAATTTCAGATTATTATTTTCTCAACTATTTTCTCAACAATTTTCTCGATTTTCAATGTTTTGATTTTTCCCGTTTCCATTTTCCAAGTCCCAATGTTTAAATTTCTTTAACTTTGACTATTCAAAATTTGTCGTTCGAACTCGAAATCTGATGAAATAGTTATATTGATGTATTAGTTATTGTTGTCATTATTTAAAGTTAACAAAATAAGCCTAAAATCAGATGAAATAATTCTTGTTCAAAGTTAATGTTATTATAAGTTTAGAGTTAACTATGTTGCTGAAAAAATTCAAAAATCTTTGCAAATAGTTAAATCCTGGAATTTTCATGTTGAGAAGGATTATTATCAACTTTATAAATCAAACACTTCACGCCTTAATTTATCTTGGGTCTTGGTTTTCTGAATCCTGACTTTTATAATTTGTCTAAATTTGTATTGGGTCTTGATTTTTAGATTCCTGATATTTCCAGTTGCTATTTTCTAAGTCTCAATGCGTCGATTGTTTTTACTTGATTGATCAAATTTCGTTTTTCAAAGTTCCGTTTTGAAGCATAATTTTTCCAAATCTGAAGGATTTTATTTTTAGATTCTCGATTTTCATTGTTTCGATTTTTTCCGTTTCCATTTTCCAAGTTCCAATGTTTAACTTTGACTATTCAAACTTTGTCCCTCAAACTCTCATGCATTCAAGCCTTAATTTTTCAAATCTGTAGATTATACGTCTTAATTTTCAAATTCACAAATTTTTACGCCTCAGTTTTTCCAGTTTCCACTTTCCAAGTATAAAGTGTCAAAATTATTTTTTAACCTTGATTATCGTGTTGGCAGTTTTGTTTTTTTACAACCTTGATTTAAAAAAATCAATTTTCGATTCTTAGTTTTTCCAGTCTACTTTTTCCGTCCAAATTTATAGATTTATTAAGCCTGAATTACCAATTTTTACTTTCCAAGGCCCAAATGAACGCCATAATTGTTCAACGTCTCAATTTTTGAAATCTCCATTTTGAACATTCATGTTTAAGCGTCATGTTCAATTTTGGAATGTACAAGCTGTGATTTTACAAATCTCAATGATTCAGTTACATTACACATTATATCTTTGGCCGAATTTTTTGCTTTAGCAAATTTCAGAAACTCTCAGGTTTATGAAAAAAAAAAACAGGTTTATGAGTGCTTTAAATTAAATTTTGCAACAAATGTTATAATAACTAATACTAATATTATGTCTTAATGTATGTAAATCGAAGATCAGTGGTCGAAAAAAAAACAAATAAGTGTAAAAAAATTATCTAATGAATGCAAATTTGATGAAATGTTACTTTTTTCCAGAATATTCGGGATATACCCTATGAAAATTCCTACATGATTCATTTTTTTTTTACTAATACTAAATACCTGTAATATACTCGTCTCATGAAAATTTAATACAATACAAATTTTGTGAAAATGTTACTTCTTTTCAGAATCATAATAATATATACTTTATTCCGTTAGACTTACACAGTATGGAATATGTCAATACATTTAAAATCAATATTACATTTAAAAACATACAGTTACATTTATGTTGGAGGTATAGTCAAGTGCTCACCGACCGAATGATAATTTTTGTTTAAGAGGAAATATTTGAGTTCTCTTTTGAAATCCATGAAAGTAGTGCAAGATGTGATGGAGTGTGGTAGTCTCCTGTAGCATTTTATGCCGATGCAATTAGGGGACTTTTGAGCAATGTTGGTATTAAACAAGGGGTCTCTGAAATCATCTCTGTATTGTGAATGAATAGAATGGCAGTCTTTATTTTTTGTAAACTTGTTTTTGGTTATATGAATGTGGATGCACAACTCGCAGTTGTGCATCGAGTTGTGCGCCCAGTTTGCAAGAGGCGTCATATTTTAGACCAAGAATTACTCCCAATATCTTTTTTTGACATAGAATATGTCTCCTGCCAGTACAGATGATCCCCAAAGCACTAACCCATACCGAAGCCTGGATGACATTAAAAATTCATAAAATTTGTTTTGTTAATATTGAGATGTAATTGGTTGCCGCCAAGCCACACATTTACTGGAATTATTCTATCTTCTTATCTACTGGAATTCCTGTAGAACTGTGAAAAACAATTAATTTCCAACGAGATCTTTCCAATGAAATAATAATTTATTACACACATCGATAAATGTAACATTTTCATGTTGGATTTCTTACAAATTCAAGAGATTAAGTAAAATGTTATTCGAAATTTTGATTTGATTTGAGAGATTTGAAAACTATCAGAAATGTACAAGAGATTAAATTTCCTACTGAATATTGGCAAAAAAAGAAATTCGTGCAAAAAAATTCAAAATTGTGAAACATGCTGTAAATTTCATGCTTGATATACTTTTGAGAAAATCTTATCGTATCTTATAATTTTGTTTGTTAAAGAGTTAACTTAACAAGACAAGAGTTTGTTAAATTTTAGTCAAAACTTTCAAAATCTGGTAGATAATTTATTGAATTGTTTTCAATTCGTGCCATTATTTTCAAAACTGTAACAAAATAAAATTTTGCACTGGACCTATTACAGCGTTACTAAAATGTTTGGAATTATTGTGAAACGTTTCAAAACTGCAATAAATTTAGTCAATTTGCGCTGGATTTGTATAGAGATCTGAGATAATGTCTTTAATTAGTGTAAAAATTTCCAAACTGTAAAAGAAACTGTAAATTTCACACTTGATTTCTCACAGCTTTGAAAAAAAATAATTTTGAATTGACGTCAAAACTTTAAAAAAATAAGAAAAACAGTAGATTTCCTACTGGATTTCTAATAGTTTTGAGAGATATTTGGAATGGTTATCATAATTTGGAAAACTATAAGGAAATAGAAACATTCTTGCTGAATATCTTATCATTTAAAAGAGTTTCTAAAATATTAGTCAAAACTTCCAAAACTGTGATAAATCTGGTAGAAAATGTTTTTAATTACTTTGAATTCGTGAGAATATTTTCAAAACAGTAAATTTCGTAAATTAGTTGTAACAACAGTAAATTTCGCACTGGACGTGTTACAACTTTAGGAAAATGTTTGGAATTGTTGTGAAAACTTTCAAAATCGTACAAAATTCAGTAACTTTCCTATTGGATGTTATACAGTTTTGAAAGAGTATTTGGAATTTTTGTTAGCACTTGTGAAACTGAAATAAACATAGACAATTTCCTATTGCAAGTATGACATCAGAAGAGAATTATATTTAAATAATAAATAAATCAAACACGTTTCTTTGTTTATATCACACTGTTTATTAAAATTAGTGACTATACTTTCGATTACGTTCAGGTCATTATCATATACTAATGAAACTATAGTCACTAATTTTAATAAACAGTGTGATATAAACAAAGAAACGTGTTTGTTTTATTTAATTTCCTCATGTATCACGATGTAGATGCCTCCAACATTGACCAATTAGTTTATATAATAATTTTGCAATTCTCATTGGAACTTCTTGTTCTACTCAGATATTTGTATGCTTACAAAACTAACAAAAATCTAAAGACTTCATTTTTTTTCTTTCTTTTTAGTTTTTAAATACAAAGAAATGTCAATACAAATAACACGATCTTTCTCCACTTTTGTTATAGTTTGAAAATGGTTTTTAGAAATAGGTTACAATTATTTGACGGTATGTCAGTTTATAAATAAATAGCTTAAATTTGAACAAATTATATTTCTTAATAAGAACAAAACGATGCAGTAACATTATGTAGGATCTACATAACAAGTTTCAAAGTTGAAAAATTCTACGCTGAATAAGGATTTTCAAAATAACGTAAAACAAAAAAATATTTTGTACGGAGCTGTAGAAACCGAAAAACAATGTTTCGTGATTTGTGTAGTTTTTTTATTCATAATCATTTTGCAATTTTCATTGAATTTTTTTTATACTCAATACATTCGTATACTTAGAAAATTGAAAAAATAAAAATTGGCAGTTTAACAAGAATTCTCAAATTCATCTCATTTTGCATTATTTAATATGCATTGGCCAGGTAATATTTTTTCTAATTACACTAAGTTAACAATTATTTACAGAATTATCTACAGAATCTGTTACAGAATTATTTTATGATTTTAATCTATAGGTATGGTATAATGCTATGGTAGAGCATTAAATCAATAATGGTATACACGAAAATAATACAATATTGCACATACATTGATAAGATTAGCAAAAATAAAATATAGTCAATGAAGTAGCACTGACTATAAATAGTCTTGCATAAACCGTGGCCAATACAAAGTTAGCTTGGTACATTTGTAATCATTTCATAATCTCCTTTTTTTGTTTTCAAGTTAAAGTACATACTTGAAAATGTTATCACTAGCAAAATTAGTTCTGTGCCAATAAAAATATTGCGAACTGTTTGCGTTTTCCTATATCTGTAATGAAATTGCAGTGGTTAATGAAGTTGCATTTTTTTTAATTCCAATATTTAAAATCCAAGCCTGTTTTCCTAATTTTGTTTTAACTGACGTTGTTTTGAATGGTAACTAGATTCAAAGTGCATTGTGCATTCTGCACATTGAAATCATAATTTAATAGTTTTACTGCAACGCACTTTTTCTCATTTTTTTTCAAATGTTATATATAGAAAATGTCATAATAAAAAGTACTAGCAAAATCAATAATAAAAAACATAGGTTGTCAATTTAAAAAAAAAGGCTCTGACGTCATAACTTCAAAACGGGGAGAGATGGAAAATTGAAAATGGTCTTAAAATATTTGTTTAAAAAAAATCATTTTGACCTGTTGAAGCGTTTTTCGAAAATTTATACAGGGGAAAAATAAAGCCAGGACTTAATACTTTATGCGCTCTCTGCATATTGGCAGCAGCATTTACTCACTTATTAATCAAAGAACTTAATAAACAAAACAAAATACGTTTGTTGCAGGGGAAAAAAATATAGCCAGGTCTTAATACTTTATGCGCTCTCTGTATATATCACTGCCTCAGCCGAATATTTCAGCTGAAGTTATCCATGGATATTTTCGCAGCCAATAAGAAAGGTGAGATTGGTGATCATATTTTCAGTATCAGATTTTAACATTAATTTTTGTGTTGATGATAAATGCTTTCGTTCTCAAATTTGCTATTGATGCTATTTATGATTTATTGTTCTCTATTAACTTACTATTTAATTAGGATTCGACACATTGCTCTTCATTATTGTTCTAGTATCGTGCTTGAAGCAGTTTCAATTTTCTTCTGTTTTCTGGAATGTTTAGCTGTCGTGGTTATTTGCGTTGTGTTTATTTCAAATTTATTTGATGTTCGATTAGATGCATTATCTCCTTAAAATCGATGCTTTTGGTTATTTAAACTGTACTTGAATATGAGATTATGGACGAAATTTCGGGAAGTCTATAAATGGCATCGAAAACAACGAAAACTGTACGATAAGGCACTTGAGAGTGCGATCTTGTAATTCCAAGAGTGCACGCGATAAGGTAGAAATTCCCCGTCGCACACGTGTACGTTTCCCGATGCAATTACTCCTAGGATGCACTTTGGGCCGCGGATCAGAAAATAATGGAAACTCGTCATCAAGAAAGATGATATTTAAAAAATCTGAATTCCAGTGCTGTGTCGAGTGCAAAACCCGCCGTGTCCACTGAGTTACCCGGTTTTCCATTTACAGTGATTCTTTCCATATATGATATACTTGATCTTTATTCTTATATAGTATCAAAGCCAAATGCGAGCTGGAAGACAGTTTTGACTAAAGGGCCTTGTAAGGTCGTCACTATAATGCTTTCTTTTTTCCGCAAAACTGAAACGCGGGTCGAAGACGGCCGCGACGCCGTCAGGACGCGCTGACCATCACTGAGCGACAGAGACGCCGTCAGTTTCAGATAAAGCGTCTCAATCGCAACGGGAGTATGTTAATCGGGAGATAAGTTTTTTGCAAAGTGTATCTCCATAATACGAATACCTACATAATAAACTTTTTTATGTATTTAGTACAAAGGTTTATTGTGTGCGGATAAGTAACCCGAGTAGGTGGGAAATAGTACGATTGCAATTTATATCGCGTGCAGATTATAGAGTTATTACTGGAATCCATTAATTAGCTACGCGCTCGCCCTTTTTTTTCATCCTCAGCGCACCGATCGATTCGCCAAAATTATTCAATTAAAATAACTCGAAACAGACAGAGTACTTAATTACCATTAATTAATGGTTTTAAATAATTCACGTGCAATCGCCGCAATGTACGCTTCCTGTACGTGTGCAACGCCTGCAAATTACTCCAATTGCCCGCTCATTGTTTATTTCCATTTGCATTCTGAGGTGTGCGACAATTATTCTTTTATTGCTAGTAATAATGTAAATGGAAACAAAAGAAATATACCATTATAACTATTTCTACCTCCGGGATACTCATCATTTTCTCATATCAGCGACAACTTTGCGTGTCCTTCTTTCTAATGGAGCAGTTACTGCAGCCTAGAAATGCAAATTTTCACGTTTCATCGTCTAATTACGCGGATAAATATAGCGCCAAACTATTAAATATGCTAATTTTAAAATGATGCTTGCATTATTCTCATTTTTATAGATGATTAAAAATATGACTAAACTAAACTAGGCGATATACCAGTATTACTAGTATAACAGTAGTAAAACATTGGTAAGCTGGGCACTAAAGAGAAACAAAAATTACACGATCAGGTAGATAACAAAAATATGAGTAAATTTTATAATTAATAATTTAGTTCCAACAAAATAAATAATCAAAGACTTACAAAAAGGGGTATACTACATTTCATTAAAAATAAATATAAAGAATCAGATATTGCTACATACTATTCCTAATATACGATATTACATCGTTAAAATGAATTGATGTTTTGATTAAATTTGTTAAATACATACCTATTACATCTCACAATCTTTTAGAATAATGAAGCACATGATATTGCGAATATTGATTATAATTAATATATGTTACTTATTTGACTTATTTTTTAATTGTAGGTATCCTCAGACCAAATAATTGGTGATGTAATCAGATAGTGACAATCTTTGAAAATAATCGTGTATACGACATTACGTGCTGATTATAAATTATCGATTTTCTTCTATTTTGTAGTGTATTCTTATACGAATTTTATAATTAATATCATTGTATTTTAACATTGTATCATTGGGTTTTTCTATTTTTAAAACCAGAGTTAACGGCAAAAAAACACGTTAATCACTGTAATAAGAAAAATATATATTTTGTGTTGCTGAAAAATACTTTCGTCCATAAATTTGCTATTGATGCTATTTACCGATCTCTATATCGACTTACCAAATGTTCAAAAGTATCAATGTGCAGTTAATGATCATATATTTTCTTTTCTGGTTCAAAACGTATTACGTTTTAGATTTTTAAAGTTTTAGAGCATTTGTTACAACTTGGTTTAATGATCTCGATATTAATTTACTATTGAAGTATGTTATCATTGGCAATGACATTTGCAAAAATATCTAATTGACAGCACATACACATATTTACTAATATTCAAGTAAGTACTATTTGTATAAAATTTTCAAAATTGCAAGAATCAGTAAATTTCACACTAAATTCAAAAAATTCTGAAAAAAAGGGAAACTGTAAAATATCGTATATTTCATACTTGATTCGTTACTTTTGAGAAAGTCTTATCTTATCGTATCTTATAATTTTAAAATGGTTTGTTAAATTTTAGTAAAAACTTTCAAAACTGTGATAAATCTAGTAAAAAATGTATTGGATTGCATTGAATTCATGCCAACACTGCAAAAACTGTAAAAACAGTAAATTTCGCACTGGACCTATTTGAGTGTTACTAAAATGTTTGGAATTATTGTGAAAACTTTCAAAACTGTAAGAAATCCAGTCAATTTCCTGCTAGATTTGTATAACTTTTCCTTAAGAGTTCTGAGAGAATGCTTCGAATTCGTGTAAGAATTGCAAAACTGTAAAAATACCTGTAAATTCATTTCATACTTGATTTCTCACAGCTTTGAAAAAATATTTTGAATTTTTGTCAAAACTTTAAAAACTAAGAAAGACAGTAATATTTATGTCAGTAATATAACTTACTATTATAACTGTCTTATAAACTAAGAAAGACAGTAATATGTCTGTCAGTAATATAACTTACTATTATTACTGTCTTATAAACTAAGAAAGGCAGTAGATTTCCTACTGGACTTCATATAGTTTTGAGATATATTCGGAATCGTTATCAAGATTTGCAAAACTAAGAAAAAAATTAGATGAATTTATCTAGAATTTTTTTATAATTTTAAAAGAGTTTATTAAATTTTAGTCAAAACTTTCAAAACTGTAAGGAATCTAGTAGATAATTTATGGAATTGCTTTGAATTTGTGCCATTATTTTCAAAACTGTAAAAAAAAATAATTTTGCACTGGACCTATTACAGCTTTACTAAAATGTTTGAAATTATTGTTAAAAATTTCAAAACTAACAAATTCAGTCAATTTGCTGCTGGGTTTGTATAGAGTTATGAGAGAATGTTTTAAATTCGTGCAAATATATCAAAACTGTAAAAAAATCCTGTGAATTTCATACATGATTTCACAGCTTTGAGAAAAATATTTAGAATTTTTGTCAAAACTTTAAAAACTAAGAAAGACAGTAATATTTCTGTCAGTAATATAACTTACTATTATTACTGTCTTGTAAACTAAGAAAGGCAGTAGATTTCCTACTGGAATTCATATAGTTTTGAGAGATATTCGGAATCGTTATCAAGATTTGCAAAACTAAGAAAAAAATTAGATGAATTTATCTAGAAAATTCTTATAATTTTAAAAGAGTTTATTAAATTTTAGTCAAAACTTTCAAAACTGTAAGGAATCTAGTAGATAATTTATTGAATTGCTTTGAATTTGTGCCATTATTTTCAAAACTGTAAAAAAATAATAATTTTGTACTGGACCTATTACAGCTTTACTAAAATGTTTGAAATTATTGTTAAAACTTTCAAAACTAACAAATTCAGTCAATTTGCTGCTGGGTTTGTATGGAGTTCTGAGAGAATGTTTATAAATTCGTGTAAAAATTTCAAATCTGTAAAAAAATCCTGTGAATTTCATACATGATTTCGCAGCTTTGAGAAAAATACTTAGAATTTTTGTCAAAACTTTAAAAACTAAGAAGGGCAGTAGATTTCCTACTGAATTTCTAATAGTTTTGAGAGATATTTGGAATCGTTATCATAACTTGTAAAACTATAAGATAGGAAGAAAAATTCTTGTTGAATTTCTTATAATTTTAAGAGTTTGTCTCTTCTTATAAGAATTTTATATTTAATATCATTGTATTTTAACATTGTATCATTGGATTTTTCTGTTTTTAGAAAATTTTTAAAAAAAAGTTTTCTTTAAAATTGATTTTTTATTACAAAGCATTCATAGCCACCTCTAAAAATATTAAAAAAATACAACGTTGATTACTGTGATCAATGTCATCCTCATGGCAATTATTTAGAATAACGTAATTTTAGCATCGTTAATGATTCAAATTTCTTGCTATCAGTTCTCGTGGAACCAAGTTTTCAGCGATAGATGACTTGAATATCAGTTTTGTTACTTTTAGTGATATATGAGGCGTTTGGAAACCAGAATATTAGTGTAAGTTTTTTTTTTAAATTTATTCTGATAAGTCCAGAAATATACAAGGGATGTTGTTTCTTGTATATTTCTGTACTTATCTGAATATAATACACAGTGTGTTCGGATATAATATACAGACTGTTAGGGAAGACGATTGAAAACATTCTATTGATGAATGAGGGTGCAAAATGAAGTCGAATATTCCATTATCACTTTTTCACATCCCTTTTCACATGCTAGATTAAAAAACCATGCATTATTACAATTTCAGCAGTCTTAAACATTTTTGGCACCAATTTTAACCGTGATTTATAAGGAAACAATTCATTTAATCCAAAAATGGCAAAGGATTATTCGACCTCATTTTGCACCCAGATTCGCGCCTAGAAATTTTTCGATCGACTTCCCGAAAACCTTGTACAATAAAAAAAAAACCAAATCACACCACTCTGGTTTTCAAGGTTCACGTGGTAGTACATAGATATATGACGATTAATTTTTGAACGATAAATTTCCCCTCTGATTGTTTTAGTGATAAATTTTCTGGAGATGCCAAAATTTTGATTGCTATAAAGTTTGTGGAAATATACATGTCCACTTCTCTAATACGATTAATTTTCTGATACAGTTTTTGTAAAAATTAGAACCAGGTATTTTTTTTTAGTTTTTACAAGAAAACCACAAGGTAGTTTTTCTATATCAACATCCTACATCCTGGTTGTAAGTTTTCTAGTCTTACTTCAGTTGACCACTTTTCAACTTATTAATTTTCAGCTATTAGTTTTCTGTGATGCTAAGGAGATAATTTTTCATGTTGTTTCCTGTTGTAGAAATAGATGTCACAGCGAATAGTTTTTCAACCGTTAGGTTTCTGGCGATTAAGTTTCTAATGTATAATTCAGCGATTACATTTCTGAATATTTTCCACATACCAAACCACAATCCTGACATTTATAGTAAACCTACATTAATTCCACAATCCTGAGGAATCACAAAATTTTTACTGTGAGTGAATTAATAAAAACAAAAATGTTTTTAAAATCATATTATTATAATACCCTAAGAACCATTCAGTAGTAGTAGTACAATCTCTATTAGGCTATGGACCTAATTTACCTGACATATCGACCTAATTTAGTCGACTGAATTAAAAGGTTACCTGAAATCATGCTGCATAGGAAAATATCAACAGAGCAAATACGTATACTGCCTAAATTGAAAGTCTGAAAACGAATCTTGTGGACTTTAGAAGGTGGAGTTTATTTCAATTATTTTGGAAATAAAAGTTCCTTATCAAAAGTAAAAAATATTAATTTTTTTGGTGTAAAACGATTTGTGTTGGCAAAAATTATAATTTACAAGATTAATCATGAAATTATACATCATACCGACTGATCATTTAAATTTCAGCTCTAGGCCGGTGTTCTCGCCTTTCTTATTGGCTGCGATAATTTCCATGGATAACTAGAGCTGAAATTTAAATGATCGCTGGGTATAATATGTATATCGTCATGATTAATCTTGTAAATTATGTTTGCCAACAACAATCGTTTCACGCCCAAAAAATGTCTTGAGTATTTTTAACTTTTGATTACGTATTTATATATTTCCAGTACTGTCAGGTTTGGCCAACTACAAATGTTCACATATTCACAATAAAAATGAATTGTTTTAGAACAAGATCCGCTTAAGAAATGCAGAATAATTAATATTATTTTTGGTCAGCTAGTTTTTAAAATAATCCCATCAAATATATCGTGCGCATACACGAAAAAGTCAAAATTTGATATAAATGAGTTGAAATGACCAGTTGCCATAAAATGTCGTTGTATTTATCACGGAAAAGTTTTGTTGTAATGTTGTATCATTGTTCCCCGGAATGTTAATGACAACTTTGCAAAAATAATAAATATTGAAAACTAGAGTTTTCAATAAAGTGTTCAATTTTCAAATACATTTATCTCGAAACTGTCTTCTTGACTTTCTCCCTTTTTCCCACGAAATATCAGGTCTTTGGTTTCACTGGAAAACTCAAAACTCAAGAATGTTGCTTACAAGTAACCTTCCTCGACAAAAACTGTAATTTTTCAAAAGCAACCCTCTGTTTTTGTTACTGATAATTAATTTTCAAGAGATCAATTTTCCTTCTATTTACTTGCCATTTATTTTCCTCGTAATCTTATTTACTTCCTATTAATATTCACCGTACTATTACAATCCCATCTTATTTCGTAGATAGTTATTCTTGATGCGTACTGTATTAATCTGGACATATACTTCGCTGGTTAAATCAGCTTTCTTCGGTGAAGGAAATAAAATTAGACGTGCACTATTTAGGTGCCTAAAATGTCACTTCTTCTTATCATGCTTCTTCACCATGAGCGGAGGTTGGTGTGACCACTTCTTTAAACGAAAAATGAATGTTACAGCGACCAATAAAGCTACATGTGGCGAAGAAGTAGATTTATTATTATTATTTATCTCACGTATTATGTGCAATGATACTGACAGAGTTCTATTAATTTCAGGAATATATCAAACCAAGTTATCAAATAAACTAGTTTTAAACAGTTTAATCATAATTTTATAAAAGTGGGATAGATAGGATAATAATATCTAGAATACTAGATACACAATAGCAAATGTAAACTACTGCTTGACTAAAAATATGGTCGACCCACATAGTACGCATAATTTGCTTTTATGATCAATTGCATCATTTCATAAGCAATTTAAAATATTTGAGTAGTCACAAATTTTATAGCCTTAGGTATGCTCGATGATCACCACTTGGTGTATGTAAGTTGTAACAGTTGCAATGTGTAATTAGTTTATCAAGTTGAAACAAACAATGCCGCTAAGTTATGGGTATTACTGATAAAATATAAAATGCAAGGAACTATATGCATGCATTTAAAATATCGTTGCAAACTTTTCTAAGCTATTCTTAGAAATTAGTAATGCAATTAGTAATCCATGCACTGGGTGCAATCAACATCGAAAATTATACCAAAATCTTATCTACTCATTTGTGGAAGTTAGAAGTTACGTTATTTACCTTCTATAAGGCGGCGGTTCTCAAACTTTTTTGGCGACGGAACCCTTTTGAAACACTAAATATTTCACGAAGCCCTAAGCCCTAAAATAAGCAAAAAATAAGCTTAGAATCTAAGGTAATATTTCGCAATTTTAATAATGGCTGTAATAAATTGTCATAATTTTAATCAAAGGACGTGGGTTTGATTTTCGCCGAGAAACATTATTTTTTTTATCTTAGTATGATTTTTCCATAGGAGAATCTTGAAACACTAAATATTTCACGGAGCCCTAAGCCCTAAAATAAGCAAAAATAGGTTTAGAGTAGTATATATATATATAAACAATCTTTATTAGGCTATCGACCCCATAGGGTCTTTCCGCTTTTAGAGTAGTACTATTTCGCAATTTTAATAATGGCTGTAATTGATTGTCATAATTTTAATCAAAGGACGTATGTTCGATTTTCGCCGAGAATTTAAAAAAAATATCTTGCTATGATTTTTCCATAGGAGAATCTTATCATAAAAGAAAGGCTAATGACATTTGATGGGAGTGGTATGTTAGCAGACAAACAGACACGCTGACTGACAGACATATACTCCTTCGAAACAACTTTTTTTTAATAACTAAAACGATACTTTCGCAAAAATCGCGATTTCGAACATTTTCATGATTACACTACTTTCTATTGCTACGTAAATGAAGGTAAAATATGTGATTAACATCGTCTCTAATAATGTTATCATAACAATATATAAAATCATAATCGAGATAAAATCTCGATTTCGAACATTTTCATGATTACAATACTTTCTTTTGCTATGTAAATAAATGTAAAATATGTGATTAACATCGTCTCTAATAATGTTATCATAACCATATGATGCTGATTGAAATTAGACTAATTTTTGCATAGTAGCAGTCTAGCAGTGAAATAGATTGATATCTTGAGTGGATAACTTGAACCTTCAGCATGCGAATAGTTAAAATCCATAATAAAATTCAACATACTGATTAGAATTAATCAATGAAGATTAATATGTTAATTAATCTCGATTTAGAACATTTTCACGATTACACTACTTTCATTTGCTAAGTAAATGAATGTCAAATATGTGATTGGCATCGTCTCTAATAATGTTATCATAACCATATATCAAATCATAATCGAGATAAAATCTCGATTTCGAACATTTTCATGATTACACTACTTTCTATTGCTACGTAAATGAAGGTAAAATATGTGATTAACATCGTCTCTAATAATGTTATCATAACAATATATAAAATCATAATCGAGATAAAATCTCGATTTCGAACATTTTCATGATTACAATACTTTCTTTTGCTATGTAAATAAATGTAAAATATGTGATTAACATCGTCTCTAATAATGTTATCATAACCATATGATGCTGATTGAAATTAGACTAATTTTTGCATAGTAGCAGTCTAGCAGTGAAATAGATTGATATCTTGAGTGGATAACTTGAACCTTCAGCATGCGAATAGTTAAAATCCATAATAAAATTCAACATACTGATTAGAATTAATCAATGAAGATTAATATGTTAATTAATCTCGATTTAGAACATTTTCACGATTACACTACTTTCATTTGCTAAGTAAATGAATGTCAAATATGTGATTGGCATCGTCTCTAATAATGTTATCATAACCATATATCAAATCATAATCGAGATAAAATCTCGATTTCGAACATTTTCATGATTACAATACTTTCTTTTGCTATGTAAATAAATGTAAAATATGTCATTAACATCGTCTCTAATAATGTTATCATAACCATATGATGCTGATTGAAATTAGACTAATTTTTGCATGGTAGCAGTGAAATAGATTGACATCTTGAGTGGATAACTTCAACTTTCTTAAAATTCAACATACTGATTAGAATTAATCAATGAAGATTAATATGTTAATCAATTCGTGGGGCAAATTTTAGTTTATCGGTCATTGAAATTTGCTCAGAACTTGTGTCAGGTAACCAATACAATCACACAGCGCAGCCATTAATCGCTTTACATAATATAACACTGTTTTCTCGCATATATGCGACTCATCGCAGTTACACAATCGCCAGCAGTTACACGACAATCGCTGGCGAAAATTGTCGCCACTTCCTGCGGCCATCCATTTCCAATTAAAGGCCAATTTTCCGCCAATGGCTGTTAATCCTGGAGCTCCACGGGAATTCCGAATCGAGAGTTTGCATGCAGCCGGATGCATTGTTGCCCGAACAATGGCCAGTAATTGCCGATTACTTATTACTGTCGTTATCGGTTATTAAAATATCGTCCTGGATCCGTCTGCACTTTGGGCCCGACCGACTCCTCGCTCTCTGCACTTCTTAGCATTGCATCACGTAGACACAAATCACTACGGAAATAACATGCAAAATCGATTAACACGCGTTCTAAAACTAAAGCGGAAAGTTAAAAAAAATGTACATAATATGCTATAGAGGAAAAGGATGAACGATCTTGTTACGTCTTTAATTTTGTGACGGAGGATGGGACATACCCACCATATTTGCAGAAATTGCAAAGAAAATAACGTATGTGATATAAATTTCGCTTCATCTATATCTATTGTAATTTGTGGGCCGGTCTTTCCTTTTACCGAGAAAAGATTGGAAACCCATTGGGCATCTGCCATCTAGTTCTAATCTCACTGTGTGTATCAATCTCTCATATCGTTCATCCACTTTCTGAAAGCCAGTCCAAAATAGTATATTCTATTATTTTCTACATATTATATCATATGCTAAATATAAGTGTTATGTGTGAATGAGTTTGCGTTTGGAGCATAAAAGTTTGCCCAAATTTTGCCCAAAAAATTTTGAGCAAGATAATCAGATCTCCAGGTTTGAGCCGATGTGTTTGTTTCTTTTTCCGTGTTATTTATTTGCTCTGTGGCGGAGCGTTTATGTGGATCGGCGGCGTTCATAACAAGACACACATCGTTGACCGCGGTTTGGGCCTGGTCACAAGGTCGCACAACACAAACGAAACTATCGTATGTCATGCGATGAGCATAGGGGGCACCCATCTGAGAGGTGAATTACTCCATTTGCTCCATTTACTCCGATCACGAGTCGCGAAAAACAATGCCAGAGCGAGACCATAACGGCGCGAAAAAAAAAGCGTTATTAGAATGTAGTGCGGGATGTACGCTTGTCATTTCTGAACTTATTTTGCATAACACACCTACACGGACCCGGCCAAGAAAGCATTTGAAATATTTATGTAGATTAGTGCGGTGTGTGTGTGCATCGGTCGGTTCCTGATTCGAGAAATAAAAGTCATCATTAGGAGTCGATAGACGTGGATGGGTTCATGTGTGTGTCGGTTAATATTTGCAATTGATTTTCGGCGCCTGCACTCGAGACTCGATTGCTTATCGTTGATAAGGTAGATAACGTGGTTCATTCATCGCTCTCATTAATGATCGGAGAAATATTCCCAGCTAGGATACAAAAGATGCAGATTTCAAGAAAATGGACAAAAATGTTAATCAAATCAGTGTCCAGGATAATTCCAATTAGTTCATATGCGTGCGGTAATTGAAGCTCGTCAAACATTCTCAATAGTTAAAAGCACAATTTTCAGGAAAAGCAGGAATGTTGTACCAAAATAAGGCAAACATAGAACTTTATCCTCACTACGTTAGCACAACAATTCATTTAAGGCAACTTTGTCCACGCATCTTGTTAGAACCCTAAATGCTCTCCCAGTTGGAGTTTTGAGGAGTTTTGAGGACATACTGGTAGTACAGGAAATGTACCATGGATTAGAGATAAACGGAGACTGTAAGATCTCTTAAGTTTGTCCTTCACCACGCATCTTCTTTGAACCCTAAATGTTCTCCCAGTAAGAGTTTTGAGGACATACTGGTAGTACAGGAAATGTACCATGGATTACAGATAAACGGAGATTGTAAGATTTCTTAACTTTGTCCTTCACCACACATGTTCTTTGAACCCTAAATGTTCTCCCAGTTGGAGTTTTGAGGAGTTTTGAGGACATACTGGTAGTACAGGAAATGTACCATGGATTACAGATAAACGGAGATTGTAAGATCTCTTAAGTTTGTCCTTCACCACACATCTTCTTTGAACCCTAAATATTCTCCCAGTTGGAGTTTTGAGGAGTTTTGAGGACATACTGGTAGTACAGGAAATGTACCATGGATTACAGATAAACGGAGATTGTAAGTTCTCTTAAGTTTGTCCTTCACCACGCATCTTCTTTCAACCCTAAATGTTCTCCCAATTAGTTTTGAAGAGTTTTGAGGATGTACTGGTAGTGCAGAAAATGGACCATGGATTACAGCTAAACGGAGATTGTAAGATCGAGCTTCATTACGTTTCGAATGAAAACAAAAATTTCACGACAAATCTAGGATAATAGCCATTTCCCCTGAGAGTTAACTTGGAGAAAGTAAATCCCTAGATACCCTTCGGACCTTCTATTGGGATGGTAGGAGATTTATATCCCTAATGATCTTGAAAATAATATTATTATCTAGCAAAGTTGTACTTAAGCTGTTAAAAGTTTTGTATTTTTTTGGCAGATTTAATTCAAATTTCATGAAACTATTTTTTTGAAGGAGCCTTTTCGGAAATACGAAAATCTGACAATACATCTCGAAGAATATAAATGATCTTGAAAATAATACAATTAGAGAGCAAAGTTTGCCCAAAAGCTGTTCCAAGTCAAGTTTTTAAAATATTTTTCTTATAGATTTCATTCAAATTTCAGTACACTATTTTTTCTAAAAGGGCTTTTGGGGGCACTTCAGCTATTAAGAGTTAAGTTATTAAAACAAATTTTGTAGATTTCATTCAAATTTCAGGACACTATTTCTTTTAAAAGAGCCTTTTGGGAAATACGAAATCTGGCAACAATACATCTTCACCTGTTAAAAGAGTTAAGTATTAAAAACAAATTTTTGTAGATTTCTTCCAAATTTCAGGACACTGTTTCGTTTAAAAGAACCTTTTGGGAAATTCGAAGTCTGGCAACAATACATCTTAAAGAATATAAATCATCTTAAAAATAACACTTTTATCAGGGAAATTTGCACTCAGCTTGTAAAAGTCAAAGTTTTTTTTTATTCCATTCTAATTTTATTACACTATTTTGTATTAATTTTGTAATGTTGTAGGTACTTCAGCTGTTAAGAGTCAAGTTTTTCAAAGTTTTGGTTAGTAGATTTCATTCATATTTCAGGGCACTATTTTTTCTAAAAGAGCTTTTGGGGGTACTTCAGCTGTTAAGAGTTAAGTTTTTAAAACAAATTTTGTAGATTTCATTCAAATTTCAGGACACTGTTTCTTTTAAAAGAGCCTTTTGGGAAATTCGAAATCTGGCAACAATACATCTTCAGCTGTTAAGAGTTAAGTTTTTAAAACAAATTTTGTAGATTTCATTCAAATTTCAGGACACTGTTTGTTTTAAAAAAAGGCTTTTGGGAAATACGAAATCTGGTAACAATACATCTCAAAGAATATACAATTATACATGATCTTTAAAATAACACCATTAGGGATCAAAGTTGTAGGTACTTCAGCTATTACCAGTCAAGTTTTTAAAAGTTTATTCTTATAGATTTCATTCAAATTTCAGGCCATTTTTTTCTAAACGAGCTTTTAGGAGTACTTCAGCTGTTAATGAGTTAAGTTTTTAAAACAAATTTTGTAGATTTCATTCAAATTTCAGTTTCTTTTAAAAGGTTAAAACACTGTTTCGTTTAAAAGATCCTTTTGGAAAATACGAAATCTGGCTACAATACATCATTAAGAAAATAAATTATCTTAAAAATAACACTTTATTTTTTAACACAAGGAAATTTGTACTCAAGCTGGTAAAGTCAATCTTAAAAAAAATATATTATTTTATTCAAATTTTGACACTATTTGGTACTAATTAGAGCCTTTTGGGAGTTATGAAAATCTGACAACAATACATTTCGAAGAATATAAAAACAAATTTTGTAGATTTCATTCAAATTTCAGGACAATGTTTTTAAAGAGCCTTTTGGAAAATACGAAATCTGGTAATAATACATCTTAAAGAATATACTATCTTAAAAATAACACTTTTAGCAAGGAAATTTGTACGCAAGCTGGTAAAGTCAATCTTTTGAAAGATTTTTATTATTTCATTCAAATTTTGACACTATTTTGTATTAATTAGAGCCTTTTGGGAAATACGAAAATCTAGCAATAATACATCTCGACGAATATAAATTATCTTTAAAATAATACTAGTAGGGCGCAGCTCTTAAGAGTCAAGTTTTTAAAAGTTTTTTTGAAGATTTCATTCAAATTTCATGACACTATTTTTTCTAAACGAGCTTTAGGGGTTAAGCTTCAGCTGTTAAGAGTTAAGTTTTTAAAACAAATGTTGTAGATGTCATCCACATTTCAGGACTCGTTTAAAAGAGCCTTTTGGGAAACACGAAATCTGGCAACAATACATCTTCAGTTGTTAAGAGTTAAGTTTTTAAAACAAATTTTGTAGATATTGTCCAAATTTCAGGACACTGTTTCGTTTAAAAGAGCTTTTGGGAAATACGAAATTTGGCAACAATACATCTTCAAGATTATAAATCATCTTAAAAATAACACTTTTATCAAGGAAATTTGTACTTAAGCTTGTAAAAGTCATTTTTTTAAAGTTTTTTTTTATTCCATTCAAATTTTATTACACTATTTTGTATTAATTTTGTAATATTGAATTAATCTTCTCCCACTAATCAATAACCAGATCCCACTTAGACAAAAAAAAAATCCCACCCCTTCCCCTGTATAACCATGTAACTGGCATGACCTAACACTGGCACAGAGATCTACAACCAGACAACGGACATAAAAGGCTGATGGCCAATTGAAGTGAGGAGCACCACCACCCACCATCTATTGACTACAATAATATAAATGCTATTCCTTTCTTATGTATCCTTACTTGAATAAATATGTTGTATATATGTATAAGAGCTTTTTAGCAAATACATAAATCTGGCAATGATGTACCACGAAGAATATAAATGATTTTAAAAATTACACTTTTATTAAGCAGAGTTGTACTTCAGCTGTTATAGTTCAAGTTGTTAAGAGTTTATTTTTGGAAGATTTCATCCATACGTTCCCATGATACGGGAATTAGCATTTGTGGTGAAGAATTTAACGGTCTTCTACTAACAAATTCTGTTTTGAATAAATATGTTGTATATATAAGAGCTTTTTGGCAAATTCAAAAATCTGGCAATAATACATCACGAAGAATATCTTTTTTTTTGTAAAAATTGCACATTATGCCAAGTTGTACTTTAGCTGTTGAAGTTCAAGTTTTTAAGAGTTTGTTTTTGAAAGATTTGATACGTTTCGACGATCCGGAATCCATTGTGGTGAAGAGTTTAAACGTTATTCTACTAGCAAATGCGGTTTTAACAAGATGATTCTTGTTATAGTTGTTCAATGATTTACAAAAACAGCACCATAGTAGCTGAATGTTAACTGGCTGTACCTAAAATCATTCGAAATAGACATTTATAGCTTTTCGTGTATTACTAAATAGATAATCTAAATCGTTATCACCCCAATGCATGGTCACCATAAAATTGTGCCAAAAGCTCGATGAATCAATTACACGTCTTGAGGTAAAACATATTTAAACTTTGCCCTAAAGGTTGAATAGAATTAATAATTTTTACCTTCTACTAAAAAGATGATCAACTAACTAATTATATCAACGTATTTATATATAGGGTGTTTCATGACGTATCGTACCTGAAGGCAATTTACTTGAAATAAGGCATTGAAGTAGCCAGATTGATACAGGATCTGTTATCTAAAGTTATTCAAGTTCCTGAGGCCACAAATTGTGCTATACACATGAGTCCAATTCGCAACGGTTGCTTGGCTTTAATACTAACGTATATTGCTATGAAATTCACAACTTTTGTTTTTGACCTGTAACAAATTGTATACTTAAGTAGGTTACTACACCTTTAGTCACCTTTGAAAGTTGTACAAATGTATCAACTTTTCTGTAAAAAATCAATAAATCACTCCAAAAACTCATACTCAATACTGGGCAACGAGCTTTGCACAATTTTCAAAGTTGTGCAAATGTATCAACTTGACTGTAAAAAATCAATTAATGACTCCAAAAACTCATACTCGCCCAGTATTGAGTATGTGTTTTTGGAGTGATTTATTGATTTTTTACAGTAAAGTTCATACATTTGCACAACTTTGAAAATTGTACAAAGCTCGTTACCCAGTATTGAGTTTTTGGAGTGATATACCGTTGCGAATTGGACTAATGTTTATAGGACATTTTCTACGTAAAATGGTCTCGGGAACATGCTGCTTGAGTTTGTACGCTATGCAACACCCTGTATTTAAAGATCTGCTATTTAAAATTCGTCATTGCAATAAAAAATGCCAATTAGGATGACAATTTGCTTGAATTATGGCTTTGAAGTAGTAAGATTGCTACATGATCTCTTATCTAAAGTTATTATTCATTGCATAATATAATTATTCTGATTTACGCGAATGTGCAGTGGTTTAATTCGCCGCTAGCCACATTGGTTAGTGTTATAAGTTCGTCAATTTATATGTAGACCAATAAAGAACTATTATGTAAAATTAGTCGATGCAATAAACAAATGTAACAAAAAATATTAAGTTTTTGCACGAATTGTGGCTTTTTACTTCCTTAGATTGCTGCAGATCTGTAATTCTTCTTTGCAATAATCTAAAATTCTTCTTTGCAATAAATAATTGTGTTTTATCTGAAAATCGCCTCAATCCTCCACTACTCAGTCCGAATGTGATATATCTATAGGCTAATACGCCATCAATATTATCTAAAATTCGTCATTGTACTACAAAAATGTCAGTTTCGAGCATTGACTTTGCCAGACTATTGCAACATCTGCAAGCTAAAATTCTTCATTGCAAATTATGTGTACGTTATTTCGAGTACCCTATGGCTTATCTTCTGTTACAAGTTTTCAACAATATTTCCAAAAGTTTTTTTTACCATAGATAGCTGGGCAAAAGTTTTGGATAGTTATCTGACGGTTGTTTATGGTGTCCACATGGAGATTAGAACATGTGAGTACGTCTATCAGGCAGATAATATTGGAAAGTTCAGCCCAGAATCAGGCCAAATTTTTTGATTCAATCAGAGAAAAAATATATCTACTCAAAAGCACATGGTCTACAATACGCGAATAACCAAAAAGATCTGCAACCAATATTATTATAATCAGGGGTTCTTCACTGGAGTATTTAAATCTTCATAAGTATGTAATCCATAAGTGATCAATAAAAAAAATCCATTTTTCTACTTCCACACTTTAATTGATTTATTAGACATTGTACTTTAATGAGACTTATTGGGATACAAATTTTTCACTAAGATGCAATTTTATAACCAATAGAAATAAACATGACAGCAATATTCGGTATTGGGTTAATATCAAATATTTCTATGGAGATCTAAAATGTATCAATTTTGATAGTTTACTGCTGCTGTTTAGGAAGAAAATGTACAAAATCTGTGCATTGTGCAAATAAAATTGGTGAAAATGTGCGATTATAATAGGGAAATTTAGAATTCAACTCCACTAGAAATTGTAAAACAGTGCAAAAGAGCCACAAGAAATTATGCATACTTTATTACTATTTAAACATTTTAACTATAAACTATACGAATATTTCTATTCGACAGCTACGAAGGATGACGAAGGAAATTATTTAAAACATGGGGCATGTACCAATATAAAAAGCATCTATCTGCAATCTAATAAGATAATAATTAAGAATAATAAGATCTATATGTCAGATAAAATTCGCCATTTCTACAAAACTTCAAAAATGGACTTTATTATGGACATAATTATACTCTCAGTTTACGGATTGAAAGGACGAAAATAAGGTAGTAGAAAAACTAGTGTATGCAACCCAAATGTAACGGCTCATGTCGTAATTCTGTTGCTCGTGTTTTAATAGCTATCATTAATAGCTCATTGCATAATATGCTATTATATTGATACGTAATATAATTTAAATTTAATGTTTTTAAGTCACACATGCGTAGGTGTGGCGCTTAGTACGTTGTCATGTCAATTTTTTTTGTTTATGAAAGTTAGCTTTAAAGGGATAACAATAATTTTAATTATAAATACAGGGTGAGTTTTTTTTTCATTTTAAGCATTGGGATCTCGGAAACCATAAGACATAGAGATTTGGTTAAATGAGGAAAGAGTTGTCGTTTTAAGAGCTTATGCAAGATATGCTTTTGTTACTGATACTGCTTGCAATTTACAAGCAGTTGGTATTCGTATTGTAAATACTCGGATTCGAACCTAGGATCGAATGCATTAGTAACTAACTTATTTAGCTACACATACCAGCAAATTACTCAGTATGCCTCATAATACCTCTAGATGTAGCACCACTAATACCGTGCGATCAACAATTATTTAGATAAGGGGTTTGTAGCAGTGTTATGGAAGCTTAAAAAAAGTCCTTCTTGAAGGACTTGGATATGCATCCTTACAAAATACTCCATGAGTCAGCCATGAATTGGTGCCACCAGATTATAACAGACGAGTTGTGCCCCAGCAGATATACTTCCAACATCTCAAGGGCTTCTTTTATCTAAATAATTGTTGATCACAGGGTATTATGAATAACTATAACCATTTAGGTGTATTGCGTATAAAAAAACGTTAGCAGTAACGTGTACGTTACTTAAGAGCATCACATCGAATGTCAGATGAATTTAATGTAATAAATGTATCTGACATTCGAGTGATTATATCGTCGGCTTACAAGTGAAATACCCTAAGTCATTTTTTTGCTGTTTTTAGTTAAGTTTTATTTTGATGGTTTACTAAATTATAAGAAATCTCAGGCTCAGTAGGGGCATAGTCAAGGGTCCTGCAGCCGAACTTCCAAATTCGTCACTCATTAAATGACTGAGTAGGAAAGGTAACAGCAGAATATAAAACTTTAATTGCAGTTTCTCACATGTTATAGTTTTTGACTAAAAGCCTCGTTTCATTTGGAAAGTTTACTGGCGGAAAGTACTTACCGCCAGTAAACTTACGATGTGTAAACCAGAAAAACCTCTGTCAAGAAAGAAACTAAACAAGAAAGTAAGACGTTTTTCTGGTTGACACATCGTTAGTTTACTGGCAGTAAGTACTTTCCGCCAGTAAACCTTCCAAATGTAAACGAGGCTTTAAGTCAAAAACTATAAAACGTGAGAAACTGCAATTAAAGTTTTATATTCTGCTGTTACCTTTCCTTCTCAGTCATTTAATGAGTGACGAATTTGGAAGTTAGTCTACAGGACCCTTTACTATACCCCTCCTGAGCCTGAGATTTGTTACAATTTAGTAAACCATCAAAACTAAAAACAGCCAAAAATTGACTTGGTGTATTTCACTTGTAAGCCGACGATATAATCACTCGAATGTCAGATACATTTATGACATACATTCATCTGACATTCGATGCGATTCTCTCAAGTTTTACTTGAGAGCTTAGCCACTTGTAAGCCGACAATATTATATTGTCGAAATTCGGATAATTGGTGTAAATGGACGAAATGGCCGTTCAACATACTTTAATAAGTAAAGTATTCTTGACTGTAAGTTGTGTGTACAATATCAAGGTGCGCTTCCAGTATGTTTGTGTGTGGCGATCGTTCATTTAGGGCGTACTTAGGTGGTTGAAAAGCTGCGTTGGTCACTCACAGTTTCTGTTCATCTGACTGCAGAATATAAAACTTTAATTGCAGTTTCTCACATTTTATAGTTTTTGACTTAAGTGATTTCACTTGTAAGCCGACAATATTATATTTTCCAAATTCGAATATTTAGTGTAAATGGACGAAATGCCAGTTCAACATACTTTAATAAGTTAAGTATTCTTGACTGTACGTTGTGTGTACAATATCAAGGTGCGCTTCCAGTATGTTTGTGTGTGGCGATCGTTCATTTAGGGCGTAGGTGGTTGAAAATCTGCGTTGGTCACATTTTATAGTTTTGGACATAAGTGATTTCACTTGTAAACCGACAATATTATATTGTCCAAATTCGGATAATTAGTGTAAATGGACGAAATACCAGTTCAATATACTGTAATAAGTTAAGAATTCTTGACTGTAAGTTGTGAGTACAATATCAAGGTGCGCTTCCAGTGTGTTTGTGTGTGGCGATCGTTCATTTAGGGCGTAGGTAGTTGAAAAGCTGCGTTGGTCACTCACCGTTTCTGTTCATCTGACTGCTCCGAAACTTCTCGAACTCCTTGCTGATCTTCTTGGGCCTCTTGAGCACTGGCGTGCCGAGGACGGTGTAGTTGTGGACGCCGTGGCTGTTCAGGAAGAGGTAGTACACCTTGGACTGCTGTATCTGGGCTTTGACGACGCCCTGGGCGCCGCCATTGAGCTCTGATTCGCAGTTCATGCGTTTGGTCTCGTTGAGGAAGGTGAGCCTCAGGTTGTCGTCGACGGCGTACGGCGGGCTCTTGTACCTCTCGAGGATCTTGAACGAGACGGAGTAGTTCTTGATGCGGTTGGAGCTCATGCTCTCCGCCTTGGCGAGCACCACCGTGTTGGCCAGGAACGCCTTCCTGCCAAAGTCCTGTTCCTGGCACGCCACCTTGTTGCGGTGCTGCTGCCTGCTCTTGTTGGGGGAGCGCTGGGAGCGCGTCACTATCGAGGGGGTGGGTTTCAGAGGGTGTGTGTCCGAGGGCGGTATCTGAGCGTACTTTTCGCTGGTGGCCGGCCGCCTGGTCGGGGGTGGTTCGGATTCGATCTGGTTCGAGATGATGATAGCGTCTATCCGACTTGTCGGCGGTGGATGGTGTTTGTGGGGATTTGGCGTCGTTTCGTACGGCTGCTGGGGTTGGTCGGGGTGGTGCCTGGACCTTCGGGAGTGCCGTATCCTGTGGGGCCTCCGCAGGTGCCTGGAGGTCCTGCTGGGCAGCGGCTCAGGCCTGGTGGGCGCGTGCGGCGACCTCTCCGCGACGCCGCCGGCGCCCGTCTGACTCAGTCTATTGAGGAAGTCCGAATGTAAATTTAAACTAGTAGTTGATGAGGTATAGGAATTTCTTTTGCTAATGTCCGTCATCGCCAATCTATCTATGCGGAAACCGGAACAACTCAAAAACGCTACCATCACTAGGAATACAAAACATACACATTTTTCGTACGATAATTTATACATGTCTAGAGGGGGTGGGGGGTGTTGTACGCGAGCGTCCTTTGCCTTCGTGTGCCACGAGAGCTTCTCACGGCGCCCTGCCTTTGAGGTACTTGATGACGGTGGCCGCGTCCAGGTGCTGGGTACTACTCTCTAGCTGCTGGAAGTCCCGGTCCTCCGACATCTTACTCGGAGCGCTGACCCGAAATCGACGAGACCAGCGCTACTCACATCATCACCTCACTGGGAAGAACCACCTCTGCGCGTCTGCATATCCTCCCTTCGCGAGGTACTCTCCGACGCCGGGCGTCGCTCCTCTTCTACTTCTTCTTCTACCTTTCCCCAGCAGAGAACAGTATGTGTGTGTGTATGTGTTTTTGTGTGTTCTGGTGTGTACACTAGCAATCCCAACTTTGTCCCACCGCGCACTACTATAGTATACTATGTACTATAGCTTCTGCTGTTGGATTTCCCGCTGCGTGCTGCTAATTACTACTACAACACCACGACGATTTTACAACACCACATCTATTTATACAAACAACAAGTTCGACGTGCCGATTCCATATATAGACGCAATAAACGGATGGATCGCGGGTATATCGGCGATAATCGCGGGCGACAATGAGAAACTTTACTTTCGGAGTCGCAGGATCTCGGTGTGCCGTGGCGGCGCGCAACTTAAATATAGAGGAGGCGCGGGACGGCCGAGCTGTTGCGTGTGTAATATGAGACGGGGTGTTCGCGACTGAAAAATCACTGAAACGGCGGTAGCGCGGGGGAGGTGGGGGGTGGCGGCGCTCGCTGAAAGGACGCGCGTCGGACAGTCCGGAACACACACTGTCCCTGCTGTACTTCAGTGTACAGTGTACACAGTTGTGGCTCGTCCACAGAGCAGAGCGGCGAATGCTGCACACGGCACCGCTGTACAGGATGGGAGTTGGATCTAAACTGAGGCCCGTCCTCTCCCCGATCTGACGGCAGACGCCCGAACTGCACTCGCAGATCGCTACGGGCGACGCGGACGCCGTCGCGACGCTCCCGATTTTCCTTCGCCGCCTCGGACGTTAATTGTTTAATCGACTAGCCGCACCGCAACACTATCGGTTACCTCAGTTTTTCCCCACTATTTGTACTCACAACCGGCGCCACGTTATCTCACTTATCTGAAAAATCATAATATCGCTTGTCCTCGACAATTAATTCAAACACCGTTTCCTTAAACTCATCACCAAGAAAATTGAGAATTCAAAGTAAATTCTCCTGAAAATTTGACAATGTTTCAGTATTAAATATGTGAGAAAATCAAAAGTATAACTCTCTGCATTGACAAGTATGAGTTGGCTATTACTGAAATTTCTGAAAATTTATTTATTGCACATTGAATATCGAATTTGTGTTTGGTACACCTGAAGCGAATTCTCCTGAAAATTTGACAAAGTTGCAGTATTTAATAAGTGAGAAAATTAAAAGAATAACTTTCTGCATTGATACGCATGTGTTAGCTATTACTGAAATTTCTGAAAATATATTTACTGCATTTTTATTATTAAATTTGTCTTTAGTACACATGAAGCCAATTCTCCTGAATCTTTAACAATGTTTCAGTATTAAATAAGTGAGAAAATCAGAAGTATAACTCTCTGCATTGACAAGTATTAGTTGGCTATTACTGTAATTTCAGAAAATTTATTTATTGCACTTTGAATATTGAATTTGTGTTTGGTAGACCTGAAGCTAATTCTCCTAAAAATTTGACAAAGTTGCAGTATTTAATAAGTGAGAAAATTAAAAGAATAACTTTCTGCATTGATACGTATGGGTTAGCTATTACTGAAATTTGTGAAAATATATTTACTACATTTTTATTATTAAATTTGTGTTTAGTACACCTGAAGTCAATTCTCCTGAAAATTTGACAATGTTTCAGTATTAAATAAGTGAGAAAATCAAAAGTATAACTCTCTGCATTGACAAGTATGAGTTGGCTATTACTGAAATTACTGAAAATTTATTTATTGCACATTGAATATTGAATTTGTGTTTGGTACACCTGAAGCTAATTCTCCTGAAAATTTGACAAAGGTGTAGTATTTAATAAGTGAGAAAATTAAAAGAATAATTTCCTGCATTGACAGGTATGGGTTAGCTATTACTGAAATTTCTGAAAATATATTTACTACATTTTTATTACTAAATTTGTGTTTAGTACACCTGAAGCCAATTCTCCTGAAAATTTGACAATGTTTCAGTATTAAATAAGTGAGAAAATCAGAAGTATAACTCTCTGCATTGACAAGTATTAGTTGGCTATTACTGTAATTTCAGAAAATTTATTTATTGCACTTTGAATATTGAATTTGTGTTTGGTAGACCTGAAGCTAATTCTCCTAAAAATTTGACAAAGTTGCAGTATTTAATAAGTGAGAAAATTAAAAGAATAACTTTCTGCATTGATACGTATGGGTTAGCTATTACTGAAATTTGTGAAAATATATTTACTACATTTTTATTATTAAATTTGTGTTTAGTACACCTGAAGTCAATTCTCCTGAAAATTTGACAATGTTTCAGTATCAAATATGTGAGAAAATCAAAAGTATAACTCTCTGCATTGACAAGTATGAGTTGGCTATTACTGAAATTTCTGAAACTTTATTTATTGCACATTGAATATTGAATTTATGTTTGGTACACCTGAAGCTAATTCTCCTGAAAATTTGATAAAGTTGCAGTATTTAATAAGTGAGAAAATTAAAAGAATAACTATCTGCATTGATACGTATGGGTTAGCTATTAATGCAATTTCTGAAAATTTATTTACTACATTTTTATTATTGAATTTGTATTAAGTACACCTGAAGCCAATTCTCCTGAAAATTTGATAATGTTTCAGTATTAAAGAAGTGAGAAAATCAAAAGTATAACTCTCTGCATTGACAAGTATGAGCTGGCTATTACTGAAATTTCTGAAAATTTATTTATTGCACATCGAATATTGAATTTATGTTTGGTACACCTGAAGCTAATTCTCCTGAAAATTTGACAGAGTTGCAGTATTTAATAAGTGAGGAAATTAAAAGAATAACTTTCTGCATTGATACGTATGGGTTAGCTATTAACGAAATTTCTGAAAATATATTTACTACATTTTTATGATTACATTTGTGTTTAGTACACCTGAAGCCAATTCTCCTGAAAATGTGACAATGTTTCAGAATTAAATAAGTGAGAAAATCAAAAGTATAACTCTCTGCATTGACAAGTAGGAGTTGGCTATTACTGACATTTCTGAAAATTTATTTATTGCACATTGAATATTGAATGTGTGTTTGGTACACCTGAAGCTAATTCTCCTGAAAATTTGACAAAGTTGCAGTATTTAATAAGTGAGAAAATTTAAAGAATAACTTTCTGTATCTATATATATAAAAGAAAGTGGTGTTAGTTAGACTATTTATAACTCAAGAACGGATGAACCGATTTGGCTGAAAATTAGTGGAGAGGTAGCTTATAATCAGGAGATGGACATAGGATACTTTTTATCCCGTTCGACCGCGTTTCCGTCAAGTCACTATAAATCGTGGTATAACATAAACGCATCTCACATGAAATAACAAAACGCTAACGACAGTGGAATATCTCTCTCTCTCTCACGTTTCTTTTCGGTGCATGATGCCTGATCGACTTTTGTTTATTAGGTCTGTTCGTGTTAAGGAAAATGTTACACATTTCTTACACTTTTTAAAAAACTCGAATTCTGATTGGTTGAAAATTCCAATTCAACCAATCAGAATTCGTGTTTTAAAATTTTCGTACACAAACCTAATTTTCAAACAAACATTTACACGCCACCACGCAAATATTATCGAGCAAATCATGCTTGCTATGGAAATCTGTATCCGCGCGTTACATTGCCCGGACTCTAATCGTAAACAATGCCGCGACCAAGACGATCAAATCTTTCCCGACAAAGCCGTAATGCAAGAAGGATACGAAACATTGCAAATGAAATGACTGAAGAAGCACAAGGAATTGCCCGTGAAGAGCTCCGCGTTAGTATGGCTCGACTTCGTGCTTCTCAATCACAAGATCAAAGAGAGGCAGCACGTGAAACGGCTCGGTTGGCAATGCGAAATCGTCGAGCGAATAACAGAAATGAAGAAGTAAATAATTTTCGACGCAAAAGAAGAAATGTATCAAGTGCTGATTTGAATCGAGCAGCGTTTCGATATGATTGCAGCACTGATTACTGCTTGCATCCTAGCGTTTGCATTGGGTCAATGGACGTTGTTTGCGAGTATTGTGACGCGTTTGGTACGCGTACGCGTTTGGTAGTAAGTAAATTGCTAAACAATGTGATTTACGCGACGATACTCAAAGGAAAATTCGAAGGTGAGGAAGTACTCATTCCGAGGATACCGATGATCCCAAACGATATGCCGTTTGAGTTTAAAAGACTTCAATTTCCGATCCGTCTTGCATTCGCCATGACCATTAACAAATCACAAGGACAATCCTTGAAAGTTTGTGGTCTGAATCTGGAAAATCAATGTTTTTCACATGGTCAATTATATGTGGCATGTTCACGGGTCGGAAGACCATCTGCGTTGTTTGTACTTGCACCTGATAATAAGACAAAAAATGTCGTGTATCACAAGGTGCTTAACTGAAAAGTGCAACCTATGCACCAAAATACATGAACAATAAAGAATCATTAAAATACTTGATTTTTTTATATATTTATATATATCTTTCCAAATAAAAAATAGAATTAAATAAAATCTAAAGTTTGTTTATTTACTGCCTCTAAGGCGGAACAGAGTTCGCCGGGTCCGCTAGTTGATACATATTGGTTCGCTTACTGGAATTTCTGAAAATATATTTACAACATTTTTATTATTAAATTTGTGTTTAGTACACCTGAAGTCAATTCTTCTGAAAATTTGACAATGTTTCAGTATTAAATAAGTGAGAAAATCAAAAGTATAACTCTCTGCATTGACAAGTATGAGTTGGCTATTACTGAAATTTTTGAAAATTTATTTATTGCACATTAAATATTGAAATTGTGTTTAGTACACCTGAAGCTAATTCTTCTGAAAATTTGACAAAGTTGTACTATTTAATAAGTGAGAGAATTAAACGAATAACTTTCTGCATTGATACGTATGGGCTAGCTATTACTGAAATTTCTGAAAGTATATTTACTACATTTTTAATATTAAATTAGTGTTTAGTACACCTGAAGCCAATTCTCCTGAAAATTTGACAATGTTTCAGTATTAAATAAGTGAGAAAATCAAAAGTATAACTATCTGCATTGACAAGTATGAGTAGGCTATTACTGACATTTCTGAAAATTTATTTATTGCATATTGAATATTGAATTTGTATATTGTACACCTGAAGCTAATTCTCCTGAAAATTTGACAAAGTTGCAGTATTTAATAAGTGAGAAAATTAAAAGAATACCTTTCTGCGTTGATACGCATGGGTTAGTTATTACTGAAATTTTTGAAAATATATTTACTACATTTTTATTATTAAATTTGTGTTAAGTTCACTTTAAGCCAATTCTCCTGAAAATTTGACAATGTTTCAGTATTAAATAAGTGAGACAATCAAAAGTGTAACTCTGCATTAACAAGTATGAGTTGGCTATTACTGAAATTTCTGAAAATTTATTTATTGCACAATGAATTTTGAATTTGTGTTTGGCACATCTGAAGCTAATTCTCCTGAAAATTTGACAATGTTTCAGTATTAAATAAGTGAGAAAATCAAAAGTATAACTTTCTGCAATGACAAGTACGGGTTACCTATTAGTGAAATTTCTGAAAATGTATTTGTTGCTTATTGGATAGCAATTACTGAAATTTCTGAAAATTTCTCAATTGCATATTTATTATTAAATTTGTGTTTAGTATACATAAAGCTAATTCTACTGAAAATTTGACAAGTTTCAAGTATTAATTCATTCAGTATTAAATAGTGAGAAAATTAAAAGTATAACTTTCTCATTGACAAGTATGTGTTAGCTATTATTGAAATTTACTTATTCTTAAATCTACTTATTATAACGTGATAATTTTTTTATCACGTATAAACTTGATAGAAAAATGATTGTGTCTGTCGTCTTGCTTGCCTGTTTGACTCTTTCTCAAAACGTACTATGAACATTAGCAGAAATATTTAAAGATAAAAATGACACATAAAAATGCGTTGTGGTAGATTGAGCATGTAGAAAGCGCTATAACTTTTGATATCTATCGATCTTTTAATTCCCGGCGACTGTAAGCAGTAAAAACGAAGAAGTACCACATGAATTAATGTTAATTAAATTATTCTTATAAGATGTTCATGGTATTTTACTGAAAATTTTGCTTATTCTGATAATCTAATTTCGCAATCAGATCAATCTCCTCGCACACTTGTATCTTTAATAGTCAAGGACCTGGCGTGAATCCCACCCACACACAAAACGATATAAGCTAAAATCGTGGCGCGGATTGTTTACACTCCGCGGTGTGAACTGATACTAGCCATGGTACAATGAACGTAAGCAGAGAGGCGCTAAGCAAGCACCAAACAACATTGTAGGAGCGAGTGGTTAATTACCGGCTCCCTCGGGGGGGAAGAGTAACGAAAATTTGTTCCTGTCGGTCGTCGGCGTTTCTACGCCAGACACGTACTCCTCGTTTTATTTCCCATTATTTTTTGTGTGGTTTGGTTGAATGTTGAATTAAGTTGCAAGTCATATTGTTGGGAGCATGCGGTATCGAGTGGACGAATAATTTCCGTTTTAATGTGCCCACTTCCGGCCGGAGTTAATTCGAATTAAATTTGAATTAATTCGGTGTTGTCTCCAATTTCGCCCGTGCACGCCCAAACCACAAATCATTTCCATTAATGTTATGTGTTATAATTTACATAAATACTTAATTACTACCACATTAACAAATAATTGTAATAACATCAGTGCATAATTATTACCATTTTTATAAAGACGTTACAAAATTCAGAAGTTAAATATTATAACACTGACAAATTATGCATTACATGATTATTACCATTTCCGCATGGCTAAACAAATGTGGCATTTTTATTTCCAATGCACTGTTCGAAAAAGTCCCGAACATTTTGATAAATTGTTTATTGAAACGTCAAGTGCCCAAAAAACCCAAAAATATCCAAATAAAAGAAAAACCAATGTGACATCCATAAGAAAACCAAATTTTTTGTAGCTTTTTCTTTTTCTGTTCCCTTGTGACTTGCCCTTCACAATTTGTCAATTTTGGCAGATCTTCTCTTCTTGATCAGCATTAAAATATGCAACTTTCCCCCGATTTAACCTGAGTCATATGATTTAACAATACCAAAATCATCATGCATAAGCTCGATAAACGGACACCCTGTATATGCCTACGTTCAAGAATAATATAAACTTTTTTAATAAATAAAACTTCAAGTGAACTGGAAAACCCAGTAAACCTTTTTTTCTCGAGAATTAATCGCGACTTCTATTTGTTATCGCCGCTAAAGATTTTAAAGCCCCAAGACGACCCATCCCCTGGTCCCAAAAAGGCTGCTGGGCGAAGCAGGCACACATCACGTAGAAAAAAAAAACGCACGTCTCAGCATGTTTATCGCGCTCCGGGATCCGCCGCCGCCGCCGCTCCTCCACAATGGGATACAGTTGAGCGATGAACTTTCCCAATATAATATAACTTACCCCTATGTCAACCCTACATCTCAACTTCTTTAATATTAAGAAGTTCCCGAATATTTATCAAAGTCAGAATTTTTATCTGGCAGCTTTTTTTCTGAGCGCTCGCGCAAGTAAACAAAACAATTTAGCGGGCGGGGGTGGCTTTGGGCACGCATCAGCATAAGATAAACCGGGTGGAAAAGGACGAGTGGAAGGACTATGCGGGAATTGGGGAAGGTTATCGTGATTTGGAATTGCGAATATATAACCGGATCAATTAATGATAATATGAGTACTAATAATAATAATAATACGATAATAATTTACAATAACACAATATTATTTAATGTAGGGATAAGTGGGGTAAGTCTATTTTTTTATTATATATATACCGGGTGATTCAAGTTTTATTACCAGGTCAAAAATGGAAACTTCTAATTGAAATCAAAAATCAAAAATAAGTACACATGTTTAGATATTGATGAAGCCCAATCCGACGATAAAAAAAAAATTTAACCATCCGGTACTTTATACGTTATTTCACAAAGAATTCGTAATTTTATTTATATAGCTTTTGTCAGAACATACTTTAATGCTATTCCAAACATTCCAGTGTAATCCAAGTTAAAAAAATTGCACCAATTATTGAATTAAATGAATTTTAATATTGCAACAGTAAGATTTATTACTAAATAGTAAAATATGACGGCTGCTTCCAGTAATAGTACCTATAATGTATTTTATGGGTTTTATGATAGGGCCGTTTCTAATCCCTCAGCCTGCTTTTCAGGGCCGGAGCTCAATATTTGCTTAATAATAAAGTCATAAAACGTTCCAACCGCACCGGTGCGGTCAATGCTTTGTAGGGCTCTTGGCTTACAAAATCATAAATCATACCGAGGAAAGTTGGTCAGTAATGTAAAAAATGCTTTAATTTGAAATCTAATCATTTTCGTTAATTTTTGATTTCATAAATGGGTTCTGTGAATAAAATAAAACAGTTTAGGGCAAAAATAACGATAGAGAATTTTGCCCGAAAAGAGTTTTTTTAAATTTTATAACCGTCTATATAATTATATCGAAAAAGTCAAACTACCTTTCCGTAGATTAGTATCAGACCTATATAAATCCAAATTTTCATATTTTTTGGGCAACTCCAAATGCCTAAAAAACCCATGGTAATAAAACTTGAATCACCCGGTATAGATTTTTCTTATGGATCATTGCATTTTCTGTTAATTGTTTTAAAGTAAATATGTGTAGAATATCCTTTCCTGAAACCACTTTTGACCAGGTCCAACTTCTCCTCTTCTGTTTCTCTTATTCTGTTTTTTCTAATATTACTTCATATAACTTTAACGCCGCATATAACAATGAAATTCCTCGGTAGTTTCAGCATGCCCTTCTATCTCCTTTTTTATAAATAGGAAAAATTACAGCTTTCTCCAAGTCTATTGGTATTGTGCCTTGTTTCCATACTTCTTAAATATAAACTTAAATATAAATTTCCTTCATTAGCTCTTGTCCATCTTCTCCCATATATCTGAATTGTTCTGCACGTATTTTGTCATGACCTGGAGCCTTGCCGAGTTTGATTCTGTCCAACGCCTTCAGCTTCAAATCCAAAATGATGTATACGGGAGAAATGCTTATTAAGATTTATTAAGTTCTTCCATTGATATTAAATTCTGGTGGGTTATGTCGTATGGTACCTTTACTGCATTTTTTGCACTTTGATCATTGTCATGCAGAGTTTCATTAAGCAAGTCTTCAAAATGTTGCTTCCATATATTCGTGGTATCGTCATCATTTGTTAATATTTTGCCATTTTTGTCTTTAACCTGCTTTAGTTCTACCGATTTGTCTTTGTTGCTGGCTTCGATAATCTTATAAAACAGTTTCTCTTGTTCTTTGTAGTTGTTCTGCATCGTTTGTCCAAAACTTAACGATGATTTTGGTGTGGATTCTTTTATTATCTTCTTTGTTGCATTTATTTTTCTTCTGTAATTTTCATAATCATCGATTGAGTTAGAGCTGAGATATTTTTTCCATGCTCGCTTTTTTCGTTGTATACTCTCTTGTATCTCCTTATTCCATCAGTTTGTATGCTTCTTTTTCTTTGCGGTTCTCGTTTCTCCACATGCTTTTGCAGCTTCGTTTATCTGTAATTTTCATAATCATCGATTGAGTTAGTGCTGAGATATTTTTTTCATGCTTTCTTTTTTCGTATACTCACTTGTACGTCCTTATTCCATCAGCTTCTTTTTCTTTAAGGTTCTCGTTTCTCCGCATGCTTTTGCAGCTTTGTTTATTGTTAGCTTCATTTTCACATTTTAATTTACCTAATTAACCACAAATTAACCTTATTTTCAAAACAGAAACTGACGTATATAAACTGTATTTTTTAACTTGTATCGTTTGTTTTCCAAAGCAGTCTTCAATTTTTCGCATTTCTGTCATCAGGCATTAAACTCGAATTTCTTAGAAATGTTTGTTATGCAACCTCATAGTATTTTTAGGTATTTGTGAAGAGAAAAACAAATTCTATCAAATTAGTTTATAGAAAAAATTAGGTTACCATTTAAAAAAGTATCGATGATGCCAATTTCAAAACGTGGCGCGTCACGAAAAAAATGTATCCGTCAAATTGTGGAAAATAATCAAATTAAAATTTACTAAAAGTAATAATAAAGGCTCCAGAGAGGTGGTTCCTTACTTTTTGTTCATCCTGTATAGACGCAGAATGTCTTAAAATCCCGCCTGAGGCATGTCTAAAGTGAACTTATATTTTAAAGTTCATTTAAAGGTTATTATCGAACTAGGCCTGCAAGTGTCATACTAATAACTCTAAGTAGGTAATATTATTTCTCGGTCACAATTCAGGAAACGTCAAATATTTATAATATTTTGAATAAGAGGGCGCTCTTTTGGTTAATCTGTAGAAATTAATTTTTTTCTCAAAGTTTCAATGGAAAATCTTAAAAGTTGAACATCTTTGATACATTGTGGGCTAAAGTAATTTTATAATAATTAGTAAGTATGCTCTTTCTTAAAATTGAGAATAAAAATTGTATTTTGAAAAGGTTTTTCAGATCATTAGAAAATATGTACAACCTTTTATTTACAGAACTTGGGAATTCAGTTCCTGAAAATTTGTTGATACTTTTTTATAACCAGGAAATGTTATCCATTTCTGCTAAAAACTTCCATTAATAATTGAAAGTGAGTCAATTTTCGAGGAAAAAACATATAAATAAATATGATATAGCACGGATCAGAAGCATATGTCGAAATTAAATTACTTACTGTAAACAATTCATAAAACCATGCTGATAATTAGTAGATATCTCTAGTATACAGATATCTACTGCTGATATACCCACATGGTATATCAGCAAATTACATTAAAATAAATTCCTTTGGGAACTTCTGAATAATCAACTAAAATATATAATTAAATATCTACAAAAAGTCTCCAACAAATTTCAGGATGAATAAATGGGTAGGAAAATTACTGTATATTTTATTATGCAGATAGATAATAACGATGTTTTTTAATTTCAATATAAATGGTTCAACTTGTTTTTCTGTCTAATACTTACTTGTACTATTCTTAAAACATGGAATGTTTTAAGTTAAGACTGAATTGAAAAGTTAAGACTGAATCAATACTTGAGAAAATGTGTGCCTACTATTTTCAGAGGATCCATCCTGCTTAAGGAGAATCTAGATCTTGTACAGGGTGGGCAAATTTCGATATTTTGATAGGGAATCTCGATAACTATAACAGGTATGATAAAATGCCCCCACCCCTGTCCCGATATCTTTTTTTGAGAAACACTTAATGCTGAAAACTAAAATTGGCTATTGTCTTTTGTTTTCGAGTTATTCGTAAAAAATCTATTTTTTGAGTGTTTGTTTTATTGCTGTAGGTCGCTTATTTATGAGAATAGAAAAAACATATTTTTTACGTTTTTCAGGCACTTTTTTGATAAGAATACAGCGACGTAGTAAACTTTTCAGAAAATAGTTCGAAATTCGAGTTATGACATGAAGTTGTGGTTTTTTATATGGAACTCATAGTTGGCTGTGACATAGCTAAAACGAGGGATTTTTTCTCTTCTCAACAATATATGACATGTAGGGCCAATTGGTATTATCAATCTGATTTTATCAAAAAATCCCTAGTTATCGAGATTCCCTATTAAAACATCGAAATTTGCCCACCCTGTACATACCGAGTCCCTAGAGAATTTAGATCTTCTACACGTGGTGTTTCTGATAATATTGTCTATTTTAACCAACTCTCTATCCCTTACGGTTTTTGAAATCTTCACGTTGAGCACGATAACTGGGACACCCTGTATATACAAATCACAAAATAGAGGTTCTCGGCAATTGTCAAACTATAACTATCCGGAAATAGTGCAAAAACAGGCAACACACAAAACTATTATGCATCCAGAGAATTCAGCAACGAAGAATTAGAACAAAATATGCTATAGTTTATGCCAGATAAGATGTCACTTTTCACATAAAACCTAATCAACCCCCCCGCCCCCCCTGGTGGAATTGGGCCAATGAGAATGCATCCCGAAACCGCGGGAGTTCTTTTAAGCCATAAAGCATAAATTTATGCCTTTGATGCCTTAGAAATTAAGTGCTTTGGAATAAGCAATAAGCAACAGCATTTCTCAGGACTTCAAGCTCACTATCGTACCTCAATAAACTAGGATGCTCTAAGAGATGCATTACCATTTCTGTTGACCAGTCCGACTTGACAGAGGAGGGACTTCGTTTTTTTGTGAAAAGTGACATCTTATCTGGCACGGACTATACTCAACGACTTTATGCTCACTATCGAGCTCAATTAACTAGAATGTTCCAAGAGATGCATTTGCATTTATGTTGACCAGTCCGACAGGACAGATGAGTGACTTCGTTTTTATGTGAAAAGTGACATCTCATCTGGCATGGACTTTAGTAACCGATGAAAAGCTTGTCGTTGAGATCAGATCATCGCTCAGTTTATGCTAGTAGAAGTGGGCCAGGAAGTGGGTAGAATTTTCATACTATATTTTCAATCCTGGGCAAGGTTTTACTTGTTTTATCTATGATATGTAAAAACATCAATAGTATAATTTATTATTACGTTTTATTTTAGCTGCTGTGCACACGATGGCCACACTTTTATCAAATCCACTGGCATGGATATTCAACTTTTATGTGAATCGAATAAATTATTAAAGAATGCGCCATTCCGCAATATTTACGATGCACGTCCCATATTAATAGAAGTGTACGAATATTATTTGAAATACGATCAAATCGTTTATTCACGGTCAATATGTGAAAATGCTAATAGACATCATAATAATCTGGCTGATATTTTTAGAATTATATAGCAGCATTAATGCACCAAGTGTACTCAAGATAGCTTGGTAATTTATATACTATAAATCAAAAACCAATCAAGATAATTGAATAAAATTTTCAAAATAAGAAAAAAAATGGAACCCCTAATCCAAATTTATAAAAAAACGCTATTTGATTTCCAAATTCAACACCTCGTAGCTCAAAAATAAAATGAAACTCGAAATTAGGTCATAACAAATATCACCAAATCGAAATTTTGCAAAATTTATAGAAACAAATTTTTTGTATTCAAATTTAATACCCATGCCAGAAATGAAACGCAAATGATCAAATACACAAATTTTATTACTAACACGGCAGACGTGGTAAATTAATGAATTGACATTACACCTACGTTATTATGATACAATAGTTGAATTTAATGAGGAAATATTTGAACTTTTGTTAATTGAAAGATTTTATAAACTATTGATTGAAATTATCAACATTTCATAACATTTTGAAATTCTGAAACAGGCAAAAAAATTATGTAGAAAACACGTTTTCCAACATAAAAAATAAAAGAAAGTTTTCCCTGTTGTGAACTGAATCTGTGGGTAATAATAATAGCCCATAATATATAATAATAATAATAAGATTTCATCATCATTTGAAAGATTTTTTTAACTATTGAATGAAATTTTCAATATTTTGTGACAATAATCGATCAATAATGATCAATAATTTTGTGGTAATAATAATACCCCATAATATATAAGAATAATAATAATATTTCATCATCATCATTGAAGATTTTCGTAATTATTGATTGAAATTTTCAACATTTCGTAACATTTTGAAATTCTGAAACTAGTAAAAATTTAGTGTGACATGTTGTCACCGTGTAATCGTGTAATCGCTGTTAAAATCAGAATAAAAATCTATGACTTAGCTTAATAGGTACCCATGGGCAATTTTCAGTATGCCATAGAAATTCTTATTCTAAGAGAAGGTTTAACATTGTCCACAGAAACATGTATGTACGCATTTTGCCGAGATGCGATTTTGACGAGAAGTTACTGGAAGATATAAATGTTGTTTGCAATGTGTCGTCAAGTAACAAATATCGATTCGTTTCGCTTCCAAATTTCTGTTTCATAATCTGCTAATAAATTCGCACACTTTATTGCCTTCCTTTTCACGTCCCATCGCGTTTGGATACTGTGCTCGTTTTTTCTGTAAACCCGACGCCAATTTTACTGCCCTTTTTTGTGTAGGTGGTTTGGAGAAAATGCGGGGCGATTAATCGCGGGGGTTGTAAAATGCTGGAGTTTTAGTGCGTCCTCGCGAACCGCACGTCTCACATCACGCCGATATTAACTACAATATGAAACAATTCTGAAGACATTCGGCGGCCTCGTAAATTGATAGTATTTGAGGGCGCCGCCAGAGTTTAGCTGCGGCGCCAGCGTCACCGGACCTAGACGTCGGCGTCGCCCCATACCAACTACAGATATCAGCGTGGGGCGGCGTCGCGGCAACCCCCGAAGCCTCCCAGGACTCGCTTTAAGGACCTCGGCCTTAAAGAGCGCCGGCACTCTTGTTTTAATTAAATTGTAATTGCCGCTTTATTAATAGGGGCTCAGTTCGAAGCTCTTGAACTTTCCTGTGCAAGAATCTTGCAGGAGGTTTTTTGGCGTCGGGTGGGTGTTTTTTTTTTGCCCCGTTTCACTTTGCTAGAGTTGCTTTCCACGCGAGGCCATAGGAACGGCGCGCGTCGTCCTTAAAGCTCCCGGAGCTTTCCACACTGCAATCTCAGCGTGGGACACGTCGCCGCTTTTATTGGAGGTCGTTGACTCTTAAATGATTTTGGATATGTAAACAATTTTATATGATTTTTATTCTTTCGCGAGGACCCATTATGCTTTTACGGCCAGCGGTTAGAGACGAGGGCTTGGGATGAGTTTATCTCGCCACATACGATAATTGACACATACACAACTGAAAAAGTTAATTACATTATCCAATACTTGGGTTTGCAAGGAATAAATGATTATTTAAACACTAACAGACAAAATAATTTTACAAATTAATTAACAGAACAAAACACAATACAACAGAACAACATAATAGAATTTTTGAAGAAAAGTTACCCAAATGTAACCTTGTTTAAATCAACCCTTTTCGGGCTCAACAACATGATATACTATTTTTTTAATATTCTCGTAGTCCTTAAAATAGTCGTTCATTTAACGTAATTTCTATTAAGATCCATTAATCTTTAAGCACTTTTAAAATTTTGAATTACTGAAGGTAGTTTTAATGTAACTAGATTTTGAGTATTTGCTAAATTATCAGTACGAAAATGTGGAGGATATTTAGGTCTTAGGGAAATCAACAGTACTTAAGATACTATCTGTGAATAAATATAGGCATTTAAACCAAAATATGTTCAAACTTTGTAAGATCGGGTTTATTGTAGCTGATCTGAATTTTGTTTCATGGTACAAGGTGAAATAGAAACTAGCAGAACATGTCCCAAGAAGATTATTTTTACGGATGAAGCTACATTTACCAAAAATGGTGTAGTTATTTCACAAAACTGTCGTTGATGGGCAGCAGAAAATCTAAATTTGCAAGTTCATTGAAAAGATCAATATTCATAAAAATAAAATGTTCGGTGTGGAATTTTGCTTAGATAAATTCCAGGGTCACACGTTTTTCGACAAAGCTTAAATTCAGAAAAAAATCAGCAATATATAAAGAATTCTAAATTTTGACAATTTTTGACAATTTGCCATTAGCTACAACAAGTTCCCTCTCGTTTATGAAGGACGGATCACCTACACATAGTTCTCGTGCAGTGGTAGAGTATTTAAATGAAGAATTTAATGAAAATTATATAAATGAATAGAAAAATAGAAACAAAAATGGGACATTCACAATTTCTAGGCCTGCTCATTCATCTAACCTAAATCCATTTGTCTTATTTGTATGGTTTTGGTTAAAAATAGAGTTTATTCTGAGAGACCTCTTGAGAATTTAGAGTATTTTTACAAAAACCATAAAAAAGTAGTCAAGTGGATTTATTTTAGATGAATGAATGGTGCTCATTCATCTAACCTAAATCCACTTGACTACTTTTTATGGTTTTAGTTAAATATAGAGTTTATTCTGAGAGACCTTTTGAGAATTTAAAGTATTTTTAAGCTAGACCATAAAAAGTAGTCATGTGAATTTAGGTTAGATGAATGAATGATGCTCATTCATCTAACCTAAATCCACTTGACTACTTTTTTATGGTTTTGATTAAAAATAGAGTTTATTCTGACAGAGTATTTTGAAAACCAAATTAGAGATGCGTGAGATATTTAAATAATAATTCGAATATCCTTGAAAACATAATAAGAAACTTTGATATAGACGAACACAGTTTTGTATTTTGATACTATGTTTATCTAAATTAATAACCTCATTAGGGTACAAATTTATTTTGAGCGATAGATGGCATAATTTAATAATGGAAAGTTTGTGTTTATTACTCTTATCTGAAAACACCTTGTTTTCATCCGCTTTTACAATGATGTAAAGGTGGACAATAGCGCACGGGAAACTTTTCCCGATCTCAATATTTTTCCGTGCGGTAGTGTCATTTTCAGAACGGCGCATGGAAGACTTTTCCCGATCTCCGATTTTTTCCGTGTAGTATAGTAAGTATAATAAAAAGTAACGTTCATTATTCGCCCAGAAATGGATTTTTCCCTGTATGGAAAATCCTCATTTCCGCTCCAGACTTCCAGAAATGAAAGACATATAGAATTATACAGGGTGAGTTTTTATTTCATTTTAAGCATTGGGATCTCGAAAACCTTAGGCCTAGAGATTCAGTTATCTGAGGAAAAGTTTGTCGTTTTAAAAGCTTATGCAAGATATGCTTTTGTTTTTTGAAGAAAAAAAAACACAGTTTTTCAGTTATAATACAATCTTTGTTTTAATGGCATACTTGGTTTAGACATTTTTAAAAAAGTCAAAGTTTTCTCTTTTTAGCGGTACAAGGTTTGCTAGACTTACTTTGATATATAAAGGCCATCTTCGATAATTAACTTAATGAAAATTATTACATATTTTGACAAAAAAACACGATACAGGACAATTTGTACTATTGAGAGTACCAAAACAGAGTTTGATATGGAACACTTTTTGTTCCCCTTACTACGAGAATTCTACTATTTTTTCTATTCTAATTATACTAAATTCTATTTAAATTATACAACGAAAATTCCTGCAGATCATTTATTTTTGAAAGTAAGTATCGTTAAGCAAACCTTGTATCGTTGTAAAGAGAGAAATTGTTCTTTTTAATAATGTCAAAGTCAACTCTGACTGCCATTTTAGAAATATTAAGTTTGTATTATAAATCAAAAACTATGTTTTTTTTTTCAAAAAACAAAAGCAAAGACATAAGGTCTTAAAATGACAACTCTTTCCTCATGATTTTCGAGATCCCAATGCTTAAAATGAAAAAAAAACTCACCCTGTATATAATTTCTCAGATTTGAGTTTTTGGAATCTGCCAAATTTGCAATAGAGATGTCCAGAATAATGAGAAACGCTTCCTTTATCCACACTTTCCAGTAGAGCCGAAAATTTATAATCATAGAACAGCAAAATTTATATTTTCCTGGGCATGTCCTTCAACTTAGTATCTTGGACGTTTCTATTGAAATTTTCAAAATATTATAAAATGATATTAGCAAAAGTCCAAATCCGTCAAATACTGTAAATATTCGTAAAAATCCGTCAAATTGATACTGTAAAAATTATCAAATTTTCGTCTGAAAGTGGCATAATTAGTAAAGTTTGACCAAAAACAATCAAAATCTATCAAAGGTGTTGAGCCCTCGAGTGCAGATTACAAATCTAATAAAATTTAACAGATATATATCACAGTCGAATATTTGACTAATAAAATTCAGAATATTTAGAAAATTGCACTTGATAATTGCATTTTAAAATTCGACGATACTCATAGTTGGCAAATTTCGAGTGTTGCAGTTTAACGTACGACATATTTGGGCAGAATTATTAAAAAAATTGTCATATATGGACAATTTAACTGGGTTGGAAAATCTCAGAAGTTGGAGGTTGACATTTTTTCAGATTTTCGCAGCGGGTGGTAAAATGTTATAGATTTTAACGACTTCAGTTTCAAATATATCGATTTTGGTGGTTGCGGTTAAAAATTTGAAAGTTGTTAACAGTGATTTGGACAGATAAAAGATATCAACAAAAAAAAAATAATACATTTATCATAAAGAAAACACTAAGCTATGTTAGTGATTTTTTTCTCAAAAATGTATTGTTTTTTAAGTGCTCTTTTAAATGTTTTTTGTACTCATTATAGATAGATATACTGGATTATAAATCATGTAAAATTTAACAGATTAGTGTTCGAATTCGATGAATCGAATAGTTGACCAATAAAATTTGGAATATTTAGATAATAGCACTTGATAATTGCATTTTATAATTCGACGATACTCATATTTGGCAAATTTTTGTTGAGTGTTGCAGTTTAACGTATGGCATATTTGGGCAGTATTATTTAAAAAAAAGTCATATTTGGACAGTTTAAATTATTTTTTTTACACATTTAGAAGGTTGGAAATTGTCAGAAGTTGGAGGTTGAAAATTTTACAGATTTCCACAGTTTGTGGTAAAACTTTATAGATTTTAACAACTTCAGTTGGAAATATATCGATTTTGATAGTTGCAATTAAAACTTTTAAAGTTGTTAACAGTGAATTCAACAAAGATTTCAACTGAAATTTAACAAGAATGAAAAATTGTGGAGTTTTCTAAAAAATATGCATTTGTTGCATTTGTTGCAATTTGTTGTATAAGTTGCAAAAGTGAATACATTTTGGCTGTATCCGAAGAAAACTTGGACATTTGTAATTAAATATTCAAAATATTTGAATAGTTCCAATAGAAAATTTGTACAGTTGCATTTGATTTTTTTTGTAGATTTCACATTTTCACATTAATTCCGAAAACCATAAATGTTTTCGGCCAATAACAGTTGGAAAAGTAGACAAATTTTAACAATGGAATTTTATACATTTTCGGAGCTGGTACTAAATACTAGATTTTTACAGTTACAGTTGTAACTACGACAATTTTGACACTTTCAGTTGAAATTATGATAGATTGCAAAAGTTGCAAAAGTGAATACATTTTGACTGTTTTGACTACCTATCAGAAGAAAATTTGGACATTTATAATTAAATATTCAAAAGATTTGATCAGTTCCAATAGAAAATTTGGACAGATTCATTTGAAAATTTTGTTGTTTTCACATGTTCACATTTATTCATAAAAAATACATGTTTTCGGGCAATAACAGTTGGAAAATTAGACAAATTTTCACATTTGGATTTTATAGATTTTTGGAGCTGGAGCTAAATTTTTACAGTTACAGTTGTAACTACGACGATTTTGACAGTTTCAGTTGAAATAATTATAGATTGCAAAAGTTGCAAAAGTGAATACATTTCGACTGTATCAGAAGAAAATTTGGACAATTGTAATTAAATATTCAAAAGATTTCATCAGTTCCAATAGAAAATTTGGACAGTTGCATTTGAGAACTTTGTAGATTTCACATTTTCACATTTATTCCTAAAGAAATACATGTTTTCGGGCAATAACAGTTGGAAAATTAGTAATTAAATATTCAAAAGATTTCATCAGTTCCAATAGAAAATTTGGACAGTTGCATTTGAGAATTTTGTAGTTTTCACATTTTCCCATGTATTCCTAAACAAAAATATGATTTCAAGCAATAACAGTTTGAAATTACAGTTACAGTTAGATAATTTGACAAATTTTCACAATGAAATTTAATAGATTTTCGCAGCTGGCACTAAACACTTGTTTTTTACAGTTACAGTTAAACTACGACGATTTTGACAGTATCAGTTAAAATAATGATAGATTGTAACAGTTTCAATTAAAAATGTAATTAATTTTAACAGTGTCAGTTAGAAAATTTACAGATTTGGACCAATGGAGTTGATACTTGAAATGATTTGGAAAATTGCAAATGACAAGTAATAGCCATGTCATGATAGTACATGATAAGTATGCCATGTATTCAGGAACTTCCTAAAATTTGAAACAAATTCCAAAACTGTAAATCTTGTAAATTGTAAATAACTGTAATAAATGAATCAAGATTATTTGTATTTAACTAAAAAAATAATTTTCTAAATATTGTTTACGTTTTAGCGAATTAATTTGGGCACGTGACCGAATTTATTGTTTATAAGTAAGGACCGGACAAATGAATGAAAAAGAATACATTGTTGACAAAAAAGCAGTAAGCAATGTTAGTGATGTTTTTCTCAAAAATGTATTCTTTTTAAATGCCTTTTAAAAAGTTTTCTTGCGCTTATTTAACCGTTCCTAACGGAACAATAATAACAGTATCTATAAACAATAAAATAAGTCACTTGACACAGTATCCAAATTAATTGCGTGCGACTGAAAAGCATGCCGTTATTTGATTACGTGTATTAAAAAAAACACCAGGGGCCATATTAACTGACTGTTTAAGAGAGCCCCCACTGAAAAATTATCTACTGCCGAGTAAGCCTTTTCTTTTTCAATTCATATTTTTGTGGTATAAAAGGAAACTTCTTTTTTTGTATAATAAAACAATTGCATTCCTATTTTATCATTCTTTTACAACAAATCCGCCATTGCCATATTTTTCGTAATTTTTCCAAGATAGATAAAATATAAATTCAGCAATCGGTATCTTTAGCGAGTTGGTCTTTCTGTGTTTATATTTTATTTGGAGATTATCCACGAAATAAATTTAAGCTTTAGTAGTTTGAAGGTGCATTAATTATGTAATTCATTGAGCACGAAAATAATATTATTACAACGCTCTGTGTGAGCTTACAAAACGATAAATTTTACGATCGGTTCAATTATCATAATTAAATTATCGGCCGAGCACACGCTGCTTTGAGACCTAATTGAGAAGAACGAAGTAAACGTCGCTCGCAGGTTTCCGCGGATACTTGCCGTTTTTGCCGCGGTGGCACGCACAATTCTCAATAAAATCATTAAGCAAAAATGAGGTAATTAAGTTAAGGTCATGTGAAAACGCTGATATTTACAATCTGTGTTGTACCAATGCGGCTGCAGACTGAACTTGGAGTGCGTTTTTGCATAACGTGGAAGTCGATCAGCAGGTGATTAACTGGATAGATATGAAGATGACTATGAGCTCGGGATGATTCTGATGTGTCCCTGCGTGTTTCATTGAGTTAGTTTCGCGATGATTCTTGTACTTCATGAATGTGTTTCTCTGTATGAGCGTGTGTAAGTATTATTATTTGCACACTCTTAATTAAGTAATGTTGCAGATTTATATTTGGTGATTTGTTGAGGTGGGTGATTACATTAATTTATAATAAAGGCAAAAATCATCATCGCAATGCTTTCAATTTCTATATTTGATAAAATTTTCCTTATATTTTATTTGGAAAAGTTTGCGTATATTTTTGTAAAAAATCTTAATATGTGCTAGAAACATTTCCGGAGTTTTAATAATTTATAATTTGGAAATTTCAATTACATACGTATTGGTGGTAGACTGGTAACCAACTAAATCATCATGTATGTACAACTTTAGATTCTTAAAATTTTTTACAACTTGTACAATTTTAGATTCTCACTAACTTTTATAACTTGCATTTTAGCTGTAAAATTTATTGAAAAGTAGAATTCTAATGCCACATCAAGCACAAGCTTAAACATTTCAAAATACCTTCGATGTAAATAAACAAATACAACAAACTCAAACTTCGGAGCAGCTGCTAGGTGCTTTTGCAACTCCATTCGTTCTCGTTCCTCGTCATCCTAAATCCACGCAGAAACTTGGGATTTGGGAAAACCCGAGCGCAATTACTACTGCAGCCCCAGGGGGTGCAAATCCCGTGCAATTGCGGGCAGCTCGCCTCCGGATTGGGGGTGGCAAGTCCTCCGGATTCTGGTGGGAATTTCCGAAAGCCCCTCGGGGTGCACTACGCTTTCGGGGGTTAATCCTTTAAACGGGCACCGTCCACCTGCCCCACGGGAAGCCTTGCAGATGTCCAGGCGGGCTGCATTAATTGACCGGCGGGGGTCCGGGATTTCCAGATTTTGACGTCGTAAAATTGGCAATGCTGCTCGAAGGGCTGTTATTAGGCACCTGTTGTGTTTGCTGAAATTTATGAATACAATTAGGGTTTCCCCAACTCCGTAATAGTAGGATTATCTTTAATCTCAAATATTGAATTCGCTTATCGTTTGTGATCTTGTTTACTTTTCACCAAATCTGAACGCAATACATTGGAATTGTAATAATTAGTTTAACGTAAGCACACCTAATTATAATTCGAAAATACACCTTTCTTTATTAAATTATATATTTAGCTACTGATGAAGTCTAGAAATGATTTAGTGTTCAATCAATTTTACCAGTTAAATTTGCTTAGGTGTTTTTGAGTTTTAATGAACTTACTGTTAGATTACAAGATGTTCTGGTAGATTATAATGATGAAAGATGGATGTTATTTATTTACATTGCGGTTCTTAGTTTTATTTTCTCTGCAGATGGCTATGTAAATAAGCCGAAACTATACCTTTTCAACTTCAACTTGGCACAGTCAAGTTGGCATTAATCATTATCAATTATGCAATAATGAAAACCATGTTCGCATTAAACAAATTCATGCTGTCATTAGTCTGTTATTTGATTAATGCCAAATTGATAATGATTAATGCCAAAATGATATTTGATTAATGCCAACTTGACTGTGATAGTGCCTTGACAGTGTTAGTGCTAGTGCCAAGTTGAAGTTGAAAAGGTATAGTCAGGAACAAAACCAAACAACCTCAATACAAGTAAAGAACATTCTTTAATCTATCTACCAGTAAGACACAAAAACCCAAATAAACCTACAAAAAAATATAGAAATGGAATAATAAAAACGTAAAAAAATATAAATAAGTTTTTTAATCAAACACAAAATTAATAGCAGTATTTGATTGTTTGCCTATTAGATTAATTAAGTTATAATTGCAGGGAGTTTTCAAAATTCAACGAATAAAAACAATAAAATTGTTGAGAAAAATATTTGAAGAAAGATTTTTAGTTTTAGTAGTAACTTTAGAGTACTAGAGTAACTTTTCTTTACAAATTTTATTTATTTCTGATGTAAATGTCGGTTACAACATGATCATGTTCAGTAGAACATGTAACAGATATAAATAGAATTTTCGAAGAAAAGTTACCCAAATGTAACCTTGTTTAAATCAACCCTTCTCGTGCTCAACAACATATGATATACTATTTTTTTAATGTTCTCGTAGTTCTTAAAATAGTCGTTCATTTAAAGAAATTTCTATTAAGATCCATTAATCTTTAAGAACTTTTAAAATTTTTAATGACTGCAGGTAGTTTTAATTTTGAGCATTTGCTAAATTATCAGTACGAAAATTTGGAGGATATTTAGGTCTTGGGAAATCAATAGTACATAAGATACTAGCTGTGAATAAATATAGGCATTTAAACCAAAATATGTTCAAACTTTGCAAGATCGCGTTTATTGTAGGTGATCTGAATTTTGTTTCATGGTACAAGGTGAAATAGAAACTGGCAGAACATTTCCTAAGAAGATTATTTTACGGATGAAGCTACATTTACCACAAATGGTGTAGTTATTTCACAAAACTGTCGTTGATGGGCAGCAGAAAATCTAAATTTCCAAGTATACTGCAAAGATCAATATTTGTAAAAATATCATAGTCAAAAAGATCATACTAAAAAATGTAAGAAACATCTGCAAACGAATTACGGACGTAACTGAAAGGAAGACATTCAGACTTCTCACCAAATTAAGACACAAGGACAATCATCTTCATAACATATCAAACATAAATTTATACAAGATCACCAAAATCATACCCATCCAACAAAGACTGGATAAACTACGAAATATATTTCAACAAAAACAGGACAATACGACAATACTCGACGAATTATGTATTAAAAGACAAAACAAACGAACTACAAAATTACATCCGACAAAAACGCTTCATGAATCATATTACACTTCATAACACTCTCTTCACACTATCAAAACAATCACTCATGATTCACATATATGTAATGTTATATAATATAATATGTAATGTTATGTATAATGTAATGTATGTAGAATGTAATGTATAATGTATTATGTTAGACAAGGCGCAAAGACCCCATGGGGTCGATAGCCCAATAAAGATTGTTTATATATATATATACAAAATGTTTGGTGTGGAATTTTGCTTAGATATATTGTAGGGACATACGTTTTTCGACAACGCTTAAATTCAAGATTAAAAAAAAAAGCAATATATTTAGAATTCTAAAGTACGGTACTAGAAATTGATTTTGATAATTTGCCATTAGCTACAACAAATTCCCTCTGGTTTATGAAGGACGGATCACCTGCACATAGTTCTCGTGCAGTGGTAGAGTATTTAGATGAAGAATTTAATGAAAATTAGACAAATGGATAGAAAACTAGAAAAAAAGGGATATTCACAATTTCCAGGCCTGTTCATTCATGTAACCTAAATCCACTTGGCTACTTTTTATGGTTTTGGTTAAAAATAAAGTTTATTCTGAGAGACCTTATGAGAAGTTAGAGTACTTTGAAAACGAAATTAGAGATGCTTAAGATATTTAAATAATGATTCGAATATCTCGAAAACGCATAAGAAACTTTGATATAGACGAATTTTTTTTTGTATTTTGATAGAATGTTTATCTAAATTAATTATCTCATTAGGTCATTAGTGTCGTTATTATTATTGTTATTATTATTATATCATTTATATTATTTGAGGTGTGCCAGAAAATTTTGGGGAAATTGGGGAAAGAATATGATGAATATGATATGACCGAAATGTACAGTGTGGGCAAATTTCGATGTATTAATAGGAAATCACGATAAATATAACAGGCATGATAAAATTGACCAATCCTCCCCTATCTCTTTTTCGAGAAAAACTTAATGGGAAAACCAAAATTTGCTATTGTGTTTTGTTTTCGAGTTATTCGCAAAAAATTGAGTTTTTGACTTTTCGTTTTATGGCTGTAGGTCGCTTATCTATGAGAATAGAAAAAAATCCTACGTTCAACAGGCACTTTTTTGATAAGAATGCAGCGGCGTAGTCAATTTTTCAAAACACAGTTCGAAATTCGAGTTATGGCATAAAGTTGTGGTTTTTTATATGGAACTCATAGTTGGCTGTGACTACAAAGAGTGATTTTTTCTCTTTTCAACAAAATGCGATGGGGCCAATACTTAATTTTCAATCTGATTTTATCAAAAATTCTTATTTTTTAAGGTAGTTAGATGCTTTTCTCCCACGTTTTTGGCTTAGTAGGCTTATGTCATTTTGAATATAGGTACCTTAGTAAACAAAGTATCTGTCATTGCGTTGTTACAATACTGCTCGTTTGATTGACAGAATGAATCACATTTAATTGTTTATTGTTTGATTACTGCTTATAATATTTCACCTTTAAAAGTACGAAATGGCTTATGAATTTATGAGTTACGAAAAGTTTGATATGTTAGAATGTTTTATTCTGAGTAATAATAATTCTGAAGCTGTAAGGGAAACATATTTTAATCGTTACCCAGACAGAAGCCAACCTAATATATTTATTTTAGGAGATTAAAAAATAATGTTATTAATTATAGGTCATTTAAGAAACCAAGATCAAAGAATTATAATATCCAAGATGCTGAAAAAGTTGTCGTCAATGTTTTAATAGGAAATCACGATAAATACAATGACAGTTGCAAATCGTTCGATTTCAAGCCGTCATATTGATAGTTAACGCTAGATGCTCATTTGTATTTTTGATAATGTTCTATGATTATTGATGGCAATATCTATACTATCTTTAATATTGTGTTTCTTTCTTCTTGTTTTATTAAATGGCCCATTATTATTGACATTTTCTGTTAATTCATTCTCGTGGACTGTCATTGAAGTGGAAGTCAAACAATCGTTTTTTTGCGAATAACTCGAAAACAAAAGACAAGAGCCAATTTTGGTTTTCACCATTAAGTTTTTCTCGAAATAAGAGTTAGGTGGGGCGGGGGGGGGGGGGGGTCAATTTTATCATACCTGTTATAGCTCTCGAGATTCCCTATTCAAACATCGAAATTTGCTCACCCTGTACATCAGAAATAAATAGAATTTGCGAATAAAAGTTACTCAAAATGTATTGTTTAAATCAACCCTCCTCGTGTTCAATATCATACGTTATACTATTTTTTTAATATTCTCGAAGTCATTAAAAATAGTCGTTCATTCAACGAAATTGCTATTAAGATCCATTAATCTTTAAGCACTTTTAAAATTTTGAATTACTGCAGGTAGTTTTATAACTGGTTTTAATTTTCATAGAAATCCGCTCAAATGTTAACTCCTTTATTCTCGTAAGACGGTAACTCCAAGTTTCAGGTGGAAGTAATATCATTTAAGCTCTTAAATTTACGATCGAAACTTTACGATTTATTTCAATGATCTTTCTCCGTGTTAATAACGCGAGACATACTTTCAAGACTTTTAATTAAGCAGATTAAGAGCACTCATAAATTAAGTAACGTATGAATAGAAATAAGTTATGTACGAGTTCGCTGTTGAAAATTATCGGATATGCATGAATAATGTGCAAAGATATCAATGTGACGTGAGATTTTAAAAACTTGATTTATGAGAGCATCTGAGTTATTAGAGCATTATTAGCAGCTGACCACAGAATTATGATATAATCATAATCTCTCATAGGGATATCTCTGGATAATATTTCAGTTTATATATTATTTATATTTCTAAAATTCTCATCTTTCATAATATAAGATTATTATCATAATATAATCAAAATCTATCATAGAGATATTTCTGGAAAAGATCTCTATTGATTTATTATGCAAATTTCTAAATATGTCTTTCATGACATAATCTTATAATCGTAATATAATCAAAATCTTTCATAGAGATATTTCTAGAGGTAATTATCGATACACAAATTTGCTTGTAATTGATTATGATTGAATGTTTGTATTAAGATTTATGGCAGACAAAGGATCTCCGAAACTCCCCCGCTTTGCATTTTGATCACATCCACATTAGTATGACGGAATCGGGCCGTTTTCCACATTTCATGTAAATCCATCATTTTATATGCGGTGTGGTTGTTTTACATAATTCTTCAGCGGCGGGGAGAGGCGCGGCAAACGGGGGCCGAACCACCGTGGGATAGATGTGTTATGTAAATATTTTCACAGAGAGTTTTTCGGACAATCTCGTGTAGGTGCGATAATACCTTTTTGAAGGTGATTTGTAGGAATTATGAAATCGTGTCACAAGCGCCAGCCAGGAGATTACCGGGGGCGTACCTGCCGTTTTACACCCCTTGATGCCATTGACGGGAACGTGAGATTACCGGCGCGGAATCTCAAAAAAAGCGTCCGCCTTTTGTGTGTGACTAACGGTTTTCACACAGACCACAAATTCTCATCCCATGGCGACAATTACGACAATGCGCTTGTCAGTGGACATAATCGCAATGGGAGTCCATAAATGGGTCACCGAAAACGCAGCTTTGTTGGGCACAAATGAGAAGTTTGTAAACAGTTTTACTGGGATGTATTTACAAGGTGTCATTTGTTTAGCTATCGTCAACCAGCATGCAAATTTTCCGAGAAGAATAAGGTTAAAATTTATATAAACGATCAGAATATGAATTTTGCATTTTTTGCATTCAAAAAACAATTAACAATACATACCTGCGTTCAGTTTCTAATAGCAAACAAATGTATCGACTCCTCTTAAGTATGCAATACCTAGGCAATCATTAATAACATTATACCAATTCGCAGAAGCAAGAAGTGATGATGCCCATCACAAGAAGTGTTCAAAATATTGATCCATCGTCAACATTTCAAATATTGACGATGGATCATCGAAAGATGATCTGTTTAGTAAAAAATGATCCCGTTTTGAAAAGAATGAGAACTTAAGCGCTGTTTAAACACAATCTAAATCGCATTCCGTCTCAGTTGAGATAGTTTCTTTCGCAATTGGCAACAACTGCTGTAGCCAGTTTTTAAAACTTACGAGCAATCTCTCGTTGATTATAATGTAGTTCGTACGTCTAAAGACATTCTCACAAATCAAGTTTAATCGATCGATTGTAGTTGATCAACAAAAGTTAAATGAAAACTATAGTGAGAACCTTTGTTTCAATAGAGTTGATCAACTTTAAACAATGGTTTTCATTCAACTTTTGTTGATCAACTACAATCGATCAATTAAACTTGATTCGTGAGTGACACGCCTTAAACAATTTTTTGCTAACAAGTCAATATTATTCTGTAGACAAATTCTTGAGTTCAAATTGATACATCGACTCCTTTATTTGATATTTGCCTTAAACAAACTTTTGCTACCAAGTCAATATTCTTCAGTAGAAATTCATGAGTTAAAATTGATATATCGAAACCTTTATTTGATATTTCATATTTGTACCTATTCATTGTATCGCAACTGAGTAGTGTATTTTAACTGACTGGGAGAAGATAGATGTAATTATCGCCAAACTTCCTTAGAAGATCGCTTCAGAAATATAAGTATACAGATACATTTTTGAGCTTGAATTTATTCAAGTTACAAATTAAAAAATGTCGCATTCAGTTCGTGTGTTTTTTTATTTTGATTTACGCTGATTCGTTATTACGTTATTATTGCAATTTTCTTGTAAGACAAAAATCTGGAACTTCTGGCATCCATATTTCCCAATCATGGCATCTCAATATCACCGCAGAACGATGAAAATTAGAAAGCGTTTTCCAAATGGTCGGCGGCCGTAATCTCTTCGTTTTCGGCATGTGTGTCGCATAATTCCATTGCGCAAAGTGTGCTCATTATGAGCCAAATGCGCTCTTTTGGTAGCATCATTTGCAATTCATATGATGGTAATTCGAATCCCATTTGCAGAAAAAAATAACTACCAACACACAATATTACGATTGTTATAAAATATTCAGAGATATTTCATAGGGTACACTAGCGGACCATAAACGTAACCGAAAAACTTAAATAATTTTTGGTTAATGCAGATTTGTAGGAACATTTCGTGAATAGGACACTGAATTCAGAAAAAAAATAGTCATGTATTCATTTGTATTTATATGATGATAATTCGAATAAATTTTACAGAAAAAAATAACAATGTAGATAAGCCGATTATAGTCCAGTAGTCCAGTCCATTTTGTGAATAGCACACTGAATTTAGAAAAAAAAGTCATGTATTCATTTGTATTTATATGATGATAATTCCAATTCATTTTGCAGAAAAAAATAATAATGTAGACAAGCCAATTACACATATTTCTTTATGTTTTCGGATTGATTTTGTTTTTCCTTCGTTCTTCCATAAGAAGGAGGATTTCTTGTGTTATCCATTTTTGTTTAGGTTTTGTCTTGTCTGGTGTCAATTGATCTTTACTTCCGTCTATTACTGCTGTTTTTATATTATCCCATTTTTATCTATATCTGGGATTGTAGTTTTTTGTGGTATTTCATTAACTAATACAATCAAAATCACATTCTGCCATAGTGCAATACAGTAGGTACAATACAGTAGATTGCAATTCAATGTAGACTATTATTATTATTACATTATTATTACAGTTCAATGTAGACAAGCCAATTACAGTCGAATTACAGTCCAGTACAATACAGTACATTATTACAGTCCAATTTCTCTGTTGAAACATTGATGTTTTCAATGTTGAAATTGTAATAGTAATAATTTTTATGTCACATTTTGACATAAGATATTTTAAATCAAACCCTATCATGAGAATCTGTGACTGCCTATTCTAATGCATGCCTAATCTGTGCAGACTATTTTTGTGTTTCTTGAAGTTTTTGTACAGAATTATTGAAACCTACTTTTCCAAAAGTGGTTGGAAATGCCACAATCACAGCATTGTTGAGTGCTACAAGGCAATACAAAAATAGTACCTATATTGTGATATCAGTGTATAAGAGAGCCTTTAAAGCACGCTCAACGAGGTTGCACTCAACGGGGCAGTGCTTTAAGGGTACTTATGCGCGTATATCATACGTTGTTTTTTTAATGTACATGCACTGCTATTGTTGTACAAGTGCATAAGATAGCATTTAGAGCATGCTCCCCGGGTTTCTCTCAATGGCTCAGGCTCTTATGCACGTGTACCATACTTTTTTTTAACATACATGCACCACAATGTGGAAATTAAGAGACAATTAGAAACATTTAGATCCATTGTACAAATTAGCGCGTGTATGTCATTATTAATCGTTAACATGGAGATGCTTAAATTTTTTTGCACCAATGTTATCTGCTGTAGATGTCAATGTCATCAACGAAATTCTGAAGGTTGAAACTGCTAGTGTCCAAATAACCAATAATAAGAAATTGGTCAATGTTGGAGACATTTACTTCGTCATACATGATGAAATTAAATAAAACAAACACTTTTCTTTGCTTATATCACACTGTTTATTAAAATTAGTGATTATAGTTTCGATCACGTTCTGATCACTATTAAACTTAGAGTAAGTAGACTCTAAGTTTGATTTTATATATATATATATAATCAAGACCCTTTTCTACCCGTTAGGGTGTAGGGTATATGGCCTCAATGGCCCTTAATAAACTTCTGCCATATTTTTCTGTTCTTTGAAATTTCTTTGGCTTCTGTCCATGTTTTTCCTTTCTTCTTTAGTATTTTTCCTATCGCGTTGTCCCATGTGTCCTTCGGTCTTCCTCTCTTTCTTTTTCCTTGTGGTTTCGCCTCCCAGATCTTTTTCACGGGTGTTGTGTCGTTCATTCTCTGCATGTGGCCCCACCATCCAAGTTGCCTCTTCTCTACAAATTCTTCAACGGGTTCTATCCCGAGCTCTTTGCGTATCTGGTCGCTCCTAACCCTGTCTCTTAATGTTACACCTTTCACTCTTCTAAGTATTTTCATTTCTGCTGCTCTGATCTTGTTTCTGTCTTTCCTTGATAATACCCATGTCTCACAGCCATAAGTGAGTATAGGTCTGTATATTATCCTATATACTTTCATTTTAGTTTCTTTTGATATTTCTTTGTTTCTTCCCAGTACCTTGTCCATTGCATAATATGCCTTGTTTGCCATTTCAACTCTTTTGTTGAGCTCTGCTTCTTGTCTGCCTGTTTCATCTATCATGGTACCTAGGTATTGGTAGCTGCTAACCTGTTCAATTATTTCTCCGTCTATCTTTATTTGTACATCTTTCTTTTCTTCCGATATCACCATTATTTTTGTTTTGCTCTTGTTCATTTTCATTCCGTTTTCTTTGAGCACATCATTCCATGTTTTCAGGTTATTTTCGAGGTCTTTTTTATTCCTGGCTATGATCCCCACGTCGTCCGCAAAGGCACAGTCCGAGATACCAATCCTCTCTAGTTTTCTATAGCCTATATACAGGGGCCTGGTTCTTTGTTTCGTTGCTTTGATCAGATCGTCCATGAAAATGATGAATAATAGCGGGCTTAAGCTTCCTCCTTGTCTTACTCCTTCAGTGGTATAGAATATTTCGGATTTCATGTTTTTACTTATTACGCAGTTTCTGGTTTTATTGTACATGCTTTTAATTACCTTAATTAGTTTTTGGTCGATGTTCCTTTTATTCAAAGCTTCCCATATCCTCGCTCTTGGCACCTTATCAAAAGCTTTTTCCATATCTAGGAATGCCAGGTATGTTGTTTGTGATCTGACCAGGGTTTTGTTTATTATTTCTTTAATTGTAAATACATGATCTTGCGTACATCTGCCTTTCCTGAATCCGCTCTGTTCTTCTGACAATGACTGCTCTACTTGTTGTCGCAACCTTTTCTCCAGAATTTGTTCCATTAGTTTCATAGTTGTTCCTAACAATGTGATGCCTCTATAATTGTTGCAGTCCATCTTGTCTCCTTTTTTGAGTATTGGGACTATTAGTCCTATTTCCCACTGTTTTGGGATTTTTTCCTCAGTCCACACCTTGTTGCATATATTTAGCAATGTTTCTCTTCCTCTTTCTCCCAGACACTTAATCATCTCCGCCGTGATTTGGTCCTCTCCTGCTGCCTTGCCATTCTTTAGTCTGTTTATCGCATCTAGTAATTCCTCCATAGTTATATTCGGTTCTGTCTTCGGCTCTTTTTGGTCTCTTTTGCTTGTTGTATCTTTTTCCTTCTCTTGCTGTCTTGTTTCTTTCTCTACTAGTAGGTTTTGAAAATACTTTCTCCAGCGTTCCATTATTTGTTTCTCGTCCGTTAGGACTCTGCCCTTCTCGTCTTTAATTGCCAAATTGTCTGCTTTTTTACTACTTCTGCAATTTTTGAGCACCCTGTAGAATAATTTCTGGTTTCCTTTGCTGTCTTTTTCTATTTTTTCACCAAATTCTTGCCAGGTTTTCTGCTTTGATTCCATAATCATATTTTTTACTTTGACTCGTTGTTCTTTATATATTTCGTAGCTGCTAGTTGTTTTCATATGTAAGTACGTCTGCCAGTTCTTCTTTTTGATTTTTACTTGCTCTTTAATCTTATCTGTCCACCACGCTGTTTGTTTTTTGTTCTGATTTTGTCTGTTGGTTCCACATATATCCCGTGCTGTGTCGATGATGATAGTACTGAATACTTTCCAAAGCTTCTCAATATCCATGTATTCTAGTTTATCTACTGTGTTTTCAAATTTTTCATTTGTTTTCTCTTCGTATTTCTTTGCCGTTTTTCTGTCCTTTAGTTTATATGCTCTTATTATTTCCGTGTGTTTTCTCTTTTCATATTCTGGGGTTGTTTTAGTTTCTTCGTTCTTTGTTTTGGTTTTTGCCACAAGTAGGTGGTGATCACTGTATATCTCAAATCCTCTTCTGACTACAACGTCTCGTATCGAGTCTCTGTTTTTCCTTTCGAGTATTATATAATCTATTATGGATTTTTCGCCTCTACTCTGCTGCACTCTTGTATATTTGTGTATGTCTTTATGTTCATAGAATGTGTTCGCAATGATTAGGTCGTGCAATGTACAGAAGTCCAGCAATCTCTCTCCATTATTATTTCTTTTCTTTTCTCCGTGTTTTCCAATGGTTGTTGTGTGAACATGGTCTCTCTGGCCAACCCTTGCGTTTAGGTCACCTACCATATATATGGGTCCTCTTGCTGCTTCTGTTACTAGATCTAGTTTTTCCCAGAATCTGTCCTTGTTTTCAATTGTATCATTCTCATCTGGTCCATACACTGCGATTATTGTTTTCATTTCTCTATCGTTTTTCAGTTCTAACATTAGGATCCTCTCTGATATAGCTTCCCAATTATTCAGTGTGTTTTTTGTGTCTCTATGTAAAATACATCCAATTCCCGCTTTTGCTCTCTCCTTCTCCTCTACTCCGCTGTATACTAGAAGATGACCCTTATATATTTCTTCAGTCCCTTTTCCCTTTTTCTTCGTTTCTGTTACTACTAAAATCTCTAAGTTTGCTCTCTCGAATTCGTCTACCAGTTCTACTTCTTTCCCGTTTAGGCTTCTAACATTCCATGTTCCCAGTCTTTTATGAACTTGTTTTATTTTTCTCTCCTGTTTCTCATTTACCGTATTCCTTTCTTGTCTTATTTCTTCATCTGTTTCCTTATTGTATGTTTCTTTTGTTTTTGTATCACACTCCTTTTTCGTTACCTTTGTCGCCTCCTGGGTTGCATCTCTTTCATCATTATCCTTTTTCGTTGCCATTGTCGTCATCTTTATATCTTGTGGTTGTTCTTTAGTCGCTAATCCTTTTTTGTCACCCCTTGTTCTTTTTGGTCCCAGACGTAGGGTTGTCCATTTATGTATATTTTCTTGTACCCTGTCTTAACTGTATTTCCTTTTTCCCTCTCACTTCTAGCAATCTTACGAATTTCAGCCTGTATTTTTCTTTCTGTTAGTGTTAGGTCGTTCTCCAGGTATATTTTGGTTCCCTTCAGTCTGTACGTGTTCTTCATTACTTCTTGTTTCTGCTCCCATGTCTCCATTTCAATCACTATCATCTTCTCTTTACCATTCTTGCCTATGTCCTTCTTTTCTTTGTATTTGATATCGATTTGCAGTTTTTCTTTTAGGTTTTCCATAAGCGGTTTAGTTTCATTATTTTCAAGATTTTTGATAATTATATTGTTCTTCCTCTTTTCTTTGTCTTGCTGCTCAATTCTCTCTTCCAGTTTATCAATTCTCTCATTTAGCTCCTTCTTTTCTTGTTCCCATTGTCTCTTACTTTCTTCCATTTCCGCCTTCATTCCTTGGATCTCTGAGTTTGTGTTTTTAACTTCTTTAAGAATTTCTTTGATCATTTCCTCCATTTTTAAGGTTTCTTCTTTGGTTTTACGATCTTCGTTTATTTTCAGTACTGGGCTTCTTATTACTTTTTTGCTCTTCGTGAATGCCTCAGCTTCTTTATCCGGGCTACTGTCCGGCTCCCTATCTCGCTTATTGCTTCTCATTTATTGTTTCCGTTCGCGACAGCTATTGCGCCCGTCCAGCTTATTTGCTAGTTTGGTTGCCTATGGCTAGCTACGTCGCGTTGTTTATTTTCTTGAGTATATAACCTCACTTGATTGTCTTTAATATTTTACTGGTCTTTGCCACTGTTTTCTGCTTAAATTTTAGCCCTTAGGTTCACTTGATTGACTGACTACACTCGCCGTTGTTTTTCTTCCCGTGACGGAGTCCGTAAACGGTGCTGTTCGTCGCCGGTATGAAAAACACGTCTGTCTCGTCTCTTCACAACACTCCACTCCCTCTAAGTTTGATTTTGTTTATTAAAATTAGTGACTATAGTTTCGATCACGTTCTGATCACTATTAAACTTAGAGTAAGTAGACTCTAAGTTTGATAATGACCAGAACGTGATCGAAACTACATTTAATAATTTTAATAAACAGTGTGATATAAACAAAGATAAATGTTTATTTTATAATAAGAAGTTTGAAGCTTCTGGATTCTAGTTTTCGGATTTGCAGCAATAGTAAGAGTACATTTAATATTAATTTGAATAAAAATGAGTAGTGCCTAATGGTTTTTTGTCGCTCAAAGTTGGTCCATAAATGTGTTGTTACTAGGCAATCTTAAAACACGCCGTGCTAGAAAAATGGAATTCTGAAACACTTATTAGCTCGATAACCTACGATTGTGATCCAGGTATGATAAAAGAACTATTGTTGAATCCGTAATTTAAAAAAAAAACTAGAAAATGAATTCATGCAAATAAAACTCTTATGAACAAAAATTATATAAGACGTTTCAGATGTGTTTCTAAATTTTATGAACTCCTGAAAAAATTAACAAACGTACAGTGAAACTAAAGGAATCAAACGACGAAAAAATTGCAGAAAATTTAATTATCGTATCAACATAAACGAATTACACCAAATTTCATAGAGATTTCAGAAATTGCCACTCAACATATACAAATTACACCAAATTTCATAGAGATTTCAGAAAATGCCACTCAACATGTACAATTTACACCAAATTTCATAGAGATTATAGAAATTGTCTCAAAGTTTTAGGAAATTTCTTGAATGTGCGATCAAAATATCATTAGAATTTAAAAGTCCATCATTTCAATTAAAATATCAAAAGTTTCAAAAGGTTCGGAAATTTTAGACATTTATTCCATATACAGATACGCATCTACAGTATACATAATACATATAATAATATAATATTGATAATATATAGATAGATATACGATGATATACGATGTGATACATGATATATGGAACGGGATATTCTTCAAAATGAAAGCATTACGATATCGAGAAGAGTGAAAAACGTGAAAATTTTATTAAACCTGCAGAAAACTGCAATTCTGACTGCAATTCGTGACTAACTCATGAAGTAATATTAGACAATCATTCATATACACAACAGTTCATGGGCCTAAAGACGAAAGTCGATAGCCCATTCCATATATCATGTATCACATCGTATATCATATATCTATCTATCTATCATCAATATTATATAGAGATTTCAGAAATTGCTACAAAGATTTAGGAAATTTCTAGAATGTGTGATCAAAATATCATTAGAATTTAAAAGTTTTTCAACATTTCAATTAAAATATCAAAAGTTTCAGAAGGTTCGGAAATTTTAAACATTGTAGTAAACTTAAAAATTAAAGCACTACTATATCGAGAAAAGTAAAAAACCTGAAAATTTTATTAAACCTGCAGAAAACTGCAATTCTGACTGCAATTCGTGATCAACTCATGAAGTAATATTAGACAATCATTCATATTCACAACAGTTGATGGGCCGAAATACGAAAGTTCCATATATCATGTATCACATCGTATATCATCGTATATCTATCTATATATTATCAATATTATATTATTATATGTATTATGTATACTGTAGATGCGTATCTGTATATGGAATAAATGTTCATATTACTACTAATACTGCAATTATAATATCAAAATATACAAATAAATGCACTAAATTTAGAGCATATTTAATAAATCCTGATGAATTAAATAAAGTTACACAATAATTTATAAAAGTCTTAGGAATTTCCAAAAAGTTATATGGAGATTAAATATTTCCAAAATATATCTAGGATATTAACAAAGATATTAAAAGTACTAGAATGCCCAGAAACAGACATTAAACAACATTGTTGCAAATTACAAAATCCCCGAAAAGTCTTAGAATATTGCTCAAACGTTCATAAAATTGACGTTTGTTGTCGTTCAAAGGTGCTCAGTAAATGTGTTGTTACTAGATAACTTTAAAACACGCCATGCATAAAAAACTTCTTTTAACACGATTATTATTTCGATTACCACATGAAGATTATGATTCAGGCATGATCAAAACATTATTACAGTCCAATTTTAGGCATGATGAAAACAGTACTACAGTCCAATTTTTCTATGTTGAAAAGTTGTAATAGTAATACATTGTGTCAAATTTTGACATGAGCAATTTTAAATCAAACCCTGTCATGAGAATCAGTTCATACTTTTTGACTTAATTTTTGGTGTTTCGTGAAGTTATTTCTACTGAATTATTTTACTCAAACCTACTTCTCTAAAAGTGGGTTGAGTTTGGAAATGGCACAACAACAACATTGTTGTGTTGCAAGGAAAAAAAAAAGTACCCATGACTGTCATAAGAATGTTTGCAAAAAACAAGCTACTTTTCCATGTTTTCGCAAGTTGAGAATAAGAAGGCTTGATTGCTTGATTGAATGATTCAATTTTTATAATAATAATCTATTTCTATTAGGATTTTTTATTTCTATAATAATTATATATCAATGATGACGAGATATCACCCGAGAGGGAACTTTTCAAGGATTACATACTTAATACAGTTACTGCTGTACCCAAAAGGTCAAAATATTGCCAGTAATGAGACTATATCACATCAAGTTTATATACTCCTTGGAGTTATTCTTATGTTAGGTCTTACTATCTATGATTTACTTTAACCGGTGGTTAGTTATCACGACAACCGTTCCTTCCGCAACAGTAAGAATAAATACATGAAAACCACCGAGAGTTAGACCTAGACTAAACTATTAGATAACTATCACAACTTTGCCAGCGGTTGTAAAGTATTAGTTATGTTAGGATGTTATGTTATGTTGGAGTATTATGTTATTTATTTTCAGCGACAATAACAAAAGTAAAGGGCAGATGTGATATTATTTGTAACAAACTTTTGTTAATTGGTGGATTAAAGCTTTCAATTTTTAATTTTAATACACTTCCATTTAGATAATGTGAATTTTTTATATCAATTATATCAATTATTGACACTTTGGTAACACTTGCCATAGATTTGATAAATGGCAAATACAATTCTGCAATTCTCTAAGCTATCAATTGCCATAATTATCCACCTGAAAAATTACAAAATGTTTGTTTTTATACATATCTTTATTCTACAACATTTTCAGAAGAAAATTATAGTTAGTTCCCACGACAACCATTCCTTCTGCAACCGTAAGAATAAATGCATGGAAACCACCGAGAGTTAGACCTAGACTAAACTATTAGATAACTATCACAACTTTGCCAGCGGTTGTAAAGTATTAGTTATGTTAGGATGTTATGTTATGTTGAAGTATTATGTTAATTACTATCAGCGACAATAACAAAAGTAAAGGGCAGATGTGATATTGTTTGTAACAAACTTTTGTTAATTGGTGGATTAAGGCTTTCAATTTTTAATTTTAATACACTTCCATTTAGATAATGTGTATTTTTTATATCAATTATATCAATTATTGACACTTTGGTAACACTTGCCATAGATTTGATAAATGGCAAATACAATTCTGCAATTCTCTAAGCTATCACTTGCCATAATTATCCACCTGAAAAATTACAAAATGTTTGTTTTTATACATATCTTTATTCTACAACATTTTCAGAAGAAAATTATAGTTAGTTCCCACGACAACCATTCCTTCTGCAACCGTAAGAATAAATGCATGGAAACCACCGAGAGTTAGACCTAGACTAAACTATTAGATAACTATCACAACTTTGCCAGCGGTTGTAAAGTATTAGTTATGTTAGGATGTTATGTTATGTTGAAGTATTATGTTAATTATTATCAGCGACAATAACAAAAGTAAAGGGCAGATGTGATATTGTTTGTAACAAACTTTTGTTAATTGGTGGATTAAGGCTTTCAATTTTTAATTTTAATACACTTCCATTTAGATAATGTGTATTTTTTATATCAATTATATCAATTATTGACATTGGTAACACTTGCCATAAATTTGATAAATGGCAAATACAATTCTGCAATTCTCCAAGCTATCACTTGCCATAATTATCCACCTGAAAAATTACAAAATGTTTGTTTTTATACAAATCTTTATTCTATAACATTTTCAGAAGAAAATTATAGTTAGGAATTAGAGATAGGATCAATTCATGTTAGAATTATAATTGTTTAAGATAACGTGCGAAATATTTTCTTTAAGTTTTTCAATGAATATATTACGTTATATACTAACATTCTGAAGAAACTAAAAATAAATTCAGTAATTATAAAAGAAAATGAAATCGAATATTTGTCGTTCGTTCAATAAATTTAATTATTTTAAATATATACATAGTTATAAATTTTACAATAAATAATCGTATTTTCTTCCTTCCAGCCTTCCAAAGCTTCGCACAATAGCACGTGTATCATACGTTGTTTTTTATTATACCTGCACCACAATGTGGAAATAAAGAGAAAATAAGAAACATTTAGTTTCATTTTACAAGGCATGTACGGGTGGATATCATCTTTAATCCTTAATATGGAGAGGGTTGGTATTTGTTGCATCAACGTCATGTACTATAAACGTCAATTTTGTCAAAAAAAATCTGAAGGTATAAACTTCTAGTTTACAAATAACCAATAATAAGGAGGCCAAAGCTTCTGATTTCTGTTTTTCGGTTGATTTACATCAATAGTTAGTGTACATTTAAAATTTAATTCAATAAAAATTAGTACTGCCTAATGTTTATTGTCTGTAAGTTGATTAATAAATGTGTTGTTACTATTAGGCTACTTTAAAACACGCTGTGTTAGAAAGTCGGGATTTTATTTATGATTTTATTTATTATTTTTTATAATATTTTATTATTTATTATTAGTTCCATAACCAAAGATTATGATGCCAGGCATGATAAAAAATTATAATTTATGATATGATAATACTTTTTTAAATACAGTGAAATAAATCTTTGATATTATCCACGTCGTGATAGGATAAAAAATATAAATGAAAAAGTTTTTCTAGAATGTTTTTTTCTCACCTAGTACTTCCTACCCAGTACTTCTGTAAGTGACAATTTTTTACACACATTTATCATTAATTTCTGTAATTTCCGCTTTCGATTTAATATATCTATTACTTAGTACAAAGATTGTAATTTTTGTATGTAAGATATATTTATATTGACTACAGTAAATAAGTATTGATTCGTTTAATTAACTTTCAGAAAAATTGCCCTATGGTCGATGAACTTGGGAGCGGATTAATATTTCTGTCTATATCTCCACTATATCATGCAGCAATATATCGTATATTGTAATTGATCGTTGTGCGGATGATATCCACGCACTTTGCCAACTTCTGGAGCACACAGATTGATTGATTGGCTGTTGTACGTTCACCTCGGGTGTTTTGGAATATTTGTTTCTCCACTGCTTAATGCTCCCATTGCGTTGCCAAAATGATCAATGATCGGACGAAAGAGATAAGACAGACCTAATTGAACTTGTATGTATGTACGCGTTTCAAAATTATGAATACCTAAAAATCAATGCATAAGCGAAATTCGAGTGTTATTCACAATATAATAAAATATTTTATAATAATGTCTCAGATCATTTAATTTATTAAATTTGCGCTATTTGGTAAAAAAAATATTTTACCAGTAAGTACAAGAAAATAAATATAATATAATATATACAACTGGTATTATGGATGAAACTGTAATAAAAATAAATTATAATATTGAGATTGATATTCCAATATAGAGGATTATTATTATTATTACCATAAACTTAAAACTTATAAATTAACTCAATTTTTTTTAATTGCTATAACTATGATCATTTATGATGAAAATTAGTGTATTTGAAATTCACATAAATCGTATAACAACGAATAAACTACTAGCTAATATTTATATATTCATTTGCGCCAAGAGTTATATTAATGGAAAATGTAGGTATCAATTAACATATGGGTAATTAACATTTGATAATTACCTACAATGCAAATATTAGTAATCTAAATAATTTAATTCTGCGCTAATAAATATATAAATATATTATTAGTGTAGCGTTACGATTTAAATTTCCACTTCTAATCGATTAAATTGAAGTGACTGAGGCACGTAGGTCCATCTGGAAGCTTCCGAACGAAACATGGAATGGTCGCAATTGTCACCCCGCTACAGATTCTTGAGTTTATTTTGAACAAGTGCGGCTCCTGTTCACTAGATGGAGAATGTGTATTGGTTTGAATTAATTTGAAATTGTATTTTCCCCCAATAATTTAGTTGTTTTATTTAAAAAGTCATGGATAAATACGCAACAATTAATAAATAAATAAATTTTATACAGCAGCAGTAGAAAATAACAGTATTTTAGAATGCAACATAATACTTATGCCAACAGGTGATATAATGGTTATTTATTTATTAAGGGCGTAAAGAAGCTTTTGTGACCGGAAGCTTTATTTCTAGCCCGAGGCGTCAGCCGAGCAGCATTAGAAAATATCTGCATTTTAGAATGAAATAAAATACTTATGCCAAAAGGTGATATAATAGTTGTTTATGTATTAAGGGCGTAAAGAAGATTTTGTGGCCGGAAGGCTTATTTCTTGCCTGAGGCGTCAGCCGAGGGATAGGTAAAGGTTGTAGGGCTATGGAAGGAAGCTATACCCGCCATACATACATTATTTTATGCATAGATCAACTCTAATGTATTATAATTAATGTGCCATTACTCGAGCAGGCGTTGATACAACTAGGAAAAAAAATGAAGATAAATTAAGAATTAAGAAATACAACATCAAAATTTAATACATCTTTGGAGAATAACAGAACAATATAAAATTATAAATTAAATTCAATGTTCCAATTGCTGCCAAAGGCTATATTTTGTTTGGCATTTATTACAAACAATTTGCAATTGTTTTTACCACTCATTGCTAGAGAAGTATCAATGCCTCCTTGGCATTGGCAAAATAATAATAAATGGCATCAACATTTAATAAATGTCTTTGGAAAATAACAAAACAACATAAAATTATAAATTAATATAAATGTTCTAATTGCTGCCAAATATTACATTTTGTTTGGCATTTATTATAAACAATTTGCAATTATTGTTACCACTCATTGCTAGAGCAGTATCAATGTCTACTCGGTATTGGTAAAATAATAATAAACGGCATCAAAATTTAATAAATATCTTTGGAAAATAACTGAACAACATAAAATTAGAAATTAAATTAAATGTTCCAATTGCTGCTAAAGATTACATTTTGTTTGGCATTTATTATAAACAATTTTCATTGTTTTTACCACTCATTGCTAGAGCAGTATCAATGTCTACTCGGTATTGGTAAAATAATAATAAACGGCATCAAAATTTAATAAATATCTTTGGAAAATAACTGAACAACATAAAATTAGAAATTAAATTAAATGTTCCAATTGCTGCTAAAGATTACATTTTGTTTGGCATTTATTATAAACAATTTTCATTGTTTTTACCACTCATTGCTAGAGCAGTATCAATGCCTACTCGGCATTGCCAAAATAATAATAAATGGCACTTTCATTTGAATAGGTATATTTCGGTAAATATCTCCATTAATTACACTGTCCAACCAATTTGTACTTTTGGATTTTTTATAGAAGATATTAAAATTATCCAAATTTAATTTATTTTCCAAACTGTAGTAGAAAAAATCATGTGTGCAACACGTAGGAAATCCATTTTTTTCGTAATCCCATGCCTAGTACGTAAAAAAATACATTTCTTAACTTATTGCACAAATAGCTATTTATTGTTTTCAACATAAAAAAAGCTAACATGAGGTACTAAAGAGTTACGTTCTTATGAGAATTTTTAAAGTTATAGTTACTAGGGATTAGTGCATGAGGGGTGGGCGGTCAAAAATTACATCACTAAATGATCATTTAAAAATAAAAATCGATCTGTCCGAGCATTTGAATAGGTATATTTCGGTAAATATCTCCATTAATTACACTGCCCAACAAATTTGTACTTTTTGATTTTTTCTTGGGATTTTTTTAACGTTTCTGTTTTATTTCAACGTGCTAATTCTTAATGTGATATTAGTTTTTGTATAACAGCTCCAGTTTTTGAAATATTTTGAAAATACTCCTGCTTAAACGGTAGGCGCAAATTTTCAACTTGTGACTAATGAATAGTTTGCATAAAAACGGTCTATATTAATATGGCACGGAGATGTAATTAAAATTATTCATATGTATCAGTTATTATTCATATGTAAACAGCTGCAGTTTTTGAAATATTTGAAAATACTCCTGCTTAAATGGTAGGGGCAAATTTTCAACTTGTGACTAATGAACAGTTTGCATAAAATCGGTCAATATTAATATGGCTCGGAGATGTTATTGAAATAACTTATATGTATTTTCTTACATATGTAAACAATATAGAAAATCTTTCTCAGATTATGTTGAAACTACATATGTTAACTTAATTGGAACAAATTTGGGCAATCAAGACAAGCCATGGGTACCCCATAATGTATGCCAAAAGTGTATAGTGTGTCAAGTGGAAAAAGAAATGTTCTCAAATTCAAAAGTCCGATGATTTCGACAAAATCATCAAGTTTCTTCACTAAAATCTCCAACATTTTCTGGGAAACCATAAGCCGGACGACTTTTTTCAGTTTGTTGTTAGTATGCTGAAAAATTTGAAAAATCTTGGGTGCAATGTGAGTATACAACTTCACTGTGTAGCATAAAATAATGCACCAAGATATTTGGACAGTGGAAGAGCGTTATCAGGGGATAGTATGGATGTACCCCATATGATGGCAGATTGTTGCTGAAGAATACAAAAAGAACAACCTCAAGCCATGCATTCGACAACTGCCTACAAAAGAAAGTTTTGTAGTGATTTTGAATAATATTTGTATTAAAAAGTAGAGCTGCTAGAAGAAAACCAGAATTATTTTTGTAATCAGCACCTTAAATATAATTAGAAACAATCATTAAATTTCAGAAAAAAAAACAGTGTTGACCAGTGTTATCAAACGATTTTGAAATATTGTTTTATTGTTTTCAACATAAAAAAGCTAACATGAGGTACTAAAAGAGTTAGGTTCTTATTAGAATTTTTAAAGTTGGAATTGCTAGGGCTTAGTGCATGAGGGGTTTGGGGGTCAAAAGTGCAAAAGTGTTCAATGTATTAAATTCAAGTAACATGTTAAAGTAATTGTTGGAAATAGCTTCCATTGTTTTCTAAACAAAAATATGGCCTGCTTTCAAACTCCTCGCGAAGAAATATTATAAAAAATAGTATTTACAGACGAAACATTATTTACATTTGATGGTAAATTCTCAAAATTATCAGTTAGTCTCTATTGATTTATCATATCCTCTTTCCATGTAATTCATTTCCTCACAGATATTGGTCAAGGACTAATACGCACCTCCAAAATTTAACAAAGACTCTGTACAACAGTAGGGCTAATGTCTGGGCAGGTGTTTTTTTTCATTTTTCCAATTTTTCATCGATGGAAATTTAAATGCAAATTCCTTCCTAGTCTTCGCACATAAATAATATCACAGATCCAAAACTTTAATGTCAATGATGTCTGGTTTCAAATAGATGGAGCCCCACATTCCACTGCAATGATAGGACGTTATTTACATGAAATTTTTGCGGACCGTTGAATAGGAACCCAAATGAATATTGGGAACAATATTCCCAATTGTTCCCCATTACTATTACAAATGATATCAAAGTAATACAAGATGTAAAGGATATTGCAGATGAATTAGGTACTAATTCTTCCAAAAGTGTTGAAAATAAAATAAAACATCATTTTGGGATAAATACATCAGCTTCCTGCTCTGTGGGATTGCATCATGAAAATACAATGGATCTGCACGAGTCTACAGAAGAAGATACAAAGACTATAATATCTAAGCTAAAAAATAAGAACTCCATGGGTCCTGATTGTGTTTCAACTAGAATCATCAAATATATCAATGATGTTATTATTAGACCACTAACCTGTCTGATAAACAGCACACTAACTTGCTTAACTAACTTTTCGATTTGTCGAGTGCATTCGATGTTGTAAATGTGAAGTTTGTAGAGTAAGCTATGGAGTATTGGAATAAGGGGCCGTGCATTGGATTTAGTCAGATCGTTTCTAACGAATCGCAAAATGTATGTTAGTATTGAAGGTGCTAACTCGAAGATATGCAATCAATCCCTAGAAGTAGCACAAGGATATGTACTGGGACTATTAATATTTTTATTGTATATCAAATGACTTGCCGAACTATATAACACATGGACATTCTATTGTTTTTGCAGATTTTATTGTTTCTTGCAGACATTTCCATCGTAATTGATGCACCAACAAGAGAAGAGCTTGATGTCGGGTTACAGTCAGTGGTAGATAGTGTTGAACATTGGTGTAGACAAAACAGCTTGATTTTAAATAGCTACAAGATAGTCCGTCCTCAGTTTCTCAAGAATAAAAGTTCTCAACAAGTTCTACTCGACAGCGCTATATCTACAAACTTTTTGGGCTGTCATTTGGATCCAGGCCTCAAGTGGACAATCCATATAGAACATGTAGTGAAAAAACTAAATTATTACTCGAATTATGCCATACTGAAACTCAAAAATACAATATCAAGAAATTATCTTATTAAAATATATGTATTGGCTTCAAGTAATATGTCATATAATGTAATAATTTGGGGAAAATCATCTGACTCATATCGGGTGAAAGTAGCCCAGAAACGTATAATTAGGTTAATTTTCAATTTAGCCAAGAAAGAATCATGCAGAACAAGTTTTAGGGAACATAATATATTACCCTTTATATGTGTGTATAACATGAAATGTGCTATGTGTATACCCATTTTAGTGATTTTGAAAAAAATCTGCGTATCATTTTCATGACACGAGACACTGCGACACCATTCGCGTCACCTTGCATGGTACATCGTTCTATAAGAGTTCTCCATATATTTTATGTTTGGAAATATACTATAATTTACCTGAACATGTCAAAAACTGCAAAACATTGAGGCTATTTAAGGGTAAATTGAGAATGTTTTTATTGAAAATACTTTTTACTCTGTGAACAAATTTTTAAAAATTTAATTTTTTATTTATTTATTTTTAAATTAAAAAAATTAAAATTTTTAGACTGTTAGTTTTTTAGGTTTAATGTGTAACGTGTACCTGCTTGTTTCCTATGTATTTTTTTTCCTTCTTTGATGTGATGTGTGATGAATATGTACTCGACTAAACAAATATCATGTTATATGATCGACTGTTAATATCTATCTATCTATCTATCTATCTATCTATAATAATAATAATTTTGTAGTAGATTTTGATATATCATTAATGAAGTAATATCAATATTTGTGTTACTGTCGAAATTTCATTAACACACTAAAAAGGCAATTCGTTTTTTTAGTAGAAAAATTTTGGTTACACCGCACACATTATACGTTCCTTACGGCTGGAGTAATAAAAGAAGTCAACCCAATTTATTCAGGCTCATCCTTCACATAATATAAGAAATGGGCCCTAGGTTCGCAACTTTAAGGCCACAATTGCTCGCGAGGATAATAAGAATACGAATGCGACGCATAAATTATCAATCGATTGCCATTACCATTTTTTGCGCGTTCGCCCTATTTTTTCCTCAGCAGATTCTTCTTGAACGCCGGCCGGAATGTGTCCCCCCACGCCCCGACATCCCGGCTCCCCATCGCGGGTAGACCGTATACTTTTTTAAAGCCGCAATCACCGATGACAGATTTATGAAAATATTTGTCTGGGACGGCAGTTATTTTAAATATTCGCCGGAATCATTTGATTATGCAGATACTCACACACACACACACACCCACAGGGAAAGAGAAAAACAACGATCGGAACGGGGCCGACGCTCCCCAGCACCAGAGACAGAATTTCGATGGAAAACTATCAAAAATATTCATCGGGATTAATACAAAAATTTAAAAAAAGTTTGTTATATTTTTTTGTCTTCTACTTAGTGCGATACTGAAACTGTACTATACTGTACTGAAACTGCACATGTTTTGATGTCAATTGAAAGCTAAAAATCCTACTATTTTTATTTATCATCACACTGAGGAGATTTGAAAACTGTTCCTTTGAATGTTGATCTCAGAAGCTTCAAGCAATAAATATGCGTGCTTTGAAAGGATTTAGATCACTAGAGCAAAATGGAGCAGACACGTGATAGTGAGCTTTTAGAGTACTTAGTTTGGAAATGTGAATATTTGAGATAAATATGGGTGAAAATTAATATTAATATTGTGCAAATGTTTGAAATTAAGTGTTGCACATTAAAGTTTTTAATTATAGTAAATAGGAGTTTTAAATGGGACAATTTTAATTTCATAGAATGATGGGCTCGGACAATGGCGCACAAATTGATATGCAGCGCAGACGTAAAATTAATTCCCAATTCCGCGGTAAACGCTGATGATTCATTGTATATATTTAATGGGCAAGCATATTAAACAATAATATTTATGTTATTTTATTCTAAATCATCTGATTACGGGCGGCGCGTGAATTGATGGCATTGTTAGCAAATATTTATTTAGTATTTATGATTATGCGGCCGTCCGCGCAAAATACAAATCCGATAGATGATAAAACGCGATTAAACTTCGGCCGAGCCGTAAATTGAACTAAACTGAAAATCCGAATGGACGCATTCGAACAAGAAGATTAGATAAGTGTAATTACTGATTTATTAGGCCGCGCAGCGCACTGAGGAGGGTGTGACGTTCTATTTAAATACTGAGAACTAATCCGATTTGCGGGCGGATATAAAAAATCTGCTTATCAATTTCCACCCCCTGCGAACAGTCTCTTTCTCGCTCATGGAACCCGCGGTACTCATGGAAGAATGCTATCTGTTTAACCTCAGCTCGAAATTACACACATTAGAGTGCCAGTAATGCTAACTGCTCGGGACGGTATGTTAATGCGGTCGTTCTTTTATGCGGGAGCGTTTCACGCTGATATCGATATTAATGGGGGTTGGGGGCGCAATTATTTAAATTGTTAAAACTGGACACACACTGTTCAACAAAATGAATATGCGAACGTATTTCCTTTTCATGCTGAAATCACATAGAATATAGAGCAAAACCCAAATCTAAAATTGTAACCTGCTTTCAGAAAAATAGACCTTATTACATAGAATAGAAATGTCATTACTATTTTTTATAGTGAATATGGGGACATCTATAGATAGCTGTCCCACACTATTCCAATGCAGCAAAATCAGATAATTAACAATTAATATGAGGTAACAGTGCAATGATAATAAGTAAAGTAGTCCTGTGGAAAGCTGACAATGACTGATGCTTTTTTGAACGAAAAATCGCGTTTTCTATACACGTTTGTATATTTATTCCAAACTATTCAAATGCAGTAAAATCAGATAATTAACAATTAATAAATAAAAATATGAGGTAACAGTGAAATGATAATAAGTAAAGTAGTCCTATGGAAAGCTGCTTGACAGACGGTTTTTCGGACATAAAATCGCGTTTTCTGTGCTCGATCGTATATTTATTCCAAACTATTGAAATGCAGTAAAATCAGATAATTAACAATTAATAAATAAAAATGTGAGGTAACAGTGCAATGATAATAAGTAAAGTAGTCCTGTGGAAAGCTGATTGACAGACGGTATTTCGAAAAAAAAATCGCGTTTTCTATACTCGTTCGTGTGCTTAAGGTAAATGTAATAGAATGAAATGGAATAAGGAACGTATGTCGAGAAACGTAATATGGAGCGATGAGTCATTGTCAGCTTTCGACGGGACGAGTATATAGTAGAAATCGCGAGAGCTGGCTTATGATTCACCCTATAAAAATATTTCTCAAAGAAATAAATGCAATACCGGATTAGCTCTATCACTAAATGCACTAAAACGCTTAAATAAAATGAGACAGTAAAGGTCTAATACATCTGCTGTACAATTAAAATGAGAGGAAGCGAATGAATACGTGCAATCACCAATATTTGAAGGGCAATGAAAAGCCATAAATCAGAGCGAATTTCGACGTTATTGATAATCGGGGTTTAGGCATGTACATTGTACATGGTACTAGCACAAATACACATGCAAAACAGCTTCGCGTTCAAATGTCTATAAGGCGGTCAAAAAAACTGTGTTGCACTTCGATTGTCGGCGATTGTACCTACATGAAAATTTATACATTCCGAGCGATAAATCACAATTAATCGTGATTTCTACTATATTAGTAGTGCAATGAGAATGCAATAGCGCAAAAAAATGATAGATCCCTTCTTTTTTAATAGACATAATTAATTAAGGTAATGAAAAATAAAATAAATACTCAAACCTAAACAAATGCATCGCAACAATTAAAACATAATGACATGCCCGGCTAGACATTAGTACGAGATGGCGATGAGCCCTCTGTAACGAAGAAGCCAGTCCAAGGAAAAAAACCTGCCTTAAGGGTGTTGAAGGTCTATGGAAATACGTTTTTAGATTTTCAAAATACTATTCAATTTTCTTTAGCAACTTTTTCTTTATCATGATCACAAAAGTCAGGTTTGGAATAAATCATGAAAAAATCTTTAAATTCAAATTAATTTTCTAATTAAGTTTCTTAATAAGTTTCTTTACTGTACATTTGTTTATGGACCCGTTGTTGTGAATTAGCGAAACAAACAGATTAGAGTAAAAAAGGGAAAAGTTATCCTCCTTATCCTTTTCATCATGCTCATTCTCACTGTCCTTATTGTCCTCCTCGCCTTTCTCCTCCGTCTTGCTCGTCCTTTCCCAAGTCATAATAGTCCTCCAAGTGTGCATCCTCGCCATCTTCCTCATCACCGTTGTCATATTATGTCATGTATGCAACCTAATTTTCACAAAATTGTAAAATAATGCATTGCTTTACTGCGATTGAAACTATATTTGCGTAATTATAAGAGTTTTCAATTCAGTTGAGTTTATATGCAATGCACAATTCTTGAGATATTCAAGTTTTAAGGTGACCATATTATTTTAGATGCTAATGGAAACGTTCTCCAAAGTAGTTAATACTCTTAAAATGATTTCTCAAATTCATCATTCATTTTATTAAATTTCGTTAATATCCAACGCATAATTATTGAGATATTCGTTTTATGATGTAGTACTGTTTTATTTTGTAATATTTTAAGTTGTATCAAATCACTATCGAGATCAAGTGAAGTAAATTTATGATGTCGGAGAAAAAAATCTAAGGTTGTGACAATCAATGGTTTTGAAAATTGAAATCAATAGCTCGAAATGTATGAATGGATAATCCAGCGTCATAGTATATGACACTATATAATAAAAGAAAAATGAATTATAAAAGGTTTTTTTAGATAAAATTGATGCTGCTATTATTATGATTATTGTTATTAAAAAAATAATTATTGAAATATAAATTATAATTATTATTTTTACTAGTTTATTAGATCTTTAGATTGGAAATCTAAAATATGTTTTATACTATATAAATATCTACCTCATTAATAAATAGATATAATAAGGAAAGTCATGCTACATCTAGAAAGTGTCAATATCAAGTAGCTAAATTTGATCTATATAAATATTATCCAAAGCATTTATGTCTGAACAATCATGGTCAATTTTTATAAATATCAAATTTTCAATATACTTTAAGTCTGCCAAAAACTCTATCTAACTTTCTGTTTTTTTTTTGTGTGGACATAGTTATGGAACATTACTTTACTACATATTTACCAATTTCGCAGATATCTGGACACTTCAAAATTAACCACATTGTATATATTTTATGTTACTGCCATTAGTCTGGAAATTTTCAAAAACTTGAAGCTTTTATTTGTATATTTAGCAGTTACGCAGATAAATCAAGACACTGAAAAAACAACCACCCGGTATATATTTTATGTCACTGCGATGTCTGGTAAATTTTCCAAACTTGAAGCTTTTATTTGTAGCTTTGCCAGTTTCACAGATATACCTAATCTGGACACTAAAAAATCAACTACTCTATATATATATTTGATGTCACTGCGATCAGCCTGAAAAATTTCCCAAATTTTCAATCAGTATTATACAGTGACAGTTTTACTATTCCAAAATACATATTTTATTTTTTTGATAAACAGTATAGTACTTTAAACCTGATAAACTTTCGTTTTAGTAGATATAACATTTTAAACCTCTAAACTTTCGCTATAATTTATTAATATTTCAACTACTATCATTCACTACTACTATTCTTATTATTACCATCAGTATTATTATTTCTTATTATTACTATACACTTTGTATTACTATTCGACAGGCTGATAGCCAGTAACATATTGTTACTACTACTATGATTAGCTTGTAATTGTTTATATTCCACTATGATTTTTCGTAATTTCCTTTTTATTTATAATAAATGATAAAATTAAAACAACCAATTAAAACCCAGTTTTTACAGTTTTTTATGTTTATTGCTAAAAGTTGACAATTTTTATTAACTCGAAATTTTTATTTTGCTCTGCGTATTATAAAATCTTACAATTTGCAAAAATGAGGAGTTCTTATTATTATTACTACATTATAATATTAAAAATAAAATATAGCTACGAGCTTGAATGTGATAATTATTCTTTGAATTTTTGCTAGCTCATTTAGTTTGCTTTTGGCAAATTCATATAACTACTTAAACATAATGCATAATTGTTGTTATCATTTGTTTTTCGCTGATCTAAAATTCATCTCAAAATTAATTATAGCTTTTCCAAGTATAAATAATATGCTTATAAAAATAATAATTGCAATACTTAATTATTATAATAACAAACTTTTTCAGATGCTGTATTATTAAATATATCCATAACTGGCTATTGTCCAATGGGTGCATCAGTAGTGTTTTTAACATATGTGTGAGTCTAGGTTTGTTACTATTTTAAATTCAATAATCTGGGGTTACTTAGTGGTATTCTGAATATTTTGTGTAAAAATGCACACGTATTATATGCAACACAATGAACTTGGTTATTTAGTAGTTAATTTTAATCTTGTTATTTATAATGGACAGCTGTTAAAATCATATAATTGGATGAGAGACATGCCATTACACTAGTCAACACATGTTTTTTGTCCCTTAGACGTAAATAGCCGATTGTGATAGGAAATGTTGCGCTGATTTCAGAAACGTCAAAAAACATTTTTACAATATGTGTAACTTTTTTTGGGATGGAAGACTGATTCCGATAATTTTTTATGGCAATACTGGATTAAAATTTCAGGTTAATAGTTACTGGTATCACTTTTCTAACCTCTCTTTAACTGAGAACCTGTTTTGTAAGTAAATAGTGCAAAAAATCCTCTGTTCACATCGTGACCATAATGTTCAACAAAAATTCAAATCCCCAAGAGTAACGCTATTTGAAAAACTGATTAAAACCTTCGACAGTGAATGATGCTACATACATCTTTTCATCTTCATCTCCACAACCTCACATCTCATTCCCAATAAACCATTCACGGCAAGACCACGGTCGATAGCCCTTTCATTATCATGTTACATGTAATATGTTTTGTATATATGTACATGGTTCTTGAATAAATCTGTTTCTCTCTCTAGTGCAAAAAACTATGTAAAAATCTAAAAAAAAAATGACCTACACATTTTTATTTTATTTCGCACATATGCATAGTAAATACTTTTCGAAAAATACATATAAATTGAAGGGACAACACATTCCTCAAAATTTGTCGACCAGTGTTATTTAGATAGATATAACAGATTAGGTAGATTATAACGATTATATCACTCATAATGCTTTTATTCGGAGGCGGAAAGACCACATGGGGTTGATAGCCTAATAAAGATTGTTAATATATATGCTTTTATCCCTATCCTAGTGACCGCCTAATAGCTGATAATCAGAATACGCATTGACTAATAAGTGATAAGTCCTGTGCACATCTGGTGTGCTATGCTGTCAACTGAAATGTCACAATTAGACAAAATGTCGTGCTCCGGTGATTCTTCCTTAAAAATATTGAAGAAAACATACAAAACCACAAACCATCTAATACTGTAAGGTCTCAAAAATATATTTGGGCCCAATTTACCGAGTTCTGAAACATAATAAATAAATTTCTATTTACAAAAGTATTACATTTTTCATTCGTGATATAATCTGACGAATACAACTCTTGGAGTCTGGACTATTGATGATCGCATTGGTTGATGGACTCAACATGTTGTCCAATAATTAATATTTGACAATATGTTTCGTATCCCAACTCATGCGACTATCGAAAGTCATGATTCCACTCGTTGTATTATATATGATAATCCCAAATTCTAGATAGAATATGGTAGAAAATAACACAATTGGGGTAAAAAATGTTCGGTCTATTATTCAACATGGCAAATGTTGACACGAAACAGCAATTTATGTAAAATTGGTATCATGTCGTAGCATATTATGCATATCATGTAATTAATATGCCCGGCCCATGCACCATTTAGTAGACTCAGCATATTAATCAGTCATGATTCCACTCGTATTATATATGATAATCACAAAATATAGATAGAATATTGTAGAAAAAACACAATTGGGTAAAAAAAATATTTGGGCTATTATTGAAAATGGCAAATGTTTACACGAAACAGCCATATTTGTTAGGTTCGTATTATGTTGTATCATATTATGCATATCATGTAATTAATATGCCCGGCGCATGCACCATTTATTAGACTCGGCACATTTATAGTTATAGTTATATTATATTTATTCAGTCCACATATTGCATTGTAAATGCCTCTAATTTACGGAGAATTTTAATGCCTTATTGAAATTTTATTAGTTTGTTTGCTATAATTTTCAGTTTCATTACATAAATACAATACATTTATTCTATTAATGTAATGGTACTACTATCATTTCACGTCTTTGCTCACATTTATTATACTTATTATTTAAGTATATTCAGGAAAACGATGCGTACCTGGCAATTTTACCTATCTGTATTTATTATCTATGCCTTAAAATTTCACAAATATGTACAAATATGTATGTATTTCACAAATATATTAAGGCATAGATAATAAATACAGATACAAGTAAAATTGCCAAGTACAGCATCGTTAACATGAATATATACAGTTCCTTGCCGAAAAACTCAACAAAGGCGCTAAAAATGATTCAAAATACAAATATATTATTATTATATTCAAATATATTGAAGTAGTTGTAGTAAGTACCATAATGTATCTAACATTGATTTGTTTAGTTGTTTGCTTGTTTGGCATTTATTTGTTTGGTAGTTAGAGTACTTAGTTTTATTATAAATATGCATTGTTATTACTATTATATTTAGATTGTATGTTCAATTAGAGTGTATTACAAGCTTGCGCAGTAATTATTATTTTCTGTGTAAAAATGAAATTGTCGATTCAAATGCGTTAACCATTTAATTTATACAAGAGATGGAATTTTGACTAATTGCTCGAGATTTCCATATGAATGAGATAATGAAATATGGTAACATTAATATGGATATATGCTACAAAGCGAACCGTAAGCAGGGCCGCGTCGCGACGCCCAAAGCGCCCCGACAATAACGGCCACATTAGCGCGGCGCGCAATCTGTATGTATGAGATTTTCGCTAATTTACATAAAATGTGTCTCAGTGATTCATATATCTTATTGTATTTGATATACGATTCCCGCCCGGTTCTGTTTGGATTCCGATTTCGTTTGAACACTCTGGAGATTTAAAGCAGGTCCCGGGAACCGGGCAAAAATTACATATGTATATCGCGCGCCCGCACAAAAGCGCACACAAACAGGCATAGACACATGGACCGCCACTGTCCGGTTATTTTAAATTTAAATTAACGGCAATAAATATCGCTGAGCTCGCATTCGGACACGACCCTAGGAATGCAATTGGCAATTGCGTATATTGGCACTTACACTTACAGTAATAAGTACTGTCCCCCACTAACCTATCTTAACACTTACGTCATATTCGGGCTCATGCACTGAAAGAACCGACGCTCGCAGTTTAATCAAACTAATAGGAAGCGTCGCCGCCGCCTCGCAATCATTCAAAACACGACCCTTATTATGGGGTGCGCTAGGGGGCACAATCGTCCGAAATAAACCCCACACACTGGCATCCAGTGGCGAAATATGGCGAGCTCGTATATTTTCATAAAGTGTCATTTAGTAGATTTATTAAATCATCAGGGCCGGTTCAGAGATTTTTTCGCATGTGGGAAACTAATCATTTGAACGGCCCCTCACACCGAATATTAAAACATATTTATGAACGAAAAACGATCCGTTGTGAACCGAAAATAATATTTTATATTTGGCATTACAATTTCACCTCTGTTTCATAATATGCGAGATATTTTACTATTTCCACTTTTTCCAAAATAAGTTCAACAATTGTCCTAGTCACATTATTGTGCGAAATTCATAAGTAGACCATAATTAACTATTTCTGTAATATTGTTATCTATTTAGTTGTGTCTTTTAATAACAAACATTTATTTGAAACGATAAATCCGTATTTGGTTCTAGCATGGAGTTCAAAGAGGTTCGAAGAGGCAATGGATATTTAGTTAGTTTTCTTGGCAGTTTGTAGTTTCAATCCTCAACTCAATCCAGGGGTCTCCCCTGTTTGCCTCAAACCGCCCCTGCAAATCATCTTTGCGAAATGAATGTGTTTATGCTAGGTAATCATTTTTAAATGATGTTTATGATCGCCCGGCCGTTATTTTTTTTTCGTGTGTGTGTGTGTGTGACGGTGTCCGTTTTTAGCGGCCGTAAATTACCCCGATAATGGACGATTTATGGCCAATGTGTTTTCACACAGTGAAATTAATACGCCACGTAAAAATCCGAATCCGCGCCTCGCGCTTTATTTTAATCCACTAAACAGATTTATATTGTACGGCTGTGAATATTATATTGCGGCCACTGTGCAATAATAGCGTATGTAAATGATGGCTGCGGTTATGGGCAATATTTCACGCATTTTCTGACTGAAAAGCGGGCGTTTTCAGCGGGTCGCGGGTCAGTTGATGTACGAGTGCTATTGAACAAACGCCGGCCCGAAAGGAAGCCAGATCATTAATTTTAAAGAGCACAATAGTAGCAGGAAAGCACATGTTAAGTTTAGTTTGTTAATTACGACGTCACACACAATGGGAGCCGTTCCGGCGCTGCCAGGACCGGAAATGTGGCGCTCGTTGCCCTGTTTCAAACTCTCACCGGCAGGAGAGATAATTTCCATTCTTACCGCGTGTATCAGGATGATTACTTAAAATCCCATTATCACGCAGGAATATGTACGTAAACAATTTAAACTTTACAACAACAAGAGTAACAACGGGGAGACACTAACAACTGGAAGTGGAGCGCAATGGGAAATTGCATAAATATGTTGGCGAAGAAAGTTGTAGCCCAGCTCTCTGGAAACTCGCACATTTAATTTTCCATCTCGGTGTCTGCATCCACAGATTGTCTACAGCATTTTCTCAGTTTACATATTATATTATACACTGTTGAATATAGCCAAAAACAGCAATTTTCCAATACATGTAGGTATATGCAACAATATATTACTTAACGAGAGTTGTAAGAAGCATATTACGCACGAAGAGAAAGTTTACATACCGAGTCGCGCAGCGGCGAGGTTCGTAATTTCTCGAGTGTGTAATTGCGTTACAACTCAAGTAATGTACACTATTTTTTCTACTCCCAGTCGCAATTCTGAAAAATTTTGCACAAATTGATACATTTTTGTTCTTTCAGATGCTCATGGTAATATTTGATATTGGCCATCATCTAACTATTTTGACAATTTCAAAACTAAATATCACAATGTTGTCAATACTCACACAAATAATTCCCCCTAACTGTTACGTAATTTTACCTATATTTTGCACAATTATGTTATTTCCATAAATCTGGTTTACTTAAGTTTACGAAATGTTTGCAAAAAGTGAAAACCTATACAATAAACTACTACGTCCGATTAGTGGATTTCAGCGAAAAATCATTGGGACCTCTGAAATTTGGTTAAAGCTTATATCAATTTTCAAGTCGATTCGTTATGTAGCTTAGGTTATACGGAAGACAGATAGACAGAGGAACGCACAAACAGACAGACATATAGACAGACAGAAAGACAACCAAACGGATAGACAGAAATACATCAGTTCAAACCCTACCTTTTTCTAAATCTGTCGATCTAAAAGTATCGAAAAGTGATATTTCCGTAAAAATCTCGATTTCAAAAATGTTCACTAGCATATACTCTCTAAGTATATAAATAAATGTAAAAATAGTACCTATACATATGTAAGATTAAATTGCAGGGTGTGTCAGGAGGAAGTGCAAATATTTTGGAAAGTGTTAAAAAAATGATAAATAAATATATAGGAGTTTATATAAATAATAAATATGAAAAAAAAATCTAATACATCGAGGTCCAATGGTTTTCGAGGTTCAAAGGACTCAATGATTTTTGAGGTTAGGTTAAATTAGGTATTGAATTTTTATATTTTTAGTTACACCTTAAAATCTGAAATGTGATATCGCGTTATTGAGCAGTCATTTTACCAAATGATATAAATAATCGTAATTAACAGTTGTAAGCATTGATTAACGATGAGACACATGCTCATATGACATTATTTACTTAGAATAATCCATACTATACCTTCCCAAAATATTTGCAAACTTCCTCCTGAAACTCCCTGTATAATATGATATCATGGAAGCCGATCACAAGTAACATACTTGATAACGAGTTAACATAAGTCTAGTCCAGTCATTAGTACAAGTTTCATCTCGGATTCCATAAAAATTCAGACAAATTCTAATTGAATCAATATCCAATTCTATTAATAAAAATGCAAAAAATATATGTAGGGAGGCACAGAAAATTAATTATGACCTTAGTTGTTAATTGAAAATCTAGATAACGGAAGTCACCAATCTTGTAATTTAACTCCATGATCTTTTGAAACTCTTTGAAAGAATTGCAAGTTTCTAATGCTATTACTTATCGTAGTAGTTAAAAATTAAACAAACAAAAAATCAAGTCTCTTAGATTACAAGTGATATCTACACGGTGCAGGAGTTTAAATGCAGAAAATCTAGAAAAAATCACAGAAACTATGATTAATTAACTTAGGTCCATGATCTGCAACAACTCCAGAAAAAGTTGGTAATGATGTAATTCATCTATCTCTCTGAGTTGTAAAAAAAATAAGCTACTTTTACTTTATTGGTTTTGATTCAACCCCATTTCAAAACAAATTAAAAAATCATATCTACGTGTTTTAGAAAATGACAAGTATAAAGTTGCTAATGTAGTATTGATCTCCAAGATTTGTACCTACTAAACAAAAATTCTGGAAAATTCAAGTCTTCTAGGTAACGACTCATCCCTACATTGTGTAGGAAATCTAGAAAAAAAATCTTGTAAGCGATTATTAATTAAATGTGCTATTTTATTTGCAAACACTCCAGAAACGTCAGTGATGGTGTATACATTTGTCTAGGTTATTTGCAAAAAAAAAAACGAAAAATTGGAGCAACTCTGTTTCATCTCCATAATTTTCAAAACAAACTTAAAAATTGATATCTACGTGTTCTAGAAAATGAAAAATATAAAGTTGCTAATGCAGTGTTTGATATCAAAGATTTGTACTAAAACAAAAACTAGAAAAGACTTCTAGGTTACGACTCATCTCTTCAATGTGTGACTCATCTCCAAGTGACTGTATTGTAACTTTGCAAAATACAATCTCAAGAAGGATTCAAAATGGATATTTTCGATCTTTTTTCATGTACACATATAGACCGATATTTTATGAGGGACGAAAGCTCATATTTGGTTTTCATAGTGTCAAGTTTTCAGTTACTCTCATAGTAATTTTAGAGAGAAAAGACTGCCCAAATCAGTCAAATGGTTTAACAGAAATTCAGTTTTTTGTCTCCTTAAAAATTTGCGGAGATGATCGCTTTTCGAAGTTTGCAATTCAAATATGAAATTATTTGCAGAAAATATATTGAAATTTATAATTTATCTCCATAGATTTCTAAACAAAGAAAAAAGTCAGTAGTGCTGTCGTCCATTTTCATTATTTGCAAAACACTTGAAAATCGTAATTCACACGAATCTTGTGATTTATGTCGATGATTGGCAGATGTATTAAGAAATGAAAATCACTAACCTCAATTTTCATAGGTTGCGGAAAATTGCTCGAAAACAATTGCTCGAAAGAAAATTGCTCGAAATCTATTGCTTGAAAAACAGTTCTTCGAATAGCAATCCCTCGAATGGAAAATTACACCCATTGAAAATTGCTCGAATAGATAATTGCTCGAATTGTAAAGTGCTCGAATGGAAAATTTGTTAAAATAATGACATAAGTTAGCAAAAGAAAATTTATTAAATTTATAAAAATACAAAATATGTAATTAAATGCATCTACTTGAATCATGTTCTGTTAAGCATTCTAGGTTAGGTTAGATTAGGTTAGATTTGGTTAGGTTAGGCAGAATCCTACCATTGTACTAGTAAATATAAATTACTTTTCTAGTAGGTAGGTACATGCGTTTCATTACATTATATTATTATATTTTATAAAATTGTATTGTATTATATATTATTTTGTATTTATATAAATTTAATAAAATTTCTTTTACGTAATACATTATTTCGACCAATTTTCCATTGGAGCAATTTTCCATTGGTACAATTTTCCATTCGAGCCATTTTCCATTCGAGGAATTGTTATTCGAGCAGTTCGACTTTCGGGCAATTTTCTATTCGAGGAACTATTTTTCGAGCAATTGATTTCGAGCAATTATTTTCGAGCAATTTTCACCAAACAAAGTTTCACAGTATCTAATAAAATGCTAGTTGCTAATACTGTATTTTCATCTCCATAAACTGCATTCTACCAAGAACATGTAAATCATTAGTGCTACAGCGCTATCATTCGTATCTATGATTTATAGATATGCATATAACTCATCAGTGGTGTCATTCATCTCCATGGTTTATACAAAATAACGAAAATTTAAGTCACTATTGCTGGGATTTATGTCCATGTAGAAACTGGACAATAAATTATTAAAGCTGCGATTCATTTCAAAGGGTGACAGATAAATCAAGAAAATGAAAGTTAAAAATTTATCTTTATAAATAGCACACAATAATAAATGTAAGTCATGAATTGCAAAATTAGTTCCATGATTTGCAAAAACTGTCACGGATATGATTCAGCATCACAATTGGCAGAAAACTGAGGATATGCAGTATTAGTGCATGCATTTGCATGATCTACAGATAGATCTAGAATATATATAATAATAGGAATACTTATTAGCATAAAGCTACATAATATACACATAAATCATAAAATTAAAGTTAAAAATTTATCTTTATAAATAGCACAAAATAAAAAATGTAAGTCATGAATTGCAAAATTAGTTCCATGATTTGCAAAAACTGTCACGGATGTGATTCAGCATCACGATTGGCAGAAAATTAAGGATATGCATGTTACTAATACTGCATGCATTTGCATGATCTACAGATAGATCTAGAAAATATATACTGATAAGAATATATTAGCTTAAAGCTACATAATATACACATAAAGCACAATAGAAAAAATAAAAATATATCAAAAACAGAACAATGTCAAAATGGAATACATTATGAATGTATTATTATAAACAAATTATGAATGCCACGAATCATCTGGCAAACTTGCATAAATCCTAGAAAACTCTGTAAAGGAACGCCTAGGAAATCGAAGTAAATTATTCTGTGATTCATCTCGATGAAGCCGATTATAGTGTGATAATGGGGTAATTTTCAAGATTTGCAGAAAATTACGAAAGAAAATATAATTGGTCAATGTTGGAGGCATCTCTTCGTGATACATGATGAAATTTAATAAAACAAACACATTTATTTTGTGTGTTTATAACACACTGTGATATAAACAAAGAAAAGTGGTTGTTTTATTTAAAGAAAATGTAGGTGATTAGTGTCTAATGATTCTTAGAAAAACTACAAATTTAGAATCATTGGATCATAAATCCCTTCATATCCACAAAATGTCACTAATGCTGCGATTATTTTCATAATTCACAGAAAATCTAATAGGCAAGTCACCAAAGCTGCGAGTTGAGTTCTTGTGGAATGAAGTGCTAAAATTCTAGAATCACGAAATTACCAATGGATCGATTTATCTTTATTAATTAAAGTAAACCATAAGGAAACTATAAATTGCAAGTCATTAATGCTACGATTCATTTCCATAATTTTCAGGAAACACCCTTTACAGATACCTAGATTTATCTCCACGATAACAGAATAAAAATCTAAAAAAACAAGTCACCAAAATTGTAACTCTTTGATTCATCTCATCATCTCCAGAAACAAATAGTTTACCTTAAATTTGAAAATATAAAGTTAGTAATGCTGTGGTTTATGTGTTTCATCTCCATAATGATATTTGACAGATTTTCATAATTTGCAGAAAATACAACTCACTAACTGCGAGGTTCAGAAAAACAAAACAATATTATTTTAATTGAATTGAAATGAAATTGGGATGAGGAAGTTTTGTTTATAAAATTTGAATCTACGTAAAAAATACACAAAAAATACTTGCTCTTTCGGTTACGGAATTATAGTTAACTACATTTTTATGGAACCTCACTTGTTTATGAATTATTATTCGTTTCCATGGAAATGTGTAAGTTTTACTCCAGACAGTTGAGAATTTTGACGTTTTAGTATTTTTTTCTTTAGTTTAGAGTTTTATCCATAAATTACTAATTATGTATTTAAGGTTGTTATATTATTATTTGGTACCTACTTAGTGCTCAAAATTATTTTTATTTTACATTATTATTTATTTATTTTATTTGGCTGACTAGTTTCGGTTAGTATATAACCGTATTCAGAGGCATGTATTTAACGTTTGTACATCATTAAAGTGAATTCAAGATGTATAAACAATAAATACATGCCTCTGAAGATGGTTATATTAACCGAAACTAGTCAGGCGAAATCAAATAAATAAATAATAAAATAAAAATATTTGTTTACCAGTAAGTAACAAATAATAATATAAAAACATTACATTTTTCTTAGATTATTGCTCAACTAAACATAGAAGCGAATTTTAATGTGTAAGTTGATATGTTGTTAATCGTGCCTATGTAGTTTTTTCTGCACTCCCCCAAAATAATAATTTGTATTTGTGCCAATACTAATCAGTAGACACAAATTCAAAACATGCAAATGCAGATGTAATTCTCTCAGGAAAATACATACGCAATATTAGATTATTTGTAGATAATAAGTACTTGATGTTGTGGTAACTTAAAAAAAAACACAGTCGTGGAGCCATTAATTTTTAAGTCATAACTAATGCCAGCTCTTATTTTTTTATCAACAATACATTATTCCAATAGGTACATAAAAAAAGTGAAGAAAGACAGAAACAAGTTATAAGTTAGATATTTCATATAAAAGTAGGTAATAAAAATTAAAAAAAAAAATTACCTATAACTATATAATATAATACCTAAAATCTTCTCAATGTGCTTTTATACTCAATTGTGGTGAAAATATTTGCTGAATTGGCTACATCCAAACATACACAGTTTGATTCAAGACAATTATACTCAACAATAGATAATTCCAATAGACACATAGAAAAAGTGAAGAAAGAAAGAAAAAAGTTATAAGTTTGATATTTCATATAAAAATAAGTAATAAAAATTTAAAAAAAAATTATTAAATACAAAAAAACTTCTCAATGTGCTTTTATACTCAATTGTGGTGAAAATATTTGCAGAATCGGCTACATCCATACATACACAGTTTGATAAGTGTTCAGCTAGATTAACTTTTAACAATATGTAGTGAAACAAAATATTTGTTCAGGTTAGTGCTCACGACATAATTGTTGTCAATTATTATGTTATATATGCTTCTTTTTCAACAAGTTATAGTTATACTATTTATTATTTTATCTATATTTGTGTTAGTATTAAGTACTCTTGCATATAAAATATAAATGTATTTTGACTTGAGTAACACTGCGATGTTTCTGACCACCAACAATATAACATTACCTACAGTTTTATGTAAAATAGTAATAAATATTAGAAGAACGGGGAAATTAATTTTCGTTTAGAGGAAAATCTTTCTCAAATAATAGATAATAAAAAAAATTCTAGATATGGAAATTAAAGATGCCTTTAGAAGAAGAAGATTATAGATGACACAATATTCCAATGCAAAAATGTTTGCATGAAACTTGGAATAATAATTTCAAATTTTTCGCTACAATTAGAGGTCGTGCACTCTATTTTGTATTTGAGTTAAAACATTTCGATTCCAATAATTCCAAACTTTGAAAAACTGCCAATTATCATTAATTCCGCCAGAGTTCTAATTAAATTTTCTCATTTCCCCATTTTCGCGTTTCCCGTCGACGTGCATGTGTGTGTGTGTGGAAAAATGTGGGGACGGTCGGTCGGGATTTAGCCGCCTCCGCCGGCACCGCCCGGGGGCCTGTACGTAAATCAAGAGACTGCGAGGCGCGGCGTTTTTGCTTTAAAATATTTTCTACATAACGTAACTATCCACTTAGCCGGAGACCGAGCCGACATATGTGACAACTCTCCATTCCGGTACAATGAATCACAAATTTAATCTCACAAATGGATCCCGACCGCATTTCTCAGCGTGCATACTGGCCGCCATATTGCGCCGCACATATATCATCATCTCATAACCTCAAAGTCGCGATTTATGCACGAGCCACCGGATCGAAAAGGAAAACCATACCACCCCATTCTAAATTGAAGACGATTGGGGTTGTTTACTATATCATATATAAAACAAATCCAGAATAATTATTAGTAAAAAGATACCATGATACTATGAACTATGCTACAACACAGATGGTAAAATGACAGATGTACTATATTAATGATACAATTATACTATGCGGGCAAAATTATTGAGATCAACGGTTTCGTTGCATCTAAGGTCATGCAGCTTAGCGGTAGAGCTTAATTCCCTCTTGGATGAAAATAATTTTTGCTCGCACGGTACTATTACAAAGCAGCCTCTTTTCGTCTCTAATTTACTTGTTTTAATTTACACTTTTATACCTAAAAAACATTTATGCAAAAAAAAACATTGCAAAGAACTGATTCTTGGTTTGTACCATAGATATTAACCAAACTCTGCGAAATATTTATTTTTAACAGCAATATCTCTGTGATAGGTAATATTACAACCTCTGATAAAATTTCCGTATATAACTTGTATTTGGTTCAAAGTCTTGTAAATATATGTTTTTAATGCAAATTCGATAATTTTCGATTTTTTGTCTCTAAATACACGATAAGCAATAAAATTATATCACTATTTACTATTGTTGACTAATGTTAACTATTGTTTCACTATTATTGAAAAAGGGATGAGATCGTTCAGGAGAGGTTTTCCAATATTCTATATCTTCAGTGAAAGGCACTTCTAAAACTGCAGCACTTCCAGAATATTCTGCAAAGGGCTACACATTAGAGGTACTGTCTGTGAACGGAAGGCCTGACTTACAATACAACTGAACCGATGAACAATAAAATACCTCTTGGTTCATAATGATTCCTCTAATGTTTGTGTAAATAAAGCCGCCCAATTCACTTATGCCGTTTTCTTTTTATTTTATACATGACAGATCTCGCATTGAGCCCTATTTTACTCATGTAGAATTCCATTCTATTTTCTTCTGAATTCCAGCTAAATCCAAAATTCTTCTAAAAAAGTTGCCAAAATGCAAAGCCTCCTCTTCTATATTCAATTTTAAACCCAGAAAGTTCCTGAAAGAAAAAATCTATTGTCGTACTTGCAAAACGCAAGTACTATACATTATAATTTAAGAGAACCTGTTTAGAGGAACCCAATATAGGCGCAGTTTATATAGTATCAGAAAGATACAATCTATTGTCGTACATGCAAAACGCAAGTACTATACATTATAATTTAAGATAACCTGTTTAGAGGAACCCAATATAGGCGCAGTTTATATAGTATCAGAAAGATACATTCTATTGTCGTACATGCAAAACGCAAGTACTATACATTATAATTTAAGAGAACCGGTTTAGAGAAACCCAATGTAGGCGCAGTTTATATAGTATCAGAAAGAGAAAATTCTATTGTCGTACATGCAAAACGCAAGTACTATACATTAAAATTTAAGAGAACCTGTTTAGAGGAACCCAATATAGGCGCAGTTTATGTAGTACCAGATAGAGGAAATGCTATTATTCGTACATGCAAAACACAAGTACTATATATTATAACTTAAGAGAACCTGTTTAAAGTAACCAAATATAGGCACGGTAGTACCAGAAAGAGAAAATGCTATTGTTCGTACATGCAAAAAACAAGTACTGAATACATAGTAAGTTAAGAGAACCTGCTTAGAGGAACCCACCTAAGGTGCAGTTTTACATGCATCAACTTTAAATGTAGCTAAAAGATTGTACTTGAAGAGGATAACCCGGTTTGATGCATGGGCGCAACAACGCGGTTCTAATTGAATGCACATCGAATAAGTACGTCTTACAGAACGAGAATATGCGCCGACAATATGGAAAAATGGAGGCGCTTATACATAGTAATAGTACTTGCAACAGACAAGTACTGTTTACATAGTAATAGTACTTGCAACAAACAAGTACCGTTTACATAGTAATAGTACTTGCAACAAACAAGTAGTGTTACATAGTAATAAAAACCCTGCTCGTTACTGTTTCGACGTACGAGCGCAGTGATGTGTGCTCAGTGAAGAAAAAAACCCTAAACGTATATATAAGTAGGTCGCCCAGAGTGAGAATATGCGCCGACAGTACACAAATACCAATGGCGCAACTGTAAGAAAAACCCTGCTCACTCAGGCGGCGTACTGTGTGACTCTATAACAGAGCTGTTATGAAACAAGCTCTGAAGCAAACATGCGCAAGTAAAAGAGGGAAGATCACGGTCTAAGCGTGGGCGTTGGTTCCTCTCCAAACACAGGAGGGAAACCCTAACAGCGGGGAAGTGCATAAAAATTGTACTCACTGCGATACGTCTTGGAGCTCATCTCAAAAAAAGACCTACCTTAAAATTTACGTTTAAAGTTGAATTGGCGAAGATCCAGTACCCTGCAACTCCAAACTCCGAAAACAAATCGGAGTTCGAAATTTTACGGTGTGGCGCAGGTGAGGAAAGCACGAAACAAACGCATCAATCCTCCGGCTCCACCATACCCAAACTTTCGACACTACTACGCACTGGCTTTAAAAGGACATTTATCGTCAGAAGGTAATCTGAACTGCTCAAGATACTTTCACTAATTATTTATTGAAGACAAGACAAAGCAAACACTAAAAAGTATACGTTTGACTCGGGAAGGTAATCCCAAAGTATTATCGCGAATTGACAACTTTCTGGAAGAAATTACAAATTAGTTATTACAAAATACAATGCTCAAAAACATGATCGCATGTTCATTATTAAGTGAAATTACTAAGTAGTACATGTTACATGTTACAAGTACATGTTGATGGAATTATAAAAATGTATTTTTTTGAATATACGATAATTTGTTTGAAAAGTGTATATACCAAACTTCAACCAAACCCAGGTTGGCCCAGAAGCGATGGCATATGCAGAATTAGGATGAAACACAAATATAAGATCATCCTTCCATGATTCACCTTGGGAAAGTCCAAATGGCCTGAAATATAGAGGAGAAAAGTTAATAATTACTCGTGAATATTATTACTTATTTAATCCATTGCACGTAAAATTAAAACGTTCATTTCCGCTGAATTGGGTTAAAAATTGCACTTTAATCACTTTACACTTTAAACACTTTCCGTAGCACTTCCTGTAGCACGCTCTCTTTTACGATGCAGGGTTGCCAGCCCTGCGAACAACCCTCCTCCTTTCACAGCCGGGCTTGGGACCGGTCACAGCGGAGTTAAGAGTATATATAAGAGTATAATAAACTAATAAACTATAATTGCATAAACATTGGGTAAATGAACTCCGAATTGATTGCAGGATACTGTTAATTTATGAAGGCATTCATGATTTGTAGTTTCCATATACTTAGTAGAGTACTTCCTTCACTGAAAATAAAAATCAACCTTAATATGAGAAACAAACCAGAATAATCTATATACTTATTCAAATACAAAACAGTATAGCAGTAACTAACAGAAACCACACTTCCATAACTAATTTTCAATAGAAACCCGACATCCAAAAACCAGGTTTATCGGAGCAAATCGGCCAAGTTCAATAAATATATCAATCTAGATTAAACTGATATATGCAATTTCCATGTATTACGTATTAGGTATAGTTTCTTCTGAAAATCAGTTAGGCATAGAAGCACAAATATATGCCCGGGAAATAAGCACTAACATAATACCAATAACATTTCAATTTTAAAAGATACATAAAATATTAAGTAAGATGTAAGATGTTTTAACAACTGTGCTTACAATTGAGTTATTATATTATTTATTTTCTATTAAACAAGGGAAATTTATTAATATAGAACGTGTCGCCTGTAAGAGAAATCGCCCCTATAAGTTACGTCTCGTGAAAATTGTCAGCGTTGTCATAGAAAAGCCATAATTTTTATTTTATTTTCAATAAGGCAATTGCGAAATGCTCTTTAAATCATCCCGGAATCGACGTATTTATGGTGGCTCTCCGTTGACAAACAATCTGATTGATACGTACTCCCGAAAAATATTTCAGCCTTTTTATCGGCGTCAGTTTTCAAGTTGGAACGTTTTGTGTGAGATTACTTCAGTGTTCAGGACCGCGGGGGAAATATGAGAAGTTATTTTATATCATAGTTAATTTTATAAAATCTGCAGCAAGATTGCGTCAACAAATATTGTAATGTTTATTACATATTTAATCAAGAAATTAATACGTTTCAACAGATTTGGGGTGTAAATTTTATGTATGTAAAATTTGTTTAATGTCACAAAATTGTTATTAATAGGGTCTGAATAAATAAACACTAAATAATTTAAATTATGTGCTTAAAAAAGCGAATTAAGAAAAATCAGCAACAAAACACTGGAAAAAAAGCTTCAATGAAGCAAAAACGAAGCAAAGAAAGCATTGATTTTCAAATAAAAATAAAATAAAGAAACAGTAATACAAACAAATATACAAAATATTTATTACATATTCAATCAAGAAATTAATATGTTTTAACAGATTTGGGGTGTACATTTTATGTATGTAAAATTTGTTAAATGTCACAAAATTGTTATTAATAGGGTCTGGATAAATAAGCACTAAAAAATTTATAATATAAGTGCTTAAGAAAGCGAATTAAGAAAAATAAGCTACAAAACTAAAGAAGTTTAAGATAAAGGTTGAAGAGTTCTTGCTACAGAAAAAACTATACGCATTGGATGAATTTTGATTTTTGTGTATCTTTTTTGTGTGCATTTTGAATTTTACGTAACGATATTTTATTTTTACTAAATTATGACGTCCTTCAGTGTAGTTATGTTCGATTTGTTACATTATCTAAACTGAATAAATAAATTATTTTTCTTATCTTAAACACTGGAAAAAGCTTCAATGTATTTCTAATAATATAAACAAATATACAAAATAAGTATGTTAGATTTTATATTAAACATACTCAATATTTTTTTATGAAAACAATTAATTAACTTGTGTTTTTCTAAATTTTCTATTAAAAATTTTTCCTCTAATAGAATAAAATATGTTTACGGAAAACTTCCCTCGACATCCACCGATAGTATAGGCGCGTACTTAAATACAAATATTAGGAAAGTATTAACATCTAAATTCAAAATTTTCCTTAAAATTGCCTTGTAATACATTTCCTATCTTCTGAAGTTTTGTGAAACCCTCACTTTTTCTGAGTACATCATCAAATTTGATGCGCATTATTTGCTCAATTTTACCAGGTTCTTCTTGAAGGCATATTTTAAAATCATGGACAATCACGTCAGATTCCATTAAGGGCAATCCTTGATTTTACAGTTTTTTTTATTGAATCACCAACAAAAGCATAGATAGATTTTAGAAAAGCTAAATGTTGTAATATCTCTTGATTTCTTTGCTATATTTTGACATTTATACCTATGTGGCTTCAGAATACGATGCAGAAAATTCTAAAACCTACATTTCCGCATACATCCAAATACCACATCTAGTGATAATTGGTTTCGCAGGTAAAGGTGTATGGGATATATGGGAGGTATAGAATGGTTTTTAATTGGGCTCTGATCATTAGTGATTTGCATTTTCAATATTTTCTGTAAAACGTAGGGACGAATCCCACAATTAGTATCAATGTATGAAATCATTGGAGTTCTGCAGTTTATAGATCTGCAGCAACGTGTAGAGATGTGAACACATCAATTACTGCATTTGTAACATTCAGTTTTTAAATTTCCTAGAAATGAAGTTTTTTGGAAGTGATGATATGATTCAAAGGGTCGAAGTATCAGTGACTTTTTTAGAGATTTTCTCTGAATCGTTGAGATGAATGTAGGCATAGGTAAAGCTCGTTTTATTAAAATAATGGATATGAATTGCTTTGAATCTCTATTTGTTTTTGCGGCTCTATTTAATCCATGTGCAAGCCATATAGAGTAAATTAATTTTTTTTTTAATTTCCATAAACTTTTACTATAGAAGTATTATGTTTTTTGTGGTGCTGAATTTGGCACAAAACATGTTTCTGTCAAGGGTAAAAATCTCGAAATAAGCAAAAAATAGCAGATTTTCAGTTTCAAAAAACTCAGTTTTTTGTGATTTGTCCACATTTAAAATTATGTTAGTGTGCTATTAATATATATTAATTGTTTGCAAATTATCGAGCGAAGTATACCCAATTTCAGGAAAATGTATCTCGTTTGCACCTTTTTACATAAATATACAAAATCGTAAAATCGGTAAAAATCGCCAAATCAGCAAAAAACAGCAGATTTTTCAAGAAAATCAAGAAAATATGAAAAGAAGATAAATGGGCGAAAATAAGCAGAAAAAGCTAAACAATATAGGTGTCAAAAAACTCAGTTTTTTGTGATTTGTCCACATCTAAAATTATGTAGGTGCTATTAATATACACTTCTGGACAAAATGAAGGGACCACTAGTAAAATTCAAAATAAATTTAATACAAGATAATGACATTTAACGAACCGAATTAATATATAAATGCAAGTGTTTCCTAACAAATAATGATAGTGTTTGATCGAGTGTGGCGTAGAAATCATGTTTTGTCGAATGCTCTAAACTATTTTAACGCGAAGTTAGCTCCTAAGTTTGTTGGTCCTTTTGTAGTGGCCCATAAGAGGTCTTTGTGGGACGTATGATCTAACCAATGATTTTGGTGATCCAGGAGGGACATGGCATGTGAAAGATTTGAAACCTGCTCTGGACGATGATCATTCGCTTTCGAACTAGGTGTTTGTTAGATTTTTCTGGTTAAGTGTAGTTTAGCATTAGGTTAGTTGTGTTAGTTTTGATAGTTTGATTGATTGTAATTAGTGGCTGTCACTTGTCTAAAACCATACGGTGTAAGTAAACTTTTATATTCTATGGGATCGTTCGTGTTTTGTCCTTGAGTGACATGCCGCCTTGCGGAGATTGTCGACGACTCCCTAGTTTAGCTATTTAGCTTAGCCCTTTGGGGGATTTAATGAATATGATTGTGGTTACGCGTCGAGTGTGTCGGGACATTGTTACTCCCACTAGTACTATCTTTCTTTCGTCATTTGTATGAGTTTATTTTTCTTTTTGGGGGTTTGAAAAAAACATCCGCTTCCCGGAGTTTTTAATTTTGTTGGGGGGGAATTTGCAACGGTCCAAAAATAGCGTTGGCAGAAACGGCTTTTTAATAATTAACGGACGTATGGACCTGCACGGTAGGCAACCATGCTTGCATTTTTTTTGTTGTGGTGACGCGTCTCCCCGGTGAGCGATTTTTAAATTCGTTTTGCGCTAGTGTACGAGAAAGGTCGCTCCCTCTGCCCTTTCAATCGCGCGATTAGGAGCTTATTTTATTCGGCCGAATAGAGTAAACCCTGCGCGAAAGGGTGGCGCTCGGAGGTATTTGTTTTCAGGAGCGCAGGACACGGTGTCCGTCTTGATTTGTGTGAATAAACGCCGACATCTTACCATACCAAACTCACACCTGTTATTTTTTTGCTCCCCCCACGTTTTCTCTTTACAGTTTTCTATTTCATTCATTTCAGTTACAGTTTTACAGTTTTCTATTCTCACTACGAGATTTAAACCTGGTGGTGTTGACGCCAAACGGTCAGCGTTGTGACAGTTCGTGATTTCTGAACTTCGCTGACTGTCTGCCGTCCACCCACACAGGTAGGGTGGAGCCTCCCTTGCGACGAAGTAGCAACGAGGTAAAATTACGTGGAGCCTTTTTTTAACCCCCCCACTCTCTGACACCGAGAGCCTGGCCCTCGTCACTACTTCAAAGGGACCCTCCACTCGCTCCACGGCCTAACGCGCCGACTGCCCTTCAGGTACGTCACAAAACGTCAAATTATGACTTGTGAAAAATCTATTGAAAACAACTTATAAATTGGAAAAGTTATTTTAAGTATATTTGATAGTCCCTTACTTTTGTCCAGAAGTGTATTAATTATTCGTAAATTATCGAGCGAAGTATACACAATTTCTAGAAAATGTATCTCGTTTGCACCTTTTTACATAAACATACTAACATTTATGTACTCTGCATGGTAGTAATTAAAATAGAAATAGTGTTTCACTGTTTTACTAGAAAACATGAATTATGAATTGTCCATCGAATTTTGTATAATAAATGGCCCACAGCATTAGTGACATGCATTTTGTATATATTCTTAACAAATGGTGGTAAAAAATGGAATTAATGATGAACATTCACAATTCCCATTTTCTTTGTATGAATAATTTATTACATCATAAGTGATTTGCATTTTCTATATTTTCTGCAAAACATAGGGATGAATCCTACAATTAGTGTTAATGTATGAAATCATTGAAGTTCTGCAGTTTATAAATTTGCAGCAATTTATAGACATAGGAACACATAAACCACAGCATTAATAACTTTCAGTTTTTAAATTTCCTATAAATTACTTTTTTTGGAAGTGATGACTGATGATATGATTCAAAGAGTCGCAGTTTCAGTGGCTTCCTTTTTTTAAGATTTTCTGTAAATCGTTGAGATGAATGTAGGCATATTGTAAAGGGCGATTTCTTAAAATCGTGGAAATGAATCGTAGTATTAATCACTTTCAGTTTATTGGTATCCATTAATTCATAACGATGATTGGAATCATTGGAAATTTCAGGATTCTAGATTTTTTACGCGCAGTTTCAGTGACTTGTTATTTGTAAGTTTTTCTGTGAATCGTCCAAAATTGTACAATAAATGGATCACATCATTACTGATATGCATTTTGTATATATTTTTTAACAAATGGTGGTTAAAAATGGGATTAATGTGAGTTACAGTTCCATTTTCCATTTTCTTTTCATAAATCATTAATTACATCATTAGTGACTTGCATTTACGTAGATTACATAGATTCTGCAAAACTTGGGGATGAATACCGCAATTAGAGTCAATGTATGAAATCATTTCAGTTCTGCAATTTATAAATTTGCAGCAATTTATAGAGATGGGAACAATAAACCACAGCATTAGTAACTTATAGTTTTTAAATTTCCTACAAATTACGTTTTTTGGTAGTGATGATATGATTCAAAGCGTCGCAGTTTCAGTGATTTACTTCTTTAGAGCTTTTCTGTGAATCGTTGAGATGAATGTAGGCATTAGTAAAGGGCGTTTTCTTAAAATCATGGAAATAAATCGTATCATTAATGACTTGCAGTTTATAGGTATCCGTTAATCCATAACGATGATTCAAAACACTTTCATTAATTTCAGGATTCTAGATTTTGACTCGCAGTTTCAGTGACTTGTTTTTTTGGAGTTTTTCTGTATATCGTGGAAATAAATCTAAGCATTAGTAAAATGCGTTTTCTTAAAATCGTGGAAATGCTTCGTATCATTAATGACTTGCTGTTTCTAGGTATCGTTTAATTCATAACGATGATTCGAATCATTGGAAATTTTAGGATTCTAGATTTTTTACTCTCAGTCTCAGCGGCTTGCTTTCTTTAGAGTTTTTCTGTGAATCGTGGAAATTTATCTAAGCATTAGTAAAGGGTGTTTTCTTAAAATCATGGAAATGAATCGTAGCATTAGTGACTTCAGTTTATAGGTATCCTTTAATCCATAATGATGATTCGAAACACTTTTATTAATTTCAGGATTCTAGATTTTTACTCCCAGTTTCAGTGACTTGGTTTTTTAGAGTTTTTCTGTACATCATTAGTAAAATGCGTTTTCTTAAGATCGTGGAAATGAATCGTATCATTAATGACTTACAGTTTCTAGGAATTCCTTAATTCATAATGATGATTCGAATCATTGGAAATTTTAGGTTCCTAGATTTTTTACTCTCAGTTTCAGTAACTTGCTTTTTTTAGAGTCTTTCTGTGAATCGTGGAAATGAATCTAAGCATTAGTAAAGGGCGTTTTCTTAAAATTATCAAAATGAATCGTAGCACTAATAACTTGCAGTTTATAAGTTTAGTTAAATTCATTCAAAAGACGAATCGAATCATTGGTAAATTAAAGATTCATCATTTTCGGCAATTCATTGCAACAAATCATAACATTATAGTAGTAATAGTAATAGTAATAGTAATTTTTCCAATTCACATTATTAAAATGCTCATTATGTATATTGAATCTCATCGTTAAAACTAAACTTCATGTTTACATTTTCACTTTATTCACTATAATCATTGACAATGTGAATAAAGTAAAATATAAGGTAAATCCGCACAATACTTGAAATTTTCGTTGTCACCTGACAATGTGGCACTTCACGCAAATTCTTCAATTCTGATAACGAATTGGAAAAAATCTTGTATGATACACGCGAATAAAGCAATTTTATTCACTTATACCATACATTATTTCTATAACAATAAATAAAACTGTGATTAGCTCCACAAATTTCAGAACATTGACCAAAGAATATTCCTGTTTGGTTAAGAAAAGTTTAAGAAAAATTAAATATTGCTGTAATAAAAAAATATTTAATTTTTAAAATATAATTAATTAAAAACTTAATTAATTAAATTTAAAAAAAATGAATTAAATTCCTTTCTTAAAAAACTAAATAGCTATTATTGGTGTTGATACAATTGTTTACACAGGTTATAATATTAATACATTGGTGACTTGAATCTTTTACATTTGCTGCTAATTATAAAAATTAATCGCAGCATTAGTGACTTATTTACATTTTGTCGATATTATGGGATTTATGAAATTCTGAATTTATAGGATTTGTAAAAATCATTGAAACTTTGGGCGAGTTTTTGATCTCATGCAGCTTTTAATTCTTCCCAGCTATTCAATTATTTATTTCTCTCATTGCCGTACCAAATCTGAACTAACCACATGCAAACAGCAATCTCTTTAATCACTTATCCTTGCCGGATAAATTTTCTTCTTATAATCTTGCATGATACTCGTGAATAAAGCAATTTTATTCACTTATACCATAAATAGCTATTATTGGTGTTGATACAATTGTTTACACAGGTCATAATATTAATACATTGGTGACTTGAATCTTTTACATTTGCTGCTAATTATAAAAATGAATCGCAGCATTAGTGACTTATTTACATTTTGTTGATATTATGGGATTTATGGAATTCTGAATTTGTAGGATTTGTAAAAATCATTGAAACTTTGGGCTAGTTTCTGATCTCATGCAGCTTTTAATTCCTTTCTGCTATTCAATTATTTATTTCTCTCATTGCCGTATCAAATCTGAACCAACCACATGCAAACATCAATCTCTTTAATCACTTATCCGTGCCGGATGTATTTTCTTCTTATAATCTTGTATGATACTCGTGAATAAAGCAATTTTATTCACTTATACCATAAATAGATATTATTGGTGTTGATACAATTGTTTACACAGGTCATAATATTAATACATTGGTGACTTGAATCTTTTACATTTGCTGCTAATTTTAAAAATAAATAGCAGCATTAGTGACCTATTTACATTTTGTCGATATTATGGGATTTATGGAATTCTGAATTTGTAGGATTTGTAAATATCATTGAAACTTTGGGCGAGTTTCTGATCTCATGCAGCTTTTAATTCCTTCCTGCTATTCAATTATTTATTTCTCTCATTGCCGTATCAAATCTGAACCAACCACATGCAAACATCAATCTCTTTAATCACTTATCCGTGCCGGATTTATTTAGCGACGTTTTGCATTGATAAGCCATCACATCTGCCCTACACACGCATCTTTACAGGCCATAAGTGGCGGCTCCGGATGAAATAGGAGCGGCGTTATGCCTAGAGCGAGGTATAACAATACATAAAACCGCACAAGCAACGGGGGGCCAAAGGGAGAATCAAAAGTAGTAAAATAAAATGTTAAATACGATCGCTATCAGAAATTTATTAGCGGAATGTCGGGAATAGATAAAGTGCTATTGTTAAACGTGATCGTCAATAGTTATAACTTATAATTCCTAGTTTGAAATACCAGAAGTTCTCAAAACGCGAAAAACATGACGCAAATTTTGCATCTTGTATTTTAGAATATGTATCTGTTTGATGCTTATTCCATATGAAATAGGTAAAATATTACAATTAATTAACTATTATTTTAATATTAATAATCCTATTAGACTGCAAAATGCGTAGAAATATTTAAAATTATTAAAACTTTGAAAATTAATAATAAAATGTAACAAAATCAGAAATTTAGACACTTTTGGTTAGGATATAATATTTGGTTATAAACTTTAAAAAATCAGCATTGGTTTTTCTCCAGGGTTTTATCGTTTTCTATGGATAAACAAAAAATAGCAATTAAGTAACTTACTTTGTTTGGTATTGACATACAAAAATAAATAAATTTATTGCTGTTGTGCTATTTGAATAAGGCACTATTATGCATTAAGAGTTACAACAAATATACAAATTTATTTATTTGTGAATATATGTATAAATAATTACAACCATATTAATAATATTCATAATTGGATATTAAATTACTACGTTCTTACAACATTTTATTTATACAAATCACTACTCGAGTTTCGACTTTCAAAAATCAGCATTGTTTTTTCTCTAGTGTTTTCCCGTTATCTATGGATAAACATTGATTAATAACAGAAAATAAAAATTAATTAAAAAAATAAAGTAACTTTTACTTTGTTTGGTATTGACATACAAAAACGGTTTTGGTTAGGTTATAATATATTGTTATAAACTTTAAAACATCAGCATTGGTTTTTCTCGACGGTTTTATCGTTATCTATGGATAAACATTAATTAATTTAAAAAAAAGCAATTAAGTAACTTTTATTTGAATAAGGCACTATGCGTTAAGAGTTATAACAATTATATAAATTTATTTATTTGTAATTATATGTATACCTAATTACAACAATTTTAATAATATTCATAATTGGATATTAAATTACTACGTTCTTACAACAATTTATTTATACAAATCACGACTCGAGTTTCGACTTTCAAAAATCAGCATTGGTTTTTCTCTTGTGTTTTCGTGTTATCTATGGATAAACATTGTTTAATAAAAAAATAAAAAAAATAAAAAAATATTAAGTAACTTACTTTGTTTGGTATTGACATACAAAAATAAATAAATTTATTGCTATTGTGCTATTTGAATAAGGCACTGTGCAGTAAGAGTTATAAGAATTATATAACTTTATTTACTTATAATTATATGTATAACTAATTACAACAATATTAATAATATTTATAATTAGATATTAAATTACTACGTTTTTACCACATTTTATTTGTATAAATTCACTACTCGAATTTCGACTTATAACCTTTTTAAATGACAAAATTATATGGTAAAATCATTAAATAAAATCATTTAATATCTAAATATGAATACAAATATCGATTACCGTATCGATTATCTTGAGTGTTTGTGTTTGTGTTGAGTGCGAGTTATTTATTGAGTGTTATACCATATAACTATTAATTTAAATAAAGTCTTACAAAATCATGCAATATTTTATATTATAAGTAAAGCACAATATATATAGTACCCAAGCAGTTATTAATATTACTATTGTTTATATTTATATTGTTTTAATGCATATTGTAAGTTTGATATATTTTGGAGTTACTAAACTCTTGTCTTTTTTTGTGCTCAATTGTGTTTAAACATTTTGAGGGTGATAACTAATTGATACTTATCACTGGAAAACATTACAACCGCGACTTTATTCGGCTGTGACAAATCAATTTGTAGATATACATATGTATGCGTGCGCCTTAAAATATGCACCCTATTTCACTTCCAAAAACATCCCTTAATACGAGAGAGCACCGGGGACAGATACAGTTACATTATTTCGCCTAAGCCCCGCTGTTTAACTCTGCACCCTTATTATTATATTTCCGTTCGCCTTGCGCGAGGACAGATAAACCGCAGACCGTGAATGCGTATCACTTCTTGTTGCAATTACCATTTAGCTAAATACCCACTGGAGGAAGAAACCGGATGACTGTGGTTCGCCTTGCAACCGGTACTCCTCTTTATATCAAATATTAATTAAGTAAAATTAGTACTTAATGAGAAAATATTAATTAAACTCTAACCAATTAAAGAATAGTTTTATGTACCCGGGGACTCCACCATAAGTAATCAACTTACGTAAATTACATGCTCGAAACTTTTATTTGATTAATTGATTTACTTGAGTTTCGGTCCTAATTATATCGATGCTCTAGCGCACAAATGTTGAAAGTACATTTGTGATGAAATTGTGTTAAATGCGTATAAATGTTTTAATTGATAAGCAAATAAAATAAATTCAATTAATTCCTTTAAAAGTATAATTTCTTTCCACTAATAACAACATTTTATGGGATCTTAATTATAAATACTATGCTCAAATGTGAAAATTACGTACAAAAAATGAATGTATAATTTTAGTACTAACAACATTTGTGCACCACACCATCGATATATACTTTATTCATCTGTCTACCATTTTTAGTGGTATAGTCCTTATTAATTTTTGGTTTTCGTTATGTATAATATAAAATAAGTATAGACCTAATTTTTAAACGCATTTCTTCATATTTAAAAAAATATCGTGTACGAAGTATTTAATCAGATTTCTTCATATCTTTTAAAATATTTAACAACCACCGAAGACCTAATAATCTAGATTTCCTCGGAGTATTTATTTCGACTATTCCCTTATTCGTTTATCTCTCACGAAATTTAAATATCGCATTAATATCGTTCGCCGACGTTCAATCTGTAGTTTCGATTCTCGCGTAGTCTCTGCGTCGCGACGCTGCGATGGTGAGCGAGAAAGGAATATGCAAGGAGAAAAAAACGATCTAACCGTGGCTTAGTTAAAATTCAGAATACAATAACACAAAAGTAATTCGGATGAGAGATGGGGAATTAAGTCAGAATTCTTATTCCGAATTCAATGCGGGCCGCGTTTAAATATTAGCTAAATGCGATGTTATCGCGCTAAGTGATACCATGAAGACGCGGTATTAAGATACGCTATTCTAGCATTAATTAAGATGAGATGCTTAATTGCGCAGGCAGCGGGATGTACACTGCAAAACCGACGCCGTCGGAGGGTGAGTCTGGGATGTAAATTGTGATGAAAAAATATCATTCAGGTTACAGAGATTCTTGGAATATTTTTTATTTCAATATTAGATATTATATGTATATTACGTTTACACGTCATATTACATTTTATTAGTTCAATTATAGGATCGGTAGACAAACACTCACACATCGAAATACCATTTAAAAACACACTTAATTATATCATGTAACTTCATAGCTAGAATAAGTCAAAATGTAGTTTATGTGAATTAAATTAATACAAAAATGTACATTTTATGAAAAGTAGCATGTAATAATTATTTAAAAATCTATTGTAGTTTTGTCTGAAGATGGTATTATCACCGAAACCGGTAGCAAATAAAAAAATTAAGAAAATTAAGGAAGTACAGAACTTTTTATTTATATTGACAACCTTAATATGAGAAATCTAAGAAATAATAAATATACCTAAGTATATTAAAATTCTCTGCTTTATTACCAATTTATCTACAGTGGAATTAAAATAAATGGATATATGTATAAATAGAAATTAATGATAAATTATAACAATATAATCCTACAATATAAAGAAATATACAGGGTGATTCAAAAATGGCGCATTTCCTCTAGAGGGGTTGTTAGGGACTACTACAGGACTACGGAAAAAATCACAAAAATTTACAATCATTCCTCTGAAATATTAACAGCTGAAGATGCATTTTGAAATAAACTATTTACTAACTTTTTTTTAATTCAACGTTTGAATCAAAGATTATTATTTTTACTTAACATCCCAATTCAAAAAAACTGACATTTTCATAGAACTTACCTAAAATTTTAGTTTTCACAATTCATTTTTTGATACCTGTTTTTAAAATGGAACTAGCAACGATGCTTGAGCTGGCCAGTTCTCCTGTATTTTGTTTAAGTAGGTTTAAATTTATTCGGCTAAATTTTTGAAAGTCAGTTACTTGATATTTAAATTGATTTAAAAATTTATACAAAAAAATCCATACTCCCCTAGTTTACAAAAGTGTGATTAGTGATTTTTGAATCACCCTATAGAAGTCTTCTAAAGCTATTTAATATGCCGAAGTGTATAATTGAATAATATTTATTATACACTAGCGAAAGAAATCAATTTTTATAACGAATAATCTGATCAAGTACGTTGTTTTCATACTTACTACATAGTTACATACTTAGGTACTAAGTTTTCGTTAATAAAGAACTAATTTTCATTTCTTTCTTTCTTCTTTAATAACTGGTAAGTACTCCTTACCGGTAGTATATTTAAACATAAAGATATTTCTTAGTTTATGTTGTTTTTATCATTTGTTCTTCACCTGATTACTTTCGGCTACTTGTAGGCCATTTGTAAGAAGAAAGAAAACAATAAACATATAATAATAACTGGTATAACTAATGGATGAAACTATACCAAAAATAACTAATTGATATTTTTTTAAAATAAAAAACATCAATATTAAATTCCTTGGTAAAGTTTCTCATTATTTTCAGGCATAAAGTTCTAAATAGTGACGCATGAATATTAATAGGCCATTTCAAAATGCAGTGTGTCCACGGATGAGCTGACAATAGAAAAAACTTTTTTTTTTAATATTTGAAAAAAGTTCATTGTTTGAAAAAGTTTTTGTATGTCCTAACTAAAAGGAACCATGTCTGAACTAAAAAGGAAGTACGATAAGTTTTCTAAATTGTTTCTAAAATTAAAAGCTTAAACTTTCTGTTTACATATCCCCAGAGAAAAAGTCCAGATATGATAAGTAGGTAAATAAATATAAATGTAATCAAATGGTGTGCTAGAATTTATTGGTCCTTTTAAATTGCTTGCAATAAAAATGTGCTAACATTTATTTCGTTGTCTGATTTCGAAAATACTTGAAGTCTCATCTACCGAAGTCATTGTCAAAAGAGTAAGGCATGTATCTATAGTCCGTACTTAAGCATGAGTTCGTCTCAAGTCGTATATTTGCGTATATTTGGTTGTGTTTGGTGCATACACGTTTATAGAGTAAACTTACGACTTGAGTCGTACTCATGCTTAAGTACGGACTATAGAGACATGCCTAACTGCATCATTTTCATAGAAAACTATTTTTGATTTCTTTGGTAACTACTGAATCTGTTTCGTCAATATTTAATACTTTTTTAAAGCATTCACCGTCACTAGCGCTTCTGATTTTTTTTCTGATTAATTAAAGCAATTGATTAGTTAGGAAATACTTCCAATCCCATAACACTTCACTAAGGTAATGCGCTTCTCTAACATTATACTTATTTATTGTACAGGGTGTCCTGATTTAAGCAGCTAAATATCTAAATTCTAGAGAAAAATGATGCAGATAAAATTGTAGAGTTGTAGTTTTTTTGCATTTTTTACGGTGTATTATTAATGACAAACTGATAATACAAAATCAAAAATAAATAAATTTTGTACGAAAAAAAATAAATTGCTCAATCTATTCTAATCTTCATCAATTGAGTATTTTCTACGTCCTCAATTTTTGATTTATTGGATTTGTAATTTTAACAGAGTAGACTAATAGACTATAACAGAAACTGTAAAAATATTACTGTAGAAAATAGTATTGTTCGTACTTGCAATATACAAATACTGTAGAAAATAGTATAGATAGTACTTGCAATAGAGAAATACTGTAGAAAATTTTATTGTTTGTACTTGCAATAAACAAGTACTGTGTACATAGTACTTGCAACAAACAAGTACTCTGTACATAGTTTTCTATGGTCAAGTGTGGTACTTGCAATAAACAAGTACTGTAGAAAATTATATTGTTCGCACTTGCAATAAACAAATACTGTAGAAAATTATATTGTTTGTACTTGCAATAAACAAGTACTGTAGAAAATTCTGTTGTGTGTACTTGCAACAAACAAGTACTGTGTACATTGTTCTTGCAACAAACAAGTACTCTGTACATAGTGTTCAATGGTTAAGTGTGCAGCTTATGCACTTTAATGGTATTGGCGCATATATTAACTGTATACATAGCAAGTACTAGCAACAAGCAAGTACTGTATACATAGTAGGTACTGGCAACAAGCAAGTACTGTATACATAGCAAGTACTAGCAACAAGCAAGTACTGTATACATAGTAGGTACTAGCAACAAGCAAGTACTGTATACATAGTATGTACTGGCAACAAGCAAGTACAGTATACATATTAGGTAGGTGCAACAAGCAAATACTGTATGTAAAACAAGTACTGTATACATAGTGGGTACTGGCGACAAGAAAGTACTGTATACATAGTATCTATTTGCAACAAACAAGTACTGTATACATAGTGGGTACTGGCGACAAGCGACAAGCCAGTACTGTATACATAGTATATACTTGCAACAAACAAGTACTGTATACATAGTAGGTACTAGCAACAAGCAAGTACTGTATACATAGTATGTACTGGCAACAAGCAAGTACAGTATACATATTAGGTAGGTGCAACAAGCAAATACTGTATGTAAAACAAGTACTGTATACATAGTGGGTACTGGCGACAAGAAAGTACTGTATACATAGTATCTATTTGCAACAAACAAGTACTGTATACATAGTGGGTACTGGCGACAAGCGACAAGCCAGTACTGTATACATAGTATATACTTGCAACAAACAAGTACTGTATACATAGTGGGTACTGGCAACAAGCAAGTACTGTATACATAGTATGTACTAGCAACAAACAAGTAGTGTATACATAGTAAGTACTTGCAACAAGAAGTACTGTAGGCGCAGTTCGTTGCATGGGCGCAAGGAGGAACCCTAACATCAGAGGAAGTGCAGAAAATTGTACTCACTTTGGGACGTCTTGGAGCTTATCTCAAAAAACACAACAATCCTCCGACTCAACCATCCCCGAACTTTCGACACTACTACGCACTGGCTTAAAAGGACATTTATCGTCAGAAGGTAATCTGAACTGCTCAAGATACTTTCACTTATTATTTATTGAAGACAAGACAAAGAAAACACTAAAAAGTATACGTTTGACTTGGGAAGGTAATCCCAAAGTATAATCGCGAATTTAAAACTTGCTGGAAGAAATTACAAATTAGTTAATACAAAATATTACCGCCAGACTTGAACCAAACCAAGGTTGGCCCAGAAGTGGCGGCAAATGCAAAATTAGGAAGAAACGCAAAAGTAAGATCATTTCGCAAGATTCACCTTGGGAAATTCTAGTTGCCCTGAAATAATGACGTCAAAATTTAAATTCATTGCACGTAACATTTTTGGTGCATTGAAGGGGTTAGAATAAAAAGTGTAATGTATTAAATTTATGATACAAGTGTGTTTTGCGTAAAGTGAGACTTATTTATGGGAATAAAAAAGATCCCAGTGGTTTTCAATAAATGCACCATATTGACACTAAATTTACGGGATCAATGTGCTATTGAAACGAATTAAGCAGAAATTTACCTTATTTTTCTACGAAATGATGAGTTCTCAGCGTCTTCAGAGGGAGAATGTGTCTGATCCTCTTAGACTGGAAACAGTGAAGCTCTGCAAACGAAGTAGGGACTGCCAATTCTGGAAACATATGAGAAAATTAAGTCTCGTGATTAAAAATATTGTAAATAGATTTGAAAATTTAGTGTATTAATGATACATTTTAACTTTCTTGTTATGAAGCGATGTTAAGTTACAGGTGATTCAAACAAAATATTTATGTAATGAGATGTAATGCAATGTAAAATTATATTACTGATGTCATTCTTATCTAATTTATATTTAATAAAGTGAGACCTGAATTTATTAAATTATTAGTATTATGAATAATAAGAAATTATTGAATTCGTGTATAATCGCAGGTGTTAATTGGAGGTGTCAGCTCAGGTAGAAGGGCTTGTTCCTGACCATCCTCCTTCCCGGACAATAATCACAGTTACATTTAAATTCAGTATATTTTAAACCATAAAGTGAAGAAGTATACTGTGCATTTCTAATGCATTTAATTAAAAAAGGGGTGTTTGTAATGAAGTTCATATACTTGCAAGATATCACGTAAAATTTGTTTCATATAATCTGTCTAATGCTTAGTTTTGGAATAAATTATATATGTATATGTCTACTCATGTAAGAGGTATCCGTTTGCGATTATTCTCTAAAATTAATAGGGGAGCTAATAAGTACACATATTTAATTTTACATGTTAAATTCCTATGTTCGCCAATTATCCCAGACACTATATGCTATTATTAATAAGCATGACTTTGTTTTTCCTAACAACTTTTTCCTCTAAAATGCATACTAAAAAAGTTGTCCCTTTGTTACGTATTATTCTGATTGCGCTCTATATATAGGAGCTGAAGATTGATCAAGTACTGAGAGAAACATTCATGATTTACCTATATTTATTCTCAAAATTAACTTTTATTTTCAAATATTTAAGTTTTTTCACAAGTCATTGCGGAATATAAACGAAGATATTTTTTAAAATTAATGTTCAAATTAAATATTCGATTTTCTTTAGTTGTAATTTCGAAATGAAAACCATGTTCTTTCATTACAACCTCAAGAGTTTTGTTTTTATTTTACAAGTTATTATCTTTTTCAATGTTTGTAGCATCTGCAGTATTTTATGCTGCAGAAGTGTATTTTCCCAGTGTTTTGATTAATCTTTAGCTGTTTAACCAACATTTTTAAATTTCGTTTAATAGGAAATTATAAGTTTGATTCTTTTTAATGATTGAAATGTTAAATATTTTTTAAATAATCATATGTAATCCAATAATATCTGGTTTGATCAAAAATACCTACACATTAAATGAGAATATCATATAAATTACGTAGAATGAATCACCTTGTCTGTATATGAGTACCGCCGGCCATCTTCACCACTTCGGCAAAGTTCAAAATCTCTACATATACCTAAACATTTATTTAGACAAATCCCAAGAAGCGATCTTCCACACTTGAAAATTATGGCGCATGGACAGTCAAAAATTTCAAAAATAATCGTAAATTGCGACAAATAATCTCTAAAAAACCCAAAAATACCTAAACATTTATTTAGATTATAATATTAATGCGCGGAATGAAGCACATCGCCTGTACTCGTCTGCGCACCCGCCGGCCATCTTGACCTCATTAGCAAAGACAAAGTGTAAAATCTTTACCCATTCATTAATAGCTGTCGCCGCCCTTGCAAGCCTTGACACGGGTGTCAAAATGACCACAAGGCTTTGCAGAAAAGTTTGCGCATACTTCTCGCAAGTCAGCGGTTGTTTTTTCATCAAATTTTGGCCAAACGTATACTCGCGTATTGTGTCCATGTTAATTACATATACGGCACCTACCTTTGAAATTTCTACGAACCCTGCGGGCATTCATCGTTATTGTGGTGAATCGCCATCCGCTCCACCTCCGTGAATTGTATCAAAAGAAGCCTTGTGACCTGGGCAAGACGTTGGTGGTCACTCCGGGCCGCCTCCGAGCAATTTCCACCGAAAATTTGCAATTTCCCGGGAACCCCCGCGAGTTCTGGTTGCCGGCCATTTACTCCCGTGGACCTGCGCCGTGACCCATCCCCCTCTATGTGAGTTGCGCGACCAAGACGCCTGTGCGACTTGATGAACGAACGAAAGGAACGAAATGAAGGAACAAAACTATCACATCCTGAGCCATGAAGTCCTAATCCCCCACAAAGTACTATCCTTTGGACTGCACACAGTTTGCCTAGCGAATGTACAGTTTTGGGCGTTTTTATTTCGAGAGAATCATTTTTAAGCAATATTTTAAAATTGTTACCATAAGAAAAAAACTTAAGAATTATGATTGAGCTCGTTTTTCTTCTTCAATTAAAATTTTAATAATTAATATATACTCTATTATATTAATGGATACATCTTATGTTCCATGTTCCAATTCTCCATGTTTCGTTTTTATTTACTCTGTCGTTTCCCCCCTTTCCATTTAGATTGTTTGTGCCTTTGTCATTTCTTGTTGCTGTATATTTTATGTACCTTCTTCTCAATTCACCGTTATTATTTTGTTTTGTAATTGTTCCCGTTTCTGATTATATTGCCATTTCATTCCGTTTATGATTATGTTTCTGTATTTAGTTATGACCCTTTTATCCTGTTTGTCTTTCCTCCCTTGCGATTATTCTTATTTTTGCTTGTACCTCTCGTTCTTCCTTCGTGAAGTCGTTTTCTATGTAGATCTTTGTGTCTTTAAGTTTGTTCTTGTTCTTCATTACCTCCATTTTCTCGTCAAAAGTCTCTAATTCAGCTACTATTATCGGTGTTTGATCCCTGTTCACTACGTATGTTTCCATTACTCTTGATTTCACTTTTAGCTCTTTTTCTAGGGATGTTTGCACCTGTTATGCAATGTTGGTTGTGTTTTCTACTTTTATTCTTTTTCTTTTCTTTCTTAATCTTTCCCTCTTTTACTCTTTTGGGTGTTGAGGTGTAATTCTATTTTATATAGAATGTTATCCATTATTTTCGGTTGCCTGTTAGTTCCTCTGTTTGCTTCTCTGTATGTGGTTTCCAACCTCTAATTTCCAACTCATCTGCTAACTTTTTCGCGGTTTCAAGTAAAGAATTGAATTTCTCATCTGATCGGAACTGTTGGAAAAAGCTAATTAAATTGTTTAAATTATTTATGGGATCGTTTAACTTTGAATTTTCAGTTTGAATTTCGTGCTTAAAATTTCGTGCCATATAAGTAGCGAATGTACAAATTCGCAATCTTCTATTTTTTGGGCTAAAGATTTTGCTTCGTGTTTCGTGCCATTTGTTGTCCATTTTATTACTTTCATGGAGGTCAATTAATGCATCCAGAACTTCTCCAATATTATTCCTAAGTGGAATAAGTGCATCAATTCTTGATTCCCACCTGGTATCTGATAGAGGTTTTAATGTTATTTTAGTATGTGATTTTAACACATCCCACCGCTTAGTCGAAGAACTAAGAAAATATACAGCTCTTGAATTATGTGAAAAAAACATGTAGTTTCTGTATTTAGGGTATGGGGTAAGTTTCTTCAACGCACTCCCTCGGCGTATAAGGCATCTACCATCAAAGCAGTTTAAAAGTAAAATCAAGAAATACCTTCTAAGCAAAGCATTCTATAGCTATTCAGACTATTTAAATAACGATTTCATTGACCGACTGTTATCATATGCTGTGACTAGTTATCTGTGATACCTATACTAACTGTGGTAACTATACTGAGTGTTGTCCGATAGACTGCTCGATTTATAGTCATATAACATTATATTATTTCCTGTTGTTTTGATATTTCTGTTATGCACTGTATGTGTGTTTATCTACTGTTATTATGATAAAACAGTTTTCTTATGTTACTATATTAGTGTTTCCAGATGTCAAAACTGTGATATTTTTCTTCACTAACATACTTTCCAAACTATGTATCTACTTTTACTTGTGTATGCTGTATCGTTCTAAACACAATCAATATTATTATTATTATTATTAAATATTATTATTTACTTTGGCAGCATGGCATACCACTAAATTCATGTGCTGCGCATGGGACAAAAACGCGCGAGGGTTCATATTTGAAATGGTCTTTGAACTCCCATTTACTTTCCGCACATATTTACCCCATTGTCGTGTAAATCTTTGATGTCCAGATTGAGTTCTTTTAATTTATCAACAAGACATATAGATAAAACTTCTCCTCTAGAATCAACTACTTCTATGAAAGCATCAAAATGCTATTCAATTGTTATTTTATTATTTTCATTTTTATGGACAAATCTAACAATAAGTGTCATTTGCTCAGTGTGAATTATGACGGGAGTACAATCTAATATGATTGAAAAATATTTGGCGTTAGTTACCATTTCAACAATAGACCTAACAATTTGTTTGGAAATTATTTCTATTAATTCATTTTGGATGTTTTTCCCCAAATAGTGAGTAGTTTGCCTTCGTGTATTTTGAATTTTTGCGATGTGATATGCCATGAAAACACCAAACTTCGAAAATAACTCAACAAATTTAAACTAAAAAATCCATTGTCTTTCTTAAAAATTGTATCAGGCGAACCACGTAGAGCCAAATTTTGTCCGGCAAGATATTTTATAATTTCGACTATTCTCTCTAAAACACCACGCCAATGTCGCTTCTCAACCTGATAAATGTTTTCCAGTTCGCTATCAATTGTAGTATGATTTCCCAGCTGTTTTTTAATATCCATCCATTTCATGGAGGAATTAAGATGTGTCACACTTCCTTTATTCGATGTCAGAAGTTTTGCCAATTTCCCAATCCAACAGTTGTCAATTTGCCTTTGTCACGTTGAAATAGCTTGCAACAACAACAGAATACTTTATTCAAGCAAGTTGAGTAAACAAGCCATAGTCTTTTCACCGAGTCATCATTGCTAAATTTTCGAAATTATTGTTGAAACTACGACCTGAATCGTCAAGTGGGTATGGTTGTGGTGTGTTCAATAAATGTGAATTTCACAATAATAAATGATACATTTAATTCAATCCGAATATTATTACCGAGTAATGAATCCTCTCAATAAGACCACAGTACAGAATATGCATTAATCTAGTTTGTTGAAAACAGATTAAAGTCCTGTTTCCGAATATTCTCTTTTAATTAAATTAAAATTAAACACTTGATTGCATAGAGTACAAATAAATTATTAATTTGTAAAATATTGATACGTATTCAATTTACCAACAGTAATAATTATTTATTACAATTATATTGAGATTATAACGTCAGCATATACATTGCAATAAATAACGACAAAAAACAAGTCAAAAGTTAAAAGTTAAAAGTTGTTATTGGTGATTCATAAAAATATACATTTTTGAACACAACCCAATTTGAGCAATATGCAATTTTTACGAATGGTTACAGTTGATTTAAGGTGTAAGTACTTTAGTTGGAGCAAATTGAACAAAATAAATGATAAAACATGTAATATAATTACATACTAAGAAGATACTAAGACATACTAAGAGAAATATAATTTTACTCCATATTTCGATTGGACAATAGTAACTGCAGCCAATCATTTATGTAATTTCTGCAAGCATTGCCTTCTGAAATTATTTCATTATTTCAAATTATCTTTATATAAGCAGCATATTTTGAATTGTTTCCGTCAAATTTTTAGTTATTAATCTCAGAGTTGGAAATAATTGTCAAAAGTTCAGTTACCAAGTTTTAATGAATTCAATATACTTTTACAAATATTACTGTAAAATTGTCAATTATTGCTTTTATTTATTTTTATTATCTTTCTCTGCAGGAAAAAAAGTTACAAAATTTGAATGTAAGTATTCATTAAGAATAAATTAATTTCAATTATTTCGGTGAAAAATTAGATTACCTTTACCAAAAATTCAATTGTTTCTATCAAAATTTCAGTCTACCTACAGCACAAATTTCAGCCAACAGTAAAAATTTCAATTACCTATTACTCTAAATTTACAATTATTTCTAAATAATTAAAAAATAATTATTTTTGTTTATTTTTCATTATTTAATTAATTACTAAACAATGAATATTTAACTTGTATATATACTTGTACAGCCGTGCCCAATAAAATCAATTATAAAATAGTTTCAAAAATACTTACCTTTAGAAAATACTGAACTAATATCTAATATGTTTGTAATTTTTTTTAATGAAAATGGCTAGAATATTCCAATTAGAAAATTGAAATTTGTATACAAAAACTTCAATCGTTTCTATACAAAAATTCTGCCAACAGCAAAAACTTCAACTATTGCTCTCAAATTTGCAATTATTTGTCTTAACATATATAAGATATAATTTATTGAAGCAATTACATATTTCTTATTGTATGTACATTATTAAATTTTAAAAAAAGGTATTGCTGCTATGCTTCAAATGGTCATCAGCCGCAGCCTTTCAGCCTGAATTTAGTCATATGGAGTTGATAACGTTGTGTTATAGGCGGGATAGGTGATTACAAAGTGGAAGGGTAGGGGATTTCTTTTTGGGGTTTGTCTTAACATTTTTACAGAAGTATAACAGACAGAAGTATTTTCAAAAATACTTTTACAAAATACTGAATGAATATATTTTCGAAGTTTTTACTAAAATAGCTAGAAAATTCATATAAAGAAACTGAAAATAGAAAACAAATAAAATAAATCAGTTGTTTCAATCGATATTTCAGACTACCTACAGCAAAAAATTCCATTATTGCTCTCAAATTTTCAATTATTTCTGTTAAAATTTTGACAGACTGAAGTATTTTAAAAAATACTAAAATACTAAAAAGATGTGCATTTATTAACAACAAAATGTTGTCAAATGAATGAAAATAATCTAAAGTTGTAACATTGATTTTTATGAAAGTGTCTCGATATTTATGACAAATTTCCGAATTTTTGAGATATTAATGAAATACCTAGAAATTTATAACAAACCATTGAAAATTGCCAGAATAAATCAATATTTTTCGCACTTTTGCATTGATCAATTTTGGCCAAGTTGCTGGATCATTTGAACTGAATGTAAATATGAAGGTATTCTTATGGTATATTGCTTGGTATAAGAACTTTATCGAGCGCCCTATGCACCGCATCGCCTGCAAACCCCTCGAGCCGGCCCTGTGTGTATACATACATTAAATGGTTGATAATAATTTTAAAATATGTATCTTAGCATAATCTAAGCAGTAAATTAAATTAGATTGTTGTAGAAACATTGGTGAAAATTTTAAACGTTTGTGGTTCATTGTTTTATTTTATTGATATAATCAATATTCGGCGAACATGAGGGTTCATGGTTTTAATGGTACTATTAGTAGATAATTATGTCTATAAATTGCCAAGCTGGAAAGTTTTTCAGTTTTGTGATTTTAAAACTCCGGCCGTCTTCTAGAACGGTGTAGCCGTCTCTTATGGTTCTTCATGTAATGTCCTATCTTAACAGTGTAGACGTGATGTCGTCTGTTTAAGACTGTTTGAATATTCCAAGCTTGTGCTGGGTTTAGCAACAATCTTAGCAAACGACTCTGCAGACTAATTGTTCATATCTAAGCATTAACATACTAATTGCCCTCTTACTTTATTACTTCCTTGTAGGTGAGCGCGTGTACGTGTCCCCCGTGCGCCCGCTAATTTACAGCGGGAGTGCAATGTTGAATCGGAAATTGCGGAAATTTATAACGCCCCAACTCCCACCTATTCCAAGCAGCAGCGTCCTTATTACGGCCCGGCGCCTCCGCCATCCAAAAAATCCATACATGTATATCTGGAGGTGCAGAGGTCAAGATTGAAAATCGGCGGGCACGTCTCCTGGGACCCATAGTGTGTTCATGTAAATTGGATGCTGTATTTTGAATACGTCGAAGGCCCGACACTAGATGCCCAATATGTGTGGCCGGCAAATAGCTTTCAAGAAAATATGGAGCTGTAGCGGCCCTGCCCCACACAATATTGCATATTGGCTCCAGGCCACGTACGAAAACCTGAAGCGCACACAAAACAGTATACAGCGCATAAACTACACGATCTCAGTGGATCTTCCAGTAAATATTGCTTATATTATTTTTATTACCTACGTGGGTGTATTTTGAAGATTTTTATAAGGTACAATCAAAACTTTAGCATTCGCATGTAAAACTTATACATTCCTTTAACAAAATCGTAACATCTTGCCCCCATGGATCCACGTCTAGAGAGTTGCAATAAAGCCACGACAATGTGCCCCATCCTTATTACGCATGTTATTAATAGAGGATGGAGAGCAGCCGATGTGGCCGGGATAACGGCATTTATTGATATCCTTTTTAGTGGTCCTGACATAATAAACGTTTTATAGCAAATTGTCATTGGTTTATGACTCAATATGGCGACTACTCTAGTTTAAAGCTGATTGGCCTCGTGGGATTAGTATCGTAAAACGATTGAAGCCCCATAAAGCGGATGCTCCTGAAAACTTGCCTAATAAAACGTAATTGTTTTTGCTCTGTGGCGGCGACGCGAGGCGTCGGGGCGCGCGAATATGCGCAAATATGCATTAAATCTAGGGCAGATATTTCTATTAAAATCCGATAGGTTATGCAAATCCGGGAGCGGCGCCGACGCCCCGCACCTCACCCCAACCACCGAACGCAATTATACAGGAATAACGCGGTTACGTAAGTTTAGGAAACAGTATTTTAATTGTGCATTAAAAGTTCGCAGCAAGGCTGTGTCGGTACACATCGGGTCGTGTTAAAACGCCAGTCCTGTCGACTGCCGCCTCCGGTTATTTTAAATAGCTCCCATTCCAAACCAATAAACATGTAAAACACCTTATTATTATACCCGGAGCTGTCGCACCCGTGCGCTCCTTCCACAATCTACTGCATCGATAAAAAATAAACCTCAGATTCACACAGATTCAAACACTTATAAATAACAATATAATATAAGTACTAGCATGCTATCAACAAAACTAAGGGCAATCGCAAAGGCAGAGAAAGAGAAGGGAAAAACCGTAATAGTAAAGTATAGGAAAATAATTATCAATGGACAAATGTATACATGGAGTAAGGAAAAAATGAAATTACAGAAAAAAAAACAACTGATAACAGAGAAGATAGAAAATGAGAAAGAAATAGATAAGGGTAACATGGCATCTACGTCAAAACGGGCGATAAAAGATATTAATTTCTTATCTAGCATGAAAGCTAGTTAATCTTATAAAGCAATTGGCTGTAAGCCTAACTTTTCCTCCCAACCACCACACCAAGCATATAGATTACGTTGGAATCACGACGGAAAGAAACTAGCCGAGGCATGATCTGAAGGTAGGCCTCATCTTCGTAGAAGCCGACCCGCACCAACTCCGACGCTGTGGATAACTACCTCCGTTTCAAGGAGGGTTTACGGTTATCAGAAGTTGATACATCACCCACGTATGAGCACGACAGGATGAGTAACCTACATACAGTGCACGGGATGACTAAATGACCTTCGCACGCGTCTTAATTACTCTGGCGATACTAATTATTCTCATCCTATAATTAACCTACAGATAGTCCGTCCTGATAAGATTTCTGTTCCACGAATAAAAGAAGTGGTCTTTCTGACTCATTATCGCATTGCAAGATAAGCATAAGCATTCTACGCCAAAAAACTGTCGATAAAAGACATTAATTTCTTATTTAGCATGAGAGCTAGTTAACCTTATAAAGCAATTGGCTGTAAGCCTAACTTTTCCTCCCAACCACCACACCAAGCATATAGATTACGTAGGAATCACGACAGAAAGAATCTAGCTGAGGCATGATCTGAATGTCAGTGGTCTTTCTGACTCATTCTCGCATTGCAAGAAAACATATGCATTCTACGTCAAAAAACTGGCGATAAAAGATATTAATTTCTAATCTAGCATGAAAGCTAGTTAAGCTTATAAAGCAATTGGCTGTAAGCCTAACTTTTCCTCCCAACCACCACACCAAGCATATAGATTACGTAGGAATCACGTCGGAAAGAATCTAGCTGAGGCATGATCTGAATGTAGGCTTCATCTTCGCAGAAGCCGACCCGCACCAACTCCGACGCTGTGGATAACTACCTCCGTTTCAAGGAGGGTTTACGGTTATCAGAAGTTGATACATCACCCAAGTATGAACACGGCAGGATGAGTAACCTACATACAGTGCACGGGATGACTAAATGACCTTCGCACGCTTCTTAATTACTCTAGCGATACTAATTATTCTCATCCTATAATTAACCTACAGATATTCCGTCCTGAGGAGATCTCTGTTCCACAAATGAAAGGAGTGGTCTTTCTGACTCATTCTCGCATTGCAAGAAAAGCATATGCATTCTTAGTAAAAAAACTGGCGACAAAAGATATTAATGTCTTATCTAGCATGAAAGCTAGTTAAGCTTATAAAGCAATTGGCTGTAAGCCTAACTTTTCCTCCCAACCACCACACCAAGCATATAGATTACGTAGGAATCACGACAGAAAGAATCTTGCCAAGGCATGATCGGAATGTAGGCCTCATTTTCATAGAAGCCGACCCGCACCAACTCCGACGCTGTGGATAACTACCTCCGTTTCAAGGAGGGTTTACGGTTATCAGAAGTTGATACATCACCCACGTATGAGCACGACAGGATGAGTAACCTACATACAGTGCACGGGATGACTAAATGACCTTCGCACGTGTCTTAGTTACTCTAGCGATAGTAATTATTCGCATCATATAATTAACCTACAGATATTCCGTCCAGAGGAGATCTCTGTTCCACAAATGAAAGGAGTGGTCTTTCTGACTCATTTTTGCATTTCAAGAAAAGCATATGCATTCTTAGTAAAAAAACTGGCGACAAAAGATATTAATGTCTTATCTAGCATGAAAGCTAGTTAAGCTTATAAAGCAAATGGCTGTAAGCCTAACTTTTCCCCAACCACCACACCAAGCATATAGATTACGTAGGAATCACGACAGAAAGAATCAAGCTGAGGCATGATCTGAATGTCAGTGGTCTTTCTGACTCATTCTCGCATTGCAAGAAAACATAAGCATTCTACGTCATAAAACTGGCGATAAAAGATATTAATTTCTTATCTAGCATGAAAGCTAGTTGAGCTTATAAAGCAATTGGCTGTAAGCCTAACCTTTCCTCCCAACCACCACACCAAGGATATAGATTACGTAGGAATCACGACAGAAAGAATCTAGCCGAGGCATGATCTGAATGTAGGCCTCATCTTCGTAGAAGCCGACCCGCACCAACTCCGACGCTGTGGATAACTACCTCCGTTTCAAGGAGGGTTTACGGTTATCAGAAGTTGATACATCACCCACGTATGAGCACGACAGGATGAGTAACCTACATACAGTGCACAGGATGACTAAATGACCTTCGCACGCGTCTTATTTACTCTAACGATACTAATTATTCTCATCCTATAATTAACCTACAGATAGTCCGTCCTGAGATCTCTGTTCCACGAATGAAAGGAGTGGTCTTTCTGACTCATTCTCGCATTGCAAGAAAAGCATATGCATTCTAGTGCTTCTAGAAAGCTAGTTAAGCTTATAAAGTAACTGGCTCTAAGCCTAACTTTTCCTCCCAACCACCACACCAAGCATATAGATTACGTAGGAATTACGACAGAAAGAATCTAGCCGAGGCATGATCTGAATGTCAGTGGTCTTTCTGACACATTCTCGCATTGCAAGAAAAGCATATGCATTCTACGTCAAAAAACTGGCAATATAAGATATTAATTGCTTATCTAGCATGAAAGCTAGTTATGCTTATAAAGCAATTGGCTGTAAGCCTAACTTTTCCTTCCAACCACCACACCAAGCATATAGATTACGTAGGAATCACGACAGAAAGAATATAGCCGAGGCATGATCTGAATGTAGGCCTCATCTTCGTAGAAGCCGACCTGCACCAATTCCGACGCTGTGGATAACTACCTCCGTTTCAAGGAGGGTTTACGGTTATCAGAAGTTGATACATCACCCACGTATGAGCACGACGGGATGAGGAACCTACATACAGTGCACGGGATGACTAAATGACCTTCGCACGCGTCTTAATTACTCTAGCGATACTAATTATTCTCATCCTATAATTAACCTACAGATAGTGCGTCCTGAGATCTCTGTTCCACGAATGAAAGGAGTGGTCTTTCTGACTCATTCTCGCATTGCAAGAAAAGCATATGCATTCTAGTGCTTCTAGAAAGCTAGTTAAGCTTATAAAGCAATTGGCTCTAAGCCTAACTTTTCCTCCCAACCACCACACCAAGCATATAGATTACGTACTAATTACGACAGAAATAATTTAGCCGAGGCATGATCTGAATGTCAGTGGTCTTTCTGACTCATTCTCGCATTGCAAGAAAACATAAGCATTCTACGTCATAAAACTGGCGATAAAAGATATTAATTTCTTGTCTAGCATGAAAGCTAGTTAAGCTTATAAAGCAAGTGGCTGTAAGCCTAACTTTTCCTCCCAACCACCACACCAAGCATATAGATTACGTAGGAATCACGACAGAAAGAATCTAGCCGAGGCATGATCTGAATGTAGGCCTCATCTTCGTAGAAGCCGACCGGACCCACTCCGACGCTGTGGATAACTACCTCCGTTTCAAGGAGGGTTTACAGTTATCAGAAGTTGATACATCACCCACGTATGAGCACGACAGGATGAGTAACCTACATACAGTGCACGGGATGACTAAATGACCTTCGCACGCGTCTTAATTACTCTGGCGATACTAATTATTCTCATGCTATAATTAACCTACAGACAGTCCGTCCTGAGGAGATCTCTGTTCCACGAATGAAAGGAGTGGACTTTCTGACTCATTCTCGCATTGCAAGAAAAGCATATGCATTCTAGTGCTTCTAGAAAGCTAGTTAAGCTTATAAAGCAACTGGTTCTAAGCCTAACTTTTCCTCCCAACCACCACACCAAGCATATAGATTACGTACTAATTACGACAGAAAGAATCTAGCCGAGGCATGATCTGAATGTCAGTGGTCTTTCTGACTCATTCTCGCATTGCAAGAAAAGCATATGCATTCTACGTCAAAAAACTGGCGATATAAGATATTAATTTCTTATCTAGCATGAAAGCTAGTTATGCTTATAAAGCAATTGGCTGTAAGCCTAACTTTTCCTCCCAACCACCACACCAAACATATAGATTACGTAGGAGTCACGACAGAAAGAATCTGGCCGAGGCATGATCTGAATGTAGGCCTCATCTTCGTAGAAGCCGACCCGCACCAACTCCGACGCTGTGGACAACTACCTCCGTTTCAAGGAGGGTTTACGGTTATCAGAAGTTGATACATTACCCACGTATGAGCACGACAGGATGAGTAACCTACATACAGTGCACGGGATGACTAAATGACCTTCGCACGCGTCTTAATTACTCTAGCGATACTAATTATTCTCATCCTACAATTAACCTACAGATAGTCCGTCCTGAGATCTCTGTTCCACGAATGAAAGGAGTGGTCTTTCTGACTCATTCTCGCATTGCAAGAAAAGCATATGCATTCTAGTGCTTCTAGAAAGCTAATTACGCTTATAAAGCAATTGTCTCTAAGCCTAACTTTTCCTCCCAACCACAACACCAAGCATATATATTACGTAGGAATTACGACAGAAAGAATCTAGCCGAGGTACGATCTGAATGTCAGTGGTCTTTCTGACTCATTCTCGCATTGCAAGAAAAGCATATGCGTTCAACGTAAAAAAACTGGCGATATAAGATATTAATTTCTTATCTATCATAAAAGCTAGTTATGCTTATAAAGCAATTGGCTGTAAGCCTAACTTTTCCTCCCAACCACCACACCAAGCATATAGATTACGTAGGAATCACGACAGAAAGAATCTTGCCAAGGCATGATCGGAATGTAGGCCTCATTTTCATAGAAGCCGACCCGCACCAACTCCGACGCTGTGGATAACTACCTCCGTTTCAAGGAGGGTTTACGGTTATCAGAAGTTGATACATCACCCACGTATGAGCACGACAGGATGAGTAACCTACATACAGTGCACGGGATGACTAAATGACCTTCGCACGTGTCTTAGTTACTCTAGCGATAGTAATTATTCGCATCATATAATTAACCTACAGATATTCCGTCCAGAGGAGATCTCTGTTCCACAAATGAAAGGAGTGGTCTTTCTGACTCATTTTTGCATTTCAAGAAAAGCATATGCATTCTTAGTAAAAAAACTGGCGACAAAAGATATTAATGTCTTATCTAGCATGAAAGCTAGTTAAGCTTATAAAGCAAATGGCTGTAAGCCTAACTTTTCCCCAACCACCACACCAAGCATATAGATTACGTAGGAATCACGACAGAAAGAATCAAGCTGAGGCATGATCTGAATGTCAGTGGTCTTTCTGACTCATTCTCGCATTGCAAGAAAACATAAGCATTCTACGTCATAAAACTGGCGATAAAAGATATTAATTTCTTATCTAGCATGAAAGCTAGTTGAGCTTATAAAGCAATTGGCTGTAAGCCTAACCTTTCCTCCCAACCACCACACCAAGGATATAGATTACGTAGGAATCACGACAGAAAGAATCTAGCCGAGGCATGATCTGAATGTAGGCCTCATCTTCGTAGAAGCCGACCCGCACCAACTCCGACGCTGTGGATAACTACCTCCGTTTCAAGGAGGGTTTACGGTTATCAGAAGTTGATACATCACCCACGTATGAGCACGACAGGATGAGTAACCTACATACAGTGCACAGGATGACTAAATGACCTTCGCACGCGTCTTATTTACTCTAACGATACTAATTATTCTCATGCTATAATTAACCTACAGATAGTCCGTCCTGAGATCTCTGTTCCACGAATGAAAGGAGTGGTCTTTCTGACTCATTCTCGCATTGCAAGAAAAGCATATGCATTCTAGTGCTTCTAGAATGCTAGTTAAGCTTATAAAGCAACTGGCTCTAAGCCTAACTTTTCCTCCCAACCACCACACCAAGCATATAGATTACGTAGGAATTACGACAGAAAGAATCTAGCCGAGGCATGATCTGAATGTCAGTGGTCTTTCTGACACATTCTCGCATTGCAAGAAAAGCATATGCATTCTACGTCAAAAAACTGGCGATATAAGATATTAATTGCTTATCTAGCATGAAAGCTAGTTATGCTTATAAAGCAATTGGCTGTAAGCCTAACTTTTCCTTCCAACCACCACACCAAGCATATAGATTACGTAGGAATCACGACAGAAAGAATCTAGCCGAGGCATGATCTGAATGTAGGCCTCATCTTCGTAGAAGCCGACCTGCACCAATTCCGACGCTGTGGATAACTACCTCCGTTTCAAGGAGGGTTTACGGTTATCAGAAGTTGATACATCACCCACGTATGAGCACGACGGGATGAGAAACCTACATACAGTGCACGGGATGACTAAATGACCTTCGCACGCGTCTTAATTACTCTAGCGATACTAATTATTCTCATCCTATAATTAAACTACAGATAGTGCGTCCTGAGAACTCTGTTCCACGAATGAAAGGAGTGGTCTTTCTGACTCATTCTCGCATTGCAAGAAAAGCATATGCATTCTAGTGCTTCTAGAAAGCTAGTTAAGCTTATAAAGCAATTGGCTCTAAGCCTAACTTTTCCTCCCAACCACCACAACAAGCATATAGATTACGTACTAATTACGACAGAAATAATTTAGCCGAGGCATGATCTGAATGTCAGTGGTCTTTCTGACTCATTCTCGCATTGCAAGAAAACATAAGCATTCTACGTCATAAAACTGGCGATAAAAGATATTAATTTCTTGTCTAGCATGAAAGCTAGTTAAGCTTATAAAGCAAGTGGCTGTAAGCCTAACTTTTCCTCCCAACCACCACACCAAGCATATAGATTACGTAGGAATCACGACAGAAAGAATCTAGCCGAGGCATGATCTGAATGTAGGCCTCATCTTCGTAGAAGCCGACCGGACCCACTCCGACGCTGTGGATAACTACCTCCGTTTCAAGGAGGGTTTACAGTTATCAGAAGTTGATACATCACCCACGTATGAGCACGACAGGATGAGTAACCTACATACAGTGCACGGGATGACTAAATGACCTTCGCACGCGTCTTAATTACTCTGGCGATACTAATTATTCTCATGCTATAATTAACCTACAGACAGTCCGTCCTGAGGAGATCTCTGTTCCACGAATGAAAGGAGTGGACTTTCTGACTCATTCTCGCATTGCAAGAAAAGCATATGCATTCTAGTGCTTCTAGAAAGCTAGTTAAGCTTATAAAGCAACTGGTTCTAAGCCCAACTTTTCCTCCCAACCACCACACCAAGCATATAGATTACGTACTAATTACGACAGAAAGAATCTAGCCGAGGCATGATCTGAATGTCAGTGGTCTTTCTGACTCATTCTCGCATTGCAAGAAAAGCATATGCATTCTACGTCAAAAAACTGGCGATATAAGATATTAATTTCTTATCTAGCATGAAAGCTAGTTATGCTTATAAAGCAATTGGCTGTAAGCCTAACTTTTCCTCCCAACCACCACACCAAACATATAGATTACGTAGGAGTCACGACAGAAAGAATCTGGCCGAGGCATGATCTGAATGTAGGCCTCATCTTCGTAGAAGCCGACCCGCACCAACTCCGACGCTGTGGACAACTACCTCCGTTTCAAGGAGGGTTTACGGTTATCAGAAGTTGATACATCACCCACGTATGAGCACGACAGGATGAGTAACCTACATACAGTGCACGGGATGACTAAATGACCTTCGCACGCGTCTTAATTACTCTAGCGATACTAATTATTCTCATCCTACAATTAACCTACAGATAGTCCGTCCTGAGATCTCTGTTCCACGAATGAAAGGAGTGGTCTTTCTGACTCATTCTCGCATTGCAAGAAAAGCATATGCATTCTAGTGCTTCTAGAAAGCTAGTTAAGCTTATAAAGCAATTGGCTCTAAGAATAACTTTTCCTCCCAACCACCACACCAAGCATATAGATTACGTACTAATTACGACAGAAAGAATTTAGCCGAGGCATGATCTGAATGTCAGTGGTCTTTCTGACTCATTCTCGCATTGCAAGAAAACATATGCATTCTACGTCAAAAAACTGGCGATAAAAGATATTAATTTCTAATCTAGCATGAAAGCTAGTTAAGCTTATAAAGCAATTGGCTGTAAGCCTAACTTTTCCTCCCAACCACCACACCAAGCATATAGATTACGTAGGAATCACGTCGGAAAGAATCTAGCTGAGGCATGATCTGAATGTAGGCTTCATCTTCGCAGAAGCCGACCCGCACCAACTCCGACGCTGTGGATAACTACCTCCGTTTCAAGGAGGGTTTACGGTTATCAGAAGTTGATACATCACCCAAGTATGAACACGGCAGGATGAGTAACCTACATACAGTGCACGGGATGACTAAATGACCTTCGCACGCTTCTTAATTACTCTAGCGATACTAATTATTCTCATCCTATAATTAACCTACAGATAGTCCGTCTTGAGGAGATCTCTGTTCCACGAATGAAAGGAGTGGTCTTTCTAACTCATTCTCGCATTGCAAGAAAACATATGCATTCTACGTCAAAAAACTGGCGATAAAAGATATTAATTTCTTATCTAGCACGAAAGCTATTTAAGCTTATAAAGCAATTGGCTGTAAGCTTAACTTTTCCTAGCAACCACCACACCAAGCATGAAGATTACGTAGGAATCACGACAGAAAGAATCTTGCCAAGGCATGATCTGAATGTAGGCCTCATCTTCGTAGAAGCCGACCCGCACTAACTCCGACGCTGTTGATAACTACCTCCGTTTCAAGGAGGGTTTACGGTTATCAGAAGTTGATACATCACCCACGTATGAGCACGACAGGATGACTAACCTACATACAGTGCACGGGATCACTAAATGACCTTCGCACGCGTCTTAGTTACTCTAGCGATACTAATTATTCTCATCATATAATTAACCTACAGATATTCCGTCCTGAGGAGATCTCTGTTCCACAAATGAAAGGAGTGGTCTTTCTGACTCATTCTCGCATTGCAAGAAAAGCATATGCATTCTTAGTAAAAAAACTGGCGACAAAAGATATTAATGTCTTATCTAGCATGAAAGCTAGTTAAGCTTATAAAGCAATTGGCTGTAAGCCTAACTTTTCCTCCCAACCACCACACCAAGCATATAGATTACGTAGGAATCACGACAGAAAGAATCTTGCCAAGGCATGATCGGAATGTAGGCCTCATTTTCATAGAAGCCGACCCGCACCAACTCCGACGCTGTGGATAACTACCTCCGTTTCAAGGAGGGTTTACGGTTATCAGAAGTTGATACATCACCCACGTATGAGCACGACAGGATGAGTAACCTACATACAGTGCACGGGATGACTAAATGACCTTCGCACGTGTCTTAGTTACTCTAGCGATAGTAATTATTCGCATCATATAATTAACCTACAGATATTCCGTCCAGAGGAGATCTCTGTTCCACAAATGAAAGGAGTGGTCTTTCTGACTCATTTTTGCATTTCAAGAAAAGCATATGCATTCTTAGTAAAAAAACTGGCGACAAAAGATATTAATGTCTTATCAAGCATGAAAGCTAGTTAAGCTTATAAAGCAAATGGCTGTAAGCCTAACTTTTCCCCAACCACCACACCAAGCATATAGATTACGTAGGAACCACGACAGAAAGAATCAAGCTGAGGCATGATCTGAATGTCAGTGGTCTTTCTGACTCATTCTCGCATTGCAAGAAAACATAAGCATTCTACGTCATAAAACTGGCGATAAAAGATATTAATTTCTTATCTAGCATGAAAGCTAGTTGAGCTTATAAAGCAATTGGCTGTAAGCCTAACCTTTCCTCCCAACCACCACACCAAGGATATAGATTACGTAGGAATCACGACAGAAAGAATCTAGCCGAGGCATGATCTGAATGTAGGCCTCAGCTTCGTAGAAGCCGACCCGCACCAACTCCGACGCTGTGGATAACTACCTCCGTTTCAAGGAGGGTTTACGGTTATCAGAAGTTGATACATCACCCACGTATGAGCACGACAGGATGAGTAACCTACATACAGTGCACAGGATGACTAAATGACCTTCGCACGCGTCTTATTTACTCTAACGATACTAATTATTCTCATCCTATAATTAACCTACAGATAGTCCGTCCTGAGATCTCTGTTCCACGAATGAAAGGAGTGGTCTTTCTGACTCATTCTCGCATTGCAAGAAAAGCATATGCATTCTAGTGCTTCTAGAAAGCTAGTTAAGCTTATAAAGTAACTGGCTCTAAGCCTAACTTTTCCTCCCAACCACCACACCAAGCATATAGATTACGTAGGAATTACGACAGAAAGAATCTAGCCGAGGCATGATCTGAATGTCAGTGGTCTTTCTGACACATTCTCGCATTGCAAGAAAAGCATATGCATTCTACGTCAAAAAACTGGCGATATAAGATATTAATTGCTTATCTAGCATGAAAGCTAGTTATGCTTATAAAGCAATTGGCTGTAAGCCTAACTTTTCCTTCCAACCACCATACCAAGCATATAGATTACGTAGGAATCACGACAGAAAGAATCTAGCCGAGGCATGATCTGAATGTAGGCCTCATCTTCGTAGAAGCCGACCTGCACCAATTCCGACGCTGTGGATAACTACCTCCGTTTCAAGGAGGGTTTACGGTTATCAGAAGTTGATACATCACCCACGTATGAGCACGACGGGATGAGGAACCTACATACAGTGCACGGGATGACTAAATGACCTTCGCACGCGTCTTAATTACTCTAGCGATACTAATTATTCTCATCCTATAATTAACCTACAGATATTGCGTCCTGAGATCTCTGTTCCACGAATGAAAGGAGTGGTCTTTCTGACTCATTCTCGCATTGCAAGAAAAGCATATGCATTCTAGTGCTTCTAGAAAGCTAGTTAAGCTTATAAAGCAATTGGCTCTAAGCCTAACTTTTCCTCCCAACCACCACACCAAGCATATAGATTACGTACTAATTACGACAGAAATAATTTAGCCGAGGCATGATCTGAATGTCAGTGGTCTTTCTGACTCATTCTCGCATTGCAAGAAAACATAAGCATTCTACGTCATAAAACTGGCGATAAAAGATATTAATTTCTTGTCTAGCATGAAAGCTAGTTAAGCTTATAAAGCAAGTGGCTGTAAGCCTAACTTTTCCTCCCAACCACCACACCAAGCATATAGATTACGTAGGAATCACGACAGAAAGAATCTAGCCGAGGCATGATCTGAATGTAGGCCTCATCTTCGTAGAAGCCGACCGGACCCACTCCGACGCTGTGGATAACTACCTCCGTTTCAAGGAGGGTTTACAGTTATCAGAAGTTGATACATCACCCACGTATGAGCACGACAGGATGAGTAACCTACATACAGTGCACGGGATGACTAAATGACCTTCGCACGCGTCTTAATTACTCTGGCGATACTAATTATTCTCATGCTATAATTAACCTACAGACAGTCCGTCCTGAGGAGATCTCTGTTCCACGAATGAAAGGAGTGGACTTTCTGACTCATTCTCGCATTGCAAGAAAAGCATATGCATTCTAGTGCTTCTAGAAAGCTAGTTAAGCTTATAAAGCAATTGGCTCTAAGAATAACTTTTCCTCCCAACCACCACACCAAGCATATAGATTACGTACTAATTACGACAGAAAGAATTTAGCCGAGGCATGATCTGAATGTCAGTGGTCTTTCTGACTCATTCTCGCATTGCAAGAAAAGCATATGCATTCTACGTCAAAAAACTGGCGATATAAGATATTAATTTTTTATCTAGCATGAAAGCTAGTTAAGCTTATAAAGCAATTATAAGCAATTATAAGCAATTGTCTGTAAGCCTAACTTTTTCTCCCAACCACCACACCAAGCATATAGATTACATAGGAATTACGACAGAAAGAATCTAGTCGAGGCATGATCTGATTGTCAGTGGTCTGTCTGACACATTCTCGCATTGCAAGAAAACATAAGCATTCTACGTCATAAAACTGGCGATAAAAGATATTAATTTCTTGTCTAGCATGAAAGCTAGTTAAGCTTATAAAGCAAGTGGCTGTAAGCCTAACTTTTCCTCCCAACCACCACACCAAGCATATAGATTACGTAGGAGTCACGATAGAAAGAATCTAGCTGAGGCATGATCTGAATGTAGGCCTTATCTTCGTAGAAGCCGACCCGCACCAACTCCGACGCTGTGGACAACTACCTCCGTTTCAAGGAGGGTTTACGGTTATCAGAAGTTGATACATCACCCACGTATGAGCACGACAGGATGAGTAACCTACATACAGTGCACGGGATGACTAAATGACCTTCGCACGCGTCTTATTTACTCTAGCGATACTAATTATTCTCATCCTATAATTAACCTACAGATAGTCCGTCCTGAGATCTCTGTTCCACGAATGAAAGGAGTGGTCTTTCTGACTCATTCTCGCATTGCAAGAAAAGCATATGCATTCTAGTGCTTCTAGAAAGCTAATTACGCTTATAAAGCAATTGTCTCTAAGCCTAACTTTTCCTCCCAACCACAACACCAAGCATATATATTACGTAGGAATTACGACAGAAAGAATCTAGCCGAGGTACGATCTGAATGTCAGTGGTCTTTCTGACTCATTCTCGCATTGCAAGAAAAGCATATGCGTTCAACGTAAAAAAACTGGCGATATAAGATATTAATTTCTTATCTATCATAAAAGCTAGTTATGCTTATAAAGCAATAGGCTGTAAGCCTAACTTTTTCTCCCAACCACCACACCAAGCATATAGATTACGTAGGAATCACGACAGAAAGAATCTAGCCGAGGCATGATCTGAATGTAGGCCTCATCTTCGTAGAAGCCGACCCGCACCAACTCCGACGCTGTGGACAACTACCTCCGTTTCAAGGAGGGTTTACGGTTATCAGAAGTTGATACATCACCCACGTATGAGCACGACAGGATGAGTAACCTACATACAGTGCACGGGATGACTAAATGACCTTCGCACGCGTCTTAATTACTCTGGCGATACTAATTATTCTCATCCTATAATGAACCTACAGATAGTCCGTCCTGATAAGATTTCTGTTCCACGAATAAAAGAAGTGGTCTTTCTGACTCATTATCGCATTGCAAGATAAGCATAAGCATTCTACGCCAAAAAACTGTCGATAAAAGACATTAATTTCTTATTTAGCATGAAAGCTAGTTAACCTTATAAAGCAATTGGCTGTAAGCCTAACTTTTCCTCCCAACCACCACACCAAGCATATAGATTACGTAGGAATCACGACAGAAAGAATCTAGCTGAGGCATGATCTGAATGTCAGTGGTCTTTCTGACTCATTCTCGCATTGCAAGAAAACATATGCATTCTACGTCAAAAAACTGGCGATAAAAGATATTAATTTCTAATCTAGCATGAAAGCTAGTTAAGCTTATAAAGCAATTGGCTGTAAGCCTAACTTTTCCTCCCAACCACCACACCAAGCATATAGATTACGTAGGAATCACGTCGGAAAGAATCTAGCTGAGGCATGATCTGAATGTAGGCTTCATCTTCGCAGAAGCCGACCCGCACCAACTCCGACGCTGTGGATAACTACCTCCGTTTCAAGGAGGGTTTACGGTTATCAGAAGTTGATACATCACCCAAGTATGAACACGGCAGGATGAGTAACCTACATACAGTGCACGGGATGACTAAATGACCTTCGCACGCTTCTTAATTACTCTAGCGATACTAATTATTCTCATCCTATAATTAACCTACAGATAGTCCGTCTTGAGGAGATCTCTGTTCCACGAATGAAAGGAGTGGTCTTTCTAACTCATTCTCGCATTGCAAGAAAACATATGCATTCTACGTCAAAAAACTGGCGATAAAAGATATTAATTTCTTATCTAGCACGAAAGCTATTTAAGCTTATAAAGCAATTGGCTGTAAGCTTAACTTTTCCTAGCAACCACCACACCAAGCATGAAGATTACGTAGGAATCACGACAGAAAGAATCTTGCCAAGGCATGATCTGAATGTAGGCCTCATCTTCGTAGAAGCCGACCCGCACTAACTCCGACGCTGTTGATAACTACCTCCGTTTCAAGGAGGGTTTACGGTTATCAGAAGTTGATACATCACCCACGTATGAGCACGACAGGATGACTAACCTACATACAGTGCACGGGATCACTAAATGACCTTCGCACGCGTCTTAGTTACTCTAGCGATACTAATTATTCTCATCATATAATTAACCTACAGATATTCCGTCCTGAGGAGACCTCTGTTCCACAAATGAAAGGAGTGGTCTTTCTGACTCATTCTCGCATTGCAAGAAAAGCATATGCATTCTTAGTAAAAAAACTGGCGACAAAAGATATTAATGTCTTATCTAGCATGAAAGCAAGTTAAGCTTATAAAGCAATTGGCTGTAAGCCTAACTTTTCCTCCCAACCACCACACCAAGCATATAGATTACGTAGGAATCACGACAGAAAGAATCTTGCCAAGGCATGATCGGAATGTAGGCCTCATTTTCATAGAAGCCGACCCGCACCAACTCCGACGCTGTGGATAACTACCTCCGTTTCAAGGAGGGTTTACGGTTATCAGAAGTTGATACATCACCCACGTATGAGCACGACAGGATGAGTAACCTACATACAGTGCACGGGATGACTAAATGACCTTCGCACGTGTCTTAGTTACTCTAGCGATAGTAATTATTCGCATCATATAATTAACCTACAGATATTCCGTCCAGAGGAGATCTCTGTTCCACAAATGAAAGGAGTGGTCTTTCTGACTCATTTTTGCATTTCAAGAAAAGCATATGCATTCTTAGTAAAAAAACTGGCGACAAAAGATATTAATGTCTTATCTAGCATGAAAGCTAGTTAAGCTTATAAAGCAAATGGCTGTAAGCCTAACTTTTCCCCAACCACCACACCAAGCATATAGATTACGTAGGAATCACGACAGAAAGAATCAAGCTGAGGCATGATCTGAATGTCAGTGGTCTTTCTGACTCATTCTCGCATTGCAAGAAAACATAAGCATTCTACGTCATAAAACTGGCGATAAAAGATATTAATTTCTTATCTAGCATGAAAGCTAGTTGAGCTTATAAAGCAATTGGCTGTAAGCCTAACCTTTCCTCCCAACCACCACACCAAGGATATAGATTACGTAGGAATCACGACAGAAAGAATCTAGCCGAGGCATGATCTGAATGTAGGCCTCATCTTCGTAGAAGCCGACCCGCACCAACTCCGACGCTGTGGATAACTACCTCCGTTTCAAGGAGGGTTTACGGTTATCAGAAGTTGATACATCACCCACGTATGAGCACGACAGGATGAGTAACCTACATACAGTGCACAGGATGACTAAATGACCTTCGCACGCGTCTTATTTACTCTAACGATACTAATTATTCTCATCCTATAATTAACCTACAGATAGTCCGTCCTGAGATCTCTGTTCCACGAATGAAAGGAGTGGTCTTTCTGACTCATTCTCGCATTGCAAGAAAAGCATATGCATTCTAGTGCTTCTAGAATGCTAGTTAAGCTTATAAAGCAACTGGCTCTAAGCCTAACTTTTCCTCCCAACCACCACACCAAGCATATAGATTACGTAGGAATTACGACAGAAAGAATCTAGCCGAGGCATGATCTGAATGTCAGTGGTCTTTCTGACACATTCTCGCATTGCAAGAAAAGCATATGCATTCTACGTCAAAAAACTGGCGATATAAGATATTAATTGCTTATCTAGCATGAAAGCTAGTTATGCTTATAAAGCAATTGGCTGTAAGCCTAACTTTTCCTTCCAACCACCACACCAAGCATATAGATTACGTAGGAATCACGACAGAAAGAATCTAGCCGAGGCATGATCTGAATGTAGGCCTCATCTTCGTAGAAGCCGACCTGCACCAATTCCGACGCTGTGGATAACTACCTCCGTTTCAAGGAGGGTTTACGGTTATCAGAAGTTGATACATCACCCACGTATGAGCACGACGGGATGAGGAACCTACATACAGTGCACGGGATGACTAAATGACCTTCGCACGCGTCTTAATTACTCTAGCGATACTAATTATTCTCATCCTATAATTAAACTACAGATAGTGCGTCCTGAGAACTCTGTTCCACGAATGAAAGGAGTGGTCTTTCTGACTCATTCTCGCATTGCAAGAAAAGCATATGCATTCTAGTGCTTCTAGAAAGCTAGTTAAGCTTATAAAGCAATTGGCTCTAAGCCTAACTTTTCCTCCCAACCACCACAACAAGCATATAGATTACGTACTAATTACGACAGAAATAATTTAGCCGAGGCATGATCTGAATGTCAGTGGTCTTTCTGACTCATTCTCGCATTGCAAGAAAACATAAGCATTCTACGTCATAAAACTGGCGATAAAAGATATTAATTTCTTGTCTAGCATGAAAGCTAGTTAAGCTTATAAAGCAAGTGGCTGTAAGCCTAACTTTTCCTCCCAACCACCACACCAAGCATATAGATTACGTAGGAATCACGACAGAAAGAATCTAGCCGAGGCATGATCTGAATGTAGGCCTCATCTTCGTAGAAGCCGACCGGACCCACTCCGACGCTGTGGATAACTACCTCCGTTTCAAGGAGGGTTTACAGTTATCAGAAGTTGATACATCACCCACGTATGAGCACGACAGGATGAGTAACCTACATACAGTGCACGGGATGACTAAATGACCTTCGCACGCGTCTTAATTACTCTGGCGATACTAATTATTCTCATGCTATAATTAACCTACAGACAGTCCGTCCTGAGGAGATCTCTGTTCCACGAATGAAAGGAGTGGACTTTCTGACTCATTCTCGCATTGCAAGAAAAGCATATGCATTCTAGTGCTTCTAGAAAGCTAGTTAAGCTTATAAAGCAACTGGTTCTAAGCCTAACTTTTCCTCCCAACCACCACACCAAGCATATAGATTACGTACTAATTACGACAGAAAGAATCTAGCCGAGGCATGATCTGAATGTCAGTGGTCTTTCTGACTCATTCTCGCATTGCAAGAAAAGCATATGCATTCTACGTCAAAAAACTGGCGATATAAGATATTAATTTCTTATCTAGCATGAAAGCTAGTTATGCTTATAAAGCAATTGGCTGTAAGCCTAACTTTTCCTCCCAACCACCACACCAAACATATAGATTACGTAGGAGTCACGACAGAAAGAATCTGGTCGAGGCATGATCTGAATGTAGGCCTCATCTTCGTAGAAGCCGACCCGCACCAACTCCGACGCTGTGGACAACTACCTCCGTTTCAAGGAGGGTTTACGGTTATCAGAAGTTGATACATCACCCACGTATGAGCACGACAGGATGAGTAACCTACATACAGTGCACGGGATGACTAAATGACCTTCGCACGCGTCTTAATTACTCTAGCGATACTAATTATTCTCATCCTACAATTAACCTACAGATAGTCCGTCCTGAGATCTCTGTTCCACGAATGAAAGGAGTGGTCTTTCTGACTCATTCTCGCATTGCAAGAAAAGCATATGCATTCTAGTGCTTCTAGAAAGCTAGTTAAGCTTATAAAGCAATTGGCTCTAAGAATAACTTTTCCTCCCAACCACCACACCAAGCATATAGATTACGTACTAATTACGACAGAAAGAATTTAGCCGAGGCATGATCTGAATGTCAGTGGTCTTTCTGACTCATTCTCGCATTGCAAGAAAAGCATATGCATTCTACGTCAAAAAACTGGCGATATAAGATATTAATTTCTTATCTAGCATGAAAGCTAGTTAAGCTTATAAAGCAATTGTCTGTAAGCCTAACTTTTTCTCCCAACCACCACACCAAGCATATAGATTACATAGGAATTACGACAGAAAGAATCTAGTCGAGGCAAGATCTGATTGTCAGTGGTCTGTCTGACACATTCTCGCATTGCAAGAAAACATAAGCATTCTACGTCATAAAACTGGCGATAAAAGATATTAATTTCTTGTCTAGCATGAAAGCTAGTTAAGCTTATAAAGCAAGTGGCTGTAAGCCTAACTTTTCCTCCCAACCACCACACCAAGCATATAGATTACGTAGGAGTCACGATAGAAAGAATCTAGCCGAGGCATGATCTGAATGTAGGCCTTATCTTCGTAGAAGCCGACCCGCACCAACTCCGACGCTGTGGACAACTACCTCCGTTTCAAGGAGGGTTTACGGTTATCAGAAGTTGATACATCACCCACGTATGAGCACGACAGGATGAGTAACCTACATACAGTGCACGGGATGACTAAATGACCTTCGCACGCGTCTTATTTACTCTAGCGATACTAATTATTCTCATCCTATAATTAACCTACAGATAGTCCGTCCTGAGATCTCTGTTCCACGAATGAAAGGAGTGGTCTTTCTGACTCATTCTCGCATTGCAAGAAAAGCATATGCATTCTAGTGCTTCTAGAAAGCTAATTACGCTTATAAAGCAATTGTCTCTAAGCCTAACTTTTCCTCCCAACCACAACACCAAGCATATATATTACGTAGGAATTACGACAGAAAGAATCTAGCCGAGGTACGATCTGAATGTCAGTGGTCTTTCTGACTCATTCTCGCATTGCAAGAAAAGCATATGCGTTCAACGTAAAAAAACTGGCGATATAAGATATTAATTTCTTATCTATCATAAAAGCTAGTTATGCTTATAAAGCAATAGGCTGTAAACCTAACTTTTTCTCCCAACCACCACACCAAGCATATAGATTACGTAGGAATCACGACAGAAAGAATCTAGCCGAGGCATGATCTGAATGTAGGCCTCATCTTCGTAGAAGCCGACCCGCACCAACTCCGACGCTGTGGACAACTACCTCCGTTTCAAGGAGGGTTTACGGTTATCAGAAGTTGATACATCACCCACGTATGAGCACGACAGGATGAGTAACCTACATACAGTGCACGGGATGACTAAATGACCTTCGCACGCGTCTTAATTACTCCGGCGATACTAATTATTCTCATGCTATAATTAACCTACAGATATTCCATCCTGAGATCTCTGTTCCTCGAATGAAAGGAGTGGTCTTTCTGCCTCATTCTCGTATTGCAAGGAAACATATGCATTCTACGTCAAAAAACTGACGATAAAAAAAAAATCTTACCTAGCATGAAAGCTAGATAAGCTTATAAAGCAATTTGCTGTAAGCCTAACTTTTCCTCCCAACCACCACACCAAGCATATAGATTACGTAGGAATCACGACAGAAAGAATCTAGCCGAGGCATGATCTGAATGTAGGCCTCATCTTCGTAGAAGCCGACCCGCACCAACTCCGACGCTGTGGACAACTACCTCCGTTTCAAGGAGGGTTTACGGTTATCAGAAGTTGATACATCACCCACGTATGAGCACGACAGGATGAGTAACCTACATACAGTGCACGGGATGACTAAATGACCTTCGCACGCGTCTTAGTTACTCTAGCGATACTAATTATTCTCATCATATAATCAACCTACAGATATTCCGTCCTGAGGAGATCTCTGTTCCACAAATGAAAGGAGTGGTCTTTCTGACTCATTCTCGCATTGCAAGAAAGGCATATGCATACTTAGTAAAAAAACTGGCGACAAAATATATTAATGTCTTATCTAGCATGAAAGCTAGTTAAGCTTACAAAGCAAGTGGCTGTAAGGCTAACTTTTCCTCCCAACCTCCACACCAAGCATATAGATTACATAGGAATTACGACAGAAAGAATCTAGCCGGGGCATAATCTGAATGTCAGTGGTCTTTCTGACACATTCTCGCATTGCAAGAAAACAAAAGCATTCTACGTCATAAAACTGGCGATGAAAGATATTAATTGCGTGTCTAGCATGAAAGCCAGTTAAGCTTATAAAGCAATTGGCTGTAAGCCTAACTTTTCCTCCCAACCACCACACCAAGCATATAGATTATGTAGGAATCACGACAGAAAGAATCTAGCCGAGGCATGATCTGAATGTAGGCCTCATCTTCGTAGAAGCCGACCCGCACCAACTCCGACGCTGTGGACAACTACCTCCGTTTCAAGGAGGGTTTACGGTTATCAGAAGTTGATACATCACCCACGTATGAGCACGACAGGATGAGTAACCTACATACAGTGCACGGGATGACTAAATGACCTTCGCACGCGTCTTAATTACTCTGGCGATACTAATTATTCTGATCCTATAATTAACCTACAGATAGTTCGTCCTGAGGAGATCTCTGTTCCACGAATAAAAGGAGTGGTCTTTCTGACTCATTCTCGCATTGCAAGAAAACATATGCATTCTACGTCAAAAAACTGACGATAAAAAAATTCATATCTAGCATGAAAGCTAGATAAGCTTATAAAGCAATTGGCTGTAAGCCTAACTTTTCCTCCCAACCACCACACCAAGCATATAGATTACGTAGGAATCACGACGGAAGAAACTAGCCGAGGCATGATCTGAAGGTAGGCCTCGTCTTCGTAGAAGCCGACCCGCACCAACTCCGACGCTGTGGACAACTACCTCCGTTTCAAGGAGGGTTTACGGTTATCAGAAGTTGATACATCACCCACGTATGAGCACGACAGGATGAGTAACCTATATACAGTGCACGGCATGACTAAATGACCTTCGCACGCGTCTTAATTACTCTGGCGATACTAATTATTCTCATCCTATAATTAACCTACAGATAGTCCGTCCTGAGAGATCTCTGTTCCACAAATGAAAGGAGTGGTCTTTCTAACTCATTCTCGCATTGCAAGAAAAGCATATGCATTCTAGGTCAAAAAACCGGCGATAAAAGATAATATTTTCTTATCTAGCATAAAAGCTAGTTAAGCTTATAAAGCAATTGGCTGTAAGCCTAACTTTTCCTCCCAACCACCACACCAAGCATATAGATTACGTAGGAATTACGACAAAAAGAATCTGGCCGAGGCATGATCTGAATGTCAGTTGTCTTTCTGACTCATTCTCGCATTGCAAGAAAACATATGCATTCTACGTCAAAAAACTGGCGATAAAAGATATTAATTTCTTATCTAGCATGAAAGCAAGTCAAGCTTATAAAGCAATTGGCTTTGAGCCTAACTTTTCTTCCCAACCACCACACCAAGCAAATAGATTACGTAGGAATCACTACAGAAAGAATCTGGCCGAGGCATGATCTGAATGTCAGTTGTCTTTCTGACTCAATCTCGCAATGCAAGAAAACATATGCATTCTACGTCAAAAAACTGGCGATAAAAGATATTAATTTCTTATCTAGCATGAAAGCTAGTTAAGCTTATAAAGCAATTGGCTTTGAGCCTAACTTTTCCTCCCAACCACCACACCAAGCATATAGATTACGTAGGAGCTACGACAGAAAGAGTCCAGCCGAGGCATGATCTGAATGTCAGTGGTCTTTCTGACTCATTCTCGCATTGCAAGAAAAGCATATGCATTCTACGTAAAAAAACTGGCGATAACAGATATTAATTTCTTATCTAGCATGAAAGCTAGTTAAGCTTATAAAGCAATTGGCTTTGAGCCTAACTTTTCCTTCCAACCACCACATCAAGCATATAGATTGCGTAGGAATCACTACAGAAAGAATCTAGCCGAGGCATGATCTGAATGTAGGCCCCATCTTCGTAGAAGCCGACCCGCACCAACTGCGACGCTGTGGATAACTACCTCCGTTTCAAGGAGGGTTTACGGTTATCAGAAGTTGATACATCACCCACGTATGAGCACGACAGGATGAGTAACCTACATACAGTGCACGGGATGACTAAATGACCTTCGCACGCGTCTTAATTACTCTGGCGATACTAATTATTCTGATCCTATAATTAACCTACAGATAGTCCGTCCTGAGGAGATCTCTGTTCCACGAATAAAAGGAGTGGTCTTTCTGACTCATTCTCGCATTGCAAGAAAACATATGCATTCTACGTCAAAAAACTGACGATTAAAAAAATTCATATCTAGCATGAAAGCTAGATAAGCTTATAAAGCAAATGGCTGTAAGCCTAACTTTTCCTCCCAACCACCACACCAAGCATATAGATTACGTAGGAATTACGACAAAAAGAATTTGGCCGAGGCATGATCTGAATGTCAGTTGTCTTTCTGACTCATTCTCGCATTGCAAGAAAACATATGCATTCTACGTCAAAAAACTGGCGATAAAAGATATTAATTTCTTATCTAGCATGAAAGCAAGTTAAGCTTATAAAGCAATTGGCTTTGAGCGTAACTTTTCCTCCCAACCACCACACCAAGCATATAGATTACGTAGGAATCACTACAGAAAGAATCTGGCCGAGGCATGATCTGAATGTCAGTTGTCTTTCTGACTCATTCTCGCATTGCAAGAAAACATATGCATTCTACGTCAAAAAACTGGCGATAAAAGATATTAATTTCTTATCTAGCATGAAAGCAAGTTAAGCTTATAAAGCAATTTTCTTTGAGCCTAACTTTTCCTCCCAACCACCACACCAAGCATATAGATTACGTAGGAATTTCGACAAAAAGAATTTGACCGAGGCATGATCTGAATGTCAGTTGTCTTTCTGACTCATTCTCGCATTGCAAGAAAACATATGCATTCTACGTAAAAAAACTGGCGATAAAAGATATTAATTTCTTATCTAGCATGAAAGCAAGTTAAGCTTATAAAGCAATTGGCTTTGAGCCTAACTTTTCCTCCCAACCACCACACCAAGCATATAGATTACGTAGGAATCACTACAGAAAGAATCTGGCCGAGGCATGATCTGAATGTCAGTTGTCTTTCTGACTCAATCTCGCAATGCAAGAAAACATATGCATTCTACGTCAAAAAACTGGCGATAAAAGATATTAATTTCTTATCTAGCATGAAAGCTAGTTAAGCTTATAAAGCAATTGGCTTTGAGCCTAACTTTTCCTCCCAACCACCACACCAAGCATATAGATTACGTAGGAGCTACGACAGAAAGAGTCCAGCCGAGGCATGATCTGAATGTCAGTGGTCTTTCTGACTCATTCTCGCATTGCAAGAAAAGCATATGCATTCTACGTAAAAAAACTGGCGATAACAGATATTAATTTCTTATCTAGCATGAAAGCTAGTTAAGCTTATAAAGCAATTGGCTTTGAGCCTAACTTTTCCTTCCAACCACCACACCAAGCATATAGATTACGTAGGAATCACTACAGAAAGAATCTAGCCGAGGCATGATCTGAATGTAGGCCCCATCTTCGTAGAAGCCGACCCGCATCAACTGCGACGCTGTGGATAACTACCTCCGTTTCAAGGAGGGTTTACGGTTATCAGAAGTTGATACATCACCCACGTATGAGCACGACAGGATGAGTAACCTACATACAGTGCACTGGATGACTAAATGACCTTCGCACGCGTCTTAATTACTCTGGCGATACTAATTATTCTGATCCTATAATTAACCTACAGATAGTCCGTCCTGAGGAGATCTCTGTTCCACGAATAAAAGGAGTGGTCTTTCTGACTCATTCTCGCATTGCAAGAAAACATATGCATTCTACGTCACAAAACTGACGATAAAAAAAATTCATATCCAGCATGAAAGCTAGATAAGCTTATAAAGCAATTGGCTGTAAGCCTAACTTTTCCTCCCAACCACCACACCAAGCATATAGATTACGTAGGAATTACGACAAAAAGAATTTGGCCGAGGCATGATCTGAATGTCAGTTGTGTTTCTGACTCATTCTCGCATTGCAAGAAAACATATGCATTCTACGTCAAAAAACTGGCGATAAAAGATATTAATTTCTTATCTAGCATGAAAGCAAGTTAAGCTTATAAAGCAATTGGCTTTGAGCCTAACTTTTCCTAGCAGCCACCACACCAAGCATATAGATTACGTAGGAATTACGACAAAAAGAATTTGGCCGAGGCATGATCTGAATGTCAGTTGTCTTTCTGACTCATTCTCGCATTGCAAGAAAACATATGCATTCTACGTCAAAAAACTGGCGATAAAAGATATTAATTTCTTATCTAGCATGAAAGCAAGTTAAGCTTATAAAGCAATTGGCTTTGAGCCTAACTTTTCCTCCCAACCACCACACCAAGCATATAGATTACGTAGGAATCACGACAGAAAGAATCTAGCCGAGGCATGCTCTGAATGTAGGCCTCATCTTCGTAGAAGCCGACCCGCACCAACTCCGACGCTGTGGATAACTACCTCCGTTTCAAGGAGGGTTTACGGTTATCAGAAGTTGATACATCACCCACGTATGAGCACGACAGGATGAGTAACCTACATACAGTGCACGGGATGACTAAATGACCTTCGCATGCGTGTTAATTACTCTGGCGATACTAATTATTCTCATCCTATAATTAACCTACAGACAGTCCGTCCTGAGGAGATCTCTGTTCCACGAATGAAAAGAGTTGTCTTTCTGACTCATTCTCGCATTGCAAGAAAAGCATATGCATTCTAAGTCAAAAACAGGCAATAAAAGATATTAATTTCTAATCTAGCATGAAAGCTAGTTAAGCTTATAAAGCAATTGGCTGTAAGCTTAACATTTCCTCCCAACCACCACACCAAGCATATAAATTACGTAGGAATCACGACAGAAAGAATCTGGCCGAGGCATGATCTGAATATCAGTGGTCTTTCTGACTCATTCTCGCATTGCAAGAAAACATAAGCATTCTACGTCATAAAACTGGCGATAAAAGATATTAATTTCTTATCTAGCATGAAAGCTAGTTGAGCTTATAAAGCAATTGGCTGTAAGCCTAACCTTTCCTCCCAACCACCACACCAAGCATATAAATTACGTAGGAATCACGACAGAAAGAATCTAGCCGAGGCATGATCTGAATGTAGGCCTCATCTTCGTAGAAGCCGACCCGCACCAACTCCGACGCTGTGCATAACTACCTCCGTTTCAAGGAGGGTTTACGGTTATCAGAAGTTGATACATCACCCACGTATGAGCACGACAGGATGAGTAACCTACATACAGTGCACGGGATGACTAATGACCTTCGCACGCGTCTAAATTACTCTGGCGATACTAATTATTCTCATCCTATAATTAACCTACAGATAGGTTTAGGTCTCCTTGAGTTATCAAGTGTGGCTTGGTTAGAATTTCTTCAAACTCAGAGTCATCGTCGTCATCAACACATTGGCTTGAAGTGGAGAATTGTGTATCGTCATTCTCAACGGACGCAGATGCAACTGGTACAGGCAAATTTTCAATATGATGGACTGGTCCCATGGCTGAAGGTAAATTAGGGTAAATAACTGTGGGTTTTTCTTGACATTTATACCATTTACGTCAGTAAGACAAAAATAGCAGTCCGAAATGTAATTTCTAGGTTGTGTCCAAATCATGGGTACAGCAAATGGCATATGACGTTTTCTTCCAATCGGTAAAATTCGTCACACACGTTATGCAACATAAATGAGGGGCCCAAGATTTGTCTTGATGGGCCAAAACGAAACCAAAATACCGGTAATAACTCTTCAAGACTAATTTTGTGAAATTTCGTCTTTGTTTTTTTAAAGTCACTTCACCACAAATATAACAAAAAGAGTTAGGATCGTTACTATCCTTTCTCGACATGTTAACGCAGTTACGAAATTACAATATTTTGATGAAATCAAAGACAAATTGTTTTTTGACTATTTCTTCGCGAACGTTCCTTTGCTTTTATTACCGTAGTACTAGTTACTACGTACTAGTTACTATACTACTTGCCGTAGTATAAGCATTGCCGTCACAAGAAAACTGAGTCTAATTGAAACAAAACAACTGCAGTATAATAATGAGGGTAGTTAGCTAAAACAGTATTAGCTATCAAAGTTCGTGTGGCATGACTAGTGTTAATAGGTGTTATTTCTCCTTTCACAACCTCAAAGTAAAACTAATGCATTGAATATTGAAAATTACATATTGTGGGCGTACAAGAAAAAGTGACCAAGTCATAAAATACAGTTTCGAGAAAAATGCATTTCAAAATTCAACACTTTATGATAAATCTAGTTTTCACTATTTTTTGTTTTTCCAAAGTTTTTTTAAGTGAATCATGATAGATGCAAGTTTATTTTGATAAATACAACGAATGATTGAGTAATAAAAGTATATTATTAATAACAGTTGTGCCACCAATTCAAGAAAAATCGAATGATTGTTGAGAAGAGAATTTAAAGCTCAATGATTATACCTGAACCTATTAACTGATGATCGATTGAATGAATTCCATAATTTGCGGATAAATAATAATAAATGTCTATTTCTATTAGGGTATCTGATGTGTAGATATGTATGTGTTTACGTATGCATGACATAAACATTAAAAAACATCGCTTTTTTTATCGCATTCCGGCAGCATTTCCATCCAAATAACCATTATGCATCACCTTCCAGTCACCTGCAGCTATAAAAATCCAGTAAAAATATGAGCTGAGCAACTCGCAAGACAAAACGCCGTCGTTTCCGTTACATCGAAAATGTATTTTCCCATTATAAATCGTTTAGCGATTTGTAATATAGCGGAAGAGCAACCTCAGGACCGCCCCGGGCCGCCAGATAATGAACCGACACTTTTCTAACGTGCATTTTCCCCCACGGCGGACCTCTCCCCTTCCACTCCGGCACACGCGCCTTTTTCCGGTTTTCCGGGCGACTCCGGGATGGCGTGGAGCCTCCTCCGGCCCGGACTTATTAAGGGCGATAAGATTGTAGCGAAACACTTGACAATCAATTCAGCGGGGCGCGCTCCGGGGGATTCCCCCCGCCACCATTCCGCCCCCACGTTCTTCCGGATCCCCGGCCAGATTCCGCCACTTAATGGAATTATGTTTTCGGTCGGCTTAAGCTGATTACGTCGATATCATCGAGCGATAAGTGTTTTTGTGGTCCGGGCCATTCGCATATTCACCTGGACGCTAAGCCGATTTGGGGCGTAATTAATTCCACCCTGACAACGCGTTTCGGTGGTCAATGCTGTGTTGCTGCTCCAAGCGGTGGGGTGGCAAGGGATGGGGCGCGTTCTTCATTATCCCCGCACCGAAATTTATAATTTCGTTGGGGATTTCGTTGATGTGTCAGCGTAATATTCGGTTAAATAAAATCTTGATTGCTCCGGATCGCGACTCCGTGCAATAAACGGGATGCGAGTTATATCAGATATCAGATGCGCTCCGACGGAGACAGCGAAGGGCATAAAATTTAATCACAGTTTTACGTACACTTAGATTAGGAATTTACAAATCATAAACACATTCATCCAGATCCACGAACATATAATTGATTACAGCTTCTATTTTATGACATACATTGTGCGTTGATCTACGTTACATCCAAATACCCAAAAACGATCTTATAACACATGCCTCATTTATGAATATTGTTATAAAAGTAGTAGTAGTCTCATTTATGTATATTGTTATAAAAGTAGTAGTAGTAGTAAATAATCTGTACTACAACCAGCGACTTTAACAGTCATTCCGTCTTTAGTTTCTACATTTAAATATAAACATTACAATAGTTAAATTGTATTTAATTATGACAGATGAAGGTCTAGGATAGACGTTTGATGCATAGTTCGCCCATGATTGCCCAGTTTGTTTCGGTTTGTTAAAATTTGCTTCTAAAATCTAGAAAGTATAAAGTAATAGGCGGGATGTTTGTTATTTGATATAGAGATTCAATGGATATATGTAGAATGGATTATTGGGTTCTCTCTGTTTGTGATAAAATTATACATTGAGTTATAAAATTCATACGTTTCTCTTTATCTGCAGTTCTACATATTTTATTGCTTAGTTTGAAAATTCTAGAAATCTGCTTTTATGCCATGGGGTATAATTTATTACTCCTGCTTATAAATTAGGGGTTGAAAACCAGAGTGGTATAAGTCATTTCACACAATCATCCTCACATGTATTCTGGCAAAAAACGATGTATCACAACACCTACAGATTCAAACATATGCTGACTGTAAGTTATAAACCAAAAATTTGTCTTGTAACTTTATTGTAATTTATCATTTTAATTAAACAGATTTGAATGCTGATGACTGCTCTCAAGCCGAAACTATTTCATAAAAACAAAAGGTTTCATTATACTACACCTGAGAGTGCATAAACATATTTACATTTCTAACAGAGTAATTCATAAGAATTTAAACTGTGTTTTAGCGGCGTTTTACAAAGGGTTACCAAGGTAACTAAAATTAAATAACCGTAAAAACCGCGGCTTAATTTTTTATGAATAACACGGTTAAATTTTATATAAAACATAACCATGTTTGTTTGAGTTATCTTAGATTTTTTTTGTTTCTTTTTTGCTTTGTTTCGACCAGTTGCGGTTCAAAATGTCATATTTTGACAGTTTCTGTAGGAAGTTTGACATAGTTTTACATATTCGCATGCACATGGATCTAAGAGAATACAGATTCTGACAGTAGCCGTTGAAAATGTGACAAGTTTTCACACCTGGAACTTGAAATTTTGAAATTTTACAGAATATGACAGTCGCTATTGTAAATGTAAAGAATTAGGCAGATTTTGCCAGTTATAGTTAGAAATTGTACGGAGTTTCATAGCTGGTGAAAAGAAAAGAACAGAGGTTAGCAGTTACAGTAAAAAAATGACAATTTTTACATAAGCCATTAAAAACTAGTCCGATTTTGACGGTGCCAATTGAAAATTTGAGATATTTGTATAGGTGCAATTAAACAATTGACAGATTTGAATATTTAAAATTAAAAATATGACAGATTTTGATAGTTCAAATTTAAAGTTTGAATATTTATTTGAATATATAAAATTGAAAATATAACAGATTTTGATAGTTGGAATTGAAAGTTTAATAGATTTGGGTAGAAGTAATTAAATATTTGACAGATTTTGACAGTTGCAATTGAACAATTCACAAAATTTGACAGCTGCAATTAAAAAAATGATAGATTTGGATGTTTGCAAATGAAAATTAGATAGATTTACACAGATTTACTAGAATACCTAACAAAAACAGACTATTTCAGTTGAAAGTTTGACAGATTTGGACAGTTGAAGTTAAAAATTCGACAGATTCTATTCCTTTCAGATAGAAATTTGAAAGATTTTGCCATTTTCTCATTTGATATGAAACAAATGAGGGATTCAGGTAGTAACTGCTGAAAATTTGAGAGGTTTTTTTAGTTGTAGTTTTGATTTGACAGATTTCGAGGTTTATTATTGAAATTTGAAGCATTTTGTGGAGATTTGAAGGTTTTTTGAACACTTACAATGAGTGCCAATTAGTTATCTGCTGCTTAGATATACCTACATTATTGTAACCTACCTGAATTGTATATTTCTTGTCCGTGTTAGGGACCTTTCAAACTGTAAGATTATTATCCACAACTTTATCAGTACCTTTCTTGTCCTCGTTAGGAGTCTTTCAAACTGTAAGATAATTCGCAACTTTATCAGTACTATCAAAGACCCCCCCCCCCCCAAAAGTAGTCATAAATGTATCCAAATAATTATTAGAATGTCACAGTCACATAAAACTTGACAAAACAGATCATGCAGTAAGGGGTTAATTTTGAGTTTAAGTTTATGGTTTTAAATGTAATTTTAAAACCAATTATGAGTTCGAGTTTATGGTTTTAAATCTAATTTTAAAACCAATTATTTATTCCAGAGAATTTAGGATTGAACAGCCTACTAGCTCAAATCAGTTTTTCACATTTTTTTGACAAGTTTCATACTATAACCCTAGTAAAAATTTAGACCGGTGAATAGTGCCTAACATATTCTACAAGATCACACCAAAAACATTATACCGAGTCATTTCAAAAAATGTCGGTGACATCACAACAAATAAATGACGGTGTTTAAAAAAAGATATGTTTTCGCCAACTTATAGCTAAAACTGTCCCATTTAATAATATATATGATTTGTTGAGGATTAAATAAGAAATGAAGTCGCTATAGTTTTAGGCGCTTTTTATCGAATAGATTGTATTTCTGGACTTTTCAGAATTAAAAAAAATATGGACGTAAACAAATATCTCAAATATTTTAGAAAAGAGAAGTTCTTACTACCCGATAGCAACCAGTAACCTTTGAAGTAGCAAACAATAACTTAAGCTAGTGGCTTATAACTTTGCCCCTTTTTCTTTGTTGGTATCACACTTTATTATTATATTGACTATGGTATCGACCATATACGTTGGTCATTATCAAACTTATTGTAGGTTTTGTAATTAACAATGTATGAAAGTAGTCACTATAATGTTAAAGTGTGATACCAACAAAGTGAAAAGTGCATTATTACATTTGAAGGGGTCGAAACAAAAAGGGTATACATACATTTTCAATTCAAATGGTGCAAGTGTATGTATACCCTTTCTATTCCAATCAACCATAAACATTCTTTCACTTTCACATTTTTACTGCTCAACACGTATTGTTATATAAAAAAAAAACACTTGAATCCTTTTCAGTCCAATAAAAGAGAATCTGACCTTTCACAAAACGCACTTCAGTATTGTGATGGCTAAACGTGTTATCTGCCATTTTTGTTATTTCACAGGAAAAGTAAAAACAGCATTTATAAAATTTTGCATTTATAATTGCATTTATAATTGTGAATGTAGGTTAGCTTGTATCATTGCCATAGTTATTTATAACACAGAGGTACAATAAAGATACTTCGTTCATTCATACTTAAAGTGTACTTTATTTGTGGCTATTGAATGCCATAAAGTGCATTTTGAAACAAAAGACAGATATCATGTTTTGCCATAACACTACTGACTTGTCTCATAAATTTAAAATATTGTACTTGCACTCTTTTTATTTTAACCCTTTCATTTGTTTTCTGTTTATTATATTTTAAAATGTGTTGAGTTTGAGGAACTAAATTCGCTCAGCATAATTCGTACGCGGAATGTTAAACTGCCCTTTTAATTTAAAGGGACCACAAAAACTGGCCACAGGTTGATGCAGAAGAACAAAAAAAGTCGCCCAACAGCGATAAACATATGCATTCACGGACAGGTAGGCATATGCGCATAAAGAAAGGGCGTCTGGCAAGGGCGCATGAATGCGACGGACAGATGTGACGGGGTGAATAGATTTCAATGACGTATAGAAATAACGTGAATGGATATGACCTATTATGTTCTAGTGCACTACTATCAATTAATATCGTATATAGATAAAAGTAGATTTTTATGATAGGTACTCATTTTTTTTATCAAGAATCAAATAAAATAATAAAATAAAGGTAATGGGTAACAGATCTCTGCAAGAGAGCAATCAACCCATTGCAGAAAAAGTAATAATATATTCGACGCTATAACATAAATATGATTTCATAATTTTTATTAGAGATGAAAAAGCAGGGCAGTGCTATAGTCGGTAACACATTAACTTGGGTTTAAAGGTGTGATCGATCACAATTATTGGGTACTATCGATGGAGTACCATTTTTTGTCTTAGTGTGTGCTATTTATATATGAATAAGATAAAACGTAATCAAAGTGCAACAAAATATGCAAGTTAATTAGTTTCCGACTATACAATTGTCTGCCAAATCTGATGACTTTACAAATATTTTATTATTATAACAATGTGAATAGAAATCAATGTTAGTTGATAATTTAGTGAATAATTTTGGTATCATCTACAATTATTTTTCTTTAAATAATAATCATGTAATTATTAATAATAATAATAATAAACTCCCTTTATTTCTTCAATTGATATCATGTGTACAACATACAGTGTATAACAAGTTGAGAAATGGTGTCAACAAATATAGTAAGGGCGTGTATTAATATACATTACTACCTCAATTGCAAAATAAGTGTAAAATTTACATATTTTTAATAGATTGGAAAGATTTAATTAATTAAGTTTAAAAAAAAAGGTTTGATGAGTATTGTTGCATGTTTTTCTGTGAATAGGAGTTTCAAAACCAGATTGTGCGCAGGAAAAATTTTCTAAAATATTAGCTACAAATAAATTAATCATGTAATTCATGCAAATGCAGGAACGATTTAAAAAACGCAGTGGCTTTAGAGTTTAATTGTGATTGAAATCAAAGAGAAGAAATTATTGCTTTTGTGAACAAATAATAAACGTTTTCGTGATTTTCAAAATACCCACTTGTAGAAATAATAAATGTTCTTAAATTTTATTAATAACATTCATTTCACACTTTCATTAAAAGTGTAAAATTCACGTTTATTATTTATTTACTATAAATATTTACTATTTATTTTTTATTTAAATTTTCGTATTATTAGAAATACCCACCCGTAGTTTTTTCAAAAACTACAGGTACTTTTTCAGAGTTTTCATCATTATTGGAGAAATAATAAATATTCTTCAGTTGTATTAAGAACATTTATTTTTACACTTTCATTAAAAGTATAATTTTTTTTGCATAAACCCAAACACGTGTCTGGGAACTAAGTATAAACTGTATAGGAAACAAAGCAATTATAATACGTTCATAATAATAAAAATTGTTCCCATGTGTTCCAAATTTTGTTTGCAATAAAAAATTATCTTGTTGTCTTCGTACTTTTTAAGCTCAAAGTTCACTCAATTTCAAGGAATACAACGTTTCAGAATATATAAATATCCAGGAATAAAACCATTTTCTGATTTTTTTTAAATATTGGGACTAAGTACCTGGAATATTGATAGATTTTTTAAGAAATTATGTGAATATTTTAAGGATTTAAGTTGAATTCTCATGAAACTTTCATGAGCATACTTTTGAGAAAACGTTTCAGAAAATATAAAAATCCATAAATAAAACCCATTTTCTGATTTTCAAAAATATTGGGAGTAAGTACCTGGAATTTTGATAGATTTTTTAAGAAATGTTGTGAACATTTTAAGAATTCAAGTAGAATTCTTATGAAACTTTCTTGATACTACTTCAACGTTTCAGAAAAAATAAAAATTCAGAAATAAAACCCATTTTCTGATTTTCAAAAATATTGGGAGTAAGTACCTGGAATTTTGATATATTTAAAAAAAAATTATGAATATTTTAAGGATTTAAGTTGAATTCTCATAAAACTTTCATGAGCATACTTCAACGTTTCAGAATATATAAAAATCCAGAAATAAAACCCATTTTCTGATTTTCAAAAACATTGGCAGTAAGTACCTGGAATTTTGATAGATATTTTAAACAATTTTGTGAATATTTTAAGGATTTAAATTGTATTCTCATAAAACTTTCATGAGAATGAAACATTTTCGATAAGCAAGAAGAATTTTCAGACAATTTTGTACATTTTCGAGAGCCTCAATAAAATGTATTGTAATTTAGTACATTTTACAAAGTTTATATTAAATTTTATTTAAAAAAAATTGTTTCATTATCTTTAGCAGTTTTTAACTAATTATGTTCATAAAATATGACACAGACTGGCATTTTTATAAATACATCCTTCCTGTAAAATGTCGATTTTTTAACATTTTTCAAATCCTAATTGCAATTAAGATATCCGTTTAGGGTCTATTAAGATATTTACGAAAAATATACACGTGTGCGCACGAAAGACAAAAACCCAAAATATAATACATTCGGAAAATGTCGTTTTTTTAACATTTTTCAAATCCTAATTGCAATTAAATATTTCCATTTTAAGTCTATTAAGATATTTATGAAAAATATTCGTGTGTGCACACAAAAGACAAAAGATTTTATACTGTTTACCCACTGCTACATTAGCTTTGATGATAAAAAATTAAAATGAATCAAAATTCAAAAGAAGTTGAATGGATATTTACTTGTATCATATCGTCGGGTTACAAGTGAAATATACTAAGTCAATTTTTAGCTGTTTTTAGTTAAGTTTTATTTTGATGGTTTACCTAATTGTAACAAATCTCAGGCCAGTAGGGGTATAGTAAAGGGTCCTGTAACCGACCTTCCAAATTCTTAACTTATTAAATGACTGAGTAGGAAAGGTAATAGCAGAATATAAAACTTTAATTGCAGTTTCTCACATTTTATAGTTTTTAACTTAAGTAATTTCACTTGTAAGCCGACGATATTTTTAATTTTATTTTCATAATAGTTTCAAAAATAGTTACTATTTTCTGTTTAATACTTATACATAGTTTCAAGAATGACAAATACTTATTTGAAACGTAATTTTTCTTTAAGCATATCAAAATATGTATATTATTGAAAAAAACAAATTGTGTAGAAGGAGAGCAATGTGGTATTGTATAATTTTGCATGTTATATTTATACTAGCATAATTATGTAATAGGTAATTTTTGTACTAGTTTAATAAAATTTTGAATTTGTATTTGTATTTATTGGTTTACAATAACAATCTAACTTTCTTTAATAATTCTTAAATTCTTAATTTCTTAAATAATTCATAATAAGTTTCATTTTTGTATTTTATTAAATTATATTACAAGAATGTGAAGGGAATTCATATTGAGCAATGGTGGCAACATTGATTTCACTAAGGTGACTAGTCTCAAGATGACAATTAACCGTAAAAAAATGACAGATATTTTAAATCAATCACCATAAAATCTTTTGTTACGAGTATGGTAAGAAGTACCATGCTACTTATGCTGCACTATGCTTGAAGGTAAAATAGTATATATTATCTGGAGTAGAAAGATATTTTGGATTCCGGTTTACATCGCTTCGGCTGTCGCCTCGGTGGTAAACTGTTCAGTGTGGAAAATAACGCTCTGTACTCCTAAAAATATTCAATTAATTTAGGTTAAAAAAAGTTTCTACGTTTTTGTATTTAATTATTAATAGATACTAGTACATTCCTCTTTCCGTTATGCTTTAAGAGGTCGATTTCAATACCTGCCATCCAAGACTGCCATCTTTCGGTTTCCACTCTTCTGAGGTGACCAATTGTTTCTTTTCTGTGGTATTCGCTAATGAGATTTGGAAGTTCGCCTTTTTGCTCATTTCATAATTTCCAATGTGATCCAATAAAGTAAGCTGACAACATATTTTCCAAAAGATAATCTCTGCGCCTTCAATCCTGTCTCTCATGTTTGAGTTTATGCCACACACATTTGATCCGTACGTTATGAAGCTTTCGACGAAAACGAATGGAAGATTCGACTTTCATTCTTAAAGATATGTCTGATGACCAATTATTGAAGTAATTTCGCTCTTTTCCTGTATTGTTTAGAAGAACCGATTTGGTCTTTTTATCCAAATTGTATTAGGATGTCCTTTTGATGCAGGTCCCTCTCTCTGTTTGCGCAGAGCGCTCAAGAAAGTGGTGTCAACTTACTAGTTCTAACAAAATAATGACAAATTATGCCATTTTTGAAACAATCTAGTTAAATGTTTTGCTTGTATCTTAGGAAACATTTTAGCAACGTTAAAAAATATGTTTGATTTACATCTTGAACAGTGTTATTTATTAGTATCCAACGTAAAAGTTGACACCACTTTCTTAAGCGCTCTGTATATGTACCCTATTAGTTCAATATAGTTACATGTATAATATTAAAAAAGAAACAGTCTTAAATAATACCAAAACGATTACCTATATATAAACCTTACTTGCTCTAGAAAATCATAGTGTAATTGTAATAAGCAAGAAATTGCTTCTAAAGTAATTGAATTGCTACATTTTGCGAGAGGTCAATGCTGGGAGCACATGCAGCAATATCCAACTTTTTACAGTACGATGCTATGTGATCATGGTAATATTTTTTCCAGTACGAGAAAATTATCGGCCCTTTATTGGAAAGCTTTCGCACAATATCTCAAAGGTTCCGGGTTCAAGTCCTGGTCTAAGACAGTGACCCTTAATTTTGAAATACATGAAATATTGATAATCAATAAAATATTAATTATAGTTACGGCTCGAAGAGTAAGGCGAAAAGTAAGATAATTGAAAATGTTTTTAGAAATTCTGCAGGAATCTGAAAAGAAAAACTTATTACTTCCTCATCTCAGCTAACCATTGATTATAGCTAAAGCAATGGGTGCAATTTTCCATCATTGTTTTCAAGGCTGGCATTTCTTCTATATCCCACAATTCCGATTGAATTGCAATAAAAGACAATGTATCATCCACCAGTAGATTTGAAAATTTAATGCCGACCCCCTCGCATCATTACGAATTACGAATTGCCCTGAGGCGCACATTTGCCCGGCACCATTGCGCCAATAAGTGCCGGATTTAATGTCTCCCCGGCGACGGCGAAGACGGGCCGCATAAATCCACGACCTATAAATCCACTTATAACTTAATACAGGACCCGACAAAGGCGAATGCGAATCAAATGATCCGTAATTGATGCGATAACAAGGAAGCGACGCGAATGACGGTCACGTGCCGCGGCATGTCTAATCGCGAACCCCGGGGAACCCCCGTCGCGGCCAATGGCGAATCGATTCCGCACGCCTCGTAAGCGCGGCACGTTTGAATGCGAAACTGTGACACAGGATTACATGGGAGAATGTGTCCTCCGTGGTCCCCGGCGGGGTGCTAATGATGATGTCTGTTTTACTCGTTGACATGGGAACTAGACTGTTCTTCATGCTGTAATGGTGCGTGGTCGTTGTAGTGGGTCGCAATATGCTGGTCTTGTAGGGTCAAAATAACCAGAGGCAATAAAACAAGCAAACAGGAAATTTGGGCAGCTACCACTTAATCAAATAAATACCAAAATATTTGAATACTTTACTGAGAAACCTGTTGGCTGGTAATAGCTACTAGTACCTACAGTGAGATAATATAATTATTTTTGATTACCCTGTATAAGATCATTAACTAGATTATATTGGACGTGGGCAGCTTAACGCTCTCCAATAAATTAATAGGTACACATATAGAGCATCAAATAAATCCATACTTATGTGGAATATATGGATACGAGGATAACGTATAGGGTCCTGGAGACTGAGAGGCACGGATCGAAACGTTGGCATCGATCCAGCCGACTTTAGGGGCGCGTCGCGGTCTATCGTGGGGGCGCAGCAGGCCGACGGACATATTTCAGTTTCGCTTATCAATATTATCATCGTTTATGCGGATTAATTTATTTCCTCTGTTATTCTCGTATCAATTTCGTCCTTCCGGAAGAAAGATGCGAGAAGTTTTGCCATCCTTGCCGTAATTTTATTGGTATATTAATCCCGATTTCATATTAATGAAGCAATAAATAATGAAATTATGCAATGCTTAGTAAAGCAAATGTCGTTGCATATTTTTGCGACAACTCATAATGTGCACCCTCAAAAAATCAATTTCTAACCCATTTCAATGCTAAATATTGAGTTTTGTTAAACATTTTTAATTAAATTAAGTTTAGAACTCTGCTCAATGTGATGCGGTTGAAATTAAAAATATATTTTCTCTCGATATTGATTAGGTTTATAACCACTTGGTGATTAACTACTCGCTCTTATTGGTAATAAATTTCACGTCTTCACATCAAGCGAGCGGAAAAACACCCGTGTGGTGTTAATGTGGGGAGAAGAGATTAATTGAGGCGTGACGCTATTTGAGATAACGCTTAGCTGTTGAGGTAGAGTGCAATGATTTATCGATGATCGATGGGCACAACAGTAGCGTAACAAACCACATTTTATACAGCTGTGTTTGTATGTAATAATATTATTGGTTGTCTCTGTACCATTTATGGAAGAGTATTTTACTCTTGAAAATTTGCAATTTACAAGAGCCCATTATGACCAATTTAAAAAAAAAACTTTCTGTTATTTAATTTTTTTAACATAATATTCAAGAATTGTTTTTATAAGTATATGTATATGAAGAGTTTTATTTTTAGGTTAACGTAATATAATTAAAAATACTCAAGAAAAATGCATCAAACATTAAACTTACTATGCTATTATTATAGCAAAATCTGGATAATACAAATTCCGGATTTTAGGAAACGGATGCTTACTGATTTCATACCTATTTCATTTTTCTAAAATCTTTGTACATAAACAAATAAAATAATTAATTAATGAAAATAGTAAATATCTTCCAAAATGTAATGGTTATGAGTTTAATTGTTTGCTGAAATTTGGTCGACATCTGTCTAGTTTTACGTTATTATTATTATATAATACATAGTTATTAAAATTAACATTAATTTATGAGAAAGTTGCTTCCATAAAAATTTCAAAATTTAATTTTCGTGTACCTAAATAAAGTGTGCCACTAATTTTTTATTACGCAAATTCTTAGTAATAGTAGACATTTTTATCTCAAAACAAAGCTACATATATATATATATATATATCATATATAAATGGTAAACTTTCATACCAAGTCATCTTAATGCCTATCTTCTGAAATAGGCTCTGGTTTTTCAGCTTTGGATGATCATATTTTACAAGATAATATTCGTTCGAATTCTTGGCTGACTTTACGCAGATTATCAATACCATTTGCTAGTCTAAACCAACATCCTTCATAGAATGATTGCAAATTTAACTACTACAAATAGCAATTACTTACACCTAAAACCTAAACGGTATCTCCCTAGCATAAAATCAAATGAGCACCTAAATATATTGATTTAGACATCTAAGGTAGGCTAGATAGTCAACTATAAATGTACCTTAAAATTTGAATGTGAAAATTGAATTTGTCATTTTTAAATTGAGTGTTTGAGTTGAAATAATTTAAATCTATGATTCCTATTTATCTTATTTTAGAATATGATATATGGATTGACATAATTTAATAGATTTGTTTACATTTTGTTTTCGACGATTGGTTTTAAGGACTACAAGTGTTTTACGATGGTATCAAATTGACCCATTATTAATGTCAGTCTTGACCAGACTACAAGACCAAACCTAAAAGTTGTAATTAATAGAATAGATGTATATAGGGTGTTAGGGGAGTCAACAGAAAACTTTCTAGAGGCGAATGAGGGCGCAAAATGGAGTCGAATATTCTTTTGAAAAGATTTTCGGTCAACTTCCCGAACACCCTCTATATGACTAATTTATAAATAAACAAAAAAAATGAGAATGTGACACCACAATGCATGCAAAAAGAGAAGAACTAGAATAATTAATGACGAAATCTGTTTTCTAATCATTCATTTTTCTATGTCTGCTGCAATGGTTATTTTCCTCCAGAAATAAAAATGTGCATGTCTGTATTTCTCTATAATAATATCAGCTTCCTTTAATAACTAATTATTCATTAGCTTATTCGAAGATAACCCCAAATGAGCGAGTTAATTGATGACTAACAATAAAAAATGCATGACAAACATCGCAGAAATCATTAAAATTAAGTAGTATAAAAATTCTTCTTTTCAAAAATTTTTTACAGCCCAGAAAACACTTACATCCAATGTAACAAAAATATGGTTAATATGAAATTATTCTCGTGACATATGTTATGTAAAAAAATAATATTTTAAATTTGACCAATTTATTTCTTACACAGTCAATATTTGTTTCAAAATAAATATCTCATTGTATGAGCTACCTCAAAGAGGGGTTAGATACGCATTGGAGGTTTATTTTTGCTTTGTGGAATTGGCAGATAACTAATCCTCAACCTTTGTCAAATTTCATATCAATTTCATATTTTTCACCTATATTATTTATTTAATTTTATGCAATAGCTTCCAAGCTTTGTTTATATCTTCATTAGATATGTGATATTCTTCTATTTTTGTAATTTTGAACACAGAGTGCTTATTCTTAAATAGCCTATTTTCTGCAAAATAAAATAATTCTGCAAACATTTATTTTAATAAGCATATTACATAATTTTATCAATGTTTTTGTCAAAATGGACATCAAAAAGAGTTGACATCATTGAAATTTTGATTTCAAACATTATCACAAAAATAGTACTTTCAGTAAAATCTAAACATCATCATTAATCATCAATAATCTATACAAGATTTTTATATTAAATCAAATTCTAATATAATCCTGCTGGTTCTATTCTCATGTGTCAGCTAGAAAAAACGAAGTATTTCCTTTAAGATGATATACATATTTGCCAATTTTGATAGAAGCATAACCATATTTCGTCATCAGCTGATCAGAATGGCAAGTATATCTCTACTACACAGGCGATATGGATTAGAAAGCGAATATGCGAACATATTTTTTGCAAATTTAATTTTAAACTTGTGTACCATTATGTGTTTTCCATAAACCTGGTCATATTTTTGAATATTTGCAAAAAATGGAAACGCACATGGCAGATAAAGTATTACTTCCTGGTAGATTTCAGACGAAAATGTTTGGAATGTTCCAGTTATTATTCAAAGCTTCAATGTAAAATAATAAATGAAAAACTCAAGATACACTCACTATATACCAGATAAGTGATTTAAATATTGAAATTTGGATATTTAGAACAGAATCTAGATTTGATTACTTCTGAATACTTAATCGAAAACTGGAAGTGGATATTTATATTTTTAAATACTTATATTTCATGACTAATTTCTCAAATATTTTTATACAAGTTGGAGATTATGTTAAACTGCATATGTTTTTGTAATAATCAAGATTTCAAAGCAGCATTCGTTTATGGAAAAAAATAATTTAATTTGATCGATAAATGCCTTTAATAAATGAGGATAAGATAAGTGAATTAAATATTGAAATTTAGATATTTAGAACAAAATCTAGATTTGATTTTTTCTGAATACTTAATCGAAAACTGGAACTGGATATTTATTTAAAAAGACAGAGAAACAACTTGCTATGTTTTTACCACAAAATGATCTTAGTTTTCATGAATAATTTCTCATATATTTTTATACAAGTTGGAGATAATGATAAACTGCATATGTTTTTGTAATAATCAAGATTTCAAAGCACCATTCGTTTATAGAAAAAATTTATTTAATTTTGATCGACAAATGCCTTTAATAAATGCCAGATAAGTGAATTAAATATTGAAATTTAGATATTTAGAACAAAATCTAGATTTGATTTCTTCTGAATACTTAATCGAAAACTGGAAGTGGATATTTATTTTTTAAATTCTTATATTTCATGACTAATTTCTCAAATATTTTTATACAAGTTGGAGATAATGTTAAACTGCATATGTTTTTGTAATAATCAAGATTTCAAAGCACCATTCATATATGGAAAAAATAATTCAATTTTGATCGATAAATGCCTATACTAAATGCCAGATAAGTGAACTAAATATTTAAATTTAGATATTTAGAACAAAATCTAGATTTATTTTCTTCTGAATACTTAATCGAAAACTGGAAGTGGATATATTTTTTTAATTCTTATATTTCATGAATAATTTCTCAAATATTTTTATACAAGTTGAAGATTATGTTGAACTGCATATGTTTTTGTAATAATTAAGATTTCAAAGCACCATTCGTTTATAGAAAAAATAATTCAATTTTGATCATTAATGCCTATAATAAATGCCAGTCAAGTGAATTAAATATTGAAATATAGATATTTAGAACAAAATCTAGATTTGATTTTTTCTGAATACTTAATCGAAAACTGGAAGTACATATTTATTTTTCTAAATTCTTCTATTTCATGAATAATTTCTCTAATAATTTTATACAACTTCAAGATTATGTTAAACAGCATATGTTTTTGTAATAATCAAGATTTCAAAGCACCATTCGTCTAAGGAAAAAAATATTCAATTTTGATCGATACAAATCGCATGCAAGTATTAATAAATAATACTTACATGCTTATTAAAGAACGAATAATTGTAGATAATAAATAGTAAAACAATCTCAATTTTCAAAAATTTCTGCGAAAATAATATAATTTTTTTAATAATTTTTCTATTTCTAATTTCTAATTTTTCATATTAATTACAGAGATTTATTCCCACATATGAAGACATTTTGTCCATCTCACCTGGAAAACTTGATAGTAAAAATAATCTGCAGACAATTATTTGTAAAAACTCAAACTAAACTAAACATTAAATTTCTCATCATAGCACGAATGACTGATTAAAATGAAAATCCAAATTATATTTGATTCTCCATTATACCTATGGTATTTTTTTTCTTATAACGTGCATCGAGACCTTTCTCGTGGGTTGTAGAAAATGTTGAACCAAAACTCGATACCTGATCGTGCTTAAACATCCTAGAATCATTGCATTACCTTAAGAAGGTGTAAAAAATATCTTTTATATGACGATTATGGCGATAATTGACAAAATCAATCAATTTGAAAGAAACCTGAATAATTTTAATTAATTTTAATTTTAATTAATTTTAATTAATTAATAATTTTGTTGCGTTGGGTGAATCTACTGATCATTACATTAATTTAAGAAGGTGTATTTTTTTTAAATGGCGGATTATCGCGATGATTGACGAAATCAATCAATTTGAAATAAAGCTGAATAATGTTAATGTTGCGTTGGGTGAATCTACTGATCATTACATTAATTTAAGAAGGTGTAATTTTTTTTAATGGTAAATTATGGCGATGATTGACGAAATCAATCAATTTGAAAGAAACCTGAATAATTTTAATGTTGCGTTAGGTGAATCTACTGATTATTCTGAACTGTATGAACTATATGAACATATACTGTTCTGAACTGTATGAGCTGATTTGAATTATCATTAACATTTTCAAATGCTAGAGTGGCTCCAATAGTTATTTTTCTAATGAAAAAAGGGCCGGAGAGATGAATGGTCAACTCAGTTTTCATGTCATATTGCAAAAAAATCACGAAGCCAAGACACATATACATAATATATTATAATATAACTTTGATGTGATTAAGTAATATATGTATATGTTTACATTTTTTTTACACGTAAACAGATATGATACATACCAAATATGGCCTGTGAGCCAAAACGTGTTCATTATCAAATTAAATTAATTATACTGAAAAGTCAAATCATTGATGACCTGAGAGTGATACGACCCATACATTCGACGATTTAATTTTCTAATGCGAAAGGTTCTAGGGATGAATGGGTCTTATATTATAATTTATTTATAGATTATAATTTTTTACTAATTAAATATTGAAGTAAACATTACATTTTATCAACCCAACCAATCAGGTAGGGTTGATATTTTCACTGGCTAATCCTGTAGGATTACTTTCCTACATTCAAATGAATTTTAGCCGAGGGCAGGAGAATGAAATGTTTTATCGGGGGCGCGCCTTGGTGCATAAAAGTGCATTAAAATATTTACAGCGTGCAGCAAACAGCGCGCCCGTCGACTACATACGGACGTTGCCGAATGCACGCGCGCTTATCGCCGCATTCGCGGACCATTAATTCCAAATCACGTTACGGAGATTCAAACATTATAAAATGAGCACTTCATTTCACCGCCACCTATTGTTTAAGAGAGGGTTAAATAATTGAATTAGCCGGGGAGCGAGACAGACTGCGGCGCGCGCCCCTCCGCCACCCCGCCTGGCCATTAATCATAAATAATAATAACGCGAAAAAAATAGTAATAAACGTGAAAAATACTGGGATTTATTATTGCGGCCTGAGAGCACAATGATGCGACTTTTACACATTGTCATGGCGGTTTAATAAATTGAAGCCGGAGTTTTTTGCGGGTGCTGTGAAATAAGTGACGTGGTGTTTATGCGTTTATTGCTCTAGATAATTAATAATGATAATATTGCACATAATAGTACATGAACAGTTAACTAAATATACAGGTATTTACATAATATTTACATTAATAACATTTAAATTACATTACGTGTTTAATTAATCGATTAATTAATTAACGTCTTTTTTTGGATAAATATACATATATAACACATAACAGTCATTATTTGGCATACGCTACGAACGCCTTCTTCTTGGTGTCCGGCTCATCAGCATCATTGTCCTTATCCTGGTGCGCTGTCATGTGCCTGGTCAGATGGTGCCGTTCCCTGAAGCTCTCGGCGCACACGGGACACTTGAGCTTCTCTTCGCGCTTCCTCTTGTTGTAATCAGTGGCCTCGTTTTTATGGTGCGACCGCATGTGGTACACCAGGTCCGATGTCATCCTGAAGGAGATGTTGCACTTGGCGCAAACGTTCTGTGCCGGCAGTGAAAGTGCCGCGAGTGACGGCGGCAGTAGCGATGAGAGAATCGCGGCCGCCGGATTCCGCATCTCGGGGGCGAACTTCAGCTCCGGCTGCGACATCTTCAGCATGTCCTGGGGCTGAAACTGTGCGTAGTTGTACGGCAAATCGGGGCGGTACTGCGTCAGCATGGGGCGCATCTTCGAGAAGTTCGGCTGGAGAAGTTCCGGGTTCGGCGATTTCAGTATGAACGGATTTTCGAGGGGCGCGTGCGAGTTGAAGTTCTCCTGCATGAACGTGGTGTGGTACGAGGGCATGTTCTGCGACTTGAAGATGTTGTTGCTGGACATCATCGCCGACTGGAAGTTCTGGTAGTTGCGGTTGATTGGGGGCGACGGGCTCAGTGAGTTCTGATAGCTTAGATCCGGGCTCATTGATAGATTTGGCGATAAACGCGAGTCTTTAGGGGCTAGACTTACTTTTGTGAACGCACTCTTCTGTTCCGGCGATTGATTCAGGGTGGTTTTGCCCTCGTACGGCTTGGGCTTCCCGATGTGGGGGTCCCCGAAAATCTGCTGCTTCTGCGTGAAGTACTTCTGATTGCCCAGCTTCATGTAGTCAATCTTCGGAGTGTCCACCTCAATCTCCTCATCCTCATCGGAATTCGCGTTAATTGGCGAGCTGTTACTATTCTCGGTCCGCGTAATTTCCACCTCATATTCCGCGTATTTGCTAATCTTATTCTGCTTCTGCTTCATCTTCTCGTCAGGCAGCATAAGGAAGGCGACATCGAACGGCCGCTTCGCCGTCTTCACAGATACCTCAGTCAGCTCCTCACTTTTACTTAGGAACACTTCCGCTTTTATATCCGCCTTCCTATTGTTGACGTCCATTGTCATATTTGCCTTCCAACACTTGTTACCACAAAAGTTACAACAACACGCGTGCTTCTTACTCTGCGACGGCTGCAGACAATGTGCTCGCTGCGGAGCCGAGATGCATAATGTGGAAAAACATACTTGTGACGTCTAAATATTGTTAGACTTAACTGCCTACCCTCCGCCGCATCTGTGTGTGGATGTGTGCGTGAGGATCCAACCCCACTCGGTGCGACGAGGAGGGCGCCATGCGGGGGCGCAGTGCGGCTGACAGAGAGCGCCGGCTCGGTCTAACGGCGCGGATTTCCCTGGAATAGACCGTGCATCCACTCAAACCAACCCTATAGGGGGAAAACTTAAGTTCAGGGGTAGTTTCAGACCAATGGAGTTTTAGCGTTGGGCGGGGCCCGAAAATACGGTGATCCAATACGGTTTTCAATGTACCTGCGCTTAGAATGTGCCGGTTTCCCTTTTCCTCTCGCGCGCGCTTTCCCTCCGGCCAGAAAACCATATTCTAATTGAAATAATCCCGGGGCTCTCTTATTTAAATTTTTGGTCCAGATTCGAACACCCATCTATAAGTATCCAATTAGAATTAGCCCTCCAAGACATTACAATGCAATTGAAAAAAAAAGTTATAGAAAATAAGCAGCATTTATTTAAAACACAAGAAACTTCCAATAAAATATATTACACCTATGATATTAAATTCTAATATGATGTTTACTGCTCTAAATGACAAAAATACTCCAGAAAACATCAAATAAGAACATCTACAATATTATTTATTTTATATTTCCCAAACTATTTCCCAAAACCTATGTGGAATGCAGAAATAATAAATATTTTTTATAAAATTTTGCCTAAATTTGTTTAATTTTATATAGTACAAAAATTAGGCATTAATTAGTAGGTATTTGCCTAATTTGCCTTAATTTTGCCTAATTGAACAATCTCAAATTTATCTATATTTTAGCATGTTGTATAATTTTACATAGTAAACAAATTAGGTATTAATTAGTAGGTATTTGCCTAATTTTGCCTAATTGTACAATCTCAAATTTAACTACATTTTAGCCTAGGTGAAATCCATTATGCTTACAATTCTAGTGGCTATTAGCCCAAAACTAATAAATATAATTTTAAAAGTAAAATGTTTCAGAAAAAATATTGACGTACCTACAATAGTTTTAGTAAAAATTTCGTAAATATAAATGTATAGTACTGTATAGCAACAAATAAAAGTAATAAATATTGTATTAAGTTTAAAGCAAAATTTCCATTCGAAAATGTTTTGAATTTTGAAAACTGTAGGTGGGAAATTATTGCATTTGAACTTTATCACTCATGTATAATTACTCATATTTAGATTTTTATTTTAAAATTAAAATATGTATCTATAATACAAATATGACAAATATTATAGTAAAAGAACGACATTGTTAAATGCTTCAATGGAAACTTTTTGAAGTATAAACTTAAAATAGCTACATATTGGTATGTAGTAGTAGTAGTAGAAGTAGCAGCAAATAGTACAATTATTTAAATCTACTTATTTCAAGAGAAATCCTCCAATTGATGGAGGATTTAATTAAAGAAATTGGATTTTTGAAAAATCATGCATATTTCTATATAGCTAGAAGCAAACTACGCTTTGACATTTAATGATGATATAAAAGATTAGAAACAATTTCAGTCATCATTCACAAGTTATTACTTACTATTATTTGTATAAATATAACTAGAAACACTTCTCTTCTACTAATCTAATACTAACACCTTTATTCTCTGGACAGAAAATTCTAATTAATATGTCAAAATATTGTTAAAAAATATCTCGATGGAAGCTTTTTGAAGTAAAAACGTAAAATAGTTACAATATAGTATGTAGTGGTAGTTGTAGTAAATAGTACAATTTTAATCTACTTATTTCAATAAAATAGCATTTTAAACTTAAACAAACAAAAAAAAAAATGATGGAGAATTTAAATTAAGCAACTGGACTTCCGAAAAATCATACACACTTCCATATAGTTAGGAGCAAACTATGCTTTGACATTTATGTAACTATAAAATATTAGAAACAAATTCAGTCATCATAAACAAATTATTTATTATTTACTATTATTTGAAAAAATATAAATAGAAACACATCTATTCTACTAACCTAATACTAACACTTCTATTCTCTAGACAGAAAATCTTAATTAATGTGTCAAAAAATTGTCAAAAAATAACTCGATGGAAGCTTTTTGAAAAAAAAGTTATAATTTAGTATGTAGTAGTAGTAGTAGTAAATACGTTGTACAATTTTAATCTAATTATTTCAATAGAAGATAATTTTAAAATGAAACAAAACAAGTATAAATAGAAACACTTCTACTCTACTACTCTAATAATAACACTTATATTCTCTAGATAGAAAATCCTAATTAATATGTCCAAAAATTGTCACAATTTGACATTTTGACATTGTTAAAGTTAATAATCTTGAAAATGGTTAAGAGACCGAAACAATTGTAGAGTTATTGTTCTACAAAACAATGAAACTTAAAACAACTGTTTATTTTTATTTATTAAATATGTTTCACAAATATTAACCACAAATACATTTAATTTAATTATTTGTATAATGACTCAGTTATGGGTCTCATTTACCCACTCTGAATAAAAAAATAGACGAATAGAAAGCAAATAATGCATCTAATAATAATAAATAGTGAAATAGTTAACGCAGCCATGAGTATTATTATATCATAGGCATTCACGTTTGGTAGAGGAGCCGGGTTATATGGGTAATATAATCTACATTAAGTATTTCAGGCACATGCGTGGCACAATCAACAATCGTATTTGATTATTTATAAAATACTACATAGAACAATGTATAATTACATCAAATGTGGCCGAAAAAGCCTTTGGAAGATGTTCAAAATATATCCAAAAATACAGTTGCTGCTGCCATGACTTTAAACTAGATTGCAAATTATGCACTTAGCTTAAGTAGGAATATTGTTATTATTATTAATATCAGTAATTTGCAAGAAAATAATAAACTTTTTAACCATCGTTTTCCCCTTAGAACTAATAATATTTAAAAAAATTCACCATATGTGTTTTCCATAGTAAAGTTATCTTATTGGTGAAAATTTTCAAATTCCTGATATCTACAAATTATTTGTGGCCTGCTAGGTGAAACTATATAACTATGATTTTAAATTTCATTACCAATTATGCATTTAGGTTAAGTAAGATTGTTCTTATTATTAATATCTTTACTAACATCACATTAAATACTACTATCAACTAATAATATTCCAAAATTTTCCCCCATTTGTATGTTTTCCGTATTAAAACTGTAAGTTTGAATTTCTGTACAAAATATAAGAACTTATGTTGGATAAGTATTGCTGTAAAAATTTTCAAATTCGTGATATCTACAATTTGTTTGAGGCATAATAGTCCTTTTATAACTGTATTAAATAAAACTATATACAATTTGACATTGTAAAATTATGCACAATACGAGTATTTCATTCCATTTATCAACGTAGTGGTTCTGATTTAATTTTTTCAAGTTGTGACACAAAACTTACCCAACATACAGCGATATTAAAATATTGCAATATTGTCATTATAAATAGGTATTGTGGAAAATTAAAAAACAAAATCCAGATACCTAAATGCTACCGAAGACCGAAAATATCATATAGCATGGGTTGATAGCCAATGAAATATCGTTAACTACTAGTACTAAAACACTAAAAACAATATACCAGTAAGTATAAACGTACAAACTTACTTACTGTACTTACAAACAAAACACACAATTTAATACTTCAGCTGGTAAAAATGGATAAAACACTCACGATATTGTTTTGTATTGTTTTGTTTTTGAATTATGGTGGCGTTTACTTCGTGATACATTTGATCAATTATAAATAAAACAAGCTACTTTGTGAGTAACACATAAATTTATTTATTTGTGACTATAGTTTCGACTACTTAAATAATCATTATCAACGTCTTGTTTCTTAACAAACTTTGTTTGAAAATGATTACCTAAGTAGTCGAAACTATAGTCACAAATAAATAAATTTATTTGATACTCACACAGTACCTTGTTTTATTGTATTGTATTGCATTGTATTGTATTTTTTTTGTGTTTTGAATTTTCATTTCTACGAAATTTGAAAACTGTAGCCGAGGAATAACAATTGGTAATACATTTTTTAATCAATATTTTCGGAAATAGATTCATACATTTAGCTGTAGGATTATTTGTGCTCGAGCAAACTGTACAAATTTGGAAACTCGAGTGATGAAAATTACTTTGAAGTTTTATTATTTATCGTATTTTACCAATAATGTGTCTCTCTTTCTTTTATTTTTCCCTTTTGTAAATTGTGTTTCACAATTTGTGAAATTAATTTCCAGTTTATTACTCAAATTGCATTTTGTTTTTGGCAAATCACTTTCAGTTCATATCAAATGCTTTTCCCATGTTTATATGTAATATGTCCCATATATGGGAAAAGCATTTGATGCAAAGTGAAAGTGATTTGATAATATTATAATGTAATTCAACATGCAACCTCCTGACATTTGATAAGGTGCAAAGTTATTCACAAAATTTTGAACTTTAGCTTCACTGAACTCACTATTGATATCACATTTGTTGGCACTGAGGTCCAGTTGTACGAACGTGGATAATTTTTGATCGTGTTAACGGTCTAAGTCCCAGTTGTATGATCGTGGATAATTCTTGAGCATGGTTCAGTTACCTAGGATACAATTGTTAGTGCAATAGTATCCATAGAAACTGAACCACGATCAAAGATATTCCACGATCGTACAGCTGGGCGTAAGACCCAGTTGTACTATCGTGGATCATCCTGAGCATGGTTCAGTTACCTAGAATACAATTGATAATGCAATGGTATCCTCAGAAACTGAACCACGATCGTGGATCATCCTTGACCATGGTTCAGTTACCTAAGATATAATTGCTAATATAAAGGTATGGTAGGCAAATGAAACACGATTACGATCATCTCCGATCGTACAACTGGGCCTAAAAGTCTAAAAATATGCAAAATAATTAAATGTAATTTTGAACTTTTTTATAACCAAATGTAGGTACCACTTAGAACCTGTTTCGAACTACTTACGACTAGTTATCTGCCGGTTTAATATATCTACAGGTAGATTTGAAACTCATTGTGCAGTTAGTTTCTAGCCTACCTGTTGATTTGCATATTTGGCAAACTAAGCTGCATCTTTAAAAAGATGAGCCTTTAGTGACGTACTGTTTTTGAGTTGTAGGCTTCTGTTTGACTGGTACCCTATATTTTTTTAATTCGTAACCATTTTACATAAATATTATATACTTGTATAGACTCATTGACGAGATTTTTTCAGAATGGCCAATTTGTGGATTAGCCTTCACTTTGGAAGCGACCACATAATTACATTAGCACTTTGGATATAAAAGGGCCAATGTTCAAAGTTTTAGATTTTAAGTTGTGTCCATCATTAATATCAAAACTATCTGGTCTATAAGTAGATGAAGCTCAATCTCCATATCATCGCTATCCAATAAAAAAAAAGTTTATCAAATGCCAATATCGATAAAATTAATGTAATCAATATCAATATTATTATTAATTATCAATAAATTATTGAACAACTTTAAAAATAACTATACATAATTATTTATATTCGATTGATATGAAGGATGACATAGGAAATTATTTAAAATATGTGGCATGTACCAAAAAATACAAAACAGCAAAAAATCTGTCAGATAAAATTTGCTATTCTTAAAAATTCCAAATATTCCAATTTGTTTCTATTATTTTCATATCCATTTGTAAACGAGTTGAAAAGTTTATCCTACAATTACCTGCTGTCAACAAAATTAAACAGTATTAACTGCAATAATCTTATAAAACTAAGGTTAAAAAAATACTTAATCAAGTTGATTAACAGATACATCACACTGAACGATATTCTTTTGAAAAATATCACCGAAATTATTTTGAAGATAATTATCTTAATAAATCAGAAAAAAAAAATCTTAGGTACCTACAAATTTCAGTACATTTCTGGCCAAATAATTATGAAATCCCTTTGGCATATTACTGCAGAATTATATTGACGATCGTTAACTGCAAAAACTGCAAAACAAAAGTCAATTCTAAAATTCTATGTAATTTCTAATAAAATTATCAAGACATTTTTATGAGTTTGTTGTCAAATACAATTTTAATTACGTAATTATAAGAACGTTGTCAACAATACTAGCATAATACATGATTTCCACCATGCAATATTTTGACGCATTTTCAGTCATCAAAGAAAGTCACCACTTACCACCACGACCTTGTGTAAACATATTTCACACATATTATTTCATGAATATCTGTCGTATAATAAGTTTGTGTTTATGCAATACTCACCACCGCACATCAAATTTAATATAAACTCTCATTGTATCGCTTTCGTATGATAATCGACAATGCGTCCAACCCTCGGCCGTCCACTTCGAGACCCGGTCTCTAGAGCGGGCGGTTTTCAATGCCACTAAGCACTTTACAATATGGCAAAATCAGCCCTATCCCGCCACGGGGGGCCCCAATTAAACAGCTTTCCACCATATGTGCACAAACCGCGCTGCAGGTGCCCCACATCCAAAATCACCCATCGCCCTTATGCACCCCCGACATACAACCCACCATCCCGGACCACGAGCCCGCATCGGCACTATGTTTTTATTTGCGATGAGATTACGAATTAATCCATCGACTGCCGGTGGATTAGGGTGGCGAGGATAAGCAAGTGCTCAGCCCAAAAGAGAGTGAAAAGTGGTGCAGGCGAGAGGGTTGCAAGTACCATCGAAGTACAGATGACATACATGTAGATGATGAAAATTTAAAAGTGGCAGAATACTTATAATTTAATATAACCATTGTGCTCGTAATTATGAGGTGCAATATATCAAGCATGACAACTTATGACCGCCGGATAGAGAAAATGTAACAGCAGGCGAGATAATTTTAGGTTTCATATTAGCTGATACGAGATGTTACAATATTGGTTGCAGGTACCAACACTTTTACCGGTAAATGGTAATGTAAAAATAGCTGATAATCAGGGCCGGATTTAGACTTGATAAGGCCCTAAGCTATTTGAGATATCGGGCCCTTTATAAGTCGAAATATTATATGTCAGTGCCAAATATGATTTTTGGATACCTATAGGCTTAAACTGAAATATAATTAAGAAGTATATTGATAGTGAAATAATAAATCTTTTACTTAAAATCATTTTTATTCATACCAAACTTAAAAATGCAAACTTTTGTAAAAAGAAACAAAAGTTGTTTTAAAAGGCACACTTTCTTATCTCTTGAAACATGTTATAACGATTAAGGAATTATATTAAACTAAAATATTTTCTTTCTTGCCTTTGCCAGAGCAAAGTCACTGATGACATCATCAAATGATAAACTGCTCAGTTTGTGACTTTCTAGGCACATGAGACTTAAGGAACATAATTTATCTTGAGTCATTATTGTTCTAAATACATTTTTATCCTCTTCAGCTGAGAAAAAGATTATTCACCAGAGCAATTTGCAACCATCATACTAAGAAACAATCTCAAAATTGATTCTACATTAGGGAATGCTGATTGGACAAGATCGTTAAAAATTATCCTATTCAGATCCTGATATGTTAGATTATCGTGTTCCGCTGAACCATAGGCTTGACTATGTCTAAACATATTATGAAAATGCTTGACTTATCCTACAAGATTAATGTCCACATCCTCAGGATATGTTTGCCATAAAGCACTAACTCCTTCACGAATCTCTTCTTCTGTAGCTTCTAATTTTGTTAAGAATGAAAGCTTTTTTTGCAGCATCATTGTATACTGAGGCCCTCTATGCCAGATTTTACTCTAATGCATCCATCACAGGTGTATAAATATTTTGATTCTGAACTTATCTCTTTACTCAGGGTTCTCTAAAGCATAATCTTTATCATCATTGATATGCCTGCTTCTATATCTGCTTTTATTGTAATCAACATCGGGCAATTTTGCCTTTGCTGTTTCTTCAAAATGATCGAACATATTCCTGGAACCTTTAACGAAATCCGAAAGTGAAGCATACAATTTCTTACATACTTCATCTAGACTAATTTGGAGGTCTTATAGTGATTGACTTGTGAAATTCGTCCAGCAAGTAACTCCACAAATGTAGCATTTCCATAAATTCAAACTCCTTCATTTTATTCAAAACTTTTATGGCTTTATTTCGTGTTTCGCCTTTCTCTGTAGTATCAATATGCGGCTGATGCAATGCAGAAATTATTCCATCATAATTATCAAGTATTGCACTTGTGGCCATTGAATGTGCTTCGCATCTAGTCTTTGACAAAGACTTTGGAACTTTTGAATCATCTTTAAAGAATGGCCACAGTACTGCCCATCTATGTGTAGAGTCTGTTTTGCTCTTTTTTGCACTCCTTTGTGTTTTTCGACATTGTTCTTGCCTCTGCCATTGATTTTCCTCTGTTTTTTAGAATCTCATTTATGGAGTAGTTCCATGTTTGTCTTGATCTTCCTCTGCTTCTTCGTTTTCCTGGTCTGGCTTCCCATATTCTCTTGAATGGCATTGTGTTTCTCATTCTTTGTAGATGAGCCCACCTGCTCAGTTTTCTTCTTACCATAAATTCCGCTAACGATTCTACTTCCAACTCTTCTCTGATTTGGGTGTTTCTTGATTTTGTCCCTCCTTGTAACGCCTCTTACTCTTCTGAGGTATTTCATCTCAGTTGCCTGTAATTTGCTCTTTTCATTTTTGGTTAGTGTCCACGATTCGCAGCTATATGTTAATATCGGTCTAAAAACCGATTTGCATACTTTTATTTTTGTCTGACGGGATATTTCGTGTTTATTTATGAACATCTTGTTCAGCGCTTAGTAACTTTTCATTGTGTTTTCTATTCTGCTGTTTATCTCCGTTTCTTGCTTGCCATCCTTATTTTTTTCTACTCCCAGATATCTCATGGTTTCCACTTGTTTTATGTTTGTGTTGTCTATTCTAATGTTTATTTTTGTAGGTTCCCCGATTACTATTACTTTTGTTTTGTTTATATTCATCTTCATACCATATTCTTTTAGTACCTTATTCCATATGTTTATGCCCCTTCCGAGATTTCCACTCTCTGCATATTTTTGTAACCAATCTGTATTTTTTTGGTTTTCTGAGTGCATTTTTTTTAACATCTCGTACATGTAGATGATGAACAATGTTGAGCTCAAGCCTCCCCCTTGCCTTAATCCTTATTTCGTTTTGAACGGTTCTGATTGCTGATTACAATGTATTATCACGTTTGTGTTTGTGTTGTAGATTTGTTTAGTTATTCTGATTAGTTTGGGGTTGACTCCTTGTTCTTTAAGTATATCCCATAGCTTTTCCCTGTTCACCAAGTCAAAGGCTTTTTCCATATCTATAAAACCCAAGTAGATGTCTTTTTTTTGTATTTTTGATTTTTCTATTATTTGCTGAATCTTGAAAATGTGATTTTTCGGGGTATGTTGTTTTCTGAAGCCACTTTGTGATTCATCTAATATTGGTTCTATCTTTGTTCTTAGTTTTTTGTGTAGGATTTGTTCGTACAATTTCATAGTTGTGTTTATTAATGTTATCCCCCGGTAGTTTTGGCACTCTTTTCTGTCCATTTTTTATATACTGGAACTATTTGTGCAGTTTGCCAGTCTTTCGCTATTTGTTCATTTTGCCACACTGAGTTGTACAGTTTCAAAAGTAGTTCTGATCCTTTCCTCCCTATATTCTTTATCATTTCAGCCGGGATTTTGTCCGATCCGGGTGCTTTTCCATTTTTCATTTTCTTTATTACCTCTTATAGTTCTTCCATAGCTATTTCTTCATTTGATTTTTCCTCGTGTCTGGTTGTTTCCTCGTTCTCTGATGATTCTCCAACCGTGTCCGTGCCAAAAAGCTCTTCAAAATACCCTTTCCACCTTTCCATAATTTCTTTTCCATCTGTTATTTGCTTTCCTTCTCTGTTCTTTATTTGTCTGGTGTTGAATCTCTTCTCTTTTCGACATTTTTTGCGTACTCTATAAAAGAGTTTCTGGTTGCCTTTACTAACCTGCTCCATTTCTTTGCCAAACATTTTCCATGTTTCCTTCTTTGATTCTATTATTAATTCCTTGACTTTTCTTTTTTTATATTTATTATAGCTGCCTTCTGTCTTTTGTGATAGGTAGTCTTTCCACGCTTTTTTCTTTTCTCTAACTTCTTTTTTGATTTCCTCCGTCCACCATGCAGTTTGATTTTTGTTATTGCTACTTTTGTTTCTGCCGCAAATTGTTTTCGCTGTGTCTAGTATAAGATTTTTTTAAATACTTCCACTTCTCTTCTATACCTCCATATCTGTGTATTTCTTTGCAATTCTCAACTTTGCTTGTAATTACTTCTGTGAACTTCTTACTTATTTCATCTTCTCTCAATTTGTACGCTTTTATATGTTCGTACTGTTGTTTTTCTATTGGGGGATTTTCTGTTTCTTTTCCTACGTATGTCATGTACGTTATGTTATATGATGTTATGCATTCTTGTCCGTACGCGAGCCGGTTAACGGTCGCGCATTTAACTTTGCAATGTTGCACTCTTGCGGCCTTGCTGAGTAAGCATGACTGTGTAATAACATGCGTGTGTTATGCAATTATTCAAATTATTTTATTGATTTCAAAATCTAAAATCGACAATCACGTCAATAATAAGAATAAGTACATTTTATATTGACAAATTACACAGTAATTCTTGGGGTGGATTTCTCATACCTTTTAATAGTACACATGATTTTCATGTGATCAGATCCCATCTAAATAAACGGAATTTTGAATATAAGTAATTATGTGTGCATTTTTCGTAAATTCGAAGTAAACTTTATCAAAGTCATCCATTTTTTGCTTCTCATTTCTATCGTCAATTAGTCAAGTAATCGATGGGTGATTTGATAATTTCTGAAAGACACTTTAAAAAGGCTTCTCGCATGATTTGCGTTCTCTCGCCTTCGCGTTGTTTAGAGCTGGGGGCGGGGGATCGCCTCTGACGGCTCTACAAATTGTTATTTCATTATAAAAGTGATTAATGCTTGGAAGTGTATGTTCCCGAACTGACACCATAAGTTATTCAAGCAAGAGGATTCTTTCGGGCGGAGATGAGTATCGGTTTTATCAGCGCCCATCGCGACGCCGTTCCCCACAGTATTAATTAAACGCTGGAAGCTCGCTGAAAAATTGCGTTCGGTTTTGAGAAAATCCTGAAAAATATACATCATACATAGAGAGTTATTAGTCAATATTATACACGAGGCGCATGACCCAGGCTTCATTTTTTTGTATTTATTGGGTATTTATAATTTTCCTGGCTTTGTGTGTTCCATCTAAATTTTGTAGGTTGATGAAATATGCTGATAATTATGTTTTGTTAAGTGCCAACTGTTAGTTGTAATGTTTCACATAAATAAATCAATTCGTGATGAGGCATTGTCTCCGGTGCGGACAGCCGGACAATATGCTCGATCCATTAGCAACTAATATAAATACGTGCATAAAATATGGTATCCTGAATGGGTTCGGTAATGAAGGATGAGTCAAGGAGCGTATCGTAACCGAGTCCAGCTTGTTTTTGCAGCTCCGCAGGGGGAGGCTTGGGTTTGGGTGGGTTGTTTGGCGTTCATAGCAGCATTGTGCATCGCGGATAAATAGGTTTTGACAGGTCTCCCGGGTCATACATAATACCACTTGTCCATATGCTCTGCTAGAGCACCACCCTCCTCCACACACAGCCTCAGCACGTAGTCGATGATGTCATGCGAAATTTCCACCATGGAAATTCGGCCGATTGACGTGGACAAATCGTTTCGCCGAAGTTGCACCAGTGCCCAGATGACTTTTAATCTCCCCATACGAGAACATTCTTAGATTTGTTGTTCGTTGGTACATACAACTCGATATTTATATGTAGATTCCTATGCCTATGTTTACCCAACGTGATATGAAAAGTTGCCGAAGGCCCATAGATCATCCTCTCGTATAATTATGGTCGCAATAAAAAAGTGAGGCGAGCTAGCAGAAGTTGGGAAGCGCGGAAAAACGTCCCCCTCCCCGCAGCCCCCGCGTTCCACCGTGGAAAGATGGCGCCCGATTTACATAGAGCGACGCTTTATGCTAATGTCCCTGATTTATCGTTATTTTTATTTGATTCTCGGAATTATTATATGGACTGTATCCGTATGGATGGAAATCATATTTTATGTGCTGAGTAGAAGCTTTCGGCGGCCGGAATCGATTCCAGAGTGAGAATTATTTCTGCGGTTCGGCTTTTATGGCGCTTTTATGTGTTTATGTTTATACTTGTATTTTCGTCTGTTTTTTTATATTACGGACGTTCCTAGGGTGGCCTGCGTCTTGAATTGCTCCTATATCGCTATTCCAGAAGAAGGGACATTTTTACACACTTTATGTGCATCGTACATTTAAAGTTTAGCGAAGAAAATATCATATATTCGAAAATGCGGATGTGACAAATGCCTTGATTCAGGAAACTTGGCTTAAATTAAAGTTGAAATGGTCGAAAGACTCCGAAATTGGCGACATTCGCATCAGCAAAGATTTCATAAATCATGCAGTTCTAAAGATAACATTATATTATAAAATAAACGATGATATCTATTACAAAATGAAAGAGGCAGTACAACTAGTCGTTAAACAGAATATGGGTATAAGAGCTGCTGCTAAAAAACAGGTTTATATCTTCAAGCACTAGCCTATGTTTAAAAATATTAAAGTATATAGTAAAGTAAGATACAATTGATGCAGCTGTTATTATGATTATAGTAATTATAACAAGGATTGAAGTAGCGAGATCAATATTTGTGAAAATAAAAAAAGCTCTTCGCTAGTAGGGATTTAAGCCTAGAACTTAGAACAAGAATTCTGCGTCTTTTCTACATTACTGTATGGGGTTTAAACATGGACTCTCAAGAAGAATCTCTTAGACAAACTGAATGCGTTCGAAATGTGGTGTTACCCTAGAATGTGGCGTATTCCATGGACAGACAAGGTAACTAACACTGAAGTATTAAATAAAATGCAAAAAGAATTGGAAATAATTTACACCATCAAGAAGAGAAAGTTACAATACCTAGGCCACATAATGAGAGGACCCAGATACGCGCTGCTACAATTGATAGTACAAGGAAAGATCATTGGAAAAAGGAACATCGGAAGTCCTGGCTCAAAAACCTAAGAGACTGGTTTGGCTGCAGCAACACCCAATTATTCCGAGCGGCAGCCAATAAGGTTCGAATAGCTGTGATATTAGCAAACCTCCGATGGGAGATGCACTCGAAGAGATGCAAGAAGAAGAGTAATTAAAAAAATAATAATTGAAATATCAAGTATTATTATAATTATTTATCATAAGAAATATTTGCTAAACAAAATAACCCAGAAGAACACAAACCATGAGCTCAAAATCAAGCCAAAATGTGCCCAAATTATCAGATATACAATTTTTTTTCACCAGTACTAGAATCATCATTATACAGTTATATTTTCGTATAGTACAGTAAAATTGTCGGAAAAACCCTGTTACCTCGGAAAAAATAATACTTCACATTTTTTTTTGAGAATTGTTGAGAGACATAAGATAAGTGTAAAACCAAAAAGGCGTATACAGTATACACACTACCGTCAGTTTAGCTGTTTATAGACTAAACAGATTTTCATTCAATAACTTGTGATTTCACATTCCAAAAACGTTGGTCGATATCTTGCACCTACCGGACTTTGAAGCGCTGTAACTCGGAGACTATTTGCAGCAATCACATGATTCAAACGGGCTTCTGCCTTTTATATTCGCGATGATTCAAAAAAACCATTACTGCGGGGAGAAAATGGGGAAAAACTGATTTTTGATAACTTTGACGACCGTTCGAAATATCAATTATACAGAATCGAGCTAATGACAAGAAATGTGTAGAATTTTATGTGCAATGTTTCCTGTCTAAAAAGTTTTTGTCCAGAACCAATACAAAAAGGGGTAAATTGACTTTTAGAATTTTTCTGAAAAAATTGTGGCAATTTTTCTTGATTGACAGTAGTGGCGATACGCCATTTTGGTTTTAGACTTGTCTTATGTCCCTCAACACTTCTCAAAAAAATCTGAAGTACTATCTTTTCAGGGTGTATATGTGGCTATTATGAACTATAACTAACTACTACTACCTACATGAGGAATTAGGTGCTAGTGAGTACTACTACCACTCTATATAGAGGCATCTCTGGAATCCCAAATAATACAGTAGCGATAACACCTGTTATAACTCCTATCACCAAGAAAATAAAACATTTTCTTTGGTGAGCCCAGAAGATATTTAGAAGTTTTCTTAATGCAAGACCGCGAAGTTCAAACAATAGAAGAAGGAAAGGGAAAACGATGATAGCCGCAGATGTACCAGAAAACATGGAATTACAAATGCAAAAACAAATGAAAGAAATCTGAAGAAAAAAAGAAATGAAGAAAAATATCAGAACAAAATAAAAAAGCAACTGTTAAGTAACGAAGAAGGAAGTGAAGAAAGTGAATCAGTAATAGTTTTTCAAGATTCCTCTGGTGATCAGGAGTTTAGATGAGCATACAGAAACGGATGTTATTGAAATCGGTGAACTAGAACTAGATCCTCTGGAGGACGAATATGTTCTTGTTGAAGTTAAAGCAAAAAAGAATACCTATTACATAGGAAAAATATTATCATGTCTCAATACATCATCTTAGTTTAAAGTGACATTCCTTCACAAAAGCCTAAAACAATATAATATTTTTAATCTGCCTAACGTGCCAAATATTTCAATGGTTTTAAAGGGTGACATTAAAATGATACTTCCCAAACCCACGAATTAGTCAGACCAAATTTGAGCAGTGTTTAAAATATTTTGATGTTAATTTTGAATCAATTTATGTCTATTAATTATCGTCTTACTGAAATGGATGGGAACAATGAGACATTATACTTTAAATTAAAAAGTGTCTCTTTAAGGTTTTTTTTTAATATAATTTTTAGATTTTAATATGTTACAGAAGAAGTTTATAATGTGCTGATGTTATTTTCATAAATGAATTCTTTGTTTTATGTGTTCAAAATCAATTTTGAAATTTTGTGTCTTGCTGTACACACTGCTCACCTACTGATACCGCAAAAAACAGAAATATCCATAAAAATGACTGTCCGATTCAAGTAAAGTATGAGAATAGAGAAAGACTTTTGCTGTAGTTCTGTAACGGATAGACCTCAAACAGCAAATAACCTATAACTAACTGCTACTAACTATTTGAGGAATTAGGTGCTAGTGGGTCTACCACTCTACATAGTGACATCTCTGGAACCCCAAATAATATAATAGCAGTAACACTTGTTCAAGAAAGGAAGACATTTTCTGTGGTGAGCCCAGAAGATATTTAGAAGTTTTCCCAAAGCAAAACCGCGAAGTCCAATCAATAGAAGAAGGAAAGGAAAAACGATGAAATCCACAGATTCACTCGAAAAAATAGAATTATAAATGAAAAACAAAAGAAAGAGAAAACATCTCAGAACATAGTAAAGAAACAACTGTTTAGTAACGAAGAATAGAGAGAAAGAAAGAGAGAGAGAGAGAGAGACCTTTTTTTGAGATAGCGTCTATGACATGGCCATGACTAGCGGTAGGATAGTTAGGCAATTTGCCTTTTAGTTATAAAAGGCACGATTAAAGGCAGAATCCAGCGCATTTGCCATTTACAATAGTGTACCTTTAAAAAAACCCAAATTGTTTTTTTATTTTGCATTTTTTGCATATACAGGATGTCCAAGGTATGGATCAACAGCAGGGTGATCTCGGAAACCGTAAAAGTTACAAAGGCGGTTAAATTACAACAAAGTTTCGCAATTTAGTGGTCAGTAATATTCTTTCGAGAAAACCAGAAATTTCGCTTACTTCCGGGAATATTCAACAAAATCCGAAATATGGCGATTTCGTTTTTATTTTTTTCTGAAGTATTTTGAAAAGGTATAAGAAAACCAAAGGCACTTTCTTATTGTCACATTTTTAGCTACGCTGTCTTGTAGAGCTGTGTACTTTATTTAAGGGCTATATAAAAATATAAAGTTGATGATGATTTCTTCGAAACGAAACGTTGTACTGAACATTTATAAACGCTGTCTTGTAGAGCTAAAAAAGTGGCAATGAGAAAGTAACTATTTGTTTTTTTTAATTATTATTATCAAAAGCCCCTTTACCTTTCGGTGTGGGCTGTACATGTTACTACAGTTACATTACAGTTTTGTTATGTATTTGCAAATTCTTTCCACTCTCTTCTGTTCTTTGCCACTTCTCTTGCTTGTTTCACTGTCTTACCTCTGCTGTTTATTATTTCTTCTATTTTGTTGTCCCATTCTTGTCTTGGTCTGCCTCTTCCTCGTTTCTTTCCTGTTTGTGCTTTCCAGATTTGTTTTGTTTGATTCGTATTTTTCATCCTAATTAGATGTCCCCACCAGTTGAGCTGCTTCTTTTCTATAAACTTTTCTATTGATTCTATGTCCAATTCCTCTCTGATGTCTTTATTTTGTTTCCTGTCTTTTTTCGTTACTTGTTTTACTCTTCTCGGATATTTCATTTCTCTTGCCTGTAATCTACTTTTATCTCTCTTTGTTAGCTTCAACGTCTCGCTCCCATATTGTTTTGTATACCTTTTCAAATAACTTCAGCAAAACATAAAAACGATATCGCAAAATTTCGGATTTTGTCGAATGGCCTTTATAAAGCCTTTGTAACTTTTACATTTTCCAAGATCCCCATGCTGTTAATCCTTATCTTGGACACTCTGTATTTGAGGATTTTGCTTTTTTCGGGTACATTTTGCTTTTTTGCCTTTTTTGTGCCTTTTTAGGTGGTTTGTAGAAATTTTTTTCGTTTTTGATATTCTTGGAAATAAAATTACATAGTTATTTTGTTGTAAAATAAAATATAAATTTTGCAGAGCACTGGAAAATGTGTATTATTTTCTCAACAATTGCCTATAATAATATTATTATGAGACACTATCATTTTTTCATTACTATGGCATGAGGTCACCTGCCATTAGTAATGGCAGGTCTCAAAACTCGATAATGGCCCATTAGTTTTCATTTAACCCCGCGACCACCATGACCACCCCCACCATTCTCTTGGACTGTGCCTGCTACTTATTATTTCTCAAATTGTTGTACATCGTTCGGTGGAATAACAACGTTGAAAATAATGATTAATAATTGTTCATTTTTATTTCAATAATTTGTTAATAATAAAGATAGTACCAACAAAAACTTGATTATTCCAATATGTGGTCGAACTTCTTACAGTTCTTTACATTTGTTTTTCAGGTTCTCTTTGGTCCATCTTGGTTTTTTTTTGTGCCTCTTTGGCCACTTCTTTTGCCTGCATTTTTTGATATTTCATTTTACCTAGCTATCCTATAATCATGACATTTCCGAGTGGATTTTGAATGGTTTTCATATGTCCAAGAAAATACAGTTTTGTGTTTTGGAGCACTAATTTTGGCTTTCTTGCGTTTTTTATTTTTGCCTATTTTGTAATTTTTTTTGTGCCTCTTCGGCCACTTCTATTTTTTGCCTGCATTTTTTGATATTTCATGTTGCCTAGCTATCCTATAGTCATGACATTTCCGAGTGGATTTTGAATGGTTTTCATATGTCCAAGAAAATGCAATTAATATTACAATAAGTTTCATAGTTATGAAAATCTTCTAGCAGTTAAACTATTCCAATTAAACTTTCTATGATTCCATCGATTTCCAGGCGCAATCACGCCGTTCTCTCGGCAGGCCCTGGGGAAATTCAATTACGTCCCAGTGAGCGTTAGCACACAGCCCAATCAGTAATATTTCAGCGCCCGAAAGACACTGGCAGCCATATTCTGGGCTGGCGGCTATATGCTCAACGACTTCGTTTATTGAAGGCCATTTAAAAGATCGCTTTATCAAAAGTGCGGAGCTCGGGGATCGTTTAAGGCGGCTTATAAAGTCGACCCCTCCGACGTAATCAAATATATTTCGCCGCTCTGACGGTTTCCACATAGTTTTTAAAATTGTATTTCATTTATCTGTTCGCCGGGGCGATAATCTACTTTCAGAGGCGGCGGCGAGGAGAGATTTTTCTTTTTCGGCACTTAGCCTGCGAGCGCACAGTGTTCTCGGGAATCTCGATGATGACGGCGTTATTGGGAGAATGGTGGAAACTCTAAAATTGAGTGCCCAAGTGAAGAAGACGAGATTTTTGTACGAATGTATGAATACATAATTATTCGTATAATTCATTTTGTTATTTATGGTGCGATTATTGCTGGTTAATTTATAGTTACTATAAATATTTTTATAAACGCAACTATAGAGATAAGAATAATAAAAGTCGGAGTCTTAACTCAATACGTTTTATATTGATTCTTATATAATATCGTGCAAAGCTTGCCTGCTTGATACGTTGAAATATGCATTTTTGCTCATTATGGTTATCTAAGATTGGTCTAAGAAGTACGCAATGTGGCGGAACGCTATCATGCTAAAACATAATTACCCCTCCGCGATATTTAAGTGCAAACCATAAGCAATAAAAGTAAATGCAACGCAATTCCATTTCCTGGCTCTTCCAGGACGCTTCTTATTGTTTACACCACGCCTCGCTAAGCGCGGATTCAGTCCTTATTCCTGGGGGAAGGGCGCACACGGATTAACAGGTACTTAAAGGACACCGAGCACATTCGCACCTGATTACATCTGTATGCAGGGCGCGCGCCCATCGGATCTGTCCCCGGTCCACTCGACCGCCCCGCAAATGTGTTCATTTATTATGCCGATTACAAAACTCGCAAGCCTTAGGGTCCTGCAGGACCACAATAAGGATTCTCTTAGTTTCCAACAGAATGCGGACGGTATACCCGCCAGGATTTCCAGGACCGAGCGCTTAGCACACTGAATTACTAGTTGGAAACGTGATAAGTGGACCTAAACAGAAATCGATGTCTACGATTATTTAACGGTTGCACCGTTCTATTACTTGTTTCTATTATTTATTTTATATCAAAATTGAATAGATTTAAAGGCTACAGGTTTTCATTCTATAGTTAGCTAGTACTAATAAATTTCAAAATGATAACTTTACCTGATTGTAGCGTTTGAGGGAGCAGCAGAATTTGCCTCCTAAATCATCTTAAGAAACTGCAAGCGAATATTATAATAATACATTGCTAGTTTTCATATATTCTTTCACTTTAACATCCACACAAAGCTTGGTTATCCAACATCAAAGAAATGCTGTGCATACTGTTGCGTTCGCTTAACACTTGTTAAAAGCTTTTGGCTGGTACAGTCAATTTAAGCCCTCGTCGTATTTTTTCGGCGTGAATGACAAAGGCGCCCTAAACTCTAATACCAGTGAATAGTTTTCAATGCGAATCGTATAACCTGCACATATGTTGAGTTACACCCGAGGAAGGCAATTTCGGCATACAGGGCTGCAGGCGCTGGTACCCCCGGACTCGAACTTTACTACCAATTTAGTTTATATCATTGCCCGGGATGAGGGATCGCTAATACACCCGAGTATTTATTCATTTCATTCATGGGTTTAAGGGCAGTTTTCTGGCCGTAGTTAAGGCTTCGGGGCCCTGCAGGCCCATATGTTGGTCCACGCCGCCAACATGCGAACAGATGGGACTTGTACGGCAAAAAGTCATTAGCCAATATTGTAAGAGTGTGTGCATGTGTGCACGTGTGTGTAGTGTACGGTTCACCGTACGGGGTGGGTGAGAGGCAAGTGCTCTGATTATTATTGATTTTAAATGGAGACGGCAGTATTAATCGGATTAAAGTTTTCCGTGACGGATCCCTGAGAGTCGTACGGTGATCAAGAACTGATTTTCAGATGGTTGTCCCAGAGCAGTGATTGATGCAGGGCCACGCTCAGGTCACATGTGCTTATAATTGCTTCTTTACTCCTGAGGATTTCTGAACGAGGCCCGACTTTTTACTCCTCCGGCGGAACACATTCATGTCAATATTATACGTTTCTGCCTTTTTTCCTGACGCAGACAGAAAACAACTAGAAAGATCAATCGCCTGTAAGCGAGGAGAAGATGGAACTTATTTGAGATTAATTACCCACTAATACGTTAATACTTCAAAGGAAGAACATGAAATTTATTTGAAATCTAGTAATTCATTTCAAATCAATTAATTGATGTTGAATGTTTTATTTAAGTATTTTTTATCCAAATCCTTATATAATTAGTAATTACAATGTGTTTATACACAGCGCTCAAAAAAATGGTGGCAACTTGTCCAACTACTTCTAACGAAAACATGACAAATAATGACATTTGAATTTTTTTTGTAAAATTACTTGCCTTTGTCCTAAAAAACATTTCGGCAACGTTACTAAACAAATTTGATTTTCATCTTGAACATTGTCATCTATTAGTATTTATCGTAAAAGTTGACACCACATAAACCACGTTAATATAGTTTAAAAATCATTCGCGCTAAAGTTTAGTGCTCTATAGCGAGAAATAACTAATTGCATTTTTCAGTTAAAGTGTGTTAAAAGTGTTAAAAAAATGTGTTTTACAGAAATAGGTAGTTGGCTGTATATTTTGTCAGTGGTAGATACATTTCAGAACTTTTAAAGTGATAACTAAGAGTGACAAAGATTATAAATTATAATTATGTATTCTTTATATGAAAATTAATTACTCTAGATCTTTAGTGTATTATTTGTTTTACCATTAAAAGTTAATCGGTGGTTGTGGTTTTACTCAACAAAGGCTAGCACTGTATTATTAATTAAATAGACGTAGACCCAACCTCTTAAAATATTTGTATGTACAATACTGTTTTGAACTTTGTGTGAAATTAAGTCACATTCACACAGCAGAAACTACATACACAAAATTATTACAGAGAAATTACTACGTAAAACATCTCTGCAGGTCATTTTATCTACAATCTATTTTCTTACACAGTTAAAAACATGACATTGTGGCTTAACTCATTTTTTATTACCTGCTAGTAGTGTGATTAATATTTTTCAAACAGAAGATAGCCAACATAAGTATTTTTTCCACCGGAAAGAATTGTTAAAATACTCAAACTAACTGAAAACTTTACTGAACACTTAAAAAAAAAAAATCTTTTCTGAATTAGAAAAGACTTACAATTTACAAATCTGAATTGCAATTTGACGTTTTCTGAATTACAACTCGCTACTATAAATTACAATTGACAAATTCTGATTTATAATGCGCCAATTTGAATTTGAATTCCAATTGGAAAAGCTGTAGGTAAACCTAGAAAAAACGTTCGAAAAAAGTGAGTGTTTTTTAATAGATTAATGGTTAAAAATTCATAATCAAATTCTATGAAATTAAGCAGGGCATCGAACCGATATTTTTTTCGTTCAATTAAAAAAATATATCGTTTCTGTTCCGGTTTTCGATCCAGCAAACATAACGGATTTTTTCAGTTTCCGGTCTGTTCAGTTCCAGTTCGAAGTCCTCCTGGTTGAATTGAATTGAAAAAAAATATTTATAGAACTGAATGTTAAAATTGAATACTTTTTGTAATATTGTTTAATGTTTAGATTGAAAAATTAAATCAAAATCAGAAAATTTTAATGATTGACAAATATTTTTTAGGGCGAAATTTTAAATTTTATGTTGTTATTGTGTATTAAGAAAATTTTGAGCATTCATGGTTTGAACGACGTCATATATTTTCTACCGAAGTAGTAACATAAACTGCGAGATTTAAAAAAATGATTTGTTCAAAATAAGATCAATTAACTTTCTTCACCTACACTTCACCTAAACTTTTTACAAGAGTTTGGAAAAAAATCGAAATATAAAAATTACTTCAGAATGCATAATAGAACATTATACAACGAGCGTATAATGATGGCTATTAATTATGAGAACGACTTTTACGAAGCGAGCCACTATAGGAGTAGAATAAATCGTTAGAGGTTCTATAATTACTACAAGTTCACAAAATTGTTATTAAATATACAAATAAATTATATTTCATCAAAATAAAAATAAAAAAATCTTTAAAAAATATGCTAATTGTAATGTAATATATTATACCAAAATGCCTAAAACATTATACTTTTTAACAGCATAGTGCAATTTTCACAATATTTGACTTATTGTGAAAATTTCAATAATTGCTGTAAATTTATTATATTAAATCCAAAAAGCATGAATTTGAATTTTCAATTCAGGTTTTCTCAATTCTACAAAACTTTCAGCCCTATTTAACCAAATTTGAATGATTACTGTCAAATTTTCAATTATTTCTACTAAAATGTCTGCTATATTTTATAAAAAATCATGAAGTACTGCCAATAATTCAATATTTTTTGTAAAAGTATCGATAATTACTGTAAAATTAATAAATCAAATCCAGAGTCCCTATCATTGATGATATCTGTTCAAATTTAAATTATTTCAACCAAATTTTCAACCATATTTTACAAAAATCAATGATAACTGTCAAATTTGCAATTATTTTTGCCAAACTTTCAGTTATATTTAATAAAAAGTTAATAATTACTGTCAAAAATTCAATAATATAACCTAAACCTAAACTTTAAATTATTTCTACAAAACAGAGAAACAACTTGCTATGTTTTTACCACAAAATGTTTAATGATATATAGACATATACAATAAAATAACGACTCGAGTTTCGACTTCCTACGGTCATTTTAAAGTTTTAGTTGTTTCACTGTTTTTTTAATATGGACTACCATGTAGTAAAGGTCGAAACCATAGTGATGATTAATTCTACAAAATTTTCAGTCTAACAGTTTTCAGTTTAACAAAATTTGAATGATTACTGTCAAATTTTCAATTATTTCTACTGAAATTTCAGCTATATTTAATAAGAACTCATGAAGTACAATCAAATATTCAATAATTTTTGTAAAAGTTTCAATAATTACTGTAAAATTATTATATCAAATCCAAAGAGCCTAATATTAATGATTTCAAAGATGGCTGTCAAATTTTCAATTGTTTTTTACAAGAATCCATCAACTACTATAAATATTGCAATAGTTATTGTAAAATTATTGTATTTAATCTTGTGAGCCTAATATTGATGACATACAAAAATAAAAATGTTTCCAAGCTTTAAAAAAAAATTGTTAATAGAATGGAATACTAATAAACAGTGAATTACTTCTGAAGCTTCAAATTTTTAAATTTGCCAATATTTTGCCCATTTAGCATGAGTTTGAAAACTAACTTACAATAGGATAGTTTTCTTATTAGGTAATATATTTTTTTATTATGAATTGTTGTGTTTGTTATTATCATGTATTATTATGATAATTATTAATTCTTATTTAAGGCATCGATTGTTAGAATCATTGACCTTATCACGATCAATTTATTTGAATATCGTATAGAGAGATACATATACAACATTATATTGAACAATTTTAATATTGTCCAGGGCGAGAATCGAACCCATGACATTAAATATTCGGAGCTTTAACTCAATACGCCACACGGGCTTGTTTCTGATTATTATTTATTATATTATCAATACATATTTATAGTCACTGATAATTATAGTTAGTAATTATGGTAGTAGTAATTAGTCATTTTTATCAGTAATAATAATAATAATTAGTTTTGAAATTCTATAAGCACTATCGGTGTTTAGATATCCTATATTCGGTGTTTATGGTATCGAACATTATGTGTTTATGTTAAATCATGAAAATGCTCAAAACCTAAATTTGTTGAATATGTGATAGTTTTGTAATTTTCCATTTCCCAACTTCCCTGGTGTTTTTCCGTGTTTTTTTTTGCGAAAAGGGAAAATTGTGCTTCACTCAAATTAGCATCCAAATTGTTTCCACAAAAATACTAAAATATACATAAAATTATATGTGAAAATCGCAAAAAATAAAAATAAACTCGTTTATAATCTAAAGTGCAACTATAAACTCTTAAATTTTGCGAAAATTAAATAAAAAATCTCGTAATATAGTAAAGAAATGCATTTTTTTATCAATTCATTAAAATGCTAGTCAAATAAAAACATATTGTGATATAATGAGAGAAAATTCACAAATTTAAAAATAATACAACTTACAACAAAAGTGGAGAGTAAGATTGTTAAAGGAACCGAAATAAACCCATTTTGTTTTCCATTCCGGTTTGATTTCCGCTAAAACATAACGGTTTATTTTTGGTTTTCGGTTTTCGTTCAGTTCTGGTCCGTTCAGCCCAGATATAAAGTAAAGCACTATTGAACTGTTTTGAAAGTTTTAAAAGTGATTTACTTTATTTCATACAATTTAAGTGTTTTTTGTTACAAATTGAATTGAATTACAATTGATACTTCCTGAAAAACATCTGATATTTCTGAAATACATCTGATATTTCTGAAATATATCCGATATTTCTGAAATACATCTGATATTTCTGAAACACAATTGGAAAAGGTGTAGATTTAGTTTCAAATGTGTATTTATTTATCTTGTTCCGTTTCTGGGCTTGGTATTGGCACCGTTATAATTGTACATTCGCATAAATCTTTTATTTATCTACTTTGTGGTGTGATCTGGGGGGTGGCTGGTGGCCGAGGTTCATTTATCGTGGTTGGCACACAGCCGGTCCTCGGAAGCATACTGAAACTGAACTGGCGGGGCGTTCAAGAAAATCGGATTGTGTTATCTTTTTTACCATTCGTGATTATGGCGCCTCCCCACGGTCAGCAATAAATTACGCCGAGCTTGATTTCCACCGCAAGTTTAGAGACTCTCCGCCCGAATTTATCATCGTAATAACTACAAAAGGAGATGGGAACGGGGGCGGCTTATTTTTTTCCGGGCAATCAATATGCCAACTGCAAATTATGGCTTTAAAGGAGATTTTCTCTCGGCGTTTCGCCCCACAATGTTGGAAGGGATTTTTTAATTGTGTCGATTTCCAGTCGACAATTTCTTGCAGCTATTATAAGTAATGGCAATTTTTAACTGTTAGAAAATTTAGTTTATAACGTGTAACTTCTTAGTTTGATAATTACTAGACCATAGTGAAAGTGCAATCACTATACCGTTTTCCTGTTATCCTATTGTAGATTTCCTGTCGACAGTTTCTCGCAGCTATTATAAATAATGGCAATTTTTAACTGTTAGAATATTTAATTTATAACGTGTAACTTCTTAGTTTTATAATTACTAGACCATAGTGAAAGTGCAAGCACTATTCTGTTTTCTATTAAAATGTATCTGTAACAAGAAATAACAAAGCGAATATTAAAGTAAATAAGTTTTATTTAGATTGTGTGAATCGATGGTTAATACTTGGTGAAATATCTTTAAATTAATATAAATGAAGCACTTGGTTAAGTTACATAAATTTTTAATAGAAAAACTCTACAATTGTTTCGGTCTCACGACCATTATCAAGAGACAGATAAGGCTGTTTTGTCTCTTATTTGTGTCTAGAAATAATTGTAGAGTTTTTCTATTAAAAATTTGTGAAACTTAACCAAGTGCTAATTTATACTAAAGTTTTATTTAATTCTATCACGATATTCTACAAAGCTGGTTTGGCCATACAGGTATGTAAACTCGAGATGTCAAATTACCCCATAGTAAGTATTTCAACTAATCAAATAATAAGCTATTAAAATTTTATCGTATGGGTATTAGCTCTAAATTATAATCTGTTTTAGGTTTATCTATTACACAATATAAAAAACCCCATCGTGAATTAATCGCATTATGAAATCTGTGATTTGGCAGCAGATGCGCATTTTGCAGTCGTATTTCATTATGTGCGTGTGTTTCTTGAGCTTAGACGTCCTCACGCTCCCCAGTGCGTATATATTATGCGCGTATCAGTATAGAGTGCGATATAATGGGGATAATAATAATAAAAAACGCGTTGATATAACGCCTGGAGTCAGAGCAGTATAAATAATCTGTGACAAATGTTGAATTCCCTGGCGACAGATTTGTGTTGATATTTTTTAACCGCATAATCCGATGAGATCTTGTTCCTTGTCCGACCGGCTCAGTGCACGACCCGGAAAATTAAGTTTGCCGCCCCATGAAAAAAACGGCGAACAAGTGTTCGGTTACAGCTTACTGTGCTCAGTGCGTTATTTTCGTGCGGTTAGTATTTTTTTTCGCTCGGAATAAAAGATCAAAATATTTCGCGCCGTATAGATTCGCGCACACAATAATACAAAGCGGGAAATGCAAAGCGGGAATATCGAAAACCCGATGCCCGGACGTATATATCGGCATATATTATTGGTCAAAAGACTCACTGAGCGTATTCCAAATGTGAATTATGATTTCGGAGCCCGAAACGAATCATATTTTCTTTGGATTTTCAAAGGATCATCGCCATCCCTCTCGGGCGCGAGGGCTGCAGGGTAAGCGCGTCTCACACCTACACATTTCACTGGCCATATCCGTTTACAAATTACAATCGGTCTCTCTTCGACCCATTCAGGAGCTCCGCGCGAAAATTATTATTGATACGTAACACTTTGAGGGTGCCAAATAGACATGTTATATTCATAAGGATCGAACTACGAGCGGAAACTATTCGGTCGCCTCTGTATAACGATTTTTCACGGTGTCGATCAGTAAATGTCACCGACAACCGCGATCTACATACGCGTTAAACATGTGTGGGCGCCCCAAATCGTTTAGCCTCAAGTGTAGCGGATCGAAATTAAAACTATTCATTCCATTATTATTTCCAACAATGCTCGCGTATATACGTATATATAGGTGTCTCATTCAGCAGCGGGGCGACTTATCAAATATAATATTTGCTTCATTTCAGACGGAACAAATTAATATTCGCCACGCTTAATAAATCATATCGCGATAATCGCCCCGCTCTGTTCTTCGCCCTGGAGACGCATGCACCCGTCGCGCTCGCAGAAAGGGTTGGTAATTAAGTTAATGGTCTCGAAACAAGATTGCGTTTGGTTACCAGTTCAACTGTTTTACTGATAAAATTGTTTCTTTATCTCGCCCAAAGTGGCGAATAATTCACGCCGCTTAAGCACGGTTTCTGTTGGTGTCTGTCTCTGTGTGCCCGAGTTTGTGTGCGGCTGTATTGCCTGCCGTTCCTCGAGAATATTTTTCACCGCCATTATCCTCGCCGCCGGCATTTTTTCCTTCGCTGCTCGGTGAAAGGGAACAACGACGGTAATTAGATAATAATGCTATCTGGAGGAGGAGGAACTTGGAGACGGGATGGTGAATAATCGCTTTGCACCCTGAAATTATTCGTTTATAACTGTTATAACTGTATGATCATGGGCGTCCTAAGTAAGAGGTAATAGAGGGCACTGTCCCCAGGGTTATTCTATTTTACTCTAATTGCATGTTCTTATAACAATAGTCTAGTGAGTCATACTCCAGTGACTAGACTGTGACATAGACTTGTAGCTAATTTTATATGTAAATGGCTGTTATTAATTTCTATACGTTCGAGTTTTTTTTAGAGTGCCCTATAGAGGGGGTCACGGGAATATCCTTTTTTGAAATAAGCACAAAATAGTTAGTTATAACATCAGGCTAACAAAGACTCAAAGAAGAAGAAGAAGTTAGTTATAACATCAGGCTAACAAAGAAGAAGTTAGTCATAACATTAGGCTAACAAAGACTCAGAGAGACAATTGTCAAAATTCTAAATACTAAATTGTCTAAATACGGGCCATGTTAACATAAAGTTCACAGGGGAATAAGAAGTGGACCAATCTATCAATGTTCTAGATTTATCAATAAGTCATACAAACAACAAACACGAATTCAATATTTTCCACAAGCCAACACATACTGATACAACTATGAATTTTAAATCGTCCCACCCCTATTGCCATAAACTAGCTGCTTATCAATCAATGATACACAGACTAGTAAATGTACCAGTGTCAAAACCAAACTTCCGCAAGGAATTCAGCAGAATTAAAATCATAGCTAGAAATAATGATTTCTCACCTGACTTAATAGATAAGTTACTCAAATCTAAGTTTAAAAAAAATCACAACATTACATATATACCCGTTAACAAAAACAGTGAACAAGAACTTTATAGCTTTGACTTATAATGGAAAACCTTCAATCAAAATCGCTAGAGAATTAGAAAAATTGGGTAAAACGGTGTCATTTAAAACAGTCTCAACTCCCTAAACAAGTTTATCAATAATAGCAAAGATAAAACTGCAAAAACTCGAACTCAGGTGTCTATTTGTTAGAAAATGCAATAAAGTCTACGTCAACCAAACAGGGAGAAAATTTGAAGAAAGTATCGAGGAGCATAAGAACGCATACCTAACGGAAAAAACATCGTCCACATATGCAAGCCATCTTCTACAGGAAGGGCACCAATTTAATGAAAATTTCCGCAACTTTCATTCAATGGATAAAAGTGCTAAATTCAATTTATTAGAAAGTCTTGAAATCAATCGTTTTAATAAACTAGGTATCTTACAAACTGAGGTGAGCAAATCCCCACTATTAAATTTAAAACTCTTAAAACTGTTCTTTTTCCCTCTCCCGTATTTAGATTATACTCTCCCACTATAAAACTGTTAGGTGTTACTATTTTTAATATTGTTGCACATTTGTAAGATCATTATTCATCTGCCCGATGAAGACACTGTGTGTCGAACATGTCGCAGAAAATAGAATACATTTTTTAAACTCAAAACGTGCGTTATTTACACAACTAGTTATATTTTGAAAAAATAAAATTGACATAAAAACATTCATGAAGTCATACCATTTCATGGATCATGGATTTACGCATCATTTGTGGGAAATCTTGCAAATTATCAATTTTCGTTGACGCAATTGAGTTTAGTTGACAAAGTTCAATCGTTATGGGTAATCCATTTCATTCCCTTCCTTTCCCTTCCTGCATAAAAACTGATATGTATAGGTGAAAACGTAGTTCTGTTGATTGACTAAATGTACATAGCTAGCAAAGAGATTTGAACGATGTGTGACGCTAAACACTAGCGTTAACTCAGATTTAGTTACCAGCATTTGAGAACACGTGCTGAAAAGTCTCAGGCCGACTTCTTCGAACTAAAAACAGTTAGCATGTTTTGTTTTGTTTTCCCGTATTTTCCGTATTTAAATTTTTTTTGTATGGGTCACATATTTTTGCAGATAGAGTAATCACTTTTTTGCTTTTTTCACAACATTTACTTAATAACTACACATACAGTGTGTCTAAATAAATCTTCGTTGGTGTGCTTCGAATTTCGTTGATGTTAATCTCAATTATTACAACAGTGACTATAGTTTCGACCATATACAGGTCATAATCAACATTATTTTCTGTAATACCACATTTACATATACATAATATCACTTAAGATAGAAAAACTGTATCACCGTAAATAGGACATACGAGGTATGACCCAAAAAATCGTGCAATACTTTATTTTACAAAACAATGTTTTACATGACACAGTACTGCATTGCTACTAAAGATGGCTGCATTGCGGCCGAATTGTGCATTTTGTGTTTTTTTGTGAAAAAGGTGTTCCGTATTTTATTTTCTACAATACTTTCACTCCACCTCATCGATATAAAACAACATTCATTTATTCATCAATTTTTATGTCCCATTCAAAATAGTTTCCATTGGATATTATACACTTATTCCACCGTTTATTCCAGTCTTCAAAACATTTCTGAATTGCTGATTTTGGTATATATCGCTCATTTGGAAGCTTTTATGGAGAAGTTTGAGCCTTTGTTTCGATGACACAACCGTACATCTGGTGAACCATTATGATGCGCTCAAGCAATGTTGAGTCATTGGCTGTATTATCTATCTTTTCCTGGCCGACTATTTTACGACGCATGTTTTCGTATTTAACAATTTCGGAACCATTTTTTTCTACTAGAGTTGGGAAAACTTTAACATTTGAATACTAATTGGAAGAGTGGAATATTTCCTAACAAGTGCGGAAATAATATTTCAACATAAAAGTTATAAGTCCATTTATTGAAATTGTACATGTTATTTTTTATCATTATTATAAATTTTAACAGAAACATATTCACAATTCGTGGATGAAATTCTAGAACAGGTCTTTGTGGAAGTAGGAATAGGGTTATTATTTACGTTAACCTCTTCTTTATTGCCCAATATTTTCGTTGCTACTTGTAGTTTAAATCCAACTGAGCTCTCAATATATACTTCTGCCACATTTGGCACAAGCCACAAGATTTCTATCTATTATATTCTACCAAGAGACATGGTCTTAAGAGTGGTAATGTATGCTCCTGCATTTTTATAAAAACACTGGATTTCTTAGAATTATGTCCCACTGACTTTCATTTAATAAAAGCTATTAAACTTATAAACTTCTTTATATCGATATTTTTCTTAATGTTGTCCTCAGCATCAAGTAAATGCTCCATAATGTAGAACTCTTATAGGCGTTGTAATTTTTGCTGAAAATATGCTAGCAACATTTCCTCATTGATCTCTTTCACTCATTTTTCTTTACACATATCATCAAATTGTCGATAAGCATTTTCATACTTTTCCTTTGATTTCATTGGCAATAGAAACTCACAGCTAACGCAGCTGATTCTTCAATATCAGACGATTCACTTGTATTAGACATTTTAATAAAATTTCCGCAAATTTACTCGAACGAACAACTTAAACGCATTAAACAAAATTGTGTCTCCATAGTAACGAAAGCAGAACAATCTTGACGCCGCTAGTTAAATTTGGAAATAATTTTAAAATATTAAAATTATCCAAATTTTATTTATTTTACAAACTCTAGTAGAAAAAATCTTGTGTGCAACACATAGCAAATCCAATTTTTGATGCTGTCACCTGGATAAAAAAATCCCATGCCTAGTACGAAAAAAAAGTCCTAACTTATTGCAGAAATGGCTATTGCTGCGTTGACGTTTCCAAGACACCATTATTCTAATTTGTATTTATTTACTATTGCATTCTACTATTGCAGATGACCCAAAAATAATTTTAGCAAATACCACACGAAAGTTCGATAAATCGGAAATAATTCTCCAATTGGCAATAACAACGAGAGCCCCAAGGGCAACAATATTTCGAAAACCTGTCTAATTATTTTCGGTTTAGTCTCACAGTTTTGTGAAATTATTACTGTAAATCCCTTCGCATGAAACATACGATATACCAATTTCTTCAGCAATTTCTTCAATTGTAATTTGACGGTTATGAAAAAAAATTGTGTCAGCACAATTTGTTCAGTAATTGATATTTTGATTTCATTTTTCACGAAAACTTTAATGCATTTTCTTTATTTACAAAAAAATTCAACTCATTGTAAAAACTACAAAAAATCTAGTTAAAAAATATACGTATTTAATTGGCTTCAAATCTACAATACTCGTCCAATTATCGATTTGGCTACCAGTTGATTCAATCGACAAAAACCGGTTAACCGGTTAACTTAGAAAAGTTTATCAATCCAACAAATGAGAGTTCGATAAATACAATATAATTCTCCAGATTAATCTCAAGCTTGTTACCAATTGGCAATAACCATGACAGCCCCAAGGGCAACACGCTTTCGAAAACCTGTCAAATTATAATATTTCTATCTCTTCTTAAGGCCCCCATGGACAAACGCGACCGAATACCTGAGACCACTATGGCTCATTGTGCTTGTATTGGGGCTCTCTATGACCCCTCCAAATTTCGTCCGAATCGGTTGAGGCGTTTTTGAAATGGAATTTCATCGAGATGGCAAAAAACGCGACATTTTCGAAAATTTCGAAAATTAAAACGTCTTCGTAAGTATATCAAGTGTGGTCTGGTATGAAGCGTATGAGTCTCCTGAATCCAATGAGACTAACGGCATCGAGATTGGACCGTTCGTTTAGAAGTTTAATTTTATCAGCCCTTTTTTGCAATTTTTTATATTTCCCAACTTTGAGGGCTGATATCTCGAAAACCGCTGGAGCTAGGCGGCTATATGTGTGCTCATTGGAATCGGGAGGGTCCAATTAGTTTAGGCATGTGCCTCTAAGGTCATTTGGAGCAACTCGAAAAATCACGATTTTTCGGATTCTTATTTTAGTCGATTTGATCGGAAAATCGTCGATTTTACGTTTTGCCATCTGGGTGGTCTGTCAAGCGGCACATTTTCAAATCATTCTATGGGGATTTAGCCCCGTATATGGCGCATATTTTGAGCGCTCGTTCATTCTCGTAATCCCACAACTCCCCGAGTTATCTCGCTTTTCGTGAAAAAAGTACGTTTTTTTGAAAAATATTTCTCTCTTCTCAAGCCCCCCCCTGTACAAACGCGATTGCCTACGGGGGCCCACTAAGGCTCATTGTGCTTGTATTTGGGCCCTCTATGACCCCTCCGAATTTCGTCCGAATCGGTTAAGGCGTTCTCGAAATGGAATTTCACCGAGATGGCAAAAAACGTGACATTTTCGAAAATTTCGAAAATTAAAACGTCTTCGTAAGTATATCAAGTGTGGTCTGGTATGAACCGTATGAGTCTCCTGAATCGAATGAGACTATCGGCATCGAGATTGGACCGTTCGTTCAGAAGTTTAATTTTAATAGCCCATTTTTGCTATTTTTTTAAATTTCCCAACTTTGAGGGCGGATATCTTGATAACCGCTGCGGCAAGGAAGCTGAATGTGTGCTCATTGGAATCGGGAGGGTCCAATTAGTTTGGGCGCGTGCCCCTAAGGTAATTTGGAGCAACTGAAAAATGGCGATTTCTCGGTTTTTTTTTTAGTCAATTAGATCGAAAAATAATCGATTTTACGTTTTGTCAACTGGGTGCTCTACCAAGCGGCACATTTTCAAATCTTTTTATGGGGACTTAGCCCCATATGTCGCGCATATTTTGTGTGGGCCTCTATGACCCCTCCAAATTTCGTCCGAATCGGTTGAGGCGTTCTCGAAATGGAATTTCATCGAGATGGCAAAAAACGCGACATTTTCGCAAATTTCGAAAATTAAAACGTCTTCCAAAGTATATCGGATATCGTGAGGGCGGATATCTCGAGAACCGCTGAGGCTAGGAGGCTGAAAGTGTTATCACTGGAATCGGGAGGGTCCAATTGGTCTAGGCCAGGGGTCGGAAACCTTTTGAGACGGAAGAGTCAAAAGTTACAGTTTACAAAATTTCACAGGTTTTAAAGAGCCACTAACTTTTTTGTTTCAATATTATGGCATTTGATTAGGATTGGGTATATAAATTTCATTTCTAATTTAAAATAAATAGCTTTAAATATGAAATAATATTATTCATATGAAAACATACAAATATTTCGCACAAAACATGTTAAAGAATTTTAGATAGCTCTGCTAGAATAATAAAATTAGTAATCAAATAATATAACTATAATTATTGAATAATAGATAGTTACAATAGGTACATCAATGTGAGCATTGGCCTAGCATGCCTCTTGAAAGTTTGGTTAAATCTGGCTTATAACTTGTTGTTTTTAGTTACAAGCACGCTTCTAGATTTTTATTTGTTAGTTGGCTTCTTACTTTAATTTTTATTATATTCATGCAAGAGAACGCTTGCTCGCACGAATATGTTGACCCACAGATTGTCAGAACTCCAAATGCCAACTTCTTCACCTCACTGTAGCAGTCTGGAAGACTATTCCATGCATCAAATATGAGTGCCTCAACTCGCGGCATTTATTTTAGTGCTGTCCACTTGTACAACATGACGTGCATGCTTTTCTGGGCCCCAACTCTTCTAAATTGCTTTTGAGTTCTGTGAACTTGCCACTCCACAACTGTTTGGTTTTCAACTCCAGAAATTGCATTTGAAGCGAACCAGCATCAATTCCAAATGGCTCAATGTTGATCTCATTTGTATTTGCGTTGAGTGGATTTACTATGAACGCCAGAGTACTCGCGTTTGTTTTGAAAGGTTCAAATCTCTCAGCGAATCCGTCCTTCATTTTGTTTATAGCAATGCTGAAGTAATTCGTGTCAATAGTTGCACTGGTTTCATCGCGATATTGCTTTAGATTTTCGAAATGAAGTAATTTACCGCTCTCTATGTCTTCGACAAAAAGAAGTAATTTATTTTCGAAACAAACCACTTCTTCAAGCAAGGCATAGGCTGGGTTTCCCTTTTCTTGCAGTTTTACATTTAGCTCATTTAGTTTCTTTGTGATATTTACCATGAAGTTTAATTTTTGCAGCCATTTGTCTTCTATCAATTCGGGATGGACAATGCCTTTTTCATTGAAGAATGTCTTTATTTCACTCAAGCAAGAAGCAAAACGTTTCAATACATTACCCCTGGAAAGCCATCGCACTTCATTGTGCAGAAGTAGGTCAGAATACTGGCCTTCTATTTCTTCAAGAAATTCCTTGAACTGGCGATGGTAGAGTGCTTTTGCCAAAATGCTGTTAATAATCTTAATTACCAAGTTCATGACCTCAACTATATCGGCCGGAAATGTTTGGGCACAAAGCGCTTCTTGATGAAGTATGCAGTGAAACGTTAAAATTTTGTCGTTTATTTTTTGTCGAACAAGCGTTATTACCCCTTTATGTAATCCGGTGAAACTTCTGGCTCCATCAGTTGCTATGGAAACGATTTTATTTATATCGATTTCATAGTCTTCCAGGAATTTTTGCACAGCATTTGCTATATCTTCTCCACGAGTTTGCCCTGAGAGCGGCAACAATCCTAGCAGTTCTTCTTTTGGACCTTGGGACGATATGTACCTGACGAAAAGGGTAACTTGTGCCGTGTCTTTTATGTCGCTAGACTCAGCCATAGCAAGTGATAAAGCAGAAGCCAGTTGAATGTCTTCCACTTGCATATGTGTTACATTTGAAGACATCTTAGCCGTTCTATCTTGTACTGTTTTAGCAGATAATGGCTAAGTCTTTGATTTTCTTCATGATTTCTGTTTTGTTTTTGAAATCACGAAACAGTTATTCAGCTCCACGTATGAAACAATCTTTGACGTACTCACCATCTGTGAATGGTTTCCCTCTTTTTGCAATTTGTAGTGATATTGCAAAGCTTGCCAGATTTACATTATTTGAAGATTGCGCCCAGTTACTTAGCATAGACCTCGACTGTTGTTTTTGTTTTTGAAGCTCTTTAACAGCTTTTTTTCGTGCGTCACCGGTTGGATATTAAGTAGCGAATCGGGTATGTTTTGTAGTAAAGTGTCTCTCCAAATTTGACTTCTTATTGTGTGCAGGTTTTTCTTGGCAAAGGAGACAAGTCGGAAGGCCATCTGTGTTGCATATGAAGGCAAACGACTCCGTCCAATCCAGATTAAATTCTCGATTTTCTTCTTCAGTTCGTCCTTTCTTTTGAGCTGAAATAAGGATTTTTTAAATTTTATTTAGTTATCTAAAACGGCGGTAATAAACCGTTAATTATTTAGTTATTTTCGTTAATTGCTAATCTGTTTTAAAAAAGTCAACTTCGTTAAACGTTAAAACGTACATACCTTTGAGAAGATAATTCGCTTCTATATCGTCTTCTTCTTGAAACAACGATTAAATTAACACACACGCAACCGCGCTCCGAGGAAAACTGACTGGTAGTAGTGACTAGTGACTAGTGGTAGTAGTGGCTGTCAGCTGTCCATCTACTCTCTACTCCACCTATTCTCACTGTTCTCTGTTGAGTGTTTTTATCCTGTTTGCAGGATTTTTTTTGCCGTATAATATTTTTTTATGGGTTTTGGAAATAAAATAAAATTTATTTATATATTAATATTTGCGCATGGAACTGGAGAGCCGCATCTTGACATCGAAAGAGACATCCGAGACGAAAGTTGACATCCTGGTCTAGGCATGTGGCTCTAAGGTCAATTGGAGCAACATGAAAAATCGCGATTTTGTGGTTTTCGTTTTAGCCGATTTGATTGAAACATGTTGTGCAATTTAGGTTTAATTGGGTATAATATTTTTTTTACAGCATTGTTGTATTACAAATTTTGTAAAACTTACTATTTAAACAAAATGCATTTGATTAGAAACTAAATCAATACATGGGTTTTTTGTTGAGTATTCCAAAATTACACTTATCTGAAACAATGCTGAATGTTTTCTAGCGTCCCTGATTGATCATCGCGATCAATGGTGTGTTAATAACATTCGATATACGTAGTTTTTTTCGCACATCCTCTGTCAAAGGTAGCACATCTATAAATGCTTTCGGTAACGCATTAGTGAGCCACTGAAGCCCCCGACGTCCTTTTCCAACAAATCACCCGAAATGCAAACTCGCGATAGCATCGTGGCAGGGGCGGCGCTGGTGGCGGTGGGTGGCTGATGGCTACAATAAATAACGTGTTTTTGCCGGGGCGCCGAAACGCGAGAAGATAAATTTAAATTAGCGGGCGCGTGACGTCATATTGGGTAGCCATTAATCAGTGCGATTTGATCCGCTTTGTGTGTACAATGCGGTAACAGGATTATTCAATGAGGATCAAATCGGACTAAAGCTGCTGTCCCGCCCACGGATTCCCCCCGGCTGTCTGCACCTTGCGCACCGCACAGGATTACGGTTATTACGGCCCTGCTCACTGAGTGTCTCCTGCAATCGCGTGTTGTCGCCGCTCATTGCATTACGCATGCTGATGTATTCATGTTGCGGATCAAAATTTACAATTTATAACAGGCATATTATCGCCCACGCGCGCAATTATGCGGCCTCCGATTAATTATCAATTGGCCCTACCACGGTACATTACCTACCCACAAATGCCATTAACTCAAAATCACAGAAATTTTTGTATTGCAGGAATATAACATATTATAATTACAATAATACACTACTTGGGGTTTAGTTCCATAGTCTCCGGATACTTTTATCAAGTAATCAAGTAATCAGTTTCCTTGGAACGTTCCCTTGGACGTTTCTCTTGGACGTTTCCCTTGGAAGGTCCCTTGGTACGTTACTAGGGCAAGACCCTAGGAACGCGCTTTTATATTTCTTTCATTTTGTGAAAAGTTATTTGATTAGCTATAGAAAGGTGTCCATAAATGTAGAAATATTGTCCATGTCCATAATGTAGAATACCATTGGAACGATAATTAAGAGGGAAAAAAGGAAAACTTTGCGAATTTCAGCAATTTCGTGAAAATAATTATATTCGTATATATTTAGGTATCTCCTTTCTTCGTGGACACCCTGTACAATACTAAAGTGCGATTAATGGTATTAACTATTGTTTCTTATTAGTACTAAATGTGGGCAGCGATGAGATTTTGTAAACCCGAGGCATCAAAAAAACATAACATGTTTCTGTGCTGCTTGAACGTACAAAATCTGTGTCTCTGCAGTAGGTTTTCAGCCCTAACAATGAAATTTAAAAACCGCCCCTTGTACGCACGCGAAATAGGACGCCCGGACGGGGAGAGAGCAGTTAAAATGTAAAAGAGCTCTATAAAAATATTCTCCAAAAGAGTATCCTTAATTCCGGTTTCCTGCCATTTATACAGACCTCACTTCCTTTTATTATGCGAAAAAATTCCGCGACTATTTCGACGTCTGCTCCCGCATTCTATCCCGATGATTTAATTAGCTGGAACGCCACGAAAGCGCCCATAAAAAAGGGGGAACGCGCGGGTACGCACCCGCCAGCCCATTACTTTTCACCAAAATATTCGGAGAAAAAATAATATTTTTTTTATTAAATAATAGAAGCAATTTTACGCCTTTTGGTTATTTTAGATTATTTTATTTTTTGTTGTTATAGTTTCATTCATTTTGAATACCAGTTATTATTATATTTTTTAATGTTTTCTTTCTTCCTTATTAGGACTACTAACTGGCAGTATTTAAATATAAAAATGTGTCTTGGTGTATTTATTATTACATTTAAATACTGCCAGTAAGTACTCCTAATAAAGAAGAAAGAAAACAATAAAACATATTTTATTTTTTATTATTATATAATTATATTATTTGAGGAAATCGCCTTCGCTTACTTAAGCATGGCACTTCAAGCAAACGCACTAAGAAGTACTAATAGTGCAAAACATCGGCAAAGTTGAAGAATAGTAGTTTAAATTAGTCCTTACCCAACAATCTCAATCCAGTATCAATTTTCAAAGACGCAATTTTCTGTTATCACTCCTAATCTTGTTTTTAGTTCCATAAGAAAATTCGCAGGGCGAGAAATTAGTGTACTTAAAATCCTTCGACAGAGCAATTAACATTCTTTAACATCAATGTACCCTTCCTTTCAAGGGCAATTGAATATACTGCATACTGCTAAAGTACAGTTCATAAGGCTAATATGGATGAAACGTAATTCACAGTGGTCAATTTCAAATTGTGATGGATCGCTCCTTGGTGATGGTAAAATTCTGCAGTAGAAACTAATCATCACTAAAGAAAGAAAAAAAAACAAAATACGCAATCAAAATATCTTAAATAAATAAATATATAAAAATATAAAGATGAAATAATAAATTCTAAACTTAATAATATTAAAAGAAAATGTTTACGTTTTATACAAAATGAAATTAAACATATCAAATATATATCTCTTTGGTATAATTATTTTAAATAGGTATATTATTGGGTACTTACTGGTAGAATTATTTCAATTTTATTTTATTATTTATTTATTTTATTTTGCCTGACTAGTTTTAGTAACAAACCATCATCAAAGACATGATATATCTACAAAGAATACAATAATTAGGTTAAATATAAATTAGCGTTCAGTTTGTTATACAAATGTTTAAATATAAATTATAATAATATTTGTTATATGTTTATTGTTGTATTATGTATAAATTAGTTAGTATTTATGTGATTTGTAAGTGTTGATATAAATTAAAATGTGTGAAACTATCATTTTTGGGGGTATTCATTTTGGTAATAGAAAGTAAAATCAATTCTTAAATATGTGTTTTAGTTATTTTATATGTATATATTAAGAGTTATTTACTTACGTATTTTGCTATGTATATTTCTTTATTTAATTTTTACCATAAATATTTGTAATTAATTTGAATTTAGAAAGATTTCTATTTGAAGTTTAAGTTAATTGTTTCATATGTTAAATAACCCAATAATAATACCTTCAATAAATAAGTGGTAACTTATGGAGAAAAGCTTAAACTTAATTATTTTAAATACTTACTACAATTTTACAATCTCTTTATTTAGATGGAAAATGTGCTATTATTGTTGACTTATTGGTGCATGCGCCGGGCTAATTTTTAATTAAACGTAATGAAGTACGTATTTTTGAAGCGGAAATTACTAAATAATATAGAAAAGTTACTCAGCGGAAGTGTGTGCGACTGTTGAGCGGAGAGTCCTGGGTTCAAACGCAGGAAGCAACATCTGTTATATTAACTCTGCTCCTCCTATCAAGGCACCGGGCAACCTGCAGGCATTCACAATACTATAATAGAAAAAAATAATGTAGGCACTCAAAAGTAAGAAATACACTGGTTTATGTTGTATCCAGTTGTTATGTGGAGTTAATACACAGGGATAAAAAAAAGTTCATAGAGGAGAAAAGTGCATTTCATGTAATTTTATTTGCATTGCAACTTGCAAAGTGAAAAACGTAGAATTGTAGACCTAGAATCATTATACTTAAAATTGTATGTATTGCATTGTATTTTGACCTATGTAAACATCTAGAATGCAATGACATTAATACAAATCTATTCTATTCTATTCTATTTATACAGAGTGTCCCAGAATCGAGTTAACGATAGGGAAATGGACCAAATATATTTGATTTGGAAATTCATATTTGGCAGTATAATTTAGATTTTATAAACACGTGAAAGTTTTGGCGATAACAAAAACACAACTGAATAATTGAATTGTAAAATTTCATATACAGGGTGTATAACGTATCTACAAAAGTTGCTCAAACTGACGGCCATCTTGTTGAATACACAACTGACATCTTCTCGTTATTGCATAAGTTGTATTTAATATACAATTAGGAGGTATTTCTCGTGTTTTCCACATTGTGTTTGCTCTGTTTTTCACTGTTTCGCTGAGAGTCGCTGAGAGTCACATAAAAGTTGATTTTGCAAAAAAAAAAAATTAGGGCCCCTTTGTAGAACATGTGAAGCCAATTAATCTTGTTTTTGTTTTTTGAAATCGGCCAATAAAAAGAGAAGTTATGGCCAGCGGCGTTTTTTAGGAGACACCCTGTATAATTAATCTCAATTTAATTCAACTATAAGTATATGTCTCTAATTTGTAACTAATTTGCCCCTAATTTGCTGGCATTATTCAATTGTTCTAAAAACAAAAACAATTGATAATATTCATAAATTCATAAAACATTCATAAAACACTTGAATTCGCTAATTGCCTCTCTACACCTCCTTATCTCTGAAGAATGTGAAATTATCTCTCACAATTTCACGTTTTGAACAACTTTTCTAATACATATTTGCTGTACCCTAAACAAAAAAAGTACTTCATGTCAAGGAAAAAGAGTTTTCTGGTCACCTCCAAAGCCATCATGTATTGAAAGAATCTAAAGTATGCTCAAAATTAGTTTCATATGAATCAGGGCTGAACTGTTAAATATGAATTTCCAATTCGAAATTTTCTGGTCCATTATACCTATCGATAACTCAATCCAGGAATACCCTGTATATGAATGTACTCGTACGAGTGAAATCGTTCTGATTGAAATATTATGTATGATTGTATGATGTAATGTATGTTGTAATATTATTAGACAACGAGTCAGTTTAGAAAACTGTATCTTTTTGTATTGAAAAGTTTGCAGATCCGGCCAGATTTTTGAGGTGTCAAATATATCTAATGAACTATCTAATGTACTATCTAATGTGTATAATGTTTCTAGTCCACGTACATTAAATATATTTGATTATAATACCTGCTAGTGCTGATTTCCCAACTATACATAAAAAAGGTATCTTTTTGCATGTCCATTAAAAGTAATGGAAATAAAAAGTAAATATCCTATAGTTACCAAATGCACGTAGAAATAAACTGTTTCAGTTAGACCAACCTAAACAGTAATGAAATGTAACTATGAATTCAAATAAGTGCGATATTGAAATTATTTCATTAGATAATTCTATTTTCAGGTATATTGGGAATCAAAAAACGTCAATAGTAACGTGTTCGTTATATGACAACAACACTGTCCAATATCAAATGCAATTATGACATAATAGCATTTGATATTACAATGTGATGCTACCCAATAACATACACGTTACTGTTAAACTTTTTTGATACGCAATACACCTGAATGTCCATTATGTAGGTATATACAGCCACGTACTTTGGGAATGGCGCGCTCCGTACTACCAAGCAGTCCTTGTCTAGTCCAGCAACGTAGGGGCATGAGACAAGAAAGCAGACTGCTTTGTCTCACGGAGTGCGTTATTCCCAGACTCCGTGGCTGTACTTGTCTTATGAAGTCTTATTTTTACTTTCATTTATAGGCACTGATTATTTTTCAATATTGATTCATGCAGACAGTTAATGAATAAATAAAGCACTAATGCAGTTAACAATTTTTGCAAGAATTCTGGATAGGAAATGGATGGCTTGGTACACTGTAATCACAATATAAATATTTACTTTGAAATACGAAATAAGAAATATACAGTATAATTAAAACTTGTATTAAAAAATGACATAATTAAAGTTAATTAAGTACATCTTTTTATGAAATGAATTTAGGGATCATTAAGAATGATGGCTGGTAGATATTAGAGAATGAATAATTAAAGTTATGACTTATGACCACACTGCTGGCCGTACAGAAATATTTGCACAATGGTATAAACTTAGACTTGTAAATTATTGGATGATCGATTAGAACGCTTGCTTAGTATCCAAGAATACCTTGGTTCGAGCCCCAGTAATGGTTATACCATTGTACTCAGAAACAGGCATCATTTATCGTTGGGACCTCATTATCCCTAGACCCTAGAGATGGAGGGGTACATTTCTAGAGTAACAAGAATTAATACACACACTTGAATACATCACAGTGCAAAGGGATCCGGTATTTATTTGATTTGTGGTAGGGAGATACCGTTTTAAGTTTAGGTTACTTAATCAATCAATTTAGGTATTTATTGGTCGACATCCAGTTATGGATAATATTCCTTATAATAATTAGTAACCCTTAATCCTCGTAATCGTATTAATAATTTAGCACTATTGTAGCTTATTCACGCTTTAATCTGCAAGAATGTTGGATTTTCTTAAATTTCTTAAATAATCAAATTTGATAAATCCGCGACACACGTCGAAAATAGTTTCAAGGGGAAAACTTAAGTTATGTACTCTACTTTCTGCTCATTGAAGAATCCGATTTTAATTGCAAATATATCGATTTGTTTTTGAAAATATAATTTCAAGTTTCGAATTTATAATGTTCTCTTACTCTATTTCTATTCCCTATTCTATAAATTAGCCAGATGTGTATAGTGTATTAGGTATAGTGTTTTTACTTGAAATTGAAAATCTACCTACGAAGGCTGTTTATTGCGCTCCATTGTGCGAACGGAATTTTATGACGGATAATGGGAAGAGAACAGAGTCCAGAGCACGCCATACAATGGAGAACCCTTGACCGTAATAAACCCTCATTGCAGGTACATTTTCAATTTCAAGTGAAAGCACTATATAACTGAACATTTTTTTAAGGACGTAATTTTCAGTATAATATGCTGTATGAAGAAGCGATATATTTAACAGGTCATACTCTTCACTTATACACATACGTTTAGATTGCCTTTGAGCAATTGTATTCTAAGAAAATGTTAATATTTTGTAACTACTTGCACCGTTTAGAGTTTCTACTGAATGAAAACACATGTAAAATGCACAAATCCATATCGTAGCTATCGTGTCAATGATAAGCAAGAACTCATTGTTAAAATTGTTAGTAGATCTTTTCACTATTAGCAAAATTATTTAAGGAATTGAATACAATTCAGACAATACAAAATAAATAATTTTTCTCGAAACATTTGAATTTATTAAATACAATTCATAAGTTATAAAAACAGTAATTAGCAATTCATTCATTTTGATGTATTATTGCAAGCCCCTTCCAATAAAAATATAACGAAGTTTCTGGTTACTTCTAGGAGTGTTTCTAGTCGTATGTATTAAATCGATCTTAGATATTAATCAAAGTCTAGCAAATCTGTACAGGTTTATAATACAATATCCCATTTTGTGGATAATATTAACTAAACCATTTTACATACATTTAACAAGTGGTTAATGGGGCAACCAAATATACCCAATTATCTGCATTTGAAATATTACAAATACTTCAAATACAGATAATGTCACAGAACTGTGATGTTATTTGGGTTCAGTGATTATCGATTAATTATAAGAAAATAGCCGATGTGTATGTATACGTCATTAATACAAATTGGAAATACTATGTAAAAATATTATTTTCTAACAAAACTACATTAAAAATGATTCCATGAAACTCAAATAGAGTGTAAACTTCAGTTGTAAGGTTTCCAAATATTTTGAATTCTGGGTTGCAGTTAAAAGGGATAAAATTCTTGAAGCACTGCCCATTTGCTGGAAGTTTTTCCCATGTTTATTTTTATCTGCCCTATTCTTTATGGTTTGGCACCACTTGTTCTCTGCGAAAGTCGTCAACTTCTTCTTCTTTTTTTGTTATTCTTCTACTTCATCTTCTCCTTCTTGTTCTCCTTCTTCTTATTCTTGTTCCTGTTCTTGTTCTTGTTCTTCTTCTCTTCGTCTCTTCTTCTCTTCATATCTTCTTCTTCTCTCCTTCTCTCCTTCTCTTCTTCTCTTATTCTTTATCTTCTTGTTCTACTTCTTCTTTCTTCTATTCCGTCTCTTACCAGGTTAGAGATAATCATAGCTATGATTTTACCTCATTGACAGATTTTCGGAATAGATGGTACTACATCCAAACTATTCAACAAGACTTCTTATACAGGATGCGCTTACCATCTAATTATTCTCCAATGCATTAGTACAAGTCTGATGAGATTCACATCTCTGCTACAGAGGAATCTTCTCATTTTCATGGATCTGTCTGCTCTAGTCTAGTTGGAGATATTTGTATATTTTGGATGTTTTAATGACGAAATAGTTAAATGCACGAAGGTTGCTGGCTGAATTGAATTGTTCTAAATTCATAAAACACTTGAATCCGCTAATTGCCTCTCTAGACCTCCATATCACTGTAGAATGTGAAATGATCTCCCATAATTTCACATTCTGAACAACTTGTCTAATAAATTTTTGCTGTATCTTAAACAAAAATAGTACTTCATGTCAAAGAAAAAGAGTTTTCTAGTCACCTCCAAAGCCATCTTATATTGAAAGAATCTAAAATATGCACAAAATTAGTTTCATATGAATCAGGGTATCAGGGTATATACCCTGATATCAGGCTATATCAGGGTATATATCACTGGTAAATATGAATTACGAATTCGAACATTTTTGGTCCATTACATCTATCGTTAACAGTCCTCTGCTACAGAGAAATCTTCTCATTTTCATGGATCTGTCTGATCTAGTCTAGTTGGAGATATTTGTAGATTTTGGCTGTTTTAATGAGGAAATAATTAAATGCACTTGAAGGTTGGGGGACTTGGTTAGTACCATGCATTTGGTCTTCTCAGGATTATTTTTACACGTACTCGCGAAACTGGAACAACAATGAGCAAAAAAATAATCATGTATTTATTCATGTGTAAAATTCTTTAAATTGACATGCTTTTTGCAATTTTATTTACAAAACATGGCTATACCCATTCACAAATCCTATTAATTTAATCTCTATTCTCTAATTAGTGGTCTAACTAAAAATGCTGTAATTATTTTAAAAATAATATGTGATCACTTTGTACACTACGCTTCATAAGTTGCTAAGAGAAATCTAACAATTGTTTAAATTTATTGGTATAACCGGTATAACTAAAATAAATAATAAACTAAAAATAAGTATGTATAGTACATACTACTACACACTACACTAGTACTAGTGTAGTATAAGTAAAATAAGTAAGTAAAGTAAAAATAAATAACAAATTGAAGCCTTACTTTCATAGACCCTTTCAGTGTTAAAATGAATAAGGGACAACACTTGGTACGGTTTCGCAGGTTTATTAGATTGCTCTACCATTATTTCGACCTTACGGTCATTCTGAAGAGAGATATAAAAGTCATGAAACAATTGTAGAGCAGACATAAACATTGCAAAGAGACAAAAACAATAGAGCAATCTAATAAACCAGTGACACTATACAAAGTGTTTTCCCTTATTTTTATTATTATTTTTTTCCTTTGGTAGGTACCCTACAGCCCCTCAGCACTTTGGTCTCTGTAGTCCTTTTGTGCTTTCCCCTGTGGACTCTGTTTTCCCTTATTCATCTTATCAGAATATTTCGAAAAGAATTAACCACTACCTCATACAATTTACTTACAGTGTTATTCATAAAAATTTAAACCGTGTTTAGCGGTGGTTTAGTTATTTTTTGCAAAGGGTTACCAAGGTTACTAAGATTAACCATCGATAAACCGCGGCTTAGATTTTTATGAATAACACTGTTCGTGATCATCCAACATAGATTGAAATAAAAAAATCTTATGTGTAAATATCTACTGAGATAAAATATACACGATTCGTTAATTTGCCTATTAATCAAGATTCATTCCGTTCTCGAAGATTTTCTCATCCACTTGCTAGAGTAAATAATTATTGAATAGATATTACGCCACACGATTTTTATTTTGAAAATCCGAAAGTGATTAAATTGAAATAAGGTCCTGCCTATATAGCCAGTGCGAGCATTTATTACTACTTTTATTACTTTTATTACTACGAAGTTTCTTCTTGTTTCTCTTTCTAGAAATCCAGGCATCATACTTAATCTAATGCATTCAAAACAAATTGAAACTATGGATTACTATGGAATGGACAACTTAAATGATTCCATAATTTATTTACGTATATCACATCTTTAGGAATCTTCAGTATTATATTATGATGTATTTTTGTCATGATTTCTGCTGGTTTTAAACTTTACGAAATTTTGGATCTTTAATAAGTAAGTACAATTTCTAATTGTGTCAAGTGTATTGAGTTGAGAGCTGACAATGACTCATCGCTCCATATTGCCTGAATTCGACATACGTTTCGAATTTCATTTCACTGTATTACATTTACCTTAAGTATACGAATTGGCATAGAAAATGCGAGTTTTTGTTCGAAAAACATCAGTTATTGTCAGCTCTTCTCGGGCTTTATATAAAGCAACAAAATATTGAATGATTTCATTAAATGTTCAAATTTTATGTTCATAGTTGTTTTCTACCAATTAATCAATTAATCCAGGAAAGCTAATTAATTATTTTTTTGTTACCAATTTACTTCATTTCAATCTTAATCATCTTGAAATAATTCCCGATAAATTATATGTCTGTCATCGTAGGCTTGGTAACTATCGATTAATTCAGTAATATGCAAGTTCTTACCTTCGTCATCAGTGGCAGCAATGCATCACGTGATGATCTATATAATTTCATTTCAAACTAAGCAATTACAGCTTCCCATGTTCCCCAAATCCTTTAAATTGGCCACTTCCAAATCCTAAGCTGGTTACATGCTATAGTTTTCAATCCTCACTTGCCCCCTATTAACGAAAACGAAAGTGCATCAACTCCGAGAAACGCTTTCCGTCGAAAATCAAATTAATTCCTCGCAGAGAATCGTGGAGATCTCTCCCAGCGGCGTCCGGTTTTATGTGCGGGTAATGAAATTGATATCGCGATCGCGACACTAACAAAGTTCTATCTAAAGCTGAAAAGAAATCCCCGGGCAATTTGTTATCGAAGGTGGAGATCGCAATTCTATTACGAGAGTAGATGGACATACAGTTATTTTATGGGCTGTCATATTGGCAACATTGCCCGGAGGGTCGTCACCGGAGTACATTCAATATCATTTCGTATATCGCCCCCTTTTATAAGTTCCGAGAGCGCCGGAGCCAGGAAATAAAAACACAATATATTATTATATATAAAAATGTCGGTATATTTACCTTATATACAGGGTTTTGGGTTTATTCTAAAATACATTAGTAGTACAATTTTTGCGTCCGACGTAAATACTATATATGTCTATATAATTTGTTCTCGCAATTTTTTTGCTTCGTATTACACCATGAATAATATTTTGTACAAAAACTTTCATCTAAAATAACTAGAAAACTACTTTTGATTTTCTGTATAAAATACTACGCTTACGTTCGTTACACCGTATTAGTGTTTACACTTACTATAAGGTACACTCTACAACATACTTTACATTCTTGTATCATATTTATATTCGTCAACGATTATCAAGTGCCTTATTAACAAGTGGTGAACTCTTTCCCCATTATACAATAGCAACCTTTTCACAATTTACACAATTGCACAATTTTTCTGGGATCCTGGTCCCTAAAGTACGTAAATTATATATATACAAAATATAAAATATATAAAAACTCGTGTAACTCGTCAACAAGAACCGGTTACAACCAGTTAGGACCCAGGCTGTTCTCCAAGACTTTGGCAGCGTCAAACCTATCCATATCCTTGAAGATTTTTATGAGTTCCGTGAGCGCGTTGCTCTGTCTATTCCTCGCTTCCCATAGGTCTAAAATGCAGTCTGTGGGTGACGGTTTGGTGGCGAAGAAGTTTATATATCTATCTACAGAAAGCGCGTGGGCCAGCATCCTCCAGTCGTTGGTGCGTGGTGTTGGAGGATCAAGGCATTGGCACAGTTGCTTCCTCACGGACCGGTTCAGCCTAAAGTTAAAGTCGTCGCATGTTGATACTCCCCTATCGGTTACTATAAGATTTTTGGCCGTTTTGGGAGGATGGTCGCTTTTGGCACTCTTCGAGGAACCCACAAGTTCATCCTGATTTAATTTATACGCTTTAGGCGACTCGTTAGATCTACTGGTCTCGCTTTGTATGGTCACTTTTGGCACACATTCGTGATACATCTTAGCCGAATTGGTCCGGTTGGAAATCTCCACGTCATCCCTGCAGACGACGTCGAAAATTTGATGATTGTCGAAACCTTTTTGATTAACGCGCAGCTTGAAGCTTAGGCTGCGGTTCACCTCGAAAGATTCTAAGGTAAAGGAGCAATGCAGGCTGTTACTTGTAGCCTGCCATATATGCCTAAAAGGTATTTCCTGGTAACTAGAACCAGGTTTTGCTTTCCACCCATCGCTGACACCCTCAAGATTCAAGCAGAGATTATTACCACCATCGTGAAAGTGTACAACACGAGGCTGATCCATTAAAAACCCTCCCAGGCGTTTCTCCTGCCCAAAAACCGTTTCCATAGAGCTATCAGTGTCTTCCAACACATAAACACGCACACTGTAATCTATAGATGATTGAAAGCATAACTTCGGGGCGAACACGGCGAGCTTCAGCCGTTTAACGGCCTGCCCATTAATCGACTGCCCAACAATAACAAACCTAGACAAACACTCAGTAACTAAATAAGCAGTATCCCTATCAAACTGGCAGAATACGCTAGTATTAATCGTTTCTTGGCCCAAAGTAACAGCCGTCTGCCACTGAGAATCACTGCAGTCGCTCTGCAGGACGCTGATGGCCCAGTTTTTCTTGCTGATGTCCGCGCAGTGAGGCAGCCTCAGCACCACCGACTTGTTGAGGGCCACTGCCGGACCGCAGGACACCACAGGGCTCAGCTGAGTAACGTTCTCTGCTAGCATTGGCCTGAAGCAGTCCTCGTTCAGGATCGAGAGGAAGAACTCCTGCTTGCGGGAGCGCGACATTGCGCCCTCTGGTATCATCAGGCTGACCGAGCTTTCGGGGAGGTTTAGGTGGGCGCCGAGGTGCGTCATGATGGCGCTGGTGTAGTTTCCGGCAGACGTCGGCGTCACGGCGTAAGCCGCCGGTAACGTTACAGAGTCCGTCGCAACCTCGTAAGTAGAATCCGCTAAAGAGAAGAGAAAAATCAATAAAGGATAGTCGAGAAGCAAACCGAGGGTGCAGCGAGCTTTGATTCAAAATAGGTGAATGCGCCGGGTAGTAGAGTTATCGGTGGAAAAGCGCGGTAATCAATCATTTTAATAATCAGTTTTAGTTATACTTGAAACAATTCACAAAGTAATCTAGTCAACATCAAATAAGTGCAATTACGTTATTTAAACATAGAACATATAAATTAACCAAATATAATAAATAAATTGTATAGTGTCATTATTATCCGGTTTTTATAAGAATAATTAGCTTAGATAACAGTGTTTAAACAACTAGGCTTTAGAAGGTAATATGCAAGCTTTTGTCCTTTTGTTCATTTTTGGTTGTCTTTAGGAGTTTTCGTACATACACTCTTTAGACAATAGTGGAACATAACATATTAATTCTCCCAACAGCATTAAGCTGAGATTTCTAAATGTATACATTACAAAAATTGGCCAATTGATAGAAATTTTCACATAGTCTGCTGTAAGAACTTCAGGACCACTTCAAAATACAAACACTTGAAATATTTCATAATAGGTATTTAGAATTTGTTTTCTCTCTTCACAAAACTGATCATATTTACTGATCGAGACTAAAAGAACATATGTAAAGTCAAAACTTGTTGGTACCTAAGCCTGCCTGAATAAATTTAGCTTTAGAAGCAAAATAATATATAAAACTCCCTAAATTATACAGTTTGCAAAAAAATATTTGTATTTTTCTTTGAACAGACCACTTAGATAAATTACTCTACAAAATTTCCACAAGTTGCAGAGATCTGTTCAAGATCTAATTAGTAAATACGTAAAAATACATAAAATTAATCAAAAACATGATAAATATTATACACATTCTTTGCATTATAAAGAAAAATGTGAGAATTCATAAGTAATAGTTGTGAATTTAAAAATAGTAAAAGTCAAGTAATATCAAATAACAAAAACTATGAATAGATTAGCAAAATTATTGGTAAAACATCTATTACATATGAATATTTTTTTTAATGTGCCCTTATTTAGTTTTTAAACATTTTAAAACGTGGCAGATAAAAACTTTGTATACTTAAAACCCAGTTTGAAAAACTTAATTTGTGACACTTTTTATGACATTTGTGACATTTGTAATTGTGACTCTACAACACTTCAACAAATTGCAGACCATATCTGTGCAAGATGTAATAAATAAATAGGTGAAATTATATAAAATCAACCAAAAATATTAACACATTCTTTGCACAATTAAGAACATATGAGAATTCACAACTTATTCTTTTAAATTTAAAAATAGTTAGGTCAACTAAGATCAAATACTAAAACTATGAATAGATTAGCAAAATTATTAGTAAAACATCTATTACACACGAATGTTTATTTTTAATGTGCCCTTATTTAGTTCTAAAACATTTTAAAATGTGGTGAAGCAGATGAAAAACCTGGAAACTTAAAACCCAGCTTGCAAAACTTAATATGTGACATTTTTTTATGAGATTTGTGACATTTCTAAATGTGACACTACTACATTTCAACAAATTGAAGACCATATCTGTTCAAGATCTAATAAATAGATATGTGAAACTATAGAAAATCATCTATTACATACGAATGTTATTAATGTGCCCTTATTTAGTTCCTACACATTTTAAAATGTGGTGAAGCAGATGAAAAACTTTGTCAACTGAAAACCCAGTTTGCAAAACTTAATTTGTGGCATTTTTTATGAGATTTGTGACAGTTGTAATTGTGACTCTACAACATATCAACAAATTTCAAACCATATTTGTTCAAGATCTAATAAATAAATAGTGAAACTATATAAAATTAACAAAAAATGTGAGAAAAACAAATATTACACACATTCTTTTGCTGTATTAAGAAAATATGAGAAATCACAAGTTATTCTTTTAAATTTAAAAATCGGTAGATCAAATAAGATCAAAAAATAAAAACTATTAATAAATTAACACGATTATTAGTAATGGCATTAATTAGTTCTTCAATATTTTAAAATGTGGAGAAGCAGATATCAAAATTATGTAAACTTAAAACTTGTGAAGGTATAATTTAAATTATTCTAAATCACAAGTGACATTTTCAAGAGGAAACTTATATGAAATTATAAAAAAAAAGAAATTATAAAGAGAAAATAACAGAATTGATTGGGTTAATAACCCAATAACTTTAACGTTACTAATAGTGAAGAACCTATGACCCACATTGTCGTTTTTTCATAGAAAACTAAATCCTTACAATTAATGTAACAATTAATTTTCATACAAATTTTTAAACTCATGAATAGTAATAATTAATATAATTTCTTGCAATGTGCAAATGTACCATAACATAAAACGATTTTACAAAATTTAAGAAAACATAACTATATATGGGCCCTTTACAAGAAGATTGCGTTTTTAGATTCGTTTCAGTTCTATTATTCTACCTTCAATGTCTCTACAACTCAATTTTACATAGTAAGGTAGGTATTTGTGTCAGCTGTTGCCTTCATAAATAACAAGCCTACTTCTGAAGTAGCAGTAATTCTGTGCTTTTTACGAAGGTATGTTGCTAGTTTTATTACTATTTTACAGACAACAATTGTTGCAGTACAACAATAAATATTTTGTGAAAGTCATACCAATTGTGTTTTAGTTATATATTAACATGGAGTTTCATCATGTATTAGCCTCATCAATCCAATAATTATTAAAGTGTCTAATTTAGACAACAATTATGAATGAGTTCTAAAGTTCTTAATTTAACTTAATTTGAAGCAATATATGGTTTATTTAATATTATATGGATGGTGTAGTGCACAAATGTTGTAAGTGCTAAAATTAAACTTCCATTTTGTGTGAGTAATTTACACATTTGTCCAAGGTATTAAAAATTACGATGCAATTAAATTTTATTATTAGTGGAAATAAATCATGTTTAAAAAAAAATTATTTGCTTACAATTAAAACATTTTTATGCATTTTATGCATTTTTTTCCGAAAGTTTACTTACAAAATTTGTGCATTACACTATTGATATTATGTGATTGTATTATTTTTCCTCTTGTATTGAGTAATATAATATTAAAGTAGCATTTCAATTTAAAATGAAGTAATACATGATTTTTGCAATACCTTCTGCAAAAGGGACTTGTAAAAATCGGTCTCCCCTAAAAAGGTTATAAGACAGTTTTGTGTTAAACCACCATATTTATAGTAGAATATAACAAAGACTTATTTTATACGCCTTTCTTTGATAAAAAAACGCTACTAAAATAACATTTTTTGATGTTTCATCAAGAAATAAAGTAAGTAAAAGGCAAAGGGAAATATAGCTATTTTTTTTTAAATTTTGTAAATTCGTTTCATGTTATGATACATTTGTACATTGCAAGAACTTATATTAATTATTGTTATTCAAGTGTGTATGAAAATTAATTCTTGTTTGAGTTCAAAAGTTATATACGAACCAAGCGTAAATATATAGAAACATGGTTTTCGATTTTTTTCAATTGGTCATTTCTGCATACAATATGTAATTTTTCGTTTAGGTTATATTAGATTAGATTATCTAATTTAATAATTTTATACCTAATATTTATTAAAACTACTATCACATTCGTTATTTTTGACCTAATTTTATCATTCGGATGCAGAATATATAATACTTATGCTATTAATGATCCTACTCCTCTTCGACGTCGATAGCAAATTTTTGATCGAATTATTATATTTTTACAAAAGGTGTTTTAACTATCGGTTATAATACAATATTATTAATAATAATAATAATTTCGTAAGAGTTATATCCATAATTATCAATTTTGTAAATTATATGTAGTAGGGTTTTGGAGTACTTACTGGCATTTGTATAAAATATCAATTATGTCCTTGTTTTTGTCCCTTATTCATTAAAATAAGTTGTTATACCTAACTAGTTTTGGCTTTGTTTAAAATTTAAGCCATCTTCAGAGGTTTTCATTTATTTATGTTTGTTATGTTGTATGTTGTTGTTGGCGTTTGTCCCATATTTTAAGGTAATCAGTTGTATTAATGAAAACTTACGTTTTGTGTTGTGGATTCATACATAAAAAGCGTAATTTTTCATTTATACAACTAATGCCCTTATTATATGGGATAAACCTCTGAAGATGGCTTAAATGTTAAACAGAGCTGAAACTAGTTAGGTACAACAACTTATTTTAATCAATAAAGGACAAAAACAAGGACATCATTGATATTTTATACATATACCAGTAAGTACTCCAAAACCCTACTAGATATAATAATAACAACAATGCTGCATAAAACAAATCAAATAATTATATAAAAATGTACAAGATGAAAATTGCACTTTTAAAATGAAAATAATAATTACTGCCTGGCGCATGCACCATTTCTGTAATAAAATTTGGACTGAAACTAGGTCTGTGCATGGGCAGATTTAGTTATATTTTAGTAATTATGCAGAATAATATTATTATTGTTGTGTCACTGAGTTATATCAATAAATTTATATCATTTTATAGAAAATATTATTTAATATAACTATAATTGAACATTGTATGAACGAAATAATCGTCGAATTCTGTTTCTGCAGTGAAATGATGTATCTAGACGATATTGACAAGTTATAAGCTGCAATAGTAACTACTAACAGTACTATCTACTAATAGTAAATAATGTATCTACACGATATTGACAAGTTATAAGCTGAAATTTTTTTAAGCGATTGTGCTGTAATTATTACTGTATTTATCTAAAATAATTAGTTTCATTAAAAAATGGCACCAAGAAAGAGAATATTAACATTATCACTAATAGTAACTATATAAGCCTCAAACTTAAATGAATAAATATTTAACATATGGACTTCATCAATTACTCCTTGCGGGGCAATTTGTTTAGTCGCTAATTTTGAGCTAGTAAAATTTAAAAAAGGCTGAGCAAATTTATACACAAAAACACTTTTCGAGATATATTTATTATATAGAGAGAGATAACGATTTTTATTAGGCTATTGGCCGTCGGCCTTTCCGCCTTCACTTATTATATTTTATATTTTGAAGCAAGAATTCAATTGAAATAATTTAGGAAAATACAAAATTTTATAAAGTATTTTAAAACTAAACAAACTTTTCTCTGACCGTCCATGGGGAAAGGGATCTTAACTTACATGAGGTCAAAACCGATGTTGTTTTCTGAATGCTGACATCCTGCTCGATTTTCCAGATTTTTTTATAATTTTTGTTGGAAAGATATGCATTTTCAAAGCTTTAGTTTAAGAAAAGTTTGGTATTGAGAAAAACGCGTATAAAGTTTGACAATAGTTTAAATGTGAATTCTGACCTCTCTACTACGGCCCTACTATTTTTTTTTATAATTTTGTTTTATAAACGATATGAATAATAATTTGTTTGAACATTTGTAAAAAATATTTGCAGTAGATATTCACAATACTTTCTTAGTTTGATATGTAAATATGGATATACTTTGTATAAAGTTTGACAATAGTTTAAATGTGAATTCTGACCTCTCTACTACGGCCCTACTATTTTTTTTATAATTTGTTTTATAAACGATATGAATAATAATTTGTTTGATAATTTGAAAAAAATATTTGCAGTAGATATTCACAATACTTTCTTAGTTTGATATGTAAATATGGATATACTTTGTATAAAGTTTGACAATAGTTTAAATGTGAATTCTGACCTTTCTACTACGGCCCTACTATTTTTTGTATGAACGATATGAATAATAATTTGTTTGAACATTTGTAAAAAATATTTGCAGTAGATATTCACAATACTTTCTTAGATTGATATGTAAATATGGATATACTTTGTGGCATTCTTGTCTCTTAGTTTACTGCATGAAATTGAGATCTTTATATTTTACTGCTGCTGTGAAAAAAAAAACGATTTTGCTGATAGGGTAACAGAACGTCAAGTAACGGAAACAAAACAAGCAAAAACCATTTGCATAAATATTGCGAACTATAGATTTTAAAACAGTGCATATTTTTACAATCTTCAGATCTTAAAAGGTTATTATGAATAAAATTACTAATTTTAATAAAATATAATTTTTTTAGTGCGACTTTTTTACTGTAGATATTTATATGACTGCGCTTTTTGATACAATTCATACATATTTTAGTATCAGTTAGTTAACTGCATGTAATCATGAAATTACGAATCTTCATATTTTGACGCGGCTGCGAAAAATAATGATTTTTTTCCCTAACAGAATGAAAAATGTAAAATCCATTTATATAAATATACTGAACTATAAAGTTGAAGACACGCTTTGAAGTGCACAAGCTAATAACCTTCAGCTCTTTAAAAGTTAGAATAAAATTATTAATTGAAATAAAACAGTCGATATTATTTTTTTAAAGTAAATAACTATTAAGAATAAAATAATATTAGATGGATAGTTAAATTATTTCCGACTATTAAAGAGATACTGCAATTTAATCCTATGCGTATTTTGTACTTATTAGGAGTGAGTCAAGTAAATGAGGATAAATAAATATGACATTCGAAATGGATTTTTTTTTTAAATTTATTCAGTAAGTATCGATTTTAGGTATAAAAGTCTGGCTGCATTAACATGACTTCTAATTTATGCTCCAGTGTTCTTTACTTTTTAATTATAATATATTTTTCAACGCAGGCATCTACGAAAAGTCTTTATTTGATTCAAATAGTATAATTTATAATTTTAACAGTGCTTATGTCAGTTCGTTAATCGTTAGCTCTTTTAAGTATTCCTCTTATGGGGGTTTAGCACTAACAGGTTATTAATAATCTGTTAAGTGTAATCCACATAAGAGAAAAAAAATAATTAGGATGGATCTTAACACCTATAATATCCTTTCATATGTTACAACGTGTTGGTTTGTTTTGTAGTTATTTATGCTACATAGTGTATTTGTTGATGTGAGATTTGTTGCCATTATTAGTTACTTATATTGTTAAGTATATTTATTTAAATTATTACCATCATAGGTGTATACGAATTGCACTGATTTGATTTATGTCTTATGGCCTTGTGATGACTAATGATTTTTTTTTACAATTATCCTTACAATTATTCGTAAGTCCGCTCATCTGGCTCCTCTTGCCGCTAGAGGACTCCAGCGTAGAACTGGTAGCTGGCGACATCTGTATATCCGACGCCGACGCCAGATGGGGCACATCGTAATGATGCTCAGAAACTGATCTGGTCACAGACGTTGCAGGGGTGGTGAACGGATACTCGTAGCATGGGGGCGCAGTCTGCGTCAGGTCCGGCTGCAGTGACAGCGACTTCTTGTCGTGCTCTGGGTAGTACTCCGGGTGGTACTCTGAAACACAGAAAGAGAAAAAAATACATAAAGCAACAATAGGAGCTTTGTTTGGGTTCTCCCCCACGGAGACTCTCCTTTTCATCCTCCTCGGAATTGAGTGCACCAAACGTTGTAATGAGCGGGCGGAGAAGAGGAGGAGGATGATTGATTCGTGGATGCGGCGAGTCGTGCGTTGCTGCGATGAGTTAACAGAAGTTAAATTGCGGGGTTCGTGGAAAAAATGTGAGGCCCCGTAATAAATAACGCGCAATTAGCAAACATAAAGTCATGCCATTAATAATGGAGGAGATGAATGGTTGGGCGCCATCCGTTATATTCAGAGATCATTCGAAATGGTTAAAAATAGTTTGGATGCGTTTTAAAAAGCCGGGTCGAGGGGGAGTAGTTAAAATAGGCCTAGAGTTACAGTGCGGAGATTGACGATGTTTCTAATTTCTCCGTTTTATGCGTGTTTATTTCAAGAGGACTTTGCTGTTTTGAAAACGTCATCGCTCATTGAAAATAAACACGGCGCGCGTCTCGTCCCCAATAAAGCCTGACGCATGAAATACGCGCTCTTAACTTTTATTGTTTTGATTTCGGATCGCTCTAAAAGGTGTCGCCGGGGTAATTTACGCCCCCGGGGCTGATTTATCGCTTTAATTCCCACCTCTGCGCATCCCACATCAGCAACACAAATATCCGAGTTTTAGGAGCGCAAATCTGGCGTCGTCTCGAGAAACGCCGCCCCGTCCTCCTCGGGGGGCCCCCTTACATAATACATAAGCATAAAATTATCTGGAGACCCATAAAGTGCGCGGAGCCCTAAATAAGCCCCGCTTTAAGGTTACATTTTTCGACCCCACCACGTCCCGTCGGGGATTCGCGCAAAAATTGTCCAAGGAATCCGCGAGGAGACGAATTGTTTATGAATCAGGACCGAGACCCTCGCCAGGATAAAAGGACTCCTAATTACTATCATAAATATGCAGGACATGTAAAATCGGTTACGGTTATTTAGCTGTCCTCGAGAAAAGTTGCCATATTTGGGTATTCAACAGTAATATTATTACCGTTCAAATTACGCACAAATATTAGATATATCCATACCTACACAGGCCACATAACGTTTATCTTCTTTAATTCCCAGAATAATAGGTATTGTAAAAGTTATAGCTTCTATTTCTTTTAGGTCTATTGCTTTAATTGTCTTACCCATATATCTTCATTACTGAAAAAATATATAAATGTGTTTTCTTTTATTAATATGGAACACATTTTATATATGTGTTCAGCATTTAAGCGAAAATATTCGTGGAATTGACGCAGTATGTGGTAGTAAATGGATGACTGTATATTGAGATTACACATCGACTCATGAAGACTTTATTTGTGATGATACAATAAAACGCTATTTATACTTTCAAATGTCACTAATAAAAAAAAATCAAATGATCTATTTATGATGAATATCAGAGGCTACCTCTACTTAATGCAGTATTTTATTTAATTAACCTGAAACACGTCACCTTACAGAAAAGGTTGCCATATTTCAAACTTCAGCCAAAAGTTTATTTGAAAGAGGAAGCGAGGAGGACGTAATACGAGAGTAAATAAAGAGTGTTTTGACTCCTGCCCGGCCGTGTAAACCCCGCAGTAATTCACTCATAAAAGCACTTATGAGGCTAAATCATTTTTAATTAATACCCCCACTTAATGCACCACCTAATTATGAACTTCACATTTCAATCGCGGCGAAACCTTACACTTCCGCTGCTGCTCTTGATTGATGCATAGTCCGAGGAAACCTGCGCCGTATACACGTGAAAAAATAAGGTGTCTCCCACGCACATGTGCACTTCGTTTGCGCCGGCCATAAAGTCGCGCGTTTAATTGGCCCGACGTTTATCCGTCATAATAATTTTTAATTACGAAAATATTCCGCCCGATAAAATCGGGAATTGCTGCTTAGGTGTGGATGAAACAGATGTTTTTTTTTTTAACAAACATCTGTACGGGGTAATTTATCGCGTTATCGTTACTCACTAGGGCCCGGCCGACACTTTAACGAGCGGAAAACGCCTAATTATACAAAACGCATTGTAATTATACTCACGAAACTATTCCGTAAATACGAGTTGTTGTTGTTACCCTGAGCGGCTCCAAATGGTGCTCACGTGAATTTTAATGGTATTGTGTGAATAAATTAAAAGAAACGTGAATTTTTAAATAATAAGTTTATTTTAAATAAATAATAATCGTGGGAATTAAAAGTACAGGTACATACAGACAGAAAAATTTAAGTTATCGATAAATATAAGCTAAATTCAATATTTAAGCTAAAATTTAAGAAACATAATTTATTATGACACAATTATTTATGGTAACATTAAAAATAATAATACTTCAATCGTTTGAGTACGATATAAAAGAGAAAATATTGGAAAACAAATATTTAAATTGTGGAATATAATACAAAAAATAAATAAACATAATGAGCACTGTTAAAAGTAGCAGTTAAATACGAGAAATACACCAACTGAAGTTAAATGTAATGCGTGAATTGTAAGCGTTTTATGTAAAGAGCTGGAGAATATATTTAATTTTTAATATAATAGTCCATTAATTTGAATATATGTAAGTATATCAATTGCTATTAGGTGAAAAAAATGTGTTTTGTGAGTTGTTTTTGATCAGGTATTAGATCTGAACTCTGAATCTGAACTATATATTTTGGATTAAAAATTGGAATATTTGAACAAATGCGCCAAAAGAATTGGAAAATTGTGTTTTATACTCTACATATTAAATAATTTAGTTATTACGTTTCGCATCTATTACAGTAATTTTATTATAAGTAGGTAAGTGTATATTTTATAATGATTTAATTTCAATGAATAAAAAAACCATAGTAAACTGATAGAAATCACATACAAATTAAATGAATTATAAATTAAATTAATAATAAATTATAAATTAAAACCATATTAAAAAACTTTAATTAAATTTGTTCGACAACTAAATTGTATTGGATTAATACCAAACAATTACTCCAACTACTAATTAGAGGTACTTATTTATTGTAATTTTTTAATATTTTCAGTAAGTACAGTCTGTAGAAAAATTGATATCCTCAATAAACTTTGGAATACATACGTCCAATTAAAAGTTCTCAATTGAGTAATATTATTATTATTTTTATTAGTAATTAAATTATTATTAAGTCAATAAATTTTATAAAATTAATAAAAATAATGCTAAAAATAATACTATCTTTCGTATTTTATACTTTTATATATTATACTTTTTTATACTTTATGACCTGTGTAAGACGTATTTGTCATTAGCACCAATAAAGATTATTATTATTATTATTATTATTATTATTATTTATTAGATATGTATCCAAATCAATGAGTTGAGGTAGAAAAATAAATTGTAATTGCTTTCATATTATATACGTTTATATTTTCAAAAGAGACATGTAGAAAAAATGCCATCTTTATTTAAACTTGTATAAATTAACCTCAATCAAGAATTCAAAATATAAACACTAACTTCGTTTTAGAACTTGATCTCAAAAATAAAATTGTTTCTAAGTTATAAAAAATGAAATAAATAAAAAACTTCTTGTATAGGTTTGCAAATTAGTTAGTGATCTGGTACTTTTTTTTCGGAAAGTAATGGTTATAAATCAGGGGTCTCTAAACTGCGGCCCGCGGGTCTGATCCGTCCCTCGAAAAAATTTTATCCGGCCCGTGAATATATGTTGTTCGGATCAGTTTAAAAAAATCTGAATTACTTCCATAAATATATATATTTTTTATATAGTCTACAAAAAAAATACTAATTGTAAAACCAGTAAGTGCAGTTGATGCAAACCATGAATTTAGAATCCTTAAACTTAACTTTTAGTTGATTTATCAGATCCGTGCATTTTTTTTAAAACTTGAAAGAAATATTCTGAAATTATTTTATATGGATTTAAGATAATTTTTTAATATTCATTTATATTTATACACATATTATACGTTTATACACTGTAATTTTCTATAGTTTGCTTTGTTTTTGTTTTTGTAACACTAGTTGACATAATGTTACCAGTTCCTGAAATTTTTTACATTTGGTATTTTGATTAACATTCTGGAACTTTTAAGGATGTTTTCATTGCATATTTTTGAAATTTTTAATCTGCATAAATGTTTCCGACATCTTATGAAATGTTGATTAATTTCATTGAAACTCGTTCAATTAGTAGATAATGTATGAGAGTTCTGGTTCAATTTCCCACAAGGATTTGCATAGGGGTCTAAATTTCTTTATTTCGGGTCGTGTGACAGTTGTGAGACATCTGTGGGAAAGGGTGTGAGGCACATGTGAGATATCTGTGAGACAGTCGTGAGACAGGCGTGAGACATACGTGAGACAGTTTTGCATTGAAGACATACAGGGGTGTGAGGCATGTGTGAGACACCTGTGAAACACATGTGAAATTTCTCTTAGATACTTGTGAGACACCTGTCGCACGACCGGAAAAAAGTAAATTTAGTCCACTATGTAAATCCTTATGTATGAGCCAGAACTCTCGTACCTTATCTACTTATATGACGAGTTTCAATGAAACTACACAACATTTCATAAAGATGTCAGAAATATCTATGGATATTGAAAATTTCTAAAATATGCAATGAAAACATCCTTAGAACTTCCAGAATGTTTATCAAAATAGCAAATGTATAAAAAATAATCAAAATCCAATAAAAGTATTTCAGAATATTTCTCAACTTAAAAAAAAATCACGAAGCTGTAGATGTAAATCCTTATGGGATTGAGTCAAAACTCTCATACCTTATCTACTCATATTCTATCGAAATTGCTAAAAGTTTAGGGTATTTATTTGTATATTTTGATAATTACTCTGATACGATAATATGATGGAAAGGTTTTATGTAACTTCATTGAAATTTCCTAGTTTTTTCAGTTTTATCGGTTTCAGAATATATTTCTAACTACACAACATTTCATAAAGATGTCAGAAAAATCTATAGACATTGAAAATTTCCAAAAAAAGCAATGAAAACATCCTTAGAACTTCCAGAATGTTTATCAAAATAGCAAATGTATAAAAAATAATCAAAATCCAATAAACGTATTTCAGAATATTTCTCAACTTATAAAAAATCACGAAGCTGTAGATGTAAATCCTTATGGGATTGAGTCAAAACTCTCACACCTTATCTACTCATATTCTATTGAAATTGATAAAAGTTTAGGGTATTCATTTGTATATTTTGATAATTATTCTGATATGATAATATGATGGAAGGTTTTATGTAACTTCATTGAAATTTCCTGGTTTTTCAGTTTCATCAGTTTCTGAACACATTTTTGAAATTAACTAAGTAGAAACAAACTTAAGCGTTCGCAATTTCTAAACCTGAAAGTTTAGAATATTTATTTATATATTTAGAATGTACAGGCGGAAAGACCGCAGGTCGATAGCCAATAAAATATTGTTACTACTACTTATTTATATATTTTGATAATAAATTTGATATGATAATCTTTCTTGAATTTATGAACATGTTTCACTTGACATGATAGCTGGAGCAAATTAAATGAATGAACGAAGCAAACAAAATGAAAACTGAATGAACACTTATTTTACAATAATTCAATTCAATTTAATTTAAATCATTCTTTAATCATTCAGAAACTATTCATATCTATGATCTATGTAGTTTCAGGCAAAAAAATGGTGATTTGAAATGGTGATGACGGAAAGATTTTATGCAACATCATTAAAGCTTTTCCTGAAACCCCTTTCTGAAATTTATTACCTACAATGTTCGCAGTTTCTAAACATTCTTCTAAACTTACTTTTGATATTTTTATTGAAATTCTTTACTCTTTTGATGGCACATTCTAGAAATTTTTATATAATTTCTTTTTGGTAACTTCTCAAATCTTTGTGAAATTTGATAACCTTATATAATTATTAAAATTTTGATATTACAACTCAATTTTCTGCAATTTTCTCTAAGTGTGTTTTCTTCCTTTTTCTTCAGTTACCTCAGCACTTCTGAAGTTTTTATTAAATTTTCTTCAGTTTGCATACATTTAGTGTGCACATTGATTAATAGATTAGAAATGAGAAAATAGATTAGAAACAATTAGAAAATTGATAAATTTCAAAAAAATTCGTGTGAAAATTGATTAATAGATTAGAAATAAGAAAATAGATTAGAAACAATGAGAAAATTGATAAATAACAATTTCAAACAATTTCGTGTAAAAATTGATTAACAGATTAGAAATTAGAAAATAGATTAGAAACAATGAGAAAATTGATAGATAACAATTTAAAACAATTGGGTAAGTGTTCAGCAGCTTCTTGAAGAAAATTATCGTAAACTTTCAACATGCAAAATTTGATATTTTTATTTTATATTTGGTTAGCAATTTGAATAAATGGTATTATTCATTACACTTATACAATTCGAGAATTAATGTCATGAATAGATACATGTGAAAGTAGATCGGTCCAGCATAGAATTTTCAATATTCCAATGTGGCCCTTCTGCGAAAAAGTTTGGGAACCCATGTTATAAATGATTACCATTAAGTAGTTTTTAGATAAAATTGACTGACACTAAATGGGATAGATAGTGCTATAGTAGCTATAGTACTTCAAAGATACCTGAAGCTCAATAAACACTTATTTTATAAAAAAATCAAGTCAATTTAATTTGATCTTCAATCATTCAGCAACTATTCATATCGATGTAGTTTCAGGCAAAAAAAAATAATTCTGCGGGGATATGAAATCTCAAATAAGTACATCATTCCTGTTGATTCATTAGGAGTTCTAGAAACAAAAAAAAAAACACTATGTGATAGAAAATTTGAATAGCAAATAACACTAAATTAAAGTTTATAGTTTATACCGGGTGGTTATTTTAAGTGACATCAAAATATCCCAAAAATTAAACATCGTACGAAAAAATGTTCCGGGTGAAAGCTCTAATATAATTGAGTCCATTTAAGTGACATCAAAATATCCCAAAAATTAAACATCGTACGAAAAAAAATTCGGGGTAAAAGCTAATATAATTTAAGGGGGTGGGGGGGCATTTATTGGTGCTTAAATTAGACTTTGTAACTTTTAAATCTTAAATGGGAACCTCCATTTTTTATTGCAGATTCTGATTCTGCGACAAAAACTATGAAGATTTTGAAGATAAATATTTTTATAATCTTTGTGGGTGGCGCTGCAATCGGCGAAAATTAGTTATGATGTTTTTTTCGAGGAAAATCCACGTATTTTATTTCAAAATGATGCAGCAATGAAAACAAAAGATTTATTTGCCATCTGACTGCTTATAGTATATGTGCCATTTTTTTAAAGATAGAGTAGTTTAGATCAGCGGTTCTCAAACTTATTTCGCCGCGGCACCCTTGTCAGGCTAAAATAAAATCGCGGCACACCTATCCTTAAAGCGGTTTGAATATTTTGGAAAGGAATAACAAAATAGTGCAGATTTAATGCTCACTTGACTTTAATGTGACGAATAAAACGGTTTTGAAGAATTTTTCATTATTTTGTTTATGTTTATCGGAAGTTTAGTTAATTTAACCCTCAAATCACTTTTGACCCAGAAAGTTTATTCCTGTGTCTGTTTGTTTATGTAAGCATATCGCACCCCGGCGAGAACAGTGTCACAACTCAAAAACTGCCCATTTTGAAATTATGTCAGTGTTAAATACGTACGGTGTGTCCCCACATGCTAAAAAAAGTCACATCTCTAACTCACATTTTAACCGCCAGAGGGTAGTTATGTCAGTTTTCTTTTAGGCTAGTTTATTATTCATCATTGCAAGAATAGTCAAAAGAAGACTCATATTGAATCCCCTCTTTCGGCGAAACATATTCCCACATTGTATAAGCCCATCTATGAATCAATGTTTATGTAAATTGTTTACTAATTATGTATGACCTATACGCAGTTTCAGAACTGAATCGGCTTGCGTACAGGCCGCACTATTATGCTAATAAAACAGATAATTCAAACTTTTTTTTTCATTTATTACTTTAAGTAGTGACCATATCTAGGGTAACAAAAAATATTATAATTTGGACTTGAGTAATACAAAAGTGTTACTTGAGGGATAACAACAAAATAAAACTGATTTTCGAGAAGCAAGAAAAGTGACACCACTCAGAGACCTCACCTGTTTTGACCAGGTAATACCATAACTTATTCAACAAAAGCTGATTTACAGATTTGTAATATTCTCCATTATTTTCTGAATATAGCTGTATCCAGAACGCTTCCTGATTTCCTTCACGGTATTACTTTTTTAAACCGCTGTCTTCGCTGATCTCAAGCAGGGTTTGAAAAATTTAATTCGTCATTCCAGCAGATTTATGTTTCGAGCCGCAAGAAAACGGGTTCATCATCCAGCTGTAGATGTCATCAGAGTCAATGTCGGGAAAATAATCAAATATGCTTCTTTCCAAACCTTGCAAGTGGGCAATAACAATTTCGAGGAAGTTAGTTTGAAGGTTGATCTGATTTGTTTGGCAAATTCTTGCAACCGAGGAAAGTTGGAGATGTCTCTGCTCTCAAAACACGCTTTAAAAAATGTAATTATTTTCCGCAAGGCTTTAATTTTCTCCAATTGTGCTCCTCTTTCCCTTCAAGAGAAGTAGTAATTTCATTTAATTTTTCAAATATGTCGGAAAAGTATCCCAATTTAAGCAGCCAATGGACATCAGTTAATTGTCGGATAAATAGCTCGTCTGTAAATATGACCACCAGTGCATATTTTAGATCAAACAATCTGGCTAAAATGTTTCCCCTCAATAGCTACTGCACTTCTGTGTGCTGCAAGAGGTGGAAGTGATCCATATCCAGATCTTCGACTTTAAGTTTTAAAATGCGTGTTTGAAGTGGGCGGCTCTTAAAATGATTGATTATCTTCACAGCACCATCCAATACTACTTTTAAATTTTGCGGCATCCTTCTAGTTGCCAAAGAATGTCGATGGATGGCATAGTGGCTGCTAGTGGCATTTCCTGCCACTTGCTTCATCCTAGACACGGCTCCCTTCACTTTTCCAACCATTGAAGCTACGCCATCGCTGCAAATATCCACACACTTGATCCATTCCAAGTCATTTTTCGATACCTTTGAAAATGTCGTCGACAGTAGTGTAACTTTCAAGCACTTCACTCATCAAAAGTTCTTCATCTATTGGCATTTCGTATGGATACCTCACAAACACAAGAAGAACAGTAAATCCCGCAACGTCGGTACTTTCATCAAGCTGTAAACCAAACAATTCAGAAGTTTTCAATCTTCTTATCAGCTCGTTTTCCACAGACTCTGAAATTGTGTAAATGTGCTTGCTTATAGTGCTATTTGACAGCTACACGGTATCAATTTTCTTGGCCATGTCTGGACTTAACATGCAACTTACAACATCGGCAATAGTATGGGGCTTCCCAACTTTTGCATTGTGTGAACTGACAATAAATGAAGCTTCAGTTGCGTAAATATTTTCATTTTTATAAATTCTCGCCATCATGGACGATCCTATCTGAAGAGATAAGGCGTGGCGTTTGAAGATTGCTTCACCTTTATGTACTAAATCAGAATGATTGCATTCCAGATGTCTCTTTAATTTGGATGGAACCAAGCAGCCATTAGCAACAATTTTATGACAGTTAACGCATTGCCCTTCCGGAGCCTGTTCATTCCCAAGCCGAACAAAGCCAAACAACTTGAGTTAGAATCATATTTTCCTTTTGGTCGTGAGTTGCCTTTCCGCGTACTGATGCAGAGCAACTTGGATGTCTTATGGCCGATTGAACCGTTTGTAGTTTTAAGGATCCTTAGTTAAGTAAGTTTAAATTTTAAGGATCCTTAAAATTAATTTTGTGTTGCACCGTACAAGACATCAGATTCCTTAGTAAAGGAACCTTAGCGTTCAGCATTCTAGGGAATTTTAATAACTGCTATATTCACTCGGATGAAATTTAACACAAAACAGTTGTCAACGGTATGTTTTACCTCGATTCCTCTCTGTCTATAAAAACTTAGGTCGTCCAAATTGTCAAAATTATCCGTTCTCAAATAAACTAAACAAGGAAATCTGATTATCCGATTTGGATTCCAGAATGTCACTATTATCTTGATTTTAAATGTTATTCAATTTTAACAAAATTAATTTTATGTCATATTTGTAGAGGAAATGCAGATGTATCAAGCACCAATGCCGAATAATATACGAATGTAGAAGTAATTTATTTATATTAAAGTTTCAATTGAATTCAATCGTATCACACAATTTGTTGTATTGCGTATTAAAAAACCCGAGCAGTAACGTGTACGTTACTTGACAGAATCACATTCGAATATCAAATGCATTTATGACATAACTCTATCTGACTTTCGAATGTGATGCTCTCAAGTAACGTACACGTTATGCTAATGTTTATTGATACGCAATACACCAGATTATCCTGTATCAAAATTCAACACAAACTAACCTATAAACACCAAATTGTTCACAATATTGCTTTAAGAACAATTGCAATCATAGTCAAAGTATTCAACATTTGAATTGTAACAATAAGTTCGTTAGTTATCTTAAAATCAGTATAAAGGCTAATGTAGTTAAAAATAAGTAATATTTTGTACACATCCACTGCTCATAATACTGATATTAAACTGACAGTTTGTAACCCTTAAATAAGGTATTCCGCCGGAGTCGGGAGCTTAAAATTAAAGAGTCCTTACGGTGTTTAGGTAACCTTAAGGTGGCGGTGCAATGGTTTTTCGTCCGTTAAGGAACCTTAAAATCTTAAGTATCCTTAACGCATACGGTGCAATCGGGCATTAGGCTCGCAGGTGTCTGCAGGGACATTTCGTCTCCTCCGATAATGCTGGTTGTCATTGAATTGAGCGACTATCAGAAGCTTCAGTGAGTTCACCACCTTTCCGTTTTAAAGAGCCACTTTTTAACCAATTGTCCATAATTCTGCAATAAAAATTGGGACTCAAATAAATATTTTTTTGTTGTTGAATTGTGGCGTAAAGTTTCGTGAAATTGTGCAGGGTCATGCCTTTGATTCCAGCCGAGCGAATAAAAATTCGCAAACATATACGTACCTCGAGATAAATAAAAGGATATTTTTTTGCACGTTACGGTTGGCATTTTATACAATATGAAACATGCCTTAGTGTGAAACAACAAATAAACTCTTTTCGACAGTGGCGAAAAAGAACAACTTTTTAACGTATACGTACTTATTACTTAAAAATTTTAACTTATAAGTATCATTATGCCTTCTTTATTTAATAGTTTCACCATTTTTAGCCAACTTCTCTTGATTATTTCCGCGGCACCCCTGGCAAACGCTCGCGGCACCCCAGGGTGCCGCGGCACCCACTTTGAGAACCGCTGGTTTAGATTAACAATTTTGACGAAAGTTTGTAATATCAATGAACGTAATAATTACATCAATACTAGATTGTGGAAATTATTAGTACATACAGAATGTGTGAATAGCCACATTTTAACAAAAACTGCAATTTTTTTTACAATGTCATGCTGTCAAGTAACGTATACATTAACGCTAATGTTTTTCGATACGCAGTACACCTGAATGTTTATTAATTGAATCGTTTATTTCAGAAATCCGTAAAGTGTACTTTTTCAAATTTTCGGGAAACAAATAAAAAACTATATGTTTTTATATTTTATATAATGTTTATATATTGTAGTTATGTTGTATTTTCAAGGAAAATCCATGTATTTTATTACAAAATGATGCAGCACTGAAAACAAAACATTTATTTACCATCTGAGTGCTTATAGAATATGTGCCTTCTTTAAGATAGAATAGTTTAGATTAACAATGATGACGAAAGTTTGTAATATCATTATAGTAATCATTGCATCAATACTAGATTAAGGATAATCCGTTAAGTGTACTTTTTCAAATTTTCGGGAAACAAGAAAAACTATATCTTTTCATATTTTATATATTGTAATTAAATATCACATAAAAAGAAATGTCAGTGAAAGGGATAATGCAGAAAAAATATGCGCTTTTACCGCATATCATAAGAAAAGAAAAAATCATAAAAATCTCTGTTTGCAGGTTTCTGAAATATACGATTCAATTATCTGTGACCTACCATAATTGTTACCAAAACTATTTGTTATTTAGTTTACTTCGTGAGAGTAAAACTGTTGATAAAATATAAAGATATATCAAATTAAACAAATAGAATCTCTTCTGATGTATATATTTTGTGGAATAGATATTTTCTATACTAATTTTATTTGGATAGATTTCCAATAGATTAGATATTTTTTTAAGTTATAGTTTTAATTATTATATATAAATTGTTTATTTTATGTAAAAAATTATTAATAAATTATAAGCTATATTAAGGACGTAGTAACTTTTTCGTTTCAAATTGATCGAAAGAATTATATTACAGTTACAAAACACAATGTGGAGGAAATGTATTAAAATATACATAGATATGTGCTTTGTGCACATCGTACATCAGTGTGAAATATTGTTCCTCGATGGGACTAAGCTCCAGCTCCATCATATAAAACTTGCAACACGATAAGACAAAACAGTCTGTAACTTCCCTTATGCATGTCGGTGCGTATTTCTGTGTGTCTGTGCGTGATATATGAGGGTCTCGCAAGAAAGGGCTGAATATTTAATACTCTATATTCGTTCGAACTCACCGTTGGCCGCCATGTTGTACAACGTCTGCGGACTGTTCTTCTTCCTGTACATCTTAACCAGCAAGAATGATAGCAGTGTAACCATGAACACCGCCACTGTTACACCGATGTAGAGGGCGAGATCCGACTGGGTGTCGGCCAGGTTTGCTGCAACAGACAGAAAAAAGTTGGTTGAAAACGCATTAAATGGGGTGGACAAACTTTTATGGGATGTTTTGACGGTGGACGCTGATGGCTTTTACATTGAATTAGTTTTTTTTTTGCGGGCGCACACAAAAGAGGCGGCAGGTAATACTTTTGTGGTTTATTTTTTTGTATAGTTTTATGCAAAGTTTCGTTAATGGCGAGATTCTGTGGAGTTATATTTATCCGCGTTTACAGGCGGATATATGTGTAAATTTAGGAGATGCTTTGGTTACAAACCGAGGCGAATTATAAAGGTTGAGCAGCTGGTCGTCGGGTTGATAATTTATATTATAGTGTAAGAAAATGCCTGCGTCCCGACTGTAAATAACAATTGTTATGTAATTAGCTTGTAATTATCACAAGAAGTAATGCTTTGCTCTTGTGCAAGAGGGAATCAGTCGAATTTTCAAGGCGGTATCAATTATCTCGAATGCCAGGCATCTTGGCAGATGCTAATCAAAACAAACAATTCCGGCCCATTAGTCAAATGAAACGTGATCTCCGAACGGGGGAGAGGAAACGCCAAAAAAGTTAATTACGCGAAGGAAGTGGTGGATGCGCCGGGTATTCGGAATATAAAAATTCAGCAACGCCTCGCAGCACTTGGATCTCCTCCGGTGTATGTGAATTTCCCTCGCCAGTATTTACACATAAATATCCCAATCGAATTTCGGGGCCCGAAATCTCTGTTTAGATTGGAGTTAGCGCCGACCTGACGGCTATATTACTTCCGGCTGACCGTGCATTACCAGTGTACCAGCGGCAAATAAACGAAACCCACCCCTTCGGAGCCGGTTCCCTCTGCGGTCGGGCTGAAGGGTTGAGTTCGCGCTTTGTAATGGCCCCGGCCACAAGTTTATCCTATTTTACATCTCAAACGGCCGAATAAACCTTCGGAGGTGGAAACGGCCCCCCGGCAGCCTGTATTTTTCCTTCCCTGATGAAAGGGTCCGCACACGCCGCCACTACTGCCCTAATAAGGGCGCAAATGCCCGGGCCGTACAAGCTAAATGCATTATGTAATAAGCTGTTAGGTCAGTAAACCGTGGGGCCGTTCAAAGGTCCTATTACGGAAGGGATCCTCTCTCCGTTTTATATTTTCATGGCGTCTTTAATATTTAATTAACGCGGTTTATGCCGCCGTATCATAATAGCTGTAATGTTAATGCCGACACGTCTGCAAACACCGCTATTTCCTTTTAATTTGCGTAGTGGGGGTTTATGATGCTATTCCCCCGTGTGCAATCAATGGGGATCCTCGTCATGCACGACTGACAGAACCCTCTTCCACCACCAAATTGTAAATAATCAAATGTCAGAATCTATTAACTTATTAAAACCTATTTAATTCAATTAAAATAATTGACATACCAAACAATATAAAACACAAGTATTACCAGGGGTAAGATAATAAGTGGTGTTCTCATTATTGATAATGATTTTATAAATACCGCGAATTTTAAACCCAACGACGAAAATGCAACGAGCCCAAAGAGCGAGGTGCATTTTCCAAAGATTGGGGTTAAAATGAGTAGTATTTTTAAAACTATTATTGATTTTTGAGAACGCCACAAATTATATTTAGGAGGGGAATATAATGAATTGATTGAATTATCTAGTAACGCAAAATAAACAAGAAGCTAGAAGCTAGAAGAGAAATCTATCGTTTTAAATAATATGTGAAATCATTTTGTTCTAAATGAAGTGGTATGTTCAATTGAAACCAGTTGAACTCATAATTTCATATACATATCACTTTACATCATATTGATTATTAAATGAAGTAACATTGGAGTCACTTTGAAATGAAGGGATTTTCTTGTCACTGAATATTTAAAATCAGTTCTTGTTAAATTGAGCAGAAAAATCACAGTATATTTGTTTTGTTAGTTAGTCTAGTTAAAATGAAAACACGTTACTTTGATACGTCTTCTTCGCCTCATTACTTTAACTGGACATACTTATAAATTAAAGTCAAGAGAGCAACCTCGCCATATTATTACCGCATTCAGTGCAGAAGTGAATCCACAAAAGTAACATTTTGCTGAGTGCCTACGATTCGCTTGGTGGTTTAACATTCGCGCCTAAGAAGATCGTGTAGACTCATCTTGTTAAATTGCCCACTAAGCATTTACGGGTATCCCTGGTGAAAAGCTAAAGTTGATCTCGTATTCCTGCAGCAACATAGGAGAGGAATCTCTTTGGACATGTTTGAGATAACGGAATATATTTTGTGGTGAGTAAAGCCTCGTTTACAATTGAAAGGTTTACCGGCGGAAAGTACTTACCACCAGTAAACTTACGATGTGTAAACCAGAAAAAACGTCTGTCAAGAAAGAAACTAAACAAGAAAGTAAGACGTTTTTACTTGACGCAAGTACTTTCTACCAGTAAACTTTCCAAATGTAAACGAAGCTTAATACAATATATTAATTTGTTAATTGAATCAGATTTCGTAATACCCGTGGATGAATATCTCAATAAACTTCAAACCTTGTTGGGTGAATGGGACTTATTACCACTTTTGCCATTATAACAAAGTAATTAACATTAACCTGAGAAGAATTTTAAGAAAAAAATACACTTAAAAAAATAAATTTAATTGTAATTATGATTATTGGAAGAGTATGTATGCACTCTCAGGTGTAGGGTAATGAAAACCTTTGTTTTTTGAACTAGTTTCGGCTTGGGAGCCGTCTTCAGCATTCAAATCTGTTTTAATTAAAAATATACATTAAGGTTGCAGGACAAATTTCTGTTTTTTTTAAACTTACAGTCATTATATTCTTTCAAACTACGTATTATAATTATTAATGTTACTGATTAATCTTGACTTTCGCCTGATATTCCTCGAAAAAGACACTCAATTGTATAGTAAATGGGAACAGTTAAAAACGAAGATTAAAATATTTTACCGAGAACTAATTAAAAATAACTCGAACAAATAATTATTCTTATCGCCTTACCACCATACTTTTTAACAATGGAAAGATCTATTTCAGGAACAAGTTATTTTTTTTTTTTTTATAGTAATGCCCTTATTTCATATGATAATAATAATAATTAGTAACATATTTAATACTGGAACTTTGTCAAATTTTCAGTAGAATCAGTTTCAAGTGTACTGTATACGAATCCAATATCAAATTTGCAATGAATAACTTTTCAGAAATTTCAGTAATAGCTAACCCATACCTGTCAATGCAGAAATATATATGCTTGATTTTCTCCCTTATTTAATGCTGAAACTTTATGAAATTTTCAGTAGAATTAGTTTCATGTCTACTGTACACGAATATAATATCAAATTTGCAAATAATAAATTTTCAAAAATTTCAGTAATAGCTAAGCCACACCTGTCAATGCAGAAATATATATGTTTGATTTTCTCCCTTATTTAATGCTGAAACTTTGTCAAATTTTCAGTAGAATGCGTTTCAGGCGTACTGTATGCGAATCTAATAACAAATTTGATAATATCATATTTTCAGCAATTTCAGTAATAGCTAATCCATACTTGTCATTGCAAATAGGTATATATTTGATTTTCTCCCTTATATAATACTGAAATTTTGTCAAAAATTTAGGGGACTTAGTTTCAGGTGTACTGTATACGACTCTAATATGAAATTTGAAAATAATAAATTTTCAAGAATTTCAGTAATAGCAAACTCATACTTGTCAATGCAGAAAGTTATATGTTTGATTTTCTCCCTTATTTAATACTGAAACTTTGTTAAATATTCAGGAGAATTAGTATTTTATTATGTAGTTTTTATTATACCTACCTATAACAGTTAAAAAAATTAAGTAATTATCCTATCAAATCAAATAGACTAATTTTAAAGCATTAATGGATGTCTTATTATTTCAATAATAATGTAAGCTAGATTTCAAATGTAGTAATAAATAATACACGATCATTTTAAATTGTTTTCATTTTAAATCAATGTTGGGATATATTTGAATAAAAAAAATTACCCTGTTGAATCAAAGCATAACAATATTAAAATAACAAACTTTGCTAGTTGAAGTAAAGTATATCACTTTTATTTAAAAAATACAATTAAGTTAAATTAACCGAAGTTAAAAAGATATAAACAAGATCGAAGGCTATTGATAAGTTGTAGTGTGTAGTCAGTCACCATGCTCTACGATTGTGATGTTATTATTATTGTTGATATTATTATTACCATTATAATTATTACATGATTTTCACAAGGCATTGCAGTTAGATATGCATCCAAGATTGTACAAATTCAACTGGAAATTTATAATTCATTGCGACGACACTTAGAAATCTGAACCTACCAATCAATCCACAATAGAACACGGTACAGGCTGTACTTTACAGCAACCCTGGGATATAATTCAGGCTTGTCGCCGCAAAATTATAGTGTAAAACAAGGCGAAATTTCGCCGTACAATATTTGCAATCAGTGTTCTTGAAACGTGCTGCCCTCTAACAACACTAATCTCCATTGTAATGAGCAACATAAATATCCTGGGCCCGGTCCCTCTCTAATAATATTGTTCCGCGATCGCAAATTAATGGACCCGATTTGCAGGAGCCGGATCGGTCTGATTGGCCCCATTAAGTATTCAATGGCATTCAATATTCATACAATGTATTGCCCGTAAAGCGGACGCTCCAGCAGTAAGTCACGTAACTGGACGTCTACCAAAATCAATTCTAATCGCATGCATAATGATTCAACTGGAAAAATCACGTCGAGCCAGCTGACAGGCAGGGTGGATAAACATTTGTTGTAACTGAGATTTACGTCGATCACACGCAAATAAGTACAACATACAAAATGTACAGTTATAATGTGTAAAGTGGATAGTTCATTTGATTGATTGATTTAGGACGTCAAGCAATGAGAAATTACATAGCTAATAACGATTATTTGCTGTCGAATGTTTCAAATCAGCGATAATTACTACGTGTGCTATGCCTGAAAGTCAAAAATTGATAACTATAGCGTTCTGAAATAAATAAATAAATTCTGAATAAATTCTGAAATTTATTTAATAATCTAAAAAGTTGCAAGTTACAATACGATATATTATACAATGTGGCCCACAACTTTATGGCATAAATCTAGGAGCATGCTAAAAAAGGCAAAATGAAATGAAAATGTAAATAATTTTTGTTTCTAATCGCTTTTGTTTCCATAATATAGGACCTTACAGTATTCCTTATCAAATCGGTTTTCTTATTAACATTTGTACTAGAGTAGACTTCTAACTCTGATATTTTGCGACGAGTCACCCACTATCAATACACATATTCACAAATAATTACAATCATCTGAGTGAGCACAGTGCCGTAGAAACAAGGGTTCTTCTATCTATGGTCTACATAAAAAAAATACGGTTAGGATTTTTGTAAATCATACACCATTTTTCGATGAATTAGCTATATTGTGACAAAAAATGTATACTTCTTAAACTTCGAAAAAATGAAGCGTTTCTGAGATATTTAAGGTTAAATTAAATAAACCTATAATTTACAAATTTAATTCATTCATTCATTTAATTTTGCATTTTTGCATGCTCCTAAATTTATGCCTCGAAGTTGTGGGACCCCTTTTGTTCAGGATATTCCAGGACTATTTTAAACTTTATAAATCCTTGCAAAAGGTTCACAATAAAATGGCAAAATTCTGATTATAAACTACAAATTTTCATTCAAAATTCCAAATATTCAAGAAAAAACACGAATTTCAAGATTTTTGAAATGTTGGTGGTTTTGGTGGAGGGATTCAGAAATCCACAACTTCAAAAACACCAAAAAGTCAATGAGCATTAATGAATTGTCTTTATAATTGAACAGCAACTAGTATGAATAGTGAAAAATTACTACAATTTCATCATGCTGTAATATCAACATCATTTCGTAAATGAATCTCCTCTGAAACCTCAAAAATTGAAAAAGATAAATTACGAATGATTCAGTACTGATTTGAAAATGCAATTGCATTGTAAATTACAAAACTTTCAGTACTGATTATGATTTTTTTTTGTTATTAATACAAAAATTTATTTGAAACTAGATAAAGATAAGTGTCATCATTCAACATTCACAATCTCTTATAACCATATCCATATAGAAGCTTTATATGAATATTTGCAAAAGTTTCGTAACAAAAAGCAAAATTCTGATTTATAAATTACAAAATATTCCAGAAAAAACACGAATTTCAAGATTTTTGAAATGTTGGTGGTTTTGGTGGAGGGTTGAGTAATTCACAACTTCAAAAACACTAAAAAGTCAATGAGCATTAATGAATTGTCTTTATAATTGAACAGCAAATATTATGAATGGCGCCAAATTTTTACAATTTCATCATTCTGTAATATCAACATCATTACATAAATTGATCTCCTCCGAAACATCAAAAATTTCAAAACATAAATTACGAAATATTCAGTATTGATTAGAAAATGCAATTGCATGCTTAAATTACAAAAGCTTCAGTACTGATTATGAAAGTTTTTGTTATTAATACAAAGTTTATTGGAAACTAGATACAGATAAGTGCCATCACTCGACATTCACAATCTCTTATAACCATATCCATATAGAAGCTTTATATGAATATTTGCAAAAGTTTCATTACTAAATGCAAAATTCTGATTATAAATTACAAATTTTCATCTGTAATTCCAAAATATTTCAAGAAAAAGACACGAATTTTAAGTTTTTGAAAGTTTGGTGGTTTTGGTGGAGGGAAACATGAAAAAGTCAATGAGCATTAATGAATTGTTTTCTTCATAATTGGAAAGCAAATATTATGAATGGTGCCAAATTTCTACAATTTCATCATTCTGTAATATCAACATCATTACATAAATTAATCTCCTCTGGGGCATCAAAAATTGAAAAAGATAAATTACGAAAGATTCAGTACTGATTTGAAAATGCAGTTGCATTGTAAAGTTATAAAAGTTTCAGTACTGATTATGATTTTTTTTGTTATTAATACAAAAATTTAGTTGAAACTATATAAAAATAAGTGTCATCACTCGACATTCACAATCTCTTATAACCATATCCATATGGCTTTATATAAATATTTGCAAAAGTTTCATAACAAATGCAAAATTCTGACAATAAATTACAAATTTGCATTCAAAATTCCAAGATATTCCAGAAAAAAACACGAATTTAAAGTTTTTTGAAATTTTTGTGGTTTTGGAGGAGGGTTTCAGAAATTCACAACTTCCAAAACACCAGAAAAAGTCAATGAGCATTAATGAATTGTCTTCATAATTGAGAAGCAAATATTATGAATGGTGCCAAATTTCTACAATTCCATCATTCTGTAATATCAACATCATTACATAAATAAATCTTCTCTGAAACATCAAAAATTGAAAAAGATAAAAAAATATTTAAATATTCCTGTAAAACACTTGAAAACATATTCAGAAATACCAAAAATACCATTGAACTTAAATGAATTTAATGAAGATTGTTTTATTGAATAATTAGGATAATTAATGACCAAATCAGCTATGATTTTAAATAATATGTTTATGACTTATGTACCTATGTAACGCTGTAATATTCGTTGTAATGGATCCAACTACAATAAACATATTATTATTATTATTATTATTATTATGTCTTGAATTTTGAAAATTAGGTTGGTTTGTTGGAGGGTTTAAAAATTGTTAAGCCAAAAATGTACGGCACATAATAAAATTATAATAATTTTGCTTCATTTTTATAGAGTATTTGCTAAATTTTAATATATTTTAGATAATTTCAATCATGATAGTTTTTTAATGCAAATAAATTCTGAAGAAATTTGAATCACTTCATGCAGATTTCAGAAAATATGTATTAAAATTTCTATATGGTTTCCCTTCGCATATTCAGATTTTTTTGTTACACAATTTTCAAATTGTATACTTGCAGGAGGAAGTTATTTGACACTTTATACAGAAAAATCAACTTTTGCCAATAATTCTCAAATTTTATAACAGTTTCACGAAAATTTCACTACAAATATATCAAAGAAGGTTATATAGCGTAGAAAGAAATGGTGAAAATTCTATAGCATTGAATAAATCTTTCAAATTCGAGAGAGTTTTAATAATATCTAATTTTGATTCAAACTTTCAAATTTAACTATTATATCAATTTTTAACTACATTTAACTATATGATTGATTTTTAAATTTAATAGAACTACAACATCATGGACTTTTTCTATCTATCTATCAACAATACCATTAAGATATCATCCGAAAACATAACTTGATTTGTCGCCACTCAATTATGACTCTAAGTTTAACTATTTTATTTCAATGTTACACAATTTATATATGAAATTTTTCCTTTAATAAAAGATTTAGACCCTGCTGATGATGACCCCCAGGTCGAAACTAGTCCATGTAAATTGAAGACCGAGTTCTCTTCATTATCTGATAGTGCTAACTACTTCTTCAAACCTACTTAATCAAAATGGATCTAAACACATTTATATATCTAATTTTGATTATACATGTTTATGACCTTTATTGTAATATTAAAGCTCACCATCGTAGAAAAAATCCATTGTAAAGGATTAGAGATATTTAAAATGTTCACAGAATGTTCTATTATTATCGCAATTATTTTTTTTCGTCAAAATTTTGTATTTTTTTTTTGTATTTTGCTCTTGCTACGAAAAATGCACTCTTCAAAAATGTTACATATTTTTGAAAACTTTAAATTTAGAACCTTAATGCAATTACAAATGATTTATTACAAATCATAAGTAATTATTCAAAACTTTAGGTGTCATTACAAAAATGTATGGCAATTTTTGAGTTATTAATTATGCAGTCTGCAATAAATGAATGCCTTTATGACGCTCACTGTGTAATTAGAATAATTCTACAGCAAAATGACGTAACTTGATAACATAACTTAAGACATAACTTGAAGACATAAATGACTTATTATTATTATGCATGTATTACTTTCAGTGACGAGGCAATCGGCGGTTTGTAGGAACTTATTTTGTGCGATGTTACTAATTTGTTGCTCTTGGGCAGTAATATCATTTCAGAATACATTACGATATTCAAAATATTTGCTAGAATCTACGTAGTTCTAAGTTAATGGAACAAACGACTCTGCATATAATCAAATTATGTTTTATTCTTGGCAATAAAATTTGCGCTGTGGCAAGTAACTTGCATTATTTAATTTGTTGATCTTGGGCAGTACAGAATATATTATGATATTCAAAATATTTTCTAGAATCTACGTAGTTCTAAGTTAATGGAACAAAGACCTCTGCATATAATCAAATTATGTTTTATACTTGGCAATAAAATTTGCGCTGTAGCTCGTAACTTGCATTATTTAATTTGTTGATCTTGGGCAGTACAGAATATATTATGATATTCAAAATATTTTCTAGAATACTACGTAGTTCTAAGTTAATGGAACAAAGAGCTCTGCATATAATCAAATTATGTTTTATACTTGGCAATAAAATTTGTGCTGTAGCTCGTAATTTGCATTATTTATGTAGTTAGGCACTGTGGGAATGGCGTGATAGATTTATTTTCCACGCAAAAATTGCTTCGCGGATTACGGAAGAGACTCCCCTTTCCACCTCATCCGGATTCCGTACCATGACAAAGCGAACGCCTCGCTTTCCCTTTTCACGTGTTTTCGACAATTTCCTTTGATATAAATTAGCTGGGGGGTGCGCGACCTTTACATGTAACACTAAATCACCGCCTCTGGCGGCGGCGTGTGCCGGGGGCGGGGGGCACGGGGGCGGTGAATGCGGGAGCGCCCCCACGAGACCCGCGGAAAAACTCTAAATAGCCGATTGAAAAGGTCGGAAGTTTCAGAATTCTTTCAGCCAGATCGGTATCTATGACTTCTCTGACTTCTCCCCCGCACACACACATACACAGGCACATGCATACACACAAAGTCCGCCGCAGAGACGTGCAGTTAATGGCCGGGGTTTGTAAGGAGATTGCTGTTTGTCGAAAATTGCACGGTATTGAATCGTGGCTGAATGATTGGGGGAGGCATGGGGTGACTTTCATCTCGCCAGTTTCGATGCTGGATGCTCGTTGCACGTCCGCAGCGCATATGTATCTGCCCATTCATCCCTTTCCAAAGAACATCCTGACCCGTGTAATTCGGAAGCTGGGGATGCCCCCATTCAATCCACGAGAAAATCTTAATAGGATGGCAGAAATGCATGCGGCTTATATTACTACTGCCCGCAGTTATTACATCATGTAATATTGTCCATTTAGCCTTTATGCCCTGCAGATTTACGGCCGACCCCTTTGATGTTGACACACACAAAATGATACATGTATGCCCACAATACGGCCTTGCATAAACACTGATTTTTATGCCCAATACAAACTACAACACGCGCCGACAAAAAAAGGGAAAGCAAAACCATCCCCGACATCAAAACATCCCCGAGGGCGCAATTAAGGGCGAAAGTGAATTAATAACGGCGCTTGTCCGCGATGAATTTATTATTTAATTGCCGTCGCATCGGCGGCACGTTTACACCCTAATTCCGCTGACCGCCGAAAAATAATTACACACGCAGAAGTGATAAATCCGGACGGAATTTGATGCCCATCAAGATATTTGAAACGCTCATACGCGCTCACCCCTTGGGACCCGGGGGCGTCGTTCGACCGGGGAGCCCCCAGGGGGCGGCAATTAGCGGGGTCGCCGGGAATGCGGGGAATTCCGCCGGAAACCGTCGCACCCCCACGCTGGGGGACGCTGTCACTGCTGCCTCCACTTTTTAAGCGGGATGACAAAGGATGAGGGACAGCATTTATCCTGACATCTTCGACGTCAAATGTGAAAGCTTATTGCAAGAGGGTGAAATAGATGCGTGGTTGTTGTTTAATGTATTTGTTTTCACAGCTAACAACATAATGCATGAGCCAAATATCACCATTTTACATCATAAATACACCAGTTTATAAACATCAGTTCAAAATGTTTTCAGAAGACAAAAAAAATCTTAGGATGCTCATTATTTTAGACTTTTAGAATAACGAGTATTTTATTCTAACCCATCTGTATTATGAGATGCAAGTACCTACTTGTACAGAACCAATAATTAAATGGTAGAAAATAAAATACGGAACACTTTTTTCACAAAAAACCCAGTTTATAAAAGACAGTTGAAACGTTTTCAGAAGACAAAAACAAATCTAACGATGCTCATTATTTTAGACTTTTAAAATAACGAGTATTTTATTCTAACCCATCTGTATTTTGAGATGCAAGTACCTACTTGTACAGAAGCAATAATTAAATGGTAGAAAATAAAACACGGAACACTTTTTCCATAAAAAAAAAACCTTGCTTGTGAGAAAGGTGTTCCGTATTTTACTTTCACAAGCTCCACCTCAACGTAATTAAATGGTGCATAAACGTTATCTGAAAGGGGCAATGTTTAAGAGTCTACTGGATCCAAATGAAAAAGCAAAAACGAAACACTTAGAAGCATGTAAATAATTACCTTTCTTTCAATACTTTCACAAGCTCCACCTCATCGTAATCAAACGGTAGAGATTATATAATGATAGAGAAATGATATAAATTTTTTTTAACTCAAAGCGTGCGTTATTTACCCAGTCATAATAATGGAGTTCAGACAATTACCCAAAAAATCTATTTCCATGTTAAACATATCAACATCCAAAAGTGAATATATGAACCGCTCAAGATAATTAAATAAAGTTTTGAAAATATGATTTTAGAATCAAAATATAGATTTATTCTGGAAAAAACCGCAACCGGAAGTGGATGTTTACTCTTTCCAAATTTTAGTTTTCAGTTTTGATTTATTATAATACATTATTAAGAGTTATACAGTTACTTGACTCTAGAACCTGTAAGGCCCGTATCTATAGTCCATATTTGAGCATGAGTTCGACTCAAGTCGCATATTTGCATATATTTGATTGCGTTTAGTGCATAAACGTTTACAGAAAATACGCAACCAAATATACAACTTGAGTCGAACTCATGCTCAAGTACAGAGTCTATAATCCGTTCTTGAGCCATTCGCTAAATGATTTAGGCCCGTATATACGGGCCTAAAACAATTAGCGAATGGATGCATGTATGTGGTAAACTTACTGGTCATAATTTTCGTCAAAAATTGCATAAGAATGTAAAATCAAATTTTGAAATTACAATTTTTAGAACTAAATATAGAATTAAAAGAAATATAAATGTCTGTATAATATATTTAAATCCATCTCTAAGTGCATGTTTTTTTAGGGCAATGTATGCGCTTTGAGGTTTTGTGGAGGATTAACAATGGAGGATTAATATGTGTAACTTTTGGACAACCCACTTAATCACAACCCGTCAGAATATGATCTGGTATCCTTCAGATATTCACTGCATGCCCCCAACCCATCAAAATACAATCCCCATGCTTCCACTGCATGCCCACCATCTACCAAAACATTATCTGGTATACCCCGGGTCGTCATTTAGGTCTCCTCAAGTCTTCATTTAATGCCCACAACCCACCAGAATATGACCTGGTATCACCCAACTATCCTGGTACTATGGGAGTACAAGTATTATAGTACGATGGTACTATTAAGACCTGGGCTTTGCCATATCGTGTACAATCGTACCGTGCACGATCTGGCATACCCCACGTTTTCAGTTAATGCCCACAACCTACCAGAACATGATTTGGTATCCCCCTGGCCTTTACTTAGGTCTCAAGTCTTTACTTAATCACAACCCACCAGAATATGATCTGGTATCCTTCAGGTATTCACTGCATGCCCCCAACCCACCAAAATACAATCTGGTATCCCCACGCATCCGCTGCATGCATGCCCACCATCTACCAGAACATTATCTGGTATGCCCGGGTCTTTTCTTAGGTCTCATCAAGTCTTCATTTAATGGTCAAAACCCACCAGAACATGACTTGGTATCCCCCAACTATCCTGGTACTATGGGAGTACAAGTACCATAGTACCACTAAGTGAAGACCTGGGGTATGTCCGTATCGTGTACAACCGTACAGTGCACGATCTGGCACACCCCAGGTCTTCACATAATGCCCACAACCCACCAGAACATGATTTGGTAGTGACAGACTCATGAAAGTTTCCTGTTTATAAGTAACAATATTAATAAACAATCATTCGTCAAAATGTTAGATCCGTTCCAGCTCCATCTGCAAACAGCACAGAAATCTAACTATTATAATAGTAGATTATATCACGAGTCAATAATAGCCATTATTGCGAGTAGTATACTCTACTTTATCTACAACTAAATGCATTTTTACCTCGGAGTAACATTCCGAGGTAATAATAGCCATTATTGCGAGTAATATACTCTACTTTATCTACAACTCAATAGGCTAGTAGAACATTTTCGGAAAATGATTTTGCGTTCTTTCGAAGACGCCATTTGTTGAAGGTTGTGTACGTTTTATTGTAAATGGAATTCGATGTTTCTGGTATCAAGGTAGATGTTGTTGCTGTAGATGGTTGTACAATTTTTGGTGGTGTACAAATAAAAAACTCTTCATATTCATCCATCACAAACACTACACTTATGACAGTAACACTTTTGAGTTTGTGTATTTTGCTTCCATGGTATTATTTAATTTGAGAAATTTTGTAATAGCACTACTAGAGGGAATAATGGCTATTAATCCGTAGACATTATTCCCTAAGGGAATAATATATAGCATTACACGGCAAAAACCTCAAGTAAAATACTTATATTATAAATTAGTCGTAGATAAATAATTATAAATGCCTACGCTACTATTGTTAATATTCATTACATCTTAAACCTTAAATTTGTTTCTTTATTCTGAACCATTTTATTGGTGGCATCGATTTTGCAAAACAATTGATTATATGTTGGAGTCTTAACTCTCTCAATTCCTCTAATATAAATACCGGGTGATCCATTTAGGGTGAGCATGTAATTTAGGTTGGTAACCTGAAGCAGTTGGCAGCATAGCATGTTCGACAGCACAACCACAATAATTTAAAATTTAAATAAAAAGCAGTGTTACAAGCCCAATAGTTATATATCATACAAGTTCTTAAAGCATTACTCTGCGAAAATGTACATACAAAGTTTTCTCTATGACAGCTATTATGAAAAACAGCTCAAATTTGATGCAAAATACTAGGTATGTGTTTATTTTAATTAGTGTGTGAATGAAATGTTTGTAAAACTTATTGTACGCACAGTTGATGTTTTAACGCGCAGGTGATATTTTTACGCACTAGTGCTAAAAACTATCACTTTGCACACAGTGCCAAAAAACATAGTTTACGCACTGTCGTAGTAAAAATGGGTTACTAAGTTGTATTATATATATCATCCTCTTCATCGCTTTTATTAAATGCACTTTTTTCTTCCTTTTGCCAAACTTTGGCTCTTGGGACTCTATCAAATGCCTTTTCTAAGTCCACGAATATCATGTATTACATATTATTATGTATGTATTAAAATTGTATTACCAACATAAAAAGTCTCACTGAATGGATCACGTGGTATTATAAATGGGTAAACGCCGGCCAATAACAAATTCTAGTAGGCTATTATTAGATACATATTAAACGTTTATCCTGATTTATGCTTTGAATGTGATATATTTATGTCGTCTATTTGATGTGCGCGGCTTTATTATTGGCAGTACAAAGAAGATATTGAATTATGGAACGGTCTGCCATTTCGTAGCGCGACGTTACGGCTTTCCGATTATTACATTAACCTTTTCGGTTATTAGCAAGAGAGTTTGTGCATTGTATCGGGAAGGGGGCAATCGATGGATGCCGGAAAGGTCAGAGCGCCGGCATGACGAATGCGCCCTGCTTATGGCTTATAAAAAATATAATCGAGTTTGTAAGTCTGCAAGATGGTAATGCAATAAGGAGCATTAGTTTTAACTCGAGTAACTTTTTTATCTTGTTATTTCCTTTAATGTCATTAGAATGTAGTAAGAAGGAGTATAATATGCCTTTAATCCTTTTAGCCCGTCCCGGGACACGGCAGCGAAGGAGTTGGAGTTTTCCCAGGGAAGCAGCTGCAGGCTGGCCCATGTGCATGTTCTGATAGGTGGGAAATTGGCGATTGGATGCTTAAGACGCTGGTTTATTAAGTTTTTCTTGCTTGGGCAATCGTAGGCGGTCCCGCATCGAATTAGGGGCAATGGAATTAATCTTAATTCCGCTCGGAAATCTAATAAAAGCGTGTAATTCTAATTTCGTCTCTCCGCTGTGCACTGTGAAATTCCCAAGAAGATCCGCTAATTGGCTCCAGCTTGAGCCTGGTAAGCCGGAATTCTCCCTTTTGTAACGACTCTATCCGCCTCTCTTATCGTCTATAAATACGCACGGCGGGCGACCGATGGGGGAGAGAAAAGAAAGAGGAGGAAAAGAAATCGGGAGTCTTTATATGTGGCGGTGGGAAGAATGGCATGATAGAGACTTGCTCCTGACAGTCCTCTGAGAGCTGGTACTACGGGGGTCCTCCACTCTTCTGCTAATTGATCATTGTGCTTTGCTCCTGCACAGCCTTATGACGTTTCCTTGTGGCTCTTTACGCTTTTGCTCTTGAAGCACGCGCGATTCTGAATTGTGTAGTACAGTTTGTTTACACCTTTCTATAAATACGGACCGGATAAATATATTAAGTCTATTCAGTAACTGCGTTGCGAATCGTAAATTTCCCTGTCATATAAAATGCATAATGCTAGATTTAATACTGTTATGTACGCTCGTAATATCCAACAATGACCCGACAATTTGTAGCGACGCGGAACGAATCGCGAAAGTGCTGATTAGGGCCGCGGTATTTCATCCGGTTGTCACCTGTTATGATAATAACCACTTTACTCCACGCCACATCTGCTAATTAATACTGTATTGTTTCTGTAGTTGGTGTTTTAAATAATGCTGCCTCGTGTTATGCTAAAAAAAGATGTAATTTTACGATTGTTGTGTGTTGTGTGTTAAATAAATAAAAGAGCATGGACGGGTACAAATTAATCCGGGCTTCCCAAAAATTTGCATATCACCGCTACAACCGTTAAATATTTATACATTTCTCGCAAAGAGTAAATAATTAATTAATCCGCATAATTTCCGCATCAATTTCGGGCGTACACGGCGAGATAAATGTCCGTTTACAGCGGCCGTCCACCCTCCCCCGGTAAGTATTTATCTCTTTTTCCGCGGCAGGTCGGACAAATGGCAACAAATCAATTTTCTGGTAAACATAATATTTTGACACGTACAAACTAGGATATCGCGGCCCCAAATGCGATTTCGTCCTTCTCCGGCTCACGGTCGCTTTAACGCCCCCAACCACCCTCGATTCACCCCAAAAGCTCGACGGCGAGGGGGGCGAGAGTGGCACACTTCACACAATGTCTAATGGCGAATTCCGTGCTTTTGGGCGCACGAGGGAGCGTCACGTTTCGAGTGCGACAGAAATTTGAATGTATTTATCAAAACCGTTTCGAAAGGGACGCTTTGGGGTTGCCCTCGGCGTCGTTTTGCACCCGGCGCATCGGTCTCGGTGCTCGGAATTGCGGAAATTAAAAGGCAATTATGTGGGAGACGTAAAATTCGAATCAACGAACGTTTAAACTTAAAAATAAACCCTACTACTACTACCCTAAAATTACTAATACAATTTTTGCAACTATGCAAAAGTATGCCTCGAATTTATGTGATAATGTCTTTATTAAAAAAATAAGAAATTTTAAATCATCAGCCAACTATTGAAATTACCACATTTTGAGGTTATTGTAAAATATTCTAAAGGCCTGATTACCCATGGTAATTAGGCGTCGAAGTGTAAAGCGACGAACAAAATTTAATTGCGCGCAAAATAGAAACTCCCATTGTCTTCGTTACATATTGTCCCCAACAAACTGATATTGTGATAATTTCGTGTTAATGCCTACGCACGCAGCTGTTTGTGAAATAATGGGATTCCGAGCAGCTTAAGAGCATCGTCCAGCCGAGCCGTACATATCACCGCTCAGTACGCTACATTGTTTTCCACATGTTGCTCACCAGCACAAAACGTACAAAAGTTTGATAATACAAAATAGTCACGTGTCTGCGTAAACAAGCCAAACATAACGTACTGCTCGGCATTTTCAAGACATAGAAAACGATTTAACTGTGTTTTTGCAGGCAAGATTATTCTGTGATAACTTCACGAATGAGCTACACTAGCAAACTGTTTACCATCAGATTCAAAAGTATTAGGCCGTGATTTGTTAGAGAAATATCCAATTGCAAGTACACAAACAAATTAAATTAAACTTTGACTATTGTCAAAGTTTCATTTATTTCTGACAAAATTTGAATTATTCATTAAAAGTCTCAATAATTATTGTCAAAATTCCAAATATAGATTTTTAATTTATCAATCACACTGGTCAACCCTTTGACGTAAATAGCCAATTCCGGTACAAAATGTAGCCCGAATTTCAGAAAAGAAACAGAAAATTACGACAGGTGTGTGTGGAATTTCAATTTTTGTGTGTAACTTAATTTTTTCCGGGAATCAACACAGATTCCGATGATTTTTATAGCAACACTGGACTCAAATTTCAGTTTAACAGTTACCGCAGTCACTTTTCCAACCTCTCTTTAACTGAGAACGTGTTTTGATGTATTTTTGAAAGTAAATAGTGGACAAAATATGAGAAAAATAAAAAAAACCTCTAACACAAAAAATCTTTCATTTCGTAGACATGCAAGTAATTCTTTCTGAAAAATGCATATGTCGGTCAAATATTTCTGTCAAGGATTATTATCAAACTTTCAATTATTTCTGTCAACATTTTAACTATTCATTTAAAAACCTCATTAAAAAAAAATATATTGTCAAAATTACAATTAATAATCTCACTCAAATCACTTATGAATATAGGTGCTGAAAACTAATGTGATAGTTCACACTTCAGTTAAATTTGATCTGCAGCTGAAAGCTTTATCAATATTTCAATGATTAATGGCATATATTTCAATAATTTCACCTAAATTATCAAAGATTTCCCTGAAAATTTTATTGTATTGTCAAGATTAAAAAATATATACTGCCAACATGTCAATGATTACTGTCAATGTTTCAATGAGCATTATTATGATCATTATCAATGATTTCTGTCAAAGTTTCAATTGTTACTGTCAAATATTTCTGTCAATATTTCAATGATTGTTTAAGTTTCAGTTATTTCTGTGAAAATCGTAATTATTCATTTAAAGTCTCAATAATTACTGTAAAAATTCCAATTAATAATCACAAAATCACGTATTAACTATCGATGCTGAAAAATAATTTGATAGGTCAGACACAAGTCAAATTAGATCTGCAGCAGAAAGCTTTATCAATATTTCAAAGATTAATGGCATATATTTCAATTATTTTTCCTAAATTATCAATGATATCTCTGAAAATTTCATTGCACTGTCAAGATTTAAAAAATATACTACCAGCATTTCAATGATTACTGTCAATATTTCAATAAGCATTATTATAATCATTATCATTGATTTCTGTCAAAGTTTCAATTTTTACTGTCAAACTGTGAAATATTACTGTCAATATTTCAATGATTTTTCTGAAAATTTCATTGTACTGTCAAGATGTACAAAATATACTGCCAGCATTTCAATGATTACTGTCAATATTTCAATGAGGTTCATTATAATCATTATCAATGATTTCTGTCAAAGTTCAAATTGTTACTGTCAAACTGTCAAATATTTACAATGATTGTGTAAATTCTGTCAAAATTTTAATTATTCATTTAAAAATCTCAATAATTACTGTGAAAATTCCAATTGATAATCACAAAATCACTTATCAATTATCGGTGCTGAAAAATAATTTGATAGTTCACTATTCAGTTAAATTAGATCTGCAGCAGAATGATTAATCACTATTTCAATGATTAATGGTATATATTTCAATAGTTTCTTCTAAATTATCAGATTTCCCTGAAAATTTCATTGAACTGTAAAGATTTAAAAAATATATACTGCCAACATTTCAATGATTACTTTCAATATTTCAATGAGCATTATTATGATCATTATCAATGATTTCTGTCAAAGTTTCAATTGTTACTGTCAAATATTTCTGCAAATAATTTAATGATTGCCTTTCAATTTTCAAATTTTCAAATATTACCGTCATATTTCAATTATTTCTCTGAAAATTGCATTGTACTGTCAAGATGTAAAAAATATACTGCCAGCATTTCAATGATTACTGTCAATATTTCAATGAGCAATATTATGATTATTATCAATGATTTCTGTCAAAGTTTAAATTGTCACTGTCAAACTGTGAAATATTTCTGTCAATATTTCAATGATTGTGTAATTTCTGCCAAAATTTTAATTATTCAGTTAAAAATCTCAATAATTACTGTGAAAATTCCAATTAATAATCACAAAATTAAGCATCAATTATCGGTGCTGAAAATTAATTTGATAGTTCACTCTTCAGTTAAATTAGATCTGCACCAGAAAGTATAATCAATATTTCAAAGATTAATGGTATATATTTCAATAATTTCTTCTAAATTATTAAAGATTTCCCTGAAAATTTCATTGAACTGTAAAGATTTAAAAAATATATACTGCCAACATTTCAATGATTACTGTCAATATTTCAATGAGCATTATTATGATCATTATCAATGATTTCTGTCAAAGTTTCAATTGTTACTATCAAATATTTCTGCAAATAATTTAATGATTGCCTTTCAATTTTCAAATTTTCAAATATTATGTCAAATTTCAATTATTTCCCTGAAAATTGCATTGTACTGTCAAGATGTAAAAAATATACTGCCAGCATTTCAATGATTACTGTCAATATTTCAATGAGCATTATTATGATTATTATCAATGATTTCTGTCAAAGTTTAAATTGTTACTGTCAAACTGTGGAATATTTCTGTCAATATTTCAATGATTGTGTAATTTCTGCCAGAATTTTAATTATTCAGTTAAAAATCTCAATAATTACTGTGAAAATTCCAATTAATAATCACAAAATTACGTATCAATTAAAATTTAAAAAATATACTGCCAGCATTTCAATGATTAAAGGCAAATCTTTGATAATTTAGGAGAAATAATCCTAAATTATCAAAGATTTCCTTAAAAATGTCATTGTACTGTCAAGATTTAAAAAAATATATACTGCTAGCAGTGCAATGATTACAGTCAATATTTCAATAAGCATTATTACGATTATTATCAACGATTTCTGTCAAAGTTTCAATTGTTACTGTCAAATGTCAAATATTTCTGTCAATATTTCAATGATTGTCTAACTTTCAGTTATTTCTGTCAACATCTAAATTATTTATTTAAAGTCTGAATAATTACTGTCAACATTCCAATTCATCATCTCAAAATCACTTATCAATTATCGGGGCTGCAAAAATAATTTTATAGTTCCCACTTAAGTTAAATAAGATCTGCATCAGAAAGCTCTATCAATATTTTAATGATTAATGGCATATATGTCAATTATTTCTCCTAAATTATCAAATATTTCCCTAACAATTTCATTGCACTGTCAAGATTTAAAAATATACTGCCAGAATTTCAATGATTAATGGCATACTTATATTTCAATTATTTCTCCTAAATTATCAAAAATTTCCCTGAAAATTTCGTTGTACCTACTGTCAAAATTTATAAAATATGCTGCCAGCATTTCTATGGCTACTGTCAATATTTCAGTAAGCACTATTATGATCATTATCAATGATTTCTGCCAAAGTTTCAATTGCTACTGTCAAACTATCAAATATTTCTGTCAATATTTCAATGATTATCTAACTTTCAGTTGTTTCTGTCAAAATCTTAATTATCGATTTAAAGTCTCAATAATTACTGTCAAAATTCCAATTAATTATATCAGCATTACTTATCAATTATCGGTGCTAAAAAATAATTTGATAGTTCACACTTAAGTTAAATTTGATCTGCAGTAGAAAGCTTTATCAATATTTCAATGATTAATGCCATATATTTCAATTATTTCTGTTAAATTATCAATGATTTCCCTAGAAATTTCATTGTACTGTCAAGATTTTAAATATATACTGCCAGCATTTCAATTTCGTTATTACTGTCATTCAATGAGCATTGTTTATTGATTTTTCACTTTCTTCGATTTTATAATGCTTTTCTTAAGTTTGTATAATTTCCTACAATGTTCGCAACTATTTCTGAACCTTCTAATACTTTTGATTCTTTGGTTGAGATTCTGAATGTTATGCTAATCGACTATATTTCGGAAAACAGTTGAATAGCGGACTCATGTTGACTAAGTTTTTTTGTTTTTTTTCCATCAGTACTGTAATGGGGTAAAATATCCGAACATATTTTTTACATTCCCTGTATGGATATAGAAAATCTGTAGAGTCTAAATTTGCAAATGTAGTAGATAGAGTCTGTAGATGTATGAGTATTTAGCATAATATCAAAAACCATAAAACGTGGTATTTTAATTCGCTATATTATTCGTAATTTTACACATGAATGTGATTATTTATAATCCTACTCTGTAACCATTACACTATTCCTTATTTTAATTCTCTATAAAGTGCAAATTCCTTCATAATTAATAGCACTGCATCCCGAGCACGTTCCTTAACTAATCGCCTCAATTGAAATCTAAGAGCTTGCCCGGCCGCTGGGCGTGGAGACAATGGCCACGATTTATCCCCACGTCCTATCCGCTGGCTACCTATACGGGGGATAACGGATGATCTGCTCATTGTGCGTAATGAAAATAAGACGGGAAGCGGCCGGCCGCCGAAGATAATGCCCCGAAGAGAAGATCGATCGCCGCCGTTCGGGCATTCAGCCCCGATTAAAGAAGAGATCCCAGGGGCCAGATGTTCGGCCAGCTCCAGGATTTATGCCCTTCAAGGCGAACTTTTATATCAAAATCGGGAGTAATTAGCGATGGTAATCGTGCGAGTTACTGCCCCTCGAATTGAGCAATGGATATGGTTTTCATAAAGTTTGATTGCCCTCCAATAAAACGGAGATCGTTGGGAATCAATTTTTATGAGCGTTCGAGTGCTTACGTTTTTATTGTTTATTGTGAGGATATGGAGTATTTTATTTCGCGTTCTACACGATAAATTTTCTTATTTACCCCGTGAACTTTACGCGTCGCTAATAAAATAAATATAGCCGATGGATCAATTCGTATCATTAAATTATGATTTGTCAGTAAAGAGTGTGATTTCAGACGAAATTTATTCGTAGTTTATCTCGAGTTGCCTTCAACTTAAGAGAATCTAGCAATAGACCAATAATTTCCAAGAGAACCAAAAATGCATTACCTAATTACTACATAACGTAGATTAATGTTTGTGTTCATATGAACATAACATAGTTAAATCAACGATTAGTTTAAACCGATAGTTAGTTTCCATGACTACTGTTACATCAATAATGGTATCAATTAATTAACTGCCGATTAAAGTGAACATAAGACTGAAAACAAACTTTCCAGGATGATTTGAAATTTGAACAAAAACAATACTGGTCTATATCAACTTCTCATTCTTATATATTCAATCCTTTCATGAACTGAATCAATTACGATCTGACCTATTCCTTGCTGCACTGAACCACACGTTGGGCCTATTATGACATCCAAATTTCAGGCCATATAAATAAATTTCACATTTTATGTGGGTCTTGCCCATAATACATAAATTTTAATTGCACTAATTAGATTGTGCATGAATCCCTAATTTAATTAAATTCGCCCGCTGTCCCTTAAACGTCCCTGCATATTTCCGCGCTCTGCCGCGAAAATATTAATACCTGATCAAAATTCCGCGCGCTCCCGCCTCACCTGCACGCGTTCCATAGGGATACACTCTAATTTCGGGCGACTTTGCGTTTAATTATGGAAGGGATTCCGGTCGAACCGCAGATGGTTTTATTTTGCGCCGCGCCATGTGCCGTATCGCCAGGCGACCACGACGTGCGTCCCGACGCCACCCCCGCCGCCGCCCCGAATGCGGAATTAGAGGCGGCCGTGGATTTTATTAAAAGCCCGAGGGGTGGCCGTCCGAAATTATTAATTAAGCGGCCATCGATTCGCTATTCATGGCGACGTTTGCGGTTTTAATAATTTTCTTGTTTGTGTTTCGAGAGCATTCGTAAAATTACCATATTTATATTAAATTTGAACGGATGTAAAGGAGAGATTGGGTGCGATTCTGCAGCTCCGGGCGTACAATTCGGAATTAATAGGAAACACAGAGCGGATTTGTATTCGAATTGAATTAAATATTTAACTATATTTTTTATAAATTGGTGCATAGTTAATCCTTATTTGTGATTCTATAGCTACAAGTTTATGATTTCATGAAATGTAAAATAATTCTTTTGCAGATTGTTATAAATAATTTGGCCCGAGTAGAAATAATTTTATAACCTATACTTGACCAAGGTTCTGAAGCTAGACATGTACAATTTAATATTATTAGAAAATATTATAGTTTCTAATCTAATTGAATGAAATAATGGAACAATACTTTGTGCCTAAGCAAATTTAACCTTTGGGTATGATTCAATAGCTGTTAGTGCACAATTCGATTATTCTAGAAAATATGAAGTAGTATTGCGTCTAGTATTGTGTTCTTTAAAAAAATCACGAGCTATCTATTACATGAATTAGATTTATTTATATTATTTGGTCTTTATATTAAGTTGTCCTTTTTTGTCAAAGTAATTGTTTGATTTTAAGGTTCATTGCGTAAAGCACAAAACACGGTTGGAATGGAGAGGTCTGAAAGTGCCATTAAACTTATCCCTTTAACTATCTACGATACACGCCTGTTAACCAGTCTCTCCGGTATCCGACACGCAATCCCGATCCTGCTGTCTCGTACCTGTCGCAGTCCACCTTGCCAGATCAATTGGATTTATCGGAGTGCGACATTGCTGGATCGGGCCTCTTTTCGGATTTCTATTTGTTCCGATTCTCAACGCATAAGGCGAGGTGCTTTCGCTTTTACACGAAGAAATTCTGCCTGTATTTGGTTAGAGGTAATTTAATTTATAATAATGATTGATTCAGAGCCATTATTATACATAATACACATATTAATAGGATGTGTTTAAATTTGTGCCTAATTTCATGATGTTAAAAAAATGCGGCAGAGATAATTATGTAGCGCAAGCTGTTCAGATTTAGAGTATGCAGATAAATAAGAGATATGCATTTTTAATTGCATATGCAGGGAGATTTATTAGCTCTATGACAAACTTTAGGAAAGGAAAGGTGATGATATTGTAATAAAAACATGTTATATGGTCTTAGGGCTGATTCGTCATTGAGAAGTTATAAGGCTTTTCTTTTACGAATAACAAAAATTGGCTCTATCATTACAATAATTCGTATCTGTTGAATTTTACAAGTACTATTTCATAGGTTCAATACTACAGGTACACGTTAAAATGTCATATTTTTTTTTTTTTAATTGAATGACATATTTTGTATGACGGGGCAATATACATTATTATTAGTCATAATCTCTCAAAAATAATTAAGTACTTTCTGAACTTTCACAATTGAACAAGGAAACTATTTTGTACCGAGGAATCGATGCAAAATTCGAAATCAGCATGCAAAATTGTACCGATCGATGGTGTTATTTTGGGTCGAATCCAAAATGTTGACTATTTTGGATTCATGTCATATCTCATAAAAATAATTAAGAAATTTCGGAATTTTAATAATTGAGTCATCATGGAATAAGGAGACACCGAGGAAGCAATGCAAAATTCGAACCGATTGGTGTTATTTTGGGACGAATCCAAAATGTTCAATATTTCAATACAATTACCCTTCAATAAATTTTAAATTAAATGTTTGATATCTCAAACTCTACGAGTCGAAAAAAAATTATTAGATTTTCATAATGTGTATTGGATGATGTTCAGTTCATTAATATAGTTCGTTTGAAATAACATATCAATGAATACCATTCATTCCCCAAAATTTATCATAAACCTAATAAATTACCATGTATCAGTTATATAATTATGTATTTATAAGTAGTATACAGCTATTAATTTGGGGATTTTATAAAAGAGTAACCTTTCGAAACCAAATTTTCTAATTCGATAACAAAAAACGAATATCTGTTTTGTGAAAGTAAATTCTCCGAAAGCAATGTATAAATATGAAATCAAAAATAGAAGAATTATAATAAAAATTCTAGCAACATTTTTAGAATAATTGATCATTTGAATATTAGAAGAATTTGTTTTCGAAGAATTTACTTCCGAAAAATTCGTTTTTCGCAGAATTTATTTTCAAAAAATTCATCAGATTCCATTTTCCAATACGTAAGTATCATTTGGTATAGTTAGGTATTTGACAAAAAATATTTGGGTTAGGTTAGGTTGCATTTGACAAATGATCTATTGTTCTATTTAAGTATCTTGCAGTTAATTAGTGTCGCACTTAGCTTTGATTTTTATCTTTGAATCGCTATAAATTTTATTTAGGTTAGGTTAGGTTGCATTTGACAAATGCTCTAATTCTATTTAAGTATCTTGTTCTATTTAAGTTGCATTTGACAAATGATCTATTGTTTTATTTAAGTATCTTGTAGTTAATTAGTGTCGCTCGTAGCTTTAATTTTATCTTTGAATTGCTATTAATTAATTATATTATAATTAGTATAATTGTGTTCTTTGAGGTTCTCATGTGCAAGATTTACATCCTTATTTCCCTTTAAACAATTGATAAAATGTCAATATACTGGGGGTCCGAAATAAGAAGCCCTTGCATAGGAATCTGTTAAATCTTTAGCAATAAGGGATAGAGAATCTGTTAGACGGATCCAAATATGGGGTACTCGTATTAAAGATAATAAACAGCACTAAGTAAAACAAAATCCCCAATGCGAATGCAATGAGGGTGAAGGGACACTAAACCACATAATTTTTTAATGTGAAAAATATTCCTCACCACGAAAAACCCTGATGAACGACCTATCAAATTACAATATCCCACTCCCCGTAAGCATTATTCATTTACTAGCTTTAAACAATAGAAAAAATTTCACATCAATTCGAAATGGTCTACTTTCCTTAGAAATTGCCAAATAAAAATATAAATATATAATCCTGACATCATTGAACTGGCTGTAGGCTCGTACCTAATGCCACGGTTGGGAGCTCGCAGCCAAGCCCAATGGCTTGGAGGCGGGACTCCAAGACCCCACAAAAAAAAAGTAAAACAAAATCAATATTTGCAATTTTCGTTTTTTGTTCATAACTGGGTTGTTAATAAAATACCAAAACATTTTTTTTAGCATTATTAGCATAATGATATACTATCTAAATCATTATTTAGATTAATGCAATCAGTGAGTGGAAGAAGAGTGTAAGACTGTCCAAAATCACCAATTTTTAGAAAACGATAATAACTAATTAATTTCTAAACTAACAATAATTGTATTTTTATGGTATATTTTAAATCATGAATTATTTTATTTAAATCGGCGAGTGGAAGAAGAGTGGAAGAGTGTTCAAAATCACAAAATCTAAGAAAACGAAAATAACTGATAAATTTTTAAATTTTTAAACAATAATATGACTTTGTGATCCATAGAAAAGTGATACCTATAGTCCCATGTAATGATGTGAGAATGACCAAATTTTTGCGATGTTTCAAAACAAGAAGTTCTAATGAAAAAAAAAAACCTTATGTACTTTACACTGTTTCTCTTTTTAATTTGTCTGTCAAAATTGTACATTTAACTTAAATTGGAAATATCTGAAATGAATGTTTCCTGTGGGTTTGAAATCACAGGAAAAATTAAGATTATTCATGTAATAAAGAAAAAGTAAAACAAAAACAAAATTAAGGAGGTGAAAGTAGAAAACCTAAACATGTATGATACAAATTCGTAAAGCAATACTTTACGAAAATGTACCATCCGTTTTTTCTTCCACAGATATTATGAACAACAGGTAAAATTTGATGCAAAATACTATCTTTAGTATTAAATTAACTGGAATGCATCAGTGTTATTGAAGTTGTTCAAAGTTTAGAATATATTTGTATATTTTAATATTATGAATATGATAGACAAGTTTTCTGATTCGATTTTCTCGCCTTAAACTTCTTCGGATGGATGACGGTGAAGTTTTTGAAATTTGAAATATTTGAACCTTTTCACATTCTTGTCGAAGTACTTAATATTTATAAAAATTGTTCAAATTTGAATATTGTTACTTATTTCTGTATATTGGAGCATTAAACTTAGATTGAATATTCTCAGTATACTCACTAGTCAGTGACTAAGTTAGCATTAAACTTAGATTGAACATTTTCAATATAGTCACTAATCAGCAGTCAGTCGGTATATGAAAAACATGCCAAACCCGTTACTAAAAATAATAAACAGCCTTAGCACGGCCATATTGATGGTAGGTACCTTACATATAGAGATATTACGGAATTATTAAAAATATATACTAAATTCCTTTTTAATTGGTGAGTGTATAAATGTGCAAAACTTATTTTACGCACCGTTGACGTTATTACACACAGGTGATTTTTTACGCACTTGTGCTAAAAAGTATCACTTTACGAATTGTGAACAGTACGTAAAAACTTAGGTTACATACTGTCGTAGAAAAACTATTTTTATTAATTATTTCTACAGTAGTTCTTTACCGTGACAGAATATGATAGTCTTCTCCACTCAGATATTTCAAAATATTCTTGAGGTCCTCATTTTTTTTAACATTAGTCAAATCAATTCAATCTCGACCTTTCCTAATAGATCCATAGTTGTGATTTTTAGAGTGAAATGAGAAATATAACAATTTTTCTGGAAAACAGAGGGTTCAACCAAAAGACTTTCCTTTGTCATCTTTAAAGGGTAAGGATATAATTGTGAAAATATTTTTAAAATTTAACAATTTAATAAGTTTTTATACTTCCCAGTAAAATTAATCTCAAATTATTTACATAAACTGTTCGCATCTCCGCTACAATACAATGTGATTTATTTCAGCCGTTTGTACCTATAATCCATTAATCCATAAGGGTAAAAGTAGCGTTAGTGGATTATATGTATGTACATCTATTATAAGGGTAAAAGTAGCGTTGGTGGTGAACAAAATTCAGCATAATTAAAATATAATGCACGAAACCATTTTTAGGTTGACCAGCCTACAACTTAGAAATTAGGTAACGTATTTCGCCATATTTTTCAGTACATTTTAATTTACACCTACAGAAAAAAAAATTGTAATTTTTGCTTGACAATTTAAAAATTTAAAAAGAACTTACTGGCAACGAGATTCAGTTTGTTTTAACGTTACAGGTTTGCCTGATACTTATAGTATCATGTAAAGTACTTATAGTACTTAGGCTTATACCAATAAGCCTCGCCAGCAAGTTCGCCAATATTAAGTTTCAAGTCCAATCATCCAATTATTGATATTTTTAAAATGAACTTACTGGCATGGAAATACAGTTTGTTTTGACTGCACAGGTTTGCCTTATACTTATAGTGTCAAGTATAGTACTTCTGGTACTTAGGCTTATACCAATAAGCCTAGCCAGTAAGATGACCAATTTTAACTTTCAAGTCCAATCATCCGATTATTGATATTTTTTGTTCTTCTTTTTGTCTGTCATTATCTACAATAGTTTGCACTAGATTCATAACCACTGCTACTACACCTTTTTAAAATGTTTTCTAATAAGTAATAATAGTTATTATTGCAAATAATCGAACAATATGCACGAAGAGGGCTCAACAACAAACAACTTCACTTACTTTTTGGACTTACACCTTTCTTTCACTCCCGGATTCAATTCTACCGTATGGGCATTTGAAGATATTGATCAGAAACTTTCCTTTTTAAATGCAAGATGTAAGCTGCTATGAGTCGATCTGACAGGCGTTCTGTTTCTGAACCAGAATCAAATGGAAGAAAAAAGAAAAAAGCAAACATCAATGTGTTCATATACCATCTATAATTTTCACTTGTATTCAGATATATCTTGAGGTGCTATATATTTGCCTCCATTTAACTCACTATCTGTTTCTTACGTATACGAGATTCCCATGCTAGAGCTACTAACTCCGGACACCCTGTATATCTAAACTACTGGTACTTGGATAACGTGTCGTGTGAAACTCGATGACCAATAAGCTGGATTAACATGGTTTTGCTACGGCAACATACTTCGACGTCGTATGACAACTTAGGTCAGTAAATCTGTTCATGTTCTTTTGATAAACGCTGTCACTGCTTCTTTAAAATATATTTCAGCGGTTGAAAACTTATTGATGGAAACATTGCAAAATTTTATCAGAGAAAGAAAATTGCTTTGTCTGTAGTTTTCAGCGCTCTCAAAGAGTGATGGGTGAGTCCGGTAGTTGATGTGTCGGGTAATTGATTCAAATCTCCAGATTCTCGCCGTGTATTGAAATTCCAGTGGAAGCACGTGAAGTATCGGGTCCATTAAATAAATTAGCAGATCCCTTTGTTGCCCGCGCGGTGAAATATGCGCACAAGCGGCGTGTGCAAATGCACATTCCGTGTAAACCATTGTCTCGAGTGCTCTTAAGTAGCGTTTCTGGTTACATAATAATAAACGATCGGGTGCCTAATATCGCGCACCGGAGCGTGGAAGCGTTCGACGAGTTCCTCTCTCTTGGTCTCGCAGTGATTTACGCCTGCCTGCTAGGTGGACACATAAAGCACGCCCTCCTGGCTCTCCACGAGATGATAAAGAATCCTCTACAACTGTATCGCATTATCATTTATCCGAGCGCGTTATTACAGCACGGAGACGGCCCGTGGGAAGCGGGCCTCTTGTCGTGCGAAATACTTTATTTCACACTAAATGCATGGGCACGGTGCGCTTGGATCTGACCTCTGCATCGCGACCTCTTCGGGAAACATGTGCGAGTGTGCACACGTGAGGGTTGGATGGATGGCCTATTACCGTGGAGGAGGCGAGGTCAGAGGCCAGTCCGCCGCACGGCGGGGTGCATTCCGGGCCCCCGGGATATTGGGCGAGTGAAATATCGGGACGGGAAGAGGGATTGCAGGAAGACGTGTCCCGACGACTCCCGTCCTCCTCCTGTATTGATGGCCCTGCTAATACCGTCGGCGTCTATTGTGGCTCAGGAGAAAAAGTCGAGACTATTTTCGCCAGCGGAACAAATCGCTCTTCCATTCCGACTCGGAAATACATTATCTATTGGGAACGTATATGTAAGCAATTGAACACTGGTCTACAACAATCTATAAAACGCATCACAAAAAAAAACGTCCTTTTTTATCATAGCTAATAAATCTCGTTCTTTCCGAAACGCTCACTACATTGCCATTTGTATTATACAAATATTGTGCAGTCCAATTCGCTATTTGCTAAAACAGTATTATTTTAGCTATATAGTTATTTATCACCTATCAATATGGTGATGATTGAACAGTGTCATTAAACGAAGTGCTTGAATAAATTATGGTGCCCATATTATTTTTATTACCAATATTTTCAAATTATTGCTTACCATACGCATTATATGAGTCTGCCAAATATTGGCCACGCATGCATATATTCACGATCATAAAAAAAAAACCAGCCACCAGAATCGCAGCCAAAACGTAATAACCTCCCCAAATAACGGTGCGCTTATTTGCCCGGCGGTTGCCGTTCATTAAAGCAGCGGCGGCTTCCTTTCATATCAGCCCTCATTATTATTTTATCGATCAAGTGTTTGTCAACTTGATAGCGGGAAATGGCATCGAACCAATATCGGCCCGCGCGCAAAAAGGCGTCTTTGTGTGAGCCACAAAGGGACGAGGATGAGGAGGCTCTTTATTTCCGGGGAGCGGTTATTAAGGGCGCACCGTGATTTATTTAGAAGATGTTAAAGGTCATCAAGGGTACGATAAACAGGCTTAAGTTCTGAAGTTGATGAATCGTTAATAATTACAGTTGTTGCCGGTTATACTTACACTGATTAATAAATACTTTTCATCTTGGACGTCTCAATTCTTCCACAGTGATGGAATTTGCAAAAGGGTGGGTTTTGTGTGGAACATTTTATGTACCAGTAGTTCAGTAAAATCGTCGACAAAAACTGTCACCTCAGGAGAATTGCAAGAGCAGACTTTTTTGTGCGAAGTGCGAAAGACATAAGAGAAGTCTAAAGCCAAAAAGGCGTATCCTCACACTCCCTACACTCCCCAGCCACTGAGACATCTTTGAAAGGAGAAAACTTTTTGGTAACTTAGGAGGAGTCTACTGTCAAAAATATTAACTATACAGAGCGTTAAAAAAAGAGTAAAATACCAAGCTGTGTCTGCTTGGAAGTGAAAGGAGGGCACTTCGAACATCTTCTGTAACTCTGTTCTTTGTTTTTGCTAGAAGCTCTTTTGAATTTGTTTGTTTGCACATAATCAATAAGTAATAAATAATTGCAAATAGGCAAATAAATGTTTCAAACTAAAATAATCTTTCATATCTCCGAAACCGTTACTTTGAGGACCCATGTTTATCAAGTTTTTTTTTGTAATTGTGGTTCATACTACTACCACTTAAATATCTTTTTTTAACACCCTATATAGTATCTTGTTAATGAGAAAAAAATGTGTAAAACTTGATGGATAACATTTCCCGTATAAAAAGTTTTTGTCTGCAACCAACACAGAACGAGATAAATCAACTTTTACAATTTACATTTACATTTACATTTCAAAATATAGGCCCCTTCCGACAAAAGCCTTTTACGCCCTTTCGGCTACACCCTTTTGGTTAGACTTGTGTCATGTCTCTCGACACTTCTGAAAAGAAAATCTGGTCTTACAATTTTTCCGAGTAATAACTACAATTATTTTAGTGTACGTACTACATTGTATAACTAAGATTCCAGTATACTGTGTGTTCAATAAAAAACGCCCAAGAGAATAGCGACTTCATGTTACTTAATCATCAACAAACCATATACAGAGTGGCCCACCTATCCTCGCTCGGACCATTGCTGCTAGACTAATGAAAATTGAGGAAAACATCTGATTGGAAGGTATTGGACACTTAATGGGCTACGTGTTAAAATTATTTTCGAGTATACAGAGTGTACCATAAATTCGGGACACCAAATTTTGTCCTTTTTTAAATAGATCACCCTGTATATTCTTTCATTTTTGGAAACTGCTTTATGTGGGCTTCACAAATCATTTTTATTTTTTGAGCTCAGACGCAACGTTGCTAAGTTATTCTCATTTTAATCAAATTTTTCGAAAAATCATGGACGTGGAAAAAAATTCAACAAAACCATATTATAAGAGATCAATAAAAGAATCTGCGTATGCAAGTACCCAAGCAATGTGCCAAAACATACACAATATTTTGAGTCACGAAGAATACACAAGGTGTTCACAAACAACGATACAATTTTGCTATTTTCAAATGGCTAAAATTCATTTCATTTTCAAATGGAACATCCTGTATATAGCATCATATTCTGAGTGCTCACCAAATGAGCTATTCAATGGCATATGAATTGTAATCTAATAATACTTTTTAATAGGTAAATAATGATCAATCTCAATAAGCTTTAGCCATTTGAAAATAGCAAAATTCGATTGCTGTTTCAGAACACCCTGTGTATTCAACGTTACTATACATACAATAACATACAATATTGTGTATGTTTTGGCACATTGTTTGGGTACTTGCATACCCAGATTCATTTATTGATAAGTTATATTGATTATTGCTAATATTGATATTCTCTTATAATAACGTTTTGTTGAATTTTTTTTTCACGTCCATGATTTGTCGTTAAATTTGATTAAAATGTTAATAACTTGGCAACGTTGCATCTCAAATCAATGGCAACTAATCTCAAAAAATAAAAATGATTTGTGAAGCCCACATAAATGAAATAATATACAGGGTACTCCATTTAAAAAAGAGACCAAATTTTGGGTTCCGGATTTATGGAACACTCGGTACACTCGATTTTTTTTAAATAAGCACATCAAGTGTCCAATAACATAATTTAATTAAATTATGAATAACTTAGCAACGTTGCATCTCAAAAAATCTAAAAAAATTAAAATAATTTGTGAAGCCCACATAAATTAAAGAATATACAGGGTAATCCATTTAAAAAAGAGACCAAATTTAATGTCCCGGATTTATGGTACACTCTGTACACTCGAAAATAATTTTAATAAGAAGCACATTAAGTGTCTAATACCTTTCAATCAGATTTTTTCCTCAATTGTTATTAGTCTAGCAGCAATGCCCCGAGCGAGGATATGTGGACCACCCTGTATATTATAAAATGGGGCAGTCTCAGCTACAAGAAGGTAAAAAAAAATCGTTTTTAAACACCTTCATTTATTTGTTGTGACGTTGCCGACATTTATTTTTAAATGGCTCGGTATAATTTTTTGGTGTATTCTATATTGGGTTATATAACCCCAACATTATAAAATGTTTGCAGAAAATGTAAAAAAAAATTGAGCTAGTAGGCTCTTAAACACGAAAATCTCTGAAACAAACAATTGGTGATAATATTCAAGTAATCTTAAAATAAATTTATTCTTTTGGTGATAATATTTAAGTAATCTTAAAATAAATTTATTCTTTTTGTAATAATAATTAAGTAATCTTAAAATAAATTTATTCTTTTTGCAACATCTTTCAGTTGAAAATTATTATCTAGGTTGACCAAATGTATTATTAGAGGTAAATTAATATCGTAAGTAATAAATATGTAATTCACCTTACAAGGACGTAATTCATGCTTTCTCAAAATGTGGTCAAAATTGGACGTAACACTAACGCATTTGTTAGCACCAGATGCGTTAGTGTTACGTCCAATTGACGAACCGAAGTTTGTGGTCGTGGTTTGATGTATTATTATTAGCAAAGAGTGTTTATTCCATAGAATTTAGGATGTAACAATCTCTAACTCAAATCAGTTTTTCTGAATTTTAAATAAATAACCAAACATACAATGCCTTAACGAACAAACAAATCTAAATTTCAAACCACTCTATAAATTTGTGACTAAACCATAGGCCATTTAACAAAACTACATTACACATTAATGTAATGTGTTTATTCTTAGAATTAATAAATTCTAAGAAAGTCAATCAAAGTGACTCCAACATACAATTCAAATAAATTTAAAATTTTAATAAAACGAGATATATGTAAGTACCTTTTACAATAAACTTAATAACATTCACCACTTAAACGAATATGATATCAACACTAAAAACTTACCTAATAGTATTAATTTATTGTAGAAATTGCCTCTGAAGATGACCATAATCGAACGAAACTAGTTAGGCAAATAAATAAAAACCATAAACAACTAAAGACCTAATTACTTTAATAGTGAGTACAACAGAAGAAATATAAAATAATCGAAAAATATTGTTTAGTCTATTTCTAGACTTATCTGAATTTAAAATCTGGTTTCTAACGATTCATTTATTTCCACATTTTGTCTGGTCATATCGAATTCTATTTCAAGGATATTGTCGTTGGTTGGTACTCTCAGAATCATTAACATTTCTGTTAAAAATCAGGGGTTAAATGTAATAATGGTGTTTTTCTTCAAACGTCACAAACGTGAAACTTTGTGTCCTTGGATACGCAAATTTAAAGAGTCAATTTTTATCCTAGGAAAAAAAGTGTTTACTTTGTCTGCAGGCGGAGAAAAAGTAAAAATACTCATAACTATAGTTTTACCTTTATCCCGAAATATTTGCCATCTGGAGCATTAGACAGGAAATTATCAATTTCTTCTTTAGTTAGGACTTTTGCCTTTTTTTTTTGGTATGTAGCCTTCATTTTGTTTCTTCAATAATGCACGAAGATGTTAATATTTACTAATATCCACTTCATGTTTAATACTCAATAATGTCCGTAACATAGAGTATTGTGACAACATAGACGAACATTTCATGTTGTTCTTCTGCTTCAGTTCGGTAAAATAAGCTATCAACACATTTTGCGAATAATTGTCCACGTTCTTCTCTATGCACCAATTAATGAATCTTCGATATGCAACCTCATGAATACTCGCCGATTTTGTAGGCAGCATTCCTTCTATAGCAGCTTGCGCTATTTGAGTAATTTCAGCTGGTTTGTGGGGTGTGTGCTCCATAATAACACAGTCTTGAACAACTAAAAACTGTAAATGACAATTTCTAATTGTTCTGTTAATTACAAATTCATCCATACCAACCACAGCTGGCATGATGCTCGTTTTGTATTTTTCACCTTTTTTCTTTAATATATTTTTGAAGAAAAATATTCTTGCTTTGAAGAAAAAGTAACATGTTTTATTCGGAGAAAAGGCAACTTTGTGTGCTTCGTCTGTATTTGCCGGCCTCACAAGTTCGGCCGCCAAACTTACAGACTCACCACACAAAGTGTAACTTTTTCTCCTAATAAAGCAATATACTATTATTTACAAAGTATTAAAAGTGTCCAATTATAAATTAATTATTGCGTTTATTTTGTTTTTATATTGGGTTTAGTAGGGATTAGTATCTTTTACAACCAGTATTTTGCGGCATAGATTGTTTCCCATGGTTTAACTTCTCCGCAATGCAATATTAACAACTTACGCTTTTTCAAAGTACATTATTTATAAGCCGTCAATAATTAAAGAGCGCTACAAAGTAAAAGATTGCTTGTAATTACGTGGGGCCCCATGATTTTCTCATCAAAAATTTAAAGCCCACCGACGATTAGCCGAGGATTAGAGGGTATCGGACGTGAGAATCTCCATACGCACCCTACGGGACAGTCTCTTCCACTCGACAGTGAATGCGGGTGATTATGTATCGATTCACGAAGGGGGCATTAATTAACCACCGCTTTTTCTCAGGGGTGGCATCCACCCTCCACCGATTGTAATAATTTGCAATACGTGGGTGGGACCAAGTGGATAATTTATTACACGTAATTGACCCAGGGTGGCATTTTTTCAGGCCGATTAATGGACCACCCCCGAGACAGGTTTATGGCGCCTCACAAAAATTATCTCCACCTAGCAGTGGGAAAATTTCGATTTTTAATGGTTGTAATGGTTTTAACGGGCGATCATAAAAATTTCCGTCTAATTGAAAGATACGTTGGGTGGGTGGGACGCGATTTATACGAGCCAGCTCGACGACTTTCACCGGTAATAATGGCTGAAGCTACCGAACACACCGTCATGTATCACGTCGACCCTCTAAACGTCTGCAGCACAGGTCCTGGATCCGGAAAAATGCGACGAACACGCCCAGCTGGTACACGAAAGTGTTCCTGAAAAACTATAATATATCGCCCCAATTGAGAAACTTGGGGGCTGAGGGAATTGAAAAAAGGCAGCATAATTAAATTAAATTTATATTGCACATTTAAATCTGTCCACCTGCACTGGACTTTATGATTAATACTTTAGTTTTATTAATTTTTGGATTTGGGTTGATACCTTTACGATCATCCCCACGTCGCGCTTATTACTCCCAGGGAAACCAGCCGCGGTTTCCAGCGCCTTATCCGCGCGCCATTTTCATAATAGATTTTTGATCCGGGCAGGATTGGGCCATTTCCCATTTCCACTACATCCTGGTTGCCTTGGTTCACTGTTTAAGATATTCATGCGGACTGCGAGTCGTTCGGCCCATTAGGTATGAATATTTATGCCTGGCGCGCTCTCCGGCTCCTTATTTTACTTTCAATATAAACACTGCTGCAATCCTGGACGGGGCGCAGCAGTGAATGCTAAAAGGTCCAGAAGCAATGGGATTGTCATGTGTAGGGTAATGCCGTTTTATGGTTCGGGTACGTGTGGTGCTTCTAATGCGTGCGATCATGTGGAAGAACTAGATTTGGAATGGAACGCTCTTTGAAGCCTAATCATGTGAAATGTACACAATGCATGGAGTGAATTTCGTTACAATTCAGTAGGTCCAATACGGAATTCTGTACTTGATGACTTTCGTTAATTTTTATCGTCTACGAGTTGCATCTAAACTATTATTTCAAATTAAATTTTGTTTATAATAAGAGTACAAATATATGGCGATCTTTTTAAGTTTTCAATAGTTTATTGACGTTTTAAGATGTACAAATTCGATGTATTTTGCTCTAATTTCATAAGGCAAAATTATTGACCACCCTAGCAGCAGTACAAGTTAAGTTTAGATGTATATTTTTAGAAATTTTACTGAAAACAATTTAAAATTTTACGCGCACCACGAAAGTGTTGCGAATTCGCGCTCTACATAGCATTGGTAATGCACATACACTATTAGAAGAAACAGATCAAATTAGAACACAAGTTTCTTAAACAGTGCTCGCTTTGCGGGCATCCTCCATCAAACTACGTTATGTGGTGCGCGACAAATTCCACGCCAGTCTTGCTTTAAAATCCCATCACAATTTGTCTTTATGAGCGGCAATGGTAAAAAAGGGAACACCAGGAGCGATCATAAAACCGTCGCGCGCCGGCAAATAAATTTAGCCGGCGGTCTAATTTTACATCTCTTCTGTGAGTGACGTTTTTTTCACACGCCTTCCAGATTCTGGAGGCGTCGCGGCGCTCTCTGCGGGAGCGAACGAAGATGAATTAAGTGAGAGGTGCGTTGGGGCCGTATAAAGCGACACGTTCCGCGATTTGTCTGCATCGGTTGGACGGGAGAAGTAACGCTGTAATCTGTCCGTCTGACGTTGGGGCGGGCGACAGGCGAGAATTTAAAACTCTCTCTCCCCAGATGTATTCGATTGGGAACGAAACGCGAATTCGTTCAGCGTTTCTCAGAGTAAAAGAACAGATGAAACGATTCTATTGCTGAAAATCAAACTGTTAGGCGTGCATAATTTCTTCTGGTACTTACTTAGAACACATGTATCCAGCGTATTAATGAGAATGTGTGAAACTAGGCCGCTGAATGTTCTCATTTAAAATTTCGTTTCATAGAAAATAAACATTTCCATTATTTGATAAATCATGGCCATCCAAAAGTGAACGTTTTTTCGATAATTTGATTTTAACTTTAAATCATAGGCGTTCTAAAATGTCACACTATCCTAAAATGCCACACGGTCCTAAAATGTCACACTGTCCTAAAATGTCACAGTTTGAATAGTAACTAATACGCTCCACGAATTTCACTGACTAAAACCCAATTTAATCTAATGAAAAATACGGATATTTTCACTTAGTATCGTTCACTTTTTGTCTTTTTGCACAAAAAAAATTGGTGAAAATACCTACAAACAAAAAAATAGAAGATTATGAAAAATACAAAGAAAAGAGAAACAAAACGAATTCAATAATAAAAGAAGCAAAACAAAAGTCATAGACGAAATTTGTTGAAAGAATTAATGAGAATTCTGGGCAGAACCAAAAACTATTCTACGGAACACTAAAGCAACTAAAACAAAAAAATAACACAATTATCACGAATGAAGACAAGATAATGGAAAGATGGAGACAATATTTCAAAGAATTAACCAAACAGGATGAAGAAGATAACTTAATACAAGAATGGGAGGAAAATCGCAAGAAAAGTACGAGAAAAAAATTGATCAAATTAATACTTTTTTTTCGTCAAATTTTCAGAGGAATTATCTTTAGGCATAACATGTTAAAAAACATCTTTTTTTTAGCAAGAAGGAGATATCAAGAGACACAAAAAACAGAAATAGTCAAAAAATTAATTAGACCAACGCCAACTTACAGCAGCGAAACATGGACGATGACAGCAAAACAAATAAAAAGAATAAATGCCATGGAGATGAGATTCCAAAGAAAAATAGAAAACAAAACAAGAAGAGACAGGATAAGGAACGAGACGCACAGCAAAAACTTAAAAATAAAACCAATACAGGACAAAATAACATAACGCCAAATAAGGTGGTATGGACACATGAGACGAATGAGAGACGAAAGAAACACTAAGAAAATATACGAGACACGAGCATCAGAGGAAGACCGAGAAAAGAGTTAAACAGCGCAATAACAAAAGGTTGAGAGGGAATAAGAAAAGTGAACACATGGGAAGAAATAAATGAATTAACAAAAGATAGGACGAAGTGGAGAATCAAGTCCTTTCAAGATATTCGGCAAATCTATTAGCCTTTTGAGTATTGCTTTTTGCATATGTCCCATCTGCACTTCTAATTAGTGAATTAGGCCAAATGAGGTGGTATGGACACATGAGACGAATGAGAGAAGAAAGAAACACTAAGAAAATATACGAGACAAGAGCAACAGAGGAAGACCGAGAAAAGAGTGGAACAGCTCAATTACAAAAGGTTGAGAGGGAACAAGAAAAGGGAACACATGGGAAGAAATAAAGAAATTAACAAAAGCTAGGAGGAAGTGGAGAATCAAGTCCTTTCAAGATATTCCGCAAATCTATTAGCGTTTTGAGTATTGTTTTTTGCATATCTCCCATCTGCACTTCAAATTGGAGAATTAGGCCAAATAAGGTGGTATGGACACATGAGACGAATGATAGAAGACAGAAACACTAAGAAAATATACGAGACAAGAGCAACAGAGGAAGATCGAGAAAAGAGTGGAACTTCTCAATTACAAAAGATTGAGAATAAACAAGAAAAGGAAACACATGGGAAGAAATAAAGGAATTAACAAGAGATAGGAGAAAGAGGAGAATCAAGTCCTTTCAAGATATTCGGCAAATCTATTAGCGTTTTGAGTATCGCTTTTTGCATATCTCCCATCTGCACTTCTAATTGGAGAATTAGGCCAAATAAGGTGGTATCGACACCTAAGACGAATGAGAGAAATAAGAAACACTAAGAAAATATACAAGACAAGAGCAACAGAGGAAGATCGAGAAAAGAGTGGAACTGCTCAATTACAAAAGATTGAGAATAAACAAGAAAAGGAAACACATGGGAAGAAATAAAGGAATTAACAAGAGATAGGAGAAAGTGGAGAATCAAGTCCTTTCAAGATATTCGGCAAATCTATTAGCGTTTTGAGTATCGCTTTTTGCATATCTCCCATCTGCACTTCTAATTGGAGAATTAGGCCAAATAAGGTGGTATCGACACCTGAGACGAATGAGAGAAATAAGAAACACTAAGAAAATATACAAGACAAGAGCAACAGAGGAAGAACGAGAAAAGAGTGGAACAGCGCAATTACAAAAGGTTGAGAGGGAACAAGAAAAGGGAACACATGGGAAGAAATAAAGGAATTACCAAAAGATAGGAGGAAGTGGAGAGAATATTATAAAAATTAATAATGTATGCCTTACACCGAAAGGTAGAAAGGCAAAGGAATAAATAAATAAATAAATCGTTTACTTTTGGATGGCCGCGGTTGTACATATCTATACAACCGACAACCTACCCCTAACCCTAATGTGTTAGGTGAAGTTAGGTTAGGTATCATTTTCATTAATTAATGTTATACAGGGTTGTTCAAATTCAAATTATCACTATGGGGATATTGGAAAAGGTAACAGATATGAAGTCGGTTAAATTGGGGCAAAATTTGATTATGCAATTATGGGGAACAATAATCACTAAAGATAATTTAAAAAAATCAAAGGTTACTGAGATTAAATATTGAAAGTTTTGAAAATCCTATTTATTTTTTCCTATCATTATTTTCATTGCCAGTCATTCTCATCGACAATTAGGACATTTTAATTTTCCATCAGACGTTTCGTATGAGTGCAACCGTCATGGTTAAATTTTTAAATACGGACCTGCATTTTGTATTTTATTTTTGAAAATATTTTCATTATAATTCTTTCATAATGATGTGCAACACTCGAAGTTTTAATAACTTTTTTAATGAGTGAATATCTACAATTAAGTTTAAGGTTTTATCCATAAATTACCAGTTATATATTTAAGGTTGTTATATTATTATACATAGTATAATAATATATAGTACTTATAGTATATACGTATAGTACTTACTGGTAAAATATCTTATTTTTATTTTATTTTATGATTTATTTATTTTATTTCGCCTAAATAAAATAAATAAATCATAAAATCAAATAAAAAAAAATTCTCTGTCAGTAAGTATTAAATAATAATATAACAACCTTAAATCTACAATTAACACTATAGTGGATTTAAAAAATAAATAGATGTTTTCAAATGTTGAAACTGAAAAACAGAGAAACAACTTGCTATGGTTTTGCCACAAAATGTTTATTGATATACAAGGTGGTCACTCTTACGACGCCCACCATTAAGATATATTAAACGGAAATACATACAGAGTTGGTCAAATGGGATAAAAGTTTCTTATTTTTTGTGCCTTTCAATATACTGAAACGGAATCCTGGATATCTTGCACATTTCCTGAAATATCGCTGAAAAACTGAAAAAGTGCACTTTCATTTTCCTCTTATAACTTCTTTACTTTTGAAGGAAATTTTACAAAACTTGGCACGTTTACATTTTTTGACGTGAGCTTCCTGATGAAAGTACCAAACATTTTTGCTAGATGACTAGATGCCCAAATTTTCATAGTCAACTTTTAATTTTCTTATGAATGCAATATTGGATTTTAATAGCATTCAAAAGAGCGAAAAATTCAAATTTCAACCATGTATTACACATAGGTAATCTGATATTATTTACTACAAAAATCGATAATTTAAAAATTTGTTGCAAAAATCAAACTGCTGTGGACTGCTCTAAAAATCAATGTAATATCTTACATTATATTTTCCTGGCCGAGATTGCAAATCATAAATCATATTGTATTCATTAAATAATCAGATCAAATACCATTCTTAAAGTAAAATTTAGGATATTTAATTGTTGCCATTTATACTAATCAAAGATATTATCTCCTTTTTGGCTCAAATTACTCAAAGTTATTTTATTTGTATGAAAAAATGTGAAATTTGTTATTTCATGGCAACTTGATTTTTAGAGCAGTGCACAGCAACAGCAACAAATTATTAAATTATCGATTTTAGGTAGTAAATAATGTTAAATTACCCATGTGTTATACATGGTTATACATTGCGGCCATAAGAAAATCTAAAGTTGACTATGAACATTTGGGCATCTAGTTGGCGCAGAAAATGTGTGGCACTGTCATCAGAAAACTGACGTCGAAAAATGTAAGAGTGCCAAGTTTCGCAAAATTTCCTTCAAAAGTAAAAAAAGTTATAAAAGGAAAAGGAAAGTGCACCTTTTCAGTTTTTCAGCGATATTTCAGAAACTCTGCAAGATATCCCGGATTTCGTTTGAGTATTTTGAAAGGCACAAAAATGAGAAACAATTATCCAATTTGACCAACTCTGTATGTATTTCCGTTTAATAGATCCTAATGGTGGGCGTCGTAACAGTGGCCACCTTGTATAGACATATACAATAAACAGTTTTACATGGTTTTACATTTTTGAAAATGACAGTAAGAAGTCGAAACTCGAGTCGATATACAGGGTCCGCCAACGGGTATTGACGATTTCGGAGCGTTGTGGTAGGGGTACTAAAAAGGAGAGGGGGGAATTCAGGTAGGCAACTTGTTTAACGTAGAATGCAGTTTCATAACCATGAATTCCTGGCCGCTGCAGCAGCGCATTTTTTGTGTAACAGCATTTATCCGAACCGAGTCCATAATTGAGGTTCAGCGTCAATTCGCGCGGAATTATAACATTCCACGGCGAGGTAGGATTCCTTCAAGGAACACCATATTGCAATGGCACCAACGTTTTATGGAAACTGGAACTGTCAACAACGTTTACCGCGGGGGCTCGAGATTGGTACGTACCCCAGAGAACATCGAAAGAGTGCGAGTAGCGATACAGCGAAGTCCACAACGTTCAGCAGTTCGCCAAGCAAGAGCATTAAACATTTCGAATACTAGCGTCAGGCCAATTTTACATGAGGACTTAGGATTCCATCCCTATAAAATTCAATTGGTGCACGAGATTAAACTGCACGATTTTGCAACACGCAGCCAGTTTTGCGCAGACTTTCTGGCTCTTCATCGCGATGATGCGAATGTTTTGCCTAATTTAATTTTATCCGATGAAGCACATTTTCATTTATCGGGGTTTGTTAACAAACAAAATATGCGCTACTGGTCGTCTGAACAACCTTGCGCAGTTCACCAGCAACCCAGGATATTTGAAGTCGAAAGTGTACGTGGACAGGCCCCATACACTAGAAGAATTAAAAGAAAACATTAGACGGGAGATAAGAGCCATAAATGCGGATATGTTGCGCCGTGTCATGCAATCAGTTACCAATCGGCTTGAAGAATGTCAAAGATTAAATGGAGCGCATTTGGTAAACGTAATCTTTAAAAATTGAATGTCAATGAAAACTGCATTTTGTATTGAATAAATATATGTCATTCTTATTGTTGTGTTTCAATTAATAAACTTTTAATCTTACCTTCAAAATCGTCAATACCTGCTGGCGGACCCTGTATTAATAACCATTTTGTGGTAAAAACATAGCAAGTTGTTTCTATATTATTTATTATGAACTACTACGTAGTAAAGGTCGAAACCATCCTGATGGTTGAAAATGAATATCACAGTTCAATCATAGTTTTTAATGTGATATATTTTCGTGAAATTTTCCATGTATTTAATTGCATTTATTTCCACACTTGCGTTTATCAGAGTTGTAATGTACAGAGTGATAATAATAATTTAAAAAAAAAATTGGTCGTTGCATTGCAGGGCACATCGATGTCAATTATTTGCGAGCTAACTGCAGACTCATATCCTGAAATAACGCCTTGCCGCGTTTGCACCACATGGCGAGTAATGTGCTAATAGCTGCTGTGTAGTGTTACTTGTCCGTAATTGTGTTTGCCACGAATGCGATGGTATAAAAATTGATCGCGCTATTATTTCTGCACCAAGCGTATTGCATGTTATTTACAAAACAGTAACACAATTTTGGTGGAGGAGCCGGGCTAACAAGGTATATTATACGTAAGTACATATTATCCGTAAGAGTAAGTAGAGTAATACGTAAGTACATATTATCCATATAATCCGGAAGATAACTAAATAAACACTAAATGCTTTTTATGCAATTAACAACTAATATTAAATTAATGGCTTAAACCCACGCCAGTCCAAAGCAAGGCAATTATTTATATGCCATTATTTTGGGAACCATTGTTTTCAATTCATTCCATTCAATGCAAAACTTTCTGTACTTTCCTAAATAACATCATATTTACGATGGCCTCATTACCATACCGTTTTACAGCAAACACCGGAATTGCAGCCCCAGTTCCAGTCGCATTCAATCCCAGCACCCATTACAATATCAATATAAAACTCCGACACATTTCGCCCGTTTTATATTCGAGGGTTTTCCACCGAGCATTGTTGCCGTTGAAAATATGAAATTTCCCGTTCACTTCGCCCCGCATCCTCGCGACTTATTATGCTGCGGTTTCAACAAGTGACACTTGACAGTTCAATAACGTGCCACAATCCCCGTGTCTGGGGGTGGCCGTGGGGGGAAACATCAGCCACCGGGGTTGAGGGGGGCTGCAGCCCCCCGAATCCCGCATGCATCGCCGGGGCTAAATCTAAATCACGGACGCGCCGACAGTTTTCGGCCAGAGTACGTTGTTGTTGTGTAGGTGGTGCGCGACACGCGAGTCACATCCCGGGATTACTTTCCAGCCACCCCCTGCGGGCGTTTATGAGTGGTGGATGCAAAATGTATAAGTTAAAGTGGATGGGAACGGGGAGCAGCCGGTGGAGCCGTCGGGAATGAGCAAGGGCGGGAGGGTGCATTTATAATTGGAGATCAGTCTGAGGAGTGTTCAAGGGCCCTTTCTGTAACTACATACGAAATTTCAATTTAGCGGATAATTTAAAGAATAATCAAGTGACGCACTCCACAGTTTCACACCCTCGCAGTTTCTTTCACTTCCCGTCGAGTGTAAGGCAATTGAAACAATGCGATTTACCATGAGTCTTCCAATAATCAATTCGACTTATACGCGAATTATTCATAAAGACACAAACCCTACATTTTCAATCAAAATCATGTACTAGTTTTAGTAAATTTGTGCCCATCTCGAAAGAAAATATTCAAATAATGCTAATATCAGTAATAAAAAAAAATAATTAAATTTAAAATCCCGAAAAGTAAATTCCTAATTGTACGTGGATTATTCCCACACTTGTATTTATCAGAGTTGTAATGTACAGAGTGATGATAATAATAATAAAAAAAATGATCGTTGCATTTATTTACCCCAAAATTTAACTCAAAATGTTGGGGTTTATATAAGACCATTATTTTTATCGAGATGTTTCACAACTATGTGCCCATAGAGCCAGGATAATATGGCTCTATAGCCACATAGTTGTGAAACTTCTCGATAAAAATAATTGTCTTGTACCCCAAAATTTTGAGTTAAATTTTCTGAATTTTCAATTCAAATTTTTTGAATTCACCTCTCATAGAAAATGGAGAATACATTTATGTCGATCTCTATGGAAAATAACCAAATAATGCTAAGTACTCCAAAATAAAGTAATAAAATTTCGAGAAGTAAAACTCTACATGACAGACAAATCTAGAGACAAATAAAAAAAGTACTATGATGTGTTGAATTCCAAATGAAACATACAAGAAATGCTTATACGTATAGACAATTTGGCTCTAGGGGCACATCAAATTTGAAACATCTCGATAAAAATAATGTCTTATAGGTATATTCCAAAATTCAGAGAAAATGTTTCTGTATTTTCATGTAATCATGTAATAAAAATTAAATAAAATTAATTAAAATAAATAAATTAACTAAATTAAAATCTTGTAATTAACGTCTTGTAGAAAATAGTAAGTACATTTATGCTGATGTCTAAAGAAAAAAAAATCAAATAATACCAAGTAATACAAAAAAAATAAAATATTCTGTTATATTTTTTCTGTTCTGTTATACTTTCATCCATTTAGATATCAATTATGATATCTTATCGTTTTTATTTTAGATATCAGTTATATTTTTTATTGTTTTCTTTCTTCTTTATTGGAGTACTTACTGGTATTATTTAAATATAAAGATGTTTTGTTGTTCCTATTATTTTTATTATTTCTTCGTCACCTTACTAGACTAGTTTCGGCTATTGTGCTCCAATAAAGAAGAAAGAAAACAATAAAAAATACAAAAAAATGTCATAGGTATAAAGTTTTGAGAAGCACATCTCTACTTGACAATTTGTCTCCAAAAAAATAGTTGATTTGAGTTGATATCCAAATTAAGCATACAAGAAGTGCCAACATGCTTACTGTACTTACTTAAATATAAAGATGTTTTGATGTTCTTATTTTTTTTAATTATTTCTTCTTCACCTTACTAGAACTACTTTCAGCTATTGTTCTCCAATAAAGAAGAAAGAAAACAATAAAAATACAAACAAAATGTCATAGGTATAAAGTTTTGAGAAGCACAACTCTACTTGACAATTTGTCTCCAAAAAATAGTTGATTTGTGTTGATATCTAAATTAACCATACGAGAAATGCCAAAATAATCAACAATGTCTCAATACATCCCAAAATTTCAACTCAATTTTTCTTTATCAATATTTATAAATCTATAAGAAAAATGAGACAATCAGGTGTATTGCGTATCAAAACACTTTACTTACCTTACGTGTACCTTACTTGACAGCATCACATTAGAATTTTAGATGCATTTATGTCATAAACGAATCTGACATTTTTGTGATACTGCAAAGTAACGTACACGCTACTGCTAATGTTTTTTGATAAGCAATACACCTGAACATCTCATAGAATAGGGTTTTAATAAATTCATAGTGATCGCCAAAAAACATATTCAACAAGGGCAGTAAGACTTTGGTCGGATTCCTTAATCAGACAGGGTAAACAAAAGGTGTAATCAAATTATAAGCTAAATGGTGTTCTTTGCTAAATGAAGTGTATAAAATAATTAATAAAATTCAAATAATGCCAAAAAAATCGAAAATTTTCTCTATTGTTATTAAATTTCTGAAAGAAAGTCTATCTTAGAAAGTCTAAGAAAATAGTTATAGATAGTTTACATTATTGTACAAATTAAATATTTCAAGATAGGTGCAATTTCAGGAACATTAATAAAACTGGTTAACAAAATGTTTGTCCATTAGACGTAAATAGCTGATTTCAGAAACGTCAACAAAAATTTTCTAGGACGTCAGGTTTTTGTAATATTTCATTTTTTTGTATAATGTGTAACTAATTTTTTTTTTTCGGGATGCAAGATCATTGGAATCGGGATTTATTATCGCAATACCAGATTCAAGTTTCAGTTTAACAGCTACCGGTATCACTTTTCTAACCTAACTTTTACTGAGAACGTCTTTTTGTAAGTAAATAGTGGAAAAACTATGTAAACAATAAAAAAAACGACCTCCAACATTTTTTTTTGCATTTCGTATATATTTATAGCAAATACTTTCCGAAAAATGCATTTAAATTGTAGAGACAATACATTCGCCAAATTTTGTCGACCAGTGTAATTAAAAATTCTTAATATAACATAATTCAAAAGGGATCTTTATAGTCAAATATGTTTACTGTTTTATATTGTATAACTGTTTTTAAACCTTAAAACAAACAAAATGTTATTTTTAGCATTTTTTCGACTTTATTGAACTTATGCGTTATTTTTGAATTCCCTGTACGATGTTATTTAATGTAATGTCATGATATGATATGATTTATAATTAATTTGTGTTCTGATCTTCAAATAAATCAATAAGAAAATAGGAAATAATTCACAAAATATGCTATAAATCCGTGAATGCTTTCAAGTAATTTGTTTCTATTCCAGTTTTGGGCTTGAATCTAAAAAGTATCCTAGGTGGTATCCTAGGTAATTGAACCATAGTCAAACTGATCTAGGTTCGTACAACTGGGCCCAAGGGAACTTTAATTTTGGTGGAAACGTGATTTACGTGAAATGTATCTCAAAAATTTGAGTAGCATATCTCCTTCAGGGCAATTTGTCTCGTTAGCTATTTCAGTTTTGAAACTGTATTTAAAAAAAATAATTATGACAGACCTATCAGTTTTCTGATCAGGTTAAGACTTCCAAGAATACCTAATAATCCAAAAATATCTCAATAAATGGTAAAACAGTTCGTGAAGTTATGTTCTATTTATCTCTAATTGTATTTTGACCTTGAAACGACACCCAATAAAACATATTTATAATTGATTTGAACAGGTCTTTAAAGCTAGCATTCAAAGAATACCAAATGATAGAAAAAAACGTCCCAAGTTTAGAAGTAAGTCTTACGACGGTAATTCAACAATTAAAAAGATATATTGATTCAGAAAACAAACGGTGTATAGATTTCTCCCAACGGTGAACTAGCTTTTTTATGCCCGATGCAAAGAAGTCTTTGTCTAATTGTTTTAGCCACTGACACAGAAATTCTTTGACCTCCTCGTTGTTACTGAACCTTTTTCCACGTAATGCCTCCATGAGTAGACCAATCAAATGAAAACCAGAGGTTGCCAAATCTGGACTGCAGGGCGGACGAAGTAGTATCTATCCATTTGACCTATATACCTATCATATACCTATCCATTTTTTGAAAAATAATAAGAATTAAAATTTGATATTATAGGATAAATTCTTTCCTTAGTAAACAACTTAATTGCATCACTAAAAGGCTGAGGAATTCCTATAAACCCTACTTTATTGTTGAGGGCGAGCATTGCCATGTAGGAGAATTACGCCTTTTCTTTGAGATCTGAGATTTTTTCCCTCATTGCAGTTTTTATTTCGTTCATCAGCATGTCTGAGTAATAGATACTGTTTTCGGTCTTCATGAATATTATTGCCAATGGGGGTTTCAAGCAAGGGATTTGATACTTCAACTGGTCGTCCAAGATGTTGCTCATCAGTCACTGGCGTTCGACCATTTTTGAACTGTTTTGCTCACTTATAACATTTCCGCGTTTCATATAACTTTCAGCGTACTGTAAAATCATTCGAGAACAGATTTTAGTCGGTTCAGAAAGCAAAAAACGGATTACTGATCGTCGTTCAACTAATGTGGAAACTTCAAGCGGACACGCCATCGTTAAATGCAATTTTAAGCTAAAAACAAAACATTTTTTATCTATCAGGTAATCAGAGCTTATCCCAGTGACAATGATCTAAAGTCATAAAAGTACCAAACTCCTTCTACAAACTGTTTCTTTCCTACATCAATGTGTCTCTTTAATTATTGAATTAATCTCGTATTATAAGTGATGCGTCTTTATTTAACTCAAAGCAACACCTAATAGAAAATTTCTATAGTCAATTTCTATTGGCATTACAACAATAAAAAAATTATGTCCCAAAATACTAAAGGTGGATCTTTTATGGGCAGTTAGTCTCTATTTCAGTTCGCAAATAAAATCCAAATTGTATCCCATTTTCAAAATTAATTTCTAACAATATTTCATTTATGCAAAATTAATAACTAAAACGATTTCATATTTAAATTAATGTGCCAAGGTTTCTTATACATGGAATTAATTTGCAAAACTATCTATTTTTAATATTCATCTCCTCGCGATTAAGTTCTAAACCTAAAACTAACATGGGTAACTGTGAGTATCGAAAATCTCTACACATCTTTTAAACCAATTGCAACTGATTTGTGAAGGTAATGTTTTTTTTAATATTGATCTCTAAAATGAGTTCAGGGAGTTAATATCGTGAGGTTTGAATTAATAATCTATTTGTTTCAAATGGAAGTATTTGTAAATTTGCTTTTAAACCAATTCTAACTGATTTGTGAAAGTATTGTTTATTTTAATATTGATCTCTAATATGAATTCAAGTAGTTAATATCGAGAGGTTTGAATTAATAATCAATTTGTTTCAAATGGAAGTATTTGTAAATTAGCTCAAAACAACAATAACTTGACAGCTCTTCTAAACCTTTGAAGAAATTTGTGAAGATTTTAATATCAATATTTGGTCCTTAAACTAATTCCAATGACTATTTGAAATTTTGCGTAACAAATACTTATATTATCTCAAGGTTATTTTAGGATTTCATTTCTAGAAAGATCTGTTTGGTTTTATCATTCATCTCTTTGTGTATGTACTGATCTCTATTTTTTTTTTCTAATATTGAGCAATATTCAAACAAATGTTAATTCAATATAAAATTTAAAATAAAATCTGTATTGGCGTTTTTGGGAGAATACCTCCTATGTGAAAAAAACCTAAACTTTTCAGGAGACGAAAAAACATTATACTATTAACAACAACTATTTACTTTGTTTTATATTTATTACTTTTAATATTTCCGGGCCTTTGTATCACATACGAGGTTTCCCATTCGACGCAGGATAGGAAACTTGATAGAAAAACACTAAAAAATGAAAACCACCAAAAAATGTCACACATGAGGAATTGTCCCGAAAGTGTGGGGACCATGATATTATGCTAGTAGGTTGAAGAATAACATAACATCTGACATAACTCTAACATCATTCACAGTTTGAATGACATGTCTTCATGTATTATTCAGCATAATAGCAGATACATTACATGGGCTAATCACATTTCGAAGGCCCATCACCTGTTGATTTATGTTGGCAAAGCAATAAATATCCCTAGGTTTCAATTAAAAGTATCTGCAGACGATGCAAGTTGGTATAAGTAAAACAGTTTAACTGTCAAATTGGCGCATGACGTGGTAGTTATAAAAAATTGATGGCAGTGCTCGAAAAGTGAGAAATTAGCTCAAGAAAAAATAAAAAATGTCTCTCTTTCTATTTCTCTCTATTTCTAAAGTTTCTGTTTTCTCTGGGACTTTGTTGGGTTTGTTATGGTTTTGACATTCAACAACAATAACCTGACCTAACTTTTCATTTCTCTTAGACACCATGTATATTTTCGAGGTAAACTGCGATGTTGGTGGGCCTTTGAAATGTGAAAAGCATATAGAATAAAGTGTTCAATGTTTAACTATACTTATACAGCGCGATCAACAATTATTTAGATAAAAGAACCCCTTGAGATGTAAGACGTATGTCTGCTAGGGTACAAGACGTCAGTTAAAATCTGGTAGCAGCAATGCATGATAGGTCTGTATTTTGTAGGGATGCAAATTTAAGTCCTTCTTAAATTTTTTATTTTTAAATAGGCGCCCCTTATCTAAATAATTATTGATCGCACGGTATAAAGTTGGTACAGTGAGAAAAAGTTACCTACTAATATGTTTTATACATTTAAAATTCAATATTACAGGTCTACACTTGTTGCTATAATATTGCAAATATTGCACTTATAGAAAATTCATAACAGCCGAGAAGAAACAATGGAATTTGTGAATAGTTCATCCGGAAGCTGCACACATTTTTCATTTCACCGTAACCGCAATCAAAACGGGAGCATGCATGTAATCACGTTTTGCTCCCCATTGCGACAGTTGAGCTCTCTTTTTCCTCCCGAAACGAGCGTGTTTGTGTGTGTATATCTGGGAGTAAACAGTGCCGAGGGCGGAAGCGCTTCCAGACAGCGGAAGCGCACTCTGTCTTCAGATTATTTATGATTATGGCTTAAACGGCGGAGGCCCCATTGTATTCTTTAATTCCTCCCCGCTTTTATTGCGCTTTTTTATTGTGTATCCATCATCCCTCCACCGGCCGAGATTAATCTCGGGGAATGCGGAATTAACGGACACCGCGCGGAACTTTGCGAATTAAATAAACGTGAGAATGTAAAATGCAAAATGAAAATGCGGATTAGGCGGCAAGTTTTAAAGCCTCGCGAGCGGCGAAAGTTCCCAAGTTGGGTACGATTTTTTTAATAGTTGCTCACGGAGCTTGTGAGCTTAAGATGTGTTGGCGTAAGATTTCCCGTCTTATCAAAGAATGACTGTGTAAGCTGAAAATAACTTAAAGCGTAAAGTATAAACCAGGTGAATATACCTACTAAAAGTAAGATTTCTACCCTTGTAATTCGTAAATGTTTTTGTTCAGAAAATTATCAGAAATCTACTATAGGAGCGTTCACCCGTGATTGGTTTAAATTTCTCATGCTTCCTTGACGAAATCCTACCGAAGTTCATCGTTTCAAGTTAAAGAATGACATTGATAGTTGACAAAATATCGACCAAAACAAATAGTTACATATATCAAATCGAAATTAGAGAACAACTAGAAAACAACTTCCAATTAGGGCAGTAGATAGGCTAGGACAGTTCGAGGCCATTTCCCATAAGGATTTATATAGGAGTCTAAATTCTTTTTTCCGGTGGCCGAGTTGGGAGGTCGATATTTGTACAACGGGTTTCCTATGAATTTAGACCCCTATGCAAATCCTTATGGGAAAACGCCCCGAACTGTCCTAGCCTATCTACTTAGGGTATTGGAAAGCAATGGAGGAGCTGGGTGCAAGAACAGCGATGTCTTTTGTTTTCTCAATCATTGAAATCTGGAAAGTTTTAACAAACAATACTTTTATTTTATCTTCTAGATTTATAATTTTTGAATAATAAATGTAAATAATGAAATGTCCTCATTTTTAGAAGTTATATTAAGTGTTGTTTATTTTATAAATCAATATTGTTAGTGAATTACACTTCTAAATAATGAATGGAAAATATGGATTGAATTAAACTAGTGAGGTAATAAATCACACGGTATTATTACAAAACGTCGACGAAGTTGTAATGAATATGTAAAATACTAGGTCATTGATTTTTATAACAATGGGTGCTTTGTGTGCAGGGAAGTAATTCTGAATTAAAAATGAGTTTCTTTAGTAGATCACTATCGTGTATTTAACAGAAAGTAAGCGAATTGCTGCATTACAGTATGTAGTACTTTTATAATCGGATTGCTGTTCATGGTGCAAAAAAAGGTATTAATAAAATAAAAAGCCTCGAATTCCTACAAATCAGCAAATCAGCGCATAAAAATATTTATGAGAATTTATTTTTAAATGAGTGTGAAATGGCCCGCTAGGTCATTTAAGATTTAAGAACCTTTTTTTATAAAATACTGACATTTTGAAAATATTTTCTGCTATTTTCGAATGTTTTTGTTTTAATTTTCCCAAGAATATTTACAATCTATCTAATGAGACATTAGGTAAATTATTTGATACATATAATTGACAGGTATAGTGGTACTGCAATCAATAACTCTATTTTCAATATACAGGGTGATTCTTTAATATTGCGACAAACTTTAAGAAACGATTCCTTGTCAAGAAATAATAGGGGTCTTTTATATAAAGTAGGTTGACATACGTCAAATTTGACGTATTACTTAATAAAACTGTTTAGCCTTAAAATGTATAACTATGGATAACGTTTTTCATAAAGTCGACTAGCTGCTAATGCATTGTCGTTTGCAAGTCCATATACAAAGTGCATGTCGCACATTAAACTGCTTGTGTAGTTATCCATTTTAAGGCTAAACAGTTTTATTAAGTGATACGTAAAATTTGATGATTCAATGTCAATAAATAAGATCCCTCTTAATTTTACATAATGTAGGTTGATATAAAAGACCCCTCTTATTACTTGACAAGGAATCGTGTCTTAAAGTTTTTTTTGCAATATTAAAGAATCGCCCTGTATAACAAGTAAATAAAATTGTTAGTTCTGGGCTGGGACCATATTCTACCTAGGTTCTGGGTTCAAAAATTCAGAAATGTATGTATCAATTCAAATTTGATGATTCCTTGTCAAGAAATAAGCGGGGTCTTTTATATAAAGTAGGTTGATATAAAAGACCCCTCTTATTTCTTGACAAGGAATCGTTTCTGAAAGTTTTTCGCAATATTAAAGAATCACCCTGTGTAACAAGTAAATCAAAATTGTTAGTTCTGGGCTTGCACCATATTCGACCTAGGTTCTGGGTTCAAAAATTCAGAAATCTATGTGGTATGTCCAAAGGGTTCAATCTTTTCAGTCTTCTAGTAGTTACGTCTTGCAGCAGTTCTTCGGCCAGTGAGTTGGGCCGTACGCTTAGTCTATGTTTATATTTCACAGAATATTTTGAGGCTCTTTGACGGAGGTCATCTGGAGGTCTTTCAGAATTTTCCAATTCGCTACAAATCTCGGGCCATTTATAATTGATCTTAGTATATTTGATTGGAATCTTTCCATTATTTTAATACTACTGATGCTTGCTGATCCCCAGAGCTGTATGCCATATGTCCATATTGGCTTAAGAATGGCTTTGTGTATTAGAAGTTTATTAGCAAAGGTGATTTTGGAATAAATTTTAAGGCGAAACAGTTTTATTAAGTGATACCTCAAATTGGTCGATTCCTTATCAAAAAATAAGAGGGGTCTTTTATATAATGTAGGTTGATATAAAATACCCCTCTTATTTCTTGGCAAGGAATCGTTTCCTCAAGTTTTTCGCAATATTAAAGAATTACCCTGTATAACAAGTAAATAAAAATTGTTAGTTTTGGGCTGATATCATATTCGACCTAGGTTCTGGGTTCGAAAATTCAGAAATCTATTTGGTTTGTCCAAAGAGTGCAATCTTTTCAGTCTTCTAGTAGTTATGTCTTGTAGCAGTTCTTCGGCCAGTGAGTTGGGCTGCACGCTTAGTCTATGTTTATATTTCACAGAATATTTTGTGGCTTCCTCTTTGACGGAGGTCATCTGGAGGTCTTTCAGGATTATCCAATTCACTACAAATCTAGGGGCATTTATAATTGATCTTAGTATTTTTGATTGGAATCTTTCCATTATTTCAATATTACTGATGCATGCTGATCCCCAGAGCTGTATGCCATATGTCCAAATTGGCTTAAGAATGGCTTTGTATATTAGGCCCAGTTGTACGATCGTGGATTATCCTTGACCATGGTTCAGTTGCCTAGGATACCATTGTATTAACAATTGTATCCTAGGTAATTGAACCATGGTCAAGGTGATCCACGATCATACAACTGGGCCTTAGAAGTTTATTAGCAAAGGAGATTTTGGAATTCTTACATATTAACTAATAGATTTGTCTTAGTTTGAAGCCCAATTGGAGCCTTTTTTTCCAAATATCTGTTTTCCATGTAAGTCTACGGTCAAGGTGCATTCCCAAGTATTTCGCATCATCAGCTTGCGGTAGTACTAGGCCATTTAGGCCCAGTTGTACGATTGTGGACCACCTTGATCATGGTTCAGTTACCCAGGATACAATTGTTAATACAATGGTATCCTAGGCAACTGAACCATGGTCAAGGATGATCCACGATCGTACAACTGGGCCTTAGTGTAACAGGGGGACATGTTTGTTTTCTCAGCGTATATGTGACGTGGATTGATTTTGTTTCATTGACTGTTATGCGCCATAGATTTAGCCAGTTCTGGATTTTTGTATAGGTGATTTTGAAGATTGGAGGATGCACTGGTGGGATTTTCGTGGCAGGCCATGGGGGCTGTATCATCGGCGAATGTTGCTGCCATGCTTTCATTAGTCGTTGGAAGGTCTGCGCTGAACAGCAGGAACCCAGGACCCTTCCCTGTGGTACTCCAGATTTGATGCAGTACTGTGAGGTTATTTCTTCTTCGACTCTAACTAGGAAATGTCTTCCGCTTAGGTATGCCTTCAGGACCACGAAGAAAGTGTGGGGTAATTTTTGTTTAAGCTTGAACAAGAGCCATTCATACCACACCTTGTCGAAGACCTGGCTAATGTCTAAGAAAGCCTTGGAGCAGTATTGCTTCCCCTGGAATGTTTCATTTATTTTTTGAACTACCCTATGGATTTGTTCCACTGTTCCGTGTTTTTGTCTGAATCCAAACTGGTGAGGTGGTAATAGTTTCGTTCGATTAGGAGAGGATGAAGTCGGATTCAAAAACTTTTGAAAGTACCGGGAGAAGGCTTATAGGGCGGTAGGATGCCAGATGCCACTTTGTCCTCTTCTTTTCCCGATTTGGGAAAAAAGATGATTTCTGCTACCTTCCAATGGTTGGGGAAGTGTTCCAATCGCAGGATTGCATTGAATATTTATGTTACCAGTCTCATTCCTATGGGTGGTAGTTCTTTTAACATAGGTCCTGTTATTAGGTTTATTCCAGGAGCCTTTTTCGTGCTTAGGTTACTAATTATGAATGTGACTTCCCTGACGTTGAAGTTTTTGATGGGAAGGTCTAGCTGGAAGGGAGCTTCCAAGAATTGGAGCATTGGAGCTTCTTCTTCTTTCGTGCAACTTCTTAGGTATGGTTGGAACACGTTAGATAAGTGGTCTGCAAATGCATATTCTCTTTCATTCCGGGCCCAGGTGCCATTTGTTTGAATATGTAAAAAGTTTTACAAAATTTAGCTGTAATTTTGATGATTTTTCGTGAAGCTCAGTATTCACGTAGAAATTAGAAATTTGCAGATTTGCTTTTATAAAAGCCGGTTTGGTTCATGGAAATGTCGCATGAAGCTTGACCTCTTAAAAATCCGTCTGTTAAATTTAAATTAGGCTTTGTACGTGTATTCGTCCGTACAACACGGTTCAGTGTATTATCTCTGGACATCAATTTTAATGAACGGTCTTGTTATTGCGGTATCCACTCGTTCATCATTGTTTTAATGCAAATGCGAATATCAATTACACACCTCTCTCGCGCACTCCGAGGAACAGTTGCAGAAATAATGAGACGCCAAGGCCCAAAAACGCTTCCTAGGGGCATCCCGCACCTATTTTTCAACGTCCCGACGCGAAGTGATTTATCACCTATACCGCTTCCTTTCACCAGGAACACCTTCCGGCGGTTACGCAAATGACTCGCGGATGCCGGTTTCTGCACACGAGCTTTACGCCGGTAACGGTTCTTGCAGCCCTTTTTTTGCGCCAACCATCATTATTCGAAACAATTTAATGGAACAATGACCAGATAAAGACTAAAGTACGGAACACGAGGCTCGGGAGTCTCGAAACTTTAATTTCAGACTAAAACCGCGACGCACTCTCATAATGCGATTATGAAAACTTCCCTCGTAAACCACGCAAAAATCGTCCCAGTGCTGAAATTAGTTAACCAAAGTGTCTCGGGATTTTGCGGATCGTTATCGGGCGATGTGGGCTGGTGACAACACCAGTGGCGCATCCCTCGAGGGGGCGCGAGCCCCCCTGGCATCTAATTGTGCCCCCGTCACTTCCGGCGGAACACGCGCTGCGTGTTGGACACATGCTGCGGTTGTGTCCCGATAGTCTAATTAAGATTTCGTCGCCACGCTTTAATCAGAGCCAGGGGAGTCTACACTAATGAGCACGCGATGCTGACAATGCTTTTCGATAACGCGAAAATGCGCAATTAGGCTTTTTGTAATTGCAACTAGGCCTGACATCGCCAAGAAAGCTGCAATAAAGCACCGTTCCCCGGAGGAAAAAAAAACGCGCGCCCTCGGAAACTCTACCTATTCACGTACGTGCGCGATTTATGTCCATCTATAGAACTGCAAACTACCTCTCATACATAAGGGCAAAGCCTTGGGAATAAATAACGAGTCCGGAGTGAGCAGTAAGTCAGCTCGGCTGCCTCTTATATTTATTTAAAATAAAACTCTTAATGAACTATTCATCATACGCACAATGCTTGATTAGGAGGCGCTTTATTCGGCCGTGAATCGATCGATGAGTGCGGGAGTTAATGAATCATATCATTAGCGCCTAATTAAATCAACTGAATACACAAGTACTAAAAAAAAAACCGCCAAGCTGGTGCTTATTAATTCATCAGCAATTACTAGTGAATACATTACAGATAAATGCCTAGATTTCGCCGTTAAGATTAAAGAAACGCTCAATTAATCTGAATGCATTCCACGAGCGATGAAGGGGTAATCATAACTCTTCAAGGCGATTCAGGAAAAAGTGCAATAGGTTTTAATTCTGAGCAATGCGTTTAATAATATTCCGCGTTTAAATGGGAATGTGGCAGCTCTTGGTATCATAATTCTGATAATTACGGCTCAACGCGAAAGAAGAAATTGAGGAAATGCAAAGCATTGGGTTACGATTATACTGACAAATATGCTAGCGAAAATTTCCAACCGCTCGAATTTTTGTGGTTTCACTAAAACCTACAAGAGGACTTTTAGATTTAAACTTGATATTTAACAGTTTCGTAACGTTACTTGGTCCTGATTTGTTTTGGGTTGAAGACGACCAACCCAAACCGGAAGTGATGGTCATCTTCAACACAAAACTAATCAGGGCCACGTTACGTTAGGAAAACTCTTAAATATCAAGTTTATACTTTAAAGTCCTTCCAATTTTGTAAGTTTTGGTTTTGTAAATTTGTCGTTCTGTTATAAGGGATGCCCAAAAGGTATATTTTTGTCATGGATGGGCTGATATGATGAAACTTCAAATTTTTCAAAGTTAATTAGAATTCTGTCATTTTACATGGATTTATGAAACATTGTTACAATTATTTCGCTATACAGACAAGCAGATGAAATTTTGATCATTATTTCATCTGCCTGATGAAGCTATTGTCAAACATTGCGACAATTGTTATACTGTACGAATAGAAAGATGAAATAATAATCATTGTTTCATTTGGTCAATGAAGCTATTATCAAATAGTGAAGTAGGTTAAAAGGCACTCAAAATGTCACTGGTTACATTCAAAATTTAGACAGTATAACGATATTTTGAGAATTTTAATTAAAATTTTGATTAAGCATTATGAAGCAAATTGAAATATATGTAGAACAATTCTTCTCCTTCGTTTGTAGTGTCTGATTATTTTTATATTGCAATGATTATAGTAAAACTATAAATAGTCTGTCAATTCATGTAATGCAAATTAATTAATTCGATTAATACTATTGAAATTTAATTGTGATTATTTTCGTTATTCCGAAAATTTCAATTATATTCCTGAAACATAATTCCTTCTCAAAAATTTCTATATTTATTGTTTAAATTGCAAGTATAACTGTCAAAATTATCATGAATTCTGTCAATATTTTAATTTGATTATTCTGTCGAAATTTTATCAGCAATATTAGATTATTCCGAAAATTTCAGTTGTTTTCTAAAACATGATTACTTCTCAAAACTATCGATATTTATGGTTTAAATTGCAACCATTACTGTCATAAGTATCATGAATTCTGACAATATTTCAAATTCATTATTCTGTCGAAATTTTATGAGCAATCTTTGAAATTCTCTTAGTAATGATTAAAATTTTGACAGTAATCATTGCAGTATTGACATATTAATACATATATAATATTTATTTAAAACTTTCATTGATTGTTGTTAAAATTTCAACGATTACTGCCAAAATTTCAATTATTACTGTCAAAATTTCACTGAATATTGATGAAATTTGTATAGAATAATGATACTTTATGTGTGTACTTTTTTTCTGTAAACATCATGACTACTCAAAACGTTCAATATTTACCATTAAAGTTGTAATCATTACTGTCAAAATTATCATAAATTCTATCAATATTTCAATTTCATTATTCTGTCGACATTTTATGAGTATTTGAAATATTTTCGGCAATCACTAACATTTTGACCAATCTCTGCAATATCGACAGAACATATAATATTTATTTGAGATTGAACTGTCAAAATTTTAATGATTACGGATTTCTGATTACTGAATTTGGACATAAGAGCAACATTTTGAGAATTTTCATAAACATTTTCAGTAAGAATTTTGTAGATGGTTGAAATATTTCTATAAAAATTTTCCTCCTTCGATTGCAGCCTGTTTCCTAGCAATGTTTATTGCTAGTATTTCAATTATTACTGGTCAAACTATAAATACTGTAGCAATATATCACTGCCTCTATTCAAATCTATTCAAATTTCGATCAATATAATGAAATTTTAATGGTGTTCTGATTTTTTGTTATATTACGAAAATGTTTACTTTTTTCTGTAAATCTAATGACTTAAGTTCAATGTTTATTGTTAATTGTATTCATAAATGCCAATATTTTCTGTCCATTTTTCAATTTTATTATTCTGTCGACATTTTTTGAGTAATATTTGACATTTTCTTCGTAATGATTAACATTTGGATGTAATAATTAGAATATTGAAAGAATATGTAATATTTATTTGAAAATTTCAATGATTGTTGTCAAAATTTCAACGATTACTGTCCAAATTTCAATGAATACTGAATATTGCAGAAATTTGTATAAAGACACTTTCTGTGTGTAATTTTTTCTTTGTAAACATAATGACAGCTTAACACGTTTAATATGTTCTAGCAATATTCAACTATCAATTGTCCAAATTTCAACGATTATTTACAAATTTCAATGATTACTGAATATTGCTGAAATTTATATAGAATAATGGTACTTTCAATATGTATATTGTTCTGTAAACATTATGACTAATCAAAACGTTCAATATTCTATCAATATTTCAATTTCAATATTCTGTCGAAATTTTATTATGAGTATTTGAAATATTTCCAGAAATGACTAACATTTTGACAGTAATATCTGCAATATCGACAGAACATATATTATTTACTTGAGAATGATTGCACTGCCACTGACATTTTTTTAGTAACAATTAATATATGGATGTAATACTGCAATATTGAGAGAATATATAACATTTATTAGAAAATTTCAATGATTATTATCATAATTTCAACTATTGCTGTCGAAATTTTAATGATTACTGAATATTGTTGAAATATTCACACTTTGTACTTATTTGTATAGAGACACTTTCTGTGTGTAATTTTTTCCTGTAAACATAATGACTACTTAACACGTTTATCATGTTCGAGCAATATTCAACTATCAATTGTCAAAATTTCAACGATTACTTACAAAATTAAATGATTACCGAATATTGCTGAAATTTATATAGAATAATGACACTTTCAGTATGTATTTTTTTTCTGTAAACATAATGACTACTCAAAACGTTCAATACTCTCAATCAATATTTCAATTTCATTATTCTGTCGAAATTTTATAAGCATTTAAAATATTTTCAGCAATGACTTACGTTTTGACAATAATCTCTGCAATATCGACAGAACATATCGTCGGCTTAATGTTACAAGGTTGTATGTGAAAATTTGTAAATTTGGGAATAAGGACTTCAAATATATTTGTTACTTCAGAAAATGATGTATTGTGCATTGTAATTAGATTTTTTATATCACAGGTTCTTAATATTCCGATTTTAACCTTCCAACAAGCTCAAAGGTTCTGCTTTGAAAACATATGGTCCTGTAAAGTTGTACACCTAAATATTGAAAAAAATACATGGAACAGTTATATTATTTACTTGATAATGATTGCACTGTCAAAATTTCAATAATTACAGTTAAAATTTCAATGATTACTGATAAAATTTAGACATACTAACAATATTTTGAGAATTTTCATTATCCCAGGTTGAAATATTTGTAGAAAAATTCTCCTCCTTTGATTGCAGTGTCTGTTTATTGCTAATATTTTAATGAATACTGTCAAACTATACATATTCTATCAATATATCAGTGTCTTTGTCCAAATCTATTCAAATTTCGATCAATACTATTGAAATTTCAATTGTGTTCTGATGTTTTTAATATATTACGAAAATTTAGTTTATTTTCTGTAAACATTATGACTACTCAAAAATATCAATGTTTATTGTTAAAATTGTAATAATTAATGTCAACATTTTCTGTCAATATCTCACTTTAATTATTTTGTCATAATTTCATGAGCAATCTTAGACATTTTCTTAGTAATGAATAACATTTGGCAGTAATCATTGCAATATTGACAGATTATATAATATTTATTTGAAAATTTCAATGATTATTGTCAACATTTCAACGATTACTGTCAAAATTTCGATGTTTACTGTCAAAGTTTCTATTAATACTGACACAAAAAATGCAAAGAGTTAAAAAAATTATTGAAATTTTCATAGTTAACATTTGAAATCAGGACAGAGCTTCGTCAGGCAGAAAATCAGAAAATGTACAAAATGCGTTGTGTATAATATTTTATACTTACTTAATATATATTTTTAATAATTTCAAGGATACTTATTAAGTGTCTCAAGTTTAAAATTTATAATGTTTAATTAAAATGTATGTGTGTATACAAATATTTTATATATAAAAAACACATTCTATTCTCCTCGATTTTGTGGGAGACTTACCTTTAAAAGTAATCATAGTATATTATGATACAAGTGCATAAAAGAGCCTTTCAACCATGCTCGCCGGGTTTAAAAGGCTTTTAAAGGCGCAGTGCTTGAAAGGCCAATATGGACATGCACCATACGTTGTTTTTTATTGTACCTGTACCTGTGCGAAATAAAGAGAAAATAGGAAACATTTGGATTTAGTTTACAAGGTCATCTGCTACAGACGCCAATTGCATCAACGAAATTTAAAGGTTGAAACTGCTACTCTCTGGTTTTCGGATTTCTATTTAGATCCCTTAGGAAGCGTTTTTGGTTAAAGGCTTTTTAAGGTTATATCGACATAAAATGACGTCTAGTATGTGGGATTTCGTTTGGCAGGAGAATTTCTGGACTCCCTGTATAGAAAGTCAAACGCCCACATCATGTTTTAGTTTGAGGTTTCGGTGTGGTCAGAATCTGATTTATAAAATGAAGAAATTATTATATGTGTTTTATTTAGGTGCTGTAAACATCTGAATGGAGTTGCATTTAATATCATTTTTATGTGAGTGTTGTTAATTTGCTTGGTTAATTTGGGGCCAAACCGTGCATGACAATATTCACATCCATCAACTGTTTGCGGTTCGCACGAACATATACGTGGTCTTTAAAGGATACTATTGCTCCATCATGAGTATAAATGGGAGGCGATTGGCGTCTAAATAAGGTGTTGATGTGTCCGAGCGTGGAGCGCATCTCTGGTCCCCACGGACACATCAAGTCCGTTGCAGCGTGACTAATTTAAATGATTTCCACAGCTAAACGTCCAGAATTGCGGAAGCTATTATAGCAAAATCAATATGAGGCTTGAGCTTGCACGGTTATAGCATACGGGGCCAGACCGCACTGGACATAACTCCGGATTAACGTCGACATTTGGCAGCCGGTTATGACGCCTAGAAATGTTAATATTGACTGTCACCGGGGCTGATAATCCCCCTCATTCCACCAACAGCCACACACACATACATACATGGATATATAGGGAAGATCCACCCCGAATGTACGGGAATTAATAACGCAATAATCCCCAGACATCGCTCTTTTTAAAGCAAACAGAATTCGGGCCCAAATCCCCGACTTATTAGGAGTTAATGACAAATGCGCGTTTAATAAATAACGTCGGGGGTGACTTGGCGTTAATTTCGGCCGCGAAATATTACCTTGTTACGTTTTAGGCGACGTTTCCCAACGAAAAATGCGTTTCGTTATTTAGGCTAATATCCTTAGGACGACTAGAACGCCATTTTCATAACATCATCAAGTAACAAATCTTTCGGGAGGGATGTCACGCATATTAAAGAGATCAGGGCGAGGCGCTTTTATATATTTACGCGACAATAACACCCTTGTAATGTCCTCGAAACGTCACATCCAGGTCGACGGGATTCCTCGCTTCCGCCCCGCCATTAAGCTCCATTTATTTCCATTTATTCATAAAGCGCGCGCCTCAGGAGGAAAGCGTCACATCCTAATTTAATCTATCATTAATTTAACATACGTCAGGCCCATTGGAGAATATTGAAGAGTATTTATGTTAAACGCTTCATAAATATTTAAATTGGATGTAACATTGTAATAAAATTTATGCCAAATAAATTGGATGCTTATAGAGTGGATGGGAGGCTTCGGACGCTTAAATTTCATTCGGATCTAAATAACTTCATTAAAGCTCTAGTTGAGATAAATTGCGCCGCAAAATAGCCTAGCCAAGGCTCGCACACGGGAGCGAAAAATATTGAATTATTAACCGCAACAGATGGAGATCGGATTTCCCGCTTAAACAGCGTTTTAGCGCTCGATATCAAACGGGGTCTGGCTATAATTTTATTTGTAGATTTTGATGCAGACAGCCGACTGCCGGGAAATGACGGCTGGAATTCCGATGGAAATAAGGGCCCTAAATTCCACGTTTTCCAGCGTCCCATTCAACCTCGAACAGAGTCACATATGGAAATCTTCGCCGGCAACCACAAAGGGACGGTGATTCCGGCGCGTTCAGATTTAATAATCCCCTCAAATCCCCACACCCCCGCAATGGCCCATAGAACGATGTTAAATTGGCAGAAAATTAAATCCGCGCTCTTAAAATGCGCGCCGTGTTGCTCGTCACGTGCCCTTATTTATCGCTTGGATTATAATTGTTAATTATGCAAATCGCCCACTATGAAACTATGGGGACGCATTATTACTGGACGTTTTCCTTTTCAGTTTTTATTTTGTGAATGTATAACTTGATTAAGTATTGTTGTCTGGGGAACTTATATTCAAATCGTTCCCAATAAATCCTGCACTATTATAAAAAAGGATAACTACACCAATGAGGGCATAAATTATTTGTGCATATAATTTATGTATAAAAAAATAAATGTCTTCATCCTAAACACAAGAACTGTTCACAAGATTCACATGATTCTAAACACAATCATCTTACAAAATTTTCATGAAATGAATGCGAATTTAAAGCTAAGCAAATATTGGTAGAATAATAGGTGAAAAATGTTACAAAACCTAATTTGCAATTTGTTATAATTTCATATGCAATTGTTCCACCTTTTTGAATTTGATACTTGAATATCTGTAGAGAATTTTGAAGAGCTAAGAATACAGTAGTAATATAACTTTTTTTTGTAATTGATCTTCTCAGTTCCTAGTTCTATTAACAAAAAATAGTCATTTTGGTATGCAACTGCTTTCCTAATTAAGTAGCGCAAATTTAATTAGCAGTTTTTACAGTGTTCTGTGAAATTTTCTACAGATCGAAAAAAGTGTTTTTTTTACAGCGTGATCAGAATAGTGGGTAACAAATGGACAACTTTTTTGGTATGCATTTCAGAGGAAAAAACATAATTTGCAATTTATTATAATTTCATATGCAATTGTTCCACCTATTTGAATTTGATAATCGAATATCTGTAGAGAATTTCAAAGAGCTAAGAATACAGTAGTAATAAACATTCAATAATTTTAGACTTTTGTAATTGATCTACTCAATTTTACTATTAGAGAAAATAGTCATTTTGATATGCAACTGGTTTCCTAATTGAGTGGCGAAAATTTAATTGGCAGTTTTTACTACTTTACTTTATTTACTTAACATGAGTTCTGTGAAATTTTCTGCAGATCGAAAAAAATGATTTTTCTACAGCGTGATCAGAATAGTGGGTAACAAATGGACAACTTCTTTGGTATGCATTTTAGAGGAAAAAGTTGTTAGGCAAAAAAGCATTTAATAGCATTTTTTTAAACTGAAAAAAATAAAAATTGAATGTATTTTTTTGTGTGCTAAATTCTTCTTAAATTAAACATATAATGTACAGTTCGTTATTACCATCTACGGGTTGTTTTATCATTCCCTTGTGTGAAGTGCATTTCACACTACTAATCATATTTCTGTACCTGAGAAACAGTAGGATGTATGTCCAATATATGCAGAAATGAGGTAAAGGTGTAGAGGTGTATTATTTTTTAAACATTTTATAGGTATAACATACAATGCAATGCTAAAAGAAATAAAATATAACTAAATTTACTTTATAATAGTTGGGAGGAAATTAAGAACTTTTGTTTGTATACCATCCCACATCACACCCTTTTGGCCATACCTTTTGAATCATCTTGTATATCCGTAAAAGGGGTTATATAGCCATTATTACTTCGCAGTACTCATCACTTTGTATAAATAGAAAATAACAAATTGATTTTTTAAATTTCGCAAATTTAAACTGCTTTAATGATTCTTTCATTGAAAATTAAATTTATTTATTTTGAAACTATCGTTCGCGTTCTTCTTCCTATTATTTGTTGAATTAGCAGTTTTGCATCAATTTTTAAATTCGTTCTTATTTAAATAAAGCTGTCAGCAATTCAGAAGATTGTATAAGCACTGCAAATCTTTGCCACCTTTTTGCCATTCCTGAATATTTTATATTTTAGGCATACATCCTTCTGCTTCTCAGGTACAGATGTATAAATCACGTTAACCGGTTTATCAGTTTAATTTTTTGTTTTGTAATATGTTTGTCACTAAAACTTAGCCCCCAAAAATGGGGCTGGGGGGCTTTACAGGGCCCTAGCCTGGGGGCCCGGGATCAAAGGGTCCCAGTTGGGTTTGTAATTCTGTAAAGTACTTGATATTATACACAACGGAAAAAAACGATTGTATGAAAATTGAAGACAAAAAATGATTTAACAAACTGACACTATACAAAGATTATTGTGAAGAGTTTTTTTACATAATTTTATTTTTAACCTTATTGATAACAAATAAATTAAAACAATCATAAAAATATTATTAATAGCACAAGAATTGCTTAAACAGTACATTAATTTTAATCTTTTTATGACAAAAAAAAAACAATCAACAAAACTTAACTAATTCTACTGAAAAAAGTTTATTTTTGTGTCACTATTATCTTCAACGTGCGATCCGATAGCTTTTTACATTTTTGCACTGGGACATCAAAATTAGATAATATTTGGCAGTATCTATTAAAAAAATATTATGAATAGCAGCAAAATTGCTATAAGCAGTATATTAATGGTAATTGTCACCAAAATGACACTCATTTAAAAAATACTATTATTTCATATTTAAAATCAAAATCATTCTATTCACTTGAAGAACTTCTTCAGGAAAATATACAATGTTAATTAGTCTTGGTAATATTCCTTGTAAATTTATATCTTGTGACCTCAGGTATCATCTCTACGTCTAATAAAGGATTTATTTATTTATTTATAATCTTTTTATGACAAAAAACTCAGCAAAACTTAACAAATTCTACTGAGATATGTTATTGTGTAATGTCACTAGTATTTTCAACGTGCGATCTGATGACTTTTTACATTGTTACACAGTGGCATAAAAAATAGACAAATTTTGGCAGTATCTATTAAAAAATGACAGGTTTTCACAGATGAGGCTAAGAATTTGACATATTTTGACAGTTGCAATTAAAAATTTGAGAGATTTCGACTGTTTTTAAATAAATTTAACATGCAGGGTGATTCAAAAGGTATGGTCCAAACATTTAGATGTAATTGGTGATATTAAAATGCCAATTCCGTTATATGTCAACTGTTGTACTTAAAACACTGATAGATGTTTACATTTTAAAACTGAGATATCAAAAATTGACAAAATTTGACAGATTCGGGCAGTATCTATTGAAAAATTTATATATTTTCACAGCCGAAGCTTTGAATTTTATAGATTTCGAATGTCTCAGTCGGGAATTGTACCCATTTAGAAAGTTATTAATAATTTAAAAGATTTTGACAACTATAATTTTAAATTTGGCAGTTTACTACAGTTTTTAATTAAATTTGATATACAGGGTGATTCAAAAGGTGGGGTCCAAACATTTAGGTGTAATTGGTGAAAATGACAATTCCGTCATAACAAATTAGCATTTAATGAAAGAATATTTATGCACTCTCAGGTGTAGGGTAATGAAAGCCTGTATTTTTATGAACTAGTTTCGGCTTGGGAGCCGTCTTTAGCATTCAAATAGTCATTATATGTTCAAATCTGTTGGTGTTTTAGTGGACATGTGAGGATGAGTTGTGTCAAATGTAATGGTTATGAGTTTGAGTGTTTGCTGAAATTGGTCGACTTCTGTTTAGTTTTGCGTTTTTTTCTTATGACTTTAAATTTAAATAATAAAATTTGTGACTGTTGTCTGACGTTTAATAGAGGCTGAAGTTTGGATTGATGAGCTCAAAAATCAATCGAAGAAGAAGGTAATGTTAGATGTGAACTTGTTGCATCTGAAGAACAAATCGCAAGTGGAAATCCTAGTATTGTGAAGTATTTACAAAACAGTTGAAATAAGTTTGATTAGACTTATGAATACAATTTACGACAAAAAACTTTAAGGTTTGTTAGAATCTGTCTCACAGTTAAATTATTTTGTACAGTAGGTACTGTTTCTTTAGCTGATAAATGGTTCATTAGATGGGCAAATTCATTGGAAATAAGGCAAAGAACTACCATTTCCAAAGTGATTTAGATAAGTATGTTGATTTTAGTGAGATTAATGAAAATATTGATACTTTAAGATAATTTTTGATACACGATGGGGTGACAAGCTACCCTTAGCACTAAATAAAGGGGGCCCGTCAGAAAACCCGGTCCCGGAAATATGGGGGCCATGCACTAAAGTGTCATTTGGACTGGTGGTGAATGTTGTTAACTAACCCCAAAATGGTGGAAATTATTCTTATTGTGGGAAATAATTATAGAACATGCAGAGAAGTAGCCAATGAATGTAATGTAAATCATCTTGACAAAATCATCAGTCGCAAAACTATTGTGCAAGTACTAAGTAAGTTTAAGCAATGCTCGCCTATTTTAGATCTATTAAAAAAATATTCGATTATTCAGCACTTCAGCAAAACAAAAAAAAAACTAAATTTCAATGTTTAAGTTTAAATCTTTTCAGGTTTTAAGTAATGCCATTTTTAATTTGAGATAATGCTGAAGAGACTTTCTTTGCCTTAAAACTTTTTCTCTAAAATGCATACTGACATAGTTGTCCATTTGTTACCTATTATTCTGATCACGCTGTAGGTATATGAATTTTATAGTAGTTACAGTAGTTCTTTTTAGTTCTTAGTTTGTACCGAGGAGTAGTTAAGCTTGAAATTCAATAACATTTGAAGATGTTATTGCATCTAATCTAAATTCCAAGATTTAGAATATTCCATTTCCTTGACAGTGAAGAAAGTTAATGCCTAATCAATTCTGCATTTTTTTTTACGTTTAATCGAATAACCCCGCCGCAGTTTTACGCGAGTTTCTAATTATCAAGCGATACCTTCGACGGTTTAATCCCATTATCGCGAGCGGGATTGTGTAAGTTTTCCAATTCCGCACTTAAAATTAATTGCATTTCATTAAAGCCAACCGAACTCCAGCGTAAGAACCATCCGTCCACATCCGCGATGCAATTTGCCCACTTACCTTCCCTGACGCCTGTCAGCTGCGTTGACGGGCACATCTCTGAGGAGGAGCAGGGCATGACCTGCACGTCCTTCCCGATGCACCTCTTGATGATGCAGTGTCTCTTCTTGATTTTGGTGCAGTTAGGGCTGCAGTCGGACCACTCGGACCACTGCGACCACCGCGGCGGTTCCACTGTGGCCAATCAAATCACAAAAAGTTACCAAAATGTCGTGCAATAGCCCTTCGATAACAGCACGAAAAGTGCCCCCAGAATAAGCGGATGTTTAGGTGCTAATTAAAGGGAGTGTTGGGTTTAATTAGCGCGGGGGTGATTAATTAGCGAGTGCAAAGACGGGCGACATTAAGCGACTCTTGTTGCATTGCGAAACAAGTTGTTAATTACTTATTTCGTAGTTGCTGTAAGATGCAGGGGGCATTTTGCGTGTTTGTTACGCGCATAGGGCTCCGGTGGGCTGTGATCGTAATGATTAATTAGTGGCACGACGAGTCCTTACCCAACGACAATTCATTGTCGTCAAATTCATAAATAGTGTCCACAACCAGCTCCTCTAAATAATGAAAGCATGGATGGAAAGCATAACAAAAATAGCGATTACAATTAGCAAATCATTGTTAAAAAAAACGAGTTTGGCGTTAGTTGATGGGGTTGAGGGAAGCCGACGTTATCACAAAAGAAACGCCCTGATGGTGTCGTTTGTCAGCAATGAGTGTCCCTGAAATTACCTTGAGGACAGGGGACGCAGCCCTTAGTCCTTTGGACGCTGAGTCCTTGGCAGTCGTTGCCTCCGTTGCTTGGGGGCGGACTGGTGCACGTCCTCGTCCTCTTCTGTCCGGCCGCCAAAGTTCCGCCAGGACAATGGCATTCCGTCCACTGGGACCACTGAGACCACCCACCGTTCACTGAAAAGACACGAGAAATTCATACAAGGAACGTCCGCAGATAAAAATCAACCGATGTCTATCACAACGGAAAACTTTGGCTTTGTTTGTAAATGTGTCCGAAAAGAAATTATAAATTCACCGCACTGTGTGTTTCTTAACCGCAGCCCGCCCAACTGTATATCGGTGTAAATTAGAAAACTTTATTTATTTAACTTGGCTCGAAATCTAAAACACATCCCGAAGTTTAAATCTTCCCGGAGAGAAAAACTGACAAACGCAGCAGATCGATTCGCAACTTTGAGCGAAAGTTGGCCGGCCACTATCCTGGCAGGATTAAATGCGTCCTGTAATGCGATTTCCCCAAAACGACTCCATCCTCGGACGTGACGTCCGGCGTCGGAATCCTTCTGACGAAATTAGCTAATTGATTCGGTAAGGGAATCACGGAGATGAGAGTGAAGAGGAGTCCACGATTGGGTCTTCCGCCTTCGTGGACTGTGGCCGGATTTCGCGTGGGAGTGCGATAATCGGCCCCTTACGTCAGTGTCGCTTTTTGAATTAACTCGGTTAATCGTGGCTCATTACAGGAATGCTTGACTAACAAGCGATGCTTATGATGAGGAAGTGTGTCACTTTATTATAATTCTGGCAATGAAAAGTATTAACTCGACTACGAATGATATAATGAAAATATATCAGTTACACATTCCATTCCAATTTAATTGCCACTATATATTTATTTTTGGATAAAAGAAATAGCAATAGTAATTATAATGTCAATCATTTCTGACCTTTATGATCTCGAAATTATTGACAAATCATCCAAAATATTAAAAATTAGTGAGATATACCTAGAAATATCGAGATATCTTAAGAATTATTAAAAAATCCCTGGAGTAATTGATATACACTGGGAAATCAGTAGAAAATTGTGCGGAAAATTATTAAGATATCTTGGGAATTATGGAAAAATCTCTAGATATCTTAATAATAATTGAGAAATCTGTAGAAATCTCGAACAAAATTGAAAAATGTCTTGATATTTTTTAAATCGACAAATTTGGAGAATGAAAAAATGTGAGCACCATTATATCAATCATTTCTGATTTTTATCATCTCAAAATTATTGACTAATCTCTCCAAATCTTAATAATTATTGAGATATCTCTAGAAATCTCGAAAATGATTGGGAAATATTTAGAATTACTCAAAAATCTCTGGAATTATTGATTTTTATTCAGAAATCTGTGGAAATCTCAAAAACGATTTGAGAAATATTAGAAATAATTGAATAATGTCAACCAACATAGATTTTTGATAGAAATCATGATAATTATTGAGAAATCTGTAGAAAATTCGAAACATATTGAGAAATCGTGAAAATTATTTCAGCAGCTCTCGTAATCTTGATAAAATTCGTAAATGAGTAGATATTATTTTTTCCGACGATCACTTACGAAAGCAACAGTTTCTATACGATCAAGTAGTTACGAAAGTTGACAATATCAATCAATCAATCATTAGGCGTGCGATATCATATCAAACGTGTGTGTTAATCATCACATCAAGAATTAATAATCGTTAAAATATAATGGACTCTGATAGTGATTCTTCATTAGACTGCACTCCTCCGAGTATTACTGAAGCTGCACAAAATACCTCATTAAAATTGCTACCAGAAAAATCACAAAAGAGGTATAATATAGCTTATAATCAGTTTATGGATTGGCGAAAAACCAAAAATATAAAGTCATCCTTCTCCGAGAACGTGATTCTGGCATACTTTGGCGAATTATCTGAAAAAATCAAACCAAATTCTTTATGGGTACAGTACTCCATGCTGCGTAGTACGCTTATTGTTTATCATGATGTAAATATTGGCGGATATTTAAAATTAAGAGCACTGTTAAAGCGAAAATCAGATGGCTACAAACCCAAAAAATCAAAAACTCTGACTTCAAAGCAAATCCATCAGTTCCTACACGAAGCTTCAGATGAACAATATTTGTTCGTAAAGGTATACATTTTACAACAACTCTTGTCAAATTCTTTGAATGTCTATATTATAGGTAGCGTTAATTGTCGGCATTACCGGAGCATGCCGCAAACAAGAATTGGTTCAACTGAAAATAGATGATATCCAAGACCTAGAATCTGCTGCCCTAATTCAAATTAAAGACACAAAAACAAAGCAGCAGCGTGCGTTTACTATTACTGGCGAGTTCTATGAAAAATTTAAGAAATATGCAGCTCTTAGACCCTTAGGTATAACTGAGCGGCGTTTCTTCTTGAACTACCAAAATCAAAAATGTACCAAACAGCCAGTAGGTGTAAACAAATTTGGTGCTGTGCCTTGCGCAATTGCCATGTACTTAAACTTAGAAGATCCAAAACTATATACCGGACATTGTTTCCGACGGTCATCGGCAACTCTTCTGGTAGATGCCGGTGGAGATATAACTACGCTTAAGCGCCACGGTGGGTGGAAATCGACTACCGTGGCGGAGAGTTACATCGATGAATCCATTACAAATAAAATGAAAGTTGCAGATACCATACTTCAGGCGGTAAACCCTAATGTAAATCAATATCACTCAAATTCAAGCATTGAAATGGTTGATGATGCAACTGTTCCATTAGAAGAACCCTTAAATAGAGAGGAAATCGTTCAACCACAAAATCAGACACTGTCCACTAACATGTTATGGAACAATCAAACAATTACACCCCCTATTACGTTTACAAATTGCAATAACAATACTATTACCATTAATTTTCTAAATGAGAAAAAATGAATTTAAATAAACGTTTTCACATACTTCTTATTAATTGTTCATATATTTGTGATCGTCGGAAAAATAGTGTACATAACTCGCTGGAAAGTAATACATACCGTACTCGTGTGATTTCCACACTCGGCTTCGCCTCGTGTGTCAATCTTCACACTCGTACGATATGTATTACTTTCCATGCTCATTATGTAATATACTATAAAGACTCCAGAAATCATGATAATTATTGGGAAATCTGTAGAAAATTCAAAACATATTGATAAATCATGAAAATTATTTCAACATCTCTCGAAATCTTTATAAAATTTGGAAATGTGTACATATTTTAAGAATTATAAAAAAAAAAGTTGAATAAAAATATGTGTGTAATTATCGTATTAATCCTTTGAGCTAATTTGGATTTTCTGATTTAATTATCTCGAAATTATTGAAAAAATCTTTCGAAATCTTGAGAAGTAATGAGATATCTGTATAAATTTCATGAATTTTTGAGATATTTCTAGAAATCTTGAAAATTATTGATAAATCTTGAGAGAACTGTGCAAAAACCTCTGAAATTATTGATATTTATTGGGAAATCAGAGGAAATCTCGAAAATTATTGAGAAATCTTGGGACTGAATACAGAATGTTAACCAATCAGTATTTTTTAATCTAGAAATGATTGAAAACTCTCCAGAAATCATGATAATTATTGAGAAATCTGTAGAAAATTCGAAATATATTGAGAAATCGTGAAAATTATTTCAAAAGCTCGCAGAATCTTGATAAAAGTTGGAAATGTGTAGATATTTTAAGAATTATCAAAACAAATGTTGAATAAGAATATGTGTGTAATTATCGTATAAATCCTTTGAGCTAATTTGGATTTTCTGATTTAATTATCAAGAAATTATTGAAAAAATCTCTAGAAATCTTGAGAAGTAATGAGAAATCTGTATAAATTTCATGAATTTTTGAGATATTTCTAGAAATCTTAAAAATTATTGATAAATCTTGAGAGTACCATTCAAAAATCTCTGATATTATTGATATTTATTGGGAAATCTGTGGAAATTTCGACAATTGTTGAGAAATATTGGGAATGAATAAAAAATGTCAACCAATTAGCATTTTGTAATCTAGAAATGATTGAAAATTTTACAGAAATCATGAGAAGTATTGAGAAATCTGTATAAATCTCCTGAAATAGTGAGAAATCGTGGAAATGTCTTTGGTTGTTGGAAAATCTCTTGGAATCTTAAATAAAATTAGAAATTTCAATCATTTATGTAAAAAAATGCACGTCCTTAATTTTGATATAAAAAAAAAACAAAATTGAGGACATACATTTTTTTACATAAATTATTGAAATAATTAACCTTAATATGAGAAATATTACAGAAAATTAGACATGTTTAGATATTTCAAGAATTATCGAAAAATTTGTAGAATAAAAATATGTAATTAAATATGTATGTAATAAATCGTGTCAATCGTATCAACCAATTTTGATTTTTTGATTTAACGGATCTCGAAGTAATTGAAAAATGTCTCGAAACCTTGAAAATTAATGAAAAATCTGTATAAATCTCGAAAATTCTTAAGAAACCTTGGGTGAAAATATCTAGAAATTTCTATAATCATTAAGAAATCTTTAGAAATCTCGAACAATATTGAAGTCATGGAAATTATTGAGAATACTCTAAAAAAAAAATTACAATGGATAATAGTAAAAAAATCATGGAAATTATTGGAAAATCTTTCGAAATCTTGATAATACTGAGAATTAGAACTGATAGACTGATAGAACTGATAGAATTAGAATTAGATATTATCGAAAATCCTATGAGTTATTCAAAATTCTTTGGAATTATTGATATTTATTGGGAAATCTGTGGAAATCTCGAAAACTGCTCATCTCAGGAATGAATTTACATATTTTGGTCACGAAATTATTGAAAAATCTTCAGAAATCATGACAGTTATTGGCTAATCTGTATAAATCTCGAAGAAACTTGTGAATTATTAAAAAATCTCTGGAATTATTGACATTTATTGGGAAGTCCGTGGAAGTGTCGAAAATTATTTCGAAATCTTAAGAATTATTGCAAAATGTCGATCTTAAAACGATAAAATCTTGCTATTACGCAGAATTAGAACTAACTAGATATTTTCGAGAAACTTGTGAATTATTCAAAAAATCTCTTGAATGATTGACATTTATTGGGAAATCTATGGAAGTTTCGAAAATTATTTCGAAATCTTAGGAATTATTGAAAAATGTCGATCAATTTGCATTTTTTTATCTCGAAATTATTGAAAAATCTTCAGAAATGATTAAATGAAATGAAATCGTGGACATTATTGGAAAATCTCTCGAAATCATGATAAAGTATAAAAATCTTTAGATATTTTAAGAATTATTGAGAAATTTGAAGCATGAAAAATGTATAAAACAAAATAAACGCGCTACAAAAGTTGGGAAATAAAAAAAAATAATTCAGTTTAAAAAAAATTCAATGACGTTATTACTGACGATATAATTTTTCAGGAAGTGTGTCAGAAAATGCCAAATAAATAATAAAAATCGACCTGTTTGAGGATCTTTTTTTGTTTGTTATCTTGGCAGGAGCGCTTTGGTTCTATATTTAAAAAAAGCCCTGCATAACGATCATTTTGAGATATTAGTCAAATGGTTCTCTTAATAAAATGTTATGGAACAAAAGTAGTACAAGGAATGAAAATTTACTTCTGGCTTTCTTCTATTAAGAATCTAAGAAGTTCAAGAGATTCACATTATGGGCAGAGCTGAAATGTATAGTTTTTTTCAAGAAGCACTAGATGATAAATATTTGCCAATTAAAGTAAGAGGTTGTATTTATAAGAAGATCAGTGATATGTTTAATTATTTAAATCCTGTTCTAACGAAGTATTTTAAAAATGCATATCACGGAAGCATGTCGAAATGTTAAAACAATGAACATAATTGTTGAAGGCTTACAGATATTAGATCTATTTTAATAGCGAATAATATAATAATAATAACGTATTTATTCATGGTGCTGTAATTATACAGATGGGATAGGTTAACGTACAAAATACATAAAAACTAAAAAATACAAAATACATACAAAAATAAATTAATTAATATTTTAGTATAATAATAATAACAATATTAATTAGTGAATAGCGAATATTGCAGATACTAAAATGAGGATTCTTGATACAGAAAATTTATGTTAGTGCCCTCTTAAATCGATTCCAATGTTATCACTTCCACATTTTTTTCATCAAAAAAAGTATGTCTTGCGATAAGTGGACTTAATATTTCCAATTGCGGCAACTACATTATGTATTTAAACGGTTGAAATTTGACATTGAAATGAAATGTTTGCAATTTAAATTTTTTTAAAATGTTCGAATGGTTAATTGCTGGTTTTCTTGGACAGCATGTAAAGTTAATTTGCTTTGCCCACTGAATTTGCATTATACCACTAATGTTATAACGTATCACTTTACACAATGATTAATTTAAGTGTGTAAATACATAATTTACGCATGGTTGTAGATAAATTATTATTTTTACTTTTTACTTTACGCACTGATTGTATTATACCACTACTGACATAATGTATCACTTTACACACTGTTTTGAGTGTGTAAATGCATACTTCACGTATTGTTGTAGATAAAATACTAAGTTTACGTTTTGCCTTTAGATGATTTTCCAATATTTTTTTATAACACGTAGTTTAATATCAGCTGATTTAAAAAATATATATATATATATAATTTTAGAGGCGAGCATTTTTGAGAGTAATTCTCGATAATATAAAATATATTTTGGTCTTATCTTGCTTGTCATTTACTTATCAGTTATGATGGTGTCATATCTATATTATGACCTTAACAAACTGACATACTCTTCATCCTGAGGCTTGAACTGGAGCCTCTCTGCTGTAATGCGAATACTTCACCGCGATACTATCTGTATAAGTAATATTACACCGAACAAGTAAAAAAATACAAGCTAATTACCCGTTACCGTTTTCACGTTGCATTTACCACTTTGACCTGCGAGGCGCAATAAAATCGTTCACCTCGTTACTCAGCTTGCTCCTGCAGGTCCTTTTTTGGTTGGTGAACCTTCCCTAGAGATTTTTACGTCCCAATAATAACTGTCATAACTCTAATTTATGCGCCAACATCTACCGGCGTTGTAATACGAAAAACTTAATCACTTTTGTCCGCACGCTAATGAACCGCCTACCTAATTAACCGCAGCATTCAGGGCCCGTTAAAATGCGCGCCTCGGGGAAAAACCGGAGGAAATTACTGGAAAAAATCTGGCATCTTTAATTGGCGTGATGATGCGGGGCGATCCGGTATTATTGGGCGTCTCGAGCCGAATTAGATTGATCGACTCGCGGGCGAGCCCTGAGGCGAGTGTTCATAAATTTTAAGCTGTCATGCTCATCATATCACCACCTCTAATTCAATACACAAACAGAATTGCGTTTTTTTCCCCAACATCTACCTGCAGCTGTAAAATTGATATGTTCTAATTATAATTTATTACCCCTAAGACATGAAAATATAAGCGTTTATTAAATATTCAAATGCCAACGTTGGGAGCCGATAATTATTTTAATTACACCCGCGGATGAGAAGCAAGGTTGTAATTTGATTCGTGCATTTTTGCGTTCGCGGGGAGCCGTGCCGGATCATCGTGCACGAACGATAATTACCGCAACGGCGATAATTACTGCAAGCCTTGATGGCTGTTAGTAGTGCAGGAAACCAAAATTGGGACGCGAGTCTTCACTCGGCATTAAACATGTACGAGCTTATAAGAATAAATACGGGAACAGAAGTTGTTATTAGGCGATTTAAAATTAAAAACGCCGCGCAATTTAAGCGATGCCTATGGGAAAAAGAGCAGCTGCAGGCGCTAATTATAGCTATATTTTTGTTCAATAAATAATACCTAATTAGAGAAAATACTATTCTCAGATTAAAAGCACGTGCTTTTTACGGTTCATTTATAAACAGAATATGAGAAACTCTCTTGATGCATTGAGTAATAAAATTTACAACAGTACTCACGTACGGAATGTATACCTGTCTTGCTTTTTATATTTAATTAAGCGCATTAAATTTAAACTGTTCCAATTGCAATGTAACGGATTTAATTAACCGTTTATGCTTCAAGCCAGAAAAACTGATTTACATTTAAATGCTGCGAATGTCCCGACTTAATATAACTGCTAGCATTAAATGTTGTTAATTTGCAATTCTCGCTTCAGTCTGCTTTCGAAAATTGCAAGATGGCCATTGAATTTGCGATCCTCAGCAAGCATCCAACAGATTGAAATAATTTAATTATACGTTTCAAATGCTGTGTCTACATTACTATGAAAACTTGCAAATTATTGCATATTTAGATATTTAAATCTAACAAACATCAAAAGAAAACACATAATTGTAGGATACATAAACTTAAACATAGCAACGAAGAACGAAAACACAAAAAAATATAAGACATTCTTAATAGAAAAGGGTTACAAAATAATAAATAAAACAAGCAAAAACAACTTTACACGCTCAAACCCAATTGGCGAACATACAATATTAGACCATGCCATTACAAATATTCACAGAGAAAATGTAAAAGTAAAAATAGTTCCCATAAGCATATCTGACCACAGACCACTGCTAACAACGATAGAAACAATAAAAAAACATCTAACTATAAAAAGATGGCCGATCAAAATACCCTCGTAACGGAACTCGTAAAGAATACTGATCTAACAACATCTCTGTGCACATACAACAGCTATAAGAAACCTGTAGCAAAGAAGAAAGTAATATGCACAGAGTGTGGTGCCAATTTTCATACGAGTTGCTACAAACTGAGAAACTAAAATCATATGGAACTTCATCAAGTTTCAAACTAACAATACCACGAAAGATTGACGAAGAACTACTGAGAGAAGAAATGTGGCCGGTAGGAATGAAAGTACAGACATTTCTTTTTCGCAAACACCAGAGTCCCTTGCAATATAAACAAAATAATTCAAGAGAAGCAGAACGCAAGAACTACACATATACGAGAAGACAATTCAATAACACGCAGAGATACAATCAGCATACTACAAATAAACGCCAGGAGTATTAGGAATAAAAGCCTTTATATGGAAGTACTAACAAAACAACTCAAACAACCTACAATTATAAGTATTTGTGAGCATTGGCTTATCGAGAATGAAGTTGTAAATTTGTATGTTAAGGATTATTATACTGTAAATCATGTTTGTAGATCCCAAGCCACAGGTGGAGCAGTGATGATATTAGCGCATGAAAGCTTCCGATCAAAAAAATACAATTTGCAACAAACATATCTCGTAAACATCACTGAACATGTAAGTGCCACATTTAAGATGAAAGGTAAAAAGAGTATAATAGTCTCAACTACCAGCCAGAAAAACACGGGAACATTATATGTTTGTGAACATTATAAAGGCAAAACAAGAAAAAAATGAAATAAATAAAATAAAACTCTCCAAAATTAGAAACTTCAAAGAACTATCAATGAGCATACAGAAAATAATAGAGAGAAACCAGATGGAAACAAAAATTAAAAGAAGAAGGAATACCCCTGGATGTCAATGGATATAATTAAAAGCATAAAACTGCGCAACAAGACGTACAAAAAGTATAGAAAAAATCCGAAGAACAATCAAAGAATATAAAAAATAAAAAAAAGAACACCGGTGAACTAATTAAGGACAAAAAAAATAATACTATGAAAATAAGTTTAAGCAGCTGAAGGAAGATTCTGAAAAAACATGGAAAATAATTAACTCAATCACAAACAAGAAAATAAAACAACTGCGCAACAAGACGTACAAAAAGCAGAGAAAAAATCCCGAGAAAATAAAAAAAATGAAGAATATAAAAAACAAAAAAAAGAAGACCAGTCAACTAATTAATGACACAAAAAACAATACTAACAATACTATGAAAACAAGTTTAAGCAAATGAAAGAAGATCCTGGAAAAAAATTGACATCACAAATAGGAAAATAAAACAACAAAACAACATAACACAAATGAAAGATGCAGATAACAGAAACACAACTGACAAGAAAGAAATAGTAAACATAATCAACAAATACTTTGCAGAAATAGGGAAAGAATTAGCAAGAAACAACCCTACAAAACCAAAACTACCAAATATGGAGAAGAAAACAAAAGATAATGATCAACAAACCTCAGAAAAAACAACAATAATACCAACAACGGATAAAGAAATTGAACTAGTCATAAATAAACTAAAAAAACAAAATAAGAACAAATGTATTAAAACAGGGTAAGGAAACCCTCGTAAATACAATAACTAGACTGACCTATAAAGTATTAACCGATGGAGAATACCCACAATACTTTAAAACAAACCATCATAAAACAAATACATAAAAAAAGGAGATAGAAGCATCGAGAAACAACCCTTCAAAACCAAAACAACCAAATATGGAAAAGAAAACAAAAGATAATGATCAACAAACCTCAGAAAAAACAACAATAATAGCAACAACGGATAAAGAAATTGAACTGGTCATAAATAAACTTAAAAAAACAAAGCCCCGGGCTTTGACAAAATAACAACAAATATCTTAAAAGAGGGTAACGAAACCCTCGTAAATTCAATAACTAGACTGACCAATAAAGTACTAACCGATGGAGAATACCCACAATACTTTAAAAAAAAACATCATAAAACAAATACTTAAAAAAGGAGATAGAAGCATCGAGAGACAACCCTACAAAACCAAAGCAACCAAATATGGACAAGAAAATAAAAGATAATGATCAACAAACCTCAGAAAAACAACAATAATACCAACATCGGATAAAGAAATTGAACTGGTCATGAATAAACTAAAAAAAAAAAAAACAAAGCCCCGGGAAAAATAACAACCAATATATTAAAACAGGGTAAAGAAACCCTCATGAATACAATAACTAGACTCACAAATAAAGTACTAACCGATGGAGAATACCTACAATACTTAAAGAACACCATCATAAAACCAATACACAAAAAATGAGATAGAAGCATCGCAGGAAACTACAGACCGATAGCATCAACATCAGCTCTTATCAAAATACTGGATAGTGTACTGAAAAGCAGAATTTAACAACAATTAGAAAACAACAACTTTATTGGCAAACACCAACATGCATACCAGAAAAGAAAAGGAACTACAACAGCAGTAACAAAATACCTGACAGAACTAACACGACAACTAGAAAGACAAAAACGCAATAACTATATTTATAGACACAAAGAAAGCGTTTGACACAATAGATCATATCAAACTAAAAACTAAAATGGAAAACGCAAATATTAAAAAAAAAATGATAAAAATCACCTCTTCACATCTACAAAAACAAAAACGCAATAACTATATTTATAGATATGAAGAATGCGTTTGACACAATAGATCATATCAAACTAATAAATAAAATGGAAAACGGAAATATTAAAAAAAACTGATAAAAATCACCTCTTCACGTCTGCAAGACAGAGCCCAACAAACATACATAGAGGATATAACAAGCGACATTTTGAAAGCAGATTATGGACTGCCACAAGGCGGAAACCTCTTGTATATCATCTATACAAATGATGTAGCTAAACTTAAACTTTGGGGAAAACTGTACATGTAAGCAGACTACATAAGCATAACGCATTCACACGACGACTTGACAGAACTGGAAAAAGATATTAACGAAGACTTACAAAAAGAAGAAGAAACTAAAGATAGAAATAAATAAGTCACAATTACAAGAAACAAATAAAACAACATATTTGGGACAAACAATCACAAACAAACATATAAACAACATAACACCTGTTACATAAGTTTTCAGAATATTTTTGAATACTTTACGTGACATAGTAAAACTATTACATCTGGTCCACTATGGAGAAACATGTTGTTTGGGGTCATGTCAATTTGTAAGACATTTCACATTTTTGCCTGACCTTTGCGAAATGGCGCATAAAGTAGATATTCGAAAGTTCATCTACAACTTTGTTGGACAGCTGCCGAAACGAGATATTATGAACATTTTTTTTGGGCAAAATATTTAAAATAATCTGTGTATATCGGACAATTCGGGAAACCAGATAAAGTGGGCACACCAACATGCAAATTGGAGTGTTGAAGATTGGGGTCGTTGTTTATTCAGTGACGAGATCAGAGTGCTTCACCATAGCTTAAATGGAAGAGTGAAAGTTTGGAGAAGCAGAGGAGCAAACTTATGAAGGCGGTTCAATTACCGTTTGGGGAGGTATTTTTGCCACTCGTCGAACTGAATTTGTTATGCTTTAAAATGCTACAATGAATAGTGTCAGGTATCTTAATGATGTATTAGAACCTGTAGTGTTACCGTTTGCCAATGAATTAGGCGATGGTTTCGTGTTTGTTGATGATAATGCACGTCCTCATAGAACAAGACAAATCAATGCATTTTTTGAAGAGAACAAAATTACGCACATGGATTGGCCAGCGAACTCTCCAGATCTTAATTCCATAGAGAACGTATGGGATTACTGAAAAAGGTTGATAAGGTCACGAGGAGTGGATCCAATCACCATCAGCTCCGAACTTCCGTTTTGGAAGAATGGCTAAATATTCCTCAGCATTACATTCGGGATTTGATTTCCAGAATGCCAAGACGTTGCCAAGAGGTCATAAGAGCTAGAGGAGGTCCCACTTATTAATCTTTAAGTGTCTGGTTATCATTTCTTTCCAGAGCAAACTTTCTGTAATACTAAAATGAAGATTTTGTTATTTTTCTATTAAAACAATTGAAATTCGTTATTGAAGTTTTATTCTTTTAAGCCCTTTTTAGGGCTTTCTTCGCCGTAAAAGTGTTTCCAGAACCATATACTAGCAAATAAGCAAGAATGTATTGTTCAAAAAGTAGTCAATTGTTTTTTATATATGTTCTTGTAAGTGTACCAGTTCAAATGTTGAGCAGTGTAGATACAAACTGTTTTTGAGACGTTTACCATTAACAACTTTTTTCGCATGATCGTTGAAATTCAGATGCAAAGTCATAGTCCACTATTCGTTCTGATTATCTGCAGTGACTGACGTTATGTAACATACAAGATCATTGATTAAGAGTAAACATATTAAGGGGCCCAACACTGAGCCTTGTGGGACCCCTTCTATTATCGAAGAATGAGGATTATTTATCGTTTGCTTTTACACGGAACTTTCTATCAGTCAGAAACGATTCAAGTAACTATAGAACTTTACAACGAAAACCAAAACATTTTAACTTCCTCAAGACAAGGTCTAGATTTAGGCAATCAAAAACTTGTGAAATGTTGAAGAACACGCTTGTTACATGTCTACCTTTATCCAGCTCCTCGTATATGTAATTAACAAAGTCAGTCGCTGCTACTGAAAGTTTGTCAAATTTTCAGTAGAATTAGTTTCAGGTGTACTGTACACGAATCTAATATCAAATTTGCAAATAATAAATTTTCAGGTAATTCAGAAGTACCTAACCCATACTTGTCAGTGCAGAACGTTATGTGCTTGATTTTTTCACATATTTAATACTGAAACTTTGTCAAATTTACAGTAGAATTAGTTTCAGGTGTACTGTACACGAATTTAATATCAAATTTGCAAATAATAAATGTTCAGGTATTTCAGTAGTACCTAACCCATACTTGTCAGTGTAGAACGTTATTTGCTTGTTTTTTCACTTATTTAATACTGAAACTTTGTCAAATTTTCAGTAGAATTAGTTTCAGGTGTACTGTACACGAATCTAATATCAAATTTGCAAATAATAAATTGTCAGGTAATTCAGAAGTACCTAACCCATACTTGTCACTGCAGAACGTTATGTGCTTGATTTTTTCACATATTTAATACTGAAACTTTGTCAAATTTTCAGTAGAATTAGTTTCCGGTGTACTGTACACGAATCTAATATCAAATTTGCAAATAATAAATTTTCAGGTATATCAGTAGTACCTAACCCATATTTGTCAGTGTAGAACGTTATTTGCTTGGTTTTTCACTTATTTAATACTGAAACTTTGTCAAATTTTCAGTAGAATTAGTTTCGGTAGACCGGCCTTCCCGAAATCCGTGTCGCGCATTCTGAATGAGATTGAACTTATTTAAGAAGTTGGTTATTTTGATGAAGACAATTCTTTCGATAATTTTTGAGAATACCTTTAAAACTGCAATAGGTTTGTAGTTCTCAACGTTTTGTACATCACCTTTCTTAAAGATGGGCACTACTAATGCATTATTGAGAATTGATGGAAACATGCCAGTTTCAATTATGCCATTGATAATGATCAGTAATGCCATTGGTAAGTACTGGTGGCTTTATAATAACAGGAGTAACATATTTCACTATTTTGGTTGATATGTTAATTATGCCGGTGCTATTTGTGTTTTTAAGATTATTGATAACCTTGAGAATTTCATATGGTTCAACGAAATCAAAGAAGCAGCTATTCGGATTGCTGGTAGGCACTCTGCAGACTTTTCTGGCCCAAAGCAATCCACTAGTGCTTTTTGAGTTTTATATGCAAAGTGCACTGCGAAATGTTCGCAGTCGAGGGTCTTTAACTATTTCAATAATATGTTTTAATTTCGTGCCTCGGTTGATTTTGGTTTTTCCTAATGTTGCGTTGATAATTTTCCATATATGTTTAGATTATTTTTCGGCTTGTGCACTTCTGTTAGACTAATATTCCCTTTTGCGGGCACTTATCAGTTTTTTATATTCTTTTTTATAGGTTCTATATTTAGTTTTAAAGGCCACGTAAGTAACTTCGTAGTAACGACGCGTCGTTACTATGAAGCGTCGCCAAGTACAGATTTTTTAAACGGATGTCGGTTTCGATTATACTATTCGTGATCCATGCATTATCTTTAGATCTGTTTTCATTAGACTGGCCGATGGGACAGTTAATATTTATTGCCCACATAAGAGTGATAATGAATTCACTGAATCTAGAATCAATATCGTTATTATTATCGTTGCAACTGTTAAAAATGTTGTTAAGATCAAAATTGGACAAATACAAAGACAGTTTCTCTAGGTTACCCTTAGTAACTTTTCTATAACTATTCCTATCGTGATCCTGTATGTTACCACGTTTAACCAGTCTCATAGAATATATCATAGTTAGATGATAGCCTAAATTCGCTTGGATAACGTTTGTATACTGAGTTGAGTTGTCTAAATTAGTTGCTATGTAATCAAGTTTTGAAATGGAAGTTTTGCCTCTAATGTCTGTAAGTATTCTAGTTGGAATACTTTATTACTATTAAGACTTGCAAATTATTGCATATTTAGATAATTAAATCTAACTCGTAAGTAATAAGATTGAGATTGGGTATTAACATTCTAACAAAATCTAGTAAGTAACAGGTCTAAAAATTTGTTAGTTAGGCGTAAAAGGATGGTAGTAATACCTTCCTCCAATCTAAGTATCACTTTTAAAATCACGGTTAAGCTATGTTAACAGACGTTTTAAGGAATTCTTTGATGTTCTTTATCTAAGGGCACGTCGTAATTTATTTGGCGAGGCAAGCGGAGGCCGAATGAAACACGCTCCCAGGTCCTAGGTCGAGATTAGCCTAACGTAATTTATGCTCCAAGAAGGTAGTTGAGGGCATAAAATGTGGGCCTCCCCGAAAAAGGGAGCGCGGTGAGTCCGCGGAGGAGACGAACTTAATCTTAATTCGTTATCCGTGGCGCGCATATGTAAATCCGCCCGCCCCGGGATTCCTGAGTGAAACTTTACGATCCGTATCGGAATATTTCAGCTTCTTAAGGACCATTAGGCGGAAAATTCCGAAAATAATCTGATGGACCGCGGAGTTGTTTCGAATTAATTACGCTGGAGCGTGGGCGGCGATCGGGAGCGCGGTCTCGCCGAGGAATGCGGGTGGATAAAAACGATAAAGTTCGTTAATACCCGCAGCATAATTGCTTATATATTCCGAATGAAATCATGAATTTTAGAACCGCTAATCTGATACGGAACTCTGGTGGGGGAGAGATGCGCGCCGACTTTTGTTAAATCAACAAAGCCAAATTGAGTTCCGTTTGTCTCGTATATTTGATAACATTAATTGAATCACGGCAAATCTTGTGTTTGTCTTCTGTAATGAGTTCTTTTCGGCATGAATTAATCGCGGGGGTGCGCTCAATTGAATTATGCGGCATTGTCGGGCAATTAAACACGCCCGGTTAAAGCAACCACAAAAAGAAGAGGAGACCGACCCACCCACGCACACGCGGGCAAATAATAAATATGTGCCGCGGGGGTCATTAAATATAAATAAACTGACAAGCATGCTTCCCTTTTGAAAGCAGGACGTTAAATATGCCTGTCATAACGTTCGGGATTTTTTATACCCGCGACCAGCGGGCGTTCGGCCTGACCCATTGTCTTTGGATGCCCGAGGAATTTTAAATGTGCCGGAGGATGCCATTTTAACATGTAGTGTAAATTTCTTCTTAAAACGCATCGGTAATTTATGCCGGTCAAAAACGATCGCGCATAATCCACAGCCCTTATAAGTTGTCTTACATAATTCATAGGAGTGGAGAGGAGCAAGAAAAACACAGCATTCACCCGTGTAACCGCACCGAAATCACCACACGTCGAGAATACGTTAAGAAAACAATTATTTTTAATTAGTTCTCAGCACTTTTCCAACCAGTACTTTATATGAATTGGTAAGTTGGTTTCGTTTTTACAGATTATTTATTGATCAGACGAAATCAAAATGAAAATAATTTATATATCTACCTACTATGCAGGGTGATTTTTTTAGCTCAGCTACAAACTCTTTGACAGATGGAAATTCATGTAATTTTAATAAAAAAAGTATATATGCGTCAATTCGCTGTTGAAAATGTCTATAGCGATAGCATTGTCATAGCGCAGCGTTGCGTCGCATAAGAAATCTATGAATGGACCTTAAGGGTTGAGCGTAAACAAATGTAAACAACTTTTCTAATGCATTTAATTATTTTGTTAATCAAATCCTACATGGCATTCGTTTTAAGGGAAACTGTTGTAATTACTAACCTGGTAATGTTAGACTTCGTAGAATATGTCGCAGAAATGTCAAATTCGAACGAAATTTGTACAATTACTTATCTCCATTGCTTTTTTTTGGGAAAACTCTATTTTTCTAAGTGTAGACAAATATAAATAGTATTTAATTATTATTCTCAAAATTTTGCTTCAACGTAGTTGAGATATCTGGCAAATTACTGACAGTTTCACGGAACGGTTATTAATTGAGTCGCAAGCGCTGGCCGTCCCAGAATAGCGCGTAAAACTGCATAAGCCACATTAAATTATAATTAATGTAATGGACGCGAGGAGAAAATGCGGACGTTTTAATGACAAACTAATGCAAATTAATTGCGGGCCACGGTCCAAGCGTGGAGCGTTTTCACTTAATCAGTTTCACATATTGCGGTATCCGCGATCTCAGATTTATTGCGCGCAGCACGCAATAAATCCCAGTCGAACATTGTGAATTCATTCTATTTCCATAGCACGTCGAGGTTAGCGTGCACCAGGCGCATAACGATCACGGATGCACAATTATTTTCTCCGATATTATCCGAATGCAATGTTAAGGTACGGGGAGCTATTCTAGCTTCGCGAATTTGCTCAGAGATGGCGCCATCATGTTTGAGCTGTCATATGTTCAATCACATCATATATATTTTTTGTCAGATTTCGGTCATCTTTGTTATATAAAAATGGGTAGAGAAATGTATTATTCCGTTTGCTTCCCCCGCGTATAATTCAAAAACCTCGTAGGTAAGTCATCTGAATTATATTTTTCAGGAGACCCAAATAAATGTTAACGTTCTTCTCATTTACATACTATCATACACACTACTTATATACTATTATACATCATTGACAACGCTGGAACTTTAAAATGGTTTATGTTTTTCATTTATTTTTTTAATCAAATATCTTAGACTTTTTCAGTTTTCAGGAGTTTTTAATGAACATAATCAAACTTTCGAGGCTTTCGAAGTACATGAGCTATATACTACTGTATAATACGAATAATTCAAAGAGCACTTACAAAACTGAACTTCAGAGGTTTGGCAAAACTTTGTCCGAAATAAACGCGCTATTTTCGTACCCATGAATATTAACTGCGGAAATTGCGGGCTAAATACACCGGCACTTGTAAAAATACCATCCGGGCTCTAATTGCTCCCCCGGCGAAAAACCATCTCCGGTTATTAAATAAAATTAAAGCGGCCCACTCACGAGCAGAGAACTGCGGATAAATCATTAACAGCACTCCAGTCTCGGTGTTTTCCTCGATTTTTCCGCGCGGAAAACGGCGCGTCGATTCGAGCGGGCCATTGAGTCCGGATGCGGAAACCACTCACGTAGTTGTCCACTTCAGGAGCCGCCATTCCTCCGCGGTTTCCGGATGCGAGGAGCAGAAATATATAAATTCCGTGCGAGGACAAGCAGTCGTGAAGATGACGCGTCTGGGCAAAAAACAGGGGCTCGCTGTGGAACCATCCAAACCCCATTAAGCCGTTGCCGGGGCGCAATAAACGCGCCGCAGTTTTAATTAAACGCAACTACTCTCCACGCAATATGAAATTAAATGGGAGCAATTAAGGACAATTAGGACCGTGTACACCGCGAAATTGAATTGATTGCATATGCAGATTGTTAATGCATCCCCTAATATTGGACTGGGATGGGGACTGGGATGGGATACAATTGGACTGGGAATGAACAGAACCCCAAAGACTATCACAAAATATGAAAGTTAGGAGTCTATTATAAATGATTTAACAATTATTTTGATTTACAAAGTTCTAATAATTTTACAATTTTAAATAATTATTAGAGTATTTGAATGATACCCACTAATGCATTCGGTTGCAATTCGTGACATATAATAATTTTACTAATACTAATTGTATTATTCTCTATCAGGGTTCGAGCTTTGCCAATGTCTAACAAGTAACGTCGCAGTATTGGACAAATAAAATGTCGAGTTTTGTGTTTTCCGATATCATTTCAGAAATGATATGAAATGATATGAAGGTCCATTTGAGTTTCAAAATAAGAAAGTGAGGAATATTTGTGTGACAAACTCTAGTCGAAGTATTTTAATATTTATTTATTGACTTTTGACAGTGATTATAAGAGTTATAAAGATGCGCAACCTTTACGGTGGTTATGTTACCCATGTTGGAGCCGACATACAGTCGGCGCCACTAATATCTCGGCTCCAAATGATTCAGTGTAATACGATCGTCGTCGAGTAACGTTCTCCGAGTTCCGTTAGCCACGTGTTCTTTCCTTTTCCAAGTGCATCGTTCGACTGCGTATTTTTTAACGCAAAAATGAATACAGCCCATCATACTTGTGTTTACAACACTTGTTGTAATGAACAGAGAAAAAATAAAGATGTAAGCTTCTTTAAATTTCCGGTAAAGGATTTAGCGAGGACCGAAGAATGGAAAAAAAATTGCGGAAACGTAGAAATTGCTACCATGGAAAATTGTAATTTAAAAAATAAACTTGTGTGTGAGAAACATTTCTTAGCTAAGGACTACTATTCTAATAATAAACGCAAATTGTTAAGAAAAAATGCAGTGCCTATAATATTTATCGAACAAGGTACGTATTTTATGTTGCTTAAAAAATATTTAATGCAGTGAATAAAATATAGGGCGTATAAGTTACATAAATTGAGTTGTTTAAAAATGAACACAAAACATACATTTATTTTTTCTATGTTGTATTCCGAATATTTATTATTCGAACAACATTCAATTTAACGTTGATATTCAGGTGTACTGCGTATCAAAAATCGTTTGCAGTAACGTATCCGTTACTTGAGAGCATCACATTCGAGTGTCAGATACATTTATGACAGCTGCAATTAGCGTACTATCCCAACATTCAAAGTGCAATACGATGTTTTTTTACGACCGCCTTATAAACATTTGAGGGCGAACCTGTTTTGCATCGGTATTTGTACTTGTATGTGCCGAAACCCCAAATTACCAATAAGGTCGAAATTCGCTCTGGTTTATGGCTTTTAGTTGCACTTCAAATGTCGGCGATTGTACACGTAACTGCAAACATTTTTTGATGGGCATTACACCTGATTATCTTATCCATCACTTGGTAAAACATTTGAACAATTAAAGAGGTAGAAACGACACTTTGTTTATGTTTTATAATATATAAATTTATTTATAAATTCCCGTCATATTTTGGTCTCACGACCATTCTGAAGGGATACAAGAAAATTATTAGTTTAACAAAACGTGTTTAACAAGTTACACTTCTTATTCCTATAGATTAACACTAATGACAACCATCGACTAATGGGGAAACCCTAACGTCTTTTTTTAGCACAACTGACAATAGAGCCATCAAAGGTGTATCCATCTTGTAGCGATCTGCATACATCTAGAAAAAGAAGGTCGAGTTCGACAAGCACTGCTTCAATGTCCGACGAGGCAGAAACGTTAAGATTGATCGTCACAAAACCCCATCCAAAAATTTCAAGCTTTGTAAGCAGCAGCAGCTCTTCATCTAAAGTAAGCGATCGAATTTTGACAATGCCATTATCAAAGAAGACCAGTTTAAAGAAAAAAAATAGAATTCTCTCTTCAAAAGTAGTGGAACTCAGAAAAACACTAAAGGTGAAGAAAGTCCAGTTCTACCGTGCAAAGAAGAATAAATTAACTACGAACAATATGTTAAACATGTTATTAACTAATAAGAGCCATTTTGTCAAAACATTTATTCATATGCAGTTAAACCACCAAAGTAGAAGTAAATGGACTAGTGCTGAAAGGCAATCAGCACTTTCGCTACATTATAAGTCGCCAGGTGGCTACAAGTATATGCTGCAGACATTGAAATTTATACTGCCATCGGTTCGCACAATTCAAACTTGGTTGAAAGTTAACAATCTAAGGACTGGCGTGAAAAATAATCTGACAAAAAAAATTGCAATCAAAGCGAAATGCATGTCTGATAGAGAAAAGATGTGCGTCGTAATGCTCGATGAAATCTCTCTAAAACCAAATTTAGATTTGAATGAGCATGAAGATTTCATTGAAGGCTATGAAGATTTAGCAGCTCTAGGAAGAGGAAATACACTGGCGAATACAGCTTTAGTTGTTCTTATTCGAGGGTAATTGTTCAATTGGAAGTTACCCTTGTGCTACTATACAAGCACAGGCCCTGTGAAAAGTGCATCCCTAAAATCCATTGTGGAAGATGTTGTCGCACAGCTTGCGAAACTAACATTTAAACCTATGGTTTTGGTTTGTGACCAAGGTTCTAACAATCGGGGCGCTTTGACTCTTCCTGGTGCAACTAAAGAAAATCCAGTCGTGAACATATGTGGCCAGAAAATTTTTACCTGCTTTGATGCTCCCCACTTATTGAAGAGCCTAAGAAACAATTTTATTAACCACAAACTGAATTTTGTTGTCAAGAACAAACCAGTCAATTGGAAAGATGTCACAAGTACCTACAATATCGATAATAAAAGTTCGTCAACGAGAGCCATGCTAAAGATTACTGAAGCGCACATAGCGCCAACAAACTTTCAAAAGATGAAGGTGAAATATGCGGCACAAATTTTTTCACATAGTGTTGCAACTGCCGTTAGAACTGCATCGCATACGAAGCAATTAACTTCGGAAACATCTCTTGATACCGCAGAATTTGTAGATACAGTAAATCAAATATTTGATGCCTTAAATAGTCGTGTATTAAATGATCCCAATCCTCAAAAACGACCGTTGTCAATTTTTAATGGCGAAACAACGGCTATTTTAAAAAATGCATTAGACTATTTCAATCAGATTGAAATATATGAAGGCAACAAGAAGCGCAATAACATTTATTGCATTAATGGTTTTGTATGGACAATAAGGTCTATTTTAATGTTGTGGGATCATTTGAAGGACAATGGCGTTAAATATTTACTGACAAGATTCCTGAATCAAGATGCATTGGAGAATCTTTTCTCTGTTCTTAGAAATAGGAATGGCTATAACCCTACACCAACAGTGAGGCAATGCAGAATAGCCCTCCAACACAATATGGGCATAAGATTGTTCATGGACGTAGAGAGCAGCAATTGCGAAGGGGACGACACTGAACTTCTAGAAGTGGACAGCAACTTAGTCGAAGTTGAAATGCAGTCTGCTTCTCCTCCATCAGAGACGGCAGAAAATATAGAAAATATTTACCAAGTTCCAAGTTCAGTTGCGACAAGTGATGTAGGCACTGATAAATGTACCTTAGAGACGTGTTCAAATGTTTATGTTGCCGGATACTTACTTTATAAATTAGAAAAAAAATTCAAAAGTTGCCCTTGTTTTACTAAATTATTTAAAGATGGGGAAGAGTTGGTAAATAAAAATGAATTTTTAATATTATCTAAAGACTTTTCCATTCATAATATTTCTTACTTAAAAAGACCATCGGATGGTTTTATTGAATTATTTATGTTTGTTTTGGAACAATTTAAAGTTTTATTTTCCAAGTACAAATTTCAGGAAAATGTTTCTAAAAATATTCAAAGAGAATTGACCAAATTAGTAGAAGCCCATTTTAGTTGGTTTTTTACATGTAGTGAAATATCTCATTCTGAGTTCATCATTAATCTCTTTGTAAAAATGAAGATTCATAGACAACTAAAGTGGGTTTCTGCCGATAGTGGATTATCAAAAAAACTTACAAAACCACATCGTAAGATAAGAATTTTATCTGGCAATATTTTTTAGGTATAAATACACATTTTCATTTTTATTTTTATATTATTTATATATTAAGAGCATAATTGTGAAAATATTTGATACTTTATCTCGATAACTGTGTGAATGGGTTTCCATTTAAGATTTGATAGTTAGTTTATGTGTATTGTGGGTTTTATTGTGCACAAGCAAACAACATAAATTTTTATTGAAATTGAAAATAAAAATTTTCTTGTTACACTTATCCCTAAACGCCCCGTATACCTTCAGTTTTTGTAATATTTGTATTTTGCACCTTTGTAATTTTTTATCTAGAAATAAAATTACATTTTACAACATTGTTAATTTTGAAGAAGTGTCTCCAGTTTGGCAAATAAAATGTCAAATTCAATATTATTAGGTTTGCAACAATTTTATTGTAATGTAAAAGTTGTGGGTACTTCAAAGCAACAATTTATGCCTAGGTACGCACGTATCGGCATAATATGCGTCCGCCGGGTAATTGAACCACCGAAATCGATATTGGCCTTATTGTGACAGTATCTCGATGTGAAATATAATTACATATAATAAAAATTCAATAATTAATAGTAAAATTGCATTCCATCTGCTTTCATATTTCACGGGATGTTTATTTACTTAAAGCAGTTGTCGAAATGCACGTGCGCGATTTTCGGCGCTAGCGTACAGATTCGCAGTTTTTAGAGTCTGCGGCGACCGCGGAGAAAGACGAGGTAATAGATAAAGAAAATAGATGCGACAGATAGATGGTAACAGAAATTACACTAGGTTGCGCTTCTTGTTAGTTCTATATTCACTGCTTTTGATACAAAAATAATAATAATCCCCTCTGCTCAATATGGTTAGTAATAGTAATTTGTGTATTTAATCAATAATGTTATAGTCTAACTGTAGGATCTTTGGGGTTTTTCATTGCCAAACTGTTAGAATAAAGTAAAAGTTCAATGTTATATAAATGAAATTTTGGAATTAAATCAGGGTTCAAAATAGAAAAAAAACTTATTATTTTTAATTGTTGAAATAATGTCACTGTTTGATAAAGTTTTTGCATAAATGTTGTTTTGCTAAAAACCACAGAAAATATCCTCAAAATATTTGTGCCTTTGATGATCAATTGGAATCAAAATATTTGAACGTTCCAATCATTCTGTTTTACAATTATATTATCTATAGTTATTACTATAATTCGACTAGTATTTTGTACAATTACATTTAACTATTTCTAAGGATTTAAGTTAAACGAATTTTAACTGCGAGGTGGAGCTTATGAAAGTATTGTAGAAAATAAAGTACGCAACACCTTTTTCACAAAAACAGCCATCTTCAGTAGCAATACAGTACTGTATTGCTACCGAAGTGAAAAAGATGTTCCGTATTTTATTTTCAAAATGAATTTTGTTTTCTTTCGTACGTAATTCCCACCCTCAGAGATACCTTTTTCTAGCTTATTATTATAATATATATATATATAAATTTCTTGTAAAAATTTCTTAAAATATATAAATATATATATATATATATATAAATTTCTTGTAAAAATTTCTTAAAAGTTGAACATCAATATCTCTCACCACATAATTTGTTATCATTTGTTTCAAATTTTGTAGACTGTTTCCAAAATTATAGACGTACACCTTTTGCTGAATACATCCCAGAAAAGTCGTGTGACCTACCAATTTTTAAGATTGCCGAATATTCTGGGAGGCACCTCTTAGTCATACGAGGGCTGTTTGACGGAAGAGTGACTTTTTAATGAAAACGTTATTTTTCTGTTGAATTTTTTATTTATTTTTCAACATAACACCCTTTTAACTGTACACACTTAGCCCAGCGAGTTTGCAGTTTTTTTAAAACTTCCAAAAAGTAATCTTTCGAAAAGTCTTCAAAATATGCATTTGTCTCGGTTATCACCTCTTCATTTGCCTAAAATCTTTTTCCACCCAGCCATTTTTTTAAATTTGGAAATAAGAAGAAATCACTGGGAGCCAGATCTGGCGAGTATGGTGGATAAAGCAGTAATTTCTAATGCAATTCAGCCAATTTAGTGTAGCAATTGCAGACGAATATGAGGGCGCAGTATCGTGATGGAACAACACTTTTTTCTTCATCAAATGCGGTCGTTGTTTTTCAAGTTCGGCATCAAAACGTGTCTGCATAATCAGCATAATACTGGCCAGTTATAGTTTTTCCTTTTTGTAAACAATTAATAAAGATTACACCTTTAGAATCCCAAAAAAACTGTGGCCATGACCTTATTGGACGAAAAAAGTGTTTTTGCCTTTTTTGGAGCATGTTCGCATGGAGAAATCCATTATTTAACTGTATTCTTGTTTCTGGAGTATAATAATGTATCAAAGTTTCATCTACTGTGACATATCGACGAAAAAAATCCTTTGAATTACGTTGAAGATGGCCAAACATTCTTCTAAATTCTTAATGCGAGCGCGCATTTGATCACCATTAGGCAAACGCGGCAACCATTTCGCGGATAGCTTTTTCTTATTGAAATGTTCATGCAAAATATTGTATACTCGTTCGGTTGAGATGTCTACTTCATCAGCTATCTCACGAGCATTTATTCGACGATTGCCAATTTCAAGGCCATAGAGTTTATTAACCATTTCTGGAGTAGTTACAGTAAATGATGGTTTCGGACGATCTGCACCAACCGTGCTCATATGGCCACTTTTAAAGGCAGAAACCACTTAAAAATCATTCCATGGGACGGAGCAGATTCTGGATAATATTTACGTAACTTTTCCTCTGTTTCTTTAGTTGTTTTGTCACGTAGAAAATAATGTTTAATCAACACTCGAAATTATTTTTTCTCCATATTTTCACAACAACGAAAACAGTTTTCTTCAAATAAGTATAAAACATAATCTATCTGTGAGATTGGTGCCAAATTTTGACAGTAGACCTCCGAAAGACCTCAGGAGCTAGCAACATAATCATTATAGCATATTATATAAATTATCCAATATTTTTTTCATTTTAACATTACAACAAATTAAGTTACAAAAATTCATAGAGATGTCCGAAACTACCATAAAGTTTCATGGAGATTTAATGAAAATTTCTAGAATGTGCAATTAAAATATCGTCAAAAGACGTAAAAAGTCCACGATATACCTATAATCAAAATATTAAATATCAGAATCTTACAAAAATTGCGAACATTTCAGTGAAACTCAAAAACTGCAATGAAAGAAAATGAAGAACATTTCCTGAAAGTTGCACAAAACTTTATCTTAAAATCAAAATAAATAAATTTATATAAAGACGTTACCACAATTTCAATAAAATATGCCGAGTTTCAATGAAGTTATACAAAATTTCATAAAGATTTCAGATATTACCAAACAGTTATTTAAAGCATTCGAAACAGTCAACACGTTTTATGGAAAATTAATGAAAATTTCTAGAATGTGCAATTAAAATATCAAAAAAGGTAAATAGTCCACAATATTTAATGAAAATATCAAAAGTATCAGAGGGTTTAATTAATGCATATATTCCAGAAAAACTCCAAAGCTGATTTCTTCAGTTTTATAAAGTTTTCTTCATTTTCATGAAGAAAATTTTATAAAAGTTGCAGAACACGTAATCGTAATACCAAAATTAATAAATTAATATGGCGAAGTTTCAGAATTTAAATAAAATATGCCGAGTTTCAATGAAGTTATACAAAATGTCATGAACATTTGAGAAATAGACAACCAGTTTCATTTTACCAGAATTTAAATAAAATATGCAGAGTTTTAATGACGTTATACAAAATGTCATTAAGATTTAATAAATTTTCAACCAGTTTCATTTAAGAGTGTTATAAACTATTATTACAAATTATGAAAACTGCCAGAAAATGAAGTTGTTTCCAAATCCCAGGCAGTGAGATACTCTATATACAGGGTGTCCCACGCTCATGGACCATTAAAAGTTTATGGGGTTCTCGATCAAATACAAATTGGAAAAAAATCATCCAAACATGGTTGGTTCCATTCTCCTCAGGTGAAATACATTTAACCTTCTATCACTTCCGGTTCTGCCGCAAGTAGTCATCAATTTTTGTTTTTTTTAAACACCATATTACATAATTATAATTATAATAAATCACAGGCGAAATTACATAATGCAGAAGTTCGAATATTCGAACTGTTTCAGAAACCACGTATTTCAAGAATATGGTTGTAAAAAACTTTTTTTTGTAGCAAATTGTCACTCCAATTGCTCTATGAGATAAAAAGTATGTCATTCCATTTAGAAGAATTCCACAACAATGAAATTCGCTTACTTTAAGTGGGCACTTACTAATGACATCTTTGAATGACTAATTGTCAAAATTTTCAGCTGCAACATATATCATTTAAAGACATACCTTTCAGGTACATTTTAAGATACATTTTCAGTTTATATCTATTTGTAAGAGAAATTGAAGCCATTTTTCATAACGTCTTTTTGAGGTCAAAATCTTGGAATTTAAATTTTATCTCAGAATGTAAAAAGAGATAGTTACATATCTACAAGACATGTTTCAAATTAAACAGGGAATCCCACAAGAATGAAATTCGCTTACTTTAAGTGAGCACTTACTAATGACATTTTTGAATGATAAATTGTCAAAATTTTCAGCTGCAACATATATTAGTTAAAGAGGTATTAATTTCAGGTACACTTCAAGATAAATTTTCCCATTTTATCTTATTTGTAAGAGAAATTGAAGCCATTTTTCATAACGTCTTTTTGAGGTCAAAATCTTGGAATTTAATGTTGTATCTCAGAACGTAAAAAAAGATAGATACATCTCTATAAAACATGTTTCAAATTAAACAGGGAATCCCACAAGAATGAAATTCGCATACTTTAAGTGGGCACTTACTGATGACATTTTTGAATAACTAATTGTCAACATTTTCAGCTGCAACATATATCAGTTAAAGAGCTACCTTGCAGGTACACTTTAAGATAAATTTTCCGTTTATATCTTAATTGTAAGAAAAATTCAAGCCATTTTTCATAACGTCTTTTTGAGGTCAAAATATTGGAATTTAATGTTGTATCTCAGAACGTAAAAAAAGATAGATACATCTCTACAAAAAATGTTTCAAATTAAACAGGGAAGCCAGAAACATAATAATATATAGGGCGTTCCATTTAAAAAAGAAAAGTTGATGGCTACTTCCGGTAGAACCGACAGTGATAGAAGGTTGAAAGTATTTCACCTGAGGAGAAAGGAATCAGCCATGTTTGGATAATTTTTTTCAAATTTTTATTTAGTCGGGAACCCCATAAACTGTGCGACCCAGTTGTACGATCGAAGATCATCCTTGACCATGGTTCAGTTACCTTGGATACAATTGTTAATACAATCGTATCCTTAGAAACTGAACCACGATCAGAGATAATCCACTATCGTACAACTAGGCCTTAATGGTCCATTAGTGTGAGACACCCTGTATGTATATTGCCTTTCAAAGAAATCATAACACCAAGTATTTATTGACGATTTTATTGAAATTAACAGAATTTGACGATCTAAACGAACTATATCGATGTTCGATATTTATAACACGAATTTTAAATTTAACAACGAGCAATTATTCACGGATCGAGAATGCCAAATTTTCATCTGTCCAAACGTGGGAATGAAGTAATTACGATTGATTCGAAAGGAGCTGTTTAATTCGTTAAAGGGACGGCAGTAATTGAAACGAACTGCGGCTGTGAGAGTCGCAGAGGTCTCCGGGCTCCCTTCAAACAGCTGCGGTACTAAAGCGATTAAAACCAAGAACAACCATCCCTTAGTTCTAATTGTGTCCACGCTAACCGGGTTTCATACGAATCCACGCCGATTCGTTCCGGGTTTACTGCCCAAATCGCCGCACCGCAACTATTCAATCTATGTTTCATGGCGAGTTACTTCGCTTCGCCTGCACCACTTTATTGTATGTAAATGCTCTTCATTATGCCCAATTTTCGGTGAATAACAATGCGGGGGAGGCGGGGATATTTGTTTATTGTGGCTTTTGGTGGGGGCCAAAGGGCTAACTTGTGGTTACGACTGGAATAGTGTGTTTATATTATAGGGTGTAATTATTGTAAGTGATTGACAGCAGTATATTGGATTTTAATTGCTGACTTTGCGATTGAACCAGTTACCCCTAATACATGGACCTACAAATGGAGCTACAAAATGTAACAAATTAATTTACTACACTTCGGTTGACCATATACTATTTCACCAATAAAACATAATGACAATACAGCATATAATTACAATAATACTATTATATAATAATCCGACACCGAAAGGATAAATGACTAAATAAATTAATATTATATTATAACATATTCAGAATGACATATAAACAGTTGAAAACCAGAGTGGTGTAAGTCCATTTTTAAAATTCCGAGAAGTCCACAAAAATACAAGGGACAAAAACTTGGGTTTACACCACTCTGGTTTTCAACGGCTCATATATGAAAATTATGAATCGCAATTCTGTGAATGCAGTTATATGCTTAAATCGGCTATAACTACTAGGAATAGACTGATTTGAATTAAAACAGTTTATTTCTAACTAAATAATATATCAATAAATACAATCAATCTCAGTTATTTGTTAATATCTATTCTGAAGATAGCGTTTCCCCCGCGTTGTTGATGAAGATAAAACTTAATTAAAGTGCCTGCAGTGCAAAGAGACACAAACTCTTTTATCACTTGATAATAAGAAATAACTGCTAGGGTCACACTCAAGTTAATATAGCCTCGATTATAGTAATGGTTATATGATTTTTTTAAACCATCAAAACACTTGATAAATTGTTTGTCATTTAATTCGTAGTGCAAATATATGTACAGAGTGAAACTGATATAATGAATCATAAATTGTGACCTCAATTCTGTTCTCAATCTGGTGGGAATGCTGCCGTTTAAAAAATATTCCCGCGAGATGACTTGTGCTTATGTGAAATTAATTCCCAGGCATGAGAATCAATTCGATAGTAATTTATTTTGTAATCTTAACTCGTGACTTTGTGCCCGCCTGAGCCGACCCGGCGTTATTAATATTAAGAGAAAGGCCGGAGCCAGGAAAAACTGTGTGACGCGAGGTTAATTATTGCTCCGCGCGCTGAAAACAAATCAAGCCACTCTTGTGTCAAGCGTCATTCGGGGGTTGTCAAAATTGCAGCTTGCAAGAATAATAAGATGTTTAGCTGGATCACGCGCGATACGGAGGACAAGCAGACGATCTTCGAGAACGTGGTCGAAGGTTTAAAGGTGATATACAAGAACAAGCTGCTGCCGCTGGAAGAGGCGTACAACTTCAACGATTTCCACTCGCCGCAGCTGAACGATGCAGATTTTGAGGCCAAGCCTCTGATACTCCTGGTTGGGCAGTACTCAACGGGGAAGACAACGTTCATAAGGTATTTATTGGAGAGAGATTTTCCTGGCATTCGCATAGGACCAGAACCAACGACCGATAAGTTCATTGCTGTTATGTACAATGAGAAGGAAGGTATCATTCCTGGAAACGCTCTCGTCGTAGACCCTAAGAAGCAATTTAGGCCTTTATCAAAGTTCGGCAACGCCTTTTTGAACCGGTTCCAGTGCTCGCATGTAAGTTCGCCGGTTTTGAAATGCATATCCATCATAGACACACCTGGTATCCTAGCCGGGGAGAAACAGAGGATTGATAGAGGCTACGACTTTACGGGAGTCTTGGAATGGTTCGCTGAGCGAGTAGATAGAATCATTCTACTTTTCGACGCCCACAAACTCGATATATCGGATGAATTCCGAAGATCAATCGAAGCACTGCGCGGCCACGATGATAAAATCCGCATTGTCCTCAATAAAGCTGATATGATCGACCATCAGCAGTTAATGCGTGTCTATGGAGCTTTGATGTGGTCTCTAGGGAAAGTATTCCAAACTCCGGAAGTAGCGAGGGTTTATATAGGCTCTTTCTGGGACCAACCTTTACGCTACGATGTTAACAGGCGGTTATTCGAAGACGAACACCAAGATTTATTCAGAGATTTACAGAGTTTACCGAAAAATGCAGCACTTAGGAAGCTCAACGATTTAATCAAACGCTCACGTTTAGCTAAAGTACACGCCTTTATAATCGCCGAACTACGTAAGGAGATGCCTTCGATGTTTGGCAAAGAAGGCAAGAAAAAGGATTTGATCAAAAATTTGGACAAAATCTTCGACAAAATCCAGAAGGAGCAATGCATATCGCCTGGCGACCTTCCCAGCTTGGCAAGGATGAAAACTGCGCTATCCACACAGGATTTCACCAAATTTAGCCCATTAAAATCACGACTTGTGGATGTAGTTGACTCCATGCTCTCGCAAGATATAGCACAGCTGATGTCAATGATTCCACATGAAGAGATATGTTACAGCAACTCCTCGAATATAAGCGGCGGCGCTTTTGAGGTAATCCTGGAAGATAAGATCTCGCCATTTGGCTACAAACGCGGCGAAGGAGTGAACGCAGGCTTTGGCGAACCTGACTGGATTGTGAACAAGGAGCGTAGCACCTACGACAAGCTCTTCGCAGAGCTGCAGATTGCCGGAAAGGTCTCCGGAGGAGTAGCCAAGAACGAAATGGTAAAATCAAAGCTACCAAATGGGGTTTTGGGTAAAGTGTGGAGGCTTGCAGACACCGACAAGGACGGATTCCTAGACCAGGACGAATTCGCCTTGGCCATGCACCTCATTAACGTGAAGCTCGATGGCAATGATCTACCCGACGAACTCCCCGATCACCTCTACCCTCCCATGAAGAAGCTGTCCAAGTGATGTGCGAATGTAAAATAAATTTTAATTTTACTGGAGAGCGCGTTTCATTGCCGCGTCTAATAATACAATGCCTTTGATATACACGTCGGGCTACATGTGTTCACGATTTCACGCAGTAAACGCGCACCTACACGCACGCTGACACACGTTATTATATGAGCCTTTTCGCTCCAAATAAATCTGCATAATTTCAACGCCGCAGAGACAAAGTCAGTTTTATTACCCCAGTGGATTTCATTACGCATTTAATCTTATCTGCATGCATTCCAAGCACTAATTTAAATTTCGCGCAGGGGTGGAATTAAAAAACGGTTTCGCAGGACTTTACTTTTGTCTTCATCGCCGTCCAGAGACTAACCCACCGACATAAAAGAAATTATTCATGCCTAAAAATAGCAGTTAATATATGGTCTTCAGCGTTTAATGGGTATACCAACAAACAGTGCAATAATAAAACTCGAGCCAATTTGTAAATATGAAGTTTTAATGAGTATTTTTTTTAATATTAATCAATAGAAGTCATAAATAGTGTTCATAAAGTATTAAAAATTCAACACGTCTTTAAAACTTCGGGAAATTCGAGAAAAAAATTTTTTTTTTCTACGAAAGTGTTGAAAGACACGTTTTCTGTCATAAAATTTAACCTTGAAAGTTGGTATTTGTTACAAGGAGTGCAGAAAGTACTTTTTCTACTCCTATATGTATATTAGCATATTCTTTCATAGACTACTATACATATATGTGGCCTATTGCAATGAACAATGTGGATATATTTTCATTCCCACACACGTGTGCGGATATGATATCCACCAATCAGAGAGATGGAAAATTGCAGAGCAACATGCTTATGTTTTTGTAAAAGATATTAATTCTAATATATTAAATGTATTGAATGATGAATGACATTCAAATGTGTCACACTGACATTTATTAGTAAATACCATTTACATAACATTGTTATTCGTTTTTGTCGTAGAAAAAGTAGTGTGTACAACTCGAGTGGATTGCCCATATCGCACTCGGAGGTTTGGCGCACTCCGCCTGCGGCGTCGTGCGCCAAACTCCACCTCGTGCGATATGGGCATCGTATCCACTCTAGTTGTACAAACTACTATTCCGCACTCACTTTCCGCACTCCAATACCTCTCTTTTGATTTTTGAGGCAATAAATCGGACGAAACTGTGGATGCAATGGCCGCAAGTTCCGGCGGAGTGTTTGTTATATCGTCACTATCGGAATCCATTATTGATATTCTTCTACTTCCAGTATTAATGTATAAATTTCGAGTCTCGATTTGGTGAAAGCGATTTATAAATTTTCTGACGTTTAAATTAATGACAATGACATTTATTTTAAATTAATGATTAAATTTACATTAATCTTTAGTTCTCTACACTTTCGTAGAAAAAATAGTATGTAACACTCGTGCGGAAATGGCCATTGCAAAACTCGTATGAATGGAGCACTCGCTAGCGCTCGTGCTCCAACTTTCATACTCGTTTTGCAATGAAGCCCTTTCCGCACTCTTATTACAATATACTATTGTTTACAAAATACAAAGAAACATTAACAAACGTACTAAAAACTATCAGAATTATAAATATAGGTACCAAGAAATTTTTACAATAGAGATGTGTAAGTAATAGAAATTTTGCCCGAATTCTATTATAGTGCTTAAAGAAAAATAACAAATAATCCTTTTCACAACGACATTAATTTCTCTAAATGTACATTTCAGCCACTACGTGGTCATCTTCAGTAGACATTTGTACTGAAGATGACCGTGGTTGAAATGTACATTTAGAGAAATAAATGTCGTTGTGAAACAGGATAATTTGTTATTTTTCTTTAAGTGTTAATATTTCAGAAGCTCCAACCGATTATTCTATTATAGTGCTTAAAATACATTTTCAAAATGGTAACATAAATCCTCAAAAGTGCGTTTAAAAGTACCAGAAATTTCCCAAAAGAAACGAGAAAAATTCCACATGGTACTCAAAAATATATGTGAAAATTGTATAGTAGTGTTTAAAAATATCAATATCTGGATTTGCACAAAATACCAAGAAAATTTCACAAAAATGCTTGTAAATACCACAAATTTAACATTAATGCCAAAAGTGCTTCAAAAGGACCCGAAATTTTTAAGTACCAAGAAAATTTCTTAACAGTTCTCAATCATACTTATATGAGCTTTAAATTGCTAACTAATTTAAACTGTAAACAAATAAGAAATTTGAAGAAGAAAAAATGTGAACAAAATGCTTTAAAAGGCATAAATTCTATGAAAATTTCAAAAGGTGCTTAAAAACTTTGTAGATTTTAGAAATTTCAAAATATTTCCATAAAAGTGCTTTCATTTTAGCATAACTTGCACAGGAAAACTTCCATGTGTTTTTAAACAAATCTGAAATTGGCAATAAGGCGGGAAGGTCGAGGGTCAATAACATAATGAAGATCGTTATCTCTCTCTTTCTAAAAATTGCATAATGGTGTGGTGTTTAAATATATGTGATTTTTCATAAAATCCAAGAAAATTCCACAAGAGTGCCTTAGAGTACCAGAGAAATGTCACAAAAATACTAGAAAATTTTCACAACAGTGCTTAAAAAGTACCAAAAATATCTCTTGAAAATACTAAGTAAATTTCATAATAGTGTTCAAAACCTCTTAGGCCCGTATCTATAGTCCGTACTTGAGCTTGAGTTCAACTCAAGTCATATATTTGGTTGCGTTTGCTGCATAAACGTTTATAGAAAATACGCAACCAAATATACGACTTGAGTCGAACTCATGCTCAAGTATGGACTATAGATATGGGCCATACCTACCTTAAAATTACAAAATAGTGCTTGAGAGAGGTACCAGAAATTTTGTAAGTACCAAGAAAAATTCATAACAGTTCTCAATCATACTTATGTGAACTTTAAATTGCTAACAAATTTAAACTGTAATCAAACCAGAAATTTGAAGAAGAAAAAATGTGAACAAAATGCTTTACAAGCCATAAATTCTATGAAAATTCCAAAAAGGTGCTTAAAACCATTGTAGATTTTAGAAATTTCAAAATATTTCCACAAAAGTGCTTTCATTTTAGCATAACTACATTTGAAAGTCAGCAGTGTAATTCGTAGTATTGATAACGTGTTCATCAATTTCGGTGCTGATCTGAGCACCAGCACAATACTTCAATCAAGTATTTCCGATCACTCAGCTCAGATATTATCATTCCCAGCTAAATCAAAACAGAATGAAAAAGAGACAAACATATTCAGACCATCCTATCACTGACCAAGGTAAATTACTTTTCTTTACATTAATACAATCAAAATCATGGGATTTCATTGATAGCAATGAATTAGACCTTAACACAAAATTACATACCTTCACAAAGGAGCTACAGGATTCGTTCTTCAGCGCTTTCCCACAAAAAAAGTACACAAATAATTCAAAAACCATTACTTGGTTCCATCCAGAGTTACAAAAAATGAGAGATCATCTTAATTTCCTGACTGAAATGTACAACAATTATCCATCTGTAGAGTTATTACAGAAGAATTTCGAAAACGATATAAAACGTCCATCAACTCGGCAAAAAGAAATTTTAATTATAAACGCATACAGTCATCCACAAATCCAACTAAAGAAATGTGGAGAATAATAAACAATCAGAGAAAAACGAAACAATGCAATGATCACGGTTGTACATGGACATCACAGGATTTTGACGAGTACTTTAACAGTGCTGCTCAGGATGCACTAAAAAATGTTGAACAAAGAGGTCTTGAAGGGGAAGACATAACAGCAATATACTGCACGAAAGACACATTTGTATTTAAAAAAATTTAGCTACATCGAAGTTCGAGACATAATCTCCAACTTAAAAGTAAAACGTGCAGGGATGCTTATGATCTCAGTACACAACTGGGTTACTATGGTAAATAGAGCAGCGGGCGGAAAAGACTTTACGAGGTCGCCTCCCGCAAAGTTGTAGTTTCCGCCATGGTAACCACGTTGTAAACAACTGGTTTACACACAGTGTGCGTAAAAAATATAAATAACTTGAAAAGTTAAGATGAGTTTTGGTAGAATGGGATGTTGGAAGTTAAAAATATTCGTTGTTTACTAAACGAAGACAATTATATCTGGGGAATCGTTAAATCATATTTAACTCGTCTTGGGGTCGCGCCGGTGAATTAATTGCGAATAATTAGTTAAGGAGCAGGCGACGTGCGCCCAAACTAATTGTCAGCGATTAAAATAACAGAAAATGACTAATAGCGGTGAAAAAGGAAGGACTGGGCCCTCGCCTTGATCTTAAATTAAGTGTTCCCAGCGACCGACTGTGCTTGAAATAAGCGGCGAGAGTGCGCCGCTCGGCAGACTGAGCTTCCGAAACTAATTATTTTTTTAAAAATAGCCCCGGCGTTTCCTCTTATCGTCCTCCCGAAAGAGCGAAAGAAGGTGCACGCAATTAACTCCCCTGCAGGCCCGACGAAAAAAAAAATAATTACGCTGAAATTTCCTATATTTAACCGTTTAATTTCGCCCGCACGCATTTCATATTCCGGGCATGTCTTTAATGAAGAAGTATAAGCGCCATTACTCCTTTGCCATTATTAAAATCATTTTTATTCACGGCACACGGGCCCGCAAGCATATATGTCAGGTCTCCTTGCAAAACAACCATAAATTACGCCCAGCGCCGCGCTTATTAAAAGATTAGGTGCGCGGGGGTGGGAGCGAGACAGCGACGTTCGCCACCTGCCCCGTTAATAGCCGTGTATTTTTACTCAATCCACGGCGCGTTTCGGCCTAATTGGGAGCCATCGTGCTCTCCACTAATTCATCAAACGGCTCATTATTGGATTCTGTCCGTGTCTTGGCGGAGATAATTCCATTTGACGGGTCAACTCGTCCATCACCTACCGGGGCCCAGGACAGGTGCGCACTCCGGGCCTGTATTTTTGGGATAAGGGCCCGTATCGCGGCACCGATAAATTATCCTCGATGTCCCCACGCTTAATGGACGGGGCCAGCTGGAGGACAGGTGAAATTTAATGCTCACCCAAGAAACCCCTTCATTAAACAATCGGATGAGGTGCGCTCCACTCATGGGCCTCTCGATGCGAGCTCATTTTTCCCACAATTTCCGTCTGATTTACGCCGATGAGCATGGAGCGGCTCGTTACTCTGAACTGTTCCTCCGACGATCAAGGTGGACGAGTGAGTAATAAGCATGGTCGTTACTCTCCTCTGAAGTGTTTTGTAAACTCGAGCTCCGTTGTTTTGAGCTACCGGAAAGAATCCAAATTATTCCCGGTCTTCTATTAGGACCTGTCTAGGCGCGAGAAGAACGCACACTAAATTACACAAAACAGTCAGGATTAATTCATTGTTGTGTTAGTTACTGCGTGCTTTACAAATTGTATTTTTTGTTACCCCATTGTTTTGATCTATATTTATTTTCTTTAGCAGGTGTATACCAACAGTTGTATACGAAATATAACAAAAAAAAATAGATAATTTTATGCGTTAATTTTTGTGATTATAACATCCAATTACGAAGACCTGTTGGCGAAACACTTAATTTGCAGGTTCTACTTGGCGACTGTACTGCAATTTATGTACTCCGTGTGACACAAGGAGTTGCCGGCAGGATTGCCTGTTTCTTTGTGGGATTTGCAGCGGATATCCTCAAATAAATAACCATGAGATTACACGGCGACCGGGCGGAAAATTCGCCAGTAAAAAGCGCGGTAATTGCGCCGGGAAAAATCGAAAGGAAATCCTGAGAGCAATAGTCCCGAGTCCCGACAGGCGATGAATTCAAAGCGGGCGTCACCCATCGAAATATTTCACAGAGGCCGGCAATTACCTTTGGCCTGAGTGCGCTCTCGTGAAGGCGCAATTTTTAACACCTCCGACAGGATAATGGCCCGGCGCGATAAATAAGCGGTAATTGAAATCAAATGGAATGATAGTTATTGCGGTGAACCCGGAGTGCTGGGTCAAAAATGCGCCCACCCCACCCCACGTGCCGGTGCCGAGAGGGAACATAATCTGCATACTCCTGCAGCCCACGTTCTCTTCCCGCGAGCTTCGCTTACATCATTAATCGCTTGTAATGAACCGTAAGGCGATCTCTCAATGGTTGTGTACGCTTTTTTTTATCCCCAGCGTTCACTAAATTAATTCCAGCAGAGAGATGAGGCCACCACGTATAAAACGTATATCGTATTGCCAGAGATGCGCTTGGTTTCACAAAATTTAATCAAATTTGCACACAAATTACATATAAAAATGTCTCAATTGATTTATGGGCCATGCGAACAGTATTTTGTAGTCATCGTCGTCTTAGTTGTTAATTCAATGTAAATCATTTATTTAGATTGAGTAATTCTGCTGTTAATAGTAATAGTACCTTCCCTTAAAATCCATGGTTAAAAAAGCAACACCATCTAAAACACAATTAACTAAAATTAATCCAGAAGCAGTAATTAATAATAAATCTGATGAAATTGATGCAACTCCTGGACAATTAAATCAAATCAGATTGTTTCTAAACCAAACAGGAATATTCTTTGGCCAATGTATTCAAATCAAAATTCAAGAGTATCAAATAAAAATGAAATTTAAATGCAAAATATCCAGAACATCATTGTTTTATCACTGTAAAATGTCTTGTAATCAAAAGACCTAAATTCAAAATAGGTGACTTAAAGAGTCTCAAAAAACAATTCTTAAACGCCTGTCTTTATTCTTTATTTTCTAGTTTTGAAATTCTATTCAAAATTCAAAAATATCAAATAAAAGTTAAATATGCAATGCAAAATATCCAGAACATTATTATTTTATCCCTGTAAAATTTCTTCTAATCAAAAGACCTAAATTCAAGTTGGGTTACTTCTAAAGTCTCAAACAACAATTCTTAAATGCCTATCTTAATTTTTCATTTTCTAGATTCTCTATTCAAAATTCAAAAATATCAAATGAAAGTTAAATATTCAATGCAAAATATCCAAAACATTACTGTTTTAGCTTTGTAAAATTGATTATAATCAAACGACCTAAATTCAAGTTACTTCTAGAGTCTCAAAAAACAATTCTTAATCGCCTATATTTATTTTTTATTTTCTAGATTTGAAATTCTCTTTTAAATAGATTTTAATTCAAAATTATGAATTAAAAACCATTTCTTTTCATTGCAGTCACCTTCTTAAGTAGATAATAAAAACATACCTGTAATAAACATGAAAGATTAAAAATAAATAAAAATTGGCGTTTTTGTTTTTGTAATTATTATAAAAACTTTGAAGAAGTAATACATTTTATGATAATTTATTGATATTATGGCAGAATCATCAATTTTGTAGCAATTTTATATAATTTATGATAACTTTATTGAATTTCCTGGAAAAGATAGAAGTGGTTGGAAATTCACTAAAATTTCTATAGCAAGTTCTTGACAATATCTCATGAACTTTTGTTTTGTTTTATAGAAATTTTGCAAGTGGCAAGAATTTGTGATACTTTCATTCTTTTCTTAAGATGTCATGATCATAATACAATCATTTTATGATTTTTCATGATAAATTAATGATTTTTATGATCATTTTATGATATTTTGTGATAAAATGTGATGAAATTTTGTGATTTCATGAATTATTTTACTCCAACTTTATTGATCTTACGACAACTTTGTGGATTTCGTGGCAACTTACATTTTCAAGTAATTTTATGCACTTCTTGATAACTACATAGTCTCTATACCGAGTAATCATATAATCTTAGCTCTACTTACCGATAGAAATGTTCGTAAATTTTCGTAATTGCTATGAGTTTGTTGAAATTTCTATGAATTTTATGATAATTTTATAGTTCTTTTCAATTTTGTGGATTTTATGAATCTTCTTCTTGTCAATTTTTCGAAAATTCTATATTTACAATTCCTTTATTGAATTTTCAGAAAATTATAAAATAAAAACAAATCTGTTATTTTAGTGTAAAGTATTAAAATTTTATTAACACGGTTTTGGGACATTTGAATATCGGTTTACGACACGTCAATGGATTTAAAAAACAAACTTTGGTAGTTCAAAATTAATTGGAATTTCTCGTGAATGTCTGAAAATTCCATATTTTTTATTCAATTACTAAATTTTCCAGAAATTATGAAAACAAATCTTTTATTTTCTTGGAAACTATCGAAATTTTATTATTTTTGTTTTTTGTTACATAGGAAATTTCAATACAAGTTTATGGGACTTTTGTAGATTAAAAAAAGCTTTGGTAGTTTGAAATTATTTGGGATTTCTCGTGAATTTTCCGAAAATTTCAAACTTTTTGTTCATTTAATAAATATTCCCAAAAATATGAAACAAATCTGTTATTTTCGTGGAAAGTATTAAAATTACATTCTATTTGTTTATAGTTACCATAGGAAATTTGAATATAAGTTTATGGGACTTTTATAGATTTAAAAAAATACTTTGGTAGTTTGAAATTAATTGAAATTTATAGAGGGAGAGAGAGGGAGAGAGAGAGAGAGAAAGTTCTAAATGGTCATGTTCATAAATCTGGAACATTACATTGCATGTTCTATGTTTTATAATTTTCATAGAAATTTCGAAAATAATTTGTTTATAGTTTGGAAATATTTATACAGAGCATTTAAGAAAGTGGTGTCAACTTTTATGCAGGGTAATAACAGATGACACTGCTTCAAGATGCAAATCAAATATGTTTTGCATTTTTTTTTTAATTGTTTTGCAATATGTTTTGCAATACGTTGCTGAAATTTTTACTAGGATACAAGCAAATCATTTAAGTAGATTTTTTCAAATGTCATTATTTGTCACTATTTCATTGGATCTAGTCCGAAAAGTTGATACTACTTTCTTGAGCGCTCCGTAGAATAGATGGAATTTTATTTTGATTTGTTGTGATTATATGTGTAAAACATCACAATAAGTTCCTAAACATTCAAAAACTTTGAAAATGTAATCGATTTTATAATAATTTCATCAATTTTAAGTGTTATCAACTTTTATGCAGGATAATAACAGATGAACTTCTGCAAGATGCAAATCAAATATGTTTTGCAACGTTGCTGAAATGTTTCCTAGGATACGAGCAAATTATTTAATTAGATTTTTTCAAATGTCATAATTTATTAGTATTTCGATTGAACCAGTTGATAAAGTTGACACAATTTTCTTGAACGCTCTGTAGAAACTTTGAAAATTGAATTGATTTTTATAATCATTTCATCAATTTAGCTTCACCTGTCGCAGTTTAATGTGATAACTTTCTTGATTTTCTTAATTTGTCTCTGAAAATTCTTAATTTTCTGGAAGTTTCATGTGTGGTTGAAAATTCGATAGAAAATTCTTAATTTTCTAGAAATTTCATGTGTGGTTGAAAATTCGATAGAAAATTCATGAATGTTTGTTTTTGTTTTCATGAATTTTGTAATTATCTAGAATTTTGTAATAGCTTTATTATGGTTTCATGAATATTTATGATAATTTCATGATTTTTAATGAATTTTTAGTCTAACTTTATTGATTGTTGAACAACTATCTTTGAATTCATGGATTTTATGAAAAAAATCATTTTGACGAAATTTTATGTGTTTTATGTTTTAATTTTCTAAAACATTATCAAAGTTAGGAAATGTTCTACCAATGTTCTAAAGTTCTACAAATTTTGTGGAAATGATCGATTCGAAAGTTTCATGTTTTCATTGTATTTTCGTTACATGGATTTTATGGCAGCAACTTCATGGATTATCTTGTAGCAATTTCATAAAATTTATGAAAAAATCATTGAACTTTATGGCAAGTGTTCGAACAGATTGCAATCGGCGGCTTGGCAATATCCCAATCTATCATAAAATGTACACCTAACGTTAGATTATTTCACACTCTGTACGAATAGCATTCAAAGAGCAAGAGTGTAAGTGTGTAAGTATAAGTATAAGTAAGTATAAGTATGTGTGTTAGTGTAAGTATACTTTACAGACACTTCGATGACCATGCGGATAGATAATCAAGTGTTAAAATATTTTGAAACAATTAGAATCAAAAAAGCAGGCTAGTCCTTTCAAGACGATTCTAGGTGTAAATTGCTCCAAAACGAATTTCCCGAAACAATTTTGTCAAAAACCAATTGCTCGAAATACCTCGATAACATAATTACTCGAAATATATAACCTAACCTAACATTACCAAACATCAACTATTGAACCTAAATTTTCTCAAAAACTAATTCGAAGTACCTTGAAAACATAATAACTCAAAATATAGAACCTAAGCAAAACTATCTAACCTACCCTAACCTAACCAAATAAATTATTTAACCTAACTTATACTTGTATTAAGAGAAAAATTACATTCAAAGAATCATATTATCGAGAATTTGTTTTGAGCAAATGACCTTAGCAGGCCTATTTTAAGTTGTCATTTTATGTATTACTTTATCATAATTATACATAAAGAATTGCAAACGTGCAATTTTAATTTATATTAGGATCTAAAACATGTCATTACAGCAAATTGAAGCAACGTATTTTTTTTTTAATTTAACAATCAGAGTCTAAAGTTACGAGAAAATAAAAATAAAAATTACTCGATTCAATGTATTGTAATACATTTAAAAAAAATGTCATTTACAACATGTGTTTCCTAAGCCATCAATATCTATGTACATACACAAAAATATGTTTGCAGCATATTTGCGCTTATGGAAATATTGGTTGGGATAAATATAAAGAGAATTTCATAAGCTGACGGCTTCCTGGATCGATCCGGGGAAGTTCGGGGATGCAAATTTGCGAAATTACGCCGACCCCATTAGGTTATTGGTTCGCGCATAAGTGGGTCAATAAACGAGCCGGGTCTGCCGTCAGGGCTGATCTGCGTCGAGAGTGATGGACCCCCTAATCACCCCCAAACTTTGCGTGGGCGTAAATTAATACACGATGTTAGGGGTTGCAAGAGCGCCAAGAGGGCGAAAGGTGGCTAACACGTGACTTTTGATGAACCACGGTTTAGCAAAATAGACAGAATTTGTTTGCGGAGATAAAACTTTACACTACAATCAGTGACAATCCTGGAATATTTGAAAATTTGATGTCACCAAACAATTTGAAACACATTGTGGCGAGATGCAGCATGCTTCATTCATAAATGTTTCAACATCAAAATATTTCCCTTTGCAAAGATATTTTACCAATACCAAAAATAATTAAATAATTTCAAATATAAAAGGCACTACCTGTTGTACAAAGAAAGCAAAATTGCACTATGTATATGATTTAAAACAAATCCACATGTAATATTTGTAACTGCAGATACTTTAAGTAATAAGTGATACCCTACAACTGGGAAAGTTAATAATTCAATTTCCTCACTTATTTTCTTGACATCCTCGAAGTCAAATTTTCAGAGGTTTTATCTTTAGGCATACTGCATACAGATCTGGCATAAAATTTTCAAAATATCCATTAGATAAATTTTCAGAAATTTCAGTGACTGATAACTTATACTGGCCAACTCCGAAAGTTAATAACACGATTTTCTCACTTATTTGAGACATATTAGTGGTCAAATTTTCTGAGGATTTATCTTCAGGCATACTATATACAGATCAGGCATAAAATATCGTTTAAATAAATATTTAGACTGAATAACTTCAATTCTATGTGTATTAATGTGCCATTCGTGTTGAAGTTTCAACATTTTAATCGTGTTAATAATGATTACATAAGTAAATTATAATTGTTACTATTCTTACGATAATAACTCTCTTCAGTGACAGGGTTTTGATTTATATTAGGACCAGTTTCTAATCACGAGGCGACGGTGTGGTCACAAATCAAACGCTTGGACCGGTAGCGGTATCCAAATTACCTGGAAATCCACAAAGAGATTTACGTCAACAGGAAAGAAGAGAATTTATTATCTCACCGTGGAGATAGGGTTGATGAGGGTTATTTATTGTCAGGAACAGATTTTTTAAATTAAATCTAGAATATAGCACAGTTACCTCATGTCAATAAGGCTACTACAAACTAACACAAAAGGGATTTTTGAACACAATGAATTTAATTTTTAATTTTGAAATTTGAATTTGTAGTAACAATTTCACGCACTTGTCCTACTTTAGAAATTAAGCTACTATAAACTAGACAGAAAAAGAGGATTTTTTAACACTATGAAATGAATGTGTAATTTCGAAATTTGAATTTGAAGTAAAATTTTTCACCCACTTATTCTACTTGTTCTATAAACTCCACAAGAAAAAAACAGGATTTGTTTAACACAATGAATTGAATTTGTAATTTTGACATTTCAATTTGAAGCCTTAATTTCACACTTGTCCTACTTTATAACGAAAGCTACTATAAACTAGAAGCTACTAAACAGAAAAAGATTAAAAAAATTAACACAAGAATTAGATATGGAATTTTGAATTTTGAATTTGAAATAATAGTTTTTAACCCACTTGTTCTACTTTACAACTTGGGCTACTATAAACTCCACAGGAAAAAAGGATTTGTTTCTACTTTACAACTTAGGCTAATATAAACACAGATCTATTACAGAAACAAAGGATTTGTTTAACACAATGAATTAAATTTGTAATTTTGAAATTTGAATTTGAAGCAATATTCTTCACGCACATGTCCTACTTTAGAACTTAGGCTACTACAAACTAACATAGAAAAAAGGATTTGCTAACACAATTAATTGAATTTGAAATTTTGAAATTTTGAAATTTGAATTTGAAGTTATATTTTTCACGTGGGTACTTGTCCTACTTTAGAATTTAGGCTACTATACTCTAACACAGAAATGAAGGAATTTTCAAATACAATGAATTGAATTTGTAATTTTGAAATTTGAATTTGAAGTAATATTATTCACCCACTTATTGTACTTAGGCTACTGTAAACTCCACAGAAAAAAAGTACTTGTTTTACACAACGAATTGAATTTGTAATTTTGACATTTCAATTGGAAGCCAAAATGTCACACACTTGTCCTACTTTAGAACTTAAACTACTATAAACTAGACAGAAAAAGAGGATTTTGTTAACACAATGAATTGAATGTGTAATTTTGAAATTTGAATTTAAAGTAATATTTTTCACCCACTTGTTCTTCTTTACAACTTAGGCTACTATAAATTCCACGGAAAAAATAGAAGGATTTGTTTAACGCAACGAATTGAATTTGAAATTTTGGAATTTGAATTTGAAGCAATATTTTTCACGCACATGTCCTACTTTAGAACTTAGGCTACTACAAACTAATATAGAAAAAATGATTTGTTAACACAGTTAATTGAATTTGTAATTTTGAAATTTAGAAATTTAGAAATTTAAATTTGAAGTTATATGTTTCACATGGGTACTTGTCCTACTTTAGAATTTAGGCTACTACACTCTAACACAGAAATGAAGTAATTTTATTCACCCACTTGTTCTACTTTACAACTTAGGCTACCATAAACTCCACAGAAAAAAAAAAGATTTGTTTAACACAATGAATAGAATTTGTAATTTTGACATTTGAATTTGAAGCTATAATTTCACACACTTGTCCTACTTTAGAACATAAACTACTATAAACTAGACAGAAAAAGAGTTTTTTTTAACACAATGAATTGAATGTGTAATTTTGAAATTTGAATTTGAAGTAATATTATTCACCCACTTGTTCTACTTTACAACATGGGCTACTATAAACTCCACAGAAAAAAGGATTTGTTTAACACAATGAATTAAATGTATAATTTTGAAATATGAATTTGAAGTAATATTTTTCACCCACTTGTTCTACTTTACAATTTAGGCTGCTTTAAACTCCACAGAAAAAAAAAATTTGTTTAACACAATGAATTTGGATGTGTAATTTTGAAATTAGAATTTGAAGCAATATTTTTCACGCACATGTCCTACTTTAGAACTTAGGCTACTACCAACTAACATAGAAAAAATATGTGTTAACAAAATTAATTGAACTTGTAATTTTGAAATTTGAAAAATTGAATTTGAAGTTTTATTTCTCACGTATGTACTTGTCCTACTTTAGAACTTAGGCTACTACAAAGTAACACAGAAAAAAAGATCTGTTAACACAATTAATTGATACTGTGATTTGGAAATTTAAAAACTTGAATTTGAATTTATATTTCTCACGTAGTACTTGCCTACTTTAGAACTTAGGCTACTACAAACTAACACATTGTTTAACACAATGAATTGAATTTGTAATTTTGAAATTTGAATTTGAAGCAATATTTTTCACGAACACGTCCAACTTTAGAACTTAGGCTAATACAAACTAGCACAGAAAAAAAGATGTGTTAACACAATTAATTGATATTGTGATTTGGAAATTTGAAAAATTGAATTTGAATTTATATTTCTCACGTATGTACTTGCCTACTTTAGAACTTAAACTACTACAAACTAACACAGAAATAAAGGAATTTTTATATACAATGAATTAATGTTGTAATTTTGAAATTTGTACTTGCAGTCATGTTTTTAGCGACATTACAAAAAAAATAATGTATGAAACAGTTGAGCTTCCTGTTGATGATTTTCAATACAAAACTAAAAATTCCCATTATAAATTGCTTGAATTTTGAGGTTTTGTTAAATTTTTATGAATTAGTATATATTCTTCAAATGTAGAAGGCACATGGTGGAGGCGCCGGGCTAAATTTTTTTGTATTAAGTTTATGGCCCATTTTTAATACTGCAGGCATATTTTGTGATGTACTTCATGAAACCTGGTATATAGGAGTGAGTTAAGGCTCGAATCAATATTCATTTCTCGCTAAGGGCAATATAAATATTGCTCAGTTTTACTTCAAATATAAATTTTCTATAGTTGCAAAAAACAAAAATATAGTTTCAAATTCTCATTCTTTCCCACTTTTGATATTCTCCTCACAATGTTGTGCGGACAAAATACTTCTGCACACATATACCGAGTGATTCAAGAAACTTTCATCAACGTTGCCATGAAAAAAAGGATAGATATAAAATGTATGTCTTAGGTTATAGTGGTCAAATCTGACAGATTTGTCAGAGTTTGAATTTGTGAATGTGAAATCTTATTGATTTAAACGTTATGGCTTTCACCGACTACCAAAAACCCTGCATGTTGGAATTTTTTTTAGAAATTTTATTTTTTAGGTTTATCCGACACGTTTGATCGTTCACTTTCATAAATTCAGCAGAAAAGTAATTCAGACATACGTAATATTTTTCATGGCACGCTTTGATGAATGATTTTTTGAATCACATGTTACTTTATGTATGTACCCATCTTGTGTTTAAGGTTCTTAAGGTTGTGTTCTTAATACGCAAATCTGTCAAAATTTCGTACTACTTATGATTAAATACAACATGGTTTTAATAATTCAATATTTCCCTTGTATTAAATGAGTTGATTGGGTCTAAAATAAAGTGATCTTCAGTTTGAAAACCTATTTATGCTATAAAAATATCTCGAGCAGGTACCAGTTAATAGCGCAAACTCGAAGATAACCGGATAATAAATTCGTCAAAATTTTTACAATTGTTGAGCGAGAATCGAAAGTGGCTATAAACTACGCCATAAAGTGTTCATAATTTGTCTTTCTCGCAACAAGTCTATGATTATACATGTGCTGCATGTACACGAGGCAATAACCTACGATATTTAAATAAAAATTCAAACCCACAATTCACTGTAATAAAGTAACGTATAAAAATACAATATTAAAATTCTTTTCGGACACAAATAAGCATTAAAATCCCCGTCGTAAAGAGACATCACGTCAATCATTCGGAATTACAAATTCAGAAGACAAGTCCTCAGACCGTGCATATCTCTACGTATAATCTGACGTCTTCAATGAAGATATTAATAAGATTAACTCACCGACTACTGTAATCTGGGCAGGTGGGGCGATGCGCTTGGCGGCGATGTTCTCCGCCACGCACGTATAGTTCCCGGTGTCCTGGGTTCGTGCCTGTCCTATGAGCAAGTGTCCTTCCGTGGAGACGAGGACAGTGGTGTCAGACTGCAGGGGTTGACCGCCCCTCAGCCAGTAGACTTTCGGGGGTGGCAGACCCAAGGGAGGCACACAACGCAGCTCCGTTTGGTGGCCGATCTCGATCTTCGTGGACTCCGGATTCACCTCAAATTGCTTCTTCAAATCTGGAAATAAACGAAGTTTTATTAAATGACAATGCAATAAAATTAATGCACTGACTGTGCTAAAGCTTGGCTCGTCAAATTAATTCTGGATCGTCACGTAGAGAATATAAAAAAGAGTAGAAATGATGTTTTATATTAATAAACACTCGACTATTATATTGCTACGACATATTTCTGATACTTATGCACAGCAGGAGCCTCAATTTACTATAGTTATCCGTTTCATAAAATCAATCTCGATAAGCGCGTGGATGTAAACCCGTCACTTTACGACGCTGAAAACTGAAACACTTAAATACGCCACTGTAAGCGCTGAATTTACGTCGAGGCTCGTGCGCTAAAATATAAAACTTTAACGATTGATTATAACATAAATATTTAATAAAAACAGATCGCTCACGAGCCCCGTAAGATAAATTTGCTCGCCCGTATCGACGCGCACATAGGAAAATTCGCGAATTATCTGTGTCGCTGAAAAATGCGTGTGAACGGTGGAAAAACGACGTTTGCTCAAGGAGTTGAATCTCTTTGTGCGAATCTCCGCGTGAATCGTAATGAGCGGGGCACGGCCAAAATACCTGAATATGTGCAAAAACACGTGTATGTATAACGCCTACGCAAATCAGATTCGTTTCCCACAACGGGAATGATGATGGAGTCCCACAACCACGCAAGGTTATTTATTACGAATAATTTAAGTATTCGTACAAAACGCAAAAAATGACACTGTAGTTGATAAGAGTTTACATTTGTAGTACATTTTTGTTAAATTTAGACGTTATCGTAACTGGCGACAAATAGGACTTTCAGCCATATGCTTTATCTAAGAGCGTGTTTGAGTTAAAGCTTGTTGAATTTTAACCTAAATTGAGGTATTTTATACCTATTTCTGTGTCTAAAAAGAGTTCTCACTGCATTTGCACGTTTACACAAATTCGAGCAGAAAATGTTCTAATTATACCGAGTGAAAATACTAAAATTTTCGTGTAATTGATGTGATCAGGTGGCACACTCGTACTGAATACCTCCTGGGGCCCGCAGCCTTCAAACTTCACCCCCAATTAATCAATGTAAGAATTTTTATATTAATGTCCCAATTCGGGGGACTTAATGAAATTCCCCACCGTTGGGGAACGAAATTGAGCGCTGTCACCTGAAAAAATGATACACCTCGGTATACAATTTTTATTAGATCCAGCGCGCTAAGTAGGTCGGGGCAATAAATCAGTGGTTAGAATGGTGGACGGGGGCTGCACCGGTAACCAATATTTTATGCGGAGACGGAAAAAATACACAAAGGCGCTCGAAAAGTTAATAAATCGATTTATAAACGGCCGACGCGGCTAGGCTCTGGGGGTAATGTGGGCAAAGTGCGTTCCCGTGTTCAGGACTTCGCCGAGGACTAGGTAAGCTGTGGTGATGTTAAACTCGCTGGTAGTGTCGTGATTGAAGATTATGGCCCGTCTACAGGACAATGCTAAAAATGCAATGCTTGTGCAATGCTAAAAAATCGATATGTGGTGATCACGATTAGCTGCACATCAATGTTGTTCATTGCAGGATTTAGGTGTCAAGTCGCCTGTGGCCTCGCGATTATAGCGGTCTTGCAAACAAAGTATTTCAACAAATTATAAATTTACTTTAAAACAATCTGATGTGGTTATTTTGTTCACAAAAAAAGAGGAGTGCTATGAAATTGAAGGCTCCGCTGCAACAAGGAGATAAATCCAAAATACCAATTGTAGGCAATTAAAAGGAATATTTTTAAGTTATTTACTATTAAAGATAACAAAACATGATTTCCCGGTTAAAGATTGTTTAGATTACAACAGGGTCATTCCATGTCAACCAGTGGACCAGTGGTGGACCAGTGGACCAGTGGTGGACCAGTGGTTTTAAGATAATAGATAGTGCCTCATCGTTTGATGCAACTTATTGGGTTGGGTCATTATATGTCATCAAAATTGTTGCAAAGTAATTCGAATTGGGAAAACAGGAAAATGAAAAAGACAAACTAGTGGATAAAAGAAGTCACAGGACATAAAACACAAAGAAGAAAAATGAAAAATTATCTACAAAAAAAAAAAAAATATAGAACATTATGAAAAATACAAAGAAAAGAGGAACAAAATAAATTAAATAATAAAAGGAGCAAAACAAAAGTCATGGACGAAATTTGGTGAAAGAATGAATGAGAATTTTGGGCAGAACCAAAAACTTATCTACGGAACACTATAGCAACGAAAACAAAAAAAGAACACAACATGATGAACATGATAAAAATGGAACAATTATCACGAATGAAGACAAGTTAATGGAAAGAAGGAGACAATATTATCAGGCACCAGGCACCAAGCACCAGGAACAAACGATGTAACTTTTTAAATATATATATTTGTAGTCAAATTTTCAGAGGAATTATGCTTGGGCATACTATATACAAATATGGTATAACATTTTCAAAATATCCTTTTGATAAATTTTCTGAAATTTCAGTGACTGATAACAGGTCAACTCAAGAAGCATTAAAAAACTAAAAAAACGGGAAAGCACCAGGAACAGAAGATATAATAACAAATAACAAATTAATTTAAAATAACACATATAACGAAACTAATAAATGACATAATAAACAGCGGGGAAATACCAAGAGAATGGAATAAAGAAATAATTCAACCAATACGTAAGAAAGGGGATAAAAGAATATGCGAAAATTACAGAGGAATCACACTAACAAGTATACCAAGTAAGATAATGACCAGGGTTCTAGAAAAAAAGGATGCGAGACAAACTAGAGACAACAATAGAGGGCAGCCAGTGCGGATTCAGAAGAGGGAGAAGTACGCAAGACCAAATCTTCATGCTCAGACAACTAAGTGAGAAACTAATTAAGAAGAACAGAGAAATGCACATATGCTTCGTAGATCTCGAAGAGGCATTCGACAGGATAAGGAGAGAGGACATATGGAACGAACTAGCAGAAAGAGAAATAGAGGAGGAAATAATAAATGTAATAAAATACATGCACAGAGAAAACAGAAATATTGTGAGAACAAACAATGATGAATCAAAAGATTTTTTTTTGCTTTTCATAATTGTATTGGATAAAGCGATGAAGAAAGCAAAGCAAAAAAAAATGAAAATGCTAAAAATTTGATACTGGAAAATGGAGATAACAAAAATAGCACAACTACTATTCGCGGATGACACGGCAATCATTGCAGAAACAGAGGAAAAACTGCAATACAAAATGGAAATAATTGAGAAAGAGATTAAGAAAATAAACATGAAAATAAACTACGAAAAGACAAAAACCATGATAATTGCCAAAGAGAAAAAGAAACACGAAATAAAAATACCAGGAAAAAAAATCGAACAAGTAGAACAATACAGATATTTAGGAACAATCATACAGAGCAATGGTGAATTAGATAATTAAATAGAAGATAAAATAGTAAGAACAGCAAAATTATATAACATGTTAAAAAACACCCTTTTTAGCAAGAAATAATAAAAAAAGTAATTAGACCAACGCTAACTTACAGCAGCGAAACATGGACGATGACAAATAAAAAGAATCACACCACGGAGCCACGGAGATGAGATTCCTAAAAAAAATAGAAAACAAAACAAAAATAGACAGGATAAGGAACAAGACCCACAGGAAAAACTCAAAAATAAAAACAATACAGAAAAAAATAACACAATGCCAAATGAGGTGCTATGGACACATGAGACGAATGATAGAAGAGAGAAACACTAAGAAAATATATGAGACAAGAACAACAGGAATACAGCAAAGAGGAAGACCGAGAAAAGAGTGGAACAGCGCAATAAAAGAAGAGGCAACAAGAAAAGGGAATATGGGAAGAAATAAAAGAATTAACAAAATATAGGATAAAAAATGCCTTACACCGAAAGGTAGAAAGGCAAAGGAATAAATAAATAAATAGAGTAATTCGAATGGTGTCAATATTTTAATAAAAAAATATGCACTCTTTTTGGTGCTATGCAACAATTTTTCGTAAATTAACCGATAACTTCGATGCACTTATTACATTACTACCGATTAGTTACACTACTTAGAATAAAATTGTTGCGTAATTTATTGTTGAATAAAATAAAACAATTGTTTTTTTTATGGTTTGTCTGGATACAAGTTATTTTTTGTATAGTTTTGTGGCTATTCTTAACATACATTATTTCTCTAGGTTATTTTTTCTTCAAGGTTATTTTTTTATTTCTCTAAGTTATTTTACACCTAGTACAAGTTTTACTAGGTTTAATTGTCTCGTATTAAATTTAAGTTTGAGTCAGTAATCAGCTGTTTCATTGTGTATTATTCTTGTATCTATTACGTATAGTAGCCCGTCGAAAGCCGAGTATGCCACATGCTTTTTCGAATAAACAATTGCGTTTTTAATGCTAGTTCGTGTACTTCAAGGTAAATGTAATAGAATGAAATGAAATTAGAAACGTATGTCGAATTCATGCAATATGGATCGATGTATCGAAATGTATCTAGAAGTATCTAGATACTTTTCAAATGACTGTGAGAAATTCAAATTTGCCAAAATATGACGATAATCTGTATTTCGGCCCTATACAATGCATATGTCGTCTATGTATTTTAAAAATTACAGTTCGACTAGAAGAATGTCCCCAGATAATTAATCAAAATTGAGCATGACTACAGATTATACGTAACCCAAAATTTCTATGACCTTGCTGAATTACATTTCAGTTCTTACAGTCTATTGACATGTTATAATAGAAATAGTAAAATTTCAAAACAATAAGCTGTAAATCTGAAAATAAACAGAAAAAGTAATGTTCATTGCATTGGACGAAGGGTACCATGTTTCACGACATTTTTCATGCTTTAACATGAACCATAGACCAAACCAAGCGTTTTATTATCAGAATTAATGTTCATTGCATCAAATGAAAAGCACCATGTTTAAAGACATTTTTCTTGCCTTTACCAAAAGGTCCAAAGAAATGAAAACGTCATTCCAGTAGAAAAAAATATGCTCTTTCCAGTGATACTAAAATCAATTGAATTCGAGGGGATTCTTTTTGATATTTGGATTTGAAAATAGGCAAAATTTGCCTTTTAAGCCTTTAACATCATGGTTGTGGGCAAATATTTCCAAAAGAATGTAAGTCATTAGTCTGATATTCCAGCAATGTAATGTCACATGCCCACGTTAAACAAACAATAAATTACAATATAATCGAATGCATAATGCTACTTGCAATACTTAGCTCGGCAATTCAGGTTATTGTCGATGCAACTTGAATGGCTTTAAGTTAAAACATTTTTTTTTGTATTTTTGGCACTTATCCCTGTGTTCATTTTAAGTCTTCAAATAATAAACAAGAGATACTGATATATGTAAAAGTAAAACATTTTACTGAAACTGGAAACTTTGTTCAACGTATTCATTATTAGCAGAAAGTAAATGGAGATCATTTTGATCATTTTGTAGAATATAAAAATATTTCCTGTTTAAAAGTTTTAGTTTGTTTTTATTAAATATTGTTTTGTTTCAGTTAAATGTGTTATTTTTATAATAATTCATCATTTATGTAATTTTGTGAACAACCTAAAGGTGACAAAGATCTGACAATAGATAAGGTTAGAAGATAATATTTCAAAATACTTATTGCTTATTGCTACTTTTGCTTATTTAAAAATAAGCATGTGTTTTTTCAAATATATTAGTAGACTAGGGCGCACCTGGGCCCGTTTTTCCCCCATAAGAATAACAGGGGAGCTTCCCCCTCCACTTTCCCTTTAGGCCACGCCCCTTTTGCCGACGTGCAGCCAATGGGAGCGCCCCATTCAGTCACGTGGTGCTGGGTGGGAGGCATGAGTTGTTAAGGTTTGAGGTTATGTTTAAGGTTTTAGGTTATGTTTAAGGTTTGAGGTTATGTCGCCTTCGGTCCCTAGTCCCCAGACTTTGAGGTTATGTTTATGGTTTGAGGTTATGATTTGTACAGCGCGTTGCCCGCGAGGGGTGAGGGGTTCGTATGTGGGACCCTGCTATTGCCAAGCACGGGGCACGCCCCCCGCAAGGCCTACATCCACGATGCATCCCGCGAACGCCGACTTGAGGTCGCGCGCTGGAGGGTGCCCATGGATATTCGTATGCGGTGCCCCACTGCTAGCGATAAGCACGGGGCGCTCCGCGCCCCACATTACTCTCGGGCCGCGAAGAAAAACGTCTCGCCTGTTACCAAAAGCCGCGCCGCCCGCAAGGAAGGAACCCATCTAACGAGCGATAACCGAGAGATAACCGATGATAACCGAGAATACCAACTGTCATACCAACTTAAACATTTCATAATCCCTGCGATTTGACAATATACGGGTACCGATTGAGAAATAAATATACGAGGCCGTAAAATATTAAATCGTATGCGAGTGTAAATTCAAGATGGAGTCCGGCGTAACATGTACAGGAGGATCGGGCTAACAACGTGTACCGAGAGTTCAAAAATAAATTAAATATTATATTAAGGTAAAAGGGGAAAACGTACATAGTCTAATTGTTTTTCTCGATAAGTATGGAATAGATGTCGGGGGTGTATAAGATAATAAAATAATATTAACTCTAGGTGACACTATAATGTTTAAAAATCCATTTAGTTATTAATTCATTTGTTAATGCTTGGCGAAAGGGTGTAGGCGTTTTTATCAACTAAAAATTGTAAGTCTGGCGATAAAACTTCTGCGGTTTTATTTAAACAAGGATGTGTATATTTTCACACACATAGGTAAATATCAGCATTAATTAACTACGAGCGATCACCGGCAGATGCCCAGTATGCATGACACACCCGACAAACAAGCCATGATGAATCAAATAAGAAGAGGAAAGTGGAGGAACACCTAGCACCTATTTTAAAAACACATATTAGGCTTGGTACAGAGACTTAGAGTAGATGTGACGATGATCTACAGATACCTGTAATTTCCGTATCAGTCGTGTGTCACAAAGGCTACAACAGATGGCGCTCCAAACGTCAAATTAAAACTTACGATAACGCCGTAAACCAAGGTGCACACTCACGTCACTAACCAGCTAGCCATTATTATTATTAGTATGGCACGAATTAATTTTAATTACGAAATGTGTCAATTTAGCGCTAATTAATTTGAATTATCTGAATCATCGTATGTTGTCGGTGGTTGTCGTCATCGGTGCCGCGCGAGTTTTGAATTATTTGATTATTATATATTAATTACATTAAATATTTTTACTGAATTAGAGTCCATTCATTTTCGGTGTGTTTACAAAGCGAGAGATTAGCGCAGTGCGTCAACTGATAAGAACCGTTTTAAACGTTTGTGTTAAATATATATTCTTACAACGGAAGAGTGGAAGAGCAACGAATGGCACACAAATGTGCGTTTTTTATCAACTAAAAATTGTCCTTTTTCAAACAAACAAAAATAATAAGAGGGAAAAATTTGATAAAAGGTTCTACAAACACAACAATTGGTCGCATCATAAATGTGGATTGAGTAACCATACTTTTGATTGACATTTGAAGTAACATAACCTCAAAATCGTTTTACATTAGTTTTCAACCAAATGATTTTCAGTGTTGCCATGTGTAAATTACAGTGTTGGCGATTTGTTATTTTATTAATCAACCAAGTATAAATTAAATTGATTACGCCTGTTCATATCTAATAAATTATACTATCGTAACATAACTTTATTTTAAATTAATTAACCCTGAGCCGTGCATCAAGCGTGAGTGCGATGGACACCCAGCCAATGTCAGCATCAAACGAGGACAGCGCACCTATAAACAGCAAGGAACCTAAAAAAAAAAAAAAAACGCCCCGGACGCCGACCGCGGAAAAACATCGAATAAGAAATTAAAAACCACACCAAATCTAACAGAGACACAGGCATCACACGCACAGCCCTCTAAAGCACACACACACAAGCGCCCACATAACACAGGAGAGACCACAGCCACCAAATGAATTCAACTCCTACAAACACAACTATGAAATAAGAACGGATGCCACCATCACACGCATACAACTTGCACGCTTATGGGAAACACACATGCCCAACAACAAGGACATTATCATACAACTGATAAACAACAACCTCACTCTTAAAACAAGCAAAAGAGAATCCAAAAATAAACTCCAGGAACTGATGGACAAGCATCTCATCAAAACATCCCGAACCCAACAACAACTAACTACCACACCGAACACACAACGCACATACACCGAATCATACACCATAATCCTCTGGAGTTGAAAACGAAATCCCAGACGAAGATATTGGCAAATAACTCACTAACAATAAATACCCTTATAGATACTGCAAACGCATCAAAGCAAGAGCAACAGACATATCAACATCGATGATAAGAATTATAACTGGAGACATCGACTCATTCGAAAGAATGACATATGACGGAGGACTGTATTACCTAAATAGGTTCTACAGATACGTACCAAGCTCCCCACCCAAACCAATACCACAAGCATGCAGCAAGTGCTCCGCATACGATCACACAACCGAGGAATGCAGGAAAGGAAAAACATGCACCAAGTGTCAAGGGGGGCGCATGACGCAACTAAATGCGGTTCGCCACAGCCACAGAAATATGATGCCCGCAACGCCGAGGCCCATGCAGGGTGGTCACCCAGATGCCCAAAGAGACCGACAACACTCATAGAAGGCAACCCCAGCATAAGGATAAAAAAAAAAAACATAAATAAAAAATCTACAGATAAACCAAACTCAACCACTCATAACAATAGAAGCCCTAACCCACTGACTATACCCGACCATATCATTATCACACACACACACCCCCACACACACATGACATAAACAACACACAGAACACCAACAGAGAAGAGATTCTCAAAAAGCTCCGCAAACGCTTTATAATTGACTATGTCATTGAGACACAGGCTGTACTTTCCGGCAACAGAATGTATATAATCATGTTCGACAAACAAGCATCAGATAGCATACCACCGACAGAACCCTCAAATCATACCACACAAGCCACCATGCATGTACAGAACGATCGACCAACCATCATATACGCAAACATCAGCTGCCCCAGTAACAAACGGACGCCAATAAATAATTATATAGAGAATAGCAACATTCAAGGTTGCCTTCTTTTCGTAGAAACAAAGACCAAAACCGACACAAACGTGACATACAAGAACTGGGAAATCACACAAAAACAAGGACACATCAACATCAACGCACGAGGAGGGATAGGTATCCTCCACACCGCACGTAGAGCCAACCCGCCAGTACCGAACAACCCACAAAATGATCGCCTCTACTTTACGATCCCATTTGACAATGACAAACTTCACATCATTCTGATATACATTCAACCACACACACACCAATCGAACAGAACATCGCCATAAAAGCAGCTCATGAATAGATATTCGATTATCATTAGTGACTTTAATCTAAACCCCAAGAAGAGACGTCAACTACAAACGTTCATAAATAACTCTGACTCCAGAAGGCAATACACGCACAACCAACACTCATCATGCCCAACAATAATGACACAATCCCAGGTATACTACATGCATACTGACAATCTAACAAATAATATAACATACATCGAAGTAGCACAAGACCGTTGCTCAGATAACTTGGCTATTAAATTTACATTTCAACTAGACCGACCACGAACTGCCGAAACAATCAAGACAAAATTCATTCTCAAACTCACAAATACAAAAGCAGTAAATACATTCATGCCGACATACCTGAACGAAATCGAAAGAAAAGACATAGAACTACATCACCTAACGGAATTTTAGACAAAACTCACTAGCTCTATAATAAAACATAGCCCCTAAACAAAACGAAACATTTTACAAACACAAAGTACCTAAGTACATACTTACACTAATCAAGTACGAGTGACAAACGTGCTGAAAATACACTCTGACAGGAGGCAGAAACACAAATACAATAATGAATACACTAAACAAAACCATACAGACAATGACATGGCAATAAAAGGCACATACATGGTTCGAAGTATGCAAAGAAATTGAGAGAGACCGAGGAACAACCTATTGGACTAAAATTAAACGACAGACAAAATACAAAAAGACGCCACATACAGCTACACTCCAACAAGATATTTAAAAAAAAAAAATACGACAGACGAACATATGGCATACGCCTGCGCAAACCACTTCACATCTGCTTTCACCCCCATCGACGACCCTACATATAACAACGATAACTCCACAAACGTGAACGACTGGTACGATAGACATTGTAACCAAAACACAGCGGGATAGGTATCCACCACACAGCACGTAGAGCCAACCCGCCAGTACCGAACAACCCACAAAATGATTGCCTCTACTTTACGATTCAATTTGACAATGACAAACTTCACATCTTTCTGATATACATTTCAACCACACTCACCAATCGAACAGAACACCGCCATAAAAGCACCCCATGAATAGATTTTCGATTATCATTGGTGACTTTAACCTACACCCCTAGAAGAGACGTCAACTACAAACGTTCATAAATAACTCTGACTTCAGAAGACAATACACAACAACCAACACTCATCATGCCCAACAATAATGACACCATCCCAGATATACTACATACATACCGACAATCTAACAAATAATATAAGAGACATCGAAGGAACACCAGACCTTTGCTCAGATCACTTGGCTGTTAAGTTTACATTTCAACTAGACCGACCACGAACTGCCGAAACAATCAAGACAAAATTCATTCTCAAGCTCACAAATACAATAGTAGTAAATACATTCATGCTGACATACCTGAACGAAATCGAAAGAGAAGACATAGGACTACATCACCTAACGGAATTTTAGACAAAACTCACTAGCTCTATAATAAAACATAGCCCCTAAACAAAACGAAACATTTTACAAACACAGACTACCTAAGTACATACTTACACTAATCAAGTACAAGTGACAAACGTGCTGAAAATACGCTCTGACAGGAGGCAGAAACATAAAAACAATAATGAATAGACTAAACAAAACCATACAGACAATGACACGGCAATAAAAGCCCCATAAATGGCTCGAAGTATACAAAGAAATTGAGAGAGACCGAGGAACAACCTATTGGACTAATATTAAACGACAGACAAAATACAAAAAATACATCACGTACACCTACACTCCTACAAGATATTAAAAAGACATACGACAGACGAACATAAGGCATACGCAAACCACTCCACATCTGCTTTCACCTCCCATCGGCGACCCTACATATAACAACGATAACGCCACAAACGTGAACGACTGGTACGACAGACATCATAACCAAAACACAGACAATAAGGAACCACCAAACATAACAGAAGACGAATACTATGACATACTAGATACAGGTAAAACACCGCCCCGGACAAGATCTTACCACAAAACAACTTCTTCGAAGCCTATCATACGAAATACATAAACACATAATATCTATTATTTCATGATAAAATAGCGTAATATTTAAACAGACTTAAATCATACTAGTTGCTGATTAAAATATTCCTAAAATGTAGTAACGTGTGAGACGCTTGTTACACATGTGAGACGCTGTGAGGCGCTGTGTTACACATGTGAGACGCTCTGAGACAGCTGTGCGACACCTCAGAGCCAGCTGTGAGACACCTGTGAGATACCTGTGAGACACCTGTTGGTGGTGGTGGTGCTGTTGCTGGTGTGGAGGTGGTGGTGGTGCTGTTGCTGGGGTGGAGGTGGTGGCGATGCTGTTGCTCATGTGGAGGTGGTGCTGGTGATGGTGCTGGTGATGGTGGTGATGGTGGTGATGGTGTGGAGGTGTTTTTTTTATTTATTATCTTATACTTTTGACATATTGTATGTATATTTAAATACTATTGTACATATTTTTAAGGATTTTTCTTTATTTAATATGTTGTCCTCTCTATGCACTATGGAGGGGGTGAATAAAATAAAGTTTTTTTTACATTGTATTATTATTTTTTATTACCATATAAAATATTCATTACATAGTTGTACAGTACTTTAACATTTCTATATTACAAGCTACATTCCGACAGTATAACGGATATTACCACATAAAATATCCATTACATACTCGTGACGGAGGGGCAGAGGGGCTGGTGGTGCTGCTGATGGCGGAGGGGCTCCGGGAGGGACGTAGGGGCTGGTATATGTTGGTGGGGGTGGCGGGTGTTGGGGCTTCGGGAGGGGCGGAGGGGCTGGTGGGACTTCGGGAGGGGCGGACGGGCGGGTGATGTTGGTGGTAGCGGAGGGGCTTCAGGAGGGGCTGGCGATGTTGATGGAGGTGAAGGGGCTTCGGGTGGGTACGGCGGTGCTTCAGGAGGGTACAGAGCTAATTTTTAGCTTACAATTGGGCGCTAGTATGTGGACCCTCCCGAAGCACCGCCGTACCCACCCGAAGCCCCTTCACCTCCATCAACATCGCCAGCCCCTCCTGAAGCCCCTCCGCTACCACCAACATCACCCGCCCGTCCGCCCCTCCCGAAGTCCCACCAGCCCCTCCGCCCCTCCCGAAGCCCCAACACCCGCCACCCCCACCAACATATACCAGCCCCTACGTCCCTCCCGGAGCCCCTCCGCCATCAGCAGCACCACCAGCCCCTCTGCCCCTCCGTCACGAGTATGTAATGGATATTTTATGTGGTAATATCCGTTATACTGTCGGAATGTAGCTTGTAATATAGAAATGTTAAAGTACTGTACAACTATGTAATGAATATTTTATATGGTAATAAAAAATAATAATACAATGTAAAAAAAACTTTATTTTATTCACCCCCTCCATAGTGCATAGAGAGGACAACATATTAAATAAAGAAAAATCCTTAAAAATATGTACAATAGTATTTAAATATACATACAATATGTCAAAAGTATAAGATAATAAATAAAAAAAACACCTCCACACCATCACCACCATCACCACCATCACCAGCACCATCACCAGCACCACCTCCACATGAGCAACAGCATCGCCACCACCTCCACCCCAGCAACAGCACCACCACCACCTCCACACCAGCAACAGCACCACCACCACCAACAGGTGTCTCACAGGTATCTCACAGGTGTCTCACAGCTGGCTCTGAGGTGTCGCACAGCTGTCTCAGAGGTGTCTTATAGCTGTCTCACAGCGTCTCACATGTGTAACACAGCGCCTCACAGCGTCTCACATGTGTAACAAGCGTCTCACACGTTACTAAATTTTAGGAATATTTTAATCAGCAACTAGTATGATTTAAGTCTGTTTAAATATTACGCTATTTTATCATGAAATAATAGATATTATGTGTTTATGTATTTCGTATGATAGGCTTCGAAGAAGTTGTTTTGTGGTAAGATCTTGTCCGGGGCGGTGTTTTACCTGTATCTAGTATGTCATAGTATTCGTCTTCTGTTATGTTTGGTGGTTCCTTATTGTCTGTGTTTTGGTTATGATGTCTGTCGTACCAGTCGTTCACGTTTGTGGCGTTATCGTTGTTATATGTAGGGTCGCCGATGGGAGGTGAAAGCAGATGTGGAGTGGTTTGCGTATGCCTTATGTTCGTCTGTCGTATGTCTTTTTAATATCTTGTAGGAGTGTAGGTGTACGTGATGTATTTTTTGTATTTTGTCTGTCGTTTAATATTAGTCCAATAGGTTGTTCCTCGGTCTCTCTCAATTTCTTTGTATACTTCGAGCCATTTATGGGGCTTTTATTGCCGTGTCATTGTCTGTATGGTTTTGTTTAGTCTATTCATTATTGTTTTTATGTTTCTGCCTCCTGTCAGAGCGTATTTTCAGCACGTTTGTCACTTGTACTTGATTAGTGTAAGTATGTACTTAGGTAGTCTGTGTTTGTAAAATGTTTCGTTTTGTTTAGGGGCTATGTTTTATTATAGAGCTAGTGAGTTTTGTCTAAAATTCCGTTAGGTGATGTAGTCCTATGTCTTCTCTTTCGATTTCGTTCAGGTATGTCAGCATGAATGTATTTACTACTTTTGTATTTGTGAGCTTGAGAATGAATTTTGTCTTGATTGTTTCGGCAGTTCGTGGTCGGTCTAGTTGAAATGTAAACTTAACAGCCAAGTGATCTGAGCAAAGGTCTGGTGTTCCTTCGATGTCTCTTATATTATTTGTTAGATTGTCGGTATGTATGTAGTATATCTGGGATGGTGTCATTATTGTTGGGCATGATGAGTGTTGGTTGTTGTGTATTGTCTTCTGAAGTCAGAGTTATTTATGAACGTTTGTAGTTGACGTCTCTTCTAGGGGTGTAGGTTAAAGTCACCAATGATAATCGAAAATCTATTCATGGGGTGCTTTTATGGCGGTGTTCTGTTCGATTGGTGAGTGTGGTTGAAATGTATATCAGAAAGATGTGAAGTTTGTCATTGTCAAATTGAATCGTAAAGTAGAGGCAATCATTTTGTGGGTTGTTCGGTACTGGCGGGTTGGCTCTACGTGCTGTGTGGTGGATACCTATCCCGCTGTGTTTTGGTTACAATGTCTATCGTACCAGTCGTTCACGTTTGTGGAGTTATCGTTGTTATATGTAGGGTCGTCGATGGGGGTGAAAGCAGATGTGAAGTGGTTTGCGCAGGCGTATGCCATATGTTCGTCTGTCGTATTTTTTTTTTTTTAAATATCTTGTTGGAGTGTAGCTGTATGTGGCGTCTTTTTGTATTTTGTCTGTCGTTTAATTTTAGTCCAATAGGTTGTTCCTCGGTCTCTCTCAATTTCTTTGCATACTTCGAACCATGTATGTGCCTTTTATTGCCATGTCATTGTCTGTATGGTTTTGTTTAGTGTATTCATTATTGTATTTGTGTTTCTGCCTCCTGTCAGAGTGTATTTTCAGCACGTTTGTCACTCGTACTTGATTAGTGTAAGTATGTACTTAGGTACTTTGTGTTTGTAAAATGTTTCGTTTTGTTTAGGGGCTATGTTTTATTATAGAGCTAGTGAGTTTTGTCTAAAATTCCGTTAGGTGATGTAGTTCTATGTCTTTTCTTTCGATTTCGTTCAGGTATGTCGGCATGAATGTATTTACTGCTTTTGTATTTGTGAGTTTGAGAATGAATTTTGTCTTGATTGTTTCGGCAGTTCGTGGTCGGTCTAGTTGAAATGTAAATTTAATAGCCAAGTTATCTGAGCAACGGTCTTGTGCTACTTCGATGTATGTTATATTATTTGTTAGATTGTCAGTATGCATGTAGTATACCTGGGATTGTGTCATTATTGTTGGGCATGATGAGTGTTGGTTGTGCGTGTATTGCCTTCTGGAGTCAGAGTTATTTATGAACGTTTGTAGTTGACGTCTCTTCTTGGGGTTTAGATTAAAGTCACTAATGATAATCGAATATCTATTCATGAGCTGCTTTTATGGCGATGTTCTGTTCGATTGGTGTGTGTGTGGTTGAATGTATATCAGAATGATGTGAAGTTTGTCATTGTCAAATGGGATCGTAAAGTAGAGGCGATCATTTTGTGGGTTGTTCGATACTGGCGGGTTGGCTCTACGTGCGGTGTGGAGGATACCTATCCCTCCTCGTGCGTTGATGTTGATGTGTCCTTGTTTTTGTGTGATTTCCCAGTTCTTTTATGTCACGTTTGTGTCGGTTTTGGTCTTTGTTTCTACGAAAAGAAGGCAACCTTGAATGTTGCTATTCTCTATATAATTATTTATTGGCGTCCGTTTGTTACTGGGGCAGCTGATGTTTGCGTATATGATGGTTGGTCGATCGTTCTGTACATGCATGGTGGCTTGTGTGGTATGATTTGAGGGTTCTGTCGGTGGTATGCTATCTGATGCTTGTTTGTCGAACATGATTATATACATTCTGTTGCCGGAAAGTACAGCCTGTGTCTCAATGACATAGTCAATTATAAAGCGTTTGCGGAGCTTTTTGAGAATCTCTTCTCTGTTGGTGTTCTGTGTGTTGTTTATGTCATGTGTGTGTGGGGGTGTGTGTGTGTGATAATGATATGGTCGGGTATAGTCAGTGGGTTAGGGCTTCTATTGTTATGAGTGGTTGAGTTTGGTTTATCTGTAGATTTTTTATTTATGTTTTTTTTTTTTATCCTTATGCTGGGGTTGCCTTCTATGAGTGTTGTCGGTCTCTTTGGGCATCTGGGTGACCACCCTGCATGGGCCTCGGCGTTGCGGGCATCATATTTCTGTGGCTGTGGCGAACCGCATTTAGTTGCGTCATGCGCCCCCCTTGACACTTGGTGCATGTTTTTCCTTTCCTGCATTCCTCGGTTGTGTGATCGTATGCGGAGCACTTGCTGCATGCTTGTGGTATTGGTTTGGGTGGGGAGCTTGGTACGTATCTGTAGAACCTATTTAGGTAATACAGTCCTCCGTCATATGTCATTCTTTCGAATGAGTCGATGTCTCCAGTTATAATTCTTATCATCGATGTTGATATGTCTGTTGCTCTTGCTTTGATGCGTTTGCAGTATCTATAAGGGTATTTATTGTTAGTGAGTTATTTGCCAATATCTTCGTCTGGGATTTCGTTTTCAACTCCAGAGGATTATGGTGTATGATTCGGTGTATGTGCGTTGTGTGTTCGGTGTGGTAGTTAGTTGTTGTTGGGTTCGGGATGTTTTGATGAGATGCTTGTCCATCAGTTCCTGGAGTTTATTTTTGGATTCTCTTTTGCTTGTTTTAAGAGTGAGGTTGTTGTTTATCAGTTGTATGATAATGTCCTTGTTGTTGGGCATGTGTGTTTCCCATAAGCGTGCAAGTTGTATGCGTGTGATGGTGGCATCCGTTCTTATTTCATAGTTGTGTTTGTAGGAGTTGAATTCATTTGGTGGCTGTGGTCTCTCCTGTGTTATGTGGGCGCTTGTGTGTGTGTGCTTTAGAGGGCTGTGCGTGTGATGCCTGTGTCTCTGTTAGATTTGGTGTGGTTTTTAATTTCTTATTCGATGTTTTTCCGCGGTCGGCGTCTGGGGCGTTTTTTTTTTTTTTTTAGGTTCCTTGCTGTTTATAGGTGCGCTGTCCTCGTTTGATGCTGACATTGGCTGGGTGTCCATCGCACTCACGCTTGATGCACGGCTCAGGGTTAATTAATTTAAAATAAAGTTATGTTACGATAGTATAATTTATTAGATATGAACAGGCGTAATCAATTTAATTTATACTTGGTTGATTAATAAAATAACAAATCGCCAACACTGTAATTTACACATGGCAACACTGAAAATCATTTGGTTGAAAACTAATGTAAAACGATTTTGAGGTTATGTTACTTCAAATGTCAATCAAAAGTATGGTTACTCAATCCACATTTATGATGCGACCAATTGTTGTGTTTGTAGAACCTTTTATCAAATTTTTCCCTCTTATTATTTTTGTTTGTTTGAAAAAGGACAATTTTTAGTTGATAAAAAACGCACATTTGTGTGCCATTCGTTGCTCTTCCACTCTTCCGTTGTAAGAATATATATTTAACACAAACGTTTAAAACGGTTCTTATCAGTTGACGCACTGCGCTAATCTCTCGCTTTGTAAACACACCGAAAATGAATGGACTCTAATTCAGTAAAAATATTTAATGTAATTAATATATAATAATCAAATAATTCAAAACTCGCGCGGCACCGATGACGACAACCACCGACAACATACGATGATTCAGATAATTCAAATTAATTAGCGCTAAATTGACACATTTCGTAATTAAAATTAATTCGTGCCATACTAATAATAATAATGGCTAGCTGGTTAGTGACGTGAGTGTGCACCTTGGTTTACGGCGTTATCGTAAGTTTTAATTTGACGTTTGGAGCGCCATCTGTTGTAGCCTTTGTGACACACGACTGATACGGAAATTACAGGTATCTGTAGATCATCGTCACATCTACTCTAAGTCTCTGTACCAAGCCTAATATGTGTTTTTAAAATAGGTGCTAGGTGTTCCTCCACTTTCCTCTTCTTATTTGATTCATCATGGCTTGTTTGTCGGGTGTGTCATGCATACTGGGCATCTGCCGGTGATCGCTCGTAGTTAATTAATGCTGATATTTACCTATGTGTGTGAAAATATACACATCCTTGTTTAAATAAAACCGCAGAAGTTTTATCGCCAGACTTACAATTTTTAGTTGATAAAAACGCCTACACCCTTTCGCCAAGTATTAACAAATGAATTAATAACTAAATGGATTTTTAAACATTATAGTGTCACCTAGAGTTAATATTATTTTATTATCTTATACACCCCCGACATCTATTCCATACTTATCGAGAAAAACAATTAGACTATGTACGTTTTCCCCTTTTACCTTAATATAATATTTAATTTATTTTTGAACTCTCGGTACACGTTGTTAGCCCGATCCTCCTGTACATGTTACGCCGGACTCCATCTTGAATTTACACTCGCATACGATTTAATATTTTACGGCCTCGTATATTTATTTCTCAATCGGTACCCGTATATTGTCAAATCGCAGGGATTATGAAATGTTTAAGTTGGTATGACAGTTGGTATTCTCGGTTATCATCGGTTATCTCTCGGTTATCGCTCGTTAGATGGGTTCCTTCCTTGCGGGCGGCGCGGCTTTTGGTAACAGGCGAGACGTTTTTCTTCGCGGCCCGAGAGTAATGTGGGGCGCGGAGCGCCCCGTGCTTATCGCTAGCAGTGGGGCACCGCATACGAATATCCATGGGCACCCTCCAGCGCGCGACCTCAAGTCGGCGTTCGCGGGATGCATCGTGGATGTAGGCCTTGCGGGGGGCGTGCCCCGTGCTTGGCAATAGCAGGGTCCCACATACGAACCCCTCACCCCTCGCGGGCAACGCGTTGTACAAATCATAACCTCAAACCATAAACATAACCTCAAAGTCTGGGGACTAGGGACCGAAGGCGACATAACCTCAAACCTTAAACATAACCTAAAACCTTAAACATAACCTCAAACCTTAACAACTCATGCCTCCCACCCAGCACCACGTGACTGAATGGGGCGCTCCCATTGGCTGCACGTCGGCAAAAGGGGCGTGGCCTAAAGGGAAAGTGGAGGGGGAAGCTCCCCTGTTATTCTTATGGGGGAAAAACGGGCCCAGGTGCGCCCTAGTCTACTTATATTAAATTTGATTATCATGCAATTTAAAACAAAATAAGTTAACCTTGAATCTCGAAAACAATTGACAGCAGGAATTAAAAAAGAAAACATCTAAGACAATCAGATTTTTTTTTAACCGTGTACCAAATTTTAGCAACTTTTCATAAACTGTAAACTCAAAACTCAACAATTTATAAATGAATAAATATAATATAAATAATAAATAGCAGTTCGTTGCACGGGATGAAGAGTACCATGTTCCACGACATTTTTCATGCGTTAACATGAATCATGGACCATACCAAGCGTTTCATTAACATAATTAATGTTCATTGCACGGAATGAAAAGCACCATGTTTAACACATTTTTTTTGCCTTAGCCTAAAAGTGGTACTAATATAAATAGAATTTGAGGGGTCTCTTTTTGGATATTTTGAAAATATTGACTTTGGAAATAGGCAAAATTCGCCTTTTAAGCATTTAACACCGTGTTTGTGGGCAAATGTTTCCACAAGAATGTAAGCCATTAGCTTGATATTCCAGCAATGTAATGCCTTATAGTTGGCTAGTAAAGTAATAATAGTACCACTTACCAACTGTTTCCGTTTTTGAATTACATGCAGCCAAATTATGGCAAATACATCGCGCATTATAATTTTAAGGCCACTTTGAGATTAAATAGTGATTGGTGACATATTTTTTTCGTATTCATCAGCAAAAGTTGATCTAAGCTGTTCAATTTCAGCTTCATAGCTAATCTAGATGAGCAGTGGGAACACGTGAAACTGTGCAAAATTCACGAGGCAGACGCTCGAGTTTTGGAGTTTGGATTCCTCCACGGGAAAGGCTGCAGTGACTCAGATATTAGAGATCTGGAGCTAAAAGTTCACAGAAGTTCCTTCAACATATACATGTATATTTGTATATATCTATTTTATATCAATTTTATATCAATTTTATATCAATTTTAATTAAAATTCGAGATGGTCGAGCGGGGAATATTTTCAAAACTTGTCCACTTGACGTATAATGACCCAACAAGAAATACAAAAGTTGTATCCCGTTGTTGCATCAAACGGTGAGGCACTATTTTTTATCGTAAAATCTGTTCATATCGCATTTTGTTGAAAAATGGACTTCCCTTGTCCCTTTGTTGCAGCAGAGTTTTTAATTTTATTTCCTGCGAAAATATCACGTAGAATATTTAGATCTACATCCGGTTTTCGCTGTTTCCCAAAATCTTTCGAAATCTATATTATATTTAATAAATATTAATTCAGAGTTCTTGATCTTATTTTCTTGCCCACAATTTTATGTTTAATTTTGAAGGGCCTCTTAAATATTTGTTGCCCCGACCCTTGAATTTACTCCGAAAGAACCTGCTCCAGGTATATTGTATAAATAGTATTCCGTCTGCACCACTAATTAATATGAGCATTACTGGCTTCGTAACTCTATCTGCCAATGGCCTCGCAAAATCTCGCGCAGTGCTTGATATGAACGAAATGACTTGAATAATTTAATAAGATTGCGGTAACTGGTGGCATTTGATTGATACTTACTATAAAATATCCCATGATTTGTTAATATGAAATCTGTGTACCACTTAGTATTAAGTGCAGTATATTAAATTTATTGTAACTGTCAAAGTTGCATTAACGTTCCCAAGACGAATCGTATTTATCCTGTGGACGTTAATTGGGGCGATTTTTACACCGTAATTACACTAAAAGCCGTTTGATAGTTCAAAATTAGTACCAATTAATACGGAACGTATCGTAACAATGATAAATTGTAGCATCAACTCGGACGGTTTAATTCCTCCAGGAGACTATGATGGTGGCTCGTTTTAATTGTCGCAAGTCCGGCCTAATTAAACGCTGATGGAGAAGCGAGCGTCGGGCTTAGTAATTATTGAATGTGCGGCTCCGAGTGAAAAAGTTCCGGTGTGCGGAATCAGGAGTTTCAGTTCTCCATTGTTTTTAATCCTTGATTCGATCGCGTTTTTGCCCGGGGGTCTGTGTTTTATTTGAATTCGGCGCGATTAAACCCGGCCCTCTGGTAAATCATAGCCGCCTGCGTAATTGCCATGAAGATCTCCGCAGGTTCGGGAATTAATTTAACTTTCGGCGCGATAAATCGGGGCCCGTTGCATGCGTATAATTCCGTTAATAGATGTTTTACATGGGGATTAGTCCGTGCATTAAGGGCCCCGATTGCCCCATGACATGACACACGGCCCTCTCCCGCGTGTCCCGCACGACAAAGGCGGGTTATTAATTAACTCCACGTTTACTTACAACTTGGCGCGTGTGCATACATTGTACGTAGCGCCCGTATGTGCACCCCGATAAGCCCATTTTATAATTGGCCTCTGATGCACTTCCATTGTGCCCCGATTGCCCGGACAGAGGCGCTTCCTACCTCATTATCATATTGAATTGATACTTTTAGTGATAAGAGCACTCGAATTAATAACACCATCGCGGCCTTTAAGTCCCAATGGGAAACACCTTTTACCATTACTCAACCACAATTTATCACTATACACACAAATACATTCATTAATTGTATGTACTAAAATAATCAGTTGATGTAAGTTATAGGGTTAAAAATTACTTCCCCGGCTTTGTACAAAATATGTATGCACGAGAGTTAAAATTGTTAAATACAAATGTTTATACAGAGAGCGCATAAAGTAATAAGACCTGGCTTTATTTTTTCCCCTGTACAAATTTTTGAAAAATGCCTCAACAGGTCAAAATGATTTTTTTTTCAAACAAATATTATGAGACCATTTTCATTTTTCCATCTCTACCGTTTTGAAGTTATGAAGATAACGTACTGAATTTATCAACGAAATATCTAGATTATTTTTGTTATGTTCATCATTAAAAACGTTTTATCCTAGAGAATCCTCTTGTCGTATTCTATCCTATACTGTATCTCCAGAACAATCTGGAGTTTTAAGAATCCATCAGACGTTTACAGATGCAGTCAGATGGTAATGTAAACTTTATTTTTAATCGACGAAACGGTTCGTAACATAAAGTAATGCGATCGAAGAGAAAAACACATTTTAATAACTTACATGGCCCAGTATCACTATCTTAAGGATGCAACCATAATCATAACAATTAAGCAGTCTAATAGACTAATCGATTTTTCAGGTAAAATCACATTTTTCGATATTTCTACTGTATCAGAAGCTTTGTTTTCAGCTGAATCACTAATTGTTTTGTATAATTAAGTATCAAAACTAGCAAAAATAGACTTTCAAACTTTTGTTTGCAAATAAGTAACTTGTTACCAACAAGACTATCGTCCCAAACAGCTAAGCATTTTAGCTTTAGTTTTTAGATTACGATAGTTCAAAATAATGATTAATAATTCTTATACCATAAATAACCAATGCCTGCAATTAATTGAGCCATTGAAAACAAGGGTGGTGTGAGTCCACGTTTGCCCAAAATTGTCCAAATTTGTTGAAATTTTGTATACGGTTAAAAGTATTCAAATCTATCGTCTGACATGTTTTTGAAATTTCTGCTTCTATTTGTTTTGGAGATTTAACTTTGCTGAGTTTTTAGTTTACAGTTTATGAAAATTTATTAAAATTTGGTACACGGTTAAAAAACGGTTTCATCTGAGATGTTTTCTTTCTTTAATTCCTGCTGTCAATGGTTTTGGAGATTCAAAGCTAACTTGATTTGTTTTAAATGACACGAGGCTCAAATTTAATATTTTTTAAAAAACACATGTTAATTTTTAAATAAGCAAAAGTAGAAGTAAGCAGTAAGCATTTCGAAATGTTGTATTCTACTGTTATCTATCGTTTGTTCTTTTCCACCTTCAGGTTGACCACAAAATTAAATAAATGTTATTGATAATTATAAAAGTAACACATTTAACTGAAATAAAACGCAATTTAACAAAATAAATAATAACAGAATTTTGGAAAAGCATTTTTCTAATCATTTTATTGGCAAAACTTGACCTTCAAAATTGGGAGAATAGAGACTTCAAAAATTGATAATTAAAAAATCAATACTTTAAAAGTGTAATTAATTACATAGTCTCCAAACTCTCCAGACTGTATTTCATTCTATTCTTTTCTTGTATTCTTCTATTCTATTCCATTCTCTTCAATATATTATATTCACATTTATACACTAAAAAAAATTTTGCAGTTTAATATTCTTTTTTTGGTTGTAATGTAGTACAGCACTTGATCGTTTCTAACAATTCATAAGGGTCATTTATATCTTGATTGATAATTATTATATGTAATATAAATTTTTGAATTTTATACAAGTATTATCTCATTTTGACATAGAAAGTGCAATTATTTAAAATTGACAGTACTTTTTACTTACCTATACATAGTCTCCAAACTCTTCAGACTGTATTTCATTCTATTATTTTCTTGTATTCTTCTATTCTATTCTATTCTCTTCTGTTTATTATATTCACATTTATACACTAAAAAAATATTGTTTAGCAAACTGTTTTGCAGTTTAATATTCTTTCTTTTTTGTTGTAATGTACAGCACTTAATCGTTTCTAACAATTCATAAGGGTCATTTATATCTTGATTGATAATTAGTATATGTAATAAATATATTCGAACTTTATACAAATATTGCTTGTACTTTTCGTAACTATATAGGAAATTTCACTTTTAAATGTGGCACTTTATATGCACTTTATAATTAGAAAAATAGCTATTTTTATATTTAGACAATATGTGTACTAATGAACTGGTACTATTCGCAATTGGGATCTTATTAATGAAGCTTTACAAATCATTGGTAAATTTGTAGAAACATAAGCTCAAACTCATTGTACATATACGTGCAAATTATACGGTGGAGGAGCGTTTTCTGGTTTGGGGTAATATCGATAATACATACATCTTATGCTATAACAATTTTTATGATGTACTATACTATTTTATATATTTCATATTTACATATTTTTGTTTCATTGCGTTGATATATGAAATATTCTGGTGGAACCAGGGCAAATTTATCAAACGTCAGGTAGAAAACAGACGCGAATAAATGAGTCGATACCCATGCAATAATAAACAACGCAAAGCCCACTTCCCGTGGCCTCGTGTGTTTGTGTGTATGCTGTAAGACAAGATCGAAGGTATACAACAATAATGCGAGATCTTTGAAATATTACTTGTCAGAGCAGGTATGCACGAATCCATTCAGTAGCCGCCACTCCGTATGTGTGTATTTGTGTATAGCGTGTACATCTGAATACATTGTCATGTATTCTTTATTTCTATTCATGTTTGCGGCGATGCGGGGCTTCGCTCACATGCTGCGCTGCCGGGCCTTAATTTGAATGATACCTCGCAATTTCGGGATGGAAAAATATGCAAATTGCCACAAATCGCTTCCCGTCGCGTTCGTGGAATTGAATGCGCCGATGATTCCTCTCGCACACGCCGAGTCCAGGGACTTTTTGGACCTCCAAGAAGAATTACAACCACTAAACGGGATGAGTTGTAAGTTGCGAGGATTCCGTGCCAAAAGAGCGCATTTGAATATCCCCGTTATGCATCCTGAATATGAAATACGTCTGTCGCCGGCCACGCTGGCGCATTGTGAGTTTTATGAAAATTACAACTCGTCGGGAGTAATTTAGTCAATTTACTGGGGATCCGTCCGGCGTGTTTTCAGATGTTGCAGTTGTCAGCGCGGACGACGAGCTTACAAAGCGCCCCGACATTGTCTACTCTCTCCGAAAATACATTTCAAAGGATTCCATCGCAAAGGCGTGAATGTTAACAGTAAAGACGTGTTGATCGTAGGAGCGTACGCGTCCTTCGAGGATTTATTGCTCTATATGTTATTTTCTATTTCCACTGTAAACACTGGGCGCGACAGTTTCAGGCGAAACTTTTCAGCCTCTTTCAAGTCACCTCTCGCAGCGAAATAAAAGCAGAACACGTTAAGTGTACCCTGAACAAACACTCCTAATGCACTAATTACCAAACACAAACAAAACAACGAACGGGGAGAAGGTGGACCAGAACCGAGCAGGGCGCATCCTTTTAATATTTGGACTTCATAACTGCTGTGGACCTTTCTTAACCGGGGGCTTCCGGGCAAAGTTTACTGGAGGTGTCTGTGAATAAATTACCTGCCTATTGCACCAGGAACTAATTTATCCGTGTATCGAAAGTGTACGGAGTAATTCCCAGCTTAATGACGCGAAACGGCGGAATATGCATCGTTAATAGCGAGCAGAACGCAAACGTTTGGGAAAACAAAGTATGTTTTCCTCGAGGCATCCGCGTCCTGGGAAAGCGACAGTTTCCTCATTGCTACAAATGATGTATCTCACCCACCAAGGTTAAAAACTACTCATGTTGTTATAATTATTCATAGATTTTGAGAATTTGAGATTTTGAGATGTTTGAGGATGACACGGATATTTGAGCAGGACCATCAGGACTGATGGTCTATGGCCCATGTGTATGGCGTCATTTTGTGCGACCAAGCAAAACATTGCTATGGCAGTTACTCAAAAATTACATTGATTAGAAACATACGAATTTTGCTAATACTGGAGGCTTATACTTGTGATACATTGTGTGGAAATAAAAAATGCAATTCTTACTTTGTTGGTATCAGGGTCACTCCACGTCAGGTGGACCAGTTTTGAAATTATTCCCCGTTCGACCATCTCCAATTTTAATGAAAATTAATATAGATGTACATATATACTTGAAACGAATTTCTGTGAAGTTTTAGCTCCAGATATCAAATAACTGAGTCACTGCAGCGTCACTCCAAACTCGAAGCGTCTGCAGGGAGAATTTTGCAGTTTCACGTGTTTCCACTGCTCATCTAGATTAGCTATGAAGCTGAAATTCAACTGCTTAGATCAACTTTTTCTGATAAATACGAAAAAAAATAATCTCAAAGTCACTTTGGCAGCATGTAACATAAAAACCGAAACGTTTGGTGAGTGGTTCTTTTACTGATTTACTAACCAACTATATGACATTACATTGCTGGAATATCAGGCCAATGGCTTACATTCTTGTGGAAATATTTGCCCACAAACATGGTGTTAAATGCTTAAAAGGCGAATTTTGCCTATTTTCAAAGTCAAGTATCCAAAAAGAGTCCCACCGAATTGTATTTATTTTAGTACCACTGAAAAGAGCATGTTTTTTTTCTCCTGGAATCATCTTTTTATTTGTTGGGACTTCTTAGATACAGGCAAGAAAAATGTCTTTAAACATGATTCTTTTCATTCTGTGCAATGAACATTAATTCTGTTAATGAAACGCTTGGTTTGGCCCATGGCTCATGTTAACGCACGAAAAACGTCCTGGAACATAGTACTCTTCATCCCGTGCAAAGAACATTACTTTTTCGGTTTATTTTCAGATTTCCGTCTTATTATTTTGATATTTGACTATTTCTACTATAACATGTCTGTAGACTGTAAAAACTGAAATGTAATTCAGAAAGTGCCATGGAAATTTTGCGTTACGTCTAATCTTAAGTTATGTTCAAAATGGATTCATTATCTGGGGAGATTCTTCTAGTCGAAATGTAATTTTTAAAATACATAGACGCCATACGCATTGTATAGGGCTGAAATACAAATTATTGTTATATGTCGGCAAATTCGAATTTCTCACAGTCCCGTGAATTCATGCATTTTAGATTGTCTACACTTGTAAAAATAAACTAGAAAAATCATGTATGTTGAGGATAGCCACAAAACTATCCAAAAAAATACCCTGTATCCAGAAACAACAAAAAAAACATGTATTTTGTTAAAACATTTTACACGTATTGTTATAGTTCTGCTATGTTTTAATAGCAGGTCTTATTTTAAAATTTACATGTAACTATCAAAACTTCAAATCTTAGATGTTTATTTACTTATTTGCAATAAGTTTCACTGTATGTTAATATAATGATTACTCATAGTATTGTCGATGTCATATGTAGTAACAAAACACATATTTTGACCTTCCTCGGTGAGAAATTGTACTTTACAGGGTACATTTTCATTTTATTTTTTGTTATTGCTACTCAAAAATTGCTTCTTGCTATGGTTAAGTGTTTTTTCATTGCTCTGAAGTAACTCAATGTTTTAGTGCAACATATCTTCAGTATCCGTCAAAATATTTAATGGTTAATCTTGATTCATTATATCGCAAATAAAAAAATCTTGGCTTGAATAACAATGTCACAGTGCCTTCTCTTGGCAGATCTGTTTGGACATCACAACGTCCACTACTAATGAGGAAGTTATATGTATAACATACTGATCAAATTTAGCCACATATTTAATCCATCATCATCATTTTAATCCATCTTCAGTGCCATGTTTTATTTTATTCAACAATAAATTACACATCAATTTAATTCTAAGTAGTGTAACTAATCTGCAGTAGTGTAATATGTGCATCAATTTATCGGTTAATTTACGAAAAATTGTTACATAGCACCAAAAATAGAACAAATTTTAAAAATATTTATTGAAATATTTACACCATTCGAATTACTATGCAATAAATTTTCGTTAATTTTCCGATTATAATTCGATGCACGAATTACATTCGATCCGATTATTTCATATTTATATCATATATAAATAACACATAGATTACAATAGATATTTACGTAACAAGTACTGAAAGTGAGTCTTTATCGGACGAGTGGCAATTTCCTGGACGAGCTGCAGGTGAGTCATGGAAGCCTTCGAGTATTATAAAGACTCAATTTTAGTACAAGCTGCGTACAATATTTTTTGTTAAATCATTAGAAGCTAATAGAATAATTTTAAATAAAAGATGTAATTTGAAATACAATGTCAATATAAATGTGATAAGCAATAATGCAGATACAATTGTGGAAATATAATTTAACATTACTGAAATTATTGATACCCATATGCCTGGACCATCAGGAATTACTATGAATAATTGTTTTAATTGTAATATTCACTTCCATATAATAAAATTTAAAATTTATTTCATATAAATAAATTACTTGGTTAAGTTTCACACATTTTTTAATAGAAAAACTCTACAATTGTTTAGGTCTCACAACCATTATCAATAGACAAATAAAACTGTTTTATTTGTCACTTGGTTAAGTTTCACAAACTTTTTAATAGAAAAACTCTAATAAAACAGTTTTATTCGTCTCTTGATAATGGTCGTGAGACAGAAACAATTGTAGGGTTTTTCTATTAAAAAAATTGTTTAACTTAACCAAGTGTATTAATCATACTAATTTAAAGATGTTTTACCAAGTATTAACCACCGATTCATACAATCTAATTTCAATTTGTATTATATTTTATAAACAGTTTCTCTGTCGTAAAGTAATCACTTTACGGCACTAGTATCGTAAGACTGTATTTTTTGTTGATCTTTGGTAACCAGTTTGTCGACATTATACTATGATATAATAAAATATTATTAACCGCGTGCTTAATAAACAACCATTGCCATGGTAACCCATCATTTTCATCCATCGCCTCGTCAAGTTCAAGGACATTTTTCATGCCTTAATATGAACCATGGACCAAACCAAGTTTTTCATTATCAAAATTAATGTGCATTGAACAGAATAAAGAGTACCATGTTCAACGACATTTTTTCGCCTTTACCTAAAAGGTCTCACCAAGTAAAACGATGATTCCAGTAAAAAAATGTGCTCTTTCCAGTGGTACTAAAATACATAGAATTCGAGGGGACTCTTTTTGGATATTTGGCTCCGAAAATAGGTAAAATTTGCTTTTTACGCTTTTAACACCATGTTTGTGGGCAAATATTTCCATAAAAATATAAGCCATTTGTCTGATATTCCAGCAATGCAATGTCCTATAGTTGGTTAGTAAGTCAGTAAAATAATCACTTACCAAGTATTTTGGTTCTTGAGTTACATGCAGCCAAAGTATAGCATACACATCGCGCATTGTGATTTTAAGGCCACTTTGAGATTAAAATGTGATTGGTGTATTGCTTTCTCGGTGATACTATTTTTTTTTACTACCTACTCATCAACAAACGTTGATCTAATCAGTTAAATATTTTCTTCATAGCTAATATTCCAGCAATGTAATGCCTTCCAGTTGGTTGGCAAATCAGTAAAAGAACCACTTACCAATTGTTTCCGTTTTTAAGTTACATGCTACCAAAGTGTGGCAAAAATATCGCGTATTAGAATTTTAGGGCCACATTGAGATTAAATTGTGATTGGTGTATTATTTTCTCAGTGTTACTGCTATCTGCTCGAAACAGACGCTTCGAGTTTGTAGTCACCTCCACGGGAAAGGCTGCAGTCACTCAGATATTTGATATCTGGAGCTAAAACTTTAAAGAAGTTCCTTTCAAACATACATATACATCCATATCAATTTTCATCAAAATTGAAGGTGGTCGAGCGAGGACCACTGGTCCAGTTGACATGGAAGGACCCATTAAATTATGACCAACAAGGTAAAAATTATATTATTTAGAACCATAAGAGTTCACTGATTGCCTTTCATTCAGAAAAATATTTAAAATGCTATTCGTGTTGGAAATTCCAATTACAATTATTCACGTGTATAATCACCTAAAAGTAAGTACCAACAGTAAATAAATCGTAATTCACGTTTTGATTACTTTAATTGCAAAAGAATTAGTACCCCAACGCATTCCACACACCGTTTACTATTTCATTGCGCCATAATACCGGCCATTAAACTTTAATTTATTACAAACGCGGAGGCGCACGCACGCAACGCACCTCTATCCACCATCAATTCGTCATCGACGGGGGCTTTAGGAAATAATAAGAAATTATCGCGTGGAGAGGCGATGCAAATCCGACCTGCCGCAATTTTCCCGGTGACTCATGCGATTTTTAGCCGCCCCCTAAAACAATCCGCCGCCCAGGTCCTGGGGTGGGCTCTGGGAAAACCGCCCGCACCGGCCACCTGTGTTTGCCCGGAAACCTTAGATATTACGGGGGTGTGTTTATTTAATGCGAGCCGCCGTTGTCTGAGTGATTATTGCCTTCCACCGCACCCCGGCCCGGGGGTGTAAGATTTCCGATGCCAGTGCATTAGGGATAACGCAGAGTGGGTGGCGGCCGTACTGCGGACTTTCGTAACTCTTTAAAACTGGAGAAGTTTCGGGGTGAAATGTTTGCCCGGAAACGCGGTAATTATCAAGTTGCCCGAAACGCGTGGGGATGGAAACTGGGGGACGTGTTTGCCCAGCGACTGGCGCTTGCGAAAGCCAGTTTATTAAGAATAATTAAAACGTACTCTCCGCGTCGTGTGTAATGAGATTATCGTGCGAGGGAAATCCGATTTGCATGAAGCCAAAGTTTTACTCGTCAGAAATAATTAACCAATCATAATTCCTACTTTTATGTATTATTAAATACTGTTTAGTACGATCACAGTTTTACGACATTAATGGTTGAATACATGATTGTTTTGCGTATTCCCATATAAGTGGAATTGCACCAATTTGATTGTAGTAAGAATATTCTGTTCCTATCATTAATTATTGAATTCCCTTCCAGCACCGAGCACACATACTATTTATTATTGATATACATATTAGATCTAATAGTATTATTACAGGCTTTGAAAGTGTGATAAGTATGTTACGCACGGTTAATGTGATTTCCACGCTCAATTACGGTCAGGTACAACGACATCCGGCTGCCTCATTGAAAGGAAACACCGTGTGATTTGACATGTATTACTTGTAAACACCATAAATTTCCAACCGTTCTCAGCAGCGTGGCCTGTCAATGTCCCAGACGATGGTTTTGCATAATAATCCCTCCTGCAAACAAAGCTCGTATTTTCAGCGGCAGGAATGCATGCAGTGACACAGACCCGACGATTACCAGCCGGGAGTTCTCTTCTTCGCGTTAATTTGGCACCTGGGAGGCGCGTGAGGGGCGCGTACACACACAAAGTGCATCCCTAAACGGCGCAAAGTGCCACGGTTCGGTGTGTGTGCTTCTGTACGCCCAGAGCTCATAAGCACTGGAAGGTTCGACTAAACAGTAACCTTATCTTAAACGCGTCTGCGAATAGCAGAAGGGTCGCGGGCCTCAAATTGATGTCATTAGGTTTTACGGTGAGGAAGGAATCACTCCCCACCGAGGGGCGTTAATTAGGGGCTAACTGCAGAAGTGATTTATATGGAATGTGATTTATTTATTTTAGAACCATTTTTCTGTGGGCAACTATTGACGGACAGTTTATGCTGCTACGGCTAATTAGCGTTAGCAGCGAGCAATCTGCGACCCCTGGATTTAGGTTCTATGAATTTCGTCTCGCATATGGGGATGATTTAGCATGCAAACGTAATTTAATAACACGGGATCACCCGCTTCACTCACCTATCCAATTAAAATCAATTTTGAAGTTATGTTTCATACGTTTGTAATTCTAATCGGCATAAATGATTTATAATTTCATTGACTCTATAATTATTATCGACTTTTACAATAATTGAGGGGGTCCAAGTAACATTTTCCTTAAAATCGAGCTAAGTACTAGTATGAAAACTAGATATACAAATAATATTTCGTGGTAAAGAGATCCAAACATTTTCTCAACACTAAGGCTGCCATCTATCGATATGTTATCACGAGTTTGTATAATTTTACTTGACTTAAGAAACTTTAACTTAAATCACAAAACACATATTTCAAGACCAGACCCATTGGATTCTCACCCCCGCAATTGGCCTTTTGATTAATCCCTCTTGAGCAGAGTTCCCCAAAATTCCCCCCAGAGTTCCATAATAAAGACAAACACTGAAAGTCGGAATAAGTCGTATGATTCAAATAACTAACTTATTACAGTTATTAACATTAAAGGTACCATTTTTTTTATAAAACTACTTGGCAGTTATTTAGTAGAGTTATTAATTAAGAATAGTTATTTATAGAGTAGATGACCCCAAATAGTTTTATCTCAAACAAGAAAAGTTAATATTTAATAAGAGTTTTCAAATATTCAAAAAATTTCCATGTATTTTGCCCCATTTTCACGATTTCATATTTTCCACAAAAAAATATAATTTTATTATTACTGAAGGCTTTTACTTCGTGATACATTATGTATAAATAAATAATGCAATTTTTACTTTGTACGTATCACAGTTTTTCATAAACTGTGACTACCTATAATGTAAAAATTGCGTTATTTAAAATTTATAATGACTAAAATGTTCCATACATAATCCTCATTTCAATGAATTTACATTTTCCTTAATAACGACTAAAATTTTCCATATATTAAGCCCATTCTTACGATATTAGGTATCCAGAAACACAAATATCAGAACTTTTTGCTACTGCACATGTTCAGTGAATTTTAATTGATACCTACATATTTTATCAATTTTACATTTTCTATAATGATTGAAATTTTTCATGTACCTACGGCGTAATCAGAATAATGGGTAATAAATGAGCAACTTTTTTGGTATGCATTTGAGAGGAAAAAGTTGTTGTTAGGCAGAAAAGTCCTGTATTATCTTAAATTAATAATAACATTTTTTTTAAACTGAAGAAAATTAAAATTTAAAACCTAATGATTTTTTTTAACATATTTTAAAAAATTTACATTTTGTACAATGAGTAAATTTCTTCATATATTACGTCCATTTTAACAATTCTCAGGTTCTCTGAAAAATATTCACTAATTATTAAAAATGTATAATACTTCCAACAAGACATTTATGGAAACACTTTAAAATCGTAACAAATATTTATAGAAACTTCATGGACATTATATTCTTTTTCGAAATTTTGTAAGTTCTTACACTATTTCGTTGAATATTCACTCGGACATATATGAAAAAATATCCACTAATTATTAAAATTGTAAAATAATTCCATAAAATATTAATGAAAATATTTGACTATACTTTAAAATTGTAACAAATATTTCAGTAGTGTTATGGCAAAACATGTTATCTGCCATTTTTGTTATTTTACAGAAGAATAAAAAACAGTTTTGTATTTATAATTGTGAATTGTGAATCATGTATCATTGCCATAGTTATTTATATAAAGGTACAATACAACACTAAACCCTTTGATCAATTTAAAGTGTACTTTTTTAATTTTGAAAAAAAGTCAGACAGCATGTTTTACCATAACACTGATTTATAGAAATTTCATAGACATTTTATTCATTTTCCAAACTTTTAAAGTGCTTGCGCCACTTCGTCGAATATTCACTGGGACATTTATGGCAAAATGTCTACAATTTTTTTAAATTGTAAAATATTTTCATAAAATATTTTGGGAACTATTTGATATAAAATTGTAACAAATATTGTTACGTACATTTTAATCATTTTTGGAAATTTTGAAAGTTCTTGCTTGAATTTTGTTGAATATTCCTGGGAAAATATGATATTTCGACATCCCTGGAACCTATCAAACCCCTAATTTTGAGTTTTCTATGAGTTATCCTGATGGATTATTATCTTATTGAATTATCTTAAAATATTTTAATATTGAACATGATGTTTTGATAAATTAAGATATTTTTTAATTTTCAAAATCTAAACGTTCAAAATATTTGGACAATTTCAATTTCCAAAAAGGACGATAAAAAATACGCTGTTGTTAGTTTTTTTACGAGTGAATTATGTATTATGTTATCTACTATAATATAGAAACTTTTTTTTCATGAATCGTATTAAATTATCTCCAAATGTGCAAAATTTCCTAGATCGTTTGATACCTAATTACCAATGAGTGAAAGTTTCTAGATGTTTTATGAATTCTTTGGAATTCTTTCATGAAATTTGCAATGATAATTTAGGAAAAATTGCATAAGGCATCACAATTTTGCTAAATTTAACTTTTAAACTTTTAACAATTTTACTTGATTGAATAGTTTTACATATTCTTTAAAAACCATAATATATAGGTAAGAGTTTTTTTTTTAATTTTCATGAATATCCTAATGATACTGTAATATTTAAATTGTGGAAAATTTTCTAGGTTATTTGATGAATATTTAATATAGTAACATATTATTTTTTAATCTTCACAGTTGTTTGTGGAAAATGGGAAAAATGTACTTGATCGTTTGATACCTATTTACTAAGGAGTGAAAATATTAAAATATTTTCATGAATTCTTCAAATCCATTAAAATTTCACGAATTTTGAAATGTTATTTTAGGAAAAACTCCAGGAAGAATTAATATTTTCCAAGTTAATAATATTTTACTTTATTGAATGGTTTTACATATTCTTTAAAAACTACAATAGACAGGTAAGACCTAGTTTATTGAATTTTTCATGAATATCGTATTGAATGTTATTGTTATATTTCAAATATGGACAATTTTCGACGTTTTGATGTTAGACTTTCTAACGAAGTTACATAAGATTTTTTAAAACTTCACAGTTAATGGAGCAATTTTCATAAATTAATAATTTAAGAAGTTTCCATGAATGTTTTATGGAAATTCCACGTTATTTAAAGGTTTTGATACTGAGTAAAATTTAATTCAACAATATCTGAAAGCAATTTTCTTGTAAGATTTGTGGACTAGATATATTTTTGAAAACAAATATTGACATATATTATAAATGGGAATATTGTTTTGTAAATAAACATACATCTATAACTCGGTAACTTTCCAAAAATCTGCATATGCCTATATGCGTAAACAAGGATTTTTAGCTCTAATGAAGGTTTCAGCATTTTTCATGAATTCATAATTTAAGAAGTTTCCATGAATGTTTTATGGAAATTCCAAGTTATTTAAAGGTTTTGATACTGAGTAAAATTTGATTCAATAATTTCTGAAAGCAATTTTTAACTTCACAGTAAATGAAGGTTTCAGCAATTTTCATGAATTAATAATTTAAGAAGTTTCCATGAATGTTTTATGGAAATACCAAGTTACTTAAAGGTTTTGATACTGAGTAAAATTTGATTCAATAATTTCTGAAAGCAATTTTTAAACTTCACAGTTACTGAAGGTTTCAGCAATTTTCATGAATTAATAAATTTAAGAAGTTTCCATGAATGTTTTATGGAAAATCAAAGTTATTTAAAAGTTTTTATACTGAGTAAAATTTGATTCAATGATATCTGAAAGCAATTTTCTTGCAAGATTTGTGGAATAAATAAATTTTTGGAAAAAAATATTGAGATATAGTTATTATAAATGGGAATATTGTTTTGTAAATAAACCTACAACTTTCACTCAGTAATTTTCCAAAATTCTGCATATGCCTAGCACCAGAGTATTTGACATTACATATTTTATAGGCAAGTATTACCACAGGTCGAGGCAAATTTTTCAAATATGGTCTAAACTCTTCCATAATAGTTCAGTTCAGTAGAGGAAGTCCGATTGTTTCTCGCCTTTTGATACTAATCGTGTCAGCACTAGTACGGAAGAAGTGGTGTATCAGTATTTGAGGCAAGCAATTTTTGTAAGCAGCAACAAGTGTTGCCTTCAAAAATACTCTTTTTGTATTAGAACCCAATTTATTTTCTTCTTCATATTGATTTGTAATAGCCTCACATACCAAATTTGTTCCATACAGCTAATTACAATATAACATTTAAAGTTGCATAATTCACGAACCTAGTTTTGGGTATTTTAGGCAAACTTTTTCAAATTTAGAACAGTTTCAGCTAAAATAGGCATTTAGGAGAATTCCATATCTCGTTAATGGCGTTAATTCTATGAGTTACTTATAAAACGTTTTAAAATACATATAATTATATTATTCCGCCCTTAAAAATTGAGAGAAAGGCATTTTTCCTAAAATCCGGGCTCTACTATTCATCTATCATTACGATATTCATGAAAAATTCAAGAAACTACGTCTTACCTGTATATTGGGGTTTTTTAAAGCATATGTAAAACTATTGAAACCAAGTAAAATTTAACTAGCAAAATTGTGATACCTCCTGGAATTTTTCCTAAAATATCATTGGAAAAATCATGAAATTTTAAATGGATCTGAGAATCCATAAAAACATCTTCAAACTTGGTATTTAGATATCAAACGATCAAGAAAATTTTCCGCATTTTAACAAAAAACTGTGAAGATTTAAAAAAATGTTATTTCATTAGAAATTCATCAAACAGCCTAGAAAAGTTTCCACATTCACTACACAGCCTGTGCGGTTGAACCAAGCGCACATGCAAAACCTTGGGCATATATCACTGCTAAAATGAATAACATAATATAATTGCGCTAAAGTGAATATAGTTTCATTTTTATTTAAATAATAATAGCTCATTACTCATCAGCCACAATTTTTAATTCCAATAACAATTAACGTTGCAACAAATGGCTTAAAGAACCACATCATGGTTAATACACCATTGTTTCTTATACTTATATTTTTATTAAATGGTAATTGCTAAACGACGACACATGGCGTATCGCTGTATAAAATTATTTATTAGGTATTAACTTACATAATACGCTAGTAAAAACCACTAAACGTAAATCACCCGGAAAAGGACGATATTTAATAACACCGCAGTATTACATTACTTATTTACAACTGTCCCCAGCCATAAACGCACCTCTCACGTCCCCCGGCACCCCTCGCACCCCCGCCGATATGAAATCCGGAATTTTCTACGCCCGGGATTAACATAGAACGTAGGCGAATAATCTCACGTATTCCTGAAATTCGAACGGATAAGGCGCTGAAAGATCAAATGCATCGGCACATTGTGCCCCCCGTTTGCCAGTCCTCGCAGTTCACCTACGCGCATCGCAGGAATTTTATGATTCAAAAAATCCTTGAGAATTTCCCGTGGAATCCCTTCAAAGGACTAAAGGCATTCCGCGTGATTCTGCGAGTGCCAAAAACTCCTTATTTGAGGCCCCGTCTAACGTGAAAAGCGTGATAAGAAGGGGGATGATAATGCGGGGGTGGATGCGTAGTGGAGTTCATGTATTGCACTGAAATTTCAAACGCTTTATGGAAATTTATATCTGAATTTAACACTTGAACCGCGTCTGCAGTTTAGCGACTTTATTGAATCTCTTGCCGATTTGAATTATGTTGCAGATATTCTCGGAGTAAATCGCAGAATCCATATCTGACAATATTTAAGACAAAAGCTAAAACTCTGAACATAAGTGCCTTACAATGGAGTAAAAGTTATCTCATGCATTAAAAATTTTAGACTTTCTTAATTCATTTTGGGTCAGTTCCACTATAAAAATGAGCCGAATTACGTGACCAAAAGTAATATAATGTGTTTTATTAGAAACTAATGGTCTTAACTAAAAATTAACTATTTCTATGGTAATAAATAAGAAAATCAAACAATTTTGTATTAGTATAACATACAGTGCACCCAAGAAATGACTGCACGATAGATATAATTTAATGATTTTTTAGTACATATTTTTTTAATCTTTACTGAAAGTCTACCAGCTTCACACTGTATGCAATAACATATAATAAATAATTTCCTACACAAGAAATGTTATATTTAACTATCTAATTCTAATTCAAAGATGTCTAATTCAGCAGTAGGCATGATTTCTTCTAAAAGTATAGTCTCCAAATCATTTTTTTACATGTTATTCATCTTCATCTGTTTGTTTAAATTCGGCTTGGTTTGGATTCGGTTCTAGGAGTAATCTGATAACTTCAGAAGGAAAGGGCAATTTCTTTTGACGACGTACACGATATTCTACGTGTATGGAAGATATCAAATGATCTGATGTGACAATTGCTAGGCAAAAAATGTCTTGCAAATTGTTTTTTCTACTTGTTTTTCCGGCATGGAATTGCCTATCAGATTTATAAATTTTGTTTCTTCCTCTATAAAGTAACCTACCGGCAATACGGTATTTTCAATAATTTGTCTGCCATGAATTAAAATTTTGTGGACAGTTTGTGGCATGGCGTACCAAGAATATTTGTACATAAATAATCTTGCCGTTTCGTGGCAATATGTCTCAAATTTTATAGGGTCAATTTGTAAACTACAAGATAAACAAATTAAAATTATTGTAAACCTTTGAATCAATTCTTCACTGACATCTGTAATTTCGGAAAACAATTTTGAGTTGCTAAACGCTCGACGGCTGGTATTTCCGTCGTTGGTACTGCCAAACCCGTTGGATTTGGGTTTATCGACAACTAGATGCAGCTTTTCCAAAAATCGTTGTTGAACAAGTTTCTTTCTTTATTTTAAAATTTCCTTATTTTGATCCCCTCGAACTTCCCACACACACAAATCATATCTATACGATATAGGAAATATGCACTCAAATAATCTAATCCATGCATGTAAAGGGCTTGCTCCAAACTGCAAAGTACTTGCTTTTGGCTCAAATATTTTTGTCGTTTCAAAATGTTCTATGTCCAGCATCAGTCTTGAAGTAGCACCACATATGGGACAAGCTCGACCTGACCTTGTTCTGGTCAATGTATTTAATATTTTACCGTCAATTAAAGTCATGCATAATTTATATTTTATTTTTATGACTTTGTCTTCTATCGAACATATTGTTAATACTCCAAGCGTCTCAATTTCGTTATCAATATTTTGCTTCTTCTTTAAAATGTGGTGCAATGTTTCTTTTACGTACCCTGGTCTACAAAAACGTACCGATTGTGGAGTGCGATTGTTCCATAAAATTGTTTCATTCAAGGTTTGCAAGCGAAGAGGAATACATGTTGTTGCAAACAAAGAGTTGTCAGAATGAGTACCAGGACTTTCAAATTTTTGTTTATAATTTGATTGACCACTACTTCCATCGAAGCCATAACTGAAAATTATTTCTGCGTCTATTTCGGTAACCTTAAGCACTTCTATATGACTCAAAATAACCTCTCTTTGCAATTCAACTATACGTCTACTTGTGTGCTCCAAAACAGAATCAAGTGGAACTTCTGCCTTAATATCGATAACATTTATGCCTGATGCTCTACATATTGATTTACAAAGCCACACTTGTTTGTAATCAGGATAAATGTCGCATCCCTTTGAAAGAGCACTCTGCATGATGTCCAAATATTGCTGTTTATTTAAATTACTATTTATAACAAGCTCTGAGGCTTCTTCGGCGGTATATTTTGAGATCTCTTTTTTTGGAGTAGAATTTTTTTTTCGAATTTTGAATTGTGGAGATGGACTTGTGTTTACTTCCTTCGAAACGGCCGCTAAATCATGTTTGCCTTGATGTCGTGCTGCCGCGGATGCTTGTACCAATAAAGCGCATTCATGATTTTTTTCCTTGGATAATTGTGAAGCTTCTCTCCTTTGTGATCGGCTTGTTTTTACAGAAAATGGAAGAGTGGGTCGACCAAAAGATGTCGAAAGCGTGGGTTTGTCTACTTCAACAATAAAGTTTTCATCCAGTCAAGCAAAATTTGTCCTCTTAAAATATTCTACTCGTCGACAAGCTCGATTGTACCTTTCTTCAAAATTTCGGGACAAACGCCGAATTTTTGCAAAAAGTTCTCCTTCATTTGAGGGCATAAGTGTTTTAATATAATCTACAATTTTCGGAACTTCTCCTCTTTATTGGTGCCTTTTAGCCAAATTTCGAATAGGTTTATCTTTTTGAACACATGCATTGCTAGAAAAAAAACAACAATTTGTCATGCTTATAGCAGAAAATAGCAACGTAAGTTTAATATTTTTAACTTCTTAAAATAAGGCTTAAAACGTGTATGCAAAAATAAATCCCGCCAAACCCCGCCATTTTTTTCAAGTGAAACTTTAAAAATGATATATTAGGAAACCACAAACATCGATGTTGATTAAAATTAATTTGCACCATTAAAAATCAACGAACGGGGTTAATATTTTACATACTAAATAAACATACTGCACAAAGTTTTATTGAAACACACGGTCACAGCACTCACTCTGCTAAATGTGTCGTCGATATACAAATGTGTGACTTATGACATCAAATTAAAATGCCAACTTGAAATTATTTTCATCGGTAACTGGATCAGTTAAAGGGACTGTGCACGAGATTACATTGTAGTTTGGAATGTTTTGCATCTGTTATTATGTCCAAAAATACTCTTTCTTACAATCGAAAAAAATACTTTAGGCCAAGTAATCCGGCTCTAGAAACCATAGTGCTGTGGTCTTGGATTGATACGTTAATAGAAATGCCGTTCAAGTTCGTGTATATTCAGTAATAAAATTCTATTTGAAGAAAATTGTAATAAATAATGTATATATATAATGTATATAAAAATGGAGCCAGTATTTAAATATTTAGGTTTAAATTGGAATATATTCGTAATTAGAGGACCAGCGGCAAATTAGAGGCCATTTGGAACGTGATTTCCTTGGAAATTTAAACGTCGAGATTTCCATATAAATGCACTTTATGATTCCTCCCATCAGACACGATTAGAGGACAGTTAGGGTTTATAATTAGTAGTCAAACATTCCTCGTTTATCACCGCTTCTTCGGCATTACTCTAGTGAATATTAATTTCCCAGTGACGTTGAGTGAAGCGCCGAGAAAAGTGCATAGCGGTTATAAATCGTCAGCAATAACTCTCCTGGCTGTGTATAAAATATTCCCGCTGTAAATAATTTACGATGCAGATAAGGAAATGAATTATATTTGAAAATAGCCACGATATACAATCCGCGGTCATGTGTATAAACGTCCGGTGTGTTTAGGTGTATTTAATATCACGCCCACGAGACGAGCGATATTAAATATTTCAAGGCAAGCAGAGAATTCGGATTTATCGGCGGCGTTGCTCGCAAGCAGCACGCTGAATAAGTAAAGAAACGGACGGCCAGCCTCGGCAACAACGCATAAATCCCAGCGTGCACAGTTGTATGTAAATTTGAGCGTGTATTTTGAATTATTTAACTCTAACCTACATACGCCGAGGCAAAGATGAGCCCCGGGATTATCCTAGTGGAAATATATTGTGCTTGTTTAGAAACCAGACTCTGGAAAATTATATGCGCGAGGGCGGCTTGTTGGCCCGCAGTTTGATGTGCAACTGCTGAATTAATATCACCGAATGTGGCTTTAATTGCAGCGGAAGAGCCACAGCAACGTGAAATTCAGCAAAAATACGCCCCCCAAGACGTCCACATATTTTTGCAACCACTTGAATTAATCAAACAAAAACATCACCGGGAAAGACAAATATCCAACCGAAGCTGCAGGAAATAAAAAAAATTGTCTTACGATTGATGCCACCCGTTTAGCGGAGCAACTGTGGTCCACCCGGGTGTCTTGGCAGCGGACACTAAAGGGGGATTATCGAATCGTTAAGAGATTTCCACAGTATCCCGCTAACTGCCACTGGATCAACCCGAGGAGTGTTTCATTCCAGTTCACCCGGCTGCTCCCCCCATGGTTATGGCCGCCAGGACGATACTACAATTTCCAATAGAATTTACAACACAATCGGCGCCCGAATTACATGTATTAACGCGTCTCAGTGTCAATGGCGAATTGTAATAGACCACTCCAACTTCGCTAAGTCGCATGGGAGAAAATTGAGAGGGAAGTTCACTTGCTAACAAACTAGTTTCAAACCCTAATAGAGCATTGAGTACCTTCTTGCAACTTAAATTTAAACATTACGTTCATATATGCCAGCATTAAAATAACTAGTTTAAATACTTGCACAATTGATCAATTGGCATTGATAAGACCATTTGTAAACATGGATAAAAATGAACAACGACTTCGACGGTTTGAAAGAAAAGTTCTAGGACGAAAATATTTTATATACTTACGAAAGAACCGAAAGCTAAACGAACTGTTAAATAGTAATGATAATAATATATCTTTCTTCAGTTATACTACACCAATGTTTATGAAATGACAGAACATACAGTAAACCGACATCGTCAAAAAGGATGTAGCAATTAAATCCCCTTTATCTGCTAATACAGCGCAGCACCCAGATAGTATTTAACACTAAAGAGCTCTAACGGGTGCAGTATTTGTATACATTCATCTGCTAATACAGTGCAGCACCCAAAGAGTATTTCTATCACTTGCTAACAAGCACTTCTATAGGGTTCTAAAGTATGCAGTATATAAAAAAAACAATTTTACAATTCGCTAAGTTATGTAATCTACGAGTTCATGGTGGTAAAGTGAAGTCAAGTGGCACATAGACTGCCATGGAGTGGACACTTCAAAGGCAGAACCATCAAATCAGTATGGAAGTAGTGTCTTATTGCAAAGTACGAGAAATGCAAGAATGAGATCGAGAAGCATATAGACTGCCATTGACTGGACACTTCCAAGGCAGAACCATCAAATCAGTATGGATGTAGTGTCTTATGGCAAAGTACGAGAAATGCAAGAATAAGATCGAGAAGCATACAGACTGGCATGGACTGGACACTTCCAAGTCAGAACCATCAAATCAGTATTCTGTGCTATTGATGTACTTAGTTGACCTGTGTAAACTATTTTTAGTGTAAACATCAATAAAGTACATTATTATTATTATTATGGATGTAGTGTCTTACGGCAAAGTACGAGAAATGCAAGAATGATATCGTAAAGCAAAGTAGAAATTAAAATATTGCAGCGAGGAAAACTGAACAAGCTGAATTATAGCGCTACAGGAAGAATAAGAAAAAGTTTTGTGCCTATGATATTTTCGTAATATTCGTAAGTTAATTGATATCACACTCTGTTATATGCTTGTAATAAGAGAAATACAATCAAATAATTATCACAGTAGAATTGCTGTACATATATAAATTTTAAATAGGAAAATTCTATAGTAATTCTAATGTATCGATTTGAACAAATGGTGGATGCGCCGGGCAAACCAAAATACTAATTATTTAATCAACAATCAAATACGTAATAATGTATTGAAATACATAATGTAATGTTTGTGTGTATATTACAAATACGTAATCAAGCTTTTACAACATGTTAAGGTTAGGCTCCGATATTTATTGGTTCGATACCCGCTCAATGACGATATACCACTGCGAGTGCCACTTGTAGGGAATTATTTAGGGAATCAAGAATTATAACACTACTCAGCATGTGTATTGGTGAATTTTGTATGTTTGTATACAACAATAAAATTACTTTTCATAGAAACGGTGACATGCACACGGCTGACACGAAATACAGGGATCATTGTCGAAGTCCTCTTTTTAGGTCCTATGTAGGTCAAAATTCAATGTGCTGTCTAGGTTTAAAGTGTTATAACAAACTAGCAGAAAATATTAGGTCATGTACAACTGTAAGGCAGTTCAAGTCTGACTTAAATGTGTTCTTAATAGAGAAATCTTACTAGTCAGTTACTGAACATTTGCTGTGAACACGATGCGATTTCACAAAATATTATATCTTGTAATATCATATGTAATGTAAATAATGTAACAATATGTAATGTATTTGTAATTATAATGTGTAATACAATTGTAATATTTGACGTTTCCTATACTTTGTGTCTCAGGGAATACAGGTATTATTGTTATTATTATTATTATACAACTAATTTATTTGACCCGAATATAAAGATTCTCTTGAAAAAATTATCGATTCCTATAGCAATGATACCATTAAGAGGAGATTTCCTTTTTTGAGATTTGATATGTTAATGAATAAAAGAATAAATGAAATGAATGAAAAATCTGATGACTGAAATAAATCGAAGATTTGATGAATGAATTCATGAATGAAAGAATAAATAAAATGAATGGCAGATTTGATGAATGAAATGAATTCAACATTTGATGAATGACAGAATGAATGAAATGAATGAAACATTTGATGAATAAAATAATGAATTTTAACGAAAGAATGATTTTTTTTTAAATTGTTTTCTTTCTTCTTTATTAGGAGTACTTACTGGTAGTATATTTAAATATAAAGATGTTTCTTAGTTTATGTTGTTTTTATTACTTTTATTATTTGTTCTTCAACTGACTAGTTTCAGCTATTTGTAAGCCATCTTCAGAAGTGTTATTCTACAATATATATTTTTCTAGGATATAGAGAATATGGTACTTAAAAATCAGTTTATGTTTTATGTGGTGTAATTAATATATTATTTACTTTTTAGTCATATATTCTCTATATCTTAAATACAATGACATCATTAAGAGGAGATTTTCTTTTTTGAGATTTGATAAATTAATGAATAAAAGAATGAATGAAATGAATGAAAGATCTAATGAATGAAATGAATCAAAGATTTGATGAATGAATTCATGAATGAAAGAAAAAATGAAATGAATGAAAGATTTGATGAATGAAATGAATGAAACATTTGATGAATGAAAGAATGAATGAAGTGAATGAAACATTTGATGAATGAAATAATGAATTTTAACGAAAGAATTTTTTTTTTATTGTTTTCTTTCTTCTTCATTAGGAGTACTTACTGGTGGTATATTTAAATATAAAGATGTTTCTTAGTTTATGTTGTTTTTATTATTTTCATTATTTGTTCTTCACCTGACTAGTTTCAGCTATTTATAAGCCATATTACAATATACAATCATAACTGGTATAACTAATGGATGCATTTTGCATTTTTTTACAGAAATTCAACTTCACTTCAACACTAAATTTCAGATTTGTTCTTGCAGAAACCAATAAACCATTTTTAATCACTAATTGGACGCAAATAAAATGCAAGAATCCATCGAAAACCCACAAAACTTTAGCTGCTCTTTATGACAAATTCTCATCGTATTTTCGAAATAATAGCAACTGTTGTTTTCATATTTAGACAAACCACCTAACTTTGCTTTTGTTTTCGCAGTTGTGCCAGAAATTGCAAAAATGAAGAACTTCATAAAACGCCCCCAAATTTTGCCTGCACTTTCATTTTAACTTTCTCAGATAACTAAAAAAAATCTTCAATAAATATCAATATTTTGCAGTTTTTGACAGTAACCGCTTCAACGTAACCCAAAAACAACCAAATATTTTGCTTTTATTTATGTCAAAACTATCAAATCTTCCTTAATCGGCAATTCGATGCAGCTGATTTGTAAGAACCCATCCAAAATGTGCCAAATTTTATTTTTCATTATAAGACAAGCCAATTTTACATTTCAAAACAATAAATTTTTGTTTGGTTTCGTGCAAAAAACCGCCAAACCATTTTTAATCATTAGCTCGGCTCGGCACAGATAAAATGCAAGAATACATCATAAACCCTCAACATTTCAGTTGCTCTGGAAAAAACGCCAATTTTTCAGTCTGATAATGGTCGAAAGAAACAATTGTATAGTTAACTAATAATAATAGTTTTTCGGTTAAAAGTACTAGCTAGCTACAGCCAGCTACAACAAGCTAGTGTATTTTCGGTAAGTTTTCTATTAAATTTTGTGAAACGTTCCTAAGTGTTTTTATTTATTAGGCAATTTTTTATTGTATTTCCGAAATAATAGCAAATGTTGTTTTAATTTTTCGATACACCACCTGATTTTGCTTTTGCTTTCGCAATTGTGCCAGATATGGCAAATTTGAAGAACTTTTCAAAACGCCCCCAAATGTTGCTTGCACTTTCATTGTAATTTTCTGAGATATCTAAAATATTTTTTTTAAATATCGAAATTTTGCAGTTTATAACGAACACTGCTTCAACGTAGCTCCAAAACACCAAATATTTTGCTCTTATTCATGTAAAAACCTGTAAGAATCTCTAAGAACCCGTCCAAAACTCGCAAAATTTTATTTATCATTACAAGACAAGCTAATTTTATATAGCTAAACACCAAATTTTGGTTTTGTTGCTTGCAAAAACTAAACAATTTTTAAAACTTAATCGCCAAACCATTTTTAATCAATGATTCTACATAGATAAAATGTAAGAATCCATCGAAAAGCCACAAAATTTTAGTTGGTCTCTGAAAACCGCCAAATTTTTATTGCATTTTCGAAATAATAGCAAATGTTATTTTTTATTTATCGGCATGCCCAGTTTGCTTTTGTTTTCGCAATAAGTGTGTCAGAAATGGAAAATTGAAGAAAATTAACTTTATTATAAAATTTATTATTATTATGACTAATGATTATAATTATTAATTTATTATTATTTAGGATTATTAAATCAAAGTACGTTACAATAAACTACGAGGAACTGTTTATCTTTTTCCTCATATTCGCTTATGATGGCTTCTACCGCCTCAATTATAGTCGCGGCCAGATAAATTTTGTTATCTATATGGCAATATATAAATGCGGAGTATAAATCTTTCCAGTTATATATTCCGCATGAGGTGAGCAACTGTGGAAAAGTGCAAATACTAGCAGCGGCTACTTTCAGCATGCACTGCAATCATTGATAGTAACGATGTGGGAAAATGTTCTGTTACACTTCGCGTTGTTTGCGCATGACAAAATATGTCATCAGAAAGTTCTACACAATTTAGATGGGTCTCACTCAACTTAAATCTTTCTCCTACTATAATTACCTGGGACTTAAGTTTACATGCAGTGGTTATGCTGCTAGAAAATTAATTTAAAAATTTGGATTTTATTCAAAATTGGTTGAAGCGAATACTTCGAAAACAAATTGCTCGAAGTTCCGAGTGATCATTTAAATTTCAGCTCTATTTATCCATGGAAATTTTCGGAGCCAATAAGAAAGGTAATATTACCAATCTCGCATTTCTTATTGGCGCCGAAAATTTCCATGGATAACTAGAGCTGAAATTTAAATGTTCACTCGGTACAAATTCTTAGAAAACACAATTACTCGAGTGTAAATTGTCTGAAATATGTAACCTAACCAAACCCAATCCAACCAAACGTTTTCGAGGAACTTTTGTGTTTCCAATAAAATTACATTCGAGGAATTATTTTTTCGAGCAATTGCATTCGAGGAATTTACCGGCACAGGGCTATTACTATATCATAGCAAGAGTTTTTGCAGTTTACCAAAACGCTTAGAATTTCGCAAAAAAAATACATGTTTCTGCTATTGTCACTGAGTACAAAAATAGTTTAATAACTTATTAAAGTACTAAAGTTAAATTTAAACTTAAACTTATTAAAGTTTAATGGTGCAGAAATGCGTCACATTTTTAACATTTACATTTCGGTCTGAAAATTCTGGAAATTTGATTATTGCGCTCAATTTATGTTTGAAACAAGCAAATTTTGACGATATTTTATAGTTTAAGCTGAATTTTATAGCGCCATTGCCATCTGTGTCATACAAAACGAAACTGGATGCGTTGTAATACGAACATTTAGTAGCTTTGTAGCTTGTAGCTTTGACGCAGGTGGAAGCAGATGGAGTTGATGCAGGTGGAGTGGAGTTACTCGTACTCAACCTAACTTAACCTAACCTAACCTAACCTAACCTAACCTAACCTTTATTTTTTATTTTTTTTGTATTAAGAGAAGGAATTCGTTAAGCACCTCCCTTCTATACAGGGATGTGTGGGACTTCTCCTATTACTTCAGAATAGGCCCTACCCACTAAACCTTCTCTCACGTCTCCGGAAGCCAACGGAATCACCTTTCGGCATGCTTCGTTCACTTCAACCTAACCTAACCTAACCGAACCCAACCGAACCAAACAAAACAAAAAAAAAAAGGAGAGTGATTGACGCTATTGATGTGTGATGAAACATCAATCACACTTTTCCAGCCTAACGTAAATGTGGACGTTTCCTTCGAAGAATTTAATATCTAACGTAAGTTTTATGCGGTTCACTTTATGTTTAACATTACAATGTAACATTTACACGTAGAATGTTGTATATTATTCAGAGTATGCAGTATTTCTTAATTGTATGAATTTAAAAAAAAAAGTATAACTTCTCCACATTTCAGGACGTATAAATAATATGTCTGCGAGTAACTCTTACTTTCTTGAATAAAATACAGGTGGAATTTGCATGCCCCAGTTCCCCTGCAATATTTCCATTCCATTATTTAAAACGCGTCGGGAGGAGGATATAAAGGATAATGTTTTAGCAATATAATTTAAGGGTGCATTACTTTTGTCTCTCCCCCCGGCGCACATAAACCTGTCCACACGGGGACGCACAATGCGCCCGTCGGCGTCTCCCCCAGAAAGTGGAACTTAAAAATTAATCAGGACGGAATTACGGGGTCCTGGCCTGTATAAATATTCAGTCAGGACGAGTTATTATGATGAGTGCAGGTCTAGGCATGAATAAATCACGAGGAATCGAATAATAATAAGGAAACGTATAGTTCATGGCTGGTGCAGTGGCGAGTATTCTATTCAGTGTTTAAAGGGGGAATCTTATGTCTCCGAGGAGCGCTGTTTAATAAGGGGATCATGGACTTTTGGTAGTTTTAATGGTTTCGCAGATGATGCATGGTCCGACGTTGTTTTCAGGATTATTAAAATTTCAGCGCCGCTCCAATGGCTTCGTATTAAATTTAATTAATACAGTGCATCTTTACGGGGCTTCGGCCGCATGCAGATTTGGCGCTTATTGTTTTAATTTTTCTCCACAACTTTCATTACGCAAATTCCTCGCCCACTTTTCGCATACCACGCGCTTCGTATAACAAGATGATGCATAAGCCTCTACACTTTAAGACCAAGTATGCCCAACTATCTTTACACACCATTACAGGATTCTCTCGCCTTCGACCCTCGCACGCCCGAGCTTTCCTCATCCGCAGGCTCCGGTTTCGGCCTTGAAGGAAGACGCCAGTATCGATTCGGACTCTCGTATTACGTTATTAACTGAATACGAAATTGGTTTCGTATTACAAAAATTAATTTTCCTTATCTCCGTGTAATCTATAGGTCGCCCCATAATGGAGTCAAGTTAGAAACAGGATGCGATACGTGAACAAAAATGTGGAAACAAATCCTTCAACTCGTTACGAACTCGATAACTTAGCTAACATACCGTGTGTGCAAAAAAAAACTTGCAATTAATGTCCAATCTCGCTAAACGATGTTATACGTATCATGTGATCAATTAAAAGTAAAGTTTGGGTAGTGAAACAAGCACATCTCATTCCTTGGAAGCAACTTGTACAAATAGGTAAACGAACATTAGAGAGTTTTATTAGAAGTATTAATTATATCTCCAGTGATCTTCGATAACATGGCCGTTTGCAATTGTCCCATTATTCTCAGGATTGATTCACATTATTTAGAAAATATAAATACTAATTCAAGACAAATAATTGGTAATTAGGAAAATGGAAAATCTTCACACCTCTTCTTCATTTTGACAAAACAATGATACATCATTTTATTCCCTTAGGGTCAACTGGATATCAAGTTGGTAAAATACAAAATTTAGTAAAAATAAACAATAAAATACAACTTGAGTTTTATAACATTGTTTTTAATTGCCTGCTACAAAAAAAATCAGTATGCAGTTACTTCATCAGATGAATAATTAGACATAACTTAATTATTACGTTTTTCATATTATTCGTCATACAACGACAGCAAATTTAATACAGGAGTAGCTGCTACATTTGGAGAACTAAATCTTCTTAAGTTTAATGTTTTTGTTTATAAATTATGCATGCAGTACTCGTACCTACATAAATAAAAGGTAACATTCCGAAATCCCGGACAGATTAGTTTCGTCTGACCCTTGTGTATGATATATATATATATATATATATATATATATATGTGAGGGAAAGTACCACTAATAACTGATACGCGATAGCGTCTTAGGAGAAAGACCTTTAGGTCTGATCCAATTACCGCAAGGCAACGTCCGGTTGGAACGTGGGGTTGCCGGAGCCCTAATCCTTTTCCGAGGGGCTTCTCTTCCCACTCCGACTTCCCATAATCTCGATCTCAAGTAATTTTTATATAATTCCGGGATAACGGGGGTAAGCCAGATTTTGGTTATTAAATTGACAGCTTGGGTCCTTCAACGAACAAAAACCCACAGGTAGTTGGGTGCCTGATAATTTTTTTGATATTTTCACGATTATACAATTAACAATAACATTAATTACTGCGTAATATGCTCATGTAAGTTGTACGGTTTCGTTGTATTCAAGTGAAATATTATTTTTTCGTGATACTTGACTGTAATTACATATTATGAATTTTCATTATCAAAATTTAACAGCTGTGGACTGTTATTTATTTTGGTGTTCACAAGCGTTACTATACAACCATCACATCATACTTGAAATATGTCAATATGATTTATGAAAATAATTTTGCAAAGTTTAATCCTTTTTTATTTTAGTATAACGAATACTATAAAACAATATACGGCCGATATGGATACAACAGACTCGGTTGATTATAAAACCTCAAAATCGTCTGTTATAAAACCCATATCGACCTAATACAGTTGTATACTATTTGATGTTTTCATTCTTTGAAAATGTTATTTATTTGAGTTTCGACTAGTGATATTAAAAAAAACATGTTGCTTTCGAGTGACTTTGCACTCCTTATTGCTTTTTATTAAAAAATATTGGGCTCGTTCGAAATGCAATTCTATCAATTGTAAATCAAACAAACGTAATTATCACTTCAAAACTTATTTCTGCGTGTTCCATTCGTTTGCCAGTAATGGAATTCCTTACAAATCTCCCATCGGGGAAAGCTTTTTTAATGCCTTTTTTTTTCTCGAAATACGCGATACAGCTTTTAATGTAGATATAAAAGAAATATCAATGTCGGGGGGCGAAACTTGTTTTCTACTTTAAAGTCGCTCCTTTCGGCGCACATTAAAGGCTGGGTTATTGGAAATGTTTGCCAAACTTTTCCAACACTCTCTTTAATTATTGGAAATATGATTTCGCTCGAAACCTGGATATACTTCAATCGTTAAATATTAAGGGCTTCAGTTAATTTTATAATAAGTAGTTGAAATATTTTTCCACAAAAATTATTTATATTTCTCATCATCTCAAATCGTTAAATATTGAGGGCCTCAGTTAATTTTATAATAAGTAGTTGAAATATTTTTCTACAAAAATTATTTATATTTCTCATCATCTCAGTTCAAAAGTAGAATATTGTTTTTCCAATTCGCATTATCAAAATGCTCATTATGTATATTAAACCTCATCGTTAAAACTACACTTTAATCGAATAGGTGAAACAAATGTTTACATTTTCACTTTATTCACTATAGCTATTGACAAATAAACTAAAACAATAGGTAAATTCGCACTATCCTTGTCGAGATCGAAATTTTCGTTATCAACTGACAATGTGACACTTCACGCAAATTCTTCAATTCTGATAACGAATAGGAAAAAACTTGTATGATAAACGTGAATAAAGAAATTTGATCCACTCGAAAACATTATCGCACTCGCCTTCGCCTCTTGTGCTGAACTGTTTTTTCGTGGATAAAATTCGACTTTTTTCACTTATACCATAAATAGCTATTTTCTGTGTGCATAGCTTTTAATCGTATATGATTAATAAAAAATGTTGAATAAAATCGTTGGATACTATTGAAGGACCAGCTCATATGAATTTGGAAACAGATATAGAATGTAGTTGAATCCCTTAATAATAATAATTGTAATAATAATTAACTTTTCCAAAATAAATTATTCCATAAGTAACATTGCTCTTATAATGTTATTCAAGGACCAGCTCATATGAATTTGGAAATAGATAAAGAATATAGTTGAATCACTTAATAATAATAATAATAATAATAATAATAATTAACTGCTCATTAACCTATTAATACAGATACTATGTGAAAATTATAGTAGTTAGTTTTATCGAACGACTGACTCTTTCTATGGTTTGTATCCCTTTCATTATCGTAGCTTCCACAATCAATTTCCTGATTGACTTCTAATTAGAAATATTCATTAAGCCTATCAACATTGGCATTTCCTCCAAATAATAATAATTATTATTTTTCTTATAGTTTCATCCATTATAATAATAATAATCATCCCTACTGCTCTTCTCTAATAATAATATATAAAAATTCAAGCAGTTTTATTTCCAGACACGGATATTTTTTTACGATGAAATTACTATGTATTTAAGGTATGACTTGAATTGCGGCAAGTTAATGTTCGTTGAGGAAAAAAAATATCTGCGCCACTGTAATTTGCGATTCATGCCATGCCCTTTTCATCTGAACCAGTTTGGAATCCTGAATCTAGTACATCATCATAAATAATTCACGCAGTAATAAAAACGTGTAGCCATAGATTTATGACAAACTCATTAAACTTACACGCAAAACCATGATATTGCTGGAATTTAAACATACATGATTAATGACCATCCACGAATTACATTAAAATGTATGTTACATTATAAACAAATAAATTTATTACGTGCACTCTTATCTTCAGCGATGTTTTTCATTAATCTATGTTCTTGGGCAACGGCGTAACATTTACATTTACATATTTAGGTTGAGCGCTGTGTTTTCACTGACATTTCGATGGTTCGGTATAAACTTATTGATATTTTGCTTTCCAATTCGAACGAAAGATGCGTGTATTCACAGTGATACATGATTTACATCTAATATTGGTGTTGTCTATGCATTTGCACTTATGATTAGAAAATGTAATAAATAATCAGTTTTTGTTAACATATCGTCGGCTTAATGTTACAAGGTTGTATGTGCAAATTTGTAAATTTGGGAATAAGGAATTTAAATATGTTTGCTATATCAAAAAATGATAAATTTTGCACTGTCAATAGATATGTTTTTATCACAGGTTCCTAATGATCCAATTTGAATCTTGCAACAAGTTGAAAGGTCCCGCTTTGAAAACATATAGCCCTGCAAAGCTATAGAACTAACAATTAAAAAAATGTTACATACAACCTTGTAACACCAAGCCGACGATATATCGATAAATAATATAAATTTGGTTAATATCATTATAGTTAATAAAGTTAATATTAAAAGGTTAAAAAAAAAAAGTAAAGTAAACGTACAAACTGAAAACAAAAATACGGTTCAGTTTATACAAGGTGTTTCAAATTAAACCGCCCAAATCGTCATTTCAATCTACCAGATGACAGTTATTTTTCTCTAGAATAAAATTATTAATTCTTTCAAAATTGCCCAAATGTCACTGTCTATTTAAAACAATTTCATATATCTCAAAAATATGCCTAAAATGTATTTATAAAAACGATTTACCATTACGATTACGATTTTTGCAGCAAGAATATACATTTTGTAAATACCTATAGCATACAAAAATGTCCGAAAACTCTAAAAATGTGGCCAAAATATGTTCGTCTTCTAAATTCGTTTGCTTAAAATTTTAATTATTACTGTTACTAATTATTACAACATTTTTAAGCTGACTGCGACATTTAGACGAATTTTGATTGAAATCAATGCTAATATTTTTGTTGTCGCAATTTCAAGATGTTTTAACTGAAAATTGCAATGATTGCTGGAAAAATTTCAATTGTACGCAATTTTTGTAATGTATGTAATGTAGTCAAATTTTCAATAAATTCTCAAATTTTATGAATTATTTCTGTCAAAATTTTCATTATTACTGTGGAACTTTCACTTAGAAGATTGCTGTCAAATTTGTAATGATTACTATCATATGTTCAGTTTTCTCCAAAACAATTATGAGGATTACTACCGCAGTTTTAATTAGTACTTATTTTTTTTAAGTTTCTGTCAAAAATTCAATGATTACTCTCAACATTTCAGTAATTGCGATTAATTTTGGCAATTTTTAGTAATAACTACTAAAGAATAATTGTTTTTCGCAATATTTCAATGTTGACAATCAAAATTTAAATAATTACTATCAAAATTTTAATAATTGATGCTAATTTTGGTAAATTTTAGTAAAAACTACTAAAGAATAATTGTTTTTCGCAATATTTCAATGTTTACAGTCAAAATTTAAGTAATTACTATCAAAATTTTAATAATTGATGTTCATTTTGGTACATTTTAGTTATAACTACTAAAGATTAATTATTTCTCTGAATAGTTCAATGTTTACTGTCAAAATGTAACTAATAACTAGATACTTAAGTATTTAAGTAATTTCTGTAAAATTTTAGAAATTCCTATAAAATTTCCAATTCTTTCGCATAACATTTCAATTACTTCTGTCAAAATTACAATTCTGCCTACACTTTTAAGTTTACTACCAAACTTGAATGTTAATGATGTTTGATCATCAATGATGAAAATCAATGTTAAAATATTGTTGTTGTAATGTTAAACAGAGATTATATAGTTTTATTATTTTCGTCATTTTTTTAATTGTTTCTGTACATGTATTAAGCAAAATTGCAACGATTGCTACAAAAAATTCTCCATTTTTTTAAATATTTAGTCAAATTTTAATATAAATCTGTAATTTTATTCATTATTTCTGTCAAAATTTTCAATATTACTGTTTCAATTATCTAACACTTTAAAGACTGCTGCCAAATGTTTAATGGTTATTATGGTAGTTTTAGTTTTCTAAAAAAAAAATTAGGTTTAGATAGATAAATAGATAGATAGATATTTATTCATCATTTACACCACATTACAAAAATACTAATAGTATAGATTGTACAGATTACTGTTTTTTGTTACATTTCTGTCAAAATTTCAATTACTACTATCAAAATTTCAGTAATTGCGGTTAATTTTGGCAAATTTTAGATAAACTACTAAAGATTAATTATTTCTGTCAATATTTCAACGATTACTGTCAAAATATAAGTAAATACTATCAAAATTTCCCTAATTGGTGTTAATTTTAGGCAATTAAAAATAATTGTCTGTGACATCACAACAAATAAATGAAGGTGTTTATAAATGATTTGATTTTACTAACTTGTAGCTAAGACTGTCCCATTTAATAATATACATGTTTGTTGATGATTAAATAAGAAATGACTTGGGTCTTGGGCCTTTTTTATCGAACAGACTGTATAAAAGAATTGTTAAAATTAGTAATGTTTATAAAGAAATGTTTGTAGCTCGGCTTTTGCAAACTGATTCAATTAGTGTTATATTTAATGTTCTGATGTAGAAGCAAGCATTTTAAATTCTGTCTCCAATTGCAATTTCTAACTGGTGGCCCTATTGATTTGTAAATTTTACTCAAATTTCAAATTTTTAATCACTTCCACTCCATGAATTTCCAATTTTTCATTATTAGCGAGTTTATCGCAGATTACTGTTCCGAACGGTTATTACTTCGACGCCCGTGTCACCCCCGCGCCCATTCAGGACGTGCAGACAATGGGCGATCCGAAGAGGACGAGAGAAAAAATGAAATAAAAGAATCGCCCGCGCAGCGTTCTTCCGCGATTCCTCTTTGTCTTCGTCTGCCGAGGACTCTGCAGCTCGGTTAGACGGGGTGACGTATTTCTGCGATTAATAGAAGAGCGGCACTTTGCAGCAGACAATCCGGCCGACATAAATATATCAAACATCACTAGCAATGACAAATAGTGCGAGGGTGGCACTCGCCGCCCCCCGCGCCCCCTCGGGCGCGTGCACCCTCTTGGCACCCCCTGGCTCGCAACAATGGAGCGCTTTCCAGTCCCCCGGAGAGGGCCAAGTTTTGTACAAGATTTGTTTTTCTTCGGATGACATTTTGATGTGTCTCGAGTTTTCCTTATCGGTAAAAAGTGTGTGCTTGCCTATTGATTTATTTATCCTGCGGGGGTGGCGGCAAATGGCGTGTGCAAAGTTATCGTGTGACTCATCTCGGTTTCATTTTTTCAGGCTGGAATTTAATTTGTGGAATCGTAACGTTTCGTCGCATAATAGAAAACGCAATTTCGCATAGGGCTGCCATATATTCCACGGCGTGAACCCCACCACTGCCACGGCGTGCGGTCCACGACGAGATAGTGTGTCGGTCGAGGAGGACAAAGAGAACGTGATGCTGAATATGGAGCATCAAATTTGGCTGCTCAGATTTACCGAACGCACCCTGTATACACACATCGGGCGCACTTTAATCTCCGCCTTTTCTAATTTGCATGGCAGCCTTTTTCGCCCCGTGGCGCACACAAAAAAAAAATCAATTCCCATTTGGCCCCAAACAAAAGATTACAGCGTGTCCGTTCGCGCCCCAATCATACAGATAAAACTCAATACGCGTCACCGAAACGAATTAAACGCTCGCGTATGAACAATTCACGGAATTTAAATTGGAAATCTCAGCGCGCGTTATTAATTAATTTTTTCAGCCCGTATGCCTACCTTTTGCATAAAACATCTCTCGCATTGATTAGCAGGCGTATTTGAAACTGGTTCAATTTTTTATCACCCAGTTTATTAATTCATCAATTTTTGAACGACAGCTTTCATTTTTAATATCTATTAAATAGGATCAAAATCACACAAAATCACGAATAACGCTGATAAATTTATTAACGAAAAGTACTACGAATACAAAGTACGAAAAGGTCATTTGGCACGATCTCGAATAGATAGGTAGTAACTGTTAGTAATAATTCGGCACGATTACCCATCAATAGGTCAATACTAACTATTACTTAAACTTAATTACTAATGTATGAAATAAAGTTACGCACTTTTTAAAATCATCATCATCAATCAGAAATCATCATTTCTTCACAGTGGAGAAGAAGCCACAGTATGGCGAAACAATTGTCGTGAACAATAAAAAACAATTTTGAAAATTTTAAAAAGTGCGAAACTTTATTTCATACATTAGTAATCATGAATTTTCAACAAATAAAAGCCACATCGATCAATCTATTAAACTTAATTATATAGGAATACTACTTACTGATCGTTTTATGCATATTAATGATCATTTAGCATGATCATCACAAATAGATGCCTGGTAATTATTTCTGTATCCAATGTGCTGGTGGTAAAAATTACTGGTAATTTTGCATGATCAGGAATATATGTTAAAGAAATCATAACTTAGACTCCAAGAGTTAAATACTTATAAGAAAGTAACAAAACCCTTAAATATTTCACGTGCATCGTGAAAATACAGTTTTACTAAATAACTAAAATTGCTTAAATTTCTCACATTCAGGTTGTCAGTTATAGGGAAGTACAGAATATATTTAATTAAACTAAGATTGCGCCAAAGTTATGAAAATTGATCATTTGGCAAAGTCATACACAAATGAATGGTTCATAAAGAATAAATAATTCAACATTCCATTGTTTCAGACTCATACAGTGTCACACTCAACTCGTTCTTTAAAAGTTTATGGCATTTCTGATGAACTAAAAATTTGAAAAAATCCATGCACATGATTCATTGCGATCTCTCTAACGAAAATTCGTACATTTTTCTATCATCAACTCCGACCATCAACTTTGTTATTTTAAATGGATCACCCTGTATATTTTTACATATTCGGATTGCTCATTCAATTCTGAACACATTTTTTATAAACCTATTGAGTACCTACTTATCGTTAGTAATTTTTGGGGAAAAAAAATATTTTGGATGTTTTTGCTTGAAATGGACAATTAATAGTATATTATTTCACGTGGAGGAGAAGTGAGATGGCGCGTAATAGAAGGCAAGCCATGAAAAGTCACACACAGACTCCAAGTGAAATATACTATTTTTTCAAAAAATATGTACCTAAAACTGATTTGAGCTAATAGGCTGTTAAATCCGGAATTCTCTGCAACAAACAATTGGTGGTATTATCAATTACTGTCAAATTTAGTTATATTTTCATCTGTAACTATCAAAATTTGTCATATTTTCTAGATGACTCAATTTTTCTCATCTTTTCAAGTGTAACTGTCAAACTTTCACATATTTTTAACTGTGACTGTCAATATTTCTTCTATTTTCAACTGTAATTGTCAAAATTTGTCATATTTTTTACGTGACTCAATTTTCTCATCTTTTCAACTGTGACTGTCAATATTTCACATATTTTCAACTGTAATTGTCAAAATTTGTCATATTTTCTACGGTGGCTGTTAAAACTTGTCATATTTTTAACTGTGGCGTCAAAATTTCTTCTATATTCAACTGAAATTGTCAAAATCCATGGAGATGGCGCTTTTTATAGAACACACTGTTTATGCAAAACAATTATACCTTCATTGAATAACTGTAACAGGAACATGATGTATTAGTGATAGAAACAATAAAAACAAAATCAAACAATAAAGTTTATCCTCTTTAAATAAAACTTCAAATTAGACATCACTCAAATTTAAAATTACATTTCAAATAAATTTGAGATATATGCACATTAAATACATATGCCTCTGATGATGGTTTTTCAGAACCAAAACTAGTCAGGCGAAAGAAATAAATCATAAAAATATGAATAAATATTACCAGTAAGTACTAAATATAACAACCTGAAATATAAATAAATGCTAATTTATGGATAAAACTTTAAACTTAAAGTTTATCTTGATATAAGTATTTAAATTAATTTTGGTGCAATTTTCACAAACAGAAAATGCTTCCTCGGTTTATTTTTGTTAAAATCGGTTAAGTAAATTGAAACGAGAACTTTTAATGTACCAACTTTCGCAATACTTTGGTACCTGGTCAAAGAAGCGCCCAAGAAATGTTTAAAAACCCGTAACGCGTTATTAAATATTAACCAAATTGCAATTACTCCCAAACGCGACGGATTAATTAAGCCGTCAATTTTTATTTTTGCCCCGGCTCTGGAAATTTATTCACACTTAACGCTGAGATTTTGTGAAACTAAAGTTCCCAAAACTTCGAGGATTTAATAAACTTTTTTAGGTGGCATTGAATATTCAAATCGGATCGGGTCTAAATATTCAATTACCAATGAAATATTGTAATGGGACGCGGATGAAAAATTCATCGGAGAAGCACGGTAATGATCTCCGCTCCTCTTGAGCTGGCCTGTGTTTCGTTTTAAATAGGCGTTAAATAAATGAGTGGCAGTCTCCGGGGCCTCTTTTATGGGAAAATTACTGTCCCCCGGAATGAATAATTCAATGCGATGCAGTGGAAATATGTCGGGACGTAACCTGTTGTTGTTTTTTTCTTCTCGTAAGTCCGCCGGTGGTAATGATTATGATTATTTCGTAACGAAAAAGGAATCGCCGTTTAAATAAAGTATCGTTTTTAATTTTAATAATCGTCCGGCGTCCAACCGAGACATAATTTAAATATTCATTGCCGGCGTCCCCCTTATAAACACACGGCTCTCCAATTAACCAAATAAACGTCGGACGTTAATACCTACCCGTCGCGTTTGTTAACGTCTTAATGCACCGGCGTCCACCTCGTTTTAATTTATTATTAATTATCCGCGCGGTAATTCGAAACTACATAAAATCCCAACTTTATCCCACCATTTTTATCCTCCTCATTTGAATACTGGACGGATATTCGGCAGGGGAGCGGGCATAGAAATCCCCCGGCGCGTTATTTTTACCAAAATTAAAATCAGCAAGATGGATTTTAATCCCCGAACACACTGAATGGACGTCCATTCACAGGGCACGTCTAAAGGGCACTTCGAAAAATGATCATTACTCTCGCTCTCCCCGTGTGCGTCTGTGTTTGTCTGGCTGCCAGGAAGCGGAGGAGGAAATCCGCGGCCCGCTCGCGTATTAATTACTCCATTCAGACGAGCCATTAGCCCCGGCGGAGGTAAAAGTGGCTGGAGGTCGTGCATTACGGATTCTGCATAATTAATTGGATCGATCCGGTGTTTGCATTTAAATAACCGAAAGTGGCGGCTCTTGCAGAGCTACAAGAGGCGGAAGTCGTTAGGAGCTCCGGCGATTGTACCTCGGGAGATCGAACGGCAGCACCGCCTGCTCCGAGAGGTGTAAGTGGATTCCGATAAAAATTAATACGAAACGCGCATTCCTGCGATGAAAAGACAGAGATTGAACGACCATTCCAGCTTGTAAAGTCAAAGAGTTCGTCACTAATCTTTCAATTTTTATATTAAATGGGGACGGGGATTTTTAAATCTCGTTATTTATTTAAGATTTAATAGATAAATAGAAATAACAAGCAGCTTATGTTATTTAATAGCTATCAGAATATTTCGACACCTGGTTTATTTAATTAAGAAGTGACACTTCTAACTACTACTCCACTGAGAATCAAAAACCTGCCAAGGTAAATTGGTACAGTGAGTTTCAAATGTAACGGATAAAAACAATAAAATCATTGAGAAAATTATTTGAAAAAAATGCTCGGACATGTCCATTTTTATTTTTATATTGTCATGCAGATGTGTAATTATAAATAAAAAACCAACAACCGCTAAAGACTACCAATCCCAACTTTGAATATTCTCATAGTTTTTTTATATTGAATACAGAGCGTTCCAAAAAGTGGTGTCAACTATTATATTGTCTGCGACAATACAATAATGTTCACATATATAGTTATTAACTCGCATTAATTATCGCTTACTAAGTCTTATTTAACATTATTTATAAATGGCTTCAAAAACTATGAATATGAACTTGATTAGACCAGGAAATTTCAACTTAATACATACGATCATAAACAACGACGTGCACCAAAGGACCAAAGGATCTGAGGATCAGACTGTATTTCATTAACGTCTTGAACAGTGTTATCTGTTACTATCAAAAAGTTGACACCACTTTCGTGAACGCTCTGTACAAAAAAATAAATCACTGCAATTGCATATTGCTGGAATTTTTTGTTTCTGTAATCAATTTACTAGAATATGTTATGGAACACTTGAAGGTTATATGCAAGAAGTACCGAAGTCACATTTTTGACCAATATAACTTAACTTTTACATCGAAATAGATTTGGCGGAGACTTCTTTAAACTTCATTATTATGACGGGGTAAATAACGCACGTTTTGAGTTTAAAAAAATTATTGTATTGTCTGCGACATGTTTCGACACACAGTGTCTTCATCGGGCAGATGACATTATGATATTATTCATAATGCATATTCAAACTCAAAACGTGCGTTATTTGCCCAGTCATAACTTTTACATGTTCTCAGATTGATAAGATTTTGTGTCTAGGTCACTTAGTTTGCATTGTTCCCGAAAGGAATGTCCTTCATTTTCAGTGCAAAAACTGAGTAAGTCACAATCTTGACAAATGCAGTGCAAAAATGTGCCTAAAGCCTGGCGCACATTGAGACGCAGGTGACGCAGGCAACGCAGGGTAGCGCAGTGTAATTATTTTTGACAACCAATAAAAAAGGCTAGATTGGTGATCTCGTATTTCTTATTGGCTGCGAACCACCTCGAGAGTTTTATTATAGCAGATCTGATGATAAACTTTGTAACTACATATTTGGATTTTCGGCCAGAAAGCTTCACGAACATTATTTGGAAGAAAACATGGAAAACAAGAGTTGTATGAGATGTTAAGAAAAATATTTTACAGAAGAATTTAATATTTCATTTGGATTTTCGAGAATATACATTTGCAAAGAAGCACGATGTTTTAACAAGTTTGAAACATGTCCAAGTGACACATGATGAAACAGCTATAAATACCCTGAGGGTGGTTAAGGAAGTATACCTACCTAAGAAAACCTGAAAACCTTTCAACAGAAAATTTCGGAAGCAGCTAAATCTAATGGCCGTCTTATCAGTTGCTTTAATTATCAAAAGAATATGCCTGTTCCGGTAACGTATATTACTGATGAATATAATTTGCGCCAATTATGGATTCATAATTTTCGAGTGCATTGCTTAACAACATGAAACACTACTATATACATTGTACATGTATGCTGTAACACTTTGCCTATAAAGTACCAAACGAAATAATAAGGTGCCTACAGGATTACATCACACTACACAAAAAGCCAAAACAACGTGTTTTACAAAAATTTTTTGCGACCACTGCTTCAGCCAAATTAAAAACAGATTTTTGTTTGTATTTTTGAATCGGCTGAGTGCCAATAATATTTTTGAATCCTTAGAAGTTTGGTACCAACTATCTCATAGTACAAGTGCATGTCAGTATGATGATAGTGGATCGATACTTTGAAGTGATTGAAAAACAGAGATTGAAGTGTGAGAAATTTGATAACCCCGATTTTATGTATTTAATTTAATATAACACTGCAAGATAAAAATCCTAAACGTGAACGTGCTAAATCACGTCATTTGAAATTTTGGAATTTAATGAGTAAAAAAAATTGTGGGTGTAAATTTGTGAATATACAAGACAATAAAATCAAGGACAGTTTACTAGTTAAAAGGGGATGGATCTAAACTATCAAAGGGGTACAAAGTATTTGGAATGGATGATGTGTTGTTCACAACTGTTACATGCTAAGGCAATTCATACTGCTGAATATGTCCAACACATTAATGACTTGTTTGACAATTTAAACGCAAAATTTATAAATATAGATGGTGGACAATCTTTAAAGACATGTATTTATCCTAAATCACGTCATTTGAAATTTTGGAATTTAATGAGTAAAAACATTGTGGGTACATAGCGACCACTGCTTCAGCCAAAATAAAAATAGATTTTTGTTACTATTTTTGAATCAGCTGGGTGCCAATAATATTTTTGAATCCGTAGAAGTTTGGTACCAACTAACTCATAGTACAAGTGCATGCCAGTATGATGTTAGTGGATCGATACTTTGAAGTGATTGAAAACAGAGACCGAAGTGTGAGAAATTTGATAACCTCGATTTTATGTATTTTATTTAATATAACACGGCAAGATGAAAATCCCATTTGATGTGGTATTGTTGCAGCATGAAAGTGCCAAAGTCAAAAATTTCAAAATTTTGTTTTTCGTAGCCGACAATCATTATGTAATGTCTAATCATTAAAGTAGAAGCTCCTTTCTATATAGAATACGGTAAAATATACTTCTATAGCATAACAGTTTGGGTAATATTCCATAAGTAAAAGCAAATGTTTTTACCCTAACCTTTAGACAAATTAAAAAATAAAATAATAAAATTAATATTTGCTTTAATTTAATTTTTATTTAATTTTTCTATAAATTAATCTATTTCTATTTTATTTTCTATTTTCTATATTCTATTTTCTAATCTATTTAATTTTTTTTTTGTTACACCAGCTATGTAAGATTTTATGTTAGTAATAAATCATCGCAACAAGTAAATAGACAATTTTCATTTTGCAAAATAGATCAACATCAACCGACTGAAATGGTTGCTAGGCAAAAAGGGATTTCTATGAAGAAATGTGTTCCTAACTAGAAAAGTAACATATTTCTTACACTCTTTTCTGTAGAGAAAAGACGTTATTTTCCATGAAGTAAAGAAAATAACTTTTCGAAAAAAGTCTATGTTTACAGAACTTTGTTATCAGTTAAAGTGTACTGAGCCGCCATACAGTTATAAGGTAGTGGCCAGTTAACAACGTCGTCATATTTTTAAAAATATATGTTGTGGATAAGTAGTAATTACCCAAAATTATTGCAATAGGGTATTTTTAAATTTGTACTGTGGAATTTGCAAAATTTCAGACATGTTTCATTGGTTTGCATTTTCATGAAATATATTTTCTTAATAATATTTTCGCATATAATAGCGAATATATACACTCAGATGCAAAAAAACCGGGTCATTGAGTCGTTGTTTGCAAAAAACCCATTTTTTTAAATTTTAATGTTGGTATAGTCCTAAGAATGAAAGTTAAAGTGTTTTACATTCTAAGAGGCCATCAGGATGTAGAAAAAAACAACATATGATACTTATCAGTTTATTTAATAAGCGAAAATAACATTTAAAGCTATGTGTTCTTCACTACCTATTGCTCATTCGGCGTTATGCATAGAGGATCAAGGTGGCTACTGGGTTTCGATTTGTTTGTTTTTGATTAACTGTCATTTTCATTTATTATTCTCTGTTAAGTTTATTTTGCAGAAATGCATTATTTTCGTGTATACGTACATTATCGTTTTCCTTATTAATATTCATTAAATAAATAATAAGTACCATATGTTGCTTATTTTTACATCCTGACAGTTTCTCTTATTGTAAAACACTAAAAAAAATATTTTAAGGACTATATCAACATCAAAAAAAATATGGTTCTTTTGCAAACAATAACCCAATGACCCAGTTTCTTTGCATCTGAGTGTATATTTGAAGACACATAGCACAATGTCTTCGAAATACAATTGCAATAAGGATTAAGCATCCTGTTCCTTCCTAGTGAACCTGCAAACCTGAAGCAAGCAACACTTCCACTGTATAATGCAAGTTATTGGAAGCACTTTAAAATTCGGCAATACATTTTCATATAAAATTCTTCACTGCGAAATTTGTGGAGTATTTTAAATACTTTACGTTAATAACATGCATTTGGAGCCAATATGGATCCATTTATTAAATTTTACTGCCCATTTCAGTCTGCGAAAATTTACAGTCCAACTTTTGCCCCATAATGTCTGATAAATTTATCCTGTTTGCTACGTGGGCGCTATCTTTACTGCCAAAGTATTGCGGGATCGCTTCATTTCTCGGGAGCCATTGCACTTCCTTAGAAACGGCTGAAGGCCCTGCCACTTCCAAACGACTATACACAAATACTTCATATTAATATCAACTATTTCCGCATGAACACTACAGATGAGGACTACAGACACGTAGAATATAATCAATAATATTGAAATTCAATTAGTTTGGTATTCACAGGCTTACTTGCGGGTCGTAGAAACTCCCAGATTGGGCCCACAGAATAAGAACTATACACGCCTAGAATATAATTGACAATATTGTAATTCAATTTATTTGAGATTCATAGGATTCGCGAGTACTCAAGCTACAAGTTCGAATCCGATGTTTTTTTTAAATTCCACTTCACTTCCCAATAAAAATATCAATATTTAAGCTGAAATCCATTCCTTTCTATTTGTAGTCTTTTTCCTTGCTTCTTGTTGATCGAAGTCGTTTCTTCTTAGGATCTCTTCTATGTTGTTTTCCCATCTTTTCCTTGGTCTCCCTCTTTCCTTCTTTTTCTTTTCGTCCTTTAATGTCCATACTATTTTTGTTTGTCTGTCTTCTGGCATTCTTATCAGGTGCCCGAAACATCCTAGTTGTCGTTTCTGTATTAATTTTTGCACACTTTATATTTGTAGGTTTTCCCTGATCTGTTCGTTTCTTACTCTGTCTAATCTCAACTTTTCTTAAGTATCTCATTTCTTTTGCTTTTATTTTGTTCATTGTCTTTTCATTTGTTGCCCAGCTTTCGGTTCCATATAAGAGTGTTGGTCTATAAATTGTCTTGAAGAGTGTCATTTTCGTGTTTTTGGAGATTCTTTTATTGTTGAGAATGTACTTGTTCATTGCATAGTAGGTTTTATTTGCGGGCATGATTCTGTTATTTAATTCGTTTTCCATGGTTTATTTATTATGTATTATTGTACCTAAATATTTGAAGGTTTCAACTTGTTGTATCCTTTTCAAATTTATTAGTATTTTTGCTTTTGTTTCCTCTTTTGCTACTACCACTACTTTTGTTTTGTTTATTTTAATTACCATGTTGTGTTTTTTCAGTTCCTCCTCCCATATGCTTATATTGTGTTGCAGGTTTTCTTCGCTTTTGGCTAGCATGACTAAGTCATCAGCAAAAGCACATTCTGCTATCACTATTCTTTTCATTTTATAGTATCCTATTTCTACCTTCTTGGTGTTATCCTTAATTTTTTTTCATTATGTTGTCTAGGAATATAATAAAGAGCAGAGGGCTTAAAGTGCCCCCTTGTCGAAGGCCTTGTGTGGTTTTGAAATTCTCAGATGTTTGTTATTTGTCCTTACGTAGTTTTCTGTGGTTTCATACATACTCTTGATTGCTTTTATTAAATGCAGTTTTATCTTTCTTTCTTCAAGTATTTCCCACACTTTGGCTCTTGGGACTCTATCAAATGCCTTCTTTAAGTCCACGAATATCATGTATAGTTTGTTGTTTTGTCTTAATATTTTTTCTGGTATCTTTTTAATTGTGAAGATATGGTCTTGTGTTGAATGTCCTTTCATGAATCCACTTTGTGACTTTTCCATTGTTTTTTCAATTGCCTTTCTTAATTTGTTCTCTAGTATTGATTCATACAGTTTTGCCCCTGTGCACAGCAGGGATATTCCCCTAAAGTTGTTGCAATTTCTACTGTCTTATTTTTTATGTATTGGGAAGATCACTGCTTTTTGCCAGTCTGCTGGTATTTTTCCTGTTTCCCATATTCTATTTGTTAACTGTAGTAGTAGTTGTTTCCCATCCTTTCCTATGTATTTCAGCTGTTCAGATTTGAATTTGTCGTGACCTGGGGATTTTCCGTTCTTTAACTTCTTTAGTGCGTTTTCTAACTCTTCTTCTGTTATACATCTCTCTTCTTCTTCTGTTTCGTTACTATTTTCTTGTTTCTCTTCGTTTTTATTTTTTTTATTGTTTGTCTCTTTTCCAGACAGAAACTCTTGGAAGTGCTCTTTCCATTTGTTCATGATTTCTTTATCCTCTTTCATTAGTACACCAGGTTTATTTTTGAGTAGCTTTGGTTTGTTTATTTTTCCTTTCTGCTAGTTCTGTAGAATAGTTTTTGATTTCAAAAGTTTAAGAATATCAAAATTGTATTATAGTAAGAATCAAAACTGTATTGTATTATAATCAAAGAGTTTCAAATAGGTTTTTGTTCTAATGCAATTTTTGAGAGCAAACAAATGAGAAACATTGAACAGGTTATGCTCTCCATCTGTGTTTGCGACCTACTTTTGAATGAATCGTTCCGAAGCATTTTGACTGAATTTATTAATACATCTGCGGAACACTCACCATATTGCTGTATAATTTACCGCATCAATATTTCTCGAACTGTTGAAGTTATGGCCCCAAGTTCCCGGTGATTTACTAATAAAATTTTCAGCAAGTGCGATTCTCCGTACGTAAGCGGCGTATAAATTTATCAAGACCGCCACGTTCCTTATCTTTATTGAGAAAGTGCCGTGAAAACGCTTCCGTTCTCGCAGACAAAAACAGAAAAACCGCGGACCAACGACCCCCCGGTCTTTACATTAAACAAGAGCTTACATGGAGATCAGCGGCGACTTTTATAATACTTCTTCATGTGTCTTAATTTAAATACAAGCCCGCAATATATCACCGGGCATTATCACAGTGGACTGGTGACACCGGGGGTTTTCAATGTGAATTAAAGTTGTTAATGTGCGGTGTGGTGTATGTGCACATGCAAATTCCGGCTCACATTTCAATTAGCCGCTGCGAGCCGGACTCTGATGATCCTGCAGTGGCAATCAATGCGGGAATTTATTGCAGGAGTTGCGCTATCGCGCGCCTCGGGCCGGCTTGGATTAGTCCAGTAGTTGAGTTTAAGTTAAGACGGGCTCAGAAACAAAGCGAGTTACGTAGATATCGCATAAATTGCGCGCGTGGTCGGATAAATATGGCCCGGAAAAGGCGTACATCAGGCCTGTTTGCACCTCTAAACCAGATTTTAGGTGCAGTCTTGAGAGGCTAATGCACTCGCAGTCACACGCGCCTGCCGGTAGCGATAAAAAACTAATTTAAGTTCGCATTTTGGGACGGCCGAAAAATTCCGCTTGGAAATTATCGCACGAAATTCCCGAGTATGATTGCGAGGCGCCTCGAGTGACACTACACGATTTTTAACGTCATGTCCGCCTCCCACATGATGAATGGGGCGCCGGGGCAGGCCTGGAAAAATCGAAGTGAATTGATGTCGGAAGAATGATTAAAATGCGCGCTCACGCGGCTTAAACGTCTTGTTCTCGGACACAGGCTCCGGGCTGCCCCCGGACTCCCGGAGTATTTACATGCCATACTCGTCGAGACCGGTGCTTAACTTGTTTACCATACTTTCCGTGTCAATATTTGAGGAAAACCAAACCAGACGATTTCGCAGCAAATTGAGTTGATGCAAAGCTTTTTCAAACCATACATGTGATGTTAGAGGGCATCCACTAAAAGAAAACAGTTGAACGTATGCAATGCAGTGCAGTCGAACCGGAACGAAAAATTGTAAAATTTTAAAACCGAACTGTAACCGGAACGAAATTTTAATAACGGTTAATTTGATGTCTTTTTTTCATAAATAACTACAAAACAAACTTTAAATTTGTAACATTTTTATTGTGTCACAACAAACTTTCAGGATATAAGTATCTGATATGGTTACAAACGTTAACCTATATTTCGTTGATTCCTAAAATATTTGTAGTGGAAATATGTATTACAAAATTTAAAATCACTACTAAAATGGACCAATGATCACAGCAATTAGTATCTTAAATCAAACAAAAATATATACAACTTAACTATAGCTGCTTAAAAATAATTACATATCTCCAGTGAGCATGTATGCAAAATAAATGCCAGACAAATATATTAAACGCATAATTCGTATCCTCCAGACACAAGAGACAGCTCCGATTAAAAATCTCAATGTATTAAAGGTCCCATTGCTACAATTTAACGTGAACAGGCAGGAACAAGCATTGGCTCGGACGTCCAACAACGCGACTAATTGTGGAAATTAATTGGGCCCGTTAAGGCGGCAAGTGCCGCGACGAACTGTTTCACCTGAAGAGGATCGGTGAGAGGGGTATAGAGATAGGCAACTCGTGGGGCGTCATTTTTAGAAAGGGATGGCTAGCGGAATTTATATAGTTGTCTCTTTCAACGAAACTGGAGTGCGAATACAGGACAGTACCCAGGCCACCGCGAGTACAATATTAATAGCCCTTCATATGAAAATCGCATCAAAGGTAAAGAGCCGCAAATATCCGCTTCCCGTCGAACGCTGTTACGGATATATTTCATTATTTTTACAAGTACAACACCAATATTCATAGCAAAGGATTTATGTAGGTATATATAGACTTCGCTAAAAATGATACAGTAATTAGAATATTAAAATTCGTGTTAAAAATATAGTAGTATGTAATTACATACAAATTTACTTCCTTATATTTAATCGTTTCTAATGCAGAAACTAAACGAGGTGAAAAAAAACTACTGCAGTTTTTTGTAGAGCATAACATTCTGCGTAAACAACTCCGCGCTGGCATATGTCTAGTGTTGTGAGTAAAGGCCTGTACTCTCGGTGCTCGCGCAAGAAGGTATTACAACTTCCCCTGCGAAATATCGACAGTAAATCGACACTAAAAGTGACTAAATATGAATGAACCGTTTTCGGACTATAGAAAAGGCACTACACGCCGACTTAGATCAAGCGCACATCGAATAAAGAGGAAGTGTTTTCCATCTAAAAGAAAGGTAAGTGAATTATATGAGTGACTGCTCATGATATATATTTATTTACTATTTTTTGCACTACTAGAACAATTAGAAGTGTTTTAAATTAAAAAAAGCGACTGTCAGATGTAGGAATTTGGTTGTCGCTTACTGTGGATCTGTGGATATTTTTTAACCAGTAATCAAATATACTTTTTCTTACCTTAGTAAAAAAAGAAAAATGTAGCCTCAGGCGAACATATATTTTTTACCTTGGTAAGAAAAAATTGTATTAACTCTACCAGTAAGTACAAAATAGTACTACAAAAAAATATATTAACTACTAATCATAAACATCAACTTTACAGTACTTTGATACATGACACAATGATGTGTTTTATGGCTAGTAGTGCAAAAAATATGTTTTTCACAAACTTCTAGCTAAGACTGTCTCATTTAATAATAGATATGTTTACTGATGATTACATAACAATTGAAGTTGATATAGTCTTGGGCTCTTTTTCTAGAACATTAAAAAATATATATAAGTTGTACTATTTAAATGCATTATAAAATTATATCATTCTTGTTTACAGAATGAGTACACCGATATAAATCAAGGTGACTTGAGGGTAGATGCAATTGAATCTCCCCCTAGAGAGATATTGAATAATAAGGAAGTATGAAAAATAATTATATACTACTATAATATTAGGTACTTTGAAAGAGATGCATTGACTACTATGCATATTTTTATATGAGCCGTTGTAAACGAAAGTGGTGTAAGTCTATTTTTCATTAACTGAGATAAGTCCGGAAATATACAAGGTATGTTGTTCAGCTCTGGATTTATTTGAATTAATGATAACATTTACATTTAATTTAATTTAATGAATTAATTGATTAAATTTTATATAAAATTCAAAATTATTTTTTTTTATTACTGAATAACTGAATAACTTAAAGTGGCAATATTCGGTCACTTGAAAATTGTTTATTTTTAATTGTCAAACGAAATTTAGACGACTATATCACTCATAATGCTTTCTGACCTATCCTAGCGACCTAATAGCTGATAATCAGAACTCGAATTGACTAATAAGTAATAATCACACTTGATCTCTGTACATCTGGTGTGCTATGCTGTCAACTGAAATGTCACAATTATACAAAATTCGTGATATAATTATTTGCATTATTTTTGATTTAATGCAATATAATTATTGCATCTTTGGTGTGTGGACCCGCAAGGGTATAAAAACCGAAACAATTTTTAAAGATGATGTGTTTTGGACAAATAACATAGAAAAACCGTTAATTCAATTTTAAAATGAGTGTGTATTACCGGAACTCGTAGACTCTAGAAAACAGCGGAATATGCCTATAAGAGATCCTGTTTACATCGAAGAGGCTATTGCGAAACAAAAACAAAATTAAATCTATTTTATGTTGGTATTTAGTTAAATTTCACAAAATGAAACTTTATAAAAAACTTTCAAATATATATTGAGTTAATCACAATAATAGTTTAAATACACTAGTTTCTTCAAGTGAAGAATGGTACAATTTATATATAATATAAATAATAATAATTGGGGAAATATTGTCTTCTTAAAAAATCTTTAAGATTTAAATTTTACATGTAAATCCCAATGGTGCATGGTCCGACGCACCACCCTGTATACTATTTGTTGTAGTCGTGGAGGTCCGAGGGAAGATGTTGACAGAAACAATTGACTGTTTATTTCAGTTGACGTTGACTATCGACTTATCGACTATTTAAACTGTAAACAGTCAGTTTTTCTGTCAACATCATATGTTTACATATTTAGTATAGGTAGTGCATTACGTTTTTTGTTTTTTTATATTAGTATTTGTTGTGTGAATCGTTAAAAAATATATATCTTAGTTTTATTTTACTTTTACCCGTAACGTGATGAAAATGTTTTATATTTCTTGGTATATTTAATTTCATGTACTACATGTCAATATGTACTCTATATCGTCACCATTAGTAAAAACAATGTATGTTGGATCTCTTCGTCGTTGTAATCGTCTTTTTTTTTGTTTTCGGCTTAATATAACTTGTTTGACATATTTCCAACATCTATAGGTTACGGGGTTCACAGTTATTTATTTTTAAAATGCCAGACATTTACTTGCTCGCCTTACACTTTGTTTTGTTGAAACACAATAAAAAATATTGAAACTACAAACTACCTTGTGTAAAATACTGATATTGTAATAGTAGAGCGTTCCCACTACGTATTTACACACCTAAACCCCTCACACCAAAGTTTTCACGACTAAATATAATGGTGAATATACTTTTCATTAAAATTTTATATCGCAAAAGTTAACGTATGACAATTACAGAGATTATTAATTATCGTGGCGACATCGCGCCTCCTCTATGAAGCGCCATGTCGCCTCATAGAGCACAGCATGCACACCCCCACGCAGCGGCCCTGACTGAAAAATATGATCGTATAACACAATATTCTTCACAACGTTGGGGCCTCAAATTTCCTGAGTTCCTCTCGTGATCGTCAACGCCCCGTCGCCTAGCTGTAATGGATTTCATATAGGTGGCGACACACTACCGCGCTGGAAATTGATATAAAAACGTGCCTACAGAGGTGCCGAAAATAATTAATTACGACCAAATGGTACAAAAAGTTAGCATTTTATTTTTGGCATATTGTTTACTACACTATAAACTAGGTTCTTATAATGTTAGAATGTTCAATTTACGCATCGAACATTACAATATTACAACAGTAAAATGAACAACTTTCTATAGCAACTTTTGTAATGTTATTAACTGATTACTCAAATCTAATACTATAGGAACATCTATTGTACTTTCATCTTTGAGTGTGCAAAATATGTCTTCCGTACTTTCATTATTAACTTGACCATTACTCAAACCATTACCATTACAAACAGTCAAAAACGCTACTTTTTTTAACAGGCACTTGCCCCCTTAACCACATTCCCGTACATAATATAATACGGATTTTATTAGTTCTGAACGTAAACCAACAAGACCACACAGGCCCGTGCGTACTATTTCGGGACTGATACGACCGCAGTTCCAAGCATCAAAGCATCAAAGACTCGCCGAGGCCGTTCCATCGTCTTCGCCTACAAAAATCTGCGAGCGCGATGATTGTGATTTTACTGTACGCAGATGGCTTAATGCTCTTATATGCAAATCGCGGCGAGCGGCGTGCCAGCTGATTACGCCTGATTTATAATCCCCCCTTCTTTCTAATCGTATGCAAGATAGAAGATACAATGGATTAGGTGGACGTGCGTATAAAGAAGACACTTATCTTATTCGTGTGTCACTTGTTAGAGACTACATTATTAAACGGGCATTCAGATAGATAAAGAGAACCAGAAAATATATTTTCGTTCGACTGCCTCTATAATCATCTATTTCATGAATACTGACAAGAAAGTTTAAATTCCCAGGAATTTTAACATAGTTCTTGGACGGAATCGAATTTATGACCGAAAAAGTGGAATGTGCAAACCATCTCCTCAGAAACCTGTGCGATCGCTTGAGAGATATTGTGAAACAGCCCATTTGAAACATCTACAGAAGGAAGCACTTTCACTGCTGTCCCCGTAAAATTAAGAAAATTGATAGAAGTCAAAATTTTCAAACTTCCGGTTGGCAATAAAAACATCAGCTGAACTTCACTTCTCAACTCAATGTCTGACTATTTCAATAAAATTTTGCGCTTACAGATGTGAGGACCATATTTTCGGTTCACATTATATTTACGTCATTTACGGGAAATGAAAATATTTTGCGTTTACAGATGTAAGGACCATATTTTCGGATCATATAATAATTACGTCAGTAAATAGAGGGAAAAGATAAAATTTTGAGTTTACAGATGTGAGGACCATATTTTCAGATCACATAAAAATTACTTCAGTAAATAGAAAATTCTACGGAGAATGGAAAGGATAAAATTTTGCGTTTACAGATGTAAGGACCATATTTTCGGTTCATATAATCATTACATCAATAAATAGAGGGAAAGGATAACATTTTGAGTTTACAGATGTGAGGACCATATTTTCGGATCACATAATAATTACGTCAGTAAATAGGAAATTCTACGGAGAATGGGAAAGGGGAAATATTAATTGCACTGAAGGTCAAGAAGCTTTAATACCTAAGACACGTTATGAAGCATAAGGGGAGATACAGAGTACTCTGACTAATTCTAGAAGTAAAGGTGCTAGAAAGCAAAGTACAGGTAAGAAGACGAATTTCAAGGCCTAAAAGTCTGCGTCACCATATTCACACTACATTTTTTTGTTCCCATAGCACCTCCTCCTTTCGTTTTCCAAAGTTTGTCATAGAGCTAATAAACGACCTCTTGTCATTCTATTGATTCTATTGTCATTACGCAAGCATCAGTGCTCGATTCTAGTTTTTCATTACTTTTGGCAGCACTACTATAGGGCCATTCCATGTTAACTTGACCAGTGGTCCCTGCTCGACAACCTTCAATTTTGATTAAAATTAATATGGTTGTGTATGTATGTTTGAAAGGAACAGTAAGGACTGTACTGTATAGTCTGGAACTATAAGGACTGTAAGAACTGTAAAGGAACTGTAACTGAAATACTTTGAAAGGAACGTATTAGCTCCAGATATCAAATATCTGAGTCACTGCAGCCTTTCCAGTGGAGGTCACTACAGACTCAAAGTTTTATGTGTTCCCACTGCTCATGTAGATTGGATATGAAGCTGAAATTCAATATCTTAGATCAACTTTTGCTGATGAATACGACAAAAATAGTAATTACATTCAGAAAGCAATACACCAATCACAATGTATTCTCAAAGTGGCCTTAAAATCACAATGCGCGATGTTTATGCCATACTTTGGCAGCATGTAACTCAGAAACCAAAATAGTTGGTAAGTGATTATTTTACTGATTTACTAATCAACTATAGGATATTGCGTTCCTGGAATATCAGACCAATGGCTCACATTCTAGTAGAAACATTTGTCTACAAACATAGTGTTAAATGCGTAAATGGTAAATTTTACCTATTTTCAGAGCCAAATATCTAAAACGAGTCCCCTCGAATTCTATTTATTTTAGTCCCACTGTAAAGAGCACATTTTTTCTACTGGAATCATCTCTTTTCTTGTTTTGGTTATTGCCATTTTAGGTAAAGGCAAGAAAAATGTCTTTGAACATGGTACCCTTTGTTCTGTTCGATGTACATTCATTTTGGTAATGAAATTCTTGCTTTGAACTATGGTTCATATTAAGGCATGAAAAATGTCCTTGGACATGGTACTCTTGGTGAGGCGGTGGATGGAAATGATGGGTTACCATGGCGATGGTTGTTTATTAGGCACACGGTGAATAATAATATTTTTTCTACTCCCACATTAATAAGTTGTCAATTACACATGTACTTCATATATGTCACAATGTTGCCAATGCTCACACAAAAAACATAACACCCATACACCAACGACATACCACGAAAATTATTTGTATGAGCATATTGGCAACATTGTAACATTTAGTATTAAAATTGTCAAAATAGTCAGATGATGGTCAATATCAAATATTGCCACGAGCATCAGACAAAACAAAAATGTATCAATTTGTGCAAAATTTTTCATAATTACGACTAGAGTAGACAAAATAGCGTACATTACTTGAGTGGTAAGGCAATTACGTACCTCGCCACTACGCGATACGGTACGTAAAATTTCTCTTCGTGCGTAATGTGCTTCTTACAACTCTCGTTATGTAATATACTATTATTAAATCATAGTGTAATATCGACATAATGGTTACCAAGGTTCAACGAAAATACAGTCTAACGGTACTAGTACTGTAAAGTGATTACTTTACCGCAGACAAACTGTTTACAAAATATAATACAAATCAATTTTTAATTTTATTATTAAGAAAGTGAATATTACAATTAGAATTAATTATTAATTATTAAGTAATTCCTGATGGTCCAGGCATATGTGTATCAATAATTTCAGTAATGTTAGATAACACAGCCCAACAGTATTTCTGTTGCATGAAATGTAACGTTTGAATATGAACGGGTTTTACACTTTTATACCAAATATTTAGTCAGTTTTCCTATGGCAGCTCAAGTTTTAAAAATAACAAGTATAGGGACTATTAATAAAAACATACCATTTTTCGGGTTATAAAATATAATTAAACAAACCTAATTTGAATGAAATTTTATTTTGTACGATTTACTAACATGAGTAGACTTACTATTACTCTTCTGAATGAGCCAACAATAATCTAATTCTCTAATAATCTAATTTTTATTATGCAACCGTTTGCTTTCGCAATTGTAGCAGAAATTGCAAAATTGAAGAACTTTTCAAAACGCCCCCAAATGTTGCTTGCACTTTCATTGTAATTTTCTCAGATATCTAAATGATTTTTTTTAAATATCGAAATTTTGCAGTTTATAACAGACACTGCTTCAACGTAGCTCCAAAACACTATATATTTTGCTTTTATTCATGTAAAAACCTGTAAGAATCTGTAAGAACCCGTCCTAAACTCGCAAAATTTTATTTTTCATTACAAAACAACCTAATTTTATATATCTAAACACTAAATTTTGGTTTTGTTTCTTGCAAAAACTAAATGATATTTTTAAATATTCGTGAAGAGAAAATCAAATGCTATAAAATTTGTTAAATAGAAAAATAGGTTACTATTTAGAAAAAGAATCCATGTCATTTTCAAAATGTGACGCTTCACAAAAAAAGTTGAAACCGTCATATTGTGGCAACTAATTAGCCATTAAACTTTTGTTAAAAACTTCATTTTCTAAAAATAGTAATAAAGGCTCCAGAGAAGTGGTTCCTTACTTTTTACTCACCCTGTATATTTGCTCAAATGGCACAAAATCATTTAATTATTTGGACTATTTACACATATCCTTGTTGGCGAAGACATCACTATAAATGTACCAAATCTAGTTTGTTACTAACGCTATTGACAGCAATTTTTGACATTTTAGTATATTTTAAGACGGTACCTTTATCACAAAAACGCAAGCTTCTAGATAAAATATGAGACTATATTCAGATTTAGCGACGTCAAATTAGGAAACAACAATTAATAGATGTCATGCAAAAACAAAAAAGTTCTTGTATTGTACTCATATTAAGGTTATTTAAACTATTCAGTAAAAAATGTGTACTTCCTTAATTTAATTTTATTTATTTGCTTTCCAGTAAAAATACAGTTTTTAGTTTTTGACAATTTTGCCTGAAGATGTTCAGTTGATTGATCGAAACCGGCCGCAAAAGCAAATTATAAAAATAAAATTAAGGGAGTACACATTTTTTACTGAAAAATGTTCTGTTTTGTTGTCCAGTATTATTTTTCCACAATTGTATCACATTATTGCTTATCACATTTATACTGATGTTGTATCTTAAATTGTATATTTGATTTAAAATTATTCAATTAGCTTCCAACTATTTGACACGAAATATTATACGCAGCTCGTACTAAAATTGAGTCTTTGTAGGATTCGAAGGCTGCCATGACTCGGCTGCAGCTCGTCCTGGAAATTACTACTCGTCCGAAAAAGACTCACTTTCAGTACTTGTTACGTAAATATCAATGTATCAATGTTGCAATGTATATGTTATTTATATATTATATAAATATGAAATAATCGGATCGAATGTAATTCATGCAATAAATTATAATCGGTAAATTTACTCAAATTTATTACATAGTAATTAGAATGGTGTAAATATTTCAATAAATATTTTGTTGTTGAAAATTATGCACTTTTTTGGTTATACCTGTGCAACAATTTTTCGTAAATTAACCAAGTAGTAACCACACACACATCCAATTTAACCACTCACACATCCAATTTAATTGATAAATTCGATGCACTACAGATTAGTTACTACTTAGAATTAAATTGTTCTGTAATTTATTGTTGAATAAAAGAAAACAATTGTTTTTTTTAATGTTTGGCCTGGATACAAGTTATTCTTTGTATAGTTTTGTTGTTTTCCTTTACATATATGATTTCTCTAGGTTATTTTTACAAGTCTAGATATTCTAGAATGCAGAAATACAAGGGACTGTGAGAAAGTCAAATTTGCCAAAATATAACAATACTCTGTATTTGAACCTTATACAATGGGTATATCGTCTATGTATTTCAAAAATTACATTTCGACTAGAAGAATGTCCCCAGATAATTAATTCAGTTTGAACATGACTTAAGATTAGACGTAACCCAAAATATCCATGGCCCTTTCTGCATTTCATTTCAGTTTTTACAGTCTGCAGACATGTTATAATAGAAATAGTCAAATTTCAAAATAATAAACTGGAAAGCTGAAAATAAACAGAAAAAGTAATGTTCGTTACACGCGATGAAGAGTACCATATTTCACGACATTTGTCATGCGTTAACATGAACCATGGGCCAAACCAAGCGTTTCAATAACATAATTAATGTTCATTTCACAGAAAAAAAGCACCATGTTTAAAGACATTTTTCTTGCCTTTTCCTAAAATGTCCCAACAAATAAAAATATAATTCCAGTAAAACAAAATATGCTCTTTCCAGTGGCACTAAGATAAATATAATTTGAGGGGATTATTTTTGGACATATGACATAAATAGGCAAAATTTGCCTTTTAAGCACTTAACACCATATTTGTGGGCAAATTGTTAAGATGTTGAATTTCAGCTGCATAGCTTATCTAGATGAGCAGTTGGAACATTTGGAAGAATGGATATCTGGAGCTAATACTTCACAGAAGTCCCTTTCAAATATACATATACATCCATATTAATTTTCATCAAAAATGGAAATAGTTGAGTGTGAAATATTTAAAAAACTGATCCACTTGACATGGAATGACAAAATGTGTGAAATCTATAAAAAAATTGTAGCTATTTGAATAGTTCAGCATGGCCAGACAACCTCACAATGGCAAAAAAAACATGTCTAGACATACATGTTTTTTTTAGGCAATACCACTTGTGCGTTTATGAATGATCAAAGTGTTATTTAGCGATCTCGATGCGTGCGTCTGCCGGGGAACAAAACGGCTTGATTGATAGCGACCACCGAGCTCTAATTGAAATTGGCAGATTGAAATGATCCCGGCGAGTGTCGCCGTGTAATTGCACCTCTAATGGACACGAGAGGTCTAGTGAACCGCTGCGACTGTGTCACCGTAGTGTAATAAAGCTGTCACGTTTTTAAATCCTTATTATCCTGTAAAACACACCGTGCAAAACATGTGTGAGTGCGCGCTCTCTATACAAGGCGTCAAATTGCCAATTAGCACGTTTAATTGGAATAAAAAGCGTTACGTCGCTTGGAAACAGCGAAATAAAATTATTTCCACTCACCGGGGGTGGACGACTGCACGGTCTGCGCGAGAATTTGATTGCCGGCAACCTCCCGGGGGTGGCAGGGATGCGATGCGCGCCCTTTGTAGTGCCGCCATGGCGTGTGATAAAAAGGCCGGCGCGGGAATCACAAATAATAAGACAGGTATTATGCGGGGACATTTCCCCGCCGGAGGCGTCTGGAAAAATAAAAGTGACAAATGCATCCGTGCGCCCGTAAAAAGCTCAATTTATTATTCAAACAAACCGAACGGCACGGTTAACCGATAATAACTCATCGCAGCGACAATAAAACGCTTTGTGCTCCGCAGCGTGCGTGCAAGTCCCATATTTTCCGGGTCCCACAGAGAGCGGGAAAACGAAGAGTGGAGAAGAGATCCCCGAGAGCAACAGTTTTTCACGTCCGGAAAAACTCCCCGTGAGCGATTCACGGCGTTCGCCAGAGACAGCAGGAGCAGCCTTTGAATTTCCATCTGTATCGCTCCAGACGTTGCACAATCATTAATTACCGTAACGAACGAGAGTAATAAATTACCGGGAATAATTACAAGCACACAATTAAGTATGTACCATTAGCGAACGTATTTTCACTCTACATACTAGAAATTTAATGCAATTTGTTAGATTTATAGCCGCAGACTAATGCTTTAATTGTCTTCATGTAATATCCGAGAAATTTAAATTAATTAGATAACGAATTCCAATGCTTTCTATATCGATCACTATCAGCAACAACATTATAGGTTACGTTTATACAGCATGCATGCAAATTGTAACAGTACTTATTATTGACATGCGAGCATCTTATCTACAATAAAACAAATTTAGAGGTTTTTCTTTCGCACCACAAAACCAATTCCTAAATTTCAAAACCAGAAAACGCAATATAACTATAAAAATAACATTTAAAGTAAATTGCCATTATTTTATAAATATTTTACGAAATATAATAAACAAAAATATTTCATATAGTTTGCAAAATTCACTCAAATTTTGAAAAATATTGAGTTTATTTCATATTTCGCAAAAACAATACATATACATATTAAAAATACCATCTTATTCAAATTCAATCTATTGCCCAATAAAAATCGTTTATACAGAGTGTAACAGAAATGCTTGGCCAAACTTCACGAACGTGACGAATGGAACAAAACTGTAAAAAAAGGTCCTACAGACCATAATGTCAAGAAATGTTTACTTAGAAAGTTACAGGTGAATTTTTAAATTATCAAATGTGCTGAAATCAAATGTTTTTTTTTCTTGTTCTTTAGAGACAAAATTAACAAAGTTTTACCCTTTAGTAGTTATATTTTGACACATGTCTATGGGAACATTTTCCACCGTTTTGTTCCATACAAGAACGTTCATAACGTTCGTAAAGTTTGGCAAAGCAAGTGAGTTACACCTTATATACAGGGTGTCCATGTGTAGGATCAACAGCATTACGATCTCGGAAACTGTAAAAGTTGCACAGGCGGTTAAATTACAAAAAAAAGTTGGGCACTTTAGTGGTCAGTAATATTCCGTTGAAAAAAGCAGAAATTTCCTCTTACCTCCGGAGGTATTCGAAAATTCCGAAATGGCAAGATTTCGTTTTTATCTTTTTCTGAAGTTATTTGAAATAACTAATGTATAAGAAAACCAATTTCTCATTGCCACATTTTTAGCTCTACAAGTTTATAAATTTTTAATACAAGTAGTTAAAACGAAACGTTTTACTGACAATTTATAAACGCTGTCTTGTAGAGCTAAAAAAAGTGTTAATGATAAAATGCCATTTGCCCAAATGCCCAAATTCCATTTTGTTTATACCTTTTCAAATAACTTTAGAAAAACACAACGGTATCCAAAGTTTCTGATTTTGTCGAATATCTCCGGAAGTAAACGGGATTTTCTGGTTTTCTCAACAGAATATTACTGGCCACTAAAGTGGACAACTTTTTTGTAATTTAACCGCCATTGTAACTTTTACGATTTCCGAGATCCCCATGCTGTTGATCCTTATTTTGGACTCCCTGTATATAAATGTATAACATATGAGAATAGTATGAGAATAGTAATATTGTATAGGGGTATATAAAAGATGTTTAAAGGTAATGATAAAGACTTCATATAGATTATAGAAATCTAAGGATCGCAGGCAAATTTTGGAATATACACGAAAATTTCTTACGAATTTGGCAAGCTATATTTCATAAATTCTTAATAGGATATTCTTAAAAAAGATTTGTAATTAATTTCACAAAAATATATAATTAATATTTAAAGCTATGCCATACAAGGTGATTTAAAATAGGTGTTTAATTATTTGCGATCTTGTTCAGGAAGTAATTTTAAGATCAAAATGTCATATGGATATAGGTCATATTCCCATTAATTACAGAACAAAAACAAAGTAAAAAAAACAATACAAATATCAGTGATGCCTTTGAATTTCCCAAACAAACAATTAAAATATATTTACTCAATATTATGTATGCAGTTCTATAACTTATAGAATTACGACTTAGATCCATATTACATTTTTATCTTAAAATTAATTCCCGAACAAGATTGAACATTTCTATATTCAATCACCATGTAGAGAAAAATAATTCCATAAAGCGTTAGTAGAAGACCATGTTCATTCACGCTTCCAAATTAATGAACAGAATGCTATAAATATTTCAGAATTCATAAATTTCATAAAAGTATTTCGTAAGATAGATTTTTTTGTCTAAAATAAAAACGTATTTTAAAGAATACGTGTATTCTAAAAACTGACTTATCATTCATCATTACACACATTATTAGAGAGAAAAAAATCGAAAAATATTTTGTACAGATTTCAGACAAAAACAGTATAAAATAAAGCAAAATAAAATTCCATAAAATGTACATTGTTACTAAAATTAAATTGAACATCACATGTTTTGGAAACCTGCACTACTATGCAGAAATTCTAAATGGAAATAACTAAAAATATTAATTTATTTCCTTACACTTTCCAGAAATTGTGAAAACTCAATCTAAAGTTTTACAGTGTTAGGTGTATTAAAATTTGGACTATTCTATACATGTTGGTATATTAAAATTTAATAGATTTTGTAATTGCTTTTCATACAGAATAGAGAGATTTCAAATTCTTGAAATCAAAAGATTTGGGTTCCACCAAAACCTCTATAAATTATGCCAAATAAAATTTCACGCAATAGAAATAAATGTCCGAAAATGTATATTATTTCACAGAAATTGAAGGAAATGTGACTTATTATATTCTGAAAATCAATTGATACAATATTTACAAATTTATAAAAAATTGCAAACACTATAAATGAAGGCAAATAAAACTTCATAAATATAAAAAAAAATGTCCTAATGTCCTAAAATGTATATTATTTTACAGGAATTGTAAGAAATGCAATTAAGTTCTGAAAATCAATTAATACAGCTTATAAAACTTACAAAAAAATGCAAAAAATTCATTGTTTATACAATTTTATAAAACTTCACTAACACAAAATATACAAATAATTGTGGGCAATGTGTATAATAATAATTTTAAAAAAATATTTAAAAAGTTTTTATTTTGAAGTACTAAGTTAAGTTTAAGTTAAGATCATGTAGATGTCATCTATAACTATAATTTTAATAACGTTCACATAATCATTATTTATTAATAATTAAATTCCAATCTAGGATAAAATTCCACAAAATCCAAATAAATACCCGGAATCAGAAATGAGCATTAGTTTATAAGGTTCTAAAAATGTAGGAGTAATCAATTTCCGAGAATAGTGGAATACATCTTATCGAATCTATCATTCTTAATGACAAATTCCAGAAATCCATATAAATGCAAGAATAATACAGGATTCCATAAAAATGACTGACCCTAAATGTAATATATTTCATAACAGTGAAAACATATATCAGGCGTTTAATAAAATAAATTTAGCAAATGCTGGACTATAAATTTCACAAAAGTTTATAGTTTCTAGAACATCTGACAAAATTCATGGATAAAATCTTATACCTACATTTTAATTTTATTCACGTGAATTGCAGATTCTTTAAAAAAAATACAATTATCTTTAAAATATTGTAACGGATTTTTTTTATCTGTAAATAAATTGGCGAACTATTATTAATGTGAGTACAATGTGCTACAAAGTAATCCAAATTTATTTAGTTCACAGAAACTTTGCAATATTTATGTTCATATTCATTGTTTTCATTTTAAAAAATAGTTAATTCAAAATAAAAAGTTATATTTCATGTAATTACAGTTAATTAAGGTGTCGGATGTCGAAACTGGTATAAATGTTTTTCCAATAATAACATGAATCCCATGAAACTTTTTTGTTGTTCATAATTGATAGTTTATACTGAAAACATTTCTCATTCGGCGTAATAATTAATAACATTATTGATAATACAAACATTGAAATTAATATAATATCGATTTCATGTTTTCCATTAACATTTAAAACATTAACCACAAGTTATGTTTACTCCATTTTTATTAAATTTTGTAAAAGTATACATGTCTCGTTAATTGATTGAGGATAGGTATATTATTATTCAGATATTGTAGACTAATACATATTACATTATTATTTATGATATACATATCATAAGATTGCATCTCGTGGTAATGTATTATTTCTCTTAAAGAATAGAAGAAGACGGAGAAGAAGAAGAAAAAGGTAATAAAGAAAGTATCAAGCGAACGCCAACAAAAATATCAGAAATCACGAGCGTCCAGATGGTGAAGGTGCCGGGTTAACAATATTATTTTTACCAAACAGGTATTCGTCCATATTCGGCAATATTAAGAAAACTTTCGTAAGAATAATTTTTAGTGAACGTAATTCATATTATAAACTATATAATGCAGTTATTTTGCATAAATTGTGTGTTTTTAATGCAACAACGTAAATATTATACCGATTATAATAATCCCTACAATACCTATACACTATAACACTACATATCCGATATTTCTATGTTTTTCTGTTGTGTATAGCGTTGCTGTAATAATAATAATAATAATAATAATAATAATAATAATAATAATAATAATAATAATAATAGTAATAATAATAATCCTTCTGTGCTGGGCACCGATTGGGTACCAATGTCTTCCATAATTTTTGTAAACTATACATCTATTATATAGTTATCTCAAAACAATACAGTAGTACCTACTAGCGTCCCGTATATATTTTGATAACAAATTGAATATATGATATAAATCTACACAGCAAACATTTATGATTATGTTTCGATCTATAATTCCGCTGATTTTTACCTTAGATTAAAGTTCTGACAGTATTGCAATACGTCGCGTCGGTGAAACCAGAAAACAGTGTAACTACTTTTACTGATGAATGAGACTATAGAGCAATATATTAGTCAGCAGTTGTTCTTTATCGGGATAAAATTTAATTGCAGATTTATTTAAGATTCCTGTAGTAACATTCTGATAAATTGTATATTGGAATAGGAGCTATGTGTAAAATTAAGACGTTAAATTGCTCTCCTGTAAAATTTACATTTTTGGAGACACTGTGTTTCCGTTTCACCGATGAATAGTTATATTATATATTATTGTACTACTTACTATTATTATTAGTTAAGAAAGTTATATTATTATCTGGAATACACATCTGACGAAAATAGAATATATTGCTTTAATTTGCTATTCCATGCGGTGACAAATATTATTTTATGAATTATTTTACACTTCAACTAAGATAACTCGGCATACTGATTTAACCTCAAGTTATTACCTTAACGTTTGAGCCAGTTGCATGGCATTATCTCGGTGTTCGTACTTCTTCGACTTCTCAGCACTGACACATTTAATACGTGCCACTGAAATTTGATTTACGCCAGGCATTAGCATGCGAAAGGTACAAATCCGGTCTCCCATGCCTCGATTCTATTACAGTCCTTCTTTTTTGCCTCTTTAAAACTTGGCAGCGATTTCCGCGCAAGCAGCGCGTCGGCTAAATGATCCAATACATTAAACGTTATAGGAGTTTCGGATGAAATAATGTCTCCTCAGCGACATTCCCGTCTTTTCACTCCCTTGCAGCGTACATATGTACGATTCTATGCATTCGATTCTATGTATGTATGTGCATTTATAAATGTATGTATGTACACAAGTATGCATGTATATTTGTGTAGCTGCATATGTTTGAGTGAATATGTGTGAATATATGTTTATCTATGTTTGCATGAATATGTGTGCGCGCGTGAGTGTACGTGCATGCATGCACGTGTGTGCTTGGGTGGGTGCATGTGTGCTCGCGAGAATGCAATTTCCTGCAGGAATCAGAGTCGACGGTCAAGAAGTCGAGGCGTTTTCATTTCAGCAAATAAATTGTGCTCATATGGAGTTCCCAAGGGAATATGTAACAAGCCGAATTGATTAATAAATTTAGAGAAGGAAACAAGCATATAAATTAAAAGGAATCATGCTCAGACAAACGAATTTATTGAAATATTCAATGCAATTTCCTGCAGGAATCAGAGTTGAAAGCCAAGAAGTCGAGGCTCATATCAGCAAATAAATTGTGCTCATACCGAGTTCCCAAGGGAATATTTAACAAGCCGAATATAATTAGATGTATGTGTGGCTACCACTTTGTGTGTTTACCTCCCAACTCCCTGTGGTTACCTCCCAAGGGAATATGTAACAAGCCGAATAGAATTAGATGCATGTGTTACCATTTGGTGAAACATGGTGTATACCTATTTTGTTAAGGTGAAAATGAGATATATCAGTCATTGTATGATTCGTATAGTGTTTTGAATGGCATAGTTCATCCATAATGGCCCAGTTTATATTAATGATTTTCAATTTAAATCGAAGTTTTTCGAACCTAGGAGCGATTGGTAATAGATTTGTGACTTCATATAGACTTTACATTTCTTGAAATTTGGTAATAATTATGTTGTATTTTCACATTTTTATGGTACACATTTTTCTTGATCACCAATAAAACTGTTTGGTGCAGGTGAAATGTTTTGGGAGTAACTAAATGTGTAATATAAATTGGGTACCTTATTATAGAGAATAATGCAAATACGGTATATTTATAGATAGTATTGTACATTGAAATATATAATTTAACACAATATTTCCTAGGCACAATACAATAATATAATCCAACACTTAAGAAAACTACAAATGGAAACTGTAAATGAAATTGAATTTTAGCTGATAATCTGATTATATGTATCGTTATTATGTTGATGACTATGTTCAAGATACTTCTAGAGATGTACGCGAAAATCATAAATTGATAAAAACTCAAACGCAAATTCGATATGGGCAGCACATGACTTTCTTCATTTTCATTACTAGGCTTAGGATAATCAACTAAAAAATCCCAAAATTACTTCAAGATATATACGCGAAAATCATAAATTGATAAAAACTCAAACACAAATTCGATATGGGCAGCACATGACTTTCTTCATATTCATTACTAGGCTTAGGATAATCAACTAAAACATCCCAAAATATTTATTCACATCATTATGCACTAAAAATGTGTAAAAACTAAAGTTTTTAGTCAATATTTAAGATCATATTTTTAGATCTTAAATATTCACTAAAAGCTTTAATAGAAATAGCCTTAATAGGAAAATGCTTCCATCGATCGTTTTGAAGCTTCGAAATCTTTTTATGTTGTGAAGTCGCAAAACTTCTTAATTTAAAAAAATAATGATCAGATACTACTTATATTGAAATGTGTACATATCAGAAATAATAAATTATAATGTTTGCCATCGACTGTCCTGCATCATAATTATATTCTAAAACCTTCTGATCGGTGTTCATATAGGAGGTTTTATCATTCCTGGTGAACGCGGAGGCTTTCAATTAAGCGGTGCGGGAAATTCGGTTTTTGGAAATTTAATGAGAACACAGGCGAGATAGCGAAAGCGCTTTGGAAAAAAGCGGCGCCGTCATCCGCACTCCTCCCTTCCACCACGTAATCTGACAGATAAAGCCCGTGTCCGGCCATCCGTGGAGGATTTTTGCGGGCGCTTCATTATCACACTCCGAAATCGCACAGAAAAAGTCATAATGCAAATTTCGCCTGGCAACGGAAAGATGAAATTCGGATTTTGCATTAATTATAAATGCACAAAAAGAATCAATAGATGATACATAATGTGACCGCGACGAGATTACTTGGTTCGTAATCTTCAATTTTTAACTTCATAGAAACGTTCGTGTTGCATTATGCACGTTACATATGTTACTTTCTGGTATCTTTAAGAGCAAATGGAGTAGATTCCTCTATCACTATTAAGCCCTGTACGTGCTGGAAACAACACGAGCGCATTGAAAACCCCCCTGGAACATAAATTACGTCCAAACGATGGCCACGAACGTAATTATTTCCGCGTTGCACCGAGGAACGATATTATTTATTTTAGAAAAAAGTGGGGCGTTTGTGCACAACGGAGGCCCCCGTTGTTCATAAATCCGGATTTACAGCGTCGGGCGAGCCATTGTTTTTAACCCACGGTGGATTAATGGGGCCCAAACTTTTCGGAAAATTCCTGGATTTCGCGGCATATTTCCGCCGATTACTAAAATTGATGGCCGGTAGCATAAAATACGGCTAATTAATAGATACGCCGCGCTAATTTTGCGTTTCCATGCTCTCAATTAAATTTGTGATGCCGAAGCTGGTAGTGCATGCATATAGTAATAGGAAATTAAAGGTGGCAGGAGAGCCGTGGCGATATTTATTACGATATGATATCTTCTTGATCAGATAAGCGCGTAATGAGAATGCTGCCCACACGTCGACCCTATCGCCGCTCGACTATTTGCATTTTTAGGCTGTTACACGCGCATTTTTTTAATAGATAATCCCGCCGTATCCATTACTTTAATCACCGAGCGGATCAAAATAAATTTATTTACGGCGCGAAGTAACTCCGCTCCGACATATAAATGCAAATTAAATGTGAGTAATTGTTTCTCCGCAGCGGACCGCGTTGTTTTAATCGAGACACCAATTAACCCTGGAGAAAGACGGATGTCTTGTTAATGAAAATTAAAATTTAACTTGTAATAATAACTCCTGCGTCATTGAGCGCGATTTATGGCGTAATTTACCGCTATCCGTAGGCGATTTAGCAAACGATTTTTAGATTTACACTGCACCAATAGGAGTCGACGGTTAAGTGCACCCAATCCCTAGAAATTGATATTCGTAATTCAATCCCCTTGTAAACTCATCATAAGAGGTGAATCTCTTTCAGAACTTCTTCAAACAGTCAGCATACCTATTTTATAATCTCGACTTGTGCGTTGGATTGCCTTTTACATTTCCTGGCGCTTCCAAAACCACTGTTTTGCATGCAAGTCAGTCACTCTTTGTAATATGAGACAGTGTTGCAATTGAAACCCAACTTTCTGTTCGGTAACGGTCCGCGGGGCCATTAAATCCGCGGATAATGCCGGATTCCCATCGGATAATGTGCGAGGTGAGCAGCAGCTCGTGCGGAAACGTGCGATTGCTATTCACGTCTCGGGGATTATTTTATATGTGGCTCCCACACCAGAAAAGCAATTAAGACAACGAGTAGGAATATTCAATTTGCGTGGAGATTCTACGTGTTCCTAGGCAAATGGTAATGAAACCTAATTATACAAGACAATTCATGAACGCCAATAACTCGTTTCTAAACCAACGAGGAAAATAATTACGAAACTTAATACTACATCCACGTATAAAGAAAAGAATATTTTACATCGCCTCGTTAAATAGTTTTTATATTTCGGATCATTAAGTAATACATTTCTTAATTAAATTGAAGAAGAGCTAAATTTAATGTGAACATCGCACTCTTACACCACGTGACATTTATAAGCCTATACGGTTGTCAAAATTCTGAAGCTTCTTCAAAATCAGACTTCAATTTAGCGATAATTTGCACTAATGCAAATTACCGGTAGTTTGCAAATTATCACTTCTGTCAAAGTAAAAACAAGATAATTAACTAGCTCAATTAGAATTTGGTTTAATAAGAAAGATAATAATGATTTAATAAAAAAATGTCTCTTCTATTCGTGTTTTATACTTCTAAAAAAACCTTGGTTTTTAATTTTAGTTTTAGTTTTTAACTATCGGTTCATACAGAGTGGCTGATTTTTCAGTGATGTTGAAAAGGCGAAAAAAATGTCTCTTCTATCTTGTTTTACACGAATCCAAAACAAGGATTACATTTCATGGAAATAGTTACATTACATTTTACAAAGAAAGCGAAACTAACATTCACCAAATTCGAAATAAAAAAAGTCCAAAAAAATGAAGAAAAATTGTAAAATCTTATACAATTGAACCATTAGGACATTTGCCGATATTTGAATTTTCAATTTTTAATCAAATTTGTCTCAGTTTGTACCGGGTTTCAATAAAATTTATGCAAAAGTAGTTTTTTGTGATTTTCAACATTTTCAGTGTTTGATACTTCTAAAAAAGTTCTGCAAAACCTGGTCACCTGATTTTTTCTGATTTTTAGATGGAAAACGTCTCCAGGTGTTCAATGTTTCAAACTGCGATGCCTATTTTCGAAAATGATCATTTATTCATCATCTGATTTTTCTGATTTTCACTTTATGCAATTTTTAATACTTCTAAAAAACCTTTGTTTTTAATTTTAGTTTTGGTTTTTAACTATCGGTTTATCCAGAGTGGCTGATTTTTCAGTGATGTTGAAAAGGCGAAAAGAATGTCTCTTCTATTCTTGTTTTACACGAATCCAAAACAAGGATTACATTTCATGGTAATGGTTACATTACATTTTACAAAGAAAGCGAAACTAACATTCACCAAATACGAAATAAAATAAAAATAAGTCCAAAAATAAAGGAAAATTGTAAAACCTTATACAATTGAACCATTAGGACATTTACTGACATTTGAATTTTCAATTTTCAATCCAATTTGTCACAGTTTCCAGAAAAATATCAGTATTGCAGAATATTTCGCGCCTGATTTTCTCAACTCAAAATATTAATAATTATATCGACGAAATTCCCCCAAAATTTATAGAAAACTAACTTAATAAGTGCACTAAGTGCACACAAATATGTGCACTAGATTCTTCGCAGATACAATTTGCTTTGCAAATTTCACCAAATTCTAACTGAAAACAGCCAACCGTTAAAAAAACAATCTTCAGGCTGTCGCTGTTTTTTACGATGTTTTATGATTACGATGATTTTTATTTGTTGATAGTGAAAGCAGCGTAGCCAATTTTAATTTAAATATCTAAACATTGTAAAAAAAACACCGACACCTGGTGTTAATAGTTGGAAATGTGGCCGGGGTTTTCGTAGCCACCCTGTATAAGTAATTAGTTCTTTTCTAATTTTGTAAGCTTTTGCAAGGATTTTCTCAAAATTTCCTGACACTGACTTTACATTTAAGATAAAACTCAGAATAAAATCATATTCAATATCAATGTGAACATCAATATCTTTATGGTGAATTATTTGACTCAGGAGCAGGTATTTAATTTAGATTATCACTTTTAACATCCGCGAGTCGTTTTCAATCCAATTACTCCCGGTAATTAAAACCACTTAAATTGGGACGCCTCCCTCGGGCCGATTAACGCCGCGACGAACACCTGTGCCTGTGGGGGATGTGAGGGTGCGTTTTGTGGCTTCTTTATGGCAAAAAGAGTGCCATCCGGAGTGGATTAGTGAGGGTTTAGCAATTTAAAGTATAAAATAATGATAAAATTCGGTTTACTGCGTCAAAGTTTAGAAATACACATGCTCCCAGTAATGCGCGAAATCAATTTTCTCCTAAAATAACTATGCGTTCTATACATACAGCCAGATATTATATAGAAAAATAATAACACTAAAGAACTAAATTTTAAGTAGAAAACTTTCTGTACAGTTTTCTCAATGTACTCAATTACAGTACAAAAGTCCCACGTTTTAGGGCATCATTTTAAAAATGAAAATTCGTATACTTATCTCAAACGCATCTTTTTTGGGATACAGATTATTGATTTTGAAAATTAAAAATCATTTTTCTACAATTGCACAATAACTCTCAATAAATGTATGCAATTGCTGTAAATGGCTTTGCTTTTTGGAGGAAGTAATTAGATAAGAAAGATTATCTCCTATTATTATTTTGTGCACAAAAATTTTGAGGTACCTATGAATATGTGATATCAATGAAAGTTGCAAAGAATTTTGCGAAATAAAACAATTAAAATTAATACCTTGTAACTAAATTTTAAGTAGAAAACTTTCTGTACAGTTTTCTCAATGTACTCAATTACAGTACAAAAGTCCTACATTTTAGTGCATCATTTTTAAAATGAAAATTCCTATACTTATCGCAAACGCATCTTTTTTGGGATACAGATTATTGATTTTGAAAAATAAAAATCATTTTTCTACAATTGCACAATAACTCTCAATAAATGTATGATATTGCTGTAAATGACTTCGCTTTTTGAGGAAGTAATTAGATAAGAAAGATTATCTCCTATTATTATTTTGTGCACAGAAAATTTGAGGTATCTATAAATATTTGATATCAATGAAGTAGAACAGAATTGGCGAAATAAAAAAATGAAATTCAGTACTTCATAACTCGAAATCGATGTCACGCCCTACAACAAATTAATTTCCCAAAAACATGTGTACATTTTTTTAGGAAAAAATCGTGAAAACACAAAAGAAATAACATATCTTTCAATATAAAATATACAGAGTGGCTAAACCGCGGCATTTGATTACATATTAATAATCAGTTTGCGTTGAACAAATGATTTATCTGAACTTTGCACAATAACTATTCTCACATTATTTACTCCCGCTGCAATAATACAATTGATTGTACTTAATGTATCAGATTTGTGATCTTAATCATCCCATGTAATGCATATTGATTGCAGCACAATCGCCTCTCATAATCCAACAATGATCGATCTTAACGCCGCTCCTTAAATACTGTCCCGACTGTCTCAAATCTTCCAATTTAAGCCATTCGTATATTTTAATGTTAATTGATTCATCATCGCTGTGAGCCTTGGCAACTTCTCATTTCTTCTGGAGCGTTGGTGGGCGCAGCCTTTGCCCATGCAAATTCAATTGCGTGGCTCATGTGCAAAAAATAATTATTCGCGTTATAAGTGAGTCAGTTTAACATGAATATGAGATATGATAATGCATTTATTCATAGCGCACATATAATTGATTCTTAGTAGGTCTGTGGAGTAGAAATTAAGTAGTAGAATTTCAATTTATTCAGAAATATGATTGCCTATAACACTATCAGAAATTTGTTCCTACGTAGAGACAATTGTAATTTATTTCTGTTAATTTATTTAGTTCTTCAATCATTTGTCTTTCTAACTGATTCTTTATTCATCAACTAGTAAAATTCCATTGCATTCAACCTTTCATCTTCATTTGTTAAAAATGCATTATCAGCCATCAACATTTTTCAATATATTTGTGTAGGTACTGACAAATCTGCAATTAGTCAGTTCTTTCATCAAAGTTGCTCCAGGCTTTGTAACGTGCAGATGAAATTTCTGCTATTTTGAGGGAAGACCAGAAGCAATTTCTCATATTTTTTTTAGCCGTGAGCGCATTGTAGGTTGGGCGACACACGCGACGAATTACTATCGAAAAGATGAAAGGATGTGGGCGTAGCAGGCCGCTTGTCAAGCAAATTGGGTAGCGTCGGAGGAGCACAAGGGGGCCCCTGAAAACTGAAACATATTAAAGGGGGCGTGCGGGCTCCGAATAACAGCCTCTTAATTGCGTGATGGATCCCCCGGATAATGTTGCCGGAGACGGCAATTATAAATTACTATTTTCATACCGTGTTATTAGACTGACGAGCAACTCGACCCAGTCCATCGCCCATGAAGAGAAACCATAGAAACGGACACGTACACAGGTTCTATAGCCGATGCTAGGTGAAGAAATATGCATTACGACTTAATCAGAGCCATGCATTATTAAATTAATTTAGATCTAATTAAAAGATAACGAGATGTAGATGTTTTTATTGCAAGCTGCTTAATGGGACTTGGTAACTGCAGTTATATTATATGCGCAGCGGATGATTTATTTTTACCGTTCTGAAGCCTATTACGAAAAATGGCCCCCACATTCTAGCTCGGGCCCCCAAACTAGCATTTCTGATGGGCCCCCTTTATTTAGTACTAAGGGTAGCTTGACACCCCTTAAATAGTACAAAGTGATGAGTAGTACAAAGTGATAATCTCTGCATAACCCCTTTTACAGATATGTAAGGTAATTCAAAAGGTATGTTCTACTTATATTCTATACTTAAGGGTGTGATGTGGGATACTATACCAAGCAAAAAATGTTAATAAACCTAAGTCATATTTCCAACAGTAACCTAGTTACAGAGGATTTCATGTTCTCGCAAATCAAGTCATATTAGGACAAGTCAAACAAATGCTATTTATTATGTCGAAAGGTGTATAAAGCATGAATTATTATACCACACATTTTGATTAACACTGTATATGGATAGTTACACTTGAACAAATTTCATTTTTTAGATTTTAAGACTAGAATATCAAAAATTGACAAATTTAGCTTAGACGTATGTGAACAGTTGCACTTAATAAATCTGATAGATATTTACATTTTAACACTGGGATATCCAAAACAGATAAATTTTGGCAGTATCTATTTAAAAATTTACATGATTGATGATACAGATTTCGACAGTTTTAAGTTAAAATTTCCCGTATATGAATAATTAAATATGTGAAACAGATAAATTTTGGCGGTATCTATTAAAAAATTGACTTGTTTTCACAGCTGAAGCATTGACAAATTTTGACAAAAAATAAGTCAAACAAATGCTAATTTATTATGACGGAATTGGCATTTTAATATCAGCAATTACACTTAAATGTTTGAACCCCACTTTTTTAATTACCCTGTATGTCAAATTTAATTAAAAACTGTCGAAATCTGCCAAATTTTCAATTATAGTTGTCAAAATCTGCTAAATTTTTATCAACTTTCTAAATGGGCACAATTCCCGACTGAGACATTAAAAATCTATAAAATGTAAAGCTTCTCCTGTAACAATCTGTCAATTTTCAAATAGGTTCCACCTGAATCTGTTAATTTGTATCAATTTTTGATATCCCAGTTTTAAAATGTAAACATCTATCAGATTTTTAAGTGCAACAGTTCACATACATCAAATTCTCAATTAAAACCGTCAAAATCTGTCAAATTTTCAATTGCAACTGTCAAAATATGTCAAATTCTAAGCTTCAGCTGTGAAAACCTGTCATTTTTTTCATAGATACTGCCAAAATTAATCTATATTTCATATTCAAGTATTAAAATGTGTCAGATCTGTCAGATTTTTAAGTGAAACTGTATGTCACATTTTCGATTAACTGTCGTAACCTGTCGAATATTCGATTGCAACTGTCATCATTTATAAAATTCTAAGCTTCAAGTTAAAATGTAAACATCTGTCAGATTTTTAAGTGAAACTGTTCACGTAGGTCAACATTTTCGATTAGAACTGTCGAAATCTCCCGAATTTTTTATAGCAACTATCAACATGTATAAAATTCTAAGCTTCAGCTGTGAAAACTTGCTAATTTTTTAATTTATACTGCCAAAATTAATCTATTTTTGATATCCCAGTATTAAAATATAAACATCTATCAGATTTATAGTGCAACAATTAACATACGTCAAATTTTAAATTAATACCGTTGAAATCTGATAAATTTTCAACTGCAGGTGTCAAAATTTGCCAAATTCTGTAAATTTTTCAATAGATACCGCCAAAATTTATCTAGTTTTGATATCCCAGTATTAAAATGTAATCGTTTACCAGAGTTTTAAGTGCAACAGTTCCCATACGCCAAATTCTCAATTAAAAACGCCACAATCTGTAAAATTGTCAATTGCAACTGTCAAAATATGTTAAAATCTTAGCTTAAGCTATGAAAACCTGTCAATGTTTTAATAGATACTGCCAAAATTGATCTATTTTTGATATGCCAGTGTTAAAATGTAAACGTTTATCAGATTTTGAAGTGCAACAGTTCACATACGTCAAATTATCATTTAAAACCGTCAAAATCTGTCAAATTTTCAAATGCAACTGTCAAAATATGTCAAATTCTTAGCTTAAGCTGTGAAAACCTGTCAATGTTTTAATAGATACTGCCAAAATTAATGTATTTTTGATATCCAAGTGTTAAAATGTAAACATCTGTTAGATTTTTAAGTGAAACTGTTCACGGATGGCACATTTTCAAGTAAAACTGTCGAAATCTGTCGAATTTTCGATTGCAACTGTCAACATTTATAAAATTCTAAGCTTCAGTTGTGAAAACCTGTCAATTTTTCAATATATACTGCCATATTAATCTAATTTTGATATACCTGTGTTAAAATGTAAACATCTATCTGATTTGTAAGTGCAGAAAATCACATACATCAAATTTTAAATGAATACCGCCGAAATCTGATAAATTTTCAACTGCAGGTATCAAAATTTGTCAAATTCTGTAAATTTTTCAATAGGTACTGCAAAAATTTATCTATTTTTGATATCCCAGTGTTAAAATGTAAACGTCTATCAGATTTTTAAGTGCAACAGTTCACATACGTCAAATTCTCAATTAAAACCGCCAAAATTTGTGAAATTTTCAATTGCAACTGTCTAAATATGTTAAATTCTTAGCTTAAGCTGTGAAAACCTGTCAATGTTTTAATAGATACTGCCAAAATTGATCTATATTTCATATCCAAGTGTTAAAATGTAAACATCATTTTCGATTAAAACTGTCGAAATCTGTCGAATATTCGATTGCAACTGTCAACATTTATAAAATTCTAAGCTTCAGCTATGAAAACCTGTAAATGTTTCAATATATACTGCCAAAATTAATCTATTTGCGATATCCCAGTGTTAAAATGTAAACGTTTATCAGATTTTTAAGTGCAACAGTTCACATGCGCCAAATTCTCAATTAAAACCGTCGAAATCTATCAAATTTTCAATTGCAAATGCCAAAATATGTCAAAATTTTGGCTTTAGGTGTGAAAACGTGTCAATTTTTTTATAGATACTACTAAAATTGTCTATGTTGGATGTCCCAGTGCAAAAATGTAAAAAGCTATCAGATCTCACGTTGAAAATTACAGTGACACTACAAAAATTAACATTTTTGCATATAATTACACGAGAGAAAATTGAATTGAATGAAAATTGAAAACCTACCTATCTGTAGGTGATATCAATTGAATATCTGCAAAAGTAGTCACCTATTTTTGTGATTTTCCATTTTTACAGTTTTTGATAGTTCTGAAAACCCAAAAGCAATAAAATGATACCTATAAGTGATATCAATTGAATCTATCAACTGAAACTAGTTATCTAATTTGTTTTATGATCCACTTTTTTAGTTTTTGGTATTTCTGAAAAATCTTTGTTAAACTGGTCACTTATTTTTTTTGTGATTTTCACATATTGCAGTTTTTAATAGTTCTGAAAAACCTCTCATCAGGATTGCTGATTTTACAGTGTCCAGCTTACATCTGCGAAACTACAAAAATGCAGCCTGTATATACTAGATACTAGATAGTAGTAGATAGGAGTAGATACTAGATAGGTAGTAGTTTTTCATCGTTCGTAACGTTGAAAAGGCGAGATGAACGGATTTTGTACAGAGCTAATCCATATGATCCTCTAAGTAGCTTCAACATATCATAAAGACTACGCATAAAAAGAAAATAAGCTTTGAAAATTTTAGATGGAAACCGTCTCCAGGTGTTTAATATTTCAAAATACGATGTATATTTTCGAAAGCCAAATATAAAATTATATCAAGAATATATCTCCAGATCCAAGTTTACTATAGAGTGGTTTTTCTGTGAACAACACTTTGAAAATATCTTTGCAATGGGCAACATTTTGCCTCGATACCAAGGTTACCATTTGTCAATGTTAGTACCGTTAACCATAAAGCACCAACTGTTGCACACACTAAATATTGCTTTGAAGCAAGTTGGTCGTCTTCATTGTAACGATTAGGAGTAATAGTTTCCACAACACAACCATAACCATTACATAGTTCAGTCACAATTCAATTCATATTTTTGAAGTATCAACCAGTTTTAGTGTTTTCGGAGGAAATTAAGTGCATATCTGCCGTTAACCGTAGAGATAATGGCTCAATGAAATTCGCGCGTGACGCAAGTCGATTTCAATTCAGATCGTTCGGGCCGCACAATGCGATCAAAAACAGTAGTAACAGGGGCACAATTCATCATAATGTTATCAACCCCCATGGCCGCAGTGCCCTGTGTAGTGCTTTACAAAGATATACGGCCCCGCATTTACTGGATTGTTCGTGTCGTTTTACACGAAATTTACAGTCATTGATTCCCGAATCGCGGGTATCGCACTTTTATCGCTCACTCTTACATCTACAGCGGAAAGGTTCACCTCCACCCCCTAAAACGTGCTGTGAGTGTCGGGGTCGTTTAAATTAATTCCACGAGAAGCGCCACCCGCAGCGAGGACGCGAGGATTTTTACTTCTCATTGTATTTATACTCTGCGCTCCCTACGGCGCTATTGACATCAAACAAACAAATCCGTTTTGTGTGTCAAACATTTTCCAGCGCCGGAGAATTTTCTCCGAGCGAACTGTGTCAATACATAAACAAGAGAGTTCTCCCGGCTAAAAGCGCACAGTCGACACCAGAAAGCGGCGAATCAATTACCATCGACCGATTGAAAACGTATCGAAAGAATGGGGATTAAAACGGTAAGCAGATTTGCATAAATGCATTATTTATCAAAACCGGCGGATTCAGTCGGCGCCCCGTGTCTCGCAGTAATAATCATTTATTTAATCTAGTTAAAATAACTTTGAAGTTTAAATGGTATTCAGCATTCGAGTGCGCGGAAGCCAACCGGCGGTTAGATGGAGTTTACTGTTGCATAAACCATTTAACATACATCTATGACAAAGTTAGCAGGGCCCGGTATTCAAATGTGCAATGCCATCGCACCCCCGCGGTCTTCTCTAATGCCACCCCATTATCCGGCAACCACCCCTGACGCTATGGGGCATCCTCGGCTAGAACAATGCACAGATGAACAGCACAAACACCACGTCACGTCAACACGGCAGTACAAATTTATAAAAGTTAAACCTGCTCACTCAGTTTCCAAAAATTCAGATTAGTTGCAAAAACGAAGCACAAAGGGGTCGCCAACATTTTCCTCTTTGAGAATCACACATTAATTATTTTTAACTACACACTTTGTTTGAATCCCTCTATCAATATCTCCAATATCGTGAATGGAACAAATATTTGTACCTTCTTGTAAATCGAGCTAATGAAAAAAATCGCGTAGCAGTTCAAATAATGTCACATTCGAATGGTACCTTGCCAGCCCTGATTGATAATATACGGTCAAAGATCTTTAAATGGTAATGTGATCTAGTTCAATTCAGAGATTATACGCAGATCGATAATGTATAAGAATGATTGCCAAATCGTGCTCTGAGACTCTTATTTAAACTGGTATTACTGGCTAAAATGTAGTGTTTTCCTAAATTTTATGTTTCATATGTTGTATTGACTTTCAGGAAAATTTTTGAAACTTTCAGTATTTTCATTTCAATAATATTTCGTTGAAGCTTTTAATTCTATAAATTCGGTAATAATGTACGTATGCAAATTGCAGAAAATTTTATAGAAAGATTGAAAGCTTTTGTGATATTTCTCCCTTTAAGTTCATTAATTCTATAATTTATAATAATTAGATTAAGGACGTATATTATTACTGAAATTATAGAATTAATGAACCTTGATATGAGAAATATCACATAAGCTTTTAATCTTTCTATAAAATATGCTGCAATTGGCATGCTTATTTTGACATTTTCTGCGATATTTTCAACAAATTTTCCACAATTTACATATATTTTCAGCAATATTCTGCGACTTTTTGATGTATCTAGTATACATTGATTAAGGGTTTACACCCTTAATATAATCTGACTTGTGTAATTTAATTTCACCTGTGTAAGACATACTAGTGTCAGAGACATCAATAAATGATGATTATTATTATTATTTCATGTAACGCTTGATAATAGATGGTGGAATAAAATCACAAACAAAAAACCTGCAAATTTATTAAAAATGTAAAATTATAAAATCCCAGAGAGCTTAATCAACTTTCAGAAAATTTATGCAAATTGTGGAAAAGTTATCGAAAATAACGCAGAAAATATTAAAAACCACAGAAAAAGTATGAAAATTGCCGAAAATATTATACAAACATCAGAAAGTCCATCTAAAAATCCTTAAATGAAAAATCCGGCAACTAAATTGCCATAATTCACATACGATTTCTGCAATTTGTATAAATATTTTCAGTAATAATATAACAAGAGAGTGAGAATAAATTGAAAATAATTTGACAGATTGTCGAAAACTTGTTGCCAGGCAATAGTCACGAGAGCCCGAAGGGCTCGAGTGACTATTGCCAAATGGCAACAAGTTTGAGACATAATCTGTCAAATTATTTTCTAATTTATCGAACTCTCGAGTTATATTTGCTTAGATTATTTTTTGACGTTTTTTGCTTTCTAGTATTTCTTTATCAATTTCAGTATGCGAAACGCAGCTAAAGCGACTTTTATTCATTTTGTATGACACTTTAATATGATTGATAAATTAATAATTTGACAAATATTTTGATTGACAAGAGTGAACCTAGCTACCGAGATTATTCCCACTATAATAATCTCTAGAGAATATTCCCAGTATAATAATGACGGGATTGGTCCAGAAGTATCAATATGACAAAAATCGAAATATATCATTGGTTTTGAGAAACGTCAAAAAATAATCTGAAACATTTATGAAACTTTGAGTATTTTCATTTAAGGATTTTTAGTTGAACTTTCCGATGTTTGTATAATATTTTCGGCAATTTTCATACTTATTCTGCGGCTTTTAATATTTTCTGCGGTATTTTCGATAACTTTCCCTCAATTTGCATAAATTTTCTGAAAGTTGATTAAGCTTTCTGGGATTTTTAAATTTATTTTACTACACTTTGATTGTTTGTATTAGAAAATGATTTAATTTAAGTTTCACAAATGTCACAAAATCATTTTCACGGCAATTCCTTCTGCAAAATTTTACATTTTCTATACATTTGCAGATTATTTTTGTGTTTTTATTCCACTATCTATTATCAAGCGTTAGATGGATTAACAATAATAATAACAATAATAATTTATTGATGTCTCTGACACTAGTAAAGGTCATACAAGTATAATCTAGTCAGATAGATATTAGTATAGATATAGGTATATAGACTAGTCATACTAGTATACTATAATCTAGTTTGATTTGAAAATAAATCAACAACATTTACAGAAAATTTGTAACTTAGATTTTCAGGTGCAGCTTCTGATGTTTTTATAAAATTTTCTGCAACTTGCATAATTTTTGTAAACATGCTGCATACTTTGTCGCAGATTTTTTTGTTTTAATATATTCCTCGAAATTAAAAAAAAAACTAGAATTTATATAAATTTTCTACAAGTTTAACAAATTTTCTGCAATTTTCGATATATTTGATTACACTTTGATTTGGTGAATGTATTATATTAATAAAACTTTCGCGAAAATTGTACTTGCAAAACGAAATTTTCAATAAATTTATCGCACTTTTACATACATTTTGTTTTCAATTTGAATTAATAATCTGCGATTTTTAGATTTATTTCATTACAATTTGATTACGTGTTTTAGGTGCATTAGAAAATTTATTAATAAAATTTTCACTGCAATTATTTCTGCAAAATTTTACATATTTAATAAATTTACAGATTTTTTGTTTGTGTTTTTATTCCACTATCTATTATCAAGCGTTACATGGAATAATAATAATAATAATCATGTATTGATGTCTCTGACACCAGTATGTCTTACATAGATGAAATTAAATTACACATAGAATATAAATCAAAAAGGACATACAGGTATAATCTAGTCAGATATATACTAATAGAAATAGAGGTATATAGACTAGTCATACGAGTATACTACCATCTAGTTTGATTAGAAAATAATGAACAACATTTTCAGAAAATTTGTAACTTTTCTTAAACTAAGATTTTCAGTTGCAGCTTTTGATGTTTTTATAAAATTTTCTGCTACTTGCATAATTTTAGTAAGCATGCTGCATACTTTGTCACAGATTTTTTTGTTTTAATATATTCCTAGAAATTAAAAAAAATCTAGAATTTATATATTTTTTCTACAAGTTTAACAAATTTTCTGCAATTTTCGATATATTTGATTACACTTTGATTTGGTGAATGTATTATAATTAATAAAACTATCGCGAAAATTCTACTTGCAAATCTTGACATTTTCAATAAATTTGTCGCACTTTACATACGTTTTCTTTTGAATTTAAATAAATAATCTGCGATTTTTTTATTTATTTTATTACCATTTAATTAAGTGTTTTGGGTTTATTAGAAAATTAATTAATACAATTTTCACGGCAATTCTTTCTGACAATGTTTACATTTTTAATAAATTTGCAGATTTTTTGTTTGTGTTTTTATTCCACTATCTATTATCAAGCGTTACATGGAATAATAATAATCATTTATTGATGCCTCTGACACTAGTATGTCTTACACAGGTGAAATTATATTACACATGGAATACAAACCAAAACGGTCATACAAATATAATCTACTCATATAGATACTAGTATATATAGAGGTATATAGACAAGTTATACTAGTTTACTATAATCTAGTTTGATTAGAAAATAAATTAACAACATTTTCAGAAAATTTGTAACATTTCATAAACTAAGATTTTCAGTTGCAGCTGATGTTTTTATAAAAATTTCTGCAACTTGCACAATTTTTGTAAGCATGCTGCATACTTTGTCACCGATTTTTATTTTTGTTTTAATATATTCCCATAAATTTGCATAAATGTTCTGCAAGTTTCACAAATTTTCTACAATTTTCGATATATTTTATTTTCACTTTGATTAGGTGAATGTATTATAATTAATAAAACTTTCACGAAAATTCTACTTGCAAAACTTGACATTTTCAATATTTTATCGCAATTTACATGCATTTGAACCAAGTTTAATACATTTTCTGTGATTTTTTTATTTATTTCATTACACTTTGATTAAATGAATTATAAAATGCAATAATAAAACTGTCGCGAATATTCTACTTGAACAATGTGAGATTTAAAAAAAAAGCAATTTCCCTACTTTTTCTGCAATTGAACAAATTTTTTTGCACTGTTTGATTTATTTTATTACACTTTGATTAAATGTATTAGAAAATAAATTAATAAAACTTTCACGAAAATTCTACTTGCACAATTTGACGACTTCAACAAATTTTTCGTAATTTACATACTTTTCTACTATTTGAAAAAAATGCGTTTTTTGTAAATTTATTATATTATACTTAGGTTGAGTGTTTTGGATGTACAGTCATGCTCACATAAATCTAGTACAAGAAATTAGGTTACAATAGCAATTTTATATAGCAATGTCAAATTTTTTGAACTAGATTTATATGAGCATATAAATTAATTATTTACATTTTTGTGAAAATTCTTCCTGCAAAATTTGAAATTTTAATAAATTTTGTGCAAATTTCCATACACTCAGATGTAAAAAAACCGGGTCATTGGGTCATTGTTTGCAAAATAACCATTTTTTTTTAAATTTTGCTGTTAGTATAGTCCTCAGAATAACATTTTTTATTTAATAATACTTATTATTTATGTAATGAACATTAATAAGCGAAAACGATAATGTACATATACACGAAAGAAAATGCATTTTTGCAAAAAAAAAACTTAACAGAGATTAAAAATGAATATGACAGTTAATCGAAAGCAAACAAGTCAAAACCCAGTAGCCACCTTGATCCTCTATGCATAATGCCGAATGAGCAATAGGTAGTGAAGAACGCATACCTTTAAATGTTATTTTCGCTTACAAAATAAACTAATAAGTATCTTATGCTTTTTTTCTACATACTGATGGTCTCTTTGATTGTAAAACACTAAAACTTTCATTCTAAGGACCATACCAACATTAAAATTTAAAAAATAGGTTTTTGCAAACAACGACCCAATGACCCGTTTTTTTTGCATCTCAGTGTACATTTGCTGCATTTTTTCTGCGATTATTTGTTTTTTTATTCCACCATTATCATGAGTTTTATATGTATTAGATTAAAAAATAAAGTAAAATCATTTTCAGAAAATTGGGAACTTTTTGAAACTTCTACCAAAATTGTCGTAAAGTTTTTACTGGCAACCTTGATATTTTCAATGAATGATCTACAATATGATGTATTATTATTATTGCAGTTAAATATATGATCCTAGGTAATACGATGCACAGATACGGACTCTGGGAATGACGCGTCCGTAAGACCGAGCAGTCTGCTATCCTTGTCTGGTCCCGCACAGTAAACAGGGAACAGGGAACTCGGACGGACGGACGCTTTATTCCCAAAGTCCGTGGCTATATAGATTTAGGTAAAAGTAGGGTCCAAAAATCACAAAATGCCTATATGGCCCTTCTGCCAGGAAGTTTGAGCACCCCTGCTCTAACTGACATGTAAACATGGTTACATATTGCCTGAATTCGACATAAGTTCCTTATTTCATTTCATTCTATTATATTTACCTTATGCATGCGAACGAGTATAGAAAACGCGGTACTTTGTTCAAAAAACATGAGTCATTGTCAGCTCTCGCCGAGGGGACTATATTACATTTTTTTTTTAAATTGTCTCTCAACAAAATGATATATGATGTTTGCTTTGGGCAAATAACATCATTTGGCATATGAAATAAATGAATACATACAAATGTAAGATACTAATGTTAGAACTAGTTTTTATTTGCTATACATAAAAGTAATGTTTATCTAGATACCGTCTCTAGACATAGAAATGATTGACTAACTCGCAGACAAACTTCATCACCTAACATTAATCATCATTAAATCTAACGTCCTGGACATTTCTTTCGAACCTAGGGGCAGTGTTGATAGCATCCTTCATTGCGGTCGTAATGAAATCAATGCATCATCATTACGCCCTTCTAGGCGCGCGTAAATCATTGATAAATCTGGCGAAAATGCGACCATGTCAAAACCGTGCGTCGCTTCAAAAGTTGGTGGGTGCCGAAAACGGGAATGTGTTCGGACTTTTAAAAAGGGCGGCCATCCGTCAAGCTAATTAAATTCATTTAGGCGTCGCCGGTGCATATTACGTGTGACGTCGGCGAGGATGTAACGGGCTATATAGCAGGAACCCCGGGGACGATATCATCGAAGTCACGGCCTCCTATATTTAGGCACCTCCGCCGGAATAGAATAATAGGAACCTTAATTTTTACTCGAAAATTCAGTACGTCGTCCCGCCTAATTTACAGCGCGCAGGCCTAAAATTAAACTGCTACAAATCGCTTTAATTACCTTAATTAGATCCGGGTATTTTCGTAGATTGCCCCCCATTCAGGGCGCGCAATTTAAAATCGCCATCAAGCCTGGGCGATCCCTCACCGGCGAGTTACGTACCGTTCTGATCCAATCAGTGATATGAATATGTGCGACATGTTTATGGTCCAGTTTAGAGGTTTTATGGGAGCTTGGTTCTATGCGAATAAATCGCCAGTCTATCGGGCCGATCTGTGGAGGAAGCACAAATCAGGGCGAGCTGCGTTTCCTGCAAGTATGGTTTTTTGTGATTCAGAATTACTGCGAGACATGTAAGCCGGAGGAAAAATTACAACTTTGTTTATGTTTACATATATCGGGGACAAGAAAAGTGACCAAGTAAAAAAAGACAGTTTCGAGATAAATGCATTTAAAAATTCAACATTTTTTTTCAATATTTATAACTTGTGCAAAGTTTTCATTAACATTCTAGGGAACAATGATAATATAGAAATAAAACGAACTTTTATGGTACCTCGTCGTTTCAACTCATTTTTGTCAAATATTGACTTGGTAACTTTTTTTTTCAACATCCACGATATATTGTATCAGGTCAGTAATCCTGATATGATGATGATGATGATGATGATGATGATGATTATTATTATTGAATGACAGAAGCATTAAGAGTTATGCTTCTTTTATTCGTTAATACACCAAGCCAGGTTTATAGTCATGATTTTTGTGCATTTTGGTAACTACATCCGGACGTACTGTACTGATAAGACCTACCAGGTCGAAACCAGGTCTGTAGTTATCCACGGGGGTAGTGACCAAAATGCACACCATATATTTTATTATTATTATTATATATGTACTATGTATATCTAGAAAACGTATAATTTGTCGAATGGACAAATGCGTTAATTGTGATTAATATGTAATACCACATTTCAGTATTATGTGCTGAAAATTTATGAAAAAAAAACGAACATATAACTATAAATGATCGTAAAATCCACGTAGTGAAACAATTAATTATAGTTACGCACGGCTATAGAATTCGGTCCCGTTTTGTTCCTGAATTACCAAACTGTGCGGCAGAAATCACGGCGGAATAATTGTCCTTTGTGGACAGCTCCGGGCGGCGAAAATGCGGCGGCGCGAAAACTGGACAATGGGGGCTTCACGTGTGCAAGCCGGATAAACCCCCTGCCCACGATCCTGCGACGTGTAACGGTAACCATTCTCTTAAAACAATTAAAGTAATTTCGCCGGCCATCACGCGACGGGGCGGCGGCGCTGCGGGGGTTGGGGGTGGTTGTGCGGGGGTTATTAATATTTTACGCGACGCCCGTCGAGCCATTGTCGGCGGCTTTGTTTCCACCACTGACAATTCGTTTTCCGCGAATGTACCAATTAGTCGTGGCCTGTTTGTTGGGGAAGCAATCAGTGTTTCGGATGCTAAGCGACTGTTTGAATCGAGTGGTATTTGCATAAACGGCGCGCAAGATTTTCCACGCTAACCTATTGCAAAGCATTCATTATTAGCTGCACAAATTAATTATAACAGCAATGTACAGCCTCAGGTAATGATCACTTAAATGATAGTTCGACATGTGGATAAATAGAGAGGCAGATGGATAGATAGGTAGACTGATAGATAGGTAGACTGATAGATTAATATATAGACATAATTCTACCTAGATACGTAGTAAGTATGCAAATAGAATATCTAAATATAAATTTAGAAATAGCCAGACAGGCAGAAGGATAGGTATCTACAAAAAATACATTATTTATAACTTTTATATTAATTACAAATTAAATTAGGCATAATTAACTTTTTTTTGTAATAAATTATAAAAACATAAATATATCTCTGTGATTATTAGTTAAACAATTATTTTGATACTTATCTTCTTGGCCAATTTTTAAAATAATTCTTTTTTTTAATGCTTTGTGTGAGAATAAAGTCTTAAAATTGGCTAAATTTTGAAAATTACATTTTGCCAAAATTAAACTCCACTTGCCAATCATTTATTGCACTCTTTAGTCCACTGAACTCGAATTAAAGATAAAAATAGATATGTATATGTATAAAAAATTGTAACTACTTTTTAAAATCTATTCTAATTCCTCTGAAACACATGTGTTATTAATCAGATTTTAGGCTTAATTTGGTGGTTGCTTCATTAATCAGCTTTTTCATAAACGTTTTTCAGTTGTACCATTGCTCAAAGAAAATGGCATCATTTACTATAAGAACACCATCTTTTCATAGAGAGGGTGAGCAATAGTTGCACTATTGCTCAAAGACAATGGCATCATTTACAATAACAACCCTCTTATTTTTCATATATAGAGAGAGAGAGCATCTATATATTATCGTCTTCTTCTCGTCTTTGTAAAACTTGTAACTACTTTTTAAAATCTACTATGTAATTCTTCTGAAATACATGTGTTCAAATAATTTGAGAAGTTTACATTGATCAGATTTTAGGTTTCATTTGGTTGTCCCTTCATTAATCAGCTTTTCATCAAAGTTTTTCAGTTGCACCATTGCTCAAAGAAAATGGCGTAATTTACTATAACAACCCCTTTTTTTCATATAGAGGGAGTGAACATCTCTTTATTCTCGTATTCATGGAGTTGCACTATTGCTCAAAGACAATGGCATCATTTACCATAACAACCCCCTTATTTTTCATATATATATAGAGAGAGAGAGAGAGAAAGCATCTGTATATTATCGTCTTCTTCTCGTCTAATGAAGACCAGAGCAGTGCCAATTGCTAATTGCGGAAAAGTTGCGATTGAAGAATTATACTTTAGCCTTTCTGAAATTGGCACATTTGCATTTTTTTTTAATTTGCAATTCTTTTATAATTCTTCAATCGCAACTTTTCCGCAATTAGCAATTGGCACTGCTCTGGAAATACATCCATTGAAATGCATTAAAATCACCTTGAAATTCTCAAAAAGGCCGAAGCCATAGTTTAGAGTTTCTTGTGTACTTTTGTCTAGCTTAGACATTTGAAGGTTTTGGTATTGGTATTTACCAATTAGACTATTAGAAGGTTGAAAGTATTTCATCGGCATCATCATCATCATCTTTAATCTTCTTTTACCATAACAACCCCCTTATTTTCATATATAGAGACAGAGAGAGAGAGAGAGAGAGAGAGCATCTGTATATTATCGTCTTCTTCTCATCTTTATTAGGCTATTGGACTTTATTAGCCTTTCTGAAATTTGCACATTTGCATTTTTTTTGCATTGCAATTTTTTTGTAATTTTTCAATCGCAATTTTTCTGCAATTAGCAATTGGCACTGCTTTGGAAACCCATGCATTGAAATGCATTCAAATCACCTTGAAATTCTCAAAAAGGCCGAAGCCATAGTTTAGAGTTTCTTGTGTACTCTTGTCTAGCTTAGACATTTGAAGGTTTTGGTATAGTATTTACCAATTAGACTATTAGAAGGTTAAAGTATTTCATCCGCATCATCATTCATTCCATCATCATCATCATCACCTTTAATCTTCTTTTACCATACATGTGTAGAGTTTTGTTACATTTAATTACCCTTTTCAGCAAAAATTCGCCATACTTTTCTATTTTTTGTCAGGTCCTTAGCTTCTTTCCAACTTATTCCTTCTTCTTAAGTATTTCAGCAACGCTATTATCCCCAGATGCTCGTGGCCCTCCTCTAATATTTTTAACGCCTTTCTTTGCTTTCCAAATCTTCTTGACCTGTCTTCCTTCGTCCATTTTGCAAAGATGACCCATCCACTTAAGCTTCTTGTCATCTATATTGTCTTTGATTGACTTGACCTGTAGTTCTTCTGTTATCTCGCTACTTCTTTTTTTGTCATTTCTAATTACTCCAGCGACTTTTCTCAGGTGCTTCATTTCCGCTACTTGTACTCTCTTCTCTTGCCATTTTTTTAGTACCCAGATCTCAGCTCCATACGTTAGGATTTGGGTAAATATAGTTTTATATACTATTATATAAAACTATTACATACATAGTATTATATATTATAGTATTTCTTGATACTTAGTTTCTCTTGATATTTCCTTTTTGTTTAAAAAACACTTGTATAGAGAGTTATAGATTCTTTGATTTTGAATCTGTTTCATAATTCACTTTATTGGGCTCCCTTGTTGCTAATGCTTACTCCAAGGTATTTAAATTCTTCGACGTGCTCTAACTAATCTTCTCCCAGATGTCTTCCTTCGTCCATTCTGCAGAGATAACTCATCCACTTCCATCTATCTTGTCTTTGATTGACTTGACTTGTACATTTTCTCGATCAAAATTGAACAAAATCGACGAATTGCCCAGAAGTATAAATTGTAGCAATACATTGTGTGTATTAAAAAAAGGCATGAAATTGGTCGACGTTTGATTTAGAGCGTCGATTTATGTGACCTAATCAATTATCAGGGTTACTTTATTAGAATATCTTAAGCAATGCTTATAGTCAAAGGGAAATCGTTTATTTTAATATTGAGGGTACTAAGAATCATGCAAATGGCTTAAATACTTGTACGAGATAAAAGTCTTAAAATTTGGTAGCAACACCGTTAAGAACATAAAACAATATGCAATAAAGTAATTTGGTATTTTCGAAAATATAATTCAAAACTTGTTTGACAATCAAATGGTTTTATTATTAATGGTTTAATGAGTTCTTATATCCACAAAACTACTCAATATATGGCACCACTTCATGAAACATGACAAGGTCTATTCGATACCAATTATGGCGTGTTAATATAATAATAAATGACATAGTGTGGAATTACACTTTAGTCATTTGTTTTGATTGGATCTTGTGTTTAAGCAACTTTAACAAAAAAATCAACAGTCAATTCTCCATAGTATCGAAATAAAAATCTCTACAATAATTTTATCGGGAATAGAACTATCACATAATAAAGGCTTGATCCATCAACTTCATATTTTCACAATAATACTAATCATTTTTAAACCGGGCATTTTTAATATATAATTTTAATTACAATTCCATTGTGTTTTCAAAACTTGACAAAAGTTTAAATGTTGTGGAGGTTCCATGAGACTTATAAAACCGCAGCGCGAAGAAAAACAGCGAAAGAAACCTACATTATAAAGCACTTGAAGTCATATTGTGCAGCCAGAGTTACGTGGAACTTGCCGATTGAAACGCAAGACGGATGATCAGAGCTGATTTATGAGGCGAGAAGAAAGGCCAGCGCGCAACTTCGGAGTTTTTTTTTAATAAGTTCAATGTTACCGAGGCGAGCTCTGAATAACGGCCGAGACGTGTGAAGTGGTAATTAATAAAACAATTAGTGGTTGTGCGAGAGTTGCACGGCATACGTGCGTGGCTTAATTGTTTGGGAACAGGAGTTACTCATTTTACTCAGGGTATTTGAGTTTCCAGCGTTCTTCTATTATTCCAGGTGACCGTTAATCGAGGTGTTATGTTACGTGTAATTGAATCGTTGGTGTGGTAAAAGTCGCATGAAACTTGATTCCACTCATAAATTCTTCACAGACATACGCTAAATACAATTAATTGGTGTGATAAATGAATGGTGTTTCACAAGATTTAATAGACACTCTATAATCCCAATTAAATATTTCGGTAAATTATATGATGAAATATATGACAACACTGTACTAAAGAAAATGATATCGTTGCTAAAACAGTAAATACTCAATTTAATTATAGTTCTCAATATTTGCATATTTAAATATTATCTCCGCGGGCAACTGGAGACCGGTTTCGACGTGATGGATCTCATCAGCCTCATACACTGTACAGTACTTCTAAGCCAATCATAATATAATGAAGTAAGCGAGAAGTGATTTCAACAAGAGATGGCGTTCATACGCTTCTCTCACACTTCAATAAATATTTATTTAGACAACATATATACAAGGGAACTCAAATCGTTTCACGACGTTCGATTTTACGTCCCATACAAAATGTGTACAATTTTAAAAGTTTAATCTCGAAAATTCAATAGTCTTTTAATTGACCATGATAAGCCCAATTATCTCAGCAATTGGCATTAAATCAACAACAATAATAATAATAATAATAATAATAATACACTAAGTTGTATATTTCTGAAACAGGCTTCTTAGCTTGAAAAATTAAATATAAGTTTTGTTACTAAACTTATCTATTGCATATTTTTTAAATGTATTTTAGAATTATTCGTACGTATAATATTACATACGATTATTATAATTCAATCGTTTCACTTTATAAATTCACTCATAATTCTTAATAATAAATCATTCATTACAAACTTTCTTTAACGACTGCCGGGAAACAGCTTAGATTCGGTGTAATATATAAAATCCATTTCTCGAAGCTTCCACTCTGTTACCATTAATTTCACGTAACTATCGTGCTGATAATTACAAGGAGGAATAATGCGTAGCTTGGTTAAATTGAAATGAGGTAGAAAGACGGCTCAAATTACAGGTTATTAATTACCAGAGAAGTTACATGGAAAAAATTACCATTAATTTAAATTCATTACTGTTTGGTAATTGGAGCCAGACTTTATTGTTAGTAATAATTGTAATTAGACGCAAGCCGAGATTTTGGGGAACTGTTCCAGAATGTTACACGAAACGTATTAGACAAAATATAATAATTATTATAAGTTGATAATCAAGATAATTAATGGCCCAGAGTTCAAATCCGTATTGATTAATGTAGAGACATGGGGTTATATGTATGTAGATCTTAATATTTTTAATTATTATCCAATATTCCCCATCTAACATACTTCATATTACAAACTTAAGGCACCGACTTTCAATCAATGGTCGTGTGTACGATTTTCCTCCGTATATATGTTTCTAATATAAAAAAGGTAATTTCTTCTTTGTACAATTGATACACAAAACTACACCTACTTCGCAAAATATCAGATTTCTAAGTCTACTCTAGTAGAAATGTTAACAAAAAAAAAACGATTTGCTAAGTAACACTTTAAGGTCATTTATTTTGGAAATTAAAGCGATAGAAAACAAACATATTTACATTTTCATTTAATTTTGCCTTTCTTAGCATGCTCATAAATTTATGCCACGAAGTTGTAGGACACCTTGTATAATTATTTGGCATAACTTATCATGTAAGGCTTCGACTTCTAATCATAGACGGAGGGTTATTTCTATACATATGTGTTATATTTTTAGTTTAAGAACTTGATCCGAATCCTACTACTGACACTGATCAATAAAAAACTAAATTCAAGTATTTCATGTAGAATTCTTTGGCAATTAAGTTTTTCAATTTATTTTTTATTATTAATTTGGCATTTAAGTTGCAGTGTTCTTTTATGACGCAGTCAGTGTACATATACATATTTCTTGAATCCGTTCGTAGTAAATTCAAGTATATCCATTTTATGTGTAAGCATGTACTCTTCAAATCCCGCGTTTGTAATTTTTAAATGCCCGTTGTTTCGCAAGTAATGGAGGCGTTATGGCATGCGTCTGCATTATGGCAGTTTTAAGTGCTGTGGTCCTATTATTTATCGACAATTTTATGCTAATAAAATCCGCAATAATACATTGTGCACGAGACAAAACGCGTGTAGGCATGCATTGTGAACACGAGCCTCGAGAGCGAGCACAGACGAGCAGTTACTTTTAATTTAATTGCAGGCACGATCGCGCACTTATCGAAAAATTATGCAAGAGACTATAAAGAGGCATTGTATTCAATTGCGCAAAATTACTATCATTTTCATAAAGAAAAACGATCACGTTTATTGTTAATGAAGAATTTATGTGATAGGGAATAAGTCTGAATATTGCAATTACAAAAAAAAATCACATGAATTACATTTTTGTATTGAATTATCGACGGCACTTCATTGTTAATACATATTTTTACTACCAGCAATGCAGCTATTTAAAAGTTGCTATTTTTAGTACTGCCAAAATTGTTTTACATGGCAATTGAGCACTATACAAGGTGTCTCACAACTACGTGTCATGAATCTAAGAGATATAAGAAAGGCATTTTTTTTTCTAATTGCTTTTGTTTCCAAAATATAGGTTCTTAAATTGGTACTTAGCAAATCAATTTTCTCATTAACACAGTGCCGTAGAAACAGGGATTCATCTATGGTTATGGTCAAAATAAGATACAACTTTGTTTTATTTCGCCAACATCCTGTATAAATAAATCAATGTTTTAATAACTGAAATAGTAGTTTAAAACCAAGCAGGGATTTTAATTGCTATAACATTTTTACTTAAAACTAATAATTTAAAAAAAATCCCTGTTGTAAACTCAATGCGGGGACATACTGTACATAGGTAAAATTAACTGTAGGTACAAAGCAAATTAACTCAAATGGAGTTTTACAAAATGTGCTATGTGACAGTTTTCTTATGGAGAAAACATATTTTTAAGCATCTCCAGACTGGATCCTTGTAGCGAGTGATCATTTAAATTTCAGCTCCAATTATCCATGGAAATTTTCGCACCCAATAGATTAGTAATCTCGCCTTTCTTATTGGCTGCGAAAATCTCGATAGCTGACTACAGCTGAATTTTAAATGATCACTCGGTATAAGGACTCCTATAACCAATTGGCACTTTAAAGATTTTGCAGCCTCAGCATTAAAAAAAAAAAAGTTGTTCAAAATCTATACAAGTGAAACGTGTATGGAAGCACGAGAAACATTCTTTACGATTGTGAAGTGTTGAAGCGAATAAGAATAGCTTCAAATAAACGAAGGAGATGCCTTGATCTAGCAGTAGAAATTTAATAGGTGATGAAGAAGAGAATAACCGATTATAACTGAATAACTTGGAATAGGCTTTTTGAAATTTTGCCCAAGAACCCAAGAAAGTTCAAGTTCAGTATATTAGGCTTTCGGCCCATTCCACAAAAATAGTGCATCGGGTGTTAAGTAACGAGAAATGCTTCATACATACTTCTTCTTCTTCTTTCTTCTAAGTTCTTTACCTCTCCGATGAAAATTACGCAAATAAAACATTAGCACGTAAGAGCATTTTCACATGTATACTATACTCTACTATTGATCAGTGGTAATCTAATAGCTGATTAAAAAGACGTTAAGGACCGATTAAAACTGACACACTGGGAATATGATTTTCGAAATTTGAAGTAAAACGTGTATGGAAGCACCAGAAATATTCTTTACGATTGTGAAGCATTGAAGCGAATAAGAACAGCTTCAAAGAAACGAGGAGATGCCTAGATCTAGCAGTGGAAGTCTAATAGGTGATAAAGAAGTGAAAACCCGATTATAACTGACGCACTCGGAATAGGCTTTTTGAAATTTTGCCCAAGAACCCAAGAAAGTTCAAGTTCAGTATGTTAGGCTTTCGACCCATCTCACAAAAATAGTGCATTGGGTGTAAAAGTAACGAGAAGCACTTCATACAGGCCTCTTCTTCTTTCTTCGAAGTTCCTCTCTGTGGAAAATTACGCAAATAAAACATGAGCACGTAAGAGATTTTCACGTGTATATCTACTATACTTTTTCTACGCCTCAAAGAAAACTTACAAGACTTTGCAAAGACCATGCCAAAGTGGGATACCTAATATGAATATTTCATTTTATCGTACACCTACAGCTGAAATTTAAATGGCCACTCAGTATAAGGACTCCTGTAACTAATTGGCAGTTTACAGATTTTGTAGCCACAGCATTAAAAAAATAAAATTAAAGAAAATAAGTTGTTCAATATCTGTAGAAGTGAAACGTGTATGGAAGCACCAGAAACATTCTTTACGATTGTAAAGCGTTGAAACAAATAAGAACAGTTTTATACAAAAACGAGGAGATGCCTAGATCTAGCAGTGGAAATCTAATAGCAGATGAAGAAGAGTAGAAACAATTAAAACTGGTGCACTTCGAATAGGCTTTTCGAAATTTTGCGCAGGTGAAGAACCAGTACCCAAAAAAGTTCAAGTTCAGAACGTTAGGCTTTCAACCCATCCCACAAAAATAGTGCATTGGGTGTTAAGTATCGTAACGAGAAAAACTTCAAACATGTTTCTTCTTCTTTCTACTAAGTTCTTTACCCCTTCGAGGAAAATTATGCAAATAAAACATGAGCACGTAAGAACATTTTTGTATGAAAGTTTTCCAAACTCTAGTAGAATAAAGTATCATACTATACTTTTTCTATGCCCCAAAGAAAACTTACACGAAAAAAAATTAGAACATTTTGAAAAGACAATGCCAAAGTGGAATACCTAATACGAATATTTCATTTTATCGTATACCTAGAGCTGAAATTTAAATGACCACTCAGTATAAGGACTCCTATAACTAATTGGCAGTTTACAGATTTTACTGCCCCAGCAATAAAAAAAAAGTTAATAAATAAGTTGTTCTAAATCAGTAGAAGTGAAACGCGCACTAAAAACATTCTTTACGAATGTGAACCATAGAAGCGAATAAGAACAGCTTCAAAGAAACGAGGAGATGCCTAGATGTAGCAGTGGAAATCTAATAGGTGATGAAGAAGAGAAGAACCGATTATAACTGAATATCCAATAACTTGGAATAGGTCTTTTGAAATTTTGCCCAAGAACCCAAGAAAATTCAAGTTCAGTATGTTAGCCTTTCGACCTATCCCACAAAAAGAGTACATTGGTTGTAAAAGTAACGAGATTCACTTCATACAGGCCTCTTCTTCTTTCTTCTAAATTATTTACCTCTCCGAGGAAAATTACGCAAAAAAAACATGAGCACGTAAGAGTATTTTCACGTGTATACCTACTATATCTTTTCTACGTCCCAAAGAAAACTTATACGAAAAAAACTTAGAAGACTTTGCAAAGAACATGCCAAAGTGGGATACCTAATACGAATATTTCATTTTATCGTATACCTAGAGCTGAAAGAAATTTAAATGATCACTCAGTCTAAGGGATCCTATAACTAATTGGCAACATATAGATTTTGCAGCCTCAGCATTAAAAAAAAAAAGTTAGACAATAAGTTGTTCAAAATCTCAAGAAGTGAAACGTGTATGGAAGCACCAGAAACATTCTTTACGATTTCTGATCAGCTTTAAAGAAACAAAGAGATGCCAAGATCTAGCAGTGGAAATCTAATAGCTGATGCAGAAGAGTAGAAACGATTAAAACTGCTGCACTTGGAATAGGCTTTTCGAAATTTTGCGCAAGTAAAGAACCAGTACCAAGAAAGTTCAATATAACTATATTTATATATAGGGTGTTAAAAAAGAATGTAAAATATTTAAGGGGGTAGTAGTATGAACCACAAAGAAGCAACACGTGCTTCGTGTAATAAACATTGGTTTTTAAAGTAACGGTTTCGGAGATATAATAGAATATTATTCTTTTTTACCTTTTTTTATTTTGCTTAAAACTTATCATTTTCTTATCATAGTTGGCTGATGTTTTGTGAAATAAATATTCAGTATTTGACAGTTGTTGTTGTGCACACGTTTTCATTGTTATATCTATTTACTCTAATGCAGAATTAGCCGACATGCATTTTATGTATGGTCATGTTAATGGAATTGCCACCGAAGCACGACGTCTTTATGTATAAGCTTATCCAAATCGCCAGATTCCTTTATATCGTATGTTTTGGTATGCATGTTTGGAAAAATGAATCAAAAAAGTCAACAAATTCGAGCCAATGAGTGTGTTTTTGAAAGAGTTCGAATATCCTTCAGACAAAGATGTCATGCCTGCTTGGAAATGGATGGAGGACACTTCGAACATCTTCTGTAACTCTGTTCTTTGCTTTTGATAGAAGCTCCCTTTGTTTGTATGCACTTAATCAATAAGTAATAAATAATTGCAAATGGGCAAATAAATGTTTCAAACAAGAATAATCTTCCATAACTCCGAAACTGTTACTTTGAGGACCCATGTTTATTAAGACCTTTTTTTATTGTGGTTCATACTACTATCGTCTTAAATATCATACACTCTGTATAACACTTTTAACACCCTGTGTAGTATAGTATATTCATCTGACTAATACAGGGTATCCTACATATAGTAGGATTGCATGGATATCTTTGTTATTCTTAAAGATAAAGATCTGGTTAAGCGGGAAATGGTGTGCAGTTTTATAAACTGGTTCAGATTATGTTGAAAAATCTTAAAGATAGAGATCTGGGTAAATGGGTAATGGTGGGAAGTTTTATAAGCTGGATCAGATTATGTTGAAAATTTTTCAATAGTCTTAAAATAAAAATAAAAATTGGAACAATAAATATTTCCCATATTTATTAGTTTGATATAGGTTGTTATACATCGTTGAAAAGAGAAAAGAAAGATTTATACGTGTAAAAGTAAAATATGACGGTCGTTTAAAATAAGAAAGTTGCTATTAATATTTACAAAACCTTCATCTTGAATTTTATTTTGACTTGATTCTTAAGTTTGGGCAATTGAATCAAGTAACTGCTATTTTAAACTTTTTTCTGGATCTTTAATAATTATTGAAATATCATAGTTTTTTTTAAATCGCGATTTTTAGTTCTTTCAGAATTATTTCTAAACTGCTCAGACTTTTGAAAGTTTTTCAACATAATCTGAAACAGCGTACAGAATTGCACAACATTGCCTATTTAACCAAATCTCTAGCTTTGAAAATAAGAAATATACCCATGCAATACTACTCTTCTTATAATATATTGGGTTTTAAGTGGCCGAAAAACACGTCACACATGTCTTCTTCTTCCTTAGTACCTTTTCGAGGAAATGACTCAAAAAACATGAGCGCATAAAACCATTTTTAACTAAATTGTTTACTGAACATACTATACAAAAGTATCATACGACATTTTTCTACGCCCAAAAGAAGAGTTAGAAGAAAAAAAAAACTTAAGCAGATTTCGTAGCTTCTGTAGGACTAATAATCAAAACATAACCGTAACTGGTAGGTATAAATGTAACTCTTCATTATTCATTCGTTTTTATACGTCTCATTTATAAATTCAGATTTTCTCTTATATCATCTAAAAAAAAACATGAGTGCGTAAAACAATTGTCACGTGTTTACTATACATACTACGAGTATACAAAAGTATCATACTTTACTTTTCTAAGCCCAAAAGAAGAGTTAGAAGAAAAATACTTAAAAGACTTTGGAAAGGCCATGCCAAAGTGGGATAATAGGAATATGTTATTTTATCTTATTCCATTTTATGATATCTTAAATATTTCGTTCTCCCAAAGCAGATTTCGTAGCTTCTATAGGACTAATAATCAAAACATAACCATAACTCATATAAATGTAACTATCCATTCTTTATTCACTTTTATACGTCCCTTTTATTATTTCAGATTTTCTCCTGTATCCACTGACACATAAACGGTCTGCTAATAATTCCATCCCTTTGCCCACGTTCCCATTTTTCTCCATCGAGCTGGCGTAGTCTGTAACTGGGGGGGGGGGGGGGGGGGCGAGAGGCAGATAAATCACCAGGAGTAAAACTATCCTCCAGATTATACAGTTACATATATTTCTGGGACTCCGAGAGCCCCGGATTGTTTATATTTTCCCAGATTTATTGCCGCCGTAAACCTTTTATCATTTTACGTCCCGGAGGATGGAGTATATCCCAGTGGGCTCCGCACGCGCACACACCACGCTCTTATTCAGCACTGATTTCATTAAGCGTTACATTATTTATAGTGGTTCACCGGCTAAACTGCGTTATTTTATGGCCGTCTAGAGAAATAGGATAATTTATTGTAGCGCGGAATTGAGCATTGAATCCACACGGTCGTTACACTTTTATTTAATCAATTATGTTGATAGCGTTATAAGCCTGATTTTCTATACATTTACTTACTACGTTTATTGAGCGTTTTTTTCCGATAAAGTTAATTGATGGTTTAAGTTATGTAGGCTTGTGTAGGCTATGTCGATCCACAAGATTATAATATTGGAAAGATGGGAACTCGACTCAATTCAACTTATAAATGTAATGTATACAACTCACCTACTGAACTGAGTTTTTTAAATTATTGTTACCTAGTTCTTCAATGACTGTTTACGTTTGGCACACATATTGTAGCTCATCGTGTGCACGTTATCCAGGCCAGAAATTGTGCACGTCGTCAACGTAGATCGGAAACTAAGCGTAATTAATCAATCCTGGCGGTTCCTTCATTGATTTTTAGTCAGGAAGCGTGCACAGGGAGCGTCCGTGCGGAGCTCCATCCGACTCAATCCCATCTAGATCACTGCACTGACGCCCATAAAAAGCCATGACCGTGCGATTTCCACCGGCTGATTGATGGCCCCTCAATTTTTTGAACCATCCCCACGTCTCCCGCTGCTAATTAAACTTATCACCGCGATTTGTTTGTATTTAATTTAATATAAATTGTTTGCGTTTAACAAACGCAAACACGACGGTCCCTCCCGGGTCCGCACGAAATTAATTTATCCCCACAGCACAAAGATAAGGATCAAACTATTAAGGCTAAGTGCGGGACGGCTAAGGATCTTAAGGGCCTAACCCTTATTTATAATATTAATATTGTGCATACCTTGATGCGCGAATCAAAGGGCCCCCGAATTACGAGCGCTGACCCTCCGAATCCGAAGGCTCGGCTAGGTGATTAAAACAGCCAATACGTTTACGCAAATACAAGAGATACTAGATGAGTTAGGGATATGGCCCTAGGGCACTTAAGGTAATTGCGCGATAACGTAAATAATTGAAAGTTCATGTACACCCATTCCGGCGCAATGACTGTGTGCGTTTTACGCTGCTCCGCGTTATCTCCTGTGTGGTGACTTCTTAATGCGCTCTGGCAGGATATAATTTAACAAAAAGCATATTGCCTGGAGTACAGAAGAGATTACTACAAGAAAACGAGATTACGTGCAATTACAATAATATTCTGTGTCAATTTGCTTATTATTTTAAATACATGGGGCTTTGGAAATAATTCGTTTCTAAAGTAAAGGGTCATCATCGTTTACTTTACCAAACGAATCTTAACTCCAATTATTTTTTTTTGTAAAATTTTGGAGCTACAATCGAACCAGCGATGGACAAGATTTATATATTTGGTAAATGTTTTCTTATTTGAAGAATTATACTAAAAAAATATTTTTTTTATTTTTTATTTGGTTGCGTTTGGTGCATAAATATTTATAGAAAATACGCAAACAAATATACGACTTGAGTAGAATTCAAGCTCAAGTAGGGACTATAGATACGAGCCTTAGTAGTCTAAATCAATCAATTTAAATTTTTGATGTAGAAATTACCCCATTAATTCCTGATTTCCTTTATTATAATAAATTTTGAATATTTAAATCCTACCAAAATATTTACAAAATTATTATACAATGCGACATTTTGGCCTTGCTAGAATTTGACAATTCATATCTATAATAAATGATCTGTAGAATACTAAATATATATAATTTGAATACTTAATTTCATTATTACATTTGACGTGCATTGGCATTAATAAATTATTATTATTATTGTATAATTATTATTAACAAAAATGTGGGTTGAATAGCGCCACTACTTTGCAAACCTATGCGAATCTTTTCAACTTCGACGACGTAAATTACATGCACGTTCCCCGAAGCCGGCTAGCTACTTGTCCACCATTACTCATAACCACCTTCACAAAATCCATGTCTGCGGGGCGATTTTTCCGCTATGATGAGTAACGCAATTGGACGCAGAGGCGTACATTTGTTCTGCAAGCTTTGCAACCACGCTCTTTTGTGTAACAGCTATTGAATATCTGTTCTAGTATTGTAATGATTTTATATTGTGTGCCCCGGCAGTACGTAACAAAAGATCTTATCCGGCAAGACTGGTTATTACACATTAAAGAGCTTTACAACGAAAAAAATGTACGAGATACAATAAATGGAAGATATCGTGTGTGGATGTGGATTGATTTAAATTGCACGTCCTTGTAAAGTATTCAGCTATCACAACGAATTGATCATTTCTTCGTCCGAAGAAGCCACAGTGTGGCGAAACAATTGTCATGAACAATAAACAGTTTTGAAAACTAAAAAAGTTTTCAATTTTTATGAGGAAAATAGTTGGATTTTGGTGGCGTACGCTGTGATGGCAACATTTTTGACAGAGTTTACCTATCAACCCAAAAAAAAAATCCTTAATATTCCCTACCCTTAATCATAAATCCTCGTACTATTTTCCTACTTTATTTTTTTATTTTTTTAAATAGAAACCTTACGTCAAGTATCTTAAGTTTGTGTGAATCAATTAGATAAAAATAATAAAACATGGCTAAAGTATAATCAGTATTCAAAATGATGATAAATGTTTCTGGAAAATATGTACTCTGGTCGTTGCTGCTATAAGTGATATAACAGAGGTAATAGACTTTTTACAGATTTGCACAAAATTTAAGGTAATATTTACATAAATGAAATTATTCAATATAATGTACATTTAATACTAAATAATTTTAATTTCAATGACAAAAATATATATAAATAGTTCTCTCTACATACACTCTAAATTATATCATGTAAAGTCATACCTAGAATAAGTCAAAATATAGTTTGGGTGAATTGAAGTTATTAATAAAATGTACATTTTATAAAAAATAGCATATAATATTTATATTAAAATCTATTTTAGTTTTGCCTGATGATGGTTTATACAGGGAAGTATAGATTTTTTAATTTAAATTTAGTACCTTAATATGAGAAATCTAAGAAAAATATGGTTCTTGTAGTTGAATCTGAAAAAAACACATCTTTCTCAGATATCATATAATTATGTATTTATGGGACATAATAATTTACAGGTAACTGTTAATTATTATGAAGGTACAAAGCTTTCAAAAAAGTAGTACAAAATTTTACGCTACATAGTAATCAATGACACTGTTCCAGATGCAAATCAAATATGTTTCGCTACGTTGCTGAATGTTTCCTAGGATACAAGCAAATAAGTTATTATCTATATTTTTGCAAATGTCATTATTTGTCATTATTTCGTTGGTACCAGTAGGAAAAATATATCATACGTCACTGTAACTACAATACAGACACTCACACACTGACGTATGCGGGGAAATAGCCGACGCTCGATGCGAGTATGGCAATATATTATTATTATTAGTAGGAAAAATTGACATAAGTTGCTTGAATATTCTGTATTAATTTAATTCTCCTATTGAGTGCTATACCAATATTGCATGTGTGCAATATTGGTGCAATTTATTTGCAATGAGTAATTCTGAAGATATTTTATTTTTAGCGTCACAGTTGATTTTCAATTCAATTTCTCCGATTTTTCTTATATTTAATTAAATAAATCCTAAGAACTGGCATATCAATATGAATGCAATTTAATGTATTACTGATATTAAGAAATATCCTGGTATTTGATATGTGCAATTTAACTATTATTCAATGAGAGATTTCAGATATTTCTATGTTTGCTTGAATATTTGATATTTTAGACCTACTGTGGTAAGTATGTCTCCAATTAAGCTCATATTAAAATAACGATATCTCTAAAAACTACCGTATCAATATGAATAAAATTTATTACTGATATTACATTATATACTAGAACTTATCCTGTGGAATTTAATGCTAATGGAATGAGAGATTATGAAGATATTAAATCTTGTGCAGATTTACGTATTTCTCCACAAGGCTCATCCTTATATAACAATATATCAAAAAACGCCGTAAAAAAATGAATAAAATATAATTTTCCTCTTAATTGATATACATATCTTGAATGTGAATGTGTCTAATTAAATTGTCCAATTAGTAATTTTTGAGATATTTTAAATTTTAGTCTGAAAAGTTTTTGAAAGCAAATGCTCCAATTTTTCTGATATTTAATTACCGAAATCTTAATAACTTACAAATCAAAATTAATGAAACTGTTTTTGTTAAAAAAAAATTACCTACATTTATATGCAATTTTCATAATTGATAATCTTATTGTTCTGAACCATCTGCTACTTGCTATTTTGAATAACATTCTAGAAATTTTAACCTTCTCGATATTTCATAGCACATTTTGGAAATTTTAAATCTCCATTACCTTTTGACAATTCTGAAACGTTTATAAAACATTGTGTAACTTCATTGAAATTCATCATATTTTATTGAAAATGTTGAAAGTTATCTCTAAATAATTGTAAATAAATGTTGTAAGTTGATATTACGAACAAGTTTTCCGCAACTTCTCTAAGATTTTCAGGTTTTCCTCTTATATCGATTTCAGAATATCTATAGTAACGTTTTAAATCTTACCTTCTAATGGTTTTCATATTTAAATTGCACATTTAGAAATATTCAATCTTAATCAAACTTTTGGCAATATCAGAAACTTCTATAAAATGACGAATAACGGTAAGCATATTTTATTGAGAATACTAAAACTTTTGCATATTTATTTAAATACTTCTGGTAATATGATAATTTTTACTTTGATAGTTTTGAGTTAGTTTTTTTTTACTTTTTCAGTTTTAGAACGCAAACTTTTGGTAATACATATCTAAAATTTTTATAAAATTATGTGTAATCTCATTATATTTTATTGACAATGTTGAAAGTTTAGCATATTTATTTGTATAGTTTGATAATACTTTTGATAATATGAAAAAGTTTTCCTCAGCTCCACGAAAATTTTCAGGTTTTTATTTTATTTAGTTTCAGCATACCTATATTAAGATATTTAAATTAGCCATTTTTTAAAACTTTGGCAATACATATCTAAAAAACTTTTATAAAATTATGTGTAATCTCGTCATATTTTATTGACAATGTTGAAAGTTTAGCATATTTTTTTGTATATTTTGATAATTACTTTGATAATATTAACAAATTTTGTATTAAGATTTTTTAATTTGCCTTTTAATAACTTTTGATATTCTGATTGCATCTTTCCCAAAGTATATCATATATATTTTGATAATTATTTAGGTAAGTTTTTTTGAAATTTCTCAGGTTTTCCACTTCCTCGATTTCTGAATGTCTACAGTAAGATTGTATAGTAAGAAAATTACATACATTTTGTGCAATATTTTGTTGTTTTCTTACCCATTGATTAAGTGTTTTTAATGGACGGGAAAGTGAATTTCAAATTTTCACGAAATGGGGAAATTAGATGCAATTTGAATAAATTATGTAAACCATTAGTTGTAGGATTCTAGATGTATACCTAGGTATTAATATCATGTACAGATAAAAGTTTGTCAGGTCAGCCCAGAATTTACTAAATTCCTATGTCCTTCTGCCAAAAAGTTTGGTGACTCCTGCTCCAGATCAAACACACTTCGTGGCGAAAATATCATCAACATTCAGAAGACTGGTTCTAGTTAGAATAGCGTGATGTTAGAATACTCTTGCATTCACACGAGTTTTTATTTCTCATTATGTTTCGAAAATACTAGAACACAAATATTCCTATTTTTTATAAGTTTCTTAAAATGTACTTACTGGTAAATTGTTCACAGTAAAAACTTAAATACAATCAACTGGTTTACAATGGGTAAAACATTAAACAACATTAATTCCTATTTTAGCCTCAATTTTTATACAGAAATTTTAAACCTAAAATTTTCAAAACCAATTGATCAGACAAATCAATCTCCTGAGATATAATTAAATCTGATTATTATTGTTAATCGCGATATTGTTATCTGTCAAATAATATATCCTCAAATTTGGGGAAAAAACTGTTATGAGAGAAATTCCTACTATATCTGCACAAGCCACAAAAAAAGACAAAGTAGCAAAATTCTATGTAGAAAATAATATTTACTTTAATAATAACAATATTAATAATAATTATAGCGAAAGAAAGAAAAAAAAGAAAAAACATAAAAAATAATACGTACTGTTTCTCAATAATAATAATAATCATAATGATCCCTACTGCTCCTTAATAATAATAATAATAATAATAATAAAAATAATAATGTAAGAAAATATCAGTAAATCATTCAAAATGTTATCAATAGTCATAAAATTCCCAAATTTGTTAAGTGCATACAACAAAATTCGAACGTGATTACCCCTGGGAAATATCCACCCGCCCACCTTCCATATTCGCAGTCGTCTGGTGGGTGTTGTGTATGTGAGTAATATTTGTATGACGCCGATCGATTTCGTCAATATTATTTTATAACCGGCATATCGTGTGGCAGAGAGTACACATAAAATTCAATATAGCCTGAGTCGGGGGTGGCGAGAGGCCGGCTCAAGCGTTTATCGTGAAATAGGTGCAATAAAACACGTGACCGGCATGCGGGCCTCAGTAAGACGTTACTTTATAAAGTGCGCCTCGGGAAGCTGTTAAAAAGGCTCAGAGTCGAGACGGCTGTGCATTATTGATGTGTAATCGATTACGGGATGTAATTGAGTTCGCCCATTGCGCCCAGAGACAGATATTCGAATAGGTTTTCAAAATAATGAAAAAGGACATATATTCGTAGGTTTTAGTGATGATAGTAGTGTGAAAAATTTGTTGTACTATGTTGTACGTGCAATGAAATTTCGCATCTTGCAATTGTTTGCCCTTAAAATTTTAAGTCCACTGTTGGTCCCTTCGGTGAAAATATTTGTTAGAAACAACGCTGGTGTAAAACGAGGATGCGTCTTCTGGGAACATATTCCGTTTGCCAAATCAAACTACCCACTCCTTTTATTCCTCCAAAGACGCAGAATATCGCATTTCAAAAATTGCCCTTCGATTCAAGGGCTTAAACTCGTTTCAGCTGGAGGAAGCGCCGGGGATGGAACCCCTGCGCTTCAGCGTGATAATCGGTTAATTGCCCAGGGGAGAAGGCTGTCTCACGGAGGCAGACAGCGGAATGGAAAAAAGGGCCGAATTAATAATTCCAGAAACTGCAGCAAGAAAATAGAGGAACAGGGCGCACTTTAAGCTCCTCAAAGTAAACTGCGGAAATTTATGCGCATCCCATTATTGCACATATCGCGAGGAGTTGTTTTTCGCGACGTCGTGCTGCACCAAAGCAGGAAAAACAAAAATAGAGGACTCACTGAAATGGCGATTGATTTACAGAGGGGGGCACCGCGTGTTTTATTCATGTGCACATTGTGCAAGTATAAGGGGCCCATTTGCATACGGGGCGCTGTCTGGCACCTAAGCAAAAATTATTAATGCCAATTGGATGTGGGGCGCTGTTACTCACACGAGTACCCATGCCGTGGACTGATTAACACACAGTTAATATTTATCGTTTCCTACTGACATTACTGAAAGTGAAACAATGAGGACGTGGGCTACGTCTAGCCGGAGACACAAGGATGAATTACTGCGTATATGGAGCAGACTAGTTTTTTCAGAATTAATTAATTTATATATGAATTGTTCGTAGTGTACATTTTTAAATATGCAAACTTGGACAACATAAGCTCTTTGATTGAAGCGACAAGGAAATGTAAGATATTTACTATTAAATAAGAAAATGCTCACCAACAGAAACAGAACATCTAAATATCTGGTTATGTGAGTTTGTTGGAGCCTTTTGCCATCACGGTGAACTTCTAGATCGAGATCGATTTGACCAATACCCCAATTTGGAGTATTAGTACAGTAGTTTTAGTATGCTAATACTACAGAGGGTAGCCTGGTTAGTAATACCAACAATTTATTTTTGCAATTGTAGTTATTAAGTTGACAATCAAAGTTTCCTTGTGATTTTCGACACAGTCATCAATGTGTCATTGAGTAGAAATACGTAAATATATTTTAAAAAACTTTGTATACATTTTTTTTCTTCAAAATTTATGTGGCCCGCCTTTTAAACAGTTCTGCTAGAGCACAGTGCAGAATTTACGTATAAGCTACACAACCTATAGCTTATACCCACTATCCAGGGCCCCCAGAAAATTGTCCGAGTGAGCAATTGTCATATGTAGAGACCGGATTCTAAGCTTGTGCTTTTTGTAAATATCGAAAGCATTACATAAATCAATTAAAGTTTCAGCCGATTTGGAAATGAAAGAATCATTTAACAATGATTTGTTGCTGTTTTTTGCCTTTTTTGCAATGTTGTGCTTATTTTACTCCTTTGCTCTTATTTAGAGCTTTTATCAGCAGATTCTGTATTGAAACGAATTTAATTATCGTGGTGATCATACTTTGTACATGTATTCAACACTTACGCATTCTGCACAGTATTATATTCAGTGTGAGGTGCGAGGCATTACTAATAACAAAATTTAAAAAATCCAAACCCAGTGCAGGGTAAGTTTTTACTGTATTTATTGTTTATCAAAATAAATTTAAAATACTAGTAAATACATTAATCTTATTCGTGTTGCAGAAGTTTATTATTTTTCTACTACAATTACGCATTTGGATTGAGTGATTAATTTAAATTATATACAAAATCTTCCCAATGAAAAAGCATTCGTAATTCTGAACATTGTGCAATTAGTTTAGCCCCATTCGTTACTCCAACAACGTCTCGTTAGTACGGTTACATTATTTCTTGCATAATGCCTAAACAAAAATCTACAGTAGACGAGTGGATTGAAGAACACAAAGAATTGAAATTTGAAAATAACAAAATATTTTGTAGAGTTTGTGTAAAGTCGGTAAGTTATTTCGCCTTCAAATATTGTATAATAATAACAATTAATTCACTACTTTGATTTGCAGTTTCAATGCAATAAAAAATATGATATAATTGAATATGTGAAAACAATACTACTTCAGTTTTGAATTTACATGGACTAGTTTCGACCTGGGGGTCATCAATAGCAGAGTCCAAATCTTTAACCAAAGAAAAATTGCATGTATAAAGTTGTGTGTTACATTGTAATATAAATTAACAGAAATAATTAAACTTACGTCATAAATGGGTGGCGACAAATCGAGTTATGTTTTCGGTTGACTATTTCAGTTAAACACTATTCCACTAGGCAGAATTCTATTAAATTTTCGTAAGACAGTTTTTGAAAACTAATTATTTTGGAAAATTTCAAAAATCTGGTAACACCCCATCATTAGTTTTTGACATTTATTCGCATCTCTTATCAATTATATAAAATCTTATCTCGTTTCACTCTCTCTTCTCTTTTGCAGTAATCGAAAGGCTATTGATGCCCTTTTAACAAATTCATATTCATATGTAAAATACGTTTTTCGGTGAGAAAATAAGTTTTAAATTAAATTTATTTTAAGCATAAAAATATGGTCAATGGTTAGGGTTTAAGGTCTAATGCCCGGTTGCATCAACATTGTTTTAACTCGGATTATGTAACCTAGAGTTATATTTATGTCAGAGTGACGTTTCAAATCAGTAGCATCAAAGTTTGATGATGTGGAATAACGAATAGCAACAAAACCCATCGGGTTAAATAAAACGAGTCACTTGCAAATGAATCAAGTTCTTATAACTCACATTTTTGCTCGGTTGCATCAACATTGTTTTAACTCGGGTTATGTAACCCTGAGTTATATTTATGTCAGGGTGACGTTACGAATCAGTAGAATTAGTAGCATCAAAATTTGATGATGTGGAGTAACATATAGCAACAAAACCCCTCAGGTTATATAAAACAGGTCACTTGTGAATGAATCAAGTTCGTATAACTCGCATTTTATGTTTTATTTCTGATCTGGTCTAAATCATTTTTGAGGTTAACCCCGAGTTAAATTTATAACCCCGAGTTGATATGTAGCTCGCGTTGATGAAACCGGGCATTTATGTTTTATTTCAGATAAATTTATAACCCCGAGTTAATATTTAACTCGCGATGATGTAACCGACACAAACTTTTTTTTATTGTGAAAGTCTTCACGAATCTTGTCGAAAACCAAATGGTTCCCATCTGAAAATTTAAAGTTAACCTTCACATAGCAATTTCAAGGTAACACAATATCAATTGTAACTGAAATATTTTTCAAGAAACCGACTCGTATTCCTTCCGAGATGTTCTGGTGAATCCATCTTAACTTTTAAACTTAATTCGTTTTTACGTAAAATTTATTATTGGGTCGATTGTCCCTTGAAGGTAAAATTTGTTCCCAAAGTGATAATTCACCGGTCAACGCTGAAGTTTTTGTGGATTTGATTGCAATTTTATGATACTCAATTTGAAAATGTATACCTCTATAACATCGATTCTCAACCTTTCAAGGGTCGCGATCCCCAGAAAAGCCCAAAAATAAAGTAAATAACCTCATGACCCCCTTAATAATTAAGGGCTGATTATACAAGGTGTTCTACGGAAACCGTCCATTAAAAGTTTATGGGGTTCCCGATAAAATAACAATTTGAAAAATTTATAAATTCAGCAAACTTTGTTCTCCTCAGGTGGAATACTTTCAACCTTTTATCACTTCCAGTTCTACTGGAAGTAGCCATCAACGATTTTTTTTTTTTAATGGATAAAACCTCTGATCGACCCTGATTCTAGGTCGAAACTAGTCCATGTATATTAAAGACTGAATCTTAATTACCTGATAGTGCTTATACTACTTGTACAACTGTACTACTTCTTCAAATATACTTAATCAGAATGGATCTGAACACTTTTAAATATCACATCTTATCTTTCTAAAACAATATGTGATGAATTTATCCAAACTATAGCACATAAAGTAATAGACTCAATCTTAGATGATTTAAGAACTACAAGGTACTTCAGTTTATCAGTAGATTCCACTCCAAACTGGTCCCGTATTGATCAGCTCACTGTTATTTTGAGGTATCTGGTGAAACAGATGGGCTCCCTATTGAAGTTTTCTTTCTAGAGATAGGTAGCCATACAGGGGAAAGTATGACTAAGATGGTGCACAACTGCCTTACAAATGAGTGCAAAATGGATTTTAGTAAGTGTCAAAGACAGTCATATGATAATGCTGCCAATATGTCTGCCAAATACAAGGGTATGCAAGAATTAATATTGAAGATTAACAAGTATGCTATTATATTCCATGTGCTGGTCATTCCCTGAATGTTGTAGGTGGAGCAGTAGTTCACTGTTGCTCAGATGCAGTAAACTTTTTTTCAATTGCTCAAGAAATATATAATTTCTGTAATTCATCTACATATAGATGGGCAGTACTGTTGTCATTCTTCAAAGATGATTCAAAAGTTCCAAAGTCTTTGTTAAAGACTAGTTGGGAAGCACATTCACTGGCCAGAAGTGCAATACTTGATAGTTATGATGGAATAATTTCTGCACTGCATCAGCTGCATAATGATACTACAGAGAAAGGCGAAACAAGAAATCAAGCTATAAACATTTTGAATAAAATGGAGGAGTTTGAATTTATGGCAATGTTATATTTGTGGACTTACTTGCTGGATTAATTCTATAAGACTAGTCAATCACTGCAAGACCCCCAAATTAGTCTAGATGTATGTAGGAAATTGTATGCTTCTCTTTCGAATTTTGTTAAAGGTTCCAGAGATATGTTCGATCACTTTGAAGAAAAGGCAAAGGAAACATTGCCTGATGTTGATTACAAGAAAAGCAGATATAGAAGAAGGCATATCAATGATGATGAAAATGATGATTTAGAGAACCTTGAGCCAAGAGACAAGTTCAGAATGAAAACATTTATACCTGTTATGGATGCATTAGAGTCAAGTCTAGCACATACGGCCTCAGTATAGAATGATGCTGCAAAAAAGTTTTCATTCAGAATGAAAACATTTATACCTGTGATGGATGCATTAGACTCAAGTTTGGCACAGAAGACCTCAGTATAGAATGATGCTGCAAAAAAGTTTTCATTTTCTTAACAAAATTAGAAGCTACAGAAGAAGAGATTCGTGAAGGAGTTAGTGCTATATGGCAAACATATCCTGAAGATGTGGACATTAATCTTGTAGGAGAAGTCAAGCATTTTCGACAATATTAGAGGTAGTAAAGCCTATGGTTCAGCGGAACATAATGTCAGACTATGTTCCGCTGAACCATAGGCTTCAGGATCTCAGGATCTTAGGATTCAGGATCATCAGGATCTGTATTGTAAGAACCCGATTCATATTTAATATTAATTAAATATAATTATTCTATAATTAAAACGTATGATACAAAAACGCATATGTATAAAGGTTTTAGAAGCACACGAAAAACCATGTGACCACCCGCATTTTGGGACATGCATAATAGAGCGAGAGCTGATATATATTAATGTGAACGCATAACTAACGTCAACTTGAATCTTAAACTACCGATATTGGGGTGGCCGAGTTCGCCACCGACGTGGTATTCTTGGGTGGCGCATATTTGTATAGAGAGAGATGAAATACAGAAAAATAAGCGAAAATAGGGCATAGGTGGTAGAATATGGAAGGAGAAATAGTATAAATTCAGAAATTCTCCACGTACTCAGCCCTCTTACAAACAACCACCACGTAAAGCGTTACGCTGCCCGACGACGTCCAGAAATCGAGCGTTAATTTCTCAGGTAATTATACGAACAACGATATCAAATGTACACCTTATTAACATACTCTAAAGTCAATTCCTTACTAATGATGTTACCTATCTAGTGACACCACATCGCGATGGCGTTAGTGGGTGGATCGAATTTAATAAAGGTAGGAATATGTATGCCTTTCGCTGAATCAGCGCAGTGCAACTTAACCATATTTCATATCTTGTCCTGACAATATTTTCATATGACAGTAGAATATTGTGAATTTCCTTCCTTTCCCTCGTCGCAAAACATTTGATAATCGTACATGTCCATTGATTAGAAACATAATTAAAGATCTTACCGAATCAGGGGAGAACGTAGGGGCGGTCATAACACCTTATTAACATGCTCTAAAGTCAATTCCTTACTAATGATGTTACCTATCTAGTGACACCACATCGCGATGGCGTTAGTGGGTGGATCGAATTTAATAAAGGTAGGAATATGTATGCCTTTCGCTGAATCAGCGCAGTGCAACTTAACCATATTTCATATCTTGTCCTGACAATATTTTCATATGACAGTAGAATATTGTAAACTTCATTCCTTTCACACTTCGAAACGATGAAGACCGATATAACGAATCAAGGTTATTTACTAAAAATCTAACTAGCAACGAGTACATAAAATGGGTATATAAATCTCTCAATATAGATAATTCAATGATATTCCGGGTAGACGTAATATTTTCAATTAAATTGTCAGCGCTCCGACATTCAGTCAATCTGAGCATTCCAAAGAAAACCAATCGTATGAATGAATGTACGCATGTATAAATGAACGTAGTGGTAGAATTGAACATGATAATACTAAACTTGAATATGTTTTCTTTCTATAATATCACCTCGTAAAGTTCTGATGAAGTCATTTATTTCATTGGTTCCTATCCACAAGGTGGCGTTGAAATGCATTGGTTGACACAACTGCTAATGAATTTCTATGCAGTGATGACATGTACTCGTATATGAAGTCGTTAATTTATTTCACTTTGTAATTCCAATATTGATTATTAACGATAACCAATTTTACGAAATAAAGTCAAACAGTTAAGGTCAGAAATTATAAATAAAGATTCAATAATTATTAGATAAAATATTTGCAAAATTTTGAATTAAATAAATTAAATAAATAACGTCTAATTTGAATGATAAAACTGTATTTTATTTACCTGTCGCGGGCATAATCTTTCAAAATGAATAAATCTCACTGAATCTATAAATATCTGTGTTTTACTTACTAACAAGAATTACTAACAGACACATTACCCATTAAACGAACCCAATTAAGTTGTCACGATAATGATTTTAAAAATCAAACATAACGTAAAGTACTACCACTAAATCACGAGCCAAATAAATATTACAAATTATGAGAATTTGTATAATACCTGGGTGCGAACCGTTACAGTATAGGGGGCAATATTTAACGATCTTGTCCAATCAGATTTCCCTAATGTAGAAGCAAGTTTGAGATTGTTTCTTAGTATGGTGGTTGCAAATTGTTCTGGAGAAAAATATTTTTCTCAGCTAAAGAGGATAAAACATGAATTTAGAACAACAATGACTCAAGATAAATTATGTTCCCTCAATCCCATGTGCATCGAAAGTGATAAAGTGTGCAGTTTATCATTGGATGATGTCATCAGTGACTTTGCTCTGGCAAATGCAAGAAAGAAAATATTTTAGGCCCGTATCTATAGTTCGTACTTGAGCATAAGTACGACTCAAGTCGTATTTTGGTGCGTATTTTCTATATACGTTTATGCACCAAACGCAACTAATTATACGATTTGATCTTACTTAAGTTTAAGTACGGACTATAGATACGAACCTTAGTTTAATATAATTCCTTAACCCTTATACCATGTTTCAAGAGATTAGATAATAAGCCTTTGTAAATTATGTCTTTTAAAAGAACTTTTGTTTCTTTTTACCAGAGTTTGCATTTTTAAGTTTGTTATGAATAATAATGTTTTATTTCACTATCCATATACTTCTTAATTGTATTTCAGTTTATCCCTCCAGGTATCCAGAAATCATATTTGGCATTGACATATAATATCTGGACTTATACAGTGCCTTATATCTCAAATAGTTTAGGGTCTTATCAAGTCTAAATTCGGTCCTGGTACAAGAAATTATATTTTTTTGTTCCAGTTCAATTATGTTCTTATGTTCTATTATATTAAATGTCTCAGTACTTACATGCAACTTCGACTGAGGCAGGCTGACTCCTGATGTTGCCGCGGCCGCTCCACGCGTAGCACTCGCATTTGAACTTCTCCTTGCCGAAGAACTCCTCGACCATGTCCCTGGTGATGTTGGCGTCGACCTCCACGATCCGGACGCCGGTCATGGGGTCGACGAAGTCCGTCTGCCTGGCGTCCACCTTCCGCAGCCCGTTGCACTTGAAGTACATTTGCAGGGCGTGGGCGGCCCTGCACTGAAGCGTCGCCGGCCTGTTCTTCACCACGTAGGACTCCTTGGGCTCCAGCAGGAAGATCGGCAGGGCGTCGCTGTTCAGCAGCAGCGCTTCGTCCGGCTCCTGCGTCGAGGACTTCGTCGTCTCCGTGTCCTCGAGCAGCGATCCGTCTGTGGAAAAAAATGAGGATGGTTATTGCTAACAGGTGCCAGACGAAGGTTTAATTTAATTAAGGCTGCGAGTTTTACGGTGCGGACGAATTGCGTGGGTGGGCGACGCCTGGGCGTCTGGAGCCAGGCGCCAATTAGTAAATCGTGAAATATTCGCGGGGCACGTATAACGCCCCATCGTTACAGCCGGCGAAATTATCGGTTACGGGTTTGCGTGCACATGCGGAATTGCTAATCCCGGATTTTCTCGAAACACGGCAAAAATTAAAATCCAATCAACCGCCTAGTTGACGCTCGCGAATCGAGTTTATTCCAATTATTTCTGCGGTGCGCGCGTGGGAATTGTTTACAAAAACACTCAAACCGAGATAATTCTGTGTGCATCCCATTAAAATCGCATTACTAGAATAACGCAGGAATTCATAAAATTAATTGAAATGAGTGAATAATAGGTACAGTAATCTGAACTAATATTACGTTTTAAAATAATTGCCCACTTCAATGTTGAGCTTGCAAAACTGTTCTTGAATTTTCATCGGGAGGGCAAATTGAACCGGGCGGATCCCAATTAGACCAAATATTATTGTTAATCAACGCTAATCTCGTCCGGGGAGTTCAATTAAGCCGCCGGGCCGCTCCCAGGGCGGATGAAGACACACGTTTTTTTCGCCCTCGCAGCCTGGTGGAAATGTAGGCCAATAAACTCGGGTCCTAATTTCCCAATTTTATAAAATTGCGTCGGACGGAATTCCCATTATTTTGAGCGAAGGCCTGGCAAATGAATTCAAATGACGGCGTTGCGTGCGAATCCCTCGAGGTGTGAATCGGGACGATATATTTAAATGGAGCACGATTAATTTTAATCGCCCAGCAATGCGAGGATGATTCGCTGAGCGGCGTGTGGATTATACAGTAACCATTTGTCTTCATATCCCCATAATCGATACACGCCGTCATATTTTGCTCCGTTTTGAAGGCGATTTTGCATGTTTGCTGGTGTTTAATGGTCGGGTGTTGTGTACTGGCGCCGTGTTTCAGCCGCTTTGCTTTCAACGTGTTGCGTGCAGCGGACATCGGAACTTTCAGCGGATCACTCAGCGCCGTATCGCCTCGCAAAACGAGCACAGTAAACGAAATAGTGCCGTTAAAACGCCGTGCACAACGCGGAATTAATCGTGACAGGTTTGTTCACGTCACCACAGACTATGCACGCGTAATGAGTATTAATCGAAGTCATAAACAATGTAAACAATCAGGGATTAATGTGTTTCAGCTACGCGACAGGATATTCAATACTTGATTCATTGATTAGTGCAAAACACCACGAAATTACTAAAAACAATGGCTGTTTGTTATATTCTGTACACACTGATTGAATTCATGTTGAAATGAAAATGAAAAACGTTATTTATTTTATTTTTGAAAGTCACTATTGGAGAAAGTATCTAAAACTACAAATACATCCTCAACAAATTTGATTAAATTTGGTTAAAAAGATAGTATATTTCTATAAGGAAGTGGTTACTTCTTGGTGAAACATTTTGATTAGGTTAATAAAGAAAACACTTGGTAAAGTTTCACGCGTTTTATAGAATTGCTCTACAATTGTTTCGGCACTGCTGCCATTCTCAGGAGAGATAAACTCTCTATCAGTTTCTCTCCAGATTACCAAGTGTTTTCTTTATTAACCTGATAGAATATTTATATGAAAATTATGTTCTTAGATTTTACAAATTAACATTTTGTTTTATTATTCCACATTATTCCCACCCTCGGTAACAAAAACATTAATACAAAAATAGTTTAATTAGAGAAACAATAAGTCAGAATGAAAAACAAAAGGATTAGTACAACCTTTCTGTGCACACTGCTTGGGTTCACAATATGAAAAACGTTGTTTTTTATTTTTGATTAAAATTAACAGGTCTAAACGGTTACAGGTTCTATCATTTTCACAGTTGGAGTTGAAAATTTTGCAAAGTTTTCAACTGAAGCTCAAAATTTACCAGATACGCACAGCAGTTACAGAAAGTTTTGAAATTTGGTAAAAAATCTGAGAGATTTGTACAATTACAATTGAAAATTTGTCAGTTTTAAACATACATTACGTTTAAAAAATTTACAGGTTCTATCATTTTCACAGTTGGAGTTGAAAATTTTGCAGATTTTTCAACTGAAGCTCAAAATTTAACAGATTGCACATCAGTTACTAATAATTTGGAAATTTGGTTAAAAAACTGATAGATTTATACAATTACAACTGAAAATTTGTCTTGAAAATTTGAAAGTTTTGATGCAATTAAAACTGTGATAGATTTTCCAATTAAACCTTGGAAATTTATAGATTTCGACAGTAGCTACTGGAAATTTGTCGCATTTTAACAGTTTCAGTCGAAATGCCAACTGCAAGTACTGTTATGACAAAAAAAAACACGATTTTTATGTACAAACTCTAAGAAAACTTTAGTGTAAAAATTTATTTCAATTATTACTGTTAAATCATAAATCAATTTTCAATTATACCCAAGATTACTGCCAAATTTTCAATTTTTAGTAAATGATCACTACAGACTGTCAAAGTTTCAATGATTACTGCCAACATTGTAGTGCCTCAGTTTTATTTCCATTGAAATTTCATGGAAAGATTGCCAGTAAATTTTTCTAAATTCTAAAAAAAGTCTAAATTTCAAAATTTGTTGCCAGCTTTTGAATGTTTGTTAAAATATCTGTAAGTACAGTAATTTCAATGATTACTGCCAACATTGCAGTGCTTCAGTCTTATTTCCATCAAAATTTCATCGAAGGATTGCCAGTAAATTTTTCATGTTTAGTTGGTTACTACAGTAAAAATTTCAAAATTTGTTGCCTGATTTTCAATTATTATTAAAATCTCTGTAAGTACAGTAAACATTTGAGAAACAACTGCAAGTTTTTCAATTTTTAGTATAAAAATTTTATGTAGTACTGCAAATGTTTCATTTTTTGTGTAAAAAATTCAATTAACAGTAATACATTATAAATCACGTATCAATTATATCGAAGTTTTGTATAATTCTGACAAAATTTCAATCTTCATTAAATTTCCTGTAATTACTGTCAAAATATCAATGATTACTGTCAAATTGTAAAAGCCTTAGTTTCATTTCCACCGAAAATTCAAAGATAACTAGTAAATTTTCATTTGTTAGTTAGTCATTACAGTTAGTTCACAATATGAAAAAGGTTTTTTTTTTAATTTTGAAAATATGTCGCTATTTGAGAAGAAAATGTTCACATGTCAAAAATTGGTCAAATATAGTTTAATTAGAGAAACTATATTTATTTATATTTTATATAAAGTCACAATGAAAAACAAAAGGATAAGTACAACCTTTCTGTGCATACTGCTTGTGTTCACAATATCAAAAACGTTGTTTTTTATTTTTGGTTAAAATTAACATGTAATTAAACGGTTACATTTAAAAAAATTACAAGCTCTATCATTGTCACAGTTAGTCACAGATATTTGAGAAGAAATTGTTCACATGTACTAAAATTACAGAAAATATATTCAAAATGTTTGATTAAATATGGTTAAAAGGAAACTAGGTTTACTTGTTTGAAAATTATGTTCTTCAACTTTACAAATTAACAATTTTCCATTTTTAATCTACATCATTTCCACCCTCAATAACAGCAACAAAAACATTATTTAGAAAAAAATGTGTAATTAGAGAAACCATAACATGTCAGAACGAAAATCAAAAGGTTTAAATAGACCTTTCAGACTCGAGTTAGAAGTTTAATAAAAAGATTATGTTTCTTTATATGTATAAATATTCAATCAAATATGCACAAAGTTATACATCATTTTATGAAAATTTCAGATATTGCCAAAAGTTGTATGAAGAATGACAGTGAAAATGAAAATGAAAAATGAGAGTGAAATTAAAATATCAAATAGAAGGTACATTTCAAAATCTTAATATACAGAGCGTTCAAGAAAATGGTGCCCACTTTTATAATGGATACTAATAGATGGCACTGTTCAAGATGTAAAATAAATACGTCTTGCAACATTGCTGAAATGTTTCTGGGATACAAGACAATTATATAATCCTATTTAATCTTTTTTACAATTTACATTGACACTGTTTTGTGATTGCCATATATCACAAATATTTTATGCCAAGAGTTCCATCTGTTCTGGCACTAAATGGAAAAGTGAAAAACACTTTCTTGAACGCTCTGTAGTATAAATTTAAAATATGTTTCTCGTTTTTAGTTTTTTAGTATTATTGATCAAAATTAATTTTTTAATGCATTGTGGCTTTTTTCTCCATCGGACATTAGAAATTTCTAATATGGCCCCCATCAAAATTAATTTTGAATTCACTGTAGCTCTTTTATCCATCGGACATTTGAAATGTCTAATATGGCCCTCGCTGCCCTCGTTGGCTGCCGTCCCCTAAAATATACTGATGGCACTAAATGGAAAAGTGGACACCACTTTCTTGAACATATTCCACATCTTAAAACATATTTCAATGTGGTAATAACCTTACGTCGACTTACTGCAAAAATTTTAAACCCATACATTTATCAATCTAAACATTTTATTTTATAAACGTATTAATATTTTTTACTAAATTATTTCCTCTGTCCAGAAATAAGTGTCCGATTTGAGAACTAATAAAAAGTTGAGAAAAGCATGCCTTAGCTATTGATAACTAAATGTCAGATTTGACGCTAAAAGTGAATTTATTACTTTGTAAATAAATTAAAGCTGCGTTATTTTCATAATAAAAGTTTATATTTCAAAACGGTGTTTTTTAACATTCAAACTCCGGTTTCCATCAAAAATGGAAAATTCAATGAATGTTTTGACAGCAAATTCTCAGAAGAAACCTAGATTGACTCCAAACTGATGGCAAGCTCTCGACCATTCATTGCCAGAACATAATAACAACGGTAAGCTAAGGCAAAGCTCAGACAAAATTATTATCAACGCTAGATTAGAGAAGTTAAAAGATTATTAGAAGTTAAAAATTAGGTTGTTGTTGTAAATATTGTGTGAGTGTATAATTTTTTGTATTGTTTTAAGGTTAAATCTGACAACGGCCTCGCTTTCGAGATTTTAGTGTCCTTAGTTTTCTTTTATTTTTATTGTAGAACACATATCAGCGGGCCAAGGAGTGAATATTGACTCACCCTGTATAACTGATACAATAGATATTATAAATATTAATATAAATAAAAGTATTAATACAGTAGATAGTACAACAAATACTTATATGAAACTCAAATAAAATAATAAATTCGTTGAGCATAAATGGTGGAGTCGCCGGGCGTATATGATACAGCTGCTACCATTGTAGTATGTAATTATTTAAATATCTGCTGTAAAGTGGAGGATCTATACTGTACCTACACCGGGGATTACTAACAGTTTAGATAACCATTCTAATGTATAGAGACATTATTATCAAACAAAAACTTTAACATTTAATCTAGCCTAATTCACACCGGCATTGCAGTGGATACTCACAATGGTAGATATAGATCTAGAGGTGGGGTTTATTCCTATCTAGCGTAATATTAAAATTTAACATCTGACGTATAAATTTTAACTTGACAAATATTCGTAATTATTTTTTACATAATGGAAAATAGGTACATTTTTATGCAAAAACATGAAAATTAAACGCTAATGCTTTAAAAAATTATAATGTTTTGTCGTTGTTAAAAATTTTCCTTATAATTTTTTTTAAAGAATATTACACATACTTCAAAACATTGAAATTTTATATTGATTGGTTGAAATTTTATATTGATTGGTTAAAATTTAACAAACAAAAACATTAGTTTAGGATTATTAGTATATATACTGTGAAACGTAACCACGTGTTTTATTATTCCTATACTAATATGTTTCACTAAGTGGTAACCACTCACACGTCCAATTTAACAAAAACGTTAGATTCAAAGAATATGTTCAAGTTGTTAAAGTTTTATATTGAAAGAAAAACATGTTTTTAGACATAGATAACACTAACAAAAAAAACGTAAGACAAATGTTCAAATTTTCCTCCACCAACCATTTGGTTGTAGACTTAGGCATAAACTAATGCCTGAGTTTCAGTGCGAGGTGAAAAATCTCCTATTAAGAGAAAATGTAGATAGTGAATCGGTAAGGTTCAATTTACCAATCGCCGGGTAACTTTAAGTGATAGAATGATTTCCATTGAAACTAAACTTTGATTACAGTTAATCGAAGATTATTGAGCTGGGCCTAAAAATCATAGATTAAATAATAAATTGTACTTCAGTAACCAGCAAAAATTGTAAAAAAAAAAAATTACTGCAATAACACTTAAAATGAAATATTTATATAATAATGGAAGCTGATTGCTATGCATTACGACACACTTTTATTTATTTACATTGACAAAATATATATATAAATTTGACAATGAAAACGTCAGACACAGAAAATATCAACAATTAACCGCAATAATCAATCAATACATCAACCACTATAATATTTATCTACTTAAAACTATATGAAATTATATGACATATTATATATGATTGACGTCGCTATTGGCCATTAGATTTTATTATTAGGGTTGCGAAAATCAATATTATATTTCAACTAAGCAATAACCGCATGACCGTAATAATCAATCAATACATCAACCACTGTAATATTTATCCACATAAAACTATATGAAATTATATAAAAAAATGTATATGATTGACGTCGCTATTGGCCATTAAATTTTATTATTAGGGTTGCGAAAATCAATATTATATTTCAACTAAGCATTTGACATAAACTTTTCTGTATAAAAACACGGATTCCATCAGCTCGTTAAAATTGGTCCAAACATTTTAAAAGTGCCTATTGTTTAGCTAAACCGGAAATATATTATGCATCTGTATGTGGTACTAAATTAATAATAAATAATAATGAATAAACCGCCAGTTATTGAAATACCTGTGTATGTGAGTCAGTGTGATTAAGTATTATAGAAAGAATAACACAAGCTTGTAATGTAAAAGTTTTTCATAAGCTGATAACTGAAAAAAAATATTTAAAAAATGTACAGTTTCTTCACAAATTCTTCACAAAAAAAGTACAGCGAAACGGTTTTAATGTAGAATACACACATATTTATGGTATAAGTATTAAATAATTTTTCAGGTGGGTTACCACATAAAAAGAGACGAAAAAGACACATATCAAAAGCATTTGTCCTAAAACCAGTTCAAACTAGTATAATTACAACAGTAAAACTTGTGAAAACTAGTTAAAACCAACTCACTGGCCTGTTGGCACCTGTTGAGCCAGACATCAGAAATCTTATGAAGGACGAAATTTCGAAGCAAAAATTTAAAAAAATGAGAATGAGACGTGGAAAGCATACAAATTTGTTGTAACCACCTTTTTTGGAAATAAAAAATAATCAAACTTAAGTATATTGTTGAAGATATACCGAAAATATGCTTGAGCTGTAACATTATGTTAGTTAATTAGGTTTCCTCCATTCACATCTACATTCCATCATACATCATACTTTCCTGCAAATTTGGATGCAGAAAATATATAAAAATAATGGAAATGAGATACCAAGGAAGATGGAATTTGAACACAATCATGAATTATTGCTGGATGTTGAAAAGGGATGATCCTCAACAAGTTTACAAAAAGAAAATCAGAAAGCGAAGTACTGAGGGAAAGAGAAAAAGTTGCTCTAATGACTTCTAATTAATTTTTTGCATCTATTGGAAACTTTCTTAATAATTGCAGTTTTCTTATTTGAGTATTTTTGGAATATCGTCGGCTTACAAGTGAAATACACTAATTCAATTTTTGGCTGTTTTTAGTTATATTTTATTTTGATGGTTTACTGAATTGTAACAAATCTCAGGCTCAGTAGGGGAGTAAAGGGTTCTGTACCCGAACTTACAAATTGTTATCTCATTAAATGACTGAGTAGGAAAGGTAAGAGCAGAATATAAAACTTTAATTGCAGTTTCTCACATTTTATAGTTTTTGACTTAAGTGATTTCACTTGTAAGTCGACGATATATTCAGTGTCAAAAGTCAATTATTCATAATTTCAAGGTAATTTTTTCTCTTATACATTTTTCCTGTAAATTTGATTTAAAAATGGACTTGGTCAATTATGAATTTACACAAAAAAAGTTTGATTTTTTTAGAAAATGGATTAAGTAAATATCTTATGCAAAGATAAGTACGTTTTAGATACATTGATGTTAAAAAAAACAAATCTTTAAATTTTGGACTTGGCCATTTTTCTCCTGTATATAATGATATCCCAATGATATCCTAAAATAGCATGTTGTTCCAATTTTCAAATATTGTATTATCTGTTGGTGAAATAACCCCACGTACTAGAAAAAAATGATGTAATTTTTGAGAATCGGCACTAAAATTTGCACAATGATGCGTTGACAAAATTTAAAATTCCATTTTGTGCAAATTTTTCAATATTTTATTATGTGTTGGTGAAATAACCCCACGACTGTAGAAGAAAATTGATGTAATTTTTAGAATCAGCACTAAAAATTGCACAATAATTCGTTAACAAAATTTAAAATTGCATGTTGTGCCAAGTTTGCAATATTTATATCTGTAAGTGAAATAACCTCACGTGCTAGAAAAAAAATTAAGTAATTTTTAGAATCGGCACTAAAAATTGCACAATAAATTGTTAACAAAATATAAAATTACACTTTGTGCCAATTTTTCAATATGTATATCTGTTGGTGCTAGAATTCTTACACAACATAATAATTCGTTTACAAAACTAAAACAATTTCAAAAAGTTTTTCTGTTTTGCCTGTGTCTGCCTGTTTTTCGCATGCCTGTATAATTATAGGTACACGATACTAAAATGAGTAACCAACTGTTAAACTTAAAATTGTAACTTTACTCTTATTATGCAAATCCGTGGATTTCGCAAAAGGAAAATATTTCTTTATTCGATTCCAAAATACCTACATGTGTTATAAATTCCCTAATATACTTGCTAATTTCAAGTATTTCAATAGAAACATCGATTTAATTACTACAATAAAAATGTTCAATTAATTCCAGTAAAAGCCACGAATGACACATTCTTTCGAAAGCTACAAATTCCTTCCAACGTAAACCGAAACCAACGAAAACTTAAGCACTTCAATCTAGAATTCCACTAATTTCGGATGACTCAAACATCGCGTGGGACACAACGAGCGCGATTCCCACAGCAATCGCGACGGTTACCCGATATCGCCTCCCAATGCCAAATAAATCGCTGAATTTTACAAGCCACACAATATAATATCTTAATATTTCTGAAACCCGAGACGTCAGCTGCAGTAAAGACTAGTTCAGCGAGCCTTAATTAATTTGTAAGCACCGCGAGGCCGCAACTGCAATCTACAAGACGCCCACATACTCGAGCACGGCAATATGTAAAACGAGGACTCTTTTTCAGATGTGGGAATTGCTCACATGACATGGATAAATCAATAACGTTCAAAAGTAAGGCAGTAAAGATTAATCTAAAATTTCATGCAATGTCCATTAATTTTACGTTGTTTCAGATTTATTTTAAAGTTGAGGTTGAAGTACAAGTGAGGTTTATGATCCAGCCAGAATCATTACGATTTTTCCCTGTTTTTACGTATTAATTTTACTTTGTTTCAGATTTATTTTAAAGTTGAGGTTAAGGTTAAACTGAGGTGTATGATTCAGCGAGAATCATTACGAGTTTTCACTCTATTTACGTGTCATATATTTAACGTCGTCTATAATTAAACATTCACGTTACCGCGTATTATACGTTGCTGCTAACGTTTTTTGATATGCAATACACCTGATTCAGTTGTATTGCTTATCAAACATGCAAATATAAACGCGTTCGTTATGTGACAACATCACATTCAAATGTCAAATGTAATTATGGTTAATAGCATGGAATAGTTGAATGTCAAATATCGTAACACGTTACTGTAAACGTTTTTTTAAACCCCATTATCAGGCTAAATTTGATTAAATTTTCTAACAATTTTCTGTGGGATTTGCTTGTGTTTATTAGTAAAACAAAGTTCTCTTTGAGGATTCCAAGTTTATATTACAGTGACTGAATGTATTCGTGTCAGATTTTCTAGTAACGATTTGTTGGGTTGATGACGGTGGAAGTAAATTAAAACTTTAGCAGCTACGATTTACTACTCGCTGCGACGTTCAAAAGACGAGTAATCTAACATTGACTTAAATGAACTCATATTCATTTACACCGGGATTAGTATCAGTTCACGGCGTAAACTTCAGGAGTGGCACGTGAAAGTAATTCCCGTCTCCTGTAGGATTACCGTTAGTATTCGTTGCTGGAGCTGGATGAGCTAGGAAGGGCTTAATCTCCTCATGCTTATTTACGACAATTTCAAGAATTGACTTTTAATTTCCGAAAGCGCTCAATTCCCCTCCGCGGCACGAGCATCGGCCATTAATGCGCGCTGATTTATGGCCATCCTTGATTAGTTCGCGCGATTCACTCTTACTTAATAAATAACGATTGAGATAATTCAAACGCTAGAGGAAAGCAATATTTTACAATTAAAAAACGTCCGTGCGTGCGCCTTTGTGCATCCCCCTGATTGCGTCGCAAAAACAAGAAGTGCTTTTGGATGTTAAGCAAGATTGCGGCGACTAATTTATGCGTATTACAGGCAAATGCGCATATTAATGCGAGATGCGCCTCTTGGTAATCGCTACGATCCGAGCAATGACTCAATTTCTTAATTAATTGCCAGCTCTATTGCGAGAGACTTCCACCATTCATGACTTTCAACTGGCAACAGCTAATACATAAAGTAGGAGAATTAGATTTCCTGTAGGTTTCTGTACGAAAGGCTCGTGTATAATTGGTCCCATTTTTCCCGACACGGCTCCGGCCCACCATGTTATTAATGACGCAACAACATCTCCAACATGATATTATTATGTGGCGAGGAGGTAGATTAATGCCCCAGTGTGGACTTATCTGAATCACAGATTGTGTTCCTAAGCGGGCGTTAAATGCGAAGCGTGGCGTTGCGTAGCGCCGTGAAATTACCGATTCACTTGCTAAGGTGTCATCCTTTGATAGGGATTATAAGGATAAGGAGACGTCCTCGTATGGGACTCTTTAATCGAACGTGTTCACATCGTGGCTCGTTGAAAGGATTTCGAGGATGGCCTTAATTGGGCCACGCAGGCCATTGTAGGAAGTATGAATCGCTCTCTGTGCTACGTAGCACTATGTTTTCTAGGGCCCGATTACTTGGCCTAAAGTCATTTTTTCCATTGTAAGAAAGCGTATTTTTGGACATAATAACAGATGCTAAACATTCCAAACTACAATGTAATCACGTACACAATCCCTTTAACTGATCCAGTTACCGATGAAAATAACTGCAAGTTGGTACTTTAATTTGATGTCATTAGTCACACATTTGTCTATCGACGACACGTTTAGCAGAGTGAGTGATGTGACCGTGTGTTTCAATAAAACTTTGTGCAGAAATTTTTATATTATTCTCTCAGGTATGTTTATTTAGTATGTAAAATCTTAACCCCTTTTGTTGATTTTTAATGGTTCAAATTAATTTTAATCAATATCGATGTTTGTGGTTTCCTAATATATCATTTTTAAAGTTTCGCTTGACTTAAAAAAAATGGCGGGGTTTGGCGGGATTTATTTTTGCATACACGTTTTAAGCCTTATTTTAAGAAGTTAAAAATATTAAACTTACGTTGCTATCTTCTGCTATAAGCATGACAAATTGTTGTTTTTTCTAGCAAAGCATGTGCTCAAAATGATAAACCTATCGAAATTTGGCTGAAAGGCACTAATAAAGAGGAGAAGTGCCGAAAAATTGTAGATTATACTAAAACACTTTTTGGAGAACCCTTGATGCCCTCAAATGAAGGAGAACTTTTTGCGAAAATTCGCCGTTTGTACCAAAATTTTGAAGAAAGGTACAATCGAGCTTGTGGACGAGTAGAATATTTTAAGAGGACAAATTTTGCTCGCCTGAATGAAAACTTTACTGTTGAAGTAGACAAACCCACGCTTTCGACATCTTTTGGTCGACCCACTCTTCCATTTTCTGTAAAAACAAGCCGATCACAAAGGAGAGAAGCTTAACAATTATCCAAGAAAAAAATCACGAATGCGCTTTATTGGTACAAGCTGCATCCTCGGCCGCACAACATCAAGGCAAACATGATATAGCGGCCGTTTTGAAGGAAGTAAACACAAGTCCATCTCGACCATCCAAAATTCGAAAATTATTTCTACTCCCAAAAAAGAGATGTCAAAATATACCGCCGAAGAAGCCTTAGAGCTTGTTATAAATAGTAATTTAAGTAAACAGCAATATTTGGACATCAGACAGGGTGCTCTTTCAAAGGGATGCGACGTTTATCGTGATTACAAACAAGTGTGACTTTGTAAATCAAAATGTAGATCATCTGACATAAATGTTATCGATATTAAGGCAGAAGTTACACTTGATTCTGTTTTGTAGCACACAAGTAGACGTATACTTGAATTGGAAAGAGAGGTTATTTTGAGTCATATGGAAATGCTTAAGGTTGCAGAAATAGACGCAGAAATAATTTTCAGTTATGGCTTCGATGGAAGTAGTGGTCAATCAAATTATAAACAAAAATTTGAAAGTCCTGGTACTCATTCTGACAACTCTTTGCTTGCAACAACATGTATTCTTCTTCGCTTGCAAACCTTGAATGAAACAATTTTATGGAACAATCGCACTCCACAATCGGTACGTTTTTGTAGACCAATCAAACTAGAGTACATAAAAGAAACATTGGAGCACATTTTAAAGGAGAAGCAAAATGATAACGAAATTAAGAGAACGCTTAAAATAATATTTGTGTAGTGCAGGCATATATCGTTAAATTCCTGCAAGTAGTCACTAATTAACACTTCACTACTATTGAGACAAATTACACAGTTTTAGCAGTAAATATAATGTTCGAACTTTTTCTGCACCTTAGACGTAATTAGGTATAGTCATAGTTTTGACGACCTGTTTGTGAAAGCTGGGGTTGGGATTAGATAAGTAGTCGCGAATCTGCGGTAATGAAAATGCAAAATTGTAACCATCAATAGTGGTATTACTTGAGGTAACGAATTAACGTTAACGAATACAGAATATTTTTTTCACCTATTAACTCATGCTTTATTTAAAGCAACTTTATTTATATGTGCAGGTTGTATAATTCATGAACATTTTTATTGCTTGTTTTGATATTATTTATTTTAAAAAATGTTTGAGGCAATCGATATATTATGGGAGCAATTTATATTGCTTCAGAAAACGGTGGCCTCCATTATTGATCACATTTCCTAGAGAATTATTGAGGAATACGTTTCAGGTCTGCGTGCAGCAACGCCGTGGTTATTACACGGTTTCCCTGTGTTGCGGTTTAATGCAGTGTGTTTTGTAATCATGCGGTGGAAAGTAATAAGGCGAGATTGCCCCGTCTGGAAGAGGCGGCGTGCGTTAAATTATTTTTCGACGGCTTTCTGCACGGAAATCGCACACCGACTTTCTGGAGCGATGCGAATGCAATTTTAGTGCAGAATTGCGATGCGAAGAGATGAGCAAATGCAATTTTACATCGAGAACGCGGGGCGCATCTTGTATCTCGCTTTTCTTTATTCATAAAAGCAACGTTAACTTAGTTATGCAAGAGAAATATCAGTTAGTATTTGCCGCAATTTATGAATTAATCATTACTGAACATTCAGTAATTGCGGTATAAAAGCACGTCCTATATTTCGATTTTTGTTTATTTATATAAGGAGCAATATTAATTCACTTATACAAGTGAAATATTATTTCTAAGACGCAAATATATTCTTGGACAATTTTGAAAACAAAGTTCAAAATAACAAATTAATATCTCTAAACATAAACGTCAAATTTTGGAAAAAAATATGTCGAAATATGCTACAATATGTATTTAACCTATTGTGGACATATTTGACATATGAGACATATTTGACAATATGTAATTGAGGACAGGACTTGACCAAAGTTGTTCCCAAAGTAATCTACAAACTACATAAGTTGTCACCACTACATAAACTACCACTACATAAACAAAAATAATATCTCTAAACGTGACAAATTTTGGAAAAAATATGTGAATGCTACAATATGTATTTGACATATTGTGGACATATTTGACATATGTGATATATTTGACAATATGCAGTTGAGGACAGGACCTCTCCAAAGTCACCAAAGTCCTCCAAAGTGTAGTTGTCTACAAACTACATAAGTTGTCACAACTACATAAACAACTACCACCACAAATTAAACGTTACATTGGAAACACAGACAGAAAATAGTATAAATATCTTAGATTCTTTGATTATCTTAGATCTTAGACCATTGTATAAACATTGATGTAATTGAGTGTGTTAAATTTGGCAGCAATTTTTCGACGAGTTTCAAAAATATTTCCGGGCACAATTTACCATGAGAACGAAGTTCAAAATTTACTGGCAACTACAAATCACTACAGTTTACTGATCTGGTGTGAATATTGTACGTAAATTTCATAGAAAATGATTGAGAAATCTTATGGAAAATTGAGGAATACGGATTTCTCACAATAAAAATACAAATTTGAGCGTACAGCAGTAGTCCTGGACGTGTATGAAAAATCCTTATTCCTCAATTTTCCATAAGATTTCTCAATCATTTTATATGAAATTTACGTATAATATTCACACCAGATTTTTTTTTATTTTTCTGACAAAATTGCCATATTTTACATTTAAGAAATTCCTGGAGAAAACTACAAAATAAACTAAAAATTTTGTAGTTATTTCTGGTAATTTCTTAAATGTGGCTAATTTATGGAAATTTTGATAAAAAATGAAAAAGTGTCGTGTGAAAATTGTAAGTAAATTTCATAGAAAATTATTGAAAAATCTCATGGAAAATTGAGGAATAAGGATTTCTCCAAACACTGACAAGAATATGATTTTTTTATAATATAATGCACACTCACGATTATGATTGAGATAATTATAAAAACACTTCCTTCCGGTTATCTGAAGATTAATATTGTTCAATTTCGAAGTTTACATTTCATAATTTTCGATAAATATTTGATGAATTTTCATGGAAAATTCATCATTTCAAGTCAAAAATAGCGATTCCCAGTCAAATTTAAAATACGCTTTGAAAAATTTGCTATTTCACCATTTTCACTGCAATTTCTCAATAAACATTGCAATTTTTAATTATATTTCATAATTTTCGATGAATATTTAAAAAAAAATTAATGAAAAATCACCATTTCCAGTGAAAATTCGCGATGCCAAGTAACATTTATAAATACGTGTCGAAATATTTATAACCTGAACCATTTTCACTGCAGTGTTAAATTTACAATAAAAAAATTGCAATTTTCAAGTTTCAATGAAAATTTCATTATTTCCAGTAAAATTTTAAAATTGCTAATAAAATTTCTAACAAATGAGGAAAATTTGGTTCTTTTCAGGGCAGTGTTTAATTTACAATCACAATTTTCGCAACTTTCAATGAAAATATGTAATTATCAATCGCAAGTTCATAATTACTGCACTAAAATGTTTAATTTCAAATCAAAATTTTGCAATGTCCAATGAAAAATTGCAATTTTCAAATACGGTATTTGAAAAATATCAATGAAAAAATTATAATTTCCAGTGAAAAATAGAGATTCCCAGTCAAATTTTAAAAACGCGTTAAAAATTTTGCCATTTCGCCTATTTCACTGCAGTTTTTAATTACATTTAATAACTTTCGATGAATATTTTATAAATTTTCAATAAAAATTCATAATTTCCAGTGAAAAATCGAGATTTTATAACCATAAGCATTTTCACTGCAGTGCTAAATTTACAATGAAAAAAATGCAATTTCCAACGAAAATTTGTAGTTTTCAATTACAATTTAATAAAAAAAATTAAGTTTCAAACAAAATATCGTCATTTCTGGTAAAATTTAAAAGTGTTTTATTTACAATCACAATTTTCGATGCTTTCAATGAAAATATGTTATTTTCAATCACAATTTCATAGTTATAGATCAAGTTTTTATAAGTTTTGATAAAAATGGCATCATTTTCACTAAAAATTTTACAGTTGGCGGTAAAATTTTAATCAACTTTATCTTGAAAAATATATTGCACTGCAATCTTTAATTTACTATCACAATTTTGCAATTTCCAATAAAACATTGTAATTTCTAATAAACATTTATAGTTTTCAATTAGAATTTAATAACTGTTGAACAATTTTGTATAGGTTTGAATGAAAATTTCATAATTTCCAGTAAAATTATACAAATGCTATTAAAATTTCAAATAAATGGCAAAAATTTCGTTTTTTGCACTGTAGTGTTTTATTTACAATCACAATTTTCGCAATTTTCAATGACAATTTATAATTTTCAATTACATTTTCATAATTATCGATTACTTTTTTATAAGTTTCAATAAAAATGAAAATGCCACCATTTTCATAAAAAAAAAAAAATTACAAATCGATAAAACTTTAACTTCAATCAAAATTTTGCCATGCAAAAAATTATCTATCAATTTTTTGTAAGTTACGATCATATTCAGTAAAAAGTTTACGGTTGGCCGTAAAATTTAAATTACTTAACTTCATGCTGAAAGATGAATACATTGCACTGCAATGTTTAATTTACAATCCAAATTTAGCAATGTCCAATAAAGCTTGCTACTTTCAATTACATTTCATAATTTTCGATAAATATTTTATAAATATCAATAAAAAATGTATCCCTTCTAGTAAAAAAATAGTGATAGTGCCAAAAAATTTCACTGGAGTGTTTAATTATTTACAATACAAAATTTGAAATTTTCTATAAATATTTGAACCTAAATTTCAATTTCAATTCCATGATTTTTGAATAATTTTTCATAACTTTCAATGAAAATTTCATTTCATCATTTCTAGTGAAAAAATAGAGATTGCCAGCAAAATCAAAATTTTGTAATGTGCGATGAAAATTTTCAATTACATTTCATAATCTTCGATGAATATCTTATAAATTTTAATGATAAATTCATCATTTCCAGGAAAAAAATAACGATTTCTAATTGCTTGATTTTAAATTAGTGTTGAAAATTTTATAACCATACCATTTTTACTGCAGTGTTTAATTTACTATAAAAAAAATTGAAAATCCCTATTGTCAATGAAAACTTGAGCGGCTGCATCATTTTAATACAGGGCACACATTTAAAATGTGAAAGATGTGAAATGTGAAATGTCAAAGATGTAAAAATACTAAAACAAAACGTTAAGGGCGACAATTTGAATACTTATGAAGCGATTTACATGAAAAAGAATAAATCTACGTTGTTAAACTTTTGTTAAATCAGCTCTAAGTAACCCATTTCTGGAATTCATTTATACAATCCCAGTTTCCAAAGTATTTCCAGGAAAGGATTGCTCTTAATAGGTAATCCATTAAGTATTTACGGTTTCGGATTATATGCCATTACTTTGTATAGTATTAAGTGTTTATTGTAAAATTTAAATCCCCATTCATTATAAGATATCATCAATATTGTGCAATGATAAATAACTATTATGTGTAATTTCTGAAGATGCACAAAATTGCTCCCATCAGTACTTGCTTGCTACTGAAGATTTCTGCATTGCGGCCGAAATATACATTAAGCTAATAAATGTTTTTTTGTGAAAAATGTGTTCCGTATTTTATTTTCTACGATACTTTCACAAGCTCCATCTCATCGTAAATGAAAACTTGTTGTTATTATTCGCAATTTCACAATTTTTGAACATTTTTCAATAAACATTTCATTATTTTCAGTAAATATTTGTTTACATGTTTGTTTACAAATGATAAATTTTGTATTATTTTCACTGCAGTTTTTTTAATTCATATTCTTCTAATATACATTCACAATTTTAGCAATATCCAATGAAAATTTGTAGTTTTCAATTGTAATGTCATAATTATTGATTATGTTTTTATAAGTTTCAATAAAAACGCAAACATTTCCAGTAAATGTGTGCAGTGGCCAGTAAAATTTCGCAATTTTGTTAAAATCAAAATCAAAATTTTGCAATGTTCAATGCAAATTTCTAATTTTCAATCTTACGAATAGATTTCATAATTTTCGATGAGTATTTAATAAATTTCAAATCAATGATGAAAATTTCGTTATTTTCAAGCTAGTCTTTAATTTACAATCACAATTTTCGCAGTATAGTGAATCCATATCGCTTCTCGTTTCTCAAGACCGTGGAAGCCTCCAGTATCCCTAGAAAAACAGGTTCACACGAAATTAAGAGGACAGGCGTAGGACTGCACCACCGCGAACGCGATTAATAAGGATTACCATTCACATTAGTGCGCTCGCTCAATTATTAAACCGGGAATTAACATAAAATTCTCGCACTTGCGTCATCCATTATTTATGACAAATTCCGTAATTACCGCGCTCCTCCATTGTCCCGCACTGAGGAGGAAAAAAATATGCGGCGGATCGTCCGTAAATCTCCGATGCCGACGCAGAAGTGTATTAATTAAGTGCTTTTTTTTAATGAATACAAACAGTCCGGAGCTGCGCGTACACAATGTAAATGGGCCGATTTAAAAATGAAGTGGTGCCCATAGCATTGTCTAAACGCCTGCACCTCTTTCTCCCTCGGCGAATTAAAATTCAAGTCTGCTAATGTTGTGTTTTTCTTTTGTTTGGCGTGCCCTTTTGTTTCGGGCCGCGCTTTAATGTGCGCGGTTGAGTCCGCAATAAAAATGCAAATTCCGGGATTCGCGTGTTCTCCTCTCTACGGAATTAGGCGAAATAATAAACACGACTATTAAGCGCGTGTTACTTACTTTATCAAAATGATAATCTCAAATATCAGCGGCTTTCACCGCCGCGGTGATTGTTTGGTTATTGCAGGATAATTGCGCGATGATTTACGTCCGCTCCGTAATTCTGGATCCACGTTTCGCTTAATGCGATGTGGAGATAAGTCCGCGGCCGTTATTAACAGCTTGTAAAGTACACGTTTATTTAGCGACTGGGTGGAAAAGAAAACGGGCAATTATTGTGTCCCGTTAACGGCTATAAAGTTTCGGGCGCACCTTCACACCGAGCACAGTTTATCAATCGTTAATTACTGTTATCACGGCCATTTCCGGATGATATCGCGACTTCATCATTAAGAGTAACGTTCCTGTGGCTATGGGAGTTTCCCACGTGTAAATCTTCGATTCTCATCCTACATTGTACCAGAAACAACACATACTAAATTACAAAGTCATTGACCTAATGAGCCGCACAATACCAAGAAGTTATAATTAATTAATTAGCGCAGACAAACATGTTTGTTTTTAATGCATTCACATATGTCTAACGTAGGTACAGAAAACACTCTTGATATGAAAATATGCCCCAGCTTGGCTATCACGATTTGTGCTTTCCCTTAAATTTCGACCAAACAGTTGGACAGTTTCGATGGATTATTAAGTTGCTTTCATAGCATCAAAAGATGACCCTATATGCGTTTAAAGCGTAAAATAAAAATAAAAATAATATTTCAAATTTAAAATAAAATTGTTATAAAATAATCATTCTGAAGCAAGCAGGCCTGCGAAAGATTAATCTGTACTTTTTTTCAATTATACCTATATCGAAGTCAATCCGGGATACAGTAATGTTTTAGTATTTTTATTATTATTATTTTACATTAAAAAAACACTGTAATTACAAATTCTTGTAGTGTCCACCCAATTGAATGGTAACGAATTACCAGGCACTATAATACTGCTTCATACGTCCAGTCTAACTTGTAACTCGCACTAATCCATTAAGACACAAATAGCCTTTGTTTTCCAACATCGTTTTTTAGAACCACCATTTATTTCGAAGGTAGTCCCGAACACTGTCAGGTACAACGAGTTTGTTTTATGATTGATTGAGAGAGATGGGCCTGTCGACTTAACCCATTCTGCCTCCTGCCGGGACAGACATGGCGTTTATATCAATTACCTCATATTTATCATTCAACAGAATGAAATCTACAAGGTTTCTCTAATACCAGCGACGGGCACACGCTAGCAAATTAAAAATATACATTGGTTACGACCGGGTTTTCAATTTCTCGTGAAGGATCACATAAAACCCTGAAGTGTGTACATTCTATCATCTGAGAATTTTTTACATTTTCTATCATCATTTATTTTCGAGAGACAGGGGTGTAAAGTTAGTTCGCCTCCTCGTGGTGCACCCTGGATAACACCAAATGAACTAACCAATACGTAGATAATCTTAGGATCTGTTGACTAAGACACATTATGTTACTAGAACTCAAAACCATCCAAATTTACTTTGAATAGTAATTCAAATACTAATATTTAATTTACTAAGACTCATGATCATCCAAATTTAAATTTGGATTCTACAAATAATGAGAAACTTCTATAAATGAGAAATGTAACCATCATGATAGTGTCGAAAATGCATCTCACACGATGCATTACTACTGAACTATCGATGTCTTCGAAATTCACCAATAATACAGTGATAGAAAATGATAACTAGTAATGTAGTTTGATGTAATTATACCATAAGTAGCTAAATACATTGCAGAAATAAACTTTTTTAAATTTCGATAAAAACCAAGCATGCATTGGTAACCAAAATTATCAAAAGCAAAACATAAATTTATATAAAAAATAAATAATGACAGTCAAATTAAATACTGTCAAATAATGACAGTAATCAATTACGACATAGGTGGAGGAATAGTAGGAATTATTATTATTATTATTATTATTATTATACAGAGCGTTCAAGAAAGTGGTGACAACTTTCAGATTTCGGTGGAACAAATTATGGCAAATTATGACAACTGAGAAGTTAAATTACGTTATTATTATTAAAGTTATTAGACAATTCTAGTCAAATTATTTGCTTGTATCCTAGGAAACATTTCAGCAACGCTGTAAAATATATTTGATTTGCATCTTGAGCCATGTCATTTATTAGTATCCAGCGTAAAACATGACGCCACTTTCTTGAACGCTCTGTATATTATAGCTTTATTTGCAGCTTTATTTTATATAGTGTATTTTTAAATAAGTGACTAATATTTTAATGAAAACTTTTGTTGAAATTGTTGCAAAAAAAATGTTGAGAATTGCTGGAACTTTAAATGTGTAATTTGACTTATGTAAAACTTTAATGTTACTTAACACCAATAAAATACTTTACTTTACTTATACCAGAAAATATTTACAACAAAACAAAATTCTACATAATTGTACTCAACACTATAAAAAATATGACAACTTTTATACTGAACGTGAAAATTCCTCCAGATATTGTTTAAACCTAAAGTTATACACTAAACGTAGTAATTTAAATAACGAAAAGCCAAAATTTCAATATTTCCTAAATTTTGGATAACAAATACAAAGTATTCTACAAATTTTGAAGCAAAAATGTTAAAAGTGGCATAATTTGTACACTCAAACTTCGAAAAAGAAACATGTACTGCGAAATTTGTATATACATACAAAAATGTTAAAAGTGAAACGCCAAAAATGACGTCAATATATGTGTACAACAAAATCCTCAAAATTCGAATTCGTGTGTACACCAAAATGATCAAAATTCGATAGATTCGTACTCATCAATACACAATCAATCATATCAAAATTGTGATAACTTTTACAATGAAAGTGAAAATTCCTGCCAAATAATGTATAAACCTAATTTTTTACACTGCACGTAGTAATTTAAATAAGATAGAAGCTAAAATTTCGATATTTTATAAATTTGGGACAACAAATGTTCACAATTTGTAGAATGCGAGGTACTCAAATGTGTATTGGTACACAAAAATATCAAAAGTAATGCTATAAACTTCATCAATATGTATGCAACAATACGCTCAAAATACTCAAAATACGCTCAAAATAAAAAAAAATATGCTAAAAATTAAAAAACAATAATCTCAAAATTCTTACAGATGTGTACACCAGAATATTAAAAATTCTACATATTTGTACTTAAAAATAACAAAAATATGATGCTCAAAGTGACATAACTTGTACACTCAAACTCCGAAATACCAACATACAAAAATGTTAAACGTAAAATGCCAAAAATTACGTCAATATTTGTGTACAACAAAATGCTCAAAATTCGAATTCGTGTGTACTCCAAACTGTTCAAAATTTTGCATATTTGTACTCAAAAATATAAAAAAATCCTCTTACACCGAAAGTGAAAAATAGCGAATAATGTGTATACCTAAGTTTTGTGTTAAAAATGTGATGATCAAAATTTAAAAAAAACTATGCTCAAAATTCGTACACAGGTGTATACCAAAATGTTAAAAAATCTACATATTTGTACTCAAAAATATCAAAAATGTGATGCTCAAAATTAAAAAAAAAACAATATGCTCAAAATTCGTACACATGTGTACACCAGAATATTAAAAATTCTACATATTTGTATTCAAAAAAACAAAATTATTATGCTCAAAATTAAAAAAAAAAACAATATGCTCAAAATTTGTACACATGTCTACACCAAAATGTTCAAAATTGTAAATTTGTACTCAAAAATATCAAAAATCCTCTTAACTGAAAGTGAAAAATAGCGAAAAATGTGTATACCTAAGATTTTACACTCTAAGTAGTAATTTAAACAACATTAAAGCCAAAATTTCAATATTTGATCAAATTTGGATAACAGATGCTGTGAAATATTAATGAAAGTATTAACAAATCTATAAATGTGTACGCATAAAACAAAAAACTGCAACATTTGTTTACGAGGAATGAAAATTTTAATGATTCACAATGATGAGTAATTTTAAAATTGTATGAAAATTCGATAACAAATGTTACAAAGTATTTATGAAAATTCTAAACATTCTATAAATGTGCAGGTACGCAAAAACTAAGCACTTCCAAATTTGAACATGAAAAGTGAAAAAGTCTGTAAAACAAGGTAAAAACAATACACGCGGTTAGTAAAACAACTAAATTATTGATGTAACATAGAAATCGACGAAATGGTGCTGAATATGCTTATAATTCCATACATTTCAATAACCTAACTTTATTTTTTTTAATAAAATACATCATTGGTATTACCATTGATTATAATACCCTCATTATAATAAAAGGGTATTATAATCTATGGTATTACATATAGAGGATGTTCAAAAAGTAAGGAACCTCGTTCCTAGAGCCTATATTGTTATTTTTAGAAACAAATAACTTTTAAACAAAAGGTTGATACTTAATTATTTGGTACAGTTTAACGATTGACGATCCTTTGGACATCCTTGGAAAATAAATTAAATGGCAACCTAAATGTTTCTATTAACTAATTTGATGGCATTTTTATCTCTTCATGTGTATCTAAAAATACCAAGCATAACAAAAATTTCTAAGAAAATCACATTTAATGCCTGATGACAAAAGTGTTAAAAGTTGAAGACATCATTGAAAAAAAAATGGCAAGCTATATGTCTTTATTAACTAATTTCATGGCAGTTTTTTCTTTTCATGTATCTCTAAAAATACCTTGCACAACAAAAATGTATAAGAAAATCACGTTTAATGCCTGGTGACAAAAATGTTAAAAGTTGAAGACATCCTTGGAAAAAAATTAAATGGCAAGCTAAATGTTTTTATTAACTAATTTGACGGCATTTTTATCTCTTCATGTGTATCTAAAAATACCAAGCATAACAAAAATTTCTAAGAAAATCACGTTTAATGCCTGAGTACAAAAATGTGAAAAGTTGAAGACTTCCTTGGAAAAAAAACGATATAAGTTAAACAAACGATTTAGTAAAGTTACTTTGTGTTTATGAGAAACGATTGTAAAGTAAACTCTATTAGAAAGTGTTTCTCAATAACTATAATATTAGTTTGTGTTTATGAGAAAAGGTTGTAAAGTAAACTCTATCAGAAAGTGTTTCTCAATAATTATGGATAAAATAGTTCGTTTAATTTTTTGTGATAAAAATACGGGATTTGTTTCTTATGCAACTTTGTTCTAATTTTAGATATTTGTAAAAGTGGTACAATATTTGTTCATCGCCAAAATTTCTATGCATTATTTTTCTGTTAGTCGTACCATGATTATTGAGAAACACTTATTTGATAAACACTAACTGACATTAGTTAATCGTGTTTGTTTAACTTCTACTATCATTTGTTTTCCAAGACAGTCTTCAACTTTTCACATTTTTGTCATCACCAACATTGTAATCTGAGGTATTGAATACCGAATGATGGTAAATATCGGGCGTATTATCTTTTTGTACCATTCCGATATCAAATGGTGGTATAAGTTTATTGTTAGAAATTTATTGAATATAATGCTGGTCTCCCACCTCTAATTGATATAAATCAATATTTTGATAATATTTATACTGATAACCAGTATAACTAAATACTTATTACTGTTACTACTACATACTACTAATGGTACTGCAACTTGCAGTTAATATAACCCAGTTTTTTGGAGGAATTTAATGGGTTTTTTTACTGTTCTTGACAATTCAACGCCAATGACAAGTGGCACACATAAAATTACATTCAAGCAAATTTCAGGGGTAACTAGATGTAATTATTTTTAAGACATGCTGTATAATAATGAGATGAATTAAACTGAGGGAGGATCAAGGTGTGACTTGCATTGATAATTAGGTCAATTAAACGTAGGGAGCATCTAGATCTGAACGATATCTCTTGTGAACTGCGATCTTAGACCGAACCCGCTCTTTACTTGTGATAGGGAGGAGATGTCCAAGTTGCAGGTATTATGGTATAGAATTAAAATTATGAAATGTTGAAAACAAATGTTCTTGTATTACATGGCTATGTCCCAAGAAGTCATCCTTTGAGTAATAAAATGAGGATATCATATTTAAATGTGTATTGTTGAATTTTAATGTTTGAACTGATTTAGTTTGCACGTGAGATATAAATCCTTGCACTCGGATCATAAATTAATCCTTGGGTATCACAACAGCGATGTTTGTGCTTCGATGAATTCATATTTCTTCGGCACGCCATCCGATGGGGTATTAAAATTTAATAATTATTAAATCGTTAAACGGTGAGTTATGAAACGGCCGCGCGTGAAGGCGGAATATTTTGAATATTAATGACCATCCGCATCTTCCCTCATTGTCTTTCCTACGCTCCTTTTTTGGCTGCCCGACGTATTGAATAGTAAGGGCCGGCATTAGTAAAATTATGCGCTTCGCCGGTGAATCACGCACCAACATAAACAGCATTGAAAGAAGCGCGAGCCGAAGAGGTTGAGGAAGAAGGGGGTGGATGGAAGCAGCCGATTTATCAAAGATCTAAAAGGTACCCACGCGATTGCTCGGGGGCCCAAGGTATAAACAAGTTCCTCTGTATACAAACATGCCCCGTGCAGAAGAGAGAGGCTGAGAGGCAATAGCACGCTAACATATTCACAAACGTTCAAGTTGTTAACCGGCTATCTACTTAGCGATCTCGTAAAATAAATTAAGGTAATTAAGAGAATCATGTCACAAGATTCCACTTTAATGATATGTTGGTCCAGATGAATCTCACTCGTTAATTACTCCCGAGTACATGAGTACATTATTTAGATGCGTATGTTGGCCTCCGCGCAGCCACCGTGCTCCCACAATTAAACACAGAACGGCCCCCTTATCTGCGCTCGAACCTAATTTAATTACAGCCTTTACGTAAACTCAAATGCCCACCACACATTATGGTAATAGATTTAAACGATTACAATCGGGCCCAGTGCGCCAGCGCCGCATAAAGCCATCACGTCGCCTTTTTTGCCTTTCCTCCTGCACTCTCCGGTTAGCAGTAATCTCACCAGATGCGATTAGGCCGAATTCGGCTTCATTAAGGAACGCACTGTGCCAGAACTCTCCTCTCGTGATCGTATCAATTTTGGTGCTCTCTAAATTGTTGGGCCTGCTCCCTCTAAGTGTCTCAATCCGTCGCAATAAAATGTATCAATCATACTTAACATAATGGTTTATACGTTGAATTGAACCACTTCAACTGCTGCATAAAAGTAATTAGACCAAAAAAAAAAAGAACAGAAAATAGTTGGAGCTGCGCTCGTTAATTTTTGCGTGCTCGAACGTATGCACTTTCGTTTAAATTCAAATCACGTCACGGATCCGCAAATATTTCCAGGGCCTCGCGAGGAACGGAATTAAAAACGACGCCGACATCCGACCACAAGAATCTCCTCACAATGGCCCGTTTTTTCTCGGTAATTTTTGTTTGCTTTAATAACGACCCGGCCGGAACTTTCAATTGCATCGTTTCGTGTGGCAATTAGGAGAGAGCGCTCCGTCAGGTCGATTTAATTAAGTGGGCACACTGGAAAGTTTTATTACAATCAAGTTTTATTTTCGCCAACCACCTCTGAAGAATCGCCGTAATGTTCCCAAATACAAAGAGAAAACAGGAAGCTATACGACTTTTTTGCCCACTGGTTTGTTTGAACCAATTAGCCCAAAATAATTAAAAACATTTCAGCCAATAAAATATTCAGGGACAAAGTTTAATCTTCTAATCAATTTCCGACGTTTCATTTGACTCCATAGGTATACGATATTACTTTGTTGCAGCATATTTTAATAATTAATACAAATGATCAGAGATTTGTACACTTCATTTAAGTTTCCCTTTTTTTATAGAAACGTCTCAACACTATTTTCGGTCGCTCGAACATTTTCAAGAATTTACAAAATATGACTATTTTAGTCAAATTAAAAAATATATATAACTTCTACAAATTCTTGACAAACTCCCGACACGTATAAATAGAGTTGCATGTAGATTTTGCAATTTGTATAAAATCTGTATAGACTCCTCACTCATATAAGTACACACATGCTCAAATTGATCGGTAATCACCAATTGATGCATGAACAAAGCCCTTCAAAATCTGCTTACCTGGGATTTAAAATCGATATGCAAAAATGTTGATCATATGTGTACAATACAATGGCCCCTCAAAATCTGCTGGAATTTAAAATCGATATGCAATCATGTTGATCATATGTGTACCATACAATGTAATAATAATAATATTCTCACAACCTTTTTATTACAATTCCTCACATTTCTTGCTTATTATGTGCATTCGACGCCCACGTATCGGCTCTCTGTTCTCTCGAGCACCTGCAGTGGGACAAGTGGATAGCTAATTGAGCGTTTCGCAGCGCCGAAGACGTGTCGAAGTTGCTGGATGCAGATGCAGGTGTTGGGAGGAAGAGTAATAAGCAAACAGCACTTCAACGCTCGTTAGCGCTATAAACGAACGCGTAACTGCAGCAGAGCGGAGAGTAAATAGAGTTGTGAGCATTTAAGAAAAATCTGTGCACTCCACGGTTGGAAGCAATCGTTAATAAATCATGCAAGCTGGGACGCAACCGATGGAAGCTTTGAACGGGTGTTATTAGAAGCATAAAGAATTTTTGTTGTGTATCAAGCCATCGATTGTTGCGGCATTTTCCTAGGGTTTTATACGACCAGGATCACTGTCCGGTCAGTTTCATAGAATCTGCTATAGAACTTTCATATTCAGAGGGAAAATTCAGATTCAATCAATGTGCAGTAATAAGAATATTTTTCGTCTTACTCAATAAGATAACTCTTCAAAATTTTATCAGTATGTGGGACGACAGATCCATGTACTACTTATTATATTACTCTCAAATCACGCTATCAAAACACCGGCTGAAATACTACTTATACAGGGTCAGTTTTTTTTTTCATTTTAAGCATTATCCCAATGCTTGAATCTCGGAAACCTTAAAACATAGAGGTTCTGTTAAATAAGGAAAGAGTTGTCATTTTAAGAGCATATGCAAGATATGCTTTTGTTTTTTGAAAAAACCATAGTTTTTGAGTTACAATACAAACTTATTTTTTTCAAATGGCATGCATAGTTGGCTTTGACATTTTAAAAAGGGATTTTTTTTCTCTTTATAACGATAATTTGCTATACTTACTTTCATAAATACAAGAGTTGCAGGAATATTCGTTGTATAATTTGAATAGAATTCAGTATAAGTAGAATAGAAAAATTAATAGAATTCTCGTAGTAAGAGGAAAAAAAGTTTTCCATGGCAAACTCTGTTTTTGCTACTCTCAATAATACAAATAGTCCTGTATCGTGTTTTTTTGTCAAGTAATAATTTTCATAAAGTTAATTTTCGAAATAAGTATTTACCAAACTAAGTATAGCAAACCTTGTATCGCTGTAAAGAGAAAAAAATGTCCTTTTTAAAAATGTCTAAGCCAACTATGACTACCATTTAAAAAACATAAAGTGTGTATTATAACTGAAAAACGGTGGTCTTTTTTCAAAAAAACAAAAGCATATTTTGTATAAACTCTAAAAACGACAACTCTTTCCTCATTTAACCGAATCTCTGTCTTATGGTTTTCGAGTTCCCAATGCTAAAATGAAAAAAACAACATTGTATTTTAGATAGGTACACTACTCTTTCCAATACCGAAAAAACAAAATTATTATCGCAGTTTATTACTTAACAATATACTACTGCTAAAGTGTCAGCACTTGAAATTTTAGAATATGTATTTGTAAATATATTGTGATATATTAGTTTTATATTATCATTATTATTATTTATTATCATTTTATTATATTATCATTATCATTATATTATCACATTAAGTTTCTGTAATTTCAATATAGTTTTCCGGTTTGCACCATCTTCAGTTTCATAGTTTCGTTTTAGAAGGTTACTGCAATGTTACGTATTTTGTTGAATCTTCTGAAACTCTTGATACGTTGATAAAAGTTGTAGTCTTTTGAAATAGTTTGCATATTCTTAAAATTTCCATAAAATTGTGTGGCAGTTTGTATATTTTGATATATTAAATTTTCTAGATTTTTGTGCATTTTCTTTCACTTTACTTTTGTTATGAATTTCCGCATGTATTACCATGTTTCAGAACTTTAGAAGCATTGCTGAACCTAATTATCTATAGGGGTTTCAGTTGCAACTTCTGATGTTTTTATTAATTTTTTTGTTTTTTTCTATATTTTAACTTTTTTCGGTTTTAATATGCTATAGTTTTTGAGGGTCACTGCAATGTTCGTATTTTCAGAAACTTCTGAAACTGTTGATGCCTTGATTGAAATTGTGTTGTTTGAAATATTTTGCATATTCTTAAAATTTCCATAAAACTTTTTGGCAAATAAAGAAATTTCTGAAATTTTGGGTTGTTTGTATATTTTGATATCATATTAAATTTTCTAGATTATTGTTCAATTTGTTTCACTTTACTTTTGTTAAGTATTTCCGCATGTATTACCATGTTTCAGAAAATTTAGAAGGATAGCTGAACCATATTATCTATAGATATTTCAGTTGCAACTTCTGATGTTTTAATATAAATGTTTGCTTTTTTCTATTCTTTTAAACTTTTTTCAGTTTTAATATGCTTTAGTTTTTGGGTTGGCTTTAGGGTTACAGCAACGTTCGTATTTTCAGAATCTTCTGAAACTGTTGTTACCTTGATTGAAATTGTGTTCTTTTGAAATATTTTATTACAATTGCAACTTCTGATGTTTTTATAATTTTTTTTGCTTCTTTCTATTTTTTTACTTTATCGGTTTAAATATGCTATAGTTTTTGAGGGTTACTACACAAATCAAATATAAAATCTGAAATTAATAAATTTTCAGTAATTTCCGTAATTATTAACCCATACTTTCGATTTTGTCACTTATTTAATACAGAAACTTTGTCAAATTTTCAGGAGTTTGTGCTTTATTTGTACCAAACACAAAACTAATTTGAAAAATGCAGTTATAAAATTTCAGAAATTCCAGTAATAGCTAACCCATACTTATCAATTCAGAAAGATATACTTTCGATTTTCTCACTTATTTAATACAGAAACTTTGTCAAATTTTCAGGAGATTATGCTTCAGGTGTACCAAACAGAAAACTAATTTGAAAAATGCAGTTAATAATATTTCAGAAATTTCAGTAATAGCTAACCCATACTTGTCAATTCAGAAAGTTATACTTTCGATTTTCTCACTTATTTAATACAAAAACTTTGTCAAATTTTCAGGAGATTGTGCTTTAAGTGTACCAAACACAAAACTAATATGAAAAATGCAATTAATAAAATTTCTGAAATTTCAGTAATAGCTAACCCATAGTTGTCAATGCAGAAAGTTATATTCTCGATTTTCTCACTTATTTAATACAGAAACTTTGTCAAATTTTCAGAAGATTGTGCTTCGGGTGTACCAAACACAAAACTAATTTGAAAAATGCAATTCATAAAATTTTAGAAATTTCAGTAATAGCTAACCCATACTTGTCAATTCAGAAAGTTATACTTTCGATTTTCTCACTTATTTAATACAAAAACTTTGTCAAATTTTCAGGAGATTGTGCTTTAAGTGTACCAAACACAAAACTAATATGAAAAATGCAATTAATAAAATTTCTGAAATTTCAGTAATAGCTAACCCATAGTTGTCAATGCAGAAAGTTATATTCTCGATTTTCTCACTTATTTAATACAGAAACTTTGTCAAATTTTCAGAAGATTGTGCTTCCGGTGTACGAAATACAAAAGTAATCTGAAAAATGCAATTAATAAAATTTCATAAATTTCAGTAACAGCTAACCCATACTTGTGAATGCAGAAAGTTACACTTTTGATTTTCTCACTTATTTAATACAGACACTTTGTCAAATGTTCAGGAGATTATGCTTCAGGTGTACCAAACACAAAACTAATTTGAAAAATGCAATTAATAAAATTTCAGAAATGTCAGTAATAGCTAACCAATACTTGCCAGTGCAGAAAGTTATACTTCCGATGATATCAATTATTTAATACAGAAACTTTGTCAAATATTCAGGAGATTATGCTTCAGGTGTACCAAACACAAAACTAATTTGAAAAATGCAATTAATAAAATTTTAGAAATTTTTATATTAGCTAACCCATACTTGTCAATTCAGAAAGTTATGCTATCGATTTTCTCACGTATTTCATACAGAAAGTTTGTCAAATTTTCAAGAGATTATGCTTCAGGTGTACCAAACCCAAAACTAATTTAAAAAATGCAATTAATAAAATTTCAGAAATTTCAGTAATAAATAGTAATAATTGTCAATGCAGAAAGTTATACTTTTGATTTTGCCACTTATTTAATACAGAAACTTTATCAAATTTTCAGGAGATTATGCTTCAGGTGTACCAAACACAAAAATAATTTTGAAAATTCGATTAATAAAATTTTAGAAATTTCAGTAATAGCTAACCCATACTTGTCAATGCAGAAAGTTATACTTTCGATTTTCTCACTTATTTAATACAGAAACTTTGTCAAATTTTGAAAATAGTTCACCAAACAAATAGTTTGGTGAAAACGAAAAGTCTGTTTTCCATCAACTGCACATATAATTAGTTTTACATTTAGTATTTATTATATATTTTTGTTGTTTGTTTACTGTGTAAAAAGTAGTCTGTTTATTCATGGGGCTACTTCAGAAATCTATTAATGCATGCCTTAGAATTCTTCGAAATGAGCGATCGCTGACAGAGGGCATTGGCACTACTTTTGATTCAATTAACTTCATAAATTTAGCATGTTATAAGCAGGCTTATCATATAGATGCTTACACGGATCGTGCATATATCACCCACTGCATTATTTAAATGCATCAGTACCATGCGGGATTATTGCACTAAGCCCATATCCAACTCCCCTCCAGTCTCGTGCACTCACTAATTACGAGTGATCGATTGCACGCGGCACACGCGGCGTGTGAAAGTCTACTTTTATCCCACCTCACTCGACTTTTTCCTCCCCCGCACACGCACATTCATCCACACACATGCACACAGTCATAGACACGTTTAGTAATTTAATTACGCCACTAGAGTTCCCCATGAAACACTCTCGTGGCTCAGACGTGTACGAGTGTGGCGTTTGCACACAAACACACACACGTGCAAAACATTTACCCCATAAAATGTAATCTATGTAAAATATTCAGGTTGTTGTGTATGACGGCATTCCGGATAACTGGAGCATAGTCATAAAACGGGGCAGTAAATGCACGACATTTTATTTCGTAATTAAAAACGTCGCGTTTTGTCGCCGGTTCCTTAATGGTGATGAGCATTATTTATAAGTGGGGGAATTACAGTTTTACGGCTTCGATTAAGAGGATTGCGTTGACGCCTTGGCCCGGATTAACCCCTTACGACATCCATACGAAATTCAGCTGAGCATCTACCAATAATTGGGTCCTTAAAGATTACGACGAGATTTACTTAAAATAGCTATAGTTCCGCACATAATCATCATTACGCTCTTGAAATAGTTTCAACCGAGATCAATAGCAATAAAATATAACAAGTTAATAAACCATATATCCAAATAGCACTTAGATGCAGGATCCACTAAGAATAATAATTAAAAAAAAATTACAGAAAACTCCAAATACTACACTTTCACGATAAACAATTTGAATCGTTCACAAATCATAAAACCAACTGAAAAACAGCTCTACAAAATCCGATAATACTTTTGTGTATTTAATATTAATATTAAGTATTATTTTGACAGCATGTCTTTGCTATGAAAAATTCTAAGAAACTTACCAAATCGACGCTTTGAATTAAAAATAGTAAATAATAGACTTAATAAATATTATGTTGCTAAACATCTGAATGCAAATTATTTAGTTCGCCATTATGGTGATCACTGACCGTTCCACATTCAGCACAGTAAAGGCTCTCTTGCAAAACTAAATCTACATAAGTTATCTGTATGATTTTTACGGCCAAAATGTTATGAGCTAGTGCCGCAATGCGTCGCGAAATCAATTGAAGATTTCCATTTTAACGACTAAATTTTAATAATGTCGTAACGTATTTAGCAATGCATTGCCATGGCGCGCCACATAAAATCATCAATTAAATCCTGTTTGATGGCGAGTTTTATTTAATCGTTTATTTTATCTCCGCTTTCGGAGATTCAATATTTGTAAATTTTATTATCGACATGTGAGAAGTAAAATTGTAGTGTGTTTCTTTTGTGGGAGGAATGTGCATAATGTTCACCATATAAGTATTAGAAATTCTTTATTTGTATTGGTTCTTAACTTGGTATAGATCCAATAAAATAGTCATTGCTGAATAATAGCTAAGACCCATATAGGAAACAATTAACATATTATAGTAACATATTGGGGGTATTATTGTGTTGCAACATATATTCATGCCTACCAGACTTAATATCGAGGACAACATTTAAAAACAGTATTAAACTTGCAGTACTGACAGAAAATGCGTTAGTAAACATCGCCTTAAGGCAGTTTATGTATAAAATATAAATAATTGTACATTTGAAAATTAACTTTCGGAATCACTGGACTGATGAGATCCACGAGGTCAAAACCAGTTTCCAATTATCCACAAAGTTAATACCCAAATGTACAATTATTTAAATTTTACACCAATACTTCAAATTGGCGATGCTCCATCTGACACTGCATGCAGAAAATCTACAAACTACAATCTATTTTATTTTTTTGTGCCGAAACTGTAACAGATATCAAAAACTATAAAAATACAAAAAAACTTAATAATGAATGCCTGCGTCCGATTTGATTTTTTTAAAATTTATTTGTGTTTATCATTAAAAAATATGAATGTATTAATGTTGGGCCTCACTTGTTTTATATACAACCGGTCTACTGATAATAACAATATTGTGTCAAAATATGAGTTATACCCGTATAAAGTGTTATACCAAACAACATCCAAATCAATGTAAACGTTCTCTTTTTATAAGCAGATTTTGTGTTTTTAAATTAACTTTGAAGCTAATATTGGCTAAACTAAACGCATTTTTATATAGATAAGTTTTGTTAAATCGTCTTCTTTTGATCCCAGTAATCTGTGGTTAAGCCATTTCCACATAATTTAGAGACACCCTGTATAAAATGACACAAATCTTAGTTTTTGAAAAATTAATGGTAATATTCTTTAGAGGTTTTTAAATATGATCGCATATTCATAATTAATAATAATCATTATAACGTTAAAGCAATTATAAAAATGTATATTATTAATATACTTTATTTTATTATGCGATAATTCTTTCAATGGTGTATATTTATTACTTATAATAATTCAAAATTACCACAACAATTAATAAGATTTGATTAGTATTTTTGATCGTCCATGAAATCACCGCATAGTTCCACCATTGAGGAGAAAACATTAATGCACTATTTTAAGCCCTAAGTCTGTTTTATTGCTTGTAGCTTGGCGAATGTGGTGTCGTTAAGAGTTATGGCATTATTTCTTATATGTAATAGTCCTCAATAAACTTTCCATATGTTACACTCACTGTTTGCCATTTCTGAAAATTTATTAACACAATGAAACTATTCTTAACAAGTAACACACGCACTTGTCTTGTTTCTTAAGTTATAATGACTTAATAAAACCTGTTTTATTACCACAGAAATGTATTGCATTAAGAGTGTTAATTCGTAATTCATTATACCTATAATAACAAAAAAAACAATATTTTTATGCCATGATTAGGTTATCAAGTGTCGACACTTCACGAGTTTCAGCAATGATTCTAAATTTTCTGAAACGTGCCAGTACTTTGTCGGGTTAATAATAAGAACGACATATATATTGTATATTGAAAGTACATATTACATTTGTATAATATAATAACCGTTGTAAATATTTATTTTTGTTGATCAAAATCAATATTGTTTTTACTATGGCAACTGCCCAAAGCATGCTGCCATAATATAATATGATGTGTTCACCACAACATGATAAAATACTTAACAAAAGCGAAGTGAAACTTAATAAACCAAAATCTAAAAAACTTAATATAATATCAAAATATACCAATTGGCCAAAATTTCGTATATGCAAAATATTTCAAAAGACCACAATTTCAATCGAGGTTGAATCAAAAGTTTCAGAACATTCTGAAAATACGAACATTGTAGTAGTACGCCTGAAGCGAATTCTCCCGAAAATTTGATAAAGTTTCTGTATTAAAAAAGTGGAAAAATCGAAGATATAACTTTCTGCATTGACAAGTATGGATTAGTTTGTTATAGGTAGGTGTAACATTAATTTTTAATGAAAATTAATGCCAATGATAATGAAAATAATGGGTATCAATTCAGAAACTTTTGGCGAATTTCTTAATTTGCAACATTTAATATTTTCAATAAATAGTCATATTTTCTACAAATTTTCTGAAGTTTAGATGAATATTATTACCTATTATAGATCTAGGATTCTAGGTGAAGATACATTAATATCATGTGCTGGTGCAAGTAAAAGTAGGTATGGCCCGCCCAGAAATTACAAAATTCCTACGAAGCCTTTCTGCCAAAAAATTTGAGGATTCCTGATGTGCTACAGGCCAACTTCTCCAAAGCTACAGGCCAAAAAGATTTCTAATTCCTAAAATTTCTACAAATTGTGAAACAATCGAGTTTCTCCTATTTCTAATGTAAGTTTGATGCTATTAAGTGTAAGAGTTCGGTAGAAAATTTATCTGTTAATAAAATATATCGGAGTTGGGAGAAATCTTCTGTGATATGTCCCACTAGAAATTCCGCTTATCTCTTTTTGCTGCAGTGATTTACAAATCACGCGTTTAATGCGGGCATCAAGTGCAATTTCGTGCCATTGTTCTGGCCAACCGCCCGCCATGAAACTGCAACAATAAATCCTGAGCCCCCGCGGAAACCCGAATCGCAGCCAAATGCGAAATGACGAGACAATGCCCGGCTGGGAAATCTATGCATCACGCTCCCACTTTCCCAATTTTCCCGCAACGCCGGGCGATCCGGCAGGTCCGCCCCGTGAAATTCCATATTTCACGTCCCGCAAAGTATGCCGAACATTCATTGGGAATTAATGCGGGCAATGGGGCGAGATATTTCCCTTTGAAGTCCCCGGGTTCTTCGCCCACCTCGTCGTTATTATTCGCGGGGATATTGTAGGATGCCTGCAGGATATCTTCGTCTGCTCGGCAAATTGACCCTTTAATGATCCACGACTGTGCTACATAATTGTTAACAAACTTACAAAAGCTACGTAATGACAGAGCCACGTTCCGGATGCCAATATCCCTGTCCTAATTTCATACAAATATCTCAAAATGTTCTGACATATTTCGCAATAATTATTCCTGCACAAATTGCTTTGTCCATTTGTTGGGTATTTAAAAATCAATTCAATGAATTCAACAGACACGTTTTCATTATTACTAAATCATTGAGAAATTATCATCGAACTTCGTTAATTACTGCATCAATTATCCATTGTTACCAGATAATAGAGACATATATCATCGTAGTTCGTTAATTATATTATCATTTTTGCTAAAATTTAATATTTTTTCTTAGTTTTTCAGTGAATTTATCGTTTTGATTTAAATTCCTTCGCATATTTCTTTATCTGACCATCAGATCATACCCACAGTTATTTAATTTCAATAATCCGTTTTTATTCCTCCATCAAACCAACTTTTAAAAGATTAGTTCGAAAAAAAAAATTGAGATATATGTTTCTAAAAAGGACGTGTTAAACTTTTCAAATTTAGATATTTAGAACAAAATTTAGCTTTGTAAAGATTTTGGAAATGTTTACTTTACTCATATTTTTATTCGTTTCAATAATTATAAAGTATGTAATACAGATATTTCAAATGTATTTTAATAAAACGTAAAGGATATCTTAAACTTCAAACTACGTGGAAACATTTCATTGCATTTTTGTTTTGCATAGAAACATCGAAATTTATTTTTTATTCTTATTATGGGGTATCATGTGCTGCCCACGTGTATTTTTTGTCTCGAAGATAGTGTCACCTCACTAATATTCTTTATGAGTAGCTAACTTCATATAATGAATCATCCAATTTAAAGTTTTGAAGTTTCTTTCTGCAGTTCTGAAGTAGCTCGCGTGATAATGCAAAAGCTTAATGGTTTACAAGTGAGTTTCGTTATCCTAGTTTACAGTTACTAACATTTAAAAAGAATTACTGCATTGTGTACGTATTTATTTTGTCTAAATTTTATTAGGTCATAAGCTACATCTTGAAATATTGTTTTGAGGAAAACGTTTACATTAAAATAATGTATATGACATGTGTAAATTATAATCATGTACATAAGACTAACAAACTATTATTATCTTTATTACCATGTATCACTTATCACCAAAGTAGTTTTTGCTTTGTTATATAATTAGTCAGCGTTAGGCTGGCTACATTTACCTTAGTGCTTAGAACTTGGGGCAATATTTATGTACTGTTCGCCGTGCAACAAACACTGTGCAAAGTTTTGATTAAGGGTCTCGTGCCTTACGATTATTTACGCCGATGACAAATTGAACCTCGGCCGGAACAATTGCGTTGTCACGGTGGGAGAACGGAGGCCGGCCCACGGTATTGTGCATAAAATTAATTATACCCGGATCTGGAAGGAAGCTTCCTGGTCCTGGGTGCCGCTTCCTGGGCCAATACCTCCGGAGTCCCGGAAAATCCTGCGCTCGCAGGAATCAGCGGGCATCGCATGCGGGGCATGTATAACAATTAACTCGTACCTCGTGTGGAACAAAACCCGGCTCACATTTTACATAAATTTACATTCTGAACACGAGAACCGGTACGATGTGAAAAATTTTGACGTGCGCGCTTTGCATCCCGTTTTGGCTTTATCGCCGTTTTCTTCGCGTTGTTTACGGCCGATGGACAATAATTTTCTGCTTAATAAGGAGCGGCCCATTACCAGGCCGGGGCATATGTCATGTTTACGAAATTAGAAGGGGGTACAATTATAACATCACTCCAATGCCCGGGCGGGTTTTACTGTTATTGTTTATTAAGAGCCTCCCATAATTACTTCAAAAGCGGAGTGTTTATGTACGCGCTGGGCCACAGAAATAGACCCAGCAACCTACCCCAACAGCCGGTCCCCAATCAATCAACGATTTTATTGTTGGAAAAACGTGGGGGGTTGTCAGTCTTTTAAGAGCGCTGTAAAAAAAACCTTTTAATTGCCGTCACGAACGCATTTTTATCGCCGCCGCTAGAGAGGTGTGTTTGTGGAGGGCATGTGTGGAACTAATTATTTTCTACGCCAATAACTCCTTAATCACTGTTAATGAGAGACGCCCGGATTAATATCGTTGCATTCTCACGTTAATTGACATTAATACCGCGGCATTTTAATAAGGAAGGGGGAATCTGTCTACGGCACTTTATTACAATTTCGACATGATTCTGCTTTTATCGGTCTGGAGCGCCGTGTTTATTACAAATTTTTAATGTGAAATTCTATAATCGCCCCGATTCGGAATGCGACTCGGGACGTTAATTAAACTAATTGAATATTGAAATAGGCCTGCAGTGGGCAAATTATAGGGCTTTAAATGCATGTTCGATGCACTAAGTGGAGTTTAAATGCAGCGATCGCATCCGATATGGGTAAAAACCACTATTAGAGTTTCCAGTTATTTGTATTTACATTCTAGTCGTGGTTTATCTGCACGATGCATGTCATCAGTGAACATGTGACAAATGCAGTACAGAAATGCCAGTTGAATACTTCGCCCACTCTCGGTCCAACGCGAGAAAGATGTTTAAAAAAACAACTGAATCACCAGCAATTTCTACATCACTACAAAACCATTCATGTCCTTACTCACTTTGAATTTGGGTGCGATGGGCAAAAGCACATCCATTGTATGTCTAAAACAATATTTTTTTAGTATGAGCTTTATGATGTTCGAAAGCTCTATTGTTTATGCCGTTTGCCCTAATTCACAGATTGTAATTCTCAAATAGGGCCTTACACTATACCGTAGGACATATAAATTGTGCACAACAACTAGCTTACCTCTGAGGTAACACTTCATGTTGCAGAATTTAAATTAATAAAAATCACAAATAATAATCACAAATCTATTATAATCAAGTATGTACTTAATGATAGGTAAAATTGTAGATTATTAAAATAAACATATTCTATATATATAAAAAAATAGACATATGTACAATGATTGTGTTTTTACCCATCGATATTTTTTTTGCAATACTGATAATTGTATAATTGTCATGGTGATACTCACCATGACATAAAATGGACAGCATCTTCAGCTGCTAAAACCCTGCCATACCGCTACGAAAATGAAGCAAAAAGAGACTGCACTTACCTAATGAGAAGTAATTAAGTCGAAAGTGGTCTTAAGTTGTTAAATTTTCAGATTTGTTAAAGGCTTCAATGCCATAGTATATTTTTGATAGTAAGTAAGATGACTTATTTTATAAACATTTATAACATTTATAACATTTAACTAAACATCTATACTCTCTAATAGTTCAGGATTAGATATCTAAATCTGGATTAAACATCTACCCCAGAGTTTGTACTTCTGGACTTGATATGTCTTCCGGAGTTTGTACCCCTAGACTAGATTTTTCATTCGGTATTATATATTTAGTCCTGAACTAACGTTGAATAACTGAAGATATCAGTGGTAGTAAATGCTAGTTTGGGATTTAATATTTAGAACTGGACTATTGGTAAGCAGAATTGTACATATAGGGTAATTCAAAAGGTGTGGTCTAAACTTAAGGGTGTGATGTGGGATACTATACAAAACATAAAATGTTAACAAACCTATGTCTCATTTCCAATTGTTATCTAGTTACAGAGGATTTCTTTGTTTTTATCACCACACCTTTTGATTAACATGCATATGGATACTCTACACTTGAACAATTGATTTATTTTTATTTTTTAACACTAGAATATCAAAAATAGGCAGTATCCAGTGTGCAAAAATATGTTGACAGTACTGAAAAATGGACATGTTTTGACAGCTGAAGCTAAGAATGTAACAAATTTTGACAGTTGCAACTGAAAATAATTACATTTTTAATTGAAACTTTGAGGTATGTGCACAGTTGCATTTAAAAATCTGATAAATGTTTACATTTAAACACTGGGATATCAAAAATAAACAGATTTTAGCAGTATCAATTGAAAAATTGACAGGTTTTTACAGTTGAAGCTTTGAATTTGACAAATTTTGACAGTTGTAATTAAAACTTTTGAACAGTTGCACTTAAAAATCTTGAATGCTTGAAAAAAAGCTTGAATTATTGGGCCACACATTTTGATTAACACTGTATATGGACAGTTACACTTAAACAATTTTGATTTTTTACAGTTTAACGCTAGAATATCAAAAATTGACAAATTTTGGCAGAATTTGGCAGTATCTGCTGAAACATTGATACGTTCTGACAGCTCAAGCTAAGAATTTGACAAATTTTGGCAGTTGCAATTGAAAATTTGACAGATTTTGACTGTTTTAATTAAAAATTTGACATATGTGAACAGTTGCACTTAAAAATGTAATAGATGTTTACATTTTAACACTGGGATATCAAAAATAGATAAATTTTGGCAGTATCTATTGAAAAATTTACAAAATTTGACAAATGTTGACACCTGCAGTTAAAAATTTATGAGATTTCGATCGTTTTAATTTAAAATTTGACGTATGTGAATAGTTGCACTTACAAATCTGATTGATGTTTATATTTTAATACGGGTATATCAACAATAGATGAACTTTGGCAGTATCTATTGAAATATTGACAAGTTTTCTTGTCTGAAGCTTACAATTTGAGAAATATCTACAGTTAGAATTGAAAAATTGACAGATTTCGCCGATTTTAATTAAAAACTTAACGTATATGGACAGTTACACTTAAAAATCTGATAGATGTTTACATTTTAACACTAGTATATCAAAAATAGACAGATTTTGGCAGTATCTATTGAAAAATTGACCGGTTTTCGCACCTGAAGCTTAGAATTTGACAAATTTTGACAATTTCAGTTGAAAATTGATAAGATTTGAACGGTTTCAATTTAAAATTTGACGTATGTGAATAGTTGCCCTTATAAATCTGATAGATGTTTACATTTTAACACTGGGATATCAAAAATAGATACATGATTGCAGTATATGATCAAAAATTGACAGGTTTTCAGAGCTAAAGCTTAGAATTTGACAAATTTTGACAGTTGTAATTGAAAATTTGATAGATTTCCACGGTTTAAAGTAATAATTTGACGTATGTGAACAGTTGTACTTAAAAATTTGATGTTTATGTTTTAACACTGGGATATCTAAAATAGGTACATTTTGGCAGTATATATTGAAAATATTATAGAATTTGACATATTTTAACACCTGCAGTTGAAAATTTATCACATTTCGACGGTTTTGCACTTAAAAATCTGATAGATGTTTACATTTAGTACTTTGATATCAAAAATACATAAATTTTGGCAGAATCTATTAAAAAATTGGCAGGTTTTCACAGCTAAAGCTTAGAAGTCTTTTTCATAAAAAAATCGTCTTTTTTATATTTCTCTCTTCTTGAGGCCCCCTGGACAAACGTGATCGCATTGGGGGGGGGGGGGGCACTATGGCTGAATGTGCTTGTATTTGGGCCCTCTATGACCCATCTAAATTTCGTTAGAATAGGTTGAGGCTTTCTCGAAAGGAAATTTCATCGAGATGACAAAAAAACGCGACATTTTCGCAAATTTCGTAAATTAAAACATCTTCGTAGGTATATCGAGTGTGGTCTCGTATGGACTGTTGGAGTCCCTTGAATAGAATGACACAATCGGCATCGAGATTCGACCGTCCGTTCAGAAGTTCAATTTTATCAGCCCTTTTTTGCCAATTATTTTTTTATTTCCTAACTTTGAGAGTAGATATCTCGAGAACAGCTGGGGCTAGGAGGTTAAAAGTGTGCTCACTCGAATCGGGAAGATCCAATTGGTTTAGGCATGAGCCTCTATGGTCAATATGAGCAACTCAAAATATCGTGATTTTACGGATTTTCGTTTTAGTCCCTTTGATCGGAAAATCATCGAGTTTACGTTTTGCCTACTGGGTGCTTAACCACAATTCTTGGTAGTGGTATAAATATGTACGTAATATGTGGCATAAATTAAATTGAGGCAAATTTTCAAACTAAAAAACTTTTGATAGTGTAAATAGTTCTACTTGATATCAAAGCAGGGGGTTCAAACTGTATTTTTTTATGTATTTAAGGGACACAAAGGTATTTCCGTCAGTAAAGGAAATATTTTCTATAGTTGCAAATATGAGAAGCATAGATGCATGCATATAGATTTGCTTATTCGTGCAAACTGTAGTTTGTTAATTATTGCAGTACATGCATAACTGTTCAATCATCGATTTCTTTAATTAACGTAGAAGCATGGAAACCGATGCACAATTTATTAGCGCTGAATACCGGAGCTATTTTTCACATACAAATAAAGCGATACAATGTTCCGTGTTTCCACTTTAATTATAACTTCGCATTACTGCGGCTTCATCAATTAGTGCTTCGCTATTATCAAACGCCAGCCGACAGAATGCAAACTTATGCGAGGCTCCGAACGCAGCAGGAGAAAGCTAAGCAAAGGCTTTGCTAGTTACTCATTCAAACTAATCACTGTCGCAATGATTTAAAGTGTACACAAGATTAATGCACAAAGCAAAGCCAATTTACTAATACTCCCAACATAGAAAAATTGATTCGTTTGATCAATTCAGATATAATGAAGTATGCTGCATAAAATATATGTAAGCTGGTTTGGGTGTTCGTATTTCACGGAACTGTATTGATTTGAGGTGCGTAATTTTGTGTAACTGTGTATATTTAATGTTTCAATTTTGGGTATCATAGTTTTTTTTTGCGACAAAATTGGATTAGGGCATTGCGGATGAGGCTCGCCCAATCATTCTGGGTTTCACTAATCAGCCGCATCGATTTAATGAATCGCGCAAACAGCAATCACCGCGGTTTCGCCGCAAAAGTGTAAAGCAATTAAACAGTTTGTATTCCACGGCCGCCTTCGCAAAACGCTCTACACGCCCACGCGTTCCGTGTAATTGAATATACCGCGATAAATGAACGCTAAAACGCAAATGGAACGAGAACAACAGTCGGACAACTCACTCCTGAGACATCGTAATCCGATTCTTCCGCAGCGATCGTTTCAGCCGTCGCGCTTATTATTTATGGCCGAAAACCGAATCTGCAATTTAATCGAATCAAAGCGCGCACGCGATTTGCATAGCCGCGGATGTAATCCAGTCGTGAATCCTTGATTCAATTATATTTTAATTATAAAGTTCCTCGGCGAAGATTTGTATCTTGTTTAGACAATGTCGACTGTCACGCCCGATGATAATTCTCCTCGCTCGCAATCTTCATACGGGATTGAGCGCCCATTTTTGCCATTAATAAACCGCGCGCTTTATCGGATCCTCTCGTTACAACTTATTCAGACCCGCCGCCGAACAATGCGAATATTGAATTAAACGAGGCGGCGAAAACCAACCTCCCCATAAACGACTGGTTATTAATGACCGGGTGTTTACTCGTTAGCAATCACTGGATGTCTGTGCGTTTTGCGCTTTTAATCCGCCCCATTGTCTCCTGTAATGGCAGAAAAATCGACGGCCTAATGGGTCGTCTGCAGGACATAAAGGAAGCTTTTATGGCGGTGATGATAAAAAATATTGAAAGCGTAATTACGACGATTTCCGTTTCATTTGATGCATGCCTGACAGTTCCTCGCATTCATGACGCACTCAAGGAATAAAACGGTGTACCGTTCTGCCATGATTACTAGCATTGATTATTTGCAAACAATTTACACAGATTTAAGTAAAACAGCAATTTCCTAACTATTTCCAAAATTTGTTGGGAGAATAGTCGAAACATAACCATGCTAAATATAACTTCACTTCATTAATTAGTCATGCTTAAAGTATGAGAAGAATGTACAAAATCTAGCAGAACATACGCAATAATTTTAAAATCCGTCGAAATTAATTCTTCCAGTTCACATTTCTTAACATAACGTCTATTCCTTATCCGGCACTAATTATTAACATAAAATTAATGCAAATTATTGTACACATTTCTATTTGGAGGCTATCGACCTTTATTATCCGAGCCTATTACGTAACCCTAATTGTATGTAATTATTGTCGCTATATATAAATTATAGTATAGATAAAAATATTGGTAAATGAATCGACGTAACACATTCCAGTCAAAGGTTACAAAAAACAATGAGAGGTCTTCTTAAACACGTTTCGGTAATACATAATTATCTTCTCCAAAATTATAGTTGGAACACCAATAACTCAAGTCAACATATAGTGTCGGTGCTTAAAGTATTACCATAGAATTCTACGATATTATACAACGCTTATAATTGACACCCCAAAACAGCATTCCTCATTTTTTTTGTAACTGAGTCCAAATCTTAGTTTTTGATGTTATTTAACATGGAATTGAAAATATTGAAATTGATAATATTAAAAGCAAATACAAAATTGAATCCAAAAAGTGTTTCAAAATTGGCGAAAATTGGCATATGATTCAAAAGACGTCAGATATTTGCACGTTTAGCTCTCAGCTACCATCGGCTTTAAAAGCATTTTTTGTAGAAAGTAGATGTCCCATTGTGCATCCATCCATCATCATAATGGTGCCCCTCACATTGACATTCAAAGACCATCAACCAGTGTGGTAATAGTTCTCTTGTGGATTTTGCGTCCTGTAAACTGCATCGATGCTCCATGACGCTGATTGATAATTCCAGGGGGCAGATACACATATTATTATGGGGTGAGAGTATGTTGGGCATAATGTTAAGTAATAGGGGATGAAGCGCGGTCTCTGAGGAGCACCGTTGGCCCGAGGGGTGCGGCGTGAGGGCAATCTCAGGACGCGGGGTTTCACCTGCGACGTAATTCCACGTTAAAACCGGGATTATACGGGGTATCAATTCCCGTCGTTAGAAGCTCTTAACCGCTATTAATTTAGTGGTGGATTAGCGGTAATTTGACCACAAAATACATGAATTATTATACGTACCTAAGCTACAACACAAAAAAAAATACAAATATTGAAATAAACTAATAATAATAATAACATCCTACTACTGTGTTTGCATGCATTACTATGTTACGGAACATTTAAACCAAACAGTATTGAGGTACTCACAAAAACATCTTCAGATGAGAAAAAAATGTCACAGTTCGGAACACTATACATTTTAATTGCTGCTAAATTTTGGATTCCAGCTGAACCTTGCAGTTTCCTTTCGCCAATTGGTAAAGTTATCAATAATTAGCTTACTATTTCGAGGTACGCACAAAGGAGATTTTAAACGCAATTTCTAAACATAATTTTTTTAAGAAAAATTAGTATTTTGTACCTTTTGCCCAAAATATTAAGAAATATTAAGACATCGTGGTATCAGCAGAACAACAAAAAATATGCTCTACAAAAATATTGTGAGCGCTGAAAAATTCCCATAAGAAACGAAAATGTGCTCGATAAAATGGAGAATATGCTCTTAATTCTTTAGCAACTCACAAACAAGAATGCGAAATTTATTAGTTCTATAGATAGATCTGAGTGTTGATGATTGGAATTAACTATGAGTTTGATAAGCCATAAAAAGATGAAACTTATATTTATTTTAAAAATTTAATAAAAAAGGTATTTAACTTTAAATTGAGGAGTACAAATTGCTTTGAAATTTCTCTAAAATTTTGATACATGAAAGGTCGATAACCATTAAACTATTGTTATTCTACTACTCTAAAATGTCTATACAGGGCGTTCAAGAAAGTGGTGTCTACTTTTACGATGGATATAAATAGATGGCAGTGTTCAAGATGCAAAATAAATACGTTTTGCATCATTGCTGAAAGTTTCCTAGGATACAAGGAAATCATATAACCAGATTTAACTTAATGTACAATTTACGTTGACACTGTTTTATATTATTGCCATATATCACAAATATTGTATGCCACGAGTTCCATCAGTTGGCACTAAATGGAAAAGTGGACACCACTTTCTTGAACGCCCTGTGTTACTTCATGGAAGCCTAAACTTGTTTGCCCTGTAGACCACTTTTTTCCTTACACCCGCTGCCAATGTTGAATTTTCTTTTCTTCAAATGTGATTTTGATAGGTGACACAGTACTGATCACTTTGACAGGATTTTTTGTGGAGTGGACAAGTAAAAAGAAACGAACACGAAGAATTTTAAGTCATACCTTCAAAATTTGTGTTTTTAATTCAAGTAAATCTCGTGCAACAGTTTTTTTTCTAGCTGACATGGACCCCTGGAAGTCGAAATCGACCCTTCGGGGTCCATATAGATCACTTTGGGAATCTATGCTTTTGATTAATAATTTTAGAAAAAATAATATATAACCTTGAAATGAGGCAATTATATAATTTTCTCCAAAATTAGCATCGAACCAACCACATTTGCAGCTGATAGGGACTGTAGTTATGTGTATTTCATTTTAAATAACAAAGAAAGAAGTGATTTAATTATAGCAAAGCAAAACTAGAATTTAAATCTGTTGCATAAAAGTTTAATGGAATCTGTTAAATTTCAAATATGTATGTACATGACATTGTTGAAATTCTGATGAATTTTGGGGAATGTCAGAGATTTGGATAAAAAAAAAAAACTATTCGACGTAGCATTTCTTCAGTATTTGTGAAATTTCAATAAAACTCTGCTATTTAAACTTAAAAAGCGATCAGAAATGTAGATAAAACGTTTAGAAAAATTCTGGAAATCTGTAAAATGTGTAAATTCCGTTATCTAGATAGGATTCTGTATGTTGTTTAAATTAAATGAAAAAAAATGCAAACGGAAAATCTGTAAACTTCATGTGAAAGTTCATAGAAGTCAACTAGTTCAACTAAATAATAAAATTATTAATAACATAATGTTTTGATTTTTTTAAATTTAATATAAATTTAATTTTTATTTTGAAGGTACTGTGATCTCGTCTACACGAATCCGGTTAATAACCTAAGGTGTCCTATTTGAAATCTTAAAATTGACCTTCAAATAGCAATTTCAGGGTCATTCAGGGTCACGAAATTATCACCGCTAAACAGATATTTTTAAGCCTTATATTGTTTGTCTGAAATATTTTTCACGAAATCGTCTTCCTTCCGAGATTTTCTGTTGCATCAATCTTTTTTCAATCCCCTGTGTAATTATGTTACGATTTCACTTCATAGTAATTGTTATGACTATTGTCATTTTGTCGTTGAGTTATCGTGTTATTGAGTCAATAAGCCAGTTTGGTTCTTGTGCTTTTGCTATTTATGTCTTCATTCATTAATCTTTACGTGATTATGTTATTATCTTTATGTCATTATCAACTTGCTAAGTGACATCACCGAGTCAGTGAGTCATCGAGTTATTGAGTCAATAAGTTAATTGAGTTCTTGTGTAATTGTTATTAATGTCATTATTCATTAATCATTACGTCATGTAATTATCTTTATCGCCCACCGTCAATAGAGCCATGCATTACCATAGCGATTTTCGGAAGTAAACAAACACTTTATCTTACTGTAAAAATAAAACATTTTCCCTGCCGCTAATATTTATCAACATGGCCAAAACAACTGTTTGACATTAATCAGTTATCGTTTGTCGCTGTCACGGCTCCAACAGTAAAAGTTTTGTCGCGAATTATTTATAGAAAATAATGGAAGAAAATATGGGCGATAAAAGTTTGTATGCACCACGTCAGTAAAGTATCTTTATCGAACTCGCCTGTTACTCGCCACGCTCGCTTCGCTCGCTCGGCTCATAATCTCAGACTCGTTCGATAAAGAATCACTTTACTGACTTGGTACATAAATAACTATTATATCATTATCAACGTGGGATGTAACATCACTGAGTCGTAGTGTCATCGAGTCAATGATTCGATTTATATCTTATATAATTAGTCACTGTGTATAGCATTATCAGTAGCATTGTCAATGACACTATTATGTGTAATATTTTATATCAGTATATTTCTGTTGCAAAAGCTAAATGCCGTATTTTTATTTTGTGACATTATAGTTGTTGTAGTCAATGTCATTATCATAACCATTGTATGTTATATCATTAGTCATTATATCTTTATATCAATGTCAGTGTCAGTACCATTGTTATTGAAGTGTTATTGGTGTAATTATCATAACCGTTGACGTTATCATCGCCAATGGCTTTACTGTTCCCAATGGCATTGACATGGTTATTATTGTTGCAATTGTTATAATTTATATTGTTGTCGTTGTTGTGTTGTATGGCATTCTCATTAATGTCAAGATCATTTTTTAATATTTTCTCTTAGGTAATTCAACGACTGCTTGTTTATGCGGCTATGGCTAATTGCTATTAATAGTCTTGTCGTCATTGTCATGATAATATCCGGTGTCATTGTTGTCATTATGAACGTGGTAAGTGACATCACTGAGTCATCGAGTCATCGAGTCAATAAGTCGATTTGTATCGATGTCAGTGTCAATATCATTGTTACTGCAGTGTTATCGGTGTAATCGTCATAATCATTGACTGTGATGGCCTTACTGCTGCCAATGGCATGGTTATAGTTGTTGTCATTGTTATAATTTGTATTGTTGTTTTTGTTGGGTTTTATGGCATCCTCAATAATATCAGGATCATTTATAATATTTATTCTTTGGTTATTCAACGACTGTATGTTTTTGCTGCTATAGCTAATTGCTGTTAATAGTGTCGTTGTTGTTATCATCATATACATTGTCATTATTGTCACCACCAGTGTCGGAGTCAGTGTTGGCATCGTTACCTGTATAAATGTCCATGACATTATCTTTGCCATTATTGTTGGTGGAGTCAATGTCTTTGTCACAACTATTATTACTAGAATTGTCAATGACAGTATTATTTTATATCAGTCCATTTAATTTGCTATGGCTAAATGCGGTTTGTTGATTTTATGATATTATAGTTGTTGGCAATAGTCATTCTGTCATTGAGTCATCGATTTATTGAGTCAATTAGTGAATTAGGTTCTTGTGTTATTGTTATTAATGTCAGCATTCATGAATCATTATGTCATTGAGTGATTACATTATTATTTTACATTATTATTTTTATGTCATTATCAACAAGGTAAGTGGCATCACTGAGCCACTGAGTCATCCAGTTACTGAGTCAATAGGTCAATTTGGCTCTTGTAATTGTTATTAATGACAGTATTCATGAATATTTATGCCATTCGTTTTTAAGTCGTTGAGTGATTATGTTATTATCTTTATGTCATTGTCAACTTGGTAAGTGACAACACTGAGTCATTGAATCATCGATTTACTGAGTCAATAAGAGTCAACCTGGTTCTTGTGTTATTGTTATTAATGTCATCAATCATGAGTCATTACGTCATTATACCATTAGTCCTTAAGTCATTGTGTGATTATGTTATTATGAACGTGGTAAGTGACATCACAGAGTGGTCGAGTCATCTAGTCAATTGCTCGATTTGTACCTTATATGATTAGTCACTATGTCTTTATATCAATGTCAGTGTCAATATCACTCTTAAATATTCTGTTATTATGTAATTATGTCACAGTTTTGCTTCATTATAATTGCTATGGCTATTGTCATTTTATCATTCAGTCATCGAGTTATTGAGTCAATAAGTCAATTTGGTTTTTGTGTTATTGTTATGAATGTCATTATTCATGAATCATTAAGTCATTATGCCATTCGTCCTTACGTCGTTGTGTGATGTTGTTATTATCTTTATGTAATTGTCAACGAGGTAATTGACATCACTGAGTCAATGAGTCATCGAGTTGATTTTGTTCTTGTGTTATCGCTCTTAATGTCATTAATCATAAACCATTACGTTGTTATGCCATTAGTTCCTAAGTCGTTTTGTACTTATGTTATTCTCTTTATGCTATTATCAACGTAGTAACTGACATCAGTGAGACATATCATGTAATTATTCACTAATCATAACGTCATTATGACATTAGTCCTTAAGTCGTTGTGTGATTATGTTATTATCTTTATGTCATTATCAACTTGGTAAGTGACATCACTAAGTCGGTGGATCATCGAGTTATTGAGTCAATAGGTCAATTTGGTTCTTATGTTATTGTTAATAATGTCATTAATCATGAATCATTACGTCATTATGCCATTAGTCCTTAAATCGTTGTGTAATTATGTCATTATTTTTATGTCATTATCAACGTGGTGAGTGATATCACTGAGTCATTGAGTCATCGAGTTAATGAATCCATTTGTATCTTATATCATTAGTCATTATTGGTTTATATCAATGTCAGTGTCAATATCATTGTTAAATATTATGTTATTATGTAATTATGTCACGATTTTGCTTCATTATAATTGATATGGCAATTGTCATTCTGTCATTGAGTCATCGAGCTATTGAGTCAATAAGTCACTTCGGTTCTTGTGTTATTGTTATTAATGTCATTATTCATGAATCAATAGAACATTATGGCATTAGTGCTTAAGTCGTTATGTGCTTATGTTAATATATTTATGTCATTGTCAACGTGGTAAGTGACATCACTGAGTCAGTGAGTCATCGAGTCATTGAGTCAATAAGTCAATTTGGTTCTCGTGTTATCCTTGTTAATGGAGCATAATTAATTATTAATTATGTCGTATTATTTTATATCAGCATATTTCTGTTAATATGACTAAACAGTGTTTGATTATTTGTGTGCATTTTATTGTTTGCCACATCGTTATTGAGGTTCACTTTGCCTGTTAAATGTTTGTGAAGCCAAATAATACGTTGGAGATAAAATTGAATTCAATTCATTGCATTAATGTGTAAATTATTTGCATGTGGCTAAGAAATATAGTGGCTGCATTATAGTTAATTGAACAATGCACTTTTTTTGTGCTGGCAAGTGATTTGTGCGGTCGTTTAATAAAAAAGCTCTATTTTAGGAACTCGGCTGCAGCGATGAAAAACAAATTGTTGCCGTCTTCTTCGTGAGCGTCTGTATTTTCACGGCCAGTGCATCTCACTTCACTTGGTCAACCAATCAGAGGCCATCAGAGCTAAGAAACCCTACCACTTGACCTAGTTATAGATTTCGAGACGTGTCCCTTCGCAGATTTAATTAGGGCGCCTCTACGTCCGGTCGTCCCGCGAATCACCTCGGAGGCGCATGCGGAAGAGCTGGAGGGATCGTCTCTTGCATAGGCCACCGTGGGCAAGCCCTTAGGACGTGGTGGACACTTGGGGGTCCTAGCACCATGGAGTTCGCCGTAAGACGTTGATTGAAGGAATGGGTCGGAGTTGTAGCGGACGAGTCTGTGCCTGTCGCCAGGCAGATACGAAGGCGCGGAATGCAATGCTTCGATACAAGGTACCTTAGAATAAAGCTATGTGCAATTCAACTGATGCGAATTGCGATTTAATATGCAAATAGATATTAATATGTGTTTGCATGTTCATACTTGCAAACATCAAGCAGCGTTATGCAGTGCGATCGACTTGATCGTGTGCATTCGGATAGTATCGGTCTGGGCGCCGCCAAATATTGCAAAATTTTAAATAAAGTCCAATAAACTCGAATATTATGAATGCTAAAATATGCACAAATATGCCTTTTGCGTGCAGTTCATTCATTTAGTAGTCGCAAGTAAAAAAAAAAAATATTCCATTGCATATGTTTGTTTGCCCTAGTTATCAGCATCAGTGTTGAATTTCTTAAATGTGCTTCTGCGAGTAAATATGCAGAAGAAATTGAACAAAGTTAATATTGGCTATGGTGAGAGTAGTACACACAACTTAAAATAAAAGTCGGCCCCTTTACTCTTTAAGCCACGTGCGCTTGCAAGCATAATTAAACTGAAAGATAAATTACGATGATAAAATGTGTTGCTATATATTTTTTTTTCGTTTGTTATCCCGTGCCATGCACATTGTCAAATTAATTAATTATTCGGCAACACCCATCTCGCCCAGTTCCAACTACAGGAGCTTTCATCGTTTGTAGAATTACGCCCAGTCGTTTGACTGCTCCACACACTCCGCATGTGTGCATGTGGATCACTTCATCAGCATGCATTAATCCTCCTCAAAACGCGCAGTTTTGGGAGGCGTCGTGAAATTAATTCGACTAATTCGTCGCGTCTGGTATTGATAAATTAGGGCTATGTGCGTGCGTCCGCCCGGCGTAATTAATCGTCGTCAACTTAATTACCATCGCCATCAAACGCTATTTGGTCCTCCGCGCTGTCAAAGTGCGGAGAAAATGACAACGTGTAGTAGATATCGGAAATTGGAAGATGTATGCGATACAGATAATTAGTATTAATGCTACAGTTGTAATTGGATTTTTATTGGCCTCCATACTGGTTGATAAATCGACTTATAATCTCATTTACGCTCTTTTGGATTAATATTGATGGCTCGATTTAGGGAAACGCGGCGTTAATGATTCGATTTTGAAACAAGTTACGTGCAAGCGTTTTACTCATTGAATATTGATACGCAGTTATCGAGGCTAATGTATCGCTTAATAACGTGGAAACGTCAATACTTATATGTTGGACAATTCATCGGTGCTCACTATAACATATCGAAGCTCAAAGAGAAATTGACACTTTAAGTCAAAATTGCGCAATTTTAAAATCCTGTGGTTAATAAAGTTGCAAAACTGCAACGTGTTACATGAACTTATATTTTATTAAAAATAGCTTATTAGCTCAAAACCTGATTTTAAAGCCATTTCCGGTAAACAGGATGTCTCGACATTCGAACTTATAACCTCTACATACCTTCATAACAATATAACGTAATTATTAATAATTATTCTATTTCCATTCATTATAATCTATAAAATCAATAGGCTGTCTAATTCAGTGCACATCACCACAATAACTAACACCACACTTTCCCTATAATTTACATAAGCATTGTCTTGCAGCATTAAAAAAAATCAGTATTCTGTATTATATAAAAAAAAATCTGCTTAGAATTAAAAAAATTATCACGATTTCTAACCAGGCACTTGAATTAACTGTGCGGTGCGTGACCCAACTATTCCCCGAGTTTACGCCCATGCGAGGCCCAGTTTTCGGACACCGACTAACCGAATTTCTTGCATTGCTCAAGCCTAAAATTTGGATGCTGTGGATCGTGCTTGCACAACGTCGTGCCGATGTGAATTAATGCGGGATTTGAAAGCAGCAAACAAGCACGAGAAACAGAATTGATTACTATGGCAGAATGACTATTGTGAAACAAAAATTTATTTTAGGTGTGTTGTGGAGTTAGTATTTTATGGAGGCATGTGAAGGTTACGCCAATTGTAACGAAATAAAATAATTAATTTTATATCAAAAAAAGTTAAGCAGCCGAAATAGGCTGTACAAATAATAATAATTGAGAAAATTTTCTTATAACTACATAGAATTTTAGTTAAAGGATCTTTATTGTTTTGGAAAATAATTTTATTTACTCAACTCAATTAAGAACCTTTTATTGCACAAAAAAGTTAAAGGATCTTTATTATTTTGGAAAATAATGTTATTTGCTCAACTCAATTAAGAATCTTGTATTGCTTCATAACAGTTATGTACATGTTACATATAAATTATATTAAAACAATTTAGCAGTAAAATGTTATAATTGATTCTTATGTCATGAGAGTTATCGTTACAAATATCAAAGAAAATAAATCAGAAATTTTCAAAATCTCCATATACCATTTAATTTTATATCAAAAATATTAAACGATCTTTATTATTTTGGAAAATAAAGTCATTTACTCAGACGATGTTTTCGCACAGACAATTATTGTTGTACTATTTATTACAATGCAACAAATCTAGAAAAGAAAAAATGAATCAATGAAAAACTAGAATTTCAAAAACAACATTTAGAAACTTTTAAAATCTCCATAGACCATTTAATTTCAACATATCCAAAAAGATAAAGGATCTTCGTTATTTTGGAAAATAATTTCAAAACTCTATTAAGAACCTTGTCCTCATAACTTGGCCTTGGCTTCACGAACGCTTGGTTTCATAACTTGTCAGAATTGTCTATTGTTATGGATTTTAAATATGTGCCCTTTTCATTCAAATGTGTTTTTCTGAATTTTTAGGTACATTTTTGACTAAATTTTTAAAGATTACTCGCACATATTTATCATGTAAATCTCATTTTATACATACATTTCATTTGTTAAAATTTTATAAAAGACTATGTGAGAATTCATGCAAAATTTGAACGAATTCTAAAATAACGTTGAAGTTTTGTAGATAGAATTTTGTCGAAAATCAGTAAAAAGGTTTAAGGTTTGATTTAAATTCAAAACAATAATGTATATTTTAGATATACATTATTGTACAACAATTTAGCAGTCAAATATTATCATTGATACTTGCAACATGAGAGTTTTCGTTATAAATATCATAGAAAATAAATCAGAAATTTTTAAAATCTCCATAAACCATTTACTTTATATCAAAACGTTAAAGGAGCGTTATTATTTTCATTTACTTAACTCATTTAAGTACCTTTTGTTGCTTCATAAGATATTTGCAGAATTTAATGACATAAAACTAAATAACTAAACGACTAATAATATAAACTAAATAATTAATAAAATAAACGATAGAAATTGCAAGGTTGACGATGTTTTCGCACAGACAATTATTGTTGTATTATTTATTACAATTCAACGAATCTACTTTAAAAAAGAATCAATGAAAAACTAGAATTTCAAAAACAAAATTTCGAAATTTTCAAAATCTCCATAAACCATTTAATTTCAAAATATCCGAAAAGATTAAGGACCTTCGTCATTTTGGAAAATAATATCAAAACTCTATTAATAACCTTGTTTTCATAACTTGGCCGTGGCTTCATAACTTTTCAGAATTATTTTTATGGATGTTAAATATGCACCCTTTTCATTAAAATGTTTTTTTTTAATTTTTGGCACATTTTTGACTACATTTTTAAAGATTATCTATCACCTAAATCTCATTTTATACATACATTTCATTTGTTAAAAATTTAGAAAAGACTATGTGAGAATTTATGCAAAATTTGAACGAATTATAAAATAACGTTGAACTTTGTAGATAGAATTTTGTTGAAAATCAGTAAAAATTCAAGGTTTGATTTAAATTCGATAACAATAATGTATATTTTACATTAAAACAATTTAGCAGTCAAATATTATCATTGATACTTGCGTCATGAGAGTTTTCGTTATAAATATCATAGAAAATAAATCAGAAATTTTCAAAATACTAATACAAAAATTACAAATATAAAAATTACAAAATAATAATAATTGAGAGGATTTGCTTATAACTACATGAAATTTTAGTTAAAGGATCTTTATTATTTTTTAAAATAATTACATTTACTCAACTCAATTAAGAACCTTTTATTGCTTAATGAGATATTTGCAGAATTTAATGTAATAAAACTAAATATAATAATACGATAAAAATTGCATGGTTGGCCATGCTTTCGCAGAGACAATTATTGTTGTGTTATTTAATACAATGCAACTAATCTAGTTTAAGAAAATCAATAAAAACCCAGTATTTAAAAATTCAAAATTTAGAAATTTTGAATATCTCCTTAAACCATTTAATTTCAAAATATCCAAAAAGATAAAGCATTTTCGTTATTTTGGAAAATAATTTCAAAACTGTATAAAGAACCTTGTCTTCATAACTTAGCCCTGGCTTCATGAACGCTGGGCTTATATTTTACATATAAATTATATTGAAACAATTTAGCAGTCAAATATTATCATTGATGATCATTGATGATCTGTCATGAGAGTTTTCGTTATAAATATCATGAAAATAAATCAGTAATTTTCCAAATCTCTACAGAGCATTTAATTTTATATCAAAAAAGTTAAAGGATCTTTATTATTTTGGAAAATAATTTCATTTACTCAACTCAACCTTTTATTGCTTCATAAGATATTTGCAGAATTGAATGACATAAAACTAAATAACTAAACGACTAATACTATAAACTAAAGAACTAATAAAATAAACGATTAAAAGATCCTTCATATTTTTTTAATATTTTGAAATTAAATTGTTATAGAGATTTTTAAAATTTCAAAACTTTTTTCACGAAATTGTGGTTTGCATTGATTTTTTTAAGTAGATTCGTTGCATTGTAATAAATAGCACAACAATAATTATCTCTGCGAAAACCAGAACCAGAATTTTATAAATAAAATTTAGAAATTTTGAAAATCTCCATACCAATTTCATTTCCAAATATCCAAAAAGATGAAGGATCTTTTTATCGTTTATTTTATTAGTTATTTAGTTCATATCGTCATTCTTGTTCGTTATTTTGGAAAATAATTTCAAAACTAATTTCGAAGCAACATCGTTTCTTTAATTTGCGCAGATAAATGAACGGTACATGAGATCACCTGGTTCAGTTCCCCGCCAAAATAATTCCACTTTTGTTAGAGAATTTGAACCAAACCTCAAATTTTGACTGATTTTCGACAAAATATCTAGAAACCTTCAACGTTATTTTAGAATTCGTTCAAATTTTGCAGGAATTCTCATATAGTCTCTTCTAAATTTTTAACAAATGAAATGTATTATTGGTGACGATAATAAGCAACAGCAGCCAAAATAGGCTGTACAAATAATAATAATTGAGAGGATTTGCTTATAACAACATGCAATTTTAGGACTCTTGGGCAAAAGTTGAATGATAACAATTTTTGTTTAAAACCGTTTGATTAAATGGGTTTTAAAGACCAATTTTCTATTTCTCATACCTGTTTTGTTGAGATTTGAGAAGGTTTGATCAAATTTCTAAGAATGAAGTGTTGCTCTCTTAGAAGGAAACTGAAGCAAACGATTCCATGTATTGTTAATTTGTGTGTGAAAGAATATTTGTATGTATGAAGCTTGAAAGCCAAAATTTCTATAATATAAACGATTAATGGAAAAAGTTGAATGATTACAATTTTTGTTTAAAACCGTTTGATTGGTTTTAGAAGTATATCCACCAATTTTCAATTTTTCATTTTCAGTTTTGTTGAGATATGAGAAGGTTTGATTACAATTCTAACAATGAAGTGTTGCTCCCTTCGTAGGAAACTGAAGCAAGCGATTGCATGTATTGTTAATTTGTGAGTAACAGAAGAATATTTATATGTATGAAGCTTGAAAGCCAAAATTTCTATAATATAAACGAATAGAAACAATGCAGAAGTTTTGATTATAATCGCCTAAACTTTCGGAATTGTAACCAAATAATTAGAATATTTGTCTAAAATCGATTAATTAGGCGAAAAAAATTGCAAAGATTTTATATACCTGATACTGATGTTCAATGACTTTCAAGAGATTGTCAATGACTATAATTTTTGGAAAAAATGCATCTATGATGGTTTATTTAACATTAAGAATTATAAGATATCTCATACCTACAGATGAGAAAAAAAATTAGATGTATCTCTTCTCCAATTGGGGCAAATTAGTATACTGAAATAAAATGCTTGCACGAATTTTGCCATATTTGCAAAATAAAAAACTTACATGTATGAATAAGTCTTATGTCTTCTCTGTAATTGGGACAACACATTATTTTTTAAATAGCTTATGTATTAAATCAATTGTTTTGGAAACATATTTAAAAAAAAATATTTCAATGGGATATTAATACGATTTGTCTGAAGCCACTTCGCATAGAAATTTCTTAGCAAACAAATATACTAAAATGAAATACTTGCATGAATTCTGCCAAATTTGGCAAAACAAAAAACTTACATGTGTAGATAAGTCTTATATCTTCTCTGTTATTGGGTCAACACATGATTTATTGAATAATTAAATCAAATGTTTTGGAATCATATTTTTTAAATTTGTTTAATATTTCAATGGGTCATCAATACACTTTGTCTGAAGCCACTTCGCATAGAAATTTCTTGACAAACAAAATATACTAAAATGAAATACTTGCATGAATTCTGCCATATTTGACGAAACAAAAAACTTACATGTGTGGATAAGTCTTATATCTTCTCTGTTATTGGGACAACACATGATTTATTGAATAATTAAATCAAATGTTTTGGAATCATATTTTTTAAATTTGTTTAATATTTCAATGGGTCATCAATACACTTTGTCTGAAGCCACTTCGCATAGAAATTTCTTGACAAACAAAATATACTAAAATGAAATACTTGCATGAATTCTGCCATATTTGACGAAACAAAAAACTTACATGTGTGGATAAGTCTTATATCTTCTCTGTTATTGGGACAACACATGATTTATTGAATAATTAAATCAATTGTTTTGGAAACATATTTTTTTTAATTTGTTTAATATTTCAATGGGTCATCAATACAGTTTGTCTGAAGCCACTTCGCATAGAAATTTCTTGGCAAACAAAGCGCTTTCATTAATGAATGTAGTAATAAATCGATACACCACACACGACCAATATTGACAGTCAACAGATAAAGATGACCGATTAATTTGTTTATTCAATAATAAGTCTAATAGAAACGCATGTAATGTAAGCGATTACATTATCGTTCGGCGTCTTTTGAGTTTTTCGTGGACGTAGAAAGCTATTTGCTTTTTTAATATTTATTTAAAATAAAGCGCCACGCATACACAGATATGTATATATATATACTATCCACTATTTTCAATCACATATAGGTACATAGGTATGTATAAAGAAAATATTCTTCCTGTCTTGTGCGCATATTTGTAAAATTAATTAGAATGCATCCATTTAGTACGAAATTTTAATTACAATTAAACTGTTTAAATTTTCAATACAAATTTGATAAATATCAAGTGAAAATATCGTGGGACTACTAAATCGTGAGACTACTAAATGTTGTATACCTCTAAATATCGAGTTTAGAATTTTTCACATGCAGAAATCATTTCAGTTCAAGATTGTTGCAACATATCAATATTTTTTCGGTTTTTTGAGTTTTCATCACAAATTTGATAAAATATCAATCGTGGGACTACTAAATCTCGTATACCACTAAATATCGACTTTAGAATTTTTTATATGCAGGAATCAGTTCAGTTCAAAATTGTTCCAACACATCAATATTTTATCGGATTTTTATCAAAATTGTAGTGAATGTTATATATTAAATGTCTTCAGCTGATCGAAAATACTCATTTGATTACCAACTACATAGTGTGTTTGTGTGCGTGTGTTGTGTATCCCAAAACAATGCCCTCATCTTAAAAAAATACATTCTGGACATATCATTATCGCACATTTGTGGATGTATTTATATATTGTTAATGGTCATAACTTGTTTGAACACTTTTACAAAAAACAAATGCCAGTGTTGCTCCAATCATATATCACATCTTAAAATATATATATATATATATATATATATATATATATATATATATATATATATATATATATATATATATATATATATATATATTCTGGACCACATATTCTGGACATGCCAATGTCATACATTTATAGAGTAATTTATATTTTAATATTGGTCATAACTTTCTAAAGCCCTTATTAGAAAAAAATTCCAGTGTAGCTCCAAATATAGAATAAAACAAGCACTCTTCAGCATAAATACAATTTTTTTTTGGGAAAGCTTCACGGGAAATGCGATTAAGTCCACGTGTTCGAAACCTGAGCTTTTAGTAATTATTTGGGAACAGGATACGGGCGAAAAATAATTACAAAAAAGGTAACCTTACACGCTCCCGCGCCAGTCTTGTTCATATGTTTTTTCGGGATACTTTCAAAACAAATAATGCGCAAAGGGATGTTACATCGCTGCAGTGGGTTTTCATGTAAATTCAATACTTAAAATGTGAAACATCATAGCCACGACGGCGGTTTTGGGGTGAGTAAGGTTAAGCAGATGTTCCTAATCGGCCCCATAAAGAAGCCCGATAAGTGTGCGTGTAACCCTAGATTAATGGATCAAGTTTAAATTATAGAAAATGTAGTAAATATGTTAACACACAATGATTATCTTTATGATAATAAATTATACGTTTATTAAAGTACGAAGATTGGAACTTTCGAGTAATTTCAGTAAGGAAAAAAACTGGAAGTTGTTTTACATATCGTGGGTGCAACCAGAAAACAGTGTAACTCCAACTTTACTGAAAAATGTGATATTGCTGTTGATGAAATATAATTTCAGATTGATATGATTGATTCCTGTAGTAACATTCTGAGAAATTATATATGGGCGTGTAATGTATGTGTAAAATTGTGACGTTAAAATACAGCCCTGTAAATAGTTATATGATACAAGTTCGTAAAATAGTGCTGTTTTGTATGAGCGTCAATTTTATTGAACTCGGATGCGCCTCGAACAAAAAACGCGAGTGTAAAAAGGCATTCCTTTACGAAAATGTGCCGTAAAAAGTTTATTTCTACGACAGCTATTATGAAAAACAGCTCAAATGTTATGCAAAATACTATATTCTTGTTTAACTTGTGAATTTAATTGTGAGTAAAACTTACTTTTGTGCGTAAAGTTGATGTTTTTCGCACATGTGATATTTTTAAGCACTTGTGCTATAAAGTACCACTTTACGCACTTGTGCAATACAGTACCACGTTACGCACTTATGCTGTAAAGTACCACTTTACGCACTTGTGCTATAAAGTACCACGTTACGCACTTATGCTATAAAGTACCACTTTACGCAGTTGTGCTATAAAGTACCAATTTACGCACTTGTGCTATAAAGTACCACTGTATGCACTGTGGGTAGTGCAAAACATAGTTTACGCACTGTCACAGAAAAAAAAATTGAGTTAGCCTGTTTTCTGGTTTCACGGACGATATGTAAATCTCATATTATATATTTTTTATTTCTGTAATTATTATATATAATCATTCTGTTCTTAATTTTGCATTTATAATAGTATTTATATTTTTTATAACTTCCACAAAATTTGGTATTACATGCAACTGGTTGTAAATTGATACTATTCCTGAATAGAAATGAAAACATTTGTTGGACATTGGTGATCTGTGTATATGTTCACTCGTAAACCTTTCCTTGGTGCATTACAATAAACCGCCTGCCATAAAGCGCCAGGTCATGTGTTACGATCCCGTCTTGAGGTCGTCAGTCAGCTGTGTACACAATAAGCTAATTATCGCGTTACATATTATGCAACCAATTAAAAAAGCCATATATTATACAGTTAATATAGTCGGTACACTTCCATAACAAAACGGAAAGAATGAACGAAGCCATAAAAATGTTTAAAAGCAATAAAAATCCAACAAGAGGTTTTCATGTGGTTCAAGGATTTTGAATTAATACATTGTGAAACTTCGAGAAAGTTATGTTATACTTAATTTTACAAAGGTTTCGAATAAATTATAATTTCAATTGTTAATCTGCACATAACTTTCGTCGTTTGTTTATATGACAAGAATGCGTTCCAGATGATACCCTCACACAATAATTAAAATTAATGAGTATTATTTATTTATATGATAGGAAATAAATTGAAATTAAACAGCAATTTTCTCAGAATTAACGACATTTTCTTATAACAGTCACAAGTATTCTTTCAATTATGTTCATCTAACTACTAAAATTATAATAATAACTATGAGCAAAAATAGATAAAAGTATTATTTTTAAATTACTTTTTTAATGTAGGAAAAGAAAGAAAATGAAATGAAAATAACATGGAATTAAATTTTGTAAAATGTGTTGAAAAAAATGATTTTGTAAATTAGTTTCAAAATAAAAACATAACGAAAGTAAATAATACAAATTGATAAAATTATCTGTTTTCTACAATAAAATGCAGTTTTGAATTAAAATATGTGACACAGTTTTAGTACACAATTAAGACGAATATTTTCTTTTAATAATCTACCACATTTCTGACATTACTGACAAAAACTAAAATTTTATAAGGTTAAAACATATTCGGTTATTTTTCCGAAAACCCTTTAACATCTAGATTTGGTAAACATACTAGTTTTCTACTCAATTTGTAATGATTAACATTGATAACCCAGAAAATTAAACATTGACAATTTGACCATTTTTCAAATTTGATATACGTGCAAAATAAAAATAAAGTGACGAGTAATTAGACTTTTTAATCGAAAATTTGAGCCTAATCCGGTACATATCGAAAATGTTGACACCTATTGACTCATTTAATCAAAAAATATGAAAATGTAGCAAAATACGAAATATAGAAACCTGAAACTAGTGCAACATGTTATGCTGTTGGTAAACCAGAAACGCATTTTTTTTATCGTAATTAAACATGTTCTGAGTATTTTGCTACATTTTCATATATTAGTACAAAGCGACCGGATATTAATAAAATGTATTTCAATAAGAATATTATTGGTTATTTTGGTAGATGAATCGTTACATTACATATAGAATTTCATTATGTCGTGAAGGCAACAAATTTGATTTACAAAATTGGAAGTTTGGTTGTAACCCAGAACATTTCAATTTTGGTAAACATAAAAATCCTCTAGTTGATACCTATTTAATAAAAAACGGCCAATAGCCTACTAAAGATCGTTATCTCTCTCTCTCATAAAAATTCTTAGGTCATAATTAAGATGCCCTACTGAGATCATTTAGAAGAACTTAGACAATTTTACAAACTTGGCAAACATTACGATATTGAAATACTACTAATAATAATTCGAGTTTTAAAATTCACCTGTGCCATAATTTCTAGATTGCAAAAATTACCGGAAAATACATGAATATCTAAGTTTCAAGTTGTTTTAAAGTAGAACACTTCGAAAATTTAGATAACTTGTTCAATTTAGTAAACATGAAAATACTACAAAATAGAATGTAATCAAGACGAAAATTTAAGTTTTATAAATATATAATTTACAAAATAATTTAACTTTTTATCAGTAACAACTCAAAACGTTTAGAAAATGCAAACTATTTTACATCTATGATAAACATGAGAATATTAAAAAATATATAAACTACGTTTTAACTGAAAACCACACCAAATTTTTTTAGAAAATTCAGAGTGTTGTCAAACTTGACAAATAGTACAATATTAATTTTTTTCTTAGGAATAATAACAATTATGACCATATTATACGTTTTAACCGAAAACCCAGCCCAATTTTTTTCGAAAATTCAGAGAGTTTAGTCAAACTTGACAAACAGTACAATATTAAAAAAAACTGTTAGGAATAATAACAATAATGACCATATTCAAACAAGGCAATTATTTGAGTACTAGAAGTACAAATTTAGGAGTAATCATCTGACAACGTCTGATATGGCATTTACATAACGCCGAAAACCTAACCCAACATTTTTTTGAAAATTCAGAGTTTTGTCAAACTTCACAAGTAGTACAATATTTGAAAAAAATGTTAGGAATAATAACCATAATGACCATATTATAGGTTTTAACCGAAAACCCAAACCCAAGATTTTGATTGTTATTAGTGGTAATATTGCGATTTTATCTGTACCAACTTGAATCTGAGTAATTTACACTCCTCTAAACTACAGCATTACTGCTGTAGTTTAGTATTTGGAAGATTTTACCAGTTGCAATTAAAAATTTGATATAGTTTGACTGTTTCAGTCAATAATTTGACGCATTTAGACATTTTGCAAATGAAAATTTGAAGAATCTGACAGTATCAATTGATAATTTAACTGATTTTTACTATTTCACACTTTGATCTAAAATATTAATAGATATTATCAAAAAAAGGGCATAATTTGAGAGTTGGAGCAGCAAGTTTTGCACATTTTCATAGCTAGTGCCAAAAACTTAACAATTGATAATCAATTGATAATCTCAATTTATAATTTATAATAATTTAACTGATTTTTACTATTTCACACTTTGATCTAAAATATTAATAGATATTATCAAAAAAAGGGCATAATTTGAGAGTTGGAGCAGCAAGTTTTGCACATTTTCATAGCTAGTGCCAAAAACTTAACAAATTTTGATATTTAATATTGGTAAAGTGATGATTTTAAGCGGTACAGTTTCAGACTGATCGATTTTCAATGCTGAAGCTTAAAATTTGATAGATTTTACAAGTTGTAGTGAAAATTTTATATATTTTGATTGTACGAGTCGACAATTATGCAGATTTTCACATGGGTGCCAAAAACTTAAAAGATTTTGATAGTTTGTGCTGGTAATATGGCGATTTTATCTGTAGCAGTTTAAAACTGGCCAATTTTCACTGATTTAGCTTAGTATTTGATAGATTTGATCGATTGCCGTTAAAAATTTGTAAAATTGTGACTGTTCCAATCAGTAATTTGGACATTTTTAAATGGAAATTACAAAAAGCTGACAGTAGCAATTGAAAATTTTATTTATTTTTACAATTTCACACGTTGTTCTAAAATATTGATAGATATTGACAAGAAAGAAACATAATTTGACAAAATAAAACAAATATAAGGCTCAATGTTAGTTGAAAAGTTATACAGTTTCACTGCTGCTTTATAAGTTTTTCTTTTCAAAATCAGAAATTGTTTTTAAAGTCAAAGTTTTATGTTACAATGTAACGTTATATGTTATATCGTTTCACTGCTGCTGCAAAAGTTTTGTTTTTCCCAGAATGTGTGAATTTTGTGTTATCCAGCTATGAAAAAAAAACAAAATTATGCTTAAAATTAGTTTAAAATGAAGTAAGCCCAAATAAAAATTTCCAATTCTAAATTTTTTGGGTAGTTATATTGTTTAAAGTCTAACTGGAAGTTAACTTAACTAAGTTGACTGGGAGTATTAATTAACTGGGGACCTGGGAGTTAACTCGATCCTGGGACACAATGTATAATATTTGAAAGTTCTACAAATTTCGTTACATTTAATACCAAATAAGTAGATAACATTTATGTATTTTAAATGAAATAAATCGATGCCCATTCAGTAATTAATTCAAATAAAGAATTTTGTAAATCTGAAAATTTTATAAAAAATTTAGGAAACTGGTTAACGGAAAAATAAAAGTTTTGATATATTCAATTGGGGCCTAATCTAAAACTAGATAGATGGTTTGACATTTATTGATCCTTGAGGTATTGGTTAAGATATCAAATGTACAGTCCATAATTTACTTGCGTAATTAATAGATAGATGGATTGGAATTTATTGATCCTTGTAATATTGGCACTAAAAATAAGGTCGAATTTAAATTACTTACGTAATTAGTATATTGCAGTAGTGTTAAAAAGTGTTAAAAATATACATACAAATAAAGTACTTCAATTCAATTGTGCCGCCCTTCAAATTTGTATACCGTACTATTTGAGAACTGTCACTGTCAACCATACCTGTCAACTGTCAAACAACATAATAAAAGTAGTTTGTAAAAATGTACACTGATCAGAAGAACACTTTTATAAACTTTAAGTATATACGAAGTATCTTTATGTATTTTAAATTAAATAAATCGATGCCTATTCAGTAATTGATTCAAACAAAGAATTTGGTAAATCTGGAAAGTTCATACAAATTTTAGGAGGCGGAAAAATCATTTTAAACATGCTATTGGGGCCTAATCTATCCTTATATTGGCTAAGATATCAAAAGTGCAGTCCATATATTACTCAGGTAGTTAATAGACAGATGGATTGGCATTTATTGATCCTTGTGATATTGGCACTAAATAATTCAGTCAAAATTAAATTACTTACGTAAATAATATATTTCAGTAGTGTTATGGTAAAACATGTTATTTGCCTTTTTTTTTAAAATGCCATTTTTGGCATTAAATGGCACAAATTAAGTAAACTTTAAGTATATAATGAACGAAGTATCTTTATTGTACCTTTGTATTTTAAATAACTTGGAAAAGGTACATGCTAATCTACACTCATAATTATAAATACAAAACTGTTTTTGCTTCTCCTGTAAAAAAACAATAATAGCAGATAACATGTTTCGCCATAACACTACTGATTTAATAAATGTGCTACAATGGTCGTAACTTTTCGAAAATTAAGTCTAATGATACAAACTTCACAAAATCGCCACGTTTTAAATTTTCGAAAATGCAAATTAATGCCAAAAAAACACAATATCGCCCCTTATAAATGACAAACTACTGAAACAACAATGTTTGAGATTTCTCAAAATGTGGAAAGGGCAACCAGTTTAAAAATTTGCGGCAATTAAATTAAGATAAAAATTGTGGAAAATTCAGATTAAAAAAAATCGCAAAATTTGAATGGAGCAAAGCAATGCAATTGTTGTTCATTCCGTATTCCCTATTAAGATGGATAGGATTCCACATGACTTATAATTAAAATCACTATTAGGACCTCTAGTCTACAATGACCGAAGAACGCCTGAAGGATGTGGCAATTCTGACCATCGAATCCGAGCTTACCAAAAGATTAAACTTTGATGATTTCTTTTTTGATTATTTTTGATTCAGAAGATTCATATGCATATTAAGTTTCTCTCTCAAAGGTTTGAACTTGAAACCTTTTTTTCTGACAAATATTATTAATCTATTAAAGTTTAACAGTTGACTGCAGGATTGGCTATTTGTTGTGTTTATTATTTAGTCTACATTATTGTTTGGTTGAATTGTGTTTTCATAGCTGAACGTCAACTCGATGCAATTCCTCTCGTTTACTGTGGCCGCAAAAAAGCGCTCTAGAAAATTTCATTATGTCGCAATAATAGCAGCCGGGAACCCCCACGTTCCTGCATGATGGAGCGCCGGGCTCGTTTACATGAAACCCCCATTTTTTCCGCTCCTCTCCAGAGCAACCACCATGTGTGTAACTATGCAGATGCGAATACATCAATGTCAATTAGTGTAAATAAATCTCTGGACGTCCTGGGCAACGGGAGCGCCCCACCGATTTTTGAGCCGGTAAATACGAACGCGCATACAGATATACACGCAAACAACATACATATGGATACGGGAATTCGGCAGAAAAGTGCACATGCATGTCGGTTTTTGCGTGTTCTTCCCTGTACGAGCGCACAGCGTCCCGCCTTCCCTGTGTTTGCGGCCGGGATTTCTATAAGTGACGGATGGCCCCCAGCGGGATACAGTCCGATTGTTTACAGAGAAATGCCATTAGGGAAATTTCAATTAGCCCAATTTTCAATTCGGGGGATGCGGTCCTGGATGGCGCGGGTTTTGATTTATCGCAGGGGCGACTTCCGGCCGGATTTATCGCCGGCATAAATACAGTGAAAACGATCCGATATTGTTCCACGTTTAAGTTATGTCAATTTCAATGCGGCCACGAGATAATATCGTTCGGGACCAAATTGCTTACCTATATCACGACCGTGCCCCGTTGCTCCACCCGTCATACCTCAAATGTTCCGCCGGCTTGTGAACTCTTTGTCATCGGGAAAATATCGTTGGAACTCGAATAATGCAACCTCAACTCGACACAATCCATCATAAAATAAACGTTTCTATGATTGTTAAGAGTCGACAACTAAGCGGCCACAAAAATTCAAAATAAACAGAACTGTGTCATTCCGTATTCCCCATTAAGATGGACAGGATTGCACATGACTTATAACTAAAATCACTATTAGGACCGAGTACCTATGAACACCACTGGAATGACGAAAGACAGTTTTTTTGACTCGTTATTTAAATATAATTGTATTGCTTTGCTCCATGCTGATATTGTGATTTATTTAATCTGAATTTTCCACAATTTTTATATAAATTTAATTACCGCAAATTTTAAAACCCTTTCCAAATTTTGAGAAATCTCAAACATTGTTGTTTCAGTAGTTTGTCATTTATAAGGGGTGATATTGTGATTTTTTTTCGCATTAATTTGCGTTTTCGAAAATTTTAAACGTGACGATTTTGTGAATTTTGTTTGTATCATAGCCTTAATTTTCAAAAAATTACGACCATTGTAGCACATTTATTACATCAGTAGTGTTATGGCAAAACATGTTAGCTGCTATTATTGTTTTTTTACAGGAGAAGCAAAACAGTTTTGTATTTATAATTATGAATGTAGATTAGCATGTATCATTTCGAAGTTATTTATAATACAAAGGTACACTAAAGATACTTCGGTCATTATATACTTAAAGTATACTTAATTTGTGCCATTTAATGCCAAAAATGGCATTTTATTAAAAAAGGCAGATAGCATATTTTGCCATAACACTACTGAAATATATTATTTACGTAAGTAATTTAATTTTAACTGTATTTTTTAATGCCAATATCACAAGGATCAATAAATGCTAATAAATCTATCTATTAACTAAGTACTAACCTAAGTACTTTATGGACTGCACTTTTGATATCTTAGCCAAAATCTCAAGGATCGATAAATGTCAAACCATCTATCTAGTTATAGATTAGGCCCCAATTGCATGTTTCAAAACTATGATTTTTCCGTTTAACACTCTCCTAAAATTTGTATGAACTTTCCAGATTTACCAAATTCTTTGTTTGAATCAATTACTGAATATCCATCGATTTATTTAATTTAAAATACATAAAGATACTTCGTATATACTTAAAGTTTACTTTATTTGTATGTATATTTTCATTTGTTTGTATACATTTAATGCCAAAAAGTGCATTTTGATAAAAAAAAGGCAGATAGCATGTTTTGCCATAAAACTACTGCAATATATTAATTACGTAAGTAATTTAAATTCGACCTTATTTTTTAGTACCAATATCACAAGGATCAATAAATGCCAATCCATCTATCTATTAACTACCTAAGTAATTCATAGACTGCACTTTTGATATCTTAGCCAATATCTCAAGGATCAATAAATGTCAAACCATCTATCTAGTTTTAGATTAATCTCCAATTGAATATATCAGAACTTTTATTTTTCCGTTAAACAGTTTCCTGGAAGGCGAAAGTTTCCTGGAAGGCGGAAAGACCCCATGGGGTCGATAGCCTAATAAAGATTGTTTATATATATATATATATACAGTTTCCTAATTTTTTTATGAAATTTTCAGATTTACCAAATTCTTTGTTTACAAAGATTTTATTTTATTTAAAATACATAAATGTTATCTACTTATTTGGTATTAAATGTAACGAAATTTGTAGAACTTTCAAATATTATACAGGGTGCCCCAGGATCGAGTTAACTCCCAGGTCCCCAGTTAATTTCCACTCCCAATCAACTTAGTTAAGTTAACTTCCAGTTAGACGTTAAACAATATAACGACCCAAAAATATTCGAATTTGAAATTTTTATTTGGGCCTACTTCGATTTAAACTAATTTTAAGCATAATTACGATTTTTATTTATTTTTTAAATGGCTGGATAACACAAAATTCAAACTTTCTGGGAAAAACAATACTTTTGTAGCAGCAGTGAAACGATATAACGTAAAACGTTACATTATAACACATAACGTTGACTTCAAAAACAAGTTCTGATTTTGAAAAGAAAAACTTATAAAGCAGCAGTGAAACTATTTAACTTTTCAACTAACATTGAGCCATATATTTGTTTTATTTTATCAAATTATGTTTTTTTTTGTCAATATCTATCAATATTTTAGATCAACGTGTGAAATTGTAAAAATCAATAAAACAATTCAATTGCAACTGTCAGCTTTTTGTAATTTTCATTTGAAATTGACTAAATGTGTCAAATTACTGATTGGAAGAGTCAAAATTTTACAAATTTTTAACGCCAAGCGGTCAAATCTATCAAATACTAAGCTACAACTAGATGATGTGTATTTAAATGGAATTATAGACAGTAGAACTAGTTGCTTATTGAGTATGTATGTAAATGAAACTATTGATGCATATTATTTTGGCGTTATGGCCGATGATAGTAGAACAGAAGATAAATGAAGAATGATGGTAAATAATATTTATACCATTAAGGCCCAGTTGTATGAACGGAGATCAGCTTGATCGTGGTTCAGTCACCTAGGATACAATTGTGTCAATAATGGTATCCTAGGTAACTGAACCATAGTCAAACTGATCTACGTTCGTACAACTGGGCCTAAGGCCCAGTTGTACAAACGTAGATTATCTTTGATCGTGGTTCAATTTCTAAGGATACCATTGTGTCAATAATTGTAACCTACGTAACTGAACCATGGTCAAAAGTTATCCACGTTTGTACAACTGGCCCTTAGGCAGTTAAATTAACATACCCGACAATTTTAGAATATTTTCAAGAATATTGAACAGCAATATGGCTAGACGCGTTGCTCATTAAAAAATGTACCATTTTGTGTTTGTTCTTATATTTGAACAAATTCTTGAAGTCGTTTCAGGAGTTCATCAATTGCTTCAGAGTGAAAAGTTTGATTAATCTAAAGCTTCTTTTAGTATTAAAACTTTAATTGTAACCTTTGAAACTCTGGGGGAAAATGAACAACACTTTGATAAATTATATAAAAATAAATAATTTTTATTGTTTAAGTAGTAATTGTACGTACTTAATCTTTTCACTTAAATTATAGAATTAGTGAACCTTAATATGAGAAATATCACAGAAATATTTTTTTGTTCGCACTGCAGTTAAATAAAAGAACAGCGCCACGAAAGTGAAAACATCCAAAAACGTTACAATCGTTCTTGTAGTATGATGATACTTGTTCAAATAATACTTGTACAAATTAACTTTGTCAATTAATTTTCGAAATAATATATACGCCTATCTACTAGATAAAATGTTGATACAATTTAAAGTGAAATTTTCCGAAAATGTAAAATATTCTAAGGGTCTACTGAAGCTTTCCACACAATTTCAAAGTGCTTCTTGGACGTTGAACTTTTAAAGAATTTTAGTACTCTTGATTGTTTCTGAAATTTGCTCTACCAATCAATTCTACATTCCTGCTCTGGTTTCTAATTCTCATTGGATTTTCGTTATTTTTTCTGTTCGTCACATCTTCATACTAAGTTACTTTCGCTTTCATTAGTGCTCAATTTTCCAAAATGTTAAATTTTCTTCTTATACAATGTATACTGATATCGGTTGATAGATCGATCTCAGACTATTGTAGCTTATTACTTTATACGTTAAATCGAGAAAACATATCTCAGCATATAATTGACAAAAAAGTCGTTTCTAACCTTTGAAGTTGAAGGAAGTAGCTAGATGCTTCACTTTTTGTATATGCCCTTTTTCGTTCGTCATTTATTTATTTATTTGTACATTTCTTTTTTATTGTTACTTGTGCCTTTGGTGTTTTCTAAAAATTTGCCGCCCTTGGATTTTGCCGCCCTGGGCTATAGCCCTCATAGCCCCCCACCCCCCTAATTCCGCCAGTGTATGCGTTCTAATAATTCGTTCTAACAATAGACCGTTGGTGTCGGTAAAACAAAACACCCTGTGTCTAAACAAACAACTAAACCGACTAACTAATAAATTATCGTGATTACCGTATATATTTATAGTGTGATTCATATAATTTCTTCATTTAAAACTGCTTAGTACAATCATCATCTAAATCAATTTTCGGCAATTGTTTTAATTACATATATCTAATTATAAGCTGTAAGTAATTACACGCATAGTTGTGCTGCTTAAAGTTAAATTAGTGCATAGTTACGCACAATAAAGCGTCCCACTTGAGTATTTTATTTCAGAAAATTTATTTGCTTATAACTAAAAATATGAAAAATATCCTGCTGTGCACAACTAATCCCTCACCTTCGGCCCAACGTTTCGCATCACCATAACTCATGAAATTAACCCCCACCCCACCCAAACAGCCGCAAGAAATTGCCCCGCATAAATCTGATACACGTTATTAGTCGCGTCGTGGATGAGCATCTCTGCGTAAAAAAATCTTTGCAACGGATCCTTCTCCTAAAGAATATAAAAATTATAACATAAAGCTAGCGACCAGTATAATTAAAACACTGCCTCCTGAATTAATACAATTTAGAAAATCTTACATTTACGTGGTTTTTCCATTTTTTAAAAATTATTTTCTTTAATTTCCTACATATTTGCAAAATATTTGGGAATTTTCATGAAATTTTCTAATAATATTTATATATTTAATAATTTTTAAATATTTGTGGTATTAACGAATAGTTCTGAAAATTTGTAATTTAAAATAAAAGTTTAATATAACACATCAATATTTTTCATATTCTTGCAATTTAATGTAATTTATTCCATATTCCATGATTATGAAAAGTTGCTAACACTACCCATAAAACTCTTGACTACTCATATCATATGCAAAAATTCTTTATAAACCCGCAAAATCCCATTGATAATATTTACGTGCGTATTTTTTGCTTTATGATCCGCTCAAAAGGCATCTCCATGGCCTGCCTCGTTTCGTCTGCGCCTTTACAGCTCCATTACGATTTCCGGCGACTTCTGCGGCAGCATCCATCCCCAGGACTATTTATATCGGGTAATAGGGGTCCGCTTTTTAGTCATTAAAGCGGGGATCCTCCCCAACTCTGTTGCTTTATCACCAAGAGAGAAATAACCTCTAAATACGGCTCGACGCATCTGCGACGCCCTTAATATAGGTTTGAAGATTAGAATATGCGAGTGTGTTACAACGCCAGATAAAATAATTACGGTGTTGCTATGTAGTAATAGGAGGGTGATTAATTATTGTGGAATGGAAGTAGAAATGTTGGTTGAAAAATCGTTCATTACCATAATTAAGTAAGGTGGAACTGATAGTTTTAAAGATCTAAATATTTGTATTGAAAATAATCATTATTAACTCGAATGATCATGTATAAGTAACTGATGACTTCTAAACTGATATTACAAATATTGTTACTGTCGTTCAAGCAGTCTTAACAACAGTCAACATGAGACATGATTGATAATCTTGTAAATATTTAAATAGTGTTGTGGCAAAACATGTTATCTACCATTTTTGTTATTTTAAAGGAAAAGCAAAAACAGTTTTATAATTATAATTGCGAATGTAAATTAGCATTTAGCATGTTAGCGTCATTGCTATAGTTATTTATAATACAATAGGTACAATAAAGATACACTCGTTCATTAATACTTAAAGTATACTTTATTTGTGGCCATTTAATTCCAAAAAGTGAATTTTGAACAGAATGGCAGATAGCAGGTTTTGCCATAACACTACTGATTTATTGAAAGTCATCAGAACTGATGACTTTACAAATAATATCACTGTCGTTAGAGAAGCATTAAACACAGTTAATATGGGAACTTATAATCTTAAAGATGTTTATTGAAACTAATCAATAACTCGATTGAAAACGTGTAAGCAACATCAGCACTGATAACTTCTGGACTGATATTTGCAAATATCATCACTGTCGTATTAGAAAGATTTAAATACAGTCGACATAAGAACTAATACTGTTAAATACCTTTACTGATTGAAAAACGTCTAAGTAACATCAGAACTGATGGTTTCTAAACTGATATTACAAATATTGTTACTGTCGTAAAAGAAGTCTTAACAACAATCAACATGAGACGTGATAACTGATAATCATGAAGATATTTATTGAAAATGATCAGGAACTCATTTAAAAACCTGTAAGAAACATCAGAACTGATGACTTTATTGAGAACGTATAAGCAACATCAGAACTGATGACTATACAAATAGTATCACTGACGTTAGAGAATCATTAAACACAGTTAATATGGTAACTGATAATCTTAAAGATTTTTATTAGGGCGCTAGCCACTAATATCCACAAGTTATTGTTTTTATCAATTATATAAGTTTATTGTACCTTGGTGTTCCCTCCGGGATGGTCCAGGTACGCTCTGGTGGCACCCTTCCTCTACGGAAGAGGCGAAGATGTCGTCTATCGAAGACAAGACGGTGGCGATAATGATAGTTGTTAAAAATGAGTTTCACTCGCGTATATAGTCACTTAATTTTACGGAAGAGTTAAACGAATTTTCAATTGCGCTCTACACACGCACGTGCACAGATAACAGATACGCGAGATTTTTCTCGCGGCGCGCTCGAAAAGAATTTCGGTGTTTTTTGTACGCGCGAGAGGGACGGCGAAACCGCACACGTCGCGCCCTCTCGGGGCGACGATGAGGACGAACAGACCGTCCACGCGGCAACCGGTGATGCGCCCGAACATCCCGCCCACCATGACTGCTTGCAGTCATTATTGAGACGGCAGAGGGCAGAGTTTCACTAACGGGCGCGTGTAGATACCCGTGGCGGTGTGCACCTCGGCAACCCGGACAATCCCATCCCGTCCTGGGAATGTTCGAGAAATTCGACCTAGTGGCCATGTCAGCGGCGGCGTGTTTTCATTCTTGATTAGGACGAGGGTCCCTGACGTGATGACGGATGCGGGTGATAACCACTTGGAGCGCTGCTGCAGAGTGTGCAGGTACTCTGTTTGCCAACGCTTCCAGAAGTCATTGCGGATGCGTTGGACTAACTGCCAGCGGGCAAAACGGTTGCGAGGTAGATGCGGAAGGTCAGCGACCGGAGCGGCGTTAAGAGGGCGTTGAATGAGAAAATGCCCTGGTGTGAGTGCGCCGAAGTCGCACGGATCTGATGATAATGGGCAGAGTGGCCGAGAATTGAGTACCGCTTCAATTTGAGTGAGAACGGTGGTGAATTCTTCATAGGAGAGTAGCTGTATCCCGACGACTCGGCGAAGATGGTGCTTAGTAGATTTCACAGCAGCTTCCCATAATCCACCAAAGTGGGGTGCAGACGGTGGGATAAACCTCCAGTCCGTACCTACGGATGCGGCGCTGGCGGTGATGGCTGTTTGGTGCCTCGGGGAAAGGAGGAACCGGGATAAATCGGTGAGTTCCCGGTGAGCGCCGACGAAGTTAGTGCCATTATCACTGAATATAACTGCGCTATGACCTCGACGGGCGGAAAATCGGCGGTAAGCAGCGAGGAAGCAGGCTGTGGTGAGGTCAGAGGCGAGTTCCAGATGTACAGCTTTAGTGGCGAAGCAGACGAAAGCACAGATGTAGGCCTTTGTGACCCGAGCACCTCGGATGCGTCCGGTAGTGATATTGAATGGCCCGGCATAATCAATGCCAACTCGAAGAAATGGTGCAGAGGCGCTGATGCGGTCGAATGGTAGAGAGCCCATGGGCTGAATAACTGGACGAGGTTTACAGCTGAAGCACCGGTTGCAACGGGCGATCCGTCGCCTGGTGACATTCCGTCCATCGAGTATCCAGAACGACTGGCGAAGAAGAGCGTGAGTAGCCATGGCACCGGAGTGAAGATTGCGCACGTGGGCATCATCGATGACAAGGTCAGTGAAAGGATGTTTTTTCGGTAGCAACGCTGGATGGCGATGTGAGTATGCGAGGTCGGATGCCGAGAGACGACCACCCACGCGTAGGATGCCGTCGGTGTCGAGAAACAGTGCGAGACGGCGTACCAAGCGAGACCGAGTATTAGGGTTCTCCACTTCGGTGCGTTCGGGACCTAATGCAGTGAGCTGCACTTGGAGCAGCACGCAGTGCAAGGCGGCACGAAGCTCTAGGCTAGTCAAGGGCCCATACAGGCGGCTCTCTGGCGATGTTTTCGCATTGGTGGAAAAACGGCGACAGTAAGCGACTACACGCTGCAGGCGGGTGAGGGTGGAGAAACGACACTCTAGTCCAAGAGGCGTAGGTGTCGCAAGTAAGCTGGGGATAGGGAGCGCCCGTTCTTCCTCCCCAACCTCCGGTGGAGACACGTTAGTGAGTGTGCTGATTGGCCATTGATCGACGGGGCTTTGCAGCCACTTAGGTCCAGTCCACCATAATGGATGATCACGCAGTTCACTGGGGAGCAAGCCCCGGGATGCACAATCGGCTGGATTATCCTCAGATGCGACGTGATGCCAATGAGGGGAGGGTAGAATATCTTGAATTCCGGCGACTCGGTTAGCCACGAAAGTTTTCCAACGATGAGATTCTCCGGCGATCCAAGAGAGGGCAACGGTGGAGTCGCTAAAGGCAAACACGCGTTGAATGCTAATGCTGGACAGTTGATCAACCAAGGAACCTATCAGCTTGGCGAGTAGATGGGCACTGCAGAGTTCGAGGCGGGGAATATTGACTTTCTTCAGCGGAGCAACGCGAGATTTGGAAGCGAGAAGGGCGATATTGGGCGAACTGTGCGACGGGACGACCCGCAGATATACGACAGCGGCGAATCCCAGTTCTGAAGCGTCACAGAATCCGGCAATGCTGATGTCCATAGAGGTTTTACATTCTGGGATATGACGGGGAATGGAGATGTCTTCGAGTAGCTGGAGCTCTGATTGGAATTGATGCCACACCTGGGCCACGTCTTCTGGCGGCACCTCATCCCAATCTAGCTTCAATAGCCAAAGGCGTTGGATGAATAGTTTAGCTCGGAATACCACAGGGCCCAGCCACCCCGGAGGATCGAAAATCCGCGCGGTCTGCGACAGCATGGATCGTTTTGTGCAACGCTCGGAGGAGACTCGCACGGTGTAGGCGAAGTGGTCGATATTGGGATCCCATTTGAGACCGAGAACCTTGACAATCGGATCTCGGTCCAGAGGGAGGGCGTTTGGTGACGCAGGCAGACGACAATGCTCCTCCGGAATGCCTGCAAGAAGAGCGGGATAATTGGCCAGCCACTTGCGAAGTTCGAACCCGCCCGCCATAAGGAGATTGGTCAGTTCATGACGGAGATTGAGAGCTTCGTCTACAGTATCACATCCGGTGAGAATGTCATCGACATAAACGTCTGAGTTGAGCACCTTTGCGGCCACTGGATAGCGGTGGCGTTCATCATTGGCAAGTTGCTGAATTGTCCGAAGGGCGAGATACGGAGCAGACGAGACGCCGTAGGTGACAGTCTTAAGGCGATAGGTGCCGACAGGCTCATTCCGGGAGAACCGCCAGAGGATGCGCTGCAGGTCACAATGGTCAGTATGAACTAAAATCTGGCGGTACATCTGGCGAATGTCGGCGGTGAACACAAACTGAGCAACACGGAAACGAGTAAGGAGCGAAGAAATGTCCGCCTGTAGTTTCGGGCCAGTTAGGAGGATGTCATTAAGGGATTTACCGGAAGAGGTACGGCAGGAAGCGTTGAATACAACACGGATCTTGGATGGAGGGTCATCGGGACGATGAACCGGGTGATGAGGGATGTAGTACGCAACCGATGCTGCTTGCTCCTCTAAAGGTACCCGTTCCATGTGTTGACTGGTTAGATAATCTCGCATGAAGTCATGATAAGCATCTTGGAGTGTCGGATTACGTTGCAGTCGGGCTTCGAGGCGGTGGAACTGGCGAAGCGCTACGTTGTAGGATTGACCCAGATGACCGTCTATCATCGGCAGCGCAACATGGTACCTGCCCGAGCGGTCACGGGTTGTGGTGGCCATGAATGTGTCTTCACACTGCTGTTCAGCAGGGGATAGTTTAGGCTGGCAAGTCACTTGATCCAGTTCCCAGAGGCGAGAGACAGCTTCAGCGAGAGCAATGTGGTTGTCGGGAGCAGAGTGGTCGAGTGGTGGTTCGGCGGTTAGCATCGGCGACCATATGAAGGAGTTCCCGGGAGGACACGACGATGGCATGACGGTCAGCGAAGACCAGACAGGGATGTTGTCTTTGGGCAATTGTGAAGCTGTCATGCCATCTGATCCCTCCAAGGCGGAGAGGTGACAAGAGGGCGTCGGTGTCCTTTCGCTATCAGTTACCGATGGATGGAAGCTTACACGGCGAATTTGGGGGGGATCTCCGTACAATCCGAGCAAGATCCACCCAAGAGTTGTTTCGATGGCCCTCGGTGATCGGCGACGAGGGTCCATGTAGCCAGGTCGGTGCAGTAGCGGATAGACGTCAGCTCCGAGCAGTAGGTCAACATGGAGGGAGCGATGGAAGTCAGGGTCAGCGAGATTCAAGTGGTGAAGGTGAGGCCATTCCTCAATAGGCAAGGGCTGTGGAGGACTACGAGCGGTGATTTGATTGATTACGAAGAACGTCACAGGCAGGCGGGGAGGATCTCCGTCGTGCATGATGGTGGTGGTGACGGTGTGACGAACAGAGGGCAATGTGACATTTCCCAAACCGCTAAGAGGTACATGCACGGCCTTAGGTGGCAGGCGAAGATATCCGGCGCATTCGGCGGTCATGAAGCTGGTTTTGCTACCGGAATCCAGCAATGCACGCAGGTGATGGGTATAACCGGTGGCGTCGAAAACAACTACTCGAGCAGTGGCGAGAAGCACCTCTCGGGGAGTTGCAGGGCACGCTGAGGAAGAGAGCTGGGAAACCGGAAGTGGAGATAGTCATTGCGAAGCCGACGATGTTGACGATCCTGAAGACTTCGATCGAGAACGATGAGACCTGGGTGCAGGAGGAGAGGTGTGACGGCCCTCCGATCCTCGGAGACTCCCTTCTGGCCGCCGGGAGGTGGATGCCGACACCACAAGAGGGTGACTCCTAGGAGGCTGAGGCTGCTGCTCTGGATGGGCACTTTGCTGTAGTGGTGAAGAGGATGGACGTTGAGCAGAGGAAGGATCAGCTACATGCAACAGCGTATGATGACGGTCACGACATACGTGACATCGGCCAGTGGAAAGGCAGTGGGCAGTGATGTGAAAAGCACTAAGGCAGTTCCAGCAGAGGCGACGAGACACTACGGCGATGTGTCGGTCGGTGGCACACAAGTGCTTGAACCGGGTGCACTGCCGAATTGTGTGATGCGGATCGGCGCAAAACTGGCACCTTTTCTCGGTAGGCTGTTGATGAAGCACTGCTGACCGGGACGACGGTGGACTCGGCAAGGGGTGAGGACGTGAGGGAACTTGGGATCGAGAGGGTGGCCGAGAAGGTGACCGAGAGCTCGATGGCGATTGATGGCGAGTCGCTCCGGAGGGTCTCGAAGTGACAGCGTGTAGCTCGGCGATCCTTACGCGATGAGAGATGAACTCCACCAGCTGCTGATAGGTGGGGAGCTGATCCAGGGCGAGTTGCTGCTCAAACGCGGTTCTCGTTTGGCCATCCAGATTATTCAAGGCGAGTGAAAGCAGCAGAAAATCAGATAGGTCCCCCAAGGGCAAGGCGATGAGAGCGCTGACAGCGGTCTGATGGACATCCAGAAACTTACGCAGTTGAGACGCGGAGGCGGAGGCGATGGGCGAGAACCCCGTGATGTTGCCGAGATACATGGCAGCGAGCCGTCTAGGGTTATGATACCGGGCCTTTAAAACTCGATAGGCAAGCGGGTAATTCTCAGCTCGCATGTCGAGGTCAGCAATGGTGGATAGGGCCTCGCCTCGCAAAGATGATTTTAAATACTGTAATTTCTGCGCTGCAGGGACAGAGGCGTCATCGTGCACCAGCGAGTCAAACAGCGCGATGAAGGCCGGCCAGTCATCGAGGAGGCCGTCGAACGATGGCAACATAATGCGGGGCAACATTGACGGGACATTGGGCTGGTGTGCGCTGGAAGGCGGAGTAGCGGGTGGGTGCAGTGCCGCACACCTCGACCGAATGTCGCATATTAGATCGCCAAAGGCAAGTTCCGGAGGCGTAAGCGCAGCCTGATCCTCGAGTGGTAGCTGACTGTTCAGTTCGTTGATGAGGTCCTGAACTTGCTCAAATTTTTCCTCGTACCGGCGGATCTGCGCTTCTAGAACCGGCAGGGTGGCGATATCAGCGACTGTGAGTGGGCGGACTTTATCCAGGATGTGCGAGCCACATGCGAATACGTTCGCGCGTTTAGCCACGGCGGCCTCGAGCTGCTGCTTTGTTTTTGCTGTCATGTTGTATGTTTGCAAGGACGGCGAATTAATGTTTCAATTAATTGGCGCCGCAAAGCAGCAATGAGTTTATTAATTGGAGAATAAAAAACTCAAAATATGGCGAGCAGGGGCGAAGGGATCTAAAGGTCCCTGGTTTCGGCACCAAAAATATTAGGGCGCTAGCCACTAATATCCACAAGTTATTGTTTTTATCAATTATATAAGTTTATTGTACCTTGGTGTTCCCTCCGGGATGGTCCAGGTACGCTCTGGTGGCACCCTTCCTCTACGGAAGAGGCGAAGATGTCGTCTATCGAAGACAAGACGGTGGCGATAATGATAGTTGTTAAAAATGAGTTTCGCTCGCGTATATAGTCACTTAATTTTACGGAAGAGTTAAACGAATTTTCAATTGCGCTCTACACACGCACGTGCACAGATAACAGATACGCGAGATTTTTCTCGCGGCGCGCTCGAAAAGAATTTCGGTGTTTTTTGTACGCGCGAGAGGGACGGCGAAACCGCACACGTCGCGCCCTCTCGGGGCGACGATGAGGACGAACAGACCGTCCACGCGGCAACCGGTGATGCGCCCGAACAATTTTAATTAAAACTCATCAATAACTCCATTCAAAACGTATAAGCAACATCAGTACTGATGACTTCTGGACTGATATTTGCAAATATCACACTGTCGTGTTAGAAAGACTTAAAAACAGTCGATATAAGAGCTGATAATGTTAAATATCTTTATTGATTGAAAAACGTCTAAGTAACATCAGAACTGATGATTTCTAAACTGATATTATAAATATTGCTACTGTCGTACAAGAAGTCTTAACAGCAGTCAACATGAGACACGATAACTGAAAATCTTGAAGATATTTATTGAAAATTGTCACCAACTGGATTGAAAACATGCAAGTAACATCATAACTTATAACTTTATTGAAAACGTGTAATCAACATCAGAACTGATGACTTTACAAATAGTATCACTGTCGTTAGAGAACCATTAAACACAGTTAATATGAGAACTGATAATCTTAAAGATTTTTATTAAAACTGATCAATAACTCGATTGAAAACGTGTAAGCAACATCAGACTGCTGACTTCTGAACTGATGATTGCAAATATCGTCACTGTCGCATTATAAAGCTTAAACAACTCGATTTTGAAAACGTGGAAGCAACATCAGAGCTGATGACTTCTGGACTGATATTTGGAAATATCATCACTGTCGTGTTAGAAAGACTTAAAAACAGTCGACATAAGAACTGAAAATGTTAAATATCTTTATTGATTGAAAAACGTCTAAGTAACATCAGAACTGATGATTTATAAACTGATATTACAAATATTCTTACTGTCGTATAAGAAGTCTTAACAACAGTGAACATCAGACATGATAACTGATAATCTTGAAGATATTTATTGAAAATTATCACTAACTCGATTGAAAACGTGTAAGTAACATCAGAAGTGATGACTTTATCGAAATCGTGTAAACAATATCAGAACTGATGACTTTAGTGAAAACGTGTAATCAACATCTGAACTGATGACTTTAGAAATAGTATCACTGTCGTTAGAGAACCATTAAACACAGTTAATATGGGAACTAATAATCTTAAAAATGTTTATTAAAAATAATCTATAACTTGATTGGAAACGTGTAAGCAACATCAGAACTGATGACTTCTAGACTGATATTTGCTAATATCATCACTGTCGTGTTAGAAAGACTTAAAAACAATCGACATAAGAATTGATTATGTTTAATATCTTTATTGATTGAAAAACGTCTAAGTAACATCAGAAATGATGATTTCTAAACTGATATTTCAAATATTGTTACTGTCGTACAAGTTGTATTAACATCAGTGAACATGATACATGATAAAATGTAGTGTTTTCCTAATTTATATTGTCGTGACCTCACATGTAATTCATGTCCAATAAAAGAAGTTTGAAGTTTGAAGTTTGAAAGCAGAATTTTTTTCTACCTAAAATGTAGTGTTTTCCTAATTTATATTGTCTTTACCTCACATGTAATTCATGTCCAATAAAAGAAGTTTGAAGTTTGAAGTTTGAAAGCAGAATTTTTTTCTACCTAAAATGTAGTGTTTTCCTAATTTATATTGTCTTGACCTCACATGTAATTCATGTCCAATAAAAGAAGTTTGAAGTTTGGAAGCAGAATTTTTTTCTACCTAAAATGTAGTGTTTTCCTAATTTATATTGTCTTGACCTCACATGTAATTCATGTCCAATAAAAGAAGTTTGAAGTTTGAAGTTTGAAAGCAGAATTTTTTTCTACCTAAAATGTAGTGTTTTCCTAATTTATTTTTTCTTGACCTCACATGTAATTCATGTCCAATAAAAGAAGTTTGAAGTTTTAAGTTACAAAGCAGAATTTTTTTCTACCTAAAATGTAGTGTTTTCCTAATTTATATTGTCTTGACCTCACATGTAATTCATGTCCAATAAAATAAGTTTGAAGTTTGAAAGCAGAATTTTTTTCTACCTAAAATGTAGTGTTTTCCTAATTTATTTTTTCTTGACCTCACATGTAATTCATGTCCAATAAAAGAAGTTTGAAGTGTAGAAGTGTAGAAGTGTGAAGTAAAGATTGTAATTCAACTTCCACGCTGGCCTAGGAAATACGTATTGTTAACGTAAATAGTTATTTTTGTATCTAGAATGCGAAATGATACTTTTGCGTTTAAGAATGGAAGTTATACCTATTCGATTCGGTCTCTTCAAAGGGGGTCCCACACACGCTTGAAAACGGGCGATGAATCGTCAATCGTACGATGCGCAATGCGTGAGGGAGACACACTCGGCCTTAGTACGATTTCCGGCAATGCATCGGCGAGCGACCGAAAACAGATTTTTTTTATGAATCTGCCGTCGTATGGGGATCAAGCACCGAAACTCGATACGTGACACGAAGGGTCGGATACCCCCGTTCGCCGTAAACCGTAAAAAAAATATGTTAAGGGACAGACCATGCGAAATCCTTCACAAAATTAACAAATATGCTTAAAGAGGATACAGAAAGTACACCATCTAATTTATACCTACGTACCGCTTTTATTCATTATAACGCCGGCCGCCAAAAACCTTCGAAGGGTGTTTATTGCGGTCCATTGTGAGTACGGATTGCAGACATCCAGAGCCGGAATTAGTAAATACGGACTAAGTGCCCGTAATAAAATAAAAATTATTGGTAAAATAAAAATTATATGGTGACAAGTCTGGCCGCTCGACCCTTGCAGGTCTTTGCAGCCCACACAATAGACAATGCTTGACCGTAATAAACTATCTTCGTAGCTACATTTTCCATTTCAACTAAAATTACTATACGATTTGACCGTTTGAAAAAACATTTTTATCAGTCTTTCCAGTACCGTGGTGACTATCGTATCGGTTGTGTATTATAACTTAAAAGATGGAATGGAGCAATGAATTAACAGTTGAGTTTTTAACTCATTATGAAAAGGAGTCAGTGATATGGAATCCGAGGGACCCGCTCCATAAAAACAGAAATTCCGTGAACGACTCGTGGAAAATTATAGAGGATTCAATGAGCGTGAATTGTACGGTGCAAGATTTAAAAAAAAAGAAGGATTCCCTGATGGCGACGTTTCGGCCCCTATTAAGTCGTGTGAAACAAACCACAAAATCAGGTTCCGGTGCAGCTGACATTTACAAACCAAATTGGTTCGCGTAACTATACATGGCGATGTTGATCATAACATTATGAGTTTAAGTACTAATATAAAATTATAGTTCCATACTTTCTGGGTATACAAGAGGTCTCCATATTTTAAAAATGAGGTCGTTTAATATATTTGTTTTTATATAAATAGGTAAATATGAAAAATCGAAAATGTTAAATAAAATCTATTATCAATTTACCGTGCTTCCTGAGATATTGAAAATGATATTGTTAAATTTGTAATTTTTTTTGTTTTAATTTTTGTTCAAATATTTTTTTTTTCGCAACATTGTGGTATTTATATTTCGACTCGGAATATTATGAGCTACGTGTAGTTCTTGTTCAATTTAGAAACACTCTGAATTAATAAATTCGTTTATGACGTAACGGATTATAACATAAATTTTATCAGGAATATTTTTGACATTCACATCATATATTATGAGCGAAGCGAATTTTTAACATTATTTTATTGTTACTAGCTTTACCAACGAATTCAATTTTTAAAATAATATAACTTCGTTGCATTAAAAAAATATTTTATTTATCACTAATCCTTAAATAATTGGGTATGGTATGCATACTAGTAGGTATCCAGTAGTTAGTTTTTTATAAATGTATAATTAGCGTATTTTTTTCGTTGACAAGCCGACTTTATAGCAAAATATTATCACTTTATGCCACAATATAATTTTATGGTACAATAGTGTCACTGCCACTTTGCCAGTTGTACATTTCAAAACTAGCCAGTCTCAATAACTTTTGAATGCACCTCATAATTACTTGGGAAATATGCTAATATAAACTAAATTCACCTAATACTTATATGATTTAAAATATTACATTCAGCATAGTATACATAAACATAATAATTATTACCTTAATTTCATCTTGAAGTTTATTGATCCCTCTCATCTTCGCTGTCCATTGTGAAATGAAAGATGTGAAATTGGTAAATGTGGCATGTGTTGGCCCTTGGTTGCCAAATTATGCCTAACCAATGACAAACCATAGACATACTTAATATAAATCACCCCTGTCTTGTAATAAAGATTACCAACGTCGCAATTTGTTTCGAAAGTGTAATATTAAGATACAAATTGCGACGCTGGTGGATCTTGAAAACGACGGGCTGTATGTAGATTGTTGTTTAAAATAAAATAATTAAGTTTTTATTAACAAATTTTCAGTTTCCTAAAAAACATAATTTTACCCATTAACAATCGCTTAACATGGATATCCTTATTATTATATTAAAATATGGCATACATGTATAATTAAAACAACATTTTTTCAAACTCTACAATTGTTTCAAGCTCCTGATTGTACGAGAGCGAGACAGTAGTGTGAAAGGAGAATATATCATCGTCAAGTTACCCATCGTCCATGGAAAACGGCGAGGCGAGGAACGGGCAAAAAATCTTATCTGTTTTGGATAAACATGGTTGTAAATCAGATAACGGGCGAGCCCTTATTTTTCGCAGCTCGTCATTCTGTGCACGATAGAGTGAAATGATCGAACATTGACAGAGCGAGAAGTGTTCACATAATTTATTGCTTTCCGAGTAAGCATGTATCTGGGAGGGTATACGATGGACCTTCGCAACATAAAAAACTCTATAATCACATCGCGATGTAGACGATGTGTGTGGGACCCCCAAAAGCAGTATGCACTAAGACCTCTGTATGAAGCTGGCTGGAACGAATTTTGAAAATCAAAAGTCGATTTTTTTGTTTTTGGCCCGGTTTTCAAGTACTTGGGACCACTGTGATGGTGATCATTTTTGTTTTTGTTAAACAAATGTAAAACGTGCAAAGTTTAAAAAAAGAAAAATCAAGAAAATAAGTTGAGAAGCGTTATATAAATTCGAGATTCTGGCGTTTTTCGACTTGTTGGGCTCAGTCTATGAATAATTGCATTGGAAATTACTAATCCGTCGTTTTTCACAGTTTTTCCGCTTAAAACCTTTGGGCTTTGTGGAGGCCTCTGAGCGTCCGGATTTGGGCAAATTAAGATTTAATTGGCGTCCGCGCGATTTATGGCTGTTACGTGCCTTTTTTAAACCGCGCGATAAATTCGGGCTTAATACGTTCCTGGGGGCAATTAGGCCGTTCGGGATTAGCGACTTTTTCCCCCACGCAGGGGGCGAATTAAGGGCACCGCCGAAGCCCTTCCTAATTAATACGTTTTCGATCGTCGGCTCTCGCAACTCCCGCCTTATTAAAAAATAACGGCGCGGCTCGTTAAAAGGCTGACATTTGCCGTGCGTGGGCGAGGGCAGCTCGCCTCTGCGCCTCCCGTCCTCTTAATCCATATTTCATAATGCGATACGAACCTTGATTAGAGCAGGCGATGCCGAGAAAAAACGCCAATAACACCGTGAGTGACAGGAGCTGGATGCCAGGAGATGCCATGGTTACCAAGGGCCGTGGGGGCGACGCTCCGGGGGCGCAGCACTGGGGGGCACAAACACACGCACCGGTGTCACATCACATTTCACAGTCTTCCATTTGTTTATTATCTGCAACAAAAGGACAAAATTACAGCGTCTAAGCACAAAGGCCCACCACCCTTTTACCAGTGTGCGTGAACGGGTTTCTAATTAAAACCGAAGGGACGGCACAATGACACCTGCATATAAGCAATCACAAAACCACACAAGCCAGTAATTATAGTTTAATACATTTATGAAACGAACACTTTCCCAGAAAGTTCTAATTAAACCTTCATGAATTGACCTAATAATATCACCAACCCCTGTATTACTTCCTATTTTGATACAAATTTAGAACACCATATTGCTTAATTTATAACTACCTACTCTCATTCGTGGATTAAATATTATTTGCGCTTGTTTGCATTATATCAAGGTATACTGGTAGCTTACAAGTTTACAGTTTAGCAGTGCTACAATAAAATACTGGCAGTTCTCAATTACAAATTACTTAAATTGTATGAAGTGGTTACTTCCTGGTGAAACATTTTGATTAGGTTGATAAAGAAAAACCTTAGTAAAGTTTCACAAGTTATAGAGAATTGCTCTACAATTGTGTAATGACTGAACGAGCAATCCCACCACCATTATCAATTAAGCGCGTGTAGTATTTAAGTTACACAATATGAATTTGTATTCCGTTTATCTCTCTTGAGAATGACAGCAGTGCCGAAACAATTGTAGAGCAATTCTATGTAACTTGTGAAACTTTACCAAGTGTTTTCTTTATTACAATTTTACAGTTTTAGCAGTACTACAATAAAATACTGGCAGTTCTCAATTACAATTTTACAGTTTTATCAGTGCTACAATAAAGATAAACACCTAGACCCGGGTCGCTGAACAGATATAGTAATAAAAAAAAGAAGGCGGGTTATGGTTGCGTAGACCGATCTACGCCGAAACCTGATTTACATGTTTACTCGAAGTTCTGGCAAGCCTAGTAACCTAGACCGTGTCGATTACCATAACATATCTTGTGCTTTGTATATCCGGCTTTCTCAAACCAATCGCAAACTGCTACTAACAGCGCACGTTGTGACGGATGCTCGATCTAGCTTAACAATAGTAATATTTAGAAAAACGTTTAACTTGGAAATATTCTACAGGGTGTAGGTACCAGGATCGACAACCAGGTTAACAATAGGTATAATGGACCAAAAATTTCCGAATTGGAAATTTGTATTTAGCCCTGCTTCGATTGGAACTAATTTTAAGCATAATTTAGATTCATTTAGATATATTTCTATATATAGATATATTTAAGTTCCACAAATTTCGCCACATTTAATACCAAATAGATGTCACATCGAGTTATTTAATTTAAAATACGTTAATTAAATTAATCGATGGCTATTAAGTGATGAATACAAATAATTTGATAAATCTGGAAATTTCATACATACTTTGGAAACAAGATAACGAAAAACCAAGGTTAACTGTATAAGTATAAATACCATATCAGATACATGATTACTCCTAAATTTGTAATTCTAGTACACAAATAATTGTTTTCTTTTAATATGGTCATTATTGTTATTACTCCAAACTACAATCAACCATTGTTGAAATTGGGTACATGCCAAGACAGATAACGAAAAATCAAGGTTAACTGAATAAGTAAAAATACCATATCAGATACATGATTACTCCTAAATTTGTAATTCTAGTACACAAACAATTGTTTTGTTTTAATATGGTCATTATTGTTATTACTCCTAACTACAATCAACCATTGTTGAAATTTGGTACAGGCCTAAAAGTATTTGAATTCTATCGTCTGAGATATTTTTCAAATTAGTGCTGTCATTTGTTTTGGAGATTCCAAAACTTTTTTATTTTTAAATTGCACGACAGATCAAATTTTATCCGTTTAAAAATAGTATTTGTTTCTAAATTCTGTGATGTTCTGTTTTTTTCTTTCTAGTGACTTCCATACTGCTTCCCTTGATACTCTGTCGAATGTCTTTTTATATCCGTGAACGCGTAGTACATCTTTCCCACTATCCCACTAAGTCTTTTACTCGTAATTTCTTTTATTGTGAATATTGTTTTCGCGTGTTTTTTACCTGCCTGGCGACGCTAAAAATAAACTATTTTTTCCAGATTTTGACATTATTCTCTTTTTTCGAAAAAATAACGCACACTACATTATTTTTTTAGAAATAATACCCAAAACCATGGCGATGACTATCAACATTTAGTCCTTCTCTATTTTCAAAGGAGGTCTATCCGAATGTCGCCACAATTAACCTAAATTCATCAAACCAGCCATTTCCCGTAATTACCCAAACATTAAAACTAAAATCAAAAGCGATAAATTTGGATGCGATAACAATATCTTTTGCATTAATAACAATCTTGTGTACTTCTCCCCTTTCTGTAGCCACTGTGAGATTACTTTAAGCCGAGTTTACATTTAGAAAGTTTACTGGCGGAAAGTACTTGCCGCCAGTAAACTTACGATGTGTAAACAAGAAAAATGTCTTACTTTCTTGTTTAGGTTCATTCTTGGCAAACGTTTTTCTTGTTTAAGGCCTCGTTTACATTTCGAAAGTTTACTGGTGGAAAGTACTTGCCGCCAGTAAACAAACGATGTGTAAACCAGAAAAACGTCTTACTTTCTGGTTTCGTTTCTTTTTTGACAGACGTTTTTCTGGTTTACACATCGTAAGTTTACTGGTGGAAAGTACTTGTCGCCAGTAAATTAACGATGTATACACCAGAAAAACGTCTTACTTTCTTGTTTAGTTTCTTTCTTGACAGACGTTTTTCTGGTTTACACATCGTAAGTTTACTGGCGGTAAGTACTTTCCGCCAGTAAACTTTCCAAATGTAAACGAGGCTTTACACATCGTAATTTTACTGGCGGTCAGTACTTTGCACCAGTAAACTTTCCAAATGTAAACGAGGCTTTAGCTCCGTTTCTATTGTCTGTCTTAGCTTTCTTTCTAGAATATATTCGTATATTTTTGTTACTGTGCTTTGAATGGTTATGCCCCTGTAAGTATCCCTTTTGTCCCATTTCTTGTGGATTGGTACAATTAACCCTATTTTCAGAACTACCAGTGCCTTTTCTTCACTCCACATTTTGTTCATGATTTCTAGTAAAAATTCCTGACCTATATTCTTCATCATTTCTGTAGTTATTCTGACTTCTCCTGGTGATTTCCCATTACTTAGTATTTTTATTGCCTCTTTCAATTCGTTTATGTTTATATACGTGTTGGTTTCTTCTTCTTCTTCGTCCACTTCCCCATTTGTTTGTTCTTCTTTCATTATTTTATTATTTACTGTAATTTCTGCTTCCAGTAGTTTTTCGAAGTATTGTCCACATTTCTCTATTGTTGGTTTTTCTACTTTTATTATTTCTCCGTTTTTTTGATTAATTTTTGTCGTGTTCTCTTTCTTTTTGTTTTTTTAGGTATTTAAGCACCCTGTAGAACAGTTTTTGATTACTTTTGCTGTCCTTTTCCAGCTTTACAGGGTTTTCGTTTGTAAGCTCTAATGGCTTCAAATTTTTGTTCACCTGTACCTACCTTAGTTATAGCTATAGTTTCTTCAAATGTATTTCTTAATTTAGCCACTACTAGGTAATGATCGCTGCCTATTTGGTTTCCTCTTTTAACATTTACATCTACTACCGATTGCCTATTTCCTTTCGCTACTAATTCAAAGTCTATTATAGATGTTTCCTTCCTGCTTGGTTCTTATCTTGTGTATTGTATATTTTTGTGTTCATAAAAGGTGTCTACAACTATCTGTTTGTGTATATTTTTGTGTTCTTAAAAGGTGTTTACAACTATCATATTGTGTTCCATACAGAATTCTATTACCTTTTTTTTCATTCCTTTTTCTTCTTACATCCCCTTGTCGGCCTATTACCGATGTGTATTTGTTGCCTCTTATTCCCTCCATCCCGTAGAAATTTTTTAGTAGGTACGTAAAGTTTTCCTTTTGCTTTTCCATGGTGAGTGTTAGGTCTTTCCAAAATGTTTCTTTGCTTATTACTGTCTAGCATTATAATCTAGCAATAATATTCTGGGTGTTGGAAAAAGATGGATACACCAGGAAATCACGGAGGACGGTTTCGTGGAAAATGTTTCAGACAAAAATTACAGGGCTTGAAAAAATGTATTTAGCTCTGATATTTCCGTGACCTTCAATGATCTTAAAATTGAGAAGTGGAAGTCAACTTTAAAATTTCAAATGTTTTTTGACCTAATTCGTGTAGACAGGTTAATACCTTCAAAATAAAAACAATATATTAAAACTATATGTTCTTTCAATTTTTTAATTTTTGTATATTTTTTTAAGACTGGACCTCGTCTAGGCCAGTCCCGCAAAAATCTAAGGGTTCCTATGTGAAATTTTAACGTCGACTTTCACCTAGCAAGTTGAAGGTCATTCAAAGTCATGAAAATACCATTACTAAATAGATGTTTTCAAGCCCTATAACTTTTGTCTGAAACATTTTTCACGTAACCTTTCTAAAATTTCCAGGAGTATCCATCTCTCTTCAACACACGGTATAATGAAAATACAAGTCAATTTATCTCAAATTTGTTGATAATGCGTAAACACGATAACTTAGTTGAATATACTAGTAAAATTGAAGCTGTTTCGAGTACATCAACTAACGATTACCACCTCAGTTGAAATATATAACCTGTAGAGGTAATGATGAATAATTTTTTGGGCATTGACAGCAATGGTACAAAGTATCACTTTTCACAATTGAAAACAGATATAGAAAGTGGACATTATAATAAATAGAAATAGAAAAAAAAATTATATCTGACTCCAGCTTTTGTAACATAATGTATGCTTTTAAAACAATATTAAAAAAATCGAGAGGAGCAAACATGGGCAGGCAATTATTATGTGGTCTTATAAAGGAATATCCACTCTTTCATTTTTATTAAGAATCAAAAGTGAATTTTGTGGATTTTTTTTATATCTCAAGTTGAATTTAATATTTCGTAACAAAATAAACACATTCAATAAAAACATCATATACAACAATAAAATTACTTTTTCTAATATAGCTTACGTTTTACATCACTTCAAAGTATAGAGAAAAATATCCCATTATTAGAATTTGAGTTAGGGGTCACGAATAAGTCCTATACTTTAATGAAATATGTCTTAATTTTATATAGATAGATGCATGCATATAAAATATTAAGTTTAGGACGTGACCATTCGCACTAAAGAGGCGATATCGCAAAATTCTTTGCTGTTTAATAATAATAATAATAATAATTTATTTATCAACGGGAGCATTCCTAATATATATATACTGTATATTTATATATATATATATATATATGAATATACAGTATAGCAATCACAAGTTATTGAAGAACAAGGATTTGGCGGTACATTACGATATCTACATTATATTTTTCTTAACTTTTAAAAACTTCTTTGTGTTAAAAAACACAAAAAAAAATTGAATAAAGTTAAGCTACATTCGCCAAGCGTCACAATGAGCAACGTGAGTAAATGTGAGAGGTTTTATTACTATATCTGTTCGGCCCAACTATAGGTACACTTTTAACGTAACCCAACCTGATCCAGCCCACCATTTTATATTAGATACATCCTGAAGCATTTCAGTAACTCATACCATACCCCTAATAAGCTGAAAGTAATACATAATTAAATTTTTAAACGTCATGCAAGTGCTTTACGATAACCAAGTAAACGAACCCAATTAATATCCACAACATGGCAATAAATATAAACATCATCAGCACTTATCAGTGCGTCTATGTAAAACAATTTGTACGTCGTTATCCGCATTGTTATTATTCCGAGTGACAAACCGAGCAGAACGCCATTAGTTTAATTAACGCCAATTACCGCCCGCCCAAATTTCCCGGAGCGCTTTCGGTGGATCCACACTAATTAACTGATAAAAACGAATCTTCGATAACCGCTCGGCGAACTAATAAATTATTTAATAAATATGTTACGCGCGGCAATTAATTACGCCCGATAATGAGGTTCTGCGGCCGTTATCTAAGGATTTTGGGTATTAATCAGGCGGGGTTCTTCGGCGGGCGTTATTAGTGAAATATGTATCTCGTTGTGCTCCGATCGATTAGTGTAATTATTGAGGGTCTGCGTGGCTAGCGGGCGCCAAAAATTTGAATACACAGATAACAGTGATTTTAATCGAGTTAAATGTTTTATCGCTGGTAATTAATTAGAATAGTCTTAATGAGCTCGTATGAATATTCACAACCAAATTTGAAAGATAAAAATACTGGAATCTCCTTAATTATTGGCAGGATTATTAATAGCAGCATTATTTTTTAGTCCACGACGTAAATACTAGTTAGGGCTTTATCTGTGACTAATCGGAAACTTTTAAGAGTCGGGGGAGATAAATATAAACGTGGGATGTTTTCGTACACAATACTTGGCACCCGGTTGAGATCTCAAATGTCGTTTATTTCGAATCATATTCAAATGAAAAGTATAACAATTCTTGGATCACACGTAATTGGGATGCTAAATAAGTCAGTTTTAGTTTTGTCTATAGGCTGTCCAATTTCAAGACAAAGCTAATATAAACATGATTACGTGACCTGCAATACGACCAATCGTATTCTTGTGATAAAGTGTTTACGCGGGGAACACGCAAGTAAGAAGTTTATATAAGCTTCGTCTTGAAATTGGACTGACTATAGTGCCACCTCCCATCTAAACAAAAAAATATTAGCAAGTTTGAGCCGGACGAAAAATTACCAAATTTTAGGTTTTCGCGTATATCCTAGCTTTGGATAGCGCTGGATCTGTGGGTAAGCACATTACAGATATCGTCTCATAGTCAGTCTCAGTCATTGTTATCAATGGTTTGCGATTAAACACACATTTAGGACATCAATTATCAAAAATTTGTTTTTAAAATTACAAAAAAAAAATACAGATTTTAACTACCTGAATATTATAATATAAAATTTTGGTGTACTTTCATATCTATTTTTTTTTTAATAGGCCACAATACAAGATAATATTGGTTTAACGAATATTGCGGTTAGCGGATAATAACGTTAAGATAAGAACATTTCTTTAAGCTGTTAAACTTAAAATTTTAATTGATTAGTAATTCGTACGTATATTAGTAATTAATATAAGAAAAAATTGAATATAATATAATTTAGGTCATAAAGCTGTTCATAATACGAAAAAATCTTCATATCGTCAAACTGATAAACTTGTTTTTTCATTCTTAATCAATTCCGAGGTTAATTAATTCTAGTCAGTGATCAAGCAAAATTTTATAATTTGCAACTCTAAGCATAACTCCAACAATAATTAATTCAAGCCAGTATGCATGCAGTACCATGACTAATGAATAATTTAATTGACGTACAAAATTGTCCACTAATGTTATATAATGAGTAACGGACATATTTAAGAGGTTAATAGCAGCGTTTAGTATGATAATCGTTTCTGAAATCTTGCACTTGACCACGACCCAGTAGAAAATCAGCCGGCTATAATAATGATTGCCTGGAATTATGTGTTTAAAATTTAGATCACGTCTCCAAAATTTTGATCATGTATAATGCAAAAGAAGTCAAATGGATGAATCTACGCAAAAAACTACCTTACCCTTAAAAAAAACAATTTATATTAAATCATGTTATTGATAATCATAGACCCACAAAATTGGAAAAATCAATAAGGTTTTCTGGTATTAAACTGTATAACCATTTAACAATGAGTATTAAATTCTAAAATGTTCAAAAAAGAGCGGAAAATCCACCTATGTGCTTCTGGTTACTATGACATTCATTCATTTCCTAATAATCATATTTTATAAACCTAATTTTTATGACACTTGACATGTATATGTATTTTTATTGACATGTATATCCATATCAATATGGTTTTTATATTAATAAATATATTATTGTTACTTATAAATAAAACACATTACTTTGTTAGTATCACATAACATTTTATGTATTACAAAGTAATGTGTTTTATTTATAATTAACAAAATGTATCACAAAGTAGACGCCACCACCATTTAAAATATTATTATTACTATTATTATTTGGTCTTTCCGGTACGGCAATTATGGTTAACTAAATTTGGATTGAATTTTAAAAATAAATAAATATTATAGTAAGTTCACTTATTTGAGAACTATTATTTATTTCCATGTAAATGCGTTATCTTTTTTTAAGTCAGTTTTGACGTTCATGACGTTAAGTCACGTTTGACAGAATTTTTACGTGTTAACAATTATTTCTCTTTTTACTGCCCAATTAAAGATGAAAGCGAATTTTAATGTGCAAGTTGATATGCAGTTAATTTTGGTAGAGTGCAGCATTTCTGTAGTTTTTTCTGCAGTTACAGAACTCACCCTGTATATCTTCAATACCGTTCTGGCAAAATGTGATTTTCTCTTTTTACTGCCTAATTAAACTTGGAAGCGAATTTTAATGTGCAAGTTGATATGCAGTTAATTTTGGGAGAGTGCACCGTTTCTGTAGTTTTTTCTGCAGTTGCAGAACTAACCCTCTATATCTTCAATACCGTTCTGGCAAAATGTGATTTTCTAGTCCCAAATTATGAATAATAAAGCACACATCAGTTCGCAAGTTCGGACCTTGTGGGATCATGAACTTAACGCATTAAAATTCAATAACATCACCAGCTTACTTGCCTCTCACGCCAAACGACTGAACTCCTAGCGCCGAGAACTTTTGAACGAATCTGATGGTGGCTGAGAGGTAGCTCACGTCAAGAATCATAGGTTCGAATCCCGAGGGCCTGAGATTTATTTAGCGACTGAAGCTGGCAATCCCGTGTACCTACTTGTAAATTGCACTTATGTACTTATAAAAATATGTACTTACTTATACTTACATATACGTACTTATGTAAATTCGCAAATGCATACAAATGATACGAGTATTTTTATGATTTCCTTTAAAGGAACAATGGAAAACTGCAATGTTACGTCAAAAGAATTAACTCATCCCTACTGCGTCAAAATTGCAAATTGCAAAACGTGGAATATCCACATCATCTTTAAATTTTTAATTAGCAAATTACTAAATAAGCCGAATTTGTCTGAATGTATTCTTTGGCTTATGAATCTTTCAAGAAAAAACCAGTTTACCGATTACACACATGCTTTACACACATTTTATTGACAAAATAACTATGAGTGCATAATTGGATAGCATACTCACCATGCTGTACACTTATTATACTTATGTCATGGTGGAAAGTGGATAAATGGATAGTGACTACTATAGGTTTCAAAAGTTTTCACCCTTGTGTTTGAGCGTACATAAAACCGAAACTACTTATCCAAATAGCGTAAATCAAAAATATATCGCAAGAACACCCATTCCTATATAACGTATTTTAATTTCAAAATTTTTGCCTTAATCTTTTTTTCTGTACCAAATATTGTGTGCAAAAAATTTTCCTATAAATTAGAAAATCACAACTTTAGCAATTTATTTTTCGTGAAACCCGTAGCCAAAATTTGTAATTTTTTGTCAATATTTGTAGGACTGTTGCCGAGGTATTTAAGATTTGTTCAAGTGATATTTGTTTATACTTTCCCATTAAATTGCAAATTTATTGCCGGGAAATAAGTTCGCAACGGCCAGGAATATCAAAAAAACTATTGTGCCATTGCATTGCAACACGTAAATCGGTCGTAGTTTACTTAAAAAAGCAAAATTATCATTAAAAATAAAATTACTACAGCAACAATTAAAGGTTAGAAAAAGAGAAATGCAAATGTTTTGCGGGACGGAGTGACGCCAAGGGTAAGAACGCTGGGAGGCTGTCGCCGGCATGCATAGTTGTGCCACAATGATAGGCTTGCGACGTTTTGATACTTTATTACAATTAGTAAAATATCGCTCAAAGTTTGGGTTTGACGTTAAATTATATGAAATATTATTGGTAATAATATAACAAGTGGCATGAACGGTACCGATTATAATTCGATTTGAATTGCACAGCGTTACATCCAGAAATATTTACAGTGGTATATTTTCTATGCGCATTAAATACACGTGTCCTTAAATGCCGCTCTGGCGCAATATGAGTACGGCGATACCAATCTCTCGTCTCTATTTACTACGCGCCGACAATAATTGTTTAAATTGCATTAATATCTAACGTGTGTTGTTCAAATACATTATTTAATTGTTTTCTGAGTTAAGCTTCTTCATTATTTTCGAAAAAGTGGCACGATTTGATTGATATTAACGAACTTTGCACAATATTACAAAAACATTTTTAATAAATAAGTTGAATAGAATTTATGCCAAACTTTCACATCATTTGAGGGTTACTGCATTCCTTTTAATGTGTTTTTAATTTTAAATAATATTGCAACAGCAAAAAGTGACATCAGGTTAAGTTACAGCGCAGTCATAATATGTGTGAAATGCTATACTTTTCGGACGACTTTCCGCAATAACAATTTAACGAGCACGACATTACAAAAACATTATTAATAAATAAGTTGAATAGAATTTATGCCAAATTTTTACATGATTTGAGGGTTACTGCAATCCTTTTATTGCGTTTTTAATTTGGTTACATAATATTGTAACAGCAAAAAGTGACATCAGGTTAAGTTACAGCGCAGTGATAATATGTGTGAAATGCTAGACTTTTCGGAAGACTTTCCGCAATAACAATTTAACGAGCTGCATTATCACATTACAATTTTAATACATTATTAATGAATGCACCATATATCTTCTGTATTTTTTTTTTACATTTTTTGAGTGTACTTTTGTTGCAATTAAATTTCAAACCCAGGGGTCAAAACTTATGAAACCGATAGTATCCAATGAAATTTACCGCTTCTCTGTGCAGGCAGTTAATTTAATTGAAACAGAATTTGTAACAGTAATTTGTAATTGACACAGGATATGTTTGGAATGTTATTTACTACAAAATTAATAAGATTTGATTATCCATGATGTTAATTGTGTTTGTGTTGTCAGGATTGCGTAGAGTTTATCTTGTGAAGTTGAGGTCTTAATTATCAAGCGGTGATAGTGGAGTTTCCCAGAAGCAGTGTAATTATTTATGTCACAGTTTGCTAGAGGTCGAAGAAATCCTTTTATCACTGGTAGTCTGGCGCACGGTTAGTTATTCAGTGGCGGTGTCGATGTGGAGTTTACAAATTAATTAGCGACATTTAATTTGTAGCCGATTACGCTGGCTGGTATCCGTCATGTAAAACTAGCGGCGCTATTTATAATTGTTAATTAATATGATTAATCGTTTATTTATGGGCCCGATATATCAATTCCCGTCGTTATTTACTCAACTAATGTATTAATTTAATCCGGTGCGGCATTGTTCGCCTCCTATTATCGGCGTCCGCCCCCGTGTTTGCCAGCCGCTGAATTATGTAAATCGCCATTTGTTGCTCGGATCGAAGGCCCGAATCTGTGGTAAAAATCGACTTATTTCCGGGTGTTTATTCTGCGTTTAGGCGACTCGCAATTCTGGAGTACATTAAAATGCACTTAACAGAGCCGTGTTCTAAAAGGTTCGGCTGGACGTAAATAAATTATGCCGGGCGTGGACAAGAGGATTTTTCCAGTTTGCGGACAATGCCGGGGAGACCCGCAGGATCCTATTTATCCTTCAGAGATGCCTGAAACGGATTAATCCCACACGCACGCAAATAGGGAGATGGAAGTGAGCGTACTTCAATTAAACACTATCTTTATATTTAGATCAACAACCTCATTACTTAAATCGGGCTGCGGGAGGGACACGAAAAACGGGATGATTAAAATCTTCCTCCGCCACTATTTTTACTCCTTGTAGTGTTGAAGTTGAATTTCACGGTCATTAAATCTTTTAATTGCGTCCACAGAGGAACCTACGCGCCACGGGATCTAATTATAAAAGCCTCAACAGTTGTTATCCAATACTTTCAGAATCACATGCAAATAAACGTGTAGCAGTAGTTGTAGTTCTGCAGCGTAATCGCCGCGCTATTAAAACGTCGACTTCAATTGTTTCACTTGACGTCTTTTTTCCAGCAGCGTAGGTAGCTAATTTGTGCGGCTCCTAACATGATGAATTGGCGAAACGCCGGGTGTAAACAGGAATTATCATCATGATAGTTCACCAGGGTAATGAGAGCGTTGACTTTAAGGATCCACATAAACTGCGCGTCTTACAATAACAGTAAATAATTATTCGCGATTCTAAATCAACAGGGCAATTATGATTCACTTTTCGCCGGCTCGCTTTTATTAACGATAAATTACCGCTGAAAAGCAATAAAGCATGGGCGGGGGCGGCTTTGATAAGGATTTATGTCGCCCGAATTGATTAGTCCACGAAATAATTATCGGGGCATTCAGTGTCGCACACCCACGCACCCGAGCCACGTCGGACGGGGATTTATAACGCCGGATCGAGACCGGGGGAGGCTCTCCTTTGTACGCCCCCGCCTCTTGCGAGCCGCGAAACTCTATCATGACCAATTGTAATTTCTCAAGACTCACTTAACAATGGTCAGTTATATTTGGAGCGGTTTTATTTATTGCGACGTTTCACTCCGAACTGCGACATGTGTCTACCACAACGTACATTGAATACAGAAATTGCGAATTAACTTCAATTCAATGCTTGATTTACATTAGCCTGCAGTTGTAAATTGTAAATGCATTATAATCAACACCTTAAATGTTTCTACCTGCAGACCTGGGTGCAGTGTTAATGTAAATACTGAGAAATGAAAAGAAATAGTACATATATCTATTTGCTGCATAAAGTCGTCTTCAAGCACAAAATGTTCTACTAAACTGGCCAAAATCAAAAAATAAACCCAGAAAAATAATAATATTCGACGAAAAGTAAACATTAAATTCATATTTTGTAGTGAGTGGTCTTCAAAGAAAATATGATTATAAATAGCAATCATTAGCTAATTACAGTTTCCACGCTTCTGATTTACTACAGAATACTTTCAAGTTATGTTAAAAGTCTTGTGTACTTTAGTACACAACCAAATAATCACAAACACATTCTTCAGACACAAAAACATACACACATTCCAAAAATGGGCTAAGTCAGGGAGGGAGTCGAAGTTCCACACTATTCATTACCTACATGGACGATATAATAAAGAAATGCACACCAGAGAGCAACAAGAAATGGATAGTACGCTACAAAAACATGGAAAAAAATAGGAATATCGGAAGGTGCATTTGCAGATGATGTAATAATAATAACAAGAACATCAAAACAGCTGCAAGAAAGAGTAAACTTATGGACACAAACCTAAAGGCAAAAGGAATGAAGCTGAACATAAACAAAACAAAAGTAATGGTAGTAGGGAAACAGGAGTAGATACAAATAGAAATTGACAACAAAAAACTTGAACACGTAGAGACATACAAATACGTGGTAGTAGAGCTGAATGCAGACAGATATGAATAGACGTAAATAAACAGCACAATAAGAAAAACTCAATAACTATACCAGGCAATCAAAAACACAATCACAAACAAAGAAATAAATAAGTAAAGAAACAAAGATAAAAGTGTACAAAACAATATACCGACCAATAATAACATGGGGATGCAAAACGTGGAAGCTGGACAGAATGGGAAAAAATAATATACAAGCAAGCGAAATGAAAATACTAAGAAGACTCAAAGGAGTAACGAAAATAGACAAAATAAGAAGCACAAAAATAATAGAAGAATTCGACATAGAGCCAATACAACAATATATGGAAAACGACAGCTCGGATAGTGGGGACATATGCAAAGAATGGACAACCAAAGAATTGTGAAAAAAGTGTGGAAAGTAAAGCCAAACAAAAAGAAAACGAAAGGAAGACCGAGAAAGACATGGGATGACAAAATGAAAACAATAATAGAAGAAGGAGGGAAAACATGGAAAGAAGCGAAAGAACTAGCGAAGGACAGAACTAAATGGAAGAACTTCAAGAACGAAAAACAGTAACAGAAGAAGAAAAGGAGAAAAGAAAACAACAGACCTACACCATTGTGGTAGAAGGTGGACTGATATCATATTTTGTAGTTGCAATCAAAATGTATATTTTGAATCAATATCGTAATAAGGAATCGCTACATACCCAAGATAACAAAAATACTCCCTCGTCCACTTATTAAAATTGTTGGCCTCTCCTTTCTGCGAGGCCCAGCAAGATTTCAAACAGGCTTTCACTGCTGCACTGCCAATAACAAAGAATATCGAGAAATGATGTGATCAGATTCGCTTAAAAGTTGCATTTTGTACGTCCACTGCATAATAATCGTTAATCAATTTGTTTAAAACAATGTTTCATAATGACCGCCATGACACGTCCCACAAAATTGATGAATTCGTATTCTAGAAAAGCTGACAGGATGCTGGCGCCATCAGCAGCAAATCGACCATTGTAGTCGAAAGTAATTTAAGGCTGACCTCGTATGCTTACATAGTTAACGCTCTCGCGGTCGTATTAATCAGGAAATTGCTTAAATTTGTATTCTAGTAGAATACTGAGTATGCCATTGAAGAAAGATATTTATTTACTTACAAATGTACCCAGCATTGGCTGAGCGAATAATGGGAAATTATCATGAAAAAAACATCAGAAATCACGAGATTTAAACATTCGTTCACTTTTGAAACTATATTAAACGTTTAATTATTTTCAATTATTCTTTGAATTGTTGTTTATTAATTATTTTAAAGTGAGAAAAAATCAATAATAAGTGTAATTATTCCCAATATTGTGTGTGATTTTGTTTCATCGTGTGTTCATCAAGTGTAAATTTGATTAAAAATCAATATGAAATAACGCACGTTTTGAGTTAAAAAAATTATTGTAATGTCTGCGACATGTTTCGACACACAGTGTCTTCATCGGGCAGATGAATAAGGATCTTACAAATATACAACATTCTTAAAAATAGCTTAACACCTAACAGTTTTGTAGTGGGGGAGTATAATATAAACACTGGAAAAGGAAAAAGAACAGTTTTTACAGTTTTAAATTTTAAAGTGGGGATTTGCTCCCTCAGTTTGTTCATGTAGTAAATGTTTATGTTTATTAAAACGATTCATTTTTTAAATATTTTTTATTTTTTTAATAAACTAGGAATTTTACTAAATGAACAAACTGAGGTGAGGTAAATCCCTACTTTTAAATTTAAAACTGTAAACACTGCTCTTTTTCCCTCACAAAAAAAAACTTGTGCTTTGCCTACCTCACAAAAAAAATGTTGTGCTTTGCCTACAAATTAATTTTTTTGTCATCCACATTACACATTCTGTTTTTGGCGCAATGAAATATTTTCTTTATTAATTTGCTCCTTAGAAACGAGATCAGTTCTGAGAATGCGATCACTTACAGATTTGTGGCGAGTTTCCGGTTTTCAGAATGCTTTTACTGTCGCTTATTGTACGCTCGTCTGGAGATCGACAATGGTTGGAATTGTGACTGGCCACTTGTGGCGTGCCGCGGTTTGAAACGACGGGAGAATCGCGTTTTCTATGGGACATTACCATGCAATGGGCAATTTTTCTCTACCGGGAAGTGTAATGAAATGTATGATGCATTTCAGTGGGACGTGCACGCAGTAATGAAAATAACAGTGTCTGATTCCATGCACTTATTTGGAAGGTTTTACGTTTTATTATACGTACAATTAGTGTGTAAATTGCAAAATGTATCTAAAAAAATATATATTATTTAAAACTTTTTCTACTGGTTATATCCATGAATAAAAATAGGTTCTATATTTTAAGATACAAATTTTACAGATTTGGACGTGTACAATTAGTGCGCAAATTGCAAAATGTATTTAAAAAAAATATATTATTTAAAACTTTTTCTACTGGTTATATCCATGAATAAAAATAGATTCTATATTTGCAGATGCAAATTTTACAGATTTGAATACTGGCAAAATAACATATTCAAGTACCCAATGAAAGAATAGCTTTTCTCGTAGTTAATGCCAACATGCATCAACTTCCTATCAAAAAAATCATAAAATATGTTCAATTTTCAATAGAATTGTGAAAATTTATCAAATTTTCAAATACATCTGCCAAAATCTGTTAATAGCTCCACGTACAGAGCGCTCAAGAGAGTAGTGTCAACTTCTACACTGGATACTAATTGATGACACTGTTCAAGATGCAAATTAAATATGTATTGCAACTTAGCTGAAAGGATGCAAGCAGAGAATTTAACTAGGTTTTTTGAAATGGCATTATTTGTACATATTTCGTTTTTAGACCACTTTCTTGAGCGCTGTGTATTAAGATTTGGACGCTTTAGATTGAAAATTTAACAAATCTGGAGAGTTTGGTTAGGAAAATTTAGGAGATTTCGTCGGTTGAAATTTCATAGCTAGTGGTAAAAACTGCTTAGTTATAGATGAAAATATTTTGAAAGTTCCAGCAAAATAACAATAAATAATTATTTATTATCAAACACTGACAATGCGCTGTACCTACTGTTAAAAATATGATTATATATGATTATTGTCATGCCTCTAAATATGACAAACTTTCACAACTGGAGGTAATCATTTGACAAATTTTGATAGTTTTACTAAAAAAATGAAAGACAAATTTTATAGCACATTTCAGAATTTGGCAGCTGAGGTTGTGCATTGTACAGATTTTCACAGCTGATGCTGGTAGTTTGAAAGTGGCAAGATCATATGACAGATTTAAATTCTTAGAGTTATAAATTTTTCAAAATATAAAAGGTGGGGCTAAAATAATGATAGATTTCGACAAATCCATTTGAAAATTTAATAAATGTTAATAATTTGAATTGAAAATATATCTTTTGTTATTATCGTCATACCTCTAAATTTGAGAAATTTTCACACTTGGGGGTAACCATTTGACAAATTTTGATAGTATTCCTAAAAAATTTAAAGGCAAATTTTATAGCACATTTCAGAATATTGCAGAATTTGACAGATGCAGTTATACATTGTACAGATTTTCACAGCTGATGCTAATAGTTTGAAAGTGGCAAGATCATATGACAGATTTAAATTGCTAGAGTTGTAAATTTGCCAAAATTTAAAAGGTGGGGCTAAAATAATCAAAATAATCAATATATTTCGACAAATGCATTTGAAAATTTAATAAATGTTAATAATTTGAGTTGAAAATATAACATTTATCATACCTCAAAATTTGACAAATTTTGATAGTTCCACTCAAAATTTTAAAGACAGAATTAAAGCACACTTCAGAATTTGACAGATTTTGACAGTTGCAGTTATACATTGTACAGATTTTCACAGCCTATGCCAATAGTTTGAGAGATACAAGATCATGTGACAGATTTCAATTGTTAGACAACTGCATTTGAAAATTTAATGAATGTTAATTAATATCAATTGAAACTGATCGTTATGGATTTGGTGCACACTACAGAAAATGTATCAGTTTATGACACTGCCAGTGAATATAGATATAATACCTACATATGACATATTTAACTAGTTACGGTGCTAAAATATCATAAGGTTACGACACTTTCAGGCAAAAATATGTCTGTTTTTGTCAAATTTCAGTTCAAACTTTTGACAACAGTAACAACAGTTTGACCGAATTCTACTTCTGCAGCTTAGTATTGAAATAGTTATGTATATAAATTGACAGAATTTGTCAATTGCTATTGAAAGTTGAACAGATTTTATAACTTCAGTTGTAGTTGAATCTTTTGACAACAGCAATAACAGTTTGGGCGAATTTTACTATTTCAGCTTAGCGCTGAAATAGTTGTGTAAATAAATAAACAGGATTGGACAATTACAATTGAAAATTGAACAGATTTGATAATTTCAAAGCGAAAATTTGGTAGATTTCGACAGATTCTATTGTACATTATAACTGAAAGTAAAAACTTGTCAGAATTGGACAGTTTCAGATGGAAATGGCAGATTTTGATAGTTGCAGATACAAATGACAGATTAAGATTATTCCATTTTAAAATTGACAGATTTTGACACTCGCATATGAAAAGTTGACAAATTTGGATAGTTGCAATAGTAAATACAACATGTTGGATCTGCTGAACTTATAAATTTGATACATTTTCACAATTAGGACAGGATCAAAATTGAACAGCTTAGGAAATTTATATTTAAAAAGTTTACTTTGGATAGGTTGCATTTGTTTTATTTTCTTAACACAGCCAATATAAATAGCTGCAAATTAATGTTATGCCCAGTTGTAGTTGTATGACTACTTATATCAGACTTATATTGTGACATGTATTATATAACAACATGAAATGTCAAAAGTTGTTATTTATGAATATAATATTAGAGATATATTTGACAAATTCTGATCGTTATGGATTTGGTGCACACTTCAGAAAATGTATCGGTTTATGACACTGGCAGTGAATATAGATATAATACCTACAATTGACATATTTAACCAGTTACGGTGCTAAAATATCATAAGGTTACGAGAGTTTCAGGCACAAATATGTCTGTTTTTGTCAAATTTCAGTTGAAACTTTTGAAAACAGCAACAACAGTTTGACCGAATTCTACTGCTGCAGCTTAGTATTGATATACTTATGTAAATAAATTGACCGAATTAGACAATTGCAATTGAAAGTTGAGCGGATTTTATAACTTCAGCTGCAGTTGAATCTTTTGACAACACCAATAACAGTTTTTGTTATAGTCCATGTCAGATGTGTTGTCACTTTTGCAGTAAAATGCGGACCGACCCTTTTTAATATCCAGGCAAGGAGGGTCCTTGAACGATTATGAGCTTTATGACATGAGCAGTAAAGGCGGCATTAGGTCGCATGCAAAGGTTGGGCACAATTTTACTGCAAAAGTGACAACACATCTCACATGGACTATAGCTGCAATGATTTCTAATTTGAGGAAAGAGTATTTGACGATTTGCCCAGAAGTTTGGGGATGATCTACCAACTAATGGTACAAAAAAGTAAAACTTATTAGACGCCACGTTGTTATATTCTCTATTTCACACCTGTGGTGTGAACAAGATTCGCTCTTAAGATAAATCCAGTACAACAATTCGCACCTGATGTAGCCCACACATTAGCATTTACGAAATAATTTATTAACTAATTTGCACCTTAAATAATCTGGAACTTCTCACGCGGCAAGATGCGTAGGGCGTACAAGATTGCGCACTTGTTAAGAAACCGCTCGGAGCACACAACGTCTTCGCCGCCGAATAAACTCTCTTTCACGCGCTGAAACCGCCTGCTCGGAATCGTAAAAAGGAGGGAAAGAGACAGCCCGGCGCCTTCAGTTCCCGCACCTCTCTGCTTATAATTCCAATAATAAGCGAGTCCCCTTATCTTCATTACGGCCGCATATGGAGACGCGATTTAAGTGCATAATTCAGCTGGATTCCGTAATTGCCACGTTAACAGTTTCCGAGAAGCCCGCGCAGATATTGGAGAGTCGTAACGTTGCGGGGAGCAAGAAAAAAAAAGAAATGCTTATCTTTTCTTCTTCTGGTAGAGTGGGCTCGAGGGTCGTTGTGGAGGCTCTAATTGTAACTTTTCAGCGTTAGCTATTCATCTTTATGAAGTTAACAACTTACGGGGGACCCTGAAAACCATTTTAAAACTACCTGCTTTACACCCCTTGGTTATCGCATTATCTACCCTTAGTGCTACCACCCTCGTTAAATATTTAAGTCAGACGGTGGGTTTTTTTTTTCGTTGTAGGCGCAAATGGATTGCGAATACATCCGTGAATTATTATTTATTGCATAAGACACGGGCAAATTTGGTTTTCTAGGGTTCGCGCTCTCCAATCCCACATGAATATTTACCGAGGCTTCCACGTGTTCACGTCTAGCCACAAGACGCCAACATCTAAACGATCCGCTGGAAGAACACAACAAATTTAAAATATGATTAATAACAGGCCGGACGGGCGTTCATTAGCATTCCGCTTTGGCTACCGCAAAAAGGGCAAATCAAGGGCCCCTCTTAATTGCTGTTTATGCCCGATCATATGTTGCTCTCCGCTTATGCATGCGCGTACACCTAGCCGACGTCGAAATTTCCATTAATAAATGACCGCACACAATGAAATATAAAATCGTGCCCGGATAACTATGTTATTATTTTAATTACAAACCTACGCTCTTCCGAACAGGTTTCCTCTTCTGAGCCTCGAAATTTTATGGCCGCGTTTAACGTGCTCTCCCCCCACCATTCCCCCTATGTTGCGGGCCGTAATTATCCTTAATGTTACGGCCGCTTTCCGAGGCCCGAGAGCGAAACTTCTTGCGCCCCCCTCGGCCCGGAAAAATCGACTGCCGAGTTACTTGAGGGGGGCACTAAAAATTTTAAGCGAATGCCACCGGAGACGTTAAAATTTAATTTACCTGTTCAAATAGTTTTCGTTTAGTGGCGTTAATATTTTGAGCAGGCCATCGCAAGCGAGGAACTTTTAAGTGGCATTTCGGTAAATAGCACGTGAAACTTGAGTAAATATTATAGAACAATATTTCAACGAGTTAAGAAGAATGTTTAATATGCAATATTTACAAAATTTGTAAGTAACAAGTTCGAACTGTAGACACATACTTATAAAGAAGATACACCTGAAAGGCTCGTTGAAACTAGTCTAATGCTTGTATGATGAGGATCGACGTGTTACAAAAATAACCATTTTCTAATTGGATATGGAAAACTCTGATTATCATTTCAGTTAGGAATCGTATAGGATTTTTACTAAAATTGAAATTTTACCTACGATGAGGGTTTATTACCTGCATGTATTTTTAGGATGCGTCCACGGGAGATAAAATAAGGACAGTTCCAACGCAGGTTAGGTTAGATTTCGATTAATTTAATCCGCGGGTTGATTCGCGGATTAATCAATTACCGCGGGCAGTAACAATGGGTTGATGGCGGAAATCGCGAGTAATTTAATCGAAATCTAACCTGACCTGCGTTGGAACTGTCCTTGTTTTATCTACTGTCCACTGACATTGCTGACGAAAACATTAGTCAGTTTACAGGACTGGTTCTATATTTTCGTCACTGCGTATTATCAATTACTAAAACATATTACCAGCTCGCACATAAAATTCACATTTAAAGTCATTTAATTGTGACAGGATTTAGGGCTTTAGACGTTGTGATATTACTTCTAACGTGTTTTGCTGAAATGAGAATTGAGTCACATTTAAAGACACATTTAAGTAATAAATTTATTAATAATATTGGTATTTCGCACTTTATATTCCACGCGGTTTGCTCAAAGGAAAACTCACACTCACACGCCTCATCAACAAAATAATAGCACAAGGCGTCAAGGAAGCAATAAAACCTCTTTACATAACTAAACATCCCACATTTTAAAGCACTGCAGGTTTACGATGGCGCCTTAATCCGTACAATTAAAACCACGACAGTCGGTGCCATCCGCTTGTTTATCCTTTGAAAACCCCGCCCAGCAGTGTTTGAATCTTCAGCTCGAGAATTCCGCCGAAAATGAGAGTGCCGATTTGCATCGCGGTGCTTAAACTTGGGGAAACCTGCGGGAGAATCCCCTTGAATTTTTAACGCGCTTATTATGATTTATACGTCTGGATGAATTGAATTCCCCCTAGAATTAAATGTACCGAACAAGTTAATAAGGAGTAAGCGCCCGGAAAAATCTTCGTGGATCGCGTTTTTCTCTTCTCGGTTTTGTTACACGCGGGGATTCTAATTGCGTCGATCCCTCACAGAAGGACTGAATTGGATTAAACCAGAACAAGTCCGTGAGCTTTGATGCAACGAAAGGCAACGGTGATTCTTTAATCAAATAATGTAAGATTTGCACAACGCGGTTTGAAGCAAATGTCAGAACTATGCTCCGAGCTATTTTATATTGTTGCATTTTTATAATGCACCAAACTTTAGTGCATTAGAGTCAAACTTATTCAATCTTTTATATAAACCTATTTTGGGACATTTCACTAATAATAACATACTTTTTCTAATTGTATCATCCATTATTATACCAGTTACTGTGTATACCCTTTTATATATATATATAAAAGGATAATAACATAATTGCTATAATCGCTTTGGTGACAAAAGGAATTATGTGATTATTGGTGACTAAAGCGATTATAGCAATTATGTAATTATTTGCGAAATGTTCCAAAATACGTTTGAGTGATCCTTTCATTAACCGAGTCCTTTCATTAACTTTCATTAACCGAGTTCATTATCCGAGTAAAACTTCAATTTTTCCATTGATTTAATGCGCCGATCATTGAGGTTATGTTATATTTTTTCGCGTTTGCCATTACATATTTAAGGAAAATAGAATAATTGTAACATTTATCTTAGCTACAATCCAACATACGACTATTAATGCAGCCTTAATTCGCCTTTTATAATTTAATAGCGAACATCTGCGACAAACAAATATCTCGTATTACTTCACTGTTTACAACGAATTGTGTTTTTTAAAGCATGTAGTTGAATGCCACTGTGATATAACTCTCGGTAAGCTGGATACTTTTACAAGTAAACACAGATAACCTTTGGTAAAGAATTCAAGAAATGACCAACTGAATTCGAGGAAGCACGTGCAACGCAAGACGAATGCCCCTAACTTCTAAAGTTTCAAACCGTCGAGGCAGATGCGGAGAGCGGGCTCCTTCTGTGAAGTAACATTGTGCAACTCGTCCTCACGCTCCGCCAAGTCACAATGATGTTAGGGTAGAAGTGTAGAAGTATTCCTTTAATGCGTAATTGATAATGGTGCGGTTGCTTGCAGGCTTTGTGCAAAGTACTTCTGTATAGTACCTCGCGTTAAATTAGTTTTTGCTTGTTTGTTAGTTAGCAGCTGCTCCAAACAAGTTTGTATAAAGATTGAAGATTTGATATCAATCAGTTCATTAATTGTTGATTAATATTGAGTACTTAAAATAACAATTTGACTATTACTTTTAAGTGTGGGGTAATTTGTTATATATTCAATGACAATCCTCAAAGTTTCAACAACAGAGGTATTGTGATCAGTTTCAGTATTTCATATTCCCTTATTTCCATATTCCCTAAAAGTAGTTAAATAAATTTTCATCCATCCATAATTACAGGCCATAATTACATAATTACTGAATTTATACGATTTACAAGAGTCAAAGGGTAACCGCCCCAATAAAAAGAATGCTGAACATCCTCCTGTTCTTGAATTTTTGCCTCAAAATATTGCAACAATAATTCATTTCCGAAAACTGAAATTTCAAATTTGCCAATTTGTTTAATTATTTCACAGGAGCCCCAGAAAAAAGTTACGTGCATGATTTTTGTTACATCCTGTATATATATATCAAGATAAGTTTTGCTGCACAAATGCGTAAATTACACAGTTTTTATTTGTACTTGGCGATATTGTGAAAGTTGTAACATATTCGCTATACCTATAAATATTTAGACAATATTAGTCATCAAACATTAGAAAATAAATGAAGAAAACTCACACTTTGAATAAATTAAAAATCGTTAATTTTACAAAACTTTGAAACTACAAATACCAGTGTAATCCCAATAAGCGTCTAATACTTATGCCGACAAAGTCATATCCATATATACCAAACTTATATAATTATAAGTCATTAGAAAATTTTAATAAACTAAGTGACAAATATTCCAGTTATGCAAAATCATCACCACCAAATCTTAAAACTTGCAAGTCATTAAACATTTCAATGGGGCAGCTTAAATGATCGAAGTATGAAACGATGCAAGGCATTAAATATTCCAGATGTGTGAAAATTTTGACAATACGTTTACAAAATGTTGAATAATATAATTAACGTAACTTTCCCGATTATTGGTCAACTACTACTCAAATTTTGTAAAGTAATCTCCATGTCCATGTATTTTTGAAAAAAATTAAGTACTCAAACATCAACCAAATAACTGAATAAACTCGATTTTTTGAAAACAATTGTTACGTTTACAAAATTATAAAAATGAAAGTATTAAATTAATGTAAATGTGGTCCATAACTCGACTTGAAGATCATACAATTCATATTTGTCATTTTTGACAGAATGCACTACGTGATTATTGACCAATACTCAAATTATGTGAATTTCGTTGAAACTCTAGCCATAGATATGGTACCAACTATGAGCTCAACAAACATTTCTACAGTTTTTCACTGACAAAATACAATTGTATTTTTTTTTCTTCTAAAAATAAAGTTTTGTTTAATATTGCTACATCCAAAACTATTTGCAGTTTTAGGTTTTTTAGATTGACTAACAATTTTGGAGATTGATTAAAAATTTTGGAGATTTGTTATAACTTTTGTATAATTTTACAAATATTTCAGAATATTCTTCAAATTCTCAGAAAATTGCTATTAAGTTTTTCTACAAGAAATAATGTTTCATTTAATATTGCTAACTCCAAAACTGGTTGGAGTTTTAGTGTTCTAGTATGATTACATTTTTTTATCAAGTTTTGCATATTGCTTATAACTTTTGTGCAATTTTCTGAAACGTTGAGGAATAATCTATTTTTGTGGACTTTTTGAAAACATTGGAACAATTGCTGTTTCAGGCAATTTTCATAATTGACATATTATTCGCTGTTTCTGAACTTTCTAATAGTTTTGATTCAAATTCTTGGCATTTGAACTTTCTTGAAACTTTGTAAATTTTCAGTCTCGATAAAACCTCAACAACACATATATAAACAATCTTTATTGGGCTATCGACCCCATGGGGTCTTTCCGCCTGGTCTCAACAACATTTTCTGGTTTTTCACTTTTTACGGTTTCAGAACCTAAACGGGGTTTAGGTTTTAGGGTTTTTAATTTACCTTCTAATACTTTGAACATATTGATAAAAATTATACACAATTATATTTTGATTGCATATTTTGGAAATTCTCAATCGTCATCATTTGTTTGGCAATTTCTGAAACCTTTATACCTAAAACGTTGTTCACTTGAAATTAATCATAGTTTATTGAAAATGAAATATGATTAATTCAAAATAAAATAATCTTTATGAAGTTTGCATATTAGTAAACAGGGTGTCCCAAAAATAGTGGACAAGCTGAACTACTCAAACTCTGTAAAGTAATCTCCACGTCCGTGTATTTTTGTATAAATCAAGTGCTTAACATCAACCAAATAACTGAATACACTCATTTTTTTTAAAACCATTGTTACGTTTACAAAATCCACTCAGGGTTGGCCACTGGGTCCTTAGAAAGCACTACTACAAAATATTTAAAAATAAATTTAAAATATAAAAAAAGGACTACAAAATATTTAAAAATATATTTAAAATAAAAAAAAGTATTTAAACTTTCAAAACACATAAATCATAGACGGCTCTATCATCAGTATTTTAATTGTACAGCAGATTGTTATCACACTGATTTTTCAACAATTTTCATTTTAAAATATTTAAACACGCTATTAGAAATTGAAATATCCTAAAAGATTATTTAAAAACTATATCATTAAGCAACTAACACATGATTATCATTTAATTCCCTAAAAGCCCTTCTAAACTTGCTATAATGTTATACCTTTGACTAGCCAGTATCATTTTTTTAGTATTTTTTAAGGACTCAGCTGGCAGCCCCCGAATGGCGTGCTGTTGAGCTTGTCTACTATTTTTGGGACACACTGTATTTTGATAATTATTTTGATAATATAGAAAAGTTTGAAAATTCACTTAAATTTTCTGGTTTTTAACTTTCTTCTGTTTGTATTAACTGTTTTAAATTTTCTTTCTAATATCTTTGATATTTTGATTGCATATATTGGAAATATTCAACGACCATAAAACTTTTTATGGCAAATTTGATAGCAAGTTTTGGATTTTTTAAAAAATGTAGTGAACTTTACCGAAACTAATCATATTTTATTGTAAATGCTGAAAGTTTAGTATATTTAGAGAGAGATAACAATCTTTATGAGGCAATTGGCATTTCCGTATATTTATTTACAAACGATGATAATAATTTTGATAATACGATGATTAGGTTTTCTGCAACTTAAATAACATTTTCTGGTTATCCACTTTCTTCGGTTTCATGTTACCGGCGACTCGCGCCGGCAGCGATTAAATCGTTACCCATTACGAAAAGTAACTTCAGTCAGTACATTTTATTCACAATTTAATATTTACCAAATGAACCAGTTATCACCGCACGATTGTAACAGGCGCCAGAAGGGCGCTCATTCAGGAAGGCACCCCGTGGCGAGATCCTGGCTTGAACTTTCGACGTTACGCCCGCCCGGAACAATAAATTCCTATTGACACCTGAAATACGTAGAATTGCGTCGCGCGTGTGGCCGAAACTTGGCTAGCGCCGGATACGCAAAATCCACACTCGGGGCTTACTGGCGCCGAGAAATTATAATGCAACGTGGGAATCATTTTCCAAAAATCGTAATTTAACCCGATTCCCACGTTGTAACATATCATCGAGCGCATAATTTCAGTGGCAATACAGCCATGGTGACCATTTTACTGTACGAAGACGCGCTCGCGAAATCATTTTTATTTTGTAACTTTATTAAATTCACTCGAAAAGTAGGGATGTTTCTCCCCACTCATCTAAGTTCGCAACGGCCACGAATTTGGGGAAGGAGAATCTCCCGGAATTGATAAAAGTCGCGTTTTTCAAAAACTTAGGCTCTCTTTCAAATCATCGCCGTTCCCAAATCATCTCTTACATCGCGTCTCTTACACCGTCACTCTTTTAAACCACCTCTCTTGCAAATCATCGCCGCCTCCTAAGTATCTCTTCTAAATCATCGCCGTTCTCACATCGCCTCTCCTAATCATCTCTTTCAAATCGTCACTTACACTTCGTACAGTAGAATATCACGTGCCCTACGCACACGCTCTCTTTCAAATCATCGCCGTTCCCAAATCATCTCTTACATCGCGTCTCTTACACCGTCACTCTTTTAAACCACCTCTCTTGCAAATCATCGCCGCCTCCTAAGTATCTCTTCTAAATCATCGCCGTTCTCACATCACCTCTCCTAATCATCTCTTTCAAATCGTCACTTACACTTCGTACAGTAAAATATCACGTGCCCCACGCACACGCTCAGTCACGTGCCTCTTCGCACCTACATTCAGCCCTCAGCCTATCTTATTTTACCTAATTGTTTTTATACCGTTAAATTTTGTTATTTATTTTGTTATTGTTTTTTTTCTTCAATATAATTACACACGCATTCCTATTCATTTAATTGTGCCACCCTTCGCCCCCCCCCCCCCCGCCCAAAGTGAACCAAAAGTACGCCGCCAACGATCTTCGATCCAGGACCTGGAGGTTATCCCCGACGCCAGAACCAGCAGCAGACATCAGTAGGGGGCGCATACCAAACCCCCTGCAAACAGGTTAGTGGTGAAGCACCTCTCGTGCGTACCGACTCTAGCCGGAGTTAATTGGGTGAATCACACCTGCCGGACGGAGTACCAACTCTTTCTCCGAGTCCGGAGGTGCACTCCGATTACATTCAGAACGCTTGTCATGAATGTTTGAACCTAATACTTTTGTAATTTTGATTGAAATTCTGGACTTGCCCCTTTTGATGGCACATTCCAGATATTTTCATAACATTTGAATTTAACTTTTGGCAATTTCTGAAATCTTTATGAAATTTGGTGTAGCTTGCGTGTTTGGTTATAAATATATAATTATTTGTCTACATATTTGTATATTTTCATATTATAATTAAATTTTCTGCATTTTTTTCGTTTTTGGGTTTCTTCAGTTTCATTGAACTTTTGATTTCCTTGATTTACTGGCCCGTTTTTAGACAATTCAGAATATTTTTCTTAAATTCTATTATTCTTATCTATAGGATTTTTTTTAGTTGCAACTTGTGTCCATTAATTACAGTTACGAGTTTGATAACAGCGCACAGCATTATTTAAAATATAATCATTCTCATGCTTTTATGCATGATAATATAAAATCATGATAATATCATATAATATATAATATACAGGATGTTAAAAAAGTCTTGATAAACATGGAACTTTTCATGGTACCTCAAAGTAACGGTTTCGGAGATATGGAAGATTTTTCTTGTATGAAACATGTATTTGGCTATTTGCAATTATTTATTAGTTATTGATTATGTACAAACAAACAAAGGGAGCTTCTAGTAAAAACAAAGAACAGAGTCACACGACGTTTTATTTATCTTTGGCTTATCGTAAGTTTCTTTCAATTTGCAAAATATGATAAATTGTATCTAATAATAGTTCTTGGATTCTAAGTATAGATGTATGTATTATTATTATGCATTGGAGGTAAAAGTAGGTACGGCCCGCTTAGAATTTACAAAATTCTTAGGTGGCCCTTGTGCCAAAAAGTTTGGAGACTACTAACCTAAACGATCTTCAGGCGTATATATCATATAGGCGTCTTGCCCAAATATAAGTATTTATAATCTAAAAATAATAAAAAGCAAATATCCAATATCGCGTTCATTGAAGACAAGAAAGTTTCTGTTAACATCCTGCAAACAGATATCTTTAATTTTGCCCTTACATTTGTCTTTACAAGTTTGCCTTTTCATATCCAGTAACTTTCATATAAAACTCATATCTTTCTATAATTACAGAGTAATTGAATGAAATTTGACAATATCAAATCGGTAATTTTTAGTACTTTCTATTCTGTTCGTAATTTTAAATAAACATACAAAACTGCACAACATATGCTATCCTGCCTATAAACAGACAGCCTATAAACTTTTCTCAACTTTTCATGATTCTACGTAACTTTTTCATGGTAATGTAGCTGAGTCTTGATACGAATTAAATAAATACCTACACTTTTCTCTTTTTGTTCGTTGTATTTTTTTCTTCTATTTTATGTGGTCGATATACACGAATCCAAAGTTATCGATGCGCCGAAGCATTAAATTAATTCAATTTTATTTATATCCTTGTCATTGGATTCTAAGTAACTTTTTCTTGGGTGTGTGCCACGACGAGCTCCTTTACGGCCTCATCAGTTACTTGATCCTCTGGTAGTGTGAAAAATGTAGCTCCGCCGGATCTAGTGACCGGGCGCCGTTTTTCCAAGTTTGCACTTAACAAAGAGGGATGGACGCGATCGTCCGGGAGAAAGGGGTGAAGCCCCTTTGCGGGTCGATGAAATAAAAAGTGCGCCCCCATGCAGATCGCGCAGGAAATTGATATGAAGCCATCGGCGCCTCCCACGCGTTTTTCAATTTCGCGTTTGTGTGCGGGCATTGTGTGCATGTGTCACCAGTGCCAACATACATCGATGTGCCATGCACACGCTTATTTATTATTTACTCCGCATGCCCGTACAGATTACACGCATACACATACATATGCACAATAGTTAATCAGCACAATGGGCCTTTATGTAATGATTTTATAAAGGAAACAATAAATAATTTACAATTCCATCGGATATTTTCGTATGCAAATTTCTCGATTTAATAATGCGTCGTGTGTATCGGGATCGATTGGATGGCCGATTGCATGAAAATATCACGACGCACGGCTTTCTCGGAAACGATTTATGCGTGCCGTACGTATTATTACCGTAATTACATGTATTGATACAATTAATGCCGGCGCCCGGTGCATTTTTCATGAGGATTCTATAGGGGGTGCGCGTGGTGCACGCATCGGCCTGCCGCCCCCGCAGGCGATATTAATTACGGCGGGCGCATCATTTATTTAGATTCAATTTCGTACCGGCGTCGACGACGTCCTCGTTATGAGATCCTTGAATAGCCCTAACGGGAATGAATCATGAAGCAGGATGAAAATTACAAACCAGGAGGAACTGTTATTATTTATAATGCGAAGTTGAACGGGATTGTGGCGAGATGAGGTTGGCTACGTTGGTTCCTACAGGGATAGGGGCTATGAATTCTGCAGTTCCATTCTTTCTTCTGATTTCTTCAAGGGCTAAGAATTATACAGTTCCTATTGTTCGCATATACATATTTTAATCATCGCATGTATGTCTTATCGGCAAATTTTAAATATGAACAATTATAAACTCCCGGTCATAAAAGTTAACCTTCATTTTTTTTCTTGAATAAATATCTGCCCCTTAAAATAAAATCTTACATATTATACTTAAATTTTAGTATTAAGCACTATACAAGATGTCCCACACCTTCATGGCATAAATCTAGGAGCATGCTAAGAAAGGCAAAATGAAATGAAAATTTAAATAATTTATTTTTAATCGCTTTTGTTTCCAAAATATAGCACCTTAAAGTGTTACTCAAAATCAGTTTTATAATTAACATTTCTCCCAGAGTAGACTAGGAAATCTGATATTTTGCGATCACCATCTATCAATACACATATCAGCGTTGGAATAAACCATGATTTAAAAAAAAGATCAAAAATCAATGATTTTCTTATAAAAATCAAATAAAACATGATCTATTTGATTTTTTGATTTTTTATATTTCTGATTAGGTTTTGCCAGAGTAGATGTGATGTGATGTGATTTATATCAATTGATTTACATCACGATTTAAATCATATGTTTTTTTAAATTATGAGTTTGGTCAAGATTTGATGATTAAAACAAATTTCTGTGTATCTGTACCATGTGATGAAACAAAAAATCGAAGAAATGAAAAATATTTTACTTACTTACAATTACCTACTTTAAAGCTTTGGAATACTTTGAAATGCACAAACGGTGCAAAAGTAAAATCAAAATGCTTATCTAAATCATCTTTAAAATGCTAGATGATTGAGTCGCTCTTGACTAGATATGCTGTTTGTTTTGTTTTCAATGAATTTGCCCATCTACTGAACCATCTTTCATCTGAACAAACTGAAACTACTGTACAAAACCATCTCATGGTGAGACAGATTCTGGCAAATATAGCTTGACGTTTTTTGTCGCAAATTGCATTCAGAAGTCTAATCGGGCTTCTTTCAATACCGACAACTGTCTTGTAAATACTTTTGTGTGAAGATGAAGATTTTGTCTGTATGTTTTCTGTCAAATCTTCTTCATATGTATTTACAAGTTTTGCAATGTATTTAGAATTGACCAACGTCCAACCTGAATAGTAAAAATAGGCGAGAATATTCCAGATATGGCATTTGCTGCTTCAAATTTTGTAAACCTTTGATAGAAAAATGTAATACTGGGTAAACTACAGAAATTTTGCAATCGTATTCTGGTTCTACATAAGTTTCTCGATTATTTCGAAATTAAAGTCGCGCTGGTGCCTCAGCAACTACTTTTGCTTCTTCAATAATACTCTCCCACGAGTTACGTAAAGCCTCGTTTACATTTGTAAAGTTTACTGACAGAAAGTACTTGCCACCAGTAAACTTACGATGTGTAAACAAGAAAACCGTCTTTCAAGAAAGAAACTAAACACGAAAGTAAGACGTTTTTCTGGTATACACATCGTTAGTTTACTGGCGGCAAGTACTTTCCACCAGTAAACTTAAGATGTGTAAACCAGAAAAACGTCTGTGAAGAAAGAAACTAAACACGAAAGTAAGACGCTTTTCTGGTTTACACATCGTAAGTTTACGGGCGGCAAGTATTTTCCGCCACTAAACTTTCCAAATGTAAACGAGCCTTTAGCCTCGTTTACATTTGGAAAGTCAACAAAGAAACTAAACAAGAAAGTAAGATGTTTTTCTATTTTACACGTCGTTAGTTTACTGGCAGCAAGTACTTTCCACCAGTAAACTTTCCAAATGTAAACGAGGCTTTAAGTGCTGCATCTTTTGAACTAGGTCTCTATAAGTACATCATGATTTGTATCACAACGTTCTTGTTGTCAATACTTGCTAATATTTTATGCTAAAAACCCTGGCAACATTAGCAAACTTTTATAAGATCCTAAATAGTTTACTTACATTTACTTATATTCAATGCTGAATGGATTATTCCAGTAGTTTTCCCTTATTTCCAAGAATTATATATAGTATACTTTTAATCAATCTGAAAGTGTTATTCCTGTAGCCTTATTTCCAAGAATGACATACATATAGTATAGCGAGAACGCCGAAATAAGATTTGATAATTTATCAAATTTACCAGTTAGTTAGTTACAATCTTTATTCGCTATCGACCAAAGGTCTTTCTGCTTTTACCATAATAATTTAAGTATATGTAGTTTGATGTGTCAAATATTAAAATGAATCATTAATTCAAATTAAAAATATTAATTTAAAAGAGATAAAAGAAGAAAAAAAGAAAAAAAAACATCAGATACGATGGAAGTGTAAAGGGTGAAGTGTGTATATGAAGGTAAACATGAGATATGTCAGTCATTGTATGATTCGTATAGTGTTTTGAATGAAATTTAACAATTATCATAGCTTGCTTTGTAGACCTTGTAGAGGTATATTGTTCTTTTCCAGAGTGGCAAGTATTTCGTCAGTTAACTTTTCGCCAGTTTTTCTACAACAGTTCATGAATTTATAAAAAGTTCAGTCACTTCGAATTCGTTTGACACTATTTTGGAATGTACAGTCATGCTCACATAAATCTAGTACAAAAAAAAATTGACATTGCTATATAAAATTGCTATTGTAACCTAATTTCTTGTACTAGATTTATGTGAGCATGACTGTACATATATCCTAGAATTAGGAAGTATTGTTCATTATTGCATCTCTTCCTTGATCCAGAATGATTTGACGAACTTGGTCTGCATAAAGACCAATACACTCATTTTGGGATTACTGCAAAAAATAATGTACATATACTTTCATACCTTTAGCTTCCATTTTTTCTTTCGAACGTTGTCGAAATGTTGTCTTATTAGACCTCTTAGTATCCAATTAATTCTTAAGGAATAACCATTATGCATATTTTCAATCTTTGTGTTCTTTCCTTGAAAAGGTAAACAAACCTCCAGATGATAAAAACCATTATGCCTAAAATTCGTAACAGAATTGCTCTCCACGAATTTGAAGTTGTAAGTCTTTATCGATTCCGTATTATTTTAATGACAGCAAAAGTAATTTCCACGCCAAATATTGTTTCATGTGTTCATTTCTATTTTTGTAAGAAAACAAAATATCGTACAACCTTTACCAGGGTATTTAGAGATAAGAGCCTTTTCCAGATCACTACATCTTATATCAGAGTTTTCGATTATGTATGCAACTGATCTGCATAAAGACCAAACACTCAATCTGAGATTACTACGAAACATATTGTGCATAGCCTTTCATACCTTTAGCTTCCATTTAGTTTGTCAAAACTTGCCGAAATATTGTCTTTTCAAATTCTCATATTATCCAATTCATTCTAAAATTCTTAAGAAATAACCATTATGAATATTTCCAATCTTCGTGTTCTTTCCTTGAAAAGGTAAACAAACCTCCAGATAATAAAAAAACATTATGGCTAAAATTCGTGACAGAATTGCTCTCCACGAATTTGAAGTTGCAAGTCTTTATCGATTCCGTATTCTTTTAATGACAGCAAAAGTAATTTACACGCCAAATATTGTGTCCTATGTTCATTACTATTTTTGTAAGAAAACAAAATTTTGTACAACCTTTACCAGGATTTTTAGAGATAAGAGCCTTTTCCAGATCACTATATCTTTGTGTCTGCAACTGCTCTGCATAAAAACCAAACACTCATTCTGAGATTACTACGAAAAATATTGTGCATATCATTTCATACCTTTAGCTTCCATTTTTTTGTCAAAACTGGCCGAAATATTGTCTTTTAACTCCATAAATCAGCCACAGCAGAGACTGAACAGACAGACTAATATCGACCACACTAACGCACATAAAATTATAAATAAGTATCACGGAAAAAAAATCCTCTAAACCACGAGGCACACATAAAAATCCACACTGACAGACCATAAACACAAAGCGTAATTTTTCATTAATACATCTCATTCCCTTTAATATATGGGACAAACGCTAACAACAACATACAACATAACAAACATAAATGTACGTATTGATCAAACTGTTCCTTACCAGTCTTTATCACAAGAAAATTAATAATAACTTAACTTAAGGCGTAATTAATAAAAAACAAAAAACAACTACCTATATTGTTTTTACTAAACTACATATATGACCTCACACTAATGAATTCACACATTTTATAGTTTTAATCAACTTCTTTTATAACACGCATCTCACTTGTAATATTTTTAGAGATGAAAACCTCTGAAGATGGCTTAAATTTTAAACAAAGCCGAAACTAGTTAGGTAGAACAACTTACTTTAATGAATAAAGGACAAAAACAAAGACATAATTGATATTTTATACAAATGCCAGTAAGTACTCCAAAACCCTACTACATATAATTTATATAACTGGTAATTATGGATATAACTCTTACGAAATTGTCTTTTCAGATTCTGTACTATCCAATTAATTCTAAAATTCTTAAGAAAGAACCATTATGAATATTTCCAATATTCGTGTTCTTTTCTTGAAAAGGTAAACAAAGCTCCAGATAATAAAAAAATATGATGCCTAAAATTCGTAGCAGAATTGCTCTCCACGAATTTGAAGTTGCAAGTGTTTATCGATTCTATTAATGACAGCAAACGTAATTTCCACGCCAAATATTGTTTCCTATGTTCATTACTATTTTTGTAAGAAGACAAAATATCGTCCAACCTTTACCAGGGTTTTTAGAGACAAGAGCCTTTTTCAGATCACTATATCTTATATCAGAGTTTTCGATTGTGTCTGCAACTGATTTGCATAAAGACCAATCACTCATTCTGAGATTACTACGAAAAATATTGTGCATATACTTTCATACCTTTAGCTTCCTTTTTTTGGTCAAAACTTGCCGAAATATTGTCTTTTCAGATTCTCGTACTATCCAATGAATTCTAAAATTCTTAAGAAATAACCATTATGAATATTTCCAATCTTCGTGTTCTTTCCTTGAAAAGGTAAACACAGCTCCAGATGATAAAAACCATTATGACTATAATTCGTGATCATGATCGGCCATGTACGGCTCTCTGCAGGCATTATGTGCATATATTGCCTAGGCACTTTATATAACACCTTGGTAGTGGATTGTATTTAATGACATCTTAAATGGCAAATTCGGTTAATTGCAGGAAGGAGAAATCATACTTATCTTGCGAGATTTTGACAGCCTCAAGAGCAACAAACTTTGATGTCGTAAATAACCTGCACGATGCGGTGCGTTTCCTCCAGGTCCGAGAGGGTCCAGGTGCTGTGATTAGTGACAGTGACTTTGGGAATTGGCAAGCGGCCTAAGCTCCTCTCAACTCTTAAAATCCGCCGACGATATTTGTTTGCTTGCGCTCTTGGGCCGTTGTCAGTGCCTTCACTCTCTAAAAATACCCCCTTACATCCATTTCCTACAACTAAATCCACGAGAGCTCTCATCAGGCGCGCTCCAGGTGCATCCATCCTGGAATAAAATTAAAACGCGCCGCGAGATAAATTTAATATTTTAAGACCCGGGAATTGACTTCCACCGGGGAGCAATACATCGCGCGGCTTTAACGGTGGGAATGGCGGCTATTTTTGTTGTTGGGAGCATCAGATGTTGCGGGGAATTGGATTCGTGGCGATTACAGGAGTTGGGAGTATTTCGCCCAAAAAACGGGAACGTTGTGTGGGGGTAATAAATAAGATGCGCATTAGCGTGAGTGACGGACGCGTCGTCGCTGTGTAGCAAGCGCACCACATGCAACATTAATGCGTAATTCGTCAAAATGTTTACCAATTCATACCCAGGACATTCAGACGCCATGAGCACCCCCGCGAAGAAAAACTTTCTCATTACAAGGGGAACTCCCCAGCTGACATAACTCCCCCAGAACCGAGCTGCGAGACGATATCCCACTTGTAAATGCAGCGGCATCTTCCCTGTCAAGTTTCATGCCAGGGCTCTGACGTCTCCTTCACGCGTCACTTATTGCAATCCCATTTCGGGGGCGAAATTATTTATTTGAAACGGCAAATCCGGGTTGGAAACGCCGGAACGCAGCATCGATCCCCAAGTCACCGCGAACAACAGACGCAATTTATTAAGCCCCCGCAGGGGGGCATCTTGGTCCGTTTCTTGTTTTTATTGCCGCGCCGCTCCGGACACAATTAACGATTTGATTTATTTTATTGTTTCATTGATTTATCTGTTCGATTTGCGTCGTGACGTTGATAGCTTCATATTTCGTAATGCCGCACGCTGCGCCCCGTTCGGCTGCGGGACTCTGTGTGGACCACATAAAAAGAGGCGGAATTAAAAGAGGCACACGCGCCCATTTATTAATTGTCAAAACAATTACGACGTTTCATAAATAAGCGCGCCTCTCTGTAAACGCTCGCGGATTAAAATATTGCTATAAATTTAGCTCCTCCGCAGATATGATCCTTTTTTTAATTTATGGACGTGATTTGCGTGAAAAACGCGGCCTCCTTTTTAAGCCCACATAATAGAATATAAAAGAGTGGAGTAAGGATGAATTATTAAACACCGCGCTGTGTATTATACGCGTATTATTCACGATCGTTTATTAAAAATTGAAATTGGGACGGCATAAATTTACAAGCAAATATACTATAAATTAGATTTTTAATTTAAACATGCCCCATTACGGCAAAAAAAATGTCAGCTGTGGGCTGCTGTACAAATGTAACGATTTATTTCTTATAGTTAGAATTGTATCCGATTCCTGAAATAAATGACAAAAAATGCATATTTCGTGAAAAACATTCAAAATTTTAATATTCAGGGTGTTCAAAAATTATGGATTAAGTTCATTTTTTCGGAAAGTGAAACAAATTTCAGACAAATCCTAGGATACTACAAATTCTACAAATGTATCATTGGTCATCAGTAGAAATAGTAAACTTTTCATTGTAAACCAAATGTCATTCCAAATTTTCGATTGAAAAATGTTTATTGCTAATTGAAATAACGAAATTTTCATCTGAATTAACGAAATTTTCATGAAAATGTACGAAATTTTCGTCGAAATTTACGAAATTTTCATCAAAATGTACGAAATTTTCGTCGAAATTTACGAAACTTTCGTCGGAATTTACGAAATTTTCAGTGGAAAACAAAAGGCCTTCATTGTAAATTTATAAATTTGCATTTTCATTGTAAGTTTACGATGGTATTTGGTTTACAATCAAAAGTTTACTATTTCTATTGTTTTTTTTAATTTACAGTAAAAAACATTCTAATCTTCCACTAATACGTCGTCACAATTCTCATACATAGATTTCTCTAAATTGTTCCTTTTAACGTTCCCTATTTCTTTTAATATTGTACCATTTTCAGTAGTAGATCGAGAAGTAAGGTTGATTCATAGATTTCTTACGCGACACCACGCTGCACTGTGGTAATACTATCGCTATGGGAATTTTCAACAACGTTTAATGCGCGTTGAAAGTACCCATAGCAATAGCATTGCCACAGCGTTGCGCCGCGTAAGAAATCTACGAATGGGCTTGTATTTGTATAAAATTCAGTAAAAATTATAAAATTTGCGAAAAAAATTAGTAGAAATCATAAATTTTTCATTGTAAACAAAATTTAATTGCACATATTCGATATCAGAAAATGCTTTATCAGAAACTTTTCATAAACTAAATGTAATTTTAATGTATAGTTGAAATATGTATAAATTTTGCCGCTGTTGTATTCATAAACTAAAATCATAAACTAAATGTAATTTTAATGTGTAGTTGAAATATGTATAAATATTGCCGCTGTCGTAATTTTAAGTTATTGTAAGTTTGATAATGACCCGTTAAGGTGTCGAAACTATAGTCACTACTAAATGAACCTAAGTTATACTAACAAAGTAACCTATGTGTGTGTTTTATACCTATTTCACAATGCATCACAAAGTAGAGCTGTCAGGCGTATCTCATAAACTTTTCATTGTAAACAAAATTTCATTGCAAAGGTTCGATATTTGAAAAATGTTTTATTAGTACATAATTGGAATGTACGAAATTTACATCGATATTTACTAATTTTCAATGGAAATTATTGATAAAAAGAAAAGTTTTATCAGTAATCGGAAAGGGCGAAGTTTTCTTCAGAATTTGTTAAATTTGCAATTGCTATACAAAAGATATATTGTACATTTAGAAAAACTGTAGAAATAATAAAAATTTCATCGGAAATTTTCAATATTTTAAAAATGTTTTAATATTACTTGGACAAAACGAAATTTTCTTTGGAATTTACGGAACTAATAATGGAAATTACAGAACTTTCAATTGGAAACTGCGAAATTTACAATAGAAATTGCAACATTTTGATTGTGTATTTCAAAACATTAGTTGAAATTAAGGAATTTTCATTATAAACAACAGAATTTCATTGAAAATTATTTTTTATATTGAAGAAATGTTTTATCATCAAATGGAAAACCATTATTGTAATTTTATAAAATTCAGCAAAATGATAAAGTTTTAGAAAATATCAGTAGAAATCATAAATTTTTCATTGTAAACAAAATTTATTTGCAAATTTTCCATATTTGAAAATTGTTTATTACTAATTGTAAGTACTGAAGAACGAAATTTTCATCGAAATTTACAAATTTTGTTGGAAATTCTCGATTAAAAAAATGTTTTATAAGTAATTGAGAAGGGCGAAGTTTTTTCGGAATTTGCAATTGAAATTAACAAAAATTGCATTAAAAAAAACAGTAGAAGTTATTAAAAAAATATAATGGAAACGACAAAATTTCATTGGAAATTTTCAAAATGTTTTAATATTATTTGAATAACACGAAATTTTCTTTAGAATTTGCGAAACTATCAACTAATTTGCAACATTTTCAAAGGAATATGACATTTTCAATGGAAATTGCACATATTGATTGCATTTTAAAAACATCAGTACAAATTATGAAATTTTCATTGTAAACAACAGAAAAATTCATTGGAAATTTTCAGTATTGTAAAAATGTTTTTTATATTAATTGGAAAACAGAAATTGCGTACGGAATTTGCAAAATTTCTACATTGGTGATGTATCTAAAATGAATAATATTTGGGCGAACATTTAATTGTCGGTTTTAGCGCAACGAAAATGTTTTTCGACAAACCTAAATTGTGATCCTTGTTATATTTTATCACCAAAGTGCAGCTAGAATACTGCTGATCCAAAATTTATGAAAAAAAAAATGTTTTGCTGGTAATAGTTTATGTTAAAACAATTTTTAGATGGAAATTATGAAATGGTCGAACATACAGTTGTTAATGCTCGTAGTATTTTTCTGATTTTAATAATTATACCAAACAACTTATTCGAAAGATTTTTCATACTAAAGAATACATAGTATTTAAATAGTCAGGTATCAACTGATTTGAGACATACATAATTTGTGGAGCAAATATATGATTTATCAGAAGTTTTTCTATGATACTGTACTTTATACTTTATAGTATATTGCTGATTTCAATAATACCAAACAACTTATTCGTAAGATTTTTCATACCGACGTTTAGCTAGCAAAATTTAAAAAAGAACACACTTCTTCGGTAAAATACATATTTTCTTAAGGAGATTTAAAAAAAACATTTGGTATAAGTTTCACAATTTTTTTATAGAAATAACTCTACAATTGTTTCGGTAGTTAAACCATTTTCAAGAGTAAATGACAATTGTATGTACAAATGTATAAACAAATGTAGAGTTGTTCTATAAAAAAAATGTGAAATTTATACCAAGCGTTTTTTTAAATCTTCTTAAGCAAAATGTTTCACCAACTGATTACCACACACACATTCAATTTAACATATTTTCTTTACGAAGTCCTTTGATTGCATCAAATGAAATGTGGGATTTGGTTTGCCTTAAAAAATCAGTAAATACAATGTATGACAAGATTATACTTTACATTTTATACTTGCCTAAACGCAGAAAAGGTTATTTACAAAAAAATTAAGACAGTAAATGTGAGCCAAACTAACGTAAATCATTGCATAAAAAATGATTCTAATTTTATTCAAATACAGAAGGTTTAAATACTATTCTGGTCCAGAAATTTAGTTACAATAGTTTAGAAATTGTGGACTATTGTAACTTACGTCAAACCCTGAAACATTTCATTGCGACAATATCACTCGTCGGTTGCTGATGTTGATTGAAATGAATTATCATGTGTACTTAACGAAAACACCCGAACGTGTGCGATTCTTTAAAGTTTTTGTGCAAACCGTCACTAATTGCAACAAAACGTATTTGCTGAAGCTCATATCTGTGTAGTAACAAGCATCTAGAATAGAATAGAATAGAATAGTATAAAATAGAATAGAATAGAATAGAATAGAATAGAATAGATTTTTATTAATGTTATTACATTCTAGATGTTTAAAGATCTACAAAAATCGATGACGCCTCTTTTTCTAGAAATATATTCTTTCTGATGGTACTTGATAGTTTGGATTCTTAAGTTGATCGTCTGATGGCACTTAAGAGTTTGGCAGCTTAAGTTATCTTTAGGATGATACTGACGAGTTTGGATTCTTCATACTGACTGTTCTTCTATAGGCCATTTCAGAGACTTTCCAGTAGTAGTTAGTAGAAAAATAGAACTTGAAGGTAAACATATGCAATCTTCTCGTGTGGTGTCCTAGGCAGACGTCTTGCAAAGCAGACGAATTTGTAGCAGAATCGACGTAAACAGATGTATTTGATGAATACATTTCGTCATCTAAATTCCGGCCACACCGCATTACAAAGCGCTTACACCACTTTGTAATGCTGAGTGGCCGGAATTGAGATGACCAAATGTATTCATCAAATACACAGGTCGAAATTGCTGTTATGATCACTTTCAAGTTTTGTTCCCGATCTTGCTACTATTGGAAAATCCCAGAAGTAGCTTACAAAATAACAATCAGTAATGAGAACTCCATTAGAGTTATCAAATTTCTAATACTCAACTTATTTATGTTTGTATATGTTCGGACTAGGAGATATGAATTTTTGGGTTGCGAGCTATAGACTAATCTAAATATTTCTGCAAATTTACGTTGCCCAACACCCAATGAAAATTCTATAGGGCTGAAAACCATGCAATTCATTCTTAATTAACGCCAAGCTAGTTCTCGCAGTGCTCTTAAATACGCGCTCTCAAGGACGAGGCGGGATTTCTGTGGCTCCACTCAGGAATTTAAATATGATCCTCTGGAGCTCTGTGGGGCAGAGCTGCGCTTCCGCTCCTTTAACGCCGGCCGTTTCATCTAACGACCAAGTGCTTAGAAGAAAGAGCGCAGGGGGCAGTTTGCGAAATAGTTGGAGCCTCCCGAACATCAAGGCGCTATCAATCTTCCGAAGTGGAAATGTCTGTAGAAACGTCGAAGTTCCCATGTTTTGACTTAATTCAATCATAGGGACTGGGGGGCCGGGTAATGGCCGGATAAAATTTCCCAAAGAGGGGGATCGATTTCGTTAATTGCAAGCGCACACACGTGGCCCATCGGGTCTGGGGCTCAAAATCATATTAGGACGTCGGGACGTGGGGACATCAGGACAGGTAGGACAGGTCAAGTGAGACAATGGAGTGTCCATCTCCGCCGGGACCTGCCCACGCACGGGCCACAGGACTTGAAAGATATATATTGATTGAGTATGACTCGGAGGAATGATAAATCCAGCGTAGATTATGAATAAAATATCCATTCAAAAGTCATTTAAAATCGCTCCTTTTGCCTCTCAGATGTAGATAAATGCCCTTTGTTTGTAATATTCCCATTTGCTTAATTTATTATAAGAGCGCCGATCCTCGATTAGGAATGTATTAAAACGCCGTGGCGGTTTCGATAATGGCAGAGATTAGCGGGGCTTGAAATGCGGACGGGAAGATATTTAATTACAGATTTATCTCGGCCAATGCGCGCACAATTACAGATGGAGTTCTCTAATTAACTACTCACGATCACAATGCTTGCTTACAGCATTTTCCAACGAACAAGATACAACCGATTTATAACAATCTCAGATATATAATTTAATCTAGAAAAACTAGCGAATAGCTGTGAGCACAAAAATATCATTTTTTTATCACATAATATCCTCATAGTTCTTCATAACTTCTTAAATTAATAAAGAACTCATCAGTATTACACTTACCAAATGAAAACAAACAAAATCATGTATTGTACGCATTGAAAGAAGTTATAGAAACTTTTTGACCATTCACTAACTGTTAATCTTGGTGGTAAGTAGTTAAGCTGTGGTAGTTCTAACGCACCACCCGCAGTAATTATCCTGTTGTAATTGCTCGCGGTGATTAGGCCGCCGATTAAAACAGCCAATTAAAACCGTGAATTAATTTAATCCAAATCTCGCCGGGGGTGCGTTAGAACTCCCACAGCTTAAGTACTGAGGTGCTGCTCTTATGTTAACATACGACAAATATATTTATTTATAGCTTAATCATATACACCAATCGTTATGATATACACCCTAATGGGGGTGGAAAATATAATGATTAAACAATAATAATCTTTAATGAATTATAAAGTTTTTAAATACTATCTTTAACATATTTTTATTAAAATGTTTATAAACAATTGTCGTATCAATTCATTTTCAAGTATTCGTGCTCTCAGTTCAATTTGGTGCAGTCGATAAGGTTTCGTGTGGGACATTCAAACTCTTTGTAAAAAAAAAAAGTGTAACCTCAGACACAGGAAGAATATTTACACCCCATAAAGTGAATTACCATAAACCACAGTTAGATGGGGAGGAGGGCTCTGCGTGAAGAGGCGATCTCGCGCCTGTCACTGATAACACGGCGATATACAGCCCCTCGTAAAAGGGAGCAGGTGGAAGGATTCTTTATCGAATAACTCGCGTCACTTAAGTGGACAGTGGATGGCTGTTTTCGGGAGGAGAGCATTAGCTGGTCGATTAAAAAGTTCATTGCTTTATAAATTGGGTCGTTAAATGATGAAGACCCTTTTTGGGGTCCAGATTTAAAACAATTATTAAAGAAGGAATGCCGATTTCGTGCTTTTTTAGTGCTGCAGATGTATGGACGCTATCGGCTTATTTGTATACCCAAAACACCTGCCCATCAGGTATTTATTTTACTAATGGCTTTGAGTTAGTAATTATACCATGACGTCAGATGCAGAAAACGTATCTGATTTACCTAGGTAAACATCCGAAATAATTTCAATATACCAAATCCAAAGAAGAAGAAAACATTTACCAATTCTTGACAATATTTATAAATTAGGTACTATAAATGTTTTCAGATATATTACGTAGGTCCTGCTTGGTGTAAAAACAATACATGCACTAAGCAGGTGAGGTTTCGACAGTTAAGGTTCCGACTAATCAATAGTCGTGGGTTCGTTTCTCGCCCAGCACATTATTAAAATTATCCAAGTAACTTAAATCAATCAAAAAAATAGACAAATGCGACGGTAATAACAATTATATGACAGCAATCCACGCCTTAAATCGTACTGCAACATGAAAATAATTCCACATATGCGCTACCTACCTAATTATTAAGAAAATGTAAAATTTAGCCGATAAATTCCGAGCAACTTGTTAACATCGAGTCAACTTAATATGCAATTTATGCAGTGAGTAATTTACGATTCTCCTTTTGCGGCGATTAGTTTAATTCGCGTCTAACGCACGGATAATTGCAATGACAATTTAAATGGTAATTGCGTTTTTTTGCGCCGTGATCCGTGCTAATCAGCGGTAAATGAGGAGGTGAAGGTTTGAAAGTCTGCGCCGTTTTCGTGGCGATTTCCGTGCGGTTATTAGTGATAATTGTTGTTTATTATTTCCCGTCGTTGTAATGGCCCGATTGGCCGCGTGCATTCAGTGAAAAGCGGTTTGCATAATTGATAAGGCAGTAATGTTGAAACTAGGAGCAATTTTGTAAGAACGCTATCAGATTATATTACACTGATATAGTTTTTGTGCACAACACTTGAATATTAAAGTTACTTGTTTCAAAGGCTTCCTTTGGATTTTTCAATAAAATAAATGACGAAATTAAAATTTTAGGTTTTATTGAAGTTATGCATGCAATTTTTACATTATTAATGTACTCGAGAACTCAAGCATGTTATTAAAACAGACGTATGACTCAAACATATTGAGATTTTTAAACAAGTTTTCTTAATTTAAACGCAAGTTATGACTTGCGTTATGAATTTTTTGTTCGCTATGGCGAACAAAAAATTTACAGATGTCAAATAATTACCTAGACAGTTTTTCAAAAGTTACAATAGTTGTATCAATATTGCAACCAAATATTTGGTGATCAATATAACAATAAAAAATTTGGTGATCAATATTTCAAATGATTTTTAACAGGTGTCAATTAATTAGAAAGTTTTTCAAAAGTTATAATAGTTGCATCAATATTTCAATTAAAAAAATGGTGATCAATATTTCAATAAAAGTTGTGCTGATTAATATTTGAAATGATGTTTATAATTTGCAAATTTATAGTTTTAAAATTTGTAATGGTCGCATTTTTTATTGCACCATTTATGCTTTTAAACGAATTTTTGATTTCCCAAATTCAACTTGATTTTCCATTGGCAATAATTCAAAATATTATTTCATTTCTAAGAAATTTTAAGTCATAAGTTGCAATTTGTTCAAAGTGCATTTTTTATTCTGCTATTTCTAATTTCAATTCAAATGAATATTTGCTGACCAATAATTCAATAACATTTTTGGAGATCAATATTTCAATAAAAATGTTGGTGATCAATATTTGAATAAAATAAAATGGTGATCAATATTTCAATTAAAAGAAATGTGATCAATATTTCAACAAATAAATGTCAGGTGTTAAAAAATCTGAAAGTTTTTCAAAAGTTGCAATATGTTGGAACAATATTTCAATAACAAATTTGGTAATCAATATACGAACAAAAAATATGGTGATGAATATTACCTACAATAAAATAGTTTGTAATCAATATTACAAATGATTTTTGACAGGTGTCAATTAATTAGAAAGTTTTTCAAAAGTTGCAAAAGTTGCATCAATATTTCAATAAAAAATTTAGTGATCAATGTTTCAATAAACGTTGTGCTGATTAATATTTCAAATGATGTTTATCACTTGCAAATATAGTTTTAATTTATAGTTTTAAAATTTTTAATAGTCGCATTTTTCATTGCACTATTTAACCCTCCAAATGAATTTTTGATTTGCCAAATTCAATTTAATTTTCCATTTGCAATAATTAGAAAGGTTATTTAATTTCTACGGAATTTGAAAGTTTGTCATAAGTTGCAATTTGTTCAAAGTGCATTTTTTTATTCTGCTATTTCTAATTTCAAATTAATTTTTGGTATATCACTTGTAAACGATGAAATGATTTTAATGATAAAATGTTTTATATTTCACGTTAGTTTAATTGAATGATAACTCCTTGGATACGAAATAATATGTAAACGTGTTCATAACAACCGGGGCATAATAAAAGGGCGTAGTGAATTCATTCCGCCCTGGAGTGTATTTTTCAGACTAAAGAAAGAAAAAGTGAAAAATTAAATATTTTATGCTCCACGACGGCACAGAAGGATTACGCCCATCGAAAGATATCCATCTCTCGAGCTAAAGCTCTCGAGTTGGATGTCATCGTAATCATCCTGTAACGCCCTTGGTGCATAATTAGCTATTTGGGTTCTATTACAAAATGAATAAATGAATGACACTTTCAAGTTTTGCACTAATTACAATTTGTGACCAAGGCCTCGTTTAAAGGAAATTATTGACTTTCAGTTGTTACTAATTTTGGAATTTATGATTTGTACTAGCTCATAATTTGTGGTTATGTGTGATTTCAAATGTTTTTGATGTAATCATTTGTAGTTTTATTTAGTTTGAAACTCATTTATGTATGTATTCCATGCACTCTTTTCAAAACTATCTTAAGATGTTGATTTTCTTTGCAAATAATTTAAAACCTTTAAATTATAGTTGCTCCACAATTAATTGTGGAAACTAAACGGTGTTTCTACATTAGACAAAAAACTACACGTGGGGATGTTGGTCACAAAATCCTGAGTCCAAAATTTTGTTCCCAAAATCTTGGGAAATAAATAAAAGAATTAAAACAGAAAATTAAAAAAAAAAAAAAATAATCGACGAATAAACAAATAAATATGACTTCATTTTCATGTTACATATTTACCCCGTACAAACCCACAAAGCATGGAACAATATTTTAGTAGGTATTTTCGACTCTGTTATGACCAACATCGCCACTTATAGTTTTTGTTTTTATATGAAACACCATGTATATGAGAAAACGTATTCTGTAGATCAAAACAAAAACTACTTACATGCTGATCTATTTGAATATTTTCAAAGTTATTAACATGCATTTGTTATTATTAAATTTTGATGTATTTGAGTTGTTGACTAATACTTGAAATTAGTTATTGTTAGATATCTTTAAACAAAAATATTAAGAAAACAAGTTCAAATTAACAAGTTTTTAGCAGTATATACACCATCTTGGTGCCTGCAATAAAACATTCGTTAAAAATATACAGGATGGGCCAATAAAGTGATCCCATCTTTAAATTTTGAAATAACCATTGTCAAAATTTAAAGATGGGATCACTTTTATGAAACAAAAGTTATTGTTCTCATTTAAATTTTGTGTCAAGCCTATTAAAATTATTCAGTGACTAGTTTTTAATTCCATTATTAGACTAAACTTTAAAAATATATAATTTATATCAAATATCAGGAGAAAAATTTAAAATATAATAATTTTTACTTTTATATGGTTTATATAATGGTGTATATACTGCGGAAAACTTGTTAGTTAGATCTTTTGTACATAGTGCGGCAAATTGCATAAGCACAAGCACAATGTGGTTGAGTTCTTGACTAATACTTCTTCTTTAGGTGCCATCTCCGATACGAAGGTCGGCAATCATCAAGGCGATCTTCACTTTTGAGACCGCATTTCTAAATAATTGGTTGCTAGTACAGCCAAACCACTCTCTAAGGTTTTTCATCCATGAGTTTCGTCTCCTTCCTATGGACCTCTTTCCTCTAATTTTCCCCTGCATAATTACTTGTAGTATTTGATATTTTTCTCCTCTCATGATATGTCCTATATATTCCAGTTTTCTTTGCTTAGTTGTCAGAATTACTTCTTTTTCTTTATTCATACGTCTCATCACTTCTACATTCGTTATTTTCTCTACCCACGAGATCCTCAGTATTCTTCGATATATCCATAGCTCGAATGCCTCCAGTCTCTTTATGTCGATTGCTTTCAATGTCCAGGATTCCATTCCGTAGTATAGTATTGATAGTACGTAGCATCTCATCATTCGAATTTTTAGATCGAGGTTTAGATCTCGGCAACTGAAAAGGCTCTTCATTTTAGAAAAGGAGCTTCTTGCCTGTTCGATTCTGATTCGAATTTCTTGGGAGCTATCATTATTTTCATTAATGGTTGTGCCTAGGTATTTGTATTCTCTTACCCTTTCAATAGGCTGGTTCTTTACATATACTCGATGGTTGTCCTGAGTTGTTTTAGTTATTAGCATGTATTTTGTTTTGTTTATGTTCAGTGATAGCCCATATTCTTCACTTTCTGTGACTATTTTATTAATTAGCGTCTGTAGGTCTTCGAGCGTTTCAGCTAAAAGAACCGTATCGTCGGCGTACCTCAGATTATTTATTGACATGCCGTTAATTTTTATGCCTATGTCTTGATCATCGAGTGCTTTATTTACTATGTCCTCTGAGTAGAGATTAAAGAGGGTTGGTGAGAGAATACACCCTTGACGGACACCTCTCTGTATTTCTATTTCTTCGGATGTTGTGTCTGCTACTCTTATTGCTGCCTTCTGGTTGTAGTAGAGGTTTGAGATTATTCTTATGTCTCTAAGGTCTATCTTTCTCTTTATTAGCGTATCTATTAGTTTGTCATGTCTAACTTTGTCAAAGGCTTTGTTATAGTCTATGAAGCAAACGTGTAGGTCTTGATTCACTAATACTAGAAATTAGTTATTGTTAGATATCTTTAAACAAAAATATTAACAAAACAAGATCTAACTAACAAGTTTTCAGCAGTATATACACCATTTTGGTGCCTGCATTAAAACATTCGTTAAAAATATACAGGATGGGCCAATGAAGTGATCCCATCTTTAAATTTTGAAAATGGTTATTTCAAAATTTAAAGATGGGATCACTTTTATGAAACAAAAGTTATTGGTCTCATGTAAATTTTGTATCAAACCTATTACAATTATTCAGTGACTATTTTTTAATTCCACTATTATACTAAACTTAAAAAAATATATAATTAATATCAAATATGAGAAGAAATATTTAAAATTTAATAATTTTTACTTTTATACATAGTGCAGCAAAAATATGGTAAATATGTATGTAAAAATAGAAAATTTATCATCCCTTGTTGCATTTTTAGGTCTCAATGGGATATAATGAGAAATCTGGATCTGCTCTTAGCATTTTGTTAATAGCACATTTGAGCCGTTCAAAACCAGAGTGGTGTAAGTCTTTTGTTTTTAAATTTAGATACGTCCAAAAATATGTGAATTAAAAAATGGACTTACATCACTATGGTTTTTAACGGCTTATTTATTAACGTGCGTATGTATCTATACAAAATAGTGGTAGATGAGAATCCATAATGAAAGTTAATCATTTTTAACTTACGCTTTAATCGATCAGATACATTCATCCTTCGAAATAATTTAGCCCATACCTGTAACAAAAATAATCAAAAATTAAACAGAATACGTTACAGAATATTTTTCATAATGAAATAGTACAAAAATGTATAATGCATATATTTGCATATATGCTTAGGGATGAACGTAAAAACGTCAGAACAGAAGAAGATTAACAATTTCTTATCGGAAAAATTCTTCCCACAGGCGTAAGGGACTGTTTTCCATCCAAAAATAAAGTGTAACGTTATATTTTTTACGTACAGCGGCGGTGGCGAGGTTGCCCATTCAAGCACCCTATCGTGTTAACTAATTCAATTTCAAACATAAATTCTGAATAAATAATATGAAATTATTAATTATTTTATTCAGTTTTCGGTTTTATTTAAATTACCAGTTATGTATTTAAGGTTGTTATATTATTATTTGGTAAAATAATATAAGTACCAAATAATATTATAACAACCTTAAATTAATTATTTTGCTTGCCACAAATTTATTGGTATTAAATTTCAACACTGTAAACAATAAATTAAGTTAAAAAATTAAAAACTAGAAAGTCTTAGGCCCAGTTGTACGATCGTGGATCACCTTGACTATGGTTCAGTTACCTAGGATACAATTGTTAATACAATGGTATCCTAGGCAACTGAACCATCGTCATAGATGATGCATGATCGTACAACAGGGCCCTATTATCATTAGAGTAAGAATTGGATGCTAAACTGGGTGTAGTGCTTGCGTATTATTCATTTTTTTTCCATGTTTACGGATAAATATTACCTTAATATCCGGATTTTACGTCCGTTATTTATATCCGTTATCCGACTCTATCTACACCTTTTATGATCTGGATTCCTCAGTCGCCCCAAAACAGCTTGGGAAACGTCTTTTAAATTTTCAGGGCACGTGCCGGCTCAATGCGAGATTCAAAAATTCGAATTCGGTGTTGATTTATGGCGGGCACGTCTGCCGATGGGGATTTGTTGTCCCATCATTTTTTCGCAGCCACGCAAACGTGCCTTATCGCAGCGCCTCGTTAATGAGTTATCGCGGTTACGTGAACAAATTTCGGTGGGACGAAAATTTTCCGAAGGGATTAATGACAGAGCGGAACAACCGGGGAGCAAATGAATTTCATAAATCAACAGGGGGGCGAGTGAAAAATTTTCAGCGGCACGTAATTTTATTTGTGACCGTGTTAATAAAAGTCATCGCTTCATAAAACCAGAAGTACATACATTTAATACTAAGTTTCAATTATTAGTAATAGTATTTTAATCAGCTATACTCGTGCCGTTGGAAGATGACAATGACTCATCGCTCTATATTACGTTTCTCGACATACGTTTCTTATTTCATTTCATTCTATTAGATTTACATTGTATTACATAGAACATAGATTCTTAGTTCAAAAAAGCATGAGTCATTGTCAGCTTTCCTCAAGGCGACTATATAAATGCACAAAAGAATTTTTGAAAACGGTTAATTTTGGTTTTTTGTATAGTTATCAGTTCAATTTCGAAACACCCTGTATTACAGAAAATTAATATTCCATGGTAAATGTATATTTTTCCGAGAGCCGAATTGACTATAGATTACGAGGCGGAGGTACAATTGAATGCATTATCGAGGATAAACTATTCTCAGCCTTTTTAATTGAAATGCTGAAGAGGCAGTGTACATACACGCATGGATGGAAAAACGTCGCTCCTAAATTAAACGCTTGCAAAAGGTAAACGTAAATTCGGCCTGTCTCGGAAGCAGCGCACACAAAACTCCTGGCTGCGTGTTTTATTTTCGTCCATTATGCTGGAAGGCAACAATAGAATTCCACTTCGACTGTGCGTCGGCTTAGCACGTATGTTTAAATCGTAAATAATAAAAATTTATGTCCGAAGGGCCCCGCTGGCTGCAGGAAACAATACCGACGCAAATCGGCACGCATGCTGCGCGGCCACAATTAAAATTTTACCCCCCAGTAAACCGGCAGTAAAAACCAACATAAATGCACCTTAAAAAAAATTCGTGGCGAGTTTTTGTTTTTTTTGGGGGCCGGAAATCGGAAATGAGTCAGTAAATCAATTGGAAACAAGTTGCACGGTAGTGAGTAATATTTTGAATTGCAAGTAAAATTATTTATTTTTGATACCTATAAAAAATTACCACAAATGTAGCTCAACACAACCCCATTTCCATACGCAATTCCATCCCCACCATCTATACTCCAAGATACCCCCACCAATATTCCTAAGTAGACTATAGAATACAGGGTGTCTACGCTAAACCGTTCGTTAAAAGTTTAAGGGGTTGCCGTTGTACTAGAAAGTTCAAAAAAATTCTCGTCACACGGTTGAATCAGTTATCCTAATGTAAAATATTTTCTTTCTATCACTTCCGGTTCTACCGGAAGTAGCACCAACTTATTTTAAATAGAACACCCCATATATTATTATATTTTTGAATTTCTCGCTTAAATTGGAACATATTTTTTAAGAACGTATGTGCACTTATCTCTTCTGGTTTTCAAGAAAAAAAATGTTTTTCTAACATTTTGACCTCTAAAAAGTACCCTGAAATATGCCAATAACTTCTCTTAGGAATAAGATACAATTATGAGTTATATTTCTAATTGTACCTAGAGGATGGCTCTATGAGTTAAATAATTGGAAACTGTCAATTTTGATAATAAGTGTTCATAAAATGTCAATATCTAAGTGCTCTCTTAAATATCTCGTAATTCATTTTTTTATGGAGTGACCCATTTATTATAGCATAGCACGATGGGAAAAAAAATTACTACAAAAAAGGATAATACAGCCATACTCCTAAAACAAGTATTTTTTGAATTATTTCGAAGATTACGTTTTCGTTGCATTTCTGCAGGGTATAATTTCGCATGTCACAAGTGCACTTTAGTAGGAATGTTATATGCTTTTATTTTGTCGCTATTGTAATGCAAACTGTCAAATAATAAAATTATTTAGAATAAAGCATTACAGAAATCAAAATCAACAAAATGAATCATTACACAAATCAACAAATTATCAATTTATTCTTTATACATGGCACTGCGATATAATTGTTGCTCGAACATGTAGAGTATTCAATAAAATTTATCCACATGTGCCGCCGATGAATAAAACAAGATTTAAAAGATTGGAATCAAATCTTGTTCAATTTGGACAAGTGAATGCAATAAGACATCAACAAAAGTAAGTTATGGAAAAAGAGGAAGTGCAAGAAATAATGTTGACCTATTTTCAAGTTAATCCACAAGCTGCCAATGGTTTTATTATAATAACTATAACTTTTCCTATTATTATTTAGAAAACTCCAAATTTTCTTCCCATTATTTTTATAAACCTTAAATTCTGGTAGTTTTAGTTTAAAATCTATATATGTAGATTCTATTTATAGCATCTTTCGCGCTATTCATGTAATTATTTTAAAAACTATAACTTTCATGCTATGATAAAATCTTGATAAAAATACCATAACTTTTCCTGTCATTACTTTAAAAACTATAACTTTCAGTTGTTATTTTGGAAACTACAATTTATAGTGCTATTACATTAGTAAAAATATAACCAATTAATATTAATAAATCTGCTCCACTTAATACCAACAAATCTGATTAAACTGATTCGCCACTCTACTTAAAACCACTCATTTTAGGGATATGTTTGTTTAACACTATTTGTAGAAAATTGTTCTGTCTGTTGCCACGTCATACAAAAAATATGTCATTCCATTACAAAAAAATGAATTATGGCATTTTGAAGTGTACCTGTAAATAATTGAAATTTTGAAATAGTATAGTGAAGTATCAACACGCATGAGTTATACTAATGATAGAGCTATGCTTCAGCTACAATATGCAAAAATGTTTAAGTTTCTTTTTTATTTGTAAGAAAAATTATGAATATTTTTAAATCGTTTATTTGAAGCAAACATTTTTTTTTCCTCATAAACTTCTAAAGATAAGTGCTTTATAGGTTTGATAAAATATGTTCAGAATTGAACGTGAAATCCGAATATGTAAAAATATATAGGGTGTTCCATTTAAAATAACAAAGTTGATGGCCACTTCCGGTAGAACCGGAAGCGATAGAAACATCCGCATATTTTATTTTGGGAGATCACCATAAATCGTGTTTGTGATTTTTTTCAAATTTTTATTTCATCAGGAAATCCATAATTCCAGGTGGAATTCCAGGTTAGTGGTTAAGGCGCATGCCTCGTTCTATCTGGTCTTGCGCAAATTTCAATCATATCTGCTCACATGCATTCACACAAAGACATATCTTTTTTACATCGACTTTTGCATATAAATTAATATAAATTTGTATGCATGTTTCAATAGATGTCTGGTATTGTATTAAAAATTGTTGTGAATCAAACTAAAAATAAAAAAAACAGTGACACTTACACGAAGTGTCTTATGTAGCTTAATTTAATATGTTTGACCAAGAGGTTATTAAACTTTTAATTTAATCAAAAGAATGTTTTCTTACAGGTTACATGAGTAAAATAGGTCTGAAAGCGAGATCTCTCATGTATAAAATAAAAAGATAACGGCACCAGTGAATTGGGCAGCTTTATTTACACCAACAGTCCAACTTTAGACGAATACCAAGAGGTATTTAAATGTTCATCAATTCAGTTGTATTGTAAATCAGGCTTTCCATTCACAGACAGTACCTCAAACGTGCAGCACTTTTAGGAATATTCTGGAAAAGCTGCAATCTGGGGTGGTGCTGGAAAATCTGTCTAATGCATATTTTACTGAGTAAAATTTAATGTGTGCTTCATTTTGTTGCTGATTCTAGTTACTCATTAAAATATGCATAATTAATTTTCTTTTTCATTTTACATTGAGCTTGCTTATGAATATGTTAAATCTGTAAATTAAGACGAATAAATGATAAAAACTTATAAATATTGAGTATATTGATTAAATATAGCCATCATAGCCCCCCCACCACCCTAAATCCGCCACGGCACATGACACGAATGGAGAAGATAGAAACACTAAGAAAATATACGAGACAAGAGGAAGAGGAAAACTAGACAATAAGATCGAGAAAAGAGTGGAACAGCGCAATAAAAGAAGAGGCAGCAAGAAAAGGAAACACATGGGAAGAAATAAAGGAATTAACCAAGTAGACAGCAATTTTTGACGGAATGCTGCCAAATTTTTCCTGTTTTTCCCAACAGGTTGCACTGTACATTTTCTGTTTCTGTACGATAAAAAAAACCTTGAGACTCCTGCAGGACGCAAACACATGTATTCTCTGATAAGCGACAACGCATTCAGTCTCTCCTCTTCAACTATAGTGAAGGATCTCTTTGCCAATGTTTTAGTGTCCGGAATCTGCACCACAATTACTGAACCCCTGTCACTGATGTCTCCAATTTGCATTTTGACCAATTCGTCAGTTCTGCAAGCGCCAAACATACCCATAATTACTACCACTTTAAACATCAAATTAGTGTCATTCGGTGCTTCTCGTAAAAACATATCAACCTGTTCACGCGGCAAGACCTCAGACTTATTGGGTTCATATCCTTTGTTTTTTCTTTTAAGGAATGTTTCCAATTCGTGGTAATTTGAAATATCAATGCCATCTCTCAATAATAACATAGATTTAATCATCGAAAGCTTGCTCCACAACGTATTCGGACTAAACGAATTTGACAAATCTTGAAAATATGTCAACATTACAGTTACACTTATAACTGTGACATCATTTTTTAACTTCCACTCATGCAATCGATCATATTCTTTTGCGTATAAATGTTCCGACTTTTGGGGTACCAATAATTCACGGGCTTTTTTGGCTTTTTCATTTACATTTTGAGGAATAATACCTTCTGCCATTTTTATTATGACTTTTATATACTGTCAAACAACTCATAGCAACCTCGGAAATAAACATTGTGGATCGATACAATACCTAAAATTTTTACCAATATGTTTCTAAAAAATAAAATATTGTATGCACCACGGGAGATATGGATGTTTTCCATATCCATATCTCCCTTAATGCATAAATATCTATTTGATACCCAACACACCTGAATGTCAAAAATGAATAGATACTCTCAAAACCAGTAAAACTTCGATGGCATAAAATATTTTTCAATTTGTGTTGTACATTGCTTTGCTGTTGCTGAATTTTCGCAATAAGTAAGTAAACAATATTCCAGAGTGCTTACGGCTCCGTATTTAATTCATGGAGTGCACCCAGACGGTGAAGGATCGCATTTCCGTCGCGAATGCGATTACACTTTTGTGCATAATTCTCCAATCGTGCACATTGTTATCTGAAATATTCGTGGCGTAATCTTTCACGCGGCGCTTCGCATTACTTACATCCCAGACCTGAAACTTTCGCCACTTCCCGTCGCACAGGCAGTCGCGAAAGTGTTGAGGCTTAGTCCGATTATTTTTGCTGACACAATTGCACAAATCATGTCCCAACTTAGGTATCAGCTAAGACACATTTATAGAGCTCGGTCAAAATATTTCTGCTTATTCTCAACAATATAAAAAAAAAACGTTGATTTTGGTGACACGATTGTACAAATCATGTCCCAACTTAGCTATTAGCTATGACAAATTTATGGAGTTCTATCAAAATGTTTCTGCTTGATCAGAAATATAAAAAAAACAGTGATTTTGCAGACACAATGGTACAAATCATATTCCAACTTTTAGCTATCAGCTATTACAAATTTATGGAGCTTCATCAAAATGTTTCTTACTTATGCTCAAGAATATATAAAAAAACTGTGAATGTCGGTCTTTCAAAAGTTGACGAGATGTTATCTGCCGAATGGAGTTAGTTTTTCAACGAATTTCAATTGTATTTCAAGAAATTTCAAAAAACAGCATTATATGAAAATAGAGATTAAAAAAAGAGTATATATTTTTTTCAAAGTTGACGACATGTTATCTGCCGATTGGAGTTAGTTTTTTTCATTGATTTCAAATGTGCGGATACTTGTTTAAACTCCATTGTTAGCAAATTAACAAAACAATTTAACAAAATGTCCATTAAAAATGTCCTTTGTCCATTAACAAAATGTTTCTACTTGATGCTCAAGAATATAAAAAAATAGTGATTTTGCTGATACAGTTGTACAAATCATGTTCCAACTTTTAGCTCATCAGCTATTACAAATTTATGGAGCTCCATCAAAATATTTCTGACTGATGCTGAAGATATATATAAAAAAAACCGTAAATGTTGGTCTTTCAATAGTTGACGAGATGTTATCTGTCGAACAGAGTTAGGTTTTTCAACGAATTTGAATTGTATGTCAAGAAATTTAAAAGATCAGCATTATACAAAAATAGAATTTAAAAAAAACAGTAATGTGTTTTTCAAATGTTGACGAGATGTTATCTGCCGAATGGTGTTGGCTTTTTCATTCAATTTCAATTGTTTTTCTAGAAATTAAAAAAAAATAATAGCATTATACGAAAATAGACACAAAATAGTTGTTGACACGAGTATACAAATCATATCCCAACTTAGCTATCAGCTATGACACATTTATGGATCTTGATCAAAATGTTTCCTCTTGATGCTGAAGAATATAAAAAAATAAAACGGTGATTTTGCTGACACGATTATACAAATCATTAGCTATCAGCTATGACAAATTTATGGAGTTCTACCAAAATGTATTTGCTTGATGACGAAAAATATTAAAAAAAACAGTGATTTTGCTGACACATTTATTCCAACTTTTAGCTATCAGATGCTCAAGAACATAAAAAAAACTTCAAAATTACAAAAAATTGCATTATACAACGATAGATTTAAAAAAAAACTGAAAAAACCAACAAAAGTTGACGAGACGTTATCTGCTGAACGGAGTTAGTTTTTTCAACAAATTTTAAATGTATTTGAAGGAGTTTAAAGAAAAAACCGCATTATATAAAAATAGAAAAGCGTGAATGTTTTTTTTAAAGATTACGAGAAGTTATCTGCCGAATGGAGTTTGTTTGTTTCATTTAATTTCAATTGTTTTTTAAGAAATAAAAAAAATAACATTACACGAAAATAGACACGAAATAGTTGGTTACGCGAGTATACAAATCATATCCCAACTCAGCTATCAGCTATGACAAATTTATGGAGCTCCATCAATATATTTCTGCTTGTTGCTCAAGTATATAAAAAAGACTTGAAAATTTCAAAAAATTACATTATACAAAAATAGAATTAAAAAAAAAACAGTGAATATCAGTCTTTCAAAAGTTCACGAGATGTTATCCGCCGAATGGAGTTAGTTTTTTTCAATTAATTTCAATTGTTTTTCAGGAAATTTAAAAAAAATAGTATTTTACGAAAACAGACACAAAATAATTGTTGGCACGACTATACAAATCATATCCAGTCAGCTCGATCAAAATGTTTCTGCTTGATGCTCAAGAACATAAAAAAAACCTTCAAATTCCAAAAATTTGAAATTTCCAAAAATTGCATTACACGAAAATAGACACAAAATACTTGCCGACACGAGTGTACAAATCATATCCCAACTCAACTATTAGCTATGACAAATTTATGGAGCTTCATCAGTATGTTTCTGCTTGATGATCAAGAATATAAAAAAACAGTGATTTTTCTGACACGATTGTACAAATTATATCCTAACTTAGCTATCAGCAATGACAAATTTATGGATCTTGATCAAAATGTTTCTGTTTAATACTGAAGAACATAAAAAATAAAACTTCGAAATTAAAAAAAAAATAGCATTATACAAAAATAAAATTTTAAAAACAGAATGGCGGACTTTTAAACATTGACGAGATGTTATCTACCGAATGCAGTTAGTTTTTTCAATTGATTTTAATTGTTTTTCAAGAAATTCCAAAAAATCTCATTATACAAAAATAGACACAACGTAGTTGCTGACACATGAGTGTACAAATCATATCCCAACATGGCTATCAGCTGTGACAAATTTATGGAGCTCCATCAAGATATTTCTACTTGATGCTCAAGAATATGAAAAAAAAAACAGTGATTTTTCTGACACGATTGTACAAATTATATCTTAACTTAGCTATCAGCAATGAAAAATTTATGGATCTTGATCAAAATGTTTCTGTTTAATACTGAAGAACATAAAAAATAAAACTTCAAAAAAAAAAGCATTATACAAAAATAAAATTTTAAAAACAGAATGGCGGACTTTCAAACATTGACGAGATGTTATCTGCCGAATGCAATTAGTTTTTTCAATTGATTTTAATTGTATTTCAAGAAATTCCAAAAAATCTCATTATACAAAAATAGACACAACATAGTTGCTGACACACGAGTGTACAAATCATATCCCAACTTGGCTATCAGCTGTGACAAATTTATGGAGCTCCATCAAAATATTTCTACTTGATGCTCAAGAATATGAAAAAAACCAGTGAATGTCGGTCTTTCAAATGTTGACGAGATGTTATCTGCCCAATGGAGTTAGTTTTTTCATTAATTTCAATTGTTTTTCAAGAACTTCCAAAAAAATTAGCATTATACGAAAATAGAGCAAATTAAACTATAAGGAAGTGTGAGAAAAGTATATAAAATCTTGTTGAAATCAATTAATTAATTATAATTGATATTAAACTGTAAGTTTGGTATTACTTTTATTTCTAAGGGGATTCAATCCTACAAAGTTGCACTAAAAGAAAAGCACTTTTAATTTGATTATTTTTTTTTCAAATCTAATGAAAACGGAACTGTTCACGTTATGTTATCTGCTGAATGGAGTTAGGTTTTTCAATTTATTTCAATTGTTTTTCAAGAAATGCCGAAAAATAGTATTATACCAAAATAGACACAAAATTGTTGCTGACACGAGTTTACAGATTTATCCTGAGTTGGGATATCAGCTATCAGCTATAGCAAATATATGGAGCTCCATCAAAATGTTTCTGCTTGATGCTCAAGAATATACATTAAAAAAAACAGTGAATCTCAGTCTTTCAAAAGTTGACTAGATGTTATTTTCCGAATGAAATTAGTTTTTTGGATTAAATCACGTATTTCATAAACAAGCCAAGTACATGATATTTTACTAGAAAAACTAACTACGACCAACTTTATTAGGTGATAAAAAATTCAGCAAATTACTGGTGTTCCCCTTTTTTAACAGTACGCCAATCTAAAATATGAAATATGTTTCCCAAAGGTTTGAATTTCTTAATTTTGGTCGACAAACTTGTGACATTTCTAGATATGTGCATTTTCTTAACAGAAATTAAAACTTTTCGGTGAATAGCAAGATCTACTGGAGAATCAATCATTATTACATTATTTGTTTTTCAAGAAATGCCGAAAAAATAGTATTATACGAAAATAGACACGAAATTGTTGCTGTCACGAGTTTACAGATTATATCCCAACTCAGCTATCAGCTATAGCAAATTTATGGAGCTCCATCAAAATGTTTCTGCTTGATGCTTAAGAACATATATATATATATAAAAAAACAGTGAATCTCGGTCTGTCGAAAGTTGACTAGATGTTATTTTCCGAACAAAGTTAGTTTTTCCGATTAAATTACTTATTTCAGAAACAAGCCAAGTACATGACATTTTACTAGAAAAACAAGACTAACTTTATTAGTTGATACAAAATTCGGAAAATTACTGTGTTCCCATTTTACAACAGTAGCAAGTAACAATTTCTTTATTTTGGTCGATTTGTGAGATTTCTGGATATATGCCATTTTCTTAAAAGAAATTGGAACTTTTCGGTGAATTGCAAGATCTACTGGAAAATCAATCATTATTACTCCTGGCAATAGCAATGAAAAAGTATTTTGGATAAATTCTCTAATATGCACTTTGCCTACAATAACATCTTTGCTACTTTCAGTACTAAACTAGAATCAATGATATTGCGCGATATTGAAGCGATTTTTTAAATTTCTGAGTGGGTACTGATTTGGTAGATGTTTCAACTGAAATTACAACTTTCTTCAAGTATTTGGTACACCAATACCTGATTTTTTTTATATGAGAGGGGTCTACTAGATGAACTGTGAAGTTATTTTTAGCGGTAGAGGTTAATATTATTAATTTCTAAAGTGATTAAAGTCACTACTTTTCAGTTACAATTCTGTTTTAAATTTTGACTTTTCCAATGAATGATATACTATTAAAATCTACATACATATACATTTTCCTATTGCCCAAAATTCTTACAAAAATTCTAGATTATCATATCATCCCATTAATGTATAGACTGACTGTTTTCTTTAACTTCCGCTTTATCACACCAAAAACGTCTATCACAGGGTAAAAAGGAATGCAAAAGAAAATGAGTTGCACCATCCTAGGTATATCTCAGATATGACCAAAAGTAGACTTAGGCGGTTTCTGAAATCAGTGATTATAATAATTTTAATTGTTATCTAAGAAATTTAAAAAAAAAATAGCGTTATACGAAAACATAGCAGATAAAACTTTATGAGAAAACAATTGAAATTAATTGAATCACAGACTTCAGAAACCCCCTAAGTCTACTCTTTGTTCATTTAATCATTTAACATCATTTAACAACTCTTCATTTAATCAATTATTTATAATTGATATTAAATTGTAAGTTTGGTATTATTTTCAATTCTAAGGGGATTGAATTCTTAAAGTTTGTTAACATAATTCTGTTTTAAATTTTGACTTTACTAAAGAATGAAATTCTATTAAAATCTACATACAGATACATTCTTACCCAAAATTCTTACAAAAATTCTAGATTACCTTGAACGAAAATGAAACCTTGATTAGTTAAGGCATAGAAGTTTATCCGTTTCTTATTACTAACAAGAACTAAGTAGTCCACTGCAGTAACCGCAGCAATTAAGCAACAACAAAAAAACTGGCTTCCAAACGATGAACACATTATGCCCACGTGGTTAGAATAACATCAACTTTGGGCGCATAATTTTCGTATCGGAAGAAGAAAACTCCTCGTGTAATTTTTCCCGCGCTGCTTTACGAGCGAAGCTCGATTATTTATTTAATGGGGGGGAAATAATGCGCATGCAACTACACTTATGTACCTGCGGTTAGGTGTAGATAATGATGTAAATTGACCTGTTATCACGTAAAGATTTACGAATGTGATACACGGGCCGTGATTACACGCCCGGCACGATCTGGCCCAAACAATGGTTTTCACTTTGCCTTAATGGCGATCGCTGAAATCCACGAGAAGTAAATGGATATATAGAACAAAGCTCACTTTTTTCACTTGGAGGTATTTATTTGCTTCTAAATGTGCAAACAGTAAGTGATAAATTGTCTTTAATAAAGTTTTAAGTAAATTCTTAATTAAGAAATAATTATCAAAATTAAGATAATGTTTGATGGATAGTTCATCAAACATTATCTTATTATTGATAATTATTTCTTAAAGATAGAATTATAAATCTTTAAAAGAAAATTGAATGGAAGGGAATTTTATCAATGTTACTAGTAGTAGTTAGGCAACAATAGTTCTAGGCCACCACCAGCAGAGATCATGATTAAATTTATCATTGACAATTAGAATTGAAATCTTGATAACAATAATCGAAATTGTGACCCCTAGGGGACCACACCCTATTTCTTAGTGGCCATCAATAAAATCGCAACATTATGGGGCCACAGGTGGACGGTTATTATTATTTAATTCCAAATAAGGAATATTATTATCATTGGTTTATTTAGTGACCGCTTATATCTGCTGCTATGGCTAATTGCAGTTACCAGAAGGTGTTGCCTACCACATTAGGTTATATTTCCTCCATGAATTTAAGTTGCAAATATCTGAAGCCGTGTCAAAATTAAAAGCATTTAGTTAAGTTATTTCTAATCCATGCATTCACACGACTAAATGTACACGCACGGAATTATTTGAAATATGTTGAAACCAGTTAACGTTGCAAATGAAGGTCCATAAATTTATAGACGATGCGCCTGTGATTCTTTAATTGATAATTTAACTACCTAGTCAGTTGCAATTACGCTAACTCTCCACTTGTAGCTGTTAAAATTCCTCATAAATAATATTCTTCCATTCGCCGTAGTCCCGAGATTCTACCAGTTCTCGAAGACGTCCAGCTCCTTGGAGTGGCCAGACTCGAGGTGCTTGCGTAGGCAGGCTTTTAGAGACTCCAAAGAGCCGTCGTACAAGTGTTAAGGACACCTTCAAAATTCTTCGCGCACACACACACACACGCACTCGTGAAATGACGTACGCATGTAGCAGATGCACGCACCCAGTTCCTCTCTTCTTCTCATTGTCCTCCGGAGCGGCCCAGTTCCTCCGAACAGGTTGTTAATTGGGCAATAATGGTGTGTTGTGAGGTGTTTAATTTGTCTTTAAACGCTCCAAAAGTCGACAGTATCAGATGGGGAGCTGTATAAGGTATAGAGGTGAAGCGGAAGGGCCGGGCCTGCATCTAATCTGTGGTAATGGAGGTGTAGCGATTGCGGGGATATTTACATTATTCATATCGACGTTGTGAGAATCGACTGTTTAAGTGATTTTGGTTATCTGAACGAGAGGAATAACGGATCATTGCGTGTAGTCGTCGATTTTGATGTAAATGGCTGTCTTTTTGTATCTCCACCTATGGATGTCCTGGAAACCTATATAATTTTCTAAGGATTATAAAGAAACAAAAGAAAATGCCAGCAACAAGTTTAACTGGCTTGAAATTTGCATTCGCAATTGAGTTTTCTGCCTACACAATAACACTTCACAACCAAATTCTTAGGATCTCTTCTATGTTGTATTCCCATCATTTCCTTGGTCTTCCTCTTTCCTTATTTTCTTTTCGTCTTTTGATGTCCATACTATTTTTGTTTGTCTGTCTTCTGGCATTCTTACCAGGTGCCCGAACCATCCTAGTTGTCGTTTCTGTATTAATTTTTGCACACTTTGTATTTGTAGGTTTTCCCTGATCTGTTCGTTTCTTACTCTGTCTAATCTCGTGACTCCTTCAACTTTTCTTAAGTATCTCATTTCGGTTGCTTGTATTTTGTTCATTCTCTTTTCATTTGTTGTCCACGTTTCGCTTCCGTATAAAAATGTTGGTCTATAAATTATCTTGAAGAGTGTCATTTTCGTGTTTTTGGAGATTCTTCTACTGTTTAGAACGTACTTCTTCATTGCATAGTAGGTTTTATTTGCGGCCATGATTCTGTTATTTATTTCGTTTTCCATGGTTCCTTTATTATGTATTATTGTACCTAAATATTTGAAGGTTTCAACTTGTTCTATCCTTTTCAAATGTATTAGTATGTTTGCTTTTGTTTCCTCTTTTGCTACTACCATTACTTTTGTTTTGTTTATATTAATTACCATGTTGTGTTTTTTCAGTTCCTCCCCCCATGTGCTTATATTGTGTTGCAGGTCTTCTTCGCTTTTGGCTAGCATGACTAAGTCATGAGCAAAAGCACATTCTGCTATCACTATTCTTTTTATTTTATAGTATTCTATTTCTACCTTCTTGGTGTTATCCTTAATTTTTTTCATTATGTTGTCAAGGAATATAATAAACAGCAGAGGGCTTAGAGCGCCCCCTTGTCGAAGGCCTTGTGTGGTTGCGAAATTCTCAGATGTTGAATTATTTGTCCTTACGTAGTTTTCTGTGGTTTCATACATACTCTTGATTGCTTTTATTAAATGCACTTTTATCTTCCTTTCTTCAAGTATTTCCCACACTTTGGCTCTTGGGACTCTATCAAATGCCTTTTCTAAGTCCACGAATATCATGTGTAGTTTGTGGTTTTGTCTTAATATTTTTTCTGTCATCTTTTTAATTGTGAATATATGGTCTTGTGTTAAATGTCCTTTCATGAATCCACTTTGTGACTTTTCCATTGTTTTTTCAATTTCCTTTCTTAGTTTGTTCTCTAGTATTGATTCATACAGTTTTGCCGCTGTGCACAGCAGGGATATTCCCCTAAAGTTGTTGCATTTTCAACTATCTCCTTTTTTATGTATTGGGAAGATCACTGCTTTTTGCCAGTCTGCTGGATTTTTCCTGTTTCCCATATTCTATTTGTTAACTAGTGTAGTAGTTGTTTCCCATCCTTTCCTATGTATTTCAGCTGTTCAGATTTGATTGTGTCGTGCCCTAGGGCTTTTCGTTCTTAAACTTCTTCAGTGCGTTTTCTAACTCTTCTTCTGCTATAGATCCCTCTTCTTCTTCTGTTTCGTTACTATTTTCTTGTTCCTCTTCGTTTGCATTTCCTTCATTGGTTGTCTCTTTTCCAGACAGAAGCTCTTTGAAGTGCTCTTTCCATCTGTTCGTGATTTCTTTATCCTCTTTCATTAGTACACCATGTTTATGTTTGAGTAGCTTTAGGTTTGTTTCTTATTCCTTTCTGAAGCTTTTCAGTGTTCTGTAGAATAGTTTTAGATTTCATTAAAAATGTACCTCTAATTTGGCTCCGAAATCTTCCCATTTTCTGTCTTTTTCCTTCCTTATTATTGCTTTTACTCTTTTTCTTTGCTGCTTGTATATTTCGTAGTCGTCTTCGTTTTTTGTGCTTAGGTATTTTTTCCATTTTTGTTTCTTTTTCCTAACTTCTTCCTTCACTTGTTTGTTCCACCAGCTTGATTGTTTTTTGTTTGGGGTACTTTTAGTTTTTCCACGGCGTGTTTGTTGGCTCTCTTATTATATGTTTCAAATTTACCCATAAATTTTCTACTTTTGTTTTTCCGCTTTTTTGAGTGCTTCTTCTTAGTTCTTGTATTGTTTCCTGGTAGTTTTCCCTTACTTGTTTGTCACTTAGCTTGTGTATTCTAAATTTCTCTATTCTTACTTCGTTATCGACTGTTTTCTGTGTTTGTTTCGGTTCCCTTCTTGTTGTTTTTATTCGTGCTGTTAGAAGACAGTGGTCACCGTCAATTTCGCTAATTTCTTCACTTGTGCTTTGTTTGTTAAAAAGTAGTCCATTATGGACTTCTCGTTTCTGTTTCTTTCCTCTCTTGTATATTTGTGTATTTCCTTGTGTGCAAATTTGGTGTTCAATATTGTTAGATCATTCAATGTACAGAAATCAATAAATCTTCTTCCATTGTTGTTGATTTTTGTTTCTCGTGTGTTTCTATTATGCTCTCCAGTCCCTTGTTTTTATTCCCTCGACAGGCATTTAGGTCTCCTATTATCTATGTTGGCTCTGTAAGCTTTTCGTATTCTGGTTGAACCTCTTCCCAGAACCGGTCTTTCTCGGTTTTGCTTTTATCTTCATTTACTCCATATAATACCATAATATTTGCTTCAAACTTATCTTTCTCTTCTATTTTGACCGTCAGTATCCTTTCATTTATACACTTCCATTCCGTGATTGTTTTTTCCATTTCCTTTCTTATTATACATCCCACTCCTGCTTTCGCTCTCTCATTTTGTTCTACTCCACTGTATATTAGTATGTGCCCGTTTTCTGTTCTCATTATTCCTTTTCCTTTCTTCTTTGTTTCTGTTATTATTAGTATATCTGTTCCTGCTGTTTCAAATTATTTTATTAGTTCTGTTTCCTTTCCTCTCAGACTTCTTATATTCCAATTTCCTATATATACATATATATTTTCTCTGCTTTATTCTCTTTTGACTGCACCGTTTTTGTGTTTTCCTCTATTTATGAAAATTGAGCACCAATAAAAGCGAAAGTAACTTAGTATGAAGATGAAAAAAACTGAAAAACTCTATATTAGTATATGCCCGTTTTCTGTTCGAATTACTCCTTTTCCTTTTTTCTTTGTTTCTGTTATTTATAGTATATCGTTCCTGCTGTTTCAAATTCTTCTATTAATTCTGTTTCCTTTCATTTCAGACTTCTTATGTTCCAATTTCCTATATATATATATATATATATTGTCTCTGCTTTATTCTCATTTGACTGTACCATTTTTGTCCTTTCCTTCATTTATGAAAACTGAGTACTAATGAAAGTGAAAGTAACTAAGTACGAAGATGAAACAAACTGAAAAAAAAGAAAAATCCAGACAGATGAAACCAGCAGAAGTAGAATTGATTGGCAGAGAAAAATTCAGAATCATTGCTTACAATAATTGGCAGATTAAGTAAAGAAATGGAAAGAAGATAAACTATATATGACGAGTCATAAAATCGATTGAATTCTGACGTATAGAAACTTTAGGTGCTGTAATAGTTTCATTTATAGGTTAATAACATGCCAAGCGTATCAAATGTGGCCACTCCATTTAGTCAATTTGAAAATTACAGATGAAAACTAGTAAGTCGTTAATAGCTATTTATGGTATAAGTGAATAAAGTTGAATTTAGTTTAGCGCAAGAGGCGAAGCCGAGAGCGATAATATTTTCGAGTGGATGAAATTTAAAATAAGAGGATAAATAAAATAAGAGAACAGCTAATTGTGATTACAAAAACTGTATTTTGTAGTATCAATAGTCCATTAGAGATGCAATCAAATGATTGCGGAGTAAACACCGAAAATATAAAATATGCATGTCGGAACTGTCAGGGCGAAACACACAAAAATGGGAGTCTAAAATGCAGCTCGGATATGGATGACAAATGGGATTAAAACCTATCATTTAATATGTATAAATCCTCCTCTGTTATTGTATACTTGTCAATTTGTCATTGCGCTGTGCATACAATTCCATTTGAGCTTCCGTTGCAATGCGCATTTTTACTGGATTGTTGTTAATAACGGCGGGCAATTATGAAACGCCGAGTGTTATTCGCCAGTCATTAATAGAAGCAAGAGCGTTTTTGTGGCGTAATGGTACGATGGAGCGCGTCCGTAATCATAAGGTGGAAACTTATCGAAACTTTTTTCGAATCGCCGTGCGCCTTCGAAAGGTTAAATGTTAATAAAATCACTACCTGGCTTTATAATTTATAAGCCGCTCCGTGTACAAACACACACATGCGCGTGGAAATAATTTCGAAAACAAATACCATAAATAATTCATGATATATGAATACCAAATCAAAAAATTTCAAAGTTAATCATGTGGCGGTCAGGAGGGGCCGTGAGGCACGCCAGACCCTCTTCCTCTGGACCATATGCCTGCGGCCCGAAGGAAACCTTTCCCCGAAAACCTCACAAAGATTGCCCGCCGCAATTCGGTTAAGGAGGGCCCCCATTTATTACATAAATCTTAGGACAACCAAGCGGGCCCGGGTTGTTCGCAAGGAAATTAGAAGGTTTCTCCCCGTAATTTACTTTTAATAGGTTCCGCGGCCCCGCAATTTATTCATCCTTACCTTTTTTCTGAGCACGCTGTAAAAGCCGATGAGGCGAACGCAGGGCCAAATCGGCGCTCGTAAAACAAATTGCTCGCGTGGCGCTTGATTAGAACTTTACCCGCTTGATTTGCGCGATAATAGTTCGGCGCTCTCTTGATTAAAATCGAACTTTCGAACTGCACCTGTAATGTAATGGACTCGGGAACGGCTGAGGCACGCAATTTAATATCTGTCTCTATTTTAATAAATAACGTTCAACAACTCGCTCGTACGCGCCAAGTGGAATAAATCAAATGAGTTTGGGAATCGAGGAATCGGGGTCGGTTGTAATATCCTCGCTACGGCTCAGGTGAGAAATGTTAAGACGCGGTATTTCATTCGCACGTTGAGCATAAAGTATGAATTTCTTGCCAGTTTTACTAATCAAAGATATTATCTCCTTTTATGCCCTTTATACACAATAAAATTAATCAGAAGTTATTTTCTTTGTATGAAGAAATGTCAAAATGGTAATTTGTTATTTCATGGCAACTTGATTTTTAGAGCAGTCCACAGCAGTTTGATTTTTGCAACATATTTTTAAATTATCGATTTTTAGTGGTAAATAATGTTAGATTACCCATGTGTTATACATGGTTGAAATCGGTTTTTTTTCACTCTTATGATTTCTATTAAAATCCAATATAGCGACCATAAGAAAATCAAAAGTTGACTATGAAAATTTGGGCATCTAGTTGGCGCAGAAAATCTTTGGCACTGTCATCAGAAAGCTCACATCGAAACATGTAAGAGTGCCAAGTTTCGTAAAATTTCCTTCGAAAGTAAAAAAGTTAGAAAAGGAAAAGGAAAGTGCACTTTTTCAGTTTTCAGCGATATTTCAGGAACTGTGCAAGATATTCCGGATTTCGTTTCAGTATATTGAAAGGCACAAAAATGAGAAACTTTCATCCCATTTGACCAACTCTGTATATATCTCCGTTTAATAGATCCTAATGGTGGGCGACGTAAAAGTGACCACCCTGTATATAGTTTTAATAGTTTTACAAGTTTACAAACAGTCATGAAATCGATTATAGATTGTCTCGGTAACAATAATTATAAGCTTCAACATATTAGCAAGGCAAAGCTTCATATGGAAAATCGCTTGCCTACTATTCGTTTATACTAACATTTTTTGTAAGTTATTTTGAAAAAAATTTATAGTACTTCTTAGAAACGAAAATGGCTCACTTATTTTGTAAAAAATAAACATCGGTAATAACTCACTTATTATGGAAAAAAATAAAAATCACTTATTATGGAACAGAGGTAGTACAATTTATATGTAATAATCAAAATTGATAAATTTCTTATCATGAAAAATGGCAATTGCGATTTCAATGACAAGAAGTTTGGGTACCTCCCATATACAACGTATCCGTGAAAATATGAGACAACTAGAAAACATTTTTAATAACTTATTTCTCAATATTATATGCAATTCTTTATAAAGCTTAGTGCATAATCTTTCAATGCCTCCCATATACCTACAACGTATTCAAGAAAATATGAGACAAATAGAAAACATTTTTAATAACTTATTTCTCAATAAATGTAATTCTTTATAAAGCTTTGTGCATAATCTAAACCCATAGAAATCTTATCACCAAAAAGGGCAATTACGGTTTCAATGACAAGAAGTTTGGGTACCTCCTATGTACAACGTATCCACGAAAATATGAGACAACTAGAAAACATTTTTAATAACTTATTTCTCAATATTATATGCAATTCTTTATAAAGCTTAGTGCATAACCTTTCAACACCTCCCATATACCTACAACGTATTCAAGAAAATATGAGACAACTAGAAAACATTTTTAATAACTTATTTCTCAATATTATATGTAATTCTTTATAAAGCTTAGTGCATAATCTTTCAATACCTCCCATATACCTGCTACGTATTCAAGAAAATATGAGACAAATGGAAAACATGTTTAATATATTTTTTTCTCAATAAATGTAATTCTTTATAAAGCTTTGTGCATAATCTAAACCCATAGAAATCTTATCACCAAAAAGGGCAATTACGGTTTCAATGACAAGAAGTTTGGGTACCTCCTATGTACAACGTATCCACGAAAATATGAGACAACTAGAAAACATTTTTAATAACTTATTTCTCAATATTATATGCAATTCTTTATAAAGCTTAGTGCATAATCTTTCAATACCTCCCATATAGCTACAACGAATTAAAGAAAATATGAGACAAATGGAAAAAAAATTAATAACTTATTTCTCAATAAATGTAATTCTTTCTAAAGCTTTGTGCATATTCTAAACCGATAGAAATCTTAACCCTAAAACACAATATATAACATTTTATAATCATTATTTAAATAATCACTCCATATGATGCCTTCCTCTCGCAATTCATATTTTTTCCGTCTATTAAAGTATCTAATAGCATTTTCAGAATGTTTGGATTATGATTCAAATATGCTAAAGGATTCCAAATTATGTTTTCTAAATCTGCTAAATTATCAAATGACCTCTCTGAATAGACCTTATTTTTTAATCAACCTCATAAACGTAATCCAAATGATTTAGGTCAGGTGAGTGTACAAGCGATGGGAATGATGAATATCTTCCTCCATGGGAATGATGGATATTTTCGACCATGGGAATGCTGAATATCTTCCTGCAAAGAAATGATGAATATCTCTCTACTTGGGAATAAGCAATATCTCCCTCCATGGGAATGATGAATATCTTTCTCATTGGGAATGATGAATATCTTCCTCCATAGGAAATATGAATATCTTTCTCCTTGGGAATGATGAATATATTCCTCCATGGGAATGATGAATATCTTTCTCATTGGGAATGATGAATATCTTCCTCCATGGGGATAATGAATATCTTCGAAACTGGGAATGATGAATATCTTCCTCCAAAGAAATGATGAATATGTTTCTACTTGGGAATAAGCAATATCTTCCTCCATGGCAATGATGAATATCTTTCTCCATAGGAATCATGAATATCTTTCTCCTTGGGAATCATGAATATCTTCCTCCATGGGTATGATGATTATCTTCCTCCATGGGTATGATGATTATCTTCCTCCTTGGGAATGATAAATATACTCCTCCATGGGAATGATAAAGATCTTCTTCCATAGGAATGATGAATATCTTTCTCATTGGGAATGATGAATATCTTCCTCCATGGGAATGATGAATATCTTCCTCCATGAGAATGATGAATATCTTTCTCCTTGGGAATGATGAATATCCTCCAATCATGTTTTGAGGAAATTGCTCGTTTATATACAGAACCACTACACGTGCGTTATGTGCAGGTACACCATCATACGTAAACAAGAGAGAGGCCTTGTATTAGAGGTAAGATGTCAAATTCAATTTTAAGTCATATCTCAGAAATTCAAAATTTCTTACAGAATTTAAGAATAGTAGGAGAATATGGGCCCAAATACTTTAGTGTACAAAAACGTACACCTGACATTTTTTAAGAATATTGATTTATACATTCAATTTGAAATTTGAATTCTCAACTGACCACCAACGACAACTTTGTGACCAAACTTCATCCAGATTTTTTTTTTTTTTTGGGAAATCCCATTTATGTCGCTATTTCGCATTGTGCCATGATGCAAAATTCCGGTTACAATAATCTCGTTCTTATAAGGATTGCACCATTCTTGGTTTATAAGAATGATAGTTATATTTTTATTATTTAAAGTACAGTTGACTTATTTAAATCAAACTGACATGCACGTCTTCTCAGAGTTAATCTAGAATTTTCAATTACGCTTTGTAAAAAAATTCAACGAATCTTCAAAATATCTTTTTGGTTTTGCACTGTTTTTTTTTTTAATGAAATTCCATTTAACTGTTTCTTTACAGTTCTGTTAAAAACCCAATATGGTTAAAGCGAAATCGATGGATTAAAAATTCTCAAGTGTTATCAGTAGATCTGCTTTAAATAAAAGAATTAAGACAAAAGTGTGTGATTGGACAATATTATTATTGCTCTAGTATGAAAACTATCCATAACTCACCATCCCACATATATTTTTGATTAGTATTACCAATGTTGCTGATAGGTAGGAATTGGATCGAGTAAAATGATAGTTTGTGGAAACAGTAAACAACTTTACGGTTGTACATTTTTATATTGTGTGCAATTACCATCCCAATGACGTCGTTTTCAGTGGAAGCCATGTTCTCAGGACACATCAATTTGTGTGGAACCACGGGGACTGTCACACGTGAGCACGTCTCCATCGCTCGAACGACAAAGCCCCGCGATTCAACAGTTAAGTACGTGAATGTCTGCCGAGATCAAAAAAAGCTCCCCCAGCCCCCACGAGAGAGCTTGCGAGGACCCCCAATTCCCCGAACTCCCCTTTTCATCCCCCACGGACGGGGAGTTCTTCGCGTGACGTATGTGAAAAGAAGAGCGATGACAAGTATCTGAGAGTTCAATCTAAGAGTTCGGTCTTCGATTGTGAGGAAGGAAACGGTCCCACTGCGTGATAAATTAAGGGGCGCCCCCGCATTGTTTCGCGTCTCCCCCCGTGACAGGGATATACGCTCCCCCCTTTCCATCGGCCGGGACGTCCCGTGAAGGATAAAGACGGAGGAGCGCGCCATCAATTGAAATCGGGTGACAATGGACTTTTTTCGTAATTAACGAGAGTTTTGCCCGCAGTTGCCGCCTCGCATCTTTGTTCGCCTCCGCGGAGGGATATCAGAGGAATGATCATAATTGTAAACAGCAGTGATTAATAACAACAACCGTTGTGTGGATTATGTTGCGCTTAAATAAAAAGTATTCCTTTGTGCGCACGACAATGGCCCTAATTGCTTTTTATTAGAAACTTCCTCGACACTTACGTGCACTCCCCGGCGTCTTTTGTCTTTACTTCGGATTTCAACAAAATTGGACGCCCTCCTTGTACTCGCCCAAAGGATTGGCCGATATTAAATTTCTAGCGCTACACACGCCAAAATGGCTTCAAATAGAATCAACCAGAAAGCTTTAGAACTAATTAATCATACTTTTTGCGACTTGTTTCCCAGGAAGTTTAACTTTTAAAAACATTTTAAGATTCATCAGCAGTAAACTCATAGAACACATAAGATCAATAATTTTGAGATTATACGATAGGGGCCAATTAAAATTTGTCGCCGAAAAAAATTGGAATTTCGTTAGAACAGATCTAAGTATTTATTTCAGAAATAAAGAACTTACTTAAAGTAGAAATGGAAAAGGACGAGAAATATCGTATAATAATACAACATTTAGTCCTAATGAATACTTATTACTTATCTATGTTATTATTCACTTCAATTGACCATAACTTTGTAATTCAGAGAAAAATATTATCTTTCTAAATAAGTTGTGTTTTCACAAATTATCATAAACGTAAGATAAGTCGGCAGTAAAGTAAACCATTGTTGTACCATATTGTACAATTGCGTTACCTACGTAATCTAACCATAGAGGCCATAAACCACTATGGTAACGGGCTAACAAACTAGTTTTTGTTTAAAACAAATATTTTTTACATTTGATTTGATAGTTTTGCATTTTCTACTCATTTTTGTAATAAACCATTTAATGATGATTCAAACTGTCAAGTGTCACAAATGTTCTTTGAAATCGGAAAAACAAAACCTCCTGAATTGTACAAAAAGCAAATGTGGAAATGTGGAAATGTGAAAATGTGGAAAAGCAAATATAAGGAAAACCAATATTGACGTTAATGAAACAAAATCGAATCAATGTAAAACAAAACTTTAACAAATTTCGAATCAATGTTGAAATGAGAATGTAACTTCAGAATTTCAAATTATCAACAATTAAAGGAACTACTTATAAGCAAAACTCAGTCAACTCATCTGATCTTCCATTCGGCTCGGAGGGCTCAGCTTAAGCAGTTAACATTTGTGAAATTAGATTAAATTATATTAGTATTTTAGCTTTAATTGATCATAACCTTCCAAATAATTATTGAGGACAATATTTCAAAGAGAATTCGCCTTTTATTTGATGAGCAGTATACGCCTCTGAAATTTGGTTAAGACATTCGACAACTATCCCCATACCGGGTGTAACGTTTACGAGATCCCAATGTTAAACAGGAAAACTGTCACACCCTGTATGTACCGGGTGTCCCATCCTCGAAAACTAAAAATTCTAGAGAAATATGCGTCAGATAAGAGTTGTAGCATTCAAAAGGGCCCAATCAAATATACGTATTTGTACTTTTAGAAATATGATAGCTTTCAAGGTTTTTGAAGGTCAACTTTAACTTTATAAATGGCAAGGTAGACTTTTAATTACAGAATCTGATTCAGCACATGTTTGTACTTATTAGGAACTGGCTAAATTGTTTTCCAATATAAAGTTTATTTTCTTGTAAAATTAAATTTATCATCTTATTTTTTTAATATTTTATGGAACAAACTAATATTTCAAATGATGTTCAAAAGTACACCCATTTACACTCCAACATAACATGTTGTGTACTTTTGAACATCATATTTTGAATAAATATACAGGGTGGCCCAACTATCCTCGCTCGGACCATTGCTATTATTCTAATGAAAATTGAAGAAAAAATCTGATTGGAAGTTATTGGACACTTGATGTGCTACGTTTTGAAAATATTTTCGAGTGTACGGAGTATACCATAAATCGGAGACACAACATTTAGCCCCAATTTTCACATTTTCATCAAATTTAAAGAAAAATCATGGACAAAAATTCAACAAAACCTTATTATAAGAGATCAATTTTAAATGGAACACCCTGTATATTGTTTCATTTTTGCAATCTGCTTCATGTGGGCTTCACAAATCATTTTTAATATTTAGGGATCAGATACAATGTTGCCAAGTTATTCACATTTTCATCAAATTTAAAGAAAAATCGTGGACAAAAATTCAAGAAAACCTTATTATAAGAGATCAATGCAAAACTCTGGGTATGCCAGTACCCAAGCAATGTGCCAAAACATGCACAATATTTGAAGTCACGTTGAATATACAGAGTGTTCTGAAACAACGATCGAATTTTGTTATTTCAAATGGCTAAAACTTATTAAAAATTAATCGTTATTTGCCTATTAAAAAGTATTATTAGATTACAGCCCATATGTTACCCTTGGATAGCTCATTAGATAAGTACTCAGAAAATGATGCTATATAGAGGGTGTTCCATTAAAAAAATGTTTTAGCCATTTGAGAGTAGCAAAACTGTATCTTGTTTCAGAACACCATGTATATTCTACTGACTCAAAATATTGCGTATGTTTTGGCACATTGCTTGGGTAGTTACATACGCAGATTATAGCATTGATCTCTGATAATAAGGTTTTGTTGAATTTTTTTACACGTCCATGATTTTTCGTAAAATTTGATTAAAATGTGAATAAATTTGCAGAGTTGCATCTGATCCCTGAAAATAAAGATGATTTGTCAATCCCTCCTGAACTAGATTCTAAAATTAAAAGAATATACAGGGCGATCCTTTTAAAAAAGAGACCAAATTTTGTGTAACGAATTTTAAAAAGTAGCACATCAAGTGTCCAATAACTTCCAATCAGATGATTTCCTTAATTTTCATTAGTTTAGCAACAATGATCCGAGCGAGGATAAGTGATCCACCCTGTATGTTCAAATCTGAAGGTGTTGTGATACAACATTCCATTACCTCATAACTCAGGATGAATCCACACACATTCCAATATTATACACATTCCAAATGGACCATTTAAAATGGGACACCGGTTATATACAGGGTGTGACAGTTATCGTGTTCAACATTGAGATCTCATAAAAGTTATGAGATGAAGAGTTGATTAATTGAAACAAAATATTCTTGAGACCAAGGCCTACGTAGCCACGACGATCAAACTTTCAAAAATGTAATCCTATATCTCAAAACTGAAAATTCAATTTTTATTATTAGTTTTTCACCAATGGCCATTAAATATTTGATATTTAGCTGCATCACTTAAAATGGGACACCCGTTATATACAGGGTGTGACAGTTATAGTGTTCAACATTGGGATCTGGGAGTTATGAGATGGAGAGTTGATTAATTGAAACAAAATAATCTGGAGACCAAGGCCTACCTACGTAGCCACGAGGATTAAACTTTCAAAAATTTAAACCTCCATCTCAAAATTTAAAATGATTTTGTTTTATTAGTTTCTCACCAATGGCTATTAAATATTTGAAATGTTGACTGTTGTGGTTCACTAGGCATTCTCCTCAAGGATATTTTGTCTCATTAATCTCATATTTTTATCTTAAACCGTTTATGAGATTAAATTAGCCCAGTTATCATATTAAGCATGATAACTGGGATACCCTGTATAGAGCGCCTAGATATTTTAGATGTCGTATTTCATAAGCAATCTGTGAAATGCTAAAGTAAAACTAGTTCATTTAAGCATTGCCCAAATGCATTGGTAATTAAGTATACAAAATACCTTCAATCAAACGATCAAACTTTCAAAAATTTAATCCTCCATCTCAAAATTGAAAATTTCGTTTTTTTATTAGTTTCTCACGAATTACTCAAGATATCCACGAGATTTTTTTTATTGCGTGTAAGTTGTAGATTACTGAATCAATTAAAGGTCATACGTTTTTTTCGTTGCTGTAACTTTTGCAAGAATTATACTTTTAATGTTCTTTTCATATTTTAAACATTTCACTTAACTAAGATTTCAAGAAAACATACTTTCGAGTTTCCTTTTCGGAAAGGTATCTTTGGTGTGAATGCCCCATTATTACATTTGTTACATTTGGTCAATGTTATGATTCTTCGTGTAGTTACAAACATCGGTAAGGATCTAATATCTCTAAACAATGAGGGCCTCAAAACGTACCTCGCCGTGATTCACGATTTGATTTCATTCCTCGGTGGTATTGTTGACAGCCAAAGAAAACAATTCGAATTTCATAACTCCTCTGGTGCGTTGGCACATTTTCTGTTTGGCAACACGTTCATTAACATGCATTAACCCAAACCATGTATAGTTATTTTCATGTGCATACATTACCGATTGACATGTTTAATACCGGACGACGCGAGTGGCTTTCAGTTTCATAAATTGCTGCCGCGCAGTGGCGCGCATTTTCATGTATTTTTAAGTGTTCGAAATGAATTAGTACACGCTCCTAGCCCGAGGATCCGGGAACACGGGCGTCTAAGTCGTCCCGTCTGTTCGCATTAATTGTCCGATGAGAAACGCCCGTTATTTTCGGCCGACAAATTTTCGGAATACGCATTCCCGAGGAAGTGTCTCATAAATCCGCCTTCGTCTGTCTCTAAATAACCCGGTTGCTTCTTTCGACGTGGCGACGATGATTTGTCGGGGGGGTTTGCCGGCGCAGGAAATGTACCGATTAATTAAAAGCTGTTAATTTGCGTACGCCCACGCGCACCGGAAAAAGTGCGGAGATATTCTCGGGAATATTCCGGAGCGGAATGTAATCCGGACGGCGGACAGCTTCATATAAATGGACGCGGCGCACGCAAACGATACTATCGCATAGCGGACTATTATTTCAACACGGGTACGCGTGTTGTGGCGGATGCGAGGGCATTACATTAAACACCAGTGACTTTTAATTGGTTTATATATCACTACCTCCTCAGCACGTCACTATTAAATCCATGTTCCGCTCGGCGCGTTACATAAGAACACGTTTTTAGCGGGGCGCCTGACTGAGCGGAACTCGCACGATTACCACCCCGTTAAGGACAGACAATAAGATCCTTGGAATTGCAGGACTACACATAGGTGCCTCGTTTAGCTGAGTATCTTCGGCCATTGCAGCATCCCCACTACTGCTGAAATGTCTTCAGGTGCAGACAATTGAAAGCAACACACGTACTCATCATCAGAAGCATAGCTGAAAGGATTCTAGGACATTCGAGGCATTCCCAGTAATTCTATTCTATGAGCATCCTTCCCCAAACCAGTCGTTCGCAGCCGACGTTAAACTGTAGGTGCCATATGTCATTGTAACCACGATAAAGACGTATGCGGGGAAATAGCCGACGCTCCGCATCGAGTATGGTACTCCAAGAAGAGCATCCTTAAGCCAAATAAGAAGTTTCAGCTTTATTTAAAATAAATATAATGGCAATCATATGTGACAAAATAAATGATTAAATTAAATAAAAATATTGTTAAATCAATGAAAAAACTACTTATAATTTAAGAAACGGCGAAGAATGTAAGAAAACTATTAATTTAAAACAAACTGACAATCCAAGAAGAAGATACTCCCTACAATTTAAAAAAATGGTGAAGAATGTACGAAAACTATTACTTTAAAATAAAATGTCAATGGACGAGTAAAATACTCCCTCAGGTATAATAGTGAGTATCTTAATTCTATATATCGAGAGAATATCAAGCGGCGATGGCCTTTTTGTGTCCCAAATCACTTCTCCCATACAATATTGATAGCAAACTACTAAGAAGAAAAAAAATGTAGTTGATTTCAGTGTAGTGAGTGTAGTCGAGTCCATATAAATCTTAGACAATTCAGATTTGCTATTGATAATTCGCTTCCCCCTTCAAGACATTCGTGAATATCTGCATGCTAGCAAACCACTGATTTTGAACTCATGTATCTAGTAGAGGAAATCTTTAAAAACAAATTTGTAATCGAAGAAGAAAATACGACGAATATATAGCGAAAACGTAAATCTGCTGAAAGCCAAAAATAGAAAGCCAAAATAGTACAATAGAGTAGATGCTTGAAGAAGAACTGAAGAAAATGACTGAAAACAAGCATTTCACAATTTATCAAATGACGAATGAAGTGCCGAAGTAAATACACCTGATATATTATAAATCCAAACAAAAATCACAAGAGATATCTAAAATAACTTCATTTTATATGTACAAATCTAAATGTTTAAAACATTTTCAAGTACATATCGGCACTACTTGAAGAACAGTTGACGAATGTTTGAAATTCCCACGAAACTTCCATGAACTCTTATTGGAGTATAATAGTCTTTAAAGTTTTCCGAAAAAAATATATTTTTCACAAATTTTATAGCATCTAACTCGTAGAAATAGAATAGACGCTTGAAGAAGCACTGAAGAAAATGACTGACAACAAGCATTTCACAATTTATCAAATGACGAATGAAGTGCCGAAGCAAATATACCTGATATATTATAAATTCAAACCAAAATCACAAGAGACGCCTAAAATAACTTAGTTTTAATATGTACAAATCTAAATTTTGAAAACATTTTCAAGTACATATCAGCCATATTTGAAGAAAAGTTAGTGTATTGATAAATGTTTGAAATTCCCACGTAATTTTCCACGAACTCTTATTGGAGTAGACTACTCCTTAAAGTTACAAATTTCATAGCACAATGGATATTTTCTATAAAATTTCTTAGCAAATTTTCATACAAAAAATGTAGTTTCCAAAAAGAGATAATTTGTTAGTTTTCCACAGACATTTCATGTTCCAATCCCTTCAGAGTCGAATGGATTCACGTGTGCTACACAAAAATATTATTTTTCTTATTACCCCACAGTTCTTCAGAAAAATTGACATTTTCCGAAGAGCTTTCCGAAAAATGATTATTTTTTACAAATATCATCGCACAATGGAAATTTTTTACAAAATTTTTAGGAAATTTTCGTAGAAAAAATTAGAGTCTCCTCTGACATTTGATGTTCCAATCCCTTTAGAGACGAATGGATTCACGTGTGCTACACAAAAATATTATTGTTCTTATTTCCCCACAGTTCTTCAGTAAAATGGACATTTTCACAAATTACTATCATAACGTTTTCGAGAAACTCGTAATCGAAGAACTACAATAGAGTAGACACTTGAGGAAGAACTGAAGAAAATGACATGAACGTTTTTGAAATAAGTATTTGGATTAGGTCGAAGTAAAGTTGATCATATTTTTTCAGTTTGATTTAGATAAACAAACACCTTAAAGCATATTTAAATAATATAACCATCAAAACATTCAATTTCGCTGTAAATCTAGCGTCCTATGAATATTGATTTCTAAGGAAATTGTGCGGTGTAAGACTGGCTAGGTTAGGTTAGGTTAGGTTAGGTTAGGTTAGGTTAAGTTAGATTAAAGGGTACAATAAACCCTTTAATGCAAAACGACAAATTTTTGAAAATATCTGAGAAAAAAAACATATTATGACATTACATACAAACATAACCATGATCAATCAATCAAACATTGAAGGAGAGCAGTAATGCATTTTTTTTTCTTGAATACTTTGGTGAAGTTTTGGTTTTTATTTCGTATACTTAAATAATATAATCATTAAAACATTAAATTTCTCTGTAAATCTAGCTGCCTATGAATATTTATTTCTAATGAAATTATGCGGTGTAAGACTGACTAGGTTACGTTAGGGTAGGTTAGGTTAAGTTAGATTAAAGGGTTTATTGTATATGACTAATTTTTGAAAATCTTTGAGAAAAAAACATATTATGACATTACATACAAACATAATCATGATCGATCAATCAACCATTGAAGGAGAGCAGTAATGCAAAATTTATTTCTTGAATGCTTTGGTGAAGTTTTGCCTCAATTTTACAGATTGCAAAATTAAATTAGACAAAGCCCCAGAAAAAGATTGTCGTTACAAAAGCAAAAAATTAAAATGGAAATAAAAATAAAATGATTTTTATTTTTATATAATAAATTGTGATTTTGATAACTATAACTATAAATAAAAATGTTAGTCAATGCGAAATTTTTGAAACTTAAAGACTTTGACTTTGAAACTCTAATTATTTATTTTTTGCTTCAATTTTTACAAATTAATTTAAGCCCAGAGAAAAAAATCTCTGAATAAACAAAAGAAAAATGAAACTATAAATCCTAGATAATTGTTAAAAATTGCTTTAATTTGGAAAAATATCATATAGAATACTACTTCTATAAAACTTGACCACTTAATAGTTTTAATGGAAAATTTAAGTTTCGTGAATGTATTTCTTTGGCAAACATTTTAAACGTCATTTACATTTAATTTGGTAAAAGTATATATAAAATATTACTGCTATAAAACGTAACCATTTGATATTTTTAATGCAAAATTTAAGTTTCGTAAATGTTTCCTTAGGCATACTTATTTGCTCCAACCTGAGAATGCTAGTAAAAATACTGAAGCTTTCGTGAGTTTTGGATGATAGCTTGGTAATAATTTTTAAAAGGTCTATAGTTTCTTATAGAGGGGTCTTAACAAAATATATGTTAAATTTGAATTTCGGATTATAGTTTGGTAAACATTGCAATATATTTACTTTCCATTTTAATAGGACCTACCGCAAAAGATATAAAATATTTGATTCAAAATTTAATTGCTACTAATTTATGTTTTGTAAACTTTTTAATAAATTACCTGTTATCATTGAAAAAAAAAGCGAACTGAAAAGCGTGAATATAAAATTTTATAAACAGCTTCATTGGTAGAATTTTTAATAAATTTTCTTCTACTTTATACATATACAGGGTGTTTCAGACCAGTCGTATTAGGCCTTTTTCTTAGTAATTTGACGTCGCAGAGGTACGAAAAATAATGTAGCATAATATAAGCCTACCTGAAGAATTGAATGGAGGTAATTTCGATTTCCGGAAGTTACCGGAAGTAGCCGTAACTGCACTTAACTTCAGAATTTTAAATGGGAACCTAGATCATGTGGGCATCGTTGGCTACGTATTTCAAAAATAAACAACTTTCGTAAGAAAAGTTTTCTCGAAAGTATGACGTCATAGAGGTTCAGAAACAAAAACAAAAATAACATGGCATAAGCCTACCTAAAGAATTTAATAGTGATAGTTTCGATTCTTGGAAATAACTGGAAGTTGGCGTAAGTGCTCTCAGCTTTTAAGTAGTTTTGTAAATACTATATTTTTTCTCCGATTACTGCCAAGTGACTGTTTTAGGCGTGCTTTCGCTTGTACAATATACAATTCTAGTACAATACGTTGTTGCTAGGCAGTAAAACTCAATTGTACTGGAATGTTCTTCCCGGCCTTAACCACATATTTTTCTGATTTTTCTGACAACCTAGGCAGTAAACACGCCTAAAAATTCAAAATTCAACCTTATAGTTAAATATCCCTTATGTGAATATGTGACGACCTTTCGAAATTTTCATTAATCACCGAATTGCAAGTATCACACATACCTTGATACATTTAAAACATCGCGAATTGAGTCTAATCATGGCAAATTAACAAGGCAAACTTTCGAAAACTTTATGATAGTAGTTTGTGAAAATCTCAAAATTTCTGAAAAACTGTGGGGAAATAGTATAAATAATATGTGTGTGTAGCATACGTGAATCCATTCGACTCTCAACATTTCTGAAAAACTGTGGGGAAATAGTATAAATAATATGTTTGTGTAGCACACATGAATCCATTCGACTCTAACATTGAGAAGTCAGTTGAAAACTAACAAATTATCTCATTAAGGAAACTGTACATTTTTGTAAAAAAAAATTGCAAAAAATGTTCATTTTGCTAAGAATTTTTGTGCTATAAAATTTGTGAAAAATATTCAATTTTCGGAAACCTTTAAGGACTATTCTACTCCAATAAGAGTTGGTGGAAAATTACGTGGGAATTTGAAACATTCGTCAATACACTAATTTTTCTTGAAACTCGTCTACGGAGTAGAATGCCTGCTCAGGAACTCCCTTCACTCGTCTCTTCATAGGGCATTTGGGTTGGTGTTGGCTTCTTCTTGGCATATATGGAGTAATTAAAATGTCTTGTCCGTGAGTTATGTTGTTATAGAAAAACATGATGACACTTTGAAGAATTAATATCGTAGTGCAGTATCGATCTTCTAAAATCAAAGTTTGCTAATCCTGCTTAAACCCCATTACCTCCCATCAATTTTAATTTAAAATACGCCGAGGAAAGTCATATTCATAATGGCCTGCACAGATTAGATACCCCGTTATATGCAAAAATATTTTTCATCTCGAAACGAAGCGAAAGTTTCTAACCCCCCACATCAACCACGTGTAGATTTACCCCATTGTCCTTACGATAGACGCTGAAAAGGCCCCATCCGCGTTTTTAATGGAAAACTGGCCCCCCTATTCAGAACTCACGTCGCAGATTATCACCGCACGTGTTGATACCCGGATCCGATCACCTCGAAAAATTCCTCTCCTACACCGCGCCGATTGCATTATTCTGCCCAGTTGACGTTCCCCGTATCACAGCACGCTCGATTAAATGCGGCGCGTGATGCGCACCCGAAATAGTGAGAGATACCCCATCCAGCAGGGGGGAAGCTTTTTGACTTCCTCGGGGGCCGCGTGGAAAGTTCGCCCCGATAACGGATGAGTTAATTTGTAACTTCGCCGAAACGTCGCCGGCTTCGTTTCTAAGTTTCCTTGTATATTTTAAGTTTTCATTAAACGCCGCGATGCGCCCTCCGCCCTCCCATGAAATTATTAAACGGACCGGCAAGGCGCGCACCGTCTCGGACAAGCCGGGAGGATATCGATTGTCGGGAACTCAATTACAGCCGGGATCTGATAACCAGAAGTTAATGAACGTGGATTAATCAAATTATGATGGAAATATTGAGACTCTCACAGAAAATTTTAATTCAATATTATTTCAGCGATATGATCTTTGATGTGCCCTACGGAATCGAAACTTTCCATAGCAGAATACAGCAATTTTTATTTTTTACCGAAAGTAACAAATTATATTTTATAATGAATAAATAGGTATTTGTGCATTAAGTTAGGAAATGTATTTTCTTCCATACTAGGCATTGGATTTTAGATCGAGGCCTTAGCCGAGATTACTTAAATCTAGTAAATCTACTTAACAGATTACTTAAATCTAATACTATGGGAACATCTATTGTACTTTTATCTTTGAGTGTGCAAAATATTTCTTCCATACTTTCATTATTAACTTCACCATTACTTTTATACAAACAGTCCAAAACGATACTTTTTTAAAGAGGCACTTGCTGCCTTAAGATATCTACGTGCAGTTCGAGATTTAGCGCTTTTAGAAGTACGAAATTTAATTGTAAAGCATGAAAACGCGAGTGAAGGTGTGAAGCACGCAGTTGCCTTAAATATTATTCCGTGTTTACAATAAAAACACTCGTGATTATGTTGCGAGTGTTTACTGTGCACGTTTAGGCGCCCGGAATCTCGTTAATAAGCGGACGCCGGGGTTGCGTGTTATTTTTATAAACATCGGAGAGTGCCTCGTTCGAAAACAAACGCTACCGCAACAGTTCTCATTCAGTGAAACGCAATTGTTTAAGTAAAACACAAATATTTATAGATCGCCGAGCTACCAGAATATGGAACAGGTTTCTCCAGCGAAGACGGACACATCGCATCAACACATCGCGAGGACTACGTAATCAAACAACTTATGTCTTCAGTTTCGTCGTTAAACGATTATTTACGTCATTTTTTCGACTAAGTTGACGCGCACGGCTTAATTCACGCAATAAACAAATGCGAGTTATGGTGAGCCGGTGGATTTCAATAAAGAGCTCTGCACCGATCCCTGCCGAAGCGCGAGCGTCTGGATTGAGCCGGGGATTTGAAGATAGACCCAATAATCAACAACGGTATTATTTATGTGTCGTTCGGCTGTGCGATCCGATTGTCGACGCAGGAATTTATGAGCAGTCGGCCTTTATTAACAATTTATCCCGGGGATTTGCGCTTAAACGCCGATTTTCGAATGAAACAAATCACGACGGGGATTCCCGTCCCGACAGGAATCGTCCTGAAAATACTCTGAAATCTAGCCGAGAGGATCCCAAAACGAAATCCATCCAATACCTGAATTTTGCCGAGAATTGAGTATCTGGATGCGCAGTTTATTTCAACTGCAATAAGCTAAAGAACTTAGTAACAGTATAGACATTGATGAGGTATCAAAGACATGTTTAAATAGACTTACAAAATTAAAATTTCATATATTTTAAGACATTTTTCCTTCTTTAGGTCTCCTCCCTTCCTAAGTTTCTAAGGTCCTAAGGTTTCCTTCTTAAGTTGCACTACTAGCAAACTTTTTTTTATTTCTTACACCTTATAAAATTTACACCCTTAGATAAGTATTTATCAGTGGATAGAAAAATCGGTGCTAAATCTCACTAAAACTAAATCATTACTTTTTTGGTTCCCACGCCTGTAAGCACCGTTGGATCTCGACTCCTCTTTCAGATATAATCAGCACCTCACCATTTTCGTCGGGTCTGCTCGAAAACGCCCGGAGCTACCCCTAAAACCTGTTCTTCGGATCCCGTGTTCCCGTTGCCACCCCTAACAGGTCAGTTCGGAGAAAAGTTGTGGTCAGCAGATGCCGAAGTACACGGGCCTCCTCGGCGGAGTGGCGCAGACGGGCGCCCCCTCATCGATATTCCTCACGGGACGACCCCTTCCGCCCCGGCGTTCCTAAATTATGACGTTTTTCCTGGGGCCGAGGCCCGACACATGTGTCACGGGACGTTTCTCTCAGACGGCCGAAGACCGATGTGCTCGGCAGGAGGAAAAAAAAACGCAGGTCGTGATTGATTAACCACATGCTGGAGAGTCATGCGTGAAGATAACCGCCCCCACGCAGGCAAGGGTTGCGTGGCAGCTTTAGGTGCAATCGAAAGATTTGACTCGAATTATAGCGAGGGTCTTGAAAAATATAATATTTTTGTATGCCTAGAAGCTTTTTTGCTCAAAAACACACACATGCTCAAATTGACCATATGAGATGTGGTGCTGGAGGCGAATACTACGTGTCCCATGGACAGCTCACAGAACTAACGTATCTATTAATAAAGAAATAAATGAACCGCAGCGACTGTCACATATTGTCTTTACTAGAATCCTAAAATTTTTCGGCCACATCAATAGAAGGGATGATAATAACCTAGAAAAGCTGGTGAGGTGGACCAACACTATCAAGGCAACAACCAACAACTCGATAACACAAGCAACAAGGGAATCCGGGAACAGGGAAAGATTTTTCGGCCACATCAATAGAAGAGATGATATCAACCTAGAAAAGCTGGTGATACAGGGGAAAATGGTAGCAAAAAGACCAAGAGGAAGATCGCCGATGAGATGGACCGGCACTATCAAGGCAACAACCAACAACACGATAACAAGGGCATCCGGGAAACAAGGGAAAGATGGCGGGATATTGTACGAAGAGCGTCAGCAAAAGAGTAATCCATAATCACGACCTCTCCAAAAAGATAGAAAACGAAGAAGAAGAAGAAGCTTTTTAAGCACTAAGCTCAAAAATATGCAAATACAATTTAAATATACCCAAACAGGGTACCCAAATACTATAAAGACTGCTTTTCGAACTTGTCTTGAAAAATGTAAAAAATTGTATGCCTAGGACCTCTTAAGCACTAAGCCCAAAAATATGCACTAAGTACAATTTAAATATACCAAAATAGGAACGCAATTGCAGATGTAGCAGATTCTATATGTAGAGTCCAACATGTATCGACTCTTAATTTTTTCAATTATTATTTATCATGAATAAAAATATCTTGAGATTTTATTATATAATTTGATTTTTTTCAGGTCAAGTCATAAGTTAAATTAAATTTTGATTGAAATCACGTATATTAAAATGTTGATTAATTTCTTTTTGTTTCTAGGTATGAAAGTATCTACATGTATCGACTCTTAATGTTTTTAAATTATTGTTTATTATGAATAAAAATATGTTGAGATTTTTTTATATAAATTCAAATTTTTCTAATCAAGTCATAATTTAAATTAAATTTTGATTTAAATCACGTATATCAAAATGTTGATTAATTTCTATTTAGTTTCTAGGTATGAAAGTAAAAAAAAATCAATAATTTAATATCACTAACTCTTAGGAAAGCATGGACATTCTAAAACCTTTACAAGTTTTTCCACAAAATCGAAACTCGGTAATTTTGTAAAGATATCCTTAAAATATATTCAGAGGTTCGTAAATGTTGATTAATTTCATTTTAGTTTCTAGGTATGAAAGTAAAAAAAAAAAACAATATCTTAATATCACTTAAGAAAGAATACAGATTCTAAAACCTTCACAAGTTTTTCCACAAAACCGAAACTCGACAATTTTGTAAAGATATCCTTAAAATATACTCACAGGTTCGTAAATGTTAAGATCAAGTGGCCAAAGACGCGTTGGATCCTTGTAACTTACCTGAAAAGAAAGAAAAATATTACAATTAGTAAGATCTTTTAAGGGCGCTAATAACTATATGTGAAATCTAATAATAAGAGTACATTAATAATGTTATAATATTGTTTCAATATGACTCCATTAAACAAACCAAAGCTTACAATGGAACATCTATTTGTTTTTGTTTTATTAAACAAACCAAAGCTTACCATGGAAAATCCATTTTTTTTGTTTTTAACCAGTGTCCAAGTTAAGTTTTTTAAACTTTGATATTCGCGTCTAAATAGGACTTGTGTAATTGTTTAATTCAGAGGTTCCCAAACTTTTAAACATTGTGATCCACTTTATAGAACCCAATCTATAACGACCCACTGCATCCCAACGCAATTATTTTGTTAAGCTTTTCTTTTCGCAATATCTTTTGAATTTTCATTTTTGGAAGTTTAAACCTACCAGTGGGCCGTGACCCATAATTTGGGAAACGCCGGTCTAATTTAACAAACTCTCCATCCCTTATGCTTTAAAATATGAAATACATTAAAATACATTTTGAGCAAGTTTACAGGGACATAGTCTGTCTGTAAAAATGAACTTTTGAAGTTTGTTTTCGGTACCAAATTTATTTTAAAGTGAAAACTCTATCAAATTGGTTAATGTTCACTTTGCCAGTGATTAATTGAAATTTCCTATTTAAAATACAGGCGACAAAATATTTTTTGTTAAGAATTGACTTTTTCATGATCATGATTTTTTCAGTTTTTGAGCTAGAAATTGGCCTTGATCCAAATCTCCTCAGTTCTAGACGTAGGTACTACAAGGTGCTGCTTCAGAAACAAAATTAATTTCATAAATTTCTAACTGGCGATTGCTCAAATATGGACTATAAAATGTACCTTCAATGAAAAGTCTTTTTTTAAGAATTGACTTTTCATGACTACACGAAATCGTGATTTTTTCAGTTTTTTATCTACAAATTGACCTTGCTCCTAATTTCCTCAGTTTTAGACGTAGGTACTACAAGGTGCTGCTTCAGAAACAAAATGAATTTTAAAAATTTCAAACTGGCGATTGCTCAAATATGGACTATAAAATGTACCTTCAATGAAAAGTCTTTTTTTTTAAGAATTGACTTTTCATGACTACATGAAATCACGACATTTTCAGTTTTTGAGCTAAAAATTTGCCTTTTTCCAAATATCCTCAGTTTTAGACGTAGGAACTAGAAAGTGCTGCTTTAAAAACAAAATAAATTTTAAAAATTTCAAACTCGCGATTGCTCAAATATGAACTATAACATGTATCTTCAATGAAGTCATTTTTTTAAGAATTGACTTTTCATGACTTCATGAAACCATGAGTTTCAGTTTTTGAGCTAAACATTTGCCTTTTTCCAAATCTCCTCAGTTTTAGACGTAGATACTACAAGGTACTGCTTTAGAAACAAAATGAATTTTATAAATTTCAAACTGGCGATTGCCCAAATATGGACTATAAAATGTATTTTCAGTGAAAAGTCGTACTTCCTTAATAAAATTACTTATTATTATTTGCAACCGGTTTCAGCTCATTCAGCCATCTTTAGGCACAATTATCAAATATTCAGAGCGCCTGTAATTCCTCGGGGTATTATACATAAGTGCTCACAAAATTTGTAATGTTCATAAGAGTATGTCGTCCTTGTTTCAATGGAGGTAGAGTGTAAAAAATGAAATGTGTAAAATTTCAATCCAATTAATTGTTACGTTAACAGTGCGAGTGACTAATTGAATTTTCCCATTTGAAATACATGGGAACATTTTTTTTTTGTCAAACCCAGTCAAACATTACAATTCTTGTGAACACTTATGTATAATCCCTCAAGAATTACTGGCGTTCTTAATATTTAACAATGTTGCCTGAAGATGGCTGGATAATCAGCTAAGACCGGTTGCAAATAGTAATTAATGCTTATATTAAGGAATTACGACTTTTCACTGAAGTGAAAATATCTTTTCGAAATATGATATTTTGAATTATTATTTGTAATTACCGACTCAAAAACTCCCGAGTACTGTGTTTCAGATATAACATATTATTGTGGAAAATCAAGGTTTTTAGTCGGCCCTTTTGTATTTTGCACACCTTGTACTACGTCTAAAACTCAAGAGATTTGGAAAGAGGCAGATTTTGAGCTCAAACTAGAAAAGTTATGAATTAAAAAAACAAGGTTTTTTTCCCATGTACAATTGAAGCCGAAAAAAAGTAGGACACACGTAAGTGCAGCATCACATTGTAATGTGATAAATGCATGTGACATTTGAATGTGATGCTGCACTTATGTATGTCCTATTTGTGTTTCGGGGTCAACTGTACCTGTTTTAAATGGGAAATTTCAATTAATCACTGGCACGTGTTAACATTAATCAAAGTAGATAAGATTCCCGATAAAAGAAAAAAAACTGAAAAAAAATCATCCAAACATAGCTGATTCCGTTCTCCTCAGATGAAATATTTTCAACCGTCACTTCTCGACCGGAAGAAACCATCAACTTTTGTTTTTAAATGGAATACCCTATATTGTTGAAGCCAGTTTTCAAAACGTCATGTCAGGTAACAATTTTGGAATTTAATTTTAATCTCAGAAATAAAAAGAAATAAGTATACACCTCGACACCCAATGGGTAAAAGAGGGATGGATTATGTATGTATGTAGTATACATACATCTCTACAAAATATGTCCCAAATTAAACGAGGAAGCCAAAAATATGACTTTCCTCGTTTAATTTCGAACATCTTTTGTAGAGATGTATATACACTTATTTCTTTTAATTTCTGAGATTAAAATTAAATTCCAAAATTGATACCTAAAATGACGTTTTGAAAAATGGCTTCAACTTTTCTTAGAAACGAGATAGAAACGTAAATTTCATCTCGAATTATACATGAAAGATACTTTCTATATGTGAAATATTTTGCATCTGAAATTTTTGGCTTTAGTATTTCAAAAATGCCATTACTTAAATGGCCACTTAAATACATCATACTTCATTTATTCGAAATGAAATGTCCTACGTTTTTCTCATACAGGAAAAGTATGCAAGTTGAATGGAGGGTCGCATAGAATATTACGTGGAGATTCTGAATTTTGTTTAAATCTATTGTATTTTAGGGTGGGTAGGCACTTTATAATCATCCTGTCAATATTGATACAACATCAATAGAAATCATTAAAATACTGACACCTAATCATAGATATATTGACTAATTCTTTTATTATAGATGATGTAATTATAGGTGATAAGAAATTATAGGTCAAAACATTAAGTCAATTGTAGTTCAGGTGGAAACGATAAAATTCGTAACTTATTCAATTCGTTTAATTTATTTTATAATCATATTTCCGAAATAAGTAAGTAGTTTTTGAAATATTTCGAAAATTCGAATTTCTACGTCATTTGTATTCAGTATCATGACTTTTTACTAGTAGAGTATTATCAAATTACTAAAATGAGACTAAAAAATATGATTAGGTTTGAGTGTACTAAACCCAAGGTTATCCAATCATTCTCTAATCATTTGGATTGCATGTTCACGATCATCATCATTTTCGATCGTGATTTTTATATCTGGATGATATTGTCAAATTACTAAAATGAGACTAAAAAATATGATTAAGTTTAAGTGTACTAAACCCAAGGTTATCCAATCATTCTCAAATCATTTGGATTGCATGTTCACGATCATCATCATTTTCGATCGTGATTTTTATATCTGGACGATATATATTAATAACAAAATATTTTATTGGGAACCCCATAAACTTTTAATGGACGGTTTCCATGACACACCCTGTATATCATCTTTGTTGGAAAACGATGTAGAAACGACACGTTGAGAACTGGCAAAAGAAGTGAAAATGTTGTTTTTTAGATTACTTACGAACATTTCAAAGCTGAAAAATATGGCCTAGATTAGTTTCTAATATGTATTATCAATTAATTTGAAATATGTATGCTTGTGGGTAGTTAATACAGTTCCGTGTCTGTCAGTGAATAGATACGTACGGTGGTATATGGTATAATTTTATGTACTTCTGAATATCGCATTTTACAAATAATTTACACCATTACATACACTATAATATAAATCAATTAAATGTCAATGTGCTAGTACAAACAACAACAAAAACAACACTAGTTTATGAATTTCAATATTTGCGGAATTTTCACTAATAGGTACGGTCGCGGCCAAAATAAAGTGAGACAAGTCTTATAGTGAATTTGTCTAAAATTAAGATGATTAATCAAGTCATCGTCTCTGGAAAGATAAATCAAGTAACATGTCATTGTAATATATATACCAATGTGTCAATATAAAGCCACATTTTGGAATGGCTCCTCAACTTAGTGCTTTTAATAAAGCAAGAACTATAGAGAAGTTGAAAATGGATGGTCCTATCAGGCATAATTTTTGACATCTTCAGCTAAACCAGATTCACACTAGGCAAAAAAACTGTCCCACTTTTGTATGGCTGCGACCGTACCTATTTAACTGGAAAGTACAGGAAAGTGATATTTTTTTCTGCACTTTTGCGACTTTGTCAATGGGTGGACGGGATGATGTTTGTTTGTATAGAACATTTCGACAGTTTAGCTTGTGGGTCTTCGATGACTCGAGCGCTCGTGAGTAACCGGAGTAGCGAAAAACATGCTCAACCTCGTAAACACATTACCACCGACATGCCCTTTTCGCGGACAAAGGCCAAATTGTTATTTTACCTGGCGTCACGAACGCCGCGATCGAAGTATAAACAACAACGCGGACGACAATGGGCCTAAATAATTGAATCCGAAAGTTCGCACTGGACGATTCGATTGGCAAAAAAAATGCGAGAGCGAGCTTTAATGCGAGCAGTTTTCAATTCACACCGGTGAGATGGTATCTCCCCGCACGCCGAGTTCATGTTTTGCCCTATCTCATCTAATATCGCCTTGTTTTTGTGCCGTTTTCTTTTATTGCCGTCGGAATCGGCGCTGCGGAGGCGTGCAATGAAGTACGTGCAAAAAATACAGGAGCGTGTGTCGTTCGAGAGGAGCGTGATAACTTTTTAAGGGGGGCTCGGCCTTATACGCGGCAGGGCATTGTATCGGCCGGAAAAATCCACCGACATTTGAACCTATTTAGCCTCCCATCTGGGATTCGCGTAATTGTCGCTAAATAAGGGGGGAAACGGCCCGGGGAAGTAATGAACATTTGAGTGTTATTGTTTAAAAAGGCTCAGCTGTGTCGTGACTCATGCGCGCCTGGGCCCCGAGAACAAAGCGTTTTCATCCAAATTGGCCCTAAAAGTAAACGTGCACCGTGCACTTTTTCAACTGCACATTTTTGTTCGTTTTGTGCTTGCTCACAACCAGATGCCGGCACGGCGAATTTTTCAGCTGCATTACCATTAGTGCTGGCCGCAATTCAGACGTTACGTGCGCCATCGAGTGCTATTTCAGGGCACAAAAATTACTGAAACTTTCATTCGAAAGAACATATTGTAGGGGTTCACCATGCATGGGAATATCTAAGCAGTAAGAGAAAATATTCAGTCAGAATGATTACAAACGTTAGCAGGTAGTAATCGAGACTTAGTGAAAGACTTCGACTTGCTAAGGTGATTTATTAAGTGATTGTATACGATAGACCGAGTGGTCATTTAAATTTCAGCACTAGTAAGGGCTGACCAGCAACCTTATCAATAAAAATTGCTAATTGGCTGCGAAAATTTCCATATATAACTAGAGCAGAAGTTTAAATGATCACCTGTAAAGCTACACATGAAAAACTTTTTTATTTGTTGTTTTCGAAAAAATGTCATCTATATAAAAATTTTGCTTGTTCTTAAAGCCTAAACAAAACAGCACAAAACAGCAAACAATCTTTCGTTTTTCCGGCACAAAAATATAATTGGCACCACCTTACATTGCGAAATTGAGAACTAACCCCACAACATGTACTAATGCCAGAATGATACAACTTTTGTTTTAGTTTATATTTACATTTAGGTACAAAAAAACTTTTTTTGACTAAGCTTTTCTATGGGCATTAGCGCTACAAATGTTGATTACAATACTTAATATACAACATAGCGTAGGATGAAGTAAAATGAAGCACACAATTTATATAATAAAACTCTCATCTCGGAATGAGCCATAGATATAAACTAAATATAGATTTATCACAAATGCCTACAATCTGAAACTAGTTTTTTTTATATAACATTATCGTTGCGAATTACTATTCCTATTTGAACAACTTGGCGAAAATATTTACTTATCTTCCCTTCGTACCTTCGTATCACCATTTTCATCAATATCGCGATTCATGGAGGAAGTCTGTGCCAAAACCATAACGCAACACGTCTCGGTGAACAAAGGTACTACTGTTTCACAACCTGATTTCCTATAGGGTGATATACATATATCACAATGGGTGCCGATAATTTCTATGCCTATCTTGTTAGAATGTGTTGACTTTATTGCCACACTAATGCAATTTATCGAAAAGTAGGTGATAACTGCTCAAGACTGCACTATCATAATGCGACATTATTACGTTTTATAACAGTGTTTATTGGGTACAACAACAAATAACATATACTATAACACCGTACAAGCAATAAATAAATAATAATATTTAATCATGTAGTTTATCACGCTTCCAAAATCATTCAAAAGGCATTAAATGCACAGATACGCTTTATGCATACTATCATATTTTTGTAGAATGTATGTGTGCAAAAGTTCTACGTATAAAATTTTATTCACTTATAATTACACGAGCTTTTTTATGTCGAAGTAAACTTGACATTTCAATAAGACTTTTGTTGCCTAGCAATTTAACGAAAAAAATTGCCTTTGAAAAAAGGCAAAAAGGCAATGAGTCCGTAGGAGAAGTATTTTTTTCTGGCAGTTTGTTGAGTTAAATATCCTAATGGCAACAAAACTCAAATTTGACATTTATAATTAAATAAATTTACTGAGACAAAAAAAAAAGATTGAGTGTAATCCGGTAAGACAATTTAATGAATACGTAAATCACTAATTTAACAAATAAGGTGTAAATTGTAAACAGCATATAACATCGTACATTGTTGGCAAATTGACATAGTTGAATTCACAGTATTGCGAGGCACATTATTGTTTCTGGCTTTTTAAATTTCTCCAATCGAAAATTCTCCAAATCGCAACATTTTCACAGATCAAATACTTTTCTGACAACGCAAGTTTGAGAAAAAAATGTTTACATGTCATGCCAGTGTTGCTAGAGATCGATGATGCAGACCTACTAGAATCAGAGGCTTTCAAACGTTAGGTCACGTTGCTGAAAGCTGAAAAGTTAGGGCAAACTTTTTTCGCTGTCATAATGACACAAACACCGCTGCTTATGGGATTTTTAGTGTATGAATTAAGTTGTCATAATTATATTTTATATACAGGGTGTTTGCTAAAGGTATTCCGAAAATTTGGATATCCTCGCTGATGAAAACCACACAAAAAAGTTCAAATAAACATATTTATATGAACCTTGTTTTCACGAAATTTGTACGAAATTTCAGAATAAGTAATGAAAAATTTCTGAAAACTTTTCAAATAAATAACGAGAAGAATAAAATAATTATTCATTGCAGTTATATGTTAAATTTTGATAAGTAACAATTTTGCCTTTATGGTGTTTTTACCATAGATGCAGGGGCTAAGTGTGTACCATCCTTTGGTATGGTCTAAAATTCTGCAATATGCACTAATTATTTGGTAATACCAAATACATAACTAGACAAGAATAAGAATTATTACAATTATTTATAACTGACAAATTTTAAGTAAACTGAAAGAGTAGTATGAACATTTATTCCGTATACAGGTACATATCTGCAGCCTACTTAATACATATAACAATATAATATTGATGATAGATAGATAAATATATAATATATGATGTGATACATAATATATGGAATGGCTATCGACGTTCGGCTCTAAACTGATAGATTTTCATTGATTTTATTTTATTAGTCTATAATAAATTGAAATTTTATATACGATTATAAATTAATTGTAAATTAAAGCTTTGATTCGAACAATTCAGTAGTGTTATGGCGAAAGATGTTATCTGCAATTTTTGTTATTTTATAGGAAAAGCAAAAACAGTTTTGCATTTATAATTGTGAATATGTTTAGGCACGTATCATTACCATGGTTATTTATAATACAAAGGTACAATAAAGATACTTCATCAATTCATACTTAAAGTATACTTTATTTGTGGCCATTTGATGCCAAAAAGTGAATTTTGAAAGAAAGGCAGATAGCATGTTTTGCCATAACACTACTGAATTATGAATACAAATTTGCTAAATTTTGAGATGTCTCTGTAAGTACGTAATGTTCAATTTTTAATTTTAACTAAGAAGGCTGTGGTTTCATTTTATAAAGTTCTACACATGAACACCAACAAAAATGAGCTGACAGAGAAAAAAATATTAAATGTCAGATTTCTAACAACGATGCCTAATCCATATATTAAAATAATTAAATTATTGCTTCAATCTATTAAGTAGATTTATGTTTTAAGTAAACTAATCATTAACTATATTTTATATTATAATTTGATTGATTTGCTTTTATAAAATAAAAATAGCAAATAAATTCTGTACTCAATAGATACTTAATTTGATGACAACATTGCCCATTGTCATAAAATATAACCTCTTTTTTTTAAATATAACCTTTTTTTATGTCTACTGACTTTTTACATTGGCCAATAATACTGTCACCCTAACAGAGCCAACTATGTTAAAAATAAAAATGGAATAGATTATATCTCTGAAGTTATATTTAATCGTTATATACTTGCTAAAATCTTAATAGAAAGTTTTCTTGTTAAACACTTTTTAAACACATTTATATCTCATTAGAAAATAAATCTAAGTAGAATCTAATAATCAACTAACCCTCGGCAGTTTCTAAATTTATTATATCCAAATGAAGGATAATTCAAACCTGTAACTCATTAATAATGTTTAGATTTTCTAATGTCTAGCTTTTATAATTCAAATGTCGGTTTGCTATATATAAATTGAGGTGAGTGGATGAAGGCGCTATGTAACAATTTTGTCTTTATGGTGTTTTTACCATATATGAAGGGGCTATGTGCTGTACAATTCTTGGTATGGTCTAAAATTGTGCAATATCCACTAATAATGGAGATTAATTAAACTATTTTTTATTGTTTTCTTCCTTCTTTATGGAGTACTTATTGGGAGTTTATATGTTTAGATATAAAGATGTTTTGTTGTTTTTATTATTTTTAATATTTCTTCTTCATCTTACCAGACTAGTTTCGGCTATTTTTCAGCCATCTTCAGAGGTGTTATTTCTACAATATGAATTGTTTACAAGTCATATTTAAATATAGAAAGTATATTAAAAATAAGTTTGTGTTTTATGAGGTGTATGTGTATTATGAGTATGTGTATTTTAATTTAATTTTAGGGTTGTTATATTATTATTTGGTAGGTACTTACTGGTAAATAATTTATTTAAATTTAATTTTATTATTTATTTATTTTATTTCGCCTGACTAGTTATAACAACCTTAAATACATAACTGGCATTTTATGGATAAAACCTTAGACATAATTTAATTTTACTTACTTTTTGAGTTCAATATTTATATATATATATATATATATATTTATATATATATATATATATATTTAAATATATATATATATATATTGTGATGGTATTTGTAGTATTTATTTAGATTAATTAGAATAGATTTATTGTTATTATTATATAAGTTTTAGATAGAATTATAATCTTCAGGGCACAAGCCAACAAAATTTATTGTAAATATTGTAAATGTGAATATGAACAAATATGCACAAATATACAAAGCAATCCGCGGATGAAGGTTGTTGAATGGTTACCACGGGTGACAGGTGACTTCGTGCATAGACGCTTGGGGAATTAAATAATGGAAAGTCGAAAATAATCAACAACGAGTTGGACGAGGGGGAGAGATGCGTGTGGATCGCGGGTGGAGATGTTGCGATTCTAATACAAATACATTACAAAATATTAACGGGGTTTCAACGATTGGACATATTGCTGGAAGAAGACAGTCAACCAGGAGAGGAATTCAACGAGATAGGAGCCGTGACGGAGATATTCAAAGTCAGGACTTCAAGCCGCTCAACTTCGCACACAAAAGTATCTGGTTACTTTTGTGGTAATCAACAACGGATCAGACGGAAAAGCAGGGACAAGAGGACGACGTAATCAAGGAACCACAAGAAGATAACTGCAAGTAGAAAGTTTGCGTAAAGTGCAAGAGTCATATTATCACATAAGTTGGCTTGTGCATATAGGATTTATTTTGTTAATGTTGGTCATAGTTTATTATGTATTTAATAATTTTGTTTTCTATTGTTTTTGATTTGTTTGTTTAGTTCAGTTTATATTAGACGTTTTAATATTTGGTTATTTTCAATTCATTAAAGTATTTGAACAAAACTCTATTTAGTTATGATTGATCCTACTATTGAACCTGAGATAAGAGTAAACAAAATAAAAACGTAACATTTTGTAGTCCCGAAAGTAGGGCATTGCAAAAACGTTACAATATATATATATATATATATATATATATATATATATATATATATATATATATATATATATATATGATATTAGATAAAATTTTATAAATGTAATAAACTTAATTTTTTCCAATTCGCATTATTAAAATCCTCATTAGGTATGTATATTGAATCTCATCATTTACACAACAATTTAATCGAAAGGGTGAATATTTTTACTTTATTAACTATAACCATTGACAGCGTGAATAAAGTAAAGAAATACGTAACTTCCTTGAACTAACTAACTACATTTTCCTTGAAATTTTCGTTGACACCAGACAATGTGACACTTCGCGCAAATTCTTCAATTCTAATAACGAATTGTGAAAAATCTTGTATGATACACGTGATAAAGCAATTTTATCCACTCGAAAACATTATCGCACTCGCCTTCGACTCTTGCGTTAAATTGTTTTTTTCGTGGATAAAATTCGACTTTATTCACTTATACCATAAATAGCTATTAAAGTCTTTTTTTAATTGAACGTAATTTTCTCAAAACTTATTTAATGTTATATAACCCGTTCATTCACTTGCGCCTTCAATTGCGTCTTATGTATGCTCGTAAACGGAAAATACTTACTAATCTTAGAATTCAAATTTCTGTTTACTTTCAGTAACGTTTTAATACGAGTTTATAGAATATATGGTTTCATAAATAAATAATCATATTTTTACTTGTAAAACCCTATGCCTACATTGAACAATGTGTGTAAATATTGATGAATAGTGGAAATCTACAAACTTATTTTATGTTATATAACCCTTTCATCCACTTGACCCTTCATTTGTGTCTTACATATGCTCGTAAATGGAAAATACTTCCTAATCTTTGAATTCAAATTTTTGTTTACTTTCAGTAACGTTTAAATATGAGTCTATAGAATATGAGGTTTAATAAATAATTAAGATTTTGGTTAATCCTACAGTACACTGTTTGTGTCTCGGTTTGACTGTTTTATATGAAATAATAAAAAATATCTTATTTTTACTTGTAAACTATGCCTACATTGAAAAATGTGTGTAAATATTGATGAATAGTGGAAAACTATGGGCACATCCATTGATTATCAAGACATAGTACCGATTAAGTATACGTGCGTTTTATTTGATATTTAACGTACCTATACGTTTATTATAAATTCAAGGTACTGGAGGTATGTGGAAAACATATGCCTATATTTATTGGAATTTTTTGCGGAATTTTTCCGCAATTAATTTAATTACACTTTCCCCATCATATTCCATTACCCCATATTATGGAAATTATTTGTGAAATTTTTGGGCCAAAGTGGAATTTTATTGCATCAATTTTTGTTACATCGCTATTTACTCTCAATGTGTAAATTAATAAAATCTCGCTGTATTTATTAGATCGGACGAAAATGTGTGTGCCAAATTAGTTTGTGCTATAAACAAAAAATGTAATTCGACGTTATTTTTGTATACATCTTGACGATAACAACAAGACATTCGAGAAAGGGCTTGGCCATTAAATTGAGTTATCTGATCAAGCTCAATTGCGACGATCAATTAATCAGCAGGATAACGGCGCGGAAAAAAATTGTTACACACGTGCGACATAACGCGAGGATTAGGAATACATACGGAAAGCACAACAAAATGTCATCAATTTACCACACACTTTGTTTAAATGAAACTCAATTCGATTATCTGATCCGGCCGCAGGAATGCCGCAGCCTATCGCTCAGCTCTGTTAATCAATTAATCAGCGAGGTAACTGTAGAAAATTAGTTCTTTTATCCTCGCAACTGGGAATAACTGTAAGGAGACGAAAACATTGGGAACTCTCGAAATTTATGCAAATCACGGTGAAGAGAAAGAGGGTTTTGTTTGCCACCGGTGAAGCGTGGATTTTCGGCGTCTTCCTGATGATATTTGGCCACCTACGCTCCCATGACGAGACAGGTTCGATAACGACGTCCACTCATGGCGAGCGCAGGAAATTAAAGGAGCGCTCGAGAAATGGCGCGGCGTCTTCCAGCAAATTGAAAAAGGCATTTTTAATTGAATTAGTGCGGCGTTGTTTGCGATAGGAAAAGGGCGCGCGCACGAAAAATTAATTGACTTCATTATTAGTTTTAATTGAATCATAATTTAATTAACCAATTGAAATATAATTATTTCATTGCGGGCAGACGCTCCCTAATAGGATAATTTAATAATAAAAGAAACAATTAGGAAAAATTGCTGCTGCAGTGCATTGACTTGTTTTTTCCACGGGGAATAAAGTTAAATAAACCCGCTCGGTGTGGAGGATTTGGGTTTTTCGGGGCGCGCGAAAGAAATTCCATTAATTCCCATTGACGGAGCACACAAATCTCTCCGGTTCCATTAGGGAGACTGTATTTATCGTGCGGTTTCGCTTAATCAAGGTTGCAATGTTAATTAAAACATCGCATACCTGCGCTCCGCTCCGTTGCGCGGGGTTCGGGAAGGGGTCCGGGGTGAAACAGGGGGTTGGATCCGTTGAAAGGAGGCTACTTACTGCCCCATGAAAGATTAAAATTTTTAATTACCGGCGCAATGAAAGTTTTAATGACAGCTTTCATGAGGAGCCGGCGCGCGCTTAAACTTTAATTCAGCGGAAGCTCCCTTACCTTGAGGACGCTGCCGGACGAAAAATTCCAGTGCGAAAAATTAAAAATAAAATCCAAATGCGTTTGCCGCTGCACAGAAAAAAACTGCCAAAATTAAATTGCGGTGGCCACGAAATTGTTAGTAACAAACCCACAGTGTCTTCGCGTGCACGGCTATCGTATTTTGACGCGTGTCTGGCTTGCAGAGTGGTATGACTCTACCAGCAACGGCGGTCGGATGCGGACTGAACGCTTTGAGTTGCGGGCGTTCGCAGCGCACGGTTTTCAGCTGTTTTCCTCCTTCATGGCATTCCAGGTCCTCTCCTTTCAACTCGTGGCACACACCACGACGGCCACGAGGGCTTTGCACACACACAAATACACACACTTGCCGAGAGGTACTTGTGTGGGATCAGAGGGGCTCGCCAAAATTTCACGTGCGTTGCACACGGAAAATTCGATTTTCCATCGGCGAAGTTTACGGCGAAAGTTTAAAAAAACAACCGAATAACAAACAATCGGCTAATTTAACAACATCGTAGGGTTGCTGATACGTTTTTCAGTCGTATACGTACTTTATAGACTTTATTCTGAAAAGTAATATTAAAATTATTGTTGGAATCAATGATTATACAAATAACAATTGCAACAACAATAACAATAACAATAATAGTTTTCCGTAGTTGGCTACGGAATTAACTAGCAATTATTCCACTGGGTTCTAATTAGTACAATTTTCTGTAAAGTTAGATTGAAATATGAAACAAGTGAAAGCCCGGCTCTTTCACCCTTAATGCTGCAAAAGTTTCCAAAACAGAAATAGTAAAATAAATTGAAATTTATATTTTTTAATTAATAATAATATATAATATAATATAATAATAATAATAATAATCCAGAGATAGTGTCACATACCTAAGTCATAATATAAGGTACACATAATAATTTTGTACTATACCGCATTATCATTGCTAGAGTCACGGATACTACAGCACACATTAGTTTATGATGAAAATGATGATGATTAGGGTCCGGATTTCCATTAGTTTATGATGAAAATGATGATGATTAGGGTCCGGATTTCTAGCAAATGTGCTTTTTAGCTATCAATAGCAGTTTATACGTATTAATAGCACACCAATATAATTTTAAATTGTGACCGGATCACAAAAACTATTCAAAAAAATTGAGCCGCGGTTTAACGGTGGTTTAATCTTAGTAACCTTGGCAACCCTTTGTAAAACACCGCTAAACCACTGTTTAAACTTTTATGAATAACACTGTTAGTGTTTTCACACCTATATTGTTTTTATTTTTCTGCTTATTTTCGAATGTTTTACTTTTTTTGCATATTTTGTTGGAAAATCTGATTTTTTATTTGCTTATTTAGCGATTTTTGCCATTGACTAGAAACATTGTTTTTGCCAAATTCAGTTCCACATGAAAAAATAATACTTGTATGGGAAAAGCTACAATGGATTACATTTTTATGAATAACGCTGTAAGTTTTTTACTTGTTGTGCTTATTTTCGACCTGTTAGCTTTTTTTCATATTTTCTTGGATAATTTGATTTTATTTTGCTTATTGAGTAACTTTTACCCATTAGAAACATTTTTTTTGCCAAATTCAGTTCCACATGAAAAAAGTAATACTTGTATGGTAATCCATGTGCAAGCCATGCAGAGTAAATACAAAAAATGTGATTTTTTTTTAAATTTCCCCAGCTTTTACCATACAAGTATTACTTTTTTCATGTGGAACTGAATTTGGCAAAAAAAATGTTTCTAATGGGTAAAAGTTACTCAATAAGCAAAATAAAATCAAATTACCCAAGAAAATATGAAAAAGCATAGAGCAGCAGAAACAATTAGAGATCAATTAAAAGCTAATCTGTACCTCCCATATATTCCATATACCTTTACCTCCGAAACCAATGTAGGTTTCGGAATTTTCTGCATCGTCTGCTGAAGCCACATAAATGTCAAAATATATTCAGAAAATCAAGAGATAGAACAACATTTAGCTTTTCTAAAACCTACCTATGCTTTTGTTAGTGATTCAATAAAAAAAAACCCGAAAAGCAAGGATTCTCCTTAGTGGAATCTGTCATGATTGTCCATGATTTTAAAATATCCCTTCAAGAAGAACCTGACAAAATTGGGCAAATAATATGCAACAAATTTGATGATGTACTTAGAAAAGCAAGCAAGCAAGAACTGGAAAAGCAAGGATTGTCCTTAGTGGAATCTGTCATGATTGTCCATGAATTTAAAAAATCCCTTCAAATAGAACCTGGCAAAATTGGGCAAATATATATATAAACAATCTTTATTAGGTTATCGACCCCATGGGGTCTTTCCGCCCTTGGGCAAATAATATGCAACACATTTGATGATGTACTTAGAAAAGCAAGCAAGTAAGATCTGGAAAAGCAAGGATTGTCCTTAGTGGAATCTGTCATGATTGTCCATGATTTTAAAATATCACCTGGAAAAATTGGGCATAAACTTCAGAAGATAGTAAATTTTTTACAAGGCAATTTTGAAGGAAATTTCGAATTTAAATATTAATATATATATATATATATATATATATATATATATATATATATATATATATATATATATATAATCGATCTTTATTGGGCTATCGACTCCATATGGGGTCGATAGTCCCCATATGGGGTCTTTAAGGTCTTTCCGCCTTAAATATTAATATTTTTCTAATATTTGCATTTAAGTACGCGACTATAACATCGGTGGATGTCGAGACAAGTTTTTCCGTTAACAAACATATTTTTTCCGATTAGAGGAAAACTTTTCTAATAGAAAATTTAGAAAAACACATTGTAATTAATTGTTTTCATAAAAATTATTGAGAATTTTTTCACACTAGCATACATATTTCCTATATTTGTTAATATTATTTTTTTAAATGTTATTTAAATTTGGAAATAAATGCTTATGTTTTGCTTTATTTTGCTTTATTGAAGTTTTTTTCCAGTGTTTTGTTACTTAATTTTCTTGATTTGCCTGCTTTTTTAAGCTCTTGTTATGAAATTTTTAGTGCTTATTTATCCGGACCCTAATTATCCGGATCCGGATTCTTAAATTTTATTTATTTTGCGATTGTAAATTCTCCAGCATTTCTTCTGTTAGTCTGTGTATACACAACATCGCTTTTCCCATAAAACACAGTGCCAATATGACTCGTGATTGAGATATGTAAGACTTACACTGAAGAATTAGAAGATGGAAATTCAATTTGCGTTGTAACGTTTTAATACAAGTACGGCGATATATTTAATTTAATAATTAAATTATTTTATTATTTAATAATAATTTTATAAAAAAAGAAGAAATTTAACAAATAGGCGTTTCGTTTAGGTTCTTAAGTATAATATATATTTATGTAACAAGTGAGTTAAGTTGTCATTTGTGTCATGAAAAACATCTTTAACTCACGTGTTTTATACAATAGTTTATTCAATTCTGACCTTTTAAACTGAAAAATAGTAGTTTGTAGTTACGCATCTACAGCGTTATTAATAAAAATTTAAACCATGGTTTAGCGGTGGTTTAGAGGTGATATACAAAGGGTTACCAAGGTTACTAAGACTAAACCGCCGTTAAACTGCTAGCTTTTATAAATAACACTGCTAGTTTTTATCAAGTCTTTCACCGACTCAACGTCGAGGCGTTAGCCGAGCACTCTCACAGATAAAATTCAATTTTAGCGTCTTGTATAAAAAATAATTATTAATTCACTAGTGGACTAAAATAAACATATACTAATTTCTGTTTTTCACGAAACGATTCAAAATTTTGAAAGACATTTCAGTTTCCACAGATGTTAGTTGATGAAGAAGTTTTTTTAATTGATAATTATTTTATACTCGTACAAAGTGAGAAATCGAGATTGAATGTCGATACTCGCTTCAACGGTAAAATTCATACTAACGATATTTCTACTTCTATTTCTAACTTAATACTCATTGATTCAGATTATTGCAGGTTTTGTATTGTCATTAAATATTAGGAAACATGCTTTGAATATTCCGAAAGTGCGTAAATATGCTATTAAAATGTATTCTGAAAAATATTAAGGCAAATATTTCGAGAAATACAGACATTATAAAAAATATGACCAGAATGAAAATATGCAGTTTTGCAACTATTATCACTTATAAATAATAACATGTTGAATGGTACCTGAACACTATCAGAAACAAAAAAAAATTACAAGCTTCTGTAAAGTTAGATTTTAGAGGTAATAAACATAACATATCGTGGACTTGCAAGGAAAAGTGACCAAGTCAAAAAATATAGTTTTGAGACAAATGCATTTGAAAATTCAATACTTCACGATAAATCTAGTTTTCAATAATAATTATATTTGCAAAATGTTTATTAACATTTCAGTGAACAATACAATACAATACAATATAGAAACTTTTTCCTGATAAATACAATGAATCATTGAACTGGCTGTAGGCTCGTACCTTATGCCAGGATTGGGAGCTCGTAGCCAAGCCCAATGGCTTGGAGGGGGAACTCCAAGACCCCACAATAAAAATACAATGAACATTTATTGTACCTAATCATTTAAACTAATTTTTGTCAACTTTGTACTTGATCACATTTTCTTATATGTTCACCATATTGGCATTACTGACATCATAAAATTTGAACAGGTGACATAAATTATTTGAATTTCTATGACGTATATTCTACATGATATTCTATTGTCTATCTGAATTAGTTAGAGCCTTTTTATCTTACAACGTGCATATTCTTGCAGTGCTTGTGTACCAGCGAATGAAGACATACGTAACTGCAAAATAAAACAAAGCTTCATGTTACTTCCTCGAACTCGGTCTATCAACGCGTTGGCAATCGAGCCGCAAACAAAACTAATTATCATCATCAGGCAACTGGGAGTTTTATTTCAATCCAACACGATAATTACACTTCGTCGTTTCAGACATTGGCTTGACGTCTTCGCGGTCGGCGCGAGTCGCGTTTAATATTTCAGACGCTGCGCGAGACACGAAAATTACACGTATGTGTGGCCCGGACACGATATCGGGTTTTATTAACAATTCACATTGTAGGAAGGGGTTTATTTACTCGATTGCGGGCTCCGAGTTACGACATATTGTCGTAAATACGGCTGAATAATTGACGCGCTTTGGAGCGGGAGATCGGAGGATATTTTAAATTATATTGACGGGACGTCCACGAAATAATAAGCACCTGAGACACCGGAGGCAATCATAAATGCAGATTGCACACTGCAGCTTATCAATTTCCTAGCTACAAGTTTATATAATATTTATTAGATGCTATGGATTACGTGAAGTTACACGCCTATGATACGGACATACTATACATTTCATTATAGAGTAGTCTGAATTTTTTTGTAGCAATACGCTATTATTCAACGATATAATAAATATAGTGTAGTAACTTTTGCATTTTTCGTCATATAGTAATATTACCTTAAAAAGTTCTAACTTCACATAACACAAATTTTATTTGTAATAAAATAACAAATTATTAATGACAACTCAATAATATTCAACTCGGCAAAGATTTTGCACATTTAATAGAGCGCAGGAATTGTCAAGGCGATTACTTACACCATCCTTAAAGAGGAGCTTTGGCATTCAGGGCCCAGATCGGTGAGAATTTTGGAGAATCTCCAAGGAGGCGCTCCTTGGGAAGGGAATTTAAGCCGCTGATCCCCTGAGTTGTGTTGTACTCTGCATGCATTATGGTGAAGTCGGCAGATGTGCGATTTCTTGTATTACTTAGGTCCTCATAATCAATATCGAATTGCTTATAAATCCTCGGCGAGACTTTCCAACTTGAAGCTTCGAACAGCTTGGGATTTACACGAATTGTTTATAATTTATGCTGATAAAATGGACCCCTACACTATTTCTTGAGAATTTTTACGTTGTTTCAAACTATTGCTGAAACTTTCATTACTTCAAAATCTATAAAATAGTTTTACACGGGTTTATTATACAGGGTGTTTCCTAAACATGAGCAAAAAATGCAAGGGGTTATTCCATGGGTTATTAAGAATATTTTGTCGTTTGATGATGTGTGAAAAACCGCTTTATTTCAAAGATACACGAAGATAAATAAATGACAGTAACAGCATTATTTGTTAATTTAAAGCAAAGTTAATAATATTATTGTCAAACAATTTTATCACCATGTATCTTTGAGATAATGCGATTTTTCAGACATCACCAAAGTACAAAATATTCTGCTGTAAATCTGAAATCCAAGAACCTGAAGCTTATTATTATTAATGTAATATTATTATATTCCTTATTATTGGTTATTTGACAACTAGAATTTACTACCTTCAGAATTTCATTGATGACAATGACGTCTATAGCAGATGACATTGATGCAACAAATGCCAACCCTCTCCATGTTAACGATTAAAAGTGACAACCTCGCGTAGTACGTACATTGTAATATCTAAATCTAAAAGTGTATAAATCCCTTGCATTTTTAGCCCATGTTCAGGAAACACCCTGTATTTTTCATTATTATTGGTTATTTGACAACTAGCAGTTACTACCTTCAGAATTTCGTTGATGACAATGACATTTCTAGCAGATGATATTGATGCAACAAATGACAACCCTCTCCATGTTAACGATTGAAAATGACAACCTCGCGTGGTACCTACATTATAAAATCTAAATCTAAAAGTGTATAAATCCCTTGCATTTTTAGCCCATGTTTAGGAAACACCCTGTATTTTTTATTATATAGGGTGGTCACTTTTACGACGCCCACCATTAGGATCTGATGAAGACGGAAATATATACAGAGTTTGTGAAATGGGAGAAAAGTTTCTTATTTTCATGCCTTTTAATATTCTGAAAAGAAATCCGGGATATCTTGCACAGTTTCTGAAATAGCGCTGAAAAACCGAAAAAGTGTACTTTCCTTTTCCTTTTATAACTTTTCTATTTTTGAAGGAAATTTTACGAAACTTGGCACTCTTACATTTTTTGACGTGAGATTCCTGATGACAGTGCTAAACATTTTCTGCGCCAACTAGATGCCCAAATTTTCATAGTCAACTTTTGATTTTCTTATGGCCGCCATATTGGATTTTAATAGCATTAAATCTGACGAAGCAAGAAGTCTGAAGCATGGGCAATCTGACATTTTTTACGATTCCTTAAACGCCAAAAAGTTGATGGATCTGACGGATTCGGGATATTATTCACCATAAATTCTAAACGTGACTGTCGTATTTCTGTAATTCCTTACATAGAAATTGTATATGTCAATTTTTGATGTTGGGGATAATATCTTGACTTTTTTAATAACCAAAGATAATATCTCTGTTTTTCACTTTATACACAATAACATTACTCACAAGTTATTTTCTTTGTATGAAGAAATGTCAAAATGGTAATTTGTTATTTTCCATGGCAACTTCATTTTTAGAGCAGTCCATAGTAGTTTGATATTTGCAACAAATTTTTAAATTATCGAGTTTTGGTAGTAAATAATGTCTGATTCCCATGTGTTATACATGGTTGAAATCGGAATTTCTTGCTCATTTGAATGCTATTAAAATTCAATATTGCAGCCATAAGAAAATCAAAAGTTGACTATGAAAATTTGGGCATCTAGTTGGTGCAGAAAATGTTTGGCACTGCCATCAGAAAGCTCACGAAAAATGTAATAGCACCAAGTTTTGTAAAATTTCGTAGAAAAAAAAGTAGAAAAGTTATAAAAGGAAAAGGAAAGTGCACTTTTTCGGTTTTTCGGCAATATTTCAGGAACTGTGCAAAATATCCCGGATTTCGTTTCAGTATATTGAAAGAAACCAAAAATAGGAAACATTTATCCTATTTGACAAAGTCTGTATATATTTCCGTTTAATAGAACCTAATGGTGGGCGTCGTAAAAGTGACCACCCTGTATAAGTAATAATACAGTAGCACCTGAATAGTATTAATCTGCAAAAGCTGAAAAGCACTGATTATTCTGTACTTTTGGGTACTGTAGGTACCTATAGTACAATTAACATACATATTTAATAACTAAATATTCTTGCACACATGATATAACTAATTGATATTTGGTTATAAAGATGAGTTAAAATGAGATGAGATAAATGATGTGTTTTAATTTTGTCACACATCTCAAGTAAAACTAAAAATGGAACAAAATAATTACAATATAGCTCTGATTCGGAATTCTAACAAAAAGGTAGTTTGTAATCAGAATGCAATTATAGTTATTAGATAGAATATACTGTCAGGTATACACGTCAGGTTTTTGTGATATTTCAATTTTTGCAAAATGTTCAACTTAATTTTTTTTATGCAAGACTTTTTTTATGGCAGTACTGGATTAAAATTTTAGTTACCGGTATCACTTTTCTAACCTATCTTCAACTCAGAACGTATTTTGTAGGTAAATAATGCAAAAACTATGTAAAACATCTTTAAACAATGACGTCTCACACATTTTGTTTCGCATTTCGTACTTTTGTATAGTGAAAACTTTCCCAAAAATGCATTTAAATTGAAAGGACAACATATTCGTCAAAATTTGTCGACCAGTGTTGTTATTGAAACTTGATAATCGTGTTTGAAATTTTGCGAAAATAAGAAACTTTTCTCCTATTTGACCAACTCTGTATATATTTCCGTTTAATAGATCCTAATGGTGGGCGCCGTAAAAGTGACCACCCTGTATAGTAATATTACCTTAAAAAGTTCTAACTTCATATAACAAATTAATATACTTATTCATTTATTGCAACAAATGTCGTATTGATTTTTTGTAATTCAGAACCCGTTAAGTGTACTTTTTCAAAATTTCGGGAAACAAAGATTTTGTCTTTAATATTTAATATATTTTAATACCACAAAACAGAATGGCAGTTGAATGGATAATACAGAAAAATATGCGTTAACAATATGAGATACTAATTCCTTAAACTAAGAAACATTAATAAAAATTACTGTTGGCAGGTTTCTGAAATATATAATTAAATTGTAAAATGTACCATTTACCATTATAGTATAATGGCAAACCCTCATAGGGTATCACATTGTGATACCCTGTCAATATTTTCAATTAAATTGTACCATGTACCATTTACCATTATAGTGTAATGGTAAATGGTACATGGTACAATTTAATTAATTAACGTTTATTTCAGAAACCTGCCAACAGTAATTTTTATGCATGTTTCTTATTTTCAGGAATTAGTATCTCATATTGTTAACGCATATTTTTCTGTATTATCCCGTCAACATGATTATGGTATGGTATATGGTATAATGATTATACCATTTGCGTTATAAAAACTGCTAAAAGTTCAGCTAAATGAATACAATTATATAGAATCGGTTGGTATATGAAACAGTCAAATAACCATTATACCTATTCATGAAAAAACCTGACCTCAGTATTTGAAATCAATCTGGTTCAGGTATTTGCTTCAAATTTCAGTATAGATTTTTTTACTTCTATAATTCTCGAAATCTCTAATAAATCCTTTGATATGTTAGCACCAATCGTTGATCGCACTGTTTCAAGAATTAGGAACGATATAAACATTTAAGTATATTTTACCACTTAGTTTGATAATGACTAGACCTTAGTCGAAACTGCAGTCACTAAATATTTTTCAAAATTAAATGTGTGAGTGGAAATATCAAAGTTGTTTATTTAATTTACATATATTTTAAGTATTTAGATTGTATGAATCGGTGGTTAATACTTTTTAAAACATCTTTAAATTAGTATAAATAAAACTTAAATTTTAAAATATCTCTTTATAGAATGCAGATTGAATATTATAAAGACCTAAAATATTAGTAAATATAAAGCACTTGGTTAATATTCTCAATTTTTTTATAGAAAAACTCTACAATTGTTTCGGTCTGATAATGGTCGTGAGACCGAAACAATTATAGAGTTTTTCTATTAAAAAATTGAGAATCTTAACCAAGTGCTTTATATTTACTAATATTTTAGGTCTTTATAATATGCAATCTGCATTCTATAAACAGATATTTTAAAATTTAAATTTTCAAACTACACTGATTCGACCTTAATCACTAAGGTGAAGTTCTACAAACGTGACTACTGTTCTACAAACGTCAACAATTGTTAACTAAACTATTGTTAAAGATATTCCACGATTGTACAATTGGGCTTTAGTGAAACATGATTGATAATAATAAAACCGCAAAGTTTTAGTTCCAAAAGTTATTTTTTTCCAATTCGCATTATTAAAATGCTCATTATGCATATTGAATCTCATCGTTAAAATACACTTTAATCGAATTGATGAATAAAATGTTTACATTTTCACTTTCTTTACTATAACAATTGACAACGTGAATTAAGTAGATAAATCCGCAATATCTTTAAAATTTTTGTTGTCAACTGACAATGCCACGCGCAAATTGTTCAATTCTGTTAACGAATTGGAAAAAATCTTGTATGATACACGTGAATAAAGCAATTTTATCCACTCGAAAACATTATCACACTTGGCCTCGCTTCTTGCACAAAACTGTTTTTCCGTGGTTAAAATTCGACTTTATTCACTTATACCATAAATAGCTATTTTATATGATTTTATACGTTATGTAATATCCATTACATCTCATGAAAGAGCTATTTTCGTACATATTTTCATTTTCTCATTATATACAATATGTTTTATATTAGAAGCGTACATGAGTTTGTGTTTATAACGAATCGCTCCACGTCCGTCAATAACGCATGTTGCTCTCCTTACGGAAAAAGTTGTCACAACACGTTTAATGTTTCATTAATTCCTGGACAAAACGACACAAAACTAAAATCGACGCGGTGTTATAAATACCCAAAAGGAGCGAGCAGATGTTTTTCCTCTAGCACTGTGTCGCCCCGATTTAATGAGAAAAGTGTGAACACATGGGATGAAACGTAACAATGTTATGCAAGCCTCATTAGAGAATCTCAAGGAGGAAATCTGAGGTTTCAGGGAAGTGTATTGTTTGTGATATTCTAAAATTAGAAGAAGCACAACTTTGCTAATTCATGGAATTTTCATGCGCCAGATGATAGTAAAAATAAATGATAAATTACTCAAGTGGTCTTTCTTTTAATACATGGAAATTGTTTTTCAGCCAGTATCCTAGGAATACAATTGAATAAATAGCATTTTCAGTCTAATCAAGTTTATAAAGATATCATTGGCATACAGGAGAAAGTGGCCAAGTTCATTAGTTACTGAAATGTACAGGAGAAAAATGATATTGAAATGATTTTCACTTAATTTTTTCTTCTGTACATTTCTCCTGTATATTTGAAAATGGACTGGGTCAGTTATTATTTTACAGAAAACAAAGTACAAATTTCTTAGAAAATGGATTTAGTAAATATTTCATGAAGAGATGAGTATGTTTTAGAAACACTGATGTTTAAAAATCAAAATCTTAAAACTATTGACTTGGCCACTTTCTCCTGTATACCAATGATATGAAGATCTGAATTCATTTTTGTTTGAATTGTCGATTGCTACGATAATTGATTACATCATGACATACTTGGCAGACGATCACATGATGATGACAGACTTGGTCAATTATGAATTTACAGAAAAATGTACGAATTTCTTAGAAAATGGATTTAGTAAATATTTAATGAGAAGATAAGTATGTTTTAGAAACATTGATGTTTAAAAATTAAAATCTGTAAATTTTGGACTTGGCCACTTTCTCCTGCAAACCAACGATATGAAGATCTGAATTCATTTTTATTTTAATCGATTGCTATTATAATTGGTTATATCATTGCAATTTTCTTAGAATATTACGTCTACAAAAAAGACATTACGGAAGGTATTTGGTAATTTTCGGGATTTTTGGGTATTCAAGGTACTTTGACGTTGCATTGAGTGATAATTGAATGGACCACTATTCATTAGTCGAATGTAACACTGTACAAACTTCCATCAAAGTTTCAATGAAAAAAAAGAACACATATAAAATTTATGTCTTGGCTTACAGTTGAGGGTTTAAATAATATACAACTATTATTATTATTATTAAAATGTAAAACTTCAATCAAGTGATTTCATTTATATTCAACTATTACTATAATATGTATGTATTGGGGGAATGTTCTTAACTTCCTTTCGCTTTTCGAGGGCGACAATTTTTTATTATTATTGTAATCAATGAACAGGGAAATCATGATATGCCATGTTATTATTGAAAATGAAAACTTCAATCAAGTGTTTTCCTTTATATTTAATTATTATTATTATAATTATTATAATATGTATTGGGGGTATGTTCTTAACTTACTTTCGCTTTTCGAGGGCAACAATTTATTATTATTATTGTAATCAATGAAGAGGGAAATCATGATATTCCATGTTATCTACTTACTGTTGCAGAGCTTATTTATGTTGCGTTAAACAACGATTTTGTAGAAGTGCTACATATTTTATGGAGAAATCCGCGAGATTTAAGTCCTCATTTCAGTAACGTCGAGCCATGAATGTCACTAAAACAGGAAATTGGGTTGTATTACATAAACCGAGACCACCAAAACTTCATACATAACAAACGGCTTCATACATTGTCTGAGATAAATATCCTGCTTATGAACCATAATAAAAATATTAAGAAGGATTACGGTGGCAATAACTTAATGTTCGTAATAATAATATGTAATAATATTATATTAACTGTTATCAGCGATTTAGGTTTTTTTATACAAACAAACAAGTCATATTCTACATATATATTTATATATGTATTATATATATATATATATATATATATATATATATATATGTATATATTTATAGTATATTTATTTACATGGAACTTAGTGTTGAAAATATAAATCCATACATTGTACAAATATTGGAAATATGGTAAAATTATACCCTTATACAAAAGTGGAGACAGAAGGAACTGTGGCAATTATAGGGCTATAACGTTTTAATCAGTACCTGGGAAAATATGGGAAGCAATACTAGAAGGTAGACTTAGAGAAAGGGTGGAGAAAAATTTGGAGGAGAATCAAAGCGGATTTAGGAGAGGGAGGAGAATACAAGATCATATATTTACCATAAGACCACAAAAGATAATACCAGAAAAGTACAGAGCACACAATGAGGAAGTATTTCACATTGACAGCATTTGACAGAGTAAATAGGAAAATGATATAGAGGACTTTAGAAAAATTGGAAATAGGCAAAGAATTAGAAGAAAGAAAGCCAAAGAAAGAAAAGTGAAAATAAAAATTGACGGTGAAGAAATAGAGCAAGTCTCACAATACATGTACAGTCATGCTCACATAAATCTAGTACAAGAAATTAGGTTACAATATCAATTTTATATAGCAATGTCAAATTTTTTGTACTAGATTTATGTGAGCATGACTGTACCAAGAGAAATTATAGTAGATAAAGGAATCATGGAAGGAAAAATATATAATAGAGTAGCATCAGCCTCAAAAGATCATCACTGCCTACAAAGAACGTTCCTAATCTACAAGGAAATAACAAATAAAATAAAAATATCGGTGTTTAATGCTATATACATTCCAACACTCACATATACAAGTGAAACATAGGTTGCAAATTTAAAAAAAAGAAAGCAGAATACAAGCAGCCGAAATAGAATATCTTAGAAGAATGGAGGGTGTTTCAAAGATAATCTAATATGGTACAAACACAGAGATTACGAGGAACCTAGAGATAGGGGCAGGACAAAATCAAGGGAAATAAATCTAACTTTGGTAGGAAGTTTAAGACATGCTCTTTCTAATAGAATAAGTCTTATAAAGTTTCTTCGTGACACTTTTTTGAAAAATCGGTTGGAAAATACCTTAACTACTTTACTACTTTACACCACTTTACTACAAACTAGAAACTTACAACTACTTTACACAAATCACAAACTTTACATTAAAAATTGTAAGGTAACATGAGTAGCTATACTCTGTTCCATTTTTATTTTTAACTAAGAAGGCTGTGGTTTCATTTTATAAAGTTTTACACATAAACACCAACAAAAATGATCTAACAGTTAAAACATTATTAAATGTCAGATTTCTAACAACGTTGCCTAATTCATATATTAAATTAATTAAATTATTGCTTCTATAATTCAATCGTTAATTTATTAGATGTATGCTTTATGTAAAATTTTATATTATAATTTGACTGATTTACTTTTGTAAAATAAAAATAGCAAATATATTCTGTACTTAATAGATACTCAATTTGATGGCACATTGCTCACTGTCATAAAATATAACTTCTTTTTTTTAATATAACCTATTTTTTTAAGTCTAGTGACTTTTAACATTGGAAACAATACTGTCACCCTAACAGAGCCAACTTAGTTGAAAATAAAAATGGAACAGAGTCTAGAAAGATAAAACTACACATTCGAAAACAAACTTATTCAGAAACACTATGCCCAAAGTGTCACGGCTGTAGCTACAGCTATAGCTGTGGAAAATTAAACTTCACATTTTTTCTGAACAGTAACATTTTTTGTCAAATTTTTGGCCAACTTTGAAGCAGTTTACACTTTTTGGGTGCATTGTATAAAAAAATTCATTCATTCCAATGAATAAAGCCCAGAAAGTTGTACAAGTTGGCAAAATTTCATGAACTTTGAAAAACTTGTGAATGAGATATTCAGACTCAAAGTTACCGAAATCTTACTGCTAAATATTAATTAAATTTAATAGAATTGAACATTTTAAAAATAAATCATATTTAATGAGTAATTTTTGGGGTATTCTGTTTTTAATATGACCGTGTGATTTTAGATAATCGCTTGAAACTTTCTTGAAAATGGCTCATACTCAAGTGCATCTCAAAAACTAGCACATATTTACAAAATTTAGTACTAATTTATAAAACGATATAAACGATCTATTTGCATGTATTTTGTTTAATACATTAATATCCAATGTATAATTCTAGAGATATTCATGGTTTAGTGCATATTTACAAAATTTTGTACTAAAATGAAACGCTCTATTTGCATGCATATTGTTTAATACAGTTAATATCCAATGTAAAATTATAGAGATATTCATGGTTTAGAGTGCATACTTACAAAATTTAGTACTAATATGAAACGATCTATTTGCATGTATTTTGTTTAATACAGTCAATATCCAATGTATAATTCTAGAGATATTCATGGTTTAGTGCTATATTATGATTTTTGGTAATATTTGAGTATTATCAAATTATTTTTCCAAAAATGTACCCATACTATTAATCCTTGTTATTAATCCTAATTAACTATTCATACTTGGTAATATATTAGTAATAGTTTTAGTAAACATTAATTAATAATACTTAATATGGTAATTGTTTAATACAATTTGTACCCAATGTGTAATTATTGAGTTATTCTATTTTTAATGTGAGCATGTGAATTTAGATGATCGCTTGAAACTTTCTCGAAAGTGCTCATACTTAAATAATGTCTCAAAAATTAGTTCATTAATACAGAGCGTTCAAGAAAGTGGTGTCCAGTTTTACAATAGATAGTAATATATGGCACTGTACAATATGCAAAATAAATACGTCTTGAAACATTTCTGAAATGCTTTCTATGATACAAGATAATAATATAACCAGATTTTTTTCAAATGTCATCAGTTGTCATTATTTTGTTTGACCCTGCTGATAAATGGATTTAGGCTTGCAAATATTTTATGTCAAGAGTGCCATCTGTTGGCACTAATTGGAAAAGAGGACACCACTTTCTTGAACGCTCCGTATTAACAAAATTTAGTCCTAATATTAGTAAGTACATTTTTTGGCATGTTATTTTATTATTGGGAAATGTTAAATTATCTAAATCTTATTTTTATCTTTATAAATTGATTATAAACAAATATAAAATAAATATAAGTAAATTAAATAACAATACAATATTCCACAAAGTAATGGCTACGAGTATACAATAAAATAAATATTTTTGAAATAAATTGAAAGTTGAGGTTGAGTCTTGACTTTACTGCAAAATCAAAATTCCACTTTTTAGTAAAATAAATCAATTTGATAATATGTTATGTGCAGGTCAATACTGTAATATTTATGTAGGTACTTATATTTTCTCCAAATTTTGAGAATTTGTTGTTCTTTCATTTTCAATACAATATTGTATTAAATAACAATACAATGTTTCACAAATTAACAGCTAGGAGTATACAATAAAATTAATATTTAAAAAAAAAATTGACATTTGAGGTTGAGTCTTAACTTTACTGCAAAATCAAAATTCCACTTTTTAGTCAAATAAATCAATTTGATATTATGTTATGTGCAGGACAATAGTATAATATTTATGTAGGTACTTATATTTTATGTGAATTTTGAAAATCTTCTGTTCCTTCATTTTCAATACAATTTTGTATTGAGCTATTTTATTACATATTAGAAAAGTTTAAGTGAAAATATAACATGAATGAATTGAGTCAGTTTTATCTTGGATTGAGTCTTAGATTTTCCAGGTGAACAATTTATTTCTGAAATATGCAAATTTTCCTTTTACACAGTTGTATGCTCCTTGATTCGTAAGGGGAATGGCGAAAAGCTGAAATGTTGGATCAGATTCTCTAAAAATAAAATTGCAATTTTATCGAATTTTCAAGTTGCCTCTGGATGTATGCGAAACTAAAAATGAATTTATCATAAAGACTTGTGAAAATTATAAAAATAGAAGGAAAAATCTATTCTGGCCACAACATGACTTTATCATACTAATATTTAAAATATTAGTAGCTATGAGAGTAGTATTAATTTATTTTTTCGCAAAAGGATGCAGTTTTAAATTATCTTTATTCTTCATAAAAATATGTTCCTTGGTCGGTGATTCTTAATACGCGAAAAGCAGAATAAAGAAATTTTAGATCAGATTGTCTAAAAATAAAATTGCAATTTTATCGAATTTTTAAGTTACCTCAGGATGTATGCGAAACTAAAAATGAATTTATCATAAAGATTTGTGAAAATGATAAAAATAGAAGGAAAAATCTATTCTGGCCACAACATGACTCTATCATACTAATATTTAAAATATTAGTACCTATGAGAGTCCTATTAATTTATTTTTTCGCAAAAGGATGCAGTTTTCAATTATCTTTATTCTTCATAAAAATATGTTCCTTGGTCGGTGATTCTTAATAGGCGAAAAGCAGAATAAAGAAATTTTAGATCAGATTGTCTAAAAATAAAATTGCAATTTTATCGAATTTTTAAGTTACCTCAGGATGTATGTGAAACTAAAAATGAATTTATCATAAAGATTTGTGAAAATTATAAAAATAGAAGGAAAAATCTATTCTGGCCACAACATGACTTTATCATACTAATATTTAAAATATTAGTACCTATGATAAAGAGTCCCATTAATTTTTTTTTTTGCCAAAAGTATGCAGTTTTCAATTATTTTTATCCTTCATAAAAATATGTTCCTTCGTCGTTGATTCTTAATAGGCTAAAAGCAGAATAGAGAAATTTTAGATCAGATTGTCTAAAATTAAAATTGCAATTTTATGGAATTTTCAAGTTACCTCTGATGTATGAAAAATTAAAATGAAATTATCATAAAGACCTGTGAAAATTATAAAAATAGAACGTAAAATCTGGACACGACATGACTTTATTATACTAATATTTAAAACACAGTTAGGGATAATATCCCTAACAAATACAGTCACTATTTAAAACATTAGTATGATAAAGAGTCCTATGAATTTTTTTTAGGGATAATATCCCTAACAAATACAGTCACTATTTAAAACATTAGTATGTTAAACAGACCTATGATTTTTTTTCTTTGCCAAAAGTATGCAGTTTTCAATTATATTTATCTTAAAGAAAATATTCAAAACATTTTGGATCAACAACTAATATTCACTAAGATTGCAAAACAGTGTTGCCATTCAAAGTTACAATTCTTAAATGTTTAGTATATCATCCAAATAGAAGTAAATTAAGCGTTTGTAGATAAGGTTCAGTTTTACAATCGAGGATTATCTTTGTTTGTGGCAAATGTACCAGGAACAAAATAATGCACGATTGTAAAACTTAGCCTAAAATTTGGAGAACAAATTTACCAATTAAAATGGGTACTTCGGGTTGATTTTCTGGAGTACATGAAACAATATAAAATCAATTAAATTCATGGAACATGTTAAATACATATCGTAAATGTAATACTTACATCAAATTTGATATTTAATAAAATAAAATTAAGATCACTAAATGAAAATCTTTGAATTTTAATCATATGAAAATAGAATTTGTTTATATTTTATAAAATAAAATTAAGATCACTAAACGAACATCTTTGAATTTTAATCATATGAAAATTGAAACGTCTCTTTGGATAGGTATAACAATTCGAAACGTATCCCTTTCACAGTGTGGGAACTTTAAAATCAATACCGCACTAATTCAGCACGAGTGATCACCCTACACGTAATCCAGAACTGACAACGTGTTCGAGATTTGATGATACGATTGCCGTCCCGAGGCCCCCATGCATCAACGTTCCCATATCTGGTGAGAACCGCGTACGATGTGAAGACAATCGTTGACAGGAAAGTAACATTTACATTTAGAACAGGAAATTTAAACCAAGCCCTAGCAATCAACGCACTACAGTTTCAATTTCATAGAGGATAACAAAAATCCATTAAAGGCTTTCATGTCACCACACTCAAGACGATGTTTGTACTTTGAAGCCAGTTCAAGATTACGTTCAGATTCAGTTTCAAGAATTAAAGTCCCACTAGACTAGAAGACTAGATGACATGTGACAGCATCTTCGTAACAAAATAACACAGATGATATTATATTATAGGGGAACGTATTTTTATATATTTGACATGTTAAATGGTAAAATAAATTACTAAAACCAATGCAATCATTAATGACATTTTTCGTCATTTATTCCATCACTATAAATGACGAAAAATGTTACTATAGTTACTATAGTTATAATTAGTATAGTATAGTATAGTTTCATTGGTGTAGTAATAATCATGTTTAACACAGGTCATATAAACAAGTGCATAATAAACATAATAAATAAAACTACTAATAATTATTACGATTATACTTTTACTACTATAGTACTATTACAATAGTACTAATAATAATTATGCACCTTTAAAGTCGCATGATGTAACCGAATCGTGAATGTTGCCCATATTAAAATATAGTAAATAATAAAATCCGTGTCTTACTTACCATAATTGTTTTCAATTTTTAATTTCAATTTCAATTTTCAGAATTAGACATTACGTAATAAAGACATTGTTGTGGATTTTTCTCATTTGTAAATAAAATGATGAAGAATGTTTTTATATTCACCTCAAGTTTGGGACACAATAATGAATATCGGAAATGGGCTTATTTTTCAACGTTGACATTTCCGGCAAGAGAAAAACACAGACAAGTGATTTTAGGCGCCGCCTGTTACGAAATGGTTCATAATTTGGTGTACAGTTACAAGGGACGACGGGATCATGTTTCAACAGCTCTACGATCTTTTGAGCTGAAAATTTCAACACATGTGATAATAATGCATCAAGACCATTTGAAAACTGGAACAACCCCATTGCAAATATAAAAATTCTATTTTCAATTTTTGTTGAGACAGAAAAAATAAAATCTATTAATGTATGATTTTTTTGAAAATTTGCATGTTTACTAATTAAAACAGTAGAAATTTGATAAGTACATTAAAAAGTCCCCACATCAAGTACTTGTGGTAGAAGCAATTATTGTTATTGGAAACTGTGTTAAAATTAATAGATTAATGAGTACCGTCTGTAGAAAAGTGCTCATATTTAGTACAAACATTTAAATTTTGAATAACCTTCTCGAAATTTAATAAAATTAAATACAGCTTCAATAGAATCATATGATTTTTTTAGAAAGTTTGCATGATAATAATTAAAACACTAGAAATTTGACAAGTACAAGTACAATAAAAAGTTGTCCCATCAAATACTTGTGGTAGAAGCAATTATTGTTTAGGAAACTGCGTTAAAATTAACTGATTAATAAGTATCTTCTGTAGAAAAGTGCTCATATTTAGTAGAATCGTTTAGATTTTGTATAATCTTCTTGAAATTTAGTGAAATTATATACAGCTTCAGTATAATTTTAGGTATAAATTTGAAAATGTAATCTGAAACAACTATTTGAAAATTTAGTAGAACTATTTGTTAACATTTTATAATTATAGCAGGCAGATTCGTCTAGAAAACGAGTAACATATTATTTCTATTTCTGTTAGTATTTTATCCATTTTACTAAATATTTTTGATTATTATATGTTATTTGTTAAGTTAAGACTGACACCACATAAAAAGTCAAATATAATCTTGAAAAATATAATTTAATTTACAAAAACCCCTGATGATGGTTGAATATCAAACCGAAACTAGTAGGCCAAAATAAATAAATAAATGAATACTAGAAGATGCCAGATACTTTAACGAATAACAAATACTAATATTATTTCTATTTCCAAAAGTGTGAATTTAGTAGAATTATTATTTATAATAGCAATATTTATAAATCGTTTGCTTTTGACTGAGTACCATCTGTAGAAAAGTGCTCATATTTAGTAGAAACATTTAAATTTTGTATAACCTTTTACCGAATTTTAATAAAATTAAATACAGCTTCAATAGAATCATATGATTTTTTTAGAAAGTTTGCATGATAATAATTAAAACACTAGAAATTTGACAAGTACAAGTACAATAAAAAGTTGTCCCATCAAATACTTGTGGTAGAAGCAATTATTGTTTAGGAAACTGCGTTAAAATTAACTGATTAATAAGTATCTTCTGTAGAAAAGTGCTCATATTTAGTAGAATCGTTTAGATTTTGTATAATCTTCTTGAAATTTAGTGAAATTATATACAGCTTCAGTATAATTTTAGGTATAAATTTGAAAATCTAATCTGAAAAAAATATCTGAAAATTTAGTAGAAATATTTGTAAACTTTTAAACTATTTATAATTATAGTAGGCAGATTCGTCTAGAAAATGAGTAACATAGTATTTCTATTTTCGTTAGAATTTTATCCATTTTACTAGATATGACAAGACACAAAAAGTCAAATATAATCTTGAAAAATATAATTTAATTTACAAAAACCCCCAATGGTTGAATATTAAGCTGAAACTGGTAAGGCAAAATAAATAAATAAATAAATACTAGAATACAGGGTGTCCTAAATACAGTAGGATTGCAAGGCTATCTTTGTTATTTTGAAAGCTAGAGGTCTGGTTAAATGGGCAATGTCATGCAGTTTTGTATACTAGTTCAGATTATGTTGAAAAATTTACAAGAGTCCGAGCAGTTTAGAAATTATTCTAAAAAAACTAAAAGTTGCGATAAGTAACTGGCAATATTCTAAAACGCTGTCAATTGTGTTTAGCTTATTTTTGGCCATTTAGCCAATAACAGTCAGCATTTTGAGCATTTTTTATAATTTATTGTTATTTTACTACTTAGTTGTTTAATTGATAATGTAATTAATATTTCCCATATTTTTCATTTTGACATAGGTTGTTATACATGGTTGAAAAGAGGAGAATAAACTCTATTTAGACGTATAAAAATCAAATATGACGGCCATTTAAAATAAGAAAGTTGGTATTAATATCTCGGAAACAGCCATCTTGACTTTTGTTTTGACTTGATTTTCAAGTTTGTGCAATCGAACCAAGTAACTTTTATTTTAAACTTTTTTCCGCATCTTTAATAATTATGAATATATCGGAGTTTTTAGGAAATCGCGATTTTTAGTTTTTTAGAATAACTTTTAACTGCTCCGATTTTTGAAAAAAAAGTCATCATAATCTGAACCAGCATATAAAACTGCACAATATTGCCCATTTAACCAGATCTCTAGCTTTAAGAATAAGAAAGGACCACTCTATTTAGGACACCCTGTATACCAGATACTTTAACGAATAACTAATAATAATATTATTTCTATTTCCGAAAGTGTGAATTTAGTAGAATTATTATTTATAATAGCAATATTTATAAATCGTTTGCTTTTGACTTATTTGATTTGTGATAAAACCTTTGGAGCGATTTTATAAAAATCCATTCTGCTGAAAACACAGAATTTTTGTGCACTTAGTTATATATCAGATTGGGTGATATTCTAGTTCATTTATAAATAATTCTACTAAATCACATATAATTTTTATAAATTTGCATATACTGAATTTTAAAATTAAGAAAATTTTCCAGATTTAGCAATCGATAAGTTATGAAATTAAAAAAAAACAAATTTTCAGATATTCATAATATTAAACATACAATTATTACATACATTTGATTGAGTATCAGTTTTTTCCTCGGTTTTTCCGAGGTTTCCGATGGGATTTAAAAAGCAGAGAAAGTCCGAAATCAAAAGAAAAATGAACTTTTCTTTCCACTCAGTCACAATAATTATGTTTTAATTAAAGATTTGCTGGTTTCAGGACAAGCAAAAAATCTTATTCCTTTGAAGTTTTGGCGTAAAATAGAAGAAAAAAAAGTTTTTCCTCTTGTAAACTCAATCCGGGGACATACTGTATAACTGGTAATTTATAGAGAAAACCTTAAACTCAATAAAATACAAAATTATGAACTTCTCTCGGAATATTAAGAACATACAGCGAGTAAAATATAAAGAATATCATCTATCATAATCATAATATACGAATATATGAAAATTTGTGTTTTTTTTAATTTGGTAACTCATCGATTGCTACATGTCGAAAATATTTTTAATTTTATTATTAAGTATGTGCAAATTTATAAAAATTATATGTGATTTAGTAGAATTATTTATAAATTAACTTGAATATCACCAAATCTGATACTGATTATTAATATTGAACGTACAATTATTACATACATTTGATCAAGTAGAATCGAGTCGGTTTTTTCCTCGGCTTTTCCCAAGGATGAGGAAGATTTTAATTATGCGAATATACAAAGGTTCGTAGAATTGGTCATACAAAGGTTCATATAATCGATAGTCATCTTAGTTACTCAATAACTTCAATAATAATTGAAATACATAATTCATACATAATTCATACAATTCTTCAATTGTATTAAAGTAAAATTGTGTTATAATTTTTAATAAAATAAACATTCTGCTAACAGCAAAATAAATTTAAAAAACGGGCCCATTTAAGATCTTAGATATTTCGTTGCCCTCGTAGAAAAAAAAAACAGAATAAATTATTTAATTATTAATGGATGCTATAGAATTGCTGTCGTTCTTATGGGACAAAAGCATTCTTATTGGGAATTTGTGTTAAACATGTAGGTTAATGTAAAAACAAGTTCAATGTTATTTAGTACCAACAACGTAACTTAATTAATATATTTAACACTAAATTCAATCAAACACACTAATTGCGATGCTTGAAAAACGAGCACTTTGTTAGAAATATACCTTTATATTAAGAGCTATGATTTGAAATATAAAAGCCTGAATTTAAACAAAAACTATAAACTACACTTTTGGTGTAATAACATATTTTATCGCAACACTTAACTACGAAGGATCACTTCGATCAAGTTAATTTTGTTGCGATTGCACCAAGTCAGGGATGCATATTTACTCACTATTATCTACTTAAATTTTAATCGTGACGATAATCCCGTACTTATTAAGAACTCTAAATTCCTTTAATTATTTTAACAAATATACGAGTTATAAAATATTATAGGGTGTTTCACATTAAACCACCCAAATCGCCATTTCCATCCACCAAATGGCAGTTATTTTTCTGTAGAAAAGTTAAACACATAAGTTTGGCAATGCAAAGTTTGGCAATGTTTGATAAATTTTTAGTTCTTTAAAAAAATGACAGCTGTCACTGTCAGTTTTAAACAATTCCATATATCTAATAAACATGCCCAGAAGTAATCTACAAAAACGACTTTTAATTGTAAAATGGATGTATAAATTTCAAGTAGGATATAAAATTACACTGATTTGTTACAAATCTTGAAACTTCAACTGATGACATTGACACTAATGACATGACAATCGATATATATTACAGATGCCTGTACTAAATTTTGGCTTAGTTGCCAGATTGGCTGTTTTTTTTTACCCTAAATAAGCGCCATCTGGGATTTGGGAGATTTTGTTCGAATCACAATGTATATTATTATTAAGTAATATTAATTATTAATTATTAATTAATTAATTATTATATTAATAATCAATATTTAAAGAAAAAAGTAACACCACTTGTTTTAACACAATGTGTGTATTTAATACAAATTATTTAACTATCGCCACATATAAAATCTGCTGGTAGTAAATAATTCAATATTTGTTTACAATCACTCAGCTCGCTCTTATCAAAATTTCGGTATCAAAACCAATGTTTACAAAATTAGGCTGTGCAGCAACGATGCTATTCTTGAGAAATGAAAGGCTGCAGATAAGAGCGATCAGAAACAACAGTATTTCATTTATCTCGTATAAAAATCGCGATTGCAGACGACGTCTCCCGACAAAGAGCATTGACTGGGTAAATATCATATTATAGTAAAACTAACAGCGGCGGTCTCTCAGATTTAGATGTAAATTGCGGCGCCGCTAGTGGACGTTGTCCATTAGTGGCGCCAGTCTTATGGCAGCTGCCCCTGCCCTGTACCTGATTTCGGACGTCTTGCAGCGAATTAGAAATAAATTCTCAGAACGACTGGAATTAACGTCTTAAATGCAATACGAGTGTATGGTAAATAACTACTAAGTACCATAATGAGTTCTTGTGAAGTAGTAAATTGAGGTTCCTACTTCTAAACGTAGTCATAATTTTTTGACTATTACCAGAATCAAAATTATTAATAAAGAAGAAAAAAAAAGCAATATAAAATACAACATTATTAACTTCTCTCGGAATATTACCTTCATACAGCGAGTAAAATCTAAAGAATAAGTTCGATAACATTGTTCCAGACGTATAGTATGTAGACTTGTTTTTCGCAAAATTTGTGACAAGTATGAAAACATGATGTTTCGACAAATATTCATTTCTGTATCTTTATATTCAGCAAAAGTGGTTTGTAGATGTTTTTGCACATTTTTTCAATGAAAAGGACGACAGAAATAATTATAAATTTGAAATATTAAGAAAACAACAAATCAAAGGTGTATGACTAATTAAACCCCCTGTAAGTCGTCAAAAAGTTTTTACGAATATTATTTGTTTTTCAGAATATTTTCTAATACTTATACATAGACATATTTACACGCTTTTTCGGAATATTCAAAGAGTTTTTCTGAATTTTTGTAGTACGTATTTTCTATGTTCTGGTATATTTGGGGTGTAAAGTTAGTTCGCCTCCTCGTGGTGCACCCTGGATAACGCTAAATGAACTAACACAAACTGGAGGTCAAATAATCTAAGGATCTCCTGACTAAGACACATTAGCATTATAGCATTATAGCATTTGTAGCATTATAGATAATGCTACAAATGATAAACGCAACCACCAAGTGACTGGATATGCATCTCACATGATTCAACACATTTCCACTGGACCATCGATGACTTTATGAAATTCGCCACTGATGCAGTAACATATTTGAACACACAGAACTAAAAATGATGAAAAAATAACTAACTAATAAAGATTTATTATTATTAATTATTTATTAAACAATAAATAACAGTATTTTAGTTTGATGTAATTATGCCATACGCTAAATAAATAAATACAGAATTTTCAGAAATATTTACGGGATTTTCATAAAATTTTGTAGAAATTATAAAGACGTTGAAAATATCTGGTCACTACAATTGATTTTACTTCGTTTTTAAGTCAATTTTCAGAAAATTTCGTATCACTAAACTCCTTTTACAAATTTTATAGAATTTCCAGATAATTTTTCTGAACATATAAAACGTGTTTACGAATATTTACGCAACGTTCAGACACTTATTTATTGAAATATTCAAATATTTTCAAAACTTAATACGCTTAAATTGATTTTTGTTTTGATCTTGTAGATATTAATGGAATTTCTGGAATAATTTTCTCATTCGGGAATATTAACGGAACTTTCAGTACCTTATAACATAAGCTTTCTACTTTGATGTCCATTTTTATTTATTTCCCAGATATTGCCATCACTTTTGTCTTGCTCATCTTCATTCCATATTTTTGTAGTGTTTTGTTCCAACTTGCCAGCTTATTCTGTAGGTCTTCTTGGCTATTTGATAGATGACGTTGCTATACTATCAAATAGCCAAGAAGACCTACAGAATAAGCTGGCAAGTTGGAACAAAACACTACAGAAATATGGAATGAAGATGAATACGAGCAAGACAAAAGTGATGGCAATATCTTGGAAAGAAATAAAAATAGACATCAATGTAGCAAACACGGAAATAGAGCAAGTAAAACAATGTAAATATCTAGGGGTAGTGCATGAGTCGGGGAAACAAGAAACAGACGTAAATAACAGAATCAGTAGTACAAAGAAACTGTATTTCACGCTGAGTAAATACATAACAGGGAAGAAAGAGATAAACCAAAACACCAAATTAAAAGTATACCAGGCAATCTACAGACCGGCGCTTAGATTTGGAAGTGAAACATGGGTGCTTAATGAAAAGCAAAAGAGTAAAATAAGAGCTGTAGAAATGAAGTACTTAAGAAGAGTATATGGGGTAACTATAATGACAAAATAAGAAGTGAATTCATCAGAAGAAAACTGCAAATAAAAAGTATGGAAGACTACATTGAACAACGACAATTAGGATGGTGGGTCATATGCAGAGGATGGAGAAAGATACACAAAACAAAAGAATATGGGAAGCAAAAACGCAAGGAAAGAAGAAACGAGGAAAGCCAAGAAAGACATGGGAAGAAGTAATTGGAATGATACTTGAAGAAAGAGGAACGACAAAAGAGGAGGCAATAAAAATAGCACAGAACAGAAAGATATGGAAAGAAAATATGAGCAAAATTAAACCCTACACCCAAATGGGTAATTGAGGAACTGTTTATATATATATATATATATAGAAATAAGATAAAAGGAAGCTTATGGAGCATTAGGAATAATTTATGAAATAATAATTATTTTCTAGAATTTTACAGAATTTTTACCAATAGTTACGCAAAATACAAGCTTTTTCGGTGTATGTTTAGGGGTTTTCGAATATCCACCGGATATACAAAATCGAAAACAATCTGACACTATGATTATTAAATTTCTAGAAACGTGCTAGAGTTTCTGGCATATTTGGAAATGTTTATTCAATTTTCTGCACTATTTGCGAAACTTGAAAAAATATTTATAAGAAATATTCTTTGATTTTTCAAAATTCTTAAAATTCACTCTTGCCACATTCAGGTATATTTGCGGAATTTTCAGTAATACATATGAGGTTTTCACAAAAACAATTGTAGAAATTATATATTTTTTTGGTGCTAACAGCATCTAACGGCACAAGCGCTTAGAAATTATAAAGGCGTTGATATGCTCTTGATGCTACAATTGATTTTACTTGGTTTGCAAGAAACTTTCAAGAATGTTTGTATTACAGTAAAAATTCAATAAATGCAACTCCTTTAAAAGCCATATTATGTATTAGCAACTCTCTATGAAGCTTTTGGAGCATTATGAATAATTTATGCTGTAATAGCAATTGTTGGATGTTTATTTCGTCTTTCTTGAATTTTTCAGAATTTTCAGAATATTACCTAATAGTTACATAAATTACAGGCTTTTGTGGAATATATTTAGTGTTTTTGGAATATTTACCGGATATACAAAATCGATAATAATCTGAATCTATGATTATTAAATTTCTAGAAACTTGCTAGACTTTCCGACATATTTTTGAAATGTTTGGAAATGTTTATTCGATTTTCTGCACTATTTGCGAAACTTGAAAGAATATTTATAAAAAAGCATGTACATTATTACACTGATATGATTTTTTTTAATTCTTAAAATTGTTATGGAATTTCTGGAACATTTCCCACATTCAGGTATATTTGCGAAAATTTAAGTGGTTTTCACAAAAACAATTTTTGAAATTATAAAAAAAAAATGGGCTAACCGCATCTAAGGGCATAAGCGCCCATATTGCCCATATTTTCCAAATGTTTGGAAATGTTTATTCGATTTCCTGCACTATTTGCAAAACTTAAAAATATTTATAATAAAATTTATAAAATCATTACATCGGATTTTTTTAAATTCTAAAAATTGTTATGGAATTTCAGGAACATTTGCCACATTCAGATATATTTGCGGAATTTTCAGTAATACATATGGGATTTTCACAAAAACAATTGTAGAAATTATATTTTTTTTACGGGTTAACAGCATCTAACGGCATAAGCGCTTAGAAATTATAAAGGCGATGAAATGCTCTTGATGATACAATTGATTTTACTTGGTGTGCAAGAAACTTTGAAGAATTTTGTATTGCAGTAAAAATTCAATAAACGCAACTCCTTTAAAATTTATTATGTATTAGCAACTCTCTATGAAGCTTTTGGAGCATTAGGAATAATTTATGCTATAATAGCTATTATTGGATGTTTATTTAGTTTTTCTAAAATTTTACAGAATTTTCAGAATTTTTACCAATAGTTACGCAAAATACAAGCTTTTTCGGTATATGTTTAGGGTTTTTCGAATATTAACCGGATATACAAAATCGAAAACAATCTGAATCTATGATTAATAAATTTCTAGAAACTTGCTAGAGTTTCCGGCATATTTTCCAAATCTTTGGAAATGTTTATTCGATTTTCTGCACTATTTGCGAAACTTAAAAAAAATATTTATAAGAAATATTCTTTGATTTTTAAAATTCTTAAAATTGTTATCTAATTTCTGGAACACTTGCCACATTCACGTATATTTGCGGAATTTTCAGTAATACATATGGGGATTTCACAAAAAACAATTGTAGAAATTATATATTTTTTTGGGGTTAACAGCATCTAACGATATAAATTGATAACAATCTGACTCTATGATGATTACATTTCTAAAAACTTTAGAGAGTTCTTTAGAGTTGCTCTATAAGAGCAACTACTTTTGATTATTTTTTTCCTAAACAGCAACTTATGACATTTGACATATCTAACATTAACTGATTGTAATTGTGTCGCTTCTTGTTTGTGTTCTACCTTATGTTTAAAGTCAAATTAACCCAATAAAAAATATATACTACGTTTGGCCTTACTTTGTAACGGGCTATGAGAACTATATTTAAAATGAATTTTCGAGAGTCTTGTAGAGGGGTCTTCAAAAGATACAGTATACTGACCACTATTGCATTATACATTAAAGAATGTTTTATGTACAATCATGCCCACATACATCTAGTACAAGAAATTAGGTTACAATAGCAATTTTATATAGCAATGTCAATTTGTTTGTACTAGATTTATGTGAGCATGACTGTATATGTTCAAAAACAGATCCAAGTTTGACAACTACATAAAAACACATGATTATAGCACTCGTTCAAATGCTTACATGAATCCGATCCACTCATTGGCAATGACTGAAAAAGGTACCTAATATATGTGCATGAAACTAAAACCTACCAAATCACATCAAACAGTTATCTGAGATAAGCGCTTTTAAGAGGTCAGTTATTGAATTGCTTGTTAATTGTGAACCATACAATTTATTAGACTATATGGAGATGTGAATGTATAAAATGTATTATATATTTTAAAAATAAATGTATTACCTTTGATGTTTTAATTGATTGTTATTTTGTAATAATCTCTTGAAATAAATATCTATCAGTCTTATGTATAATTACTCGTGTTTTGTTTCATATGTATATTTTATCAGTTTCCTGATACGTATTGTGGCTTATTCAGCCATTTTCAAAGATTTTGAATTAATCAAATTAATCAAATGTGTCATCAATCAAATAAATTGTATTGTAACACATGTTTATAATCCTTTGAAAATAGCTGAATAGGCCGAAACACGTATCAGGAAACTAATCAAATAAACATATGAAACAAAACAAGCGTAATTATACATAATATACATTTGTAATAATAATTAAACGTTTCATCAAGATATTAGCAACGAAAGTATTAATTTTATCTATCTACCTATCTATCTTTCTATTCTTCTTCTTGCAGTGCATCTCCTATCTCCTATCCTATCTATTAGCATCGATAAATTCAACTTTGCGTTAAAATTTTATAATCGGTTCGATAACAGCAATACTCGTTAAAGCAATTTTTGACAAATAGAATCAGGCCTGTTGCATTTATCGAATTTTTACTGTATTTACCAAATTCTATAGAATTTCCAGATTATTTTCATCATACTTGAGCTTACAGAGTGAGCAAGAAAGAGGTGTCAACTTTTTCGCTGGATAGGAACAGATCACACTATTTAAGATGCAAATCAAATATGTTTTGCAAGTTTACTAAACTATTTCCTAGTATACAAGCAACATTTTAACTAGATTTTTTAAATGTATTTATTTATCATTATTTCGTTGGAACCAGTTGGAAAATTTTACACCACTTCTTGAGCGCTCTATATTTATAAAATTTATCTGAATATTTAAAATTGTTTTACGAACGTTTCTAAATACTTATAAATTTGGGCAAGGCACAGGATTCTGTTTAATTTTCCAGAAATGTTCTAAATATTTATAGAATTTTCTCGAATTTTTTCGAAGCTTTCTACATTTTAATGAAATTTTGAAATTGTTCTTTTTTACGATCAGTGATTCAATTGATTAAAACACTAACAGTGTTATTCATAAAAATTTAAACCGCGGTTTAACGGTGGTTTAGGCTTAGTAACCATGGCATCCCTTTGTAAAACACCGCTAAACCACGGTATAAATTTTTATGAATAACTCTGTTAGAATACATCATTTCAACGCTATATAATATGTAACAAATAGAACAGATAGATTAAAAAAGGACATTACTTTGGAATGAATGACCGCCAAGCTTTTGACGCGTGTTTTTTCTAGTTCTAATAAGCTAGGGAAATAGGCAGATGGGGCTTTGAGGAATCCATCTGATAAATTCTTAATCGCTTTTGTCATCCACGGGAGCGAAATCTGCATCGAGTTGTTTGCGGCAGTATTACGTCAGGGAAACTACTAGGGGATGTATCAGGTAGTACTTGACGTGGCATTTCCAGTGTTTGCTCTGTGCTCAGTGCCCGGCTTGGTGATCGATTCTGGAGTTATGAATAATAAAGTCGTCCAACCCTCGAGAGCGTGGGGCTCGCTTCCACGAGTAAATAATTTCCTCGGCAACAATCACTGCGGGACGTTGCGACAATGGCACTGGTTACATGTCAATATCGCGGATCCGGAAGGGCCACCATAAGCCGCTTTCGGCGGGGTCGTGGGGGTGAGTTTGTGCGGCGCCGGGGGTAGTCCCGGTTTTGAATGAATTAGTAACTATGGCGGAACAAACAGCTGCGTAAGGAGAAGTCCGAACCTATCATTTAGTGCTATGAAACATGGACACCTAGCTTCTTCCCGCCGCCATCGTCGATCCCCGGTGGGTTAGGCAGCACACGCTCTCATTACACATTCGGGAAGTTTGGTCTACACGCCTCATCAACTATTCACGTCCGACCTATCATTTTTACTCCCGCCGAGATCCATGCTCGTTAAATATGGATTAATCCGATTCGGGAATTTAATTGGGCCGAGAAGAAATTTAAGTAGCCGATTAAATATTAAGCGCACGAAAGAATGGGGAAGGAATACGCCGCGACGCGACGCCCTGGGTAGTTATTAAAATATGATTAAACGCCGCTAATGGCATTTTTATGTTTCGTCGCGAACGCGGACTACATCTTTAAAGGGGCCTCACAGTGAAACCCCGTGGGAACCTGCCGATAAATTATTCCGCCTTAATGCATTAAACAATGCGAACCTTTACAGCAAACAGAAACGATCTGAACATTATGCATGTTTAAGCGTGTTTGAGTAGTGCAGCACTACCATCGAGTACACCGGCGAGCCCCCGAAATAATGGAATTATTAATTTTATTTGCTCCGCTTTAAATTGGACGCTGCACCCCATATTTCAACGTTTCCAATTGATCCCTTTAATGGAATTACATTATTATAAAATTTACTCTTGCATGCCGCGTTACGCGTCCAAACCCGTTGTTTTTTTGATATGCCAGTCACAAAGCACATTTGTTGTTTTATACAGCGTTAAAATTCCACTATTTGTTTGTAAATATCTACAGTTCCAGATGAAAAATTTATATTTAAATACTAGGCTTAATTATTCATATAAAGAGTTGAAGAGAAATCAAACTAGTCGAGGATGGAATATGGACACTGATAGATACGGACCAAACGAAGACGCAAAGAAAGAAGAGAAAGACACATTCTTTGAAAACATACAAAAGTAAGTAGATGAAGGAAAAGAACACATAATGACAATAGGAGATCTATAAGCGTAGGATGTCCAAAAAGTGGAATAGACGAGATAATGGGGAAAGAAGCAGAAGAAATGAAAAACAACAATGGGGAAAGAATAATACAATTATGCATTGAAAACAACCATGTGATAACAACTACAACATTCAAACACAAAAACATACACACAACATACATAACAGTAAAATAGTAATAGGGACATGGAACATTAGAGGATATTTGGGAAAAGAAGCATAACTGGTGGAGGAGATGTGAAAACAAAGTAGAAATACTAGGAATTACCGAAACATAAAAGAAAGGACACGGAATAGAAAATATACATGGAGTATACTGGTTGATATGGCTAGGAGTTTATGAAAAGGAAAGCGCAAAAGGAGGAGTAGGAATTATAATCACCCGGAAAGGATAAAAGATGTAATAAACGAAACACATATAAACGACAGTATAACGACCATAGAAAACAAACTAGTCGAGGTTGCAACATGTACACTGATAGTAACTTACGGACCGAACGAAAACGCAAAGAAAGAAGAGAAAGACACATTCTTTGAAAACATACAAAGAGAAGTAGATATAGGAAAAGAACACATAATGATAATGGGAGATCTATAAGAGTAGGATGCCCAAAAAGCGGAATAGAAGAGATAATGGGGAAAGAAGCAGAAGAAATTAAAAACAACAATGGGAGAAGAATAATACAATTGTGACTTGAAAACAACCTTGTGAAAACAAATACAAAAATCAAACACAAAAACATACACAAGTACACAAGGGAACAGCCAAGCAGAAATGAAAGATCGATAATAGACTGACTACCACCAAATTAATAGAAACAGCTGGAACAAAATAATGAATGTAAGAGTTACAAAGCAAGCTGAAATAGGAAGTGACCACTACCTACTAAAAATGGACATGAGTTGGAAGGAAATACAAAAAAAAGACAAGAGGAGGATATAAGTTAAAGAAAAGATAAAAATCTACAGATTAAGAGAAACACAAACACAAGAGAAATACAAAGAGAAATTAAAAAATAAATCAACGAGAGCGAAATGAAGCTAAACATAAAATGAAAATGGGAGACATTCAAAAGAAATATATTAGAAGCGGCAAGGGAGACCTGCGGAACAACAAAAATTGGAAATAGGGAAATCAAAAAGACAAACTGGTGGACAAAGGAAGTCAAAAAGGAGATAAAAGCATAAGAGAGAAATAGAGAAGATACCTACAAACAAAAAAAAAATATTATGAAAAATTCAAAGAAAAGAGAAACCAAACGAGTTCAATAATAAAAGAAGCAAAACAAAAGTCATTGACGAAATTTGGTGAAAGAATGAAACAACAAATATTGGAAACAGGGAAATTAAAAAGACAAACTGGTGGACAAAGGGAGTCAAAAAGGAGATATAAACAAAAATAAAAAATGGAGAAGATACCTACTAACAAAAAAAAAAGATTATGAAGAATACAAAGAAAAGAGAAACAAAACGAATTCAATAATAAAAGAAGCAAAACAAAAGTCATGGTCGAAACTTGGTGAAAGAATGAATGAAAATTTTGGGCAGAACCAAAAACTATTCTACGGAACACTAAAAAATAAAAAAAAAGAACACAACATGATGAACATAAAAGATAAAAATGGAACAATTATCGCGAATGAAGACAAGACAATGGAAAGATGGAGACAATATTTCAATGAATTAACCCAACAGGATGAAGAAGATAACGTAACATAGGAATGGGGGAAAAGCCACAAGAAAGACAAGAGAAAAAAATTGAACAAATTAAAAAAGAAGTACAAAAAGCAATAAAAGCACTAAACAACGGGAAAGCACCAGGAACAGACGATATAACCCCAGAGATGATGAAACACATGGGAGAAGAGAGAATAATACAAATAACGAAACTAATAAATGATATAATAAGCAGCGGGGAAATACCAAGAGAATGGAATAAAAGAATAATTCTACCAATACATAAGTAGGGGGATATAAGATTTTGCAAAAATCACAGAGGAATCACACTAACAAGTATACCAAGTAAGATAATGACCAGGGTACAAGAAAAAAGAATGCGAGACATACTAGAAACAACAATAGAGGACAGCCAGTCCGGATTCAGAAGAGAAGTACGCAAGACCAAATCTTCATACTCAAACAACTAAGCGAAAAACTAATTAAGAAGAAATGAGAAATGCACATAGGCTTCGTAGATCTCGAAAAGGCATTCTATAGGATAAGGAGAAAAGATGTATGGAACGAACTAGCAGAAAGAGGAATAGAGGAGGAAATAACAAATGTAATAAAATAAGAAGAGAAAACAAAAATATTGTGAGAACAAACAATGAGGAATTAAAAGAATTCGAAACGAAGAAAGGAGTAAAACAAGGATGCATGCTAAGTGCTCTGCTTTTCATAATTGTATTGGATAAGGCCATGAAGAAGGCAAAACAAAAAAAAGAAAATGCTAAAAATTGGATACTGGAAAATGGAGATAACAAAAATAGCAGAACTACTATTCGCGGATGGCATGGCAATAATTGCAGAAGCAGAGGAAGAACTGCAATACAACATGGAAATAATTGAGAAAGAGGTTAAGAAAATTGAAATTAAAATCAACTACGAAAAGGCAAAAACCATGATAATTGCCAAGGAGAAAAAGAAACACGAAATAAAAATACAAGGAAATAAAATCGAACAAGTAGAACCATACAGATATTTAGGAACAATCATACAGAGCAATGATAAATGAGATAATGAAATAGAAGATAAAAGAGGAAAGACAGCAAAACTATATAACATGTTTAAAAAAACGGTTCTTTAGCACGAAGGAGATATCAAGAGACACAAAAACAGAAATAGTCAAAATAAGTAATTAGTAGTAGAAGCAGTATTTATTGGTGTTAAGTAACAATAAAGTTTTACACAAGTCAAATATACACATTTAGAGTTCGAGCAGTTCTTAACACTAACACAAAAATGATTATAATCAGTTACAGGGGTAAAATTAGTGCATACATAGAAAAAACAAGTAATCGGTCTTGGCAGGTTCAGTTTACAATTGTGTATCACAGTTTATAAATTATCACAGTTATAATATCATTAAAGTTTTATTCAAGTCAAATACAAAAATAATAATATGTTATAAGGCTAAAATTAGTGCACACATAAACAAATAATCAGTCTTGGCATGTTCAATTTATAATTGTGTATCACAGAAGTCTTCAATAAAATATTTATCAATTATTTAAAAATACATATATAAAATAAAGTTGTGTACAGCTCTACAGAGCTGTAGTAGGATGCAACATATCACGGACACATTAAAACAGCTGAAGATGGTTCGACTTCCATTGATAACATATTAAAAAAGAATAAATTAACAATCAAAGTAGGACAATGTCAAAAACTGCGTAAGAATTCTTCCCTACTGCAAAAAGCATGTATCGCAAGGTACCGATATACCTATTGCAGTTTTTCTGTTTTTTTATTTCCATTTTAGTGTTGGAATATTTGTTATTTGGATAAATCATTGATTTTTATTTTTATTACACCGAAAATATTCTTAATTTATGATCAAACCAAAATGCTACACAATTTTCATTGATAACTTTTCAAATCAAATCTAAATTTTCAATCCGCTAGGAAAATTCATTGAATCAAAATTGGATGCAATACTACAAAAATACAACATGCATAACAATTCGACTCGACTGTACAAAAAAAAAATGGTATAACAAAACCTTACTTTATCTGTTGATGATTGATGCTATTTAATGATTTATAATTGATGATTATTAGACCAACGCAAACTTACAGCAACGAAACATGGACGATGACAGGAAAACAAATAAAAAGAATAAATGCCATGGATATGAGATTCCTAAGAAAAATAGAAAACAAAACAAGAAAAGCCAGGATAAGGAACGAGACGCACAGGAAAAACTTAAAAATAAAACCAATACAGGAAAAAATAACAGAAGGCCAAATGAGGTGGTATGGACACATGAGACGAATAAGAGAAGAAAGAAACACTAAGAAAATATACGAGACAAGAGCAACAGGAAAACAACAAAGATGAAAAGCAACAACAGGGCAATAAAAGAAGAGGCAACAAGAAAAGGGAACACATGGGAAGAAATAAAAGGAATTATCAAAAGAAATGAGAAAATGGAGAGATTATTATAAAAATTAATAATGTATGCCTTACGTCGAAAGGTAGAAAGGCAAAGGAATAAATATATAAATAAAGAGTTATTCGATTAATACGGTAAGAGTAATGAGTATGTAGCAACTTATGTGCATACATCGTTTCTATTGTCGTTTTCACATCAACAAGATCACATAGAACATTTCTAAAATGTAATCACCGATGACAAGCACATACATCGGGTGCCACCATCTTTCCAAACATCTCCATACAACATCGTTCCACCCCAGTCCCATCACCTATAACTCCTTTCACCGTCCGTGTTATATATTTATCCGGTGCGTAACCCCAATCAACTCGTTTCTCCCATCTGCACCCCATAGCTCAGGGGTCTCCCTGTTAAAGTGTCTCACGCAACAATTGCCATGCAATTCAGTGCGGACGTCCTCAAGTAAAGCCAGATGGACCTGGGGGTGCCGCTTCGAGAGGAGGCAGGAACTGCAGGAAGCTCCTATCGCGCACCACGTGTTCCTGCCCGGTTCACGGCTTCAGCAACACTCGACTTAAATATATCCTTTAAAAGTGTTTAGGCTACTTAAAAATGCTTTTAGGCCTGGGCTCGAGTACAGTTCTGTGTTTTGTCATATCTTGTAAGTGGTGCGCTGTCGGAAATGAGATGCTCGGCCCTTCTGGCGTGCCGAGGCGGACCGCAATAAAATTAAATTACGACGGGATGTTTAATATTTAACTTTATTAGTTCATATATGCAACGTGTGACACGGCGCCAATATATGTGTACGCTTGTGTGCACTTTGCCTTTCAAGAGAGGCGAATTATGGAAAAACGCGGCTCAGAGTAATTTATGTCCTCGGCGCATCACTAAATAATCTCTCCGTGGATTTAATAGCGTGTAAACCACCGTGAGAAAGTGGAAAGTATGCATGATCCGAACCTTTTCGGTGGAAAAATTATTAAATTCGCCGCTTCATCTAATTAAGCCGCGGCCTACGTTTACGGGCTGTAAATTATATCGAGAAAGTACAGCGGTGACGACGAGGTGTGGGCCATAAAGGCCCCGTTTTACGACGGGATCGTGTGCAACGCTTTTAATCATACCGCACGAATTAGGGATTAAACAATAGGTACACGACTGTAAATTATGTCCGCGGCCGTCAATTAATAACCCCATCCAAATGGTACCAAAAGAGATTAAAGAGGTTGCTTACAAAGCATTGAGAAACACAGACCTTCTCTTGGAACCTGTAAAAAAACTTTTTTATTCTTTATTTGGTAATTCAGTTTCTATCTAATTGTAATTATATCTGGATTTTCCTTAACAAGATACAGAACAACTTAAAAATTAAGTGCCAATTTTTATGATTTACTTTTACTTTCACCATATACAACATGAAAATAATCAAGACAATTATACAACACAATATTAAACAAATGTTATGCATGTAAGGACCTGATCAATTTCAATAAAATAAAGAAAATATGAATTTCTATAATTAAAATGTGTAATACAAAACTGCATACATAAAGGTTCCAGAGCATGCATTTTGCATACGTACAATTGAGAGAAAGCGGACATATATTAATGAGAACATATAAATTAGTCAAGTCGAATTTTGATTTATATGTTCAAATGGCCGTAAATCTGCCAATGTGAGGACGCTTAGTACGCCACCGGCGCGCCGGGCGTAGCGTCTTGGGTGGAGCACATGTACACAGAGAGATCAAGTTCAGAAAAACATGTAAAAATAGGGACCGGGGTGGTAGAATAGGGACGGAGAAAAGGTATAAATTCAGAAGCTCGGCATTTAATCAGATCAGTTAGAAATGACCACCAGCGTAGAAAGTTACTCTGCTTGACGAAATCTCAAGAGCTTGAGCATAAATTTCTCAAGTAATTATACGAACAACGAAATCAAATGTACACCTTATTAACCAATTCTAGTCAATTTACATAGTAATGATAACACCCATGTAGTGTCACTACATCTCGATGGCGTTTATGGGTGGAACAAAATTTAATAAAAATAGAAATGTAGGCTTCTATCGCTGTATCAGCGTAGTCGATCTTAACTACATTTCATACCTTGTACGGACAATAGTTTCACACCACTGTAGAATATTGAAAATTTCATTCCTTTCCCTCGTCGCAAAACATTTGGTAATCGTATGTCTCCATTGATTAGAAACATAACTAAAACATCTTATCGATTCAGGAAAGTAGGTATTGGCGGTCATAACAGCTTCTATTAACCAATTCAAAAGTCATTTTCCATACTAAAGATAACACCCATCTAGTGACTCTACATCACCATGGCGTTTGTGGGTGGAACAAAATTTAATAAAGGTAGAAATGTAAGCTTCCAGCTGTATCAGCTGTATCAGCGTAGTCGATCTTAACTACATTACATACCTTGTCCAGACAATATTTTCATACGATAGTAAAACATTGAAAATTTCATTCCTTTCCCTCGTCGCAAAACAGTTGGTAATCGTATGTGTCCATTGATTAGAAACATAACTAAAACATCTTATAGATTCAAGGAAGAAAGTATTGGCGGTCATAACAGCTTCTATTAACCAATTAAAAAGTAATTTTCCATACTAATGAGGAGAAAAGGTATAAATTCAGAAGCTCGGCATTTAATCAGATCAGTTAGAAGTAACCACCAGCGTAGAATCTCAAGAGCTTGAGCATTAATTTCTCAGGTAATTATACGAACAACGACATCAAATGTATACCTTATTAACCAATTCTAGTCAATTTCCATACTAATGATTACACCTATCTGGTAACACTACATCGCCATTGCGTTTGTGGGTGGAACAAAATTTAATAAAGGTAGAAATGTAAGCTTCTATCGCTGTATCAGCATAGTCGAGCTTAACTACGTTTCATACCTTATTCTGACAATATTTTCACATGACAGTAGAATATTGTAAGTTTCTTCCCTTCCCTACTACGAAACAATGGAATACCGATATAATAAATCAAGTTTGTTTATTATAATCTAACTGGTTACAAGTATATATAATGGGTATAAAAATCTTCCAACGTATGTCACATGAGTCAACGTAATTTCGTACATAAAATTGTTCGGCGCTCCGATATTCAAGCAGTCTCAACATTTCAAACCGAATCAATCGTATGTATAAATGTACAAATATATTGATGTGTGTAGAAGTAGAACCTGATAAAACTAAACCATAATCCGTTATATTTAAATAATATTACTTCATGAAGTTCTAACGGATTATGTGGCTGAAATTAATAGTAGACACGAATGCTATTAATATCATGTGATGATGAAATACAGTGCATATCTGCATAATTTGAAGATAAGTTATTGTATGAATTCATATGTGTGATTTGTTCCCATTCACAATGTGGTGCTGAAATTAATTGGTAGCCACAAATGCTTACGAAATTCTATGCACATATATTGAAGAAACTTCTCCGTACAATTTGAAGATAATTTGGTATATGAAGTCACTAATCTCACTTTGTAATTCCAATATTGATTGTTACCGATAACCAATTTTACAAAATAAAGTCAAATATTTAAAATCGGAAAATACAAAATAAAGATTCAATAATTATTAAATAAAATATTTTCAAAATTATGAATAAAGATAATTAAATAACTAAGGTCCAATTTTTCAATTTGCAAGATAAAACTGTATTTTATTTACCTGCCGTTTGCATAATCTATAAAAATGATTAAATCTCACTGAATCCCTATATCTGTATTTTACTTACTAACAAAAATTACTAATAGACACATTACCCATAAAACGAACGTAATTAAGTTATCATGATAATGATTTAAAAAATCGAACATAACCTAAAGTACTATCACTAAATCACGAGCCAAATAAATATTACAAATTATGAGAATTTGTGTAATATTTGGATTAGTATCGTTACATGCACATAAGTTAAACAGCTTTGTATGCAATAATCAAATAAACCTAGTAGGCATTTTATTACGATACAATAATTAAAATGTGATTATATGGTAATCTCTGTTACACAAAACTGTGCTAAATGAAACCCAATTGTTTCAGTGGCAGATCTAGAAATTTCTTGAGGGGCATGGGGGCAAGCTTGAAATTTGCCTCCGCCCCTAAAGATAATGAATCAAAATATAACAATATTCGAGTTTTTACTTTATTATTATTAATAGTTCAAAGTTGGATGCAATAACTTGTAAATACGAGATTCAAATTTTTGTACATTAATATAAATTGCTTGTATCCTGGTTAGTATCGATTAGCATGTGTTTACATTATAACAATAATTAGTAACAAGGAACTCAATAGTAATTAATATTTATTACTACAGAAATTATATTGTTCATAATGTACAACCTACACAAGAAATGATTGATTATGATGACCTTTTACCACAAACATTGAATCAATGCTTATGGTTTCAATCCGTATAAGAACGAATACGTATTATTCAATACTCGTACTTATTAATTAAATGCGAAACAATATACTATTAAATGCCGGAATATTTTATGATACATTACCGACTCTTAAGTTACCGACTCGTACGTTAATTAGAATATGAACAATGCATCGATAAATATGCAAATCTTGCCGCTATTCTCTTATAGAATATGTATTTCTATTACTTAAGATTTTTTATGTGCCTAGGTAGACAAGAATTTTAAAGCGATGATCATTTAGGAGTGTACCTTGCATAAAACACTAAATCATATTTTAAAAACGGTAATTTTATAGTAATTATGTAAGCTAAATCAAATACTGATTCATACTTAAAATTTTCATATCAAATCGTCTATCGCAAAAAATCGTGATATTTGAGAAATTGAAATTGTTCCTACAGACTTTTGTGGCACATTTTATGACTCTCTTGATTTCAAAGAGCCAACTTCCAGGTATAAGGCCCCAGCTGTTCACGAGATATCCGCCTTCAAAATTAGAAAAAATATATTTTTTTAAATCCATTTTGAGAACCGTCGCACAGTGTGTCATTTTCACAATCTAGCGGTACTTTATTATTCGGTTGGATTTTTGTAATAGTTACTGTTTTTTACATACATACTAAAATTTATATATACATATTATAAGCTATACAAGTGATATTTAGAATGGTGTATATTAAAAAGTATATTTTTTGTAACAAAACTAGTTAAATTTATGAAATATTATTTTGATCAGTTTCTATACAATTGTGTAAGGTATTAGTTCGAACAAGACTTATCTCTGTGGGATAACTATGGGCTGGTAATTATAACCAGACCTATAAAATTAGCATAATCTAGGATTATAAAGATATTACCGTAATTTAGGATAATAGAAAATTGCTTAAAAGTTCGTACAATAGAATATTATTTATTGTGGTCAGTAACAATTGTGAACACAAACTGTATAAATGTATAAATATTATAAATGTTATTGTTATTAAAAAAATATATCTCAACAAAAATTAATGCATATAAAAAAACAGATCAATCACTCTCGATGTCACTATCGTCACTATCAGAACGATTAATAGCGCACTTGAACAACTGTAGAGTATCACTGCAAAAATTTTCAGATTTTTTTTTCCTGGTTTGAGTCCTGGTTTGAAAATTAGAAATGCCCGGATCCGATGAAAGTAAAAATCTGTTCATTATGTCGCGATTAGAGTCTTTTCTTGAGGTCTTTCTACTAAAATGTTCACGAAACCGTCTATAGTCCTTATTTCTGGCCTCTTGTGCCTCTTCGGACAATTGTCCAATAGGTAAGATGCAATTTTGAATCAATTCCTTCCCGTGAACGAGGATTTTGCGTATGCTCGCTGGCATGTAGAACAACGTATAATTTTCCAAAAATTTTTTTTGTTTCTTGCGCATATTCATCGAATTTTCCGCAGTCAATTTCAAAACTACTAGATAAAGATTCTAAAATTACCTTAAAGTGATAAATTAAATTAAGATGAACTTTTGTAATATCAGCCGTTTTTTCACAATTTTTAAAACATCTATGAGCGGTATTGCCGTCATTTGTATTTCCCGTACATTGTTTCGGCATGTCTACGAGTAAGCCCATTTCATTTCGAAATCTTTCTTGTATTTGTTTTTTATGACAGCTACTGATGATTTCTCCTCGGTGCTTCTAGCTTGCCACTTTTTAATTTCTAATTTATACGCCAAACGCAAAATAAATTCAAATGACCTAATCCATGAATGTAAGGGCGAAATGCCAAATGCATACATTTCTTTTAAAGGCACTATTTTACTACATTTAGTCGCATCATTCATTTGTTTAGGTGACGCACCACATATATAGCATACTTGCGATTAACTATATTGCGAGAGTGCACTGCAAATTTTGCCATCCACAATGGTCAGCATTAAATTATGTGAAACTTTTAACTCTGTGTCATTCACACATATTATTGATGGTTTTATATTCTCGATTTTGTTCTGCATTTTCTTGGTTTCCAATTGGATAAGCTCTTTTGTCTCCTTTCGATACATAAAAGATATCACACGGCAATATCGGGCGGATGACGGTCTTTTGTTCTGCCAAATCAGATGTTTTGTTCCATTACTGTTTAACACTAATTGAAGCGGTACACAAAAAATTGTGTATAAGTTTTCATCTCCATCAGCACCTTCAAGCTTTTGTTTATATCTGGCCTGAACAGAACTACCATCACATCCCCATTTAGTTATTAACATTAAGGAATAATTATCCAAATTATCACAAAATTGTCTTAACACTTCACTTTGCACAATTGCAATTCTTTTAGCTGTGATGTCTATAAGTTTTGTAAATTCATTTCAGCTGAACACTCTGTAATAGTTAATGCGCTTTCTGGTAGATAACATTTTTTTTTACCAATTTAATTAAATTGTAAGATGGATACACTGAATGTCCGAATACTTTTACAGGGCTATTTATTAATTTGTACTGGTGTGTACTTTATTTTGCATTAATGATAAGGGCCAATGCTTCCTCCGGAGTCATCTGTCGCTTTTCCTCAGAAAAAATATGTCTACATTGTTTGATCTTCGTGGGTCTTTTAGGTGACGCAGCCGCCAATTCCTTAATGATATCAGCTGCATCTCTTTTTCCAGATGCTCTCACTGATAAAATTCCGCAGCCATTGCGACTTCACAAGGAGATTTTTCGTTAAGCAACTTCTTCACTTTCCTCTTCTGTACTATAGGGGAACAGTACTCGAAGGCCATCTCTGGACGTCCTGCAGATTTTGTAGAAGAATTGCCTGCAGAGCTGGACGATGGAATAATATTCCGAAAATCTATCGGCAAAGTGATTTCTGCCTCAAGCCAGTTTGAATTATTTTTTAAATATTTTTTAAGATGCCCAAACGACTCGTTCCATTTGTTCCTAAATTTCTACACAATGAACAAATATATGTTTCCAATGTACGCATTGTTGGTTTGTCACACTCTACAACATTGCACCAATCCATTACATGACTAGTTATTTTCTTAACATAGTCTTCTTTTTTCGAATTATGCCAAATATAGAAAGTCATTTTGCGGGTGATGATGCACCTACCTATATAAAGAAAAAAAATATATAAAAATAGTTGGCGCACACCTCCGCACCTGAATTTTAGCTAGCTTATCGCGCAAATGTATAAACTTTCGAAATATGATAAAATAAAACTGGATACACGCGGATACATTTTTAAAAACCTACCCAAAGTTGAAATTTACTCTTAAAATCAACGCTATAAAAAAGTACAAATAAAACTTGTTGTGTATTGAATTTCTTACCTGCATTGGCGGAATCCATTAGAACAAAGTACAAAGGAACTGCTAGATAACTTAAATAAGTTCGCTAGGTGTACAAACGAACACAGCATTAGTTAGAAATATAACTAAATAAACGTCATGATGACAGGTACTTGAATACTGCAACTTTCGCGCGCTCGCAGCCGTAGTACATTACTTTAATTTTATAATTTTATGGGGTTTACATAGCATTGGGGTCTTAGTTACCTGTTTATGGCAATATTTTGTAATTTATGTAAAGTAAGATTTTTGAATAAAGTACCGCCAGATTCGGCAAATGGAACACTGTGCGTCGGTCCAATTTTGCTTCTATTGATCTCATTCGATTCGGGAGACTCATCTTACCTAACGATATAAATGTTGAAATAAAGGTCTGCGTAAAAAGGAACAATTTAAAAAAAATATTGAAATGTAGGTAGAAAGTTTTAAAAATATTCCAGAACCTTTCGATTTACGATTAATTAAAATTTGCAAAATTTTCTAAATTTAGATAACTGCTCTTCGATATTCTTTAATTTATTACGGGATGGAATTAAACAGTCAAGAGCTACCAAAGTATCTTTGTTTATGCTTTATAAATCGATCTCCCAATTGTGCAATATTCAGTTCTTTCGTGTTTCTTGCCAACTCGATGAATTTGCAGATCGAGAACGACTTGACCGATATTTTTGCCGCAGTTTGCAGTGTATTTTGCAATTTTCTACAAACTAATTGCAGGGGTTAACTGTATTTATGTATATCCAGAATGTTCAAAGTTACAAAACTGGTTATTTTCGTTCCACCAGTGCTAACTCTTTTATTATTGAAGTTACAAAAATGGTTAAATTAGTAAATAAGTAGTTTTTGCATGTTTTTTTTCTGCTGATTAAGATGCTGAAATCAGAAAAGCAATTGAATGTTAGGTTTTCGAGTTATTCAAAGAAACAACATTTTTAAAATGGAATATTCTGTATATTCATTTTTAAAGATATTTTAATTGTGAACAAAACTATTTATATACTACTACCCTGAAGCTATTCAAAGAAACAACATTTTTAAAATGCATCATTCTGTATATTATTGCATTTTTTTAAAGAAATTTTAATTGTGAACAAAACTGTTAATATACCACCACCCTGAAGTTAAAAATAGTAAGTATTAGACACTTTTTGAATCAAATATGAAACATAGAGGGTGTTCCATTAAAAAAGTTGTTTCTTGTTCAATTCAATGTGCAATTATATTTCTGATATCATTACATTAATTGGCAGAAAGTAAACTACTTCTTTGCTAATTTAAAAGACTACGTAACTTTAATAATAACATAGTTAGCAATGGTGAACTAAATCGTGGAACACCTTGTATTTCCAAGAATTTTAGAAAATTTTCATATGTTTGTATCACTTTTATTTTTCTTTAAAATTCACAACAAGTTTCGACCTTTTAAGGTAATTATCAATTGACAATTTATTGATGTGCCAAATTTCAATGCCGTAATGATTTATTTATTTATTTCAAAAATTGAAAAGTCGATAGCCAATAAAATATTGTTAGTGATCTGTAATATTCCCATGTGATACTGCCTGTAACTGTAAAGAATTAAAACTATAAAATTCAATACATATCTTTGTATTTTTTTATTTATGTGTGATATCTGATCATCTTTTATCGCGGTTTTCAATATCTTATACAATTTTCTGATTTATCAATATTTATTTGTACTCACAATTAATACTTTTTATATAGATTTTATGTAACTTATGTATACCACTATTTATTGTTGAATCTACCTATACACATATGTTATGATTGTCAATTATTTATACGTTACACTGTATACCTCTTTTTTCATGACCTATTGGTAACATTAATAAAATTTATTATTATTATTATTACTACCACTGAAAAGTTCTGACCAAATTACGTTATTTACATCAAATATTGATTACAAATTTCTGTATTCACAATTTAAGAACTGTTAAACTAAACGATGTGTTCTGTACTACATTTCATACATATTAGTTATTAGAAACAGTTACTTAAAAACTCTATGAAGTAAGTTGCGATGGTATAAGTAAACGACGAAAGGAAACAATTAATATCTCCGGCCAGAGGCTATAAAGAAATTAGAGGATCGCTATTAGAGATGAGTATGTGTATTTTTAAGCGCGGAATTTTTCGGGCCGGATATATTTAAGAGGTTAATGGAGAGATGGTTTATTTTTTAATAGGATTGTATAAATATCAGTATAGCCGAAGCAGGCCTCGGCGTTTCGAGCAGTGAAATCTTTCGAAATGCATTTGTACGTGTGAAATGGGCGCTTTCGATTTGTAAACTTCAGTCTGTCAAGATAGTTTTGATTCACGATCTGAAGAGTTTGGAGCAAACGTAAATCGTTGTAAATCGTAAAGCTAATAAAAACGAAATGTTGGTCTGAAGAAGAAACTAAAAATGCTGTAATTCTGAATGGAAAATAATGATCAACGAATTAGTTGTTAATATTGGTTGAAACGGCATAAGACAAATGATTGTTTTAATACAATTCTCAATGCCACATTCGCTTAACTGTAACAGATATTTGATGCATTTTTGTAACAAAAATAATTTCTGGAAAATTAATCAATATTTTTATACAACTTTTAATCATCAATTTATGATACATTCTTATAAACCTTGGCAATGAAAGTGTGTAGGGAGAACAATACAGGAAATTATATTAATTTTTGAGTTACATTTTCCTCATATCAGCTTATAAGTAATTTGTAGCAGGCTCAATAAGCTCAATAGATATTTGATGTATTTTCAGGATTGAATTATAAAATTTTTAAAACTTTTTTTTTCATTTTACTAGATATTTTATTCATATTGATAACATTTTGTAATATAAACAGGTAGACGTGAAACTTTACGAATTTCCTTTCAATGCATTTTATCCAATCCAGATATTTGAGGCAGTTTTGTAGAATTTTCAATCATCAATTTACCTACATACTAATACATACCTTAGCAATCGAATTATGTAGAGAAGAATTTTATAAATTTCCATAGATTTTAGATTCACATTTACCTTATTCCCTGATTTTGATTTATGATTGAATTGAAAACTTTTCATTGAATACATTTTTTTTGTAATGGCAAAATCATTCTAATGAGATTTTGTCAGATATAAACTGTATGAATTTACCGTACAATTTGAACTCAATAGATATTTCATTTTGTTTCATGATTGAATTGTAAAATTTTCATTGAATGTATATATTTTTTCAGTTTAGTTTATTTTTGTTCCATATTTATGAAATTTTGTAAAATAAACAACCACACATGAACTTTATTAATTTTCTAATATTTTTTATGCCAGTAAAGTCCAGTATTTATCATCTGATTATTTAATTACTTTAATTGATTTTTGATCATTTTGATAAATTTGGTAGACATGAACTATATAATTTTACGTTCTAAAAAGTCATTTGTATTGACCTCAATAGATATTTGATTTAGTTTCATGATTCAATTGTAAAATTTTCATTGATTTAAATAAAAAACTAGATTCATTTTAGTTGATTCCTGTTCCATATTGATAAATTTTGCAAAATAAACAATCAGTTATGAACTTTATGAATTCTGTTTAATTTTTAATGCCAGTAAAGCCCAGTATTTATCATGTTAATCATCTCACAGATGGAGATCGTTTCTGTATAACTGTTAAAAATAATGATTAATTTTTATTAATAATAATGATAATAATATCTATTGATGAGTGTAAGTTCTATAAAAATACTGAAAAATTTTCCAGAACGAATTTTTGTTAAATGGTAAAATAGTTATAAATTTGTAAAATTTCCTTTCAATGTAAAAGTTCTTGCAGATATTTTGATTTTTGAACAATAGATACCGACAAAAGTTTTATTGAAATTTTACCAATTTTGTCATGAGAAGTTTATTTAATTAATCACAATTTTTATAGAACTTACAATCATCAATTTACGATACATTCTTTATAAACCTTGGCAATGCAATTGTGGAGAGAATAAATTAAAAAGCAATTGTGTAGAGAAGAACCTCTACATGTGTGTAGAATGTATTTCTATAGATTTTGTATTGATATTTCCACATATCACCTTATGTAAGTAATTTGTATTAAACTTAATACATATTTGATTTAGGCCCGAGATATCCACCTTCTAATAAAATTCCTATTAGGTATAAGGAACTTATAAGGAGGCTTAAACTAATATAAAGTTTTTTATGTAATATCAACTCAAATCAGTTAATAAGTTATTTAGCTAATAAGTTTCCTTACCTTAGTTTCATGCTTGAATTGTAAAATTGATGAAGTTTTGTCAAATAACTAGGCAGACGTGAAACTTTAATTTCATTTAATTTTTAATGGTATATTATTGTGCAGATATATTTATATTTTTCATTATAGAATCAGTCGTTTTTGTTTAACAAAAATTTAACAAAACGAATTTTTGTTATATGGCAAAATATTCATAAATATGTAAAATATCCAAAAGAAGATATTGTGATATTTTACAGAACGAATTGTTGTGAAATAGTCAAATATTCATTATTTTGTAAAATATCCATTAAATGCTACAGTTCTCGGCAGTTATTTCAGTAGACATTAACCAAAAATTGTATTTTTTTGCTGATTTTGTGGAATGTTTAATGTGTAGATATTATATTTTTATCAATTCAATATTGACAAAAGTTACTTTTACTATACTATTTTTACCATTTAACAAATATTCTGGTAAGTTAATAAATATATTTATAGAATTTTCAACCATCAATTTATAAATAGCTTATAAGCCTTGGCCGTGAAATTGTGACGGAAAGGAACTTTCAATTGGTTTTTTATGCCAATATAAGTCCAGTACTTATTTGTTATCTTTATCATCACATAGAGAACCGCTTTTGTATAAACGATAAAGATTTTTATTAATTTTAAGAAACAGGTAAATATTAATAAATTTGTAAAATTTTAATTTTTCTCATATAACCTGGTAAAAAGTCATTTGTATAGAACTCCATTTTATTTAGTTCATGTTTGAATTGTAAAATTTTCATACAATCAATTTTTTTAATTTTTGGTTATAAATGTCAACCACACTGAAGAAATTATGTAATAGAAATTTCCAAACACGAATTTTATGAATTTCCTTTAACTTTTAATGCCAATGTAAGGCCAGAACTTATAAATATGTTATCTTTAACATTTATATTTATCGCACAGAGAACCGTTTTTAAAATAGTAATAAAGACTATTATTAATTTCCCAGGAAAAATATGTATCAAATGGTAAAATATTCATTAATTTGTAAATTGTGTTTTATGCAGATTATTGCATACTTATAAAAAAAAATCTCATAAATGCCATTTACGTTCAGTTGCAATAGATGCATTTTCACTGAATTTTCGCTGATTTGTCTTTTTTTATGGAACGTACCGTTTCTTGCATATGTATTATTTTTGTATCTACCTTTACGAACATTACCATGAAACTTTGTCGAAATGGGAAAGCCAGACATTTGTGAATTTCTTTTGCCTTTTAATACATACATGTATTATTATCCAATTTATTTAGTTTACTATGTATACTCATGTACTATAATTACTATACTACTATACTTCTATACTTTAGTACTTTAATACTTATGTACTATAATTTATTATATGGGATAGCCAGATTCAATTAGTCTCAAAATGTCTTTTTCTTTTCCCCTGTTGTGTGTTTCTCAAGTTGTAAAATGATTTTCCAGTTTATCAAATACGTATCATATAAGTATAAAATAAGTATCTAGCAAGAGGTTATGCATCAAATTAGAATACTTTTTTTGTCAAATCACTTTCACTTTATCTCAAATGCTTTCCCATAATTATATATTACATATTTTAACAAGTATCTATTTAGTTATTTAAATTAATTTAAATTATAATGTTTAAAGAAACGAAATTAATATAAAGTGAAAGTAATTAGACTAAAAATAAATGCAAATTTACATATAGCTCGTAATATTTGATAAACTTAAAAGTCATTTGACATATTGTGAAACACAAAAATGGAAAAGTGAAAAGCCTGTATTGATGTATGTATTAGTTTTTTTAATGTGACTAACATATTTGAAAATATTGAATTTGTGGATTTTGCTTCATCGATGGCGTGTTATTATTATCATCATCTGTTGGGCAAAAATATTTAATACAATAATGTAAAATGAAGGGCTGGTTACGGGGAAATATGACCAGAGTCCATTTAGGCCGTTTTTCACAAAACTAAGTTGAAAGTTTCAAGTCAAATAAAGTACAGAAAGGACGATGAAAAAACTAACAAATGATGCAACTTGATGACTTGACAATAGGTGTATTGAAATATTGATCAAAACATAAAAGACATGAATACTTGTTTTGGACTCTGATCGTTTTTTTGAGTTTTTTTTTTAAATTTTCTATAGGTACACAAGAAACATATATTTTTTAAATGAAATACAAATTATTGATAAAATATTATTATGACGGCAGAAGGACCCACGTTGGTCGATAGCCAGTTAGAGATAATATCCCTAACAAATAAATACAGTCACTACTACTATTATTATGAATATTGATCTTTGTTGATTCAAAAACTGAGAAATAGAATATAATTTTGTTAACGTTTTTAGCCGAAAACTATATTCTTTTTCTCAGTTTTTGAAGCGAACGGTGATCGTTTTTCATTATTTTACTTTACGTGTTAAAACTATTTTTCGTATGCTACAACATGGCTCCATCAGGTAAATTTTGATTTTAAAATTGACTCTGATCGTTCTTTCCCGTAGCACTTCAGTTCAATTCAGTTCAGTTTAGTTTATTCATCCTTAAAAAGCAACTTACATTGTTGATTGGACAAGTCAGGTACAATAACACTTAAAAAAATGGATACTTTGTTATATACATTCAAATTCAGAGTATGAGTAGAGACACTTTTCAATGGTAAAAGCTCTGAGTTGATTTTTAAAAACATTGATATTTTGATTTGCCTTTATATGGTTTGGGATTTTGTTATATATAGATATACATGAATACATTGTTGATTTTTCGTACAGTGTTTTATTGTGCGGCGTGATACGAAAGTTATCACCGTATCTGGTATGGTATCCATGTGTATCCCGATTCTTATGAAATGTCACCCCATTTCTAAATGCAAATAATGCACATTTATAAATATAAAGCCCAGTTATTGTCAGGATGTTGTTCTTTTTAAATTCTTCAAATATTATTTATTTATGTTAATGCATGGAAATTATTGCTATAATTCAGGTCCATGATTTAATACTGGTACATTGAGTAAATTTAAAATACACTGTTTAGCCCCTCAGGGACGTGATTTAATTTGAATTGTTTGAGTAAGAAAAATGGGCTTTCAAGCATCCTCTTAAGTATTCAACATTAAGCCTGAAATTATTGTCTCAGTCGATAAATTTAATCCCAATCGGCCACAAATCGCTCATTTCTAAAGACCCGGCTTCGCCGTCGGTGTTTGCGTAGCCAGCAAAGCGCCCTGTTTACACCCGGAACGAGTGCCATTATCCCCCACGCCTTCCCTCTTCACTCCTGGAGGACCTTCCACGATCGCCCGGCGCCTCCACCAGAATCCCCACCCGATCCTTGCCGCGACGGACTCAAAAATCGCACCCGGACCTTAATCCGTAAAGTGGATTCAAATCCGTCAAGTGGTAATTCCGGAGACGATGCATTGGCCCGCGCACGTGGCGAAGAGGATTATACACGTGCAGCCACGGTGCTGACGAGGATGGTGATAGGAGGTCGCGTCGTGGATGCAGCCAGGAGAGCGTCACGGTGCACAATTGATGTTAAGCCGATCTTTCCACTTTCGAGTGCATCGCTGCAGACGAAAAGCGCCAGATCAAAATTTCTGCACGGCTGATTCCGCACTTTATTCTGCGATAATGTGAAAGTCTGCAGTGTCGATTTTTACACTGCTGAATGATGTGAATTGCGACAGTATCATTCCAGGAGATTGAAATTGGTGAGCAGCGATATTTATCTGAATGATAAGAAAAATGATCTACATGCAGAAATGGAGGGTAATTATAATAATTATTATTATCAATCGAGGATGTTTTATTTGTATTATATTATTGTTATGGCTAGTTATTGATTAATGTTTTGATGTAAATAATGACAAGCATCTCACTCAATCCGGCGTTTAATTTGTATGTAGTGCAGAGAACTAAATGCTCAAGTAACCAAAAATAAACCGTACTTCACGCGGTTAATGATGCAGTGCCACCTCTCTCCTCCTCAACTGTCATTGCACTTTGAAGTCTATTTCAAAGCTCCACAATGAATCTCGCAAACTCGAGCACACACAAACGCCTTGCACGCGCCATCGTCGGCAATGCACAGGCCGTTTTACAGCATCTCCTCCCACGTAAATATCACTCATAATTTCCATCCGAATGGAAATTCGGCGTGACCGTGCATCCTGCGCGTTTAGCCTTGGTTCGTTTTTCACCTCACAACTCAAAACACACTCCTCCTGAGCGCATCTCTCACTTGCGTGACACTTTTAAAGCGTGCTCGGTTACGACCTCTTCGGCGCGCCTTAACACTTTGATGCCGAGCTCCAAATAAGCGCGGATAATTTTGATTTATCGCCCATTTTTATAAATGGATCGGGCCCGGGAGTTAAAACACAAAACGACGATAAATAACCCGGGGGGACTGCGCTCTGCCCGGCTGACAGACTTTTTTCACCGTGCGCTTCTTCCTGTACTTCGAAAAAAGCGCACTGCGTTTCGCCAGTAATGTAAAAATAGAGCGCTCTAAAATCCTCGCGCTTCCCTATTCATCATTGTCGCCCTTGAAATATTGCTTATGATATGAGGATTATATTTCATATAGAATTATTTTTGATGATTATATTTCACAACATCTCAGTGCGCACATCTAACCACAGATTTATCACGTTGCACAATTTTATTCACTGCAGAATTTATAGAAGTAATAAAGAATATAAATTGAATAATACCCAAGTTTCGCACTGCTGTATAGCAGCAATTTAAAATTTATATATGAGAACATTTTCTTTTAGAAATCCACCAATTACCAGAAACTTTCTAATAATCTTAAATCGTATTGATAAATATGAAATATGTGAGAAGATTATAAAGTAGCTACTTCGTGAAATATACTGCGTTTCAAAAAAAATGTACCACCTAGAAGGAGTTGACGTAGAACTCTGAAATTATGTGAAAATAGTTAGTATGTGTTGAGAAACAATTGATTAAATTTTCATCGAAAAATAATAATATTTATTAAGAAAATAATTAATAATGTGTTGCATCTCCGCGCACTCTTATGCATTCAGCAACCCTTCTGGGCATGCTGGAAATCAAATGGTCCAATGCATCTTGAGGCGCATCCTCCCAACAATTTAAATGAATTAAGACACCATCTTCAGATTGCCTGGGATGAGCTGCCTCAAGATGCATTGGACCATTTGATTTCCAGCATGCCCAGAAGGGTTGCTGAATGCATAAGAGTGCGCGGAGATGCAACACATTATTAATTATTTTCTTAAGAAATATTATTATTTTTCGATGAAAATTTAATCAATTGTTTCTCAACACATACTAACTATTTTCACATAATTTCAGAGTTCTACGTCAACTCCTTCTAGGTGGTACATTTTTTTTGAAACGCAGTGTATATGTCACGTGGTATCGTGTTCAAGGTGGGTATTAAAAAAAATGTCAAAATTTCCTGTCAGGCAGTAATTTTTTTTGTCATTATCCATCACCATTGTAAAGCAAACTATCCCAACAAAAACTAAATTCGATGAAATGTTACAAACAGGACCTGTGCCTCGTAAACAAGTCAAAAAAGTTTATTTTTGTAACAGAGTTAATCACAACAACAAAAAATAAATTAGATGAATTGTTACTGACAGGATCTGTTTCTTGTAAACGAGTTAAAAAAAGTATTTTTTTGTAACAGAATTAAATACAGCTTTTTGCTACAAACTGAGGTAAAATAATTAAGAGTAGTAAAAAAAAGAAAAATTGTTTTTAATTTAAAGTTGTTATAATTGATGATTCTTTAATTTTGTTTATTTCATTTAATTTATCAGTTCTGTTCAGTGGTGTACTGACACACATAACATTACAGATTTACACAATTGCATTAAGATTTTACACAAAAACCTAAAATTCACACTTGAAATAGAACAAAATAATAACATAAACTTTCTAGACATTAATATATATATATATATATATATATATATAATTAATATATATATATATATATATATATATATAATTAATATATATATATATATATATATATATATATATATATATATATAAAACAAATAATAAACTAAACATTAAAATCTATAGAAATTCTACAAACAACAACAAAATTATCCCAGCAGACTCATTCAACCATAGAACACGCATATACTCTTCACTATACTCAGTAATTAACAGAATGCTCACTACACCACTGAACAAAACTGATAAAATAAATGAAATAAACAAAATTAAAGAAACAGCAATTAATAACAACTTTAAATAAAAAAAACAATTAAAAAACAACATACAAATATTTCGAAAGAAAACATAATATTAATAACAATGTATAAAAAATAATTAAAAATCATTAAAAACAGTAACAATATACAATACAGATCACTTTACCAAGTACCAGTTACCAAGGACACATTTGCACTAAAATTAATCAAACATTAAAAAAGTATAATATGAAAATATCAGATATTATTATTGCGTACTTACTGGTAGAGTTATTTTATTTTATTTTAGTATTTATTTATTGTATTTTGCCTGACTAGTTTCAGTTTCTAACAAACCACCATCAGAGGCTGATATGTCTACAAACAATACAATAATTAGGTTAAATAAAAACTAGCGTTAAGTTTGTTATAAAAATGTTTAAATATAAATTATAATAATATTTGTTATGTGTTTATTGTTGTAGTATGTATCAATTATTTAGTAGTGATTTAATTTGTTAGTGTTGATATACATTAAAATGTGTGAAAATACCTTTTTTGGGGGTATTAATTTTGGTAATAGAAAGTAAAATCAATTCTTAAATAATTGTTTTAGTTATTTTATATGAATATATTAATAGTTATTTACTTACGTATTTTGCTATGTATATATCATGAATTGGTACGGTTAATTAATTTGATGAAAGGACACCGTACAACAAATACTAAACAAACTCATAAACAACAAGGACAATATAAACACCACAGAAAATCCTTCAGATAAAACATACAGTATATTAACATACGAAGGCATCTGCCTTCGGCCAATTATAAAAATATTGTAATTACTCAATATCACCCCGCCTTTAAAAACCAAAACACCATAGATAACTCATTAATTGTCAAATCGAACAAAAACTTAGATCCTCTAGAAAGAAATGGACTATATACTATCACTTGCAATGATTGCAATGCCATATATGTAGGAGAAACAGGCAGTAAACTACGCATTAGAGCGAAAGAACACATAAAAAACATAACATAAAATTTTGGAAACCATCTATATGATAACAATTACACCTGCAACATAGATACAAATACTAAACTAATTAAACCATTAGAAAAGCGATCAAAACTCACACTATACGAAGCATTAGAAATAGAGAAAACTTTGAAACAACCAAATGTAACAAACATTAATGATCAAATTAATTTAAATTTCGCACCACTAGTTTCTAAAGTTACCAACATAAATCAACAAAATGTAACTGCAGACTACATGAACCCCAGGAATATTAATTTTCGCGTCACAAAATTGCAAACCACCATTATCACACATTGCTTTTAAATTACAACTTAAAGCACCGAGTAAATAAAATGCATAAAACACAAGAGCAATCAGCAATATACACATAAAAACAACAATATACAATATAAAAATAGACAGATGTCGACCAATTTCAACAAACACTTAAAATCATAACCATTACATTTCACACAATTCATCCTTACATGTCTCCAAACAAAAAACGATGTAACAAAAACACCAGTAGAATTGAACATTGACTGTAAGTTTAGAAAAAAAAACAGATATTTGTCATGTAACTCTAATGTAATTGTATATTGTTTAATTAAAACAGATTTGAATGCCGAAGGCAGCTCCTAAGCCGAAACTAGTTCATAAAAACAAAGGTTTTCATCACCCTACACCTGAGAGTAGATAAGTACTCCTTCATTAAATAAATAAATAATTAAAAGTCAAAACATTTGTAAATTTTTTATCTAATAACATATATATTGAACTCAAAAAGCAAGTAAAATTAAATTAAAATGCACATTCACATAATAAACATACACCACATAAAACTCACACTTATTTTTAATGTATTTTCTATATTTAAATATATACAGTATGTCCCCAGATTTTACAAAAAGGGATTTTTTTAAATTTTTACCTTTAAATAAAAATGTTATAGGAATTATAATTTCTGCTTGGTCTGAAACTACAGACAGACTACTGGTTCAGATATTGAAACTTTTAATTATTTATACAGGGTTTTTGCAAAATCAAAATTTTTAGATCTTATTTTTACACTTATTTATTTACTATTTGCAAAAATAGTTTAAAATTACATCTAATAACATTGTACAAAAAAAAATTAATCATTCAAACAATCCCCGAAATAGAGAAAATAATACTGAAATTTTAAAAACTCGCCTACGAGAGGTATTTGCATCGATATTTATTGAAGAGATACAAAACAGTTTTCGGGAGTTCCACACCAGGCTTGAACTGTGCGAAGAAAATGGTGGGGGATTATTTAAATGATGTAATTTTATCAAAGTGTCAAAATTAGATTTCATTTTTGTTTTATTTAGCCAACACCCTGTATAATTAAATCAATGTTTTAATAAATGAAATGGTAGTTTCAGAGCAAGCAGCAATTAGCACGTATTAAGACTAATACAATCGTCTAGAAGTTTTTCATCATCGACGACTTTGTCCTCTTCCGTAGCAACATCGAGTGTTTAATTTAACGGAATAGATTGCGTAAAACAATCGGCAGAGAACCAATTCTGCCTCTCTCGCGTCCCTCTTAAGCACTTGTATTGACACCGTTATATTTTCAACTAGTTCGTAATAGCCTTTGCGCCACGTTAAATTGAATTCTGTATTGAGACTATTGATTTTCGCCATCTGAAGCGTTTCTTGTAACATTCAGGCGACGATGAAAAACTTATACGTAATTCCTGCTAAAAGTGTAAACACTCAACTTTGGTATTGCATAAATATAATTTGCGCATCAAAAACACCACAGCGAAAATAATTTGAAATATTTTTTCACCCATTGTAGAAAAATACATCCTCTGTGCCCATCGAGTGTTTGGCAAAAGTGTGATTTTATTGCACTGCAAATTTTAAAATGTGTACCATCCACTTGGTAAAACATTTTATATGAAAATAAATATAAATAAAAACAAATTCGTGTGAAATATATTAGAAGTGTTTCTATTATTACGTTCAATGATTTTTGTTCCAATTTCAATTTTTATTATTATCAAGGTTACAATGATTACTGTCAAAATTTCAAATATTTCAAATTTTAACAAAAACAGTTTGACAGTATTAATGTAATCTTAATAAAAACAATTACAATTTTTATTTCGCCTCATCTGTCTGATTTATTTCTCAGGACATGAGTTTTTTTTATGACTTTTACTTTCGTATTGTTTAATGGTAACATCTAAGCTTATATATTTTATAATTAAATTACGAAATATATCTAAAGTGATGTAATGACATCGTTTTGGTGTGATATTTGACATGATTAAAATCTTATCAAAATTATTACAATTTTAGTACAAACAAGTGAAATTTTGACAGAAATCATTGAAAAATTTTAGTAATCGTTGAGACTAACAATTTTTGTTAGACGTGTTATTGGTAATTAGTAACAGTTGACTAACAATGATTTCTGTCAAAAGTTCAATTATTAATAATTATTGTTATAATTAAAATCTTGATAAAAACAATTACAATTTTAGTACAAATTATAATTGTTTTATCAAGATATTAATTATGTTAAATTTTTAATATTTTTCGCAAAATTTCAATCACCATTATCAAGTTTCAATAACAATACTGGTCAAATTTTGACGAATATGTTTCCTTTCAATTTAAATGCATTTTTGGGAAAGTATTCACTATGCATAAGTGCGAAGTGCAAAAAAAATGTGTTGGACGTCATTTTTTTAAGATTTTTTACATAGTTTTTGCACTATTTATTTACAAAACACGTTTGAAGTTGAGTTGAAGATAAGTTAGAAAAGTGATACCAGTAACTTAAATTTTAAATCAGTATTGCCATAAAAAAATCGGTCTTGCGATTTAAAAAACGAAAAAAAAAAGTTACACATTTTGCAAAAAATGATATATCACAAAAACCTGACGTGTATACCTGACAGTTTTATAACTATAATTGCATTCTGACTAAAAACTACATTTTCGTTAGAACTCTGAATCAGAGCTATATTGTAATTATTTTGTTTCCATATTGGTTTTATTTGAGATGTTTGACAAAATTAAAACACATCATTTATAACTGATCTTTATAACTCAAATATCAAATAGTTATATCATGTTTGCAAGAATATTTAGTTATGAAATATGTATGTTAATAGTACTATAGGTTATAAGTACATAATAATGAGTGCAGTTTTAAATTTTAATATTGCTTGCAGTTGCTTTATAATAATTTGTCTATATCAGCTTTTGCAGATTAATTTTTTTCAGGTGCTACTGTAATATTACTTATACAGGGTGGTCACTTTTACGACGCCCACGATTAGGATCTATTAAACGGAAATATATGTACAGAGTTGGTCAAATGGGATAAAACTTTCTTATTTTTGTGCCTTTCAATATACTGAAACGAAATCCGGGATATCTTGCACAGTTCCTGAAATATCGCTGAAAAACTGAAAAAGTGCACTTTCCTGTTCCTCTTATAACTTTTTACTTTTTAAGGAAATTTTACGAAACTTGGCACTCTTACATTTTTCAATGTGAGCTTCCTGCTGACAGTGCCGGATATTTTCTGCGCCAACTAGATGCTCAAATATTCATAGTCAACATTTGATTTTCTTATGGCCGCAATATTGGATTTTAATATCAATCAAAAGAGCGAAAAAATCCGATAACAACCATGTTATACATGGGGAATCTGATATTATTTACCACCAAAAATCGATAATTTAAAGAACTCTTGCAAAGATCAAACTACTGTGGACTGCTCAAAAAATCAAGTTGCCTTGAAATAACAATTTCACATTTCTTCATTTAAAGAAAATAACTTCTGAGTAATTTTATTGTGTATAAAGTGCAAAAAAGGAGATAATATCTTTGATTTGAAAAAATGGCAACAAATAAATATCCTAGATTATAATTCAAGAATGGTATTTGATCAGATTATTTAATGAATACAATATGATTTATGATTTGCAATCTCGCCCAGAGAAATATAATGCAAGATATTACATTATAGAGATTGTACATGTCAATTTTTTCATGTTGAGGATAATATCTTGCCATTTTTACTAATCAAAGATATTATATCCTTTTTGCACTTTATACACAATAAAATTACTCAGAAGTTATTTTCTTTGTATGAAGAAATGTCAAAATGGTAATTTGTTATTCCATGGCAAATTGATTTTTAGATCAGTCCACAGCAGTTTGATTTTTGCAACAAATTTTTAAATTATTGATTTTTGGTGGTAAATAATATCAGATTACCTATGTGTAATACATGGTTAAAATTGGAGTTTTTCGCTCTTTTAAATGGTATTAAAATCCCATATTGCGGCCATAAGAAAATCAAAAGTTGACTTTGAAAATTTGAGCACCTAGTTGGCGCAGAAAATGCCTGGCACTAAAAGTACCAAGTTTCGTAAAATTTCAAAAGTAAAAAAGTTATAAAAGGAAAAGGAAAGTACACTTTTTCGGTTTTTCATCAATATTTCAGAAACTGTGCAAGATATGCCGGATTTATTTTCAGAATATTAAAAGGCATGAAAATGTTAAAATTTTCTCCGATTTGACCAACTCTGTTTAATAGATCCTAATGGTGGGCGTCGTAAAAGTGACCATCCTGTATATTTTTAAACATATAAAAGTATACCTTCTTCAAATTTTGTTTAACTTGAAACTATTATGAAATAGTGCAAGACTTTTGCAATATTCATATCTGATGATGCCAATTTTAAAATAAATTAAATAAATTGAAATTTGCAAATAAGTTATTCTGTTAACTATCAGTTATTGCAATAATAAAAATAGTAATAATATCTATATAAGTTATTCTGATAACTATCAGTTATTGCAATAATAAAAATAGTAATAATATCTATTTATTGTGTTTTGAGATATACAGCATACACAAGTCAAAGTAGGTACATAGTTTGTATGTTTGTAGTAAGTATGTTAGTGAAGAAAAATATCACAGTTTTGTAATCTGGAAACACTAATATAGTAATATACGAAACTATTTCAACATAAGAACAGTAGATAAACACACATGCAGTAAACTACATAAATATAATAAACAGAAAATAATGTAATGTATAGATCGTGTAGTCGTCAATATAGAGACATCAACAAAATTCTGAAGTAATGGCCAAAAATGACAAATAAGTAAGTCAGGTACCATTAATTATTACATGCACATCAACAATATTCTGAAGTAATGACAAAAAATAACACAATTCTGATATCGCTGTTTTTTTATTTACAATAAAATAACAATATTTGCTTTTAAGAGTAAATTTTCTTGAGACTTACAATGTTTCAGTTTCATGACCTATGGAACTCGCATTGCTGCTAGTAATAAACTGGACTGTTTATGGTGAACCGCTGTGGTTTGTAAGAAGATATCAATCACAATTCGCCTACTCGTTTATTTACCATGTACAAAAGTAACAATTAACTCCTGAAATTTGCATGTTGCGAGGTGCACCTTGGCGAATCACGCGTCGTAGCAAACTCGGGCCGTATTTCACGTCGATGTGGATAATTAATAACAGAAGACGTGGATGTAACGATGATGGATCAAAGAGGAAGCGGGCAATTTGGTACGTGGTCATTAGAAAAATTTAACGATCTCGGTAGTTATCCAATCATAGAGCGCCAAGGGAACACAATTAATTGGTAATGAAAAGGAAACGCGGTCTTGTAATTACAGTGTACCAGCATTTTTGGTACAATGGTTGATTTTAACTAGGATTCTGATGTAATTAATTGCTTACTTGAACTTATGTGGTTTTCGTTATTTGGACTGACATTTTTACAATCCAATTTACGCCGAACTGTAATTTTACTGTGAACAAATTGATAATAAATTCTTCATATAAATCAATTGATGAAACTACAACATTACTTCTCATTTATGTATTCGGAGATGGTTTTTTTTCAATTTTTCCAACATATATAATTGAAATGCATAAATTACACGTGGCGAACGAAACGACCGCCAGTATATGTTAAACAAAGATTTCATTTGGAGCCGCGCCGGTTTACGACCTTATTCGTTGTGTTTGCTTTGAAAAATGTAATTTCCACTTCCACCACCTCGCCTCCTCTTTTTGTTATTCCTAGTTAATGCGGCATGCATAAAAATGTAAGACCCAATCTCGCGCCTCTGCCTCTTCCTGGAGATTGTGTTTCGTTTCGAGCCCTGGCACTTGCAATCCTCGCCCCCTGCAACCCTTCTGTGCCGTGCATGTAAGTAATTGTCCGCCAAGGGGGCCACAGGGGGGGTTTGTGAATGCCGCAATTACAACCACTAATTTAGTGCATGCGTACGGGTAGATAATGGACAGTTCACATGAATTCCGGGCTCCTGGCCGCATGTAAATCGCGCTCTCCATCGCCGCCCCCTCGCGCATTTCCATAACGCCGTGGTTAAGGGGGCGCCGGCTTTTTTTGGGGGTGGCGGCGGGGGTTATAAAGCCATCCGTTTTGTGTTGGTGGCGCCGAGGAAGTCGCCGAAAGAAGGAAAAAACAGCGAGCTGAAAAGTTTGGTGCTTGATGTGTTTATGGGGAGAAGGATTTGTTATTGATTTGGCTTTTAACTGCGGTCTGCGAGGTTTAATGGCCCACCATAAAACGGTGGTGTCGTGTGTTTTGCATGCGTCGAAATGGAATTATGGCTGATATTTACGGAATATAGTTTATGTTATGTTGTCATGAAAATTAGGAGTATTTAGTGATTTATTGCTGGTGAATTATTAGCAAATAATAAAAAACTCGTCGTACCTAGTAGCAGAGACTCTCTATTGACCGCATAAGAATTTGATAAAGTCGGTAATAAACGTAAGCAAACTTATAACGTTTTGCACTGATATCAAAAAATTAATTGCATCTAACATGGAAATAGATTTGGCGGATATTTTAATTTAAACTCCATTATTATGACTGGCTATATAACGCACGTTTTGAGTTTAAAAAAATTATTGTATTGTCTGCGACATTACAAAGATTTGTTCAATATACATTGTTTTGGAATTTTTCTTTTTTTTCCAAAATGAATCGACAAAAAAAAAATATTGCGCCACTAGATTAGGTATTTTGGAAGCTTTAGAATAAGGTATCGCAAGGTGGTGGGTGCCGTTTGAAATTTCAAAGTGGGGGTGGCTAGGGAGGACACTTAAAATTAAATTGACGTTGTTTTTAAACTTCCCCCTCTAAAATTCAATTGATGTGTCTCTTTGTTTTACCAAGTTAGCTTGCATTTAAAAGTTATTGAGACTGTCTAGTTTTGAAATATACACCCTGTATATGCAATAAATGTTCGTACTACTTAAGTTATTAATGAGAATTCTAACCAACATTGAATTACACATCAGAATTTTAACGAAAATTAGAATATATACAGAATTCTAATGAAAATAGGAATATTTAAACTAGATTTCTAACCAATATTGCTCTGATTCAGAATTCTTAACAAAAATTTGGTTATTAATCAGAATGCAAATATTAATATATCGAAAATTCAGTTGTAAATTAGAAGCCTAAGCCGGAATGCTAATATCAACTAGCTTGAGTCAGAATTTTACCAAAAATTAACATTTAGTTATGAATCAGAATTTTAACGAAAATGTAGTTATTAATCAGAATTTTAATGAATATTTAGTTATAAATCGGAATTTTAACGAAAATTAAGTTAGTAATAAGAATTCTAACCAACATTTAGTTATACATCAGAATTCTAATGAAAATAGGAATATTTTAAATCAGAATTCTAACCAATATAGCTCTCGTTCAGAATTCTAATAGAAAATTTAGTTTTAAATCAGAATGCAATTAAAGTTATTCTATCGAAAATACTGTTGTAAATTAAAGGCCCCATAAAAAGATAAGATGTAAGCCAGAATTGTAATAACATATAGATTGAATCAGAATTTTAACAAAAACTGAGTTATTGCTTAGAATTCTAACAAAAATTTAGTTATCAATCAGAATTTTAACGAACATTTCGTTATTAATCAGAATTCTTATGAATATTTAGTTATAAATCAGAATTTTAGCGAAAATTTAGTTACTAATCAGAATTCTTAGGAATATTTAGTTATAAATCTGAATTTTGACGAAACTTAAGTTATTAATAAGAATTCTACCCAATATTTCGTTATACATATTTTTTTTAACGATTTTGATGAAAATATGCAATGAGATTAATCCGAAAATCGTAAATTGAACGAAAATATAGTTTAAATTGAGAATTTTATCGAAAAGTTTCTAGCAACTTGTTACTCTACTAATGAGTAGATCATTTCAAATCGAGATTCTAAAGACAAGATAATATAGATTTTAGATTTGTTTGAAAGAATAATGAATTAAAAATAAATCTGAAATCCAACTAAAATATCTTTCAAAATCAGAACTCTGCTGACGAAAAATGACATCGAAACAAATAAACCACCAGACAAGTAGAAATCCAAACAAATGAACAAGCAGACAAGTTGACATCCTAACCTAAACTAACCTAGCCAATGGAATAGGTTAGGTTAGGTTGGGCAAGGATGTATCTTTGTCTGCTTGTTAATTTGTTAGGGTATCTACCTGTTTGGTTATTCATTTGTTTGGATGTCTACTTATCTGGTTGTTTTTAATCAGAATTCTGATGAATATTTAGTTATAAATCTGAATTTTGACGATAATTAAGATATTTATAAGAATACTAACCAACACTTCGTTATACATCAGAATTTTAACGATTTTGATAAAAATATGGAATGAGATTAATCCGAAAATCGTAAATTGAACGAAAATATAGCTTTATTTGAGAATTTTATCAAAAAGGTTCTAGCAACTTAGTACTAATGAGTAGATCATTTCAAATCTAGATTCTAACGATAAGATAATGTAGATTTCAGATTTCTTTGAAATAATAGATTAGACATATAATTCTACTGTATGTTTAATAATAAATCTGAAATCTATCTAAAATATCTTTCAAAATTAGAACAATGTTGGCGAAAAATGACATCGAACCAAATAAACAACCAGACAAGTAGAAATCCAAACAAATGAACAAGCAGACCAGTTGACATCCTAACCTAAACTAACCTAGCCAACGGAATAGGTTAGGTTAGGTTGGGGAAGAATGCATATTTATCTGTTTGTTCATTTCTTTGGGTATCTACCTGTTAGGTTGTTCATTTGTTTGGGTGTCTACTTATCTGGTTGTTTTTAATCAGAATTCTGATGAATATTTAGTTATAAATCTGAATTTTGACGATGATTAAATTATTAATAAGAATACTAACCAACACTTCGTTATACATCAGAATTTTAACGATTTTGATGAAAATATGTAATAAGATTAACCCCAAAATCGTAAATTGAACGAAAATATAGCTTTAATTGACAATTTTATCGAAAAGTTTACAGAAACTTGGTGTATTTATGAGTAGGTCATTATAAATCGTGATTCTAAAGACAAGATAATGTAGATTTCAGATTTCTTTGAAATAATAGATTAGACATATAATTCTACTGAATGTTTAATTATAAATTTCAAATCTAACTTAAATGTCTTTCAAAATCATTATTCTGCTGACGACAAATGACATCCAAGCAAATGAACAACCAGACAAGTAGACGTCCAAACAAATTAATAGCTAGACAAGCAAACATCATTACTTAACCTAACCTAACCAACGGGATGTTATGTAAAAAATTATTAAGTTTGCTCAGATTACAAGCGCAGTACCGAAAATTTATTTCTACATCGGCATTCCAATGAAAAAATAATAAAAACGAGGACGTAACAAAATGACAAACTTTTCCTATAAATTGTGGTTTTTCAATCTGAAATCTAACTAAAATATCTTTCAAAATCAGAACTCTGCTGACGAAACATGACACTCAAACAAATGAACATCCAGACAAGTAGACATCGATATAAATGAACAATCAGAAAAGTAGATATCCTAACCTAACCTAATCAACGGAATAGATTTGGTTAGGTTAGGATGTTTATTTGTCTGTTTGTTCATTTGTTTGTATGTCTACTTGTCTGGTTGTTCATTTGTTTGGATGTCTACTTGTCCGATTGTTCATTTATTTGGATGTCTCCTTGTCTGATTGTTCATTTATTTGGATGTCTACTTGTCTAGTTGTTTATTTGTTTGGATGTCTACTTTTTGTTAGACTTCTCAATTGAAGCTACATTTTCGATAAATTTGCGATTCAATTTAAATTTGATCGTATAATTTCATAAAAATATACATGATGATATTATGTAAATTAGCGGTATAATTCTAGTGATTGTTTTATTATAATTCTTAAATGTAACTAATATATCCTTCTAAATCTGAATTTTACTGACCAAAAATTGACAGAATATTAAGCTGAAGATTAAGAATTTAACTAAAACATAGTTTAAATTCGGATTTCAAGCCAATTATCGAAAATCTTATATTTTTAAATAAACATTCCAATGAATGAGAAATGAGAGTTTTGATTCTAAATGCAAAGAAAATTCAGGTATGGGTCAAACCTATAACGAAACAGAAATGAAACAATAAATTTCAACAGCAATCCTGAAAAATTTAACATCAAGTAGTGTAGGCAGTGCACAAACTGGCATCATAGTAAAATTATACACATAAACTCCGGCAACCCGGCCGTTTTATATTTATTAACAGTAATAACAATATAATAAAATAGCAGTTACGCAGTCCACCAGTGCATAAGTTTCTCCGTAACTGCCGGCTTAATCCTAAAATATCAGTTTAACGTATCCATTAAAAATTATTATCTTATGCAATAAAAGTTATTTATCCTGAGCTGTTCCTCTTAAGCCTCCCGATGTGCACTTAAGTCCCTCTTGGACGCGGACGAGCGCGTGATTACGAGGCGTGTTATTAATCAGCCGGACAAAATTACAGATTAGGAAATGAATACTGGACGTGGAATGGTGATGGTGTTTTGAGCCTATTAATCAAAAGATTTCGTGGCAGCTTGATGAATTGATTAAAGATATGTTAATAGGTTTAACGAAATAATTGATTATATAATATCAGAAATAATTTTCTTCTTTAAATGATTCACTGTTCACAGCAAGACGAAATAATAGTTACATATTCCATACCTAAATTCGTATTATATAAGAAATCAATTCATGTTCAATGATGTCGTCATTGATTTTCTATTCCTCTAGATTTGTGCTAGCGACTGGTGGTCATCATTTCTTCCTAACAAGAAAAAAACACTTAAAATGTTTGTAACTGAAACACTGAAAAGCAACTATTTAGTAGTGCTTGTAAATATTGAGGTTTTTCTTATGTTCTTTCTTCGCCTTCTTTAAAGCTAAGATGGCAACATAAGAATTTGTTACAAATAAATAAAAAAATATTTTGAAATTATTCTACCGCTAGGGCCCAGTTGTACGATCGTGGATCATCCTTGACCGTGGTTCAGTTGCTTAGGATACCATTGTCTTAACAATTGTATCCTAGGACATTTATTGACACTAAGGTCCAGTTTTACAATCATGGATTAACTCTCGCCCTGGTTCAGTTTCCATAGTGTCAACAATTGTATCCTAGGTAACTGAATCGGGGTCAAAGTTAATCCAAGATTTTATAACTGGACCTAAGTGAAACAATAATATATAATTATTTTTGTTCCGTGGTATTTAGCTGTCTATAAAATAATCATTTATGCAAAAAGTGAGTAAATTAATAGTTTTTACTTTTTTCACGAGGAGGAAAATTAGACAACACGAGCCAAAGTAGAGTGCGCAAAAGCGTGAAAAAATGAACTGCTTCGGATTTTTTTTCACGTTTTTTGAACGATTCAAGAATAACATGAACGTAAATTAATGAAAAATAAACTGTGAATATTACAAGTAAGAAAGTTTGACAGCACGAGCTGACGTAAAGTGTGGCAATTCCTACGAGGGGATTTTTTTAAACGAAAAAATGAACTGTTTCGGCTTTTTTCACGTTTTTTTAACGATTCAAGAATCACATATTTTATGAAGGCAAATTCATTTAAAAAAAAATGTAAATATTATAACGGACATAGAAAAATAGTTATTTACTGAAGGGTCAGGAAAATGATCCATTACTTACAAGGAGCCACAGTGATGTGGCTTCTCGTGTGAAGTGAATATTTGATATGAACAATTTCTCTTGTAATACCAATTTTGAAGCTATTTTTTTAAATTTCCCTCAGAGATTTTTAGAAATCCCGAAGACTTCTAATGAAAAAGTCATTCGAATTTTCTATAATATTTACCAAAACCATCTCTCATGAATAATTCAAGTTATCTAGAAAATGTTGTACCAATTTAGTGAATATTAAAAAAAACATACAATTTTTGTCTCAAAAAAAAACAAATGAGCAATGATTTTAAAAATTTCTCGAGTTTTAGAAATCTTAAATACACTTCTATACTGTGTTCTATTCTTACTATATCTGTACTTCTAATGGGAAATACTCGTCAATAAAATTTCCTATAATATTTCCGGATTTTTCCCACGACAATATTTATATATGCTTTGTTCCTATCTAGTGAATATATGTAAAATAAAAAATACTCTCAATTTTCTCTTGTTAACTTTCCAACTATTTATTTTTTTTTTCCTCCAGTTTTAGGAATCGCAAAGACTTCTAATAAAAATAACTTTTCGTTATAATATTTGCCAACATATTTCACCCACGAAAAAAAAATGTTTAAATTTGGTTCAGGTTTAGAAATCGATAATGAAAACTACTCTTCGTTATAAATTTCTACAATATTCGCCGATGTATTTCTCCAAGAAACAATAATTATGCTTTAGAAAATTTAATAGATAGCAATTTATTGAATATTTGATAAAAGACATAGATTTTTTCTTATAAAACCAATTTTGCAGGGACATTGTAACGTTTTCTCCTGTGTTAGAATTCCGAAAACTTCTTGTATAAAAGACTCTTTATTACAACTTTCTATAATATTTCCCGATGGTTTCCATCACAAGGTATTATTTAATTATGTGTTAGGAAATTTTGTAATAATTTAGTGAATATTTGACAAAAAAAAACATTATATCTTGTTAAACCAATTTTGCATTGATTGTTTTAAATATTTCTTGAGTTTGGGAATATCTGAATTGTTCTAATTAGAAAGATTTATCATTAAAATTTACATAATATTTCTTGATGTTTTCTCTTAGACACCACATACTAGAATCTTTGGGCAATTTTTATACATTTTCCTTTAAAAACCAATTATGCAACGTTTTTGTTTAGATTTTTTATCAGTGATATATATCTATTTGATTGCTTCAAATTTTCCCGAATATTTCCCTAAGTTTTTCTCTCACGGCAATTTTTGATTTAATTTTTCAAATACTGTACGAATCTTGGTGCAAATTTAGCATGTGATTGATCCCGCTGCAGAACTGTACCTAGGATAGCGTTAGACAACAATTAGACAAGCGCTAGGCAATCTCAGTCTAGTCTTAGAGATAGTGACTTGAGAGATGCAACTTTAGTCAACAAACAAGAAATTGTGAATATTTGCAAAAAAGTTCTGATTTAAAACTAATTTTGTAACGAATTTAAAAACATTCTTCGGTTTTAGAATTTTTAAAGGCTTTTCATAAACATTTTAAAAGTTCTGAAAAATCAGTACCTACTGTTTTCTGATGTTTTCTCTCCCACAACATTTTGTCATTTATAAAATCAATGAGATTATAATATTCTCATTGAAATAACAATAACATTCTCATGCTATTTTCTCTTCAAAGGCCAATTTTACCGGGAAGTTTTAAAAATGTCCTTCCTATATCATATTATCATAAGTATAAGTATAACAACCTTGGTCTCGTTTGATTCATAACAATTGACTCGTAATGTAGTGTGATCGAAGTCATCCATTTTACGTTTTAACCATGGCTGCTTGACCAAACGGTCAAATCACATGCCTTTTTGTGGAGATCTAGCCCAATATAGTGAGCTCATTTTGATGGACTTGCCATTTATCTCCACCCAGAACTCACCGAGGTACGACATCTTATATAAAAAAAAATATATTACTTAGTACTTAGGGGTGGCACAAAACGCAAAAACATTGGAAGTTTCGCGTTTAGTATCGTTTCACTCGTAAGAGTCTGTTGAGTCGAACGAGACTAACAGCAACAAGATTGTACCGATGGTTCACAAAATAAAAAAAAGTACTCTATTTTAACTATTTTTTTTTAATTTTCAACTTTGAAAGCGAATCTCTCGGGAATTTTGCAGCTTATGCAAAAGTTGGCAGGACCTCTAAAGGTTGCGTTTTTATTGGTTGCCCCCAAGGAATACGGTATGGCCCTCTAGACTCTAGACCGGGACTCTAGACCGGGGGACCCTCTAGACTCTAGAGTCTAGAGTCTAGAGCAGTAGTTCTCAAAGTGGGGCGCACGCCCCACCGGTGGGGCGCGTAGGTTTTTCAGGTGGGTCATGAGAATTTAAGGTGGTCTTATGATATTTGAAGTTGGATTTTAATATCGAATTAATATTTGCTGCAGCACTTAATTAAAAATATATTAAATTATAATATATTAAAATTTATATACACATATGTATATAATATACATATATCATAGCGTTTTACTTAAGCGTTATTGTACTATAATATTGATCGAAAAAAATGCGTTAACAAACATTTTTGTTTTTCCACGTATTTAATCGAATCGACAAAATCATGTGTCGCGACGTCGTGGCTCGATGACTGTTGGTACACGAGTCATATTTTCAACTAGTGTTCGTCTAGTATTCATTGTCAGTACTTGCATTTACGTCTTTTTCAAGTGTTTTTCGTGTCGAGTAGGTGTATATAAATCAGTTCATTGTTCTTTTTCGATGTTGTAAGAGAGTTTTTCAATTTGCTAGTTATTAAAGGTAAGTTGCATTTTTTATCAAAAAATAATTTAAAAATACTAAATACAACATAATTGTAGCTAATTTTGGCTCAATATAAAAATGGCTAGCGCCAAGAAGATAAAGACTCGCCAATACAAAGAAGAATTTTTAAATTTTGGTTTCATAACCGCTATAAATGATGAAAGATCACCTTTCTGTCTACTATGCCATCAATCTTTGAGCAATGAATCAATGAAGCGTGGCCGTCTCGAGGCACATTTTAGAACCAAACATGCTGCTCATGCGAATTCAGATTTAAATGACTTCAAATCATTAAAAGAGAAATTCGAAAAGCGAACAACCATAAAAACTTGGTTCACTGCGAGAACTGCTGTTGCTAATCGTACCTTAGAGGCAAGTTACGAGATTTCTTTATTGATTGCAAAATGCGGAAAAAATCATACCCTGGGCGAAGATCTTATTAAACCCTCGATATCAACATTTTTAAAAACAGTTTTGAATATTGATGACAAAGAAGTGAAAGCATTACCACTTAGTAATGATACTGTCAGAAGAAGGATAGATGAGATGAGCGATGACGTTGAAGCACAGCTTATTGAAAAGCTTCAGTCGAGATACTTTTCTTTACAAATGGATGAATCTACTGTAAGAGGCAGTGAAGCATTACTATTGGCTTACGTAAGATATATTGACAAAGGTGAATTTGTCGAAGAAATGTTATTTTGTAAGCCACTGGAGACCACTACAACCGCATCTGATATATATAATGTTTTAAAAAAATACTTGAATATCAATAATATACCTACAAAAAATTTAACATCTTGCGCAACTGATGGAGCTCCTGTAATGATGGGCAAAAAGAATGGTTGTTTAAAATTAATGAAGGCCGACAATCAAGATTTATTTACTATACACTGTGTGATACATAGAGAAAATTTAGTATCGAAGAACATTTCGCCTGTACTTAATAAGGTATTGAAATCTACTATAAAATGCATAAACGCAATCAAAGCTAATGCTAAATGTGAGCGCATTTTTAAGAAATTTTGCGAAGAAAGCGATATTGCGCATGTTAAGCTAATTATGCACACAGAGGTCAGGTGGCTGTCAAAGGGAAATTGTTTAAAAAGATTCATGGAATTATTTGATCATCTAAGTGAGTTTTTGAAAGATAATCCTGAAATGATAGTATTGCAAACGATCGACGGAAAAGCGTACTTGGGATATTTGGCTGATATTTTCGAAAAGCTTAATATATTAAATACTCAACTTCAGGGAAAAAATAAAACAATTATCGATGCGACAAAAATATTTGGCTTTGTTTCACTTCTTGCAATGTGGCAAGAACAAATATCGTCAAGTAGGTTTGAACAATTTCATTGGTTAAAGACGTTTCCGCCAACTGACTCTGCCATAAAAGTTATTGTAGAACATATTGTAGTATTATCCAATGATTTCAAGGAGAGGTTTTCTGATTTAAAAAACATGCATTTTTCTTCGTGGATAACGCAACCAATGTTGGTAAATTTATCTGATATTCCGGAAATATATCAACAAGAAATCGCTGAGCTGCAAAATGACGACTCGACAAAACCGTTATTCAAACATAAAGGAGAATTAGCTTGGCTTTCGGATGAAATGGAAAGGAAATATCCAAAAACAACGGATTTTGCAAGGAAATTGTTATTACCATTTCCGTCATCTTATCTGGCTGAATGTGGGTTCAGCAGTGTCAATGATATATTAGTAAAAAAGAGGAGCTCTTTAAATATCACCATGCGAGGAGATTTGAGACTCATGCTGACTAAGTTTGCACCGAACATAAAAAGTCTTTGTAGCAGACACCAGACTCACGGATCACATTAATTAAACCAAATTTACTTACAATTATTATATCCTTTGTTTTTTTCTTAAAAATTTTCGGTTTATACTTTTACTAATATATACCTACATATACAAATTTATTATAATATTTAATTTTATAGCGATATTTTATTTTTTTTGTTACTTTGAACCTGGAAGTTATTATAAACAATATTTTATAGTTCTTATTAAAAATTCGTTTTTCTTGAATTTATATTTTATGACCATTCTACTTTGCGTATATAGACGAAGAAAAGCAATTAATAATTTAGTCATGCTGTGCAAAAGTTCCGACATTTTGTTTATTTTATATATGGGGCATCAGATATTTAGTAGCTAATTGGTGGGGCATGGATCAAAAGAGTTTGAGAACTACTGGTCTAGAGGGTCCCCCGGTGACAATCACCGGCTAAGACAAGTGGACATGATTTTCAAACTTCAATTAGATTTTTCGTATCTATATGATTCATACAAGATGTTTTGACGATTGGGTCAAAGGAAAATTTCACGGTATAGAATATTCAGGAGTTAAGTTATTTCTAGTGCTTTTCAGCATTTCACAATTTACAAAGAAAACAAATCATATATTGATGTGAGCGCATTCTGTACGCCTTGTAGTAAAAATAAAACAGACGTTTAAGATTAATGGAAGATACATGAGGTTAAATCGTATCAATTCGTGAGTTTTTTGCGGTCAGGCAAGAAACTCCTTACATGGCAGCGAAGGTATTTAAGAACACAATTTTTCCGCTGTTTTTGCGCCCCGCAGCCGGTGGTTTCCACAAGATATAAATGATATAACGTCGTGCTGGAGGTCTTCCCTCATTCTAAATGGCCCCGGCGAAAGGGTGCCTTATCCTTCCACGAGGAAGCGTTCAGCACCGCGAGGCGGGGCGGCTGAAAAAGTGAGGAAACACTACCTACCCCTTCATTGTCCGCTGGGGGGTGCGATTTGCATCGTGGTAACTACTTTAAATTACATCCTGCGTTATTTATTGCCCGGTGGTTGCGTATTATAATGCAACCCCCAGGACGCCGTAATATTCCCATGGCCATGGCCGGTAAGCGTAATAAGGAGGTCCTGGGGTCGATTGTGTTCGTGTGTGCCTCTTGAATGCCAACCTACCATCCGGGAGGTGTTGGGTTACCCTTTGCATTGTGCGTGTCTCCGAGATGCCGATGTTCTTGCAGATGTGCCCCTCCAAAGTAAGTCGCCCATAATAGTTTGTGTGTGGCTGTCTGAAAAATGAGAATAGGGGATCCACATTTAAATATTATCGAGGCTCAGATTACAGATTTCCACCGCCTTCACACGACATGGGGGCTTGATGAATAAAAAGCGCCGGAGGTTGTAATTAATTTCACAACGAGCCTAAATGGAACCGAGTTTCTCTATTGTGCGGCGATTTTTTTATGAATATACCACCCTCATAAGTTCCCACATTTAATTTGTGATTGCTTGTTGCATACGTTTGATTTTCTTTTGTTTTGCTGATGAAACGATTGAGATGTTATAGTTTAAAATGCCTTTTAACTCCTATTGAGTATCATTTGTTTAGAAGTGTGATAAAATGTATGTAGCTTACTCATTTTATATATTACTTAAGGAATTGCTCGTCAACGGAGTGCGATAAAAAGTATGTAGCTTACTCATTTTGTATATTACTTAAGGAATTTCTCGTCAACGCAGTAGAGGCTAAAATACCTCAAATCGCAATTTCGCATAGCAATGAATATTTTATGTGCAGATAAACATATAACTTAAGATTTTGATTAATTATGCATGGTGCTTTCAAACACCTTCTTAATCTGGGATTCGTATGGAGATTTGCAGGATGTCGCTGGTAATTCGAAGCGCAAATGACCGTGCTTTCGTCCAACGCAGACTTCATACCACACCTGCTTTTATTTAATCAATCGGTGTCATTACGCGGCGGAAATCGCCAGAGTGATAAGTAAACGAGGGAGCGTGTTAAATTTTATGCTCCTAAAGTATTTAAAAGAGCCGTGGCTCTGGAGATGGGTGAAATTTATTTGGAATATTAACTATTTTACAAATAAGGGAACGTAGCGGTATCATTTTTACATTTTAATGCACTTTAGTCGGCAATAAAGAGAATTTATCGGATTGGCTCCGGTTTGAATCCGTGCGAAATAAAACGTGTTTTAAGTGCAATTGGAAGCATAAATTTATTATACGCTCTTTAGGCACATCCTGTTCAATTTAAGTTTGCGTTACATGTGGGCATGCGAGCAATTAAAATTCGCGTATTTCATTGAGCCAAGCGAAAATCGCAAACGATATAGATTTTTAATCAGTACCACCTGGCCCATCCCAGGCAGAGCTAGAAATGCGCAGCATGTATTTTTAACCAGACACTTTGAAGTAATTTTAAGGAGACAAGTTGACAGGTTTTACTTAAAACCATGGGGAATGTGTCGTTCACACGTACCGTGACAAAGAACAACGACGGAGGAATAGGAATTACGATCGAAAACAATTTTAAATTAGCCGAATTTATATCCTCCAGTCAATTTCCCGGAGTAGCCTCATTATCTTTTTTAATTAACATCAGGCCTCTAAACGCACTTTTAATTAATCCCAACCACATGGGCCTGGTCTTCTAAGAGATGCCCTCAGCTGCCGACGTCTCTCGCGTCAACATCTCAACGTCTCCATGCCATGCTCCAATACACGTTACACTTTAATTGATATGATGCTCTGTCACATGAATATTATTTATTAGATAATTTTAGAGCGTCCAACTCTTTGAACCCCTCAAACGTCCAACTGTATTAAGTTTCCTCGGGGAGATTCCGTGCCCACATTTTTTTTTTCTCCCAGGAGTACCTAAATGTAAACTGGGACGCTTTAAATTATCCAGAGATAAAGAGACATGTCAATAAAAAATGGAGTTTATATCCATTAATCTCCCGGCGAACAAGAGTGAATGTATCCTCGGATAATTACGCTTCTTTATGTTTACTTAACCCCACAATAAACATCCTCCTTGATCGCCGAGGAATTTTATAATGGGACCATAAATTATGGGTCAAAAACAAGATGATAAATCGATCATTTTAAGCCGGCGGTAATTAACGAATTCCGGAAAACGACGAGACACGAATCAATAAAACAATTTGTAAAGAGCGCGGTAACGTTTTTGTACTTACAAATTACAAGGGCGTAGATCAAAGGGGTGCGAGCGAATGTTGATTTGTTTTCTTTTGCATGTTCCTCGGCAATTAATTCACTCGGTGTGTTAATGTGTACTACGCTGTAATTGTAATCAAATATTACTGCGCCCTCGCCTTTGTTCTTGTCTATCGCGGTTCGTTAGAGCAGTGGTTTTATGCGTTTTGCTCCTGCCGTCACGACATTAGTAAAGTGCATGAAATGGGAGTTGTTTTCCAACAATTACAAGAGATATCACTGTAATTTCCGTTAAATTAGGAACTCCAAAAAGTTTACCCAGTTTTGCAGTAAAAATAACAATTAACCGAACAAGTTATAACAAACAGCATAAATAATCTCATTCGGAAAATAAATAATGATGTGGTATGGCCATAAAGTTTCCACTCGGCAGTCAGTAGGTTACAGACACACTGCTGTAGGTCAAATCAGGTATTATTAGGTTTATGTTACTGGAAACGTTTTAGTGTTCGAATTTACGTTAGTAGAGTGGAGTGAGTAATTCCACTGAATCGTTTTCACAAAAAATTATTACTTTTTAATATTTTTGCGAGGGAATTTTCATAACTAAACACCACTAATTCATGAGTCTAGTAGAAAATGTCATTGCATCCAAATTCAGTTCAGATCGACCTCCCTGGAAAATAAACAAGGACTCGGATGTTGATAGTCGTCATGGTTTTGGAGAGTTTTTTTCTAAAATATAATGTAGTATGTGTGTGATTTTTGCGAATAAAGAGTAATGTAAAAATCCAAATCCAAAAATAATGTAGCATTTGTGCGCTGATAAACGAAAAGTTAGTCCGTGTCTCGCCGGGCAAAGAAAAGATACGCGAAAACAAAAACCAGAGAAATTCAGAAGGTACACACTTCTAGGTCACACTAGATATAATATGCAATTGTGCACGATGTTAATTTGCATAATATCTACAAAAAAAATTCTTAACGAACATACGAAAAACGATTAAAACATGACAATGCAATATTTCCCATAACTTATTTAAAATATTTGCATTTTAACATTACATACCGACAATTTTTTATATCGTGCAACATTGAGTTAATCATTTCAATAGTTACACACATCTGTCACAATGACAGCAATGTATCAAAACGTCTTTATTAAAATGCTACATACACTAATAGCTATTTATGGTATAAGTGAACAAAATTGCTTTATTCACGTGTATCATACATGATTTTTCCCAATTCGTTATCAGAATGGAAGAATTTGCGTGAAGTGTCACATTGTCAGGTGACAACAAAAATTTCAAGGATAGTGCGAATTTACCTTTTTTTTTTCTTATTCACGTTGGCAATGGTTATAGCAAATCAAGCGAAAATGTAAATTTTATTCACCCATTCGATTAAAGTGCAGTTTTAACGATGAGATTCAATGCACATAATGAGCATTTTAATAATGCGAATTGAAAAAAAAAATTAATCCTATGTAGCAAGAGATAAAAAAACTCTCTCAAAAACTAGTAACGAAAACCAAAATTTGACATACCTCATATTGAAAAATTAATTTAATTATCTTTATTAGTTTTTGGGCTTACCATACCCACACTTATCCTGCAATAATAACACTATGCAATTTACGTTCATAGAAATCCAGGACTAATAAAAAAATCAACAATGAATTTTTATACACATATTTGTATTCACTTTTCATTTTAACTGAATTTTGCTAATCAGTTATACTCAAATTTAAACTGATTTAACGAAAATTTGGGTACAATCATTAAAATTATTATTTTATAATCAGGGTTGGTGTGATTTAAATCAATTGATTTAAATCATGATTTAAAGCAAATGATTTTTTTTTAAATAAATCATTGATTTAAATCATTTTTACTTTCAATTAATCAAGTTTATGCGCTGTTTGTGCATTCCAATAGGTGTACAATTAAAAATTTATTGTAACAATAGAGTTTAGCATGCTTTAAAATAGATAATTGGAAGTAAGTAAAATAATTTTCTTTATTCCATCACATAGTACAGATCCATTGATTTTTTTTAGTCAATCAATTCTTGTTCAAATTCAAGAATTTATTTAAAAAAATAATCATATGATTTGAAGCGTAATGTAAAGCAATTGATTTAAATTACATCTAAACTGCCAAAAACTGATTAGAAATACAAAAAATCAAATAAAACAAATAAATCATGATTTATTTTATTTTATTTAAAAAATCATTGGTTTTTGTTTTTTTTTTTAATCATGATTTGTTCCAACCCTGTTTTATATAGTATAAATGTATATATATACAGTACAGTATGTATAATTAAGTTATTTAGATATGGAAAACTTTTATTATTAGTTTTACGTTTAGTATAGCAAAAATATAACCCCTTATAAAAGCTTCTGCATGGTCTAATACGGAAAATGGCAGACATCAAAAGTTATCAGTCATAAAGGAAAAATTCCAGGAAACATCAATTTTGCGTAAAAGTAAAAATTAAACCTTTATTTTGGAAAATATTCAAAATTGTTATTATGAAAAGTTCTATCTATCTGAAAAAGTTGGTATTAATATTTTTTCCACACTCTGTGTGAACATTCATATTAGTACAATAATTCAAATCTATGCTGCATTGATAATTACATTTGTAACTTTTTATACCTTTTTATATATTTTTATACATCTATACCTTTATTGGCAAAGAAAGTCTTGAAACCAATTTTCAATGAATCTTTAATTTCTGGAATAGACTTCGTCATTTTAGCATTAATTTTTCTAATCATGAATCATGACGTTACAAATCAATTCGTCTTGAATACAACTTTTCTGTAAACAAATTTCTAGACGTATTTTTATTTTCTAATTTTATAGGAATGTTTTTCGTTGTATTCTCACTTATGATATTTACCTTATGATTATTTTATCAAGAACCTTTCTGGTTCATCTTCGTCATTAGGTTAGGTTAGGCTAGGTTAGATTTTATCCTAACTTATGATGGTTATGATCATTATATTCCAATTTTATCTTTAGCAAGAATTAAAGTAAAGTAAAAATTAAACCTAACTTCTAGAATCGACTTAATATAGTTGGCATTAAATTTGGCACCAAATTCAAATTGTGATTTTTTTTTTATAATTCGCCCTAAATTATGATTGTATACCAATTTTATCAAGACAATTTCTGGATTCGTCTTGAAATTTTGCAAATTTCACTAGGAAAATTTAATTTCTGTATATCTTATAGAAGTTAAATTTAGGAAAATTTGCAAAATTTCAAGACAAATTCAGAAATTTTCCTATACCTGATACTTAATATGATGTTTTCTAATATTAAGGGAATATTTTTCGTTTCATCCCAACTATTTAACAAAGATTTAGATTGCTAGCTTAATTTTAGTTAGATATTTAGTAAAGATTTTTAGAATTTTATCAAGAAACTATCTGTGTCTGTGTCTGTGTCTGTTCCGAAATTTGAATTTCTGTAAGTAACTTCGTAAATTTACCTACTATTGATTCATATAATTTTGAAGAATATTTTTCAATTCTTCCTTAATTATCATATTTAGCATGAATTTTTCCATTTTTGTCAAGAAACTTTCTGAGGTTATTATAATTATAATGTTTTTCACAAACATTTTTGTTATTTAACTTGCGTAAACTTATTTGTCAAAGTGACAATGTCAAAAAAACGGCCAATGTGATGGGATTTAAAAAGCAGAGAAAGTTCGAAATCAAAAGAAAAATGAACTTTTCGTTCCACTGAGTCAGAATAATTAAGTTTTAATTAGAAATTTTCTGGTTTCAGGACAAGCAAAAAATCTTATTCCTTTGCAGTTTTGGCGTAAAATAAAAGAAAAAGAATAGAAAGAAATTGATAAATTTGTCGATCGAATGGACGTCATGATTTGCACTTATTTGTGATTAAAGATTTAACAGTAAAAATAATTGCGGATAAAGAGTTCTATTTTTAGTTATTGTGAGGACACGTGTCGTACAGTGATTTAAGGCACCGACTTAAGAATAGTGATGGCTTCAAATATTTCAAAAGCAAATTTTAAAACTGCTCAATTGATCACTGTATTTCATCAATCAATTCATTGATAATTCTCTTTAGTTTAAAATTTCCAGAAATCCATTTCTGGAAATCTTCTCACTTCTTGCCAAACTTTCATACTGTAGTGTTTTTTTATTAACTGTGGTAAATTTATATGTTGCATATAAAAGTCGGTACATCAACGCTGGTTGATGGTTGTATAATAAAATTATGGATATATAAATGTAAAATTAAGCATTAGACGACTGTAAAACCAGCTTCAGTATGAAAACTGTTATATCAAAATAGCAATACTTTATGCTTGGTCTTACGACTTACTTCCTGCAAAACGTCGTCTTTATCATATATTGTGGCGTTTTGAGGACACTTTCCATGATTAATTGTCCATAAAATTACGCGCGTAATGGAATATAAAAGATATATTAATAAACATACTTCAGTTGTCAATCTGTCAGCGTCGTTGCATTCAAGCAATAGCCATTCTTAGCTTAACCCCACACAAAAATATGCGACCTTGTCTCCGGCGATTCATTATTTACCACTGTCAAACTGCACAAGGCGAGAGAGAAGAGGATGTCTAATGAAAGGATTGAAACCACATAATAGTTTCCAGCTCGCACACATGACGAGATCGTGTTTCTAAATATTTTTAATGCACGGTAGCACAATGCGACCGCAATCTTGAAGATCTTGAGACGCCGGTGTCGCGTTACTCCCTGAAACTGGAGCCAGAAAATGAAGGGAACAATGCGCCGATTTGTCTCCTGCGCGCACCTTTAAAAAAATGAGGGGCCCAGCCGAAAATCATAAACAATTCGGGTCTGAGGCGCGTGCAAATAAAGTGGGATTTAACGACCCATCCGAGGGCTAAGGGCAGGAAAAAGAACATGTGTTCACCCCAACTTACTATTTGCACAGGACCTTATTTGCGCTGAATTTTTCGGATTAGAGAATTTCAAGTAGGTGCCCCCTGAAGAAGGGCAAATATTGATTAATTTATGCGTGGGAAGTTTCTCAACAGCTTTGTCTCCGAAAAACGCGACTGCGGGGTGGTAGCTGATGGAGCCTCGGGCATTGTTATAGTTGGGCACAGTTCGGATTTTGGAGGGCGCCTAATGGGGCATGCGTTCGGGATTTTCTTTAATTGGGGTAATTAAGTGGCTAAATTCGGCGTTGTTGTTAATCAGGCTTACAACGTTAATTGCAGACATTAATAATAAGACGACTGCCGAACCTTGATTTGGAAAATAAGAGATGTACCCACTAATACGGTTTAGAACAATGTATCTCACATTGTAATAGTGCAATGTGAGATATTCATTTTTTTCATAATAGCTGTCGCAGAAAAAAAACGTTGTATGATACACTTTTGTAAGGAGAATTTTGCACTCGCCCTTTTCACGCTGGTACATAAAAGCACTACTTTACTTCTAGGTATCATAACTAACTATTTTTAAAATCCAACTTAAAATAAATAAGTTTTCAATATGAGAGTCGCTACTTCCGTCTACTAATTATGTCGCGAATACTTACCTGATATGATTAGGATATTTTTATCTCAACTATATAAAGCCGATGTAGAAAAGTATTTTTGTTATAGTTTCGTCCATTTTGGATGATTAATATATTTTTATTGTTTTCTTCTTAATTGGAGTACTTACTGGTAGTTTATATACAGGGTGTCCAAGATAAGGATCAACAGCATGGGGATCTCGGAAACCGTAAAAGTTACAAAGGCTGTTAAATTACAAAAAAAAATTGCACGACTAAACGATTGTTTGGTCGTTTAAACATATTGGATTAGGTTCTGTATTTATTAATTTAATTGAAGGGTATTATAATCAATGGTATATGTGTGTTCTATGGTGGAATGAGTCTGCTTTTATAATTATGTTGTTGGTTGAAGGTTTATTTTTTATTTTGAAGTTTAGTTTGTTATTTCTTTTATATATGTTAATGTCTAGGAAGATTATGTTATTATTATGTTTTATTTGAAGTGTGAATTTTATGTTTTGTGTAACGTGTTAATGTAATTGTGAAAATCTGTAATGTTACGTGTGTCGTTGTTTTTCCATATAATTAAAATATCGTCAACATATCTTTTCCACAGTAGTATGTAATTGTTAAAAGGCGTTTCATTGCTGATAATACTGTTATCTAAGTTATCTAAGAAAGTATTTGATAATATTTCACTTGTTGGTAAATCCATTGGGAGTGCATTAGTCAGGAGTGCATTAGTCATTTTGTAATATTTGTTATTGAAAAGGTAATATTTTGTTCCATTGTTAATGTAAATTAATTTATTTTGTCTGTATACTCTTTAATGTCGTTATGTGTTCTTTGATTATGTTTTTCGTGTAGTTTAATGTATATGTTATAGGTATATTAATGTATAAGTTAGTTACGTCAAAAGAAGCTAATGTGTATTCTTGTGGTAAATTTTATTTTATTGAGTAGTAGTAGTATGAATATTTATTCCATATACAGTTACACATCTGCAGCATACTTAATACATACAGGGTGTATCAGCCAAATGGAAAAAATTCAATAATAAATAAATGGGGGCGTGTTAGAAAAAACGCTCGGACACGTCGATTGTTATTTTTAGTTGCGCATTTTTTTCAACAAAAACTTTTTATACAGGGTGTGTCATGTGACCGTGGCCAATACCTACTTTCTTATTTTAAATGCAACACCTGGTATATTATTCAATTTTTGGATTCTTCAGAAAATTCTAGACATATTTCATGTACAATGTCCTATACCTATCTTCAACTGTTTCGGAAATATTAAGTGTTTTCAGATTTATTGCAAAAATTGATTCATTGATGGCAATTTAAATGGTGATAATTATTTAGCACTACTCCAAAATAATGTTGTGCCAACTTTGACAAACTTATATCCTGATCCAGCAAACCCACAAGTTCCAGCGAATATGATATGGTTTCAGCAAGATGGAGCACCGCCCCATTACCAAATCAATGTCCGGAACTACCTCAACCGAATATTTCCAAATCGGTGGATAGGGAGGCGAGGATCGATGGAATGGCCAGCACGATCCCCTGATCTGACGTCATTAGACTTCTTCTTATGGGGATATGTCAAAAGTATTGTATACAAAACTAAACCTCTCGACTTAGCTGACTTAAGACGAATAATGCTTGCGATTAGATCGGTCACGCCTGAGATGTTGAGTAACGTTAGAAGAAATTTCTATTTAAGATTAGGATGTTGCCAAGACGTTCACGGCGAGCATTTTGAACATCTCCTCCATTGAAATTTATTGCTTTTTTTTTGTTTTTTTACATTATCAAGAAATTTTCTTTTTTTAATGTTAATTTTTGCAATAAATCTGAAAACACTTAATATTTCCCAAACAGTTGAAGATAGGTATAGGACATTGTACATGAAATATGTCTAGAATTTTCTGAAGAATCCAAAAATTGAATAATATACCAGGTGTTGCATTTAAAATAAGAAAGTTGGTATTGGCCACGGTCACATGACACACCCTGTATAAAAAGTTTTTGTTGAAAAAAATGCGCAACTAAAAATAACAATCGACATGTCCGAGCGTTTTTTCGAACACGCCCCCATTTATTTATTATCGAATTTATTCCATTTGGCTGATACACAGTGTATAATAACATAATATTGATGATAGATTGATAGATATATAATATACGATGTGATACATGATTATACATGATACATGATTTGTTCGATTAATTCTAATCTGTTTTTTTTGTATGTTTGCAATGTATATTATTGTGTTGTTCAGGATGTTGTTTCAACATTTTCCAATGTTGTTTGTAGGTGAGTTTGTAGATGTTATTATGGGTCTGCTTGGAATTTCTGGTTTATGTAATTTTGGTTGTCCATATAATTTTGGTGAAGTTGGGTCCATTGGAAATAGGTTTTCAAAATTGTTAGCATGTTTTTAAAATGTGTTTTTTGAATCTTTTGTAGTAGTTTTTGTTTAATTAATGAAAGAGGTTGTTGGATTTTTTGAAAGAAGTATAAATTTGTTACCATTTAAAAAATCTGTTTTTCTTTTATAAGTATCTTTGTTTAGAATTACCAGTTCTGCAGTTTATTCTGCAGTTACTATTTTTAGATTCTTTTGGTTTATTTTGTTAAAATATTTTTAAGTATTATTTTTTCATTATGTAAAATTTTTGACTTATGAAAAACTGTCAAGTTATAGCATAAATAAAGTATTATATTATATATTTATTGTTTTATTTATTCGAATATTTTTTTCTTTTGTTCTATTATTTGTATACATTCACCTTTAATGTTTTCTTCTTCAGGGTGATTTTTCAAAGCAGCATCCAGTTCAATCGTTAATAAAGGTAGATTTATTTTTCGTATAGGAGGAGCTTATTCGTGTCCTTTATTGGGAAGTTTTATTTCTGTTTTATTGAATTAAATATTTGAAAGATTTGTGAATTTATCTGCTATTGTTCTTGTTTTTTGTATTGTGTTTGTTTGATTGTTATTTAATGAATATTTATTTTTAAGTATATTGATATTCTTGTTCTTCCTTATTTGTTTTTAACAGAAGTCTTCTGGGTCTTTTGTAATCTTTCTTAATATCTTCTTGTTTTTCTTGAAATTTATTATTTTTAGAGTATTTCCATGTTTTAGTTTGGCTGCTTCTTCTAACTTGTTTAGATGATTTTCGTCTATTCTATTTTTTTAATATATTATGGCCAAGTTGGATTTTTGTTTTGATTTTATCTAGATTTGCATAATGTTTATGTATTTCATTTTTTTAGTTTATTCACTTTAATTTGCTCTTGAACTTTTTTATTCATAAAGTTCGGAAATTTGTAATTAATGAATGTTGGAGTTAGTTTTTCTTTCTTGCAAATTCTTACGAATTTTATGTTTTCTTCTGTTAGGTTTTTCTTTAATATAAGTTTGTAGAATATTTGGATAAGAGTAGGTGTATTTGCCATGTTTATTTTTAGTACTCCAATTACGAAGTAAACAAAATAACTATAAAAAGTATTTCCTTCTTCTGGAATAAAATTTCATTGAAAATAGTACCTGCGCTTAAAATAGTTTGTTATTCAGTAATTTGAATAATAATGATGGACATAAATTATTACTTACTGAACTGATATTATTGTGTTTGTGTATTAGACTGTGATTAAAGGCTACCCAGTTTACTACTTAGATACTAGTAAACGCACAAAGGGCATTATTTAACAGGTGTGAAGGCATTTAAACTACCTCTACAGCGCATTACGCGACCGTAATTAATCACGTCCAAACAATATAATTAATCCCACTTAAAATTCTACACGCGCCACGCAGCCTTTAACTTCGAGCTCCCAAGTTACACGAATTTTCACTGTTGGCCGCACGGTGACACCCGCTTTACATAAATTCCCAATTTTTCTCGTTTTCCTTGGAGGCGATATCTTTATTCACCGACACACGCCGTGAAACCTGGAATCGAGCTGTTGTAAAAAGCGCGTTTACAACTGACCTGAACCAGAACTGGGGCATAATCCCTCTGAGAGTGCCGACAATCGGGAGTCGAGGACGTCCTCACCGCAGGCCACTTCTTCGCCCCAGCTATAATGGTGCAGGTGACAAAAGGCCCTCCAGAGCAGGTGACGCAATGTGCATAATGGAGATTAGGCACAAAGACGCTACTGTGCGAGATGCTTTTACTGTATTTGATGTCAACTACATCACTTTCTATCGAATTACAACGGCTTCGTACAACATTCGGGTCGTATGTAAATGCATCGTCTGTGTCTCGTGAGAGCGTTATATTACAGTGCATTTACCTCTAAGCATAACGGGGCCATTAAGGCTCTTTTCGCCACTTGTGAGGTGACTACTCTAAAGTTTGCATGAATTGTGCATTTCTCAAAGTTTCTAGGTACCCCAAGAGCATGTACACAAGTTTCAATTAATAAAAACCATAAATAACTCGAATACTGAATAAATTATTTAGTTTTACCCTCTGTATATAATTCGTTGGCAAACAGTTATATTTAGCAAAAGTCATGGACTTTTAAGTAGTAATGGTTATGTTTTAACGGTCGATGAATCGAGAAAAGTCAAAAAAAATTTACCTTTGTGCGTTTGTGACTTATCGTATTCACAAAAATGAAATCTCGTACAATAACTTTGAGACATATATAATAATGGAATTTGGCAGTTATAGTTAGAATTTTGCAGTAATATTGCAAATAATAACCAATAATTCCCAATTTGACATCAATCTTTACAATTTTGATAATATACATTGAAATTTTAGAGAAAAAATGCCCAGTAATCATTGAAATTTTGACGGAAAAATTGCCAATTGACATCAATCATTGCAATTTTAAAAATATTCATTGCAATTTTAGAGAAAAAAATATTTTAGGATACACCTACTTACTTACTTCATTTATGAAATTTATATGTTGTAAAAGTGATGTATTGATTGAAAATTTAGGCAGCACTTATTTAAATTTCGATAAAATAGTTTTACCAGAATTTTACCAGAAAAAGTGATATTTTGGTAGATACAATTAAATATTTGTTTTTATTTTTACAGCTTAATGGAAAGTATATTTAATTTTGCATTATTTATAGCAATCATAGAAATTATTAATTGTTAATTAATTACACAGCCAATTTTGCAGCAATAGTTATACTTTTGATAGCAATGATTAAAATTTTGACGGGATCATTGAGAGCATACTTATGGTTTGAAATTTTTGTAGTAATTATTGAAAATTCATCAAATTAGTTGAAATTTTCACGTAATAGGAGAATTTTCATAGATATGGTTGCAAAGATAACAGCTATAGTTACAATTTTGGTAGTAACTATTGAAGTGTTGACAAAACAATTTAAAACAAACTTAGTTTTTGATATATTTACAGTAATAAATGAAATTTCGATAGAATAGTTCAAAAGAGAAAAATTGAGAAGAAATTCATATTTTCAGAAAATTTGATAATTTGATAGTTGTGATTGCAAATTTCTCAGCAATAGTCACAATGTTGACAGTAATTTATTTACATTTAAAGAGCATAATTGAAAATTTTTATAGTAATAATTCAAATTTCGACAAAATGTATTTAACTTTATGTTACAATTTCTGGTTGACTGTTTTCAATCAGAAACGCTGCAAAAGAGTTAGCATATTTCTACTCAATATGTATTCCCACTTCGGAGAACATAATCGTATAATTGCCAATAATATTTTGCAAGTTTATCTAAATCGAAAGTCATACGAAAGTATTGTGTCCTCCGTTTTGTTTTCTCAGGTTTATGTGAAAATACTTATTTTCTTTAAGATTTTCTAAAACTATATAAACTAAACAGAAGCAACCGAATTATATTATCTAATGATCAATGATTCTACTCTAGTAATTATAACGTATGGTCCTAAAGTTTTTGGAAAAATGTTAAATGATTCGTTTTTATATCCATTGCTGTTTAATCAAGTTGCCATGGAAACTAAAACGTCACAAGTAATCAAGTTTGATTATGACAGTTTAATTTTGCGAATCGATCGTAGCAAAATGTCTTACAAATTAGATATCTGTAAAGGTATTTACAATCTAGTTGGACGAATACCTAAGCGTGATATTATTGCAATCTACCGAGAGCAAATGTAGGGAAGTCAACCATTTACAATACTATAATGAATTGTGAAGAGGGTATACCATGCATTAATTTACCCAAAAGCGGCAGACCAAGAATTTTGAGTGGGATAAGAAAAACAAGACTGATAGAAGCAGCGAAAGACAAAGTTTGAGTTTTTTAGAGAAAATTAGCCCGGAAATTTGGTATTTTGAAGACCACTGTATTAAGAACAATTGATTGCACAAACTTAGTGTTTAGAAAGAGAAGAAGGGCACCAAAATACACCACAGCCCAGTTAGAAAGAATTTCGGGTTTTGTCGCGCATTAAGGCGTTTACACTTTGATAATAAATTAATTGTAATGGATGATGAAAAATACCTTATTTTACCTTATCCCATTCAAAGATTAAATGAAACGATGGGTTTTACACCGACTACAAAGAAAGTACACCAGACAATGTTAAATTTAAAGGTAAAACTAATTTGGAGGATAAAATTTTAGTGTGGTGTGCCATTTCTAAAACAGAATTCATCTCACAGCTTCATGTTGGTCGTGTTCGAGGAGAATTCTTAAACGCAGATCGTTATATTCAAAGATGTCTCACTAAATTACTTAAGTTTTTAAATACACATCATGCCAACGATAATATAATGTTTTGGCTGAAATATCTTCATGCCAGTATGCTGGACTTACCAGACAGTGGTTAAATGAAACTAACATAGACTTTGTACCTTAGTTGGACAATCCTCCTAATGTACCTCAGCCTTGACCACTAGAATAATTCTGGTCAATACTACCAAGGAAAGTGTACCATAAAGGATGGGAAGCTACAAATGAAGATCAATGATGAAGACGTCGCATCTTCCAAAAGATTAGAGAAATAGAATCTGAACTTGTCCAAAGGAAGATTGGACAAGTCCCAAGAAAATTACGACTTATTAAGGATAATGGGCCACTATCCACAATGTAATTAGTAATTATTTTTTGTAATTAGTGTCGTTAATAGTTGTATCATTTGTTTTTCAAGTTAAATGAGTTTGTAAAAATTTAATAGCATTTAAAAATTTTCCAAAAACTTTAGGACCATACGTTATATGCAATAACTACAATAGTACTATTATACTATAAATACTATACATACTTAATTAACTGTGTTATTGATGACCGTGCACATAATTTAAATCTGATAAGTTCTTTGATGTGAACGAAAGATAATCACAGCAATTATCAAAACACATCCCACCTGACAGTTTGATATGCACGGCTTGTCTCATTTCACGGTCACACTTTAGATTGAATTACAATTACAATCAATTAAAGTGCGGTGCACTTGCACACTAAAGACAAAAAAAATGTAGCAGATTCTTAATCAAACAGATTACTATGCGTGCAATGTTCATGTTAATAATTTTAGACGCCGATTAACACGTAATTGCTTATTATGAATCACTATTAATTAATCATTTTGAAACCATTGTGAATATATTAATTTATTTAAAATATGCAAAATGCAAAAGCTTGGCTGTTAATTTACTCTCGGTTCAATTTTCGTTGAATATTTATGAACGTATATTCTAGTATTAAAAAAAAAACGATTACAGAGTTTTCCGATTGAGACTTTTCACCATGTATCAGTTATGTTTCACTTTATCTCAAATATTTTTCCCTCTCGTCAACACTTGTCAATATTGTTTCAAATGTATTCCCCAGATGTCAAATTGATTTTGTCACATGAAACACCCTGTATACATTCGTAATGTCGTTCGAGCATGGTAAACCATTCATGGTTCCTACAGGTCATTACTATAATGAGTGTTTCTTGGACCTATTACGAGAGGCTATACAATTGCTAGCATTTGTGTTTGCACTGGGATTAAAATGTTTACAAGTTTTTATTCAGTTTAGCAGTGGGTTTGATAATGGAGATGGACATGGAGCGCTAAAATTGTATTTAGTTTTTAAGTACATTTTTATATGTTACTTATATGTTAATAAATGTTTTTTTGTGAAAAGGGGTTAATGTGTGTTATTCAATTAATCCCAAGTTATTAATCAAATACCGATATTTTCGTTGAAATCTGGAATTCGAAAATTACAAGTAAACAAATAGGGTGAATATTGATGGTTAGAGTAAAAATTTGATTAAAAAATTATTGCACAATAATATTTAAAATAATTATTTTATTGTGCTATATCAATGAAATCTTGAAGGATCCTAATATTCTTATTTAGTGTGCTTTGCGATTCTGAATGCAAGTTAAGACTGAAGATTAGTGCCTTTAATGGAGAACATATATGTCCCGTTGTAATTTTGTTTACGACTCTTTTATTAATATTGCTACTATAAATGTGATTTTATCAACGTGATTAATTTGGCCGTAACATTTTTACGACTGTTCGTAATTTTTGTGGGCGATCAGTAGACCGAAAATTGATGTTTATGGAGCAAACGGGGCGCTCTTATTATACGCATGTAATAAGTAGTTGCAAGTGCCTTACAAAATTGCAGAATTTTCAACAAATCCACAACATATGAGTCGATGTCTCTGTAATAAATCACGGAGTTACTTTCTAATGATGCCCCCAACCTTTATGTAGCCGTTGATAAAAAACGGTTGCATCCTACTGCACATCCCTGCATGAACATTAGTCAAAGAGTGGGCATAAGAAAAGATGCCACCGCGTTATACTCGATAAAATCATACGTTAAGCCAAATACGACGAGTGTAATCTGAGATTGACCTTAAAACGCTACAAAAGCCACCGTAAAACCGTCGATTAATCACGCACTCTTACGAATCCTCTTACTGCTGCAGAGGAAGCCGAGGAGATCCTACGCCCGCTTGCGAACTGCCACTCTGCACCAAATTAATGAGTTAATAAAAGTCGCCCATTAAATTTTTAATTGAATTTTACAGCCGCGTTCTGTTTACCAGTCTGCATGAAAAACAAAATTAGGTTGCGCAAGTGTTTACTAGTGTATGTGTTGTTGGGGGCACCAGTGCATAAATTTTAATTACACGTGGTGATTAATAAGCTGTCGCCTGTTTAGTCAACGCAAATACCTCGAGGCTGCGTTTCACGTTCGGCTTCGTCCACAGATTCGCTTCTGATGAGGGTAAAAAGCACCGGAGACGCAGTAAAAATTCACTTTATCCCCGTAATAAATTAATCTACCTGTGGAACGTCTTGACGGATTTTTTTGGACCGTCGAGTTGCATTAGGGTATGAACGTCGATAAGGGAGGACATTAGAATACCGCTTCGGTTTTTACGGTACGTCTGAGTAGGTAGTCTCCGAGACGCACTTTTATCTCTTAACGGCCCTAAATTACGCCTTTTTAATATCGCATAGGGGGCGCCCCATCGAAACAATGCACGGCGTGGATTTTCTAAACAGTTTTATCTCCTAATGGCCCTGAGTTACGTCCCCCTTTTAAACGCTGCACGATGAATCCACCCCTGCTTCTCCTCAGACGACCACAAGTGTCTAATTGATTTTGTGTATCTCGCATAAATATCGCACTTGCAATCTTAATTGTTAGAAGAGTGAGGAAAGTACGGTTAAGTGTGTAATTTTTTTTTCATATCTCATATAATTCCATTATTTTTATATTACTTCTTGTTGTTCGCAATTACCTCTCTGCCTTTTCGCATTTTTCTCCGGACTTTTTCGTTCCTGTTGTGGTTTGTCCAAGATATTTCCAGCAGTCTTCTATACATCCACATCTTTAATGCTACCAGCCAGCCGTCTTAGTGTGCCGACATTTAGAATCCATTCATCCAAATATATCGTTTTTATGTGGTAGATATTTAATTCCATTGTATATATAAAATCCATGGGCAATCATCTGATAACGAAAATAGCTTATTTTGAGAATCATTTCACTGCAGATTTCCTTATCGAGATTACATTCAACAGTAAAACACGCCAATTCAACGGAGCTAGCCAGGTGTGAAAATATAAATGAATGGTGTTGATCCGAAGCGATCATCTCTGTTCCACGAATTCGCAGAGAAATAATTACAAGCCGAAAACGGACGAATCTATTTATCAAAATATTACATCCGCGGCCGGACAAATCGGGCGTTGAACGTCCCCACAACGCCCCCGCAATCGAACAATGGACTATTAAAACGCTCCATAAAAATGATTTAATTAAAACGAAACACATCACGCGCGCATCGCGGCGAACAAAAGGAGGGCCGCTATGGGGTATCGTCGAAAAACTCGTGTCGAATGGATTCCCATTATGACGCCAAAATGGGAAATAGAATATTATTAGTATCGTTTACGTTGAAACAATGGGGCAGCGTTGGGCTTATTTAATGGACGCTCCACGAGTGATTTTCAATTTTCAGCGATTATTAGCACAACAAATAGAATTCATAATGCACGGTTATGCAGCGGTGGCTATAACGCAGAGTAACATTAGATTGGTATCAGTAATTGTTAGCTGTGAATGCATATTAATTAATGAGTACAGTTACTTCTAATAGTAACTGCGTGAAATTTGATTATATTTATTGCTACAACTGCATTTTCCATGCTTCAAAATCCATATTCATTGATAGCAAAACTGACGATTCTTACAGTATATCCGAACTGTCTACAATAAAATCTTCAATTTTTACGAAAGAAGAAGCAAAAACGTCTTTATGGTAGCGTAGCCGTACGTTACGGGCAGAGAGTAGAAACTAGAGAAAACTAGAAAACAACAAAAACTGCGAAAAATATTGAATTGCTGAAACTCTTCAATAGCCGATGTATCAGTCAAATACATCAAGGCGTAGTAGTACTACACATATTTTACCAGGAGGTCAACATATTTTAGCACAGTTTCATCAATATCTGATTATAATGATAGCGAACAATGTTACGCAGGGAAACCACAAAAAAGAAAAATAAGTAAAACAAAAAAATAGTAATGAAGGTTAACAAATCCTTCCATGTTAATAATCAAATACTAAGATACAGAATCCGAAGGAAATGAACTACTTACATTCAAGATATAATAGAACAATGATAATACAATATCTAATGTACGAAACAATGACGATGACAAAAACAAGAAACTACCTCAGGATATTTGAAAAAAAAAATAACAACAATACTAGAACCATTAGAAATAGATGAAAATGAATACAGAAGCCATGGATTAGAAGGAGAAGACTTAAAAGACAAAAATGGCAAGGTTATGTACTGAAAGATTAAAAGGACGAAGCTCGTCAATACAATTCATTTTGGAATGGGAACCATAAAGCAAAAGAACACGATGTAAACTGAAATTTGAGTGGTTACATTTACAAGAATCAGAAGGAGAAGACTTAGAAAACAAAAATGGCAGGGCTATGTATTGAAAGATTGAAACAAGCACCAAGCTCGACAATATAATTAATTTTGGAATGGGAACCATAAGGCAAAAGAAACGATGCAAACTGAAATTTAAGTGGTTACAAGAAATAAAGGATGATTTCAACAGGACCTGGATCAAAAACAGAGAAAACAAGACAGAGGAAGCTAAAGAGTAATATTGCAGAAGAATCTGAGACGAATAATTATCACTAACTTTATTTAGACTTTACTTTAGAAAAATAACTGGTTATATGGTCACATTAATGATTAATAGCATATTAACTGCTATGTGCAGTGAAACAAAAAAGAAATAGATTTTAAAAAGTTTTTCGCTAAACAAAACCAAATATTTGATTGTTCAAAATAAGTTATAAGTTTTTAAACCGAATATTTTATGTGATATTCCTGAATCCAAAAATGTTTTTCTCTAAAGAACTTTTACAGATTTGTTAAAAGTTTCGTATATTATTCTGAAAATTTTACCATTTTAAGATTCCTAGATATATTGGTTACATTTACAAGAATCAGAAGGAGAAGACTTAGATGAGAAAAATGACAGGGATATGTATTGGAAGATTGAAAGAAGGACCAAGCTCGTCAATATAATTAATATTGGAATGGAAATCATAAAGCAAAAGAAGACGATGTAAACTTGAAATTTAAGTGGTTACACGAAATAAAGGATAATTTTAACAGGGCCAGGATTAAAGACAGCGGGAGCCAAGAAGAAATATTGCAGAGAATCTGACACGAATAATTATCACTAACTTTAAGACCAACAATTGGTCATATGATCACATACAATGATTATATGTGCAGTGAAGCAAAAAATATATTTTAAAATAGTTTTTCGTTAAACAAAACCACATATTTGATTGTTGAAATATATTTATTACATTTTCTTGAACCAGAAATGAAATCTAGAATATTTTCAGAATATTTGAAAATTTGCAATACAATTTCAATTATATGTTTTTCTAAACAAAATATTTTATTTTTGTTATAGTTTCATCCATTTTGAATATCAGTTATTATTATTTGTTCCCCTTCTTTATTGGAGTACTACAAAACATATTTATATTTAAATACTACCAGTAAGTACTCCAATAAAGAAGAAAGAAAACAATACAAAATATTTTAAGTGATATTGCTAAATCCAAAAATGTTTTTCTAAAGAACTTATGCAGATTTATTAAAAGTTTTGTATATTTTTCTGAACATTTTACCTTTTTAAGATTCCTAGATATTTTGTACTGTTTTAAAACTTTTTAAAATTGTCTGTAAATTTTACTAATTTGTAACATGAGTAGGCATAATGTTCACAGTTTTTGAACGTTCTGATAATTTTAATATATTTACCTTTCTGGACGTTTTAACTGACTTGATATTTTGATTGCATATTTTGGAAATTTCTAATTAGCACAAAACTTTTTAGTACTTCTAAAATTTTCATGAAGTGTTATACATAATTGAATATTTTATTAAAATAGCTGAAAGTTTAGTATGTATATTTATTTGTATATTTTGATAGTATTATTAAGTATCCTGAAACTTTTTTATAGAATTTTTGTACACTTTTACAACAATGTAAAAGAAAATATATCTTCTGGTAATTTTCGTCTCATAATGTTGGAAATTTCCAATCTCCACAAAACTTTTTAGCAATTTCTAAAATATTTATGATATTTTATGTAACTTTATTAATTGTATGTAGATATATTCATTTGTATATTTTGATAGTATTGTTAAGTTTTCTGTAATTACTATAAAAGTTTACTACAATGCTCGTAATTTCTGAACCTCTGATATTTTTGATATTTTGATTGAAATTCCAGACTTTTAACTTTATTAACCTAACTTAACCTAACCTAACCTAACCTAACCTTAAGATTAAATATTTTAGATTTTTTAAAGTATCAAAATTATATTTTGTTTGTACTTTTATGCTTAACTTTAAATAACTATTCTGTTATTTTGATTGTAGATTCTACAAACTTCTAAATTTGTGACTGATTTGAAAACTGTATATTTTGATAAAATTATTTTTTTTGCAATTTTTTATTTTTGATTTCTATGGTTTTATTGCACTCTTTTTGGATTTACTTCTTTAAAAAACAAATTGCTTCTTTAAAAGTGTCTTTTTTGTGTAAAGGTTTTAGTGTTTTCGTTACATTGTGCAAATTACGTATATTTACTGCATTTTTTTATATATTTCGCGATACATTCATTAAATGTTTTGAAAGTTATATAAAATATCTATATATTTTTGTTTTGTTTTTTTTTGTTAGGTGCTTGAGATGTATCAGGAAATTAATTAATATTAATTTCAGAACATTCCATTTATAAAATTTAATATGTTCAATATATATATTGCCATTAACAATTTGCTGCAATTTGATTTTTTTTAAACTGCTGAAATCTTCGAACATTTATTTGTATATTTTTTTGTATTCGTATTTTTTTTGCAATTTTTATAAAAGTTTACTACAAAGTATGCTATTCCTGCGCCTTCTGTTACTTATGATATTTTAATTGAAATTTCGCACCTTTACTTACAAAAAATAATATTTTTAATAGATCTTTCGTCATTTGCAATTTTTTTTTTGCAAGTTGAAACTAATTATCTGCGACTTCTATATAAGTTTACTACAAAGTTTGCTATTCCTTAACCTTCTGTTACTTTTGGTATTTGCAATGAAATTTCCGACTTTTTAACTCTTCTGATAATTTGATTGTACATTCTATAAATGTTCACACAACTTCTTGACAATTTCTGAAATGTGTAATTTGCATATTTATTTATTTTGATATATTTTTGTTTGCACTTTTCTGTTTTTGATTTCTATGGATTTGATTTCTTATATTATATTTTATTGCACTCTTTCTGGATTTACTGGCATGTTTCAAAGTTACTAATAGCTACTAATAGTATCTTCATTTATACAGTTTTTAGTTTTAGGGTTTTAATATTTTTGTTTATATAAATAAATTTGTATACGTATACTTGTGTAGTGAATATGAGTTTAATGATTGTCATCATTCTTTCCGTCCACTTGCTGTGATGGGGTGGTGTTCTGGTCCAAATATACTCTTCGTTGACGTTTTTCTGAAAATTGAACTGAATTGAAACAAACAAACTATTATAATATCTGTATTTATTGTACTTATCATGTAACTTTTAATTTTACATATGTTAATCCTCCTGGATATAGACAAGAATAAATTTAGTATTATTATTATTACATTTTCTGCGATATTTTGTATTTTTTGCGATACCTTCATTAAATGTTTCGCAATTCTCCTGGATACATGAATACATTTATTATTATTATTATTACATTTTCTGCAAACTAAATACAGTTACTGCGATTATCTATATTAATTTAGTTTATTTTGTTACACTTTCTTTCAAGTACTTAAGATGTATAAGGAAATTAATTAATAACAATTTCATAACATGCTATCGCATTTTTTAACTCTTCTTATGTTTTGATTGTAGATTCTATAATTTTTCACGAAACTTAGTGACAATTTGTGAAATGTGTAATTTGTATATTTATTTATTATGATATACTTTTTTTGTAACTTTTGGTTTTTGTTTTCTACGGATTTGATTTCTTACATTACATTTTATTGCACTCTTTGTGGATTTACTGGCATGTTACAAAGTTTTACTGATAATTCTGATACTTAGAGTATCTTCATTTATATAGTTTTTAGTTTTAGGGTTTTAATATTTTTATTGCATATAAATACATCGTTTGTATACTTATATTTATTATAGGTATGTCATGTAACTTTTGCCTTGACATATATAAATCCTCCTGGATATTGACAAGAATAAATGTATTATTATTATTATTACATTTTCTGCGATATATTGTATTTTTTGCGATACCTTCATTAAATGTTTCGCAATTTACATAGATGATCTATATTTTTTAATTTTTTGTTTGTTCAATTGTTTTAATGTGCTTTAGATGCATCAGGAAATTAATTAATTACAATTTCTGAACATTCTACTTACAAAATGTAATGTTTTCAATACATTTTCCCCCATTTACAAATTTTTCAGGAATTTGAATTAATTATCTGCGCCTTTTAGTTTTTTTTTTTTTTTTGTAATAACACTACTGAAGTTTGCGTACATTCATTTGTATATTTTGATAGCATTCTTAAGTTTGCTGCAATTTCTATATAAGTTTACTACAAAGTTCGCTATTCTTCAACCTTCTTACTTTTACTTTAACTTTACTTAACGTTACTTTTTATATTTTCATTGAAATTAGAACTATTCAACTCTTCTAATATTTTGATTGCAGATTTTCTAATTTTTCACAAAACTTTGTGATAATTTCTGAAATGTGTAACTTGCATATTTATTTATTTATTTTTATATCATTTTTGTTTCAATTTTTGTTTTTTGTTTCTGATTGATTGAATTTTTTTGTAAGTGTTTTAGATGTATCAGAAGATTTATATATAACAGTTTCAGAAAATATACTATATATTTTCAATAAAGAGAGAGAGATAACATTGTTTATTAGGCATTAGCCATCTGCCTTTTTGCCTCAGTACATTCAGTATATTCTCACATTTAGTAAATTTTCCGCAATTTTCAAAAAAATCTGCAATTTGGATCAATTTATCTGCGATTTTTTGTTTTTATTACATTTTCATCGTGTTTTAGAAAACTAACAGAAAATTGACCTGGTTTCAAGAAACTTCGGATAGACTTTTAGAAGTGGAGACTTGATACTTAGAAAATTTGATATTTTCAATAAATTTGCGCAATTTACATAAATATTCTGTAATTACATAAAACTTTATATCCATTATGATTTTGAGATTCTATTGATTCTGCATGTAGATACATTAACAGTATGTACGGTTACATGGAAATGTCGAATTTGCAAAATTCCTATGTGACCCTTCTAACAAAAGTTTGTTGTTAACTTTAACTTTGTTAACGATAAACGCAACGAAAACCTATTTTCGCTTGACTTCTATCTCTAATATTACGGCCAATAGAATAAAAAATCGATCCACGCAGTTTATGAAATACTGGATTTTAATTTTATGTTGATCTTAGGTATCGATTACTCACGATGCCTTTCCATGCTCATTCATCCACTTTTGTTTGGTAGCGATAATTTTTTTCTTAGAGTTGCCCTTATTTTGTTATAATTCTGTTAATCGATGTTCTTATTGCATTGTATTCATTAGCTATGTTCTACAGGGATCTATTCTAGCAAAAATTGAATAATTTTAATATTGCCCTGTGCAATAATGGAACTAACTTTGTAGAATTAACTTGCTACGCCACACAATACAGATGTAAAGATTCTATCATTCATTTGATTTATGTCTCCGAATATATTGTTATTACGAATAAATTGCAAGTATAAACTTGTTTCTTTGGCGTGCATCTTTTTATCGTGATATCTTATTTAGCGATGAAAGAAGATGGACATTTTTAAGGTCAGCAGCGGGTCGACGTTTTAACATGCATCTTTTCACTCTGTACATCATATAATATTTAGTGTGCTTAAAACGGGTCCGTGGACACTTTCTTTGCATGAGCGTACAAAATTTAAAATGGGCCATGCCCATTAACAATTCTTTTTTATCTGAGGCGTTCATTACATTATCCCCGGTGCGCATTAAATATGTACACCATTATCCGAAACCCACGCCGAACAAGTTTATGCTTTCCGCGGCCATTCGCGGCATTGTCCGAGCAATGCACTTACTTTAAACATACGGACGCTTTTATTGTCATGGAATAATTGTCGCCGTTGCGCTCATTGCTCGCTTCCTAATTACTCGAGTGCAGCTCTAATTCTGCTAATTACAAGTTGCTTGTGAGAGGGTTTTTATCGATGTTGGTAGGAATCAATTTACGATTGGGTCCAGTCATGGTCTCCGGGCGAATCACGGCTACATTGTGGGCCCTGGTCGAATTATTAATTAAGTCGCAATGGAGAGATGTTTTAATTAGTACCCGACGTCGGGCACCATCTGCAATGAATCGGCTTATATGAGATTGTGAGATTATGGAGTGCGGTTTATTAACGGCCGCGATCAAACAATTCGCGCATTAACGAGCACACGTAAATTACACACAAGCGGAGGATAATTACGAGCATATTTACCACGGTACTGCAGGGAGCAATTTTCGGATAGCTATCATCTCATTACGCATTGTCGCATACGAACGACGTCAATCAGGCCTCTCTTGTGCCGCCGATTTCGGTGGGGCAAGTGATTTTTCCCCCTCACCTCATTCATCCAGCTTCGTCCTGCACAGGACCGAATGGCTTCAAGGGGTTCTGGAAGAACCGGGGGAGCACAACAATTACGTTTGCATCGTTAGACATGGAGAATCCTGTATCTGGATGTGGTCATCGGATGTTGGGAAGAAGTGTGGAAGCGGAAGAGCCTTTGTTCGCGCTCTGTACGCCCTGGAATGCGTTCGCAATTGACTAGAGACGAGATGTCTGTTATGAATCACTTTGTCGTATGGTTTGTATCTCTATTTCGCCCATTGATCGCGGCGACGCGCACAAGCCGCAATCTCACTTAATCATCTTATTAATTGCCGAATTGTTAATGGCTACAACGTGAATGGTTGCATTCGGCGACACAAACATCAATCAACGCGAGAGCTCCTAGTGCATGACTTCAAATGGGAGTCACTACACCACAAACAAATGCGTTTATTAATCATATAATTGCTTAGAAATTCACAAACACATGTAATGAATTAACCGAGCACCAGCGATGGGAACTTTCACATTAAAATTTATTACTTTTTTGCTAAATAGGAACATAAGTTGTACCAATTAAAATCTTGTACGTCACACTACTAGAATAAGTCAACCGTGTTTTCCAACCATACCTGCACGTCATCGCACAGCATCACAGCCATTTATCAATACTGGATGCGGCGTAATAATAGATACAGTGACTGATATTGCCGGCAATATGAACAATAGGACGTTAACAAAACGTCGCCCTTGATTTATGCCCAGCGACTGCCCCGACAATTCAAGAGCATTCTTCTCTCCGCCTTTTTCTCCTTCTCATATTTGCTTAGTTCAGCCGCAGTTTTCACGTTTTCACTTATGGTTTTCCGCGTTTTCTGCCACTCAATAGGGGGGAAAATAAGGGGCGATTGTTTATCAGGGCCGGATTTATGCACGCCGTCCGGTTTTCTGACTCGGCCAGGTCGTCCCGTGTAGCACTTTATATCCGATAAGATAAGTTTTCACGTTTTGGACCACCCACAAACGGCGTCGTTATATCGATACTTAATGCGATATTAGTTCGTTAATGATTAATCGTGTTTATTGTCAGATGGCGTGCGTGCTTTTTGGGTGGCTCCAGCGTCGTCACGTAAATTTCTGATTAGATATCTTTATTGTTGTTTCACACCGAAATCAAATACGTTCAAAAAGCCTTTTTAATTCAAATAACAGAGATTTAAGATACATTTCTACCATAAAGAGTTTTAACAAACCCCGAAGGACCGTTATGTATGTTTGAGGTAACTGAATACACTTAACACCAAGAATTCAAGAAAGTGGCGACAACTTATACGCTAGATACTAATAGATGACACTGTTCAAGATTAAATCAAATATGGTTTGCAACATCATTAAAATGTTTCCTACGATGTAAGCAAATAATTTTACTTCATTTTTCAAATATCATTATATACTTGTCATTATGTCGTTAGAACTAGTTAGAAAAGTTAACACCACATTCTTGAACACTCTGTATATTTGAGCGGGATATTTTGTTCTTAACATAGCCATGCAGGGTGCAGCAGGAATAACTTTCGATTTTGAAAGGTAAATACAATGTAAATAATATTCAAACGTGAAAGCAACATTTTGTTCTAAAATCTGAATAACAATAGAGACAGATAACAATCTGTATTACGTTATTGGCCCTCGACCTTTTGGCCTCGTGAATAACAATATACGGAGTGTTCCTTAATGTCGTGCTAATATTTAAGGGTGTAATTCCTCATGTCATGTTATGAAGAAAATTTCTTATATATCAGCAACGGCTTAAATTTTTTGCTACAGGGTATTGAAATATTTTTTAAAATCGTTAATTTTTTTAGGTGGGAGAAATAACAGTAGCGTGCCACTTTTTTTGTAAAAAATATAAGAGGACATGTTTACAGGGACGCCACTGGCGGAGCGATAGAATAGCTTTTCAACGAAAATTTGCGGTTTTAAATCCTACTAACGCATACCAAAATTGAAAATAATATCTACAGTGTTTTCGAAGATTAATTTGAAATATTAAAAATACAACAAGTCAAAGGTATATGATTAATTAACCGGTATATCCCTAGCATAAATCAAATGAGCACCCAAGTTGATCGATTTAGACTACTAAACTGTTAAAAAAACCTCAGGAATTACACCCTTAAATATTAGCACGTCATTAGGGAACACCCTGTATACTATTGTTTACACATTCATAGCAAATTGGAATGACAATCTCAATTTACAGAACACACTTAGGAAAAACTATGCACATAAGAGTAGACGGTATTTTGTACCTTTTCAGGTCGATATTCTAACTTTTGGTTGCCCACCCTGTAAGTGCTCGCTCTCTGCATCAACAGTTCCCATTCACCATTGACGATTCACCATTCACCATTCACCACAGCAAATCAGTAATTTTGCAAACCTAGTAACATCAAAGCAGGAGTTCGATTCCTCTTCTCCGGGACGCAATGCTAATCATTAGAAAATTAGAAATCAGATATCGGAAATTAACCGAATATTGCAAATAAAAAACATTACTGGTAATCATTTTTACTGAATAATAACTGAAACATATTAACATTATATTCATAAATTTAAATATATTGAATTAAATGCTACGCAATTGTACTTTTTAATCCAAATTATTCAAATGTAAACGTAACTGGTACACTTTTATTTTTCATACAAAATATAATCGCGATGATACTACCCTTGTAATTCTTGAACGATAAAATTCAAGATTGATGGAAAACTTATCTAATATGTACAAAAAAATCTTGCATTCGTCGCATATAGCAAATTGATTAGTGCCTAGATTAGTGCCTTATGGGTTCCACCATATATTATGCACCACGCAAACTTTTCATGCTGTAACGAAATGTGTCAGTGTACATTCTACCTGAAAGCCTTTGAGGAGAGATACCACGTGCTCAAGTGCGGTCAAAAAGAACTATATGAGGCACTGATTAAGTAAAGAGAGGATAATTCGATTCGATTGTACTATATAATGATATTAATATGAAAATCAATTTGTATTTTTCTATGCGAGAATAAATTATTATTATTAGTGCTTAGGAATATTTCGTTGTCCGACGAGTGAATATTACCAGTAAAGGTAATTTGTGCTAAAATATGTAATAGTAAATAAATGATAATGTTAACGGTAATTCTCTTCACAGTATTATACGTACTATGATTAAGTCAATCTGAATTTCAACAACTAATGCAGTCAAATAAATAAGAAATGAATGATTAGCGCAGCATTGAATCGTAGAATAATTCGTCCTTATTCTTTAGATGAAATTGTGGATGAAAACTAGTATCGTGTAAATTTTGTATAATTTTATTTTGACCGAGAAAAAAATCATTCTTTAGAAAAAAATCCATTTACAACAATTCTAGTTAAAAATTGGTAAGATAATCATTTACTTGGTATGCAGATTGATCGCTGTGGACCCATAGCTAGGCCTGCCTGATTACTTTATTTGAACAGTTAGAGTATTGTATTATTTTGGGGCTTGTGGATTATTTTATTATTTTGGGGTTTGTTAAAACAGAAACTACGTGATTTTAGTAACAACATTAGCCTCTGAACAGAAAATTGTGGAAGCAATTGCCATTGTAAATGAAGAAATGATATGATCAAATAACAAATACAGTTGATGAAATAACAAATTATGTGTTCATAAAGACTTTGGAAAAAGATTAGAGAAATGTGTACACCAATGTTCACACTTTATATTGTGTAATTCTTAATTTATTTTATTCATCCTGTATCTTTTTATGTTTTAGAACACGTATTCTCACAGATATTAAAAAATATTAAAATTTTGCGAAAATCATAAAATGAACAACTATTTTTATGTTGTGGCCGATATGTTTTAGGGCTGCTATTTAAAACCCACACTAAGCAAATTTGATCAAGAATGACCTTTTATCGAAAAATGTGATGCATATAACTTTGTCCATTTACCTAGATATACTACAATTAATAATACTGTTTAAAATATTGCATGTTTTCCTCCTTCTGTCTTCACCTCGCGAGTTCTCTCCCCTCCTGGGTTAATGGTATTGAAGGATATTGTCGGTCTTCTTCATTCCTCTTGTTTAGATGAATGAATGAATGCATTTTCAATGAATGAAAACATAAATGTTAATATAGGTACATACTTAATTTTATCCGCAAAACAAGATTGGTATAAAATTTTATTTCATAAAACATGTGTGTATTGTCTTTAACGTTTATTGAAATATTTTCCAAACTTTAATAATAATAATAAAATTTATTGAGTACCAACAGTGTCAAAAAATGGTATTAAAAGATGTTGTCGGTCTTCTTCATTCCTCTTGTTTAGATGAATGAATGAATGAATTTTCAATAAATGAAAACATAAATTTTAATATAAGTACATACTGAATTTGGTGTGTATTGTCTTAACGTTTATTGAAATATTTTCCAAATTTTAATAATAAAACAAAATTGAGTACTTGATACCAACAGTGTCGTACATTTCAAACATAAGGATATAGATGTAAAATAAAATTTAAACATGTATACATATGCCATTTATAATCGACTTGGACGAAATCGACTTGGAAGGCCCCGAAACGTAAGAAATATTTCAATCTTCGAAATTCGTTAGTGGAATCTTCAATATTTTCTTGAATCATAGCCTAATAGTATTTGATATTTAGTATGGAATTTATTTATAAATGCCTATCAAATTTATTTATTTATGAATTCTAATTGTTTTATATATTATGTTGAATTATATATTACCTTCACCAAGTCGGTTATTAGGTGATTAAATGATTAGGTCAATCAAGAATATCCAATTAAGTTTATATTTATAATAAGTTTAAATTACTTATTTTTGAAAATAATGTAAAACTTGTACTTTTGTACTTTTAGAGAACACAACATTTTTTAAGTTTAATTCACTTATTTTTGAAAATAATGTAGAACTTGTACTTTTGTACCTTTGAAGAACACAATATTTTTTAGGTTGTATTAAGTACTTACTGGTACTTATTTTTATTTTATTTTATTATTTATTTGTATCCCTGACTAGTTTCGGTTAATTTAAGAAACCGTCTTCACAGACATATGTAAATAAATAAACAGAAACTAGTCAAGCGATAGAAATAAATAATAAATAAAAATAAAAAAATATACCAGTAAGTACTCAATCCTCAAGGAACAACTCCTTAACTATCGATGAAGTCCAGAAAACTATAGCACTCAATCAATCAAACAAAACTGACAATTTATTTAAATACATATATTTTTGATTTGTTTAGCGTAGATATCTCTTTTTGTACAAACAACAAATAATTTTTTGAAAACAATGTGGAACTTGTACTTTTGTACTTTCGAAGAACACAACATTTTTTTAAGGTTGTTGTATTAAGTACTTACTGGTATTTATTTTAATTTAATTTTATTATTTATTTCTATCCCTGACTAGTTTCGGTTTATTTAAAAAAAACGTCTTCAGAGACATATGTAAATAAATAAACCGAAACTAGTCAAGCGATAGAAATAAATAATAAATAAAAATAAAAATATATACTAGTAAGTACTTAATCCCCAAGGAACAACTCCTTAAATACCGATGAAGTCCAGAAAACTATAGCACTCAATCAATCAAACAAAACTGACAATTTATTTAAATACATATATATTTTTTTGTTTAGCGTAGATATCTATTTTTGTAGAAACGGCAATGACATGATTATTATTAGTAAGGACTTAATACAAGAACCTTAAATACAAATAACTGGTAATTATGGATAAAGCCTTAACTACAACAATTATTGACTACGAAACTTTAGAAAAGTTATTTAAAAAATTAATAATCAAGTAACTCATCGAAAAACTGCGCCATTACGATACTTCAATTTTACATGTACCTACTACAGGAATTCTAGATAAGCCATGAAAATCTGTTAAAGTTCTACGAGGTGTGGCTATTAAATAACGAGACTGACACTGTAAAAACAAATATTTAAAATTTATTTATACAAATTAGTTATCCCCTTCAATATACACCCCTCCACGATCCCTACACTTCTCTATACGAATTTTCCACTGATCGAAACAGTGCTGGAAGTCTTCATTCGTCAGCTCTTTCATGACGTTTGCCACTTTTTTTAACTTCTTCAACGCTGTCGAAACATGTCCCGATTAACGCGGATTTGATCTTGGGGAACAGGTTAAAGTCACACGGAGCCAGGTTAGGTGAATAAGGCGGGTGGTCCAACACCGGGATGCTGTGCTTCGCGAGAAATGATTTAACTGACAATGCAGTGTGAGCTGGTGCATTGTCTTGATGCAGCACCCATGATTTATTTTTCCATAATTCGGGTCTTTTTTTACGAATTCTTTCTCGCAGTGAGCAAGGATTTCAAGGTAGTATACCTGATTGATATTTTGACCTTCTGGAACCCAGTGAAGTAATTTTTTCGACGTTTATGTCTGTTTTTGATGTGACAGGACGACCTAGGCGGGCATCATCTTCAACGTCTTCTCGGCCGTCTTAAAAACGTTTATACCACTCAAAAACGCGTGAACGGGATAAACATTCGTTGCCATACACTTTATTTAATAACTCATAAATTTCTTTAGCCTTTTGTCCAAGTTTCATATGGAATTTTATGACAACTCTCTGTTCAATAATATTAGTTAACATTTTTCCGGAAAATTAGAAAAACATAAGTTATGAAAATAAATGCCACGTGCAGACAATTCTATTTAATGGGATGCAGTTTACGGCAGCCGATAAAGGGGGTTTTACACTAAAGAATGGTGTGCCGTACAACCTTTTGACATGCACAGTTCGTCTGTAATCACAACAGTCTCGTTATTTAATAGCCACACCTCGTATAATCAAAAATAAATAAACTATAAATATTGACAGTATTTTAAAGTACATTATAAATTATAAATGTTGTAGGTGTTTAGTTGCATCCTGATTTGAATTATTTCAGAGTTTATTAAGGTGTATGCACATGAAGTGATTTTTGATGTATAATAAAAAAAAAGTTTACCGGCCCCATGTAAAAAAATATTTTGATTTCACAATATTAACCACCTGAAAGTGCACATACATCAAAACTTTCAAATACATTATTAATATTTTTGAAATCTCAGAATATTAATATGTAGTAATGGTCCGAACTATATAAACCATATCGGGATTTTATGGGGTGAAGAACCATCCCTCCAGTAACCATTATAAACCATATTCTTAGACCCTGGGACCAGCATTAGACATCATCTTGTCATAGAAGCCGCTTAAAATAAACGGTTAATTTATCAAAAATATTTTGGATTTTTTTATATACATAGGTATAGCTATGTAGCTAGGAATGTGTTTAAAATTGGTGAATGCGCCGGGTTATAACAACTAAATCATGTCAGGAATGTCTTTTAAGAATTATAACGATAGTACCGTGTACTAAAATTTGGCAAATTCAAAGATATTTCCAAATTAAAAAATATATATATATTTATAATACCAACAACAGAAAATTGATTTGAAAATCGAAATTTTCAATTTTAAAATCCATTTTTCTCAAAAATTGACATACCAATATTCATGAAAATAAATACCCAAGGACTTTATCATGACCCATCTCTCCTATAAGAATTTCAACCTCCTCCCCTCAAAAGGTATCGAGAAAAAAACGTTTTTGGCACTTTTCACAACTAAACAGTGTAAAAATGGCTGGGACGGATGCTGAGATGGTTTAGTGGAAAATATGGAAAAGATCAGCTCCCCAAGTGGTACCCGAATCCGGTCGAAATTTTCGATCCAAATGACGCGTTTGTTTTTTAGGTTAGAATTAAATTTTCTCAACTTAAAAAGAAAATGCAGAAAACATCTCTTGCGGGGTTGGAAAGAGCCACATTTTCTCATCTAAATGTCGTCGAATTGGCGCCACAAACGCCGAAAAGTTGTTGGATCGGGATACAATTCACCATAAATTCTAGATATGACTCGCATTTTTGTACTTCCTTACATAAGATTGTACATGTCAATTTTTTCATGTTGAGAATAATATCTTGACATTTTTAATGATCAAAGATACTATCTAACTTTTTTCACTTTATGCACAATAAAATTATTTCGAAGTTATTTTCTTTGTATGAAGAAATGTTAAAAGGGTAATTTATTATTTTCCATGGCAACTTGATTTTTAGAGCAGTCCACAGCAGTTTGATTTTTGCAACAAATTTTTAAATTATCGATTTATGGTGGTTAATAATGTCAGATTCCCCATGTGTTATATGTGATTGAAATCTGAATTTTCCGCTGTTTTGAATGCTATAAAAATTCAATATTACGGCCATAAGCTTACGTGGAAATATGTAATAGTGCCAAGTTTCGTAAAATTTCCTTCAAAGGTAATAAAGTTATAAAAGGAAAAGGAAACTGCACTTTTTTAGTTTTTCAGCGATATTTCAGGAACTATGCAAGATATTCCGGATTTCGTTTAAGTATATTGAAAGGCACAAAACTGAGAAAATTTTATGCCATTTGACCAACTCTGTATATATTTCCGTTTAATGGATCCTAATGGTGAGCGTCGTAAAAGTGACCACGACACATCAAATGATTCAGATTTTGGTTCATTAGTCTGCTAAGATCATTGACTTTTACAATAGCGATTTCAGAGTTGTAAAAGTTGTTAATAATTATGAGCAAACTTAAAGCATTATTTTAAATAACAATAGCTATGTTTCAAATCCTGCGTATAAATTTGTACTAACTGATCGGATCTGATGTAGCACATACGTACACCGCAAGACGTCTTCGCTTGCATGTCGCGCTGGTTGTTAACACAGAGCGCATTAATTGGAATGATAGTATTACATTTTATTTACATAAAGGGGGACAGCGTCATGCAAGCGAAACCCCACAACTAAACACCCACGCACATGCAAACTACTACGCCTGGACGTGAACGGTGCGTGATTGACATATTACGTATTAGCACTCCAACTCTACAATGCGACTGCAATCCCGATGATAATAAACCATATGAAATAAATCAAACTTTTAAAGCTCATCACAATATAAAAAAAATGATGTGCCTACCACATCACTTGATGTGGATCATAAAAAACGAAAAACGTAATTGACACAATTACAATAATTATAATATTAATAGGCGGAAAGACCGCAGGTCGATAGCCAATTAAATATTGTTACTACTACTAATATAATATTGTATAAAACTGAGCAATTAATATTCTGATGGAAAGTGTGCTACTCGTATTTATACCGAGTGTCTGGAATAAGAGGCAAACATAGAAATTTAACATGTAAAATTAAATATGTGTACTTATTAGCTCCCCTATTAATTTTAGAGAAAAATCGCAAAGTAATATTTTTTAGAGTATTATAAACTGTAAACGTATGATAACTGATAACTGATAACTGAAAAAAATCGAGGGTATAACAAAAATGGATACCTATGTTTCATAGGTCTAGAAAAGGCTTTTGACAGTATACCACGGGACAAAATATGGAAGGGACTAGAGGAAAAAAGGGCAGTTGGGGAATTAATAAAGGCAATTCAGTTATTATATAAAGAAACGAGAAACTACATAAGAACCGGAAACAGACAGACAAGAATTCAGGACAAACCACGGAGTGAGGCAGGGAGGAATACGAAGTCCACTGTTATTCATATCAATAATGGACGGTATAATAAAAGAAACAAGGCTGAGAACCAAAGGAATATACGTAGGATATAGGAGTATAAGGAACATAGAAATAAAAGAGTGTGCATTTGCAGATGATATAGTGATATTTGCAGAAACAGAAAAGAAACTGAAAGACAATGTGGAAACATGGAAGGAGGCTCTAAATAAAAGGAATCTGAAGATAAATAGAGAAAAAACAAAAGTGATGGTGATACAAAGGAGAACAAAATAACCAACATACGAATAAGCGGAGAACAGATAGAACAGGTGCAAGAATTCAAGTATCTCGGAACAATAATAGACAGTCAAGGAAAATATGAAAAGGACATCAACAACAGAGTAAAAACAACAGGGAGACTGTATAGTGCACTAAGAAGAGCGTTCATAAACAAGAAATAAATATCAAAAAATACGAAGATGACAGTTTTCAGAACAATCTTTGCACCAATACTGACATACAAGAGTGAGGCGTGGGTGATTAACACAAGACAATAATCTAAAATAGAAGCGACTGAAATGAAGTACTTAAGGAGAGTGGAAGGAGTGACAAGGAATGACAGACTGCGGAATGTAGAAATAAGGGAGAGGTTGGAAACCACATAATGAAGAAAATAGAAGAGGAACAATTAAAATGGTTCGGGCATATAAACAGACTGAGGTGAAGAGAGGCAAGTTAAATAAGTTTGGGAGGCAAGAGCAAACGGGAAGAGAGCAAGAGGAAGACCACAGGAAACATGGATTAGTACAATGAGCAAAATGCTGCAGAGAATTGAAAAGAGTTGGAAGCAAACAGAGGAACTAACAGACAACAGAAAAGAATGGATAAAATTCTATATAAAATAGAATTACACCTCAACACCCAAAAGGGTAAAAGAGGGAAATATTAAGAAAGAAAAGATAAAGAATAAAAGTAGAAAACACAACCAACATTACATAACAGGTGCAAACAAAAAGGAGCTAAAAGTGAAATCAAGAGTAATGGAAACATACGTAGTGAACAGGGATCATACACCGATAATAGTAGCTGAATTAGAGACTTTTGACGAGAAAATGGAGGTAATGAAGAACAAGATCAAACTTAAAGATACAAATATATACATAGAAAACGACTTCACGAAGGAAGAACGAGAGGTATAAGCAAAAAAAGAATAATCGCAAGGGAGGAAAGACAAACAGTATAAAAGGGTCATAACTAAATACAGAAACATAATCATAAACGGAATAAAGTGGCAATGTAATCAGAAACGGGAACCAATACAAAACAAAATAATAACGGTGAATGGAGAAGAAGGTACATAAAATATACAGCAACAAGGAATGACAAAGGCACAAACAATCTAAATGGAAATGGGGGAAAAGACATAGTATATGAAAACGAAACATAGAGAATTGGAGCATGGAACATAAGATGTATCCAATAATATAATAGAGTATATAATAATTATTGAAATTTAAATTGAAGAAGAAAAACGAGACTCAATCATAATTCTCAGATTTTTTCTGATGGTAACAATTTTAAAATATTGCTTTAAAATTATTCTCTCGAAATAAATATGCCCAAAACTATACGTTCGCTAGGCGAAGTGTGTGCAGTCTGAAGGATAGTACTTTGTGGGTGTTTAGGACTTCATGGCTCAGGATGTGATAGTTTCGTTCCTTCAGTTCATTCCTTTCGTTAGGTCATCAAGTCGCACAGGCGCAGGCGTCTTGATCACGCAACTCACAGAGAGGGGGATGGATCACGGCGCAGGTCCACGGGAGTAAATGGCCGGCAACAAGAACTACCGTCGGTTCCCGGGAAAGTGCAAATTTTCGGTGGAAATTGCTCGGAGGCGGCCCGGAGTGACCACCAACGTCTTGCCCAGGTCACAAGGCTTCTTTTGATACAATTCACTGAGGTGGAGCGGATGGCGATTCACCACAATAACGATGAATGCCCGCCGGGTTCGTGGAAATTTCAAAGGTAGGTGCCGTATATGTAATTAACATGGACACAATACCCGAGTATACGTTTGGAGAAAATTTGATGAAAAAACAATCGCTGACTTGCGAGAAGTATGCGCAAAGTTTTCTGCAAAGCATTGTGGTCATTTTGACACCCGTGTCAAGGCTTGCAAGGGCGGCGACAGCTATTAATCAATGCGTAAAGATTTTACACTTTGTCTTTGCTAATGAGGTCAAGATGGCCGGCGGGTGCGCAGACGAGTACAGGCGATGTGCTTCATTCCGCGCAATTAATATTATAATCTAAATAAATGTTTAGGTATTTTTGAGTTATTCAGAGATTATTGGTGGCAATTTATGAATATTTTTGAAATTATTGAGTGTCCATGCGCCAAAATTTTCAATTGTGGAATATCGCTCCTTGGGATTTGTCTAAATAAATGTTTAGGTATGTGTAGAGATTTTGAACGTTGCCGAAGTGGTGAAGATGGCCGGCGGTACTCATATACAGACAAGGTGATTCATTCTGCACAATTTATATGATATTCTCATTTAATGTGTAGGTATTTTTGATCAAATCAGAGATTATTGGGTTACATATGATTATTTAAAAAAAATGTTAACACTTCAATCATTAAAAATAATCAGACTTGTAATTTCCTATTAAAACGATATTTAAAAATGTTTGTTAAAAAGCTAAAGGTTAATCAAAATACTGGGAAAATACACTTCTGCAGCATAAAATACTGTAGATGCTACAAACATTGAAAAAGAGAATAACTTGTAAAATAAAAATAAAAACTTTTGAGTATTAAAAACTGTAAATGTTTCATCCATTTAATTTACGTTTGTACCAGAATTCACCACAGAAATATTAAAAATAAGTTATACAATGTATCATAAAAACCCTTGCCAGGAGTTTGAAAAATGTCATGTTATAGTGACAATTTATTTCATACACTAAAAATCCCATAAGCAGCGGTGTATTTGTCATTATGACAGCGAAAAAAGTTTGCTCTAACTTTTTCAGCGACAACACGGTACCTAACGTCTGAAAGCGCCTGATTCTAGTTAAGTCTGCATCTTTAGCAATTTGGCAACAATTTAATTCTTACACTAAAATTCCCATAAGCAGCTGTGTTTTTGTCATTTTGACAGCGAGTTGATTATAAGAATTGTGTTTTTAACAATTGTACATTTCCATAAAATTAAATAAACCTTATTTGTTAATTTAGTGATTTTCGTATTCATTAAATTGTCTTACCGAATTACACTCTTTTTTTTGGGTCGAAGTAAACTTGACATTTATAATTTGAGTTTTGTTGCCTTTAGGCAATTTTACTCAAACAACTGCTAGAAAAAATTACTCGTCCTACGGACTCGTAAGTTTTTCAAAGGCAGTTTTTTTCGTTAAATTGACAGGCAACAACAATTTCATTGAAATGTCAAGTTTACTTCACAAAAAAAGCCTTCGTGTAATTATAAGTGAAAATAATGTTGCTACTCAGATATAAATTACTATACAAAAATCTGAGTTATTCCAATGAAGAGAGGGTATTCATTATCAAAACATTTTACAATGGCGCTAGTTTGCGCAAAGTTCGTGCCTTATTTTAAATTAAATTTAACAATCGACCAATTCCGTCCGTACAAGTATTGAAGATCAAAGAAGCGTTACTTTAGAGGGGAACTGAAACTGGCGATCCCTTGTACTGTTAAATTGTGCGAGCACGTTAAATAACTCGACATGCATGAAATTTATATAAAACTTCGAAGTGGTGATCCTTCGGAGGGGAACTGAAACTAGCGGTCCTATGTACTGTTAAACTGTGATTTGCTATCTGCCCGGCTTCCCTCAGTGCGCCATTTTATCTAAGCGAATGCACTTAAATTTGCTTTATAATTCATAAATGCGGTAGTAGCAAATGTTATAAATGTTGTGTTGGTTCCAGATGGAACTTACCATGAACCCAGGACTTCCCTCTCGTGCAACGCGCTGCTGAAGAAACCTCTGGTTATTGTATTCGCTTGGGAAAATGATTGTCGTCCGACTTGCTAAGCCTGAGGCTCGAGCACACGAATTTTCCGGAGCTGACCCTGCAAGGTAGGATACAAATATGTACTCGGCATTTCTGTGGATCTGTATTGCCTTTAATAATGTGGGAACATATTACGTGCAATAGACATATTATGTTAATAACTACGTATAACAATCGGTAATTTTCATACGATTGGGGAAAACTAAATGTACACATACGGAGTCTGCTAAATGTCTAAATGTCTACATGAGTAGACATATACGTATATAATTTATTCCAAAACTAAGCACTAGACAGATTATATGAAGCAAATTTTACGTGATATCTTGCAAGTGTACCTTATATGTACTTCATTACAAACACTCCTTTATCAATTATATGCATTAGAAGTGCACAGTATACTCCTTCACTTTTTTTTAAATGTACTGAATTTAAATGTAACTGTGCTCATTGTCCGGGAGGGAGAATTGATAATTTAATAAATTCAGGTCTCACTTTATTAAATATAATTTAGATAAGAATGACATCGGTAATATAATTTACATTTCATTACATCTCATTACAAAACTATTTTGTTTGCATCACCTGTAACTAAACATCGCTTCATAACAAGAAAGTTAAAATGTATCACCAATTCACTTAATTTTCAAATCCATTTACAATATTTTTAGTCACGAGACTTAATGTCCTCATATGTTTCCAGAATTGGCAGTCCCTACTTCGTTTGCAGAGCTTCACTATTTTCAGTCTAAGAGGATCAGACACATTCTCCCTCTGAAAACACCGACAACTCGTCATTTCGGAGAAAAATAAGGTAAATTTCTGCTTAATACGTTTCAATGGCACATTGAATAAATGGCAAGTCAGTTTAAAATCCCGCAAATTTAGTGTCAAAATGGTGCATTTATTGCGATGAAATGTAGAAGTTGAATTTCAGAATTCATCAAATCATTGCACTATTTACTAAATACATATCACCTCAATGTTATTAATGCCCTCATTAATTAACTGCATCTTGCAATCATTTGACTGCAATTAATTTACACGATGTATATTTAATTACGGATTTAAGTAACTTTTTGTCATGCAATTTTTAAAATCAATTCGATGTAATAATACAGAAATCAATGAATTTAAATTTTCTCCCCAATGTTGATATATGGGGACTATTTTTAAAAATAAACCAAATAATTGCACACATTGCAGACTGTTAACTATTAATGCTCTCATTAATTAACAGTATCTCGCAATCAATTGAATGAAATTGGTATTCCTATACACAATGATGCAATTACTGACTTTATTTAATGCAATTTCTTAAACCAATAGAAAGGGTCAGAATAAAAAAGGTACATTTCAAATCAAGCGGCTCAAATGCATTTATACCTTTTTTTCCATAAACCTTCTTTCACATTCACATTTCTACTGATGAAATGTTATGTGATTTAAAAACCACAGGGATCCATTTTAGTCCCATAAATAAATATGGGTCACCTTATCTCAACTTATCCGCAAAACGCACTTTTATCATAAATTTAAAACATTTCACTTTTTAATCTAACCCCTTCAATGCACCAAAAATGTTACGTGCAATGTATTTAAATTTTCCCGTCATTATTTCAGGGCAACTAGAATTTCCCAAGGTGAATCATGCGAGATGATCTTATTTTTGCGCTTCGTCCTAATTTTGCATTTCCCGCCACTTCTGGGCCAACCTTGGTTTGGTTCAAGTCTGGCGGCAGTATTTTGTATTAACTAATTTGTAATTTCTTCCAGCAAGTTTTAAATTCGCGATTATACTGTGGGATTACCTTCCCAAGTCAAACGTATACTTTTTAGTGTTTTCTTTGTCTTGTCTTCAAGAAATAATTAGTGAAAGTATCTTGAGCAGTTCAGATTACCTTCTGACGATAAATGTCCTTTTAGAGCCAGTGCGTAGTAGTGTCGAAAGTTCGGGTATGGTTGAGCCTGAGGAGTGTTGCGTTTGTTTCGTGCTTTCCTCACCCGCGCCACACCGTCAAATTTAGAACTCCGATTTGTTTTCGGAGTTCGGAGTTGCAGGGTACTGGATCTTCGCCAATACAACTTTAAAAGTCAATTTCAAGGTAGGTCTTTTTTTGAGATGAGCTCCAAGACGTCTCAAAGTGAGTACAATTTTTCTGCACTTCCTCCACTGTTAGAGTTCCTCCTTGCGCCCATGCAACAAACTGCGCCCATAGTACTTGCTTGTTGCCAGTGCTTACTATGTATACAGTACTTGCTTGTTGCCTGTACTACTATGTATACAGTACTTGTTTGTTGCAAGTACATACTATGTATACAGTACTTGCCTGTTGCCAGTACCCACTATGTATACAGTACTTGTTTGTTGCAAGTACCGACTATGTATACAGTACTTGTTTGTTGCAAGTACATACTCTGTATACAGTACTTGCTTGTTGCCAGTACCGACGATGTATACAGTACTTGTTTGTTGCAAGTACATACTATGTATACAGTACCTGCTTATTGCCAGTACATACTATGTATACAGTATTTGCTTGTTGCATGTACCTATTATGTATACAGTACTTGCTTGTTGCCAGTAAATACTATGTATTCAGTACTTGCTTGTTGCACGTACCTACTATGTATATAGTACTTGCTTGTTGCCAGTAAATACTATGTATACAGTACTTGCTTGTTGCACGTACCTACCATGTATACAGTAATTGCTTGTTGCCAGTACATACTATGTATACAGTACTTGCTTGTTGCCAGTACCTACTATGTATACAGTACTTGTTTGTTGCCAGTACATACTATGTATACAGTACTTGCTTGTTGCCAGTACCTACCATGTATACAGTACTTGCTTGTTGCCAGTACTTGCTATGTATACAGTACTTGTTTGTTGCATGTACATCCACCCTTGTAGCACGATCTTCCTTCCCTTCTATTTAGTATTAGTAAAAGTGCATCGCTTGAGTAAGTAGGGTTTTTCTTTCAGGTGCGCTATTTATGTATTTGTGTACTGTCGACGCTATTTCTTACTCTGAGAGATGCACTATAAACGATTAGGGTTTGATTCCTCGTTAATGCGCCTTATTGTAGTTGTGGTTTTCGCAAGTTTTCTCTTAATACATGCGCCAATACCATTAAAGTGCATACGTTGCACACTTAACCATTGAACACTTTGTACGGAGTACTTGTTTGTTGCAAGTACAATGTACACAGTACTTGTTGGTTGCAAGTACTCACAATAGCATTTTCTACAGTACTTGTTTATTGCAAGTACAAACAATATAATTTTCTACGGTACTTGTTTTTTGCAAGTGCAACACTTTACCATAGAACACTATGTACTTGTACTTAATACATGCGCCAATACCATTAAAGTGCATACGCTGCACACTTAACCATTGAACACTATGTACAGAGTACATGTTTGATGCAATTACTATGTACACATGACTTGTTTATTGCAAGTACAAACAATAAAATTTTCTACAGTACTTCTCTATTGCAAGTACAAACTATACTATTTTCTGCAGTACTTGTTTATTACATGTACGAACAATAATATTTTCTACAGTACTTGTTCAGTGCAAGTACGAACAATAAAATTTTCTACAGTACTTGTTTATTGCAAGTACTAACAATATAATTATCTACAGTACTTGTTTTTGCATGTACAAACTATAGAATTCTTTCTCCGGGTACAGTAATCGTGAAATCTAATGTCATTGCGATGAGAAGGATCTGCCTTTTCCGATTAGCTCTGTCATTGTCGGCCACCGCATATTTGTTAAGCACATGTACTTTCTCCGATCGTACAAATAGGAAGAGGCTAGTACTGCCCCCATGTTATTGTACCATGACAAAAATTTCAGATTTATATCAAAATGTGTATTTTTGACAATAAAAACCCGACGATTTTTCTAAAGTATTTTTAATTTCCGAAATAATGAATGTATTCCAGACTTTTTACTCGATACAAACGCCTTTTTTTAATGCTTGCGCTTTCATCGCATATAAATTTTAAACAATCTGAATAGGTTTAAGACTAACATGCTTATCCCGAGCATAGATATTTTCAGGAGAATAAATTTACATTTTATGGCAAAGATAGGTACAGCCACGGACTCTAAGAATGACACGTCCGTCCGTTCGATCAGTCTGCCATTCTTGTCTGGTCCCCCACGATAGGGGCACGATAGACTAGGATAGAAGACGCGTCGGTACGCGTCGGTCCGTCCGATCAGTCTTCTATCCTAGTCTATCGTGCCCCTAACGTAGGGGACCAGACAAGAATGGCAGACTGATCGGACGGACCGACGCGTCATTCTTAGAGTCCGTGGCTGTACATACCAAGGATCCTGTATGATCGAAATTCGCTATATCTTAAAACTTCCAATTATGTCTAAAAAAATACGTTAACCAAATGTGCGGAGTCCGATAATAACAGAGCTTATTGGTAAAGAAATATCTTTATAGACATCAGACATCAGACTTTGCGATTACTGGACGCAAAAACATGAGTAAAATAGGGCTCCAGGCGAGATCTCTCATGTCTAAAATAAAAAGATAACGGCATCAGTGAATTGGGCAGCTTTATTTACATCAACGGCAATTGGAATTGCAAACATTTCATGTTCTTCAATTAAATAATAAGAGGTGTTATTTTGATATTCAAAGAAAAATGCCATTTTTTATTATAAATCATCAGATGTTTATTTCATTACAAAGAGGAAGGTATGCCGTTAATAGTGGAAAATAACATCAAGCAAATGACCACCACGGCCACGCTTACAGGACAAAATCCTTTTCATGAAATTTTCCATAACTAAATCGCAAAGTGGCTGCTGTATGTCCTCGATAGCCTCACGAATTCCATCTTTGAGGTCTTGAATCGATACTGGGCTGTTGGCGTAGACCTTCTCCTTCACGTGGCCCCAAAGAAAGAAGTCGCAAGGTGTTAAATCACAAGATCTCGGTGGCCAATTGTGATCACCTCTTCGAGAGATAACACGGTCCGGAAACTTTTCCCTTAAAAGATCAATGGTTTCGTTGCTTGTGTGGCACGTAGCGCCGTCTTGTTGAAAGTGAACGTTGTCCAGATCAATACCATCCAATTCCGGCCATAAAAAATCGTTAATCATCTCTTGATAGCGCAATCCATTCACCGTAACTGTTGCGCCAGCCTCATTTTCGAAAAAGTAAGGTCCAATGACTCCGCCGGACCATAAACCGCACCAAACAGTCACACGTTGAGGATAGAGAGGCTTTTCAACAATAACTCTTGGGTTTTCTGAGCCCCAGATGCGACAATTTTGCTTGTTGACGAAGCCACCGCGGTGGAAATGGGCCTCATCACTGAAGATGATTTTTCGATGGAATTCCGGATCATTTTCATGCATTTCAACGACCCAATCAGCAAAGTCACGACGTTGTTGATGATCGGCCGGCTTGAGTTCTTGTGTTAACTGGACTTTATAAGCCTTAAGACCCAAATCTTTATGCAAAATACGGTGTAATGACGTTTGTGGAATACCTAATTCCAAAGAACGACGAGGAATGGACAAACCTGGGTTTTCTTCAACACTTTCGGCTACAGCAGCAATATTCTCGGCTGTTCTTGAGCGACGTGCACGGGTTTTATTCTTCTCATCACTAACTTGTCCCAACAGCTCGAATTTTTCCACCAATTTCTGTATTGCGGTCCGACAAGGTGCTTCACGACGACCCAAAAATGTTCGAGTTTTACGAACCGTCTCTGCCAAATTTTCACCATTTTTATAGTGAATTTTAATAATTTCAATGCGTTGTTGAAGCGTGTATCGTACCATTTTTATTAATGGCGTAGTTTCTACTTGTCAAATGCCAAGAAATGACAGCTTCAAAAGTGACATCTACCGAAATAGCGGGTTATTAAAAATAACACCTCTTATTGGAAAACCCGTTATATCTATCGTGTTGTAAATCAATCTCTCCATTCACAGACAGTACCTACTACGTGCAACATTTTTCAGAATATTCTGGAAGTGCTGCAGTTTTAGGTGATGCTGGTGATCTGTCAGCATATTTTATTGAGTAATATGAAATGTGTACTTCGGTACTCATTCTACTACTCACTAAAATATGAATCATCAAATTATAAATTAATGTTCGGTATCAGTTCACTAATCAAAATTTGTATATTGAGTCATCAGAACTACTACTAGTTCGCTAATTAAAATTTGTATATTGAGTTGTCAGAATACTGATTTAGAGCAGTCTATTAAAGTCTATTAGTCTATTAGTCTAATAGTCTTTTAAGTCTATTAAGTCTATTTGTTCCAAGTACAATGTACACAGTACTTGTTTGCTGCAAGTACACACAATAAAATTTTCTACTGTACTTGTTTATTGCAAGTACAAACAATATTATTTTCTTAAGTACTTGTTTATTGGAAGTCTGAACAATATAATTTTCTATACCACTTGTTTATTGCAAGTACAAACAATATCATTTTCTACAGTACTTGTGTATTGCAAGTACAAACAATACTACTTTCTACAGTAATATTTTTACAGTTTCTGTTAGTCTATGTGATATCTGACTAGCAACTGAAAATAAAGATGATTTGTGAAGCTCACATGAAGCAGATTTAAAAAATTTAAGAATATACAGAGTACAGTGCAGTACCAAAAATCCGGGATACAACATTTGATTTTTAAATGGAACACCCTGTATATTCTTTGATTTTGGAATCTTCTTACTACTTCATGTGGAATTCACAAATTATCTTTATTTTCAGGGATCAGATGCAACGTTGCAAAGTTATTCACATTTTAATCAAGTTTAACGAAAAATCATAGACGTGGAAAAAAATTCAATAAAACCTTATTATAAGAGATCAATGAAAGAATCTCTGTATGCAAGTACCCAAGCAATGTGCCAAAACATTCACAATATTTAGAGTCACATTGAATACACAGGGTGTTCTGAAGCCGCGACTCTCAACAGTTTGTTCATCAGTTTGTGCTGTTATCTTCAGTGAAGCGAATTCTAAGTGAATTAATACGTCTAACGTGAGTGCTACAAAACGAGGCCGAGGCCTAATTTTACGAATAGGGAGGAGTTAATGCTGTTGGAGGAGATAGGGAAAGAAAAACACCTTATAGAATATAAAACAACAAATAAAATTTCTAATGAAGAAAAGGTAAGTTTCATCTAAACACTTTGCTATTAATTTTATTTACATGCCATATTTTTACTGCAGGATGAAGCTTGGAAACGTGTCCTGCTTGCATTTAATGAAAAATCAATGCGAATGCGGACAATGGAACACATGAAATCCAAATTCGACAATTTGAAGGCGAAGGTTAGGAAGGTTGTGGGAACCGAAAAGAGTTACATGAAGGGGACTGGTGGTGGGAGTTGTATGCCAATAAATAACTGTAACAAAGACTGGACTGTGTCTTTTATTAACCTGAATCTGTCATAGAAATCCTGTTCATTGTATAATTCGAAATATTTTTTCTTTTTGGATAAATTTTCGATAAATATCTTCCTCATCTTCTGATGAGCTACTTGACGAGGTAAAATTATTGAAGTGATACATTACACACAGATACACGATGATTTTGTGTATACTTTTGTCTAATCTAAACACCACATAAGCGAGGTAATGTTCGAACTAAAAGGAGACTTTAAAGCGCAAAAGCTCAGAAAATGGCCTTCACATTAGAGTCAACTTTAAAGGATAAATATGTGTTATGAAACGCATTTTGAAAATTAAACTGAGCTTTAAAATTTAAAGTCACTTTAAATTGATTATGAAATTGGCCGTTTATAAACATTTATGTGCATTTATAACCAAGCAATTTTAGTGATTAATTAACATTATGCCCTCTGCATTATCAATTGCGAATATTCCAATCCATCTGCAAAATTTCTATACTGATGTATTTAATTAAATGTATATACATATTAATAATCAGATCAAAGTTTGATAAGCATTGTAAGCGTGTCAGTTAAAAAATTAGGTTTATAATTCGCATCATGATGTCGTAATTGATTAATTAAAGTTTTAATTAAACCGTTCAGCCGACGGCTGAGGTATCAAATGGAGTTTCTATTGAATTGTAGCGCCGTCGACAATGCGGATCGGGGACATAGACGGGAAGTCTTAGCGAAATTACACCGACAAAGAATCCATTCACAATCGAACAATCACCTGGAATTAATCACTGGGAATTTAAACAAATCAGCGGGAGCAGTCTGGGCGGGCGAAATTAAATAAGTTTCACAGCCCGATAAGTAGTTTCGTTCCGGGACGGGACGGCGTCGAACGGATTCCGATCCCTGATCCGAGACGTCGTCTGAAGATTGCGAGGGAGGAGGATGAGGAGAAGGAAAGAAACGGGCTAATCTGATGCCCGTTATATTGTCATTGATGCCAGGATAAGGGAGGCCTCTGTAGACAAGAATGTTATAATTGGCGGAGATAAAGTCCTTTGCCTCGGAATGATATTAAAGCCTCCACAGAGGCAATAAAAAAAGTTTCTAAGACGGATTTTAAAGCTGCGCGGGTGGTTATTAATTTTAGTGTTTGACGTGGCCTAATGCATATCCTGGAGATTGATTAAGTGGTTTACGTTTAGTTACGAGGAAGTGTTGCATTAGAGCCGGGAATCTGGGGACGTCTGTGTGGATGGCGTCGCACTTGCCCCCATACATCATAAAATTACGCGATGTGTAATAAACATTTCGCGTCCTCCTGGGTGGTAAAGCCCGTCCCAATTAAATATATATTTAACAGATGTATGCGGGTGAAGTGAGCAGTAAATCCGCGATAGTACCCCGATAAATCTAGTTATGCCCCCTTCGCACCCCGGAGCCAGTAAATCCCTGGTGCGTCAATTTGTGAGTGGCTCCGGCACATTAGGAAGATCACACAGATCCTCTGGCATCTCTCTGCTCTTGGATTTTCTACGGCCCATTAAAATATAATGCGTCATTAGGCGCTTCGTGGTACATATCGATTCGTGTCCTGATGCCCCTCTGAAATAAAGCGCCACGGCTGCGGCTCCTGAAAGGGACGGACACAATTCGCCTAATTTAAGTGTATGGTTGACTTGTAATGGAACTCTTCGGATGGCTAATGCCGGTTCCGACAGCACGCTCCACTTGAGCACCGGCTGGCTGGGGAAAAATTTTAAAGACCCCGCCGACAGCCGAGGGTGGCCGCCACAAAGGCGGATGAACATCAGTCAAGTGATCACCGTGAATGGCAAATCCCCAGAATCAGGAATCATATTGTGAGCAATTAAAGAATGCACGCAAATGGATGTGCGGAATTGGCCCCAAATTATGCACACACATGGCCAAATTACGTTATATTCATAGCAAATCATTTTCAAATTAATGTGTTCATTGGCTTTTCGATACCGGGGTCATACAAGTGACCAAGTAAAATTTTATAAAAAAATGAGTTGAAATGAACATGTACCATAAAAGTTCGTTGTATTTATCAGGAAACAAGTTTCTATGTTGTATCATGCTTCATTGGAATGTTAATAAAAACTTTGCAAAAACAATAATACTGAAATTGGATTTATCATGAAGTATTAAATTTTCAAATACATTTAGACTTGGTCACTTATTCTTGTGTAAGCCCACTAGGGTGGCCCATCTTATACAGGGTGAGTCATTGATATAGGCAAACTCAATTGCACCTACACCGTGAATGATATTGAAATGAACCAAATGACATTGCGAACGGGAGGTCACAGTGCAGTTTGTAAAATTCTTTTGCCGTATACAGGGTGTACTATTTTTGCAGAGCATCTTTCAACCTAGTTTTTTTTAATAGCCCCCCTAGATAACTACATATTTCAATTTTCCCTTTTTAGGCTTTATAAATCCGTTTTGTTTTTGCAATTCGGTTAAACCGTTTAAAAGTTACTTACTTTTTTCTAAAAACTAATGCGTTTGCAGGCACTTATTCAAAAAATCGCAGGGCACTTGGTTATTGGGATATCAAGTTGGGGCTTTGCCTGTGTCTAAACAACTGTTTGAGGTATCTTTTGACGGCAAGACCGCTTATTTGCATTATAGCATCACCTTGCTGTTACACATTAATTTTGTTAAACTTTAAAGACCCATAACTTGATTTTTTTAAGTAGCACACCCTATATTTTATTACTTAGACGGTTTAGATGGTCGGATTTAGACAGTCGATGAGATGTGTTAATTTTTCAGTGTTCATTTTCTCTTAAACTATCAACTTTTCAGAAAATATACAAGGGGTTAAAAATATGGAAAATGAAACGCCGAATATGACTAAGTAATAAAATATAGGGTATGCCATTTAAAAAAATCAAGTTATGGCCTTTCAAAGTTTACCAAAATTAATGTATCACAGTAAGGTGAATCCATAATGCAAATAAACGGTCTTGCCGCCGAAAGATACCCCAGGAAGTTGTTTAGACATAGGCAAAGTCTCAACCTGATATCCCAAAAGCCAAGTGCCCTACGATTAAATTTTGCCCTACGCATTAATTTTTTGAAAAAAAAAACTTCTGAAGCCTAAAAAAGGGCAAATTTAAATATGTAAAGTTATACAGGGGGTCCCATTAAAAACACCTAGGTTGAAAGCTGCTCTGCAAAATGGTACACCCTGTATAGGCTAAAATAATTTTACAAACTGCATTTCGGCCTCCCGTTTGCAGTGCCATTTGGTTTATTTCGATATCATTAACGGTGTAGATGCAATCGAGCTTTCCCATAACAATGACTCGGCCTGTATAGGTGGAAGATCAAAATTAATCTCAAAATACGGGACAGCTGCTAATGTTGTTCTATGATGTATAGATAGATAGATAAATTTGTATATTGCATAGCAATACAGTCATAATACAGATAATATATAAATATATACTAATACAGTTTGTCCTCAAGGTATTCTTCGATGCTATAGTATGCAGTATTTTTTAACAGTAGTTGTTTTATTTCATTTTTGAATATTTTGATTTTTTCTATTTGGAGCTCGGTTGGCAGTCGGTTGAAGAGGGTTATTCCAATGTTGGACATTTGGGTGATTTTCAGCCTGGCGAATGGAACAGTGAGAGATTCACGGTTTCTCGTATTGTGTTTGTGACTGCTGATTGCTTGGCTAACCTGGAACACCTTTTTTTATATCGATTAACTTTATGTATATACAGGGTGAGTCGGGAGGAACGGACCAAACTCCAGGAGTGTATTGTAAACTTAAAAAAACTCAAATGTTGTTATCCGATTTTCATTTGTTTTCAAGTGATAGTTTCGAACAATTTGTTGAAAAGTCGGATACATACATTTTTATCCGGAGTTTTCTGATGTGGAAACCATTGACGATATCTTGCAACAGCACCTGTAGCACTCCCATTACAAAACCATAGACAAACACCACATTTGCATATTCAAGATTTGAAACTGTAACTTGAAAACAAATGAATATCGGATAACAACATATGATTTTTTAAAAATTATTTTCATGTGTACAATACACTACTGGAGTTTGGTCCGTTAATCTCAACTCCCCTGTATATACAGGGTGTTAAAAAAGGAGTATAAAATATTTAAGGGGGTAGTAGTATAAACCACAATAAACAAAAAAAAAATAATGAACATGGGTCCTCAAAGTAACGGTTTCGGAGATATGGAAGGTTGTTCTTGTTTGAAACATTTATTTGCCTATTTGCAATTATTTATTACTTATTGATTGTGTGCAAACAAACAAAGAGAGCTTCTAGCAAAGTCATAGAACAGAGCTACAGAAAATGTTCCAAATGGCATCCTTCCATTTCCAAGCAAGCACGACATCTCTGTCTACAGGATATTCGAACTCTTTCTAAAACACCCTCATTGGCCTGAATTGTTGGCACTTTTGATTAATTTTTAGATGCAGCTCCTCGAGGCTATTTTAAAGTTCCTTAGACTGATCACACAATCTCTGCTGAATTCTTCCAAACATACGATGTGAAGGAATCTGGTAATTTGGATAAGCTTCTACACAAAGATGTAGTGCTTCGATGGCAATTCCATTAGCACGACCAAACATGAAATACATGTCGGCTAATTCTGCATTAAAGTAGACCGCCATGGCAATGAACATTTGCCCACTAACAACAAGTGTCAAATACTGAATGTTAATTTCACAAAACATCATATAATAATATAAGAAAATGCAAGTTTTAGCTAAATAAAAAATGGAGTTAAAAAAGAATAATCTCCGAAACCGTTACTTTAAGGACCCATGTTTATCAAGAATTTTTTCTTTGTTCTGGTTCATACTACTACCTCCTTAAATATATTACAATATTTTTTTAACACCCTGTATATAGCGATGGGAGAGTCATTACAAAATTTGTTATAACATAAAGTATCTTACCAAAAAATGGCTGCTTCGAAACAATAGGAAAGGGCGCCGACTTTCGTCTAAAATTTCCTTAAAAATATCCCATATATTGTTATTCTAGACTAAGTAAGGACAAGTTTTGCCCTTTTTTTAATTAAAAAAAAGTTCCATGCATGCATCAAATGAACCATTGAAAACCAGAGAAGTCCAGAAATATACCTACAAGGGACATGCCACTGGACCAAATTCTGGACTTATCTGTATTTATAAAAAAAGTGGACTTACACAATCTGCCCTTTTCAACGCCTCATATATTTGAAATAATTCTTAAAGCTTATTTTGACATTAAAATACCTCCATTCTCAGGTCTTAATGCCCATTTATTTAAACGGTTTTAAGAGTTTTGGCTACGACTATTGAAACCGTTTAAATAAATGGGCATTAAGACCTGAGAATGGAGGTATTATAATGTCAAAACAACCTTTAAGAATTATTTCAAATATATCCAGGAACAACTGCGATTCCATCCGAAATTTTAAATTTTAAATCTGCTCTGGTTTCAGAAAAACGATTTTGAAATTGCCAGTAAATTAAAGATTGTCAACAATTCAGCTGAAAGGCGAATTGAATTCCAAATTTCGAAAAGGGCTCTTCTCCGAAAATTAAAATTCTTCAGGAATTTCTTCAGGAACAAAAACTGAAACTAAAATTTCTGTTATAAACTTATTTGACCAGTTTTTGTTCTTCTGAAATAACTCTTTCGGCACTATGAAAACCAATTATGAACCAATTTTGAAAAGTACTAATCTCAAAGCTTATTTGAGTAAGTTTTCTTCCTTTTAAAATTACTCTTTCACCACTGTGAAAACTAAATATGAGCATTTCTGGCTCATAAAGTATCGGTCTATATGTGTACATGGAAAAAGAGCAAAAAGGTCTTTTGAATCCTCCCTGAGATGAGCCCTTTCCGAAATTTGCAATTCAATTACATATAACTGCAATAATTTAATAAAAGGTAGAGAACAAAACTAATTTTTATTAGGAATTGCCATGGATTCTCGTACAACCAATGCAGTTGTTACAATCAAAATATATGTTGTTTTAGAATTAAATTTAATACTCTAGAAAATTAAAATTCTTCAGGAATTTTTTCAGGAACAAAAACTGAATTTCTGTTAAACTTATTTGAGCAGTATTTGTTCTTCTGAAATAACTCTTTCGCCAGTATGAAAACCAATTATGAACCAATTTTGAAAAGGACTCATCTCAAAGCTTATTTGAGTAGGTTTTCTTCCTTCTAAAATTACTGTTTCACCACTGTGAAAACGAAATATGAGCATTTCTCGCTCATAAAGTATAGGTCTATTTGTGTACATGGAAAAAAAGCAAAACAGTCTTTTGAATCCTCCTCAAGATGAGCCCTTTCAGAAATTTGCAATTCAATTACATATAACTGCAATAATATAACAAAAGGTAGAGAACAAAACTAATTTTTATTATAAATTGTCATGGATTATCGTCGGCGTTTTCCGGTCTGTTGTACAACCAATGCAGTTGTTCAATCAAAATATATGTTGTTTTAGAATTAAATTCAGTACTGCCATTTAAAACACGAAAAGGTATTTTTAATTTTTTATATTTTATGATACATTGATGAATGTACGTACGAAAATGCAAGAAAATATTGGCTTTCAATCAATGTTTACTGAATAAATCAGTATCAGCGAAAGAAAATTCTGAGAAAGCTACTGATGGTTTATAGTCTAATTCTTATACATATTTCATATTTAGTTAAGAATTGAAGTATTCTTAATAATTTTGAGAATTTTGAGCACATTGGTTGACCAAGAATTGCTAGAAAATTTAACTTTTTAGCAAAGATATAAAATAGCAGTACAACATTAATTATACTCCTATATATTTTTCGAGTTCAGGTGTAGGTATTTATATTCTAGAAAATCTATGGATGAGGTATATTTCGATTTATGATATTTTATGATACTTTTATGTACATAAAGATTTTAAAATTTATTGGAATTATAAACAAACATCAAGTTTATTTATATTCAATTGAAGATGGAGTTGTAAATATGAAGTCACTGAAGTTTTCATCATGTTGCTCTTAATTCAGATTTCTGTATGACATGTGTTACATATCATTTGCAGAAATTTGATTTGTACATGTACAGTCATGCTCACATAAATCTAGTACAAGAAATTAGGTTACAATAGCAATTTTATATGGCACTGTCAAATTGTTTGTACTAGATTTATGTGAGCAAGACTTTAGCATGCGAAAATATAAAGTAATATTGGTTTTTAATGAATATTTACAAAATAAGTTAAATTGCATAGGTTTTCCAAACTTAAATTAAACTTCTTGGGAAGCTGGTAATGAGGCATACTCTTATTTTTATATTTTGTTAAATATTGAAGCATTTTGAACTCATTTTGTGAATTTTAAGTACATTATTGGCACAAAAATTGCTAAAATTAATTACTTTTGAACAAAAATATTAAAATACAAGAAATATTGTATCGATTTTACAACTTCAGATGTTATCTGGGAAATTTATTAACAGGATATATTTTGATTTTATATTTTATGACACTTGGCGATTTCTTAATCATTGAAAGAAATTTAATCTGAATGTACGTATCAAAATGCATATTGGCTTTCAATTAATAATTACAAATTAAGTCAAATATTGTAGGTTTGGTTTGAAAATCTCATGCCATCCTCTAAAGCAGATTCCCTAAAATCTGCGTCTTCTCATTCATATTTAAATATCACATGTATTAACACGTCTAATTTTATCAGTAATAGGATGATCTTGACATTAATAGAATTAAAAACAGTTTTCTTGGTCTGTTTACTTTTCTCGTATTTCAAAATGCAAGAATAATTTTCCATTTTTTTTTTAATTTCGCGTTTCATAAATTTTCATTTCTCACTAATTTTGGGCCCTTTCTCATTATTCGCCTGAGGCAAGTACCTCGTTTGCCTAACCCTTGTCCCGGCTCTGCTGTCAGCCAAAATATCTCTAATTGCCTTGTACTAATTTACAAACAAATCAGCTATTTTTGTTTTGTAATCTCCCAATCGAAAAATTTTTGTATATCGTTTTTGTATTGTACTAACAATAGCGTCTCCTCTATCAGCCATATGGTTTGAATTTTTCACGCATCAATTCCACACGCGAACATATTGAACTGCGACAATATGCAGTCATGAGCATTCTACACGCACAATGTAATTTTCCCAATCAAAGCGGCCTCATGTGAAAAAAAAGTGCAACTATTTTAAACACCCCATTAATATGCGAGTTCATCAACGTATCAAAAACGCGTTCCAGTCGGGCGCTTTTGATTTCGCAGCGACACGTTATGTAGAACGATGAGCGCGGAACATCCGAGGCATGCACGTTTCCATTATCACAATTAAACGATCCTCTGGTTTCAGTGTGTGGGGAATAGGGAGGCGCAGGCCTGCTCGGCTCGAAAGCGTCCGTCCACTCGAGGCCCGGAATTAATTAAAAGGTCACTAGAAACTAAATCGAACGCTAATTAGCGCACGGTGTATGTGGGCGCAAATATCGAGGGGGGTCGTCCGCGAATAATTAAAACCGGAGCACGTCAGACGCACACACGCGCCGCATTTTTCGGATATTAATTATATTTTATAATTACACTTTAACATAGTGTTGAAGCGGCCACTCCACGGCTGAATTGGCCAGGGCGTTTAATTATTTACCGCCGTATCGCGTATCGACATTATTATCATTGCGGCACTGATTTCGGCCATTGTGGCGCCGTAATTAGGTTTTTAATTGCGTGGGAGGGCGCGAAAATAAACACTGACCCCCATTTAAATAAATTAATTGAATTCCGCAAGTTTAATTTTTGGTGCTTCTTTTTATCGCGCTGTTGCTGTTTGCTCCCATGGCGATTTAATTAACTTCGCGGCTGCATTAAGCGAAATCAATTTGCGGCTAATGCTGCCACACATCAATGCGATTAACAACCTGCAACATTGTCACGTTGTTATTGTCCCACATCAGCACTAATTATATTGGAAGTCATAATATACCCAGTTTCAAATTACAGCGTTGAAAATAGATATATGTATTAAAAAAATAAAGGTGAGCATATATTTGAAACATGTAGCTATCGCAAACTAAACGAGAAACCTGAAGAAGAAATTTAAAGAACATCAAACAAGGCAGAGCAATAAACAAAAACATATGAAACGATACCAAATAGATGGGTATCAAGGATAAAGCATTACTTATTGGGCAGCAGAATAAAGATTTGGACCAAAGTTAGGAAGTAAGAAGTGTCGTTATAAAGAAGGAAATAAAAAATACAAGGGATGTACAGAAACTTAAAATCGAATCGAAAATCGAAATTTTTTTCGAAATCGAAACTTAGTAGCACAGACGTGTGAGAACAAAACACAAAGTATGGAAAATAATCGAAAGAAAGAAGTAACCAAGAAAGTGAAGTAGATGCCGGATGGGTGAAAATAAAAAAAAAATTATCTGCAGAGCAGAAAAACCTGTAAGAATAGATAGCAAAACAAAACAAAAAAGGCAGGTACTGGAAGAGGTGCCAGGAGCTGTTGAAATGTAAGGTTAGATTAGGTACGGCTAGGTTAGATTCGAACCAAGAAAATGAAGTAGGAGAGAGGTGGCATGAATATGACACTTTTCTTTGAAAGAGTCTAGTAGTAAGTGAGGGTAGCCAGATATGGCGAAACGTAGCGTCTGACCCAGAGTGGGCGGCTACAAACAGCGTCTGTTCTCCATGTTAGGGGCGGCTGAATACAAACTGGAGAAGGCAACGGGAAACCACTCTGGTATATAAAATTCCCCAGGAAATCACTATGACGAGAAACCAAATAACAATGGCCTCTAGTCCCGGGCAGCCTTTAAATAGGCAAGGGGTGCTAAGAATCTCCCGGCTCAAAATAGTGAAATCGAAAATGCGCATAGGCACATGGAATGTAAGAAGTTTATTCATGGCTGGAAAACTTGATAACATGGTCAAGGAAACAAGAAGACTCAATGTGGAAATCTTGGGAATCAGCGAACTTAGATGGCCAGGTGCAGGAATATGCCACCACGAACATGGAACGATGTATTACTCAGGAAGCAATGATGACGACCGCAATCACCGAAACGGCGTTGGTATCTTTGTTATCTCTAAATTAACTAAGTACGTAAAGAGTTTCACACCAATATCAGACAGAATCATGCTGCTCCAACTGCATGGTCATCCATTTGACATCAATATCTTAACAGTATACGCGCCAACATCTGATAAAAAATATGATACAGAAGTTGAAAAATTCTACACATCAATCGGAGATATTCTTAAAACACTTCCCAATGACAATATAAGCATAATAACTGGCGATTTTAATGCTAAAATCGGACGAGGACGCCGTGCTGACATTGTAGGAGAACACGGCTTGGGAGAAAGCAACGAACGAGGTGATAGACTCTATGAATTCTGCCAAGAAACAGGGATGGTAGTGGCTAACACGTGGTTTAAGCTACCAAAACGTCGCCTGTATACGTGGACATCACCTCGTGATGGACATACCTACGGAGATCCAATCAGGAACCAAATCGATTACCTCCTAATAAACAAACGCTATAGAAATTATATCAAGAGGGCAACAACGTACCCCGGTGCTGATATAGGCTCGGACCATAATCCACTAATTGCGGATATGGAACTGAAGCTCAAAGCTGTTAAAAGGCAAGCTATCACGAGACATATCGACACCTCGAAGTTACAAAATAAAAATGTATGTGACACCGTAACAAAAGTTCTTAACAGCAAACTGTACCAAATACCGAGAGCTGATGATGATGCAAATACCCAGTGGAGACTCATCAAAGAAGTCGTCAAAGAAACCAACACACAGCACTTGCAAGATAAAAAGAGTAGAAAGAAGAAAACATGGATGACCGATGACATACTGAACATGATGGAACTACGCAGATTAATGAAAAACAACATAGTAGAATATAAAAAACTTCACTGTAAGATAAGGAAAGAGATTAAGGCAGCAAAATCGCTGTGGATGGTCGAGAAATGCGAAGAGATGGAAGAGCTAATCTCAAATCACGATACATTTAATATGCACAAGAAGACTAAAGAAGTGGCTGGCCTATACAAGAAGCAAGTGCCCATGACGCTCCTGGACGAGTCAAACCGGATCATATTGGACGAAAAGAAAATTAAGCATGTCTGGGAAACTTATGTCACCCAACTTTTCAATGATGTGAGAGCTGAGAACAATGCTACCGAGGATAATCTGGAAGGGCCTGATATACTAACATCAGAGGTACTACATGCTATTTCAGTCGCAAAAAATAGAAAATCTGTAGGCCCCGATGAAGTTCCGATGGAAATGATAAAGCTCATAAATGAGGACAACATCGACCTTGTGGTAAGACTGTTCAATGGAATATACCAATCCGGTGAAATTCCAGAAGAATGGTTAAACTCAACGTTTATAGCAATTCCAAAAAAACAACATCCCAAAAAGTGCAGCGACTATCGCTTAATCAGCCTTATGAGCCATATGTTGAAGACCTTTCTGAGAGTAATACATGCTCGGATAAGACTAAAGTGTGAGATAGACCTGGACGACACACAATTCGGCTTCAGGAAGGCTTTTGGAACACGCGAGGCACTGTTTGGCCTTAACGTTCTTCTGCAAAAATGCCGTGATCAGAGGAGAGACGTTTACGCATGTTTTGTAGACTACGAAAAGGCATTCGACAGGGTCCAGCATGATCGACTAATCGAGCTCCTTCAAAAAGTTGGATTGGACAGCAAAGACGTCCGAATAATTAAGAATCTTTACTGGCGTCAGCAAGCAGAAGTCAGAATTGGAGATTCATCAACAGCTGCACTGGATATACAAAGAGGAGTCCGACAGGGCTGTATTCTTTCTCCCCTCTTATTTAACCTATACGCTGACAGAATTTTCAAAGAAGCACTGGATGAACTGGAACTTGGAATAAAAATCAATGGTGTACGTATCAATACAATCAAGTACGCAGACGATACCGTCATCTTGGCCGAAAGCATTGAAGACCTCCAGTTGCTTCTGGCTAAAATCAGCGAAATTGGAGACCAATCAGGCTTACGCATTAATATAGCAAAAACAAAATTCATGATATTTAGCCGCCAAAACCACGATGGTGCATCTCTCCACCTAGGTAGCACACAAATAGAGAGGGTCAACAAATTTAAATATTTGGGATGCCTCATAACAACGCATTTGGACCCGGATACAGAAGTGAAATGCCGGATTGAGTGTGCTCGCGCCACATTTAATAAAATGAGACCGTTCTTCTGCGAAGACAACCTTAACCTTAAACTGCGACAAAGAATGGTAAAATGCTACGTGTGGTCTATTCTGCTGTATGGCGTGGAGGCGTGGACTCTCAAGATAGGCACTATGAACCGCTTAGAAGCATTTGAGATGTGGCTGCATAGAAGGATGCTCCGAATTTCATGGGTACACAAAGTGACAAACAATGAAGTGCTACGAAGAGCAAATGTGCATCGTGAGCTACTCTCTAACATCAAATGCAGAAAAACCAGCTACCTTGGACATGTCTTGAGGGGGCAGAAGTATAACCTACTCCATCTCATATTGAAGGGGAAAATTGAGGGCCGACGTGGTATCGGCAGAAAACAAATGTCCTGGCTAAGGAACATCCGTGAATGGACTGGGATCCAAAGCGCGGAACAACTATTTAGGCTGGCGGAGGACCGGCACGCATTCGCCAAAGTGATCGCCAACGTCAGGGAGACCGGACACGGCACTTGAAAGAAGAAGTAAGTAAATGAGGAAATAATTTGAACATTTACGAATAGAATTGAAAAGTTCAATTATTTTACTACTGAAATAAAATAGTAAATATTTTTTTTAATTCTTACTTGTATATTTTTTTATTTAAAAAGTGCATTTTGTCCCTTTTATCACTAGACTGTATTGAAAGGCACACAAAAATTTATGAAATGGACAGTGCGTAATTAAAAAAAAATCATCTTGTACCTACTGGTATTTTACATTACACATACTAAATAACTAGTATACGTACACGTTACACGATAAGTACGTGTACTGTTAAGTATCTATACTTTAAAATCGCATTTTTTAAATTATTTTGAATGCGATCTATATATTTTTTTCTTTAAGATATTTCAATGAAATTAACACTTGCATATATGTAAGTGATTCAGTAGGAAGCTCCCTCAGAGTCTCAGATCATCATCTATCAAGTCAAAATCTGTATTTGATATAACCGCCCCTTTCATAACCGTTTGCTGTGTCCCTTTCATAAATATCACACACAAATTAAAAACATAACTTCTAAAGCTATAATTTTAGCTAAAAGGTATTGATTTTTCGTTCTCCAATAATTGAATATACGACTAATTATATACAATGACAAACAGTTCACGAAACCATTTACAACATTTCACAAAACGATCGGAAAGAATAAAAAAAAATATTTTGGAGCACGAATAAAATCCCAAGCATAATTCCGCCATCTATAAAATAACAGAAGCTAAGCTGTAGTTATTATTATACTTATTATAGTTATTATAGTTATTATAGTTATTATAGTTATTATAATAAGCTGTACAGCTAATAAGCTGTAGTTAGGTTCAAATGGGTGTGCAGTGGTGTAGCCACACCACATAAATACTTATGAAAGTTTATGAAATATGTTATTTTATCTACTTTTAATGATTTTTTCTCACGAAATTCAACAATGTTTAAAATCATTTCAAAATAATGTGTTATATCCGAACTAAAAAATTAATATTACTCGTTATTTTTAATTGTATAAAAAATCATAAAAAGTTTATGAAATATCTTATTTTATCTACTTCTCATGATTTTTTCTAATGATAATTCAATTTAACTGATGTAATTTTATGAATATACAGGGTGAGTTTTTTCGGATGTTTAGTATGGGGATCTCGGAAACTAGCGGACATAGAGGAACGATTAAATGGGGAAAGAATTGCAGTTTTACGAGTTCAATTTCATGAGCTTTTTGTTTTTTGGAAAAATTGCATGGCTAACTAGATATCTCGAAAAAAAATATTTTTTGTGATTTGGTTCGGTGCCTATGGATCTGTTATTATTGACTTTAGAAATAATATGCAAAGAAAAAAGTTGTACGTAATTGTGTGCTTAATAATACAATCTAACCGATTATTTTATTAAAGCTATAATTTTTGAGTTATGAGACAAAGTTGAGTTTTTTCTAACGGAAACCATCGTTGGCCATGACTTTATAAAACAGGCGCTTTTTCAACTATTCTAATGGTATACCACTATATATAGTTATTTTTATAAATAATTAAATTATCGTTATTTTTTACTTTTCATTTTCGAACTATTCAAGAAGTAGGCTATGGAAACAATTGATAGATGCGCAACGCGTTAAATAGTAAATAATAAATTCAAGTTAGTTATTAAAATTTTTCTTTTCATTTCGAAATTATAAACATTATTATTTGGTGGTAGTTACAATTTTTGGTTGGTAGTTACAATTTTATATAAAAATTATTTCTGATAAAACAAAATTACTTAAGTACAAAACTACTAAACAGGGAATGACAGACGATAAATTGAGAAACAATACAAGCATATCAGAACGTAACTAAAGTAGTACCAAAACAACGTTATTAAAGTTAGGAAAGTATTTAAGACTAAATATGTTCAAAAGGTTCACCATTATGATTAATGCACATCTTTTTAAAACAGAATTTGTTGCTTTTCTAACGGAGCGTCCATCAATATTAGCAAAAACTTGTAACTTGTAAGTACAGCTTCTCTAAGATCATCTACTGTGACGTAAGATGTTTGATACACTCTATCTTTTACCATTCGCCATAAATAAAAATCCAAAACAGAGAGATCGGGAGATCGGCCACCTCTATAATTGTCGTTTGTACTATCAATTGTTTATCTAGCGTACTACTTCGAATAGTTCGAAACTGAAAAGAAAAACATTCCCATAATTTAATTATTTATAAAAATACCTATGTAAAATGATATATCATTAGAATCGTTGAAAAGAGGCCTTTTTGTATAAAGTCATGGCCGACTATGGTTTACATTAGAAAAAAAACACAAGTTTGTGTCATAACTCAAAAATTATAGCTTAAATAAAATAATCGGTTAGACAGTATTATTAAGCACATAATTTCCTATAACTTTTTCATTTACACATTTTTCTTTAAGTCAATAATAACAGAGCGATATGCTCCGAACAAAATAACAAAATATATATTTTATCAAGATATCTAGTTAGCCATGCATTTTTTCCAAATTACAAAAAGCTCATGAAATTGAGCTCGTAAAACTGCAATTATTTCCTCATATAATCGTCCCTCTATCTCCGCTAGTTTCCGAGATCCCCATGCTAAACATCCTAAAAAACTCACCCTGTATATATTTGTATGTAATGTTTAGTATTTTTGAATTCTTTAAAAGGTTTTGAAAACCCTTGAAAATGTTTGAAAGATATATAACCAAAAAATCACAATATTTCTATCAAAATTAATAAAAATGACTACTTAATTGATAAAAGAAATTATGAAATCAATTTTGATGTAATATCTTATAACGCAATATTTAGAGTTTACATTCGAATAACAACGTAACTACAAAAGATGGTCCAACAATTTTTTTATAAAATAGCAAGAAAGTATATGACTAATAAATTCCGGAAGCGGTTTAAAAAAAATTAACCCTAGCGAAAATGACATGCCATTATGTAACATGCCGCTGGAGACCCTATGCCCATATTGCTAGGTCAAGCGACGAACCCAACTGAAAATTTACTGATTTCAAGATACTCAATTATTGCAATACCGGTTTCGCTCATCCTTCGCTAATCACTCGCTCTATGACATAAAGGTCTTGGGTTCGAACTCTGCTCAAGTAGTTGCAGACGTATTAAAAATAATTTTATGGGAAAAGTAATGTGTCGAGAAAATTTTCAGATTTCTGTACAATATCGGCTTAGTTATCCGTGGCTATTCAGACAAATTTTCAAAAATCAAATTTATTAATGATCATGAATAGTTTATACTTTGCAGTTTTTGAGGTGGTTTTAGGAATAGATACTTGAATTTAATTTTTGAATAATAGTTACTTGGTAATCTAATTTAGAAGTTTAGCAGTGCTGTAAGTTTCAGGATATTTTAAACTAATTTAGGAGTTTAAATTTTGGTCCATAAATTTCAGAATACTTTATTCTAATTTATCAGTTTAGGAGTTCTATAAATTTTTGGATATTTTAGATATTACATTTCTAAAATATTACATTTAGATAGAGCCACATCATTACTATGTAGCGTCGCCCAGTACAGATTTCTCAAGCGGTTACCGGTTTCGATTATACTGTTCATGATCCAACCATTATCCTTAGATTTCCATACATTAGACTGAACGATGGGACAGTTAATATTTATTGCCCACATCAGGGTGTTAACGAATTCACTGAATCTGGAGTCAATATCATTATTATTACCGTTGCAAATGTTAAAAACGTTGTCAATATGAGAACTGGACAAATGCAAAGACAGTTTCTCCAGGTTACCCTTACTAACCCTTCTATAACTGTTCCTATCACAAACATGTATGTTACTACGTTTAGCCAATCTCACAGAATATATCATAGTTAGGTGATCGCTTAGATTTGCTTGGATAACGTTTGTACACTGAGTTGAGTTGTCTAAATTAGTTGCTATATAATCAAGTTTTGAAATACAGGTTTTACCTCTAATGTCTGTAACCATTCTAGTAGGTTCGCTCGAAGTACATTTTAGATTGAAACAAGTGAAAATATCATTCAGTGAGTCTCTGTGACACGAATCTTTTAGATAATCAATGTTAAAGTCTCCACATAAAAATAGGTTGGCAGAAGTTCTAGAGCACTGATGTAATACTTCGTATAGTTTTTCGAAGAAAATTACATAATTACCGTTCGGTGGCGGGGCGTGATAAATGGCAATGATGATATAATTTTGATTATTGAGGTCTAGACCAACAGCACAGCACTCAAAATGGAATTCAGCAGAAATTTCTGAGGCAAGTTTTATCTCTGTTGCCAGATGCAGATAATCGTTTTTTTTACAAAAATAATAGATCCCCCATGGACATGTAATTGTCGAGCAAAGCATACAAATCCTGTGTAGCCAATAAGAACCATGAAATTAATTTTGTCAATATCGCACCAATGTTCAGTTATACAAATTATGTCAGGCCTCTCACAGTTTATGAATATTTCAAGGCCATCAATTTTGTTTGACAAACTTTGAATATTTATGTTGGCGATCTTCAATTTACAATAATCTACTCCCACCTCGGACACAACAGCTTCAAACGATGGCAATCCACTTATAAAAAATGACTAGGCGCATTAGTCGTACTATACACAGCTGAAACAGCCTCAATTGAACTATTTACATTTTCAGATATTTCAAGTGAAGCTACATCATCCGATGTACGTATATAAATTAGGTTTTCTCTAGAGTTGACTCCATCAATAGGAGAAATATTTGTACCATGTTTGATGATAATGGCAGACAGTTTTTGAGATATATTTTGTTTCCCACTTTTAGTAATATATGTTCTACGATACAGTTCGTTATATAATAAGTTCTCACTCAATACGTGTCCCTTTTATGCCACCTCTCCTCTAGATGCGGAATAGGGGGAAATTTAAAAAATGTATAATCTGCCAAGTATAAAAAGATGTAGAAACAGATAGCAAAACAAAATAAAAACAATAAGTGTAGGAAGAGGTACCAGGTCCTATTGAAATGTAAGGTGGAAGGAAGGCATAATTGAATAACATCGAACAAGAATTAATATAGACAGTAATATAAGCCTGTAAGAAAAGAATGCAATCGGATATTGGCAAAAGCTAAGAGAGACTAAATGGATATTGGAATGATGGATAGAAACTCAAATAGAAAGTAGAAACCGAAATAGAAAATTATTCCATAAGAATATTTGTTATTTGTTAGCAAAATATAACATAAAAGTAAACTTGTCATGCTACTTGTATCGTAATCTTTGGTTATCGAATTAATAAGCGTGCGAATAAATGTTTTTCAAGCACGGCGTGTATTTATTGACCAACCTTGATCATTAATAAACGTCAGTTAGTACTATTAACAAAGTACAAATAATAGTATATTGTTTTATTAGGAGAAAAAGTTACACTTTCTGTGGTGAATCTGTAAGTTTGGCAAATACAGACAAAGCACACAAAGTTGCCTTTTCTCCGAATAAAACACGTTACTTTTTCTTCAAACGCAAGAATATGTTTCTTCAAAAATATATTAAAGAAAAAAAGTGAGAAATACAAAACGAGCATCATGCAGAACAATTAGAAATGGTCATTTACAGTTTTTAGTTGTTCAAAATTGTGTTATTATGGACGAACCACGAACCAGCTGAAATTACTCAAATAGCGCAAGCTGCTATAGAAGGATTGCTGCCTACAAAATCGGCGAGTATTTATGAGGTTGCATACCGAAGATTCATTAAAAGGTGCATGGAGAAAAACGTGGACAATTATTCGCAAAATGTATTGATAGCTTATTTTACCGAACTAAAGCAGAAGAACAACATGAAATATGGTTCGTCTATGTGGTCACAATACTCTATGTTACGGACATTATTGAGTATTAAACATGATGTGGATATTAGTAAATATTTACATCTTCGTGCATTCTTGAAGAAACAAAATGAAGGTTACATATCAAAAAGGCAAAAGTCCTAACTAAAGAAGAAATTGATAATTTCCTGTCTAATGCTCCAGATGGAAAATATTTGCGGATACAGGTAAAATTACTTTATGCCTAATATTTAGAAATCATGCCTGTTTTTTTAGGTTATTTTAATATTTGGGATATCTGGTGCCAGTCGGTGTGATGAGCTGGTAAAAATGAAAGTTGACGATATTGAAGACTTACGTTCGACTCTGCTAATAAAAATCCCTGCTAGCAAAACTCCCAAGAAACGATCATTTACTGTCATTGGCGATGTATACACAAATACATATAGAAAATATGCTTCACTTAGACCAGCTGATATGAAAGAGCAGAGATTTTTCCTAAGATACTATAATGGAGTCTGCCATCGAAAAGTAATGGGAATTCATAAAATTGTAGAAGCAGCCTAAGTAATATCCAAAGTAAATTCAAGTAATACACTGTCATTGCCTAAGAGGAACTTCGGCGACATTGCTGGTAGATGGAGGTGGTGACAATACCTGTTTGAAACCCCATGGTGGATGGAAATCTAGTAATGTGGCTGAAGGGTACATCGAGGAATCTTTAACAAATAAGAAATATATTGCAATGAAAGTTCTGGAGCCTAACAACTTCATTGGATCTGTGAATAAACTTGAGACTCATCGTGAAACAGCAAATGAGTCCAATATTAATAACACTAAATTTGTATCAGGTGTTACTGGCAGTAGTGGGTTTAATTTTCAGAGCGCCACTATAACTAACTGTACATTTAGTGTACATTTTTGTAATAAAGAAAATCACAAATCAAATTATAGTTATGAGTATTTTTTACTTTAACTAGCTGTTCATTTAATGTTATTATTTATAACAAAAATAAACATAAATAAAACTATAGTTATGAGTATTTTTTTACTTTTTCTCCGCCGGCAGACAAAATAAACACTTTTTCTCCTAGGAGAATACAGCAAATGTTATTGAATCTCTAATGTAATTCAATGTATCAAATAAATTAATGAATTCAAATTAAATGTAACAAATCAATGAAATCTCCATGTCAACGATTAAAAATGACAGCCTCATTCTACTTTAATTTTCATATTGTGGTTCAGGTATATGAAAAAATAACGTATGATACACGTGCATAAGGGCCTTTAAAGTACTACGTTGTTAAAATCACTCCATTACGCGTCGTGCTCTTAAACCTAGCGAACGTGTATCAAATGCTCTCTTATGCACTTGTATCATAATTCATGTAAGAATTTCATATAAATTAGAAAATTTATTTTTTAAGGCTAAGTCAAAGGGAACTGGCCCTCTTATGCACTTTTATCATAATTCATGTATGAATCTCATATAAATTAGAAAATTTATATTTTAAGGATAAGTTAAAGGTCCTGTTCTTGTACTTTTTTCTTTAGTATCTAGAGTGTTTTATGAAATCGTGTAATTATTATTAAATTGCAATCCAATTAAAGCGTTCTCGGAGAGTTAAATAAAGTAAATTAAACATTAAACCTAGCACAGAAACCTTTTAGTGTAACACCACGATATTTTTGTTATGCAAATTTTCCATCAACCACGTTCACGGTTTACCCTACATTTCCATTTAATCCGCTCTGAAAAAGGGATCAACACAGCAGCACATTAAAACTACATGGTCAGTTTGATTTAGTCCTGCCCTGGGTGGCCTATAAACGACCCCCCATTTACATCCTTGTGACTCCTCAGTATTGATTTTCTGACAAAAACAGGGTCAATTAATATAAATATAATATGTATTAAATAACAAAATATGTCAATTTTATTAATATTTGTTACTTCTTACAAACCTCTAAAATCTAACTCTAAATATCGTTAATTTCATTTGTTTTCATTTCTTAATTCAAAAACTAAACTAAAACAAAAGAGCTCTGCTCAATTTTTTTTGTTAAAAAGGTGAAAGTTGACAAATTATTTAACAATAAAACATTAAGCAGGGCCATTTGTTTTAGTTTTCGATTTTGAGTTTAGTAATGAAGCTATACAGTCTGACAATTTATTTTTAACATAATTTAAGAAGGTCACTTCTCCAGGTCAATTAATATAAACATTATATGTATTAATTAAAAAAATATGTCAATTTTATTAATATTTGTTATTCCTTGCATACTTCTAAAATCAAAATCTAAAAAGAAAAAAATAATATTTTATTTGTTTTTATTTCTGAAATCAAAAACTAAAACTAAAACAAAATACCTTCCTTAAAATTTTCTTAAAAATAAATTGTCAACTTTGAGTTTTATAGTTTTACTTAAACTCATCCTGACTCCTCAATATTGATTTTCTGACAAAAATCAGGTCAATTAATATATACTTTATATGTATTAAATAAAAAATATGTAACTTTCATTGTGACTCCTTACAAACATCTAATATCTAAATCTAAAATATGAAATTTATATTTCATTTGTTTTCATTTCTGAACTCAAAAACTAAAACAAAAAAAAGTGCCCTGCTTAAAATGTTGTTAAAAATAAATAGTTAACTATAAACTTTAAGTTGACAGTTTATTTTTAACAAAATTTTAAGCAGGGCACCTCTTTTAATTTTTAGTTTGAGTTTAAAATTTAATCATAAACTCTAACAACTTTTTTTCAACAAAACTTTAAGTAGGGTACTTCTTTTTAGTTTTAGTTTGAATTTAGAAATGAAGTAGTTTTTCTTCCGAGTTCAGAATTGAAGTACTTTATTACGAACTATAAACTCTAAGTTGACAATTTATATTTAACATAATTTTAAGCAGGGCACTTCTTTTAAGTTTTAGTTTGAGTTCAGAAATGAATCTATAAACTCTGACGATGTATTTTTAACAAAACTTGAAAGAGGGCATATCTTTTTAGTTTGAGTTTTAATTCAGAAATGAAGTACTTTTTCTTCTGAGTTCAGAAATGAGGTACTTTTCTTCCGAGCCCAGTATTGAAGTAATTCTACTATTGATATCAAAATTGAAGTAGTTGTTCTGTTGTAATTCATTTTTTACAAAATTTTACGGAGGGCTTTTAAGGAAGACTTGAAAGTTTTTAGTTTTAATATAAGTTCAGAAACGAAGAACTTTATCTTCTGAGTTCACAAATGAAGTACTTTTTCTTCTGACTTCAGAATTGAAGCAGTTCTTCTGTTCTAATTTATTTTAATAAAATTTTAATGGGTCCATGCACTTTTAGTTTAAGTTAATAATTGAAATAATGCTTTTACAACAACTCACAATTCACAACAGTTCATGGGCCGAAAACCGAAGGTCGATAGCCCATTCTATATACCATGTATCACATCGTATATCATATATCTATCAATCTATCATCAATATTATGTTATCATATTTATTATGTATGCTGCAGATGTGTAACTGTATATGGAATATATGTTCATACTACTACTGCTTCTATTGAAATCAGAATTTAAGTAAACCTTATGTTGAGTTCGGAATTTAAGTACTTCTTCTTTTGGGTTCAAAACATTGAAGCACTTTTTCTCGTGAGTTCGGAATTGAAGCAGTTACTTTTATGAGTTTAGCATTGAAGTACTTGAAAAGCTTTCTCAAATAACCATTTTCCGTGCAGCAAGCGCTCATTTCAAGCTGAGGCACAATAGGATTCTACTAAAGCTAAACTATACAACAGTAAACTTACACTAAAGCTAGCAAATTCTTGTCCTCTCTTCATATAACTTACTCTGGGTCAGTGACTTTCAAATTATCTCAATAGTTCAAGAAGGGCTTATAAGTAAATCCGCTCCAATCCGCTTATTATTTACAGCACATTCATGCAGTTCATCTCGAATTCTTAAGAAGCCCGTTTCACATCTAAGCTAATATATTCTAATTCGCATTTTTGACTTTTTTTTTTCGCAAAACCACCAATAAAGCCATCTCGAATTGTTGAAAAAATTATCTTAGAATATTGAGAATGTAGTAGTATTTCCTATAAATTTTTCTCACCTCAGAGCTCTAAGAAATTCTTTGCGCTCGAACAACAAAAAAGTTAGAACATTAGAGTTCTTCACATATTGTTAAAAAATCTGTCCCATCTAAAACATGTTTGATATATGTATAGCTTCTGTCTAGATTCTAGACAGACTCTAGACTCTAGACAGACAGTCTAGACTCTAGAAGGTGTTTCAAATTAAACCATCCAAATCCTCATTTACTTCTTCCATCGGCTCCTCCAAACCGATGGAGCTAATTTTGGGCAAAAAATGTAAGTGGCTTCGTTGCCAAAATTTAGAATTGAGAAGTTTGCAGCAACAGGGATGTATCTACATTAATTTGCTAAAATGTGTTATGTTCGTTATCCCATGCAAAAAATCCTCTCCAGCTGTTGGGGCACCGAAGAGTTTCTATCAGCTATATTTTGGATTTTGAGTGGGCTGAAGAATGTAAATATAATTCTATTCTTATTTGTAGCAACATGTATGTTTACCATATACATTGATAGACATTGTATACGGAATTTAAAAACATACATTTACCTCTTTGTTGCAGCAGAGCCTTCAATTGGTGTCTGTAATCTCAGACAACATATACATAGTATATGGAATTAAAAAAAAGAGATACCTCTTTGTTCTTGCAGCAGAGTCTTCAATTGGTGTATGTAGTATCTATCTATTTTCATATAATTACTGTCAATGTAATCAGTTGAAATTTCAAGATTTATAATAAATCATTGTTATTTATATATTCTTCTTCTAATTGATACAAGTTTCAAAAAATGTTACAAAATGTTGCAAAAAAACGCATTACCAAACTTCTGTGTTTTACTTTTTTCAACAGAGAAATAACTACCATCTAGTGGATGGAAATGTCGATTTGGATGGTTTAATTTAAAACACTCTGCACTAACCTTTCGAGTAATTTATCGATTTAATATTCAAAACTTTTGAACTGATAATCGAAAACATTATACCTATTTATTTGTAGGCAGCAATTAGGAGTAAGAGAGTGTTCAGTTTTACAGAAAAAAATCATGCAATTTAAAAAAAAATACACCCTCACCGTCAATTAATAAAATATTTAATTTAGGTTTTCATTGCTAACAGGTGATATCTGTTCCCAATAAAAAGTTCACTTTTAAAAATCGTAAAGATGTAAATGTGTTCATAAATCTTCAATTTAGGTTTTCTACTCTTTTCTTTAGGTTTTCGTTCAGTCCTTTAGTTTATTCCCAACTTTAGAGTTAAGAATTTTCAGATTATAAATAGTAATAAATTACACAACCCCAATTTAGAACAACAAATAAGAAAAACTTTTACTTTTGTTGTGGCAATTTTTCGACCATATAATAGTTATCTTAGTCTTTTAGTTCAATCTTAAGGTTAAAGTGAAGATTTTTCAGATTATAAAAAGTAATGAATGTTACACAACCCCAATTTAGAACAACAAATAAGAACAACTTTTATTTTTGTTGTGACAATTTTTCAACCATATCTTAGTTATCTTGCAGAATAAGATAACTAAGATATGGTCGAAAAAATGTCATAACGCAGAGCTTTAAAGTATCCTTATTGTTAAATGGCAAATAGTTTTTACAATTCCTTTGCAATTAACAATAAAAACTATAACTGAAATAGTATCTACCAAGCACAAATCTTCTGTAAATGTTTGAAAGCGTAACTTACATCCCACACTGCAACAATTTATAATACAACAATCAAATTTCTAAGCAGATGCTCATTATCTCGCCTCCAAGCTGGCGAACATTAGTGTTCCTTTAACTGCGACCCGCCGAAGACGTGGAGCATTCAAATTTCAAACTCTCGGGGATTCGGTCACGTAGCAGCCATTCGAGGATCCTCGAAATCCTCGGAGACCCCCGGGCAAACGACAAGCGCGCCACAAGAGAATCCGCAAGTGCGTGTCGCAAATATTCCCGAATCCCGAAAACTGGGTCGCGTCCTTAAACCACACGACGTGCCCCGGAATTTCAACTAGATAAAAAGTAACAGTAAAAATGGACCATAAAACTCAACGAGATACCTTCTCCAGAAGTTTAGTCTAGTACCTACACAGTGTTATATAAATGGTGATAAAAGTAAGCAAGCATGATCATGATAGATAGTATATCGATGTTATACATAACATGATAGATAGGGTGACGAAAATATTAGATAGTGTTAATGTCAGATAATACAACCATTAGGTTCTTCTTCTACGGAACCGTATAAATTGGAAAACCAGACTATATTATGTAATTTTTATGGAGAAAATTTTCAAAATATGCAATCGAAATATCAAGAAACTTCTAAAATCAAATGTAGTTCACTGGATCGTTTTGGGGATATTCTTCTTGATCTGGTTCCGACATCAATCAGATCTAATTATCAAATTCCGAGATGATCCATGGCTATTATTATTATTTTTTCTCTGGATTACCAGTTTATTTAGATTAACCGCCCTTCGTTTTTATTATGTTTAAATAATATCTTACCAAATATCCTCAGTTGGTTCTTCTGACAGTATATATAATGCATAGAATTCTTCTTCGGCAATGCATTTCAAATACAAAAATACATCTATCTTGCTTCTATCTTCTGTAGTCTGAAAGTGAAGCGCATTTATTATCATGCCAATGCCTGATGCCGTAACAATCAAATATGCTAATTTATTTATCTGGTCAAATCTGGATCAGAATAATTCGCGGATGTCATTTTTTTGGCGTGTTACAATTTTTAATTCTTTCCCAGATGCAATCTTCGTTGGGCTTATCAGTTTACATTAGAATAAATAAAGGGTGGCTCAGTGTGTGCAATACAATAACAGCACACCTTCGTATTTAAAGCGCGCGCGAGGATTTACATACAATTACGCCGTGGAACAAATATAATATGAGAGATTGTGTTTTCGTTTAATTTACAAGGCGAGACGTGAAGGCTTATTGTAATCTCCTTTGTTTTTTGCATTGTTGTACTTTATTTTGGATTATATTGCTCTTGCTGCATGTCACGATGTGGACTCATTTAAGAATCGTGTCAGTGAGACGTTTTTATTTACATCTCAGGAGGGAAAGACAGGTCTGCCGTGGAAACTTATTTGGCTGCCGAGTGATGGACTGCGTTATTTAGCTTGTCGATCAAGGTAAACCCCAATAACCTCCATTTTCCGGCACCCCGCCTGACGAGGGGCGGTTTTATCTGGAAGACCTAGATTTGATGTATAGGAGCGAAAAACGAACGTTCTCGCCCGGCAATTTTTATTTATGTGGGGCGAAAAAACCATCACGATAGATCCGTCATCCGGGACGTTTTTCAATTAATGTGCGCCGCCGTAAATCCGAATCAAGTTGGCGGCGCGCTGCGGGGGCGATCGACAAATCAAGCGGCAATCATAAAATCTCCCAATTAAACTCGCGTTTCAGATAAGCGGGCGCTCTTTTTTTTTGCCGCCCCCGATGGAAGCGGAGGCGGCGAATTAAATCGCATGGAAGCAGAGTGTAAAATACAGCCGGCCAATTCCATATCCCATTTAATTTCCTCGATTTGAATAACCCGCACTCGATTCCACTGTTTTATGGCCATAACGCTCGCTCCTCCGCCGCCCGGACTTTATTACTTTGTACTCCTGTTTATTGGCTTTATGCAAAAAAATCCGCACTAAATCATGGTTTGCTAATGCATGTCGAACATTATCTACTTTATCCGGGCAAAAATGTATCGCCGGAACTGCTAAATCGCATCATTAATTACAGAAATAACGCATTTTTTACTATTAACGTTTCTAGTCTGAAACTCCTTTATTTACCCCACTCAATCGATTACGTCCGCAAATATGCAAATCATTAAGCTTACTTTACATTGCGTACAGCCAAGTCAATAGGTTTAAATTTAAATTATATACACAGACTTCTAAAAAATTACCACTCCTAGAAATGTTCCAGTATATGAGCCCTCAGTAGATATGGCCACACCTGAGCAAATTTCCCTTATGGAGACGATCAATTGATCAATTTTGAAGCTTTTCAAAATTAATTTAATTTTTTCAATTATTTTTGCACAAGCCTGTACTGTACAGTGCATACGCTCGGTTCTCTATAGTGAATATAATTGGGAGTTGGAATTGTTTCCTCCAACAAGCGATCCAATGCTTTTAACTATCGCAATGTATATCTTCAGTCATAAATAACAATCCTATCCTTGTCTTAAACAATCTCTAATTATACCTATGTATATTAGTAAATTTATAGTGATCACAGTTTTGTGCAAAGGTTTTCAAAATTTATGCCTCATTAGTGTTCATTGTTGGGATTCCAAGGAAGGCGATACAAATCGCAGCACAAACATATTTATCAATACCAGCGTCCTGTGTAAATACAACAAGTCTGCGTAATGCCCGATGATGATTTCGGCATCAATTTGTGCAGACGCTCCCCGGAGTATAGCCATTTGCATCCAATTACTGCGGAACCGGGAGGGTGCAGAGTGCACACTGCACAGGAGCAAAAATCCACACCGTACTTTGAATAAAAGATAGATAATAATAAAAGGGTTAACTCCCCATCGAAGTTATTTTAATTGAAGGGCGTATGAGGAACCGAAGGGTGAATAATTCGGGACGCGAGTATTTATTTGTTCTCACTTACAGGCGGCGGATTTTTCAATGGGGGCGGCTTTGGTCAGCGCGTACAGCTGACCAAATAGGATGCGTGCAGCTGATTACCGCTCTAATAAATGGATTTCGGGAAAGGGGATGTCTGCGACGGTCGCAAATCTATAAATAAAATTTGCACAGGAAGCGGATCTTCAAGGGGAGCAGACGGCGAGGGTGTAACGGGCCGTGAATGGATGAAAAATTCGATTTGGATTAAGTACGGATAATTTGGGAGTTCTACGGATTCCGGTTCTAACATATGAAAGGCATATTCATATCACAAGGTTTAGATGATATCTATATGGCCATTCAGCACAATAAGGTGTACCTACTTTAGGTCGTAGTATTACGGCTTAGGTTCCATACAAACGGATTGATTACAAAGCTAATCTGAAAGATGACGGGATTAATAAATTTAATACTTATTAATTTAAGGTAAATCAAACACTTGGTTGATGTGTTTGATTGTATAAAAGTATATTGTGTGGTAAGTACAGGAAGTGATATATTCCCGGCCGATGCGGCAATTGATGTCCGAGCCATCAGGCGAGGACAGCAAGCCAAAGAGGACGACGGGAAGGCACTTCACGTACGAACCGCACATACTATTTTTTCTCCCATCAACAATAATAATAATAAAGAAAACTTTTCTTCTTAATATAAATTTAATCTGTAATTTATGAAAATTTTGGTAATTATAGTCAAAAATTCTAATGAAAATTTTGCAATTTCCAATAGAAATGCAATATTCATTGAAATTTATAATCGACATGATATAATTTCAATTAGAAAGTTGTAATTTGATGAGCTTTTTCCATTTTTTAATAAAATATAATTTACTAGGAAAATGTAGAAAATTTGCATATAAAATTTGTCTCTTGCAAATAAAATCACAACATTTCTATTGAAGTATTTAATTTATAATAAAAAAAATCAATAATAATTTATTTTATCAGTTAAGTTTTTTATTTTGCTAATTTCTTTTAAAATATTAATACCTGTGACCTAGTTAGTGATATGCTCTGTAGACATATCCTTTATAATTTCCACTAAAAATTGCAGGTTTCAATTAAACTTTACAATTTATAATTAAAATTTTGGTATTTTTAACAAAAATTTCATAATTTCTAAAGGAAATTTTTTACTCTCTGATGAAAAGTTCGCAATTTCCAACTAAATTCATTTTTAAATTTTGTAATTTACAATTAATATTCCATAATTTTGATCAAAATATTGATATAAATCATCGAAATTCGCAATATTCATCGGGCATGAATATATTCTATTCTATTCTATCACTATTTGTAGGGTTTTCGAAGAAATTTTGTAGTTTGTCAATGAAAATGTCAATAATATATAATTAACATTTTACACACTCTATTACATATTTTTTCCAAATTTCTATGAAATCTTTAATAACTTTGTAAGGAATTTGATCCGGGGAAAGCCGTTATAATTACCAACTGAAAAAAACTTAGATTAGGATCCATTAATCTTTGTAATTTATGAAAATTTTGGTATTTATAATGAACAATTCCAATGAAATTTCCAATAGAAATGCAATTTACAATCGTAATTATATAATTTCAATTAGAATTTTGTTGTTTGACGAAGGGTTTGCAATTTGTAAGGAAAATTGAGTCAAAAATTTGCAATGAAAGGTCTCATCACTTCTATCAATCTTGTATTTGTCATTAAAAGTTTTTCAAATTTCTATTATAATATTAATAAATTAATGAGATTATGCTTTGTGGATAAAAGATTTACAATTTCTACTAAAAAAATTACGTTTCAATTATACATTGGAATTTATTATTAAAATTTTTGGTGTTTATAGGAATTTCACAATTTCCAACTGAAATATGCAATTTAATAATAATAATAATCATCTTTATTACGGTAATATACCAATTTAGCCTACAAAGAACAAATACTAAATTCTAAATATAGGAACAAAAATGTTAACTAAAATAAGCTGCAAAACAATTGCTACAAACTATCAATTGCTTTAAGGCATAACAATTTGTAAGATATAATGGAGACACCAAAAACTTCATCCGAATGGTAACACAGATTCATGTTCCTAATCAAGGTACTTTTAGGATTGTAGTACCCGTACCAAGTTCTGTGATACTCATCACTTAGAAGTTTCTGATGTCTAGATATGCGAGATGGAACATGAAAAAACAGCAGTGATAAGATAGCAGGGCAGTCAAGTAGTGAATTACAGAGTTTATATGCAAATATTAAATAAAAGTAAATGCGCCGATTACTGAGGCTATGGAGACCCAGATACGTTAGGATTAGATCGTACTTATGGGATTCATAATAAATATTTGTTCGGAAGCAAGTGAGCTTTACCATTTTTTTCTGTACACGCTCCAGTAAACTTACGTGGTAGCTGTAGTGGGGAGACCAAATAATGCAGCAATAGTCGAGTACCGATCGAGCTAGCGCAGCGTATAACCTCATGTAAGTCCTACAGGATTTGAAATCAACGGGCATTCGACCAATGAACCCTACCATCTGCAGGAATTTATCATGAAAATGTCGTGATGTATAATCAGAATTTAAATTAGATTTGAATGTTTATTAACAACTTAGTTTGAAACTCATTAGAGTACTATTCAAGTTACATTCAGCAAATTCAGCGAAAATAGTTTCCACTTACATGAAAATTTGAACATCAAGGTTGTATATTTCTTATTTATTTTGCAATCCCAAATTGTATATTTTATTACTACATGTACTTAATATTATAATTCACCTATAAACATATCAACGATCAATATATCAATAGGTGGCAATTTGGATTTTTATAATAGAATTTTAGGATATTAGGATAATATAATATAAGTCAAAGCATGACTAATTTTAGTTAAATATGGCCTTCTGAAAAAAATCAGTTCGTCGTTAATAAATCAAGAACGTCCAGTTTTATTAGAATTTTGAAGGTTTTACAATTTTCAACCATTTAAAATTTCCCACGAAATTGTTCATTCATTTTTCAGTCTAATTTACAACCTTATTTTGGAAAGAGAAACTGACGTTAGTAAGTCGTATTTTTTTAAAGCAGTCTTTAATTTTTCGCGTTTCTGTCATCAATAGTCGAATTTCTTTAAAAAAAAGTTGTTATGAAACCTCATAGTATTTTTAGATATTCGTGAACAAATTCTATTAAATTTGTTAATAGAAAACATTAGGTTACTATTTAAAAACAAGTAGGTATCGATAACATCATTTTCAAAATGTGGAGCGTCACAAAAAAAATGAATGCGTCAAATTGTGGAAAATCCCTCAAACTTTTGTTATAACTTTTTTTCTAAAAACAATAATAAAGGCTCTATAGAGGTGGTTCCTTACTTTATACTCACCCTGTATAAACCAAATTTGCGAACTATTAGGTATTTTTCATCAGCACTATGCTTTAGATAATACTCAATGTATAAGATAACATCAAATATATGCAATTTAAAATTCATTGCGCCATTAGTGTATTGCATTTAAACTCGGCCTCAATACATTATCAAGCAGCAGCTCTACTTTTTTCCCTATTAACGAACCATCGGCGCCGATGCTGAAGTTTTACCAGCCTTTGCACTTACAGCACTTTCTAAAATACAATAAGCAACGCATTAAACGTCTCATTTCTATGCCGGTGAATAGACAGTGCCAATTTGGGGGGAAATAATTGGCGAGAGAGGCGACGACGAAAAATTGTTTTCCGTCCGTTTTCCGGACGCACTTGAAAGCTGGAGGGGCGAGAACTAACTAAATAAATTATCATATGTATTGGTTTTGCAAGCTCTAAGTTCCTCTTTGTGAGGGCCAAGATGTTATTCTGTTGCTTTGCCTCGCAGTGTGGGGATGAAAGGTATCGCCTGGGGCGACCGTCTTGTGTCCTCGTGTTTCCAGGCCGAGGGAGGTCTTGTAAGATGTGATGCATTTTTTTTTAGAAACTGTTTTGATAGAGTGATACTGTATGTTTTTTTAATGATCTCCAATAAGGGGGTTCCATTTAATATTGCAGGTTTTCGATCTGTCAATGTTGAATGCAGCTTATAAATTTAAAGTATAAGGCTCGTAAATAGAAATGTCATTAAAGCTTTGGCAATTTTTATTGTATAAAGTTTTATTTTTAATTATTTTCTTGAGTGATATGACGCTAACAAAGGGTTGAAAGAATTCGGTCTCATATTGTGGCGGTGAAATGTTGGTGGGTCCCATTCGGATTTGTGATGAGTCAAGTTCGCATCATTAGTGGGTTTTGATGACTATTTCAAAAAGTTGCGGCCCAGAAGGGGAGATTATGCAGCAGCCCAGAAGGATGATAGCGGTGGAGGATCGATCGGCGTGGAGGACGCGTAATGAAGCAATAGACGTTCAACTCGCGACCCGAAGATGTTTCCAAACATATAAAATGCTGATCTGGCTTTAATATTTATACCAAACAGATCGATCCGCGGCGGGAATCGCCATCGCCATCGCTGTCCGTAAACCCGGCAAACGGTTTAAAAAACAGGAGGAAACTTTATGGCGTCGTAACAAAACTGGTAAATAATTTATGAAACGGCCGATATAAATGACATCATTTTTATTTATCATTCGCCGAGAGATGGATTGTGCCCTCTAACCCCACAAATATTGTGTTCTATTGGAGCTATATTGGATCTTGGAACCAATCCAATACACAATTGTAAATAATATTTATACAATTTCCACGGTTTGTTGGTAATATTGAAGCTATATTTGCGTAAAGCTTTTGGCATACAATTTCAATTAATTCGCAGCCGTTAAATGTTGCACGTCGAGTTTCCATGGCAGTTAACAACGGTGTTTCGCACGAAGCCGTTTAGTCGGATGCAGATAATGAATTTCAACACAATAAAGCAATGTGTATTATGTACTTATACAATATATTAAACATGTATAATCTGCGAGCTGGTGGGGTGGCCGCAGACGACTTCAATAAGATAAGGATTCATATCTTGGCAAACTGCTCGGCCTCCCCCCGTTCCGTCGCCAAACTTCTGCTGGAACTTAATAAAGCCTAATCCCAACGCACCGCGGAGCTTTAATTGCGGAAATTGAGCTTAAAAAGTTAAACAATACCGGGATTATTTTATATTAAGGCTCTAAAGTGTTCCACGCGCTCCTCCACCAGAACTCGCGAAGCCAAAGCGTGCGTTATTATTTGACGACATTTACATTTTGTGTAAATATAAATTGGCTTATTAAGCAACGCAGAAACGCATTGCATATATTAATTCCGTTAATTATAACTATGAGTAGTAGTAGTTACAATCTCTATTTCCTATCGACCTGAGATCTTTCTGCTTTTACAGTGATAGTTTCATTTTATATGTTTGATCTATCAATATTAAAATTAATAATTAAATCAAATTAAAAATATTAAATTCAGAGAGATAGAAGAAAAACAAAAAAAAACATCAGATATGATGGAAGTGTATATGACACAGTGTAGATATGTCATTCATTGTATGATTCGTATAGTGTTCTGAATGGAATGGTCTGTTTAGTACGTCGCACAGTGGTCCCAAGCATCTGAAAAGCTGGCAAAAAATCAAAATTTTAAATGTTTCTTACGCATTGATAGTATTTTCCCCCACAAAATACGATGTCTAGACTACCGTAAACCGGCGATTTAGGGGCACTACCGTAATTCCTAACAGTACCCGCGTTAATAAAATTCACTTGTTGCCATATACTACACATATTTTTAGTTGTGTTTTCTTTCAACTGCCAAATATCAAGTTATTAAGTGTTACATATCTCTTTAATTTCCACTAAGTAGATATGGAAGCTTTAACTTCAGGTGCGTATAATACAAATTACAATACAAAATTAATAACTTTCGAAAGTAGTCCCGACTTTCTTACGAATTATTGTAGCTAATTTAATGTACTATTAATTGTAACAAAATTTAGCTGCCCGTTTTACCCTTTTTGGCATTTAATTTTTGTCTCGTGCAATTTAAAACGCGTACATTTGTATAAAATTTGCTGAACTATTGGGAGGGATTTCTCTCATTCATTTGGTTTATTGAATTCATATTGGCCATTTTAACGTTAATATATACTGGGTGTTCGTTTTCAAACACGATCATTGGGATTTAACCCGGTATAAAGAATTTCTAATTTTTTATATTTTTTTTAGGATCATGGGATAATACTATCTTTATAACAAGATTAGAACTTTACAATGTGATGTCGTCAAGTTTTGAAAATGAAATCGAAGGCCAACTGCGAGTTCTATTGGAGGAATTAAAAACTCGAACGAAATGCAATGAGATTTAGGCATGATTTGATTAAACGATTATCGCACTACAAGTCCCATTTCAAAACTCGTTAGATTAAAGCCCGCAGAACTAGAGAAAGTTTTCTTTAAGATAACCAACATTGGTGGAGACATCTACTTTGTTTCCTATTTATTCTATAAGCAAACGAAGCCGCCCTACAATCCCAGTTGACTTCAACGGATAGAACAAAACGTCTGAAAACGAAAACATTAAGGAATTCAATTTTTGTGGAAGAATTATCCTATGCAGCGCAAATGGGCTTAAGTGTTTCAGGAAAAACGTATGCACCTAAGATATTAAACGACATTACAAATATAAATCTCTACAATAAAAATCTCTCTCGCCAGGGCCAAAATGTATGTCAGGTGAGGACGCTCTAGTAGTGTTCATTGATGCAAAATTACCAAAATATCAATATGGTGTTATTAGAAATTGTGCTCCTGAAAATTTTCCAGCATACAAACACATAATAGCCGCAAAAAAATAATGTTATCCCCAAGATATAAAAGTCTCTTCGAGTTCAGTTCCGGTTCCGTTACAATATTTGCTTGATCACACTTTGGAACACTGGCTTGATCACACTGCTCATTTGATTCAGAAGCAATCGATATAGTCAAATATTCATAGTCATGGTGAAACATATTGATTAGGTTAATAAAGAAAACACATGGTAAAGTTTCACAAGTTTTATAGAATTGCTCTTGAATACTTCTCAGTTTATCTCTCTTGCGAATGGCAGCAGTGGCGAAACAACTGTAGAGCAATTCTATAAAAGTTATGAAACTTTACCAAGTGTTTTTTAAATTGTATGCGGAAGTGGTTACTTCTTGGTGAAACATTTTGATTAGGTTAATAAAGAAAACATTTGGTAAAGTGTTTAGAACAAGTTTTATAGAATTGCTCTACAATACTACTTAGTTTATCACTCTTGAGAATGGCAGCAGTGCCGAAACAACTGTAGAGCAATTCTATGAAAGTTGTGAAACTTTACCAAGTATTTTCTTCATTAACCTGATTAATATGTATTTATAACATCCATTGTTCCTCTTCGCCTTCTATAAAAAAAACAGGGATGTTTCTGTAGCAGAGTTTGTATTGATAATTTCCAAATTTTTGTTTTCTCTTCGAAATATGGCAATAAATCATTTCAGAAAAGGGTAGATAATGAAATTACAAACCATATAACATCGAGAATAATTTATAAAGAAAAACATTTGAAGTTTGCCGTGACCTTCTTTTTACCATGGCAGATGGTAAAGTGTGCAATACTGATAGCAGTTCAACCCAAACAAGTTTTATATGCGGGGCACCATAAAAAAATGTCAACGCAATTGACGACATGGTAAAAAAAAATTGTAAAAGAAAATTTAGATTTTGGATTACCGACTTGGCATGGTTGGATCAGATATTTTGAATTCCTACTTCGATTGTGATATAAATTACCCCTGAAAAAAAGTTCCAGGAGAGAAAAAAAAGCAATCGTTCAGGCAAATAGACTATGCATTCAAAAAGAGTTAACAGAAAAATGTTGGCTTATTATAGATCAGGCACAACCAGGATTTGGTAGCTCCAATGATGGTAATACCGCCTGGCGTATTTTTCAAAACCCCGAACTTTCTTCGAAAATCAACGAAAGTGGATGTTCACTTGATTAAAAAAATGCATGTAATTTTAATGATTGTATCTAGTGGAAACAATATACATATTGAGAAATTTCGAGAATTTTCCATATGTGCAGCCAAATGTTTTGTAGAATTTTTATAAATTGTATGATATGCCTTCCACAGTTCACAAATTTTTTATACATGGACCGGAAATTATTGTCTCTGCATTGCTACCTATAGGAAAATTAATTGTAAAAGCTCAGGAAGCTCAAAACATGGATTTTAAGTAATACAGAGAGCACAATTCTAGAAAATGCAGTAAAGAAAAATCCAATTTAGATGTATTTCATTTACTTTTAATTTCATCGGATCCTTTAATTACATCTTAGAGAAAATTACCTAAACACAAAAAACAACGCCTTACGAGAGAAGCATATTGTTTATTAAAGTTGCCAGTGGGGTCGAACGTGAACAATATGAAAATGAAAGCGATTAATGATTTTTTTCTTCTTTTAAATTCGATTAGAGGAATTAGTTTAATAGTAGGTTGACTTTTTAAATACCCTGTTTTGTAAAAGGTACGTGCATGTCTTTTAATTTGTTTATAATTACCTCCCTTTGCTGAAAATTACCTCCATATTGAGTCGGCCATTTTATTTTTGTGAATTTTGACCTCGAATTCCTTGACTCTAAAAGCCAATGTCTACTAATTTTTGCGGGAGTGACGTATTTTTCACAATAATGAAAATATTTTGTTCAATGTCCGAATGGGGATGATTGTAGGCTAGACATATGTGAAGATTATCATTCTTGATGGTATGGTGAAATGGAGACATTCATTCATAGGATTGTTAATTGCTGGCGGATTAGATTTATAGCTAAGAATTCACTAGATTAACGCGAAAAATAAACGCCAAAAACCGTAATCAGATATGAGTCAACTCAGCACTTAATACATAGATTGCAGAATTTAGTCAAACTCTGTGAGCACTTTTACATCCCCGAATCGATTCTGCGACAATTACAAACCACGCATCGCCCCAGGCAACACCCCTCTGCACTCTCAAATACTGCATCATCTGTGCGTCCAGCCTCGCTTGTTGTGTTCTCTCGTACAGACGTATCTGGACCATCATCGTTTATTATCAGGGCTTAGCATCTTTGTTTTGACAAGAAATCTATTAAATCTGGACTCGTTGCTGCCACAGCGCGGCTCGTTTCCAGTGGCCGCTGGCAAGCGTGGTGTTGGTGGTGATAAATGACACCTTTCACCTGGTCTCTATCTAGATCCTGGAAATTTAATAAGATATCGGCCGTGTTGGGGATAAACACACCATTTCGGGCATCAGATAAGGAAAAGTGAACGTGGGGAAGGGAGGTCCGCCTGAATAGGTCACGTGCAAATTTAATTGGGTGGAAAAATACGTGTTCTCCAATAATAAAAGGATCGGTTGAGATTATATGAGGTGTTAATGTGTATTGGAATAATCTGATTTAGATAATAATCATGATTTGATTATTCTGTCAATAGTTATCTCACTCGTCATCCCTAGAGGTATATGTTGATAGAGGTGCAAACTTAGAGGGTGAGTGAGCTGTACCAAAATTTAAAAAGAGTATGTAAATAAAATAAAGAATCGGTACTATATATGTTATATTACCATTATATTACCGTATTCAATATTCTATAACAAAACTATTTAATTCAATAACAATACTAATTCAGAAGTGATTGCCATTATAAGGTATTATATGACATAATTCTCTACAAATTAATTTGTATATATGCAATTCCGTAAATACGTATAAAAGAAAGAAGGATTCACGTAATTGCACATATTCAAATTAATTTGTAGAGAAGTAGGACATGTCAGAATGAGAATGAGAATATAGGTATTATTTAAGTAGAATATGTAGTAGTAGTTTGAGTACTCAAATAATACCAATATTCTCATTCTCATTCTTACATGTCATAATTCTCCACAAATTAATTTGAATACGTGTAATTACGTAAATACGTATAAACGAATAAACGAAGGAATCGGTAACAAATATTCTACTGAAACAATACCAATATTCTCATGCAATCATTTACTGATTCAGTAACAATACTTATTCAGAAATTATTTCCATTATAAGAATTTATATGTTTTGATTCTCATCATTTAAATTGAATATGTACAATTTTTAGATGTGTTATAAAATTATCCTTATTAGAGATTTTATATGCATTTACGATTTGCTCTCGTATTTACGATACAATTTGGAGGCCGACAATTCCACACCGTATATCTCCGCACTGTACAACTTGGCAAGAGTTGTACCAGTTATTTACATTTTACATGTTGCGAGCATTTACGTTTTTATAAATTTGTATTTACGATTCACTGCCAGATTTTTTCGCAATTCGATGCCGAATAACTCGTCGCTGTATAACTCGGTATTTTGTCTCAGTTGTTTTAGTGTATATACTGTACCGCAGTGGTAAAAAGCAAATCGGGAAATTTGTCACAAACCGTATATTTCTTAGCACATTATATGTCTACGAAATTGGTAAAAAATATGACGTTATCGATATAATGTTTAAACTACAAAGGAGTCACAGCATGTGAAACAATCATTGACAGTATGCAATGAACAAATGTTTGCTCGTAAAGTTCATATGAACTTATGTGCTTATTCTTATAGTTAAGGAAGTACAAGTAGTCAAAGAAAGTTTTATTGCATTTTAAATATAATATCAAGTTCTCCTACTATATCACTACCACTTTTTTTCTTTGACAAAATATTTCAAAACTTAGTTAGCACATAGCTATGAACCTTATATGCTTGAATTCAATTTTTGTTTTGTTTTTTAACCCCGGCATATATTTATGGTCATGGTAGAATCTACCAATGCAACATAATCTACCAATATACCAACCAATGGGTTACTTATCGTCGGCTTAATGGTAGGTTGTATGTGCAAATATGTAAATTTAGGAATAAGGATTTTAAATATGTTTGCTATATCAAAAAATGATAAATTTTGCACTGTCAATAGATATGTTTTTATCACAGGTTCCTAATGATCCAATTTTAATCTTCCAACAAGTCGAAAGGTCCCGCTTTGCAAACATATAGCCCTGCAAAGCTATAGAACTAAAAATTTAAAAAATGTTACATGCAACCTTGTAACACCAAGCCGACGATATGTCGGCTGGTAACATAAATTGACACTGGTAACACTGGTAACATAAATTGACAAATGTCTTAGTAATGATTTAGTTATTATAGATATAAAAACATAATAGTATATTATACGCTATTTTTTTTAATGGTGGCATTATAAATTTGGAAATAACTAGAAGAAATAACATTAAATTCTGATTCGTCATTTTAAATAATATGACAAATTGTTTAGTAGCCATGGAAAATACAATTGATGTTTACAAAATATCCTAATGTCAGAAATGGAAGCGAGTATTTTTGAGATTGCTGCTGCGGCAGAATCTTCCTTATTACCTAAGAAATCGAGTGAAAGTTATTTGAAGGAGTATAACAAGTTCAATAATTGGAAGGTTGCTCATGATGTCACCAATATCGACGAAACTTCGATTTTGGCGTATATGTCGCAATTGGTATTATTTTTTCTTACCTTTTCGTTCAATTTCTATTAGTTTTTATTTTGCAGTCAGAAATTTATAAATCTTCATCGTTGTGGTGTATACACTCAAAGATTATGTCTGTTGTAAAAATCAAACATGGTATTGACATTTCAAAATTTGCAAAAGTACAGGCTTTTTTAAAGCAGAAAAAGAAGGGTGAAGTGACTAAAAAGTCATATGTGTTTTCAGAAGATGACTTGCGGAATTTTTTTACCGAGGCTGACGATGAAAGATTCCTGTTATTGAAGGTATATTGCCACTAAATTTTTATCATAAGCTGTTCATTTTTATTTTTCGCAAGTTTGCTGCAACTCTGGGAATATTTGGAGCTTGCAGGCGTTCTGAACTCTATAATTTATGTACTTCAGATGTAGTGGAGGAAGGTCCAAATTTAGTTGTTCATATTAGAGAAACAAAAACCGACAAACCAAGGAAATTTGCAATAATTCAATTCGCAGGAGACATTGCGTACGTGGACTTGATTAAAAAATACACGGCCATACGTCCGAAGACATCCTTGAATAAGCTATTACTAACATATCGAAATGGAAAGTGTATCAACGAACCAGTTGGTATCAACACTTGCGGTAACTTCCCTAAACTGATAGCAAAATATTTGATATTGGAAGATCCTAGCAAGTATACTGGTCATTCATTCCGACGGTCTTCGGCAACAGTAATTGCTAATACTGGAGCAAATTTGACAACAGTGATGGACGCAGGAGGATGGAAATCTATGAGTGTTGCTGCCAGCTATGTCGAAGAGTCCACACATAGTAAAATTCAAATTGCGAAAAGGATTGTCAATGGCATTGCAGGAAGTAGCAGTGAAGAACCGTGTGTATCAAGTGCTACGGCAGAACATTTAATAATATTTTCAAACAACCAAAATTGTGAATTTCATATTACATTTAATAAATGATGGGGTTGACAGTTGTCAGTGTCAGTGTTAAATTTGACATTTCCATGGCAATGTTTATAGCACGTACGTGCCATAAACGCACGTTTATGCACGGTTTTGGTAACCATAACAAACTGTTTATAATGCCACCATTAAAAAAAAAATAATTATGGTGGAGTGCAAAGCAAGTTTTACATATCGGTACATTACACTTTCTACATAATGTTGTCGTACGCTATTTAATTTCAAGTTGTAGAAAGTATCTGCTTCTGGGCATGTGTATTCTTCCTACCGTCATTGTTTCCCTTGCGACTAATTGCAATATCGCTAGAATGGTAATTGCTTAGTACTTCTTTTGTATCTTGCCATTAGAAAAAAAATGTTCGAGACATATTGCAAACAGTTTTTAATTTTCCTCTGTTGAGTTTTTCATCAGATTTCAATGCATTTCAATGCAAATCTAATTGCATATGATAACATCTCATCGCAAGTATTCAGAGGCTACCATTAGATGAAATAATACTGCATACACGGGATATAATAAGCCCAGTGGATTTATGAAACTTTCATTGCGACATATATAACCCAATGATAGTGAAAGGGTTAATATTTTGATGACAATACATAGTAGGACATAATATGTTGGTTCATATTATGTAAGATCAATTTCCTCAAATGGCAGATTTGAGCCAAATGCAAAATAATGTCAAAATTTGACTTATTTGACAAATAAGTCAAAAAGCAAATTGACACACATAGTTGCACGTTGGAGACTACGAGGAACAAACAAAATTACAGGAAGGTCTGATGAGGTAGATATACGATGTAAAGATGTTATTGGGGAGGAAATTGATAAGAACAGCACAGGACAGAAAACGTGAAAGGAGCTAGAAGAAGCCTACATCCAGTATTGGACGATCTAGGGCAAAAGAAGAAGAAGAATAATGAAATTAGCAATGCTGGTAAAATAGCTTATATGTGGGGTGTAAAGTTAGTTCGCCTCCTCGTAGTGCACCCTGGATAACGCTAAATGAACTAACACATACTACTGGCAGTCAGATAATCTTAGGATACAATAACTTAAACACATTCTATAAAACTTCAAAAATGAGAAACGCAACGAAACAATCATAATAGTGACTGTGACTAGGCCTGCAGATATCCGAAGATTTCATGATTCGGATATTCGGATCCTACAGGATCCGAGTACCGAAATATCTGAGATGTCGGATCGGGATCCGATACCCAAGGATCCGGATCCACTATCCGACACCTCGGATCCGGATCAGTTGGGTAAATGAGCCAATTCTTGAACCTCCTCACGAATCAAGGTCGTGAGGTGATCCTTCGAATCGGCTTGTGACCTTGAAAAGTCTAAATGTCAGGAAGGAAAAGGTTAGAGTGAAGGTCAAGGTCAAGGTTAAGTGTCAAGGTCAGGTAGGAAAAGTTAGTAGTGAGAGTGAAGGTCAACGACTCTACTTGAGCGCAGGGAGATGTTGTCGCTGTGATGGTCTGGAAGTAACTGAATTATTTTCAAGTACGTATAGCATTATAGACAAACGCAGGACACATGGTCAAGGTTAAGCTGCAGGTCAACGACCCTACTTGAGCGCAGGACGATGTTGTCGATGTGATGGACTGGAAGTAACTCAAGTATTTTAAAGTGCGTATAGCATTATAAACAAATGCAGGACACTAGGTCAAGCTCAGGCTGCAGGTCAACGACCCAAATTGAGCGCAGGACGATGTTGTCGCTGTGATGGTCTGGAAGTAACTGAATTATTTTCAAGTACGTATAGCATTATAGACAAACGCAGGACACTTGGTCAAGGTCAAGCTGCAGGTCAACGACCCTACCTGAGCGCAGGACGATGTTGTCGCTGTGATGGTCTGGAAGTAACTGAAGTATTTTCAAGTGCGTATAGCATTATAGACAAATGCAGGACACTTGGTCAAGGTGAAGCTGCAGGTCAACGACCCAACTTGAGCGCAGGACGATGTTGTCGCAGTGATGGACTGGAAGTAACTGAAGTATGTTCAAGTGCGTATAGCATTATAGACGAATATAGTACTGGGCATTTGATCTCCACCAGGTCTCGATGATGATGATGATGTGATGACGTGATGATGTGATGTCGGTAATCTCCAGATCTTCACCAGCTTGCTCCCACTACTCGGATCCACTATCCGACACCACGGATCGGATCCACTATCCGATACCTAGGTTCCGGATCAGAATCCGGATCCGAATCCACTATCCGACACCTCGGATCGGATCCACTATCCCATACCTAGGTTCCGGATCAGAATCCGGATCTGAATCCACTATCAGACACCTCGGATCCGGATCCACTATCCGGATCTGGATCCGCTATCAGACAACCAAGGATCCGCATGTCCGGATAGTTTAGGATCCGAATCCTCAAATATCTGGATCTGGGTTACAGGCCTAACTGTGACCCATTACGTATGTTATATCACCTATGTCGCCTATGATCACTATTAAATTCCACACTGTTCATACTTGACCATTCATAACTTAACATTATAAAACTTAATATTCACATTATAAAACTTAACATTAACATTATAAAACTTAACATTATAAAACAGTTTTTGATTTCATAACTTAGTAATTTCATTAATTTGAAATATTTTTTGTACAGTTTATTCGATATTTACAGCTTTCGTTGTCATTAAATCTTTAAAATTATTATAAACAACAAAACAAAACTTAAAAACTTTATTGTAGTTCCATAACTATGAGGATTAAGACACATGTTTATCTGATATTTGTTACTCAAAAATATCAAAAGTTTAAAAACGTCAAAGTTTATTCTACATACTGTGACTCACCCTGTATATTGATTATCGCGATATTCAAAGCAGAGTATTTTGCTACAAATGGTAGTTCGTGAATTCCCATACTTTGAGAACTAAAAATTTTCACATTTTTTATTCTCAAGCATTTTTCTATGAATTTTATATAGGGCAGTAACTTTATATCATCTTTGGTAAAAATGCGCTTTAGAATTCCAGTAATAAGAGTTCTAACTTAAAAGATATCCTTGATATATCGAAAAATATTTAATATATTTTTGTATCTTTAATATTTCAGCTGACAATATGCTGGTTATTCGAACACAATAACAGAATCCGCAAACAAAATATTAATAGAGAAGATGATCATATAAAAAAGATCTAAATGTCACAGAGATCTTCAAGCAAATTTCGAAAATTTCTATAAAAATTTACAATAAAAATCTTCGAAGTATGCAAAATTTGCATAAAAATTACTGAATGTATTCTGATTGTAAAATGTATCAGCAGCGTTTTCGTGTTATTCGAACATACAATAACATACAATAAAAAAAGTAATAGAGGAAATGTTAAAATACCAGAGATTTTCATGCAAATTTTGGAAATTTCTATTAAAAATTACAAAAAAAACTTCGCAGATTCTGCAAAATTACAAATTTCAGTCGGAAACGAAGTATGTTTCATATAAATCTTATAAATCTCTGCATTATATTATGTTATAAATCATTATAATTCAACATCGATCATATATTCTATGGTCTAAATTTTTGTCTGAACAATTCGTACATAGAAAGTTTCGAATATAAAATACGTGTTAAATACGTATGTTCGAACGTAAAAATATATAAAAATTACAGGAAATTATACAAATTTATATAGAAATTATATAATAATTATTTATTAAATTATTATTTATTAATATATTTAATATTTATTAATTAAATTATATATTAATTATATAATTCTGGTCTTCCATTTATTTTGGTTAGTCGTTTATACACTCTTTCGTTATTCTTACATGTGACAATTTTCTTGCTATCGTTTTTTTTCCTGGCAAAACATGAAATACATCCATATTCTACTTTAGAAATAAAAGTTTTCCATATAAACTATCACATGCGAGTCATAGAATTCTTTGAAACTGGGCATAGTAAACAACATTCAAGATTAACTCAATTTTTCGAAGAAGACATTTTTCACTTACGAGATAAAATTTAACAAGGAAGAATAACAAAACAGGAGAAATTTTCATTTTTTAGCATAGGAAATTAAAAGCCTGAAGTCCCACTTCAGGAATGTTTTTTGCATTAACGATTTATTTTTAAATTTGTTATAAGATTTGTTTTGTAAATTGTAAGGTCTACAAAATTTAATAAATTTATAATTAATTTAATTATTTTTGCCTGTTTCTAGTGTGAAATTTATATTTATGTATATTTTGTTTATGCATTTTTGTACATCTAAGATTGTGTTAGTGTTATTATATTTACAAATTATTAAAATGTCATCTGTGTAACGTTTAAGAAAAAATGACGCATTTGTCGTATTTTCATGACGTATAAATGATTATATTTTGTGTGGATTATTGTTGTTAATAATAATATTTTCTAAATGATCTAAAATATATTAGATAATAATCCACTTAAAGCTGATTCCATAGGAAAACAAAGAATAATAAAGAAATAAAAATATAAAGCATTTTTAATATTTTCCATTAAGTACTAAATATAAAGAAATAATTACAATATGTATAACTATAATATCACTGGTATAAATGTGTAACACCCTTTCTGGGTAACACGGTGGTAATAAACAAATATAAATTACATTTTTTTATTGAGCAACCTTTTGGTATTAGTTGTAGTTGTATTTATTGTAGTTTCTTATTCAATTTAGAAACACCCTATATAAATACATTTTTCTGAAGAGTCAACTGTTTTTTTTTTCTACCGCCTAATTGATAAAATATGTTTTACCTATAACATTTTTTCAAAAACGCCTATTAGACCTTATATCAAATCTGAACTTTCTTGAACATAATACCCACAAAGAGTAATGGCCATTGGGGCAGTTATTGAAAAACGGGTTTAACAGCCGGATGGCAACACCAAGAGCATAACAGATAGCCGATAAATTGCTGACCGCGTTTTCGTCGCCGTAATGCGTTATATGTTTGCTTTGTAGCGATTAAGCTGAGCTGCGTAGCGCCCCAGGGCGCCGTGCTCTGAAACAATAATAGAGTCCGGCCCTGCTCCAACACATGTCGCAAACCGCAGATCGGTTAATAATGGCTGTGGAATCGGTTCGAGTATCAGAATTCCCGGAAGGCGTACTTAGGGCCCCATTGTCTGCGACTCCATCGTACGGACGAGGATTACGTTTTTAAACTTTCATCGGTACGGTGCGATGCAGGGATAATACGATTGAAAAACGTCTCCCCATGGAAATCAATCGATAGACATTTCGCAACCCAAACGACTAGCTAGGATTTTATGCACAAGGCGGTTATCAATTAATCGTATACTTCAGATAATCTTATTAGGGATTTTTCAATCAGAATCCACGCGCACTGCTAATCCATGCACGTGAATTTCATCCCTTTAAGCTTAATGACTGCAGCCCAATTAACTGTAATACGCCAAACGATTTCTTATGGATACATATGATATATAAAATATGTATAACAAAAAAGATGAAAATTTGTTTCAATTTAATTACATAGTTGGATAAAATGATTCATCAAAATGTAATTTTTTTCGTTAACATGCAATAAATTATTATTATTAATAATATTATTGTATCAAAATATCTACAATGCCAAAAAATATTTGTTTAGTTTGTAAAATTGTATAGTCTGTGGTATATGATTATCGACTTAGAAGGATTTCTATATCAATCATATTGAGAACTTTTCTGAACTTTGGATTTGGTAAACAAGACTAGTTTGCGTAATGGAAGCAATTTTTCCTGCAAAAATACCGCACTGGGTATCTGTATTTGTCACTTTCATGTGTGAATGAAGTTATTATAAAACTTTTCAATCAGCGCGTGAGTCAATCTCCCAGGTTCCTATAATACCGGCAGGATACGGTGCCGGTGACAGCTTTACATTTCTAGACGTGATCTTTCCCCGGAAATAAATAGGCCACTGCTTTTTCGCACCTTGCCATTCCTCACATCCAGCGAACTCTTAAGCGACGTAACGAGTTTCCTTTCTTCGGAATAACTTTTTTCCCAGAAATTTAAGTCGGCGCATCGACCCCTCGAGTAAAGGGGCGCGGGGATTAACGTAACATCGCGTCTGATATAAATTAAATTACGATTTTCCCGCTTGTGGCCACGTCACTTCGGGCGCCCGCTAGGCGACGAACGGATCCGTTAAGGTCCTGACAGCCGTCTACTGATCCGTGAACTGGAATTTAAATACGTCAAAACAGGAAAATATCACGGAGACATTTCGGGGGCCCCCGGGGGTGACATTCTGCGAGGGATGATATTGTGTTTACATCGCGTCGCATTATCGCGCCCCCACATCACCCGGAATTTACAGAACGTATTGATTGCTCCCGCTTTGTTCGGTAATCGGACGCGGCATTTCGGCATCATCATAAACACGACAGGGTATTGAATTTTCGCGGTGTTCGTTGAAACCGTCTGGCGATGATTTGATGATTTATGCGTGAATTAGCGCGCAAAAATTCTGCCTCTCACATGAACCAAAATACAGGACCGACAAACTATTAGTAACTACCTGACCGTTAGAAGGCAGAATTAAAATGATAAGATATTTGATTTTAAGTGCTAGAATTCAAGAAAAATGGAATAGGTTTTGTAAAAGAAAAAAATGGACAGCCCCTGAATGTATCCATGCCTCTTGATATTAATAAACTAATAAATAATTATACAGGTGTTAGGGAAGTCGACCGAAACATTTTTATGGCTGAATCAGGGATCAAAATGTAGTCGAATATTCCTTTGCAATTTTTTGTTTAGATAGATATATTTTGTTTTGCAAAGTTTCAAACGTTCAATTTGACCCTTTTAACAAAGTCAAAAGTAGTAATGCAAGTAACATGCTTGATTTCAGAAAACAATGCATTATGGACATTTATTTAGCAGTTTCATACATATGCGGTACCAATTTTAACACACATTTAGTGGAAAACTATGCATCTGGACCAAAAGTGGCAAACGAAAATATTCAACTACATTGTGCACCCTGATTCATCCCTTGAAAGGTTTCGGTCGACTTTCCGAATACCCTGTATATCAACGTATTAAAGATTTTCCTACTTTCTATTAGAAAACGTTTTTAAATCTAAAGTTTCTTACATAAAATCTTAATTCTAAAATAATCTTGATCAGTTTTTGATGGTGTCCAGAAGTCACATTTTCATATCAACACAAACAGACATTATTCAAAAAACAAAATTAATAAAATTGAATTATTTGAAATTAAAGAAATATGATACCAAGATTAAGCTACGTATTTAGCAAAATAAATTTAGCTTATAGGAAAATAGATATTTCCTCATATACCTACTCGCAATAGGCATAAAGCAAATAAATAAAATTTCGTTAGGTAATATTAAAAACTCGATAACTTTTCATACGATTAACGTAAGTGCATTTCTGCATGTAAAAAGTTGAGCATGATCAATGCTCATTTCTTGACATATTATCTTAAATAAATAAGCCATTGATTTTGAAAGTATGAAATAACTTTTTATACGATTAACAGTGCAGTTCTGCATGTAAAAAGTTGAGTATTAATAATGCTCATTTCTTGATATATTATCTTAAATAAATGAGCCATTGATTTCGAAAGTGGGGCAAGTCCATTTGTTTCAAATTAAGAAAACTCCAGAAATATACAATGGGCAACATTTCTTGTGTATTTCTGGACTTATCGGAATTAAAAAAAAAAACACATGGTGGCTTCTTCAGGTGAATAATCTTGATGAAATTCAAATGTATTGATATTTCTTGACATATTATCTTAAATAAATGAGCCAATGTCCAGAAGTATACAAGGGACAACATTCCTTGTATATTTCTGGCTTATCGGAATTTAAGAAAATATCGCCACACTGTGGCTTCTTCAGGTGAAGAATATTGATGAAATTAAAATGTACAGTTATTTATGATGTTTTTAAAATAATACAATAATAATAAGTATTACCTGTAAGTACTAAAGATAACAACTTTAACCATCATAAATAACTGTACATTTTAAATCCATCAAGATTATTCGCCTGAAGAAGCCACAGTGTGACAAAACATTATTGTGATGTATGAAATAATTTTTTCTACTCCTACAGTTTAATTGATATATTAAGCATTCGCTACCTGTACCTAAAATATAGTCATTTAGATACAAATTTTTCATTAAGATACAAGTTTATCTAAACAGACATGACAATGACATATATAAAATTAATTTTGAGAGCTGTGCATGAGAAATTGGTGATACGTATTCTTAATAAATTGTTGCTTTTTTAAATAAAATCATTAAACAAGTTTAATGAATTTTGACTGTTGATAATATTTATTCTTAATTTTTATTGACAGCTGTGCATGAGAAATTGGTGATTCATATTCTTAATAAATTGTTGCTTTTTTAAATAAAATCATTAAACAAGTTTAATGAATTTTGATAGTTGATAATATTTATTTTTAATTTTTATGCTGTGTCGTTGAAAACATTTTGTTAAACATATTAAAATTATTGTATTGTATATTTACTTCTAATAAATTTTGAAAATTACCACTTTCATGCTTTGTCGAAGAAAAAAGAGTGTACACAACTCGCATTTATTGGTTATTAAATGCTCGTTGCATAATATCTGTTTTATTGTTATCTTTATTCTTTATTCTATTAAAAATGGATGACACTATAAAAAATATAGACGAAACTATAACAAAAGTAATTAAATATTTGAAAGTTATAAAGATAATATTATTATAATTAAATCATAACTATAAAATTTAATTGGAATTATCAAATTCTGACTGCAGTTATCAAATTTGATCCTCAATATTAACATAACTCGTCAGAACACAAATGAAATTTGATGATTTAACTTGAAATTCACAAATTTGGGCGACAACTGCTAATATTTTTTTATTATTTTAAGAACAGATATCATATTTCACTAAATATTTCAACAGAACTAGTGAAAAGCAAACGCGAGTCCACAAAATTTAATTGAACATTCGAACTTTGATAACTTTTTTTCGAAACTTCGAACATCGAAATTTCAAAATTAACAGCTTAAATCTTGATTTTGAAAAATGTACTTGCCCCACTTTTAAACTCAACAGCTGAAATCTTGATTTTGGAAAATGGACTTGCCCCACTTTCAAAATCAACGGCTCAAGTATTGATTTTTATACTTTTGTCAGAAACTGTTATCAATTTTTCGAAAAGTTGAATTTTTTGTGATTGATGCTCATTTATTGTCAGAGTACCGTGAATAAATCGTGTGTATAACAGTTTCGTCTTGGACTGCTATCATTTTTTGGTGAAAATCTAAGTTTTTATGATTACTGCTCATTTGTTGACCAATTTTCTTGAATAAAACTTTACTTCTTGTGGTCGACGGCTATAGTATTAACGAATATCTAAATATAAACTTTCCACTAACTGATTATTGATGATTAATAACTGATGATGCTTTATGACTTACTTTTGTAATTTAATTCAATTCAAGTTTTCTGCTTCTGACTTCTGCTTATTTCATGACAATTTATCCTGAATAAATCTTGATTTTAACAGTTTTATCAAGAACTGTTATCATTTTTTCGTGGAAGTTAATATTTTTGTGATTGCTGCTCATTTATTAAAAAAATACAATTACCTTGAATAAATCTTGGCTTTAACACTTTAGTCTAAGACTGATTGCTATCAATTTTTCATGAAATTGTATGTATTTATGATTGTTGCTCAGTTCTTGACGAATTTTCTTGAATAAAACTTTACTTCAACAGTTTCGTCCAGATTTTTTTATCAATTTTTCGTAAATGTTAAAATTTTTGTGATTCCTAGTTATTTCTTGACAAATTATCTTGAATAAATCTTGACTTTAATTCTTTCGTCAAGAACTGTTATCAATTTTTCGTATTTTTTTATTGCTGCTCATTTATTGACCAATTTTCTTCAATAAAACTTGACTTTAACAGTTTCGTCTAGAATCGTTATCAATTTTAAAATATTTTGTGGTTGCTGCTCATTTCTTGAGAAATTATTTGAATAAATTAAGCTTAGAAATTAGAAATAAAATTGATACCAGACGTAGTTAAGAGTTAAAAATGAACTGTTTCGTCTACTATCAATGTTTTGAGAAATTTTCAATTGTTATGACTGCTGCTCATATCTCGAAAAATTGTCTTTAAGAAATCTTTTATTTTGAAAAACAGTTTCGTCTGGAACTGCTTTAGAAATAGTCATTTCGCTAATAGATAAGGTGACCAGATCCTAACCATACGAAAGCGGGACATTTCAAATTAATTAACAAAGAACGCAAGACGCAATATATACAGGGTGTATCCTAAAAGAAGCCGCTGGGCAATAACTCCATAACCCCCTAACTATGTATTGATTTATTGCTAGATTTCAATTTAAAAAAAACAAAATTAAATTTCTCCACATGTTCTACAAAGGGGACATAATTTTCGTTTTTTTTTTTTTAAATCAACTGTCATTTCAGCAATAGTATGCTAGACTTTGCAAAAAAAATAAAAATAGGGCCCCTCTGTAGACATGTGGAGCCATTTAGTTTTGTTTTCGTTTTATTGAAATCAGCCAATAAATAAAGGAGTTATCGCTAGCGGCGTTTTTTAAGCAGACACCTTGTATAATATTATATTACAAGTTTTTTTAACAACATGAAATATAATGTCATATTTACAAATATAATAAATACGAGGCATGTTTTTAAAGTACCGTTTTGTATTTAGGCCGTTGCAGCGCTGCTACCAAATACAGATATAGGCGAAATATATAAGCTGATAACTTCAAAATAGCGAATAAAAAACCACCCCGAAAAAAAAAACAATCTTTCAAAAGTCGGGACATTTTTGAAACGTGGCGGGACGCGGGACAAATTTCTAAAAATCGGGACTGTCCCGCCAAAATCGGGACGTCTGGTCACCTTACTAATAGATGGTTTTATGAAATGGGTTAACAATTTTTTTACTTTAATTTTTTAATTTAAGTTTTCCCTATACATTTAACAGGAATAATTAACACGATGCAATCACATCATTTCAGATGTTGCTGCTGAAGGCAGCACTTTTATTTTGTTACCGTTTTGTTCTAAGTTTAATTGGAAATATTCAGCATCTTTTTGTAGTTATAATACCTAATCATATTTTATTGGTTGTATTTTGTCCTTAATTTCGATTTTTTAAATTTTTTAATCTATATTTATACGACCGGTTTCGAACCTAACATGGGATCATCATCAGCTGAAAAACAATAAAATAATTAAAACAATACAGGAGTTACACTTTAATAATACAGTATTTGTTACAAAAAGTACTAACTCTAAAGCTATATACTATAATTGTTATAAATAATAAAAAATAAAGAATTTCGTTAAAAAATATATATTATACAAACATACAAGCAATAATTGAAAACCTTAATATGAGAAATATTAAAGATTTAATCATATTTTGTTTGCAAATATCTGCATTACAAAAACCAGATGTCATCTCTCAAGTTTTAATTCTAGACCTTCTAGGGCGACATAAGGAAAAAAATTAAAAATTTGCTTTGATTGCAGAAAACAAAATATTACCATATTCATACAATTCATACAAAACTTAATAATATAATATTAAATTTGCTTTGATTGCAGAAAAAAATATTGCCACAGTCATACAATTCATACAAAACTTAATAATATAATTACTAATTATTTTTTCAATAATCAATAATAGTTTATTATTATTGTTTGTTGATGTGTGTTGATTATTTCTTGATGTTTGTTGATTGTGTAGTTGATTATTAATTGGTATTAACAAGGTCTGCATTTGATATTTTCAACAATATGAAATCCACTTATTTTCTAAAGTATTCAATTATTTAGTTGTACCCACTATAAATGCCAAGGAGCAATGTGGTGACGCTATTCTGGTGGCTGCGCCGGGTAAAACTGATGCACCGTTCACTTCGTTATAGTTTGGTACATATTTTTCCATATTGTTTTCGCCACTTTTACTAAATACTTCAAATGTATATGTTTGATTGACGGTGTTAGCAAAATTGGATCGATTAAATTATATTATTGACTCGCCTGGAGGTTGGCCGATTGTTTGTCTCTCTGAACATAATGTTCTATTTGTTTTGGGTCGTAAAACATAAATAAAAAAAAATATATACAACTCTTATAATAACATCAAATACTGTTTGTAGATCTACACTCTTATTTTTAAGCGAATACTCGACTTTTAAGTGAAGAATTTACACTATCTCATTAATATTTTCAGAATCATATTTTCAGTATTGATTTGACTTTCTTTGTTTCATTATATAAAAAAAATTGTGGTTTCGTAAAAGTAACGCGAATCATTCTAAACATCTTGCGATCCCTTGAGGAGGGAGGTGGGGAGAACAGGTTAGATTAGGTTAGGTTAGGTGGGGGGAAGAGGAAGGGGGAGGCACTGGTTGAAAAACACAGCCTTATATAATGAGTAGCCTTAGGTTTATATCTCGAAAAGGGTAATATAAAATTATTTGCTATCAATCAATTTTATAGCAGATATAGTCTAGAAATGCATTATGATGTCAGATATCTATGCTTAAATTAAACCTTAACAGATAATAAAAATAAAAACATTTCAAACGTAAACACATTAAATCAACACTTAAATGCATCGCCATGCTGTTGAATCCTTTTAGTGGAGGCGCCGGGCATATAATCTTCATAATACACCCCACAAGTTATTCATTGCATAACACATTTTTTCGCTACACTTTTTGCGGATACGTCGACTCAGATGCACAATTGATGATATTGGAAGGTCGGGATCAAAGAAAAAAATACGCCGAGCCATGGGAGAGTCGCCCTGAGCCGGGGTGTTAAATAAATTTCGTCGCATCACATAAAGATGTTATCGGGAATCAAAACTCGACGCTGAAGCGGTGCGTAATATGAACACTGATTCCAGACGTATCGGGTTACGGGGCTTTATCCCCAGTCGCGTTATCGTTGACAGTCCCGACAGATTCGCCTTTGAATTTACACATCACGCCACTCCAGATCTCGCACATCTCGCCCTGTGCTATTTATTTGTCTTAACAGCTTCTCGGCTACATAAATGTGGACTTTGTGTAACTGATGAGGCGCCAGGAGTGAAGATAATATGCGATACCTCCAGGAAATTAAACCATTTTCCTTCATATGTCTCAGTGCATACTATTATCTAATAATGAGATTTGCACGAGAACTATATACAATTAAATCTAACTTTAAAATGCATTGCAGCTTTGGAGATTCATTCGGTTTTATTTATTATGTGGCTAAAATTTATTATTTTGTTCAGATAAATGAACAATTTGAGAATACAAAATATTTGCATTATATTTATGTATTATTCAATGGTCTGAACATCAGTATTTTAATACAAAGTATGAAATTATAATGTGTTATTAAATTTCACTTTCAGATGTTTTCTGTCTCTTCACAATTTATTGATTTACTACTATTTCTATTCAAAACAAAAGAAACAAAAAAAATCATATATCGTTAATTACATGGCATTGTTAAAATTCGTACTATGTCTTCGAATCGCGATTCTTCAGCTGTAAAATATATATTTTTTTCATTAAGCTATATCTATAATCGGTATAATTTATAATGGAAACTTCTTCCTTGCATGTGTTTAAACTCTTTGCACGTGCAGAAAAAATATATACATATTCATGTAGTCCAAACTTGTGACGAATTTTCTATATCCTGTAAGATTAATGTCATTGAGGTAATGGCAATTGCTATATTTTTGTATATTTCTTGTATTGCGTACAGAATTGTAAATTTTCCTCATTCCCTAAATCTGCACAAATTACAGTTGATTGCAAAAAAAGTTGACTAGAAATTTTTGGCTGCTTGAGCAACATTGATGTTAGAAATGTCTCTAATAAGACAGTGTAAATAACTTCAGTGTAAAAGTCGGTAAATGTCAGTGTCATTAAAAACAATTAAACAGCAGACTTCTGGGACTGTACTTTTGTTGACATTATTTCTTGCAACAATTTGTCTTATTGGTAAATCGTTATTTAAATCTGCGATAATTCTAACTTTGGTTTCATCATGTATGAGAGGCATTTTAACACTTAACTTATGTAAGTTTTAAACTTAATGTCAACTTTGAGAGATTGTCATATTCCAAAGAAATGAAGGGTTACGAAAAACCATATTTATGAAATAACATTTTGAGAAAAAATAAATATAGTAAACTGTTTTTATCTTCTTTTTTGCAATAAACTGTATAAATGATGTATTTCATGCAAAACTTTGAGCTTAATTTTTGTGGTGTAGATCTACATGGTTATTCAAATTCGATTATCACTGTGGGGATGTCAAAAACGGTGGGAGATGCGATGTCGGTTAAAATGCTACTTAAAATTAAAAATAAAGGAACATTTAAGAGACATACATATGTCAAATTTACTACACAATCATACTTTCGGCATAAACAAAAATACAAAACTCCTACACAATACAGATAAAGGCTTAAAACAAATTTTATTAGAAGAATTTGAAATAGATAAAACTAACAACACAGAACACAACATATAATTCCATAATTACCAAACTTAATTAACATTTAAACTTCTTTATATATTTTTAAATAATCTATATAACACATAAAACAATAAAAACAATAAAATAAAACTTCAAATTAGACATCTATATTCTTTAAATTTTCAAATTTTATTTAAAATAAGTTCAGGATATATACACATTAAATACGTAAGTATATAATTCTAAAATAATCGGTTGGGGCTTGTGAAATATTAATCTTAAAGAAAAATACAAATTATCCTTTTTCACAACGACTTTTTTTTCTAAATGTACATTTCAACCACTATTTGTACTGTTTAATTTGTATAATTCTAAATATATACTTAATAATACTTATTTAGGAATTGATTTTACTTTCTAGCACCAAAATTAATACCCCATAAAAAAATAATTTTCACACATTTTTATTCTTCCCGACACTAACGAATTACATAAACACTAAACCATTTATACACATTATAACATGAAAGACATACCGAATACTATTACAATTTATATTTAAATATTTTTGTAACAAACTTAACTACAATTTTACATTTAACCTAATTTATAGTGTTATTCGTAGATATGCCTCTGATGATGGTTGGTTATAACTGAAACTAGTCAGGCGATAATAACAAATAATACAGTAAATAAACAAATACCAGTAAGTACTTATTAAAACAACCTTAAATATATTGAAAAAAAAAATATTTAAAATGCATTGCAGCTTTGGATATCCATTTGGTTCTATTTAATATTTGGCTAAAATTAAATAATTTAATCAGATAAGTGAAATAATAAAATAAATACACAAAACTGCAAGGCATTCATCAGACACACAGTGACAATTTACAGATGAACAAGTACAATTGATAGATGAATCAGTAACAATTGACAGATGAGTCAGTGACAATTGATATATGAATCAGTGACAATTGGTTTTAAAATTAAATTGACAAAATTTAAATGCCATCCTCAAAGTATTTTTTTTAATTTAAGTATTTTTAATTTAATTTTTAATTAATTTGTCTGAATGTGTAGTATTGGTTAAATGATCTTTTTTACTACTATAATAAAATCTATATTTTTTGTAATAAACTTAACTCTAATTTTATATTTACCGTAATTTATTGTATTCTTCGTAGATATACCTCTGATGATGGCTTGTTATAACCGAAACTAGTCAGGCGATAAAAATAAATGATAAAATAAATAAACAAATACCAGTAAGTACTTATTAAAACAACCTTAAATATATTTAAAAAATCTATATTTAAAATGCATTGTATCTTTGGATATCCATTTGGTTCTACTTAATATTTGGCTAAAATTAAATATTTTGTTCTAATGAATGCAATAATAAATTAAATACACAAAAATACAGGGCATTCATCAGACACACAGTAACAATTGGCAGATGAACAAGTACAATTGACAGATGATTCAGTGACAATTGACAGATGAGTCAGTGAAAATTGATATATGAATCAGTGACAATTGATTTTAAATTCGAGAATATTTAAATGCCATCTTTTAAAAATACTCTGAAAATGTTTTTTTTAAATTAAGTATGTTTAATTCAATTTGTAATTAATTTGTCTGAATGTGTGGTATTGGTTAAATGAATTTTCTAAAAAATACTATTTTACTACCTTTCTTTACTATTATAATAAAATCTAGATTTTATAATATACATGTATGTAGCTATGAATAGGCTCCTATATACAGGGTGGCCCACCTATCCTCGCTCAGATTATTGCTGCTAGAATAATGAAAATTTAGGAAAACATCTGATTGGAAAATATTGGATACTAGATGTGCTACCTTCTAAAATTATTTTCGAGTATAAAGAGTGCATCATGAATCCGGGACACAAAATTTGGTATATTTTTAAACGGATCACCCTATATTATTTCATTTTTATAATCTGATTTATGTGGGCTTCACAAATCATGTTTATTTTTTGAGATCAGATGCAACGTTGCTTAGTTATTCACATTTTAATAAAATTTAACGAAAAATCATGGACGTGGAAAAAAAATTAACAAAACCTTATTATTCAAGACCAATGAAAAATCTGCGTAGGTATTAAGTACCTAAGCAATGTGCCAAAACATACACAATATTTTGAGTCACGTAGAATACACAGGGTGTTCTGAAACAACGGTACAATTTTGCTATTTTCAAATGGTTAAAACTCATCTTTTTAAATGGAACACCCTGTATATCGCATCATATTATGTGTGCTCATCTATTGAGCTATTTAATGGTAGCATATGGACTATAATCTAATAATAAGTCCATGATATTTCGCTAAATTGTATTACAATGTGAATAACTTGGCAACGTTACATCTGATCCGTAAAAATAAAACTGATTTGTGAAGCCCACATAAAGCAGATTCCAAATATGGAATAATATACAGTGTGTTCCATTTAAAAATGAGATCAAATGTTGTGTCCCGGATTTATGGTACACTCCGTATATTCTTTAATTTTTGGAATCTGCTTCATGTCGGCTTAACAAATCATCTGGCTCCTATAGAATGCATTATAAGGCATATAAGTAATAACGAAATTTCATCTCTAAAGAATTAAGTTAATTTCAGTTGTTTTTAAATTTCTTGATAAGTGTTAGCTGCAATGTTTCGTAATTTTTAATAACAATATATTTTGTTGGAAATATTAAACATATTTTAATGAAGATAAACCTAATCTCAGTCTTTAATTTAGTTTTGAATTAATTTGTCTGAATGTGTGGTATTGCTTAAACGAATTTTCTTAAAAATACTCTACATTTTATTATAATTTCGACAAAAACTCATATTCTCTGTAGTGATACTCGACAAACTGTTGTGCAGTTATCCGCAATTTACTTGTTATTTTAGAGAGTCGTTTGTATGACGTTCCCTACAAAATCATTAGCAGCGCTGAAAGGAGCGCTAATGCCACTGAAACATGTACACCAGGACAAATAACATATGATTTGTTGGGCACGTGTCTTTGACATGTGTAATTGCAACGAGCGATCGAGGCCCCTACAAGTTACTGTTGCCATTGGTCAAGACCCCAGCATGATTGATTACAGAGTGACACTGTAAATTTATAACTTATGATATATTTACAGCAGTTTCCCTTAATTCAATAAATAATTTCACATATAACTCACTATAATTTGAATGACTTCAATTAAATCTAAATTTCATAATAATATATGTATGCAGCTATGAAAAGGCTCCTTTTGCATATAAGGCTATAATTTGAATGACTTCAATAAAATCTAGATTTGATAATATACATGTATGAAGCTATAAAAAGGCTCCTTTTGCATATAAGGCTATAATTTGAAAAACTTCAATAAAATCTAGATTTGATAATATACATGTATGAAGCTATGAAAAAGCTCCTTTTGCATATAAGGCATATAAATATAAACGAAATTTCATTGCTAAAGAATTATGTTAGAAGCTTATAGTTGGTTCTAAATCTTTTGGTAAGGGTTAGGTGCAATGTTTTCCTATTTTTGTTACCAATATATTTTTTAATAAGTCGGATATACAGGGGGTCCAAATTAGTACTCCTTATTTTATTTGTCTTGCATTTATCATAAAAATAATGGCTTTAATTTATTTGGAAATTTGATATAAGATACGTACACAGTACACCTGAAACTAATTTTCCTAAAATTTGACAAAGTTTCAGTATTAAATAAAGGAGAAAATTAAACACTTAATAAATCACATCGATGTATCATATATCGCTACGTGAAATAAAGAATTGAATTGAATTGAATTGAACTATCTGCATTGACAAGTATGGGTTAGCTATTTCTGAAATTTCTGAAAATTTATTATTTGCAAATTTCATATTAGATTTGTATTTAGTACGCCTGATGCTAATTCTCCTAAAAATTTGACAAAGTTTCAGTATTAAATAAGGAGAAAATCAAACACTTAACTGTCTGCATTGACAAGTATGGGTTAGCTATTACTGACTTATCTGAAAATTTATTATTTGCAAATTTCATATTAGATTTGTGTTAAGTAGGCCTGAAGCTAATTCTCCTGAAAATTTGACAAAGTTTCAGTATTAAATAATGGAGAAAATTAAACACTTAACTTTCTGCATTTACAAGTATGGGTTAGCTATTACTGAAATTTCTGAAAAAGTATTAAATGCATATTTCTTATTAGATTTGTATTTAGTACACCTGAAGCTAATTCTCCCAAAAATTTGACAAAGTTTCAGTTCTAAATAAGGGAGAAAATCCTACATTTAACTTTCTGCATTGACAAGTATGGGTTAGCTATTACTGAAATTTCTGAAAAAGTATTAAATGCATATTTCATATTAGATTTGTATTTAGTATACCTGAAGCTAATTCTCTTAAAAAATTGACAAAGTTTCAGTATTAAATAAGGGAGAAAATCAAACACTTAACTGTCTGCATTGACAAATACGGGTTAGCTATTACAGAAATATCTGAAAATTCATTATTTGCATATTTCATATTAGATTTGTATTTAGTACGCCTGAAGCTAATTCTGCTAAAAATTTGACAAAGTTTCAGTATTAAATAAGGGAGAAAATCATTCACTTAAGTCTCTGCATTAACAAGTATCGGTTAGCTATTACTGAAATTTCTGAAAATTTATTATTTGCAAATTTGATTTTAAATTCGTATACAGTATATCTGAAACTAATGGTCCTGAAAATTTAACAAAGTTTCAGTATTAAATAAGCGAGAAAATAAAACACTTAATTTTCTGCATTGACAAGTATGGGTTAGGTATTATTAAAATTTCTGAAAATTTATTATTTGCAAATTTGATATAAGATTCGTGTACAGTATACCTCAAACTAATCCTCCTGAAAATTTGACAAAGTTTCAGTATAAAATAAGGGAGAAAATCAAACACTTAACTTTCTGAATTGACAAGTATGGGTTAGCTATTACTGAAATTCCTGAAAATTCATTATTTGCAAATTTGATACTAGATTCATGTACAGTATACTTGAAACTAATGCTCCTGAAAATTTGACAAAGTGTCAGTTATAAATAAGCGATAAAATCAAACACTTGACTTTCTGCATTGACAAGTATGGTTCGCTATTACTGAAATTTCTGAAAAAGTAGTAAATGAATATTTCATACTAGATTTGTATTTAGTACACCTGAAGGTAATTCTTCTTAAAATTTGACAAAGTTTTAGTATTAAATAAGGGAGAAAATCAAACACGTAACTCTCTGCATTGACACGTATGAGTTAGCTATTACTGAAATATCTGTAAATTTATTATTTGCAAATTTCATATTAGATTTGTATTAAGTGCACATGAAGCTAATTCTCCTAAAAATTTGACAAAGTTTCAGTATTAAATAAGGGCGAAAATCAAATACTTAACTGTCTGCATTGACAAGTATGGGTTAGCTATTACTGAAATTTCTGAAAATTTATTATTTGCAAATTTGGTATTAGATTCGTGTACAGTATACCTGAAACTAATGCTTGAGAGCTCTTTTCCATTCTAATTAGGTGGCCTCGCCATCCCAGTTGCCTTCTTTCAATATATCCAATATATTCATTCAGCTCTTCTTTCTCTAACTCCTATATAATTTCTGCATTTCTTATTCCGCCTAGCCTTGTCTTTTTACCACTTTCCTCAGATATGTCATTTTCATCGCTTGGTGACTGCTTTTATCTCTACTTGTTGATACCCATGGTTCACACCCATATGTTAATATTGGCGTATACAGGGTGTTCTAAATAGAGTAGGATTGCATGGGTATCTTTTTTTATTTTAAAAACTACAGATCTGTTAAATAGGCAATATCATGCAGTTTTGTATGCTGGTTCAGATTATGTTGATTTTTTTTCAAAAGTGCGAGCAGAGAAATTATTGTAAGAAAACTAAAAATCGTGATTTTCTATTAACTCCGATATTTCCATAATTATTAAAGATGCGGAAATAAGTTTTGCCCATTTAACCATATCTCTAGCTTTAAGAATAAGAAAGATACCCATCCTACTCTATTTAGGACACTCTGTATTAAACATATTTTAATTTAGATATAACTAATATCAAACTGTGTAGTTTTTACTGGATTCTGCATTCAGTAAAAAAAATATAATATTTAACAAGTTGGTAGCGATAGATATTTTTGTTCACTAAGTAAAGAAAAGTTTCCTCGACAATGTGAGTCAGTTTAGCGTAAGTTGGGACAGCAGCAACTGCAGCGATTAATTTTTATCAGGGCTGTTTAGTATACGGCGTGCATAAGTTGGAGTTCGCCGTTCTTTTTTCTTAATTGAAATATGTGAATATTAAGCAGCGTCTTGAATCCGGACGGAAGTTGGCTGGGTTACGCCATGTGCGCGCCGGTATAAATTTATAGGCTTTCTTGCGGAAATTTGCAAGCTGCAAGACCGGTCCAATATATATTAAAATTAAAAGCACACGGCAGCGCTTGAGCTTACGATTTATTAATAAATCAAATGAAACTTGTGTATAGCATAGTTTTTTTTTGCAGGCGGATGCGTGTGTATATATAGTGTGTGTGAGTTGCCAATGGGAGCCGTGGGACATGTTTAAATAGAATTGAGCCAATTTATGAAGTGACAATTATTTCAGATCTTTTGGCGCCGCTTTTATTCAGCCACTACACTTGATAGTCGCGTGGCTGAGTAACGAACCTTGTTAGAGGGTTATTACTACGGTGATAACTTTATAATTTCACGCCTCTGAATTCTTTTCGGCCCCATGAAAATTAGCCGCGCATCTAATTCCGTCAGGTTCAGTGAACATGTAATCGCTATTATTATTGTTATTGTAATTGATTGATCGCCGAGAGGAAGCACAAATCATCATTAAAACTGCATTAAAATTTATCGCGCCTGTAATTTAAACATTTCATAAACTACACATTTTAGTTGCGAGCCAGGTGATTTATGATATTCGATCAATTTATTGAATTCGCCAAACGCTGATTTACGTTATTGTCCCGTCGGTGATAAATTCGCCCCTATTTACTCCACCGCCGATACCCCGATTGATACGTTTCTGCTAATTATATATTAATTTAAACTGCAGCAAATATGGCCAATTAATGTAAATGCGAGGCATTAAATTATGCCGCCGATGTTGAACAATATTGCGCTGCACGTTTATTAATCGTACATATTTATGCTCGTGCAGTTGGAACAAGGGCTTATTTATTGATATTATTTTTATTCGCTTGCACCGTGAAAAGCTGCGCTTTTGATGTCCGCAGCGCGAACGTTCTCAGAACGATCGAAATTAATGCGTATTCACGTAGATCAAAGGCGCAGGTCGCAGATGCAGATGCCGCTTTGGTACATAAGCCGACACGAGTTAATCATTTACCGGCGACGAAGACAGGGCCCAAAGCAAAGCAGACAACACAGAAGAGAAGAATTGGTATTATTTTTATGTATCAGATTTCATATCTAATTTATCAAAAGTAATTAACATTCGAGTCTAAACTTACTTTTGTATTACACATGATAGATACCAAATCCTACTTTAATTAGCACCACTTACATGTAAGTTGTACAACACAAAGTAACCTCACGAGACAAAAATATTAAAAAAATGTAGCAGACCCTTGAATTTACAAACGAAAACTTAACGACTGTTCGAGTAACTATATTAGTTTCGACCAATGGTGAAACAAAATTGTCTACTAATTACTAATCATAATTCGCACGTTAAAGCCTTGAAGTTATATTATATTCCATACCCAGAGGGCAAACTCCACACTCCACTCCCACACGTGTCGCGATTCACGCAAAACGCTCGAACGAGAGGAGAGCGTAATGCGGGCTTGACTATTAAACATAGCCGTAAGCAGTTATTCAAATACGGCCCTGTTTGCATGACAATGCCCCTTTATGCAGGGCCCCGATAAGGACGAAAACGTTGCGGCCCTTAATCGCTCAATGAGTCGCGTTAACTACAGAATCCACCGCGAGGACCCTCGAAAACTCGAGCACCTGACTCACCCGCCTTGCCGGAGCAATTCCCCATACTGTTTCGCCTGCTGGTCACAAACAGTTCCAACTATTAATAACAAAGAGAAAATGGAGTGCAGGCTTATTTATGGAAAATAATTAGACGAACGAACGCCTAACAGGAAAATCAGTTCATGAGAAATTTGGCCGGGATTGATTAATTTATGATTCAAGTTATGGCTAATTATTATTAATGATAATCCAATTAATGTACGAACGAAATTGTTTCTAGCTGGTATCAGGGGAGAATGTAATAGATATTTACGATATAAGTATCGTAAAGTAACATATTACGATACGATATGGCAAAATTTTCAAACGAGGCCGCATGCTGAATTTGATGAGCCATTGAGTATCGTAATATGATGGTAGGATACGAATATCGTACAGTCTTTTATCTACTATCAATTATTAGCTATTTTTAATGTAAATATTTTTTCCATAACCAATCTAATAGGTTTTGAAGTTTCTTCTGTCAGTTTTGAGTTCTGCCAGTACTTGTTGTAGTACTGACAGGGGTGTAAAGTTAGTTCGCCTCCTCGTGGTGCACCCTGGATAACGCTAAATGAACTAACACAAACTGCTAATCGGATAATGCCGCATGCCGAGTTTGATAAGCCATTGAGTATCGTAATATGATGGTTGGATACGAATATCGTACAGTATTTTATCTACTATCAATTATTAGCTATTTTTAATGTAAATAATGTTTTCCATAACCAATCTAATTGGTTTTGAAGTTTCTTTTGTCAGTTTTGCGTTCTGCCAGTGTTTGTTGTAGTACTGACAGTGGTGTAAAGTTAGTTCGCCTCCTCGTGGTGCACCCTGGATAACGCTAAATGAACTAACACAAACTGGCAATCAGATAATCTTAGGATCTTCTGACTATGACACTTTCTATATAATAAGTGACAAACGCAACCATCAAGATGGTGATTGGATATGCATCTCACATGATGCAACACATTGCCACTGGACCATCGATGACTTTATGAAATTTGCCACTGATGAAGTAAGATATTTGAACAGACAGAATAAAAATTTTAAAAAACAATAACCAGTATTGTAGTTTGATGTAATTATGCCATATGCTAAATAAAAATAATTGTTGTAGTAGTATGTTGCATGTATTATAAGTGAGTGACGAATAAAACATTAATTCTGGTGCAGAAGCAGCAGCAAATGCTGCTCTCGAGATACTGGAGCGGGTCAAATCGATACAGAAGCACCAGAAAGAGTACAATAAATACAGCAAATGGCATAGCTTAAAATAGTGCGGTAAAGTACGTCATTACAGTCTAAAAGTTAACATCGTAAAGTTTCACATTACATATTGATAGTAGATAAACAAATATAACAGTGACACAACATTACTGACATAAAGACCTTTCAAATGAGGTGTCACAAGGTGGGTCATCCCATTTAAAATACTCGAGGGGTACTTATTGGAAATGAGGGGGGATTGACACACAGTCAACAGGTCAAAATTTATCCGGCTCAAAATAAAAAATTACGTGTTTTGGTAGTTTTTCATTTTGCCCTGATTTTCTGAGATATCTAGGATGAGTACTTAAAAAAAAATCACCCTGTATATACGATATAGGTACATATCTTGATTAGTAAGTATTATTTCGTTATTTTAAAATATTAATTCCAAGAAGTAGTCAACGTTACCAACACAGGTAAAATGAACTTTTTATACGTCAGTGCATAAACTAAGTATTTACGCTTTTTTGCACAAGTGCGCAAAAGAATAATCTGTGCGTAAAATAAGTTTTTCACACAATTCATTTACTCACCAATTAAAAAAAAGATAGTATTTAGCATCAATTTTTTACTGTTTATCATAATAGCTGTTGTAGAAAAAACTTCGTATGATACATTTTCGTAAAGTAGTGCTTTGCGAATTTGTATCATAAATAACTATTTCAAAATTCTTAATTTTAATCATTTCTGTCAATTGTCACTGATTCATCTGTCATTTGTCACTGATTAGCCTGTCAATTGTTACTAATTCATCTGTCAATTGTCACGGATTCATATGTCAATTGTCACTGATTTATCTGTCAATTCTTATTGATTCATATATCAATTGTCACTGATTCATATTTCAATTGTCACTGATTCAACTGTCAATTGTCACGGATTCATCTGTCAATTGTCACTGATTCATCCGTCAATTGTCACTGATTCATCTGTCAATTGTCACTGATTCATCCGTCAATTGTCACTGATTTATCTGTCAATTGTCACTGATTCATATTTCTTTCTTTACAATGGGCATCCCAATGACCAGAAATATGCATGTTTCGCTAACTATGATGCTTATGTAAATAGCAGAGGAAAAATTACATAATGCAGCAATTCGTATTTTCGAAATAACTCAAAAATATTTTGGGAATATGGTTGTATATTACCTTAGTAGTAAATCGTCATACAATTTGCTCTATTAGAAAAAAAAAGTAGGATATCACATTTAAAATAAATGAAGTATGATGGATTTAAGTGGGCACTTAACAAATGGCATTTTTGAAATACTAATTCTTAAAATTTTCAGATGAAAAGTACTTCATACATAGAAGTATTTTTTAGATATAATTCGAGATGAAATTCCCGCTTGTATCTCTTTCTAAGAGAAAGTGAAGACAATTTTCAAATCGTCCTTTTAGAGTGAAAATTTTGGAATTTAATTTGAACCTCAGAAATTTTAGAACTTTTTCATAATACATTTGACAAATACAGTGATACATTTCATAAATATCTATTTCAAAACAGCTATTTCTTTGTTTACAATGGGCATCTCAGTATCCAGAAATTAGCATGTTTCACTAACTTATATGATGCTTGTGTAAATAGCATAGGCGGAAATTAAATAATGTGTAACTTCGAATATTCGAAATATTTCAAAAATATTTTAAGAATATGGTTGTATAATACCTTTGTAGTAAATCGTTATGCCAATTGCTCTATGAGAAAAAAGTAGGTTATTCAATTTCAAATAAATAAAGTATGATGTATTTAAGTGGGAACTTAACAAATGGTATTTTTGAAATACTAATTCTCAAAATTTTTATATGCAAAGTACTTCACATATACAGGAATTTTTCAGGTATAATTCGAGATGAAATTCCCACTTTTATCTCATTTGCTAATAATCATTTCTAAGAGAAATTGAAGCTATTTTTCAAATCGTCTTTTTAGAGTGAACATTTTGGAATTTAATTTGCTTTTGTCTCATTTCTAAGAGAAATTGAAGATATTTTTCAAATCGCCTATTTAGGGTGAAACATTTTGGATTTTTTTGTCAGAAATTAAAAGAGATAATAACATACCTTTCTACAAAAGATGTTCAAAATGAAATGTCGAAGCCAAAAACATAATAACATATGAAGACAAAACTTGACGGCTACAAAGGTTTTGCTTTTAGGGACGATCTCATGAAACTCGAGGATACATTATTTGCTATAGAGACAAACATTGATATACTCTGATTTTTCTAAACTGGCGTGTACGTCATCAATCAGCTGTGCGATGAGGTTTTTTCGTACCAACGTGATTGATTTCGAGAATATGCAGAACAATAGTTTAAGAATCGAAATTAATCTGAGGATCATTTGTTACATAACACTGATCACCGGTGGTTATAAATAGGCAATCGGTGTATTAACCGCGGTCACAATTTTCGCCTGCCAATTATGTAATAAATCATGTTATGTTGGCCGACGTGATATTTTTTCGGCGACGATGCCACATCTTTTTCACTAACACATGCTCATACATGTGTGCATAACCAAACTTCTTTGACGTTTAACTTGTTACATTTGACTTCGTTGTATATTTCACGTTTCTTTTGCCTGCAGCCGGGAATCGAATCTAACCTCAAGATGTTTGTCGCTGTCCGTGTTGGACCCGAATACGGTGCAAACTCTTTTATATTTTGCCATTGTAGATGTTAAACCATAACCACAAGATTGATATCTGTTCGAAAAACGGCAGAGAAGTCGACAAATTTGATACGAACCGCGCACTGTCGCACAAGATTGCATGGGCGCAACAGCTGATTGCACCATTTTTAAATACCTAGGACAGCTGGCAACCTTGTAAAATTGTGTCTTCATTATTATGATTATTATTTAGATGACGTGCACGCCAGTTTAGAAAAATCAGAGTATATCAAATAAATAAGCTGTGTTTGAGATGAAGAAGTTTATAACCCCAAAAGAAGCGATTAGTCAAGCTGTTAATACTCCAATATCTAGAATCTAGAGTCGGCTTCTTGTAGTTTTCTACAAAATTATTGGCACATTGTTTTTAAAAGATTCATTTTGAATTATTTGCATCCAATTCCAATGATTGCAAGATGTTAGAAGTCTATTGTTTTACTTTACGCATAATTTTAATTCGTAATGTGGGTGGGTGGGTACACTATAAGTATCCTCTTATTGATCATCAGCAATAAATATCATTAAAGTTATCAGAATAATATAAATTATAGTGCTCAACGAATTTTTAAATGATATTTGACACATGAATCAGTGACAATTGATAGATGAATCAGTGGCAGGTGAATCAGTGACAATTGACAGATAAATCAATGACAATTGGCAGGTGAATCAGTGACAATGAAATATTAATCAGTGACAATTGAAATATGAATCAGTGACAATTGAAATATAAATCAGTGAAGATTGACATATAAATTAGTGACAATTGACAGATGAATCAGTAACAATTGCAGGAGAATCAGTGACATTTGAAATATGAATCTGTGACAATTAACATATTAATCAGTGATAATTAACAGATATATCAGTAACAACTGACATATGAATCAGTGACAATTGACAGATCAATCAGTGACAGGTAAATTAGTGACAATTGAAATATGAAAATATGAATATGTGACAATTGACATATGAATCAGTGACAATTGACAGATGAATCAATGGCAATTGAAATTTGAATCAGTGACAATGAAATATGAATCAGTGAAAATTGACATATGAATCAGTGACAATTAACAGATGAATCAGTGACAATTTACATATGAATCAGTGACAATTGAGAGATGAATTGGTGACAATTGTCATATGAATCAGTGACAATTGAGAGATGAATTAGTGACAATTGTCATATGAATCAGTGACAATTGACAGATGAATCAGTGACAATTGCAGGAGAATCAGTGACAATTGAAATATGAATCAGTGACAATTGACAGAAATAAGTAAAATGAAGACTCCATTTATTTTGAAATGATCACTACAGTAAAAACAATTAAGAATCAATGATTCGACATTACGAGTCATTATTCCTACAATGATTGTAATACGTTGCACGTGCTTTGCTGATACTTAATGCATGCTTTTCGAAATCGATACAATATGAAATATTTATTGATTATGCACAGTTTTGAATACATTTTCAAATCGTGGGCATCCAAGAAATAGTGACCAAGTCAAAATATGGCAAAAATGAGTTGAAATGCCAAGTACAATAAAATATGGAAAAAGTTTTATGTTGTATCATGGTTCACTGGAGTCATGGATAAAAACTGTGCAAAAGCAATACATATTTAAAACTAGATTTATCATAAAGTGTTGATTTTTCTCTTTGATAATGTATTTTTTGACCTGTTCACTCTTTCTTGTAAGCACATAATATATCGATGGTGTAGTAGACAAATGTTGTAAGTGCACTTTCGGATGAAATTGTATTAAATGCGTACACATGTTTTATATAAGCAAATAATATATATTCAATTATTTTTTTAACATAATTTATTTCTACCAATACAAAATTTGTTTGTATTGTAATCTTTAATACCATGCATAAATATGTAAATTACACCAAAAAAATGAAAGTCTAATTTTAGCACTGATAATATTTGTGCACTACAATTTCGATATGATATCTGGGTTATAGGTGAATTTTTGCACCAAAATTGACTTTTTGAGTAAAATAGATAAATTTGATGTGAACACTGACACAATTTTCTTCGATGCTAACGCATTCCACAATAATTCCGCCACAAATTCAAAACCCCTCAACAGCATTTACTTTAAGAGGTTATAAATACTCGTGCAACTGCAAATTGCGATAAATTCATCAACAGCTCAACCATCCATGCCGTAGCAATCCGAAATATTTTAATAAGTTCATTACCGAGAAACGCTGTTATTAACGTCGTTGAACCAGAGCCAGCAGCCTCTCCACGTCGAATGACAAATGTACTTAGCGTATTTTCCTCAGTTTCGCGAATCTAATTAACTCAACGGTAATATACGGGGGCGCCCTTGACGTGTTTTAAAATAACGTCCGTTTTCATTCAGTGTCACTCCTTCTGCACGTATCCGACACGTTTGCAGTCCGTATCGGCACACACCATCGAATTGAATCACTATAAAGTCCGACCTACGACGTCCTAAAAGTGTACGTAAAAGTTTTACAGTCGCAGAATTTTTATTGTCCTGTTATTGACTCTGTTATTATTCTCCGGACGAGGCAGTAAATACGCATTAAATAGACTTTTGAGTTTATCTACTCTCAGTGTCACCCGAAACGATTAATTACAACCCGTTTATTGTGAATAAAAATGATTACAGCCAATTTTACGACACTGCTGATAAAGGAGCACATTAAGCACTAAGCCCGTATAACGTGGCGAGTTAAGGCTCCGACTACTTATCAATAATTGTCGGTTCGATTTAAGCCATTGCCAATATTTAAAGTATTAGTTTCTCTTGCAATCATTGTAGAGAGCAGCAGAAAAATGTGCTAAGAATAAATCATTATTACTCATGAACTTGTTTGATTGATTTAAATTTAAAAAATATATATCAACTCATAATTTTTAGTTATTAACATCATAAGGCCTATATGAAGCAAATAACAGATGAGGATGAATATTTTAAGATCGAGGCGAAAGCCGAGATTTAACAATAAACCGAGTCTCTTATTTGCGTATCGGCGATGTGGCATTTAGTATATTTCATAATACCATGATTATTTTATATTTGAGGTTGATTCGTAAATTTTCCTTTATTTTCAATATAAATAAAATTTACGAGTGATCTGTTGCTAAATTGTGTAATACCATAGCAATGGTTATTTAAAATATCGTTAATAACAAACGGCCGTGGCTGATACATAACAGCCTAAGTATTGTTAAAGCACTACTAACAGTATAGTATTATGAAAATATCTTATCAACACCTCACTAAATTGCTATAGGTTAAGCATAGTAAATCCACTGCCACTCGTGATAATGATACAAATGTACTCTCATCGGTTATATATCACAAAAGTTATATAATTTACTACATCATTGAAAATTTTATTCGCACATTACAAAATTCTTATCGGCTATTGCATAGTCATCCAACTGGCAACTTTTGGAGGTGGTGGTTTATAGAAGCATGTTAGCTGCTTACGTTTCTTGATCTCCTTGTGGAACTCTATACGAGTCTTGTCAGGATGCAGCCTTATTTTGGAGCGCAGGACTTGCTCTTTCAGGTTCAGATTCTGTGTGGTCATTGCTTTGTACATGCTTAAACCAATTGAAGGATGAATCTAAAATCAAATGAAATAGTTATAATAAATAATTTTTATAAAATGTCCATTGTAAGCCGGATGTAAGACATATCTTTTCAAAATTAATGATATGTCACCTGCTAATAAATATGCCCAGATCTAGATTATATATACATATAGAGTACCTGACCAATGCATTGCTCTAGTCGGGACCTGATTAATTTGATTGTTTTTGTTATTTTCCCAAAAAAATGAACTATTACGCGCCAATATGAAATATAAGTTTGCAAATTTTCCCAAAAATAAGCAAGAATATATAAAAAACGCATAAAAACTTGCATTGTGCATTCAATCCGCCCTTTAGTGATCAATGTTAATTATTTAGGTATGAATCAAACGTTCATCTTTTTATTAACTACTTTCTACAAAATTCATCAAATAGATATTACTCCATATTTTATGACCGTTCTATTCTTATGGATTTTACCAACCTGCAATTACTTCTTCTCGCTGTTTTAAGATCCTTCTTTGGTGATCCCTGCGATCACCGGCTTCTTGTTGTGACATGTGGGTGGGTGGCATGGTAGGTAATTAAATTATGATTGTCGGCGGATCCTGCGCAAAAAAGGCCCGACTGGCGGGTGGTCGTTTAACGGCTAGTATGAGACGGCGATTCTAATCGTGAGCCTTAATGTCCAGATGCAATTATGAACCGACAAAGGTGTACAGGCTGCATAATGCGCGCACAAATACAACATACAATTTTATTACTCTAGAATTGAATTTAACATATAAATAAACGTAATATACAAGTGGTCCGAATAATATGTCATCACATGTGGCCTGAAATGTATGCGTTGTACGTTTTGTGCAACAGCTGATGGCAATAAATGTTTTTCGAGTTGTTTTTTCATGCATTCAGTGATTGTTCGGATGTAACACAATATGAAAGTCAGTCAAAGTTATTATAGATTTTTTCTGATAGTAGGGATAATACCATATGTTCATAACATTATAATATAAACTAATAACGATAATAACATAAAAGTCCATCAGGGGCGGCTGTGGAAACTTAAACGTATGTCCGTGACTTGATTCACATTCATAAAATTCAAATCGAATATTATTAAGCTGTCTGTCAATGTCAAAAATATGGCAAAACTGTCGACTTGTTGGGAAAACTTGCATTAAAAAAAGGGAAGTTGCCGGCGAAAAACTGAAACAAGTCACGGACATACGTTTGAATTTCCGCAGCCACCCCTAATGGACTTTTTTTACGAACATATGTTATATGGTATACAATAGTTTAGTAAATAATATCCTATAACAAGCTTCTTTGAACATTATCCACTAGTATGATAGTATATCCTAGAGTATATGCCCCAAAAAGGAAGATCCAGAGACTATTTTGGTATTATTATTATTGTAGATGAAGGAGCTATGTATTCAACCATCCTTTGATATGGTGTAAGATAATTTTACTCGCAAATCATAGAAATCTTAAGAAAACTCTCAAAACAACTATGATAAAAGTAAATTTTAACGCTAAAGTGGGAAAACGAAGACGGGCTATAATAGTCCCGTTGAGAGCTGACAATGACTCTTCGCTCCATATTATTGGAATTCGCTATACCTTTTGTATTTCATTTCACTCTATTACATTTACCTTAATCATGCAAGAAAACGTGATTCTTTGTTCGAAAAAATATGAGTCATTGTCAGTTCTCCTCGGAGCTACTTATAAGTCTATAGGTCTTTATGGGTTCTGGATGATGAACTAGGAAGGAGATCAGATGAATATGTTTGCAGGTGCACCAAGTTATATAGTAACAAATAGAAGCAGAAGAAAATTATCACCTAAACGACGACCTGAGAATCAGGTCTAAGAACTTAGGCAGTGTAGAAAAAATAGATAAACTGAACAAAATAATTGAAAATATGAAAGAAAAAATATAAAACCAGACATCACAACAAAATTAATGGATAAATAACGAATATATAACGGAAAAATTGAGATTTGAAGGGGTGAGTGGATGAAGGGGTTATGTAACAATTTTGCTTTTTTGGAGTTATTATCATAGATGAAGGAGCTTTGTGTTCAACCATCCTTTGGTATGGTCTCAAATTGTTCAATAAATACTAATAATGGAGATAAAGCATAAAATTAATGTTGAATTAATTTTATAGTGTAATTACTTAATTTTGATCTTAATTTTCTCAAAAAGCTTATTTTATGTTACATAACCCCTTCATCAACTTGCCCCTTCAATTATTAAAAATAACTAAAATGAATATAAAAGCATACATCCAAAAATTAAGAAGAAAATAAAAGCAGCAAATAATAACAAAATACAAGAAAAACGCACAAAAATAGTGACCTGATAATACGATGAAGAAACTTATTTTATGTTACATAACCCCACTTGCCCCTTCAATTATCAAAATTAACTTAAATGAATACAAAAGAATACATACAAAAATAAACAAGAAAATAAAGGAAGTAAAGAATAACAAACAAAAGAAAAATGCACAGAAATAGAGACCTAATAATACAGATAAGACACTTTCAATGTTCACCGAAAAGTCAGTAAGCTGGCAATTAATAGAAGACTGACTGTTAACAAATTAGTGGGATATAATAGAAAAATTATAATAGGTCAGGAAGACGTCAAGAAGATATGGTAGAGATATATGGAACGATTATTTTAGGGCAACAGACCTGAACCTCCATAGATGGAATGCAAAACTAAACCAAGCATTCTGATGTAGGAAGTCCAAACTGAAGACTCCAAACTTCGGAGTTCAAACTTTGAAGTCCAAACTTTAGAGTCCAAACTCCAAAAGTCCAATGAAATATGACCAAATCGTAAGTCTCCACAACGCAGAAACCGAATTTCTGACCTTAGTTGATGAGGACAATGTGAAAAGGTTAACTTTTGTGTTCAACAATATCTACAACTCTAAGACGATTGCTAAGGCCTGGCCAAGATATGATTTTCATATTTTCTCTAAAAAGCCCAAAGCTAGATCTTGAGTATTACAGTTACAGTAGGTTAGGTTAGGTTTGGTTAGGTAAATATATAACAATATTCCTGATACCATACATCTATACATCATACCTTCGCAAAAATTCCTCAAGATTATTCACCAAATAATAAGTTTTTTTGCAAATTTTGTGATGAACAAGTATCTAAATAGTTTGGGTTCAGCAATGCATGTGGTACAAGAGAAGGTGTCCTCAGCATCTGGGTGCTCTTCCAAAGATCCAGAGACATGAATTGTGACATATATGCCTGTTTCATTGATTTGTCCTTTGACAGGGTCAAATTGTAGAAGATGGTTTAAACTTTACAAGGTATTCGGCTAGATCATCGTTTATCAAACTTTTAAGTGTGGCGACCCCCTAAAAAGGATAAAAATTAAGAAACAACCTCATGGCGCCCTTAATAATTAGGGGCTAATTATACACAGTGTCCAACGAAAACCGTCCCTCATGAGTTCATTAAGAAACACAAACCCAAGTGTCGCATCCTAATATCAATCTAAGTTATAAATTAATACTAATTTATATTTATTATAATATTATTATAATATTTTTTATAATAATTAGTAAAAAATGGGTTAGTTTTCGTACATTTTTTCGCAATCAAGTTGCAATCGACAGATTGCGACCCCCTGTATATCTGATCTCGACCCTCCTGGGGGTCGCGACCCCCCAGTTGAGAAACTATGAGATAGATCATGTAATTCCAAACTTTTTGTGCCACAAACCACTTTCCGTTTTTTTTACCCCCTACCCGCCTAATTTCTTATATTTCCTAAAACATTTCCTAATTTTCTAAACAAATTATCTTCACATGTATTTTTGACAGCTGACCCAGTACTGCTCACTCTGATAGAGTATTTTGTAGAGTGGATAATTGTAAAAAACAGCATGTACACTTTTTTTTCATTCCTTCATTGAAAAATTACAAAATGCAAGTAAATACTTAGATTCCTCCAACCACCATTTACATCTCGTGCACCACGATTTTTTTTTCTTGCTGATATGGTCCAGATTGACCGCTTTGGAAACCTATGAACTAAATGAAAAAGATCTGGAAATCATTATAAATATCTATTGAACCACACCAAAACCTCTATTCCAAACGTCACGATTTGTTAAGAATGACAAAGATGAGATTTCGGATATTTTTCATTTTCTCTGTGGAAATGTGGAAAATTTCCGGAGAAAATGGAAAAAGGGAGTGTTAATCATTGTAAAAGTAGGAAAACAGTAACACGGCCACATCATGAGACATTAAATCATATTCCACCTGCTGCTGCTCCAAAGTGCTGCGAAAAATATCTATGGAAAGAAGAAGAATTTTGTGGTAGGAACGTCTAAGAATAAGATAGGGATCGCAAGAAGCTTTAAACACATTTTATAGGATATTAAGAAAAAGCAATATTTCAAATTTCTTCAAGACTTGATGAATACTTTCTCATTTCATGGTATGTGAGAATGTATGTAATAACGCTTTTCCGCAACCTTAAACGTTTTTCACAAATAAAAAAAGGGTGTGTTGGCAACACTTTTAGTTCCCAGAATTCAAAGCACATTTAATCCTAAGATTTTTTTATTTTTAAGATTTGTGGTTAAGATGTGATTGGTCAATAACTTTTACTTAAGAAAACTCTCCAAACATATGAAACAAAATTTGTAACTATTTACAGAGTTTTCCGATCGCTTTTCACCATGTATCAGTTGTGTTTCACTTTATCTTAAATGCTTTTCCCTCTTATCAAAACTTATCAATATTGCTTCAAATGTATTCGCAATATGTCAAATTGTTTTCACTATTTATCAATACACCCTCTGGTCGAGTTGATTTAAATGTTAGACATGAATTTAGATAGGTGGAATACATGTGATACAATATTCACAATTGTTAACAAGAGGGAAAACCATTTGAGATAAAGTGAAACACAACTGATATATGGTGAAAAGCAATCGGAAAACTCTGAAATAGTTAAATAAATTGCAAAAAAACAAAAATTGATAAATTAATTTATAGTTGTAATATTAAAAATGCAATTTGAGGATTCTTGATAACTGAATAAACCTGCAATGTCAACAATCCTGATCTTTTTTGATTATTTCTGATTTATTAAGATTACTTAGAGAATCTACAATTAACTACAGTTTTGATTATTTCTTGAATACTGAATTCTTTTCTAGGACTTTTTTGTGTCATGTTTGCTCTAGGAAGTGTTTCTGTAACATCTTCCATGTCATCGACATTCATTTTGCTAGTATTGTCAGTGATGATTGTATTAATAGTAGTTTAAAATCCCCCAAAACAAAAAAATTAAATAAAAATATATCCTGTCCCAGTTTTTGTTTTGCAGTACTTATCGTTCTTGTTTTTTAAAGAAGAAGTATCTTTTTCGTATCCTTCTGCCACAGTGCTTGATTTTCAACCATTATGTCATTAAATATATGAGGTCACCGCCAGCATCAACTAAAAACGTGTCAGAAATGTATCTTGATCAGTGGCCTGTAACATTTTTCATTATCTTAATTTAAAAAAAATAATGACCTTTTGTTGTAATTGCAGGAGCAGTTTTTGCAAAAATTGGCCTCAAAATTTACAAATCAAAAAGAGCCAGTTTTAATCCTAATAAAAAAATCTGCTATATTGGCAACTCAAAACTCCTGATTTTATTAAAAACTTCATGAACGAATTTTTGAATGTCACGCCTTAATTATACATTCATTTATAAATATGAGTAGTTAAACAACACCGATTCCAACTCACCCCCCGCGAAGATTTCGATTAATTTAATCCGCGGTTTGATTCACGGATTAAATTAATCGAAATCTTCGCGAGGGGGTGAGTTGGAATCGGTGTTGTGTAACTACTAATATGTGTGACGAACGTAATTATCAGAAGTTTGAATCAGGGCATACACGTATAGTATGGAATGAACACATGCCTCTAGGTATAGTGTTATGTATATATGATGGATTTTTGTTGAGGCGGTAAATAACTAACACATTTTTAATTTCATCCCAATTAAACCCGCACCACATACTCTCCACTCTCCGGCTTTCATCTTCCCCATCCCTGCCCGTGATTTACGCCCTTTCGGCGATTTATATTTCCGAATATGTCCACCCATCGTTCAGCGCGGCGCGTTAAAAGGGGGAGAGTTTATGGCCGCAGTTACACGCGGCGGTTTATATCCATAATATATTTTCAAATATATATTACGCCTTTCGTTTAATCCCCCGTCCCGCTTTTGCCGGCCGCCACCCCTCGAGGTTTTTTACGCGACGCCGGAGGGCAGCAAATTATTTTATGTTTTTCAGTGAAATCCATAAAGATTTATCGCAGCCGGAACGGATTGGGGGGTGGTTAATGTATTGTAATGTGTGAGCACTTGTAACTAGATTGCTGTGGCTGAGCAGAAATAACTGATTGCAGAAATAGCTTTAGTTATATATTCCATCCACTGATCAATACTATTGCAAATTTGCAGAGGATATTTGGACACGGAACGCTTTAAATTTTTTGCAATAATTTTAATATGACGGAATCATTTGGTAAAATTTTAAAATATTTAGGTCTCCCGGAATGGATCTAAAGTTTAATTTTTTTAAATGCAAAAAACGTCAGAAAACACTATTCATATTTTTTAAACAAATATAAAGCACATGTAAAGATAACATCTACGTTTTTGAAGGAAACCTAAATATTTCTCATGTTGACTAAAGATTTGTTTTGGAAAATAACTGAGTAGACATGAAATTTCAAATTTTAAAAACAAGTTTTTCATGATACACCCTGGTGTACATAATCGTAGAATGGAAAATAGTAGGTCAACAACTACGATGGCTACATTTTCTGCATATTATATTCCTGCATATTTGTGCTTTTGTGCAGAGTTTTGCTTGCGAACGCATAAAGTTGATATCCGCAATTTTCCCGTCTACGTCGTTATGAAACCACGACGTTTTTCTGTGGAAAATTGCTGCTGTAAACGTAATAAGGAAACGATTTGCGTATTACAAAGGAACCGAACGGATTCTGTAGGTAGAAACGTGGCCGATAAAACGGAGCACGGCCACGAAAACAGGCGCATTATCAAAACAATCCAGGCCAACTGCCTGCACCCTGCCAGCCCTTATAGTTCTATTTGCCATGCTCGCCCCCGCAGTATAACTGATTTTCGTGCAGTAAAAATCCCGGATGTGAGTCATGCCGATGTCACTCAAACGCCGTCGCAGTGCATTTGCGATTTTACGAGATCACTAACTGTCTTCAGACGATATAAATATATCCATAACAATGCCGCCCCCAAGCTGCGCCCCTCGCCCCTCGCATAGACGGTAAAAACAGTCCGAAACTCTGTTTATCGGCTGTAACAAATCGTCGAGGGGTGGCCGTGGAGCTGTGCAGAGGAATTCTCGGCCGCCCCTCTATGGAACGTCTTAAAGGATCAGATGGCCGCTTCGGGGCGGAGGTGGCGTTTCTTAGGGGCGGTCGCGATGACCGGGGGATTTTTGCGGGCCGGTTAAATTGATTCATATCTTCGCCCCGCTTTCCGGTTTTATTGTTGCACTTTTTCACCCCGTCTAGTAGTGGCGGAAAAAATGACCATCAAGGATAGATTAGCAGTGGCACGACCATCCCGCACAGAAGCCCCAGATGGCCGTTACAACGGGACGAAAAAGCAGGAAAATTGGAGGAGATAATAGTTTATTCCTCTTATAATGGCCATTCTTTCTCTCCCGTACATGTCCCTTATAATAGAATTTTTTATCGCTGGGTATTCTATTCGATGTTCCTATTCATTGAAACTAGAAAATGCATCTGGAAATTTGTGAGCACCATCATTAAGCTTTTACCAGCACCGAATACACCAGACATTAGATGTAGGAAGCAACTGGCGAGGGATGAATTATTGAAATGATTATTGAGTGCAATTATGCACTATGAATAAAATCGGACAATAGGCGGACAGTAAACTGCAGATACATTGATATTGTATGTTTTTGTTTTAACATTTACTGAGGCAGTTTGAAATTCACCTGTTTTAAATCCCATCTCTTCGTTATGTTTAATTGTTTCCTTGATTAAGATAGCACTACCACCTCTGGCTGTATTTCCAGGATGTATGCTGTGATATACCTTATATACTTTGCATTTGATGAATGACTCTCTTGTAAAATGAGTCTCGAAAATATGTCAATATTTTCTATATCTAGCATTGCTTGCAATTCGTTTTGGTGTTGAGTCCATTGGCATTCAATTCCATAATCGCAATGCTACTTTAATATTACGGTTTTTGGGTATAGCTCCTTTAGTGCTATGTTCAAGTCTGCATATACGTTCATCCATTTTTGCTAATTTCTCAAAAATTTGCTGAAGAGAGTTTTGAAAGACAGCGTTTTGATCTTGCTTTTGGGTTGCATTGTTATTATTAGGGGGTGTAAGGGGTGATGGCACTAAAAGTCAACCCAAATGACAACTTCACTTGCATGTAGTACACCCTGCTAAGGAACTAACGAGGCTCTGTCGACCGAATGTCTGCTGGGATAAGCAGACACCTCTTGTTGGTCAACTGCTCCAGGTGGACGAGCTGGCAAGAGCAAGGGCACCCTCTAGTCTTTCGGACGAGAAATCCTCCCTAAAGGCGGATAAATCAAGAAATTATCAACGGCATGAAGATGCAGAAGGGAACGGGAAGTCACTGCAGTAAAGATCCCTTTGGATATCCGTAGTAAAATCATCATCATGGTCAATATCAAGATTAAGAAATAACCGGAGTAAAAAGTCCTCCAATCGGATCTCCGGGGGCGGGGGCAGTTTTGAAAAAAGCCACGAAAATAAGTACATGGAATGTGAGAAGCCTCTTTAAAGCAGGCAAAATTGATAATGTAATAGCAGAGATGCAAAGATTGAAACTGAATATACTCGGAATAAGTGACTTAAGATGGCTAGGAACTGGAATCCACCGCACAGACGAATCTGTTATGTATTTCTCAGGAAGTACCGATAAATCTAATAAATACGGAGTTGCTATCATGGTGGATAAAAATATACATAAATCAGTGACCAGCTTTGTCCCCTACTCAGACAGAGTTATGATGATACAGATGCCTTCGCATAATAGAAACATCAATATCATACAGATTTATGCACCAATAGCAGATCAATCTGATGACGAAATCGAACAGTTTTATGCAGAACTAAACATGGTGCTCGAAAGCACCAACGAACAAGATGTTACTATCGTCATGGAAGAATTTAAAGCGAAGGTTCGCGAAGGAGCAGTAGATGATATTGTGGGTAGATATGGACTTGGAGAGAGAAATGAAAGAGGCGACTGATTAACAGAATTCTGCCAATCAGAGAATCTAGTAATAACTAATACCTATTACAAACTTCATAAAAGAAGACTTAAAATAACATAAAAGACATAAAAGAAAAAAGACATAAAAAAGACATAAACGAAGACATGGAAGTCTCCACAGCATAATGAAGAAAAGGTAGTAGAAAACCAAATTGACTATATACTCATAAAAAATACATTCAGAAATAGTGTAACAGCAGTTAAAACTTACCCAGGGGCAGATATCCGTTCAGACCACAGCCCTGTAGTCACCCGAGTCTTCATCAAATAAAATCAACTAAAATCTAAAATAAAGAACAACAAGATAGCAACAGATAAACTTAAAGATAAAGACATAAAAGAATAAGTACAACAAGAGAATAATATAAAAATTAATGAAATACGACAAAAAACTACAATCCCAAATATAGATAAGAAATGGGATAATATAAAAACAGCACTAATAGAAGGAAGTAAAGATCAATTCACACCAGACAAGACAAAACCTAAACAAAAATAGATAACACAAGAAATCCTCCTCCTTATGGAAGAACGAAGGAAAAACAAAAACAATCCCAAAAAATATAAAGAGCTGCAAACGAATATAGGAAAGGAAATCCGGGAAGAAAAAGAAAAATGGCTAACTGCAAAATGTGAATACATAGAAGAATTACAATTAAAATACGGTAACAGAAATATACATAAAGAAATCAAAAATTTAATCAGGAATATCGCGAAAAAGACAAACAAAAGTTATAATGGTGAACAAATAAAAAAGGGAAGATCATAATAGAACCAGCACAAAAAATAATAAGGTGGAAAGAATATATAGAAGAACTTTCATGACCCAAGAAATACTAGAACCAAGCAGAATACCACAGAAGGACCAAACATATTGAAAACAAAAGTTCTCTATGCCATAAAGACATTAAAAAACGGAAAAGCAGTGGGACCAGACGAAATACCAAGCGAACTCTCTAAACTAAAAAATGAAGACAAGCTCGATATTATGGTAGATCTATTTAATACAATGTACAGAACCGGACTGATACCTAAACAATGGATAAAATTTACCTTCATAACTATACCAAAAAAACCAAACGCCAGAGAATGTAGTGACTACAGGACTATCAGTCTAATGAGTCATACACTAAAAGCATTTCTCAAAGTTATTCACAAGAGACTATATAACAAGCTAGAAAATGACATAGGAAACACTCAATTTGGTTTCAGCAATGGATTTGGTAGAAAGGAGGCATTATTCAGTTTGAATGTACTAACACAGAGATGTTTAGACATGAAGATATACACGTATGCTTCATAGACTATGAAAATGCCTTTGATAAATTACGCCATGATATTCTAATAAATATACTGAAACATCGAAACATCGACACTCAGACACATTCAGATTATTGAATCGCTCTACTGGAACCAAACAGCCACGATAAAAGTAGACAACGACGAATCTGACGAAATACCGATACTAAGAGGGGTACGACAGGGTTGTATACTATCCCCAATGCTATTTAATCTATACTCCGAAGAGATATTCAGAGAGGCTCTATGTGAAGAACACACTGGAATCACAATAAACGGTCAGACGGTCAATAACTTAAGGTATGCCGATGACACTGTTGTTATAGCAGAGAATCTTGCAGATCTTCAGAGTTTAACAAACAAGTAAAAAGATGTCGGTCTAAAGTACGGTCTCAAAATGAATCTGAAAAAGACGAAGTTCATGGTCATAACAAAAGTCATAATACAACTTTAAGACTTATACATCGACAACACGCGTATAGAAAAGGCAACTAAATATAAATACCTTGGTACAGTCATGCTCACATAAATCTAGTACAAACAATTTGACATTGCCATATAAAATTGCTATTGTAACTTAATTTCTTGTACTAGATTTATGTGAGCATTACTGTACATAGATAACCAATACCGTAGACAAAACACTAGAAATTAAAACCAGAATTGAAATAGCCAGAAGCACATTTCTTAAAATGCGCGTGTTTCTTTGTGATAGACAACTAAAACTTGATCTGTGTGCAAGAATGCTAAGAGGCTACGTGTTCTCTATTCAACTCTATGGAATGGAAGCATGGACTTTAAAGCAAGCAGAAATAAAAAAGCTAGAAGCCATTGAGAGGTGGTGTTATAGACGAATGCTAAAAATATCATGGACGGAAAAAGTGACGAACATCAGAGTAATGGAACGCATGAACAAACGACGTGAAATCATACACACAATAAAAAAAAGGAAGCTACAATATCTAGGCCATATACAGAGGAAAAAAGTATGAACTGCTTTAACTGATAATGCAAGGGAAAGTAATGGGCAAGAGGAACATCGGTAGATGCAGATGCTCATGGCTGCGTAACCTGAGAGAATGGTATAATACCACATGCTAAGAGTTATTCCGAGCTACCGCCTTTCCGAGCTACCGCAAACCTCCTGAAAGGAGATGCCATATTAAGAAGAAGAAGTTATTATTATATTTGGATCTAGTTCCTAGCTTCCTTTTTAGCTTCCTAGCTTTCATAGTTATGGACTGCTTGTCAACTTGCAACTGCACCTTCAAGCCGTGCACAATATACATATTGTGCACGGGGTGAAGTTGCAGTTGCAGGATAAAAGTAGTACTCTTGATTTGCGAAAAATTCTACGCTGGTGTGAGGGCCAGTGAAACGGTTGGAAAAAAGGTGGACTCGGGCTAAGATCAACAGATAAATCTGTTTTCCAGCCACCGAATTCTCGTACGTTCTGTTGTCAATTAGCAGCCGTGGCAATCCATTCCATTCCGCTCCAGCCCAGTGCGGTGCTCTGTCCGGAGAAGGGAGAAGCAAAGAGGAAATAAAAACATTCGCACGTGCAAAAAGGCGCCAGCCACCCCCAATTCCATTTGCGCGGCACCTGCTTGTTTATTTAAAGGTTTAATTCCATCCATCCCGGAAACCCCCGGCTCATCAACATTTCAACTGGCGGGCGTTTCGCGCGATTTTCATGCGCCCGATAAAAGATTGCCCCACGACTTCCGGGCAAAGGGGGGCCTGTGGGGGCGGCGACGCACGTGCGCGTGCGGCGCCGCTTTGAATTTTTAAAACAACGGCGGGGGCGGCATACGTCTGGGGCGGCGATGGGAACGGAATTTTCCTGATGACAGCAACTGCGTCTGACTAGAATTCTCATTCGGGACGACGTCTGACCCACATACACCGGAAGTGCCCGGGGGGTGGAGTAAACGCCGCCCCCGCGCTTTTTACGCACCGCATTAGGTGACTTCCTTAACCCGGCGCGTGCATGAAATATCATCTAATCATAGGCGGCGGAGGGCGCAGTAAACGCGGCGCACTGGCTCTGAAAAATTTAATAACGCACCCCCCAACCCCCTGCGTTATATATGATCATACTTTGACTAAAATATCACGGGGCTGAAATCAGGGCCCGGATTTATTTATTGCGTACGCTTCTTGAGTGTGGGAAGTGTCACCTGGAACGTGCACAATATGCCTGGAAATGGGTTGAGTAAATCACGTCGCTGGAAAGACCACAATTACTTAGTCTGATTAAACTACTACTACACCAGATGCATGACAATTATCAGTGTACCCTAACGAACAGTAATTAAATACGCCCGAATGGTAATTACCGGAAGGAATGACAAATCGGGCAAAGTGCAATCAGAACACTGGGACATACCTAAAAAAACTACATCATAAATTTACTGAGATTTGCCAAATATATTTTAGTACATATTCTGCAGACCGTCGAGATATAACACATATACGAGACAAACATCATAATGGTTTTACAATGGTTTAAAGGATGTGCAAATTATCAAAACATCTCAAACCTTCTTTAATTCTACATGACAACTACTCTAAAAACAGCAAAACATAACCAATATCATTAACACACTCGTTAAAATCGTTAAAAACAAAGTTGAGTATTCAGCATCAAAAGTATCAATATGCAAGGGAGACAAAGTATACTTATTGTTTTTCATAAGAATAAAACATAACCAAAAGCATTAACACACTCGTTAAAATCGTTAAAAACAAAGTTGAGCATTCAGCATCAAAAGTAACAATATGCAAGGGAGACAAAGTATACTTATTGTTTTTCATAAGATATGAATACTGTTAGAAAATGCATCCAAAACACCTATATGTAAGGGAAACAAAATATACTTCCTGTTTTTCATAAGATAAAAATACTCAGAAAATACGTAAAAAATATCAATGTGTAAGGGAGACACATATACAAGGTGTAAATGATTGTTGTTACGTAATCACTTCAATTAGATTGTGCCGCCTTTCAAATTTGTATACCGTACTATTTGAGAACTGTCACTGTCAACCATCCTGTCAACTGTCAGACAACGTAATAACAGTAGATTGTTAAAATGTACACTGATCAGAAGAACACTTTTATTGTTGAGGCTTAGGCTGAGTCAAAAAATCTTAATAAAAGTCTTGATTTTGTTAACAAACAAAAAAAAACATCGTAAGCAACCATCCTTCAAAAAAATAGAAATATCCCTAACTTATAAAAAGCAATTCTTTTTCATTAGTAATGACAATTTTAACTCGAAATGTACATAAATGTTGCTGATTTTGTTGACAACAAGTTGACAAAAAAAAACAACAAGCAACCTGTTTCGAAAAAATATCAATATCCCTAACTTATGAGAAGTAGTTAATTCAATTAATATTAACAATTTTAACTCGAAATGTACACAATTGCGCTAAGTGGTGATACATCTATGGGGATGATGATTAAACTAATTGCATTATCCTGCTTGCAATTATTGGGATCTGTTTTAACGTTGTAGGGATATGTGCCTGGTAATCTCTCCATCCGAGTTAATTCGAAAAAGTTTTGCTGTTTCCTAGGCGCCAGTTTTGTGGGGTGCATCGTCCCCCTCGATAAATTCCCCCACTGTTACTCTTCAGTAAGTACCGGATGTTGGCGTTCGATGACAGAGAGTCGTGATTTGTAGTGTGCTGCATTTTGTATATGTTCGTCTGAATGTGCGTCGCCAGTGCGTTACGGCCGGGTTTAATAACTCGGATATTTATTTCCCATTACTCGGCAAGTCATGATCTCCATTTGATATGGCACTGACGACTTTTACATGATATGACATTCCCACAAAAACAAAGTACAAAAAAAATCTGATATGTCTATCATACTAATAATTTAAATATTAATAATTTAAGTACTAAAATTTAGAGACTAATTAAATAATATAACTAATCATTTCTTTATAACCTAGGTATTTTGTGAACAAGTACCTAAATGAAATTTCTTTCTTTAACTTCTAATAAAATATTTTTTCGCATTACTATTCTATTTTAGAAAATATACACTAACAACAAAATTATTCCAAGAGTAAACAAACCTCTAACCCTCCCTAAAAGAGGATATATCTAACTGGGATGGTATCAGGAGGTTATGGGCGGGTAGAAACCACCACAACCCCTACTACCACCACCACCCAGAATCACGAGATAACGACAAAACCGGTGATCTCGCTTTTCTTATTGGCTACTAGCCACCACTTAAATTTTCAATTACCGATATACTGATCACTCGGTACATACACGTACTTAAATGTACATAGGCATTGTTTGTGTAAATGGTCATTTTTCTGCACTCCTATTCACGAGATCACGACAAAACCGGTGATCTCGCTTTTCTTATTGGCTACTAGACACCACTTAAATTTCCATTACCGATATACTGATCACTCGGTACATACACGTACTTACATATACATAGGCATTGTTTGTGTAAATAGTCATTTTTCTGCACTCCTATTTAATCACTAAAAATCTCCGTTTGTGGAGGAATTTCTGACGTGCCACAAATGGTTTTTCTGTATTGTTTTCTAAAAAGCGAATCAACTGGAGAGTACATACACGTACTCACATATACACAGATTTTTTTATAAATTTCATTTTACTGCACTCCCATTCCATCACTTGAAATCTCCTTTTGGTGGAAGAATTTCTGAAGTACCTCAAATGGTTTTTCTGTATTGTTTTCTAAAACGCGAATCAACTGGAGAGTACTTACACGTACTCACATATACACAGACTTTTTTTTATAATTAGTCATTTTACTGCACTCCCATTCCATCACTTGAAATCTCCATTTGGTGGAGGAATCCCTGAAGTACCTCAAATGTTTTTTTCTGTATTGTTTTATACAAAAGGGAATCAACTGGAGATGGGGATCTTTTAAATAACTGATTCAACTGAGATGTTATATGAAATACAAATTGCTACTTTTTTTTTCTGGAAACGGAATCAACTAGAGAATTGTTTTCTCGAAAATTAGACCAACTGGAGATGGGTATTTGAAGTAAATTATTTTACTGAGACGTTATATGAAATACAAATAACTAATTCATCATTATTCATGATGATGATGAATATCATTGCCACTGGGCTACGAAATGATTCGTTATTGTGGACTATATGCATGCATAGATGATTTTTGCATAATTTGAATCTAATGGATCTAAAGGTGATTTCGATTTTCATGATTTTCAAGACTAGCATCAGCAGTTTCATTATTTGTACATGTGTTTTTAATTATAATTGCCACGAGATGACTTACAATGAGTCAATGTGATTTGGCGTAAAATTATTTATGCACGTATTTATGATACGAGATAATAAATTACTTATGAATCGCTTCAACATGATGATTTGATCCAGCTTCAAGAAGGTAGCTTATATGAAATTAATGTGAGTTTCTATTACATATTGATTTCATTTCACGTGGCATTCAGTTTGATGAATTTAAAAATTTTCATTATGAAAATCAATTTGATTATGTGTGCACACATTGGTGATTTCATCATGATGAGGGGATTCATTTATCGTGACGATTGTATACACTTTATGATTTCTTCGCCACGATACAAAAGTTGGTAAAAATACAAAATACTAAGTAAAATCGGTTAATATTAAAACAAAGAAAAAAGAAAAAAGCAAAGTAAAAGCAAGTATACAAATTTAAAATAATGTTTGACCTCAATAGTTATTTACCAAACCTGAGAGTACATCCTACCCCCCAAATACCAATGTTAAAGTGAGTTGTACCAGTTAATACCATAAATAGAGAAGAAGTAAGCTTCTTCGAGCAGCCATCATCAGGGGTTTTTGTAAATTAAATTATATTTTTGAACATTAATGCCTTACACCGAAATGTTGAAAGACAAAGGTATAAGAAAATAAAATTTTGAAGATTATATTTGACTTTTTGTGTCATGTAAGTTTGAAGTTTTCAAACTTCAAACTGAAAGTTCTTTAAATAAAAAAATAACAAATAATAATAATTATTATTATTAGTATTATTAATACTATTATATATTATAAGATAAATTGTACTTACAATATTACATATTATAAACACAAATTTTGTGGAAATTGCCAATAGTAAATTTGAATTAGATTATTATATTAGTTTCTATATTTGTGTTATCTATAATATTATTAATTATTAGAAAATTTGATTTTAATTATTTGTGGATTGGTAATCATGAGCAAATAAAATTCTGGCTAATTTGTAGTCAAAGCTCATTGCAGACATAATATGTTTGCATGTATTGGTGATTTTATCATTCCACGGCGCTCAGTTCGTTCGATTACAAAACTCTTGAACTTTCAATTGAAAATTAGTTGGAGTCAGAGTCAGGCTCAGAATCAACATCAGGGTTAGGTTAGGTTAGGTCAGGTTAGGTTAGAATCGGTATCAGGATTAGGATTAACTCAAGTGTTTAGTATCATAAACACGGGATGGCATTGATCTTGCCTGATTTAGTCCATGACTAATGTGTATTCTATACAGGGTGTCTCAAAAATATGGGCATGAGGTCGTATGAAAGGGACATTTTAGTTTTAAAGGGTCTAGTAAATAAATGAGAAAATAATTTGAACAGTTACGAATAGAATTGAAAACTGCAATTAATTCACTACTAAAGGAAAATATAATAATTAATTTTTTTTTAATTCTTACTTGTACATTTTTTCATTTAGAGAAGTGTATTTTGTCCCTTTCAACACTAGACTGTATTGAAAGGGACAAAGGGTATAATTCTATACAATGGAGGTGTAATTAATTCATTACGCCCTTTTATAACGCCATGGTTGTTATGGACATGTTAACATATCTAGTATTCTAGGAGTTAACATTCAATTATAGTAAAATAAAAAATAAGAGTTATACAGTCGTTGAGTACCAATGGAAACTTGTAAGGAAATTGTTAAAAGTTAGGTATAATAAAAATTATATCTGTAATTATGGAAATTATTAGACTTTTAAACATATGATGAACAAAATCTCCACTCGTGAAAAGTTGTTGGAAAATTGTTAGTTTTTGTGATGTGTGCAAAATAAAAGCTGGACTGATGGAACGTTTTAGGAAGATTATTAAGTTTTGGGTAAAATATGAAAAACAAACTCTGTAATCGTGGAACTTTGTAGGAAAATTGTAAGAATTTTGGATATATTATAAATAAAACTTGCACTTGTGGAAATTTGTCGGAAAACTGTGGTTTTTGTAACATGTGCCAAATAAACACTGGACTGATGGAAAGTTTGAGGAAAATTCCTATGTTTTGGGTAAAATATAAAAAATAAAATCTGTAATCGTGGAACTTTGTCGGAAAATTAGTAGAATTGTAGATATATGATAAATAAATTTGCACTTATGGAATTTGTTCGAAAATTATAAGATATTTTAATACGTGCAAAATAATTACTGGACTAATGAAAAGTTTTGGGAATATTGTTACATTTTAGATAAAATATGAAAAATAAAATCTGTAGCCATGGAAATTTCAATGAAAATAAATAAAAATTCTACTCATTTTAGGTAAAATATCAAAAATAAAATCTGTTATCATGGAAATTTGAGATATGTGAAACTACACCTGTTCTGAAGAAAATTTGTAGGCAAATTGTGAAATTTTAGGTAAAACCTGTAAACTGAAAACTGTAATCATGGAACTTTATAGGAAGAGTATTAGAATTTTAGATATATGATTATCAAACACTCCGCCCATGGAAAGTTATACGAAAATTGGAAAATTTTAAGTAAAATATGATAAATAAAATTTGCTATCATGGAAACTTGTGATATATGTAAATTACAACTGTTAGTTCAATCTAAAAACTATAATGAAGGAAATTTGTATCCAAATTGTGAAATTTTAGGTTAAACCTGAAAACTGAAAACTGTAATCATGGAACTTTGTAGGAAAAGTATTAGAATTTTAGATATATGATTATCAAACATTCCGCCCACGGAAAGTTATAGGAAAATTGGAAAATTCAAAGTAAAATATGATAAATAAAATTTGCTATCATGGAAACTTGTGATATATGTAAATTACAACTGTTAGTTCAATCTAAAAACTGTAATGAAGGAAATTTGTAGGCAAATTGTGAAATTCTAGGTAAAACCTGAAAACTGAAAACTGTAATCATGGAACTTTGTAGAAAAAGTATTTGAAGTATAGATATATGATTATCAAACATTCCGCCGATGGAAAGTTATAGGAAAATTGGAAAATTTAAGGTAAAATATGAAAAATAAAATTTGTTATCATGGAAACTTGTGATATATGAAAATTACAACTGTTAGCTCAATCTAAAAACTGCAATGAAGGAAATTTGTAGGCAAATTGTGAAATTTCAGGTAAAACCTAAAAACTAAAACCTGAAAAATCTTAGAATCTAATCTGATTTCACCTAATTCTTAAATAGAAAATTATAGATACATACATGATAAATGAAAATTGAAGGACATTTGTTAGAAAATAGTCCCTATAAACTCTCTATAAAATGCACAATATATGTAGTTTTTATGGAAAATTGTAAAATTATAGGTACAATAGAAAAACATAAACTGTTATTATGGAGCTTTGTACGAAAATTATTATAATTTTTGACATATGATAAATAAAAATTGCACTAATGGAAATTGGTTGGAAAATTTTAGATGAAAAATGACGAATTGCACATTGAAGTGTTTTCTGAATGAAGAAATGTTGAACACATTTTGTTGTAAATAAACATTGTACTGAAGTGAAAAATTCTAAATTGAAAGGATATATGTAATATAAGAAAATTAAATTTAAAGTAAAATATTCACTATCATAAAAAGAAATGTGAAGTGAACAATTCTGTGTATTGAAATGACACCCAAGATTAAAGATTTTCTGCAAGAAAATGCAGCAAAATGAATCTTGTACTCTAAGATTCATTATAAATGTATGACTATACCTGAGTGTACATTTCAAAACTAGCCAGTCTCAATAACTTTTGAATGCAAGCTAACTTGATAATATAAAAAAAATACGTCGATTAATTTTTGGAGCGGGAAGTTTAAAAACAACAAATACATTTTAAGTATCACCCCCTCCTCCCTAGCCACCACCACTTTGAAATTTCAAATGGCACCCCGCACCTTGTGTAAACTACGTTTTGGAAAAAAAAATAAGAAAAATCCAAAACAATTTATATTGAACAAATCGAAGTTATTTTCAATGAAACAAAAAAAACAACAGATTTCAAAAAGTATGTTAATTGAATATAAAATATTATCCCCTCCCCCTAGCGACTCTAACTTATATTGCAAATTTTAAATTACACCCCTACGTTGTAATACCTTGTTTTAAAGCTTAAAATAAATACAATCTAGATGTATAACAAACATATATTTACGTCAGTACGTTTCCAAAACGAAAATATATTTTTCAAAAATAAATTATGTTTGAACATAAGAACATAACATAAGAACATAAGAAAAATGAGATTTCAACAAAAATATACTTTCATTTCTACTAATTCTATTTATAGTATGCTATTTCTAATAATATTATCATTATAGCTTGCATATAATTATTGATGCGTTATAAATTATTTTTCCAATTAATGTGAAAATCTCATCCATTTCCATTTGTGTGAAAGAAATTGTACTCAATTCAATCAGTATTGGAAACTATTTTACAAAGGTCCCGACCCCACAATACATCTCAGATTTCTATGGATGCGTTGCAGTTTATTTATTAAACCTCTGCACTTGGGAAGCCGTCCTCCTCAATCGCCCCCGTTATTCACCTGCCTCCATCGACAACCTCTTTGGCGGATTTATGGGCGGATTTTTTGAAAGGAACGCGATTTCCCGGCCGGAACCGGCGCCCTCTTAGTCATCCTCCCATACATTTCCGCGTGTCACGAGCAGAGCTTACATGCATCATCCAGAGTGTGAACAGCGGAGCTCGATTTAAAGACGGCGGATCGGAACGCCAGAAACAAAATCGGCTGCAATTGAGGGCGGCGAACGCAAATATTTGTAAACGCGAGCTAGGAAAGAGCGCTCCGAAGTTTTTTTTTCTTCTGATTTATCGCCCGGATAAATCACTTATGCAGAGCCCCGCCAGTTTAGACGCTCAATTGTAAATCATGTATTGGTATAAGCTGTGATGCAGATTTATGTGCACAAGAAGGAGTACAGCCGATTCCTCCACTCACAGTTTATCCAACAATATTTAATTAAAAATAATACTTTGTTACATGCCAAAATAAATTATTGAATTATTTATCTGATTGATATTTTTTATAAGATATACAATATTTATAATTATATAATTAAACCAAACGTGCTGCCGCGAACATTCTAATCTAATCTAAACCATAGGAAAATTCGAATATACTTGACTTCCTCGACGAATGTGTTGCGAAAAATAGACATGTGAACATGGAAGAATTACCAAGTAACCAAGTAAAAACTGGTAAAAAATTAACCGACTGGTAAAAGGAACTTAACAGAAAATTAATGCTTGCGCTGTTGCCTACTACCTATATACCTATAAACCTATGCCTAATATCTATACCTATAATACCTATAAACTCTGAAAATTAAATAATTAAATTGCTGAAAATGCTCACAAAGTTTGTGAATGCAACAATCTTGAAGCACCTATCAAAAGTTTTTCTAATTAAAAACAATCCATCGAACACATTAAAATATACAGCTGTAAACCACCAACTGTATTTGTAGCATTACGCGCTTATAGGCAATATAATTACCTTAAGCACCCATTCATCTTCTATTTTTCCTATTGAAGCCCATCGGCACAGTCGCGAACATTTACTGCTGTTTTTATGATCCGGTTTACAGCTCCTTGTACAAAAGCAGAGTTGCGCCCCCCGCATAAAAATTTCTATCAGCATCTATCGACGTGGCAGTGTCGTAACATTTGTTTTAACTGCCCGCCGTAATTCCTGGGAGGCACGCGAGCCGCGCCGCCGCCGCCGCCTATTAACGGACGTCGATAAATATTAACGGGACCGGATCGGGGTCCCAGGAGGCGGCTGCGGGGGGCGGTCGATTAACGGTTTTAATTGATACGGCCCGGATCGGGTGGCTGTGCGTTAATCGGGCGGCTGGGGGCGGCGAGCGGGGCAGTAAACAGGTTAACCGAGCCCCGATATCCGGTGTCTCCTTGTTTCGAAATTCGATTCAATGGGGGCGGCGATTAATTCGGCTGAGCGTTTAATTTCAGCGTGACGGTTGTAATATCGTGTCGCAATAAAAACGAGGAGTTCATATTGGATTTATCGGATATCGTTTTCATGTTCGTGAATTATAATCTTGTGGTTGTGATATGAAGCAAATGCTCGGGACATACCACCGAAACAGCGACGATTCTAAAAAACGTCATTGAAAGCTCTTGTAACAAAAATAACTATTCTGATTCACCAAATTCCACAAAACGTAGAAATATTTTGTGAATTATTCTTGTGATATTAAATCTTAAGATTTTTTTAGACTTAGTAGTTTATTCATATTTTAGTAGACTAATCGTATAATGTAACGAATTATTTAGTCAAATATTTGTATAAAATTAGGATTACTCTTTGAGCTGGTATTTTGAAAATGTAATAACATATGGTGGAATATGAACGTAATATATGCACAAAATGAGCCAATTAATATATTCTACAATATTTAAAAATATAGAAGCCAGAGTTTTACGATATTCTAAATAAAAATCAATAGATATTATAATTTTGAGAAAAGAATACTAATCAAAAAGTAAAAAAAATCGGTAGATTGTTTTTAATATTTAAATAAAACCGAAAAAAAGATTGTTCTTTAGTTGTAAAATAGTAGCAAATTATTAATATTTATCAATAATAGAAAACTGTATATAACTTAGAAAAAATAATAACTGTAATAATATATAAATATAAACTCATCGCAGATTATTATTAAAATAATATATATATATATATATATATATATATATATATATATATATATATATATATATATATATATATATATATATATATATATATATAACGAGCTTTTTTAAGGCTATCGACCCTAGAAGGGGTATTTCCGCCCTAAAATAATGTAATATAACGTATACCAAATTAAGAATATTCTCTAGGAATATTCTCTAGAAGAAAATAGAAAGCTTAATGAAATGGCATTTCTATAAAACACTCGATTCTTTAAATAATAAGATTCTCCCTATAAATCTCAATATTTTTGTGAAGTGCAACTTATTAATGATACTCATGAACTTGATATTTTGTTTAATAACCCCGAGGTTGACCATTCCCATAATACCCTCCATATACAGGATGTCGCAACTAAAATTTTTAAATTGGGTCAATATTTTTAAAGAAAATATAATAAAGAAAATAACCAAATTAAGAATATTCTCTAGAAGAAAATAGAAAGCTTAATGAAATGGCATTTCTATAAAACACTCGATTCTTTAAATAATAAGATTCTCCCTATAATTCTCAATATTTTTGTGAAGTGCAACTTATTAATGATACTCATGAACTTGATATTTTGTTTAATAACCCCGAGGTTGACCATTCCCATAATACCCTCCATATACAGGATGTCGCAACTAAAATTTTTAAATTGGGTCAATATTTTTAAAGAAAATGTAAAAAAAAATGTACTTCGTTGGGAAGAAAATTAAGACTTATCAAATGATAAGCGACTTAACCCACTTTTAAATTTAAGATTTTAAAATTGAGTCTAAGAAACATGAATATTCCATTTTCTCATAAAAAATTGGCTAATTTAATAAATTGCACTTCGTTGGAAAGAAAATTCAGAGCTATCAAATGATAAGCGACTTAATCCACTTTTGAAATTAAGATTTTTACGGTGACTGTGAACCTAAAAATCTTAAATTGGAAAGTGGGTCAGTCGCACATCATTTGATAGCTCTCTACATTTTCTTCCCAACGAAGTGCAATTTCTCTAAATTGGGCATATATTTTTAGAAAAAATGGGGCGTTTCTTGTTTCTTAGAGTCAATTTTAAAACCCATTTTAACATGTTAAACAAATTTTATAAATTCATTGTATTCAAAATTGAAAATATTCCACAAAAATCCTTGAACAGGTTGTTTTCTAATTTTGAAAATACACATATTGGCATGAAATAATATGTTTTTATGCCATCTGTAATCTAGCTGTCACGTCATTTTTATTATTTTTTTAATAGGGAACACTAAATTTTAAAAATTGCGTTCAATAGATATTATTTTTCCGAATAGCCTTGAGGGCCGAAAAGTATGACATTTAGAAACTAAAATGGAAATCAAACTTTTGTGGGGTAGTCGTTTATAAAATTAACAAAATAATAAAAATCCACAACATTTTTTTGAATTTTAAAAAGATTGTGAACTTTTTGATTAACACATTATTTAGACATTCCCAAAATATTGACTTCGAAGAAAATGTTACAATAAAATATAAATATAAATTATAAATAAAATATATTTATATAATTTAAAGCATTACTCAAAGCAATATTGAGCAATACTCAATCAAAGTAAGACATTTTATGATGTGATTTGATTTCAAAATTCAAGGGCATTTGCAGTAATATTAATAAATTATTGCGAATTGTTATTAAAGTATTCAGAAATAGGTACCCTAATGACATTTTATTGGGTTACTTCATTTACAAATTATTTAGCATATTTCTAAAATGTTGAACAACTTATTTTCATAGTAATCTTATAAGGACGATTTACCAAGTTATTGCTGATATTTTTTTACATGTGGACAGGTATTATAACAATTGAATAAAGTCAAAATTTGCAAAATTTAGAAAGTTAATGTCAATTGATATCAAAAAAACTCCTTAGTTAATTTCCCTTAACTTAACTAAAATGGCAATCAAACTTTATTGGGGGAAGTTGTTTAGAAAATTTACAAAATAATGCAAAATGGGTATACAAAAAATTTTAAAATCTTAAAACGATTGTTAACTATCTGATTAACATATTATCTAGACATTGCCAAAATATTGACTTCGAAGAAAATGTTAAAATAGAATATAAATCTAAATTATATATAAAATATATTTATTTAAGGTTGTTATTTATATTTAGTACTTACTGGTAAATAATACTTATTTTTATATTATTTTATGATTTATTTCTTTCGCTTGACTAGTATCGGTTTTGAACAACCATAGCTGTCTATCATATATAAAATTACATCTCTAATAAATTCAAGATATATAAAGATTAAATACATATGCCTCTGATGATGGTTTTTCATAACTAAAACCAAAACTAGTCAGGCGGAAGAAAAAAATCTTAAAATAAAATCAAATTATATATTATTTACCATTAAGTACTAAATATAACAACCATAAATATATAACTAGTAATTTATGGATAAAACCTTAAACTTAAAAAATATATTTATATAATTTAAAGCATTTGATTCTGTAAGATATTTTATGATATGATTTGATTTTAAAATTCAAGAACATTCGCTGGAATAATAATAAATGATTGCGAATTGTTATCAAAGTATTCAGAAATAGGTATAGTCGACCAAAAAATCTAAAAATATTACGACTTTGACTTTTAAGTATTTTATGGGGGTTTTATTTGGTGTTGCTATAAAATCAGCGCTTATACTGGCTTTGGGTCTTTATACAAGCCAGTATAAGCGCTGATTTTATGGCAACACCAAATAAAACCCCCATAAAATACTTAAAAGTCAAAGTCGTAATATTCTTAGATTTTTGGGTCGACTATACCCCAATGACTTTTTATTGGGTTACTTGATTAACAAATTATTTACTCTATTTTTAAAATGTTGATCAACTTATTTTCATAGCAATTTTGTAAGGGTGATTTACACAAGTTATTGCTGATAATTCTTACATGTATAATACCTGTCATTATAACAATTGAATAAGGTCAAAATTTGCAAAATTTGGAAAATTTATGTCTATTGATTAAAAAAAATCAAAAACTCTTGAGTTAATTTCCCTTAATTTTCCTGATTACCAAAATATGTTGCATTCTGTTTCAACTTTTAAATAACTAAAATAAATTTCATAGGGAATACATTTTGGAGAATTTTTGGAGAATATACATACAGGAGAATTTCGTAAGAGAATAATCGAAGAGAGAACTTTGTAATTTTATAAACATTATTTTTGAATTTTTGAGATCTGAAGGTATTTAAATAGTTTTATGACATTTTTAACGTTGAAAATTTGCAAATTTGTGTAGATTGTATAAAATGTAGATTACTTTTTAAAACTTCGAGAATTCATTAGATAAATGTCCTGGTAAAATATTTTATTTTATTGAACAACTCCATCAAATTTACTACAATACCTTCTCAAAAATATCGAAAGTAGTAAAATTTTTAAGAATAATAAAATATAATTTATTAATGCACCAACCATGACGAAAGGTTCTGCATTAATATTATATTTTATTATTATTAAAAATTTTACTACTCTCGATATTCTATAGAACGTATTGTAGTGAATTTGATGGAGTTATTCAAAGAAATAAAATATTTTATACGGTTAATGACAAATTTAAAACCTTAACGTAAAATTGTAATTGTAACAGTCATTGTTGAAGTAGTTCATTGAATAAAATATTAAGTCTTATAAGTAAATTAATTTCCTGATATATATTCTGCTATATGTCGGTATAATATCGAACCTGATTTTTAACAAACTGTATAAATCGCCAAGAAGCAAACCCTGACAGGTCACAATTAGTGTTTTACTAACCATAGTTTATTTTACTAACCAATTTTTAAAGATTTTGGCCTGTCTCTGATTACATGAATTGGTTTTGTTATTTTTCAGTATGTATAGTAATCTTTTTTTGGAAATTTTGTTATGTTGCTGAAATAAAGGTGTTACAGGTTTTTTTTGCATTATCACTACATATATCTATTTATCAGGACTTGGGTTTTGCTTCTAGGCGACTGATACGAAATATTTGTCGTATGATGTTAGGGTCTGAAAATCTTCTTCAGTAAATAGGTACAACTTTCCATATTTAAATATTTATATCGTGAAGATGAAAATATTTCATGGACTTTTGCTAAAAACTTTTACATCTCCTAAAAATTTTTCATTCAATACTTATTAATTTGTTTCTATTCTTCATTTCTCTTTCGCTGCAATCCAAAATATACAACATAATATGTAACACCTACTATACATTAAATAAATGTGGAAATATTTTCAATGCTCCGAAATAATGCATTGTTAGGATAGCCAAAACATATTTTGTTTAAAAACCAATTTAAACATTGCGCTGATGAATTTCTTACATTCACTAGTGTAATAACAAATAAATAAAAAATATCAAATGTCAGATGGCAACCTTCCTTCATTACCTGGAGATGAACGAAAGGTAGAAGATAATTTTAAAAGATCTCTAAATAAGACCGAAAACTTTTAACAGATTTATCCACCGGTACAGTCATGGTCACATAAATCTAGTACAAACATATTGACAATGCTATATAAATTGCTATTGCAACCTAATATCTTGTAGTAGATTTATGTGACCATGACTGTACCTGCAAAGGTAGTGCAGAATACTTTTAAATAATTTAATAGATATACAAATAAATTCTTTAAACTGTTGATATTATTTAGCTAAAACTTTAAATATTCCTCTTGCAAATTTGTAAAATTTGTTTTAAATGCCACTTGTGTATCTTTCAAATGCAAATTACTCTAAGTTGTAACATCGTCATGCGTATATTAGTCACCCATGCAGCGAACGCAGCTCTATAATAATCATCGGGTTTTCAGATTAATCCCCAGTGACCTACATATCAATGATTCCTTCCATTTCTTAGAAATATATACTTACTAAACCCCCATGAATCACTACAATGTAGTAAAAACGGATTGATTTATGTGTGTACAAGGAGTACATTATTGTAGTTCCAGCTGCTGGGTTATAAATAAAGTGCAAGTTAATCTGAAATCATGTTCGAAACATATTCAAATACACCCACGCTAGGAAGTCAATATTTAAAAACTTAATGAAATGAAATACATTAACAAAATATTCAATTGTAAATTTTCTATTAATTCATAAATACTGAACATTGTGTAATTGTAATTTAACAACTCATGACGTTGGCTTTTAATTATGATTTATAATTGCTCGAATATTTGTTTAGGCTGATGAATATTTATGAGCGCAGCTAAAATCCTGTATTGTTAAAGGCTCCATATAATTCATTAAAAATCAAACAAAACTATCACAAACAATACGCAGCATATTAATTATGACACCAATTATTTTCAATTAAAGTGTGAAATTAAAAGCAATAGTTTCATAAATATTATATACATATTGTTGGTTGTGAGAACTGCCAATCAAGTGCAGGCGCAATTCACAAATTGGTAAATTATACAGAAACGCGAATTCTATCAACATAAATGTGTCATTATTATTTTTTTGTGATACTTGATTGTAATTACATATTATCGGTAATGTCTCCATGGTTGTTATTTAGCTGATATCAGCAACGGCCGTTAAAATTTCACAGCCGTGGACGATATTTTTTAACAAGTGAGGATACATAGCACAGTAAAATGTCTTCGTTAGCACCTTCAACTTTGCTGCTTTTTCTCCATTTGGAAAATTCTTCATATATTTTGCTATGGATGAATTTTTAATAAACAGAACAATTAGAAATTGTCATTTACAATTTTTAGTTGTTCAAGACCGTGTAATTATGGAGTGCACACCCCACGAACCAGCTGAAATTACTCAAATAGCGCAAGCTGCTATAGAAGGATTGCTGCCTACAAAATCGGCGAGTATTTATGGGGTTGCATACCGAAGATTCATTAAATAGTGCATGGAGAAGAACGTGGACAATTTATTATTCGCAAAATGTGTTGATAGCTTATTTTACCGAACTGAAGCAGAAGAACAACATGAAATGTTCGTCTATGTGGTCACACACAATATTCTATGTTACCGACATTATTGAGTATTAAACATGAAGTGGATATTAGTAAATATTTACATCTTCGTGCATTGTTGAAGAAAGAAAATGAAGGCTACATACCAAAAAAGACAAAAGTTTAACTAAAAAAAATGATAATTTCCTGTCTAATACTCCAGATGGAAAATATTTGGGGATAAAAGTAAAATTACTTTATGCCTAAAAGTTTGAAATTATGCCTGTTTTTTTTAGCTTATTTTGATATTTGGGATATCTCTTGTCTGTCGATGTGATGAGCTAGTAAAAATAAAAGTTCACGATATTGAAGACTTAGGATCAACTCTGCTAATAAAAATCCCTGATAGTGAAACTCCCAAGAAACTATCATTTACTGTCATTGGCGATGTATACATAAATACATACAGAAAATATGCTTTACTTAGACGAGCTGGTATGGAAGAGCAGAGATTTTTGCTAAGATACCATAATGGAGTCTGCCATCGAATAGTAATGAAAATTCATAAAATTGGAGAAGCAGCCAAAGAGCTGGCATCTTATTTAAAGTTACCAAATTGGATGGAATACACTGGTCATTGCATACGACGAACTTCGGCGACATTGCTGGTAGACGGAGGCGCTGACATTACCTGTTTGAAACGTCATGGTGGATGAAAATCTAGTAATGTGGCTGAAGGGTACATTGAGGAATCTTTAACAAATAAGAAAGATATTGCAATGCAAATTCTGGAACCTAACAACTTCATTGAAACTGTGAGTGAATTTGAGACTCATCGTGAATCAGCAAATGGATCCAATATTAATAACACTAAATTAGTAGCAGGTGTTGCTGGCAGTAGTGGCTTTAATTTTCAGAGCGCCACTATAACTAACTGTACATTTAGGGTATTTTTTTTTATTAAAGAAAATTACAAATAAAAGTATAGTTAGGAGTATTTTTTACTTTAACTAGCCGTACATTTTGTGTTATTTTTTGTAATAAAGAAAATCACAAATAAAACTATAGTTGTGAGTATTTTTTACTTTTTCTCCGCCGGTAGACAAAGTAAACACTTTTTCTCCTAGGAGAAAAAGTGACTCTTTAAATTTACGTATCCAAGGACGCAAAGTGTCACGTTTGTGACGTATGAAGAAAAAATATGGTATCAGGATGTGGTAGTAATGTGGAATTAGCTGGCAATGAGATTGATTAGAAATTTTATAGTATGCAAGATGTTCTTAAATCGGACCCACCAAATTGGGTTTTTATTCGTTTTAATCAGGGTAAAGTGCGTGAACAAAGTGGTAGTAAAACCCACCTTCGAATTAAGCAGTAAAAGTGTGCACTTGGCCGCGTCGAATTATGCAATAATAATCCAGCAATGGTCGCAATATTTGCGTGAAGGCGCAATAAATCGGGCGCAGACGGGGGTGGGCATAAAATGTTTACGGTGCACTCAGGGGGCCGCCGGTGGTGTGGGGCCCCAACGCCCCAGGAGTGGGTACACTCGGTCCAAACCGAGCAATGAAATCAATCGCGCCGCAGATTTATCGGCCGCAATCAAATTTAACGCGGCCGCGCCTCGTTAAAATGCGCTCCGCGAGTTCGCAAACTTCGGCCCCCTGAATTACTCCTGGGGGGCGGCAATTGCAACCCGCCCCCACCCCTGCATATCGCATGCAGCCCGCACGCTCGAATGCATTTAAATGGACACACATTTCCTTAAAAACGGCCAGCTCTGGGGGCGGCGGGCGAATCCGTTTCCGCTTCCCTAATTGCAACTATTATTAATAACCCGGACATAAATATGGCATTCGCCCGGCTAAACATCGCGGCTTTATCGCGCCCAAGTGTGCGTGCGTAGGAGAGAGAGTGCGATGATGGAGCGCGGTTATAATTCATAGATGCGCCATCAGCCTGATAAATGCGAATGCCAATAGCAGTTACCGCAATTGTCAGGGTGTTTGTGTGTGTGTGGGCGAAGGGGGCCAGCCGGGGGCGGGCGGGGGCAAAAATCGCGGCCATTCTTCTCAATTTACAGCCTTCATCCGCAGTCAGCAGGTACTTACTTCGGTCGGTGCTTCCCCCGCGCAATGCCGTGCCCTAATTTCATGGAGGAATTATTCATGCAGTCAGCATATTGTAAGAGGTAACCAGGGCAGGAGGGGGGTGCTTACCTATCCCGTATTCTGATGAGAAACACGTTATTCTGCTTCGTATAAGACTGCTCAGCAAATATATTTTATGAATTCATAATTTCCTCGCCCCACCACAATATATTTTGTTGCATGAATATTAGGCATAGGTAAATGCAATTTGATGTGCCTTCGTACATATTAATTAATAGTATATTGTAATAAGAGTGCGGAAAGGGCTTCATTGCAAAACGAGTATGAAACTTCATACGAGTTTTGCAATGGCCATTTCCGCAAGAGTGTTACATACTATTTTTTCTACGAAAGTGTAGAAAACTAAAGATTAATGTAAATTTAATCATTAATTTAAAATAAATGTCATTGTCATTAATTTAAACGTCAGAAAATTTATAAATCGCTTGTCACCAAATCGAGACTCGAAATTTATACATTAATACTGGAAGTAGAAGAATATCAATAATGGATTCCGATAGTGACGATATAACAAACACTCCGCCGGAACTTGCGGCCATTGCATCCACAGTTTCGTCCGATTTATTGCCTCAAAAATCAAAGAGAGGTATTGGAGTGCGGAAAGTACTCCAACTTATATTTACATATAAGTGCGGAAAGTACTTTCTGCACTCCTTGTAACAAATACCAACTTTCAAGGTTAAATTTTATGACAGAAAACGTGTCTTTCAACACTTTCGTAGAAAAAAGTACATTATTTAGCGTCTGGAGAGACGCAAATAGCAGCTGATGACGAGATATCTTGATAACTAACTAACCACTTAACATTTTTAAACTTAATTTAATTATGCAGGTCTTGACGTTACGCGAATAAATTAATTATTACCCGGCGCATCCACCATTTTTTTTTCGTAGCAAAGAAGTCCATATTGAAATCATAATTTAAAAAAATCGATGTCTTTTCGTCCAGTAGGTTGCGAAAATGTGGCTTTTTAAATGGTATTAATCTGTCCGTTTGTGTGTCTCCTCTCGATCCCAGACAAAAAAATGAGCTTTTAAGAAAAATTATAAGATCCTGGTAATGTAGATATGGCTGACATTTTTTTTAAATCTTTTCGCATCAGATTAGAGTGCGGCAGAAGTTATCACTGCAAAAAATATAATGTTTTCTTGTTTTCTTTCTTCTTTATTGGCGCACTGTAACTTATTATAACAAAAAGTATATATTTTTTTCTTAGATTTTCCAATTTTTCTTTTTAGTTTGAACTTTATTAAGTAGTTAAGTAGTTTATTACACGTTTGCAGAACGTACCAATATCGTTTTTTTTATGGAATATTAAATCGATCTATTTTCGCTACTTAGAGTGCAAGTTGGAACTGTACCAAAAGCAGCAATGATTTATGCATTTATAACAGGTTTGAACAAACCGGATCAGTTGGAGATATGAAAAGATTGGAAGATGATTTTTTCCAATGATTTTTTTAAAATTATTTTAAAAACGCTATGTTATTACCAATATTATGTTATTACCAACTAACCACAAAATGTCCATTCGTTAAAAGATGATATTTGAACGAAAATTGGTTAAATGTTACATACAATAATAAGAAACGTAATGGAAAATGCACTGAAATAAGTCCTTACTGATGGTTACAAAACAATGGCTTACATTTATCAGCAGTAATTTTTCATACCTTAAAGCTACGTTCACACCGAAAGCAATACATATAAACATTGTATTTTTCTTGACAGTTCCTGGAACTAGTTTCTGAAGTTTCTGAAAGTTTCTTCTGAACATCAAGAAACTTCCAGAAACATTTAGAAAGAAGTTCCATGAACAAGCAACATAAACACAATGTTCCTATGTGTTGCTTTTGGTGTGGACATAGTTTAATGTAACAAAACTTCAATAAACAAAGTCCATTTCCGTCTTAAATCTTTCAGAGATTATTCCATTTGGTCAAAAGCTATGTCACAACTTAGTCGGAATGGGACTTCTGTCGCACCCTGTATATGGAAAAATACTATAGTAATACAATTAATACAACACAATTATACAATACAATTATGCTTCTAAAGAATTTTGTACTCAATTAAATTATTATTATTTTTTACTAATTTACTAAGTTCAGTAGTTAATAAAAAGTTTGGGAGAGGACGAAATTTAAAAGTTTTAGTGTGTTCACTTTGTTCCAAAAAATATGTAGCATGTATGTAACATGAAACAGTCCAATGCAAAAGTACATAAAAGATTCTACATTGTTCTAAAAGTATTTAAGGTTATTTACTTGAGACTTAAATTCTTCTAAATGTTATTAATTTATTGCAAATAATACATTTTTAATAGGAGCTTTCAGTATTATTTATGTGATCCAAATTTGACTTAAATAATCATTATTTTTTTTTAATATTTGAGATAAGTAGCGTGCGAAAATCTGTTTTAGAGGTTTAGAAATATTCAAAACTGTCCATGACTCACAATATTACGAGCACACCTATGGCTAAAGGGACAACATTCAAAATTTGAAAGTTTATAAAACTTTACCGTGTCATGGGTATTATTTGTCATCAATGTACCTTATATAACAGTACATAAACCTGTGAAATAGTTTCACATAAATCGAAAGGCAGCTATTTATTTCAAGCATTTGGAAAAGTTGTTAATTATTTGAGCATTTTTTTTAAATCCTATACTTTAGAATCTCCAAATCAATAAAAAATGCAGGGTGTCCCATGCTCATAGATCATTAAAAGTTTTTGGGTTTCCCGATAAGATAGATATTTGAAAAAAGTTATCCAAACGTGGCTGATTGTGTTCTCCTTAGGTGAAATACTTTCAAAATTCTATCACAAACGGGGAATCCAAAAACATAATAATATACAAGGTGTTCTATTTAAAAATAAAAAAAACAAAAGTTGATGGCTACTTCCGGTGGTGACTAACCCGAAGTGATAGAAGGTTGAAAGTATTTCATTTGAGAAGAACGGAATCAGCCATGTTTGGATGTGTGTTTTTCATTTTTTTATCTTGTCGGAAACACCATAAACTTTTAATGTTCCATGAGCGTGGGACACCCTGTATATATGCCGTTCATATCACTAAGGTTACCAGAAACGAAACATACATTTCAAACAAATAATCACAATTAACAAAATCACAGTTATAATAATTCAAATAATCAGATTTAAAAATATAGATTTTTTTTATCTATTGATTTTGAAATTTAATTGTTATCTATAAAAAATAACCAAATCTGACCAGTGTAAAATATGTCATATGTGGTTCTCCAAAAGTCTACATTATTATTCTTAACCAAATACCGGTACGACTTGGCCGCCCCCTGACAATTTATAATTTTTTAAACTTAGATAACCAGAAACGCTATTACAATCTAAACCACTTGCTAGACAGGCCTTCCCAGAAAAATTAGTTTAGCAATTTCCAAATTCATAGTATCTAAACCATCATAGTTCCATAAGGGCAGATTGTATTTGATATAATATTGAATTTGGAAATTCTTGCAAAATCTTAGGAAACTTATGTAGCGCAGTCATTCATATTTTATTTTTTTGTGTGGAAACTGTAACAGATATCTAAAACTATAAAGATACAAAAAAACTTTATAATGAATGCTTGCGTCCGATTTGATTTCTTTTTTAATTTATCTGCTTTTGTCATCAGCAAAAAATATGAATGTATTAATGTTGGGCCTCACTTGTTTTATATACAACCGGTCTACTGATGATAACAATATTAAGTCAAAATATGAGTTATACCCGTATTCAGTGTCATACCAAACAACGTCCAAATCAATGTAAATGTTCTCTTTTTATAAGCAATTTTTTTTAAAATTAACTTTGAAGCTGAATACTGGCTAAACCAAACGCATTTCTATATACATAAGTTTTGTTAAATCATCTTCTTTTCATCCCAGAAATCTGTGGTTAAGCCGTGTCCACATAATTTAGAGACACCCTGTATATTTTTTAATTGCTCTAACTTTAATTATTAACTTTGCCACTACAACTTGTATTTTTATTTTAGATACTGTTAGTTGTTTCTCTTCTACTTTCATTTCAATGACATAAAGTTTATTAAATTAATTTTGCTCTTCAATTGTGTTCATTATTCTTTAAGATAAAAGTTTGTCGATGGCTTTTTGTGTATTATGACGACAGCTGGGAATTATATGTACATAAAATGTAGGAAATATGCGCATATATACGCAGACAATTTAGCCAAAATATGCAGATACTTTCGTAAAATATGCACTAAATATCGAAATATATGCATTTTCTTTAATCACGCAGAATATATGGTTTAATAAGATAAGAATAGTTTTTTTAGCATATACTACGAAAGAAATGGTGATCTCTACAAATAATAATTCATATTACAAGAAATCAAGAAAACAAATTCCATTGGCAAAATAAATGTGGTAGCTTGAAAAGCTGGCTCTATTTTATATGCTAAACAACTGTAAATTGGGATAATAAGATGCGTTTCTAATTATCAATTAAAACCTACTTTCCACGATTCCGACAATATCTGCTTATATAATGATAAAATAATTTCTACATATACTGATGTGTGATCTGACTGGTGCAAATTTATATTTGCTAATGGTTGATGGGCAGATTTCTATTTGTTCCTAGTTTCCGTACAACTCATAATAAAATTTGGTTAGACACTCATATCGTGTTTTTTTTTTCAAAACTTCAATTGTTTTGGTTTTATTCATTCTCCAATTGTATCGTTGACTTTACTCATTTTTTTTCAAAACTTCAATCAATTCAAAAAGTTCTACAGCATGTGCTGTGCTCAAGTTTTGTAATATTTTCGCTAATAAAACAGTAATTAGATTAAATATAATAGATAATAAGTTTAAATTAGACCCAATTATTGGCTTAATAGCAGTTTCTGTAGTGAATGTTGCAATTTCTAAATGCTGCCGCCTCATCAGAAAAAGAAAGCACCACGCATTCTTGCTTCAAAATTCTCGGCATAACAGCCTCTATTCAAGTGCCCCTTTGGTAAATGAATTGTTTATGTGAGAAATTTGCAATGTGTACTTTTTCAAATTTTCGGAAAACAAAGAAAAAGCACTGTATCTTTCATATTTAATATATTTTAATTAAATATCCCATAAAACGGAATGTCAGTTGACGGGATAATGCAGAAAAGTATGCGTTCTGGTTACTGACATACTGATTTTTTTTAAAACTTTATATAAAATAAATAATTACGCTAAAAATCGAAAATGTGCGCAGAAACCCGAAAATAAGCAAAATATGCAAAGTAAAAGTTGAAAATTTACAATTGTCTTGTCCTAATTTGCGTAGATACGAAATTATATAAGTGGTATATGCATATTATAGGATATGTATTTTGCACATAATCCCAGCTCTAATTATGACGAGAGGAAGTTACAATATATTCAGTGGAAATAGGGCAAAACTTTATTAATTTTTTTTTTCTTGTAAGTGGAGAAAGTCTGGGTAGCATATGACTTTCTACATTTGAGCCGTTGAAAACCAAAGTGGTGTGTGTCCATTTTTTTATATTTCCATTTAAAGTTGGATAAGTCCAGCATTAGATCCAGAGATATGCCCATTGTATACTTCTGGACTTCTCTGAACTTAAAAAAAAGGACTTACACCGCTAGGACTTCCAACGGCTCATATAATAATCAGAGTTTTTGAAGATTATTTTCAGGGAGCAATTTATGCTGCAGCCATGGTATTTAAAGGTTAAAATGCAAACAGCTCAGAAACGTGAAATTAGTTTTGCTTATTCATGCGCAGCGATTTTCATTCACCGAACTTGTATTAAATTTTAAATTAACGACGGCCGCCATCCCACCGGTCCCCGTCATATATATCCGAGGAGCTTAACGGAGCGCCGTGTTTTTGTTGCGGATCGTCCCATTCATTACAAAGGGATTAATGCCGACTGTGTGTTTGCGAACGCTCATAATTATGTTTGTGCACTGTCGATACTAAACGCCGCCTGATCAAATACGCGCCAGGACTTGCAAAACTCGCACGGCAAACTATAACAAACCGATAAAGAGCGACGAGTAGTACCCAGGAGTACGTGGAGACGCAGAGAGGAACCGGAACTGTGTGCAAACACCACTTCGCCCTCATCCCCAACGATAACACCGCCCCCACCGCAAGGAAGCCGCCGCACGAGTCCCATATTAGTATTTCCAGACTCGGCGTGTTGACTTTAGTACTTAGCCTAGGCTCGAGGAACGGCCGCTAAATGGGGCGGCGACGGGGGCCACGTGTCATCCCGCGTAGCTCACAAACTTACTGCGTGGGCGGAAGTAGTTAGCGCCACGTTCAGTCCACCCGCAGCCCCCAGGACAACCCCACGGTCCGAAGTCTGAACTTTGTTTAATAAGTTCGCGCTCGCGCCGGAATTTGGGATACATTATTTCCACGTTGCAGAAACCGTCGGATTCGTGCGGGGCTCCCTGAGGAAGTATAGAAGTTACCTTACCGTGTAACATCCGGGACCGGGAGTTTCCTCCTTCTCCGTGAAACGGTCCGTCTTGTTGAAATAGAAGCCCTTCGTCTGCATATTCTCGTGGACCTTGTATTTGCATGGATCTAAGCAACAATGATAAAAAATTATACGGCACGAATTCAAGCAATTACAACATCAATTACCCACAACAGTAGAAATGGCCTAACAACAAAACAAAAGCCATTGCAGTAATCATATTTCTGAAGGGCTGTTTCAAAGTTAACTTTATGTCGACTTTTAAATAAAGTTAACATTTGCTTGGATGTATATTGAGAATAAAGTTTTGTTTCACTGAAAATTACGTTATAAAATGAAATATGAAACTTGCTTAACATGAAATGTACAGAATTTTCATACTGAACAATATTTTCATCCCACTAATCATCAGGCAAGGATGTTTTGTCACTATTGGAAATAATAAATATTCAACATGGTTTCCAACAAAAATGTAGAAAATAACTATCACACCTAAAATACAATAAGCATAAAAAACACTCTTAAAAGTGGAGTATGTCCTTAAAAGCAAGCAATTTTGATCTAAAGTTGGGCGGCTGAACAGATATAGTAATAAAACCCCAAACAATTACTCACGTTGTTTGAATAGCAGCTTGCGATTGGTTTGAGAAAGCCGGATATTATTATTTTGTTAATCAACTCTCCTCTTATACCTTGCGGTGTCGGCGTTTTACATACGAGGGCAAGCTGATAAAAAAGTACCTAAAGCCTCGTTTACATTTGGAAAGTTTACTGGCGGAAAGTACTTACCCCGGCAGTAAACTTACGATGTGTAAACCAGAAAAACGTATGTCAAGAAAGAAACTAAACAAGAAAGTAAGACGTTTTTCTGGTTTAAGCCTCGTTTACATTTGGAAAGTTTCACATCGTAAGTCACAACTTACGATGTGTAAACCAGAAAAACGTCTGTCAAGAAAGAAACTAAACACGAAAGTAAGACGTTTTTCTGGTTTACATCGTTAGTTTACTGGCGGCAAGTACTTTCCACCAGTAAACTTTCCAAATGTAAACGAGGCTTAACTATGAAGGAGACCCATGAAAAACAAAAGTTGTTTATTTTATTATATTCCTTAAACTGTCAGAAAACTGTCACGCAATTATCATTGTTCAGTTCTGGTTGTACATTTCTACAGAAATTTTCTAATACTGACGTGACAAAGTTTTTTTATAATGAAAAAAATTGAGCACCGTGCCGTCATCAAGTTCCTAATAAGAGAAGGAAATAATCAGATGGAATTTAATAATCGTCTGTCAGCTGTTTATGGGGATTATTTTCCATCCTATAAAACCGTTAAATTCTGTTCAAAACAATTTAAGTGGGGTCGGGAGACAATTGAAAATGATCTTCGCAGTGGCCGTCCAAATTCAGCCTTCACCCAAGAAATTATTCGAAAAGTGAAAGAATTTATTCTTGATGATCGACGAGTCAAAATTGATATACCAGCTGAAAGTCTGCAGTTCAGCAAGAAACGTGTTTGGACCATCATTCATGACTATTTGGGCATATCAAAGGTGAGTGCAAGATGGGTCCCAAAAATGCTGACCCCGTTCGATAAGCAGCGTCGAGTTGAAACTTCTTAACAATTTTTGGAGCTTTATGAAGGGCAGGAAGAAGGGATTATACAAAGAATTGTTACTGGTGCTGAAACATGGACTCATCACTATGATCCTCAAAGCAAACAGGAATGCATGCAATGGAAACATAAGGGGTCTCCGCCCCCAAAGAAGTTTAAAGTCCAGCATTCTGCAGGCAAAGTTATGGCCACGGTCTTTTGGGTCTCTTTTGGAACGTTGGGAAGGAATTTTGTTGATTGATTACCTGCCCCGCAAAACCACTATGAAAGGAATCTATTGTGCCAAACTTTTTAAGCAAATTGTAAACAGCAGTAAAAGAAAAACGCAAAGAAAAAATCAAAAATAGAATTTTGCTTTGTCCAAGATGCTCTGAAGGATTTAAAGTTTCAAGAACTAAATCACCCTCCCTATAGCCCTGACCTAGCGTTTTCTGACAATTTTCTATTCAGCAAATTAAAAAAAAGTTAATGGGACAAAGATTTGCCGACGACGAAGAGTCAATTTGGGAAGTTTTTTGCAGAGCAAGAGAAAACATTTTTTTTGACGGTTTATTTTCAATAATTTCAAGGTGTAAAAAATGTATTGAATTAGTAGGAGATAACATTAAAAAAATATGATTTTTTAAAATTTTAACTTCTTTAACTTATTTACATTTATACTTTTACACTATAATTATTTTTTTTACAATTTGCTCTGTGTGCTACATTACTCATTGTTTACATTGCTCCACTCACAATTAACTTCCATTCGAATCTATTCAGATTGTCCTCTTTCCTTCACTTACATTCTTTCCTCTTTTTTTGCAGAATTTCCTTTATTCTAGTATCCCACTCAAGCCTTCTGGTCTGGTTTCCTACACTCTTTTCACTTGAGAGCCCTTTTCCATTCTAATTAGGTGGCCCCACCATCCCAGTTGAATTTTTTCAATATATTCATTCAGCTATTCTATCTCTAACTTCTCTCTAATATTTTCATTTCTTATTGTGTCTAATCTTGTTTTTTGTCGTTTGAAGCCTGTTTTGCTCTCTACTTGTTAATACCCATAAGTTAATATTGGCCTATATACAGCTTTATACAATTTCATCTTGGTGATATTAGATATTTCTTTGTTGTTTAATATAGTTCTATTCATTTCATAAAATACATTTACTGCTTTGCATGGTGACAGAACTGGAAAATAAACAGGAAGGGAGAATGGGGATAGTAATTGTGTACGCCCCGAATGAAGACGACAGCAAAGAATCTAAGAACAAATTTTGGGAAGAATTACAGCAAACCGTAGAGGAAACGAAAGGACAGACAATAGTAGCAGGAAATTTTAACAGTAGCGTGGGCAATGAAACGGAGCGGTATGAGGGGATAATATATGTTACATATTGAAAATGTCATGTTGTTGAAAACATAATAAAAAGTACTATCAAAATGGATAATATAAATATATATTGTCATTTAAAAAATGGCTCTGACGTCATAACTTCAAAACAGAGAGAGATGGAAAATTGAAAATAGTCTCAAAATATTTGTTTGAAAAAAAATCATTTTGACCTGTTGAAGCGTTTTTCGAAAATTTATACAGGTGAAAAAATAAAGCCAGGTCTTAATACTTTATGCGCTCTCTGTATATTCCTCTTTTCTTTAAAATACTACATAATCTTTGTCACGGTACTTTGTCAAACTTTTTCTATTAATTGCTCAATTGTAAATATGTGATATTGTGTTGATCTTCCTATTCAGAATCCACTCTGACTTTGTTCTAACGTTGTTTCTATTTTGTGTCGTATTCTTTTATCTGTTATCTTTCCTAGTATCTTCATCCCTGTGCTTATGAGCATTATCCCTCTCCTACATCTATTGGTATTCTTCGATCTTTCCTTATTTTCTTTATCAAGTTGTGGAGTCTCTGCACTGCTACTTCACCTATTTTATTCAACATATCTGCCTCGATTCCATCATCTCTTAGCGCGTTTTCTCTTTTGATACTCTTCATAGCATGTGTTAACTCTTCTAATGTTATCTGCTCTTCTTCTATATTTTCTTGATTTTCCATTTCATTTTCTAGATCATATTCCGCTTCACCTTTACTACTGCTGCTTGTACTAAGTAGTTCTTCGAAGTATTATTTCCATCTTGCCATTACCGTCATGTCTTCTTGTAACACTGTTTCATTTTTGTTCATTATTTGTTTATTATTATATCTTCGTCCTTTTTTGCTGTCTTTTACTATTTTATAGGACAATTTTTGGTTTTCTCTGCTGTTTCTCTCCAACATTTCTCTTCCCATGTTTTCATCTTTGCTTTTATTACTTGTTCTTTAGCTTCTTTCCTTTTACTTTGATAATCTTTGTAGGCTTCCTGGTTGTGTTTGGATAGGTTTCTTCTCTCATATTTCAATACTTAAATTAGTATAAATAAAGCACTTTGTTAAGTTGGACATTTTTTTAATAAAAAACTCCCTTTTTGTTATGCTTATTACCATAAAGTGGTCCCTCCCTATTTCATATTTCTGTTTAACCCTTGTATCTCTAATACCTGCTTTTCATTTTTTATCCACTAAGATATAATCAATTATTGATTTTTCCTCTCTACTCTTTACTTCTCTTGTATATTTATGTATGTCACTGTGTTTGAACAGTGTATTTGTTATTACTAGATTATTAGTTCTGCAGTATTCCAGCATGCGTTTGCCGTTGTAATTTCTTAATCTCTCTCCTTGGTCTCCCATTATCTCGCTGTTCTCCTCATATTTTCTATCTAATCTGCTATTAAAATCCCCCGTTACGTATATTATGCCTTCTGCTTCTTCTGTTGCTTCTGTTAATTGATTCCAGAATGTTTCCTTGTTTTGTCATCTTCACTGGACCCGTATTCTACTATTAAAGTACATTTGATATATATTTCTTATCGTAACTACTAGTATCCTTGATGGTACTGCTTCCCATTTCTCTATTTAATTTCCGATCTTCTTATGTATGATGCATCTAACTCCTTCTGCTGCTCTTTTTTACTTCCACTCCGCTATATATTAAATAGTGCTCGTTTTACGTCTTGATTATGAACTTTTCATTTTCGTTTTTGTAATTGCTAGTACATCGAGTCCGACTTCTTCGAATTCTCTCTCTAGTTCTTTTTTCTTTTTCCATGGGCTCCGTATATTCCATGTCCTAATTTTCCAATTTTTTGGTTTGAGAAAGGGATATACAAGGCACAAAATATGTTATGGTAACCGACACAGTGAAGCCTACTTTTTGAGTAAAAGTGTAAATTAGGCTTCGGCGTAGATCGGTCTACGCAACCATAACCCGCCTTCTTTCTTTTATTACTATATCTGTACGGCGACTCAGGTATAATATAACAGACTTCAACTCTCTTTATGAGCATTAAAATATCTTGTGTATTCAATTAAACTGTTCATGTTGTGAACTATTCTGTACTAAAAGTTTGCCATCGTGTTCAAATACACCCCAAAGTGTATAAGAGTAGATGTGGTAAAGTAAAAAGTTTTTTACAACATTCTGTACTGGCCGATGAAATTTATGTGCCCTCGATAAATAATCATTATTACAGCATCCCCCGAATTACCGGTTTCTATGGCAAAAACCGCCCCGTGGGCAACAAGGGCCGCACCCCCGGAGGTAATAAATGCGAGTTACCGGGGGCAGCACAGAAGGGGGTCCTGAATGCCTGCCGTCTGGGCCTGGTGCTCTGGAACGGAACCCTTCCGACGTTGTGGGACTTCCGGTCGCGGTTTTTGTTGAACGGCTCGGAGACGCTGTAGCTGGCGGCCCCGCGCTTTTCTGCGGACAGAACAGATTTATTAATCCGTACGTTTGGGTTTATTGCCCGGATCTGCTGTAAATAATAAGGGAGGAGGCGGTTATTATTGTTTTGGGGCCCTGCGGCGCGGACTGATCGCCTGCTTTCCGGCGGGACCTTTTTTATTGCGCACTCCTGCGGCCGTAGGGCCGTTAAAATTTAATACGGGCAGGATCGAAGTCGGCTGTTTGTTCAACCAAGTTTCCGAAACGCGGGGGGCGGCTCTGCTGGGAGCGGCGCAGGCCGCACGAATCAGTGCGGAAAATTAAAAACAAACTTAATTAGGCGGTTTTCCGCTGTGCAAAGTGACGCGCCATAAATCAGCACACCAAACACTGACAAGCCACCGGCATAACTAACGTCGCAACAGCAGAAAACTATAAATAAATTGCTAACTGTCTGTGATTTTTAACCTGGCACTCATGACATCGCTCATAATTACGCCAGAATTTGGTATTGTTGACAGCTGGCATCTAAAAATGACAGCAATCAGCTGTGTTAATTATATGAGGTGGGTCACTATACTTGAGTTTTTTTTTAATGTGTGTAACAATTAGGAATTTTTCATAAGTGCGATTGGTATTGACTAGTTTATTTGGTTTTGACCTAACTGGGGGGTTGGTAATACAGATTGAAAACATTTAGACATTTATTCTTTTCATTGACACTTTTTTCAATTAACTTAACTCAACCAATCTTTCTGAGCAAACATAGGTGCAAAACTATTTGGCAAGATTCGAAGCAACATATTGACAGGGTATTTTAGACATTAACAACAATTATTTGTGACATTGACATTTCAACATAACGTCGTGCAATCACCTTTTTTACAATGCAAAAGTTTTCCTTTCTTGAAAGTTGGTAAGACAAGATAAAAGTCACTAAAGTTACTACATTTGTTTACTCACATTAAACAAACCCCACTATAGCTTAAAGCACATTTCTTTAACAGTAACTTTAATGACTTAGATCTTGTGTTACGAACTTTCAAGTAAGGGAAACTTTTCCCTCAGGGGAAGTAAGGGTGAGTTGATTTCTACAGATTTCTCATTAATTATCAAGATTTTGATAGATTTTTCAATAAGTTCCAGCACAGTAAAATCTTAAAAAAATGAAAATAGGTTGGCTCGCTTAACACGATAGTCTGGCCATTTTAGAATTCATCTTCTAAAAAAATCTAAAAGTGAAGATTTTTCGTCGGGACACTGTGTAATGTCCATTGCAAAATTGTGTTCCCAAAAGATAATTATTAAAAGTCAAAGGTCGTGACAATCATTTTTTTCTCATATATCTTGTGAAGTCATGGTTTTAAGTAAATTTGAGTTGTTATAAAATTTGCTTATTATCAAAATCTGGATAAAATTTGTACGTGTGACCAATAGTTTGTTGGAATTGAGGCTGAGAAAACTTGGGGGTTGCGATACATTCGTTTCCGCACCACCTCTGAGGTAGAATGCATTTTTTTTACATAGCAAACACACAAATTATTAGATAAATCTATTGAATATGGGTCATTAACACAAAATTAAGGAGAAAATGGTGAAAAGTACCTAGGGAATAGAAAAAACAATGGAACCTGGAATTATCAGAAATATAAGGAAAAAAGACAAGACTGACGGTCGTTTGTAACTGCAAAACTCCATTAAAAAAATAAACTGTGCAAATATACAACATTTGCAAATGATATTTTTAGAAAGTTTTTGTGTGATATGGCGTGGTAGCAACGCAAACTTTATAGTCTTAAGCCCCGTTTACATTTGGAAAGTTTACTGGTGGAAAGTACTTGCCACCAGTAAACTAACGATGTGTAAATCAGAAAACCGTCTTACTTCCTTGTTTAGTTTCTTTGTTGACAGACGTTTTTCTGGTTTACACATCGTAAGTTTACTGGCGGTAAGTACTTTCCGCCAGTAAACTTTATGTAAACAAATGTAAACGAGGCTTTAGTGACGTCTTAAGTAAACCTGAAAAATGATTCTGAATACTCTATGCCTGAAAGAACGAACATTTATATATTGGAAAAATAGTTTTAACGTAAACCAAAAGAAGGAGACATACGACGACGAGTAACAATCCACTCAGAATTTTGAAAAAGACAGAACAGACGTTTTAAGGGAGTTTCTCAGCGATTTACCAAAGCTCGAATCTCGCTACTATAGGTCCAAGTCTTCGAAATTATATTTAGAGCCAACCTGGAGTTCTAAAGTAGATCTACAGATGTAGATTTTATAAAACTTACAGTGACAATGAAGGGACCAAGTGTGTCTCAACTGCTTTGTTCTCTCATAATTTTGGACGAATTTTACTCTTGAATGTTTAAACCCAAAAAAGACGAATTTGATGTTTGCGTTTCTAACCGTGCAAAACAATTATCCGGAGAAGATTATACGCTGCATAAACCAAGAAAAATAAAACGATGGCAGCAAAGGAAAAAGAGAAGTCTTAAAAAAAAGTTTGTATATGGACATGCAGGCTGTCGTATTATGTCCTAAATCAAACACATCTGCACTTTATTTCAAAATGAAGCTCATGGTTCATAACATTATAATATTTCATATGAAGTTAAATAAAATGTATTGCTTTGATGGCTGTTCCTTAATACAGGTATTTCTGCCGAAAATTATTCTTCAATAATCAGTTAGTTTATCAGTGACAATGTTTTAGAGGATCTGCAACCAAATCAAAATATAGTTCTTTATAGTGATGGATATACTTCTCAAAATAGAAATGTCATTGTTTATTATTGACAATGTTTTAAAGAATCTGTAACCAAAACAAAATATAACTCTTTATAGTGATGGGTGTCCTTCTCAAAATCTAAATGTCACACTTTCAAAAGCTCTTTTTAAAATTAGCCATTCAATACAATACGCTGACTTTTTCAGACATTGCCACAAAAATATAAAATCTTGTGGTTCAACTCACAATTGAGCAAAAGTTATTGGAAAGAGGACATACTCAGATGGAGGTTAACTACATGCACTCATTGATTGAAAGAAAACTTCGAAATATTAACATCAATGTGACAAATTATGTAGGTGTTTTTCTTAACGCTAGATAAAACCCCAGTTCATTCAAAGTGTTTGATTGTAGACAGCTTCTTGGCCAGAAGTTTGCAAGAATGTAGTAATATAATACGAAAAATTAAAGTGTTATAACGATTATGATTATTGTTAATTATAGATGAAAATCAATATAGATAAATTTATTATCGGCAAGAGAAAAATTTAAAACAGTTCTGAAAATGGACTAGCTAGAGAAGAATTCCCAATGATATCAAATGACGAAGAAGCTATAGCAGAGTGTTCATCTAGCAGCCATAGTCAGATGGAGGTTGACTACATGCACTCACTGATTGAAAGAAAACTCCGAAATATTAACATCAATGTGACAGATTATGTAGGTGTTTTTCTTAACGCTAGACAAAATCTCAGTTCATTCGAAGTGCTTGATTTCTTCAAAAGTTTTGCTCCTCTTAAAATGTTGTCATCAATTAGACCGTGTCGCAAAGTTGGATATCCCTTGGTAACAGATCTCAAGGCAATTAAATATTATAAAGATGGTAATGTCTTCTTTAAAATCAGACATACTGATGACTACGTTCTTCTAGAACAAAGAAGCACCTCCTAAAAAAATAACAAAGTCCAGATTACATCTTTCATCTTACCAAAACTTTACACTAGACCTCTTTCTATAAAAAAAGATAAGTGGGAGCATCTTAAATAATTAAAGAGTTGTAGAGTAGTAAAGTAGAAGTATTCAAACTTTTTATGATAACTTCGCATATCATTAGATTATCGTTTTGTTTTTTTTAGTATAAGTAACAAAATTGTAATTTCAACATAGTTGTTTTGTTTTACATGTTAGTTTTCTGTCCTGTATCTATTTCATACAGGTAATTTTAACAGGTTTCAAGAAAAATATTTATATTAGATAAGTTCTTATATGAGAATATATCGTATGTTCACCAATTAAAGATGCAAATGTCGTAATATATCGTAAGTCTACCAAGTAAAGATGCAAATGTCTTTAACCCACGGTAAAACCAAAATTATCACTATTTTCATCAAAATTATTCTAAAATAATAAAAAGTATCATTATGTTACGTTATTCAACAGGATTTATATAGTTCATAATTAAAATATCAATAGTGTTTTCACCTTCTGTAAAATTTGTTAAAACAACTTTAGTGCTTTTTAATTTTTTTTCTTCTCTTACTTCATCTGTCGTCGAGAGATTTGCCAATAATTTCCACGATTTCTCAATATTTTTCATTACTTACTAAGATTTATAGAAATTTCTAAATGATTTCCAAGATTTTTCAATATTGTTCGAGATTTGTATAGATTTAGAATATAATAAAGAATAGAATATATTTATTTATGCTATATTAATGTTCCATGAAAATCTTCCTTAGTGATCAAATTACTAAAAGTCTATGCAGCAATACAAAACTTTGAATGTATCTTCTTTGGCAGTTTTTGTTAATTATATTAAAATCAGAATAGAATTAAAAATTTCTGACTAATTGTAACTGACTTTTGACTTCCACTAGTAGTGGAAAGGTGCACTACATTTTCCACGGGAAAAAACATTCCCAAGAAAATATCGCTAGCGATAAAAGAAGAAGCGATACCGGAAATAAATGTTATTTTCTGGCATAAAAGATGTATTGATAAGGTTAGAATTATCTATTTCAGACTACAAAGGACAGTGCTATGATAGTGCAAGCAAAGTAAGTTCTGTTAAAAGTGGATTACAAGCCAGAATTCGATAGTCTGAAAATAGAGCCAGCTATGTTGACTGCATGGCGCACACTTTAAATTTGGCAGTGCAAGATTTTAATTTCTTAAGCATCATGGAGAACTTGATACATTTTGTTAATAAATCGCCAAAACGAATCAAAATATTTAAGAGATATTATTAATTAAATACAGAATATGAGTCTAAGTCTAACTTCTCTGCATCCATTATATCTTACTAGATTGTGTATGCGAGTATCTTCACTAAAAATCATAGTTGTTAATTAGGAAATTTGAATGGACTTTCTACAAAATGTATCTGACAGTGATAAGACTGAAGTTGGTGCAAAGACACTTTAAATTTGGCAGTTCAAGATAGTATGAAAGATTTGTCAGAAATTTGAAATTTCTGAAGCATCATGAATGACTTGACCCATTTTGTTAATAAATCGCAAAAACGAATCAAAATATTTAAGAGATATTATAAATTAAATACAGAATGTGAGTCTTAGTCTAAGTTATCTGCATCCATTATGTCCTACTAGATTGTGTATGCGAGTATCTTCACTAAAAATCTTGGTTGTTAATTAGGAAATTTTAATGGACTTTCTACAAAATGTATTTTATAGTGATAAGACTGAAGTTGGTGCAAAGACACTTTAAATTTGGCAGTTCAAGATAGTTTGAAAGAGTTGTCAGAAATTTGAAATGTCTTAAGCATCATGAAGGACTTGATACATTTTGTTAATAAATCGCAAAAACCAATCAAAATATTTAAGAGATGTTATAAATTAAAAATACAGAATGTGAGTCTAAGTCTAAGTTATCTGCATCCATTATATACTACTATATTATTTATGAGGGTATTTTCACTAAAAATCATGGTTGATAATTACAAAACTTTAATGGACTTTCTACAAAATGTATCTGATAGTGATAAGCCTGAAGTTGGTGCAAAGACCAGTCGATATTTGTAAACTCTAATGCTACAAAATGTTTCATAAGTACGAATACTGCATGTTTTTGAGATGAAGAAACATTTGAGAGTCCCAAAATAGTTATTTTTGTTACAATTATCTAACATGAAGTTTTTTTCGGAAGATTCGTTGCTGTTTCTAGTAGTTATTCCTAGCTCAGCCTTGAATAGCAGATAAGTCCGAAGAAACTTAATTTTGATACTTGATACAACAACATTTTTTTGTATATGCTCACAAAAACACATTTCAACTTTTATTTTTATTATTTCTCGAAAATAGTGAGCATCGGATTTCAGTAACGATGCCACTAGTAACCAGACTGTTTAACCATGGCAACTTTTAGTGATTGAGTCCGCAAAAAACTCATTTAAACTATTTTTTAACTTCCCAAGTCCCAAAAACATACACTTTTTGATGAAATTGCCAACGATTATATTTTTTAAGGAACTGTGACATTATTATGCATTATTAGTTTTAAAATTAACATTTTATTTGCCAAAAAAAATCAATAAGTTTTTCATTTTTTATTTAAATAACTGACTTTATTTTTTGCCTCCCTCGAGATTCCGAAAACTCGGTGTCTATGACCTTAGCATACACACTTAACATATGGCAAGTATGTCATGGGACACCCTGTATCAGTGATATTGTCCTGGTTAAGGATTGCAGCCACGACTATTAATTAATCAGAGCCCTAACTCACTAGACCACACGGGAATTATAAACTGCTAATTAACCATCGTGCCGTTTCAGCACCGGTTGTAATATCGCGTTTCACGCAGAATAAAAATTATCATTTTTAATTGGTGTAACATTGCACAGTAAAAGCAAGCCATTCTGAACTAATTAACGTTTCATATTTTCGCTTCGAAATTGAAATGGGACTCGTCCACAATTAATGCAGCTAAATTAAACGTCTATTTACCAACTAACATCATAATTAAGCCTTCATTTTCACTCAGCCTCGCTGCCGAGACCATAAAAATTGCACGACATAATTACGCCAGGCGGATCGAGCAAACAGGATGATATACGGGGGCGCCCTCGCTGCTTATCGCTTAAAATACCATCGGAATTGGACCCATGCATACAAATCGCCTCGTTCATTTTAATTGAGAAACAAAAGCAAAGATGGGCCGGTTAATAAATGCGCGCGATTAATTTTTGTGCACGCCTAAATGAGACGGATCGATTAAGATAATCCGGCCTTGATAAATTCTCTGTGACATATAGGGAGATGCTGGTTAAGGCGAGAGCGGATTATAATTGATTGCGCCGATATATGTTAATTCGGTGGGGTGGAAAGGGGGCTCGGTTTTTGGGGGCTACAGACGTATACGGGTTTTGTTAATTTTGTCGTTGCCATTAAGCGCGATGGGATTCCGTGTTGCGGCGATGCGATACATCTTAATCAAGGCCTCCGTCCTCCGCTTCTCCTCCTCGCACTCGCCAACCCAGAACCACCCACGCTCGGATGTTTGCAGGGTCCGCGCCGGGGCTTAGGCTCTGGCCTCTGCAAGAGTCTTCATCGCTAATTGAAGCGGAGCAAGATGAATGGGGACTTTATGCAATATGCTAAATAATGTCTGGTGTGCAGGACCCCGGAACGGGACGCGGCGTCATCTGTCACGGGGCGATCGCGCCCCATCGACTGGGCATTGTCGACGAAACTTTAACAATTACATTAAAGTCGGATTCATTATTGGATGGGCGCACGGCGCGAGCTATTGGATTCCGGCGCGTGTTTAATCCGCTCCTGAATTGTTCGCCGGGGTGTAAATCTCATCGAACGGAACGTATTGTCAGGATGGAGGTAAACCGGCTTCGCGTTTTAGAATAGATGGTGTTTGACTGAAGGCTGCATTGTTCCTCCTAACCGGTTAAATAAATCAATGTTTGTTTTAAATTAGTAATAAACGTCTGGAATCAATTGTCGGGTAAACGTGATCTAGATTCCTGAATACTTGTCAATAGCAGACTACTTCCTGATGTCTTACGCAGAATACTTTTCTTTGTATTTGTAATAAACCATTCACTAACTACAAATTCAGCTCAGTTACAGAAGCTTTATCAAACAAGGTAAATACGGGATAGATGCCGAACATTTCAAAAATAAATCGTAAGTTTTGCAATATTGCATTTTATAATTTATGTTTACAAAGAGTAAAGCAAATGTATTAGGACTTAATAATATACAGAGAGCGCATAAAGTATTAAGACCTGGCTTTATTTTTCCCCTGTATAAATTTTTGAAAAATGCTTCAACAGGTCAAAATAAAAAAAATTCAAACAAATATTTTGAGACCGTTTTCATTTTCCATCTCTCTCCGTTTTGAATTAATGACGTTAAAGCCAGTTTTTTTTAAACGACAGCCTATATTTTTTATTATTGATTTTGATAGTACTTTTTGTTATGTTTTCAACACATGACATTTTCAATATGTAACATTTGAAAAAAAATGAGAAAAAGTGCGTTAAACTAAACCTATTAAATTATTATTTCAATGTGCAGAATGCATCTAATTACCATGCAAAACAACGCCAGTTAAAACAAAATTAGGAAAACAGGCTTGGATTTTAAATATTGGAATAAAACAATATTGATCAACCTGAAAAACATTCTTATTACTATATGAATACGCTTCAATTACTAACACATCTAGTGAATCACACTCTTAATTTTTTAATTAATGATGTTGAAGAGATGTATACGGAGATCTGTGATCATACATTTTATATAAAAAATAATAACTATTAATAATTAATTATTGAAACGTGATATACCTAGTTTTTGCACTGATTAAAACAAATTTTTGTAAATTAGCTACAAGGTCAGACTAAAATAAAACTGTACTTAACACGTAAAAATATTTATATTTTTAGACAGTACAATACAACAGGTCAAGTACAAAAATGATTTATTTTTTCTTACCTAAATCTGAATCAACTTCCCCACCAAATGGTTCAACTTCTGTTAATTTATGGACGTTCGTCGATCTTGTTCTGACTTCCAGATGATCTCCTGTTCTAACTTCCAGTTGATCTCCTTGTTCTTCCCAATTGGAATTCTCAACCAGTAGGCCAATCTCAAAGATATAATCGCATCTCTATTATTTGGAGTAATGCAGAAGTCAAATTATACGAAAAATCTACAAGGAAACAGTAAAAAGTATTTTAGTCAAAATAACTATTTTTGTAAGGCCAAGTTTAAAAAAAAAGTGTAAGGTAATTATTTCATTCTTGTCTTAACAACCAAGAACTTTGCAACCACGTTTGTACCTTTTAATCCTACCAGATTGGGATTTTCATGCTGTTGGTTGATTTCTAATTGCATCTCTATTATTTGGAGTAATGCAGAAGTCAAATTATGCGAAAAATCTACAAGGAAACAATAAAAAGTATGTTAGTCAAAGTAACTATTTTTCTAAGGCCAAGTTTCTAAAAAAAATAGTTTTAGGTAATTATTTGATTCTTGTTTTAACAACCAAGAACTTTGCAACCACGATTGTACCTTTTAATCCTACCAGATTGGGATTTTCAAGCTGTTGGTTGATTTCTAATCCACTTGCACTCGTATTTCAATTGCATTCGAAATAGCCATAATTTAGAGTCAAAATGTCATGTAACAAGTCTCTAATAAAACGAAATATTTTAGTCGAAAATTATCTAAAATTATATTGGGTCAGCGTTTTCATTTCGAAACATGGAGCTTTTGCTGGCATGAGCATGAGCATGAGCTGGCATGAGCTTTTCTTAGGCCGAATGCCTAGTGTTTTGAGTATTAGGCTCGCTGCTTAAAATAAACGTGCATTCGTCCGTGAAACAAATGGACGAACGAAATTGAGGGTCTTGATTTGCACGTATGGGCATTTCTTAGAAAAATTCATTTCGTCTTTCTTCATCAATAGTTAAGCTATGAGATTTCCAACTCAACCCCAGCAGAGATTTCGATTAAATTAATTCGCGGTTTTAATCGAAGGTTTTAATCGGCTGTCTAATCACCATGACCAATTACAATAGGATAATTACTGCAATTTCAGGTACTTTAATTACAATTACAGGATTAGAATAGGATAATCACAGGGTAATCGGCGATCCACGGTTTAATCGGCGATCTCGCTGAGAGCTATTGTCCGGCGGCCCCTATTGTTGTAATTGATGTAAGTGCTGTGATTTATAGTATCAATTCGACCTGTAATTATCCCAATATAATCGCCCCCTTCAAAAGTTGAAGGAAAAAGAAACATTGGGAGAAGACAAATCTCGTGGCTTACAAACTTGAGGAGTTGGTTCTCCACGACAACCACAGGCCTCTTCCGGGCAGCTGTGAACAAAGTAAAGCTAGCCAATATGATAGGCAACATCCGGAACGGATGGGCACTTGCAGAAGAAGAAGAATCGCCCGCGGTGATTATACTGTCAATTAAAACCGCGGATCTCTGATTAAACCGCGGATCTCCGATTAAACCACGGATCTCCGATTTAAACCGCAAGAACGCCGATTACCCTGTAATTATCCTAGTGTAATCATGTAATTGTTATTAAAGTACCTGCAATTGCAGTAATTTCCCTATTGTAATTGCTCGCAGTGATTAGACCGCCGATTAAAACCGCGAATTAATTTAATCGAAATATCTATTGAGGGTGACTTGGAACTCTCCTAGCTTAACAACTTTCTTCCATTTGAAATATTTCTTAGGCACACTGAATTTTGTATGGATGACAGAAAGTTGCTTACACAGATGTAAGATATGAGGTGTATTCAAATAGTATCCATGTCATTATTAAGGGTAGTCATGCTAATCTCCCTTGTTCTGAAATGAAAACGATCACCGGTATATCTGCCCATGATTTCAAATTATTCATATTAAAAAAAAAGGTACTTACCTGAACTATTTTGCTGTTCTTCATTTTAATATTTAACCACCATGCCTACTAAACTTTGCTCTCTTGACAGTTTGCACAGTATTATGATTTTATTTATTTAGATTGAAGGTTATTTCTTTATGTTTTACACTGAACAATTCGCTAAAACATCAGCGGACAACAAAACCTTCAAAGCAGCTAAATGTACATAACAAATGTACTACTAAATTGACAGCTTGAATTCTAAAATTAACTCTAGTTATCAATTTTTTTCACTGAGAAAAATCGGACTTCCAATTGCAAAAACTAGATATCTTCAGTTACCTAAATGCTGTATTGAAAATATACCTTATTTTCTACTTGTCCAGTTTAGAAATTATCCACCAGGGGTATCTAGATTCGACTCCTAGTTATCCTCTTATAGTATTGGAAAGTTATCTACTAATAGAGTATACTGTGGTACATAACCAAAATTCAATAAATTTTGAGTTATTTTGAGTTTGACATGGTTGACACCTAATTATAATTCTGAACTGACGACATGATATAATATTATCCCTCTTAGTGCAAGGTAGCGCCGTCCGCCTCTTTCATCAGTATCGTTCGCAGTTTTTGAATATGAATAAACACCCTCAAATCTACACGTGCAATTCAAAATTACAGTGTACAGTGATCCAAAATATAAATAGTGCATACTACAGGCCATACAGGCCAATTATTTGATTGATTGTTTGAGATCGGACTGTAAGTACACCTAATTTGCTTATTTTTCATTTAAAATGACAACGAATAAAGTGTTGATTCGATAGATATTTTACATATTTATACATTAATCCTTTTCAACCAGAATACATGAAATTATTGCCCTTCCATATTATATTATAATAATTTGAAGTAATGCTTTGTCGCAGTATTTTGTAGTATTTTTTATTATCAACTTCTTTTATTCATCTCAAGTTATTGTAAGAGCGTATTTTCTTCGGAAAAACTGTTTCATTAGGGGCAATTCTTTCTACGTTGAAAGTTGATAGGTTTTCTTACATACATAGTTACATAGTAATTTCCAAATACATTCCAAACACACTATAATATCATTGTTATGGTTTGTTTGCTATCTTTATTTTATTTTCCTACCTTATAGATCTAATTCGTACAAATGGCAGATGGCAGAAAGCGTTTAGGCGGATGGGAATATAAAAAAAACAGTCAAAGGATAAACAAAGAAAATAAACGGAAATCTTGAAAAGAACTACAAAAATTGATTGCTTCTTCACCAAGATTGTTCCGCAACCACCGATTGAAGAATTCTAAGATAATATACCCTGTGGACCGTATTGAACCCAAAGGAGACGAGTGTTCTTTCGGGCTTGTGTGAAGATGAAGATGCTCCAGAAAGCTATGATAAACGAGAGCATAACAAGGATCAACCAATATTATGGTTATTATCGTTATCGTCTCAATCTTTTAAATTTCACGAAGACCCTGCAAAGTGGATTGTAAATGATGAACATATAGATTTTGATGCCCGAAATGGCTACTTTCAAAATGCAGATTTTCAGAATTCAAGACGAGTCTACAAAGATAAAACACGTCTTTTGAGTTCGACAATCTTCAACAGAGAGCATCAGAATGGCGAAATTTCAAACCGACAATGGATAATGTATTCTGAAACAAATGGTGGTATTTACTGTGGGCGTTGTCGTTTATGATTTAAAGCGGGTGCATCCTTTTGCACAGATAAAGGATCCAATGATTGGAAAAACCTGAAACTATGCATAGAACTCACGAAAGATCTATAAATCATATAACTTATGTGGTTGTTCTCTTACCCAAGAAAAACATTATTGGCGGAAGATTTGCATCGCGTTGTCATCATCGTGTCATGGCCTACCTTTTTGAAGAGATAATAAAGTAGGTCATGCTCACATAAATCTAGCACAAGAAATTAGGTTACAATAGCAATTTTATATAGCAATGTCAAATTGCTTGTACTAGATTTATGTGAGCATGACTGTACTTGGATCATGTCACAATGGATTTTTTTTAATGACAGTGGAACTATTGGCCGAATTTGATCCATTCTTGAACAAAGACTTACGGAAGACCAAGTAGCGGTAAAACAAAGTATCTTTCATCTACAACGTACGAAGCAGTGGTACATATAATGGCTCAGAGAGTGCAGAGAAGTGATATCTGCCAATGTTAGAGCAGCTAAATATTTCTTCATAATTGTGGATTCAACACCTGACATCTCACATATAGATCAGTTATCGATTGTCATGAGATATGTCCAAGAATGTGGAACACCAATAGAGGTATTCCTAACCTTCGTACAAAAAACTGGACATAAATCCGAGGAATTGTACACTGCTATAACTAATACCTTGGCGTCTCTTGAAATTAATTTAGACAATTGTAGAGGCCAGTCGTACGATAATGTTGCGAACATTTCAGGAGGCTATATCGGTCTCCAAGCAAGAATTTAGATTACAAACAAATTTGCTGAATTTATACTCTGTTCAGCCCATTCTCTGAATCCAGTTAAAACTTCGGCGACAAGTTGTTGTAGTCAATCTACAAATTATTTTACATTTATGGAAGAAATCTACAATTTCTTTTCGGCATCCACGATGCGTTGGGAGAAATTGAAAAAGATAATACAAATAAACAAAGAGTATATCGTCCATGAGATAGTTATGCACAGATGACGTCTGCGAGGGTTTATTGAAGTCTTGGAAGTATATTCACGATAGTCTGAAATTAATCTCAAATGACAGTGCAGAGAAGGCGATTACGAAGGCAGAAGCAGCAAGATTAATTAAGAGGATGATATTTGAAACTGCGTTTTTGACGTTTTTGGAGTAGTATTCTGAATCGCATCAATGCAGTCAGTAAAAAACTACAACAGGAAGACGCAAATATTGGATTGGTTGTCGATTTGTACAAATCCTGAATTTCATTTATTTCGTCTTTCCGAGAAAACTTCACAATCTATGAAAAGAAGGCCAATGCGCTGATTGGTAAGAAGAACTGCACTGCAAGCGAAAAGCGTGCCAGAAACAGAAAGCGACATTTCAATGAAAGCGATGATGATGAAGTTCTGTTCGGTGCCAAGGATGATTTCAAAATAAATGTATTCCTTACAATTGTGAATGGATTAATCTCGGAATTGGACCGTCGAAAATGTGCGCACGATAGAGTGTTCATATTTTTTTACGTGCTCTCTAAATTGCGCGAACTCTCTGTTGGGGAAATAAGGAGGGAAGCGTTAAAATTATGTGAAGTTTATTCACAGGATATTTCAGACGATCTTGTTGAAGAGATCTTGCACCTCAAAGAGTATTTGGCACTAGAAGACAAAAGACATGTAATGATCAACAATATGTGCAACTGGATTAGAGATCGGAATCTGCTTGATACTTTTCATAATATCAATATAGTTTTAAGAATTTACAAAATAATAGCAGTGTCGGATAATATGTCGGAAATATGACTTGTTTGACAATATCATTAAATAAAATAATTAATTCCTGAACATTTCCCAGAGGTCTTAGTGTAAACGTGTGATATATTCCAATGTCGTTAAAATGGATTTAACACGTTTTGCATTTTGCTCCACAAATAATCGATGTTCACAAACGCAGACATCGATACCAATCCGCATGACAACGTCACGACTTCCCCTTGCGGCATGGCATGGGGGTTGTTGGACGTTCCGGGGGTTAACTGGATGGGCCCCGAATTTACACAGAGTCGCAGAGATCCAGCAGGAACCACCGGGACATGTATCAGGACTGAGTGCTCGGCAAACGCGATGCAAAGCGATCGAGCCGTTAGGCGGGCAAACAATCAGCGTTCAGACAATATATTTCAATTAAACGGCACCGCTCTGTGCAAATAGCGTTGGGGAACTAGGCGCGACACTGTCAGTTAGCTACTTGTTTGTTATTTACACCCTCCGTAGCTATCCCGAAGCACAGCGGGATGCCAACTACCCGCTAGATTATGCGGCTTTGTGCCATATAGGAGGCGGCGAGGGGCGGCAGCGATCGCTGGCCAAGTTTTCGCCAGTTGCGTTTCAATTGTTTCGCAGCCAGGGTCGGGGTTGGGGCGGTTTTTGCAGCGCCGCCTGGGATTTCGCGGTTTTCAATTATTCATTTCAGGGACCTATTCAATAACGCGGGCACACGTAAAACATTTAATTACCGCACGTAATGAGAACGGAGACGCTTAATTTTGAAGGGACTTTGTTTTGCGGATTTCAGCCCCTCATATTTCGCAGTGACATTTACAACATGCTTACAAAATAGCACATTATGTCTACTACCATTCTAACACAATCATAGTAACCTAATGAAAAATCCTTTTGTATAATACACGGTGATTTATAATACGCATAAAAAACTTTACCGCCTTGTTCGGGAAGTAATTTTAAGATAAAAATGTCATATAGACCTAGGTCATATTCACATTAGTTACAGAACAGTTTATTTTTTTCTCTGTATAAATTTTCGAAAAACGCTTCAACAGGTCAAAATGATTTTTTTTTCAAAAAATATTTTGAGACCATTTTCAATTTTCCATCCGTCTCCGTTTTGAAGTTATGACGTCAAAACCATTTTTTTTAAATGACAACCTATATTTTTTATTATTGATTTTGATAGTACTTTTTATTATGTTTTCAACAACATGACATTTTCAATATATAACATTTGAAAAAAGTGCGTTAAAGTAAACCTATTAAATTATCTTTTCAATGTGCAGAATGCATCTAGTTACCATTCAAAACAACGTCAGTTAAAACAAAATTAGGAAAACAGGCTTGGATTTTAAATATTGGAATAAAACAAAATTTATCAACCTGAAAAACATTACAATATCTTATTACAATATCATCAATTACAAACATAAGAACAGAAAAACCAAAAGAAATTTTTATCGAGAAAAAAATACTAATGACTTGATGTAAGATACGTTTTAAAATATGAAGTCACAAAAATTATTAAAATAATGAAAAAATATTGGTTAAGGAAAAAAATTGAAATGACCCACGACAAACCATGTTTTATTTAGCTAAACAACGAGTAGATAAGACAGGTGTTATTTGCTGAAAAATCGTTCGTATTAATAATTAAATTAGTATCGCATTCCGGCGTAAAACTACGTAAACAGACTCGTGGCGGACCGCAGCCCCTGAGCCAGGCCGGGAGAATTCTATCAACAATGGGGACAATAAAAGCCATTAACTTGAGGGTAACACGATTTTACTAGTCGGGCGGAAATATCAACAGTTCATGGAAGTATAAATTACTCGAAACCAGACAGGGGATGCGCCACTGGCCGACATTGACCAATGCCGAGGGGTTCCAAAACCGAAAGTATAATATTACTGCCCATAGAATCATTCACTTAAGTACCATAAAAACAGCGCCGGCTACATGCACGCGCACCGAAATTCTTAGAACAGAGCCCATTTGGGCTGGATAACTCACACCACGAGGGGACATGATTTGTATCGGTAGCGAAACCAAATCCACCAACAAAATATCGAATGTCTTACACATGTGGGAGAAATTATTGCGCAGACGTCGAGCGAGAATACACTTAGAGAGAGAGCAAGAGAAGGGCACGGGATAACCAGAGTGTGTGGACCCAGAGGGCGCGGGGAAAAGGGGGAAGTAAAACATATAAGAATATGCGAAAGCAGGGGGAGAGGGCACTTAGTTCTCGACGGCCGAGGGCACGAGAGAAATCGCGAGAGTGTAAACGGGGCGCAATTAGTATAAACAGTCAGGGAAATTGATAATTCACAGAGGGCAGTATTGAACCAGTTAGATATTTTCGGGGAGACCGCGAAGTAATTCAAACAACACAAAGCAGGGGCCACCAAGACATCGGTACGGCTATCCAATCGGCGAGAGATAGGAAGGGTTAATGAGTGAGTACTGACGCAATTGATAATCGAGTAACGCGAATCAAAACGCCAATTTCGAAGGGCACTGCGAAATATTCAGCAGAAAAGTCATTACGCGTGTAAAGTAAATTAATTCGGCAACCCGCCGGAAGAATATCCGGTGACAAAATTACGAAAGAACAAAACAACCCCAAACAAACCACCATCAATTACCTCACCTAATTATCACTCTAGCAAGTCTTAGCGCCGAAGGCGTAGAGAAATGTGACTACCTTGAAAGCGATATACAGGTTTCGTGACGCCCTTTGAGGAGTTAATCTCCAAAAGAAGGGCGCATTTAGAAGCTCCTTCAACTGTATGTTAAATTCAGTCCCGTAATCTAATACCACAGCATGCATGGTTCTCTTCGTAATATTGTCACGTATGATAAGTTTGACGACCCCAAACAAACCACCATCAATTACCTCACCTAATTATCACTCTAGCAAGTCTTAGCGCCGAAGGCGTAGAGAAATGTGACTACCTTGAAAGCGATATACAGGTTTCGTGACGCCCTTTGAGGAGTTAATCTCCAAAAGAAGGGCGCATTTAGAAGCTCCGTCAACTGTATGTTAATTTCGTCCTTGTAATCTAGTTACCATAACGGGACTATTTTACCAACCGCTTTCATTGCCACGAAACTTCAAACAAACGTGCGAAGTGATGAGATCCTTCCTCCGAATCAACATACTCGATTATCATGCGTTTTAATTATTATTTATATTTCATTAGCCAGGGATTCGGGAAAGAGATAGGTCAGGAAGGTATTTAAACAGATATAAACTCAAGGGATTTCCCAGGTAGCGATCGCAACGGGAACTAAAAACCGGTATCCGTGAAGGTCAATAATTATTACAAAAATCAGCAAATATCATCATGTCATACCAAATCACTAAATCCTTGTAATTAACGTTGCGTAGTTAATATCACTAATACATCAGCCGAGTGAGTGATCGAACTAATAGGTCGTAATTGCATGACGGTAAAAATAAAACAGCCCTCAGCATCGATAATGCATGTGTTCAGTATTTGCATATTTGAATTCTTGAGCGATTGAGAAATGAATGAATGCGAGTCAGTATATTCCTGTAGCACGAGCATGTGAATATTATAGAAAAATCATTGAATGAATCAAACTCCTAAGTCATGATCGGGTAAGAAATAAATGAATGAATGCGAGTCAGTATATTCCTGTAGCACGAGCATGTGAATATTATAGAAAAATCATTGAATGAATCAAACTCCTAAGTCATGATCGGGTAAGAAATAAATGAATGAATGCGAGTCAGTATATTCCTGTAGCACGAGCATGTGAATATTATAGAAAAATCATTGAATGAATCAAACTCCTAAGTCATGATCGGACGAGAAATAAAGTTAATAAATACGAAACATAACGGCAGCTAAGAATGAATGCGAATCAAGGGAATTCATGCATGAGCATGCGTAAGGAAGGTATATAAATCCGTGAATGAATCAAAATCAAAATTATGCAGAATCACATCCGCTAGGTGAATCCAATTATCACAAAACCAAGTAAAAACAAACCAAAAATAAATGAAAATATTAAAAACAAAAGAAGACATAAAAAAAAAATATATTAATTAAATAAAAATAAAAAGAGTCAAAAACAAATGAGGGGCTTATGTCTCATACACGTCAGACTAGTAGGGTTAGGGTATGAGACTCGCTATGAGATCAGATATATGTACTTTAGCCAGACACAACTGACCATCGTGCACAAATCACCGATCGTAATTTACCTCACAATTAGATGCATCTCAGACCAAATCAAAACAAAAACAAAAGAAAATAAAAATAAAAAGAGTCAAAAAGATGCACCTGAGACCAAATCAAAGCAAAAGAAAATATAAAAAAAAAAAAAAAAAAAAAGAGTCAAAAACAAACGAGGGGCTTATGTTTCATACACGTCAGACTAGTAGGGTTAGGGTATGAGACTCGCTATGAGATCAGATATATGTACTTTAGCCAGACACAACTGACCATCGTGCACAAATCACCGATCGTAATTTACCTCACAATTAGATGCATCTCAGACCAAATCAAAACAAAAACAAAAGAAAATAAAAATAAAAAGAGTCAAAAAGATGCATCTGAGACCAAATCAAAGCAAAAGAAAAGATAATGCAAACAATAAAAAGAGTTAATCACCAATAAAAGGGCTTATGTCTCATACACGTCAGACTAGTAGGGTTAGGGTATGAGACTCGCTATGAGATCAGATATATGTACTTTAGCCAGACACAACTGACCATCGTGCACAAATCACCGATCGAAATTTGCAATTTGGGTGTTATTGCTTGGTAAATGCATTGCGAAACTGTTATTAAGGGTAAATCGTCACCCTTGATACTGGCATGTTATTTGCTGGGAAATGCACTGCTAAACTTTATCTGAGGATAAATCAAATCAAATAAATAAAAGATAAAAATATGGATGAACGCACGCATGTGGAATGAATGACATAACTAAAACACGGTAATTAGCAGGGACAAATCGCATGTACTAGTAACCAGTAGAATTTGAATTATAACGTTAATTCACGCCAGAATACCACGAAAGATAATCAGAAACCACGTAAAAATAGATAAATTCATTTCAAAACTATAATTCAAAATAAATCGTCATTCTTCATTATTTGTGTGTTATTACTTATTAAATAAACCCTTAGTCACCACATAAATGTAAAGCGTATTATTTTACCATAACCAAATGAAATAGTCAGAAACCACGTAAAAATCATTACTCATTTCAAAACTTTAATTGAGAATAAATCGCCATTCTTCATTATTTGTGTGTTATTACTTATTAAATAAACCCTTAGTCACCACATAAATGTAAAGCGTATTATTTACCATAACCAAATGAACCAAACCTTACTTGCTAAATTAAAATGTAAAACCATATGAAGTACTGAATGAATAAATTACTGTATGATGATATTTGTGTATGCGTATAATTTGATATTTTCCCCGTAACAGACACAATACTTGAACAACGAACCATCGATCTTGTCACTATAACGATTCCATGAATCAAACACAGGTGAAGTACAGCCACTTAGATTACGAGCCACTCTACGTTTATAAATTAATTACAATTTATAATGATACCCCGGTATTGTACCGTTACAAAATCAAATTAGATGTTCAAATTGTTGACCATTGTGTTCTTGACAGTGTGCCAATCGATGTCGAAAGGCCGCACAGACATTGAGGAGTATTTCTGGCTGTATTTGTCTCTTTTCGACTTGGATCCGTTCTTTCAATTGTTCAATTGTGGTTGGCTGATTAAAGTATACTTTACTTTTGATGTAACCCCATAGGAAAAATATCTAAAGAGGTCAGGTCAGGGGAACGATATATGCGACACATGTGATGGATATGTTCAAAGATGTTCACCAAACTCAAAGAGTCTGCATGGAAGAACGCCTGGAAGAACGCCTTGCATTACAAACTAACTATGACGCGCATCTTCTTGATACACATAATCGGTATAAACTAAAGCGACAGGATAAAGAGACTTATAAAACCAAGGCAAACACCAAAGTACTTTCGGTGGATTTACAAAAATGCTTACCCACCCCTCTACTAACGAATGCTCAGAGATACTTTTCTCTAAAACTATGGACTTTCAATTATACAGTTTATGATGCAACAGACAAAATTGGATATTGCTTTACCTTGGATGAATCCATAGCCGAACGTGGAGGCAATGAAATGGCTTCATGTATTATCAAATACATTTTAAATGTAGAAGAATCTGTAGAGAAAATTGTTATCTGTAGCGATGACTGTCCATCAGAAAATAGAAATCATCAGATGATTAGGTGCTATCTTTCGATTCTTATGCTGAAACCTTCCATAAAATTCATTAAACATAACTACCTTTTAAGAGAACATGCCCACATGGAGGTGGATACAATTCATGCACAAATAGAAAGACAAAAAAAAAGCTTCCTCCCAATTTTCTCTAATAACTCCATGGGATTGGCAACAGCTTTTCAGACTTTGTGGCGATAAATTAAAAGTAGCGACTTTAAGATGTTACCCTTTTATCCGAAGAATCCGGGTCTTACTTTCACAATCATAAAAAACTATAACTAATCAAAACGTTTTGATATTTTAAGTGGTTCATATAAAGTTTTTAACAGAAACACCTGGAGTATTGTATTTTAAAACTGATTTTTAACAAGAAAATTGTGAACATGTTGATTTCAAAAGAGCCACTAAAAGACTAACACGCAAAGAGAAACGTACTGTTAATGCTAAGGAAGTTGTTCTCAATGCTAACTTAATGCTGCCGAAACCAATAAGGGAGACATTAAAACCTATTTCAACAAAAAAGTATAATGATTTGCAGAACTTTCTAACATGGGTGCCTAAAAGATTCCATGAATACTTTAAAAAATTTCCACTAGGTAACCTCAAGGAAGATGCAAAATGCAATGATCTTCATTATACATTTTCTTTTTAATATCATATCGTTTGTTACTTGAACTTTAAGATTAATAGTTTTCGTTTGAAACATGTCGGTGTAATCTCTCATTTATTTTAGATTTTTTGTTGTCTTCTTGCCTTTTGTTACCCTTTATTAATTAGTTATAATTGATATTATTTAATTTTGGTTCCACTTTGCACTGTTCTACTATGTGATTCTTAATAATAATTCAGTATCAAGTCCCACCTATCTATAAATTCGTAGGAGCTAAACAGTATTAAGTCACAGAATAGAGTATTAGGTCATAAGGCACCTGAAGTATTGTATTTTGAAACAGATATTAATCAAGTAAATTTTGAACAAGTTGATTTCAAAAGAGCCAATAAAAGACTAACACGTAAAGAGAAACGTTCTGTTAATGCTAAGGAAGTTGTTCTCAATGCTAACTTAATGCTGCTGAAACCAATAAGAGAGACATTAAAACCTATTTCAACAAAAAAGTATAACGATTTGCAGAACTTTGTAACATGGGTGCCTAAAAGATTCCATGAATACTTTAAAAAAATTCCACTTGGTAACCTCAAGGAAGATGCAAAATGCAATGATCTTCATTATGCATTTTATTTTTAGTTAGATATCATATTGTTTGTTACTTGAACTTTAAGATTAATAGTTTTCGTTTGTAACATGTTGGTGTAATCTCTCATTTATTTTTGATTATTTGTTATGTCTTCTTGCCTTTTGTTACCCTTTATTAGTTAGTTATAATTGATATTATTTAATTTTGGTTCCACTTTGCACTGTTCTACTTTGGGATTCTTAATAATAATTCAGTATCCAAGTCCCACCTATCTATAAATTCGTAGGAGCTAAACAGTATTAAGTCACAGAATAGAGTATTAAGTCACAAGATATTAAGTGCATTGCTAGAACAAAACAGTATTCCCACGATTAATTTAAAATTATTTAAATAAATTTATGTTGGAAGTTGGTTTTTACCAGCTTTAGTTAGCTTCCAAAATCATAACTGGGAAAATAATAACCCATGCTCTCCTATTTACAATAGTAATCGGTTTGAAAAATACCATTGTTCAAACTCTTCAAACTTCTCTACTGTAAAATTTAAAAAAATGTGCCTTAATACTGTTTGGCTCTGAGGTCCAGACATAAATATACATATATTGTTTTTATAATCAAAATACATATTTTTTCCTACATTTATCTTCTGCTCGATTGTGGTGCCATCCCTATCTTAACTATGGAATTTTTGGAAATTTCGGCGACGCAGCGGCCGCCCTCGAGCCCATATAGTTAAGGTGTGCCTGACCGTAGGCTATAGCCTAGCTAGGCTATTTAGAAATCCGCCACTGAATCTAGAGCAGTAAATCTCAAAAATGCTGATAAACGTCAGTAATATTGAAGCTTTTGGATAAAATCTGGACACAGTGTTTGACAATACCACAGTGATTGTTGCGGTGGTAATTATTTCATCCACGTCACGACACCTCCCATACATCACTCCGTACACAAGCTGGCGAAATAATACCTGCCGGTGTGCAAATATCGCACGCAGAATCAACAATTTACCGTGGGCACACTTTGCATATTAAGTGCACATGCCGGACAGTGCACACAGTGCCAGCTTAAATCTTCCGCCCCAGTGGACTTCTCTCGTGCAAAACGATTTTTTTTCCCGAACCGGCACTCACCTACCAAATATTGACACGTGTGCGTCCCGGATGCACCGACATTATCGTAATTGCGCTTGACAAGCCTTCACCGCCAGAACTGATGGTGAAAATATGGGAGCCGGCCGACGATAATTAAACAATCTGTTTTTGAGGGTTCGGCGAGTCTCGGCGGACTAAAAGTTTTTCATGAAGAAAAAAGTGCGGATTTCCCAGACTTTTCCCCATTCCGCCCACGCCTCGCGGAGGGCCTTAAAAAATGAATGGCCATTGTGCGTGCAGACGTTACATATTTTTCGTGTCCAGTCTCCGGGAGATACGCGGACAGGAAATGGGTTTCGCTCCAATATTGAGGCGACCTCCTTTCGGACCGTCCGATAAAAGTACACCGACATCCATCACAATATACACACCGTGGGCGTCACGTATTTTTCACGTTTCGCACACATACAGGCGTGTAGCAGACGGGGATAAAAACGGGGACATGGTGGAGAGGACATAACGGAATTGTGGCGGTGCTCACTCACCATGAGCTTCGGTGGCTTGAATCTCGTCGTCATTGACCGGAACACGCTGCCATCGCACTGTCCCGGCTCCTTCGCCAGCACCTCCACCATGTACTGGGCAGGGCCAGGGCCCTGTTCACGGCCGAAGGGCGCCGCCATCCTCTGGGCTGAGTGATTGAACGCCGGCCTCGATTCTACGTGTATTTGCAGGCTTTTCTGGAGCTTCTCGTCAATCACTGCCTGCACGTCGTACTTCCCTGGAGCTAAAAAAAAGATTTGTTTATAAATATTCGTTTATTTATTTTTGTATATAATTCCGTGCTAATTAAATGTGAAAACACATTTTCGCAAAAGTTTCTTCTCGCAAAAGTTTCATAAAACCAGTAGGCGTAACAACTGAAGAGTTAGCTTATGTTCCTTATTTTTTCCATATTTCTCAAATAATTGCACGTTTCTTGTTTATTAATGGATGGAAAAACCCATGGAACCCATGAAACCCATGGAAAAACCCACGAGGGGTCGATTGCCAATAAAGATGGTTACTCTCTCTCTCTCTGAAATAATAATCTCTTAGGATTTTTCAGACTCTTTACGATCAAGCGATAATCTTAATCTAATTAGGAATGTATTTTACGAACACAAAACAGTTTTCACATGCCATAGAACTTTATTTACGAAAGCTGGGAATACCCACAAAGCTTGACAGAGGTATTGTCACGTTACTCAAGGACTGTGAACTTAGTACGGAAGGTGGCACATTTACTTTAGAACAAGCAAAAATTTTAGAGTTACTAGAATATTGGTTAGCGGAATACAAATTAACACTTCGAGCGTGCTGGATAAAGGATGAGGGTTTCGAGCAGTTGAGTAAAGAAGAAAAACACGTGGAGATGCAGGAAGATGAACTTTAATTACACTGGACATATTTACAGAAATTATTCTCATGTCAAGTGTGTTTTGGGATCTTCAACTGGAGGAAAGCAGTTGACATGAGAATAATTTGTGTAATTATATTCGCAGTAATGAAAGTGAACTTTCTCGTTACAGAACGAAAGCAGTTTTTTTTCCAAATTTTGTTTATTCATTAAATTATAAAAGGTTTACAAGAAAAATTATATAATAAACAATAAACCAATTTTCGTCAGATTCCTGGCCTGGGTTCTTCGTGACGAGGTGCTTCCATCATTTGTTTATTGAATGATTTATTTTGGTAAATTTTTTTAGATCAGAGCTTCTTGTTTTCTGTGAAAAGTTGTTGTACACTTTTATTGTTTTATTGGTGAGTTTTTGTTTCTTGTGCTTGTTCGTATATTGTTGTATGATCTAGTGTTATGTTTATTTACGCAATTTCCAGTTGCTAGTTGATTGTTGGTTATAACTAGATTGTTCTTTATCTTATGTAGTAGAATTATATTATATATTCTTATCAATTGTATCACGCTTTTTTCTTTTGTGATTTTTAGTACATCTTGGGTGGACGTAAGTCTTGGTAGGTTGAATAAAAGTTTGAGTGCCTGGATTTATTGTGTTTGTAGTTTTTTTTAATGTATTTTTGTGTTATGTTGCTCCATACGTTAATTAAATAAATGTTGTTTGAGATGAAGTTGGAGTGATATATAGTTTTTAGTAGTGGTTTTGTTACGTATTTTTTAATTCTATTGATCATGAGTATTGCTGACAAACAACTGCTGTAAGCAACATAAAATCAACACTAAGAGAAAAAGAAATAAGACAGACCAGCAAAGTATAATACCTTGGACTAAACAATGTATGTCATAACAAGAACGCGTTGTTATGACATATATTGTTTAGTCCTAGCTATAATAATAATTATAATAATAATAATAATAATAATACATCTTTATTAACAATAATACAACGAATACATAATTAACATAGCAACATAAACATTATATAAGCAGCATTAAAAATAATAATGTCAGGACAATTCGGTTAGGTTGTACGGCTCCATTGTAACAGCATGAGGCATGAGTTTGTTCTTGAAAATTTTCAGGTTTGTTATTTTTTTGAGGTGTGTAGGTAAGATGTTGAAACATTTGAAGGCATTATATTCAGGTGATTTCTCCAGGGTCCTCAATCCTCATACTTTGCTGTTATTGTTGCACATGTTGTTTACATGTGTTTTGGGTTCGAAAGTCATGAACTCTGTTTTGTTTTCATTAAAGTTCTTAAAATTGAACAAATAAAACAAACAAAGAAATATTTGCCAGACTATATCTATGATCTATGATCTATATTCCGGAATTATACCATATACCAGCAAATTTTAATTTAAATATTCGTAAAAATAGTTCCTGTTCTGAATATTGTTTATGTGGTCGTCCCATTTCAGTTTATTTGTTATGACATATATTGTTTAGTCCTAGGTATTTTACTTTGCTGGTCTGTCTTATTTCTTTTTCTTTTAGTGTTGGTTTTATGTTGTTTACAGGTGTTTTGGGTCCGAAAGTTATGAACTCTGTTTTGCTTTCGTTAAATTTCTTGAAAATCTAAAAATGAAACTACTAAGGAAGAGCTGAATCAGAGAGTTTGTTGGAACTGAAACTTATCGTAGAATAAATAGAATAAACAAAACAAGTAAAGAAACGTTGCCAGACATCTATCTATATTCCGGAATTATACCATATATCAGCAAATTTCAATTCAAATGTTCGTATAAATAGTTCTTGTTCTGTATATTGTTTATGTGGTTGTCCCATGTCAGTTTGTTTGTTATGACATATATTGTTTAGTCCTAGGTATTTTATTTTGCTGGTCTGTCTTACTTCATTTTCTTTTAGTGTTGGGTTTATGTTGTTTACATGTATTTTGGGTCCGAAAGTCATGAACTCTGTATTGTTTTCGTTAAAGTTCTTGAAAATTTAAAAATGAAACTACTAAGGAAGAGCAGAATAAGAGAGTTTGAAGCAACTGATACTCATCATGGAACAAATAGAACAAACAAAACAAACAAAGAAACATTTGCAAAGTATCCATCTATATTCCGGAATTATACCATATACCAGCAAATTTTAATTAAAATGTTCGTAAAAATATTTCTTGTTCTGCATATTGTTTATGTGGTCGTCCCACTTCAGTTTGTTTGTTATGACATATATTGTTTAGTCCTAGGTATTTTACTTCACTGGTCTGTCTTACTTCTTTTTCTGTAAGTGTTTGTTTTATGTTGTTTACATATGTTTTGGGTCCGAAAGTCATGAACTGTGTTTTGTTTTCGTTAAGTTCTTGAAAATTTAAAAATGAAACTACTGAGGAAGAACAGAATGAGTTTCAGTTGCTTCAAACTCTCTATTTGAAGCAACTGAAACTCAACATGGAACAAATAGAACAAACAAAACAAACAAAGAAACGTTTGCCAGATACCCATCGATATTCGAGAATTATACCATATACCAGCAAATTTTAATTCAAATATTCGTAAAAATAGTTGAATTTTTGATTTTAATGTTTAATTTGTTTCTGATATTTACTGTCAACAGACTACAAATTACCAATTAAAATCTTGATTTGGTAAAAATTCATAATTATTGTAAATTTGAAACCATATTTAAAATAATTGATGTATAATACGCATTAAGTGGAGCTACACTATTAAGATGCAGTTACTGGTAGTATTTGAGAATAATCATTAAAATGATGTTATACGATTGTTCGAGTTTTCCGATTGCCTTTTACCAAATGTCAGTGAAGAAATATCAATATTGACAAATGTCGACAAAAGGGGAAAGCATTTGAGACAAAGTGAAACACAACTGATACATGGTGAAAGGTAATCGGAAAACTCTGCAAGTAATGTAAATTTGGTTTAAATCATGGAAATGTTGGTATACACAGACGTAATCATTGAAATTTTGAAATGATTCCATAAAACGTTTTGGCAATTTCTCGAAATTCATTGAAACTCAACATATTTTATTGAAAAAAAAAACGTTAGCATATATAATTATATATTGTGATAATTATTACACTAAGACTAAGTTTTCTGGAACTTAAATCACATTTTCTGGGTTTCATATTCTTCAGTGTCAAAACGTGTACATTAGGTTTTTGAAAATTTGCAATAATCTTCACAATTTAAAACATTCTAAAACCTGAAATTCAGGACTTAAAACTCATCTAATCGTACATTCTAGAAATTTTCATACATTTTTATGAAACTTTTAGGCAGTTTCAGCAATGATTAATGATGAAATTTGACGTAATATTTGGTTAAAATTTAATGATATAGGTAAATCTTTATATTTTTCGTTCCTTGCTTGTTTCTTATCTGCATTTCCGTTGTTTTTAAGATGTGTTGCCTTTGTAAGAAAATAATTGATGAATTAAGGACCGATTTAAAATTTGAAAAAATATATTTATAGAACACTAAAGTAATCTTTAAAATTAAAACAAAAATATATGGAAAATTTTACAGAAAACATTTAACGTTTCACAATAATTTTGAAAAGTATGACATAATAATTATAGTTCTGGCAGAAATATTAGTAATAATAAATGTAAGTTTGACAGAAGTCGTGGATATTTTGACAGAAAATAACTGAAATTTTGATAGATATAAGTAATTGAAATTTTGATAGAATAATTGAAAATTTGACAGTAATATTTGCATTTTAAAATAAAAAGTGTTAATAGTTTTAGACTGTAATAATAGAAATGTTTCTACAATAATTATAACAATACGTACGTACGTAATTTTCAATAATGGAATCACTTGCAAGAATCTAAATAAAATAATTCTGAAATAATTTGAATGTTGGCAAACATAAGTAATATGTGGACAGAAATCATTCCAATTTAGGCGGAATAATTGAAAATTTTGCAGACATAATATAATATTGGACAGAATTCTCGGAAAGTATTACATAATAATTATAATCCTGCAAGTAATTCAAGTATTGATAAATATAATTGTAATTTTGACAGAAATCGTGGATATTTTGACAAAAAATAATCGAAATTTTGGTATGCATTGAGCCGCAGTGTTCAAATGAAAGTTCAATTATTTACACGCTTGTCTAATAACACAAATTTCAATTTTGGTTAAAATCGTTGAAATATTAATAATAATAATAATAATATATATTTGGTGTCAATACAAATAATGTTTACATAAGTCAGGTACATGTAGGGTACATAAATATAATATAAATATAAAATAAAATAAATAAATAATTCAAGTCATGGTTTCGAAATGGAGAACGATCACAGACATGATAAAACTTACGTATCAAGTATTCACAGCTCATCTCCTAGGCAATTACGTCAGTGAACTTACTGCTTACACATACTACCAGACTATAGAATGATTTGTCCACACAATATGACTTTATTACATGTCTAAATATTGCCATAGACAATAGGTATAATAGGAAAATTTTCAGAAATGTTTGAATTTTTAATTTACACACACAACCTTTGAAATTTTGACAGCATTAATTTACGTATTGCATGCAGACTTAAAATTAAAACAGATTTTTTTCCAAATTTTGACGGAATAGTGGCGATGTTGACAGAAATAAATGAGATTTTAGGAGAACAATTAAAAAATATTGTTGAATTGAAGTAATTGAATGTTATTATTAAATAAATGGGGTGTAAAGTTAGTTTGCCTCCTCGTGGTGCACTCTGCATAACGCTAAATGAACTAACATATACTGGGAGTCAGACAATCTTATAATCTTCTAAGATACATTCTATAATTCTACTATCTACAAAACTATGTGTAGATACTTATTTAATTATTTGCACAAAATCACATTTAGTTTTATTTCAACATTTGTAAATGATGAGGATCAGAGTTTGCTTTCGTATGAAGCTCTTTGATTATGTTGTACAATTTGCACATATATGTTGGGTTTGTAGATACTTATTTCTTTATTTGCACGAAATCACGTTTAGTATTATTTCAACGTTGTAAATGACGAGGATGTGAGTTTTCCTACGTATGAAGCACTTTGATGATGTTGTACAATTTGCACATGTATATCGGGTGTGTGAGAAATAAAATTGAGTTTTTTTTAAATAATCAAACACCAACTAAACAAACAATGATGTACCCACTGTAAAACACACATATTTTTTTGAAATGTTTAACATCTAAAAAATGTACATATCGAATTTTCACCGCACTCGATTCGTGGCTCGCCACAACTTCCATCAGAACTCGGCAAACAAACATCACACGGGAGCGCGTGTTTGCCATCCAAACTCGAGCGCCAAGCGAAAAGTGTTAGTTTAATATTCCGTTTATCCGGGGCGAAATTATTACTTGTTTAGTTTGTCGTCCTTTTAGCTGAATTTAATCAAATAATTCCCTGTGCTGCGAAACACTCCGGGATTCCAATTACCGGACTTCAGGAGAAAAAAAGCATCGTCGCTCTCGACCGATGAAAGTTGCAGATACGGGAAACGCATTTATAATAAATTGCGCTAATTACTCGTGCAGCGAAAACTCGTTTAAAAGTTTCGACGGGGTATATTAATAATTTTCGATCTGGAACATGACGCACGTTCGTATTAAGCGATTTTGCTCGGCTGTTTAGAGCCACGATCTGCTTGTTTAAATTCAATCTTGACGAGCAATTGAATTAATATCTATTGCCAGTGAATAATTCGAGACACTTAATTAACCCTTGCATAGCCTGGGATTAATCGTACATTCACTGAAAGGTCCACCAATTGACCCAATTGCCTGATTGTAAGGCCTAGTATAGCAATCTTCCGCTGACTATAATCGTATATTAATTTCCTCTTATAGAATTGTTGATATAATGGCATTCATGGAAGATTAAAAGCCGATTATAGTTAGTTATAAATTGTAAAACTAGGTTAAGATGAGTTTGATATTTATCAATAAATTTCAACGACATATAGGTAATTATGTTCTGTAATGCCACATATTCATATGTTTGTGAAATGTGAAATGTGAAATTTTGATGAAACCTACCAAAATTTACAAACTTCGATTTTTTTAGAAGGAATATGGCAAAAATAATAAGTGTGCTAAGTACTACTCCGTTTTTAATTGCAGAAGCATATTTGTATACATCTTTTTAATCAGATGCAGAGGCATTTGATATTACTTACATAAGTGATCGGAGTACGAAGTATGTCTATTTTAATCGACTGAGGGGTGCTCCTAAAACTATATCTTTGAAAAAACAAATTCCAATACGATAATAAATTTCATGGTAATGATTGTTATTGTTGTTATGTAATTAATTATAACAGTCGGACAAAAGCTGGCTCTCCGAATATCCGAAACAAAAAGTTTGAACTTGATAGTGGAACCTTGCCCTTGCACAACGTGGGGCATACATAGTTTGGTAGTTGTTTTGTGTGACAAACCGCGAATGCACAGTCTACCGCGTCGAATGTGTAATAATTAATTTGCGCGCCGCGGGGCTTAACCGCAAACAGCCAGAAATCACTTGGCTCAGCTCGGAGATTACGGTCTGGTACTTTATCGCTTGGACGTACTCCAAGAACTCCAAGAAGTAACGTCGAGCACGCGCTCACCTATCAGAATGCGGGGGTTAAAATTAAGTTCTGGATAAATCCGTGTCCTCAGCCGAAGATGTAAACAAATCGCGGACGCAGCCCTCCCCCGTTACTTCGCTTGTAGCTAATTAAGTTTGTTTTATTTGCGAGCGAAAAAGAGTGCCGAACAGCCTGTTTTAGCTGGACGGGGAACAATGCATTGTTATTTTTACTAGTAACGATGCAGACAGGCTATTTTCGTACTGGGCATGGAATTGCGATGCCTACGTCTAAACACGACAGGATTATTATTATACCGATAATATTTGCAGACGTAACGCAACTTAAATTACCCCAAGAGAGAGAAAACTGATCTATATAAAATTAGCACTAAATTTTCAACATATTTATGAATATAAGCTATTATTATGATAAGTGCGGCGAGTTGGTGCACTTTCAGGTTATTTAATGGTGTTTTGTATTCATTTACAACCTGAAAATGTACCAACCCAACCCATTTATCACAATGACAGCAGGGATCAGCATACTTATTATGACTTGGAATCACATCAATAATAATTGGCAATAACGGTATTATCTCGATATGATTCATATAACAGACGTGGTTGAGATATTGTAAAACCGAGGCGCAGCGGAGATTTTATAATCAACCGAGTCTGTTATATCCATATCGGCCGTATGTTATATTATAGTTTTCGAGATACTAAAATAAAAAGGATTAAATTTTGCGAAATAATTTTCATAAATCATAATGACATATTTCAAGTATGCTGGGATGGTTGTATAGTAACGCTTGTAAACACCAACATAAATAACAGTCCACGGCTGTTAAATTTTAACGGCCGTCTGACTGTGTGTGACTTGAATTTGAATTTTTTGTGGTTTTGGTTGAGGGTGTTAGAAATTTACAACTTACATCAGAAATACCAAAAAACTCAGTAAATATTAATGAATTGTCTTTATAATTTATGAATTTACATTATGAATGGTGCCAGATTTCTAAAATTTCATCATTCTGTAATATGAATATGATTACATAAATAAATCTCCTCTGAAACATGAAAAAGTTAAAACGGTTGAAAAATATAGAAATATTTAAAAAAAACACTTCAAAACACACTGAAATACCAAAACGTTGAACTTTAATGAATTTTATTAAGATCGTTTTAGTGAATAAGACTTTTGAATTTTGAAAGTTAAGTTGTTTTGTTGGTGGGTTTTGAACATTTTAAGTCAAAAATGTACAGCACCCAATAAAATTGTATACAATTTTGCTTCATTTTGTGGTTTTGGTAGAGGGTGTTAGAAATTTACAACTTACAACAGAAATAACAAAAAAGTCAGTGAATATTAATGAATTGTCTTTATAATTAAAATGCAAACATTATGAATAGTGGCAGATTTCTAAAATTTCATCATTCTGTCATCATTCATATGATTACATAAATGAATGTCCTCTGAAACATAAAACAGTGAAAAGGATTGAAAAATATAGAAATATTAAAAAAAAACACTTCAAAACATACTGAAATACCAAAACTATCATTGAACTTTAATGAATTTAACATAGATCGTTTTAGTGAATATGACTTTTGAATTTAGAAAGTTAAGTTGTTTTGTTGGTGGGTTTTGAACATTTTAAGTCTAGAATGTACAGCAACCAATAAAATTGTATACAATTTTGCTTCATTTTTTTATAAAGTATGCCCTGAATTGTAATATATTTTAATGATAAATTCAATCAGGAAAGGTTTTTAATGCAAATAAATTCTGATCATGAATTTGAATCATTTCATGTAAATTTCAGAAAATTTTAATTAAAATTTCTATATCGTTTCCCTTCTCATAATCAGAATATTTTTTTATGCAGTTTTCAATTTATATACTTGCACGAGGAAGTCATCTGACATTTTATACAGAAAAATCAACTTTAGCCAATAATTCTCAAACTTTATAACAGTTTCACAAATATTTCTCAACAAAAATATCAAAGAAGGTTCTACAGGGTGGTCAATTTTACGACGCCCACCATTAGGATCTAAACGGAAATACATACAGAGTTGGTCAAATGAGATAAAAGTTTCTTATTTTTGTGCCTTTCAATATACCGAAACGGAATCCGGGATATCTTGCACAGTTCCTGAAATATCGCTGAAAAACTGAAAACATTTTGATTAAAAAGTGCAAACACGCACATTGTTCCTTTCAATGTACTGAAACGAAATCCGGGATATCTTGCACAGTTCCTGAAATATCGCGGAAAAACTGAAAAAGTGAACATTTATTTTCTTCTTATAACTTTTTTACTTTTGAAGGAAATTTTCTAAAACTTGGCACGCCTACATTTTTCGACGTGAGCTCTCTGATGACAGTACCAAACATTTTTTGCGCTAACTAGATGCCCAAATTTTCATAGTCAACTTTTGATTTTCTTATAACCGCAATATTGGATTTTAATAGCATTCAAAAGAGCGGAAATTTACAATTTCAGCTATGCATTACACATGGGTAATCTAATATTATTTACCACCAAAAATAGATAATTTAAAAATTAGATGCAAAAATCAAACTACTGTGGATTGCTCTAAAAATCAAGTGCCATGGAATAACAAATTACAGTTTTGATATTTCTTCATACAAAGAAAATAACTTCGCAGTAATTTTATTGTGCATAAAGTGCAAAAATGAGATAATATCTTTGATTAGTAAAAATAGCAAGATATTGTCCTCAACATGAAAAAATTGACATGTACATTCTCTATAATGTAATATCTTACATTATATTTCGCTGGCCGAAATTGCAAATCATAAATCATATTCTATTCATAAATAATCTGATCAAATACCATTCTTGAATTAAAATTTAGGATATTTAATTATTGCCATTTTTACTAATCAAAGATATTATCTCCTTTTTTGCACTTTATACACAATAAAATTACTCAGAAGTTATTTTCTTTGTATGAAGAAATGCGAAATTTGTTTTTCCATGATAACTTGATTTTTAGAGCAGTCCACGGCAGTTTGATTTTTGCATGAAATTTTTAAACTGTCGAGTTTTGGTAGTAAATAATGTCAGATTACCCATGTGTTATACACGGTTGAAATCTAAATTTTTCGCTCTTTTGAATGCCATTAAAATCCAATATTGCGCCCATAAGAAAATCAAAAGTTGACTATGAAAATTCGGGCATCTAGTTGGCGCAGGAAATGTTTGGCACTGTGATCAGAAAACTGACGTCGAAAAATGTAAGACTACCAAGTTTCGTAAAATTTTCTTCAAAAGTAAAAAAGGTTATAATAGGAATAGGGAACTGCACTTCTTCAATTTTTCAGCGATATTTCAGGATCTGTGCAAGATATCCCGGATTTCATTTCATTATATTGAAAGGCACAATTTTTTTTATCCCATTTGACCAACACTGTATATATTTCCGTTTAATAGATCCTAATGGTAGGCGTCGTAAAAGTGACCACCTTGTATAGCGTAGAAAGAAATGATGAGAAGTCTACAGCATTGAAAAAATTCTCGACAATTGGACAGTATTATAAAAAACTATAGAAAATTGAGCAGTATTATTTGTTTTTTTCAAATTATTGACAATGGCATACAAAATTATCGTCATGGAAATTTTGAAAGCTTACAAACTTAAATATGAATATCTTTAGTTAATAAGTCTCTGTGTAGTTTAAAATTTCCCAGTGCATGTACATAATTTAATTATTATTTCAATTACAATTCACTGCAAACTATTTTGTTTTTATAATAAGTTTAAAAGCATACAAACTTTTCATGAAAATTCTGAAATCATTTAAAATAAATCATAAAGAATACAAAAAGTATGCATTAAAATTTCGATATCACTTTCGTTTTCCTATTATTTATAATATTTTTTGTACAGTTATCATTTTTCAAATTGTGTACTTGTACGTATGAAATGTCAATACAAAAAATAAACTTAAGGATTTTCTCATACAACGATGTATTTAAACCATGTCGAAGTTTACATTAACTAGATTTATAAATAACTTTCTATAGTTTTGCATTTTGTATTTTGTATTTTATATTTTTATCAAATCTATTTTGATCTGAAAAATTGTGGAAATCCGAATGTATAAAGATAGCACGATTCTTATGTATAAAGAAGGCATGGAAATTCTAGTGTTATAAAAAAACTGAAGGAATATTAAAAAATCATAAAAATTGGAATAGCAGATCAAGAAATCATGGAAATTCAGGCGTATTAAAAAAACGAATGCGGCATAACCAAAAATTTTACTGTATTAAATAAATTTTAAGGGGGAAAAGAAGGCATGGAAATTCTAGTGTTATAAAAAAAGCTGAAGGAATATTAAAAAATCATAAAAATTGGAATAGGAGATCAAGAAATAATGGAAATTCTGGCGTATTAAATAAAAGAATACGGCATAACCAAAAATTCTACTGTATTAAATAAGTTTTAAGGGGGGAAAAAAGGCATGGGAATTCTACAGTGTTAAAAAAAAACTAAAGGAATATTAAAAAAATCATCAAATTTGGAATAGCAGATAAAGAAATCATGGAAATTCAGGCGTATTAAATAAAAGAATACGGCATTACCAAACATTCTACTGTATTAAATAAATTTTAAGGGGGAAATGAAGGCATGGAAATTCTACAGTGTTATAAAACAAAAAACTGAAGGAATATTAAAAAATCATAAAAATTGGAGTAGCAGATAAAGAAATAATGGAAATGCTGGCGTATTAAAGAATGAATACGGCATAACCAAAAATTCTACTGTAATAAATAAATTTTAAGTGGGAAAATCTGAAAAATCAGCGTATAAAGAAGTCATGTGAATTCTACGGTATTCAAAGGAATATTGATGGTAAATCAGAAAAATTAAAGAAATTGGAATACCATGCAAAGAAGTCATGGAAATTTTACAGTGTTATAAAAAAACTGAAGGAATATTAAAAAATCATAAAAATTGGAATAGCAGATAAAGAAATAATGGAAATGCTGGCATATTAAAGAATGAATACGGCATAACCAAAAATTCTACTGTAATAAATAAATTTTAAGGGGGAAAATCTGAAAAATCAGCGTATAAAGAAGTCATGTGAATTCTACGGTATTCAAAGGAATATTGATGGTAAATCAGAAAAATTAAAGAAATTGGAATACCATGCAAAGAAGTCATGGAAATTTTACAGTGTTATAAAAAACTGAAGGAATATTAAAAAAACATAAAAATTGGAATAGCAGATAAAGAAATCATGGAAACTCTGGCGTTTTAAATAAAAGAATACGGCATAACCAAAAAATCTACTATATTAAATAAATTTTAAGGGGGAAAATCTGAATAATCAGCGTATAAAGAAGTCATGTGAATACTACGGTATTCAAAAGAATCGTGATGGTAAATCATAAAAATTAAATAAATAGGAATACCATGCAAAGAAGTCATGGAAATTCTACAGTGTTATAGAAAAAAACTTAAGGAATATTAAAACATCATAAAAATTGGAATAGCAGATAAAGGAATAATGGAAATTCTGGCGTATTAAAATATGAATACGGCATAACCAAAAATTCTACAGTATTAAATAAATTGTAAGGGGTAAAATCTGAATAATTAGCGTATAAAGACGTCATGTGAATTCTACGGTATTCAAAAGAATCTTGATGGTAAATCAGAAAAATGAAAGAAATTGGAATACCACGCAAAGAAGTCATGGAAATTCAAGAGCATTAGAAAAATTGTTGAGGTATAACAGAAAAAATGTGGAAATTCTACTGTATTGAATACATTTTTAGAACGCAAATGTGAATGTGTGAATCATGAAAATTCGCATGCCAATCGTCTTTACTTCGTCAGGGACGATTTTAAAAGAAAAACAGCTAATTCAGAAGAAAATCAGCTTGATGAGAATGACATGTTTGTCTTGTTTGATAATGAAGACGATGCATTAAGAATTTAGTTTCGTTAATTTTTGCTGATTCTGAAGTGATTCCTATATCTGTTCCTTTCTCTGGAATCTTTATTTATTTAAACCCCAAATTTTCCGAGCCTAAACTTATTGGTGGGTGTACCATTAATATAGAGATGAAAAACCACACATTTGTAGTTCACGCAGATGCATATGCCGTCCTTTGCAAGTCTCAGTTGCACAACAGGGCGTATGTAATTTTTTATAGATAATATCTGTTTAGAAATAAACATCTGAAAAACAAAAATAGAACAAATAGAAATAGAACAATAGAATAAACAAACTAGAAAAAAATATCTGTTTAGAAATAAATCAGACATTTCTGAATAAAGCACCTACTTTATTAAAGTAATAAATATAAATTTTTTGAAAATTTAAACTGCAAGTTGATTAGTTAGCTTTTAATGGCTTGGTAGGTAGGATTTTTCGTTTTACTCAAAACTAGCCTGTGTTTGCATCTTAACGTTTCATTTGTTGTAGGGTTCAATATAAAAAACGGTCCAATTTGTATACGGCCCATGTGGAATTTATCTCATTGTCCACATGGGTAGTCCGCCCATGCTCTAAATAAAAACAGGAACTTATACATGGTACAGAATAATATCAATATCAATTTATGTGCGATCAAAATTCTCAACATCAAAGGGCGTTCCTTTGGAGGCCCGAAATTTTCTTCAAAAAGCATTAGTCCACGGCTGTTAAATGTTTACGGCCGTGGCTGATATCAATTAAATAACAACCATGGAACCAGTACCGATAATATGTAATTACAATCAAGTATCACGAAAAAGATTTATCATACCTACACCCTATTTTGAAATAAAAAAATTGCCACCCAGACCGATGGTGTTCTATACATGTTATGTTTTAGTTTATCTTCTTACTTTTCCTGCAAAATTTTCCAAAGATATGATGTTATCGGATATTTTTTCACATGACTCGTATTTGTGATTAAGATATTCAAACACGCACATTGTTCTGCAAAAGGTGATATATAACTTATTGGGAGGGTAAGAGTAAGAGTAATATACCTTATTAGATATATATATTATTGCTAAAACTTATTCTTCCCTTCAAAAAATGAGGTCGCTACGATTTCTTAAAGTAGAGTTTGCTTATTCATGATATTTGGAGAAAAAAATTGTAAATTGGTAACACTGTAACATAATCCAAAACGAAATAGACAACAATATAGAGGTTGAATAATGTCATCTGAAAACTTGAATAAATACAGGGTATTCCATTTAAAAAAAAATTGTTTTTGTTATTCCGCAAAATTGGGACACCCAATATGTTTAATGCATAAATATGTTTATACCAATAACTTTTTGTAAGAAACATTTTTTTCTATTTCTCACGGGAAAGGCGCTAGGAAATCCTGACTGTTGCACGACCCTGTATGTAAAACAAAAAAAATATGTGTAATGAGATCATAAAGTTGAGAACCATTGTAAGTAACAGTGATTATCAGCTTTGTAATCCTATATAATTTCATATCTGAAGTGTAGGGATTTGATCAAAATTAATTTGGGCAATAAAATATTCATTCATATTATTATTGTTTTCATAGTTTTCAATGATAATGTTATCTCACCTACTGAGAATGTCATCAATGCATAATCATTTTCATCAATATGTGTATAACAAAACAAATATGAAAAGACGAGATCATAAAGCTGAGAACCATTGTAAGTTACATTCGTTCTCAGCGGTATGATTTCGTTACAGTTTCAGTCTATTACTTAACTTACCGAATATTCTGATAAAGAGAATTTACTTCTAGAAGTCACTGACATTTGGAAGACAATATTTTGCACGCATCGCTTATCTTTTCAAAAATTAAAACTTCGATTTTACAATCTAACTTACCTGGTGTAATATACTTAGTCTTCTCTACATTTTGAAGATAATATTTTGCACGCATAGCTTATCTTTTCAAAAATTCTTCGATTATACAATGTATAATCTAACTTACCTGGTGTATTATACTTAGTCTTGTCTTCAAACCTCTTTCCAAGAACATTAAATGCTGTATCTTTGATGGACACACTCCGCTTCAGGAGGTCTCCAGAAACGTTGTACGAAGTAGGCGGAGGTGTACACGATACATTGAAATCCTGACGTTCTGAACGGGAACCAAATCCAGCTGGATTTCTGCTAAGCGATTTGGGCTTCACTGAAGTTGTTATGGTGTAACGATCTGGACCAGGAAAATTCTACAAAGCAAGACAATTTTCGGCGTATAAGTTAGACGTGTAAAATGAACAGCAAAGTAACTCTATAGAAGAATTACGTCCAAAATAATACTTCTTACGTCTCGGTCTGTTTTCCTCTTCATAATATCCAGGTGTCTAGGAGCATAGGAGTACAAACGTGCCATCTCGCGTATGTACTCGTATTCGTTGTTAACAGTTTTTTTGTATCTGGTGTCGTAAGCACCAGGACCTGGACTTTCGGTTGTTGCAGTTTTGAAGTCCCATCTCAACTTTCTTAAGCTCCATCGACAGCCCTTGTACAATCTCGTCGTCAAGCAAGGAACCTAAAATTAAGGTAAACCAGTATCGATTTAGGTCATCGGTTTAAGTCAGGTCATGAAGAGCTGAGTGCTGTAGTATCGGTACATATTTGCACACAAAAAATAGTACCATTAGCCGTTGGGATCTCTCTAACAGAATACTAGGAATCTTAAATATGGGCACTTCGTGACCGAAATGTACATTTAGAGGATAATAATACGTGTGAAGATAAAGATGTTTTTGTTAATAAGGGTTCCTTCACGTGCTCCATAATATACCTATGTATGTCAAGACAATTGAATCAAATTTTGAAATTAACATTTTTGGAATCAAATCTAGTTTAAAAACCGCAGTTGGTATTTACTCTTATCGCATTTTTGTTATTATCAACAATTTGGAAAATATTTCATATATTGAAAGAAACATTTCAATACAAGCTGGAGATTAGCATATTTTTTGTAAGAAACTAAATTTCATAGAACTCTTGTCTGAAACTTAGTAGAAATTTAATATTGATCATTTTACTCATTACTACGAAGAAAGATTTACCCAATGTAAATATAATATAATAATATGATGATAACAGCATATCGTCGTTGACATTAATACCTCCAATGTGCGTAATCTAAAAATCTCAAGAAATTAGAAAAATATGGTAGTATTTCAATATTTGAACTATTCTTGTTTATTGTAGGCATTATTTCATCTACCGATTATTGCTGAATAATCTGTAAGAACCAATAATATATGTGTCCATAATATTCTTTAAAAATACTCTTATTAAAAAAAAAATGCACATAGGAGGTATTAAAACGACAACGACGATATGATGCCATCATGCTGCCACATCATATTATTATATTATATTTACATTGGGTACGTTATAAAACGCTGGTCCTAATGTCCCATCAGAGTAATCCGGTGGGTTTTTGATCCACAACCCTTTTGAATCCTTAGTGTAACCATTTTCATCCAATGTTGTAGGCACCGAAGGTGCCACTGCTTGTAAGTTGTAAGGGACTCTGCAGAGGTACAGTTTGTTACCTTTCTTGGGTTCTGTGATAACGCGGGGGCACTTTTTAGGTATATATTTGGGATTATAGTGTCCAGGACCTGGATAATCAGGAGGTCTGTCCGTATCTCTGCGACCTTTGCTCATCAGACTCGAACCTCCCTGAAATCATATAAAGAGCTGAAACACAGATTTCTGAGATTACAGTTTTTAATCCTAATTTGTTAATCCATTCATTGTATGGGGTGGTTTATGAGGTCGGTGACAAATTGCACATGAAAAGTGATCTGACCAACAAGTTATATGAACATAGATCCGATTCATCTTAGTTAAGAACTTTCACGCTCTTAAAGATTGAAACATTGTTTATTTGAATCAAAATTGCCTCAAAATATTCATAAGTAATTGAAAAATATGTTCCACTTTACTCGAATTATTTCAAGGTAGTATTATTTTCTAAATCTGTAGGATTATGTACGATTATGTAAAATGGAAGAGATTCCAGCTAAATGAAGACTAAAAATAGCTAAATCAACAGGCTCCCCCATGTACAATATTAGAACTAGGAAGATTTATTGGTGAAATTATTTTTCGTATAGAAGATAATCTTTCTCAAATAATAAATAATTAAAAAAACATTGAATTGAAACATTGTTTATTTGAATCAAAATGGCCTGAAAATATTCGTATGTAATTGAAAAATATGAACCATTTCAGGAACGCTTTTAAAAGAAAAACAGCTAATTCAGAAGAAAATCAGCTTGATGAGAATGACATGGTTATTATGTTGGATAATGAAGACGACGCATTAAGAATTTAGTTTCGTTAATTTTTGTTGATTCTGAAGTAATTCCTATATTTGTTACTTTCTCTGGAATCTTTATTTGTTTAAACTCTAAAAATTCCAGCTAAATGAAGGCTAAAAATAGCTAAATCAACAGAGGCTCCCCCATGTGCAATATTAGAAGTAGGAAGATTTATACGGGAAATTATTTTTCGTATGGAAGATAATCTTTCTCAAATAATAAATAATTAGAAAAAAAAACATTGAATTAAAACATTGTTTATTTGAATCAAAATTACCAGAAAATATTCGTATGTAATTGAAAAATATGTACCATTTCTCTCGAATGATTCAAGCTACTATTATTTTCTAAATCTGTAGGATCTTCTTACTTAGATATTTATAGCCCGTGTCAGTGAAAATCATTTTCAAGAAATTTAGTAGAAAATATTTTAAACTGAAATCAACTTCTGAATGTTTAATAACTTTAATTGGAATTCTATAATAGTTATTTATAAAACAAGTGAGCTAAGTGGATGTTTATTCATATCATCCTTAACTGGATGATATGAATGTTTTATGTGTTATATAATAATATAATGATATATAAAAAAATATATTATTTTCATTCTTCTTTATTAGGAGTTATTCTTTATTTGGGAGATTTAATTTTTTAATATTATATTCTCTAAATGATAAAGGGTTTTATATACTAAAGGGTATAAAAACATAAAAAGAAAAGCTACTGGCAGATAATATTTAAAATATAAAGATGTTTCTTTGTTTATGTACAATATGTATTATTGTTGTTCACCTTACTAGTTTCGGTGAACAACAACAATAAAAACTGCATAAAAAAGAAAAAAATTATATCTCAAATATTATCTACAAGTAAGTACTCCTAATAAAGAAAAAAGAATATAATATAAAATGCAATATTAACTAGTACAAATAATGGATGCAACTATTACATAAATACACAAAATGCTATCAAAGTTTCCAAATGATTACAGCTCTGTACAATTTGTCCTTTAATAGTCCTTTAATTATCGTAAAATATCTAAAATATGAATATAGATCTCTTAGTTATACTTTGTTCCATTTTTATTTTTAACTAAAATGCTGTGGTTTCATTTTATAAAGTTTTACACATGAATACCAACAAAAATGATCTGACAGAGACAAAAAATATTATATGTAAGATTTCTAACAACGTTGCCTAATTCATATATTGAAATAATTAAATTATTGCTTCAATCTACTAATTAGATTTATGCTTTAAGTAAACAAATCATCAACTATATTTTGTATTATAATTTGACTGATATACTTTTGTAAAATAAAAATAGCATATAAATTCTGTACTAGATACTCAATTTGATGACAACATTGCCCACTATCATAAAATATAACATCTTTTTTTAATATAAAATATTTTTTTCTTGTCTAGTGATTTTTTTACATTGGTCAACAATACTGTCACCCTAACAGAGCCAACTTAATTAAAAATAAATATGGAACAGAGTTTAACAATCGCAATATGATTAAGAAACTCCTCATATGACCTAAATTTAAAATTAATGAAGTTAAATTAAGAAACGAAAATCAATTTGATGACAACATTGCCCACTATTATAAAATACAACCTTTTTTTTTAAATATAACACACATATTATTTCGAGTCTAGTGACTTTTTACATTGGTCAACAATACTGTCACCCTAACAGAGCCAACTTAATTAAAAATAAATATGGAACAGAGTTTAACAATCGCAATATGATTAAGAAACTCCTCATATGACCTACATTTAAAATTAAGGAAGTTAAATTATGAAACGAAAATCAATTTGATGACAACATTGCCCACTGTCATAAAATACAACCTCTTTTTTTTAAATATAACATATTATTTCGAGTCTAGTGACTTTTTACATTGGCCAACAATACTGTCACCCTAACAGAGCCAACTTGGTTAAAAATAAAAATGGAACAGAGTTTACCAATCGCAATATGGTTAAGAGACTTCTCATATGACCTAAATTTGAAATTAAGGAAGTTTAATTAAGAAACGAAAATGAAATTTTAACTTACTGTTGTGTTATTTTTTTTTTTTTTTTTATAAATAACGTTTGTATAGTTATAGGCTTGTAATTTCTTAACTAAGACGAATCGGATATACTTATATACAATTGTGCATGCAACAGTTTTTCACAGAATTACATCACCTTTCATCTGTCAAAGTTTGTCACCGACCTCATGGACTACCCTGTATATAAAATATTAAAACTGCACAAAATAATTAAAAAGGTATATAGTTTTTCTCGATAACTACTACTACAAAATAATGATCAGTTTATAAATTTATGTGCACAAGTACGATTTTTATTATTACTATTATAGTATGTATTATTATTAGTATGGATTTTATTATACCCATATGTTAACTCACCATAATATAAAAATATTGGTCTAATTCACAAATTCTGATATTTAAATTGCAGTATAGCACTATAGGCAGCCGATATTACAACTTCAGTGCAGTCATTCGCGTAGAGATGGCGCAAAGAGCGCCACTTTTACATTAATTCGCAGAATTGAATCGAAAATTCAAATGGATTCTTGAATTGTGCTAAACTAAACATATATTGTATCACCAAAAATAAACCATAGATAACTTTCGTATATTTAAGATAATTATCAGATGTTATTGTAAATAGAGAGAATGTATTTACAAAATCTACTGTAAAGCTTTATACAATTATATTCAAGTTAAACTTTACACTCAAAAAATGTGTTTGTGTCAGACTGGATTATAATTACACAGATTATACTTTAGAGTCATACAAACATACTTTAGAATCTGTAAAGTGGTACTTTATTGTACTAGTACTATAATGCAAAACTCATTTCGAAAGATATTTGTGTCAAATAAATCTTCAGTCACAAGTACATTCATGCTCACATAAATCCAGTACAAACAAATTGACATTGCTATATAAAATTTGCCATTGTAACGTAATTTCTTGTACTAGACTTTTTTACATTAATTCGCAGTATTGAATCGAAAATTCAAATGGATTCTTGAATTGTGCTAGACTAAACATATATTGTATCAAAAACCATAGATAACTTTCGTATAATTAAGATAATTATCTGATGTCATCGTAAATAGAGAGAATGTATTTACAAAATCAACTGTAAAGCTTTATACAATTATATTAAAATTAAACTTTACATTTAAAGAAAGTTTTTGTGTCAGACTGGATTATAATTACGCAGATTATACTTTAGAGTCATATAAACATACTTTAGAATCTATAAAGTGGTACTTTTTTCTACTAGTACTATAATGGAAAACTCATTTCGAAAGATATGTGTGTCAAATAAATCTTCAGTCACAAGTACAGTCATACTCACATAAATCTAGTACAAACAAATTGATATTGCTATATAAAATTGATATTGTAACCTAATTTCTTGTACTAGATTTATGTGAGCATAACTGTACATTATAACAAAACGCCATTTTTGTATAATCTGCATATGTACTTGCGTAAAGGTCTTTCGATATAACTGGCAATAGTGTTGCTCTAGCATTTATTGCTGATGGTTCTACATCTTCCATTTGTTTACCAATATTAATTTTTGTCTATTTCTTTTATTGCAATTACCTATTTTATGAATCAATTAATCAATCTTGAACTCGTATACTCTTTCTGCCTTATACACTTACTCTTTTATACTCTGTTATACTCTGCTATACTCTGCCATACTCTTTAGCCTCACTCGCAAGCTCGCTCGCCCATAATTTCGGCCAGTCCAATATGGTCCTCGATTATATTTGTAACTTAAATATCTATTACAGTTCTAATAGCTTGTTTGATCATAAGTTTCTATCGATAGTCAATTAGTTACGAACAATAATAAAGAAACCGCATTGTTAATGATCGAATTATGAAAAAATATCAAAAACATCAGAATTGTAATTCAAATATTACCTCTTTATTCAAATATTTACCAAATATTTGAATTACAATTCTGATGTTTTTGAGATTCTTAGGTTTTAATCTTTATCGTTTTTCGATCTTTAAATCAATCTTTAGAAAAAATATTACCTCTAAGAGTTAACTAAGTAATTAATTAGCGAGAGCTAGAGAATTACTAAGTAATTCATAATAAGTAGAATACTTACAATAACCTTGGGATGAGTCCCCACTTCGTATACAGCATCACTATAATATTTGTTAAATAAGAGCGTGTTCCTCTCTGTTGACGATATGAACGGGATGCGGTTTTCTGAAAATTCAAGACCAGAATTTAATCATCACTTGTCGTCAAGGTAATTCTAGACGAGAACAATTTCACACCCATTTATAATCCACTATTCAAATCTTAAGTGGCTGAAATAAATTCATTTCCATACAAAGGCGATTAGAGTCACATTATGTAAGAATCTGCATCAGGAAGTTATCAAGAATTATAAGTCATCACGAAAATAAAATACCGACAGAAGATATTCAGTTACAAGAGCCTATTTTTATTTTTTAAATATTTGTGTCTCCTATACTTAGCCGACAAAATGATATTACAAAAAATATATAATAATGGGGGGGGGGGGATACTAATACTAAAATAATGAGGGGAAGGAGGTACCATGTACCAAACCATCCCATTTGTGGAAATCAATTCTATTACTTACTTAGGATCTGTTTTGAATCTAAGTAGTACTGGTTTGGGCCCAGTTTATCAGGTGTAGTTGACCGGATTTTCGTCCAACGAGGTGATAAATTATACATCTTGGAATTTCAGTGAGTGATATAGTTTAGCATAAATAGCCACTTATGACAGTATTCTGACATGCAAATCACAACAAATCGCAACAAAATGACTTTTTGAGAGCATAATTCAAATAATCGCAGCGCTTACTGATATGTTTTATACTACTTTTAGCCTATGTGCTAGCCATAACAAACAAGCTTAAATAAAAACTGTATATTAATTATTAATTAATTTGTACATAAAGAAATAATTGCGAATAGTTGTCGAAGCATCAATAATTAACTTACTTATTAGTAAGATAGGTAGTTAGTAGATATTAGTAAGACATAGAGGAAACTATTGTCCTCCATTGATTTTCGATAACAATTTGCATCTGGAAAACTGAATTACTAAAAGTTCAACATCTCGATATATTTTCTATCGTGATGACTTGCGCAGGGTCGCGAAATTTACCAATAAAAATCCTAACGAAGCGTAATTCCCTTGACTAATTTTATTACATCACAATTAGTTAAACGTCGCATAAATTCACGTGCCCAACTGCGCTTCGTACATAAAAATCAGTGAACATGAAAGTGCCAATCGTTGTCTTCCTTCAGTTTGCGTTTTCGGTAAAAGGGGAGGAAATCTGCGATGGTGGAGGATGCGGTTCTTCCGAGTCGAGCTTAAGCCAGACTGGAAATGTGCTTAGCAACTTCCTGGTTAAGCTGGAGCGACGTGTGAGATCTTTAGAACAACCAGGTACGAAAAATTTTGAAAACTTGTAAAAAAAATGCTTCATTTAACAGTACTTAAGTAACGGTTAAGATGTGTTCCAGTTTGGATCGTGCGTGAAGATAACGATAGATGGATCAACTGCGCCTCAAAAGGTCCTTGCAAATGCAGGCCAGAAACGAAGAGTTTAAGCTGCTGGAACTCACATCTACGAAAGTTGCCTGCAGAGCAAGTAATTCCCATGGACATTAAAACCATGTAAATTTATTTAATTAACATTAAATTGTTTTGCAAGATCTTTCTATGCAACAAAGTTATCAATATTTTAATTTTATTTTTGACATCAATGGCAAAATTAATCATTTTCGCTTTAGTGATTTGGGAGTTAATCATCTGACGACCCTCAATAAGCAAGCATTCCAGATCCTCAATCACCTCTCAGAAATAGATCTGTTTGACAACGCCATCGACTTTTTGCCTGATAACATCTTCGATAATCTGGATAATTTATTGTATCTGTAAGTGTGATGAGATAATGGTAATCCGATTATCCTCTCCTATTTGCGATTGGTGTTACAGAAGATTAAACAAAAACAAGATCGAGGAGCTCCATAGGGACATCTTCCAGAAGCTCAGGAACTTGAAAACAGTGGACTTGTCCAGTAACAGTATTATGGCGCTCCCCGAAGAGCTTTTTGCTGGTAGCCTAAATTTAATGGTCGTCCACCTGTCTGGAAATATGTTGAAGGACATCCCAGCCAAGATTTTTGCTGATTTACTAGCTTTGGAGGATCTTGATTTGAATGGGAATAAGTTGGAGGTGTTAAGCAATGATACGTTTAAGGATCTATGGTCCTTGAAGAGGCTTAAGTTGGCAGAGAATGACATTGAGGACTTGCCTACAGGTACACAGTTATATTATAGATTTTAGAACGTAGCAATTCTAGTTTAAAGAGGTTTAAGTTGGAAATATTGAAATTGAAGAGGAATAGGACATATTATTATATTGGTAGTTCAAATGTGAACTTGCAACTGCAAACGATGCAAAACCATCTCATAATCCTAATTGATCCTATATATATATATATAAACACTGTGAGTTTTTTTTTTCATTTTAAGCATTGGGATCTCGAAAACCATAAGACATATGGTTTTCGAGATCCCAATGCTTAAAATGAAAAAAAAAACTCACAGTGTGAAGACAAGACATAGAGATTCGGTGAAATGAGGAAATAGTTGTCGTTTTAATAGTTTATACAAGATTGCTTTTGTTTTAAAAAAACATAGTTTTTGAGTTATAATACAAACTGTTTTTTTAATGGCTGTCTTTAATGGCTAATTATTCTACCAGTGATTTTCATTGCAGTATTTATAAGATAGTTGCACCAAGAATTGAATGACTGAATCAAAAATTCGTTTTATGGCACGACCCTGTATAATTTAAAAAAAGAGTTGACAGTCTCTTTATTATAAATCATTCTACCAGATTAATAATTTTTATTTATGTATTTATACGATAGTTGCATCAAGAATTGAATGACTAAATCAAAAATTCATTTTATGGCACAACCCTGTATAATTTAAAAAAAGTCGAAAGTCTCTTTATTATAAACTATTCTACCGGATCAATGATTTTCATTGCAGAATTTATAATATTGTTGCATCAAGAATTGAATGACTGAATAAAAAAATCGTTTTATGGCAAGACCCTGTAGATTTTTTTTCAAAATATAAAGTTTAAAGTCTCTTAATTATAAATCATTCTACCAGATCAGTGATTTTCATTGCAGTATTTATAAGATAGTTGTATCAAGAATTGAATGAGTGAAACAAAAATTCGTTTTATACCCTGTACAATTTAAAGAAAATGAGTTGACAGTCTCTTTATTATAAATCATTCTACCAGATCAATAATTTTCATTGTAGTATTTATAAGATGGTTGCATCAAGAATTGAATGACTGAATCAGCCATTAAGTTAGCAGTTAGCAGTTAATGTTTGGCTTTGACTTTTTTTTCTCTTTATAATGATACAAGGTTTGCTATTACTTTTATGAATAAATGAGATGCAGGAATTTTCGTTGTATAATTTCAATGGAATTTAGTATAATTAGAATAGAAATATTAATAGAATTCTCGTAATAAGAGGGAAAAAAGTTTTCCATGGCAAACTCTGTTTTTGCTAGTCTCAATAATCCAAATAGTCCTGTATCGTGTTTATATGTCAAAGTAAGTAATAATTTTCATAAAGTTAATTTTCGAAGATGACCTTTATTTATCAAAGAAAGTATAGCAAACCTTGTATCGCTATAAAGAGAAAAAAGTGCCCTTTTTAAAAATGTCTAAGCCGACTACGACTGCCATTTAAAACAAAATTAAAGTTTGTATTATAACTGCAAAACTGTGGTCTTTTTTCAAAAAACAAAAGCATATCTTGCATAAGCTCTTAAAACGAAAACTATTTTCTCATTTTCTGGTTTCCGAGATCCCAATGCTTAAAATGTAAAATAAAACTCACCCTGTATATGCAAAAAAGCAATATAATAGATTATTAAGAACTTAGACCTGGGTTTAAATTTGAGCAAATACAGGGTAATTCTTTGCATTCACAATAACCTTCCCCATTATTTGATTCCGTTTGGCACACATGTTCTGAACTAGGTCTAAGTTCTTAATAATCTATTGTGAATACGAAAAATTATACCAATACCTGTCCGATCTGCTTTTGTTTCTGAGTTACCTTAAACGATTTTGATCCATCGTTTGATACCGTTTGGCACAAATCTCCTGAATCACCCTGTATATTTATAACTATATTTTCTACGACTGAAACTATGAAAATGTATTTGCTTTCTAGGAGTGTTTAGCAGTCTCCATGGTTTGGAATTTCTCACACTGCGACGGAATAAACTTGCATCAATTTCTAAACTTCTGTTTATTCATTTGTACAATCTTACTAGCCTCAACCTCAGTGGAAATAGGCTCACTCAAGTATGTATTTTTATATAAATATAATATGTTACTTAAAAGAGACGAAAAAGTATCAAATTTCAATTAAAAAATCGATATTTTAAACATCTTTGTGTTTATTTGTTTTGAAATTCTGTTTTTGAAAAACCCAAAGATGTTCAAAATCGTCATTTGTTAATATATCTGGTATATTTACGAAAGATAAGAACAATTTTGTTTCATGCATAGTTTCATTTCAAACATTTATTACTTTTACTAGAGCCTCAAGAACAAGCAAACATTTGTTAGATATTATTATTATTAATATATTATTAATTATATTCCCGGAAATAGGCTCACACAAGTATGTATTTTTATATAAATATAACATGTTATTTAAAAGAGACGAAAAGTTTAAAAAAGCATAAAATTTCATTAAAAAAAACGATAATTTGAATATCTTTTTGGTTTTGAAATTATGTTTGTGAAACCCCAAAGATATTAATAATCCTTCTTTGTTAAGATGTCTGATGTAATTGCGAAAGATAAAAACAATTTTGTTTCATGCATAGTTTCATTTCAAATATTTAGTACTTTTACTAGAGTCTTAAGAACAAAGAATTAATTAATTATATTATTAATATGTGTTTAATTATATTCTCCAGATTTTATAAACTCTATTTTGTAAGTCCTATAATGCTTACTAATATTGCTTAAGTACGATTTTGATCTTATCTCTGTCGTTTGATCAAAATCCAGGTTCTAATCATTAACATTTTTAGTTACACCCTCTAGATTTTGTTAACCTACGTAGCTTGAGAGAGCTTCATTTGGAACAGAATTTCATTTCCGAAATCCCTGAGGAAATATTCGAAGGAACCGGCAAACTGGAAAAGCTCATAGTGTACTCCAATAATCTGGAGGAGCTGAAAGAGAAAACACTCAGTGGATTGCATAATTTGACAACTTTGTTGATAAACAATAACTTATTAAAGTCATCGCATCCTCAAACATTTACCCACGTTCCCTCGCTTCAAAAATTGTAAGTGCAACACAGATTTTGATGGTTGTTACTGTGTAAACTATCTATTGAGCTTGTACATGAGAAGAATGTGCAAGATATCGGTCAACAGATAGGTCAATAAGATGTGTCCTATTGAATCGTGATCGTTATAAATGAAGACTAGTTTTAAGTTCTTGTGTCTGGGCAGTACAATGCAGTATGCTTCCGATCTTATAAACATATCTTATAAAACACTCTATTGGCCGATTCTTATCATGTATATGATAAGATGTGCATATGGCCGATGTACATATCTTTAGGACTACTTTCAACCTGTTGAGTCTCAGCAGTACAAGACAGTATGTACTGCTCTAGTGTATTGTAATGTATTGTACTGCTAATATTCAAGAGGTTCAAACTAGACTTCAATTACAGCGATTGAATTGGACAAATCTTAAAAATAGAAAGTACATATGTACATATCTTTAGGACTAGTTTCAACTTCTTCAGTCTCAGCAGTTCAAGACAGTACGTACTGCTCTAGTGTACTGTACTGTATTGTACTGCTGATATTCAAGACGTTAAAACTAGTCTACAATTACAGCGATTGAATTGGACAAATCTTAAAAATAGAAAGTACATATGTACATATCTTTAGAACTAGATTCAACCTCTTGAGTCTTAGCAGTTCAAAACAGTATGTACCGCTCTAGTGTATTGTACTGTATTGTACTGCTGATATTCAAGACGTTAAAACTAGTCTACAATTACAGCGATTGAATTGGACAAATCTTAAAAATAGAAAGTACATATCTACATATCTTTAGAACTAGTTTCAACCTCTTGAGTCTCAGCAGTTCAAGACAGTATGTACTGCTCTAGTGTACTGTACTGTATTGTACTGCTTATATTCAAGACGTTAAAACTAGTCTACAATTACAGCGATTGAATTGGACAAATCTTAAAACTAGAAAGTACATATGTACATATCTTTAGGACTAGTTTCAACCTCTTGAGTCTCAGCAGTTCAAGACAGTATATACTCCTCTAGTGTATTGTACTGTATTGTACTGCTGATATTCAAGACGTTAAAACTAGTCTGCAATTATAGCGATTGAATTGGACAAATCTTAAAAATAGAAAGTGCATATGTACATATCATTAGGACTAGTTTTAACCTCTTGAGTCTCAGCAGTCCAAGACAGTATGTACTGCTCTAGTGTATAGTACTGTATTATAGTGCTGATATTTAAGACGCTAAAACTAGTCTACAATTACAACGATTGAATTGGACAAATATTAAAAATAGAAAGTACATATGTATATATCTTTAGGACTAGTTTCAACCTCTTGAGTCTCAGCAGTTCAAGACAGTATGTACTGCTCTAGTGTATTGTACTGTATTGTACTGTGATATTCAAGATGTTAAAACTAGTCTACAATTACAGCGATTCAATTGGACAAATCTTAAAAATAGAAAGTATATACGTACATATCTTTAGGACTAGTTTCAACCTCTTGGGTCTCAGCAGTTCAAGACAGTATGTACTGCTATAGTGTATGGTACTGTATTATATTGCTGATATTCAAGAGGTTAAAACTAGACTTCAATTACAGCGATTGAATTGGACAAATCTTAAAAATAGAAAGTACATATGTACATATCTTTAGGACTAGTTTCAACTTCTTCAGTCTCAGCAGTTCAAGACAGTATGTACTGCTCTAGTGTATTGTACTGTATTGTACTGCTGATATTCAAGACGTTAAAACTAGTCTACAATTACAGCGATTGAATTGGACAAATCTTAAAACTAGAAAGTACATATCTACATATCTTTAGGACTAGTTTCAACCTCTTGAGTCTCAGCTGTTCAAGACAGTATGTACTGCTCTAGTGTATTGTACTGCTGATATTCAAGACGTCACAACTAGTCTACAATTACAGCGATTGAATTGGACAAATCTTAAAAATAGAAAGTACATATGTACATATCTTTAGGACTAGTTTCAACCTCTTCAGTCTCAGCAGTTCAAGACAGTATGTACTGTTCTAGTGTATTGTACTGTATTGTACTGCTGATATTCAAGACGTTAAAACTAGTCTACAATTACAGCGATTGAATTGGACAAATCTTAAAACTAGAAAGTACATATGTACATATCTTTAGGACTAGTTTCAACCTCTTGAGTCTCAGCTGTTCAAGACAGTATGTACTGCTCTAGTGTATTGTACTGCTGATATTCAAGACGTCACAACTAGTCAACAATTACAGCGATTGAATTGGACAAATCTTAAAAATAGAAAGTACATAGGTACATATCTTTAGGACTAACGTATGGTCCTAAAGTTTTTGGAAAATTTTTAAATGCTATTAAATTTTTCCAAAATCATTTAATTTAAAAAACAAATGTTACAACAATTAGCGACACTAATAACAAAAAATAATTACTAATTACATTATGGATAGTGGCCCATTATCCTCAATAAGTCGTAGTTTTCTTCGGACTTATCCCATCTTCGTTTGGACAAGTTCAAATTCCATTTATCTAATCTTTTGGAAGATGCGACGCCGCAATTGATCTTCATTTGTAGCTTCCCCTCCTCTATCGTACACTTTCCTCGATAGTATTGACCAGAATCCTTCTATTGGTCTAACCTGAGGTGCATTAGGAGGATTGTCCAACTTAGGTACAAAGTCTATGCTATTTTCATTTAACTACTATCTGGTAACTCCAGCATAATGGCAGGAAGCTAGATCAGGCCAAAACATTATATTATCGTTGGCATGATCTGTATTTTAAAAAATAAGTAATTTAGTGAGACATTTTTGAATTTAACGGTCTGCGTTTAAGGATTCTCCCCGAACACGACCAATATACGGCTGTGAAATAAATCCTGTTTAAGAAATGGCACACCACACTAAAATGTTATCCTCAAATTTCGATTTACCTTTAAATTTAACATTGTCTGCCGTATTTTCTAAGTTATCGGTGTAAAACCTATCGTTTCCTTTAATCTCTGAATGGGATAAGGTAAAATATTTTTCATCATCCATTACAATCAATTTATTATCAAAGTGTATCATTAATGCGCGACAACAACGCGATATTCTTTCTAACTGGGCTGCGGTGTATTTTTGTACTTTTCTTCTTTTTCTAAACACTAAGTTTGTGCGATTGATATCTCCAGGCTAATTTTCTCTGAGAAACTCCAACTTTGTCTTTCGCTGCTTCCATCAGTCTTATTATTCTTATTCCACTCAAAATTCTTGGTCTTCTACTTTTGGGTAAATTAATGCATGGTATACCCTCTTCACAATTCCTTATAGTGTTGTAAATGGTTGACTTCCCTACATTTTGCTCTCGGTAGAATAATATCACGCTTAGGTATTCGTCCAACTAGATTATAAATACCTTTACGGATATCTAATTTGTAAGACATTTTGCTACGATCGATTCGCAGAACTAAACTGTCATAAACAAACTTGATTACTTGTGACGTTTTAGTTTTCAATACAACTTGCTTAAACGGCATTAGGTATAAAAACGAATCATTTAACATTTTTCCAAAAACTTTAGGACCATACGTTAGTTTCAACCTCTTGGGTCTCAGCAGTTCAAGACAGTATGTACTGCTCTAGTGTATTGTACTGTATTGTACTGCTGATATTAAAGATGTTAAAACTAGTCTACAATTACAGCGATTGAATTGGACAAATCTTAAAAATAGAGGACAAATCATAAAAATAGAAAGTACATATGTACATAACTTTAGGACTAGTTTCAACCTCTTAAGTTTTAGCAGTTCAATACAGTATGTACTGCTCTAGTGTATTGTACTGCTGATATTCAAGAGGTTGAAACTAGTCTACAATTACAGCGATTGAATTGGATAAATCTTAAAAATAGAAATTACATATGTACATATCTTTAGGACTAGTTTCAACCTCTTGAGTCTCAGCAGTTCAAGACAGTATGTACTGCTCTTGTGTATTGTACTGTATTGTACTGCTGATATTGAAGAGGTTGAAACTAGTCTTAAATTACAGCGATTGAATTGGACACGTCTTATAAACAGAAAGTGTTAAATTTGAAAGAAACATAAACTAAGAAATCAGTAGATTTTTGGTATATAAATTAATGCTGATGAATATGATTAGAACTAGTTATAAATCTAAGAATTCTTATAATTTTAGTTTTAAAATTTATTTTGCCAATTTTAAAATAGAATGATTAAAATATATAATATTCCAGGCATTTGGACAGCAATAAATTTCTGTTTCTTCCGGCCAAATCATTTGACACATTTTCCAATCTAGTGTCGATAAAATTGGCCAAGAATCCTTGGCACTGTGACTGTAACATATTATATTTGGCTTTGTAAGTATAATCCAACTTAAATCTTAGAAAACAAAATATCCAGCTTAACCAGAATATATACAGGGTGTCCCGTGATACGATACGCATAGCTTAAGAGCGTATTTCTTGGGAAATTTTTAGTCGAAGATTCCTTTTATCGAAAACTTAATTTTAGATTTAATATTAGAATAACAAGAATGTGTTGTTAGGCAGCGGGAGGTCATTTTGAACTAACACTTTGATTAAATTTGTGTTGGTAATGAAAATAAATTAAAAAAAAGGTAATAAATAAAACATTTCTTCATTATACATGTGTTATGCTTTCTTAAATTTTGCCCATAACTCTATAACTATTATGCTTTGGACAAAAATGTATTAGGCATTTTCGACTAAAAATTGCCCAAGAAATGCACTCTTAAGCTATGCGCATCGTGTCACAGGACATCCTGTATATTTCTAGTAGAAGTTAAGGCTTCGACGAACTAATAATCGTGATTTCCATTGCCAAAGCAATATCAAAGTTTGCATCAAAGAATGATTATTCTGAGTTTTCTGTAGGGCATTCAATAAAATTAATCACTACTATATACGTCCATATAAGCTTCACTCACCCCAACAAAAGAAAAAAATTAATAGTTTGAAACATTCTACAGCTTTAATAATAATAATCCCTACTGCTCCTTCTTCCTTTGAAGGAAGAATTGCCAAAATTTGAACTTTTAATTTCCTTCAATTAACGTGCCATTTCTATGAATTCCAATCAATTGAATAACATCAGAGTAAAATATTAATTACATTATACGGTTTTTTATCATATCTGATTTTGAAAAAATGAAATTAATAACTGCTATATATGCCCATATAAGCTTAACTCACCTCAACAAAAGTTAAAAAATAATTGTTTGAAATATTCTACAGCTTTAATAATAATAATCCCTACTGCTCGTTCTTCCTTTGAAGGAAGAATTGCCAACATTCTAACTTCTAATTTCCTTCAATTAACGTGCCATTTCTATGAATTAATATCAATTGAATAACATCAGAGTGAAATATTAATTACAGTATACGGTTTTTTATCATATCTGATTTTTGCCAAAATGAAATTAATAACTGCAATATATGCCCATATAAGCTTAACTCACCTCAACAAAAGAAAAAAAAATGTTTGAAACATTCTACAGCTTCAATAATAATAATCCCTACTGCTCCTTCTTGCTTTGAAGGAAGATTTGCTTAAATTCTAACTTCTAATTTCCTTCAATTAACGTGCCATTTCTATTAATTACAATCAATTGAATAACATCAGAGTAAAATTTTAATTACACTACACGGTTTTTTATCATATCTGATTTTGCCAAAATAAAATTAATAACTGCTACATATGCCCATATAAGCTTAACTCACCTCAACAAAAGAAAAAAATCAATTGTTTGAAATATTCTACAGCTTTAATAATAATAATCCCTACTGCTCCTTCTTCCTTTGAATGAAGAATTGCCAAAATTCTAACTTATAATTTTCTTCAATTAACGTGCTATTTCTATTAATTACAATCAGTTGAATTACATCAGAGTAAAATATTAATTACAGTATACGGTTTTTTTATCATATCTGATTTTTGCCAAAATGAAATTAATAATTGCTATATTATTAGTTCCAGCTTAACCCACCTCATCAAAAGAAAAAAATAATTATTTGAAACATTCTACAGCTTTAATAATAATAATCCCTACTGCTCCTTCTTCCTTCGAAGGCAGAATTGCCAAAATTCTTACTTCTAATTTCCTTGAATTAACGTGCTATTTCTATGAATTACAATCAATTGAATAACATCAGAGTGAAATATTAATTACAGTATACGGTTTTTTATCATATCTGATGTTTGCCAAAATTAAATTAATAACTGCTATATATGCCCATATAAGCTTAACTCACCTCAACAAATGAAAAAAATTGTTTGAAACATTCTACAGCTTTAATAATAAAAATCCCTCTGCTCCTTCTTCCTTTGAAGGAAGAATTGCCAACATTCTAACTTCTAATTTCCTTCAATTAACGTGCCATTTCTATGAATTACAATCAATTGAATAACATCAGAGTAAAATATTAATTACAGTGTCCGTTTTTTTATCATATCTGATTTTTGCCAAAATTAAATACTTAAAACGTCAGCGTTTGTCCTTGGGAATTAACACCTTATCTATATATCCAGATGGATCCATGAAAACAGAAGTAAAATCTGGGACACCCAACCTTCTTGCAGAGGACCTGGCAGCCTTGGCGGGGCTCATCTGAAAGACATGACCTTTGATTCGCTATGCGATGGACAATGGGCTAGCATGCTCAATTTAGCTCCACGAGTGGCGATCAGGAATCCAGTGGTTTTCAACGAGATCCCAATCAACGAGACAACATTCAAATGAAGAATTGTAATTCATAAATGAAGAATGGAAAGTATATGTTTTCCTCAATATTGCAAGCCAATGTTGATTTATGAGAAATTATTTTATAAACAATATTCTATACATTAATTTTACTAATATTCATATAATGGTAGTTTTGGGTATCAACAAAGCAAAGTTTGCAGCATATGTGACAATTACATTGTAATTGATAATAATTAGTTATACTTTGATATGAATTATTTGTTTGTGTCCTAAGGCCTATCCCGTTATCTAATCCCCAAACGCAAATTTATCATTAAAAGCATTATCAATGTAAAGATAACGTAGTTGATGATACTGCTGATCAGTTTCATAGCTGCCTAAACTTCGCGATACTCCATATGGTCTGAAATGAATTTCAACGTTTGCTTTCGAGCAATTTTGCTCTTCTTGTTTCTGGTGGTCTGCTGCAATGGAGCAGGTATTGTTGCAACACAGTGATTTGTTTTGAATACGATTTATTGGATTATTATATTTCTAGATGAGTGCCAACTGGGAAATCTAACAGATAAACCTGAAGTAGCGCCGATAGAAGACGTTGAAAATACATTAATATTCACGTATACGGGTCTTCTGGGCTATGGACGTATGCAGTTAATATCACTGTTTTGAAAAATATTAATTAATATTTAATTATAGCTGCAACTTTGACTCCATGCACAGGAGACTTTGAAGAGTTTTCTAGGAAACATATTCATATCAGCGCTAATGATACTGATATAACATTGACAACCAAAGATATGACATTGTTTGAAGAGGAGTATACAAGCGATGGTACTGGCGCGCTATTGTGCGTAGAGCTCAGAGTAGCTTGTAATCCAACATTCAAAAAGGTTAGCATTTTATAACATCACGGAAAATATGATCTGCTAATTATATTTGCAGGAAATTAAGGTATTTATTACTGACACAAACAACCAACGGCCACATTTTATTGATGGTCCTTATACAGTGGAAATACCAATGCCTTTACCTGGCGGAATGTCACTAGACAATTGTAATAATCCCCGTATAAAGGCAAAAGATATAGACTTCATGGGTGAGCCGCTTACATTTACAATTGATTCTACCGACTTGGATCTCCAGTTTTACAGAGTAGAGGATGGTTCAAAGAATAAGATATTTAGTAGTTTCCTGTCTGCCAAGCAAACGTTGAACTTTCCCGAGAAGACCTACACTATAACGGTATCCGTATGTAAAACGTTATACGTGTAGGATTCCTAGTTGGTAATTTAATTTTTATAAAGGATGGTGTGCAAGAGGATGAAACCCAATTGATAATTAAGAAGCTACCAGAATTGAGTGTCGTGCATCCGAAGTTCCAGAAATCGCATTATGAATGCACGTACAAGGACGGTGCATTCGAAAATATGGACATAATCCTTGAGGACGGAGAAAACGCCGATTTCAAAGTGATATCAAAAAATGGTTCTTTATGGCAATATTGCTCAAACAAATTAATAAATTCATTATTTTAGAATACGCGAAATACTTCGATGTGGATGGAACCGGCTATCCACAAATCAGGCTTGTGGCTAAAGAGAGTTTGTATTCTATACTTGAAGATTATGTGGCATTATCTATAGAAGCATCAGTTCTAAATCAAGACGAGCCAGCATTGACCGCAGTTTTCGTAGACATTGTTCATCCTGCTTTTGAAAAGAGCCATTACGAAGGCGAATATAATTCTGAAGATATTTTTGATATGCCAACAATTACTCTTGTAAATGGAAATAATGCCGAAGTGACAACAATTCCAGGTATTACAACTTGCAAAATTATAATACTTATATCAAATAACCAATTTGTATTTTTTAGAAGCTAGTGAGGATTTTGAAATAGACGCAAACGACAAAGCCAACATCCTTATAACACTAAAAAACCCAGACGATATCGACAAAGATTACATAAATTTCGATCTGGTAGCTTCTCATACTGGTAGCAGTAGAGTTACTTCGGCAAATGTTTTAATAAAAATATTTAAAGAATGTATTCCCGAAACTACAACGCAAACTGATCCAACAGAAACTACAACGCAAACTGATCAAGCAGAAACTACAACGCAAACTGATCAAACAGAAACAACAACGCAAACTGATCAAACAGAAACTACAACGAAAACTGACCAAACAGGATCAACAGATTCCACTTTGCCAACAGAAATTACACCAACAACGGGTAATTTGATTCAGCTATCTAAGCATAAATCAAGAAAATCCATTACAACAAATGCATTCATAAACATTTCTAATTTCAGAGACTCCTCACAAAATCACATTCATTACATCTCCAAAACTGATTGAAATGAATTCGGGAGATTTATTGAATGAGCAATACGTGGCAACCTCAACAATGGTGGGCGAGAAGATTAATTACCAGCTATCAGGTATGAAATTTTTGTTAGATGACTTTTTTGTATTGAAAAGGCTTTATACATACTTAGGCATACTATACGTTACTATACCTTATAGGGAAATCAATTTTTGCCTGCTTTACACGGTCAAAGAAATTCATGAATTGTGTAACCTTGAAGTTATTGTTGCGTGTAATATACAAAATTGTCGTGAATAAATTGACGACAATAAATTCATGAATAAATTGTCACAATAGAACCTGCTCTAAGTCATAGATAAATGGACACAATAGAACCTGCTCTGTGTCTATAACTTTAAGGTATGAAATTTCGTTAGATGACTTTTTTGTATTGAAAAGTCTTTATACATACATAGGCATACTATACGTTACTCTACCTTATAGGGAAATCAATTATTGCCTGCTTTACACGGTCACAGAAATTTATGAATTTTGTAACCTTGACGTTATTGTTGCGTGTAATACACAAAATTGTCGTGAATAAATTGACGACAATAAATTCATGAATAAATTGTCAGAATAGAACCTGCTCTAAGTCATAAATAAATTGTCACAATAGAACCTACTCTAAGTCATAAATAAATTGTCTCAATAGAACCTGCTCAAAGTTTTCGGTAATTTTTTGGGAAATTCTAGTTACATTTCGGTTTTTAAATTAATACCTACGTACTGGAAAGTGACAAATGCATCCGGTGTATCTAATATGGTGTAATCATGATGTAATACATATGCAGCTACTGCTAACGCATACAAGGCAGCACAATGTTTTTTTACTTTACTTTCTCTACTTTCATTTATTTTATTTGTGTTTATTTTTTGGAATATATAATGTAGCTTTCTGCTAATAAATATTATTATTATTATTATTTAATTTTGAACACACAAATAGAGACAAGATGAGAAGAAGTAACAGTGAAAGTTGGCAACAAATTGACAGTGCAGAAGTTCCAAGTTTTCAGCTGGCAAAAATTTGACCGTGTAATACGCCTTCACATTTTCAATTAATTCACGAATTTATCCATGATTAAATTCATGAATTTTTTCATCAATTTCTTTGACCGTGTAAAATCGCTATATGATGTAGTAACCATACGAACTTCATTTGTTAATGGTTGAGTATGTAGCAATCAAGCAGCATTTTTTATCCATTGCAATATTTTTAATATTTCTACGCAGTTAACTCTACATTATGTTATCATAATCTGGCTCATTTCAGACCTGAATCACTTTACTATTTGAGGCATCTACTGTGACAAATTGATTAGAGCTATTTCCAGGAGAAACAAAAATATTAATCTAGATTAGATTTCGTGTTATATTGTTGATTACTAATGATAACAGTGATATTATGAAAACCAATAATTGAAGCAAAACCAAATTTAATGCTATATCCCTATTCGTCATTATCTTATTTTACTACTGTCATTAGGACAATATTAGGTCACTAGGTAATGACAATTGTAAGGCTGCAAAGCCATTAGCATGAAATAAATTGAATTGAATTGAATTGAATAGGATACTAACGTAAATCAACAATTTTGGAATACAACTTATTTGGTATTGTACAGTTTTGTACAAAAATTTGTTGTGCACAGATAATTGTTTTTGTAAGTCATGGTTAAAATGTGTTGTACAGATATAAGTAGTTTACTGTATATTTTGTAAATGGTAGATACATTTCAGAACTGTCAAAGTGACAACTAATAGTGACAAAAATTATTATAATTGTATTCTTTGTATGAAAATTAATGACTCTATACAATTTCAAGTTCAAATTGAGACCAATCAAGTTCAAATTGAAACCAATCAATTTCAAATTGAGACCAATCAATTTCAAATTGAGACTAAACAAAATCAAGTTGACACTAAACAATATCAAGTTGTCGTAATAAATTTTATTTGTTCATTCTCAACTTGATATTGTTTAGTGTCAACTTGATTTTGTTTAGTCTCAATTTGAAATTGATTGGTATCAATTTGAACTTGATTGACCTCAATTTGATATTGATTGGTCTCAATTTGAACTTGATTGGTCTCAATTTGAACTTGAAAAGGTATAGATCTTTATGTATTTTTTATTCTATCATTAAAAGTTTATCGGTGGTTGTTTTTTACTCAACAAAGGATCGCACTGTAATATTAATTAAATATACATTGATGTAACCTTTCAAAATATTTGTATGTATAGTCATGCTCACATAAATCAAGTACAAGAATTTAGGTTACAAAACCAATTTTATATAGCAATGTCAAATTTTTTGTACTAGATTTATGTAAGCATGACTGTACAACACTTTTTTTAACTTTGTGAAATTAAGTCGCATTTACAGAGTAGAAATGTTATACAACACTTTAATGAACACGACTGTACATCTTTGGAAATAATTATTCAATATTATTTCAGTTTGTTTTTGACTTACTTCTAATTCTCTACGTTCAATCTCTACATCAGGAGATTGTATATGATTCTATATTATTAAGCTACATAAATATTGGTGCACATATCTCTGGAATTTGTCGACTGTCTGGAAGTATCGTTGAAGGCTTTGAAAGACCTCAACCTAAGAAAGGTTTCATTTTCTAAAATCTATCAATTTTATACTTGCCTGAAAACTTAATTCTGAAAACTGAATTGATTTTTTTTGCTTCATTGAAGTCGACGATTTAATTTGAGTCACATTCTGAGTGACTGATAATTGAGGGGTCTAGAAGTAAAAGGGTTTAAGTGCATTTTTAATAGTTCTGAGAAAAATGGCTTTAAAGTTAACTTGAATTTCAAAATCCCAGGAATAAGTCTAGAAAACTGTGTTAATATTTTAGACTTGGTTTCTACCATTAAAAGTGTATCGGTGGTTGTGTTTTTACTCAACAAAGGCTTGCACTGTAACATTAATTAAATATACATCCATGTAACCTTTCAAAATATTTGTATGTACAACACTTGTATGTACACAACTGTACATCTTTGGAAATAATTATTCAATATTATTTCTGTTTGTTTTTGACTTACTTCTAATTATCTACATTAATTCTATACATCAGGAGATTGTATATGATTCTTTATTATTAAGCAACAGAAATATTGGTGCACATTTCTCTGGAATTTATCGACTGTCTGGAAGTATCGTTGAAGGCTTTGAAAGACCTCGACCTAAGAAATGTTTCATTTTCTAAAATCTATCAATTTAATACTTGTCTGAAAACTTAATTCTGAAAACGGAATTGATTTATTTTGCTTCATTGAATTCGACGATTTAATTGGAGTCAAATTCTGAGTGAGTGATAATTGAGGGGTCTCGAAGTAAAAGGGTTTAAGTGCATTTTTAGTAGTTCTGAGAAAAATGGCTTTAAAGTAAACTCGAATTTCAAAATTCTATGAATCAGTTAGAAAACTGTGTTAATATTTGTACTTAGGTTTAGACTAAAATATTAACACAGTTTTCTAAACTTATTCCAGGAATTTTGAAATTCAAAATGGATTCAGAATGGCGTCTTCGAAAGAACGCAAATTCATTTTCCGAAAATATTTACACACTAATTAATAATTTGAACAAATCAGGAATTTACAAATTAACTTGTGAAGATTGTAAAGGGTTTACATTGGCCAGTCTGGGCGTAATTTCAACATTACGTTGAAAGAACATATGAGATCATTATAATTATAGAGATCATGATAATTCAACATTTGCTAACCACCTCATTGAAAATCGGCATTCTTTTGGGACGAATGTACTGCAGATAATTCATTTCGCCTAGAAAGGTCTTACTTAAGATTTACCTATCTGAGTCCCTCGAAATTGAAAAGGCCAGGCTTAAACCCAAATGTCCGGTCATTAACGACCAGACAGACCTCGAATACTCCCCAGTTGTCATTTAAAGCCATTTTTCTCTGAACCACCAAAAATGCACGTAAACCGTTTTACTTCTTGACCCTTCAATTATAATATTGCCTGCTATGATAATCTTGACTGTGCCACATAGACTGCATATTAAGTCAAATAAGGTATATGTAGCATATGAAAGCATGATAAAATGTTTTCGCTTCAGGTGATGTCCCAGCCTCATTGGTAATAGGTATTGAAAATGGAATTTTGAAGTCCACAGCTCCAATTCCGAGCAAAATCTATCGGTTAGTTATAAAAGCTACTGGAAGTAAATCTGGTGCTTCTGCAGATGTAGTGGTAAGTATTGAATATAAAATAAAAAAATATCAATAGATTAAAAAGATAAAAACCCAATTGATAAGGAATTCGGTTTCTGATAAGCCAAATTACGCTTTATAGTTTTGTCGAATTCATTGTTTGTGACATTATTTGATCTAACTTCGTTAATCCTATTAAGATATAATTCAGTTACTAATTTCAATGGTTATGTTTTTATTTAATTTTTTGTCATTTTGTGGGTGTGAGCCCATCTATGGGCGTTAGAGCTTTTGAATAGTACAGATCAAGAACAATATTACAAAAATATTGAAACTGCTATTTTTGTTTAATTGAACAACTTAGGTTTTAGCAACTTCATACTTCTTAATTCTTTTTGTCAGCATAAAGTTTTTCACCACCAATTTGTAGATATATGAACATATTATCGAACTTGTATTGGCTTGTTAATAAATAATAATAATAATAATTATTATTATTATTATTATTTTATTATAAAATAAAATAAAATAAAACTATTTACCAGTTAGTACATTTTAAGAAACTTACATATTATTTAGGTATGAAGTTGTTTCCGTTCTCTTCTAACGAACTAACGAAAAATGATAGAGCAAACAAATTCAAAGTATTTTAAGGTTCTACTAAAATTGAGGTTTTTACTTGAAATTGAAAATCTACCTACAAAGGGTGTTTATTACGCTCCATTGTGCGAACGGAATTTTGAACAGAGTCCAGAGCCGGCCACAGCACGCCATACAATGCAAAACCCTTGACCGTAATAAACCCTCATTGCAGGTACATTTTCAATTTCAAGTGAAACCACTATACTTTTACTTGTGTATAAAATTTGTAACAAGGTTTGTTTGGTGCTGTAAGAAAACATGACATAATATTGCTTACTGTTTTAGACTATCTTGAACGTATTCAATGTCGAAGTTTGCGACAATGGTGATTTACATGTTCCATTTTCTATGCAAATAATTAATGTCATGGAGGGTGCGTCGCAAACGATTCTACCTGTTAATCCTGCGCTTCCAGACTACGTGTACAAACTAATAGATGAAGTTCCTCAAGTTCCACAAGAATGTGAGTGCAATGTGTAGTAACTACATATATTAATTCATGTAAATTACAGCGATGTTTGAGGTAATGCCAGATGGCAGTGTGGCATGTAAGGAGCTGGACAGAGAAGCTGCTTATTTTGAAGGAGTAGCTGTGCCACAATTTACTATCACCGTGGAGCTACAGAAGAAGTCCTTGCAGCGAAATTCGTCCAGGATAGTTCGTAGGAGTCCTTCGCTGTTAATTGGAGATGAATTATTAGACGATGACGTGGCATCTGGAATCAGCATGTATACGCAGATCCCTTTCAATCCTATGAGAACTGTAATAGGTGTTATTATAGATGATGAGAATGATAATTTTCCAGAATTCACTGAAACGCACGTGGTTGTATGCTATCCCAGTAAAAAGTTATTGTCTAGGATCAGACCAACACATCTTATTCGTGTGGAGGTGAGTAGCTTAGCGTTCGAATATATAAATCGTAACAAATTTTTTTAAATTATATATGCTAGATGACTGAACAGAAAACGTGCGTTTTATAGAAAGATCTGATCAATAGATCAGGAGATAGGAATAGATCAGGAAAGATCAGGATATATTTTTTATTAATAAAGATCAATTAACTCGTGTATTTTTTATAACTCCAAGGCCACCGATTTGGATTCTATTGAGAACGGAAATGGAAAAATCAAGTATACAACTAGCAGTGAAGCTGTAGTCATAGACGAAGATACTGGCATGGTGTATGCTACAGAAAATATCTATGATGACGATGAGTTCACATTCAAAATCCAGGCTGAGGATGGTGGTGGAAATCAAGCAATAACAGACATGACAGTTGAGGTATGTTATATCACAAATGCATCACCGAAAATTGATATTATGCACATGATTAAGAATAGGACAAAAAAATCCCCAAGATTTATCGTTGAGCCATTTGGAACTTATCGACATTTCAAATTTTACTTTTGACAACAATAGAAGGTCTGATTAACAAATCATCATTGAGCCACTTACGCCCAAGGTTATATTTTACCAACCCATAATCATGAAAAGAGTTGTCTGCACTTAAGCTTTGTAACACAATCTTAGGTGAAAATCATCGCTGAAGACCAAATTGCGGAGATAGAGCTAATCAATACACCATTCCACAAACTCGATGAGAAACTGAAAGAGCTGTCGACTTCAACAGGAATAACAATCAAGTCGTTTTCAATAACACCAATCTTCCCCACACGCAAGAGAAGCTTACGCGATAGTGAAGATTACAGTTTCCACGTTTACATTTACGGTATGAAATCCAACATCCCTGTAACCACCGAAAATTTAAAAGAGTAAGTTGACATCAGTGTTAGATCTGAATCAAAGTAAAATTTCCCTTTTACTTTAAATAATTATAAAACTCTCACAATATATCATCACCGCATCTATACGATTTATGTATCATTGGCAAGCTAAGAATTTGATTACGTTACAGGAAACTAGAGGAGGTTGGTGATGTGGAAGTGAAGCCAGTCGTACCTGATTCGAATGAGATTGATGATGATACAGCGTATGATACAACTGGTTTGATTGCGGCTGTTTCAGTTCTTGCAGTGCTATTGGTCATCCTATTATTAAGTATTACAGCTTTTTGGTTCTTCAAGCTGAGGTAAGGTGTATTTAAAAATATCTTGATAATTGCAGCTTACTATTAAGATGACTCCCAAATGGAAAGAACACATGCAAGACTAATTCAGCATGCACATGTATAATATTGTGGGCATACAAAAGAAAGTAACCAACTCAAAATGAGTTCAATTGACCTGGTGCTATAAAATGAGAGTTTATTCATCGTGCGAAAATTAGACTAGCTATAAAATAATACAAGGACCTTTTTGGATATTATGTGAGGATGTTAATAATACAAGAAAAACTAACCAAGTCAAAATTTGACAAAAATTAGATGAGATACCAGATACTGTATGGTACTATTACTTGGTACTATAAAAGTTCTTTGATTTTATCAGAAAAAGGTTCTATGTAGTATCATGATTCACTGGAATGTTAATCAAAACTTTGCAAAAACAATATAATTAACAATTTGAAAAGTTGCCATCGACTTTTTTCATAGAGCACATGATTATTTTTAAATTTACTCAAAACCGTTTCGATGGTTCGAAGGGGAAACTAATATGGCGTAGGTAGTGTCGACCCCCTATCCACCCTTTATGCCACAGCCATCTCCGTCTGAAAATTTAAATGCCACCCCCTACTTGTAATACACCGTTGGAAAGCTCTTGAAAAATGCTTTCCAGTCATTATTAATACAATATGATTTGATGAACTAGTTTTGGAATTAAGTGCAAATAAATTGCAAAAGAGTTCAATGTATTAAATTCAAATAACATGTTAACATGTTAACATGTAAATGTTGGAAATAGGTTATATTGAAAATGAGGTATATCACAAAGTGTTGAATTTTCAAATGCATTTATCTCGAATTGATAATTTTTTGACTTATGTAATTTCTCTTGTAAGCCCATCAAATATCCAAAATATCAATCAATTGAACCATAGATTGAGGAGGATTATTTTGGTATTGCCTCAGATGATATTAATGATATTAAAATTCGTCAAATAATGTTAACAAATGTCTTTCTCTCGTACTTTCTCTTGTAAACCCATCATATATCCAAAATATCATAACAATTAAACCATGGATTGAAGAGGATTGTTTTGGTATTGCCTCAGATGATATTAATGATATTAAAATTCGTCAAATAATTTTAACAAATGTCTTTCTCTCGTACTTTCTCTTGTAAACCCATCATATATCCAAAATATCATAACAATTGAACCATGGATTGAGGAGTATTATGTTTGGTATTGCCTCAGATGATATTAATGATATTAAAATTCTTCAAATAATTTTAACAAATGTCTTTCTCTCGTACTTTCTCTTGTAAACCCATCATATATCCAAAATATCATAACAATTGAACCACGGATTTAGGAGGATTATGTTTGGTATTGCCTCAGACGATATTAATGATATTAATATTCGTCAAATAATTTTAACAAATTTATTAAAATTCGTCAAATAATTTTAGCAATTTTACTTCTAGAATCCAAAATAGTGCTTCCACCATCGAAACTGACGAAGAAACAGGAAGTGTTGTTAGTGACGATAAGCCTAATGGACGCTTGTTTAAACCTAATAGGTAATATCTTAAAAAAAAAAATCTTAGCTATTTTTATTGGCGCAATTCTTCTTAGCAATGTATCCAAAATAAGCGCATCGCCCAAACCCAGAGTGACACAGTATGTTAATAATCCTGCACGTGTAGATGATGATGATGATGATGGTCTGGAAACTGACACCCATAAAAATGATTCCTACAAAATATTTGGAACAACAATAGCCGATTCTATAGATTCTGATGTGAATCCTTCAATTCCAGCACGTGTTGATCCTGCAAGGTATTATTAAATCTAATAAGTTGTAGCGCACATTCAAACATTTTCGACATCTAGAGAATATAAGTCTAATATAATACATCTAGAAAACAGATTCTACAGATTCTGATGTGTATACTGCAACTGCTCCACGTGTTGATCCTGCAAGGTATTATTAAATCTAATAAGTTGTAGCGTACATTCAAATATTTTCGACATCTAGAGAATATAAGTGTAATATAGTACATCTAGAAAACAGAGTCTACAGATTCTGATGTGAATACTGCAATTGCACCACGTATTGTTCCTGCAAGGTATTATTGAATCTAATAAGTTGTAACGTACATTAAAACATTTTCAACATCTAGAGAATATAAGTGTAATATAGTATATCTAGAAAACAGATTCTGATGTGAATACTACAATTGCTCCACGTGTTGATCCTGCAAGGTATTATTAAATCTAACAAGTTGCAGCGTACATTCGGACATTTTCGACATCTAGAGAATATAAGTGTAATATAGTACATCTAGAGAACAAGTGAATAAAAGTTTTAATCCATCAAATAAAGAGTATTGAAATCATAAAAATAAACGATAGTGAGATTTGGACCATTTTTGAGTATATCTCCAGTATTAGATATCTAAGATAAAAATGAAATTGAGAATTTGCTTCATGCTGCAGGTATGGTGATTTTAACCAATTAGGCATCATAACGAAGAGGTTTAGCTGGTAAATATTTGGAAATTTTGTCTATAAAAGAAGATAAAGATCGGATTCGGCCTATTGCAAACCATCAGTTGAGTAAAATCTAGAATTTGTTTTCCTAGTTTTTAGTCATCTCCAAATTAAGTTACTGTAGAATGTTCGAAAGGCAATTTTATCAATGGTTAAGCATATACAGTATGTCCCCGGACTGAGTTTATCCCGGAGTGAATTTTTTTTAATTTTTACTTTTAACTAAACATGTTATAGTAATTATAATTCCTGCTTGGTCTAAAACTTTTATTTCAGTTATTAAACCATTGATTTATTTATGTAGGGTGTTTGCTCTAACCTCATAAAAAAAATAATAAAAAATGCTAAAAATAACATCATTTAAACAATCTTTCGCCATTTTCTTCACACAGTTCAAGCCTGGTGTGGAACTCCTGAAAACTGTTTTGTATTTCTTCAATAGTTATCGATGCAAATGCCTCTCGATTTTTAAATTTTCAGCATTATTTTATGCATTTGGGGGATTGTTTGAATGATTATATTTTTGTATAATGTTGTTAGATTACATTTTAAATTCTTTTTGCAAATAGTAAATAAATAAGTGCCAAAATAAGATTTTAAAATGTTGATTTTGCCAACACCCTGTATAAATAAATCAAAGTTTCAATAACTGAACTGGTAGTTTCAGACCAAGAAGGAATTATAATTCCTGTAACATTTTTACTTAAAAGATTTTTTTTTTTAAATCTCTTTTGTAAACTTAATCCGGGGACATACTGTATAACATTTGCAGATCTGCTTCACAGGCTACTCAAACAAAAGTTTCCAACTTTGAATATTATCAGTTATGTATATTTTGGAAATTCTATCAAAGTTTGTAGACAATGATAAACTACGTTTTGATTCCATTACTCCATTTTCGACAGGATTAATTTTATGAAGGCAAACAATTATTATTTAATTAATTACAGGATTCTTATACTTAATTTTTGATTATATTTTATTTTTAAATATCGTTGGTGAGATAGTAGTCCTATTCATTTATACAGGGTGTTTCTAAATTGTACAGAAAATTACGCATAGCGATGTTAGTTATGCAATTCAGAGTCTATATTTTTTAAATCATCTCCAAACTATTAAGACGCTGTACATCTCCAGAAAGCATGGTACAATATTTTGGTATTATGATCTTCGACTCGGAAATTTATGACCTACATCGCCACGTATAGATTTTTGTCAATTTATGAAACACCCTGTATAGGATGACAGAAACTTTAGTGGTTTACTTTATATAAGATTCCTACGGCAGCTACATACATAAGTGTATAGGCATTGGCGTACTAAGTTATCATTGGAATGCTAAAATCAAATTATTCACTAGTTTCGTTTACATATATTGGCAGCAACATTTACGTACTTATTAATCAAAGACCTTAATAAATACAACCAAATACGTTTCAATACATGACTCTAAGTTCTGAAATACATGAAAATTTTGCATTTTTAACATATAAAATACATTTTTTTCCAATTCGCATTGTTAAAATGCTCATTGTGTATATTGAATCTCATCATTAAAACAACACTTTAATCGATTGGGTGAATAAAATGTTTTCTCTTTATTCATTATAACCATAGACAACGTGAATAAAGTAAAAAAATACGTAAATACGCACTATCCTTGAAATTTTCGTTGTCACCTGATAATATGACACTTCTCGCAAATTCTTCAATTCTGACGACGAATTGGAAAAAATCTTGTAAGATACAAGTGAATAAAGCAATTTTATCCACTCAAAAATATTATGGCACTCGCCTTCGCCTCTATCGCTAAACTATTTTTTCCTGGATAAAATTCGACTTTATTCACTTATATCATAAATAACTATTTTTGTATAGTCTATGACTTCTTACATTTATTCACATATGTGCATTTTTTCTAGCTCACCTAAAGTAAAACGCAGACCAACGGGTTACATCAGATATCCCCCGCCCATAGAAGAAGACGAGGATGATGATGAGAGCCAGCAAACAACTGCTGATGATTATACAATTGTTGAATCACAAGTTGCAGATAGTACAAATAAATCTGCAATGCTAGAAAATAAGCCAAGCAATTTGAATTCCAATAGGCAGGAAGTTGCACCTGCTGAAATACCTGAAGTCGATTATAAGTCGGTACAGTTCAGTTCTACGGTGGTAAAGATTGAGATCGAGGCGAAGAAGAATGACGATGACGATGATAGCGACTCATCGGATGGTGATGATGTCAGTAAAAAGAGTGATACTGAGACGTAGAAGCCAAATGGGAGTTGTGTTTATAGCTGGGGTCGCTTAATATTAATTACTCCTAATTATTATTTAGGCTTATTACAATTATTTATTTAATTATCTCCTGTAGATTATACTTTCTTTATTCTATTAATTAAGATAATAAATTAATATAATATAATTATTTATATACAGGATTCCCAGTTATCGTGCTCAACGTGAGGATCTCGTAAATGAGATGGATGAGATAGTAGATACGGTGATGGTAAGAGATAGAGAGTTTTTGATTGCGATGGTGTTTACTTCGTGATATATTTTATCAATTATAAATAAAATAAGTTTGTGAGTATCACATAAATTTATTTATTTGTGACTATTGTTTCGACTAACAAAACTTTGTTTGATAATGATTACCTATGTAGTCGAAACTATAGTCACAAATAAATAAATTTATGTGATAGTAACTTATTTTATTTATAATAGATAGAGTTGGTTAAATTTGACAAAATAATGTTGATGCCAAGTCCTACTTAGCAAAATATAAATGGTTTTGCTGCCACTGCTGAAAAACAAAACAAAAATGGTATTTGTTAATGGTGTAATGTAATGTTAGACAAGGCCGAAAGACTCCATGGGGTTGATAGCCCAATAAAGATTGTTATATATATATATATATATACAGGGTGTCCGAGATAAGGATCAACAGCATGGAGATCTGGGAAACCGTAAAAGTTACACAGGCGGTTAAATTAGAAAAAAACTTGCCCAAGTTTAGTGGTCAGTAATATCCTGTTGAGAAAACCAGAAAATTCCGCTTACTTCCGGAGATATTCGACAAAATCTGAAATTTTGCGATATCGTATTTATATTTTGCTGAAGTTATTTGAAAAGGTATAAACAAACAAAAGGCACTTTTTCATTGCCACTTTTTTAGCTCTACGAGACAGCGTTTATAAATTTTCAGTACAATGTTTCGTTTCGAAGAAATCATCATCAACTTTATATTTTTATATGGCCCGTGATTAAAGTACACCCTGTATTAAATAGCATTTCCTTTTATGAATTCAACAATTTATATCACAGTATGATTTCTCATGTTTTATTTTAAAAAAAGCTTGATAATACATTTCGACCATTTTGGTGTAGTAGGTGGTGACATGAGCGACGAAGACAAAATGTATCACCTAATTTTATAAGTTTAAGATATTTAATAAATTTCATTTAATTTATGCACAGAAAAATTCTCATATCACAGTAAAAAAATAATAAGTGTGGTTCTGAATAATTATAATGTTTCTATGTTTAACGACTATTCATGCTAAATTGTTTTTAGTTACTATTTTGGTACCTATTCTGTACCAATACCTATTCTGGGTTAAAATGAAGTAATAAGTTTTGTCTTCGTCGCCAATAAATGAACAGAACAATTCTATTATCACAGTAAACAAATAATAAGTGTGGTACTAAATAGCTAAATAATGTTTCAATGTTTAACAACTATTCTAGGTACATAATTTTTAGTTACTTTTAGTTCTTTTGGTATCTATATTCGGTTGAAGTAGATCATTTTTTTTTTCTTGGACGTTATCATTTCAACGCCTACTACAAGAAAACGTTCGAAATGTATTAACAAGTATTTTTCTGAATAAAAACCTTAGAAACCATACTGTGATATAAATAGTTGAATTCGTAATAGGAGATACTATCGAATACAGGGTTGATAATGGTTTCTTCGAAACGAAACGTTGTACTGAAAATTTGTAAACGCTGTCTTGTAGAGCTAAAAATGTGGCAATTAGAAAGTGCCTTTGGTTTTCTTATACCTTTTCAAATAACTTCAGAAAAAAATAAAAACCAAATCGCAAGATTGCGGATTTTGTCGAATATCTCCGGAAGTAAGTGAGTAGTTAAACAACAAGAGTTCTACTTCACCCCCAGCAGAGATTTTGATTAATTTTATTCGCGTTTTTGATGCGCGGATTTAATCGATCACCGTGAGTAGTTACAATACGGTGATTGCGGAAATTGCGAGTAAATCCGCGAATTAAAAGCGAGAATTAAATTAATCAAAATCTCTGCTGGGGGTGAAGTAGAACTCTTGTTGCTTAACTACTTAAGCGGAAATCTCTTGGTTTCTCAAAAGAATATTACTGACCACTAAATTGCGCAACGTTTTTGTAATTTTTCCGCCTTTGTAACTTTTATGGTTTCCGGGATCTCCATGCTGTTGTTCCTTATCTTGGACACCCTGTATATATAACTGGGCTATTAGGCTATCAACCCCATGGGGTATTTCGGCCTTGTCTAACATTACATTACACATTACATAGTATATTATATTACATTACGTACATGTGATTTATGAGTGAATGATTTTATAAGAGAATGTTATGAAGTGTAATATGATTCATGAAGCGTTTTTGTCGGATGTAATTTTGTAGTTCGTTTGTCTTGTGTTTAAATACATAATGCGTCGAGTATTGTCCTATTTTGAAACTTTCGTATTTTCAAAACAAACTTTCGCAATTCAAATGCAAGTCACAGTAGGCTATGCAATTTTCGAAACGCGCAAATGCGCAGGAGTGGTAAGAACAGGAGAAAGATGAGGAAGGAAGAAATGGAAAGGAAACGGAATACTGACCACAAACTTGGGCAACTTTTTTCTACTTTAACCGCCTGTGTAACTTTTACGGTTTCCGAGAACCCCATTCTGTTGATCCTTATCACGGACACCCTGTATATATAACAATCTTTATTGGGCTATCAACCCGATGGGGTCTTTCGGCCTTGTCTAACATTACATTATACATTACATTATACATTACATTACATATTATATTATATTACATTACATACATGTTATTTATGAGTGATTGTTTTGATAAGACAGTGTTATGAAATGTAATATGATTCATGAAGCGTTTTTGTCGGATGTAATTGTTATTGTAGTTCATTTGTCGTGTGTTTTAATGCATAATTCGTCGAGTATTGTCCTATTTTCAAACTTTTGTTTTTTTCAAAACAAACTTTCGCAATTCAAATGCAAGTCATTGTAGGCTGTGAAATTTTCGAAACGCTGAAATGCGCAGGAGTGCTAAGAATAGGTGAAATATGAGGAAGGAAGAAATGGAAAGGAAACGGAAGAAAAAGACCTGCAAAATTTCGATATTTAAAAAAAAATCTTTTAGATATCTGACAAAAATTGAATGAAAGTGCAAGCAATATTTGGGGGCGTTTTGAAAAGTTCTTCAATTTTGCCATTTATGGCGCAATTGCGAAAACAAAAACAAACTCAGGTGGTGTATCGAAAAATTGATCGAGGAACGTCCATGCCATGCGAATATTAGCCGAAAAATTAAGTTATGTTGAATAGTATGTGCTGAATTGAAAGACTTATGTTGGTAGGTTTTCAGATCGATAACTGAGTTGTTTGATTGAAAGACTTTTGTAATATCGTAAGCATAGAGTAGGTACTCATATGTTCTTGAAAGTAACCTTAATGGTTATCTATGCAACTCGTTATGATTATAAATACTTTTCCTGGACTAAAATTCTACTTATTATATCTCAAGGCAAATGTCCCCACAATGTTTAGTACTTTTTTTAGTGATTGAGTGTGTAGTCAGATAAAGTTTGAGATAATGTTTGGCAAAGAAACCCATGACCCAAATAAGCTGTTTTTTATGGAAGGTCAAGGACACTATATCAGCAACGATTTTTTCTATCAAGATTTCTGATACCTCTTCGTAATAAATACAGATTTTATTGTAGTTTACCAATAATTTCAAAGATTACTTGTTTTGGTTTCTTTTATAATGCCCAAAAGTTTGTAGATCTACTTAAGAGATACTGTATATCTACTTATACGAGTCCTTTTACAATGTCCAAAAATTTGTCGATCTACTTTAGAGATACTGAATATAGTCGACCCAAAAATCTAAGAATATTACGACTTTGACTTTTAAGTATTTTATGGGGGTTTTATTTGTTGTTGCCAAAAAATCAGCGCTTATACTGGCTTTGAGTCTTTATACAAGCCAGTATAAGCGCTGATTTTATGGCAACACCAAATAAAACCCCCATAAAATACTTAAAAGTCAAAGTTGTAATATTCTTAGATTTTTGGGTCGACTATACCTACTTGTACGAGTACAGTTCTATTGGCTTCATAAAATCATTTTTCATCAACCTAAGAAATTAATACCATCCAAATCGAAAAGAGCACAAATGGGGGTAAAATATTCAATCAACAGTTTAACTCTATAGTGAATTCTATTGGCTTCATATAATCAATATTCATCATAGTAAGAAAGTAGTGCTACCCAAATCGAAATGAGAATAAACAGGTTTAAATTGATATGCACGCCGATTTTTTCTGTGGCTCCTGGCATTAACCAATATGTCATCTGTAATTTGAAAACGTTATTAATTAACTAAAAATAAATCGCGCACAATATCCTTATCTTATCTGCGAAGCATTTACCTATCCACTCCACAAAACGAAGCCAGCCACCACAATCTAAAACCATGTCATCTCGCTACACAGTATGCTGTGAGCACGGCACCAGAGCCGAATCTAAGTTAGTTGAATTGTTACGAAACAAATGCTGTGTCCTTATTAATTTAGGCCCATAAAGTGGATTGAATGCTCGCTTGACTGCTCCACGCTTACACACACAATCGGGAACGTGGTGAGAGGTCACGTTGCTGGTCCAGTGCGCGATGTCGCTGACGGCGCTGCAAAGGGTGAAGAGCATCTTGAGGCCGAAGTCCCAGGGCACTGCCGAGGATGACGTCGATGGGAGACCGGAGGTCGGCTTCAAGATCACCCACGATTGCTCCAAGGGAGAGCTGACGGTTAAGGTGATTGCTGCCAGGAACCTCCCCACGAGCTACGGAACCGTCAAGCCCCAGGGATACCTAGTGAAGGTAAGCAAGATGATCTTGGATGAAGATGGAGGAAGAGTAGGTGCGTGATTGTTGCGGATGTCGCCAGTCTGGTGATGTAATGTGTAATAGAAGGTGATCCTGTCGGCTCAGAAAGTCAAGCAATTGTGAAGGAATGCGTTTTGTAGGCCAGTTGGAGGAACTAGACAATCGCCTAGATAGGCTAATTATTTGCGAATAATATTATTAAACGGCAAATCTTCTAACATTTTATACAATTTTCCTAATGGAAATAATGTGATGAATATTGTACACACATACTATTTCTGTATAAATCCAAGTAGTAGGTATAGTATCAGTAATATGGTATCAATTTTTATTAATGACTTAATGACAAAACTTGAGTCTTCGAAATTTTAATGTGATTTGACTGATTGGGGGATATGTGTTAAAAATTGTAAAGTCCGAGTAGGTCCAGAATCTAAATGATACAGGTGACAATAAGATTTAAAAGTAAAATATATTTAAAGTTTCTGCAAAGATTAAAATTATTCTGAAACAAAGGTAGAACTGAATACTATTAATAGGTGCTGGTGAAAAGAAATTTGTGCAAAAATTAAAAATTGTTTTTGATTTTTAGTTTATTTGTCATACGTGCTATGCTATCATTCAGATGTATCATTCTTTTCAACTGATCTCAATCAACGGACGGTTCCTATTCTTATATATTATTCATCAAATCCATTTTTACTAAAGATCTAGTACCATTAATCTAAGTAATAGTAATAATAATAATAATATTAAATACCCTTCCTTCCCCATGGTATCATAATATTTGCGAATTCGAACACTATAAAAAAATTTATTGTGCTGCAACGTAAACCTATTTAATATATAAATAATACACAATTGGTGTGAGTTTCACAAAATATTTAATGTTGTACTACGACAATTGTTTCGCCATACAGTGACTTCATTAGGCAGATAAAAGCTAACTATCTTTGCAACTCGTTATAATTATAAATATTTTTCCTGGATAAAATTCTACTCTTTATATCTCAAAGCAAATGCCCCCAAAATGTTTAGCACATTTTTTGAGTGATTTATTAAGTAGTCAGACAGTGTTCGAGATAAGTTTTGTCCAAGAAACCCATGACCCAAATGAGCTGTTTTTTGTGGAAGGTCAGGAACCTATTTATTGTGCCGTATACGATATACACATATAAACCCATTCTGCAATATGAAAAAGAAATAAACTATAGAAAAGTAGTTAAAAAATATCCTACAATGCTATTTTGGTCTTTGTTAAAAAAACTTTATGACTTATGATACAGAAAAAACTTATAAAAAATATGTTTTTAATAATTATTATTATGAATATACTATACACTTTAACTTTACAGGGGTCTTTGACTACACAGTGGTCTCAATCAAATTTGTTTTTCCTCAGTTTATTACTAGATTTGCTTCGTTTCGCTATAAATACGTATTTATCACACACACAGTCGTTAATGTGTGCCAACATTTGTTATCAGAACATAATTTTCTTATCAAGATGATTCATAATACCTATTATAACGATTTGTTTCAAAGGTTTCTTTATTGATACATTTTATACCACTATTCATTGACATGTCTTTAGATGACTTTAATATACAGTATGTCCCCGGAATGAGTTTACAAGAGTATATTTTTCTTAATTTTTACGTTTAAGTAAAACTGTTATAGGAATTAAATGTATGTCGTTAGATAACTTTAATATACAGTATGTCCCCGGATTGAGTTTACAAGAGTACATTTTTCTTAATTTTTACGTTTAAGTAAAAATGTTATTAGAATTATAATTCCTGCTTGGTCTAAAACTACCAGTTCAGTTATTGAAACTTAGATTTATTTATACAGCGTGTTGGCAAAATAAAAACTTTTAAATCTTATTTTGACACTTATTTATTTACTATTTGCAAAAAGAATTTAAAATTTCATCTAACAACATTAAAGAAAAATATAATGATTCAAATAATCCCCCAAATGCAGAAAATAATACTGAAAATTAAAAAATCAGCTACGAGAGGCATTGAAGAAATACAAAACAGTTTTCAGGAATTCCCCACCAGGCTTTGACTGTGTGATGAAAATGGTGCGTGATTATTTAAATGATGTTATTTTTCTAAAGTGTCAAAATAGGATTTCGTTTTTTTTTTATTTAGCTAACACCTTGTTTAAATAAAGCAATGTTTTAATTACTGAAATGGTGGTTTCAGACCAAGCAGGAGTTTTAATTCCGATAACATTTTTACTTAAAAGTAAAACTTATAAAAAAACCCTCTTGTAAACTCAATCCGGGGACATACTGTAGATGAGGCTGAGAATATTTTATAAAATACAAGCTAAACTAATTAGTGATAATATGAACGAATTTTGTAATAAAATATATAGCAAAACGTAATATATAATCATGAATAATAATGACATTCTGAGTTATAATTTGTTATATTTGTTAATTTGATAGTTTTGAGTTAATTTTTTTTTTCAATAAATTCTTACCATTACATTCCAGCCAAGATACATACTCGTATTTTTCTTTGTTTTCGTTTTCATACATCATGTCTGGTACTTGTTCCTTGTAGTTCGTTGTTCCTTATTCCGTGTCCTTTCTAGTTTCGCAAATGGACCTTTTTTTTTCAATATCCTTGTCCCCAATTCTTTTAGTGTTTTTATGTTGCCATTATCTAGCAAGGTTCCCTAAAAAATATACATTGTAATAGCGTTCTCCGTTTTCTTGACCTATATCTGTTTTATTTGATTAGTATTTTCCTGTTACCATTATCGTCTCTAGCAAGATACCCAAAAAAATATACAGTGTAATAGCGTTCTCCGATTTCTTGACCTATTTCTTCTTTGTTTGATTAGTATTTTTTAAATTAATTTTCCTAAGTCAAAATTTGCTATATGTCTACATTGTCATAAGATATAGGTAACGTCAAAGTTTTCTTTTATTTTTTTCATAGTTTCATATTCTGCAATATCCTTTGTTGTTATTGGATATGTTTTTTTATGGCAACAAATGCATTCTTATATTTTCATGCAAATTTTTATTTATTTTTGTTTATACACCAAGATATATTTTTATTAATTTTAATTTTTGGATTTTTCATAAATTCAGAAAATTATTACCTACTTACTTATTTTGATTTTTGAAGATATTTGATGAGAACAAAATTGTTTTCCATTTTTTGCGCACGTTGGCATTAGTTTCCTGCAGTATTTGTATAATAGTATTTGCCTAAATTAGATATTTGTCTCACTGATGAAAAATGTATTACAGCGTATGAACTAATATGGTCTATTTGTCTATATGGTCTAAGTACCTATACATAAATGTAACGCATAGTATATTAGTTCTGAAAGTAATCTTCCCCATTTTTCCAATCTCTAGAGTTGCAGGTTTTCTATAATACTTACGAATTTTTCTTAACAATAATCTACAGGGTGTCTACAAAAGAAAGGTGATATGTCTCTATTTTGAAAAATCAGCTCGATCGTCCTATACACATGTATTACATTTTTCCAATCTCTCGATTTGCAGTTTTTCTATAATACTTACAAATTTTTCGTAATACAAATCTACAGGGTGTCTACAAAAGAAAGTGATATGTCCCTATTTTGAAAAATCAGCTCGATCGTCCTGTACACTTGTATTAGAGTATGTTCCTAAAAATCAATTTTTAACTTTTCCTTTAAATAAATATTTCATCATTTTCAGAACATTTTTTCCCGTTTTCTGAAGCATCGAGCATTAATGGTATTTGGTTCTGTATTTTTATGATTTCCTAGAAACTATGAATATAATAAACATACATGTTATTTGTTTGAATTTTCTTTAGATATTCTTCTATAAAAACATAATCTAATTTTTCTAATAGTAATTAGGATATACAAGCACATTATTTCCAAATCCACGAATGATACGATTATATGTTAATTGTATGAATATTGTTTAGAAATTGTTTGACATAAAAATTATGAAAAAATGAAATATGTTTGTCAAGAATATATATTTTTGTAAATGTTAATTTTATTAATGTCATTCAGATTTCTCAGTTTAAGGTTTTCTAGAATTATAAATCAAATTTTGTACCTCCTTAATTGAAATTTTATTTTGCTACAAGTTTCGACCTGCATATCAGGTCATCTCAAGGCACATTTGGGATGTTGGCAGGATCTTGTCAAATTTGCCTGAAAATGACCTGATATGCGAGCCGAAACCGGTAGCAAAGTAAAAATGAAATTTATTTAAGAAGGTACAGAATTTGATTAATAATTTTATTAATATATCAATTTTATTATATATTCTTCAGAAAATTTATGCGGGAAAAAAGTTTCTGGCGATATTCGCAGATATCGTACTTTTTGTTTCATTATTATTCTCAAACAGAATTTTAAATCATTAATTTTGAGAGAGTTTAAGATTTTGATTATTGATACATATATCTGACTTATTTTCATTATATTTTGCACAAGGAATATGTATGTTGTATTCTACTGCATATATTCAGCAAATGTTATGATTTTATTAATTATATTAATATTAGAAACAGAAATTTTCATTTTGTAAAATAATATATTTTTTAACCTCTTTTACACGATTATGTACGAATTTCTATGAGATTTAGGTAGGTACGTATTAAATATAATACAAATTTCTTTTTTTTTTTCAACTTCGTTTAAATACTTAATATTTTGATGAACATATTTAATATTTTGCATGGGATTTTGATCAAATGTTTTATATATAATGAATTTTAACTCCTCGTCCACCTGGACATATTGGTTATACATATAGAACATTTAATTTAATTTTATTTAATCATTCTTATCGATAATCTGCAATGACTAGTGATGAATGAATGAATAGCGACTATGAACTTAAATTAGCTAATAGATGTAGGGAAAAAAACCTGAATATATATTTTTTATAGCTTCTTGAATATACAGGGTAAGTAAAAAGTAAGGAACCTCCTCCCTAAAAGCCCTGATTATTAGTTATAGAAAAAAAGTAAGTACATTTTAACGTAAGTGTAGTAGCTAATTATTTACCACAATTTGATGATTTTATGTTTTTTGTGACGCGACACTTTTTGACAAAGTCAATACTTTTTTTTAATATATATTTTTCTATTAACAAATTTGATTTTGTTTTCTCTTCACCAATATCTAAAAATACAATGAGGTTGCATAACGAAAATTTGAAAGAAAATCGAGTTTAATGCCTGATGACAAAAATGTGAAAAATAAAGACAAAGAGAATAATCAAAATTCAAAATCATCAAATTGTGGTAAATAATTAGGTATGAAACTTTAGTTAAAACTTTCTGTCTTCTAAAAATAATTATGAAGTCTCTAGGAAGAAGGTAGGTATCAGGCACATATAATATAAATTTGTCGCTATGACAACCTTTTACTTAGCTTATTTTGAATTCTGTCACTTCGAAGACTAGGGACAAGATACATATCTATGATAAGAATAGTTTCCAAATAACCGATAAAGTACGATATTTACTCTTCACTTCAGTGCAAACTAACTTTTTTAAATCGCATGTGAGATAAGTCCCACCTTGTAAGCAAAACGCATCCACGCTCTATCTTGAAAACTACAATTGCCAGCATTAGCTAAATTGTTAAATTAATTATAATTTGGTAGATGGGAGGATAATGGTCCCCTATAATTCGCCCAACTCCTCTGAGAGGAAAACGCGTTGGCTTATGCCGTCAATTAAAGGTAAAATATGGGATGTAAATTGACTCGAATATTCCACAACGGCCTTAAGTTGTATTAAGAATACATTATCGTAACCAATTCGATTTAGGAAACTACAGCACTCAGTCATCAAGATTACTTCTTATTGCTACAAATTCCACACGCTAAATAGAACATAGTAATAATGACAATAACAATAATAATGACTGAATAGTTTAAATTATATTAATATGAGTCATATACAAGAGATAATAATTATGACAATATTAAAATCACAATAATAATAATAATAATCAAGCTAACTCATGTACTGTTAAATTAGGAAACTCGATATATGAATAAAATAAAACAAGGAGAATAACCTTTTTCACAATACACATTTATTTATACTAAATGTACATTTCAACTGCAAGGCAGTTATCTTTAGTAGACTTACAAGTAATGAATTTACTTGTATTCATGTACATTTAGTATAAATAAATGTGTATTGCGAAAATGGTTAATCTTCTTGTTTTATTTAAAAACTTTCACAAGCTCCAATACTTTGATCGATATATGAAACTAAATCTATAGATGCAAAATTCCCAAGTGTGATAAATTGTTCTTTAGCTAAAGTAATTAGCCATTGCAGTAGAAATGGGTGAACTTTGAATGAAAAAATGCAAAAATACAAAAATTATAATAACAATAGTAATACTAATAATAAAAAGTGCAATCAGTGAGTTCGTTTCTCCTCCAACTCACTATTAAAAAAGTTTTATTTATCCACATATGTCTGCTCATATCAATAAGCTGTTATTTTTTAACAAATCCACTGCACTGTATTTGTTTTATGATAATATATGATGATGATTATTATATTAAATTCTTACATAAAATTAAATAATAAATATGTTGTCCGCATCAGATAGATAAGGAAACTAGATTTCTGATCTTATCATCGGTATTGCAGGTAATTTTGCAGTATTAATTGGTGACAATAACTTATATAAAAATATCTAATATAAACCACTTCAAAATAAATTTTTGTCGACTAAAATATAAAGTATACTTTAACCATTTGAACAGCATGGTTAGGTTAGGTTGGGTTAGTTCAGGTTAGGATATAAAAATATCTACTGTAAGCCACTTCAAAATTAATTTTTGTCGACTCTAGAATAAAGTACACTTTAACCATATCAATAGCATAGTTTAGGTTAGGTTAGCTTAGGTTAGCTTAGGTTAAGATATAAAAATAGCCACTTCAAAATTAATTTTCATCCACAATAAAATGAAGTATACTTTAACCATTTGAATAGTATGATTAGGTTAGGTTAGGTTATAGAACAGGTTTAATTAAGTTACAGAAGACCCAGATATAATATGAAAATAAGCATTCCAGTTTTTCTCAAAATAAGCATGTGTTGCCATACATCATGTAGCCATACATCAACCATTCCAAAATCAATTGTGTAATGTGCAATATAATTATTTATTAATTAAATGCATATCATAATATTTCTTTGTTTCTGGACACGTACACGAATTTTCATAGTGATTTGCATTTGGCATTCGACATGAACAATAATTCACACTCACACACAATAATGATTAAAGAAGCAGCGCAATTCTTTTGTGAGTCACGCGCCAGTAAATCGCATAATCTGTAAACGCGTTCGTTAATTACTGCGACTTTGTGCTCACGAGTAACACAAAGTAGAGGACACACGAATCATGCGCCTCTTATCAGCCATGATTAGCGAATTAAGACGGTGAACACATTGACCTTCGTCGGGTTTTATGAGCCAAATTGCATTGAGTCTGTTTCGCAACAATTAAGATTTCATTGTCTAATCTAATTAACATATATACGGTTGCATCTAATGTTTGATATAATGAGAACTCCTATGTGAAAATATTGAGTGATTTGCATGTATTACATCGCACAGATCTTAAAACTTAAATAATTAGAAGTATTATGAATAATAGTCAAAATATTTGAAACATACAAATTCTTCGTTGATAATGTCTGAGCAAAACGAATGAATTGAAGTTTTATAAATAAAATATCCATTGATTTTTTTTTGTAAATACCTAACGAAATAGCTACCAATTTTCCTAAAATAAAATCAATAAGCTAATGATATTCATCAACAGAATTTAACCAATTTTCCTAAAATAAAATCAATAAGCTAATGATATTCATCAACGAAATTTAACCAATTTTCCTAAAATAAAATCAATAAGCTAATGATATTCATCAACGAAATTTAAAAATGAATACAAATCTGAAAATCTTATAAAAATGTTTCTTGAAAATAATAAATACTTTCATTTGTTTCTCAATCTTAGCAGACATTACTAAGGCATGCTCATTTTGCAACACGTTTTAGTAAATTTTCAGTTAAGGACAAAAATCAAAACTATAACCTATATTTAATCTAGAATGTATTATTCTACCATTATAATGTATCTACGATCATTCAAAAAAATACTTTTGATACCAAACATAGTGTAATTTCAATATATTTATTATTTAAAGATATAATAATAATATAATAAATATATTATAAAAAGATAATATAAATATATTATATAAAGATTTATTGTGTATATTACTTATTTTAGAATATTTATTTTATAATTATTATAATTTCCAAATTGTCCATACTCTTCTATCAGTATACAAATTTACTTTGTAAATTGTATGGCTTATATGGTGGTGATCTTTAGAATACTAAAGGAGCTAGCAAATCAGGTATATATTTGTTTTTTTGAATATTTTTGAATTTTCGACACATTTTATTTTCAAAATAATGCAACGGAATCACATTTTGCTCATACCTTATCGAGCTGCACTTTTCTGATTCTGTTTCAATAACTATTTGATTTTTAGGTAAAAGTGTTTCCCGGCAAAGAAAAATATGAGACTGAAATCCAAAACAACGCATGGCCCATATTCAATCAGGAATTCAAGTTCCCAGTAGGAGTCCACTCTGTTGACCGACTTTCCGGAAAATTCCTAACCATAACAGTGTATTCAGTATTAGACCAAAGCGATAGAGGATCACTGCTGAATAAGCGTGGCTCCTTCAGGGACCACATTGAAGCTTTTGTGGGATTGAAACGGGAGCCTTCAACAAAACGTGCAGAATTGGTGAGGAAAGGAAGCTGCAGATTCTCCATGAATAACAGAAGGACGATTGGTGCAGTTACGTATAACTTGGACAAGGGTGTGTTCACGTTGGATTTGAAGAACAAAACGAAGGCAACTCCTGATATTTGGAGGACGATCGAAAATATCTCGAGTGGTGTGCTGATTGAGTCTGTAAGTAATCCCTGCAATGCCAGGAAATTGAGAAATATTTCCTATTGTGTAATGTAAACACCAATTTTATTAGATAGAAAAGTGGGTTGTGGTCATAACCTTTAAAAGTGAAGGTCGATGTGATATAGATTAATATTTTTGGTCCAAAATGATTGTGGTAGATTACTAAAACATCTATGGTGAAAACTATCGATGCCCTTGGGCAAGCAAGATTAAAAGTCATTAGGTGATTAAATTGACACTAACTACTACACATCCAATGATTATAATAAAACCTATACCTATATATCATCCAATGATCATCCAATGATTATAATAAAGGCTATACCTGTATATCATGGTCAGTGTAGCCTTTGGCAGTTCATCTGTAGTCAAATTAGTTGTTACTCAGTATGTGAATATAAGTCGTCAGGGATTGGCAATTATTATTAATTTGGCAGATTGGCAATTATTAATTTATTATCTTTATAATTATTATTGTCTTGCCTTTGTCTCAACTCCATATATTGAATATAATTTTTGTACCTGTAAGTTTTAATTTATTCATCATATGCTACGACTATACGTTTCTGTAGACTACAATTTTAGTCTGGATAATTACAAACACTCAAATATTTTCCATTATCCTGCAAGTATAAATAGAGTCACGATGCCCACTAAACGACATATTAATGCACAAAGGAAGCGTTTTTCAGTCTTCAGTTCGTGAGTGGGCGACATATTGTACTCCAATGTTACTGTTACATGACAGTAAATACTTTAAATAGTACACAGTGCCATTTATACACTGTACACATGCAGGGATTTAGACACAGGCCTATTTAGATGACTACAAAGTGGTTTTGATACTTGCATGTGTACAACAGAATGTTTTATGTTTCACGTAAAAAATAATGGCCATAGGATCGTAATCGGATTAAGATAAACTGTAGCTAACAAAATCCATGTGCTGCTGAAAAAGCAGACAGAAAATATATTGTAAAATTATTGTTGTTTGCTTGACAATTTAATTATGGATTTTTCTGCCATGCCATATTCATGACACTATACTACCATGGTTATATTACCATTATATTACCATGGTTCGATTAATTTGGATATAAATTGGGATTGGATTAAATCCACTGAAAAATTGTTCCTAAAGATCGCCCTAGCCCAATCTATATCCTATTTGATAAAATTTTATTATATACATGATGGCATTCAATCACTTTTTATTATGAATTTTACTTATTTTAGAATAATTATTTCATAATTGTTATAATTTCTAAATTGTCCATACTCTTCTATCAGTAAACAAATTTACTTATTAAATTGTATGGATTGCATGGTGGTGATGTTTAGAATACTAGCTAGGTGCTAATGAGATATATTTTTTTTTTATATTTTTGAATTTTCGACGTTTTCTTTTCAAAATAATGCAACGGAAGCTCATTTTACTCATACCATAAGTAAACAATTAAAATTTGCAATTTTTTTCACATGTTTCAAAACAAGAACCTAATGTTATTATATTTTTGAAAATCTATTTTGAAATTTTTCCCACGTATTAGTTGTTTCTGTAAATATATTTAGTTTTTATTTAGTTCTTACACAGTGTATTCGCTAAATTTAATACATGACTCGAAAATATTTATCTGATAATAAAAAATACTATTTTCAAAATAAAATTTTGAAAAACTTTCTGTAGCTATATCTACTGTACTTAGTACTGTACTGGACTGCACTGCACTGCACTGCACTGCACTGCACTGCACTGCACTGCACTGCACTGTACTGTACTGTACTGTATTGTACCGTGCTGTACTGTACTGTACTGTACCTACTAAGTACTGTACTGTACTCCACTGTACTGTATTGTACTGTGCTGTACTGTACTGTACTGTACTTTATTAAGTATTTACTGTCACAGGTTTTTAATGTAGGAAACTATTTACTAAATTATTTTTTATATGATTTTCTCTTATCTTATTAATAATTCGGCAAGTATTTTATTGCAACACGAGGAAATTCTCAATTTCCTTGCTCATGTACAATTTCGTAAGGTCAACGAATGTTAAATTGATTCGTTTCCACACTGCGTCAGATCAAATGATCAAGACCTCAGTAATTTGTTTGTTTGGAAATAACATGAGAAATGAGATTAAGTTTCCCATGGCATTGATTAACTAGATTAGACAACATTCCAAGTATTTAATTATTTGTACAGATTGTGAGTAATCGGTATTTTTTCTCAGAAAAAAATGTATATGAAACTCCCTTCAATTATCATTTTCTATAAATTGTTTAATTTACATGTTAAAACAATTAAATCTTTTAATTAGATCTATATTTTGTAAAAAAGAAGTTACTGTACAATTCCAAATATGATTTAAAAAAATAGTTATAATATTTGATAATACATTAGTTATGGTATTTTGGTAATAATATCCTTCGTCATAGACACATTTTTTTTACTATTGTATTAGCATTTCTTTAAATGTATCATTAATCTGCATTTTCTTGTAATTGTTATTACTTCTTTTATATATATTTATTTCGTTCAAATTATTATATTTGATGGTGATGGTGACGGTGAGTAATTGGTATTTTTTCTCAGAAAAAATGTATAAGAAACTCTCTTCAGTTATCATCATCTTTAAATTGTATAATTTACAAGTTAAAACAATTAAATGTTTTAATTAGATCTATATTTTGTATAATAATAATAAGAATTAATTGGTTATAATATATTTGGTAATACTTAAATTAAAGGAAAAATAAAACACTTGGTAGTTTCACTGATTTTGATAGATTTCTCTACAATTGTTTTGGCCTCACAACCATTTTTAAGAGATATACAAAAACTCAGTTTTCCAAACCTGTTTTTGTATAACTCTTGAATATGGTCGTGAGGCCGATAAAATTGTAGAGAAGTCTATAAAAATCAGTGAAACTCAACCAAGTGTTTTACTTTTCCCTTAATTCAAATATGTTTCACGAAGTGGTAACCACCGAGACTTACAATTTAATTTGGTAGTACATTGGTTATGGTATTATGGTTATAATATCCTTCCTATAATATCGTTCCTAAAATTAACCTTATATAAGAAAAAATCCTGATAATTGAACTATCAATCTCCCCTTAATAATTCTAAAAGTAACCTTATATTATAATTTACCTAATAATTGAACTATTAATCTTCCCTTAATAATTCTAAAATTATTTATCTTATATAAAAAATAATTTAATAAAGTACAAATAAATTCCCAAAAATCTTCTCATTTTTAAATTAAAAAAATAATATTATAAACAATATATTATATTAATTGATAAAATTGATTATCAAATTTTATTCACAATTTTTTTACTATTGTATTTGCATTTCTTTTAATGCATCATTAATCTGTATTTTCTTGTAATTGTTATTATTAATTTTACCTATATTTCTTTTGTTCAAATTATTTGATTTTGTAATTACATTTCTAGTTTAGCATTTATTGTGTAATTTCAGTTAGTAATATATGTGCATTGTATGTTAATCCATGAAATAAAAAATATTTTCTAATTTGTAGCCCAAATCATAAAGTTTGTTTTACAGAAGGAGAGCAAAAAGGGCAGCCTAGAAGTAACAATGTCATACTCCAACAGTGAAGATGGAAAGAATGATATGGTACAAGTATCTTTATCCAAATGGAGGTGCAGCATGCAAACCATGCAAGATCATGAAAAACTGAAAGGTTGGTTAATATAAGAACTAATCACCAGGTTGTTCATCATTTTTAATACCTTAATTCTTCATATTTCAGATTTATTTATAGTAATAATATATAATATGTTAAAGGCACATTACAGTGTAAATAAGAAGATCGTCAAAACAGAAAGGCATAAATACACATCAACACAATTTATTCAAAAATAATTAATTGTGCAGATTGTATATTCATTATTTATTTCCATCCAAAATTTGCAGACTTTTTGGGACATATAATGTATAAATGTACTGGGAAACTTACTCAAAACTTGACTCGATTTATTCAAAAATAATTAATTGTGCAGATAGTATATTCATCATTTATTTCCATCCAAAATTTGCACACATTTTGGAACATATAATGTATATATTCCCATAGAAAATCCAAAGAAACTATGAAAAATCAAAATATCTTCTTCTAAGGCCCTCTGAAGAATTTTAGTTACTATACATTATAATTCCATATCTTAATAATGATTCGAACAGTGAAACTATTAATGCACCACACACATAATTTAATTTGATAGTTTTGGTAAAACTTACTCGTTAATCTTTTTACAATGCGTTTTTAAAAGACAAATTGTAGATTATTAGAAGGTTGTTTTTTTTATATAATTGATAAACTGTGAGCTGATCGAATTAAAAAATTAAATAATAAAGTTTTGCCTCATTGTTATTATTTTTCTTTTTCGAAAACTTAATAATTATAATGATCATAATGATAATAATAATTCATTCATTATATTGAACTTAATAATTTGAAGATTTTGAGTATGATAATGATAATGATTATGATAATGACAATGACAATGACAAGGGCAATGATAATAATAATGGCAATTGTAGTATATGTATAAAGATATTGTATGCATGGGCCTGTCACATGCGGCAGTGTGCCATGAGCTACCATAGAGTACGCAACGATCCAAATATAAGTAATAGTTTAAATGGGTATACCTGGCTATTTAATAGTTCCCCTAACCTTGTAGGTAGACACTACAAATTGGCGACGAGTAATTAAATTAAATTCTTAAGTACCGAAAGTGAAGTGAAAAGAAGAGAACAAGAATTTGACGAACCACGTTTTTAAAAAAATGGCCGACGGCCGTGAACAGGACCAGGTGCAGACAGTGAAATTCACGAACACGATTGGAATTCAAGTGGAATTCAATCCCAAAATTCATGATTTCTCTGTGTATAAAAGTCGAATTGAGCAGTTTTTTGTGGCAAATGCAATTAGTGACGACGCGATTAAGCGTGCAATTGTGATTAATGGGCTTACAGAGGAAGCTTATAAACTATTGGAAAATCTGGTGATACCAGAAAAGCCCGATAAATGTTCATACAGTCTAATTATAAGAGAATTAGAATCATATTATACACGTGCAAAATCTGTGTTCGCTGAAAGAAGACGTTTTTATCAAGCGGAAAAAGCGAGCACCGAATCAATTCAAGAATGGGCGGCAAGATTAAAAAGTTTGACCGTGGATTGTAAGTTCGGCGTACAGCTGCAAGAGGTTCTGCGGGACAAATTCATTGTTGCCTTGGATTGTAAGAAAATAAGAAAACGTTTGTTTCTAGAAAATGAAAATATTACGTGGAAAAGAGCGTTAGAAATTGCACTAGGAGAAGAGTCTGCGCAGGACGACTATGGAATAAAAAAGGAGCCAGGAGAGGCCATGGAGATGCATCGGTTGAAGCTACGTCATCATCGAGGATCATCGGCGGCCACTTCGCGCACCATGGATGGAAAAAGGACGCCGGCGCGGAAGGATCGTGCAGTCGAAAAACCAGCACACGATGATCATAATTGCACTGTATGTGGACGTACAAACCATTCAACGGACAAGTGTCGGTATCGTGAGTACAATTGCAAAAAGTGCGGCAAGAAAGGTCATCTGATTTATCTTTGTAAACAGAAAACACCTGTTCACTATATGAATGCGGAACAGGTAGACCGAAGCACATCTGGAGCGTCATTGTTTAGTTTAAAAAGCCAAAACGGCGCACCAATTATGATAAATGTTGCACTAAACAATATACCGCTGCAGATGGAGCTAGATTCAGGTGCGGCCGCTTCTGTAATTTCACAAGATGTATGGTTGCAAAAATTTAAAACACACCCGATGACTGAAACTAACACTTTTTTCATAAATTATACTGGCGGAAGTATCCGACCACTGGGAAAGGCATCTATGACCATCAAATTCAAAAATAAAACAAAACTAATTAATATTTTTATAATAAAAAGTGGCGGTCCACCCTTGTTAGGACGCGACTTTATGGAGATTTTCAATTTTGGTTTTAAAGAATTAAACTTTATGAAGAAAGATAACAGTTTCACAAAGAATATTATAAAAAAGTTTCCGTCTTTATTTAACGATAAATTGGGCACACTTAACAATTTTAAATTAAAATTAAATATGGCAGAAAACGCTTTACCAAAGTTTCATAAACCGAGAGCCTTACCATACTCTCTAAAAAATAAAGTAAATGAGGAAATAGATAGATTAATTAATGCAGGTATTATATCACCCATTAAAAATAGCGAATGGGGAACCCCGATTGTTCCAATTTTAAAGAAAGACAATTCTGTAAGGATATGTGGTGATTATAAGGTCACTATAAACCCACACATCGTTTTAGATCGGCATCCCTTACCAAGGATAGATGACTTGTTCACGAAATTGCAAGGAGGTGAATGTTTTTCTAAAATAGACCTAACTCACGCTTATCAGCAAGTATTGCTGGATGATACTTCGAGGAAATTCACGGCAATTTCCACACATAGAGGTACATTCGTCTACAACCGATTGCCCTTTGGTATTAGTTCAGCCCCCTCGCAATTTCAGCGTATTATGGACGACCTATTAGGAAATTTTGATGGAGTATGTGTATTTTTGGACGATATTGTGGTCACCGGTAAAACGAAACAAGAACATTTCGACCGTTTACACAACGTTTTGAATATTTTACAAAACTCCGGTATGTCGGTCAAAACCGACAAATGTCATTTCCTTCAAGATAGCATTTCATATTTAGGGTTTACAATTGATAAACATGGATTACATAAATCACCAGAAAGACTAAAAGCAATTATCGATATGCCTGAACCCAAGAATGTTTCTGAATTACGTTCATTCCTGGGAATGATCAATTACTATCACCGTTTTATTCCAAATATGCCTGATGTATTACACCCCCTTTATGATTTAATTAAGAAAAACGGTAGGTGGAATTGGACAGAATCATGTAAAACAGCGTTCAAGGCTGTAAGAAAAATATTAATGTCTGATCAATTTTTGGTACATTATAATCCAAGTTTGCAGTTAAATTTAACGGTAGATGCATCGCAATTTGGACTGGGTGCGATTATTTCACATGTGTACGATTCCGGTGTCGAGCGGCCCATCGCTTACACATCGCGAACTTTGTCATCTGCAGAGAAAAATTACTCCCAGATAGACAAAGAAGCGTTAGCTATAGTTTATGGAATAAGGAAATTTTACCAATATTTGTTTGGTCGAAAATTTAATCTATATACGGATCATAAACCCTTAGTATCTATTTTTGGTCCAAAGCACGGAATCCCAACCATGGCAGCTAATCGTATGCAGCGATACGCATTGTTTCTAAGTGCTTTTAACTATGATATTAAATATGTCACCTCTCAAAGGAATTGTGCTGATTTTTTATCACGGTTACCACTAAAAAAAGATGATAATGAAATTAATATTATTGATGAAGGCGCAGGAATAAATTACCTTAATCAAGCTGACTTACCATTAAACGTAAATGACATAAAAATTGAAACAGAAAACGATGAAATTTTAAAACAAATAAAAATATTTATAGCTAAATGCTGGCCACAAAATATGTCACCCGAATTAAAGGCATATTCAAATAGAAAAAATGAACTTAGTGTTGAAAATGATATTTTACTATGGGGATATAGGGTAGTTGTTCCATTAAAACTGCAACAGTTGGTACTGAAAGAACTTCACAATACCCACCAGGGAATAGTTAAATGTAAATCATTGGCTAGGTCTTATGTTTGGTGGCCATCATTAAATAAAGACATAGAAAATATGTGCAATTCATGTAAAATTTGTCAACAGTTCCGAAAGAACCCCGAGAGAATGCCCTTGCAGGGTTGGCCTATCCCAAGTGCTGTTTGGGAAAGGATACATATAGATTTTCTCGGACCATTTCACAATAAAAATATTTTAGTCATCACGGATGCTTATTCGAAGTGGCCAGAGATATTTGTCTTGAACAATATTACGTCACAAACCACTATAGTAAAGTTGCGAGAAGTGTTTGCAAGGTTTGGTATTCCAAAAGTGTTAGTTTCAGACAACGGAAAACAATTAGTTTCTAAGGAATTCAGAAGTTTTCTTGAAATGAATAATGTACAATTTTTAACTTCACCACCATACCACCCAGCATCAAATGGTGCTGCAGAAAACAGTGTTAATACAATTAAACAATTTTTGCTGAAAGAAATTAAAGGTTGTGGAAAAATAGATTTTGAACGTGCTATATGCAGATTTTTGATAAACTATAGAAATACAGAACACTGCTCTACTGGAGAGTCACCAGCACGTATGATGTTGGGCAGACCATTACGAACCAGGCTTGATTTTATTAAACCAAATGATATTATTAGAAAAAATAAGGACTCAACAACAATTTTAAATACTATTAAATCCAGCCAGGTGCGTAATCGTAGAAATTTTAAGGGTAAAAGACATATAAATATCAAATTAGGTAAATATGTTTTGGTGAAAGATTACCGACCCATAAAACCACAATGGTTAAGAGGAATAATTGTAAAACTTCAAGGTAAATGTATAGTGTATGTCAAGGTAGAAGATTGTAAAAATTTATGGAAACGGCACATCAACCAAATTTTGGAAGTGAACGAAAATCGAGATGATAGTGAAGTTATAGGTGCTAAAGAAGACGATAGTGAATGTGAAATCTCAACAAACATCAATGATAGAGATAGCGACTGCGAAACGCCTTTTGCAAATATTGAATCTGAAATGGATGTAAATACGGATAAGTCAACTGAAAATGACAATGTAACAGCATCCACCTCGGATTCGCCTGGGGAAGCACCAGAAACACCAACACGCCCTAAGCGACGACGTGCACCCCCAGATAGATTAGGATTCTGATTAAGTTGTTTTTTTATTATTATGTATATTTGCGTTGTAATTTTAAGGGAGGATAATGTAGTATATGTATAAAGATATTGTATGCATGGGCCTGTCACATGCGGCAGTGTGCCATGAGCTACCATAGAGTACGCAACGATCCAAATATAAGTAATAGTTTAAATGGGTATACCTGGCTATTTAATAGTTCCCCTAACCTTGTAGGTAGACACTACAGCAATGGTAATGGCAACGATTATGATAATGATAATGATAAAGATAATGATAATGATAATGATAATGATAATGATAATGATAATGATAATGATATTAATGTTGATAATGATAATGATAATGATAATGATAATAGTGTTGATAATGATAATGATATCGACATTGATAATGATAACGATAATTATAATTATAATTATAATGATAGTGCTAATTCATTAATTACAATAAACTTAATGATCTTTTTAATCTTTTTAATCTATTTAATCATCTGTTTAATTATGGTGAAGACAATGGGGAGCTTATAACTTGTCCGATATTAACATTATTTATTTTCAGGTTCGCTGTATATAAAAATGACGACGTTTGAATATGACGTGATTGTAGCTAAATGGAAGAGCAACTCATTTGCACCAACAATAAGTATGAAGATCGAACCGAGAACAGCAACGATGACTGCAATTGTGAATAACTATAATATGGATAAAGTGAAGGTTGTAATAAAAGTGAAATCTAGGAACAGTTTAGGCAAGAAAACAGAAGTAGGAGAAATTGAAATTACTAGTGCAGATGAGATTTGGACTGATGTCACTGGTTCGCCATCGATTCCAGTAACAAAAATGATAGACTTCCAATGAAAAAATAAGTTGTAAACTAGTGAAACAATTACAACTAACGTGTTATTGGAATGTATTGTAAATATCATAAAACTTATCATAGGTTGACACCATTTTTCGAAAACAATTCATCCTTCAATTATATAAATATAATATCAACGAAATAATAAATAACTAACTCAGTTCAAAAAATTGTACTTCCTCAGTTTTTTTTTTATAAATATTTATTTGCATACAGTTTCGGTGTTTAGATCATCATCAGGCAAATATGTCAGTGCTGACTGGTCATGTGTGGGTCACACATTTTTCAACACCAAAACGATACGCCCCAGAATACAGCTAACAAAATATTTCAATTGAAAATGTTTGTGTTTCAGCACTGACACTTTTGCCTGAAGATGGTCTAAATACCGAAACCGGTTGCAAATAAATATTTTTATAAAAAACTAAGAATGTACAAGTTTATTTAATTGAATTGACATAATAACCTTAATATGAAAAATCTAAGTAATAATAATTAAATATGATTAGTGTTTGTTCGTATGACTATTATAATTTGAAAAGCAGCAAACCAAATCCTTAAGAGATGTATACATTAACATAATAATTAGAGCTATTATGTTGATACTTAATTAGAACACTGAATTGAACACTGTCGTTTTTGAAATAATATTTTTCTACTCCCTAAGGTATATTTGTTGATTCCGCAACACTGCTGTATTGATATAAGCCACTTTTCAGTCTCGTATGTGGATATGAACGTCACCAGGTTGCAAACAATATAAACTATGTAACATTAATGTAACCAGATATAAGCAGACAAAACACTAACTTTTGCCCAACGGCGGCTAAGACGGAAAATCTACAGTTTTTTCTAATTGTAATTTTGACCATCAGACGTCAAATCTACAGTTTTTTGAAATTGTAATTTTGACATTTGTATATTTTTACTTAATAAATAATTGAGTCTGTTAACTTTGATATGTTCGTCATAAAAAAGTCAACTGTACAGCGAGTGTGGATATAAGCCCATATCGCACTAGGCGTTGGAGCACTCGCCTTCGGCATCGTGCCCAAAGCTTACGTTTATGCGATATGGGCATTATTTCCATACTTGTTATACAAACTACTATTTTCAGCTTACCAAAGTTTGATAAACACTATAATTTAGCTATAATGGAATAATTATAAATGTAATTAAAACGTCATTATTAATATGTAATAATTATATTTTTTTACTGATTGTACACAGAATGTAAATTTTAAACCATATTACATACTGGCGTTGCATAGACGTCACTGATGACTTCCCTAGAAAGGATCGCTTATTCGTGTGCTTTCGATATACCTTATAACAGAGTATTGGCAATATTGACGAAATATACCGAAAAAATCCGAATGTGCGATCCTGTCCTTCGCACATTCTACTGGCGATTACTTTGATTATTTCTACAATTACTTGAATTATTGAAATCGAATACTCAAAAAACTATTATTATTAAAAAAAACAGAAGATTATTAAGAATCTTAAAAATGTTGCCATTGATGCTACTCAAAAGAATGATCGCATATTCCAAAAAAAAACAATTATTTTTTTAAGTTTCCAATGTGATTGGTGTTTATACTTAATCGGTAGAAACACAAAAATAAAAAAATACAATCATTCTTTTGAGTAGTGAAATTTATCATTATTAGCTAATACTTCGAAGTTTTTATTCTTAATGTCATTATAAAACATCTAAGAGTATTGTATAAAATATTGTTAAAAAAATTAAAAATATACGATAATTCTTTTGAGTAGTGTAATTTATCATAATTAGCTAATACTTTGAAGTTTTTTTTCTTAATGTAATTATAAAACAACTAAGAATATTGTTTAAAGTTTAAACCAATAAAATTCATTAAATATGCAATATATTTGTATTTAAAAGTTACAATGTATTTAAACTTTAGATAATTTGTCTTACAACTTTAATATTTTTAAGTTTAAGGTTTTATCCATAAATTACCAATTATGTATTTAAGGTATTATTATTAGGTACTTATTGCTAAAATTATTTTTATTTTATTTTATTATTTATTTATTTTAATCCTGACTAGTTTCAATTTCTAAAAAAACATCATCAGAGGCATGATATATTTACGAATAATACAATAATTTGGTTAAAAGCTCCAATTTATCAGAGGCATGATATATCTAATATATCTACGAAAAATACAATAATTAGGTTAAATGTAAATTAGAGTTTTTAACCGAATTATTGATTTCTTCGTAGATATATCATGCCTCACATGATGTTTTTTTAGAATCCCAAACTAGTCAGGCGAAATAAAATAAATAAATAATAAAATGAAATAATAATAATTTTATCACTACGTACGTAATAATAATACCTACAATATTTTTAATATGGACAAACAGCTCGTTTTACTTAATCTTGGTATAATATATTTAAATTGTAATTATATAATGTTTAGTAGCTTTATTTTAATGGAAAACCATTTTATATATTAAGTGGAAAAGCAACTCGTTTGCACCGACAGATAGAAGTAGTACAGTTTTTGAAATTTTTGGTGTATAAAAAGTGTACAGATCTTCGAATTTTTTAAAGCTTACATTTTGAGCAAGTTTTGTAATTATTTCGGAAATTTCCATAAGCACTTTCAAACCATATAAAATTCTGCAAATATTGTAATAAGACGAAAAATATAATTGAGCTGTTTTATAGCTCCCTCCCTATAGCATCCTTTTCTGAAGCTTACATTTTGAGCAAGTTTTGTAATTATTTCGGAAATTTCCATTAGCATTTTCAACTTATATTAAAATTCTGTAAATATTGTAATAAGACGAAAAATATAATTGAGCTGTTTTATAGCTTCCTCGCTCCCTCCCTATAGCATCCTTATATAGAACTTTTTTTTATTTATATGTATAATCATCAAGTATTTATAGATGGAATTTTAAACTACGTATTTTTGTAATGTATAAAATTGAATAGAAATGTTTAACATGTAAATAACTTTGTCAAAAAAGTGAGTACCATTTCTAAATTCGCTGTGTTATGACTTATGAGTAAAGTATTATTGTGATAAGTAATGTATTTGATTTGTTTTTCACTAAAATTTGAGTAGAATTTGTAGTGTAGGAAATATATTAAACAGTATAAGGTATAATTATGATATTTTACTCATTAGCATGTCTAATCTATGTGAGTGATTGTAATAATCTTCTAGACTGATCTGCCGTTCTAATTAATAATTTTATAACCAACTATTTTGGATTTTATGAAATAATCTTTGAATAAGAGTCAGAAAACCTTTTTCGTAAAAAATAACTATTTATGGTAAAGTGAATAAAGTCGAATTTTATTCACGAAAAAAATACAGTTTATCGCAAAAGGCGAGTGCGATAATGTTTTCGAGTGGATAAAATTGCTTTTTCACGTGTATCTTACAAGATTTTTTCCAATTCTCTATCAGAATTGAAGAATTTGAGTGAAGTGTCACGTTGTCAGGTGACAACGAAAATTTCAAGGAAAGTGTGAATTTACCTATTTTTTACTTTATTCACGTTGTCAATGCTTATAGTGAATAAAGTGAAAATGTAAATATTTTATTCATCCATTCTATTAAAGTGAATTTTAACGATGAGATTCAATATACATAATGAGCATTGGAATTGGAAAAAAACATTTTATTTAAGCTAAATCTACATTTCAATTCAGTGTAAAAATCTCCACTACAGTTTTTCTCTACTGTAGATGATAGCATTGCGATTGAAATGTACATTTAGCTCAAATAGTTATTAAATAGTTTAAATAGCTCAAATAGTTTATTTGTCATTTCGATTGAAATGTACATTTAGCTCAAACAGTTATTAAATAGTTTAAATAGCTTAAATAGTTTTTTTGTGAAAACGGTGTTTTGACTCGGATTTAATGATTTTATGTTTGGATTTATGTATATTATGACTGATTATTAATGCCTTGCACGTACTGAATTCGTAAACCCATTTTATTTCCGTGTTAATTGATTTAATGTTTTATTTCATTATAATAGTAATAATAAATTGTAAATATACAATAATATCAAATAAAAGTTTCAAAATTTGAATGGTTTCGCTGGCGCTGGCGAAAAACAAAAAATAATGCATTTTCAATTTTATGTTGCCAAATGAGTAAAATTTATAATTCGAGAAATTAGCTTTCTATTAATTAATTACTAACTTTACAGGAGAAATATAAATGGTGTTTCAATAATCGGATCGATGTTAACAGTAAATAACACAATGTTGTTTAAAAGAAAATATTGATTTCTTTATCATGTTAAAATGTTATTTTATGAATTTTGTTATTTGGGGCATGGCAATTTTGTGTGAAAAGCTTCAAAAATTGAATTGTTTGGCTGGCGCTGGCGAAAACCCAAAAATCATGCATTTTCAATGTTATTTTGCTAAATGAGTAAAAATTATAATTCGAGAAATTAGCTTAATTAAGTACTAACTTTACAGGATAAATATAAACGATGTTTCAATAATACTGATCGATGTTAACAGTAAATAACACAATGTTATTTAAAAGAAAATATTGATTGCTATATCCATGTTAAATGTGATTTTATGAATCATGTTATTTGGGACATGGCAATTATGTGTGAAAGATAATATCGGCCAAATGTCAATATCGCCAATTTTAAACTACGAATCTTTTCAATGTAGAAAATTGAATTCAAATGTTTAACATATAAATGATTTTGTCAAAAAAAGTGATTACCATTTCGAAATTTGCTATCTGATGAGTAAACTATTATTGTGATAAGTAATATATTGGATATGTTTTTCACTAAATATTGAGTAGAATTTGTAGTGTAAAAAATATATCAAACAGTTTAAGGTATAATTATGGTATTTTACTCATTAAGATGTCTAATCTATATGAGTGATTGTTATGATCTTCTCAGGGGTCTCCAGAATCTAGACTAATCTGCCGTTCAAATTAATAATTTTATAACCAAATATTTTGGAGCTTGTGAAATAATCTTTAAATAAGAGTCTACCTTTTTGGTAAAAAAAACATTTATTTAAGCTAAATGTACAATTCAATCTTCAGTGTAAAAGTCTTCACTATAGTTTTGGTGACTCAAAGTTATTGAATAAATTTATTAATAAATTATTATTTTAATAAATTATTAATTTATTATTAAAATTCAAATTATTAAAACACGGGCACACAATGGTGTTTTCACATCGGTTACCGACCCAGTTTATTTGAATTTTTTAACAATTTTTCCAATTGCACTCTCGGTATTTCGATTATCCTGACCAAAAAAATCGCGTCTGCATCAAACTGCATTAGTATTGCTCAAATTTATTGAATACATTGACTATATTATTAAAATTCAAATTATTAAAACACGGGCACGCAATGGTGTTTTCACATCTGTCACTGACCCAATTTATTTGAATTTTTTAACAATTTTTCCAATTGCACTCTCGGTTTTTCGATTATCCTGCCCAAAAAAAAAATCGCAATTGCATTAAATGCATTTTTGTTTAAACGCCCATTTTCATAATTGGCTTCAATTTCTTCAACACGTTGTTCGATTGTCTCCAATCTTTCCATGGTTGTAATTGCCAAAGACTGAATTTCCTAAATCTGAAAACAATAGACAACAATCATTTGACGTTAAAGCCTCATTTGCATGTAACATCGATTAGTACTATTGGAACACCCTGTATATTTCAGAAACAATAGACAACAATCATTTGATGTCTAGGCCTCATTCCCATGTAATATCAATCACTCCTATTGGAACACCCTTTATATGTCGGAAACAAATAGATCGGGACAATTTTGTTTCATGGTTTTTCCAACGGAAAATTAGGGACGAGGTCGCCTTTTAGCGTAAGTAATTGTGTATTAATGATAAATAATTATTGTCATTGTGTGATTCCTGTCCTTGCATGCTAAGTTTCCAGCTATGCACTCATATGACACGCCACCCTCTATATATTTATCTATCTATCTCTTTTTATAAGGTATTAATGAATAATTAAGTTTTATTTTAATCTTATTATCTTAAGAATATTGTTTAAGATAATCAATACGTTATTTTATCTTATTCATACTTTATCTATCTTTATTTATAACGTAAAAATGTGTAATTGAATTTTATTGTTAATCTTATTATTGTTCACCATTGTTTTTTTTTGTTATATTTCTCTGTGTCTGAAGAATATTGTCTAAGATAATCGATACGTTATTTTATTATATAAAAATTAAAGACTTTTTTGTTCTATTTCTAATATGCTGCCTTGATTGTCTGCATAATGACAGTATCTATTTCTATTTCTATTAATAAAAACGTGTATTTTTCAAGACATTCCCTTTTTTTTAACTGTAACAAGGTAAATGCATGTAAAAATAAATGAGGCACACTCAACATCTGCGCCAGACGGTGAACGTGTTACATTTATAACGCGACTAGCGAGGGCAAACACGCTCATTGTTTTCGTGTTTATTTGATTTTTATTAATGCTTCTCATGAAACTAACAATGAAAGAAATTCCGGAATTCCGTTTCCCAGTCCAAAAACTTAAAACCGTTTCGTATCTACTCATTCAAACTTATCATATTAATAATTACTCAGAGTGAACATTGCACATTTGAAGTATGTAGTTATTTATCCAAGACTGCGAATCGCACGAGGAGTTACTTGGAAGTGATTATATCAGAGGCTTGGTCATCCGATATTGTAACGTGATAGCTAAATGATCAGTGTTTGTAATGGCGATAAATTTATTATTTCTTATATGCCTGCAAACGCAATGCATCCGTTATCTTTACAAGCATCTTATAGATAAAAAAAAACTCTTTTCACGCAACATCTAGATACCGGTATATTGAAAAAAATAATCCAGTTTGCATAATCGTGAATCGTGTATTGGTAGTAATGCAAAGTGAATTGTGCTCCGATGACAAAAATCAAAACAAAAACGGAAAAATAGAATAGGGTTTTCGGCAAACGATCACAGATCAAGATAAACAACTAATTGATAATTAGCAAAATGAGATAAACAAGTAGTGAAAAAATAATTTTCACATATTTTAATACTTCCCCACACTAACAAAGTACATAAACACTAAATCATTTATATAACATTAAACACATAACAAATAGTATTAAAATTTATAACGGGGAGTTGGAGCTTGTGAAAGTATGTTTAGAAATAACACGTAGCACATTTTTCAGAAAAAACATTTATTTTTTCTAAATGTACATTTCAGTCGCCAAGCGACCATCTTCAGTAGTAGATACGTACTGAATTGTCGTATTTTCGTATTCGTACGTATCTACTACTGAAGATGGTCGCTTGGCGACTGAAATGTACATTTAGAAAAAATAAACGTTTTTTTTTTTAAAAGGTGCTACGTTTTATTTCTATTAAAATTTATGTTTAAACATTTTTGTAACAATAGATTTTTGTAACAAACTTAACTAAAATTTTATATTTAACCTAATTTATTGTATTCTTCGTAGATATGCCTCTGAAGATGGTTTTTATAACCGAAACTGGTCAGCCGATAAAAATAAATAATAAAATAAATTAAAATTAAAACAGCTTTATTCTGGTTTTTTATAGTTTTACTTATGTGAATTTCATGTTTTCCTAAATATTTCAATACTAATCATCAATAAACAACTGTTATATTGTAAAATTTCGAACTTGTGGAGCGTACATAATAATTTCAATAGACCTGAAACCACTCCACCAATCTCAGACGTCTTATTTTCGATGATTTTTGACCTTCAGGTTTTATTGCAATCTAAAAACTGGTACCTTTCGTCAATAAGCAAGGTATTAAAATTTTACCGTCACGAACACATTTGCTAATTAATTGCTGAATTATAGGAGTAATTGGTTGCGATTCCTCGCCGCTCGACTTATGACATCAATGTTTATTAAAGTAAAGAGTATTAATGAGAAGATCGGCGTTTTGTACCGGTTTTTGTCCTGCAAATTATTATTAATTGAGAATAATACCTGTTTCTGAAGGTTTTTGCCTCGTAAATAGAAATATACTTTAATACAGCTGCAAAGTAATTTTGTTCGACGATAATAAGAATGTTGGGTACCGTAAAGAACTAAACTAATTATTTTATAAGAGCCAGGTTAAGTTTTTACGAAAGTTTATGTAAAACATAAATCTTGGCTAAGTGGAATAGCAGATGAATCCGAAGAAACTTAGTCGTGTGATGACGAAATTTTTTGGTACACGCATTTTTTTGGTCTTCTTCTTTTCAGCCTTCTGTCGTCCATCTTTGGACATAGGCCTCCCCAAGTTGCTTCCATTCCTCTCTACTACTTGCTATTTCAGTTCATTTCTTTCCTGCATGTTTCTTAATGTCGTCTGCCCAACGCATTTGTGGCCTTCCTCGTCAAAAAATTCTTTGGTATACAACTTAAATAACGAAATTTCTATTGTCATCCGGGTAAAATTGTGTGAAAAATAGCAACAATAAATTTGTAATTCAATGTTTTTAAAAATTAGTTTTTAAGTTAGTTTTGTACTTCAGCAGTTGTTTCACCATACCGTGCTTCATCTCATAACGTACCGCAGGGCTACTGTGTTATATAATATAAAACATGTATTTTCGACAAAATCAGATTTCTTTGTAGGGTTATAATAGTTTCTTTGTATTACGTACCATAAAGTAACAAATAATATTTTGCAGATTGCCATTGCAACATAATAATAATAATATTAATAATATCATTTATTGAATTCAAATTCAAAATGAACATTACATACAAGCTTAGAATACAAAAACATTGTACGGTCAAAATAATTGAAATATATACAGGGTGAGTTCTTTTTTCGATGTTTAATATGGGGATCTCCGAAACCAGCGGAGATAGAAGGACGATTAAATGGGGGAATAATTGCAGTTTTACGAGCTCAATTTCATAAGCTTTTTGTTTTTTTTTTTTAATTTTATGGCTAGATTTTAACTAGATATCTCGCAATAATATATGTTTTGTAATTTTGTTCGGTGCCTATAGAGTCACCTAAACAATTTGACCGTTTCAATGGTTTGTCACTTTTTGAAAATAACGTCGTTGATACTATTTTAAATGGTAACCTAATTTTTTCTATTAACAAAACTAATAGCACTTATTTTTCTCTTCAGGAATATGTAAACATACCATGAGGTTGCATAACAAAAATTTCTAAGAAAATCAAGTTATATACATGATGAGAACATGCTTTGGAAAACAGAAAAAAAAAACAAGTTAAAAAATACGATTTACTAATGTCTGTTTCTGTTTCCAAAATAAGGTTGTAAATTAAACTGTATTAAAAAGTGTTTCTTAATAATTATGGTATATCTAACAGAAACGGAACGCATATTGTTGTCCATAGTTAATGGAACACTGTGAACATCTTTTGTGATGAACTAGTATTATTAATTTTTTTTTGTAATGATTTGAATAAAGTAGTTCGTTTTATTTTATTCGTTACAAAAACGAACTTTTTTTCTTATACATTTTTGTTCTAATTTCGATCAATTTTTGTTCATCATGAAAATCGATGCGTTTTGTTTTTATTAAACGTACCACAATCATTGAGAAACACTTTTTAATACAGTTTAATTTACAACCTTATTTGATAACGACAAACTAACATTAGTAATTCGTATTTGTTACTATTTGTATTATGTATTATTTATACAAATCGTATATGTTTAACTTGTTTCATTTGTTTTCCAAGGCAGTCTTTTTTTTCCCACATTTGTTTTGGAAACTCGATTTATATGAACTAGTATTGCTAAATTTAGTTTGTAATGATTTTAATAAAGTAGTTCGTTTTATTTTGTGTGTTACAAATACGAACTTTTTTTCTTATACATTTTTGTTCTAATTTCGATCAATCTTTATTCATCATGAAAATCGATGCGTTTTGTTTTTATTAAACGTACCACAATCATTGAGAAACACTTTTTAATACAGTTTAATTTACAACCTTATTTGATAACGACAAACTAACATTAGTAATTCGTATTTGTTATTTGTATTATGTATTATTTATACAAATCGTATATGTTTAACTTGCTTCATTTGTTTTCCAAGGCAGTCTTCAATTTTTCACATTTTTTTTTAAACTCGATATTTTTGGATTCATGTTACGCTACCTCATGGCAATACTACATATTCGTGAAGAGAATAAATGCTATCAATTTTGTTAATAGAAAATATTAGGTTACCAATTAAAAAATGAATCGATGACGTCAATTGCAGCAAATAATCAGCCATCAAACTTTTGTTCAAAACTTTTTTGTGGTGGTATCTTACTTTTTACTCACCCTATATACATATAATTATAACAATTAGATCTATTAGATTCTATTTTTTCTGACATTTCAAAGTTTTTTTTTTAAATATTTATTACAAGCAAATTGAAATGGCTGCTGTTAATGATAAATTTTTACAATTACTGCCAAGCTTTTTTATAATATTTCAGTTATAACTGTCAAATTTTCAATTCTGATTGTGAAAATATTAGAGATCACTGCAAAAATTTCAGAGCCATTTCAGAGAAAGAGGAATATTCTGGGCCGAATCATTGCATAGTTAGATTATTGAGAAGCCCGTTCAAACCGTCCATTTTGAGAAGATAATAGTAATTGTCATTTTGTTGGAAAATATGCTTATTTCAGTTACACATTTTCCCCCCATTGATTCTAATTGTATTGTTTTGAATTATTGAAAATTCACACATATGCATCACATTTTTGTTTGTAAAGTTCTCAAATAAATTTTAATTGTTCTATAGTAATACAAACTAATATGAAATGTTTAAAACAACTTTTTTACGAACTAGAGATAAAAAATGAATCTATAATATTAACAAAGTTTAATCTTTTGGTAAGCTCCGATTCGATGGTCAAAATTGCCACATCATTTAGGCGTCCTTCGGTCATTGTAGACTAGAGCTTGTATATTTTTTTATTCTTTTCAACAAGGAAAACGACCTTTCTGCTGAACAGTTGGACGCAGGCATCGTCAAAAAAAGTCTCAATGCGATGTCAACATAACGATAGTTTGTTATCAGGTAGCACTTGGCAAATATTTAAGTACCTATTGGTTTTGGACTTATCTTGTTCCATTCCTTTCAAAAATTTAAAAAAAAAAGCTATATTATACACTCCAGGGGCGAAACTAGGCTGTTTCAGAGCGCCCCCTCTGAAAGGGGCCCTTGAGTCCCTCCCTGCTCGAGTCAAGTGAGCTTACATCCTTACCAGTGTTTTTCTCCTCAGTTTTCTTGGTTTCTTGGCCATCACACACCTATTCTTACTGACAATTGAACCAGCAAGGAGGTGGTAAATTTTTAATTTACCTAAACATTTATTATTATTATTATCCGTATTCAGCAGGATGTATAAAGCAAAAGAAGCTTTCAAAGTACATAAGTGGTTTTAGGACTATTATTGGCATTATTATTGGCAAGAATACTGCATCCGGCAAAATTCAGCATTCTGCTTCCTGTATAGGCTATTTTCAAAAAAAATCTAGAACTCGGTTTTTATCTCATTCAGCTTTAAAAACTTGAAGGAAGCTTGAGAAAATATCAAGTACATCGAGATTTTGAGTATCATAGAGTCGCTAGGCAAAAATGGTCTCTTTTTAATAGCTCTCTCAAATATGATCACTGTAGAAGTTGTTTTATTACAAAACAGACACCAAATTTGTTTTGTTTAGAGGCCATGATGAAAGGCCGAAAGTACAAATCGTGGAAATGATTTAGAAGTAGTTTTTGAAGTTTTGAAAAAAAATTAACCATTTTTACAAAGCTATATCATCCCAAAAATTGTGTCTAGATGATGTGTATCTTAATGGAATTGTAGATAGTACCGCTAATAGCTTATTGAATATGTTTGTAAAATAAACTATTGATGCATATTATTTTGCTGTTATGGCCGATGATAGTAAAACAGAAGATAAATTAAGAGGAGGGTAAATCATATTTATGCCATTAAGGCACTTAAATTAAAATTAACATAACTCCGCCAAGGACGGCCCCAGCCCGGCTGAAAAAGGAGGAGGGTTGTGCGCAGGGTTAACAACCCTGCCACATAAAATAAGACTAGTTGACGCCCTATGCTCCTCTGGGAGTAAAGTAAGTAAAGTAATATGAAAAAATCACAGAAATACATTTTTGTTCGAACTGCAGTTGAATGAAAGAGATAAAACAACGTCACGAAACCGAAAACGTCCAAAAACGTTATAATAATTCTTGTAGTATGATGATACTTGTTCAATTGATAAAGTTAATTTTCGAAGTAATATTTACGACTAAATACTATGTTCTACGTTCATAGAATTTAAAGTGAAATTTTCTGAAAAAGTAAAATATTCTAATGGTACCTACTGAAGCTTTGCACACAATGTCAAAGTGCTTCTTGGACTTAGAACTTTTAAAGAATTTTAGTAGTCTTGATTGATTCTGAAATGTTCTCTACCAATCAATTCTGCTTCTCCTGCTCTGGTTTCATGTGACTGGATTTTTCGTTTTTTTTTTCTGTTCGTTTCATCTTCAAACTAAGTTACTCTTGCTTTCATAAGTTCTCAAGTTTCATAAATTTAAACCTGCCCGCATGCTTTGCGTTTCCCATGGTGATGGTCAAACAAGAAACACCCTATACACCCAGCTGTGTTTTCGTGTTGTTTCTTGCTTATCTCAGTTGACAGGAGATAGATGATAGCGATATCAGCAACAAACATCACCTGGAGATTTAGGCGCCAGGTCGATCGCCCATCAGACGGCTCCAACGCCGTATTTAACCAGATTTCTCTACCTGTGGGAACTCTTTGTGTCCGAAAACAAACACGGGGGAATCGAACGCAATCACTCATCCCAGCGTGGGGGCCGGCGACCGCCGTGGACCGGCTCCGGTGACGCCGGCCCCACCGGTGCTAGGGAATCGCGCGGCTCTGGGAACCGGTGCTAACCGAGGGGAGTGAGAAAGACGGAAGCGGAGGGTCCGGTTTCGGAAAAAGAGGAGACCCTGCCCACGCAATCAGAGTGCGGTAATAGTCTACTCGTCGCCGACGCCGCTGTCAGTGCACTCGGTGGAGTGCGGTCACTCAGACTGCGCGCTGCCGCACAGAACACAGAAAACGCACGAGAATAATAGATTTCGATTTGATTCACTTCGATCCTGGCACCAGTCATGGGCGAGAAGATAACGTGAAGTTATAAATCGCCGAAGGCCAAAAGAGTGCGTTACAGTCGGTTGATAATTTTTGCTTGTGAGTTTCGCGAGTGCGTGAGGTCAATATGTTAGGCCGATGTTTGTTGTTGTTCCTGATTGTTGTCGTGACCCACAGATGCAATGTGAGTACAACAAAATGAAAATAGCTGGAATGAAAAATTTTTTGCACATGCAGGTCGTTACAAAATTTATCTACTGGTTTATGGCACATTTTGGCATGATTTGAATCGAATTCTTGAAATTCCCCAAATTCAAGTTTGCTTCTGGGAGGTATATAGAAATTTTGGCATTTAGTGATTTTTATTACCTATAATAATAGCAATATTTATTCACGTTACTGTATAACATCTTGACTTATCACATCTGTTTGATACAGTATGTAAGTATACATAAAATAGAAAATACAAAATAAGTAGCTCTATCATACATATGTGTTAACTCAAAATATAAAAAAAAAAGAAAATACATATAACAATAAATTAGTGACAACACAAATATATAGTTAAATCCAGTCATCGTCAGTTGTGAAGAAACTCACCTTTTGCTGCAAATACACCTTTATCTCTGTTTTGATTTTTTTATCTATTTTAGTACCTTTTAGATATGCTGGCAGTTTTGTAAAATTTATTACCTGCGGACAATGGCGATTTTGCAAATTTCGATGTTTTATGGTGTGGAGTAATTAGTTTGTTACTGTTCCCAGTTTTAGATGTAATGCTTAGAATATAAATAATATGATCAGTTGGTTAATTAAAATCTAATAGAAGAAATAAACTTGACCAAAACCGACAACTCGAAATTTTTCATATTTTGACGTTTTATAGCTTGTAGTAATTAGTCTGTCACAGTTTCTAGTTTTAGATGTATTGCTTAGAATATAAATCATATGATCAGTTGGTTCATTAAAACCTTATAAGAGAAATAAACTAGAACAAAATCAACTACTGGAAACCCCCGAACAAACATAAACAATAAATCTAATTCAGGAACCTGTTTTTTGTGCATTTTTTACAAATAATATTATTTATTATTTACAATTATTACTACATAATATAATTAATTATTTATTAATGAAATTACCTTTTTACTGTTAGGTGTTAGGTGCAAACTACATAATACTGTACTGAAAATTTGACGCAAATCAAATATTTTGTGAATTATTAGATCGTATGGAGATGAAATTGCAAAACCGCCCTGGGACCAGGTATAGCAACAGTGAGACTACAAAACACCATTTTTTTTGTTGTTTAAGGATCATAATGTGATTTTTTTTAAACAAAAATGTGTTAAATATAACAAAAAATACCTTACATGTGTCGAAATCTATATCAGTTTTTTTTTTATAATAAAATTAAGTTTTGATTTATTTTAAAACTTCGCGATATCAAGAGGCTTCGTACCATTGAGGCTAATATTTTAATAAGAGTGCAAGAAAAATAGGTGTGTACAAAACTGAATAAAAGTGCAATTTTATAAAATTATAAATGGCTTATTTTGTTTACAATAATGTACCTTCTTCTTTAATTTGTAATTAAATTAAGGTTTTATTGAGATATTATGTATAATATGCATGAGGAAAATAAAATAAGTTCATTTACTCAACGTTGAAGTATTGTATGGGCATTTGCGAATTTATTATTTTCTTAAAGATGTTACTGTATTTTTTCTACTACCACATTAGCAAGTTGCCAATTACAAACGGACTTCATGGCTAGTAAATCAATTATTACGTAACACTGTAAAGTAATGAAAACTCACTAGTGTTACGTAATATATATATATATATATATATATATATATATATATATTTACATTTTATACATAATGCTAATAAATTCTTCTTTGTTTTTCTGTAAATATGACGGGAAAGTACTCGTCATTCAGGTTCTTCTTCGTCCTTCGTCAATTATTCTTCAGGTTCAAATTATAATCTATAATACCAGGCTTATATGAAAATTAAAAAAATATGAGCCTTGCAATTTCTAGGACTTAAGACATGATGAACAAACATAAAAATAAACTAAAACTGAGAATTTCTGCGCAAAATTACAATATATATATATATATATATATATATATATATATATATATATATATATATATATATATATACATATATTTTTTGCGAAAGTTTTATGAAATTTCGTTTCCTACAAAAATGCAGCTCGTCTAACTTTTATAACTACAGGGTGGCCCACCTATCCTCGCTCGGACCATTGCTGCTAGACTAATGAAAGTTGAGGAAAAAGTCTGATTGGAAGTTATTGGACACTTGATGTGCTACTTTTTAAAATTATTTTCGCGTGTACATAAATTCGGAACACAAAATTTGGTCTCTTTTTTAAATGGATCACCCTGTATATTATTTCATTTTTAGAACCTGATTTGTTTGAGCTTCACAAATCATTTTTATTTTTTGGATCAGATGCAGGTTACTAAGTTATTCACATTTTATATATATATATATATATATATATATATATATATATATATATATATATATATATAAAATGTGAATTTTATTTATATATATATATATATATATATATATATATATATATACATATATTTTTTGCGAAAGTTTTATGAAATTTCGTTTTCTACAAAAATGCAGCACGTCTAACTTTTATAACTACAGGGTGGCCCACCTATCCTCGCTCGGACCATTGCTGCTAGACTAATGAAAGTTGAGGAAAAAGTCTGATTGGAAGTTATTGGACACTTGATGTGCTACTTTTTAAAATTATTTTCGCGTGTACATAAATTCGGAACACAAAATTTGGTCTCTTTTTTAAACGGATCACCCAGTATATTATTTCATTTTTAGAACCTGATTTATTTGAGCTTCACAAATCATTTTTATTTTTTGGATCAGATGCAACTAAGTTATTCACATTTTAATTAAATTAAATTTAAGTTAAATTTAACGAAAAATCATGGACGTGGAAAAAAATTCAACAAAACCTAATTATAAGAGATCAATAAAAGAATCACCACAACGAATCAAGTACCCACTTGCATAAGCTACATGCTACAATATTGTGTGTGTTATGACATATTGCTTGGGTAAGCAATATGTCAAAACATACACAATATTTTGAGTCACACACTTGTCGTTTTCGATGTTTTTCAAGAACCATTTCAAACGTCAGTTTTGTTCTGAATATCTAAATTTCGAAATTTGATTCGTTTATCTTAAAATAGTCTAAATGGACTCCGAGGATTTCAAAATGGATTTTTCTAATTTTTTATGCAATTGCAAAAAAATCATTGCAACATGCAATGAAATTTCGTTTTCTACAAAATGCAGCTCGTTTAACTTTTATAACATTTTTTTTTAAATTATTTTTTGTAATATACGCGGAATGATTGATCAAAACAAGATTCTGGTAAAATAGACGTCTACTGGTCTTCGATGTTTTTCTAACACAATTTCAAACGTAAGTTTGGTTCTAAAAATGTTAATTTGAAAATGTTATTCGTTTATCTTTTTCGACACAGCCCACACACAGATTTTTTTTTCAAAAATAGTATAAATGTACTCCGAGGATTCCAAAATGGATATTCCACTCGGTTGAAATCTGGAATTCGAAAATTTTCGGGAAAACAATACTTTCCCCATACCTAATTATTTTTTTTCTAAAATATTTTAAATATTAATCTTAGCAGTTAAGACATGATTAATATTTACTAAATAAGATCAAAACAAACTAAAACTGAAAAATTTTCAGCAAAATAACAAACTATTTTATTATTTTTTAAAATATTCTAATTAATTTAGTTATCAAGATAATACAAGCAATGTTGGGGAACGACAGTTAAATTTACTCCAACAAATATTGTTCAAAATTCAATTTTTATAAATAATAACATGAATTTTTATTGAAAAAAATCAAAATATTATATTAAAACTGAATAAATTCTGAGCAAAATTTCACAATATTTTAATATTTTTTTAAATATTGTAATTTATTTAGTAATTTGTATTAGGATAATGTAACTTATGTTGGGAGAAGAAAGTTAAATTGGCTCTAATACATATTGTTCAAAATTGAATTTTTAGAAATGTATTGCTTAAAGTTGTAGTTTAAATTGAGTTTTTAGAAATTTATTATTTGAAGTCAAACCAGTACATAGGGGGAATCATTGTACTAATCCTGTTATAATAGCAAGTACTGCACAGAAAGAACATAATGAAAATTAAACTGCAAAAGTTTAAAAAAAGTAAAAGTTTATAGTTCTCCGGAAATGGTCTATTAACCATGTCCCGTCTATTAACCGTGATCCGTTTCCGTGTTTCCGTTTCGTATGTCCTTAAATATTATACTTTCTTTCAAACCTTGTTTCATTATTAATCCATGGTAATCCGTTATATTTCTAGCCTAGTCTGTTATATTCATCAGATTATAGTATTTAGTTTATTTCATTTGTTTTATTGATACATTTTTTTGATCATATTTTGCTTTTCTGATTTCTATCTTTACTTTCTTCTTTGTATTCTTCTTAGACTTCTTTCTTTTTTGTATTTAGGTATATATTCTATGTGTTTCGTTTGTCATTAATTTTTATTTATTTATTCAGTCCACCATTTTTGTATTCTGAAGCTTTATACGTTTATCGTAAAGCTAATTTTTAACGTTTTCAATTTTTTCTTCAGTTCCTATGTTCCTTGCCTGTTCTGTCCCATTTTCCAATTTCTGCCCCATATTTAAAAATATATAATTTTTATTCTTTATTGCACCTGAGCAACATGACTTATATTAGTACAATTTTCGTTTTTTTTTTAATTTAATTTATATTTTCTAGAAACATACAGCTTGTCTAACTTTTATTATATATATTTTTTTTACATATCTGTAATATATTAAAAATGATAGATTAAAACAAACGTATGGTAGAAATATACGTATTCCAGTGGTTTCCAAACCCATTTGAAACATAATTTTTGTTCTAAAACTCATAATTTCAAAATTTTATTCATTTATGTTCAACCGTGTTTGACTTCTTCGATCCACAAAAAAAATGTATCCCATCCACACAGGCATAAACAGACTTTTTTGAAAATAGTCGAAATGGACCCAAACGATTTCAAAATGAAATTTTCTTTGCGTTGAAATCTAGAATTCGATTTTTTTCAGGGAAACAATTTTTCCCCATACCTATGCTTAAGCATATGGAGAAAGTAAAAACCATATGTTACATTTGATTTTTTGTGGGAAAATAGAAATATAACATTGAGACTAAGTTTTTCAACCTTCAAATATCTTAAATCGGGGGTTAATAACCTTAATGTGATGATGGGCATTTATGGAAACTAAAGGACAAATAGACAAATAGACATTTGATCAAATGTCTACTTAAGATGACCACGTGGTGGTTGAAATGTACCTTTAGTTAAATAAATGTCTTTGTGAAGATATTTGATCAAATGTCTACTGTAAATGACCACGTGGTGGTTGAAATGTACTTTCAGTTAAATAAATGTCTTTGTGAAGATATTTGATCATATGTCTACTGAAGATTACCACGTGGTGGTTCAAATGTACCTTTAGTTAAATAAATGTCTTTGTGAAGATATTTGATCAAATGTCAACTGAAGACGACCACGTGGTGGTTGAAATGTACCTTTAGTTAAATAAATGTTTGTGAAAAATGGATAATTGCTACTTTTCTTAAATTGTTAATATATCATAAGCTTCAACCGATTAATGTAACTGGGTCTTAGTAGTTTGTCTAATCTAATAGCATAATGGAACCTACGGTTAGGCTATACAGGGTCTTAGGAAAGTCGACCGAAACATTTTTAAGGGCGAATCAGGGAGCAAAATTAAGTCGATTATTCCTTTGCCATTTTTTGTTTAGATGAATTTTTTTTTGTAAAGTTTTAGGTGTTTAATTTGTCATTTAAAAGTACACATTGGTTACATTTAAAAGTAATGCAAGTAACAATGCTAGATTTAAAAAAAAACAATGCATTATCGAGATTTACTTAGCACTTCCAAACATATGTGGTACCATTTTCAACACGGATTTAGGGGGAAACTATACATCTGGGTCAAAAGTTTCAAAGGAATATTCGACTTCATTTTGCACCCTGATTCACCCCTAGAAAGGTTTCGGTCGACTTCCGTAACACCCTGTATATCGTGGCAAGTCAAAAAAGACAGTTTCGATATATATGCATTTTAAAATTGAACACTTAACCTAACCTAGCCTAACCTAACCTAATGATAAATCTAGTTTTCAATATTTACTGTGTTTGCAAAGTCTTTATTAAAATTCCAGTGAACCATGATTCAACATAGAAACTTTTCTCTACTAAATCGATTTATTATCTTTTAACGAACTTTTATAGTACCTAGTACTATATAGATCTGGTATTTTAATTCATTTTTGTCAATTTTGACTTGATCAGTTTTTCTTGTACGTCCACGATATTAACCTCATGCCTTATGACCTTATCTCCTATATATAACTATCTTTATTAAGGCTATCGACCCCAGAAGGGGTCTTTTCGCCCTCTTATGTCCTATTATGAGAGGAATAGGTCATAGATCAAAATAGTCCTTATATTATTTTATAGTTAGTCAAATTTTCGCATGCTAAATGAACTTTTAAAATTTTATTGCAATTCTACTAAGGAAATAAAAGAACAATTCCAATTCAACTAGAATGTTCTTCTCCAACACGAAGCTTCTCAGATGTGGACAAACTCTTACCGCTCGGTCACTGAGCATTTCCTGCGGTCTTCATCATTTCATCAATGTCAAAATATAAGTTAAGCAATCGTTATTTATGTACAGTTATATTGACTAAAAAATAAATACCAGGAACTCATTGTTTACCAACGAGAGGCCAAGAGCGGAACCTTTTTTTCTCCTTTGCTTTTGTGACGGGCGAAATGCAGCACGTCGTCGCTCCTTTCGTTTCGTGTGTTTTTTTTTACGTGTTTTCACATTAACCTGTTTTTAAACGTCGATTAAAGGTGAATGCGTGATGCTCCAAAACGAGATGCAAAGTGCGTGCCAGCGTTTTTCGTACAACATTGTTGTAACGTCCGATTCCCACACGGACAGCCGTTTGGCAATCTTTCCGAACAGCAAGGCTGATGGCTCCGCGTGGGAATTGTTTTATTAGGAATAAATATTTTTTGTGGGATAAATAGGTGAATCTGGACAACACAATAGTAGGACAAGGTTGTATTGGAAATTGAAGCGAAGATATTTGATATGTAAAGTCTGCTAGTTTTTAATAACTCGCATATTAAAAGGCGAGCCCAACTTTTGTAATAATAGTCAGCTTTTAAATAGCAAACAATGCTATTTATGGATTTATGGCTCATCTGTAACAAACAGTAATAGCTACATACGCCAAGAAATAAGAACAAAATATTTACACAAAATGTCAGGATTATCAAACAAAAGATAACATAGTTTTATTTGAAAAATATAAACAAACAAAAAAAAATAGGAGGCAATTACTAATTATTACCTTATTTTATCATTAAAGTCGAAACAATCTTAACGATAAAAGAATATAGACAAACTTTTTTTTTATGTTGGCAAGTCAGCTATAAAATAAGTTAGCAGAAGCATGTACTATAAGTTTTAATTGTAAATCTCTCTAAAATTGTATTTGTATCACATTGACAAATAGTTCAGAAATTTAGTGTGCATTAAAGCCGTGGTAAAAAATTGCAACAAAGCACCTGTGAAATAATTGGTTGCTTCAATTTTCACAGTTCACTTGCACTATTTAGGATCGTGGCGTTATATTTTCATTTGGCAGTTTATAAACACAGTGACGCAAATTCGAATTAGCTGATAACGGATAAAATGATCCTCATTGACTACGTATTTGCTTGTCCAATAATATCGGGACATTATGCGTTCACCTTGGAGTCTCTCCGACACGAGGCGGCGCAAAAATGGAGCCAAAGCGCAGTTTTCGTGCAAAAATAAACAAACCGTTATCGAACGTGAATGCTGGTTCCTGCGACCTTTGCTTCCGCGCAAATCTGATACCACCAAATTGATTTGCAATTGAATCTCATCGGCAAGAAGATTCGTGGTGCACTCAAACGTTCGCATTTCGTGCGAACGTCTCGCTCAGCGCTGAAAAACGTATGGTAATTACGTACTTGAACGTGCATAACGGGTTCGCGAGACAAGACGACATGTAAATATATTTTTAATTTTCAATGTCAACACGATGGGTTTGCATCTACGTAAATCGAAAACGTGAATGTTTTGCTTTGTTTCTTTGCACAATTTATTATTGATGCGATGGGACTGCTAAAAATGTCTTTGAACTCATGCCCAACTTTAAACGGTTTAAATATTTTTATTATTGTTCGTGCGGATACTGTTTTTTGAATTATTCATGTTACCATCAACGATCAAACGACTGGGAATATTTACAGTCCAACTAGCTATTAATATTATCGAAGGTCACTTAATATTTTATTTATTTTTTATGAATTTGCATTATTCACATTGATTGTTATATTTCATTGATTAATAGAAATCAAGTCTTCAAAGAATTCACCCTTTTTACATTGTATCTACTATTATTTCGGTAGCAATAGCTAAGCGATAAAGTACTCGCTATTCACCCCATATGTCATGGGTTCGAGCCCGATATAAGAGTTGGCTTGTAGTATTTATACGTGGCGATAATGCCTAATGGCTTACAGCTCCAAAAAATATACTCGTACCTACATACTCACAAAATAATCAGTTAAAAATGTACACCTAATTCCGACTACAATCCTGCGAATTCGTGCATAAACGCTTATGTTTTATAGTTGAGGTTCAGATATTTCTATGATTTTGGTCCCGATATCATTCAATTTATTCAATATTATTGATCGATTATTCAATTTTCCCACAAAATTGTAGACGATTTATGCACCTTGGCATCTCAAATAATCCTGCAGATAGATAATATCGAAATATCTACAAAAAATATACTTCTTGGGAAATTATAAATATAATATTAAAGTTTGTAGGAGTTTCTATATTATTTTTAAAAAGGTTATGTGGTTTAGTTTACGGTATGTATTTTAATCTACGGTCTTCGATTGTTACGTAAAGCAAATTAAAATTGTTCAATTCCCCTTTCAGGGGGAAAATTAATTTTCCCCCTGAAAAATTGGTGGGTACGATGATTTATTAGATAGTGCGATCTATAGAATAAGATAGTTAATATATAAGTATGCAGACAAGCCCATGGCTTTTGTGGTAAATGCTACTTCGTAAGCATTTTTGATAATAAATTATTATTATTATTATTATTATTATTATTATTATTATTATTATTATTATTATCTCCTGCTGAGATAGCTCGAAAAAGTAAAGAAGCCTCGAACAGGTCGATTTTTGTTATTTATTTCGTACCTTCTGACGCTCTTAAATACTTATCATTTCCGTTACAAAAATAGAGTTTTTAATAGCAATTTTATATTGAGAAAACTTTGGATTCATTGAAAAATCTCCGGAAATCTTAATAATTATTGCAAAATCTGTAAATCTCAAAAAATAATTGAGAAGTAAGGTGAATGATTAAAAAATCTCTCGAAATTTGACAATATTTAGAAGTGTCTTGGTATTTCTTACATTACCGACAAATTTGCAGAATGAAAAATGTAAGTAATAATAATGACAACCATTTCTGATTTTTACGATCTCCAAAATAATAGAGTAATCTCTCAAAATCGAAAAAATTATTGAGATATCTAGAAATTATTGGGAAATCGGACGGAAACCAATGACCTAATAAAGACTTATCTCTCTCTCTTGGGAAATCTTGGGAATTATTCACAAATCCCTGATATTATTGATATTTATTTATATCATGTATCACATCATATATCATATATCTATCTGTCTATCATCAATATTATATTATTGTATGTATTAAGTATGCTGTTGATGTGTACCTGTGTATGGAATTTATGTTCATACTACTACAACTACTACTTGATATTTATTGGGATTTTCTGCAGAAATGTAGAAAACTATTGGGGATCTTAGGAATTATTCAAAAATGTCAACCAATTTGCACTTTGGATCTTGAAATTATTGAAAAATCTCCAAAAATCATGATAATTATTGGGAAATCTGTAGAAATCTCGAAAAATATTTAGAAATCGTGGACATTATTGGAAAATCTCTCTTAATCTTGTGGAAATTTAGATTTTTTGATTATATTTTGTTTTTAGAATTATCGAAAAATTGGTGGAATGAAAAAATATATGTAATAATCGTGTCAATCGTGTGAATCAATTTGTATTTTCTGATTTAATGATCTCGAAATTACTGAAAAATCTCTCCAATTATGAGAAATAAAAGGGAATCTATACAAATCTCGAAACTTATTAAGACATCTTGGGAATCAATTAAAAATGTAAATAGAAATCTCGATAATTATTGAGAAATTTGCTGTGATCTCAAACAATATGAAAAATCTTGGAAATGATTGTGAAACCTCTAGACATGTCAGTGATGAAAAATATTGAGACATCATGGAAATTATTGGAAAATATTAAAAACAATACCTAGAAATGAGAAGGTATTTCAAGAATTATCGAGAAAGTTGGAGAATAAAAAATAAATGTATTACTCGTGCCAACGAATTTGCATTTTCCAATTGTAATATTCTCGAATTTTTTGAAAATTCTCTCGAAATCTTAATAATCAATGAGAACTACATAGAAATCAATAAATTTCTTTTGAGAATGTCTCCACTTATTAAAGGAAAGGATGCATATTTTTGCCAATAAAAAAAATCTGACTGTAAAGAGAATTAAGAGTTCTGCAAAAGTTCATAATAATAATAATCGTGCCAATCTATTTGCATTTTCTAATTTTTACGATCTTAAAATTTTGGAAATATCTCTCGCAATCTTGATAATTAATGAGAAATCTATAGAAATCAATAAAAATTATTATTGAGAATGTCTCCACTATTTAAAGGAAAGGATGAGTATTTTTTTCAAATTAAATAAATATCTCACTGTAAAGAGAATTAAGAGTTTTACAAAAGTTCATAATAATACAATAGTGCCAACTTATTTGCATTTTCTAATTTTTATGATCTCAAAATATTTGAAAAATCTCTCCAAATCTTCATAATTAATGAGAAATCTATAGAAATCAATAAAAATTATTAATTAAGAATGTCTCCACTGTTTAAAGCAAAGGATAAGTATTTTTTCAAATTAAAAAAATATCTGACTGTAAAGAGAATTAAGAGTTCTACAAAAGTACATAATAATAATAATCGTGCCAACTAATTTGCATTTTCTAATTTTAATATTCTAAAAATGTTTGCAAAATCTCTCGAAATCGTCATAATTAATGATAAATCTATAGAAATAAATAATAATTACTGAGAATGTCTCCACTTTTTAAAGGATATGATAAGTATTTTCCCAGAACAAAATATGTAAACAAATTTAAGAGTTCTACTAAAGTAAAATAATAAATATCCAATTCCGTTTAAAAACAATGTTAATGACCTTATAAGTCAAACATAACTGCCGTTATAATTTTTCTCAGTACCTCAGAAAATGTTATTCCGCATTTTCTGAGGTAATAACAATAACAATAACAAAAATTGACCTGTTCGAGGATTTTTGATTTTTTATCTATCTCTGCAGGAGCGTTCTGTAAAATAAAATATTATTATATTATTATCATATTTAAAAAGGTCCTGAATATTTCAATTCCAACGCATACATATCAAATTTGAAATTTTATGAAAATATCTAAACGCTTTCAACATTGATCTTTAAAAAAGTTAAGTATTACTAAATTTGTCAATTACTATATCAATATAATTACAACAAGTGTTGTACAATGTATACCAGATTTTCCAAATTGGGCAAAAAACTTCACGTGGCGATGCGTCATAACATTATGAGTCGAAAATTTCAATACTAAAATGTTACGAAATGAAAAAATATATATTTTAATAATAATTGAAAATTAAAAAAAAAACATGGTTATTTTTATAATCTACAAGGGTATACATATTATTAAGTACATACTTGATTATAATTGATTTGTGATTATTAAAAAGGGCTATCGGCCGAAGCCTTTCTGCCCCTGAACGAGAAAAAATTAAATTTAAAAATCGAAAAAAAACCAAATTATTTTCAACCTATTTTGGTACATTATTTTGGTATTTTTGACTCAGAATTTTATGACCATTTTTTTGTTTAGACATTTAGATATATAAAATGAAAACCTGTGAAGTAACATTTATTTAATTAATAGTATAATAATAAGCTTAAAATTATTCTATAGTCTAAAATAACTATATTAAAAGATATTTTGCCATTATAATTTATTTTGAAAATATTTCGACACGATATTGGTGAAACACATGTTTGATCATATATTCGGAACAATTTTGTTCAATATTAAATGAGCACACTTATTTATAGTTATAGGTACAGACGTGAATGGCATAATGTAATCTAAAATACAATAAACCCTCAACTGCTACGGTCAAGTTATTCGATTTCCAAGCAGTAACAATAGAAATAATCAATAAATGGCTTCCCACTAACAAGATAAATACGATTCGTATCAATTTTCAATGTTGCACGAAACACAATTGGACTTGAACGGATCGCATTGTGACTCCTAGGAAGTCATAAAACGTTCGGATATGCCTATGCATACGTAATAAAACTGCAGATAGCAAACGGTATGTAAATTTAAGACCAATTTTTAAATTTTGTGCATTTGCGTGCACAAAACCACAAAACTTTGAAACGCTGCATACACCAAACCAAAACGGTCTAATAGGGGTCTAAAGGGTCAAAAATCTAATAAAAACTATTAGATTTGTATATTTTTATAGAATACTCAATTTGTTTTGTATTTGTTTGTTTAAATTTCAGCTGCTAGAAGTAATTACCTAATTACTAATTAATTTATCAAAATAGTTCTATTGTAGTCTATTCTACCATTGCCAAGGAGCGATGTACTATACTTTTATAGTTTTTACATAATTTGATCTCAAACCAAAGTGAGTATTCATGATATACTACTTTCTCCTATAAAACATACAACTAACGTCTACAAATTTAAAACCATGCTAAAACAATTTCTGATAGACAAGGAGTATTATACTGTGAGCGAATTCATCTTTGATAATCTGTAATTATTCCAATGTGTCATTTAAAAAAAAAAAACTGTTACGTCATAATGAGTACGATGTATTTATTTCTATATGTTAAACAATTTTTTGTTTCTGTCTTTTGTTTCTTATTGTATGACTTATCACATCTGTAAAAAACAGCTACGTGAATAAAATACCTATTATTATTATTATTATTATAAATGGCCTAAAATTAACATTATATTCAAATTTTATTTACATTAATAAAATGCATTACATACATTATCTGATACATTAATAATCTTACTAATCTGTTGTATTAGCCAATATTTAGTTGGACTTTTGTGTTTGAAAATACACATCGCAATTGTAATTGCTATTCTTTGACTGTCGCCTTTGACTGTCGCTTTTGACTGCCGAAGACCTTTTTTTGACTGTCGACTGGCTATGACTGTTGATAAGGCTTTCATATGGCTTCCTTACACTGCGGAAATATTTTAGGTAAACCTTTTACCTATTACTGGAAATCAAGCTCCAGATCCTTTTCAAGGTGATTCCACCGGTTTCATTAATTTTGAACCAATACACTATGGTTCCTAGAGCCTAATTACTTGGCCAAAATTAATTAATTTTTCTGTGTGTTGCATTTTTTATTACGTTTTTCTGCAGGATTCGGTCGATTTGTTACTGCAATTGTTTTCGAAACGACGAGTTTCGACAGATTTCTAAAAATTGTCACTTTTTTAACCCCTCAGATGGGAGTCAATAAAACATTTTCAACATCATAAAGTATTATATTTTATTCACTTATTGCATAAATAACAATTATTGTTTCAAGTAGTGATTTTTTTTCTATAGCATAGAATACGATTTTATCCCTTTCAATTTTCCACAAGACTCTAAACTACCTATTGTATGTGAAGCCAATTATTATTGTTTTTAATGTCATAGCGGCCGAATTATTCTTTCTATATATTTAAGCAAAATATTGTAATTGTAATTTCTTTATTTGGTGATCACGATTTTGCTATGTTTTTAGATACATATTTTTAAAGTTATTTGGAATAATTCTGATACTATCCTACTATCTATTAGACTTATTTATTCCTAATTTATATGCAATGATTTATCAAACCAATCCTATGAATCTCTTCTTAAGAGTAGTATAAATAGCAAGAGCTTAATTATGGTATTCAATTAAGTACGGCTCCATAATCTGCGAATTGATGGGACACCTTTAAATTACAACTCACTCAGTTGAGATAAACTCAACTCGCTATTACTTATCATTATTGCTTATAATGCACCTTACTTATCCAGACAGCTTTATTAATATTTACGTTTCTTGGAGCGCGTGGTCCTTGCATACCCGGAAGATATTTGCATGTTTCTTCAATAAACAAATCTGTGGGTAATCTTGCTCCGTTACTGGCTTTTGGTGCTCTCGCGGAGGTATTAACTAATTCCTAGTGATCTAACAAAGGCCTATTATAACGATTAATCGCACTGTGCTGTGGGTGGCTTATTTTCATATGGAGGATAATGCTAAACAGTATCGTTTTTGGCGACGATGACATTTATACGGTGAAGTGTTGAATTATAAATAGAAATAGGGAAAATTGTCTGATGTGGGTTTTATTGTTAGTCCTCTTTACTGCTGTATATTTGAAGTTCATTTGAAATTTCGAAACAGCGATGCTCGTTATTATGAATGCTTCAGTTTTCAATTTAATCTTTTAATTTTGAATATATTAGTGACATTCTCAAAGGCGTTAGATTTTGGCCGTCACCGTAATTTACCGATGAATATGTCTGCTCATTTGATGTTACACGAAATTGATCATGTATAGGGTTTAATCAAAAACAACCATAAAAATATAAATAAAATGCATAGTTCAGTTTCACAACTATTATGGAATGAACTCAGGCTTCATCATTCTGTCATCATGGGTGGTAGAGTTGAGGAAGTGAATAAGCCTCAGCGTAAAATTCCTGACACAAAAACAAACACAATTAACTGAATGCAAGCTGAAAGTGCGTTTTTATCTTGGTATTTAAATCGCCTGCTATTGTCTTCTTGCCATGCAAACAAGGGTGCGCCTCGAGCCTATTACATGCATTAATATCGGCGATATTAACATGATCGGATGTTGGTGCGGTAAGATAGGTATTCTCACAACTGTGCAGATAATCATGATTTGCAACGCCTTCAGTCTGCACAAAGTAACAAAATATATATTTGATAGAGTAAATTTAATGACATTAAATTTGTTTCAAAACAGATTAAAAATATTGATGAGGCTGAATAGTAATTAATGCATTCTCAAAAAGTGCTTGAAAACGAAAGTGTTGTTTAAGATATGCCTTCGCATTGTCTGCACCTTCACATCAGACGAGGCCCGAGTGAGTACTTAATACTTAACCACATCACGCAACCCACGATTCCAGCCATAAACTCTCAAATTAGGATCTTTAAAATAAAACCATCCAATATATATTTAAATAGAGTTTCACCAGACGACAGATCTATATTTGTCCTCCGCATCTCGGTAATTGCCCGGATTAGGACAATGCGTTATTTGAATACAATGACCAATCGTGATCGGTGCAGATTGGAGTGAAATCGACGAGGAATACAGTGCAGCAATTAGCTTTGTGCATCAATCAATTGAGATGTTTCTCACGCCCACGCAATGACACGCTTCGAGATCGCTTATTTTTAGGCAGCAGAACACAACAAGGGGAGTTACTGTAAACTGCATGAATTATTTTGTAAACGGATGCCATTCTCGCTTGGCTCATATGCATAAACAACGCGTCAAGTGCAATAAACTTGTCGATTAATTAAGCCGTAAAGACAAACAGGTAGGATGTTATTATTAACCATGTTTCAATCTAAGTCGTAGCTCAAGACGTCTCATGGTAATACAAAAAGATAACTTGGAATGTTCAAATATGTCAATTTATAACGCTGACGTGATTGCCATAAATAATAGGTGTAAATACGCATATCGATACGTAATGAAGTGTGTTTTAATCAGGCGTGAATTGGAAATCATTTCGTTCTTGGGTTGGAGCAACGGAGCATAAATGGAGGTTAAAAGTTACATTTTGTGAGGTCGTCGAAATTGCATTACGAACTTTTTTGAGCTCACTGTAATTGAAAAGCAATAAAATTTTAACAGCCAGGGACAATGGAGTCAAATGATCATAAATCATTGATGTTGATACAGACATTAGATACGTCTATAAACATTTCGGTCAAGATTTGCTTAGCCATTTAGTGGTAATAATATAATTAATAACAATCAGTATTAAACTTATGGAGAAAGTTAAAATATATTCAAGAAATATACAAATTCAGATTTAGAAATATTTGAATTAAATAAAACAACTTTACTTTGTTACTTCCACTAACACATTTATTTTACAAAAATAATTTTCCATAAACATTTCGGTCAGGATTTGCTTAGCCATTTAATAGTAATATTAATAATAACAATCAGTATTAAACATATGGAGAAAGTTAAAATATATTCAAGAAATATACAAATTCAGATTTAGAAATATTTGAATTTAATAAAACAACTTTACCTTGTTACTTCCACTAACACATTTATTTTACAAAAATAATTTAGTGACTGTAAAATAAATGTGTTAGTGGAAATAACAAAGTAAAGTTGTTTTATTTAATTCATTTATAATGTTCCACAAATAAACGGCTACTAGTATGCAGTATTTAGAAATATTTATTATTTTCTTCCTATTTTATATACAAGAAGAAAATAATAGATTAATAATTGAGGCGTTTATTTTAAAAACAATACAAGTCCAAAAATGCACAAATCGAGTTATTAACAGTAAACGGGTCTCAAGACCAATATATATGCACTAACACACCCGTTTTCTAGAAAAACAATACAAGTCGCGTGTAACAGGCATATAATTTATTTTTCATTTACCTATTACACGCCTGTTACATTCCAACTTTTTCCCCGTTTTTCTCTTGTTTCGCACTTCTTATTCAAAATCATTTTTATTTTTCAATAAGTTGAAATAAATTCAACAGAAAACCCTGATGTATTTTCCCAGTACTTTGAGTATAACTTCCACTGTAACTTTTTTTTAATTTCCTACAAAACTAATTTTTGGATATGTGCTCTCAAAATAAACACCTCAATTGGTAAAAATTGATAAATTAGAATTACTGGTTTCGCAAAATAAACTTTCCACGTTCTATAATTAATTCTGAATAAACTTATTCAGGTTTGTTATATTTACATATTTTCACTCAATGAGACCTTTATGAGACATTTACGTTAATTTTATTGCTTTAATTCATACTTGAGTAACTTAAAGCACCATGTAGTTTAATTGCACGACATTTCCTTTTAGATGCTTTTGCCTTGACCAACACAAAACCGTTCCCTTATTAAGGTGTTGTGTGTAACAAATTTGCAAGTGTGTTGTAATTGTTAATAGTTGTATATCTCATTTCTCCGAATAACGAGTCACTTTAAATGCGACATTTATTATAGCATGATTTTATTTTCAGTAGCACTTTTGGATTTTATGTGTATCAAAGTTCAATTGTTTTATATGGCCAAGGTTAAAGTATTTACGATCAAAAATATAGTATTCAGATTATTTATGAATCATGTTATCAAAGTATAGCTATTTATGGTATAAGTGAATAAAGTCGAATTTTATCCACAAAAAAAAACGGTTTAGCGCATGAGGCGAAGTCGAGTGCGATAATGTTGTCGAGTGGATAAAATTGCTTTATTCACGTGTATCATACCATATTCTTTGCAATTCGTTATCAGAATTGAAAAATTTGCGTGAAGTGTCACATTGTCAGGTGACAACGAAAATTTCAAGGATAGTGCGTATTTACGTATTTTTTTACTTTATTCACGTTGTCAATGGTTATAGTGAATAAAGTGAAAATGTAAACATTTTATTCACCCATTCTATTAAAGTGTAGTTCTAACGATGAGATTCAATATGCATAATGAGCATTTTAATAGTGCGAATTGGAAAAATAACAATTTTAATCGAATGGGTGTATAAAATGTAAACATTTTATTCACCCATTCTATTAAAGCGCAGTTCTAACGATGAGATTCAATATACATAATGAGCATTTTAATAGCACGAATTGGAAAAATAACAATTTTGATCGAATGGGTGTATAAAATGTTTACATTTTCACTTTATTCACTGTAACCATGGACAACATAAATAAAGTAAAAAAATGGGTAAATTTGCACTATCCTTGAAATTTGTCACATCGTCAGGTGACAACGAAAATTTCTATGATAGTGTGTATTTACGTATTTTTTTTTTTTTACTTTATTCACGTTGTCAATGGTTATAGTGAATACAGTGAAAATCTTAAACATTTTCTTCACCATTTCGATTAGAGTGTTGTTTTAATGATGAGATTCAATATACATAATGAGCATTTTAATAATGCGAATTTGAAAAACTTATTTTCCAATTTATTGTTTTGCGGATAACACCGCAATTATCTTACAATAATAATAATAATAATAATAATAATAATAATAATAATAATAATCGCCTTTATTCTTTTAGACCTTTCGGTATAGAATATGTCAGTTACATCAAGTTATACACAATATAAAATATATCAAATAGAATAAATACAATACAAACACAATAAATACATTATAACACAAAATACAGTTACAATACATCGATTTAAAACAGTATATGTCAAAATGCTCCCATTTTTGCTTCATTTTTTTTATTTAGCCGTCTATCTATTTCGCCTAGGTGAGATGCTCTTCTATCGAATAGTATCCCTTCTCAAGTAGTAAATTGGATCGCGTTATGCAGAAAGCTCTTTTGGGATTACATCCATGGGGAGACATCAAGTGTTGCATTGAGGTAATCGGCAATTGAGTAGATAAGATAGGTAAGATAATTGAGTAATATCTTGAAATAAAAAATTCTAGAAGAAAATCTAACTTTGAAATAGTTTTAAGTGCTAATTCCTATAGCTAGCAAAGCACTGACCACCAAATTAAAGATGCTTTAGAAAAGAAATGGTAACGAGAAGTGAGTCCAGAATTAAAATATTTTTGTTGTTAGCAATAATTTTGAAAATATGAGAATGTTGGAAACATATTTTAATAAAAGTTATAGATACATTTATTTGTTAGTATCGACATTAAATATGGTATACTATTTTGCATCACTTCGCATTGCAGATCTTTTTTGTGCACAAACTATGAGCAAAGATATAAAATATTTTATGAAAATAGAGACATACAGGGTCGTTAAAAAGTATGGTTAAATATTTTGAAAACGGTTCATCAAACATTGTTGATATTTGGATATCTACTCTTAAAGGAATTTAACATCTTTTAAGTTCGTACCAAATATCTACATTCTTTTTATAAACCATTTTCACAATTTCTATTATAGTTTCATCCATTTTGAATACCAGTTATTATTATATTTTTATTGTTTTCTTTCTTCTTTATTCGAGAACTTAATGGTATTTTAATATAAAGATGTTTTGTTGTTTTAATTATTTTTATTATTTCTTCTTCACCTCACTACATTAGTTTCGACTATTGTAGGCCATCTTCAGAGGTGTTATTTTTTAAGTACAATATACAGGGTGTAACAGAAATACGTGTGTTAATTTTAAACATTGGTAGAACTCGTTATATAAATTTTTTTTTCATATGTTTTTTTTTTCAAAATTTGTATGTTTTTTCATATTTTTTTGCCCCCTAATTTTGACCAAACGAGCCGTTCTCAGGTGCTGTCACTAAAAATGAAGTTAATTTCAAAATGCCAACTTTTTCTGATCAAGGATTAACAGATATTGTGTTGATATATGGCCAAACTTTTGGAAATGACGCAGAAGCCCGAAGATTGTACAGTGCACAATATCCTTATCGTCTTTGATTAACAGGCATACTTTTCAGTCATCTGTGCAACATCTTCGAGATCATGGCACTTATAAACCTTTGGCTTTTGGCTCAGGATTATGGTAGAGCTCGACTTCGACGAGTAGTCAATATAGAAGAAAACGTTTTGAATGCCATCGAATCAAATGACCTGTATATGATATTAGATTAAATTCTTCATAAATGTTTTTACTTTTAATTATTTATTTATTTGTCTTAATAAATAAGAAGAAAAAAAACAACAAATAAGAAACATTTTCACAATATTTAACGGTATCCAAAGCATTTTTAGCGACCCTGTATGTCTCTATTTTCATAAAAATATTTTATGGGTGCTACAGAGGTATTAGTTTTATTAATTTCTCAGTATCAACTTATGCTACAATAAATTATACCGTAAAACATGTAAGCACATACATTACCTTCTACTTCCAGCAATATATCAATTTGTCATGAATCATAAGTCATTTTTCTCACACTCGACCTGCCATTTGCGTAAGCTCCTAGAATACGTGCTGTTGGTTTTTACGTAATAACAAATTGATTTTGATTAAGTGCTTTGGAGAATAGTGTTCTGTAAAACACTTTCCATGAATAGTGAACGTGGTTATTTTCTTATGAATAATATGGCAGTAATTGATTTGGCCTCCATAATTAACACGATTATTAATTGCAAGTTAACAATCAATTCATTTTTTATGATCACATTTAAAATCAATCATCAAATTCATGACGTTTCATTACGCACTATAATATAAAACCAAAACTGTAACTATTATTCAAAGCCCAAATTTTGTTTCTGCTGTTACTGGATTATGATTATCTTTTTTGTCTATTCTACCTCCACTCATTACTTAAATAAGTGTTGTAATTTGTGAATCATTATTTATGAAAAAATAGATAATAATTGATTATGAAGGGATTAATATTGATTAAATTATAAGGGATTATTATTGATGTATGAAAATAGGATGTATAAAAGGAAAGGATTGAATTCCACTCGAAAGAAACAAATATGTGTCCACTGCACTACTTCATCATACTAATTAATATACCTTATGCTAATAATTAAATTAATACAAAATAAAAATAATAAATAATTGGATAAAGTACAAAATATTATACATGTAAAATCAAATATCTATTAAAATGCTCTTTTAGTCATGTTGTCCTTTAATGTCCTTTTATGCCCTTTTATATTAAGTATAAAAATAAGATGGAAAAGAGCCCACACCAAAGAAACAATTATGATGTGTCCACTGCACCACTTCATCATACTAATTAATATACCTAATCTTATAAATACGAGAAATTAGTACAAAATAAACTTAATATTAAATGGATAAAGCACTAATAGTATAAATTAATATACGTAATCTTAATCATTAAATTAATATAAACTAAAATTCGTAAAAAATGGATAAAGTAAAAAATATTAATAAAGTAAAACCAGAGATCTAATATAACGCTGTTTTATCATAATCTGTATTTTTTTTTTCGAAACACTAAAATATTTTACTTAAGGTTCTTCAGCAGCCAGTTTTCCGAAGGTACAATGATCGATGTGAGATAAATTACGAAGAATAATTGAAATTTTGAAATACCTGAAATTATTTGAAAAATTGGTAGTAATAATTACAATTTTTTGAGTAATAATTATATTTGTGCCAATACAAGTTCAAATGTTGACAGAATAATTGTCAATTCGATATCAATACTTGCAATTTTGAGAGTATTCATTGAAAGTTTAGAGGAAAAAGTAAATTTTAAGATTTTTTTAAAAATTAAATTGATATTTTGATAGATATTATTCTATTTTGAAATTTTTATAGTTATCATTGAAATTTCATCAAATTATTTGAAATTTTGATGGAATAGGAGAATTTTCATAGAAATGATTGGAAATTTAACAGCTAAAGTTACAATTTTGGTAGTAACTATTGAAGTGTTGACAAAACAACTAAAAACATCCTTATTTTTTGAAATATTTATAGTAATAAATGAATTTTCTATAGAATAGTTAAAAAATTTACATAAAATTTGATTTTTTGATAGATATTATTGCAAATGTGTCAGTAATCGTCACAATGTTGACATTCATTTATTGAAATTTAAAGAGCATAATTGAATTTTTTTAAATCTTTAAGTTTTTATAGTAATTATTCAAATTTCTACAAAATGCAGTTAGTTTTATGTTAAGATTTTTGGTTGACTGTTTTTAATCAGAAACGTTGCAAAAGAGTTAACATGATTCTACTCAAAATTTATTCCCACTTTGGAGTACATAGTCGTATAATAGCCAATAATATTTTGCAAGTCTATCAAAATCAAAAGTCTTACGAAAGTTTTGTGTCCGCCGTTTTGTTTTCTCAGTTTTGTGTGAAAATTCTTGTTTTCTTTAATATTTTCTAAAACTATATAAACTAAACAGAAGCAACCGAATTATACTATTTAATGATCAATGATACTACTCCAGTAACAATATATGCAATACATACAATAGTACTGTTATACTATAAAAACTATTCACACTTAATTAACGGTGTTATTGATGAGCATCTCATAATTGAATTCTGATAAGTTCTTTGATGTGAACGAAAGATAATCACTGCAATTATCACAACACATCCCACCTGACAGTTTGATATGCACGGCATGTCTCATTTCACGGTCACACTTTAGATTGAATTACAATTACAAACGATTAAAGTGCAGTGCACTTGCACACTGAAGACAAAAAAATGATAGCAGATTCTTAATCAAACCGATTACTATGCGTGCAATGTTCATGTTTATAATTTTAGCGCTGATTAACACGTAATTACTTATTATGAATCACTATTAATTAATCATTTGGAACTCATTGTGAATATATTAATTAATTTAAAATATGCAAAATGCAAGAGCTTGGCTGTTAATTTACGCTCGGTTCGATTTTTGTTGAATATTTATGTGCATATAATCTAGTACTAAAAGAAACTATTACAGAGTTTTCCGATTGAGAGTTTTCACCATGTATCAGTTGTGTTTCACTTTATCTCAAATGTTTTTCCCTCTTGTCAACACTTGTCAATATTGTTTCAAATGTATTCCCCATATGTCAAATTGTTTTCACTATTCGATCAGGGAAATGTTTTTCCCTGATATGATATTCAATTCATCTCGATTAGAGGGAAGCGCATTTGATAAATAGTGAAAACCATTTGACATATGGAGAATACATTGGATACAATATTGACAAGTGTTGATCAAATGTTTTTTTGTCAAATAATTGACAAATTAAAACAAATTTATCTAAATTGTTAACTGCAATCAATAATGAAATACTTGAATTCAGTCCGAGCATTAACTTACTTCGCCTCACAGTATTTACACATACCAAGAAACGCATTCCATATTGCAGATCTCAATTTCAGAAGTTTAGATCTATAATACCCTGCCAATGACCCTGTTATTAATAGTGAATAGAATCACATACTCAGACAAACGATATTAGTTTAAATTTAAGCACTGTTATTATCGATAGTTCACTGACAGTAACGAATACAATCTATATTTGGAGCTACATTAAGTCTACAAATTCTAAGTGGAAGAATATAGACAGGAAAAGGTCAACAAACAACTTATATTATATGCATTTTAAGCCATTTCGTATATTTTTGCTAAGGTTTTACGTATAAATTTTATACCATTTATTTGCCATAATTGGTTAATTGTGGACAAAAAAATTATGTACACAAAAAAAAACTACTTTGATAATTATGGAAATCATACTAAATTTTAATTCATTCATTTAATTCATTAAAACAAATAGGTTTATTACCCTTCACCTGAGAGTGCATAAGCATAGTTTCATTAATTACGGAAATGATTGAATTCTACATATAGTAGAAGGGGTGTGTGTGCCAATTCGTGACCACAATTATTAGCCATAGCACCAGAATAAGGACGTCGTTTTATAATCAAATAAATTTATAAATAATTGAGTAGTTCAGTACACTTCATAAAATGAGCAATAAACGATCTAAAAAGATTAAAATGTCACTGAATAGTTAGAATATTTAACATTAGCAATTTATTAGCATTTGATAAGTTCGATTTATAGCATGGCAATAATGGCACTTTAATTTAAATGGGTAGGTACATTTCATTAAATATCTTCGTTATTCATCAACCGATTTTGAAAAACTATTTTTTAGTACTAAGTTTATTGCATTCAACATAAAAAAGCTATCAAGCTATTGCAATCACGATAACAATCATAAAATAACAATAAAATAGTATTCACCAAAAATATACAATGATTTCGTTAGTGCCTAACGTTTATGAAAGCAACATTAAATGCATAAATTAAATGCAGCACAATTTTATTATACATTTATGTATACCTACTTGTAGTACTACTACTGATCGTGCTGATGATACTTACTCTATACTTGAACTTGTCATCAATCATTAATCAGTCATCGTCATTAATCAGCAAATAATACAATACAGTAGGCATTCCTATTGCCAAAAATTATGTTGATAAACGAATATAAACATACGAAATTAAATTGCAATCTCCATTGCGAGTGTAACACAAAACGCTTAATAAGCATTACTTAACAGCTTGCTGATTGAAATTTAAAAAAAATGCATTGTCAATTGAAACCACAGCAATTTCGTTTTACGGTCACGGACAAGCCTGACTCATCGGTGTTTAAATATTCAGGACTAATTAAGGCCTTTCCCAATTATTCAAATTTTGAACGGTTGATAGAAAATCGGGAACGATGTCATGTCAATTGGGATCGCGCACGATTTTTAATGAATTCGTCTGAACTGCGACAAATGCAAGCAAATTGCATCTCTAGTAGATTAATAAATCGTAAGGGGAATGCGAGCATGGCGTAACTAGGGCTAGAAATAGTTATATAATAATAACGCGGCGCACAATTAATTTTTAGCAAATGCCAGAATTGTTTGAGATCGCGTTTCCTCCTTGGGTTAAATCTGAATATTAAGTCTGGCACCACATAAATTATATCCAAGGAGTTGTAATCACAGGCTTGCACATGATGATTTCATTTATGAATGTCATTGCCCTAGAAAGCGAAATAAATGCAAATTACTTCGTTTGTATATCTTATTGCGTGCAAAATCTATAAGTATAGCTGTTGCAATTGCCCCGTTGAAAAGCAGTAATTTCTTTTAAATTTAAGTAGAAAGTAAAAAGTAAAAAGTGTTTTTTTTTCATTTAAGTAGATAAGTGCAGAAAAATACTAGGGATGTTACCCATTATATACAGGGTGTAACAGAAATACGTGTGTTAATTTTAAACATTGGTAGAACTCGTTAAATAAAACATTTTTTTCTATATGTTTTTTTTTTTCAAAAACCAATGTTAAACTGATTTAAAATATGTTCTAGTTTATCTACTAAAACGCGTACCCGCCTATGGTTAAAGGTGTGCAGCGATAAAATATGTTGTTGTGATGGCAACGGTGTCATAAAGGTACATCATTGCCTGTTAGGCAAAACACGTTCAGGATATTGTGCACTGTACAATCTACGGGCTTCTGTGGCATTTCCAAAGGCTCGGCCATATACCAACACAATATCGGTTGATTCTTGATGAAAATGAAAATTTGGCATTTTGAAATAAACTTCACTTGACATTTATAGTGACAGTACCTGAGAACGGCTCGTTCAGTCAAAATTAGGGGACAAAAGAATGTAAAAAAAACTTGCAAATTTTGAAGAAGAACATATAGAAAAATTGTTTTATATAACGAGTTCTGCCAATGTTTAAAATTAACACACGTATTTCTGTTACACCCTGTATTTCTGGACTTCTCTGAATTTACAAAAAGTGACTTACACCACTAAAACCACTTACACTACTTTTTAACAGCTCAATTAGATATTTGATTAAGTGTATCGAGAAATTAAAATCAGTTTTACAGCAATCCCATTGATTGTGGATGTATTTATCTAAGTAGCATATACTATACAGCCGCATTGTTGACTAACGGTATTGCAACTAGAAACCGCTCGGGATATACAGAAAATGTTTAGTTTTCGCATAAATCCATAAAAACTGCACACTTCAGACGCTGCTGGATTGCCGGGAAGGTCTCAAAATTGTAAATATTTGTCCTCATTAACGCAGTGTACAAGAAGCAGATGCTGGAAAATATTTTTTCACACGCGCCGTTCCTTGAATTTTAATTCTGCGCCGATTAAAAATAACTTCATTGCCAAGAATTCAATCGATTGTTTATCAATATCATCAGCAGGTGATTGATCGCTGTATAATGTTATTGATTGCATCCTTATTTATTTTAGCCACAAAACTATTTAAAATTCAGAGAGAACAAGTGACGTAGATACATAGAAAAACTACTATCCATGTAAAAATCTGAGAAATATGTAAATAGAAATGTAAAATTTACTCGTCGACGTTTTAATAGTTTTAAAAACTGAAGTTCTGTAGGTTATTAGTTGTACGATCGTAGATGACCCTTGACCATGGTTCAGTTACCCAGGATTCAATTGTTAATACAATGGTAACCTTAGAAACCTTAGAAACTGAACCACGATCAAAGATAATCCGCGATCATAATATTTGATTAAGGCCCAGATGTACGATCGTGGATCACCTTGACCATTGTTCAATTACCTAGGATATAATTGTTAATACAATGGTATCTTAGGCAACTGAACCATGGTCAAGGATGATCCAAGATCATACAACTGGGCCTAAGGTCCAGCTGTACGAACATGGATTACATTTGACCATGGTTCAGTTGACTAAGATACAATTGTTGATACAATGGTATCCATAGAAATTGAACCACAATCAAAGTTAATCTACTTTTGTACAACTGGACCTAACTACTATCACATAATGATTCTTTAGAATGTTAAAAAGATACATTATGAAGCACTCGAGGTTTTTGAATTTGGAAAATGATTTTCGTTTTTCTTAATGACATATTTTGCCAGCAAGAATCAGACCACTCGCTATATTATATTCGAATTATAATATATAATCGTACAACTGGGCCTAAGTGTTGAAGTACACCATCAAGGTCTATCTATCTATCATGGTCCATCATGGTCTTGCTTTTCCACTCAGTAAAGGCTTATACCAAATGGTAATTAATACAAAAATACAAATTTTTAAGAAACATTCAAATTAAGTACTTATAATAGTAATCATTATAAATTGCTTTAGATTCCTGGTGAAGTATAGTTAGTTAGTATATCGTTTCCTGCTGAAACTTTGCTGATGCTGAAAATTTTGTTGGATCGGTCCCAATATCAAATTACTTATAGAATTCTTATTTGTACACCATCTGCTGATAATGCAACAAAATATAATGATTTTATAGAAGGATAATTCAAATTATTTACAGATTATTACTTGTAGTATATACTTTGGTCAACAAGTAATTTATCACGACTTAATCATGATGATGCTAATTGACGTGGTGCTAGTGCTACTAGGATAGTTTGGATGCTTCGAGCAAAACAAGACTAACTTCCAAAGGTCATCGCTATTGTGGCCGTGATTTACATTAGATTTATTAGCGCCATTTGTTATATTTACACGCAGCCAGATTGTTATTGTAGTCGTGTGCACGAGATTCCATGGTATCTGGTTTTCCGATAATGACACGCCGTTTTCGATATTAATTGTATATGATTTTTTTTAATTGCAGTCATAATTGCGTACTTGGCAGTGATAATGGGATCTAATTAATTAAACATGTGTATTTTTAATTGCAATGATAAAAAGGCATTGATTGACAAGCCGCTAATTAATAATAATTATCAAGGAAATATAAAGAGCTGATGTCCTAAAATAGATCTTATTTTGCTTCGCGATTATATGAACTACCATTCGACCTAGATTTGTATATGTTATTGACTTTGCAACATTTCTTACTTAACAAATTTTTAAATTAATTTATAATTATCAGATTTGCATCAAATTTTTATAAACATTCTAACTCAAAGATTAACTAATCAAATTGCAGCACTTTTCACATCTTAAGCAATCACAACCGATTTTCAGTGAAAAAAACAACGTGTGGTAGCAGTAAGAGATATTCCATTTTATTTTATTTTTTGTGCCAAAACTGTAACAGATATCAAAAACTATAAAGATACAAAAAAACTTAATAATGAATTCCTTCGATTTGATTTTTTTTAAATGTATTTGCTTTTGTCATTAAAAAATATGAATGTATTAATGTTGGGCCTCACTTGTTTTATACACAACCGGTCTACTGATAATAACAATATTATGTCAAAATGTGAGTTATACCCGTATAGAGTGTCATACCAAATAACATCCAAATCAATTTAAACGTTCTCTTTTTATAAGCAAATTTTGTTATTTTTAAATTAACTTTGAACCTGAATACTGGCTAAACCAAACGCATTTGTATATAAATAAGTTTAGTTAAATTGTCTGTTTTTGATCCCAGTAATCTGTGGTTAAGCCATGTCCATGTAAGCCATTTATATATCCTGTATATAAAATTTGTGAACAATTCATCAAAACATAAAAAAAATTATGGAAGATTCTGCAAAATGTTAACACAATGAGTGTTTTAAGCTTAATTCATTATTAATTTTATTTACACAAAATTACATGCTCTCTCCATTCATTCATTCTGTGGCGGCTCAACAACCGTTTGTGGGATTCTTGCTACCTCGATTTAAATCTTGCCAGTGCCTACCTTGGATTTTGAGGCCCCCGACACAAACATAAAGTGGGGTGCATAAGTACCCCAGTACCCTAACATAAGCAATGGAAGTAGCCCATTTGCTCGGTGCGGAGCCCCACAGGCACCCGAGGCCCCGGGCATTTGCCCAGTTGACCGACCTTAGGGACGCTACGGAGTCTTGCTACCATTCGGTGTCCGATTAATTTCTTGTAATTTGCACATATGTTAACAATACTTTTTGGGCAGTTCAATATAATAGCCGTTGAAAACCAGAGTTGGTAAGTTCATGTTTTTTAATTCAGATATGTTTGAATCGGTTAAGTCTTATCAGTTCGGAAATATACAAGAGATAGCATCCTATGAACATTTCTGGATTAATTTGATTTACAAAAGAAATGGACACTTTGGTTTTCAACGGCTCATATTATTATCATTCTGAGAATTATATGCCTTTGGCATTTATCGGTATGACCTTACCATGCTTGGTATGCCCTCACTATGGCCTTACTATGCCTTTACCTAGCTTACCAGCCCTTACCGTCTGTTATTGGCTGTTAACCGGTTAATTTCTGCGTATGTGGTTTGCACATACAATGCTTTGGAGCCGTTACATATGTTATTATCATTTCATGAAGTTAAAAGAAGAGTGTGGGCTCTAATCGACATAAACTTAGTGGGCCCCTTTCATCGATAGATGTATTTTGCTTCCACTTATAACCTATATGTTAGCCTATGTTTCCGCAGCATAATTTTGTTACATTAGGGAATCAACGTTAGATTTTGAAACCGATTGCTGGCATTTTTTATATTTTTGACTTGATTTGTCTACAGTGCACTGTGCAAAAGGTATATTGAAGTGAGATTGTTCAATATCAACAGAGCGCCAATTGAAAATGAACCAAACGATACTTTCATTACGACTTGGAGTCGGACCGCAGTGACACTTCGGCTTCCCTCATTATTCCACCTTTCACACAACAGTTCATTGAAAACTTATAATGTCCACACACATATGCACCAAATTCTACCTGGCTAAGGCCTTGTTTTGGGCCTTGTCACTATGGTCATAGATCTAGAGCTTCTAGAATCAGCTGTCAATTGCATGATGTTTGTAGTTTCTTGTAACTCGCATAATAAACAATGTAATGACTTGAAATTGAACCCATACATTTAAAACATGATTTAAATGGCATTGGCATGCTCATTTGGCCCGAATTCAGCCTTAAAACCGTAATTCCAACATTATTTGGTTATAAATTGACTGCCAGCGCCATCTATTAGACAACCACGAACTACCGAAATTTGCTGAAACTCGCCTAATAGTCAATCGAATCGATTTAAACTGATCCCATATATCAATAATTTCCCGTAATTTGGAATGGCATGCTTATTTTTGCCGCAAAAGCCCCAGAAACCCCTAATTTCTCGGTTTACGTTGATCGGCGCCGACAGGTGGAGCCACCAGAAGTGCTGTTTTATGAATGAAATCATTTACTACAAGCCCACATTCCAAACATTCCTTTCAAGGTCGCAGCACGTAGTAAATAAACGGCGGCCATCATGGATTGTTCGAGTTTATGAATGAATCTGCAGAATGGCGCGAAATTTGAATTTTCAGGAATCTGTGATGGTTTGAATGCTGTGCTGTTGAACCATTTGATGTTGAACCATTGATCTGTTGAAGTTTGATAATGATCAGAACGTGATCGAAACTATCGTCATTAAATTTAATGAACAGTGTGATATAAACAAAGAAAAGTGTTTGTTTTATTTAGCATTATGATAAATATCTTTAGAAACATAATTATTTCATAATATTGCATAAGATTCTTATCTAATCTCGACGTAATCTGTCTACGTAAACAATTGATAACCTTTTAACTGTAACCCAGACTAACAAACACTTGTATGCTGAAGATCGAACAAACAATGCTTCAAACACATTATTATTTGCAATTGCTTGACACTTATCGTAAGAAATATTGAATCACAAGCCCTGGCAAAGTTGTGGTTGTCGAAGGTGAAGGACAACCTCAACTACTTGCTACAATAAATCTAACAAATTTAAAATATTTCAGATAATCCAATAATCCAGGATTAATAAAATATATTTTTTTATGAGGCTATCAACGGATTACTGATGAATTGAAACTAAAATGTGCTAAATAATTCACCACTATTTCTAGAATTAAAATTATTACTATTAAAATTAAAGTAGGTATAAAATATATAAATTTATGTTGCCACAAATTGCTCGAAAACAATTGCTCCAAAGAAAATTGCTAGGAATCGATTGCAGGAAAAATAGTTCTTCGAATGGAAAATGGCTCAAATAACGATTCCTCGAATAGAAAATTGGAAAATAAATACATGTACTACAGTCATGTTCTGTGAAGTATGTAAGGTTAGGTTAGGTAGAATCCTACCATTAAACTCGCAAAGTTTACTTATAAACAAATATAAATTAATTTTCCAGTACATGCATGTAATTACATTTTTTTTATTTATATAAATTTAATAAACTTTCTTATTGAGTTATAAGGAAACTTCGTTAAATAAAAGAAACACTAATCAATAATAATGAATAAAAAATCAGGGTATAATTAAATACGAGAATTAATAAAATCAGATTAAATGATATGAACAGTAATCAATAATAATGACTAAGAAAACAGTGTATAATTAAATACGAGAATCAATACATATTTATTGGTTTTGTACTTTTATTGATATTTTGCAATCTCTACTTTATAATGTATCGATAAATTTTATATTGAGTGAAAGTTTCTGTTTACATAACTATGTACATCTAATTTATTATTTGAAATATACAATAAGCTGTGAAAGTAACGAAAAGTAATTATATATAAGTTTAATAATATCTAAAGTGGATTTAATAAATATGTCTTACTCTTAAATAATTATAGCCATAGTATTGAATAACTTGAGTTAATGAAATAGATATCTTGTTAGTGAGACAATTTCTATAAATACAAGTAATTCCAATGACTAGAAACAGATTTCGATGACACTTTAATGTCCTCTCGGGCTTTAATTACTTGATATGAATAGCTCTCACACTATTCCTCTTAAGTAAATTTCAACCGTAAAGTAAACTTTTCAGATTACTTTACAAAATAGAATATATAATTAATTAATTAAAAAAATATATATATTTGGTAACTAGCCATAAATATATAAATGGACTACTGTTAAATAACAAAATACACTAAAATACACAAAGGAAAATAGCTATTTTCCAATTCGCATTATTAAAATGCTCATTATGTATATTGAATCTCATCGTTAAAACTATACTTTAATCGAATGGGTGAATAAAATATTTACATTTTCACTTTATTCACTATAACCATTGATAATGTGAATAAAGTAAAAAAATAGGAAAAAATCGCATTATCCTTGAAATTTTGGTTGTCACCTGACAATGTGACACTTCACGCACATTCTTTAATTCCGATAATGAATTGGAAAAAATCTTGTATGATACACGTGAATAAAGCAATTTTATTCACTTATACCATAAATAGCTATTTACGGTTTAAGTGAATAAAGGCGAATTTTATCTACGAAAAAATGGTTTAGCGCACAAGGCCAAGAAAGTGTGAAATTTTTGTGATGAATAAAATGTCTTTATGTAATTATGTTATGGACTTATTTCTAAGATTCGCTACAAAAATTAGCTTTTTTCTCTGATCGGCCCGTAAATATGTATTTCTTCATATATTTGTACTAAACTACGTAATTCAGAAATTTACTTAATCTAGTTTTGAGTATTATATTCAGTTATGATTTATATTTATATATTTATGGTGGATCATGTTATGTTTTACTCTCCGATACTAAAGTCAAGCTAAAGTAGGAAACATCCTAAATAATCCAATCTATCAGCAATTGTCTGCAATCTAATAATCATTATAGAGAAAATACTCTTTAGAATATTACAAAACTGTTTTCTCTGCTCAGCCCGTAAATATACATTTCTTCATTTATTTGTACTAAACTGAGTAATAACAATTCAGAAATTTTTACTTAATCTAGTTTTGAGTATTATATTTAGTCATGATTTATATTTATATTCACGGTGGATCATTTTATGTCAAACTAAGTCAAACTAAAATATGATACATTCAAAATAATCTAATCTCTCCGTAATTGCCTGCAATCCAATAATCATTATAGAGAAAATACGAGAGACTAATTTCAATCATCCTCCATGTACGATGATTGATTGGATCATCTAAAGTTGATCTCAATGTAAATAATCTCTGGAAATTATTTGAATGTTATCTACAATTTGTACAATTTTCAAATTAGTTCTTCTAGCACCAAGTTGATTTATATGATTATTGATTGATATTGATTTATAAACAACCTTATGAATTCAATTAAATAAGTAGTATCTTTACTGTTGGTATTTAATAATCTTCTGTTCTGCTGATACTTCGATTTTATAGAAATTGAAGACATGATTAATGTAATGTAATTAATAAATAATGATTAATTATAATTTCCCAAGAATTTTTGAGTGATTTAAATTTTACATTACATTAAACTTTCGTTAATTTGGAAGGGAATCTAAACTTTCACCCCTTGTACTATTACAAATGTTGCAAATTGTATATTTCGATATGATTTAAACGAACGAAATCCTTAGAGGTAAAGTCCTCTATTATTGTAATTAATTCCTTTGCAAGTGTTTCAGAAATATCTGGTTGCTAAAAGGATAAATTAAATTATATCGTCTAAATTTTGTAATAGAGTACGGTTATCATATTTCGAAGAGTAAAACACTGAGAAAAGTTTCCAAATATTTATTAAAATTTATTTATAATAAATAAAAAAATATTTATTAATACACAAAATGTAACAGCACTTACATTTTGCACTAACTGTAGAATTTTATATTTATGAGACAAAATAATAAGATACTATCCAGTTCTATTATACAGCTAAAATAAACTTTTTGAATTTGCACCTTTAAATTTATATAATCTCTAAACTGGTCATGAATTAGTCAAATATTTTTGTTTTTGTAAATTCGTTAAAAATTTGTTGTTATTATTATTTTGATTTAAATGTAACAATATCATATGCTCAAATAAATCACCTAAGCTATACAGAAACAGAGGCTATTACAAAAAAAATCTTCCTTACATTTTCCTATCTGTTATTTTCATAAATTTTTCGATAATTTTGTTTTGTATAGGTTTAACGTTTGGAGTTTAGCTAGCTTCAAGTTAACTATCTAATATTTATCATCATGAGGTCATAAATTAGTCAAATATTTTTGTTTTTGTAATTTTATTTTAAATTTGTTATTAATTATTTTGATTTAAATGATTTAAATTTATTTTGATAAATAAATCAATATATATATATATATATATATATATATATATATATATATCAAATAAATCACCTAAGCTATACAGAAACCAGTGCTATTACAAAAATGTCATCCTTACATTTACCTATCTGTTATTTTCATACATTTTTCGATAATTTGTTTTTTTAAAGGTTTAACGTTTGGAGTTTACTTAGCTTGAAGTTAACTATCTAATATCTATAATTATTATTTGTTTACTAGTCAGGTAAATATTATTTATTAATAATTGTAGACCGTAGACATTTTAGACGTTTCTTTCAGGTTTGGAATTTGTCATGATTTAAAAAAAAACAAAAATCGTACTTGAAAAAACATATAAAACTTTTTTTTTTTATATTTCTGATCTACTTTAAAGCATGCTAACCCTATAGCTACATTATATTTTATATATATTTTTAATTGTTCACCTATTAAATAATAATCATTTATCATTGCAGAAGCAATGATAAATGAAAATAATAAAATCAATGATTTATTTTAAAAAATAATTTAATTTAAATCAGTTCAATTTAAATCACACCAACCCTGGCTTTTATTTAACGACATAAATGATGTTTTATTTCTTAAAAGAAATCTGCTGATTTAGATAATAATCTTACACTTTTGTTACACTTTTGTGTGTCATATTTCCGAAATTATAAAAAAAAATACATATTTCATAAAAGTTTTATATACATTAGATTACCAATTCGTCGTTTAAATACTTGAAAAATATAATATTTAAAGAAAAAACTCCCATAATTTGTAGATTTTTATAATTACTGATATGATCCATATATTTTACAACCTCGTATATAATTACACAATTCATTTACACCTTTCATTGACATTGTTTAATTATAACTTATAAAGCAATTACTTTCGCCATACTTGTATGTCATAGAAGTATGTATGTTTGAAATTTGAGATCTAAATAATAACAATTAATTGATCAATATGTAATTAATATGATATTTGAATCACTTGAATATTAAATTGAATTGTGTACATAAATAATTATGAAACTTCTACAAATAGATATATAATTATAAATACTTGAAAAATATAATATTAAAAAAAATCACCCATAATTTGAACATTTTCATTATTACTGAAAAACCATCAAAAATTGGAATAAAAAAAATTAAAACATGATTTTTTTTAATATGTTTGATCTACTTCAAAGCATGCTAACAATATAGTTACATAATATTTTTAATTGTTCGCCTATTGTAATGCTCAAAGAGTGCAGAAGCAATGATTATTTAAAAAAACTCAATTTCGATTTAAATCAACGAGATATTTAAAAAATTTATTTCATTTAAATCAGTTAAATTTAAATCACACCAACCCTGGCTTTTATTTAACGAAAAAAGTCATAATATTTAGAACTTAAGAGAAACCTGCTGATTTAGATAATCTTACACTTTTGTAACACTTTTGTGTGTCATATTTTCAAAGTTTTATATACATCAATTACCAATTCGTCGTTTAAATACTTGAAAAATATAATATTTAAAAAAAACTCCCATAATTTGTACATTTTTATAATTACTGATATGTTCCATATATTTTACAACCCCGTGTATAATTACACAATTCATTTACACCTTTTATGTACATTGTTTAATTATAACATGGTTTTCGCCACAATTTTACGTGATATAAGTAATGTATTTTTGAAATTTTGCATCTGAATAAGATATAATTGATCAATTTGTAATTAATATGATATTTGAATCAGTTCAATATTAAATTGAATTGTGTACATCAATAATTATGAAACTTCTATAAATAGACGCAAACTGCAATAAAATCAGACATCTCAAGTGCACGCCATAAAACCTCGTGTAAACAAATTACTCTTAAAAGCTGTAAACGCCACACTTCACCAAATTCGCTCACTCGCACAATAAAAAAATAATAATTACCAAACCCTTCACCTAATTACGAAAGAGAAAAACCAACGTCACCTTTACAGAGTTATTAATTTCCACCCAACGTTTCACAACGTTAATTAACGCCTTTAAACGTGGGTGTTATAATGTACGGGTTTTGTAAGAAGTGTCTTAAAAAATTGAAGATAATTTTATAAAGAGCTATTGCGGTGATTATCCGCGTGTGTAATTAGTATTGGCACTTAATTAGGTTGTCCTGTTTTATTGCTACGTTTCATCACTCGTTGGCATACTGTGTTTATAAAATGCCTTGTGTTTATTTACAAATAAGGAGCAATGAGAGGCGATCGGTATTAATAGTTATCTAGGACTAGGATGATCATGTGTGATAATGTGTTACTTGATGAATAAAACCAACTTGTTCAGAAGTATTGCTGCTTTTTACTCTCAAGGTTAATTAACAACTACATAGTGGAATTAGAACCATACAGTTTAATATAATAATTAGTATATTGTATCTCTAGCATAGGTACTAATTTTATTGTAAAGAAATAATATGATTGGAATAAAATTTGTTGAGCAGTTTATTAAGTTGTTGAATTGTTACTTTCACTTTAAATAATTAAATATTAAGTCAAACAATTGTTATTAAAAGCATGATAAATTAGCATAACGTGTAGACCCACATAATCATATTACGCCAGAAATCCTCCCACGCGAATGTGCACCGATTTATTATGTATAAGGCCCTGCACATACAATGGACCCCATTCCGCATTGATCGGTCGTTTCCGGCATGACAATCAAACTCTCCATTGTATCAGATATAAATTTATGGGCTAAGTGGTAAGAATCGTAATAATAAATCGGCCATTCCACCAATCATCTTCATCAATGACGACCGAATGAATGCGATAATTGTGTAATCGAGATTGATTGAATTCGGCTGGATTTGGAACACAATTTGCAACGAATTTTTATTTTCTCTATTGCAGGCAAACAGGATTATCAACGTGAAGAACACTGGGATGAGCGTCGTCAGAGGTGATGCAATTCCACAGAAAGGTGGAGGCGACGGGAAGTACACCGAGTGGACTCCATGGTCAAAGTGCAAGGACTGCTGGATGTATAGGCTGAAGGTTTGCAAACATCCTGAGTGTGGAGATTCGAGGCTGTACGAAGAGCGGCCGTGTGATAGGAAGAGGTGCCATCGACAAAGGCACATGAAGAGTTTCGATAAAAGACTGCATATATTTAAAGATAACTTGGTGAGTTATAGACAAAGGAAGATTCCAAAATGTGTTTGCTCGGATATCTATCGAACGCCTATTTATTCTGCTACTAGTGACTAATATTCTGATATACTATTTCTGACTAATTATCACTGTTAGAGCAATTTTAGTTTCACAAATTTGTTACTATTTTCATTCGCATTTTTTGTTATAGTAATTGCACTTATTTTATATAAAATTTCTAATTGTCTTGTATGAAATGAAAAAAGTTCATTTTGTATGCATAGTGCTACCTCATGAATTAATCTGTATGATATCAAGTTAAGCTTTAGATCAATATAACAATATAATTATCTCTTATGTTTCTCATATTAAGATTATATTTTTATTGCTTGGGGTTTAAAATGCACTTCCTTAATTTTTCTCAATATATTGTAACAACATAATTATTGGAGGTTTTAAAAGCATGCAGAGAAATAGTGTGAATAGTTTGAGGGGTTCTACCTAAATGTTACATTTCCTTAATTACAAAAATCTGCCACCTACTAACATTTACTAATTAAAACTATCCTCTGACATTATTTGGGTAAAATGCTCATGGGACGTAGCATTCCACGCGTGATCACTCGTCGTCGACCTAATTAGTGGTCTAACATTTACCATTTCCCAGATTATAATTAATAAATAATCAATAATCAGTAATAGTGTCAAAACAATAATTACTATAATTCCCAGCATAAATTATTCCAAAGATTGTAATCCTAAGCTATATTTTTTTCTTTTTCTTACCTGAGAATTTTTTCCAAATTTAGGTAAACATAAAATATAGTTATACTTATATATACACTTCAAATTATATATCAATGCTAAGGTTTCTAACTATCCAACTATAATATAGAACTACCCAACTATAGTCGGCCCAACGAGAACTGACAATGACTCATGTTTTTTTGAACATAGAATCGTGATTTTCATGCTCGTTCGCATGTGTAAGGTAAGTGTAATAGAATGAAATGAAATAAGAAACGTATAACAAATTTAGGCAATTTGGAGCGATGAGTCACTGTCAGCTCTCGACGGAGACTCTATAATAATTTTAGTGAAGGTGAAGTAATTGCCGGAAGAATTAATCAAATCATTGTTTGTCATTCGTAATGTTCATCAAATATTTTTGGTAGGTTTTCAGATTCATAACTTAATTGATTGTTTGATATTTAGGTTTTGGGAATTTAGCATTCTCAGGTTTGTAAATGATTTTTGTATCATTCTATTTAACATAGGACATGTTTCGGCCTTTGCTGATGATTGCCCAAAGGCCGAAATATGTCCTATGTAAAATAGAATGATATTAAAATCATTTTCAAACTTGAGAATTCCCAAAACCTAAATATCATTCATAAATGATATTTCATTAATAGAAATTTTTTGGTGAAAAATTTTGTTTTGGCATCTAGAACATAATGTTCTTAATGTACTTCAGAAGAATGCTTTTGAATCACCCTTTATATATTTATATGCATTTGCGGGTATGTAGATAGGTTAATTACCATATATTATTGATAAATATTTTAATTTTCATCTGAATAAATGTAAATTTTGTGTGTGATTGATTGCTGGAATCGTCTTGGACTTTCACACGTGTAGTACTTCAGTTTTTCCATTAATTAGCGTTCAGAAGTACTACCCAAGCCGCTTAAAATGAACGTCTGAAGTAAATGGTCTGATGAAACATGAAGCCCAAACATGTCCCATGTAAAATATAATGATATACAAATCATTTACAAACCTGAGAATTCCCAAAACCTAAATATCATTCATCAAATATGTTTTGTTTTGGCATCTATACCTTTTCAAGTTCAAATTGAGACCAATCAAGTTCAAATTGAGGCCATTCAAGTTCAAATTGATACCAATCAAGTTCAAATTGAAACCAATCAATTTCAATTTGAGGCCAATCAAGTTCAAATTGATACCAATCAATGTCAAATTGAGACCAATCAATTTCAAATTGAGACTAAACAAAATCAAGTTGACACCAAACAATATCAAGTTGGACTAAACAAATTTATTATGACAACTTGATATTGTTTAGTGTCTACTTGATTTTGTTTTGTCTCAATTTGAAATTGATTGGTCTCAATTTGAAATTGATTGCTATCAATTTGAACTTGATTGGCCTGAATTTGAAATTGATTGGTCTCAATTTGAAATTGATTGGTATCAATTTGAACTTGATTGGCCTCAATTTGAAATTGATTGGTCTCAATTTGAACTTGATTGGTCTCAATTTGAATTTGAAAAGGTATAGAACATAATGTTGTACTTTAGAACAATGCTTTTGAATCACTCTGTATATATTTATATACGTATAGTACTTCAGTTTTTCCATTAATTAGCGTTCAGAAGTACAACCCAAGCAGCTTAAAACGAACGTCTGGAGCAAATGGTCTAGATGGAAGGAGTGCTCTCGCGATTGCAAGACGGAACGCTACAAGATCTGCAAGAAACCTGGCCGCTGCAAGATCAACAAGAAGTCAGAGACTGCTTACTGCTTTCTGGAGAACTCTGGTTGTGAGCAGTTCGTTCTGCAGCTGCTTAACACCATGAATCTTGGAAATCAAAAATACGATGGTAATATAGTACAACGTACTCTGATGTGAACCTTACCTGCCTAAGTAATTGCAAAAAGTACAGATCTTACAAAGTTTTTGAAATGGTCTGCTTCTGATTTCATTGTAAAAAGAAAATAATGTTATTAATTAATCAATTAATTTAATTAATATATTTATTAGTGGGATACTGTTAGGGGTCTGAGAGCGTTTACTGGGCCTCAATGATTTTAGAGTCACCTTCATATGCTTAAGAAATATTTTAAAAAATATTGCAAATAAAAGCGTTTTTGGTAAATTTTCATTGTATGCGGAAACTAGAAATTATTTATAGGAAATGAAAAAAAGTCCTTATCGCAAACAATTGAAACTTTATGTACATCTATAAACATACGGACTACTGATATATATTTATGGATACAATTATGTATAGTTTAGATACGATTAAATTAATAAATCCATAAATATATGCAATTTATCTAAGCATAACTTACAATTTACAATGGAACTATAGTTTAGTAATACAACAAATGCATTATTTACATGGCTATAAAGATGATGATTATAAAATGATAAATTTAATATCTATGTAGATTCAGTGTGTACTTAAAAAATTTTGGATCTACTAAATGCTATTGAACAAATTGTCTTTTTAAAGCCAAAATACATTGAACTAGCTATTTGTGCATTATGAGCGTAAAGTGGTACATTGTTGCTCTCGGGGGAAAGTTTCCCTCTCGGGGCAATTCCCCGAGAGCAACAATGGCACTTTGCACTCGCATTGCACACAAGATTTTTCCTACAAATCTGCAAACAGAGACGTTTTCACAAATGTCATGTTTTTGATTGCACCATCCACGAATGCTGTGCGCCTCGACTGCTGCACTGCCGAATTCTATTCAATTCAACTTGTAAAGAAACTGATAAGATTACATTATTCGCAAGTGACAAAGTATTTAAGCGAACTTTGCGCTTGTTGCCAATAGCAACGCGCGACAAAGTGAGGGTCCTCGGAAAACGACAACTTTTCGCTCGCTGCTTGCTTATGCGAAAGACCTGCTTTGTGTGTCATTTGTAAGAAAAACAATTTGTTCGATAGCATTTAGTAGACCTAAAAGTTGTCAAGTACCCACTGCATATATAAGGACTAGATTGCTTAGTACTTACTTAGATCTTACTTAGATTATATAAGTACTTACCAACGTAACGTAACGTAACCTAACAACCTAATACCAATCATTTGGCTCGTCTTTAGTAGCAAAAATGTTAGAGGTGACATTTGAAATAGATATCCAATTAATTTACCTTTTTGCAACTACAATGTTGCTATTTGCATATCAAGAAAATAATTTCGACGTCTAACTAGATTACTTAGTACTAGATTAAGTACTAGATGACTTAGTACTTACTAAGATCGTACTTAGATTATTTAAGTACTTAGATACTAATATCAATAATTTGGCTCATCTTTAGTAGCAACAATATTAGAGGTGGTATTTGAAATGGATACCCATTTAATTTACCTTTTTACAAGTTGCCTTTTGCATATCAAGAAAATATTTTCGACGTGTAACTAGATTACTTAGTACTAGATTAAGTACTAGATTACTTAGTACTTACTTAGATCTTACTTAGATTATGTAAGTACTTAGATACTAATACCAATAATTTGGCTCATCTTTAGTAGCTACAATATTAGAGGTAATATTTGAAATGGATATCCATTTATTTTACCTTTTTACAAGTACAATGTTGCTTTTTGCAAATCAAGAAAATATTTTCGACTTGTAACTAGATTACTTAGTACTAGATTAAGTACTAGATTACTAGTACTTACTTAGATCTTACTTAGATTATGTAAGTACTTAGATACTAATACCAATAATTTGGCTCATCTTTAGTAGCAACAATATTAGAGGTGATATTTGCAATGGATATCTATTCAATTTTCCTTTTTACAAGTACAATGTTGCTTTTTGCATATCAAGAAAATATTTTCGACGTGTAACTAGATTACTTAGTACTAGATTAAGTACTAGATTACTTAGTACTTACTTAGATCTTACTTAGATTATGTAAGTACTTAGATACTAATACCAATAATTTGGCTGATCTTTAGTAGCAATAATATTAGAGGTGATGTTTGAAATGGATATCCATTTAATTTACCTTTTTACAAGTACAGTGTTGCTTTTTGCATACCAAGAAAATATTTTCGACGTGTAACTGGATTACTTAGTACGAGATAAAGTACTAGAATACTTAGTAGTTACTTAGATCATACTTAGATTATGTAAGTACTTATATACTAATACCTATAATTTGTCTCATCTTTAGTAGCACCAATATTAGAGGTGATATTTGAAATGGATGTCCATTTAATTTACCTTTTTACAAGTACAATGTTGCTTATTATATATCAAGAAAATATTTTCGACGTGTTTTCTCACGATATTAAAACTCCGAAGAGCAGTGAAAATGTAACTTACTTACAATGAAATCATTTTTCCACGTATGATATCGAAGCAAATATCAAAATTAGTTTTAAAGTTTAATATGCATCTTCCAGCGTCCTTCATTCATATACTCTTTAAATCCGCAGTAATATAAAAAATGAAACATAATACAGAAATGACATGATGAAAGATCATGATGACATGAAATAATGAGATGAAATATGTTATTTCGGATTTAAACACTACATGCATGATTGAAGATGGAAGATGCATAATAAAATTAACAACTATCTTAATGTCTGTATTATATTTCATCATTTTAGGAAGGTTGTATTATTTTTAATCATTTTAGGAAGGTATCATTACAATGTACAAACAACACGTAAACCTCCGGGGCATTATAAAGGTCCTTCCCAGAATACCTGTGGACGACCGTACAGAAGGCGCAAGACACTGAAGATTCTTGGGGGGTCAAACGCCAAGAGGAATAAATGGCCGTGGCATGTAGCAATCTTGAACATTTATTCGGTGAGTATGTAATGCAAGCATTTAGGTCGAATCTGCTCCAGTAATTACTGATAATGTGTGTAATAAAGACATTTGGCCACATGGTGCATTAAACGCATTTGTGATTGCATTTTACGTAATCTGAATGCAGAGTAAACCAAAACAGGAAAATGATTACAGATCAATAACCCGCCACACTATTTAAGAATATTCTAAACTTAATTAAACAATTCGGTTCGTTTTTATTTCCGGCATTATCTATTGGGATTTTTGTAGTCTCGATTTTGATATTTCATTTTATTTTTATTTTTCAAAATCATCATAGTTGAAATTTTTATTGCTCGTCATTTCATGATTCATCAAAGTTTTCATCGAGATTTTTATTTCCTGAATTTTATATTTTCAGAGCTTATTATGATCTATATTTTGATTACCTGAATTATGGCTTGTCAAAATTTCATAGTCCAATTTGCCCAAATATAGTCAACATTTTCAATTTTGGGGCTTTTATTTCTGGATTATTAATTTGTAGGGATTTTAGTTCCTTTAGATTACGAATTACAATGCTCGAAAGTTCGATTAGGGATTTTTATTAGGTATTGTGATTTGGATTGGTCAGAATTTTCATAGTCTAGCTCATAATTTGTTGTTGTTTTAATTGAATTCACTATTCTCCAATTTATTCCAGCAACAATGGAAATCATTACTTTCCTGGTTTTCGTTTAATTTTCGGTAATTTCATGAGATGAGATTTCATGAGACAATTTGAAAAACTGTGAGCAGTTTTTATTCATATTTTAGAATTGTACAGAACTTTTTGGGAATATTGAATCTCTATTTCAAATTGTCGTTATTTTTTTTTTGTAACTACATGGTACATGACATTTTGGAAAATTGCATGCAGTGTTCATGCATATTTTAAGAATTTTACAAAAATAGCAATCTATTTTATAAGATCGATGAATATGAAGTAATTACAGGAACATGATATTTTTTTAAATTGGGGGCAGTTTTAATCAGAGTTGGAATAAATCATTACTCAAAAAAAAAAGTTCAAAAAAACAGTTTTATTTCAAACACACTAACCCAGGCTTTTAATGCGCATTTTCAGAATTCTATACAGGTTATTGAAAAAGAGTGTAAAATATTTGAGGGGGTGGTATGAACCACAATAAAGTAAAAGTCATGATAAACATGGATCCTCAATGTAACGGTTTCGGAGATATGGGAGATTATTCTTGTTTGAAACATTTATTTACCTATTTTGTATTATATATAACGTTTTGAAAATGGCATTTCGATTTCTGCTTCGATTTTCTATTTATATCTGAATCAATTTTTCGTTATAGCGATAGTTTTCTGATATTATTTTGTCCAAATTTTGTTCTGCCTATCTGACGAGATTGCAATGGTCGCGGTTTGGATTGATGGGATTTTGTTTAATAAGGGTTTTCATAGTCGAGATTTGCAATTGTTGTTTTTATTTGCTAACATTATCACGGTCGAGATTTGTTTATCTCGAATTAAAATGTAACAATGTTGATATATCTGAATGTTCAGAGTATATTTTTATTTTCGGGAATTTTTAATTGGCCTTTGTCCAGATTTTGATGCCTCAAAATTTTCACAGACGAAATTTTGAGTCGTACGGGTTTCATTTATCGTAATTACAGTTTTACAGTTGTTACAGTTGATATTTATCTGCACAATTTGTATTTGTATGATAGTCGAGATAATTTTTATTTGTCGAGATTTTTATGGTCTCCATTTCGATTATCGGGATTTTTATTATTGGGATTTGGATTACTCGGAATTTTAATAGTCAAGCTTATAATTTGTTTTTGTTTTAATTTGTCAGTATAGTCAGGATTTCGATTATCGGAATTGCAATTGTTTCGAGTGGCCAGAACTTGGACCAAACTCCGTTTTGGAAACTCCGTTTGGATTTTGGAAGTTTTATCTGAATCGATATTTGTTATTGGGATAGACCTGATTTTATTTTGTCCAAATTTTGTTCTGTTTCATAAGGTTGCAATGATCACGATTTGGAGTGTCGGTACTTTGTTTTTTCGGAATTTTGTTGGCATTATCGGGATTTTTAATATTGTGATTTGGATTATTCGGAATTTTCATAGTCAAGCTTATAATATGTTGTTGTTTTAATTTGTCAGTCTAGTCAGGATTTCGATTATCGGGATTGAATTTTTGTCGGCTATAGTCAGTGTATAGTGTTATAGACTATAGTCAAGATTTGAATCTCTTGTTGTTTTAATTGGCTTAGATTATCCCTGTCGATATTTGTTCATCATGAATATGAATGTAAGGATGTTTTTTATCTGAATATATTAAAATCTATCACAAACTGATACTAAATGCTAAACACAGGGTCGTAGGGGTTTCCTTTATCGCAATTGTAGTTGTCTGGATAGTTATCTGCAAAATTTGTATTTGTATCATAGTCGAGATTATTTTTATTTGTTGAGATTTTTATGGTCGACATTTCGATTATCGGGATTTTTATTATTGAGATTTGGATTGCTCGGAATTTTAATAGTCAAGCTTATAATTTGTTGTTGTTTTAATTTTTCGTTGTAGTCAGGATTTCTATAATCGGGATTGCAATGGTTTCGACTAGCCAAAATTTGGGCCAAACTACGTTTCGAAACTCGGTTTGGATTTTGGATTTTTTCCTGAATCGATATTTATTATTGGGATAGTCTTGATTTTATTTTGTACAAATCTTGTTCTGTTTCACGAGGTTGTAATGATCGCTATTTGGATTGACAAAACTTTGTTTTATCGGGATTATTGGGATTTTTACTATTGGTATTTGGATTACTCGAAATTTTATAGTCAAGCTTATAATTTGGTAATTGGTCAATGTTGGAGGCATCTACTTCGTGATACATGATGAAATTAAATAAAACAAACACATTTCTTTGTTTATATCACACCGTTTATAAATTAGTGACTATAGTTTCGATCACGTTATAATCATTATCAAACTTAGAGTTTGATAATGATCAGAACGTGATTGAAACTATAGTCAGTAATTTTAAAAAACAGTGTGATATAAAAAAGAAAAGTGATTGTTTTAATAAATTATAATTTGTTGTTGTTTTTCCTTGTCAGTGTAGTCAGGATTTCGATTATCGGGATTGTAATTGTTTCGACTATAGTCAGTGTATAGCTCTATAGTCAAGATTTTAATCTCTTGTTATTTTAATTGCAAATTAAAATTAAACTTAGAGTTTGATAATGATCAGAACGTGATCGAAACTATAGTCACTAATTTTAATAATGATTAGAACGTGATCGAAACCTAGTCACTAATTTTAATAAACAGTGTAATATAAAAAAAGTGATTGTTTTATTAAATTATAATTTGTTGTTGTTTTAATTGGTCAGTTTAGACAGGATTTCGATTATCGGGATTGCAATTGTTTCGACTATACTCAGTGTATAGCTCTATAGTCGAGATTTGAATCTCTTGATGTTTTCATTGGCCTAGATTATCTGGGTCGATATTTGTTTATCGTGAGTATGAATTTAAGGATGTATTTTATCTAAATATATTAAAAACGTTCACAAACTGATACTAAATACTAAATGCTAAACATAAACTCAGATTACATTAAATCAGTAGGAATTTTTAATTATCAATTGTCGAGATTTTCATTCCTCACAATTTTCGTAATCGAAATTTTGCGTCGTAGAATTTTTTATTTAACACAACTGCAGTTGTAGTGATATTTTATCTGCGCAATTTGTATCTTGTTTATTGTTGAGATTTTTATAGACGTGATTTCATTTATCAGTTTTGTTATTTTGGTCAAAATTTTTATATATGACAATTATCACGGTCAGGTTTTCAATTTGATATGATTTAAAAAGAGCATTTTTTTAAATTTAATTTATTTAATTTATTTATTAATTTACTTATTAATTAATTTATTTATTTTATTTTATTTTATTATGCAAAACACTTAATCGTATTTTACTATAATTATTACAATCTGATCAGATATGGATAAATAAGTAATGTTATGCCAACTTAAATTACTAAATGAATGTTTCCGCAAAAAACGCAATTTGAAAAGATGGAAACATTTAACGCCTTCGAGTACTCATAAAAAAACTGCAAACTGACATTACTGGGGCGTTAGTTAACCATAAAAGTAGATATAGGTCGACATTTAATAAGCATGTGAGTAAGTACTATAAATGGATTGGGAAATAAAACGCATATAACGACTCACATTGCACTTGTCAATTAGAAGATAAATAGACATTTTTTTCTGGTACTCGCGAAGTTATACGATCAATTTTCTCCGTAAATTATCCCAATCCGTTTAAATTGCCATCAATAACAACCAAAGTTATAATTGATGTGACCATGAATTGATAATGTTTATTGAATTTGCAAACGTAAATTGATATGCGATGTAGTATTATTGCATTAATTCAAACATAGATATAATTTTCACTCCATAAAAATATATATAATTACATTTTTTTGTAATGTAAACTAGTTTAAAATTTATTCGGTTTCAATGTACAGGGAACTATAATTTTTTGATTTTGGACACCTGATCTGCAGAGCAACACAAGACCTGCTTCGGTCATATAGGGTTAGTTCAATTTTGTCTACGCGAGGAGGTATCACTATAATTAATGCTAATGTGGTCTTTTGATGAATTTTTGATCGAAATTTTATGTTTTCAAATATCTTTCTAATTCCAAAAATTAATAATTAAGAAAGATATTCACTTCTGAAGAAAGAATTGTATAAAAGTCTAAAATATTGTTTTGGTTATTAGATGGTATTAATTGCATCTTAATCATTTCCAATCCAGTTTTACCTGAACCTGAAATACCTACTAGTATTTTTGGCCAGGCTTTTGTCGCCAGATTTCTCTTCAAATAAAATTTTTGGAAGGTGTTTTTCTGTATGTTACACTGTAGTAATTGGGTCTGAATTATCTATAATCTGTACATCCTTTCAAATTCATTAAAATTTTAGACATCAACGTTCTAATTTTTTCTTGCCCTGTTTAGAAATACTATACCAATTTTGCTGCAAGTGAGTAATATAAAGTGCACAATTGCATTGCCGACAAAGACCTGGTCAAAATACTAGTAGGAATTTTTCAAGTTCAAGTAAAACTGGATTTTTGATACGTAAAATGTATCAAATTGCATTTGATACATTTGAAGTATTTTTGTAGTATTGAAGTATTGACGTATTTTACGTGTTTTGAAGCACAGATCAGTTTTGTCATTCTTACAGAAACATCGGAGGGCAATAGAAATTCTTTGATAGAATGAATGTTTCAAGAGACATTAGTCTAGAAGTAGGATTGCATTTTTGTAGAAAACTCCTTGCAAACATCAGAATCTTACCAAATGTGTACCTGCATGTAAATTATACATCATTGTCTTCGTTGAAGTAAGAAAAGCTTGTGAGGAGGAGTCGCTAATAAAAGCATGACCACAACTACCGTTTATCAATTTCATACTCCAAGCCTGGTGATCAAAACTGCTTAACAAACCATGCATACATACGGGTACCTGGAGCGACCAACTGAGCTCCACCCCACACCATCAACTTGTTCCCTTTTGCAATGTTCGCTGTAATGAACACGTTTACATTCCTCGTAATTACATATGTCACGTCATTAATATTTATCCCCGTCTGTGCAAGAAACTTCTCTATTTACACCGCCTGCCGCGATCGCATGTGAGACCAAGGTTACCTGGTGCACATCCATTCATCCAAGCATTGCCATGCCCTGGACATCGATTTGCTATTCAAAACTGGCGACAGTAAATTTCCAATATACAATCGCACATATGCTATTAATATTGAGTAACGAGCAGACCCAAGAGTCCACATAGTAATGAGGCATGTGCTGATACTTTTAAATAAATGGAAGTGAATATTTAAGTGTTTATGGTGATTGGGTTCTGTAATTGTTTATTTATTGTAATCATTAATGTGCATGGTAAAACTCTAAATAAACAAGTTGACGTCATTTCAAATTCCATAACTTTGTTTCTTTGATTCGAGAGAAAACAAATAGAAATTATGAGAATTTGCCTGATGCATTTTATGATGCTATAAAAATATATACATTTTTATCTAACAATGTATCTACCTATTTATCAAGCTATCTTTTATGATTCTAATATTTGCTATATCTCGTATTTAAGTGCCAACTTATTATTGTACATTTTCGCGCCAAGAATTTGTATCGAAGTAAAACTAAAAAAAATCTGATTTGCACTACACATCTACTTTTGCCAATCATATATTATTTCATGTAGATCAGAACCGTGGATATACTCTGAATGCATCAACAAATATCTTCTCTCATTTTCTCGTGATTACCTGTTATTCCCGCACTGTTTCAGACATTTCATGCAAACTTCGTGTAATTGAATCAGAATTGCCTGTAACTAAAGTGGTGTTTACTGACTTATATGGTTGCTTGTCCTGTTCAATTATTGCTGGTGTCGGTCATTTCATTGTCCAGGCCATTTACGTACCCATAAAGAACAATCCGCACACCCACGTCTTCCTAAAGCGTACATGAACTCGCGTGTCTGGCTTGCATCCATCTCCGGTCTCGAGTGCCAATAACCAATCAATCGATAATGTATTGTATATGGAAGTCACTGAATTTGCAATTTAATTTACAACTTTCTAATTAATATGCCAGGGCAACTTTCAGTAAGGCATATGGATTTGTAATTAGGAGGAAGAATTTTGTGTGACAGATGTGAGATCAGTGGGTATTCATATACTAAGAATATAGAGAATGATACTTCCCGAAAATGATCAAGGCACAAGTCTTGTCTCAAGATATCTTGAATTACTTTAGACCTCAAAACATGTGGTGGTGACTTATGTAAAAACCAGAATAATAATAATAATAATAATAATCCGTACTACTCCTCCACCTATGGCGTAATTGGTTACTGTCATAATTTTTGACAGAGAATTTTGACCCAATTACATTTTATTTTACCATAGGCCCCTGAACTATTACTAGTTATGCGGGCGTTGAGAGGAGAGGGGCATTATTATTATTGCACATCTGCGCCTGCATGCGACTTATAGATGGCAGAGGCACATTTCCAACATTTGTTGCAAGGAATGATCCAAGCCTCAAAATTAACTTTACTTTTCGGCATTTCATGGATTTACACTTGATTCTTAGTGTTGCAGAATTACAGACCTGTCTTTAAATTATCTTTACTTCAATTTTCTTATAATCTTCCCACACTTGATAAAGTACGGTAGATTTTGGTAAAGTACCAAATGCTGACTTATCTAAACATTATCAACCCTTGAAAACAAAATACAGTTGTAGATCATTATGGCAACAAACCCAAGTTCGTTAGTGTTCTCAAGTTTTTCCATTTTCTGATAAAAAAATGTATTTTGAATAGGTTTTTAAAAAACCCATTTTTTGTCTATTAATTATTATCAAATTTTCTACATTTATTCAAAACACAATTTTCTACACAAGTCTTGTCTCAAGATATTTTGAATTACTTTAGACCTCAAAACATGTGGTGGCGAGTAATGTAAAAAACAGAATGATTCAAGTCCCAAAATTATCTTTACTTTTCGGCATTACATGGATTTACACTTGATTCTTAGTGTTGCAGAATTACTGACCTGTCTTTAAATTATCTTTACTTCAATTTTCAAGGTTAATTACTAATGCAACTTATTTCTTCCCACACTTGATAAAGTACGGTAGATTTCTGTAAAGTACCAAATGCTGACTTATCTAAACATTATCAACCCTTGAAAACAAAATGCAGTTGTAGATCATTATTGCAACAAACCGAAGTTCGTTAGTGTTATCAAGTTTTTCCATTTTCTACTCGAAAATTGTGTTTTGAATAAGTGTAGAAAATTTGATAATAATTTATAGACAAAAAATGGGTTTTTGTAAAAAAACATGCAAAAACAATTTTGTGTAGGCATTAATATGGCAACTTTTAATAGAATTTTGGAAATATAAAATTTATATAGCAACTTATTTTGTTCCCACACTAAATATTGATATCGGTAAAGTATCAAATGCTGACGTATCTAAACATTATCGACCCTTGAAAACAAAATGCAGTTGCAGATCATTATTGCAACAAACCCAAGTTCGTTAGTGTTCTTAAGTTTTTTTCCATTTTCTGATACAAAATTATGTTTTGAATAAGTGTAGAAAATTTGATTTTAATTTATAGACAAAAAAAGGGTTTTTGTAAAAAACATGCAAAAACAATTTTGTGTAGGCTTTAATGTGGCAACTTTTACTATATTTTTGGGTAATATAAAAATTGAATAGCAATTTATTTCTTCCTACACTTGATATTAATTTCGGTAAAGTACCAAATGCTGACGTATCTAAACATTATCGACCCTTGAAAACAAAATGCAGTTGTAAATCATTATTGCAATAAACACAAGTTCGTTAGTGTTCTCAAGTTTTTCCATTTTCTGATAGAAAGTTGTGTTTTGAATAAGTGTAGAAAATTTGATAATAATTTATATACAAAAAATGGGTTTTTGTGAAAAACGTGCAAAAACAATTTTGTGTAGGCATTAATGTGGCAACTTTTCATAGAATTTTTGGAAATATAAATATTTTATGGCTTACTGGAAAATATCCAGTTTTCAGTAATTTTTCAGATATTACTGCCACTGTTTCAATTATTATTATCAAACTTACAATGATTATTGCGTAGTGTAGAAAATTTGATAATAATTTATAGACAAGAAATGGGGTTTTGTAAAAAACATGCAAAAAATGATAAAATATAAAAACAATTTTGTGTAGGCATTAATTTGGCAACTTTTAATAGAATTTTTGGAAATATAAAATTTTTATAGCTAGAAAATAGGAAAAATAGAATACAGGAAGCTATAGATAGGAAAATATCCAATTTTCAGTATTTTTTCAGATATTACTGTCACTGTTTCACAGATTACTGTCAAATTTTCAATTATTATTATCAAACTTACAATGATTATTGCGTAGTGTAGAAAATTTGATAATAATTTATAAACAAGAAATGGGTTTTTGTAAAAAACATGCAAAAAATGATAAAATATATAAACAATTTTGTGTATGCATTAATTTGGCAACTTTTAATAGAATTTTTGGAAATATAAATTTTTTATAGCTAGAAAATAGGAAAAATAGAATACAGGAAGCTATAGATAGGAAAATATCCAATTTTCATTATTTTTTCAGATATTACTGTCACTGTTTCAAAGATTACTGTAAAATTTTAAATTATTATTATCAAACTTACAATGACTATTGCTAAAGTTGTAACTCTACCACAATTGAGGCAACTTTAATAGAAGTTTTGGAATAATATAAAAAAATTATAGCTAGCTGGAAAAATCCAATTTTCGGTAATTTTTTAGATATTACTGTCACTGTTTCAAAGACTACTGTCAAATTTTCAATTATTATTATCAAACTTACAATGATTATTGCTAGTGTTGTAACTTTACCAAAATTCCAATTATTACAGGCACTTTTCCATTTTTAAAAGAAAAAAAAATTAATTAAGTTAAATTTCAGCCATTACAGTCAAAATTTCAGAAGTTGTAGTCATATTTTCAATTGTTAGTAAAATGTCATTTATATTCAAAATTTCATTAGTTTAGATTAGTGACAAGTTTCTATTTGGTGTTAACATGAAAATTAATACTGTCTAATTTTCAATTTTTCAGCCAATAAGCATTTATTACTCTAATTTAATTTTAATAATTAGTATCAAAATTTCAATAATTACTTTTAACTTTAATAAATTTTCTGTTGTTACTATTATATTCAACTCTTTTTGTCAATGTTTTAAAGCATGCTGTAAAAATTTCATTTATTTCTGATTTTTTTAAATATCGAAATTGTAACAATTAATGTAATAACTTGAATTATACTGAAATTTTACAGTTTACTGCTAAATTTTAAATTTTCCGTAAATTTCCAGTTATTACCGTCGATGTTTTGAGAATTGTTTCTAGAAGAAGTTTCTAGCTCATTTTGTGTCAAAATGAAAATTATTACTGTCTAATTTTCAATTATTTCAGCCAATAAGCATTTATTACTCTAATTTAATTTTAATAATTAGCATCAATATTTCAATAATTACTTTTAATTTTAATAAATTTTCTGTTGTTACTATTATATTCAACTCTTTTGTCAATGTTTCAAAGCTTGCTGTAAAATATTAATTTATTTCTGATTTTTTTAATATGGAAATTGTAACAATTAATGTAATAACTTGAATTATACTGAATTTTTACAGCTTACTGCTGAATTTTAAATTTTCGGTAAATTTCCAGTTATTACCTTCGATGTTTTGAGAATTGTTTCTAGAAGAAGTTTCTATTTGGTGTCTAAATGACATTTATTACTGTCGAATTTTCAATTATTTTAGCCAATAAGCATTTATTACTCTAATTTAATTTTAATAAAGAGTATCAAAATTTCAATATTTACTTTTAATTTTAATAAATTTTCTGTTGTTACTATTATATTCAACTCTTTTTGTCAATGTTTCAAAGCATGCTGTAAAAATTTATATTATTTCTGATTTTTTCAATATCGAAATTGCAACAATTACTGTAATAACTTGAATTATACTGAAATATAATTCTTACAGCTTACTGCTAAATTTTAAATTTTCATTTGGTTTCCATTTGGTGTCAAGATGGAAATTATTACTGTCTAATTTTCAATTATTTCAGCCAATAAGAATTTATTACTCTAATTTAATTTTAATAATTAGTATCAAAATTTCAATATTTACTTTTAATTTTAATAAATTTTCCGTTGTTACTATTATATTCAACTATTTTTGTCAATGTTTCAAAGCATGCTGTAAAAATTTATAAGATTTTTGATTTTTTTAATATCGAAGTTGCAACAATTAATGTAATAACTTGAATTATACTGAAATTTTACAACTTACTGCTAAATTTTAAATTTTCAGGAAATTTCCTAGTTATTGCCGTCGATGTTTTGAGAATTGCATGAAAATTTCGATTAGAATTGCTAAAATTGCAGTAACTATTGTCAAATTTCTAATTCTGTCAAAATTCAAAGAATACTGTCAAAATTTAAATTATTTCTGCATTATTTTTAATATCAAAAATATCAAAAAAAACAACGACTGCTGCAAAAGTTTAAATTATACTTAAATTTTATGTCTTACTGGCAAATTTTATATTTTTGTTAATTTTTTGTCATTACCTACCGTTAATGTTTCAAGGGTTACATCAAAATCTCAATTACCACTGCAAAAATTACAATTATTATTTCCAAAGTTTTAATTCTGTTTCTGTTGTTAATATTATATTCAACTCTTTTTGTCAATGTTTCAAAGCATGCTGTAAAAATTTATATCATTTCTGATTTTTTTTAATATCGAAATTGCAACAATTAATGTAATAACTTGAATTATACTGAAATTTTACAGCTTACTGCTAAATTTTAAATTTTCGGTAAATTTCAAGTTATTACCGTCGATGTTTTGAGAATTGCATGAAAATTTCGATAAGAATTGCTAAAATTGCAGTAATTATTGCCAAATTTCTAATTCTATAAAAAACCCAAATATAAGTTTTTTTTTTAAATTTCAAAGATTTCGTTCAATTTTCAATTAAAGTATTGAAAGATTATTTAGTACTATCAAATTTCCAATGATTTCTTTCAAAATTAATCGTGTAAAAATATTCGTGGTAATGTAGCTACTATCGAATATTCATAGTTATGTACTATCATTTCTCATTTATTTCTAAAATAGCTACAAAACTTTTTATTCTGTATAAAATTACAGTATAAAAGAAAAAAATATATAGTTTTTGCAGAAATTGGATTTAAATTTGCCACATGAGTTTTGGTGATAACCATTAATACTTTTACTCAATTAATGATATTCTGACAGAAATTATTGGAAATTTGATACTTTAAATAGTACTTGAAATATAATATTTGACAGTTATGTACTATCATTTCTCATTTATTTCTAAAATTGGTCCAAAACCGGAAGTTTTAATTCTGTATAAAATTACTGTATAAAAGAAAAAAATATAGTTTTTGCAGAAATTGGATTATAATTTGCCACATGAGTTTTGATGATAACTATGAATACTTTTACTCAATTAATTATATTCTGACAGAAATAATAGGAAATTTTATACTTTCAAATAATATTTGAATAGTATATATAAACAATCTTTATTGGGCTATCGACCCCATGGGGTCTTTCCGCCTCTTGAATAGTATTAATTGGGAAATTGATCAGTAATCTGTGAAATTTTGACTATAATAACCGATGTTTTAATGACAATTGAAAATTTGACTACAGTTTTTGAAATTTTAAATGTAATGACATAAAATTTCAAAGATTGCTGAAAAATGTTCAATCTTTGGTATCAAAATTTCAATTATTACTATCTAATTTTCTATTGTTTCTATCAATGTTTATTTACTCTGATTAACATTTATCATATTATTATCAAATTTCCCATTATTTCTTTCAAAATTTTATAAATCGTGTAAAAATATTTCATAGCTATGTACTAACATTTCTCATTTATTTATAATATTGCTGCAAAACTGGAATAATTATTGTCTAAGTTTCAATTGTGTATAAAAGTACAGAGATTGCTGAAAAATGTTCATCCTTTGGTATCAAAATTCCAATTATTACTGTCTAATTTTTTATTATTTTTATAAATGCTTAATTACTGAAGATTTTAATGTTTACTATCAAAATTTAAATAAATACTGTCAATTTTAACATTTTTGTGGTTACCATTATATCATTTCTGTTAATATTTCAAAGAATGCTATGAAAATTTCAACTACTTCTGATACTATTAACTATATTAATTTTCAAATTGGATTTATGCCTTGATAATTTTATCGGAGATAATTTGACTATCGGGACATTCATTTATTAGATGTTGCATGTCAACCATACATTTTCTGACCATCGTACTTAGTTATTCATGCCCTTATTTTAAAGCCTTGCCAACTTTACCAAATTTACCAACTTTGCCAAATATACAAACTTTACCAACTTTACCATATTTACCAAATGTAACAAATTTACTCACTTTGTTTTATTTTAGGAAGTATTTTGTTCAGGTACACTCATAGCTCCTAGATGGGTCCTGACAGCCAGTCATTGTCTTCGCGATTTTCTTAAAGTACGCTTGAATGAGTACGATTTAGCGAGAGTTGGCGTTCGGGAGAAGGAGATGGTGGTCAAGGGTTTTGCCCATCCAAGATTTGACCACGATACGGTCGACAACGACATAGCTTTACTGAGGCTTCCTGAGCCAGCCAGGCTGCCCTATGCTTGTCTGCCAAACCATGAACCTATGGTTAACAGGAACTGCTCTATTATGGGATGGGGCAAGGTCAGGAACTCAGATATGGTGGGATCGGCGATTTTGCAAGAAGCTGAGGTAGGTAACACTCAGTGAGATGGTATATGGGATTTTTTTAAATTTTAAGCTAGCCAATAATATTCTCTTAATTGCTTCATTTGTCATCAATTTTTTACATCGACTGCTGAACATAGGCTTCTTATGAAGACTACTACTGATATGCCTAAATTTATCCTGTCATGATTTTAGATTCCAGTGGTGAGTAACCACACGTGCAAGATGGCCTACAGGCGATACTTGATAACTGAAAATATGTTCTGTGCTGGAGTAAAATCTGGTAAAGTGGACACTTGCGCTGGTGACAGTGGAGGTGGCCTCATGTGCAGATCCAAACGAGAAACCAAGCAAAGGCAGAAGTCTGTGTACACAGTCCAGGGCATCACCAGCTTTGGTGATGGCTGCGGTCACAGAGACAAGTACGGCATCTATACAAATGTAGTGAACTACCTAGATTGGATACTTAAAGTAATAAGAAGACACACGTAGTGATAATCTAGTATTGTGATATGTGTACACCTGTGCGCGGCTTGTGATGAGGAAACTGTTGCCTTCTTAAGTTTAGTGAATAGCGTTTTGTAATTGCCAAATATAATTTATATTTTTTAATTTATTGTACCTAACTAATTAAAGAAGTTTATATTATTACATAACTCAATCCCTCCAAAAGTATTTAAAATGTGTTATAGCGAGATATATTGTATACATACATTAGTGTTCTTAAATATTATGGAAAAAAAATTACCACGTTAATTTTGGAACTAAAAAAAACTTCTATTATTATTATTATCTAACTAAAAAACATACTCATGGTTATTTATTGCTGATCGAATGAAAGTAATGCCTAAAATCTAAAAACAAAATTCTCATCGTTTTATTTAAGCTATATTTTTCACTTTTCCCATCATCTTTTCATGCCGGATATCATTGAAAACACTATAGATTATTTTTAGTCATGTGTACTTTTCTTCTTAGGTATAACACCAAAGTATTGCATATTCCACATTTATTCCATATACAGATTTACAGCATACTTAATACATACAATAATATAATATACATAACTACATTGATATATGATGTAATAAATGATATATGGAATGGGCTATCGACTTTCGTCTTTCGGCCCATAATCTGTTGTGAATAAAAAATACTCGATTTGGCTGCATATTTGACAAAATTAAGGTAAACTTTTTTCTATATAATAAAATATACTGCTCTTTATAAGTAATGGATATTGTCAGAAAACAGTTTTCATTAAGCGGATCAATATCCTTAATTTATGAAAGGCAATATATTTTGATGAAGCTTTTCTTGGAACTTTTCTACCTCATTGTCCAAGTCTAAGAAATTTATTAGGCGTAATTGGTAGCAGAAATCAAGAAAAAAATCCAAGCATAATAATGAATATTAATACAAATGAATTTGGTCTATACTTTATTTATTTATTACAGTTTCGTCGATTTATATAACCTTGGTGATCTTGTCTGGCGTCTAGGGTAATAATTAATATAATCAATTTTCTTTGAATTGATTACCATGTAATTGATCATGTTGATCATTAAGCATATTAAGCAATGTCTTAATTGGAATTAAAAGCTAAAACAATTGAGGGGTTTTGAAGTAAAAAGATTTAGGTGCATTTTTGGTAGTTTAAGTTGGAAATTAACTTAACTTTAAAGACATTAATCTCAGAACTACCAAAAATGCACTCAAACGCTTTTCTCTTCTATATCACTCAATTGTCCTAGCCTAGTGTACCATAGCTGCAGCTACAAAAAAGTATGATAAATTGCGCCTTAATTGTACAACTCTATTTATTTCTCACAGAAAAAAATCTTACAACAGTTAGTAATTATTATTAATATTCATTTTTAGTTAATAATAATATTCTATATAATAATATTATGTGCAACAAGCAAGAAATTAAAGAAATTTCGTCAAGCATCGACTGTATCACAATATTTAAGTGAATTGGGCACATAAATGAGGAATGTTACATAAATAAACTAAGAGTCATATTTTGAATTGTGGTGTCGTTTACTTCGTGATAAATTTTATCATTTATAAATAAAACAAGTTACTTTGTGAGTATTACGTAAATTTTGTGACTATAGTTTCGACTTAAAGAAAAATACAAATTATCCTTTTTCACGACATTTATTTCTCTAAATGTACATTTCAACCACTACGTTGTCATCTTCAGTAGACATTTGTACTGAAGATAACCACGTAGTGGTTGAAATGTACATTTAGAGAAATAAATGTCGTTGTGAAAAAGGATAATTTGTATTTTTCTTTAAGTATTAATATTTCACAAGCTCCAACCGATTATTATAGTTTCGACTACTTCGGTAATCATTATCAAATAAAGTGTCTTAAATTAAAAGTCACTAATTATATGAGTTAAAGACACTTTGTTTGATAATGATTACCTAAGTAGTCGAAACTATAGTCACAAATAAATAAATGTATGTGATAGTCACAAAGTAACTTGTTTTATTTATAATTAAACTAAGAGTCCATTAGTAAATTTTGATGTTCTTGTATTATTAAATAGCTAACTGCAAATTAATGATATGGTGATAGGAGGTTCTGAAAGTTTTGGAATTTAAGTGAAAAACAATTTTACTTTTTCGCAAAAAAAAAACACTAATTTCATTAAAGTGAATTCCAATCGCAAAGCGACAATACTAAAACATTTAGTATTTAACATTTTAGTATTTAGTATTTATGTTTAACATTAAGCAAAACCATTCAGGAAAATGGTAAAATATATCGTCGGCTTGGTGTTATAAGGTTGCATGTAACATTTTTTCAATTTTTAGGTGTACAACTTCATAGGACCATATGTTTTCAAAGCAGGACCTTTGAGCTTATTGGAAGGTTAAAATCGGAATATTATGAAGCTGTGATATAAAAAAAAATCTAATTGCAGTGCACAATACATCATTTTCTGTAATAACACACATATTTAAAGTCCTTATTCCCAAATTTACAAATTTTCACATACAACCTTGTAACATTAGAATTATTCATAATACAACAGGAGTTGTATTATGACTTCATAATACAACATGGTGGAGCCTGTTCAAATAAACTATGTGTAACGCTTTTCCCATCTCTTTATCTTTCGCTTCCCTATGTATACTGCCATTGTTATCTATCATCCATCCCATGCAAGATCATTTTTCGTATGTACATTTGGTTAGTAACAATTCTATGTGGTTGCTAGAATTGTCGTGTGTTTGGTTTCTTATTGACAAAAAACATTAATTAGAATCATTTTATTTCAAAAGTCATTGATTAAAAGTCGTATTTAACTCGCACATAATAGCTATAATTCACTCGCCTTCGGCTCGTGTATAAAATGCATCCTCGTGAATTATAGCCTACATTATGTACTCGTTAAATAATATTCCAGCTTAACTTGTAAATGTACTTAAAACATCGAATAGTTCGTTTGGTGGCCTACGATGTTTAACAAATATTGAATTTTAGTATGCAGATATGCAGAGGTACGAAAATTAAATAAACTTCAAAATACTTCAAATAGCTATATTTAAATCTTAATTACACTGTGTTAATTAGGATCATGCATACGATTCTCATCCTGGGTAATATTTTAGACGTTGAATTCCCATCTAACATAAATTAACAGTAGTACAAATATTATATTCCATGAAATTGGGAATGATAAAGAAATTTATTATTATAAGGCATTATTAGAAAAAAATATTTATAATAAAAACAAGCTGCCTAAATCTAATAAACAATATGTAAATGTGCATAATAATACTAATATAATATCACATGGATAAAATTATAAATATTAATCCAGATTAATAACCCTATTCCAGCCCTATAAAAATACACATCTAACAGAAACTAAACTGTATTAGATATTAGGTATATTAACATATTTATCATATCATATAGTTTTGAAAAAAAAAAGTACTCTTGCTAACAAAATTCGTGATACACATATATTTTAGTACATAGTTATTAACTTTCTACCAAACTAAACTAATTATTTAAAACTAATAAACAAAAATATGATATTGTGCATAATAATACAAAATAAAATATCATATGGATAAAATTATAAATATTAATCCAGAGCCCTATCAAAATACATATCTAACAGAAACTAAACGGTATTAGATATTAGGTATATTAACATATTTATCATATCATATCATTTGAAAAAAAAAACTCTAGCTAACAAAATTCGTGATACACACATATTTTGGTAGATAGTTATTAACTATATACCAAACTAAACTAATTATTTAAAACTGATAAACAAAAATATGATATTTAGAGAGCCCTATAAAGAGCCTATAAAATTACATATCTAACAGAAACTAATCGGTATTAGATATTAGGTATATGAACATATTTATCATATCATATGGCTTTCAAAAAGCCAAGTATTCTTGCAAAAAAAAATCGTGATACACACATATTTTTGTGGATAGTTATTTTGTGATTACGAAACTCAATAACTTATAATTCATAAATTATACCAATTCATTCGTATAATTAAAATATAAATCTGATTTAAATACTTCTCAAGATATAAACTAATAAATACAAAGAAACAAATATTTTGATAACCGTAATTAATGGTGCTTATCTCTGACTCATAAATAACATTAATTATGTACGTACTGTGGTAACATAATATACTTCATAATACAATAGGGCTGTATTATGACTTCATAATACAACATGTTGCGGCCTCTACAATTAAACTAAGTATTATTTTGTGATGAGGAAACTTAAAAATGTATAATTCTGTCAAAATCTGATTAAAATACTTCGCAAGATATAAACTAATAAATACAAAGAAACAAAAATTTTGACAACCGTAATTTATAGTATTTATCTATGACTCATAAATGATACATGGTACATGTAACATGGTACATACATGGTAACATAAAGTACTTCATAATACAACAGGGTTGTATTATGTAGTATATTATGTTATGATTATGAAGTATGAAGTACTATGGTAATATAATGTACTTCATAATACAATAGCGTTTTATTATGACTTCATAACACAACATGGTGCAGCCTCATCAATTAACCTATGTATTATTTTATGATGAGGAAACTTAACATATAATTCTGTCAAAATCTGATTAAAATACTTCGCAATATATAAACTAATAAATGCAAAGAAAAAAAAAGTTGGTAACTGAAATTTATAGTGCTTATCTTTGACTCATAAATAATACATGGTACATGTAATATGGTACATGGTAACATAATGTACTTCATGTTACAACATGTTTGTATTATGCAGTACATTATGTTATGATTATGAAGTATGAAGTACTATGGTAATATAATGTACTTCGTAATACAATAGGATTGTATTATGACTTCATAATACATCATGGTGCGGCCTCTTCAATTAAACTATGTATATTTTGTGATGAGGAAACTTAAAAACGTATAATTCTGTCAAAATCTGATTAAAATACTTCGCAATATACATATAAACTAACAAAACAACAGGGTTGTATTATGAAGTACATTATGTTATAATTATGAAGTATGAAGTACTATGGTAATATAATGTACTTCATGATACAATAGGGTTTTATGATGACTTCATAATACAAACTGGTGCGGCTTCTTCAATTAAACTATGTATTAATTTGTGATGAGGAACCTTAAAAACGTATAATTCTGTCAAAATCTGATTAAAATACTTCGTAAGATATAAACTAATAAATACAAAGAAACAAAAATTTTGACAACCGTAATTTATAGTGTTTATCTATGACTCATAAATGATACATGGTACATGTAACATGGTACATGGTAACATAATGTACTTCATAATATACCAGGGTTGTATTATGTAGTACATTATGCTATGATTATGAAGTATGAAGTACTATGGTAATATAATGTACTTCATAATACAATTGGGTTTTATTATGACTTCATAATTCGACATGGTGCAGCCTCATCAATTAACCTATGTATTATTTTATGATGAGGAAACTTAACATATAATTCTGTCAAAATCTGATTAAAATACTTCGCAATATATAAACTAATAAATGCAAAGAAACAAGAATGTTGATAACCGTAATTTATAGTCCTTATATATGACTCATAAATGATACATGGTACATGTAACATGGTACGTGGTAACATAATGTACTTAATAATACAACAGGGTTGTGTTATGAAGTACATTATGTTATGATTATGAAATATGAAGTGCTATGGTAATATAATGTACTTCATAATACAAGAGGGTTTTATTATGACTTCATAATACGTCATCGTGCAGCCTCATCAATTAACCTATGTATTACTTTAAGATGAGGAAACTTAACGTATAATTCTGTCAAAATCTGATTAAAATACTTCGCAACATATAAACTAATAAATACAAAGAAACAAAAAAAATGATAACCGTAATTTATAGTATTTATCTATGACTCATAAATGATACATGGTACATGTAACATGGTACATGGTAACATAATGTACTTCATAATACAACAGGGTACATTTTGACATCATAATACAACATGGTGCGGCCTCTTCAATAAAACTATGTATTATTTTGTGATGAGGAAACTTAAAAACGTATAATTCTGTCAAAATCTGATTAAAATACTTCGCAAAATATAAACTAATAAATACAAAGAAACAAAAATTTTGATAACCGTAACTTATAGTGTTTATCTATGACTCATAAATGATACATGGTACATGTAACATGGTACATAATAACATAATGTACTACATAATAGAACAGGGTCGTATTATGAAGTACATTATGTTATGATTATGAAGTATGAAGTACTATGGTAATATAATGTACTTCATGATACAATAGCGTTTTATGATGACTTCATAATACAAAATGGTGCGGCTTCTTCAATTAAACTATGTATTAATTTGTGATGAGGAACCTTAAATACGTGTAATTCTGTCAAAATCTGATTAAAATACTTCACAAGATATTAACTAAAAAATACAAAGAAACAAAAATTTTGTTAACCATAATTTATAGTGTTCGCCTATGACTCATAAATTATACATGGTACATTTAACATGGTACATGGTAACATAATGTACTTCATAATACAACAGGGTTGTATTATGACTTTATAATACAACAGGGTTGTATTATGACTTCATAATACAACATAAAGCGGCCTCTTCAATTGAACTATATGTAACGCTTTTCAAACCTCTATATTTTTCGTTATCTTATGTATGGTCTCATTCCTGTATTTCATTTTCAAGCTCAGTTACATATTTTCATTTGGTTATTAACAATTCGATGTGGTTGCTAGAAATGTCTTGTCTTTGGTTTCTTATTTAAGAAATTTTGTTAATAAGAATTGTTTGTTTAAGAAGTCATAGATAAATCGTCTTATTTGATTCGCATAATGGATATATTATTGAATATTGCGTGAATTATAATTCAGGCTGTTATAATATAGGCTATAGCCTACATTATATGCTCGTGAAATAATTTACTAATATACCACTTAAACCTAAGTATGGAACACATGAAATCATTTTCTTCGTAATTTCTCAGAATTTAAGTAGTTTTATTTAAGAAGCCATCGATAAATCGTCTTATTTGACTCGCAGATAATGGATATATTATTGATTGTTGCGTGAATTATAATTCAGGCTATTATAATGTAGGCTATAGCCTACATTATATGCTCGTTAAATTATTTACTAATATACCACTTAAACATAAGAATGGAACATATAGAAATCTTTTTATTCGTAATTTCTCAGAAAATGTTATCGTTCATAGAAGGTTGTGCTCCATCTAAAATTAATTAAAATCACAAAACAAATGATATGCGACTTTAATTAACAAATATAATATGTTAAATTGATTTTCAATATTTGCAAAAAAAAAAAATGTTTGGTGTGAATAAAAGTTTGTGCCTCATCCAAAACCACTTAAAAACACAAAACAAATGACTAACTGCTTTAATTAAGAAATATAATATATTAAATTTACATTTATTTATTGTTTCCTTCCTTCTTTATTGGAGTACTTACTTGCAGTTTATATGTTTGGATATAAAGATATGTTGTTGTTTTTATTATTTTTATGATTTCTTCACCTTACTAGAAGGTAACGAAGTAAGGAAAATTTAAAAAATATAATAATAACTGGTATCCAAAATGGATGAAACTATAACAAAAATATTAAATATATGTTCACCAGTTGCAAAAAAGTTATGGTGGACACGATCTATATTTAATTACTTTGTAGACTTACTTCAAGAAATAAAGGTAATAAATATATGATAATACGTATTTATAATATGAAAAATTAAATAGATTCTTAACTTGTCAGTGTGCAGAAATTGAAGTATTATGCCAATTATGAATTAATTTGGTCAATTCTACTCCTAATCATGAAGAAACTGTATCGACCGTCTATAATTGGAGAAAACTTTTTATTCGTAATTTCTCAGAAGATTTAATCCTTCGTAAAAGTTGGTGCTCCATCTAAAATCAATTAAAATCACAAAATAAATGACATACCTACTACTTTAATTTACTAATATAATATGTTAAATTTATTTTCGATATTTGCAAAAAATAAACGTTTGGTGAGGATACAAGTTAACTAAAAATAACTATAACAAAAATATTAAATATTTGTTCAATAGTCGCAAAAAATTTATGGTGGACACGATCTATATTTAATTTCTCTGTTGACTTACTTCAAGAAATAAAGGTAATAAATATATGATAATACGTATTTATAATATGAAAAATTAGTAGATTGTATAATTTGTCAGTGTGCAGAAATTGAGTATTATGCCAATTATGAATTAATTTGATCAATTCTACTCCTAATCATGAAGAAACTGTATCGACCAAAGAATTTGTTAAATCAATACCTTCTATAATTGTGTAGATACAGTATCGACCAAACACTCGAGAAACTGTTCCGACACATATTTTATACTGAAGTCCTCATTGTGTTCTAAAGTCTCTGCCAATTCATATATAAATATGTACTAATCGATTTAGTGATTATACTTACGATTTAGACCAATTTATCATAATACAAATCAGTTTATTTAGAAATAATAGATTTCAAAAGTTAAATAAATGTTGAGCAAATTATGTGTTCAATCATTTTTGAAGTGCTAAAGAAAGTGTTCCTTTAAATACTTAAGTATTCCGTTTAAATTTGAATCTGTCATAACATATAAAAATAAATAAATATAAAAACTAAAACACTATAAAAAATACAAAAATAAATTAATTTATGTGTGTGTATGTCGATTTAATTAGAATTGGGATAATACATTGTCATTTCATATAATAGTATTGAAATTTGATTCTGTCATAACATATAAAAACAAATAAATATGAAAACTTAAAAAAAAACTATAAAAAAATATAAAAAATAATTATTTTATGTGTGTGTCGATTTAATTAGAATTGGGATAATAAATTGCCATTTCATATAATAGTATTAATAATCAAAATCGGAAGCATGCTGCTACACATATCCATTAGGGCGTGAATAAAGTATTTTTGCACTGTGAAAATAATAAAATTAACTAATGTGATTAATACATTATGGCTTTATGGCTACGACTAACCAATAGTTGTGAGTTCGATAAAATTAACTAATGTTATTAATACATTATGGCATTATGGCTACGACTACGAAATGAGAACTATTCAAATTGTTCCTGTATATAGTCTTTGCAACAGCTCTAAGAAATTAACAAAAATATTATTTTCTATGAAATTATTTCCAATATTAATTCAAGAAAATTTTAACCGTTTGAAAGTCTCAAGTCAGATATGAAGTCTCATGAGAATCTCAAGTCTCAATTAAGATAGTTTTCTACTCTAACACTAAACTACTAAACGAATACCAGCTTCAACAATCTTAGATTTAATCCGAAATTTAATAGTGACTAGTGTTTCATCAATAATTTGCTTCGAGTATGCAATAGTTGGTAGACTATATTTAAATGATCATTAACTGCATTCTTTATGTTAATGAAATATTAGAGTGCTTACTTTACTTTTTTAAGTTCAAATTGAGACCAATCAATTTCAAATTGAGGCTAATCAAGTTCAAATTGATACCAATCAATTTCAAATTGAGACCAATCAATTTCAAATTGAGGCAAATCAAGTTCAAATTGATTCCAATAAATTTCAAATTGAGACTATACAAAATCAAGTTGACACTAAACAATAGCATGTTGTCATAATAAATTTGATTTGTTTACTCTCAACTTGATATTGTTTGGTGTCAACTTGATTTTGTTTAGTCTCAATTTGAAATTGATTGGTCTCAATTTGACATTGATTGGTGTCAATTTTAACTTGATTGGCCTCAATTTGAAATTGATTGGTCTCAATTTGAACTTGATAGGTCTAAATATGAAATTGATTGGTCTCAATTTGAACTTGATTGGTCTCAATTTGATCTTGAAAAGGTATAGTGTTATAGCATAGTACTGGAGTGATCATCATTTACATTTTGTTGCACAAATCAAAAAATACATGAATAGCCCATATATTTGTTACTGGGTCATTATTTGAAATAAACGCTGGCTTTGCCTATTAATTGGAACACATTCCTCGTTGCGGTTATTGAATTTTAATCACCACTTGAAAATGGCTGCTTCTGGACGCCTTCCTCCGGGACAAATCCACCCCTCTGCTTTCCACCCTGTCCCCAGCGTTTTCCGCCCTGTACCTCCTGAGTACACAATGCACACCACTAGAGAAGAACTGCTTGGAGGCTACCACCAAACCCCTTTGAACCTACCTCCTCACTACCTACCTCAACCCCAAGACTGCTTCCCAAAACCGATGAGCCCAAACATGGGCACCTTTGACCCTTGGGCTACCGGACGTCCAGATTATTCCCACGTCGCAGGCTTAACTGGTGTTAGACCAGTGGTTGATAGATACTCAGTAACAAGATTCAGCGAAGGCGAGTGGAGAAAGCATAACCAATATAGATTGCTCGAGTCGCATGACAAGCAGAATAAAGCAGAGGAGGTGGAGTGGATGGCTTTGAAGACCATAGACCACATCAGAGAGGAGACTGATAGGAATCAGGCTGATAACACGAGGAGGATTAATCAGAGGGAGAGGGAAGTTTTCAGGTGGAAAGCTAATCTTCAGGCTTCAATTGAAGCCATGATGGAGGAAATTGAGCTTTTGGAGGTGCAGAAGCAGAGGTTGAAAAAGTCACTGATGATCGTGCTCATGCCAGGATCGATAGGTTTGTGATTTGTGATAAGCAAAATATTTATGAGCACTCAAGAAAGTGGTGTTCCAACGTAATAATGACAAATAATGATATTTGAAAAATCCAGTTAAATATTTGCTTGTAATAATTTCAACATATTGAAACATGTCAGTAACGTTGCAAAACAAATTTGATTTGCATCTTGAACAGTATTATCTATCATAGTATCACGAGTAAAAGTTGACACTACTTTCTTGAGCGCTTTCTACAATTGTTTTCAACCTGTATACACTAACGGTTGTTTATTTTATTATACCGTACGATCAACAATTATTTAGATAAGGGGCGGCTATGACTGTGTCAGTGTAATTGAATCTGGCAAAAAAAATTGAAGACTTGAATATACATTCCTACAAAATACAGGCTTATTATGAATTGCTGCCACAAGATTTTAATAGACGTCTTGTATCCTAGCAGGTATACATCCAACATCTCAAGGGCTTCTTTCATCTAAATAATTGTTGATCGCAAGGTATTTATACTTATATCTATTGAAAATTAAAATTACAACTCGCAAGGCAAAATCAACGGAATCCGCCCCTGAGTCTTGCCTTATTTCCTGTTCTAATTCATTATACCAGTGACCTTTGCAATTCTCTGAAATCGAACTTTCATATCAATCCTCGCTTTGCTCATAATAATTCTTAGAATACCGAAAACTGCTTTTATACGCCCCAGTTTCGCAATGCCACTATGTTCACTGGTACCCACACAAACGCCAAATTACCATAGCATTCAGGATTAGTAGGACTAATATTCCGAACAGAATTTCCACACAAATACAGCTTATAATGTAGTTGCATGCTACTTACTCACCTGCTCCCACTCCAAAAACCGAAAATCTAATTCCCGCGTGGATAAATCACGCTTTTAGTCACATGGAACTTTCTCCATGCAGGTCCGGACCTTGGCGTTCGATTTGAAGCGGATCCTCGTATTTTCGTGTAAGTGACGTCGATCGATCGATTGGTGATCGATCAGATGCCATAGATTTACATCGCTAATAGCTTTACGAATTTAAAGAATATCCTTGACCTCTAGCCTCTAAACTTCGGATTTATTTATTAATATTTTATAATTAATGGTAATTAGCTTGTGTTTTTTATTGTATCGTGTGTGTTAATATCTGCGATTGGAGTGAAAGATTTATAAGCAGAGACACAATTTTAAACTTTATAGATTTTAAAACGATTATATTCATCATTTAGAAGAAGAATTGTAGAACAAGGAGCATTCATTACGATTCTGGGTAGATTGCTGGAAAGTGAATTGCTCGAAGCGAATTTCTCGAAAACAAATTGTACAATGTCCTCGAGACATATGCACATTACTAAACTTAATGTAGATGAAGTGAAATGTAGTGAAATCTATAGAGATAAAATTTCCAAATGTAGTAGCAAAAGCAGAAATATGGAACCCTTATACAAATAAATTCAACAAACATATTTTCTATATTAATATTATTATTAATTATGTACCTAATGATAACAAGAAAATAAATCAATTAATACTTAATTTAAAGCAAATAAAAATAATTGAATTATAATTTTATTTATAACTTTATCAACCAAATTATTTACTGCAATGCAATTTGCAAATTAAATTGCTTTATTATTAATATCCTGGTATATAGAGTGTGATAATTGATTAAAAGCACGAGTCTCCTCAAGTTACGCCCAATAAAATTATAGACCAGACGTTATAATTCATTTTTATAACACAGCGCTGCGGCCATAAATTTGATTTTATCTCCATCCAGCGATCTTCTACATTAGCCATTCATAATTCCATTGTAACTGCTTGGATTTTCCACTCAGGAGGTATTATTGTTAAGGAGGAAAGGTTAAGTGGAATGGGAGCGCAAGTGAATTCTATTACAAAATAAGATTACAATGTAGTCATTTGAAGTATGGTTGCGGAATTACGTCATTCATCAACTTAAGTATGCATTCATTAAGGCAGTTTGATGAATGTGCAGTGTAATCCTCTACAAATTTTATACCATTCTTTCATGTGCATCGTAAGTATAAGTTGCCAATTTCTAATATGTATCGCTGTTGAAACTTCAATTTATTTATTTATAAAGAAAAATTGTTTCAGCCTGTGGTGCATTAGCCATGCCATTTCAGTTAAGAATAATGCAGCAATCGCACTTTGAAATTGGGAATCGAACCCGTATATCTGTCCCATTCGGCCAGTAAAGTCGGAGCCTTAAATCTCATATGTAGTAAATACAGTTGGAACTCACATGCAATTATTTCAAAGAGATTTCTCAGCTATCTTCATCTGTCTTCATCAAGTGTTCATCCAGCTGTCTTTTACCCATTCCAGATTCGTTCAGTCATCTTCTTTCCAGCTTCTTAGTATAAGTTGCCAATTTCTAATATGTATCGCTGTTGAAACTTCAATTTATTTATTTAAAAAGAAAAATTGTTTCAGCCTGTGATGCATTAGCCATGCCATTTCAGTTAAGAATAATGCAGCAATCGCACTTTAAAATTGGAAATTGAACCCGTATATCTATCCCATTCGGCCAGTAAGGTCGGAGACTTAAGTCTCATATGTAGTAAATACAGTTGGAAATCACATGCAATTATTTCAAAGAGATTTCCCAGCTATCTTCATCTGTCTTCACCCAGTGTTCATCCAGCTGTCTTTCAACCATTCCAACTTCTTTCAGTCTTCTTTTTTCTAGCTTCATTCATGCAGTCTTCCGTGAGTTCCAGCTGTGTTCATCTAATCATTGGAAAACCTATCTTCTTCAACTTCTTCTCGTTCATCTTCTTCCCATTCTGCTTCTTATTTTTCTCCCTCTTATTCCTCTTATTCCTCGTCTTCCTCTTTTTATTCTTGTTCCTCGTCTTCTTCTTCTTCCTCTTCTTCTTCCAATTTCTCTGCTTCCTATTCTTTCTCGCTTTCCTTGTTCCTCTTCTTCCTCTTCTTCCTCTTATGCATCTTCTTCTTATTCTGCCTCTTCTTCTTATTCTTCTTCCTCTTCTTCCTCTTCTTCCTCTTCTTCCTCTTCTTCCTCTTCTTCCTCTTCTTCCTCTTCTTCCTCTTCTTCCTCCTCTTCCTCTTCTTCCTCTTTTTCCTCTTCTTCCTCTTCTTCCTCTTCGTCTTCTTCTTCCTCTCCTTCGTCTTCTTCTTGGAATAGTATTAGATAGGATAGTTCTTATTTTGTGGTTCCTCATTTTTAGATATTGATATATAAAGTACTGCATAATGTGTATTATATTTAGTTGGTGGACATTTTAATATACCACATTTGCTTAGATTTTGATCAAAGAATTTCAGAATATTGAGTGTTTTGATTATTTGTAGTGTTTAAATTTGCATTTCAGTTGTTTACAATAATTTTTACCCACCTGCTATGGCATTACTTTTAGCTGGCGAATGTATGGATAGACGGACTGGTCGGTTAGACATAGAATTGGTTCGGGATTATGTGGAGGATGAGTTGACCAGAGAACTGGGGCTCTCGTGTGAAGTTCGAAGCCAATTAGAGCGCGCATTGAGGGAAGCTGAGAATCAGCTGAGGGAGAATAGATCAGCAAAGCAGCGCTTGGAATACGACTATGGAGATAAAAGCAGAGCTCATGAACTAGCCAATGCAAGTTCTTCGTTGAATAACCGCTCTGGCGCTATACTTTTCCATCCTGGTGCTGTCACATTTCAAAGCGAGTAAGTTATGGTTTCAAATTATGCCAGCAGTAACAGTTTTAGATTTCTGCTCATTCTTTTTCTACATCTTCAACTATATTTTGGATTCCATTAGCAAAGAACTTTACTACTTTACTAACCATTGTTCCGGCCAGTAAGGCCGGAGCCTTAAGTCTCATATATAGCACATACAGTTGGACATCACATGCAATTATTTCAAAGAGATTTCCTTGACCTCCAGCTATCTTTAACTGTCTTTATCCAGCTATTTTCCAACCATTCCAGCTTCTTTCAGTCTTCTTCTTTCCAGCTTCTTTCATTCAGGCTTCCATCGATTCCAGCTATCTCTACAATATAAATTAACAATTTCTGATATATGTCGCTGCTGAAACATCTTTTTTTACATATGTTTTATTTTGCCTCAGCTTGCGAGACATTAGCCATTTAATTAACTACTGAAACTGGAAATCGAACCCACTTTTGTGTACCATTCGACCAGTAAGCCCGGAGCCTAAAGTCTCATATATAGTAAATACAGTTGCACATCACATGCAAATATTTCAAAGAAATTTCCTTGACCTCCAGCTATCTTTATCTGTCTTCATCCTGTCTTAATCCAGCTGTCTTCCAGCCATTCCAGCTTCTTTCAGTCTTCTTCTTTCCAGCTTCTGTCATTCAGGCTTCCATCGATTCCAGCTATAATCTTACATAATCTTTCCTAAGTCTAACAAAATCGATTAACTTATTACCTGACAATGTCGATCTAGTCATTAGAAAAAAAACTAATTATCTTCTTATTCTTCTCATTTATCTTCTTCCCATTCTGCTTTTTCATTTTTCTCTTCATCCTCTACTTCATCTTCTTCCTCTTCTTCCTCCTGTTCGTCTTCTTCCTCTTCTTCCTCCTGTTCGTCTTCTTCCTCTTCTTGCTCTTCTTCTTGTTCCTCTTCTTCATCTTCTTCCTCCTCTTCGTCTGCTGCCTCTTTTTTTATTCTTCCTATTTTTCCTCTTCTTCCTCTTCTTCCTATTCTTCTTCTTCTTCTTATTACTAGTTATAGTTATATACTAGTAGTTAGTAGTACCTACTAGTAGGTATTACCTAACTAGTAGTTAGGTTACTAGTTATTCAGTACAGTTCAGTTATTCTAGTACTAGTTACTAGATCAGAGTTCTTTAATTCAATTTCATGTAAATTTAACAGATACAATTGAAATTTAAGTAAGAACTAAACCACTGTATTATATTATATATCATCATTTGTAAGTGAATTCAAAGTGCAACATACTTTTTCAAAGTTATCATTATTTATTTGTAACAATTTTAGAAATCGGTAGAATAAAATAGCTCATACTCATACTCATAGCCATACTCTCGTATATGAACTTGATTTTTGCTGATTGTGATACTTTTGAGTAGATAATATTTTTTTTAGCCAATCAACGGTAGATCTATGGAACAGGTTTGTAGGCAATATCTTTGATGAAGCTGATAGGATCAGACAGAAATCAGTAGAATTCAGAGGTACTTTAGATGCAATCTTGATGAGCGCTGCGAGAGATCTTAGGACACAGGCAGATAAAGTGGAAATAGTTTTATCCAAGCGTGTTGCTGCCACTGAGGGTGTAAAACAACAGCTCGAAATTGAGATAGCAAAGGTAGGAGAATCATTCAATTTCTTTTCAATTACAGTAATTTATTTTTATAAAAATGTAGTGATTTATTGATTCGAAAAATAGCTTGTTTTTATTCTAGATTAACCTTCCAAATCTATTTTTGAAAAAATAGACAATGTAAAATAAAATTTTAGTCAGCATACAATATGCTGTATGTTTTGATATTTTGGTATTTTGTGTGCATTAGATCATGTTAGGTTAGGTTGGGTGAGGTTTGGTTGGGTTAAATTGGGGTATAGTACTGATAAATTGCTTCATGCTTCATGTACAAATTCTTTTATGCAAATACAGACTATTATAAAAGGTAGGTACATACTTACTTTTTTGTTATTACATATTTTGTGTGGATTGGATCATGTTAGGTTAGGTTGGGTGAGGTTTGGTTAGGTTAAATTGGGGTATATAGCACTGATAAATTGCTTCATGCTTCATGTACAAATTCTTTTATGCAAATACTGACTATTATGAAAGGTAGGTACATACTTACTTTTTTGTTATTACATATTTTGTGTGGATTAGATCATGTTAGGTTAGGTTGGGTGAGGTTTGGTTAGGTTAAATTGGGGTCTATAGTACTGATAAATTGCTTCATGCTTCATGTACAAATTCTTTTATGCAAATACTGACTATTATAAAAGGTAGAGGTAGAGGTAGAGTATAAAGGTAGGTAGATCATGTTAGGTTAGGTTGGGTGAGGTTTGGTTAGTTTAAATTAGGGTATGTACCACTGATAAATTGCTTCATGTTTCATGCTTCAAGTAGTTTTATGAAAATACTGATCAACGTAATGCTGACTATTATAAAAGTACATACTTATATTTTAATTTAAATACTGACCAACTATTTAAAATACCGTTTTAAAATGTATCAAAATACTGATTAAAAATTAATACCAGTAATAATGACTGTACTATAAATTATTATTTTATTATAAATTAATTGACGACGATGAATTAATTATTAAGGCTTTGGCTGTAATTTATTTACATTTGCACAGAATTCCGTAGAGGCACCATTTTCACTCATAATAAATGTGATGAAAATGCGAATAAAGTAGGCGAGCAAAGATAAATACTCTCTCGGGTTTCGAATCTGCGACCATTGGGATGATAAACAAACTGGTATCATAGATAACGTTATTATTAAATATCAAATTAATTATTAATTTATCAAGTTATTAATAAATTAATCACTTACTAATAAAAATCTAGGAAAAACTGAGGCATTGGTTTAATTCTAATTTTTATATTCGTTTTCGCTGAATATGGACCTATACAGCTGATGAAAATTGACACAAAAATTTAAAAAAAACAAAAATGGTACTAAATAGTTAATAGAGTTCAAAATTGTCGAAGTCACAGGTTTCAAACATGCAACCCTTGGCGTAAATAATTAATCAAAATAATTAATTACAAAAATAATATACTTAATTGAAAGATTATAATCAAATAACTTATTATTTGATAAATTGATAAAACTATTTGATAATTTTCTTAGCGAGGCTCTACAGGGTTAATACTAATATTAAATGACAGAATTATTTTGAACAAAAAGAAAATATCTGTATGTCATAAACTTACCTAAGTCTAAAAAATATCAAAAACCTACCTAAGTCTAAAAAAATCGATTAAATTATTATCTGACCTGGCGATTTGTACCTTCAAAAATTAACCATAAGCATGCTTCATCGACATCTAAGGAATTTACAGACTCCCATTATAGTAATCCGTTTTGCCTCTAAATCTGCAAATTTCTCCTTATTTAATGAAACCAGTTTCCAAAGGAATTCAGCAACGACTCATCCTCGAGACATATGTTTATGCGCATAGTTACTGCACGGCATCCAATTTTTACGATAGATATACCATAAAAATTCCAAACCAAAATAACTATTTTGTTTAGGAAGATAGCGATTTATTATGTGCATTTATTTTCACTATAAATTTTATTTGATAATATTCTAAACTCGATATATCTGTATACCATTACACATATAACTCATTATAATGAATCATATTCAAACATTATGTATAGGAAGATGGCGATTTATTATGTGATTTATTTCACTATACATTTTATTTGATAATATTTTAAACTCGATATATCTATATAGAATTGCACATATAATTCATTATAATGATTCATGTTCAAACATTACGTTAGTATTGCAATTGAGCCATAATTTACCCACAATTAGACATTTACGACCACTTTCATTATTTGTCAATGCCTAAGAAGCACTATGATTAATGGAAGCACATATATGGTACTTAGTAATTAGATATTATATTTAAACGAGCGTATCTTGCATATTAAGCAATACTACCTAATACATTTAATATTTACTTTCCTATCAGGTAAGGTGTATGCATTGGATATACTACTAAACTTCAATATTGCAAGCAACAAATAGAGAACTAACGAATTCTACATCAAATGAATATTATGAAAATCTGCTCTTTGTATGATTGATTAAAAATTATATGGAATAATAATATATTATGTTGTTTAAGGTTGTTATTTTATAATTTAACAACCAAATTAAACCAAATCAAGTAATGATAATTATCAAGAGTAATAAGAAAATAAGAAAAAAAATTGAAAATTATTTTTTTATATACACATTGCACATATTTTAGACACTGTAAATTTCTCTTGAAATTACCTATAAAATATGCACATACCAAGTGCTATGTGTTTCTTTGTAACTATTCTGACAATGCTTTTACCAACTTTCGTCCTTCATATTCATACAAATAAAAAAAAATCATATTAAAATTATAATTTTCCAGTTATCAACATTTCATAAATATTTTAATAGTTTCTCTTATTTTCTCGCCTCTTGCCAAATAAAAAAAAATCACCGACGGTATCTAGAAAAGTATACTTTAGATTTCACATAGTATTATACGATTGAACTAAAATGAACTGTTTAATAACTTTTCGTATTTTATAGCTAACATAACATAATATTAAGTTTAAGGTTGATCCATAAATTACCAGTTACGTATTTAAGGTTGGTATATTTTTTTTATTACTATGAATATGAAGGATGAAAGTTGGTAAAAGCATTGGCAGAATAGTTACACAGAATCACATAACACTTGGCATGCCCTCATTTTATAGGTAATTTCAAGAGAAATTTGCAATATTAAATAATTCAAGAGAAATTTACAGTCTCTAAATGCACATATTTTATGTGTATTAAAAATATAATTTTCTAATTATTTTTTTTTTGTTAAAATTCTTGATAATTATTTTTCGTACATGGCTAAAAGACCTCCAGTCCAGTTGGTCCATAGCCAGTTAGGGAAAATATCCGTAACAAATACATTCACTACCACTATTATTCGAAATATGTTGTTGAACACATAGTTTTCTGGTTAATAACAAAACACGTAGTTTTATAGATAGTAATCTAGTTTTGGTTTCTATTTCTCTATACTTTGAAGAATATTCCAACGAAAATTATTATTTAGAGGAAATTAAATATTTTAATTTTCTGCTTGGGGAGTATCAAACCGATGACTAAGGAACTATTACAGCGAATAGATCTACAGTTTACCTTTTTTTAGATAATGCGAAGAATTGTGGATGCTGAGAATTTAATGCCGAAAATTAAGGAGCAAATCCGCCGATTAGATATGCCAATGAAGGTGGCACAAACCAGACTCTATAGCAAAACGTTGAGACCTCGAGTAGAACAGTGTAGAGATCCTCCTCAATATGGGTAATAAGCAGTAGTATTTGTTATTAAATCATTTTGTTCATCAACACGATTTAATAACAAAAATATCATCAACATCATATATTATTTAAACTATACCAAGAATAAATTGAATGATATAGTTATACAAAATGTACTATATTTTGCTTGGTAGTCTCGTACTTTAATATTAGCTTAGAGTAGAATATTCTTAAGATTTCCCCATAGAAGAGGTTTATTTTTTTTTCAGATTGATTGATGAGGTGAAGATAATAAACGAGAGCAAATCTGAGCTCCGCACTCAACTTCATCATGTAGAGGAAATCCACGCCCAACTAATGCTTACGAGGAGCAACTTGGAACGTGATATTCTTCAAAAGAGGAAGACTTTGGAGATCGACAGGCACATCCTGCGCGAAGTTAGATCCCACTATCCTTCAGCGAACGCCTTGTCAGGCTACATCGAGTAAATTAGACTTGGCATTGAATTGTAATCGATTTATTATTAATCGATCAACCGAACAGGATGTGTATCTTAAATTCTACAATTAATTTAAGATAATTACTTTTTCTGCATTAAATAATAATTAAATTTATTTTTTACACTGATGGACATTATATACAATTAAAATTTAATTAAAATATTTATAATTAATCAGCATTTACACCATCTGAAAATAGGTAATTAAAATTAGAAATAATTAAACTAAATTAAGTAGGAAGATTATACAATTGGTTCAACATTCTTGTATTCCACCAACAAATCAATAATAGCAATGTTTAGGAAACATGTATATTTAAGAAACTATTGACTTCTACAATCAGTTACAGTTTGTCGGTCATTTTGGCACTTTGTATATTAATTGGTTATATACAGAGTGTCTCAAAATTTACGTCCGTACTTTTGGGATTTGATTCAGGGGGCTAAAACAAATTGAAAATTAAAATTGAAAAATTTTCAGTTTGTCCCTCGTTACAGAGTTATTGATGATGAAAAATGCAGACAATAACTTTTTTGACCACTACTCAAAACACGATTTTGATTTATTCATTTTTTCAAATCTAGAGACATAATTGTCAGATTTGACAATTAGTTTGACAGATGTGGACAATATCTTGTTTTCAGTTCATCCTGTATATATAAATAACTCATTAAAAAGTCCATTACATAATACATTGAAAATTAAGAGTGGACATTTTTCCGTTCGTCCTTCGTTATAGATTGATAAAAAAAACAAAAAAATAAGATTTCAAATTTAAACTTTATTAAAAACTAATATTTTGAAAACAAGATAAGTGTGGCAAGTGTGAATTAAAAATCAGCCAATTACTTGTTAAAAATTTAATTTAGTTAATTTCCGATAATGTTAGTTGAGAAATAAATTGATTGATTAGGTGATTGAATCCTGAAATTAATTATATAACCAGATATCATTTTTTTGCATAGACCGCTGCTGTTCACTAGCCCAGAACTATGATTTAAATGTTTTCCAATTACCTGATAATTCCTGCTCCATTAAATTCGCATCATCCAACCAGGATGTCCACCATTATATTTCGTAATTCGCAGCTACTTTTTTGCACAATTAAATTCTAACACTATTAATTTTGTCCAATTACACATTCATATAATAATGGCTCCTTAAATACTTATCTCCCTCTCAATTTTACAATGTTTACATTATGATTGTAATGTCCACAGACGATTTTAAAATAATAAACATCCATTTTTTTCTTAATTAGATATATAATTATACAATTATTTTAATTTTTACTGTTGTGTATGTAATACGCAATGTCTGTAATATTTTTTTTTGTACGACTTCGAAAATATGGCAGGTGTTTGGTGTATTTTCGAGTGCATGGAAAGACTAATAGTGGAGGGAAAAGTCGAGGGGTGCAGACCACGTAGAAGATCACCGACACGATGGGTAGACAAAATGCGACATCTCACTGGCAATAGTCTGCATGAGGCTACCCGCGCTGGTCAATATAGGGACATATGGGCGGCAGAAATAGGATCAGCACATCGACATCGACGTCACCAAACCTTCAGGAAGGTATATTGCTGAAAATGATTTTAGTTTCTATAATAATTAACAATTATTTGGTCACTGACCTAAACTCTACTTCGTTTAATTGAGATCAACAAAATTTTATGTAATGAAAAGGCGAGTAAAATAATTTAGCACACACATATTTCAACATATCCTAAATAATTCCGCTTCATCCACTTTTTTTTTTGTGTAGATTAATGCACTTCAGGGATTTGCATGCGTATGTTAAATGAAATGTCATCGGTCTCGGTGTGGAAATTCCAATTCAACCTCAAGTGGAAACTGTTTGGTCTCTAACACCAATCGCCAGACCGCTTCATAAGCAAATTAATTAAATCCGACATGGACGAGTGATTTATTGAGAAATTGCTTGCATAATTAATTAGGTCGTAACTTAAGCGGCGTACGCAGGAATCCACAAGCAATGATTTATATGGTTTTTATTCTAGAAAATATTTTATTTTCAAAAACTACACATGTTCGTGAAATGTGAGAACCTGTTACTAACAAATTTTTAGTTAATAATAATATTAAAAATAATAATTTAATGTTTTAATATTGTTTATGTACTGTCGATGATTTAATGATACCTATGTAATTTTCTATTTAGATTTTAATATTACATAGCCTCAGTAAGAGTAATTAGCTTAGGTTAATAAAGAAAACACTTGGTAAAGTTTCACAAGTTTTAACTTGTATTACTTGTGAAACTTTACCAAGTTTTTTCTATATTAACCTAATCAAAATGTTTCACCAAGAAGTAACCACTTCCTCATACAATTTAAATAATAATTAGTTTCTAATTAGTAGACGTGGGTTCACGTCTACTAATTAATCGAAGCCCTAATTTCACAATGTGTAATAATAATTGTTATTCAAAATCACATATTAAACGCAGCAACTCATTCCATGCAAAAATATCACGCAGACATGCAATAAGCAGATAGTGAGAACGCCAACAAATTCCATTGGAACACAAAAAAGTGTTTTTGTTAATCTGCTCGATGCTACACACAATAGACGGATTTAACTTCAATGCGAGCGCATTGTCATTATTGTGGACCAGTAAAGATCCTTTTTACACGTTTAATAAAATGCAAAGTTTTTGTACTGTCGAAAGCAATTTAGAAGTGAGCACTAAATGGAGTTTTTTCAGTTTCATTTGTAACAAATAAGTTAATTGGGCGCTCGAATGGTCGCCAGTAAATTTCCAATAATTTACGCATTGAAAACAGTGAATCGATTTTCGTACAATTTCGCACAATTGCGGTGATACTTCGATTATGTATGACGTATGATGTATGACAGTATGTTATGTATGATGTATGACAGTACTTAAAATCTAAATATCAATAGTGCAATAGTTACAGCTATACAAGTACACACGTATACAATAGTATATTTACAATAGTAAATACAATACAATTGTATTTGATTTGCTTCACTTTACTTATAACCTTACATTATATCTCTTGCTATTTGCAATTTCTTTCTAGGTACGTGTATATAGACAACACATAAATAATATATTATTTGATATAGAAATATTTTCAAAAAGTTTAACTTTTACAAATTTGTTTTACTTAGTATTTTAGTTTCTTCTTACATACTTTTCCCAGTTACTATATACATAGTAACAGAAAGTATTGTAATCATGAAAATTTTGGATTTGAAAGATTTTGGGAAATACAGTTTTTGAATCGGAAAAAAATAATTTCAATTTTGTTTTTCTGTCTATCTTTTCTCCCTCAGTACCCCAGGAAGCCAAATAGATTGACTTCAAATAGTTTTTGGACGTGGTCGTTTTTTGTTTTTTTTTTGCAAATCGGAAAGAGTGCAAAGAATTATTATATAGATTTATGGAAAAAAACACACGTTTTAAATTAAATTTACAAGAAAATTTGTTAGCACAGTTAGCACAGTTAGCCAAACTAAACTTATAACTAACTTTTATAACTAGTTTTATATATAGTATAGTTTTTATAACTAAGTATATTTTAGATGTGCTCGCTCGTATATAGAACTCTTTCATTTTCTTATTACATTTGTTTTAATATATTTTATTAATAATTTAAAAATAACTATCTGTTTTGCAACAAAAAAAAGTTGTCGCTTCCAAAAAGCTTCAACATTTTTTTTCTTCGATTTTCCAATCCACCTGATTCCATTTCCTTACACCCTCCAATATTTCGGCGGGTCCAGGAATTCAAGATATATTCAATTACAGCAATGACTTTTTCTTTGATGATTTTTATTTATTTTTGTGTGTAGGCTGTCTCAAGTATTTTTTTTCTTGTTTGTTAGAGTCAATTATAAAAATAATGATCAATGTGCGATCATTACTTATATTATTTATCATTAATTTCTTAAAATGTAGTATAAACGCTTGCATTTTATACAGTGTGTCACAAGTAAACTTTTCCCTCCAAAATATTTGTTTCTATTAAAATATAATAAATATCCTCAAATAATCCTCCTAACACGTCGATTTTAGTTTGGAGCTGGAACGTTTTTAAGATAGTAGTTAATGCTATCCAGGGGTGACTCCAAAAATCTTCAATTGAAGAGTAGGTCATACTTTTCAATTGAAGATTTTGAAGAGGACGTGTTTGAGGATATTTATTTTATTTTAACAGAAACGAATATTTTGGGGAGGGAAAATTTTACTTGAGACACACGGTATAAAATGCAAGCGTTTATACTATATTTTAAGAAATTGATGATAAATAATATAGGTAATGATAAATGATATATTTAGTGCTTTTACTTGGACATGAAAATGCTCGCAATTGATTAGAAACGAATAATAAATCAACATTAGAAAATATTTCTAATTTTAATGATCACTAAAATTCGAATCTACTATACAGGGTGAGTAAAAAGTAAGGAACAATCTCTCTGGACCCTTTATTATTATTTTTAGAAAAAAAAAGTTTTGAACAAAAGTTTGATGGCTAGATATTTGCCACTATTTGATATTTATTTATTATTATTTGTGATGCGTCACTTTCGAAAATTATGATCATCGATACTTTTTTGTTTAATGGTACCCTATTGTTTTCTATTAACAAATTTGATAGCATTTGTTTTTCTCTTCATGAATATCTAAAAATACTATGAGATTGAATAGGACAATGGTTTTTTTAATGGTAACCTATTTTTTCTATAAACAAATTTGATAGCATTTATTTTTCTCTTCATGAATATCTAAAAATACTCCTCCTAACACGTCGATTTTAGTTTGGAGCTGGAACGTTTTTAAGATAGTAGTTAATGCTATCCAGGGGTGACTCCAAAAATCTTCAATTGAAGAGTAGGTCATACTTTTCAATTGAAGATTTTGAAGAGGACGTGTTTGAGGATATTTATTTTATTTTAACAGAAACGAATATTTTGGGGAGGGAAAATTTTACTTGAGACACACGGTATAAAATGCAAGCGTTTATACTATATTTTAAGAAATTGATGATAAATAATATAGGTAATGATAAATGATATATTTAGTGCTTTTACTTGGACATGAAAATGCTCGCAATTGATTAGAAACGAATAATAAATCAACATTAGAAAATATTTCTAATTTTAATGATCACTAAAATTCGAATCTACTATACAGGGTGAGTAAAAAGTAAGGAACAATCTCTCTGGACCCTTTATTATTATTTTTAGAAAAAAAAGTTTTGAACAAAAGTTTGATGGCTAGATATTTGCCACTATTTGATATTTATTTATTATTATTTGTGATGCGTCACTTTCGAAAATTATGATCATCGATACTTTTTTGTTTAATGGTACCCTATTGTTTTCTATTAACAAATTTGATAGCATTTGTTTTTCTCTTCATGAATATCTAAAAATACTATGAGATTGAATAGGACAATGGTTTTTTTAATGGTAACCTATTTTTTCTATAAACAAATTTGATAGCATTTATTTTTCTCTTCATGAATATCTAAAAATACTATGAGATTGAATAGGACAAATATCTGTGATAATCGAGTTTAATGCCTGATGACAAAAATGTGAAAAATGAAAGACTGCTTTGGAAAACAAATGATACAAGTTAAAAAAATACGCTTTACTAATGAGAGTTTCTTTTTCCAAAATAAGATTTGATTGGAAAGTGATTCTCAATAATTATGTTACGTTTAACAAAAACGGAACGCATATTGTTGTCCATAGTTAATGGACAACAATGTGAAAATATTTTGTGATGAACTAGTATTGTTAAATTTTGTTTGTCATTATTTTACTGAAATCATTTGTTTTATTTTTGTGTTAAAAATACGAACTTATTTCTTATATATTTTTGTTCTAATTTCGATGAATCATAGTTCATCATCAAAATTTCGATGCGTTTTGTTTTTATTAAACGTGCCATGAACCAAAATTATTGAGAAACACTTTCTAATATAGTTTAATTTACAACCTTGTTTGATATAGGCAAACAAACATTAGCAATTCGTATTTGTTTAACTTGTATCATTTGTTTTCCAAGGCAGTTTTTCATTTTTCACTGTTAAACTTTGTTTCGGTTAAACGTGCCATAAACCAAAATTATTGAGAAACACTTTCTAATACAGTTTAATTTACAACCTTGTTTGAAATAGACAAACTAACATTAGCAATTCGTATTTGTTTAACTTGTATCATTTGTTTTCCAAGGCACTCCTTAATTTTTTACATTTTTGTCTTCAGGAATTAAACTCGATTTTCTCAAAAAAATTGTTATGCAACCTCATGGTATTTTTAGATATTCGTGACGAGAAAAACAAATGCTATCAAATTTCATAATAAATAAATAGGTTCCAATTAAAAAAAATCGATGACGTCATTTTGAAATGTGACGCGTCACCAAAAAAATGAAACCGTCAAATTGCGGAAAATAATTAGCCATCAAACGTTTCTTCAAAACTCTTTTTTCTACAAATAATAATAAAGGCTCAGGAGATGTGGTTCCTCACTATTTACTCACCCTGTATAAACTTCTAAATTTCTAAAATTCTAAATAATATAGCATAAAATATATAATTACATAGATGTTTCATTATTTTGATTCATCTCGTTTGTCAGTTGTGCTATGTAACTTGTTATGGATTGTTCTCCTCTTTCCTTACAAGTTAGGGTGTGATATTTTCCTGCTTCTGCATTGCACAGTCGGCACAAGCAGTCTCCTCCTGGTTCATGGAAGGATCGATTCTTGCATGTTAGATGATGATAACCATGCCATTATCTAGTATAAACAGGATAAACTTATTGTTCAACATAGAATAATTATCAAATTCAAAATTCAAAAATCTCATTTCAAACTCACCTTGCTTTAAATAGGTAAGAGTATTTTTATTTATGCATTTGAAATGTAAATGAGAAGATAAATTTCCAGTGACTGTAAATTTGAAGTTTCCTGTAATTTATGGCATTACAACGACTTTCACCATAAATTTCAGGCAGCATATGCTCTGTTGACAAATTGTGATTCATTTGATTTGTGATCACAAATTTTCACATTTTACCTGATTTTTTTTAAGTCGATTATGATTCCCATAAATTATAATCTCTTCAATTAGAATCTGAATTGTTTAACTCATATTTTGTTGGGAAATAGAAAGATCCAAGTCAGTAATTTTTATACTCGATATTGATCAATACTTAAAAGAAAATTAAGAACGAATATAATTAAATTTATATACCGGGTCCGTCATTTCACCTCCCGTCTACTATAGCTCAGTTACTAATTAAACTAGGATTTTGATATTTTGCACGCTCTACTTGCATTCAGGGGCGTATTTCAGGAAAATATTTTTGATTATACAGGGTGTCCCAAAAAATGGGACAAAATGGGTCATGATGATGTATATATTTAAATTGCATGGTACATTTTTGTTCGTTTTTGGGGTGCCCTTTAAGGATGCCTACATACCAATTTTATTAAAATCGGTTTAATGATTTTAGCCCAAAAAAATAAAACTGAAAAAAATCAGTTTTGCACCATTGGTTAAGAAAATTAATAAGAGATAAAAATATGCCTTGTAAATAAAACCATACAAGGTACTCATTAAATAAGGTCTGACAGTTGCGTTAACCAAGTTTTATTGATATGCATTATACAGAGTGTCCAAAATTAAGTGTCAAACTTTTCAAACTTTAAAACACTTAATTTTTCTTATTAAATTGGAGCCCCTGTATATTTTCCATGTAGAACTAATAGAATTTTTTCCTAATTACAACTCTCATCCATAATGGGCACCTAAATAAGCAACAAAAGTATACCATGCAATCTAAAAATATACATCATGATAACGTGACACTTTTTTGGGACACCCTGTATAATCATTTTTTTTCTCCTGAAATACACCCCAGAATGCAAGTTAAGTCTGCAAAATATAAAAATCCTAACTCAATTAGTAACTGAGCTATAGAAGACGGCAGGTGAAATGACGGACCCTGTATAATTAGTAAATTACTGAAGAAAAGAAAAAAACATGTTACATTACCATATGTGACAAATACAAGTAGAAAAACATGTAAAGAGTTTAAGAAATATAATATTAAAGCATTAAAAATTAACAAAAATAATTTTGGAAAATTTAGAATCAATAATAAAATTGAAAATATAGGCAAATTAAATAAATCAGGAGTGTATCAAATTAGTTGTAAACATTGTGATGTTATATACATAGCCAAAACAGGGAGGAACTTTCAAACAAGGTACAATGAACATAAAAAGTGATACAGAATTTATGTGGACACACAGAATTAACGTGCCATTGTATAGAAACAGGACATCATCATATGGTGAGTTGATATCTCTATTATCTTTATCTTTATTGATATCTTTCTATTAAATTTTCAGAAAAAGGAGATATAACATGTTGAAGGGAGATCAAAAACATGTTCAAACATGTGAAACATGTTTAAAGAGAGATCAAAAAAACTATTATGGAAGGAAAAAACGTAATGAATAATCAAAACGAGCTGTTCCAAGGCAATGATATTTTTATAACAGGGATTCATTTGAAATAATGAAATTAATCAAATGTGTCATCAATCAAATACATTTTATTGTAACCAATATAATCCGCTGAAAATGGCTGAATAAGCCAAAACACGTGTCAGGAAACTAATAAAATTTACATATGAAACAAAACTAGAGTAATAATACATAATTTACATTTCTTAAAACCTATTAATTGTTGTTAATTAACTAATTATTGTTTACCTATTAAATGGTAAACAGAACTCCTTTTCAGAAAAAGGAGATAGATTAAACATGTTAGAAGGGAGATCAAAAAAGTTATTATGGAAAGAAAAAACATAATGAATAATCAAAACTAGCTCTTCCAAAGCAATGATATTTTTATAGCAGGGATTAATTTGAAATAATGAAATTTATCAAATGTGTCATCAATCAAATAAATTTTATTGTATACACATATAATCCTCTGAAAATGGCTGAATAAGCCGAAGCACGTGTCAGGAAACTGATAAAAAATATATACGAGGGCTGTTTGATGGAAGAGTGACTTTTCAAAGGTTGGTAACACTTTCGCTATAATGATTATGTTGCTAGCTCCTGAGGTCTTTCGGAGGTCTACTGTAAAAATTTGGCACCAATCTCACAGATAGATTATGTTTTATACTTATTTGAAGAAAACTGTTTTCATTGTTGTGAAAATATGGAGAAAAAATAATTTCGAGTGTTGATTAAACATTATTTTCTACGTGACAAAACAACTAAAGAAACAGAGGAAAAGTTACGTAAATATTATCCAGAATCTGCTCCGTCCCATGGAATGATTTTTAAGTGGTTTCTGCCTTTAAAAGTGGCCATATGAGCACGGTTGGTGCAGATCGTCCGAAACCATAATTTACTGTAACTACTCCAGAAATGGTTAATAAACTCTATGGCCTTGAAATTGGCAATCGTCGAATAAATGCTCGTGAGATAGCTGATGAAGTAGACATCTCAACCGAACGAGTATACAATATTTTGCATGAATATTTCAATAAGAAAAAGCTATCCGCGAAATGGTTGCCGCGTTTGCCTAATGGTGATCAAATGCGCGCTCGCATTAAGAATTTAGAAGAATGTTTGGCCATCTTCAACGTAATTCAAAGGATTTTTTTCGTCGATATGTCACAGTAGATGAAACTTTGATACATCATTATACTCCAGAAACAAGAATACAGTCTAAATAATGGATTTCTCCATGCGAACATGCTCCCAAAAAGGCAAAAACACTTTTTTCGGCCAATAAGGTCATGGACACAGTTTTTTTTGGGATTCTAAAGGTGTAATCTTTATTAATTGTTTACAAAAAGGAATAACTATAACTGGCCAGTATTATGCTGATTATCCAGACACGTTTTGATGCCGAACTTGAAAAACAACGACCGCATTTGATGAAGAAAAAAAGTGTTGTTCCATCACGATACTGCGCCCTCATATTCGTCTGCAATTGCTACACTAAATTGGCTGAATTGCATTACAAATTACTGCTTTATCCACCATACTCGCCAGATCTGGCTCCCAGTGATTTCTTCTTATTTCCAAATTTTAAAAATGGCCGGGTGGACAAAGATTTTAGGCAAATGAAGAGGTGATAACCGAGACAAATGCATATTTTGAAGACTTTTCGAAAGATTACGTTTGGGAAGGTTTAAAAAAACTGTAAACTCGCTGGGCTAAGTGTGTACAGTTAAAAGGGTGTGATGTTGAAAAATAAATAAAAAATTCAACAGAAAAATAACGTTTTCATTAAAAAGTCACTCTTCCGTCAAACAGCCCTCGTATGAAAGAAAACTAGAGTAATTATACGTAGTTTACATTTGTAATAATTAAGTTTTTCAAGAAATTCTAAAAAAAAATTTTTTTTAGAGAACTTAGCAATTGTTGTAAATTTGTCAAGGCGGAAAGACCGCAGGTCGATAGCCTATAAAATATTGTTGCAATTATTATATTGTTAAATATTGCTAAAAAATTTTTTTTTAAGAAACTTCGCAATTGTTGTAAAATTGTCAAGGCGGAAAGACCGCAAGTCGATAGTCAATAAAATATTGTTACTACTACTGGTAATTTCTATAAAATAAATTATTTATTTATTAACCAAAGCATCATATCTGAACAATTATGAAGAACTGAGAAGTACTTGATTGATAAAAGTTTATAAAATTCAGACTAAATTGTCGTCGAGAATTGAAGACTCTGCTACAACAAGGGGATAGTCCAAACTGATAATTTTACTTAATTAAAAAAAGTTTCAGGTATTTACTGTTAAAGAAAAAAATACTATGCAAATTATAGAAAGTCAAATGTTCTTAAGTCCAACGGCTGTTAGGCAATAACATCATACTCAATTTGCAAGTAATCCAAAAACATGTTTTTTTTAAATTTTATGTCTACATATGTTTTTATACAATTTTTAAAAGTTTAGAAATAACATCTGTTTTGCAACAAACAAATAATTCACGAACAAAAAAAATAGTCGTTAGTTACAACAAAAATACTTTTATATAAATATATTTCAATAAGAAGTCAAAAGTTCTTAAGTCTTGATGCGTTAGGTAAAAACATAATTCTCAATTTACAAGTGATCCAAAATATAACAAACTAATTCAGAAGCTCTTAATTCTAACTTTTGAATTAGCTTGTTATCTCTTTGAACTCTTCCCAAATAGATATGAAAGATATAGTTTTTACCATCCGAAAAATTACAAGCTAAGTCAGACGTTCTTAGTTCTATCATTTGAGTTAGATTAAAACTCTTAAATCTCTTAAATTAGATTCATTAGATTTTGTACATACTAAAATGTGTAATAAGGGTTCCAAAATATAACAAACTAATCCATAAATCTCTGATTTAGCTTGGTACATTTTGGAAAATGGGTATTTTTTAGTACATGAAGGCATGTCCACATTTGGCCATGCTTTCCATTTTTAAGGAACTTAATGCTAAATCATTTGGCATAGGAAACGTAAAAACATAATACTCAATTTACTAGTGATCCAAAATATAACAAACTAATTTAGAACTTCTTAATTCTAAATTTTGAATTAGCTTGTTATATCTTTGAACTCTTCCCAAATAGATATAAAAGATATAGTTCTTACAATCCGAAAAATTACAAGCTAAGTCAAACGTTCTTAGATCTATCTTTTGAGTTAGATTAATTCTCTTAAATCTCTTAAATTACATTCATTAGGTTTTGTACATACTGTTCTTAAATGTGTAATAGGTGTTCCAAAATATAACACACTAATCCATATATCTTTGAATTTGCTTGGTACATTTTGGAATATGGGTAGTTTTTAGTACATGAAGGCATATTCACATTTGGCCATGCTTTCCATTTTTGTGGAACTTAATGCTAAATCATTTGGCACAGGAAACGTCACCACATAACCTTCCTCCTGTGAAACTTTTTGAGGAAGGCTTACTCATCTGGAAAATTCGAATCGACCTACAAGCCAGAAGGTTTGTTACGCTTTTTGGGCAGAGAAAAAAGTCAGCAGTTCCGGAAGCCGGATGTGGGCAACAGATTTTCCTGCTGCAGCCCGACGGGCCGCAAGAAAATTTGTATTATACATTTATTCCGGCCCTGACCTTAACTAACCACACTCGCACATCCGTGCACAGACAGACGTATCAGACGTTTTCTGCGCTTTCTAAAACCAAACTCCACGAGGATGGGATATATTCGTAAGTGTAATACCCATTCACCTGCCAGTAGGTCGTTCTATGAACCATAAACTCCCCACCAGATGAGCGCCCCGGCCGAAGTAAATATTGTATTGTGTTTTCGGTGTGGACATTGTATTCACATATGAAAATCATTTATTGCTAACGTAGCATGTGTGAAAAGTATTTGTTTTCGTTCGAAACATGTCCGAAGTGATTGTTTAGTGTGCATCCACAGCGGTAACATGGGATTATTTCAGCTGCTTTGGGTAAGCTTTAATTCCATTCATTGATTGGCTGGTGTGTTGTTTGTGCATTGCCAATGCATCGCACATACCGTGTAATTTTTGCATTACTATAATTAAAGATTGCCGAGTTTAATTATGGTATTCGGTTTTCGATTTAATAGCGTTTAATTATCGCGCTCCGAACCTTGTTATTTCGCTTGTTTGTAATGTGTCCATGATATTAAAGATTTTTTACCATAAGAGGAAAACTAAAGGTCTTGCAGACTTGCAACGATTATGTATTTGAATATTATGATATAAATTTAGTAATTATTATCAAACAAGCTTAAATATTTAATTGTGTTTTTAATTTAATATTTTCGAAAGATAAACTATTGCACTTTTTTATAAATAAAAAAATGTGCAAAAGTCTTGCAAACTTCGCAATAAAATAAATTCATATTATCAATAATATTGCGAATAATTACATATATAGGTACAATAAACAATACCTACTCTACGGTGTAGTAATATACTAAAAGATATGTCAATAACATTAAACGCCCAATTTTATGTTTATACCACATGTCCCCGGATTGAGTTTACAAGAGCAAAAAAAAAATGTTTAGTTTGATGTAAAAATGTTATAGTTATTAAAATTTTTGTTTGGTCTGAAACTACCATTTCAGTTATTAAAAGTTTCATTTATTTATACAGGGTGTTGATAAAATCAAAAACTTTTAAATCTTGTGTTGACACATTTTTTTACTATATGCCAATAGAATCTAAAATTACATTTAACATTATTATAGAAAAATAACATCGTTCAAACAATCACCCAAATGCAGAAGATAATTCTAAAAATTTGCATCAATAACTATTGAAGAAATCTAAAACAGTTTTCAGGAGTTCCGTATGAGGCTTGAACTGTGTGAAGAAAATGGTCAAGCTTAATATTTTATAGTTTTATTTAATAGATCCTTTCTTTCTGGAATTAACGGTATATATTGTTTTATACATTACTTAAGAAAAATTTAGTTCAAAAAGCAAAAGGGATTGTTTGAATGATGTTATTATTTATTTATTTTTATGTTGTTACATGTAATTTTAAATTCATTCATTTTAGGTGACCTATACTTACTAGTTTGCACCTAATATTTGTTTAGCGGTTAGATTCATCATATCCACAAAAATTAGCATAATGTATCACGTTAGTCTTAATTGATCGTACTAATAAACAGTAATTAATATTTTTAAGATATAAATTATTGCGATATTTTGATGCGTGCCTTATAGGAGTAGTAATAATTCAATTTGCAAAGGTTAGCAACATTTTTGCATGGTTCCAATAAATAAACGCCAGTATTAAGAAATGAATGCGGACTAATTGCTTACCTATTAATTAAAGCAACGAGAGTAATTAATTAATAATTTAACCTCGAGAGGTATAATGTGTGGAAGTTCAATAGTAAAAAATATTAAATGAAACACATTAATAATAATTAACACAAAGTCAACCTAAAAATCTTGATTCAATTTCTTATTTTATTTCTTTATTACTACACTATTTACTTAAAACCAGGGTTGGGGGGATTTAAATCAATGGATTAAAATCATGATTTAAGTCGTAATTTAAATCAACTGATTATTTTAAATAAATCAATTGATTTAAATCATGATTTAAATCAACTGATATTTTAAAATAAATTAAATTTACTGTCAATTTTATTTACTTAAAACCAGAGTTGGTGTGATGGTGAGCTATAATGTGTGAAAGTTTATTAAACTTCCACAGTAAAACATATTAAATGAAACACATTAATAATAATTAAGAAACACTCAACCTAAATATCTTTATTCAATTTCTTATTTTATTTCTTTTTTACTACACTATTTACTTAAAACCAGGGTTGGGGGGATTTAAATCAATTGATTTAAACCATAATTTAAATCATGATTTAAATCAACTTATTTTTTTTTAATAAATCATTGATTTATATCATTTTTTTTTAAATTAATCATTGTTTTTGCACTGTTTGTTCATTCCAATAGGTGAACAATTAAAAATATAATGTAACTGTAGAGTTAGCATACTTCAAAGTAGATAATTGTTACTAAGTAAAATATTTTTCTATTCTTTTCTCATTTCTCATTTTTTTGTCCATCGTACAGATACACAAAAAATTGTTTTATTCATCAATTCTTGTTCAAAATCAAGAATTGATAACAAAAATCATATGATTTAAATCGTGATGTAAATCAATTGATATAAATCACACCTAAACTTGCAATAACTAATTAGAAATATAAAAATATCAAATAAACCATTTTTTTAAAGAATCTTTGATTATTTTTTTTTTAAATAATGAATTAGTCCAACTTTACTAAAAACTGAAGTTTATATCTAATGTTCTGCTAATGTCTAGTTGTATATCAAATCAGAAAAAAAAGAGCAAGTAGGAAATGAAGAGGCAACATGCAATAATAATATTATATTGTCAGTAAGTAAAATATTTTTCTATTCTACCATTTTTTTGTCCTGCACATGGTACAGATATACAGATACACAACAATTTGCTTTATTCATCAATTCTTGTTCAAAATCAAGAATTTATAAAAAAACTCATGATTTAAATCTTGATGTAAATCAATTGATATAAATCATATCTGAACTTGCAAAAATTAATCAGAAATATAAAAAATCAAATAAATCATGATTTATTTAATTTTGTTTTAAAGAATCATTGATTTTCTGATTTTTTTCTTAAATAATGATTAAGTCCAACTTTACTTAAAACTGAACTTTAAATCTAATGTTCTGCTAATGTCTAGTTGTATATCAAATACCAAAGGAAAGAGAAAGTAGAAACAGAAGAGGCAACATGCAATAATAATATTAGATTGTCAGTAAGTAAAATATTTTTCTATTCTTCCATTTTTTGTCCATCACATAGTACAAATACACAAAAATTTGCTTTATTCACAAATTCTTGTTCAAATTCAAGACTTTATAAAAAAAACTAATGATTTACATTGTGATGTGAATCAGAAATTAAAAAAAAATCAATTAAATCGTGTTTTTTTTTCAAGGATAATTGATTTTTTTTATCATGATTTATTCCAACTGTCCTTAAAACTGAAGCTTAAATCTAATGTTCTGCTATGTTCTGTTTGGTATATCAAATACCAAAAAAATATGAGAAAGTAGGGAGAGAAGGGGCAACATGCAATAATAATATTAGATTGTCAGTAAGTAAAATATTTTTCAATTCTTCCATTTTTTTGTCCATCACATTTACACAAGAATTTATAAAAAAAAATCATGATTTAAATTGTGATGTAAATCAATTGATATAAATCATATCTGAACTTGCAAAAACTAATCAGAAATATAAAATAATCAAATAAATCATTATTTATTAAAAAAAAATTAAAGAACCATTGATTATAGTTTTTTTTTTTAATAATGATTTAGTCCAACTTAAAAACTGAAGTTTAAATCTAATATTCTGCTAATGTCTCGTTGTATATCAAATACAAAAAAAAAAGAGAAAGTAGGAATAGAAGAGGCAATTTGCAATAATAATATTAGATGAGAAGTGAGGGAATTCAAATCTGATTCCGACATCACGTGACTTTTTTCGAATGTTTAGTTATATGGATATAAAATAATGCAAATTATTATAAAATCAATTAATATTATTTTTCAAAAACTGTCTTTAAAGACTTGGGGTACCTCAAAACAAATATATTAAACAAATTCCGTTTAAAAATATATACCGTATACCAAACAATACTTTGTCTGCATATAGAAAGTGATAATAAGACGACAAGTGAGTAAATAATGATAAATTAAATTGTTAAATTTAGATAATGCTAATCAAGGAAAACAATGTAAATGACGTAGTAATAAGATCATTCATTCGGAAAGGTAATAATATTAACGCAGAAAAGAAAATAATAAGATCGTGGTCTTACAAGAAAAAGAGTCCAACTCAAAACATACAGTTTAGAGATAAATTAATTTGAAAATTCAATCATGTTCACTTTATGATGCATCTAGTTATGTTTTGATAGTCCAATCAATATTTATGGTTTGTGAAAAGTTTTGTAGATTCCTAGCCAAGTACAACAAACAAACTTTTTTGAAAATTCAATACTTTATGGTGCATCTAGTTATGTTTTGATAGTCCAGTCAATATTTATGGTTTTTGAAAAGTTTTGTAGATTCCTAGCCAAGTACAACAAACAAACTTTTTTGAAAATTCAATACTTTATGATGCATCTAGTTATGTTTTGATAGTCTAATCAATATTTATGGTTTGTTAAAAGTTTTGTAGATTCCTAGCCAAGTACAACAAACTTTTTTGAAAATTCAATACTTTATGATGCATCTAGTTATGTTTTGATAGTCCAGTCAATATTTATGGTTTTTGAAAAGTTTTGTAGATTCCTAGCCAAGTATAACAAACAAACTTTTTTTTCCTGATAAATACAACGAACATTCAAGGTACCAATCATTTCAACTCATTTTTGTCAAATTTTGACATTTTTTTTGTATGCCCACGAGATGATAAGATAAAAATGATGAAGTGGGAGTAATGATATGAACGTAAAGGAGAAAATAATGAGATAAATGATATGGCGAAGATAAAAAAGATAATATATAAAATAGATGACAAACTTGAAAACACGAAGGAAAGTAATAAATAAATTCTTTTTGCACCAAAAGTGCCAATATCAAGTTATATTTTTAATGCTAGAAGTGCCAAAGTAACTTTCTAACTACGAGCGGACAAGATGACATGAAATATATCAGTGTCAATATTTTACAATATCACTTATTTACTATTACTAACTATTTTACTACTACTATTTTAGTAGTAGTACTATTTTACGAACTTGTATCATAAGTTCGTAAAATAGTCCTTTTCAGTACAAGCGTGAATTTTGATGAACGAGGCACAGCCGAGTTCAACAAAAAACGCGAGTGCAAAAATGCTCTCTGCGAAAGTGTATCATACAAAGTTTTTTTCTGCGACAACTTTTATCAAAAATTTGAATGTCTCACATTACACCAATTATATCATTAACTTGAATATTTAAAGTTTTGAACATCTTTCGTATTATTGAATGTTGACTTCTAGGTAAAATTTGATGCACAATACTATATTTTTTAATCTAAATTGGTGAGTGAATGAATTGTGGGTAAAACTTATTTTACGCACAGTTGATGTTTTACTGACAGGTAATTTTTTCATGCACTTGTGCTAAAAAGTACCACCTTACTGTAAATTTTACATTACCCTACCTAACTTTACTGTAAACAGTGCGTTAAAACGTACAGTGTTATTCATGAAAATTTAAGCCGCGGTTTAACGGTGGTTTAGTCTTAGTAACCTTGGTAACCCTTTACACAGCTAAATCACCGCCAAACCACGGTTAATTTTTAATTTTCATGCATAATGTTGTTGGATTATGCACTGTCGTAGAAAAACTTTGTTATTTTTGCAACATGTTGAACTGCAATTTTCTCAACAAAAACTTGGCATTCGTACTTCTTGGACCAAGCCACAGAATTGGTAATGCCAGCGGTTTTATGAAAGTTTGAAACATTTTTACACGAAAGCTCCAGTAAACCTTTACCTGGCCATAAATCCTCCTGTAAACATATGACCGAACGCGTAAACTCAAATAGCATAAACCATATGCTAATTTTTTATGTCTCCTGGTCCACTGCGAGATGTGCGTTTCTATTATTCAAATCGTCCATTGCACGGAGAATATGAAGCATTTCGGCGCTTTCAATGTAAAAGTGTGCCGTCTGTGTCACAGTAATCGCCGATTTCGTCAGCTCCACCCGCGCTCTTCCTCTCTTCTAGGAAGAAAGTGAGAGCGAACGAGACGTGAATGAATAATGCATGTGTTGAAACGCGACCGAGACACCGTCGGCATACTAAACGCCGTACACAAATCATGCGTGTGCGTATGTATCATGTGTCGTTACCTTTATAGCAAGTAATAAATTGTGCCATATCATGCATAATACAGCGTAGAGAAATTAATACTCGAAGCTCTTGCTTTTGGAAAAATGGGTTTTCGGTGCATAAGCTGCTCATTTATCAAAGCTGCTCATAAGCTTTGCTATTACCAAATTTTGCCTGTAAAAATTAGACTACGTATTATTATTAAATAAATAACTTTATAACTAACTTTGTGTACTAACAGCTGTCACAAATTTTAAAGGTGAGCTCATATTACATAATACATAGCACATAACACATAACAAATAGCACATAGCATTGGCACAAAATTAGACTACTTATTATTATTAAATAAATAATTTTTTAACTAACTTTTTGTAGTAACAACTGTCAACTTCAAAAGATGAGCACATAGCACATAATACATAGCACATAACCCATAGCATATAGCTGATAGCATGGGCACATAGTGAACATAGTGCTAGAAAATATATTTAGTTATATAAAATAAACTGAAAACAAACAAACAATAAAATATAAATAAAGAAAAATGGTAAAATCTATTTAATGTATTATAAGAATTTTCACGAAGCTCAAAGAATAATATAAACACACATAGTAGTCTTTTAGTCAGTGTTGATACTACTTAATTATATTATAATTTTTAATATTATACTTATGTATTATATACGAAAAAAAACCAAAATCTCAAAAAAATTCAATTCAGTTCATTTGTGTCGGGTCATCATCAGTCATCTTTTGTTTTTCACTTACAAATTTATAATTTTGTAATGTAATGGAAAAGAAAGTGCATGTTCTCTTTTCTCTAATTAAGCACACAATATATTTTCCTGTATTTTCCATGTGCTTCAGGTATTTGTAGTGTCTTGTTGCACGTCTGGCGTACTTTGTGTATGCTCGTCTGCATATGGAGCCAAGCCCTGTTCGTACGTTCCAGTTGCTGCCGGAGAGACCCCAGCATGTGCCAGACCTGGAATGACCTTCTGCGAGTACCCCACACAATATCCAAGGTAAAAGAGTACCTCAGTAGATCATAAAAATGTCAAGAATGATCATTTCAATCCAACACGAACTGTAATTTGCAAGTCAAATTTGTACAAATTTATACAAATCTGCAAATTTGCTCTACTTCACAACCTCATTTCCAATTTAATTGATTCCCGTACAAGGCAAACAAATTTCTCAATTATATTTGCACTATTCAAAATTTGTAATAATATTTAAAGATATTTTAGACCATTGTAGAAAAAAATTCTATTCTCTCATCACAAGATGTACAGCTTGTACTAAGCCTTAATAGCTGTTAGCTTTAATAACTAAATCAAACATTTTCAATGATATTTAACAGCTAATGACTACTGTAAAAAAATCCTATGGGATAGACCTTAAAATTGGATGTTATTCATGTAATATTCTATCTTTTCATAATATTCCTTCTCATATTCTTCTGGTCATAATCTTCTACATCCAAGTAATGAGATACTTCAAATCTGATGAACTAGGTTATATCTTCTCAGTTTCCCTTATCATTTCCACTCTTCATTTCTCCTCTTCTACCTTATCATCATCTCACAAATACTAGTGTCCAATAACTACAAAAATACAAAAATACAAAAAATTATAAATCATTTATAAGACTGAAACTTGAAAGACCGTTTAGGTCGATAACCTAATAAAGAGTGTACTACTAGTCGGTCCGGCGAGAGCTGACTATGACTCATGGTTTTCGAAGAAAACGTTAAGGCTCGTCCGTTAATGTAATAGAATGAAATAAAAATAGAAACGTACGTCGAATTCCTACAATACGGAGCAATATGGATCAATGGAGCGATGAGTGGAGCAATGAGTGCAGCGATGAGTCACAGTCAGCTCTCGGCGGAGACTATACTAAACTAAATCCATTATAGATATGAATTGTCAAAGTACCATTGGCTTGGCATTATTGATCAAGTTTCTAGGAACACCAATGGGTATTTTAAATATTTAATTTTGGCGGCAATCGTAAAATTATTATTTATAATTTTGACCAAAATTCAAAAAGTTCAATTGTCCAATTTTGAATGAATTTAAAACGTTTTCGTTTCTTTCGCATTTTCACAATGTATTAACTAAAAATTGCAACAGTACCTTCTTGTTATTAAACTATTATAAAACTCAAATTATTAAAAACTAATAGGTCTCATTACCTCAAAACACATGTTGACATCAATGACATATTTGTTACTACGTTTTTACAAGTACATTGTCAAAATTATTATACAATGTGACATTTTGGCCAACCTTGAATTTGACAATTCATATTTATAATAGATGATCTGTACTATCAGAGAGTTTGAAAATTTTAAATAATTTATTGTAATGTTAAAAAATTGAATTTGAAGTTTCCTCAGTTAAGAAATGTATCGATAAAACAATAAATTTTCTTCAAAAGATTTATATCATAGACTATGTAACTTATGCCTTGAATAAAAGTTGGATCTGAAACTCGTTATATCGCATGATTTTTTTTGTAGAAATAGATACAAACCTGGAATACCAAGGATTTTACAATTGTGGAACAGATCACATAATAATCTGGCTCTAATTTTAATTTATAATAAAATATAATAATTTGTTAGAATATTCTAAATAAGTACATATCTTGAAATTTTTAATATGTGATGGTCTTGTTTATATAATTCTATTTTTTCTGCACTTCTTCCATACTAATCATCTTATTGTTTTTGACCTGATCTACTTTTCTCCTCCAGCTCTTCCACATTAGACAATTTATAAAATTGGTCTTGTTCATTTAATTCTACTTCTTCTGCACTTTTTACACCCAATCATCTTATTGTGTTTGAACTAATCTACTTTTTTCCTCCTGTTCTTCCACATTAGACAATTTATTAAATTGGTCCTGTTCATTTAATTCTACTTCTTCTGCACTTTTTACATCCTATCATCTTATTGTTTTTGACCATATCTATCTTTCTCCTCCTTCCACATTAGACAATTTATTAAAAAAAATAACATTTTTCTTCAAATATTATATCATATACATTCCAAATTTCTCCAATATATTTGCACTATTCAAAATTTGTAATAATATTTAAAGATATTTTAGACTACTGTAGAAAAAAGTACATCTCTTCAAATATTTAAGATGTGATGGTCATATTCATTAATTCTACTTCTGCACTTTTTTCATCCTGATCATCTTATTGTTTTTCACCATATCTACTTTTCTCCTCCTGCTCTTCCACATTAGATAATTTATAATAAAATTAAACAAATTTCATCAAATATTATATCAATTACGTTCCAAATTTCTCAATTATATTTGCGGTATTCAAAATTTGTAATTATATTTAAAGATATTTTAGACTACTGTAGAAAAAAAGGACATCTCTTCAAATATTTAAGATGTGATGGTCTTGTTTATTAATTGTACTTCTTCACCTTTTACATCCTGATCATCTGATTGGTTTTGATCTTATCTACTGTTCTCCTCCTGCTCTTCCACATTAGACAATTTATAAAAATGTTCAACAAATTTCTTAAAATATTACATGAAATACGTTCCAATTTCTCAATTATATTTGCACTATTCAAAATTTGTAATAATATTTGAAGATATTTTAGACTACTGTAGAAAAAAGTACATCTCTTCAAATATTTAAGATGTGATGGTCTCGTTCATTAATTCTACTTCTGCACTTTTTACATCCTGATCATCTTATTGATTTTGACCAAATATACTTTTTTTCCTCCTGCTTTTCACACATCAGACAATTTATTAAAAAATTCAACAGAAAAGAAAAGAAAATAGAAAAAAGTACATCTCTTCAAATATTTAAGATGTAATGGTCTTATTCATGAATTCTACTTATGCACTTTTTACATCCTGATTATCTTATTGCTTTTGACTATATCTACTTTTTCCTCCTTCCACATTAGACAATTTATAAAAATGTTCAACAAATTTTTAAAAATATTACATCAAATAAGTTCCAAATTTCTCAAAAATATTTGCACTATTCAAAATTTGAAATAATATTTAAAGATATTTTGGACTACTGTAGAAAAAAAGTACATCTCTTCAAATATTTAAGATGTGATGGTCTTGTTTATTAATTCTACTTCTGCACTTTTTACATCCTGATCATCTTATTGTTTTTGATCTTATCTACTGTTCTCCTCCTGCTCTTCCACATTAGACAATTTATAAAAATGTTCAACAAATTTCTTAAAATATTATATCTAATACGTTCCAAATTTCTCAATTGTATTTGCACTATTCAAAATTTGTAACAATATTTAAAGATATTTCAGACTACAAAAATCCTATACTCTCATCACATGATGTACAGCTTGTACTAAGCCTTAATTGCTTTCAGCATTTATAACTAGATCAAACATTTTCAATGATGATCAATATAATTACGTTTACCTTTTTTTCCACATCTTTATATAAATAAAGTTGTGGAAAAAAGGTGAACGTAATTTAATTGATTATTATAGAAATACTTTTCAAAAAGCTCTGAGATAAATATTTTCAATGATATTTAACAGCTAATAGTACCACTTGTGTTACTTAGTTCCGGTCTTGCAGTCTCCAATGAACTGATATTGGTGATGATCATTTCTTTAGGTACCATTGTCGACATAATGGTAGTCATGAAACTAATTATCAATAATGTTATATTAACATTACAATAATATAAATATGTGTATAATAATTAATGTTATTCAGATATTATATTACCAGGCTTGTATAAACAAATATAATTTCTTCATTTTCTATCAGTTTTAAACTTTTTATGTATAGATGTCAAGGAAATATTACAGATATACATTTAATTGGCCTCGAAGATCATGACTTGCAGAAAATATGTAAATTGTTTCGACGATTGCACAAGCGTCATTTCATTGATGCATATCATCAAATCTTCTATGGGCTGTAAATCCACCGCGCTTTAATTTTAATCTAGTAATTAAATATTTTTTATAAATGCTAAAATATGACTGTGCAGAAATTCAAATCCAAGCCGCACAATGAAATGCTAATTTTCTGTGAGGAAATGTGGAAATTGTGCCGTAATGAAGAAGCGATTGGATAGATATGACTAGAAGTTCTTTCTTAAGTATATTATAATATACTAATACTAATTAATAGTAATTATAATATTTAAATGTGCGTTACTTTAATATATGACATTCATCCTAATGGATATCAGAAGAAAAATATCTCGTGGGATCATATAACTGCATCAATTTTTTTTCTTTTTTTTTTCTTTTTTAGGTATATTTTCATAAATTACGTTTATGACATTTCTCAGTCAGTTTCACGATTATAATTTGTGGATTTACTCTTTTTTTTAGTATATATTTTCACAAATAGTTATTAAGACATTTCTTAGTCACTTTCACGATTATGATTTGTGAATGTTATAATTTCTTGGGTATATTTTCACAAATAGCTTGTGCCATAAATTGGCACAAAGACCAGAATTTATCTTATTTTCTTCTTGTCTTTAAGTTTGTCATCTATTTTATATATTCTTTTTTATCATCGCCATATCATTTATCTCATTATTTTCCCCTTTACGTTCATATCATTACTCCCACCTTATCATTTTCATCTTATCATCTCATGCATACAACAAAAAATGTAAAAATTTGACAAAAATGAGTTGAAACGATTGGTACCTTGAATGATTGTTGTATTTATCAGAAAAAAAGTTTGTATGTTGTACTTGGCAACGAATCTACAAAACATTGCAAAAACCAAAAATTTCTACTAGAGTATCAAAATATAACTAAATGCGTCATAAAGTATTCAATTTTCAAATTAATTTATCTCTAAACTGTCTGTTTTTAGTTGGTCACTTTTTCTTATAAGCCTGCGATCTTGTTATTTTCTTTTTTGCGTAAATATTGTTACTTTTTTCTTATGAATTATCTTGTTATTGTGTTATTTACATTAATATTATTATCTTAATTTTTTGCCTGACTCGTTTCGGTTTCTAAAAAACCATCATCAGAGGCATGATATATGTATTTTAGTATGTTTATATCTTGATTTTATTTTTACGATAAATATTTGTAATCAATTTGAATTTTGAAATTCGAAAGATGTCTGTTTTGAAAAAAACAGACATCTTTCTTCTTTCTTTTTTTTCTTTCTTTTTTCAAGTACCTAATAATAATACCTAAATACATAACTGGTAATTTATGGATAAAACCTTATAATAATATAAATATATAATACTAAAACTATATAATAATAATAATGAACGAAATAAAAGTAGCCACCTAGTTATCTACAATCATCACCATTGACAATTTCTTGAAATATTCTTCTTTTTTAAGTGAGGATGATTGTATGTTGCATTATTTTATAGTATCCTTGTTGAGGTACTGGCGAGTAGTAAAAAATAATAATTATAAATAAAACATGCATTTATGCATTTTTTCCTTTTTTTACAAATTTACAAATGCACTTTATTTTTATTTTCTCTTTTAATGTTTTAAAATTTAAAATAATTAATGTATCATATATTGCAGTGGCCTTCTATATCTTCTTATCACTCTAATTCTTTAATATTTCTTGATTTTTTTTTATCATTATATTTATTTACGTATCTTTGACTCCAACTTCTGCCTCCGATTAATAATGTAAGGCGTGCTCATGTACTAATATTTAATGTTAAGATGGCTTTTCTATTGCCTCTTCTAGCATTTCCAAAATAATTACCTTAATAATAATAATGATTAATTATAACAGATAAAACCATAAAATAATAATAATAATTGTATGATCAATATTTGTAGGAGCGATTCTTTAAGAGAACAACATTAACCTAGTCAAAATATAAAGTTTTACAAACTTAAGCATGATAGAGTCAATTGCTAAATTTAACAACACTATATCACTATATCTCCAGAAAACCCTAATGCAAAATAAATAATATGAGTAATACGTAGTAATAATTATATTTATTTATTTGAAAACCGACACCTTTTGCAACTATTGTATTTTTAAATTAGTTCTGATGACTGTACAAATTTTATGGAACCATTTTTTTGCGTACCAAAGAAATTTCTTTGGTTTCCATATTTTGGTAATGCCTAATATCGTCTCTATAATTTTAGCCATTTGGTTAAACACCTCGACGATATGTAACCATATTTTTGCTTACCAAAGAAATTTCCTTGGTTTCCATATTTTGGTAATGCCTAATCTCATCTCTATCATTTTACCCATTTGGTTAAACACTTCGACGATATGTAACCATATTTTTGCTTACCAAATAAATTTCTTTGGCTTCCGCATTTTGGTAATACCTTTCTTCTCTACTATTCCAGCCATTTGGTTAAACACCTCGTCGAAGCTTGGATGTACGACCACGGCACCTTGCTCCTGGACGAATCCAAATACGAACTGAAAAACTACTATCCACCCACCCAAAAGTATGGCGTGAATACCTATGGCCCTCCACAGAACAACATCCACACTGAGTACCAGGCTGAGCACAACGCAGGGTACGGTGGGTCGACGTTCCAAGGGTACCCATCCAACACGTATATCCCAGCACCCAGCAGGAACCATTCGTACTACCAATACAACGCGCCGAACAACCACCAATCTGGTGGACACAAGTACCACTCGAAGAGCCAGTACTCAGAAGGCGGCTACAGCAGGTACAACCAACCACAGTTTTTCAAGCCCATGAGGATACCCGAGGTGCTAACCCAGCACTCAGGCACTTGGCCGCGATGGTAAATTTTAATTTTAATGTACACCATTTTTGAAGTGGCATACACCTCGGTAATTCCCTACAAAAAATGCTTTACATACTTTTGGAGAAGAAATTATTTAACCAAATATTCTGTAGATATTTTTTTCGTTAGTTTCGTTAGTAAAATCCGATGGTGTTTCAGGGGTGGTAATAAGTATTACACGAGGAGGAAGAGGTCTTTGCACATGGCGCACAAACTAAACAGCAACACCAATGACACAGAGACCAGTGCGAGGAGGAAGAGGCAGATTGGTGCCCCAAAGGCGCTTTGTGATACAAATTCGAACTACATAATGCCCAGAGCTGCTCTCAACCATCAAGGAAATTGGATGTATGTGGTGAACATGCCCGAGCTGGACAATAGATATACGCAGTTAGTTAAGAGTGAAACTTGCGCGTAAGTAAAAACATATTAAACTTATTAGTGCGTTAGTCTGTCCAGTTCCAAGATAGAACGCATGTAAACAGTTCACGTGAAGGGCGACATTATACAGGGCAATCGCTAGACTCGTGTTGTGAACTCTCCACAACACGAATCTAGCGATTGCCCTGTGTATTGTCGTCGTTCACGTGAACTGTTTATCTGCGTTCTACCTTAAGTAACAAACTCCACTTAGTCCGGCTATGGCTGCAGACTGCGGGATGACCAATCGTATGCTTGTATTGACGTCTTCAAGTGCCAATCATTTTAGGTTGTTTACGTGCGCTTTATCTTGGAATTGGACAGACTATAGTACCATTGCAGACTTAAGACTTGAGATGCCATTAGCTCATTAATTGGAGAAAAGTGCAAGCGCATTTACACACCAAGTGTTTTTTTTTCCCGTTTCTTGTATATGCCCCTGGCTATTTTAGTTATACAGCAAAGTATACCTTCACCTATACAGAAAAGTTGTTGCAGGAAAGATCTTACAAAGTCACAATCGTTGCACCAAAATCGCAAATAAAAAAATATATCCAGATCTTTCAAGCTCCGGTTAAGTTTAATCAACAGTTTCGTAGATGCCACTGCATAATTTTCAATGGTAGTCATGGAAACCAATTGTTGATTGGAGTTAATCAGAGACTATAAGGCGGGCCCTTCCACAATATCAGTTTACTGGAGTTATTATTAGGAGATCTTACAAAATTATACAGAAAAGTTGTTGCAGGAAGGATCTTACAAAATCACAATCGTTGCACCAAAATCGCAAATTTAAAAAAAGTCCAGATCTTTCGAGCTCCGGTTAAGTTTAATCAACAGTTTCGTAAATGCCACTGCATAATTTACAATGGTAGTCATGTAAACCAATTCTTGATTGAAGTTAATCAGTGACTATAAGACGGGCCCTTCTACAATATCAGTTTACTGGAGTTATTATTAGGAGATCTTACAAAATTATACAGAAAAGTTGTTGCAGGAAAGATCTCACAAAATCAAAATCGTTGCACCAAAACAGCAAATTAAAAAAAAGTCTATATCTTTCAAGCTCCGGTTAAGTTTAATCAACAGTTTCGTAGGTGCCACAGTATAATTTTCAATGGTAATCATGGAAACCAATTGTTGATTGAAGTTAATCAGAGACTATAAGACGGGCCCTTCTACAATATCAGTTTACTGGAGTTCTTATTAGGAGATCTTACAAAATCACAATCGTTGCACCAAAATCGCAAATTAAAAAAAAATGTCCAGATCTTCAAGCTCCGGTTAAGTTTAATCAACAGTTTCGTAGATGCCACTGCATAATTTTCAATGGTAGTCATGGAAACCAATTGTTGATTGAAGTTAATCAGAGACTATAAGACGGGCCCTTCTACAATATCAGTTTACTGGAGTTATTATTAGGAGATCTTACAAAATTATACAGAAAAGTTGTTGCAGGAAGGATCTGACAAAATCACAATCGTTGCACCAAAATCGCAAATTTTAAAAAGTCCAGATCTTTCAAGCTCCGATTAAGTTTAATTAATAGTTTCGTAGATGCCACTGCATAATTTTCGATGGTTGTCATGGAAACCAATTGTTGATTGAAGTTAATCAGAGACTATAAGACGGGCCCTTCTACAATATCAGTTTACTGGAGTTATTATTAGGAGATCTTACAAAATTATACAGAAAAGTTGTTGCAGGAAAGATCTTACAAAATCACAATCGTTGCACCAAAATCGAAAATTTAAAAAAAATGTAGAGATCTTTCAAGCTCCGGTTAAGTTTAATCAACAGTTTCGCAGATGCCACTGCATAATTTTCAATGGTAGTCATGGAAACCAATTGTTGATTGAAGTTAATCAGAGACTATAAGACGGGCCCTTCTACAATATCAGTTTACTGGAGTTCTTATTAGAAGATCTTACAAAATCACAAACCAAAATCGCAAATTAAAAAAAAGACCAGATCTTTCGAGCTTCGGTTAAGTTTAATCCACAGTTTCGTAGATACCACTGCCTAATACTAAATGGTAGTCATGGAAACCATTTATTGATTGAAGTTAATCAGAGACTATAAGATGGGCCCTTCTACAATATCAGTTTACTGGGGTTATTATTAGGAGATCTTACAAAATCACAATCATTGCACCAAAATCGTAAATTAAAAAAAAAGTCCTGATCTTTCAAGCTCCGGTTAAGTTTAATCAACAGTTTCGCAGATGCCACTGCATAATTTTCAATGGTAGTCATGGAAACCAATTGTTGATTGAAGTTAATCAGAGACTATAAGACGGGCCCTTCTACACTATCAGTTTACTGGAGTTCTTATTAGAAGATCTTACAAAATCACAAACCAAAATCGCAAATTAAAAAAAAAGACCAGATCTTTCGAGCTCCGGTTAAGTTTAATCCACAGTTTCGTAGATACCACTGCCTAATACTAAATGGTAGTCATGGAAACCAATTATTGATTGAAGTTAATCAGAGACTATAAGATGGGCCCTTCTACAATATCAGTTTACTGGAGTTATTATTAGGAGATCTTACAAAATCACAATCATTGCACCAAAATCGTAAATTAGAAAAAAAGTCCTGATCTTTCAAGCTCCGGTTAAGTTTAATCAACAGTTTCGTAGATGCCACTACATCATTTTCAATGGTAGTCATGGAAACCAATTGTTGATTGAAGTTAATCAGAGACTATAAGACGGGCCCTTCTACAATATCAGTTTACTGGAGTTCTTATTAGAAGATCTTGCAAAATCACAAACTAAAATCGCAAATTAAAAAAAAGACCAGATCTTTCGAGCTCCGGTTAAGTTTAATCCACAGTTTCGTAGATACCACTGCCTAATACTAAATGGTAGTCATGGAAACCAATTATTGATTGAAGTTAATCAGAGACTATAAGATGGGCCCTTCTACAATATCAGTTTACTGGAGTTATTATTAGGAGATCTTACAAAATCACAATCATTGCACCAAAATCGTAAATTAAAAAAAAAGTCCTGATCTTTCAAGCTCCGGTTAAGTTTAATCAACAGTTTCGTAGATGCCACTACATCATTTTCAATGGTAGTCATGGAAACCAATTGTTGATTGAAGTTAATCAGAGACTATAAGACGGGCCCTTCTACAATATCAGTTTACTGGAGTTCTTATTAGAAGATCTTACAAAATCACAAACCAAAATCGCAAATTAAAAAAAAGACCAGATCTTTCGAGCTCCGGTTAAGTTTAATCCACAGTTTCGTAGATACCACTGCCTAATACTAAATGGTAGTCATGGAAACCAATTATTGATTGAAGTTAATCAGAGACTATAAGATGGGCCCTTCTACAATATCAGTTTACTGGAGTTATTATTAGGAGATCTTACAAAATCACAATCATTGCACCAAAATCGTAAATTAAAAAAAAAGTCCTGATCTTTCAAGCTCCGGTTAAGTTTAATCAACAGTTTCGTAGATGCCACTACATCATTTTCAATGGTAGTCATGGAAACCAATTGTTGATTGAAGTTAATCAGAGACTATAAGACGGGCCCTTCTACAATATCAGTTTACTGGAGTTATTATTAGGAGATCTTACAAAATTATACAGAAAAGTTATTGCAGGAAAGATCTTACAAAATCACAATCGTTGCGCCAAAATCGCAAATTAAAAAAAATGTCCAGATCTTTCAAGTTCCGGTTAAGTTTAATCAACAGTTTCGTAGATACCACTGCATAATACTCAATGGTAGTCATGGAAATCAATTATTGATTGAAGATAATCTGGACATATAGTATCCGGCCCTTAGACTTCTGCAATATCGGTTTATCAGAATTTCTAATCCCTTGCAGAGATGTCTATCCGTCAGTTAAACATATTCTCAATTTTGAAAAGACCAAAACCTCCTCACTCTTCACTCATTACTCCTTAGTCCTTACTCCTTACTTCTTACAAACCAAATGGTCACCAACTTCATTTGCCATGCAATTATTTTTAATTTGCCAGAGAATATAATTATGAACTTATTTTTCTATATTTTGCTAAAAATTGTACACAGCAATCACCAGCACAATAAGAACATGTTAAAATCTGGTTACTAGCTTTGATACCTTATGGGTTAATAAATTGATTATACGTCAATTATGATTATAAATTGATATTTTGCTAAAGAATTGTACAAAACAATCACCAGCAAAATAAGAACATGTTAAAATCTGGTTACATCCCCTTGTGAGGATGTCTATCCATCAGTTAAACATATTCTCAATTTTGAAAAGACAAATACTCCTTATAAACCAAATGTTCACAAACTTCATTTGACGTGCAATTATTATTAATTTGCCAGAGAATATAATTATGAACTTATTTTTCTATGTTTTGCTAAAGAATTGTACACAACAATCACCAGCACAATAAGAACATGTTAAAATCTGGTTACTAGCTTTGATACCTTATGGCTTGATAAATTGATTATACATCAATTATGATTATAAATTGATATTTTGCTAATGAATTGTACAAAACAATCACCAACAAAATAAGAACATGTTAAAATCTGGTTACATCCCCTTGTGAGGATGTCTATCCATCAGTTAAACATATTCTCAATTTTCGAAAGACAAATACTTCTTACAAGCCAAATGTTGACCAACTTGATTTGCCATGCAATTATTTTTAATTTGCCAGAGAATATAATTATGAATTTATTTCTCCTTGTTTTGCTAAAGAATTATACAAAACAATCACCAGCAAAATAAGAACATGTTAAAATATGGTTACTAGCTTTGATACCTTATGGGTTAATAAGTTTATTATACGTCAATTATGATTATAAATTGATGTTTTGCTAAAGAATTGTACAAAATAATTTACATCAAAATATGAACATGTTAAAATCTGGTTACTAGCTTTGGCACCTTATTTGTTAATAAATTAACTATATAAATTGTAGGACTACCCCGAATAACACGGAAGAAATGCTTTTAACGGTAATAAAGAAATGTTTAAATAAACATGAAGATCTCTCTTATTTCCGAGGCATACTTTCCAGTGACTTTCGGTTTAAACAAAAGTTAATTGAAAATGCCTCCGCCATTTGCCGTTGTAAAATGAGTTAACACTCGCGACCCTAGCAAATAGTCAAGTATTAAAGTGGGCACTTAAAACTTTCAAAACGTTTTTATGTAAATTGTGTCTGTTTAAACTCTTGGAGGTCGATTGCTGTATTACCATAATGACGGAGGAGGTTTAATATCATTTAAGAGGGAATCGTTACATCGAAAATATGCAGATGCAATTTTATTGCAAAAAGTATTAACTTCGGCTTATGTATTAGAGACAGCATCATAAATAAATAAATCTACAGAAAACTACAAAATAATTCAGACATTAAAAAAAATCAGATATTCGCAATAATTACGTAGTTCGTTAATTTTGCAAAGTAATGTCAAATGCAAATGTAAACTGCTAGTTAGTCAATTTTAACAAAAAAATGAATGCGAATAGGGAGCAACAATGTTTAGTATCCTTGTAGAGCTGCTGGCGAGTAGTAAAAGATAATAAGTAGAAATAAAACTTTATGCATTTTTTTCCTTCTTATGAATTTATAAATGCACTTTCATTTAATTTTCTCTTTTACAGTTTCAAAATTAAAAATAATTAATGTATCATTTGTTGCAGTGGCCTTCTATATCTTCTTATCACACTAATTATTTAATAATGTGAACTGCTAGTTAGCCAATTTTAACAAAAAATTAATTGTGAATAGCGAGCATAATATTTTGCATGTGGATCTCAGTGGTGATAAGAAAAACTCCACCTATTTAATTGACTCTTATATTACTTATATTAATTTTGTATTAAGAGAACCTTCAAACTGTGTATTTTAATAAGAATCTAAAGTAAACACGGTTACAATGTAGTACGTGATTATGTGAAGTAGAAATAGTACGTAATTATAGAACAAACATTAAATATACACAGACAATGTAAATGCACAAAGTAACTCAAGAATATGTAAATTATTTTATTAATATGCCTTAACTCTTTCGTCATTAATTAACTCATTTCCGCAATTAACACGATGTAATTAATAATCGTGATTTTAATACCTGTGCATACGGATTTGTTTATTTATTTATTTAAATACATCCGTGTGAGCAAAACCCAATTACTAATTTATTCCCCATTACCAAATTAATTGTGTACAATCCTTGATTCATAAATGTTCGTTTGTGGCTGTTACCTTATATCTTGCCATTCACATGCTGATAATTTGACGTACGCTCCGTTTTGATAGTTCAATGACTACAAGAGAACATTTACATTGATTGATTATAAATGGTAATCACCACGTATTGTTTATATCTTGAGTAGTTTAAACAATATGTGTAATGAAGTGATGTAAAAGCCTGAAGCTGTTTTGGTTGGGCTCAGGTGAATAAATGATCAGTGCAGCAAAAAATAATTAACCTTACACATTTGAAAAAAAAATTATGAACTATAATTTATCAATATAAAACATCTAATACAAAATAAATCATTACTTTTTTAAATTTTGCTAAATTAATAAATGCTATCGACATCTCACTGGTCATAGTCTGCATGAGGTTGCCCAGGCTGCTCAATATATGGACACATGGTCGGCAGAAATAGGATCAGCACATCGATGACGTTACCAAACCCTCACGTTGGTAAAAGGAAGGAAGGAAATGCTAAAACTAACGCAATATTGATATAATACAGAGTATTTTTTTGAAAACCATGCACCCCGGATTTCTCAGAAAATAATGGGAAAATAAAAAATACCAGAAACACGTCAATTTTTCGAGGCAAATTGGCGGTCACTGTTTATTCAAACAAAAGTTATTCTAAAATTATAAGGTGAAACCATCGAGCAACAGTTATAGACATCACCGCTGAGTAACCGGATGACCCAGAGGTCAACTTTCTTTTTAATTGGATGATCATTACCATAATAATAATAGGAGAAAATATGTAACGCAAACCTTTGCATTGGCGGAACTTCTTTGGCGCCTGTCTGATTCTATCATATCGTCGGAGCATCACTTTTCCCAAGCGCATTCACTCGAATTCTATGCCATATTGTTTCCAATTTCCCTTATGATTTGTCTTTCAGATCGCAGCAGTGCAATGGCTTGTGTCTTCTTCCAGAGGACCACACTTCCAGGTGCGAGCAAAAGTACGTGCAGAAGAGGCTCGTCGCTCTACAGCCCGCTGGTGATCAACTCTACTCCGATGTCTTCTGGTTTCCCAGTTGTTGTTTATGTACCATTACTAGGAACGCTGCTAACTAATTGTTAATTAAAAATAACTATTTATTATTTGGACTGGTATTTTCTTATATCTTACAATGTTTTCTTTGAACAAGGTATCGGGCGTTTATTATATTGATGGTAAATTCCTTAAATCTGCTGCAGATAATGTCATATTTGACATATTTTTTTGATCTCATGTTTTAGCACTACACCGAAAGAACTTATGTTTTCCTCGTGGTATTTTATAATTTCTCAAATATACCTGGGCTGTGTCTAAACGTCATTTTATTTTTTTATTAATCTGGTGTAATATTTTATCGGTACTATTTCAGTAGTTCAGAATCTTTCAGTACAAATTCATGGAATGCAGACATGGACAGTTAAACAATCCGAGTCAAAAAATTGGAAGCATTCGAACTGTGTATGTACAGAAGAACATTTAAAATATTGTAGGTCGAACGAGTAACAAATGTAGTAATACAATCTGAGTCAAAAAATGGAAGTATTCGAAGTATGGATGTTCAGAAGAACTTATAAAATATCGTAGGTCGAACGAGTAACAAATATAGTAAAATAATCCAAGTCAAAAAATTGAAGCATTTGAACAATGGATGTACAGAAGAATATTTTAAATATCGTAGGTCGAACGAGTAACAAATGTAGTAATGAAGTAGAGTTAAGAATAAATGAACGCAAAGAGAAAAGGAAATCATAACAATTAAGAACAGGAAACTAAAATATCTACCACATAGAATTAGGCGAGAAAAGTATCATTTGCTGCAAGTAATAATGCAGGAAAAGGTCCAAGAAAACAGAAGCAAAGCAAGAGGAAGACACTCTTGGATGAGAAATCTGTGAATTTGTTCTTCTTATAAAGATTTTTTTTTTAAGTTAAATATATATTTTGCCCGTTGATTGATTTAGACTACTAAACTTCAAACTCTTTTCAATAATTTCAAGTTCAATATTTATTATAGAAAATATTTGGTTATAGTCCAATGTCCGATGGTCCGTAGTCCAATCCATTGCCTTATATTTCTCAGCTATGACATTCTCGATCAGAATTTGTTCAACTATACAAAATTGTTCAAGTTTGTCAAATTTATTCAACTGTACAACGAACCAATTATTCTGAGTCAAAAAATGGAAGTATTCGAACTATAGATGTACAGAAGAACATTTAAAATATCGTAGGTCGAACGAGTAACAAATGTAGTAATGAAGTAGAGGTAAGAAGATATGAGCATAATGCAAAGAGAAAAAGAAATCATAACAATTAAGAACAGGAAACTAAAATATCTACCACATAGAATGAGGGGAGGAAAGTATCATTTGCTGCAAGTAATAATGCAGGAAAAGGTCCAAGAAAAAAGAAGGATAGCGAGAAGAAGACACTCTTGGTTGAGAAATCTTTGAATTTATTCTTCTTATAAAGATTTTTTTCTTCAAAGTTAAATATATATTTTGCCCGTTGATTGATTTAGACAACTAAACTTCAAGCTTTTTTCAATAATTTCAAGTTCAATATTTATTATAGAAAATATTTGATTATATTATTTTATTATCCTTCTTCTTCTTATGCATTTATCCATTAATGGATGCTTGCAATAATACGATTCATCTCGTCTCGATTCCTGGCTGTATGAACCAGACTGAGTCCAATGTCCGATGGTCCGTAGTCCAGTCCATTGCTTTATATTTCTCAGCTATGATATTCTCGGTCAGAATTTGTTCAAGTATACAAAATTGTTCAAGTTTGTCAAAATTGTTCAACTGTACAATAAACCAATTGTTCTGAGTCAAGAAATGGAAGCATTCAAACTATGGATATACAGAAGAACATATAAAATATAGTACGTCGAACGAGTAACAAATGTAGTAATGAAATATAGTTAAGAAGAAATGAGCATATTGCAAAGACAAAAAGGAATCACAACAATTAAGAACCGATAATTAAGTATGATGGTCCGTAGTCCACTCCATTGTCTTATATTTCTCAGTTATGACATTCTCGGTCAGAATTTGTTCAACTATACAAAATTGTTCAAGTTGTCAAAATTGTTCAACTGTACAACGGACCAATTATTCTGAGTCAAAAAATGGATGCATTCGAACTATGGATGTACAGAAGAACACTTAAAATATCGTAGATTGAACGAGTAACAAATATAGTAATGAAGTAGAGTTAAGAAGAAATGAACATAATGTAAAGAATAACAGAAATCATAACAATTAAGAACAGGAAACTAAAATATCTACCACATAGAATGAGGGGAGAAAAGTATCATTTGCTTCAAGTAATAATGCATGAAAAGGTCCGAGGAAAAAGAAGCATAGCGAAAAGAAGACGCTCCTGGATGAGAAATCTTTGAATTTGATCTTCTTCTTCTTCTTATGCATATATCCATTAATGGATATTTGCGATAATACGATTCATCTCGTCTCGATTCCTGGCTGTATGAACCTGACTTAGTTCAATGCCCGATGGTCCTTGGTCCAGTCCATTCCCTTATATTTCTCAGCCATGAGATTATCAGCCAGAATTTGTTCAGCTATACAAAATTGTCCAAAATTGTCAAAATTCTTCAACTGTACCGACGAACTGTCAACGAACCAATTATTGAGAGCAGCTGTTTAAGAGTACAAGTAGCCCTGATGAATGTCGACCTTCGAAACGGAGATGGCACCTAATGAAGATGAAGAAGAATATTTTATCACAAATAAAAGTGAAAATTGAAAACTGTAAAAGGCAAAAAGGCAAAAACAAATAACTTCAACGTCTGGACATTGTACTTTGTTTGTAGTTATTTAGGATACACATTCGTAAAGTAGTGCTTTTCGTATAAGCGTGAACTTTATTGAACTCGGCTGTGCCTTGTTCAACAAAAAAACGCGAGTGCAAAAAAGCACTACTACAAAAATATATCATACATAACAGCTATATTAAAAACAGCTAAAATTTGATGCAAAATAATACCTTGCTTTTAACTGGCGAGTGAATGAATTGTGTGTAATACTTTTTTCGTGGTACTTGATTGTAATTACATATTATCGGTACTGTCTCCATGGTTGTTATTTAACTGATATCAGCCACAGCCGTTGAAATATAACAGCCGTGGAATGATATTTATTTTGGTGCTCACAAGTGTTACTACACAACAATCACAGCATACTTGAAATATGTCATTATTAAAATAATTTCGCAAAATTTAATCCATTTTATTTTAGTATCACGAAAACTATAAAACAAAATACGGCTGATATGGATATAACAGACTCGGTTGATTATAAAATCTCAACCTTGTCTGTTATATAACCCATATCGGCCTAATACCGTTGTATACTATTTACGCACAGATGATGTTTTTACGCAATTGTGCCAAAAAGTATCACTTTACGTTCACAGTGCGTAAAAACTTAGTTAACGTACTGCCATAGAAAAAATAATTATCAGAATTATAAGAATGAAATGTGTGCATTGACTGTGTCAATAAAATAATGATTAGACTTATAAGAATAAAATGTAACAAATAAAAAAACTTTATTAGACATAAATAAAATACCGTTATAATAATAGAGAATTGTTTGGTCATGGGTATTAATTTATATATTTTTTATTTAGTATCACAATAAATATTCTACTAGTTAATAATTGACACCATGCGATTACGTCGTTGTTGTTTCGACGTAGGTTGCAGGGAAAATGCCAACAGCGCCGTTGCACTCGCCCAGCCACCAGCCATCTTCTTGCTGCCTATAGACTGAGACCACATCTCCAGGCCTGATGGCCAGCTCATCAGGTAAATTTGGGGTGTAGGTGTAAAGGGCCTTGCACTGGGCTATGGGTTGCACAGGGCTCTCCTCAGTACTGCAGATTCCTCCACATATGCTGCTGCCTTGAGACGAAAACTCATCTGAAAATTAATATTGATAATAATAGTTATTATTGGTATATTTTATAATGCATGGGAGAAGCGTGTAAGCACCATCTCTTATTTGAAAATCGAATTACTAAAGAGATATCATCTTCCCCAGTGAGTTCGATAACGCCACTACACGGAAGATTTGTCTCGCAACCACGTAAACGTGGATGACTTTGCTTTTATGACTAAGGCAGTTAAGGCTAAGGTAAACTTAGTTTTAACTTAACTTAGTGGGTTAAGTCAGAGTAAATACCCAAATGTACAATTATGTGAATTTTACACTATTACGTATTACTTTGCGTACTGAAGTATTAGGAACTTAATACAATTTTACTGTAAAATATGTACATTAGAACGCTAAAAATAGCTATGGAATTTTAATGGATATCTAGATAATTATCGTACTTTCAAGGAATATTCTTTCTTTCCTAATCGTGTTCCTCTTTTACCCATGTTGAATGTCGAGGTTCTACTATTTGCAGAATTTAATCCATCCTATCATTAGCACATTTCTTTGCTTGGGACCAGCTTTTGCCCTTATGTTGGAGCGTTTTGGAAATTGTGGCATTCTAGGCCTATAAGACCACAAGACTTGTGGTTTTCCCTTTGATTTTATTCCCATGCTGGTGCTTCCCATGCTTTCTTCACTTGTCTGTCATCGTCAATTCTAATCATATGGCTTAACTACCTTTGTTACCCCTCTTCTATCTTCTCTTGTATTGTTGATACTCCGAGCCTTGCCCTTATGTATACATTCCTGATTTTGTCTTTCTTTGTAAATCTTTCTATTCTTCTGAGGCACTTCATCTCCACTGCATGTACTTTCAATTTTCATATCTTGTTCCTTGTTCATCACCTATTTTTCACATCCGTACGTCAGAATTGTATTTCAAATTGATTTCAAAGAGTATGCGCAGAACTAAATCACACTCAATCATTGCATAATGTTCATTTTGATCAAAATTATATTAAAAATATATATATATATACATATATATATATATAAAAAAAAATTTTTTAGAACTATGTATAATCGCGGCCATCCAAAAGTGGACGATACTTAGTAAAAATTTCCGTATTTTTCATTAGATTAAAGTAGGCTTTATTCATTGACGTTCGTGCAGCATGAGTTAATAATAAAACTGTGACATTTTAGGACGCCTGTGATTTAAAGTAAAAATCTATCTATCGAAAAAAACGTTCACTTTTCGATTGTATCATGAAACAATTACTTGTTTTGTTATTTTTTTAATTTTAATTTATTCTGACTTATTTATAATAGTTGTGATTAGCACCATAAGAAGGAATTGCAACATTTTTTGAGAGTATTATAAAAGAAAAATAATTCGCAATTTGTTACAGGCAAATAGTAATCTCAGTTTCTAATTATTACTGTTTGAATAGTATGAATAACACCTACTTCACTAAAAGGGCAAAACAGCACAATTATTCAACTTTTTTTCGATTTCGAATCAAATCAATTAGACGATTCGAATGCTTGCAACAGTGTATTAAAAATATCTATTATTGAGAATAATGATTCATTTATAATCGAAATTCATATTATTCGAACACAAATTATCGATAATTTTGATAATTTTAATATACAGTGTGTTTCAAATTGAGCAAGCTACCATGGGCATCGTTCTTAGTATTAAAGATATAGAGATTCGATTAAATAGGCAATATTGTGCAGTTTTTAAGTGTTTTAATATTAACTAATAGAATACTAATAGCCGATTATTGATTTTAATCGAATATTTTCAATCGAGGCAAATAGTAATCTCAGTTTCTAATTATTACGGTTTGAATAGTATGAATAACACCACCTTCACTAAAACAGCCAACTAGCACGAAGACGACGATTGCACTTTTACAAGATTTAGGTGTAAATTGAAATCTTATCAGTTATTGAACCCTTTCAAGTCTCCTGAATTATTCAGATTAATTGTGTATTACATATTTTCAATGTATTGTTTCATACCCATTTTAAAGTAGCTTGTAAATTCATTTTAAAACACGCCAATAAACAACCTAATAAACAATTATTCTGATTATTCGAATACTTTCAAATGAGCATTCAGATTATTGAATACTCATACCAATTATTCAACTTTTTATAATTTATTATTCAGAATAATCATTTATTCCTAATCAAATAGGCGAATTATTCAAACACTAGTAATCGATAATTTAGATAATTCGAATATACAGGGTATCCCACATTGTTTGAGTAGGCTACTAGGAGTATCTTTGTTATTATTAAAGATAGAGTCTATTTAACATATGGCTAATAGAATACTATTATAATCGAATATTCAGATAATTAATAACACTTATATATCAATTATATACACTTATATACAAATTATTCAACTATTTATAATACATAATTTACCCTCTGGTCGAGATGGATTGAATATTAGATCAGGGAAAAGCATTTGATAAATAGTGAAAACCATTTGACATATGGGAAATACATTTGATACAATATTGACAAGTGTTGACAAGAGGGAAAAGCATTTGAGATAAAGTGAAACACAACTGACACATTTGAAAAGCAATCGGAAAACTCTGTATATTATTTAGAATAATCATTCATTTATGATATTTCGAATATTCGAATATTGATATATTTTGAATAATCGAATTATTCGAAATAAATAATTCGAATAAATTAATTAAATATTCGAATGCTTGCAGCCGATTCAACAGTCTATTATTAAAAATTAATATAAAATAGGTATAGTTATACACAAATATTCAGATCATTCGAATGCTTACAATCGAGTTGTAGAAAAATCGAATATGTCCTTCGTTTACTGTCATAGAACACAAAATATGATTAGTTTATGAACTTACCGAAATCGGAATCAGGTTGATTTGAGTTGCCATCAGCCATTCCTCTGTCGATCCAGTTCGTTTCGCCATCAGAGTCGACTTCTTCTCGTTTCTCGTTCAACAAAGTCTTATCCGTTTCCACCCACTGTTCACGTAGCCACTGGGGTACCTAAATAAGTAATAATTAAACCTAGGTTAATACAATTACCTATTAATTAATAGTATACCGGTATTAGGGCGATATGATTAAAAGAAAGATAGTATTTTGAATCAAATTTTAGCTGATTTTCATAATAACTGTCGTAGAAAAAACTTTGTATGATACACTTTCGTAAACAAGTGCTTTTTTGTACTCGCGTTTTTCACACTCATGCAAAAAAGCACTACTTTACGAACTTGTATCATAAAAAACTATTTCATACGACAGTGCGTAAACTAGGCTTTTACACACTGTTCACAGTGCGTAAAGTGATACATTTTAGCACAAGTGCGTAAAAAATCACTGTCCGTAAAAACATCAACAGTGCGTAAAAAAAGTGTTACTCACAATTCATTCACTCACCAATTAAAAGAAAGATAGGATCAAATTTTAGCTGTTTTTCATAATAGCTGTGTAAAAAAATCTTTGTATGTTTTCGTACATGACATTTTCGTAAAGTATTGCTATTTTGCATTCGCGTGTTTTATTCATTCACGCTTCATACAAAAAAACACTACTTTACGTACTTATGTCATAACTAACTATTATTAATTATCAGTTAGTATTATTACATTACATTAAACGGTGCTTACTTTTAATACGCTTTGTTGCAGCCCTGCTTTATCCCTTGTAATGGTGATGTGAGAAGCCAAGGGGTGGCCTGTCCTAGGTCTACAATCCAATTCACATAACGCGCTTTGTACTTTATATCTAGATCCCTCCAAATAAGTAAGCATGGACTTCATCTAAGAAAAACAATATTGCAATAATTAATAGGTGAGGTACTGTACAAGGTACAGAAAAATTGTATCTAACTCAAAGATAGATACAATTTTCAACTCAAAGATGAGCACAAAAATTGTGACAATGAAAATTTAACTGTGCAGATATAAATAACTTTTATAATAACGTTTTTGGCTCCATTTAAGAAATGGTTGGGTCAACTTGCTTGGCATCAATTCAGGAAAATAAATTCATTATGGCAAGTTTTTTGAGAAAAAAAAATTATAAAAAAATTTATACTTTAAAACTATTTCAATTTACTAGTATAATTCAATAAATCTGGGCCTGGTCTATTCAGACTAAAGTAGTGTAAATTTTTTGTAGCGCTTCGTGAAATGTAAATGAAAAATAATCTGAAACTTGGTGCAAATAGCATTTAATATTTCACATCAACTAAATAAAAATCTGCATTATTTAATTTTTGTAATTTTGATACGCATTATGTTGGGAAAAATGTATTATTATTTATCAGCAAAACCATTAGTATAAGATAGAATTTTTCTGCACTCTCAGGTAAAAATAAATAATCTTAAGATTTTAATTGTTACATGGGACATGCATGTTTTGGCTTGTGAGCCAAATTACAATAACAAAAATATTGGTATTATAATAGATTATTTTCTGCAGCGTATTGCCGCATATATTGCAACAAATAAATACTCCTTTGTGTTAACTGCACTTACACTAAGTGTATTTAAGATTTATCTTGAAACGCAGTTAATTTTGGAATTGGGGTGTAAAGTTAGTTCGCCTCCTCGTGGTGCACCCTGGATAACGCTAAATGAACTAACACATGCTCTCAAGAGCATTTGGGCTTGAGGTGTCATTACACCTTCAGTTACAACATCTACTTGGTTTCATGCACATCACAAGTAAATATATAAAATTTTAGTTGTAGCTTTAGTGAGTATAATTGTTCTTGATAAAAATAAAAATAGAATTTCAGGACGCAGTACCTCTCTGAAATGGTACTTAAGATGGTCATCAAGGTCCAAAAGTACAGCATTAAGTGATTTTGTGAAGGAATTTGAAAACTTCAAAACTTATAGAAGCATTTTACTATTAAAGTAATATTTCCCTTTCGTTGGACTTCATTGGGAAGAAGTGTTTTTAGTGAATATTTAAGAGCATAATTTCAACAACTTTAGTGCATATTTTAGGATGTTTTAGTGCATAATTATCCTTAGCCTAGTAATGATGATAACCAGTTTGATGTATTTATACCATAAGCTAAATAAAATAAATTGTAATTGTTTGCAGAATTATTGACCATCTTCTGAAGAGTATATCCGGAAAACCAAGTTTACAAAATTGCATGATATTTTTTTGAAATTATTAGAATCATCAACTCACATGATACAGCTTTTCAGTGACAGTCTGCTGTGAGTCGTCCGATCCAAAATTGGGTGTCTGTTTGATCGCCTTGGAGAGGTTCTCGAGTCCATCCTTGGACTTCCGCTCGCGCTCAATGTCCTGCTTGATAAGCTGCAGCAACTTGACGAGCGCCTATGGAAAAATCGCGTAATTAGAATGCTGATCGCCGAAATGCCGACCTAGATAACTCGCCTGTTTTCGCCTCTCCCTATTCATAGCCAGCGTGATGTGCTCGCAGTAAAAGTCAGGCAGTAATTGTTCGGCGGTCTGCTGTGAAGACTGCCTTAGGCTGATGAACGTGGATAAGTCTTTCGAGGCCTCGGCACCATCGATTGGAGCTCTGATCTTCTCAGTTGCCTACACAAATACATTTATACGTAAATATCCTGTAGTTAGCTGTAATTACGGGGTTCAAAGTTGTTTGCCTTGGTAAAATTGATTACACAGGGTGCTAAAAATTATGTGTTCGCACTCGAAAGGGCCATTTTACATTTTTGAACATTTTGACAACAATAATGATATTTTGGGTGCCTCTGTCAAAATATGAATGATTTCCACAAAATGTTATCAAATGTCAACAATTGGGTTTGTTAGCAAGGAAAATAAAGTGGAACGAACACATTAGCAGAATGTCAGATGGCCGAATCGTCAAAATCTCAAGAGACAAATCACCTAATCAAGAAAATGAAGCACTGGAAGACCTCGAAAACGTTGAAGCCACAACCTCCCTGTTTTATAAAACAACAGAAATTCAGGCAAAAATTGAGTCTTTTCCAGACTCAATCCAAAAAGTTGCCATGATTAAAACTATCTAGTTACCATGGTGGCATTGTAATTAAAATCAGAAGCTCACTATTTTCATAAAATATTTGCTATGATCATATTGATCATACATAATCAAAAGTTTGAATGTATTTTTGGGAGCATTTACAAAAAAAAATGTTTGTAACACGTGCCCAAATTAAGTTTCTTCGGACTCATCTGCTACGATTCGTCCCAAAAACTGCATTTTAAGTACTTGTAACAAAAATAACTATTTTGGAAGCTAGCATTATATATTTCCTAAATATGTGCAATATGTGCATACCTCTATTAACTTAGGTGTGTGTGAAGTATTGTGGTTGAGGTAGCAGGTGAGGACCGTCTTGAGGTTGCTCAGCCTTTCCTCTTCGAGCGTCTGGAAGGCGGCTGCGCCCCTGAGGACGGCAGATTCCCATTCGAGCCTGTGAAACGAGGAAACGATCGTTTAACGACTGATCGAAGCGATTGCCCAAGTCGAAAATCGCCCCCAATCAATTACCTCGCTCTTTCCGACCTCACACAATGCGAATAGTACTCGATGTCGGCTTTCTTCACGGCGTCTTCCGCCTTTCTTTTCTTTCCCTCCAACTGAAACAGGCCCAATTGTCATGGTTAACAAAGCGTGGCACGATTTGAATGGAATTAGCGGCCAGCAGACGTGCAAACAGCCCGATTTGTATGGAAATTGCGAATTTAAGTGGATTCGAGAGGAAATTCTAATTCTAATGTGCTACGGATGTTTTTATTAATATTTGTATACTTTAAAATATATCATAAAATATTTGAGCCATTGAAAACCAGAGTGGTGTAAGTCTTTTTTTTTAATTCAAGCTCAGAAATAGATCCAGGTACATGTCCCTTGTATATTTAAGGACTTTAAAATGATAGGTTGAAATTTGGAAAAAAATTGTTTAATTGTACCATAAAAGTTCGTTGTATTTATCACGAAAAACTTTCTGTATTGTATATGGTTCAATGTAATATTAATACAAACTTTGCAAAACCAATAATTATTGAAAACTAGATATATCATAAAAATCTAATACCAAATTTGCAAATAATAAATTTTCAGAAATTTTAGTATTAGCTAACCCATACTTGTCAATGCCGAATGATATGTTTGATTTTCTCCTTTATTTAATACTGAAACATTGTCAAATTTTCAGGAGAATTAGCTTCAGGTGTACTAAATACAAATCTGACATGAAATATTCATTTAATACATTTTCAGAAATTTCAGTAATAGCTAACCCATACTTGTCAATGCAGAGAGTTAAGTGTTTGATTTTGTCGCTTATTTAATACCGAAACTTTGTCAAATTTCCGGGAGCATTAGTTTCAGGTATACTGTATACGAATCTAATATCAAATTTGCAAATAATAAATTTTCAGATATTTCAGTAATAGCTAACCCATACTTGTCAATGCAGAAAGTTAAGTGTTTGATTTTCTCGCTTATTTAATACTGAAACTTTGTCAAATTTTAGGAGCATTAGTTTCAGGTATACTGTACACGAATCTAGTATCGAATTTGCAAATAATAAATTTTCAGATACTTCAGTAATAGCTAACCCATACTTGTCAATGCAGAAAGTAAAGTGTTTGGTTTTCTACCTTATTTAATACTGAAACTTTGTCAAATTTTGAGGACCATTAGCTTCAGATATACTGTATACGAATCTAATATCAAATTTGTAAATAATAATTTTTCAGATATTTCAGTAATAGCTAACCCATACTTGTCAATGCAGAGAGTTAAGTGTTTGATTTTCTCGCTTTTTTAATACTGAAACTTTATCACATTTTCAGGAGCTTTAGTTTCAGGTATACTGTATACGAATCTAATTAAAACAATTCAAATAATAATTTTTCAGATATTTCAGTAATAGCTAACCCATACTTGTCAATGCAGAAAGTTAAGTGTTTTATATTCTCCCTTATTTAATACTGAAACTTGGTCAATTTTTTAGGAGAATTAGCTTTAGGTGTACTTAATACAAATCTAATATGAAATTTGCAAATAATAAATATTCAGATATTTCAGTAATAGCTAACCCATACTTGTTAATGCAGAGAGTTAAGTATTTGATTTTCTCTCTTATTTAATGCTAAAAGTTTGTCAAATTTTCAGGAGGATTAGCTGAAGGTATACTAAATACAAATATAATATGAAATATGCATTTAATACAATTTCACAAATTTCAGTAATAGCTAACCCATACTTGTCAATGCAGGAAGTTAAGTGTTTGATATTCTCCCTTATTTAATACTGAAACGTAGTCAATTTTTTAGGAGAATTAGCTTTAGGTGTACTTAATACAAATCTAATATGAAATTTGCAAATAATAAATATTCAGATATTTCAGTAATAGCTAACCCATACTTGTTAATGCAGAGAGTTAAGTGTTTGATTTTCTCTCTTATTTAATGCTAAAACTTTGTCAAATTTTCAGGAGAATTAGCTGAAGGTATACTAAATACAAATATAATATGAAATATGCATTTAATACAATTTCACAAATTTCAGTAATAGCTAACCCATACTTGTCAATGCAGAAAGTTAAGTGTTTGATATTCTCCCTTATTTTATACTGAAACGTAGTCAATTTTTTAGGAGAATTAGCTTTAGGTGTACTTAATACAAATTTAATATGAAATTTGCAAATAATAAATATTCAGATATTTCAGTAATAGCTAACCCATACTTGTTAATGCAGAGAGTTAAGTGTTTGATTTTCTCTCTTATTTAATGCTAAAACTTTGTCAAATTTTCAGGAGAATTAGCTGAAGGTATACTAAATACAAATATAATATGAAATATGCATTTAATACAATTTCAGAAATTTCAGTAATAGCTAACCCATACTTGTCAATGCAGAGAGTTAAGTGTTTGATTTTCTCGCTTTTTTAATACTGAAACTTTGTCACATTTTCAGGAGCTTTAGTTTCAGGTATACTGTATACGAATCTAATTTAAAATTTTCAAATAATAATTTTTCAGATATTTCAGTAATAGCTAACCCATACTTGTCAATGCAGAAAGTTAAGTGTTTGATATTCTCCCTTATTTACTACTGAAACTTAGTCAATTTTTTAGGAGAATTAGCTTTAGGTGTACTTAATACAAATCTAATATGAAATTTGCAAATAATAAATATTCAGATATTTCAGTAATAGCTAACCCATACTTGTTAATGCAGAGAGTTAAGTGTTTGATTTTCTCTCTTATTTAATGCTAAAACTTTGTCAAATTTTCAGGAGAATTAGCTGAAGGTATACTAAATACAAATATAATATGAAATATGCATTTAATACAATTTCACAAATTTCAGTAATAGCTAACCCATACTTGTCAATGCAGAAAGTTAAGTGTTTGATATTCTCCCTTATTTAATACTGAAACGTAGTCAATTTTTTAGGAGAATTAGCTTTAGGTGTACTTAATACAAATTTAATATGAAATTTGCAAATAATAAATATTCAGATATTTCAGTAATAGCTAACCCATACTTGTTAATGCAGAGAGTTAAGTGTTTGATTTTCTCTCTTATTTAATGCTAAAACTTTGTCAAATTTTCAGGAGAATTAGCTGAAGGTATACTAAATACAAATATAATATGAAATATGCATTTAATACAATTTCAGAAATTTCAGTAATAGCTAACCCATACTTGTCAATGCAGAGAGTTAAGTGTTTGATTTTCTCGCTTTTTTAATACTGAAACTTTGTCACATTTTCAGGAGCTTTAGTTTCAGGTATACTGTATACGAATCTAATTCAAAATTTTCAAATAATAATTTTTCAGATATTTCAGTAATAGCTAACCCATACTTGTCAATGCAGAAAGTTAAGTGTTTGATATTCTCCCTTATTTAATACTGAAACTTAGTCAATTTTTTAGGAGAATTAGCTTTAGGTGTACTTAATACAAATCTAATATGAAATTTGCAAATAATAAATATTCAGATATTTCAGTAATAGCTAACCCATACTTGTTAATGCAGAGAGTTAAGTATTTTATTTTCTCTCTTATTTAATGCTAAAACTTTGTCAAATTTTCAGGAGAATTAGCTGAAGGTATACTAAATACAAATATAATATGAAATATGCATTTAATACAATTTCAGAAATTTCAGTAATAGCTAACCTATACTTGTCACTGCAGAGAGTTAAGTGTTTGATTTTCTGCCTTATTTAATTCTGAAACTTTATCAAACATTTTCAAATGCATTTGTCTCGAAATTGTCGTTTTGCTCTAGGTAGACTTTCACTTAGACTTTGTTACTTTACTTTGTAAGTCCACAATCAAAATTACAAATATATAAAAATATACAAGATAATATACAACATATACAAATTGCTAGAGTTGTATTAACATTACAAATGTATTTATTACTTACCTTTGCACTATCTTTATCTGTGTTCGTTTTGTGAATATTTGGTAGTTGTATTAAACTTGTGGTTCTTGATAATCTAAAACAAAAAATATTTTACTTAGTTATAATAGTTCAACTCTAATACCAATGTTTGCTAAATAGCACTAGCAGTTTTTTTTTCACCATCAATGTGATATAAAATATAATACAATACAATTTTGTTATAATTGTATTATGTTTTATTAATAATTCTTTATTATAATCAAATATTATATTATTTATTTATAACTTTAGCATAACTAAAGTAAGCGAGTTTTTTAGTATAACTTTAATATTTTAGCAGTACTAAAGTAAACTAAACTAACTAAATAACTCACTAATTAGTAACAAAACATAACTAGTCCTGGTCGAATTACAGCTTAAATAATCTGTACTGTTTCACTGTAAATAACTGCACTTCATTGTGCTGAATGGAAAATGGATTGCATGACATTCGGAATTACAAACAAATTCCTAGTAAATCACAGTTAATATCATCAATGTGGGATAGGTTAAGCATTCGTGTATAATCTTATAATTCATATGACAGTTCCACAGTCCGTAATAACAACGCAAGGCTCCATACAATTACTACAGAATTGCAATATTTTAATATCAAATTCCACATTGGTTTCACAGTATATTATAATTGCATTTTGATTACTATCTGTGTCACTTACAAGTCCATTCATTCAACCATATTTACATGCGCACAAATGGATTATGTAATTAGTACAGAAAACAGAATTATGTTTTTAATATATCCTTGATACTTTTTTATTTGAATAAATCATGAACGCAGACATTGTACTATTGTATTTCTTGACGTAATCTTTATTGGTACAATGTAACTGCAATTTTAACAATTGCTGATTGAGACATAGCTGCATTTATTGAAAACCACTGCAAGATTGATTAATAAAAGTCCTCTGAAATATATTATTATTTGATGTAACAGTAATCAAGACTGCAAGTGAACAAATATTCAAGGTCGTTTACTAAATAACAGTCAGAATTTGGTTGATGGGGTGAAATTCCAAATTCTAAATAATATGTTTTATTTTATAGTTCAACGTAACGTAACCTAACCTAACCCAATCCAGCCCAACAATACCATAATAACATCGTAAAAAGGGCTATCAAATAATATTCTGAAACACATAAGGTGCCCTTTCTTGAAGTTGCTACGGCTTTGTTGAGTAAGGTTAGATTACATTGGGTTAGGTTATGTCAGATTAGGTTAGGTTAGTCTACTAAATAACAGCCAGAATTTGGTTGATTGGATGAAACTTCAAATTCTATATAATATGTTACGTTTTGTTACTGGCTAAAACATTGCCAGGACGATGCGTCTCATAACCATATAAACGTGAGTGTTTTTAAATTGGAAGGTCATATCGAAGCAAAGCTCACTTGCCATCGTTAATGTGTCCAAATAAAAAAAAATCTAAAAATCAACGTCTGCCAGATACAGAAAATGTATAAAAAATCGTTAATTGTTATATTGAGTAGATCAGGTAACATGCAATAGAAAATGAAACTTGGTGAGAAACAATTGTCTGTGCAATATGTAATAAAAATCATAGAACTATTTAGGTTCGCAGGTTTTGTTTAAGTATAACCAATGCAAGAAGATGAAACTTGGTGGAAAACAATTGTTTGTGCAATATGTAATCAAAATCATATAATTCTTTATGTTTGCAGGTTTCATTTACGTAAACCCATTCTGCTGTTGATATTGCTAGCCTTACGAATTTGATTTAAAAAAATTGTATGAATCTTACCTGCTATCCAACATTGCATCCTGTAACTTTTCGTTGTCCCTTGCACATGAATGGCTGTGCTTCTTGCTTTTGGCTTCCGCAGCTCTCCAGTCAGCCAAAACCCTGGCAGCCTTATCGACGACAGCCTCCGCGTGCTTACGGCTTCTATGCTGATTCTCGGTCAGGGTTCGCAGAGGACGTGCAGTGTCCTCAAGCAAGGTGGCACCAATTTGACGATGGGCCTCAGCCCTGGCCTCCAGTTCAGCAGCCACCACTTTCCACGCCTCATTGAGGCCCCCCACGCCTTCACGACAGGCACGAGCTAGTTTGATACTCAGCTTTGATAAGCTCTTCGAGTACTGAATCTCAGCCTCAGATCTGAAAAATTAGAAGAACAAATATGACAAATATCTGAATATAAGTATACGAATTGGAAATTATAAACCACAAATCAAGAGAAATAATGAAAATCTAAAATTTATAGAATTTGTAGCATTAAAGAATATTTTTCCACTCCCTGCATGGTAAGTACACTGTTATAACATTGATTTAGTGGAAGTAAGTCCCACTTACCGATAAAGCTTTGGTTACTATGAGCAACGGGAAGTAAGTAATCACTTACTTCCCTCAGGGAAGTAAGTAAAATAATTTCAATAGCGTTCTTTCTCTGGCACTAGTCTTTAAAACACTTTTGATAACACCCCTTCGACTTCTCCTGCAGTAGGAAGGAACAGGCAGCATCTGCAGCTTCTTCAATTGCCATTTCTTGTTTACTTTCATTGGAATTCATTTTACAACTGAACGAATGCAATTTCTGACATTCACACTTTGTTTGAAAAATAGTCTTAGCAACCAAAGCCGTACTGACATTTTGTTCATGTTGCGAAAATAAATTAATCAAACACAAACAATTAAACCAACTTCAGGAGTGGAAAAACAGTTATAAGCAATTCGAGAGGTAAGTTTTGACCAGTCTCGGTCTTTATTACTAGCCCTCGCTATCGCTCGGGCGCAAACTGGACCTCGACTGGTAAAAGATACTTACCTCTCTTAATGCTTAAATAACTTTTTCAGATATACAAATAGCAGTAGTGTTGTTGCATGCACCCCTTTTGACAACAACACTACTGGTATTTGTATTTCTGGAAATTTTCAGTATTGCTATAAATTATACAAATTTTAGATTTTCATTATTTCTGTTCATGTGTGGTTTTTAATTTCCAATTCGTCTGCACCCCTTTTGGCAACTATACTACTGCAATTTGTATTTCTGAAAATTTGCTTTAATGCTACAAATTCTATAAATTTTAGATTTTCATTATTTCTGTTTGTTTGTGGTTTACAATTTCCAATTCGTGAAGAAGAATGTATTCGTGTCACGTAATTCACTCGCAGGATCAACAGATTGAAGTGCACGTGATATTCTCAGACACGTAGCGCTGCTGATAGGTACAATAGGTGTTTTCCTTTCACACAGAATCTCGGCCCATTTTGAGACTTATCCCCTCCCTTTTTTATGTTTGCGAGATAATTGTTTCAAGAGATATGCTCAAAAAGTTATGTGGGAAATTTGCAACCATTGAAAGGTAGTTTCATAGTTTATAATTTTCATATAAGAAGCAATGCCAGCTTATATTTAACAGTTCTCACTCACTTCATACTCAGTTAACTTGACTGATGCAAATTTTACTAATGTTTTGTTAGTAATATGATTGTCATTATATTTTAAATGTGTAAATTGTGTATTTTTCTGTATTAGATTTCGATTTAGAGGTGTGAAAATCAAATATGCCGGCCATCTTATTAATATCTCGGAAACCGCCATCTTGACTTTTGTTTTGACTTGATTATAATCTTTGTGCGATCGAACCAAGTAACTTTTATTTTAAACTTATTTCCACATCATTAATAATTATGGAAATATTAGATTTTTTAGAAAATAACAATTTTTAGTGTTTTGACAATAATTTCTAAACTACTTGAAAATTTTCAACATAATCTGAACCAGCATACAAAACTGCATGACATTGCCCATTTAACTAGATCTGTAGCTATCAAAATAAGAAAGATACCCATGCAATCCTACTCTATTTAGGACACCTTATATACGATTTTTTTTTACAGTTATTATTATCCTTAAAACTAGTTTTGGTGAAGGCGCCGGGCTTCAAGGGTATATAATCTCTCGCATATCTTGCATATCTCGCATTTTCCCGCATATCTCGCTAAACAACTCTGCAATAATAAATCATAACGATAGTTGTAGGAATTTATGTAGTAATTAAATCTATTTCACGTACATGGTGACTATGCAAGTTTCTAAATTAAATTAGAACGATTAGCAAATCAGCAACGACGTTCGAAAAAAAACGTAATGAAATAAATCAAAGAGTCATTAAATATTATGCGGAGATATCCGTTCTAAATAATCAGATTGCAAAACACTATTTTTATCGTGGCCACAGCATAGATTAGCAGCGCTTATTATCATCTAACAATAATCCTTGTTATGTCGGCTTAAACATAAACGGTGATGACTGTATTTCATGATTAGAATATGTTGGGAAGATGAAATATAAACAAATACATTAAAATCGTTAAGATAACATATGAGTGTATTTCTACAAATGTATAAAACTCTTACTAAGTTTGCTAGAAAAATATATTCTTAGAAATTTCGGTTGTCACAGCATCGACTGTGTCATACAAATTAATCGAATTGAGTTTACAACTTTTGGGAATACTCTATCAGAAAATTATTATTCAAATATTACAAAACGGAAAAAAAACAGTTTTATAACAGATTGCAAATTGATTTTTATTTAGATTTTTTACTCTACACACTTTTCGAATCAAATAAACAAGCAACGTAGCTTCTAGACAAATCGAAATTAAGTTATTCAAACTAATTCTGTTTTATTTCATGAAATGTTTAGTTTATCTATCATTTTAAATAATAGAATAAAATTACAGTTACACTATCTTCGTCCATTATTTTGGAAAATTAAACTAATTTTTCATATATTTTGATCCTACTACTACTTACTTTTACTAAGTTGATATTTTACTAATTGGATCAAATTCCTCAGATCAGACAAATAATATATTTTAATAGATAAAAACAAGTTTATAGTTAATTACTACAAAAACATACCTAATGTCTGCATATGATTAGTGATTTTCAACACCATCTTCGTCCATTACTTTGGAAAATTAAACTAATTTTTCATATGTTTTGATCCAACTACTACTTACTCTTACTAAGTTGATATTTTACGAATTGGATCAAATTTGTCAGATTAGACAATTAATATGTATTAGTAGATAAAAGCAAGTTTATAGTTATTACTACAAAAACATACCTAATGTCTGCATATGATTAGTGATTTTCAACACTATCTTCGTCCATTATTTTGCAAAATTGAACTAATGTTTCATATATTTTGATCCGACAACTGCTTACTCTTACTAAGCTGATATTTTACTAATTGGATCAAATTCGTAAAATTAGACAAATAATATATTTTAGTGAATAAAAGCAAGTTTATAGCGAATTACTACAAAAACATACCTAATGTCTGCATATGATTAGTGATTTTCAATACTATCTTCGTCCATTATTTGGGAAAATTGAACTAATTTTTCATATATTTTGATCCTACTACTACTTACTCTTACTAAGTTGATACTTTACTAATTGGATCAAAAACGTCAAATAAGACAAAATAATTGTCAGATTAGACAAATAATATACTTTAATAGATAACAGCAAGTTTCTAGTTTATTACTACAAAAACATACATAATGCCTGCATATGATTGCAGTCATATGATCTGCAATGATTTTCAACACTATTATTATCTTCATCCATTATTTTGGAATCCTCGTTTCAAAAGTGTTGATTAGGTTAACACATAAATTAATTTTTTGTTAGTTGCTAACGTCCGCGATTATTTATTTGAAATATTTGTCAAGAGCTCAGACGCAAATTTTTAAATGAAATTGTCCAATTCATGAACAAACAATTTTGCTTTCTAGGTTTATGTATACACATCTTATCACAAAACAAACGTGTATATGTGTGTAGTAAATAAACTGATAATAATTACAAGGTATAATTGCTACATATTTATTGTTTGCTAAGTGAGGACACAGTATGAAGATCAATATAATAGAAAGGTAATGTAATTGTGATAAAATTAACTACTTTAATATACTCAATCTGGTGTACGAAGTTAAGGCCCGGACTAATCTAATATCGTGCAATCGATTCTCCCGAAACTGAAAATTATAATTAATAATAATAATAAAGAATATTCATTGGCAGAAAAGCTGAATGAAAATAAATATTCTTTGTTATTAGCAGAAAAGCTACATTGTTCAAATTCAAAAATTTAAAGAAACCAGAACAAAATTGATCATAGTAATTCAATGATTAATGAAAACTTATTTGGTGATAAATTTTAGGAGGGTAATACGAAAACAATACCATTTTTTACATTTTGGTTGCTTTCAAATAAATAAATACCTATAACATAAAAAAAATGTATATTCTGTATAACAGTAAACCCAATGTATATTCAATTTTAACTCGATACATCGATGTGTATCGTGTATCGAGTATGTGAAATATATTGTGAACTTGATCTATGGACACTGTATGTCCATAGATCAAGTTCACAATATGTTTCGTCTTTGGTTAAATATTTCTTATTATTAGCTATTTATGCACCAAGGGCTATAATAGGATGATTACACCTGGATAACGACGAAATCCATCTCGAGGGCTTTAGCTCGAGAGATGGATATCGTTCGATAGGCGTGTGGTGCATACAAGATTTTAGTTTTCACTATTTCTTTATTTAGTTTGGAAAATTCACTCCAGCGTAATGAATTCATTGTGCCTTCTTATTACGCCCCGATGGGTGTGGACATGTTTACGTGAAAATACGCTCCAGGGCATAATTAATTATCTAAATTAATTAATGTATTACGCTGGAGTGTATTTTCTAGACTAAATAAAGAAAAAGCGTAATAAATTCATTATACCCTCTTATTACGCCCCGATTGTTATGGACATGTTTATATGAAAATACGCTCCAGGGTGTAATGAATTATTTACGCTGTAGTGTATTTTCCAGACTAAATAAATAAAAACCATAATAAATTCATCGTGCCCTCTTATTACGCTCCGATTATTATGGACATGTTTACATGAAAATACGCTCCAGGGCGTAATGAATTCATTACGCTTTAGTGTACTTTTCAGACTAAATAAAGAAAAAGCGTTATTAATTCATTATGCCCTCTTATTACGCCCCGTTTGTTATGGACATGTTTATATGAAAATACGCTCCAGGGCGTAATGAATTCATTACGCTTTAGTGTACTTTTCAGACTAAATAAAGAAAAAGCGTTATTAATTCATTATGCCCTCTTATTACGCCCCGTTTGTTATGGACATGTTTACATGAAAATACGCTCCAGGACGCAATGAATTCATTACGGTGGAGTGTTTTTTTCAGACTAAATAAAGAAAAAGCGTAATGAATTCAATGTGCCCTCTTATTACGCCTCGATCGTTATGGACATGTTCACATGAAAATGTGCTCCAGGATGCAATGAATTCATTACGCTGTACGCTGGAATGTATTTTTGAGACTAAATAAAGAAAAAGCGTAATGAATCATTATGCTCTCTTATTATGCCTCGTTTTGTTATGGACATGTTTAAATGCGCTCCAAGGCGTAATGAATTAATTACGCCCTCTTATTACGGTCCGGTTGTTATGGACATGTTTACATACATCGTATATTTATATACAAATCCGAGAGCTCCAATTATTGATGGAGAATAATTAATTTGGGTTCCATGTAAAGTTGCTGATCATCTAAAAATTTTAATTCCTTTAATTCCTTTAAATTCCTCTAATTCCTTTAATTCATTCATTATTGTAAAGTGAAACATAAAGTTTTTTATCTTAATTTATGATTAGAATAAGGGCATTTTTCCATTTTTTACAGAATAGAATGATGTGCTTATGTCATGCACATCATTACAAAATTATTCAAATATTATTCTCCTACAAATTATTGTGGCCAATTACAATTACATATAAAGTTTTCTCTTAGCGATAATCTTAAAACTTAAAAAATCTTACCTTTCCTGTAATATTACAGATAGCTCTTTGCAAAAATCTCCTCCTTGTTTCACGTATCTTCGAAGATCATCGAAACCATTTTGACCCTGCAAATTAAAATAAAATACAGGTTCAAAATTTTATGCAGCTCAAAGGGCTATCGTTATCCATTTAATATGTTGATATACCTTTTTTTTAATTAAATCAATATTTATATGACAACGTTTAATTGTGAGTTAAAAAAAGCAGTACCTATAGCTTAATAATAATAATGTACTTGATCAAATAAACCTGTTTTATAGAAATAGGTGTGTCAAGAAATGTGTTAATATTCCTATATTAACAGAAACATTCCGTCCCATTATGACTAATGAGAACAATTACTCTAATAGCCCAACATGTGTACGTACATTCTACAGCTTTGATCATCTGCCCTATTGATATTTGCAATCCTTTCACAAGGATCATTAGCGATTAAATAATAACTTAAATGCATACGATTTGCACATGCAATTTAAATTTAAACTTCGACTATCAAAAGTAATATAATATATTACTATATACTATATACTATAATATATTATTATTAGTAAGATAATTTCAAAAGCATATAAACAGTTCATATTTTGCTTCATCGTAATACAAAAATGGAGAGCGATCTATAAAAATTGTATAGTCTATAATTAATACAATTCCATAAAATGAAAATTTTGATAATAAATTTGAAAAAAAAATTGATTGTGACCACACTTTATACCAGGGCCTCGAACCGTTTTTTTTTCGTTTCGGTTTTCGTACTGATTCAATTAAAAATAACAATATCAAATTAAATAAAACAAACACTTTTCTTTGTATATATCACACATAGTTTCGATCACGTTCTGATCATTATCAAACTTAAGTTTCAACAGTTACTAATTTCAATAAACAGTGTGATATAAACCAAGAAAAGTGTTTGTTTTATGTAATTTGATATTTTTAGTTTTAATAGAATCGGTACGAAAACCGAAACGAAAATACAACGCTTACAAACACTTCTCTTTGTTTATATAACACATAAATTGAATCACGTTCTGATCATTATCAAACTTAAGTTTGATAATGATCAGAACGTGATCGAAACTATAGTCACTAATTTTAATAAACAGTGTGATATAGTTTCACTATAACACATAGTTTCGATCACGTTCTGATTCTAAAATTAGTCACTAATTTTAATAAACAGTGTGATATAGTTTCACTATAACACATAGTTTCGATCACGTTCTGATCATTATCAAACTTAAGTTTGATAATAATCAGAATGTGATTGAAACTATAGTCACTAATTTTAATAATCAGTGTGATATAAACAAAGAAGTTGTTTTTTTTTAAATATAATTTCATCATGTATCACGAAGTAGATGCCTCCAACATTGACCAATAAAAATATAAGTTCAGTTCCGATTCAAAGCTATAAAAAATAGTTTCATAATATTCTTGCAATTTTTAAAAAAATACTGTAAACTTACTACAAATCTGCAAAACTTAACAGATATAATCAAACTAAAAAAGCTATAATTCTAAACAGTAATTAATAATAATAATAATATCAAAACATTATTTTTAGAAAATTTAATAATAGTTCCGAAGAAAACCGATATTTTTTCGGTTCAATTCAGGTTTTCGCTTCGACCAAAATAACGGTTTTTCTGGTTTCCGGTTTTCAGTTCAGTTTCGATTCGAATCTCTGATGCCATGAAGTTTCAATTTTTTCTTTAGCTCACTTCCGATGCACCAGCATTCACCTTCTTTTAGACACTTTCGAGTCCCTGTGCTTCAAGAAATACGCCCAAAGAAATTATGTCCAGTGAACGTCACTTGAAAAAAAAAATCACGTAAAATTCAAATATAATAACACTAATCACCGTCTTTCCCTGATGACCCATTAAAGTGAACGCTATGGTCAGTACACTCTTCGGAATACTGGAAACTGCCGATTACACGCACGCGAATACACAGAAGTAGATCACGACTCGCTTAATTGTAAGAGCGGAAAGAGTCAAACAGCTCGAGATACTCATCTAATTGCCGTTCATTAACGTGATTAATTATTGTGATGAATTCAACATTTATTCTTCCCTTGTCACGAAGCTTAATTAAAATCTTGAGAGTTTTAGGTCAATTACACTCAGTTGGATGCGAGTTTTGGGGAGACATACATCTCCATCTCTACAAAGCGTATACCTATAACATATATTATTCCGCGGAGAAAGTAATAATTAATGAAAAATTAATTATCAAACGTAAAATAATTATATGCAATTATGTGCAATATGAGACTTGGGTTAGTATTAGCATATTTTTTGTAGTAACAACCAATTACATAACTGCAGAAAATAGTGAGAATTGAGGCAAAATCTATGTACTTTTTAGGTACTAATTAGTAATAAATAATTAAATAAATTCTTATTAATTACTATTGAAACAAGATAACACTAATAATACATGACTTTACGTGGAATAGCTTGCAGCTATCATTAATCAAAATACAGAGATCTAAAGGCAAACATTTAAATGTGCATTCGAGGCAAAAGGCAGATAAGAGAATGATTCAACCATTCAAAGAATAGTATTACTCCAACAAGAGTGAATGATTCAATTATTCAAAGAATAGTATACTCCAATATGGAATAGAGACTAAGCGTATATTATACGTCGTTATATATTTAAAATAAGTAAAAGTAATAAGTAATAAGTAATAGGTAAGTAATAAATAAAAGAAAATTAAAATACCCATCATTCATCAAAGTGTCTACTCCAACAAGGAGTAAGAACTAAACCTATATACCTACTATACATGATCATATATTTAAAAAAAATTAATAATACCATCATCATAGAATATCATCCATCATAGTGTTTTGAAATAATGGTCAAATTTTAATTTGCAGAATTTTAAATTAAAAAATGTACAAGACTATGTTTCAACCATATAAATAATATGTACAGTATGATATACTATAATTTACGCATTGCGACCGAAATGTACATTTGGTTAAATGAATGTCTTGGTGAAAAATCTGTTCCGTATTTTATTTTCTATATAGTACAGTTTTATATCACAAAATCTAATTGAAAATAAATCATATCTGCAACACATAATTATTGCATTCTTTGCTTTGCTTTATTTTCATTGGAATAATATATAAAATACCCATTTTACCTTGTATAAACCTTGCAATTTTCCACATTTTTACCTCTGCACATAATTTGCACACGCAAAGCCTATTTTGCAATAGCCCGAAGAAAATCCAGTGCAATTATTTCATACGCGAGTGAAACCTGCATGCAGGCCACCAGTATCATTGCTAAAACAAGAGATAACCAACCGTGTCGGTGAGTATGGCCACGGGAGTTAGATAACAGTGTCACTGAAAGATAATACGATCCATTTCGTCACTTCCTCCCAATTTTCCCACCCACGCATCCCGTCGAGGTCGCATTGATGGATCGCGATTTTAAATCATTTATACCGCTATTGTATAAGTCAGCAATAGATTCCGAGAAAACACTTAGTCAATCAATTTATTTGGAAATCTATACATTTTAATTTATATCTATCATATATTCTATCACAATTCAATCTATTCGTAATACATATTAAGGTAGTAAATCATGATGCTGCAGATAACTGCAAAATGATTCCTGTAAAGTAGATAGGCTAGGACAGTTCTGGGCCATTTTCCCATAAGGTTTACATGGGGGGGGGGGGGGGTCTATATTCACCTTGCTTCCGGTCGGGCTGTCGTCGAATTCGTCTAAATCCCTTATCAGCGATCATGTTGGGCTGCCTATCATCTGCGCGGGTGTCGGCTGATATAAAGAGGCAGTTATAAACAGGTTGATATATCAACCTGTTTATATCAACCTGTTTATATCAGCCTCTTTATATCAGCCGTCGATGTTAGACAGCCCAACATCACATAGCTAATAAAGGACTTACACGAATTCGTCGACCAACCCGACCGCAAGTAAAGTGAATTTAGACCCCCAGTGTAAACCTTATGGGAAAATTGCCCTGAACTGTCCTAGCCTATCTACTCTGTTATATTGAATATTTTAATTTATTTTGAATAATAATAATAGTAATAATAATAGCAAAATAATAGCTATAATAATAGCTAATAATAGCAGTAACAATAGTTTTTTTTTCTTTCTGAGAGTATGCATTATGCGTATGCTGACACTTGAGCATTCACTATGAACTCACTTATAATGTTGCGAATAGTTATCTAACGGTTAAAGATACCGACAAAGAAACAAAAATGCATGAGAAGTTTGAAACTTTAACAAAAACTTGTTTATCAGACAGTTAACTTTTCATCAACTTTGAAGAGGACAGCATTTAGTTCAATAGACAGACAACATGGGATTATGTTTAAGTTTATGTTATGTAAAGTTTATGTTAAGAAAACGATCAAGAACTTATGTATAAAAACCTTGTTATATACACAATACAGTTTGTGCAATTAATATTAAGCAATGTAGTATTAGAGTTTACAACAAATTAAAATAGATTTAAAAAACTTTTGACACGTATAGAGTTACTGCAATCAATAACTCTATTTTAAGAATAACACGTAAATATAAATATATGTAGTTAGTTCCCAGAAGTTACTCTTGAAAAACTCTTCGAAAAGTGAAATTTGATTTCTGAACCCAGAGGTTTCTCTTGAAAAACTCTTCGTAAAGTGAAATTTGATTTCTGAAAATTACTATTGCAGAACAAAGACAATTCTCAAAATATATTGAGAAATCGTGGAAATTGTTGGAAAATTGGTCGGAACGTTGATAAAATTTAGAAATCTTTCGATATTTTAAGAATTATCGAAACATTTGTAGAATGAAAAAAAAATTAATATTCGTATCAATAGTGTGAACCAATTTCGATGTTTTTATTGTAATAATCTCGAAATCTTGAGCCTTCTTGAGAATTAATGAGAAATCTGTAAAAATCTCGAAAATTATTCAGAAATCACGGGAATTATTAAAAAATCTCTGAAAAAAATTGCCATTCATTGGGAAATCTGTGGAAATCTCAAAAATTATTGAGAAATCTGGGGAATTACACAAAATGTCAAACCATTTGCAGTTTTTGGTGTTTGGTGAAAAATCTCTAGAAATCATGATAATTGAAGGGCATAAGTTGATGGACATAATTATTCTGAAACTGTAGAAATCTCGAAAAATATTGAGATATCGTGGAAATTATTGGAAAATCTCTCGAAATCTTCATAAAATTAGGAAATGTTTCGATATTTTAAGATTTATTGAAATATCGAAATCAATTTGGATTTTCTGATATTAATGATCTCGAAATTATTAAAAAATCTATCAAAATCTTAATAATTATTGATAGATCTATAAAAACCTTGAAAATTATTAAGAAATATTGGGAATTATTGAAAAATCTCTAGAAATCTCGATAATTATTGGGAAATCTGTAGAGATCTGTCACATATATATTTTTTTTTTGCAAAGATACTGAACCTTTCTTTTGAAATGTGTAGAAATTCTCAAGAATGTTTATTTATTTGTATAGATTTCTCATTAATTATCGAGAGATTTCAAAATAATTTCGAGACATTAAAAACAGAAAATGTAATTTGTTTGGTATGATTGACACGATTATTACGTTCATATATTTTTCATTCTCCAAATGAACCAATTTCGATGTTTTTATTTTAATGATCTCGAAATCTTGAGAATCAATGAGAAATCTGTAAAAATCTCGAAAATTATTCAAAAATCTCTGAAAATGATTGGCATTCATTGGGAAACTCAAATCACAATCTCAATTCTCAAATCTCAAAAATTATTGAGAAATCTTGGGAATGATTGAAAAACAGTCAAACAATTTGCAGTTTTTGGTCTCGAAATTATTGAAAAATCTACAGAATTCAAGAAAAATCAAGATAATTGAAGAGAATATGTTGATGGACATAATTATTTGGAAATCTGTAGAGATCTCGAAAAATATTGAGAAATCGTGGAAATTATTAGAAAATCTGTCGAATTCCTAATAAAATTAGGAAATGTTCGATATTTTGAATCATTGAAAATTTTGTAGATTGCAAAATATGTGAATTTGTGTATCGAACAATGTGAACTGTTTCTGATATTAATAATCTCGAAATTATTAAAAAATCTATCAAAATCTTTATAATTAATGATAAATCTATAAAAACCTTGGAAATTATTAAGAAATATTGAAAATTATTAAAAAATCTCTAGAAATCTCGATAATTATTGGGAAATCTACAGAAATCTCGAACAATATTGAAAAATCTTGCTAACGATTAAGAAATCTCTAGAAATCTTGATAATGTGATAATGTGTTATAATGAGAAACATTAACAAATCATTGGAAGGTCTCTCGAAATCTTGATAATACATACTTATAATTATTAGCTATTTTCGAGAAATTTGGAGAATGAAAAATGTATGATCGTAATAATCGTGTCACAATATATTTAAACTTTTGTAAGAAACTTGACTCCAATTTTATATTTAACCTAATAATTTTTATTGTATTTTTCGTAGATGCCTCTGATGATGGTTATATACTAACCGAAACTAGTCAGGCAATATAAAATAAATACATAATACAATAAAATAAAAATATGTTTTTACCAGTAAGTACCAAATAATAATATAACAACCTTACATTATTATTGTACTTATTTTTTGTGGTTTTTATTATAGTTATATAAAAATTAAATTATAGTTAAATACGAACGAGTATCAATATTATAATATTCACATGGATTTCTGGGGTGAATTTTGATGTATAAGTTAATAACAATATTACAATATTAACATTTCACCTACATTTATTTTGTATAATTTGGTTCACATTAGGTGAAAGTATGACTACTTGCTCGAGATAACGAGATCTCTGCATGCTGGTAATAACTGTTCGCAAGGATGATTTGTTTAGGTGAGCTTAGGAGCAGTCTTTATTGTCCTAATTGCAGCGAGTGTGTTGGTAATTGTTCGGTGAAGAGGATGTATGGGAAGTCGATTGTGGCTCATCAAATATCACAATCGTGGGAAGTTTTAGCACTGCAGTTGAACACGTCGTAATTTTTAGTATAATACATTATAATTTTGTGTTTAATAGTTCAACGAAATATCAGGGTGAGGTAATAATATGTAATGATAATAGTATGATATTATATTATTTCAAGAGCAAAAGAAAACATACAGGGAGTTTCAAAATTAACGAATAAATGCAACAAAAGCGTTGAATAAGATCTTTTATAATTTTTCGTGATACTTGATTCATTGTCTTAGAATGTTTTATGTCATAATAGGTGGAAATGTATCATTTGAATACTACCAAGGGGATAAAACTCAGGACTAAATTGTTCAGTAAATTCCTTAAATGTGAAAAAAAAATCATCTTGGCCTTAATCCATTGGACCACACGCATAGTATTATTATTATTATTACTTTGAGCCATTTCAAATAGATTTGTTTTAATAGACAAAACAATTTATATAATACGTGAAGTAATAAGAACGCCAATTACACAAATCAGTTAACTGCCTCTCCTTTTCCGCTGCTTTATTATTACCAGCACGAAACTGTACAGCCAAATATAAGTAGAAAGGTTGCTGCCTTTTTATCTCCAGACGCGTGCCGTTTACGTAACAATCGCTTATCCATTTACATACAGACACGCAAAGTGCGGAAGTAATTAGTTATTTTTTGCTCAAGCATAGTGTTACACATTAATGCCTGAATAGTTAGCCGCACAGTAACCAGTAAATAATCAAGTTAATTCGCTAAGAAATGTATGCAGTTACGCATAATTTGTACCCACAATTTATTATAAATGGATTGAAAGTGGGATGACCAACATGTCCCATAGCAAAAAATATAACTTATGACAGAGTATATGGAGTGGATGAAATGAAAGGCACTGTTGATTAATGTAACAAAAAATTATAATTTCATAATTATAACAACAAGGTACAAAATGGTCAAAACGATAAAAACATTATTCTTTTATTTGTCTATTTACATACATAATCCATAATCTATCCTTTTGTGCCCCCAGGGTGTCGAAGTTAAATTTGTCTATTTAACGACGACTAATACTGCTGCAATGGCTAATTACTATATTTGGCTTTATCTATATCGGGTTTCTTATTTGTGGACCAAAATTTATAGTGGATTTTGAATCAGAATTTTGGTCGCTCAAAACTTTACGGCTAAGTAACAATTGTTAATAAAATTGTCATTTATCTAATGGGTCTCATGTATTCCAGAGTGCATTTTCAAATTATAGTTTTATAACAATTTTTTGAAAGGTGTGGGTGAAAAGTAGTGGTGCAGTTTCTTTGTGATATTTTTTAATTAATTAATCAATAAAACAACGACTGGTTTATATCACGTACTTGTTACTTGTTAAGTTGTAATACTTGTTTGATGACTTGTTTGATAATGACTACCTAAGTGGTCGAAACTATAGTCAGTCATTAATATTTGTACGTGATATTAACCAAGTAATTGTTTTATTAATGATTTATAACAAAATGTGTATTTTAACAACTAAAGTAACGTATGTGAGGATTTTTTTAAAATCGTTGTAATTTTCAAAATAATGATTGTATTTGACATTTTTGACCAAACTTTTTTGACACCCTGTATATGTACAATTACACACTTCTATCCAAACATAAATCAGGGAACATAAAAATTCATGCTTCATAAATTGAAACCTTATCTTCGCATTCGCGCACTTAATTGATAATTTGTTATTAACGCTGGGTGAAGCTAATTATCTAATTACTCGTGCAGTTTTCAGTTAATTTGCGCCTGTGAGTCGAGGTGGTAAATGGAAAGTGTTCGAAGTCGGCTTGCGAAACGCGTTTAATCGTACGAAATGTTTCCATTTCGTGTTTGCGTTTCGACACGCTTTAAATATGAATAGTTACGAGGTAATTTCAGTGCTAAAACCAAGAGACCTACGTGAGAAACGCGATAATGTAATTTCTGTTATAAAACGAATCCTTAAGGGCATTCGGTGATTGCTGGACGTGATTTATGATTGGTGTGCGGAACGTATTGAGTCAGGGATTTGATTGCGTCTTAAATGCCACATGGGATGATAAATTGAATTAAGATTTAAGAATTCGTTTTGTAGTTTTTTTTTTGTGAATTTTCCCGTATTGCGAAATACATAGCAAAGGTTCATACATATAAATTTATTAATGACTAAATTACATCTTCACCAAACGCATGGCTTAGTGAAGTAAGATGTTAGCAATCTATTTGAGCAATTTTTTGCAGGTTATTTAAGCAACAATTTGCACTGTAGTTTTCAGAATTTTAAGTATAGACCAGAGGGTTTTAAACTTTTTTATCTCCGATCACTATTTCAAAAAATAAAATAACATGCTACGTCATGGTTTTTGCAAGTGTTGTTTTTTTTTAAGAATCTACAGCTAGATCAGAATAATGGGTAACAAAAGACCAACTTTTTTAGTATGCATTTTAGAGCAAAAACTTGAAACTTGTTAGGCAAAAAAGGCCTGCAGTTTTAAAAATTAATAACAGCATTATTTCAAAATTCAAAAAAATTAAAAATTAAAATTAAATACTTTATTTTTAAAGTGCTGAAAAATTGAATATTGTTTTAATAGATCTAAAATAGGCGAGTATTGATTAAACTTACTTTGTACTTGCGCAACAGTGCAACATAACAGATGGTTTTGTCAGGATGATTTTACATTACATTCATTAGCTACTTCTCTTCAATGTTCTGTAATTATTTCCCACAATAAAAAATGTTATCCATTTCTGGGTTAGTTAACGGCATTTTACCAGTTCAAATGGTAAAATACTGTTAATTTTCACTTTAGTGAAAACATATTACAGACCGAAAAATTAAAATGGTAAACCAGATAACGCGATTTGTAAATTTTATTGGAAGTATGAAATAGAGGTCACACAAGGGAAAAATAAAACAACCCGTAGAAAGTAATAACAAACTGTACATTATATATTAATTTTAAAAACTATAAAAAACAGCAAAAAACGCCAAAATCGCTAAAAATACCGAAAGATGTATTCGAAAAAAACTATTAAAAGTGTGCTCAGGATTTTTTTTATTGTTGTCGCTCAATCGATACGATACATAGAAAAAAAGTTGGGAGGAAAACAACTTCTGGGGAACATTAAGTAAGTCAGACAAGTAGTTTCGAACTTTCTTTTGAATATGCCTATCTAGCGGATAGGCAGATAGACTATCTAGCAGATATTTTATTCATTATTTCTTTCATATTAATCCTGGTATTTTTTTTTATATTTCGATTTCATGCTTACGTTTCAGTTTTAAGTTTTATTATCGTCTAGTATTTGTTTCACCTTACTTGTGTGAATGAAAATATATGTGCACCAATGAGAATTATTATTGTTATTATTACTATGTATAATAACTTAACCCCAATAAAAAAATCATCCTATTTTTCATTATTTCACTTTTCACTTTTCAAACAATGCTATTATAATTTGAGATAATGCAGGACTTTTTCCTTTTGAAAGATGCCTTCGCCTAAACTCTTAAAAGTGTGCTCAGGAACTTTTTGATAGTTTAATGAAAAAACGTAGAAGTCTCTACGATACATAGAAAAAAAGTTGTGAGGAAAACAACTGCAGGAGAGCATTAAGTATGATACGGACGCGCCGCATGCGCTTGGCCCCGAACACACGGCGACATCGGGTGGCGCCGGAACCAGTCGGCGCCGACCGGCACCCTCGCCCCACTCCAGCGGCCTTACGCAGGGATGCGCGCCGTCCGCCCCACCACCGATTCGCGCACCCCTGGAGAAGGGGTGGCGCCTTTAAGAAGGCGCGGAGCGCCCCATCGATTGTCAGTCGCTTGCCACTGATCACAACCCTGAGTGCTCTGTAGCACCCGGGTTCCACCAGCCAACCGAGTGCTTCCCACAGCACCTTGGCCCTACACGCCACCGAGTGCTCCCCACAGCACCTTGGCCCTACAGCCAACCGAGTGCTCCCCACAGCACCTTGGCCCTACACGCCACCGAGTGCTCCCCACAGCACCTTGGCCCTACACGCCACCGAGTGATTCCTAGCACCTTGGCTCACGCACCGCCGACCAGGGATCTGGATGCCGGTTCCAGGCCAGGACAACCCGCGCCGTCGATAGGAGACATCGTGTTTTTTTCTCTCGTTTTCTTATATTTTTGAATGGCAAAAATCAACATTTCACGCCAACGCCGCCACATTAACATTATTTCCACCCCGTCCCCAACGCTAGCCGAGGCTCGACCCCGGTCGTATCATAATTGGAGCCCAACGTGGGGCTGGTTCGCGAGTGAATCGCGAAAGGACATACGACCCCGCTCTACCACTGACAATAACATTTTTTTTTCCCCATCGCGTGTGTATATAGTGAATCTCCCCGTGTGTATATAAAACAATTAGTCCACCCCCGCGTGTATACATAGAACATTTGGACATTTAATTCCTGTATATATTTACTGGCCTGCATGGTCATAACGAGATCAAAGATGTCCACCACCGGCCAAACAGGGGCGCAACAAATGGCACCAGCACCGCCCACAGTGCCAACGGCCGCGACCAGCGTCGCTCCACTTCTGGGAGTGGATATCAACACCCAGTGGAGCCCAAACCAACAAATGCCAGGTCTGCCACTAGCCCCGGCTCCGATCTTCCGAGGACTCAGTGAAGAAGACCCGGAAGTGTTCATCAACCGCATGAACACTCTACTTGCACCATATGACGCCGCCGATCACGTCACCTTAGCAACCCGCCAACTCCGTGAAGCCGCCGCCCAATGGTGGAAACCTTACGAATCGCTCCAGCTGACCTGGACAGATTTTACGAACCGCCTTCGCCGGAAATACGCCGGACCCGAGGCGACCGCATCCCTCCTGGCCCAGCTATTTGGCCAGAAGCAACCGCGACAGGAATCAGTCGAGGTATTCCTGCTAAGGAAAGAGCTGCTCTTCCGGAGACTACTGCCTGCGACTCCCGTAGCTGAGAGGATCGCGATTCTATTAGAACAACTGCCGCCCACCCTGAGACAGCATCTCCGCAACCCAGTGGCCCGATCTATCAACGAGTTGATAGAACAAGCGGGCCAATTGGAAACTGACATCCGCCAGATCGCATCGTCCCCAACACCAAGGACGGACAGACGCGATGGCCCACCAAAATGCCGACACTGCCCCGAGTACCACTTACACAGACACTGCCCCGTATTAAACAACAACCTTCCGGAACAACCAGGGAAACTAGAGACGGGCCAAGCAGACAGCATCTCGACCCTAGCCACCCTCTCCACAATAGGACCTGCTCGTGGCCTCCCTCGCATCGAAGCCCAGATCAACGGACACCACGTCAAGGCGCTGATCGACTCAGCAGCCACCCATAACTTTGTAAACGAGAAATGGATGCCCCCTGTCACAGCCGCCCCACAATCCGTCCATCTCGCCTCCATAGACGGAGTACTGAAGGTCACTGGCGAGGCATCCGCGGTCCTTACTATCCAAGGACTAAGTGGCGACATCCGCACATTTGTCAGCCCAGACCTCCGGGAAGACCTAATCCTAGGACTACCCTGGCTTCACGCTCAACAGGCCACCATAGATTGCTACAGGGGGTGTATAAACTTCGGCGCCACCCACCGACGCACCGCCCACTGGAGAAAGGCACCGAATCCTCCGCCTACCACGCCCTGCCCATCAACGTCAGGAGACCATCCGCCACAATCAGGAGGCTTACCACCAGCAGCGGCAGCTTCCAGGACGCGCCGAGGCCGCATTCTCGGTCGACCAGTGCGTTTACATCCGAACCCACCCGCTCTCCAACGCTGCAACTGGATACCACCAGATACTACACCAGTCCTCTGCCGCCATCTTCATCGTAGCCGTCCCCCAAGGATCCACGAAGTATCCCAGCAGCCAACTCCGACCCGCCGTTCCCCGCTAGACAAGAGGAGCGTGTTCGAGACCTTGAGAGGGGGCGAATTGATACGGACGCGCCGCATGCGCTTGGCCCCGAACACACGGCGACATCGGGTGGCGCCGGAACCAGTCGGCGCCGACCGGCACCCTCGCCCCACTCCAGCGGCCTTACGCAGGGATGCGCGCCGTCCGCCCCACCACCGATTCGCGCACCCCTGGAGAAGGGGTGGCGCCTTTAAGAAGGCGCGGAGCGCCCCATCGATTGTCCCAGTTCAGTCAGCGCTCTCGAACTGAACAGACGTGCTCTCGGAGCTTGAGTAGAACTACCGTTTCGGGGTGGCGCCACCTGTACACCTACCCGTTGCTGGCTACTCTCCTCCTTGCACTACGCTTCATACTTACAATGTCCACGGACGTTGAAAGTAAGCTTACCTGCTCTCCTGAGAGCAAGCGCCGCCGCACTGACCCAGAAGTGGCCTCCTCGGAGGACAACGATGGGTTCAGGGTGGTAACTCATAAACAGATACCTCCGGTATTTGTTTATGGTGTAGAGTATTTCGGGCTGTACGATATACTCATCGAGCTGGGCCTTGAATTTGGCGTGAAGTCCGTCGGGAAGAGCATTCGATTAAAGTTTGCTTCGATCGAGGACTACCGCGCTGGCACAAAGGCAATGACCGACAGGGAGATCGAGTATCACTCCTTTTTATTAAAGGAAGAGAAAGATCTTAAGCTGGTGATCAGGGGAATACCCATGAGAACCGCCCCTGAACAAGTCAAACAGCGGCTTGAGCGAGCGGGGATTTATCCCAAGCATGTCGCTCAGCTTAAGCCTGGCGGAAAACTAATTCCGCTATTTTTGGTTTACCTACCTGGAGGCTCCGATGCCACCAGGTTAAGGGAACTAAAGGCGCTATGCAGCATCTCCATTCACGTGGAGATTTTCAGAGGTCGTGGAGGTCCGGCCCAGTGCTTCAGGTGTCAGCGGTGGGGTCACTCATCGGCGGCCTGCAAGTCACGCCGGAGGTGCGTTCGTTGCGGCGCGGAGCACGATGCTAAGTCGTGTCCCGTGCCACTGACGGAGCCGGCTTCCTGCTGTAACTGTCAGGGAAGTCATCCTGCAAGTTACAGGGGCTGTCGGGTCGCATTATCGCTCAAAAAGCGCGATGCGACCACCAAAACCTCCACACGGCAGATCGCGAGGTCTGCAAAGGGTAAGGCGGCAAAAGCTTCCAAAGCCGCCAAACCTGCGTGCTCCCTCTCGCCTCCAGAGGCAGAGGGCAAAACAGAGGCAAGGAGAGCCAAAGGCCACTCTAAGACCGGCGCGGTTAAAACCGTCAAGTCAAAGAAAGCGCCGGAGGACTCTAAGCCGATGAAAGCAGGAGTTGCAAAGGCCCACAAGGCCGATAATAAGACAGCCCCTGTGAGTGTGCTCAAAGGCACCTCTAAGACTAAGGCGGATAAACCAAAAAAGGTTAAAGCCGCAAAGTCGAAGAAAGTGCCGGAAGATACTTCCGCTATGGAAGTTGACTCTGAGCCGAGGGAAGCAGGAGTTGCAAAGGCCCACAAAGCCGACAATAAGCCAGCTCCGGAGTTGACAACTCCAAGCACAGAAGTTGGGGCTGATGAGAAATCAGCAGCCCAAACGACGAAAGTCGCCGCTGCAAACGCCATTAAGGCCGAAAATAAGTCAGCACGGGAAGAAACTCCCATGTCAGAAGTGTCTGCCACTGAGCCAAAACTCAGAAAGCAGGCGAACGCAGCAAAAGCCCACAAAGCCGATAATAAGTCTGCAAAGAGGAAGCTAACTCCTCAAACAAAGATTGCGGCCACTGAGACATCAGTCGGCAAAAATATTGTAGTTGGCTCTACTGCAAAGGCTCCAAAAGCTGACAATAAGTCAGTAAAGAAAGCTGCAAAAATAATAGCTGCAAATGCCATGCAAATGGCAAATAATCAGACGGCACGGGAGACTTCTGGCAAAAAGTCTCCCACCACAGAAGTTACGTTTGCGATACCTGATAATGCAAATGGGTCAGCCGAACCCAAAGCTGCAAAAGTCATATTGGCCGAAAATAAGACAGCAGGTGACACTTGCACGGCTGCTAGTGATCCGAGTCAACTTCTGGAGTGTATGTTCAAAAGCGGAGTGGATCCCAAAGACATGCGTCAATGGGCATCAAAATTCCTCCCTCTCTTGCGTGCAGCCAAGCAAGAGGAGAATTCACTCGAGATAATGATTGTGGTCACACAAGCAGTAGTGGAGTGCCCGGGATACCCGGACAATGGATTTTAAATCCATTGTTAGCATTTGTCAATCTCGCGATATAAACACATGGTCGCAATGCTTAGTAACAAGAAAGGAATTAGTTCCTCAGACGGTGAAACGCTAAATGGTCTGGCTAGCAATACAGCTTGTAGTGGTACAAGTTCAAGTCGTGTGCGACCTCAAACCCCAAATGCTGGCAGACCAGTAAATATTATTTACTGGAATGCAAATGGTGTGAAAGGGCAGGAAGCACAACTGCGATACACAGCAGAACGACATAAAGCGGATGTTATATTGCTATGCGAAACACACCTGCGCGAAGGACGGTCACTGAAGCTGCCAAACTACATCACGTATTGTGACGACAGGTCAGTCGGTAGGATGGGTGGAACCGCCATTCTTATAAAGAAGGGCATCCCCCATTACCACGTGGATACTCCACAACTGAACACTGTTGAAGCGACTACTATTGTTGCTAGTATTGGTGGTAAGGAGACCCTCCTCGTTGCAGCGTATAACAGTCCAAGTCTGCACCTAGATGTAAACGACATCACCGCCTTGCTTAAGCTACATTCACCCGCTATAATAGCGGGAGATGTCAATGCTAAACACGCCGCATGGAACTCTAGGTCTGAAAACTCTAGAGGTAGAACCCTGCACAATTACGCGACGGCTAATCACCTGGCTGTAATTGCGCCATCAGAACCCACCCACTTTCACCATTGTGGAAGTGCGGACGTCTTAGATGTAGCGATCCTTGAGGGTATCATTAGCGCTCACAGCGTGTGGTCGCTGTCGGAGCTCGACTCTGATCACAACCCAGTGTTGTTGACGCTTAATGACCTCGAGATCAACCGGTGCCGCCCAGGCGGCACGCAGGTATACACAAAGGTCAACTGGGAATTGTTTGGCGAGAGGGTCAATGCTCGCATTGTACTCCCTATCAGTGGTGATTCATGCGATGCTGTGGAGCAAGAGGTAGTCAAACTCACAGAAATAATACAGGCAAGTCTCGAGGATTCCTCCACTGAGATGCGCAGGAAACTGCCATCTCATGAGCTTCCCGCAGACATCAGGGATCTAATCCTGGAGAAAAATCGATTACGGAAGCTTTGGCAGAAGTATCGAAGCCCAATTGACCGTAGACGACTCAATTCTTTGACTGCTGAGGTCAAGGAGAGAGTCCGAGATCACAGAGACCAGCGCTGGCGTGATGCCACCGTGGATATGACGACACAGGGTGGCTCCCTGTGGAGGTGTACCCGGCGGTTGACAAAAGCGAGGGCTCCAACTGCGGCTCTCCTCGATGGAAACGTCATGGTCACCGAGCCAAAAGCAAAATCTGAACTGTTTGCAACGGCTCTGGCGGGACAGTTTACACCTAACCCGTCGAAGAACAATGCTCACGGTTACGTAACAGATTTTGTGGCAGAGTACCTAGCGAGACCCATCTCTAAGGACTTCCGGACGGTTTCGCCAAAGGAAGTTCGTGAGATAATCAAATACTTGATAAACCGCAAGGCTCCCGGCGCAGACGGCATTAGTAATATTGCACTGAAGCATCTACCGGGGCGTGCACACGTTCTCATTGCATCACTATTTAACAGAATATATGCACTGAGATACTTTCCATCTCAATGGAAAACGGCAAAGGTTATCGCAATCCCGAAGCCTAAAAAGCCGCTGAAGCTTACTTCCAGCTACCGACCCATTAGCCTGCTCTCGGGCCTGAGTAAGATGTTCGAGAGAACACTTCTCAATCGCCTAACGGAGACGATATCACAGCGTGATATTCTGATCCCCGAGCAGTTTGGGTTTCGGCAGGAACACAGCACTACTCAGCAGCTAACCAGGTTATCGGAAAGCATAACGCGCGGCTTCAATGATAACCAGCACACAGGTGCAGTGTTTTTGGACATTGAAAAAGCATTCGACAAAGTATGGCATGAGGGTCTCATATACAAACTGATCTACATGGGATTTCCGGATGTTTACATCCACATCATTTACTCGTATCTGATGGACAGGAAGTTCTATGTTTACTCGGAGTGTGAGTCCTCCTCTACCAGAAATATCGAAGCCGGTGTGCCACAAGGCAGCGTGATCGGCCCAACGCTCTTCTCACTGTACATCAATGATGTACCGAGAGAGCAGAAGGTTGCACTCTACGCTGACGACACAGCCTACTTCGTAACTTCCCGGTCTGTACCAATCATTCTGAGGAAGTTGCAAGCGCAACTGCATGAACTTGAGAGCTACTATGACATGTGGCGTATCAAAGTGAATGTAAAAAAGTCCGAAGCGGCCCTGTTTACCAGGAGAAGGCCTGCCCAGCCAGGCACTTTAATGCTTCATAACGAAGTCATACCCTGGAAAACTGAGGTCAAGTATTTGGGGGTCATCCTTGATCGGCGACTCAATTTCAGAAGCCACACTTCTCGGGTCATAGGAAAGGCATGGGGTCAATTCTCCAAGCTGTATCCCCTGATCAATGAGAATTCGAGGCTCTCGTACAACGGTAAGCGATTACTGTACACGAGCTTCCTGCGGCCTATACTGACATATGCCTGTCCAGCATGGGCATATAATGACGTACAGGTGGCGCGTCTGCAAGTGTTCCAGAACAAGTGTCTGAGAGCCTTTACTGGTTGTCACTACTTGGTAAGGAACAGTATATTGCATGACGACTTCAATTTGCCTCAGATCCAAGAGTTTGTTTGCCAGCAGACTCACGGTTTCTACAGCAAAGCAGAAGCTAGCGCGAATGGACTTATCCAGGGTTTGGGTCAATATGACACAGATAACCCATGGATAAAGCACCGCACGCCGAAGCACATACTTGAGTCCTGCTGACTGCCAGTTAGCATTTTCAAAAGACCAGTAAGGGGTTATTAACTTAATCCGGAGCTACGCTGGCTGAACCTAAAAGATTCAAACCTTCGGGTTTCATTTAAATGCTCATATCTGAATGCTGAACATTTCTGATGATCAATATGATACGGCAGGTCATGGTGAACAACCGGTACCTCATTATTGATTCATGGACGCCTTCTGGTGTCCTGAGTACGGAGAGGTTTTAGTCGGTAGGAATCCGACACTACCCCTATAAGGGGTGTCTTTCAGAAGATTTCCTCTCCTCAAAAAAAAAAAAAAAAACATCGATTGTCAGTCGCTTGCCACTGATCACAACCCTGAGTGCTCTGTAGCACCCGGGTTCCACCAGCCAACCGAGTGCTTCCCACAGCACCTTGGCCCTACACGCCACCGAGTGCTCCCCACAGCACCTTGGCCCTACAGCCAACCGAGTGCTCCCCACAGCACCTTGGCCCTACACGCCACCGAGTGCTCCCCACAGCACCTTGGCCCTACACGCCACCGAGTGCTCCCCACAGCACCTTGGCCCTACACGCCACCGAGTGATTCCTAGCACCTTGGCTCACGCACCGCCGACCAGGGATCTGGATGCCGGTTCCAGGCCAGGACAACCCGCGCCGTCGATAGGAGACATCGTGTTTTTTTCTCTCGTTTTCTTATATTTTTGAATGGCAAAAATAAACATTTCACGCCAACGCCGCCACATTAACATTATTTCCACCCCGTCCCCAACGCTAGCCGAGGCTCGACCCCGGTCGTATCAAGTAAATCAGACTAGTAGTTTCGAACCTTCTTTTGGATATGCCTATCTAGCAGATAGACTATCTAGCAGATAATTGATTCATTATTTCTTTCATATTAATCCTGGTATTTTTTTATATTTGGATTTCATGCTTACGTTTCTTTAAAATATTATAATTTTCAAGTAGGTAAAGTAAAATTTTCATTTTTATTATCTTTTCAAACATTGAACATTAAAACCTCTAACTTTTATTATCGTCTAGTATTTGTTTTACCTTACTTGTATGAATGACAATATATGTGCACCAATGAGAATTATTATTACTATGTATAATAATTTAAACACCAATAAAAAAATAATATAATTATTAATTTTTAATTTTGTCAGTTTTCAAGAAATGCTATTATTAATTTGAGGTAATGCAGGACTTTTTTGTTTAAAACTTTTTTTTTCTAAAATGCATACCAAAACAGTTGCTTATTTATTACCCATTATTCTGATCCCGGTGTATATAGTTTTAAATAAATAATGTATTATACATAAATAGTATATAAGTGAATTAGTCTAGTGTAGCACTACAGTCAAAAATGTATCTTAAACTAAGATTATAAATAATGTATCACGAAGTAAATGTCTCCAGTGTTAAAAAAACAGTTTTACAGTACAATTAGTTTAACGTACAGTTTTGTTTGAATTCCTTTAAATTATCGTACGTTTTTGTAAAAATTAGGTGCGTTTAAGGGTCTTAACCACACAGTTTAAGAGCCACTGCTTTAGATCAAATCGTAAGAGAATATGCGAAACTCTAAAACATGTTCTAACTATCCACTAATAAATTCGCAAATACATAGTTTTCTAAAGGTTTAAGATACTCACAAGGCGATTAAAGAACACATTTCCTTGTCTAACTAGTAAGTTATCTCCGGCAGATAACTTGCCTACACACTCAAAAAATCGATAAAAAGTGGATTTCCTGCTTGTTAAAATACCATCTCTGTTGTTGTATATTTGTCATTGAGGCATTTTTTTCGCCTCCTTTTTCTGTACTTATTAGCATTACTGGATGTAAAGTGGAGCTTTCTATGGTGATAATTTGAGAAATTGTTGTATGTGTGCCATACATATTATCAGCATTAGTTAGAATAATATGTCACGTTTAAATACAGCGCAATTTTCGTACTCATTAAAACGTAACTGTACAAATGTGGATAGAAGTAACTCATCTTTTAAATGCTGCAACCTGTAAAATAGAAACCTTTTTTGTGGCGACACGCTAAGAGGAACTTAATTTAGTAAAAATTTACTGAAGGAACAATATATCGTCGAGTTACTTTTGATAAGATAAATTCCAAAGTTGAATTGATTATAGTAATTTAATAATTTTTATCGTTAGTATTGAAATATTTGATTACACATTGTCAATCAAACCGATATTGTCAATAAATGAGGAATAGGAAATCAGAGAGATGTAACTCCCTTTTCTTTAATTCACATAACTCCAGAAATATACAAGGGATCCATTTCCGGACACATAAATTTCTGGATCTGAAATATTAAAAAAATTGAACCTAAACCACTCTGGTTTTCAACAGCTCAAATAATAAGTATTGAAAACTGTTTAGATCCATTCTGATTATAGGTGAATTCAATAGCTGAGGTCAGCACTATCATGTAATGATAATAAAGCCAGTCTTTAGTTAACATGAACTAGAACTGGTAAACTAGTAACTGGTAAATGGTAAATGGTAAATAAACTGGTAACTGGTAAACTAGAACTAGAACTAGTAAACTAGAACTGACTTTATATAGTGCTAGTGCAGTTATAAGACTGACTTTATATAGTGCTGACTTTATAGAGTGCACTGATAGTGCTGACCTCATCTGTTAATTTCAAATAATAAGGCCCAGGATTTTGCAATTTTTATTTGAGAATGTATGATTTTTGTGCCATTTTGGTAGCATCTCTAATTGTATTAATATTTAAATTACTATATCTCAAAAACTACCGCATCAATATGAATGTAATGTATAAAAGTTATTACCAGATATGGCAGTATTTACTGAGCATAACAAAATATAGATCCAATGGGTAATTCATGAGAAATTTTATTTTTGTGATCAAATATTTGATTTAAAAAAATTGCGTTTCTTAATTTTATCAAATCTCAAGAACTACCTTAGTAATATTATAAATATAATTTATTAATTAAATTAAAATATATACTGTTATTGCACGTGTGAAATTTAGTGAAGATCCAATAAGGGATTCTTGAAATATTGCAATTTCAATGTGAGAATGTATGATTTTTGTGCCATTTTAGAAACAAGTCTAATTGTATTAATATTTAAACTACTATATCTCAAAAACTACCGCACCAATACGAATGTAACTTATAGATGTTATAACCTAATATAGCAGTATTTATTGAGCAGAATCAAATTTAGATCCAATGAGTAAATCACGAGACATTTTTATATTAGTGATCAGTTTTTTTTTTAATTTAGAAAAGTCCAGAAATATATTCAAGTGATCCATTTCTGGACACAGAAATTTTTGGATCTGAAATATTAAAAAATTGAACCTAAACTACTCTGGTTTTCAACAGCTCAAATAATAAGTATTGAAAACTGTTTAGATCCATTCTGATTATAGGTGAAGTCAACAGCTGAGGTCAGCACTATCAGGTAATGTAAAGCCAGTCTTTAGTTAACATGTAAACTAGGACTGACTTTATATAGTGCTAGTGTAGTTCTAAGACTGACTTTATATAGTGCTGACTTTAGAGAGTGCACTGATAGTGCTGACTTTATAGAGTGCACTGATAGTGCTGACCTCACCTGTTAAATTCAAATAATAAGGCCCAGGATTTTGCAATTTTTATTTGAGAATGTATGATTTTTGTGCCATTTTGGTAGCATCTCTAATTGTATTAATATTTAAATTACTATATCTCAAAAACTACCGCATAAATATGAATGTAACGTATAGAAGTTACTACCAGATATGGCAGTATTTACTGATCATAACAAAATATAGATCCAATGGGTAATTCATGAGAAATTTTATTTTTGTGACTAAATATTTGATTTAAAAAAAAGCGATTCTCAATATTTTCAAATCTCAAGTACTACCTTAGGAATATTATTAATATAATTTATTAATTAAATTAAAATATATACTGTTATTGCACGTGTGAAATTTAGTGAAGATCCAATAAGCGATTCTTGAAATATTGCAATTCCAATTTGAGAATGTATGATTTTTGTGCCATTTTAGAAGCAAGTCTAATTGTATTAATATTTAAATTACTATATGTCAAAAACTACTACACTAATACGAATGTAACTTATAGATGTTATTACCAAATATGGCAGTATTCATTGAGCAGAATAAAATTTAGATCCAATGAGTAAATGATGAGAAATTTTTATTTTAGTCATCAAACATTTGATTTGTAAGGATTGTTCTTCTCAATTTTTTCCCAAATCTTAAGAACTACCTTATTAATATTATTATAATTTATTACATATATTAAATAATATACTGTTATTTCACGTATGAAATTTAAGTCAGATCCAATGAGCGATTCTTGAGATTTTACAATTTTTATTTAAGAATGTATGATTTTCGTGTCATTTTGGTAGCATACAGTGTAGCATACAATTAGAGTATTAATACTTATTCTATATCTCAAAAACCACCGCATCAATATGAATGTAACTTATAGATGTTATTATCTGATGTAGCACTATTTATCGAGTATAATAAAATTTAGATCCAATGGGTAATTTGTGAGAAATGTTTATTGAAGTGTAGACATTTGATTTAATAGATTCTTTTATAGGTTTGTCAATTTTTTCATATATTTAAATAATGATATCTTAAGAACTACCGTATCAATATTAATGTAATTTAATACCAATAATAGGTATTATGATGTTATTTAACGCGTGAAATTTTGTTCAGATCCAATAAGCGATTCTTGAGATTTTGCATTTTTTAATTTAAATTTATGATTTTTATGATAGTTTAGTAGTATCTCTAATTGTATTAATATTTATATTACTATATCTCAAAAACAACCGCATCAATATGAATGTAACTTATAGATGTTATTACTTGATGTGGCACTATTTATCGACCATAATAAAATTTAGATCCAATGAGTAATTCGTGGAAGAAGAATACTTAGTGATTATGATTTAGTGATTTAGTGAAAAATCAAACATTTGATTTGTAAAGATTGTGTTTCTCAAATACTGCATACTGTATCCAAATATGGCATAACATTTTTAAAATATCCATTAGACAAATTTTTAGAGGAGATATCTTGAGGCATATTGTATCCGAATCTGATAAATAAAAAATTAAAATATCCATGAGACAAATATTCAGAAATTTCAGTGACAGATATAGCGATACCTGTACACTAACAAAGTTATATGTTCGATTCTGTCACTTATTTACTTCATAACCTTCCTCAAATTTTCAGAGGATTTATCTTAAGACATACTGTATCCAAATCTGGCATAGAATTTTTAGTCCCAGTTGTATGATTGTAGATCATCCTTGACCATGGTTTAGTTGCCTAAAATACAATTGTTAATACAATGGTATTCTTAGAAACTGAACCACGATCAAAGATAATCTACGTTCATACAACTGATCCTTAATTTATTTAGCGTTCGCATAGAAACAAGAACGTAATAAAACTTTTTTTGCGGTAAAAATGAACATATTTTGTTAGATATGCCAATTACAATTCTAATGGGTCAAAAATTTTGCAGAAGTGGAATCTGCAATAAAAATTATTTAATTCATGCATACCTGAACTAACAGTTCAAGCAACTCGAGAGATACCCAATCACCTAATGATCACTTACAATCACGAATAATTGCACCAGTGTCGTTCCCACGGACAAACCCATCTCACTAAGCAATCACCCCGTAGAAAAATATCTAGCATTACTCTAATAGTGGATCTCCCCCTGTAATTACTAATTTAAATCTGTATTACTTAAGTGCGCAGAGGTCTGGCAAATTGTCGTGTTAGTTAGTCATACGTCTGTGTGCAAAAATAGATTAATAAACGGCACTTTACAATATAATTCAATTTATTGAAACGATGTTATGTAAGCGCACTTTCAAATCGGCCATGGAGCCGGACATGAAGCGGTCACGCACTCCAATGATATGCCAATTATGATGAGGATAAATGCTAAACAAAACAATCAGTCTGCTGCAGAACAAAACAGTTTGCAAAATTGTTTTGGGAGTTTTCGCAAGGATAATTTGTTTGTGATTGATGATAGTGGTCCAGCCTCTCACAATTTAGAAATTCGGAGTAAGTAGTTGGGCAAGACTTAAATGCAGATATATGTAATTTATACAAATATATGTTTGCGCAAGTTTAAACGTCATGTTATTAAACTTTACAGATTTCATGGTAACCTAAAGGCGATACGTGATGTAAAAACAAAACTACAAGAAACAAGAAACAAAACTTCAAGTAGAAATACATACAAATAGAAATAGGGATAGAGACAAAGGTTATACGGACAATCAATACGACATGCAGTTCGAAAATACAGTAGAGCAGAAAGACAATGAAGTAAATAGGTAGATCCAAAGAATTGCAAATAGTTCAAAAAAAGCAATCAAGCAGAAAGGTATACAAATTGAAATACATATAATTCAGCAAGACATACACTGGCAAAGACAGAATCTAAGAGAAATAGTGAAACATAAACATAGACAAATATAAAGTTTACAATTACATTCCAGGGACTTAGTACTCTTAAGTACATACTAGTAAGTACTTAAAGTAATTAACTTAAACTAACAAAATCGAAGTAAAAATTTTATACACGATTTTTTTTTAATTGAAACGTATAAATATTTCACAGCAATACCGTATAGTATTTACTTATGCCTTTTTTCTATTCAAAATGAAAAAAACTGTAGAAACTGTAATCTCAATTTGGAAACAATTTTTAATGTTTGCCTTGCACCATACAGATCCTGTGCCATTCAATAACTATTTTAATATTTATAATATTCAAATTGCCACAGTAAACACTAAATATTATCCTTGTCGGGTTTGGCTACTGTTTAAAATATCCATCCGCTCGTCGTCGAACTGTTTATGCTATGCATCAAGGTTAATGCTAATTAGGCTTGTAACTGATGAACTTGCAAAACGGATAGAAAAGCGAATGAAAGCAAACTGACGAGCTCGTGTCTATTTTCAACTCTGCTACTCGCATGAATGGAGTGTTTGTTGCCTTCACTTCGTTTCGGCGCTTAATTAGTTCTTAAATTAAGTATCAGTTTCGAGGTGAATGCAACTGGGGTCAGTTGTATAATGAAAGGGAATGGACGGAAGGCAAGAACAAAATAATCCATAACATAATTATAAAATTTATAATTACACAAGTATGTACTGCAAAATGTAATTTTTCCTCGAGTTTAAATTCCAGTCGCTAAGGCATTTAGAACTTGTGATAATAACTGCATTCAACTCAGTTAAAAAACGATATTATTGTTATCTTTTTCCAACCGTTAAATATTTAACTTTATCAGTGGATGGAAAGACCTTATTCTGGTGTAAGGAAACATTTGTTACTCTCAGGACTGGTCTTTCTATCCAGGTATAAAATCACCCCCAGCGAGTTTAAAGACACAAATTAAAGTATGTAGTTTCATATCTTCTTTTGGTTATGCCTATCTAACATAACTTCAATCTAAGATACAATCTAAAAAGGCTGGTGTACAATATGATTTATTCATCATGATGGTTTCGATCTCTTAGAGTTTCATATCTTCTTTTGGTTATGCCTATCTAACATAACTTCAATCTAAGATACAATCTAAAAAGGCTGGTGTACAATATGATTTATTCATCATGATGGTTTCGATCTCTTAGAGTTTCATATCTTCTTTTGGTTATGCCTATCTAACATAACTTCAATCTAAGATACAATCTAAAAAGGCCATCAGAATGGTTTCGACCTTTACTACGTGGTAGTCATTTTCAAGCAGACTTTCTACGTTTTTACCACAATTTGTTTATTGATATATGTGAGTCGTATAGAATCAAAACTCACAATATCCAAATACCGAAATTTTGGGAATTAACCAAAAACCGCTCAACTCGACAATATTTTGCAATGTCCGAATTTTGCAAATGATTTTTTTATATCCTATTAGCTCTACAAAATTAATTGTAAATTAAAAAAATGCTTTTTTATATAGCATTTTAATAATAAAAGCAGTAAAAAAATGGATAATGTTAGTTTTGAAACCAATATGTGGATAATGTGAGTTTTGAACCAATACCCTTCCATTCCATTCCGTTCTGATTCCATAATAGTTATAAAATTATTAAAATATCTAATTATATATGCAATAAAGTTTATTTTATTAGAACAAAACCGACAAAACCATCAAAACTAGGCACACACAAATAGGTTATAAACAGTAACCTTCTGGTGAGGTTGAAAGCTATAAGATGGCTTGTGATTGGTTGAAAATCAGTTGGTGTCAAAAGTAACAATATCCAATGGATAATGTTAGTTTTGACTACAAACATATATTTCTGATGGCATTTTACTTGGACTTTGGACTTGCACCGACGCCATATTTGATTTCAGAGCAAAATTTGAAATAGAAAACCACTGCTAACTCGATTTCGATTATTTTGGATATTGTGAGTTTTGGTTCTATACGACTCTATACGAGTTTCGACTCCTTACAGTCATTTTCAAGTGCAACCTAATTTCAAAAAATCCTAGTTTTAAAGCTATTTATAATTAGGCTAGGTAACGTTAAGTAAATTAGACAAGTTGTTTTGAACCTTCTTTTGGATATGCCTATCTAGTAGATACGCAGATAGACTATCCATCAGATATTTTGTGCATTATTTCTTTCATATTATTCCTGGTCTTTTTTTTGTATATTTCGATTTCGTGCTTACGTTTCTTTAAATTATTATAATCTTTCAAGAAACTAAAGTACAATTTTTCATATTATTAATATATCAAATATTGAACTTTAAAACATGGCACTTTTATAATACACTTGTACTTATTTCACCTTACTTATCTGAATGACAACATAAGTGAGGATTATTATGGTTATGATTACTAATATATAATTCAAAATATAAAATTTTAATTATTTATATTTATTTATATATTAAGTACACTTCTGCATCAATTCAACGGATAACTGCAGACCGGTTTCGACCTATGGGTCTCATCAGTGTAGTACCTCTGAAGATTTAATTCCCCTCTATTAAATTTTTCAAGTGAACTCGTCAAAGCTGTTCAACTTTTCAATTTAAATCCGAACGTTAGTTAAATTTTCCAAGTGAACTCGTTAAATCTACTTTTTTTTTTAAATCAAACAATCCAAGTTGTCCTAGTTTGCCAAATCGTCTGTTAAACTTTTCAAGTTAAATCCGAAAATTAGTAAAATTTTCCAAGTGAACTCGTTTAATCTGCAATTTATTAACGTTAAATCTTAGTTCAAGTTCAGTCTTGGTTAGTAAAATTAGTTCAAATTTACAAGTAGATTCGTCATATCTCTAATCATATCCAAATCTGCTAAATTATTCAAGAGAACTCCAGAATTCTGTTAAACTTTTCAAGCTAAATCCGAAAATTAGTTAAATTTTCCAAGTGTACTCGTTAAATCTGCAATTTTTTTAAGTTAAATCTTAGTTCAAGTACAATATTGGTTAGTAAAATTAGTTCAAATTTACAAGTAGATTCGTCAAATCTTTAATAATTTCCAAATCTGCTAAATTTTTCAAGAGAACTCCTCCAATCTGTTAAACTATTCAAGTTAAATCCGAAAATTAGTTAAATTTTCCAAGTGAACTCGTTAAATCCGCAATTTTTTTAAATGCAACTATCCAACTGTCCAACTGTTAAAATTTCCAAGTGTACTCGTTAAATCTGCAATTTTTTAAAGTTAAATATTAGTTCAAGTTCAATCTTGCTTAGTAAAATTAGTTCAAATTTACAAGTGGATTCGTCAAATCACTAATAATTTCCAAATCTGCTAAATTTTTCAAGAGAACTTCTCAAATCTGTTAAAGTTTTCAAGTTAAATTCGAAAATTAGTTACATTTTCCACGTGAACTCGTTAAATCTGCATTTTTTTAAAGTTCAATCTTAGTTCAAGTTCAATCTTGGTTAGTAAAATTAGTTCAAATTTACAAGTGGATTCGTCAAATCTCTAATCATTTCCAAATCTGCTAAATTTTTCAAGAGAACTTCTCAAATCTGTTAAACTTTTCAAGTCAAATCCAAAAGTTAATTAAACTTTCCAAGTGAACTCGTTAAATCTGAAATTTTTTAAAGTTAAATCTTAGTTCAAGTTAAATCTTGGTTAGTAAAATTAGTTCAAATATACAAGTGGATTCGTCAAATCTCTAATCATTTCTAAATCTGCTAAATTTTTCAAGAGATCTCCTCAAATCTGTTAAACTGTTCAAGTTAAATCCGAATATTTGTTAAATTTTCCAAGTGAACTCGTTAAATCTGTAATTTTTTAAAGTTAAATATTAGTTCAAGTTCAATCTTAGTAAAATTAGCTCAAATTTACTGTGGTTTCATCAAATCTCTAATCATTTCCAAATGTGCTAAACTTTTCAAGTAAACTCGTCAAATCTGTTAAACTTTTCAAGTTAAATCCGAAAATTAGTTAAATTTTCCAAGTGACCTGTTTTAATCTGCTTTTTTTTTAATGAAACTGTCCAAGTTGTCCTAGTTTGTCAAATCGTCTGTTAAACTTTTCAAGTTAAATCCGAAAATTAGTTAAATTTTTCAAGTGAACTCGTTAAATCTGCAATTTTTTAAAGTTAAATCTTATTTCAAGTTCATTCTTGGTTAGTATATTTAGTTAAAATTTACAAGTGGATTCGTCAAATCTCTAATCATTTCCACATCTGCTAAATTTTTCAAGAGAACTCCTCAAATCTGTTAAACTGTTCAAGTTAAATCCGAAAATTAGTTAAATTTTTCAAGTGAATTCGTTAAATCTACAATTTTATTAAGTTAAATCTTAGTTTAAGTTCAATTTTGGTTAGTAAAATTAGTACAAATTTACAAGTGGATTCGTCAAATCTCGAATCATTTCCAAATCTGCTAAATTTTTCAAGAGAACTCCTCAAATCTGTTAAACTTTTCAAGTTAAATCCGAATATTAGTTAAATTTTCCAAGTGAACTCGTTAAACCTGCCATTTTTTTAAATGAAACTGTCCAAGTTGTACGAAAAGTTTGTAAATTTTCTATTTTAATTGCCTAATTCATGCAGTTCTTTTTAATATCAAATGTTTAAATAGTTGTACAGTTAAACAGTTGCAGTAAAACCCTGTCAGCATTCAATTGCTCTTGTGAACATTTTTAACTGTCCAAAAGTGTCATATTTTTGTGGAAACTGTCATAATCTATCACCCTTTTAAAATTTAAAATTGTCAAATACTAGATTTCCAAAGTGAAAATCAGTTCAATGTCCGACTGCAAGTGTAAAGGTTTGTCATATTTTTAAATTACATTAAACATTTTTAACTGTCAAAAAGTGTCATATTTTTGTGGGAACTGTCAAAATCTCTCATCTTTTTAAAATTTGAAACTGTCAAATACTATATTTCAGAAGTGAAAATCAGTTCAATGTTCGACTGCAAGTGTAACAGTTTGTCATATTTTTAAAATACATCGAACATTTTTAAATGTCCAAAAGTGTCATATTTTTGTGGAAACTGTCATAATCTATCACCTTTTTAAAATTGTAAACTGTCAAATTCTAGATTTTAGAAGTTAAAATCACTTCAATTTTCGACTACAAGTGTTAAAGTTGGTCATATTTTTAAATTTCACTGTTAAATCTGCCATATTTTTAACTTCAACTGTCACAATCTGAAAAACTACTAGCATTAGCTGAGGAAATCTGTAAGAGCTGCAACTTTCATCAAGTTATGATTACTATTTGTAATATTTTAAATACCAATAAAAATAATAACGAAATTAGATTAGATATATCAGATTGCACATTCACGCCTACTTGATTCCTATAAATCATGAAAAACATATGGTAAGTGGGAACTCACGAGTGATCTTTATTATTAAAATCCTTACGAAGGTCATCTTCGGACCTTTGCATTTCCCCACCTCAACAGTTACACAACTGCCTTGTTTAAGACTAAATTTAGACCATAAATTAAGTTAAGTAGGTTTATTTGTCACAGGATTTAACAAAAAAATTAATGTATAAATATAATCCTTGATATATTAATATCCCATATTCTATTTAAATATATAAATATTACATAACTTTGTCTAAATATACAATTATTAGCAGAGAAGTTTTGAAACCGATTTTTTATATGTTTGTGATCTGCAGTAAGTTTGAAATACGATTAAAGAAGTGAGTCACTTCAATCTCAACCTTTCCTAAGGGATCCATAGTTGTGATTTTTAGAGTGAAATGAGGAATATAACAAATTTTCTGGAAAACAGAGGGTTCAACAAATAGAACTTCCTTTGTCATCTTTAAAGGGTCAGATATAATTGTGAAAATATTTTGTAAGTCTTTCAAATTCCAAGTAAAATTAGACAAATCAATACAATCTTTACCTTTCCTAAAGGATCCATAGTTGTGATTTTTAGAATGAAATGAGAAATATAACATTTTTTCTAGAAAACAGAGGGTTCAACCAATAGAATTTCCTTTGTTATCTTTAAAGGCTAAGTTATTTTGTAAGTCTTTAAAATTTCCAGTAAAATTTCTCAAATAAATTCATTCTCAATCTTTCCTCAAGTTGTGGTTTTAAGAATGAAGTGAGGAGTATAACAAATTTTCTGGAAAACAGATGGTTCAACAAATAGAATTTCCTTTGTCATCTTTAAAGGGTAAGATATAATTGTGAAAATATTTTCTAAGTCTTTCAAATTCCCAGTAAAATTAGTCAAATCAATGCAATCTCTACCTTTCCTAAAGGATCCATAGTTATGATTTTGGGAAAAATCGCAACTATGATTGTGAGTGAAATGAGGAATATAACAATTTTTCTGGAAAACCGAGGGTCTACTGATAGAATTTCCTTTGTCATCTTTAAAGGGTAAGATATAATTGTGAAAATATTTTGTAAGTCTTTAAAATTCCCACTAAAATTAGTCAAATCACTTCATCTCAGCCTTTCCTAGAGGATCTATAGTTGTGATTTTTAGAGTGAAATGAGGAATATAACAAATGTTCTGGAAAACAGAGGGTTCAACCAATAGAATTTCCTTTGTATCTTTAAAGGGTAAGATATAATTGTGAAAATATTTTGTAATTCTTTAAACTTCCCAGTAAAATTAGTCAAATCAATTCAATCTAAACCGTTCCTAAAGGATCCATAGTTGTGATTTTTATAGTGAAATGAGGAATATAACAATTTTTCTGGAAAACAGAGGCTTCAACCAATAAAATTTCCTCTGTCATCTTTAAAGGGTAGAATATTTGTGAAAATATTTAGTAAGTCTTTAAAATTCCCAGTAAAATTAGTCTCAAATTATTTACATAAACTCTTCGTATATCCGCTACAAAACAATGTGATTGATTTCAGCTGATTGTACCTATAATCCATTATAAGGGTAAAAGTAGCGTTGGTGGTGAACCAAATTCAGTATAATTGAAATGTAATGCACGAAACCACAGAAAAAGAAGACGTGAACATCGTTTGAAATGTCATACTGAATATTTAAATTTAACGCTTTCCTGGCGACCGTGAAGTTTCACTTTCTAGTCGTATTTTTGCGTCTGGTTGGATGTTTTTTAATCACAAAAAGTTCACCTTCATATTTGCGTGACTTAAAAGGATTACAGTTAATTGGATAATCAATTAGGCTATTATATAATTTATATAATCAAGCCGCGAGCAATACAAAAAACATTATTTATTTATTGTTTTTTATACAATGTGATTGTGTGGCCTAAATTCGATCTTCTAATTCTGTGGATTTTTCGATAGTATAAAATAAATTGTGATAATAATATAGAATACTACTATTTATTAGCAGAAAGCTGCTTAATATACAAAAGGTAAATATATACATGACAACAAGGGACAGAAATTTCTTATTTTATGCCCAATTTTTTTATTAATTCATTCAATTTAGCATTCTGTATAAAAATATCAAAACCTAAATAATTAATCCCAGGTGATATCAATTCAAATATTTCATTATTAAATGAAATATTATAAATATAAATATATTTAAATTTTATTCAGCAAGTATCCAAATGCTTCAAATTTTCAAAAGCAACTCTTAAATTCTGTCAAATTTTGTAAATGTAAAAATCTAGCAAATTTTCAACTGCAAATATCAATATCAAATATAAATATCAAACATCAAATATCAGTCACATTTTTAGCTGCTAACGTCCAAATCAATCAGTTTCAAATGCTACTGAAAAAAATTTTTTTTAAACAGATTTAAACAGATTTTTAACTAAAACTAACAAAATCCGCCAAATTTTCAGTAAGATCTGTACATATCTGTCACATTTTCAAGCTTAAGTTGAAAATCTATAAAACTTTCTAAACTTCAACTGTGATAATGAGAGAATCTGTAAACTTTTCAAATGTAACCGGTCAAATCTCCGGGAACATCTTCAATTTACTATTTGTAAGAATTTCAAATGCAACTGTTAAAATATCTTACACTTATAGCTTCGGCTCTGAAAATCGGTAAAAATTTCAACTTGTTGTGCAACATTTACCAAAACGTGTTTTCCAAAATTTGCATTCCTATATTTGTTAAAATTCCCATCATTTTGGAACGAGCTGTGAAAACTCTACAACTTTTAACTCCATAGGTAAAATTGGTTAACATTTCAACTGTACTAGAAAGTTTATGAAATTTTCTTATGATAATACCGTAGTATTTTGTAAAATTTGCGTATGTAATTGGAGTGTTGTATACGAAACTTTTGTGAAAATATGTAAAATATGTAAAAATTGGAAAATACGTTAAATTTTCAAATACCAGTTTTACACATTTGTCAAATTTTCAATTAAAACTATCCAAACCTGTTGGGGTTTCGATTGCAATTATCCAAATCCGACAAATGTCCAATAGCATCTATCGAAATTTATCATATTCTAGAGATCAATTGGAAAAATCTATCAACTGCAACTGTCAAAATCTTTTAAATTTGCAATTGTTTGGAAAAAGCTAACAACTAAAACTGTCAAAAATTTTCAAATTTGTAATTGTTTCGAAAAATCTATCAACTGCAACTTTCATAATCTGTCAAACTTGCAATTTTATAAATCAATCAGATTTTTTACTGAAACTAAATACATCCTGCAAGTTTTTAATAACAACTGTGCATGTTTGTGTTAAATTCCAATCTTGAGTTGAAAGATCTGTAAAAAATTTCAATCCAACTGTGACAATGATAGAATATGTTAAAATTTCAAATATATTAAATTATTAATGATAATTAGAAGAATAAGAAATAAGATTATAAAATATTTAGAATTAAATTAGAATAATTAGAACGGTCTAATTTTACCAAAATTTCAGCTGCAACTGTAAAGATCTGACAGATATCGACATGTATGCAGTTTTTAGTACAACCTGTGAACATCGCTAAAGTTTTCAATTCCAACTGTCGAATACTATTTGTATAAATAATATTATTTGATGTTATGAAATATATTCGACACATATTAATAATAACACAATAAAGTGAATTTCATATATTAACCTACATAAAGACATAAATTAGAAACTTCCATTCACTAAAGCAATCATACCAAATCAATATTTACATTAATTTATTTTCTCAACTGTTTGCATTTATGTAGAATGAATTGCTGCCGCGATTATTATAATTCCAGATTTTTGCGACCCATAATCCATAATTGCGGAGTTATTTGTTACCTTTAATTGGAACCGTTGAGCTACGTGAATGATTAATGATATGAAAGGGAATTAAGTGCAAATGCCTTATGTAACTAACATGCATAGCCCCATCTAGAGCTATGTTAGTATTATTACTAATGTTTATAAAGATGTTATCTATGTTATAGATTTAAAATGTTACTGAACATACATAAATTGTTGTGATTAATTGAGCAGATTTTTGTAGTTTTAAAGATTTATGTATTTGGTTCTACGATGACAGAAACAAGTGCCAACGAATACTAAGAGATAGTCATTAATCGATTTATATTGCTGTGAGTAAGAATCTTGATCTAGATCTAGATTCCCGTTTCATTAAATTATTTATTTTTTAACGAACAGATCTATTTATTCTTTAATTATGCCTCTTCTTTATTCCTCCACCATTATCATTCAAAATATGATTATTTGCTCAGAATGTATTTTAGAAAGGTTAAAATCGTAGAGAAATTGATCATAATTAGCCGAAGTTATTACATTATAGTGAGATACTTCCACAATCATTTTCTAGGTTTCTCAAATTTCTGTACTTTCAAAATTTATTCAATTAAAAATAATAATGTAATTATGATAATAGCGATCATACCTGAAGGAGTACTAGGATTATTATCTTTGTTATACAGGGTGTTTCATTAATGAACAAAAAACTCACCACGTGTAGTGTTTGTACTGTATTCATTACAATGTAGAAAAAATCTAACAACATGTTCGCTCCTTGTACGTCTCGTTAGTCGATAGAAACCTTTCATCAGCCATTCCAGATTTTTGATTGAGTCGACGACTTTGATTAATGATTCTAACATGTTACTTACATTTTTATTGATGTGCTGTTTAAATATTTATTCAATAGAAATGGAAATCGTTTGCGATCTGTGGATAATTTTAATAGTTTGGAACTCCGCCAAGGTTCAAATAAATTAGATTTCGCCACGGTACGAATATGTGCAGACAAACACTTGTTTCTAACCTACTTAACTCGAAAACACCGGAATGAACTAATTTTTAAAATACAAAATGATATTACAGTTACAAAAATAGTTTCAAGAAACTCGAAAATTCAAACAAATATGTATCACTATGATATTATAAAAAAAATGATGCAATTCAAAAATATGTAAAATAGAGGATTTAAACATATGATCTGAAAATATAAAGATAAAATAAGAAAGTAGAGATGTAGAGATGGAAGCTGCTAAATATACATAAACTATTATAACAGTTTTCCGATAGTTAGTCACATCCTTAACTGGTAGATGTAGAAGTAGAAGAAGTAGAACTAAAGGAAGTACAAAATCATTGATGCTACGATGCTCTCTCATAAGAAATTGATAAAACACCGAAATAAACTAATCTTTAAAATATAAAATGAGATTACTCTTGCAAAAATTGTTTCAAGGAATCCGAAATTTCAAACAAATATGTATCACGATCATATTTAAAAAATATTGATAGAATGCCAAAATATGTAAAATAGTGGATCTAAACATATGATCTGAAGTATAAAGATAAAAGAAGAGAGATGTAGAGATGAAAGCTGCTAAACAAACATAAACTATTATAAAAGTTTTCCCAGAGTAAGTCACATCTAACTGGTAGAGGTAGATGTAGTAGAAGTGGAACTAGCGGAAGTAAAAATTATTGATGCTACGCTTTCTGGTACGCAATCAATTGATAAGTAGGTAATATGCATTCGATTTTTTTTAATGAAACCACTTTTAGTCAAAGTGCATGAATATTTTGAATTTATAAACACCAAATTCTGACACTTTTTTAATTTTAATGGTTTCAAGAAACCCGAATATTAAAACAAATATGTATCACGTTCATTTAAAAAAATATATTGCTAGAATACGAAAATATGTAAAATAGTGGATCTAAAGATATGATCTGAAGTATAAAGATAAAACAAGAAGATAGAGATGTAGAGATGAACGCTGCTAAATAAACATAAACTATTATAAAAGTTTTCCCAGAGTTAGTCACATCTAACTAGTAGATGTAGATATAGTAGAAGTAGAACTGGAGGAAGTAAAAATCATGGATGCTACGATTTCTCGTAAGCAATCAAATGATAAGTGGGCAATATGCATTCGACATTTTTTTATAATGCATCTACTTTTAGTCAAAAGTCCATGAATATTTTGAATTTATAAACACCAAATTCTGACATTTTTTAAATTTTAATAGTTTCACGAAACCCGAATATTAAAACAAATATGTATCACGATCATATTTAAAAAAAATATTGATAGAATACAAAAATATGTAAAATAGTGGATCTAAACATATGATCTGAAGTATAAAGATAAAACAAGAAGATAGAGATGTAGAGATGAAAGCTGCTAAATAAACATAAACTATTATAAAAGTTTTCCCAGAGTTAGTCACATCTAACTAGTAGATGTAGATGTAGTAAAAGTAGAACTAGATGAAGTAAAAATCAATGATGCTACGCTTTCTAGTAAGCAATCAATTGATAAGTAGGTAATATGCATTCGAAATTTTTTTATAATGCATCTACTTTTAGTCAAAAGTCCATGAATATTTTGAATTTATATACACCAAATTCTGACATTTTTTAAATTTTAGTACGTACATATTTATAATAAGTACTATAAATCTATGACATACATAAAGTACTATTTATTATTTTTATTTAACTGAAAATGTCAAAAGCTATTGAATGTTCAACTGCAAATGTGTCATATTTTGAACTGCTCTCAAAGTTTCAAATGCTACTATCAAAATATGTCACATTTTCAATTGCAACAGTAGAAACATTTGTGAAAATCTGTGAAATTCAGAAAATTTGTCAAAATCTGAAAAATTATCTGAACCCAACGCCAACATACGCTTTCTCGTAAATAATTGATAAGTAGGTAATATGCATTCGATATTTTTTTTTACAATACATCTATTTTTGGTTGTACTCATTTGATTATTTCATAATCAATATTGCCCTCAAAATTGAAAATTGAACCCATGCTTACTAATTAATCGCAGCCTTAACTATAATAAGCGGACTTAATACTATAACTATTTTTGTGAATGCAATAGTATCAGGGAAAAAAATAGCTGTAATATTGACAATATCCGTAATATTACAATGCATCTATTTTTAGTCAAATTCTATGCTCTAGTAGTCCATGAATATTTTGATATTACAATCACCAAATTCTAACATTTTTTAAATTTTAATAAGTACATATTATAATACGTACTGTAAATCAATGATATACATAAAGTACCAGTTATTATTTTTATTTAACTGAAAATGTCAAAAGCTATCGAATGTTCTGCAACTGCAAATGTGTTATATGTTTAACTGCTAACGTCCAAATCTATCAAAGTTTCAAATGCTATTATCAAAATATGTCACATTTTCAATTGCAACTGTAGAAACATCTGTGAAAATCTGTAAAATTGAGAACATTTGTCAAAATCTGCCAAATTATCTGAACCCAATGCCAACATACGCTTTCTTGTAAGTAATTGATAAGTAGGTAATATGCATTCGATATTTTTTTGTAATGCCTCTACTTTTATTCAAATTCTATGCCCAAGTAGTCCATGAATATTTTGAATTTATAAACACGAAATTCTCACATTTTTAAATAAGTACGTATTATAATAAGTACTATAAATCTATGGTACACATAATGTACTATTTATTTTTATTATTTAACTGAAAATGTCAAAATCTATCGAATGTTCAACTGAAAATGTGTCATATGTTTAACTGCTAACGTCCAAATCTATCAAAGTTTCAAATGCTACTATCAAAATATGTTACATTTTCAATTGCAACTGTAGAAACATCTGTGAAAATCTGTAAAATTGAGAACATTTGTCAATATCTGCCAAATTATCTGAACCCAACGCCAATATATGCTTTTTTGTAAGTAATTGATAAGTAGGTAATATGCATCCGATATTTTTTTACAATGCTTCTATTTTAAGCTGTACTATTTATAATCAATATTGCCCTCAAAATTGAAAATTGAACCCATGCATGCTTACTGATTAGTCGCAGCCTTAACTGAGGATAATAAGCGGACTTATTATCTAACTATTTGTGTGAATGCAATAGTACTAGGAAAAACAAAATAAATAGCTATAATATTGACAAAATCAAAATGACAAATTGGACAACATCTAATAATATCGATCTATTTATGCTAATGCCATAGTATTAGTCATAATTATGCTTATACTCCTTGAAATATTACTTCATCTATTGGATCTTGAATTTCAATTAAAGAAATAAGATATACAAAATAAGCAAAAAAAAAATCAAAATGAAAAAATTGACAATGTCTAATAACATCGAAAACCATGCTTTTTTCAAATTCTGCCTACATGGTTCGAATGTAAACTAACTAATTATTTAACTACTCAATTGTGCATCGTAAAAGGTTTAATTAATTAATTTTGCATAGTAAGTACTCTGCGACAATAGCAATTCCCACAGGAATCTCGCCATGGCTCGTCAATTTGCAAAACAATGAGCAAAACACCAGAAATAACACTTCTCGCGCTTGCAAATCTCCTTTTTTACTGCCAAGTAATTCTCGAGATTAAATTTCTCCTATTTGTTTCCACGTCATTACTCACAGATTAAGTTACGCAATGGCTTAATTATATTATCATGTCTGCGTATTTCATACAGAGTAGAAGCTATCCCGTATACATATATACATAATGTTATATATATTTTTTTAAATATACAAATAGAAATTGGTTAAATATTGCAATATAAACTGTATTTACTATTTGTGTCTTTGCTTTTGCATTGTTCTTTTTATTGTTTTGGTGTATTGCTTGTTGCCATGTATATATTTACCTTTTGTATATTAGGTATGTAGCTTTTTTTGCTAATAAATATTCTTTATTATTATTTTTATTATAATAATAAATTATATTTTAGGCAATTACTGCCGAAAGATCTCTGCAAATATATATTGATAAATGATTAGCATAAGTATATTACATAAATTATCATATTAAAATTGGTAGACATAAATAGGTTTGTGTTGTTTTCGTTGAATTCTATTTAAATCTTAAATAATCGGTGACATTTGGCCATTCCTTAAATCTGCATTTTCATGTGGGCCGTTTTAACAAGCGTATAAATAAAATAACGAACGTCAACTGGCAATGCAATAATTACGACACATATTAATAATTCATTCGATTCCTTCACGCCGAAATTAGGAAAATCGTTACGCCCAAAAATCATCATTACCTAACGTTTTGCAAGGTATTAATAAAGCGATGAACTTAATATGCAATTTGCTGCTTTACTTTCCATTCTGGGAATTAAGTAAATAAGCGTACAGGCGATTTAAGTGGGCGGTTTTTATTTGCGGCTCATCCAGAATAGACCCACAGTGCAATAAACTGGGCTCACCGAGGTGTTGTTTTCAGGTGCTTCGCGCTGCATATCAGTGTACATATAGAAGTAATTGATATAATACTTAGTGACTTGCGGAATTACTCACAAAGCATTGAAGTAACCTAATTCGATAACTGTTATTAATATTGTTGACAGTGGTTTGCAATTAGCGATAGTGTATTACAATTGGTTTTTAAACACATTGAATGTAGCTTACAAGACTTGATAATCTAAAAGTACTTAATACGATTAATTTTTGACAAATGTAATCTTCTGGTAGGGGATATAAGCATACAAGACTTGATAACCTACAAGTAGTTAATACGATTAATTTTTGACAAATGTAATCTTCTGGTAGGTCTATGTATTTTTTCCGCAAAATTTTAGAAAGATCATCAAAAATTTTAACCAGGGACCTTTATTTACGTCGTCGAATTTAAAAGTACAAATTTTCTACCAACGATGGTATAAAACCCTGTAGATGGTTGCAAAATTATTTTTTTTAAGAATAAAATATTTTTTTCGCATTCTTAAAGTATGCAAATTAAGTCCGACATTTAATTCTGAAAGTGACTGAAAGTGAAATCCTAGAGGTCAAAAACTGCCAACATTTTGGATCACTTGACCGTCCCTAGTAAATCAACCCCGCACCTTCTTTCCAACAATCAAAACCCATATACCCTAATGAACACGCCCAAAAATCACCATTACCTAAGGTTTTGCAAGATATTAGTAAAGCGATGAACTTAATATGCAGTTTGCTGTTTTACGCCCGAAATTCACAACAATGGAAACACCGACATCTGCTATAATAAAACAGCTGTGCCTCTTGCTTCCACACGTATATTTTCTTGGAAAATTGAGTACATATTTTTAATGGTAGGTACTAATTTCTTGATGCAAGTGTTAAAACTGCTAATTTAAGAATCAATATTTACAATACCTCTAAATGCATCCTGCTCTTCCTAAACCCGTTCTTTAAATTCTTCAAATCAAACTCTTCCTTTTTAGTGTCCTCCGCCAAAGTTTCAGTTTTACTAGAAAGGCACTCACTTTCCTTGCCCGCATCACCGGCACTAGGCTTCTTCTCCTGCCTATCAAAAACATACTCGATGTCACTAGCTTTGAGCTCCACTTTAGCAAAGAACGCGTCGTTCTTCACAATGCGCGAGGAGTTATCGTCAGCATTAGGATCCACATTCTCCTGGTCCTTGCGCGGCCTGAAAATCCTGCCCGTGCTCTTCAGCATCTTCTTGCACTTGTCTTTGGAGTTCTTGTACATCTCCTCGATGTTGATCACGATTTTGTCACGGTCCGAGAACGCGCCGACACGCTGTTGCCCGGCATGGTCCTCGAGGATTTTATTGAACTTTGTTTTGATGGTAGACCAGGTGTCGACCGCCTTACCACGACGACCTCGAAGTAATGACACGCGCTTGAATGGTGACGTGAGTTTTGAGCGAGTTTTGCAGTAGTCCATGTCGGAAGAGGCCACAGAGTCTTCCGGCCTGTCCACGATGACCTGGCTGCATGAGATGTGCTCGATGTCCTCCTCGGACGCGATGGTGCATAAGTTTGCTTCTTCGGAATTGAAATCGTGCAAAGATTTCGAGAGCCTGTTTTGCTTGATGCTCTTTGGGACTTTGTAGAACCCGTCATCGTCGTCCTCGTTGATGGAGTGGGAGATGTTAGGATCGCTTCCTGATTTAATTACGTGGGGGGGCTCCTCGCTGTCTTCCAGGAGGATTTCCACGGGCGTGAGCACTATTTTGACCTCACTTTTACATTTTTTGGCTTCAGTTAGCTGCGGCTTGTCTTTTGGTGCCTCGACGCCTTTGATCACAGTAGTGCCGTTTTCGAAAAATGAGAAGTGTATTTTAGGAACATCGTACTCGTATTTGTTGTTGCATTCGGTTAGCGTTTTAGAAACTTCAACCTTCGTACTGACGTCTATATCAGTGTACAGCTCATCATCCTCAACTTCCTCAACATCAACTTGTTTACTGGCAGCATCTTCGTAGTTATCTTCCGACCCAGAACTGCTGATGCACACTGTTTGCTGGCTGACGGAGCCTTTTAAATCGTACTCCTTTTGGGCTGCTTCTAAGTTGTAGCTGCCCGAAGAGATCCTTTTTTGGGAAGTGTCAACGTTGAGGTGGTCTTCTCGGGAAGGTGATCGCCTGAATATGTTCGAGTTTATGTTGGGCACGGTAACACGCCACTGTTGGTTGCTGATTTTGTTACAGAACTTCTTCATGATTCCACGCTAGCACACACACACAATACGTTTTATTTATTGTTGCCGGATTTGTGAGTGCGCACCTCAACCGCTGTGAATTCCCATCGCTCGTCCGCCGCTGAACAAAAACTATTTGTTTGAATACCTGGTTCGAAATGCAAGGTTGCTCTATGTTTTTTCCATTATCAATTTGCCTGATGAGCCAAGGGCAAGTGCAGCATTTGTAAAAAAACTAGTTCCACCAGGTAAACTGTAAAAACTGTAAATCACGCACGGATTGTTTAATTGAGCGCGCATGCGATGCACTGGCCTGCGGAGATTAATTAATTGACGGATTAATTAATCTCGGAGTGTGACAATTTAGTGGTGCGGCCTCTGGCCGAATATTGTGCGCTCTGGTGTAGGTGCCAACGCAGTGCAGAAGCGCGACTAAAATAAGATGCCCGAGCTCTATATTTATCATGCGTTTATGTATTAGTTACGTAGCAGTCACATGTGGCTAATAAACACTTTACCATTGTTCGGATAGTGGGACTATGTGTACAGAGATAATGCCAATTGTGTACAGGTAGCAGAAGTTCGGAAGGACGCACATTTTTCGATTAATTGTTGTTACATAAAACTGATGCGAATGACGCGCGCCCGAAATAGATCCGCTCGCGTGTGGTCTATGCAAATGCGCGAGTTTTATGCCGGCGATACTAATTTGCAAATAATGACGTTTTTTGCGAGCATAAAAAGGGGAAATGATAAGGCGTTTGTAGGCAACTGCCAGTACTTCCATGCACACCTGTTACATGTACTATTTATTATTTATAGTAATTTCACAAATTACAGTAATTGTCACAAAAATGTACATTTTCAATCTAACAATCATAAGCAAAACTACAAGTAAAGATAAATACAAATAGAAGCATTAAATGTTTTGGATTAGGTAAAAGGTAAAGGTAAATCGCTTGAAACTGATTTTTTTCGCACGATTACAAAACCTTACCAAGCAGCAGTGTGCAACTGCCTGTACCCATGCACACCTGTAACATGTACCATTTATTATTTATAAAAATTTCAACAATTACAATAATTGTCACAAAAAATGTACATATTCAATCTAATCAAAATCGTAAGCAAAACTAAAAGCAAAAATATATACAAATAGAAGCATTCAATGTTTTGGATTAGATGCATCACTTGAAATCTCTTTTTTTTCGCACGATTACTAAACTTTACCTAGCAGCAGTGTGCAACTGCCCGTACTTCCATGCACACCTGTAACATGTACCATTTAGTATTTATAGTAATTTCAAAAATTACAACAATTGTCACAAAAAAATAACATATTTCTAATGAATCATAAGCAAAGCTAGAAGCAAAAATAAATACAAATAGAAGCATTAAATGTTTTGGATTAGGTAAATCCCTTGAAATCTGATTTTTTATTCGCACTATTACAAAACTTACCAAGCAGCAGTGTGATAAAGTAAAATCAACGATTTATTAAAAAAAAATCATTTTATTTAGATCATCATGTAAATCTATTGATTTAAATCACATCTCTTTTAAATATTTCGTTTTTAGTCCTTATAACATAATAGTTATTTAAGTCATCAGGAACGTAAGGACACTATAACGTTCGAGGAAGAATTCTTCCGAGGAATGTTAGTGCTTATGTTCCGCATGGCTTATTGTGTTTTTCCCAGTGTTTTTAGCAAAAGTCAATATCCTGCAAAATATCAAAAGTTTCTTTGACAAATGCTAGTTCGTAAACTCAAAAAATTGAAATGTCTAAAGAAATCCCAAGTGCGACACAAAATTCAAAAGCAGTCACGTGTAGTGCTCTACGGTAAAAAGAAGATGGATATTGAAGAAATTGAGAACGCTGCTTGTGAGAATTTATTATCTCTCAAATCTCAAAAGCGTTATGAAGGTGCATACACTTGCTTCAAAGACTGGATGCAAAGAAGCAAATAAAAACAATGATTTTTAATAATTTATTGTTATGTTTATTATTTTCCTAGGAATATAATGAATTAAGTTCCGTCGTCCAGGATTAATAAATAAGCAAATGTTATGGCAACCTAACGGTACTTCTAACTATGAATGCAATGTCATCTTACGAGACTGCTAGTGGGAAAATAAACTATTTTATAAATAACTCACTTGTTTACTGACGTTTACTAACTTTTTATTGATTAAAAATCTCAAATTCGCCCTGTTTGTGTATGTACACAAAATATGCTATTAATGATTCTTGCATCAAATGTTTTCATGGTGAGAATTTTGTGGATCCAAATTTGCTAACCTCCATAAACATTCTTAGTAAAGTATACTTATGCAGATATTTCACATTTTACACCTTTAAATAACATCAGATTTAGTAAGTACTTTTTAAACAAAAGTTTTTGTTCGCAATTTTTACCTAAATATGTCTGTTTTGTTCCAGATTTGTTGCTGAATGTTGGTTTTAAATTTTGCTACATAATTATAAATCACCTTGTAAAGCTAATGTTTTCACAAAGTGGTTTGTTGGATGGTTTTCGTAATTTAATAATTTACATTTCGGATACATTTTTGCCATTTTCTTCTTAGGATCTTGCCATTTTATTTTATTAAATTATGAAAACCATCCAACAAATCACTATGTAAAAACATTTGCTTTAAAAGGTGAGGTAAGAGGTAAATGCATACTTAAAATTGAATTCAATCGAAAATATATTACATTGTACAGACCAAAATGAAAGAACTTACAGAACTTCGCCTAATGTGCAAAATGAACTGAAAGTTTAATGGTTTGGGATCGGTCATCTATCCGGCACTAAAATAACCCATTATTCTTAAAAAATTGAAAAAGTCATCACCTGGCAATGTCACTGACAGGATAATTTTTATATTGTTTTAAATACCGAATTATTAAAACTTGATGATTGATAATATTTTTAACTAAGGAGCTCTATAACTTTTCTACGAAGTAAGATGACGAAAGATCTTTTTTTGTTCGTGATTTTTAGCTGAATATTTTGTTTAAAGTTTGCTACATAATTATATATCACCCTATATACATACATTTAATTAAAAAATAAACAAAAAAATTAGTAAAAATGATGTAATTATTATTACAACGATATTAAGAGAGATCTCAAGTGTTACATATTTCAGTAGTTTCAGTCGATTTCGATATCGATATCGATTCGACATCAATTAAATCAGTAGTGTTATGGCAAAACATGCTAGGCTGCCTTTTTTTAAATGCATTTTTTTGGCACCAAATGGCCACAAATAAAGTATACATTAAGTTGATCAAAGGGTTTAGTGTTGTATTGTACCTTTGTATAACAATTACTATGGCAATGATACATGCTAATTACATTCACAATTATAAATACAAAACTGTATTTGCTTCTCCTGCAAAATAACAAAAATGGCACATAACATGTTTCACCATAAGACTACTGATTTAATTGATATCGAATCGATATGGATATCGATATCGAAATCGATAATCGGAATCGATTTTGTGTGGCAATTGACTCGCCAGAAGAGATGCTGGTTTGTGGGTTGACCACTCTCCCATAACGTCATTTTGGTCTGTACAATTTAATATATTTTCGATTCAATACAATTTTAAGGATGAATTTAACTATTTATATTATTATCTATTGGTGACTTATTGACATATTTACACTGAATTGTTTTGACATGAATAAAAATCTGTATATCTATCTATCTTACAAAAATAATAAATCACCAACAGAAAGTTTAGCAAGTCTTTATATTTATTACTTCATATTAATTCATTAATTGCCCTGATTACATATCAAATATTGTATCAGGTTACATGACGTTATCGTTTTTCAACTAGTTTTTGAACGTAGAATTGTAATTTATTTGAGAAAAATTGTTACATATTTTTTTATTTCTAACAAAATAACCTTTATACTTTATAAAGGTATACACAATGACTATGGAATATAGTTTACAAACAATATGTAAACTTGAAGGAGGTAGCTTCCTAAACCTATGGGTAAAAATATGAATTATTGCGCACAAAGAAATATACAGGGTAAATGGTGGAGGCGTCTACTTCGTGATGCATGATGAAATTAAATAAAACAAACACTTTTATTTGAGGTTTGATAATGATTGGAACGTGATCGAAACTATAGTCAGTAATTTAAAAAAAACAGTGTGATATAAACAAAGAAAAGTGTTTGTTTCATTTAAATATACAAGGTGTTAGGTAACGCTTTCGCCAATTTTTGGGAATAGCTTTATAACGATATATTTTATTATGATATTATATTATATTATTATTAGATAGCTTTATAAAAAGAGAAAAAAGTATTATGCACTTTTTTCTAATATGCATATTTTCTAATAAAAAGCATGTAATTTGCTGTTGAAAATTGGAAAATGAACTTGTAGAAATCACAATAATAATAAATGTGAACTCGCAAAATTTGGTTTTTGTTTATGTTCAGTTAATCATGGCACGAACAAAATTTATACATTATACAACATTATATTACAAAATATATGCAACTGAGAAACAAATTGTATTCGATTTTTTATTTCTCTTTATTATGAGAAAAAGCATGCTGTAATTTGCTTTTGAAAATTGGAAAATGAACTTTTAGAAATCACAATTAGAATAAATGTGAACTCGCAAAATTTTGTTTTTGTTTATGTTCGGTTAATCATGGCATGAACAAAATGTATACATTATATAATAGTATATTACAAAATATATGCAACTGAGAATATATTGTATAGGAATTTTTCATTCTTTTTATCGTTACAACCCACCTCTAAGGTTTGAAAGAAACATTACGTAACACCCTGTATTTGAGGAATCTTAAGTTTTTCATATCATTGTCTTAGCGGTTCATTTAAAAATTTGCTTTTATTAACTTGATCTATGCAAGACAAAAATATAAATCAAATGACTGCTGAAAAGATTTTAATATAAAGAACCATGCGGGTCATAACATCAATTTGAAGATTATTTATACCAGTCACGTTGTATTCATAAGGGGTACCACTTTACTTTCATTAAACGGACCTGCATGAGAGATTCATCAAATATGAAGGTAAAAACAAAATAATTAGAAGCCAAAAGAATAATTCTATTTCATAATTGTTATTAATATTACTTACAGATATGAATTACATAATTTTCAATTTCTAAATGCATTACTCAACCAAATATGATTTTACCCATACAAATATTTTTGAAAAACGTATACACAGTGCCCCATAAACATTGTTGTAGTAGGTAGCTAAACATAAATCTTGCAAATGTTTTATTTAAAGAATGACACATGACAAAAGAAATATTTGAAACTTTGCGGGTCGGAATATTAACAAATCAGTTGTATAATTTAAATATAAAAATACAAACTGATTCTAAAGAAAAAAATTAAATAACCATAAAATTTGAAAGTTCGGAAAAATAAAATACCAGAAAGGGCAGAAAAACCCGAGGGTCGTTAGCCCTTTGAAATGTAAATATTTTCCATTGTATAACTACATGTAATTAAATTTAGCAAAATAGAGATATTTACTACTAAAATATTTAGCTGTAGTTCTCATATCAACTTTCTTTACATTAGTAAGTGCGTATTTTGTTGAAAAGATTTGCATATGCGTTAATAGAATTTAATATTTTTTCAATCATTTATGTAAAAAAATGTATAGTGTATATTCACTTGAAATTGAAAATGTACCTGCAATGAGGGTTTATTACCCATTGGGGGTAATAAACCAAGGGTCAAGGGTCAAGGGTTCTCCATTGTATGACGTGCTGTGGCTGTGGCTCCTGACTCAGTTCTCTTCCATCACCCGTCATAAAATTCCGATCGCACTATGAAGCGCAATAAACACCCTTCGTAGGTAGATTTTCAATTTCAAGTAAAAACACTATACGTCCTTAATTTCTGACAAATCCTTATCGTGCTTATCACGTCCGTATCAAAAATTTAGGACGTACATTTTTTTTACATATATGATTGAAATAATTAACCTTAATATGAAAAACATTACAGATTTTTTTTTTATTCTTTAATATTCACGTTTATTGCTGATAGATTGGATGCTATTTGGAGATTGGTGATCTCGTCTGTCTTATTGGCTGCGAAAGTTACCATAGATACCATAGATAACTAGAGCTGAAATTTAAATGATCACTCGGTATAAATTTTGTATTTGCCATTAGAATCAATGCCAGTCCCATATTTTTTAAATATTTGGGACGAGGAAATAGAGGAGAAAATTATATAGCAAAGTAGCTTAGGTCGAGGTTTTCATATAAAAATTAAATTGTTAACCAACATGTCTTAGTTCTTTTTTAAATAACAATACAATACTTACTTTAAAAAACATGCCACGTATTATGTAATTTTAAGTTACAATGAATTACACTTGTCAACACATTTTTTGTCCCTTGGACGTGAATAGCCGATTCCGATAGAAAATTTTCTAATACGTTTCTTGGTTTCTGTATTATTTCAATTTTTACAAAATTTGTAATTTTTTTTTTGTTTTGATGAAAGACCGATTCCGATTATTTTTTATGCCATTACCGGATTCAAATTTCAGTTTGACCGGTAATACTTTTTTAACCTATGTTTAACTGAGTACGTGTTTTGTAAGTAAATAGTGGAAAAACTATGTACAAAATCCAAAAAAAAATTATCTCCAACACATTTTTTTTGCATTACGTACATATGCATAGTAAATACTTTCCGTAAAATGCATTTAAGTTGAAGGGACAACACAACCCTCAAAATTTGTCGACCAGTGTGTTATTAAATAATTGAAAATCTATCCCATAAATGGATTGTTCTTGGATGTGGAATGGAAGTAAATATTCATATGTAAGACAAAATACATTTTATATTTATAATGCAATATGTAGCGATTGTTTTTTATATACTCAGATATTTACTACTGTTGCTACTATTAATATTTAAGTTATTCTTTTAAGAACATTGGTTGGACTTTTGGACCACAAATCCTATTCACTGAAAAACCCAATATTACACAACAACTATTATTTACACCTAATGATTAATTCCACAACACAACAACAGGTGTTTTGATACACGCGTGCCTTCACATATTTGCAACACACAACTCAGGTGGACTAGTTTTTATTTTTGGTTTATCATAGTTATGGGCAGGATAACTGTAGGTTTCGATATACAATTTCACAATTAATAAATAATACATTTCACGCTCGGCTGGACCCCAACTTCTGCGGCGGCCAGTATCAACCCATTATTCTTTTTGTGTGTTACGTACACGAACAGTGTGTCCCACGTCGATGAACCGACATCGCTTATTTGCTTAATAAAACGTCCAGAAATAATAGAGCGTAACACTGCCGGATAAAATTATTATACAGGAATACGCCACGATTGTATTGATTCCATTGGAAAGTGGAGTAATGTATAATGCATATTGGCTATTAATATTTAAATCGTGTGTGGTTATATTTTAATTTATAGTGGAAATTGAATTGAAAGTTTTGATTTTTATACATTTATATTCATAATTCCTCCTTATTCCTGCGCGCATTCATACATACCTAAGTAGCTAATCATTGGTCTAAGTCGGCAATCACAACATTATACTTTAATAATTATGTGGATCCTATCCTGAATCTGGATTGTATACCTGAGATAGTTGCATATATCGTTTTACATCAATTATACTTTAAAGTCTGACATCGAAAAACTTTAGGAATTAATTTGTAGTACTAGGGCAAAATCCGATCAAAAATCAAAAGTCAAAATATTATTGGGTTTTACCACCGACAAATCGCAAATTTGTACAATCGCCTACATTCGAAGTGCAACATGGAACATGCAACTTGCAACAAAAATACGAGTAATTTTTGCAAATGCAGTTTGTTTTACTTATCGGGTTTTCCCATAGTACAACAGAAATAAGAAACCTGAAGCATCCATCCGTCATTGCCTTTCAACTAATTTCTCAATAACATTAAGTAGTCCAATTAACGCATAAATGCAATAATGCGCGAACAATAACTGCACAATAAACGCCACGATTGCACGCGTCAACCGTAATTAATCCCTTGTCTCGAGTCACGAAGACCACACGAGCACCAAACATTTTCCCATCATCGGCTGACGCAAACGGTGTGGATTTCATTCATCTCCTGCACCGGAATCCATGACATGTGGCGAGCGTACTCCATCAATTCCAATAAGAGTCCGGTTTCCCAGCGTAACAATCTCATATGTCTCCCATAAGACATATGACTCCGGAACTGCGTGCTCAACAGCCCGTCAACCCCGAAGACTCCATCAACTCAACAATAGTTGAAACTAATCTTCTACAGGCAATCGATTCCATGCGAGCTTTTCGCTGTAATGGGCACTGGGGATTTTAAGTGTTGTGGGATTCTCCGTTCAGGCAGAAAATTGCGGCTCTTTTTAATGCGAGAGAAATTTCTTGAACACAATCATACAAACGAACGAGCGTTGAGGGAAAATTTTACGCATTGAAACGGTAATGTGGTTTGGGAACAAAAGTGATGGAAATTACGCCTTTATTGCTTGTTCTGAAACAAGCCCAATCTATGGTTACATGCTTTAAGGGTATATGTCGACTTAAATCAAAATTCATATTATTGAGAATTTAGGAACCCAAATGTATAATCCATAACCTGCAAGAAGGATATACATCTACAATGACCAGAGTAGGAGAATACTGGGGGGGCCCAAAAGAAATAAGTATACTTATATCTTCTAGTTTTCAAGAATTTTTAAAGAACGCCAAAGTTTGACAGACTATAAAGGAATATGTCGATTAGTTCTATTATTGTCGGAATTAGGTTCTTGCTAAATAGCTGTATATGTAGTTATATCCTTATACCACGCATAAAACTTATAGTAAATTTTTAATGTTGACATACTACAAAGAGATATTTTTAGATATTTTTAGCAAAACCACAACCAGAGATAAGTACATTTATGCCGTTTTAGGAAAGCATATATTAATGCATATTGGTACTAGTAAAGCATCACTATCAGTTAACGATTGGCGAAGAGAATGTCGATGGTGTTGTGTTCTAGTAAGTGTATTTTCGGATGAAAGTGTGTTAAATGCTAAAAAATGTTTTAATTGATAATCAAATAAAATATATTCAATTATTTTCTTTAAAACCATAAATTATTTCCTCTATTTTATTTTTTGAATGGTGGTGGCGTCTGTTTCGTGATACACTTTATTACACAATTATTATTATTATTTACACTTTATAACATAAACACATTAGTTTGTTAGTATCACATTTAATTGTATCACAATATGTAATACCATGCAGAATAGGGTAAATTACACACCAAAAATGAAAGTTTAATTTTAGTACTTGCAACACTTGTGCACTACACCATACACCATCGACATGGACCTTCATTTAAAAGACCTAGAAATATTTACAGAATATGGTATGAACTCATTAGATTTTGGCTCTAACAATGGTATCAATACTCATGGTAGCACACTGGTAACATGGAAGTATATAGACATACTTCAAGAATCAAATGCCAATAAGAATAAAATTTACATTCCCAATAACGTACTTACCAAAAACGTTATCGAAAAGCATTCCTAATCATTCATCCATCTCTAGAGATATTGATGTGATTAGTAATGAAAATAACGAGAAAGAACGAAAATGACAGTTTTTACAACTAAGATTCCAATGATGATGATAGCAAGGAAAATACAGAACTGCCTCAAAATGAAACTTGGCCAACCAAAATAGAAAAAGCGAAAGAAGCGAGAAATACTCTAAAAGAATATAAGACGGTAGTTAACGTGTGTTAATGTGCTAATGTGGGTAATGAAAGGAAATAAAAATTAAAAATATGTGAGTATGTAAAAAGAAATGCATTCCAGATGAAACACGGAAAAATAGAGCAAAAGATAAGGTGAGAAATTTATATTAAACCAATAAATTTGTATCTTTAGCTGTACTAGAAAGAATAGAATCCCCACTTGGTGTACCCAGAAGAAAAAAATAAACTTAACTTCGAATTAAAATAAGATGAAATATCTCCAAATATAGTAACCATAAAACATAAGTTTCTTCTTTCTGAGCATATGCATATGGATTGCGATTCAGATCATGCACTTATAGAAAAGAAGAGTAAGAGTTCTCCATATCCCATTCATCTGCCACAAAACTGCTGTCTGTTAGTTATAATTTCAGCTAAAATTAAAAAAAAATCCAAGTGAAGGTTATGTTACAAGAGAATTATTTTCACTTTACTGATTTGTTTAGACATATAAAGTGACTTCGTTCACTTAAAAAAATGGTGTCTCCGAATATAAGATTGCACTAAATAATAATTTGAATTTCAAATTAATGAGTTACCACAGAGAGAAACATCACAATATCCCAGAGGGTCAGGAACTTCCTCAATCTTATATATGCTACCGACATCATAGAAGAAATAGGAAAATCTTCTAGAATTATTAGATAAAATTAAACCGGATGCCAGAAACTTATACCGGAATCTGCGTACCAAACATATGCTAAATTTTGACCATAAAACATAAGTTTCTTCTTCCTGGGCATATGCACATGGATTGTGATTCAATCATGCAGTTATAGAAAAGAAGAGTAATCGTTCTCCATCTCCCATTCATCTTCCACAAAACTGGTCTCTTAGTTACAACTTCAGCTAAATAATTTTAAAAATCCAAGTGAAGGTTATGTTCCAACACGATTATTTTCACTTTACAGATTTGTTTAGACACATAAAGTGACTTCGTTCACTTAAAAATTTGGTGTCGCCGAAAATAAGATTGCACTAAGTAATAATTTGAGTTTCAATTTAATGAGTTACCACAGGGAGAAACATCACAATATCCCAGAGGATCAGGAACTTCCTCAATCTTATACAGCGTGTGTCCTAAAAAACGCCGTTGGCCATAACTTCTTTATTTATTGGCCGATTAAAAAAAAACAAAAACTAGATTAAATGGCACGACATGTTCAAAGGAGCCCTAATTTTGTTTTTTTGCAAAATGAACTTTCATTTCAGCGATAGTCAACTTTTATTTTTCAAATGGTTACAAATATTTTCTTATTGTTTTTCTGGTAGAGATTATTTTTCTGAATCCAAAGATATATAACAAGTTGGCTTTGGTGGAATATTTGTTACAGATAAAAAAAAAGTTTAAATAGTTGTTCAAGTGTGGTGTGAAAAACAAAGCAAACACAACGTGGAAAACACGAGAAATACCTCTTAATTGTATATTTAATGCAACTTATGCAATAAAGAGAAGATGCCAGTTGTGTATGAATTCAATGTATTCAACAAAGTGGCAATCAGTTTGAGCAACTTTTGTAGATACGTTTGTATTTTCTGATGCATGTTTTGAATTATTCTAATAAAATATTACATATTGTTTTCAACATTGTGTTCGCTTTGTTTTTCACGCCACACTTGAAAAACTATTTAAATATTTATTTTTTTCCGGTAACGATTATTCCATCAAAGTCAACTTATTACACATCTTTGTATTCAGAAAAATAATCTCAACCAGAAAAAAAAAAAGAAAATATATGTAACCATTTGAATATGAAAGTTGATTTTGCAAAAAAACAAAATTAGGGTCCCTTTGTAGACCATGTGGAGCCGTTTAATCTTGTATTTGTTTTTTTTGAAATCAGCCAATAAATAAAGGAGTTATGGCCAGCGGCGTTTTTTAGGAGACACCCTGTATATGCTACCGATATCATAGAAGAAAAAGGAATATCTTCTAAAATTATTTGATAAAATTGAACCAGATGCCAGAAATTTATACCGGAATCTGCCTTCCAAAAATATGCCAAATTTTGACCAACTACAGTACGACGAATAGCTATTTATGGTATAAGTGAATAAGTAGAATTTTATCCACGAAAAAACAGTTTAGCGTAAGAGGCGAAAACAAATTATTTTTATTATTCCAATGATATACCAATAAATATTAATGGGTCACAAAAATTTGATATCACTTTCACTAGTAAGAACAAAATGAAAATAATAAGCAGGTGCACAAAAACTTACATTCTCCTGAAAACTTGTCTCTTGAAAAAATACATCTTTTGAGTTTTCCCCTTAAAGCATCTGACCACAGAAATGAGGAGCGTCTATGCATAACCACACATGTCCACTAAAAAAAGCTAGTGTTTGTTGATTTTAGATCTTGGTAGGTTAGCCATTGTTTGGACTTTTGTACTTTCCTTGATATTTACTACAATATATGTTTTGGGCAAATCTGATATCACATTCGGGTTTTATTCAGGAAATCTTGCCAAAAGAAAACAAACATTTAAAATTTTTGCCCGTGTCCTGAGAATACAATTTTCAAATTTGACCTTTCATAATGCATGTTCAAACGTGCCATAAAATGCGTGTGCTTTAGAGTGGACGCTACTACAATGCTATGTTTAAGGCTCCTTGACAAATTTTCATACACATAAGATTGTTATGGTTATCTGATACAAAATTCTGATTTAATTCTGGAAATTCTACCAGAAACAATTTTGAATTTTGGCCCTGTTCGAAGAAAAAAATGTTCAAAGTTGACCTTTCAAAATGCATGTTCAAAGGCCCCACATAAGGGTGTTATGGTTATCTGATACAAAATTCTGATTTAATTCTGGAAATTCTACCAGAAACAATTTTGAATTTTGGCCCTGTTCTAAGAAAAAAATGTTCAAAGTTGACCTTTCAAAATGCATGTTCAAATATGCATGTCCATAATATGTTTCTAATGAAGTTTTTCGTGAGACCTTCCGACCACTTAAAAAATACACGCGTTTTGTGGGGAAAACGCGTGTATTTTTTAAGTGGTCGGAAGGTCTCACGAAAATCTTCATTAGAAACATATTATGGACCTATGTGTTTTTGCGTGGATGCTACTGAAACTATGTATAAGACTCCTTGACAAATTTTCTCATACACATAAGATTGTTATGGTTATCTGATATCAAATTCAGATTTAATTCTAGAAATTGTACCAGAAACAACCAAATTTTTTGAATTTTTGCTCCTATCCAGAGAAAAGTTGACCTTTCAAAATGCATTTTCAAACGTCCCATAAAACGACTGTATTTTTAAGGTTGTCGGAAGGTCGAAAAAATTCATCAGGGACATATTGTGGGCATTTGTGCTTTTGCATGGAAGCTACCCAAATGGTATGTTGACAAATTCTTAAACACATAAGATTATTCTCGTTAACCAAACCTAGATGACTAGCAATTTTAGGTTGTAGAAGTAAGGTATAATTAGAAAAAGATCAGATTGACCTCACGCCACATCAACTCAGATTATTGGTGAATCCAAGAATAGTACTTAGAGGGGTTTGCCTAATATTATCTGTACTATATCTTTTCAAGTTCAAATTGAGACCAATCAAGTTCAAATACCCAATCAATTTCAAATTGAGGCCAATCAAGTTCAAATTGATACCGATCAATTTCAAATTGAGACCAATCAATTTCAAATTGAGACTAAACAAAAACCAAGTTGACACTAAACAATATCAAGTTGTCATAATAAAATTTAATAGTTCACTCTCATCTTGATACTGTTTGGTGTCAACTTGATTTTGTTTAGTCTCAATTTGAAATTGATTGCTCTCAATTTGAACTTGATTGGTCTCAATTTGAACTTGATTGGCCTCAATTTGAAATTTATTGGTCTCAATTTGAACTTGATGTCTCAATTTGAACTTGAAAAGGTATAGTACAGCCACCCAGTTTTTTTAGTCTCAATTTGAACTTGATTGGCCTCAATTTGAAATTTATTGGTCTCAATTTGAACTTGATGTCTCAATTTGAACTTGAAAAGGTATAGTACAGCCACACAGTTTTTTTTAGTCTCAATTTGAAATTGATTGGTCTCAATTTGAACTTGATTGGTTTCAATTTGAACTTGATTGGTCTCAATTTAAACTTGAAAGGGTATAGACCAGAGCTTCCATAACAATGCTTTTGTAATAAGGGCGACATCCATTTCTTACTCTCATTCCTCGTGCGGCCAATTTAAAGTCAGCATTATTATTTCGCCGTCGACCCATTTACAAAAATAACTGAAACAAATTTGCGCATTCAGAAAAAAAAAGCAAAAGCCCACACATCTGATAAACATAAATTCCTCCTCCTTCGCACTCAATTAGCGCGCATTCGATCCACTTATCCGATAATTGGACGTCTGTGGAGATATTATTTAGTGCGCTCTTGTTGCATTAATTACTCTAATGAAACGGCGTGAAGAAGAACGCGCTAATTTCACATCATCTAATGCCCCAAATTCCCGAAGTTACGCCATTAGTAAACACATTCGGTGACGAGTTACAGTAAACTTGGTGACCGGAGACAATGCAGGAGTTCAAGAGCATTAACTGTACCACTGATTACTCCACCTGGCTGCGTACGAAAGAACAGTAACGTGGAGCCATTTAATTTTCAGGTGGTCAGATGCTCCGGTTTTTTTACGTAATGCACAGAATATGTATTGTCCAATTCCTCAGGGTTGCCACATTTTTTAAATCATGTTATTTTCGACGTTGAAGAAATTAGTTAAATAAAATAACACCAATCAGGACTAATCCAGGATTTCGACTGCCGAAAAATTTCATAAATGCCGAAATAAATAACTACTAAAAATATTGTCTGGAAACAACAAATGCATTTTAGACATTTTTTTATTTTCTCCATGTAATTATTAGGGAAACATATTACTTTCGTGCTAATATTTTAATTGCAGATTCAATGGAAATCTCCGTTTCCAGGTCGCCCTGAGTCAATTAAGCCATTTTTTAATGTCTACCTATGTGTGTGTGTGTAGATATGTCTATGATAACTTTGTTTATGGACACGATACGTCAAAACGAGTTCAATATAAAATAAATCAAAACAAAATCAAAATTTGAAACGGTTTTAGAAAAAAATCGAAAACCAGAAATAGGTGTAGATAATTTTAAATATAGTGCCCATATCGTTGATATACAGGAGAAAGTGGCCAAGTCAAAAATTTAAAGATTTTGATTTCTTTACATCGATGTATCTGAAACATACTTATCTAAAAAATTCGTACTTTTTTTCTGTAAATTCGTAATTGACCAAGTAAAGTTTTAAATTAAATGTACAGGAGAAAATATGAACTTGAATGGACTTGGCCACTTTCTCCAGTAAACCAACAATATTTTAAAATTATTTCAATATAGTTAAAAAAAATCTTATGCTGGATATATTTGTGGGAAACTAATTCACATCAGTCTTGCTTTGCCAACAAAATACCGTTAAAATTAATTTTTGTCATTTTCATCAGATTTTTTCAAGCAGAATTAATTATTTTTATCATTTTTCTATATTGTGTGTCATTTTGGTTGTCTTCATATATCTTGCGAGTGCAAATAGCTATGAGAAATTTCGTACAAAAACTTTAAGAAAATCGACAACTAATATTTCAGTAGATTCTTATAATAGTTGCAATTGCAATTAAAATAATTATTATTATTATTAGAACAGGTATTACTTCAGCATTGATCAGAAACGTAATATGTTTTGATGCCCTTTGAACTCCACATTTAACTTAAATAAAATGGCGTGTCATAATTATGCGACAATCTAATTGAAATCTTGTAAAAAAAACTAATTACAATCGCAGTTTCTGCTGAGTGTGTGACCTTAATTAATCCACGATGGCCGATGGCGCGATTAGGTGACACACGCGTAACGAAATTAAGAGGTAATTAAATGAAGTCACCTCATTTAGGATACTCGTTATGCTAGCATTATTACTGTCATGAATTAACTCTAATAAGTGCAAGCTTTCTTGCGAAATCGACTATAATTGAGATATCACTTAATAATACTTATTTATTACTCAAGACGATAAAATTGAATTTTATTTCTGAGAGTGAATTTAACGCCGAGGCGTTAGCCGAGATCGAGTAGATAAAATGCAATTTTAAAAGTGAGGATTGAGTAATAGCTATTTATGGTATAAGTGAATAAAGACAAATTTTATCCAAGAAAAAACAGTTTAGCTACCACAAGAGGCGAAGGCGATTGCCATAATGTTTTCGAGTGGATAAAATTGCTTTATTCACGTGTATCATACAAGATTGTTTCCAATTCGTTATCAGAATTGAAGAATTTGTGTGAAGTGATACATTGTCAGGTAATAACGAAAATTTCAAGGATAGTGCGAATTTACCTATTTTTTTACTTTATTCACGTTATCAATTTTTATAGTGAATAGAGTGAAAATGTAAACATTTTATTCATCTATTCGATTAAAGTGTTGTTTTAATAATGACATTCAATATACATTATGAGCATTTTAGTAATGCGAATTGGAAAAAACTTATTTTCTATCAACTTCCTAATGAAGTCGCGAAAAATAAAGCTCGCAATGATTGCTATACAATACGCCCCAATGGGAAAAAAATATCGATAAGGTAATCTATAAGATTTTTTGGGTTCGATAAGAAACGAAATCAAGATCCCAGCCAAGTTTGGATACATATATTATTTACAGGGTGAGTTTTTTTTTCGTTTTAAGCATTGGGATCTCGGAAAACATAAGGAATAGAGATTCGGTTAAATGAGGAAATAGTTGTGGTTTTAAGAGCTTGTTTTAAGAGCTTCAGAGAAAAAATTGTCCATTTTAAAAATGTTAAAGCCAACTATGACTGCCATTGAAAAAAATGAAGTTTGTATTATAACTCAAAAACAACGTTAATTTTTTCACAAACAAAAGCATAAGTTTTAAGGTTTCCGAGATCCCAACGCTTAAAATTAAAAAGAAACACCCTGTATATACAGTTTGTCCCCGAATTGAGTTTACAAGAGGGTTTTTTTTTTAATTTCTACTTTTAAGTAAAAATGTTATAGGAATTAAAATTCCTGCTTGGTCTGAAACTACCATTTCAGTTATTAAAACATTGATTTATTTACATAGGGTGTTGGCTAAATGAAAAAAATTGAATCTAATTCTGACACTTTATGTCAAATAATTATGAAAAATAACATCATTTAAACCATCCCCCACCATTTTCTTCACACCGTTCAAGCCTGGTATGGAATTCCTGAAGACTGTTTTAGATTTCTTCTCATTTTCATCATTTTCTGCATTTGGGGGATTGTTTGAATGATTTTCTTTTTCTTTAATGTTGTTAAATGTAATTTTAAATTCCTTTGGCAAATAGTAAATAAATAAGTGTTAAAATAAGATCAAAACATTTTGATTTTGCCCACCCCTGTATAAATAAATCAAAGTTTCAATAACTGAACTGGTATTTTCAGACCAAGCAGGAATTATAATTCCTATAACATTTTTACTTAAAACTATAATTTAAAAAAAATATCCCTCTTGTAAACTCAATCCGGGGACATACTGTATATATATATATATATATATATATATATATATATATATATATATATATATATATATATGTGGTCCTCGCTCGGACCATTGCTGCTAGACTAATGAAAATTGAGGAAAACATCTGATTGGAAGTTATTGGACACTTGATATATTACTTTTTTAAATTATTTTCGAGTATACAGAGTGTACCATGAATCCGGGACATAAAATTTGGTCTCTTTTTTAAATGGATCACCCTGTATATTCTTTCTTGTTTAGAATCTGCTTTATGTGGGCTTCACAAATAATTTTTATTTCTGGGATCAGATGCAACGTTGCCAAGTTATTCATATTTTAATCAAATTTAACGAAAAATCATGGACGTGGAAAAAAATTCAACAAGACCTTATTATAAGAGATTAATAAAATAATCTGCGTATGCAAGTATCCAAGTAATGTGCCAAAACATACACATTATTTTCAGTCTTGTAAAATACACAGGGTGTTCTGATACAGCGATACAATTTTGCTATTTTCAAATGTCTAAAACTATTTTTTTTAAATGGAACACCCTGTATATAGCATCATATTCTGAGTGCTCATCGAATAAGCCATTCAATGGTAGCATGTGGACTGTAAACTAATACTTCTTTTTAATGGGTACATAACAATCAATCTCAATAAGTTTTAGCCATTTGAAAGTAGCAAAATTCGATCGTTGTTTCAAAACACCCCGTGTTTTTGTGACTCCAAATATTGTGTATGTTTTGGTACATTGCTTGGGTACTTGCATACCCAGATTCTTTCATTGATCTCTTATAATAAGGTTTTGTTGAATTTTTTTCAACGTCCTTGATTTTTTGTTAAATTTTATTAAAATGTGAATAACTTGGCAACGTTACATCTGATCTCAAAAACTAAAAATGATTTGTGAAGCCCACATAAAGCAGATTCTAAAATTGAAAGAATATACAGGGTGATTCATTTAAAAAAGAGACAACATTTTGTGTACCAGATTTATGGTACATTAAGTGTCCAATAACTTCCAATCAGATTTTTTCCTCAATTTTCATTAGTCTAGCAGCAATGGTCCGAGCGAGGATAGGTGGGCCTCCCTGTATATAATGACAACATTTATAGAATATTAATTACTCAATTCATCACTTTTTGTAGATTATGGCAAGTTTCATGAAACTCAAAATAATTGTTCACATTTTTTTAAGTATTTTGAATTTTAAGTTTGTCTCATTTGAAGGATCTTCTAATTGATGCAAAAGAGTACATATTATTAGTACTCAAATTTCTTGGTTTGTCGCTTCTTATTAATAAATATGTAATTAATGAAAGTTCTAATTAAAGTTAAAAAAGAAATAAAAAGGTAAATAACACTCTTGGTTTAACTTGGTTAGTAACTTGGTAACACTCTGTTTTATTTAACATGTTCGCCAAGTGGTAGCCACACATACATGTAATTTAAAGAAGAAATGATTACCAGACTGAAAGTATATTTCCGAGATCTAGGAAAGTCTATTCATGCAAATAATTTCGCAACATTTAATTATTTAATGAGAATCAATGTAATCGCCGATAAATAAGCACGTATCCAATGATATTTTCAGTGCAAACCTCATTCTGCTGGTGTAATTACCTCGGCGGTTTCCACTGTGCTCGTATCAAACCCGTGGCATTTACCTCTCAGCGCCGATAAACGTAAATTAATACGATCAGATAATCGCCATTCGAAATTAGCTTCTTGTACAACTTCATCATCGCTGGACCGCGTATCTGCACGTTGCATAACACGCAGCGTCCTTACTTTTACCATCTTCCACGGGCTGTTCGTTTTTTCTGTTAGGGCCAACGATTGCATAACAAATTTACAGACATATGCCTTAATGTGGGAAGCAACGGATCTTTTTCAGGCGAAAGAAATTTTAAAACCTTAATGCTGTTGACTCAATGCAACGCACAAATATTTTATGTGCCACCATTCATTAAAATTCCACGCACATTCGAGGCGAATAAGCAAATATTTGAGCTCAAACTATCAATCAGAGGCCTGATGCCAAATTCAGCATGTTCATTTAGCCCACGATTCCGATTGAATAACCTAATGGCCGTAACATTTTATATCACACGTAAACGGTCAGTTTTACGCGTTTTCTGGGCGTGCGATGTGCAACACCCACGTCCATTTAACGCCTCGTTATTGAAGGCTAGTGTAACGTTGTGCAGATGCAATCTTTGCATAATGTAATGCGAAAAATGCACTTCAAATCGGATCCCGCACCTCTTTAGAAAGTCGAGAATGGTTTTCGTTCTACGGCGTTCTATCATAAACAATTCAGGCGTGTGCTCACTAATCTGGATAAGCTCATTATGGCCTGGTGTCTCCACCACTGATAAAATTGTAAATAGTTATCTGAAGGTTCAAGATACTCAGAAGAAGATTCGAAACGAATTAGGTTTCAAACCTCTTTGAGGGTATATCCGATAGATAAGTAAGATAATAATTGATACCAAAAGTAATTTAACTTCACCAGAAATTAATACGTTTTTTTTGTATAGATTACAAGTGATTTGCAATTCCAAGGACCAATGCGCAACTAATTGATCCATTTTTGTAGATACGATCTCTACAAAAATTAATACTTATTTTCACATATATTAGAAATGATACAGTATACGAAGGACCTATGCGTAATTAATTATGATTGCTCTTCACAATTAACAATCTATATGCGTAGATTTATATCTCCTGTGCAAATTACAATAATCAGCAGTATAATTGGATATTTTTCCAAGCATGGTTTGAAATGGGAAAATGCGTTCTTTAACGTGCCTGAGATTGATGGAAATCTCATGGCACGAAACGCGTGGTTATAACTATTACAATAGCTTCCTTGGAAGTCAACAATTGCGCCTCGGAGAGCCATAATCTCCGTTATTGTGTGCAACGATTGCAATGATTGAGATATATGTAAGTGGGTTTTCATAAGCAGGATGTGGACGAAATACTGGGTTTCCTGAACAAATACGTTTGTTTTTTATTGTGGATGTGAATATAGATTATATCACCATGTTACATAAATTAATAGTTAATTCAATTACCTTTTCAATTCATTGTGAATGTAAACGAGACAGTCATCACTACATAAAAAAATATGACTTAATGTAATATGTATAAGCACAAACCTAATACACGTATTACAAGGGGCCTATACTCGACAAGTAATGAAATTTACTTACTTCATAACTATATCAATATGATTAATAATTAGTTAATTAGTATTATATTAGGGGTGTAAAGTTAGTTCGCCTCCTCGTGGTGCACCCTGGATAACGCTAAATGAACTAACACATTCTGCCAGTCAGATATCTTGTGATCTGACTGAGACACATTCTATAAATGTACAAAAATGAGAAACGCAACCTTTATGATGGTGACTGTGGAAATGCATCTCACACGGTGCAATATATACATAGCCCCATATAAGGTACATATTTTTAGCGCTCGTCTATTCTCGTATTCCCACAAATACCCGAGTTACAGCGTTTTTCGTGAAAAACGTAGGTTTTTTTGAAAAAAAATCTCTCTCTTTGAGCCCCCCTGTACAAACTCAATCGCCTACGGGGGCCCACTATGGCTCATTGTGCTTGTATCTGGGCCCTCTATGACCCTACTAAATTTCGTCCGAATCGATTGAGGCGTTCTCGAAATGAAATTTCATCGAGATGGCAAAATTCACGACATTTTCGAAAATATCAAAAATTAAAACGTCTTCGTAGATATATCGAGTGTGGTCACATAGGAACCGTCTGAATCCCCTGAATCGAATGCACATTCAAGAAAATTGATATCACTTAAGCAAAATTAACAAATTTTAGAAAATTTTGGGAAAAATTTAAGGAAACTTTCATATGTAGAAAGAAAGATCGCTCTTTGATGAAGACGATTGGTTTGAATTGACTTTCTGATAAAATTCTCATTTATGCGATAGTTACATGTGCAATAAGAAAACTTGCGATATTAAGAAACCTCTTACATCGATATTAACAAATGTATATCAAAGAGATTTACGCCATAAAATTTCGCTGAAAAGAAATCGCGAGATGAATTACTGCGCACTTTGTTACGCTAGAAGTACAATGGCCATAAAACAGATTCGTTTGCTAGTTGTACGTAGCAAATTTACTGCAAGAAGTTACAGCTCATGAAAGATAGAAAGAGATTGAATGAAATTGTAACAATACTACCGTTATAACTATTATTATGGAAGCGGTTTCTCAAATTATCGTCGCTTGGATTCGAGTAATAAAGTAGAAATGTTGGCGTGAACTTGCCGGAAAAGACTATAAGTAAAATTATTATTCACTGCGGAAAAGAAAATTAATAAAAATGAGTTCATTAGTTATACAATGTAATTAATACAATAATACAAGAAGAAAAATCTTACTTTAGCAAACCAGCAAACATAAAATTAACCTAGCACGTAAAAACATTGTACAGGGAATTTCAAAAGTGACAGATAATTTCGCGCTAAAAAAATATTTCAAAAAAATGCTCAGGCAGATCCATTTTTATTTTTAAATTGTCATTTAGAAATGTAATTTTCAACCCCACGCCTTTCAACTCCTATAAATTAAATTATTATTCACTGCGGAAAAGAAAATTAATAACAATGAGTTCATTAGTTATACAATGAAATTAATACAGTAATACAAGAAGAAAAATTCCTAATTTAGCAATTCAGCGAACATAAAATTAATCTAACACGTAAAAACAATGTACAGAGAGTTTCAAAAGTGACAGATAAATTCTCGTTGAAAAAAATATTTGAAAAAAATGCTCAGGCAGATCGATTTTTATTTTTAAATTGTCATTTAGAGATGTAATTTTCAACCCCACACTCTTAAATTCCTAAATCCTAGCAACCCCAACTTAAAAAATTAAATATTGACCCGATATATACCCGTATATAATATATCATATTGATATTAATCAATATCAATTGATATTGATCATTGAATCATATTGATATTTTACTGCAACTGTTAAGAAAGCAGTATTTAGCACTAGCTGTGAAAATTTCTTAAAAAAATTAACTCCAACTGACTAAATCTGCCGAAGTTTCCAAACTCTCCAAATTTGTTAAATTTTCAATCAGTATCGTCAAAATTTTAACATATTTTGATAGATGTAGTTGAAAATTTGATAAATTTTAACAGTTACAATTGAAAATTTAACCCATTTGAAGAGTTATGTGGAAAATATGTTGGCTTTTAACAGTCTGAATTGAAAATTTTGCAGATTTTCAAACAAAATCGTCCAAAACTGTCCACTGTTTTAGCTCCAGTTGTGAAATTATTTAAAATTTTCTCCAAACTCTCCAAGTCTGTAATTTTTTTATCTGCCACTGTCAAAATCTACAATTGATTTAAACGAAGCAATGGAGAAATCCGACACTTACTATAGCAATTTACTACTGCTATTAACTGCAATTTACTATTGCAATTTCCCAAATTCGTAAAATTTTCAAATAACAGTATTCAAAGTTATGAAATTTTCAAATTCAACTGTCCAAATTTTTAGCTCTATCTGATAACTCGCTGTCCGGTATCATTAAAAAAAGAAGTTTTTCAAAATCGGTTACTTTTGAAACTCCCTATATACATAGTGTCTCAAAATTGACTTGCTTTTGGTATTTGATTCAGAGGTTCAAACAAATTGAAATTAAGAGAGTAAAAAAATCCGTTTGTCCCTCGTTATAGAATTATTGATAAAAAAATTAAAAATTAACATTTCAACTTTAAACTTTATTAAAAACTAATAGTGTTAAAAAACAAGATATTGTCGACATCTGTCAAACTAATTGTAAAATTTGAGTGATATATCTCTAGATTTGAGAAAATGAATAAATCAAAATTGTGTTTGTAGTTAGGTTATTGTTTACATTTTTATCAATAACTCTATAACGAGGGGCAAACGGAAAAATGTCCACTCTTAATTTTCAATTTATTTTAGTCCCCGAAATCGAATCCCAAAAGCATGGGCGTCAATTATGTATATTCTGTATATTCATTCTAAATTAAATGTGTACCAAAAAGCTATCATGACATAAGAAGTAAGACTGATTATTGGTCAACAAAACTTGCAAAACTGCCAATGCATTTGTAAACTAGTTAAAATCTAAATCAATCTAACCCAATCTAACCTAACCAGTCTATAAATATATTATTCCTGTTTTGTTATTTAGAATAATTTATACAAATAATAAGTTGGGGTTACTAGAACTTAAAAAATTCAAATAATACCCGCTCTGATTTTTTTTTTATATATTGAATCAATAAATAAAAAGTTTTTCAAAATCGGCTACTTTTGAAACTCCATATATACATGGTGTCTCCATATTGACACCCGTGCTATTGATGTTTGATTCAGAGGCTCAAACAAATTGAAAGTTAACATGGAAAATTTTCCGTTTGTCCCTCGTTATAGAGTTATTGACAAAAAACAAAAAAATAGCATTTCTACTATAAACTTGATTAATAACTAATAGTTTAAAAAAACAAGATATTGTCCACATCTGTCAAACTAATTGTAAAATTTGACTGAATTTGTCTCTAGATTTGAGAACATGAATAAATCAAAATTGTGTTCATAGTTAGGTTATTGTTTACATTTTTATCAATAGCTCTATAACGAGGGACATTATTTTAGTCCCTGGAATCGAATCCCAAAAGCACGGGCGTAAATTTTGTATATTCTGTATATTCATTCTAAATTAAATGTGTAGCATAAAGTTAACATGACATAAGTAGTAAGACTGATTATTGGTCAACAAAAGTTGCAAAACTGCTAGTGTATTTGTAAACTAGTTAAAATCTAAAGCTATCTAACCTAATCTAACCTAACCGGTCTATAAATATATTATTCCTGTTTTATTATGTAGAATAATTTATACTAATAATAAGTTGGGGTTACTAGATCTTAAAAAATTCAAATAATACCCGCTCTGATACCTCATTTGTTTTTTTTTATATATATATATATATATATATATATATATATATATATATATATACAGGGTGTCTACGCTAAACTGTTCGTTAAAAGTTTACGGAGTTGCCGTTGTACTAGAAATTTCAAAAAAAATCTCGTCTCACGGTTGAATCAGTTATCCTCATGTGAAATATTTTCAACTTTCTATCACTTCCGGATCTACCGGAAGTAGCACCAACTTTCTTATTTTAAATAGAACACCCAATATATTATAATATTTTTAAATTGCTTGCTTAAATTGGAACATATTTTGTAAGAACGTATGTATACTTATCTCTTCTAGTTTTCCAGAAAAAAATGTTTTTCTAAAATTTTGACCTTTTAAAGGTAGTCTGAAATCTGTCTATAACTTTTCTTAGGAATAAGATAAAATTATGAGTTATATTTCTAATTGTACCTAGAGGATGCCTCTATGAGTAAAATAATTGGAAACTGTCAATTTTGATAATAAGTGTTCATAAAATGTCAATATCTAAGTGCTCTCTTAAATATTTCGTAATTCATTTTTTTTTTTAAATGGAATGACCCATTTATTATCGCATAGCACGATTGGGAGAAAAAATTACTACAAAAAAGTATAATACAGCCATTACTCCTAAAACAAGTATTTTTTGAATTATTTCGAAGATTACGTTTCCGTTGCATTTCTGCAGGGTATAATTTCGCATGTCACAAGTGCACTTTAGTAGGCATGTTATATGCTTTTGTTTTGACGCTATTGTAATGCAAACTGTCAAATAATAAAATTATTTAGAATAAAGCATTACAGAAATCAAAATCAACAAAATGAATCATTACACAAATCAACAAATTATCAATTTATTCTTTATACATGGCACTGCGATATAATTGTTGCTCGAACATGTAGAGTATTCAATAAAATTTATCCACATGTGCCGCCGATGAATAAAACAAGATTTAAAAGATTGGAATCAAATTTTGTTCAATTTGGACAAGTGGACAATATTGAGTATATTGATTAAATATAGCTCTCATAGCCCCCCCCCCCCCTATACTATAAAAGATATTTAAGAGGGCACTTAGATATTTTATGAACACTGATTATTAAAATTGACAGTTTCCAATTATTTTACTCATAGAGGCATCCTCTAGGTACAATTAGAAATATAACTCATAATTGTATCTTATTCCTAAGAGAAGTTATTGACATATTTCAGGGTACCTTTTAGAGGTCAAAATTTTAGAAAAAAATTTTTTCTTGAAAACCAGAAGAGATAAGTGCACATACGTTCTTACAAAATATGTTCCAATTTAAGCGAGAAATTCAAAAATATAATAATATATGGGGTATTATATTTAAAATAAGAACGTTGGTGCTACTTGCGGTGGAACTGGAAGTCATACAAAGTTTAAAACATTTCACATGAGGATAACTGATTCAACCGTGTGACGAGGATTTTTTTGAAATTTTTAGGACAACGGCAACCCCGAAAACTTTTAACGAACGGTTTATCGTAGACACCCTGTATATATATTGAATCAATAAAAAAAAAGTTTTTCAAACTCGGTAACGTTTGAAACTCCATATATACATGGTGTCTCAAAATTGACACCCGTGCTTTTGTTATTTGAATCAGACGCTCAAACAAATTGAAAGTTAAGATGGAAAATTTTCCGTTTGTCCCTCGTTATACAGTTATTGATAAAAAAACAAAAAAATAACATTACGACTTTAAACTTGATTAAAAACTAATAGTGTTAAAAAACAAGATATTGTCCACATCTGTCAAACTAATTGTCACATTTGACTGTTATGTCTCTAGAATTGAGAAAATGAATGAATCAAAATCGTGTCTGGGTGGTCATAGTTATGGTCATTGTTTACATTTTTATCAATAACTCTTATCCACTCTTAATTTTCAATTTATTTTAGCCCCCTTAATCAAATCCCAAATGCATAGCCGTCAATTTTGAGACCCTGTATATTCAGACTAAATTAAATGTGTAGCATAAAGCTGTGTTGACATAAAAAGTAAGACTCATTATAATCATAAACAAATAATAAATACCAAAAGCACAGGCGTAAATTTTGTGACACTCTGTATATTATTCATACTAAATTAAATGTGTAGCATAAAACTGTGATAACATAAAAAGTAAGACGATTATAATCATAAACAAATATCGTTATAAATATATTGTTGATTATATATAATTGATTATTAGCATAAATTATTCTAAATAATAAAACAGGAATAACATATTTATAGCCTTTTTAGGTTCGATTACATTAGATTTTAACTAGTTTACAAATGCACTAACAGTTGTGCAACTTTTGTTTACCAATAATTATTGGTCAACAAAAGTTGCCTATAAACGAGGCTATAAATATATTATTCCTGTTTTATTATTCAGAATAATTTATACAAATAATAAATTATAGATGAATGATGAATGAAAATACTCTGTTCATGTCTCCACACGTCTGCCAAGATGTTGGACTTAAGAAGAGAGAATCATTTATATATAATCAACAATATATTAATATCGATATTTGCTTTTTTGTAATATCTTTTAATAAAATCTCTCAACATTCTGACTTAATCGAAAATTATGTCTTCTGATTTCTATTCAATATCAATTTTATTGTAAATGTGATCTATTCGTGCTACTATAATAAGAGAATTATTTATCAGGAAGACGCGAAGAAAGTTGATGGTGGAAAGGTCACTTCCTCGAAAAGCGTGTAATTTATGTTATGAGAACACGCAAACCGCAAGCTCAAGGAAAGCTGATATTACCGAAGGGCCCAGGCATTTTTAATAATTAAATGCCATAGCCGTAGATGGGAGCATGAAGGTAATTTAGTGAGATTATTGAAGCCTGAAACTACACTTCCTTGAACCGATGCGTAAGACAATCTACTTATAATCATTTTAAAATTGTTATTTTTGTAGGTATAAATAAATATTTAGTTATAATAAGTAAGAATCATTGTTTTTCTTTGCTAGATAGATATGACACGACATGAAGAAATATGCAGGAGAAAAAACCATGTAGGAGAGTTTTTTTGCATTAGGGGAGTCTATGAATATCTAGTAATTTTGTTGGTAGTGTTTCGGAAATAACTGAATTCCCCAATGAAAGTTGTCATTTTTTTTTTTTTTTTGGGCTAAATGGTTTTCTATTTGAGTTTATATTTATTAAATAACATTGTTGCCAGATGTAAAGTTTAAATTATTAGATATAAGAATTTGTTGCAGTTGTATAATTTTTGGCATTTAAATTAATATTTTGACAGAAGTTAAAATTATTTCTGGGTTCGAATATGTAGTAAAAATAAATAAATAATGATATCTTTAAAATCTAGTAGTGAAAAAATTAATAAATTTGACAATGTTGTAGGATGTAAATGTCTAATAGACATCGACAAAAAAAACTAATTAACTTGCGCTGCATCACTGAATCAGTTTGTCCAACATGGCAAAAAAAAACAGCCAACTCGGTTGCAAAAAGGTCGTGAATGTGTAACAAGTTTGTTTTATCTAATATGAAAAAAAACATGTAGCTATAATCTACAATGGCTAACTATCACTATTTTTTACTAGATTGATATTTTTTGTATGTATGAAGAAATATGTAAGTGTTATTTCGTTGTAATTTATTCAGAAAATAATATGTAGTTCAGTGTAATTTAATACATCTGTATTGATTATACCACATATAAATAAAATGGGAAACTGATATTTTGTTAAAATTTATCGTGGTGATAAAATGAAAAACACGTAACATTGTTTTGCTTATCACATTTTAATAACTTAACACTGATGGATTTTATTTCACCATATAAATATTTTTACATTTATTGCAAACTTCTATGGATATTACGATTGTTTTTGTTATAATTACTATATTACTATATGATATTTAACAATATCAACTAAAATATTATAAGCATTAGTAAACAGCTGTTGCATCGTACTAAATTGAAAAAAAAATGACAAGATGTAATCGCTCACCCAAAATGAAAACGAAAACAACATTTTTTTAAGAGCTGTAAGCGTTGAAACGTGCATTGTGAAAATATTCCAACTAAAACTCTGAAATTTTATTATAAATTACGAAATGTTACTGAAATTATGAAAATATTATTGAAAAATGCAAAAATTTTGCATTAATTGCAAAATTCAATGGATATTACATTTTTTTTATAATTACTATATTATTATATGATATTTAACAATATCAACCAAAATATTATAAGCTTTAGTAAACAGCATCTTACTTCATTGAAAAAAAAATTCAAAAGATGTAATATCTAACCCAAAATACAAACGAAAACAGCATATTACATTAAGAGCTGTGAGCGTTGAAATGTGCATTTAGGAAAACAAAAAAAATTGTGAAAATGATTAATTTCAATGAATAATAAACGTAATTTTGTAATTATGTGACATTTAAGACTCATATCATATATTAAAGCAAAGATATACATTATTATTAAATAACATATATTTTTCATTGAAAATAAGCGCACATCAACTTTTGACCTTAGAAAATTCATAATTATGTCTTTAATCATAAAATAACTGTCTGTAATTATTAGCAACGGGTTATTAAAGAATCTGTACTTATTTCCAGTATTGAGAAAGTCGAAAGTATTGTTGAAAGTTATTAGACACTGACGTGGATATTACTTTTCCGAATCAGTTTCACTTAATGTTAGATTACAACAAATCATTGCTATTGGAAACGTAACGTAATATAATATGTTACCAATAATTAATACAAAATGTTTTTATTGTTCATAATTCAATAAATCAAAACAAAAACATTAAGTATAACAAAGTAAGTATAACGTAATATAAGTAGACGTAAGTGTAACGTAATATAATATGTTACTAATAATTAATACAAAATGTTTTTATTGTTCATAATTCAATAAATCAAAACAAAAACATTAAGTATAACAACGTAAGTATAAATTTGGACTTATTTATTTTGGACTGTATGAAACGATTTGCAGTTTTCATATATTTTGTTTTAAAGGAAACTTTCAGGTTGTCAGAAATCACTTACCTGGAATATACTTCATTTATTAGTTGTAGATGTTTGTGTACGTACCTGAAAATAGAAATTAATAATAATTATATGACATAAATTGTAAAGTTGGCATATTTTCATACAAAAATCATAGCATTGTGGTGCATAATTAACAGATACACAACAACCAATGTTTTATTTTGTGATTGCATTATTATTGAATTATTGTATTAACGTATTATTGATTCTCTGTGTTTTAATATTATGACCTGTGTAAACAATTCTATCAACACCAATAAGTGCTATTACTATTACAAATTTATATAAAAATTAACATTTTATTTTAGCCATTTCCGTTCAATGCATAATCTCAAGCATTAGACAGACCTTATGCTTGCAATTATGCAAAATCGTACAAATAAAACAAAGCCGTGTTTGAATCTCCACTGATGGAGCCAAGGCGTACTTGAAGCTTAATTGAAAGCTTTTAACGATAATACGATAAAGTTTCCATTACCAAGCTGTTAGTGTGGAATGAAACTTATAAATATAAAATATGCTTAACAGTTTCTTGTCTTGTGCATTGCTTCTTAATAGCGAAACATAACGACTAAAACATTTTGAATTAATTATTGGTTATTATTTGGCATGTAACATTTTTTTCAATTTTTAGGCCTATAGTGTTACAAGGCTCTAATTTTCAACGTGGGACCTTTCAACTTGTTGGAAGGTTAAAATTGGAGCATTAGGAACCTATGAAAAAACATGTCTATTAACAGTGCAAAATATACCATTTTCTGACATAGCAAACATATTTAAAATCCTTATTCCCAAATTTACAAATTTGCACATACAACCATGTAACATTAAGCCGTCGATATGTTACGTTACGTTTCGAATAGCCATGATTAGTTGTAATCTAACATGAAATATACTTTTATGTTCCATACTGTAAGATATCCAGCAACTAATGGCGAATGACATTAAATAGAAATTGAAAATTTAACTAATACAAAACATAAACGCACATTTGGTGATCAAGGTCTTACCTTGATCACCAAAAACAAGAATTATGGCATTGTTATTGGACCAGATCAGGTGTATAATTAGCGAGGAAAGCATAAATCTTTACACTTTCAACATTCAGTAGCCAAAGTATGATTTATCAGTGTAGTGGTAAAGAACAGCATAATTAAATGTGGCCAAAAGTAAACTGGTTTTGAACAAAAAAAGTTCAACAATAACGACCGGATTTCATGGTCGTTGCGAAGTGTCCTGTCTCTAAAAGAGACAGGATGTAAGGGTAACAATCAAGTATTTAAAATTGACAACAAAAAAATATATTTATATGGCTCTGATGAAACGATTTCAACATGTGCACTCAATTTTTTTATTTATAACTGAAACTTTATTTGTTCCAAAAATTCCTGCTTTTCTTATAATAAAGGTAATACAATTTTATCATTGTAATATTGTATTTACTAACGTATAATAAGAAATTGTCCCTGATCTGTAATCGACGCCTTAAGTCACATTAAAAAAAATAGGGATAACATTTTTTTTTGTCAATTAAGCACTGAAATCGTACAATTCTAGGATATTATTTGAATAGGATTAAATTCTAAATTTCAAAATCGACTGAAACTCTAAACGGCTGTAATCGCCGCCTTAATTCAAATTTAAAAAATAATAATAGGTATAACATTTTTTTTTATCAATTAATCACTGAAAATGTAGCAAAAATTAGCTTCTGTTCAAGTAATCTTTCATATTTTATAAAGCAGGATACAGAAACATATCTTGAATAAAAATGTACATGGACATAGATCTTATTTTTTGATTTTACGATATATACCTATTGTAATTGAAAACTAAGTTTAATTAATATGTACGACTTATTCTTCGTCAGTCATTATAAATATGAAATGTAAGCTTTCATCGTTTCATGACCTTGTGCTTTCGAAAATCGCCGCCTTCATTCAAATTTTAAAAAAAATAAGTATAACAATAAAATTTTTATCAATTAATCACTGAAAATGTACATTTCTACAATATTATTTTTGGTTAGGAATGAAGCCAAAACAGCAAAATCAACTGAAACTTACGTTGTCTAAATTTCTGAGACTAGAGACTAGAGATTACTATTTGCTGAGGCAGAATGCACAAAAATATTTTGGAACAAATATATAAACAGAGACTGCTTTAAAATTACTTGAGCTGTTTTCGAAATATTTCAATTTCTTTACATATCTTATTTCTGTTTTTCGAAAATGATAATTTTGTTATTTTTAGGTGTTTGAAGAGCTGAAAAAATAATTCATTATTGCTCCATCTTATTAATTATAGGTTACAGAATATTTCATATTTTATTAAATGGAAAGCAAGTAATTTTAAACTTAAAGTGCTGTTTTAAAGAAGCCTTCAGAAAATTTTCAAAAATCAGCCTCTGTTCAAGAAATGTCATATTTTATAAAGCAGGATACAAAAACATATCTTGTATAGAAATGTACATGGACACAGATCTTTTTTAATTTTACGAGATATACCTATTGTAATTGAAAACTAAGTTTAATTAATATGTACGACTTATTCTTCGTCAGTCATTATAATTATGAAATGTAAGCTTCATATGACAATATGCTTTCGAAAATCGCCGCCTTAATTCAAATTTAAAAAAAAATAATAGGTATAACAATATTTATTTTTATCAATTAATCACTGAAAATGTACATTTCTACAATATTATTTTTGCTTAGGAATAAAGCCAAAACTGCAAAATCAACTAAAACTTACGGTGTCTAAATTGCTGAGACTAGAGACTAGAGATTACTATTTGCTGAGGCAGAATGCACAAAAATATTTTGGAACAAATATATAAACAGAGACTGCTTTAAAATTACTTGAGCTGTTTTCGAAATATTTCAATTTCTTTACATATCTTATTTCTGTTTTTCGAAAATGATAATTTTGTTATTTTTAGGTGTTTGAAGAGCTGAAAAAATAATTCATTATTGCTCCATCTTATTAATTATAGGTTACAGAATATTTCATATTTTATTAAATGGAAAGCAAGTAATTTTAAACTTAAAGTGCTGTTTTAAAGAAGCCTTCAGAAAATTTTCAAAAATCAGCCTCTGTTCAAGAAATGTCATATTTTATAAAGCAGGATACAAAAACATATCTTGTATAGAAATGTACATGGACACAGATCTTTTTTAATTTTACGAGATATACCTATTGTAATTGAAAACTAAGTTTAATTAATATGTACGACTTATTCTTCGTCAGTCATTATAATTATGAAATGTAAGCTTCATATGACAATATGCTTTCGAAAATCGCCGCCTTAATTCAAATTTAAAAAAAAATAATAGGTATAACAATATTTATTTTTATCAATTAATCACTGAAAATGTACATTTCTACAATATTATTTTTGCTTAGGAATAAAGCCAAAACTGCAAAATCAACTAAAACTTACGGTGTCTAAATTGCTGAGACTAGAGACTAGAGATTACTATTTGCTGAGGCAGAATGCACAAAAATACTTTGGAACATAAATTTAAACAGAGACTGCTTTAAAATTCTTGAGCTGTTTTCGAAATATTTCAATTTCATTACATATCTTATTTCTGTTTTTGGAAACTGATAATTTTGTTATTTTTGGGTGTTTCAAGAGCTGAAAAAAAATAATGATTGCTCAATCTTATTAATTATTGCTTACAGAATATTTTATATTTTATTAAATGAAAAGCAAGTAATTTTAAACTAAAAGTGTTGTTTTAAAGAAGTCTTCAGATTTTTTTTTAAATAGCCCCTGTTCAAGTAATATTTCATATTGTATAAAGCAGGATACAAAAATATATCTTGTATAGAAATGTACATGAACCAACATCTTTTTTTTTAATTTTACGAGGTATACCTATTGTAATTGAAGACTAAGTTTAATTAATATGTACGACTTATTCTTCGTCAGTCATTACAATTATGAAATGTAATCCTTCATCGTTTAATGACCTTATGGTTTCGGAAATCGCCGCCTTAATTCAATTTAAAAAAATAATAGGTATAACAATATATTTTTTATCAATTAATCACTGAAAATGTACTTTTCTACAATATTATTTTTGCTTAGGAATAAAGCCAAAACTGCAAAATCAACTGAAACTTACGTTGTCTAAATTGCTGAGAATAGAGACTAGAGATTACTATTTGCTGAGGCAGAATGCACAAAAGTATTTTGGAACATAAATATAAACAGAGACTGCTGTAAAATTACTTGAGATGTTTTCGAAATATTTCTAATTAATTACATATCTTATTTCTGTTTTTGGAAAATGATAATTTTGTTATTTTTGGGTGTTTCAAGAGCTTAAAAAAAATTATTACTCAATCTTATTAATAATTGGTTATAGAATATTTTATATTTTATTAAATGGAAAGCAAGTAATTTTAAACTAAAAGTGTTGTTTTAAAGAAGTCTTCGGAAAATTTAAAAAAAATAGCCTTTGTTCAAGTAATGTTTCATATTTTATAAAGCTGGATACAGAAACATATCTTGTATAGAAATGTACATGGACATACATCTTTTTTGATTTAACGAGATATACCTATTCTATTTGAAAACTAAGTTTAATTAATATGTACGACTTATTCTTCGTCAGTCATTATATCGCCGCCTTAATTCAGATTTTATAAAAATAATATTTTTTTTATAAATTAATCACTGAAAATGTACTTTTCTGCAATATTATTTTTGGTTAGGATTAAAGCCAAAACTGCCAAATCGACTGAAACTTACGTTGGCTAAATTGCTGAGACAAGAGACTAGAGATAACTATTTGCTCAGGCAGAATGCACAAATATATTTTGGAACAAAAATCGAAATATTTCAATTTCATTACATATTTTATTTCTGTTTTTGGAAAATGATAATTTTGTTATTTTTAGGTGTATCAAGAGCTGAAAAAATAATTCATTATTGCTCAATCTTAATAATTATTGGTTACAGAATATTTTATATTTTATTAAATGGAAAGCAAGTAATTTTAAACTAAAAGTGTTGTTTTAAAGAAGTCTTTAGGAAATTTTCAAAAATCAGCCTCTGTTCAAGTAATATTTCATATTTTATAAAGCAGGGTACAAAAACATATCCTGTATAGAAATGTACATGGACATAGATCTTTCTTTTTTATTTTACGAGATATACCTATTGTAATTGAAAACTAAGTTTAATTAATATGTACGACTTATTCTTTGTCACTCATTATAATTATGAAATGAAAGCCTTTATCGTTTGATGACCCTATGCTTTCGAAAATCGACTTATTCTTCGTCAGTCATTATAATTATGAAATGTAATCCTTCATCGTTTAAAGACCCTACGCTTTTGAAAATCGCCACCTTAACTCAAATTTTAAAAAAATAATTAGTATAGCAATATTTCTTTTTTATCAATTAATCACTGACAATGTACATTTCTACAATATTATTTTTGGTTGGGATTAAAGCCAAAACTGCTTAATCGACAGAAACTTACGTTGTCTAAATTCCTGAGACTAGAGACTAGATATTACTATTTTCTGAGGCAGAATGCACAAAAATATTTTGGAACATAAATATAAACAGAGACTGCTTTAAAATTACTTGAGCTGTTTTCGAAATATTTCAATTTCATTACATATCAGATTTCTGTTTTTCGAAAATGATAATTTTGTTATTTTTAGATGTTTCAAGAGCTGAAAAAAATTAATTGAAACTGATAATTTTGTTATTTTTGGGTGTTTCAAGAGCTGAAAAAGAATTAATTATTGCTCAATTTTATTAATTATTGGTTACAGAATATTTTATATTTTATTAAATTAAAAGCAAGTAATTTTAAACTAAAAGTGCTGTTTTAAAGAAGTCATCAGAAAATTTACAAAAATTAGCCTCTGTTGAAGTAATATTTCATATTTTGTGAAGCAGGGTACAAAAACATATCTTGTATAGAAATGTACATGGACATAGATCTTCTTTTTATTATTTTACGAGATATACCTATTGTAATTGATAACGAAGTTTAATTAATATTTACGACTTATATCCTTGTGTAGTCCTAGTCATTATAATGATGAAATGTTTATTCTTCATCGTTTAATGACCCTATGCTTTCGAAAATGAATCACCTGCAGTTCTTCTAACTGCCTGTTTTTTTTTACCTGTTACGCTGTCGACAGGTGGAGAAGAAAGTGCTGGCGTTTATATATGCCAAAGTCAAGGTAAAAATCGTGTAGTTACGTGCTAAAAGGTCGGCTGCTCTTGTATGGGAATTGTCGGCGATTATCTAAGCCTCGTGGGCGAGATAACAAAACGTCCTTTAAACGTGTATGGAAATACAGCAGTTTTGAAGCACCCAATGCGGAAGACGAGTTTCGACCCACGTTCGATTATGTAACTCCACAATGGAACGATATTAATCGGTTGCAACCTGCCTCTTGAATCGGCTAGTTTAATTAAATTAAGTGCACTGTTGCCCGTATAATAATTATAGTGATTAAAAGATAATAATAATAATTAAAAATTAAAAGATAATATTTATATGAAATAATCCTAGATTTGTTGATCTCCAAATTTCATTGTTTTCTTATGTTCACTGTTATCATTATCATCATATCACCATGAGAATTGTGCGTTCGAACTCCAAGAATCTTTGGAGAGAACTATTCTTTTCGAACTTCAGTTTCAGAAAAAGTAGAATCAATTTCAGAGAATGTAAAATAAATTTCAGAAAAAGAACTTCCAATCAAATTCAGCGAATGTAAAATCAATTTCGGAAAAAGTTGCATCGACTTCGGACAAAATTATTTCTAATTCATTTTTGTATTGTATTGTTTTTGTTCGAACCTCGACACCATAAGGGTACAAGAGGACCGGATTATGTATGTATGTATTGTTTTTGTTTAAAAAATAAATATTGAAAAAAATAGCCATCCCTGTATAAACATGGTGAAATTGAAATTATTTTTTCTGAATTTGATGTTACTTTTCTGAAATTCATTTAATTTCTCTCAAATTGATTCTACTTTTTTCTGAAATTGACTTCACTTTTTCTGAAATTGAAACTGAAAAGTCGTAGAGCTTCGATGTTCTGCAAAATTACTCGTATACGTAAAAATCTCGATGTGGATGGAGCAAAATCGATGCACTATCCAATATAGTATGCAATGCTATAATTAATATACAATAGGTGTGGTAGATTGTTCCATAGCGAGAGTAATTAGTCACAGCAGTAAAAATGAACGGCTACTAATCACTAAATAAATAAATAAAGTATTGTCCACGAATCAATGAATGAAAAAATATACTGCTATGGAGTTATCTAATTTCGAATATTGCGATATTATAAATCCAGAATTTCAAAAATTCTTTGCAACTGCCTCAGATAGACTCGCCAATAATAATTTCAAACTGCTCTGCGTGGAAATGTAATAAAATTAGAAGTTCATGGCAAATTGGACTCACAATTTTCTACAAGAACATTAAAAACACGTAAATATTTACACGACTCTGAACTTAATAAATGTACAGTTAAATACCCTCATTTCGATCACTTCAAATTCCATACCTCTAAATACATCAAATTCTACAGCAATAAGTGATTACATGAAAACCATTTGCTGAAGATTACTCTTAATTGGCCACATTAATAACACGAGATTTATGCAACATCATCTGGGCGGTTTGATCCATCGAGGCACACATAACGGTTGCGTAAGTGTAAACACCGTTTACAAAATTCTCTCGCTTGGCATTCATTGTGGAGCAGTGAAGGTCACTGGTGTATTCGGTTCATGCATATTTATTATTATTATTGTAAACCGGGGCGTTTCTCAAACCACTCCATACTCTACAACCACACTTCTCCAGCATCATGTTTTAATATCATTAATTGTTTTCACTAAATTAATCATGCAGATATCATAATTCTAGAAATTTTATGATGAGTCACGAAAATTCCATAAGGCGTAAACGAAAAATTTTCTTACAGTTTAATGCAAGTTTAAATAGCATATACTTCATCTATTCAATTGATGACAGTAAAATATACTTCATCATTGTTTTAATATATTAATTAATGCACACAATAATTAAATTACGCAGTGATAATAGTTCTACGACTTCTAATAGGGTGCAATCGATTTTTTTACAGTTTAAATGAATGCCTGACGTATTGCTTAACGTGTAAGTCAAAATTTTCCCATTTCATTATTTTGGTCATGACACAGCATTGCACGTTCTTAATTGAATATCCGGATTGTATGTTTTTGCTGCAAATTAATATTTGGGCCGCTCGGTTATGTCATGGGTGTTGGAATTTAATTGCCGAATTTAAAAGTGTATTAATTAATAATTATTTTCGTGCCGTTTCGTGCGTCGTTGATAATTAAGAGCCGGTTTTTGCGAGCGTTTCCCTGTTAGGAGAGGAAAACGTTGGTGGAAACGGCGACTGGAAATTATTGTCATTTGCAATCACGTTTTTTGCTGTGCATAGTAATCAGGTCGTTAATAGGTTTGCCTTGGGAAAATCTGTATATTGTCATAGCACGTTTTTGCGTTTTCGGGCAGTTTCAATGATGTGGTTTTGCATTGCGTGAAGGTCGAGATACATTTTGTTACATGCCATTATTGGTACGAATTTTAATGTTTGTGTAATTCTACTAATAATAATACTGCACTCAGCTACACAAAAGAGACGCTTAAAGCCTTGCTCGAGCCTCCAAAGGTCCAGGGTTCGAATCCTGAAGTAATTAGTCACCAATCATCTATATCAAGAGTAAATGTACATAGTATTTTTAAGCTTTTGAGCTTAGCTTCTTCCTTGTCGAATTTGCGCAATAGAATGCTCCTGATTGACTTGGTACGGCATATATTATAGTATATTGTAATTGGATTTCACCACGAGATGGCATTTACATGCTTCTCTCATTAGTATATTATATTATTGGGCTGAAGTACTCACTGACCCATAATCGTGGCACGAGAAAGAATATGCTATTATTGGCCCATGTTTACCCATGCCACAGATACTCTGGAGCATCTAACCACAGCTCTACAATTGAAAATAAAATTTGGTGCGTGCAATTTTTTTGCAATTTGCTTTTTTATCCCAAAAAAAGAAGACATAATTAACATTATACCTTGTTAACAAATTTCTGTAACGCTACACTACAAACTAAATTTGTTTTGGTTTCAAATATGTATTTTGACTCTCGATTTTGTTTATCTTTTTTTCAATATTTTTAATAATTTTGTAGATAAAACATTATTTTACTGAATTTGCTTTATGATTTTGACTGATATTTAAAATTTGTCCAAGTTTGTCCAATTGGCAATGTATTAAAATTTATAACTTGCATGTTATATATGTTGAAATTCTCAGCAAAAACAATAAAAAAATATACCTATAAGTATATTAATTTATTAATAGTACTTAGGCAAAACAAACAATAGGTAGGTTTATACCCTAGGCAAAACAAACAATAGGTAGGGTATAAACCTACCTATTGTTTGTTTTGCCTCGATTTTGTTTATCTTTTCTTAAATATTTTTAATAATTTTGTAGATAAAACATTACTTTACTGAATTTGCTTTATGATTTTGACTGATATTTCCAATTTGTCCAATTTTGTCCAATTATCAATGTATTAGAATTTATAACTTGCATGTTATACATATTGAAATTCTCAGCAAAAACAATAAAAATATATACCTATAAGTATATTAATTTATTAATAGTACTTAGGTTTATACCCTAGCCAAACAAACAATAGGTACGGTATAAACCTAAATTGTTTGTTTTGCCTAAGTACTATTAATAAATTAATATACTTATAGGTATATTTTTTTATTGTTTTTGCTGAGAATTTCAATATATATAACATGCAAGTTATAAATTCTAATACATTACCAATTGAACAAAATTGGACAAATTGGAAATATCAGTCAAAATCATAAAGCAAATTCAGAAAAGTAATGTTTTATCTACAAAATTATTAAAAAGATTTAAAAAAAGATAAATAAAATCGAGGCAAAACAAACAATAGGTAGGGTATAAACCTACCTATTGCTTGTTTTGCCTAAGTACTATAAATAAATTAATATACTCATAGGTATATTTTTTTATTTTTTTTAGCTGAGAATTTCAACATTTATAACATACAAATTATAAATTCGCGTCGACATAAAAAATGAACACCAGAAATATTAATGCATCACATGCCACGGTAAAACGGATGTGTGCACTTAGGCATAATAGTAGCAGATGATTGTGTATTTGCATGTCGTTAATGATTCTAACAGGATTCGAAACTGAAAGAAAGTTTTTGCATTCAGTAAACGCTGAATAAATTGAAATGCCTTATTTGCATTCCTATTAATGATGATGTCTAATTAATGGTGAACATAAACTGTGCCTAGGGGAAATATTAATTATTTAAATTTATTTGATAAAATTTTTCTAGGGTCAAACATATATTAAGTCATTTATTTGAATTATTCATTAACTATTGCCGGGTTAAGTATCGAAAGCCTTTTGACTCTGGGTTGTGTAACCCTAGGTCAGAATGAATTTTAAAACCAGTTCTATGAAAATTTGGAGATGTGAAGTTACGAAACTCACGGGTTTATAATAATACGAGTTACATGTAATTAAGTAGAGTTACTATAACTCGGGTTATATAATGTTTTCAAATCTAGTGCAAGTTATGTTTGAGGCTAACCCCAAGTTAGCCGTATAATCTAGTGTTATATTATAACTAGTGTTCATGCAGATAGGCATTAAAATATATAAAAACTAAAATATGTCGACTTGTGGTCAGAAATTTCTAAGATTTGTAGATTTTTGTAAATTTTCCAAAATAGTCGTTTTTTTTTAAATTAATTTTTAGATTGTATAAATCTGTGGTTAATACTTGGTGAAACATCTATAAATTAGTATAAATAAAGCTCTTGGTTAAGTTTCAGATTATATAAATCTGTGGTTAATACTTGGTGAAACATCTATAAATTAGTATAAATAAAGCTCTTAGTTAAGTTTCATAATTTTTTAATAGAAAAACTCTACAATTGTTTCGGTCTCATGACAATTATCAAGAGACAAATAAAACTGATGAATAAGTCTTATTTGTCTCTTGATAATGGTCGTAAGACTGAAACAATTGTAGACTTTTTCTATTAAAAATTTGTGAAACTTAACCAAGTGCTTCATTTATACTAATTTATACTAATTTTAAAGTGTTCGAAATTCTTAATCATCAAGATGGTAGAGTCCTTTACTTTGTGGTAATCCATAGTAAATTCAGAAAATTCAGAAATTCTTAACATCGGCAGACTAACAATTTTTCCACATTGCTTATAATTCAAGAATTTTAAATTCATTTTAATGTGTAGGTACTTCTAGATAAATTTGTACAAAATTAAGGATTTTGAGATGAGAATTTAACATTTTTTCAAGAACGGTTATAACTCTATGAAAAATAATATACTGGGTATGAAAAAAGTCTGGAATGCATTCATTATTTCCCAAATTAAATATATTTTAGAAAAATAAATCAAATACATTTCCCTATCTTTGAGCAAAGGTTTTTTATGTGTTGTAAAAAAAAGGAATACTGTTATATCCAGAAAAAAGTTGTAAAAAAAGTATATCCAGAGGTTACCAAATAAAAAAATACATAGTTACCATTTAAAAAAAATCGATGGCGTCATAACTCAAAAACAAATAATGACAACAATTTTATCAAAATGCATATTTATGAAAACTAAAATTGACGTGTTGGAGAATTTTTCTAAATATTTTTAATTTCCGAAATAATTAATGAATTTCAGACTTTTTTCACACCCTGTATATATTTTTACCATTAATAATTCCTCAAGATGTTTTCCGAATATTGACAGACTTTTGGTAATTTTGCTAAAACTTGTCCAACTTTCTAAATTTCATTTTTATATGTACCTACTACATAATAATTATCAATAATAATATAACTTATCAATATTTTTGCACATAATTCAGATAACTACAAAACAATTATGAAAATTCGTATACTTTGAAATGAAAATTTATATATAATAAGGGAACTCAATTGTAGGAGAAATATTTTTAGCTTCTAGCTGTTTCGACACACAATTATAGACATGAACTCCCCAAAGTTATTTTATCTGTAATTGTCATTTTTAATATATTTAATATTCCTGAAATAAAATTTGCTCTAATGCCAAAATAAATAATAAACATAAATTTTCGTATGAATAAAAATAATTAACGGCTGAAAGTTATTTTATCCGTAATTGCAGCTTTAAAAATGTTATATATTCCTGAATTAAAATGTGCTGTAACGCCCAAATATAATAAGTTACAAATAAAAATAATAATTGGAAGTCCTGCAAAATTAGCATATTTAGTGTAAATGTATTTACCTTGAGGAATATCATTATTTCATAAAGTTATGTTAGAGTTCAAGATAAATAAACTTTTGCTATGCTACTATCGCTGTTATAAAACAATATTTTAAATGTCAAAAATTTCAAAATATTCCAAAAATATTCAAGATCCCAAAAAATAATGGGTCAAAAAGTTCTAAAAAGATAAAAATTTATATAAGCTAATTTTCTAGTAAAGGTGAAAATGTATCTAAGCGATGTATTGCCTTTAAGGTTTTTTTTTTATTTTTCATGTAAACGAAGATGTTTTACACCTAAATTCAATTTTCACCTAAAAATTTCAAAATACCATACAAACTCAAAAATTCCATTTTATTTACACTAAAAAGTAATATTTTCCTTACTATTGTCAATTTTGTAATATTTATCAATGAGCAGCATTTATTTACATTGCTATGTGCAGTTAGCAGTAGATAGCAGTAGATAATAATAATAATAATAATAATAATAATAATAATAATAATAATAATAATAATTTAAAAAAATGTACATTTTCAGGTACATTTTTAGGTCCATTTCTGAGGTACATATTTATTTTGGGTGTTCTTTCTTACACTCTCAGGTTTTAGTAAAATAATTCTTAATTTTGGCAAACGTTATCTTTTAAATATATACTTGGACGTGTTTAGGGCTGGTAGCCACCATCAGCATGGAGATCCAAATCTAACAGTTAACAAATGAGAAGAAAAGCTAACAAGCTACTTAGATAACACACATTTTCTTCTCATTTGATAACTGTTAGATATAAATCCCATGTTGATGATGGCCTTTTTTGGTAATTTTGCAAAAACTTGTACAACTTTCTAAATTTCATTTTAATATGTACAACTTTTGCATTTTTACCCATAATTCAGGTAACTACAAAAAAATATAAAAATTCGTACTCTTATGAAATTTTATATGTATATAAATAACATGTTTTATGAATATATATTAAAAATAATGTTTGACCCAAAATTGAGAATTATTATACTAAAACCTGGGAGTGCAAGGAACGACACCCAAAATCAATAATAATAATAATAATAGTCTACGTATGCTGTTTAAAAAAGTGATCCTCAGTCAAAACAATAATATCCCCGTATACGAATATTATTGTTTGACTGAGGATCACTGGTTCAGAATGAAACATTTTTTTTTCTGAAAAATTATGTAATTCTGAAAAAAATAATCAATGTCAACTGTATTTTTATTTACAGTGAATGGCAATGTAATGCGTGCAGGTACACTACTGCATCGAAACTGGTCATCATTTTGAGGACATAAGTTAAATAATGATTTTGTTCATCTAATTATCTTAAAACTTTTTTTTTAATCCACATAAAATATAGAGGGAACTTGACTTTAACCCTGCAAAAAGTCATTTAACAAAAAATGTAAAAAATAGCTATCATATTTCGCCTTTCAAAAACCCTTTTGTCATCAAAAATTCATAGTTTTTATAATTTTGAGGATATTCAGTTATATAACAGTTGTCTTTAGTTAAAACATTTAAAAAAAAGTATTTCTATTCCATTTCAAATATAGAGGGAACGTTCATCATATTTCGCCTTTCAAACGAAAAACGTTTGTTATTTTTCCAGAAAAATAGCTATTTAAGATACAAGTTCGTAAAGCACTACTTTACAAAAATATATCATACAAAGTTATTTCTGCGACAGCTATTATGAAAAACAGCTAAAATTTGATGCAAAATACTATTTTTTTTTAATTTTGCGAGAGAATGAATTGTCTGTACAACTTATTTTACGCACAGTTAATTTTTTTACGCACAGGTGATTTTTGTATGCACAATTATCACTTGTGAACTAGAAACTTAGTTTACGCACTGTCGTACAAAAATGCAGTTTTTAGATAAAAATTCGTAATATGTTATTTGGACCACCCTGTATAACAATCAAAATCGAAAAATCAAAACAATTGAATAAACATTATTTTATATCAAGTTTAAGGTTTTACCAATATTACCAGTTGTTTATTGAAGGTATTCGTTTGTACTTACTGGTAAAGATATTTTTTTATGATATGTTTCTATTTATTTATTTTTATTTTGCCTTACTAGTTTCGGTTTGTTCAGTAAACCATCATCAAAGGCTTAATAAGTCTACAAAGAATACAATAATTATGTTAAATATAAATTAGCGCTAAGTTTGTTATAAAAATGTTTAAATATAAATTATAATACTATTTGTTACGTGTTTATTGTTGTAGTATGTATAAATTATTTAGTATTAGTTAGTTTGTTAGTGTTAATATAAATTCAAATGCGTGAACCTATCTTTTTTTGGGGGATATTAATTTTGGTAATGGAAAGTGAAATCAATTCTTAAATCAGTGTTTTAGTTATTTTCATAGATAGTTTCACACATTTTAATTTATATGAACACTAACAAACTAACTAATACTGAATAATTTATACATAAAAAATATTATTATAATTTATATTTAAACATTTTTATAACAAACTTAGTGCTAATTTATATTTTACATAATTATTGTATTCTTTGTAGACTTATCAAGCCTCTTATGATGGTTTACTGAACAAACCGAAACTAGCAAGGCAAAATAATAATAAATAAATAATAAAATAAAATAAAGAAAATATCTTTACCAGTAAGTACAAACTAATACCTTCAATAAACAACTGGTAATATGTATAAAACCTTAAACTTAATATAAAATAATAACCTAACAAACCTTATAATAACCCAAGTAATACCTTCAATTATTTTATATGTTCTCATGATTATATTATATTACAAATATGTATCCTAAAATAATTAAACTTCATTCAAAAACTCACATGGCACATTTTTCAAAGATGGTATAAATGATATCCAGATTTTTCAGCAAATAAAAATGTTTTCCCACAGACACTGAAAATCTCCAGCCTAACTGACTAGAAATTTCTCATTGTAAAAATAGCTGTACATTTAAATTTACCGTGAACTTTGTTTTGCCATGTTCCACATAAATCTTGTTTAATATTCCAATAAGAATTTAAAATGAAATACATTAAAAATCTGTAAACTTATAACTGAAAATCTTCAGCGTAACTACTAGAAATTTCTCATTGTAAAATTAGCTGTACATTTAAATTTACGGTGAACTTTGTTTTGCCATGTTCGACATAAATATCGTTTAATATTCCAATATGAATTAAAAATTAAATGTATTAAAAATCTGTAAAGTTATAACTGAAAATCTCCAGCCTAACTACTAGGAATTTCTCATTGTAATAATAGCTGTACATTTGAATTTACTGTGAACTTTGTTTTGCCATGTTCCACATATATCTCGTTTAATATTCCAATAAGAGTTAAAAATGAAATACACTAAAAATCTGTAAGCTTATAAAATTGACTCAATCCCATAAATATCTAGTTATGTTTACATGAAATCAATCTTAAAAACAAAAAAAAATATAAATTGTGAAAATAAAAATATGGATCTTACAAGTAGAATTAAAATTTGAGTCAAATATTGTTATACTTTTCCATTTTTTCCTAAAGACATAAATACTGCTTGTTTAATATTAATCTGCAAGATCTTTGTACATATAGGTATTGCAGTTACGAGTTTGCTCGTATAATGTACAGCCAAGATTAATGGTTCATTGAGAATTTCTCTTAATATTTAAGTAGATCAACACCAAAACAAACGTGTTTTTCTTAAATGCCTCACTGCAACAATTAGATAGCACAGCTACGTTCTGGCAATTAAAACGTGACCATTTAATGCTCTTGTTTCACTCCTATTATCAGATCCTCGACACCCGAAGTCAACGTTCGGAGAGAGCTTGGAGTATTACGATACTACGATAGTAATAATTGATGAGCCCGTTACACAACACCGTTAAAAAACTTCAAGAAACCGTGAATACTTTCCACTGTCATGAATACTTGGGAATTCTAAAATCTAGATTTTTGTATAGAATACAACTCTACGTACTTAATAATACGTAATAGTTTTATAATATAATTACTTATTAAAATAGGTAATTTATTAAGTAATTATTTCATTGTGTGTTATTAAAATAAGTAATTTAGTTATAAGTTTTAATATTCAGTTCTAAATCTTATGACTAGTTAGCTAAGGATGCATATAAAGATGTATGGGTTGAATTATCTCCCTGAAACATACTAAAATGGTGAGTCTTTTTCAAAATATGTGATGATGATGATGAACTATATCATAAACCAAAAAAATTGTCATGAAGCTCTAAAACTATTTTTCATCTTCTTAGACCCTGTAATAAAGTAATCGAAAGTTGATTTATCCAATCAAATTCAGAATATGTCTGAACTATATCATAGACCAAAAATATGGGCATGAAGCTCTAAAAACGATTTTTCATCTTCATTGACTCTGTAATAAAGTAATCGAAAGTTGATTTATCCAATCAAATGGTGTATGCAAAGTAGGGATGGCAGGGGTTGTGATAAGTTTGGATTATATATTTAAAGTTTGATCTTCATTGGTTATGCAAACTGCTTAAGAAAGTAGTGCAAGTCGAAAATATCAACTTTCCCAACACTAGTTCATAAACAAATGTCAGGATAGTTCAACGGTTTTCTTTGATTATAATATTAGATTACAAGAAATTGAATATATTAGCTATTTAATAAAAATATATATCCTTTGATTGCAAGCTTCGTATAAAAAATATTGGAATCTTTGCTTATAGTAAATACACATATCAACATTCACAAGCTTACTTCAACTGGATAACAACTTTTAAATGAAAAAAAAGATATGTTTATTAACATAGCTCTCATCCATATATCCATATTTATAATGCATGGACTATAAACTCAAGATCTTCATTATTCATGCAAATTGCGGATGAAAGTGGTGCAAGTCTCAAATGTCAAGTACCCCCGAAGTAACGCAAGGATTCGAGGATATAAACCAATTTCAAGCCATGTAAATATCAAAGTGTTGCTTAATTTATGCTGCTCTTGCACAACAGTTGTGTTTGTGCGCGCATGCATTCGCAGGACTTAATGGGTATGATGGATACACGGTGAAAGTAACAATGTGTGTGTTTGCCTGCGGTTTGCCATTAAATCATCGCGATTTTGTGAAAGAACCCGATTCGGGTAAACGGTTCGTGATCGAGACCAAGTTGTGCAATCGGATTTCTGTGACGTATGGAAACGCACAGGTAGTAGGTCAGCAACAGTTCAATACGGTACACAGGCCACACAGGCCAATTTATAAGTGATATGGTAATTATTCAGTATTAATTGATTGCGGGAATGATTTATGCATGTGCAGAGGTATTAATTTCTAAACCGATGCAATTAGTGTGAGTTTTATGGGTAATAAGTATCAAGACAAATTAACTAGCTTGATAACATGAAAAACTCATTACTGTATAGTGTGGAACACTCGCTAAGATATATGTATTTTTCTTATATCTAAGGACATCTGAGAACTGCAGTAGGAGTTTAATGTAGTAGTCCGAGGAGAGCTGACAATGACAAAACAATTTTCAAACAAAAAAACACGTTTTCTATGCTCGTTTGCATGCTAATAGAGTGAAATGAAATACGAAACGTCTGTCGAATTGCTTAAATATAGACTCTATACCCATCGCTACCCATCGCTCTATATTATAGAGCGATGGGTCATTGTCAGCTCTCAACGGACTACAAAACCATATAATCACAGAAACAAGGTGATTTGTATATAGGTTTAATATAACACTAGACATACACCAAATATTTGCAGTTACTTCTCGATAGGTACACAGTCTAATATTCTGTTTTGTACGCTCATTTTCTTGGATGTCATTGTAGGTACAATGATAGTCATGGTAACAAGCCGCCGGATAAATTTAAACGGACCTAAGCAAAGGAAAATGCTTTGAAAATGGCAATATATACAATGTCTCGCGCATAGCTCATATTCTGGGGGACGGTTTTTGAAAGTTGGAAAGATCTGCCGCATGGACATACCCATAAGGAGATTAGAAATTGCATGCCCAAAGGATTACAAATTCCTTGGAGCACATTAAACCGACACTTTTTGCCAGTGGATGGAAAGATCGACCCTTAAAGTAAAAATTATCGAAGATTAGTCTGCGTGTTTTTACTACGAAGAGGAAAGGGTTAATAATATGTGGAGATTAGAAACTGCGTGCAGAAAGTAATTACAAATTCTTTGGAGTCATATTTTAAATCGTCATATTTTTTGACAGTGGATGGAATGACCTTCCTTAAAAATAAAAATTGTCGAAGATTCACACATAGGAATATAGGTTCAATTACACTCATCGACATTTTGACGAATGTGTTGTCCTTTCAATTTCAAAATTTTTAGAAAGTATTTACTATGCATATGTAGGACATGCAAAAATAAAATGGTTGGAGGTAATGTTTTTTTTTATTTTTACATAGTTTTTCCACAATTTACTTACAAAAGCACGTTCTCAGTTAAAGTTAGGTTAGAAAAGTAATACCGGTAACTGTTAAATTGAAATTTGAATCCAGTATTGCTATAAAAAATCATGGGAATCGGTCATGCAAATTATCTTGCATCCCGAAAAAGTTACACATTTTGCAAAAATTGGAATATCACCTGACGTCCTAGAAAATGTTTGTTGACGTTTCTGAAATCAGCAAAAAAAAATATATCGGAATAGACTATTTACGTCTAAAGAACAAAAATTATGTAGACCAGTGTTATTTGAGAAAAGTGTTAATGTGTATACACACAGTTCCATTTTTATTTTTAACTAACAAGGCTGTGGTTCATTTTATAATGTTTTGCACATGAACACCAACAAATATGATCTGGCAGTGAAAAAATTATGAAATATCAGATTTCTAACAACCTTGCCTAATTCGAGGACTATATGGATTAGGCAACGTTGTTACAAATCTGTGTTAGATCTTTAGTAATCATCTTTCTAATGTATTCATCTACTAATAATCTAATCATCAACTATATTTTATATTGTAATTTGACTGATTTGCTTTTGTAAAATAAAAATTGCAAATATATTCTGAACTCAATAGATACTCAATTTGATGGCAACATTGCCCACTGTCATATAATATAACCTCTTTTTGTTAAATATAGTCTATTTTTTGCAAGTCTAGTGACTTTGTACATTGGCCAACAATCCTGTCACCCTAACAGAGCCAACTTAGTTAAAAATAAAAATGGAACATAGTTTAATTAAGTGATTTGTAAACGTGATCAATTTTCTCTCTTATCGGATACTTTTAAGTTTTGTATCAGTTTTCTCAAGTTTCTCTAATGGTGTAAGCTTTTTATATTATACGGTATTTTTGGTAGGTGGTGAAACTTTTGAAAATGTGCTCGCAATTCTAGATATTTTTGTACAAAATTGGAGAAACTTTTTGAAAATCTGTTACTTTTGTGTCCATTTTTAAACGAATAATGACTTTTCTCTCTTATCGGATACTTTTAAGTTTCAGTGGGTTTTCTTAAGTTTCTTGATTTTTTCTAATGGTGTAAGCTTTTCATATTGTAGGGTATTTTTGGTAGGTGGTGAAACTTTTAATGTGTTCGCACTACTATATATTTTTGTACAAAATTGAAGAAACTTTTTGAAAATTTGTTACTTTTCTATCCATTTTTAAAGGAATAATGAAATTTTTGACATTTTAATTGCCATTGTTTGTCGTTGTTTGAAAAAATCTTTATTAGGCTATTGGCTCTCGGCCTTTCCGTCTATTTTTCTGCGATTTTTTAAAATTTTCAAACATTTCTGTGATACCGCCAATTTCTGATACCTATTTTTCTTGGAATTTGTACACTTGATTTATATTTTATTTCCTTTGCATTTCAGCGATTGACTTTTACTAGAATTTTGGCGATGATTTTCTGCATTGTTATCGAATTATCAAAACAAAAACTATAAAACCTGTTATAATTTACTGCTTACTTTAATACGGAAATATTTATTCTGTTCTACAATTTATCTTTTTTTTCTAATTTCTTTGTAATATAATAATGTTATTGCAACTAAAAATCCAAAGCAACTTATCTCCAAAATGCAAAATTGGGGATAACATTTTGCGTTTCGGAGATAAGTTTCTTTGAATTTTTTTTTAAATTAATTTTGGTAAGAATGATTATATAGCTTTATGCTGATAAATATTATTATTATTATTATTATTATTATTTTGGTGATGTTTTTCTCCATTTTTATCGAATTATTAAAACAAAAACTATACAACCTGTTATTAAAACTGCTTATTTTAATTCAAAAATATTTATTCTGTTCTACAATTTATCATTTTTTTTTAATTTCTTTGTAATATAATAATATTATTGCAAATAAAAATCCAAAGCAACTTATTTCCGAAATGCAAAATTGGGGATAACATTTTGTATTTCGGAGATAAGTTCCTTTGATTTTTTTTTTTAATTAATTTTGGTAAGAATGATTATATAACTTTATGCTAATAAATATTCTTATTATTATTATTATTATTATTATTATTTTGGTGATGTTTTTCTGCATTTTTATCGAATTATCAAAACAAAAACTATAAAATCTGTTATAATTTACTGCTTATTTAATTCGGAAATATTTATTCTGTTCTACAACTTATCCATTTTTTTGAAATTTCTTTGTAATATAATAATGTTATTGCAAATAAAAATCCAAAGCAACGTATCTCCGAAATGCAAAATTGGGGATAAAATTTTGCATTTCGGAGATTAGTTTCTTTGATATATTTTTTTTGTAATTAATTTTGGTAAGAATGATTATATAGCTTTATGCTAATAAATATTCTTATTATTATTATTATAATTTTGGTGAGGTTTTTCTCCATTTTTATCGAATTATCAAAACAAAAACTATAAAACCTGTTATAATTTACTGCTTATTTTAATTCAGAAATATTTATTCTGTTCTACATTTTATCATTTTTTTTTTAATTTCTTTGTAATATATTAATGTTATTGCAAATAATAATCCAAAGCAACTTATCTCCGAAATGCAAAATTGGGGATAAAATTTTGCATTTCGGAGATAAGTTCCTTTGAATTTGTTTATTGTAATTAATTTTTGTAAGAATGATTATATAGCTTTATGCTAATAAATATTCTTATTATTATTGTTATTGTTATTATGGTGATGTTTTTCTCCATTTTTATCGAATTATTAAAACAAAAACAATAAAACCTGTTATAATTTACGGCTTATTTCAATTCGGAATTATTTATTCTATTCTACAATTTATCAATTTTCTCTGAAATTTCTTTGTAATATAATAATGTTATTGCAAATAAAAATCCAAAGCAACTTATCTCCGAAATGCAAAATTGGGGATAAAATTTTGCATTTCGGAGATAAGTGTCTTTGATTTTTTTGTTTGTAATAAATTTCTTTGAATAAATGGCTTGCGAAGTATTAATATTTTACAAGCTCCAACCGATTATTTTATGATGATATAGCTTTATGCTAATAAATATTCTTATTATTATTATTATTACTATTATTATTTTGGTGATGTTTTTCTCCATGTTTATCGAATTATCAAAACAAAAAACTATAAAAGCTGTTATAATTTATTGCTCATTTTCATTCGGATATATTTATTCTGTTCTGCAATTTATCAAATTTTCTGAAATTTCTCACTAATGTAATAATGTTATTGCAAAACAAATCGAAAGAAGCCCATCTCCGAAATGCAAAATTGGTGATAAAACTTTGTTTCGGTTATTTAATTAATTTAAGTTAATTCGGTTAATTTAAGTTTCTTTGAATATGTTTTTGCAATTAATTACATTGAATATTTCCAAAAAATTCTATAAATGTTTATAGAAATATTATTATTAAAAATAACTTTTCATTTCAAAAATTAAATTTAAATCTTGTAAGTTTTTTATATATTTTCTGCATTTAAATCTTATTTTAAAAGTTTATTTTCTGCAGTTTTATCGAATTTAAAAAAATCTGTCTGCTGTTATATAATTTAATACTTATTTTGAATTTCGAAAATAGAAACAAAAATATTTATTTACATCATTTCTCGACATATAGCAGTCGTACTCGTACATATCAAAATAATGTCAACAAGCAAAGATTGTATTTTGCTCAAATTGGTGAGAATGTTCTACTATTTTCTTAATTTTCAAAATAGTTTTTTTAAATTTTGATATTAATGCATTTCCGAAAAAAATGTTGTTTAAATTTGTGCAATTTTCATGGAATTGTGTCGAATCTTTAAAACTTTTTGGATATTTTCTATTAACTTGGCATTTCAGAGATTTAGTTATTGAGAACTTCCGTTAATTTTCTGCATTACCGAGAAAGATTCTGTTTAAATTTATGCAATTTTCATGGAATTGTGTTGAATCTTTAAAACTTTTTGTATATTTTCTATTAACTTGCCATTTCAGAGATTGAGTTATTGAGAATTTCCGTTAATTTTCTGCATCTTTTGTCGAATTTTCAAAAAACAGCTATATATTTGGGAAAATTTTCTTCTAATTTATTTGGTATGTAGGTAAATCTTTCATTTTTCAAACATTGAATTTGTGTTAATTTGCCGCAATTTTACAAATAACAGTTTTGTTTTTTCTAAAAACATTCAATGTTTTTTAGAAACCTATTTATGTTTAAAAAGTTTTGTAAGTTTTGCTATTTGCTATTTTTATTCTTATTTTTTATAAATATAATAATTTTCTGAAAATCTGGATATACTGTATTACCTACTGTATGAACATTTGCTGCTTTTATTCCTAATATTATATATATAGTAATATACATGATTTTCTAAAAATCTAGTGATATAAATGAAATGGTGTTTTTAAACTGAATTATGTTTAGGGGGCTTTTCATGGAATTCTTGTGAAATTGTTTTATTAAGATTTTTGCTTATAGGAAGTTAATGGGGCTTTTCATGGGATTCTTGTGCAATTATTTTATTAAGATTTTTGCTTATAGGAAGTTAATGGGGCTTTTCATGGGATTCTTGTACAATTGTTTTATTAAAATTTTTCCTTATAGGAAGTTAAAAAAGCCATGGAGAATTATTTGGGTGCAAGCAAATTTTTAAATATGCATACAACGGAAGTTAATTAAAGTATTTTGGGTTTCTTAGAATTCGACCTTCTCCTAGCATATCGAATCAATTTATTATTTTATATGCTTCACCTTATTGTTTTATCAATAATTAATAGAAATTTCAAAGCACGCACGCAACTATAGGACCTCGCCCGTTAATTACCGATAATTACAATTCATTATTAAGAAACTATGGTGTACACATTTCGCCACCTCGTGGTTTCTTCACTGAACTGCATACGCATGCAGCTTGGGCGTTTCAGTGGCCAGAACGTATATAATTAATATAGCTTTGCGAGCGATCAGCAGAAACGTACTGACATTTAAGATCCTCGAGCACCTGTAAATATCACCTCGCTCTTAAACGCCGTGTTTTACTGTCGTCGGATGATGGAATAATTGATTCGTTTTGCTTGCGAGTTTTCGAGCGGGGATTAAGCTGCGTGAACTTTTTCCAGAAGCCAAACGAAAGGGCAAATATTTACGAAACTATTAACTGCACTATTATGTAACTATTTGCCATTTTAGACGTGATTAGCAAAGCATAATGTGTAATCAATAATCACACAATTCACACTTAAGATTTTATTAGAAAATGTTGATTCAAAATAGAAATGCATGTCACGTAAATAACTATTAACTACCATGATTATTGTTTGTACTGACATCCATGATTTATTTAATAGGATTGAATAATTTCTACTACTGAAAATTAATAATACTAATTGTAGAATTGAAAGCTTAATATGTCAGTAAAAATGGGTGATTATTATTTTTATTACTTAATATATTTCGTTATTTAGTACTAGATTACCTTGAGGAATTTTCCCGCATACATCCCGCATACATTGTTCCGGGATCTGTGTTAAAACTTTCTCAAAGATTTTTTTCAGTTTTTCCGAATTCTTTTTCGATTATGCAAAAGTAATCTTAATATAATATTCAACTATTCGTTTGGCCAAAGAATCTCTACAAAAATAATTAGTATTGGTATTGTGCAGATGGTTGTACGTTTTTTTGCCATAAAGATTGCCATTCCCATTTTTCCGTTGAGATTTTTGGAGTCTATCAATGCCAAGCAGCAAAATGACATCCTTAACTAAATATATTACCCATAACTTATAGAATTCATTGCGATTGCAATCTCCAAAATTTTCCCACATTATCCAACCAATACTCCTAGCACTTAGCATTTTCACCTCTGCCATCTTCCCAATCTCCGCGCGAATTTGCATACATCATTTGTTCTCCGGCAGTGAAATCTTCGACGGGTCATCAGCTAGAGGTTAACAACAACCGTCCGTCCATCTGCTTCCCATCATCTTCACATCTCGCATCCGCTGCATTGTCGATTGTTGCTTCCTTCGGTATGCATTTGGGTCTTGTCCACGCCTCGTCTGCACTTTCCTTCGGAAGGAGGTTACTCCGCGAAATAGGCGATACACTCTTAATTACAGCTCTTATCGCGTCTAGAAGGTTGCCGCTGAAATGAAAGGATGCTGCGGAACGGCGTGTCGGGATCGTGATTAGCATATTTATGATTTGTTATTGGCAAGGTGTTTTACTTTCTATGTTAATGTTATAGATTTTTTTCCCCGTTGGTTTTTGCTCACGTGTTTATTTGCGTTGATTTATATGTCGCATGACTAATATCTACAACAATCCCAAGAGAATCTAAGATGCTTATTCTGTTTTCCCTGTTTTTGAAAAGACGCAAGAGTGTTTAAATCTAACGACTATCAATCAGATTTGATAATAAATTAAATATTTGTCTTAATCAAACCGATCGTGGTCTAAAGCCAAACATAAGTACGTTTCTGGTGGATCAAAAGTGATAACCTCAGAATATATATGATAGCTAAAATAGAAACTTCAAAATATGCTAAAATTTTCTCCAAAAAGCAGATCAAATCTAGATAAAAGGCAGACAAAATACGAATAGATGGTAGCTAAAATTCTGAACGACTAGAAGAAGAAGAAACTAAACAAAAAGAGAATCGCACGTCCACGCCAACACATAAAAGGTCGCAAAAAAGTTGGATACAGTTAAATATTTTGAAAACGGTTTATCAAAAATTGTTGAAATCAGGTAAAGGCTTATAAATTATAATTAATATTCATTACTTATAAATAAATTCTATCATCTGAGATGTTTTTCAAAATTAAAATTATGTTGTCATTTGTTTTGTAGATTCAAACAAATAAGGTTAGGTTATTTTTAGACGACTCGATGTGTCAAATTTAATATTTTTGAAAGAGTATTTTTTCTAAATTGTAAAAATATTGAACAAAAACTATTTGAAAAATATATAATTTAGTCAGTTACTATTTGCTATAATATAAGTATATTTCTTCGGAGGCTATGGAATGCAATAAATATATACATATTTATTATCAGATATCTCTGAATTTTTTAAATGCCCATTAAATGCCCAGAGATAGTAATCATTCTGACTTGCACATTTGACTTGTCCTAGATATATCAAACATTTTATTTGCTTTATGTGAAGCCGATTGAGACATAAACGAAACGTGCCTGTTAAACACAGTCCGATAATTGTCTATCAGGTGAGGTGAAACATTGACTCGACCATGACAACATTAGCATTTGAATGATGGCGACCTCCAATGTGCATGTCGCCTGTAAGCAAATTCGGAATACAACAAGAGTGAGGATTAATTACTTTAATTGTGTGTAAATAGCGGTCAGAGCGCAAACTGTGAGAGTTTCGTTATTGTCTAGCCAAATTTCAAAACCACAAATGAATCATTGTAACGTTCGATTATATGCGGCCTCATCTCTCATCTCGATTAAATACAATTAAATTAAATAGAGAAGAGAAAAGAACACATTATCACGTTTCACAATGAATTTTAATAAGTGAAATTCTGAGGTTATTACTTGTATTTTATTTCCTAATAAAACTCTTCTTACACCAGAGAATACGTTTAATATGTAAAACTTATGGATTGCCACGTAGTAAAGGTCCCAACCATATTGATGATTTCAAAACTTATGTTCAATAGAAATCTAACTTTATCGAACATATCCATTTCTCGTTCTAAAGCCCTCGAGCTGGATTTAATCGTTCTCCGGGCGTAATCATCGTAATAACGCCCTTGGTGCATAAATAGCTAATAAAATTGTAGTAATAGATCGATCTTTCGGCTATCGACCTAACCGGTATTTCCGCCGTCTCTAAATAAAATATAATTTGAAATAGTTGCAGAAGTAAAATGCCCCACAAACATTAAAATAATAAATTATTATTATCAAATAGGCCCTTTACCTTTCGGTGTGGGCTATAAATAATAAAATAAGTATACAAAATCAGTACCACTGCATTTTGCTATGATTTTTAAATAAATTATAAAATTGTCCAATTACATCCTTAACACATATTTTGAATACACATACTAAGCTCACCATAAGGCATTGGTCTTCGCATTGTGTCACAATTGATATTGCTGAAAATACATTTTCTAGTGAGAGAAACTGTTCTTTAACGATCAAATAACAACATATAATAGAAACTGTACAAGCAAATCACACTTTTGCGTTGCAAGACGATTATTCTCTCGTCGTTATTGTCCTAATTGTAACGGAATATGGCAAAATAACGGCTGCCTACTTGCATCCTCTCATCGAAAATGTGTCACACTGCAACTTGACTTACATTGTTCACTAATGATTCTTTAAATGATAACTGTCAGCAGCAAACGAATTGCCTGTTTTTATATTACTCAAAATATACTACAGAGTAATTATAAGCAAAATTAATGCAGTTGATAATTTAATTACGACTCTTCAAATAAATGCAAAAAACAATATAACTGGGCAGTTCTAACATCAATTAAGTCAATTTGAAAATTATAAGATACATAAAAAAATACTGCTATGATATAATAATATGAACATACTACTCGTGCATGCAATTGATATTAAAGAGTATACAGGGTGATTTTTTGAAAAGTATCCACCTCAGATTTCTTAGAAAATAAAGGCTAACAAATAAAATAAAAAAATCACCTTGTATACATGGTGTCCAAGATAAGGATCAACAATATGGGATCTCGGAAACCGTAGAAATTTAAACGGTTAAATTACAAAAAAGTGGAACAATTTAGTGGTCAGTATTATTCCGTTGAGAAAACCAAAAAAATCCGCTTACTTCCGGAGATGTTCGACAAAATCAGAAATCTTGAGATTTCGTTTTTATTTTTTTCTGAAGTTATTTGGAAAGGTATAAAAAAATCAAAAGCACATTCTCATTGCCACATTAGCTCTACAAGACAGCCTTTACAAATTTTCCGTACAACGTTTCGTTTCGACGAAACCAGAAAAGTAGTTTTATTCCGATAGTTTCTGTTAGGCGTTTTGTCTTATATCTGTCTGATGTCATAAAAGCATCCACCTCGGATTTATCAGAAAATAAGGGCAAAAAATAAAATAAAAAAATTACCTTGTATACAGGGTGTCCAAGATAAGGATCAACAGCATGGGGAACTCGGAAACCGTATAAGTTACAATGGCAGTTAAATTACAAAAAAAGTTGCGCAATTTAGTGGTCAGTATTATTCTGTTGAGAAAACAAAAAAAATCCGCTTACTTCCGGATATATTCGGCAAAATCAGAAATCTTGCGATTTCGTTTTTACTTTTTTCTGAAGTTATTTGTAAAGGTATAAAAAAATCAAAGGCACATTCTTATTGCCACATTTTTAGCTCTACAAGACAGCGTTCAAAAAATTTCAGTACACCGTTTCGTTTCGAAGAAACCAGAAAAGTAGTTTTATTCCGATAGTTTCTGTTAGGCGTTTTGTCTTATATCTGTCTAATGTCATAAAAGTATCCACCTCGGATTTATCAGAAAATAAGGGCAAAAAAATAAAATAAAAAAATTACCTTGTATACAGGGTGTCCAAGATAAGGATCAACAACATGGGGATCTGGGAAACCGTAGAAGTTACAAAGACGGTTAAATTACAAAAAAGTTGAGCAATTTAGTGGTCAGTATTATTCTGTTGGGAAAACAAAAAAAAACGCTTACTTCCGGAGATATTCGACAAAATCAGAAATCTTGCGATTTCGTTTTTATGTTTTTCTGAAGTTATTTGGAAAGGTATTAAAAACCGAAGGCACTTTCTCATTGCCACATTTTTAGCTCTACAAGACAGCTTTGCTTCCGGAGCTATTGGACAAAGTCCGAAATTTTGCGATATCGTTTTTTATGTTTTTCTAAAGTTATTTGAAAAGGTATAAAAAAGGCACTTTATCATTGGCACCTTTTTAGCTCTACCAGACAGAGTTTATAATTTTTCAGTATTTCGTTTCGAAGAAACTATCACTAAAATGTACTAAATGTATTAGCAAGCCTTTTTTTCTGATTAAAAACATGAGAAATCTTACTGTGATATAAATCATTGAATTTGTAATAGGAAATGCTATTTAATATAGGGCGTACTTTATTTACGGGCCATATAAAAATATAAAGTTGGTGATGGTTTCTTCGAAACGAAACGTACTGAAAATTTATAAACGCTGTCTGGTAGAGCTAAAAAAGTGCCAATGAGAAAATGCCTTTTTTATACCTTTTCAAATAACGTTAGAAAAAAAACTGCTTACTTCCGGACATATTCGACAAAATCAGAAATCTTGCGATTTCGTTTTTATTTTTTCTGAAGTTATTTGGAAAGGTATAAAATAACCAAAGGCACTTTCTCATTTTCAAGACAGCGTTGCTTCCGGAGCTAGTAGACAAAATCCGAAATTTTGCGATATCGTTTTTAAGTTTTTCTAAAGTTATTTGAAAAGGTATAAAAAAGGCACTTTCTCATTGGCACTTTTTTAGCTCTATCAGACAGCGTTTATAAATTTTCAGTACATTTCATTTCGAAGAAACCATAATTTTTCTGAAGTTATTTGGAAAGGTATAAAAAAACCAAAGGCACTTTCTCATTCTCAAGACAGCGTTGCTTCCGGAGCTATTGGACAAAATCCGAAATATTGCGATATCGTTTATTTTTGTTTTTCTAAAGTTGTTTGAAAAGGTATAAAAAAAGGCACTTTCTCATTAACATTTTTTTAGCTTTATAAAAACGATATCGCAAAATTTCGGATTTTGTCCAATAGCTCCGGAAGCAAGCGGATATTTTTGGTTTTCTCAACAGACCTGTACTGATACTGACCTGTAAACTGCGCAACTTTTTTTTGTAATTTAACCGTTTGTAACTTGTACGGTTTTCGAGATCCCAATGCTTTTGATTCTTATCTTGGACACCCTGTATGACATCAGACAGATATAAGACAAAACGTCTAACAGAAACTATTACAATAAAACTACTTCTCTGGTTTCGAGAAAATATGATCAGGCAGAGAAAAAATCTTCACATAAAGACTATAAAAAAATAATTTAACTGAGTTGTTCTAATAACACATATGTCAATTTAAAAAGTATAAGGCAACATATTTATTAACAAAATATGTATTATTCTACTGCTCGTCCATGCAATTGATGTCAAGAAGTATAACATAGCATGCAGATATAAGAGAAGAGACTATCAGAATGAAAATACATTTTAGGCTTTCAGAAACATATGATCAGGTACAGGAGAAATAGTGGAAGTAGTAGATTACATGATTATAAAAAATAGAAATGTGTTATTTCTTATTTTTCTTATTTGTTTTAGTATTTTTGCTTGATTTACGATAAAGAGTAATCAGCCTATTAGTTCATGATCAATATATTTGCTATAGAAAATTCACAATACTCAGTGAAACTAAAAATTTCTAATATTGCCTTGGGCTGGATGAGGAAAATAGTTATTTATTACACTAAGGTCGCGAAATCATTCTTTAACGTACCGAGAGAAGAATTGGTAAAGAATTTGGCAGACAAGCCATACACACCACTTTTTGTGCATAATTTAAAAAAATCTTACTGCTACTTTAATTATTGTTATTTACCGAAACATCACGAACATGATGCATTACTTACTATGATCCAGTCAAATACGAATAACTCTATGTCTAGCTTTATGAGTATTTTACAGGGCTCCGTAAAGTAAGACATATTACTGACGAGTCGTGTATATATTTTATTAAACCCTCAATTATTATGAAAATTAATATTTTCTTGTTCAATAAATCGAATGGAAGATTTTCTACATACCCATCTAGTAGTACGTTTTTCTGTTTCTAGGGTAATAGATAGTTTTCTGTTACCTTAGTGGCAGAGAATGATGTTCTCTGACTAGTCAGGGAAATTCAACTTTCGTGCATTTAAATCCCAAAATGATCGATTACTTACGAGGAGCCAGTAAAACACGAGATACTCTGTGCCAAGTATTTCACAGGGCTCCGAGTAAAGTAATACATTTTACTAACGAATGATGATGTATTAATAATTTTCTAAAACCCCCAATTATAATAAAAATTAATATTTATTTGTTTGATAAATCGAATGGGCAATTTTCCACATATCTATCCAGTAGTACTTTTTTCTGTTTCTAAGGTAATAGATAGTTTTCTGTTACCTTAGTGGTAGAGAATGATTTTCTGTGACTAGTCAGGGAAATGCAACTTTCGCGCATTTAAATCGCAAAATGATCGATTACTTACGATGAGCCAGTTAAATATGAGGCATTCTGTGCCGAGTATTTTACAGGGCTCCGACTAAAGTAAGACATTTTACTGACGAGTGGTGTATTAATTATTTTCTGAAACCCCCAATTATAATAATAAATAATATTTATTAATTTAATAAATTGAATGGAACATTTCTACCAACTTATTTAGTAGTACGTTTCTCTGTCTATAAGGTGATAGATAGTTTTCTGTCACGTAAGTGACAGAGAAGTTTCTCTGACTAGTCAGGGAAATGCAACTTTCGCGCCGCATTTCTGAGTACTACTTTCGCTCCGATTTTTTTTCAGAAAAAATTGTTTTCATGGGTTTCACAAAATAAATTTAGCATCTCTATGGAAATGAAATAAATACAACAACTTTGTGACAGTGAAAGTGAAAAAATTGACATAAAGCAATTTTTGTGCCAGAAACAGTTACCATTACTTTAACTACCGTCGCTAATAGCAACGGCCGCGAAATTGGATTTCGCGGACTGTTTTGCAAAATGGACACCTCGCGTTTGGTTACACAACATGTTGTGTGTATTTTTTTCATGATTACACTTATTATAAAATGAGAAAACAAATCTAAATAACGTTTACATAACAATTCATGCGTTTGCTGTAAGAAAAGTTTTATTAGGACTATCTATTAGTAGTAGCCTATAATCACGTCACCTTATGGTCTCCTTAAGTCAATCTATTGTTGTTTATAATTATAAAGTTGTTGTATATTAATTTACGAATGCATAATTTCTATAGCTTCGTTGAACTATGTAAATCTAAATTAAGTAATAGTTCGACCTCAAAGCCCCCGGATAATTGGCGACGTGGGTGGACAATAAAAAAGGTTACAGACCCCAGATACGGGATAATAGGATACAATTAAAGCACGAGGCGCAACGCGGCTGCATATCACGGTATTTATATTCATCACGCACCTCCTTCGCACAGCATTCATTAAAATAATAATTTTACTACGAATTACGATCTCAATATATGGAGTTATAAATGATTAATGAAATTTTAAATGTATGATTTAATTAATGAAATTTTCGATGATGCAATGGCCTTGACCAAAATGGGAATAAATAATCGTTTTAAAATAATTAATATAATAATTTTATAATAATCTTATTTCTCCCACGTGACCAATAAATTGGTTCATCACGTACTTACATTTTTTTTTTTTTGAATTAACAAAGTCAATACATGCAGGAAATACAAAAATACTAAATCCATGATATCAATTCAACAAAAATATTTCACGAATGATATACTATATTTTAGGTTTTTGGCAATTCCAACATAAAGAAGTAGGAAACAATACAAACCATAATACTACAAAAATTAATTCAAAATCAGCAATGTTTGTCTCTACCTTTTCAACTTCAGTTTAAGAAAAAGTTCAGTCAATTTCAGAAGTAATATCTTCATTATTTAAAGTTTGCAATAATTTATTTTTCCTCAAAATCTAATATAAAAATAACAAATATATTCTCTATTCAAAGTATAATTCACATGCAGGAAATACAAAAATACAAAATCCATGAAAAAAATTCAACAAAAATATTTCACCAATTGAATACTATATTTTAGGTTTATGTCAATACCAACATAGAGAAGTAGGAAACAATACAAACCATAATACTACAAAAATCAATTCAAAATCAAAAATTTTTGTCTCTACCTTTTCAACTTCAATTTCAGAAAAAGTTGAGTCAATTTTAGAAGAAGTAATATCAAATTCAGAAAAAGTAGAATCAATTTCAGAGAAAGTAATACCAAATTAAGAACAAGTAAAATCAATTTCAGAGAAAGTAAAATCAGTTTCAGAAAAAGGCAACATCAGAAAAGGTAATTTCAATTTCAGAATGTTTATACAGTAGACTAAATTCACATGTTATAGGCTTTTTGTTCTCCATAAGAATTGAATACTAGGAGTGAAGGAGGAGGAAAATGTGATCACGATATCATATTGGATATGACGACGATATGACTTTTCCTCATCATATTGGATAATGCACTAGTTAATTTTCAAGCCCGAGACTTGTACAAGGAAATGATTTTCAATGAGCTGCTATTTACAGATTGGCACCATACAGTCCGATGCTGAACCCCATCAAAAATTATATGGATTGCCTTCAAGTTTTCTGTGAAAACTCATATCAAGAACGACAAAATGATAATTCTATTAACATGACTGAACAAACTAAACAAATGTGCTCACATGCCTATACAAAGTAACTTAAGTATCGTCTAACTGAGTATTCTCAACTAAGTAGTAAATGCTAGGTCATTTATTCAAGATATTATTCTTTTAAACAAATACAATTCTGAAATAGAAATTCCTTTTTCTGAAGTCGATGATCCTTTTATCTGAACTTAATATTACTATTTCTGAAATTGATTTAACTTTTCTGAAATTGAAGTTATAAGTGAAAGTGAAATATGTGTAATAGTGCCACTTGGTTAAACAGAGTGGGAAACGTAAAAAAAATGATTTTCAGATCAAATTGATTTATAATAAAATCTAAAAATATCATTAAGTAAGTATTACCCAGTTATTGAAACATCAGTCTCCAGAGAACATTTTTTTCAAAAATGCAATCAACTCACAACCCATAATCACATCATCACTACAACTCACATAATCATCACATCACAGAATCATCACATAATCATCACAAACTCGTATTCGTCTTACTGGATGTAGACTTTCGAAATTGGTATTTCCAAGTTCACTACCTGATGATTTGCAATATCTTGCAAATTCATTCTTGCAATTCAAGTCATAAAAATACATAATAATAATTCAGAAATTATTTAAGGTTTTCTCATTGTGCTCATTCTGCTAAACCTATGAAGTCGTGAAATATGTGTAATAGTGCCACTTGGTTAAACAGAGTGGGAAACGTAAAAATAATGATTTTCACATCAAATTGAGTATTAATAAAATCTAAAAATAATAATTAAATAAGTTTTACCCCAGTTATGAAACATCAGTCTCTCGAGAACTATTTTTTGAAAAATGCTATCAACTCACAACTCATAATCACATCAACACTACAACTCACATAATCATCACATCACAGAATCATCACATAATCATGACAAACTCGTATTCGTCTTACTGGATGTAGACTTTCAAAATTTTCAAGTTCATTACCTGATAATTTGCAATTATAAAGTCATAAAAATACATAATAATAATTCAGAAATTATTTAAGGTTTTCTCATTGTGCTCATTGTGCCAAACCTATGAAGTCGTGAAATATGTGCAATTGTGCCACTTGGTTAAACAGAATGGACACGTAATAATAATGATTTTCCAATCATATTGTTTAATAATAAAATCTAAACAAAAAGAATTAAATAAGTATTGCCCAGTTATTGAAACATCAGTCTCTAGAGAACTATTTTTTTTCAAAAGTGCAATTTGCTCACAACTCATAATGACATCATCACTACAACTCACATAATCATCACATCACACAATCATCACAAACTCGTATTCATCTTACTGGATGTAGACCTTTGAAATTGGTATTTCCAAGTTCATTACCTGAGATTTGCTATTATGAAATCATAAAAATACATAGTAATAATTCAGAAATTATTTAAGGTTTTCTCATTGTGCTCATTGTGCTAAACCTATGAAGTCGTGAAATATGTGCAATAATGCCACTTGGTTAAATAGAGTGAGAAACGTAAAAATATTGATTTTCAGATCAAATTGATTTATAATAAAATCTAAAAATATTACACTGCTCAACAAAATTAGGGGAACACCTTTAAAAAAGGGTTAACATAGAAATTTAACAACTATACGAAATTAATTATTTCTGATTAATCTTAATTCATGTTTATTTAAACAGAAAGAGGCATTTTAAAACCATGTGCTCAAAATAAGCAAAAAAATACCACCTACTATAAAAAAAATTAACCATTTTTACGCTTTTTTGTAGGTGTTCCCCTAATTTTGTTGAGCAGTGTATTAAGTAAGTATTACCCAGTTATTGAAACATCAGTCTCTCGAGAACTATCTTTTTCAAAAATGCTATCAACTCACAACTCATAATCACATCAACACTACAACTCACATAATCATCACATTACGGAATCATCACATAATCATCACAAACTCGTATTCGATTTACTGGATGTAGACTTTCGAAATTTGTATTTCCAGGTTCATTACCTGATGATTTGCAATTATGAAGTCATAAAAATACATAATAATAATTCAGAAATTATTTAAGGTTTTCTCATTGTGCCCATTGTGCCTATATGTCCTTGATCCTTCAGAATCCTAGATCCTTGATCTAGATCTAGATCTAGATCTAGATCTAGAATCCTAGATCTAGATCCTTCAGAAATTATTTAAGGTTTTCTCATTGTGCCCATGGGACCTATATGTCCTTGATCCTTCCTTTTTAAAACTAGAACTTTGAAAGTTTACTGTCCAATTTTGTCCAACTCTCTTGTCTAAATAAAGCAGAGGAAGATATTAAGATATGTCGATACCTGAAAGCAACACTGATAACGCAAAATTTGTTGTAATGTAATGGCATATTCATACTAGATTAAGGCTTGAGTAATATAGGTTGCAACATCATTCTAACTTATAACTCATAACTGCAAACCTCATACTTGGAACTAATTGATGAGTCTTAATGTAACACAAAACCAATGGTTAATACTGCACATTTCACGTTATCTCATTGTTACTTTTAGACATCATCACATATTCATACTGCAAATTTCACGTTATCTCAATGTTACTTTTATACATCAGTATGTATCATTTAGCTTTCATTGTATCACATGAAAAATATATCGATATATTTATATGTTTTGCCATCCCTGGTCACAACTCAATACACATCCAACAATTATTTTAAAATGATTATTCAGTCAGGTCTGCTGAATAAACATTTTGAATTTGAAATTACCTTTTCTGAAGTTGGTGTTACTTTTTCTGAAATTGATTTTACTTTCTCTGAAATTGATTCTACTTTTTCTGAAATTGATTTTACTTTCTCTGAAATTGATTCTACTTTTTCTGAATTTGATATTACTTTATCTGAAATTGATTCTCCTTTTTCTGAAATTGAAGTTGGAAAGGTAAGTTAGTGAACTATTTTTTCTCATAATCACATCATGACTACAACTCACATAATCATCACATCACAGACTATTGTTGGGTTTGATGTAGAATTAGTTAAAACTATGCAATAGTCTAAGTATTTCACCTATTTCACATGAAACCCAACAGAAACATACATTTTTCTCACTGATTACATCTTCAGCAATTTTTCATACCCCTCAAATTTTTAGCTGTTATTACAAAACAAATTTCTCTTTAAAAATAAACGGGTTTAATTGGCCGCGTGTACCGTTTCCACAATGGACGAGATACTTAACCACGGCAAATATTACTCTTATTATTTCCGTTTCCGTTAGCGGACACAGCTCGGAAATTAATTCAATCCGCATTTCACATATTGTTGCCGACCACAGCATTGTCTAGCGGTACCTAACCGTACACAACTTCCATGTACGCAAATAAAAACGCTTCATTACCATACATTTATAGTCCGCTGGCCATAGTAAACACTACCGAAGGAGTAAATAGTAATTTAAGATGCACTTCAAGAGTACTACAGGAATTGCGTTTAAAACTAATTAGTATGAATGCGTAATTTTATAAAGGGTGTCCCAACAAGAGAGCCGGATTTAATTTTAAAGAAAAACACATTTATTTTTGAATTAAGCAAACATTTTTATTTCAACATAAAGAAAAATAGTTCCGATTAAACGTGAAATACAACATCAGGCAAATTGCCACCACGAAACCTCTGGCACAGGGTTATTCTTTTGTTGAAATTTTGAATAACGTTTTCGCATAAATGTTGCTGTATTTCACCAATATCGCGCCGTATTTCTTCTCTAAGATGTTCAACTGTTTCAGGCTTATTCGCATACACATTTTCTTTCACATAGCCAGAAAGAAAAAAGTCAATCGGTGTTCAGAACCGATGCAGAAAATGTGCCTCATCTGAAAAACTGATTTTGTTCGAAAAATCCGCATTAATTTGATGTTGTTCCAACACCCAATCAGCAAATTCACGGCGCTGCACATGGTCCCTTAGCTTGTTTTTTTGCACTAATTGAACCTTGTAAGCGTGCAAATGCAGATCCTTTACCAAAATTCGTTGCATAGTGCTTCTGGAAATGTTTAATTCTTGACCACGATGCTGAATGGAAGTTCCTGGATTCTCGGCCACAGATTTCCTTACTGTGGCTATATTTTCGAGCAACCGACAAGGACGACGACGAAAATGATCTTCTGATCCATCAGCGTAAATTTGGTGTCGAATTTTGTAATTAAACGCCTCACTGTCGATTCATTTGGAGCATTATTGCGACCGAAAACTTGAAGTAATTGGCGAACTATTTTCGCAAAACTTTTTGTAATTTGTTTTTACAATAATTAAACGTTGTTAGTTTGAATACTTCTCCATATTCTTAAATCGCGTAGTCTGTACGTGACAACTATAAAAAAAAAAACACCGTACAACTCGTATTAACAAAATGGCGGCAAATCAAAATCCGGCGCTCTTGTTGGGACACCTATTATATATATATATACTTTTCAAATGTATCTGTATCTGTAGCTAGATACATTTTCAAATTTGAATCTAGATATGTATCTAGATACATTTTTTCTAAAGTATCTGTATCTGTATCTAGATACCAAAAAAATGTATCTGTTACAACACGGCCTACATTATAGTTTTAGAGAAGCTTTAATTCCATCAAAAAAAAATTAACTTGGTACCACTGGTGTAAAAATTAGGGTGCTAAGGAAAAACTCATTCAAGAAGACCAAAATTAAGTCTGAAAGAAAATATTCTTAAAAATAGTTCAAATGAAAGAAAAATTGGAATTGCTGCAGTAGAGTCATCTCTTAAATTATAAATTAACTTGTTAATAATTTTGAGATCACTTTACATAATGTCTCATTATTTTACTGAATTGCAAATTTCGAAAAAGGGTTCATCTAGAGGACGATTCAAAATGGACTTTTTCGCTTTTTTTCATGTTCACATATAAACCGTTGTTTTATGAACGGGAAGGACTCATATTTAGTATAATTAATATGAATAGTAATTTTAGTGAAAAAAAATTCTCAAATAAGTCAAATAGTTCAACCAAGAACCATGCAACAATTCAAGAATAATTCAATAAATTTAGGTGTTTGTGTCTGCTGCAAAATTTTAATTTTCGAAGATGAACCCTATTCAAAATTTACAATTGAATTATTTTTTATAAAATTTGATATCTTGTAAGACATTTATTCACACATTTTTTAAAGCTTTTTCGCTTACCTTGACAGCCATTAGCAGCAACTTTGATTTTCTTATATTTTTTTATGTTTGTATACGTTGTGAGATATATAATCTTTATATATAGTTGATGTTGTTGATGTGTAGATGTTGATGTTGATGTTATGACATCACAATCATCACGGTCATAAAATTTCACTCGAACCTCGTTTTGAGATATTTATTCAAACATTTTCTTAAGCTTTTTCGCTTACCTTGACAGCCATTAGCAGCAACTATGATTTTCTTATATATTTTGATGTTTATATAGGTTGTAAGGTATATAATCTTTATATATAGTTGATGTTTAAGTTGATGTATAGATGTTGATGTTGATGTTGATGTTGATGTTATGATATCACAAGCATCACGTTCTTAAAACTCCAAACTCGGCCAAAAACTCTCAACTTTTACCTTGACAGCCATTAGCAGCAACTTTGGTTTTCTTATATATTTTGAGGTTTATATACGTTGTAAGGTATATAATCTTTATATATAGTTGATGTTATTGTTGATGTATAGATGTTGATACGTTCTTAAAATTTCAGAACATCGTTTTGAGACATTTATACAAACATTTTCTTAACCTTTTCGCTTACCTTGACAGCCATTAGCAGCAACTATGATTTTCTTATATATTTTGATGTTTATATACGTTGTAAGGTATATAATCTTTATATATACTTGATGTTGATGTTGATGTTATGACATCACAATCATCTTAATCTCGTTCTTAAAATTCCACTCAAACGTAGTGGACGTAACCTCTCAGTTACGCAGCTAATGTACTTTGAAAGGTATATAATCTGTATATATAGTTGATGTTGATGTTGATTTATAGAAGTTGATGTTGATGTTATGATATCACAATCATCACGATTATAAAATTTCACTCGAACCTCGTTTTGATACATTTATTCAAACATTGTCTTAAGCTTTTTCGCTTACCTTGACAGCCATTAGCAGCAATTTTGATTTTCTTATATATTTTGATGTTTATATACGTTGTAAGGTATATAATCTTTATATATAGTTGATGGTGATGTATAGATGTTGCTGTTGATATTGATGTTATGGCATCACAATCATCACGTTCTTAAATTTCACTCGAACCTGATACCTCTCAGTTATGCAGCTAACACTGTCCAATCACTCGGCCAAAAACTTTCAACTTTTAACCCGAAACCTCTCAGCTGTGGAGCAAACTATGATCACTCGACCATCATGGTCAGCGTCAAACTTCAATGTGAGATATTTCAGCATACGCGGAAATACGTATCGGAGTGAAAATGGTTATTCGCCTCGAAGGTCATAATCCGATCATATTTCGGTTCATTTTTTGATTGTTGCGATAAAAATGCGTGGATTACAAAAAGCAATGGAAATTACAATAACTTTGCATTAACATTTGCTTTCAATGCCATATGAATTAATTTGGGTTAAAATATTCATTTTTATAAATATTTTGATCGATTGTTCAATACATATAAAATTGAGAATCGTGATACTCCTGCCATTTTTGATGGACCATTCCCAACATATTGGGTTATTCATTGCCATGTATAGAATTGTAATATCAACCCAAATTTACTTACCACATTTATTGACCTGCTGTAACCATTTTATTTTTGGAGTTTTTTGCAGATTAAGCCATATCCAAAATTGTAGTACATGAAATAAATTATGTATTGATTGTTAGCTTATTTTGTTATTTGACAATGTTGTAATTCTGCAGCCATGGATAATTAATCAATTGTAAGTTTGCAATGTGCAAAATTTGGAAATTTGGCTCGAACCGATTTTGCTTCATCTTTTGCATTATTATGAAGATTAATAAAAATAAGATAGTACACAAATAAGTTATTTCGTTACATCCAGAACCAAGAATCTTCTGAAACTGAAGAATCCATATTCATTTTGGTAACGTATTAGATTCATTCATTACCACATATAGAATTGTAACATCAACCCTAAATATCCTAAATTGTTTATCCTAATATTAAATATATAATAAATTATATATTGTTTGTTAGCTTAATTTGTTATTTGACAATATTGTAATTCTGCAGCCATAGGTAGTATCAATAGTAAGCAATGTGCAAAATTTCGAAATTTTGCTCTAACCGATTTTGCTTCATCTTTACATTATTATGAAGATTCATGAAAATAAGATACTATACAAAAAAGTGATTTCGTTACATCCAGAACCAGGAATCTCTTGAAACTGAAGAATCAATATTCATTCTGGTAACGTATTTACGACAAGAAAGCGTAAAAACCTCATTGAACTCACAGTTCGAACTAGAAAAATGTTCCCTTCCCATGGAGTAATGGAGCGAGCACCTCATACAGCCAATTGCCCACGATGAGCCGATTTCTTTAATCACTGTGAAAGCGATTAACTGCGTGGAAATTGGAGAGATTCCGCTTCCGGAGAGTCCATAAAATGTGCGTTTTGGTATGTGCGCCGTATGTGGCTCGAACACTGCTGCCAAGAATCAATGATAAGGCCATGGACAAATGCATCCTTTCAATTTCATGGGAGTGATTTATCACCGACGCATTGTCTCCTACTGCATTAAATTTTAATGCGTTTTAAAGCGCACACGTAGACCGTTGTTTTCTGATCAGAAAGCGTGATATTAAATATTAATTACTGCATCTGTGTGATTTTATAATGACTATTTGTTTAAGTCAAGAAACGTAGAACAGTTAAAAGATACAATTACAATAAATTTAATAACTCATACAGTAATAACACAATATATAACATGGAGACCAATCAAATATAAGTAGTGAAAAATTATAAAATGACTTAAATCCAGATTTTCACTCTACTGCACTCTGTTTTCTCCTCAAAACATCGAGGAGAAAACAGTCAGATAAATACTATAGCTCATAAACAAAAAAACATAAAAACTGAAAGATAGCTGAAACTTGTCAGGTGAAGAAGGGAAAATAATTAAAAAAAACATCTAACTACCAGTAAGTAAAATAATCTTGTAAATTATTAATACTTATTAATACTTATTATTAATACTTAAAGAAAAATACAAAAATACAAAATTTCACTTTTACAACTTTAAACCAAATTATCCTTTTTCACAACATTTATTTCTCTAAATGTACATTTCAACCACTACGTGGTCATCTTCAGTAGACATTTGTACTGTACTTGTAATTTGTATTTGACAGTACAAATGTCTACTGAAGATGACCACGTAGTGGTTGAAATGTATATTTAGAGAAATAAATGTTGTTCTGAAAAAGGATAATTTGTATTTTTCTTTAAGTTTTAATTACCAGTAAGTACTCCAATAAAGAATGAAGAAAACAATTTAAAAAAAACTGCTGATCATTTACAAACATCATTGACATCACATTAAATTGGTTTGGATTCTTTTTTTAATTAGAGCTTCAATGTTGCTTGAACACATTTATTGGTCTACTGAATTTTTTAGCCAACGGTAAGTTATATATTTTGTCTATCTTCCAAATAAGCCCATTCTTCGATAAAAAACTATCAATTTCGACCAAATATAAAGTCATACCTTGAAATTTAGAAGAAAATTTTCGTCGGTGCTTCTTTATTTGACAGCTGACTGCTGTCAATGATCCTGAAAAACGTTTGAGCAAGTTTGCAAGTTTAAGGCAAGTTTTGTAAGCAAGTCTTTAAGAAATTCGAACAGTTGGGAACCACTGTTTTAGTATGTTGTATTTATTATTGTATGAGTAAACTGCTGACCATTTAACAAAGATCATTGACATCACATTAAATTGATTTGGATTCTTTTTTCAATTAGATCTTCAATATTGCTTGAACACATTTATTGACCTGCTGTAACCATTTTATTTTCGAACTTACTGTTTTTGCAGATTAAGCCAACGATAAGTTGTATATTTTGTCTATCTTCCAATTCCATTCTTCGATAATAAAATATCAATTTCGACCAAATATTCATACCTTGAAATTTCGAAGAAAATTTTCTTCGGTGCTTCTGTATTTGACAGCTGACTGCTGTCAAGGATCCTGAAAAACGTTTGAGCAAGTTTTTAAGTTTAAGGCAAGTTTTGTAAGCAAGTCTTTAAGAAATTCGAACAGTTGGGAACCACTGTTTTAGTATGTTGTATTTATTATTGTATGAGTAAACTGCTGACCATTTAACAAAGATCATTGACATCACATTAAATTGGTTTGGATTCTTTTTTTAATTAAATCTTCAATGTTGCTTGATCACATTTATTGACCTGCTGTAACCATTTTATTTTCGAACTTACTGTTTTTGCAGATTAAGCCAACGATAAGTTGTATATTTTGTCTATCTTCCAAATAAGCCCTTTCTTCGATAAAAAAATATCAATTTCGACCAAATATAAAGCAATACCTTGAAATTTCGAAAGAAAAAAACTTCGGTGCTTCTTTATTTGACAGCTGACTGCTGTCAAGGATCCTGAAAAACTTTTGAGCAAATTTAAACAACATTTTTTAAGCAAATCCTTAATTTAGTTCGAACGTTTGGGAACCACTGTTTTAGTATATTGTATTTATTATTTTATGAATAAGTAAGTGTATACACAAATATTAATAATCCTACCTATGTTATACATATTTATTTTTCCAGGATTTGTGATTAAGTCGATATCGATTGTAATTTTCAGGTGTTGCCATTTTAGTTATGACAAGTATTAAGCCAATAAATTCTTTACACTAATCACTTCCTTTTGGATCGTAAGCTAGACCATAAATTTAAATTAAAATGACTTACTAGATCGAATTCCGGACCACATTCAATTTGCATACGCTTAAACGAATGCAAATAATGATCTATTAATAGAGCAGGTTTTTGCAAATTTGGCAGTCACTATAATTTAAACATCGTTTTAGTATTCTATTATAATGTATGTAAAATATATACCAAGGATTATTTTTTATCTTTTGAGCCGATTTCTCAGATTATTGTGTACTGGATAAGCCAAAGCTCTTTACACTAAACAATTTCAATTTTATTCAATTTAAAACAAAAATTGTTTAGTGTAAAGTTACTTTTTGGCCACCCGGTATATTAACTTATTTATCATGGACATGACTTTTGTAAAAATAATTTTATGTATTATCAATATTACCAAAATAGTGAGGTGCTATCATTTCGAAGGATGAGGACGAGGACAGAGGAGAAGGAGGATAAAAACTATTTTTATTATTCTGTACAATTTTTACTCGTCTTCAACTGGAGCATTAATCGATGCAAATGAAGTTTTAATAGATCTATTCATTGCCCACTCGAAAAATTTTCGCATGTTCTGACCCATGTTAAAATTGACTGCCTTTTGTAATTCAATGAACAAAATGCGTGGTAATATGTAAACCAGTAACAATATTATTCAATTTAAAACAAAAATTGTTTAGTATCAAGTTACTTTTAACTCTGCTGTGACCGGTCCCAAGCCCGGCTGTGAAAGGAGGAGGGTTGTTCGCAGGGCTAGCAACCCTGCAACGTAAAAAAGAGCGTGCTACGGAAACTTATACAAGCCTCGGACGTCGGACGGATGGAAGAAGCTTGTAGAAGCCCTATGCTCCGATCGGAGTAAAGAGAATTAAAGTAAAGTAAGTAAGTAAGTTACTTTTTGACCACCCGGTATATTAACTTATTTATCATGGACTTAACTTTTGTTAAAATAATTTTATGGATACCAAAAGATATGATTATATTATCATCATTACCAAAATAATGTGGTGCCATCTCATCATTTCGAAGGATAAGGACAGAGAAGAAGGAGGATGAAAACTATTTTTATTATTCTGTACAATTTTTACTCGTCTTCAACTGGAGCAACTCATTAATCGATGCAAATGAAGTTTCAAAAGATCTATTCATTGCACATTCGAAAAATTTTCGCATGATCAGACACATTTTAAGATTTACTGCCTTTTGTAATTCAATGAACAAAATGCGTGTTAATATGTAAATCAGTAACAATGTTATTCAATTTAAAACAAAAATTGTTTAGTATCAAGTTACTTTTTGCCCACCCAGTATATTAACTTATTTATCATGGACTTAACTTTTGTTAAAATAATTTTATGGGTACCAAAACATATGATTATATTATCATCATTACCAAAATAGTGTGGTGCCATCTCATCATTTCGAAGGATAAGGACAAAGTAGGAAGAGGATGAAAACTATTATTATTATTCTGTTCAATTTTTACTCGTCTTCAACCGGTGCAATTTATTAATCGATGAAAATTAAGTTTCAATAGATCTATTCATTGCACACTCGAAAAATTTTCGCATGATCAGACACATGTTAAGATTGACTGCCTTTTATAATTCAATGAACAAAATGCGTGGTAATATGTAAACCAGTAACAATTTTATTCAATTTAAAACAAAAATTGTTTAGTATCAAGTTACTTTTAACTCCGCTGTGACCGGTCCCAAGCCCGGCTGTGAAAGGAGGAGGGTTGTTCGCAGGGCTAGCAACCCTGCAACGTAAAAAAGAGCGTGCTACAGAAACTTATACAAGCCTCGGAAGTCGGACGGATGGAAGAAGCTTGTAGAAGCCCTATGCTCCGATCGGAGTAAAGAGAATTAAAGTAAAGTAAGTAAGTAAGTTACTTTTTGACCACCCGGTATATTAACTTATTTATCATGGACTTAACTTTTGTTAAAATAATTTTATGGATACCAAAAGATATGATTATATTATCATCATTACCAAAATAATGAGGTGCCATCTCATCATTTCGAAGGATAAGGACAGAGAAGAAGGAGGATGAAAACTATTTTTATTATTCTGTACAATTTTTACTCGTCTTCAACTGGAGCAACTCATTAATCGATGCAAATCAAGTTTCAAAAGATCTATTCATTGCACATTCGAAAAATTTTCGCATGATCAGACACATTTTAAGATTGACTGCCTTTTGTAATTCAATGAACAAAATGCGTGGTAATATGTAAACCAGTAACAATGTTATTCAATTTAAAACAAAAAATGTTTAGTATCAGTTACTTTTTGACCACCCGGTATATTAACTTATTTATCATGGACTTAACTTTTGTAAAAATAATTTTATGGATACCAAAAAATATGATTATATTATCATTATTACCAAAATTGTGGGTGCCATCACATCATTTGGAAGGATAGGGACAAAGTAGGAAGAGGATGAAAACTATTATTATTATTCTGTTCAATTTTTACTCGTCTTCAACCGGTGCAACTTATTAATCGATGCAAATGAAGTTTCAATAGATCTATTCATTGCACACTCGAATAATTTTCGCATGATCTGACACATGTTAAGATTGACTGTCTTTTGTAATTCAATGAACAATGCGTGGTAATATGTAAACCATTATGTAATACTTCGAGAATTATATCCGTGGCTGACAACACAATTGGTACTATAAACACTTTCTCCACCCTTTGCAGACATTTTACTTCAATCGCCAGATGTATTATTGCTACGGACTAAGTAAACGTATTGCATTTTTTTTTAATTTAAATTATTGAAATAAATGATTCATTATAAAAAAAAATATTTACATTTTAATTACACAGAGCATTCGAAATTAAAGATGATGAGGAGAAGAATCAAATTAAAAAATACTACTGATTTGACTCATTTCTTTGATTTCTTATAGATGTAGCATCTGCCGGTGAGTTTTAGTAGAAATGCGGTATTTTTTATTTAGACAAAATGTATGTTACTTTTTATTATCAAAATTGCGTTCTATAAGCCACAAATCTTTAAGCCACAAAAAATAGATTCGATGAAAATATTTAAATTTCAGCTCTAGTTATCCATATAAATTTTCGCAGCCAATAAGAAAAGCGACATTAGTGATCTCGCCTTTCTTGTTGGATGCGAAAATTTTCATGGATAACTAGAGCTGAAATTTAAATGACCACTCGGTATATAAATTCGTTTAATTCAAACTTAATTCTAGTATTTAGTAAAAGGATTTTCAATATTATATTTATGAAAAATTGAAATTTCAAATATGCCAATTTGCTAAATTTAAATTGGATTAAATATGCAAATAGCGTTTGGTCGTTGGAAAGCCATATTTTTTATGCATCAAATTAGACCTCAAAAATGTGACTTTTTTTTAACTTAACAAAATACACTGTTCATACGGAATATTGGTATTTTTTATTTAGACAACATGTATGTTACTTTTTATTATCAAAATTGCGTTCTATAAGCCACAAATCTTTAAGCCACAAAAAATAGATTCGACGAAAATATTTAAATTTTAGCTCTAGTTATCCATATAAATTTTCGCAGCCAATAAGAAAAGCGAAATTAGTGATCTCGCCTTTCTTGTTGGATGCGAAAATTTTCATGGATAACTAGAGCTGAAATTTAAATGACCACTCGGTATATAAATACGTTTAATTCAAACTTAATTCTAGTATTTTGTAAAAGGATTTTCAATATTTTATTTCCGAAAAATTGAAATTTCAAATATGCCAATTTGATTAATTATTTCCCGGAAGCCCCTAGAAAAAATGTCGTGCATTATTTTTGTTACACCCTGTATAGTGCTCAGTTTTGCTATATTTGAACATAAATAATTTAAAATTACATGTATTGACTTTGTTACTGATTCATATCAATCATCAGTGAGATTGCATTGTAAAGTCTGTGTCCACACAATAACAACTAAATCATTATTATAATAATACACCGGTTATGACAGTAAAATAGAACGTAATTAATTCAAAACGTGTACAACTATTTACTTGTCATAATATCTGTTTTTAAATATTTCTAAAGTAACGATAGCTGCATCGAATAAATTTCTCATTATAATAATTTGTTAGCATCACATCATTTGTATAGGTCAATGACTAGATTACTGCGATTGCGGAACATTCTAAATTAGGAATTAACCTACAAAATTAAATTGTTATTCAAGGTAATAAACGGTGTTAAACACTATTAGTTTTAGTAGAAATACGGTATTTTTTATTTAGAGAAAATGTATGTTATTTTTTATTATCAAAATTGCGTTCTGTAAGCCACAAAGTTTAAGCCACAAAAAACAGATTCGACGATTGGCCAGTGATGATTGGCGATAATTATTGAGAAGGCAATGATCTGTTCATCATGATCGGCATTTGGTACTGTTGGGTCATTGTATTCACTATCGAGAATTAAACTATAATCATTCCGACGAGAACAATGACTCGTGCTTTTTCGACCAAAGAATCTCGTTTTCTATGTTCGTTCGCATGCTTAACATAAATGTAATAGAGTGAAATGAAATATAAAACGTATGTCGAATTCCGGCAATATGGAGAAGAGTCATTGTCAGCTCTCAAGCTTCTGTGCTAGTTTGCATGCTTAAGGTAAATGTAATAGACTGAAATGAAATATGAACTGTATGTCGAATTCCGGAAATATGGAAATGAATCATTGTCAGCTCTCAATGGGATAATATAGCGCAACTTCGCGATCGAGTGCAAATGCTTTAGTGGGAACTGCTTTTGTGGTAGGCTCTTGGTGAAACATAATTATCATGATACATATTAATCTCATTAATAAATAATTATGGATAATTACTGTGCCCATAAATGGAGTACGTGCATTTTAAAAAAACCGAATGCAGATTAAATACGACGGAGCCCAAAAAACATAGAAGTGTTTTTATTTATAAATCTTCATAGGTAAATCCGAGCTTCATAGCTGACATTGATAACAAATTGTGCCGATTATTTTTTTTTACATGAATCATAAATCATATTAAAAGAGCCGAGTCGCATGGCGAGCTGAAGAGCTGGCCGAACAAGGCCAAGCGAGAATCTTTCTTGCTAATTATCATGAAGAAATGCGAATTCTAGATAAGAGCTGACCCGATTGAATATCAATTCGATATTAGGTATTTCGTATGAAAAGAAATCGGGCATTAAAATTAATAAGGGAAACCTGCGCGGATAATAATTTTCTATTTTCGCCTCGTTAATCTTTTTTTTGCTCACCTTGTAAGTGCCAAATTTAAATTGGATTAAATATGTAAATAGCGTTTGGTCGTTGGAAAGCCATATTTTTTATGCATCAAATTAGACCTCAAAAATGTGACTTTTTTATAACTTAACAAAATAAACTGTTCATAAGGAATATTGGTATTTTTTCGAAACAGGTTGCTTACGATGTTTGTTTTTTGTTGGCAAAATTAACATTGATGCATTTTCTGACAATATCCTCAACTTATGAATACCAGTATATTTATGGGCGCAGAAGCCCAACAAAATAAACTGTTCATAAGGAATATTGGTATTTTTTCGAAACAGGTTGCTTACGATGTTTGTTTTTTGTTGGCAAAATCAACATTGATGCATTATCTATCAATATCCTCAAATTATGAACACCAGTATATTTATGGGCGCAGAAGCAAAACATGAATAAAATCGAATTTTATCCACAAAAAAACAGTTTAAACAGTTTCGAGTGGATAAAATTGCTTTATTCACGTGTATCATACAAGATTTTTTCCAATTCGTTATCAGAATTGAAGAATTTGCGTGAAGTGTCACATTATCAAGGGACAACGAAAATTTCATGGATAGTGCGAATTTACCTATGTTTTTACTTTATTCACGTTGTCAATGGTTATAGTGAATAAAGTGAAAACATATTATTCACCCATTCGATTAAAGTGTAGTTTTAACGATTAGATTCAATATACATAATGAGCAGTTTAATAATGCGAATTGGAAAAATAAATGTATTGCTACCATCACTTCTTATTTATAAACTAATTTTCTTCAATATTTAAAATTTACAATATGTAATTTTTCCTCAAAATCTAATTTAAAAATAACAAATATATTCTCTATTCGAAGTACATTTATTTATTTATTTGTTATTTTTGCTATGTTTGAGGCTTTATTACTTTTACGATCGATATTGTCAAAAGTAAGTGAGCTCGTCATTGTTAAAATATTACTGTAACGTATTATATTACTCTCGAAAGATGCAAAATGCATCATATATATTTTTTTTAATTGAATGAAAATTTATTAAATATGAACGAATATTTAAGACACAATTCAAAATTGCATGATTGTAGTACTAATGATAAACATAAAATAAGTTACTGTGTCAATGGGTAAAAGTAAACACGCACTATTTGTATAAAATAATCATGTAATAACACACCATCCAGCAACCTACTTATCCCAAAGCAATAAAAACATAACGTATAATTTGCGAACGCTTGAAGTTCATCTCAGTCTCCATCAGTCGATTAGAAACTCCACCATGCAGAAAAAATCTACCACAAATCTTAACAACTTTCCTTGCTACAACCAAAAAACTACAACAAACGATCAACTACTAAATCGGGCAAATCTTTAAAATCCATTACGATCAAAATATTGCGCAACGATTCTTACTACAATTTGTGATACACTACATACCACATACGCTTTTAATTTCATGTTTTACTTTTTTTTTTCTTCTTTTTCCAATTACATGTCTTATTGATGCAAGAACTAGGTAGCCCCATTTTTCAAGTTTCTGAGAGATCGGCAAGTGTTTGAAGAAAGTATTTGTTTCGATTAGATTATGTTCAAAGCAATATTCAATGATTCTTTATCCATAACTATTTTTATGCTGTTCTCCACAGCTTCCCACCTCTCCATATTTCTAGACACTCTTTCCCACTTTTCCATTAAAGTCTTCAAGTATATAAATTTCACCTTTCGTCTTTTCTGTTTCTTCTGCTAATTTCTTCCAAATGCATATTTCTTTGCCTTTGTTTCATCTTCACTTGGTCCATCCAACTATATTATTGTCTTCCCTATCTGTTCTACCTTATTTCTTAGTCTAATGACTAACACCTGTTCATTTATTGCTTCCCATCTGTCTTTCTCTTGCTTTCTGTGTATTAGGCGAGCTGTTCCTCCTGCCGCTCTCTGCTCTTGTTCGACTCCACTAAGAATTAAAATGTGATCATTATCTGGTTTTTGTACTATTCTCCATTTTTTTCTTTATTTCTGTTATTATTAGCAGGTTATTATTAGCATTGCTTCTTCAAATTATTTTTCTAGTTCTGCTTCTTTGCCTTGAATGCTTCCTACATTCCATGTTCCAATTCTATATCCACCTTTAAACCTATTATAAAAACCAATAGTTTTACCTATTCTTTAGCAGGTTATTTTTTTACAAGCTTATTTAAACATAGGATTCGTGTTATGTTCTCGCGTCCTTTTTGTTGTAGTTATTAGTAAGGTTAGGTTAGGTTAGGTCATCAATTAAATAAATACTCATTTGTAACTGTAGATCTCCAAAATGCAAAAAAATGAGTTACCTAGTTCTTGCATTAAGCAGACGAAATGTAAAAAATGTAAAAGATGAAATAACTGTCGAACCTCCTTTGTCACAGAAAATTGGGCTTCATTAATAAAGGTATGAATTTGTTCGTGCTTCGTATAGATAGACCATCTAAGAAATCAATTATTTTACATTCTGGGCAGAATTATGAAATAATAATTCAAAGAAATTGTTGCAATAACCAGTAGTTTCTAGAATTATAAATGATGAAAATATTCAATACAATTGATTCAAGTGCAGACGATATGTAAAAAATGTAAAAGATGAAATAACTGTCGAACCTCCTCTGTCACAAAAATTGGGCTCCATTAATAAAATTATTAATTTGTTCGTGCTTCGTATAGACCATCTAAGAAATCAAATTGAAACTATGTGTGGATACTACTTGGTGAAACATTATGATTAGGTTAAATCAAACACTTGGTCTGATCGAACTGAGTATCTACTCTAAGTATCTCTGTACTCTTGAGAATGGTCGTGAGGCCGAAACAATTGTAGAGGTTTATTCTATGAATACAGTGAAACTTTAACCAAGTGTTTGATTTAACCTAATCTAAGAAATCAATTATTTTAGATTCTGGACAGAATAATGAAACAGTAATTCAAAGAAATTCTTGCAATAACCAGTTGTTTCTAGAATTATAAATGATGAAAATATTCAATATAATTATTTCAAGTGGGGGAGATTGTACCAACAAATGTAGTAAATTGGAGTACATAAGTACAAAAACGGAAAATACATTGCACAAATTGTAATTAATTAAATTATAAAAAATCATATTTTTTTTAATTAAAGGAAAATTTATTAAATATGTACGAATGTTTAAGACACATTCCAAAATTGCATGATTGTAGTACTGATGATAAATAACTGCCAATTGACACAACTAGAAGATGATATGAGATTTTAGCAGATTAAGAAAATGCTCTCGAAAGATGCAAAATGCGTCTCTAAATTAGCACTATATACTGGCTAAATAAACCGTACTTTACTGGTATTTAAAATTTATAGTTTGATTATTTTCTTAACAATTGATAAGTGCAAATAGGCCATCATGTCTAATGACGTTGGTATGAAGATGTTCCAACTTCAATTCGCATTTACTAATGACTAATCACTGCTAAATGACATACATAGAAGATAATAAGAGATTTTGGCAGTTTAAAAAATTCTCTCGTAAGATGCAAAGATGCCTCACTAAATTAGTTCTATGATGTATAAACTATACTTTGGTAATAATAATAATAATAATAATAATTTATTTTCAAAAATACTTACGAAGTAACATTTTCCACAAAAGCCATAGGCTTGTCTATGTACTTTTATATTAACTGTCTTATTCTATAGAATATAATAGCCTATTCTGTACCAAAACCTTAAAATCTAAAATCTAATGGTACTTAAAATATAATGTTTGATTATTTTTATAACAATTTTTAAGTGCAACTCACATGTACTAATGCAAATCACTGCTAAATAACATAAATAGAAAATTATAAGAGATTTTGCAGTTTAAAAAATTCTCTAGTAAGGTGCAAAAATGCGTCACTAAATTAGTACGTGCTACACTTTAGTGGTACTTAAAACATATAGTTTGATTATTTTCAAAACAATTGATAAGTGCAAATAGGCCTTCATGTCTAATGACGTTGGTATGAAGATTTTCCAACTTCAGTTCGCATTTACTAATGACTAATCACTGCTAAATGACATACATAGAAGGTAATAAGAGATTTTGGCAGTTTAAAAAATTCTCTCGTAAGATGCAAAGATGCGTCACTAAATCAGTTCTTTGCTGTATAAACTATACTTTAATAATAATGATAATAATAATTTATTACCAAAAATGCTTACGAAGTAACATTTTCCACAAAAGCCATGGGCTTGTCTATGTACTTTTACATTAACTGTCTTTTCCTATACAATATAATAGCCTATTCTGTACCAAAACCTTAAAATCTAAATTCTAATGGTACTTTAAATGTAAAGTTTGATTATTTTCATAACAATATTTAAGTGCAACTCACAATTACTAATGCAAATCACTGCTAAATGACATAAATAGAAAATGATAAGAGATTTCGGCAGTTTAAAAAAGTCTCTCGTAAGATGCAAAAATGCGTCACTAAATTAGTACCTACTATACTTTAGTGGTACTTAAAACATATAGTTTGATTATTTTCAAAACAATTGATAAGTGCAAATAGGCCATCAAATACGTTGGTATGAATATTTTCCAACTTCAATTCGCATTTACAAATGACAAATCACTGCTAAATGACATAAATAGAAGATGATAAGAGATTTTGGCAGTTTAAAAAAGTCTCTCGTAAGATGCAAAGATGCGTCACTAAATTAGTTTTAAGCTGTATAAACTATACTTTAATAATAATAATAATAATAATTTATTATGAAAAATGCTTACGAAGTAACATTTTCCATAAAAGCCATGGGCTTGTCTATGTACTTTTACATTAACTGTCTTTTCCTATACAATATAATAGCCTATTCTGTACCAAAACCTTAAAATCTAAAATCTAATGGTACTTAAAATGTAAAGTTTGATTATTTTCATAACAATATTTAAGTGCAACTCACAATTACTAATGCAAATCACTGCTAAATGACATAAATAGAAAATGATAAGAGATTTTGGCAGTTTAAATAAGTCTCTGGTAAGGTGCAAAAATGCGTCACTAAATTAATACCTACTATACTTTAGTGGTACTTAAAACATATAGTTTGATTATTTTCAAAACAATTGATAAGTGCAAATAGGCCATCATGTCTAATGACGTTGATATGAAGATATTACTACTCCAATTCGCATTTACTAATGACTAATCACTGCTAAATGACATACATGCAAGATAATAAGAGATTTTGGAAGTTTAAAAAATTGTCTCGTAAGATGCAAAGATGCGTCACTAAATTAGTTCTATGCTGTATAAACTATACTTTAGTAATAATAATAATAATAATAATTTATTACCAAAAATGCTTACGAAGTAACATTTTCCACAAAAGCCATGGGCTTGTCTATGTACTTTTATATTAAATGTCTTATCCTATACAATATAATAGCCTATTCTGTACCAAAACCTTAAAATCTAAAATCTAATGGTACTTAAAATATAAAGTTTGATTATTGTCATAACAATTTTTAAGTGCAACTCACATGTACGAATGACAAATCACTGCTAAATGACATAAATAGAAAATGTTAAGAGATTTTGGCATTTTAAAAAATTCTCTCGTAAGATGCAAAAATGCGTCACTAAATTAGTACCTACTATACTTTAGTGGTACTTAAAACATATAGTTCGATTATTTTGAAAACAATTGATAAGTGCAAATAGGCCATCATGTCTAATGACGTTGGTATGAAGATGTCCCAACTTCAATTCGCATTTACAAATGACTAATCAATGCTAAATGACATAAATAGAAGATGATAAGAGATTTTGGCAGTTTAAAAAAGTCTCTCGTAAGATGCAAAGATGCGTCACTAAATTAGTTTTAAGCTGTATAAACTATACTTTAATAATAATAATAATACTAATTTATTATCAAAAATGCTTACAAAGTAACATTTTCCACAAAAGCCATGGGCTTGTCTATGTACTTTTACATTCACTGTCTTTTCCTATACAATATAATAGCCTATTCTGTACCAAAACCTTAAAATCTAAAATCTAATGGTACTTAAAATGTAAAGTTTGATTATTTTCATAACAATATTGAAGTGCAACTCACAATTACTAATGCAAATCACTGCTAAATGACATAAATAGAAAATGATAAGAGATTTTGGCAGTTTAAATAAGTCTCTGGTAAGGTGCAAAAATGCGTCACTAAATTAGTACCTACTATACTTTAGTGGCACTTAAAACATATAGTTTGATTATTTTCAAAACAATTGATAAGTGCATATAGGCGATCATGTCTAATGACGTTGGTATGAAGATTTTCCAACTTCAATTCGCATTTACAAATGACTAATCACTGCTAAATGACATACATAGAAGATAATTAGAGATTTTGGCAGTTAAAAAAATTCTCTCGTAACATGCAAAGATGCGTCACTAAATTAGTTCTATGCTGTATAAACTATACTTGAGTAATAATAATAATCATAATTTACTATCAAAAATGCTTACGAAGTAAAATTTTCCACAAAAGCCATGGGCTTGTCTATGTACTTTTACATTAACTGTCTTATCCTATACAATATAATAACCTATTCTATACCAAAACCTTAAAATCTAAAATCTAATGGTACTTAAAATGTAAAGTTTGATTATTTTCATAACAATTTTTAAGTGCAACTCACATGTACTAATGCAAATCACTGCTAAATGACATAAATAGAAAATGATAAGAGATTTTGGCAGTTTAAAAAATTCTCTTGTAAGGTGCAAAAATGCGTCACTAAATTAGTACCTACTTTACTTTAGTGGTACTTAAAACATATAGTTTGATTATTTTCAAAACAATTGATAAGTGCAAATAGGCCATCATGTCTAATGACGTTGGTATGAAGATTTTCCAACTTCAATTCGCATTTACAAATGACTAATCACTGCTAAATGACATACATAGAAGATAATAAGAGATTTTGGCAGTTTAAAGAATTCTCTCGTAAGATGCAAAAATGCGTCACTAAATTAGTATCTGCTATACTTTAGTGGTACATAAAACACATAGTTTGATTATTTTCAAAACAATTTTGAAGTGCAACTAGGCCATCATGCCTAATGGCGTCGGTATGAAAATTTGCCAACTTCAATTCGCATTTCAATGCTCCATTCCATTTTTCCAGGTCGGAAGTTGCTTTGAGGTCAACATGCATCACGCGTGGAAAGAGAAACATACGCGTCCATTCATTTCTTTTCTCAGTCTATGACGGCCGACGGCCTTGAACCTTATAACAGTAATTACCGAATTTGGTATTAGTTAGTGCTTACTTCGTACAAGGCTAGGAATGATGCATCAAAAGTTTAACTTGTTTGAACTATTGGTAATTACCAGTAATAGTGTGGTAGCAATAAATATAGAAATATAGGTTTGTATCTAATATAGTATATAGCAGCCACACACCCTACTACAAATATTATTATTATGATTATTATTATTATTATTATTATTATTATTATTATTATTACTATTATTATTATTATTAGTATTATTATTATTATTATTATTATTGTAAATATGTGTCATTAGCAGCAGAAATTGTATTTTAATCCCATTATTTCTTTACTGGTGTGGTACTTTTCATGTTTACAAAATTTAACTAAAACATATTTTTTATCAAATCACAGTTATTGTGCTAGCCATAGGACCTAAGTTAGGTATTGTGTGAAGGTCAACAAAGAAAATGTGTGAGATAAGGCATTTTAAGTGAAAATTATGAAATTACAAGATATATGAACAAATATTTAAAAATAACAGACACAACAAGGCAAAAAAAAAACCGTAGGACTGCTTCTGTTACTAAAGTAGAAGAATGAACCAATGAAGAAACTGGTGTTGGTGCTGCCATTGCAGCAGGTAACTATGTCCTATGTATACTGCTGCTCTCTCAAGCAGATGAGAAATGCTAATGCCCATAGATGGCGATGCGCTCACCCTCCACAAAAAAAACAATCAGCTGAATTTAACCTATAAATTTTCACTGTGTTTCAATTAAGGTTTTAATGAAGTACCTGAAAAAAGGCCCAAAATAATCACAATATAAGCATACAACTAATTTTGTAACGCATCTTTGCATCTTACGAGAGAATTTGTAAACTGCCAAAATCTCTTATTATCTTCTATGTATGTCATTTAGTAGTAATTTGTCATTAGCAAATGCGATTTTAAGTTGGAAAATCTTCATACGATAACTATAATATACATCGATAACTATAGTATTTTATTATAGATCAAAATTGTTCTGGACCTAACGGATTCGCAAAATGCAGCTCAAAATTTTTGGAGCTCCTAAAATACAATTTTTTTTTTATCAACCGCAAATGGTAATAACTGAGGTGTGCGGTTTACGACCATCGAAATTTCGGCACGTGCGCAAGCATTAATCCACTTTCATCAAATTCATCAATTCCAAACAGGCTCCTGTGGTTTCACTTATTTATTAATTTCACCGACAACGGAAACGAAGCGTGGAGTTGCACCGGAATTGACTGAATACGTAGACGTAATGTTAACAACAGGTGACCTCCTGAAATTTTAAAGAATTTCCGGCCAGTAGGCACAACATGCGATTTTGAAATGTTCAAAAGAAAGCTAGACATTAAATTATGCAGACAATCGAAAAAAAGTATAGTATGCAATGAAAATTTTTGTTGTGTCCAGTTCAATTATTCACAAATCCGTCTGAAAGGTATACCTTCTTCTTCTTCTTCATGTCTCCATTCTGGAGGTTGACTATCATTATTGCTATTTTGATTTTGGAAACTGCGACTATAATAGGTCACATGACGTGACATTAAACCATTTTCGCAGATTCCTAAGCCAGGACATTCTTCTCGCTGAAGGTATACCTTCATATTACCCTAATTTACCTAGATTATATTCTCATATAGGATACAAATTACCTACCTCTTACTATGCATTAAGAATAAATAGAGTACGTAATCCAGATTACATCATCATTACTTTATATCGTTACATTATAAACCTAACTAAATAACATACTCTGAGAAAGTTCATTAGTGTTGTGCCCAGCAATGTGCCATGGGAAATATTTCCAGGGGAACATTCCCTGGGAACAGAAATATTCCCGGAAAGGTTCTGGAACCACATACATTCCAAAAGCCATGTGAATTTATAAAATAAATTCTTATTTTTTTAAATTCAATTCAAATATTTCTGGAAGAGTCCAGGAACCTCGTAAATTCCAAAAGTCATGTGAATTTATAAAATAAATTCTAATTTTTTTATATTCAATTCAAATATTTCTGGAAAAGTCCAGGAACCTCATAAATTCCAAACGCCATGTGAATTTATAAAATAAATTCTTATTTTTAGAATTAAATTTAAATATTCCTGGAAAATTCCAGAAACCTCATAAATTCCAAAAGAAATGTGAATTTATAAAAAAACATATTTTCCAAATTCAATTCAAATATTTCCGGAAAGTTCCAGGAACCTCATAAATTCCAAAAGCAATGTGAATTTAAAAAAAATCTTATTTTTTCGAATTCAATTCAAATTAATGTCTATTAGAAATGATAAAAGCATATGTTTAAGGTTTTATCCATTAATTACCAGTTATGTATTTAAGGTTGTTATATTATTATGTTTATCTATGAAGATACATTAGTTAAGTTAATTCTTCGTAGATATCATGCCTCTGATGATGGTTTTTAAAAAAAAAAGAAACTAGTCAGTCGAAATAAAATAAATAAATAATAAAATAAAATATTTTGTTCCAATTCGCATTATTAAAATGTTCATTACGTATATTGAATGTCATCATTAAAACGAAATGAAAACACTTTAATCGAAAGGATGAATAAAATTATTACATTTTCTCTTTATTCACTATAACCATTGACATCGTGAATGAAGTACAAAATAGGTAAATTCGTACTATCCTTGAAATTTTCGTTGTCACCTGACAATGTGACACTTCATGCAAATTCTTCAATTCTAATAACGAATTGGAAAAAATCTTGTATGATACACGTGAATAAAGCAATTTTATCCACTCGAAAACATTATCGCACTCGGTTTCGCCTCTTGCGCTAAAATGATTTTTCGTGGATAAAATTCGACTTTATTTACTTATACCACAAATTGCTATTTTACCAGTAAGTGCCAAATAATAATATAACAACCTTAAAAAATATGTTATTTGATTACTGTATACAGATGTGGACATAGAAGTTTGAAAAGTTGAAAAGAACAAGACTTTTGAAACAACATAATTGCAAAATACTTGAATTCTGGACACACAGTACTTTTGACAGACCTAGTCGATTTAAGACTAAAAAGAGGTTCAAACGTACGGGTAATGTAAAATAAGCAAGCATAGGTAAGAAAAAAAAACAAATATATTCAGACACATAAAAGTAATTACCATTATTTTCAGAATCAGATTCCCAATCTTCAGCGGAATTATGATAATTGGCAAAATATCCTAGACATTAAAATTACGCATAAATTTACGCCACATTTGCCATATTTTGCCACATTTCAGGAGTGCAACTTTCATCCATAAGTTTAGAGTTCCCTTTTTATTTTTAGTTTCAAAAGTTACATTTTTGGTTACAAAATATTTACTGTTTACAAAATCCTCCAGCATAGGATTGTGCTAGCAGGTCTCAGTGATAGGGAAAATATCTTAAGATATCTATACCGTGTTGCTAATGTGTCAATTTCATATTTTACTAGTATTTGGTAAAACGGGTTCCAGTAGCTGCCCTAATTGAGTTTTTGTATAGTATGTTGGAAAGAAATGTTAGACTTTGATAAATTATTGATGAATTTTCGAAATTATTTCGAAAATATGACAGATTATCACCAATACTACAGTCTTGATGGAATTGATTCATTCATGATCAATTAAAAGTCGCCATTTTGCAATATTTTCTAATTTGGCAGCATTATTACTAATTTTCGAAGCTAAATTTGAAAATTGGTAGCACCATTATCAATTTTCGAAATAGTTTCGAAAATATGACAATAATACAGAAGTACATGACATAATTGAAGACTCTGCTGCAACAAGGTGATAAGTCCATTCATGATCAATTAAAACTCGCCATTTTGCAATATTTTCTAATTTGGCAGCATTATTACTAATTTTCGAAGCAAAATTTGAAAATTGGTAGCACCATTATCAATTTTCAAAATAATTTCGAAAATATGACAAGAATACAGGAGTACATGACATATTTGAAGACTCTGCTGCAACAAGGATAAGTCATTTTCAACAAATTGGAATATGACCAGTTTTTAGGATAAGAATAAGAATAAGAATAATTTATTTACGTGCTATTACATAGAGTTACACACATAGAGTTTACACAGTTTTACACATACGATAATAAATAGAGCTTTACCGTTTGGTGCAACAATTTTCTTTTCTTTAATACATAGTAAAGAACTGATTTATTTTTTAAATTTCCTAATACTAGCATTTTGAACGTATCCCCTTGTGACAGCAGAGTCTACAATTATGCATTACAGCTTTGTTTGAATCAGGAGTAGTAGGTTTATCCAAATGGACATAATGATAAAAAGCATTGACCAAAATAGTAACAGTTCCAAAACCATCAAATGACAGAGCCGGAATTATTTGGTTTCGTATCCACTGTTTACCTAGCTGACTATTCATAGTTTGTAGTAATTTCGAGCATTGCCTTTGGATCTTATCCTCAAATCTTAAATTAATGGATGACTGCATCCATCTAGAAAACCAGCAGAACATCCATCATGAAGTACCTACGATAAAGCGTTCACCTTCTGATTTCCTTGCTCTATAATAGTTTTTATGAAGATTGTCGCAAATCCAAGATTTAGTAGGAAAACGTTTTTTTATAAATCCAAGTTTCGTCAATCAAAATGAATCTTGTATTATAGTAGGCTTGATTATATTTCATGTAAGACTTTATAAATTAATTTTTTTGTAATACTATTATGAGTGGCTTTCTTGTTAGAATTTGTGTTAAATTTTTTAAAATAAACTAAAATGTGTTATTTTCCATTTTGTGCCTGTTCCCCATTAACTTTATTAATTTTATATAACAATATACGTGATCCACTGTAGTGTAACTTTTCATTTTTTTTTTTTATAAATCCAAGTTTCGTCAGTAAAAATGAATCTTGTATTATAGTCGGCTTGTTTATATTTCAAGTAAGATTTTATAAATTTAGTTTTTTGTAATACCATTATGAGTGGCTTTCCTGTTAGAATTTGTCTTAAATTTGTTCAAATAAACTAAAATTTGTTATTTTCCATTTGGTGCCTGTTCCCCATTAACTTTATTAATTTTATATTACAATATACGTGATCCAGTGTAGTGTAACTTTTCTATAGCAAAAGGTAATAAAAACGTTTAAAGTAAAATGTTTGCCGACTTGTTTGGGTCCAAGAATTTTGCGATCTAGTATAATGAAACTTTTCTATAGCAAAAGGTTATAAAAACATTTAAAGTACAATCTTTGCCTATTTGTTTGGGCTCAATAATTTTGTGATCTACTTCTTCGCGTATATAACAGTTTGTGCAAACATTCCTGACGCTTCCTGACCAACAGTAAACTTTTTTTCTTATACGACAAATTGTAGCTCTACATATATCAAAATAAAATCCTTCAAGTCTATAAAAGTATCAATAAAATTTTAATCACCGAAAATATCTTTGACAGTTTTTATTCTAATTGGTTATTATTTCAATTTGGCACTAAATAGCGTCATTCGTGAAAACATTTAATTAGTGCGACTTTCAACTTTTGATCAAGCACATTTCATGGTTTACGCGGCATAATTTATATTTAAATTAGAGTTTGACAACAAAAGCTGCATCGCTGCCGCTCAAAAGGAGCGAAGGACATCGACAATTACATATACACAAATATTCATACTGATAATATTGTATGTGCAACTATTGTTTTATATTTTACACTCAGCTTATCGCTCCAGTTACTGCAAATCGTAGTCCATTTTTTTTTCGGACAAAAATATACTGCTTTTCATAAGCTTGGGCTTTTCATAAGTTAAGAATATTTTCAGAAAATCAGTCTTGATTTTTTCAACAACAAAAAAAACATCGTAAGCAATCTATTTCGAAAATATACCAATATCCTTATTTTGATCCCTATTCTTATGAATGGTATTTGTTCGAAATAGATTTCTTACGAAGTTTTTTTTTTGTTGAATATTTGTTTGAATGAAAATTAAAACTGATGCATTTTCTAACAATATCCTTAATGTATGAAAATCTGTATATTTGCATGTTTTTCATTATCAGATTATCACGACAGGTTGCTGAGAATTCTATTAGTTTTTGTAGACGAAACTAGTTGAATGTGCTTTCATGTACAAATAAGTACAAATGTCCTTATTTTGATCCCTATTGAAAAGCAGTATATTTGCATGTGTATTCATATCCGAAATAAGAATTGGTTTTAAAGTATCTGCCAAAATAAGTAATATTTTTATAAAACACTTTTGAATCGGTGCGAACGTATAATTTTTTAACAGAACAATTGTAATTTATGAAACTGCTGGTTGATAGTTTTCCAAGATTATCACAATAGGTTGCTGAGAATTCTTTTAGTTTTTGTAGACGAAACTAGTTGAATTTGCTGTTATGTACAAATAAGTAGAATGGTACGTGTATTTTAGTCAATAAAATCACTGGATCTCCTAATTATTTGTAAAAGCTTAAATTTTTCGTATTTTGCGTTCTATCAGTTAAGCCGTCTAGGCTGTACACACTTCGAAAACTTACGATTTCGAAAATTTTCATGATTACAATACTTTCTTTTTCCACGTACATGAAAGTAAAATGCAATTACAATTCGTCAAATCGTGGTGCACTAATTATTTCCCCACTCCTGCAATAATATATCATAATAGAATTCAACGTGTCACTGATTGCCATTCTTGCAAAAATTCATGAGAACGCCGTAGTTTCTTCATTTGTAGAGTATAATTATAAAAAGCGAAGCAGCAAGAGTAATTATGATATTAGAATGTTTTCAACTTCTTCATTACGACACAATTCTGTGGGATAAACTCAGGTGGAATAAACTTCAGCATCTCTTCAAAATTTACGTCGTAACGCTTCAATTGTCACAAACTTATTTTTATTAGAATGTTATTAGAATATTAGAATGGTTTCAACTTCTTTGTTACGACACTAAACTGTGGAATAAACTCAGGTGGAATAAACTTGAGCATATCTTCAAAATTTACATCGTAATGCTTCAATTGTCACAAACTTATTATTATTAGAGTTAAAATCAAATTATAAAAATGCATCATTTTATTCGTTAATTGTAGTTGCAAATTAATTGAGTTCCCATTTCTGCAAGAATGAAACATAAATTAGTTCTGCGTGTCAATGAAAAGCGTAATTGTTGTAAAAATTCGTGAGAATGCTATTATTTATTTATTGGTCGAGTTAATTGCGCTGTTGGAAACCAGAGTGGTGTAAGTCTATTTTTATTTAAATTGATACAAGTCCAGAAATATACAAAGAATTACAAGGGAAGTATACAAGGATATATTTCTTGATATATTCAATGAAAGTCAAACAAATTGTAATTTTGTATTCCTGTATTTTTGAATTTTGTAATCTGGATTCTAGATTTGAAGGTTTTGGTATAGAATAGGCTATTATATTGTATATGATAAGACAGTTAATATAAAAGTAACACAGACAAGCCCATGGCTTTCGTGGAAAATGTTACTTTGTAAGCATGTTTGATTAAAATTATTAATATTTATTTAAATATTAATTAAATGTTAAATTATTATTATTATTTATTATATACATGCCTATATTTCTGGACTTATCTGAATACAAAAAATGGCCTTACTTGTTTTCAACGGCTCAATTATAAAAGTTAAAGATCGAAACGAGTACTGTTAATATTGGAATGTATACAATTGATGCTTGTTTGTTGTAACACTAAATCGTGGTTACCTCTATTTTGGTCAATATTAAATACAATGTCTACGATAAAGACAATTATACCTATGTGAGTATGTGATAATGGCTGAAAGGTCGAAACAATAAAATTGTAGAGTAATATAAATTACTGTAACGCCAACAATGTGTTTATTTTACCTTGATCAATATGTTTACCCATACATTCTAAACAATAAATAACGTTATTTAGTGTTAAAACTTTTTTGTCTCCGTAAATCACTATAAATTATTATAACAGTTCAAATTAACTTAATAAAATGTATGCTCTGTATAATTTAATTCGCAGATTATATTGGTGAACTAATTAGGCTCCCACTTCTGCTCTATACAACGTAGTTCAGTTCGACTTGTCACAGCATAATAGTTGCAAAAACTCATGAGAACTAGGCAGTTTCTCCATATCTAGAGATGATTATAATGAGCACAATAGAAGCAAGAAATTCTGATATGTGAATTTATATGGTTTATACTTTTTTTATTAGGACCCTGAGTCGTGGTGGCTTCTGGTGAACTAGACTTGAAAACCACCTCAAAATTTGCGCTATTCTGTCTCTTATAGCTAGAAAATATTATTTATATATTTGTTTATTTATTTATTTACGGGGAAACACCTGTTACAATATTTAAATATATAATCGAAACAATAATAACAACTTAAATACTAAAATTTACAATAGCTACTGTGAATTAGACTATTAAGCTAGCGTAAAAATACTAACTAACTCACCCTAAGCTAGCACGGACATGTCTCTTAAAAATAGATCTAAAAGAATAGTAGGGAGCATTAAAAATATTGAACCAGTTACTTGAATTGAAAAATTTGGTGTAAAGCATAATTCGACTGAGACACATTACAGCTAATATTAGACGAAAAAGTTTGTTCGCGGAATAATGGTTTAGAATTTAGATCTTGAGAAATTCTTAACTATTGTTTTGAAAACAAAAATTGCAACTAGTTGCGTACTTACATTTATTTAACACTAGAGACAGGCTATTATAAATACAATGTCTATACAAAAATTCATAATATTCTAAAATTTACAAAATTTCGTGTAAACTGGAAAAATATTCTCGTAAATTAAAAATCGAAAGTTGTACTCTGCAATACATTTAACCAATATATTCTGTAATTATTTACAAGCGAATAAGATTTGTATCGAGAGATATGCTGCTATAAAAAAATCTCTGCTAACATCTCTTCCATTCCATAAAAACGCTTGAAAGAGTTTTTAAGCTTAACACGAATCTGTAAAAAAATATATCTTATACTTTGTACAGGGTTGTCGAAAACCAAAAAAAAACATGAAAAATTAAAAGTTTGTACTTCTATAGTTTCTTTACTTACAATAATTTTAAAAATTTGCAAATACATTCTCATTGCAACCCTTTGATCTACAATCGATAAGGTGCTTAGTTTTTTTTTCTACGTCGATTCGGATTTGATTTATTGACGTCAACTTTGTTTCTTTCTTTGCTTTTCTCTCTCTGTGAATCTTTGAATACAATCATTTTTAAATGGAAAACAAAATCTTTACACAAATAATGCTGATCTCCTCGATATATTTCATATTAATATATTGGACAGTACGGATTAAAAATTACCAAAATTGCAAATTAATCCATAAACAGAGAAACAACTTGCTATGTTTTTACCACAAATTGTGGTAAATTTGTGGTAAAAACATAGCAAGTTGTTTCTCTGTTTTTTAGTATGGACTATCACGTAGTAAAGGTCGAAACCATCTTGATGATTAATCCATAAACTATAATTCTAAAGTTGTTTGCCGCGTTCACTAATTTTAATCAATTGGACGATTATTGGTCAATTTATTAAATCGGTAATTTGATTATATAAGTTTATTTCCGATATAAAGTATAAATATGTAAATATTCTTATCACAATAGAAAAATCTATTCCAATTACTATATGTATTTCAATAAAATAATAGGAAAATTGTTAAACATGCTTTTAATATGTAGGTATATATATAAACAAAAATCATCGAAAATTTTTAATAGCCAAAAATGTAAGTCACTAAAGCAGTTTATTTGCTTCGTGTACTGAATGAAATCATATTGTGCACTTGATTAAAAAGTGTATTAGTAAGTTCATTCATATTTAAGCGTTAATTAAATGAAAAATCAAGTCAATTTTGAAAACAGTTTAAATATAAATGTGTAATTGCGGTGATGCAAATTATATAATGGACTTGTGATTTGTGCAAACTAACGAGAAAAATGATTCACGCCAATCATCGTCAGAATGGCAATGAATTAAATATCTGTTGACATTTTCAATTTCCACCTAATTTTCGCACGCTTACCAGATTATTGTCCTTAAAAATCGACATGTTACTGGTATCCAAAAGGCGCGTCTCTCATCAAACAGGAAACATCGCACACCGAACAGAACGCAAGCCACTTCCGGACATTTAACTCGTCCATGCACCGGACAGCACGGTTCCCACGTGTTAATGTGCGCTCCGCGTAAAGCTTGTATTATAACTGAAATAACATTTAGGAGGAAAAGTTTATGCGAAACTTGACTGATAATTACCTGACATCAATACCGCCATTGGCGGACGGAAGTCACGTGGATGCGCGCGAAGTGCTCCCATTAGCCCGTTTGAATGTTGGTTTAAAAGAGCGCCAAATTGTTTTAGCATGGACATTGTTACTAAATTTACTAAATTAATAGTAAATCAATTATATGCTAGTATATTTTTATTGATAACACCGTGACTAAATGCAATTGATTGGAAATAAACAACAAATTATAATTCAATGTACACAGTATAAATCGAAGGCAGCGCGGGTATTAATACCAAAACAAGTGTAAAAACAAACTTGGCTATTCATTGACATCCCTGACACTTATAAAAGTCATCATTTTAATGTGTTAATTCAGCACAAGAACTGTTGAAGTGTCCAGATTTTAATCTTAGCTGAATTACTGGTAAGCAAATAATGCCAATTTTGCATACACACTCCGCAATGGCACGTCTCGTGATAAAGTAATCATTTATTCGAGTCGAATAAATGCTTGCTGAATCTTTGCTGAAATTTACATGCTTAGTTTTTTCTGATTTTGAATTTGGCGCCACGTCTCGTTTAGTTGATAATGTACGATGGCGCCCCCCTCATGCGTCCACTTCAATTCAGTTATTTTCATTCTAGTGTCGGCTGAGGAAGAGTTTTAATTTTAGGAATACACACACACGTTACGCGAACATGACTGATCCAGCGTAAGTATTTTGTAGTTATCCTTAATCTTGGGAGTATGGACGTCCCGCTAAATAGGCCCCCCATTTACATTCAACGTTCCTTCGAGAATTTGTAAATGCGTTCTCGTGTTTAGCGGCACGGCCATGTTGAAACTGCTTTTCTGTAAATCACTATTGATTCTCGAACATTCTTTAATTGCAACTGTCCGCTCTTAATTGGCGAAGCGTGGGTCTGCACCTTGTGGCTCCGCACTCTTTTGCCATGCAAATTAATTACTTCGATTGCTCTCAACCTAACCTCACAATTTCAGGCTACCTCCTCCAGTTATGTGGGCCCAGAGGTCCGCAGTTGTATTTCTAACCATAAATTTAGAGGACGTCAAGGACTCCGATATAAAGTAAGTTGATGAGAAAAGGCGAGCTGTGAAGCATTGCTCGGTAGATTGGCACTCCATTTCCTAGATAGCACATGTTAAACAAAAGCATTTTCATTGTTAAATGCCGAGCAGTGCTGCCAATATTATTGTAGACCAAATATATGAAAAATTTTAACAATTGTTTCAAATGATACTTGAAGAAATGTGATATATTTTATATTATACATTCAACATTTGCTTGGGGTAAATGATAATGAAAATTTAAATCATTTCTCTCTTAATCATTATCTTCTTGTACCCATGTTGGGTGTCAAGGAGTACGCATATTTAAATTTGTGGCAGTTTGATGCCATTTCTTACCAGTATGACAAATGATTTTACTTGTCGAGCCAATTACTGTCAATTGTACTATAAAATAAATTGACTGCAATATATGAACCAGTAAAAACCACAGAATTGAGAATACATCACAGGCAGCATAAAGGTGTACATTTACATTTTTAGTCATTTGGTGAGTATGTGTATTACATAATATTTCTGCCATATTTCACAGTAGCTGTAGCTATTAATTTCGCAGATATAACTGTGAGATTTCCAATTTTAGATTCACAAAAGATTCGGTATACTTCAAAGGTTCCGGGGGCCTGGAGCGAAAGAATTACGAGGTGACGATACCTCTATTCAAAGAAATCGACCCGGTAAAAAGCAAGAGCTTCAACAGGGGCAGGTGCATTGAGGTCGTGCTGGCGAAGGCAAACACCGAGGAGGAGTACTGGGCAACCCTTACATCAGACAAAAAGAAGCACCACTGGCTGAAGTGCGACTTCAACAAATGGCAAGACGAGGACGAGTCTGGTGATGAGGGTCTTGGCGGCATGGGAGGCGGCGGAGGCGACTTCGAGGAGATGATGAGACGGATGGGCGGCCTAGGCGGAGCCGGCGGCGAAAAACCCTCGTTTGACGACCTGGATGTCGGCGACGCGGACTCCGATGATGAGCCTCTGCCAGACCTCGAGTAGTTTGCTCCTGGGACAAACTTAATGTTGTTTAATTTAATGTATCATATATTTTGGAATTATTAATCAGCAACAAAGAAGCCATTTTGATACGTGCGGCGATGCTGAGGTTAAACACGTTTTTGATTATACATTCGGTAATAAATTCGTTTAGGGCATTAAATACAGTTTAGTCTTCAAAATTCGGTTACATTTTTTCTAATTTTATATCCAAAAATTGTGCTAGTAGATTTTACTATCTTCATTTTTAGGTAAACCAGTTTTTGTGGATTTAGGTTCATAATTTTATATAATAAAAACCGTTTAGTCTACCCAAAATTATTTATGCACTCTACCTTTAAAGGATTCGAAACAGCAAGGGAATAGTTTAACTGTGCTTTTATTATCATTTGTAATAAATATTCAAAATGCAGATTAGGATATAAATGCAATTGTAGTTATCCAGAACGTTACATTCCTTTACTTTCCTGTTGCTCAAATTTTGGGTACTTTTCTTCAACATCCTTCCAAGATTGCTTGTTGTATGAAAGATTGTGGACTATCGAGGCTATTTCTGACAACTGAAAAATAACAAAACCGTCAACATTCCATCCAATCCCACATTCATAAAACTATCTTCACAAACATCAAGTTTAACATGTTTTTGAATCTTAATTTTTTTTTTCATGTTTAGATTAAGATATACAGTTATATTTGCAAATAGATCTAATATTTGAATAGCCATATGAAGATAATGATATGCTATCATTTTACAAACAAAATTTATATAATCAATAACTTGATTCCAATCTATTGACCTCTTTTGAAAATTGTAACAAAATTTAAATTACCAAAAAATTGGGCAGCACCCATTTATATAATAAATAAACGTTTCTTGATTTCTTTATACCATGACTTCCATTCTTTTCCATTCAAAACAATTGTTCATTTAATTAATGTCATGGTAACAAATTATACGTGTATGTATAATGTCGTCCCTTTTGCCAATACTACATAATGGCATTTGGACCACAATTAGAATTGGCAATAAACTGATGTGTAAAATATTACTTACCGGGATTCTAACTTGTCCCATTGAATCCCTTTCACGTAACGTCACACTGTTTGGTTCTTTTACAGTGTCAAAATCAACCGTAATGCCATATGGAATTGATATCTCATCTGTGCGAGCGTATCTTCTACCAATAGAACCAGAACTGTCATCAACTTTATGTGAAACATCTACTTTTGTTAAACTTGAAGCTGCAACAAAAATATAAATTAAATAATATTACATATTGGGTAAAACTGAGCGACGTTTCAGTAATCATTTTTGATTATTCTTAATATCTAATAACAATACTTACATATTTCTTTGATAAATGGTATAAACTCGGCATTGGAACTAAGAGGCAAGACACTGCACTTCAACGGAGCTACAGTGGCTGGTAACGATAAATAGGTTCGTTGCTCATCGTTTTCACGCATCTTAAAGTTGTGCTCGAATATTGCATACATAATTCGTCCAACACCTGTAACAAAATTATTATAACTACCAAAAATTAAGTGATGAAAATAATTGCAATTGTGTTGATCTTATAAGAACGTAAATTTATATGCTTGTGGTGATCTAAAGAATAAACAATTATATTTTTAATTATAGAAACGTTTTGATAGACAAATTTGATTTGGTATTTATGACCATGGCAGAATAAATTTAATGATTATAGATTCTGTAATATATTGTTATATAAGCATCCCAATTTTCCCAAAATTTTACAATAATGGATTACTTTGTGTCAATGACTATTTAAGAAAAAAATATTTTCACTGTTTCTGTGTCACTAATCGAACTCTCGTACGCTTTTGGCTTATTATACATGTCAATAATTAATAAAACTAATTACCAAAGGATGGTTCAATTACACTAGGAATGATCTCTTCTACATGCAACGTCTTCTGGTACTTCTGAACAGAAATCATGTCTTTCATTAGTTTAAATGTTTTGGCTTCGACTTGAAGATCATAAAATCTGAAAATGTATAAATTGTATTTAAACCTTCCGTTTGCAACAATTATTTAAATGTAATATCTATTCAGCATCTTATACTAGTTATGAGTATGATTAGCATCGTTTTACCCATCAGTCTCTAGTTTTTTATTCACATCCTCAATGTCATGGTCTGAAAGAGCATTCAAGGCATCTGTGATCAATTTCGCATCTTTCTTAAAGGTTTTTCCTAGCACACCTTTGTTAGGCATGACTTCCACCATATCCACGATTTTAGCTTCAGTAAGCTTCTTTTCCGCGGCCAACCTAACACCAGTAGCTTTTGTGTGCTGTGTGAGGTCAAACGCTGATCGGTCCGCACAACCCACACACTCAATCCAACCCTGATTAAATAAAAAAAAAGGTACCACAATATTAATATATTTTCAAATAAGAAATTATCAGATCCAAAAAGTTTGTGCAGTTTTTAATGAAAAAAAACAAATCTATTACACACCATAACTGGATAATTAGTACTGTTTCGTCTAGAATATTTATGGAATCAAGACTAAAACAGGCCAAACATTTTGGTCACCTGTAATTTCTTTGGAAAGATACACTTACATAACTGGTTAAGCACTCGGCATCCCAACAATCTTGAGCATAATGGGCCATTTCGTTGGCCATATGCTGACGGAAACGAAGCTTGGTTGGTTCAACGCCTGCTTTAACAAGGAATGATTGAATGCGAGCCATGAAATAGCCCAAAGTTTCGTTGGCAACCAAGCCCTGAAAAGAACAAGTTATATGAAGGTTATTTTGGTCTTATTGATTCTTAGTCTCAGATTAAATCCCCGGTGTACCTTTGCAACAGCATCGCCAATCTTTACTTTCTCAGCTGCCTTTCCATCCATTTGGTTGCATGCCGAGTAGAGCAACATTTCCATATCAGCTATATTACTGAACTTGGGGTGATTTTTATCAACTGGATCGCAGAAGTGTTCAATTTCAGCCATTGTAAATTCACGCACCCGGATTAATCCAGAACGGGGAGAGATTTCATTACGGAATGCATTTCCTAAAGCAAATATGATATATGAATAAGAAGCATTTTCTTACAAATAAGCAAAAAATGTTTCACATAAATTATTGCATCTCAATAATTAAAAATGAATATCTTTATATCCACAAAAGACACAATTCTTGAAGTGTAGACAATGCATTACAAAAATTAAATTAACCTATTTGAGCAGCTGCAAATGGCAATCTTCCTTGATTGAATTCCAGTAGCCGCTTGAAATTGACGAAGATGCCTTGAGCAGTTTCGGGCCTCAAAAAGCTGCAAAATATATACATGAAAAAGGCGTCACTCCAAGTTACACCCATTTTACCCTTTAATTAAGCCAGACGGTCCAATCTGAGTTCCGAACATGAGATTGAATTCAATAGGCTCGGTCAAGTCATTGTTAGTCAATGGACTTTTCATGGTAAATTTTGTCATGACTGCAGACATTTCTTCCTTATTCATCCCATCCAGCTACAACAAAATTAAAACATCATATTTCAACAGTTTAGAGTTTCGGAAGTTTAGATCTCAATGTAAATTATATCGTAATATTATCATTGTATTCTATAGAATCAGATAATTATCTATAGATAATTAATATCCTGTAGATATTATAATTATTAATATTTAATATAAATAATTAGATAATATTCTATAAATAATTATCTTTAGAATGAGATAATTATGTAATAAATAAAAAGTGGTTTACTTTGATAATAATGTCTTGGCATTCGGCCTTTGTATCGTCCGACGTCTTTTTATCGGCGCAAACTTTTTCCAGGTGCCCCTTGATCAAGTGGTCAAGCCGGAAGCATTCCCCAGTCTTAACATCCTTGGTCATCAAATCAGCGAAACGATCCACATGCCCGGAAGCCCTGAAAGCAACTGTCAAATAACAAAATCAAGGGTGCAATTCCAGCAATTACTTGAGCACAGCCTCGGGTGTCAGCACCGAGCAGTCTACCTCCAGCATCTGCTCCTCGAGCACGAAGAACTGCCGCCACATGTGCAGCAGGTTGGCCTTAAAAGCGCATCCCATTGGACCGAAGTCAAACTGTCCAGTGATGCCGCCATAGATGGCAAAAGACTGGTCGTAGAAGAACCTCCGCTTGAGAAGGTCTTCCATTTTCGCCCTATCAAAAGTAGCCACATCAGGTACGAGACTCAACTCCTTGTCTTCTAGAATCTTTTTCCTCGCTTTCAGTTCAGCCACGGCTTTCTTCACTTCAAAATCAGTGGCGCCAGACGTTTTCAATTCACGTACTAAATCACCCTAAAATTTAAGAATAGTGATTAAAATTTCTTGTTGCTTGTTGCTTTAAATAACTAGCGCTTGCAATAAAATGTCAATTTCAAAGTACACTTTTGGGACACCCTGACAATCAAATTTACAAAGCAACACGTATGTTACGATATAAAATCGTTACTAAGTAACTATTCGCATTATTTTGATAGGATTATATGGGGGTACATGCTATTATTATGGGGTATAAAGTTAGTTCACCTCCCATGGTGCACCCTGGATAACGCTAAATGAAATAACACATACAGGCAGTCAGATAATATTATGAACTCCTGACAAAAATCATTCTATAATACTACAAATGAGAAACGTAACCATCATGATAGTGACTGTAACACATTACCACTGATGCAATACCATACTTAGATACTCGGAACTTATAATTGTAAATTAAAAACCTGTAATGTAGTCTGGTGTGCCATACGCTAAATAAATACTATGATATGCAATTGCAGTTCATACTCACTTGCTCTTTGACACAGGCTCTTAGAGGTGCCAAGATTTCCTCAATCTTCGGGTCTGCCATGTTATCCAGGAAGACTTTAAGCTTAACTTGTCTGTGGTTTTTCTTTGTTCCCCACTTGGTGCTGTAACAATTGCCGATAACGTGAGTGAACGGGCGCACAACTCTAGTTAATTGCAAGTGACCATCTCTCCTGATGGGATTCAGTGAAAGTCTACAGATGTTGAGAAAAATTCTGTGTAATTGCATTTATGATTGCCACGCGGCACTTCTGCCGTTGCTGTGGGTGTGCATGCAAGATAAATTATGGTTTATATATTTATAAGCTCTGAAACTTATGGTTCGTGCTAGCTGTGTCATAGTTTTAATTAATATCAAATAATACGGTGCATTTTATTTTAAAATCTAACCTTAAATTTCAATGGAGTCCACACTACACCGCGCTGTTGCACAATTTTACCGCAATATTCAGTGTATTTTAAAATTATGATTGATTGCTTCCTTGCTCAAATAATCAATTGAGTTATTAACTATTGCCTGAAATTTATTGTATTGTCAGAAAATTGCGTCAAATTACAATCATAACTTGTTTCACAAAATAGGAAGTTACTTTTTGTCCCCTGGAATCAGTGAATTGATTTTATGTATAAACCAACCTAACGTAACCACACTGCCATTCCTGGGGACTGCAGATTTCAACTGACATGTTAGTTTTAAGCTCCCTTCTAAATTTAAACTTCAAGTTCAATGACAATTTTTATACCATTTTCAATAATAAATAATAATAATAACGTACTCTATAAATACTGGGTGTTTCAAATTAAACCACCCAAATCGCCATTTCCATCCACCAGGTGGCAGTTAGTTTTCTATGCGTAAATTATTTGAAAAAGTGACAGCTGTTTGAATTTCCCGCTCGTTAATAAACTTTTAAGGTTGGTACTTACAAGTGGCAGGACATGAGGGAATTTAGAGAAGGAAATTATTGAAGCGATTTATAAATGAATGATACAAATAATAGTTCTAATGTTATAAGCACTAATTTTATCGATTTTTGAATATTAACTGACTCTAAAATCTACAACATATGTATAAGTGAATGGCATTTTTTATCTAAAATCCCGTGACAATTGATGCCCGCCTATGATCGATGGAATCGCAGGTAAGTCACCAACACTGCGAGTTGAAAAATAACGCGCCAAATTCAAATACCTAACAAACATTAATGAACGCTCTGTATTCACAAAGATTCGTTCGCGTATTTGCCGGGCGCTGCCATCGCTTGTAAGGTTCATATCTAGACTTAATTGTACATGATTTTTGTATTCATATCTTTATCTTATCGTTATTTAATAACAAAAGCCTTTGTCATTAGATTTATCGGGGATAGACTGATAAATAAACATGATTTTTTTTATTATATGATACTAAAGAAATTATGTCTTCTAATAAATGTTGGAGGGTTTTAATTTGACTCGTAATGACGATAATAACAATGCAATTTGGGAAAATTGCAGGAGATGATTCGCGAATTTTTAAGCTGTTGCATTAAATTTAGGTGTTGTAACTCTGCTAACGGCGTGAAAATGGAAATCGCTCTAGAATCCTGCTTCGAAAAGTCAGCTTTTGCGTCCAAGAGAAAGTGCTTCTTGGTGTTGTGTACATTATCAATTGACGTAGATAAGAGATGTCCCGTAACAACAGCGTTTGGGTGAAACCTAGTGCAATTAGTGCCGTCGTTAGTAGAGCGCCGCTGTAGTCACAAAAAAAACCACGTTTAGCCCGCAAGGTGGTAAAGTCCTGCATCCCAGCCGCGAATACCTGCCCTCGAAAAAAGGTAAATATCACAGCAGAATCCAAACAACACACACCTCCAGCACGATGTCAAAAATCTGACAGTCCCGTTTGATCGAGTTTTACATAAGTTCACTCTGCCGTGCTGAAACCGCGAGCCATGAGCGGCCAGAGGCCTGCAAACACACCACCACTGACACAATGCTGACCCCAGCAATCGATCCTTGATCCTCGACCGGTTGATAGTGTTTACAGTAAACAAGACGGACTCAAAGCACAATCCAAGATGCAGAGGAACAAGGGGTGCAAGAAGCATGCCAAGCCGGAGCGGGAGGCAATACATTCGGGGCACTTCATGGTGTCGCACTTTGAAGCCGAGGCGCAGGATGACGAAGACGAGCTCGCTGTACCCATACCTGAGGTGAACGAGCCCAAGATTGAAGTCGGCAGTACACCCATCAAGCAGGAGAGAATCGACAGCGAGGGGATTAAGTGGCTCGCCAGGAGACCGCAGCTTGGTATCGACACTAGCCTCTCCAAGCTCTTTCAGTGCATGTCACTCGCATACAGGTTGGAATTTTATACGATATAATGCATCAGTTACAGTTACATCCATCTAGTAATATTTATATATATTTTCGTAAACAAAAGGGTCCAAAATTTAAAATTACACAAACGATACAATGTTTATAATGTTGTTACGTTCCTTTTGTACTTTTAAATCACATTTAATGCAAGTCTTTCCTTAGCACCTCTTCTGCTATTATTAATGATTTTTCACACACAGGCAAAAACTGACTTCACCAAAGTGGAACAGATTCCGAGGGATTCGACTAAGATGGAAAGACAAAATAAGATTGAACAATGTGATTTGGAGGTGCTGGCACATGCAATGTAAGTGTACTTTTGATCACATAACTTTAACTTTTAACAAGGTAGCGTTTTCGTCAATCTTTACACAAATCATTCAGCATAATTTGCTTTGTGTCAATTTTGGTGATAACACAACTCTTGATAAACGGTATACTATTATTGTCGTTGCTTGAATCAGAACACCTCATTAAGGAGTGTACTCATTGAAGCAGAGCAAAGCAAAACTGGTTTTATGTTCTCAAGGAACATACTGCGCCTCACAAACCTTGTGTATTCACAATCATTCGGAATGGCACGTATATGAATGGGGCTCAAAAGTTGAGTAATGTTTGCTACTACTTTTCTATAATATGGTATCGGTAGATAAAATATTTTTCATGTTTGGTACTAAGTTTCTTGAATTAGTTGCAATGTACTCATTTTTATTTGCCTATTTGAAAATTGGCTATGTAAACTGTATTTAAATTGCTTCATCTTTCTTTGTTGCGGTTAAGTGGAATAGATTACACTAACTATCAATATTTGTGCCGTTGAAAACCAGAGTGGTATAAATAATTTTTTTTTTAATTCAGATAAGCCCAGAAATATACAAGGGACAACATCCTTCGTACATTTCTGGTCTTATTCGAATTTAAAAACAATGAACTTACACTAATCTGGTGTTGAATGGCTCATATGTTAATGCATGTAATAAAATTTGAATAATACAAAAATTAATGAAATCACCACTTGAGTTTATTACTTGTACATTACCATATTCGAACTAATCTTGCTCGGAACTATATATATATATCTTCTGAATCGTAATTTACACAGCCTCTAACATTTTCTTGTAATTTGTGTTTTAGTCATCAAGCGCGAAAACACATTGATTTGTCAGTTTGCTTCTCCATTGGATGTAGACACTCACAACAAACCCGAGGTAATATAAATATTCTTAAGCATATTCTATTGAATATCTCAACGATTATACATTTTGATTGTAATAAATTGTTTCTGTTGCTACAATTGTTTTTTCAACAAAATGTCGTTTGTGTTTGTATAGGCAGTTGTTTTGGAGGGAAAGTACTGGAAAAGGAAATTGGCGGCGGTCACAGCTGAGTACAAAAAATGGCGCATGTTCTACAGAAATCAGTTGTTGGGACACAACAAGGATGCAACGGATATGGTAAGTTTCTTCACAAAATAATCATACATGATGTACCATAAGAGGATGATTAAAAACAGGGTACATACAAAGTTAAATTCGAGTAGATTTAACCCATGTGTTTGGAAAATTGGTCAGATCCCTGCTGAACTTCAATCCAGTATAAGTCGGTGCTTTCTGCATCGCCCATCCAATTTACAAAAGAATGTTTCCTGAAATTATTCATAAAAATATAAATCTTGTAACTGTAAAATATTAAGAACTTCCCATTAAAACTTGTTGCAACTTAAATAGACCCTGTGTAAAAAGCAATTTTATCATTCTAGCTCACAGAAATGGAACTAATGCCTTGGCACACTTCGATTCCCGATGACAGCCTGCACATGATGGTGGATGAGGATTACATGGGTCTAATGAGTGACACTCTCTTTTCAACGATTACAAATCAACCGTTTGCATTTCCTGATTCCAGGGAAATAGGTACTTACTACTAATCGCTCTGCTATTGCATGCATTGAAAATCAAACTGAAAATATTTATTGTCTTAAGTGTGTTGAATTCATTTAAATAAACCCATTAAATGATTACCTTCAATTTTTCAATAACGCTTTTATTTTTTCTTGCATTTTCAGCGAAAGCCGGTTTGGCTGATTTCATCCAGCCGAGCCTTGGTCCCTTGCAGCCCAATCTAGATGATTACATGGACACCTTCGAACCATTCCAAGGTAAAATTTGGGAAAGTAATATGGGGTTAATCTTATTATCGCAATTGCAGATTTAATGTCCGATAAACTTCCAACTGTGCCTGAGGAACAAAGCGGCGACAACATGTACAAACAGGATGTATGGTGCTACTCTGACCTTGACCTTATGGGTACAAATACAAATTTACAGGTAGTTATGAGATTTTAATTTACACAAATACGAAATCTTACACATTCTTTTGTTTTTTTTTTTATTGTCATTTCATTTGTGATTCATCAGACCATATACACTTTGATTTTTAAACTGCAGGATTTGAATGCTGGCAAACTCTTTCCGAATATTTAAAAATGACACCTAATATTCTACATCAGTTATTGTGCTACTTATCTGAAACAGTGACACGTTTTCTTTCAAAGTGGGACTTCATCTTTTGCTAATCTGAATTTTATTAGATTTTGCCGGCATCAAACAACATGATGGGAACTTACCAGATGCCACAGCTACCGATAAGTAAACAGACTCTAACCGACACAAGAATACAGCCGTACGATCCCACAATCCGGATGGACCAGTATAATAGCCAGTTATTTGCCGCACCCATGATCTCAAAAGTAGCGAAGACAGTCGACCTCGGTGCTGTGAAGATGTCACAATCGTACGAGAAGAGTATGCAGAGTGCATTTGGAGCTTTTGTAGTCAACGAAGTCAATAATAGTTTAGCAACAAATTCAAAAATTCAAGGTAAACAAACTGTGGTGACTAGCTTATATCTACATAAGTGTTTGATTATAGATCCACCAGATATCGGTAATTTCAGGATGGTCCAACCGCTTGGGTTGTCTCAGGGATATAAGTTCACACCTCCTGCGACTCCGAATGTCAAGTTCACATCACAAATATCTAGCAGCTATAAGCAATTAGAACCACACGTAAGTAATATTAAATTTATACATGAGCCACGAATGCTTAAACTTATTGATGTTGTGAGATTGTAAAATAAAGATATGAATGGTTGCTTAATTAATCAGTAGTATAAACATTTATTCAATATATTCACAATATACATAACATAATACATAATAATACATATAATATAAATAACATACATATTTATGATGATGATGTTTATGATATTGATATATGATATGATATATGGAATGGGTTATCAACTTTCGTCTTTTGGCTCAAATGAATGATTTTCTTAATATTCTTCACAATTTGTTGATGTTTTAGAAAGAGGATAAAATTAATAAACCGAGACCTGCGGGCGTACGAGGTCGACCAAGGTCGAGATCAAACACCAGGGAGCCCCTCAAGAAGCCGCCCTTGATATCCGCCATCAGTGATCCGTCTTTGATAAACTCCACAAATAGTGCCTTACTTACTCAATTGCTCACGAGTAAGCCTTCGTTCCCAATGCCGTTTGCAAATATCTTTGTTCTACATCGTTACAGGTACAGAAAGTAGTACCACGTTTACGCAGAATCAGCGGATGAACAGTACTCACGATAATCAAAGCCATATTCGGGTGAAAGAGGAGAATCTGCCCGTACCCATTCTTCCACAACCGCAGCCTGCCACCCTTATCATTACATCGGTCAATATGACGCCGATGCATGCAAATCTAAATGTTAACGACCCTGTAAGTTTATTTCGTTTATATAACTTAATTCAAATAAATTTATTGCAGTACTGACAATGGTTGAGAATGATAGATTCACATAAATGTATGTTGCTTTAAGTAAAACATTATTTTCTCTATTGAGAACTTGGCAGTATAAAATTAATATTGTGTTGAAAAATAAATCCAATAAACAAAATTACAATTTGTTATTTCAGTTGTTGCTAAATACAATGAGCACTTCTAATAGTCCCATATTAGACTCCAATCAATGCTTGAACTCTCCGACATCATCACAGGGTTCTATGGGCTCGCCCACTCGTGACAATCCAAATAGAGATCAGAGACGTGTGGGGCACATCCACGCAGAACAGAAACGAAGATATAACATTAAAAATGGCTTTGATATGATACATTCGCTCATACCACATTTAAATCAAAACCCGAACACAAAGGTATGGGACATTGCCGTTTAGTTTATAGGTGCTAATAATGTTTTTATTACAGTTAAGTAAAGCAGCTATGTTGCAAAAGGGGGCCGATTACATAAAGCAGCTGCGGTCTGAGAGAAACTTGCTCAAGGATGAAATGGATAGTTTAAAGCAACAAATCGAAACGCTCAATACTTCAATAAGGTAAGCGATGCGTATTAAAATTTTTGCTTGGACTGTTTAACGTAATGGCTGTTTGAATTTAATTTGTGTAAACATTACACAATCATTGCAGCAATTGTCAATCATTATTACCTGCCACCGGAGCACCTGTCTCGAGACGAAGGGATAATAAAATGCAAGAAATGTTCGACGAATACGTGCGAACTAGAACACTTAAAGACTGGAAATTTTGGATTGTATCCTTTAAGTACAACTTAGAGGCAAAGTACTGTAAAAACAATTTAAAAATCTATATACTTTGCCAATTTTCAAAAGCTTTCTATTTAATAGAATAGCACCTGCATTTTTTAACACATTCACTTGCCTCCATTTTATAGAATTGAGAAAGCTAAGGCCCGATCTTGATCACCTATTTAATCGGCCACTAGTAGCCGGTTACGCTATTGACTGGTAAATAACTTAACCACGGTTAAGGAATTTTTGTTTACAATGCGTGATTAGTGCCAGGCTAGTAAATTGCCAGATTTTCAGCGAAATCCGCAGATGACGATGGCTAAATACCTCCATATTTATTTGATTGTCAGAGCATTGACTTCGAACATTACAATATTTTCCATTAACTATTCATTGCAGTTTAGTTTAATTTTTAGGCCGCTGCTAGCATCATTCAATAATTTTGTCTCGATGTCTAGCATAGATGATCTTTACCGTTCAACACTGCTCTGGGTGGAGCAGCATTGTACACTTGTAGATCTCCGACCAGGTACAATGCCTCAAAGCATTTGAAGCACATTTATTGTCGTTTATATTTCAGTGGTGCTGAATTCTCTTAGATACCTATGTACAAAAACCGACATACTTTCGGAACCTGAGAAGTTACCGGAGGAGGCACGACAGATTGTTTCGCACAACCAGAGTCAGCAAATGCCGATGTAACAGTGTCGTTCTCGGGTAATGGTAATCAATATTAATGTCTTGCCATATGTTGCTAAATATGTATATATTTTGATTTTATATGACATACCGACATGGTAGATGAAGGTATACTAAATAAACATAAGGATAAATAGCCATGAAGAATAATGCATGGACATTACTAATACCCTTTATAATATCCATTACATTACACCTACATATTATTAAAAATATATACAAGAACATGGATATTCATTAAGTAAAATATTAAATTGTTTCAAAGTATTTGCAATTAAGGATAATATCAGGAAAGTGATGTTAGATGTTGGACAAGAATGTTAGATGTAAATACGTAGAGAATTGGAACAAACTTTAACTGCTTTTACAACCAAAATAATATTAACGTAAACTCACTGCACTGCAGCCGGGGGAAGAGGGCACAAGGATTATCATTGTGCGCAGGTGATAATACAATAATAAAAATAAAATCACTGAATTTTTTTAATATATAAATGCTCTACAAGTTATTCATACAAGTCATGATTAGAAAATTAAATATGTGAATACAAAAATACTTTTAAGTTGCAGTTGTAACTCCATCAAACATACTAATCGCAAGCAATAAATTCCTCCTTGTGAAATGCAGATGTATGAGAGGAGAATTTTTGGTGGCATAGCTCCACAGTAAATAGTTATCACCTGTTTTCACGTCAGGATTATGCGAGATATTAACATCCTCAGAACTTGTATCATCCGACAGCTTTGTGAAATCCCAGAGCTTTACGGTGCAGTCTAAGGAACCTGAAGCCAATATACTCCCACATCTGCTAAAGCTCAGCGTGTGTATAGGCTTATTATGGCCATTCAATTCAGCTACCAAATGCCCATGAGCCAGGTCCCAAATCAAGATTTTACAATCGGAACCAGCGGAGGTTAAATAGCGGCCGCATATACTAAATGTTAATGAATGTATGGGCGATTTATGGCCGGTCATCAATCGTACGTGATTGCCGTTGGTACAATCCCAAAGACAGACTCTTCGATCACTTGATCCAGTTGCAATATAATTGGAATTTGGATGAAATTGTATGCACTGAAATTACATTATCATTAATTAAGTATTCAAGTAGACTTGAAAATCTTACATCAACATCCGAAAAGTGGCCCGCAAACACCCGTAAAGGCTGGTAATGGTCTGTGGCCCAAAGCCGTGCTGTTCTATCATAAGAAGCCGAGGCAAAATAGTAGCCTAATGGAGAGAACTTTACGTCCCAAATGGGGAACATGTGGCCTTTATAAACTACCAGACATGTCCAGATTTGCAGACTCCATAATCTTATTGTAGTATCTTCGGAGCAACTCAATAACAAGGTGCGATCAGGGGAGAATGATACCGAGTACACATTTCCTGAATGTCCAAATAATGTTCTTGAAGTTTCACCCGACCTTTCATCCATCATCCTGACCTGCAATGCAAATTAAACTAGGCAATGATCATCAAAATCGTATGTATTCTATTTTAACATTTCGTATAAACACTTACCAAAACATCTTCTGCATCAATGTTAATGTCTTGCAATTGACCGGCAGTTTTCAAAGCTCGTAACTTTTGTGGAACCAATGTCCATACTTTAACTAGAGAATCGCTGAAGCCCACAGCTAGCATACTTGAATCTTCCGTTACTTCAGCACATGTTACACTAAAAATTAAATTCTATAGTTCACCACCCGTTTTTATTCCCCGCTGTAGATTTTTACTTACGTATGATTGGCATTTAACAGTGTGTAGCAACAAACTGAAGGGCTGTTTTCCGCACTTAAATTTACTCGTTTCGATATTTCTCTTAATGCTTTTAACTTTTCGTGCTTATCACTATCTTTCCTAAAATTAAAAATGTACAACAATTAAAGCTAAAACAGATTTATTTTAAAACAATGATTCATTTTAGACATAATATTAAAATGTAAAAATTTCTATTAATAATTTTGATTTTAAACTATGCTGTGGCCAATAAATGCGATAAATATGGCTGTTTAGGTTGCATTACATTCAGGCCAATATGGTACTACCAAATTAAAGTAATATTTTTTTAATTTATTAACTTACAATTCCGGAATCGGAATTCTATCTATTGGCGGTGCATTTGGGTCACTCTTTGTTTTCTTTGAGAACAATGGATCTTTTTTTGCTTTCTTTTTCTTGGGTTTATCTGGGGCATCTGCATCTGCACCTTCCTCTTCATCTTCTACTGGGGCAGCCAATGTTTGGATATCTGGAGCTTTCGGTAGCCCATAATAAACCTTTGATTTGTTATCTATAAAAATATATGATTACATATTTTTTATATATATTTTATAAATATACCTTGACGGGTTGCTTCTCCTATCACGGCACCAGATGTGGAATCAATTTGGCTCTTATTTCGTGCAACTCCCTCGTACATATCAAAGTACAAATGCTCCTGCACAATATTCATAAGAACCGATGCCTTTTTATCCTGCAGATGCCTCTTTAACAATGATAGTGTATCCCTCGACATCCTGATGATAAACTGATTTGATTTAAACGTGTCTGTAAGTTCATTGCCATTCATATGGTCCCGTTTCGTGACCAGCGCCAATTTCCTAAGATCATCTTGGTAGTAAAAATCCTGTTCGGGACCGAACCGGTTCATCAGGCTCACTGCTTTTAGCGTGTGGCCATTGTATACGAGTTCCAGATACATGTGGACCAAAACAGGGTACAGAATCATCCCCAGTTCATGTTTGTAAATGTCCAGAGATCCCTCCACGAAGCGTTTCAGCTCCATATAGCAGTCTTCATATTTTTCCGGGTCCCCGTCACTTTTGTAGCCTGTTAAAACGCTACTAACATCGGAATCTTGGCCTTCTAGGCTCCCATCGATGTTCGCCTCCTTCTTCAAGAGTTCTTCAGTTCCCTGAAGTGAGATTATTTTTTGTACGTGTCAATACATTTATTAGTTCCAAAACTTTTGAGGGATCATTCCTTCATTTTAATAATTATCAGTGAAACAATATTAACCATTATTGGTGTACAAAATTAAATAAAATTGTATACAACATAGACTTAACCTACCTTCAAGTTATATTTTTTCAAAACTTGCAGAACTGCAAGCAGCTGTGACTTGTCTTGAGGTGGTGGATGCATTTTAACAACTCTGTTTCTATAAAAAATGTCTTCTATTGTTGTTAATTAGCTAATACTTGGCCAAATAATTTGTTGACAAAACATTAGTCTTAATTTTTTTTATTGGCAGCAGTGCTTGTCACAATTTCACACCGAAATCCAATACTTCGAAAACGAATTATTGGATGTGTGCATTACAAATGGTTCCGCATAGTAGTGAAGTTTTAACTCTAGAAAATGAAAAGTGTTTAAATTTTAGGAGCGGCAAACGATTTATTATTAAAATCTAAGTTTTACACTATCATTTCGGGAAGTCGTGAAATAATTCGTTGATAAATAAACTTTTCATTTTCAATAAATAGCCATCCAATGAATATTTTATGCCTTCCCAATATATTTCACATAATACAGTTAAATAGTTTTAAATTAATTTATCCTGGTGTTAATTTCGAGTGCTAATTATTTTCAATGTAACCACTAGAACTATTTAATAACTGGCTTGGTATTAACTAGTTTATTTTGCATTAAATTTTCTGGGGAATTGGTTATACAGATTTAAATTACCCATTTAGTGACAGTAAAATTTTTGCTGTCACTGGCAAAACTTTGCTCATTTTGAGATTCTAAATGAAGTTTTGCAGAGTTTTGGTGTAAAAGGAAAGCACCCACTGTTATTTGTTCATCGACATTTAAATTATTAGCTACATAGCCCACTTAATATTTTTACTATGCAAAAATTTCCATTCATTAAAGTTCGTAACACAATATAAGTCACCAAAGTTACTAGATTTTGTTACTCACATTAAAAAAATCCAGTTAGGGGGGAATTAGTTGTATGAGCATTGGCAACATTGTGACATTTACTTTTGAAATCATGAAAATAGTCATGTGACAGTCCATATCATATATTGCCATGAACTTTCGCTAATGGACATCAAATATTAAATTTTACTAAAAAATAAAAAGTATAACTTACCCCGAAACTGTCTAGTCAATTTGCAGTTTGTTCCAATAAATATTATTACTTGAGAGGAAACCATGTGTTTTAGTATTTTAGAATAATTGAATAAAATATATTGGTTACATAAATCAACATATTTCTGATAAGTTTTTTTTTATAAAGAGATTTAAATAACTAATAGAATTTGACATCAAAAGGAAACTTATGAAATAATATCAATACATTAAATATATGTGAACTATATTTAAACATCTATAAATCTTATAAGTATAATGATTAAATCTATTGATAATATTGGGACATAAAAATATGATTGTTGCTAAAACGAAAAAATAAAACTGTAACCAAACATCACAACAAACATAGATTAACTGCGAAATAAAACATTATACAATTCTAATGTAAATCTATGCACAAATTATATTGTAAATTTAATCAAAACTAAGAAATGATTCCACATTAGTCATTTACAATGGCAGCAACAATTACGTTGTCTTTTTATTAAATATAATTACAGAAATGGAAACAAACTTGGGCATTCTATACCTACAAAATGAGCCACAATTGTGGCACCCCCTGTAGAGTTACACTTATCATAAAGTATGCGACCTATAATTTTAAAAATAAGGCAATTCATAAATGATAATGGGTCGTTACAAAAAGAACAGGTAATTACATTTTTAAAGAAATATCTTTTGAACACACTCATTCATCGTCCGGCGAGTGCCATGCGAGTCTTTGTTCATAAAATGCAATTACTACTTGGGGGCAAATTACGTTGGCTTTTTTGGCAGGCACTAAGTCAGCCTCGTCTATGCCTTTCCATTTCATTAAAAATAATAACTCTCCTGTAGTGTCAGAAGCCCCGATAATTTTCTCCGCCTCATACCCTTTGTCGAACCCATTCTTCTCAATTACTTTCTTGCTACCTTTACCCTTTTGATCTTTACTTGTTTCGTTAGTCTTCTTCTTTTTTGACTCCTTGTTCTTACCATCACTCTCAGATGTGGATCGTTTCCTCTTTTCAGATTCTACCTTGCTTTTGCCTTCGTCATCTGAATCAACATCTTTAGAATTTTCTTTGTTGTTGGAATCAGAGTCGGAGGAGTCAACATGTTTTGATTTGTTTTTATTTGAGTCTAATTTAGAGGTTGTATTCTGCAAATACAATACTAGAAATACAAGTGGTTTAGGATTGGTTCGACACTACCTTTTTCTTATCTGATTTGCTAGTAGTTTCGGATGCGTCAGAGTCAGCTGGAGATAGGTCTCGTTTACTCGCAGGTTTCTTCTTCACTTCTTTGCCCTGAAACAGAATTTTGGGTTAGCATTCTGTACAATCACAGGCAGATCTTTGTCTGTGCTATTACCTTTTTTTTATCATTTTTATGACTTGATTCCGACTCATCCGAGTTTGCAGGAGAAATATCTCTCTTACTTGAAGGTTTCGGCTTACTCTATAATAAATATCAATATGAACATTATTCAGTTTCACAAATTTATTATCACATGGTAAGAGCAATAACCAACAATTGTTTTACGAATCATGTTTCCAGAAATACACTATAAGCCACCTTTGAAAAAAATATTAAGTAACATACTTTTCTCCACAACTATTAAATAATTTATGAATTCCTGATGAATATTAAATTGAAGAATCATATCAACTCCACACCCCGTGGATCCCAAACTAGAATCAACGGCCTGGCGGCCAACTATATAGTTATTATTTTCGGAATAAACAGGCAGATCACACCGAAAATTCAATGCAAACAATAAGTCATGTGCTGCCCAGCAACAAATTAATAAGTCATATAGTACTTGCTGATATATCACGTTGTAAGTTTGCATAGCTTTTCTTAGTTAATAGTCGTGGAAAAAGTATAGTTTTCTACTCACATATAATGGCCATTATTCTCTTGGATCATTACAACACTCCCCTATAGCGCGTGTCATAATTTTCACCCTCGTGAATAATAGCATTCATTAAACGGTCATTGAAGAATGTAACATTTTAAGTTATATCAGCTAAGCAAATAGAAAATTACGTATGGAAAGAAATGGGAAAAATTGTCTAGCTCGATAAAGTTAACATAAGTCAAGTTGGCAGTAAGAATACAATTTGACAACTTGAGATTTGTAAACTGCATACAAGCTAGGGCATATGTTTTTTCTAATAACTGACCATGACTAACTTTTTACAAGCTCACTTGACATTTGATAGTTATATGGAAGTTTTTTCTTTTGCATGAAATAAGACTATAATTTTTTTAGAATTCTAGTATCATTTTTGCATCCGTGACCACATTGTTTGGTGCTTGTGAAAGTCTGACACAATTTCATGAAATTTTTGTCGATTACTACAACATATTACCTTTTTTTTATCTATTTTATTACTTGATTCCGACTCATCCGAGTTTGCAGGAGAAATATCTCTCTTACTTGAAGGTTTCGGCTTACTCTACAATAAATATCAATATGATCATTATTCAGTTTCACAAATTTATTATCACATGGTAAGAGCAATAACCAACATAACTTAACTATAGCAATAACTTTTGCATGAAATAAGACTATAATTTTTTTAGAATTCTAGTATCATTTTTGCATCCGTGACCACATTGTTTGGTGCTTGTGAAAGTCTGACACAATTTCATGAAATTTTTGCCGATTACTACATCATATTACCTTTTTTTTATCTATTTTATTACTTGATTCCGACTCATCCGAGTTTGCAGGAGAAATATCTCTCTTACTTGAAGGTTTCGGCTTACTCTATAATAAATATCAATATGAACATTATTCAGTTTCACAAATTTATTATCACATGGTAAGAGCAATAACCAACAATTGTTTTACGAATCATGTTTCCAGAAATACACTATAAGCCACCTTTGAAAAAAATATTAAGTAACATACTTTTCTCCACAACTATTAAATAATTTATGAATTCCTGATGAATATTAAATTGAAGAATCATATCAATTCCACACCCTGTGGATCCCAAACTAGAATCAACGGCCTGACGGCCAACTATATCGTTATTATTTTCAGAATTAACAGGCAGATCACACCGAAAATTCAATGCAAACAATAAGTCATGTGCTACCCAGCAACAAATTAATACGTCATATAGTACTTGCTGATATATCACGTTGTAAGTTTGCATAGCTTTTCTTAGTTAATAGTCGTGGAAAAAGTATAGTTTTCTACTCACATATAATGGCCATTATTCTCTTGGATCATTACAACACTCCCCTATAGCGCGTGTCATAATTTTCACCCTCGTGAATAATAGCATTCATTAAACGGTCATTGAAGAATGTAACATTTTAAGTTATATCAGCCAAGCAAATAGAAAATTACGTATGGAAAGAAATGGGAAAAAATTGTCTAGCTCGATAAAGTTAACATAAGTCAAGTTGGCAGTAAGAATACAATTTGACAACTTAGATTTGTAAACTGCATGCAAGCTAGAGCATATGTTTTTCTAATAACTGACCATGACTAACTTTTTACAAGCTCACTTGACATTTGATAGTTATATGGAAGTTTATTCTTTTGCATGAAATAAGACTATAATTTTTTTAGAATTCTAGTATCATTTTTGCATCCGTGACCACATTGTTTGGTGCTTGTGAAAGTCTGACACAATTTAATGAAATTTTTGTCGATTACTACATCATATTACCTTTTTTTTATCATTTTTGTTGCTTGATTCGGATGCGTCTGAGTTTGCAGGAGAAATATCTCTCTTGCTTGAAGGTTTGGGCTTAGGCATATCTTTGTTCTATAATAAACAACGTGAAAATTATTTGCACCAAAGTAAATTAAATAAAAGTATATTTCATAACTGTGGTCGAGGTTTCTTGTTTGCAAGTGTATACAACAGAATGTTTCGGAAATAGTGTCAACATTACGAAACGAAGTCGTTGAAACATTTGGTTGCTTTTAAGTTACAGTACTAACCCTAGAAATATCACGTTTATCACTTCCAGTATAACTTGTCAAATTGGAATTAGTAATACCAAGGTGGTTGCTTACAATTGTTTAAACATTCGAGAAAAAAAAATTTCAAACTCAAATTCGATTCAATATATATCCTACATGCAATAAAAGGATTCCAAACATTATCTAAATAAACTTTCAAGGTTGAACCATTCGTAACATAATTCGGAAGTCACAAGTAATCATACCATTTCCGGAACCACAATCATAGTTACTACACGTCACGATGCGGAATATACCTTAGTGTTAGTCACATGCTTAGACCATCAATTCTCATCATGGTTACAACTATGAACAGACCATTAGTGTTGACATCAGGCTGACACAATTATATTTATTTATAATCTGAAAGCCTACAACTCGCATGTTGTGCATATGTCGCGGTACATATTAATATACTAGCACTGTACCAGTATAAAGTCCATGCTAACAATTGAGAAGTATCTGGTGTGCATTATTGTGAATCTTAAACATTGCAATATGTGCAGAGGCATTTGTCAAATATAAAATTGATTTATGTAATACTTTTATTAACAAACTGTGCTTTCTATGAACTTTGTAACATAAGAAAAATCACAAAAACAGTCGGATTGATAATCATACAAGTGCTGCACAGACCATTTGACTGCATTGCACTTATGAAATGTGCTTTATACAAGAATTATTTATCAAGTATTATCAAGAAGTAATCGCCTCGCCAGCAATTATTAATCTGAAATAATTCATGCATGGATGACACCTATACACTTAATACTTATATGGCAGAAGAAGCTCGCGATCTCGCTGCATATTATACCTTTTTGGCTTTTTCTGTTGGTTTTGAGCTGCTTTCAGAACCTTCTGAAGGCACAGGCGATCCACGTCCAGACGACTTCTTCTTTTCCTTGTCCTTCCCCTTTTTGTTCTTGTCCCCTTTCTCGGATGTATCGGAGTCGCTGGGAGAAGGCGACCTTCCCTTCTTCTTCTTGTCTTTTGAAACCACCTTGGTGGCGTTCTTTTCCTTATGTGTCTTCTCGTATGCCTCGATCAGCTCTGGGCAGTCCAGGTTGTCCTCTGGCTCCCACGTGTTGTCTTCGTCTGAGTAGTTTTTCCACTTAAGCAGGTATTCAACCTTGCCGTCTTTGATCCTCTTGTTGATGATTTTCTCAACAGAGAACTCCTCCTCGGATTCAGAGTCGTCTACTTTCTTATTGCCCATTTGTAAAAACTGAAAATGTGAGCTTGTATTACATTAAGTAACATTCTCACGAGCTATTGTTAGAAAATAAATGTTAGCAGCGCAGTTATTATGTTTTTATTCGATTCTGTATTTTGAAGTGATAGAATGATTAAGGTGATTTTAAATATATTTTGTGAACATTAGAAAACAATTGGTCTGCATAGTGGCAATGAATACAGGTATTAATCAAATGAGAAGTAAAAATTAACAGGCTTGTTGAAACACCTTTGTCTCGCAGTTTTACAAGTTTGGGATGCATTCCGTATTAGTCGTGAAAGATAAACCGTGTACAATTATTTCCCGAAGAAATCCGCAGTTCCTTGAAATGAGAATGAAACCAATTGTATAAATGTGCATCCCCATTGGCGCGTTATCGTATGGGCAAATGTTGCATTTGCCCTGGGCCCCAATGTCAGGGGAGTCTGACATTTTTTTTTCTTATTTATTTATTATTTAATGCAATAAAAAAAATAACACTGTAGATAGGGGGCCCCAAATTAAAATTTCCCCGGTGCCCCATGAAGCCTTATGCTATTTTAATTTTTAGTTAAACAATGAATATGTTTAATGAATTTTTTTGTTTTTTATTTGTAACAAAGGTTTTTGGGGAATTACCTAAACCGAGCCGGTATGTGCCATAAATCCATTACTTATTTCAAAAATTATTCAACCGCAATGAAAATATTAGGTTAAATTATATTGAGCGTCATAATTCGAGAATAACGAACAAATCCGCAGTCTCTGATCAAACTTATATCCCAACAAATGGCATATTTACCAAACTAGTAATAAGAAACTGTTGGCGAACGCTAATGTTTTACCCATCAAAACATGGCGAAGAAATGATGAATGGGGGGTTTATAGCTGCCCCCATCGTTTTACGCCGCCTTTCCGCATAACGGCTAAGGTCAATGAAACTTGCAGACAAAATTACTTACCTGTTAACTAGAGATAATTAGCGATAACTTTTGTATAGAGCTGCCTCTCAAAAGACCGGGAAGCGTAGATGCCCAAGAACAGACGCCACTACGAGAACGCGTCGTTACCCGAAGGAAACAATTAATAGCGAATATGAGACGGGAATATATTTTCCAATGTAAACCTCCATAAGTGCATCTCTCTTTCAGAAGGCTTCTAGCAGCAGCTATGTTGCCATATCCTATAATTTATTTACAATGTTGTTTTCATCGTTACAATTTAAACAGTGTATGCAATATTTTAAATTTGTAATGCCTAGTTCACTATTCATTACATCCAATGTATTGAAATTATAGTCTAGACGAGATTTACTTGCACAATTATGTTTTTGTCAATATTTGAGTGCTTGTCAGTTGTCAATGTTGGTATGTTACGTCGCGAAGCCATTACACAAATTTTGTTGTATATTTCATCCAATGCGCGATAAGCATTCTGCTTAAAATTTTATATATAATTATAAATGATCGTTTTTTTATGCAAATATTTATAATTATGAGATGTCGCAGTTGGTATCTATCTACACTGCGAAATTATATGCACATAGGCGTAGACTATGTTGGTATCACTGAAAGTTCCGCTTTATTGCTTAGTTCAATACTTGGAGAAAAAAAAACAAATCTTAAATGCTTTATGAATATGATTGATTTTTCAAAGCCTCAAAATATAAAATATGGTTTTCCAGGAAATGCTTGACATGTGTTTAGACCCAAAACGTATTGTGTGTATGTGTGTGTGTATGTAGTTGCCTATGTTCCAATTAGAAAATGGTTATTTGTGTAACGTGCCATCAAGATTTTTATTTCGATCGTGAATGTGGATTTAATTCACCCTTTTGACCAGGCATCTAATCTTATTTGAATTAATTTTAGTGCTGGCTCATTTTGGTATTATCTCGTCTATTTATCTATATAATTTCTATCTATCTATCTATATAATCTATATAATATTTATCGTCTATCTATTTATATAATTATTATTTATTTAATAATAATGCAGACAAAACACGCCAAATTTAACTTTTATTAAAATACTTTTCGAATATCGGCCATATTTTTTAAATTGTTTCTGAAAAAGAGTAGGCGATGATTAGTTCCACGGTTGTCGTTTTTTTTTTTCGAAAACCTTGTCAAATCTAAAATTTTTCCTAAAAATTATTATTATCTAAATTATTATCTAAAAAATATATTTAATAATTTCAAGCAGTTATGATTTATTATATAAAAAATACTCACACACATACGAGTATACACAATCGGGCATTTTACAAAAATTACTTCCCATATACAACATAACAAATTATTCAAAACTGCAACACTATTCTTGTACATATTTACGTGTCATTTCCATTTCAAAATGCATTTGTTTGAAATGTTTGCCATCCATCAACGCATAGAAAACGATACCACGTTTCACAATGGGGGTCTAATTTTAGTTCATGCAAAAGTGTGCATACTGAACTGCTAACTTACACTAATCTTGGCCAGAGAAAACGTTTGCGCCTTTCCCAACAGAAAACCGTGAATTAACCGGAAAAACCGTCGTCAAAGTATTAAATTTAAGCTCGTGAAACAATTAGAATGGTATCCTACTGAGAGTAGTGAATGCAACGAATGAAAAAAAAAATCACTTAGAATGATAGAAAACACTTCGAATGAAACGTTTATTTTCATTCGACCTATCGGTTTTGACGTCATACATAGGCGGATAATTATTTTTAGACCAACATGCTAATAATTATACCTGTTGAATACACATATTTTGTACTTAATTTAGTAAATTCTACAGTTAAAATTGGTTTCTCCGGGCAGTTGTAAATAGTTATTTATGATACAAGTTCGTAAAGTAGTGCTTTTTGTACGAGCGTGAATTGTTGAACGAGGCAGTGCCGAGTTCAACAAAAAACGCGAGTAATTTAGTAAATTGTACAGTAATTTTTTTTTTCTCCGAGCAGTTGTAAATAGTTATTTATAATACAAGTTGGTAAAGTAGTCCTTTTTGTACGAGTGTGAATTAATTCAGTAAATTTATTTTTACTCCGGGCAGTTGTAAATAGTTATTTATGATACAAGTTCGTAAAGTAGTGATGTTTGTACGAGCGTGAATTGTTGAACGAGGCACTGCAGAGTTCAATAAAAAACGCGAGTAATTTAGTAAATTGTACAGTCAAATTTTTTTTCTTCCAGCAGTTGTAAATAGTTATTTATGATACAAGTTCGTAGAGTAGTGCTTTTTGTACGAATGTGAATTAATTTAGTAAATTTTTTTTCTCCGTGCAGCTGTAAATAGTTATTTATGATACAAGTTCGTAAAGTAGTGCTTTTTGTACGAGCGTGAATTGTTGAACGAGGCACAGCTGAGGTGAACAAAAAACGCGAGTACACAAATGCTCTTTACGAATGTGTCATACAAAGTTTTGTCAAAGTTAAATTGACAAAAACCAAAAACAATAAATTAATAAATCTAATCCCAAAATTTTATTTTATCATCTCTCAATACATTTTACACATTTTTAAGAATGGTTATTACAAATTTATGTTGTAATTGGAGAATAATCTCTAAAATTTTGGCACCATGCCAAGTGTAATCTAAATATTAACTTACCGATCTAAAAGCATTAATTTTAGAATCGTATGTACGAGTGTTTTCATATTGGAGGTAGACGTTGAATAACAGCGAAAATAACCAACTGTTATAGATGATCAATTACGCGATGAGTTAATCAGTCGGGATATTCGTAAGGTTAATTTGTCTCATACGATTTGTTTTTTCTGGGCCAGCTGGGCAACTCTTGACACAATACACTAAGCCAATTTTTGGCTGTTTTTCGTTAAGATTCATTTTGATGGTTTACTAAATTGTAACAAATCTCAGGCTCAGTAGGAGTATCGCAAATGGTCCTGTAGCCAAATTCTTAACAAAAACAAGGTAACAGCAGAATATAAAACTTTAATTGCAGTTTCTAACATTTTATAGTTTTTGACTTAGGTGTTAGGTGTGTTTGTTTTTTCATTTCTAATATAATAATAATAATTAATATAATAATTTCACTTGTAAGTCGACGATATTTTCTTTCCTCACTCATTCGGTGAACATGTCCGAACCATCTCATTTGCTCCTGATTTTTTCCTCTATTGGTTATATTTCGAGATTCCCTGTATTCTTCGTTCCTTATGTAGGTATACAAAACGAAGCACACAAGAAGTAATTCGTGAAAACTTATTTAACAAAATGTATGAGTGTCATGAACATTAGAATTCACCCTCTAAGAGATCTAGGAAACTGGCCAATTATTAAAGATAGTGTATTAAATGGAAATGTTCCTTCTACTTTAAGTTTTCGATTCTCTTCGAGAGTTCTATTAAAATTGTTCGATGTTTCTCCGAATAAAACTTTTCTATAGAATATTCGAAGACATTCATCACTCTGGTTTCTCTTCAAAGGGAATAAATCTTCCGCCTTTTTAGAATATTTGAAGACATTCATCGTGGTAATGACGCTTCTTTAGATTAAAAAAAATTAACAATATTACAATATTCGAGAACTAAGCTCGCATGTTACATTTTGAGAACTCCTGATCTATCAATATTAATTACTGTTAATTAATATTAATTAATAATTATATTGATTACAGTCAAATCAGTCGTTAGATGCTTATAAAAATTAAGTAAATCGGACGAAACAATACACTTAAAAATTGAAAAATCATAAGTGCCCGGCGCATCCACCATTTGTAAGAATGAAGTTGCTCTAAATATCTCGCAAATGTTGGAATTGATATTACTTTTTTTTTAAATCCTGGAACATAGTTATTTAAGGCTCTAATTGAATATTAGTCGAGGGTTCTATTCTCGTTCCGGATAGTAAATAATTCGTTCAATTTTCACTCGAATATTTCTTCTCAAACAAATTAATAAACCCGTGTTCTAACTTACGTTTTAACACGACACCGCCAGCTACATTTCTATTCCGTAGGCCTGGATTTTATATGTTAAAATTTAAATAGCTCAAAAATTGAGGCATTAGGTGTTGCTACTTTCAATAAAAATAAATAAATAAATTAAAATAAATACACTAATAAAAAGTGTAATCAGTTAGAATATTGGTACTAATTGATGCTATTTTTTTCAGAGGCTATCAGGTTCGATAGCTACCCCAACAACCATCACTGCAACTTGAACCTATGTAATCTAGCCAAACGAGTACGGGATGACTTAGGGATCATAGGAAAGCAAGGTACTTGTACAATTTCTTTACTGCACTAAAAATGGTGCTGATTTTTATACAATAACTTCCACATGAGGATAAAATTTTGAAATTGGGATTTATTGAAACATTGCTGTGAGGAAATTGTAGGATGTGAATGTCTTATAAAACATATATTTATATTTACATGCTAATATGGTACAGTGATAATGTCTTTATAAAAATACAAATATTCCACACTCCATCGTTAACAGGTGCAGCACGGTTGCGTTCCTGGGCCATCATCAGGCACCCTGAAATAACACACGAACTGATAAATTACCCGACAAACAAATGTTATAACATAACCACATACACATACACATGGTATAACATTACCCGACGTGCAAAGCTCTAAAATTAGACACTAAGCGTGGGCGACGATTATTTGCACTTCATTCATGCCCGCGTGATTTATCTGTTATTCTGTTACCGAATTCTGTGGAAAAACATGCCAGAGTTTTTCACAAGTCAGGCCCAATAAATTGGAGAGGCGTTAGACTTGCCTTTTATCAATTGGGTCAATTAGCGTACGATTGGATGATGGGTGCAACGTGCAAGATTCCGAAGCAATGTTTTAAAATAGATTTGAGCTGATGTAATGTGCTAATGGAAAAACAAGGCTTGATGGATGGAGTTGAGTGCTCGAAATACGAACCTTGCTATCGCTGATCAGACGATTCCCACGTATAGGATCCACAGCGCCATCAGCAAGACAGCAAGGATTAGGAAGGTCATGCAGAGATTCTGGGCTTCACTTGGTGTGGGCATCTTGAATCTGCAACTAAACAAAGCGTAGAGATAATTAGCACAAGTGATAATTTTATCACGAGCATCATGTTTTCAACTGCAAAACGTTGAAGTAGTGTGAAACAATTATTTACCTAATATAAAATTATTTTAAACGATATACCAAGAGATACCACGAGATTCAGGGCGTTACTTGGTGGAGCAGCTTTAATCGGCAACTGATCAAAGTATAAACATAATTAACACAAGATAAGATCATTTATTCGTGTTAAATCCCAATAAAGGGTAACATTTGTAACAGTTTGTACAAGTGGTAATCTTATCGGTTTAGTAGTGCATTTAATGAAAAAATCATTCATAAATCGTACACCTAAAGCCTCTTCACGAAATCAGAAAATACATGCAGTCAATTTCACTCATTCGCTTCCTTAAAAATCTTCACCGAAGCAGAAAATACATGAAGACAATTTCACTCATTCGCTTCCTTAAAAAAATATATCATTGTCTGAATCAAAATGTATCTAATTAAGAAAAACAATCTTCTTCATCAAGACAAAAAGTAACGCACCAATGTGTTCCTTTAAATATAACACAGTTTAGTAAACAAAACAATAAAGGAACGACGTTTCTACGGCAAAACAAAACAAATAACGGATGTAATCCCACTCATTTGTTTCCACCAAACTTTTGAAATACGCCTATCAAGATCTGGACCGGACGTTTGGGCCGATTCTTTTGCCAAGCCGCTGGAAAACTCCATCAGCTATTTTTAAGAACGTGTGCAGCACGATTTTTTCGCGGTCATCCGACATATTTATGATGTTATTTTTGAAATGTAATAAAATCAAACTGCCCGTTACGCTTCGCCTGAACCGCGGTGGGCGACGGCCATAAAAAATATTGTATTTTTGTTTCCCTGCGAATTCTTGGCGTGCGCAACTCGATTTGCGTAAGGACCGTGGAATTCGGGGATGTCGGAAACTGTTTGGGAGAAGCGAGAAGAGATATGCAAAGTGTAAACAGGTTTTTGTTCCAGCAAAGATGTTTGGAAAACTACTGAGCTAATGAAAGGAGATGAGCGGAATGTGTAAACATGTGTAAAAACTAGCGAAATGTTAGTTTTGTGTGCCGGTAGTTCCATCTACTGATAAAGTTGCGCATAGTTTTCTGATGGTTTTCATATAAAAAATGTATTGGGCATGTAGTTTCTAACATACTCGTAAAGACGGTTATCCTCAACTTTGGAAAGAGGCACATACCGTGTAGTTCTTGCAGGGGAATATTAAATTATAAAAACATTAAATAAGAACATTAAATTTTCTTCAGATTAAAAAAAACGACTACTTTTTGGTTTCTAATTTTTCGCTATGTTCATTTTTCGAAAACCTAAAAGGCCAGTCAGGAAACTACTACTATTGATAAGTAGGCTATGCCAAAAATCAGGGGACCTCCTAATTGAATATGTCCAGAGTACGATTTGTAAGATTGTGGAATATTTGAGTAACAGCGCCGGTATTTCCATCTACTGATAACGTTGCGCATAGTTTTGGTTTTCATATCAAAAATGTATTGGGCATGTAGTTTCTAACATACTTTAGACGTTTATTCTCAACTTTGGAAAGAGGCACATACAGCGTAGTTCTTGCAGAGGCACATTAGATAAAGAAAACTTACACAACATTAAATTTTCTTCAGATTAAAAAAACAACTACTTTTTTGTTTCTAATTTGTCGCTATTTTTCATTTTTCAAAAACCTACAAGGCCAGCCAGAAAACTACAACTATCGATAAGTAGGCTCAAATCAGGGGACCTCCTAATAGAATGTGCCCAGACTAAGATTTGTAAGATTGTCCTCCAGAGTAATTTTTTAGAAACTTAAAAAAACTGTTTTTGGGCAAACATATCAGATTAAAAAAATTACTACTTTTTGGTTTCTAATTTGTCGCTATTTTTCATTTTTTTAAAACCTAAAAGGCCAGAAAGAAAACTACAACTATCGATAAGTAGGCCAAATCAGGGGACGTCCTAATTGAATGTGTCCAGAATAAGATTTATAAGATTGTCCTCCTGAGTAAGATTTTTAGAAACTAAAAAAACTGTTTTTCTTGCAAGACAGATCGTCTTGCAACAAAAGTTACAATAGATAATTTGTACCTATAGTTAATACACAATCACTGATAAAATATACATTTTTTAGTATAACTGACAGTTGAGGCGTAGGCAAACAAAGTGATGAAGTTTTTATTTCATATTTTTGTCCCTTTTCAACTCACTCATTTAATTGCACTTAAGCTTAAATTTGAATTTTAAGTCAGTTAAGCCGTTGAATAAACATTCTATAGAATAAATAAATGAAACAAATCAATCAAAAGACAATATATACTTTTTAATGGTTTAAACTTAATTGGATAAATTTGCCTATTGTAAGAAAATTGACTTTCTGAGCCTGACCTGATCAGTGTGTCAGTTAAATAATTTCGACTTTCCCAAAAAGTTCAAAGATTTTAGATTAATTTTCGGTCGCCACAAATTATTGATCATTCTCACTATTTGTTGTATGTATTTAGATCCATCCTGATTTGCTCAGGATGGATCAAATAACTCAATTGCACTTAAGCTTAAATATGAATATTGAAGTCGGTCAGCTAAGCCGTTAGGTAAAAAATTTATTGAAGAAATAAATAAAACCAATCAATCAATATATACTTTTAAATGATTTGAGCTTAATTGGATTAATTTGCGTGTTTGCGTAACAAAAATATCTATTCCGAGCCTGACCTATTAATCAGTGTATCAGTAAAATAATTTCTGTTTTCCCAAAATGTTAAAAGGTTTTAGATTAATTTTCGGTCGCCACTAATTATTGATCATTCTTAATATTTGTTGTATGTATTTAGATGCATCCTGATTGAATTGGTTTATGGTTCAAGGTTTTTTGCACCATCTAGATGGCGGGACAGTATAATATAAAATAAACCTATGGTGCAAAAAACTTTGAACCCCCATAAATTTTTACCTATTTCCTCAGGTAATGAGCGATCCGGAAATATACCCGAAGAATGGCTCAAATCCACGTTTGTTACTGTTCCGAAAAAACCAACATCAAAGCAATGCGACGAATATCGTACTATAAGCATAATGAGTCACGCCCTTAAGATATTTCTCAAAATTATACATCGCCGTATATACCGACAATGCGAAGACCATATGGAAGAAACACAATTTGGCTTCAGGAATGCGTTGGGTACCAGGGAGGCACTATTTGCGCTTAATGTATTAATCCAGAGATGCAGAGATGTTAACTGCGATGTACACTTGTGCTTTATAGATTTCAGCAAAGCGTTCGATCGAGTAAAACATGAAGAATTGCTTAACATACTCAAGACCACCGGTGCTGACGACAAAAACATTCGCATAATAGCAAATCTCTACTGGCAACAGACGGCAGAAGTACGAGTGGAAGACCAAACCACGGGAAATATTCAAATTCGCAGAGGTGTGAGGCAGGGTTGTGTGCTATCGCCAACCCTATTTAATATATACTCAGAAGAAATATTTAAGGAGGCGCTGGATGGAGTAGAGGAAGGAATATCGATCAACGGCGAGATAATTAACAACATAAGGTATGCGGACGACTCTGTAATATTGGCGAGTACAGCTCAAGGACTTCAGTTGATGATGCATAAGATCAAAGCAGTCAGCGAGAAGTACGGAATCGATCTCAATCTCAAAAAGACCAAATACATGCTTGTCAGTAAAGACAATACATCACAGCGGACGATACTTCTCAACAACAAAACATTGACCAAGTGGACAAATACACATATCTGGGTACATGCGTGAATAAACTCTGGGATCACTCCGTAGAAATCAAATGCAGGATAGAAAAAGCAAGAGCGGCATTTATCCAGATGAGAAATATTTTCAACAGCTCTGACTTGAGCCTGCAACTAAAGATCAGAATGTTGCGCTGCTACGTTTTCTCAACACTAATGTACGGCGTCGAATCCTGGACTCTATCAAAGGATACAGAGAAAAAACTGGAGGCCTTCGAACTATGGGCATATCGTCGTATCCTAAATATCTCATGGAAAGAACACATTAGTAATGAGGAGGTTCTGCAGAGAATGGGCAAGGAACGGGAGGTATTGGCCGCTGTGAAGATTGGGAAATTGGAGTATCTCGGGCACGTAATGAGGCATAGTGATAGGTACAGAATACTCCAACTGATTCTGGAAGGAAAGGTGATGGGAAGAAGAGGCCCGGGAAGACGCCGAATTTCATGGCTTAAAAATCTACGCCAGTGGTTTGGCATGACATCGCTGCAACTTTTTCGCAGTGCAGTGGACAAAGTGAAGATCGTGATGATGATCGCTAATATCCGGAACGGATGAAGCACGCCAAGAAGAAGAATGAGCGATCCACCACACTCGAAATTTTTGGTTTTATATATTTCACTCCATCAATATCGGATTCTTTAAAACGCACATTCATTTCTCTTCCTGATAGTTATTGTTAATATTATGATTAATAAGATATTAGCAGTAAAATTGCTCTCGAATCAAATATGTAACTTTGAGAGATCAGAGGGAAAATGATAAATTTTAAGGAGTGAATATGAGAGATCCATTAAATGAAAGATGTCAGAATTGGCCCTATTTACAAGGGCCGATTTATTTACAAGAACTAAATCTAATAAAATGTGATAAAATGTGGCTAAAATAAACGATAACAGAAATATTCCTATGAGATATTTGAATGTGTCAGCATGTCATAAATGAATAAAAATAGAGGCATGTGCATAAAATAATAGAAAATAGAGTAATTACATTCTGCTAGAAATAAACAAAGATTAAAATGGCTTCCAAAACTATTTCAAGCATAAATGTTAGTCCACTGAAGATCACAGGAGGTTGCTGCCTGTATTATTGAGGTAAAAGGCTCCAACAACAAACAACTTAAAATACACAAAAGACGAGAAGACAAGAAAAGATTAAAAAAAAGTGTTTCGTTACGAGAAACACAATGCAAATTTTCTTTTCATTCAATTTTCAAAAGAAAATCATCTATTGCAACTTAATTTTAGACAGGCCTCAATACCTTTGAGTATGTTTCAATAAAATTTTAAGTATAATGCGCATTGGTTCAAACGTTGTTCTCAGGACACGACACGGACACGATTGTAACAAAAATGTATAAACAAGATTGACATTTTTGATCGGCCGCTATTCAATAGAAGCATATAATTATTAGTGATGGGCATAATCGAATGATTTCATTAATCGAATAATGCGAATACGAATTATTGTAATGATCGAATTATAGTTCGAATTATGAATCATTCTATTTAAAATCATTCATAATTCGATTTTCACGAATGATAATCCGAATGATTTTACCGAATGATAATCCGAATGATTTTCACGAATAATAATCCGAATGATTTTCAGGAATTATAATCCGATTGATTTTACCGAATGACAATCCGAACGATTTTCACTAATGATAATCCGATAGATTTTACCGAATAATACGGAATAATACAAATGATTTTCACAAATGAAAATGCTAATGATTTTACCGAATGATTTATTGTCACGAATGATAATCCGAATGAATTTAATAATCGAATTATTCCGAATGATATGTTTCTTTACACGACTTTCACAAGTTATACAAATTAATAAATTACTTATGAAAAAATTACTGTGTTAACATAAACATTGCAGTGAAAGTTATAAAACTGTAAACATCAATTTGAATAAAATACAGGAAAATATATTTTTTTACTGAAAATGATAAAATTGTCGTTGAAACGTACAAAGTAGTCATTGAAAATTATGAAAATGTAATTAAAAATTATTAATATTCGTTGGAAAGTGCAAAATTTTGATTGTAAATTAAAGATAACACTGAAAATTATTAAATTATCAGCATGAATTTAGAATGTTGCTGGAAACTGCAAAATTTTTACTGAAAACTGCAAAATATTTACTGGAAACGAAGAAAATTGCATTAAAAAAAAGAAAGGCTTGAAATTGCACTGGAAAATTACAAATTTTGATAGAAAATTGCAAAATATTTATTGTAAATTAAACATTGCAGTGAAAATTTTAACATTTTCAGCCTGACTTTTAAATTTTAGTGGAAATAAGAAAGGTTTTACTGGAATAATCGAATTATTCGATTATTATAATTTGAGCTAGCCCATCACTAATAATTCTATCACACTTTGTGCTTGTAAGACACGATTATAATCAAAATCCGGCTTCTGGCACGCTTGTTTACCTTTATGGTAGTCCCTGGTTCGAATCCCATTGTAAAAGTTTATATTCAATACGTAATATAATCCGTAATGATACAGCAATGATACAGATAAGTTTATCTATAAAAGATTAATTACTAGTAATAATTTTGATAATGTGAGAGAAGTTCTCCTTTTTTGGTTTAAATTAATTTTAATTTATTTGTCTATTTGGATAACGTAACAAACATTTTTCTTTGAATATTTCCCATAGTATTTGCTATTTAGTGATATCTTATTAATTCAGTAGGTATCTGAAATAATAAAGTTGATGGAGGAAGCCGTTACAATGTGATAATTAATCATGATGATACAAAAATGAAACACGTTACTACGTTTTTTTATCACTTTATATTTTCGTTAAACACGACTGCAGTTTCGACCACAATTAGGTCATTCTCAAGTGATTTAAAATATAAGAACATTCTTGTATTTTGAATCACTTGAGAGAACATTCTTGTATTTTGAATCACTTAAGAATGACCTAATTGTAGTCGAAACTGCAGTCGTGTTTAATGAAAAAATAAAGTGATAAAAAAACGTAGTAACGTGTTTCATGTTTGTAGTATCTGTAATAATTATATTTTATTAGTTTATGCTACGGAGTATGATAGTATCATCGAAATGTTCGTAGTAAATAGTTAAGTTTTCACGTTTAATATTCTTAATTAAAATCTTTTATTCTCATATACTAATTATTTATAGTTTTACTCCGGGGTTCGTGCTAGTTCATAAAAAAAAAACGTCTGTAGACCACTGGTACAATCTATGAAATTGATCATAAGACCCAATATCTGCAATAGACTGAGTAAATCATACAAAAAAAGAGCAACCCACCACTTCAGATTGAAACTTGCATCTGTCTCAATTTCAAACAATTTGATTCTAATATAAAATATTAATAGACCCCTAATTTTTAGATTAATTTGTAATAAACTATTACCATTATTATTATTATTCATACAAAATGTTCTAACAAGTACCATTACATTCATTATCATCAGTCTAATTTGTTAAGTACTTACGAGATTTACAATTTTAACTTCTCGGTTCTGTTTGGTGGTAGATGCTGGTCTACTGGTAAAGACGCAGTGTCCTCTGGAGCTCCGAGGCGCCGCGACGCCTTTCAAAGTTCGCACGTCACGTTTGGGGGTGGGGTTTTTTCAACCGAACTTTCGTGTGGGTGGGGCGGCTGTTTACCTTCGCAATCCGCAAATAGACGGCAATCGTCTTCGATGTGCACAAGGTTCACGCACAACATGGATAAAAATAATTCTGATGAGTGACTGATTGATGTCGCACAGGAGCACGTACATACGTCCATTCGAAGACATCGTTGAAAAGCAATTACGTCGGAAATTTATTGAATGTTTGGAAATTAGCCATCGTTTTGATTTCAAATGCATTATAAATTTGGTTCATTGGCCATGTGTCCGTTCAAAGCAAATAACAAATAACAGTGAAAGAAAAAAGCAAAAAGCAGATGAACAGAATATTTTTTAAAATGAGCTTAATACACTGTAAATGTTTTGCGTTTTTTGGAAGATTTTGAAAGCGAATAATCCTATTTGTCCTATTATACGGTTATATACTCTAAATTTCTTGGAAGATTTTGGAACTTCCAAGTTAAACCACTCAATTGCAACTTACTTTTTCGGGGACAACGCTAGAAAATGAATATTTAACACAGCTTTGGCATGCAAAATGAACAAAAAAAACAAATAAACCTATTTCGTACCAGAAGTACGTTGAAAAGTTATAATGCTCTGAAGGCTTTGAAACACTGCTTTAGACGACAAGTTATTTATGATTTCTACATTTTTTGTGTTTTGCAAGAAAATGACGATTTCACACAGCTTTGACATGCAAAATGTACAAAAAAAAAAACAAACGTATTTCGTACAAGTAATCGAATAGTTAATGGTCTGTAGACTTTGAAACACTGAAGACAAGTTATATATGCATTCTTTCGCCCAGTAGAACCATTGAGTTTAAACAAAAAGTTTTAAAACTTTTTCGGAGAAAAGAGCAATTATTGTTAACACATTGATTAACTCATAGATCTGACTTTTCAGAATTTGTTTACTAAAACTTAAAGCATGTAAAGAACAAAATTTGTGGAACAGGTCACATGCTGGTTAATCTCCTGAATCATAATACATGATATTAATCGCGCAAAAACAAACAAAAAATACGCCAGGAATGTAAAAAATTAAAATTAACGAGATTATGTCCGGAAGACAAATTAAATGAATGAACAGTTTACAAACAACACACATCTACTCAATGTCACATTTTCAGCTCGTTCATTTACACGAATCTATTATTATAATGTGAGGTTCATTCAATTTTCTAAAAATGCTACAATATTTAGTAGTAGTATAGGTATTTACTTTTGGCAAGAAATGCTTGGCCTATAAAATATTATTAGAGCAGGTACGAAAATCTAAAATGAGTCCAAAATTGCGCCAAATATTAAAAGAAAATTGGCGTAAAAATATTACTTCAGTTTCTATACTTGACCTTTATACTTATATTGACTTCAACGATACTATTTATATTCATACCTAATTCAACAAAGAAATATAATATTTGATTACAAATTCCTACTTCATTTTTCATATATTTATTATGTACTTCCAACTTACGAAGATGTTACTTTTTACACATTACCCTAAGCCGTTAAAAACGTGCACGTCGTGAAATTTGTATAAATGAGAGAAAAACGTAAAGGAGTGTCAACAATATAATCTGCCAGAAAACATCTGAAAAACGAACAAAAAAGTACTGCTTAAATAATGTGCAAACGAGCTCTGAGATTAATGGGGTAGGCTTTTCCAACGTCTGCTCCACAAAAAAACTCTCTAATTAATTTATTTATTTATAACCCGACAATGGCGTTCAACAAGCGCCAGGCTCTGTGTGCCAACAGAAATGCGATTTTCAAATCGACTTTTATCGGCAGTGCAATTTCATTTTAGGCGAAAACAAGTGATAAAACTCTGATATAAATATGTCTTAAATAATACGCGTCAGAAAAAACTATATAGTTGAATTCAAAATACTGGATTTTCTTATATGTGGTGGTATGTAATTCATTTACTGCTCAGAAATAATACATTTCTGTAAGTAGTTATTTTTAATTTACTATGCAATACTACTAACAACCGTGATTCAAGTGTCGCATGAATTGAAAACTATACTTCGCCAAAAACTATTGAACTTGATAGAATTTCCTATCAAATAATTTTTTTCCATTGACATGAAATAGGAAATCTTCTTATCTTTGACTGTCTCCCATGGCCAGATAAATCCATCCTTGAGAACCAACCGTTCAGCTTGGTTTGATGTGAATGCTCCGTAAGGGAGTGGGTGTAATTTTAGAGGATGCATGTTTGGAGTGTCTGCTATCAAATTTTTGATTTTTTCTGTAACGATGAAATCGTTTTCAAACGCAAACATACATAACAAAAACGTACCAAAACACAAGGGTAACGATAAGAAAAAGTAAAATATAGCACCACTAAGTTAGTTGACACGTTCATTTTAACGTCATTCGTAGAGTGAAATCTCACTTCACTTAATAAAATATAGTCAAATTACGAATAAGCGCTAATGTCCATAGCTGGCTATACGCTTAGCAAAAAAAATCAAATTACGAATATTATACCTTTCAAGTTTCAATGACTTAAAATCTACATACAAGATATTTTCACAACTTTACAAACGCCCACAGTTTTGCCATACACGCTTTCGTCATGATTATTAATTGGCATGGCTCAAATCCAAGTGCGATAAAAAACTGCGATTGCACCAAAATACACCTTAAATGCATTCATTAATAATTAAGTCCAATGAACTTCTTTGCACCATTCCACTGGATGTTCAATAAAATGCAAATGTGTTGAGCATAATTGATAATTCTTCTAATGTTAGTACGCACTGGATATTTAAGCTACGAATTTCTGCCAGGTGTTCATATGAACATTTTTAGGCGCCCACACACCCACGCCACGTACGTTAATTTTAAAATCATGTAACTGTAGTGGACGGCCGTTTTATCCAGGTTTTTGATTTATATGGTGTAATTTGGAACCGGGGCAACTGCGCGTAAAATTATCCGAGGTGAATGGATCGTAGATATATTTGACATTAAAAGTGAATAGTTTCAAGTATAGAAGTAATAATTTGAAAATAAAAACGATGTCCATCACGTGATTTTTCTTATTCAGTACTATAGAAATATTCAATTAAAACCTTTTGGAGTTTAAATGTGTTATTTTCTTATAAATATGCACAAGGCTGTGAATGTCTTCGTTCAAAATTAGTGCCCCACAGTACAAATTATGTACCTACTGATAGACCAATTTTTAAAATAGTAAAATTAAACGCCAAAAATACAATTAAAAAAAATAAAAATAGAAAGACCAGGTTTGAAAATGATTTTGAAAAAATACATAACTGGATGTTGGTGTTTATTTGTGTCGATTTTATCAATAATTTGAAAAATATTATAAAATTTTAAAATATGAAAAATAATTTATTACATCATAACACTCTCTTATCAAAACAATCACTCATAAATCACATGTATATAATGTAATGTATAGTATAATGTATTGTTAGAACAGGCGGAAAGACTTCATGGGGTTGATAGTCCAATAAAGATTGTTTATATATATATTAGGTATTTAAAAAGAATTTAAGTTCGAAAAAATCCAAAACTGCATATCTTGTGTGGGTCTGAAAATTTCAAAACATTACTTGTAGAGAAAATCGTATTCATATTAATCTTTTTTTTTTTTCAAGTTTGGGCATTTGTTTGAAAAGTTTCTATTGTTAATCTCTATGAACTCTATATAAAAAACAAACAATGTACATACATTACCGGATGCAGATGCGCAGCTTCGGACATAGGACGAGTCATCAAAGACATTTAAGGACTCCGATCCAAAATTCTTTGAATATTTGTAGGCCTTCTCCACATCTAAATGCATTGGACATAAGATTAATAAAAGTTAAAGTCACAAACAGGCGATTCAATTTCGTTTTATAGGCGTAATAAAAGGAACTCCACAGTTTAGTCAGTACTAGGCCCAAAACCTTGAGAGGATTTCAGTGGATACAAGTTAAATATCATACCTTTAATTATTCCAACATCCTTGGGATGGTATAAAGGTGGAATGTTCTTTTTAATAAAATGAACACATACATGTTTTAAAAAATTTATTCCTCAATAACAATAAATGGAAAAATGTTTACGTAACTAATATTCAAAATAATCTTAAGATTAGTAACATTACATTACAAAATGGATTATCACATTTCTTAAAAATTTCAAAACAAATGTCTTAAAATTATCAATGCAGATTCAAATTTTATTCGATCAGCAAAACAAACATTCAGTCTTATTAATGGAAATTAGTCGCAACAACAACACTAAATATATCAAATTCACTATTACAGTTGCTCTAGAGATAAGAGTCTAATCTGGTGATGGTACTGAAATCAAATGAAACATTTTAAGCGAAGTTGAAAGTACCACAATGGTTTCATTAATATCATTCTATGTGAACTCAGTTATCAATTTCTGAGTAAATTCATCCTTTCAAAATGAAATGAAAGGGTATTCATAAGTTGTCCGCCATATTAGTCCTAGTATAAAAATATACTAAACTCCATTAATGCAGATAATAACAAAACTATTTTTTTGTTACATTATTTGTAAATCTTTTTGTATAGAATGCTTAACGAATAACATATTTTCAATGTCATCGGCTGATTCATACAAAAATGCTGTTTTTAACGAAATGTTTATAAAAACTATCATCTATAATAATCGTCATTTTGTGGTCACAATTATTTACAAGCAATTTGACATGTTTGCATATTTGCTTTGTAAATACATCTTCACACTTTCGTAACAAATTCATACATCTGGTTCAACTTTAGAATATTAATAGTATATTGATATATAATTGTCGCTCCCATGTTTACACATAAATATGTAAACAAAATTTTAGCCGCTTTTTTGAAAGTAATTATTTTGTATAACGTATCTTACGCACTGCAACAAAACATTTCTTTCGTGCTTGATTTCCTTATGTAATAACTTCTCTAATAAAGTAGGGGCTCGTTTCCGAAATTTAACTACTTGTTTAATGTTGCTGCTTCGACCAGAAATATTGTTCTTTCCCGCCTTTCGTTTTTTACCCTTCATAAATGATTTACCCGTCATTGCAGTAGTATTGTTTTTTTTTGGTTGAACTATTGAATCAATTAATGGCTCCTTTGAAGTACTTTGCTCGACCACATCATTGTCTTCATCTGGCTCAATTTTGACGTCAATTTTTTGTGTGTAACCAGATGTGTTTGGCGAGTCACAAAAGTGAATGCCAACTGAAGTGCTGCTTAAATTGGTATCTTTATTGACAACTTCAGGCTTAATAATTGTAATGGGTTTCGTGTCTTCGTCATCAGATTCATCAGAACCATAAGCTCCAATTAGTGCACCTAAAGCGTTGCTCAAACACAATTTTGTTTTAGTTTGTTTAGTCTCAGATGACCATTCAGAGTCATCAAAGTCAGACTCTGTCTCGTCAACTAAATACAATTGATTTGTGCCTTTGAAGGGAAACATATTTTCATTCCAATCACTTTTCTCATCGATCAACGATTTTTGTGGGATATTCTGCACTCTGGGGGTGTACTTTTTAGCACGTTTGGCTTTTAACTTTTCAAAGACTGCAATCAAAACATGTGTACTTGTATAAACAGACATGTAAATTCAAATTACGATTGATACTTACGTTTCTTTTTCTTCTCGGCAAAACGTCGCTTATTTTCTAAAATCTTCTCGCCCCTCTTAAGCATTACGGTTTGTTTCTTATAACGTAACTCAATGTTTTCTTTTGTGGGGAATTTTTTCCTTCTTTCTGCCCTCCACTTTTCAATATCCTCGGGGGTGGATAGGGCACGTATTTTATCATGAAAACCCGCGGCATATGGTAATGGAATGTGCCTTGGTGTCATACTTGTGGGACCTTCGGTGTGACGAGGTTGCTGTTCCTCGTAATCACTGAGAGGCTCCGAAATGAAGTTAAAATAATTATTATGTTCTTCATCGGATGGTTCTGTATCTTCGGATTGATCAGCCTAATTCAAAATACAGCATTAAACGGGGTATGGTGGAAAATTAAGGGCAGGGTAAAATTTGAAGCAAGAAGCAAACGAATCAGCTAATTTTTACACAATTTAAATAACCTTTTAAAAGATAAAAATAGGTTTTCACTTACGGAAGCATCCTTGTATTTGGAATAAAGTATTGACCATATTTTGTAAAATATATTGAAGGAACACAAGGCACTTTTACAAAAATTTTTATAGAACAAATTTTATTTATTTGCATTAGTAACAGTTTTGCACAATCCCAATGTTTTGAGCTGAAAATTTAAGGACACTAACTGGATTGCTGGCTTTGTGGTCGCAATCCAAGGAGTTAAATAAGTGTCGTGAGATGGTGAAAAGGAAATTTGCAAGAAAACTTACTGTTGGTTCAGTAGATACATGCCAAAGAAATTATGTAAAAAAATGTCTTAAAGTGTCAAACTGATTTATTACAACATGTAATGTTTAATACATTAAAGGTACTTAAGTATAGTACCGGCATAGTTAGCAGGTACAAATGGTCATTTCACTGTTTATTTTGCACTTGTGAATAGGTGTATATAGATAAAGTTGTATAATTTGTATAAACTGAAAAGTTTTTATTTGACGCACAGTAAAGCGTCTCATAAAAAAACTGCAAAATAATTTCAGTACACAAATAACACACAACTTAGTGTAATGACATAAACACTAATTATAAATTTTACATCTAGTGAACTCAAAATAAAACTTACTTTGTTATAAATATATAATGTTTATAAATAAATTTAAATGTAATATAATTTAATGAGCCAATCAACTTAAACTGACTGTAAAAACTGAACAAACCAAACAAACTATTACAGAATTCTGGGTAATAAATAATTTAGAAGAGCAGCCCTATGGGTTGTCTACTTAACAGCAGGTTCAGTGGCACTGGGTTCACTATTTTGAAGTTCAGTGGCTTGGTCAGACTTGACGGATTCTTTTAGAATACCGTCTGAGTCAGTGACTTGAATGCTTGTATCATTGATTAATTTATTGTTTGCTTCAGCCATGATTTTACTTATGTCCTGAAAACAGAACCAGCCAATGCATTACAAGTATAATAACAAATGTAAGATGTACACAAAACATCGGAATTCCGCAAATAGCATACGAATTTCTATTAAGATTAATGACGAGATTTTTGTAAGGAAATCATCAATTCGTAACCTATTTCTGGAGGCCCGGGGGTATGCGAAAATACCGTCACTTCTAATTTTGAAAATTAAATTAATATCCTTTTATTAAATTAGTATTGCACCCATCATAGAAAACCACATTAAATAATAACTGACAATGTACCTATAATACAACGTCTGCCGTATAATCGATAGGTGTCGTAATAACAGCGGGTTTCTTATTTGCTGGCATGAGTTGTGGAATACGCACCTCCTCTGGATGCTGTCCGATATACTCCAACTTGGCTGCCGAATACATCTTCATGCATTTCTCCTTCTGCGCCTTAAATGCATTCCAGTCATCTTGCTCTCCTGAGCCCTTGGCTGTGGCCAGCAGCTCCTCCTTCTTCGCCACCTCCTGCTTGATGATGTCATTGACCCATGGTTTCGACAAGTCCAAATTCCTGAACTTGGATTTGCGGTTCTTATTGATTCGGCCCTCCTGTACTCTGCGCCCCTTGTTAGCATGAGGTGGGCGTCCACGGAAACCTCGCGGAGGTCTCGGTCCTCCCGGCCCCATCAGGGGTGCAACCATCATCGGGCGCATCATGTGCAGAGGAGGCCGCATGCCTGGAGGAGGTGGGCGCATTCCTGGTGGCATTGGGGGTCTCATACCTAAAACAAAGCAAATGGTGTAGGAAAAATGTAGCAACGGATTAACCAGGAGGCCGGTTTTAAAATTTTTGAACTTTTAATAAACAAAGCGGTTTCATAAATGTAATTACATGTAAAGATTTCGGTGAACCAACTATTGGACACCACCCTCATCAACAAGCTACTATGGTTGAGTTCGTTAAAATTGCTCATGACTGCACAAACAGAGATACTTTTAGAGCAGCGGTAGTTATAAATCCGTCAGGCTTATTGTCTTTACTTGTACTTGTATAATATCTATACCTATCTGTTTATTAATATTATGTCGTGCTTATGTTAGACTGGTAGCTGCCGGCAGATAAGAGGCCTTCTGTTTAAATACTTTGAAGTGTAAATCATAATAGAATAGATATACAAGTACTGCCTGCATGTTTGGAAGATACCCACAGGCCGCGCATGGGTCATGAACCTCTGATGCTCACATTTGCATGTGTATGTGTGGCGTAGTATACTGGCATAATACCTGGAGGTCCTCTGGGGCCCATTCTATGCATCGGCGGTGCCCTGCCCCCTCGCATGCCTGGTGGAGGGCCCATGGGCCTCATGCCTGGGTGCGGCATCCTCGGGAACGGAGGTCTAGGCCTCATCATCGGTTGTTGGAAGTGTAATGGCGCTTGGTGGTGCTGACCACGCCGTTGTTTTCGGCCCTTCCCTGGACCGTTCTTCTGTCTCGGTGGTTTCTGATAAGAGTTCTGCGTGTTCTCGATTGCTGCGCCCATTGAAGTGTCTGATATTGTTTTTCCTCGAGTTTATATTTAGAAATTGCGCACCTCCAATGGAAAATCGTACAACTAAATGCGAAACAGCAGAAAACAAGATGTGAGAAGTTGGCGACAATTTTACAATTTTAGTTTTATCACCAGTTACGCAGCTATACCAACGTGCAGCAAACTAAGGTTCCTTTTAATGATTTAAAAACCGACATCCCTTAATATTAAAAAAAACAATTGTCACTCATTTCAAAGTGCTTTCTGTTATTTATTTGGGGCGTCTTATTGTTGCTATTTTCAGATAAGTGTATCTGGTTCCTTTATCGAATGGCTCAGATCCTTAGATAACTGAGCAGATCTGAGTGAGTAATAAAAGAACATCCAATCAAGGCCCTCTGTTTTGCAGGTAGGTGTAAAGGTTTGTTTCTTATACGGTTGACAGTTTCTTCACTGCTCACCTAAGCAAAAGTGAGCTGAGCAAAATAAAAGAACGCCTACATTTTCCAACTGATCTGAGAATATCTGTAACTATCTGTACTATACTATACTAATGAAATATTATAGGTGACCTTAAGATGGCAGTGCAATGGTTTTTCGTCCGTTAAGGAACCTTAAAATTTTAAGTATCCTTAACGCATACGGTGCAATCGGGCATTAGACTTTTGCCGAATTTGGATGAGAAATTAAGTTCATATCCCCCATACATTTCCCTTTTCAGGGTCTCTCTGCATTTTGATCTTCTCAAAATATGCATAAAATAAACATAAAAAACGCATCTCAGTTGTAATTTATTAGCTACTATAACTATATCAATGTCATCATTTTATATTTCCATTATAAAATATTTCTAATACGAGATAAGTTTTAGATGTTTCTCATTAATAATTAAATCCGAACGAGACACATGGATTTAGAATGTCTCGTTTAACGTTTTTAATAGTGATGAAGTATTCAAATTGAGTAAATTTGTATGACGCAGTGTATTACTATTTATTTCTGATAGCTTTTTCACTTTCTGGGAATTTAATATTTCCTATTATGTTCATAATACTGGAATAAGTGATATTCATATTATTTATTTTCCGTTTCCGTTTTCTTTAGTATTCAATTACTGAACTTGCAGACACGTTCCTTCTACAAGAGGAATTTTATTGCACGTGGAACAAATATCCCATTAACTTTACCACGGTGACCATCACGTTAGCCTTGAATCTATTCCAAAACGAAAAAACATTGCATGCAAATTAAATTATAACAAACCATTCATGATACTTCCATGGTTTGTTTTTATCAGATGAAAATTGCAATTTTCAGAATTTCCTTGTACTATCAGTCAGCATCTACAGTTTTAGGAATATTTAAGCAATCTCTTCCAGCCCTTACACCTAAAAAGTTAATTCAATCAAGTAATTTTAATTGAACCCAACACACTGGATTATAGAATAATTAGTTTAATGGAATTAATTAACAACATACATGTTGCGGCAAATTAAACACCACATTTTTAAAATAATGACATATTATTCCTTAATAAGATTATATATTTTACATGTTCATTAAAACTATAAAACACTCGATCACAAGAACTTCTGAATCCAGAAAATTATACTTTTATAATAAATGGGCAGAATAAAAATAACAGCAAGTGATAATAAAAAGAAATCAACGTAATCACCAACAAACATGATCCGTGGTGGAAAGGAAACGTAAATCTCCATGACTCGTTTACACAGTATGCACTATACATGTAGTAACCCCCAATTAATATAAAATAACTAAATCAGAATAAACATGATTCCATTACATCCTCTTAACTATTAGACATGTAATTTGAGAGAAACCATTAAAATCAATGAATATATAAATAAATATTCTCATGAAGCAGTCTTACAAGATAAATAACTCCTTCGTTTACGTTAGGAAACGGAGACGTCCTGTGTTTGTGGCAAACACGAGGCCCTGGCCCGAAGATGGCAGCCACCGTATACAATTTACGCTCATGTAATTTGTATCACGGTTTTGTTCTAGCTCTCTTATTGGCGAGAGCTTTCCGAAGGGCGCCTCTTTCTCATCCAATAGGAATATCTGCGCCATGGTCCATTTGTCACCAAGCATCACGGGGACCCTACGAGAAGCTAGTCCTACAACCAAGTACCTGTTTAACGGCGAAAGAGAAACGGAAACGGCGTTTTGTTGGAAACTCGTTTGGTATAAACATTGACCCAGTGTTTCCCACTCCAAACTGTAGACACCTAAAAATAAAGAAATTTCAGTAAAAACAAAAAAAAAAAACGGCAAACATATGCAATACAGATCTTACCACATTACGCTATTCTGATCCTGCAAAATAATTTTAATACTGCTCGCCTATTTCTTGTCAATCCCTATTTCAGAGTTTTACTTTTTAACTGTCCCGTGCACATTACCATCAAAATTATATATATGTTATTGGTAATATTTAATACCACATTCAGTCATATCAAAGGTGATATGAATATATAAGTACCTCAATAGTTTTAGTGACTCAATTTTTTAAAGACTCACACTTTGAGTAACTACTATTAGACATCATTCCAACTTGTAAAACACTTGCTAAGCAACAGGATATTAATCTATTCATCTACTGTTGGGCACAACTAATTGACACAACCTAAAATCTATAGTCTTGCAGCCTTGCATGACTGAACGGACCAGCAAATATGGTGAGAAATTATGTCAAACTTAACATTACGATCCCTTAAAAAATTCTAAAATTAACCAGTGTGATATTTAAAAAAACTTAATTACTTTCTTGTACATCCGGGGATTTTCAGAAAATTAGACGAGCTGTAAGTGTGTGTTATATGAGACTGGTAATCGTTAACTTTGTTATTGATTTTTGAAAAACGTACCTAATCTATTAGTGACATTCATATATCCACCGGAAGGTAGCAATGTCACTAGAATACTGCCATCAGAAGCGTAATCGACACTAGCATCGTTATGTATTTTACATTCAGTAACTACCACGTTTTTCAATGCTACAAATATATATATATATACATATATTAAGTAAAGGAGTAATTGCTGCTGGTAATTTCAACATACCATTGCTGATGTTTGGGATTGTGCGATGAGTAAACTTCCAAACCTGAATTCTATGATTAGGAGTCACAGTGGCAATTATGTCACTGTCATAAATTTGTTCTCTATGCGGATCATCAAGATCAGGTTCAAATGGATTAAGACCTGCGTAAAGAGGGTGGAGAAATCTAGGTCTGAATAATCCACCTGTAGTTCTCAATTCATCTAGTCTTTCAGAGAGCCGCTGCCGGTTTGTTAAAAATCTAGGATGCCATGGTGAATGCTGTGGCTCAGATACTGGCACATCATTCACTGTAACAGTAGGTACATTCCACAAACGGTTCCTCGGACCGGGAGAAGTGGATTCTTCATTGTGTAGCAGATTAACATTATTAGTGCGGTATAACGGGCGGGAAATCCGCTCTCTAGACATCGAATTACTATTTGAAGATGATATATTATCATCACTGCTGTTGGCATCTTCGACTGTAGGTGGCCGAGTTTCTTCCCCGGTTTCGCTGTTTAAAATGGAACTTGTGCCTTCTTGTGAAGGTAAATTAGTGTATCTAGTAATTAAGTCATTTATGGTTCTGTACCACTCACGTCCTGTAGGGTTTGATGAACTATCCATTCGAGTAGAAGTCTCCCTGTGTCGCCTAATATTCCTTAAGCAGTTGTGAATATCATCTAGTAATCCTTGCCGGCTGTCTAGACGCTCGTTATCATTATTCGATGGCAACATGGCATTTCTACGAGCGGTATAGGTCTGTCCCAGTGCCTGGGTAGCATGCCTAACAGTTAGCCGAAGTAAACGTAAGTTCTTTGTCAATTGTTGGGACTGACCGCTTAGGCGACTTTGTAACATCCTGCTGCACATTTGATCAATTCTCATCGAGAGACTTTCACGCTCCGGGTCAAGGTTCATTCCGCTAGGCGGAGGAATTGAGTCAACTATTTGCAGCAGCAGGATTTCAGATAGTAACAGCGACAGTTCGATCACCTCCCATATGTGGGACCTAAAGTGTGAGGAGATGTGGGAATTTGTGTTAACTTCCATGTACCTGGTTAGTGTATCAAGGATAGAACTCAGTGTTTGTCTGGCCCCAAATCTGGATGATCCATCAATTGTTACACTAGCATATTCGTTCCGATTTGCATCATCATTTAAACCTAAAAAATATATTAAATAAATAATGGGAAAAAACATATATACAGGCATCCCCCTGAGTTACGTAACTAATGCGTTCCATAAACTATTACGCAAGTCGAACTTGCAATTGTTTAAGGCGAGTCCAGGACCCCTTAAATATGATTATGTAACTGCGAATTTATGTAAGTCACGTTTTACGTAAGAGGGGATACCTGATAAAAATCTGAATCAAAAATATTCAAAGGTGAGTTTGAATTTTTAGTACTACTAATTACTTGTAAATTTTATGAATTCCCATTAAATTTGATTACTTGGTAGTTGCCAAAACGATAATGTAATTCCTTTTCTGAATCAACATTTGTTTATGTTGAATTTTATTGGGTTGTATTTTTTGTAGGATGGGTACTAGACAAATGATAACAGCCCACATGAAAACTTCGTACAGAATCACAAATGCTCACATGAAAAATATCCACACGACAAACAAACAAAAGTAAAACAAGCACACAAAAATGCTTACATTCACAATGCTATCGAGCATTGGGACTATGTGATTTTGTCGGTGTAGTTTCTTGTGGGTTTTAGTCACATGTGCATGCATGAAACCATGAGAATGGTATGATACAACTCAAGATGTAATAGAATTGATAATATTATGATTACACAGAAACTTTTTACTTCTGTAAGTAAGTCTTTAGTTTACAATTTAAGTGTGGTAAACCAGTCGTTTGTACAGCCCAATTTACCCCCGTTGTTTAAAAGCAAAATTCTAATTTTATAGGCATTACATTCAATATTGGTGGTTTAAAATGCTTTACCCAAAATTCTATTCATCCTGCGTCGACAATTCCTCAACCTCAACATCATTATATGTTCCCCGACATCAGAGTGAGTATTAGACCCGGTAGTAGATGGTATCACACATCTACCAATAAACTTCCCATGCTCCATGAGAAAGTGTTCCAACCTCCTTGTCATTGAAGGAAGGGTGTCAGGATTGAAAAGACTTAGATAACCTCTTCCTCGGTTGCTCGAGAGATCCACATTGGTTCTACTATTAGTCCTTGACGGAACGCATCTTCTGTAAAGATTCCTCTTGAGAAGCCTTTCTTTAGTCATGCATCTTCTGGAGCCCAATGTGAGGTTGTTTGTTCGCCTTGATTGTCTGTGCATAAGGAATAAGCACCGTGGATATGTTTTCCTCGTCCTTGATCTGCCAGTGTGGCTTGAGTTGTCTTGAGGTGCGCTGCTGGTTGATGCTTGTGGCTCTGGTTCGGGCACCTGACTTGGAGTTATTGTATCATCATTCGGAGAGTCATAGGGACTGGAATCACTTATTCTTGTGCCGGCCATCATTTGCCTTACACTAGATACACCTATTCTATTATCGTTCCCTGTAATTGAGCTGAAATGGCGGTGGAGTTCGTCAAACATCTGTCGCATCATTTGAAGCTGTGCAACCTCCAGCATGGCTCTATCAATTCTCTCGATGCTCTCTACTTGCTGTCGGAGCAGTCTGGCTTGTCTTTGAATGTGGGAAACTGTAAGATGTAATGAGACCATTAACGGAGACATGTTGGTCATTTGTGGGTTTTCCGGGTTCAATGGATAAGTGTGGTCCGATGTTATGGGATTGTTAGTTGTAAACGCGTTTCTTCGTACGTCAACTGGAGAACTCATCAAGTCATACAATGGATCCTCCTGATTGCTTCTTGAGAATAGACCTAGAGAACGTAAAGATCTATAAACCCTTGTTATACCATCAGAGGTACTACCTTCAGCATCATTAGTCGGCAAAGAATCCAGGGAGCTACTCAGGTTTCTCAATATTGCATTGGACTGCGTCATAATGCTCTCCAGCCTCTCAGAAAAACTGCTCAACATATCAGAAGTCTCACCAAGCCGCCTATTGGCTCGGATATTTCTCACATCATTCAAACTAGACTCTAGCTCTTGCACTATATTAGAGTACATATTCCCGATTCCAATATTTTCTGGGTTAATTGACATCAATTCTGGAGGTGGATCAAAGGGATGATAAGCTCTAGGTGCCTCCTCCTCGTTCATGCGCTCAGAATAATTGATTACTTCATCAGGAGCGAAGCTCTGTGATCTAGTTGGACTTTCACTAGAGATAAGATTTCCCAGGCGGCTCCTAATTAATGGCTCTGGGAAGATAGGACTTCTAAGTGATCTTGATGGTGTTCTTGGATTACTTAATCTTGTTGGATGGAACGCTGATAAGCGGTGTGATAAGAAGTGACGCCTCAACGGTTCAGCTGAAGTATACGTGGTCGAATTAGTTGTCCCGGTATTTGTATTAATCAGAGATCGCGCGCAGATGTTTGTTCTTGCACAGCTCATCATAGGATTTGTTGGGGTGTTGCTGGAATTATTGTTTTCAGATTGACGGCTACGATCATCAATATTTCCACCGCAAGTTCCACAAACTCGATCAGTATCAATGTTCTCTTCTGGGGCTGAAGGAGTCTCTGGCGTTGGAATTGGAGTTGTGTTATTTTGATTCCTCTCTCTTTTTGCCAATAGATCAGTGACGAGCAATTCTAATTCTGTGTAAAAATCTGGATTTTCACCAGATCTCCTGGCACGTGGAGTGTTTGATGGTAGTGTGGGACTTCTAGGCGGTTCAGATCTGAATAATTCGGCACTAACCGATGAAAGGTTTATTTTAATTCTCACTGTCTTGTCAGGATTTGCATTAGATTCAGTTAGACCAGCATAAGAGTGCTCGTTTGATAGATTGGTTCTTGTGCTTGATGTACCCGCATAGGAATGGTCCCTAGTGCTTGATGACGGCAAGTTCAGTCTATCAGTGTTTGTATTGGCAGCATAAGTGTGTTCACTGCTTGTCTCTGGTTTTACAGCTTTTGAGGGCCTACCTCTTTTAGGCTTTTGTTCATCTTCAGAGCTGCTACTATCAGACGAGGAATTAATTACTGGTCCTCTTTTTAACTTTTTGGCAATCCATGGGTACAATCTTTTACGAAGTATCTCTCTATTTGTGTGTACCTGATCAGGAACATTTGTGTTGGTGGCTTTTGAGGGCTTCTCTTTCTTTTGGGTTTGCAGTGGTAAACTAGACTGTGACGTTGATGGCGAATCTCTGCCTTGAAAATGTCCACGCTGCTCAAGATCTTCACGGAATTTGGCCAGCATCAGCTCTGCATTTCTAATCAGATCAGAAATGTTGTCACCGCTTTGAGGAGCAGAGGGTTGTGAAGATGTGGATGTACTAGCGATACTTTGTTCTTGTGTTTGATTTGTATCTGTGTCGTTATTGGGGGTAACCGAGCACTGGATTCGCATTTTGTAAGTAGGTTCTTGAGTAGTATTGGTGCTTTGAGTTTGGGAGTCATTAGTTTTTGGTATAAGTAGCGACCTACGGTTTGTTGTTTTAGGTACGGGGGTCTCTTGTGTATTGGTGTTCGACGTAGACATCGGGACAATGAACCTCCTTGTCATCGTTACTCTGGTTACATTGGGGCTCAATCGTTCCCGCATAACCTCTGTATCGCCCCGTCTTGCTAAATTTAAGTAACGGTACACTGGTGACTCCCTCGATTGTTCTTGATCTTCAGAACGAATGCCTTGAGATGTCGAAGGAGAATCTTCACCTGGCCTCGGTAGATGGTTCCTGCTCTCAATGTCGTCAATTATGTCTTGCAAAAGAGTTTCCTCTTCCTCCGAGGATGTGTTATCTGCATGTCTCTGTATCCGTATTCTAAAGTCAATTTTGTTATCATTGTTTGGTGTTGTTCTTGGAGAACTTGAAGATAAGCTCGCTGTTATGGCATCGGGTGAGTCGTTCGGTAATTGTGGGGCGGTTGTCTGGGTACTGCTTATTGTCTTGGAGGTTTTCCGGGGGAACAGTGCAGTATTAGAAGTACCTGCTTGGTTACTATGTGAAATGCTATCACTGGAAGTGCTACCAGAAGACGAGGTTTTACCCTCTGGTTGGTACAGTTTCCTGTTTTTTGCTGGCTGAGAAGCACTCGATTTTTTCAATACTTGCATTCCACTAGTTGATGGCACTGGTGAACACGAGTGGTTTGAAGATGGATCAGAAGCACTTGTGGAAGGTACAGGCGAATAGCTGGTTGATGGCCCCGGTTCGGTAGCTGCTGCATCCATCGGTGCTTGATTGCTGTTGCCCGAACTTTGCTCCATTTCCATCGGATCGGTACCTTGATCAATCTAAAATTAAATTGGAAATTGAGCAAGGTGGTTGTCAAATTATGTTTTCCAGTTACCATAACAGGAGGTCTGTAGATTTGTAAATATCGGTGAACAAGGACTTCATATTGGTGAACCAGATCTCGGTAGCAAGTTGTGATTCTGCGCTCTCTTTCAGGAACACTTGAGAGTGGTTCCCTTGTTGGGTTTGGTCTTGAGGTACACTGAAAAATAAAATGATTTTCCAAATTTATATCTATCCTACATAAAAATGTGATGCACAAGTCAAAATAAGTAAGGTTCTTGATGATTGAAATACGTTTACCTGTAGATTAGTTTGTGTTGGATTAACCGGCAAAGTTGTAAGCAGCCGTGGTGTAATCCGTCTCCTGTATGGGCTTGCAGCCCTGTCTGCTGGTCTGGGAACGGGCACAGGAGCCCTAACCCGCTCCCATCTTGTCTGAGGGCTGTTTGTTATGCCAGTGATCAGTTTATGTCCAAGCTTGTCAAAAGCAACGTATCGGACCTTTTCTTTGGCACTACCAGTCGCCACATGATAGAACGGCTCAGGCTTGCTCCAATCCCAGAAGTACAGCTCATTGTAGGTTGCAATGACAAGCAAGCGGTCGTCTGGATGAAAGGCAATTGAAGCAATCACCGTTTGACTCTCAGCTGTCCATACTTCACTCCCTCCCTATAAATAAAAGTTAAAATATTTGTAGATACTTTCAAATTATTAAAAAATAACAAACAATAAACATAAATTATTCTAGTTAAAATTGTTAAGATCAATAGATATAAGACGGATGGTATATCGTAGCAAGGTTACGTTAACTTCTAAATCAGAGTCCTCCTCATTCTTTTATCATAATACATTGCCATTCAACCAAAAATTAAGCCAGAATTCAGAACATCTCCTTATCCTTAGCAGGTTTCTATCATTTTGCACTAATTTTGGAGGGGTGAGGATCAAATGAGGACAGTGCAAGTTACTGATAAGGAAACGATAAGGAGGGACTCTGAATTCGGGCTTTTAACTTGAAGTCCTGACAGACTATTATACAAAAAATTAAATAATCTATACCTCAATACTACAAGTCTTACGAATATTGATGATTACGGATGATGAATAGAGAACCAGGCATTGCCCATATAAAAATGTTTCTATAGTGAATAACTTCACTTCTGTTTTTTATATGTTTCAATAATGACTAACTTTTTTTAGCAAAGGCATTTTTTTTAAATTATGGCAAGATCCAATTCAATATTGTCTACGGACTTGCCTTGATCATAGATTAGTAAATAGTCAAAATCGTCGAAAACATTTGATTTCAGGAGTAACTTACACTTAAGTCCCATATCCTCACTTGCCCCCCGAGGCAGCCAGAAGCAATAATCTGGTTGGACGTGGGATGGAAAGCTATGCACCATGGTGTCCTCGGGTGGCCAATTAATGTTTTGATGTGCTTCCCAGTCCGAACATCTGTCACATAAATGCAGTGATTGCCGTGCGTGGATGCTACTTTGGTGCCGTCGGGGCTAAACACCATGAGGAACGTTGATCTTGCTGTCCCCGGCATCTCGCACCGCTGAAACAATTTTTGAAATCAGGAAAGGCGAAATAATTTTAGGTATCTATGATTAGTAGACCCGGACCTAAATAAAATAACGCCTCCGGTACGGTCCTTGTCCTACACAAGATGAAACATTTGGTTCCGGTTCAATTATATATATATATATATATATTTTTTTTAATATCATAACATATAAAAATTATCAACTTTAGTAAGCTATTAGAGTACTCAAATAAATATAAAATTTATATTACGGTTCCTAATTTTGAAATTATTTCAAGTATTGATCGTTATCATCTAAATTGCTAATTAAGAACTGTGCACTTGACTAACTTCAAGGTTCTAGCATTACGATATTATCACTTCATTTCTAAACGAGTAGTTACGACGATTGCACAAGCATTGTTTAGGCTATTTCTGAAATCATACATATACAATTTGATGACATAACTACAAACATAAACCCGAATTCCGTAATATATTCGATTTAGAATATCCTGTAATGTACTTCACAATTGAATCCTAGAAACTAAATTGAATTCTCAATACTATCAAGACTGATATGGAAATAATAATTTTGTACGAATAACATAATTACATATTTATATTATAAAATCTTTGCTCATAAATATGATTTTAACGTGTATTTACATAAATCAGTGTTACTTAAAACTCCCAAAGTAGGAGCTCTTGCTATAGCAATAATCAGTTTGAGGACATACATCATAATATCATCAGGACTTGATGTGCTTCCCAGCTCTTCCAAGATATTTAAAATGACACAAAAACAGTTTTTATAATCCTACCGGAAGAGGAACGTCTTTTTAACGTTCTATCATTATTCGCGCTAAGAAAATTCGACAATTAGCTGTCCCTGTGGGCACCGATCAATTTTATGTATGATGTTATTCCCAGATTCATGACGATAGTCTGACTATAAATTTCATAGGGGATATTTAGATATTGTAGAGTACATGTTAGATTGCTACAAGTTACCATCTATTTATCAAATATCCTCTGTGAGCAAACATTTTATACTATTTAAAAAATTGTGATTTTGTGTATTTAAAACTCAACAAATTACAAAAAGGTTTCCCATGTGGTAACATTATAAAGACAACGATTCTTAAGAGCATATTTGATAACATTTTAGTACGGTAAAAGTACTTGTAAGTTTAGATTTTTATAGTAATCAAAGCTGATATTAGCATATAGATAATTTACCATTTCCTTGAATTGTTTCTTGACAAGCTCATCTTCAGCATACGCCTTAAGGTTGTATGGTGAGCAGACATTCTTCTTGGTGTTGAACCCAAGGCTGCGCTCACTTAGAGAGTTGAGAAACTTAACGTCAGTCTTGCTGTCCCGCTGTGGTATCTCCAGCTTCTCGTTCAGATTGAGCTCATCATCTTGATTCATCGTGCCCACAGCTCATTAAGATGTTTTGATTACCTGTAACAATAACAATGTGGTTCAAAATAGCAGATCAATAAGAATGAACAGGACTGATTAATGAACATAATTTTTTTTTTTTTTTAATAATTACAGGACATTGGCCATGATGGGTGCTTAATATACAGTTTGTGAATTATGCAGCTGAAAAGGTACGTGCTGGTTAATTAACTTTTCATAATTTCTGCTGGTATTCAATACTGCGTTGCTGATTAGTGATAATGTGTAGGCTTCGAATTGTTTTGGTTGTACTAGAAAATTCTGTGGCATCTGAGTGAGTCATTATGCAAACATAAACAATGGCTGCATACGACACCAAGTGGAAGATTCTATTTTCGCGGGCGCAGAAGACGCTCCCCCAGGTCCCAGGCGATCAATTAATACCCCAATAGTGCTATAAATAACCCGGGAGAGGCTTAATTTTCGCGAAAACGCGGTGGGTTGGGCCGATGAGAGTGCCTTGTCGCCGCGATTCCAGGACAGGGGCCGCGTCCTTGGGGCTTCTAGCAGTACCAGGCGTACCTGCTCATCTGGAAGCGTGCGATTCTGCAGCCCGTTCAAGATTTGATCAGACACTTTCGGGATAAAACATGGAAATTCGGAGCGTTTCTGATGTAACACGTCTACTGCACTTATTGGCCGTCAAATGTCAACTGAACATAGAAACAACAAATTTAAAAACTCTCAGTTCTACCACCACAACAATACATCTTTCATAATTTAAATTTAAAACATTTTATTGCTATTTATCATCAAATTGCATATGCTTTTAAGCAACATTTGCATTTCTCGAGTACATAAATTGCAGTCACTATGACCGGCACTAAGAGTTTTAAGCATTATGATTAAAAGTCTTCCTTTTCTCAATCCGAGTTGTGATTGAAGAAGTCTAATTTAAACTGTTCATTGAGAAGTATATTATACACTGTTCAATCAACGCCGCGACCAAGTCATGGCAGAATGGTAGAGTTGTCGCAAACTGAGATGGTCCAGAGGGCGTGGCTTAGCTGCGCGGCCTTGGCCGAGCCAGCGGCGTAGAGAAAACGAGTAGTAAATTAGAATCGCCGGATACAGTGGCGCATCACGCAAAGTGAATGTTTGTAGCAGAATTTTTTGAATTTTCACTTTTCATGAACCCAATAACGTTGGCTATAATTTCGCGAGCTTGGCTATGTATTATTACGCCGCACTGTCCGAACGTTTTATGCGAAGACATTTTACAACGTAAACACGCAACGCGACGCAAACGCATTGACTGAACAGCTGATAGTCCTCCTTCCCTATTTTGTCCGAGTGGGCTCGTCCGCAATGCTTTGGTTTTCTGCGCAGATCACGTGACAGGATCATTTTAGTTTGCGACAACTCTACCTACCTATAATTATTTGAACAAATGTATAAGAAATTTAAAAAAAGGTCAAATTTTCGGTATCATTAATGCCATGTTTCAAAGTATCCACAATTATAATTGAAAAAAAAATGGCAACTTAAATAATGGTGATGAAACATTTGCCGACACACGATTGATGTTATTATATCCTACAAATGTATGAAAACCAAATTAAGAACGCCTATTAAAGAAATGAGTAAATTAATCCGAATTTTCATTACATAGAAAATAGCAATTAGTTGTATCGGAAATTCGGTGGAATAAGAAATTAGTAAACTCCAAAGCGTTAAAAGGTTTAAATTCTAGAGCAATTCTTTGAAAACGAAGCAATTTCACTTTGATAATGATCAATAAATTAAATAAGTTCAATTTAAAGTAAGCCAATATTTAAACTCCCATTTTTTAACCCTTTTTGGCACAATACTAGCTAAAATTTCTATAAGTACTCATTTCTTATGAAGGAATATTTTAATAAGGTTTTATTGTAAACACAACCTACTATTGAATAAATCAGAATTAAAGTGCGTCGACTGATCAGAACCATTTAGTTTGAAACACGAATAATATATATTTATTCATGTTTCCACTTTTATTAGTTCTCAACAATAAATCATCAATATTTAAATTTAAATATTCTGGGCTTATTCTATTCACACAGCTTACCGTCTAGCAGGTAGAGAAACATCGGTGCAAAAGCAAATCGTTATTCGTTTTTATGTAATACAGCTTAAACCTCCTAAATACAGCCCTAAATTGCTTTCTTTATGCTACAGTTGGCACTTTACAGGTAACAATAGTACGATGAGAACTGGCAACCAATGCAATTGCAAAAATTTAACACCACTAGTGCACAAAATAAATATTAGGGGGTTTTACTAGAATATCTTGTATCTGACGCACCAATGAAATGAAAGAAAAATAATGTTAGGTCTTTTAAGTATTATTATTCACACAATCTTACTTTTGAATTCAGGATTAGAACATGAAATAGTTCGATAACTAAGAAACTGTGAGGACAAACAAATCATTCCACTATACATCTAGATGTAAAAATAAAATGCAACAATTCAGTAATTAGCAGTAATTCTTATGTATACTGATCTTTTTGTGACGGCATTAAAGGCCAGAAATATATTTTAAAACCAATAAGTCATTTTCATTGTTCCATCAAGATCTTTTGGTGTGTCCATGATGCTGCTTTGCCGTACCATACGGTGTATGGAGGACTTTTTCTGGAAACTAGAGCTTCCAAATGGTGTGTCCTCTGTTTCCTCCAGTTTAACAGGGGCCAGTTCTAGGTCTTCATATGATGTTAGGCCTGAAGACTGAGGTCTAAAAATAGAACAAACGTAATTAAACCAATAGTTGTCATGGAAATCTAGTCTATAAAGCAAACAAAGGACCCTTTAGTAACCTAACCCATTAATATCGGTTATTGTGTAAAATCATTCATCAAATTATCAAAACCAATATATGTTATTGCATTGTGAAGATCAGTGCATTTTATTAAACCACATTAAGTTGTCCTGTTAAATCGGTAGAACGAGTAGATACACATTTACCTTAATCATTTATTTGTTCGAGGTAAGACAGTGATGTGATCATTGGCGTCATCATATTTTTACAATATGCTGAAGAAGTATAATTCAGAAAATATAAAAGCAATTTTTTTCAATATTTTTACAAAATTACAAACTATTGCGATTCTATCATGATAATAATATATACCTTAATGGAATACATCGGCAGCAATCCTTCATTGTAAACTCTCTGCCAAATTCCTCTCCCTCTTCCACAGTTTGTGGCAAACGGTAATGCAGCGTTTCTGGCAAACGGAGTGTTGATATCCCACCAATTACGCTCACACTGCCCATAATAACTAGTGGTAACACTAAATTTTCTGTACCCTATGAAAAATTTATCCAAAAATATTTATAACTCATTTATTGTTATATTTACTTACAAGGTAAGTTATGAATGGAGTTATGATTAAGCCAAGTCCTGCAATGTAGGCGGACATTCCAATGCCTATTCCTCTAAGTTCTGTTGGATATAGTTCGCCGGAGAACGGATAGATAATCAAGAAGGACGCAGCGATTGCAAATTTTGATATCAGATATAAAGCCAAGGTTTCTATTACAGCATCTTAAATAAAAGTATTAATGTTACCAGTGTCCCTACACTGTTTAATTGCAATTATGGAAGTTTGAAATAGATAGAAGAATATAGAAGTTTTACTGAAATATTAGACGTTTTAAATAATGCTAACAAATATACTAATTTTCAACCATTGTAGTTGTGCAATACATCTGCATTTTCAAAAATCAATGCAAAAAAAAGTTTGGTATTGAGAAATTGGTATGAACAATTTTTATATATACCTGAAGGCAATAAAACGGTTGCAATACAGCAAATCCCACTGATAATCATCGACAGACAAAGTGGCCACCTCCTCCCCCACCTATCCATGACAGTCCAGCACACAATGTAGCTAGGAATCTCAACAGCAGCTGATAAAGCGAAGCTCAAGTACTGATCACTGCCGAGGGCTGGGGCATAGTAACTCAGTCCCACATATACCATTTCTGTAGCGATCCAGTTCAGTGTAATCAAAATAGTCTTTAATCGCATATTAGGAGTACGGCATAAATCTAAAACGTTCCGACCCTTCCGTATCAATTTCTCCTCGCTGTCAGTGCGTTTTAGCATCATGCGCTGCTTTAGTTCTTGTTTGAAGCTTACGGGAAGCTCCTTGCCATTCATTCTGGCGAGGGTCTCAAGGATGCGTGATGCTTCCTCGAATCTACCTTAAATGCATGGATAAATATTGGCAACGATTAACTGGGAAATAAATTTACCTTTTAGTAACAGCCACCTGGGGCTTTCTGGCAAAAACAGTAGGTATATGTAGTAGGAGATGAACGGGAGGCTCGTCACATATGAGAGTGTCACCCAGTCACGTACCAGGTAGGTGACAAATGTTAGCATTAATATACCCATGGTGTAAAACATGCAGGTTAAGACAGTCACAAAGGATCTATAGTTTGGGCCGACTAATTCAAGAGCTGTAAATTTAACGATTGAAAGAAGTGAAGTTAGATTATTAACAACGAACTTACAAATAATGAAAGGAATTTGGTAAATGGCAGGGATAGTAAGGCCGACGATCACTCTACTAAATGCCCACCACCAAAATTCTTGTGCGATGGCTGTCAAAAACCCACCAATTAAAAATGTAGTTAAGCACAGAAAAAACGACTTCTTCCTTCCTATCTTATCATTTAAATACCCAAAAATGTAGACTCCAATAGGCCCTCCAAAGTTTAAAGCCACAAGACCATATGTTGGGTACAGATCTTTAGCGCACACCAGATCGAACTGAAATTAACCTTGTTAAAAAACAACATAGGTGCTTCAGCACAACTTACATCTATCACGATACTCGACTCGACTTCTGTTCTATTGTACTCCCAACCATCAACACACGACTCTTTAGCTAGTTCGCTATCGGGAACAAAATTTTCAATGCCGTCCAACACCTCCGACCAATTCAATTTGTATCGCTCACACTTACTAAACGTGCCATTATATTGGGGTATTGCTAGTTTGATGCGTTGTTGAGCTGAATAATTCGCTAACTCCGGAACTAAACACCAGTGATCCGGTGTGTTTGCCATAAAGAGCTGGTTGAAGGCACCAAAGCCACAAGGGAAGCATGCGGGCAGGCAAACGAACCATAGCATGCATTTTTGATACTTCCCAAACTCCCCGACTTGTGGCAACAAATCATCCAGATCCATGGACTCCTTTAAATAAACGGACTGAATGAAAATGAATTAAATAATGGAGTGTTTGGTAATTTAATCATGGACTCCTTTAAATGAATGAACTGAATGAAAATTAATTAAATAATGGGTTGTTTGTAGTAAAATGCCGACTGGGCTGTGTTCACAACATTTATAAGATTTTAGAAAGTCAAGACAAATTTGTAGCTGTAACAGGTATTTAGATCTTCATTTGTTAATTTATTAATTAATTATGGCATTACATGATAGCAGTTAAACAATTTATGTGTGTTGACTTACATTATTTTTGGATTTATCGTTGTGATCCATTCTTTAAGGAATATAGGTCTGAAGCACACGTCATAATGCATAACATGTGAAATGTAGAAGCCATATGATATAAAGTTCATTATAAGATTAGCTTCCATCCTGTGCAGTGTATATTGCTTTGTAAGCATTAATACTCTATCTATAAATACAAAATCTAAAATAAGGTCAATTTTTTTATATCCCAGATTGATAGGTTTGTATATGTGATTACTTACTTTATCCGCCAGAAAAAAAATATATAAAGGGTGCTCTAAATTTGGTGGTTTTGGAAAATTTAGAGGACCCCTAGTGAATTAATGTATGTGTGTACACAATAAATCATAAACGCATCAAGTAAATGAAGAATTTATTAATAATCTGAACTACAGAAAATTATTCCAGAATATTAAAAAAAAAATAAAAATTGAAAGTGAAATATGCTAAGGAAATAAAAATAATTTTTTGAAAACAACGTGCAGAAATTAAATCTAATACATTTTTTTTGTTTTTTTTTATAATTATAAGTGGTCATAGGCACCTAAATAGACATGGTAACATTTTTGGAGAAAGAAAAATATATATATATATATATATATATATTATTACCGATGTTTAGCAATTATTATTTTGAATTTGGAATGGTCGCATTCACTAAATACGAAAATGCAACATATATTACAGCTTGCACACAGCATTTGAGCACAATTTCAGTCTTACCACACTTATTAAATACAATAATATTGTCAAACATCGGTGATGTAGGGGGTGTTTTACAATTTAACAGACAACCTATCATATTCATGGCACTCCTTACTGACAAACAACGATACTCTCCTCAATTATACAATGAAGTCGATTTTCACTTAATTACACCTGCAAAATTTTCAATTCGTTCTACTTATGTCGATCATGTAAGTTCACAGAAGAATAAAAAGGGCACTTTATTTGTAATCAGTCCGCAAATTCTTTGGTACCGCAACCAAATGTAGAGCAAAAAAAGTATGATCAAATAAAGTGCTTTTTATAGTAAAACGGACAGTAAAACTTAAAATTGCCCAGTATACTTAACAAATTTAGATTTTGAAATAAAAATAAATAACAATAGAAAAATAGATCTAGGCCAGTATACTAAAGCGCAAGTATATAAAAAAACAACATTGCGAATAAACATACTTACATACAAAATAACAATCACACAGCCCTAACACTCTAATTACAAAATATCATACAGCCTAAGATTCATTTTTGGACATGACGTACAACCGCACCCGCATACAGACCAGCTGTGTTTCTAAAATGTTAAGTAATCATTCAATAGTTTCGTACAGGAAAGACAACTGGGTCCGTTTGCACGATGTCCAGAAATTAAATTATCACACATACAGGAATCGTATAATTATAATCCTCGGATTATAATTATAAAAAATAAGATTGAGAAGGCTTCAAATTATCTACATTATATTAAATTTTCATTAAAAACTAATGGAATAGCTCATTGTGAGAATACAACAATACTTTTGGCAACACACTGAAGCCTTCTCAAATCACAGATTTTTCATTTAATTTATAACTAACGTACCCTGGCACCAGGCTGTCCTTTTCAATAAAACTCGAAATTTCAAAAATAGGCTCATTCAAAAATAATGATTTTGCTTAACATTACGGTCACTCGCATATTTTGGATTCCGTATTTTTTTGTTTCAGTTTTGTTCACGTTTAGAGCAGCCTGGCTATAGCACACAACATCAAGCATGCAAGGCACTCATTGGCCTCACAAAAATACATTCATAAAAATATCACTCACATTATTTATTATTCTCAAATTTTCCTGAGTTTTAATTTTTAATTCATAGGGGAATTAAAAATTGGAATACATGTTGTGTGCATATTTTATCATATAAATAAGTGCATGCTTTATACATATAAATAAGTAGACATCTGTAAACCATTTGTGAATTTGTAAATTTCACCGTTTGTATGTATTAAGCTGTAAAAAAACATAAGATGCTAAAACAATGCAATTTTTATTGTCAGAAATCTTGAATAAAATTTCGTGTGTAAAACATGCACCAAACTCAAAAATTAAACTTTATTACCATTTGTTTCGTATAAACATGAAAAATATTCTACGTATTAGTAAATTCGATATGTGATAGTGACAAAGATAATTTTAGCATGTATATCGGTTGTGAAACGTACAAAAAAAGGAAATCAAAGAAACGGGAAAGGTAAGATCAATCCAAGAGGTATACACGATTTAGTGACAGGAAAAAATTTGTCACACCACTCTCTTCAGTCTTGAGCTTATATTCGCACTGCTTTTAGTCCACAAGCGTTCTTTCACAGCTAAGTTGAAAACAAACACGATTCACACGTGGTTCAAAATAGTCACACATTCGGCACCCCATAATTTTATGACCCTGGGGATTAAACCATGTCAACACTATTCATTAAACAATCACACAACTTAAAAGATCACTTAAATTTATCTCGAACCCCCAATTAATTTTGATTTAAAGAAACCCGCGCAGTTACGTTTATTTAAAATGAAGTAATTTAATTGGTTGATTGACATGGTAAAGAGAGAGATTCATCGATATTACACAATGAAGTTATTAACCGAAATTATATTAATATTACTATTACTTTTAGATTTATGAGAAATGCGATTCCAATAATGATGCCGTTGACCAAACCTTCTTATTCATGTCTCCTGTAATACCACAACTAGCCAAAGAAAATCTGAAATAGTGAAACGTTGGTCAATTGGCGAATCTGCACAGTATTTCCAAATTTATCATTCAAAACTGATAGAATTTGAAATGAGGATAAACATTGAGAAAAAAAGTGCTTTATACCGGATATTAGAAATGTTTACATTTTTGCCAAACATCTATCATGAAAACATCAGAACCTGATCAAACAATGAACAGAGTATCAGCAAAAATATAAATGTATCCCTGCACCGTATAATAAATACTGCCAGGCATAACAAGCAGAAGCCAATTCCACAATTATCTACACTTCAACTATTGTCGACTCACATTTTTAATCTATTAAAATTTATGCATGCAACTTGATAAAAAATATTACAGCCAATTTTGGTCACCCCCATACAAGGTGTTTATTTGAAGATACAATTAATTATACCATACTAAATAATACATTTAGTTAACAATATAATATATCTTTATTTTCCTTGTGTTTCATTTCATTTAAAACAATAATATTGATGGATTCATTCATTTGGTAACATTAGCATAAAATTTTGATGAAAACTAAAAATATCATAGATACGTTTTACATATCTCATTTTGAAATAGTTGTTGTTGTTCTTAAAATTAGAATTTGTACTGTATTCACAATAAATGCTTTTGGCGTTGAACCAATTTGGTTATATTGTACATGTATTAAAATTTATATAACCATACATTAAAAAAAAAATTGAAGGTGTATTTATTGTACGTGGAGGAGATTTTTAATCCCAGCTTTAACAAAACGAGATAATTGTGGCATTGACATCCAATGTGTGAAAGTAATAATGATATAAAAATGTGTGCACTCACCAGCTGGCAGCGGCAGCGGTAGCATTATTCTTCAATTTTCTCAGCTCCTTGGTGGCCCAGGTTGCGAGCGTCTTGGTGCGGCTCACCCTGCTTTTCCTCCCTTGCACCAGCATCTCATTGATCGATTCCAGATCGAGCAGTGGGAGCATGGGCGCCCCAAAGGCGGAGCATAAGTCACCGACGAGCCCAGCCGCCACGGCCACCGTGCCATCAGAATGCTCAGGGTCCCTCGCGACGACGGTGATAAATTGCACAAGGAAAGGTATGTGCGGCTCCAAAATCATTACATCTGGATTTGGGGTCTGTCCGTCACCTTTCAGGCCCTGTATTATTCCTGTGTATGCGTCCAGTACGCCTTCACGTAACTCGTTCAGGTACTCCACCATCTCAAAGTCGTTCCTGTCAACCTGTGCCTGTGAGGCCTGCGCAAGCGTCGTGAGGACGATATCTAAATATTTTTTGAATTCCGGTCCAATGCTTAGAACTATGTCGCCGAAGACTGATAGTATCTGTGGCTTTACGCTACGATGGACAGAGTTATCGCCTAAGTTCTCTAAAAGCAACTGCATTATCTCATCGCAGTAGGGAAGCGTTTTCATTTTCAGGGCCCTGAAAATGTCGCCGGTTAAACCTACAGCTGTGCCGCAAACTTGATATTCTTGGTGGTTCTTTAAGCCTATGTAAAGGAAAGGCTTGAAAGCATCCATGTATTTCAGGAATCCTTCACCTAGAACCTCGACAAGTGTAGATACGGCCATCAGTGCGTCTTCTTGTACCCCACCACTCTTATTCGAATTGAACATGGTCAACATGGCAGTCATTATGGCATCAGATATTTGTGGTGCATCAGAAGATGTTACTTTTCTAAGCACAGATTGCAAAGTTCCGCAGAGCAGTGATTGCAGATCATTGAATTGTGATCGATCTTTGTGGCTTGAAATGTGCGTCTCCATTTGAAGTACTTGTTGCAGCCTCTCAAGGATAACCATTGTTGTACGTTGGACGGTGATGTAACAGTCCTTAGGCGAGTTCTTAACCATTTCCATGAGAGCTTCATAAGCAGCAGGCCGTAGATTAGCTTGAGCGCCATCTGCACGATCCGTGGTTTCCAGGAGGTTCTGTATGATGAATTCAAAGTATTGAGAGAGCACATATGTGTCCGGTTGGCCCGTTTCTTCGTTTACTTCGGCAGCTTCATATGCAGCTTCGGCTAGACCAGTGAAAGCCCAGCAAACATTTGCAGCCACCCTCGGCTCGGATTTCAAACCGCGGATTAGACTCTCCAGTAAGGGTTTGAGGAAATGTTCATTTATGGCTACCTCTGGTATGATTTCACATATCCTGCCAAACGTCCAGGCAGCTGTGTCTCTGACTATTACGCTATTGTCATACATGAGCCCTATTAAAGTGGTCATTGCCTGTTCTACTAAAGGTTTAAGTGTGCTACTGTCTAATCCACCCAGAATAGCCCCGAATACCATTAGAGATGCATCTCTGAATCTCCAGTTTTCGGATTTAATATTTTCCTTGATGAAAGGTAAGACGAAGGGAACAATTTCATCCTCACAGCAGGTGGCTAGGAGCATAAGACAAACTCCAGCTGCTTTGCTGGGGTTCCAGTCGTCATCGTCGTCTAATTCTTCTTGCTTCGTGAGCTTCTGCAGAAGAACAGGGACAATGTATTGTAGAGCACCTTTGGCGTAATGTCTGGAGACCCTGGCCGGTGGTCGGCCTGCCTCCGCAGCTTCGGTGTCTTCGATGGCTAAGTCTACCTCTTCATCACTGACGTTGGACCAAAACTCAATACCCTGCAATGCAATAGCATCATTCTCAGACTTCATAGCTTCCAAGGTGATAGGGAATAATGCTTGTGCCATGTACGGTTCCATGTATTGATAATAAAGGGATAGAATCTTCACAAGACATTGGAGCGCGGCAACTTTGATTTGTGAATCTGATGATTGCGTTGCTTCGCAGACCACTTCCATGATGAAGTTCCTTTCAGATTCCTTATCAAAGTTTGCCCTTGTAAACTCTAAGGAGTTGAGGAGAGCTTGTGTGGCTGCCAGTCGGACATGGTTACTAGGTTCCACGCTGCGCATGCCGTGAATAATGGCGGTAAGTATGGCATTGGACTGGGCAACGAGAACTTCAGAATCAATTTCTTGGCAAATGTAACCAATAGCCTCGAGAGTGGCTTCTTTTTGCATCTCTGTGGAATTGAGCTGTATGACATTGTTGACCAATTGGTTTATAAGGCCATGCCACTGGCCATGCGGTAGCTCCGTCACAGCAACGTAAGCAACACATTGCGCTGCCGAAGATGGCCTACTCGTTTCTGTTCCTAATGCACCAACGATCTAAATAGAGAAGTTAATTAGTTTCAATATAACCAATTATAGTTTTAATTTTGATTCCAATTGTATGACTTACATTTTTTTTAATGTACAATCGGATTTCTTCAGGAAAGCCAAGCCAGCGCTGTTGGTAGGAGAGTTTTACGTTAACATCTTTCGAGGTCAGTTGATTTTTCAGCTGTAGACCGGCGGCCATACGGGCGACGGGGCTGTTGCCCCCATGTCGTAGGATATCTGATAAGGTTTTGATGAATTCTGGTAAGTTGGCTGCCGCAGCCTGTTCGAGGAAACTCGATGCTTGTTCCAACTCATTTTTATCTTTAAATAAAAGTATGCTGTATTAGGAAATATTGGCAACAGATAGTACATAATGAAAGCCAGTTAATTGTGGACATTATGTAATTTATGTGATTATCAATTGTATGTGAGGATAGGGAGTTGTTAATAAACCCCAATTATGATATGTGGTTGCAGCATTGACTAGGATGAAGTTTGTCAGGAGAGGTAGGTGTGACCTCTAAAATTAAACATGGATTATATTGATTTCCCCGGGTGGATGGCGGCCCGGGGGAAGCAAAGTGAGCAGCGTGGGGGCCGGCCTCGTAAGAGACGTATTCAGGCATTACGTATAACGTGGAGATAATGTTGCAATGGCAGTTACAAATGGCAACCCGTGACATTTAACCCAAAATGGGGAATTACCTGGTGAAACGGTCTTCTCTAGGATCTGTATCAGATGCAGTGTTTCTTGCATATGCATATTTCTTCAGTTATTTGAACGCCTAATACGGTATTTCCCTCGATAAGATTCCCTAGCTCACAGAAGCAACCGGCGAACACGAACACCACATGTAAAGACGATTGAAACTAACAGGAGTAGGAAACCCGTGTTCATACACTATACACACTTGACAGGCGGGCAGAATTTAATCGTTAGCTCACTCACCGAACGACGTCAATAAGCAAACAGTCAAAAATGATTAATCAGTAGATAATCACCTGCTGATCAAATACCTGGCAAAAAACTATAGAGAAATAGGCTCTGACCTCTTAGTTTTGGACCGATAACATGTACTACTTTACACAGCGCACTCGATATAGCCGTTACGAACAACGCGTTCAAAATAATTTGGCCCCTGGACAAGAGATGTCGCCCAGAATCCAAGCATCTCCTCAGTAGTACCAATATGATTTTGTTTTACAATTATAACAACAATTTTAATAATTAAGCATACGTTATGCTCTAAAATAGAGTATTTTATATAAGCATATATATGTGACACAAATAATACATCAATAAAGCGATATTTTTGATAAATACAAATTCACTAACTTATCAGCAAATTAAAACCATTATGTAATTAATTACGTGTCAATGCAGTTACTTATTTAATTGATAATAAAAAGATGACAATTTTATCTTCAAATGTGATTAAATGCACTCACGTTTTCTGATAAGCAAATAATTGCTTCCCAGAATAGTGTTTCAAAATGCGTATTTTTACCACTTCAAAGATTACTCACTTTTATCGTTATTTTATCTAGTAAGTGTTTACAAAACTATGCATTTTCAGATAAGCAAATAATTTCTTCCAGAAAAGTGTTTCAAACGTGAATCTGCCTTTCTTTTTTCATCTTGAAGCATCCATCACCTCGACCTACTATCAGATGGCGCTGAACAACACAATTCAATCTTACATATAATTGTGCCAAATAATTTCGCCACTCTATATTTATGCCCAGAAAAATTGTTTTTCACGGAAGTCTCGAAATACATGTACGCTATTGAAATATACCTGTGATAAAATTGTACGTCTACCTCCCAAAAATTGGCCACAGTTTTGCAGCTAAATATAAAACCCTCGTTTTAGTACGATTTTCGAGATGTGCTTACGAGTTAATATTTAAATTATTTTTGCAGCGCTCGCTACAAAACTCGCAAAAATACATTATATTTATGATTGTTAGTGTTAACTTACAATTATTTCGATATTTATCTAATATTTTCAATTCAGAAATTGTTTAATTCATATGTGTAATTCTTGGTTGAAATTAACTGATATTATCAGTTATTAAATATGCAAGTATTTGTTATTTCTAATACTGGTAGTTGGAACCAACTAATCATATAACATTTCTGAACCTGGATTCAGAATTGGCCCATTCATTAAGGACCACCTAGTGCCATTCATTCATTTATTGAAACATACCAGGTTATCGTTGAATGTATAGAAACAAAAACATGTATTATATAGGGTACCCCAATTTTAAGAACTATTAGTTCAACAGTGCCTCCTTCTATATAAAAAATACTATAAATATGGGGTATGGGATGTGGAATGTTTCATTTTTGAGATTTATGGTGTTGAATTCAACATTAGAAATAATTTGTATTTTTCATTTTGCTAAACATTTTAATAGATACCCCCATGTACAGTTGTGTTAAAAAATGTATTGTACACAGATAATTCGCTGCTGTAAGTCGTGTTTAAAAATATGTTGTACAGAAATAGGTAGTTGGACAGCCAACAGCCAACAGTCCATTTTAGATACATTTCAGAACTGTCAAAGTGATAACTAACAGTGACAAAAATTATTATTATTGTATTTTTTATATGAAAATTAATTACTCTAGATCTTTAGTATATTAGATTGATCGATGTGGCTTTATTTGTGGAAAATTCATAATTAGAAATGTATGAAATAAAGTTTCGCGCTTTTTAATTTTCAAAACTGTAAGGAAGACTTCAGGAAGAAACCACAGTGTGGCGAAACAGTTGTTGCGAACAATAAAAACAGTTTTGAAAATTAAAAAGTGCGTAACTTTATTTCATACATTTCTATTTAGTGTATTATTTATTCTGCCATCAAAAGTTTGTCGGTGGTTGTGTTTTTACTCAACAAAGGCTCGCACTGTATCATGAATTAAATAGACCTAGATCTAACCTTTCAAAATATTTGTATGTACTACACTTTTTTGAACTTTGTGAAATTAAGTCACATTCACACAGCAGAAATGTTGTGCAACACCTTAATGAACATGACTGTATGCAACAGGAATTGATGGGCCAAGTGTTTATAAGTTCATTATCTTATTGAGACCTGGATATTTTGTAATTGTAAAAAATACTAGTATTCATGTTGAAATTATATACCTTGTATCTCAAAAATTGAGTCTCCCATGACCCCAAAATTTACAAAACTTATTATTCTTAAATTGAGGTTTTCTAACGGCTGTGAAGTCCTAGTCCTAAAAAGTGGGACGATCTGTATATCAAATAAATATTGAATTATAAGGTGCAGGCTCTATTGTATAACATTGCTACAACTTTGGTGCAATGGACTATCTATCTCTCAATAGGTATACTGCCAGTAAAATTAACGCAAAGGTACATAACATGTTAAGCAATAAAAAAGTATGATTGCCATTATGATTGAGATTTATTAATATACCGAGAGTTTTTTTATCGTGCAACATAGGGTTAATCATTTCAATAGTTACACACTCCTGTCACAATGACACCAATGTATCGAAGCGTCTTTTTTAAAATGCAGCATACAAGTAATTCTCTGAGAGGCAAATATTATAGTTAAGTGAACAATGTATATAACTGAAGAGAAAGCTGAGTTATTCAAATGGATAAAGCTTCAAACCTCAGCTTAACATTGTGCACTTCGTAAACTGTAATATTTGCCTCACAGAGAATTAATTTTACTTGTATGCTCCATTTTAAAAAAGACGTTTTGATACATTGCTGTCATTATGACAGAAGCGTATAATTATAAAAATGATTACACCCTATGTTGCACGATAAAAAAAACCTCTCTGTATAAATGTCACCCTTATAAACACATTTCGTTAGATTTCGAAGTTTTTAACAAGTTCTTTTTTGTAAAGGTATCTACGTAATACATTTAAAATACAATGGTATACACTGGTATACACTTATTAGTACTTTCTACAGTATAACAAGTATTAAATTATGCTTATCGGTCCACTGAATTTCCATTAGGGGAAAAAATCGTTCGACGTTTGCATTATGTATTCAGTTATTTATAAATACCAAAGTTCCGTTCTAGATTTAATCATATTCTTATTACATTGTTAAAATAGGCAAATCCAGGACAAATAGTCGTCCAAAGAGTCTCTTATGGGACAATGGAATGAACCCTTCAAAACTGGGACAGTGCCGATTTTTCGGGACTTCAGAGTATACTATTCTCAACGCTCGAGTAGCCATTTTATTATTTCAAGAATTAAAATCGTTTAACAACAAGTAGGTAATAAGAATTAATATTTTAATATCCTTCGTTTATATTGGCGCCATCTCACAGATTTGTCGCTAAGTTTATAGTTTGACTATTACCCGCCACCGAATTTAGCTCTTCCATGAAACATTGGTTGCCTGTGGTTAATGCCTATATTTCCATTAAAATCTATTTACAATAAGAACTTGTTTTGGGCAGATAACATATGTGCACTGTTTATTGATAAACGTAGATTCATTTTAATCAGAAATGCTAATTTTAAATCATCATATTAAAACGTTTATGTGGTCGAATAAGGTCACAAATAAAATCAATGATAACGAGTGAGCAACAATGAATGTGGTTTGATAGCTAGGCAACCAAATTCGCATCTTGGTACAACTGAAAATGTGAACCGAAAATTATCTAGATTTCTTCTCCTTTGGCGTATCAATATACGACGCACGACGCTTCTAATGTCAAATCTAGTTACTTTCTTACTTTTATAAGCATGGAGTGAAGACATTTCCCAGATTATTCTGCGGGAAATTTGACTTGACCACAATCATTGTTGCTCACTTTGTATTGCATTATTGGCAATTAGATTGCAATATTGAACAATTTCATAATCTTTGGCATTATTTTCCCTAAGATTAAATAATCATATATCGCTCAATAATTGTGTAGTTATACCAATCATCATACAATCAAGTGAAGCGAGCTTACTAAATTATACTTCGTTATCCTAAGCATGAATACTTTGTGAAAAAAGTTGTGAAAAATAGTTTTGAGAAAGAACAGACTTGATCGTCATTCGTCATCGATTTGTTATGAAAACTATATTTTGGGTACTCGTATAAATAAACAGTAATTTATGATATTTTTTGGCCACTTTAAACATAATTGATAGCGTTAACAAAGTATTGCAACTACGGCGCCCTATTTTCGTGTATTAATAGTAATAATAATAATATTAATAATAAACTTTATTTAGCCTCGTCGGAGTCCAGTATCCGCTGTTCAACTAAACCGAGGATTACATGAAAATTACATTTACAAGCAAGTTAAATAGTATTTTCAATAACAATAATAAAAATAAAAGGGAGATATTAAACAAGAAACAAGGAAAAATAATCAAACATAAATTCCTAATAGTAACACAAAAGCTGATGTTTGAGACGTGACTATTGTCCAAAAAGATTGCCATTTTATCTGTTAGCCATAAGTGTCATTATTATGAATTTGCTAGTTAAAAAACATAATTTTAAAGGGAAATGACAATTCCACCTAATAGACACTTTTGATTGAACTCTACCTTTTTGGTCTTACGATGATTGTCAACATTACATAGAATGCTGAAAATTCTTGTAAAAAGTCGTGAGGGCGCATAGACGTAGTGTGTTAACAATTTGTGAAAACTTAATACCAAGTATCTTTGTTTGTGTTATGTTTGGAGTGAGAATTCCACTTCGACCATAGAAATAACAAATTTAATATGCATTTTGAGTGAAAAGCACAATTCACCACATATTCCTACTTATTTAAAAAATGGGGCAAAGGAATTGCGACTACTCATTTGAAAAAAAAAGGGCAACGGATTTGGAGAGTCCAAAAAAATGAAAAATGGAAAATGAAAAATGACCCTAATTTATTTGTTTGAATACGCCTAAATTGCATGATGAAAAACGAAAAAGTCCAGATTTGAATTAATAGTTTACTTTCGCTTTTGCTTACAATTCTTGATTACACGTAAATGACAGATCGAAATACCCATTCTCTTTCCAAGTGTTACCGACTCAGTAGGTAAATATATAGTTTCCATTATTTTATGGTCCCCGTATGGCACTTCTTCGTGGGAATCTTGCGAAACACAACACGAACTAGGCCGAATCGCACCAAGAGGTCTATTGGAGTGCTTGGTCTTTCCTGAATCCGCGGAGTGTCGTTATAAATCGACGTTGAATATTGAGGCAGGAACAGCAGGACGAATGATAAAAAATGGCGTTGTTGTCTCCTAGAGAGTAAAATCCAAAAGAAGGGTTCTTTGTGATCATGCATTGGGATGATAAATCGGAGTGAACTGTGTGCACACATTTCAGAGTAGGATTTCAGAAAGGATTATTAGTAAGTAAACAGATAGAGTAAATAGGTGATTGTGAGTGTGTGATATTGAAATTTTTGGTGTTCATAGGAGATGTTGTACTAATTTATTTCAGGTGACATATCTTTCGTGACTTTCTAAAAGATTATTCACACGTTTTATTCTTGTTTATAAAGATCCGTTAAGAAAATTTCAATTATTAATCTTTTGCAATTTTACTCTGGCCAATGACTAATAATTGTTTTAAACTTTCTCCTTTAAGCTTTAAATTTTAAAGAAACTTTAAAGAAACTTTAAAGGAGAAAGTTTACCTTTAAGAAACTTGAGTTTCTTCATTTCTTTGATTTGTTTAAACTGAAACATTTAATCCTATTCAAACTCCTTTATTAAATACAATAATCTCATTAACCTCAGGATTAACATAACTAACTTCTTCTGAATATGATTTATATTGTTATTATAAAGGCTTATTAAAAATATTTGTTTAATTTGAAAATATGGAAAGGAAACGTAATTTCGATGTTGCACTAAAGACAAGTTTTTAACATGGTCCTGTACAGTTAAGTTATTTTCGTGATACCTGATTGTAATTATATATTATCGGTACTGTCTAAATGATTGTTATTTAACTAATATCAGCCACGGCCGTTAAAATTTAATAGTCGTGGACTGTTCGAAAACGTTTGGGAACCACTGTACTAATAAACGCAAATAATTACTCCCTCTGTCACCAAAATAGCTATCACTTTTGCATTTTTTTTATCTAATACTGAAAATGTTTATTTGAATTTTTATTTACGTATATTTCAAAAACATTCATTCAAAACCCCTTTTGAAATCCCTGGTTAAAAAAGGGGCCGGCAAGTCGAAAAAGTTTTGGAACCATTGGTCTAATAAACGCAATAATGACTCCCTCTGACCCAAAATAGCTATCACTTATGCATTTTTTTTTTCAATTGCCATAATCACATTTTTCAGCCGTCCATTTTTCTCATGTTTCAGGACAAACTGAACAATGGCCGTTCGTTTTTGGTTGACTAAATTTGATCTTCTCATCGTTTGAAACTTCCGGTGTTAGAACACTTTCGCTTAAAAAATCGAATTTTAATTGTTGCTTTTGACAAATTAAACTGTCAAATATTTTGACTTACATGGAACATATGATTAAGAATTTGGCGTATATTAAGAATATCAAAATAGAAATTAAAAAAAATAACTAAGTGTCAATAAGTTTGAAAGAAAACTTAAATGGCTCACTTATTATGGAACAGAGGTAGTATTAAAAAGTATTCTAGTGTTTTCTAAATGATTTCATTGTTGTATTTCTTTAAGTGGTTTGATGGCTAGGTCGGTGCTCTGCTTCTAATTACGCTCCTCTTGTAGCAGTGTAAATGAACTTCGGCAAGGAATATAAATATAAACATAGGATATAAACAAGAAGTGCAATTAAAATACTTACCGACAGTCTATCGTCCAAAATAACGTCCTGAAATAGCGCACTTAATCGGACAAATCTGAAAAATAGAAATAGTCGACGTCGTCCGAGTTCTTCACCTATTGACATCTTTTGGCCGAGAGCCTTCCTTGCAGTGGCGCAGCACGTATGTACCATTTATAAGAAAATGAAAATAATAATACACATATATATTTTGAAACTTAAGTTTATGCAATAGTTATGCTTCTAATATTAAATAACACAAACAATTATAAAAGTCGCAGGCACATATACCAATCTACAAACAAAAATCAGTTATACTATTATTTTGCTTGAAGTACTTCTCATTAATGATAATAGTGTTATCAAATGTGTGAAGTTCTAGTTGATAATGGGGGGTCCCCTTTTTTTAATCAACTATATGTTTTAGACATTTGCAGTAGACATTAGGGAAAGGCAAGTAGACATTAGGGAGTTTGGGTATAAAAGGTTCTGCTTTTACAAATAAGAATAAAAGTTGTCCCTTTAATACTAATATTACAGCTTATCATTAAAAATATGCTATGTTGTGGCAACATGAAAAACTTTAACAGTACAAGATAGAGCTTCTCTAAAATTGGCATGTAGCAACAGATATACAAAATAATAATTTTGGAAAGGGAGGATATATTTGGGTATAAAAGGGCTTGTAACAAATTTATTAAATTTGTGAAAACATTGTGAATAACTGACGTGTAAAATTATATAAATGAAAATTTTAAATTTGCAAACATGTTGAATTAAGTTAATATAATATTTTACATAATAAATGATATACAGTAGCATCATAAGACATATGTGATTCTATAAACTATTAACGTTTCGGTGACAAAAGTGCACTTTTTTCAAATTATGTAGTTCTTTGCGATAGCATGTTAAATTAGGAAATGGTTATGTTAGGATTAAGCGAAATAACGACTGGTCTTGCTACGTCATAAACACCATTTGTTTTTTTTTTCTTTGGTTTAATCTTGAGGAATGCCATTGTGGGTAAGCATTCTCACCTCATAACATCCTGTATTTTATAGAATCCCATATGTCTTATTTTTCTACTGTGTATCATTTATTATGTAAAATATTATATTAACTTAATTAAACATGTTTGCAAATTTTTTTTTTTAATAATTTTACACGTCAATTTTTCATAATGTTTTCACAAATGTAATAAATTAGTTACAAGACCTTTTATACCCAAATATGTTCTCCCTTTCCCAAATTATTATTTTGTATACCTGTTGCTACATGCAAATTTTAGAGAAGCTCTATCTTGTACTGTTAAAGTTTTTCTTGTTGCCACAGCATACCATATTTTTAATGATAAGCTGTAATATTAGTATTATACGGACAACTTTTATTCTTATTTGTAAAAGCAGACAATAAAAAAATAGTTCAACACTTCAATCGGAATTTCTAGCTATAACAGCTTCTAGAAATCGTCTCATATTCAAAATTATTGTTTTGATTCTGTTCTGTAGAAAATTTGCCCATTTTTGTAGATGGATTTCTAGAAGCCCTACAAGGTTATTGAGGCGTTATCACGTTATAACTATCACGGAGTTATCTTCCAAACTGAATAGATTCTAGAAGTTCATATTCTAAATTATGGTTTGGATTATGTTTTGTACAATACGGTATACTATCGTGGAGTTATCTTCCAAACTGATCCCACACATGTTCGATGGGATTCCGATCTTTGATTTGTGTTGGCCAATTGAATCGTTGAGTATCGACTTGTTCAAATAACCTGTTACAACATTACAACTTGTGCAGTATGTGGTCTAACATAATCGTGCACAAAAATTACGTGGTCCCAAAATGGCATGTAAGGTACTGCATGTTCAAAAAGAATGCCCTCTGTGTAACTTACAGCTAACAGATAACCATTTAGGAAGATACATTTTGAGCATATTTTGAAAGATACATTTTGAGTGTTGTTGTTTCGCCATAACAGAATCACCAGCGAATATTATTCTGTTTTTCATGTAAGCAGAAGTTTATTTATCTTTGGCAAAACAATAAATCGGGAGTGTGCCTGTTTTATTTAATTTTTTTAATTGATTGTACACCAGTGTGGATGAACGTCACTGGTGGATATATATATAATTTTTCAAAATACTCTAGTCGATTGGCAATTGTACATTGTAATAGATTAGGTTATTGACCGTAGGAGAATGAAGCCCAAGCCTATCCCAGTGATCGAACCCGCGGAGGAAATTCTCGAAGGAGATCGGCGTTTGGGGCACGCGGACGCGCAGATAAATAATGGCAATAATGTGTAAAATTAGCGTGCCGTAAAGCATTATTAGCGCTGGCAAAAGGACGAGTAGGTCGGGGAATGTGGATGAAACGGCCAAGTGGGGTCCATGGAAACGCGCGTATTTCCACACTTCTGTGCGACCTGGAGACCGCACTCGGGTCAGGTTGGTTTATTTTCGAATCTGGCCAGGCAAACCCTGACGGTTGACCCAGGTCGTTGCCTCTGTCTGTCGTGAGCCAATTCTCGGCCCAAAGAGAAGAGCGGACCGCACACGACATTAATTAGCGAAACGGCGCTTTCCCCGATCGGGGCAATAAATAACGCCGCCGGATAATACGAAATACAAATAAATCATAAACCATGTCGTCTCTTTAGAGCCCATTTGGCAAATCGCCGTTTTCGCGCACGATCGCTCCCTGTAATTGCAATCCACAGATCGAAACCGCCGATATCTCGACGAGGGGGCTGCCACATTAACCCATTAATCACGCGCCACGTGAACTCCCATGCAAATCCCTGTAACACCTCCTCCAGCATCTCCAGACGTACGAGATTTCAATTGGAGTCACCAGCATTCCATGCAGTGATCCCTGGAACAATCAGTTTCGCTCGTTATTACTGTAATTACCGGGGAATTAATCACCCGCCGCGGCACGACTCTCGAAGACTTACGCCAAACTATTTAGCAAATTGGTCCGAAACGTTCTTGTAATTGCAGATCCATTGATAATCAGAACGTTAAATACTGCAAAAACTAAACTGCAAAACAGCACGATGTTTAGATTTTTGATGAGCAAACCAATAAGGAAGTACATGATATTATTTTAATTGCGAACACAATTGTACCAGAAATGCCATCCGCCAAGTTTCGCAACTAGCACACCAAGTTTCCGGGCGTTTTTAGGTGGGTTGAAGAGTAAAAATGGCCAACAGACAAGTGGTTGATTTTGTTTTACAACATTATAAAATTTATAAATGAAACATTTCAGATCAAGATCTTGTGGCTATGCCATCTACTCCTTCTGCCCTAGTGCCAAAATATCTACCACACAGCAGTGTGCTTTAGAAGAAGATAACATCAAGAACGAGATAATGAATAAGAAGTAACAGATGTAGAAGATATATCACAAAATAAATATATCCAAAAGGAGAGGAAATATTCAAAGAAAAATTAATAGGGGTTGAATTAACTTGTGAGATAAGTCAATGTTTTATCAAGTTGTAAAATGAAAATTTGGCCCAGATTTATCCGCCGATGCAAAAAAATACTGCCCAAATTTTATTAACTTATTTTATGTATTCCATTGCCTTTCTATCTTTCGGTGTAAGGCATTCTTATGAATTCAAGAAGGGTGTGGTGCAGGGATCTACGTTGGGTCCAATCCTCTTCTTGTTGTTTATAAACGACATGACGTGCAACGTAAAGGGTGCGCATGTTGTCATCTTTGCGGATGACACAAGTATTATTGTTGAAGCGGAAAGTGAAAAGAACTTGTCAGGAAAATTATGGTTGCTAACGACCCACTTGTGCAAGCAAAATAATGCTGTGTTGAATGCGGATAAAACAGAAAAAATAATATTCTATAACAAAAAAGAACTCAACCATCTACAGGCAAGCGTCTTAGGGAGACGGATAGATGAAAGGCTATCATGGAACCAACAAGTATACAGGGTGTCTACGCTAAACCGTTCGTTAAAAGTTTACGGGGTTGCCGTTTCAAAAAAATTCAAAAAAATCCTCGTCACACGGTTGAATCAGTTATCCTCATGTGAAATATTTTCAATTTTCTATCACTTCCGGTTCCACCGGAAGTAGCACCAACTTTCTTATTTTAAGTGGAACACCCCATATATAATAATATTTTTGAATTCCTCGCTTAAATTGGAACATATTTTGTAAGAACGTATATACACTTTTGTAAAAGTTTTCTAAAATTTTGACCTTTAAAAGGTAGCCTGAAATCTGTCTATAACTTCTTTTAGGAATAAGATACATTTATGAGCTACATCTCTAATTGTACCTAGAGGATGCCTCTATGAGTAAAATAATTGGAAACTGTCAATTTTAATAATAAGTGTTCATAAAATGTCAATATCTAAGTGCCATCTTAAATATCTCGTAATTCATTTTTTTTAAATGGAATGACACATTTTTTATCACATAGCACGATTGGGAGAAAAATTTACTACAAAAAAGTATTATACAAACATACTCCTAAAGCAAGTATTTTAAAAATTATTTCGAAGATTACTTTTTCGTCCTATTTCTGCAGGGTATAATTTCGCATGCGATACATGCTTGTGGATTAACATGAAAATAGTCCAACACTATTTCTTGCACTTCTTCATTTTCCATAACTGGTTTTTGTCGATGCCTTATTGCATTCACTTGTCCAAATTTAACAAAATCTCATTCCAATCTTCTAAATCTTGTTTTATTCATCGGCGACAAATGTGGATAAGTTTCACTTCTCTTCTTGTTTGGTTCCTTGTCAAAAAATATATTTATTTATTTTATTTAGTCCTTTGTCTTTCTACCTTTCGGTGTAAGGCATACATTATTAATTTCTATAATATTCTCTCCACTTCCTCCTATATTCTGTTAATTCCTTTATTTCTTCCCATGTGTTCGCTTTTCTTGCTGCCTCTTCTTTTATTGCGCTGTTCTACTCTTTTCTCGGTCATCCTCTTTGTTGTTTTCCTATTGCTCTTGTCTCGTATATTTTCTTAGTGTTTCTTTCTTCTCTCATTCGTCTCATGTGTCCATTCCACCTCATTTGGCCTTCTGTTATTTTTTCCTGTATTGGTTTTATTTGTAAGTTTTTTCTGTGCGTTTCGTTCCTTATCCTGTCTCTTCTTGATTGGTTCCTTGTCCAAAATTTTATTTATTCATTTGCCTTTCTACCTTTCGGTGTAAGGCATACATTATTAATTTTTATAATATTCTCTCCACTTCCTCCTATCTTTTGTTAATTCCTTTATTTCTTCCCATGTGTTCCCTTTTCTTGCTGCCTCTTCTTTTATTGCGCTGTGCCACTCTTTTCTCGGTGTTCCTCTTTATTATTTTCCTGTTGATCTTGTCTCGTATAGTTTCTTAGTGTTTTTCTTCTCTCATTCGTTTCATGTCTCCATCCCACCTCATCTGGCGCTCTGTTATTTTTTCCTGTATTGGTTTTATTTTTAAGTTTTTCCTGTGCGTCTCGCTCCTTATCCTGTCTCTTCTTGTTTGGTTCCTTGTCCAAAATTTTATTTATTCCTTTGCCTTTCTACCTTTCGGTGTAAGGCATACATTATTAATTTATATAGTTTTATATCCACTTCCTCCTATCTTTTGTAAAATCCTTTATTTCTTCCCATGTGTTCCCTTTTCTTGCTGCCTATTCTTTTATTGCGCAGTTCCACTCTTTTCTCGGTCATCCTCTTTGTTGTTTTCCTGTTGTTCTTGTATCGTATAGTTTCTTAGTGTATTTTCTTCTCTCATTCGTTTCATGTCTCCATCCCACTTCATCTGGCGTTCTGATATTTTTTCCTGTATTGGTTTTATTTTTAAATTTTTCCTGTGCGTCTTGTTCCTTATCTTTCTCTTCTTGTTTGGTTCCTTGTCCAAAATTTTATTTAGTTATTTTATTTATTCCTTTGCCTTTCTACCTTTCGGTGTAAGGCATACATTATTAATTTTTATATTCTCTCCACTTCCTCCTATATTCTGTTAATTCCTTTATTTCTTCCCATGTGTTCGCTTTTCTTGCTGCCTCTTCTTTTATTGCGCTGTTCTACTCTTTTCTCGGTCATCTTCTTTGTTGTTTTCCTGTTGCTCTTGTCTCATATATTTTCTTAGTGTTTATTTCTTTTCTCATTCGTCTCATGTGTTCATACCATCTAATTTGGCCTTCTGCTATTTTTTCCTGTATTGGTTTTATTTTTAAGTTTTTACTGTGCGTCTCGTTCCTTATCCTGTCTCTTCTTGTTTGGTTTTCCATATTTCTTAGAAATTTCATCTCCATAGCATTTATTCTTTTTATTTGTTTTCGTATCTCTTGATATCTCCTTCTTGCTAAAAAAGGTGTTTTTTAACATGTTTTCCTATATTATCTTCTATTTCATTATCTAAATTACTTTGTGTTCTTTTTTTTTGTTTTAGTGTACCGTAGAATAGTTTTTGTTTCTGCCCAAAATTCTCATTCATTCCTTCACCAAATTTCGTCCATGAGTTTTGTTTTGTTTATTTTATTATTGATTTCGTTCTGTTTCTCTTTTCTTTGTATTTTTCATAATCTTCTTTTTTTGTGTGTGTAGGTATCTCTTCCATTTCTCTTTTTTGTCTTTTATCTCTTTTTTGCCTTCCTCTGTTCACCAGTTTGTCTTTTTCATTTCCCCGTTTCCAATTTTTGTTGTTCCGTAGGTCTCCTTTGCCGCTTCTAGTATATCTCTTTCGAATGTTTCCCATTTTCCTCTTATGTTTAGCTTTATTTCGCACTCCCTGAATTTATTTTGTAGTATCTCTTTGTATTTTTCTTGTGTTTGTTTTTCTCTTATCTGTAGGCTTTTATCTTTTCTTTAACTGTTATCCTCCTCTTGTCTGTGTTTTGCATTTTCTTCCAACTCATGTCCATTTTTAGTAGGTGATGGTTACTTCCTATTTCAGCTTGCCTTATAACTATTACATTCATTGTTTTGTTCCAGCTGTTATTTTATTAATCTATGAATTAGATGGTAGTCTATTATCGATCTTTCGTTTCTGCTTGGCTGTTCCCATGTGTAGGTACTTGTATATGTTTTTTTGTTTGAATTTTGTATTATCACAAGGTTGTTTTCAATGCATAATTGTATTATTCTTTCTCCATTGTTGTTTTTAATTTCTTCTCCTTCTTTTCGTATTATCTCTTCTATTCCCCAATTTTCGCATCCTACTTTTCTGTTTAGATCTCCCATTATCATTATGTGTTCTTTTCCTTCATCTACTTCCCTTTGAATGTTTTCAAAGAATGTGTCTTTCTCTTCTTTCTTTGCGTCTTCGTTCGATCCATATGCTACTGTCAGTGTTCATGTTTTATCGTCGCGAATTTGCATTTGACTTTCCAGAATTAGATATTTCCGAAATGGAAGAATCTGCGTTTAAAGATCCGGAAAAGAAAGCAAATGAGGAAGTAAATAAAAATCTGGTAAGATTCCTTTTTCTATTTTTATGTCCACCACAAATATTACATGCATACTGCATTCTATATCATAGAAGAGGAATAATTCAGAATCGTCCTGAATAACTGTATAATAATAACTATACTTTATAGTTGAAATAATAAAAATTACATTCAGACACATATGCAAACTAATAAATGAGGAGAATCACAGCTATAACGTCCTTCTAATTCATCTTATAAATAACATTTCAATGTTTAGGAAAATGCCAGGAACAGGTGGATAATAATACGATCACGTTCGCACGACAACGGCCAAGATCAATTACTATTTTTAGCACACACGCTTATTAATTCATTCGCTCCTCCGCCACGTCGGCTCCTTCCTCCCCAAGGCTCGCTAATTAATCGAGTGTTGTCTTGAGCCTAATGTAGCAGTTAATTGCGCAGTGTTTGAGTAACGCTTGGCTTAATTGGGGAACATTACGCTGCCCTGTTTATGATTCAGACGAAGCGTTTGTTGTGTGTTTTATGCAAATCTGAAGCTGTCGGCATGAGCGCTGCTAATTAGCAATACGCTCTCGACGGAAATTCTAAGAATCGACCGGACTTATAAAGATAATAGGTGTATACGTGGGATATGCAGATACGGTGGACATTAAATTACCCTCGATTGATTGATTAGGTATTTAGGATTTGGAACAATCAAAGCTGATATGTAAAATGTATTCAAATTGCAATGCTGTCTCATGCTAAAATAATTTACAAGTCGCGTAATATTGCTAGCCATAACAACGAAAATGTTTGAAAATATAAATATCTTATTTTAGAATTGTGTCATTTATCCATAAAATTAAATATCATTATATAATCATTTTTGAATTTTTGAAAAAAAATTGATTCAGCCCCACCTAATAAAGGTTGTTGAAATTTAATTTTTCCTGCTTTAAATTCGTCCAATTTTACTATTCCAATTCAAGGACGAAAATATCAAACGTGCCAATTATTCACATTTTTATTGGGTAATGTGGTACTAATTTTTAAATTCAGTGTATTTTGCCCTAATACTTTTATAAGTAAAATTAAAGGTGAAATCTAAAAATACTAAAATATATACACGATATTGACTTAAAATAATGACTGAGAAACCATCTTTCTGAATTTACCAACAAAAAAGTTTTCCATTTAAAATGTTTTAGTGAATACCATGCATATATGGCAAAAGTTAGGAGCGAATGTTCTATCTGTCGAATAATTTCGTGCATTATAATGGATGTAAAGGTTTACTGTCTTGTAAAATAGGTACTGAAACCTGTAGGTATGTACCATTACTAGATATTGAAATTTATGACCCAGTGAAGTATCAATATGATGGACAATATAAATAAAATGGTCATTTAATTATTTTTTAGATTTAATAAGCATACAATTTCCAATAGTGTGTTCTAAACATTTATAAAAATCTAAAATTCTGTTTCCCAATAATACCAATAATAGAAATGTGAATAAATAAAGGTTATTTATTTCTATAGTATTAAAAATAGAATTAGTAAATCTTTAAGTTTTGAATTGTATATTTTGTAGATTTTTGGAGTTGAAAGTTGTTACAATTTAATTTTTAATTATGACAAAAAATTTTTCATCAAAACAGTATTCCCTTTCCCTATTTCGAATAATTATTTGATAAACCTATGCAAGATATTTCGCTTTGTGCTCAACGAAGCGAGCGAGAAAAACCTGGCTGCGGTTTTAAGCATTCACGCTGCTAATTCAATGATTACAGTTTTGATTTATAACCGCTTAACGAATTAATCAGCATCTCGGAGGTCCCTGGGAGCTCCTCTATTGCCTAATCAGCCGCACTCTAATCAATGATCACGCCCATCACATGCGACGCAAGCCACAGGCAATTAAACAAATCGATGGATGGAATTTCATCTCGGTAATTGCTTATTACACGGAGACATTGTAGAAACTCAAGATAATTTAAATATCTGCATATTAATTTTAACATAACAGGAAATTTAAAAACTATCGTTGAAGACGATTTCTTACAAAGTAGCAGTCTAACGTTTAATTAAAATCACATTAAGGCAATGCTTGCGTTAGATGTTCAAAACATCATTGTTTCACAGAAATTTACAAAAAATACAAAATTCACAGAAAAACATACCTTGTAGCGGTTTTACACGGTCAAAGAAATTGATGAAGTAATTGATGAATTTATTTGTGTATAAATTCGTGAATAAATTGAAATTGTGAAGGCGTATTACACGGTCAAATTTTTGCCAACTGTAAACTTGAAACTTTTGCACTGTCAATGCGTTGCCAACTTTTAGTGTTACTTTTTTCTCATCTTGTCTCTATTTGTATGTTGAAAATGAAAGTAGGAAAAGTAACAAAAAAACAATGTACTGCGTTGTATGCGTTAGCAGTAGCAGCACATGTATTACACCATGATTACACCATGCTAGATACACCTTGTGCACAAATCACTTTCCAGTAGGTTGCTATTAATTTAAAAACCGAAACGTACACAGAATTCTCAAAAAAATTGCCGAAAACTTAGAGCAGGTTCTATTGTGACAATTTATTCATGAACTTATTGACGTCAATTTATTCACGACAATTTTGTGTATTAAACGCAACAATAACTCAAGGTTACAAAATTCATCAATTTCTTTGACCGTGTAAAACAGGCATTATATTATATTATTTTTGTATCTATACCCCTTCAGAAATCTCTACAGAGTTTTATTTTTTGTACCCTGAAAATTTATATCTGCTCGTATACAGATTTTTGATATTCTATTTTTTTAGCCTTAGTATTAGTTGTCATTATAGAAAAATATTTTATCTTAACAATCTGCAACAATAATATTTAAAATATATAAATATTAAAACAATTTTTATTAGGCAACAATTTATTGGGCAATTATTAGGCAACAATCTTTTATTTGTAGAAAATATGTCAATGTCTATAATTTACAATGTCTTGAACAAGTCTTCAATTGCCCGATGTTTTTCTAAATGTGTACATTATTACTTTATGTAAAACTCCTTACATTGGCGAACAGAAATTAGATATTCAACTTTCATAGCTTCGGCAGCAAGAATTTTGTTTCAATAAACTTCATAAGGATTTCTGATTACTGGCCTTATTGTATGGCCAATCTCTTAAAATATGGTTTAAAACGTTAAATTTGATAAGGAAATTAAGTATTCCAAAAAAATGCCGTGGATTGAACTTGTACCCACAATTATTAATTATCTGGGGCCTTGGATGCCTATATCGTATTAGCTAAGTCCAGAATTATTCATGCATTTTTTCCTGAAAATTGAATTATTACAGAATTAGCAAATATTGCATCAAATCGTTCCTTTCTATTGGATAAAAAACATCAATATTTTAACCTATGAGATGATTAATGGCAGCGCGAAAAATCCAATTAAACTGAATAAATCTAAATGAGCTTTATTATAATTTACGTTCCCCACTGTGCAATCAATATTCGATATGAGCGCCTCGGACAAAAAAACACTTCAAGGGAATCTATTTATTAATTGTATCCAATTTAATTCGTCTAGCACATAAATTACCAAAGATTGGTTTACCTTGTAATCGCACGTCGAGGCAATAAAACCGCATTAGAGCTGTAAATAAGTAATGGATGGATTTATAATTGGAGGAAATTCGAGTTTACATAAATCACAGGCGACGCATCAATATTCATTTTTGCTTGGGTAATTTACGATGAATTAATAAGCATTTCTGCATTTGATTATCGGAAACTGCTGGAAGCACTGCGGGGCGTCTTATTTTAATCGGTTTCGTATTGCGTTTCAGATTTATCGCGATTTTTTCGGGCGAGAGAAAGCGAGACATGAATCGCCAATCGGGCAAAAAGTTTATTTAAGATTTACAAGTGGCACATGTTTGAATAAATTACAGTATTCCCAGATCATTGTTAGTGAAATCTTTCATATAAGTGATTAGACCATTGTAACATTTCAGATCAAAGATATTTCGTAATTTTGTTCAAAAATTTGTAGACAAACAATAATGAATTAGGAATCCTATGAACTTTTCAGTTATAAACCGATTTCAAAAGCAAATTCTGTTATCGAGGTTATACAATGAAATAATTAAGATTAAATTTACAATGTGCTGAAAGAATTCCAGATGAATTTATTAAATTGCAACATTCCTGTGCTGATTGTGAATTAAGTTTAAAAGTTAGACTGTATTCTGGTATTTATAAATCAATGAATTGTTATTTCGGTACACATCATAGAAAAAAAAAATCAAGTCAGAGATGTTCAGTGTATTTAAATCAATATTACTATGCATTTCAGATCCAAGTGTATTTATCGGCCATTTGAAATATTTGGGATTAACCAATGTAAAAAGTAATTTTCAGTTCATGGGATGCTCAAAAGATTTCAACAACTAAAATAGCAAGATTATAATTATTTATTATACAAATTATGTTGTGTAAAACTAATTACCAGGGATGGTCAAATAACTAAGAAAATGTCGAAGTGGGTTCTCTCGTGAATGAGTACAAAGTGCGTAACGGCGATGTGAAGCTAGAAGAATTATTTTGCAATAAGTTACGATTTGTGGTAATTTAAACAACTTATTAGAGTGCAATACAAAAAAAATGTATCATTCAATTAAAAAAAAAAAAAACGAACTATAAATATTTCAAATTTATCAAGTTTGCCTGTCCAATAAAAGCCACTGGAAGCACAAAATTTGATAAAGGATAAATGAGAAAAAGTCTTAATAAAGTCTCAGTAGGTAAAATAAAATAAAAATAGAGTCTTGTGGTGAACAAATCATATTATATTATGGCAGCAAGCTTTGGGCAGTTGCCATACTAAAAACAATATTGATTTTGATCAACAAAAAAATTATATTTAATATAATTAATATTATATTATATTATATTATACAAATGTAATTTCAATATACAATATATATACAGGGTGAGTTTTTTAGGATGTTTAGTATGGGGTGGTATGGGGATCTCGGAAACTAGCGGAGATAGAGGGACAATTAAATGGGGAAAGAATTGCAGTTTTACAAGTTCAATTTCATGAGCTTTTTGTTTTTTGGAAATATTAATTTAGGAATTTTGGAAAAAATGCATGGCTAACTAGATATCTCGAAAAAAATATATTTTTTGTTATTTTGTTCGGAGCATATTGCTCTGTTATTATTGACTTTAGAAGAAAATGTGTAAAGGAAAAAGTTATAGGAAATTATGTGCTTAATAATACAATCTAACCGATTATTTTATTTAAGCTATAATTTTTGAGTTATGACACAAACTTGTATTTTTTCTAATGGAAACTATAGTCGGCCATGACTTAATAAAAAAGGCCTCGTTTCAACGATTCTAATGATATATCATATTACATAGGTATTTTTATAAATAATTAAATTATGGGTTTTTTTTTCTTTTCAGTTTCGATCTATTCGAAGTAGTACGCTATAGAAACAATTGATAGATACAAACGACAATTATAGAGGTGGCCGATCTCCAGATCTCTCGGTTTTAGATTTTTATTTATGGGGAAGGGTAAAAGATAGAGTGTATAAAACATCGTACGTCACAGTAGATGACCTTAGAGAAGCTGTACTTACAAGTTACAAGTTTTGCTAATGTTGATGGACGCTCTGTTAGAAAAGCAACAAATTCTGTTTTAAAAAGGTGTGCATTAATCATAATGGTGAACCTTTTGAACATATTTAGTCTTAAATACTTTCCTAACTTTAATTACGTTGTTTTGGTACTACTTTACTTACGTTCTAATATGCTTGTATTGTTTCTCAATTTATCGTCTGTCATTCCCTGTTTAGTAGTTTTGTACTTATGTAATTTTGTCTTATCAGAAATAATTTTTATATAAAATTGTAACTCCAACGAAATAAACATTTTACACCAAAATAATAATGTTTATAATTTCGAAATGAAAAGAAACATTTTAATAACTAACTTGAATATTATTACTTAACGTCTTGCGCATCTATCAATTGTTTCCATAGCCTACTTTTTGAATAGTTCGAAAATGAAAAGTAAAAAATAACGATAATTTAATTATTTATAAAAATAACTATATCAAGTGATATATCATTAGAATAGTTGAAAAAGCGCCTGTTTTATAAAGTTATGGCCAACTATGGTTTCCATTAGAAAAAACTCAACTTTGTCTCATAACTCAAAAATTATAGCTTTAATAAAATAATCGGTTGGATTGTATTATTAAGCACATAATTACGTACAACTTTTTCCTGTACACATTTTTTCTAGAGTCAATAATAACAGATCCATAGGCACCGAACCAAATAACAAAAAATATATTTTTTCGAGATATCTGGTTAGCCATGCAATTTTTCTAAAAAAAACAAAGCTCATGAAATTGAACTCGTAAAACTGCAATTCTTTTCCCATTTAATCGTTCCTCTATCTCCGCTAATTTCTGAGATCCGCATACTAAACATCCGAAAAAACTCACCCTGTATATATGTCGTTCTTACTACTAACGCGATATTACATTTGTATAATATAATAACCGTTGCAAATATAAATTTTTTGTTGATCAAAATCAATATTGTTTTTATTATGGCAACTGCCAACTGCCAACTGCAACTGATGTGTTCACCACAGTCTCATATAGATTAATAAATGAACACTCTAATTATTCCAATCAGAAGATTCTTAACGTTCCTTGTGAATTTACTGCATGTTTGAAAGAAATCAAACCAACGATTAACTAGGTTTAATTATTATACGTACACGTGCAAAGTATCCGTATTTGGGAAACGATTAATCGCGACGATCGCGCAATCTTCGCGTTATAGCCTCGTAAGCCCAACAGCAACCCATAAATCTCCTTTAACACTCTGGCTAAGAAGTCGAGAGACATGAACTAAATGTTATCTGCACGTTTTTATGCGAGCACCTCGCGTAAGTATGCAGAAGCGTTGAAATTAAGAATAATCAACGAGTAGTTTTAACAAGGCTTGGGCTTGCCTTTACCGTGTCGCGGTTAATGAAGAAGTTGTTCAAATTGGTTTTGAAATTGTTATGGGGTTTTATTATTATGAGCGTAGATTCCAGATAAAAGTGACTACACCACATTCTTGTGCGGAAAATATTATTGCTGTGGCATTCGAAATTACGGTTATGGTTAAATTTGGCCCAACTCGTATCGCATTCGACTTTATTCTTAATGAGCCATTTACCGAAGATATTTTTACATTTAACTTAATTATTTTGGCTGAAATATTCAGTATTGTGCCAAAGTTAATATATATATATATATATATATATATATATATATATATATATATATATATATATATATATTCACCATTCATCACGACCAGTCGTCCTTAGATTGTTGACGATGTCTCCATTAATTAACAAGGCAATTAAGTCCAAAGTAAGCTTTAGAGTTTTTAATTAGTTTCTATTATGTCCTAACCGCATATAAATATTGATTGATCGGAATTTATAGAAGGAAAAACTAGAAAGAACACAACATGTTTTCAGTTCCTTGTTTCAAAAATAACCAATACCAACTTTTCGAAGATATATTTTTATTCTCGTATTTTAGCAGTAGGAGGAGGATACTACAAAATAAATTCAGAGAGAGCGAAATAAAGCTAAACATAAAAGGAAAATGGGAAACATTCAAAAGAAGTGGCAAAGGAGACCTGCGGAACAACAACAATTGGAAACAGGGAAATGAAAAAGACAAACTGGTGGACAGAGGAAGTCAAAAATGAGATAAGAGACAAAAAAGAGAAATGGTACCTACAAACACAAAAAATAGAAGATTATGAAAAATACATAGAAAGGGAAACAAAACAAACTCAAGAGGATGCAATAAGAAGAAGAATCAAGTACTGCAATAATTAAATTAATTCAGTCTCATTGCAGTATCTGCATAATCTAAATCTTAAGAGACAGTCCCACGAAACAGAAAATTTCATTAACCTCCGCCAGTAAAGCATCTAGTCTACCTGCAGGAGTAGAGCAACTCATCATTTCCTTATGGTTCGAAGTTTCATGGCATTATCGGCGGCTATTGGCGGTTACTTAAGCAAATAAATGCGTACCATAATTACAGCTTATATGCGAATAGATTTTAAAGCGTGTAATTTAGGTAAACAGCATCGTTTAGTACAGCGAGATGGTGGATTGATAAAAAAGCAGCGATCGGCAATTATTTATCTGGAACGTGAGAGCGTGCTCACGGTGGTTCGAGGATGCCATCCACACTCTGCACGCACCGTCCCAAGATTGAGACGTTTTGCAGTCCCTGGGACGAGGCAGGACGGGGAAGAGGCCGATCAAATGAAATCAGATCGTGGTGATTAATCGATGCCGTCACCGTAGGCGTTGCGTCATCTCCGGGTGGCACGTGCCTCTCCCCCGTGCGTTACGTAGTGCCCATGTGAAAAGTGCCCGAGGGCCGGAAAAATCCGCCACGCGTTAGTCAATCGGCTCTTTCTCAATGCCGCGATTATTTAAATTCGACGTCGGATGGACATCGCGTGGGCGTTGACCGATTTAGGTTGATTCGTTCGCCTAGAACAATTGCGTTGCGCCCCGCGGTCGTTTGCACGGTTGGGAAATTCGCCTTGATTGATTTGCATGCATCATGTGCAGCCCCGCATATCTGCATTTTAATGTGCTAAACGCTTCCAACGTAACCTTTCTTCTATTTACATAGCTAGAAGTCACTCATCAAACATTACTAGTTTAATCACTTCTGGCTGTTTCTAATTGTATCAACTCTTTTATAAAACTCTGCACATCTTGAAAATCTGCACCTTAAACTTTTTTATAATACAAATTGAATACTAAAACTGGCGACACTTTTCCAGTTATTGCCAATATATGGCAATAGGGATAGAGAGAAAGGATTTACATAATTTATGGGGGTTGGAGTTACAGTCTCTGATAACTTCTCGACATCAAACTATCCGACAGATAACTTCTTGGCATCGATCAAAAAAATTATTATTATTTACTTATTACTTACGTACTTATTATTTTGATGATATGACATCATCTTTTATAAGATGATCAAATTTCACCTTATCAATGATGGCGTTCTTTAAAATATCTTTTATATTAAGAATTTTAAATGTTAGTGGTGATTCAGGTACATTAACTAAGCTCCAAAAAAACAAATTAACGCAATCGGATGCCTCTAAATTGAAATCAGGAAAGGTAAAAGGTAAATGTTCTAACTATTTCTGAATCTGCCTTAATTTAAGATCTGATTTTAAGTATTCGTATATAAGTCAAGTTTCGAACAGTTGACCCTTCAGACATCACACGAAGAGGATGCTTTCAGAGCGGCCGAAATATACATTCCGGTGGATGACAGTATCTACCACTTTTTTTAGATACTGGGACAAACTATTCACTTGAAATAGGGGTTTTGCACCGTTTGTGTATATAGGCTCTGATTTAATGCTAAACCAAATTGGCGAATAAATATTCGCATTATGTATTCTTATTTAACTTCATTTTCGAGTTATCGAGTTTCGAGTTATATCCAAAAAGCACGGTACAATATTTTGGCATTGAGAATTTCGACTCGAAATTTTGAATTTGATGACCAAACCTATTCACCTAATTTATGAAACACCTTGTCTAATTAAACAAGAAGAGCAATACGCATCCTCACTGATTTAGTAATAGTTATTTACGTAACCAGTTATGAAAAGTGCGATATTGTTCGACGATTGTAATATTTGCCAAAACGAGCGAAGCGAGTTTTGGATATTACACGAGTAATAAGAAGAATAAAAACGTTCCTTACTACATCACATAATGAGATCACGTTATACCTATAGTTTCTACGGAAACATGATTGCACTGGCATAAACAAATTTGTCAAGAAACTAAAATAATTCACAAATTTAATAATAATGCCAAAACATGTCCTCAAATAGTGATTCAGAACTAACTTATGATGTTGAAGACTCTGCTAATGTTGCCATGGGTAATTTACTAACAGAAAAATCGACAAATAGATACGCTGTAACCTACAAAAGATAAGTTTTCAGATTTATTGCAAAATTTAACATTAAAAAAAGAAAATTATTTGATTACAGAAATTCGTTACAACACACTCAAAAACTAATAAGTAATACTGTTTATTTCTTGATAATGTAAAAATACAAAAAAAAACAATAAATTTCAATGGAGATGTTCAAAATGCTCGCCGTGAACGTCTTGGCAACATCCTAATCTTACATAGAAATTTCTTCTAACGTTACTCAACATCTCAGGCGTGACCGATCTAATCGCAAGCATTATTCGTCTTCTTAAGTCAGCTAAGTCGAGGGGTTTAGTTTTGTATACAATACTTTTGACATATCCCCATAAGAAGAAGTCTAATGACGTCAGATCAGGGGATCGTGCTGGCCATTCCATCGATCCTCGCCTCCCTATCCACCGATTTGGAAATATTCGGTTGAGGTAACAGTTCCGAAACAGTTGAAGATAGGTATAGGACTTGTACATGAAATATGTCAAGAATTTTCTGAAGAATCCAAAAATTGAATAATATACCAGGTGTTGCATTTAAAATAAGAAAGTTGGTATTGGCCACGGTCACATGACACACCCTGTATAAAAAGTTTTTGTTGAAAAAAATGCGCAACTAAAAATAACAATCGATGTGTCCGAGCGTTTTTTCGAACACGCCCCCATTTATTTATTATTGAATTTATTCCATTTGGCTGATACACCCTGTATATATAGGGTGAGTTTTTTTTTCATTTTAAGCATTGGGGTTTCGAAAACTATAAGACATAGAGATTCGTTTAAATGAGGAAATAGTTGTCGTTTTTAGAGCTTATGCAAGATATGCTTTTGTTTTTTGAAAACAGACCACACTTTTTCAGTTTGAATACAAACCTTAATTTTTTTAAATGGCAGTCATAATTGGTTTTGACATCTTTAGAAAGGACAAAATTTTCTCTTTATAGCGATACAAGGTATGCTATACCTACTTTAATAAATAAAGGACATCTTCGAAAATGAACTTTATAAAAATTATTGCTTACTTTGACAAATAAAGGCGATACAGGACTATTTGTATTATGGAGAATAGCAAAAACAGAATTTGGCATGGATTTCTTTTCTCTCTTACTACGAGAATTCAATTAATATTTCTATTCTAATTATACTAAATTGTATTCAAATTATACAACGAACATTCCTGCATCTCATTTATTTATAAAAATAAGTAGAGCAAATCATATCGTTATAAAGAGAAAAAAATGTCCTTTTTAAAAAGTTTTTAAATGTCAAAGCCAACTATGACAAAAAAAGCAGTTTGTATTATAACTCAAGAACTATAGTTTTGTTTTTAAAAACAAAAGCTTATCTTGCGTAAGCTCCTAAAACCACTACTCTTTCGTCATTTAACCGAATCTCTATGTCTTATGGTTTCCGAGATCCCAATGCTTAAAATGAATAAAAACTCACCCTGTATCAGTCCACCTTCTACCATAATTGTGTAGGTGTGTTGATTTATTTCCTCATTTTCTTCATCTCTTACTGTTTTTCGTTCATGAAGTTCTTCCATTTAGTCCTGTCCTTGGCTAATTCTTTCGCAACTTTCCATGTTTTCCCTCCTTCTTCTATTATTGTTTTCATTCTGTCGTTCCATGTCTTTCTCGATCTTCCTTTCCTTTTCTTTTTGTATAGCTTTGCTTCCCACACTTTTTTTTCACTATTCATTGGTTGTCCATTCTTTGCACATGGCCCCACTATCCGAGCTGTCGTTTTTCCACGTATTGTTGTATTGGCTCTATGTCTAATTCTTCTCTTATTTTTGTGCTTCTCATTCTGTCTATTTCCGATTCTCCTTTGACTCTTCTTAGGTCTTTCGCTTGCTTGTATTTTATTTTTTCCCATTCTGTCTAGCTTCTAAGTTTCACATCCCCATGTTACTATTGGTCGGAATATTGTTTTGTATACTTTTATCTTTGTTTATTTCTGTTTTCTTTATGCTTGTGTATTTGATTGCCTGGTATAGTTTTTGAGTTTTTCTAATTTTGCTGTTTATTTCAGTCTTTTCATTTCCTTCTGCGTTGAGTTCTACTCCCAGGTATTTGTATGTCTCTACATGTTCAAGTTTTTTGTTGTCAATTTCTATTTGTATCTCTACCTGTTTCCCTACTACCATTACGTTTGTTTTGTTACGTTTGTTACCATTACGTTTGTTTGTTGTTTTGTTTGATGTTCAGCTTCATTCCTTTTGCCTTTAGTTCTGTGTTCCATAAGTTTACTCTTTCTTGTAGCTGTTTTGATGTTCTTGTTATTATTATTACATCGTCTGCAAATGCTGCTTTCGATATTCCTATTTTTTCCATGTTTTTGTAGCCTACAATAAATTTCTTGTTGCTCTTTGGTGTGCATTTCATTATTATGTCGTCTATGTATGTAATGAATAGTGTGGGACTTAGACTCCCTAACTGCCTTGGCCCACTTTAGGTTTTAAATGTTTCCAATTGTGTGTTGTTGCATGTTACTGTGTTGCTGTTGTTTTCGTATATATTTTTTATTATCCTTATCATTTTGTCGTTTACCTTCCTTTGTTTGAGTGTTTCCCATAGTTTAGCTCTTGGTACTTTATCAAATGCTTTCTCTAGATTTAGAAACGCGGTAGTTCTTTTTTGGTCATTGCACTGATTCCTTCTGGAAAATAAAGAAAAATCTTCTTCGCCGAAGACCTTCTGGACATTGTCGTCAACTTCATTAGCAAATTACCCTGAAAGAACCCTCTGGTCATTGACGACTTCTTCTGCAAATGACCTTGAAAGAACCTTCTGTCATTGTCGACGATACTTCTTCAGCCAACAATTTTCACTAAAATTGTCTCTCCTGATGGACACGCCGTCGAAGTGTCCTGTCAGCCCGCTAGCTATACTACTGCTATGTATATTTTTGTGTCTGCATCTCGTTTTTCATGTTTGTTTGAGCGTGAATATGTGATCCTGTATGGTTCTCCCGCTTCTAAATCCGTTCTGTTGGTCTTTTAGTGTCTTCTCTATTACTTTTCTTAACCTATTGTCTATGATTTTTTCGTATATTTTCATCGCGGTGTTTAATAGGGTTATTCCTATGTTATTTCTACATTCCTTCTTGTCCCCTTTTTTAAATATCGGTAGTATGAGTGCTGTCTGCCAGTCGCTCGGTGTTTTCTCAGTTTTCCACGCTTTTCTTATTATTTCCTGTAGCCTACCTTGCTCTTGTGTGCCCAAGTGCTCATCATTTCACTGGTGATTCTGTCACTTTCTGCACTTTTCCGTTTTTCAGTTCCTTTATTGCTGTTTTCACTTGCTCTTCTGTTATATCTTCTCCCTCTTCTTTATCAGCTTCTGTTCTATTTGTCTCTTTATTCTCCTCCTCTTCATCTTCTGTGGTTCCCAATAGTTCTTCAAAGTATTCCTTTCATCTTTTTGCTATTTCTTTTTCTTCCCTTAGTACTTTTCCGTTTTTGCTTTTTATGATCCTCTCTTCTGTTGCTTCATCGTCTCGTCTGTTCCTTTTGATTATGCTGTAGAATAGTTTTTGGTGTTCCGTCATATTTCTTTCGAATTTTTCTCCAAATTCTTCCCATTGCTTCTGTTTGTTCTTGAGTATTATCTGGTTTGCCTTGCGTATTTCTCCCTTGTTTTGTTGTTGAGGTATTTTTTGATTTATTTAAACATAACTTAAAGTACCCTCAATAATTAAGTGGATTCGGAATAGTTGATGTTTGTGAGGTTTCGACTTTTTCAAGGGAAGTTGTCAAGTGATTAGGTGATTATGAGTTTAATTAAATTCCCACGCGTCTCGCGTTTTTCGTAACACCATAAAAACTTTGTACCCCATTGAAATGTGCATTTCATAACAATCTCTCTATAGAAGTGAATTGAATATCGGACGAATTGCACACGGAACGATTTTTGTAAACCGTGATTTCATTTAATCCGAAACGGTGATGAGGCAGAAACCGTTGACCCCAAGAGGTAATTGAATTCGATCCGTGGCGTCGCTATCTTATTGTGCCCGATCGATAATATTTATAAATACAATTCACGTCGGGCACAATGAGGTTTTTACGCGAAAGAATCGATTCCGTTGTGTGGCAATAGATTCATCATCTCGTCCGAATTCTGCGCGAGTCGTGTCTCCTCCGTACACTTGCAGTGATATTATTATAATGCACGATTTAGAATTGCATGTAATTGTGGCCGCAACAGCAACAACGGCCAGCAGGCAAGTGTCGGCCAGAACGTGATTCACCGTATTACCACGTTACAACACCATCGAGAACGTTATTTAGTCAAATTGCGGACTTATTTTCGCGGGAATGTAAATTGAGCGCAACTCCTCGCGTACAGCTATTTTAAATAGATATCTTGCATCAGGTTATTTATTATTAATACTATTGGAGTTAACAAAGGATAGTGTCCGAATCCATTATGGGCGTTGCAACAGATTGAATGCATTAATGCACTGTATGTGCGACTAACGAGAGCCATTCAGACACGAATTTAATTGGAATGCTGATTGGTGCTACAACGACTTACTTAATTATCGAATATACGCATCGCGAAAGATAGAAACGACACTAATCCATCACCACTGTTTATCTAGAAGCTTTATACACAATCAATCACGTCTAATAATCGCTGGCTTATTTAAAATCCATTAAAACTCCGATAAGATCGCATAATGAATAACATCGATTTATATTGGTTAGATTCAATATTAATCATTGTGCACAATAACACGCAAATTACTCCACGTGCGTAAAACTCATACGTGTCCCGAGAGTTAATTCTCTTCACGCCACAGGAAACTATCAATCGCAAGTTTTTAGATCTTGGCAGACGCTCGCATTTATTAATTAGTTCAACAGTCGCGCATTTTCCTGGGCAGCTTCAATCGTAATCGTTTAATGCACGTCCCTCAGACACGCGATCCTGGGATGTTCCGCGTTCTCCGCTCTTCGCCTATGTTGCAAACCGTTTAGGAAATGGTTGGAATATTTGCGGTAAAAGGTGGAAAAGGGTGCGGGCCGAGGAGACTTCGTGAGCGCTTTTCGTTCATGCACTTGTTCTCAGGCGGATTAACAATAATTATTAATTTTTGCGCCGATTTCACCGGTGATTTATAGAAATTTAGATTGCGCTGGGTGAAGACGTCGAGCAAAGGCGCGGCAGATTAGAGGAAAAAGTGTGTTCATGATTGCCAGAATGACAGAGAATTATTGCTTAATTGGTTAAATTCTGTGTGTAGATGGTTACAAAATCATAGCTATTACTAATAATAAACTCTCGTGAATCAAACCGCATTCAAACAATACGTGAATATCGTTGTAAGATATTAAAATTAGATTGTATGAATCGGTGGTTACTACTTGGCGAAACATCTTAAAAATGTTTGCCATTAACAATTAATCTGCAATAGTTGAACTGTATCAGTTTCGTTAGTTTGCACATGTTTTTTGTTGTCATATATTTTGTAGTACGACACAATTGAGCTTTTCAATTTCTAGTTAAGTTTTGCTTGTAATAGTTATTTACGTGACAAGCTTTGTGAATTAATCTTTACGGGTGAGCTGGAAGTTTGTGGGGCGAGTGACGCATGAGCGAGCCCCATAACCCAGTGAGCCTAGCAAAAATTAATTACAAAGCATGTCACGTACAAACTATTATTTCCACCTTCATTTGACGATTTTTAATTAAATTGCTTGATATTTATTATACCCACGGAGTCGTTGGGTAAATTGTAGCTAGACGTAGTAATGGTAATATAAATAAATAATTAAAAAAAATTGTTATTGATGTCGAATTTTATTTAATTTACCAAATAAATGATTAAAAACACATCAAAAGTGATGGAATTAGTATGAGACGAAGACTTTAAAGGCAATTTTCTCAAGATCAAGAAAATATACAAACTATTTCAGATGCAGCAAGTCCGGCTCTATTATACAATGGATCAAATCAGAAGGTTTGAGAAACAGTACAAAATATTTTGTGATTGGCGCAAAGCAAAAGGGGCAAACCAAGAGTCAATCCTAGCATTTCTCTATGAACACCTGTCCATAGAGAGGTTTTTTGCCAATTGATTAACGTACTAATTATCTGTTTTTTTTAGTCTGACAAATACAAACCTTCGTCGCTTTGGGCGTTTCTCATGAGAACGTTAATATAACAGATTTTTCTAAATTTTCGTCCTTTTTGAAAACAAAATCTTTGGGATATGTGTCAAGAAAATCTGCCGATTTAAGTAGAGAAGAGGTAGAACAGTTTTTAAAAGAGGCACCTACCGAACAATTTTTGTTGGTTAAGGTAAGATATTGACCACTTTGTTATGTGTTTTAATTTGAAAATCAAACCATTGTAGGCCGTAACCATTTTTGGAGTATATGGAGGTTGCAGATGTCAAAAATTGTGTGATTTAAAATTTCAAGATGTTAGACATGAAGGAAATGTTTTTACAGTTCTACAGTTTTTAAAAGTTGCACCAAAGGAACAATTTATGTTGGTTAAGGTAAGATATTGACCACTTTGTTGTGTGTTTTAGTTTGAAAATCAAACCGTTGTAGGCCGTAACAATTTTTGGAGTATATGGAGGTTGCAGATGTCAGGAATTGTGTGATTTAAAATTTCAAGATGTTAGACTTGAAGGATATGTTTTTACAGTTCTACAGTTTTTAAAAGTTGCACCAAACGAACAATTTTTGTTGGTTATGGTAAAATATTGACCACTTTGTTGTGTGTTTTAGTTTGAAAATTAAACCGTTGTAGGCCGTAACCATTTTTGGAGTATATGGAGGATGCCGACGTCAGGAATTGTGTGATTTAAAATTGCAGGATATTAGACATGAAGGAGATGTGATAGTAGTCAACATTCTAAACACAAAAACACACGTCAGCCGAGTACTTACCACTTCCTGCTTCGAATGGATTTAACATTTCAAGGTTGCCATTCAGTCAAATTCACATGACCATCAGATTACACAAGCAAGTACATATTTACATATATATTGATAATGAACCATATTTTTGCGTAGAAACATTTTTAAGTTTCTGGTAGGAACTTTCAAGTAGCACAAGTGAGTGTGGTTGAAAAACATGATTAATGATAGAACCAACATAGATGGAATTCAATTTTTTATTGAAATGAGTAAAAAATAATATAAATTGTTCAAGAAAATTTGCGTGAAAAATATATTATTGCGTTATTTTGTAATATGAAGTATTAAGGCTGATTCATAGATTTCTGTATGAGAGATTTAGCTTCTTTGATGAACTCTTTGCAGAATTAGGTATACAGATACTGAGTATACAAATCCAACTTATAATTTGCCAATGAATTTATACAGTTAAGTATGTTGAATTGCGATGGCTTTTTAAGAATAATGGATAATCATAATTACATTATGGGTTATTTTCTCTTGAATTCTTGGATTTTTTTTAATGTTTTCCCGTTGACACTCAATGATTTTTATATTTCATATTCGTGAGTTTTTCTGTTGAAAATGCCAACGAACATGTGAAGTTATATTGAATATTAAATATATATGGCATCTTCAAACGATTTCCATTTAGATTTTCTTAAAATTTCGTGTAGTTCTCTGGAATTTAAAAAAATCCTAATAGTTTGAAAAATATTCCAATCCTGACACAAATATATATTCTCATTAAATTTGGGTATTTTGAGCTGTAAATTTTTCCCGTTGACACTCAATGATTTTTTATTCTTATAAAATTTTATATTCGTGAGATTTTCTGTTGAAAATGCCAATAAACTTGTCAAATTATATTGAATATAGAATATATTTGACATCTTCAAACGATTTCCTTTTAGATTTTCTTAAAATTTCGTATAGTTTTCTGGATTTTTAAAAATTCCCAATAGTATGAAAAATATTCCAATCCTGACACAAATATATATTCTCATTAAATTTGGGTATTTTGAGCTGTAAAGCTGTACACATTTCCCGTTGACCCTCGATGATTTTTTATTCTTATAAAATTTCATATTCGTGAGATTTTCAGTTGAAAATGCCAACGAACTTGTCAAATTATATTGAATATGTAGAATATATTAGGCATCTTCAAACGATTTCCTTTTTGAGTTTCTTAAAGTTACGCGTAGTTTTTTGGATTTTTAAAAATTCCTAATAGTTTGAAAAATAGTTCAATCCTGACACAAATATATATTCTCATTAAATTTGGGTATTTTGAGCTGTTCTGTTCAAATCTGTTGAATTCGATTTAGTATTTATCCAATCATTCACGTTATTTTCTCTAGAATGTTTTGATTTTTTTCCCTTTGACACTCTATCATTTTTTATTCTTATAAAATTTCATATTCGTGAGATTTTCTGTTGAAAAGGCCAACGAATTTGTCCAACTATATTGAATGTGTAGAATATATTTGGCATCCTCAAACGATTTCCTTTTCGATTTTCTTAAAATTTCGTGTCGTTTTTAGGATTTTTCAAAATTCCCAATAGTATTGAAAATATATCAATCCTGACACAAGTAAAAAAATTAATTCTCATTAAATTTGGGTATTTTTGAGTGGTTCTATTAAATTTTGTTGAATTCGCTAACGTATTTATCCAATCATTCGCGTTATTTTTTCTTGATTTTGTTTCGCGTTAAGTTTCCAATCATTCAATCAAATCAAATTATATCGAATTTGAAAGGCACTTTAGTATTGTAAGAATAGATTTAAGCTACTTATTTGTCTATTAGACTAGATTGTACCATTATTTAATATTAAAAAAAAAGAATGGCATTTTCTCGAAATTTCTAAAGGTTTTATTGACGTTTTACGATATTTTCTTGAAATATCATAGTTTTCTGGATTTTTCAAACCACCAAAAGTTTTGAAAATATGCGAATCCTGAATCCTGACACGTAATAAATACTAGTAATCATATACTCTCATTGAATTTGGAATTTTTTAAGATTTTCTGTTGAACTTTCATATCCAATAATGTTAAACTAGAATGGTACTATTTCCAAATGCAGGATATATCTGGAATTTTCTATAGAAATTAATGCCGTTGTACAATTTTCTTCAATTTTCGTGGATTTTTCATAACAAACATTTTAAAACTACACAAATACTAAAACACGGGAAAAATATATTTATATTGAATATATTGGATACATTTTTAGTTTCATAAACTTTTTATAATTACGAATTGCTGAATTTTAATCTTATTATTTACTTTTTCCACTACCACATAAACTCTGTTCCATTTTTATTTTTAACTAAGTTGGCTCTGTTAGGGTGACAGTATTGTTGTCCAATTTAAAAAAAAAACATGAGTTTAATCTTGCGAAATTACTCCGAAATTACATGAAATTACGATTACATGTTAAATTGATCAATATTTTTGTCCCGGAAGGAATTCTGCACAGAATAGCCAGTATGTGTATAAACTATTGGAAATTTTCCTTCCGTTATAAGAGAGTATTTAGGATTGGACAATACGAGTTTATATACAGGTCACTGTTATCGTCGTACATCGGCTACATTGTTAGCTACATTGCTTGGAAATCTTCCACAGTTGCCGAAAATTATGCTGCTGAATCTATGTGTAAAAAAAGAAAAATTGCAAAAATGATTCAATCTGGCAATGGGAAGGGTTCTAATAATGAAAATGAAGCACCGTTGACTGCAGTCACTACTGCTGATTTGTCTGTTTCTAACAAAAACGTGAATGTGGAAATTGAAAGTAACAACCAGAATATAGTTGCTGAAAATGTACAAACGAATTTTGAAAATTAATCAATGTGTATTATAAATGTGTATAATTGAGACGTTTATGTTAAAAAGTGCACATGTCCAAAAATCGGTTTTGTGGGAAATTTAAATAAGTTACATTGGAAGTTATACTCAAAGTACTGGGAAAATAAATCAGGCTATTTTGTTGTATTTATTTCAACTTATATAAAAATAAAAATGACGTTAAATAAGGACTGAGAAACAAGAGAAAAACGGGGAAAAAGTTGGACTTTTTAGGTGGAAATTTTTTAATGCGAACAAATGAAAATACAAAATAAAGTTTAAATACAAAATAAAGTTTACAAAAAACGGTCCATAAAATTATATATTTTAGGGTTCCTCCAAGAAACCCATTAAGTCCTCAAGATTCTTCAGTTTTGCTGAATGATATTTCTTGCTTTTTGTTTAGATATTGATACTTAAGAAAGAAATCCGATGGACATTTTTCGTTTTTTCGTTTTTTAAGAATTACTATATTTTCATTTGCCTCTTACTTGCGACTTGTATTGTTTTTCGAGAAAACGGGTTTATTAGTGGATAGACATTGGTCTGAAAACCGTTTACTGTTAATAACTCGATTAGTGCATTTTTGGACTTGCGTTGTTTTTAAAATAAACGCCTCAATTGTAAGACTGATCCATTACAGTTTTAAGGTGTTTGTAAACTATAAAGAAAATTATAACGAAAACATGAGATCTGACAATTACGTTTAAAATTTGAATTAGTTTTCAATCTGTCTGCTATTCTACAAGCCTGTAAAATATTACATGTTTTTTATGAAAGCCCGTAAAATATTACAGGTCTGTTCCTATAATTTATCGTTTATTTGGTTACCATAAACAACAAAGTAAGCCAATAAAATGTAATTTACTAAGAAGGTGGAAATAATAGTTATTTCCTATAATTTATCGTTTACTTGGTTACCATAAACAACAAAATAAGCCTATAAAATGTCATTTACTAAGAAGGTGGAAATAAAGCTAATTACGGATCCTTATTCTTATGGCACACTCCACAGTTTATAAGTTTTCAAAATATCAGCAACACCAAATTATGGATGACTGCAAACTTTTCTACTACTCGAACATTCACAAAAAGTGCATTTTCCGTTAAGGATTTTGCCTTTTTTTCTTGCACCAGTTCAAAAACGTTACTCTCTCATCCTATCTTTGCCCGGAATTGGTCGGCAGTAATTATCCAGACACAGCATTTGCTGCTTCATCTATGATTTGATTACATTCTCTATCACTTGGTAGACTTCCTGCTTCATTTTTATTTACAGAATAGATACAACTGAATACATTTTTTGAGTAATATCTCAACAAAAGCTAAAATTAATTCTGCATAAAACCTAATCCTGCTGATGCTGTATATCAGACCAAATCAAATAAATTGGAATATCATGCAAAGAAATTCAAGAGTATTAAAAAAATCCTTAAGGTATAACATAAAAAATGTGGAAATTCTACAGTATTAAATAGGAATATTTTCAGAAAGCACATGTGAATGTTTGAATCATGGAAATTCGCATGTCAATCGTTTCTACTTCTTCAGAAACCTAATCCTGCTGATCCTGTATATAAGACCAAATGAAATAAATTTGAATAGCATGCAAAGAAATCATGGAATTCAAGAGTATTAAAAAAATCGTTAAGGTATAACATAAAAAATGTAGAAATTCTACAGTATTAAATAGGTATATTTTCAGAAGGCACATGTGAATGCGTGAATCATGGAAATTCGCATGTCAACCGTCTTTACTTTTTCAGAAACCTAATCCTGCTGATCCTGTATATCAGACCAAATCAAATAAATTGGAATAGCATGCAAAGATATCATGGAATTCAAGAGTATTAAAAAATCCTTAAGGTATAACATAAAAAATGTGGAAATTCTACAGTATTAAATAGGTATATTTTCAGAAGGCACACGTGAATGCGTGAATCATGGAAATTCGCATGCCAATCGTCTTTACTTCTTCAGAAACACGTTTGAAAGAAAAACAGCGAATTCAGAAGAAAATCAGCCTGATGAGGATGACATAGTTATTATGTGTGCTGATAATCCTGCATTAAACTGCATATTTTTGTACGAAGCAAAATATCGTAACACTTTTCGCTTACGGAGAAAATTTAGTTGAAATTTAATTTTTATCGTTTTTTGCCTTTAATTGTTTGATGAATATTGCCTCCTTGAATTTACGAACGCACTTAATTTTTATAACGTTTTAATATGTCGTATTAATGACTGTAAATAGTTTCAGGACAATTAAGATGATAAATGACCCGTTCTCAGTCATTCTAATATTAACATATTGATCTACCTCTTGCATTACACGCTTCCATTGCGTATGCACTGAGGTATGTGTCTGGTGTCGTGTGAGCGAACCGTAATCGACGTGGATATAAATCCATGTTTATTAATGTATTAATACATAAAAGTAATGTGTGTCATATCACATGGCCACCTGCGGACAACTCCTGCACTCCCCGGCGGCGCAGCACTTTCCTCATTTTCTTCCTTTTTTAAGCCTTCGACCGCCTGACCACCATATATGTGGCTGGAATATATGCGGCAATTACCATCGCCAGATAATAAAACCGCAAATATTGATGGAAACTGTGGAGATAATATTGTATTATTTACTTCCTATGGCGTGCTCGGTAATTATTGCGGTTTTTATAAGTGCGGTGCACATAAACTAGTACGGCGAGTTCATTGGGAATTGTAATGGGAGGAAAGCCCCAGGTGTGTACGATAATTGTTATAATTTCTTTTTATACTTTATCATACGTAGTACTTAATACATAAGTGATTTTTTTTAAGTTATTGAATATTAAACGATAAATGTAAATTAAGAAATATAATCATATATTTTAGAAATCAAATATTGTGTCTTAACAGATAACCTTCAGGGATGCACATTTTAAATGAAAGTGTTTGTAATCTGTATCATCTGTACTACACCGAGTTCAATACTTATAATACATTATAAGTACTGACAATTCTTGGTAAAAATGAAAATTACATTGTAATAACAAAATATTTAATTTATTTGTATAGATGAGGTCTAGTACTCAATTCATGGTCGGGATTTGGTACTCAAGAATATGGTCATGGATAAAACAAAAACAGATATGATTCCTGAAGTTTGCTTAGTACCATTTGAAGAAAAACTATGAAATTATAATAATACCGTTTATAAATCTTGCTCATTTATCATCGACGTTAATGAAATAAAGCTTGTTCGGCGTGGGCTGAAGTTGTATGCGAAATAAAAACACGGTGACGAATATTAATACCACGGTATACTAATTAAGGTTGGGAAAAGATACAGGCATTCGTATTAACATATCAAATCCGTCAACAATAAAACGAGCAAATATTACATTACGTATGCAAAGTATTGATGTCTCTACGGTTTAATTGGAACAGGATGGTGTTGGAGGCGATACTTTGCGGTGATTTCCAGAGCGGCAGCTTTAATTTAAACGAGCGCGATTAAATAATATTACATACGCGATAACGTACAGACATATATGTTCGTTATGCAATTAAACGTGTTTCGAGTGACAATCGTCAGGCCGAAAAGAACCAGAGCGACTTGTTTCGCAGAACGAGACACGACGCGACGGTTTAACTCATTTCGCCACTGTTAATCTCGCGAATAATATTTCGCGATAACAACGACTGCTTATTCGCGCCCATTGAAAAATCAAGGACTGATATAACTGCCAGTCATTAGTCGACATTTCTGGGTTATTTATTGCATAGTGCTTTTGTGCGATTGAACGAGTTCAGGTTACTCCCTGAAAATCGTGCAATTATGCAAAGAGCCAGAGATGGGTTTTCGAACACATGCCTCACAGTGATGCCAATCTAAAATATTAACGACTTAATTATATTATTGCAAACGCATTATGAATGTAACCTTGCGCTCGGCGTGTGCAATATAAATAATTCCGACGCGTATTAATATTGTTGAAATTGAAACGTATATGTTTAATAATCTTACGTCTCGCGGCATAATAAATGCGGCTGTATCTAATTAACTCCCCGGCTCTGCGATATATCATCGCTTTGGCCGAATTTAAAATTAACACAGACAAATGCCTCTTTCGAAATGAGTTATTGTTTCGATTTCAACATTGGGAGAACTGAATATCTGACTGATCGCCAATATCGGCGCGTGATCGGAAAATTTTTCTGATCTCGGCCGTTTCCATTAGTACCGTTTCTCGCACGTAACGCAACTCAATTAGTAATTTATAGGGCGGTGGTCTGGAACATGATGTGCTGTAGATCAATCCGTGTTGAATGTCGGCGGTGGAAAATACGGGAGTACGTGACGCAGATACGACGATGTTAATTGAATATAATAAAATAAATTATTTTTACTTTCGAATCGGCGGCTTTTTGCTCAATGTTTCAGCAATAGGAGACTTGAGCCGTGTCTTGTGTGCTGGAGATTTACGCAAGTTACACAATTGTGCAAAATGGGCAGGGAAATATAAGCGTGCGGCGATCAATAGCTGTTCTTTGAAGTTACTTTGATTAGTGCTTTGTATAGTTTGTATTTCACTTTCTCTACAAACAAATCGGTACATCCATCAATATACACACATATACACGGTGATTTATTATTATTTACCATAAATTGAATATCATTTACAACCAGCTCCACAAAAAATACCAAGATACCAATTTTCAAAAGTTTCTCTAGAATAAATCGGTACATCCATCCATATACACACATATACAGGGTGATATACTATTATTTCCCATAAATTAAATATCAATTACAAGCAGCACCAATAAAAATACCAAGATATCAATTTAAAAAAAAATTGATTGGGTGGTAACTATTCTGCAGGGGTGGGGCATTTTAGCTGGGCTATCCTGCATATATATTGTTTTCACTCATTATTGAATTATAGCTTTTAAGTTCAACACTTTTTTTCCAATAAAATTATCACGGAACCTAAATTGATTACATGAAAAAATTGGCTCTTTCGAATTCCGTAAGAAAAAAAAATATTTAAGAAAATTAATTTAACTATAGAAAAATACCTGAAAAATTTGAAAACTATGTAAAAATGTGCAATAGAAATTGAATCTCTTAACGTCCGAGCGATTTTATGAATAAGACATAATATAACAGAACTATATTGATATGTGATGTGATACATGATATATGGAATGGGCTATCGACTTTCGTCTTTCGGTCTATGAACTATTGAGTATATGAATGATTGTCAAATATTAGTTCGTAAGTTAGTCAAGTTAGTTAGTACAATTTTACCGAATTTGCCACTTTTTGCATACTTTTTAATTTTAGTTTTAATTAATAAATGAGCTCTTTCGAATTCCGCAAGAAAAAAAAGGGAATTCTATTTGAAATAAGTTTAAAATAAATCATATGTTCTAAGAAAAATACCTGAAAATTTTTAAAACTAAGAATGTATAAATGTGCCATAGTAATTGAATCTCTTGATAGTCAAACATTTTTTTGAAAAATTAAAAATCACTCATTTTTTTTAGTAACAATATTTTATTAGCTATAGACCTGCGCTGTTTCCACGTTTATTTTTTATATGTTTTACATTTTCACTGGTCAGAACCTACTTAGTAGGTTTAACAGTTTAAGTTTAACAGAAACATGAACAATTCTGGCCGTATCCAGTAATCTCGCATTACTGCTAAATCTCAACCGACGAAAGATATCAAAGCAGGTAAAATAGTAATAGACGAAACACTACGAAAAATTATTGTTATTACTAGAAAAATCATGTATGAATTATACACTAGTGAGTGTTAAATATGACGCATCAGTGCGATGCGTGGGATTTCAGTACAAAATTTGTTCACCAGATAACATCTTCGCCGAATTAACTGAACAGTAATAAACAATTAGGGTTTATTAACTTTCTAGGAAGGTTTTCCTGAGAAGACGTGTGTGAGGTATATTTTAGCAATGTTAAGTTTTGAAATCAAAGTTATCAAAATTATTGTACAGGGTGGCAGTAGGATTATTATTATATAATGTAGACAATTTAAATGATCTTACTATTAAAACTTTGTTAACCTACTATTAAAATATCTCAATATGTCAATTAAATAAAAATACGTGTTTTACTATTACTATTTTTCTTTGTACACAAATCGACAAATCGTAGGTTTTAATAATTTGATTCAATTCTGTATAAGCTCACTGTATCTCGTATTATACACATTCGTATTGTACATTCATTGCTCTAACATCATAGAAACGCATGTTATATCATTATTTGTTGAGAAATATTAATGAATATTGACACAAGCAAAATCTTTATTAATAAGTTTGCAAGTGTGACTAACATAGATTGAACCTTTTTAATCAAACTAAAGAGGGTTTGATTGACGTATTACGTTTTGTACATTGTAATGGAATTGTTTTAAATTACTAAACGCCACGCGAGAAGAAAATGAATAATGAGTGACATGTGTGTATGTGATCTTAATGCAATTATGTTTTGCCAATAGGAAAGAATTTTACGAGATTTAAAGACTTGAAAAATGACTCAAAATTATGGGCATGTCAATGTCCTATTAATATATGCATGCAATCATGTGAAAGTTGATCAAATTGTCAAAATTGTAAGGTATATGTAACATGAATATTAAAAACTTAAATTTTGAATCATGGGCTCATCAAATATTGATAGAAAATAACTTTAGCCGAACCACTCAAGGATTTATTTTAACTGTTATTCTAGGAATATATTTTTCTATTTTACAGGAGTATGAATATACACGGTGTGTAAAATGTAAGGAACCTCCTCTCTAGAGCCTTTATTATTATTTTTATAAAAAAAAGTTTTAAACAAAAGTTTGATATCTAATTATTTGACTTTTTTTGTGACGAATCACCTTTAGGCATTGACGTTATTGATATATTTTTAAATGGCAACTTAAATTTTTCTATTAAAATTTGAAAGCATTTGTTTTTTTTTCACAAATGTCTAAAAATTCCGTGCTGACCAATATGATACCATTACATAACAAAAATTCTGAGAATATCGAGTGTAATGCCTGATGCCTGTAAAGAGAGGAGGTTCATTACTTTTTACCAACCCAAGATTGATAGAAAATAACTTTAGCAATAACACTCAAGGATTCACTTTAATTGTTATTCTAGTAATACATTTTTCTATTTTACAGAGGTATGAATATACAGGGTATGTAAAAAGTATGCAACCTCCTCTATAGAGCCTTTTTTATTATGTTAAAAAAAAAAGTTTTAAACAAAAGTTTGATAGCTAATTATTTGGGTTTTTTTTGGTTACGCATCACTTTTAGGCATTGCCGTAATTGATACTTTTCTAAATGGCTACCTAACTTTTCTATTAACAAATTTGAAAGCATTTGCTTTTCTCTTCACGAATATCAAAAAATACCGTGAGGACCATTATGATACCATTGCATAATGGTCCTTGCGTAATAATTCTGAGAAAATAAAGTGTAATGCCTGATGCCTGTAAAGAGAGGAGGTTCGTTACTTTTTACCAACACAAGATTGATAGAAAATAACTTTAGCCGTAACACTCAAGGATTCACTTTAAGTATTATTCTAGGAATACATGTTTCTATTTTACAGGGGTTTAAATATACAGGGTATGTAAAAAGTAAGCAACCTCATCTCTAGAGCATTTATTATTATTTTTAGAAAAAAAAAGTTGTAAACAAAAGTTTTATAGCTAATTATTTGACTTTTTTTTTGGTTACGCATCATTTTTAGGCATTGACGTAATTGATACTTTTCTAAATGGCTACCTAACTTTTCTATTAACAAATTTGAAAACATTTGTTTTTCTCTTCACGAATATAAAAAAATACCCCGAGGACAATTATGATACCATTGCATATTGGCCCTTGCGTAATAATTCTGAGAAAATCGAGTGTAATGCCTGATGCCTGTAAAGAGAGGATGTTAATTACTTTTTACCAACCCTGTATTAAAGCCCCATTTACCATTTCTGATGCTATTTTTGGATTAATATTTTATATAGCTACATGATTCCATGGAATTCGTGTTATTATTTGAACAACGTTTGTTTGTTTAATCAGACAATTTAATAACCACTTCTCTTGTATTCACCATTTTGGATTTGAAGCTGCTACTTGATACTGACATGTTGATGTTGTATGATTTCCTACATATCTTTATTTACTGATGAGACACATATTTATATACATAGTATAAAATATTGTACACTTCCAATCTAAAGTTTTAAATGAATTAGTAGGTATAAATAATTACACTAGTAGTTAAAACTGCAATAGTTCCAACTCAGATTGACATAGTTAATATGCCGATTAAAATCTCTATTAAACTCTATCTAATTAATCGATAATTAAATAAATCTGCGAGCTGGATGTCGAAATCATTCCAATTTATTTAGTGGAGATATACCATCCATCGGTGAATTTGATCGAGTTTAGTCGAGATTGATCGATAATTTGACTAATCTGCGAGCTGGATGTCGAAATCATTCCAATTAATTTAGTGGAGATATACCATATACCACTCAATTTGATCGGGTTCAGTTGAGATTTTAATTGTGTCAATCTGAGTTGGAACTTTTACAGTTTTGCCTACTTACTATAATACTTTATATTTCTATTATTATTTTATAATCACTTTAATTATTTAATCTTAGTAACCTTGGTAACTCTATATAAACACCGCTAAACCGCAGATTATATTTTTATGAATAACAACATAAGTTTTAAAATAAACATAATATTATTTCTGCAACCTAATAAAAAAAGTTATTTTTTTAATTGTTTGTAATAGTCTCCTCTGCTATGTAAAATTAAGAAGAAAAATAAATAGATTTTATTGACAAATATTTTTTTCATTCATAAGATACGTCAGGTTGCTTTAGTATTAAACGTTAAAATTAATAATTTTGAATGTGGTAAGTGTAAAAATTATATTTAACAATTTAATTATCTAATAATTAATACTTTTATAACATTAGCAAGTAATATAACCTTTAATCGTCATGATTGAATTTTCAAAGTTTATTGACCTGAAATATAATTTTTAGAGACTGAGAAACTTGAAAATGAAAAACTGTGATTTTCTCAAAATGGCGAAAAAACAAGTTACCACTATTGTGCTTAGCACGGTAGTATAGTAAGATGTGGAAAAATTGCTATTTTCACATATATGAGTGGATAAACATAAATCAATTATGTATTATCAAATGTATTTATGCAGCTTCTTTTCGTTTTCATTTTAATAGTGGAATTATGATACTTATTACATGTAAAGGCGTAAATGTGATTGTTTAGAGAAACTATTGTATGCTTCTTTAGGTTATTTAGTAGAAATATTAAGTAATTATGTTAAATTAGACCAAATATAGTCATAATCCTTACCCAAAATCAGACAAAAGATTAAATGAATAAATTTACAATTGGTGGAGGCGCCGGGTAAATTTATAAAGAATAATTTTCCTCCCGGCGTAGAGGTTACCGTATCCACTTGTGTTTAGGATAATTATAGCGGCATGGGTTTAGGACCTATCCAACATATTTACATACAGTGAAAAGTCGATACAATTTAATTTGCAGAATGAGCAAATGACAATAATATAATAAATACTAAGTGTAATATTTTACTGAGCAAGTGTCGCAGAACAAATTAATAACTAATCAATAGTTATGATTTCAATTATTGTACGAGGTAATAATAAAAATTATATTAAAAATTGACCATGATAAGATCAATAATTGCAATTATCGACACTTTAAATGACATTAAAAGAGTATAGAATTTATTATTACTTCACCTAATTTAACCTAATAATATTTATATTTATTTTGAAACCTAATTAAAACTGTACTTTGGAAAAGCATGAATTATGAATTCGAGCATTTTGTGAGGTAATAATATAAATAATAATAAAAATTGACCATGATAAGATCAATAAATGCAATTATCGACACTTTAAATAAGACTAAGAAAGTGTTCAATTTATATCTTACTTTACCTAATTTAACAAAATAATATTAATTTTTATTTTGAAACGAAAATAAAACAATACTTTGGTAAAGCATGATTTATGAATTCGAGTATTTTACTGGGTAATAATAAAATTTTCTCGAACACAACATCAGACAAATCGATGAAAGATGGAACAAACTTATTATATACTGGAGACCATGGGAAAATACGAGAGGACGAGGAAGGCCACAAATGCGTTGGGCAGACGACATTAAGAAACATGCAGGAAAGAAGTGGACTGAAATAGCAAGTGGTAGAGAGGAATGGAAGCAACTTGGGGAGGCCTATGTCTAAAGATGGACGACAGAAGGCTGAAAAGAAGAAGAAGAAGAATCAAAATAATAATAAAAATTGACCATGATATGATAAATAATTGCAATTATCGACAATTTAAATGAGATTAAGAAAGTATACAATTTATTTCTTACTTCACCTAATTTAACCTAATAATATTTATAATTATTTTGAAACGTAATTGAAACTGTACTTTGGAAAAGGGATTTAGTATCAGTCTGATGATATGATGAAGCTACTGTGCGCTTGACATTGTTTGAGGTTTACACAGTACCGCGTTATGGCTCTATGGGGCCCTGGAAAAATTTGAATGTGCTCCTAGTCCATGTACAATAAAACATTTAACTTGAGGCCCTCATCAAATACCCATTTTGTCCGTAGGATAATAACGCGCCATTGTGTCTATACGATGTAATTGTAGAACTCACACAACTTATGTTGTATTTTTACACTTCTGTATTAGCAGGTTTTATGTCATAGAAAATGACGATAACACAATACCCATTTTGTCTGTAGGATAATAACGTGCCATTGGGTCTATACTATGTAATTGTATAACTCATACAACTTATGTTGTATTTTAACACTTCTGTATTAGCAGGTTTTCAGTCAGAGAAAATGACGATACATAGATATAAATGAAGTAATATTTGCGTATCTTACAACTATGTTATCCTCATACCTTCATCAATTCTCGAACAATGAGCGAGTTGGCAGTAAGCAAAGTGATCAATATACAAAAATAATTCTCGATTTGTCACTGTTATGCATGGAAAATTAAAAATATATTTGCCTAATACGAGATAATATTATAATTTGAAAGAGAAAGTCACCCAATGTTCATTTACCATGAGTTTCGTGATTTATTATTTGCGACCTAACAAAACTGCTCGATCTACTTATGTCTTATTATTCTTTAAGCACTAGTTGCTGATAGACACTTACTTACCTCTCATTCTTTTACAATAAGCTTCATTGAAGCTTATTTGTTAGTGAAATGTCCCACAGTGTTTATTACATAAAATTATTGATAATAAGTAGGTCCTCTCTAAAATTTATGATTGTGGTATATTAATTATTATACAAAGTTAATGTTATTAAATATTAAGTGGAATTGTCGACATTGTGTTAATATTTCACAGCATTTTTCAAGTGGTGAATTAATCGCGCTCGCATTAATTTTTTTAAGTGTATTTATTAAATGCTTATGTACTCCTGATGATTTATATTATGGTGCATTAAGTTTGTTAGTAACGATGCAGCATTTTCTTGTTTCCTGTTGCAGTGTAATATCTCGAATCGATTAATTCCTGCAACGTCTTGGCTCGGCAGACAAACCCGGTGTTTATGCATTGCTCTTGCAGCGAGCGGCTTTCCTGGCGTGAGATTTAGGTGTCACACGGGTGACTTAAACCGCGACACCGACCGCGATCTACGACCATCCACGCAGTTTTATTCCTGCAAAGTTACCGTGCGACACGCCGGTTCTCGAGCATGTGTGCGCATTTATAATTCATTCCAATCATTCACTCCGCTACTTTTACCTGTCCACTAGACGCAGGTATTTCATGCATTAGCTTTCACTTCCGGCACGGAGGTACCAATCCTGCCGGCGCATGCACTTTTACGACCAATGGGGGCCCGACTGCCCCCCTGCTGATGTCAATCACACGCTTTGCGGGGGCGTTCTGGCATCTCCTACACGCGTCCGGGAGACCGACGAGAGGCGCGCACGCGCTCCACCACGTGCGCGGAAAGCCTGCAACGTGAGGAACCCCCACATGATGTCAGCAGGAAAACACGCCAAGAAACGTAAAGTTAAATTACTAATAAATAATTGTTTGTAAAAATTATATTTTGGATTCCTTGGCTAATGCCATCCTGCTTAGCCGATTAACATCCAGCATTCAGTTATTTAATTATTTCATTAATCAAGCGTTTTCGAAATTCATCTGTAGGTACAATCCGTGAATGAGTATTTAAGTTAATTTTTAGAAAATGTCTACCAAAATCGTCTATATTATTTTTTTGGCAAAAACATTTTTTTAAATTTAAAAGTGGCACATTAACATAGGTGCGTGCCTCTATGTATTTGAATTATTCTCAATAGTTATCGGGGCTGCCATCGAAAAACCACATCAACCAACCATCAGAAAATACAGAGTGGCCCAGAGCCGATTAACACATTTAAAATGATCATAGAATATGGACTGGAAACAGGAAAAGTAAAGTGAAGTAAAGAACTGTAAATATTTGAATAGCATAATGGCAGAAATAAATTTTGAACATAGAGACATATTTTATACTTACGAGAAAAATTTTGCATTTGAATTTGCATTTATTAGTTTTCATAAGTATCACAAGCTCGGAAAATTTTGATGTTAGTCTATTAGCTAGTTAAAAATATGCAACATGCAGGAAAGTTGATAGTTACTACGATTAATATTTATTTCATACATTATTATCAATTTTTTTAGTAAAATTTTATTTACGATATTCACATTTATAAGTACTTATTTTCAACCAGTTTTATCAACATAAGAGGTATAATTTTACCTATATCATAATAGTATAATTATACTATTATGATATAATAGTTTTGGGACAAAAAATGGGTTTAGTTCAAAACATTTCTATGGTTTTTTTTAAATTCCTTTTCGTTTTATTATAAATTGAACGTAGGTTGACATGAATTTAGGTCCAATCATGAATTGCTGATCATGACTCATGAAATTTCTTAGAATATATTATCAACGGATCCATTCAAAGAAAAAATAAACAACTGGGTTTCCAATAGGGTACCAATCATGAAAGTTTTGTTGTTAACAAATTATACATTATAACACAAATTTGAATTAATTTAAGTTATTAACATGGGCATGCATTTCGTGGCTATAATTGTTACGTATTATAAAATTATCACTCCATTATGATAACCCTTGATCTTTTTAATGGCAATCACGAAATAATAATATAATTTAAATATACAAGTTTCATTTGCACAACTTGTTCTTCAACAATCCGATATGGTCTAGTGGCTAGGATACCTGGCTTTCACCCAGGAGGCTCGGGTTCGATTCCCGGTATCGGAACATTTTGATTAATATTAGACATGAATAAATTGGAAAGGTAACAAAATAGTCATTTAAGTCCGTCCGACGAATATATGAGTGATTCATAAAAACTTTCATCAAAGTGGCCGTGAAAAAAAAGGATAAATAAAAAATGTATGTCTTAGATTTTAGTTGTCCAATATGATTGATTTGTCAGAGATATTATTGATTTAAACGTTATGGCTTTCACCGACCACCAAAAACGCTGCATATTGGAAATGTATTTTAGCATGGGTGAAAAATTGATCGGCAGTGGGTTTATTCGACACGTAATACATTTGAAGATTTCCTAGAAACTTATTCAGAAGTGGTCACTCACTTTAATAAATTCAGCAGAAAAGTTATTCTGACATACCCAAATGATACAAGAAGTAATACATTTCATTGATGTAGGTAATTAAGAGTTTTGTTGAAAGAACCAGTAAGCCTAACTTTTTTTCAACAAAGTTTGATGAAAAGGACAATATGGTCAGCAAGTCAGCAAGTATTACTTAATCAATTGATACAAGAAGATAATACATTTCAATTGATGTAGTAGAGAGTTTTGTTGCAAAAACCAGCTAAGCTTTATTTTTTTTCGTTTGATAGATACTTTTGCCAAAAAAAATGTTTCATACGCCAAAACTAACTATGTATACTCCGATATGGTCTAGTGGCTAGGATACCTGGCTCTCACCCAGGAGGCTCGGGTTCGATTCCCGGTATCGGAATATTTTGATTGATATTAGATGTATAGGAAAAATAATATATTGCATAACAAACTGGTTATTATTAACAAATTGATTCAATAAGTTGTGAATAAGATGTTTTTTTGCAAAAATCAGCCACGTCTATTTCTTGTGCAAAATAAAAATTGATGTAAAGGTTGTAAATATCTTATATGTAGACATTATATGTATAAAACATCAAAAATATATTGACCATATCAGATGGTTCGATTCCCGGTATCGGAACATTTTGTAAAGCTTTAAGAAGCCTAACAGAAATATATTAGTTCTACAAAAAAATTGGGCTTAAGAAAATTGATCCAATGTAGTATTGATTTTGATCGACACATATAACTTGAAATTGGACATTTAAATCAATTGATAATGTTGACTTGATGATGCTATTGTTGAAACTAATAAATTTCTGTGAGTAAAATTGTGTGGATAACACTATCCATAAGTTGTTATCTACTACTACCAGCGAAAGTTTGTTTTTGTTTGCCTTGATATAAAATGATAACTTTTTTCTGGTATTTGCTTCATTATTACATACATTATAATTATATTTTGGTGCTTGTTAAAATACAATTTTTTGACGTACAACTGGCTACTGCTAGCTTTAACAGCACTTATTTTGGCATTAATTTTATCATTTTTCAAATTTATTAGAGTGTAATTGTACCCCATATATTGATAAAACTGGCTGAAAATAAGTTCATGTATATATAAACCAAGGAGAATAACCTTTTTCTTCAAACGTCATAAAAGTGACACCTTTAGTGACTCGATTCACAATCTTAAAGTTTTACTTCGTCTCCTAGTGAGTAAAAGTTTCACTTTTACTGACTAGGCAGTAAAAGTAAATTTGACAACATGATTGGATAATTTGTAATAAGAACGCCCTACGAGGGCGGGTTTAATATTGCACATACATATGGTGCGCATACATGATGAACAAAACAAAAAATTCAAACAAAACACAAATTTATTTATTGTTAAAATGTAAATTAAAGGTACAATTTGATATTTTAGCCCCTTGAAAACTGATTGCGCTGGCAGCAACAGCAGCACTTACAGCACCGCTGTCGCCAACCATTTTGCTGCTACCACAGATATTTTCTACTTTTGATGTCTTACTATCTGGTATTTTTACGTGTAGCAAAGATCTCAAGTCTTGAATATCTGTCGTGTTCATTTTTACGAGTTCATCGCAACGGCATGCCCCTGATATGCCAAATATCAAAATAATCTGAAAATACGATTTAGGGTTTAATTTTGTATTTGTTTATTATTCTAAGAACTCACCTTTGTCGCCAAGTATTTCTCGTTAGGAGCATCGGATAAGAACTTGTCGAACTGTTCCTTTGTCAGCACTCTTGCCTTTTTGGGTGTATAACCCTCATTTTGTTTTTTTAAATATGCACGTAGTTTTAAATATTTGGTAATATCTACACCATTTCTAATATTTAATAACGATTTTACCATGGAATACTGAGACCACATAGTGGAACTTTTTACTTTCTTCTTAGCCATTTCCGAAAAATATGCGAGTAAAACATTTTCACTATAATTGCTTACATTTTTCTCGGCGCACCACTTAATAAATTTTTTGTAGGCCTCTTCATAGATGGTACTGGACTTAGTGGGCAATAATTTCTCTGTTGCAGCCCTTGCCGATTCTAAAATATCTGGCGGTGTACATTGAAAGATGTCTTCGTCCATTTTATACACTTTAATGTCAAATAATGAATTAAACAAAACCATAGCAACGCTCTGCATAGCATGCTTCTTTGGGAATTAAAACTATACGTATTCGGACAATTAAAAATATTAATTCCATTATCTTTTTAACTATTTTCGACGTTTGAAGAAAAAATTACATGTTTTATTCGGAGTAGAAGTAACTTTTTGTGGCTCGTCTGTAGTTGCCTGCCTCGCTCCGCTCGGCAGCCAATACCTACAGACTCGCCACAAAAAGTGTCACTTCTACTCCTAATAAAACAATATACTATTTTCACAATACACATTTATTTATACTAAATGTACATTTCAACTGCAAAGCAGTCATCTTCAGTAGACTGACAAGTAATGAATTGTCTATTCATTCATTACTTGTAAGTCTACTGAAGATGACTGCCTTGCAGTTGAAATGTACATTTAGTATAAATAAATGTGTTTTGTGAAAACACATGTGTATTGTGAAAAAGGTTATTCTCCCTGTTTTATTAAAAAACTTTCACAAGCTCCAATACTTTGATCATGTATATATGTACTTCGTAAATTTATATCTAATATTATACGATGTCAAAGTGACATCGTCAAAAAAATAAAACGGCCAATGTGATGGGATTTAAAAAGCAGAGAAAGTCTGAAATCAAAAGAAAAATGAACTTTTCGTTCCACTGAGTTACAATAATTAAGTTTTAATTAGAGATTTGCTGGTTTCAGGACAAGCAAAAAATGTTATTCCTTTGCAGTTTTGGCGTAAAATAAAAGATAAAAAAGTTTTTCCTCTTGTAAACTCAATCCGGGGACATACTGTATATAAAAAAAACATAAAATATGTTAAAAAGAAAATTCCATTCATTATGTATTACAATTTTATAAATTAGCAATTCTGTTTTATTATTTTGCATAATTTCCATGTATCGAAAAAAAATTTCTCACTCTATTTTCTCCTAAATTCCTTGTAAGAATTTCTCAAAACAACAATTCATTTGAGAATTAATGTGTCTCAAATTCAAAAATTTTCAATATTGTTTTCAAAATTATAAGCTTAGGTACACCTTCTGTTTTACAAATCTCCCCGTCAGAAAATAAAATGTTGTTGAAAATGTTTTTGTGATACAACATTTTGTTTTGATGAAACACGTTGTTCTTGTTAAATCACAAACAAAAATCTAATCGAAAGACATGTTCTGAAATTTACACATGTTTAAATTTTGGTTTGTATAGTCGAATCTTTTGCTCCTTGTAAATGGCTTGCAATAAACATTTGAATTAGAAACTATTTTTCGTAAATAAAGACGTGGTGTTTCATCTACCAAGGTCATGGTTTCAATCTACCATTGTTAAAATTGTTATTCTTTCGTCTGCTTTGTATTTTTTTAGTACTTCTGGAATTTTTTATTGCAGTACACCAATTGTGTAGATGTAGGAAATATTTCCAATTCCGTAACACTTAGCACTCAGTATACAGGTATAAGATGCAAACATTAATGATACACATAATAAGTATACGAATCTTATTAATAATAAGACTTAAACTGCCAACCAAGTGGCAAATATAAACATACATAGACGTTACTAGGAGATGTGAATCTAAGGAGGAAATTTTTCGACTTGTGTGAATGCAAAGATAGTGTTTTCGGGGTTTCAACAAGATTAAAATTTTCAACATTTCATGAAATGCTCGAGAAACATTGTCATAACTTTTTGTAATTAAAAAAGGTCATCCTATTGTGAACTCAATTCGTGGATACATTGTATACACATATACACTGTGTATCAGCCAAATGGAATAAATTCGATAATAAATAAATGGGGGCGTGTTCGAAAAAAAGCTCGGACACGTCGATTGTTATTTTTAGTTGCGTATTTTTTTCAACAAAAACTTTTTATACAGGGTGTGTCATGTGACCGAGGCCAATACCAACTTTCTTATTTTAAATGCAACACCTGGTATTATTATTCAATTTTTGGATTCTTCAGAAAATTCTAGACATATTTCATGTACAATGTCCTATACCTATCTTCAACTGTTTCGGAAATATTAAGTGTTTTTCAGATTTATTGCAAAAATTAACATTAAAAAAAGAAAATTATTTGATTACAGAAATTCGTTACAACACACTCAAAAACTAATAAGTAATACTGTTTATTTCTTGATAATGTAAAAATACAAAAAAAAACAATAAATTTCAATGGAGGAGATGTTCAAAATGCTCGCCGTGAACGTCTTGGCAACATCCTAATCTTAAATAGAAATTTCTTCTAACTTTACTCAACATCTCAGGCGTGACCGATCTAATCGCAAGCATTATTCGTCTTCTTAAGTCAGCTAAGTCGAGGGGTTTAGTTTTGTATACAATACTTTTGACATATCCCCATAAGAAGAAGTCTAATGACGTCAGATCAGGGGATTGTGCTGGCCATTCCATCGATCCTCGCCTCCCTATCCACCGATTTGGAAATATTCGGTTGAGGAAGTTCCGGACATTGATTTGGTAATGGGGCGGTGCTCCATCTTGCTGAAACCATATCATATTCGCTGGAACTTGTGGGTTTGCTGGATCAGGATATAAGTTTTTCAAAGTTGGCACAACATTATTTTGGAGTAGTGCTAAATAATTATCACCATTTAAATTGCCATCAATGAAAAAGGGACCTATGATATGTTCTCCAACAATTCCTGCCCAAACATTAACCTTTACAGGGTATTGCGTATGTTCTTCTCTCATCCAGTGACGATTTTCCGTCAACCAATAGCGGCAATTTTGACGATTAGCATGATCGTGAAGTGTAAAGGTGCACTCATGAGAAAACAAAACATGTTCTAATTGGATCACATTGTTATCTAACATTGCCATCATTTGTTCACAAAAATACGTTCTCCTATCAAAATCGTCTTCCATGAGCTCCTGAGTTGGTATCATTTTATAGGGATGCATTTTAGTTTCTTTTAATGTTCGAAAAATCGATGAATGGCTAACATTGAACATTGTGGCTGCTTGTCGACTAGAAGTATGTGGGTTTTCCACAAACTCAAGCATAATATCCAATTTGGTATCATCACTTATTGCATTGGCAGCTGCTTTTTTTATCTGCCTTACATGTCCAAGCTCTCGAAACTGCTTTTCTATTTTACTAATTGTCCCTTGGGATATAGGCGGCAAATTTGGAAATTTTTCATGAAATAAGCGAGCAACTTCCATTTGTGTCCGTGTGTTATCTCCATAACCAATCATCTGTAGAATTGTAATTTTGTGCATTTCTGTTAAATTAACCATTTTTCTGATATGCAGTTAACGAAATTCAAACGACTATAACACTGACAACTAAACTGTCATGCAGGCAGACAACAATTTCCTAAGGCCAGGCGTTTTAAACAAAAGTAAACAAAAGTATTTATAGCTTTTGTTTATTTCATATCCGTAAAAAGGTAAAAAGGAACGCTGAAATGGTTTTTGCTTACTTTCTCATTATCAAGACCTAAATGGGAAATAATTATTGAATGTGTTGTAGCGAATTTCTGTAATCAAATAATTTTCTTTTTTTAATGTTAATTTTTGCAATAAATCTGAAAACACTTAATATTTCCGAAACAGTTGAAGGTAGGTATAGGACATTGTACATGAAATATGTCTAGAATTTTCTGAAGAATCCAAAAATTGAATAATATATCAGGTGTTGCATTTAAAATAAGAAAGTTGGTATTGGCCACGGTCACATGACACACCCTGTATAAAAAGTTTTTGTTGAAAAAAATGCGCAACTAAAAATAACAATCGACGTGTCCGAGCGTTTTTTCGAACACGCCCCCATTGATTTATTATTGAATTTATTCCATTTGGCTGATACACCCTGTATGCTTTTTTCATGTGTCAGTGTTGTTTTATAACCTTACATTTTATAGTCAGTAAATTATTATTTATGTAAATATTGATTTTTAAAACACGGAATAAGTATTACTTACATAACAGACTTGTAACAATGTAACTATAAAATTTAAGGTTATAAAACATTACTGATACATGCAAAACGCAATTTCTTTGCTTTTTAATTTTCAGGCACCTATGATTTTTGACCGTGCTACTTTTATTTCGTCGAGCATTTAGATTTTGGATAATGCAAAATATAAAGTAATAGCATAGATTGACGCAGTATATTTTGCTCTACAATAGAGTTAATTACAGTTTTTCTCTAAAATAATTTCGGAAGACAATATTTAAAGATTTAATTTTTTACATGTAAATCCCTATGGTACGCTTTTCGATACACCATCCGGTATACTAATATCGATGCTTAGAATTTGATCTGTATTCAGAAGTATGGAAGATGGAATAGTTATTAATCGCTGTTAATATTGCACAGAAATTAAAAGTTGCAGAAGCAAGAGTATGCGGCAATTAGTACTCATAAGTAGAGAATATTTCAGCTTAAAAAAATTAATAGTGTAAATCCATGCTGAAATCGTGCAGAAATTTGAAGACAACAGTGATCGAACGTCAGATTTAAGAATAACAAATGGTGGATGCTCCGGGCTATACTAATGAATATAATGAGTAATCGTTTTAAATTCATGTTAATATTATGCGGAAATTAAAAGATAGGATAGAGACGATGACAATGTGGAACACATTTTACTCATAAATTTAGTCGCGTGAATATATAAAAAATAATTTACTAATTAATTACTCGCAGTCCATATTATTACTGCAGAAATTTTTGAGAACTACTAGACATGTAATGACAAGTGTGACAATCCAACCACATTGAAATTTTATTTTGTAAGTAGCAAGTGAGTAGCACTATCAGGTTAATTAAAGGTTCATTGGGGTTTAGGCCAAATCAACCCCAAAGAATCTCAAATATAAAGTCAGGATGGATCCACATACATACCATTAGGTTAATTAAAGTTTATAAATAATTAATTTAAAATAAATGTATTTGAGGTTACCACTTGGTGAAACATGTTAATTAAAAGGTAAATAAAACACTTGGTTTAAAGTTTCACGGAATTATTCCGTGAAACTTTAAACCGAGTATTTTGTTTACCTTTTAAATAAATTATATAATGTATTTTTATGGGTTTTTACTTAGATAATTAATTAGTTTTTTGTTTATTATTTTATTCGGTAATGTACATACATATTATGTTCATGTACATTACCAAAAAATTTTATTATCCTGAGAGTGCTACTCACCTCCTACCTACAAATACTAGATACAGGTATGTGTCACAGCCTTAATTCTCTACACTATAAATATGGAAATGTTAGTTTCGCGTTCTGGCAATTTGGAAGATTAAGTTATGACGTGTAGAGGAAATTCGGCGTTTTATATTTTGTTTAATTTAATGTAAAATCAATGTTATCATGACTTAGACGTAGTTTATGAATACCCTATTTCTTAACCTTCTTTTGACTTTTTAATATTGAATTAGAATAATAAAAACATATTCAAAACAATTTTCGATAAAAAGACAAATGTAATACCATTTTTCCAATTCGAATTATTAAAATGCTCATTATGTATATTGAATCTCATCGTTAAAACTACACTTTAATCGATTGGGCGAATAAATTGTTTATATTTTCACTTTATTCACTATAACTATTCACTATAACGCGAATAAAGTAAAAAATACGTAAATCACGTTGTCAATGGTTATAGTGAATGAAGTGAAAATGTAAATTTTTATTTACCCATTCGATTAAAGTGTAATTTTAACGATGAGATTCAATATACATAATGAGCATTCTAATAATGCGAATTGGACAAAAATCTTGTATGATACAAGTGAATAAAGCAATTTCACCCACTCGAAAGTTTTATCGCACTCGACTACGTCTCTTGCGCTAAACTATTTTTTCGTGGATAAAATTCAACTTTATTCACTTACACCTTAATAGCTATTTTTGCAAAATTTCATTTTGTACCACGCCCACGAGACAAATTAATGTGGATTTTAAAATGTTGGATTGTTGTTACTTATTTAATTTGTTATGATATTTGTATTAGTTTTTGCTTACAGATTCATTCGACCTATACCACTACTATATTTTTCCTCTAAGCCGTAAAGCAACCGTTAACAATCAAGTTTTACAATATTCACACTTAAGTCAATTTTTTTATGTAATTGTATGCTTAAATGGCAAGAAACAATTTTTATTACTATTGTTTCTCGATCAATTGGTTCAATGTATGTTATTTTAGGTTAAGATATTACCTATTCAGTTAGTGCCCATTAGTATCTTTTATTAATTCTAGAGTATGAATACAATAATCATTCCCATCACTAGAAATCGAACTCTGTCCTTTAACCTTCACTTATGAAGTGAACCATTCTCGCTTTATAATTTACTATAAACAGATACACTTATTTAAAAAAAACAAAACAAATTATCGCACATTTTGAATGATTTAAAAATTACTATTTATTTGCCCTGGTAACCAACATTTTATATAGATATATCAGTCCACCTTCTACTACAATCGTGTAGGTGTGAACTTTTGTAACTTTTTGTAACCAACATTTTTAAAGTGAATATTCTAATATTAGAGATACAAAATATTAGTAGGTATACGTATATAATAAGTTATTAATTTAAACTAGCAAAAATGTTGTTTTCTATAGTTATTAGGTGAAATGACTGACTTTATATAAAAAATTATATAACACAAAATTACATTTATGTAATTTCAGAAATTATGAAACACAATTTGCCAAAAGGGAACAGGAAAAGAAAATACTGAAGACAAATAATCTTCAGTACAATAATATGTACATTTACATCATCTAATAGGATGTACTTTCTAATGAATTAATAAAAAATGAATCAATAAGTATTATGTTTTGTTAGTTTTATATCTACAAAGTGCAATCCTGGTTACATTATTCTTAATTAGATCTTTGCCATGACATAATCTAATAAATATCCTAGTTTCAAGTTGCGCCATTACATCAATTGATGTAACTGGAAATCTATAGTATTCAATTCATATATCAAGGAAGTGATAGCGTAATTACAAAACAACACATATGCATATTGAATACTGGCTGCGGTTTCTGTACAAATAAAGCAACAGCATAATCACTCTCCCATTACAAAGCCCCATTAATAACCATTGCGGTTTGCGTGCGTTCGAGCGTGCTCCAAACTTTTACCACTTTTCCATTGAGGGGAATTCCGCCTTATTGTGCGTTCCTGGTGTGTAACTTTGCCTATCATCGTTCGCACGCTTTGCAAATCCATCGTCTGAGGTGAGGACACCATACGACACGCAATCCACGTTTTATTTATAAGCGTCCGTCAATGCCTCGGCCACGTGTCCGGTCTGCACACACATAGCGTGCCCACGTCCTCCTCAATTATTCCATTAATATTAGATTTGAGTGGCGGCAGCTCGCCACGAAATCACAATTCTCAATTAATTTCTGTGGTTACCGTTTTTCCAGAGTGATTGACTCCCCGACGTAATAATTTGATGGGCGTTCGACGGACGCCTCTGCGAGAACGCGGAGGGTAAAAAATCAGTAGATATGAGCCGTAATTTGCGTGTAATTACCTGATAGGCCGGAGCAGGTGCCTGAGTCACGTAGGCGCAGGCGAAAAGCGAGAAGACAATTAGTTAACAAGTGGCCTTGCGTAACTTGCTGTCACTCGGAGGAGTTGATGCAATTAGGTTTCGTTTATATTGCAGAAACTAGATTATTGTTGTAGTTTGGTGGTTTCTGCAGCGCGAGGTGTTAAAGTGGAGCATTGTACTTTCTAATCAGCTATTGTTGGTTTTTGTGAAGAATAATTTTCTGGGCTGTTCATACATTCCAGAGCTTTAAGTGAGATATTTGACTAAATAAAGCAGATGGTCACAGAATATATGACCATCTGCTCAAAACTTCAAAACTTCTTCAGGGATATTCAAAACTTCTTCTATTACTTATTCTTCCTGCACTACTTATATATTTTTATTTTCGGTGTGGATGCTATTTTTTCTAGTTCTTCTGGTATCATTGTTTCTAATTCTGTCAAATCTTCAGACTCTGTTGGTACCATCTTTGCAATATTTTGCGGGATTATATGTTTAGTAAAATTAATATTATTTAATACTGGTTTAAGAAACTTTAGTATACGAATGTTCGACATAAGTAGAGAACCAAATACGGCACATTTAGAGACACGTACATAAACTATAATAAATAATATAGGTAATATAAAAAATCACGTGCTATAAAACTTTATTGAAGCGCAGCGCAATTTAGAACCTTGTAAATTCCCTGTTTACCCATACATATCGCACACGATCCTCATCTTGTATCAAATTTCATTAATCGGTGCACAGATGTGCATTGCAACCCAGTGCTTATTTCTTGTACTCATTTGCGTCATTGTAAACACCACTGAGCTACGATTATTGCATTGCAGTATAATAAAACATCGGATATCTAAGCCATAAATTTACGTGTGCGAAACGTAAATTAATCATAAAAACCAGAGATTTCAATAATCTATAGATAGAAGTGTGAGATACTTGCAAAGGCTGTAATAATCCTAGTGGTTAATCATAGTAATAATAAAGCCCCGAAAAATTGGAATTTTAAAGAATCAGTGATGATTCTGATGAAACAAATCAAAACTACTAAAAACTTCAAGAAGCAACTCGAGCAATATACACACAAAAGTGCTATTATACATTCGGCAAGTTTATTGCGGACGATATTTAAAACCACACCTGTATTCTGATGCTGATACCTATTTGTAATTTTATAATTATATACATGTATGATTAAACGAAATTATATTTATATATTTGTAATTACGCGTGAGTGTGAGTGCGTGTGTGTGTGCATCATTTCGTATCGATAATGTAATGATTCCTACTGTTGTGGGATCAATTTCGAGGTTGATGATAATGTGGACCACCCACCCACCCTCCAATATTCATGATTTCGTATCAATAATGGGATGATTACTACTGTTGCGGGATCAATTTCGAGGTTGATGATAGTGTGCTCACCCATACACCCTCCAATATGAATTTCTTGCTATGTAACGAATTGGAAGTACAATTTCTTCACCCTCCAATATTCATGATTTCGGATCAATAATGTGACGATTCCTACTGTTGTGGGATCAATTTCGAGGTTGATGATAGTGTGATCCTACACTCATGATTTCATATCAATACTTAGCCCAGGGAAGCCATACATGCCAGGGCGATGAATCCTACTTTTGTAAATCATCATTTTTACAGATCATTAAGGGTAGGCGGGTGTTTACAAGTATAATCTTCCATTAAATTCTACGTGTCAGGTTTTATTGTATATTTTTGTAGAACACAAATATTTCATCCAGTTTGTTCACGATTTCGTATCAATAATGTGATGATTCCTGCTGTTGCGGGATCAATTTCGAGGTTGATGATAGTGTGGGTGTCTATGTGGGTGTCTATGTGTGTGTATTTATTGATGAAGATGTATTTATTATTATATATTACATTGTATTTTATTATATATTATTTATATTTATTAGTTGTTAATTGACGTATACATCCGCCATTGTTATCGTACATGTATAGGTGGGAAAGTAGAGAAATAAATTGAATTGAATTGAATTGCATTGATTCGCCTTAATAATAGGAATTGTATATTACTGGTCGTCATTAGTCGAGGATATATCCGCATTAGATTTTATACATGCGGCATCTGGAAATGTAGTCAATTTTCCATGCCATATTATCAGATCTGACTCCTGGATGATTTGGTATATTTTTAATCAGTCAGGAGATTCTAAGATTAGCTGACTGGTAGTATGTGTTAGTTCATTTAGCGTTATCCAGGGTGCACCACGAGGAGGCGAACTAACTTTGCACCCCACATTCCAATAAAATGTCATACTCATCATAGTCAGGATCAAAGTGATGATGAATTAAATGTAAACACAGAAAACATATTCGAAATTGGAATTATAGAGATTAGTCAAGAAAAAGTTTCAACAACAACAAAATACACACAAAACCTAACGAAAACAATAAGAATATATAACTAACTAGACGAACACATAAGAAAACTAAAATACATACCTTTCAAACTAAAAATCAAAAACCTAATCTTGAATAATCAACTTAAAGAAAAATAACAAATTATCCTTTTTCACAACGGCATTTATTTCACTAAATGTACATTTCAACCACTACGTGGTCATCTTCAGTACATTGGTCATCTTCAGTACAAATGTCTACTGAAGATGACTACATAGTGGTTGAACTGTACATTTAGCGAAATAAATGTCGTTGTGAAAAAGGATAATTTGTTATTTTTCTTTAAGTGTTAATATTTCACAAGCTCCAACCGATTATTTTGAATAATCAAATTTAAACAAAAAAAGAGAGACAAGAAAAACACATCCTTCAATACCATCAGCCCGAGAGAGGAGCAAATCCACAAATCGCGAGGTGAAGAACGAAGGAAAGAAACACCAAAAGACCATTATACCACTATACTATTAGTAAGAACTTGTATCCTATGTATTCTTATAGTAGAAATAAATTACTTTGAATCTTTTCTAGAAACTAAAACTTAAAAAAATTCTAGAATTTTTGTTAATTTTTAATTGGCGATTGTTTGAATTTTTACAACAAACTATTTTAAGCTCCTTAGTAAGTTTGAGCTCCATTTTCTAATTAACACCTGTGGGATCGAGTCTCGTCCAGGACGAGTCTAAAATTATTCAATTTGCTTCCAAATATGACGTAGTTTCTACTATTTATTTATAAACCATGATAGGTTTATATCATATTCATATATTATATATATTCATATTCGTAATATTAATTAATAAACCTTGTTCTCGTGTTAGGTAGGTATAACTTGTCTCATGATTGGATATTATTAGTAAAAAAAAAAACAACAAACAGTACGTCACAAAATATTTGGATGATTTTTTGTTAAATGAAAAAAAAAGTAGCTTCTTTAACATTTGCGCTTTGCTGTGGTTAATTTTTGGCGTTTTGCATGATTTATCCAAATTCGCGATTTTAAGAGACGATTTTTTAAATTTTTGTCTCAAATTTCTAAACATACATTTGAAATTTTTTGCAATATTGCATAATTTGTCTCATGATTGGATCTTATTAGTAAAAACAAAACAACAAACAGTACATCACAAAACATTTGGACAAATTTTTGTTAAATGAAAAAAAGTAGCTTCTTTAATATTTGCGCTTTGCTGCAATAATTTTTTGGCGTTTTGCATGATTTATCCAAATTCGCGATTTTAAGAGACGATTTTTTAAAATTTTGCTTCAAATTTCTAAACATACATTTGCAATTTTTTGCAATATTGGATAAATAATAATTTGCATTATTATTTATCCAAATTTGCGATTTTAAGAGACGATTTTTTAATTTTTTGTCTCAAATTTCTAAACATACATTTGCAATTTTTTGCAATATTGTATAATTTGTCTCATGATTGGATATTATTAGTAAAAACAAAACAACAAACAGTACGTCACAAAATATTTGGACGAATTTTTGGTAAATGAAAAAAAAGTAGCTTCTTTAACATTTGCGCTTTGCTGTGGTTAATTTTTGGCGTTTCGCATTATTATTAATCCAAATTCGCTATTTTAGGAGAAGATTTTTTAAATTTTTGTCTCAAATTTCTATATCTACATATGCAAATTTTTGCAATATTACATAATTTGTCTCACGATTGGATATTATTAGTAAAGAAAAAACAACAAACAGTACGTCTTCAAATATTTTCACAAATTTTCGTCTAATGAAAAAAAAAAATAGCTTCTTTAACATTTGCGCTTTGCTGTGTTAAATTTTTATCGTTTCACCTGATTATTTAACCAAATCCGCGATTTTACGAGACGATTTTTCAAATTTTTGTCTCTAATTTCTATACCTACATTTGCAATTTTTTGCGGAACATTTTTTGCGCTTCACGTGTTTATTTATTCAATTTCGAGAGAAAGCTGAAAATTTGCAGAAACCTGAAAAGTTCGCGACAAATTGTCCATCCATAAAAGTATTTTGCCACGTCTGCCACTACATCAGCAGAGTTCGAACCCAGGACCTTTGGGTCATGGAGCGAGCATTTAACGATGGGCGATCGAAACCAGCATCTCGATTATTGAATATATTGGTATTGGTAAATTGCCGCTGGGTTCGTCGCTTGACCTAGCAATATGGGCATAGGGTCTCCGGCGACGTGTTACGTAATCGCATGTCATTTTCGTCAGGGTTGAAATTTTTTGAATCCGTTTCCGGAGTTTGAAATCGAGATAGTTCTTTACCATGCTATCAAAAAATTGTTACATTACGTTTTGTAATTGTGTAGTTATTCATATGTAAACTCAAAATATTGCATTATGAAATATTACTTGAAAATAGATTTTATAATTTAGGAAAATTATTTTTTTATTATTCACTCGTTAGTAATTTTTATAGAGTTTTGTAGTATGTGGTTACATATCACAAAATCCTTTAAAAAAAATTAAAAATAATAAAAATTATTTACAAAATAAAAAGTTACACTAAATGCCAGATAAATCCCTTAAAATCATACTCATATATTCTACAAAAATCAATACAAATTGAAAAATAAAGTTTTAAATGTTTTATACAACCAATAATAATAAGTCATTATATTTTGAATCTGTTAAAACTTCTAAGTATCTCTAATATAAATTTTTTGCACTATTGCAATTTGTATCTGCGATAGTGCAAATAATAGAAAAATCTATAGAATTTTGTGATTATATGGTCATGTGATTACATATCACAAAATCCTTTAATAATAGAATACTTAATATTATTTACAAAAAAAAACATAAAATACCAGATAAATTGAATTCTCCATTGAAACCATACCTAGAAATTTTCTAGAAAAAATCAATACACATTTAAAAAAATATATTTCGTACAATTTGTATGATGTTTTATATAACTAAGAAGAATAGGTTATTATTTTTGGAATCTGTAAAAACTTCTAAGTATTTCTAATATTATTTTTTTGCACTATTGCAATTTGTATCTGCCATAGTGAAAAAAAAAGAAAAATCTATAGAATTTTGTGATTAAGTGGTCACGTATCACAAAATATTTTAATAATAAAATACTAAATATGATTACAAAAAAAAGTACGGATAACGGAAAATACCAGATAAATTCAATTCTCCGTTAAAATCATATAAAACTAACAGTAATAAGTATCCTTAGATAAATAGTTAATTAATTATTAGACAGATTATCGTTAAATAAGTAGTAATCTGATTTTAATTATTTTAGAAATCTTTCAGCAAGAATGAAATAGTTTGCATTGTAATGCTATCAGCTATTTTGCAGTTCTAATTAAGAATCATGAAATCATTGAAAAGTCTCCAGAAATCATAATCATTATTAAAGTATGTGTAAAAAATATCAAATATTACTGAGAAATTTTAAGATTTATTAACGAATTACTATAAATCTTGATAATAATTGAGATATCTGTAGAATTCTCGAACAATGCAGAGAAATATTAAGAAATTATTTTTTCGATTCATTTTCTTAATAAAAAATTTCGAATTTTCAATTTTCAACTAAATATTCTATATTCTATGATATTAACCTTTGTCCTTCAACATACTATACCTTCGGGTAAGAAAAGTATCAAGGCGTGATACTTAAATTTTAGCAAATAATCAGTTGCAGAGGTACAACTGCCACTAAGGCACTATTAATTGTAATTAGCACTTGTATTTGTATTTGCATGTTGCATGTTATATATTATGTATTATGTTTATCCTTTACATTTTCTAAACACATATTTTTAACCCAAGTGACCTGTGCAAGCCTTGCCATAAGCATGAATAAACTTTTTATTGTTATTATTACAAACACAAGTTTCAGCAAGTAATCAGTTGCAGTGTGATAATGGCCACTATTTCAAATACAACTTTCCTGGAGCAACTTTTCCATTTTTTTACTAGAGACGTAGATACTGGGATCATGCGTGGATTCAAATTATTGAAGTAATAATTCCAGTAATCAATCAGCAAATATTTGTTGTGATATTATATTATAACAAATATTGAATCGCAATAAAAATCTGATTACTATAATCTCAAAAGTTACACACACTGGTTCCAATTGCACGTTAATTTTTGTACATCGCCTCAAAATCCTGCGATGCCATAAAGATAACCGGCAGCGTCTAAGAGCGATGGTCAGTGTGCGATTTCCCATGGTACACTAACATAGTCCTGACCTCACGACTCCCATCGAAATATTATAAATTGATTGACACGCCAAACGCAACACGCGCATGTTCATATTTACGTTTCGACATAATTATACATGCGAATTGTAATAATACAGCCGATCATTACTGTTTCACGTTGCCAGACGCATAAGCAGGCGCCTTTTTATTGCGTAACGCAAGGACCTAATTAATTGTTGAAAAGTTGATTAGGAGTCGTGAAGGCGCTGCAGGTGAATAGGAATAATGAAGAAATCGCAATTATTTTTTTTCTCGGCGAATGTGTTTCCCCAAGCAATAGGTTATCAACATTTTTTTTTCTAAATCGTTCTTATTACATTTGGTGGAGTCGAAAATTTTTCGTAACACAATGTCCCTTATGAGAATTGCAATACCGCAACATAATGGTTAAGTTTTGATTCTTCAAGGTAGATTAACGATAACTGCCTATAAGCAGTGAAATAAGTAGTTTAACGGGAGGATACTTTACGAATACTTTTACGAATATCTGCGCAGAGGGAGCTAGTAGCGAATTTTTCAAAGTATTGGTTTTCAGTTTTGGTCCTGAGTTGATAGATTGTCCCTCATCGATACATTTATTGTAAAATTGATACTAAATATTTGAAATTTTATCCAAATATTATTGTATTCATCCCCATACATCCATATACATCCCCACCGCGTTTCGACGGTAATTAGATAAAGCAGCAGAAATAGTTCATCGAATAAGTAAACAAAACCAAAATACAGAAACAAATTAATAAACAATATATTCAAAATTCATGGAGTTGGCACGAGGTATAAAATACTATAAAAATTAATAGGTTTTTCTGTCCATAATAAATAAAACAATCGGCGGTCGGTTCGTTTATGTATGCGGAGGTGAGGAATATATTATTAAGCAATCGCCTTAATTTCACGCAAACCGTTTTGCATGGGAACGCAATAAAAAAAATTCACATAAATTTTAATGAGATATCGCGGCCGTAAAATAAACATGCAAATAAAACGGCGGACCTTTGAACTCTGTCCATTGCCGTCTGCAATTTTCAAGCTTGTCATTTTTCAGGCGCTCCTTTCTCGTCCAAGGCTGTTAGATTTCCCGTGTCGTTGACAGAAAAGTAATAACTACACGTGAATGTAAAGTGTGCGGAAACGATTCCGTTTAAATCGGTCACATAAAGTGCCAATATTAATTGGTACAAGCCAATTGTTGTCTTGATTAATCTGTTATCAGTGCGTTAAAAGAATTTTGAAATTGATTAATTTTCATATTTACCAGAAGAAAATTTATTACTTCATGAATTATTATGAACAATGTTTTTGCCAGTTACCTATGACAATTTAAGTTTTCGTTTCATAGAGTCGAGGTGTATAGTACAGGTAATTTTCTACATATTTATGTACCAATTAATGAACAATTAGTAATCATAATACTGTCAGCAATTGTATTTAAAACCAGTGGCTTAGTAGATTAGTTAAGTGAACGTTAAGTTGTTTATTTAGATAATATACAGGGTGTCTCTAAATTACGTGGACATGGCTTAACCACAGATTACTGGGATGAAAAAAAGACGATTTAACATAACTTATCTATATACAAATGCGTTTGGTTTAGCCAGTATTCAGCTTCAAAGTTTATTTAAAAAAAAAACAAAATTTGCTTATAAGAAGAGAACGTTTACATTGATTTGGATGTTGTTTGGTATGGTATGTTTCGTTCAAAAATTAATCGATTTTTATATTATTTTCTTATGAAATATTAACAATGTTGAAACATTGAAACAGACAATTAACATCCTAAAAAGTACTTACTCTCTTATATTTCTATAATTTTGAAAACATTTTAATGTCAACATATCTTGATAATGTGACGATAAAAAGTTAGTGTGAAAAAATTTGACTATTTTTTATAAGCACTCATTAAATTATCTGAAATAGTCATAACAAAATCACAAGGAATATTTCACGTGGAACATTTACAGGCAAATGCCATGGAATTTTTGTAAATGCCCAAATAAATATGCCGGCAATTTTTCAGATTTTTGATAAATCGTAAGAAAGTTGTGAATAACTGCAACTGCTAGCACATGTTGTTAATATTATTATATATATACTTAAATCTAAAACTCGAATAAAATGAAATATGTTTTGAAATAACTCGCCAATTTAAATATTGTCCTGGAATATTTCATTGTTCAAACATTATTCACTATTTTCAGTCAATCACTTGGAAATATTTCAATAATTTAAATATTTCTATTTTTATCACAGTAACTTTTATCTTTTCATTTATTAGATAGATGCATACAAATATTAAAAAAATTGCAGAAATTTAATACATACTTATTTATAAGACATTATAAGTACCTTCATAAAACCAATTAAAAAACGATACATTTTGTCGATACATTTTCGGGGAGATATTAAAAAATGTCAAGAGACTAACATTTTCCAGGATTCAATTTCCTCCTAATTTATTTATTTGGAAAACTGCGGATTTATTATTATTATTATTGAATTTATTGATTATTATAAGATTTATTACATACTACGAAAACTTTGACATGAATTGCAAATTATTGATGCTAAATTTTATCATTTCGGCAAAATGTATAACGAATGGATCAATATTGCATTCATTTATGTTAAATTTACAAATATTCTTCTAGAAGTTAGAATTTCATAGGAAACTTGTGATTCAAAATGAATGAAAGTAGTTTCTAGGTAACATTGAAAAGATTTTAGCTAAATATCATGATATAGGATACATTGAAAAATATTTTATCAAAATTATATAAATAAATGCAAAATTTACAAAATTTCTTAAAGAAATAAGAATTTCATATAAAGAATTCGAAAATTTTCTTGATATTGAGCCATTATTATAAAAAATAATGCTACACTTATGAATTTTCTGCTAGAAATTAGTATGTAATAAATCTTCCGCAGTTTTTCGAATAAATAAACTAGGAGGAAATATAATCCTGGAAAATGTTAGTCTCTTGACATTTTTTAATATCTCCCCGAAAATACATAAACAAAATGTATCGTTTTTTAATTAGAAATTAAAGATTTATAACATGCTACGAAAACTTTGACATGAATTGCAAATTATTAATGCTGAATTTTATCATTTCTGCAAAATGTGTAGCGAATGGATCAATATTGCATTCATTTATGTTAAATTTACAAAGATTCTTCTCGAAGTTAGAATTTCATAGGAAACTTGTGAAGATTCAAAATGAATGAAATTAGCTTCTAGGTAACATTGAAAATATTTTAGCTAAATATCATGATTTAGGATAAATTGACAAAGATTTCATCACAATTATATAAATAAATACAATATTTACAAAATTTCTTAAAGAAATAAGAATTTCATATGAAGAATTCAAAAATTTTCATAATATTGAGCCATTATTATAAAAAATTACGCTGCACTTATGAAGTTTCTGCCTGAAATTAGAATATCGAATGAATGTTTTGAACAGGAATTTGAAAAGTTTCTTAATATATCATTAATATTAATATATACATTATCAAAATTATTGCAATATTTGCAAAGTTTCTTTAAGAAATTAGAATTTCGGATTAAAGTTTTAAAGATTTAAGGCGATTTTAAACAGTTTCTTGATAAAATTAAAAAAAAAACTGCCATTAGTTTACTCAGTTTCTGCGTAACATTAACATTTCTGGGTACATTGAAGAAGATTTCATCAAAATTATATAAATAAATGCTATGTTTACGATATCTCTTATAGAAATATGAATTTCATATGAAGAATTAGAAAAGTTTCTTGATATAGAGCCAAAATTATAGAAAGTAATGCTAAATTTATGAAGTTTCTTCCGGAAATTAAAATTTTTGATGAAAGTTTTGAACATATTAATGAATCGATCAATATTGCAATCATTTATGTCAAATTTGCAAAGATTCTTCTTGAAGTTAGAATTTCATAGGAAACTTGTGAAGATTGAAAATGAATGAAAGCAGTTTCTGGGTAACATTGAAAAGGTTTTAGCTAATTAGCATGACATGGGATACATTGAAAATATTTCTTCAAAATTATATAAATATGTGCTAAATTTAAGAAATTTCTTAAAGAAATAAGAAGTTCATATGAAGAATTCGAAAATTTTCTTGATACAGAGCCTAAATTATAAGTTTCTGCCAGAAATCAGAATTTTGGATGAAAGTTTTGAAGATAAATTTAAAAAGTTTCTTAATGTAGAGCTAAATTTATTAATGCTAAATTTACAAAGTTCTTTCCAGAAATTAGAATTTGCGGAACATTTTCATGTGCCGTCAGTAATACGTTGAGCTACACATTTTATATGATTAGTTCAAATTCTACTAATAAATTGATATCTCAATGCTAATTAATTATGATAAGGTGATTGCTCCCTTTACATTAAATTAGCATAAATTCCTGGATGAGCTATAATATTAATTTACATTTAGCGATTACCTATCACCAAATAATTTCCATAAATTTTCGACTGCTCTTCATGAATAATTCGTCTGCCATCTAAAGAATATTTGTGAACATGCACAGGGCGGGATATTGATTTAAGTATTCACTTATCTACAAGGCTAATTGTCTATTAATCTCTCATCTTGCGGCATTAGCATACTGTGATCGTAACTAACTATTACTAATTTGTATTAATCTCATTATGCCATGCGCTTTGAGTGATATTTATCGCAGAGTATTTTAAATTCAATTACTTTTTATGGTACAGATAAATCAGCAGGCGAGGAGATTTATTCAAATCAATTTCGGGAGGATACTCTCTCGATTGTCTGGCCCCGATCACGAGCTCGCATTATCCCAACAATAAAATAATAAAGTCGCGAACAATCTAATATTGGATCGGCCGGGACAATGGCCGAATTGAAATGGGAATAGCCGATGAGGAACTTTCTTCGAGATCAGCACCTCCCATGCGGCTTTGTCATTTGGATTTGTGTTCGAGCAGATTAAGATTGACGCGATACGGGGGATCGAGTGGTTTATTGTGTAATTGATAATGAGTATCCGCGCTATCTGATAATCCGCCAGATTATCTGCGATCTCCACGGACAGGTCGCTGGGAGATTTCTTGCGAAATATGTAAAACGCAAACGTTCTCGTCGGCTAGCGTTGATTTAATCAATCGGTACATGGCCCAAGCAGCAAACGTGATGATCGGCTCTGATTACGCAATAATCCAGATTTCAAACAAGTTTTTGTCTTGCAAAGTATAAGAATCGCATCACGAAATTTTTCATTTAACCGCAAAACACAGATCCAGATGTTGCCTTGGATAACAAAAATATTTGCAACATACGCTTTGTTCGATTATTTTATAGCACCAACTCACCAAAAATACTAATTAAAAATGACGAAAAATTCACCTACAACTTCTCTTCCTGCTCTTATCCAGGAAATAAACGTTTCTCAAGGCATGTGCAAGCACGTTTCGATGATCAATTGATTAAGACAATTGCACTCATCAAATGGTCATCACATTCCTGCAAAATTTAGATTTCTTTATTTGACCACACATATTTAAAACACCAGTTAATTGTAATTACTTCAAATGGGTCAAAACAACGTTACAGTGTTTTAATTATTATTTATAACGGTCATAATTACATTCCGTCAATTATTTCATTATTAGTTAGACATCGTTTATTATCTTGATAGTTAATTATTCACCGCCTCCAGTTATAATTAAATTTATTTCTGCACTTTATCGTCACAAATGGCAAATGCATGTAAAATCGGCTCTTTGCTCTGCGTCTTATCTACTCTCATTCTCTCAGTTTAGCCCATTGAACACCACCGTCCAGTCCCACGTCACAATTTATGCACTCTCGATTTGCATAAAATGTCTACACTGTGTATACAATTGAAAACACTAGTGCATCGATTACGTTATGGCGGTATTAGTGTTCTGCACAAAGTAGCGTCGTAAACTGCCGTTTTTATGGAACTCCTTGTAAATATATTTATTGTGAATGATACTTTTATGTGTGCAGTAAATTATGCACGTTACATTTACATTGTGAGTTTGTTTACCTTGCCATACCTGAAACACAATCAATTTAATAGTTTTATCATTGATTATAATACCCTTTAATATGAAAAGAATTCATCCACATTAAGATGATTCATTCAAAAGTTCGTAACGAATATCAAAATCTTCGAATGACCCAGAGTAAAAGAGAACGAAAAAAAAAGGAATAATGTAAATTGGGGAAATGAGTTTTATCATTGATTATAATACTATTTATTATCAAAAGAATTAATTTACATTAAGATGATTTATTCAAAAGTTCGTAACAAATATCAAAATCCTCGAACGACCCAGAGTAAAAGAGAACGGGAAAAAGCAATAATGCAAACTGGGGAAATTTTTGAGAAATTCATTAAGAAATGAAATCCCAAATACAAACCAACTTATGTCTACGAAAAGTTTATTTTTCCAAGAATAATCGAATTTCATCAAGAAACTCTTTAAATTCGTTTGAAATCTTTCCCAGATAGTTAAATTTGGTGTATTAAACCAAATTAGTGAATTTATTTTCGAAACTAGCAACACCAATCCGAATTTCCAAGACGTTCCATTCCAAAACTCAAAAAACTGACATTTTCGCAAAAATCATGACTTGGAAACTTTTCATGATTACAATACTTTCTTGTACTAAAGACAATCAATCCAATAGTTTCATCATTGATTATAATACACTATAATATGAAAATAATTCATCCACATTAAGATGATTTATTCTAAAGTTCGTAACAAATATCAAAATCTTCGAATGACCCAGAGTAAAAGATAACGGAAAAAGAAACAATAATGGAAATTGGGGAATTTTTTGAGAAATTCATGAAGATTTTTACCAAATACAAACCAACTTATGACTGCGAAAAGTTTATTTTTCCAAGAATAATGTCAGTTTTTCGAATTTTATCAAGAAACAGTTTAAATTCGTCTCATTTTTTTCCCAGAAAGTTAATTTGGTGCATTAAACCAAATTAGTGAATTTATTCTCGAAATTAGTAACACCAATCCAAATTTCCAAGACGTTTCAATCCAAAACTCGAAAACTGACATTTTCGCAAAAATCATGACTTGGAAACTTTTCATGATTACAATACTTTCTTGTACTAAAGACAATCAATCCAATAGTTTCATCATTGATTATAATACATTATAATATGAAAAGAATTCATCCACATTAAGATGATTTATTCAAAAGTTCGTTACAAATATCAAAATCTTCGAATAACCCAGAGTAAAAGATAACGGAAAAAAAACAATAATGGACATTGGGGAAATTTTTGAGAAATTCATGAAAATTTTTGCCAAATACAAACCAACTTATGTCTGCGAAAAGTTTATTTTTCCAAGAATAATGTCAGTTTTTCGAATTTTATCAAGAAACTGTTAAATTCGTCGCAGATCTTTCCCAGAAAGTTAATTTGGTGCATTAAACCAAATTAGTGAATTTATTTTCGAAATTAGTAACACCAATACAAATTTCCAAGACGTTCGAATCCAAAACTCGAAAACTGACATTTTCGCAAAACTCTCGACTTACTAAAGTTGTAAGTTAAATGAAAGTAAAACAGGTTAGTAGCGCAAATACAATAATTAATATGTAATCACTGGTCGACAAATTTTGACAAATGTGTTGCTCCTTCAATTAAATGCATTTTTCGGAATGTATACGCATATGTACGAAATGCAAAAAAAATATGTTAGAGGTCAGTTTTTTTTCTTCGAATGACCCAGAGTAAAATAGAACGGAAAAAAAACAATAATGGAAATTGGGGAAATTTTTGAGAAATTCATGAAGATTTTTGCCAATTACAAACCAAGTTATGTCTGCGAAACGTTTATTTTTCCAAGAATAATGGCAGTTTTTCGAAATTTATCAAGAAACTGTTTAAATTCGTCTCATATTTTTCCCAGAAAGTTAATTTGGTGCATTAAACCAAATTAGTGAGTTTATTTTCGAAATTAGTAACACCAATTCGAATTTCCAAGACGTTCCAATCCAAAACTAAAAAAACTGACATTTTCGCAAAAATCATGACTTGGAAAGTTTTCATGATTACAATACTTTCTTGTACTGAAGTGGTAAGTTAAGTGAAAGTAAAACAGGACAGTAGCGCGAATATAATAATTAATATGTAATCAATGGTTGACAAATTTTGACGAATGTGCTGTCCCTTCAATTAAAATGCATTTTTCGGAATGATTTACTACGCATATGTACGAAATGTAAAAACATGTTAGAGATCAGGTTTTTTTAAAATTTTATCATACTTTTTCCACAATTTACTTACAAGACCACGTGCTTAGTTGAAGAGTGGTTAGAAAAGCGGTATCTGTCAAACCTGATTCAAATCTGTCCAAATTTGAATCCAGTGTGCAAATTTAATATAAATGAATGCAATATTGACCCATTAGTAAACATTTTGCAGAAATGAAAAACATTAGCATTAATAATTTGCAATTCATGACAAAGTTTTCACAGTAGGTATGCTATAAATCTTCAGCAGATTTTCAAATAAATAAATTAGGAGGAAATATAATCCCATTTCTTAAAGTAATTATTTCCATATTATCGTAGGATGACACAACAAGTTACACACTTGGGAAAAATTGAATTATCACAAAAACCTGTCGCGATGAAAATATTTTTTGGACGTTTCTGAAATCAGCGCAAAATTGTCTATCGGAATCGGCTATTTACGTCAAAGGGACAAATATTGTGTTGATCTGTGCAATCAACTGTTTATTCAATAAATTTCAGGTATCGATTAGCAAGTTTTGTTTGCTTATTTTTATGTACTTTAATATTTAAACAAGTAAAGAGAAACTTTTTTATGCATCATAAATCAATTTCATAACTTACTTGCGTTGGCTGAACGTTTTATTACCCTTGCATAAAATTAGATTACCCCTTTCCCATATAAATCACACTGATGATTAATTTTGAGACATTGCCACGTCCATTAATTACAACAACAGAAACGGGTCCATGGTTTTGCAATAAATCTCATTAGCGACTAGCAGGAGTATTCTCACGATAAATGGCATTTAATTTATTAACAACTTACATTATAACAAAAACTGCGCCTGATTTATGCTCCATGGCGCTCGAATTGAATCTGTCTAATTTAATTACCATCGCCTAATTACCGTAGTTAATCTTAAAGATGTTAAACACCTACGTGCGGCCATAAATCAGATCTCCTACTTTATTTAATTATTTTTACTGGTTTAATGGTTTACTATAAGTTGTATTTTGTGCGGGCATAGAATACATGGATAGCTGCCATTCCACCATTTATTCAACAAAATGTTCATGACTTACATTAAAGAAGTATAATTGTTATTATAGTTAAAATGCGAAAAAAACAATCTAACATTTTATTCTTATAATTTTCAGTCCAAGTTTAATTTGTATTACAAATTCTCATATTTTGCTAAATTATTAATAAGAATTTTATTTTCAAACATTTTCTTGAGCAAATGTAGGAAAGCGTTAAATTCAACAGCCTATTAATTTCAGAAGTTCTTGAACATACGGTGACATTTATCAGGATAAATAACATATTAAATTAATAATAGCCCTGCTTGGTGCATGCAATCAATATCTATGTGACAACGTGCAGACATAAGACTTCTGATTTGCGCTGCAGTTAAACTCTCGCCACTTGCTGGAATTTCAATTGCTCATTCGCAGATTAACATTACATCGTTCGTAAAGTTGCTGTCGTTTGACCAGCGTTTATCCACATCTAAGACAGTAATGAGAGACCGCATAATAAGCAACAGGTAGCTAGCCGTAACTACAAAAGACAGGGATGTCGTAAAGTCGGAATGTTATATTGTTAAGTATAGTAAAGTCGCTGTTTCTGTTAAAAGCTCTTAGAAATATTTTTATGGGGGGTGACGGTTCTTCGATTCAAGGATATTGTATATACCATTAGAATCTCTAGAGATACGGTGAGAAATGAAACGTTATATTCGTATGTAGGTATCACATCCTAAATACTATTCCTATTTTCTATTTGGTAAAGAGAACATATCGTCGTTGTTCTGTCAAAAGCTGTACCTGTTTAACTTTTAAAATGTGTCTAATGAAAAGTGACCTTATTGGACTTGATGATTATTGCCAGAACACCGACGATATGAAACTACTCTTTCAAGATTGTGCAATTATGAGGATGTAATGACTATAAAAGCAATAAAAATGTGAAATTCAGCTCAGAACATACTTTTCAAGATTACATACTTTATTTAAGCTATGTATGATAAAGTAAGCAAATCTATTCTATTAGACGCTACCACAATAATTTTCATTGCTTTGCATGGTACTTCTTCAGGTAATACAAGTCTCATTTAACAGGTGTCTGTTACACATGCAATACCTGTAATGGTAGCTGAGGTACATTATTAAAATGCGTATAAATTACACGTCTAACACTCAAGAGCTTCTACGGTGCTGCTCATGGACAATCCGTTGGTTTGCATGTAATTTACGACTTCAGTTGGAGATTTGCGGTGGAAATTACCACACAGGAAATTATTACCTACGTAGGGCGGTGGTTGTGATTAATAATAATTATTATTAACCCACAAATTTGGACATAGCATTCCACATCTACGAACCCGTTTTTTTGTAATTATCGTAGATATATAATTTTTAATATAATGTAGTGCGTACAATAAAAACATCCACAATAAGATTATAGCATTTTGGAAAGCTCTAAAATTTATATTGTAGCAAACTAAGTATATTCGTTTTTAATTAATATGATGTGTAATTAATAAGTAATATATTATATAGATTAAGCTATAAACCATTTAAACACGAATCATAATTAAGATTAGTAATTATTGCTATTAGTATTACTATGCAACTTTTTCAATTTAAAATTGCAATCTGACGTAACAGCTTAGATCATAAACAATTTTCTTCCTCCACACTTGTAATTAAACACGACGGGCGAGTGACCCCGCGATTTAATCGATTCGAATGCGCCCTGCATTGATAATAACGCAATAAAGAACAATTATCGCAGTGCCAGCGACAGCACCGCTCATAACAGAATACGAAACATCTCCATTACGTTTGCACTTTGCATATTAACTGCAGCGTTTGCTCCTGCGAGCATATAAACAGCCTGCGTTATAGCAGTAATAAGAGCGTGTGAAAATATTAAGGATGTCTTTTATTATGCGAACCATTATAATCGGCTTCAATTATTTAATATAAACCTAAAAACTGTTACACACTTAATTAAAATTATATACTGCTAGATAAAATCAGCTTTATATGGTAATGTTATATTTACAATGCTTTATAAGATTTGATTACATAATATTACTATTACTCATAGCTGTACTCATACTATTACTCATACTACTCATAGTTGTATAAAATCAATCTCGAATTTGTTAAAATTTTGCAGTGTTATTTATAGTGCACCAAAACAATGAATTTCACCAATTGAAATTTTTCTTCTTGTAACAATTTGTTAATAATAACCATTTTGTTATGCAATTTATTCAAATGCCTTTAATCTAATCCCAATCAAAATATTCCGGTACCGGGAATCGAACCCGAGCCTCCTGGGTGAAAGCCAGGTATCCTAGCCACTAGACCATACCGGAGTATACAGTATTAGTTTTAGCGTATGAAATATTTTTTTGTTGTGCATCCTTTTTCATTTTGTCATCTTAGCAGTGTATATCTATTTTTACTGCATCTCATGACAAGTACGTGTCGTATGTGTCGATCTAAGTTCCATTCACTGCTATAATGAAAGAGTATGTAATTTAAACAAAAACGAACAAAATAGTTTCATACTAAGAACTAAAAACTTGCCGATAATTGGATTGTTGTTAACTATTTTTTAAGAGCAGTTATAAAAAACATTGCAAGTATTATGTAAATATAGACTAGTCTAATTTATAATGTAAAGACAATCTGAAGATTGAAAGGAAATGCAAATGTGTAAAATGAAATGTGTTATAATTGTACTAGAATAATTCTCGTTAACTGTAGTTAAAAAATTGTTAACAACAATCTTATTATCGACAAGTTCTTAGTATGAAACTATTTTTGTCGCTTTTGTTTCAACTAGCCACTAGTTTAAATAAAAACGAAAAACTTAGTTTCATACTAAGAACTAAAAACTTGTCGATAATTGGATTGTTTATAACTATTATTTAAGCGTAGTTATAAAAAAAAACCATTCCAAGTATTATGTAAAAATAGACTAGTTTAATATATAATGTAAAGACAATCTGAAGACCGAAAGGAAATGCGTTTATTATATTTAAAAATAGATATATTTACAGTAAATGTGTTACTGTAAAATAAACTGTATTATAAATATACCAGTCATTCTTCACCTTGTATCTCTCCGATATGGTCTAGTGGCTAGGATACCTGGCTCTCACCCAGGAGGCTCGGGTTCGATTCCCGGTATCGGAACGTTTTATTAAGCATTAGATACAAAGCATAGATATATTGGTATGTACGATAAAAAATGTAATTAGCAAATTGATGCAACAAACATTAATTTCAGATGGAAGATTAACCTAGATGTTAGATTCTTAGGTCATCAATTGAGAATATATATGTATGTGTTTGTGGTTCTGTTTAATCTGGAATTATACTATTCATGATTTTAATACTAGTTTAGCACTATTCTAAAAGTTGATAAGTTTATGGTTATTGGCTATTTGATCAAAATATTATTTATAGGTTGAGAATATTAATACAGTTGATAAATCTGGTTGGTACTTGGTATATTTGGACCTATTATAAAAGTTAATAGTTTTTGTGAGTGATTATTATATTATTATGAATACTATTCAGAAGTTGGTATTATTGTTAAACCCTCTATCAGGGCACAAGAGATTAAAGACAATAAATAAATTATTGTTAAAGTTTACAAGTTATTACTATTTATTAATTGTTACTATATATTATAATCTAAATCATCACCGAAACGAAATGAAGAGTCATAACTAAGGAGTTGATTATACGCACTAACATGTATTAAATTAGATAGGTAAATAAGCAGTAATAACTATTAAAATAGGCACAAATAGGCAGTAATAAAATTTGATGGGCATGTAAAGAAAAACAAATGTATTGCACGAACTTTAAGAAAACAGAATAGCTATTTATTTTATAAGTGACTAAAGTCGAATATTATCCACGAAAAAACAGTTTAGCGCAAGAGGCGAATCCGAGTGCGATAATGTTTTCGAGTGGATAAAATTGCTTTATTCACGTGTATAATACAAGATTTTTTCCAATCCGTTAGAAGAATTCAGAATTGAAGAATTTGCGCGATGTTCACATTTTCAGGTGACAACGAAAATTTCAAGGATAGTGCGAATTTACCAATTTTCAAATTTTATTCACGTTGTCAATGGTTATAGTGAATAAAGTGAAAATGTTAACATTTTTTTCACCCATTCAATTAAAGTGTAGTTTTAACGATGATATTCAATACACATAATAAGGATTTTAATAATGCGAATTGGAAAAAAAACATTTTGTTATTTAAAATACTATACCAATCACCAGGCTTGCCAGACGAAACTTTACGAAGTCTCTAGACCGGAACGCAAATTCCCCTAGAAATCCCCAACTAACTCCCAAATTGTAATAATGACATTTTTAGGTCAGAAATGAAAAAGCCGAAATGAACGTAAATGACCTGTTTATTTCAGAAACCCGCTAAGTGTATTTATTCAAATTTTCGGAAAACCAAGAAAAACATTATATCTTTAATATTAATATAAATTTTCGCTTGAAAAAATTTCTAGTATTAGTTAATATATTTTCGAAGTGGATGTTGCCTGTAATTTAATTATAATATTCATTCATCCCTTGTTAAGAACAAAAAAGTAGCGGGTTTCTGCAATAAAACACTCAAGTTGACACAAGTTTGATAATGATCAGAACGTAATCGAAACTATACTCACTCATTTTAATAAACAGTGTGATATAAACAAAGAAAAGTGTTTGTTTTATTTAATTACATCATTAATCACGAAATAGATGCCGCCAACATTGAGCAATAAAAAACGTTTTTACTGTAGATACGTACATTTTTAATGTTAATTTTCTAATTTTCTTGTTGTATCATAAAAAAGGCACATATAAAGGGTTAAATATAAATTCAGGGTGTCCCAAAAATAGTGGCCAAGCTCAACAGCACGCCACTCAGTGATGCCAACTGAGCCCTTATAAAATACAAAAAAAAAATCCTGGGGCTCTACTTTTGGAAATATTGCTAGTCAGAGGTATAAAATTTCAGCAAGTTAAGAAGAGCTCTTAGAGGGAATTAAATGAAAATCATTAGTTAAGTTGTTTAATTATAATTTTGTTGTGGTATTATGAAAAAAAGCACATATAAAGGGCCAAATATAAATACAGGGTGTCCCAAAAATAGTGGACAAGCTCAACAGCAAGCCAGTCGGTGATGTCAACTGAGCGTTTGAAATATACTAAAAAAATTCCTCGGGCTATACTTTGGAAATATCGCTAGTCAAAGGTATTATAACATTACAGCAAGTTTAGAAAGGCTCTTAGAGGAAATAAACGAAAATCATTTGTTAAGTTGTTTAATTATAATTTTGTTGTAGTATTATGAAAAACGAACATATAAAGGGCTAAATATAAATACAGGGTGTCCCAAAAATGGTAAACAAGTTCAATAGCACGCCACTCGGGGATACCAACTGAGCCCTTAAAATATACTAAAAAAAATCCTCGGGCTATACTTTTGGAAATATTGTTAGTCAAAGGTATAACATTATAGCAAGTTTAGAAGAGCTCTTGGAGGGAATTGAATGAAAATCATGTGTTAAGTTGTTTAATTATAATTTTTTTAAATAATCTTATTGGATATTTCCATTTCTAATAGCGTGTTTAAATATTTCAAAATGAAAATGGTTGACAAATCAACGTGACAACATTCTACTGTACAATTAAAATACTGATAATAAAGTCGTCAATGATTTATGTTTTCTGAAAGTTTATTTTTTTTATATATAAAATAAACACTTTTCTTTATTTACATCACACTGTTTATTAAAATTAGTGACTATAGTTTCGATCACGTTTTGATCATTATCAAACTTAAAGTATTTTTTTATTTTTTTTTTCAATTTTACTTTTACTTTCTAAAGACTCAGTGGCCATTCCTGAGTGGCCACTGAGTCTTTAAAAGGGCTTTGTTAAGTCTGTAGAAAGACTTTAGAAATACTTGTTTATTAAAATTAGTGACTATAGTTTCAATTACGTTCTGATCATCAAACTTATAGTATTTTTTTATTTTTTTTAAATTTTATAGTACTTTATAATGACTCAGTGGCCATCCCTGAGTGGCGTGCTGTTGAGCTTGTTCACTATTTTTGGGACGTCCTGTATAAGTATTTTTCTATTTGCATAAAGTTGGGAGGATTTTTCAATTTTCGAGTTTTCGATATTTTCCAAGGGCATTTTGTCTAAATAATCTGGCTTCAGGAAACAGTCTAAATAATCTAGCTTGAGAAAACAAGCCTAGAATAGTTTTAATAGGACAATGACATTAACATAAAAATATCATCAATATCAATATCAATATTAAAAGGATTTCGAATTTCTAAAAATCCTAATATCTCAATATCTAAAAGTATAGATATTGGAAAAATTTAGATAAAACTGAACAGCCTATAATAGCTTTAATAGGAGAATGAAAATAACATAAAAATATCATCAATATCAAAAGGATTTAGAATGTCTAAGTTTTTTGATATTGATTTTTTTTTTATAAAACGGGAAAAATTCTTAGATTCAGGAGCAATCCATAGACATTACTTGACATCCCTAGAAAAAATTATTTAACATTTTCTACTGTAAAAATTCGAGCTTTGAAAATATATGCTTTAAGATTTTTGAATTAAGTAGACATTTTGTCCATCAAAGTAAAATAGAGGATTCTATCACACAGTTAATTCAACTAGATACAGTTTTTAAAATTATTGAAATTTTAAACTTCAAATTAAGCGAGATATATTTTCTTTTCTACACCGTTGCGTTGGTGGAAAATTATTTTCTTTAAAATGGCGATATTTTATGTTGACAAAAACACAAATGTTTCTAAAAAGGCAATTATGACCAAAACCGGCATAGAGAGAGTTTTTTTTTATCGTGTAACATAGGGCTAATCAGTTTTATGGTCATATACTTCTGTCTCAATGACAGCAATGCATCAAATCGTATTTTTTAAAATGCAACATACAAGTAAAATTAATTCCCTGTGAGGCAAATACTGTAGTTTACGAAGTGAACAATGTTAAGCTGAGGTTTGCAGCATTATTTATTAGAATAACTGAACTCTGAACTCAATTGTATTCATTCTTCACTTCGTAAACTGTAATATTTTCCAAACAGAATTACTTGTATGTTGCATTAAAAAAAACGCTTTGATACATTGCTGTCATTATGACAGAAGTGTGTAACTATTGAAATGATTAACCCTATGTTGCACGATAAAAAATACTCTCTGTATATGCAAAGTAGGAAAATATGACCAAAATTGACAAACACAGCAAATTAGGCAAATATGGGAAAGATAAGTCCGAAAAAAATAATTTATGTAGGTATGTGTGACAACCAAAATATTTTAATACGCGCTCTTCAAAATGTTTACAGAATAACCTTAATAAGGAAATGTATATGCCATCGGGATCAACTTTTGTGGAAAATATCAAGCATAGAATTCCAAAAAAAGTTTGTTCAGTTGACTTGTGAAGTCTTTCAAAGCCTGTCAAAAATTGTCAGAAGAGAAAAAAAATAATATCAGGTCTAAAATGGAACTTCAATGTTCGGTACTGATGTAAACTGATATCAGACGATACATTCCTTATTAAGATTTTTGACTCGGAAAGTTATGATGAACGCTTAGTTCTTTCGCCAATTTATACACTGAGGTGTACATTTGGGGTATAATGCCCCACATTGATGAATAATAATGGGTCTCACCTCTAAATGGCCATGGCTCACTTTAATTCTGACCCACATACATATCATCCAATTCGTTAATATTGGAATTTGGTCTAATAATTCAGACCCAATTATTTCACTTTGACCACAGGCAGTTGACCTTTTACTAACAATTTTACGAATGATTGAACATCGACATGAGGTAGGTATACTATTATTAAGTTTTTGAAACATTTAGCAAATTGACTACAAAATGCTTCATGTTTCACATTTTCACAGTTAGTAAGACAAATGTTTCACACATGTCCACGTTTCATTGGCGTAATGCCCAAGAAGTGCTTGGTTCTTCGTGGTATGCACAGCGTGGTGAAACGATTTTTGACTGAGGCGTATAATCTCTCGAGACATGCACGCATATTAATTATTGCTTCAATTTTAATGGAGCGACGCATGCAAAGGCGCCCCGACGCGTTCGCAGCGCGGCTAATTGTCGGCGCAGCGAATAATTTATAATTAAAATTACAATTACTCCCAGCCGCTTTATCTTTAATGAATCTAATTAATTCCAGCGTACACGTACTCGCCGCACGATAGTAATTAACGTATCTTAATTACGGAATCAATTATCGATCATTCGCGATGATATAACGATAATTTACGATTCGCGCGGGTACCGGGAAAAGGTTTGCCCCTTCGCGAGCGGGGCCATCTACAGATCTTTAATTAATCCCCCCCTTGCAGACGGAGATTCTTTAATATCAGCGCGTGTAAAACGAAACGTCATAATTCATGCGCGTGCACGATATTAATTAAACCGTCCGGTGGTGAGATAAGTGCGTTTCGGTTTGTTTTCCGAGCCGCGGCCAATTAATCTTCGATGAAAACGAATTTAACAGTCACCAGGTATGCGAAATTAATTGCATTTAACGTAACAGAATGCAATCTCTACCAGAAGTATTCAACCTGCCCTGAAGAGGAACACATAATTAATTCATTTCAATTTAACTTTCGACAATTCACATAATGTTTGTTAAAAAGTATTACAATAAGTAGCTAAAAAAACATTTTTTATGCTATTCAGTTTAAAAATGTTAATAGCGAAAAATAATGGACAGCAAATAAAGCATAGTATCTAATAAAATTCAAAGGTACAAACATTTCAAGATAGTTTAATTTTTGTATATTGATTTTGTTAAACATTTCAAGATAGTTTGATTTTTGTATATAGATTTTGTTTTGACTACAAAACACCTAGTTGACATTCAAAGATTATCGTTCAAGATGAAAAACGTACAAACGGCCAAAAAAACGTACAAACTATGTTACCCCAAAAATGTACCTTAATATATTTTTTAATAAAATTTGAAAAATAACGACAATTTGAGTATCTACATTATAATATTTGCATTACATTTGCAATACCAAATGATCCAAAAATATTGAGTATCTTAAAACAATGAGTAGGTATTCGAAAAATATACCAGACATGTGCAGTGGCTTATAAATTCTATTTTACATTAAAAAAATAATTATGTACATATAAAAACATAATTTTATAATGATATTTTAAAAAGAGGCAAATTTTGATACTAAATCATTAAAATGAACCCAAAATATTCAGAATGACCCAAAAAAATCAGAATTGCAGAAATATTAGAAATGGCCAAAAGAACTATAAACTCTATTGCACCTAAATATAATTTTACCTTCTAAATAAAATTTAAAAACCAAAATACATTTTGGCACAGAATTTCATATAAATAAACCGAAAACTTACAGAATAGGCAAAAAAAATCTATCTGAATACCAAAATTATCAGAAGTGGTCAGGAAACAGATTGATTTAGTCCCATATACTTGACACGGTATCTCCTTAACATAAATCACCTTTATAAGAAATTCGCCTGTTAAATATTTATTTAAATTTACTAATTAAGTTAAATTAATGAAACTCAAAAGAAAAACCATAATTTTATTGTCTCACGTATTGGCCTATCAGTATTTTATGTTGATCTTACTTTCAGATTTTACCTGTGTAAAACTCTATGTTGCAAACACCAATAAACAATTATAATTAAACGTGCAAACGTGCTCTATTTTACATAAATATATTTTTTAATAAAATTTGTAAAAGAGGACAATTTCTGTGCAGAATTTCATTATAATGAACACAAAAATTCAGTACCCCTAACAATCAGAATTCGAAAAATATTACAGAAATGAGCAGTAGTTATACTTACATATACTTTTTTGTTGCAATCTTAAAAAGAGGCAAATTTTGGTATTGAATTATATAAAAATGAACAAAAAATATTGAGAATTACACACAAAAAAAAATCAGAATTGCAGAAATGTACGAGAAATTCTATTCTATATATTTTTTACAGTTATACATTCGTGATTTTCAGTAACGACTTTTAATTGTATTGTTATACATGGTATTATAATTTTTCATGATAGTTATAAATGTTTTTCTTCCAGTACCTAACACTTTTAGCAAAAACAAAATATATAGCTGAATAAAGAGTGAATGGTTCTAATATAATGGATGAAGAGACGTCAAAATCAGAATTGCAGAAATATACCAGAAAAGGTGAAATGAATTAGAAATACCATTGCACCTAAATATAATTTCACTCTCTAAATAGATTTTTAAAATACAAAAACTTTTTGGCACAGAATTTCATATAAGTAAACCGAAAATTTTCAGAATATGGAAAAAAACAGAATTTCAAAAGTATCAGGGTAAATATATTTTTTAAAGAAATTTGTAAAAGAGTAGAATTTCAATGCAGAATTTCATTAGAATGAACTCAAAAATTCAGTACCCCTAAAAAAATCAGTATTCAAAAATATATCAGAAATGAGCAGTGGCTATACTTACATATAATTTTTTTTTGAAATTTAAAAAAAGGGGCAAAGTGTGGTACTGAATTTTATTAAAATGAAGCAAAAATATTGTGAATTATACCCAAAAAATTAGAATTGCAGAAATATACCAGAAATTCTATTCTATTTTATTTTTTTAACAGTTATACATTCGTGCTTTTCAGTAACGTCTTTTAATTGTATTGTTATACATACAATTTTAAGTTTTCTTAATAGTTATAAAAGTTTTTTTCCAGTGCCTAACTCTTAATGCAAAAAGAGTTATAGCTGCATAAAGAGTGAATGATTTTTTCCAGTACCTAACTATTAATGCAAAAAAAATATAGCTGCATAAAGAGTAAATGATTTTAATACATGTATATATGTATAATGTATGTATAATAGATGAAGATACGTCAAAATCAGAATTGCATAAATATACCAGAAATGGCAAAATGAATTATAAACTTTATTGAATCTAAATCTAAGTTCCCTCTCTAAATTATATTTTAAAAAACAAAAACAATTTGGCACAGAATTGCATATAAAAAAACCGACATTTTTCAGAATTAGCCAAGATATTTCAGAATTTCAAAAATATCAGAGGTGGCCAAGAAATGTGAAAACTCTATGTTACCCTAGTTTATTTTTGAATGAAATTTGAAAAGTAAGGAGATTTTCGGTACAGAATTTCATTAAAATGGAAATAAAAAATCAGTAGGTATAATCGCGGCCATTCAAAAGTGAACGATACTTAGTGAAAATTTCTGTATTTTTTATTAGATTAAATCAGGCTTTATTCATTGACGTCAACATGAGTTACTATTCAAACTGCCTATGATTAGAAGTAAAAATCAAACTATACAAAAAAAAAAAAAAACTGTATACTGGTAGCCGTTATTTTGTGGAACATTATAAATAAATTAAATAAAACAACTTTACTTTGTTACTTCCACTAACACATTTATTTTACAAAAATAATTAGATCGATGAGTCGAAACTGCAGTCACTAAATTATTTTTGTAAAATAAATGTGTTAGTGGAAGTAACAAAGTAAAGTTGTTTTATTTAATTTATATTAGAAATGGCCACCACCTTATAAATTCTATTTCATTTAAAAAATGAATGATTAATATTTTTTGATTATATTTAAAAATAGGCACATTTTAGTATTGAATTTAATTAAAATGAACCAAAACTATTCAGTATTAGGTACACCCCCAAAAAATCTGAATTGCAGAAATATATGGGAAATAACCAAAGAAATGATAAACTCTAGAGCACCAACTCTAATATTTTAGTCTCTAACAAAAATTTTAAACAAAAACAAAAACAATATAGCGCAGAATTTCATTTAAATAAACTGAAAATTTTCAGAATTAGTCAAAACAAATCAGAATTCCAAAATATATCAGAAGTGGCAAAGAGACGTTCTAACTCTATTTTACTAAAATATATATATTCGCAAAATAACAATCAGTGCATTTTAAGTACATTTTTTCCACTATGTAAAGTACTGTACTACTTTTACCTGTACATGTACATGACATTAATGGATCTAAGTAGATAGGCTATGAGAGTTCAGCAGCAATTTTCCATAAGGATTTACGTAGGGGTCTTAGTATACTTTTTTCCGGTCGTCGAATTAGAGGGGAGGCGATATTTTTACAATAGTTTGCCTATGCATGAGGGGTACGTTTTCCAATACCCTTCCAATTCCCTGCCAAGGCCGGCCAAGAGACGTGCTAACTCTATTTTATTAAAATATATTCGCAAAATAACTTCAATCAGTGCATTTTTAAGCACCTCTTTTGCACCATGTAAAGAAGTACTGCAGTACTTTTACCTGTAGCTATTCATGATATTAATGGATCTAAGTAGATAGGCTATGACTGTTTAGCAGCAATTTAACATAAGGATTTACGTAGAGATCTAAGTTTACCTTTTTCCTGTCGTCGAAATAGGGGTGGCGATATTTTTGCAATGGCTTGCCTATGCATGAGAAGTAAGTATCCTAATACCCTCCCAATACCCCCCATACCTTAAAAATATTCTCTCATACCGTCCCAATACGTTCCCATACCCTCCACCTACCTGGTGTCACCTGTCTCACGCCTGGGTCACACCTGTGTTATAGATGTCTCACACCTGTCTTATAGGTGTCTCACACCTGTCTTATAGGTGTCTCACACCTGTCTCACACCTGCCTTCAGGTGCTCATACCTGTCTCACATCTATGTATATATTTTCTGTATAACTGTCTCACAGATGTTTCACAGCTGCCACACGGCTGTCTTACATCTGTCTCACAACTGTGTTGGGAGGGTATCGGGGGAGTACAGGAAGGTATTGGGAAGGTATTGGGAGGGTATTGGGATACTTAAAACTCATGCATAGGTAACCCGTTGTAAAAGAATCGCTACTCCACTCCCCCATTTAGAAGACTAGAAAAAGGTAAATTTAGACCCCTACGGGGAAATTGCCGCAGAACTCTCATAGCCTACCTACTGATCTGTAGATAGAATGCTAGAACTATAATGGAGAATTATATTACTTAATAAATAATGTAATAAATAATAAATAGATCTATTAACATTTTAGAAACATTGTGCAAACTTCAGAAAACCAAGTTCGCTAGAAGTTTCAAAAAGTCACCCTCATTTTCTTAAGTGCTTAAGTGAGCGAAAGCGATTTTCCCGCATAAGTATGTCTGCATCGTAGTTACAGTAACTTATAGCACCTACAATTTAACGTCGGCTGCGAACGACTCATTGAAAAAACTATCCAGGGCAGCAATTCGCCCAATTTTTAGAAATTGGATGTTGAATGAACGTGTAATTAAAATAAAACAAAAAAAATGCAGAAAATATCTGGAAAATGCAGAAAATGTAATAACCAGAAGTTTCAACCTTTATAAACGAAAGTACAACACTTATGTTCAAGTTGAGGGATGCAATTTTGAAAAACAACATCATTATGATATACACAAATTATTACACAATTTTAAAATTGTATTACTCAATTTACTTTAAACTTTCTTGTATTTTTAATAGTTTGTCGAAATGGGAATGAACCTCTTTTTCTTGGAGTGCTTAAGTGAGCGAAGGCGATTTTCCCGCATACGTATATCTGCATCGTAGTTACAGTAACGCATGGCACCTACAATTTAACGTCGGCTGCGAACGACACATTGGGGAAACTATCCAGGGCAGCAATTCGCCCAATTTTCAGAAATTGGATGTTGAATGAACGTGTAATTAAAATAAAACAAAAACAAACGCAGAAAATATAGGAAAAATGAAGAAAATTGATTAAAAATCAGAAGTTTCATCCTTTATAAACAAAAATACAACACTGTTGTATTACACAAAATACAACAAATACATGTTCAAGTTAAGGGATGCAATTTTGAAGAACAACATCATTATGATATACACAAATTATTACACAATTTACTTTAAACTTTCTTGTATTTTTAATAGTTTGTGGAAATGGGAATGACATGGATTCTCAGATTATGTTGTGAATAAATTTTAACAATTTTTTCTAGTGTTAAATGAATAAAAATAAGTGTTAACATTTATTCACAACCTAACCTGAGAGTGCATTTCATCCCCATTTTCACAACGTATTAATAAAACCCAAACTCAAAAATGGATCTAAATACATACCAACAATCTCTTGTATGATTTATACTTAGTACAACTACAATGAAAAATCTCAAAAAGTTTCAAAAATGTTTCTAAATTTTATGAAACATGCCAGTAATCCTGTTTAAAAAAAAAATGAAAAAAGTGCAGCAAAACTAAAGAAACCAAAAATGAAAATATCAATGAATTGTACTCTCAGGTTACTGAGAGTGGAATTCATCCCATTTTCACAACGTATTAAAAAACCCAAAGTCAGAAATGGATCTAATTATATATCAACAATCTCTTGTATGATTTGTACTTAGTACAACTACAACGCAAAGTCCCAAAATGTTTCAGAAATGTTTCTAAATTTTCTCAAACATGCTAGTAATCCACTTTAAAGAAAAAAATGAAAAAAGTGCCGCGAAATTAAAGAAACAAAAAAAAATGGAAATGGGGATGAATTGCACTCTCAGGTTACTGAGAGTGCAATTCATCCCTATTTTCACAACGTATTAAAAAACAAAAAGTCAGAAATGGATCTAATTACATATCAACAATCTCTTGTATGATTTGTACTTAGTAATGCAAAATCCCAAAAAGTTTCAGAAATGTTTCTTGAAAAAAAAAATGAAAAAAGGACAGCGAAACTAAAAAAAATAAACAATGAGAAAATTACTGAAAATGTAATTATAATATGAAAATATACAAAGGTTCTCATTTTTATTAAAAAATCATTAATAACTACCTGGCAAAATCGACAATAATTATAAAAATAATAATAAATAACGTCTAGAGCGGCTGATAGGTTAGAACTTGCCCGAAGAGCTGGGTACGAAGAAACGATTTGTACTAAGAAACTAGTACCATTCGCCGCTGGCACCTCATTAACGGCGCTCCATAGACTTTTTAGAATAACAAGCACTAACTCAATTTATACATAACTATACATTTATACACGAAAATCACGGCTGAAGAACTGACTTGTTAGCCAGCTAGGGACAAGATTCCTAACAAATACATACTAATAATAATAATAAATTTCCTACATGATCGCTGAAGTATTTTGTCATTCAGTGAACTCTCTTGCAGATTATGTATCCCATTAGTATGATTTTTGTATTCGTTATGCAAATACCGCGTTTGCGTATCGGCATTAACATAATTGATAATTATTACATTGAATATTCACACATCGATCACTTCCGTATTCGAATATTCGATAATTTTTTACACGTATTTAATAATTCATAAGCAGCGATTTGCTTATTGCCAGACTTGTGTAAATCCGCGTCAAGTTTAACGCAAAATTCTGACCGTAAATTATACGTGTCAATCTGAAATGTAAATGAAAACCTCGTAAAGTTCGCTAATCTTGTATTCAAATATTTTTATTGGCAATCAAAACAACACCTTCGATTTATATTTTCATATACTGTTGATTGCACAGTTATATTAATACATCTTTATTATATTTTTTTAAGTTGTACATTTGTGATTTTTAGTATTGTCTTTTAATTTCATAGTATGCAGGGCATTATAATTTTTTTAATAGTTATACGGTTCATGTTGTTCAGTAACGTCTTTTAATTGCATAGTTATACAGGGAATTAAAATATTTATTAAATATTTTTGTTGAATTAAAAATAATTTTTCATTTCACAGTTAGTTTTTTACATCTATATTATGTTTTTAATAGTTGTTAATCGTGTTTTTCAGCAACGTGTTTTAATTGTATAGTTATACAGGGCATTATAATTTTTATACAGTTATACAAGTTCGTGTTTCTTCCGGCAACTCTTAAACTCTTTGTGTACAAACATCTTTATTACTTTTTAACATCAAATTTGTTATCATACATAGCGAAAAAATATATAGCTCGATAAAGAGTGAATGACTTTGATATAATGGATGAAGAGTCACCTGTCACGTAAACTAATTATGAATGTTGAACGATTTTGAAATTAACTAAATATGCGATGGAGATTATAATTATGGGTTAAGAATCTATACTTTAATCCACCAATAAACATTGATTGATTTTGACACCATCAACGAAATAAATATCGGAATTCATGATTATGGATGTAGTTAGCACCTTAACTCACGGGGTGTAAAACAAATCATTCCCAAATATATTATAAGCGCTTACAAATTAAAAGCGTGTTATTTATGTATGGAAAATTTAATTCCTACACAATTCCATTTAAAATCCTACTTACGCTACTCACTCCAGTCACGCAACTGTGCGACTCCCACTCCAGCGTAATTGTGTCTAATCCAATCACATTTAATCCACTTATATCAAACCTACCTCGACAATCTTCTACGCGGATTAACAGGATTGTATGGTAATAACAGTAACAGTACTTGCATATGCTCCATTCTCTTCACTCGCGCTTAGGCATTAGTGTAAGACGTGCTTATAGCTCGCTCTAGGACTGCAATTAATTAAATTAGAGAAGTAATAAATCAGTGCCCAACTATTAGCATATACTGTCTAAGTTGTGTTAATTATTATTTCGCAAAAATAAAGGTAGATTATTGGCAAATATTGCAGTGATTAATTGAAATATAAGATATTTATGAGCGTTGCAAGGATTCTAGCTGCGTGCTCTGATATGTTCCATAGCTGCATGCTAATTTTATTGAGGAAAATCTCAAAGGTTAGAATAATTTTGCCCAAATATGTAGAATAGTTAAAATAAGGACGGGAAATTTATCACAGTACTATTTGGTTTCATTTTTAGTTATTAAATTCAATTTTTGTGTATGTATCTCAAACTTCAACAATCATTTACTAACCAAACTAACAACATTATTTTGAACTGAAATTATCAAAATTACCTCAGTATGTTACTTTACGCTTACGAGGAATTAAAGTAATTAATGCTAATTATATAATTATTCTCGTGATGCTGATTGTATGAAGAAATCAATCCGTACAGAATCCGTACTTAACACAACGATTTTTGGAAGATATGATTAAAATTTTGTATCGATGTTGTTGCCATAGTTTTAGAAAGCGCTAATGCCCTTAGATGGTGATGCGCTCATCCATAAAAACATCCACAGTTTTACAGGGGGTATAATTTCTTCAGGCATTACCCATTTCTTAAATTGTGGTTCCATGAGTACCTACAGATTGGTACCCAATGACCTATGAAGTCGGTACTGCGAATAAATAAGACTGAAATGAATATCCTACATCATTATAATCGTCATCATCGTCATCATTATGAGCGTCACCCAATGTGGTAAAATTGTAATTTGTTGGGTCACTTCTGATAATCGTTATGAATTTGTTATTGGGCTGAAGATAAATTTTGCGGGTTAATAACATGCAAATGTCCACCAGGATACGAAATCGATCTTCATTCTCTCACACTTTTGACGGCTATTAATAATCCTGCTCCACATCGCCTCACTAAACGTTTTCTCCGAATAATCACTTTAATGTCTCAATTTCTTTCGCACAAGAGCCGACCTTTCGGCCGGCCGTAAAAGTGGCTTAATAAACACTCTCTCTAAACCATCAGCGATAAATAACCGATCGGCCCGTAATAGGCAATTTTCGTACTAAAATATTCACGTTATTATTATTATTAAGCGGCTCGCTTGGGCAACGATTCTCATGTTATGTGCCTGCCTGGAAAGCAAACTGCACTTTTATCTAGGAGCAAATATTTATAATTTCCAACCTATTGTGTACATTGCGGCAGGCGATTATGAGGCTCGGAATGTGTTATTATGTGTACGGTTATTTATGAGGAATTTTGATGTGGTGATTGCTAATTCGTGGATTAAATGGTTTTATGTGCCCGATAATACGCAAAGAGGAATAATAACGTATGAGGAAAGCTTACTAGTTACTACATGAATTTGAAGAGATAATGGGTGCTTAGTAGTAAAATACTAGTAAAATTTGTACATGCAACAATTACCATATCATTCAAATAATGATCTTATTAATAACAATATTTAGTACTAATTAATTAGAGAAAGTTGAGATAATTTACTGCGCTGCTTGGCACCTGTACATATAACAATAGCCATATCATTCAAATACTAGTAATACGTATTATTAATAGTTAATGTAATAATAATATTTAGTGCTAATTAATTAAAGAAAGTATAGATAATTCACTGTGCTCTATACATGTTGGTTGCCCATATTGCAGATGCCATTTGACGCATGTTTCATAAAAGTAAACATAGGCGATATAACCAGTATGTATACTTTTATAAAAACCTCCATGTATATGCGATGCTGTAATATAATATATTGGTATAAACTGAATGTTAGTGTTGTGGTTTGTAGAATAATATCATTTAAGTTTATTTGGCTACTCCCATTTACCCCATTTACATATACATGGAGGTTTTCATAAAAGTATACATAGGCGATATAACCAGTATATATACTTTTATAAAAACCTCCATGTACATATATGCGATGCTGTAATATAATATATTGGTATAAACTAAATGTTAGTGTTGTGATTTGTAGGATAATATCATTTCAGTTTATTTGGCTACTCCCATTTACCCCATTTACATATACATGGAGGTTTTCATAAAAGTATACATAGGCGATATAACCAGTACATATACTTTTATAAAAAAAAACTCCATGTATATGCGATGCTGTAATATAATATATTGGTATGAACTGAATGTTAGTGCTGTGATTTGTAGGATAATATAATTTAAGTTTATTTGGCTACTCCCATTTACGCTTACAAATCTTCTTAATGCATTTTAGAATTGTTTCTCGCTTTTTCTCCACTGTAATTACAGGTTGAATCGATTCTCCGATACTATAATCAATAATTACCGTCTTCTGAGGAGCGCCTAAAAATCTGGACCTTTCAACTCGGTGCTACCGACGATGCTGCGGCTTCTGTTAATAGAACATTACGTAATTGCACGTTTATATCAATGTAATTACAATATTATCGTAAATGTCGTGTCTGGAATTGAATACGTGAATAGTGGAGTTGCTATGTGATATATGTATGTTTAGTGTAGTTAATCATACATAAGGTTATTTTAAATTAAGACACCTGAGACGGTATTCTGTTATTTCTTTTTAGTAGTTATACTAGGACAGTTTCAACCCAGGTTAGGTTAGTTTTCGATTAATTTAATCCGCGGTTGATTCGCGGATTAATCAATTACCGCGGGCAGTGTGTAATCTGATCTTCATTAGGGGCGGAAGTCATTACTCAGATTCCCAGACATAATAAATATGTCAATGTTAAGATAGGGAGCAAGATAGGGGGCGGATGCTATAACACATCTGGTGCGCAGATGTCTGGAGGTAAAGGGCGCTGAGTGATTTATGGGTGGCAGATGCAATTTAGTCGGGGGCGGAAACCATCCATCACCTGGCACATATGAGCAATAAAAATAAACAGATGCGGCGGGGGGGGAGATGCACATGTGCTGTAACACATCTGGCGCACATATGTCTGGCGGTAATTGATTAATCCGCGAATCAACCGCGGATTAAATTAATCGAAAACTAACCTAACCTGGGTTGGAACTGTCCTAGTATAACTACTCTTTTTATCATTCCGGCAAAATATTTTGTCTAGTTTTATCAGAGATTATGAGAAAATTGAATATATAACTTTCCCAGTTGACAGGTATCGGTTTATCTGTCACTGAAATTTCTGAAAATTTAACTAATGGGTATTTTGAAAATATCATACCAGATTTGGCTACAATGTCCCTGAAGATATATCCTCTGAAAATTTGACGAAGATTATGTAGTAAATTAGTAAGAACATCGAATGTATAACTTTCCCATTTTGTTCTAGTCTCTGATTTCGCAGTATTTTTCTTCTTAGTCCCCATTCCTGTCGGATCATGGCTGTTGACATTGCTCAGTTTGTTCACGATAAAATGTTATTTCAATCTCACATTCTAGAGAATGTTTATCATTTCAATTCTTAATTTTTCCATTTTGTTCTAGTCTCTGATTTCATAGCTCTTTTTCTTCTTGATCCCTTTTCCTGTCGGAGTTTGGCTGTGGGCATTGCGCTGTTTGTTCACGAAAAGCATGTTATTTCAATCTCAAATTCTAGAGAATGCTTATCACTTCAATTCTTAACTTTCCAATTTTGTTCTAGTCTCTGATTATCATAGCTCTTTTTCTTCTTAGTCCCTTTTCCTATCGGAGCCTGGCTGTTGGCATTGCGCTGTTTGTTCACGATAAAATGTTATTTCAATCTCAAATTCTAGAGAAAGTTTATCATTTCAATTCTTAACTTTCCCATTTTGTTCTAGTCTCTGATTTCATACCTCTTTTTATTCTTAGTCCCTTTTCCTGCCGGAGCTTGGCTGTTGCCATTGCGCTGTTTGTTCACGAAAGAAAGTTATTTCAACCTCAAATTCTAGAGAATGTTTACCATTTCAATATTTAATAGTTCGTGTTAAAATAATAGACAAATTGTAGCAAAAATTGTTAAATACCGAACAAATGAGTATAGTTTCCACTAAGAAATTTCGTCTAGAGAATATCTACGATTTTCTCGTTTCCTTTGGGAGGTTGGCTATGAGCATTGCAACTTTTATTCTGGAGCAAATATTATTTCAATCTCAATTTCACGAGAATGTTTGCCATTTCTCGATATAATAGTTCGTATTAACTCTAACAATTGTTAAATTTCGAGCATAACGACATCTTTATGGCAGAATATCATAAGTAACAAATCCTATACTAATGCATAATGCATAATGAATGTTTACCATTTCTCGAAATAATAGTTCATATTAACTCTAACAATTGTTAAATTTCGAGTACATCGACATCTTTTTGGCACAATATCGTAAGTAAAAAATCCCATACATATACATATCTCGAGAATGTTTACCATTTCTCGATATAATGGTTCATATTAACTCTAACAATTGTTAAATTTCGGTCTATCGACATCTTTTTGGCTGAATATCGTAAGTAACAAATCCCATACATATGCATATCTCAAGAATATTTACCATTTCTCGATACAATAGTTCATATTAACTCTAAAAATTGTTAAATTGCGAGCATATGTACCAATAACTAAAGCTTCTGCTAGAGAAATTTCGTCTCGAGAATTTCTAGTATTTTATGTAATTTTGGTTAAACACATATCGACATTTTTTTGGCAGAATATCGTAAGTAACAAATCCTATACTAATGCATATCTCGAGAATATTTTCCATTTCTCGATATAATAGTTCATATTAACTCTAACAATTGTTAAATTTCGAGTATATCGACATCTTTTTGGCTGAATATCGTAAGTAACAAATCCCATACATATGCATATCTCGAGAATGTTTACCATTTTTCGATATACTAGTTCATATTAACTCTAAAAATTGTCAAAATGCGAGCATATGTACCAATAACTAAAGCTTCTTCTAGAGAAATTTCGTCTAGAGAATTTCTAGTATTTTTCGATATAATAGTTCATATTAACTCTAACAATTGTTAAATTTCGAGTTATCGACATCTTTTTGGCAGAATATCGTAAGTAAAAAATTCCATACATATGCATATCTCGAGAATGTTTACCATTTTTCGATATACTAGTTCATATTAACTTTAAAAATTGTCAAATTGCGAGCATATGTACCAATAACTAAAGCTTCTTCTAGAGAAATTCCGTCTAGAGAATTTTTTAGTATTTTATGTAATTTTGGTTAAATACATATTGACATCTTTTTCTAAGATTATCACAAGTAACAAATCCTACACTAATGCATATCTCGAGAATGTTTACCATTTCTCGATATAATAGATCATATAAACTCTAACAATTGCTAAATTTCGAGCATATCGACATCTTTTAGGCAGAATATCGTAAGTAACAAATCTCATACATATGCATATCTCGAGAATATTTACCATTTCTCGAAATAATAGTTCATATTAGCTCTAACAATTGTTAAATTTCGAGCATATTGACATCTTTTTGGCAGAATATCGTAAGTAACAAATCCTATACATATGCATATCTCGAGAATGTTTACCATTTCTCGATATACTAGTTCATATTAACTCTAAAAATTGTCAAATTGCGAGCATATGTACAAATAACTAAAGCTTCTTCTAGAGAAATTTAGGCTTAAGAATTTCGTGTATTTTATGTCATTTTGGGTCTCGAAATGTGGAGATTTCCTATTATTATTTAGACGATTCTTATTATTCTCGAGAACTATAATCACCTTATCAAAAATGAATTATTAACATGCTTATCAAAATCTCGAAATTCTAGCTCGAGATCTCGAGGAAATGTTAATTCAGTCTCGATTTCTCTAAACTTTTTTTTATTAAACTCGAGATTCTTCATTCTCGAGAATTAAAAATCGTCGAAACCGAAACTCCATCCAATTCCATCCGTATGTAAAGTTAACGTAATAAATGAACTAACAGTTTACAAGAGACTGTGAATAAAACTGATATTTGCAATTATCTATTTATCTATCAATCGATCGATCAATCAATACAATAAAGTATGTTCAGATCAGTTGTTCAGTAATATCAATGATTTATATCAATAATGAATAATTCATCTGTCTGTCATAACAGGCTGTGAATAAAACTGATATTTGCAATTATCTATTTATGTATCAATCGATCGATCAATCAATACAATAAAGTATGTTCGGTTCAGTTGTTCAGTAATATCAATGAATTATGTCAATAATGAATAATTCATCTATTTAATTATATAATAAAAAAAAATTAAAACATTAAATTTTAAAGTACGAAAATTCGTCCCAAGTATGAAATGGAATTAGAAACAATTTTACTCTAAATTTTAAACCTTGAAGAGGCTCCTGCTTATTATAATGGGAAAGCTTATTAAATATCTCAAATATTCCTGAAGATATTTTTTTACATTAAGAACACATCAAGGTGTAAAGACACCTCGTTATTTAATTTTAAGAGAGGAAGAGAGTTATTTGTAAATATATTGGCAGCAACTTTGCCTGTTTTGCCTAAAATGTAAGTTGACGCCGTTTGAAAACCTTTTTGTATCTGATTTGAGTATATGATAAACGATTGAATATTTTGTATCAATGTCGTATGGAAACATAAAACATACTTTAAAATAAACTTGTTGTCTACCAACTACAATACAAGGCACTGTCAGACTTTCAGTTTTCCAAAACATCTCAGTGCTAAATACGAACAAAGTGCTTACTATTCTGCCATCAAAATTTATAAAGCTCTCCCTAAGTTAATAACAGAATGTATTAATTATAAAATCATGAAAAACACCGATGTATGAATATTTATGTGATCGTGAACTGTATTCTATGAAGGATTACTATTAGTAGTAATATATTGCCTTAGTATATATAATTATTTTGACGTTATTTCATGTACAATATATATGTATATGTCTATGTATCATGTACATCTGTACTGACAATGAAAAATAAAGATTATTATTATTATTATTATGTATTCCTTTAGATTCGGGTAGTTTTTGAGATGTTGCAAGGGTTGATGTCCCTTGTATATTATTATACAGGGTGCCTCCTAAAAAACGCCGGTGGCCATAATTATTTTATTTATTGGCCGATTTCAATAGAACAAAAACAAAATTAAATGGCTCTACATGTTCTACAAAGATGCCCTAATTTTTTTTCCCAAATCCACTTTCATTTCAGCGATAGTCAACTTTTTTTTTCAAATCGTTACATATATTTTCTTATATTTTTTAAGGTGGAGATTATTTTTCTGAATCCAAACATGTACAGTGTGTTTGTAAATGAGTGTAGATTGTATTTTAGGCAACCAAACATACACGTTGGTAACACAACAAAAATATCACTAAGGATTCATTGGTGTAACATAATGTTGTTTGTTTCTGAAAATTAACATTTCTTATTTTAACATAAGTAACTAATTGAATCAAGAAGCAACGGACGTTACTTTGTATCCAAGAAGGGAAACGGGTCAACGGGGTTTTTTCGTCCAGTGTGGGTCAGTTAAGTTGTTATGATATACCTGATGAAATATCCACGAAACAACGACAATTAAATAGATACAAAAGAGAAAATTATCAGTACATAACAACTTAACTGACCCACACTGGACGAAAAAACCCTGTTGACCCGTTCCCCTTCATAAATAACTAACTTGAAATAACTTACCTAGATTAACTTTACAATGATTGCACGCTACTGGCGAAATGACATTAAACTTTGACAAATTGCGGTGAAATACACTAAGCACCGACATGGAAAAACTTAACGGCAATTAAAATCCTAAATTTCATTTAAATTTTGCCGCCTTTTCTACAATCATTTACAAACACACGTTATAACAAGTTGGTTTTGATAGAATATTCGTAACAAAAAAAAAGTTTGATAACATAAAGTTGTTTTTTTGTAAGATTATAAAGTGTGCCAAGGAAAACAAACTGAACACAAAAAATAGTAAAAGTCATCTAAGTAATAGTGTGTCAAATTCTCGTTTTTGTCGGTCCAATTTTTGTCAAATAACTCAAGTGATGGGTAACAATATTAACAATCGATTGACTGAAATGATACAAGTATATTTCGAATGCAATAAAAATCACGATCAAGCAGTAGTCGTGACAGGTATCGGTCTATCACTTACTAAAATTTCTGAAATTTATCGAATGGATATTTTGAAAATATTATGTCAGACTTAGATACATATTGTATCTAAATATTGCCTGAAGATATACAGAGACTTTTTTTTATCATGCATCATATCGTTAATCATTTCAATAGTATACACTTCGGTCATAATGACAGCAATGTATCAAAGCGCCTTTTTTAAAATGATTGCCATTAAAATAATTAAAATGATGCCCTATGTTGCACGATAAAAAACCTCTCTGTATCCTCTGAAAATTTGACGAAGATTATGTAGTAAATAAGTGAGAAAATCGAACGTATAACTTTTCCAGTTCACAGGTATCAGTTTATCTGTCACTTTAATTTCAATTTTTTTTAAACAAGTCATAAAGCTATGAACGAGAGGCAATTACTAATGATAGCTAATATAAAAAAATACAGAATTTAATGTAAAATGTATTTATGATAGTATTTATAAATAGAAAATAAAAGTAAATTTGTCTACTGAAAATGTTCAGAATAACTTTACTAAACGTGTTAGATATTGGATTCTAGACCTCTAGAATGGGCATTCATAAGTTTTAGGCATCTGAATTTCATCATAATAGTGCAGTTTGACGGTCTATAAGAAAATCCAAATTTTCCTATAAATTTGAAAAAATTTAGCAATTTATACACTTTTATTACCAACATTCTCTAGTAAAGTGCAAGGATTTTTTAAATCGAAATTCTGAAAATATTAGGTACATTGTCATACTGTGAATACTGACATTCCCAAATATCTTAATTAGAGTTCTAGGATTACGATTTTGTTTAGGTACTTTGTGCTTGGCTTTGGTGTAGTTTGTCTATTTTTTTATATTGAATTTTACGTTGAACAATTCAAATATTTCAACAAATTCAACAATTGAGCCATTGAAAACCAAAGTGGTGAAAGTGTAAGTCCATATTTATTAATTCAGAGAAGGCCAAACATTTTCAAGGAACTTGTCTCTGGATCAATTTATGTCCTTATCTGAATATTAAATAAATGGACTTACAGGTAGGTACTTTGTGCTCTGCCTTTGTGAAGCTTTATTATTTTTTTGTTTTGAATTTTACATAGAAAAATTCAAACATTTCAACAAATTCAACAATTGAGCCATTGAAAACCAAAGTGGTGAAAGTGTAAGTCCATATTTATTAATTCAGAGAAGGCCAGAAACTATCAAGGGACTTGTATCCGGATCAATTTATGTCCTTATCTGAATATTAAATAAATGGACTTACACCACTCTGGTTTTCAACAGTTAAAATATAAGTTTGAAGAGATGTCGTAATTTCTAAAACCCAGATATAAAAATGCAAACACAGAACGGTGATAAAATATAATAATTGATTTTGCGATTTGCATTTAATAAAATTTGCAATTTTTAGAACCGATTGATATACCCGTTGCAAAAATTGATCTCATCATTATTCACTTAATTAGCTTTAACCATCTCTTCATCCGTTATTCATCCCAGTTGTAATTCACGCATCCTCTATTACACCTAATCAAAATTAAGACTTCACCTCGAAGTTATTTCAGTTACCACCTAGATATGCTAACGACCATCCCGATTGCATCCTGAGGTTGTATAACTCATCGCCGATTTATATTCTAATTACGGAACCATTAGCGTATAGCAGGACATAACCGTGTGGAGACTCAACCCCGATATGCAAGTTTACGACTGTCACGACGCTTCCACCTCGATAAATCCCCGATTATATAACGGATTTACGGGCCACCTTAGGGAACAGGAGTGCCCCGAGCCTAATGTATTTATTAAAGTTTCTAATTCGCCCATCACGACGTCGGTTTTTAATTTTTCCAGGAGAGCACGAAAAACGGGTGATAAAGACGTAAGTATCGTAATCAGCTTGTAATACCGCAGGCCCGTTCCACATCCAGCGGTGAGGATTATTATGCAATTAGCGTTGCAAAATGAGGGAGATAATCTCCGTGCATAAATTACCGTTTCAGTTAAATTAATATTATTTCGCGAAAAGCGAGCTGCAATTGCGTCGGCGTTTACCAGCGACTTTTACTTCTGATGCTAATTACGATTTTTCGTTTCGCGGACTCTCATTTAGAATCAATTTTGCGTGTTGTAATCTTGCACTCACGCCCATGCAGACTGGCACTTAATAACACCGCAAATTGGTTAAAATTATCCTGGTTATAAAAGTTATTATAAGTTCATCGTGCACCAAAGGGACACTGAAAGCCCCCCAAGTTGCAGTCCAATTGAAATTTTGCATTTCCACTACCTAGAGCAAAATTAATTGTACGCACGATTGCAGCAAAAATTAATGGGACAGGTTTTTTGCCTAATGTGAATTTCATTTAGCTGAAAATGTCAAAAAAAAATGCAACTTGCTTGGTAGACCATCTATGTTCAATTTCTGTATTATTCTTGCTTTATTGCCACTATCTTGAGGGATTGTAAAATCTATATATTGTAAATACTGTTCATTTTTTGGCCTAACTGTCTTAAATATGAGACATATTGTAAAAATATATCATCAAAATATTGAAAAAACAAACTATATTTTGGTAACATCTAGATATTGTAAGTACTGTTAAATTTTTTTGCATAACTGTCTTAAATGTGAGACATATTGTTAAATATATCATCAAAAGTAAAAAAAAAAACATGAATTACAGATAACATTGTATATTATTATTGTGTATTAAAATATAATATTGCTAATTGCAAATATTGATGTTTTTTTATATTCGAGTATCTAACATTTGCATCCATGTACTTTACATAAAAATAGCCATAAACCAGATAAGAGCGTAAAACAGCCGTCCAACACAGTATAATAAATCACAGGAGTGCAAAATATCTTCCTCGTGGGACCTGGTAAAATTGATTTATTGCCATAACAACGTGCACCATTAAAAGGTTGCAATCATAATTTAAAAGCAACACTTAACACATATACACATACAGAACATGGACTCATTACATCACCTCGATTACCGCCGTTTAGCCACTCGTTTCATTACTCCATTATCCATTATCTAGGCGAGCGGGCGCTAAGTGGACCGTGTTGAGATCGTCCTTAGAAAACGGAAGGTCTGTTATTACTGCGATTTTAGTCAATAAGCAGGCTCTTGCAATCAGTGCAGCTTTCATAGGAGGATAAGATCTAGGCTCGGATTCACACACGGCGATCTTCGGTAATGAATCACGAGCAAATTGCAACTGTTTGACCGGCGTTAAACGTACGCAATTGTTGTAATTATCCAGTGGAACAGATTTCTTAGATGTTGGTTAATTAGGTACTACAAACCAAACTGTCGACACAAAATGCTTAGTTTAGTAGTCAGTAGAGAATAACTGTAGATTATAAATTAGTGAGTTAAATTATATGATAAAAATTGGGCTTTACAATTTTATTTTGTAAGCAGTTACTGCAGATTTCTCAGATGTTGATTGAGGAGGTATTATAATCGAACTTATGGATAGAAAATGCTTAGTTTAGTAGCCAGTAGAGAGGAAATATAGATTATAAATTAGTGAGTTAAATTATATGATAATATTTGGGCATTACAATTTTTATTTATAAGCAGTTACTGCAGATTTCTCAGATGTCGATTAAGGAGGTATTATAAGAAAATTGTAGATAGAAAAAGTTTAGTTTAGTAGTCAGTAGAGAAGAAATGTAGATTTTAAATTAGTGAGTTCAATTGTATTATAAAAATTGGGTATTACAATTTTATTTCATAAGCAGTTACTGCAGATTTTTCAGATGTTGATTAAAAAGGTAATATAAGTAAAATTGTCACTAGAAAATGCTTAGTTTAGTAGTCAGTAGAGAAGAAATGTAGATTATAAATTAGTCAGTTAAATTGTATAATAAAAATTGAGCATTACAATTTTATTTTATAAGCAGTTACTGCTGATTTCTCAGATGTTGATTGAGGAGGTATTATAAGCGAAATTATGGACAGAAAATGCGTAGTTTAGTAGTCAGTAGAGAGGAAATGTAGATTATAAATAAGTGAGTTAAATTATATGATAAAAATTGGGCATTACAATTTTATTTTATAAACAGTTCCTGTTGATTTCTCAGATGTTGATTAAGGAGGTATTATAAGCAAAATTGTTTCTAAAAAATGCTTAGTTTAGTAGTCAGTAGAGAATAAATGTAGATTATAAATTAGTGAGTTAAATTGTATGATAAAAATTGGGCATTACAATTTTATTTTATAAGCAGTTACTGCAGATTTCTCAGATATTAATTGAGGAGGTATTATAAGCGAAATTATGGATAGAAAATGCTTAGTTTAGTAGTCAGTAGAGAGGAAATGTAGAGTATAAATTAGTGAATTAAATTATATGATAAAAAATGGGCATTACAATTTTATTTTGTAAGCAGTTACTGCAGATTTCTCAGATGTCGATTAAGGAGGTATTATAAGCAAATTGTAGATAGAAAATGCTTAGTTTAGTAGTCAGTAGAGAAGAAATGTAGATTATAAATAAGTGAGTTAAATTATATGATAAAAATTGGGCATTACAATTTTATAAGCAGTTGCTGCAGATTTCTCAGATGTTGATTGAGGAGGTATTATAAGCAAAATTATGGATAGAAAATGCTTAGTTTAGTAGTCAGTAGAGAAGAAATGTAGATTATAAATTAGTGAGTCAAATTATATCATAAAAAATTGGGCATTGCAATTTTATTTTATAAGCAGTTACTGATACAAAATAAGAATACTAATATTTCCAAATAGCTGTGTTGTAAATTTGATTTGTCAATGTTTCTTAACATTTATAAACTAATTCTTCTTACTATCAGTACGTACCTAATATACAACAAACAAGCACTACATTTATACATTTTTCACTACATTAGTCGAACAGACATTAACTTATTAGTAATTTTAATGGTGAATTGTCATTGGTATCCTAACGAAAATATAATTGATAAAATGTAAAGATCTCTCCCTAATTAAATGATTTACCAGTGATATTAATATAATTCAGGTACCAACTCATTAAGGAAGAAATATGAGGGACACTTTCCGTTCGGCTAATACAAATTCTGTAATATTATTTCTGTTAATAACATTTATTTTTGTTAGTATCATTTCTACGTTACCAGATATTTTTGGTTATTATTTGTTATTTGTTATTTTAAGTTCTTTCTGGTATCTTCTAGTAATTATTTTTCCCTACTAGTTTCGGCCTAACATTTAGCCATCATCAGGGTTTTTGTAAATTAAATTATATTCAAGTTTAAGACAGTTTAAACTTCAAACTGACACGACACAAAAAGTCAAATATAATTTTCAAAAATATGATATAATTTCCAAAAACTCCTGATGATGGCTGAATGTTAAGCTGAAGTTAGTAGGGAAAATAAATAAATAAATACCAGAAGATACCAGAAAGTACTTAAAATAACAAATATAATATGTATTTTTAATAAAAATTATTGTAGTTAAATTACTATTATTGTAATTTTAAAATGATTCATCATAATGTATTGAATGAAATATGTTGTAAGAAGTTTATTACATACTTAGTTTGATTATTTTAGATTCTGTCTTTTCAAAATTGAGGATAAGTTATTTATCAGTGTGATATGCTCACAAGCCAAGTTGAAAACGATCTGCCCAATCCGATTCTAATCTCCTTATCGGTTTCTTACATACATATGTCTTTCTCTTTCATCTTCTTCATTTTTTGTTAGATTACTATTCATAATTTTATCTATAGTTTTTAACTGTAGATGTAATGAATGGCGTTTATACGCATCCTTCTAAAATTTTCAACTCAGATCTTTAGTTATTTCTGCCAATCTTTACGAGAAATCTAGTTGCGGGGTTTTTAAGTAGAATAACGGATGCTATGAATTTAGGCCACATGATAACATCAAATTTCTTAGAATATGTTATAGACTTCGAAGCCTTCTAAAACTTTCAACTCAGATCTTCAGAAAATTCTGTAAATTTTTACGAGAAATCTGGTTGCGGATTTTTAAGTAGAATAACGGTTGCAATGAATTTAGGCCAAATCATAACATCAAATATCTTAGAATATGTTATCAACGGATCCATATAAAGATATAATGAACAATTTTAGTGGCCAATCCAATCTTTGTTTCCATTTTTTTGGTTGCAAATACGTTAAACCATTGATTATAATATCCTTAAGGGTATTAAGGTATTATAATCAATGGTTATACTTTATTACACACATTTACATTAGAAGTTTTTGTACAGACATTAGTCGTGATTTTTGTGGCTATATTTTTGTTACATAGATTCAAATGATCACTTATTTCTGATAACCTTTGATCTTCTCAATGGCAATCATAAGATAATAAGTAATAACATTTTATAATATATATCATTTTCTTAACATTTACTTCAACAATCCAAGACAAATGACAAATGTCTACTGAAGATGACTACGTAGTGGTTGAAATGTACATTTAGAGAAATAAATGTAGTGAAAAAGGATAATTTGTTACTTTTATTCAACAATCCGATATGGTCTAGTGGCTAGGATACCTGGCTTTCACCCAGGAGGCTCGGGTTCGATTCCCGGTATCGGAACATTTTAGGTAATATTAGACTTGAATAAATTGGTGGAACCATAACAAAATGGTCATTATTAATAAATTATACAAGTAGAAAATACATGTCGATTAATGCAATAGGGGGTTTTGTTGCAAAAACCAGGCAAGGCGTTTTTTTTAATTAATGAAAAAATGAAAATTAATGAAAAGTGTCAACATATAAAAATATATAGACATAACGCATTGTTCAAGATTATGTTGTGAAAACGTAACTTGCATATTTAAGTATTACCGTACAAACCTAATTTTGTTGTTATTCAAGTTAAAAGTATGTAACTGTAACAATGTAATTGTATGTAAGTGTAACAATGTATCTTAGCATTGGATGGAACGAAGGTCGACACGTATAACACATACTTGCCATTGGAGGGAGGAGGGAGTAAAACTACATATTCACTGTAAAGATAAAAAAGTGAAAAAGTAAGAATTTTGCAAACAAAAAAAAACAGTTTTATACGCTAAAACTAGCTTTGTATACTCCGATATGGTCTAGTGGCTAGGATACCTGGCTCTCACCCAGGAGGCTCGGGTTCGATTCCCGGTATCGGAATATTTTGATTGATATTAGATGTATAGCAAAATAATAAATTGCATTACAAACTGGTTATTATTAACAAATTGATTCAATAACGTTGTTTTGTTGCAAAAACCAACCAAGTTTTTCTTGTGCAAAATAAAAATTGATGAAAAGGTTGTAAATATCTTATATGTAGACATTGTATGTATTAAACATCAAAAATATATAGACCATATCGGATTGTTGAAGAAAATGTAAAACCAAAACTAGCACATTTAAGTGTTAGCACTAAACATTTTAGTTCTTAGTATAAAACTAATTGTTTTGTTTTTGTTTTAATTACATACTTCTTCATTATAGCAGTGAATGGAACTTAGATCGATACATATGACATATACATGCCATGAGGTACAGTAAAAATATATATTCACTGCTGACTAAGTGAAAAATTCATTAAAAAAAAAAAGATTTATACCCCAAAACTACCTATGTATACTCCGGTATGGTCTAGTGGCTAGGATACCTGGCTCTCACCCAGGAGGCTCGGGTTCGATTCCCGGTACCGGAACATTTTGTTAAGCTTTGAAAAGCATAACATGAATATATTAGTTCGTTAAACAAATTGAAACAAAACCAATATAATATTGAGTTTTATTGATACGGTGATGGTATTTTGTGCGATGAATTAGGATAAACGGAATAATGATAAGAATTTAATTAAAAATAATATAAACAATTACAAGAAACACGAGCAACTAATTGAATGAAAATGTAATAATAATAATAATAATACTAATTCCTACTACTCCTCCACCTATGGCGTAATTGGTTACTAATTGAATGAATATGTAATAATAATAATAATAATTCCCACTACTCCTTCATCTATGGCGAAATTGGTTACTGTTATTATTACACAGAGAATTCTGAGCCAATTACATTTTACAGAATGACAGAATGATACGGTTATGTTTGTAAATTTTAAACAATAAGTGGGATTAAAATATAAGAATTGTTAGAATTGTTATAAACATGGTGAGATACCAATGTGATACGCACATATATTTTCGAGACCGAAGGAACGGTAGAAAAATTATAAAAGAAATCAAGTACCCGAAACACGAGAAAAAAGGTGTGGAAAAAATGGGAGTAAAAAAGAAAAAAGTTTTTGGACGGGGAGGCAACAAAGTAAGACTTATGTGAATTCAAGATACGAAAATAGAATTACACGAAACATGGAAATATTTGAAGACTTCAACACTTCTATAGAGTCAAGGAGAAGAAAAATGAGAAGAATACAGTAGAGAAAAATAATAGTGACAGTCCATAGGAGCAAAAGACAGGCACGTACAGTCATGCTCACATAAATCTAGACAATAAATTAGATTACAATAGCAATATTATATAGCAATGTCAATTTATTTGTACTAGATATATGTGAGCAATCAAAAGTATTTCAATCAAAGTAGAAATCAAGTACTTGAGAAAAAAAGCAGAGTGAAAAAAAAACGGGAGAAGAAAGAGTAGAAGTTTTTGGACAGGGAGGCAAAAAAGTAAGATTTATGTGAATTCAAGTTACGAATCGAATTACACCGAAACATGGAAATATTTGAAGGCATCATCACTTCTATAGAATCAAGAAGAAGAAAAAGGAGAAAAATATAGTAGAGAAAAATACCAGTGACAGCCCATGGGAGCAAAATACAGGCACGTACAGTCATGCTCACATAAATCTAGTACAAGACATTTGGTTACAATAGCAATTTTATATAGCAATATCAAATTTTTTGTACTAGATTTATGTGAGCATGACGTCATGCTCACACAAATCACATATAAATTCAACAGAAAATTTGATCCCATCGTTATTGGCGCTGAGATTTTTGTTATTTCTGACTTCCAAATAGGTGGAATCTTTTGACACATATATAAAATAACATAACAATACATTGGACTTTATATTGGACTCGATTTATATCAATTGTTTAAGTTGATTAGTTGGTGCAATTGTTAAAGCTAATAATTGAATAATTTTGTGGTTATACTATCGATCAAGTTGGTGATACCGTAACTTTTTTTGTTATGCTTGATATTAAATGATAACTCTTTAATGGTATTTGCTACATTATTACATAAATTGGTAATATACAAGGTGTGCCTAAAGTAAGGAATAAATTCAATATAATAAAATTGGAAAATATTAGAAACAATTTTTCGAACTTCGATTTCTATTTTCCCCCCAATATTTTCCATTTCGAATAAAAAAAAATCCTTAATTTAATTTATCGTCATTCATAAGTTATTTGAATAAAATGTAATTGTAAATTAATAAAAAGTCACACATAAAGGAACAGGTTTGATTCGAAATTGTTTTCTTTATTTTGGTTAATGGCAATCACATATAAATTCAACAGAGAATTTGATCCCATCGTTATTGACCCTGAGATTGATATTATTTCTGACTTTAAAATAGTGGAATCTTTTGACACAAATATAAAATAACATAACAGTAAATTAGACTCGATACTGGACTCGATTTAAATCAATTGTTAAAGTTGATTAGTTGGCGCAATTGTTAAAGCTAAAAAATTTAAAAAAATGTGGTTATACTATCGATCAAGTTGGTGATACCGTAAATTTTTCTGTTATGCTTGATATTAAATAATAACTCTTGATAGTATTTGCTACATTCTTACATACATTATTATTGTACAGGTTGTCTCTAAAGTATGAAATAAATTTATTATAATAAAAATGGAAAATATTAGAAAACATTCTTCGAACTTCGATTTCTATTTTGACCCCAATATTTTCCATTTCGAATAAAATAAATTTATTCCTTAATTTAATGTATCGTCATTCATAAGTTATTTATTCATAAGTTTATTTATGTTATGTTTGATAGTAGTATTTATTGGTGTAGCATTAAAGTTTTACACAAGTCAAATATACACATTTAAAGTTCAAGCAGTTCTTAACACTAACACGATATTAAATGATAACTCTTTGATGGCATTGGCTACATTATTATTATATAGATTGTCCCTAAAGTAAGGAATAAATTCACTATAATCAAAATAGAAAATATTAGAAAAACATCTTCGAATAAATTTATTCCTTAACTTAGGGACATTTACATATATACAATAAAATTAATACTAAATTAACTCTTTTAGAAACGAGACATTTACTATGAACTTTTAATACAACAATTTGTGACTTATTACCTATTTATTATTCGTTAAATTACTACACTGCCCAACTAAATTCTACATTTTGTTTTTTACATCTGTTTTTTTAGATTTGTTTGACGTTTTTCTTTTAATGTAATGTGCTAATTGTCAACGTGACATTCGTTTTTGTATAACAGCTCCAGTTTTGAATTATTTTGAAAATTATCCTCCTTCCTACAGAATCCAACAAAAAAAGTTTTTGTAGTGATTCTGAATGTTTTGTGCAAAGAACTGTGTCAAAATTGCCTTTATATATAAAAAAAAGTGTAATTGTGTCATTTCAAAAAGTAGAGCTGCTAGAAGAAAACCAATATTGTTATTGTAATTAACATATTAGATGTATGCATCTACATAGAAACAGTCAATAAATTTCAGGAAAAAATTTCAGTGTTGACCAGATTATTGAGATTTTAAATGTAAAAATCTTCTAACAGGCCGATTTCTATTTGTTCCCCAATATTATCCATTTCGAATAAAATAAATGTATTCCTAAATTTAAGGACATTTACGTATACATATTGATTATTAATACACAAATTTGTGACTTATTACCTATTTATTATTCGTTAAATTACTACACTGCCCTAAACAAAATCTCCTTTTTGTTTTTACATCCGATTTTTTTAGATTTGTTTGATGTTTTTTATTTTTTATTGTAATGTGGTAATTGTGAATGTGACATTAGTTTCTGTCTATCAGCTCTAGTGTTTGAATTATTTTGAAAATTATCCTTCTTCCTACAGAATCCAACAAAAAAATTTTTTGTTGTGATTCTGAATGATTTGGTTAAAGAACTGTGTAAAAATTGCCTTTATATAAAAAAAGTCTTTTTGTGTTATTTCAAAAAGTAGATCTGCTAGAAGAAAACCAGTATTGTTCTTGTAATTAACATATTAGATGTATGCATCTACATAGAAACAGTCAATAAATTTCAGGAAGAAATTTTTCAGTGTTGACCAAATTATTGAGATTTTAAATGTGTTGACTCAAACATTTTTTTTGCATTTAATTCTCTTAGGTTCTGTCTTTTCAAAATTGAGGATAAGTTATTTGTCGATGTGACATACTTACAAAGCGTAGTTAAAACCTATCTACTCAATCCGATTATAATCTTCTTATGGGCTTCATATCAATTGATAGATTACTATTTACTTTATCGGTGGCTCTTGCCTCTACAATTAAGATACATCATACTGAAAATATTAGAAGGATTCGTATAAATACCATTCTATCTACTTTCTATCTACATAGCATGGCATTTATACGAATCCTAGTATTTTCAGTCCAGATCTTCAGTTACTTTTGCTAATTTTTACGAGAAATCTGGTTGCGTATTTTTAAGCCGCGATCTCCGTATCTTGTTGCTGTTATTCGTTTTACTGCGGACTTTCATTTTCATGCATTACCTAAATATTATTACTTTTTAAGTGACCGTCCTCCATTCGCACCGATAAATTTCGTCGCAATCCTGAAAATTAATTGTCACTTTTATCCTGCCCTGCCCACCCTGACATATTTATCCCCGGCGATAAAACCCAATAAAAAATCAAAAAGCGATTTTATAAATGTCACCACGCGCGAGATAAAAGCGAAATTTACTGTGCGAACCGGAATCGTTCAAGAGACGGCCCGAAATACGTATAATTACAGAGGCGCAGGCTATAACAATTACCGAAAGCGCGTAAACCAGTTCTTAACATACGTGAGTCCGGATAATTTGAGAGATCATTGTGATTAACGGCAATTAATTGAATTTCGAAATTGCGGAGAGATGCGAGACCGGCGATAGTGGGAAATTGAAATTTGCATAATGCATGGTTGTTTAATTTTAATTTCGTGTTTAAATTCACGAGTACTTGGAATCGATACATTTTACGCGTACTGCATTTTTAAACATCGTTTTCTTGGCGGATATTCAATACATGGTTTTATTAATCTATCATTAACACGTAACAATTGAAAGCTCGTAACATATCTTGTGTTATTTCCTGTGGGTAACATAAAAACAGATTAATTTGTCACCAAATATTGTGCTGAATTAATTGCTTAGATCTAATGAGGAGATGACAAATATCATCTCTATTTTTTGCTTTATTCTTTATTCTTTATAAAATGCATTGTAATAGTTGCAATGTAAAAATAGCAACGAATAATACATTCAAATGGAATCGGTGTGTTAATTTGCTTACAATCAATCAATCATGTTCGATACTACAATGCAGATTTTAATATTAACAGTCAGATATGAATAACACGGCAAAAAGCTTGAAATTTTATGTATTTATTCGGTTGTAATAAATAGCGAGTCGGGCGAAAAAAAGCAGTCTGCCTCAGCACGCTCTTGCATTGACCCGGAAATCAGAGAAACGCGAGATTTTTATTAATTTTAATAGCATAACGATAAACTCACAACGTATATATCTATGATGGACTAACTATTTATTTAAATTTATATAATATTATATTAAAATCAAAGTACTGCTTCCTTAAGATTTTTACATATTCAAAAATGTACGTAAATTCTTTGTACAGTCTCCATTATGGATCATATTCCTTCACTATACCTTCACATATAGCTAATGATACTAATATATTCTGTTCCAAGCTTCTTTTGGAACATCTCTGATGAGATCTTGGAAAGAACTCTCTGATGCCAAAGAGCTTTTTGGCATATGTTAAAATCTGCCTCTAATGTTAAATATTTGTAGCCCATTGAGAGCTGACAATGAATTACATTTACCTTAAACGTGCGAATGAGCATAAAAGACAGACTAATACGATTTCTAAATTAGCTATAACAAGCAAAAATATACAAATACTAGATAATCGAACAAACAACATCAAATGATTAAATTTACAGCAAACTTATTCCGCCTCTTACAATAAAACATAATAAAACATATGTTTTTATGTACATTGTGAAATTGCACGGCACGAAACACTCATTAGCGCTTATTAAAAACTCGAACTATCATCCTGCATAGCATTTAATTAACGTGCACTTTCAATTAATTTTTTACACGTCTTCGGCCGCAATCAAATGTTAATCCAATTGCCGACAATGATCGGATGATGGTCGCACGCCTTGCGTAAACTGGGAAGCCCATAAATTGCAGGATAATTAAGAAAAAATAATCTAATGCCCAACAAACGCCAAACGTGTAATTAAGCCTTAAAATGTATCGCCTTCATTAATGACAATTGCGGAATCGAAATGGTTAATTGGCCGATCGCCGTTGGAGGGCGAAATTACGCGATCGTTATCACTGTTTCGTTAATTAGCATTTTTTATTCCAGTGCATCGTTTCACATTATATTCATTAATTAAGCGATGCCCGGTTATGCATTGGGTAACTGTTATTGGAATATCGTAATTGCTGCGTTTGTGTAATTGGGATAATTAGCCTCCTGTAAAAGATTTATGCACAGGTGCTATTGGCTAATTTGAACTTTATTTTAATTTACATGCGATTATTTGCGATGTTTTATGGAGTGCAAATTAAATATGCCGATTGCAAAATATTATTAAGGGTTATAAAATTAATATCATGTGCTTCATTATTTAATTAGTATTATTGCTAAACCTGACTATTGAATATCAGAGATAATTAGTACAGGTTGAACTCAAAATATCACAGAAATATAAGCAAATGCTCTTAGCCAACATAATACTTCTCTTCTTAATATTTCAAGTTTAAAGCAAAAATTACAAACTTAATTGGTACTAAATGTTAGAATGTTTTACATCTTACTACTGGACTAATATTAGTATAGACGAAAATCTGAAGTCTGGAGCTATATTTTATATATGGAGCTATATGAAGTCTGAAGCTTATTTTTTGGACGGAATTAAATGTCTAACTTAATCTGTAGTCGGGAGCTAAATATAGAGCAGCAACCAAATCTATTATTAGCTACGAACTGCAAATCTGGATCTTAAAGGATGTTCTGAGTATTTCATTATTAATACATTTATTATATTAAAAAACGAGACACCTTTTTCACACAACACATTTAGTCAATTTAAATGTAATGCAATTTTTGTAAATTGGAAAGTGTAACGTTTTCGATTTTAATGTGGATTCTAGATTTTAAGGTTTTTGGTACAGAATAGGCTATTATATTATATAGGATAAGACAGATAATATAAAAGTATACAGAAAAGCCCATGGAAAATGTTACTTTGTAAGCATTTTTTGATAATAAATTTGAATTTGAATTTGAAATGTACATTTCAATCTCTAGGCGATCTTCTTCAGTAAAAACATTACTATACATTACAGAATAGGTTATTATATTGTATAGGATAAGACAGTTAATATAAAAGTACACAGACAAGCCCATGGAAAATGTTACTTTGTAAGCATGTAACGTAATTTTTGTAAATTGTAAAGTGTAAAGTTCTCGATTTTAATGTGGATTCTAGATCTTAAGGTTTTTGGTACAGAATAGGCTATTATGTATATTACATAGGATCAGACAGTTAATATAAAAGTACACAGACAAGCCCATGGAAAATGTTACTTTGTAAGCGTTTTTTGATAATAAATTTGAATTTGAATTTGAAATATACATTTCAGTCTCTAGGCGATCACTTCAGTAAAATCATGACTGTACATTACAGTAATGTTTCCACTGAAGAATATCACGTAGCGATTGTAATGTACATTAAGATTAAATAAATGTGTTTCGTGAAAAAGGTGTTTTGTTTTTCTTATTTCTACGAACCTTTCGCAAGCTCCAAGATACTACTTTTATTAAATTATTTAATTTTTTTAGAAAGAAGTCGATCTTTATTAGTTTATTATATTAATAGTTGATAATTGACATATAACATCTAGTTATTAAAAGCTAAAAGTATTTTTCTACGAAAGTGTTGAAAGACACGTTTTCTGTCATAAAATTTAACCTTGAAAGTTGGTATTTGTTACAAGGAGTGCAGAAAGTACTTTCCGCACTTATATGAGTGCGGAAAGTACTTTCCGCACTCACTTTCCGCACTCCAATACCTCTCTTTTGATTTTTGAGGCAATAAATCGGACGAAACTGTGGATGCAATGGCCGCAAGTTCCGGCGGAGTGTTTGTTATATCGTCACTATCGGAATCCATTATTGATATTCTTCTACTTCCAGTATTAATGTATAAATTTCGAGTCTCGATTTGGTGACAAGCGATTTATAAATTTTCTGACGTTTAAATTAATGACAATGACATTTATTTTAAATTAATGATTAAATTTACATTAATCTTTAGTTTTCTACACTTTCGTAGAAAAAATAGTATGTAACACTCGTGCGGAAATGGCCATTGCAAAACTCGTATGAACTTTCATACTCGTTTTGCAATGAAGCCCTTTCCGCACTCTTATTACAATATACTATTCTGGATTTAGGTTAAAATGGCAGATGTATTATATGTCATTTGCTAACCTAGTGCCTAATTTGCAACGTTGCAATAACTAATACCGAGTGAAAAAAAATTAATAAACCTCGGACAATTACAATAATCTTAGTTACCTGTAATTATTTAATCATCAACGATCATCGAATAGACCAATACTACCTCCTGATCACCCGCCATATAGTTATTAAATAATTAACATTTCCTCTCCGATGTAACATATTGTTATATAAATAAAAGATAAATTGCATTTTGCTATTAAGGAAGATATTAGTGTTTACAATGTATTAATGGATAATCTAAGTTTAATGAGTTTTTGATTAGAAGAGATAATATGAAGTATTGTTTTCACTCCAGGCAATATGCAGCTGAAAGATAGAGATGTTATTATTTTGTAATTGGAATTGAGTTTTATTGAACGTAATAATTATCTCATTTGTAATTAATTAAATTTATAAAAATAATCAATGATGAGCAGGTTATCTTCTATCAAATGCAATTAATACCATACTACTGAATTAATTAAAATTATGAAGAGGACGCAAAATTAGTTTTAAATATATATGTGCGTTAAAACTGCTACAATTTTTGTATGTTTTAAAAAATTTATATTCTCTCTATTATATTTTTGTAACTTCGGTTGCCATGAATTTAGGCCTAACCATAACTTTTTTTTGGAATATGTTATCAGTGGACCCATTCAACAAAAAATGAATAATTTTAATGGGCTTCTCTTAGTACTAGATTCTTAATCTTAGCCGCTTCGTCTCTTAATCATCTCTTACAGTTTTTTGTTGTTAACAAGTTATACATTATAACACACATTTACATAAGAATTTCTTACGTACATTTTGTGGCTATAATTTTTGTTACATGTTATCATATTATCACTTCTTTCTGATAACCCTTGATCTTCCGAATGGCAATCGCAAAATAATAAATAATTTAAAATATACAAGTTTCATTTTCTCAACATTTCCTTCAACAATCCGATATGGTCTAGTGGCTAGGATACCTGGCTTTCACCCAGGAGGCTCGGGTTCGATTCCCGGTATCGGAACATTTTGATTAATATTAGACATGAATAAATAGGAACGAAAACAAAATGGTCGATAATAACAAATTGATACAAGAAGTACATAAAATTCAATTGATGCAATTGAGGGTTTTGTTGCAAGGATTGTTGCTTAGCTTAATTTTTTTCAGAAAAATTTGCAGAAAAGGTTATTTTGCACACAACAAAAAATGTTTCATAAGCTAAATCTAACTATGTATTCCTACTCCTATATGGTGTGTTATGATATTTATGAAAATGAATCTTGCACATTTAATTTATAGCGAACAAAACTATTTCGTGTTTAGAGGTTCTTAAGCACATACTTTTTTGATCTTTTAGCAGAGGAAGAACTAAGATCGACACTTGTATGCCTTTTCACTTGGGCATACAAGTCATGGAGTGTAGTAAAAATAAATATTCAGTGCTAAGATGAAAAAATTAACGATGCATTTTCGACAAAAAAATGTTTCATGCACTAAAACGAATATGTATACTCCGATATGGTCTAGTGGCTAGGATACCTGGCTCTCACCCAGGAGGCTCGGGTGCGATTCCCGGTATCGGAACATTTTGTTAAGCTTTGAGAAGGATAACAAGAATATATTAGTTCTTTAAACAAATTAAAACAAAATCAATATATTATTGATTTTGATCGATACTGTGATGGTATTTTGAGGGATGAATTAGGATAAAAGGAATAATGATTAGAATTTAGCTTAATGAAGCTTAACAATAATATATTGTTCTATAAAAAAATTGGCTTAAGCAAATTGATTCAATTAATATTGATTTTGATAGACACTTTTAACTCGACATTAGGCATTTACATCAATTGCTAAAGTTGATTATTTGGTTACCAGATAACTCTTTGATGGTATTTGCTAAATTGTTACATACATTATTAGTATACATATATTTATTGATAATTAATGCAAAAATGTATGACGCGAAACTTGTCATTGCTATATTTAACAGTAGTTATTAATACATTTTTGCTTAAAATTTTATCCGAGTGTTGCTCATCTAATGTTTATCAAAACATGATCTGAGGTTCGAACCCGAGCCTCCTGGGTGAAAGCCGGGTATCCTAGCCACTAGACCATATCGGAGTGTACATAGTGGAGTGTTATTTTTGTTTTTGGCAAAATTGTATACATTTTTACTTTATCATGTTATTAGTGGATATGTGTTTTTACCGCACTCGACTATACTCCGATATGGTCTAGTGGCTAGGATACCTGGCTCTCACCCAGGAGGCTCGGGTGCGATGCCCGGTATCGGAACATTCTGTTAAGCTTTGAAAAGGATAACAAGAATATATTAGTTCCTTAAACAAATTAAAACAAAATCAATATATTATTGATTTTGATCGATACTGTGATGGTATTTTGAGGGATGAATTAGGATAAAAGGAATAATGATTAGAATTTAGCTTAATGAAGCTTAACAATAATATATTGTTCTATAAAAAAAATTGGCTTAAGCAAATTGATTCAATTAATATTGATTTTGATAGACACTTTTAACTCGACATTAGGCATTTACATCAATTGCTAAAGTTGATTATTTGGTTACCAGATAACTCTTTGATTGTATTTGCTAAATTGTTACATACATTATTAGTATACATATATTTTTTGATAATTAATGCAAAAATGTATGACGCGAAACTTGTCATTGCTATATTTAACAGTAGTTATTAATACATTTTTGCTTCAAATTTTATCCGAGTGTTGCTCATCTGATGTTTATCAAAACATGATCTGAGGTTCGAACCCGGGCCTCCTGGGTGAAAGCCAGGTATCCTAGCCACCAGACCATGAGTCTTAGTGTACATAGTGGAGTGTTATTTTTGTTTTTGACAAAACTGTATACATTTTTACTTTATCATGTTATTAGTGGATATGTGTTTTTACCGCACTCGACTATACTCCAGTATGGTCTAGTGGGTAGGATACCTGGCTCTCACCCAGGAGGCTCGGGTGCGATTCCCGGTATCGGAACATTTTGTTAAGCTTTGAAAAGGATAACAAGAATATATTAGTTCCTTAAACAAATTAAAACAAAATCAATATATTATTGATTTTGATCGATACTGTGATGGTATTTTGAGGGATGAATTAGGATAAAAGGAATAATGATTAGAATTTAGCTTAATGAAGCTTAACAATAATATATTGTTCTATAAAAAAAATTGGCTTAAGCAAATTGATTCAATTAATATTGATTTTGATAGACACTTTTAACTCGACATTAGGCATTTACATCAATTGCTAAAGTTGATTATTTGGTTACCAGATAACTCTTTGATTGTATTTGCTAAATTGTTACATACATTATTAGTATACATATATTTTTTGATAATTAATGCAAAAATGTATGACGCGAAACTTGTCATTGCTATATTTAACAGTAGTTATTAATACATTTTTGCTTAAAATTTTATCCGAGTGTTGCTCATCTGATGTTTATCAAAACATGATCTGAGGTTCGAACCCGGGCCTCCTGGGTGAAAGCCAGGTATCCTAGCCACCAGACCATGAGTCTTAGTGTACATAGTGGAGTGTTATTTTTGTTTTTGACAAAACTGTATACATTTTTACTTTATCATGTTATTAGTGGATATGTGTTTTTACCGCACTCGACTATACTCCGGTATGGTCTAGTGGCTAGGATACCTGGCTCTCACCCAGGAGGCTCGGGTGCGATTCCCGGTATCGGAACATTTTGTTAAGCTTTGAAAAGGATAACAAGAATATATTAGTTCTTTAAACAAATTAAAACAAAATCAATATATTATTGATTTTGATCGATACTGTGATGGTATTTTGAGGGATGAATTAGGATAAAAGGAATAATGATTAGAATTTAGCTTAATGAAGCTTAACAATAATATATTGTTCTATAAAAAAAATTGGCTTAAGCAAATTGATTCAATTAATATTGATTTTGATAGACACTTTTAACTCGACATTAGGCATTTACATCAATTGCTAAAGTTGATTATTTGGTTACCAGATAACTCTTTGATTGTATTTGCTAAATTGTTACATACATTATTAGTATACATATATTTTTTGATAATTAATGCAAAAATGTATGACGCGAAACTTGTCATTGCTATATTTAACAGTAGTTATTAATACATTTTTGCTTAAAATTTTATCCGAGTGTTGCTCATCTGATGTTTATCAAAACATGATCTGAGGTTCGTACCCGGGCCTCCTGGGTGAAAGCCAGGTATCCTAGCCACCAGACCATGAGTCTTAGTGTACATAGTGGAGTGTTATTTTTGTTTTTGACAAAACTGTATACATTTTTACTTTATCATGTTATTAGTGGATATGTGTTTTTACCGCACTCGACTATACTCCGGTATGGTCTAGTGGCTAGGATACCTGGCTCTCACCCAGGAGGCTCGGGTGCGATTCCCGGTATCGGAACATTTTGTTAAGCTTTGAAAAGGATAACAAGAATATATTAGTTCCTTAAACAAATTAAAACAAAATCAATATATTATTGATTTTGATCGATACTGTGATGGTATTTTGAGGGATGAATTAGGATAAAAGGAATAATGATTAGAATTTAGCTTAATGAAGCTTAACAATAATATATTGTTCTATAAAAAAAATTGGCTTAAGCAAATTGATTCAATTAATATTGATTTTGATAGACACTTTTAACTCGACATTAGGCATTTACATCAATTGCTAAAGTTGATTATTTGGTTACCAGATAACTCTTTGATTGTATTTGCTAAATTGTTACATACATTATTAGTATACATATATTTTTTGATAATTAATGCAAAAATGTATGACGCGAAACTTGTCATTGCTATATTTAACAGTAGTTATTAATACATTTTTGCTTAAAATTTTATCCGAGTGTTGCTCATCTGATGTTTATCAAAACATGATCTGAGGTTCGAACCCGGGCCTCCTGGGTGAAAGCCAGGTATCCTAGCCACCAGACCATGAGTCTTAGTGTACATAGTGGAGTGTTATTTTTGTTTTTGACAAAACTGTATACATTTTTACTTTATCATGTTATTAGTGGATATGTGTTTTTACCGCACTCGACTATACTCCGGTATGGTCTAGTGGCTAGGATACCTGGCTCTCACCCAGGAGGCTCGGGTGCGATTCCCGGTATCGGAACATTTTGTTAAGCTTTGAAAAGGATAACAAGAATATATTAGTTCTTTAAACAAATTAAAACAAAATCAATATATTATTGATTTTGATCGATACTGTGATGGTATTTTGAGGGATGAATTAGGATAAAAGGAATAATGATTAGAATTTAGCTTAATGAAGCTTAACAATAATATATTGTTCTATAAAAAAAATTGGCTTAAGCAAATTGATTCAATTAATATTGATTTTGATAGACACTTTTAACTCGACATTAGGCATTTACATCAATTGCTAAAGTTGATTATTTGGTTACCAGATAACTCTTTGATTGTATTTGCTAAATTGTTACATACATTATTAGTATACATATATTTTTTGATAATTAATGCAAAAATGTATGACGCGAAACTTGTCATTGCTATATTTAACAGTAGTTATTAATACATTTTTGCTTCAAATTTTATCCGAGTGTTGCTCATCTGATGTTTATCAAAACATGATCTGAGGTTCGAACCCGGGCCTCCTGGGTGAAAGCCAGGTATCCTAGCCACCAGACCATGAGTCTTAGTGTACATAGTGGAGTGTTATTTTTGTTTTTGACAAAACTGTATACATTTTTACTTTATCATGTTATTAGTGGATATGTGTTTTTACCGCACTCGACTATACTCCGGTATGGTCTAGTGGCTAGGATACCTGGCTCTCACCCAGGAGGCTCGGGTGCGATTCCCGGTATCGGAACATTTTGTTAAGCTTTGAAAAGGATAACAAGAATATATTAGTTCTTTAAACAAATTAAAACAAAATCAATATATTATTGATTTTGATCGATACTGTGATGGTATTTTGAGGGATGAATTAGGATAAAAGGAATAATGATTAGAATTTAGCTTAATGAAGCTTAACAATAATATATTGTTCTATAAAAAAAATTGGCTTAAGCAAATTGATTCAATTAATATTGATTTTGATAGACACTTTTAACTCGACATTAGGCATTTACATCAATTGCTAAAGTTGATTATTTGGTTACCAGATAACTCTTTGATTGTATTTGCTAAATTGTTACATACATTATTAGTATACATATATTTTTTGATAATTAATGCAAAAATGTATGACGCGAAACTTGTCATTGCTATATTTAACAGTAGTTATTAATACATTTTTGCTTCAAATTTTATCCGAGCATTAGGCTCATCTAATGTTTATCAAAACATGATCTGAGGTTCGAACCCGAGCCTCCTGGGTGAAAGCCAGGTATCCTAGCCACAAGACCATATCTGAGTGTACATAGTGGTCATGTTATTAGTGGATATGTGTTTTTACTGCACTCGACTACTCCGATATGGTCTAGTGGCTAGGATACCTGGCTCTCACCCAGGAGGCTCGGGTGCGATTCCCGGTATCGGAACATTTTGTTAAGCTTTGAAAAGGATAACAAGAATATATTAGTTCCTTAAACAAATTAAAACAAAATCAATATATTATTGATTTTGATCGATACTGTGATGGTATTTTGAGGGATGAATTAGGATAAAAGGAATAATGATTAGAATTTAGCTTAATGAAGCTTAACAATAATATATTGTTCTATAAAAAAAATTGGCTTAAGCAAAGTGATTCAATTAATATTGATTTTGATAGACACTTTTAACTCGACATTAGACATTTACATCAATTGCTAAAGTTGATTATTTGGTTACCAGATAACTCTTTGATTGTATTTGCTAAATTGTTACATACATTATTAGTATACATATATTTTTTGATAATTAATGCAAAAATGTATGACGCGAAACTTGTCATTGCTATATTTAACAGTAGTTATTAATACATTTTTGCTTAAAATTTTATCCGAGTGTTGCTCATCTAATGTTTATCAAAACATGATCTGAGGTTCGAACCCGAGCCTCCTGCGTGAAAGCCAGGTATTCTAGCCACCAGACCATGAGTCTTAGTGTACATAGTGGAGTGTTATTTTTGTTTTTGACAAAACTGTATACATTTTTACTTTATCATGTTATTAGTGGATATGTGTTTTTACCGCACTCGACTATACTCCGGTATGGTCTAGTGGCTAGGATACCTGGCTCTCACCCAGGAGGCTCGGGTGCGATTCCCGGTATCGGAACATTTTGTTAAGCTTTGAAAAGGATAACAAGAATATATTAGTTCCTTAAACAAATTAAAACAAAATCAATATATTATTGATTTTGATCGATACTGTGATGGTATTTTGAGGGATGAATTAGGATAAAAGGAATAATGATTAGAATTTAGCTTAATGAAGCTTAACAATAATATATTGTTCTATAAAAAAAATTGGCTTAAGCAAATTGATTCAATTAATATTGATTTTGATAGACACTTTTAACTCGACATTAGGCATTTACATCAATTGCTAAAGTTGATTATTTGGTTACCAGATAACTCTTTGATTGTATTTGCTAAATTGTTACATACATTATTAGTATACATATATTTTTTGATAATTAATGCAAAAATGTATGACGCGAAACTTGTCATTGCTATATTTAACAGTAGTTATTAATACATTTTTGCTTAAAATTTTATCCGAGTGTTGCTCATCTGATGTTTATCAAAACATGATCTGAGGTTCGAACCCGGGCCTCCTGGGTGAAAGCCAGGTATCCTAGCCACCAGACCATGAGTCTTAGTGTACATAGTGGAGTGTTATTTTTGTTTTTGACAAAACTGTATACATTTTTACTTTATCATGTTATTAGTGGATATGTGTTTTTACCGCACTCGACTATACTCCGGTATGGTCTAGTGGCTAGGATACCTGGCTCTCACCCAGGAGGCTCGGGTGCGATTCCCGGTATCGGAACATTTTGTTAAGCTTTGAAAAGGATAACAAGAATATATTAGTTCTTTAAACAAATTAAAACAAAATCAATATATTATTGATTTTGATCGATACTGTGATGGTATTTTGAGGGATGAATTAGGATAAAAGGAATAATGATTAGAATTTAGCTTAATGAAGCTTAACAATAATATATTGTTCTATAAAAAAAATTGGCTTAAGCAAATTGATTCAATTAATATTGATTTTGATAGACACTTTTAACTCGACATTAGGCATTTACATCAATTGCTAAAGTTGATTATTTGGTTACCAGATAACTCTTTGATTGTATTTGCTAAATTGTTACATACATTATTAGTATACATATATTTTTTGATAATTAATGCAAAAATGTATGACGCGAAACTTGTCATTGCTATATTTAACAGTAGTTATTAATACATTTTTGCTTAAAATTTTATCCGAGTGTTGCTCATCTGATGTTTATCAAAACATGATCTGAGGTTCGAACCCGGGCCTCCTGGGTGAAAGCCAGGTATCCTAGCCACCAGACCATGAGTCTTAGTGTACATAGTGGAGTGTTATTTTTGTTTTTGACAAAACTGTATACATTTTTACTTTATCATGTTATTAGTGGATATGTGTTTTTACCGCACTCGACTATACTCCGGTATGGTCTAGTGGCTAGGATACTTGGCTCTCACCCAGGAGGCTCGGGTGCGATTCCCGGTATCGGAACATTTTGTTAAGCTTTGAAAAGGATAACAAGAATATATTAGTTCTTTAAACAAATTAAAACAAAATCAATATATTATTGATTTTGATCGATACTGTGATGGTATTTTGAGGGATGAATTAGGATAAAAGGAATAATGATTAGAATTTAGCTTAATGAAGCTTAACAATAATATATTGTTCTATAAAAAAAATTGGCTTAAGCAAATTGATTCAATTAATATTGATTTTGATAGACACTTTTAACTCGACATTAGGCATTTACATCAATTGCTAAAGTTGATTATTTGGTTACCAGATAACTCTTTGATTGTATTTGCTAAATTGTTACATACATTATTAGTATACATATATTTTTTGATAATTAATGCAAAAATGTATGACGCGAAACTTGTCATTGCTATATTTAACAGTAGTTATTAATACATTTTTGCTTCAAATTTTATCCGAGCATTAGGCTCATCTAATGTTTATCAAAACATGATCTGAGGTTCGAACCCGAGCCTCCTGGGTGAAAGCCAGGTATCCTAGCCACAAGACCATATCTGAGTGTACATAGTGGTCATGTTATTAGTGGATATGTGTTTTTACTGCACTCGACTACTCCGATATGGTCTAGTGGCTAGGATACCTGGCTCTCACCCAGGAGGCTCGGGTGCGATTCCCGGTATCGGAACATTTTGTTAAGCTTTGAAAAGGATAACAAGAATATATTAGTTCCTTAAACAAATTAAAACAAAATCAATATATTATTGATTTTGATCGATACTGTGATGGTATTTTGAGGGATGAATTAGGATAAAAGGAATAATGATTAGAATTTAGCTTAATGAAGCTTAACAATAATATATTGTTCTATAAAAAAAATTGGCTTAAGCAAAGTGATTCAATTAATATTGATTTTGATAGACACTTTTAACTCGACATTAGGCATTTACATCAATTGCTAAAGTTGATTATTTGGTTACCAGATAACTCTTTGATTGTATTTGCTAAATTGTTACATACATTATTAGTATACATATATTTTTTGATAATTAATGCAAAAATGTATGACGCGAAACTTGTCATTGCTATATTTAACAGTAGTTATTAATACATTTTTGCTTAAAATTTTATCCGAGTGTTGATCATCTAATGTTTATCAAAACATGATCTGAGGTTCGAACCCGAGCCTCCTGCGTGAAAGCCAGGTATTCTAGCCACCAGACCATGAGTCTTAGTGTACATAGTGGAGTGTTATTTTTGTTTTTGACAAAACTGTATACATTTTTACTTTATCATGTTATTAGTGGATATGTGTTTTTACCGCACTCGACTATACTCCGGTATGGTCTAGTGGCTAGGATACCTGGCTCTCACCCAGGAGGCTCGGGTGCGATTCCCGGTATCGGAACATTTTGTTAAGCTTTGAAAAGGATAACAAGAATATATTAGTTCCTTAAACAAATTAAAACAAAATCAATATATTATTGATTTTGATCGATACTGTGATGGTATTTTGAGGGATGAATTAGGATAAAAGGAATAATGATTAGAATTTAGCTTAATGAAGCTTAACAATAATATATTGTTCTATAAAAAAAATTGGCTTAAGCAAATTGATTCAATTAATATTGATTTTGATAGACACTTTTAACTCGACATTAGGCATTTACATCAATTGCTAAAGTTGATTATTTGGTTACCAGATAACTCTTTGATTGTATTTGCTAAATTGTTACATACATTATTAGTATACATATATTTTTTGATAATTAATGCAAAAATGTATGACGCGAAACTTGTCATTGCTATATTTAACAGTAGTTATTAATACATTTTTGCTTAAAATTTTATCCGAGTGTTGCTCATCTGATGTTTATCAAAACATGATCTGAGGTTCGAACCCGGGCCTCCTGGGTGAAAGCCAGGTATCCTAGCCACCAGACCATGAGTCTTAGTGTACATAGTGGAGTGTTATTTTTGTTTTTGACAAAACTGTATACATTTTTACTTTATCATGTTATTAGTGGATATGTGTTTTTACCGCACTCGACTATACTCCGGTATGGTCTAGTGGCTAGGATACCTGGCTCTCACCCAGGAGGCTCGGGTGCGATTCCCGGTATCGGAACATTTTGTTAAGCTTTGAAAAGGATAACAAGAATATATTAGTTCCTTAAACAAATTAAAACAAAATCAATATATTATTGATTTTGATCGATACTGTGATGGTATTTTGAGGGATGAATTAGGATAAAAGGAATAATGATTAGAATTTAGCTTAATGAAGCTTAACAATAATATATTGTTCTATAAAAAAAATTGGCTTAAGCAAATTGATTCAATTAATATTGATTTTGATAGACACTTTTAACTCGACATTAGGCATTTACATCAATTGCTAAAGTTGATTATTTGGTTACCAGATAACTCTTTGATTGTATTTGCTAAATTGTTACATACATTATTAGTATACATATATTTTTTGATAATTAATGCAAAAATGTATGACGCGAAACTTGTCATTGCTATATTTAACAGTAGTTATTAATACATTTTTGCTTAAAATTTTATCCGAGTGTTGCTCATCTGATGTTTATCAAAACATGATCTGAGGTTCGAACCCGGGCCTCCTGGGTGAAAGCCAGGTATCCTAGCCACCAGACCATGAGTCTTAGTGTACATAGTGGAGTGTTATTTTTGTTTTTGACAAAACTGTATACATTTTTACTTTATCATGTTATTAGTGGATATGTGTTTTTACCGCACTCGACTATACTCCGGTATGGTCTAGTGGCTAGGATACCTGGCTCTCACCCAGGAGGCTCGGGTGCGATTCCCGGTATCGGAACATTTTGTTAAGCTTTGAAAAGGATAACAAGAATATATTAGTTCCTTTAACAAATTAAAACAAAATCAATATATTATTGATTTTGATCGATACTGTGATGGTATTTTGAGGGATGAATTAGGATAAAAGGAATAATGATTAGAATTTAGCTTAATGAAGCTTAACAATAATATATTGTTCTATAAAAAAAATTGGCTTAAGCAAATTGATTCAATTAATATTGATTTTGATAGACACTTTTAACTCGACATTACATCAATTGCTAAAGTTGATTATTTGGTTACCAGATAACTCTTTGATTGTATTTGCTAAATTGTTACATACATTATTAGTATACATATATTTTTTGATAATTAATGCAAAAATGTATGACGCGAAACTTGTCATTGCTATATTTAACAGTAGTTATTAATACATTTTTGCTTAAAATTTTATCCGAGTGTTGCTCATCTGATGTTTATCAAAACATGATCTGAGGTTCGAACCCGGGCCTCCTGGGTGAAAGCCAGGTATCCTAGCCACCAGACCATGAGTCTTAGTGTACATAGTGGAGTGTTATTTTTGTTTTTGACAAAACTGTATACATTTTTACTTTATCATGTTATTAGTGGATATGTGTTTTTACCGCACTCGACTATACTCCGGTATGGTCTAGTGGCTAGGATACCTGGCTAACACCCAGGAGGCTCGGGTGCGATTCCCGGTATCGGAACATTTTGTTAAGCTTTGAAAAGGATAACAAGAATATATTAGTTCTTTAAACAAATTAAAACAAAATCAATATATTATTGATTTTGATCGATACTGTGATGGTATTTTGAGGGATGAATTAGGATAAAAGGAATAATGATTAGAATTTAGCTTAATGAAGCTTAACAATAATATATTGTTCTATAAAAAAAATTGGCTTAAGCAAATTGATTCAATTAATATTGATTTTGATAGACACTTTTAACTCGACATTAGGCATTTACATCAATTGCTAAAGTTGATTATTTGGTTACCAGATAACTCTTTGATTGTATTTGCTAAATTGTTACATACATTATTAGTATACATATATTTTTTGATAATTAATGCAAAAATGTATGACGCGAAACTTGTCATTGCTATATTTAACAGTAGTTATTAATACATTTTTGCTTAAAATTTTATCCGAGTGTTGCTCATCTAATGTTTATCAAAACATGATCTGAGGTCCGAACCCGAGCCTCCTGCGTGAAAGCCAGGTATTCCAGCCACCAGACCATGAGTCTTAGTGTACATATTGGAGTGTTATTTTTGTTTTTGACAAAACTGTATACATTTTTACTTTATCATGTTATTAGTGGATATGTGTTTTTACCGCACTCGACTATACTCCGGTATGGTCTAGTGGCTAGGATACCTGGCTCTCACCCAGGAGGCTCGGGTGCGATTCCCGGTATCGGAACATTTTGTTAAGCTTTGAAAAGGATAACAAGAATATATTAGTTCCTTAAACAAATTAAAACAAAATCAATATATTATTGATTTTGATCGATACTGTGATGGTATTTTGAGGGATGAATTAGGATAAAAGGAATAATGATTAGAATTTAGCTTAATGAAGCTTAACAATAATATATTGTTCTATAAAAAAAATTGGCTTAAGCAAATTGATTCAATTAATATTGATTTTGATAGACACTTTTAACTCGACATTAGGCATTTACATCAATTGCTAAAGTTGATTATTTGGTTACCAGATAACTCTTTGATTGTATTTGCTAAATTGTTACATACATTATTAGTATACATATATTTTTTGATAATTAATGCAAAAATGTATGACGCGAAACTTGTCATTGCTATATTTAACAGTAGTTATTAATACATTTTTGCTTAAAATTTTATCCGAGTGTTGCTCATCTGATGTTTATCAAAACATGATCTGAGGTTCGAACCCGGGCCTCCTGGGTGAAAGCCAGGTATCCTAGCCACCAGACCATGAGTCTTAGTGTACATAGTGGAGTGTTATTTTTGTTTTTGACAAAACTGTATACATTTTTACTTTATCATGTTATTAGTGGATATGTGTTTTTACCGCACTCGACTATACTCCGGTATGGTCTAGTGGCTAGGATACCTGGCTCTCACCCAGGAGGCTCGGGTGCGATTCCCGGTATCGGAACATTTTGTTAAGCTTTGAAAAGGATAACAAGAATATATTAGTTCTTTAAACAAATTAAAACAAAATCAATATATTATTGATTTTGATCGATACTGTGATGGTATTTTGAGGGATGAATTAGGATAAAAGGAATAATGATTAGAATTTAGCTTAATGAAGCTTAACAATAATATATTGTTCTATAAAAAAAATTGGCTTAAGCAAATTGATTCAATTAATATTGATTTTGATAGACACTTTTAACTCGACATTAGGCATTTACATCAATTGCTAAAGTTGATTATTTGGTTACCAGATAACTCTTTGATTGTATTTGCTAAATTGTTACATACATTATTAGTATACATATATTTTTTGATAATTAATGCAAAAATGTATGACGCGAAACTTGTCATTGCTATATTTAACAGTAGTTATTAATACATTTTTGCTTCAAATTTTATCCGAGTGTTGCTCATCTGATGTTTATCAAAACATGATCTGAGGTTCGAACCCGGGCCTCCTGGGTGAAAGCCAGGTATCCTAGCCACCAGACCATGAGTCTTAGTGTACATAGTGGAGTGTTATTTTTGTTTTTGACAAAACTGTATACATTTTTACTTTATCATGTTATTAGTGGATATGTGTTTTTAACGCACTCGACTATACTCCGGTATGGTCTAGTGGCTAGGATACCTGGCTCTCACCCAGGAGGCTCGGGTGCGATTCCCGGTATCGGAACATTTTGTTAAGCTTTGAAAAGGATAACAAGAATATATTAGTTCTTTAAACAAATTAAAACAAAATCAATATATTATTGATTTTGATCGATACTGTGATGGTATTTTGAGGGATGAATTAGGATAAAAGGAATAATGATTAGAATTTAGCTTAATGAAGCTTAACAATAATATATTGTTCTATAAAAAAAATTGGCTTAAGCAAATTGATTCAATTAATATTGATTTTGATAGACACTTTTAACTCGACATTAGGCATTTACATCAATTGCTAAAGTTGATTATTTGGTTACCAGATAACTCTTTGATTGTATTTGCTAAATTGTTACATACATTATTAGTATACATATATTTTTTGATAATTAATGCAAAAATGTATGACGCGAAACTTGTCATTGCTATATTTAACAGTAGTTATTAATACATTTTTGCTTAAAATTTTATCCGAGTGTTGCTCATCTGATGTTTATCAAAACATGATCTGAGGTTCGAACCCGGGCCTCCTGGGTGAAAGCCAGGTATCCTAGCCACCAGACCATGAGTCTTAGTGTACATAGTGGAGTGTTATTTTTGTTTTTGACAAAACTGTATACATTTTTACTTTATCATGTTATTAGTGGATATGTGTTTTTACCGCACTCGACTATACTCCGGTATGGTCTAGTGGCTAGGATACCTGGCTCTCACCCAGGAGGCTCGGGTGCGATTCCCGGTATCGGAACATTTTGTTAAGCTTTGAAAAGGATAACAAGAATATATTAGTTCCTTTAACAAATTAAAACAAAATCAATATATTATTGATTTTGATCGATACTGTGATGGTATTTTGAGGGATGAATTAGGATAAAAGGAATAATGATTAGAATTTAGCTTAATGAAGCTTAACAATAATATATTGTTCTATAAAAAAAATTGGCTTAAGCAAATTGATTCAATTAATATTGATTTTGATAGACACTTTTAACTCGACATTACATCAATTGCTAAAGTTGATTATTTGGTTACCAGATAACTCTTTGATTGTATTTGCTAAATTGTTACATACATTATTAGTATACATATATTTTTTGATAATTAATGCAAAAATGTATGACGCGAAACTTGTCATTGCTATATTTAACAGTAGTTATTAATACATTTTTGCTTCAAATTTTATCCGAGTGTTGCTCATCTGATGTTTATCAAAACATGATCTGAGGTTCGAACCCGGGCCTCCTGGGTGAAAGCCAGGTATCCTAGCCACCAGACCATGAGTCTTAGTGTACATAGTGGAGTGTTATTTTTGTTTTTGACAAAACTGTATACATTTTTACTTTATCATGTTATTAGTGGATATGTGTTTTTACCGCACTCGACTATACTCCGGTATGGTCTAGTGGCTAGGATACCTGGCTAACACCCAGGAGGCTCGGGTGCGATTCCCGGTATCGGAACATTTTGTTAAGCTTTGAAAAGGATAACAAGAATATATTAGTTCTTTAAACAAATTAAAACAAAATCAATATATTATTGATTTTGATCGATACTGTGATGGTATTTTGAGGGATGAATTAGGATAAAAGGAATAATGATTAGAATTTAGCTTAATGAAGCTTAACAATAATATATTGTTCTATAAAAAAAATTGGCTTAAGCAAATTGATTCAATTAATATTGATTTTGATAGACACTTTTAACTCGACATTAGGCATTTACATCAATTGCTAAAGTTGATTATTTGGTTACCAGATAACTCTTTGATTGTATTTGCTAAATTGTTACATACATTATTAGTATACATATATTTTTTGATAATTAATGCAAAAATGTATGACGCGAAACTTGTCATTGCTATATTTAACAGTAGTTATTAATACATTTTTGCTTAAAATTTTATCCGAGTGTTGCTCATCTAATGTTTATCAAAACATGATCTGAGGTCCGAACCCGAGCCTCCTGCGTGAAAGCCAGGTATTCCAGCCACCAGACCATGAGTCTTAGTGTACATATTGGAGTGTTATTTTTGTTTTTGACAAAACTGTATACATTTTTACTTTATCATGTTATTAGTGGATATGTGTTTTTACCGCACTCGACTATACTCCGGTATGGTCTAGTGGCTAGGATACCTGGCTCTCACCCAGGAGGCTCGGGTGCGATTCCCGGTATCGGAACATTTTGTTAAGCTTTGAAAAGGATAACAAGAATATATTAGTTCCTTAAACAAATTAAAACAAAATCAATATATTATTGATTTTGATCGATACTGTGATGGTATTTTGAGGGATGAATTAGGATAAAAGGAATAATGATTAGAATTTAGCTTAATGAAGCTTAACAATAATATATTGTTCTATAAAAAAAATTGGCTTAAGCAAATTGATTCAATTAATATTGATTTTGATAGACACTTTTAACTCGACATTAGGCATTTACATCAATTGCTAAAGTTGATTATTTGGTTACTGTTGTAACTTGTACAAACTAAATAATACTTCTTTAGGGATAGGTATAGTAAATAAACTATCACGTTCAGAGTTCCAACTCAGACTGGCTTTATTTCTATTCTATCCATGAAACCTGGCATGGTTATAAAAACTATGTCACCTTGTATTCGCTTGGATAAAATGCCATCACATTGTCACACCCTCACCCTTAAAATTTAACATCGTTTTCAAATATAACACATAACGATTAAACTAAAAATTAATAATTTCTAAATAATTAATGATTAAATTACATTAAGTCCAATTGTACAATTTAAATTAAATTAAATACAAATAATAATTTCTAAATAATTAATAATTAAATGAAATAAAGATATCACAAAATAAAATTTATAATTAACAATTTCAAACCATTAAGATTAATACCAACATAGAAATAAAGACATAAAAACTAAATACTAATTATTTACATTTAGATCTCAAAAAATACGGTGCTATGTGTTTTGCTGAAACCTCGTCTTTGTCAACCTTCGTCTCCTCTATCACCGCACTCTCAGTCTCTATCGTATTTTCAGGTTGTTCTACAACAATTACCTCACTATCACTCGGCATCTGATTTTCCGAAAACCTTATCTGATTAGAATGCCTTTTAACTTTTTTATCTTCTCCGATCTTCACTTCGTACATCACTCTACCTAACTTCTCTACAATCTCCCCTTCACACCAAGTGGGTTTTGTAGGGTTTTTAAAATCACGCACTAACACCTTTTGTCCACAATGTAAATTTACCTTGTTATTCTTTTTTAGGCTTTGTTCTTTATAAGCATTTGACTCTATTATCCTCTTCGTATGAGGACGTAATAAATCAAAACGTGTTCTCAATTCGCGTCCCAACATTAATTTAGCTGGACTTTCCTTAGTAGTTGTATGTTTGGACATTCTATAATCAAATAAAAAGTGCGATAGTGCAATATCTAAATCCCTTTGATTTAAATATGCCTTTTTTAAAGCTAATTTGATGGTCTTCACGTTTATCTCCGCTGCACCATTACTCGAAGGATGATATGGAGGTGAAAACTTATGCTTAACGCCATTTTTATTTAGAAAAAATTCAAATTCCATCGAGGTAAATGGTGGGCCGTTATCTGAAACCAACGTATCAACTATTCCGAAACGTGCAAAAAGTGATCTTAAACAAGCAATTACCGTTTGAGCGGTCGTTTTATCTAATTTAAAAACTTCCAACCACTTAGAAAACGCATCGGTGATAATCAAATATTTTTTACCATACAATGGTCCCAAAAAATCAACATGAATGCGTGACCATGGCCTTTCCGGTACTGGCCATGAAGCAAATATCTTTTCTGGATTTGGTCTAAACGTCTTACATATGCTGCATTTTGAACAAAGATCAACAATTTCTTTGTCCATATTCGGCCACCAAAAATAGGACCTGGCAACTGATTTCATCTTGTTGCCACCTAAATGAGATGAATGTAAATCCTCTAAAACAGCATGCCGCAATTTGGTAGGAATTACTATTCGGTATCCCCACAGCAAACATCCTTGTTCAATGTGCAATTGATCCTTTCTTATGAAATATGGTTTATCCGAATCAGTAGGCTCATTTGGCCATCCGTATAAACACCATCCATAAATTTTATTTAACATTACATCTTTTTGTATCTCCCGTGCTACCGTCTTATAATCGCAACTAATAGCATCGTTTAAATAAAGTAAATGCCCTAAATCACGTTTGTCCTTTTGAGCGATATTCAATGGTAACCTCGATAAAGCATCCGCACAATTATTACTGGAGCTAACATATTTAATTTCATATTGATAAGCTGCTAGTATAATTGACCATCGTTGCAATCGACTGGCTGCAATTGTGGGAATTCCCTTTTTACTACCGAAAATCGCCAATAATGGTTTATGATCGGTTAACAATGTGAAAAACCTACCATAGAGATATTGGTCAAATTTACGGATTCCAAAAATAATTGAAAGTGCCTCCTTATCAATCAGTGAGTAATTTGTCTCGCTATTCGTTAAGGTTCTAGACGCATACGCAATTACTTTGCTAGACCCATCTGTATAGGTATGAGCTAACACTGCCCCTAGTCCATATGAACTCGCGTCGCACGATAGTGTTAATGGTAATGCTGCGTTATAATGTGCTAAAAAACTCGAGGATGCCATCTCCTTCTTAATATTTTTAAAAGCATTCTGGCAGTTATACGTCCACCACCATTTCATGTCTTTCTTCAACAACTGATGCATAGGCTGCAATTTTGAGCTAAGATTTGGGATAAATTTCGCGTAATAATTTACTAAACCCAAGAATGACTTTAATTCTGTAACATCTGTGGGACTTCTTGCCCTTAATATTGCTTCCACCTTTTCCTTGGACTTATGCAACCCGTGGGCGTCAATGATATAACCCAAATACGAAATTTCTTTTTGAAAAAAATTACATTTGTCTCTGCGCACTCGCAACCCGTACTGTTTCAATTTATTTAACACAACATTTAGTCTTCTTAAATGTTCCTCGTCGTCTTTCCCCGTTACCAGAATATCATCTAAAAAAACTGCTACGCCTTTTATGCCCGAAAATAACTGATCAATAATTTTTTGAAAAATTCCCGGAGCCGATGCTATTCCGTACGGTAAACGATTATACACAAATAGTCCTTTGTGTGTGTTTATTGTTACCAATTTTTTTGATTCTTCCTTTAATTCAATCTGCGCGTACGCTTGTGATAAATCTATCTTGCTAAATAACGTTCCGCCGCTCAAGTTAGCAAAAATATTCTCAATTTTGGGTAATGGATATTTGTTAATGTGTAATCGAGGATTTAAAGTTACTCTAAAATCCCCACATAACCGAATGTTACCGTCTTTTTTAATAATGGGTACAATTGGCGTAGCCCACTCACTGTAATCTACCGGGGAAATAACTCCCTCAGTACATAATCTCTCAATTTCGAGTTCCACTTTTTCTTGCATTGCAAAGGGTAATGGTCGTGCCCTACAAAATACTGGAGTAACTTCCTCTTTCAAAAATAACTCCGCCTTGCCGCCATTAAACGTACCTAGCTCGCTATTAAAAACTTCGGGATATTGCTTAATTACTTTATTTACTTCATCAGAAATCGAACATCTGGGCAAATTTAAAATTCTGGATTTAAAATCAATTGAAATTCTCAAAATTTTCATCCACTGGCGACCCAACAATGGTGGTCCGCCATTAGGAAAAATAAATAGCCTTAAATTAGGGAATTCTTCCTTTTTATAAATGATATTCACCGTTATGTAACCCAGTGTTGAAATTCTATGACCATTGTATGATTTAAAATTGCTGCAATCATTATTAATGAATCTTTGTTTTAAACACCTCTTATACATTTGTTCGGAAATCGCCGAAACACTAGAACCCGTGTCTATTTCCATAATTACTATTACCCCGTCTATCGCAATTTTTGCTTGAATTGGATCCAAATTATCCTTAATTTGAAATAAATTTAAATCTGAGTCTGAGCTTCTCGCGTCCGGCTCTGAACCAAGAAAATGATTTGATCTATTACGGTCCTCCTTTCGAGTCTTATTGCAAATCGATTTGATGTGCCCACTTTGGCCACAATTATGACAAATTGCCTTCTTAAAATAACAATCTGTAAATTTATGATTTGTCCTGCCGCAATGTTTACATTTGGATAATACCTGCGTGCGCTGCTCTCGTCGCTCGGGTTTCGCCAGTGCCGTCGGTGGTCTGCTGTTGGCACCGCTTGTTCCTAGCTTCATTGTCGGTTCCGCGCGCCTCGTTCGCGTGCTTTCACCGCCCCTCGCACCTCTTCGCCGATCGAACTGCGTACCTGGTCGATGTTCCCAGTGATGAACAGCTGACGTTTTTTCTATCATCTGTGAATCGTTCTCGGCTCGCTCTAGATTGAGCGCAATCCCAATGGCCTTCTGATAAGTTAAAGTCTTATCTGAAAAAAGTCTTAATTTAATGGATTCGCTGCGAATTCCATACACGAATTGGTCTCGCAGATTTTCCTCCAACGTGGTCTTGAAATCACACGTCTTCGCCACACTTTTTAATGATGTTATATATTGGGAAATTGTTTCACCCTCTTCTTGCTTTCGTAATCGGAATTTATACCTCTCTGCCATCGCTGATGGTGCCGGTTCCAAATGATCCTTTACAATTTTCACTAGTTGATTGTAGCTTTTGTCCTCTGGTTTATCGGGATCGCTTAAATCCGCCATTAATTCATACGTTTCGTCTCCAACGACTGTCAGTAATATCGCCACTTTGTTATCTTCTTGCACGTTATTTGCCTTGAAATACTGCTCGACACGTGCAATGTACGTTGACCAGCTCTTCACGCCGATTTCGAATTCCGTAACTCTTCCGATAGACATCTTTCCGGTTTTTAATGTTTTTAATCCTCGTCGCCAATTGTTGTAACTTGTACAAACTAAATAATACTTCTTTAGGGATAGGTATAATAAATAAACTATCACGTTCAGAGTTCCAACTCAGACTGGCTTTATTTCTATTCTATCCATGAAACCTGGCATGGTTATAAAAACTATGTCACCTTGTATTCGCTTGGATAAAATGCCATCACATTGTCACAGTTACCAGATAACTCTTTGATTGTATTTGCTAAATTGTTACATACATTATTAGTATACATATATTTTTTGATAATTAATGCAAAAATGTATGACGCGAAACTTGTCATTGCTATATTTAACAGTAGTTATTAATACATTTTTGCTTAAAATTTTATCCGAGTGTTGCTCATCTAATGTTTATCAAAACATGATCTGAGGTTCGAACCCGAGCCTCCTGGGTGAAAGCCCGGTATCCTAGCCACCAGACCATGAGTCTTAGTGTACATAGTGGAGTGTTATTTTTGTTTTTGACAAAACTGTATACATTTTTACTTTATCATGTTATTAGTGGATATGTGTTTTTACCGCACTCGACTATACTCCGGTATGGTCTAGTGGCTAGGATACCTGGCTCTCACCCAGGAGGCTCGGGTGCGATTCCCGGTATCGGAACATTTTGTTAAGCTTTGAAAAGGATAACAAGAATATATTAGTTCTTTAAACAAATTAAAACAAAATCAATATATTATTGATTTTGATCGATACTGTGATGGTATTTTGAGGGATGAATTAGGATAAAAGGAATAATGATTAGAATTTAGCTTAATGAAGCTTAACAATAATATATTGTTCTATAAAAAAAATTGGCTTAAGCAAATTGATTCAATTAATATTGATTTTGATAGACACTTTTAACTCGACATTAGGCAATTACATCAATTGCTAAAGTTGATTATTTGGTTACCAGATAACTCTTTGATTGTATTTGCTAAATTGTTACATACATTATTAGTATACATATATTTTTTGATAATTAATGCAAAAATGTATGACGCGAAACTTGTCATTGCTATATTTAACAGTAGTTATTAATACATTTTTGCTTAAAATTTTATCCGAGTGTTGCTCATCTAATGTTTATCAAAACATGATCTGAGGTTCGAACCCGAGCCTCCTGGGCGAAAGCCGGGTATCCTAGCCACTAGACCATATCGGAGTGTACATAGTGGAGTGTTATTTTTGTTTTTGGCAAAATTGTTTACATTTTTACTTTATCATGTTATTAGTGGATATGTGTTTTTACCGCACTCGACTATACTCCGATATGGTCTAGTGGCTAGGATACCAGGCTCTCACCCAGGAGGCTCGGGTGCGATTCCCGGTATCGGAACATTTTGTTAAGCTTTGAAAAGGATAACAAGAATATATTAGTTCTTTAAACAAATTAAAACAAAATCAATATATTATTGATTTTGATCGATACTGTGATGGTATTTTGAGGGATGAACTAGGATAAAAGGAATAATGATTAGAATTTAGCTTAATGAAGCTTAACAATAATATATTGTTCTATAAAAAAATTGGCTTAAGCAAATTGATTCAATTAATATTGAATTTGATAGACACTTTTAACTCGACATTAGGCATTTACATCAATTGCTAAAGTTGATTATTTGGTTACCAGATAACTCTTTGATGGTATTTGCTAAAATGTTACATACATTGTTAGTATACATATATTTTTTGATAATTAATGCAAAAATGTATGACGCGAAACTTGTCATTGCTATTTTTAACAGTAGTTATTAATACATTTTTGCTTAAAATTTTATCCGAGTGCTGCTCATCTAATGTTTATCAAAACATGATCTGAGGTTCGAACCCGAGCCTCCTGGGTGAAAGCCAGGTGTCCTAGCCACTAGACCATATCGGAGTGTACATAGTGGAGTGTTATTTTTGTTTTTGGCAAAATTGTATACATTTTTACTTTATCATGTTATTAGTGGATATGTGTTTTTACCGCACTCCATGACTGAACAAGGCATATATGGGTCGATATTTGTTCCTTCTACTACTAATATGAAAAAGTTACCTAAGAAAAGAAAAATAGTTTCGTACGCTAAAACTTAAATATGTAAGTTTCGTTTTCACATTTCCTCCAGCAATCCGGCATTAATTTGCGTTTGCCTAAAAACCTTATTATCCCCTATCAGATGTACCCAGTGATTTTTAATTACCTAGAAAACTTTGATTTTCAAAATAATGAAAATCGAAAATTTTCGGAAATCACGAAAGATATCAATGAGTTTTTTTTTTTGTTGCGTGTTAGTTTTAGATTACTGAATAATTTAAAGGGTGTGATACCTACAGTTATGAACCAGAATTAGTTCATTCAGATTGGTACATTTCAGATTCATCAATCTTTGAAAGTTGCCTGGCTGTTCTATCATCGCCTGGCACGAAATCCCTTTACATATTTGAAAATATTAAAACATTCCGATACCGGGAATCGAACCCGAGCCTCCTGGGTGAGAGCCAGGTATCCTAGCCACTAGACCATATCGGAGGATATAATAACTGAATTTATAAATAAAACACGCTTGCAAGCAATTGAAATTTCACAGTTCCTTTCTCGATTATTATTAAGAATTGCAATTTATTGACATAATTGGTGTATCGAGTGATAAACCTACGAAATTGCTGGATAAATCATTAATTTTGAATCTGCAGAAGTGTTTCAAGGTCTGCAAGTAAATAGTAATAGTTGAAGTGCAAATTTCGAAAAGGGCTCTCTTCGAAAATAAATATTTGTCAGGAGGCACAAAAACAGATTTTTGGTTGAAGCATTTCAGCGGTTTTTTCTCTCTAAAATTGGCTGCTGCTATCTGTCATCACCATGAAAACCAAATATGATTTTTTTCGCTCGTAAAATATCGGTTTACATGTGTACATGAATAAAGAGCGAAAAAGTCCATTTTGAATCCTCCCTGAATGAACCCATTTCGAAATTTGCAGTTCAATTAGTAGGAAGATAGCTTCAGATTATTCTATGACTTTTTTCTTTTACTTGTGTCTTTCTCTAAAAACTTTATAGTTAGTAGTTTATCGTTATTTTTTTTTAGATTTATAAATTGTTGATAAAAATAGAGATCATTTCAATAAATATTTAAGATTTTCGCAACGTAAATTGCCCAAGTACGAAATTGGTCGTTACTCTCATTAATGATCAACATTTGCTATCAATTAATGAAGACCTGATCTTAGTCCATTGAAATTTCTAATCAATGAACAATTGAGGCAACATGTGTACAAATATATTAATGGGTGATTGAGAATTTTTGATTTTTTTTTACAAGAAAATGATCTAAATGTACATTTCAGAACTCAATTGGTGTGTCGTGTAATGAATCTACGAAATTGCTGGATAAATCTTAATTTTTTAATCTGCAGAAGTGTTTCAAGGTCTGCAAGTAAGTAGTAATAATTGTAGTGCAAATTTCGAAAATAGCTCTCTCCGAAAATAAACATTTTTCATGAGGTACTAAAACATATTTTTGGTTGAACCCTTTGAACCATTAATCTGTAGAAGTGTTTCAAGATCTGCAAGTAAGTAGTAATAATTGAAGTGCAAATTTCGAAAGTAGCTCTCTCCGAAAATAAACATTTTCCATGAGGTACAATATCAGATTTCTGGTTGAACCACTTGAACCATTAATCTGCAGAAGTGTTTCAAGGTCTGCAAGTAAGTAGTAATGATTGAAGTGCAAATTTCGAAAAGGGCTCTCTCCGAAAATAAACATTTTTAAGGAGGTACGAAAACAGATTTTTGGTTGAACCATTTGAACCATTAATCTGCAGAAGTATTTCAAGGTCTGCAAGTAAGTAGTAATGATTAAAGCGTAAAATCCAAAAAAAGGACTCTCTCCGAAAAATGACATTTTTCAGGAGATACAAAAACAGATTTTTGGTTGAACCATTAATCTGCAGAAGCGTTCAACGTCTGTAAGTAAGTAGTAATGATTGAAGTGCAAATTTATAAAAAAGGCTCTCTCCAAAAATAAACATTTTTCATGAGGTACAAAAACAGATGTTTGGTTGAACCATTTGAACTATAAATCTGCAGAGTGTTTCAAGCTCTGCAAGTAAGTAGTAATGATTGAAGTGAAAATTTCGAAAACGGCTCTCTCCGAATAGAAACATTTCTCAGGATGTACAAAAACAGATTTTTGGTTGAACCATTATCCTGCAGAAGTGTTTCAAAGTCTGCAGGTAAGTAGTAATGATTGAAGTGCAAATTTCGAAAAGGGCTCTCCCCGAAAATAAATATTTTTCGGCCACGAACGTTTCATTTGAGCAGTTTATTTTTTCTCCTAAATTAGCTGCCCTATCTTTTATCACCATGAAAACAAAATATGAGTCTTTCTCGTTCATAAAATATCGGTCTATATGCATACAGGAAATAGGGCGAAAAAGTCTATTTTGAATCGTCCTTGAAATGAGTCCATTTCGAAATTTGCAATTTAATTAGTCGGAAGATAGCTTCAGTTTATTCCATGACTTCTTTCTTTTACTTGTGCCATTCTGTAAAAACTTGATTCAATGTTTTATTTCAGTATACGTGCATATGTTCGTTTAATATAAATTTAGATATTTGAAGTCTGAAAATAAATTTCTAAATTTATAACGAACAGTTCTGGCAAAATAGATAGACATGTAGACGATAACGGAGTGTTTAGAAGTTAAGTTGTTTATTTTGGAATCCTCTACAATAATTCTCTACATAATTGGAGTATTTATATACTTAATTAGTATTTATTACCTAGAAAAATTGTACTTCAACGTAGTTTTCTTTGTTAAGCAGACTACCATGAAATTTCTTACTAATTACATTTATGTAACGAGATGGCATTTATTTCTTACTAATTACATATATGCAACGAGTTGGCATTTACATGATTCTTTTATTCATACATTTATCTTTTATTTATATATCTCTTTATTACCTCTTATCTCTTACCTACTCATTATTTATTACTTATAAAAAAAATATTACCTCTTATCTCTTACCTACTTATTATTATTTATTACTTACAAAACATGTATTTCAACCGTTTTCTCCGTTAAACAGACTACCATACATTTTTTACTAATTATATGTATCTTTTATTTTAATATCTCTTTTTTAGCTCTTATCTCTTCCATTATCTCTTTTATACGAAGTTCTTATATTTCAGTGATGTTATGGCAAAACATGTTATCTGCCATTTTTGGTATTTTACAGGAAAAGCAAAAACAGTCTTGCATTCATAATTGTGAATGTAGGTTAACATGTATCATTGCTATAGTTATTTATAATAAAAAGGTACAATAAAGATACTTCGTTCATTCATGCTTAAAGTATACCTTATTTGTGGCGATTTAATGTCAAAAAGTGAATTTTGAAAAAAGGCAGATAGCATGTTTTGCCATAACACTACTAATTTTTGGAATGTCTATATTTGAAAAATAGTTGTCGTTTGTTGCCCACAAAAAAAATCAATATTTATAATATTTGAAAAAATAATTCACGTACGTTGTACACAAAAAAAAACACGATATTAGTTGAAATTGGAAAGTCGAACATTTTCATGACAGTAATACTTCATGAGAGTTATACTTTTCATGAGAGCTGGAGGCAGTAAAATTAAGATTAATTAATAAATAACGAGTTGTGCTATTAAATATTCCATAAATATAATAATACACGTCCAAAATAATCTCAACGTGATATTATTTATTTTAAGCAATAATTACAATTTTCTTATATCAAAAAATTATTCCAGATATAAATTATTACGGCAGTTACGCCTCATATTTTTAACCCGAATTTCACACAATTTAGGCGCACATTAACGAGATAAGAATCAACGATGGTTCGAGCGTAATAACAATAAAAATTAATTGACACGATCGAATCTCTGCAGCACAAGCCTGGACCAGCAGCGATCCGTTCCGCTGCAGCTTGCCCGGCCTGTAAACCACACTTTTCTTTTCGTCTTGTTGCTTCTGCGTGTTCGCCTCCTCTTTGCGCGATTACGCGGACACAATGAGGGAGAACTTTCAAAACGAAATCCGGTGCAGGTTATTATGTGATGTTTACGGCCCCAATTAATTACGAAGGAATTGCAGGGCTGCCGTTTAGCGCAAATTAAATGTCACGTCGGGAGTTACAGCGCCGAATATGTGGCTTGTCAGAGGAGGAATATTGCGAGGTTTTTGCATCACCAGGGCTCATTATCCAATAAAAATGAAATTTTCAGCAAACTCGCACACCGGATTTACAAGTTTGTGATTGAATTTTAACTTTGAATTATTGGATATATTATAAGCCTCGTTATCGAATTAATGTGAAATTTACAGAATGCTGCGGACTTGGTTTAAAAGTCTGTAATTAATTTTTATCCTCGCATTATAGCATCGGAACTCATTACAATCTTTTCGTCGTACTATGTTGTTATGGATTAAATAACGTTCATCAATTGTCAACTGTTAAACTATCAATGCCTTACACCGAAAGGAATAAATAAATAAATAAACTATCAATAAAACCCGGGCAACACACTATGCCGTTAATAAAATTTAACAGAAAGAAAATTTTACACAAAATTTAAGAGAAATCTAAGAACATTTGATAGTTGCAAACAACAATTATAAGTCAAAAACAATAAACATCTACTCATATAACTAAATTATATTACGAATTAATGATATCACATGATGATATGAATTGATAATGAATATTATTAATTGTACAGTTATGGAAGCTCAAACTCCCACAAACAGATCATTTAGTTTCGACTGCAGTAATTTAGTATAACAAAAATAGTTAAAAATCATTTACAAAGCAATATTTGACAATCACTTACAATCCAAAAATTTAGTATCAAACTGTGTTTAAAATATAATAGTTATTAAGTACTTCATTCTGTTAAGAGCTATAACGACCGCGGGAGCATTAAAGCCCTACTTCCCCGGGCTTCAAACAGCTCCATTGTTCGTTATAGCCTCCTTAACAGCCCTTAATACATAAATAACTATTGCATTTTTAACACAGTTTAAATTTTAAATGATTGTCAGATTTTGGTTCGTAAGTGATTATTAACTTGGATGTATTGAATTCATTAAACGTGCAGTTTGCAACAAAGTTGCACACTTAATTACAAGTTTATGTTATGTAACGTGGAAGCGTAGGATATAATATTATCCACGCTCATTATCGATTAAATGATGAATTTTCAATAATCTTTTACCCTTGGTTCATAATTGATGTTCAAAGTGAAATTATAGGATTTATAAGAGAAGGACGTTATGTAGAATTTTCAACAAAGTTGCGCAGTTGGTTATTAAGATTTTGTTTACAACAAATTATTATACATATTATACACTATGCGGGCTCTATAAAGGTCGAATATTCGTATTCTCTGATATTCAAACGTATACAGGAAGTCAATCATAATTACATTTATTAGGAATAATTGTGCATCTTAGAAGCTAAACTGACAAAATCCTGAATTTATCACTTCCTCAATTTTATTACTTCAGTACATGTTTTGTGGTTATATAGTCTGAAACATTTAGAACTACTAGAGTAAAAAATAAGTACATATTAGGTTGAAAGAAAAATAAACTTAGTCAGCAGTTTTTGCAAAACGACAAAAATGTTTTAAGAAGTTTTGGGATATACACTTACTTTATATTTAAACGTATGCTTAAAGTTAATCTTAATAACATTTATTAGAAATAATTGTGCCTCTCAGAAGCCAAGCTGATAAAATCCTGAATTTATCACTCCCTCAATTTTATTACTTCTGTACTTGTTTTGTGGTCAAGAAGTCTGAAAAATATAAAATAATTTTGCTCCAGATTTCTATACTACGTTAGGAAATGAAGTAAAAATGTAAAAAATAAGTATATATTAGGTTTAAAGAAAAATAAACTTTGTCGGCAATTTTTGGAAAACGAAAATTAAAAAAAAATGTTGTAAGGAGTTTGGGGTGCTCTTCCATCTACAGATAAATAGCAATTTTTGGAAAACAACAGTTTTTAAAAATTTGGTTTTAGGAATATTGGGGTGCTTCTCCATCTATACTTCTATTCTTTATATTCAAACGTATGCTTAAAGTCAATCTTAATAACATTTATTAGGAATAATTGTGCCTCTCAGAAGCTAAGCTGACAAAATCCTGAATTTATAGTCAGAATTTTATTACTTCAGTACTTGTTTAGTGGGTAAGTAGTTTGAAAAATATAAAATAATTTTGCTCTAGATTTTTAATCTTCCTTAAGAAACGAAGTACAAAACTAGAGAATAAGTATATATTAGGTTTAAAGAAAAATAAACTTTATCAGCAATTTTTGGAAAACAACAATTTAAAAAAATTTGGTTTTAAGAATATAGGGGTGCTTTTCCATCTACACATAAATAGCAATTTTTGGATAACAACAATTTTCAAAAAATTGGTTTTAAGATTATTGGGGTGCTTTTTCATCTACACTTCTTTCTTTATATTCAAACGTATGCGGAAAGTCAATCTTAATAACATTTATTAGGAATAATTGTGCCACTCGGAAGTTAAGTTGACAATATCCTGAATTGTCACTTTCTCAATTTTATTACTTCAGTACTTGTTTTGTGGTTAAGTAGCCTGAAAAATATAAAATAATTTTGCTCCAGATTTCCTTTCTTCGTTAAGAAACGAAGTAGACAAGTAAAAATAAGTATATATTACGACAATTAAAAAAAAATGGTTTTAAGAATATTGGGGTGCTTTTCCATCTACACACAAATAGCATTTTTTGGAAAACAACAATTTAAAAAAAAATGGTTTTAAGAAGTTTGGGGTGATTTTCCATCTACAGATAAATAGCAATTTTTGGAAAACAACAATTTTCAAATATTTGGTTTTAAGAATATTGGGGTGCATTTCCATGTACACTTCTATTCTTTATATTGACACGTATGCTTAAAATCTTAATAACATTTATTAGGAATAATTGTGCCTCTCAGAAGCTAAGCTGACAAAATCCTGAATTGTCACTTTCTCAATTTTATTACTTCAGTACTTGTTTTGTGGTTAAGTAGCCTGAAAAATATAAAATAATTTTGCTCCAGATTTCTATTCTTCGTTAAGAAACGAAGTAGACAAGTAAAAATAAGTATATATTAGGTTGAAAGAAAAATAAACTTTGTAAACAATGATTGGAAAACGACAATTTAAAAAAAAAGGTTTTAAGAATATTTGGGTGCTTTTCCATCTACACACAAATAGCATTTTTTGGAAAACAACAATTTAAAAAAAAAATGGTTTTAAGAAGTTTGGGGTGATTTTCCATCTAAAGATAAATAGCAATTTTTGGAAAACAACAATTTTCAAATTTTTGGTTTTAAGAATATTGGGGTGCATTTCCATGTACACTTCTATTCTTTATATTCAAACGTATGCTTAAAGTCTTTCTTAATTACAGTTATTAGGAATAATTATACCTCTCAGAAACTAAATTGATAAAATCTTGAATTTATCACTTCATCAATTTTATTACATCAGTACGTGTTTTGTGGTTAAGTAGTCTGAAAAATATAAAATAATTTTGCTCCACATTTATATTCTTCGTTAAGAAATGATGTTGAAAAGTAAAAAATAAGTATATATTAAGTTGAAAGAAAATAGACTTTGTCAACAAGTTTGAAAAACGACAATTTGCTTTTCATCTACACATAAATAGCAATTTTAGGAAAACAACAATTTAAAACAAATTGGTTTTAAGAATATTGGGGTGCTTTTCCATCTACAAATAAATAGGAATTTTTGGAAAACAACAATTTCAAAAAATTGGTTTTAAGATTATTGGGGTGCTTTTTCATCTACACTTCTTTCTTTATATTCAAACGTATGCGGAAAGTCAATCTTAATAACATTTATTAGGAATAATTGTGCCACTCGGAAGTTAAGTTGACAATATCCTGAATTGTCACTTTCTCAATTTTATTACTTCAGTACTTGTTTTGTGGTTAAGTAGCCTGAAAAATATAAAATAATTTTGCTCCAGATTTCCTTTCTTCGTTAAGAAACGAAGGAGATAAGTAAAAAATAAGTATATATTACGTTGAAACCAAAACAAACTTTCTCAGCAATTTTTAGAAAACGACAATTTTCAAAAATTTTGTTTTAAGAATATTGGACTGCTTTTCCATCTACACATAAATAGAAATTGTGGGGAAACAACAATTTAAAAATAAATAGTTTCAATAAGTTAGGGGTACTTTTCCATTTACAGATAAATAGCAATATTTGGAAAACAACAATTTTCAAATATTTGGTTTTAAGAATATTGGGGTTCTTTTCCATCTACGCTTCTATTCTTTATATTGACACGTATGCTTAAAGTCAATCTTAATAACATTTATTAGGAATAATTGTGCCTCTCAGAAACTAAGCTGACAAAATCCTGAATTTATCACTTCTTCAATTTTATTACTACTCACACACTTGTTTTATAGTTAAGTAGTCTGAAAAATATAAAATAATTTTGCTCCAGATTTCTATTCTTTGTTAAGAAACGAAGTAGAAAAGTATAAAATAAGTACATATTAGGTTGAAAGAAAAATAAACTTTGTCAGCAAGTTTGGACAAGGAAAATTTAAAAAAAAAATGTTTTAAGAACAATTCAAAAATTTGGTTTTATGAATATTGGGGTGCTTTTACATTAGCAATTTTTGGAAAACAACAATTTAAAAAAATGGTTTTAAGAAGTTTGGGGTGCTTTTCCATCTACACATAAAAAGCAATTTTTGCAAAACAAAAATTTAAAATAAATTGGGGTGCTTTTCCATCTACAGATAAATTGCAATTTTTGGAAAAAAAACAATTTTCAAAAATTTGGTATAAAGAGTTTGTGGTGCTTTTTCATCTACTTAGAGATATATTTGCGAAAAAATAATGGTTTTAAATATGGGCAGGGGGTATAAAAACAAATTGAGCAGGTAACACCCCATACTACTTTATTTGGTATGCAACTAAATTACCTTCAACTAAATACTTCAATTAAATTAATAACTTAAATTACTACAATATTCACTTGAATCGCTGAATTTATGTTATTATTATATGTATACTTGTTTATAGTTTTGGAGAAACGCTTTAACATGAAATATGACTACTTTTATGATATATGTGTAGATACAACTTGCCTATTGCGACTCGTATTTTAACACATTCAATTTATTTACATTGTAATACTTTTGAGTCAAGTTAGACGCCATTACAATAAACCTGTTAGGTATGGAGAGGTGCTAACTAAGCTGTATGTCATTGAATATAATCACCAATAATAGCGGTTTTGCAATGCGGGGGGTTATTTAACTGGCGCTGATTTTTCCATATATCATGTAAATTATGCTAATACCTGTGTGCATATTAAAATAAATGGGCAGTGCGCATAGATATTATTTATATAATGAATTCCACAATGGATGCCGCGAGGAGTAAAGAGGCATCATCACTAAAAATGCAGATAATACCTTTATGAATATTAATTAGACATTTGTGCAGTGCGTGGATAATTATCTGAGGATATTTGCATTACGGACAGAACGACGTGCAAATTGAGGAAACCGTTCTGATTGCTCTAATGAAGTTATTAATTTTCCAGCAGGAAGGGCTTATAGATATTTATGTATGTACATATACAGTAAAAATTGTTAATTTGATGGCTTATTTGATTAAACTTGAAGAAATAATTGCATCAAGATATAGGTAGATATAATGTTTTTTTGCCTAATTAAATGTGCTACTGAGTGTCTTTATAATAATCAATTTACTCTAGGAACTAATATTGGTAGATATAATGATTTTTTGCCTAATTGAAGGTGCTACTGATTGACCTTAAAATAGTATTGTTGTAGAGCCCTACAACAAAATATCAAAATTTAAGGCCGGCAATACGAAGTAATACAGGAATATAAATAATTTAATTGAACAAATTTACATGTTCGATTTAATATTTTCGAACGCTCCCTAAAAGAGAAAACGAAAATTACATGCCTCCTCAATCCTCGCTCACTTCGGCATTCGATCGCTTAATTTTCCCGCTTTAATTGGCGTGCATATTTATTTATACCTTCCGTCTGCAAATGCATTCGTGCGTAATTGATGTTAATAACTTTATGGGAACATGCCCCGACTTGTCTGGGGTTTGTGTGTTTAATTTATAACACGGAAGGACGTGAAGGAGAGGCGCAAAACGAAATTTCGTGATAAATATGTGGTTTCTCTTTTCTCCGATTCACGTTGGACGCGTTGCGGACGTCGTCATAAATTTCGCCTTTGTTAAAGCATCCGTTTTAAGCACCCTGGGCTAATTGGACGCATAAAGTATGAGAAGTATATTTAATATGTATGTGAACGCGAATGGAAACTAAATGGTAAATATTGCGATTTACAGTAACAGGTACAGGCTCCTGGATGAAGAGATATAAAGCGGGTTTAAAATTATCTATAATAGTTTGTTGGCACAATTTTAGATGATTATTAAAATTTCAATATATGTTCAGTATTATCGATAGATAAACCTACTACATATTATTCTCACTTTAAATACAGATACAATCTGAGAATTTTAATTGCAAGGATGTAACGTAAAAAATGTAATGTATAAAATATCATTATGATAAGTTGTTATGGCATCAACATCAGACAAGGAAGAATTAAAACATGCACATAAAATTAAAACTATGAATGCCTTGTGGTATCCAGTTGACTCCCGTATTCAGTGCCTCGCCTTGACGTGGACGTTTGTTTTCTCGCACGCCAACGAACGCACGAGAGCACCCCAGGCTATAAACATTGATCAATTTTTTTTTCTGCTCCCAGATTTTCGTGTTAGAAATTCCGTGGGTCCGAACATTTTTGAGCGTTTATATTTCCCTAATATCAAAATTCATTTTTTTAAGGGGAACTTCAGATGCCATATACTGTTAAACTATGTACATTAAAAAACCCTATGTGGATGAAGCGAAACCCATAGAAGCAAAATTTTCAAGTTTTGGAAGTTGCGGTGGTAATTAGCCACAGCAAAAGATATAAGTTGTGTTAAATCAGTAACAAAAAATAGATTAGCAGAATTTCATTCGATATGCTCATACTTCGAGAAATGCATAAAATGCGAAGAGTTAGTGTGTGGAACAATAATTAACGGAGATCTGTAATTCGATAAAATGCTCCAAGCATATGATTATCCTTAAACTTCAAGATAATCGCAAAGATTACTATAAAGTGATTGTATCCACTATTGATTTTTACCTCGGCATTATTTATTGTGCCATTATTCATAATATTAATTACACCGTTTATTGTTTGCATTGTACGCATGATGCAATTAATTAATTATATTAACGTGTAATTATTACGGTTTGTTTGTCGTTTCTAATTATTTATTAATAAGCGACATTTTAAACGTTATTTTATTATGTGAATTTGAAGCAGCTCTACAATTTATTTGTATTATGGGGCCATAATGGCAGTTAATTACGTTCTATTTTACTGTCATAACCGGTGTATTATTATAATAATGATTTAGCTGTTATTGTGTGGACACAGACTTTACAATGCAATCTCAATGATGATTGATATGAATTAGTAACAAAGTCAACATATGTAATTTTAAATTATTCATGTTCAAATATAACAAAATTGATCACATCATTGGTGTAACAAAAATCATGCACGAAACATAATATACAGGGTGTAACAAAAATCATGCACAAAACATTTTCTGGGGGCTCCATTGAGAAAACAAATTGGCAAATTTAATATTTCAATTTTCGGAAATTGAAACAAAATTTACCCTTTACAAAATACTAGAATTAAGTTACAATTAGACATATTTATATACCGAGTGATCATTTAAATTTCAGCCCGAGTTATTCATGGACATTTTCGCAGCCAATCTCGCCTTTCTTATTCAATTCAATTTTATTCAAATTTACTTTATACACGTAAGCCACATTACAAAATATTGTAAAATATGTTTTATTGCGGATGTGCGAGTCAGTAGAAACATATACATTACTGAGATACATATCTGCTTAAATAATACATGATCAGATGTAAAAATACAAAAATGTAATACACAATAATGCTAGAATACTAAAATAAAATACTAAAATAAAATACAAAAATACAAAAATAATACAATAAAAAGAAAAGATCACACAAGGATTATTGGCAGCGAAAATTTCCAGGGATAACTCGGGCTGAAATTTAATGATCACTCGGTATATAAATATGTCTAATTATAACTTAATTCTAGTATTTTTAAGGGGATTTTCAATATTTTATTTCCGAAAATTGAAATATCAAATTTCCCAATTTGATTTCCCAATGGAGCCCCCAGAAAAAGTAGAGCATGATTTTTGTTACACCCTGTATAGTACGTTTCGTGCATGATTATTGTTACACCAGTGATCAGTTTTGCTATATTTGAACATGAATATTTTAAAATTACATGTATTGACTAATTCATATCAATTGTATTACTAATTCATATCAATCATCGGTGAGATTGAAGCTGAAATTTCAATGATCACTCTGTATGTACAATCGTAATCCGAAAATACTTTTATTATGAATTCTTCTGAATAAGTGAGTATAGGCATGCATTGCAATAAAGAAAAACAGAACTGATTTGAAAAAGTGTGGCGCGTATGAAATGAAAGTGCTCTTCCTCTTCACAAGGACGTTCGCTGGCGTCTATCCATTCGGTTCCTCTGCTCTTTTTTCTATTCCGTGCGAAGAATAACGGCAAAAGTTGTGTGCAGGAGAGAGAAAAAAGTATAAAGTCACGGACATAATTACGGTGTTTAGCCATTAGCCGGCATTTTTCCATTCACTGGAGCGCGGTTTTTGCGGACAGAGACGGACCGCTTTATATTTAGCAACATCATGTAAATATGCAGCTTTTTTCTGCAAGACTGTGATAATTATAGGAGCGCACATGTGCTTATTAGTGCTGATAAATTAATATCCATTAATTAATGAGAAGTAGGTATGGAGATTCGAGCACGGTGAGAACCCTGATTGGTTATGCAAACTGCTGACATGTTGGAATAGTTGTCATCCACATGTTGGGATTAATCCCAAGAAACCTATACATCTTGTAATTACAGAGATTTAATTAAATTGCATCCCATATAATGTACCAAGGAGGTCGATAAATTTCGTATTTTATATTTTTTGTATATAAATGAATTTCAATATGATTCGTAATATCGTACACTAGTAAATGTCAAACAAATAATGTTTTAAGAAAATTTATCCTGAATGCCATTTTGGCAAAGTTACAAAGAAGTTCTAAGAAAATTTCTATTGAGTGATATTTTGCAAAATAACAAACAAAATTTTCGACTAATCGCGGTTTAAGGGCTGAAAGACCAGGTCTTTCCAGGTCAAGATAGCCTTTTCGCCATCTTGCTATATTATATCTATGTGTTTTTGTAAGTATATATCATGACTGCTTAATAAATCTGTTTTCTCTCTCGGTTCTAACACACAATGCTGCTCGGGCTTATTATTATTATTATTATCATTATTATTATGCAACAGCTTCGACACAGTTAACGATCGATTATTCGATTTATTTTAGCTTAGTAATATTGTACTAAACAATTCAACAAATCAAGTTTTTGAATGTTGTATGTGGACATATAGTGGAATTTTAACGAGGGTGCAGACAATAATGAAAGGTCACAGTCCTTCGGTGGACGCTGACCTGACCTAGAAGTAACCGGCTCCTGTCAAATTTGGACGCTCGAGTCGGACCCAAGGTCTGCACATTTTTCCTGGGCTATTGTGCAACTGCACTAATTAAAAACGCATTAAATTGATTGTTTGTGTAAAATTAACTCCACGTTTACGATACGATACGTTTAATTATGAATGCCGTAAAAACTAAAAATAAAATGTTTCTGTCAACAAAGAGTGATTACTTATGAGAGGATATGTTAAAATTAAAACAAATATTAATGTGTATCGCAATGTACCCAAGTATGTGTAATGCACTCAAGGCATGCCACTTTGGTAACGAATTACTAATCAATAATTGGAAATGTTCAATGTGGAGAAAAAATAACACGACGTTGAAGAGGATACGTGGGTGTCATTTCATGAAAAGTTTACATAAATAAATAAAAAATTACAATAATTATTGAACAGTAAAAATGAGGAATATTACTTCTAGAGAAGGGAGTGAAAAATTAAAAAAAATATTAACATACAATAACAACTAAATGCGTAACTAACAAAAAAAAGAAAGCAAAAAACAAACAGCGTGGTGGGACGAAAACATAAAACAAGAAGTCAACTAAACAAGAAATAATGGCAATAAATACCTGGAAAATAAGACAAGCAGAAACTATGAATATATAAAGAACAAAGAACCAAAGTAAAAAGAACAATAATACACTACACGCAAATGAATTATCGCATATTCCAAAAAACACAATTATTATATATTTTTTTTACGTTGCCGATGTGATTCGTGTTTGTAGGTACCTACCTAGATAGAAAAAATAAATAAAAATTTGCGATAATTCTTTTGAGTAGACACAAAAATGGATAAACATTCAGAGAAAACTTGGAAAATTACAGCAAACTCAATAGAGAAAAAAATCTACATGGTACTAAAAAACAAGAAATAAACAACAAGAAGAAAGATAACACGAAAAAACAATGGAAAATAAAATAAGCAGAAACCTTAAACTATACAAAAAACAAAGAACAAAAGTTAAAAGAACAGAACAAAGTTAACAGAAAAGAATATATGCAAAACAAACAAAACATGGACAAAATTCGGAGAAAAGTTTGAAAATGACAGCAAAAGCAATTAAAAGATATTCAACAAAGTACTAAAAAACCTAAAAAAAACAAGCAAAAAGAGAACACGACAAAAATAAAAGAGAAAACAGAGAGATAAAAAAGGACGAAAAAAGGACAATAGAGAGAATACTTTGAAAAACTACTTGAAACAGAAAATATAGTAACAAAGTAATAAAATAATGAGAAAAGAACAAACAACCGAAGAAGTTGCGGAAGAAGAAAAAGAAGAAGACAACAAATCAGAGATTAGATAAATTGAAAGAGGCAACAAAAACAACAAAGAATGGAAAATCAACAAGTGGAGATAGGATAATAATAGAGATAATAAAGACAATATGAATAAGTGAAAACATTTTATCAAAATGTTTCACCAAGAATTAACCACTACCTCAAATTATTGAATTGACAATGAAGACTATAGACGAAAAGTGATAAGAATTTTTACATGAAAACATGAACAAAATGTGTACAGCAGAAAGATTTACTTAAGAATGTATAAATATTCAAAAACAACAAAAATTTACAAATCCATCTGCAGGCCCATGATTGACTACGGCCAGATCATACTAAAAAATGTAAGAAACACCTGCCAACGAATTACGGACGTAATTGAACGGAAGACATTAAGACTTCTCACTAAATTAAGACATAAGGACAATCATCTTCATAACATATCAAACATAAATTTATACAAGATCACCAAAATCATACCCATCCAACAAAGACTAGACAAACTACGAAATAAATTTCAACAAAAACAGGACAATAGGACAATACTCGACGAATTGTGTATTAAAAGACAAAACAAACGCACTACAAAATTACATCCGACAAAAACGCTTCATGAATCATATTACACTTCATAACACTCTCTTCACACTATCAAAATAATCACTCATGAATCACATATAGGTAATGTTATATAATATAATATGTAATGTAATGTATAATGTAACGTACGTATAATGTAATGTATTATGTTAGGCAAGGCGGAAAGACCCTATGGGGTCGATAGCCTAATAAAGATTGTTTATATATATGGAATAAAGTTATTATCAAAGAGTGCACGAAAATTAATAAGCAAAAAAAAAAAACAAAGTTATGGTCATAATAAACGAAGAAGAAATGATAAACATAGAGATAGAAGGAGAACTGATAGAAGAGATAAAATACTTTCCGTATTTCGAAGTGACTTTTGAAGAAATCACAGAACAGAAAAGGCAAGTAACATACTTACATGAATTAGTCTCTTTCAATTATTAAAATATGTCTGTATGTAAAATTAAATATTATAACTGTTTTTATTGACTTGTCATATCCACCGAAGATGAAAGGATAATCGGGAGAACAGATAGAACAGATAAAAGACTTTCAATATTTAGGAGTGGCTTTTGAAGAAATCACAGAACAGAAAAAAGGCAAACAACCTACTTACATCAATTAGTCTCTTTTAATTCTTAAAATATGTCCTTATGATAATTTAAATATTGTAACTTCTTTTATTGACTTGTCATATCCAACTATGGGCCTTACCTGACTAATAAATTATGTTTATAGTTGTATGTTTATATTATTGTTTATTACGCAGTAAACAATTCATTTATAGGGAAAAATAAAGCACGAAAATCAAGGTATTTAAAATAATATTTAGGCCCATTCTGACGTACGGATGCGAGACATGGGCATTATACCGAAAGCTAAAATGTAGAGTACAAGTCATAGAGATGAAATATCTCAGAAAGGTAAAAGGTGTAACAAGAAGATATATTTTCAAAAATGTAACGATCCTTACCGAGTTGAATGGATTTAATGTATTGTAACATAATTGTAATAATCAATTTTTATATTGTATTTTAGTATTTTTAGTATTATTTTAGTATTATTATTTGTAATTCTAATGTTGACTGTCACATCCACTAGCAGATGTAAATACACAGTACATATGGCGACGAGATTAAAGAATTAAATAGAATTTAAAAAATAAAATTAATAAAAATGCTGCTCTCGGAATGCTGCGATTTAAATTTTCACAAACGTGAACAATACTCGCATATTTTCAATGTGCATTTGGGAATTATTTCCTCCGGCAACTGGAGAGTAGTTTCGATCTTATTTGATCTCATCAGTCCAGTATAGCCAGATTCGTAATTCTCAAATGCACATTTTCGAAAATATTCGATGTTTAGTTCACGTTTTAGAAAATTTAAATCGCACCATTCCGAGAGTCCATAAATTCATTAGTTAAAAAAGATATATGTTTAGAAATGAAAATATAAGCACGGAATTGAACATAGAACCAATTAATAATTTTATAGAAAAGAAACTAGAATGGATGAGACATATACATAGAATGAGAGATAACATACCGGTAAATAAATATGGGTAGTACGAGTAACAATAAATAGCTAAAGAGGAAGACCAAAAGAAACGTGGAATAAAATAATACAAAAGAACCTAACAAAAAGTGGAAAAACAGAGGATGTTTATAGAAGTAAAATAAGAGATGACAACTAAATGCCTGTTGTTTTATGAAAACTATTTTCATTCTTCAATAATAAATATACAAAATTGGCTGGACAAGACTCCGACTAATAAATAGTGGTGGGTTCAGTTCTTGCCTAAGGAAGTTGTTCAATTTCCTCTCGAGTAGAGGTACAGCATGCTTTTTATTTATCATATTCAAAGATAGTGATCATAATAGTGCTAAAGATTTCATTAATCGATTTCTTTAATGAAACATAAAAATACTAGTGGCAAAAATAACCTGATAATAAATTTTCACGTGTTTTTTGATAAATTATTGAATAACAAATGCAATAATGATATAAGAAACCATTCAAAGTTTATGACCTAATTTATCACCATTGATAATAAAAATCAGAAATCTATTTGTCGTAAAGTATTTGTATTCTATTCTAAATAGCCTAATACAATCGGGGCGTTTATTTTAAAAACAACACAAGTCCAAAAATGCACAAATCGAGTAAACAGCAAACGGCTCTCAATGTTTATGCACCAACAAATCCGTTTGTTCGAAAAACAATATAAGTCGCGTGTAACAGGTCAATGAAAATATAGCAATTCTTTAAAAACGACACATGTCCATCGGATTTCATTCTTAAGTGTCAATATCTGAACAAAAAGCAAGAAATATCATCAGCAACACTGAAGAATCTTAAGCATTTAATGGGTTTCTTAGAGGAACCCCAAAATGTATCATTTTAGGATCAGTTGTTTGCTGAGCAATATTTAAGTGTTGTTGATGAGGAACCCAAACTGGACGAAGATGACAACAGTAGTGGTTGTGAAGAGTTCAAATTTTTAATTAAAATTTTTGAAAACGTAGTTTATTTGTATTTTTATTTGTACGCATTACAAAATTTACACTTAAAAACAACATAAGTCCAAGTTTTTTCCCCGTTTTTTTCTTGTTTCAGAGTTCTTATTTAAAATCATTTTTATTTTTAAATAAATTGAAATGAATACAACAGAATAGCCTGAATTATTTTCCCAGTACTTTGAGTAAAACTTCCACTGAAACTTTTTTAAATTTCCCACAAAACTGATATTTGCAAATGTGCACTTTTTAAAATAAACGCCTCAATTTCCTTCTACTCGATCGATTTTGAATATGATTGATATTTTGGTGTAACATTGGCGTTTTTTATTATTATATTATTTGGAACTAAAACAAGATCATGCATTTATAGGTTTTCGAATACATCGAAATATAAAACGGAAAAGATTCAGCTTTCAGTTATTTACTATTATTTATAATATTATAATTGAAGCATCAACGCTACAACGTTATAAAACAAAATTTTCCAAAAAATCCAAATATGTGACAGTTGGTAGCAAATAAGTTTGACTGGTAGTGATTAGTTGTCATTTAACTAAATTTTCTGTATCTCTGCATTATATTAACTATTCGCATATTGCATCATTACATTTACATCATTTACATTTTTACATTGATATTATATGTGCCATTGCAACAGTCATGGTGGTGGATGATTCCCAGTAAATCGTATTATAGTGTCTTTAGTTGTACTGAGTGAGTTTCGTGGTCGTTCATCCAGGTCGATTTCGTTTGAGTGCAGGATTTTGGAGAGGTATACCTTTGGATTTACTGATGCCTTCAATGTCTATCAGGCAATTCCGGAAGTTTAGTCCATTTCAAATCCCTTGGTCCTTATGAAGTCTGTTGGCTGAGTTGAGTTTTGTCATTTAGTATGTTTGTTTATGTTGGCCAGGAGATTGTACTGATGGTTAGCCTCCTCTCCCTCTAGCTCATTTAGCGTTATCCAGGGTGCACGTGTAGTCTTCTACTACGGACGCGAGCTAGTTTGCACCCCAAAGCGGGGTTGTAACGTTGTTACTCAGTTTTCACTGCAGATTTCCTCACTCAATCAGCTTCACTTATAAAGTTGTTCGAAAAATATATCAATTTTAAGAAACATTTCCTTTATTCTATTTCTTATTTCTATTTCCTGTATCTCTACATCGTAAATTAGAAGAGATCCGATTATACATGTAGAAACATTTCCTTAATTCTAGTCCACGCTTTAAGTATAAATTGTTGTGAAGGCACTTAAATTCACGAATGGCGTATCATTCAACATAACCTTAACAAGAGCACATTATTTTTGAAGTCACAAAACTCTCTCATATTAGAAACTGCGTTAAACCTAAAAATAAGAGAGCAAACTTTTTTTGTGCACAGGGTACTTCAATCAATAGCTGCTTCGTTCAATCTATACTGTTATCAAAACTTTACCATTTGAACGTGAACTTAATTCAATATATTTTTATTATATTCCGGTATTGTTAGATTAGGTTAGGTTTGGCCATGAACATTCTTCTTACTAAAATCCTACAGACAAATTCAAGTCGACCCCAGTTGCTACTACAGCTTCTTCTTCTGCAAGTGTCTATCCGTTCCGGATGTTGGCTATCATATATGCTATCTTAACTTTGTCCACAGCTGCACGGAAGAGGCCTGTGGTTGTCGTGGAGAACCAACTCCTCAAGTTTTCAAGCCACGAGATTTTTCTTCTCCCAATGTTTCTTTTCCCTTCAACTTGGCCTTGTAGTATGCACTGAATGAGTCCGTATCTACTAGAGTTGCGCATGATGAGTCCCAGGTATTGTAGTTTTCTGCTTTTAATCGTGGTCAGGATTTCTGTCGTTTTGACCATTCTTCTTAGTATTTCGGCTTTGGTAACACGGTCTTTCCACGATGTCCTTAAGGGGGAACGCACCTACTCATTTCTTATGGAGTTTTTAACGATTTTTCATGAGACACTGAGCGGCAATGAGGCTCGATTTAATAAATTAAAAATATCCATGACCAACCTAAAGTATATGAGAAGTTCCCTATTGAAGCCGATTTTTGAAAAAAAAAATTTTTAGCATGAAAAAAAAATGTTGAAAATTGTGAATTATTAACTGTATTTCTACATGCTATTTCAACGTTTCAAACTATTAAATTAACAAAAAACGCTCTATAGGGAACACCGCAGATCTATTATCTACAAATACATATAATTAACAGCAAAATTGACAATGCCATTTTCCTGTAATATCTCATGAAAAATCTCGGTAATTTGAGGTCGCGTTTCTAGGCATTCGGAAGACGCACCTACAATTGTCCCTCTCGCACGGTTCGCACTACAATCGACAACGATCGGCTCTTGATAACATTTACCTCGAACTTTCATTACAATGTTATGGCCTGGCAGCGGTACTATTGCGGTTAAACATTTTTTGTGACATTGCTGAAATCATATAGCATATAGTGTAGGGATATTCAGATGTAACCGGATATACTTGTATACTGAACCGAATAAAAAATCGGATAAGGACTGCGCATGACTACAATATATTACTTATAAAAAATAAAGCAAATAATTACTCTACTATAGATTGGTAGTTATACTAGTTGCCATTCGAAACTACTACACAAATTAATATATCGTATGTGATAGTAGCGAAGTAATTGTTTAAATAGTTTAATTTAATTTTAATTAATAAAAATGTATCGCGATATTAACGCTACCACCATTAAAACAAATGTTAATAAATCTACTTCAGCGATCATTTTCTTTTTAGAAATTTCTACTAAATTTTAAAATAAATTAACATATCATAAATTTAAGTTACTTGTTCGTTTTATAATTATTATTATTAACTCATATTTCAGAAAATTATAATTATTATTTATTAAAAATAATTATATGTAAAAACGAATTTCATACGGTAAAAAAATGCAGTTTAAGATTATTATTTCAACAAAGAGTTGTTGTACATGTATATATGTGTAAGATTACTTTATTAAAATAATTTATTATGATGGAGTATTAATTAAATTTTAGAGAAATGAATAAAACACATAACTATGCTGCAGTTAACACGTATATATTATTTTATCTTATTTGATTTAGTGAAATTGTAATAAAAATAATTTATTTAATTATGTTATAAATTATATTTGTTTCAAAAAATGCAGAAAATAGTTAATGATATAAGCTATAATAGTGTGTATAAAAGTGTTCTAAAACAATATACACATTGAACCTCATTTAAAATCGGCATAGCTCTAAATTATTCACAAAAACAATACGAAAACGAAGAAGTAACATTTTATTATTAAAATCTATATTAAGTATAATATTTCCAAAAACATTTTTACAATAATTACAATATACTGAAACACTGTGATTTGTCCATTGTATAGCTTTATACTCGATTTTTAATAGTTCTGGCAAGTAATGCATAAAATAAAGGTCTTTTAATTTAGCGTGCATATGTTCTTTAAAGAAATCAGTGTTTCTGCAAATTTTCGGAAACAAAATTCCTTACGGAGTCCAAACTACAAAGTAACAAAACAGTTTTTCAGCTACATGTAACTGTCCCTGAACTTGATAGTAGTAGTTGTGCAGAGTTTTCAGCATCAATTTACCATCTTTTAAAATCGCGAAATTAATAATTTTTTCCTTAATTGCCTCAGAAGGAGTTAAATTTCTTGCATTGTAAGGACATTTTATTTCAACTATATTGTCTTCCTCAATTAATCCATCCGGGATTACTCCCAAATAAAAATCATTTATGTGAATGTATAGTCCGCAACGTTTGATTTTTTTTCCAATGAAATTTTCAAATTCGTGTCGAGCAATGGGTTCATTATCAATTCCATGTTGCGTACTTTTCGCATAAAAATTATTACCGAGGAGCGATTTTATTGTATTTTATCTATTTGTATTTTTGCGTAATTTGCAAATTTTTCCAAATGATGACGCAGTGATCCGTTTTCTTCGTTCCTCAATCCATAACGCGCAGGCTGATTGGTCTGTTGTAGAACTACATATTTTTAAAATGTCGTCTTTATTTTACTTCTTTAATAATCATGATGTCTTTAAAATTACATGAGAAAAGGCCACAATGTTCAAAAGCTTGCATTTGTTCTACAAAATGCGCCACATTCATAATTCGGTGTCCTTACAATTTCTCAATTCTCCTAAAATTATCAATGTTATTGAAAAATTGTTATTGAATTGTGAAATGTATTATTACAAATATAAATTGCTTGATTCGGAATGACTCAGATCCTCCAACTGAATATTTTCTCCACACACATTTTCTGATTCTGGCCGATCAAATGTTTGGTATTCAGAATTTTTATTTTTATTCTGTGCAGAACATTTTGTAAAAGTATAAATTACATTATAGAATGTTGGTCTAAATTTTACCAATTTCGTATCTGCTCAAAAAAATGAGATCCTATACTGTAGGATACCCAGCAATACCTTTTCTAATTGTAATTCAAAAAACCGTAAAATGTATTTTTGATTAGTCTATTGTAATTCAGAAACAGTCAAATGTAATTCAGAAAGCGTCAAGTGTAATTCAGATTAGTTAATTGTAATTCAGATAGCGTGAAATATATTTCAGATAGCGTCAAATATATTTCAGAAAACGTAAATTGAATTTCATGAAAGTGATACTTTTTTAGTGTAGATGTGAAAATATTTTTACATCTAGAGAAGAAAATTAACACGTAAAATTAAATGGAAACATACATTCATTTCGATGGAAACGACTTTACAAACATTAATTTCAGTAATTTGCATTGTGACTGTGACAGTTGATTTTGAATTAAATTGAACTTGAAAGTTTTCAACTTGAAAGTACATACTCTAATATCTAATATTTTATAAACTGCAATATCGTAGAAAAAAATAGCATTTCCTACTCGAGATAAAATGCGTTTTTTTTTCATTTGTGGATTTTATCCACAAAAAATGGTGTTTTCTGAATTACAATTGACTGATTTGAATTACATTTGATGCTTTCTGAAATACAATTGACCAATCTGTATTACATTTGATGCTTTCCGAATTACAATTGAAAAAGGTGCAAGTGAGTAGGGTTGGAATAAATCAAGATTTTTTTTAAATAAATCTAAAATCAATTATTTAAACAAAAATCATCAGTGAGTTTTTACCAGGATAACTGTGATTTAAATCAATTCATTTGCTTCACGATATAAATCATTATAATTACGATTATAATCATATATATATATATATATATATATATATATATATATATATATATATATATATATATATATATTTTAATAAATCGATTGATTTTGTTTTGTCACATTGAAGCGTGGTCAAATTTTGTAATCATGCGAAAAAAAGGGACCTGTTTTGGCATCCCATGAACAAGAATTGATGATTCAAAACCATTCCATGTACCATGTGATGGACAAAAAATGTGATGGACTCTATAGTTACATTATATTTTGAATTATTCACCTATTGGAATGCATAAACAGTGTAAAAGCAATGATTAATTTAAAAAATAATAATTTTGATTTAAATCAATGATTTATATAAAAAAATCAATTGATACACCAACACTGGTTGTTAGTATTCAAAATGTAAATGGAAAAAGTATATTTATAATATCTCTACCTTATTTTCATTACAAAAATACTTTTCTGCTTCGTCTCCAAGAACACAGAGACAATTTGGATATCTTTCCCATATTCACTACACAATAAATCACAATTCTCAAGTAACACAATTCTGCAAATAGTGCGCCAGGGAGTTATGTAACTCGCCCATATGAAGGCTCCACGATACACCACCGGACCACGTCAGCAGTTCACCTAAAGCAGAGCATATGGCCTGCTAGCAAATATCCTTTGTGTGGGACACCCTGTACATACCGGGTGTATATTTCAAAACATGCCAATTTTAAACATTAGTTTAAACTTAAAAAAAAACACATCGATTGATTTTTCGAGGGGGAAATTTAAAAACAACTTTTTAAAGTCAAATAAATTTTGAGTGTCACCCCCTCCTCCATAGCCACCACCACTTTAAAATTTCAAATGGCACCGACACCTTGCAAACCTCATTTTAAAGCTGAAAAATCTAGAGGGGTGAAATAAAATATGTTCGTCCACACGTTTTGGAAAAAATATGAACCTGAAAAATTCCAAAACAATTACATTGAACGAAGTTCTTTTCTATGCAACAAAAAAAACATATATTGTCAGATATTTAAAATTCAAGTAACATGGTTTTTAACATCTACCTCGAAAACTGATTCGACTTGTTTTTTTTTTTTGTTTCATTGAATACATAATACATAATACATTCGATACATTCGTTCGATATATTTTTTTTACCAATGTTATGGACAAAAATCTATTTTTATCACGCCTCTACATTTGTTATTTTAAGCTTTAAAATGAGGTATCGCAAGGTGGTCGTGCCTTTTAAAACTTCAAAGTGGGGGTGGCTAGGCAGGAGTGGGTAATATCAGAGCCGAAAATCGAAAATAAGAATTGATTATTTAATTCACATTACTTAGTTATTAATTTAGTAAAGTCAAATTTCCCATCCGCCACAGTGTGCGGCGCAGTGATAATTCCTTTGTGGATAATGCGGCTGCCGCATCCGTTTGTCGGTGAAATGCCGCCGCCTTCGGAGCCCCCCCCCCCTGATTTAGTAAAAAAAAGTAAGAGGCGGTATTTACCGAAAAATACGATGCCGTCCGAGTGTCATAGCTATTACAACATTCCCAATAAAGTGTAAACATAACGTCGCTCTAAGCGAATTATTATTCATCTGACTTACTATAGGATATCTAAAGCAAGTAATTGATATGCACTGTGCACAAGTGAGGTAGAGATGAAAAATATTATATTTTAAATTTTGTACTACGTCCGATGCACGTCCGGATGTGTTGGAAACATTATTCAATAATTGAAAAGTCGCCAGCAAAAATAAAGTGCGTTCCCCCTTAATATCCTTCTGTAGAGCCACGAGATTTTTCTTCTCCTAATGTTTCTTATTCCTTCAACTTTGCCTTGTAGTACGCACTCAAGGAGTCCGTATCTACTAAAGTTGCGCATGATGTGTCCCAGGTATTGTAGTTTCCTGGTTTTAATCGTGGTAGTATTTCGGCATTGGTAATATGGTATTTCTATGATGTCCTTAATATCCTTCTGTAGAGCCTCATTTCATATGCTTCTAGTTTTGTTGTGTTAGCAACCGTCAGCGTCCAAGCTTCCATTCCATAAAATAACACAGAGAATACGTAGCAGCGTAAGAGTCTCATTTTGGTGTCTATGGTTAGATCACGACTTTTAAAGGCTGTGGCCATTTTGATGAATATATTTCTGCTGTTTTCAATCCTGCTTTTTAGTTCCTGTGTCTGGTTCTATTGCTCATTAATAAGGGTGCCTAGATATACATACTTTTTAACGCTTTCGATGTTCCCCTGCTCCAGCTCTAGTTGCTGTTGGTGGTGTTGTGGAATGTTCTTACTTATGATCATGAATTTGGTTTTGTCCATGTTGATATCGAGTCCATATCTGTGACTAGTGCTCATTAAGCTATTTATTATTAGTTGTAAGTCTTTTATGTTGTCGGCCATGATCATGGTTTCATCTGCGGATCTTATGTTGTTTATACGTTTTCCTTGTAAAGAAATTCCTTCTTGGGTATTTACTAGGGCTTCCCGAAATATGAGTTCAGAATAGATTTTAAATAGCAGTGGAGACAGTACACATCCCTGCCTCATACCGAGTCGAATTTTTATTCTTTCTGTGCTATCGTCGCCGATTCTTACGCTTGCCGTTTGGTTACAATATAGATTTGTAATTATTCTGAGGTCTTTATCGTCTATTCCTGTGTTTTCCAGAATTTGTATCAGTTTTTGGTGTTGGACTCTGTAGAAGGCCTTTTTGTAATCAATGAAATACGCGTATACATCACAATTCATGTCTTACTCTCTGTACTAATCCTTGCACACTAAAGAGAGCTTCTCTTGTCCCGACTGCGTCTCTAAATCTAAATTGTGTGGGTCCGAGTTGTCCTTCCACTTTATTGTATATTCTTTTATGTATAATTTTTAGAAACACTTTCAATAGGTGGGTAATTAGGCTTATTGTTCTATATTCATCGCATCTTTTTGCCGATGTCTTTTTTGGAACTGTTAAGAATTCTGATTCCAACCACTGTTGTGGTATTACACCTGTGTTGCAGATATTATTAAGGATTTCGGTTAGCCATTTAATTCCTTCGTCGTCTAGTGGTTTCAAAAATTCAGCGTGGAATCCGTCTAGCCCTGGACTTTTACCGTCTTTGTTTTGTGGCATTTCGTACTTCGTCTTTCAGAATGCTTGGGCCTGTTTCTGGCTGTATATGATGAATTTCTGGTTTTTCGTCTTGGAATAGTTGTTCGATATATGTCTTCCATGTGTTCTTTATTGCGTTTTTGTCTATTAGTATGTTGCCACCGTTGTCAACGAGTTTGCTCACTTCTTTTCTTTTGTATGTTCAAGTAACTTCCTTCATCTTCTTATGTACGTTAAAAATGTCATGTTTGATCTGCAGCGCTTCTATCTCGGCACACTTCTGTTTCGTTTCCTGTTCTTCGTTTCCTATAGCTATCCCATATAGCTTAGTAGATACTAAACACGGTTATAAAGTACTACTGTTACTACTACTACTACTATCACTGAATGTCAAGATATCATATTATCAATCACATGATAAATTACATTCTGATTAACATTAGCAGCTATTAAGCTTTAGCAACTAATAGCGTCGACTATGTATTGGTTGCTGGAGTTTATTAGAAAGTTACACGTCTAAAACTATAGATAATTGTCTACTTAAATTTATAATTAATGATCAAATATTAGTATCGTACTAATAATGTTGTAATTATTAAATTTTCTGTGATTACATGAATAAAATAACAAAACCGTAATGCAAACAACGTGTGGCTCATGGAATATCTCAATTAATTAATTGAAAATAATAGCGGAAATTATATTTCGTGTATAATGAGAATTACGCGTTCGCATTCCACAATAACTCATTTCATATTTTTCGCAGATATTAATTACCATGAGCTCGATTATTAATTGCCTCTGGATTCTAGGGACAAAATAAATTACGGCTTCATTAACTGCGCTCGGTAATGACAATGCAAATTCGCCGATAAATTGCTCGTGGGCTGGAATTCCTCCAGAACCTTTTTTATCAGTTCCTTCCGCGCTTTATGTCGCCGAAGATTCGCCGTTATTTATCTATTATGCACGCCAACGATGGGTCGTAAATAACAATAATAAATTTCCATGCAAGTGGACGGTATCAACTAGAGGTCTTCCGTGCGCCTTGGGGGTTCCTGCCGAGGAGGGAGAAGTCCCCAGGTAGGTGTAAATATAATTGCTCGTACACGGTGGTTAATAATAAATGTGAGCAACTAAATGCATATCAGCCTGGAGGTTGCAGGTTACACATGTTATTTGCAACTAATTGCCCTCGCATGGAATTAATTGCGCATAAATTACATATAATTTTGGCGGAGACTCCAAACGCGGCCCTCATTATGTGCGATTAACAATTCGATTTTTTCGGGCCGTGATTTGCACGTTCGGTTAATTAATTTTAAATTATCGCTGCACGCCGGGCACACACCGGTCTTCGTGAAAACTAAAAAATTAAAAACGCTTTGACTGACAAGGGCAGTAAAATCAAGGCCTTATGCGGCAACGTTTCCAGTGCACTGCAAGATAACAGACTCACTCCTGCAGTTACAGCAGATATTAAGATACGTTTTTTTGTACGGTCGACTTAATTAATTCACAACATAGATACATATCTATATGTGGTTTTAATGTGTTGCATACGACGTGCATATAACGCTGCCGTTTTTAATCTAATTAATTTTTTGCAGGACGGCGCGCCGTGTTAAAAAGGACATTGTTTGTTCAGCTAATAGACCCCTGACAAATGTGTTTGTATAAATCACTCTGATGGCTTAAGTGGAAGTGTTTCGCGTTTGATGGCAACTGCACCAATTGATTTAATTAGCGAGTGTGGAGGTTCCCACAGTGATTTGACACTAATGGTCAGATGTTGAGCTATTAATCTTACATCTTATTACTGACACCTCTGTTTACACTTTCTACATTTGTAATATCAATGACTGAAAATTATGAATAATACAATACATATAATAAGTTAATCACAAAGCAATACACATTCTGTTATTTTTTGTACGAAAATCATATTAGTTGAAAAAAAAAAGTTGTAGCTATTAAATTTTTCATTGACCCAATTTTCTACGATGATATTCCTGCATATAACATAATGCGGACTGTAGCTGAATAACGAGATTATAATAATATGTAATCAAACAAAGCAAAATTAAATACTGAATTTTGCAAACTCTTGCGATTTAAATAACGTCGTGAACTCACATCATCTCCGAGTCTGCGGTAATTGTGGTGGTTTAGAGCGGATAGTTCCAATTTGAATGCAAATTGCCAGTTGGCTTTTTCACGTAGAAAACTACTAATCGGCGCAAACTCGATAATTCCCGCTAAATACGGGTATAATCATTTTCGTATTAGTGTTATCATCGTTTCGCGCGTCTCCCTTGCGAAAGAGCGCAATTATGATATCCTCTAATGCGGCGATAAACTTGCAATTAAGTTCTTTCCAATCAATAAAGACATTGGATACAGCGCAGCCCGACGTACAATTTACCTGCATTACATAGGCAACGGTGCTGGATAACGGATAATTATATTAAGTTCTTAGGAAACATGAGATTTAGAGACGTTTTTAGCACAAGGTTTCTTATTTCAGACAGCCCCGAGAGACTGCGGATTACTGTGATTACCTGGAAATCAACCAAAGCTACCTTCGTATGCATTTTTTCCACCTCGCATGAATGAATGTAACGTATTGTTTGCGTTAATAAATGCCTAAGCCATTCGGGAATCTGGATACACTTCATAACACACACCGAAACGAACACTTTTCGGCTTCTCTTATTCGCAAGCCACTCGTCAAGAATCAGTGAAAGCCGCCCTGAGGCTGCCCGTCACACTTTTTTCTCCTTCGATTCGGCCGTCCAGCTCTTTTGTAATACGCTTCACAGACATTACACGAGGAGTCTTATTAATGGGCGGCGTTTTCGTCGATGGCACGAACAAATTGGAATAATTAACTAACTCTGCTCTGGCCAGAATTCGGCCAAGACGCACATTCATGGGAATTAACCATTGTTTCAGCCAGAAGCTGGAGCTTAAGCCGATTTGCATTTCGTACTTAATTAGCGAAAGCTCACCATGTCTTAAGTCAGTCGTGCGTATCTTTAGAAATTGGAAAGTCGTGAAATTTTGATTACTGTAGTCATGGAAAGTTTGGCTGTACTCAATTGTCAAACAAAATTTAAAATACATCAATAATAATTCACTGTATTGTTTATGTAATCTTATATTTGCTTGAAAAATAGTTTGCACAAAATTAATCAAAATTTTAATTTAGATTTTAGTTTGAGAAGCTAAAGATTACTTGATGACTTGACATGCAGGCTCCTTTAAAAAAGAACATAAACTAGAAGATCAAAAGAAGGACAGAAAGGGATCAAAAGAAGGATCAAAAGAGGAGATCAAAAGATCAAAAAATAAAATGTAGTGTCTCAATCAGTAAAGTTAAGAGGCCTCTTTACCCCAGCTAGTATACGGCATTATTAATAAGCGATAGCCAAATAAGTCATGGACGGGTTAACATAATTACAATCGGAGAACTGATATAGAAATTTTAGACATTTACCTACAACTAGACAAAGTAGTTTTAAGAAATAAATCAAAGTGACTTATTTCTGATCACGTAATCACCTAATATTAGGAAACATATTTGTAACGTCAAAAGATACAAGTTTTGAATTTTTTGGGGTTTTGATCTCTTTTAATTTTTTTAGATAGATCAACGAATTTATTTTCTGAATATTTTGAAATACTATTTGTATACTTTTTAAATGAGATATTTAATTTTACTGCGAATTTCCAGGATGGGCTAGGGAATATATAAAACAACTGGTCTAATTGGAAGATCTATTGTCTCGATATCTAGTGAGTAGAACTAGTGTCTCAATCAGTAAAGTTAATGTGAAGTTATAGTTTCATACAAGATAAAAAAACAATGTAGTGGGCAAAATGACTTTCTGCTTTTATTCACATGAATAAAATAATAATTTCTATGTAGGTTTCTCAGTAAATCAGAGAACATAAACTTTCACAAACTTTCATTGCAATCGGCTATGAAAGCTATTGAAATATTTAATAATAATGTTAAGATTTTGTTTGTCATACAAATTTTGAATGATTTTTAGGCATTCGTTAGTAGGAATACTCGGAAACATATTGGTAACGTCAAAAAAAAAGTTTGGATTTTTTTGGAGTTTTGATCCCTTTTAAAATGTTTAGATAGATCAACGAATTTATTTTCTGCATATGTTAAAATAAAATTTGTATACTTTTTAAATGAGATATTTCATGTAACTGCTAATTTCCAGGATGGGCTAGGGAATATATAAAACAACTGCTCTAATAGGAAGATCTATTGTCTCAATATCTAGTGAGTAGATCTAGTGTCTCAATCAGTAAAGTTAATGTTAAGTTATAGTTTCCTACGAGGTTTAAAAAAAAATTATGTGGGCTGAATGACTTTCTGTTTATATTCACATGAATAAAATAATAATTGCTATGTAGTTTTCTCAGTAAATCATAGGACATAAACTTTAATAACCTTTCATAGCAATCTGCTATGAAATCTATTGAAAGATTTAGTAATAATGTTAAGATTTTGTTTGTCATACAAATTTTGAATGATTTTTAGGCATTCGTTAGTAGGAATATTCGGAAACATATTTGTAACGTCAAAAGATAAGTTTTGAAATTTTTGGGTTTTTTTTATCTCTTTTAAATTTTTTAGATAGATCAACGAATTTATTTTCTGAATATTTTGAAATAAAATTTGTATACTTTTTAAATGAGATATTTAATTTAACTGGTAATATCCAGGATGGGCTAGGGAATATACAGGGTCCGTAATTTCACCTCCCCTCTTCTATAGCTCAGTTACTAATTGAGTTAGGATTTTAATATTTTGCAGACTTTACTTGTATTCTGGGGCGTATTTAAGGAATTTTTTTGATTATATGTTATTATATGAATATTTTTAAATTGCATGATATATTTTTTGTTGCTTATTTGGGTGCCCTTCATGGATGCCTACATACCCATAAAATTTTATTAAAATCGGTTCAGTGATTTTAGCACAAAAAAATAAAAACTGAAAAAAGCACTTTTGCACCATTGGTTAAGAAAATTAATAAGAGATAAAAATATGCCTTCTTAATAAAACCATACAGGGTACTCATTAAATAAGGTCTGACAGTTGCGTTAACCAAGCTTTATTGATATGCATTATACAGAGTGTCCAAAATTTAGTGTCAAACTTTTCAAACTTTAAACCACTTTATTTTTCTTATTTTAAATTGGAGTCCCTGTATATTTTTATGTCATTCTATGTGGAATTGAAAGACACACATTTTTCCGAATTACCACTCTATCGCAATTCCCAACACATTAAAAGATGTTTGCAGAAAACTGAGCTATTGAAGACGGGAGGTGAAATGACGGATCCTGTATAAAACAACTGGTCTAATCGGAAGATCAATTTTATGTGTTTTGATTAAACCATATAATTTAGGAGCATGAGGATTTATATTAATGAAAAAACAGCTATCCAAGCAGCCAAAATTATATATTCTGCGTTTCAAAAAAAATGTACCACCTAGAAGGAGTTGACGTAGAACTCTGAAATTGTGTGGAAATAGTTAGTGTGCGTTGAAAAACAATTGATTAAATTTTGAAGGCGATCTGATACTTCTGAAACAAATTGTCTCGTGAAATCACCTAAGAGTTTCTTTTATTTTAACTTTATTTATCGCATTAGTTTGCAGTACGTTTTTGTTTGACCGAATTGGCAGTGCCCTAAACAATGCCGCGAGTGCGAAGACGTGCAAATTTTCACCAACTTACGCCATTTGAAAGAGGACGAGTAATAGGAATGCATGAAGGTGGTTTGGCATTACGGGAAATTGGCAGACGTGTTAGTCGGCCACATGTCACTGTGTTACGAATCTTGCGAGATTGGCAGGAAGAAGGTTTGGAAGCTCGCCGCAGAGGCAGTGGACGTCGCAGAGCGACACAAGCACGTGAAGAGAGACTGTTAAGAAGAAGTGCAATTCAAGATCCGGCGGAACCAACACGAGCGATTGCGATAAATTGGATAAGAGCAATTGGTCGTAGAATATCTATGAGTACCATTTATCGACGGATACGCTCTTTCGGATTGCGATCATATCGTCCTTATTTTCGCATCCCTCTTACAATAGAGCATAAGGCAACCAGGCTCCAGTGGAGCCAAGAAAGACAAGACTGGATCCACGAATGGGCAGAAATTGTCTTCAGCGACGAATCTAGGTTTTGTTTGTGGCACTCCGATGGGCGTTTAAGGGTTAGACGACCAAGAGGCCAAAGACAAAATTTAGAATTTGCTCAACGTCGTCACACGGCATTAACTCCTGGTGTAATGGTTTGGGGTGCTATATGCTACGGAGGCAGGTCACCGTTGATATTCATTCCAGGCACTTTAAACGCGCGCCGTTACATCGATTCAGTGTTGGAGCCCTTTCTTCTTCCTTTCATCCGACACCATCCAAGAGCAGTTTTTCAGCAAGATAATGCGCGACCCCATACTGCCAACATAACTACAAACTTTCTCCAAGAAAACAATGTCAATTGTTTGCCGTGGCCATCAAGATCACCCGACTTAAACCCCATAGAACATGTGTGGGATATGATGGACAGAAAATTGCGCCGGATGGCGCATCCTCCCAACAATTTAAATGAATTAAGACACCATCTTCAGATTGCCTGGGATGAGCTGCCTCAAGATGCATTGGACCATTTGATTTCCAGCATGCCCAGAAGGGTTGCTGAATGCATAAGAGTGCGCGGAGATGCAACACATTATTAATTATTTTCTTAATAAATATTATTATTTTTCGATGAAAATTTAATCAATTGTTTCTCAACACATACTAACTATTTTCACATAATTTCAGAGTTCTACGTCAACTCCTTCTAGGTGGTACATTTTTTTTTAAACGCAGTGTAGATTAGAGAAGAAATTAAAAACCTTCATAGAAGAGATGTCATACAAGACTACCTAAATGTTTTGCATTATGAACTTACATTTATATTATATTCAATAGAATTTACAATTTTTGAAGATTTTGTCAGAGAAAATGTTAGTTGGGTAATTTTAAAAAAATCTAAAATTCAAATGAAAAAATTAGAATTTCTAAGACAAAAATTAAAATAAATCAAATTCAGCAGATGAAAATTTAAAAAAAACAATTAAATTCAGATAATAAATTTATAAGTTATGAAAAAGAACAATCATTTTTATCACAAAATCATAACTACAGTTCATACATTAACACCAAAAGAGACAAAACATTAATAATAGTAGAATCAAAGATTGCACTTAACAAATTAGATGATAAACTTATTACAAGAGCATAAATAGCTAAATTTTTAAAATCCAATCCATTAAAATCAAATCCATCGAAACAAATATCAAATTATCCAATTATTAAATCAATTAGATGAAAAATTTCATTAACCCAATTAATAATTACTAAAGCTGACAAATCAAACTCCTTAGTTATTCTAAGACAATATGAATATAAAGATAAAATTAATAAATTTATAAATTTATAAAAACTAACACCACTTAATAAAAACCCAACAACATCCAGTGTTGTAATGTATCTAGATACAGTCTTGCTTGAGTACCTAAAGTTGTATCTAGATACATTTTTTCTGAAGTATCTGTTTTGTATCTAGATACAAAAAAGCATATGTTACAACACTGCATTTCACGTTACTTACATACAATTAGCTACTGATTCATTATTGAGAGCATTATTTTTTTTAAATTTTTGGCTTGGGGCTTCGGTTAGTTTTCTCGTATTTAATTTAAGTTTGACGTGTATTATTCCTATATCTATTACGTATAGTAGCCCGTCGAAAGCTGACAATGTCGCATGCTTTTTCGAATAAAAAATCGCGTTTATGCTGGTTCGTGTGCTTAAGCTAAATGTAATAGAATGAAATGAAATTAAAAACGTATGTCGAATTCATGCAATATGGATCGACGAGTATACCAATAACTGTAAGCAAACTAAAAATAAATTTAGTTTTGCACATTTTATTAAATATTTATGAGAATTTTCTTTTGCATGTAAAATGCGTATCTAGATACTGTTCAAATCTATCTGTATCTGTAGCTAGATACATTTTCAAATTTGTATCTAGATATGTATCTAGATACATTTTTTCAAAAGTATATGTATCTGTACCTAGATACAAAAAAGATGTATTTTTTACGACACTGACAACATCATTTCAATAGGAAATAATAAATCTATGCACATTTTATTAATATTTATGTGAATTTTCTTTTGCATGTAAAATGCGTATGTAAAAAGAAAACAATTTCTAGTTTGGTTTTCCATGTATCTGAAATGTATCTAGAAGTATCTAGATACTTTTCAAATTTATCTGTATCAGTAGCTAGATACATTTTCAAATTTGTATCTAGATATGTATCTAGATACATTTTTTTTAAGTATCTGTATCTGTACCTAGATACAAAAAACATGTATCTGTTACGGCACTGACACATCATTTCAATCGGAAATAATAAATCTACTGAAAGAAACAAAAATTATCTTATCAAATTTAGACATATTTCAAATTATTAATATGAATACTCATTCTTCTAAATTATATTGTTTAATCAAAACACATCAGATAGATCTTCCAATTAGACCAATTATTTTATATATTAATAGCCCATCCTGGAAATTAGTAGTTAAATTAAATATCTTATTTAAAAAGTATACAAATTTTATTTCAAAATATTCAGTAAAAAAATCCGTTTATCTATCTAAAATTTTAAAAGAGATCGAACCGCAAAAAATGCTAAACCTGTATTTTTTGACGTTACAAATATGTTTTCAAATATTCCTACTAACTAATGCCTAAAAATCATTCAACATTTGTTAGACAAACAAAATTAATCTTAACATTATTACAAAATCAGAAATTTATAACGCATTTGAAATATGTTTAAATCAAAATTATTTTCAATATGATCCTAAATTTTATAAACAAGCAACAGGTCTAGCAATAGGATCTCCTTTAAGCCCACTTTTAGCAGATCTATTTATGTCCGAAATAAAAGACAACATTTTAAAATTAGAATTTCGTAACGACACTTATCATTCTGGTATAGATATGTAGATAACGTTATTACATGTTTTAATGGTACATCACGTTAATTAGATCAATTTTTAATTATAATTAATAACATTCAGCAAAAATATTAATTTTAAATTGATAAAGAAGAAAAGAATAAAATATTATTTTTAGACATAACACATAATAATCACATAATAATAACAAAATATATTTTAATATATTGTATGTCCCCTGATTGAGTTTTCAAGAGGGATTTTTTTAAATTTTTACTTTTACGTAAAAATGTTATAGCAATTAAAATTCCTGCTTGGTTTGAAACTATCATTTCAGTTATTAATACATTAATTTATTTATACTCTGTGTTGGCTAAATAAAAAAAAAATGGATGAAACCTTAAACTTGATTTAAAAAAAAATTGAAACTAATTTTGACACTTTAGAAAAATAACATCATTTAAACAATCCCCACCATTTTCTGCACACAGTTCAAGCCTGGTATGGAACTCCTGAAGACTGTTTTAGAATTCTTCAATAGTTATTGATACAAATGCCTGCAAATGCGACTTTTTAAATTTTCAGAATCATTTTATGCAGTTCTGCATTTTCTGGGGGATTGTTTGAATGATTTTATTTATTTTTCTTTGATGTTGTTAAATGTCAATTTAAATTCCTTTGGCGAATAGTAATTAAATAAGTGTGAAAATAAGATTTAATTTTTTTTTGCCAACACCCTGTATAAATACAGGTTTCAGACCAAGCAGAAATTATAATTCCATAACATTTTTACTTAAAACTAGGAATTAAAAAAATATCCCTCTTGTAAACTCAATCCGGGGACATGTATGTATACTGTATATAGAAAACCTACTAACAACAATTCGACCATTCCATTTAATTTAAACCATCCAATTTCACATTAGCAATTCTTAGCAGCAATGATTGATAGCAAAATGATTCGCAAAATGATTTTCAATAGAATTATCCGAAAACAATTTAACCATAGAACCAAACAAAATTATATCAATTGGACATAATTCTGGTTTTACAACAAGTATTATTGAAAAGTTAATAAATAAAAAAAGATATATAAATACAATGAATCACATTTATCCAAAATTTCAAAATTTAAATAAAAATTCATTTATACATTAACATATTTTGGTGAAATTAGTAATAAAATTGCAAACATTTTTAAAAAACAAAATCATCAAGTGGCGTTTCGAAGAAATTTTAAATTATCAAACATTTTATTTGTGTGTAAAGATAAAATTACCCAATTAAAGAAATCTAGAGTATATAACATTTGTTCTTCAGAATGCAATAGCATATATCTAGGACAAACACGCATTAGTTTCGAGAAGATATGTGGAGAACACTTTTAGATTCAATAAAAATAATAGCACTTTCGCAAATCATATATTAGAATCTAAACATGTATTTCCTAAAATTGATAAGTTAGACATTTTGCTTAGCTGTTCAAACGGAAAGAAGCTCAATTTATTGGAAGCGGCATGAATATTTAGGAACAAAATTGATCCAAAATTTGATCTGTACAATGAACAAAACAACGTAATTTGGTCTGAACTTTTCCATTTTTTTAGATAAATAAATTTGTCATTACACCATTGCAATTTATCTCATCTTATTAATTTGTCACTTGAAAATTACCGTAATTCGTCGAAACTTACGTAAGATTATATTTAGGCACAGAATTATCCAAAATTTGATCTGCTCAATGAACACAACAACGTAATTTGGTCTGAACTTTTCAATTTATTTAGATAAATAAATTAGTCATTACACCATTGCAATTTGTCTAATCTTAATAGTTTGTCACTTGAAAATGACCGTAATTCGTCGGAACTTAAGATTATAACATACTTTGTTTTACTATGTTTTACTTAAAACACAGTAAGATAATAATTAATTACATATCAAGTATACCATTAACCTCAGATAATCGAGCCATTTGTCTATTTAGTTGCATTCATATTGAGTTACATACGTATTTCAAAAAATGTATAACAGTCTGCTGTATCAGTTATACAACTGATTATCTAGAGATAAATTCCTTACTTTCATTAGTTGAGTCGAGAAGAGTAATCATTATCTATAAAATGATGTAGTTACTAAACTATCTAATTTACTCCTTACCCAAGCTACATTTATATGGCTATAAATATGTGTTCCAAGATATTATATAATAGTCTTTCATACCAGTAAAATCATTGATCAATTCTCTAGATTTATCGAGTGCAGTAATCATTAACTATAAAATAATACAGTTATTACTATTCTATCTAATTTACTCTTTGCTGCATTTGCATGGCTATACGTACGTATCCCTCGAAACGTCTGACCTGTAAGCCGAGTGCATTTTTCCCCAATGAATTCCCGATTAAATTATCCGCTCAACTTTCCCACATCTCGGCGATAAATAAGGCGGTGTGAGTTATTGTGAGGAACGACGGGGAAACATTGCGCCTGGAAACGATTCATTTACTTCGTGTGTACGCCTGGCGAAGGAATTGTCCGCGTGTGTACGCTCAGGCATTACACGGGTTATTCTGAATTGCCAACATTTTAATCAAAATCGTGATTAGCGAAAGGCGTAGGTCCCAGTTATTCACTGAACTGTTGTTCTCGGGGCGCTCGAAAATTCGCGATTGCAAAGTGCCAATTGCACACATTTGTGAAATCCAGAGCAGGAGTCGAGAGAAAAATTGGGTATTGCAGTTGCTTGTTAATGAAAAATATATTTCAAAATTCACAGTAAATGACAAACACAGTTGAATGAATTATGTTTTCTTAACGTATGTGTCAATAGTTTGAGATGATAATGTGGGCAGATAATATGTCAAAACTGAATAGACTGAAAAATATGGCAATAATAGATGTGTTTTTCTGAAATCGTCAGTAAAGTAAGATAAATCGGGACTAAAGTATTTTTGTGCAATTTGGGCCTCAGCATCTTGATGACAGAATCAAAGCTGTGTATCTAATTGATTGTCTTCTTCTTATGGCGAACTCACAACATTACTGTTGGATTTTTCTTCATTATGGCTGTATTTCAAGTGGTTCTAGGTATATCGTATATTCTTCATGTAACTATGTAAGCTTAGAATGCCAATTATTTCATCTGTGTATCTGATTGATTGGTTGTCTGATTGATTATCTTCTTATTCTTATGGCGAACTCACAACTACTGATTGGATTTATCATCATTATGGCTGTATTTCAAGTGGTTCTAGGTATATCGAATATTCTTCATGTAACCATGTAAGTTCAGAATGCCAATTATTTCATCTGTTTATCTGATTGATTGTCTTCTTCTTCCTATGCCACACTCACAACACTACTGATTGGATTTTTCATCATTATGGCTGTATTTCAAGTGGTTCTAGGTATATCGTATATTCTTTATGTAACTATGTACGTTCAGAATGCTAATTATTTTAAATATTTTTATCAGAATCAGAACATTATTTAAATAAATACGAGAAACATGCATACAATTTTGGTAGTTATTACAATAATTCAACACTTGAAAGAGCCACAGCTAATATACGCTCATCCTTCCAAGATCGTAAAATTAAATTACAAATTTCGCCTAATAAAGATATTCGTATTAATAACATGCATTTTTAAGAAAAAGTTATTAGAATCCTTCACCCGGCTGACCTTTCATAAAAAAAGTAATGTGAATGCAAATGCAGTGGAATAGGCACCAATTTGAGTTTTTATTGGAGAAAGAGGACGTTAAAGCAGCACTAAAACTGGAAATTATTGTGCATAATTCATACGTTGAAAGCCGCAGCTTGCAATACCAATAGATGGGGTTTAAGGCGCGCAATTACCATATTAGTATAAGAAATTGGTATTTTAATTGTTTTCGTGTATGAAGCGTGCGCACGTAGTGTTTGTAATAAAGAGACCTGTTTATCTAAGTACTGTAATTTTGATTTATTGGAATGTTGGCATTTTGCATAAGTAGCGTGCGAAAATTTTCTTGGGTGGTCTGTTATTTGTAGTTATCAATTATAACATTATTTGTGAGTATGATTATTTTTATTATCACTACCAATCATCGATCTTTGTCCTGCTACATATTATTATTTAATAATAATAATGCTTATAGTTGCATGCATAAATATTATATTACATAGAAGGAAGCAGACTAGACCTCGTGTTTGATAAAGGTCTTTATCATTATATTAATGTATACTGTTATTGTTACAAGTATACAGGATGTCCCATTCTAATGAACCATTACAGGTTTATTGGGTTCCCGATAAAATAAAAAAAATAAAAAAAAATCCAAACATGGCTGATTTCGTCATCTCCTCAAGTGACATACTTTCAATCTTCTACCAGTTTCAGTTCTACTGAAAGTAGGTATTTATTTTTGATGGGCTAATTCGAATTATAGCAATCGAATAATCCGATTATTGGTATCATTCGGATTAATTCGATTATTAAAGTCATTCGGATTATCATTGGTGAAAATAAATCATTCGGATTATCATTCGATAAAATCATTCATGACTAGAGAGCCAGAGATAGGTAGCGACCATTATATGGTAATATCTGAAATTAAAACATTGTAGAAGAACGATAATAACGAATTATAGCAATTAATAGCTAATTATAGCTATAGAATTAAGCAATCGAATAATTCGAATTATAGCAATCGAATATTTCGATTATTGGTATCATTCGGATTTATTCGATTATTAAAGTCATTCGGATTATCATTGGCGAAAATAAATCATTCGGATTACCATTCGGTAAAATCATTCGTGACTACAGAGCCAGAAATAGGTAGCGAGCATTATATGGTAATAGCTAAAATTTAAACAGGGTAGAAGAACGATAATAACAAGTGTAAGCCAATATATAACAAAAAACGCTATGTAAAATTGTGTACATATAAACTAAGAGACACGAATATCGCAAATATGTATACAGAAACATTAGACAATAAGCTAATAGTGCAACATGAAACAGAGACAGTAGAAGGGAAGTGGGACAACTTAAAGAAGGAATGCTAATAACAACAAAGGAAATAAGTGGAGTCTATCAAACAAGGAGGAATAAGTAAATCAGCTGGTGGATAGAAGAGGTAAGAAGACCCATAAGAGAAAAGAAGAAAGTGTGGCAAAAGTACACGAGCAACAACAATAACGAAGAATATTAAAAATATCGAAAAAAGCGCAGGGCAGCTAAGGATATAGTAACGCAAGCGAAGAGGAAAGAATGGGAGACTGTTATCAAAACCCTACCTTTTGAACGTGAACTTAAATATATTTTTAAATTATATTCCAGTATTGTTAGGTTACAGGAAAACAAGAAAGCATGGCAAAAGTATACTAGCAACAACAATAACGAAGAATACCAAGAATATCGAAAAAAGTGCAGGGCAGCAAAGGATATAATAACGCAAGCGAAGAGGAAATAATGGGAATAATTTAGGAAGAAGATGGAGAAAAACAGCAAAGAAAATCAGAAGCTATTTTATAACATACTAAAAAGCAGAAGAAGAGAACCAAAATACGACACGAACTACATATTAGATAAAGAGGGCAAAATTTTAAAAGAAAGAGAGGAAATAATGGAAACATGGAGAAAAAAGCATGGCAAAAGTACACCAACAACAACAATAACGATGACTACCAAGAATATCAAAAAAAGCGCAGGGCAGCAAAGGATATAGTAACGCAAGCGAAGAGGAACGAATGGGAAGAATTTGGGAAGAAGATGGAGAAAACCAGCAAAGAAAATCACAAGCTATTTTATAACATACTAAAAAGCAGAAGAAGAGAACCAAAATACGACACGAACTACATATTAGATAGAGAGGGCAAAATTTTAAAAGAAAGAGATGAAATAATGGAAACATGGAGAAAAAAGCATGGCAAAAGTACACCAACAACAACAATAACGATGACTACCAAGAATATCAAAAAAAGCGCAGGGCAGCAAAGGATATAGTAACGCAAGCGAAGAGGAAAGAATGGAAAGAATTTGGGGAGAAAATGGAGAAAAACAGCAAAGAAAATCAGAAGTTATTTTATAACATACTAAAAAGCAGAAAAGGATAACCAAAATACGACACGAACTACATATTAGATAGAGAGGGCAAAATTTTAAAAGAACGAGAGGAAATAATGGAAACATGGAGAAAAAAGCATGGCAAAAGTACACGAGCAACAACAATAACGAAGAATACCAAGAATATCAAAAAAGCGCAGGGCAGCAAATGATATCGTAACGCAAGCGAAGAAGAAAAAATGGGAAGAAGTTGGGAAGAAGATGGAGAAAAACAGCAAAGAAAATCAGACGCTATTTTATAACACACTAAAAAGCAGAAGAAGAGAACCAAAATACGACACGAACTACAAATTAGATAGAGAAGGCAACATTTTAAAAGAAAGAGAGTAAATAATGGAAAGATGAAAATACTTCGAAGAACTGCTCAACGTAGAACAGGAGAAGGACGAAGAGTATGGAAACCAAATAAACATGGATATGGACATGACAACAAAAAACATAAATGTAGAAGAACTAACAGAAGCAAGATCAAGGAACTAAAAATGGGAAAGGCACCAGGAATTGACAAAGTTGAGACAGAGATGCTAAGGAACATAGGACCAGTAGTGCTAGACAGAGTTCACAAAGTATTCAAGAAAATATGGGAGGAAGAAAGCATACCTAACAAATGGAAAACGGCACTTATAGTGCCAATATATGAAAAAGGAGGCAAACGAAATTGTAATAACTATAGGGGTATAACGCTAATCAATATAGGGACAAAACTACTAGGAAAAATTATAAATAAAATAATAAGAGGAAAAATAGGCAGCACAATAGACAAAGCAAAAAGCGGTTCCAGAGCAGGAAGAGCAACCCAAGACCATATTTTTACAATAAAATAGTAGAAAAGAAGTGTCTAACAAAAAAAAAAAGTATATTTAGGATTTATTGACTTGGAAACAGAATTTGATACACTACCACGCAAAAAAAGTCTTTACTTGAAAGGGGAATAGAGCAGAAAACCATCAATATTATAAAAAATATATACAAAGACAATAAGAATGTGGTCATACATAACAATTACAAATAGGAATACTTCACAAAACAAATAATGGTTAGAGGCAAGGTGGAGGACGTAGCCCAACATTATTTATAATTACATGGACGAAATTATTAAGAAAACAAGGGGCAGAACGAAAGGAATAATAGTAGGATACAGAAACTTGTTACCAGTAAACATAACTGAAGGAGCATTCGCTGATGATTTAATGATATTAGCAAATAGTACAACAAACCTACAAAAGAACATAAATATACAGGGCCCTCCAACAGTGCGTCGGGCTTTCCTAGCGTGTTTCTCGTGAGAGATAGAAAAAAAAAATCGTAGAAAAAGTTATTGGTTTATAAAATCTTTTAAATTATTTTCAAACATACAGCGTGGCCCAATTTTGCGGAATAACAAAAACAAACTTTAAAAAAAAAATGGAACACCCTGTATTTATTCAAGGTTTCTGATGACATTTTTTAACCTCTACATTGCTGTCTATTTAGATTCAGTAAACTGAATAACAAAAATGTTGTTACAAATAATGTCACATGGGGAAATTTTGAATGGACAAATATTGTATATAAAGAAATAGAGAATGCATATTTTCTTCATAAAGGAAAACATTATGAATATTGCGTGTGCAGCATTCTCAATTGCAAGGAAGATGAAAATTATGTGCCAAAAATAAAAAGTACCAAAAGTGCAAATTTATTAACAAAATAATTCTGTGAAAAAATATATTCTTCTATTTATGCAATGTAACATAACATAATAGCGCAAAGTGGCTAATTTCCCCATAAATATGATCAAATTAACAATCACACTAAACAGTTTCCTGAAACCTCATTGATTGATGGGGAAGCCCTCAAATGCCACACCGCGAAATTACACGCTATTCCATGAGATTATTATGTAAACACGCGACAGCGACTCTCTCGTGAAAATTTACGGCATATCTCGTTTCCCATTTAAAGTCAATAATAATTCCCTGTTGTACGCCTAGCGATGATTTATCGCGATTGCCGGGCGGATATCAATTACCGCAAAACTTATTGAAACTCCATTGGAAACAGCATGTGATTTCAATGTAAGCAGACATGCATAATAACTATGCAAGAATGCATATGTATTGGCATTAGTGTGTGTGTGTGTGTGTCGCGATTCGATTCGCAGGTGCGCGATATAAATATAATTATGCATTCGCTAATGGCGGATAAGGATGGATGGCGGTGGTAACGAGAGCGGATCGATTGCATGTCGGTAGTTGTAAGATTGCGTATGTGTACATGAATATCGCATTGATTTTGATCTTGAAGTTGTATGTACTAGTTTATTGGTATTAAACAACAATGTTTCTCAAAAATGTAATAGATTACATATAAATAAGCCAAGCATCTTGTATAGTTCCTCATTATACAATTTTATTGTATCAAAACAATAAGACCTTCAAAACAAAAAAAAAACAAAAATAATTATGTTTTGTATCTTGGCATTTGATGCGTTTGCAAAATATATTTAAAAACTAGAGTTCCTCATTATACAATTTTATTGTATCAAAACAATAAGACCTTCAAAACAAAAAAAAACAAAAATAATTATGTTTTGTATCTTGGCATTTGATGCGTTTGCAAAATATATTTAAAAACTAGCTGACAGCTTGCAGTATCTTGACCTATCAAAAAGGCGGGTGAGGTTCAAGAAAATCTCATTTATCTCCATATAGTATACTGGTTAGGTTAGGTTTTGTTAGGTTAGGGTTAGCCTATTAATCCACTATTGCACAGTCTCAATTGATTTTAATATTTTTGTAAATATTTTTAATATTAAAAGTCTTCAATTTCTGATTATTATTATAAATATTGTTCAATTTTCCTCAGAATCACCGGCCTTATCCTTATCCTGGCCTTATTAGAATCTTAGAATATTCTATAACACTGCTGTAGTATGATGTATATTCGAAGAAATTGATAAAATTTGTCAATTATTTGTACAAAATGGTTATAGAACATTCTAAAAAGCAAATAATAAAATGACAAGGCCAGTTCTGTTACAATTTTGATACACTATACGAGTTATCAACACTACAAAGTTTCTTGTCATACAGAAGTTTAGAACTGTTTTTTTTTTTAGATTCGGGCATTGTGTTCTAGGAATGCACAAGAAAACGTTCTACGCACTAAAAATGTTATCATGCCAAGATAATATTTAATGTTTCATACATAGTTCTATGTATTCAAAAACATGAGCAAATTTGCTGCAATGTAAGTCATTATGTTGGGTACTTGAAACTTGTCAATAAAAAATGTCGGTACCTTCCAAGGTACCAAACCGCGTTTTCTTTTTCAATCCAAAACCCAGTAAAGCAAACAAGAATTTCCATTGAAGATTTCCAAAAACTAAAATTATATCGAAGCAGGATAAGAAATACAAATTTGTGCACGAATAAAAAAAAAATAGTTCTCCACATTCTAAAGTGAGTAAATCATCACATGAGTTTTGTGATGACTGTTTTTTTTTGTAGCTTCGGGCATTATGTTCTAGGAATACAAAGAAAACGTTTTATGTATTGAAAATGTTATCATGCCAAGATAATGTTCACTTTAACATACATAGTTCGATGTATTCAAAAAACCTGAGCAAATTTGCTGCAATGTAAGTCAAAAATAATAATAATAATAATAATATAAGTCAATATAAGTCATGCTGTCAATATAAGTTCAATGTAACATACATAGTTCTATGTATTCAAAAAGCATGAGCAAATTTGCTGCAATGTTAGTCATTATGTTGGGTACTTGAAACTTGTCAATAAAAAATGTCGGTGAAAACTTCCAAATTACCAAACCGCGTTTTCTTTTTCAATCCAAAACCCAGTAAAGCAAACAAGAATTTCCATTGAAAATTTCCAAAAACTAAAATTATATCGAAACAGGATAAGAAATACAAATTTTTGCACGAATAAAAAAAAATTAGGTCTCCACATTCTAAAGTGGGAATCATCACATGAGTTTTGTGATGAGTTTTTTTTTTGTAGCTTCGGGCATTATGTTCTAGGGATACAAAGAAAAGTCTTTTACATATTTTACATATTTCAATAATAATATAAATAAAAAAAGATATAAAAATACAATTAGCCACATTTATCCAATATTTCAAAATTTAAATATATTTACATATGTTGGTGAAATTATTAAAAAAATGCTTAGAATTAAAAAAAAATTCATCAAATCGCGTTTAGAACAAATTATAAATTAGCAATCATTTTATGTAATTGTAAAGGAAAAGGTAACCCATTAAAAACATCTGGAGTATTTGAAATAATTAGTTTGAATTTTCGTCTTCCTCGTCCTCCTCTTCTTCTTCAATATCTAACTCATCAGTTTCTTCTTTATTTTCGTCTAATCCATCTTCATCTTCTGATACTTCTTCCGAACTATATTCTTCATCCATAAGTTACAACACTTCTTCGGAATTTTCATCTTTTTGTTAGTTTTGGAATGTTAAGACATGCAGATCTAAATTAATCAGTAGTCTCTTAAACAGATCTGTTGTATCAACTCTGGAGGTTTTTCAGGAGTACGATACCTTCGATATAATTTATTGCATGTTTCATGGGCTGCTTCAGGATTTATTACTAAACGGAACTGTTTCAATTCAAGATAACTAAATTTGCGCATTTGCGTCATCATTCAGCGACCAACAGAACAGTGAACTTTCAAGGTGTGTATTTAGAACGAGAAAAATTAAAGTTCCATCATATCTTGTTAACAACTGAAGTATCTAGAAATTATTTACGTATTAAATAAAAAGCTAATTTTGAAGATGCATAGTTTAATGAGTAAGTGCTAACTAATTACTATTAGCATCAAAATGAAGAACACATTAGATCTGAGTAAGTGCTAACTAATTACTATTAGCATCAAAATGAAGAACACATTGGATCTTACCCAATAAAATATGCATTTGACAGGTTTCCTCCAGCATCACCTAATATGCAGCACTTCTGGAATAATCTGAAAAGTGCTGCACATTTAAGGTACCGTCTGTGATCGAGCGGCCTGATTTACAATACAACTGAATTGGTGAACATTAAATTAACTTTTGGTTTATAGTGATCTCTCGAATGTTGAACTGTTGTTGTAAATAAAGCTGCCCAATTCACTGATGCCGTTATCTTTTTCTTTTATACATGAGAGATCTCGCCTTTAGCCCTATTTTACTCATGTGTCTTCTTCTTCTTCGTGTCCTCTTGCCAGATGAGTCCAGGAACCCAATACAGGCGCAGTTTATATAGTACATATGAAGCCACGTCCACATCTACATGTTATACTATCATATAACCTTGTAATATAACAAATGTTGGACACATTTTTGCGTGTTGTCGTACAACACGAGTTTTACAATGAGTTATATGTTATGGTTATGTTATATTGAAGATAGGTATAGGACATTGTACATGAAATATGTCTAGAATTTTCTGAAGAATCCAAAAATTGAATAATTTACCAGGTGTTGCATTTAAAATAAGAAAGTTGGTATTGGCCACGGTCACATGACACACCCTGTATAAAAAGTTTATGTTGAAAAAAATGCGCAACTAAAAATAACAATCGAAGTGTCTGAGCGTTTTTTCGAACACGCCCCCATTTCTTTATTATTGAATTTATTCCATTTGGCTGATACACCCTGTATATACAACTCCATCAAAACGACATTTTTGGTAACGGGAGGATTTTGACGTAGACCTGTGTTATCAATGATAACTCATAACTTACCATTGACATAATTCGATCTAAAGTCTCGATTTTCAAAGTAGTGGACAAAACGTTCCGATACCGGGAATCGAACCCGAGCCTCCTGGGTGAGAGCCAGGTATCCTAGCCACTAGACCATATCGGATGTATAATAGCTAAGAAAAAATAGTTTTGAAAACTTTTTTTTCGGGAAGTTTAATGCGAATAATCTACATTTCAACTTTATCAGTGTCCACTGATAACAATGTTTATTTTTGGAATGGAATTAACTGCAGTAAAAACCTTTACATATTTTAGCAGTGAAAGTGTGATAACTTTTGACCCAAACTTGTGCATGCATTAAAATTAGTCACGCATCCAAAAATAGTCTTTTTATACTCCGATATGGTCTAGTGGCTAGGATACCTGGCTTTCACCCAGGAGGCTCGGGTTCGATTCCCGGTATCGGAACGTTTTGTCCACTACTATAAATCTGGACTGAAATCGGTACTCTAAAGGGAATTATGTTAATCAACTACCATGATGGTATATGGAGTTACATAATTTTTAATACGAATTGAACCATTCGCCGGAAAAAGAGCTTATATCGTCGTCACCACGTTGAAGTAAGAAATGTGAAAATCCATGGTTTTCAGGAAAGCATGAATATAACTTTATTAAATTTTCTGATTTTGTATTTCTATCAAATCCATGACAAATGATTTTTGAACAGATTTGTAATGATTATTTGCATAGAATTCTGTGATCATTGTTCCTATCATCCTATCTACTTCTGATTTTGCATTTCCATTACATCTATGACAAATGATTTTTGAACAGATTTGTAATGATTATTTGCATAGAATTCTCTGATCATTATTCCAATCATCCTACCTATTTCTGATTTTGCATTTCCATTAAATGCATGACAAATGATTTTTGAACAGATTCGTGATGATTATTTGCATCGAATTCTCTGATCATTATTCTTATCATTCTACCTATTCTGATTTTACATTCTTGCATGGAATTCTATGATCATTATTCCTATCATGGCCAGATTCTGAGAAAATGTGACAGAAAAGTATTTTTTGGTACACGCTCTGCAGAATCACCATTTTACGCATTTAGTTGACTCTACAAAATGCCCTATTTTCGGCCTTGTATTTAAAAGTTGTCATAGTAACCATTTGGGGACTATTTTAGATTAGCTAAGTAAATATTTCCGGCAGACTCCAGAACTACGTACTTAAAACCGAATGGAATATAAAATAATACATTCATAACCAAACCCGGGTGGATTTTTGTTTCTGTTGTGGTAAATTCAACTTGAAAATCTCTTATGACAAGTTTTGAAGGATCGTAAAAATCAATCAACACAACAAACTTGTTGCTATGTTACAGAATTTTAGGCTTGATATACACAATTTTCATAATTTTGCCCCAACTTGTATTATAGAATTTTAGGCCTGATATATTCTACACAATTTTCATAATTTTACCCCGATGGTAACACAAATTTCGTTATTAAGATTATTTTGTAAACATGGTGTGAGCGTGTTCCAAATTTTTTTGTATGTAACACGTACAGTTGATGCATAAATTGTAGAACAACTCTTAGAACTTTTTTTTCCATAAAATCTAGTGGTGTAAATCAGGCTAAACTGTGTGTCCTATTGTTTTTCTGCATCAACATCTCAACGTTGTACATTGAGATAAAACGCCCAATCAAGCCAGGGTAATCAGTGTGCCTTCTTTTTTTGCGTCTACTGTACCTAAATGGAGTATTTTCGGACTTATGTGCTATTCAAAAGATCAACGATTCATCCGAAAAACTTCATCTAGTACTTGTAATAAAATAGATATTTATTTATCAATGAGATGAAGAATAACTTTATCTACAAGAAATAAATTAGTTTTAAATCAGTTAGTTTTAAATTTGGGGTTAAAAGTTTGTATACTTCATGGGTTTATGGCCATTGACAACGATCACCTCAAACACCAAGAAACACCAATTAGAACATTTGTCAACTGCAGTACAATTAACCATCGACTTGCAATTACTCCTTGAAAGGATTATTAATAATCGTCCGCCTATGAGAGATAAATTGATTTGTCGAAGAAGTTTTATGGCCGGCAGGGAGGAATTTTAAATATAAATCGGTTTACGCGGCGTAACGCGTAATGCAGGCCGTAAATCACGGTGTTATGGGCATTTATAAACTTGTGCAAGTGCTACTATATGTAAATTCTGCAGACCCGGCTGTGGACATTGCGGGCATACGTGGTGTAGTACCAGGAGATCACCGTATAAATTTTCCGCGGTTGCTGTAAAAGCGTGATTTGTGGGGGTTTTGAGTTATGCCGCTAGGTGAACCTTGCGTTTCTGTGCAGCTGCTAAATCATAATTATTGATGGAAGTTTGTTACGAGTTGGAATTTTGATGGATGTAATGGAGGATGATTAAGTCCATTATTTTGAGATTAATTGCCAATGTACACCATTAAGTCAATTATCTAATCGATTTGCATATAAATATGTGAATGATGCTTTCTATGCATTGAGGAAGTTTGTAACTATCTACCATTAGTTTCATCAGAGTAACCAAATGTGAGACGAATTCTCTGATGTACTTAGTTACGAGTACATTATTTAATTATATTTTTACGTGTGAATACAAACTGTTATTATGTTTGACACCTGCCTGGTGATTTATTAAAGATATCTAGTAAAAAAAAGCTATTCCTTTGAATAACTCAAAAACCCAAAGTTCTATTATTTTTCTGATGTCACCATCTTAATTAGTAAAAACATACTACTTGTTTGCTAATTTAACCGACTTCAACTTCAATAATAACAGAGTTGGCAATGGTGGACAGATAACTTTGAACACCCTGTATAGTAATTTACCAGGGGAGAGTCCCCTTATAAAAGTGAAAAAAAAAAATTGAAAGCGAAAGGCCATTGCGGCTTTTTCTTATTCCTATTGCACAGTGACGTAGGACTTAACGAAAATCTGCGTGTTAGCTGTATGCTGAATTTTTAAGGAATTTTCATTTAAAACTGAACAGTAACTTCACAAAATGTAACGGAAACCGGAAGTAATTTCACGAAACGGAATAGCTTTGTATAGGTAATCAAAATTATTTTACCAACTTCAGTATAGATCACATGAATAAACTTTCATTTTATCAAAATCCTGCACACACGTAAATCAGTCCTCATTCCAGTAAAAATCCATGTCAATTAGTAGAAGACTTCAAAACCTTCAAACAATGAAAATTTATTTGGATCTTACTTATATCAAAATTGTCGGTGAAGTTGTGAACCACTTGCTATATGCTGATGAAACATTATTACTGGTGAGGAGCGAAGTTAATCTGTAGGACAATTTGACTTGTGTCTACAAAAGTGTAGAGATAATTTGAACACCAATATCAGAATGTTATTACAGGAAACTCAAATAAATCAACAATCAAATTTTATCAACAGAAAGAACAAATAATGGCTAATATCTTATTTCTCGGTAAAAGAAGAGTTTTACTGTTTTTTGATTTCATACAATTTGAACATCAGCAATTATCTGGGTGCCAGCCAGTGATTGCGGCAGTGATTGTTGATTACTCGATATTGAGTTGCAAAATTTAAAACACATTGCCGAAACCAGGGATCGAACCAGGGACCTTTAGATCTTCAGTCTAACGCTCTCCCAACTGAGCTATTTCGGCTGTATGTAAGTACGTGCTCATTACATAACACGCACACATCGATTACACTAATCCAACAATTATACCGATCTACAATATAGACTATACCTTTTCAAGTTCAAAATGAGACCAATCAAGTTCAAATTGAGACCAATCAATTGCAAATTGAGGCCACCCAAGTTCAAATTGATACTAATCGATTTCAAATTGAGACCAATCAATTTCAAATTGAGACTAAACAAAATCAAGTTGACACTAAACAATATCAAGTTGTCATAATAAAATTTAATTGTTTACTCTCAACGTGATATTGTTTGGTGTCAACTTGATTTTGTTTAGTCTCAATTTGAAATTAATTGGTCTCAATTTGAATTTGATTGGTCTCAATTTGAACTTAATTGGTCTCAATTTGAACTTGATTGGACTCAATTTGAACTTGAAAAGGTATAGAACCTATTTGTTGGTCTCAATTTGAACTTGAAAATCTCTAAAGAACGTATTTGCTTTGATATCGTTATACATTATAATGATACACACGTACATGTGTGTTGTATAGGTATTTTAAATTATATGTATTGCAAATATCTTACACATTGTATGTAAAAGCAAAACAAAAATTTAAACAATTTTTCATTTCTGGTGTTCAATTCGGACATGATTTTTTTGAAAGTCGGAGCAGTTTCAGGGTACTAAAATCCAAATTGAATTGAACTCTGTTACTACAGTCAACTTTGTACTATGTAATCTCAATATAATTTTCCATCTTAGTACTTGTACTCTTAAAAGTTATGTCTTCCAAAATCGGATTAACGGCGATGGAAGGATTCGAGATGTGGTGTTGAATCAAAAAAATATGTGGTTTGAATTGACGCATGTTGAATCTTTTGGGTTCTTGGATATTCTATAGAAATCAGTTTTTCCGCCGTATTTTTTCCTAGCATATCGTGATTACATTATACAAATTAACATTATCGGTATTTACTGATAACCTCGCTTCTTTTGGCTTTGAGCAGTGAAAATAGTAATAATGATATACTAGCCTTTTTTTACTTTGAGCGGTGAAAATAATAACAATGAACAACAGGCTTATTCAGAACTTCATAGTACAACCACAACTTATAGCCGTCATATCCCCCTCAGCATAATAATAATATTTAACCCAACGTTTAAAAAAAAAATGCTAATTAGAGATTTTAATTCTTATATCTTTAATTGATCAAGTCTCCCGACAGATTATTCATATTTCAGCACTGATAGTGATCTTTTGACACTATTTTTGTTTGTTTGGACAAAATTAATACCTTTTCATCCTAAATATCAACTGCTGTTGACTACCTAACTAACCCAGCATATGTTGACTTGAAATTAAACCCAATCCATATACATATTCACTGCTAAAATGGTGAGGTATGCACTTTTAGCAACAACAAAAAAAAATGGTTTCATACGTTAAAATTAACTATGTATAATCCGATATGGTCTAGTGGCTAGGATACCTGGCTTTCACCCAGGAGGCTCGGGTTCGATTCCCGGTATCGGAACATTTTGATTAATATTAGTAATGAATAAATTGGAACAATAACCAAATGCTCATTGTTAACCAAATTGATAAAAGAAGATTTTAAATGACGTAATTGAGGTTTGTGTTGCAAGAATCAGGTAAGCCTTCTTTGAGTATTAATATTTCACAAACTCCAACCGATTATTTTAAGCCTTTTTTATCAAGTTTGATGAAAACACCGAAGTCTTTAACAAAAAAAAAGTTCTATGCGCTATAACAAGCTATGTATACTCCGATATGGTCTAGTGGCTAGGATACCTGGCTCTCACCCAGGAGGCTCGGGTTCGATTCCCGGTATCGGAACGTTTTGATAAGCTCTGGAAGATGCTTCATAAGAATATATTAATACCATAAATAAAATATTGAACTTCAGCAAATTCATCCATATAATTTTTTTAATTTAATTTCAACATTTAACTCGTTAATGGGAATTTAAATCCATTGATAAAGTTGAGAAGGAGGTGTTATTGTGAAAGCTAGTAAATTACTGTGAGTGCTACTAATAAATTAGTTTGAAAATTTGTGGTTAATACTATCCATAAGTTAGTGCTGTCGCTAATCCTAATACGTTGCACGACTATTTATTTATAAGATTATTGATAAGTAGATGCTATTATTAAAACTGGTTAGTTGGTGATATTGTTTACCGTCATTAATATTGTTCATATGTTGGTGCTAATAAGTTTCTTAAAATGAGTATAACTATAACATAATGAGTAATGGCTAACTTATTGGTAAGTAATATTATTAACAAAAACGCCCAATTGTTAGAGTAGATAAGTTGCTTTTAGTATTTTTTTTACAAATTATTTGACAATGTTAACAAGAACGCTTCTTCTATTTTTGACAAGAATAGAAGATAAGTTGGTGTTAGTATTTGTTACTAATTATTTCAAAGTGTATTACTTCGAAGTGGTTATTTAGCTCTGTATGCGTTTGATTTTCTAGTTTTGGTCTTCCACTGTCGAAGTAGATAAGTTGCTGTTAGTATTTGTTACTAATTATTTCTAAGTGTATTACTTCGAAGTGTATATTTAGCTTTGTATGCGTTTGATTTTCAAGATGTATGCGTGTGTATGTATTAGTACATAGTTCATACAGCCGAAATAGCTCAGTTGGGAGAGCGTTAGACTGAAGATCTAAAGGTCCCTGGTTCGATCCCTGGTTTCGGCAATTAATTTTAAATTTGGCAATTATTCAATACAGAGTTCATCTGCAATGTAATAGGTGAGGTGAAAAAGGAGAAGATTATTATTCCATCTACTCTAGCTTTTTTGATGAAACACAAAGACTGTTTTGTACCCAAACTATAATTTGTATTACAAATTTCAGTATTAATCTATTATAGTACAACAGTGGAAGTTGGCCAAATTAGGCCAGTAGCAATATTTGCTTGTGAACATTTGTTTGAAATTTTTCTAACTTGTGGAGGGTTTTTGGGAGCCCAGGTTTTACAAAAAAATGAGTGCTCAGTTTCATTCACGTATCTTTTCAGTCATTCAATCTTAAAATTATAACAAAGAAGAGTATTTGCCATTAGGTCTGATTTTTGTAGATATACCAATTAACCAAAAATTCTCTCAATTGACTATAAAGTTAGAAAAAAAATTAAAAAATGTTCACAAACAAATATCGCTAATGTCACTTCATCTTTTTGATAACACAAAAAGAACCTGTTTGGTGGCCAAACTATAATTTGTATGACAAATTTCAGAATTAGGTCATTATAGTACAACGATGGAAGTGAACTGTAAAAGCTCTAGATTTACTCAGAAAAGATAGGTTATACAAGAAAAAATGAGTGCTCAGTTTCATCCACGTATCTTTTCAGCCATTTAATCATTAAATTATAACAAAAGAAGAGTATTGGCTCTTAGGTCTGGTTTTTGTAGATATACCAATTAACCAAAAATTTTCTAAATTGATTATATAAAAAGTAGATTCAAAAAAATGTACACACACAAAATATTGCTAATATTGGCTGTGATATTTTCATGTCGTGTTATATCTACGCAGTCAACCATTTTGATGCCAACAGTGCTGTTAATAATTGTAATAACAAATATTTTTAACACATATTTTAGCGTCAGCTGTTGCACTAAGGAAAGTTAGTTACGAGGTTTTTAGGACCACACTGTATATAAACCCGGAACCTAAATCAGTGAGATACAAGCACCACTCGCTAGGTTCGATCTTTGGCCGAGTAGTGAGAATTGTGCAACTTTTAGCTCGATTTCTTGGACATTTTGCAAATTTTGCGATAAATCGGACTTTGGTGGTGGATATCCCCGAATGTAAATATTCACTGAAATGGGAATAAATTATCCCATTTCACAATCCTGAAACGAATTTACTTTGTGATTTTGTGCATTTTCAACAAATTTGTTGAGAATTAGAATATTCATTAAAATTCAGTTTAAAGTTTAGTTTGAATTAGATGTACGTGTGGTTACCACTTGGCGAAACATGATTAGGTATGAGGCCACTTGGGCTGACCTTGAATGATCTGTGCACGATGTGTTGCCTACGTGGGGGCATACTGTATATATAATTTATTTGCCACGCCATCTTGGATTCAATTTTTTACATCCTGTACATTGTTTCTTTGGACATACTGTACAGGTATATTATTTATTTGTGGGCGCCATCTTGGACCACTCTCCCTGATCTCCCTGTTTTCTCGGTGGTCCACCTGGACCCTTCTTGGTCAGTTTTTTACATCCTGTATATGGTTTTCTTGGACATACTGTATATATTATTTATTTGTGGGTGCCATCTTGGATTTAATTTTTCACACCCTGGATATTGTTTCTTTTAATATACTGAATATTATTTGCTAGACGACATCTTCGATTTAATTTGTTTATACCCTGTGTATTGTTTCTTTGGACATACTGTATATTATTTGCTAAACGACATCTTGGATTTGAATACGTACCCCATCTTTGTGCGCCCTGTGTATATATATTTTTTAAATTCACGCCGATTCCATTTATTTGACGACCCTGTATACTGCTAACGCTCGCCCCAACGTAGGCAACACATCGTGCACAGATCATTCAAGGTCAGCCCAAGTGGCCCCATACCTACTAACATGTTCAATAAAAAGGTAAATAACAAATGTGTTATTTACCTTTAAATTTAGTTTATTCATGTCTATCTAAGCCTTTCATTAAGCCTTTACTGCCTACAAAGCTAAGTAAGGTCTACTAAGCCTTTATATACGCCTTTTCCTGTATTTCATTTATATAGTGCATGGTATAATTACCTGAAACTACAGTCTTCTTCTGCGGGTGCCTATCAGGTTTGGATGTTGGCGATCATCATTGCGATCTTGATTTTATTTGCGGCTGTTCTAAATAACTCCGTTGTTGTTGAATTGAACCATTGCCTCAGGCTCTTCAGCCAAGATATCCTTCTTCTGCCTAGTTCTCCATTACTTTGCCCTGCAGTATGAGCAGCAGCAATCGATATCGTTCTCCGTGTCTCATTATATGCCCGAAGTATTCCAGCTTACGTTTTTTGATCGTAAAAAGTAACTCTGGTTCCTTCTTCATTCTTCTTAGTACCTCGATGTTCGTAACTTTATCTGTCCAAGCAATATTTAGCATACGTCTATAGATTCATATTTAAAATGCTTCTAATTTTTTGCTGGATACTTCTGTTAAGGTGGATGCCTTAAGGTGGATGCTGTTGAGGTGGATGCCTCTGTTTTGGATGCCTCCATACCATACAAGAGTACGGAGAAAATATAGCATCTAATATGTCTCATCTTGATGTTCAATGAGAGATCATGACTGCAAAATATTTTCTTCATTTTTGTTAATGCAGCTCTGGCTATTTCGATTCTTCTCCTTACCTCCAGCGAGTGGTCCCATTGGTCATTTACCACGCAACCAAGGTCTACATTCTAAGTGGCTAATTTTATAGTCACCAATGGTCTAGTAGTAAGGTGTTGCATTGTATGAGATGCATTTCCATATCATCAACATGGTTGAATTTCTAATTTGTAGCATTACATTGGATTCATCCATTGGATTTTTACATCATCAAGATGGTTGCATTTCTAATTTGTAGCATTCCATTGGATTCATCCATTGGATTTCCACATCATCAAGGCGGTTGCATTTCTAATTTGTAGCTTTCCATTGGATTCATCCATATCTTTGAATTTGACATGCAGAAATTGCCTTAGTCAACAGATCCTAAGATTATCTGACTGCCAGTATGTGTTAGTTCATTTAGCGTTATCCAGGGTGCACCACGAGGAGGCGAACTAACTTTACACCCCGCAATAATCAAAAACAACTTTCTGCATTCGAAATGATTTTTACCTTGAGATATCTTCATATCAATTTTGCTTTCTTGCTTTTTACATGCCTTTAATTATTTCGTTCGACATGTCTGAGAAAGCTTCTTTAAATGTCACCTTCATTACGAACGCCGACGCGGATTTGTAATTCAGATTCGTCGTGATTGAGAAAAAATGCGGACATGTCTGGCATCAAAAACTGCCGGTTAATTGTGGGCATCCAATTAAATCGACTTCGGCAAAGTAAAATCATATTTCCCTGTTTAAGATCGAAAAAGCAAGCCCCCTCATTAAGGCTTTACTGCGTACTAAGCTACGTAAGGTCTACTAAGGCAGTGAGTTAAGGCTTCGACTAGTCAATCAATAGTTGTGTAGGTAGCAGCGAGCCTATGATTATGCCAAAATGGCGTATTATAAATAAGAACGTACTTTAATATGTTGGTTGATGTGGCTTTTATTTATCGCAAATTTATTATTTAAATGTATGAAATAGAGTAACGTACTTTTTTTAATTTTCAAAAAAAAGATGTTTATTGTTCCCATCAATTGTTTCGCCGCACTGTAGATTCTTCAGCCAATCAAATGATTTCCTTTCATCATCATCAATCATTTCTTCGACTGAAGAAGTCACAGTGTGGCGACACAATTGAAGTGATATGATAAACATATTTTGAAAATAAAAAAAAGTATGTTACTTATTTTACTTATTTTACTGTAGTATGTTACTTATTTTAGGAACGTACTTTGTTAAAGTATAAACAAAATGTGCATCATTCCAATATTTAAAAGGGTTGTAAACAGGTCTTAGAGGTATGCAACAAGAAAAACATATTCTAAATATGCTGTAGCTATTATTGATAAATAATTATTAAGAATGAAGGAATTTTAGATGGATATCTAATATTTAGAAGGGATGTAAAGAAAGAGGTCTTAGAAGTATGTAACAAGAAAAAAATATTCTAAATATACTGTAGCGGTCTTGGTTTCGCCACACTGTAGCTTCTTCACGCGAAGAAATGATTTCCTTTCATCATCATAAATCATTTCATCGCCTGAAGAAGTTACAGTATGGCGAAACAATTGACGCGATACAATAGACATTTTTTGAAAATAAAAAAAAACAATGTTACTTTATTTCATATAATTTAGGAACTTACTTTGTTAAAGTATAAACAAAATGTGCATCATTCTAATATTTAAAAGGGTTGTAAACAGGTCTTAGAGGTATGTAACCAGTAAAACATATTCAAAATATGCTGTAGGTATTATTGATAAATAATTATTAAGAATGAAGGAATGTTAGATGGATAGTTTAAGAATTTGTTTTCATTTCAATTTTTTGTCCTAAAGGGCCAACATGAATACTGGTAATTTTACCAATATAAAATCTTCAATTATTAATTTTTATAAGTTAAAGGTTTAATAAAAAAAAAACTAAAATAAAAAACATTAATCAACCTTAAATTTTAATTTTGTATAAATGCTGCAATTGCATAAATTCAATAATTAGAACAATATACGAAACAATCTGGTGCAGTTAGCAACTCATTGGTTATATTTTCTCCGATGACAATATGAGTATTGTTGAATTTCCTCAACGACAGGGAATTTGATTAAACTATGCGGTTCTCGGTAAATTAGTACCTCCAAAAAACTGACTATTAAAATTCAATTAAAACGCACTCAATGTCCGTCCCGCCGTGTTTGCGCATTCGAAACGGTTTTGGTTACGGAAGAATGAGACACCCACGAGTACTGACACGCACGAGAATGTTTGGATGAAATGTTGCAAAGGTGAAATTGAAAGGCATTACTGGAACGAATCGGACGAACGTAGCAAGCAATTGTCTGTTGCTTTTTTTGTGAACCAAATAATTTTCAAAGTAGTGAAATTAATTTATGAGTGTTACCGAAATTTTTGTGAAGATTGGTAGTTTAATTAATCATAGAAGCAATTTGTTGGGTGGCTATTTGAAAGCAGCTATCAGATTGTAACTATTGGTACCAAAAATACTTGTTGTTGCTATCGAGTGATCATTTCAATTTCAGCTCTAGTTATCGATAGAAATTTTTGCAGCTATAAATAGACCAAATTCGCAAATGGACCAGTCTCATCATCACTCGTCACCAATCTCGCCTTTCATATTGACTAGCATAGCATAAATAGACCAAATTCGCAAATGGACCAGTCTCATCATTACCAATCTCGTCTTTCTTATTAACTGCGAAAATTTCCATGGATAACTAGAGCTGAAATTGAAATGATCATTCGAAATGGACCAAAATCGGATTTGCTATAAGATAGTTAACTTAGGCGTTGTGTTACGTTTTCCTAGATCGCTTACATTCTTGTTCAAGTCATCTAGGGATCATTTGAAAGCAAATCTATGTTTCTGAACAAAAAAGAGCAAACTGTGGCCATAAAGCAAATCAGATTCCTACACCTCCGCCGCTCGCTTCCTCTTGAGATCGTGCTTTTGCGAGCAGATATGCGAATTTCGCGTGATTTTTCGCGAATTCGATCCGCGGAGGAACGCGGCGATACAATCGAACGGACGTCTGTGTAATGGCTGCCATAACTCAGTGATTTAAGGTGTGTGTATCGCGGAGCATGTGAGTTACGGTAAAGTAATCTCACCTTGCGCAATTGTGGCGTCTGTTTTGTCACGAATTCATGATCGCATAATTTACAACGCGGCATTCCGGGCTCTCATAATTCCCGGATTCAATTGCTTGTCTTCCCAGCCGGGGCACTTTCGTTATTTATCGAGCGACACGCAGAACATACAGTATCTCCTTGCATACAGAATAATACACAGATATGAAAAATCACACAGGGATTCCAAACGGAACATCAATTGCAGTAGAATCAGTAGATGCACATTTCGAGTTGCACATTTATTATGCAAAATTGCTCACCAAACAACTTATTAGATACATTGAAATGAAACCATGTAAAGAAAATCAAACCCAATGATAACGCCTACAAAAATAAAAAATAAACAGATTGCAGCAAAAACATATTCTAACTAGAAACAATAACAAATAGCTACCCAGATAAAATTGGGAGTACGATCAGCTTTTGTTTCGAAGAATGTCTAAAGGCTCGACCACCTTAAATTTCAATTTCCTAAATTGCTTTCATGAAAAAATAACCAATCAAACAAAAATCATATGGCAAACAAAAATAACCGGAAAAAGAAAAGTGGGAAGACCGAAAAAGAAGTGGGACAAATATGTCGAAATTATTATGGAAAGAAGGGGAATATCTAGCGCCCAAATGAAGAAAAGCACAGGAAACAAGAAGATCTGGAACCTACTAGTGAAAGAAAATATAAGAAATTGAAAAACTACAATATTCTACACCCGAAAGGGTGGAAGAATTATGATTATAATAATAATAATAATAAAAAATAACATTAGGACACCACAACACCACAACGTCTAAAACATGATTTTACCATGCTGCTAAAATTTTATACAATATGACGATGATTTTTTTTAAATTATAGTTATTGTTAACAACTCCATAGATACCACCAACGCCAGTTGGTTACCAATTGCGTTACCAGTCCTGTGGAGCAAAAATAATCACGCTCTCACAATTTCTTGTTGAAATACATCGTACATTTGAAATCTTCGAAGCTTTTTTTCGAATTCTAAAGATTCATTCGAATCATTTCTATGAAGTTTTCCCAAAAAATTAAAAAAATGCTCAAAACCACAAACACACCAAATTTTTGAACAAATACTCACATTTCACAAAAAAATAGAGCCTGATAGAGCCTTTCCGACTTCGGATTCGTGTTCGGCACACCTCAAAACGTTAAGAAACGACATTTTCGGGAGGGTTTTGACGTAGACCTGTGTTATCAATGATGACACTGTGCTCATAACGTACCATTAACATAATTCCATCTAAAGTCTCGATTTTCAAAGTAGTGGACAAAAGGTTCCGATACCGGGAATCGAACCCGAGCCTCCTGGGTGAAAGCCAGGTATCCTAGCCACTAGACCATATCGGAGTATAAAATGGTAGTTTTTGGATGCTCAGCTTATTTTAATACACGCACTTCTTTGTGGGTCAAAAGTTCACACACTATCACTTCTAAAATGTGTACATATATAGTTTTACTGCACTTAATTCCAATCCAAAAGAAGCGGGATTATCAGTAAACACCGATAAAGTTGAAAAGTAGAAGATAAAGACTCACATTTTACAAAAAATTGAGCCTGATATTCTGCCTGATAGAGCCTGATGGAGCCTTTACGACTTCGGATTCGTGTTCGGCACACCTCAAAACGTTAGGAAATGGCATTTTTGTTAACGGGAGGGTTTTGGTTTAAAGTTAAAAAGTAGAAGATTAATCCTGTAAACTTTGAAAAAAAAAGTTTCAAACACATTTTTTCTAAGATTGTATATATCCGAATGGTCTACAATTTATATTTGTCTTTTATATACAATGTCTACATATAACATATTTACAATATAATATATTGTGATGGTATTTAATAATGTAATTAGTGTACAGATTGTTTAATTTAATTAGTAATTTGTTCTATCATTAATTAGGAGTTATTATAATAGATTTAGATAGTTTAAACAGTTAGATAGTTTAATAAGTAGTTAATATAGGTTATAGCTAATTTTATACATAAAGTAGGGCACAGTTAGCAACAACCAATATAAATGAGATAATTAAACATGAAAATGTAAGTAAAATTGGAAACGCAACGCAGGAAGACGTTCGACATTCCCACAGACGAGGGAAATTACGAGGATTCCGAATATGTAATCAGAATTTAAATCGGACATGCAGTTTCACCGGAAAATGTGAAATTAGATTTACAATAATAATGTGTTTTTCGTTGCCATGGAGAAATCATGAAATTATTGTGTAGTAGCCTATGCAATTTAAGTTTAGAATGACGATGCGTACCTAAACAAACACTAAACATTGACAATCAGAGGAGAAGTTATAAAAGGCCTGACAGAGCATGCCTCAAGGAGTTACGAATTCATCCCGGCGTAGCCACGTTGATTTGAGAGCGCAAGGAAGAAAGTTTTATTCCCAATCCGATACTTGTTTTTAATTGACGCGTCTAAAAACAAAATTCGTTCGTGAAGTTTTTAGGCACACATCTAAAAATTTGTACAACAGTATCCAGTAGGAACTGAACTTAGAGCATCAACAGACGGAACTAGGGAATACAGAAGAAGTCTGCAAGAACAGCACCACTACCAGAAGGATCCGAGAAGGACATCGAGACGAATCAGGACTTCAAGCAGTTCATTCAACTCGAGCGAAGTTGAAAGTCACAGCGAGGGATACATCACAAGAGGACGGCCACCACAAGGTGGAGAGGCATATCCAGTTGACAATACAACCAGACCACATTAAGCGATAAGCGCAAGTACTATTTACCAATTTCAAGTTAACTCAATTAGGGTAACTGTGCTATTTAGGATTTATGTAGAAATTATTGTTAATTAGTTAAGTGTTAGGTTATCGATAATATTTGTTTGCTATTGTTTTTGCCGTTCAATTTTTAATTTATACATTGCATTAATTTAATTATTTGTTATTATTTCCAACTTTACATATTCAATAAAAAATCATTTAAACTTAATAAAACTACCCTCCATTTAGTTTAATTGAACCTAACTTAGCTCTGAGGTAAGAGAAAGCAACATCATATTTTGGTGAAAACAAAAGTGAGGTTATATTATTGAGACTTTTCATAAATTTGCATAATTGCTGGCGTCCAACAAACTAAATTATTTCAAATCATTATTAAACAAACATATAAAAGAAACTAGTACCAATCTCAATTAGATTTAGACTACCATACAATAACTGAGGTAAGTGAAAATTTATTAATAAACCATAACCAAGTAAACACTTACTAAAACATCACAATATACTATATAGACGTACATTACAATTAATTAATGGTGTTACTATTATGGTGTGGCACATCAACAGCCCAACTATTTCGAACAGCAAACAGCATTCTTGATAAAGTCAAGATTCTCAATTTAATAGCCAGCATCATTGTCAACGATCGAGTCGGTCAAGGCACTTAGAGAAGAAGTTACAATTATCCTAGGTTATTTGGCGCTGGATGTGTTTAGTTATAACTAAAGCACGGACAAATATGCACGAAAAAAGACGAAATTATGCGCATATATATGCACGCAAAATTTAAAAAACATGCACCAACATTTCAAATATATGCCAATATATGCAAATATATTTAATTAAAATCACATTTAAAAATTAAAAATGCTTTATTTATATTACAGATATATACCGGGTGATTCACGTTTTATTACCAGGCCAAAAATTGCGACTCCTAATTGAAATAAAAAATCCAAGGTGTTCGATTATTGATGCATCATTCTCTCTGATGCGGGTACTAAAGCGAGGTGCGTGTTCTGCTCAAGGTCAAGAATGCGAATGTGTCCATGTACCTGGGCCGTCCTTTGAGGGTTGCGTAGACGTATTTGGCACTCCATACTGTTGTTGTTGGTATTATTGTGTGTGGTGTTCGATTATTGATGCATCATTCTGTTGATGCGGGAACTAATGCGAGGTGCGTGTTCTGCTCAAGGTCAAGAATGCGAAAGTGTCCATGTACCTGGGACGTCATTTGAGGGTTGCGTAGACGTAGGTGGTACTCCATACTGTTGTTGTTGGTATTATTGTGTGTGGTGTTTGGTTATTGATGCATCATTCTGTCTGATGCGAGAACTAATGCGAGGTGCGTGTTCTGCTCAAGGTCAAGAATTCGAATGTGTCCATATACCTGGGCTGTCCTTTGAGGGTTGCGTAGACGTATTTGGCACTCCATACTGTTGTTGTTGGTATTATTGTGTGTGGTGTTCGATTATTGATGCATCATTCTGTTGATGCGGGAACTAATGCGAGGTGCGTGTTCTGCTCAAGGTCAAGAATGCGAAAGTGTCCATGTACCTGGGCCGTCCTTTGAGGGTTGCGTAGACGTATTTGGCACTCCATACTGTTGTTGTTGGTATTATTGTGTGTGGTGTTCGATTATTGATGCATCATTCTATTGATGCGGGAACTAATGCGAGGTGCGTGTTCTGCTCAAGGTCAAGAATGCGAATGTGTCCATGTACCTGGACCGTCCTTTGAGGGTTGCGTAGACGTATGTGGCACTTTATAATGATGTTGTTGGTATTATTGTGTGTGGTGTTCGATTATTGATGCATCATTCTGTCTGATGCGGGAACTAATGCGAGGTGCGTGTTCTACTCAAGGTCAAGAATGCGAATGTGTCCATGTACCTGGGCCTTCCTTTGAGGGTTGCGTAGACGTATGTGGCACTCTATACTGTTGTTGTTGGTATTATTGTGTGTGGTGTTCGATTATTGATGCATCATTTTGTCTGATGCGGGAACTAATGCGAGGTGCGTGTTCTGCTCAAGGTCAAGAATGCGAATGTGTCCATGTACCTTGGCCGTCCTTTGCGGGTTGCATAGACGTATGTGGCACTCTATACTGTTGTTGTTGGTATTATTGTGTGTGGTGTTCGATTATTGATGCATCATTCTGTCTGATGCGGGAACTAATGCGAGGTGGGTGTTCTGCTCAAGCTCAAGAATGCGAATGTGTCCATGTACCTGGGCCGTCCTTTGAGGGTTGAGTTGACGTATGTGGCACTCTATACTGTTGTTGTTGGTATTATTGTGTGTGATGTTCGATTATTGATGCATCATTCTGTCTGATGCGGGTACTAATGCGAGGTGCGTTTTCTGCTTTCAAAGAGGCCCTTTGGTCTTTAACACTTTCCCGGGCGGCAGCGCGCCAGGGCTTCTTGCGGAGGGGTTAAGTACCGACTCTGGCTGATCATAAACCCTCTCTGAAACGGAGGTAGTCAGCTATTACGAGAGAGTCAGGTATATACAGTGCTGTCGTTGGGAAAGTATTAGGATCGATGGGTCAACACTGGTGAGTTGTATGCGCGGGTTTCATTTGCACCTGCAAAGGTCAAGAATGCGCATGTGGTTGTATACTTGGGCCTCCTTCGAGGGTTGCGTACACGTAGGTGGTACTCCATACTGTTGTTGTTGGTATTATTGTATGTGGTGTTCGGTTATTTTAGCATCATTCTTGCTGATGCGGGATTTATCGCTAGTCTTTAGACATAGATGGCATATGCTTTTCATGCAATGCGAGAATGAGCGAGTAAGACATCTCTGTTCATCCGTAAGACAGAGATCTTCTCAGTACGGCCTATCTGTGGGTTAAGTAAAGGTGCGCAGTTTTATGCTCGGTGTGGTGGTTGGGAGGAAAAGTTAGGCCAATGGCCAATTGCTTTATGAGCTTAAGTAGCTTTCATGCTACTTAAAAACATAATATCTTTTATCGCTAGTGTTTAGACATAGAATGCATATGCTTTTCTTGCAATGCAAGAATGAGTAAGTAAGACCACTCTGTTGAATCGTGTATCAGAGATCATCTCAGTACGATCTATCTGTAGGTTAACTATAGGTGCGCAGTTTTAAGCTTGGTGTGGTGGTTGGAAGGAAAAGTTAGGCCAATGGCCAATTGCTTTGGTTGGGCTGTGCTTCGAGGGTTGTTTATGCATACGTGGTACTTCATACTATTATTGTTAGTATTATTGTGTGTGGTGTTCGATTATTGATGCATCATTCTGTCTGATGCGGGTACTAATGCGAAGTGCGTGTTTTGCTCAAGGTCAAGAATGCGAATGTGTCCATGTACCTGGGCCGTCCTTTGAGGGTTGCGTAGACGTATGTGGCACTCTATACTGTTGTTGTTGGTATTATTGTGTGTGGTGTTCGATTATTGATGCATAATTCTTTCTGATGCGGGCACTAATGCGAGGTGCATGTTCTGCTCAAGGTCAAGAATGGGAATGTGTCCATGTACCTGGGCCGTCCTTTGAGGGTTGCGTAGACGTATGTGGCACTCTATACTGTTGTTGTTGGTATTATTGTGTGTGGTGTTCGGTTATTGATGCATCATTCTGTCTGATGCGGGAACTAATGCGAGGTGCGTGTTCTGCTCAAGGTCAAGAATGCGAATGTGTCCATGTACCTGGGCCGTCCTTTGAGGGTTGCGTAGACGTATGTGGCACTCTATACTGTTGTTGTTGGTATTATTGTGTGAGGTGTTCGATTATTGATGCATCATTCTTTCTGATGCGGGCACTAATGCGAGGTGCGTGTTCTGCTCAAGGTCAAGAATGGGAATGTGTCCATGTACCTGGGCCGTCCTTTGAGGGTTGCGTAGACGTATGTGGCACTCTATACTGTTGTTGTTGGTATTATTGTGTGTGGTATTCGATTATTGATGCATCATTCTGTCTGATGCGGGAACTAATGCGAGGTGCGTGTTCTGCTCGAGGTCAAGAATGCGAATGTGTCCATGTACCTGGGCCGTCCTTTGAGGGTTGCGTAGACGTATGTGGCACTCTATACTGTTGTTGTTGGTATTATTGTGTGTGGTGTTCGATTATTGATGCATCATTCTGTCTGATGCGGGAACTAATGCGAGGTGCGTGTTCTGCTCAAGGTCAAGAATGCGAATGTGTCCATATACCTGGGCCGTCCTTTGAGGGTTGCGTAGACGTAGGTGGTACTCCATACTGTTGTTGTTGGTATTATTGTGTGTGGTGTTCGATTATTGATGCATCATTCTGTCTGATGCGGGAACTAATGCGAGGTGCGTGTTCTGCTAAAGGTCAAGAATGGGAATGTGTCCATGCACCTGGGCCGTCCTTTGAGGGTTGCGTAGACGTATGTGGTACTCCATACTGTGTTGTTGGTATTATTGTTTGTGGTTTCGGTTATTGATGCATCATTCTATCTGATGCGGGAAATAATGCAAGGTGCGTTTTCTGCTTTCAAAGACGCCCTTTGGTCTTTAACACTTTCCCGGGCGACAGCGCGCCAGGGCTTCTTGCGGAGGGGTTAAGTATCGACTCTGGCTGATCATAAACCCTCTCTGAAACGGAGGTAGTCAGCTATTACGAGAGAGTCAGGTATATACAGTGCTGTCGTTGGGAAAGTATTAGGATCGAAGGGTCAACACTGGTGAGTTGTATGCGCGGGTTTCATTTGCACCTGCAAAGGTCAAGAATGCGCATGTGTTTGTATACTTGGGCCTCCTTCGAGGGTTGCGTACACGTAGGTGGTACTCCATACTGTTGTTGTTGGTATTATTGTATGCGGTGTTCGGTTATTTTAGCATCATTCTTGCTGATGCGGGATTTATCGCTAGCCTTTAGACATAGATGGCATATGCTTTTCATGCAATGCGAGAATGAGCGAGTAAGACATCTCTGTTCATCCGTAAGACAGATTTCTTCTCAGTACGGCCTATCTATGGGTTAAGTATAGGTGCGCAGTTTTATGCTCGGTGTGGTGGTTGGGAGGAAAAGTTAGGCCAATGGCCAATTGCTTTAGTTGGGCTGTGCTTCGAGGGTTGTTTATGCATACGTGGTACTTCATACTATTATTGTTAGTATTATTGTGTGTGGTGTTCGATTATTGATGCATCATTCTGTCTGATGCTAGTACTAATGCGAGGTGCGTGTTCTGCTCAAGGCCAAGAATGCGAATGTGTCCATGTACCTGGGCCGTCCTTTGAGGGTTGCGCAGACGTAGGTGGTACTCCATACTGTTGATGTTGGTATTATTGTGTGTGGTGTTCGATTATTGATGCATCATTCTGTCTGATGCGGGTACTAATGCGAGGTGCGTGTTCTGCTCAAGGCCAAGAATGCGAATGTGTCCATGTACCTGGGCCATCCTTTGAGGGTTGCGTAGACGTATGTAGCACTCCATACTGTTGTTGTTAGTATTATTGTGTGTGGTGTTCGATTATTGATGCATCATTCTGTCTGATACGGGAACTAATGCGAGGTGCGTGTTCTGCTCAAGGTCAAGAATGCGAATGTGTCCATGTACCTGGGCCGTCATTTGAGGGTTGCGTAGACGCATGTGGCACTCTATACTGTTGTTGTTGGTATTATTGTGTGTGGTGTTCGATTCTTGATGCATCATTCTGTCTGATGCGGGAACTAATGCGAGGTGCGTTTTTCTGCTTTCAAAGAGGCCCTTTGGTCTTTAACACTTTCTCGGGCGGCAGCGCGCCAGGGCTTCTTGCGGAGGGGTTAAGTACCGACTCTGGCTGATCATAAACCCTCTCTGAAACGGAGGTAGTCAGCTATTACGAGAGAGTCAGGTATATACAGTGCTGCCGTTGGGAAAGTATTAGGATCGATGGGTCAACACCAGTGAGTTGTATGCGCGGGTTTCATTTGAACCTGCAAAGGTCAAGAATGCGCATGTGTTTGTATACTTGGGCCTCCTTCGAGGGTCGCGTACACGTAGGAGGTACTCCATACTGTTGTTGTTGGTATTATTGTATGTGGTGTTCGGTTATTTTAGCATCATTCTTGCTGATGCGGGATATATCGCTAGTCTTTAGACATAGAAGGCATATGCTTTTCATGCAATGCGAGAATGAGCGAGTAAGACATCTCTGTTCATCCGTAAGACAGAGATCTTCTCAGTACGGCCTATCTGTGGGTTAAGTATAGGTGCGCAGTTTTATGCTCGGTGTGGTGGTAGGGAGGAAAAGTTAGGCCAATGGCCAATTGCTTTATGAGCTTAAGTAGCTTTCATGCTACTTAAAAACATAATATCTTTTATCGCTAGTGTTTAGACATAGAATGCATATGCTTTTCTTGCAATGCAAGAATGAGTAAGTAAGACCACTCTGTTGAATCGTGTATCAGAGATCATCTCAGTACGACCTATCTGTAGGTTAACTATAGGTGCGCAGTTTTATGCTTGGTGTGGTGGTTGGAAGGAAAAGTTAGGCCAATGGCCAATTGCTTTGGTTGGGCTGTGCTTCGAGGGTTGTTTATGCATACGTGGTACTTCATACTATTATTGTTAGTATTATTGTGTGTGGTGTTCGATTATTGATGCATCATTCTGTCTGATGCGGGTACTAATGCGAAGTGCGTGTTCTGCTCAAGGTCAAGAATACGAATGTGTCCATGTACCTGGGCCGTCCTTTGAGGGTTGCGTAGACGTATGTGGCACTCCATACTGTTGTTGTTGGTATTATTGTGTGTGTTGTTCGGTTATTGATGCATCATTCTGGCTGATGCGGGAACTAATGCAAGGTGCGTTTTCTGCTTTCAAAGAGGCCCTTTGGTCTTTAACACTTTCCCGGGCGGCAGCGCGCCAGGGCTTCTTGCGGAGGGGTTAAGTACCGACTCTGGCTGATCATAAACCCTCTCTGAAACGGAGGTAGTCAGCTATTACGAGAGAGTCAGGTATATACAGTGCTGTCGTTGGGAAATTATTAGGATCGATGGGTCAACACTGTTGAGTTGTATGCGCGGGTTTCATTTGCACCTGCAAAGGTCAAGAATGCGCATGTGTTTGTATACTTGGGCCTCCTTCGAAGGTTGCGTACACGTAGGTGGTGCTCCATACTGTTGTTGTTGGTATTATTGTATGTGGTGTTCGGTTATTGATGCATCATTCTGTCTGATGCGGGTACTAATGCGAGGTGCGTTTTCTGCTTTCAAAGAGGCCCTTTGGTCTTTAACACTTTCCCGGGCGGCAGCGCGCCAGGGCTTCTTGCGGAGGGGTTAAGTACCGACTCTGGCTGATCATAAACCCTCTCTGAAACGGAGGTAGTCAGCTATTACGAGAGAGTCAGGTATATACAGTGCTGTCGTTGGGAAAGTATTAGGATCGATGGGTCAACGCTGGTGAGTTGTATGCGCGGGTTTCATTTGCACCTGCAAAGGTCAAGAATGCGCATGTGTTTGTATACTTGGGCCTCCTTCGAGGGTTGCGTACACGTAGGTGGTACTCCATACTGTTGTTGTTGGGATTATTGTGTGTGGTGTTCGGTTATTGATGCATCATTCTGTCTGATGCGGGTACTAATGCGAGGTGCGTTTTCTGCTTTCAAAGAGGCCCTTTGGTCTTTAACACTTTCCCGGGCGGCAGCGCGCCAGGGCTTCTTGCGGAGGGGTTAAGTACCGACTCTGGCTGATCATAAACCCTCTCTGAAACGGAGGTAGTCAGCTATTACGAGAGAGTCAGGTATATACAGTGCTGTCGTTGGGAAAGTATTAGGATCGATGGGTCAACACTGTTGAGTTGTATGCGCGGGTTTCATTTGCACCTGCAAAGGTCAAGAATGCGCATGTGTTTGTATACTTGGGCCTCCTTCTAGGGTTGCGTACACGTAGGTGGTACTCCATACTGTTGTTGTTGGTATTATTGTATGTGGTGTTCGGTTATTTTAGCATCATTCTTGCTGATGCGAGATTTATCGCTAGTCTTTAGACATAGATGGCATATGCCTTTCATGCAATGCGAGAATGAGCGAGTAAGACATCTCTGTTCATCCGTAAGACAGAGATCTTCTCAGTACGGCCCATCTGTGGGTTAAGTATAGGTGCGCAGTTTTATGCTCGGTGTGGTGGTTGGGAGGAAAAGTTAGGCCAATGGCCAATTGCTTTATGAGCTTAAGTAGCTTTCATGCTACTTAAAAACATAATATCTTTTATCGCTAGTGTTTAGACATAGAATGCATATGCTTTTCTTGCAATGCAAGAATGAGTAAGTAAGACCACTCTGTTGAATCGTGTATCAGAGATCATCTCAGTACGACCTATCTGTAGGTTAACTATAGGTGCGCAGTTTTATGCTTGGTGTGGTGGTTGGGAGGAAAAGTGAGGCCAATGGCCAATTGCTTTAGTTGGGCTGTGCTTCGAGGGTTCTTTATGCATACGTGGTACTTCATACTATTATTGTTAGTATTATTGTGTGTGATGTTCGATTATTGATGCATCATTCTGGCTGATGCGGGAACTAATGCAAGGTGCGTTTTATGCTTTCAATGGGGCCCTTTGGTCTTTAACACTTTCCCGGGCGGCAGCGCGCCAGGGCTTCTTGCGGAGGGGTTAAGTACCGACTCTGGCTGATCATAAACCCTCTCTGAAACGGAGGTAGTCAGCTATTACGAGAGAGTCAGGTATATACAGTGCTGTCGTTGGGAAAGTATTAGGATCGATGGGTCAACACTGGTGAGTTGTATGCGCGGATTTCATTTGCACCTGCAAAGGTCAAGAATGCGCATGTGTTTGTATACTTGGGCCTCCTTCGAGGGTTGCGTACACGTAGGTGGTACTCCATACTGTTGTTGTTGGTATTATTGTATGTGGTATTCGGTTATTTTAGCATCATTCTTGTTGATGCGGGATTTATCGCTAGTCTTCAGACATAGATGGCATATGCCTTTCATGCAATGCGAGAATGAGCGAGTAAGACATCTCTGTTCATCCGTAAGACAGAGATCTTCTCAGTACGGCCTATCTGTGGGTTAAGTATAGGAGCGCAGTTTTATGCTCGGTGTGGTGGTTGGGAGGAAAAGTTAGGCCAATGGCTAATTGCTTTATGAGCTTAAGTAGCTTTCATGCTACTTAAAAACATAATATCTTTTATCGCTAGTGTTTAGACATAGAATGCATATGCTTTTCTTGCAATGCAAGAATGAGTAAGTAAGACCACTCTGTTGAATCGTGTATCAGAGATCATCTCAGTACGACCTATCTGTAGGTTAACTATAAGTGCGCAGTTTTATGCTTGGTGTGGTGGTTGGGAGGAAAAGTTAGGCCAATGGCCAATTGCTTTAGTTGGGCTGTGCTTCGCGGGTTCTTTATGCATACGTGGTACTTCATACTATTATTGTTAGTATTATTATGTGTGATGTTCGATTATAGATGCATCATTCTGTCTGATGCGGGTACTAATGCGAGGTGCGTTTTCTGCTTTCAAAGAGGCCCTTTGGTCTTTAACAATTTCCCGGGCGGCAGCGCGCCAGTGCTTCTTGCGGAGGGGTTAAGTACCGACTCTGGCTGATCATAAACCCTCTCTGAAACGGAGGTAGTCAGCTATTACGAAAATGTCAGGTATACAGGGTGTTAATACTAAGTTGTTACACCCGAAAATGGCAGTTAGAACTCATTGAAACAAACAACTTTTCTTAGTTAAGTCTCTCCAATTTTTGAATTGGAGCCTAAGTTCATAGTTATTGGCGTTCTTTTGTTTTTCGAAAAAGCGTCGTTACTCCCTTATTTTAAGAAATATTTAAAATATACAAAAACGTTCAGCATGCCCTATCGGTTCTCTAAAACATTTGTATTTAAGATTATTTTCTATTTTATCAAATACCAAAATGGCGATCGAACAAAAATTTCAAAACAAGATATTTTGAAAATCACTCTATTAATTTTTTTAAATAAAACATTTATGAAATCCTTAAGATATATTATAACATTTGTTGAGTAAAATTTTTTTAGTAAAATTCGGGCATAAATATCCAATTATATGACCAAATATGCAATTATTGATAAAATATGCATTGAATACATAAAATATGCATCATATGCAAAATAAAATTGGTTAATTCGTTTTGTTTCTTTATGATTCGTGTAGATCTATTGAAATTGCAGTAGTCATATCATTCATTCAGGACATGCATTTTGCATATAGTCCGTGCTTTAGTTATAACACCTGTTACATAAGTTTTGAGATTTTTTTTAATGCTTTACGTGACATGTTAAAACTATTACATCTAGTTAACTGTGGAGAAACATGATGCTAGGGCTCGTGTCAATTTGTAGGAAATTATGGCGTATAAAGTAGATATTCGAAACTTCATCTACAACTGTTGGCAAAATATTTTTTGTGGGCAAAATATTTAAAAAAACAGTATCTATGGGACAATTCAGAAATGTGAAGAGGGAATTCCATGTATAAACTTACCAAAAACAAGCTGTCCTTGGAAGTTAACAGAACTTCGGGTCAATTGACTAGCCGTGGACTACCAATAGACTACCGCATAAAAAAACCTTTTTCAAGTAACAAGTAGACTATGGAACATCAGAATTCAAGATAAAGATAAGCTAGGCGAGAAAGTTCGAGTCCAAACAGTAGCTTGCCAAGGAGATAGCCTTTCAGGGATTGTAGTTGTACTAACAAGGTCAGGAATATTTTGGCATCTCAAGAATGACAAAAATATTATTAAAATGTTGAAAGGGTAAACTAAAATTATTGCATACATGGACGACATAAAATGTCACACCAACATCACTAAAGTTGTAAAATTAATTACAGACCAACTAACCAGACTAGCCGGCGAGATAGGGTTGAAATTAAAGAAAGAAAATGCGCCACTTACACATCTAGAAATAATGAAGACTCCGAAGAACAAACAATACTACTCCAAGTCAGAAACGCATACGAATTTACCAAGGAGGTAGACTTTCAGGGAATGTAGTTGTGCTAACAACGGCAGGAATATTTTGGCACCTCAAGAATGACAAAAATATTATTAAAATGTTGAAAGGGCAAACTAAAATTATTGCATTCATGGACGAAGACTCCGAAGTACAAACAATACTACCCTAAGCCAGAAACGTATGTAATACCTAGATCTCGAACTACTTGAAAAATATGTCTCAACCAACATCATAAGAACAATTGATAAAATCCTACGGAACACGGACTCAATCATGGCATCTGTACTTACAACCTACCAGAGGAAGATCATCTTCAACCACACTATAATCCCCGCAGTAGTATATATCATCATAAACCTATGCTCAGAAGAAAGCGTAAGATCCATATGTACGATAAGGAGAAATTGATAACGAGGTAAGAAAGCTTGCTGTGAATAACATCATTAAAACTACCACAACCATAGGCAACCAACATTTCTACCTACGTACAACTATTGGCGGACTAGGTTTCAGGAATATAAAAACAGAAAGTGCAATCCAATATGCCAGAAGATATTGCTACCTTCTTAATAACACAGAATTAAAGTCAACACTGCAAGACTACATCAAATTAAAAAATAAGGGAAGAAGAACTCCAATCGGCGATTACGAGCAGATCTGCAAAAGATGCAATTTCGACCCGAATGACATACCTGACACAACGCAGCAGGAAAAATGCAGACTTATCATCAAGGCAATTGAAGATTTAGACTGTAAAACTAGAATGGTAGAATGGTCTAAAGCGATGCTGTACCCATAACTGGTGATAGAACATCAAGATATTATATCGTTCCCAGCAATGGACAGTATCTTTGTAGACAACTACACTCCCTAGGGCCCAAAAACCGCGCAAGAACAACACATATACCGGTTTGGCAAATAAAAATATTAGACCATATAGGAGTATAAAATGCTAGTTTTGGATGCTCAGCATATTTTAATACGCTTACTTCTTGGAGGGTCAAAAATTCACACACTATCACTTCTAAAATATGTATATATTTTACTGCATTTAATTCCAATGCTAATGAAGCGGGGCTATCACATAGATAACGTTGAAAAGTAGAAGATTAATCACATTAAACTTTGAAGAAATAAAAGTTTAATTTTTTTTCTAAGATATATATAGTTTCATCCAGTAAAACTAACTATGTATACTCCGATATGGTCTAGTGGCTAGGATACCTGGCTTTCACCCAGGAGGCTCGGGTTCGATTCCCGGTATCGGAACATTTTGGTTAATACTAGATCTTAATAAATTGGAAAGATTGAAAAATAGTTATTATTAACCAACTGATACAAGAAGATAAAATATTTCAATTGATGTAGGTGGTTGAGAGTTTTGTTGCAAAAACCAGGTAAATAACATTTTTTTCAACAAAGTTCGATGAAGATACATTCCCCCAGAAATTTTTTGTTTCGAATTTTTCAACTATTGATTAAAATTTTCAACCGAATTTGATGAAATTCTTGAGAACAAACATTTTCATGAACAACGCATTTTTTTTTAAATACAAAAATGAGATCCTATTGTGAACTCAATCCGTGGATACATTGTAAAAATTGAAAGAAAAAAAAGTTTCATACGCTAAAACTAACTATGTATACTCCGATATATATATAAAGTAACACTCCCTGCAAACTTCAAAGCACAAATTTTAAATCCAGACTTCTGGCCTGCACACACTGCAGTAAAACCATTCTACGACAGAAATTTTCAGAGAAGAAGGGAACCAAGAGATCCAAATTAAATGCCAAAGCAAGCATTATACACCAAAACGCACAATCTATAGGAAACTGTATGGACAACTTACAGTTACTGTTAAGCAAAAACAGAGATTGCATCTGTCTTTGCGTAACCGAACATTGGAAGTCAAGTGGCCAACTATCAGCATACTCTCTCAAAGGATATTCTTTGATGTCAAGTTTCTGCAGATTGGAAGGCGAACATGGAGGAACTGCAATCTTCTGCGGCAGTAACATCAAGTGCAAAGAACGTTCAGATCTCTTAGCGGAGTGTGAGAAACTGGTATTCGAGTGTGCGGCAGTAGAATTGGTGAATGCTGGACAAAAGTGCGTCGTGTTATCCATTTACAGAACCGATCATAACACTCAGCAGTTTTTTGTTAAGTTGGATAACATACTTACTCAATTAGTCTCAGAAAATTGTAATATCTTTGTAGCAGGGGACTTTAATATTGACATTCGCAAAGAGAATAACGTAACGATCACGTTCTTATCACTGTTAAGATCATACAACATTTCTCCGGCGATCACGGATTACACTAGGGTCACATCTAACACAAGGAGCTGTATTGATAATATATATACAAATTATTCCCCTATTGAATGTCAGATTATAAATTATCATATATCTGACCACTTTGGGCAGAAAGTCAGTTTTGCAACGGAGTGCAGTCAGTTCGAGTATACGCAAAAAAGATGTTTTTCTGATGCTAACATAAGTAGTTTTAGCGATAAGTTAGCGCAACAGAATTGGCTAAAGGTTTACATGTGTGACAATGCACTGGTAAATGAGCAGTGGACCTGTTTTATGGATGTTTTTATACCTATATATAATGAATGTTTCCCCAAAAAGATTGTTACGAATCGCACAAGTAATTTTTGTTACTATAACTCAAAAGACCTTGCTGATTGTAAATCCAGGTTAGACATTTTATTTGTTATGAAAAGCTGTGATAATAGATATTTAAACGAGTATAATTCAACTAAGAAAATGTATGATCAATTGTTAATTGATGCTAGAAAATCTCACTATTCACAATGGATCAAGGATTGTAGTAATAAGAGTAAAGCGGTTTGGGCCGCAGTAAATGATATCAAAGGCTGCTCAAAATCATTAAGATCTAGTCAGATCCAGATAGAAGGAGATCCTTTAGTTGTCTCTAATAATATAAATAGATTTTTTACAGAAACTGCACCGACATTAGTTAATAACTTAAAACCGACTGAATACATCTGTGATATACAGGGTCAGCCCCGTTCAATGTTTCTCAATCCAGTAACAATTGTGGAAATAGTGGACATTATTCGAAACTTTAAAAATAAACTATCTTACGGGGTAGATGAAATACCCACTAAAATTATAAAATGTTGTGTACTGGAAATCTGTGAACCGTTATCTTTCATTGTGAATAATTCTTTAAATCAAGGTATTTTTCCAGAACACTTAAAAACGGCTTTAGTTAAACCGATTCACAAGAAAGGGGACCTATCAAATCTTAATAACTTCAGACCAATAAGCCTGTTACCATCTTTTTCGAAAGTATTCGAAACTGCAATGAGCACTAGAATGACAGATTATTTTAATAAATATAAACTTTTCCATAACTGCCAACATGGTTACATAAAGGGACGGTCTGTAGAAACGGCAATTTATAACTTTACTCATAATGTATTAATGGGTCTGGAAAATGCACATGTGATACTAGGATTGTTTCTCGATCTAACTAAAGCCTATGATTGTTTAGATCATAGTATTCTGATTAGTAAACTGGAAAGATATGGCGTGAGAGGAAGTGCCATAAAATGGGTTAAATCGTATCTAGTCAACCGAAGCCAACGAGTAACTATAGCAAAGGACGGGGGGCAATATGTTTCTGAATTGTGTCCCATAATTATGGGTATACCACAGGGAAGCGTTATTGGGCCTTTATTATTTATTATATTTGTGAATGACATAGCTGACACACTACAGGGTCTGAACCATAACTTAACAAATTATGCGGATGACACTAATATTCTAATCACGGCAAATAACTTCAATAATGTCGTCAACGATGCCACACTGATTGTGCGTCTAATCAAGGACTGGTTCAACAAAAATCGTTTAATCATTAATGAAACAAAAACAAAGTGCATCTTCTTTAGGACTGCACAAGCAAATTTCCAGTATCCAGAAACCTTGTCTGTCGGCACCATGGAATTGAGGGTATCGGGTAGCACAAAATTCTTGGGGGTACATCTAGATGCAAATCTGAACTGGAAAACACATTGCGAAAATCTCTCGCTAAAATTAAATAAAACAGTATACTCAATGCGTGTTGTAGGCGGATACATGGACCGAACAACTATTAGGACTATCTATTATGCAAATTTTCAATCAGTCATGCGATTTGGAATAGTTTTTTGGGGACAATGCGCAGCCGTGCCTGACATCTTTATTATTCAGAAACGTGCCCTCCGCACAATGCTTGGACTACGGGTTCATGAGAGCTGTCGGGGAAAATTTAAAGAAAATGGGATTTTAACAGTGGTAGGCCTCTACATATATGAAATCCTGATCTTTATGTCCAAAAACAGAGTATATTTCGATAATCTAGTCTCATCAAACAAAAGGATAGTGTTCCTTAACGTACCTAAACACAGGCTCAGCATATTTGAAAGAGGTTGCTTTTACTCTTGTATAACCATGTTCAATAATCTACCAAATAAACTTAAAATCATAAAAAACAGAAAACTGTTCAAAAAACTGATATATCAATTTATCTTAGACCTAGAGCCATACCACTTGAATGAATTTTATAACCGTTAATTATAATGTATTATGTACCATTAGAATTAGTAACTGATTTTGTGACATGTATTTCATTTTATTATTATTAATCATCTGAAATAAACAGTATTATTATTATTATTATTATTATTATTATGGTCTAGTGGCTAGGATACCTGGCTCTCACCCAGGAGGCTCGGGTTCGATTCCCGGTATCGGAACATTTTGTCAAACATTAGAAGCGAGACCTTATTAGTACTATGTATAATACAAAAATATGAGTTTTGAGCAAATTAAGCACATTTCGACCTCAATAGGTACTAAATATGGGGTGTTTCTAATTTGGACATAAAACCACACGTGGCAATGCTGATCATAAAGTCAAACATTTCCAAAATGTTCAAAAGTCTAAAATGTTTGAAAAGTTAAAAAAAAGTTGGAAATAAACCATGAAAGCATGGTACAATATTATAGTATTAACATTTTCGACTTAGAAGTTTATGATCAACATCGCCACGTGTAATTTTTGTCGAATTTAGAAACACCCTGTATAATAAATCCAAAAAGTAATAGTACCAGTCGATTGTTTGAAGAAACAGAAACACATATATTTCAACAGAACTTCAGTAAAGTTGGTATAGTGTGGTTTTTAATGCAGAATACAAGTCATGAAGAAGAAATATTAGAAAAATTTGATAGTAACAAGGAACTACTAACGCGTACAGATTCTTTCATGAAATCTTATAAATTATGGAAATTTCTGTTGTCTATTAATATTTATGATATTATGCGTGTAATTACTATTACAAGTGAATTTGAGGAATGTAGTGCAGTGTTGTGATGCGCACGAGGAATTAATCTCCGAAGAGGAGCGAGCGCAAAGGTCACGAGATTTGAATGAAGTTAAGTAATACCCATTAAATCCGGGAATATGAAAGGTATAATCAAAATAGCATCCTAGGCATTCACGCAATGCTAACAAAACTCATTAAAACGGTTGTTATCTGCGTAAAATATGGATATACGTGAAGTCTCTGGAGCAAGAGCCACGGGCTCGCGATAATCCAAGCAAAAAATGGAATCGAATTCCTTTTCGTCCTCGCATTCTTCCTTTCTACACGGATAATCGCGACCTCTGCCGCATTCAATCAAACACACTCATTAATGGGATGATTGTTGCGCTCAATTAGACGATTTATTGCGGTGGTCCGTTGGGAAATAAACGGAGCGCGGCGGAATGAGACAAAAGCGAGCAATAATAATAATGATAAAATAGATTTGAAATCAGGTAGTTTATACCATGTAAAAACCATTATAAGGCAACTCCATGACACGAACTCGTAAACACCGGGCTCTCCAGATTGCGGCTAAAAATTGGCTCGAGATTCCTTATTGTTTATAACGCTAGCCGTCGGTAAATTCTTAGCGTAGAAAAGACCCGATGTAGTATTTACTATGGGAAAATTTACAGGCAAGTAGCTCTTTAGCAGGAAAAATTGCAAAACTTGTTCAACTCCCCGTGAAGAGAAACAGTTATTAACAACCATGTGTAATATAATTATTTTACCATATAAAAGTTTTATTCCGACAGATTTTATATTTACATAGCCAGAGTAATTATAAATCTGCTTTTATATCTCATCATTAACCTATGTATATTAATAAACTATTTTTCTCGTAAATATATTTTCAGAATATGATATTGAATAAGCATAATAGGAACTAGCTTATTTTTTTTGTGATAGCACCTTGTGAAAGTTTTTAAATTAAAACTCAGATTTCAGTTTTCCCAAAATAGTATATTATTTTACATGGAGGAGAAATTAGACTTTTCATGGCGCGCCTTCTATTACGCGCCTCACTTCGTTCGACGCGTAAACTCAGGCGCGCCATGAAGAGTCACTTCGACTCCAAGTGAAATATACTATATTTTCTTTAAACGTACTGCAAAATACGAAAACTCGTAATTTTGATATATTATTATTACAAATAAATTTAATATCAAAGAATGCATCGTATGGTTTTCTGTTTTCTTGACAGAAACTATTCAGCATTTGACAGTGACAGTGATAATTTTTGTTGAAGAAACAATTTATAGATATAATCTATTGTTAGTGGTGGAAGCAGTATATCTACCAGAAAATAGGAAAATAATTGCAAAACACTGATATATTTAATTGTTATATGATGAAATTTATAGTATTGCTTCGCGTTGTTTATTTAATGTTACCATGACAACAATTTCCCTTCCGCCGACTAGGAAAGGAAAAGTAAAACTTCCGCTGGCGGATATGTGACATTTTCCACACTCAACTGAGTTAAATAATGTAATCATTTTCTGACGTTTGAAGAAAAAAAGACATTTATTATTGTTTAAATTCGAACGAAATGTACATTTAAACAATAATAAATGTCGTTTTATTGAGTACTTATTGGTATTTCTATATTTATTTAATTATTTATTTTTATCGCCTGACTAGTTTCGGTTATGAAAACCCATCTTCAGAGGCATATCTACGAAAAATACAATAAATTAATTAGGTTAAATATAAAATTAGAGCCAAGTTTGTTACAAAAATATTGAAATATAAATTATAATAGTATTTGTTATGTGTTTAATGTTAGTGTGTATACATGATTTAGTGTTTATGTAATTTGTTAGTGTGGGGAAGAATAAAAATGTGTGAAAATTATTTTTTAATGGGGTATTAATTTTGGTGATAGAAAGTAAAACTAATTCTTAAATAACTGTTTTAGTTACTTTATATGTATACAGGGTGTCCAAGATAAAGTTCAACAGCATGGGGATCTCGAAAACCGTAAATGTTTCAAAGGCAGTTTAATTACATAAAAGTTGCGCAATGTAGTGGTCAGTAATATTCTGTTGAGAAAACCAGAAGTTTCCACTTACTTCCGGAGATATTCGACAAAACCCGAAATCTTGCGACTTCGTTTTAAATTACACAAAAGATGCACAATTTAGTGGTTTGTAATATTCTATTGAGAAAACCAGAAGTTCCATTTACTTCCGGAGATATTCGATAAAATCCGAAATCTTGCGATTTCGTTTTTATTTTTTTATTTTAAGTTATTTGAAAAGGAATAAGAAAACCAAAGGCACTTTCTCATTGCCACAATTCTAGCTCTACAAGAAGCGATTACAAATTTTCAGTACAAAGTTTTGCTTCGAAAAAACCATAATCAACTTTATTTTCTTATATCGCCTGTAAAAATTGTACGCCCTGTATTAAATAGCATTTTCTATTACAAATTCAACTATTTATATCACAGTATTTTTTCCAATATTTTTATTCAGAAAAAGGCTTGTTAATACATATAGAACATTTTCTTGTAGTAGGCGTTGAATGATGACGAATAAACAAAAAAAATATCTAATTTGAAAGGTATAAAAAACAAAAAGTACTTTCTCCACATTTTTGGTTCTACAAGATAGCATTTACAAGTTTTTCAGTACAACGTTTTGTTTCGAAGAAACCATCATGAACTTTATTTTTGGATATGGCCCGTAAGAAATGTACATCCTGTATTAGAGGGCATTTCCTATTACGAATTCAACGATTTATATTACAGTATGGTTTCTCATGTGTTTAATCAGAAAAAGGGTTGTTATTACATTTTGAACATGTTCTTGTAGTATGATGGTTTTTTCGAAACGAAACTTAAAATGTATAAACACTCTCTTGTAGAGCTAAAAAAGTAGCAATGAGAAAGTGCCTTTTTTTATATCTTTTCAAATAACTTTTTTCAAATAACGAAATGGCAAGATTTCAGATTTTGTCGAATATCTGCGGAAGTAAGCGTAAATTTCTGGTATTCTCAACTTAATTTAACCGCCTTTGTAACAATTGGAAATAGTCTTTTGTTTCTTCGAAAGTATGTGCTCTAAAATTATACGATCAAATGCAAACGCGTTGAAAATTTCAGGAAATTTTCTGCAATATTATAGCCTGTTGTGAAGTTCCTTGAAAATTTCATGTTTCATAGATAAATCTATATATATAAGATATAATTTATTGAAGCAATTACATATTTCTTATTGTATGTACATTATTAAATTTAAAAAAAAAGAAGGTCTTGCTGCTATGCTTCAAATGGCCATCAGCCGCAGCCTTTCAGCCTGAATTTAGTCATATGGAGTTGATAACGTTGTGTTAGATAAATCTATTTTATTAAATTATTTAAAAAAAATAAATTATATATTAACTTTTTATCTTAAAATAACACTGTCAATTGAAGGGGTTAGAATAAAATGGTACAAGTGCAATATTTTAAAGATAATATGAGACCAATGACAATGATGATAATGACTGTGTTTTTTGTGTGGTGATACATATTTATTGGAATAATAAGTCTGAATAAGTCTGCCGGTGATTTTGAATTCATATAACAATATGTAACTAAATTAACCAATAAAAAAATTAAGTGAAAGAATGTTTATGGTTGATTGGAATAAACACGGTATAAATGCATTTGAACTCCTAGAATTGAAAATATTATTTATACCCTTTTTATTCTGATCCTTCCAATTATCTCCGAAAATATCTGCATGTTCTTAGGAAACGGAATTAATAAATACAATTATATAATCACCATACAACAGTTATGTTTAAATAGTTATATTAAATTACTGAATGTAAATACGAATGCATTTACGGTTTCCGTGATCCCCATGCTGTTGATCCTTATCTTGGACACCCTGTATATTTAGAATTATTTACACGTATTTAATGTTTATATATCCTGAACTTGTTTGAAATGTAATTTTAAAAATTAAAATTTTTAAATTTAAATTTAAATTTATCATACACTCTCATACGATGCCTTAATGACCAAACTCAAATAACATTTAAACCTCTTTATAAATTTTTAAATAATCCATATGACATAACACATGAAACAACAAAAAAAAATGAAATAAAACTATCTATCAAATGATAGATGTCTAATTTGAAGTTTTATTTCATTTTTTTTGTTGTTTCATGTGTTATGTCATATGGATTATTTAAAAATTTATAAAGAGGTTTAAATGTTATTTGAGTTTGGTCATTAAGGCATCGTATGAGAGTGTATGATAATTGTTCCGTTCATTAATTTTTGACAAAGACAAAAAATATTACCTAATTTTAATAGGTACCAAAATAATAACAAAAAATAATATATCAAGAATAGTTGTTAAACATTGAAACATTATACTTGTTTAGAACCACACTAATTATTTTTTTACTTTGCTATGAGAATTGTTCTGCTCCTTTATTGGCGATGAAGACAACAATTATTACCTAATTTTTAACCAAAATAGTAATATGTATTGATAATTTTATCTATTTTAAATGCTTCTAATAAAATTGGTTTTAGGCCTTTATCTGTATTGTGTAAGAGTTCAGTATTTTTGTTTAAAATAGTAATATGTTGTTGTGTTCTGTATTGATAACTTTATCTATTTCAAATGCTTCTAATAAAATTTGTTTTAAGCCTTTATCTGTATTGTTTAAGAGTTTAGTATTTTTATTTATGTTGAAAGAATGATTGTGAAAATGTAGGTGTCGTCCAAAATTTGAAATGTTTATGTCTCATAAATGTTCCTTCATTCTTAATTTTAAAGGTCTGCCGGTTTCTCGAATGTATTTTGCACCACAATCGTTGAAGGTTATTGCGTAAATTCAATTTTTATTTAAAAAGTTTGATTTATATTTAGCCTTAAATAGTTGTGTTTTGATTGTGTGTTTCGTTGAAACAGACGTTTTAATGTTATAATGTTTAAGTGTTTGGTTAATTTTGTTGGTTATGTTTCCTAGAAATGTGAATGATTTATAATATGTGGTATTTCTATCGTTTTCTGTTTGTTTTTTGACATTATTGTATTATTATTTATACTGTTAGTTTTTCGAAATAATTGTATGTTGATTTTTTAATTATTTTATTTATTGTGTTTATATTGAAATCATTATTTAAGGCGATTTAAAGAAAAATAAGTAATTATCCTTTTTCACAACGACATTTATTTCTCTAAATGTAAATTTCACCATTTAGAGAAATAAATGTCGTTGTGAAAAAGGATAATTTGTTATTTTTCTTAAGTGTTAATATTTCACAAGCTCCAACCGATTATTTCAAGGCGATTTATTTTATTAAATTTATTTAATTTAATTTAATATGTTTATTAAGAGGTGTTGTAGTAAAATTGTGTATGTGTATGTATGTGTGTATGGTAGCGCATGTGTGTGTATTGTGGTAAAAATAGTTTGCTGGGATAAGGATGTCTGTTTGTGTAGGTTTTCTTTAAATATTGAATTCGATTTTGTTATTTGTTTTATATAAAGTTAGATCTAAGAAATTAATATTGTTATTTTGTTTTATTTCTAATGTAAAATTGATGTTTTTGTGTAATGTGTTTATGTATTTGTGTAAATCTGTGATTTAATTATATAAGTACATAACAAATACTATTATAATTTATATTTAAATAATTTTGTAACAAGCGTAACTCTAATTTTATATTTAACCTAATTAATGTATTGTATTCTTCGTAGATATGTCTCTGAAGATGTTTTTTCATAACCGAAACTAGTCAGGCGATAAAATAAATAATAAAATAAATAAACAAATACCAGTAAGTACTCATTAAAACAATCTTATATATATATATATATATATATATATATATATATATATATATATATATATAACTGGTTATTATGGATAAAACCTTAAAGTTAATAATTTTTATTATTGTGTAGGCTATTGAGACTGAAATATGATGCACGTGCTAATAATTTAAGATTCCAGGAGACAAAGTTAATTAATAAAATGAGGCTTCACCTTGGCATTTATCAGGATATTTAGTTTTATTGGAAATATTGATTTTATTGCGTCTATTCTCATCATAAAATTTGAAACAATTCGCGTATTTGAATATGTAAAATGCATATATAAATATTTCAATAATTAACGTAAAGCAGGGACGTAAAGTTTTTATAGAAGTGTGAGCGTTTCGGCGACATTAAAGGCGTTCTCGGCGTGTACTTCGCCATTTGCTGAAAATTCCACTTGTTGTATAATATCCGTCCGAGTCGTGTACTAATGTATTGACAGGCGCTCTATTCTACAGCCCAGCGGTCTCCGTAATTAGCTGCATGATTTATGTGAGCCTCAGCTTCGCGAAAAATTGCGAACAAAGGTTTTTCCCATTATGCCCATCAAACTGGTTGAAAAGCAGACAGTTTTCAGATAACTTAATTTATCTCTTGCACATTCGACTTTCTCTAGTTTAAATGCAGCCCGATAAATCACAGCTGAGCTCATGTTCATTATTTATGTACACAGCACAATTATTTTATGTGATAAACCACATTTTATTACATAAACCAATACTTAACATTATTATAATAATGAATTAAAAATAATTCATGAGAAACTGTTTGCCAAAATCGTCACATTTTATTAAGCATTTCTATATTCTCATGTTACGAGGTTACGACAATAATTGAAGCATATACAGGATGTCCAAGATAACGATTAACAGCATGGGGATCGTAAAATTTTAAATATTTTGTAACGTGAAAGTTACAAAGGCGGTTAAATTACAAAAAAGTTGCGAAATTTAGTGGTCACTAATATTCCCTTGAGAAAATCAGAAATGTCAGCTTACTTCCGGAGATATTCGACAAAATCCGAAATCTTCCGATTTCGTTTTAATTTTTTTCTGAAGTTATTTGAAAAGGTATAAGAAAACTAAAGGCATTTCTCACTGCAACTTTGTTAGCTCTGTGAGACAGCGTTTACAAATTTTCAGTACAACGTTTCGAAGAAACCATCATCAACTTTAGTTTTTTATATGGCCCGTAAAAAATGTACACCCTGTATTAGATAGTATTTCCTATTACGAATTCAACTATATATATCACAGTATGGTTTCTCATGTTTTTATTCAGAAAAAGGCTTGTTAATACATTTTGAACATTTTCTTGCAGTAGGCGTTGAAGGCTTTTGAATTAAGGTGTAACATTTGAAATACAAATAAAGCTTTTACATTTAGCATTACAGCAAGTAGCTCCTTATATCCTCATAATAAATTTATTAACACTCTGACTGTAAGTGCTCCACTTATAACAAATATTTCCCATAAAAAGATTACTTCACAGTAAATCTGCCAACATTAATTTGCAGAGCGTGTTAATTGATTTTAACGACTCTATGTGGATGATTAGGCACAGTTACAATTAACGGTCGTTACAGGCGGATGTATCGAAGTGTTAGTAGAAACTGAGGAAGTGGCGAACGAAACTATCGACGCGTACAACGTACAACGTCTTCGTTAATTTAATTAGGAACGCAGCGACACCTTTGCATGACCGCAAAAAAACCTTTAACAAATTTCTTGCAGATACGTATCTATACGGGAAATGGGATTAGTTGGGTGAGGTGCTGCAAGGGGACAATTAATTGCTTCAATTAACTATTCATCTAGTGAACTACATCCTTGAAAGATAAGCACGATGTAGTCAGAATGCTCAAAAATAAGTAATAGATATCGTGTTGAAACAAAAGTAAGATTTAGTTTTCATAAGTGATTTAATAAGATGAAATGTTGTTAGTAGTTACACTAGGACAGTTCCACTTCACCCCCAGCAGAGATTTCGACTAATTTAATTCGCGGTTTGATTCGCGTTAATCGGCGGAATTTTGCGGGTAATTACATCATTAAAGTGGCGGATTTGCGTTTTTAATGGGATAATCGCGACAATTATCCGCGGCACTTACACCACAATTACTGTAATTACGCCAGCTATTTGCGTGAATCAAACCGCGAATTAAATTAATCGAAATCTCTGCTGGGGGTGAAGTGGAACTGTCCTAGTGTAGCTACTGTTGTTTTTTTTTTGAATGGACAACTACCAATCACCTCACATAAGAAATACGGAGGAAAAAAACTACTACCCAATAAGAAATATAATACATACTGAGCATATAAATTCAAGAAAAGTGAAAATACTACCCGATAAGAAATATAATACATACTGAGTATATAAATGCAAGAAAAGTCGAAATACTACCCAATAAGAAATATCATACATACCGAAATTATAAATTCGTATCCTAATTGTGCTTCAAAGATAAGTAATATTATGCAACATATTCATCAATAATTTCAGTCAAAATATTATTTTTATTACACGAAAACAGAATTTGAAATAATGTATTTGTTAAGTTCTGCACCGGATTTTTTTTTATTATCCGGTTCGAAGGACCATGTTTAGTTTTAAGGTTGTGGTAGGATCGCATATATTTTTTTATTTGTGAGATAATTATTGTTATACTCAATTAATAATTTTATAAAACGTTTATTTTAACTAGGAAAAGAGTGACAATTGTTTTGTACAACGATGCATCCGCATCACTTGTGCGAATGTTGGATCACTTACGAGGGTCTCCATTGGGCTAACCTAACCTAACCTAACCTTTACTTGCGAAGTACAGATATGAACGAGTATTATTGCGCAGAAAAAATAAGTGGGCAGGAGACTTTTTTCTGTAAACTTTGTTAATATGCAACATTGTTATTTTTAGAAGTATATAGGTACCATTGCATATTATTAAAGACATTTTAAGTAATTCTAAAGTATAACAAAAATAATAAACTGTATTTTATAAAATATATTTGGATGGAAAAAGAAAGATGGGAATAAGTATTGAGAAGACTGTCGTAGTAACGACCATTTAGAGAACCATTAGTTACCAGTGGCGTTCGGAAAAAGTTATGCCGCTGCGTAAAAATCACTTGACAACAAGAGACAATTCAACATCGGAACCCAAGATTATAAATACAACCCTCGAGCAGTTCCACAGCAGTTGCCATCAGTTCACGATAGAATTCACGTCTCCTCACATATCAAAGGCATACGTTACCAAAATAAATGTACAGCGAATATACGCCATCTTGTTAGCGTTCATCTCAATTAAAACAATTACTAATGATAATCTGATTCGTCTGTCAGGATAATGAGCTGAAAACAAGAAAGAAAGAAGACTCAGAATACAAAAAGATGAGAATGAAGATTAAAATATTTCAAATGGTAATCACATATTCTACATTGGCCATCAAAAAGACGGCATCATATTGGATTGTTTTTTATTATTGACTTTCAAAAAACTTTTTTAAAGCATTAATTCGTGTCTAAAAACCATATTTGCCAGTATCAGATGTACCGAGTGATTTTTTATTACCTAGAAAATCACGTTTTTCAAAATGATGAAAATCGAAAAAGTGCTAATTTAACACACAATCCAAAAAGTGGAAAGAGTTTAACTTGAAATCTGATTTAAAAAGTTCACAGTGTTTACAACGGCGATGATGTCGATGATGATGATGGGAAAAATACTATAGATCCGTAAAAACAGAGAATGGAAGGATTCATGTACAAAAAAGGCAAATTTTTTGCAATTTGAGAGAAATTTATGTGTTATTATTCTATGTATCAGTAAAAACAGAGAATTGAAGGATTCATGTACAAAAAAGGTAAATTTTGTGCAATTTGAGAGAAATGTATGTGTTATTATTCTATGTATCAGTAAAAACAGAGAATGGAAGGGTTCATGTATAGATAAGCCAAATTTTGTGCAATTTGAGACAAGTTTATGTGTTATTTAAGGGAACAGATTCAAGGGAAGATTAGAGTTTTCAAAGTTTGCAGAGCTACGACAGAATCTCTGGATCTAAGCTGGAAGGAGTGGTATACATACAGTTTGTGTCTGCACAATACATCAATATGTGAAATTAATAATAAAAGAATAATATTGAAAAAATATTGTGCTAGATGATGGCATGACAGTGAGTGACTATAATTCATGCTTAGCAAAAATTATTTGTCATGAGCCAAGATCAACATGCCACTTAAATGAGTACCCTTCATATATTGGTGTTGCAAATTTTGAACAGGAATTACTCACAAAAATGGTTGCTTGGTCGTTATTCCAATGGAAAAACTGAGCCTCATCTAGAAAAAGCAAGTAGATTTTCTTTATATTTGGTATTAGTACCGATTTTATGTAAGATATGAATTGTTTTAAAAATAAATGTACTGCAATTGTTTTTTTTGTAGATTTTTGGAAATGCAAACAATACTTTTAAATTATCTGGCTCACAATCTCTGTAGAGGACTGTTATAGGAAAAATCGTTGCTTGGTCGTTATTCCAATGGAAAAACTGAGCTTTATCTTATACCACAAAGGCATAATTTTCAGCAAAATCGAAAGATACAACCTCTTTATTCATTTTAGTATTCTCTTTCAAATGGCTGTAGTGAGCTGACTATTCTTTTGCCATAGATGAATATATTTTTAATTCCAGCAACTTTTCACATCGAGGTTCCAAACATTCTTCAGTAGTTTTATTGCATGTTTCCAAAGAGCATCTATCAACAGATGATAACAAATATGGGATATATCAATTGTTTCAATTTTTATTTGACATGACAATCATTTTCAGATATAGAAATCGACGTCTCCAAGGGTTTTTCCAAAATACTTAAAAATTCTGAAATAATGAATTTATTCTATATTTTGTGATCTGTACCTGTATAAGTTAATACATGCAACTTTGAACGAATTCAGTTTTCAAATTATTCTAGTATTCTCGAAAATCTTCAGTAGTTTTATTGCATGTTTCCAAAGAGCATCAACAGATGATAAAAAATATGGGATATATCAATTGTTTCAATTTTTATTTGACATGACAATCATTTTCAGATTTAGAAATCGACGTCTCCTAGGATTTTTCCAAAATACTTCGAAATTCTGAAATAATGAATTTATTATATATCTTGTGATCTGTACCTGTATAAGTTAATACATGCAACTTTGAACGAATTCAGTTTTTATTATATTATTCGAGTGAGTAACGAATTTAAAAATATTTGCGTGTTATGAGTACGCAGAAAAACATTTATGGGTTGTGTGGACTCAATGAACTAAACAAAATTTTCGAAATGAACTCGCTAATTAAACTTACTATAAACTTTTATAGTTTTATGCGTATTCGGAAATATGTTAACGAGCTCGTGGACTCCATACTCGCAAAATATCGGCTATGACCTCACGAATATCGGCAATTTACATCTCGGCATTCGTTCTTATGTATCATGCCTTTGCAGAAGTATGTTAATGAGGTGTGTACTTCATACTCCATAAAACCCAGGCATTTTTATAGCTTACAATTAATAAAAGCGGATACATCGATTGGCCGAGAGTCGTGATCTACCACGATCGCGAAAAAATCATTAATGTATCAATTAATTGCTTAATTCTACGCTGAATTCATTAGCAATAACCATTATAGTGCGATCAGCCCCAAGGTTCGCGCGATCGTGCTCCACAATGACATCTTAATTACACTATTAATGACGATAATAATTAATGGTAGGAACGCTTAATATTTCATAGATTTTCACGAACAATTTTTCATACAAAAATTGAAATTTATAACAGCAATTATAATTTAATGATGCAATACAATAATACTTATTTGCACACCATTTACGATATTCCCTCGTTATAAGCTGATTGGTATTGTGATTTGTTGTCAAGCATACATTTTAAACAGATTTTAGAATATGACTTGGAAAAAACTAAATTTGTTGCTGTGTTGTTGCAATTATGGTCGCAGTTATGGTTGTAGAGATTGGTAAAATTGTACCTACTTGTGTCAGATTTATGGGTCAAAATAACATGTGATTCAAGAAATCTTTCAACAAAGCATGCCACGAAAAAAAAAAACCTTTACTCTGTTCCATTTTTATTTTTTACTAAGTTTTCTATGTTGGATGACAGTATTGTTGGCCAATGTAAGAAGTCACTAGATTTGAAAAAATAGGTTGTATTTAAAAAAAGTGGTTATATTTTACGACAGTGGGCAATGATGCCATCAAATTGAGTATCTATTGAGTACAGAATTTATTTGCTATGTTTATTTTACAAAAGCAAATCAGTCAAATTATAATATAAAATGTAGTGTGTTATGATTAGTTTCCTTAATGCATAAATCTAATTAATTTTTAATCACTTTGATCTGATAACTACAATAGAGTTAGATGCGCAGTAGGATTATTAGTATTAATATTTTGATACGGTCTTTCTACATTGATTATTATTATTATTATAAACCGCTCTTAAGAGGAATCGTATCGCGTACGTATTAAAAATCACGGCTCTAGAAGCGGGGTAATCTCCTACTACTATCAAATCTCTCCTCTCAGGCGCCAACCAATTAGAACCGTTGTGCTTTGCGCGAACTATCCCCTTCCAAACGGCACCGATCGCGCTACAACTGAAATATGATCCAGAGCTCGCATAAGAAAAACATTTATACAAGTTAACTGACAACAATAAAAAACACTCTTTGTGATTAAAAATAGTTATTTAAAGACGCTGAATTGTAACCGATTGTAACCGAGCAAAACCAATCAATTGTATACCTATTTATATAATAGGTATAAATAATACCTATTTTGAATATACCTATTTTGTCCATGAAAATATTTGAAAGAGTTAAAAATGTTTGTTCAAATATTAATCCCTATTGTGCCAACAATGTATAGATAACTTTAGGCAAATAATAAAAATAAATAATAAAAAATAAGTTAATGAAATGATTGTAAAAAAAATGTTTTATTAGAATTAGGTAACAGACAAAATGGAATTTTTTATTTATTTCATTTAGAGTTTAATTACGACTATTTATTTTTCCTTATTTGTTGAGCCTCTAAAATAAATTTTGGCTCTCTGATGGCTAACTGACGGATGTGGCGGGGGTCTACTAATTCTGGCAGCAAACATTCTTCGTAGAACCGAATTATTTTCACTTTCATTTTTTGTTGCCAAAAATGTCTGTCCCGCCTTATATATTCCACTTTTAGAGGAAAATTATGTCCTGTCCAAACACCAAAAATGCATCCTTTTCTGTTGGTTACTTCCAATTGCCCTTGAATCTGATAATACCATTTATGTCCTCTATTTATGGTAAACAAATTAGATGCATTGTCAAATTTCCAGAATGTAATTTTTTTGTTTATTATTCCCTCTTCAGGGTGCATATTATAAGCAGAATAGGGACACTTGATTTCTATCACTAAGCTATCTCCTACAACACCATCAGGTGTTGCTCCAAGATATGGGATATTGTTATGAATATAAAGGCCACATTTTTCAATTGAAATATTTTCTTGGTCCTCTAACTGTTGTATTGCAATCGACTCATTGTTTTTGCCATGGTCGATAGCCTTTGACCTTATTGGCTTTTGAAAATTGTAAATCAGTTGTTTCACCAAATTTGCACATGATGTTGTATCTTGTCTTGTACAAACCGAAAAAAATGAGGATGCTGTTAATAATTTTCTTCTGACCTCAAGCCAATAGCCGCTTTCGGATTGTAAGATAGTAGAACGTTCGACTTCTGCTCTCTCTTGGTCAGTTCTCTGCAAATTGTCCAAAAAATTTTTTTTTTCTTGTTCCATGATGTCTGTGTCTAAATCACTTGTAATGCAATTTTCACCGTAATGTTGATCTGTTTCTTTATCTTTTGTTGCCCTTACTATTCTTACACCTCGAACAGACCTTAGCGTCTTTAATAAATTTGCCCTTTTTAAACGTTGTGCTTCCATACGTTTTATTAAATTACTTGGACTACGGTTGTATATAGTTCGGTAAAAGGTGGTGTGAGGCATATTTGTGTTAAAAGAAACAGCTGCACCGTGACAACGTGCTTTATAAGACCTTTTTCGGGAATAATTTATACGTTTACCCCCCACAAATTTTGCGACAATCGAGTGGAACTGCTCTACAATATTACTATTGACAGATTTTAGTAGGCTTCTACTGTGGTTTGATATTGATGAAATAATTTGTTTTAATCGGCATAAAAACTCTGGACTTGATTGCTTTATTTCTAATAGTAAGTTAGGTTCAGTTTTTCTTTCGCAAAAGTACTGCGCACATTGCTTGTGATCTCCAAAAATGTGATGTATAGAATTGTCAATATCGGATTTTAGAAACAACACTTTATTTTCCGCAGCTGAATTATTTCTAAAGTCAATCGCTCCAACAATTGCCCGACGAAATCGTAAAATGGATTGAGCAATCATTTTACGATATTTTATTGGGAATCGGGTGTCTTTAGATAAGACCTTTAATTTATTAGAAAAATTTCTAAGGAGATGGTTGGAACACTCAATTTTTTCCACTGTTAAATGTTTGTAGGGCCGTGCTTCTAGTATTTTTTTATAAGTGCTACTATCACCATCAGCAATCATTGTGGCATACCTAATGCCATGCATTTTTTCGCTACATTTAAAACCTTCTACCAAAATTTGCGATTCCATTCCGGTTGAACTGCCCTCATAATTTTTATAGCACACGTGCTCTTTGGTGGGAGTCTTTAAACAAATGCAGCAATATTTATTTTTTACTGCGAGGTACAATAGTTTACCAAACTTGTACCCTACTATAGCTGCGGCCCCTGACAGTGAGCTATAATTTTGTTTATAAGAACGTTTATTCCAGCAACCATCCGCAACTACAGTCACCAGAGGAACTCCGTCCTTATCAACATTTCCTACCTCTCTTGCATAATCTGCTTCTTGTTTTGCCGCTTTCGACATTTCAATAACGGATGCTTTTTCCCATCCATCGCTTACAAAATTATGACATTTGTTATATAAAGTGCATGACATAAATGGCACTTTAATGACTGAAAATAACTCTTCCATGTTATAAAATCCACAACCAATGCTCATTGCGCCCTGAACTGCGTCGTTGTTGAGAAAATTATCTTTGGAGGTATGCAATACAAAATTCTCATTGCACATATTACAATGTAAATGGAATGTTGATGTTAGCCCTTTTTTTATTTCTTTAAAAAAAGTGAGATTTTGTAAATTGCAACCATACCTTTCTCCATGACTTGCAATCTGAACTAATTGATTGTGATACATTTGAATATCAATTACTCTTCTATCTTCTAAATTTATTGCTTCATAAATGTTGCCTTTTTTGTTATCTGTACTTGAAGCAGGTTGGCGTTGAGGGATTAATTCAATATCGTTGCTGATGCTTGAAGAAAGATGATTAGCCTCCATTGGAAGAAAGGCATCATTTGATTGTTGAGTCACCTCCAAGAAATCATCGCTACTGCGACTCGAAATTGGTAAATTATCGTCAAACGGAATGAAGTCGTCCTTACTTGTACTAGGACCATGTTGATTAACATTCACCAGGAAGTCGACAGTTGTACTAGGTCGGGGTTTAATGTTGTGTAAGCAATCGAAGGTATCATTATTTGAAATGTGGCCAGCCTGATTGTTCTCTACAAGAAAAAAATATATATTACTACTATTGTGAATATAACAATTTTTATTTATAGTAGTCCTATATTTTTTATAGTAGGAGTCCTATCGCTCGAACGTAAGGCGAATTTTGCTCAAAAACCGCATTGGTTCCCGACTCCTAGTGACTTTATATTATAAAATAAAATGTTCAAAAATATATGACACTATAATGAAGGTGGGTACTACAGATACAAGAGTTATTTAAAAAAAATGCCACTCCTTAGACTTATATTATAATTTTGTTGGTTTTTAACATTTTTTTACAGCAAAACCACGACCCGTACAAAATATTAAATTCTTTGAAATATAGTTCACAGTATTCTTATTGCGCATCAAAATTTTCATTAAATTCTGTCGAGAAATAATATAATAATTCGTCAGGGCAATTGTGGTGTTTTCGAGATAAATGAAAACACAACAATTGCCCTGACGAATTATTATGTTATTTCGCGACAGAATTTAATGAAAATTTAGGTGCGCAATAAGAAAACTATGAACTACATTTAGAAGAAGTAAATATTTTGTACGGGTCGTGTTTTTGCTGTAAAAAAATGTTAAAAACCTACAAAATGATAATATTAGTCTAGGCCATTTATTATTTTTTTACATAAAGGAGCGGTATTTTTTTTAAATAACTCTTCTATCTGTAGTACACACCTTCATTATGGTGTCATATTTTTTGAACATTTTATTTTATAATACAAAGTCACTTGGAGTTGGGAACCAATGCGGTTTTTGAGCAAAATTCGCGGTGCGTTCGAGCGATAGGACTCCTCTCGGTTTCGTTACATTTTTGTGATTAGAAAAACTCAAGATTCGAGGAGCGTTTAGTTTTACATTTTTTCAAAAATTGCATTGTTTCAATTCAAAAATAAGATATTCCGCGATTTAAAAACCATTGAGATTACTTACCAAAACTAATTCTACAAACTTCTTGTTCCTTTTCTTCTTGAATGCTTTCGATATTGTCGATAATATTCGATACGATCCCCATCGCAAATTTGTTTATCTGTCCAGCTAACAACTGTGTATTGCTCCTCTTCTTCCACTTTGCAGTACTCTTCCTTCTGGCTGCATTTGGTTTGCCCATCTCATTCACTAAACAAAATACTGATGGAGTTGTGAATACACGTTGTAAGGGCCCAAGATGACCAAACTATAAATATTTAGTAAAAATTAATTAAATATAAAACCACGAAAGACTGGCTAGTTTTCTAATGTACACCCGGTATATATATATATATAATAAAACAAATATCTTACCTTTCAAATAGAAAATTCCACACTTCACTGATATCTTTACTTATAATACCATAATAATATTACACATATTACAAGTTACTGCAGTTTTGATTTGTATATTATTGAAACGGCTTATTGAATTTATTTATTTATTTATTAATTTATTATTGAAACTAAAGCGAATAATAAAATGCCATGCGATCAACGTAATGAATGCGCGATAAAGAATGAAGATAATTGGCTGAAGGGTCCGGCCGTTCGGCGAAGGTGGGGATCCCGTGATGCGAGAGTAGGGACATCAGCTTAAATTCTCAATCGGAGATTAATGAAAACACAACAATTGCCCTGACGAATTATTATGTTATTTCTCGACAGAATTTAATGAAAATTTAGGTGCGCAATAAGAAAACTATGAACTACATTTAGAAGAAGTGAATATTTTGTACGGGTCGTGGTTTTGCTGTAAAAAAATGTTAAAAACCTACAAAATGATAATATTAGTCTTGGCCATTTATTATTTTTTTACATAAAGGAGAGGTATTTTTTAAAAATAACTCTTCTATCTGTAGTACACACCTTCATTATGGTGTCATATTTTTTTGAACATTTTATATTATAATATAAAGTCACTAGGAGTCAGGCCCCAATGCGGGTTTTGAGCAAAATTCGCCGTGCGTTCGAGCGGTAAGACTCCTCTTAACGATATACATATGTAGTAATATCTATCCTATTATTTACAAATTAACACGCCAATTTAGTCATAGAGATATGATTGAACTCGCCTCTGTACGACATTTGCTATGACGCTTAACATGACTAACTTTTAATTCCAACATAACTGCCATTTTTCCATTACCATGCAGAAACTATGATAAATTAATCCCTGCGTATAAAACTCCTGCCATTTCGCAATCACGACATCTTAATATCCTGTTTGCATCTGATAGCCACCATCCATTCTAATTTGATGCGTGTCATACAAATTGACGACTGTAATAATAGATTGGCTGCGATAATTGAAGTAAGTGAGCAAGTAATTATGAAAAGTACACGAACTAAACTCGCTGAAAAAGGCTCATGACGATTAATCTTATTGACATGGAATTGCAGGTATTATAAAAGGTTAGTTTTGACTGTAATTGCTTTTTTCCCGAGTATTAAATCGCAAATCGGCGCTGCAAAACATGATGAGAGGATTAAATCTGCATTTTACAGATTATGTTGATAAAATGAATAATGATTATTTTATGCAGTGTTACTCATGATAATATTCGTTCGATAATACTTTTACTCTGGACTAATAAATGACACTATTCAAGATGCCAATAATAGTATATTGTTTTATTAGGAGAAAAAGTTACACTTTGTGTGGTGAGTCTGTAAGTTTGACGGCCGAACTTGTGAGGCCGGCAAATACAGACGAAGACCAAACTTCTATGAAATTATTCGACACCATAAAAAATTTGCGCAAAATGGCTAAGTAAAACATTTTTAAAACTTCACTAAAACGACTAGATAACTGTCAAATGTATAGTGACAAAATTGTGTAATGACTTCTAGTTTATCATAATTTGTATAAAATAACTTTTCAAATATGTATAACATAACTGATAATTTTCAAAATTTGTCTAAATTTGTATAAAACAACTCGGCAACTTTCCAAAAAAGCAGTCTCCAATTTGTTATTAAATGATTTGGCAACTTTCTAAATGTAAGAAAAATCACGAATTTCCAAATTTATAAAAACTGACTAAAAATCTGGGTTTAGTAACTTAGCCACTTTAAAACGTGTCTACATAAATACGGCAACTTTTAAAATGTGTGAAGTGACTTGTTATATTTTTAAATCTTTTTTGGGCAAAGCATAATGGTGTTTTCAAATTTGTGCAAAATGATTCGACACCTTAAAAAAGTGCGCGAAATGACTAAATATAAAATTGATTAGATATCTATTAAATGTATAGTGACAAAATTGTGTAATATAGCGTTTAATTTTTTATAATTTGTGTATAATAACCTTACAACTTTTCAAATATGTATGAAATGACTCATAATTTTCCAAATTTGCGTAAAACCAGCAAACTTTCAAATTTTGCTAAAAATAATTGGAAGACTTTTAAAAAGAGTGTTGAGCAATTTCCAATTTTTATTAAATTTCTTGATAATATTCTTAATGTTTGAAAAATCAGTACTCAAAATTTAAGAAAACTGATTTAAAGTGTTTGAAGTGACATGGTCAATTTTTTAAATTTGTGTAAATTAGCGCAGCAATGCATTACTTTATGATTTTTTTCAATAATAACTAAAAGTATCAATTTGGCATTTACACCCTTTTGAAGTTCTAGAGATGAAATTTGTATTCGTTGCTAAGGCGTTCAATTTTTGTAATGTTTTATATATTTTTTAGTTTACTATTTTAATTCCAAGGTTTACGTTTTGTTTATTAAATACTTTTTCTGGTTAACTCAAAATAATTATAAGTGTTTGATTGATGAAAAAAATCTTTAAAGTTAACAAATCAAATGTATAAAATAAACCAGAAAAGTTCAAAAATTGTCATTTTTGTGCTTTAAATTGAATTACCTACAAGATTATAGTGCAAGAGAATATTTAACGGTGTTGAATTTTGAATTTTATACAGTGGTAGAATTTTGAATTTTGAATTTTATACAGTGGTAGAATTTACTGCTGGCTCTTGAAACATTTAACATCCAAAGTTTAAAATTTGACACTGGATTTTTTTTGTTTCACAATTTATTTAAGTAAATCGTGAGTTATTTCCATTTTGAGATTAATATCAAGATTCTATTACTATTACTGTGCTATTTAAAAAAAATAGATCGCGTTTGATCATGAGTAGCTACTCAAAACACCGTGGACATTTTAGAATTAATCAAATGAGGGCTTAAAACAGCGTAGAATTTTTGGAATGGAAGCTATTATTTTACAACCGGATTTTTGAAGCAGAGCAGTCCAAAAAATACTGCATTATACAGGGTGTATCAGCCAAATGGAATAAATTCAATAATAAATAAATGCGTTCGAAAAAACGCTCGGACACGTCGATTGTTATTTTTAGTTGCGCATTTTTTTCAACAAAAACTTTTTATACAGGGTGTGTCATGTGACCGTGGCCAATACCAACTTTCTTATTTTAAATGCAACACCTGGTATATTATTCAATTTTTGGATTCTTCAGAAAATTATAGACATATTTCATGTACAATGTCCTATACCTATCTTCAACTGTTTCGGAAATATTAAGTGTTTTCAGATTTATTGCAAAAATTAAATAATAAATAATAATAAATAATTATTGAATGTGTTGTAGCAAATTTGCAAATGATTCTTTAAAAATGTTGATTATTTTGCCAAAATATTAATAATTCTGTCAAAATTTCAATGTTTACTATAAAATTTTCAATTATTCTTTTAATAATTAATTAATTAAATTTATTCTGTCAAAATTTGAGTGATTAGTGTCAATTTATCAATTAACCACGTTATCACTTATGCCTCCAAAATATTTCAATCACCGTCAAATTGCTAATTATTTATGAAATAAATTAATAAATAAATCTGAAAACACTTAATATTTCCGAAACAGTTGAAGATAGGTATAGGACATTGTACATGAAATATGTCTAGAATTTTCTGAAGAATCCAAAAATTCTAGGAGAAAAAGTCACTCTTTAAATTTGCGTATCCAAGGATACAAACTGTCACGTTTGTGACGTTTGAAGAAAATAGTATATTGTTTTATTAGGAGAAAAAGTTCCACTTTGTGTGGCGAGTTAGTGACACTTTGTGTAAGTTTTACGGCCGAACTTGTGAGGCCGGCAAATACAGACGAAGCACACAAAGTTACTTTTTCTCCGAATAAAACATGTTACTTTTTCTTCATACGCAAGAATATTTTTCTTCAAAAATATATTAAAGAAAGCTATTAGAGACATATTTTAGATTTTAGACGTAAAGACTTAAAGCAGACAAAGTAAACACTTTTTCTTCTAGGTGAAAAAGTTACTCTTTAAATTTGCGTATCGAAGGACACAAAGTGTCACGTTAGTGACGTTTGAAGAAAAAGATATGTTTTACAACGTTGCTGAAATGTTTTCTAGGATTCCTATTTTTTTTTTCAAATGTCATTGTTTCGTTGGAGTTGACATCACTTTCTTGAACGCTCTGTACTTTTTCACAGTGATCAAGTTGTGCCTGTTTTGAAGATGCACAACTAGAAATATGTTTTACTATAACAGCATGATTGACAACTGTGCTTGAAAACTTGAAGACTTGAGGAGTTAGTTAGAAAAGTTGACACCACTTTCTTGAACGCTCTGTACTTTTTCACAGTGATTAAGTTGTGCCTGTTTTGAAGATGCACAACTAGAAATTTGTTTAACTGTAGCAGCATGATTGACGACTTTGCTTGAAGACTTGAAGACTTGAGGAGTTAGTTGGAAAAGTTGACACCATTTTCTTGAACGGTCTGTACTTTTTGACAGTGATTAAGTTGAGCCTGTTTTGAAGATGCACAACTAGAAATTTCTTTTACTATAACAGCATGATTGACGACTTTGCTTCAAGACTTGAAGACTTGAGGTGTCAGTTGGAAAAGTTGACACCACTTTCTTGAACGGTATGTACTTCTTCACAGTTATCAAGTTGTGCATTTTGTAAAGATGCACAACTATTTGTTTTACTCTAACAGCATGATTGGCGACTTTCTTTGGAGGCTTGAGAAATCTCAAAATATTATAATAATAAATATTAATGAATGACTTGGTGAAATCGATTTCAACACCGTTCGGTTACTATAAGCGCTGGAGTTTCATTCTCGTGATCACTTCGGTGATAAGAGAAGAGAAAAAAGATGTGGTGAAGCAGTGTGTGTAAACAAGGCAGTAAAATCCGAATAGACGAATCCGCCGCGACCTGATTACCCAAAAACCCGTTCCAGGTATTTATTTACATAATTAAATCTTGCGTAAGAAGCTCATAACCATTATCAGGCGATTATGTCTTTGCCTTTGATTTATCCACGGGCAGTTGTGGCCGGTGAAGATTAATATTTCGCGGTACGTGAAAAATGATTGTGCGCAGCTCGCATTAATTAAAGCAGCGAACGCCGATCAGTCTTTATTATGGCTCACTCAAATGGGGGCGATTAATTTGCGTTTTTTTGTTTGTGGAAGTTATCGATTTGAGTGTGTTCGGGTTTGATTTATTAAGACGAGGATGTTACGAAAAATTGACGGCAAGCGGAGTTTGCTTTATCTTTGCATCGGCGTTGGATTAATGAAGCCGCTCGCCGTCAAACGCGTTTCAGCAATAAATGGCATTATTTAATACACCGTGCGGACGCACCTGTTGCATAAGTGGCGAGCACGTTTGCACACCAAGGATCATTTTTAATGATTGAGCTTGGAGAGAGTGAAAATCATTTGTCTTACATAGAAAATTTCCCACACCGAGTACCGCACATGAGCGCGTTATTTACGACATACACTTAGAGCGATTAATAATTTAACTCCCGATTACTTCCCGGATCCAACTCCTTGTCTCGATCTTTTCTGCTTTTACGATTATTTTTCCATAAAAATAATGGACATTGAGAGCCACATTTGCATTTTTAGTAGTTTACCTCACTCGTCTTTACTACTTTTTAATTCATATTAAATGCAAATTTTGTTTACTTAATTGCGCGGCTTAAATAAATCACGTCCCATGAGATACACGTTAATGGGGGACATTGCAAAAGCATTATCATTAAGCAAGCATAAATTTCACCCGTTCTGTATCAAATTTCTCGTACGTCCAACTATAAATATCCAGTAATTAAATAACGAGCGGAATTTATTGTGGAGAAAAATGCGCACGTGTTAACAATTTTAATTCCCACATTTACACATGACATCACACCGTGGAGTCACGATCGCGATCATGACGTCTTATTAATGTGGTAAATGGAATCGGCTCGATTATCGGCTGGTTTCTAAGCTCTGACCCCTCACGGTGACCAACAGACCGAGCAAAACGGGGCTATAAAGATGGCAAGCCGTAAGACTTCATGTTTTATGTCCAGTATATTAGACGGTTATTTAATGCGCCTCTAACTTATCTAAAGGCATCATAATTAACGTTAACTACAAGTGTCGTAATTATTAGTGTCAAATCTGTTAACTTTCTCGCCATTACTATTACACATACAATAGTACAGTGAGGCGGTTAATAGCTCACGACGTGATATGTAATGATGAGAATGTGAGCCAATTTTATTAAATTGTGATGATCTTATCTTCAAGCATGCGTATGTTTTAGTAATAAAATTATAATTTAAGCTAACTACGTATATTCAACAAGGAAATTATGTAAGTTATCTTAAAATTGACAAGTTAAGGCACCTGAATTCGAACAGAAAACATTATTTAAGATTATTTATTTTAGAATCAATTTTTATCGATTATTATAGGAGAGCTAAAAAAATATATATATTTAGATAATAATTACAAAAAGTATGTCTCTACTGCGTACAACAACAACGAATAAAAGTACTTCAAGACCAAAGACGGGCTGAGACAAGGGGGAAGATTAAGTCCGATTCTATTTATCATCTACATTGACGAGATAATAAGAAAATGCCAAACTGGAACACGAGAAATGGAAATAGGATACAGAAGAATGAGGAACATCAGTGTGAAAGAAGGAGCGTTCGCAGACGACGTTGTATTACTGGCGAATGAAGAAACAAAATTACAAAAGAACTTGGAGATATGGGAAGGGATACTTAAAAAGTACCAAATGGAAATAAATACGGATAAAACTAAAGCAATGGTAGTGGGAGGTATAAAAGCGATGCACATCAAATTAAAAAACATTAAAATTGAACAAGTGGAGGAAATTAAATACTTGGGGGTAGTATTCAACTGTAACGGGGAACAAGTGAGTGAGATTGACACGAGGATTAAAAAGGCTACACGTACCTACCATGAACTGAACAAAACTATCCGACCCAGAAAAGAAATATCGACCAAAACAAAAACTAAGTTATACAAGACACTGCTAAGACCTGTATTTACTTTCGGATGTGAGACGTGGAATTTGAAAAAGAGGGAGAAGGAAATAATACAAGCTGTGGAAATGAAATACCTGAGAATAACGAAAGGGATAACAAAATTCGACAAGATCAGAAGCTCAGTAATAAAAAATGAACTAGAAATAGAATCGACCCTAGAATATATTGAAAAGAGACAGCTAGGATGGTGGGATCACAGGATGAAAGAAGATAGACAACCAAAACTTGTGTGGGAAGCAAAATGCAAGAAGACTGGATGAGGTAGACCAAAGAAAACCTGGGACGACACGATTTTAGAGATATATTAACAAAACGAGGACTAACAACGATACAGGCAAAGAACATGACAAACGACCGAAAGAAATGGAACAAATTTATAGAAAACTAATGGAAAGAAGAACATGAGAAATGTAAAGAAAAACACCTACACTAATTGGTAGATATATATATATATATATATATATATATATATATATATATATATATATATATATACACACACTAGAGAAAGCATTTTTAGGAATGTGTGCAAAATTTCGTCGACAAATCTTAAGCCGTTTGCGAGAATTCTTCATTTTCAATTTTCATGGGGTAGGGTAGATCCAGGACACTTAAGAAATTCAATATAAACCCACGAATCCCATCAAATCCCTTGCTAAAACTAGTTATTTTCGGTATCAGTTATATTAGTAATGCGATATTTGGACATTTGATGCTTCCATATCGATAGACAAAAGCACCATTGTATGTTTAATTAATTTCACTTCTGCAGCATGAAGTGTTGCATTGGAGGTAAGCCAGTTTCTTTTTTCATTGAATGTGTAATGGAAGCCTTGTTTTAGAAATCAAATCTGTGAATCTAGGGTCTAACAGTGTTATTCATAAAAATTTAAACTGCGATTTAACGGTGGTTTAATCTTAGTAACCCTGGCAACCGTTTGTAAAACACCGCTAAACCACCGCTACATCACGGTTTATATTTTTATGATTAACGCTGTAGGTGTCTATGGATAATTACACAACTTCAAAAGATCATACTCAAAAATAGCTGTTATGCACATTCAATGGTTGTGCTTTTACCCATTGATATAGAATAGAATAGAATAGAATATATTTTCATGAATGTCGTCATACGACTTACATAAGTCAAATTAATAAATTAATTACATATTAAAAAGATTAGTCTCAATTAATCAATTATATTCGTTCAAATAATGAACTTGCAGAACAATAATCCCATTGAGTTAAACAATAGTTTACAAAAATAGTTACTTAAGAACCACAGAGATCTATTTAGTTTGTTTTAAATATAATTATATACCGAGTGATCATTTCAGTTGAATTCAACGATCACTTGATACGTATGTATACCGAGTGATCATTTAGTTTTCAGATCTAGTTATTCATGGAGCCGAGATTGGTGATCTCTCCTTTCTTATAGGTTGCTAAAATTTCCATGGATAACTAGATCTGAAATTTAAATGATCACTCGGTATACATACGTATCAAGTGATCGTTGAATTCAACTGAAATCTAATGAATTTTTAACAACAATCAAATAAACTTCAAATAGCCATAATTATGTTACGAAAATTAATGTCGGAAGTCATTACTTTGTTATAGTTTACCATGGTGTTAGAATACAACACTTATTGCAATGTTTAATTACACAACAATTCGACATAAGTGAATGATTTTAAATCTCTTAATAATTACACGTACAATATTAAAACTGCAGTGCCTACCGTTAAGTTACTGTTGCTCATAAAAACTGATAATTAATTATCATGTTGTTCCGGGTTCCAATGCGAATCGCAAAATCCTTCTGGGAGTTAAAAACATTCAGTAGCAATATTAAATCAAGAAAACACAACTTCTAATTTGTCTATTTTAATGTTAATTGTTTTTTGCTTCAGCACACAAATATAGCTAAATATGTCATAAACTTTATCGTCATCATAATTATGTAATACATAATTGTAAATAACTGTGCTATATTTGGAATAATTGTTCATATACTCAATAGATATTGTTTTCACTATACTTTTATAAATGCACTATCGATGAATATAATTAAAATAATTTTAAATTGTAAGATTTATCTCTTGGTTTTAGAATAAAAACATTTTTAATGATTAGCTTAAACAAAAACACTTAAGTGAGTCTCACTGTTTTTAATGGATTTCTCTGCAATTGTTTCATTGTCGATACATTAGTTGTATTAACAACAATGCTGTTGAAAATTGTTGCAGGGACGAAACAATTATAGATAAATCTATTAAAAACAGTGTAGTTCAATTAAGTGTTTTTATTTCATTTAAATAAATAATTGTTTATAATTGTTAAAATAATTATTACAGATTTTACGCTACCTTTCGAACTCGATACGTATTTCGGTATACAAGAGGATTTTCGATTATATTTTCGATTCCTTACAGAATTTAATATAATGAATACTTATTTTATATAGTATTTATATAATTATATAGGCATAATTTCAAAGATTTACATTTTTTATATACAGAGTTGTCCGATTGCTTTTCACCATATATCAGTTGTGTTTCACTTTATCTCAGATGAGTTTCCCTCTTGTGAACACTTGTCAATATTGTTTCAAATGTATTCCCCATATGTAAAATTATTTTCACTATTTATCAAATGCTTTTCCCTCTGGTCGAGATGGATTGAATGTTAGATCAGGGAAAAGCATTTGATAAATAGTGAACATAATTTGACATATGGGGAATACATTTGATACAATATTGACAAGTGTTGACAAGAGGAAAAAGCATTTGAGATAAAGTAAAACACAACTGACACATGGTGAAAAGCAATCGGAAAACTCTGTAATAACATTATCGTATCGTAGTATTAATATAATCACAATAACTTGTTTCATATTAAAATTTTAATTTACATTTATGAAAAATAAAACTAAGATAAGCACAATAATACTCGAAAATGCAGTATTTCGTAAGAGACTAAGAGAAATCCATTCTTGGAAAAAAATTAAATCATAGTTAGGTTATATTTAGTATATTTAGTTATCAAAGTTAGGTTAAAACTAAGAAGTACCACAAACACAAGTTCTTATCTTATAAGTAGAATTTGGACGTTTTAATTCCAAGTACCCGGCGCACACACCATTTATCATAAAAATAATGATTTACGTCTAGGAAACATACATATAGATTCATTTCAATTAAGATTTAATTTCATTTTTTATAGTACAGAGCGTTCAAGAAAGTGGTATCCACTTTTACGAAGGATACTAATAGATGGCACTGTTCAAGATACAAAATAAATACGTCTTGCAACATTGCTGAAATGTTTCCTAGGATACAAGAAAATCATATAACCAGATTTAACCTAATTTGCAATTGACATTGACACTGTTTTGTGATGTTGCCATATTTTACAAATATTTTATGTTAAGAGTTCCATCTGTTGGCACTAAATGGAAAAGTGTACACCACTTTCTTGAACGCCCTGTATAATAAATTGCTACATTATCAATATTATCTCAAAAACATTATAAACAAATGTGGTTTCAAAAATCACCGATGGAGAAAAAAATTGGAGATATTTTAGGCGAAAATAAAAATTGATAAGAGCAGTCTCTAATTATTGTTTATACTGAAATGATAATGAATAATAACTTTTAACTAGCAATTTTTAAAACTTATTGACTTGGCACAAAAATACTTCAATGATCCCTTAACATTTATGTTAAAGTTGTTCCTCCATATTAGTGGATTTCTACAATTAATTATGTATATTATTTAAAAGGTCAAAACCATAAATTTTCAGTACTTAATTTTCAGTTTTTTTCAACAATAAAATTAATAATTAATTATCATTTAAATAATAAATAAAAGCCCCATGAACATTATTCAAAAAATAGTTGAATAGTTGAAACAGTAGATATCAAAATAATCCACGAAACTAAAATGTAAACTTGTGAAAAACTTTGTTGGACTTCTGAACTACTACTTTTAACTGTTCACAAAGATCTGTGTTCGAGTTATATGTAATACATTCACTTCTGAGAAACTAGTATCATTCACCATTGGGATCACATTTAATGCCGCTCTAGAGATCGGGGGCAATTCGAACAAACATCGAAACATTTAAAAATTAAAATGTATCTTTGTATTTCATAAAAAAAAAAATAGTTTAACATGTCTTTTGCTTTTACTTTTTCGAAGTTATTCATAAAACGTAAAAAAATAAACTAATAAAAGTTGAAAAACTAATCAAAAGATATTCATAAAACGTAAAAAATAAACTGATAATAAAAGTTGAAAACTAATCAAAAGTTATTCATAAAACGTAAAAAATAAACTGATAAAAGTTGAAAAACTGATAAAATTCAGATTATCGATTTTTTTGAAAAACATTTTCTAATCCAGATTTTGTTCTAAAAATCTTATTTTCAAAATTTTACGTAAAAAATAAACTGATAAAAGTTTAAAAACTAATCAAAAGTTATTCATAAAACGTAAAAAATAAACTGATAAAAGTTGAAAAATTGACCAAATTCTTATTATCGATTTGTTTGAAAAACATTTTTTAATCCAGATTTTGTTCTAAAAATCTTAATTTCAAAATTTTATTCGATTGTATTGAGCGGTCATCCGATAGAAAAGTAATACATCTCAAAAAATAGCAATTTATGTTTTTTTTCTCACACGTTGATGTGAAACCAGTTAAAGTTCTATCTGGAAAATTTACACAAGTGAGTTTGCAGAAATTTCTTACATATAGAGGATACAGGATATATATACAGATGCAGAAGTTTTTACTCTCACGAAATCGGCAAGCCATGTGAAAAATGGTCTATTTAGATTTGGTACGTCTGAAAAGACAGAACGATACGTTTTTTCGTGTACTTAATGGAAAAGTATGTCATTGCCCAATAGATAACACTAAAGAAAAGTGCTACTTTTCCAGTTAGAAACCCTTTTCTTCATAGAAATACATTCCTTCATAGAAAAGTGCTTTGTTATCATGTTAACAACAACACATTACTTCATAGTGTTTCATGGGTTTCATCAAAACACATTATATGTGTATAGAAACGGGGCAAATTTATATTTTATTATATAATTTTTTCCATGAAGTACACGAAAAAATAGCGTGTTCAACACGTTAGAAAAGTGTTTCTTCCAGATTCACGCAAATGGTGACCAACCGCTCAATCGTTCGCTCGCGAATAAAAAAATTACACTCGCCAGAAAACTACCACTATTCTTAACTTAGAGAACAATCATAGTACAGAACTTAGAGAACATAGTAGAACAATTTACTATGTCTGGTGTAAAAATCTACAAAAGTGCCTATGAAGAATGAAAAAAGTTCTCCTCTAATCTGACATATTTCGAGAAGTCTCATGATTCTATTTAATTCATTTGGTATTTCATTTTTTGTTTAATTTAAATTCATTACGCAATGATTTTATGGAAGAGTAAACAAAAATTCACTACAAAATCGAACAAAAATAAATCCCAATGTGTATTTCCAATGAATAAAGATTCAGATAATCAGAGCATATCAAGGAAAAACAAGGTTTTCAGAGAACAAACGCGAAATATTTTTGGCTTTGTTTGGGTTACTATTGGCTTAATTTCCGGCATTGTAAACGAAACGTTTTGTAAACGAAATGCAGGATAAGTGTAAGGCTACAAGTTCTGAATTAAGTCGAAAATAAAAGTAATTCTAAATTAAGTATTACAAAAAAAACCCAATTGTAATTTGTAAATTTATTATTTTTGTAACGGCATATATACCAAATAAATCGCAGAAACAAATTTAGATGTTTGTTTCTTTAACGGATAGTAACTTCACTTACCGACACAATTAAAAAAAAAATAAGTTTTACGATAAAGCTTTCACAAGTCGAAATAGGGGTAGTTTATTAAGTTTTGTAGGGGTTGTTTTGTCGTGTGGCTCAAATATAACTATACATTTCTACCACAAATGTGTATTCAATATGGTTTATGTTCAACTATCCTTCAGTGCAATAATAATTATTTTTGTTACGAGTACATGTTGTTGTATGTGTTTTCAAAACACATTTAAAACCTTTTATTATGACATTAATCTGTCATCAGAGCAAATATTTCTCGAAAATGCGCTTCGGATTTCAATTATCATGCCACCATAGTAAAGAAGACTAGATATTATAGACTAGAAGACATAGAAAATACTTATTTTACGGACTTAAATGAGTAATATAGTTATGTTATAGAGCATGTACAAAAATGTTTCTTCCAAAGCTAGTTGAAACATATACCTTTTAATCCTAATTTAAAATTAAAATGTTTATATTTCTATTCTAGCTATTCTATCCTGAAAATTTGCTATTTTTGAGTTGGCACTTTTCTTTCAGACGAGCGATATATCCCACATATATTAAAAAAAACCATTATTAATAATGGAGTTTAAATATGTATCCGCCAAATCTATTTCCATATTAAAAAAATGTCTTATGATCCGTTACTGAAAATTGAATTATGAATTGAATGATTTAAAAAGGTGCTCCATTCGATAGTGAATTATTTATTAATATAAATACTAGTAATAATATTAATATTAAAATATTAGTACTATAATATTAATATAAAACTATAACAGCTTCAGTTAAATATTTCGAGGAATTTATCTTTAGTACCTTGTTAAATTCGGCTATATACTTATTTAGATTTGTGAATATTTTGACTTGAATTCGCGTGGTATTTAATATTTCAATTTATTACAGTCTAATCGTAAGAGCATCCACGAATAAGCGATAAATTGAAGGATTTCTGCGGTCCCACATAAAGAACGGATTACAGCAGTGAGAAAACTCTTAAGTATCATTATAAAGTCGAGCCTGTATTTCAGGGTATTTATCTTAATTGACATCCACAGATTTATACTTATAATTTATTGATTATATGCACTTTATAAAGTCAGGGGAGAAGTTAACTGAAATGGCACTGAAGTAAAAGTAAAATTTTAAGTGGCATATGTTAGGTGAAACATAATGAAATTTACTATATATTACTATATGATTAAATGAAATGCAAATGGATTATTGTTAATTATTGTGGCATATGTTAGGTGAAACATAATGAAATTTACTAAATACTACTATATGATTAAATGAAATGTAAATGGGTAATTGTTAATTATTGTAATATGCCATAAATTTTAAAATTATCTTATAGAATCGATTGCCTGTCGATTATTCATGAAATATTATTATTATCATCAGCTAACAATCTTTTGATCAGCCTCGCTTTGATTATAATCCAGGTGATGGCACATCAGCCTGTTATGCATCTTATAATGAAATATAGTAATTATGAGCGTATCATATTTGCATTTTAGATATCGACAGCATAAAGTCTGCTGCTCTCAAGGTGTACAGACAACATACAAAATTTAATGTCGTTTTTTGTTCCAATCTACAATATAAATAACAAAATAATAATGGTATGCGTGTTGGTAGTTCAATAAACTACAAGTGTCATTACTTATTACCTGAGAGTGCTTTATTACCAGAAAACAAAATAATATTTTAAATAAATTTGTTTGGTAAAAAAAGACTTTACCTGTAAATAAATTTCAAAAAAGAAAATTAACATGTCCAATGAAGTTATCAACAAAAACATTAAAGAAAATTATTATGCATATCATAAACAATGGTCCACTGAAGTAAGGCAAACATTCTAAAATATTATGGTTAACATATTCTACTGGTAGATAAAGCAATCAAGATCTTAAGTAAGAAAAAATTGAACGACTAAACTATAACATATTGTAAATTACTTAGCGGGCAATAAAATATATTCTAAGGTGAAATAATGGCCTTAATATACCGGTTCCAAATATAAACGAGCAATAACTATAACATACGACTTCAATATTTCACCTGGCGAGCATAACTCCTGAGCGCGTGAGCCCTAAAAATTGATTTATGTCCTAATTGTAATTATATTAACGACTTTTAGTGAGCGACCATTCAGCGTTTAAATTTATTTACTGTGTATCCTATGTTTTCTCCGAGGCACAGAGCAACATACATCATCGGCTTTTTCGGTACCTGATTCACTATTTAGTCCGGACACGAACGAGGCCGTTAAATAAATAAATTATACATAAATAACAAATGGTTTGTACACCTCTTAACAGTAACAATGTGTAAATTATTAATACGATACGTACCCTAATTATTAATAATAATTCATCGTTCACCTCTTAACAGTAATAATGTGCCAATTTTTAATAGGATACGTAGCATAATTAATAATAGTAATAATAATGTATCGTTCACCTCTTAACAGTAACAATGTGCCAATTGTTAATACGATACGTGGCCTAATTATTATTAATAATAATAATGAATCGTTCACTTCTTAATACCAACAATGAGAAAATTGTTAACGCGATACGTGGCGTAATACTCGCGCCTTTCACGCTGCATCCCCCTTCATTAGCGACCGCTGTGCAGGAACGGATAAGATCTCCGTAAGTACATATAAACGACGAGATTTATGCTACAATAATGATGGAGATTTGTTGCAGCAATTAATTAATAGTTTGGGTAATCAAAACGCTGAATTTCTCTTGCACCACGACAAAGTGATTATATTATTTCTTGCGCAATTGCCTTTTTCACACGTGCGCTAGCAGTGTATGTAGTTACAATGTAGGGGGGATTTTCAGGTAATTAGTAATTCACATTTATTTTTATTACGAGCGCATGGGACTGTCGGCGTGCTGAAATTTAAGCTCACGGCGTTTATGTTTCTTAACAGCAATCAATTGCGCATTAAACGTGTGATTTATTAATTAAAACAGCCGTTTAGTAAGATTTTAATTATACATCGTGCATAATAGCGACTCATTACAGTTAGCATATGTGTCTGTCAGTATTTTAAACTTTGTCCTACTAGGTGAAAACTGTACACAGCGTATTAACCAATAATTACCGAATAACGTATGGGTCCATGGAACCATTGTTGATTCGTTATCCGGCTTACATAGGTTTACACACCAAGTATCGATAGTTTTATAGATAAACCCACAACGCGATAAAACAAGATATAATACGTTTGTTTTTAATCACAGTTCCAAAATCGCCATACAAAATGAAGGTAAGATGAAAAAATGAAGATTTCTTGAAGATAAATTTGCAAAGCAGTTTTTCATCTCTAATTTTTATACCGAATGTCTGGGATAACTGGCGAACATTTAACAAGTAAAATAAAATATGTGTAATTATTAGCTCAACTATTAATTTTGGAAAAAAATCGTTAAGGAATATTTAAAAACAGTTTTGTTATCAGAAAATTCATAATGTCCTAAGAACAGGTTAAAAAAATTTTGGAAACTTTTAGAAACCCGTAAACATTAATTTGGAAAATTATTATAAATAACGAAAAATATGAAAAAATTGATCAGAGATCAGATGTTCAAACATTGGAAATGGCAAACCCCTAAAAATAATTAAAGAAATGAAAAAAATTATAGGCAAAATGCGAAATGCGAAAACAGTTTCATGAAATCTGGATAAATACATGACATAAAATAGGTTCAAAAAAATCTAGACAAATTGCAGGAGAACTGAAGCGTTAATTCTCTAAAATGCGAGAAATAATGACATACATAACAGGTAAAAAAAAATCTAGATGAATTTCAGAAAAAACCCATAACCTTAATTTGGGAAAATTCTAGACAGTATGAAAAACATTTAAAAAAAATTGGAACACGACAGAAATTGCATGTCATAAAAACAAGATAAACGAATCTAGACATATTTCAGAAAAACCTTGACCATTTATTTGACAAAATACTAGAAATATCGAAAAGGATTTAAAAAGAACAAAAGCGTCTAAAGATTTATGATATAGAAACATCTAAGAAAAATCTAATGTAAACTAATTTCAATAAAATTCTCCACTAAATATTTCTTTTTTTTTAATTTTTAACATATAAATGTAGATCTAGGTCTAGATGTATGTGTAATTATTAGCTCACCTATTAATTTTTGAGAAAAATCGTAAAGGAATATTTAAAACAGTTTTGTTCTCAGAAAATTCATAATGTCCTAAGAACAGGTTAAAAAATTTTGGAATCTTTTAGAAACCCTTAAACGTTAATTTGGAAAATTACAATAAATAACGAAAAACATGAAAAAATAGATCAGAGATCAGATGTTCAGATGATCAGAAAATTATATGCAAAATGCGAAATGTAAAAACAGTTTCATGACTGTTATAAATAACAATCTGGAAAATGTAAGAAAAACATGACATAGAATAGGTTTAAAAAATTCTAGACAAATTGCAGGAAAACTGTAGCGTTAATTCTCTAAAATGCGAGAAATAATTACATACATAACAGGTTAAAATAATATAGATGAATTTCAGAAAAACCCAAAACCTTAATTTGGGAAAATTTTACACATTATGTAACACATTTAAAAAAATTTGGAACACGACAGAAATTTCATGTCATAAAAACAAGATAAACGAATCTAGACATATTTCAGAAAAACTTGACCCTTTATTTGACAAAATACTAGAAATATCGAAAAGGTTTTAAAAAGAACAAAAGCATCTAAAAATTTATGATATAGAAACATCTAAGAAAAATTTAATGTATAATAATTTCAATAAAATTCTCCACTAAATACTTCTTTTTTTAATATATAAATGTAGATCTAGGTCTAGATGTAGACCTATAAATAATCAAAGGCAAAAATTGGACAAAGCATGGCAAATTTACGAAATCGCAAAAATAGTTAACAATAAATTTGGAAAAATGTAAAACAAAAATAAAATGTGGTTTCGCAAAAATATTAGAAATAACGAAAAATGAGATAAAAAATGGTATAAAAACTAGTTGAAAAATTCTGGATAAACTTCAAATCTCAAACGTGAATTCGCTAAAATGCAAGAAATAATGAAACACCTACATAACAGGTTAAAAAATTTATATAAATTTCAGAAAACCTCGGACTTAAATTTGGTAGTTAGTTATTTTTTTTAAACATATAAATGTAGATCTAGTCTAGATGTAGACCTATAAATAATCAAAGACAAAAATTGGAGAAAGAATGGCAAATTCACGATATCGCAAAAATAGTTAACAACAAATTTGGAAACTTGTAAAACAAAAATCAAACGTTGTTTTGCAAGAATATTAGAAATAACGAAAAATGAGATAAAAAGTGGTATAAAAACTGGTTGAAAAATTCCGGACATACGGAAATCTCAAACGTTAATTCGCCAAAATGCAATAAATAATGAAACACCTACATAACGGGTTAAAAAAATTATATAAATATCAGAAAAACTCGGACTTTGATTTGGTAGTTAGTTAATTTTGGTTTGGTAGTTTTGGCAATTATAAAAATAATGAGAAACACTTAAAAAAATGAATGAAAGGATTGGAAAATTCACGATGTCATAAAAATAGGTTAAACGAATCTAGACAAATTTCAGAAAAAGCTGAACCTTCATTCGGAACAGACAAGAAATGTTGAAAAAGATTTAGAAAAATTAACAAAAGTATCAGAAAATGCACGATGACATAAAAAAATGTTCAATACCGAGTGTCTGGAATAAGGGGTGAATATAGCAATTTAACGTGAAAAATTAAATATGTGTAATTATTAGCTCCTCTATTAATTTTAGAGAAAAATCGCAAAGGAATATTTTTTTTGAGTATTAAGAACAACTGTTAATGTATCATCCATTTAATTTGAGTTTGCACCAGAATCCACATGAGAAATAATAAAAATACGTTGAACAATGTACCATAAAAAACTCTTGCCAGACAAATGTCATGTTATAGTGAGAATAATGTTGCTAGTCAGACATCAATTACTATGAACTGAGTTATTTAAATGAAGAATACCTTCTCTTCATTGGAATAACTGAGATTTTTGACCTTCTTCTGCCGCTACACTTGCTGTATTTACAAACTTTTTCATAAACTTGCACCAGAATCCACATGAGAAATAATTAAAATACGTTGAACAATGTACCATAAAAACCCTTGCCAGACAAATGTCATGTTATAGTGAAAATAATGTTGCTAGTCAGATATCAATTACTGTGAACTGAGTTATTCCAATGAAGAGTACCCTCTCCTCATTGGAATAACTCAGATTATTGACCTTCTTCTGCCGCTACACTTGCTGTATTTACAAACTTTTTCACAAACTTGCTAATTGTTGATACACATGGAATAGGTCGCATGGTAAATTTAACCGAAAATAAGTCACGAACTCTGCGTAAACTGACGCCACTGTAAAATGGTTTGATAGTGAATAAATTATCTTTCTTCAACTAATTACGTTTTATTATTATTATTTATCGCAAACGACAAGCATGAATTAGTTGTCATTTAGAAAAATATTCCTTTACGATTTTTCTCAAAAATTAACAGGGGAGTTAATAATTACACATATTTAATTTTACATGTTAAATTCCTATGTTTGCCCCTTATCCCAGACACTCGGTATATCATTTTATAGGGGATAAAATTGTGACGTAAAACTTTATTCTGCTCTTCCTGAATGCATTTTCTATAAGAAAAATCGGTATATAAGTTTCCGTTTCTAATGTTCATGCATGACATGACTTTTTAAGAGCAAAAGCATCGATCCATTGTGTGCTTGCGTTTTAACATTTGAAGAAACACCTCCGCAGGCACATTTAATTACAATCCACTGGCACTCGCAGCACTCACCACGAACGATGTTTATAGGCAATAACAATGCGGCAATATTTGTGAATCGTTAAACCGTTCCAGGTGGCCTGTATAAGTCATAAATTGCACCATCGTTCGAGGGGACACCTGGAACTGCCAATAATCAATTACTGATCTGCTCCACGCCTCCGGCTTCTCTCACCTTATAAATTCATCGCAGATAACAATGGTCGTCGTGCACAATCGCTGTGTGTGTGCTCTGCAATGCCCAAAAGCGTCTATTATTCTAAAGATTCAGTGCCAAATAAAGGAATTGATGTGGATGTATACAGCCTATTGTTTGCAGGTAATAGGAAGTGAGTTTGTAACATGAGACTAAAAGTGTAATTATTTTGCTTTAGATGTGTATCTATTGTAGAGATAAGTTTTAATTTATTCAAAGTATTGAACCGCAATAATGTAATATTTTTGCTTTCTCTTTCAAGGCATATGGAAAAATATCGTGAAAATGTTTTGCTTAAACAGAAATCAAACAAAATTCGTCTATTTATAGTCATGTGTAGCTTTTAGGCAACGGACCTCCGCCTACAGCGTCAGGCTGTTGTCAAGCTTTGTACTTTATACTAAGAAAAGATAACACCACTTCGACACCCGAAAGGGTAAAAGAAGAAATATTATAATAATAATATTTTTTTTTAGTTTTGTTAATTAAATTGAATGAGTAAGCTCATGAGTAAACATTTAAGAAGTAAATTATCTATTGCAATACTGAGAAGTTCTTTCCGTGAATATTTTCAATTCGAATAAATTTAATGGACATATAAGGATATGAACCTAACAGAAATATTAATTATGCGTGGAAATTCAGTTTTATGTTGATTACCTGCAACATACATATTCATTATAATATAAAGATAAAGATTACGTCTGGGTGACTGACCCCTGCTTTAGTAGCATAATAATTAGTCGCACATAATTTTTTACGACCTTTGCCATAAAACCGCAATCAGTTATTTATTTAGTTGTAATACAAATTAATAAAAGAAAAACTTTCAGCTATTAAAAATCTCACAATATCTATAAATTACTTTAATTATCGCAATTCCACGTGTCGGCTTTTACACGGCCCGAATTAATTGTATAAATCATCCTCTGTGCTCGCTGAAAGTGCGGCGTTCATCAATAAGGAACCACCGTCTTCTGTGATGTTGTTCCTCGCCGACAATGCGAGCAATTTGGTATATTACAAATTAAACTCATTAGCGTTTCGAAAGCCGCGATCACGATGAAACTGTGCCCAAAATGCTATCGCAGATGAAAGTGCGAACGGCTCCATGAGAAAACGAAAATGCGGGGCTTATGCAATGGATATTCGGGAGTTTGCTAAAAAGAAGCGTGGAGATTATCTGCCAGAAAATAAATTGGAGCACATCAACGGGTACTTTGCTACTCACGAGTTTTGTGGGAAAACTGCTTTGGATTGCTGATTCAAAGTATCTCACGTTTTGTCTGTGAATTATTTTTACAGTCTTCTAGAGTTGAATTAATTTTTTGTTCGATTTAAGGCACTGATAGTTGCAAAGGCTGGTTCAATTATTATCAATTAATATATGTACCTGAATGTGCAAAATTACATTCCCCAGCATATTATCAATTAGTTAACACATTTTGTCTGTGAATTATTTTTACACTCTTCTGGATTAAATTTTTGTTCGATATCAGGTGCTGAGAGTTGCGAATTCTGGCTTGATTATTATCACTTAATATATGAGCCTGATTGCGCAAAATTACATTACCCAACATATTATCAATTAGTTAAAATATGCCACACAACAATAATGATGCGTAGTAAATTGATCTCACGTTTTGTCGTGTGAATTATTTTTACAGTCTTCTGGAGTTGAATTAAATTTTTTGTTCGATTTAAGGCACTGATAGTTGCAAAGACTGGTTCAATTATTATCAATTAGTATATGTACCTGAATGTGCAAAATAACATTCCCCAACATATTATCAATTAGTTAACACGTTTTGTCTGTGAATTATTTTTACACTGATATTTATTATTTTGACTTATTATTTGAATGTTTGAATTATTTTGACACACTAGGCGCTGATAGTTGCGAATTCTGGCTTGATTGTTATCAATTGATTTATGAACCTGATTGTGCAAAATAACAATCCCCAACATATTATCATTTAGTTAAAATGTGCCATACATCAATAATGTTGGGGAGGAAATTGATTAATTTTATCTGCGACATTTTTTGTCTTTTATCTTAATTGGTTCTGGGTAAGAATTGAGCTTCCTCCTACTCAAATTCGAAATTTGAATTTTCTATGACTGCTAAGATACATACTTACATACCTAGCGGTAGATAATAAATAATCCACCTAATTTGCCTCTGATTGTGATTGATTGCCGTCTACAATTTATGTTTCAAGGAAAATTGGTCAGAACAGGAATAAATTTACTGTTTTTTTTAACTGCTGTTTACCATACAATGATGGTATCTAAAACTCAACACAATCAGGATATTAAAAAGTTAAACCCTAATTATAACAATGAAAAATCAACAAAATTTTGAGAAAGGAATCACTATAATTACTGTACTTTTATTAAATACTACAATGTATGACAACTTTCCACACACTTTATATTTTAACTTATGTATAAGAATTTATAAGAAGTTTTACCTAATATGAAAAACTTTTATTCAGTTTTTAACAAATGTAAAAGTTTACCACAATAATTATAATAGAAATGTAAAAATAACTTTTCCACAAAACTGCAAAAACTTTATGACATTCACAACAATTTTTAAATCGCGTAAATCGCGATCTGAATGAAAAATATTTACAAAAACATGATAATTTTCTACACAATTTTAGAAATTTTATGAAATATTAACGTGTACTCAACTATTTTAATGTGAATTTCATGTGAAATTTCAGAATGAATATATTTTTTTAACAAAATCTACAATTTAAAAACTAAGAAGTATTATTGTAATTACGATTTTACAGATATTTTCATTGCAAATTACAGAATTTTATTGAAAACACTGGTCATTACAATTTGTGTCCCTTAGACTTAAATAGCCGATTTTGATAGAAAATATTGCGCTGATTTAAAAATCGTCAAAAAATTGCAAATCAGGTTTTGATCAAGTATCATTGTAATTACGATTTTACAGATATATTCAAATATTGCAAATCACAGAATTTTATTGAAAACACTGGTCAATACAATTTGTGTCCCTTAAGCTTAAATAGGCAATTTAGATTGAAAATATTGCGCTGATTTCAAAATCGTCAAAAAATTGCACGGTTTTTGTGATATTTCATTTTTTGCAAAATGCATAACATAATTTTTTTTCGGGATGCAAGATCGATTCCAAGGATTTTTGTATCGCAATACTGGATTCAAATTTCTCTTTTACAGTTACCGGTATTACTTTTCTGACCTCACTTTGACTGATGCATAGTCATTACTTTCCGAAAAATTAATTTAAATTGAAGGGACAACACATGGTCGACCAGTGAAATTAATGTAGTATCTTCGTAAATTTGTAACATTTTCAGATTTGTTGCAATATTTTTGTATTAATTATTCAGTATTAATTCAAAATTTCAAAATTTGCATTGCCAATTACATAAATTATACAACTATACATATAATAATATCTGGGTCTATATCATTGAATACGTTTTCAATGGATATCTACGTCTTTCGGAGCACACAGAATTGGGTGTCGAATGCTTCGGATGTTTGTATCGTTGAGTATTGTATTAATGGAAATTGTATTGCTGGGCGCCGGTATTACAGAATACACGTATCGATGGATATTTTGTCGATATATCGAAAAAAAGTGGGGATGATGATTGCAGAAATACATGTGGCAACGCTGCATTTCGCTGTCAGATCAGATGTTTGACTTTGACAAATAAATACTTTCAGAGCATGTAAAATGCAAAACAAATATATTAACCTTGTTTGTTAATGACACTGTTGTGTCCACCGGTGCACACTTGTGTTGTACTGTTTGTGTTTAAAACAATCTGGCTTAGTGTGGAGGCCTAGCAAACGACAGAACAGAATGTCAGGACAGAGGACATGAAGCAGTGATGGTGCTGGGAGGCTAGAGGTTACCCCCACAATGAGTTGGCCGAAAAGGGCAGTCAACGGAGTCACACGGGTCTGTGCGGAAACAATGACGGAAGGAAACCATGGCACCGGATTATTATAGGTGATAGTTGCACGTCGTAGCGATTTGGGTCTGATCTGCACCGTGATATCCGTGAAAGATTATTAATATTGAGTTACATGAAGACGCTACACCCTATGCTTCTTCCCTATGCTCTTCGAAGATTGTACCTACATGAACTTTATGTCGAGTTGATTGTTGTGAAGTGTACACGTGAAGTGTTGTGAAGAGCTACACCAACTACATGAACTTTGTGTCGAGTTGCTTGTTGTAAAGTGGACATGCCACGTCCAAAAACACATTATATTTGTACATGAAACTATTATGTAAGAAACAAATTGAATATCAACATTGTCACACCTTTTTTATCATATTTACATTTGTCCACTTCTGTGAGTACTAATCCCGAGTTTCGTTGTGTCGTTATTGGATAAACACTTGTATGACTGAATAAAATTAAATATCTTGGATAGATATTCATAACAAATTAAATTGCAAAACCCATTTGTTGACAGTTAATTTGTGAAATGTCATATATGTACATGTTTCGTGGACATAAAAATTGTCTCTGCTTATTTGTTGGCTATCTTTTTTTATATTTCGTTATTAATCGGTACTGTCCTTCTAAATTAAAGGTTAGCAGCTAATAGTTAATATCTGTTAAATACTTCTTTGACTTACATTAAATAACTACGTTGCTTTTAAATAAGTTGCGGAAGAATTTAAAGAATTGTTCAATGAATTTTAACACTTAACTGTTAACTTCTAATTTAGAAGAACAATTTACATTAAAAAATAGAGTATTAAATAAAATTACACCGCCATAAAATGAGCAGTGACATTACTTTTGTCCGCCAGTTTTGTTTTTCAATTGCTAGATTGCATGGCTTGCACTTTGTGAATGTTTTCTATCAATGTATACGTGTTTATTATATTTTATTCTTTGTTAAATTTTATTCTTTGAGCCAATCTATTAAGAAATTATTGTACTGTATTATGTAAATAGTCTATGATTTTTAAGCCTTGTGTTATATTTATTATTTATTATATTTATTATAATAATCAAAAAAAAAAGATATTTTCAAGTGTTTTTTTTAAATTTAATGTGGATTAGATGCACCTGATAAATTTAAGCCCTATCTTACAGTCTCCGATTACCTATCTAAAACCGGCAGTTATTCATTTGATACTATTGCGGAGACAGAAAACTAACCATCAATTAACCCTTGAGCGCACGAATGTCCAATATAGTAAAAGTAATAGTTTTCATTAATATTCTTTTATTGGTTTTAAATTTTATGTACCTTCCTAAAACAAGTTAAGCCTAGTAATTGACTTTGTAAAGAAAATCAAATTTTACTTTTTGAGTGACTAAGATTTTTGGTCCCACAGACCAACCGTTGTGTTAATGGGGGTTTTATATACAAAATAATTATGGTTATGCATATTAAATATGCCATCACGAGCGAAGGTAAATTCATCTGTCCACAACTGCTTTTGATTCAAATTCTATTTTTTATTTCTATTTATTGCATCTAGCATCCAACGATAAGACTTGACATTACTCGATACTCTTATTTAAAAAGTTTGAAGACTAATGCAACAATAGTAATAGTAGCAATATTTTATTCGCATCGACCTGCGGTCTTTCCGCCTTGCAATAATATCTTTTTTCCACTCCTTGCATGGTAAGTACACTGTTATAACATTGATTTAGTGGAAGTAAGTACCACTTACCGATAAAGCTTTGGTTACTATGAGCAACGGGAAGTAAGTAATCACTTACTTCCCTCAGGGAAGTAAGTAAAATAATTTCAATAGCGTTCTTTCTCTGGCACCAGTCTTTAAAACACTTTTGATAACACCCCTTCGACTTCTCCGGCAGTAGGAAGGAACAGACAGCATCTGCAGCTTCTTCAATTGCCATTTCTTGTTTGTTTTCATTGTAATTCATTTTACAACTGAACGAATGCAATTTCTGACATTCACACTTTGTTTGAAAAATAGTCTTAGCAACCAAAGCTGTACTGACATTTGGTTCATGTTGCGAAAATAAATTAATCAAACACAAACAATTAAACCAACTTCAGGAGTGGAAAAACAGTTATAAGCAATTTGAGAGGTAAGTTTTGACCAGTCTCGGTCTTTATTGCTAGCCCTCGCTGTCGCTCGGGCGCAAACTCGACCTCGACTGGTAAAAGATACTTACCTCTCTTAATGCTTAATAGTTATTTAAAGCTTTTTAGAGTTATCAATCAATTTAGGTATTTATTTGATTTACGGTAGGGAGATACCGTTTTAAGTTTAGTCTTACCACAGGAGCTGAAGACCAATTTTATTCTAGCTTTACAATCGCTCTAGCTTTCTGCATCAGAGTGAGACGTGGCATTTTTGTAAAACACTTTCAATATATTTTTTATATCTAGTGTCAAACTGTGACATTTTAGGTCGCTTATGATTTAAAGTAAAAATCAAACTGTTAAAATAAACTTCACTTTTGGAACTTCACCTTTGTACCAATCTCTTACTAATTGTAAAACTATTTTTGTTGTAACAATTTTGCAAGTGCAAAAATTAAAGAAATGGAAGGACTTTTTGGGAAAATGTGTAGGAACTAGGAAATTTAAAAAAAAGTCTTTTAATTCAAATATAATAACTTTGGTTCCCTTGCAGAAAAAGAACGGGTTGTTAGATGAACTAAATGTGCAAACTGCTATCAGCATATTAGGAATAATACATTGAAAGTAATGTGAATGTAATGTAAATGTTATCATGCCCTGCATTTTTTTTTATAGAGATAGTATATTACAAGTACTTATGTCACATTTCCGGTTAGCAACCCTACATGCCTTTTACGCATATTACGAATGACGATGAATAATATTTAATTAATTTGAAATCAACTTAATACCAACAAATTCCTGTGTCTACGAATCAATGATCTGGGTACTTTTTCCATTAATTACTATATAGGCACATTTGGGCTTGCTTGCACGTCATATATAGGTACAGGGTGTCTCAGTTACCGGGCTCAACATAGAGATATTCTTATGTGACAAATATATTATTAAAATGTAAAACGGCATTGTCTACATTACAATATTTATTGTGCGTTTTTGTATTAGAAAGATAAAATATAACACACTATTGATAATTATCTATGAAAAACTTAGCTTATTGAGAATTTAGCTTAATATGATTAACATTGATATAAAATAACAGTTGCTACATTATTTGCGTGCGATATATATAATTATGAAGATTACTTCTTTCTGTCAACATTTCAAAGATTACTGTTCAAACTTCAATTATTACTGCCAAAATTACAATTATAACCATTTACATGTTTTTTTTTAAATATTACTATAGAAACGTAATGATTACTGTTAAAGTTTTAATATCAGCGAACCCTTTAAACGTTACTTAAAATATATGATTTTTTAATGAAATTTTAATTATTATGACTTTTAAATTTAAAAAATTCTAAAAAAAGTTAAAAATCTCTTAATATTTGAAGGCGAACTGTCAAAATATGATCACATGATCAATAAAATATGAGTGGGAAAAAAATAAAATTTGCAAATAATATCTATTATTGACGGTAGAAAATTTATAAAATCGTAAAAAAAAGACAGTGTCAAAATTATTACTGATTGGTTTTAATATCGTTGTCAATATTTTAATAATTCCTACAAAAATTTCAATCAATGTTTTTAATTTCAGTTTATTTTAGATATATCTATTAAAAATAAATTATTTCTGTCTGCATGACTGTCAAAGTTTATTTTATTTCTATCACAATTTTTACATTTTAATTATTATAATCAAATTTTCAATTATTTCTGTCACAATAAATTTTTTATTCTCCGTAACTTCAAAGACTGAAGGAAAATTTTGAATCATTACTATAAATTTTCTGTTTTCTGTACCAAAATTTCGAACAATACCATCAATCATTTAATTATTACTATTGAAATTTGAATAATTAGTGCTAAATATAATAATAATTATAAATAAATATTAATAATTATTATTTGTGTTTTAAACGAATACTGTTTTCGAAAACGACTGCTTTTTCTGGAAAATGTGGCGAAAAATTTTGGTGCGCTGCATAATATCATGCAGGAGATATTCAGTTGAAAATGTTTTGCAAAGACTTGATCAGCATATAAGATGAAAAGCTCGAGTAGATGTTAACCAAGAGACGGTAGGTAGGCAAAGCACAGCAAAAACTGCCCAAGCTGAGGAAGCTGTTTTGCAAGCCGATGAAGATAATACTAACACCAGCATTCGAGGAATTGGATGAACTTTAAATGTAAATTACAGAGTCATTTAGTGTATTTTAAAATCAGAAGCTTACTACCACTTCCATTATACAAAAGTACAATCTCTGTTAGAAGATGATTTCTCTCTTTATGTCAAGTCGTTGAATGCAAGATGTAATTGATTTGAATTAAAATTTTAATCAAAACCAGTTGTGGACAGATGAATTTAACTTCGCTCGTATTTATTTATATTTTCGCATTATTTTACATATGAAAGCCCCCGGTTGGTCTGTGGGACCAAAATGCTTACTCACTCAAAAAGTAAAATTTAATTTTCTTTAAAACGTTGTTAATTACATGGCTTAATATGTTTCAGGAAGGTACATAAAATTTAAAACCGATAAAAGAATATTAATGAAAACTATTACTTTTACTATATTTGACATTCGTGCGCTCGAGGGTTAATTGATGGTTAGTTTTCTGTCCCCGCAATAGTATCAAATGAATAACTGCCTTTTTTAGATAGGTAATCGGAGACTGTAAGATAGGGCTTAAATTTATCAGGTGCATTTAATCCACATTAAATTTAAAAAAAAAACACTTGAACATATTTTTTTATTAGATTATTATATTAATATTATATTACACAAGGCTTAAAAATCATAGACAATTTACATAATACAGTACAATAATTTCTTAATAGATTGGCTCAAAGAATAAAATTTAACAAATAATAAAATATAACAAACATGTAAGCATTGATGGAAAACAATCACATTAAAGTTTAAACTATTATAATCCCATGCCCATCCCAAAACTGGCGGACATAAGAAATGTCACTGCTCATTTTATCGCGGTGTAATTTTATTTAATACTCTATTTTTTAATGTAAATTGTTCTTCTAAATTAGAAGTTAACAGTTAAGTGTTAAAATTCATTAAACAATTCTTTAAATTTTTCCGCAACTTATTTAAAAGGAACGTATTTATTTAATGTAAGTCAAAGAAGTATTCAACAAAAATTAACTATTAGCTGCTAACCTTTAATTTAGAAGCACAGTACCGATTAATAACGAAATATAAAAAAAGATAGCCAACAAATAAGCAGAGACAATTTTTATGTCCACGAAACATGTACATATATGACATTTCACAAATTAACTGTCAACAAATGGGTTTTGCAATTTAATTTGTTATGAATATCTATCCAAGTTATTTAATTTTATTCAGTCATACAAGTGTTTATCCAATAACGACACAACGAAACTCGGGATTAGTACTCACAGAAGTGGACAAATGTAAATATGATAAAAAAGGTGTGACAAACTTCATGTAGATACAATCTTCGAAGATCATGTAGTTGGTGTAGCGTCTTCACGTAACTCAATATTAATAATCTTTCACGAATATCACGGTGCAGATCAGGCCCAAATCGCTACGACGTGCAACTACTCTGTCACCTATAATAATCCGGTGCCATGGTTTCCTTCCGTCATTGTTTCCGCACAGACTCGTGTGACTCCGTTGAGTGCTCCCTTGGGCCACTCATTGCGGGGGTTGATAGAAAACATTCACAAAGTGCAAGCCATGCAACCTAGCAATTGAAAAACAAAACTGGCGGACATAGGAAATGTCACTGCTCATTTTATGGCGGTGTAATTTTATTTAATACTCTATTTTTTAATGTAAATTGTTCTTCTAAATTAGAAGTTAACAGTTAAGTGTTAAAATTCATTGAACAATTCTTTAAATTCTTCCGCAACTTATTTAAAAGCAACGTAGTTATTTAATGTAAGTCAAAGAAGTATATAACAGATATTAACTATTAGCTGCTAACCTTTAATTTAGAGGGACAGTACCGATTAATAACGAAATATAAAGAAAGATAGCCATCAAATAAGCAGAGACAATTTTTATGTCCACGAAACATGTACATATATGACATTTCACAAATTAACTGTCAACAAATGGGTTTTGCAATTTAATTTGTTATGAATATCTATCCAAGTTATTTAATTTTATTCAGTCATACAAGTGTTTATCCAATAACGACACAACGAAACTCGGGATTAGTACTCACAGAAGTGGACAAATGTAAATATGATAAAAAAGGTGTGACAAACTTCATGTAGATACAATCTTCGAAGATCATGTAGTTGGTGTAGCGTCTTCACGTAACTCAATATTAATAATCTTTCACGAATATCACGGTGCAGATCAGGCCCAAATCGCTACGACGTGCAACTACTCTGTCACCTATAATAATCCGGTGCCATGGTTTCCTTCCGTCATTGTTTCCGCACAGACTCGTGTGACTCCGTTGAGTGCTCCCTTGGGCCACTCATTGCGGGGGTTGATAGAAAACATTCACAAAGTGCAAGCCATGCAACCTAGCAATTGAAAAACAAAACTGGCGGACATAGGAAATGTCACTGCTCATTTTATGGCGGTGTAATTTTATTTAATACTCTATTTTTTAATGTAAATTGTTCTTCTAAATTAGAAGTTAACAGTTAAGTGTTAAAATTCATTGAACAATTCTTTAAATTCTTCCGCAACTTATTTAAAAGCAACGTAGTTATTTAATGTAAGTCAAAGAAGTATATAACAGATATTAACTATTAGCTGCTAACCTTTAATTTAGAGGGACAGTACCGATTAATAACGAAATATAAAGAAAGATAGCCATCAAATAAGCAGAGACAATTTTTATGTCCACGAAACATGTACATATATGACATTTCACAAATTAACTGTCAACAAATGGGTTTTGCAATTTAATTTGTTATGAATATCTATCCAAGTTATTTAATTTTATTCAGTCATACAAGTGTTTATCCAATAACGACACAACGAAACTCGGGATTAGTACTCACAGAAGTGGACAAATGTAAATATGATAAAAAAGGTGTGACAAACTTCATGTAGATACAATCTTCGAAGATCATGTAGTTGGTGTAGCGTCTTCACGTAACTCAATATTAATAATCTTTCACGAATATCACGGTGCAGATCAGGCCCAAATCGCTACGACGTGCAACTACTCTGTCACCTATAATAATCCGGTGCCATGGTTTCCTTCCGTCATTGTTTCCGCACAGACTCGTGTGACTCCGTTGAGTGCTCCCTTGGGCCACTCATTGCGGGGGTTGATAGAAAACATTCACAAAGTGCAAGCCATGCAACCTAGCAATTGAAAAACAAAACTGGCGGACATAGGAAATGTCACTGCTCATTTTATGGCGGTGTAATTTTATTTAATACTCTATTTTTTAATGTAAATTGTTCTTCTAAATTAGAAGTTAACAGTTAAGTGTTAAAATTCATTGAACAATTCTTTAAATTCTTCCGCAACTTATTTAAAAGCAACGTAGTTATTTAATGTAAGTCAAAGAAGTATATAACAGATATTAACTATTAGCTGCTAACCTTTAATTTAGAGGGACAGTACCGATTAATAACGAAATATAAAGAAAGATAGCCATCAAATAAGCAGAGACAATTTTTATGTCCACGAAACATGTACATATATGACATTTCACAAATTAACTGTCAACAATGGGTTTTGCAATTTAATTTGTTATGAATATCTATCCAAGATATTTAATTTTATTCAGTCATACAAGTGTTTATCCAATAACGACACAACGTAACTCGGGATTACTACTCACAGAAGTGGACAAATGTAAATATGATAAAAAAGGTGTGACAATGTTGATATTCAATTTGTTTCTTACATAATACTTTCATGTACAAATATAATGTGTTTTTGGACGTGGCATGTCCACTTTACAATAAGCAACTCGACACAAAGTTCATGTAGTTGGTGTAGCGTCTTCACAACACTTCACGTGTACACTTCACAACAATCAACTCGACATAAAGTTCATGTAGGTACAATCTTCGAAGAGCATAGGGAAGAAGCATAGGGTGTAGCGTCTTCATGTAACTCAATATTAATAATCTTTCAAGGATATCACGGTGCAGATCAGACCCAAATCGCTATGACGTGCAACTATCACCTATAATAATCCGGTGCCATGGTTTCCTTCCGTCATTGTTTCCGCACAGACCCGTGTGACTCCGTTGACTGCCCTTTTCGGCCAACTCATTGTGGGGGTAACCTCTAGCCTCCCAGCACCATCACTGCTTCATGTCCTCTGTCCTGACATTCTGTTCTGTCGTTTGCTAGGCCTCCACACTAAGCCAGATTGTTTTAAACACAAACAGTACAACACAAGTGTGCACCGGTGGACACAACAGTGTCATTAACAAACAAGGTTAATATATTTGTTTTGCATTTTACATGCTCTGAAAGTATTTATTTGTCAAAGTCAAACATCTGATCTGACAGCGAAATGCAGCGTTGCCACATGTATTTCTGCAATCATCATCCCCACTTTTTTCGATATATCGACAAAATATCCATCGATACGTGTATTCTGTAATACCGGCGCCCAGCAATACAATTTCCATTAATACAATACTCAACGATACAAACATCCCAAGCATTCGACACCCAATTCTGTGTGCTCCGAAAGACGTAGATATCCATTGATAACGTATTCAATAATGCGCTCCGTAATATCTCAATAGAATTTATGAAAGTCTCCTTACAAATTGGATTAATTTTAATTCGAATTACAAAATTAGTCAGACGAATTTCGCGAATTTTGTTTGTAAATTTCAAGATTATTTATTGAAAGCACGTAACATTCATGTAAACTACAAATTTAATTAATATTTTTGTAGTGTTTGAAAGTTTATTGCCAAACATAAATATTCACTGAATATTACAATTATTTATCATTGAAAATTAGGAAATTGGCGCTGATATTTATAAACTTTCAATAGAAATAACGAAAGTGTTTTTATTGATTGCAAAATTTCATCGCAGATCTGTGAAAGTTTTTTTGTTACTTGTAATACTTGTAATATTATTATTATTGCAGAATAATAGTATATTGTGTGGTTATTGCAGGATGTGATATACAGGGTGGTCACTTTTACGACGCCCACCATTAGGATCTATTAAACGGAAATATATACAGAGTTGGTCAAATGGGATAAAAGTTTCTGAGTATTACAATAATTCAGTATCCACTGAATATTACAAGTATTTATCATTGGAAATTAGGAAATTGTCGTTGATATTTATAAACTTTCACTAGAAATTACGAAAGTTTTTTTATTGATTGCAAAATTTCATTGCAGATCTGTGAAAGTTTTTTTGTTACTTGTAATACTTGTAATATTATTATTATTTCAGAATAATAGTATATTCTGGGGTTATTGCAGGATATACAGGGTGGTCACTTTTACGACGCCCACCATCAGAATATATTAAACGGAAATATATACAGAGTTGGTCAAATGGAAGAAAAGTGTCGTCTTTTCATGCCTTTTAATATTCTGAACAGAAATCTGAAAACGATATCTTGCATAGTTCCTGAAATATCGCTGAAAAACCAAAAAACACTTTCCTTTTCCTTTTATATATTTTTTACTTTTGAAGGAAAGTTACATACCTAGTAAATATTATATACCTAGCATTCAGTACAGTGCCACTCTTTCTGGAAGTCTCGGAATATGAACTAATTTCACCTCAAAGAAGAACATTCAACATTTGACCTTAAAAAAGACCTAGTAAATATTATATACCTATCATTCAGTACAGTGCCACTCTTTCTGGGAGTCTCGGAATATGAACTTATGTGACCTCAAAGAAGATCATTCAACATTTGACCTAAAAGAAGACCAGATTCTTCTGTTATACGTTAGCATGCCTAATGAGATTATTCTTAAGATTTTGCTTACAAGCTTGATTACTAAATGATTGATCATCGCCATAATCATCCTTTCACACCTATCATTTGTAATATTTGTCATGTGTGAAGCGTCTTCCCATTTGTCATCCAACTGTTACTTTTAGTTTGTGTATTTTATGCATCTATTTGTTTCCCCTGTAATAATGTTTAGAACGTATCAATATTAAATTATCATCAATAATAATGGAGACTGATTGTCTACAAGCTATGCATACTATTTCTTATCTACTCGTTCTCTTCGAAGAATTGTAGATATTGCTTCAATATTGCTATAACTCGATATATCTTCAATTTTTGAGTAATTCGACATCAGTGTCGCATGTGTTAAGTGCAGGATTGCCCTCGTGACTTTCAATAGAAACTTTTTAACAGCAAACTATACATTCTTCATCACAAATACTTATTTTTCGCAAGTTATCATCTTTTAAGATTATTTTAAATTTCTTGTATGTTCATTATTGTAATTTTTTTTTATGTGTGGTAAAATTTTTTAACATCATTTGACTGGAAGGTGATTTATATAAATAACAAAAGAAGTGGGGATTGTCATTTAAAAATATAATGATTACGCGTTGGCCCGATTTGAAACATGTGTAAAAAAACAACATAAGTACCTAATTACGTGAGAAAGTGCAATAATTTATCACCACTCTGTAGAAGTAAACTAAAATATCCACTACATGCCTATCGTCGGGATATTTAAGTGTAATTTAGGATCAATATTTATGGTACGTTATGAAATATTATATCAAATTCTCCTTTGCGCAATTAACATAGGTCATATATGTCTTAACATCCAACGTTTATTACTTGCAGGAAGAAGTAAGAATTACGAGAATGTATATAGCGTAAGTGCGTGCATGCAATTTTCATCCTTTTAATTATATAATCCCCTGGATGCAGCACGAGCAGTTTGTCGGCTTCCAGTAGTGCTTTTATGGAGAGGTTAACTTCAACGCAGCGGTTACCTTTATATTTAACAGCCACGCACATTATCTCGACGGCCCATCGCGTTTTCTGCTTCGCAATTAGCGAGCGTAATTAACGTGGTACGAGCGCACCTTCTTCGCAAGGGTGTTGGAGCTCGTGACCTGGGGGAGGTGCGAGGTCCAGGAAGCCGTACCACGAGGACGTTGTGAGATTGGCGATGGATCGTCAGGATTTTTACGCTTCGAGACAATCAAATTTATGGTGCACGGCGCGAAGTTCCTATAAATCCGCGGCGCAATTAAAACGCTGGAAGCGTGTTCGTGGCGCGGTTATCATTCCTGTAATTGGGAGCTAATTAGGCGAAACGGCGAGAATTGAGTTATCAAAAACTACGAATCGACAGCGTTACATAAAGAATTCTCGTAAAGTACGCTGTGCGGTTTATAGCCGCCATAAATTCAATATTGACCGTTATTGAATAAACCTAAGCACACAATAATCTGATATATTGCGTAAACAATTCTGGCAATATGCATTCTGAAGAGTAATTAGAAATTATTTGAAATTTGATATATCTGAGATAAAATAATCACACAATGTTACTTATATAATAATTGGGGAAGTTATATTTAACTGATTGACTAATTTTGTTAAAGCCTACGCTCATTAGAAAGACAACTTAGACAACCATTCCATACCATAACACATACCATAACACAATATGATACCATTCCATGGTATCATATTTTGTTAAAGAATTATTTCCATTTCTTTAGCATACAATATACATACCTACATAAATTACTTAGATCACAAATAACATAAATATTGATAGCAAAAATATATGTTATAAATAACATAAATAACAAAGTACAGAAATAAAACAAAATTTTCTATTGAAAATGTAATAATTTTTGTCGGGACACCAAAATCTGTCAAATTGTTTTGAATATTTTTATTCTTCTTAAAATCTGAATTCAATACCAAAAAAAGGAAGGAATTATAAACTGTTTATATCGGGAATAGATGGTATAGGTACATACTTACTGCGATTGCTTTAGTGTCATTATTCAAATTGGCAAAGTCAAAGTTATACAATAAATAAAATCCCAATAAAAATCATAAATTTCAAAAATAAAAATAATATTTCACAAAATGTACCACAAAGTTTATAACTCCGGTGCTACTTATTGCGTACTTTTATTTATTAAGCAATTTTACAAATTTGAATTTTTGAATTCAATAATTTTTGAATTTTATAATGTAAATCTTAATATTCAAGTACACTGTCTTTTGTATTCTTGAAAAAGTTTTGCTTAATATTCAACTTCACAGCTGATTGTTGTAACTAAACAGGCAGGACGGTGACACCTAATCCCACGCCTCCGCGTTCAACGAGTCGCTAATTAATTGGCTCCGCGGGTTATCTTCCAGGTTTATGGCTGTTTAATGGGCGCAGAGTAAATATCAACCGTTTAATGCAAGCGGACGATTCGATGATGGACGACCGTGCCCATAATTGTATAATGCACAATTGTGATTTGCGGCGTTTGCGGTCGCAGAAAAGGCGGATAAGTGTAATTGCGATAATTGTAAGTTGCGCGCGCCAGAAAGGTTTAGGAGCGGACGCTCACGACCATTGGATTTATCGTAACGTGATGAAGGGAATTTTCTGCGGATGAGATTTATTTGCAGGTGAGTTTAATGATTGGGACTGGATTGTAAATTTCAGGCGTTTTTGCTGCCATTAACCGTATACTGTATGTATTTAAGGCATTTTACTTGGAATACGTAATAAATTTTGAATCATAGACCTCATACAGCCAAAAGCTCTCGTAGATTTTGTATAAAGAACCCAAAAATATACAAAAACATCAAACATGTACGGTCAGCTCACATAAATCTAGTACAAACAACTTTACATTGCTATATAAAATTGCTATTGTAACCTAATTTCTTTTTGTTATTGTTATTAAATTGTTATTTATTTTTAAGTAATTACCATATTCAAAGAATAACTTTATTAATAGTAACAAACACATAACTATATAAAATTGCTATTGTAACCTATTTTTTTTGTTATTGTTATTAAATTGTTATTTATTTTTAAAGTAATTAGTATATTCAAAGAATAACTTTATTAATAGTAACAAACACATAACAAATAAAAGTAGCTGCTTAATTAAATATATGATTCAGTGATTCATTTATCAATATGCATAAATTGATAAAAATAATTAAATTTCAACGTAGTTTTGTCCGAAAAGCAAAAGTGATATACAATTTTGTTATTACAAAGGTTACGTAGGATCGAGATGAACTTGATTTAAACATTTTTTGTTATATCTATAATGTTTTCTAAATTATAGATAAGAGACAAAATATAATAAAAGTAAACACTATCTTCTGGTCTTAAATATTTGTAAACGATTTCAAATCAAGATTTTGTTCTTAAAATCTAAATTTCAAAATTTAATTCAAAAATCTTTAGTAAATTTTGACTTACGAAAAAACAAGTTATCAAGTGCACACATATTCACCTACACAATACACACACTCACACACACATACTTGCGGACACACACACACACACACACTTGCACACTTGCAAATTTTGGCGCATGGACAGTCAAAAATTTCAAAAATAATCGTAAATTGCGACCCAATAATCTCTGAATAACTCAAAAATACCTAAACATTTATTTAGATTATAATATTAATTGCGCGGAATGAAGCACATCACCTGTACTCGTCTGCGCACCCGCCGGCCATCTTGACCTCATTAGCAAAGGCAAAGCTTAAAATCTTTACGCATTGATTAATAGCAGTCGCCACCCTTGCAAGCCTTGACACTGGTATTAAAATGACCACAAGTCTTTGCAGAAAAGTTTGCGCATACTTCTCGCAAGTCAGCGATTGATTTTAGATCAAATATTGGCCAAACGTATAGCCGCGTATGATGTCCATGTTAATTACATATACGGCACCTACCTTTGAAATTTCCACAAACCCGGCGGGCATTCATCGTGATTGTGATGAATGGCCATCTGCGCCATCTCCGTGAATTGTATCAAAAGTTGCCTCGGGAGCTGGGCAAGACATTGGTGGTCACTCCAGGCCGCCTCCGAGTAATTTCCACCGAAAATTTGCACTTTCCCGGGAACCCACGTAAATTCTGGTTGCCGGCCATTTACTCCCGTGGACCTGCGCAGTGGCTCATCCCCCTCTCTGTGAGTTGCGCGACCAAGACGCTTTTGCGACTTGATGAACGAATGAAAGGAACGAACTAAAGGAACGAAACTATCACATCCTGAGCCATGAAGTCATAATCCTCCACAAATTACTATCCTTTGGACTCCACACACTTCGCCAGAATAACGTGCAGTTTTGGGCCTTTTTATTTCGAGAGAATTATTTTGAAGCAATATCTTAAAATTGTTACCATAAGAAAAAACTTAAGAATTATGATTGAGTCTCGTTTGTTTTCTTCTTCAATTCAAATTTTAATAGTTAATATATACTCTATCATATTAATGGATACTTCTTATGTTCCATCTTCAAATTCTCCATGTTTCATTTTTATTTACTTTGTCGTTTCCCCCATTTCCATTTAGATTATTTGTGCCTTTGTCATTTCTTGTTGCTGTATATTTTATGTACCTTCTTTTCCATTCACCGTTATTATTGTTTTGTATTTGTTCCCGTTTCTCATTACATTGCATTACATTATTCCGTTTATTATTATGTTTCTGTATTTAGTTACGACCCTTTTATCCTGTTTGTCATTCCTCGCTTGCGATTATTCTTATTTTTGCTTGTACCTCTCGTTCTTCCTTCGTGAAGTCGTTTTCTATGTATATCTTTGTGTCTTTAAGTTTGTTCTTGTTCTTCATTACCTCCATTTTCTCGTCGAAAGTCTATAATTCAGCTACTATTATCGGTGTTTGATCCCTGTTCACTACGTATGTTTCCATTACTCTTGCTTTCACTTTTAGCTCCTTTTCTGGTGATGTTTGCACCTGTTATGCAATGTTGGTTGTGTTTTCTACTTTTATTATTTTTCTTTTCTTTCTTACTCTTTCCCTCTTTTACCCTTTTGGGTGTTGAGGTGTAATTCTATTTGTTATAGAATTTTATCCATTCTTTTCTGTTGCTTGTTAATTCCTTTACTTGCTTCCAACTCTTCCCATTTTTATGCAGCGTTTTGCTTATTGTACTATTCCATGTTTCCTGTGGTCTTCCTCAAAATTCAATGGCAATCAGCTATTTATGTCTAAGGGACAAAAAATGTGTTGACCAGTGTTATTAGTCTCTATAGAGTACAAAATCGATTGCAGAAATGACAAATAAGTCAAAATGAAAAAAACGAGTAAATACAATAAATTGAATAAGTAATCACAATAATCTTAGTTGTTCTAACATAAGTAAGTATACATAGTTGTCAGAAAAAAAATCCTCTCAGGAAAAAGATCAGTAAAATTAAGAAATAATTTGTTTTTACTACGGATTTCTTAAGCGAAGAATATATTTACTAATTTTAAATATGTGTGTTGATCAACTTAATGGTTTCGATTTCGTCAACAAAAAAATATGAAAAAAAAATATTACAGCCGTTTAATTTTCTTAAATTAATAATTAATAATTTCTAAAATTTAATGGGCAACTTTCGTTAATATGCAAATTAAAATAAAGTTACTTATTTTTTGATACATTTAAATTTAGAAAATGTACAACATAATGTAACAATCTCAATCTAAAATTTAATGCGCAACTTTCGTTAATATTCAAATTAAAATCAAGTTACGTCTTTTTTGATACATTGAAATTCGGAAAATGTACAACATAATGTAACAATCTCAATTAAAAATAAGTAATGAGTTTCTGAAATACATAATATAAAGAATCTTCATTTAGAATTTAGAACAATATTGTATAAAATCGGATTACTATTTTCCTCAAAACAAAATTTTCTTGAATTTAGTATATAGCTTTCAATTTGAGTGTACTTATTCTCGTATTTTAAATTAAAGAAAATATTTACCGCGTATACAGGCTATACCAACAAAAATTTGCTCTTCCTCTTGTCGATTTAAGATTTTTGAAGTCGAGTCACCCCAAAAATGTTAAATTCAAAAGTGGAATCATTTAATAGCTCTGTAAATTCTCGTTAAATCCATGGGCATTTTTTGTTAAATTTTGCCATTATTTTCATTTTCAGAAAAAAAATGGGTGCGACTTTCCGATTTAATAATGTTGGGGTGTGTCACTCCAAGTTGTAAACACGTCTACTTTAGATTGACGGGAGACCGTTTAAAAGATAGTAGTCAATACTGTCACAACTTTCTTCATTCACTTTTGTATTGATATGATTCTTGGAGCGAGTCTGACTCCAAATATATATCTTAAATTAGAAAGTGGGCCAAATGACACATCATTTGATAGGTTTGTAAGTTCTCTTCACAACGATGTACATTTCTTTTTTTAAATTAGGCCTATATTTTTAGAGCAAATAGGGCCTTTCTTGTTTCTTAGAGTCAACTTTGGAACTCATTTTATCTAAAAATATTGAACAAAACTTAAAACATAAAAATCACATCGTTGTGAAAAGAATTTACAGAGCTATCAAACGATATGTGACTTGACCCAAATTCCAATTTAAAAAATTTGGGGTTACTCTCACCTCGGGTTGGGGGTAGCCCTCCATTCCAAAATCGACCTGTTCCAGAATTTTCATTTACTTTTATAATTTTACACAAATATTAATATTTTAGGGGGGTGGGGGGTTACTTGGGACACCCTGTATATGAAACGATGGTATTCTAAATCATAGTAAATGTGACTTGGGCCAAGCGTAATTTTTGTGTATGCATAAATGTACAGGATGGCCCAATTTGGATGTTTCTATAGGGGATCTCGGTAACTAGAAGAGATAGAGAAAATCGGATGGCGTATCCTCGATCTCGTGTTTCAAGACAAGCTCAATGGTAAAAGTAAAAATTGGCTATCTTCTTTTGTTTTCGAGTTATGGCCAAAAATTCATTATTTTCCTGTTTCGATTTTTGTCAATATAGATATTTATTAAAGTCAAAGCCAACTATGACTTCCATTTAAAAAACACAACTTTGCATTGTATTTTGTTTATTAACAAAGATATCAAAATTATGTAAAACTCATTCAATTCCCCGTAAAAAAGTGCCTAAAGAACATGCAACTCTTATCTTAATAAAATGATAAATGATATATTGACTAAAATCGAAAATGGAAAATAATAAGTTTTTGGGCATTACTCGACAACAAAAGACGATAGCCAATTTTTATTTTCACCATTGAATTTGTCTTAAAAAAAGAGATCGAGGATACTCCATCCGATTTTCTCTATCTCTTCTAGTTACCGAGATCCCTATAGAAACATCCGAAATGGGCCACCCTGTACAAGGATCTACTACCACTAATCTATATTTTCTGCATTTTTATATTGTATTAAATTAATTTTCTAATATTATTTTTTTATTAAATCTTATGTTTTTCATTTTTTTAGATATTTTATTATAATTTAGGATTTTTCTCAATTCAACCTTAAGATATTAAGAAAAGCAAACATGAAGTTGCAATTATTTGAGTGTCAACTTGTTTGACGTTTGACCAATAGCAGGAAGATTAAATGAGGAGCATCCATGCAAAAGCACATATGTCCAAAATATGTTCCTAAAGAGTTAATGGTTGTTTCAGGTAGAATTTCCTGAATTAAATCAGAAGTTGATATCATGTTTCTGCCAAAGAATCATCCTGTAGAAAATCCAGGAAACTACAACGGTCTGAGTAATGGAAAAGCTACGATGAGTCAACGTGAAAATACTAGCTATTATTTTGTGGACATGTGTGGTTTTGGGCATGGACGGACCTCAAATGTTACCTTCACTAAAAAGTGAAATAGATTACAGTTAGTTAATGTTAAGTTTTTAATAATCCTCATTTATAAAATACGGAGTATATAGTTGGCAAGTACCTATGTTTATTATACCTATACAGGGTGAGTCAATATTTACTCCCCAGGCCTTGAATATGTGTTTTACAGTAATAAAAAAATAAAAAAACCTACTAAAATCTCTAATGCAGGGCCGTTTTGAGGTATAATTGAAAAAAAAAGTGTTATTAAATCGTGGGCTTAATGTTACAAGGTTGTATGTGCATATTTGTAAATTTGGGAATAAGGATTTTAAATATGTTTGTTCTATCAAAAAATGATAAATTTTACACTGTCAATAGATATTTTTTATCCCAGGTTCCTAATGATCCAATTTTAATCTTCCAACAAGTTGAAAGGTCTCGCTTTGAAAACCCTGCAAAGCTATAGAACTAAAAATTTAAAAAAATGTTACATGCAACCTTGTAACACCAAGCCGGCGAAGTGTAATCAACTTAACCAGATTTACTTGACATTGAGGTAATTATATTTATTTGACCTTTGATATTAAACATATTGAAAGTTTCAGAAGTTTTTTTTAAATTTTCGAAAAAACAAAAATGTCGATATGATAAAAGTTTGATAAGGCGCTTGTAATGATAACGCCCGTGCTGCCGAGCGTTTGTACAGGAAACATTTCCGAACCGACGTCATTCAGATCAAAAACATTGTAAAATATAAGTTTAAATTTTCAATTCAATATTACATGAAAAGAGCCTCATCACTTTCGAGATTTTTGTATTCTTCATTTTCTTTTTTAATACAGGGTGAGTCAATATTCACTCCCCAGCCATCGAATATGTATTCTAGGTAGGTACATAGAACACATATTCGATGGCTGGGGAGTAATTATTGACTCACCCTGTATAGTTGAAGGTGATACTCAATAGCAAACTTGATGTGTACTTTGAAGCACAGGGAGACAAAATCAAACGTTTCTTATGCTAAAAAAACAGCTACGTAATTTTAGATCTAGCACCCCTATTTATTATATTGACTGAGCTTCGTAGACTGCATTTTTAAAGGTGATTGGTTTTAATAGCTATTCAATACTATTAACTTGTAATTATATTCTATCAAGTATTATCAATACGGTATGTATTAATAAAATCAATTAACATCTAAACATCTTATATAAACTAATAAAACTTGAGTATTAAAATTAATGATCTACCTTATACTAAACTGGCAGAATAATGAGCATGAGATGCCCCCACATAAAAGTTTGGCCCATCAATTTTAATTGAGATTGTCGATTTAATTTGATTTATAATAACATGCTTTTATGTATAATGCGTTGTACATTTATTGATGCAAATTAACTTGATTCGTTCTTAAAGATGTTTTGAGTTAATTTAATGAGCACGACATTTTACGGTTCCAACATTATAATTCGTTAATTATAATTAATATAGCCACTTTACGCTATTATTGCCGCGTACATTAATTAATACGTTTTGGTTAAAGTGCCTTGACTTCACTTTATCGGAATGGATACAAACGGGCAGTTTCGCTGCACGCACAGATAAAAGAGTTGGTTATTAATATCGACGCGCGTAATACATTTCGTTGATTTAGTGCGCCCGCTTAAGCAGGTCGATGCTTATCTTGCCATTTCAATTAGATCAGAGTTGACAAACTGTAATTAACCGTGGGATATCAACGCGCGTTGATGCATTTGCGTGCTTCGAAACTTGGTTGGGCAAAGTATAATGGTTTAATAGCAGTTTGGCATTGGCGCTCATTATACAATGCCAGATATACATAAACACATGTAATTATTTAGATGGATACGCGCATTATTTGCAATATTAAATTGTTTGCAGAAACAAGATATTAACGGGGGAAAAGGTTAACGCTTTGATGGATATGAAATATTTTTGCGCGGATACAGGTATTTTAGCTAATTTGTCTGTGCAATATAATCGAGGTTAGGCGCGGCTCTCGCGGATTAGTATGAACTTTAACCCCGTCCGTCCCCACCGAGAGGCCATCATCCATCCTTTCACTGTCTCCCAGACACTGTAACAGTTAACAGTACAGATCATGCATCTTGTGTACTCCAGAGGTGCCGACCTCTCCGCTGTATATGGCACATAGACCGTACCTACCACACAGCACAGCTGGAGGTTTCGTTATTTCTGGATGTCGGCTGCTTTTTACGCGAACGTCGATAACTTACATTTTCCACATCATAACGCCTAACGAACTTTCAAATGTCAACTCATTAATATTGAAGACTCTCAAATGTATATAAACTTTACTACCAGATATTCGTAATTATTACAAGCAATTATTTTATAATTAAACTTATACACGTACAAAAATCAACCATAAATAGTTTACATCAGAGAAAGCTGTAACCACACATATATGTTGTGTTCATTTAATAATGTATTTTCTATCAATACCTACTTTCAAAACCACGAAAATAATATTTTATATTACAATTAATTTAGTAAAGAACCAGGTAATACAATACATTAAATTTAATCGCAAAATCAGGAGCTATTATAAAATAGCGTTGGTGACACCTATTAAAACTAGAAGTGACATCATAGAAGCGAATTATGTTCAACCCAGCCAGAATTAGTCATAGATCAAGAGTTTTGTCACCATATTTTTTTCACTGTTTGATTGAAAATAATCCGTTGATAATGTTATGCATGACAAATATGCGAAGCGGAATGTGAAGGAAAATAAAATCAACAATTTAAATATACAGAGCCCGACACCTCCAAATGAATAATTAATGCTCATATTATTTACTGTTCCAGGTGTCTGTGTTATAGATAAAGTGGTCATAGCCTTATACGCACTGGTTAGTATTACACGGATCAATTAGCTCAGCATCTGGCAATAAACGTAATTACACTTAGATATCGATACATCTTAGCACAAACTACAATGTTTAGAACTAAAGAAGATACTCACAAAACTTCCAACTAAAGCTGATACACACAAAAATATGTTCAATATTTCACGTAATTTCAGGCATTAATTCATGCCATTGTTGTTTCGATAATAGGAAATTTCATTTTTTCATAGGTGGCTTTGAAAATTAGAAGAGTTGATTTTCTGGGCATTGAAAAACAAAACGAGTGAAGGGTTTGGAAGTCCAGATAGTGTTAGGTCGTTCCTCATTCACATGAGGTTTAGATTTCAACAGAGGTGGCTTTGAGAATTAGGAAAATCGATTTTCTGGGCATTGAAAAACAAAAAGAGAAAAAAGAATATCGAAGTCCAGATAGTAATACAATAAAGTTTTGATTCAGTGAAATTAAAATTCATATTCATCAGACTTTAAATGCATTCAGTACTGGTATATGATGCTATAGCAGTAATTATATTATAAATTACAATTTCTGCCAAATTATTCATCAATTGTTTTATGGTGTAGACGTCCAAGATTTATTATTATTACTACAATTTCATGGAAACTTTCACGCTTTTTCAGATACTGATATATAAATTAGAGCAGAAACATAATACAGTCCCAAAATATAGAATTTCAAAGGAAAATATCTCAAGAATCGCTCATTGCATATTAATTTTAATACACACATTGTATACAAGTGTATCACTTAGCCTGGATAACAAAGTGCATTCATATTGATACGCTAGTTCATGAGATATCAGTATTTAATTGTGAGACACATTATAGATGCACTTAGATTAGCTATTAAAATAAATGCACTAAAATTTAAATATCTCTATAAACACCAGTTGGATACAAATTTAATTGTACCAATATAACAATAGTATATCATGCAAAATCGGTAAATAATGATTTTTATATTGACAGTGGTTTTTGAGATATTTTTATTTAAATGGGAGCCTAATTGAAGAACCATAGTTTCAAAATGTCAAATTTCATACTTCAATTAAATATCTTAAGAATCGCGCAATAAATATAAATTTAATTACACATGTTGTATACTTGTATATCACTCAATATCAGTAATAAATTGCATTTATATTGATACGCTAGTTCTTGAGATATCAGGATTTAATTGTGAGATAAATTAGAGATGCACTTAGATTAGCTATTAAAATAAATGTTTGCACTAAAATTTAAATATCTCTATAAACACCCGATGGATACAAATTTAATTGTACCAATATAATACTAGTATACCATGCAAAATCGGTAAATAATACTTTTTATATTCATACAGTGGTTTTTGAGATATTTTTATATAAATGGGAGGCTAATTGGAGAACCATAGTTCCAAAATGTCAAATTTCACACTTAAATTAATTATATTAAGAATCGCGCTTAAACATACATTTAATTACACATACTGTATACTTGTATATCACTCAATATAAGTAATAAATTGCATTTATATTTATACGCTAGTTCTTGAGATATCAGTATTTAATTGTGAGACAAATTAAAGATGCACTTAGATTAGCTATTAAAATAAATGTTTGCACTAAAATTTAAATATCTCTATAAACACCCATTGGATACAAATTTAATTGTACCAATATAATACTAGTATATTATGCAAAATCGGCAAATAATCATTTTTATATTGATACAGTGGTTTTTGAGATATTTTTAATTAAATGGGAGTTTAATTGGAGAACCACAGTTCTAAAATGTCAAATTTCACACTTAAATTAAATATCTTAAGAATCGCGCATTACATATAAATTTAATTACACATATTGTATACTTGTACATCACTCAATATCAGTAATAAATTGCATTTATATTGATATGCTAGTTCTTGAAATATCAGTTTAAGTGTAAAAACATTACGATACATTAAAATGTTTGCACTAAAATTTAAATATCTTTATAAACGCTCATTTGATACAAATGAAATTAAACCAATATAATACCCTACAATATCTCCAACAAATTATATTTACATTGGTACGTTGCTTTTTGATATATTGATATTTAAATAGGAGCCTAATTGGAGAAACAAGTAAAAAGGTTCCAAAATGTCGAATTTCACACTAAAATTGAATATCGTAAGAATCACTCATTACATATAATGTTAATAAATTTAATTAAACACATCATATACTAGTATATCACTTAATATCAGTCATAAATTGCATTTATGTTAATACGCTAGTTCTTCAGATAATTAGTACGAAAAACCTTGAGAAACATTTAAATTTTATCACTAAAATTTAAATATATCTAGAAACGCTGATTTTAACTTTTAATTGGTGTCATTTTGTATGACACCAATATATTACTAGTATATCTCGAAATATCTCTAACAAATTATATTTATATTGATCCGTTAGTTTTTGAGATATTGTTGATTAAATAGGAGCTTAATTCGAGCTAAATTTTAAATTTTTACAAAATGTGGAATTTCACACTAAAATTGAATAGGTATCTTAAGAATCATTCATTATATATAAATTTAATTACACACATCATATACTAGTATATCACTTAATATCAGTCATAAATTGCATTTATATTAATACGCTAGTTCTTCAGAAAATTAGGTCAAGTATGAAAAACCTTGAGAAACATGTAAATTTTAAAATTAAATATGTCTAGAAACGCTCATTTTACATGACACCAATATGGCTCTAATATATCTCGAAATATCTCTAACAAATTATATTTATCTTGAAACGTCGGTTTTTGAGATATTGGAAAAAAAATCCAAAATGTGGAATTTCACACTAAAATTGAATATGTTAAGAATCACTCAGTATATATAAATTTAATTACACACATCATATACTAGTAGATCATTTAATATCACTAATACATTAAATTCATATTGATACGCTAGTTCCTGAGATATCAGTTTAAGTATGAATAATATTGAGATACATTAAAATGTTTGCACTAACATTTAAATATCTCTAGAAAAACTTATTGGATACGAATTTAATTATTCCAATATAATACTAGTATATCCTGCAATATCTCCAATAAATTATATTTAGATTGATACGGTGGTGTCTAAGATATCATATTTAAAAGTAGCCTAATTAGAGAAACATAGTTCCAAAATATCGAATTTTACACTAAAATTGAATATCTTAAGAATCGCTAGTTGCATTTTCATTTAATTACATACATTACATACTAGTATGTCGCTTAATATCAGGAATAAATTGCATTCAAATTGATGTGCTAGTTCTTAAGATATCAGCGTAATTATGAAAAACATTGAGATATAAAGGATATAAATATAATTACACCAATATAATACTAGTATATCCTATAATATCTCAAAAAATATATATTTCCATTGATACGGTGGTTTTCGAGATATCGATATTTAAATAGGAGCCTAATTGAAGAAACATTTAATGGGTATAGTTCCATGATGTCGAATTTCAAACTAAAATTTAATATCGTAAGAATTAATTATTGAGGTATCATTATTTAAATATCAGCCTAATTTGAGAAAGATGGCTCTAAAATGTCGAATTTCACACTAAAATTGAATATCTTAAGAATCGCTGCTTGTATATTTATATTTACATTATAATTATATTTACATTGATACTGTAATTATTGAGATATCATTATTTAAATATTGCAAACTTTTCATAGGTGTAACAAAATGTGTCAGTGTAAATTCTGCCTGAAAGCCTTTGAGGACAGATCCCACATGCTCAAGTGCGGTAAAAAAGAACTATATGAGGGACTGATTGAGTAAAGAGAAGATAATTTGATTCGATTGTACTATATAATGATATTAATATGTAAATCAATTTGTATTTTTCTATGCGAGAATAAATTATTAATTATTTAAATATGAGCCCAATTAGAGAAACATGGTTCTAAAATGTCGAATTTCGCACTAAAATTGTATATCTTAAGAATCGCTGCTTGCATATAAATTTAATTACATACATTGTATACTGGTATATAATTTAATATCACAATTATATTGCATTCATATTGATACGCTAGTTTTTGAGATATCACCATTAGTATGAAAAACATTGAGATACATTTAAATGTTTTCACTAAAAATTAAATATCTCTAGAAACGCTCATTGGATATAAATTTAATTATACGAATATAATACCAGTATGCCCTGCGATATCTTCAACAAACTATATTTATACTGATACGGTGGTTTTTGAGATATCGACATTTAAATAGGAGCCTAATTGGAGAAGCATTTAATAGTAGGTATAGAATGTCGAGTTTTAAACTAAAATTTAATATCGTAAGAATCGCTCATTGCATATGTATTTAATTACACACATTATATAGTTGTATATTTTTTAATATCAGTAAGAAATTGCATTCATATTGATACGCTAGTTCTCGAAATATCAGTTTAAATATGAAAAACATTGAGATACATTTAAATGTTTTTACTACTGTTTAAATATCTCTAAATATTTCTTAAATTTTTCTCTTAAATATCTCGCTCATTGGATACAGATTTAATTCCACCAATATAATACTAGTATATCGTACAATATCTCTTACACATTATATTTATATTGATACGGCGGTTTTTGAGATACCGTTATTGAAATGTGACCCTAATTGGATCAACACTTAAAATAGTTCTAAACTTCGATATTTTTAACCAAAATTGATATGAGATGTATGGGACCTTCATTACATTGCTGATATCGAATAAAAGTATATAATTTTATATCATTCAAATATTACATTCAAATTAATGCGCATGTTTTTGAGATATATTTGATTTATGTACGAAAAATTAGAAAAACAACTATTAAAATTCCATATTTTCATATAAAAAATCATATTCTTCATTGGTTTTAAATTGAACAAATCGTACTAAATACTGGTATATCATGCGTAGCAGCAATATATTACCCTCATATTGATACGGTGATTTTTGAGATATGTTTGAACACTTAAAATAGTTGTAATCGTCGTGAATCAAATGAAGACTAATAATATTGCAATCTCTTGAAGCAGTTGCAGTTGAAGGAGGTAGTTAGATTCTTCACTTCTTGCATTTGCCTTTTTAGTTTGTCATTTATTTGTTTATTTGTATATTTATTTTTTATTGTGACTTGTGCCTTTGGTATTTTTCCAAACATTTGCCACCCTGGATTTTGTCGCCCTAGGCTATAGCCCTCATAGCTCCCAAACCCCCCACCCCTAAATCCGCCTCTGAGAATGGTAGTCCGAGCAGTACTCGATAATGGTATTCAGAAGCCGCCACTGTATTATAACGCTTATCTGCTGCACATATGAAACAAACTGGGTGTTTTATTATTACGGAATACCCTCTATATATGACCTAAACCACTTGTTTTTATGCACGGTGCATCTACATCTACACGGCTGCAACCGTAAATTAGCTATTCTAGTGTAAGGTGGTTGTGCCTTAATGGTCGATTAAGGCAGTAACCCAAAGCAAGGCAAGCAGCTCGGTGCGTTATCATTAGCCTGGAGGCCCAGGACCACCGTGAGCGCACTGCTAACTATGCGGTCATTCAATGAATCATTATACCAAGTGCCACCCGCCCTAATAAAGTGACTCGCGTGGCTGCTGGTCAACAGGCAAACTCGTTACTTGTAGGAGACGTGAGGAGGCAACAAAAAGCGTAATTATTCATATGAACCAAACTCCCGCACAGAAGCCGGGCTGTAACGCGATTTGATGCGCCGTTATTAATCGCGATTCGTTGGATTTGTATGTACTTTACGCGAGACAAGTATGTTTTAATTAGATAAATTACTTATGATTATGCGCGGTATTGAACATCTGTCTCAATTTGTGAGCGATGTTTTATAAATTACTTGGGACTGCGTGCGATTTAAGACGTGAATTTACAACTGAACATGAGAATATTTTGTAATTAATTTAGAAACGTTATTCCATTCATCATATTTGTTTAAAGTGGCCTTTCTCGCTATCTGCGGGAAAGGATGTTTCTATTCGAGTATTCTCTTCTTAAGGCTTCCCTGGGCACAGGCGATCGCCTACGGGGGCCCACTATGGCTCATTGTGCTTGCATTTGGGCCCTCTATGACCCCTCCAAATTTCGTCCGCATCGCTTGTGGCGTTCTCGAAATCGAAGTTGGCAAAAAACGCGACATTTTCGAAAATGTCGCAAATTAAAACGTTCTCGTAGATATATCGAGTGTGATCTTGTATGAACCATCTGAGTTGAACTGCTAGTTCAACCAAGCGGTACTTACAAAATCATTCTGTAGGGACATAGCCCCATATAAGACGCATATTTTGAGCCAGAGGCTCAGGAGACTCAAAACCCAGAATTGATTACATAAATGGAATTGTATTATTAATATTAGTTAATATTAATTGAATTTAATTGATTCATAAATATTCACTACTTTAACCTGATGATACTCGGAATAATTCTGCGTATTCATAACGGTAATTTTATTTTTAGACGTATTTATGCAACCTCGGGCTTTTACTTTAAAAATACCCGTCGAAGATTCGTGGAATCGCAAAGATTTCCGCAACGGAAATTCCAATACTATCTGAATTAAGCCAGATCCATTCTAAATCATTCGCGTCCATTAGCGGTCTCTCAAGGCGTTCCTACACTCCAATAACTTTTTCCTACTCATTGTATTGCACGTACCTCAATGAATGGCTCATTCTTGGAACCATAAACCACAACATAATTCTTCAATCTTCACTAAAAATTAGGCCAATTTTGATGTGCGTAGTGATGGGCTTAAACCGAGAGACGGATGAAAGTTCAAAGAATGGAATCCGGAGTGATACGGATCTTGTGAAATTCGAATCCATTGTCGTCAGTTTTCGCTCGCAGGAATTGTTGTTTTGATTGACTTTCAATTACTTATTACTATTTCTATTAGTGCCGATCACGATCGCGCGCATGCAGGAATTGTGGGCGAGCGACTGCGTCGATTTTGTTGTTGTTTCGTAATTTAAGAACATTTCATAAGTGCCCCAATTGTAATGTAGGTATCACATAGATATGATACAATGCTATGTCTATTTCTCTAATTTTGCATCCTAACCTGACCTCTCCTAACATAACCTTGCCTAATTCATTATTTTCGTTAGTAAAAATGTGCTAGTTATTGCCAACATATTACGTTTTTGATATAAGTAGTCTAATGCAGGGTGTCCAAAATAAGGATCAACAGCATGGGGATCTCGGAAACCGTAAAAGTTACAAAGGCGGTTAAAATATAAATAAAGTTGCGCAATTTAGTGGTCAGTAATATTCTGTTGAGACAACCAGAAAATTCCGCTTACTTCCAGAGATATTCGACAAAGTCCGAAATTTTGCGATATCGTTTTTATGTTTTGCTGAAGTTATTTGAAAAGGTATAAAAAAACAAAAGGCACTTTCTTATTACCACTGTTTTAGCTCTACAAGACAGCGCTTATAAATTTTCAGTGCAACGTTTCGTTTCGAATAAATCATCATCAACTTTATATTTTTATATGGCCCGGTACATCCTGTATTAAGTTGTAAATATCAATGGAACCTGCGAGTTTCTTTATTGGAAATTATAACACCTTTGCTCAGAAATAATATATCTTGCAAATTTATTAACCATTTCATGAAAATTTGCAAAAAAATTAATGGAAGGTGTAACATATTGTTATTAACATATTGTTGATTATAAATTTTAAAGAATTCAACAACAAATATGAAATTTTTATTATTTTAACTACAAATTACAAAATTTCTTCGAAAATCCCACAAATATGTTAAATTTTTTTATTATAAATATAATATTTCAATGTAATTAGAAAACAATCATTAAATAAAAAATAAGTTTTATTGGAATTATGCAATTTTCTTTGTGACTTTCATTCATCATTCTAAATTACAAAATTCTAATTGCTATATAACAATTTATAAATTTCACGATGAATATTACGAAATTTTGATGATGGATTTCAATATTTCAATAGAAATTATGGAATATTTATTTTAATTGACAAAATTGCAGTGAAACTTGCAATTTTTTTATTATAAATACAATATTTCAATGTAATTGGAAAACAATCATCAAATTAAAAATAAGTTTTATTGGAATTATGTAATTTTCGTTGTGACTTTCATTCTCATTCTAAATTACAAACTTCCAATAGGTTTATGAAAATTTATAAATATCACGATGAATATTACGAACTTTTGATGATGGATTTCAATATTTCAATAGAAATGATGGAATATTAATTTTGAATGACAAAATTTGTAGTGAAACTTGCCAAATATTTTCATTATAAATACAATATTTCAATGTAAATAGAAAACAATCTTCAAATAAAAAATAAGTTTTATTGAAATATTGTAATTTTCGTTATGACTTTCATTCATTATTCTAAATTACAAAATTCCAATAGTTTTATGAAAGTTTTCAACAGCAATTATGAAAATTTTATTGTAAATTTCCAAAATTTCACTACTATTAGTAATAGTAATAGTAATATTAGTAATAATTAAATAAACAGAACAATTCTCATAATACCACAGTAAAAAAAAAACAAGTGTGGTTCTGAATAACCATAATGTCCCTATAAAATTTCTAAATTTCACTGTGAAATATTAGATATCATAGGCAATTTCAACATTCGTATTATAAATTACAACATTTCAGCAGCAAGTATGAAAATTTTATTATAAATTTCCAAAATTTCACTAGTATTTGTAATAGTAATAGTAATATTCGTAATAATTTAATGAACAGAACAATTCTCATAATACCACAGTAAAAAAATAATAATAATTGTTGTCTTCGTCGTCATGAAATGAACAGAACAATTCTCATATCACAGTAAAAAAATAATAAGTGTAGTTCTAAATAACTATAATGTTTCAATGTTTAACAAGTATTCTAGGTAAATTATTTTTAGTTACTATTTTGGTACCTATTTTGAGTTAAAATTAGATAATATTTTTTCTTTGTCGTCATCATTTCAATGCCTACTACAAGAAAATGTTCGAAATGTATTATCTAACCTTTTTCTGAATAAAAACATTAGAAACCATACTGTGATATAAATGGTATCAGTACAAATAGTATAAACGAAATGTAATAACAAAACTTTTTCTGAATAAAAAGATTAGAAACCATACTGTGATATAAATAGTAGACTGTAATACAAATAAGTAGAGTTAATGTCATAACCTCATAACATTGCCGATACCTCTCTTGGCATTTTATAAAGCACTAAAGCACATTAATTTCTACATCCAACTAATGAATTCGACTCCAAAGTTATAGATTATATGTTTGTCTCACTATGGGAATGTATATTATGTTCTCATATATCTCAGTTATAATTATTAGATATTTAGTATTTTTTTGAATAGAGTAATTGCATAATTAAAATATTGAATGAAGACGGTTAATAAATTAAATTAAAAACATATTTTTTGCTTAGTCTCAACATGACCATAACCGTGTTTTTTAGTAAATGCTAAGAAATTATAACTTCAATGTATAAGAAAATATAATCTATACTTTGTCTATAGTGAGTAACAAATATAATCAACAATTTTAAAGTTCGACTGATTGATTGTGTGTATGATACATTATATTATCTACTAATTATTACGGATTATTCGCGAATATGTTTAACACGTGATAAGTATTAATTTCAATTCCTGAAATTGTTACCAACATATAAATAGACAATGTTTTACATTAGTCGTGTGCTTCTTTGACTTTACTATGTCATATCTGCATTAGAATTTTAAAAAATCAAAATTTATCAAAATGTTTTAAGGAAAGAAAAATGTATCATTTCGTCGCCAGAGTTATTTTGAACCACAAGTCAAAGTCCACATTTACACTAATCTGAGTTGATATCTTCAACACGCTTTACGCATTAAAATGCACCATGCCCAGCTGGTCAAATAACCTAATAGAACTCATTATTGGCTAAACTGAAGAATTACATGGAACCCTGTCCAAAAGTGTGGGGCACTATGGTGAGTATGGTACACATAATAATTCTATGGATTTATTTTGTACCAAATCGCAAGTTTGGGGCTGTTTATAGCATCCCAAGATAACGAAAACATCTTATCAAGGTTTTCCTCATAAAAAATAAAATATCCAAAACTATTTAACGCTATTGTTTTCGGAATTATTGTCTTAAGAATTTTAATGATTTGGCTAAGTCTAATTTGACATGATTGAATTATACAATAAGAGTATATAATATAGAGTATATCAAGTGTAAACTATTTAGGAACAAATCTTATTAAAATTTAAGAAATAATTGAAGTTTAACGATAGTCTTATGGCCGATTGCACTGTTTGTAGTTTTAAGGACCCTTAGTTAAGTAAGTTTAAATTTTAAGGATCCTTAAAATTAACTTTGTGTTGCACCGTACAAGACATCAGATTCCTTAGTAAAGGGACCTTAGCGTTCAGCATTCTAGGGATTTTTAATAACTGCTACATTCACTCGGATAAAATTTAACACAAAACAGTTGTCAACGGTATGTTTTACCTCGATTCCTCTCTGTCTATAAAAACTTAGGTCGTCCAAATTGTTAAATTAATCCGTTCTCAAATAAACTAAACAAGGAAATCCGATGAATTTGGATTCCAGAATGTCACTATTATCTTGATTTTAAATGTTATTCAATTTTAACAAAATTATTTTTTTATGTCATAATTGTAGAGGAAATGCAAATGTATCAAGCACTAATGCCGAATAATATACGAATGTAGAAGTAATTTATTTATATTAAAGTTTCAATTGAATTCAATCGAATCACACAATTTGTTGTATTGCGTATCAAAAAACTTGAGCAGTAACGTGTACGTTACTTGACAGTATCACATTCGAATATCAAATGCATTTATGACCTAACTCTATCTCACTTTCGAATGTGATGCTCTCAAGTAACGTACACGTTACTGCTAACGTTTTTTGATACGCAATACACCCGATTATCCTGTATCAAAATTCAACACAAACTAACCTACAAACACCAAATTGTTCACAATATTGCTTTAACAACAATTGCAATCATAGTCAAGGTATTCAACACTCGAATTGTAATTATAAGTTCGTTAGTTATCTTAAAATCAGTATAAAGGCTAATGTAGTGAAAAATAAGTAATATTTTATACACATCCACTGCTCATAATACGTTAAACTGACAGTTGACAAACCCTTAAATAAGTTATTCCGCCGGAGTCGGGAGCTTAAAATTTAAGGGTCCTTACGGCGTTTAAGTAACCTTAAGATGGCGGTGCAATGGTTTTTCGTCCGTTAAGGAACCTTAAAATTTTAAGTATCCTTAACGCATACGGTGCAATCGGGCATTAGTGTCAGATTTTCTAATTTGTGTGACTAATAATTTCAAAATTAATTTAATAGTTTCTTTTCTGGATTGATTCTTCATAGTTTAGGGATCTTCCTGCGTTTTCCAAGTCGTTGATTATGTCTTCTGTTAGAAACTTCTCGCGCTGACATCTGTCTTTTAGCCTCTTTTTCAACAACCTTTGTTGTATCAGTGTGAATTTGATGGAGGATTTGTTGCACATGAAATTCTCCTCTGTTGCACTCGTTTTTATTACCGATGAATTATTACCCACTAATTTTTGATATTTTTTGTTTAAAATTTCCCGTTTATTTTTCGCTTTCTTCATCACTACTGCCTGTGTTTTTTGAAAAAATTCATCATACGATTTAGGATGAATCACCTTGTCAATCCCACTGTGAAATTTATAATTATCCAAGTTAAGTTGTTACAATTTTTGATGTAATTTTCGTATTTCGTATTATAACCAATTCGTTTTTGCCCGATGTAAGATTCTATCTAAATCTTTTCTTGAATGAGGTATTCTAATTTGGATGAAATTTGGAAACACTTCACTATGTTTGCACTGTTTGAGGAAGGTTATGACTAACATAATGCATTCCATTATAGTTCTCAATTTTACAAACTTGTTTTGCTCACTTGTCCAGAAAGACATATTGGTAAAATAATCGGTTGTGAAATACTAACACTTGAAGAAAACAAATTATCCTTTTTCACAACGACATTTATTTCGCTAAATGCACATTTTAACCACTACGTGGTCATCTTTAGTAGACATTTGTAACTGATGAGAAACAAGACAGACTGAAGATGACCACGTAGTGGTTGAAATGTACATTTAGCGAAATAAATGTCGTTGTGAAAAAGGATAATTGGTTTTCTTTAAGATACAAATATGCTAAAACATCATGGAAAATTTAGGTTTTGCATTAGGAATCATAGGGAATCATATAAATTTATTATTTATATGATTGGTACATTAAGGTACATTGAAATCTTATTAATGGTCTAATTGCATCACATTATGATTAATGTGGCATCATATTTTACAACGTCTCATATATTGTATTATAATGTTTATATTCTGTATTCTATTGCTATTGTTTTCGGAATTATTGTGTTACGAATTTTAATGATTTGGCTAAGTCTAATTTGACGTGATTGAATTATATAATAAGAGCATTCAATAGATTATCCACTCGTTCAAATCGCACTGAACGATTACACTGGCAATGTTTGGAGCACAAATCATTACAATTGGAAATTACATAAATAAGTCGCAGCGCGGCATTCTTTCATTGTTGCGAGGTACAATATCAATGCAAGTCACTGAACTGCAATAAATTTAAATATCAACTGTTAGAAAACTGCACTAAAGGTGGTATCCACCTATAGAAATTTCCTGAGCCAACGTGTCACGAAGCAAAGATTCAGATTGTGCTGCAATCGATTGAGAAACGTTCGATATTTAATTGATTATTTCCAATCAATGGACAAAGAATTGGAATGTGTCTAGAAATTGGATATGTGCAAACAGAATGTATAATTTTTGTTGCTATTATGTACTCTGCCAATTCAGCGAGAGTATATTGATGAACGCATGTCTCCTAATTGGGAATTAGCATTTAATGCATGAAAAGGAGAATAGGCCAAAGCTAATGGGACGTTGATAGAACTCTATTTGCCGTAGTATAAAAATTATGTGTGGTATATTATGGGTTTGTGGTGGTGTAGACATACATAGAAATGTATAGTGGAAGGCTGATAAGGTTACTAAGGAGATGTTTAATTAAAAAAGTTGATAGTTGTGGATCTATAAGAGAATAATTTAATTAAGTGTTTTCAATTACCATTATCTACAACATGGTTCGTGGTTTTCGATAGCAATCGTATTTGTGCTCAAGAATGGTTTTCCTTTGAATTTCGTCGTGGACCACCAATGGTCCCCAACTTGTCTTTCGACACACGTACTTAGCCTCGAAATTCCGGCGCAAGGAGTTCCACCCGTTTAACCCCCTTCATCTGTCGCAGTTGCAAGCACGTTGCATTTTTTTGGCACCGTCCCTTTCCCATTTGGACATTCCCGAGATGCCCGACAATTACCAAAAAATCCGCGGACTGCAGAGAACGCGGTCCGTGGCGAAATTTCGCTAATTGTCGACAGTCAAAGAGAGATACGCGTAAATTTCGTACCACTTTTAGGAGCGATAAATTTTCGCCAGGCAGACAAGGCTGTGCACGAGTCCATGCTGGGTATTCCGAATATTTTCTGCAATTCTCTCATTTTTTCCCGCACACTCGCGAATGCGTGTATGCAAAGTCACCTTGATACGATCGCTGAGCCGCTGCGACCTTTATAAATCATCGGGAACAGCCGATAAAAATCTATAAATTAGTATTGTCATCACTTGAATTTGTATTCGCGAAAAATTTCAGCATAAATAGGTGGTTGTAAATGTCCCGCTTGTCTATAATTAATTCCTGTAATCTCGTAATATATGAAATATTAAAATGGTTTTGTGTGGACGCGTCGCCTTTTTGTGATACACTGCTGAGATAGAAAGTTTCATGAAAATTTATGCCGTCCATAAATCATCCGGCTTACAAGGTGTTCTCGAAAGATACTAAGATACATTACTTTTATTGAATATTGATGCAGATGGTGTAAGCGTGTAGGTTACAACTAATTTGTGAATGCTAAATGGATGGAGATGAGCTCAAGCTAAATAACATATTGGATTATGGATAACTCATGAACACAACGAAAATACAGAAACGCCTATACTACTTTCGTATCACAACTAATTTGTGAATGCTAAATGGATGTAGATGAGCTCACGTTCAGCAACTTTTCAACCTATTGATAACTAGCGATGACAATGAATATACAATTCCGCCTGCACACAATCCACCTTACTAATTTATAAATGCTAAATGGATGGACAGCCGAGGATAATCATCTGAAGAGATTAGGAATAACTCAGAAACACTTGCAGTCCAAATGCATAACAAACAAAAATTATTATAATCTAATTATAATTATAAAAGTTAATTACAATCCCAATTGTTTTATTTGAATAATGGAGTTAGAATTTATTAACTGAAAAGTATATCAAGTATAAACATTTACTAACAAATCTTAACAAAATTAAAAAAATAATTGAAGTTTAACAATAATCTTAGTCTGAGATTTTCTGATTTGTTCCATAGACAATGTTATATTAACTTATTACTTTACATTACAATATACTAATTCCATTTGGATACAATTTAGAGGTGGGAGGCGAAAATAGTGAGGGTAGATTCGGTTTTCGAGTCGCTTCTTCAAATGTAAATCGGAGAACATGAAAACGCGATTTCTCGAAATTATGTTTGCCCTATGCAGCCCCTATGTCAAAGATATTTAAAAATTTGGGCACATGGACTAGGTGATGAAAACGGACGAGTACCTTTATTGTTCAGGTTTTAGAAAAAATAGATGGTGCGAATAGTCTGTAAATATTGACTTTGCGTTAAAAATTTCCTGAAAACTGAAACTGCTCAGATTTTTTGCAACTTAAAAGAAACAAGGAATGTCCAAATTCGAATGCATACATATGCATTATACATATACATATGCATATTCACATGACATAGTCAAAATGTGTCGAATTTTCTGCAAACTGAAACTGTTCAGATTTTTTGCAACTTAAAGAAACACGGAATGTCCAAATACGAATGCATGCATATGCATTATACATATACATATGCATATACACATGACATAGTCAAAATGAGCTGGATTTCAAATACAGGGTGTCTCTAAATTGTGTGGACATGGCTTAACCACACATTGCTTGGATCAAAAGAAGACGATTTAACAAAACTTATCTATATACAAATGCGTTTGGTTTAGCCAGTATTCAGCTTCAAAGTTAATTTAAAAATAACAAAATTTGCTTATAAAAATAGAACGTTTACATTGATTTCGATGTTGTTTTGTATGACATTTAATACGGGTATAACTTTGCGTTAAAAATTTCCTGAAAACTAAAACTGTTCAGATTTTTTGCAACTTAAAAGAAACAAGGAATGTCCAAATTCGAATACATACATATGCAATATACATATACATATGCATATTCACATGACATAGTCAAAATGAGCTGGATTTTAAATACAGGGTGTCTCTAAATTGTGTGGACATGACTTAGCCACAGATTACTAGGATCAAAAGAAACCGATTTAACAAAACTTATCTATATACAAATGCGTTTGGTTTAGCCAGTATTTAGCTTCAAAGTTAATTTAAAAATAACAAAATTTGCTTATAAAAAGAGAACGTTTACATTGATTTGGATGTTGTTTGGTATGACACTTAATACAGGTATAACTCATATTTTGACATAATATTGTTATTATCAGTAGACCGGTTGTGTATAAAACAAGTGAGGCCCAACATTAATACATTCATAATTTTTAATGACAAAAGCAAATAAATTTAAAAAAAATCAAATCGGATGCAGGCATTCATTATCAACTTTATGTATCTTTATAGTTTTTGATATCTGTACAGTTTGTTACAGTGAAAACAAATTATCATTGAACAGAATTTTCTGGTTAAAAAGTACAGTCATGCTCACATAAATCTAGTACAAGAAATTAGGTTACAATAGCAATTTTATATAGCAATGTCAAATTTTTTGTACTAGATTTATGTGAGCATGACTGTACATGTTCAGCCCCTTTTCCCTCAATAAATCGGCAAAACGCAAAACATAGGTCATAATCAGCTGGTAAAAGCTCTTGCACTATTTGGATATGGTATGGATAAAGCAATTGCTATAATTTCAAAATTTCTTCCTCGTTATTAGGGCTCCTAAAATCCTAAAACCAGCAACATATCTGTTTTATCAGCATAAGTGTACTTTATATTCATTATTGTGAATAAACTATCATCAACCCGGTAACTAGAATATATTTGTTTCCAATCGAGTGTAAGTTATATAGTTCCAAAATATGAGTGTAACTGTAAACTGTAACAGATATCAAAAACTATAAAGATACAAAAAAACTTAATAATGACTGCCTGCGTCCAATTTGATTTTTAAAAAAATTATTCGCTTTGTCGTTAAAAAATATGAATATATTAATGTTGGGCCACCCTTGTTTCGTACACAACCGGTCTACTGATAATAACTATATTATGTCAAAATATGAGTTATACCTGTATAGAGTGTCATACCAAACAACATTCATATCAATCTAAACGTTCTCTTTTTATAAGCAAATTTTGTTTTTTAAAATTAATTTTGAAGCTGAATACTATCTAAACCAAATGCATTTGTATATACCTAGATAAGTTTTGTTAAATCGTCTTTTTTGATCCCAGTAATCTCTGGTTAAGCCATGTCCAAGTAATTTAGAGACACCCTGTATATAAAATTTGTGAACTATTCATCAAAACATTAAAAAAAATATGGAAGATTCTGCACAATGTTAACATAATGAGTGTTTTAAGCTTAATGCATTATTAATTTCATTTACACAAAATTACATGTTCTCTCCATTCATTCATTCTGTGGCGGCTCAACAATCCTTTGTGCGATTCTTACTACCTCGATTAAATCTTGCCAGTGCCATACCTTGGATTTTGAGGCTCCCGACACAAATATGAAGTGGGGTGCATAAGTATCCCAGTACCTTTACATAAGTAGAGGAAGTAGCTTATTTGCTCAGTGCGGAGCCTCACTAGCACCCGGGGCCCGGGGCATTTGCCCAGTTGACCGACCTTAGGGACACTACTGAGTCTTGCTACCATTCGGTGTCCGATTAATTTCTTGTAAGTTGCACATATGTTAACAATACTCTTTGGGCCGTTCAATATAATAGCCGTTGAAAATCAGAGTTGGTTAGTTCATGTTTTTTAATCCGGATAAGTTTAAATCGGATAAGTCTTTGCAGTTCGGAAATATACAAGGTACAGGATCCTATGAACATTTCTGGACTAATTTGATTTAAAAAAGGAATGGACACTTCGTTTTCAAAGGCTCATATTATTATCATTCTAAGAATTACATGCCTTACCGCCTTTACCAGCCCTTACCGACTGTTATTGACTGTTGACTGGTTAATTTCTGCGTATGTGGTTTGCACATACAATGCTTTGGACCGTTACATATGTTATTATCATTTCATGAAGTGAAAAGAAGAGTGTGGGCTCTAATCGACATAACTTAGTGGCCCCCTTTCATCGATAGATGTATTTTACTTCCACTTATAACCTATATGTTCGCCTATGTTTCTGCAGCCTAATTTTGTTACATTAGGGAATCAACGATAGATTTTGAAACCGATTGCTGGCATTTTTTATATTTTTGACTTGATTTTTCTATAGTGCACTATGCAAAAGGATTATTGAAGTGAGATTGTTCAATATCAACCGAGCGCCAATTGAAAATGAACCAAACGATACTTACATTACGACTTGGAGTCGGACCGCAGGGGCACTTCGGCTTCCCTCATTATTCCAGCTTTCACACAACAGTTCATTGAAAACTTATAATGTCCACACACCCATGCACTAAAGTCAACCTGGTTAAGGCATTGTCACTATTGTCATAGACCTAGAGCTTCTAGAATCAGCTGTTAATCGCATGAAGTTTGCAGTTTGTTGTAACTCGCATAATAAGCAATGGAATGACTTGTAATTGAACCCATACATTTAAAAGATGATTTAAATGGCATTGGCATGCCCATTTGGCCTTAATTCAGCCTTAAAACCGTAATTCCGACATTATTTTGCTCATAAATTGACTGCCAGCGCCATCTATTTGACAACCATGAACTACTAAAATTTGCTGAAACTCGCCTAATAGGCAATCAAATCAATTTAAACTCATCCCACATATCAATAGTTTCCCGTAAATTGCAATGGCATGCTTAATTTTGCGGCAAAAAGCCTCAGAAACCCCCAATTCGTGGCTTACGTTGTTCAGCGCCCCCCACCAGAAGTGCTGTTTTATGAATGAAATCATATACTACAAGCCCACATTCCAAACATTCCTTTCAAGGTCGCAGCACGTAGTAAATGAACGGCGGCCATCATAGATTGTGCGAGTAATGAATGAATCTGCAGAATGGCGCGGAATTTGATTGTTCAGGAATCTGTGATGGTTTGAATGCTGTGCTGTTGAACCATTGATCTGTTGAAGTTTGATAATGATCAGAACGTGATCGAAACTATCGTCATTAAATGTTAATAAACAGTGTGATATAAACAAAGAAAAGTGTTTATTTCAATTAGCTTTATGATAAATATATTTTTCAATATTTATTGTATTTGCAAAGTTTTCATGAACATTCCAGTGAACCATGCTACCTAGTGAACATATAAATTTTAGCTCTAGTTATCTATGGACATTTTCGTATAAGCGAGATCACTAATTTCTTATTGGCTAAAAATCAAGAATCCGAATATTGAAACAGTGAAAATTACAGCAAGAAATATAGAAAACTGAAGAATCATGGAATGAAAAATAGAAATAGTCAAAGCTTGAAGTCGAGTCTTCGATTATCTAAATGTAGAAAATCGTGGATTTCGAAAATTGAAAAATTCAAGCTTGAAATCGACCCCCAACTATCTAGATACAGAAAATCGAGAATTGAAAAATTAAAAATTGGTGCATTAAAACAGGAGAGGTGAAAAATTAAGAATCAAATATTTAAAATAGAGTCATGTAAGCTTTAATTATCTAGATATAGAAAATAATTGCTTGGAACATTGAGATTTCAAAAATTAAAAGTTGGGGCATCATAAATCAAGATTTAGAGTATAGCAAATTTGAAAATTACGGCATCGTATGTAGAAAACTGAAAAATTGAGGAATGCAAAACTGAAAGAGTCAAAGCTTGAAATCAAGACTTCGATTATCTAACTGTAGAAAATCAAGGATTGGAAAATTGAAAATGTAAGCTTGAAGTCGAGCCTACAATGCCTTAAATTTATAAAACCGAGGATTGAAAAATTGGGGCATAAAAACTCGATAGGTGAAAAATTAAGTAAAAACTGAAAGAGTCAAAGCTTGAAATCAAGACTTCGATTATCTAATTGCAGAAAATCAAGGAATGGAAAATTGAAAAATTAAGACGTGAAGTCGAGCCTCCAATGGTCTAAATTTAGAAAATCGAGGATTGAAAAAAGCAATTATTAAAATTTCGCACAATTCATTTTTTTACAGAAATGATTGAAAACTTGATAGCAATGTTTAAAAGTTAAACTGTAATATTGAAACGGTGACAAAATAATTCAAAATTTGACAGAAATATTTCAAAATTAATTGTGATTTTTTAATAGTGATCAATGACATTTTCACAGAATCATGAAAATCTGTCAAAAACAATAAAAAAAGACATAATTAAAATATTGATACAACAATAGACATTTTCATAAAAACTATTGAAAATTTTTAGTGACCAGTACAATAAAAAGAACGCATGAGGATAGTTTCGACCTTTACTACGAAGTACTCCATATTTAAAAACAGAGAAACAAATACACTTTGCATCACTCGAGTTTCGACTACCCAAAGTTCGAGAAGTCGAAACTCGAGTTGCCAATGATTGAATATAGATATACAATAATTCACAAATACACTTTGTAATATATTTACCACAGTATGTTTATTGATATATGTACATATATACAATAATTGACGACTCATGTTTCGGCTTCTCGTACTGCGAAAGAAGTCGAAACTTGAGTCGTCAATTATTTTATATACTTATATTACACAAAATGCAGTTTGCTATGTTTTTAACATAGTATGTTTATTGATATATAGACATACCTGTATACAGGGTGTCTCTAAATTGTGTGGAAATGGCTTAACCACAGATTACTGGGATAAAAAAAGACGATTTAACAAAACTTATCTATATACAAATGCGTTTGGTTTAGCCAGTATTCAGCTTCAAAGTTAATATAAAAAAACAAAATTTGCTTATAAAAAGAGAACGTTTACATTGATTTGGATGTTATTTGCTATGACACTTTATACGGATATAACTCATATTTTGACATAATATTGTTATTATCAGTAGACCGGTTGTGTACAAAACAAGGATGGCCCAACATTAATATATTCAAATTTTTTAGTGACAAAGCAAATAAGTTAAAAAAAATCAAATCCGACGCAGGTATTCATTATTAAGTTTTTTTGTATCTTTATAGTTTTTGATATCTGTTACAGTTTCCACACAAAAAAATAAAATATGAGTGACTGCCCTACACTCGTTTACCATATATAATGATCACATCGTATACCACATATCTATCTATTTATCATCAATATTATTCAATATCATCACTGTGTTATGTATGCTGTAATTGTGTACCTATATATGGAGTAAATATTTGTATTTGGATTTTTGGATTTGGATTTTCAACGTATTGTAGTATAATGTTTATATTCTGTATTCTAAAAGACTTTTTAACATTATAGTTAGAATTATTATTACTACTATGGCATCATATTTTCAACGTCTCATATATTGTAGTATAATATCTATCTATATCCTAAAATACTTATTAACATTATAGTTAGAATATCCTTGTGAGGATTATAATTCTCCCCATGCATATTATGCAACAAATTGCGGACTAAAACAGTGACGCTGATGTAATTGAAAGTATTAAAAGGTCTGGGTTTATGCTAAAAATGGATGAAACGAATGTGCACGTCTTGCTAATTGAATTTCTTTTGGCAAGGCCATCAAATTGCTCTCAGTTTTTCATAAGCCTGTTATTATTAGGCATTTATAGTTGCAAAACCGTTACTCTTCAGTCTTTATGAAAATAATGACTTTATTACATGTTACTCGCATTAATTTTGCAAAAGTAAAAGTAATGATGTTACGATGATTATTTTAGGTGTATGTATTACAATTAATTGTAAGAATTGTGTCAAATTGTTCTGAATGTTTATTTGATTAAAAAAAAATTGTTTGAAATATATTGCTTTAGAGAAAGTTTTTTTTTGTAGGTGTTCTAATAATAATTTAGATTTTAATCATATATAAAAAATTGTTCATTGCAATTCTATTTTTTTGTTTGAACTTTGTAGCCAAAATTTAAGCGCAATTAATTACAAATTTAATCCAATTTTTAATAACAACTTGAAATATATTGCTATAGACTAAGTCTATATGCAATTAATAAGATGCCAATTAATCCATAGCTTCTATTGTTAAACATTAAATAAAAATTATACTTATTTTTACTTAATTTTTACTTTAAAACTTTAATTTTTACTTATTATACTTAATTTAACCTAAAATTATACTTATTACATATTTTGCATAATAAAAGTTTTTTGTTGTTGTAGGTGTTCTGATAATAATTTAGATATTAATCACATATTAAAATTTGTTTATTTCAATTCTACTTTTTTGTTTGAACTTTATAGCCAAAATATAAGCGCAATTAATAACAAATTTAATCCCGCATGTCACTCTGTAGCATTTCGTTCCTAAAAATTTACATGCTTATTGATAACCGTACAAAAAACCCACCGTCGATTAAATGTCTACGCACCCAATGACAAATATTTAATGAGTTAATTAATCATGCTCATGCGTTTTTCAGATATAACTGCATATTATTTGACGTTGTGCAATGCGAGTCCACGCAGTGAGACAGTAAATACCAGCCTTTGTATCGGTATTCGCAACGCGGCGATGCAAAAAGTACAATTTATTTATTAACCCAGCGAAGAAACATGATATTATTTGATATTAATTGTTTGTTTTAGTATTTAAACGCGTTATTTACATGAAATCACTTTGGTGCTATAGTTCAATTGTTTCGCAATAACATCCTGCTGGTTATATAAATTATGGGATAACATATAGTTCTCCCATTTTCTCAGCAACACACATTACAATGCGATCACATAAATTGTATTTGCTATAAATTGATAATAAATTTTGCTCAGGCATTGCAATGTGTTTATTAATTTTATATAAACGCAATACCATTTCAGTATTTATTGCTATTTTGCATAATTTGATAATTGAGATACTTGTAAAATTAAAGTTGCAAGCTATCTGTAAAGTATATTTCACAAATCTTCAGATAAACAATATTTTGATATTATGTAACAACAAACGTATGAAAAATATATAGCTTAATATACTAGTCAGTAGTTGTTTTCTGTTCATAAAATTAAATTGCAGATTTATTTTAGATTTCTGTAATAACATTCTGAGAAATCGTGTATTAAGGTATGCTGTAGATATATGTAACATTATGATGTTAAAATGCTCTTCTGTAAAATTTACATTTTCGGAGTCACACTGTTTAATGGTTTCGCCGACGATATTCATTTTATTTTATTTAGCGTATGGAATAATTTCGTCAAACTTCATTGCAAGTGTGAATTTTATAGTCATCGATGGTCTTGTTGTAAAGTGTTGCATCGTCACTTCATTGAAAGTGGTGAATTTTATAGTCATCGATGGTCCAGTAGTGAAGTGTTGCATCGTCTGAGATGTATTTCCATCATCTAGATGGATACATTTCTTATTTGTAGTATGCCATTGGATTTATCGAAATCTTACAGAATGCGTATTATTCAGGAGATCCTAAGATTATCTGATTACTGTGACTGCCAGTATGTGTTAGTTCATTTAGCGTTATCCAGGGTGCACCACGAGGAGGCGAACTAACTTTACACCCCAACATAATATGATTGTAATGAAGTCCTTTGTGAAAAGTATATTACAACTTATTTAATTTAATGCTGCATATCAAATTTGATCGATGTTTTCATAATCCGAACTTTTGCAACATAAAGTATTTGAGAAGCTTTCAAGATATTCGCCAATTACGTTAACAGTACGTCATGAAATTATAAGGAACAAAAATAATACATTCTAGAAAATAAATATATTAATTCGGAAATATTTATACAAAGCCAATAAGAGAATATTAAGTTATACCATTACCATTACCATTACCATTGGTGATCCATTATGTCATTAATGGTGCACCAGTGCCATTAGCAAACAATAACAACTATACCTATTCAACTTCAATTTCAGAGAAAATAAAGTCAATTCCGGAAAAAGTAATAACAAATTCAGAAACAGTAGAATCAATTTCAGGCAAAGCAAATCTATTTCAGAAATAGTAATATAAAATTCAGAAAAAGTAAAATCTATTTCCGAAAAAGTAACACCAAATTCAGAAAACGTAACTGATACTGGAAAACAGTGATGATAGTAGTAGTACTATGGAGAGGATAACTGGACAAATGCGCTTACATGCCTAAAGCCAACAACTGTATGCGGCTGCTGTACGTAGTGAGGCAATCATGTCAGTTTGAGGATCTTAAGCTACATACATCATATATCACTTTCTTGTATGTACATTGTACATATGTTGCAAATGTTATAATTGATTTATAAAGTTACTAATAAAGTAAGTAATAAATTAATAAAGTAAAGTATTAATAAAGTAAGTGATGCCTGAATTTGGTGATAAATTGTAAATTTATTTATGGATATAAATGCTTGCCCCAATAGTCTGAGTATTGAACTGAGTTGCCTTAACTAAGAAATAAATTGATTTGGGGATGTTTGGGGCACTTTTTGGTGCATTAATTTGTATACATGTATGCATCACATGAATAAAAATTAATAAATCTTAAACTGAAAGTGCCCGCAACATCCCAAAATTACCTCACAACTCAGGATGTATCACTACTCCTAGCTATAAGTAGTAAATTCTAAGTAATTTATTGAACATATTATTTTTTAAACTAAACAATTCTGAAATAGAAAATATTGTTTAATGAAGTCGGTGTTACTTTCTTTGAAATTGATGTTACTTCTTGTTCTATGTTGCCTTTTCAGAAATACATTTTACTTCTTCTGAAGATAAAAAAATATTGAAGACATATTCATAAATAATATTCAAAGCTTGATTGTGATTTGTTAAAACTATTTAATCGGACTGAGCTCTTAAAAACTGGCAGAGGACATTTATTTATTGGAATACAATTAATATTTAAAAACTCCAAAAACTTAAAAAATAAAATATTGCAATTGTAAATTTGTTACAAATATCACCTACTTAAGTTTGTGATTGTTAATGTAATAAAGTGATAAAAACAACAGTTCTATAAGTATAACAGCTAAGATTTGGATGAAAGATGTGTCATAATTTATCTTATTAAAACACGCCAGAATATATTTTGGAACATTAAAATAAAATAAGTGCCAGCTTATTACCCAAAAAGTCAGGAGGTTTACATAAGAAGGCATAAGAGATGAGGCAGAAGAACAAAGTTCAATGGGCAACAGAAGACATAAAATTGGCTTATTTGTCTGAAAATTCAAAAACAATTGAAACGTCTAGTTTCTAGCAGTATTTATTTTATGATAAAGGTTTGTTTGAAATTTAGAAAAAAAATGTGAGTAATGGGAAGTAATGTATAATATTTATGTAGAAGATGTCATGTAGAAGATTAATGTAGAAGATGTAATGTAGAAGATGTAATGTAGAAGATGTAATGTGAAAGATGTAATGTAGAAGATTCAATGTGGAAGATGTAATGTAGAAGATGTAAGTAGAAGATTAATGTGGAAGATGTAGAAGAAAGTAGAAGGTAATGACTGCTTGTCATATAATGGGAAGTAATGCAGAACATTTATGTAGAAGATGTCATGTAGAAGGTGTAATGTAGAAGATGCGATGTAAAAGATGTTAGTAGAAGATTAATGTGGAAGATGTAGAAGAATGTAGAAGGTAATGACTACTTGTCATATAATGGGAAGTAATGTAGAAAAGTATGTAGAAGATGTCATGTAGAAGATTAATGTAGAAAATGTAAGTAAAAGATTAATGTGGAAGATGTAGAAGAAGGTAGAAGGTAATGACTGCCTGTCATATAATGGAAAGTAATGTTGAACATTTATATAGAAGATGTAATGTAGAAGATGTAATGTAAAAGATGTAAGTAGACGATTCATGTGGAAGATGTAGAAGAATGTAGAAGGTAATGACCGCTTGTCATATAATGGGAAGTAATGTAGAAAAGTATGTAGAAGATGTCATGTAGAAGATTAATGTAGAAAATGTAAGTAAAAGATTAATGGGGAAGATGTAGAAGAAGGTAGAAGGTAATGACTGCTTGTCATATAATGGAAAGTAATGTTGAACATTTATGTAGAAGATGTAATGTAGAAGATGTAATGTAAAAGACGTAAGTAGAGGATTAATGTGGAAGATGTAGAAGAATGTAGAAGGTAATGACTGCTTGTCATATAATGGGAAGTAATGTAGAAAAGTATGTAGAAGATGTCATGTAGAAGATGTAATGTAGAAGACGTAAGTAGAAGATTAATGTGGAAACTGTAGAAGAATGTAGAAGGTAATGACAAGCAAAAATATTATTATTTTACTTATTCCATCACAGTTACGTTGTACGAATTTTAAGTTTACAAATTCGTTTACAACAAAGTTACAAAGTTTACGAAAGAGCCTTATGATGAAGTATTCTGGTTCTTGAAGCTATATCACATATCGATGACTATGAAACTAGCTAGTGCTTCACATTAATATTTAATTTCATGTGGTACTTAGTTTTGGGATTGGTGCTGGTCTTCAACAAAAAATTGTTAATATGAAATTCTTCATATTGACCCTTATGGAATATTTCTATAGTCGTAAAGAAAAACAATATTACATACTACCCAAAATTGTATTACGCAAAGTATAGGTTGCCATTTTATTTTTGTTTTCGATCAAGTCATTATCAGAGGGTATGACGAAAAAATGGATATCGTCCAATGGATAACAACAATTTAATGTTTGATCAAACTATTTTTTTCTAAAACTAATTATAAAGGCTCAAGTATCAATATTGCATCAGTATACTTGATCTTTTGTATATAGCCTCGTTTACATTTGGAAAGTTAACTGGCGGAAAGTACTTGAGGCCAGAAAACATACGATGTGTAAAGAAGAAAAACGTCTTACTTTCTTGTTTAGTTTATTTGTTGATAGACGTTTTTCTGGTTTACACATCGTAAGTTTACTGGCGGTAAGTACTTTCCGCCAGTAAACTTTCCAAATGTAAACGAGGCTTATAGGATATTCTCGCTGAACTTCTACTAATGTCAGTCAATGATAAATGCATTTACCCAAATTTATTAAGTGAAATTTCTTTGAAAGCCTATTTGGTGGGACAATGCATTCTCGATCGAAGTGTAGGTTTTCAATAGAATAATCTTCCAAAATTTCAAATTTGTATCTAGTATCCAAATAGTAGGTACACCGTGCGCAAATTTGTTATGGTTAAATTCTGAATTACTAACAGATGACATTATATAATCATGGTTAACTTCCTGAACAGTGGAGTATTGGTCCATTGGCTAACAAGCAATTTTACTTCTATTATATGGTTCGTGCAAAATATTTACAGTATTTTTTAGCGTTAAATGTTAAATCCATGATGGTGCAAATTTGATGAAACCTTATGTCATTGTTACATGGTCATAAAGGAAATAAAACGATAATAAATATTTATCATCCAAAGTATAGGTTACTGTTCGATATTTTTTTCGACATAATATCCAAAACGTAATAGTAAACGTAAGACAAATATAAATCGACAAATTTTGGAAAAATGCTGGAATTGATGCTGGATCAATGTTATTTACTTGCTATTTACCCAGTATTCTTGATTCCTTGTCTATAGGATATTCTCGGTGAACATCTACTAATGTCAGTGAATGATAAAACCTTTTACCCAAATTTAAAAATAAATATCTCGATCAAGTGTAGGTTTTCAATGGAATAATCTTCCAAAATTTCAAATTCGTAGATTGTATCGAAATAGTAGGTACACAGTGCGCAACTTTGTTATGGTTAAATTCCGAATTACTAACAGATGACATTATTTAACCATGGTTAACTTCCTGAATAGTAGAGTATTGGTCCATTGGCTAACAAGCAATTTTACTTCTATTAAAAGGTTCGTGCAAAATTTTTACAGTATTTTTTAGCGTCAAATGTTAAATCCATGATGGTGCAAATTTGTATGAAACCTTATGTCATTGTTACATGATCATAAAGGAAATAAAACGACAATAAAATGTTATCATCCAAAGTATAGGTTGCTGTTCAATTATTTTTTTCGACATAATAGCCAAAAGTAATAGTAAACGTAAGACAAATATAAATCGAGAAATTTTGGAAAGATGCTGCAAATGATGCTGGATCAATGTTACTTACTTTCTATTTACCCAGTATTATTGATTCCTTGTCTATAGGATATTCTCGGTGAAGTTCTACTAATGTCAGTGTATGATAAATCCATTAACCCAAATTTAAAAATAAATTTCTCGATTAAGTGTAGTTTTCAATGGAATAATCTTCCAAAATTTCCAATTCGTAGATAGTATCCAAATAGTAAGTACACCGTGCGCAACTTTGTTATGGTTAAATTCTGAATTACTAACAGAAGACATTATTTAATCATGTAACTTCCTGAATAGTGGAGTATTGGTCCATTGGCTAACAACCAATTTTACTTCTATTAAATGGTTCGTGTAAAATATTTACACTATTTTTAGCGTTAAATGTTAAATCCATGATGGTGAAAATTTGTATGAAACTTTATGTCATTGTTACATGGTCATAAATGAAATAAAATGACAATAAAATTTTATCATCCAAAGTATAGGTTGCTGCTCTATTATTTTTTTCGACATAATAGCCAAACGTAATAGTAAACGTAAGACAAATATAAATCGACAAATTTTGGAAAAATGCTGGAAATGATGCTGGATCAATGTTACTTACTTTCTATTTACCCAGAATTTTTGATTCCTTATCTATAGGATATTCTCGGTGAAGTTCTACTAATGTCAGTGAATGATAAATCCATTTACCCAAATTTAAAAATAAATTTCTCAATCAAGTGTAGGTTTTCAATGGAATAATCTTCCAAATTTTAAAATTCGTAGATTGTATCCAAATAGTAGGTACACCGTACGCAAATTTGTTATGGTTAAATTCCGAATTACTAACAGATGACATTATATAATCATAGTTAACTTCCTGAACAGTGGAGTATTGGTCCACTGGCTAACAATAAATTTTACTACTATTAAATGGTTCGTGTAAAATATTTACACTTTTTTTAGCGTTAAATGTTAAATCCATGATGGTGCAAATTTGTATGAAACCTTATGTCATTGTTACATGGTCATAAATGAAATAAAATGACAATAAAATTTTATCATCCAAAGTATAGGTTGCTGCTCTATTATTTTTTTCGACATAATAGCCAAAAGTAATAGTAAACGTAAGACAAATATAAATCGAGAAATTTTGGAAAGATGCTGCAAATGATGCTGGATCAATGTTACTTACTTTCTATTTACCCAGTATTATTGATTCCTTGTCTATAGGATATTCTCGGTGAAGTTCTACTAATGTCAGTGTATGATAAATCCATTAACCCAAATTTAAAAATAAATTTCTCGATTAAGTGTAGTTTTCAATGGAATAATCTTCCAAAATTTCCAATTCGTAGATAGTATCCAAATAGTAAGTACACCGTGCGCAACTTTGTTATGGTTAAATTCTGAATTACTAACAGAAGACATTATTTAATCATGTAACTTCCTGAATAGTGGAGTATTGGTCCATTGGCTAACAAGCAATTTTACTTCTATTAAAAGGTTCGTGCAAAATTTTTACAGTATTTTTTAGCGTCAAATGTTAAATCCATGATGGTGCAAATTTGTATGAAACCTTATGTCATTGTTACATGATCATAAAGGAAATAAAACGACAATAAAATGTTATCATCCAAAGTATAGGTTGCTGTTCAATTATTTTTTTCGACATAATAGCCAAAAGTAATAGTAAACGTAAGACAAATATAAATCGAGAAATTTTGGAAAGATGCTGCAAATGATGCTGGATCAATGTTACTTACTTTCTATTTACCCAGTATTATTGATTCCTTGTCTATAGGATATTCTCGGTGAAGTTCTACTAATGTCAGTGTATGATAAATCCATTAACCCAAATTTAAAAATAAATTTCTCGATTAAGTGTAGTTTTCAATGGAATAATCTTCCAAAATTTCCAATTCGTAGATAGTATCCAAATAGTAAGTACACCGTGCGCAACTTTGTTATGGTTAAATTCTGAATTACTAACAGAAGACATTATTTAATCATGTAACTTCCTGAATAGTGGAGTATTGGTCCATTGGCTAACAACCAATTTTACTTCTATTAAATGGTTCGTGTAAAATATTTACACTATTTTTAGCGTTAAATGTTAAATCCATGATGGTGAAAATTTGTATGAAACTTTATGTCATTGTTACATGGTCATAAATGAAATAAAATGACAATAAAATTTTATCATCCAAAGTATAGGTTGCTGCTCTATTATTTTTTTCGACATAATAGCCAAACGTAATAGTAAACGTAAGACAAATATAAATCGACAAATTTTGGAAAAATGCTGGAAATGATGCTGGATCAATGTTACTTACTTTCTATTTACCCAGAATTTTTGATTCCTTATCTATAGGATATTCTCGGTGAAGTTCTACTAATGTCAGTGAATGATAAATCCATTTACCCAAATTTAAAAATAAATTTCTCAATCAAGTGTAGGTTTTCAATGGAATAATCTTCCAAATTTTAAAATTCGTAGATTGTATCCAAATAGTAGGTACACCGTACGCAAATTTGTTATGGTTAAATTCCGAATTACTAACAGATGACATTATATAATCATAGTTAACTTCCTGAACAGTGGAGTATTGGTCCACTGGCTAACAATAAATTTTACTACTATTAAATGGTTCGTGTAAAATATTTACACTTTTTTTAGCGTTAAATGTTAAATCCATGATGGTGCAAATTTGTATGAAACCTTATGTCATTGTTACAAGGTCATAAAGGAAATAAAATAACAATAAAATTTTATCATCCAAAGTATAGGTTGCTGTTCTATTATTTTTTTCGGCATAATAGCCAAACGTAATAGTAAACGAAAGACACATATAAATCGATAAATTTTTAGCAAAAATCGACAAATCTTGGCAAAAATCGTTAAGCTTTAGTTGTTTTTGTTTCTAAAATCAATAAAAAAAATTTCCTTCATTTGCCTAATAATTTTGAACCAATTGCACTTGTCATTAAGATGATATAATTTAATCATGTATAACTTCCTGAACAGTGGAGCTTTAGCCGATTCATTTTGAAGCAATTGCACCTGTCAGTCTTCTTCTTTAGGTGCCATCTCCGATACGAAGGTCGGCAATCATCAAGGCGATCTTCACTTTTGAGACCGCATTTCTAAATAATTGGTTGCTAGTACAGCCAAACCACTCTCTAAGGTTTTTCATCCATGAGTTTCGTCTCCTTCCTATGGACCTCTTTCCTCTAATTTTCCCCTGCATAATTACTTGTAGTATTTGATATTTTTCTCCTCTCATGATATGTCCTATATATTCCAGTTTTCTTTGCTTAGTTGTCAGAATTACTTCTTTTTCTTTATTCATACGTCTCATCACTTCTACATTCGTTATTTTCTCTACCCACGAGATCCTCAGTATTCTTCGATATATCCATAGCTCGAATGCCTCCAGTCTCTTTATGTCGATTGCTTTCAATGTCCAGGATTCCATTCCGTCAGTAAGACGACACAATTTAATCATGTTTAACTTCCTGAACAATGGAACTTTAGCCGATTAGCTAACCGGTTATTTTACATCCATCAGTACTCAGCTTTATTTTATATAGTGTATTTTTAAATAAGAGATAAATATTTTAATGAGGACTTCTCTCATACACAATTGTAAGTTGAACATGCCAAGACTGATTATTTGTTTGCCTATGTGTGCACCAATTTTAGCATTATAACAGATTATTATTTTGGTATTTGACTTGTGTAAAACTTTAATGTTATTATAACTGCGATAATTTATAAACTGTGATACACAATTGTAAACTGAACCTGCCAAGACCGATGACGTGTTTTTTCTATGTATGCACCAATCAGTTAAGAACTGCTTGAACTTTAAATGTGTATATTTGACGTGCGTAAAACGTTAATGTTACTTAACACCAATAAATACTACAACTACTACTACTACTACTACATTGAATGGTTTATGCAAAATACAGCATTTTTCAGCGTTAAATATTAAGTCGATGTTGGTGCAAAAAAGTAGATGGTTATCTTGCCTCAAAAATCCAGAACGACTCAATGACGACAACGCAATTATTCAGGGCAGTAGTAAATAAAGTGAAAATAAAAAATGGTTGCCAACATCCGGAACGGTTAGGAAGCTAGAGAAAAAGAAGAAGGTGCAAATGGCCTTCAGACGTTAAACGTGATGTTTTTTGAAAATATTTTTATACAACCATTATCACATTGTTACGGTCACAAACAGAAATAAAGCGACAATAAAATGTTTTTATCCAAAGTATTGGTTGCTGTGTCATTTTTTCGATGTAATTGTCGTGATTGTAAGGTCAACAAAAATCGTCAAATTTTGACAAAAGTCGTTAAACATTGATTATTTTTTTAAACCGATAATGAGAGGTTCCCCATCTCCCCAAAAATTTTGAAGCAATTGAAATTCTTCCTTTGGAGGGGAACGTAGCAGTCGATCGTGGCTCTGTTAAATTGTGTGCGTATACGTTAAAAAAATCCGATATCGATGAAATCCATAAAGGCACAATTTGGTGTACTTATCACCAAGATAATCACCTTCACCAAGTTCATACTTGGAACTTGGTGATTGTGATTATCTATAGCAGCAGTAGCAGAAGTAGGTGTTCCTTAAATAAATACATTTATAAAAAATTGTCTGAATGCATGTTTTTCTATAAGCAATGGTTATTAGCTAGCTAGCCCTATTTTTAGATTCCTGGTTCACTTATGAGTTAAGTTACTACCTTACTACCTGATTTTATTGCAGTGATCAGATTATAAACGCGATAGTTCGAAAATTGAAATTTCCAAATATATTTTTGGACGAGGCTCGAATTCAAGATAAACCGGAGCATAAATTCGTTAAGCCTCAAGTGTAATTTTACAAATTACCTAATGAAAACCATTGCATAATTTTGTTATCTTGGGTTTAATACAAATTACAATCGTTTGTTCGATCTACTGAAAACTTGGTATATCCGTAGCAGTGTTGTGGATTGAATAACACTCTTATCTTAGCCGCATATCGAATGAACAATTGATTTCTGCATAAACATTGCATTTTTGTGTGCAGCCAGCACAGGAAGAAATTGAGAAAGTCTGCGGCACGATCGGCTTGACTGATTTATCAGCGTGTGCACCGGATAATTTCGCGAAAAGTTCAGTGCCTGCTGCGATTTCGCAAGAATGGGTCATGCGGGCGATCTTCGCGTCAGCCGCGGAGAATATTATTAGTTATGAGCCGCCTACGACGACGGTGTCACCGCCTCGTCGCGAATTCAACCTGCTAGCTCGGAATTCTTCTTTCTCTTCCTGCACGTGATTTATGGAATCCTCATTGTTCGGCCGCTGCGAGTGCGATGTAGGTTCGAATACACCTTACTAGGTGCAGCAACTGTTTCATCCTGAACACCTACGGCTCCATTATGCACGGACGCCGCTCATGTACGGGCGCCCCAATTCCTCCAAGAAAATCCGCGATAATCTCACGAAGAGCCAAGAAGCCGTTACGTTGCGAAACCCACGGGATTACTTCATTTGTTATCGATTTTTTTTTTATTTCGTTCGCCGGTTTGTTAGCCGGCATTGTTTGTGCAGAGATTTGACAATCACGAGCGCATACGTGCTCGCTGCGATTAAATCATTATCCCCGATGGGTTTTGTCCTGATATTTAAGCAAGGACCTTCGGGCTTCAATCACGGAGCTCGCGGCACAACCGAATTTCTGCACGAAGCCCGAACTTGCGAAACCGTTTGAGATTGCGATCGGTTTCTGTAATTAAATCTGTAAGGTCTTATCATTGATTAATGTCAGGAAATATTGTTGTAACCATATTCTGTCAATACATATTTATAACTATTATTTAATAACTATAAACAAAAACTTGAACCATGCACGAAATGCCAATAATTGAGCCGTTGAGAACCAAAATGAGTAAGTTATTTTTTTAAGTAAGTCCAGAAATATATTTGGGACAACATACCAAGTACATTTCTAAACTTATTTGAAAAAAAAATGCGCATTTGAATTCAATACATGGATATTCTGAAAAATGAATCTTAATATCTTCAATAGATATCTTCATACAAATTTTATTACAATATAGGTATATGGCGAGATAGACACTAGTGATGCTGAATGCCATTTTTTTAAACATCATTTCTTCCAGAATGCTGGAGTTTGATAGCAAAATATTCTAACAAATACTATCAACCAATTTTGCCCCAAATCGTTTATGGTGTAAAATGTCAATGCTAAAACCTGCTCGAAGTTGTATGAAAATGTTGACATTTCTAGATAAAATTCACACTCAAAGTGTACTATTTATTATGGAAATTAATGATTCATATGTACGGAAAAGTATTCACCTTTTTAACACGAAAATCGGAGTCGTACAAACTCAAGAAGGCCAAGTGTTAACAGAGGAACAAATTACGCCTGTGACTTGTGTTATTGTTTATGTCTACTTGTTCAAATAAATAAATAAATAAATTCGAACGCCGAGCCAGCACTACTTCTTGTGATTGCTTTATGCTAGTGTTTGTATTTAACTTATTTATTTATATATTGCATGTGCAATGTGACCTTCTCAGTTATGTGGTAAAGTCCCCCAATAATCCTTAAAACCGCATTTTTTGTAATTTCATATCCAGTCCGACGACGGTGACTTGGCAATTCCCGCCACAATTCAGACGCCGTCCTCAGAGGAAAATTATATCAATTAACCGCATGCCTGAACGAGTCCATAATTACAGCAATAATTCTCGAATTATAATATTAATTGTGCACCATGACAATCGAGAATATTGACGGTAAATAATTAATTTAGTTTTCAATGTTTTTTTTTGCAGCAGTTAAGTATGACAAAAAAATATTTGTAGTCAATTAAGGAATTTGAAATTTGTGCCAATACTAATTATTGCTGTTGACGTATTGAATTGATGTATTTAAAAGATTTTGGGATAACTAAATTGGGAATTTACTCTTATCCTTCTGAATTTTTCGACTCCGAAAAAAATACAGTCGATTCCATTTAATTGGGCCGCCAGTTAATCGAGACAGACGTCTATTTGGGCGAAATTTTTAGGAACGGAAACCACACCAAGGAACAAACTAAATTACATCGTTTAATTGGGACAACATCAGGCTTAATTGAGACAGTAAAATATAATTTGTTATGATATAATCTCATGTACCTGGTTGGGCTTATCGCTAGTTTCTATACTTACATTTGCATTTTTTTTGGGCAAATTTTTTGGCGCTACACGTGTTTATTTATTCAATTTCGAGAGAAAGCTGAAATTTTGCAGAAACCTGAAAAGTTCGCGACACATAGCGTTCTCCATAAAAGTATTTTGCCACGTCTGCAACTACTTCAGCAGTGTTCGAACTCAGGACCTTTGGGTCATGGAGCGAGCGTTTAGCGATGGGCGATCGAAACCGGCATCTCAATAATTGAATATCTTAGTAATGGTAAATTCGCGGCTGGGTTCGTCGTTTAACCTAGCAATATGGGCGTAGGGTCTCCGGCGCCGTATTACGTAATGGCATGTCATTTCCGTCAGGGTTGAAACTTTTTGAATCGTTTTTCGGAATTTGAAAGCTAGATAGCTCCTTGCCATGCTCTCAAAAAATTGTCAGACTATTTTTGTAAATGCGTAGTTATTCATTAGCAAACTCAAAATATTGTATTTTAAAATATTACTTGAAAATTGATTTCATAATTTAGGAAAATTATATTTATATTATCAATTCAGTAGTAATTTTTATAGATTTTTGTAGTATTTGGTTATATATTACAAAATAGTTAAAAAAAATTAAAAAAATACTAAAAAATATTTACGAAATAACAAATTACACAAAATGCCAGATAAATTGAATTATCGGTTAAAATCATACTTTGAAAGTATCTCTAATAGTACCATTATTTTTTGTAATGTAATTTGTATTTGCAATTGAATAAATTATAGAAAAATCTAAAGAATTTGTGATTATGAATTAAAAATGAATTACAAATTGAAAAATAAAGATATTTCATACATATTTTCTTGAAAAATTCAGTACTAAATGAAAAATAAAGATATTTCATAGAATTTGTATGATGTTTTATACAACTAACATTAATAAGTCATTATTTTCGGAATCTGTAAATCTTCTAAGTATCTCTAATACTACTATTAGTTTTTGCACTATTGTAATTTGTATTTGCAATTGAGTAAATAATTGAAAAATCTATAGAATTTTGATATTATGAATTGAAAAAGAATTACAAATTGAAAAATAGAGATATTTCATACAATTTGTGTGATGTTTTATACAACTAACAATAATAAGTCATTAATTTTGGAATCTGTAAAAACTTCTAAGTATCTCTAATATATTTTTTTGCACTATTGTAATTTGTATTTGCAATTATGTAAATAATAGAAAAATCTATAGCATTTTGTGATTATGTGGTCACTTATCACAAAATCCCTTAATAATAACATACTAAATATTATTTACAAAAAAAAAAAAAACCAGATAAATTCAATCTTCGTTAAAATCATACTAGCAAGTTTTCTAGAAAACAATCATTAGAAATAAAAAGGAAAGATAAATTCAATTCTCCGTTAAAATCGTAATTTCAAATTTTCTAGAAAAATATCATTAGAAATAGAAAAGCAAACATATTTCACAAGTTCTGTAATATTTCTCATATTAAGGTTAATTATTTCAATCATTTATATAAAAAAATGTGCGTCCGTAATCTTGATTAAGGTTATTATTAAGGATGTACATTTTTTTTACATAAATGATTGAGATATTCCATAAGCTTTGTATAGTGTTTCATAAAACTAATAGTATCGTTCGATAAATTAGTTAATTAATTATTAGATCGATTATCGTTAAATAAGTAGTAATGTGAATGAAAATATTTTAGAAATCTTTCAGCAAGTATTAAAAATTTGCATTGTAGCTGTTGCTTAGCTATTTTGCAGGATTAATTAAGAATCTCGAAATCACTGAAAAATCTCCAGAAATCATAATCATTATTCTGTAAAATACTTTGTAAATAAACAGATTTTGTACGAATCATATCATTTAACATGCATCTGTCCATTGCTAAATTTGCTCCTCAATTAGGAGTGTTCAACCAAACTTGTAAATATCCTTAAGGTTTTTGCAATAATCAGAACATTCCTCTCAAATTTCGTACCAAATTTGAGATTTTGTCGGCAAATTTAAAAGAATTCATAAAGATTTAAGAGGTTTCGTAATTAAAGTGAGGAAATCCATGGCAAATTTTAAAATATTAATCGAAAACTATGAAAATTCATCTTCAATTCAACACAAAGGAATCGTAATGAATTGAGAAATATCATCAAATTTATTTAAGTATTTTCAAGTACGCACTGATATAAATGACAAAAATTGACTGCATAAATTAGAAATAATCTATATAAGTGGAATGAGTTATAGAAATTTTAAAAAGTAATTTTTAATTTGGTACGAATCATTTCATTTAACATCCATCTGTCCAATGCTAAATTTTGCTCATCAATTTCTAAAATGTTCTACCAAATTTGAAAATATTCTTAAGTTTTTAATGGCTGTCTGCAATAATCAGAACATTCTTCTCAAATTCCATGCCAAATTTTAGATTTTTTTGACAAGGAAATTCATCAAAGACTTAACAGGTTCCACAATTAAAGTGAGGAAATTCATGACAAATTTTAAAATATAGCTTGAAAACTAGGAAAATTCATTTGAAATTTAAAAAAAAAATCGTGATGATTTGAGAAAAATGAACAAATTTTAAAATATTTATCCAAAATTAGGAAGATTTCTGCTACATTTGAATATATTTCATAATGTTTACTGATATATAGACATATACAATGAAATTATTGTATTGTATATGTCTATATATCAGTAAACATTTTGTGGTAAAAAATAGCAAGTTGTTTGTCTGCTTTTTAATATGGACTACCACATAGTAAAGGTCGAAACCATCCTGATAATTTATTTATGATTTATCGATCCATGTGTTGTGATTATGAGTTTAAATTTAGTTCAAATGAATTCAATTGTTTGTTGTTACATTTGATATCGACCCTAATGTGAATATACTTTCATTATACTAAGTTTATTATTATAACGTTTATTATCCAATTGAATAAAAAAAATAATAAATCTTGAAAAGTTATGTAGGTGGTAATGAATACGGAGAAAGTTAAGTGATGACCACATAAGATATTTTATTCCCATGTTACCTATTTGGTATTTAAGGTGGGGTTCTTTTAACACTTCTAAACTTTTAATTATCTTCCTTAGCACTAAATGTAATTAGTCCTGTGTTCGATTTGTAATATAACTTGAGGACTGCATTGCTCCAAGAAACAATTGCAATCGTTAACCGGGCGCAAATACATAAAAAGCTTTGATTTCTCGGTCTGTGCAAGCTATCAAAACGCTGTAGGTTAACAGAGCGACGCAGTAAATCAATCGTGCGCAATTTAAAACAGAACGCATTACAAAATAATCCTGTCGGGAGATAAAGGCAACCGTTTACCTATATAAAGCCTTAAACATGACTGGAAACTAATGATAACCGTAACTAGTTTACATAATGGAAATTAAACAGTTTTAAAAGCAACGGTGTAATCACACAGCCTTGTAAGCTATAAATAACTCGGAATAATTAAGAAATTTAAAAATATTGCACGCCGCGGCTGCGTTGCATGCAAGATCCATGACGCGAACATTAAAAATTGCAATTTCCTTCAAATCGCACTAAAATTGGGAATGTTGCTGAATGTGTTGCTGAAAATCAATTAACATTTCAATTAGCGTTTGATGACTTGTGAAGCCTCTGGAGTGTGCACGCGGCCCTCTCACGTCGGCGGTGTGCTAATCATTCCTACACCTCGTGACCTCGCCTTATCGCCGAGCGATCTGAAGAAATTTCCCTCAAGTGATCTCGCACTGGTTCATGTGGGAGTCATCTTTCCTAGAAACACTGCAGTTCTGCACGGGATTGAGGTCGATCGGAACACGTACGCTGATTTGTACACGTCCACCGCATTTTTCCCAACCGATAGGAGTTATTGTCTTCCACCACGAGAAGAGCGTAATGATGCAAGGAGTCGCATGTAACTGCTCGTGTACTTCAGCGAGATCAATACATGTATTGGACGATTTATTGGAGAAAGCAAATATGTCTACGTATCGTGTGGAAAATTCGATGATTTTGAATGCCTGATAGTTTAGGAAATGATTCCAGTTAGAAATTACAGAAAAATCTACCTCATCAAACTTATCTGGAGTCCGAAATATTTTTGAATGCCAATTATTACATTAATAAACAAAACATGGAGACATACTGAAATATACAGTGAGCGCCTAAAGTATTGATTCATTAAAACCGAAATAAAAAAAATTGGAAAAGAAATCTTCGAACACGTCGATTTTCTTTGATAAAAATACACATTTTTGCATGACAGTCGATCTTCAACCATCATTTGTTTTTGACTAATGACGTCATCAATTTTTTTTTAACAACAACCCCATATTTTTGTTCTTGATTTTGAGAGATCTTTTCATTGTCAAAATTACAGTATAAAAATGTCACCATGTTACACAAGACATTTTTCGAGTAAATGACAATTGAAAGTGAAAAACGGCAAATCATGAAAAATGAAGCAAAGACGTCATCAGATCAGATTTGGTTTTTCAAGGTGCTTGAGGTTGAAAAAAACAATGTTATTATAAGCCGTAAGCTATTAGCCTAAGCGGTACAAAACTCTTATTGCAATTTAAGCATAATAGCACATTTAACTGTCACACAAAAAATGAAATTTTTGAAACCTAGGAACATCCAGGTTTTGGAATATCTTCAACATCACCAGTTTCTGGAAATTTAGATTAAATCATACAAACTATAGATTGGCTCATAGGGTGATCTGGATATTGTGCATTAAACAAATCGCATACTTCCTGCCGAGTTCTTATCCCTACAGCAGACGAGAATTATTAAAATTTCATTATTTGTGTGACAGTTAAATGTGCCATTATGCTTCAATTGCAATAAGAGTTTTGTACCGCTCACGCTTATAGTGGACTGCTTATAATTGCACGCGTGGTTATTGTTCCTTACAACCTCAACCACTTTGAAAAACTAAATCTGATCCGATAACATTTTTGCTTCATTTTTCATAATTTGCCGTTTTTCACTTTGAATTGTCATTTACTCGAAAATTTTCTTATGTAACATGGCAACACATTTATACTGTCACTTTGAAAATGAAAATATCTCTCAAAATCAATAACACAAATAGGGGGTTGTCATTTAAAAAAACAATGGATGATGTCGTTACTCAAAAACAAATGATGGCTGAAGATCGACTGTCAGGCAAAAATGTGTATTTTGATCAAAGAAAATCGAAGTGTTCGAGGATTTATTTCCAATTTTTATTATTTCGGTTTTAATGAATTTATTCCATACTTCAAGCGGACACTGTATATGATATAATCAACAAAATTACATTGTTTGACCATTTTATTTACGGTTTTGTTGAAGTTCTAAACCAGCTATCCAAATCGGAACATTTTAGTTTTGTATTATTACCTGCAATTTGCTATGTCAGATCCATAATCTTCGCCATTTAATAATACAGCTTTCTTGCCTCTTAATAATTCAGCGTTAGTCCAAGTATCAGAAATCATAAAAATTGCTATAAATGATGTCTTCTAAATTTTTGCAAAGGCTCGACAGTTATTTGCAGACTGCATATTTTGATCGTTGCTTTTCAGAGTTCTCTCTTATTCATTCAGCTTTTGTATAAAGTAGCAGAAACAGTTATTTGCCGAAAATGTTCTACTAGCCTATTTAGTCGAAGATATAGTAGAGTATACTACTCGCAATAATGGCTATTATTGTTGACTCGTGGTATAATCTACTATTATTCCTTTGCCTTTCTACATTTCGGTGTAAGGCGTGAATTATTCATTTTTATAATATAGAGAATTTTATAAAGGAAATAAATAAAGGAATTAAAAAAAGATATGAGGAAGTGGAGTGACCACTCCCTCCTATTTTTTATTTCCTTCTTTATTTCTTCCCATGCGTTCCCTTTTCTTGTTGCCATTTCTTTTATTGCTGTTTTCCTGTTGCTCTTGCCTCGTATATTTTCTTAGTGTTTCTTTCTTCTCTCATTCGTCTCATGTGTCCATACCACCTCATTTGGCCTTCTGTTATATTTTCCTGTATAGGTTTTATTTTTAAGTTTTTCCTGTGCGTCTCGTTCCTTATCCTGTCTCTTCTTGTTTTGTTTTCTATTTTTCTTAAGAATCTCATCTCCATGGCATTTATTTTTTTTAATTTGTTTTTCTGTCATCGTATACGTTTCGCTGCTGTAAGTTAGTGTTGGCATAATTACTTTTTTGACTATATCTGTTTTTGTGTCTCTTGATAACTCCTGTTATTTTTCCTGTATTGGTTGTTAGAAGTTACCCAATGTAAACTCCTTCTACCAATGCACATTAATACATACAATACAATGAGTATTAATAAACATCGCCTCACATACTCTAATACGGATTCCATTTTTCTTCAAGTGGCAAATGAAAGTATGTGATTTACGTGATACTTCATTGACCTGATTATAATTATCTTTGGAAGGGATAATGTCTACAAGCCTTGCAACATAAACTTTTCTCTGTGGCCAATTGATCTGAAGCCAAAAATTATTTTAAAAATATTCTGTCGCTTTTCCTCAGTAAACATTCCACATTTAAATTTTGTATATCACGCACTCTGTTTACAAGTACATCTAGCTTTCATGTTACGAGCTGCTCTGTCTTTGTTTGCGATCCATTTTCCGCTTTAATCTTTAGTTAGTACTTTAAAATAAAATTACCCTTTTCTCTATTAAACTGATTTTTTTCCTTGACCAGAAGTTATTATCGGGCTTGCGTTTCCTTCCCCTCCTACAACTTTCTTTGTCATCTAAAGTTTCCGCTACATCTAGATTTCCTTCTTCTTCATTCATAACTTCATTCGCTTCTCCTTTCACATCAGCTTCATTTTAAAATTCTTCTGGATCACTTTACTCATAGTTACTTGGTTCATAGAGTTCATCACCTTTATTTTCATCTTCTTCGCACATTTCTTTCTCATTCTTTTCCTTAGCTTCTGTACGATTGACATCCATAGCAGGAATACAATTTAAATAATAAGCAGGCTCAGTTCGATTTGACATATTACTACACACTGGTTCTTGTGAAATGGAATCAACAAGGTCAGTAGACATGATGTGTATCATCAACCAAGCTGCTCCCTACACTGTCATGTGAAAGTACATGAGCGGCTATTTCCATTTCTTTTTCTAATTCTGTCATAACTTCTTTGTAGCTCTCTTCAGCTGTCTTCAGCACAATCCTCTCGGATCCTCATAATCTTCTATTTTATTTGTTTGTAGGTATCTTTTCCGTTTCTATTTTTTGTGTTTTATCTTCTTTTTGACTTCCTCTGTCTACCAGTTTGCCGTTTTCATTTTCCTGTTTCCAATTTTTGTTGTTTCGCAAGTCTCCCTTGCCGCTTCTAGTATATTTCTTTTGAATGTTTCCCATTTTCCTTCTGAGCTTAGGTTCATTTTGCTCTCGCTGAATTTATTTTGTAGTATCTCTTTGTATTTCTCTTGTGTTTGTGTTTCTCTTAATCTGTAGATTTTTATCTTTTCTTTAACTTTCATCCTCCTCTTGTCTGTTTTTTGTATTTTCTTCCTACTCATGTCAATTTTTAGTAGGTAGTGGTCACTTACTATTTCAGCTTGACTTGTAACTCTTACATTCATTATTTTGTTCTAGCTGTTTCTATTAATTAGATGGTAGTCTAATATCGATCTTTCGTTTCTGCTTGGCTGTATATATTTTTGTGTTGAATTTTGTATTTGTTATCACAAGGTTGTTTTCAATGCATAATTGTATTATTCTTTCCCCATTGTTATATTTAATTCCTTCTCCTTATTTTTCCATTATCTCTTCTATTCCGCTATTTTGGCATCCCACTCTTCGTTTAGATGTTTGTACAAACGCTCGACTGATGTGTGCAGACACTGCATATTTCGATCGTTGCTTTTTAGAGTTCTCTCTCCTAGTTATTCGTGATTAATTAACAAATAATTGGTTATACAAACACAAGCAATTAAGTATAATGCTAAATTACATCATGATAAATTCTTGCGTTTAAAACGGTATTAAGCTCAACAATGTAGATTTATGCGCGTCGGATTAAATCACGACAATCAATTATCCATTTTCAAACGTCTCCTGTTTTTTTCTCATTGTCATGTTAGTCAATATGCTGCGATAGGTGCACGCAATATTAATTGTTACTGGCATGTAATCTCTTGAGGTTAAGTGTTAAGGTCAGGCGGGTATCTGATACAATTGGCCGCGCGGAAAATATAAGCGGCGCACAATATGCACAACTCATATTCCCAGGAAAATTATAATTATATTTCGTTGTCGGGCTGTATATGGCAAGTGAGAGATTTAAGATTAAACAGCCACAATGCGCACACGGCGATGGAGCGCAATGTTCAATATAAATCAGAATTTCTCGTTTCCAGTGATAAATTTGACGTGCATTACTGGAAGTCAAACGCATTAATTATACGCGCCCGTGTGTTGCCCGTGTCGTAGGAGTTTTAATAATAAAGGCTAGAAGTGATCATTATAATTTATCCATAAACAGCGCCTTTATGTGGCAACTGTGGGGTATGCGGAACGAGATAAATGGCGTGTGTTGCGTCGGTGCGAAGAAAAACGTTCGCACTAGGCTTGTCGACAGCTCAGATCAAATGCTTGGTTATTATCTTGTCATTGCTCAGATTATTTTGCTCCCCAAGTGGAAATGAACCTGTCGAGGGCAATTTAGATCTCAAAATGTGTTAATCACCAGGAAATGCGGAGCAAGTGTCCGATCTAATACTTGATAATGTATTAATAATAATCTGCAAGGTAAAGGTGCTTAAAGTGATTCAAGCACAAAATATTTAAATTGCCATCTAAAAACTACAATTTTGAACAAGTTACGATATATTCATTAAAGATTAATTATAATTATAATAATTATTAGTAATATCTGCGAGCTATATTAAGTTTAATTTATCATTTCAAGTAAATTGCAATAAGCATATAATAATACATATGAAGTTTATAGATGCAGCTTTTACTATGTGATAGTTGATCATATTGATATCGGGAATAGAAACACATTTTACTACATTGTATATCACTTTTATTTTAACGTTCAATTAGACTGCAGTTTCGACGACTGCAGTCAAAACGTAGTCAAATGTGTGTTTCTATTCCCCATAACAATATATTACTTCAATTGTACAAAATTAGGTTGAAATGTAGGAAAAGGAAACTATTTTAATTGTATTGTATTGCATTGTATAATTTTGTTATACTTTGTATTAAAAAATAATGGATGTTTTAACAAATCACGATGGAGTACATGCCAAAGTAATTGGATACTGTAGCTTGGCATTAATAGTGACACAACTCCAAATTCTCAAATTTGATATTTTTGCAAGAATTCTTCAAAAGTCAATAATTTAATTACTAATCAATTTTGCAATAATCAATTATAATCATTAGTAACAAGATCTGCGTTTGATATTTTGAACAATATTCATATTACTTAAAACATCCCTCTCCTGAAGTTCACAATTTTTTAATTGTCACTATCAATGCATCGTTATTTGTTTAAACATCCGTATTTATTAATACAGATAACTTGTTAATAATATTAAACAAACTATTAAATACATATAAAATAATAAAATAAATCAGGACATTGTTCTAAAAAGAAAACAAATGTTCGAGACCGATTCATATTTACATTCATATATCTAAAGAAACAAAATCAATAGAAATTCTACTTTTTTGTAAAATAAAACCAAATGGTTCCTATAATTTTCTAAAATTTGCAAAAGTATATTAAATAAAAAATCCTATGAAATTACTATTACTAAAATTAATATAAAATTACTACTAAAATTAAATATTTCCACACGAAAACTAATAAACTGTTCAACGAGCCGAGATTGAAAATTAAAAATCTTAAGTAAAATTGCATAGATTTTTAATTTTTTTAATTCTATTTCGTATTGAGGAAAAAATTGATTGAAGGTTTTTATGATCTAAAGACTAGAAAGAGAAGTCAAAATTTAAATTTTTGTCATTTTGAATTGCTAATTATTTTTTTGCATTGTAAATTAATTTTGTGTTTTCTATTGTATTTGATCAAAGGACTACAATATGAATTATAAGGTTTGATGATAGTATTGAAGCTTGAATTCTTTATCCAATTTAATAAATTTTAACGCTCTGCAATGTAGTTAAAGAAAAGTGAAAACTTGTTGGAAGTTTTTAGTGACAAGTCTCAATCTTAAGCAAAATCTTTAATTTTCTTCTAATTTGTCTTTAACGTTTTAGATTTAGTTTCATCCAGGTCATAGTGAAAATATTTGTATACTATTATATTAAGACAAATTCAATTCCTCTGGTTTTATCAATGAGGAGGAAGATTTAAATGGTAATGGTGCGAATATACAAGGTTCTTGTAATCGATGGTATCTTGGTACCTTGGTACCTAATCTTGGTATCTTGGTTACTCAAATGAGTAACCATAAGTAAACTAATAAGTAATTCTTATTAGTTTATAAAGTAGTGAATGAAATAATCCGAGTACCTACTTTTTGTTGCTTAAAAATATTATTCTGCTAAGTTTTGTAATTTTTAGATTTTTCATTTCAGATTCATTTGCTGAATATATTTTGCATTTTTCACAAATTTCCCAAAATTTTGCGAAAAATTTATTATATATTATATAATTGAAACATATTTTAACAAAAGGTCGTTGGAATCTTTATGGTCTATTTATTTTTGTATCATCATTACTTCAACTTGGACTTGAATAATTGTAATTACCTAATAAGATATTATAAGTAATTTTTGTTTTTCGAGATATGTTTCTATGTATTTTTAATGTCACTGAAATTTGTATTGTATTGTATTGTATAGTAAATTGTATTTGTATTTGGTTTAATACTTTTTAAGTAACATTTAGCATCTATATATTAAGAGTGTTAGCTTGCTAACTCCATTTTTACTGAAATATGATTCGTGATAAATTTCAAAAATAGAGGATCTTAATGCATTATATAGTAGAACTGCTTGGAGTCAGCAATTGTATTCTAAATCGAGAATTTTCGATATTCGAATTTGATGTCGCGAATATATGTTCAGACAAATACATTATCTAGCCAAATATTACTGAATTGGATATTTATGGTTCACCTACATCAAATATCACTAAAGTGAGCAAAATTATGAGCAATTTTTTTCTTATGTATCGAGCAAAAAACGCTTTGCTGCGACATGACCGTAATTATTTGCACAATTTTCTGTAATAACGAGGCGGAACCTGACAATAATGCGAGTCTAAATAGGTAAATGTAGTTGCACCTGTGCACTCGCTGAAAGTATAATCGTCTGTTTTGATTTATGATATTTCCTTGTGAAACCGCACTTGACCATTATATAAGTATTAGGAGGATTTCCAATACTCAGTCACTCAATTACTTATTATAATAATTAGGCCACACATTATAACATAGCATAACAACGCAATAAAACTATGGTAATAGTACATTTCATAATAAAGTATAATATCGATATAATAACATGGTATCAAGTACAGGTTTTAAGATATAAAGTAATATATGTGCAATAGGTGTATTTCAAAAATTTATTTCCAACTATTCATATAAATTTTGTAAGTTGCCATAATTATATGGTATTGTTGTAATAATCAATCCCGACGAGAGCTGACAATGATTCATACTTTTTCGAACAAAGAATCGCGTTTTTAATATAAATAGATTAATACTTTTCAGCTCTCAATGATACTAACTATAATAATAGCAAGTTAAACTGAAAAAAATGTTTGCTCAATTAAAGCTGTAGGCCGCACTGCTCTACTTAAGAAGTTTTCCACATTTAATACGCAGTAATTCATCACAAATTTCGAGTCGTGTTACCACTAATAATAGTATATTATACAACGAGCGAGGGACAATATTTCCAAATGACATTTCGGTAGTCTATAATAATATTATACACGGCTGGCAGTATATAATGGATCTGGTAGTGATAAATGGACGTCATTATAATTAAGGAAACATAAGTATAATAAGTGTATTATGAAATTGTTGTAAATAAATATTAATATTATTGATATTATTTTTGGTGGATGCAACGGATGAAGCACAGTATATTAAGTCGTTGTTGCCTTATGACTTTATAAGGATATTTTGATGTGAGTAAAACTGTCAAAATACACGAGTGGTATTTAAGTTTATTTATTTAATAAGATACTTTCAAACCAAATGCAATGGTATTAAATTTTGTTTTTAACCTACATCTTGTGGAGACTTGATGTTTATTGAACTGTATTCGTCACTTGCTTTTCAGGATTTTAACATTATTATATTTTATCACTCATCCAAAACAGATTATTGGCTTCATTTCAATAAAGCGCTCCAGCAAGCACCAAAATTGGTGTTGCCCAGTCTCCAAAAATAATAAAAAAACACCTCAAGTGGTGCAATAACAGCACACACCCGTGGAGTGTAAGAGTAATTGTCCCAAATAATAAAGTATTTCCCATAAGCCATGCTGAGGCTCGTATATTTAACGCGTCGTATATTACATATGCTAGTGTGAATTGTTATGAAGTTTCTGTCGAATTACTAAAACGAGCAACGACATAAATAAAGTATGCCGGTAATGGCGTGCGCAGCGTGCTCATTCAATTAGCGTGAATAATATAATGCCTTTATATGTAATGCATTCTGAAGTGCAGCTCATTAATTTGGCGCTCTCTTTAATGCGTAGTCTATTGGTGTGAAATATATAATTTCCTTATTTGAAACAGAATCTTTATTGCTAGCGATGTAGAATCTCCGAGATGAATTACTGCAAAGCAAGCTCCAGCAAGTCTGCATGGAATCTGTGAATAATATGATACCACATATGCAAACATGTGAAGCAATTTACATTAAATATTGTATCGTTTGTTTAATTTTGTTGATTCATACATTTTCTTAAAATATAAAAGGGTCATCTCCGGAAACAAAAATTTTTCAGGAGACACAAAAAACTGAATTTCTGTAATCCGAAAATTCGAAAATTTCTGCATCTCATTTTGCACCTCACTTATTTATGAATGTAAGTATAGCAAACCTTATATCGTTATAAAGAAAAAAAAATATCCTTTTTAAAAATGTCAAAGCCAACTATGACTGTCATTGACAAAATATTAAGTTTGTATTGTACCTCAAAAACTATGGACCGTGAACCCAATGCTTAAAATGAAAAAAAAACTCACCCCGTATACGAGTTTTTGTTTTTAAATTACTCTTTCATAACTATAAAAACATTTTTTTTCTTCTAAAAGTGAGCTTTTCTCGCTTATAAAATATCGATGTGATTCGATATCGATCGAAAATATCGATAAAATATCGATGTGTAAACGATAATAGAGAAAAAAAAGGTAATTTTGATTTTCTTTTCGGAATTTGCATTTCATTTATATTGTCTGAACTTAGTAAGTGTTAATTAATTATAATATTATAATTAATTTTATACAATGTGTATAAAATTATATTATATTACGTCTTTTCTTAATTACAGTTAAACGTAGATAAGCTAATCCTTATTATTCTTCACACTTCTTATTAATCTCCGCGGAATTCGCCGTTAGAATAAAACATAATAATTTTTACTGCCTGGTGTAGGTGGAACGAATTGCTTTGTTTGCTCAGCAGTGGTAATAATAAAATACTCACCTACTGCACCTATGCCATTTTAATAAAACGCTCGCTTTTTTCTTGTAACTGAGCCCAATAAATATAACCCGATCAATTTAGATTATTGCTTCATTAGAAATGCGTGTGCTATGCATTTTTCACACGCCGCTGCACGTGGAGAATCTGCATGAAATGCAAATATGGAAATCGCAAGTGTCACTGGCGAAGGATTGTCACGCTGTCTGGGAGGTTTTTGCAGGATAAATTTAGATCAATCATGCGCGCGAGGTGTTAAACTTGCGGTTTTATTGTTATTGGACTGCATTGCTCACGATAGCCGTCGGAAAGCTAAACTAATTTGTTGGCGGGTCGTATAAATTAATAATTTTACGAGTCACGTACAGGAGAATGTGGGAAACGATTTTTTATACAGAGCTTAGAGTAAATCCGTATTCAGGATGCTGTTATACGGATTTACCTTATATTCGTTTTGAATAAATAAGAGACTCAAGTATTATTTTCAAAATGTTGAAAGTATTATTTTCGACGTGCCAAAAAATGTGAAAAACTGAAATGTCAATAGCCTTAAGAGGATCATAACAGGAGTCATAACAGGAGAATTTTCAAAAAAATCATATTTTCTAAACGTTTTGAGATGGAGATCTGGAATTTACATAGTGCACGTTATACAGGGTGTCCGGAAAATACGTGTACAACGTTTGACGACAGACTCCTGACGTCAAAATAGGTCGATCTAAGCCGACTTAGTTATATCCAAAATTGTCTCGTTTAGCCGGTAGAGGGCGTCAAAAATTAATATCAATGACGTTTAATAATTTGACAATTAATCAAGTATAATATTTACTCAAGTATACGATCAACATTATTGAATTACAAGTTCATTTTACCATTAAAAATGGAAAATTATACAAACTCTCAGAAAGTTGACATGCTCCTGGTATACGGGTTTTGTCGAGGAAATGGGCGTCAGAGTGTTAGGGTTTACATGGAGAGGTTTCCTAACCGTCGAATACCAAACCACCAAACATTTGCCAATATTGAGCGTCATCTTCGGGAAACGGGCAGTTTTGAGAAAAAGTTTGAAGGCAGGGGTCGTATGCGAACAACTCGAACTGTGGAAACAGAAGAGATGATTCTGGAAAGAGTTGAAGAAGAACCAAGTACCAGTACCCGTCTCTTAGAACGTGAGTTAAATGTTCCTAAAACGATTGTCAATGAGGTTTTAAGAGAACAGTTGTTACATCCTTACCACATACAAAAAGTCCAGGAACTTTTACCGACTGATCCCCCCATGCGGCTTACATTTTGTCAATTTATTAGAAACAAAAGAATCCTTGTTCCAAATTTTTGTAGAAAAATTATGTTTACTGACGAGGCATGCTTTACAAGATCTGGGGTAACCAATCTGCACAACGAACATATTTATTCCGATGAAAATCCACATGCCATTAAAGTTGCACATCATCAGCATCAATTTAAAATTAATATTTGGGCAGGTATTATTGATCACTACCTTATTGGTCCCATTGTTATTCCAGACAGGTTAGATGGAAATATTTCTTTAAATTTTTTGCAAGACACATTACCAATTCTTCTGGAGAATTTGCCCATTTTACTTCGGAGGGAAATGTGGTATATGCATGATGGTGCCCCGCCCCATTTTTCCGTTGCCGTTCGGCAATACTTACATCATCAGTATCCCAACCGATGGATTGGAAGAGGCAATGATGCACCAGTAAAATGGCCACCACGTTCTCCTGAGTTAAATATGTGTGACTTCTTTTTGTGGGGCGCTATTAAAACAGAAGTTTACAAGACTCCGGTAAACACACGCGATGATTTATTGCAGCGGATTTTAAATGCAGGCAACCATTTTAATAATCCCGAGATATTAGATAGGGTCCAATATCATTTTTTAAAGAGTGTTAATAAGTGCATTCAGCAAGATGGCGGTCATTTTACACATTTGCTTAAGTAATGTTTTTGTTTTACTTAGTTTCTTACAATAGATACTTTCAACTTTGTTATACTTTTGTTTTTTTTGACGCCCTCTACCGGCTAAACGAGACAATTTTGGATATAACTAAGTCGGCTTAGATCGACCTATTTTGACGTCAGGAGTCTGTCGTCAAACGTTGTACACGTATTTTCCGGACACCCTGTATATGTAATTATCTTTCCAACTATGTTTTAGTGTTTTTTTAATGCATAAATTCGGAGATATCGCAAAACAAATTGTAAATCGTATTATTTTTTAGAATTACAACATACGCAGATAGATATTTATATAATACATTAGAATGTTTAATTTCACTATGATATGTTTGCCCACTTTTGATTTAAAACGTATCAAAAAGTATACATTTTCCGTTCATTACAGTACTGCTCCTAGCGGACATTATCTGTAGCTTCACTGGAAGATCGGTGTTCCGCAACCTCAAATTGACCGATGGTAATTTATGACCATCGGTCATAAAATGTAAAATGGTCCTATTCTGTCAGGTAGAGAAGAGAAAGATTTCCGTGCAATGGTATTTTTGCGTACTATAATAATTCGTATCGAGAAAAAAAATACATGAGTACCTATAATTATAGTAACTATAGAGTTAGCATGTTTTAAAATAGATAATAATAATAATAACTTTCATTTAATCCATTTTTGGTCCATTACATAGTTCAGATCCACATAATTTATTTTGATCATCAATTCTTGTTCAAAATCAAGTATTTATTAAAAAAAAAATCATATTATTTAAATCGTGATGTAAATTATTTGATTTATATCACATCCAAATTAGCCAAAACTGAACATAAATACCTCCTACATGAATGGAAAAATAAAATAAAATTAGTGAAAGAAGGGAAATTTTTCCATCAGTTCCATCCCAAACATTAATACTAAATCTGTCTTGAAAATTCCGTGTTCTTGTTGTAAGGACCAAATATGTTCAACGTGGAAATTAATTACACCATCTCTCACAGTTCGGCAAACCATGACTCATGTATAAATAAATTATATCTAAACCCAATGTTGAGTTAAAACTATTTCATGCTATTCCTTTTTTAAATAAATGTAACATTTAAAAATTTTGGACGATGGACAAACCGATGGAGTTTCAAACAAATCCATATTTTAATCTATAACTAAATATATTGCTATATTTTCCTCTCCAAGTTAAAATTTGTTTTTATTATTAATAATTTTCGAAATTACCTTTCGATAAAGTTGCGTCTTTAATATTAATACAAAAACAGCAGCACACAATCGAAGTGAAAATGTAAAATTGTACCGATGGAGTTTCAAACAAAAGCATATTTTAATCTATAACTAAATGTATTGCTATATTTTTCTCTCCAAGTTAAAATTTGTTTTTATTATTTATTATTTTCGAAATTACCGTTCGAAAAAGTTGTGCCTTTTATATTAATACAACAACAGCAGCACAGAATCTAAGAAAATATTATTTCAGTAAATACAAACACAGGACTTAGTCTAGTAGTAGTTAGACTAGTAAATAAAGATACAAATTTGTTTATAGACTGGATTGCAAAACTACAATTTATGTTTAGATTTCTGCATAAAAATCAGCATCAGAGCTACGTAAAGCTGCTGGAACAAAAATATTTGAATCAAATATTTCAATATCCTTCCTTCCACATGGTGTAATATAGATAAATATAATTTGCTCAATAATGGTAATTCAAGATCTTTGTGGAATATTAAAAAATACTACCTCTGTTCCAGAATAAGTGAGCCATTTGAGTTTATTAGTTATTACACTTTAGTAGTTACACTTAGTTTTTTTTTTTAATTTCTGTTTTGATATTCTTAATAAACGCCAAATTCTTAATCATACGTGCCATGGAAGTCAAAATATTTAACAGTTTAATTTGTCAAAAGCAACAATTTAAATTCGAATTTTTAAGCGAAAGTGTTCTGACACCGGAAGTCCACCAAAAACGAACTGTTATTGTTCAGTTTTTACTGAAACATCAGAAAAATGGACGGCTGAAAAAGGGAGCGGTGATTTTGGCAATTGAAAAATTTGCCAATAGTCCCGATTTGAATGTGCTCGATCTTGTTTTTTTTTTTCATCTATTCAATCATTCGTCATTCAATATGGACGAATTAATATGAGTTGTCGAAGAATCTTTCGAAGCAGAGACTAGACATACATTAGAAAATGTGTTTATAAGTTTACAAACAGTTATGAAATCGATTATAGATGTGGAGGTAGTATATAATAATTGGTCAGTTTGTGGAGGAAACAAAAATGATTTGACGAAATTTGGCAACTGTATTTTTCGTCCCATCATTTAATCATCTAAACAATCTGAAAAATCAGCTGAAAACGCAGTAATTTTATAAATAATTCTACCTACAGAAATACACATAATGATGGGTGTTACCAAATAAGATATATCCTCTGGAGGATTGTATTTTCTTCAGTATTGCTAATAATATTTATATTTCTACAACAACAACAAGCGTCAGAATAAGCTTCAGAAGTTGTACACGCCGATTTTAAGAAGATGTGAATTCATCTATGATGATCTATAATTATTTCAATGTGTCATTTTAAAACTGTAATGTCATAATGTGTACCATGTATTTGTTTCTGTATGTTATTATTTTTGTCTTTGGTTTCTCATTGACTGACTTATCACATCTGTAAAAACTGCTATGATAATATTCACGCAATGACCTTTTTTTTTAAATTGTACATAGGGAACAGGAACATTGTCAAAACAACGACAATGTTCAGAGTTAAAAAAATGGCACGGTATAATAAACATGTAAATGCATTATTCAATAAGTACATGTTTAATAATACATTTTATTGGCAGCAGAATATCAAAATATTGATGATACTTTATCTTTATAATTTAATAATACTTTGTTTTGATCGAAAATTTCGATAGAATATTATTGTGGGTAATATCAAACCAATTAATAATACATTTTGTAACAAGATAACTGTCAGGGTCACAATACAAATTACTGAAATTAATGTTTGTAGTCGTTTCCATAGAAATTAATGCATGCTTCCCTTTAATTCCATACCATTTTCATGTTTATTTTCATCTTTAGATGTGAAACTATTTTCATCTCTAGAGTCAAAAATATCATTTACATGTATAGTAAGCCATGAAAAAATTGCTACTTTTACATATACATGAGTAGAAAAAATCACATTTTATTACTATTGTATACCACACTTCATATAATAATAATAATAATAATAATAATAAAAATAATCTCTTTATTGTAGTTGGATCCGTTACAACGAATATTACAGCGTTACATAGGTACTTAACTCATAAACATATTATTTAAAATCACAGCTGATTTGGTCAATAATTAAAATACGGTATATAAAAACACACTGATACAATAAATAGAACAGGCAACATAGATTTAAACACCGATGGACACTTAAAAGAGTCTTTCACATAGTCCTTCACATCATAATAACACCTCTTCAGAAGCAACTTCCTTAGTTCCATCTTGCATCTGGCAGATGGCAATGCTTTAATGTTCGCTGGCAACTTATTATAAAGTTTTTGGCCAGAATAGCTTGGAAATCTCTCATATTTTGTCGAGTAGTGCTTTTCATTTGATAAATTATAACAGTTTCTTGTTTGGTAATTGTGTACATCCCAATTACTTTCATAACTATTTATGTTTGTTCTAATTAATAATACAGTTTTGTACATTAAACAGAGTTACCCCAGAAAGAGATATTTAAGGCTAGATGGCAGTAAATAATGCTATAATATATATTTATCAAGTAGCCGCGGTCATTAGTTAGCTTTAGACGATTTACTATGTAATAGGCTTTATTTAGTATTTTAGCAATGTAGATTATATGTTCATCCCATCTAAGCAGCGTATCAACTTGTAGACCAAGGAAGTTTGTATTTTCTTGTAAATTAATTTGTAGTATTATGTTGTGTGGACGTGCAATTTCTTCCTATTCTTACACATATCTTTCGATCGCTAAGGAACCAATTTATTAAGTTAGATATTGTACTTCTGATTCCCAATGCATTTAATTTATCAATTATAAATCCTTTATTTAGGCAGTCGAAGGCCTTCGACAGATCAAAGAAGAGCCCAGCTACATGCTCACCGGTGTCTAGATATTTGTAAATTTGGGCTATATAGGGGACTTTCCGTCGATCTATGTTTGCGAAAACCATGTTGTTCTTCATTGTACAGATTGTACGTTTCCAAGTAAATGCTCAATTTGTTGTGGATAATCTTTTCAAAGATCTTAGAAAAGACGCTTAGAATGCAAATTAGTGTATAGTTTTCTATACTTGTTGTTTCTTTACCTTTGTGTATTGATATAATAAGTCCAATTTTTAATATTTCTGGCTAGGAAGCCAAGTCAAAGCATTTATTTACAATTAATGTTAATGGTTTAACAATTATAAGTGCCAATTTCTAATGTGTATACATTTGCATTTTCATATATTTCAATTACACCTGCAAGTATCCACCCTGCCGCCCGACCGTCGTTGGTTTATTGTAGTTCCATATATTATGACCATAAACTAATAGTATGGGTGCTTCAATAAACTGCCCCACGAGTTCGAAAGCAGCTCCTCGTCGGCGGTACTGGTATCATGTCATCCTTTTTTAAATATTGCCGTTCTTACCAACACCTCTGCCGACATGAATGGCTATATTCCTCTTAAGAAATACTCCCTCCATCCCAAAATAAGTGTAGGGACATACATTTTCGTTTCGCCATACGTTTTGGCGAAAGTTGATGCCCCAAAATAATGTCCGCTTTGAAATAAAAACGGAAATACGGAACACCTTTTTCACAAAAAAACAATTTACTAAATTCACATTTCGGCCGCAATGCAGCCTATTCAGCAGCAATACAGTACTGTACTGTATTTAGTACAACTAACAATTACTACAATTTAGTACTGTATTGCTACTGAAGATGGCTGCATTGCGGCCGAAATGTGCATTTAGTAAATAAATGTTTTTTTTGTGAAAAGGGTATTTTATTTTCTACAATACTTTCACAAGCTCCACCTCATCGTTGAGTTATTATGTAAGATGTTGCGACAATTTGAAAATATATTTTGAAGCATAGTTTCTGAAAAATGTGTTTTTATTTCAAAGTATTTTATTTTCTATAATAACTCAACATAGTTTTTCGCGAAAATATATTGTTATTCAAGTATATGGGAGAATCAAACCTGCCTAGCTGTGAACAAATTTCTGTTCCACAGATTTCCCAATCAACTCAAGATTATGTAAATAAAATTTTGATGGAAGGCAATGATACCTGGTGGCATTTTTGGCCAAATAATTCCGGACCCGCCAAACCCTCGAAATTAGCATAGTTTATTTATTACCATTGTTAGGTTATGATTTAGTGTCAACGAGCCGCCCCCAGGACCAGTCCGCAATTAGCCAGACGCACTTCGACCTGCACCCACGCGAGGCAGCGCACGCACCGCCCCCATTTTTCTCCTCTCCGGCATACCGTTAATTACCTGGTAGCCGGCCATTGTAATTTATCGCGTAGGTGGCATCGGGATACCTCGGCGATAAACAATGTACGTGATATGTCTGCTTTTGCCGGGCGCATTCCTGGTTAATAGCTCGAGGGAAATTATCGCACGCGCGTACAGAAAAGGCTCGGTTTGTTGGTAAACACTAAACACACTTAATTCGGACGGGATTGCCACACGCCCGATGGGAATTTTCGTGCGGATCGCAGAAAATTTTGAAATATATGAGCGGGTAATTGGAAAACGTGCCACATAAATAATCCTGAAATTATGCAGAAAAAAAGTGATAATAACAGCGCTAACGTGGAATTACTATAATTCAGATATGTTTATTTAAAGTCGACTGGAGAAATCTGCGTTGCACAACTGCAGAAGAAAATTGACGTTTCACCATCCACACACGTATGTAGCTATTGGGCAATTGACGGCTACTGGAGTGCGAAAAAATAATAACACGGAGTACCTGCTCGGTTAAAAAAAATAGTAACAAACGTGTAATTTTTACAGATCACGTTTCAATCCGTTATGAGCAGCTTTCCCACACCACTGCCGCAATTTAATCATCTGTTTGTCCAGGAAAAGTAAGAGGCTTGTAATAAACGATTACTTGTAAAACTATATTATTACATTAAGTATAATATTCGGATGTACATATCTGCAACATTCTCTGGCCTTCGGACGCGGCGGGATGCGACGCCACGACCGCGACGTCGGAATGCGCGACCACCCCCGCCCGCCCCCGCAGACATCCTTCATCCTTCAATCCTTCGGCAATTCACACGAAATCGTCGTATCATTAAATCGCTAAGTGTACGTTTTCCTCCTGATCAAATGAAACTGAACGGTAATTGAAATGCGCCGCTTAGATCAGGGTCACATGCAATTATTTAGGAAGGAAATATAATAAATCAAACGTTAAATATTAGAGGCAAAACGTGTAATTTCCTCGTTGCGCCCGAGCACAATAACAACCGCTATTTATGAGCGAGGATGAATGAATAAACATGCCAATTGGATAAAAGCGAGAGCGTTTTACTGCGATTATTCAGGAATTATAAAAGCATGTCTATGAGTTCCAGCAATAGAAATATCTGCTAGTTGGCCTGAAGAAAATTTAAAATTGATAAGTAAAGACATAATCTTGATGACAGATTTCTTCACCTGCACGATTTTGGTTTCACAAATAAACAATAAACAAAAACTACACAAGGTTATGTTGGTAATAAAATTTTGAATCGAAATTCTTAATCCAAAAATGCTTTCTGGGTTTACACGATTTGCAAATTGTGTGGTTTGTTTGTTTGTTTTTCGTATTTATTTCATTTTTGTTTTTTTATTATTATTTTTTTAAAATTTAAAATATATCATTGCGCAGAAGTTGTTCGTTTATTTCAATTTTTTTTGAGAATTTTTCCATTGTAGTTCGCAACATTTTGGTATCAAAATTTTCGACTTAGAATTATATGACCATTACCACGTGTAGATTTTTTTATCAAATTTAGAAACAGTCTGTATGTTCCCTACAATAAACAGCAAAAATGCATCTTAATTTTTCACATAATTCAACATGATTATTAATGTTACCTATGAACGGGAAGCATTTAATTATTAATAATTCCGACGACATTAAGGCATTCTAAACACGAAGAACTCTTGTGCTTATTTATTACCATAGCATAAATGCAACATATGTAAATGTGAGAATAGGTCTCAAATTTCAGCCGACATAATTCATGGGGCTTCCCTGGTGACAACAACTCTTTCATACAATTAGACATAATTTATATATGGTAAGAATTCAATGGGCTGTCTAAAATCCATGTATTTTACTCGTATAATTAATCTTAAACGGATACAAAAACATCCAATTCCTTTAAATTTAGTTATAAACTTTTAGTAACCCCTATAAATTATTTGTAGGAAAAAGGTATTAAATATTAGTATTAATTGAGTTTTTGATAAATATAAATTTTTGAGTTCTAAAAAGTATAACTAGTGAAAGCTTATTAAATTTTCTATATGCAACCATATCAATCATAATGTAGAAACTTTAATAGTCTAGTGGGCAAACTTATTTTGAAAAGGTTCAGTTTCTGCAAATAATGTGATTGAAAGGACCGCACTAACAAAAACAAAGAAAAAACTATAGCAAGAACTTATTAACAGAGCTTGGACTAAAACAAAAATGCTAAAGAAGGCACTAAAAGTAATGAAAAGAATTATACATTCACGACATTTTTGAAAATATAACTAGTGAAAGCTTATTAATTTTTCTATATGCAACCATATCAATCATAATGTAGAAACTTTAATAGGCTAGTGGTGGGCAAACTTTATTTGAAAAGGATAAGCTTTTGCAAATAGTGTGATTGAAAGGACCGCACTAACAAAAACAAAGAAAAAGCTATAGTAATAACTTATTAACAGAGCCTGGACTAAAAAAAAACGCTAAAGAAGGCACTAAAAATAATGAAAAGTATTATACATTATTATTTACATAAATAGTATATTATGTTTTATGGCAACACATATCATGACAAAGCGGAAAGTGTTCTGATACACGAAACATGTATCCATAAAAACTTTACATCTTACTTGCAGGAAATTAACTTTTCCTATTTAAATCGACATTAAATGAACATCCCACAGAAAATGAATATAAGAATCTAACTTATCTAAACTTATAGATGGTCAAAACCAAAAACTTAACGAAAAACTTGAAGAAAAAAAAAGATAAAAAACTTACTTAATACTTGTTAATACTTGAAGAAGAAGAAAACTTGAAGATGGTCAAAACCGATTACGAAGTTAATAGTGTTAATATCGGAGGTTTAATGTATTGTAATATACATTGAACGACCTTTTTGCAACCGAGTTGGCTGGGTTTTCTTTATTTCATGTTGGACAAACTAATTCAGTAAGGCAACAAAAGTTTTTTTTTGTGTGTCGATGTCTATTAGACATTTGTTTCCTACCGCATTGTCAGATTTATAATTTTTTTCAATACTAGATTTAGATCTCTTTCATCTCTAATAATTTAAGCATTACATCTGGCAACAACGTTCTTTGAAAAATATAACCTCAAATTGAAACCTACTTTACCTAAAAAAAATTGACAAGTTCCATTGGGGAATTCAGTTATTTCAGAAACACTACCAACCAAATTAGGTACAGATAATCATAGACTCCCCTGACGCAAAAACATCGTGAATGGAGAGTAGGCAGAAAAAGGCAGTATAAAAACCTGAAAAAGGCAGTATAAAAAGGTAAAATAGGCAGTAAAAAAGGAAAAAAGGCATTAAAATAGCCAAAATGAAAAGGCAGTTCTACAAAATTGATTGTGATTTTCGTTGTGAAATTTCTTGAAAAGGGAAGTTGTTTACTCATGATCTTTGTTGGTGTGCACTACAGACATGTGCTTTCCTACCACATTGTCAGCTTTATAATTTTTTTCAATACTAGCTTTTGATCTCTTTCATCTCTAATAATTTAAGCATTACATTGGCCAACAATGTTCTTTAAAATATATATCCTCAAATTAAAACCAACTTTACCTAAAAAAAATTGACAAGTTCCATTGGGGAATTCAGTTATTTCAGAAACACTACCAACAAAATTAGGCACTAGATATTCATAAACTCCCCTGACCCCAAAACATCGTGAATTGGGATTAGGCAGAAAAATGCAGTATAAAAATCTGAAAAGGGCAGTATAAAAGGTAAAGTAGGCAGTAAAAAGGCAAAAAGGCATTAAAATAGCCAAAATGAAAAGGCAGTTCTACAAAATTGATTGTGATTTTCGTTGTGAAATTTCTTGAAAAGAGAAGTTGTTTACTCATGATCTTTGTTGGTGTGCACTACAGACATGTGCTTTCCTACCACATTGTCAGCTTTATAATTTTTTTCAATACTAGCTCTAGATCTCTTTCATCTCTAATAATTTAAGCATTACATCTGGCAACAATGTTCTTTAAAATATATAACTTGAAATTGAAACCAACTTTACCTAAAAAAAAATTGACAAGTTCCATTGGGGAATTCAGTTATTTCAGAAACACTACCAACCAAATTAGGTACAGATAATCATAGACTCCCCTGACGCAAAAACATCGTGAATGGAGAGTAGGCAGAAAAAGGCAGTATAAAAACCTGAAAAAGGCAGTATAAAAAGGTAAAATAGGCAGTAAAACAGGAAAAAAGGCATTAAAAAAGCCAAAATGAAAAAGCAGTTCTACAAAATTAATTGTGATTTTCGTTGTGAAATTTCTTGAAAATACAAGTTGTTTTTCATGATCTTTGTTTGTTGGTGTGCACTGCAGACATGCGCTTGTTGTTTGTGTACACTGCAGATATGTGCATAATAGGCATGCGATAAAAAAATAGGCAAAATATTCAAACTAGGAAAAATATGCATTTATAGGCATTTTAAGGCATTTATTGGCATTTTAAGGTATTTATAGGCATTTTAAGGCATTTATTGACACTTTAAGGCATTTATAGGCACTTTAAGGTATTTATTGGCATTTTAAGGCATTTATAGGTATTTTAAGGCATGTTTAGGCATTTTAAGGCATGTATAGGTATTTTAAGGCATGTTAAGGCATTTTAAGGCACTGCTTATAAAGTATGTGTAAGTCGGCAGCGACAGAGAAAATAAGGTATATAAAAGCTTTACGTTCATATTATGCTACATTATCGATTACTTACAAATCGATTACAAATGTGAACAAACCAATGAGAATTGAAAACTTATGCTACATTATCGATTGCTTACAAATCAATTATAAAGGTGACCAAACCAAAATGAATTGAAAACTTTAATGACATTTATAATATTCCTTCATAACTTCCCTCATGAGTTTTTCCATATCCAAATTTTTGTAGAATTGATCCATATTACCGTCTCTAAGGCCCATTTGTTGATCGTGGATTATCTTTGATCATAGTTCAGTTTCTAAGGATAACATTGCATTACCAATTGTATTGTAGGTAACTGAATTATGGTCAAGGATGATCCAGGATCGTACAACTAGGCCCAAATGTTGGTCTATAATTCTCGTTCTTAACGAATTTTCACTTATGTTCATAATTGAAGCTGTTTGTTCGAAAACCTACGTAGATCTGAACAGCACGAAGTACTTTGCAACAAATTTACGAATATTTGGAAATTGGACGATGGATAACAAATTGTATAAGATTAACAGACAGTTTCTAAAGATAACATTGCATTAATAATTGTATTTTAGGTAACTGAACCATGGTCAAGAATGATCCACCTTCATACAACTAGGCCCAAATGTTTGTCTGTAATTCTCGTTCTTAACAAATTTTCATTTATGTTCATAATTGAAACTGGTTTTTCAAAAATCTACGTAGATCTGAACATCACTAAGTACTTTGTAACAAATTTACGAATATTTGGAAAGTGGACAATGTATAACAAATAGTGTAAGATTACCAGAATGTATTTGGTATAATTCTTGTAATGTGTTATTGTCGCATAAATATTTTTTTGATTGTATATCTGTTGGCACAGATTCAATTCCTGCAGAAAATGAACTACGTACAATAGATAAAAAAAATCAGCTTGTCAATTTTTTTAAATCGTATGTTAAACTCGTTACATGTAATTCTTGTAATGTGTTATTGTTGCATAAATATTTTTTTTCTAATTGAATGTCTGTTGGCACAGAATCAATTCCTGCATACAATGAATTACGTATAATACATAAAAAAATCAGCTTGTCAAAATTTTTAAATAGTGTATTAAACTCGTTACATAATTACTGCAGAAAATGAATTACGTACAAATTTCAGATTTTCAAATTTCTTATATTAAACTCATTACACAATTCCTGTAGAAAATGAATAACGTACAATAGACAAAAAAAAATCTTTTAAATTTTCATAAATCGTATATTAAACTCGTTACATAGTTCCAGCAAAAAATGAATTACGTACAATTGATTTAAAAAAACAGCTTTTAATTTTTTTAAATCGTATATTAAACTCTGCAAATGCTGCAAATGCAAAGTTTTTCTGCAAAAACTTTGAATCAGTTTTTGGCATATTATTTAGTAATTTTAGAGTAAAATGATTCACCTCCCCTTTTTGTGTGTTCTGATAATAACTTTAATTTCATACGAAACGCATTTAAATTCATAAGTTAATAGTGAGCATAAAGATGGGGATGAGCTTACTGAATTTAAAAAAAAACATAAAGATGTTGAATTGTCATAAAAACGTTGTTGTTATAGTTATAGCGTTATAGTTTTACATACTATCCTACATATCAATTTCTCGCATTTATGGAAGATTAGAAACATAAAATATCTAATATCTTGTACCATAATTATGTTCGATGGCCAAACTTGGGAAAAGTACTTAAAAGATGTTGGCTATTAAAAGAGGAAACTAATTTATTTTTGTAAATTCGACCATTGAAACATTCAAATGATTAATTTCATCAAGTGTGAATACGAAATCACACCATCCATTAAAAATCAGTAAAATTTGGAAACTTAGTGCACCGTTTCATTTCCAAAAATAAATCACTTTCCTCTTTTAATACCCTACATCTGTTAAGTACTTTTCCTAAGCTTTACCATCGAACATAATTTTGGTACAGAATAATAGATATTTTTTGTTTCCAATCTTCCATAAACGCGAGAAATTGACAGATAGATACATAGATAGGTACTAGAAACAGATAGGTACTAGAAATAAATAAAAAGGTGGAATGAATAAATTCATTTTCTGTAATTTCCATCGTAAAACTGTTCGCACAGTTTAAAACTAATTACTCTCAGTTATTAAAATTATAATATACAATGAAATAAAAACTTTACGAGGTTATTAAAGCATAATTAATTAAGGTGCCTTCACTGCAATTTAAAAACAACATATTTATGTACCAAGAAGTCTGTATCAATTTACTGAATTAATTTATTGCGGCGTTATGTCTTAATCGCACTTTATGAAAACATTTGTTACATAAATTTCGATTGGGCGGCTTTTTCGAGAAAGGATATCGTCCTTCAAGGCTGCGAGTAACTCGCGGCACAATTTTCGATTATTTATTGCAAATTGCGTTGCAAACAACCTGAAACGCCATTGGACATTGGCGGACTTCAGCAATCGCACATTAACCCGTTTCTTGTACTCCATCGTGGCACAAAAAATATAGGTGAGAATAACTGGAATTGCTTGTTTTGCCACATCGAATTTCAATACTCTTAAAAAACGCTCACCTTTTATTGGCCTAATAAAAAATAAATAATATACTTATTTCAACAAATTCCAACAAATGAAATTCTCGCGACAATTTACTTATTGTGTAAAAATTTATGATTTCTTAATGTACCTTCTTATAAGAGTGATTAATTAATTGATTAATGTTGCAGGCCTTCATTCGTGATAAATGGTTAATATTTAAATAACGAACACTTACAACTACAATTTTCACAATTCAGTTCAATTTTCGAACTACAAGTCGGAAATGTCATGAGGTACAATTTGGTCAATTTTCTGTAATGTTTCCTTCCCAGAATCGATGATTCTCATAAATTTTGGCAAATATTTGAATCTCTGTCCTTGGATCGTTTATTGTAATTATGCCCATTATTGCACAAATCGATTGGTGTTCTTCGTTCTTGGAGAGCGCATTTAAAACAAACGCTTTCTTTGTTTCGCAACGGCCGTTCGTGTTATCGGGACAATACACAGATTTGGTTTAATGTACCATGACAACATGCAAGCATTTATGTATAGCTGGCGTTATGTAACTGCGTCTAATTAAGTGCAATTACGGATTTTCATGCCGCGAGAGTGCCATTTGGAATTTTTGCAGTGTGTGAACTGAAAGATCCTCTTCGAGAGGAGAACGATTGAAATCTTACTCGGCCAAGCGAATTGCATTCACATGCAATCGGCAATAATGTCCCAATAGCAAAACGTTCAACTGAAATGGAACGTTTAAATGATAAATATTTCAGAAAATGGCAAACTGTGCTAAATTGTGCAAATAATTATCTATTTCGGAAAAAGGTTAAATTTGTTCCAAATATTTTCAAAAATATATTTTTTAGGAATTCATTATTGGTTACCTTCTTGGTGTCAATTTGTAAGTGCTGTTTTTTAGTTTGATTTGATCATAACCTTTCTTCTACTAAATTTATTGAAACATTTTGTAGAATTGTTGCTGCTTTTACGTTATTGCATTAAATGTTTTTTTTTTAAAGATTTCTTATTACCATCCTTATTATTCTTCTAACCAATTTATCAGAATACGCCGAATGATTAGAATATGTCTTACAACTGTTGGACTTTTCAGTTGCCGCAATATATTGAGATTTTATGAGATTGATTATTATAGTAGTTATTATTATTATCTAACCATGATATAATCGCGTGGGCGAACCAGTTGAAGAACACGTGGATTCCCTTGCTCAAATCAATGTCTAAACACATAAAACCATGAATACACACTCAGCGAGAGATAACTTGATACTATAATAGATAATAACTTGTTTTGAGTATTGTAATTGTTTCGGCGCATAATACATTTACATAAATCAATTCATAAGACACGTTTCCGCAACGCCAGTTTCTCACACTTTTGCGCTCGCTCGCAGACACAACACGATTTTCGAGCCAATTCGCGCACTTTCCTGCAACAAAACACATAAATAGGCGATATGATTTCAATACTGACCTTGGCTGATATAATTGCTCTCCGTAACATCCTGTTCTTGATTCTCGAGCGCAGAAGAAATTCTACACAGAGTATATACGAGTACGTCGTCAGCAGAAGCCCATATTTGGAAGACAGTAATTCAAGGCACGAAGCTGACGGTATTGCATCGAAATTTGGGTGCATCTCGAAAGCATTCATCATTCTCCTTGATAAATATTTATAAATGTGAAGCATATTAAGTAACACGAAAATGTTTAATTTAGTATTTGGAAAAATGTATTTTTTTAAATTTACATCTATGACTAAAACAATTATTTGCAATTAATGTGACGCACAGGTATTACTGATGAGTATGTATAAGTATTACTGATATTAGTGATAAGCTACAGATTAGTTTGAATAGTCTGTAAGGCTCTAGTAAGTATATGACATTTTGACAGTAAACGATGAAATTTTGAGAGAATAATTGAAATTTTGTAAGAATTTTTGGACACTAAGGTATAAATATTTGATATTCAATAGAATTAATTAAAAGTTTCACAGGAATCATTAAACATTTTACAGCAATGATTGAAATTTTGTCAGATTTTCACAATAATAACGACATTTTTTACAGTAAACGATGAAATTTTGATAGAGTAATTTAAATTTTGACAGAGTATTTGAAATAGAAATAGTTAAAACTTTGAAAATTTGATACTAATCATTAAAAATTTGATTCATCGTTGGAATAATTTTTGATGGACTTTGGATTTGATTTTTACCCTAATAAATGACATTTTTGCAGTGATCGATGAAAATTTGACAGCAATAATTAAAATTTTAACAGTCATTGAAACTTTTACAGTTTTTAATTTTTTTTTCTCTTTCATTCGAAACATTATGAGTCGTCATTACAAATTTGACAGAATTATTCAAATGTTAACAGTATCATTGAAATTTTGAAATAAGTTTTGGACACTAAGGTAATACATTTTTGACATTCAACAGAAATAATTAAATATTTGGCTGGAATTTTGAAAATTTTACAGCAATAATTGAAATATTGTCGGAATATTAAAAGTTTCACAATAGTAAAAAAAATCTATAAAACGTTAAAACTGTAATAGAATATTTGAATTGAAGTTTGCCAGAATAATTAAAATGTTTTGAAAAATATAAAGATCCTTTCTGAGTTAATGGATTTACTAACTATTGAATTTATGCAATCTCAGAATGTCGGAATTTTAATTTTCACAAACGTGAACTATATTCTGTACTTTTATAAATTTTAGAATAATGATTAAAGTTTTTCAGAATAATTGAACTTCGGCGGAATTATTAAAATTATGAAAGAAATAACTGCAAATATGACATAATAGAACTTTATTAAATCAACCTACAGAATAACTGTTAATAAAATATTCACATTCGTCTTTATTAAAACAAAATGCAGAAAATGTGTCGAATTTTTTACTGAATTGATGGTATCTCTCGCAAATTTTGCATAATATTGGGTGTCACTTCCATAATTTGACAAAACTATTCTTCGTTAAAATATTGACAGTTTCTCGATAATATTAGCATTTATCCCAGACTATTGGCAGTTTATCAATAATATTGACAATCGTCTCTAAACTATTGACTGTCATCTCTAAAATATTGATAGTTCCTTCGTGGTGTTGACAGTTATCTCTAAAATATTGACATTGATCTTTCATATGACTGTCATCTCTAATATGCTGACAGTTCCTTCGTAGTATTGACAGTTATGTCTAAAATATTTACATAGATCTTTATTAAATTAACCTACAGAATAACTGTCGCAATTTTTACTGAATTGATGGTTTCTCTCGCAAGTTCTATGTAGTAATAGCCGTCACTTCCACAATACTGGACAAAAATATTATTCTTTAGAATATTGAACTTTTCTCGATAACATTGGCATTTATCTCTAGAATATTGGCAGTTTCTCAATAATATTGACAGTTATCTCTAAACTATTGACTGTTATCTCTAAAATATTGACAGTTCCTTCATAGTATTGACAGTTATCTGCAGACTGCAGATTTTTTTGCAGTTTCCTGTTCAGCATAAAATTTGGCAACTTTGCCAAAATGCAATCTTGTGTTACAGATTCGATGAATTGGTAGTTGTTTTTTTTTTATTTTTATTGGTCTCTAAATTTTGATTATTGCCTTTTTTATATTTAATGCGATAGCATTTTCTTTGACGATTTGAATGATTTCAATGAAAAGTTTTCAGTTTTTTTTCAGTTTTTGCCACCTCGGTACAAAACCTGATTTTTTGCTGTTTCCTGATCAGTATAAAATGTAGCAACTTTGCTTTAATTTTTTTAATTTACCACTTTATTTACTGATTTACTGCTGATTTTTATTTTTAATATTTATTTTAATAAAATTACTAAATTACTAAGATTACTAAGATGAAAAATGTGAGAAGCTTCGATAATTCTTTGCATCCTACGAGATCGTATCTCGTACGTATGTCCAATGTGCGAACAATAAAGGTCCATATTGAATTCCTGGTACGAGCTCTGCAATTTCTCTAAAAACAATCTCCAAAGCGGAGAACAATGAACGTCCTCAAGACAATTGCAGGCGTCAGGCGCCGTTGGCCAAGAGTGTTTTTCTTCTAGCGCGTGCTTTTATAACCGTTTACCGCAGTAATTACTTAATTACCACTTCTTTATATAATATATTTATTAATTATAGTGACGCGGTGGTTTGCGGGTTATCCAGCGCTTTAGCCGTAGCGTGAATTGCTCTTGTTGTTCCATTGTTGATCTGCAGGCTAATAATAGAAGCTATTAACATTCTGAGAAGTTTTTTGCCGTAAACCTAACGACTTCAGCGCGTGCCGAGAAAAGTAATGCTGTTCTATTATTAAAATTGAAAAAACTAGTACTATTATAGCATTAGATAGCCTATGCAAGAGTAGGTATATTTGCAATGTGATTGTTTTGAATTGTTTATTAAACGACCCCTCAATAATTTAGGGATATCCAACAATAAACCCCATAGCTCTTGGGAATAAAAAATGACCCCCCATTTATAGTGCTATATCTAATCATTCTCTGTTCGATGTTCTCCATTCCATTATCTCTCGTCATTCCGTGGTCTCGTACCAGCTTCAAATTTTATTATATCAAATTTGGCAATGTAATCATTTATTTAATACCTATAATATTATAATTTATCATAATATACTATCAAATCTTATATAATATTTGATTTTTCTACAAACACCAATCAATCAGAATAGTTTTCTCCGCGAAGCAATAGGTCACGTATCCAAATATAGCTCCTCTACACCTTAAACGCTAATAACAACGCAATAAAGAAAGCTCACACCGCACAAGCTTCAGCTTATCAAAGTGGACAGCAAAAAAAACATAATCACAATGAAATTGATTGAACCAACGCATCGACTAATGATTTATGGCAATTTTAATCCATCAAACGAATTATACGCCTGTTGAAAATCAAGGCAGTCATTAATGGTTACAACAAAGCAGCTAAATTAGAAAAAAAAACGAGGATCCGTCCATATTAATAAACACGATCAAGGACGCAAACTGGATTAATTTGTCCGCATTCTTCCCATCAAAACGATGTATCGATAATTGGATCCTAAGTTGCAAATTAAATTTTAAGTGGTTAATTGCCGCGGTGTATAGAGAATCCTTCATATTTCGATCATGAAATTTTAATTGGTGGATCTGTAAACTTATCCACATTTCCGTTTTGTGATGTCACCGCCTTTAAATACTATCGTTATGCAACTATACCGCTGCACTTGCGCATCGCCGCATATGTCGGCAGATTAATGATAAATAATTGATTATCAATCATTCCATTGTTTCGCAATGACTTATTAGCCTTAACTCGATTAAACAGAAATTTCGACGAGATGAGACAGGCGAGGTCCAGTGTATCACGCTCGCCCATTTTTCCGATCTTCGAGCACAGTCCGAGTCTTTGTGTTCCCGTTACCCTCGGCTCGTTAATAAATACGTTAGAGACAAAAGATCGTTTATCTTGTCCCGGGAATTAAGACATAATTACGTCTATAAAAAAACACGAAATCAATCGGGAGATGATGGATGCCTGATTTACCTCTCACATTTTTTTTCCCATAACAGAGAAGAGCATTGCGTATATGTAGCTCTAATAATGTACAAGTAGCCACGATCCATCAAGTCCACTTTTATCTACAAAGTGATTTTTTTTCCATGTATAAAATAACAAATATTTCACTTTTTCAGTAATAGAAATTGCCATACTCAAGTCCTTATCAACATAAATCGTTTTTAGAAACGTTAATTTAATAGAATTGTTACTAAGAAGAAAATTTACTAAATATTGTCCCAGCTAAAAGTTCAAGGCGTTAAATCTACCTCAACATTGTGTAACCTATCCTACCCTAACTTAACACTACCTGACCTAACATTTTTTCCTTATCTAATATAATTTAAATTAACCCCAAAACGCCCTCAGCTCAACTAATGAACGTTAATAATAATAATTATAATAATATTAATAATCCTACTGCTAGTGTGGTTTTATTAGATACCATCGTAATTTTTGAAAGATTCTCATTAAATTACTTTTATATTTACCACAAGCTTCTGAACTGTTTCTAGTTATGTTACAGCATATTACTTATACAATTAAAGTAAAAGGTCCATTCGGCCGTCAATGGATTGTTAAAATTCCAATGGTTTTATTACAATACAAAAAGGTGGATTTCAAGAAGAATAATAAAATTTCTGTAAGTCATCGAGATTTAACACAACTTCAATATACACGGTGTTTCCTAAACATGGGCCAAAAAATACAAGGGGATATTCCATGGGCTATTCTAATAATATTTTGTTCTTTGATGATGTGTGAAAAACCGCTTTGTTTAAAAAATACAGGGTAATAGAAAAATTGCCAGTAACAATATTATTTGTTAATTTAAAGTTATTAATATTGTTATAGTTTTTATTTTACAATTTTATCACCCTGTACATTTGAAACAAAGCGGTTTTTTACACATCACAAAAGGACAAAATATTCTTAGAATTACCCATGGAATTACCCCTTGCATTTTTGGCCCATGTTTAGGAAACACCCTGCATAAATACGTAAATTATTTTTACCTTAGTTTCCAAAAATTCGTCAAATTTACTCTATTAAAATTTCAATTATTCTGTCAATATTGCATTGACTTCTTATAGTATTCCAAAATGAAATAGAAAAAGTTTTAAGAAACTGTAAATGTGGCAAGTTGAAAATTGCAACTGTCAAATTTTTAATTATTTCTGTATAACTTTCGATAATTACTGTCAAAGTTTCGACGCTTACTTCAATATTTTTAATGATTTATGTCATATTTGCAGTTATTTCTTTAATAATTTTAATAATTCCGCCGAAGTTCAATTATTTTGAAAAACTGTAATCATTATTATAAAATATACAAAAGTACAGAATATTGTTCACGTTTGTGAACATTTAAATAGCGACATTCTGAGATTGCATAAATTCAATAGATAGTAAATCCATTAACTCAGAAAGGATCTTTATATTTTCCAATTAATTATTCTGGCGAAATTCAATTCAAATATTCTATCACAATTTTAACGTTTTAAAGATTTTCTTTATTACTGTGAAACTTTTAATATTCCGACAATATTTCAATTATTGCTGTAAAATTTTCAAGATTCGAGCGAAATATTTAATTATTTCTGTTGTAAGTCAAAAATGTATTACCTTAGTGTCCAAAACTTATTTCAAAATTTCAATGATACTGTTAACATTTCAATAATTCTCTCAATATTGCAATGACGCAGTGGAAGTGGCAGCTTAGATTATATATAATTTGCGAGAAAAACCATTAATTAAGTAAAAATTTCGAAACATTTTCTGCAGGTTGATTTAATAAGGATCAATGTCAATATATTAGAGACAACTGTCAATACTATGGAGGAACTGTCAATAATTTAGAGATAACAGTCAATAGTTTAGAGATAACTGTCAATATTATTGAGAAACTGACAATATTCAAGAGATAAATGCCAATGTTATCGAAAAACTGTCAATATTCTAAAGAATAATATTTTTGTCCAGTATTATGGAAGTGACAGCTATTACTAGATAGAATTTGCGAGAGAAACCATCAATTCAGAAAATTATGACAGTTATTCTGATTTAATAAAGATCAATGTCAATATTTTAGAGATAACTGTCAATACTACGAAGGAACTGTCAATATTTTAGAGATGACAATCATATAAAAGATCAATGTCCATATTTTAGAGATAACTGTCAATACTACAAAGGAACTGTCAATATTTTAGAGATGAAAGTCAATATTTTAGAGACAACTGCCAATATTATACAGAAACTGCCAATATTCTAGAGATAAATGCCAATATTTTCGAGAAACTGTCAATATTTTAAGGAAGAATAGTTTTGTCAAATTATGGAAGTGACACCTAATATTATGCAAAATTTGCGAGAGATACCATCAATTCAGTAAAAAATTCGACACATTTTCTGCAATTTGTTTTAATAAAGACGAATGTGAATATATTAAAGATAACTGCCAATATTATGGAGGAACTGTCAATATGTCACAGATGACAGTCAATGGTTTAGAGAAAACTGTTAATATTATTGAGAAACTAGCAATATTCTAGAGATAAATGCCAATATTATCGAGAAACTGTGAATATTCTAAAGAATAATAGTTTTGTCCAGTATTATGGAAGTTGCACCTAAAATTATATAGCATTTGCGAGAGAAACCACCAATACAGTAAAAATTAGAATGCATTTTTTGCAAGTTGATTTAATAAGGACGAATGTTAATATTTTTGAGATGACTGTCAATGCTATAGAGCAACTGATCATATTTTAGCGATGACAGTCAATAGTTTAGTGGTAACTGTCAATATTTTTGAGAAACTGCAAATGTTCTAGAAATAAATGCCAATATTATCGAGAAACTGTCAATATTCTAAAGAATAATAGTTTTGTCCAGTAGTATTGAAGTGACAGCTAACATATAGAATTTGGGAGAGAAACCACGAATGTAGTAAAAATTACAATACATTTTCTGCAAGTTGATTTAATAAGGACGAATGTGAATATTTTAGAGATAACTCAATACTATGGAGCAACTGTTAATATTTTAGCGATGACAGTCAATAGTTTAGTGGTAGCTTTCAATATTTTTGAGAAACTGCCAATATTCTAGAAATATTTTTTAATAACATTTATTATTGTAATGTTACATAATTATTAAAACTGATCACGTATGATCAACCATTAATTTACCTCGGATACATCTTAACCTAAACTTTAGCCTTGAAATAAATGCCAATATTAACGAGAAATTGACCATATTCTAGGAATTACTCAATTTTTAAGAAGTAATTTATTCAGCAGATTATTTTCCCGAGAAACCTTTTAATTTCATTAAAATATAGATGGGTATTGAGATTTTTGCTGTTAAGTATGATCATGTCTATTTAATTGACATTCTCATATTATAGTGCTTCTACTCTATTAATGATATTTCAAAAACTGGCATAACAATATAATTTATACATTCTTTGTAAATATGGAGTGATAGAATGATATTTTAATTGCGTACTACAACTTATAATGAATGCATTATTGTTGAGACATATGAGTTTGTGTGCTATTATTATTTTTTTGTTTTATTGCGTTATTTGGCTCATCATCTGTTTGCCAAGTCTGTGTACGTTCCTATGGCTCCAGGTTTTCTGGAGTTCCTGTTCGTATGGCTCCAGGTTTTTTGGAGTTCCTGTTTAATCAACTTGGTCATTATGCTATTTCTCATCCTCGTACTGTAAGGTGATCATTCGTACTGGTTGTACCAGGACAGTTCTATTTTTGTAGTCTCTGGACTAGACCAACTATGTCCTGGATTTTGTCGTGATTATTCATGCTTAGTTTAATTATTTCATTTATTAGTAAATCGTGTGATTGATTTGAAACTTTCAAATTTATTTTGGTAGCAAAAATAGAAATTGAATATTGTTAACTAGTTTTCCTGTTTAGGACGTTTAGTTTAGTAGTTTTTCTATATTTACTAGACAATATTAATGGAAGTAAGGAATGGAAAAAAAGTTTCTGTGCTTGCATTTTGCATTTTCTTGTACCTTTAATATAGTGCTATAAATTTTTGTTTCTCAAATACTTCATCAAATCAATTATTAATTATATTTTTTTAATAGTAATTATATTGATCAATGATTAAATCAAAGAATATAATATGAATTAATAATGTTTTTCATTTCGTATATTTATACGTCGCCTATATATTGGAATGTATACCGTATTTTCGGTAAGTAGTCTAGGTATTTGGTTTATTATTCTCAGAAAATTCATGAGATTTCTCGACTCTAGTACCGTATTAACTTCAATGATATACTCATTATTGCATAGCAATAGAATAAAATAACCACAACCGTTTTACCTCGAATCAAGGAATTCATGATGATCACTATCATCAATCAAGAATCAGAATTATTATGGATTAATGAGTTTGGTAACAAAATTCGTTTATTTACATCCAAATGGCATTATGTAAATATTTCATAATGCATGTGTACCTGCGAGTTGAAATCATCTTTTTGTTCGTGTAGTAAAAGCATCCTTAATGAATATTATGCTAATCGAAACTCCAATAAAAATTAATTAATACAGACAACTCCAAATTTGCCCAAGCAGCCGTTCCATGCTGCCTCCAGTAAATCAGTAACCAGGAATTAACGTAGCGTTCATGTCACATACATCGTTGAATATGTAAAAGTCCCTCACAAAGAAGCGATGCGATGCAGAGATAAACGTCCAATTAAGAGGAGTCACAAGACGGCCGCCCTCCTTCTGCTCTACCATTTCCGAAAGATTTCTTCTGGTTTCAAATCGATTAAAACGCGCACCTGAAACTTGTTATGCGAATGTTTTATGGGACGCTCTGCGCGTATCCACGATTTATGGGAAACACGGGAGGAAGTTGTATTTCTATTAATCTCGGCTTGCTATCGCTTAATTGGCCGGTCTCCAGTTATTTGCGTGTAGGTCAGCTTAATAGATTAGCTCGATGTATTATTGTTGCCGCTTCATAGGATGAAGTTAAATAGGAATTACTGACTTAATCTGATAATACATTAATAATGTGAGATGTAATATCAACGGAACTTTAAAAACAAATAGTTTGCGATTAGAAATAGAATCTAAGGATGTATCAAATCTATAAGACAAACTCTAAAAATTCTACTGTCGGTCAAAGATATGAAAGCTTTAGAAAGAAAATGTCGCTGCTTGGCATTGATATTGCTTGGATTTGTTGCAAAAAAATGTGTACCTACAACTACGAGGGCTGTTTGACGGAAGAGTGACTTTTCAAAGGTTGGTAACACTTTCGTTATAATGATTATGTTGCTAGCTCCTGAGGTCTTTCGGAGGTCTACTGTCAAAATTTGGCACCAATCTGACAGATAGATTATGTTTTATACTTATTTGAAGGAAACTGTTTTCGTTGTTTTGTAAATATGTAAAAAAAAAAAATTCGAGTGTTGATTAAACATTATTTTCTACGTGAAAAAACAATTAAAGAAACCGAGGAAAAGTTACGTAAATATTATCCAGAATCTGCTCCGTCCCATGGAATGATTTGTAAGTGGTTTCTGCTTTTAAAAGTGGCCATATGAGCACGGTTGATGCAGATCGTCCGAAACCATCATTTACTGTGACTACTCCAGAAATGGCTAATAAACTCTATGGCCTTGTAATTGGCAATCGTCGAATAAAAGTTTGTGAGATAGCTAATGAAGTAAACATCTCAACCGAACGGGTATACAATATTTTGCATGAGCATTTCAATAAGAAAAAGCTATCCGCGAGATGGTTGCCGCGTTTGCTTAATGGTGATCAAATGCGCGCTCGCATTAAGAATTCAGAAGAATGTTTTGCCGTTTTCAACGTAACTCAAAGGATTTTTTTCGTCGATATGTCGCAGTAGATGAAACTTGGATACATCATTATACTCCAGAAACAAGAATACAGTCTAAATACTGGATTTCTCCATGCGAATATGCTCCCAAAAAGGCAAACACACTTTTTTCGACCAATAAGGTCATGGCCACAGTTTTTTGGGATTCTAAAGGTGTAATCTTTATTAATTGTTTACAAAAAGGAAAAACCATAACTGGCCAGTATTATGCTGATTATGCAGACATGTATTGATGCCGAACTTGAAAAACAACGACCGCATTTGATGAAGAAAAAAAGTGTTGTTCCATCACGATAATGCGCCCTCTCATTCGTCTGCAATTGCTACAACTAAATTGACTGAATTGCATTACGAATTACTGCTTTATCCGCCATATTCGCCAGATCTGGCTCCCAGTGATTTCTTCTTATTTCCAAATTTAAAAAAATGGCTGTGTGGAAAAAGATTTCAGGTAAATGAAGAGGAGATAACCGACACAAATGCATATTTTGAAGACTTTCCGAAAGATTACTTTTTGGAAGGTTTAAAAAAATTGTAAACTCGCCGGGCTAAGTATGTACACTTGAAAGGGTGTTACGTTGACAAATAAAATATATTTTGAACAGAAAAATAACGTTTTCATTAAAAAGTCACTCTTCCGTCAAACAGCCCTCGTATATTCATATAATTCATACACAACCTGTGGAATAACAAAAACCAATAGAGACTCGAAGCGGGCAAGCTGGTGGGCAGAAAAGATACAAAAAGAATTTAAAACCAAGAAGCAACTATGGAAAAAATACCTAGAAAACAGAACAGTACAAGACTATGGCAGATACAAAGAATAAATAAATAGAGTCAAAAAGATAATAAAACAATCAAAAGAAACATCATGGGAAAAATTCGGAGAAAAAATGGAAAAAATAGACATGAGAACCAGAAGCAATACTACAACATTATCAGATGAAACAAGATAGACAAAACGATAAAACTACACCATATAAAGGATAAAATCAATATTCTGAGATGACACCTATAATCCTCCTCTTCTTCTGTCCTGATCCTTGGAAATGATGTGGTGATATCCTACTATCGAATTACTTCTCTCCATGTATCTCTGTTATGGGACCTATAATTGTACCTTGTAAAGAAATCTGCTACTAGAGCATTACAATCATGCTGGATATCCTACTGTGCATTCTATAGCTGGACTACCGAAATACGTGCGGCTTCAGTGAATACAATCCTCCACGCTGTGCAATCATGTGTATTAAACTCGGCAGAGAAATTAATAGAATAGTTTCATTAGCCGGCATGCAACGACGAGAATTAACAGACCGAGAGAGAAGCAGCATACCTGTTCCAAGATTCCATGAGATTGCCTTTTGGACGCTATTATCAAACCGTTTAGAATTTATGATTGCAATGGTATATTATATTTACTTGCGAGGTCTGAGATCCGCATCTTGGTCGGCAGTTATGCAACAAGCGAATTTTGTTTACTTCAAGACGTGCGTGGGCGTGAGGCTTGTCAAGTTAAAGTTGCTGGATAAAAGAACAGGAGCCGTGACTTGTCTCCCAATATGGAATGGGGATTCCATGCATTCTACTAGCTCAAGGGTAGAACTCGGTGTCAATCATTGGATTCATTTTAACGTTATGTTAGTTATGTCGACTTAATAATAATTCAATACAATATAGATTTAAATCACTGGAAACTATTGGTATTGTATAAGTAGAGTAAAACTGCTTAGTTTCTAAAAAAATCGGTGAAAAGTGAAATGTAGAAAAATTACCCTATTAGAATGATCAACATCGCATGTAAATTGCAAACTGATATGTTAATTGTCCAGTAAACCACGGCAACCTTCGATAAACCATTTTAATTATTTTAATTGACCAACACACGTACCAACAGAAAAAAATTATCAGCGCAAACAATTCCTCGGTAAACGTATCATTAAAGTAATCATTTAATTGCGTTCGTTAATTCGCTTTTTATTTTCAATCAGGGAAACCGCATATGAAGATATTACCTCGTAAATTAAACGGTGCAAAAAATTGGGATTGATATTTTAATTACCCCCAGCAAATGATGAGTATTTACATTCCATCCTTTAATTAGAAGGTCATACATCGGTGAAGAAATGCGCTTTTTAGGCGCTTGCAAATAAATGTGTGCAATTAAGTTATAAATTTTGGCGGAGATTCCGACCCCAGAAATGCTTGATAGTATACCGATTTGCTCACGGACCTGTAATTATCAGAGGAGCGTCCGAAATTAATTGAACGTTGAGGAGATGAAAAAAAATGACGGGAACTAATAGATCCAATTTGGGTATAAATTACGGCTGAATTAAGAGAATGTCGAGTATTTATGAAATGCGCATTACTAGTGCTTATATAATTTATTAATATATGAACGCCTAAATGTGCTTATTAAATTTTTAGAGAATTTCTTGCTGCTTGTACAGCACTTTACGTGTGTTTGCTATTGCGTCCGCGTAAAATTTACTTTCTGCAGTGCCGGTTTCCCACAGGCCACTTTCCCAGTCTCCTCGTGATCCGTGTATTCCGATTCGTACCACAGACAGGGGTCCTAGAAGGGCACACCTGATGCTTTTAATTGCAACTAAAATCCGATTCGCACGTTCTTTTCAATTTTACTCTCCTCAGCCGTCGGCGCTTTTGAGTAATAAGACGTTAAAACGCACCGGCAAGATATAATAATTAATATGAAGAATAGACCCCGTGACCGACGATCATGCCTTTTTAATGTGTGAAGCTAACAGAAACTTTAAAGTAATAACAGACATCAAAAACGCATCACGCCGGGCAATCTCGAGACCGAGGAGGTGGTTTTGTTGTCTCGTTTTTCCACGACACGCTGAAAACACAGAGGAAGAGAGTTGTGGAGGATTGCCAGCGTATCGCTACATTGTTGGATACATAAACAGTATAGCAGTTATGAACTGGCAACTTTGGATTCACTTGAACTGCTTGATATAAAATAATGACAAAATACTTTTAAGCTCATGTACACATATGAGCCTTAAGTGTGATGAAATTGATGCCACTAAACGTGATAGTGAATATACATGTAAATGAAAACAAATGATTTCATTACATGAGCTCTATCATTGCTGGAAAAGAACTGTTTGGAAGAATGATATTTATGTAAGTAGTTCAAATTAACCTCTAGGTACAACAATATTAAAATCAATTAAGCACAAGTCAAAGTAAAAATAGTAATAAAGAAATAATTTTTTTCTATCATTTACATGTAAATGAAAACAAATGATTTCATTACATGAGTTCTATCATTGCTGGAAAAGAACTGTTTGGAAGAATAATATTTATGTAAGCAGTTCAAATTAACCTGTAGGTACAACAATATCAAAATCAATTAAGCACAAGTCAAAGTAGGAATAGTAATAAAGAATATGTTTTTTTCCATCAGTATGTAAAGGATTTTTTGTCAAAAATAAAAAAAAAAAATTGCAGTAGGCTAAAGTTTTTATCGAATTTTAATTATTTTTGTTCCCATTGTTTTAGAATTTCCTGACACTTTCGCAGACGTGCTGAGTTTATCAACCAGCTACTTTCTACCTTCTCTAACTAACCCATCAAATATTTAATGTTTCATTATATCAGTTTGTAGTAAGTAGTAGTAGTAGTTTGTAGTACACTAAGAAGTTTGAGTACTTGTTTGATCAAAAATTCTCTCACATCGAAGTGGTGCATCTTTGAAGTGGAATTAAAGCTGGGATCGCCAAGAGTACTTTTTTGATTAAGATTCTCTCACATCGAAGTTTTACATCTTTGAAGTGGAATAAAAGCTGAGATCGTATTTTTTCATTTATTGTTACATTGATTTTAAAGGTTACATTGCCATTGTCGTGGTGCCAGGTGATTGCGAGCAAATCGTACCATGGTATTTTTGTGATGGTTATCTGCAGATTCAGTTTCTTGGAGCTACCTGGTCGATTAGGTTTGAATGCAGAATTTTGAGGAGGTTTAGTTTAGGTTTAGTTAATGGATTTTGGGTTTTAGATTTTTGATTTGGACGCCTTCATTGTTCATATGGCAAACCCTGGCGTTAAGTCCGAGGTTTCTAATCACTTATTTGGTTTGTGTTGTTTTGTCACATAGAATCCTTATTGTATGTTGGTCAGGAGATCTAAATGATTGTTTGGCCGCTAGCTCATTTAGCGTTATCCAGGGTGCACGTGTAGTCTTCTACTACGGACGCGAGCTAGTTTGCACCCCATTTTACATGATGAAGTATGTACGCAACAAATTATATGAAGTCCAGCTGCGGCCAAAGAAGAAATGTTTAAATCGCTGTCGTAGCTTCCTACTTTATTTATTTGTATTTTTTATTTGTATTTTATATCAAGTAGATCATTCAATTTATGTTTCACACAATTCTATGTATATTCCTGTTTCTATTCTATTTTGCAATATTCAGTGAACGAAAACCGTGAAACTGAAATTTTGTTGAATATAATATAAAGTGTGTTTTTTTCACCAAATCCACCAACTCTGTTAGTATCATTACTATTTCTCAAAAACCAGGTTACAGTTCAATATGTATCTAGTGTTTTTTGTAGTGATTTCTATTTTGACCAATATATCTGTTGGGTCTTTGGATGTGGATCATTAAAAAAAACAGACCATATACAGGGGGTCCAAGATAAGGATCAACAGCATGGGGATTCCGGGTCTTTGGATGTGGATCATTAAAAAAAACACACCATATACAGTGTGTCCAAGATAAGGATCAAGAGCATAGGGATCTCGGAAACCGTTAAACTTACAAAGGAGGTTACATTACAAAAAGAGGTGCAATTTAGTTGTCAATAATATTCTGTTGAGAAAACCAGAAGTTTCGTAAACGAAAACCTTGAAACCAAAATTTTATTGAATATAAAACAAAGCGTCTTTTTTTAAAGATCCACCAATTCTTTTAGTATCATTAGTATTTCGCGAAAACGAGGTTACAGTTCAATATGTATCTAGTGATTTTTCTAGTGATTTCTATTTTGATGAACATAACGCAACTCATTGAATCTTTGGATGTGGATCTATAAATAAAAACGGACCATATACAGGGTGTCCAAGATAAGGATCAACAGCATAGGGATCTCGGAAACCATTAAACTTACAAAGGCGGTTACATTACAAAAAGTGGTGCAATTTAGTTGTCAATAATATTCTGTTGAGAAAACCAAAAATTTCGTGACCGAAAACCTTGAAACCAAAATTTTGCTGAATATAAAACAAAGTGTATTTTTTTAAAGATCCACTAACTCTGTTAGTATCATTAGTATTTCTCGAAAACGAGGTTACAGTTCAATATGTATCTAGTGATTTTTCTAGTGATTTCTATTTTGATAAACATAACGCAACTCATTGGATCTTTGGATGTGGATCTTTAAATAAAAACGGACCATAAACATGGTGTCCAAGATAAGGATCAACAGCATGGGGATCTCGGATACCGTTAAACTTACAAAGGTGTTAAATTACAAAAAAAATAAGCAATTTAGTTGTCAATAATATTCAGTTTAGAAAACCAGAAATTTCGTGAATGAAAACTTTGAAACCGAAATTTTGTTGAATATAAAACAAAGTGTATTTTTTTAAAGATCCACTAACTCTGTTAGTATCATTAGTATTTCTCGAAATCGAGGTTACAGTTCAATATGTATCTAGTGATTTTTCTAGTGATTTCTATTTTGATGAACATAACGCAACTCATTGAATCTTTGGATGTGGATCTATAAATAAAAACGGACCATATACAGGGTGTCCAAGATAAGGATCAACAGCATAGGGATCTCGGAAACCGTAAAACTTACAAAGGCGTTTACATTACAAAAAGAGGTGCAAGTTAGTTGTCAATAATATTCTGTTGAGAAAACCAGAAATTTCGTGAACGAAAACCTTGAAACCAAAATTTTGCTGAATATAAAACAAAGTGTATTTTTTTAAAGATCCACTAACTCTGTTAGTATCATTAGTATTTCTCGAAAACGAGGTTACAGTTCAATATGTATCTAGTGATTTTTCTAGTGATTTCTATTTTGATAAACATAACGCAACTCATTGGATCTTTGGATGTGGATCTTTAAATGAAAACGGACCACATGCATGGTGTCCAAGATAAGGATCAACAGCATGGGGATCTCGGATACCGTTAAACTTACAAAGGTGTTAAATTACAAAAAAAATAAGCAATTTAGTTGTCAATAATATTCAGTTTAGAAAACCAGAAATTTCGTGAATGAAAACTTTGAAACCGAAATTTTGTTGAATATAAAACAAAGTGTATTTTTTTAAAGATCCACTAACTCTGTTAGTATCATTAGTATTTCTCGAAATCGAGGTTACAATTCAATATGTATCTAGTGATATTTCTAGTGATTTCTATTTTGATAAACATAACGCAACTCATTGGATCTTTGGATGTGGACCTTTAAATGAAAACGGACCACATGCATGGTGTCCAAGATAAGGATCAACAGCATGGGGATCTCGGATACCGTTAAACTTACAAAGGTGTTAAATTACAAAAAAAATAAGCAATTTAGTTGTCAATAATATTCAGTATAGAAAACCAGAAATTTTGTGAATGAAAACTTTGAAAGATCCACCAACTCTTTTAGTATCATTAGTATTTCACAAAAACGAGGTTACAGTTCAATATGTATCTAGTGATTTTGTAGTGATTTCTATCTTGGCCATCATAAAGCAACTCTTTGGATCTTTGGACGTAGATCATTAAAAAACACGGACTATATATATATATATATATATATATATATATATATATATATATATATATATATATATATATATATATATTGTGTCCAAGTTAAGGATCAACTGCATGGGGATCTCGGAAACCGCTAAACTTACAGAAGTGGTTAAATTACAAAAAAGTTGAGGAATTTAGTTATCAATAATATTGTTGAGAAAACCAGAAATTTCGTTTATAAACGCTATCTTGTACACCAAAAAAGTGGCAATGAGAAAGTGCCTTTTGTATTTTTATACTTTTTCAAATAACTTGAGAAAAGCATATTAACGAAATCGCAAAATTTCGGACCACTAAATTGCGCAACATTTTTTATAATTTAACCGTGTTTGTAACTTATACTGTTTCCGAGATACCCATGCTGTTGATCCTTATCTTGGACACCCTGTATTTTTGTATATTTTTGAAACCATTTATTATGTCAACGTTTTGATATTAGATGGCAATATTTTGAAAGTCACGTTTCTTTAGTATATGATACAAGTGCATAAGAGAGCCGTTCAAGCATGCTCTCTGAGTTTAAGAGGATGACGAGTGCTTTTAACGACGCAATTTAATTGGTCAATAAATGTATTACTCGTACTAGGAAACTTTAAAACACTCAGTGCTAAAAGGTGGATTTTCGCACGCTTATTACTTCGATAATCAAAGATTATGATGCAGGTGCGATAATTTTCCTTTTTTTTATTTTCGCTAATGATTTGATTTTTACTTTGCTGATAGTACGATCTAATGTTCTACACTAAATCGTACATTATTCTACATTAGACACTTTCTCAATGAATTGTACAAAATTTTAAAATGAAATTACCAATTTTTATATTTTTTCAAACTAAAAGTGTTCTACAAATTTAAATACATTCTTCCAATTTTGTAAAGAAACGTAAGTTACGTTATTCGTCCATAATATGAGGCAGTGATTTTGAAAGTGGTATGTATATAAAGTAAAAAAATATCCTTTTTTTAATTCAGATAAGTACAGAATACATAAGGAATGTGGTATATTTCAGGACTTTTCTCAATTTAAAAAAAAGGACTTACCCCACTTTCAAAATGTGTAATCGAGGGAATCGAGTAATGGCATTGTCGATATTTTGAATTGCCTAAGCACATTTTTTTATATATATATATATATATATATAGTTCGTTTAATTGCCAAAATGAGAATTCTCCATGCATTTTCATGGGGGTTTTCACTGTATTATTCAAAAGTGTAATCTACTAGAGCTTTCATGGAAATGTCTTAGATTTTTAAGTGCATATCAAATTGGTATTTTTGATCAAAAGTTAAACATGTATTAGCAGTTTTATTTTTCACATTTTTGGACTTTTTACAAAACTCTAGCAGCGTTATTCATAAAAATTTAAACCGCGGTGGCTTAGCGGTGTTCTACAAACCACCTTCTACATAAAAAATACATTAAAATTCAATTAAAACACAAAAATTATACATTTACAGTGTTATTCATAAAAATTTAAACCGCGGTTTACAGGTGGTTTAATCAACGTGGTTTGTAGAACACCGCTAAGCCTGCGCAGTTTAAATTTTTATGAATAACACTGTAAATGTATAATTTTTGTGTTTTTACTGAATTTTAATGTATTTTATATTTTTATTTCAAACATAACTTTAAATTTACAATTTTCGTGAAAGGATTTGAATTTGTTTAGAAAATATTCATCGATATGCAAATAAATTAGGCAACATTACTTTTCACAAGTTATATGTAGAAAGTTCTTAAACAAATTATCGTATAGTTCATTTCAAGAAAATTTATATCTAATATTAAACAAAATAATATTTTATTATATAGGGTTTATAATAAAATAAAGTTATTTACCGTTAACTTTGAACATCCTGTAGAAATTTAGTTATCAAACAATGTCAACGTTCTTACATCTTACATGTAATTTTCATGAAACTATCTACTATAGCTTTTTCAGTTATAAAATAAATAGCAATTTCTAATACAGTATTTTTTTTCAAAACTTAAATATTTGCTGAAATGTCTTTGATTTTTCACATTTTTCGTCTTGTCACACACCCTTAATGAATATTTTTTGCGATTCTATGGAATTCAAAATGCATTTTTTATTTTCATTTGAAATTTCACTTTACAGGTACAATTTTCGTAAAAATATTTAAAAGAATTGTAAACACCCTTTGAACACCCTGTAGAAATTTCGTTATCAAACAATGTCAACGTTCTTACATCTTACTTGTAATTTTCATGGTACTATCTACTATAGCTTTTTCAGTTATTAATAGCAATTTCTTATATAGTATTTTTTTTCAAAAGTTAAATATTTGCTGAAATGTCTTTGATTTTTCACATTTTTCGTCTTCTCACACAAATCTTAATGAATATTTTTTGCGTTTCTATGGAATTCAAGATGCATTTTTTATTTTCAGTTGAAATTTCACTTTACAGGTAAAAATTTCGTAAAAATATTTAAAAGAATTGTAGATTAATTAGGAAGTTTATTTTTCAAAAGTGATATGTAGAAATTACCTTACAAAAATGTAAAATCAGTTCATTTCATGGAACAGTTTTTCAGTGCATTTCAAATTGAATTTGGTTTTTTTTTCAATCGTTAAATATTTGCTGAAATTACATTGATTTTCACATTTTATGTTTTTTTACTTAACAGGTGATAATTTTTTTTTGTGTTCTTAAGGAATTTCAACGCATTTTTAAGTTTCATTTGAAATTTCACCTTACAGATACAATTTTCGTGAAAATATTTATTCATATGTGTGCAAATAAATTTGGTATGTTATTTTTCGAAAGTGATGTAGAAATTTCTTAGAAAAATAGTCGCACAGTCTCAGGTAAATTTAAAATTTTAAACAACACTTTATTTCAATATAGAATTTTTGTTAACAAACAATGTTAAGGTTCTTAGATGTTTTATGTAAATTTTATGGAACTCTACTAGATTGTTCGGTGCATTTCTAATTCAATTGGGTATTTTTGGTCAAAAGTTAAATATTTGCTGAAATGTCTCTTCTCATAAAACTCCTTATAAATAATTGTTGTCTAGGTTAGTATATTATTCATTTAACCAAATCCATTAAATTGCATTTAATCCATTTTATATTTTTGATTATTATTTGTTATTTGTTAAAGTGCTTTCTGGTATATTCTAGTATTTATTTATTTTTGTTTCCTACTAGTTTCGGCCTAATATTCTGCCATCATCAGGGTGACACAAAGAGTCAAATATAATCTTGAAAAGTATAATTTACTTTACAAAAACCCCTGATGATGGCCGAATATTACGCCGAAGCTAGTAGGAAAAATAAATAAATAAATACTAGAAGATACCAGAAAGTACTTTAACAAATAACAAATAATAAAAAAAAAATGTGTTCTTTTGTAATTTCAATGAATTTTTTATTTTGATCTGTAATTGCATTGTTTATTTCAGAAGTTTGTTAGTTAAACGGATAATGCAAAATATATGCGTTTTGATTACTAATATACCGCATTTCGTAAAAAATAATAAAATCATAAAAAATGTCTGTTGACGGATTTCTGAAATAATCGATTCAATTATACTTAACAGGTACAATTTTCGTGAAAATATTTATAAACAGGTAAATAAATTTGGTATTTTATTTTCCGAAAGTGATATGTAAAAAAATCTTTAAAATTATGTTTTTTTTATAGAATTTTCGTGGAATTGCAATATTTTATATAGCAAGGTTAACGTTCTAAGATATTAAATGTATTTTTTATCTAAATGTCTTAGATAATTGCAATTTGTCAATGCAATTTGTCAGTGCACTTAAAATTGAAATTGGTATTTTTGATCAAAAGTTAAATGTTTGCTAAAATTTCTTAGATTTGTCACATTTTTAGGCTTTTTATAAAGCTCTACATTTACAATGTATGTGCTCCTAGAGAATTTTAGTGCATTTTTTATTTTCATGTTAAATTTCACTTACAATTCAAGAAAATATTTTGCATTTGATTAGAAATTATTTATAGATAATCAAATAAATTTGGTAATTTTATTTTTCGAGAGATATATATATGTTTAAAGTATTTTAAAAAATCGTACAGTTCATTTAATGAAAATTTATAAGGTACAAAACTAACCTTTTCATAGAATTTTCGTTGAACTACAATCTTTTATGCAGCAGGGTTAACGTTATTAATTACATTTTAAATGTAAAATTTATAGGATTGCCTTAGATATTTGAGTGCATTTCTAATTAAATTTGACATTTTTTATCAAATGTAAATATTTGTTGAAATTTCATCGGATTTTCACAGTAGTAGTAACAATATTTAACTTATATTTTCATCCATTTTGCCAGTTATTATTATATTTTTTATTGTTTTCTTTCTTCTTTATTAGAGTACTTATTGGTGGTATTTAAATATAAAAATATCTATTGTTTTTATTATTTTTTAACACCTCTGAAAAAATATAAATAATAAAAACAAAAAAACATATTTATATTTAATATCTACAAGTACTCTAATAAAGAAAGAAAAAAACAATAAAAAATATATTATTGGCTGTCGATGACCTGCGGTCTTTTTGTCTTGATTTTTTTACATTTTTCAGCTTTTCACAATATTGTAAATCTATAATTTTTGTTTTCATATGCTGTGTTCTTGTGCTCTTAAAGATTTACAATAAAAAATTAGAAGACTTAAATTTTAGTAACAAAACAATCTCAAACTTGTGTCTGAATTGTGAACATCATTTTTCCAACATATTTGTTATGTAGAGAAAGTGCAAAAAAATGGTGTAGATATAAGGCAATGTTTTTGTTTAAAGGCCCGATTCAATTAAAATATAAATTATCTTTGCAGCAGAGTGGAACAGAAGCCCGAAGTAATTCGATGAATCCACATAATTTCTGCATTAACCTGGCTCCACCTTCTTGTTTTAAAATTGGCCGAAAAAAAAAACTCTTCAGCATTATCGAGCCCTTTGTATTCCGATCGTCCAGGTAGTTAAGGCCGAGATGCGCACCTAATTAAGGACAATGATCATTGTGGAAGCTGCTCTCTTAAATCCCATCACGTCTCGTCGGCGTTTTTGCCGTCCGGCCGTCCGAAATCTGCGCAATTACCGAGCGAGGAAGACGCTGAGAAGCCGTTGTCATAAATCTCATTACCTCCGCAATGCGATTATCATAATTAGACGTCGAAAGCTGGGAAAATGATGGAAACGCGAGGGGGATCCCCCGCTCTCCCTCGCAATTTCCGCCGGTCATTATCGCCGATGTTACAAATATTGCTTCCTGTCAGCACAGCCATTAGGGAAGCGAAAAAATGAGCAGCTTTTTTCTCTCGTTACAAGCGGTTTGTGTGCGTCTTGCACCGACCAGGATGCTAAAAGGTGTTAAGCGAAGGTCGGTGTTAAAATAAACTACTTTTATTATTAATCGAGGCGATAAATTACAATCTTAATTGAATTTCATCCTCTCCTAAGCGTATGGGTTACGCTATAAATTCGCAGGGCGCGCTGATTTAATCGATACGCGATGCGTGGATTATAAATTGCTTTCTTTATTAGTACGCTATTCTTTAATGTAAATATAATGGCGTTCATCGCAATTTTATTGTAATGCTCTGAACATGCAAAATGTTGCATAATACTTGCGGATTTGCATACAGTGCGGCTTGGCGAACTTTATTTTTATACCATAACTGCAACTGTCTAATTTGATGCAATGGCCGCAGTTTTTCAGAAAACGTGAAGCACAATGTAGATCATTAATATTTAACAGCATAAACGTTCCAATCGCAAGGATATTCCAAATATATCGTTAAGCGGTTTTAATCGAGCGTACAATCGGTCACGCCGACAATATAACTATTAGTTAATGTCACTACAATCAATCAGGAGATGATTTAGATCCATGCCAAGGTTAATTCCTGCAATGACTTAATAAATTTCATATCATTCCAGGGACTGCTTTCCAGTGCAGCCTTGAATCGTCGATGAAAATGTATCATCTTATTAACCGTTTGCATTCACCATTACAATCTATTAATAACATTGCAATTATCCGGATAATAAATTACCTTTTTTGGCATTGCTATTTATCACGTGTAGTAACACTGTATTCCTTCACATAAATTTATTTAACAAACAAATACGTTCTTTTCTATCGATAATATGCAGCAAAAATTGTCAAACACGCGTGAGTTATTGCGCGAATTAATCATTTATTATATTCACTTGTAATTTAATCTCATAAGTCGCAGATTAATGCAAATACGTACTTGAACTTTAGAATCCTAGCGGTCCATCCTCTTATTAATGCGAATTTTACGTAATTATCAAATGCGCGTGGGACTCAACAGTAAATATGAAGTTAATAATTACCAAATGCAAAAACTTTTCACAAAGTAAGTATAAAAACAAATTATTATTTATAAAGAGCCCCACAGTCTTACTATCTGTAAGATAATAATGATACTCATAGAAAGTATCAAATATAAAATAACAAAAATACTTCATTGTAACTAAAAATGTTAATGAATAAATAAGGCGAATTGTAAAATATACTAATTATTCAGTTCGCACTAAGTGAAACATATTCAATAAATTTTAAGGCTGAGACCTTCAAATTTAGATAGAAAATGGTTAAAAAGTTTTGGAATAGGTTTCGCCAGAAAGAAGAAAATCTTTTTTGGAAGAAATACCACCAAGAAGGAGACCACCAGATGTCGTTTATTAATTGACATATGATAAAAATTGATAAATATGGTTCATTACTTGATACATATCAAAAATTGACAGATGTCAACCGGTTTTTTTTTTGACAGATAAATTAACAGATTTTAAAGCTGAGATGTTCCAAAGCTTCAAAATTTAGATAGAAAATGGACAAGAAAACTATTAGAATACTTTTTACCAGAAAGAAGAAAATCTCTTCAAGGATGAAAGACCACCAAGAAGGAGACCACCAGATGTCGTTTATTAATTGACACATGTTAAAAATTGATAAATATGGTTCAGTAATTGCCACGTGTCAGAAATTGATAAATATGGTTCCTTAGTTGACACATGTCAAAAATTGACAAATATGGTTCATTAATTGGCACATATCAAGAATTGACAGATGTCAACTGTCAATTTTGTGTCAAAAAATTGCGGTAATACATTTTTACATAAATAAAGTAACTAAAACGAAAACCTAAATATTATATTGGTTTACACTCCATCGTAAATTTGCAGTTTTCAGTGATACTGAAACAGTATAACTATAACATTGACGTGTATCATCAATTTCAAAAACAATGATGATACACGTCTACAGGGTGTTGTAAATAGAGTAGGATTGCATGGGTATCTCTCTTATTCTTAAAGCTAGAAACATAATGTGAAGCAGCATACAAATCTGCATAACATTGCCAATTTAACCATATCTCTAGCTATCAAAATAAGAAAGATCCCCATGCAATCCTACCCTATTTAATACACCCTGTATATCACGATTTATTAAATAATTGATAAATTAATATCAATTAATTTACTGACAGTTTTCAGTCATATTTTGACATGTCGAATTGAGAAGGGATGGCTGACATAAAAATGAGTACTGCTTCAAACTACTGCTTCATAACATAAATGACTACTGCTTAATAAAAAACAGACATGTCTTTTAAAAAATGACATATGGAATCAATTCAAAAATATCAATAATTCGCTAAAAAATGTTCATGATGTTCATGATGAAATGTGCATTGAAGCAAAATATTACATTTGTTATATAAAAAAAAATCGATGATACGTTGATAGCTACACCTGTTAAGTTAACGTATATTATGAATTTTCAGTTTTCAGTCATATTTTGACATCTGACATTAAGAAGGTATGGCTGTAATTAAAAATAGTTACTGCTTTATAAAACAAATTACATGTCTTAACAGTTTTCTGTACTAGTCTGAAAAATATCAATACATAGCTAGAACATAATTGCTGCATTGTGTGCACAAAATGCTGCACAAAAATGAAATCTGTTTTCCAAAAACTGATATTCAATTGACATTAACCAATGTACTTTAGAGAGATAATATACAGAAAATTATGGGTAAGAGAACTAAGAAGAAGAATTATGCTATGATATGAAAATTTGTAAACTGAAGATGGAGAGGAAGATATAAATCCGTCATACAGTGTGACTAAAAAGTCATGAACCTCCTCACTATAGCGTACATTATTTTTAGAAAAAAAGTTTTTAACGAAAGTGCGATAGCTTATTTGGCACAATTTAATGATTTTTATTTTATTTTTGTAAAGCGACACTTTTTGTGTCAATGATAACCTAAATTTTTCTATTGACTAATTTGATAGCTTTTATTCTCTGCACGAATATCTAAAAATACCACGAGGTTACATGACAAAAATTTCTAAGATCATTGAGTTTAATGTCTGACAAAAATATGAAAAATTATAGACTGCCTTGGAAAACAAGTGATACAAGTTATGATACAAGAATGATTACGCCCATTGAAAGATATTCATTTATTAACGATTTCATCGTTCTCTGGGTGTAAGCATCGTAGTAACGCCCTTGGTGCATAAATAGCTATTACACCCTCGGACAAATAAAGGCCTTCCGCTACGCGTCGGACCCCAAACATGGACTGCGGGCGTAAACTATTCTTTCGGCCCTAGATATGTAAATAACTAAAACATTATTGAACTATATATGGATAATTCTTAGGGGCAATGGTTCAATTGTTTATTATTAATTTAAAATGCCCATGACGAAACGTAAAAATCGACAGGTAATGAGAGACTGCTTCCTAAATTGGGCAACTACCAAGCCTATTGCCTTATCCAAATTGCTGCCCGGAGTCGGTGTTTACAGTTCCATTGCTTATTAATTATTGTTACGGTAGACTAATCAAATAGTAATAATTACACAGCTCGCGCTCTCCAAACTGCCAATTCATTACCGTAATGTTCGATTTACGATCGTAAAAAAGGTACAAGTACGAGCGCAACCTTTTTTTATTTACATTTAATGCATGAGAACGGCAAGTCTTGTGGAACAGTGCATTGAAATTGTAGCGATTCTTGTATGATCGATTGTTTCAAAATGGATAATTGGAGTCTGAGAGCTAACATTACATGTTAGCATGCATTTAATCAATAGTCAAGTTGTTTTCGACAATATGTTAATTGGGAAAACAAGTTGAAGTAGGTACGATCGCGGCCAAAAAAACTGGGACAAGTTTTATACTGGAATTTGGCTAAAATTAAGCTGTGTAGTCAAGTCATTCGTCTCTGCAAAGAAAAATCAAGTAACATGTCATTGTCATGCTGACATAAATCTTGATATATACCTATATGTTAGTTAATAGACACTCACATTTTGGAATGGCCCATTAAGTTAGTACTAATATGATTTATTTCTTTAGCCTGAGTAGTTTCGGTTATGAAAAACCATCTTCAAAGGCATATGTATTTAATGTTTATATATCTTGAATTTATTTGAAATGTAATTTTAAATTTGATAGATGTCTAATTTTGTAAAATTAATAACGTTTCGACAGGTTCGTCATCCAGACGATTTCGACGGGGTGGCAAAATAGTGTTATATTTTTTGAAAACTGAGCAAACAATGCAATATTTTTTCTTTCAGGTATGGTATGGTATGGTATGGTATGGTATGGTATGGTATGGTATGGTATAGTATGGTATGGCATTTTACGGTATGGTATGGTATGGTGTGGTAAGGTATTGTGTGGTGTGGTGTGGTGTGGAAAAATCTGTTGGGAAAATTCGCTCGTTGACGATCGTACAAGATTTTTAGTATTTCAAGCAAATATGAAGCTTTTCATGAGCATGTAGTTTGTAGTTTTACATCATAATTCACTTAAATCTAATAATCAGACATTTTTGACAAACTAAACAATGTGTATATTTAAAACGGTGCATTGCCAAAAAAAAATATTTCGAGAAAGTGTTGCCTGGTTAAGAGAAGCGGAATGCTTCCCAAAAGCTGGGAATGTTGGAAAATAAAATTGTTTATTTCAAAGCTACGTAAGTATTTTTTGCGTTAATTGTTTGCTGCTAAACTGTAATATCTTGAAGGATAAGGTGAGTGATTTTCAAAGGTGATTACAATCAAGCTGCGTCCGAGTTCTATTCTAGATAGTTTGAAGCGACGTGCGTGTTGAGAAGAACGGAGCCGAACGTTGGCAGGCTGTAATTTCCAGCAAGGCATGTGATGCCTTTATTTATTGTAACCCAGTAGGCATTACACACAATATACAAATAAATTGATGGCAATCAAGCGCGGAGTACATAAAGCAAACGAATCAATCACATAAACATAAAGCAAATGCATACACATACACGTATTATAATTACATATCAGTATTTTATTGCGTCGGATCAAAGTGCAGGCCTGCAGGTCCAAGACTGCACGAAGGTCGCATAGCACATTCACTCCGGTATCATGCAGATTATGCAAAATTCTTTCTGCGACTTTTTAATGCAGAATTCTTATTGCATCGGTGGGATGGACTCGGAGCGTGAAACTATTACATTAGTCTTGCACTTTGCAATTTGCTCCATACCTCACGGCGAAACGTATTAATAACTTATGTACTGATAAAGATATGTGCCTTTGTCGCAGATACGGCGACTTTCAGTATTTATTAAATATTGTTAACCCAGTTTCTCGGTTCTAACTCAATACGCTCCACGGAGCACACTAAAAATCTGCTAAGGGAGTGATCTCATACCACTTGTTACCACGTGAGTTATCTTGAGATTGCGAGCGAATTGATAACTAAATCAGAAATAATTGGCACGGTATCCAGTCTTCTGATTGCTGCGGATGCCCGGTAGCTCACAGTAGCCGTTAATTTCCACAGCGTCTTATTGTAGCCAGAAGAGCCTGCGGCCGTCGAAATTCCACCATCTGATTCCGATCTAAGGAGCATTTATTTTGATATTTTTTCGCATCCATGCCTGTCGGCTGTCAGCGCGGTGGAGGCTTTCTTGTGGGGAGTCCTTGGTCTGTCTTCATCTGGCCGTGTTGTGCAGGCTTGTGCACCGCAGGCGATCTCCTCTTCGCCGAGGAGTCGTGATACCTGGTGACGGGTCAGCCATCGGGATCCTGGGATTGCCCATGAAGACGTCGCCTTCGATTTATCACAATTATTGGCGACACGTTTTGTTAGCGCCGTGAACCGATCGTCTTCCACCATCGACATTTGCATATACATGATTTGATTATGCATTTGTGGGATGGACGGAGATGTGTGTTCCGTGGTACAAGTGTTGCGGACATTAATTTGAATTTAATATACTCGTGCATATCAATCTGGAATTATCCATCGGCTAGATCTTGTACCGCAAGATAACATCGATATAACATCTGTTCTCTTTCTCCTTGGTTACATTTTGGATTACGGTAGTCTAATCACCCTCTAAACTCACTTATGAATACTTAACCATATATTGTGGCTGTTACAAAAGTACGGAATAAATTCATTATACAGGGTGTCCTAAATAGAGTAGGATTGCATGGGTATCTTTCTTATTCTTAAAGCTAGAGATCTGGTTAAATGGGCAATATTGTGCAGTTTCATAAACTGGTTCAGATTATGTTAAAAATTTCCAAAAGTCCGAGCAGTTTAGAAGATTAACATTTTGCAGAAGGCAAATTGTGATTTTATAAATAAAATTTATGGATAGATGCATCCTACTTTTCTAATTGTGGATTATTTAGTCATCATAGCGAATACTATTGAGCTCAGGCCAATCCACACATAGTGATTCCAAGGCGAAAACAAGTGCAGTTCGGCTTTAATGTTTTTTGTGGCATATTGGAAAATGATTTACATGGTGCTATAATATTTCTAACTGCACAACGTCATTTGGAAGTTCTTCTAATAACCTTATAAGATTTATTGGCTAATTTACCTTTGGCACAAAATATTTAAATATAGTACCAGTAATATGCCGCCCCTCCACTCAATACTAGATATATTATTACTTATTTAAACGGCCATTTTAATATCAGAGTAATAGCGACTAATACATCTGTTCAGTGGCCAACCAGATCTGCATACTTGACGCCTCTTTACTTTTATTTGCAGGATACTTTAAAAAACAAAATTTGTGGAAGTAACTTCAATTATAATAAAGTAGATGAACTTCATGAAGCAATGACATAGGTAATAAAAGGCGTTATTCGCAACACATTGCGATAAGTAATTGGCAATATTCTAAAGCGCTGTCAATTCTGTTTAGCTTCTTTTTGGCCATTTAGCCAATAATAGTCAGCATTTTGAGAATTTTAAAATAATTTATTGTTATTTTACTACTTAGTTGTATTACCATTTTTTTACATATGTTTTCAAAATAGTTTATAGAATAAAAACAAAAATCTGCGACTTGCATCGGGTAAAGCTAGTTAGGGCGCATGGAAAAAGTGCATTCTGAATGAAATTGGAACAATTAAGGCGTTTATTTTGAAAAGTGCACATGTCCAAAAACTAGTTTTGTGGGAAATTTAAAAAAGGTAAAAAAAGTTACAGTGGAAGTTATACTCAAAGTACTGGGAAAATAGATCTGTTGAATTTATTTCAACTTATTTAAACATAAAAATGATTTTAAATAAGAACTGTGAAACGAGAGAAAAAACAGGGGAAAAGTTGGAATGTAACTGTCTTGTAACAGGCAAATGAAAAACAAAATCATTTTCCTGATACACGCGACTTGTATTGTTTTTTCGAGAAAAGGGGTTTGTTAGTGGATAGACATTCGTCTTGAAAGTCGTTTACTGTTAATGACTCGATTTGTGCATTTTTGGACTTGTGTTGTTTTTAAAATAAGCGCTTCAATTAATACTTCCCATATTTTTGATTTTGATAGAGGTTGTTATACATCGTTGACAAAAGAAAAAAAAGTCATTTAGTGCGTGTAAAAATCAAATATGGCGGCCTTTTAAAATAAGAAAGTTGCTATTAATATCTCGGAAACCACCTTCTTGACTTTTGTTTTGACTTTATTCTTAAGTTTGTTGCGATCGAATCAAGTAACTTTAATTTTAAACTTATTTCCGCATCTTTAATAATTATGGAAGTATCGGAGTTTTTAGAAAATCACGACTTATAGTTTTTTTAGATTAATTTATAAACTCCTCGGGCTTTTGAAAATTTTTCAACACAATCTGAACCAGCATACCAAACTGCAAAACATTGCCTATTTAACCAGAACACTAGCTTCCAATATAAGAAAGATACCCATGCAATGATTCTCTATTTAGGACACCCTGTATAATGCGATTCCTAAAATAATGTAAACTCGGCTAAAAATGACTATGAAATTAGAAAAATTCTATAGAGGACCAAAAAATCTCAATTACAAAAAAACTGTGTTTACAATTTGGAAAATTTTGTCGTAATTACAAAAAAAAAATCAATCCAATCTTCCATTAATGCTGGGAAAATTTGATAACACTTATTTCATGTTTCCCCAATTCAATTATAATGTTACAAAACTTGCAAAATATCAAAAATCCATAACACTTATTCAATCATTTTAATAAGTAAGTAAGAAAATATATTCGTTATACACTTGCATTCACGAATATTATTATAATATATTCACACATATATATTCACGAATACAACATCCTTATCCTTTAGCAGGACTCAAATTCTTGACCATGAGCGAGAGTGTAACTTGAACAACGAATATTTATGTACAGGGTTGGGCAAATGTGCCGGAACACCTGATTTCTGTCTAAACATTTTTATTATTATTATTAATATTAAAACAAATTTAAGTAGCTTATTTTTAAATCAGTAGCAGACACTGTTTTCCTACAGCTAACCTACTTTTCGAAATATGACGTCATTGAGTTTTTTTTTTAATGGATGACCCTGTATATTTTCTAATAGACCGCCTTTCAATAATTATGATGATATAGGGTTTGGTGTGTGTGTGACTTGTAGTGTTTAAAATATTAAATTAAATAATTCAATAATGAAACAAAATGGTGGAATGGTCATTTTTATTGGTAATTTTCCCAGTAATTCTCGAGAACCGGGAATAGAATTCGACTGGAAATTTGACGTCTCTGTTTGTCAAACATGACTGGAAAGTGTCAATTATCGTTACAGGGTTGAGCAAATGTGTCGGAACCCCTTATTTCGGGCTAAAAATTGTTATTATTATTATTACTCTTAAAACAAATTTAAGTAGTTTTTTTTTCTATTCAGTGGCAGACTTTGTTTTCCAACAGCTAACCTACTTTTCGAAATATGACGTCATTAACAGTTTATTTTTAATGTATTACCCTGTATACTTTTACATTTTTAAATACACTTTTTCAGCAATCACAATGAGGGTTTGATGGGTGAGCGACTTGTGGCATTTAAAATATTAAATAAAATAAATAGAATTAAATAATTATTTTTACTTTATTTTATTATTTATTCATTTTATTTCGCCTGAGTAATTTCCGTTTTTAAAAAACCATCATCAGAGGCATGATGATGTTAATATTCTGTGTACGTATGAGTATATGGCAGCGTATTTGTGTGTATTGTGGTGAAAAGAGTTTGCTGCGATAATGATGTCTGTTTATGTAGGTTTTCTATAAATATTGAATTAGATTTTGTTATTTGTTTTATATAAAGTTAGATCTAAGAAGATTAAATCATTATTATTTTATCAAAATAAAATGTGTTGTTTATTAAAAACTTTTATTTTGAAAAAAAAAAAATTATAAGAAATGTTCAAACAGGAGATTTTCAGCAGCCTGACAATATCTTAATCGATCAACGAAAGCTCTTAATGAGTACTATTATATCTTAATACTATAATTAATAGTGGATTTGTTTCACGTTCAGTTAGTTCACCCATAATTGGACGGTAATATTATAATTTTTTCAAACGGAAACTATCTGTGAGTAAAAGATTTTTTTTGCTCATCCACTGATAATTGACACTTTCTAGTCACATTTGACATGGAGAAACGTCAAATTTCCAGTCGAGTTCAATTTCCGGTTTTCTAGAGAGACCGGGAAAATTACCAAAGAAAAAAATTACTATTCTATCAAACAAAATAAAAAATATAATAAATGTTCAAACTGGAAATCTTCAGCAGCCTTACAATATCTCCATCGACCAACGAAAGCTCTTAATGAGTACAATTATATCTTAATGTTATTATAATTAAGTTTAGTTAGTTAGTTTACCCATAATTAGACGGCAATATTATTATTTTTTCATACGGAAACTATCTGTGAGAAAACAGATTTTTGTTTACTCATCCACTGATAATTGACACTTTCCAGTCACATTTGACATGCAGAAACGTCAAATTTCCAGTCGAGTTCTATTTCCGGTTTTCGAGAAAGACCGGGAAAATTACCAAAGAAAAAAATGACTATTCCATCATTTTACTTTATTATTGAATTATTTCATTTAGTATTTTAAACACCACAAGTCGCACGCCCAATAAACCCTATATTATCATAATTATTGAAAAGCGGTGTATTAGAAAATGTAAAAATATACAGGGTTACCCACTATAGAAAATCTGTCAATGACGTCATATCTCGAAAATTAGGTTAGCTACTAGGTATTAGGTATTAGGTATTAGGTAGGTTAGGTAGTAATAATAATAATAATCACGTTTAGACAGAAATCAGGTGTTCCTATCACATTTGGTGCCCAACCCTGTATGTATCTATTAATTCGTAATTTGGGTTCGTCGCTTGACCTAGCGACCTTGCACAGAGTCTCCGGCACCATATTATGTAAAGGCATAGTATTTCTGTCTACTTACAATTTTTTGAAACCTGATTTCGTACCTTAAAAGCCACCTTATTAATTGCTAGAGCATAAAAAAAAAATGTCATCGCAAATTATTTAATTATCTATGTATTACTGTGCCAATTCAAAATATTGTTACACGAAATACTGCATACATAAATATTGAATTGATGCATATCACGTAATGTTTTCCATAGTTGTTATGACTCTTTCGAAGTATTAAACGACCCATTGACAGGTCGTGACCCACATTTAAGAACCACTGTTCTATTTTATTAGCAATACCTTCTGTGCTTATTATTGTTATATACATTTTTTTAAGAGTCTGTCAAAGATTTGCATTCGTTCTGAGTATATGTTCAACAACATTCCACGTTTAAATTCTAGTCATTCGAATTGGTTGTATTAGTACTGACAATACGACGTGTATGGTGAAGACAAGATGCTCATTATAATTAAAAAAATGCCATTCCATTTTCTGTGTTTAATAAGCCTATGCATATATATTTTTTTTATGATTTCATGTACAATCTTCCCTATCAATCACCCAATCGATTATCTCTCGCTGAGATAAACGACGCGTTGTAAAAATCTAATCGGAGATGTCTTCATATCAATACAGCGCATCTCCTTCTAATTAATGAACCGACAGTTCATTTGCCGTGTTTTCGACATCTCGTACATGTTCTAAGCGGTTTCTCCGCAGTGTTGCTTATCTGCTTGATCGCTCCTCGACGTAATTGGCGATTCTTCCTCGACAGGTTCTGCATATCCGTGCAGGGAGCTCGGTGCAGATTTCATGGGGCTTTTAATTAAGCCCGGAACGTATCATGATGCAGTGAAGAAAACATAACCTCACAAAAGTATAGGTATAATACGGAAGATGTACTGTCCTCTGTATTAATTACCGTATTATTATTATTACCACGTACATTTTAGAAAATAATATTAATTTTTATATTTCGTATAGAGAGAGATAACAATCTCTATTAGGCTATTGGCCCTTAGTCTATTCGTCTTATTTCTTATTTTTTTATACTTATTTGTATATTTGGTTTACGAGGAAATGCGTTTATAATATCCTTTGTGGGTACTTTAAACCATCAGATAACTCAGTAGTGTTATGGCAAAATTTGTTATCTGCCATTTTTTGTTATTTTACAGGAGAAGCAAAAATAGTTGTGTATTTATAATTGTGAATGTAGATTAGCATGTATCATTGCCAGAGTTATTTATAATACAAAGGTACAATAAAGATATTTGAACGTATACTTTATTTGTGGCCATTTAATGCCAAAAACTACATTACAAAAAAGAAGATGAAATGTTTTGCCATAACACTACTGAACAATTGGAAATATTTTGGGCTATTTTGACCACCAGTGTCCTTTCATTTATACACTTCCATTCCGTGATTGTTTTTTCTTTTCCTTTCTTATTATACATCCATAATTAATGTACAGTTTAAATAACTACCCATTAACTATTCGCAACTTTATGTATTAAGTATTTATCCCCAATTTACCACATTTAGGTCCGGTCTTTCCTTCTACCCATAAAGTTGCAAATAGTTATTGTAAAGTACAATTAACTGTCCATTAACTATCCGCAACTTTATGGGTAGATGGAAAGACCAGACCTAAATTAAGACCTAATAATTAAACTGTACATTAACTATTTGCAACTTTATGGGTAGATGGAAAGACCGGACTTATGTGTATCAAATTGCTTATTAGCAATAAATAATAATTATACATTCTATATCATTCAATCTGACCTCTTCCCAAGTTAAAAAAAATGCTGATGCGATTCTAATCTTCAGATATACAAGATACATGTTGCACATTAGAACCCAATTATACCAGGTAAATATATTACATAATGTGTATAACGACGTACCATAAACTCATGTTCAATCAAATCTAACAAACGCAATTCACATCTTTACCATTTACACCTTCGCCGTGGTGCTGGTTCGTTACACCACACCTCCTCGCCTTCACAGCTCTGATTAGAATCTGGGCCATCGCTTAACAAGATGATGGCTGTTTGTGGTTCGGGAACGTCAGAGGCGTAGCTAATGCGAATTTCGTTGGGGGGACAGGCAAACGGTCAACACACGGTTTAATAAAACGCGGTCGTCGTGGAATTAATCAATTTATTTTAATTAGATTTAATTGTTGCACCTGTCAGTAGCGAGAAAAGCCGCTTGACTGACTTAAATGTTATACAAACATATAATTTGGCACCGGCCGTAACAATGCATGAAAATTGAGACGAGGTCGAGAAGACATTTCAAAATTCATGAAAAAGTCTCACGGAATTTAATTAATTAGGTTTATTGTTTCCCGTAATAATGTGATGGTGATTGATAACTATTGAGAATATTAAGGTCATAATGCAAATTATTACAAATATATAAATGTTACAAAATATTTAAAAAAAAAAAAAAAAATTCGATCGTTATCGATTTCTTTAAAAATACATAAATGGATTTATTTTTTCTAATCCAATGCACAAATTATAAGCAGACAAGATTGTGGCCGATTATGGTAAGTGGCGACGCGGTTATCCCCCGGGGGATTGTAATTACAGTGGTAATTACATTCAAAGCGCACGGAAATTATGTCTATTTGCATATTGGCTCCCATAAAAAGTCAATCGGATTATTGACATACAGAATAGTTTAGTGGCGGCAAAGTGGCTCTAATTGTGCTCCTTTTACTTGCACATAGTCAAGCAGTGAATAATTCAGGCTCAGGCGTGTAATAACCATAACGTTTATAGACAATAAAGTCTATTGTAAATTGCAGCCGTTGAGGATAAAAGGGTTGGCAGGATTTAGAATGTAGATTTGTGATCTTTACTGTATTTGATACTGTATATGGACGTGGGATTTATAAGCAAGGATTTAATATTTGTATATGCTGCACGTACAGCGTGTTAATAAATAGCTACTGCAAGATGCAGAAAACATAAGAGCGAGCGACATATTAATTATTTATAGCTCCATTGATGTACATTAAGAGATGTAATTAATGTACAGTTTAAATAACTGCCCATTAACTATTCGCAACATTATGTATTAAGTATTTATCTCCAATTTACTACATTTAGGTCCAGTGTTTACATCTACCCGTGACATGCGTTCGGATACGGATTAAGCATTTATCTGATCCTCGATCTTGGGGCCCGCAGATCATCAACAAATATATATAATTGCAAGTTGACATTTCCGAGTTCACAATACGGAGAACTTTTAATTTTTTTATTTTCGAAAAAAAAATGTCACTATAAGATTTTTTTTGATTATTTTCAAAATTCCAAGAAGGTCTTTGGACATTACTGTTGGTTCTGTACAAGGAGCAGGTTGCTACAAGTCTTGAATGTTCCATTACATTGCAATTATTCATATATTATACGATTGCATTTATATTACGTATGTGTATACCTCAATTAAGACTTACTTGTAACAGCTACATTGTGGTATTGTTATTGATTCATGAGATTTGTTCGTCGAAGATTTATTGGGAATATATCTTCGATATCGGGTTCCTCGTGGAATGCGGCGGTCTCACAAAGAATACGAAGGAGCAACGCACCATAATCCCCGGTAGTTCAAGAGTCGTCGGTAACACGTACAGTTTGTACGCTTCCTCGATTCTATTATTAGGCATATGAACACTGGAGGAATCTCTTCAGGTATGACAGATACGAGCTTGCTTCCTGGTAGCGTGGTAAATGCTGCTGTTAATCCATCGACATTTACTATCAATTGTGTCTACGTGCTAAGGTATTAAATATAAATGCGCAGTATTAAGACGTCTTAAAACGTTCTAAGTAAAGAAAGGAAAAGTATAAGTAGTGATTTATTTGAATGGTTATTTCATGTATATTCTAATTATTAAATAGCTTAATTGAACCACTAATTGTTTATTTAACGTTATTAATTTTTGGTGCCATGGAGTACTTTATTACACAAATTAAAGTATACAATACTTATATAATACCGGGTGTTTCAAGTTTTACCGCCGAGCCCAAAATTGCCACTTCTGATAGAATTAAAATGGCCATATTTAATGTATACAATTACGTATTAATGAAGAACAATATTTGCCTAAAACAAAGAATACAAATTTGTGTAAACAAATATAAAATTTTGTTTAGAAGCACTAGGCAGTTTTTTTTATTTTTGATTGACTGCTAATTTATTTAATTTTCACGAGAGTATACTTTTACTCAATTTTACATTTGGTGTGCAATGTAAATTAAAAATAAAACTTATGTTTTTGAAATAAATGCAATTTGATATTGTTGCGCTAATATTTATCTTGTGAAATGTGTTTAACTATATATATTAAAGGACCCTTCCTAATATTCTGGGACAAACGTTTATAAACATGCCATAGAACTGGTCAGTTGCCATGCCAACACTAAAGAATCCCAGAGATTAGTTTATTGCGAGCACCTGATTTGTGGGGTTGCCCCAATGATTTATTGCCATTTGACTATGAAATTGTAAATTTCTTAGGGTTGTAATGGATAATTTAAAGAAAACTTAGAAAACTCTATCCCAATTCAAATTCCAATAAAAGTAACAATTAAAGCTATAATTTTTATAATAAATGGCAAACAAATAAAAATTTAGGTGCTCATTTCCTTTATGTTCATCTCAATCCAATAAAATTCAATAATACTAATAAATAAATAAATAAATACTAATACTAAAGTGGCTTTAATTTGAAATCAAATCGTTTTTTTTTTAAATTTTATTTTATAAATCTTTTTTTTAATCAAAGGATACATATGGGCATACAAATAAAAAAAATGGTTGTTTTAATTTTATAGTCATGTTTGAAATGATATTGAAAATTTTAGACCAGTTTCTGCAAGATTGGCATCGTATGTATGTACTGACAAATTTAAAGTTTTCTTGTACAACTGTAAATGGCTAAAAATCGCTCGGTGGTATAACTTAAAAGACCCGGTATATCGGGTGTCTGGAAAAACTCGTACGCAAATTATGTTGGTAGCACTCCAGAGTTTGAAATTACAGTTGGCAACATTGACTGTTTTGACAGTTTGGCCGTCAATATGACAGCTTGCAGCGGCGTGCCGATAGCATTATTAAAAACCGTCTTCTAGACCATCCAAAAATGATTACACCAGAATAAGATTCGTACATTCTAATGGCCTATTTTAGGAGTGCCACTCAAAACCCAAACCGATTATGGGGGTATTTTCTTCAATCCTGATTTTATTTGATTCTCAATATTTGTTGGTTCGATGTTATTCGACCCCGTTAGAACTACCCCGCACGCTACGGAACAGTACCAACTGAAGAATAAAATCCAAGATACCAACATAATTGGCGTATGATCATTTCCAGACCCCCGATAATAGTTTTTAGCCCAAAACCTGCAGAATAATGACAGTAACCAATTACGCCATAGGTGGAGGAGTAGTATGGAGTATTATTATTATTAATAATAATAATCCTACAAAATATCAGTAAAATAAATTTAAATAATAAGTTTTACCACTTTGTAAAATACCAGTAAAATTAATAGTTTTCTCAAAATTGCTGCAATTTAATCAACCATTTGGAAACGTCAATCAAAGTCATGTATAATGTGTTGTATAGTAAACGAATACAAATATCAGTAAAAACTAATCTATACAGAGCGCTAAAAAATGTGGTGTCAACTTTTCCAACCAATTCCAACAAAATAATGACAAATAATGGTATTTGAAAAATCTAGTTAAGTTATTTGCTTGTATCCTAGGAAACACTTCAGCAACTTTGCAAAACATACTTGATTTGCATCTTGGACAGTGTCGTCTCTTAGTATCCAGCGTAAAAGTTGACCCAATATTGGTTTCAATCATTGAAACTTCTGCTACAAATGGAACTATTTTGATATTTCGATATTTCGTGAAAGTTTGCGTAAAAGTTGACAAGATTTTACTAAAAATCTTAACAGTAAATAACTAAACAATAAGAAACTAAACCTAACCCGTCGCAACCTAATTAAATTCTAATTAAATTCGGCCTAATAATTAATAATATTATAGATAAAACAAATATTGAAACTAATATAATAAATCGATTTAAATTTAAGTTCACTTTCGTAAACGCTCTCTAGTCAAAATAATTTCATAAATTTTTTAGAAATTCCAATCAATATTGGATTCAGTCCTTGAAACAACTGCTACAAATTGAGCTATTTTGATATTTCGATATTCCGTAAAAGTTTGCGTAAAAGTTGACTCCACTTTCTTGAACGTTCTGTAGTTAAAATGATTTCATGAAATTTTTAGAATTTCCAGCCAGTATTTGTTTCAATAATTGAAACTTCTGCTACAAATTGAACTGTTTTGATATATCAAATATGAAATATCATTAGAAACTAATCTATACAGAGCGCTAAAAAATGTGGTATAAACTTTTCCAACCAACATAAACGAAATAATGACAAATAGTGATATTTGAAAAATCTAGTTAAATTATTTGCTTGTATCCTACGAAACATGTCAGCAACTTTGCAAAACTTTATTAGTATTCAGCGTAAAAGTTGACCCCTCTTTCTTGAATGCTCTGTAGTTAAAATAATTTTTCAGATATTCCAATCAATATTGGTTTCAGTCCTTGAAACTTGTGCTACAAATTGAACTATTTTGATATTTCGATATTTCGAAATACAATTTGATATTGTGGCGCTAATATTTACGACGAACTTGTGAAATGTGTTTAACCATAGATTTAAGGACCCTCCCTAATATTCAATGACGAACGTTTATAAAGCAGCCTTCCTGCCAAACCTGTTTTATGTAAAAGTTGACCCCACTTTCTTGAACGTTCTGTAGTTAAAATTTTTAGAAATTCTAATCATTACTGGTTTCAGTCGTTGAAACTTCTGCTACAAATTGAACTATTTTGATATTTTGATATTTCATAAAAGTTTGCGTAAAAGTTGACCATACTTTCTTGTACGATCTGTAGTTAAAATAATTTCATGAAATTTTTAGAATTTCCAGTCAATATTTGTTTCAATCATTGAAACTTCTGCTACAAATTGAAGTATTTTGATATTTCGATGTTTCGTAATAGTTTGTGTAAAAGTCCCACTTTTTTAAACGCTCTGTAGTTAAAATAATTTCATGAACTTTTTAGAAATTCCATTCATTATTGGTTTTAGTACTTGAAACTTCTGCTATAAATTGAACTATTTTGATATTTCGATATTTCGTCTGAAAAACTTTGATTTTAAATTATTTTATGATTTTTTTGTAGTAATTCTAAATGCTCATTGTTAATAATTAATAGACATCGTTTAGACAAGTTAATAAAAAAATCTTTATGCAATGCTAGATGTTGAGTATTTCGAATTTTAATATCTTCTTGCTTCAAAATTGCAGAAGCACACACTGTATCACTCCTTGCTTTTGCCTTATTACATAATGCTGTATACCAACGTATAAATTTAAGACCACTGGATATTCAATACTTAATAAAAACTCGATAATGACCAATTTGCTGTTGGTAGTATTAATTTATTGCCTCGATTCTATGATTTCTCTTAATTTGTCCATTCGAAGGAAAAGTTCACGCGGCGCAAATTTATATACTCGTCGGAACACTGATCTCTGAAACCGATAAATAAGCGTCCAATGCCGCCATAAACTCCAAAGATCCTTATAAGCCTAAATGTGGGATGCTATCAATCGCACAAATCAACGAGGGACTCTACAAATTCAGAATCATCCGATGCTATTCATCCAAAAACCATGTTTTACTAATTCGGAATGTAAGTGTTACAAGCACCACATAAATCAATGAAACAGTAGAGAATCGAAACGCAAATTCAATGATATGCCAGGTTTTGCTTATTCACAATGTAAATATGACCGCACGAAATGGATTTACAGTTAGCGTAGGCCTTTGTCGAAATGCAGCAGGAACTCTTTGTCGGTTTTCATTGACCTTGCAACTTACACGTTCTGCCCGCATCTCGATCACCTTGCTCGCCCGCAATCCGCGTGAATAAGATGTGGGAATTGCTTCGAATTCCACGAGCCACACAAAAAACAGTTATTGGTTTTATTATTATTAATCTCCTACATACTGATTATTATTAGTTTATTTCGTCATCGCATCATTTTGTCACCAAGGCCTATTTCTACAGATATGGCTAATTACCGTCGCCTGGGAGCAATCTGCGTCGCCTTGGAGCCAAATTTTTAGTAAAATAATTTAAAAATTTAATGAGAACATTGTAAAAATGTTGAGAAAAGTTATATGAATGTGTTTTAAAAAAAAATAATTCTATTCAAAATTAAAGAAAACATTACGTGTGTTTTTATGCATAGCAATCAATAATTGACCGGTTGAAAACCAAAGTGGTGTACGTCCATTTTTTTAAATTCAATATTTCATTCCATTCAAGTTCAGAAATATACAAGGAACAACACCCTTGTATATATCTGGACTTTTCTGAAATTTAAAAAAATGAACTTACACCACTCTGGTTTTCAACGGCCCAATTGCAGATTTGTACATCGCTGCTGTTCATCCTCTGGCATTCATCCATTCTGGGTGGAATTTCGCTGCACTTTGGCGTTAGAAAATTCTTCAGGATCGTGAAAAAAAAATTGCATTATATCCAGCACAGCTTGATAGAGGCGCGGTTTGGCAACAATAGGCGACGCTCGTGGTGCTTTCATAACGAAACATGCAGAGTGCACGCGACTCTTTCTGCAAAGTCATCCTGAAACTAGAACGAAAATCAATCGCCTTTTTGTGCATTGTGTATGCACACAAATCGCCGTTGTTATTGGCGAGATAAGAGACAGGGCAAAGTTGTGCAAAGTTCCATCGTGTCCATTGTCGGTGACATGAAAGGATCTACTTCACGTGTCTATTTTGAAACCATAAAAAAATATTGCAATGGTTACGAATGACGGTCAAGTAGGTAATATATTGTAACAAGAAAGCAGATTTGTATTTGTTTTGGCTTTAGGAGAAATGGTGCGTTTCAAACCATGATTCGTATTAAGATCAATTAGCCAAATTACATGCAGAATATTCTTTTTTTCTTGTAATTCCTATCACCCCAGGATGTCGGTAACCAAGTTGGCAATCAACATCTTGTTGACACCTGCTCTAAATAGCTAAGTGAAAGCCATGGAAAACCATGGAAAACCAGTTCCTCAAGTTTTTTAGCCATGAGATCCTTCTCCTGGGCAGAATGATAATGGTGATATTTTTGCCGTTGGAGAGTGTGTCCAAATAGCCCAGTATTATCAAGACACTTCAAACTGATTGTCTTTGCCATTTCCAGAAATTATACAAAATACAAAACATATACAAAATTATAGCTTTAACTGTTACTTTTACATACCATTAAAACTTTTAATATGCACTGTGTCGTTTATTACATAATAACAAATAAAGCAAAAAGTAACGAATTTCCAATTATGTTTGATTAGCACGTGTAATAACACTTAACAAGTATCGTGTTAAAACTGCCATAACGCGATATAAGATTAATCGATTGATTAACCTGTATAATTGTGCAATTTACATTTTTTGAAGGATGGATCCGGTGTTCGTTATCCCGATAGCCATCCAAACAAAAAAAAAGGTAATTGCAACTGCAAGAAGCGCCACATCTATCCTTGGATGAGAAGAAATAGTGCATGGCACGACTCGAGATTGGGTCGTGATTGTATTAATGTACGAACCTTTTCCGGGTTTATTTTTTTAACTCCTGTAAACTTTCATACAGAATTAAGCACACATGAGAAAAATCTTTAAAATTGACATTTGAACTAATATTAAAAATTGATATTTGAAGTCTTTTTTCCTAAAATAATTATATTGATGCAGTATACAATTGTCATTTTAATAGCCAGCACCATTGTCAACGATTAAATCGGTCAAGGCACTTAGAGAAGAAGAAGAAGTATACAAATTTTCCTTTTGATTTTCCAGGCTCAAAATGGCTTTGGTAATTTACGTTATTTCAATTGATATTCCAGTAATAATACTAATCCAGTATTGCTGTCCAGTATTGGAATCCGTAGATTCCCACAAGGATCTATAGAAATTAATGATTGTGTGTAATGTTGATTGAATTTGTAAAGTAATAGTCAAAGATTTAATAAATCACGCAATATTATTAAATTCTCTTCATTAATAATACGGTGCACAACAAACACGGCTGCTGTATAATTTACGGCGACAATTTATTTAAATCGCCGAAGAAAGGTTTAATGGTGCACGCCGGTAATTGTACGAATTAGCGGCACCATAATTTAATAGTACGCAATTAATAACTCCGTCCCGTTTTGGGCGAGAAACCCGAGACGGCCGAGCCTCGTAATTACGAAACGGACAGACGGACAGAAGCTAGACGAAATTTGTTGGTACAAAAGTGTACGCACGCGAGTGTCCCTGTGCCTATTACGGTGTGATTTAGTGGCGGTCCATGAGGAAAAATTATACGGTAGCCCAACGTTGGGCAAGAACGCACCTTTTTCGAACCCCGGGGCAGACCAGAATCTTAGATCTCCAAAAGAGTGCGAAGAGCGATAGATTATTTTGATTTGGCTAAGTATCGTTTCCGAGGATGTTTTATCAGTCACATGAGGATTGATATCATAAGAAGATAATGGGCAAAATGCGTTGAGTTCGAACTTCAAATTTTGACATTCATTCAGAAAAATAGCTCCGTTGACAAATTTTCATTCTAAACTTAATAGATTTAAAGTAGTGTAAAAGCAATGAGCATTCTAATGCATACTAAGAAGGTATAGATAATGAGATAGTGAAAGTGAGGTACACTTTGTAACGGTAACTTGTCCCTCACTTAGTAACGGTAACTTGTCCCTCACTTAGTAACGGTAACTTAGTTGGGAGTAGATTATCTCACTCAGTAACTTAGTAACTTGTCCATAGTCTGGATTGAGATATTCAGACTATGGACAGTGAGTGAGATGGATAGTAGATAGAGCCTAGAGGTCAAGAGGTGAGTTTGATATGGACTACATACCTATTTTACCACAAAAGTCAGTCAAGTTAAATTATCGGTTTGGGCCGATCTGAATTTAACTTCCGGTTGATACTATAGATTGTATAATGCAAAATTGAGCGAGAAAAAGATCTGACAAAGTTAATGACTATTTATTTATTGGTCTTTACATAATAAAACTTCTTCAATTTGAAGAGAAATAGACCTAGTGTATTCCAGCAAAGAAAAATCAAGAAATCAAAAGAACTTGAGGGTGAATCGTTTTCAATTCAAATCAAATCTAATCATGTAATTGCATGTTGCCACCAGAAACAAAGATACACAGTATCTGGATCCATGTTTAGGTATATAGCACCTTCGGCTTCATTGGTATCAAATACAACACAGCAAAGTGTTAAAAGTGACCTTCTTGATGAAACAGATGATGTAGAAAGACAGTACAAAAATTAGGACGCTGGGAAGAGAGAAGAGAGCCTGACATATAAGACGAAAGACAAGGTGGAGAAGATCAACATCAAGAAGGATATGACCAAGAAAAACAACGGAATAGCGACAATGAAGAAGAATCAGAGCAAATTGAAAACAATGAAGAAGAGATACATGATAATGACAAAACAAATTCATCTTATTTAACTCGTTTCGATGTTGCTACTTGGCCAACACCAATGCCCGATGATTTGAGAGTTGAAGTTGTTAGAGCGAGAAGTGAACCCTATAAAAATTGAGATGGCCCATTTTTAGATACTGTACAAAGATCTGGAAATTAAATAAAAAGAAAGAGCCGACACGTCAATTCATAATGTCGGTTTTATAAAGCGTAACCAAATGGAGAAAACATACTCAGGAAATAGAAGGTATTCTCTCCAACAAAAAACAGTTTATGCTACAAACTATTTAGGCACCATGAAACAAAACATCAGAGTTTTACCAATGGATTTAAGTCATGATGGAAACTAAATCCTTCTTCTTCTTAAAGTCCCATCTCCTATCGCAGGTTGGAAATCACCATGGCAATCCTAACTTTATTAACAGCTGTTCCAAATAGTTGGCTTGATATAAATGCGAACCATTCTCTTAAACTTTTGAGCCAGGAAATCCTTCTTCTTCCTATGGTTCTTTTCCCCTTTATTTTTCCTTCCATAATCAGTCGCAGCAACATGTAGCGTTTCCCCCTCATTATATGACCGAGTTATTGCGGTTTACGCTTTTTAATGGTGTTTATAAGTTCCTCTTCTTTATCAAGTCTTTGTAGCACCTCGATATTTGTAACTCGGTCCACCCACGATATCGTTAGAACTAAATCCTAAAGTGTCTGAACACGAGAATTCTGAGAACCATCTCTCCTGTTTTGAAAAATGGAAAATCTTGGAAAATGGATTGAGGCTCAAAAAACCATTGGCCATGAACATCAAATGGCCTTTGACCAAGAAAAAAAGAAGTGGCGTGACATTTTGAGTCGCCTTTTAGATGTCAATTTTTTCTTGGCCCGCTAAGAGGAAGATTTTGGCGTGCCAGGAAAAAATTAACATCTAAAAGGCGACTCAAAATGTCACGCCATTTCTTTTTTTCTTGGTCAAAGACCATTTGATGTTAATGGTCAATGGTTTTTCATCAGCCAATAGGGCGGATTTCTTAGAATTAGTAATCTATTGTCGAAATATGACCCAGTGCTTAAAGAGCATATGCTACGAATTGAACATGCTATGGCTTGTACAAAATGGAAACGGGTAGATTCTTATTTGCCCAAACACATTCAAAATGAGTTCATCAGCATTTTGGGGAAAGAGGTGAAAAATAACATTGTGGACGACATAAAGCTAAATATTTCGAAATTATTTTCGATAGCACTCCAGACATATCACATGTTGATCAAATGAGTTATGTAATCAGATATGTTCGTATTGTGGGCGATAAAGTTGAAGTGAAAGAATCATTTCTAGGTTTCTTCCCTATACCTAGAAAGACAGTCAAACTTACTGGAAATATCCTTATGCAGCTGGAGAGTGATAACTTGGACCTACATCTATGTCGGGCTCAAGGATATGATAAAGCTGCAACCATGGCAGGAGTTCATGGTGGCATACAAGCCAAAATCAAAGAACACAATCATAAAGCGTTGTTTGTGCTAATCATTCGCTAGATCTATGTGGAGTGCACCCTTTCGGGAGTGATTTTTTGTTAGGGCAATCATCTGGATCAATTCTGGACCAATCCCGTCATTATTATAATGGGAATATTCTCTAGAGATTATTATAGTGGGAATAATCTCGGTAGCTAGGTTCACTCTTGTCAATCAAAATATTTGTCAAATTATTAATTTATCAATCATATTAAAGTGTCATACAAAATGAATAAAAGTCGCTTTAGCTGCGTTTCGCATACTGAAATTGATAAAGAAATACTAGAAAGCAAAAAACGTCAAAAAATAATCTAATCAAATATAACTCGAGAGTTCGATAAATTAGAAAATAATTTGACAGATTATGTCTCAAACTTGTTGCCATTTGGCAATAGTCACTCGAGCCCTTCGGGCTCTCGTGACTATTGCCTGGCAACAAGTTTTCGACAATCTGTCAAATTATTTTCAATTTATTCTCACTCTCTTGTTATATTATTACTGAAAATTTAGAAAATTATTATTTATTCTCATGAAATTTTAATTCATCTAGAAGGAATGTATCCAGGTGAAAAATGTGCTGCCACTACTATCTAAAGTATACTAGACTGGCTACTGCTGCTTTTACAACTACTGTTACTATTAATAGTACTACTTTTGCCATTAGTTGGTTACTCATATGGTAACTCATACATTATCTAATTGTTTATTTACATCATTAATTTTCTGTTCGGCTGCTTTATTCGCATCTTTAGTTGTAAGATCAGTTATGGTGGTATCTAAGTCTTCAATATTATCTTATAAGTTTTTAACTTCACCCTGAACATCTTGCATTATTATTTTTTATTGATCATTAATGTTATCTGCTTGAATTGTCAACGCTTTTCCGACATCTCCATTGCTTTGATCTAAAATATCAACGCCAGCCTTAACATCTTCGTTAAATTTTTCTGTTTCTATATTAATGTCTTCCGCTTCAGCTTCTAACGTTTTTCCCAAGTCTTTGACATGTTGTTGCAATGCATTAACGTCATCATTAACATGTCCGTTTGTTGTGTTAATATCTTCTGCAAGACCTTCAGCTTTGCCTTTTATGTTTTCATCTAAGTCTTCAGTATCCTTCTTCAATTCTTCGATACCGTCCAGTAGTTTATTGCCTTCTTCTTTAATCACTTCGGTTGTCTCTACCAAAGCTTTTTTATGTCTTCACTTCACTTCTAGGTACTAGAACTGCGTAGTTTAACTTTTATTTACGATGTTTAATGATCATTATACTGTCACAATCATACAATCGTCAACATATTTTTTACGTTGACTAGACTACTGGTGCTTTTAGATAAAACCGTTAGTAAATATGCAAATGTTTCGTTTCCAAAGTCTTGCAATGTACAATTTTTTTATGAGAAATAATAACTTCCTTACCTACTGTTTCTTCCACCACAACTACTTCCACTACAACTTTTACTTTAATAGTCTAAACTAGTAAGGCTTCTACAACTAGTGTTACTGTTAATACAACTACTATAGCTACTAATCCATAACTCATCAAATGCTACTAATACTTCTACAACTAGTGCTACTGTGAATACTACAGACATAGCTACTACTCCATAACCCATCAAATAAACCAATACTTCTACAACTAGTGTTACTGTTAATACTACTACTGTAACCAATAGTCCACAACCCATCATAAAGCAATGACCGCTTACAGAAATTATCTTATGATACGTAGCCTAGACTAGTACTACCAGTACTAGGTTGTTTTGCTTTTACCAGCTTCTTTCTTTATCGATACTACTCTCACTACAATGTTTACTTTACTGGCCTACTACTACTAGTAATACTTCCGCTACTCTACTTCAACTGCATCTACATCTTCTACTGCTACTACAAGTACAACTTTTTCTTCTGCTGCTTCTGCAACTTGTTCTTTACTTGACGTCTTTTGAGTTCAAATTACTAGAAGTACAAATCATGTTAGTTTTAAATAGATTTGGCGGATACTTGTTTAAACTCGGTAACGATTCGAATCCAGGTTTTGTACAAATTCTCATAATTTGTCATATTTGCTAGGCTCGTGATTTACAAATTCTTATAATTTGTAATATTTGCTTGGCTCGTGATTTACAAATTCTCATAATTTGTAATATTTGCTTGGCCCGTGATTTACAAATTCTCATAATTTGTAATATTTATTTGGCTCGTGATTAGTACAAGTGTAACTTTTTTCGATACAGTAGAAAGAGTTTACACGTTCCTTTCGTCAACCACACATCGATGGGAAATTTTAATGAAAAGTGTAGGCGTGTCGGTCAAAAGACTAGTAGAGATAAGATGGAGTGCTCATCACTACGCTGTTAAACCACTGAAGAATAATTTTGAGAAACTTGTATCAACACTCGAAGACATGTGTGATCCCAGCAGAGAAAACGTCGATACAAGAAAAGCAGCATCCACACTCTTGCCAGCCTTGTGTGACTAGTTTTTCATGCTATTTTTCTTTTTGGTGTGAAGTCCTAGACGAAGTTAACCAGATACAAAAGTTTATACAAACATCTCAGTGCTCATCAGGACGCTATTAAACCACTGAAGAATAATTTTGAGAAACTTGTATCAACACTGGGAAGACATGATCCCAGCAGAGAAAACGTCGATACAAGAAAAGCAGCATCCGCACTCTTACCAGCTTTGTGTGACTTAAGTTTTTTATGCTAGCTTCCTTTTTGGTGTGAAGTCCTAGAAGAAGTTAACCAGACACAAAAGTATATACAAACATCTTAGTGCTCATCACGATGCTATTAAACCACTGAAGAAAAATTTTGAGAAGTTTGTATCAACACTCGAAGACATGTGTGATCCCAATAGAGAAAATTTCGATACAAAAAAAGCAGCATCCACACTCTTACCAGCTTTGTGTGACTTTAGTTCTCTATGCTAGCTTTCTTTTTGGTGTAAAGTCCTAGAAGAAGTTAACCAGACACAAAAGTATATACAAACATCTGAGATATTGCTGCAAAAGTGTGCCATAAAAATTATAGCCCTAAAAATTTGTCTTCAAAGCCAACCTATCCAAATAGTGAAAAAGTTATTTCCTACGCAATTGAAAAATGCAAGGACTTGGATATTTCGATTGAAACAAGAGGAAGGAGGCGATTCCGAAAACGTATGCCAGGAGAAATGGCTCAAGACGTTGGAGTAACATTGCCAGAAGAGCTGCAGAGACCTAGGTTAGAATGTCTTGATAGATGTTACGGAGAACTGGACCATCGTTACAGGACAATGGATGATATTCTCATAACATTTGGTGTAGTTCAGCCTATAACTCTGCTTACATCAACAGAAGAAGAACTTCGTGGTATAGTTCCAAATCTGACAAAAATCTATGATAAATTGATGAATTTTCTGCAGAGGACCTTATTTTGGAGATTTTAAGACTGAGGAGCCACTTGGAAACCGCCAGCACTGCGGAGAACTAGACCATCGTTACAGGGCAATGGATGACATTTTCATAACATTTGGTGTTGTTCAGCCTAAAACTTTGCTTACGTCAACAGAAGAAGAACTTCGTGGTATAGTTCCAAATCTGACAAAAATCTATGATGAATTTTTTGCAGAGTACATTATTTTGGAGATATTAAGACTTGGAAGCCGCCAGCATTTATTTCCAAGAAGCGGTCCAATGGACTACCTTGGAGCTTCTGAAATTCATTGCAAAATAGGACTATTCTGAGTCTGTTCCGACTCTAGCACTGTCTAAGATTTTTTGTTAACTGTTTGTGCTTCAATGGCTTCTTGTGAAAGAAGCTTCTCAAAATTACAGTTGATAAAATCTTACTTAAGATAAAGAATGAACCAAGCGCGACTTAGCAATCTTTCCATATTGTCCATTGAAAAGGAGAGGAAAGTAAATTTTGATAATGTGATCGAATATCTTAGCAACATAAAGTCACGTAAGCACGTTTAGTATTTGTTGTTTTATTTTGGGGGTGCTCAATAGAAAACCGCCCCGGGTGCCTACCCATGTTACGCCACTGTCTTTATTTTCCTAACTAAGCCAGGCCTAAAAAATATATTTTCGTAGATAATGGTAATAAAAAAGCGTATTCTATTTGTAACTTATTACGAATAACTTTGATTTGCAAGTCAGATTCTGCTCTATTTTCGTAAGTAAGACAGGCCCAAAAAGCATTTTTAAGATAATGGTAATAAAAACAGGTTATTCTATTTGTACCTCATAAGTCATAACTAATAACTACATGTCTCACTCAAACCAGATTCTGCTCTATTTTCCTAACTATTACAATTAGCGTTCGTAATGAATCGTTCCTTGTGCTTTTTGCGACAATCCCATGGTGTCATAATTACGTCCACAGTAATTTCCACATAATTGTCACCTACAAAAACATAGTAATAAGCCCCGACACCGTCGTGCCGTAATCTTGTATGTAAAACATTTCGCGTGCATATTTTTAGCACGCTGTAAGGTGATAATTGGTGCTCGTCAATTCCTTCCAGTAGATGCTTCTCTGCAAATTTATGCCTCCTGCAGCTCAGGATTTCTGTGCGTAGTAGTTTATGCCGAGCTCGACGGGAAAAAATTATAGACCAATTCCGGGCGATCAAGGTGATCAGGTTCGAGGTTTTCAGAAGATGCCCCCGGGGGGCTCGAAATTTGTCACTTCTCGTTATAAAAAACGTGGATTTACGGTTAGCCCGGCGGTGATCTACGGCCTGTTGCATCTCTGCCATTTGCATACGCGATATGACATAATAACCCATTGATTTGAATCATCGTGGTTTTTTTCACGCCGCACGATGCTAAATTTATTGCACTTAATATACACACAGACGGAATTCATTTGAATACATTTGTCATTACGGTTTTCTATTTTGGTTTGGCGCGCGGTTATTACTACAATATGTAATTGCTTAATTTAGAATAACGGGACTTCAGTTTTTCTGCGGTTAATTAACGAATTTGCCCAATTATCGCTTACAGCAATACATAAATTAACAATTATTCATTATTTCAATGCATAACAAATCGATACTCATCAATTCTGCTACATAACAATTTCACATAGGAAACAAATAATGAAATCGCAATCAACCCACTTATCCAATCCAAATATTTTTAACACACAATATCTACATAATTGGGCCATTTTTTATAGATTTCCATCGCTCATAACACTAACATTTGGTTCTTTGTGTAACATGAGGTTGATAAAATGTATCAGTTTTGGCAGTAACTGCAAAAAAGCGCATTTAACACAATACGCATTCATTAACGCTTTTCGCTGCAGGAGAATGAATCCGCGGCTCTGGCCTGTCTCAAACGGGTTTCTGTTTTCTCCTTTTTCAATGCATACATTATTCTGTCCATTTTGCATAACCGTTCGCGAGCATTTTTATTATTGTAGCGTAATAATTTATATGCAAATTCGCTAATGAGCCAAGGCTAAAAACTGCATGAAATTTGGATTAACCTTGATTATTTTTTACGGCCCCCACTCTGCCTAAAATACGTTTCGTGTTGGTATTTGTTTAATTTTTTCTCCGAAAATTGCTTGGGCATAGGAACGTTTTCGGCGCGTTTGTAGTACTAATGCCGAAGGAATACCTCAGAGTTTTTTTGTGGCTAATTATCGATATTAAATTAAAAGGTTTCCATCGGGTCTTAAATTCATTGGCTATCAAAATTATTTAGAGGAACGTAAATTATAAACATATTTCCTGTTTTACAAAAAAACAAAATTAATGGTTATCAAATTTATTTAGAAGACTTTAAATTATAAATATCTATAGTGCTTTATGTAATAAATTATAGAATTATTGCAAATCTAATATTATTCAGGGAAATATAAATTATAAACACGTTTACTACTGTTTGTAATAATTAACAATCGACAGGCTGACTTTAAAAAAGAAAACATTTCAAAAATATGAGAAATGAGTGTAACATTTTTTTTTGTTTTTCGTATATTAAAATTTTTATCATACACAACAGTACTCTCGTGAATTCCCAATTTTCATTTTTCTTAATTTCTGATATCAAAATATTATTTTTTTACATTAGATATAGCGTTTTGGAAGTCCCATAGATCAAGAACCACTAGAATGCACTGTAAAAATCACTTCATTAAAATGGACGTCACCTAATCTATTTTCATTATTTATTTATGCGAGTATCTAAATAATATATTAATGAGAGCAAACGTCAATACATGATTGATGAATTGTCGTCAATTTATCTTCATTAGCAGACCGTGTATAGATTTTATATTAAGTGCCAATTACTGTTCTAATCAATCACAGGTAATAAAAATTGCTCCAAAATTAGTGTTACAAAACAAAGTAAATAATTATGCAATTTAATTGTCACTATAAATATAGATCAATATTGATGAATGTCTATCAAAGTACATTCATACTTTTCATACTTTGATGGTAGTCACAAAATCAATTAAATTAAATGATCAATCAAGTGTAACGATCTATTTATGATAAGAATAATATAAACGCCATAGGTAGAGGACCAGTGGGGATTATTATTTTTATTATTAGTATTTTTAAGTATTATTATATTATTATTGTTATTATTAGTATTGAGGTTCTTTGGGGTTTAGACACCCAGGATGGATCCACACACATACAATTATTATTAATATTATTAATTATTATTATTATTTATTATAGCCGGTATCCAATAGAATATCGATATTTGCAAAAGGCAGCATTATTGACTCTATTTTCAGTTACTAACACATGATCCTAGATTCTGTCGTTTGAATTTGTACCTGCACATTACAGAACTCTGTATGGATCAAACATAGAGGTAATAATTCCCCAAGTGCGGTAAATTAGCCATAGCAGCATAAATAGGCTAACGTTACACAAATCAGTAAAAAAATGTTTCGTAGCGTATACATATTTCGAATTAAATTTAAAAAAACTGTACTTTCTTAATTTCGTTAAAATTTTGATTTGCCCAATGCAAGCAAGAAGTACAGAATTTTTATATTTAAATTGACAACCTTAATATGAGAAATCTAAGATATATTTCGAATTATTTTATTAATTATATTTTTAGGGTATTTAAGGAGATGTCATTTCGTTGTGACTGAAGAGGCTCTCACATGTAAAAATATATTTAACATGTCTCACCTTCCGGTTCTTCAGTAATTAGTTTTACAACTCTAGTAATGTAATATACTTTATCCACGATCTCATTTAATGACTATTGAACAGATAAAAAATGATTAATAAGAATAATAAGAAAATAATAATATATTTATTTTCATTTTGTGGTAATAATTATTGATAGTTTCAGTACAATTATGAAAAACTGGTGTGGTATTAGATGCGGCAATAGTGATGTTATTGTTATAACCAGAAATTACAGAAGATTCCGCCAATAGTCAATTAATGTCAAATAATGTTAATGTCAATGTAATAATCACAGAGTGATATTATTGTTATAACAAAAAATTGCAGAAGATTCCGCCAATACTCAATTAATGTAAATTAATGTTAATGTCAATGTAATAATCACTGAGTTTTCTAGTAAGATTAGTTTATATGCAATCACATCTTAACTGGCTGGTTTCTGTATTAACTGGCTGTATTGGTTTGTGGCTGTATTGGCTGCAATGCATTGGTTTCAGTCAGCTCTAAAGTTTTGTTAAGTCTGATTTTTTTTAAGCTTGAGCTTTAATTTTTTAAGTCTAAGTGATGGATAAATAAAAAACTAATATACAAAATTATCATATAAATATGAGGTTTTTTTAAACTAGTGTATAATAACAAAAAAGAAAAATAATATTCAAAAAATGTGGGAAGCACATGACTTTCTCAGTATGTAGTAATGTTTTGTTAAGTCTGATTTTTGTTGAGCTAGAGCTTTAAATTTTTAAGTCTAAGTTATGGACAAATAAAAACCTAATATACAAAATTATCATATAAATATGACGTTTTTGTAAAGCAGTGTGTAATAACAAAAATGAAAAATAATATAAAAAAAATGTGGCCAGCACATGACTTTCTCAGTATGTATTAATATGAATAAAATAATAAAACATAAATTTCAACATATTATTTCCGCAAGGTGTAAAGCGGGTGTCTGAAATTTAGTTTCTTATACAGGGTATCCCAAATTGAGTAGGCTATCTTTCTTATTAGTACCACAGAAATCGTCATGATATTTAGTTGTAGTAGATCAATCTTTATTCGGCTATCGACCTAACCGGTCTTTCCGCCGGATTGAATTTTGTTTTGACATCATTTATAAATGTGTTAAATTATCTCAAGTAACTTTAGTTAGAAACATTTCTGCATAACTTTTATAATTTTCAAAATATTTGAATTAAAATAAAATTGCAGTTCTTTTTAGAAATATATCCACTGTTCGGTTTTTTGAAACTTTCTCTGCATATGTTTCAACGCTTACAAAATTATCCATTTAACCGAATCTATATCTTTAGTAATAAGAAAGATAGCGTACTTTAATGTGGGACACCCTGTATATAGAACACATGTCCAGTTTAAGATTGTCATTGATATTTTGATTCAAATAATTTTTCAATATTTATAATACATTCTTCTCTCAAAACTCTCTCAAAGATTCCCAAATCTTTTATTCAAGAATGTTTGCTATTTATAATATTTTTAAAATAATTTAAAAAAACATATAAATGTTGGGGCGTTTATGCTCGTCACATTCTATTTTTTGCCATAACGTTTTGAAATCTAGAATTCATTCAAAAAATCTTAATTTTAAAATAACTTAAAATTAACACATAGACACACGCAGAGACTGATTTTATTAGGAAAGAAACTGAGTTGCTTTTAGTACATTTATTTTTAGAATATTCAGTTTAAAATTGTCTTTTTTTAAATATTTTTTTCACTATTTATAATACTTTCGAAATTATTTCTGAAAAGTATAAATGTGATGAGAGTCTTTTATTCAAATATGGTTACTATTTATAATATTGTCAAAATTATTTCTGAAAAACATATATGTTACAATTTCGGTTTTCGATTTTATGCCATAACTTTTTGAAATTTAGAATTCGTTACAACATTCTTAATTTCAAAGTTATATAAAGTTATTACATAGACACATGCAGAATGTTTTCCAAAATTGGACTCTTGGGACCTAAAATATGGATTTAGAAAAATTTGACGAAAAAGAAAATAATACTTTCCAATATCCTTACTTTTATGGAGAAAACATACGTGTGATGGGAGTCTTTTATACAAATATGTTTACTAATGATAATATTTTCAAAATCATTTCCGAAAAACATATGTCACGAGAGTAAAAGCCCAATTTTGGTTTAAATTTTATATCATTTTAAAAAAATAGTTACTTGAAGAAAACATGTCCAGTTTAAGATTGTCTTTGTTCAAAATATTTCTCGCCAATTATAATATTTTCGAAATTAATTCTGAAAGACATAAATGTGATGAGAGTAAACCACTAATTTGGGGTTTTGAGTTTTTTCCATAACTTTTTCAAATCTGGAATTCGTTCCAAAAATCAGAATTTAAAAATTATATCAAGTTATCACCTAGCCACACGCAGATATTATTTTCGAAAATTGGAATCTGCGGACCTCCAATGCTCATATTTCCGTTAAAATATGGATTTAGAAACTTTTCACGAAAACGAAATCATTACTTTCCAAAATGCTCACTTTTACGGAGAAAGTCAAAATGAACTGAAATTAGTAAAATTCTAATTATTACAAAGAAATTGGCATAGAATATAAATTATTACGAGCGATTCAAATTACCATTACTTAAGTCCGAAAAGTCGAGTTTATGTATAAAATACTTAACCTCGGGTTAAATATGATAAAATAAGCACTATTATAAAATAATAGTGCAATAGTTCAACTTCCTTATTTGTATTTATTTAAAACGCAATCTAGTGTCAATATTGGATGTACTCATTATTAACGAGTTAAGTTCCTTTATCTTAAATTGATAATTAAGTTGTTACTACTTTCGTCGAACTGTATTTTGATAACAGTAGAATTTGTATCCTGTATTGATTGAATAAACAGTTTAGAAGAAACGCAAATGAAAACTATTTTACCTCATAAAAGCCAATTTAGTATTTATAATTGTTTTCTTATTTTTTCTTGGAGGAAGATATAAATAACTCGAAGGTATTTCCTTTCATGGATGCTTGGGAATACGCAGTGGAAAAGAAAAGTGGGTCGGATGCGAATTCTTGGAATGAGCAATCAATCATCTCTGAATTGCACTCGGATGCACACGTGCACGTCGTGTACCACAATTAATACATAATATATCGAATTCGCGATGCAAAATGTGGAGCGGTTTCCGCTTCAGTGACGTCTCGAGATCGATGAGAGATCTCGTTCTATTTGATGGAGAAATTTTACAAACATGTTTACTGTTTTGTAGTAATTTAATTTGGGCTGATTTAAAATTCAATAATAAAATTGTAATTAATAACTTTCCATGATAACAAAATGACAATCTCTACTTTATAAGAGCAATAATATTTAAATAGGAGCATAAGATATATACAGTGTGTGCCACTTTTCATACCATTAGATATGTTCTAATAATTTTTAAAGTTAGAAAATTAAAAATAAAATTATTTCAGAGTAATGTTCCCAATGGAACTTGTGAATTTTTTCTACGTTAAGTTGTTTTCAATTTGAGGTTATGTTACTTACACAACATTATTGCCAGATGTAAAGTATAAATTATTTTAGTTGTAGATGTATAATGTTTGGCATTTTGATTAATACTTTGACAGACGTGAAAATTATTTCTGGATTCTGGATGAAGTAAAAATAAATAAGTAATGATATGTTTAAAAGCCAGTAGTGAAACAAATTACAAATCTGACAATGTGGTAGGAAGCAAATGTCTAATAGACATCGACACAAAAAAAATAATTAACTTCCATTGCATAACTGAATCAGTTTGTCCTGATTCTACATGACAAAAAGAAAACCTAGCCAACTCGGTTGCAAAAAGGTCGTGAATGTAATATATGTAATAATCTTAATACATTGATAAAAACGTATTCTTCTATAAATTTCATTGTGCACAATATTTATTATTCTACTGCTTTTAGAAACAAATAATTATACATTATTTATTCTACAGGTACAATAAAATGTCTTCAGGTACAATAAAACGACAAGTCATAAATCTTCCAAAATTGATATTACCTTGTCATAGCAATTGATATAAATAACAAGGATTTTATCTCATTTGCTGCGTAGAAGCAAATAAAATGCTGCACGATTTCCTGAAACAAATGTATCAAAAATTGTTGCCTGGAGTCACGCTTTCTTACGCATTAAATCATTGCTTGCAATTTTCTTTTATTTATCGTTTTCAAGGAGCCACCTTGAAACAAAAATGTGTAATTTGGGAAGTTATTGGTGCCATATAAATCATGGTTCTGAAATTACGATTCAAATTTTGCAGGATTAAGCAATAAATCAAAATTGACATTTTGAAGCATGAGAAGTAAAATCTCTAACGCTAACACTTACCGGTTGTTAAGAATACTTATATGTTATTATGAAATAACGTCGTAAATTGATATAATTTGGATGGTCTATAATTTTTTTTTATAATTTAAGGTTGTTTTAATAAGTACTCACTGGTAATTGTTTATAAATTTTAGTATTTATTTTCGGTTATAAGAAACCATGGTTTTCATGCTCTAAGAATACGTAGAACCAAAATAAAGATACGTTCATTAGCGATTTATCGGTGGCAAAACTCAATGATATTTTAATTTTGATTTTGGACTTATTGGGTTCTGCTTTAGTATCGCAGATTTATTTAATGCAAAAAAGAGGTTTAATCTGTATAGAACTTGTTAAGTGAAGAATGTATTAAAATCTATGGAGCGAGATAATTTGTGAAAAACAAATCAGAACATACAATTTTTAAAACAATTCCAGATGGGAATGCCTTCAAATCTCTGGGCTGATATATGAACTATAAATCTAATGTTACTAATAAGAAAATCCTACACTAAATTTCCTGCCATCAATTCTATTGCTTAATTATGCTTCTTGGAATTAATGGTCGACGTGTGGATTATTAGTGAAAGCAGAGGCTGATAAATATAATTATAAATTGGTACTGAAAGGTTATTATTAATATTTCACAACTAGGTTTGTTTTCACGCGTTCTTAATGTTAACACTCTAATATACTATATTATATCGACGCATTGATCATTTTACACGGGCTCGCAGGGTTATTGAATCTCGATTCTGCGTGTGATTAATTAGCAAGTCTAATATCTTCTCATTGCTGGTTAACACGCTTCTGTGTTACCGGCTCGTCCTACCTTTAATTACAGAAATGTTAGCAGCATACGGTTCTTGCAGAAACGATTAACAATTCGTATATACAGGGTTGGTCAACTTTATGACTAATAGAATACTAATAGAAGTCAACGAAAAGGTAAATAAAACACTTGGTTTAAATTTTCACGAAATTTATCACTCTACAATCGTTTCGGCAGTTAAGCCATTCCTAAGAGTATAAGTTATACTAACTACTAAGAGACTTGACTACTAACTTGACTAAGAAGTCAACTAATTGAATAGATACGTTTTTATGAACACCTATGTGTGTTAACAGAATTTTGCGGTTTATTTTGGATTATATTGATTACACTATATTTTAAATTGATATTGACAAGTAGTGTAAATGGTAATGTGACGTAACTGAAAAATATATATCGATGCATGGATTAGTTCAGCTAAGTGTTAGCAGTGCCATCTTGTAGTACCCTCAGCAGTCAGCACGTGTACTTTCATCGAAATTCAAATTTAGTTCAAATATCAATTTTCTGAAACTTACCTTAATATCTAATCCATCTAATCTAATATATTGCGATTTCTGATAACCGAACCCAAAATAATAAGGATTCATAAAAATTGAAGCGTTAAGTCTCTACACAGTGGCGTACTTATACTTAAGTAATACGCCTAGGGGCTACCGGCAACCGGTAGAGATTTTGTCTGTTGAATTAACTACTTTATATCAGATTTACAACGTGGCATATAATATGTAACAAAAAATTATAAATGTCAAAGTTGTTGTTCATGAATTTGAAATATTGGAGCAATTCACTTGACAATTTCTGATATTTGCACACTTTGAGCATACTTCAGAAAATTTTGAAGATTTTGACAGTGGCAGTTAATTTATAAATCAAGTGTTTGACAGATTTGTCCAGCTGCGGCTAAAAGCATAAGGTCACGACATTTTCAGACGAAAATATGATAGTTTTGTGGTAATCATTTGTGGGAATCATTTTGTGGTAAAAACATAGCAAATTGTTTCTCTGTTTTTTTTATAGATTTGGAAAATTGCACCTGAAACTTTTGACAACAGAATCAAAAGTTTCCCGAATTCTACCTCTGCAGCTTAGTATTTAAATCGTTGTGCAGATGCATTGACAGAATTTGACAATTGCAAATAAAAATTGAACAGATTTGATAAATCCGGAATGAAAAATTGGCAGTTTTCAGCAGATACTTTTGTAAATTACAACTAAAGCTAAATATTTAACAGATTTTGATAGTTACAGATGTAAATGACAGATTTTGATTATTACACTTTAAAAGTAGTAGATTTTTACGCTCACAGTAAAATTATAAATGTTAAAAAAGTATGCAAAATTATAAACAGAACATGAGTTAATAACAAAATTACAACATAATAAGAGTAGATACTGTGGAATGTCTATGAGAACAATGTCAATTTTGTTAGAAGCAAAAGATTTAAATAGAGGACACTTCAGAAATGTAAAAAAATCAGCATTGACATGTATGGGTTGCATAATCTATTAATTGCATATTTGATATTAGATTTGTATTAAGTACACCTAAAGCTAGTTCTCCTGAAAAGTTTACAAAGTTCCTGCATTAAACAAGTGAGGAAATCGAAATTATAACTTTCTGCATTAACAAGTACGGGTTAGCTGTTACTGAAATTTCTGAAACATTATTAATTGCATATTTGATATTAGATTTTGTTAAGTACAACTGAAACTAATTCTCCTGAAAATTTGACGAGTTTCTGCCTTAAATAAGTGAGAATATCGAAAATATAACTTTCTGCATTGAAAAGCATGAGTTAACTATTTCTGAAATCTCTGAAACTTTATAAATTGCATATTTGATATTAGACTTGAGTTAAGTACATCTGAAGCTAATTCACCTGAAAATTTGACAAAGATTCTGCATTACTTAAGTGAGAAAACCGAAAATATAACTTTCAGCATTGACAAGTATAGGTTGGTTATTACTGAAATTGCTGAAAAATTATTATTTACAAATTTGATATTGGATTTGTATATGGTACACCTGAAGCTAATTCTCATGAAATTTTTTAGTATTAGTATTTTTAGTAGTAGAAGTTTTAGTATTAAATAAGGGAGAAAATCAAACATATAACTTTCTGCATTGGCAAGTATAACTTAACTATTGCTGAAAATTTATTATTTGCAAATTTGATACTAGATTCGTATAAAATACACCAGAAACTAAAATGTAATAATATTTTTTATCAACTGAAAAATCATTAATCATATCAAATTTATTAGGGAAATTATGGTTAATTGTAAACAGAACACTAGTTATTAACAAAATAATATGAGTAATATGGAACGTCTATCAAAACAAGGCAAATTTTGTTATAAGTAATGGTTAAAATAGGTTTCAAAATTCAAGATGTTTCAGAAATTTAATAATATTTAGTTATAATTCATAACTTTTATATAAACACAATATTGAAACCTGATCAGGAATCTGAATCTTACATAAATCCATTAATTAATGCAAATAAATGTAAAACTTGGATTGCAGTAAGAAAGTCATTTTTTTTAATAAAAATGGACTTTCTTGTAGTTGTCGTTAATGTAGGTCATTAAAAGTTGTTTAGAGCAAAAATTCCCTTTTAAATTCTTATCCGCAATGATTATTTGGATGGTTATTATAACTTGGGCAATTAGAGTGCAGTAAGAAAGTCAGTTTTCAAATTAGTTATCAAATTTATTAGCGAAATTGTAAATAATTCGCTAATAAATTTGCTAAATGGAATTGAATCTTTTAGCTTGTTCTTCAGATCTACCATTTCATCCTTCAGTTTCTTTTGGCTTTCCATCTTGTCATATTCCATGTCATAAGTTTCCATTGTCTTCTTGTATTTTTATGTTGTTTTTCTTTATTGCTTACCACTATGCTCTTTTTGTTTGCACGTCTCTTACTCAAGCCCTTGTCATTTGCTTGTTTCGGTTCAATCATAATATTTCTCTTTCTCTCTAGTTTTTTGGAGTTAGTCTTCCTTCTGCCTCCCGCCATATCCATAGTTTATCGTTACTTCACAGCTTCATGTATCCTATTTTCACTCTGTTGTCTTTCTTCTTCTTCCTCTGTTGAATTGTCAGATCATGATCAATGTATATTGCTAAATCCATCTGTCTGAGTGTATTCTTATCCTTCATGATTTGTCTTTTCTTGTTTATTGGTTCTATTTCTGCAACTAGTATTTCGCCTTTTTGTTTGTATCTTGTGTGCTTGTTTGATGATAGATTCTACTTGTATAATATTCCTTATAAATTTATCCGCAAGTTTTTGAGCATGTCCGCATTCCGTTAATCCTGTGATGACTATATTTTTCATTCTCTTCTCACGCTCTCTCATCTCATTGCTCCTTTCCAGGGTTTCAATTCTCACTATTAGCTCTTCTTTCTCCTCGCGCCATTTTTCTTCTTTTTTTAACTTTTTCTTCAGATCTACCATTTCATCCTTCAATTTATTTTGTCGTTCTATCATGCATTGAGACATATGTTTTCTATCTGTCATGCCTTCATTCATAGTTGCTGTTCTTGCTATTTTCTTCTTCTGTTTTAACTCTTCCTCTCTACTTATGTTCAATTCTCCGCTTGAATCTAGATCTGCATGGGTTCTTTTTAAGTCTTTTCATTCATGTTTTTCCTATTGTTTTGTATCATTATGTATTCGTGCCTTTTTAACAACTCTATCAACTCATTAATTGTGGAATTATGTTTTCGAAATGACTTGATAAAAATCTCGACAATTAAATTCTTCAGAACTTTTTAAATTTTATAAATTAATAATATCATCCTTTGTAATTTGTCACTTGAAAATTACTGTCATAAATCGAAATTCATTTGCAAAAAAAATGGTAAAAACATAGTCATTTATTATCGAATTATGAATAGTATTAGTTTAATTCGCCATATAATCTAGAATAATTAAATAATTAACTAGCTCAGTTATCTGTGTGAATAATTTGCAATGTTCATATGAAGTGTAGTAACAGATTGCATTAACATGCGTATGATGTATTAGGTTCCTAGCGCAGACATATTACAAAATTTTCTGTAGCAATCAATTTTACATCTCCTGCTCTGGTTTCATCTGACTTAATTTTTCGGTTTTGTTTTCTGTTAGTTACTTTCGCTTTCATTAGTGCTCAATTTTCATAAATGTTAAATTTAGTTCTTATACATTGTATACTGGTACGATTGACACATAGATCTCAGACAATTGTAGCTTATTACTTGATACGTTATATCGAGATAACATGTATCAGCATAAAATTGACAAAAAAGTCGTTTATAATCTTTGATGTTGAAGGAGGTTGTTAGATGCTTCACTTCTTGTATTTGCCTTCTTGCGTTCGTCATTTATTTATTTATTTATTTGTACATTTATTTTTTATTGGGACTTATGCCTTTGGTGTTTTTTCTAAACAACACACTAATTCTTATTGTGGTTCAGCTGATCACGTAACTCTATAGTACCTTGTAATGCCTTTCATGTGAGCCACTGATTGATAACGAGCATTTGTTAAATTTTGGCAATAGAAAAGTAGATGTGTGAGTGCAGTAGCCTTGCGTTTCCCTTGGCATTTCGAGGGATTGATTGATTGATTTCGACAGGTACACTCAATTAGCACTGCATTTCGTATCACAGCGTGCACCTGCCTCCCCCGCTCTCTAATCCTTCCAGATGCTAATCGGTGGTTTGTGCCATGCATTTCCATGCGTCTCGAGCGGCTCTGCATGCAGCAAGGATCTGGGTTAAGTGGCCAGCGATGCCTTGGGTCCGAGCTGGACGCTATCAATCGCTGCGATTATTATAAAGCCATTTAATTTCACAATAATCGCCAATTAAGCGTTCCCCGTGGACTCCCCTAATGGATAAATTGGAGTCTCCGATTGCGAAACGCAGCTTCACCGGGCGTGAATAAAAACGCTCTCCGTGAGAATACCGCCGTGCAATGGTCGTATAAGTTTTATTATTATTTATATTGCGCACGCGGGTGGCACGCCTGACCTTACACCGGCCTAGGCAGTAAAAATAGCACTCCACCCACTCACCCACTGCATCCTACTTATCCATATATCTGGAGCGAGCCGGGAAAAATCCTCCAGCTATCTGTCCATTGCGACACAGATGCAGCGTGATAAGCGCCCGAGATATTTCTAAATATTAATTATGCATGTGCCTCGATTACTCACGGTAATCATGCATAATGCCTCGCAGATTTCCATACTGTTTTCCAGTAACGCGTATATATTATCAAGTGTGTTTACTAACTTCTCTGTCGACGTAATTTAACTATTTATACAAATATTTCAAGTACAGGGTGTTGTGCTTTAATTAGATCGCAATGTCTAATTAGCGCCGACATGTGCAATTAAAATTATGCACAAAATGAAACCACGTCAATTACCCAGCTACGCGCACATAATAATTGTTTAATAATTTAATAATATAATAACTTAATATGTCCACTTCCATGCACAGATATGTGGAAGTTAATCATATAAGGTATGTGCCATAAACTGCAAGCTTATACAGATTGCGATTCTTATGTCTGCAAATGATCACAGAAGTAATTAAAACATTGAAGGTCTTATTACTACATACTGTTTAGAATGATCTTCAAAATAAGGACTGAAAAATAAAATTGTAATTCCTTTTAAAACACAGAAAATACGCAAATCCGCTTTAAATTGCAAACATATCAGTTTTTATACAACAATCTCCTCTACGAATCACATAATAATGAAATTGAAAGAAAATTACACTATTAAGGCTTATAATAGCAATACACATTGCGGCTATAGTATGCCTCGGATAGAGATAATTTTGGGCACCTTTATTTGCAATTTTGGTCGTGCTTCTTGGAGAGGGTAGTTAATCAACCCTGAATAATTATAAAGATCCGATCAACACGGAAAGTTAATAACTCGATTTTATCACTTATTTGAGATATACTTGTGGTCAAATTTTCTGCGGATATATTCTCAGCAATACAGTACTGGTCAACTCGAAAAGTTGAACATTCAGAATAATTAAAAATATCATATAAAGTGTGCATCAAACTGTCGCTCAATGTAACTTATATATGTTAGACCTAAAGGATCTATGAATATGCCCTGTAAGTGTTACTTACAAATTTGCCTTTGGAGGGTAGTAAATCATCCCTGAATATTTATAAAAATCCGATATACTTGAAAAGTTAATAAGGCGATGTTCTCACTTATGCGAGACAAACTCGTGGTCAAATTTTCAGAGGATATATCTTCAGCCATACTGTGTACAGATCTCACATCAAATATTCAATATATCCATCAGATACATTTTCAGAAATTTCAGTGACCGATAAACTATACTTGTCAACTAGTTGATCATTCACAATATTAAAAAATACCATGAATATGTCCATCTGTTTAAAAAAAAAACTTGCCAAGGTTTGGAAATTGGCTCCTACTTGAGCTTTTTACTAGAATAAGGCTGACCGAGTTCGAATTTTCACTGATATGCTACAGAGAAATGAACAAAATCCCTTCCTCAATAAGGTTGTTATAGAAGATGAGTCTTGGCTCCACTCCAAAAATGTGAACGAAAAATAGTTTTCGTGCCAGCTGGCCAAATTTCTAAAAGATTCCCAAAAGATTCCCAAAGGTTGGGCATTGCAAGAAGGCAATATGTCCTATCTGGTGGAACTGGAGTGGAATCTTTTAATGGCAGATCATCTCCAATGGTTACTGCTAATGGTGGAAAAACAACCATGAGCTTGAGGAGTGGGAAATTCCAGAGACAAATGGCAGAGGTTAAGAGTATAATTTTAACAGTTGAAATCAGTCAACTGGCCCAAATCCATTGCCTTTATGCTGCCATTCAAACAAAAAGATCGCGTAAAGAGAACCACATTGTCTTCCACCAACCAATGGTGGTTGGATCCATTGCCAATAAGAGATGGGATCTGATCTCATATCTACCCTACTCTTCTACTCCGCTCCGCCCCACAGACTACCCCATCAAGAGCTCATTAAAAACTGGAAATAGGACACAGCTTATGAGGATTTAAATACCTTGATAGACGATATCAAAGACAAGAGCTTTCTTTACAAGTTGAAAGAAACTGGAAATAGGACAAAGTTTATGAGGATTTAAATAGGTTGGTAGACGATATCAAAGACAAGAGCTTTCTTTACAAGAGGAAAAAAATTTCGCCAAGCAAATGGGCATCAGTAATTGTCAGTAATTAAATATAGCCCTGACGATTTCCAACCTCTGGTAGGAGAAGGAATGACAGGAAGAAGAAGAATTGAAGTTGATGGTGATTTTGCTCTAGAATTAATATTGTAATTTTGAAGAAATATTCTTATTATATTTATCAATATTAATTTTCTTTAAAAACGATGATGATAATTATTATGATTAATAATAATTATTCATCAACCCAATAGTAGTGAGCTCAGTTTTCCTCCTTGTAAGACAAGTTGATTTTCTGTAGTTTCGTTTGAATTACTGTTTTGAATCTTTACGTACGTTTTGGTTTCTTTGTATATTGATTGTAGGTATATTTGCTCCAACTCCGATCTACATTAGGCTCGACCCTAGCAAAATTTTACATAGATTTTTTTTTAAGTTATACTATTTTGCTGTTTTATACTATTTGGCTAAGATTATGGAAATAAAAACCAACTTCTGTTGTCGAAATTTTCACTTCGAAATTTTATATAGAAAATACGATTATTCGAACGATTATTCGAATTGTGTGCATTTACAGATAGAGGTAACATTTTTGTATAGATTTTTTTGCCAATTGCGATAATCCTGTAGTTTTATTAAACTTTGGAATTTCAAATTTCATTTGTAAGAAATCATCTCCGCAAATGTCGCTTTTCTAATTTTGTGTAGAAAATTTTCAATTCGTTACCAAGTTTCCTAGAAATATTCGAAGATTTTACTATGTCTAAAATCGACAGTAGGTATCTACTCCAAGTTTGTATGAAATTTTCAAATTATAATTATATTTTAAGGAGCTGTTAATTAAAATTTCTCTTGAGTAATTTTTCACAGAATATTTAAATTTTTATACAATTTTTCGAAACTTTTCGTTTTTTTTTAAGTTAGGGTGAACGTATCATCGGGTGGAGGGGGGGGGGAGAATATAAAGTCGGGGTTACACGTTCTTAGTTTAATTAATAACAAAACAAAAAACCAAAATGAATAAAAGAGAATGATAATGAAAAAATACAAGAGGAAATGAACGAGGTGAGGTTATGTAAGGTGCGGAGCGGATCGCGTGTGTGTTGGTGTGTGGATGTGGAACACCTGATGGTTGAGAATGGACTCTGTTTTGTGGATGAGACCCGACTTGTCCCGCGATCGGGAGTGGACTGCCATTTTGGAGGGATGATTTCTCCCTCGCGCGCCTCTAGCTTAAGAGACGCGCATGCGTGTTTTGTGTGTAGTGTGTGTGTTGGTGTACGATGAAAGAGGGGGAGGCGGATTAATATTTTCGATGAGGACGCCTGTCAATAGGAATTAAACTTATTTTGGATAAATAAATGAATAGACGCGAGTTAAATGAGATTCGGATGATGTTAATTAAGTAATGGTTAACTATGTGATTAAATGCGGCGAGTGAATGAAATGATGGGTCTTATGAAGTCACAGGCATGAATTACGGTTTTCCCTGATCGTGCTAAATTGGGGGTGCCATTGTCAGCGGTACTTCGCCGACAAAGCGCATTAGGGGGCCGGGTATTCCCAACGTAACAACCGGGATTACGACGAGTGCCGACGATGGGTTTTCCCTGAAATCGGCAGAAAAACCTGTGAAAGGTAATTAGGGTAGGCCATGCCGGTGACAAACGCATCGCCATGTATGTGCATTCACGCTTATTTTGGAATTACAAATAAACTTCTGTGATTTTTTGAAAATTTGTTGTTTTGAATACGATTAGATTTTTTTTTATTTTCCTTAAATTATTCATTAAAGTAATATCCTTTTTTGAGTCCTTACGTACTTTTGGGTTTCTTTGTACATATATTGATTATATAGCTTCTATTTGCTCTAACTCAGTTCACTTTAGACTATTCCACATTATCTCTTTTCTAGATATACTTCCAAAAGCTTTTTCCAAATCTGTGAAACCCATATAAACCTTTCTAAACTAAACTAAAGATTTGGTCCTGCGTAGTACAATGTGATCTGACTGAATACGCTTTGTGCTTTATTCAATTTTCGTCCTATTTTCCAGAATTATTTTATATAGTTTTCATAGTACATTAATCAGTGATATTACTCTTTTTGTTTTACAACATCTGCTATCTTCTTTCTTAAATTTAGCTACTATTACTGCGATTTCTCAATCCACTGATGTAATTTTGTTCTTCTTTGTTAAAAATCGCTACTATTAATGCGATTTCTCAGTCCACTGATATAATTTTGTTCTCCCATGCTTTGTTACATAGTTTGGATAATACTCGTAGTTCTGGTCTATCCATTCATGTATTTGTTCTTCGGAGTTCAATCATGTCCTGCTGGTTTTCCAATTTAATTTTATTTATTGCCCTTCTCAGTTTCTTTTTTAGGTAATTCTTTCAGAATTTTGGTAGGTAATCTTGATAGTCTTTAATACATTGCTTAATGCTCAATGTTAGTTTCGTTTAATAAATTTTTGAATATGTGTTTATGCTAGTTTATCTGTGGCAAAAAAGTTACCAATGTTGAACACTTAATTTGGATCACCGTGTATATGAACAGAAAGTTGCTCTTAATTAATAGGATTGATTTGAGATGTGTTTTAGTTTGATTATAGATGTAGCTCTCACCATGATAATTATTACAATCTAAACCGTATTTTGTTAAGTTTTCAAGAATTTTAGTAGGTAATCTGTCTCCAGTTTGTCTTTTGGACATATTAATAAACCTACTAAACTAAAATATAATATTTTCGTATATGATAGTAATCTTTCAGTCTGTATACGAATAATCTCACTCACCCATTTGGTTTAGATCAGAATCTGTGGTGCAATCAAATATAATTGAAATTCATTTTACAGCCCAAAGATTAGATATATATAAATATAGATAATTCCAAGTTTCATCAATCATTCCATCTTTTTCACAAAAATCATTAAATTCGGAATATTTTTTTGAAACGATTTTATTATTGACCTGCGTCTATTGTTGAACTGCTGAAATTTCTTGAATATTAAATAATGTAAAATAATTTTTTTAATGGTGGCATTATAAACAGTTTGTTATGGTTACCAAAACCGTGCATAAACGTGCGTTTATGGCACGTACGTGCTATAAACATTGCCATGGAAATGTCAAATTTAACACTGACACTGACAACTGTCAACCCCATCATTTATTAATTGTAATATGAAATTCACAATTTTATTGCATTTCAAAGTGCAAAATAACTTTCACTCGATTTCTTAGGTAATAAGGAAGATTCTGCCGCAGCAGCAATCTCAAAAATACTCGCTTCCATTTCTGACATTAGGATATTTTGTAAACATCAATTGTATTTTCCATGGCTACTAAACAATTTGTCATATTATTTAAAATGACGAATCAGAATTTAATGTTATTTCTTCTGGTTATTTCCAAATTTATAATGCCACCATTAAAAAAAATAGCGTATAATACTCGTGCATATAGGTTTATTGCACTCGTATTATAATATACTATTAATTAAATTGAAAAACATCCTGATTCAAGATAGCCAATTACAAGAATCTCTAACATCTAAATTTTTGATGGCACAAAATGCAATATAATCTAGTATTCACCAACAACTTTCAATATACAGGGTATTAACAAAAAAAACTTTCCACGCTACTCCCAGGCTTTCGAAATTAAAAATTAAAAAAAAACCTTCCAATTTGATTGAATCTAAGTAAAATAAAATAATGTAAAGCGAAAGTTTTTCTGTTTTGATCTACTATAACCTGTCAAAGCGTGAGAAGTTATTTTTATTAACACCCTGTATAACTTCATTTTTATTTTCTATTTGTGTTTGGCCGTGAACACTTACTTACAGCTTTTCCGCTTCGCTGAAGTTCTGTTCGCTGAAACTTTTTGTTCCCAACAGTATTATAGTGCAGTAGTATACTTAAGTATTTAACAACATGAAAATTCGAAAGGCCACCGATTTAATCAAATCTCATCAAATTCTCAATCTCAAATCAAATCAAAAATCAAAATCTCAATCAAATCTAATATTAAATATAATTGAATCCTACAAGTTAGCTTTTGAATGTAAATAACATACTTTTCCCAAGCCCTAATTTGTCTTTATAAAATGCGGTTAACTAATGCATTACATCAGTACCAATTAATGTTTGTATTTATATTTTTTTACTGTTGACTGATCAAAAGATGATAATTGGAAAATGTAAATTGTGTCGCCACCAATTATTCACATTACACACAACAAACATTGTCACACTCCTGCTGCTCAAGCCCAGAGCAGCATTCCTAACAAGTCCACGCCGCGAGTCAGATTCGAGGTGTCAATGTAATTAGAACGAAAATTGCCTTCATTTGCATGACTCGCATTACCATATGCATCCTGTTAATCATACAATCATTAGTGAGGCAGTGAAAATTAATCCGTACCTTATAAATTCATACATTAATTAATAACGCAGGCTACACAAGAAGCCTTTTAGAGTTGCGCAATTTTTGGTGAAAGCGCGCACTGATAACGCACCATCGCCCATGTGCGAGGCAGATTTAAGCGTTGGGTTGGTCTTTTCGCGAGTGATTAAGTAGAATCGCCGTGATGGTTATCTGGTAATTGTGTGTGCAGATGGTGGTTCACGGCTTCTTAAAATGCGTCGAGCGTTGGAATAATGCGTGTGCAAGTTTTTCCCGATAAGTGCGCAACTTTAATCCGCGCTTACTGATGAAATAATGCGGTCTAATTACGTGGTTGATGTTTTATTTATACATTATCGCATGCATCAATGGGTGCTTAACTAATTGGCACCAAGGTTTACATTGCATTTTTGGTTATTTACACCACGGAGTGATTTGATTTATAACATACACGTTTTGCATTTAGTATGATATTATTAATTATAGTACCATTTGGATATTGTTAAAATCTATATTTTATAAATTTATTGGCGAGAATCACAAATTAGACTAAGTTACTCGTTGGACAAACATTAGTGCCTTTCAGAGCAACCAAATCATTATGAACATGAAAAATATTTCAAATTTTTTGAAATTCTATGTGCTTCTTGAAGTTTTCAACATATTCACCCATCGCTCCGATCGCCTATTATTTTCTTGATAGTCTTTAATACCTTGCTCAATGCTCAATGTTAGTTTCGTTTAACAAATTTTTGAATATGTGTTTCTTCTAGTTTATTTGTAGTAAACAATTTGACACAATCTTTTATAGAAATCACCGATGCAGAAATTAAATGTTGCTTTTATTATTTACGTACATATAATCATTATCTCAACGATCTGCGTTGGCACAATATTTCAATTTCATCACATTTACAAAATAAGATCGCGAGATAAAGATACCGACTGGCTATGATTTACTACTTTCCTGGCTAAGGTCGTGTCATAGTGACATTAAATTTTAGCGGTGCGTAACAAATAATAAAAAAACAAATTCGCACGCAATAATTTAATTACGCCAGAGCGTAGCATTTAATCGGACCGCTTTCTTTCGCTCTCTCGAGTAATTTATAATTAATTTCAAAGGCCGTTGCTAGGACGCGACATGTGCGGAGCGCTTTGTGTTTATTAATTACACGTAAGTGTGAAGTACATAAATCTCAACATAGAACACCTTCCCTCGAGGCGATCGATCGTAAAGATAGCGTCGTAAATTACACTTTTATAATATTTTATTCCTCGAACAGTTTCGCCCGAGTGAATTACTGTGTGACTCGCCAAATATAGATTACGGCACTAATGGCGATTATTGAATATTATTATTAATGTATGCAAATTAGGAGAGTATTTTCCGTGGGCTTCTTTCACAATTTCAACATCGATCCATGGCGAGATATTCCTAATCGCGTATCAGAAATTATAGGCATGGGAAAGCATTGTCTCTTGTAATCAATTCCCGCAGCCGTGAGTCGAAGGTGTGCAAAAAAATCGCCATCGTGTGTCAATCATTAATCACGGTGATGACAAATTAATCCCCAAGATTAGCTAAATTGATGGATTTAACGTGAATTTTAATTAACTCCTGCCACTTACACAATTAGGAAGGTACACACTCCTTTCTGCCACTCATCGCAAAGGAAAAAATGTGTTAACGCGTAATTACAAGAAGCAGTTTTTCTTCTATCAATCATTGATTAATCGTTTTCTTAATTAACTGTTCAATTAATTCAACGTTGCATAATTGTTATCTCTTTTAACTTATTTTAATCATTTATAATGTTACTATTGCAAATATTTACTATTGCTACTACAATAGTGTATTTTTCCATTACTTGTATTTAAAATTTATCTTTAAAAAAAATCTTATTATGCAGAAATATTATAAATCACTTTAATTTATTTACATACTTAAACCGTATTATATTACAAACGGTTGTTGACAATTTATTATAATATTCACATTATTAATTTCAGCGTGTTATTGAAAAAAGTGAAAAATTGATTTCACGTTGATTACCACGCTTTATATTCCATTGAGCATTTGTCAAACGTCACTGTGAAACATGCACGCTCTGCATTAATTTAATAAATACAAAGTCCTGAATATTTAATGGCTATCCGTGTTGTTACTATTTAAAAACAGGTTAATCCATAACAGCAACTTGTGCCATTGACAAATTTATGCAGCCGATGATATACTGGGAATCAAATTGATTCTCATTTTTAATCACAAGTGATAAATTGTAATATGCGCTCATGTGGCTAGCAACTGAAGACTGTGACTGTAGGTGAAATTTGTAGACGTACGCTTGATTATTCTCAGATGGATATTGAAATTGCTCAACGTAAAGTAATGTAAATACCTAGAAATTGGCCATGGTAAGCTTGCAGAAATCAATATTGTTTAATTGAACAATTGTTAGTTTCTGATTCGATAACTAATTACTATCGCAATTATGGTAGATAAAAGCAATATAACGTAAAATATAGACAAGATGTAAGAGAGATATAAAATAATATCAAATAATATAAGATATAATATAAGATATAAGATAATATAAAAAGAAATGAAAATATTGTGTGCATTTTGGACACTACTTCAGTGAATTACTGTAGACCGATTAATTGGATATCTCCACGAGATGGCATTTACATGCAAAAATTAAATAATTAATAAAATAAAATCTCCAATTTTACTTCGTATTTTTATTAATTTCCTTCTCAATGCTGTCATCGGTTTCGACTATTTTAATTTCTCATCATTTTCTGCAATATTGATGAAATTTCTTAGAATATTTGAAACATTTTGGTATTTTCACAATGGAACGTTAAAACAGTATTTTTAAATATTCAGAAATTTCAATCAAATTTTGCAAAATTTGTTACATTTGGTGGGCGTTTGCTAGAATTTTCTTTAAATATTCTGTGGCATTGCATTTTTGATTTGATCTTGGTTTTCTTAGTTCTAGAAATGTCAATGACATTTTGCACAATATTTTATACCTTTTAGCATTTCGAATAGAAAGTTCATAAATTTGTGGCAGTTTTAGAAAATATGCTGATATTTTATTTTTACTTATAGGTGTTAACTGGGATTTCAATTGACTATGTAGATTTTGAAGGATGAGTGTCTACCGGATGTTTAAGAAATTTCTATGAAATTGTAAAGAATATTTTAGAGATTTACGCATTTTTTTAATAAAAAGTCGATAATTTTAGGAACTTTTGTATGAATTTCACTCTCACTACTTTGGTCGCTTTCGAATTGTCTAATTTCTCACAATTTTCTGCGATTTTAATGAAATTTCTTAGAATATTTTAAACATTTTAGTATTTTCTAACTGGAACGTTAAAAAAGTTATAGAAATTTGTGCGATTTGCAAAAATTTTAATCAAATTTAGAAAAATTAGTTACAGTTACGATGTAACGATCTCTAACATTTTAAGCATATTCTTAAAAAACCTTTCTATTTCATCTTTCTTCTCAACTTGCTACTCGATAGATGATAAAATGTATAAAATATTCTGCAAAATTTCATAGAAATTTCTAGAAACTAAGGCAACAATGTTTACAAAAATTATTGAAATGTTTCAACACATATCAAAAATTGAATGTCACAGCAAACGTCACAAAAGCCAATATTGCCAGAATTTTATTTAAATTTTTAGTTTCTGTGACATTCAATTCTTGATATGTGTAGAAACATTTCAATAATTTTTGTAAAAATTATTGCCTTAGTTTCTAGAAATTTCAATGAAATTTTACAGAATATGTATAAATTATTCTGCAAAAATTGCAAACATGTTAGCACCTATCGAATAAAAAGTTGAAAGGAAAGTTGAAACAGAAAGTTTTTTTTTAAGAATATGCGCAAAATTTAACGATAAAATTTTATTTTGACTATAGGGATTTTAATAGACTGTTTTAGATGGATTTTGATGAATCAGTGTCTACCGAAAGTTTTAAAAATTTCTATGAAATTTTGAAAAATATTTTCCACTTTACACACATTTTTCGAATGAAATGTGATAATTTGAGAACGTGTAAGAAAATGATCTGAAATTTGAACAATCTTTGAAAAAAATTCATTTTCTATCATAATTTAGAAAAATTAGTCTCACACCATACGAAATCATACCAATATTTAGTTTTTCGGTCATAGTTTCAATTAATATGTAAACATTTCAATGATGCATTTAACATTTAAATAATTTCTATCGAAATATTAATAATACAAAATTGTTAATTTATCTATCAGAATTTCAATAATTTTTATAAAAATTTCAATGATTGACACATATTTAAATATTTCTGTCAAAATGTCAATGATTTTTGTCAATATTAAAATGATTTCTTCCATCGAAACTTTAACAATTCTTGCCAACATTTTAATGATTATACCAATATTTCAAAGATTTCTCTCAATATTTAATATCAAAATGTCAAAAATTGATTAATTAATGATTGAATAATGAATTTTAATTAATGTAAACATTGTTTGTATGATTTGTGACATAAAAGTGAATTTTCTTAATATTTTGATAACACATAGCAATAATTAAAATTTTCTATCAACATTTCAGTTATATCTGTATAAATTTCAATTATTTTTCAAAATTTCAATAATTTCAATTAAAAATTTTAAAAAAATGTATCGAAGTTTCAACAATTTATTCAATATTATTACTTTATCTGTCAAAATTTTAATATTTTTGTCAAAATTTCAATGACTGACACATATTTAATTATTTTTGTAAAAATTGCAACTCGTATACCAAAATGTCAATGATTTTCGTCAAAAGTTAAATGGTTTCCATTCAAATTTTAACAATTCATAGCAATTTTTTAATTATTATCCCAATATTTCTACGATTTGATATCTATTGAAATTTCAACAATTGATAAGAAAATTTTAAATATGTGAAAATTACAGTGATTCATGTCTAAATTTCAATAATTCATTGCAATATTTTAAGTTTTCTATTAATATTTCAGTTATTTCTGTCTAGTTTCATTTCTTGTGTACATTTTTTGTCAAAATTTCAATGACTGACACATATTTAATTATTTTTGTCAAAATTTTAATTTGCATATCAAAATGTGAATGATTTTTCTCAAAATTTAAATGGTTTCTATTTAAATTTCAACAATTCATGGCAATTTTTTTATGTATTATACCAATATTTCCACGATTTTTGTCAAAATTTAAATGTTTTCAATCAAAATTTCAACAATTGATGAGAAAATTTTAATTATATGAAAATTTCAGTGATTTCTGTCTAAATTACAATAATTTATAGCAATAATTCTAAGTCTTCCATCAATATTTAAGTTATTTCTGTCTAGTTTCATATCTTCTGTAAAATTTTTGTCAAAATTTCAATGACCGACACATATTGAATAATGTTTGTCAATGTTTCAATTCGTATATCAAAATGTGTTAGATTTTTTGGTCAAAATTAAAATGGTTTCCATTTAAATTTCAACAATTCATACTAAATTTTTAATTATTATACCAATATTTCCACGATTTTCGTCAAAACTGAAATAGTTTCTGTAAAAATTTCAAAAATTGATAAATAAAAATAATTATGTGAAAATTCCAGTAATTTCTGTCTAAATTTCAATAATTCATAGCAATATGTTAAGTTTTCTATCAATATTTCAGATATTTCTACCTAGTTTCATTACTTTTGTAAAGTGTTTGTCAAAATTTCAATGACTGATTGTAATTATTATACCAATATTGCCACAATTTCTGTCAAAATTTGAATGATTTCTATCAAAATTTCAACAATTGACGAGAAAATTTCAATCGTATGAACATTTCAGTGATTTCCGTTGAAATTTTATAATTAATAGCAATATTTTAAATTTGCTATTAAAATTTCAGTTATATCTGTCAAAGTTTTAATTATTGTGACAAAATTTCAGATATTTCGGTCACAGTTTTAATTATTGTGACAAAATTTCAATGATTTTAGTTAACATTTAAATAATTCGTATCGAAATTTCAACAATTTATATGAAATTATAAATGTATCTGTCGAGACTCCAATAAGTGTCACAGGGTAAAAAAAAATATTTGACTTTAGATAGATTTTGAAGAAAACATTTCAGTTCAACTATAAAGTTTAAATGTACATTTAGAAATTATCTCTGCGGACAACTGGAGATGATATCTCCATTAGTAATTGATTTCAAACAAGAGATGGAGCTCGTATGCTTCTCTCATTATGCATTTTGTTTAATTTAACGATAGCTAATTTCCATCCGATAGCCAAGAAGCGACTTACCACAATAGGACACAATTTTACATTCACGGTAGATATCGACTACTTTAAATCCAATTGAAAAAACATAATCTTATCAGAATGTACCAGATTGGTATTCATCACATGCAGTGCCATTCCAGACAAGCATTGATTTCACCACCACACGATGAATAATTTTATACTACTGCATTCCACGTGTGAGATTAATTCAATTACATAATAAACTTAATTGCATGTACAAACTTATGTCATTCCATGTTTACAAGAAAATCCTTGCTAAGTTATAGTGTATTCATTATCACGTGCAAAAATAAAAATTGAATTGTTATATACATTCCAGAAACTAAATTTATTTTGTAATACCATTCCCAAAGTTTCGATACATGATTAAATAATATGTATCTTCGGAAATTGATAAAACTTAAACGTGATGGCATGGCTTATCATACTTGATCACCAGGTATATAAACAAATCATGGATATTTACCACCGTTAATGTTGCAATCAATGTTGTATAAAAGTTGTAAACTGGTGAAGGTTTTCTTGTAATTTCAACGATGTTAATGAAGACTGATCTCCTCCAGTGGATTTAGAGCAGCAATTTGTACGCCTCTCGTATTAGCAGCCGATTCGCCTGACTAATTAGCTGTGGATTTTCCGCGCTCATCCATTAAATCCTCTCGGTAGATTGATTTTAAACTACTTTGTTGAAACACATCTTCCACATAATTTATCATGCAATACTTTTATTTATTAAACGACGTGTTAAGTAACCACTGTAATATTTACTCCACTGCTCACGATTCATCAACATTTAGTACCACCCATTAACGTGTATTTCTCCTACATTTTTGTGCGTAAGTAAATGTTAAGTGTCTTTAACACTTTATATTGTACAACAAATTTTATTTTCTAATATTTCTATATTGGTTATTTGTATACCAAGGCCGCGAAATCGTTCTTTAACGTACTGAGAGAAGTATGTCTGCCTCGGCCGCCTTTCGGCCGAAGCAGGACAATCTCGAGGATGTTAAAGGATTTCGCTGACAAACAATTTTTATGCAACCTAACATTTGTATTTATAAAAATCTTATGGTTTTCAATTATATAGCTTTCATGGGTTATTTTAAATATATACATTTGGCATGACCTACAAGGAAAATAACATAATTTTATGAAGACGCCTGCTTTACAGATGACTTATAGTTGGTACAAACCCTCATGAATATATATGAAATAAAGGTAAACATTCAGAAAAAAAGAACACAGCGAATTCTTCAGACGTAGGCAGGAAGTCATAAATATCAAAATCAATCAAGTCAATGATCGTTAATGCATCGTAATTTATTAAGAGCTCAGAATTACCTGGAAATTCAATCACCATTTTAATTAATCTAATAACAAATACCAATAACATCGTTAAATATTGCATATGCGTAGCACTTTGTATGTATAATCACAATGACTTGTATTTCCAGTGTTCATTTTAACAATTCTATTGACTATTAATTTATATGCTTTGCAATAAATTAATAAGGCCTATGCTAATAATCGTACATGCGTGGAATGTTATGCCATATTTCGTTGATGCGTGAAATATATTGATACCTCTATCTATCCATAAAATTCTTCGGTGAATAAATTACATTTGAATTAGAAAACCATTCGACCTGAATTCCTCCTACATTTTTATCTCGCATCGTGAAATTGCGCCTTTGTCGCCCCGAACTTCAATTTGCATACAAGTATTTCGAAAGATCGTATTAAGATCTGGATGAGAGCATGTCAATAACGACGTTCTTGCGGTGCAATTAAATACGCCGTAATTGTGCCGTTCTCAGGCATCGGGTAATCGCAATCAAGCTAATAAATCGCGGAATCATGTCCTACGTCGTTTGCCTTCCAGGATCAATCGCTTATTAAACATGCGTGCGCAGCATTTGCATTATCACCGCGACTCTTTCGCATAAAACCTAAGGTTAAACCGCTAACAATCTAATTACATGAAATATGCATCATTTCAGATAATTAATGGTTTGCTGCTTCAGAATCTGCACACGGATAATAAAACACGACGAGCTACCACTTCGACTTATCTCCCTGGAATATTTTTTTATCCATTGGCGGGGAAGTGACAATTATTTTATAATTAATTTACTTCGACACTTACACGATTCTAACATTAAAAGTAAACCAATGCGCTGATAAGGTGGGAAAACTGTGCAAGCAATTCCTATCGAGTTAATGATTTAATTTGTTGAATAATTATTTCAATTATTTATATTGCTTATGATGATAAATGTGCAGGTTAATAAATATACTACGAGTTAACCTAGATTTTCCTGATGGATACAATGCTAAAAAATATCACTTAGCGATTTATTATTTTTGCAGAATTTTCCCATAATTCTTCAAGCCTTAGCTAATTAATTCCTTGAAGGTCTCAAAACCTGTAATATGTAATAAATGATTACCATTTCTTTGTAACGATGGTTTCATTGCTGGTTTTCTGAAATAATAATACAACTACAATTCTGTTGACAGTTTTCTGAAATACTGCAATTCTGTTGACAGTTTTCTGAAATACTGCAGTTCTGTTGGGAGAGCCTATTTATCATACTAAGCCTAAGCTTTCTCATTGATATTATATGTAGCATATCCATATTTGTGGTAGTAGGTGATACCATGGTACTTCTTGTAAGTCATAAAATGTTGTTCTTCTGCAGAGTGAGTTTCTTGGAGCTGCTAAGAAGTGGAAGATTTCGTTTAAGTGCAGGATTTTGGATTTTGTGATGCCTTCAATATTTATTCGGCAAACGCAAATGTTTGGTCCAAGGTTTTTAATGACTTGTTGGTTCAGTTGTATTATCTTGTCTTTTAATATGCTTGTTGTATGTTGGCTAGGAGATCATACTAATTGTTTGGCCTTTCACTTTAGCTCATTTAGCGTTATCCAGGGTGCACATGTAGTTTTCTACTACGGACGCGAGCTAGTTTACACCCCACTAAGTACACCAAAAACTCATATTTGGGCATTAAACTTTCATGAGTTCTGGAGAAATTGTGTTTTTTTTTATGATAGGAGCATTTTTAGTATGCTTGTTGTATGTTGGCCAGGAGATCATACTAATTGTTTGGTCTGTCACTTTAGCTCATTTAGCGTTATCCAGGGTGCACATGTAGTTTTCTACAACGAACGCAAGCTAGTTTACACCCCACTAAGTATACAAAAGCTCATATTTAGGCATTAAACTTTCATGACTTCTGGAGCGATTGTGATTTTTTTATGATAGAGCATTTGCCTTATCTAGGAGTTAACGTTTTTTTACGAAATTCTGAATCTTCCATCAAATATTTGAAGATAATTTGAAATTTTCTAAATTAACACTTAAATCTATTTGGATATTTTGTACCACTTAAATTAATTCTAAGTACCACTATGTTGTATTATTTTAGTATTTTTGGTAGACTTCGATTGATTGTACCTATAAATAGTATTTTAAAGAAATTCCGAATTCTATTAATACAGTTGGCAGAATTTTACTTGACTGCCTAAGAACTTTTTCAATCAATTTTAATATTTTCAGTAAATCATGCATTGCTATTAATCTTCTTAAATATTTTGTTTTTTTCAATTTTCCATTGGATACACATTATTACCAATAAATAGTATTTTAAATACATGTTTTGAACATAAATACATTTGCTAGAATTTTCCTAACTGTCTAGAGACTTAAAAAAAATGTACTAATATTTTCACTTAATCCTACATTGCTTTTAATGTATTTAAATATCGATATTTCATTATTTTTTGTAATTTTCCATTGGATTATTCTATTATTTGATTGGACAGACATTCATATTTCTACCTATTAACTGCTTTTTTATTTTCTTCTGTACTATAGTGATATAAGACAGTGGACTTCATAGAAGTGACAACTGATATAAGAGAAATCATCAGTCTCATATAACATTTGAAATCAGGACCATGACAAAAATAGAAATCATCACAGTGACATATAATTTAAGAAATCATCATAGTGACATACCATAGTTGAAATCATGACGGTGATAAATGACAGTGGACATCACAGTGGCACAACCACATGACAATATTTTCAGTAAATCCTGAATTGCTATTATTGTTCTTAAATATCGATTTTTCATGATTTTTTTGTAATTTTTCATTAGATTATTGGATTTTTGGATTGGACAAATATTTATAGTTCTACTAATTAATTGTTTATTGATTTCTTCTGTACTATAGTGACATATGACAGTGGAAATGACAACTGACATAAGAGTCATGACGCTCATATAATAACATGAGAAATCATAATAATGACATAAGACATTTGAAATCAACACGATGACTAAAATAGGAATTATCACAGTGACACATAATTTGAGAAATCATGTTGGTGGCACAAAATAGTTGAAATCATGACGGTGACAAATGGCAGTAGACATCATCACAGTCAAATATAATATCAGAAATCATGATAGTGACACAAGCACGTCGAAAAATGACGGTGATAAATGACAGTAAACATCATCATAGTGTCATATAGTATTAGAAATCTTGATAGTGACGTAAGTCAGTCATCATGACGGTGCCACATAACAAGAGAAATCATCACAGTCACATATAATATTAGAAATCATAATAGAGACATAAGATTGTCGAAATCATGACAGTGACAAATGACAGTAGACAGCATTAATAATTTTATAGCAACCTTGATAGTGACGTGCAGAAATCTTGATATTGACGTAAGTATATCTTCATGACGATGACAAATAACAATAGAAATCAGCACAGCCACATATAAAAGAAGAAGACATATAGAAGAAGAAGAAATCATGATAGTGACATAAGATTGTCAAAATCATAATGGTGACAGATGACAGTAGACATCATCATAGTGACATATAGTATTAGAAATTTTGATAGTGACGTAAGTCAGTCATTATGACGGTACCAAATAACAAGAGAAATTATCATATTATTATAATATTTGAAATCATAACAGTGACATAAGATTGTCGAAATCATAACGGTGACAAATGACAGTGGACACCATCAATAATTTTACTGCAACCCTGATAGCAATGTACAGAAATTTTGCTACTGACTAAGTCAGGCATCATGACAGTGACACATATCAATAGAAATCATCACAGTCACATATAATTTTAGAAATTATAATAGTGACATAAGAATGTCAAAATCATGAAGGTGACAGTCATTTTACAGCAATTACTAAAATTGGGCAGTAATTATTGAAATTTTGACCAAATGAATCAAAAATTAGTTAGCAATCATTAAACTTTATTTAACTTTCATTTAGCATTGAATAAATCAATGCTCAATGCAAAAAAATTCAAGAAAGATATTATTGAAATTATGACAAAAATATTTGCAAACTTAACGGTTATCAAATTCCTTACTCATCGTTGAGTTTTCGACAGAATAATTTAGATGTTAATAGAAATAACTAAACTTTTGACAGAAATAATTGATAATAGATTTTTTTGTCAAATTATAATTTTTATTCTTATTTTGTTTGTGCAATATTTTTATGTACTCTGCTTTTATTCCACTGTGTAATGTTATTTCTTAATCTAGATACAATAAATCATATTATTATTATTATTACAGTAATGGTTGAAATGTTGACAGTAATTGTCGAAAATTTGAGATTTAATTTTGATTTGTAGTAAAACAGCTAAATGCAAGGGTTATTGCACGATTGTAAGTATGAAGCTGATTATAAAATTTAAAAAAATTGGTAGAAATAATAGATATTTAAAAAAATATTGTAATCACTCAAAATATTGTAGTAATAATTACAAAATTTCACAGAACACTAAAATTTCTACAGTGACTATTAAATTTTTTTCAGCAATTATATTTATTGAAATTTTGACAGATATACTTAAAAATTTGATTTAAATCATTAATATTTTATTTCAGAACAAAACACTGCCAAAAAATTTCAAGAAAAAAAGAAATGATTGGACTTTTACCAGAAATAATTACAAATTTGTTAGTAACCGTTAAAATTTTGGCTCATCAATGAATTTTCGACGAAATAATTAAGATTTTAATAAAAAATAACTACACCATTGGCAGAAATAACTAAAAATCGTTTTTTAGAGTAATCGTTAAACCTTTGACAGTAATTATAGTATTTTTTTTGTGTGTCTAACTAAGCTATTAGCTAAATGGTTTAAATATGATTATAAAATTTTGAGAGAAATAATAGATGTTTAAAAAAATACAAGACCCAATGATACGTTTCTGATAATTAAAATTTATACATAATCGAAAATTGGACGATAATAAAATTTTCAGAAATAATTGAAAATATGACAGTAATCATTGAAATTTTGTCATCGTTGAATTATCGATATAAGTTTAAATATGATTATGTAATTCTGATAGAAATAATAGATGTTTAAAAAAATACAAGATTCATTGATACGTTTCTAGTAATTAAAATGAATACCTAATCGAAAATTGGGCGGTAATAAAATTTTTGACAGAAATAATTGAAAATATGACAGTAATCATTGAAATTTTGGCATCGTTGAATATTTAAGCAAACAAAAGTTTGGTGGATTAAATTTTATACGTAATTTTTCAAATTTAGGCTGAAATTTTATTGAATTGTTCTGAGGTTTGTGGTCTACACCTTTTCAAGTTCAAATTGAGACCAATCAAGTTCAAATTAAGACCAATCAATTTCAAATTGAGACTTAACAAAATCAAGTTGACACTAAACAATATCAAGTTGAGAGTAAACAAATAAAATTTACTATGACAACTTGATATTGTTTAGTGTCAACTTGATTTTGTTTAGTCCCAATTTGAAATTGATTGGTCTCAATTTGACAATGATTGGTATCAATTTGAACTTGATTGGCCTCAATTTGAAATCGATTGGTCTCAATTTGAACATATTTAAAGAACGTGTTGTCCCTTTAATTTATATGCATTTTTAGGAAAGTATTTACTATGCATATGTACGAAATGCATAAAAAATGAAGTATTTAATAAAAATTACATAGTTTTTCCACTAATTACTTACAAAAACACATTCTCAGTTACAGTTAGGTTAGAAAAGTGATACCGGTAACTATCAAACTGCAATTTGATTCCAGTATTGCCATAAAAAATCATTGGAATCTGTCTAGTTCGGACATCCCGAAAAAATTAAATTACACATTTTGCAAAAATTGAAATATCACAAAAACCTGAAAATTTTTGTTGACGTTTCTGAAATCTATAAAAAAATTCTATCGGAATCGGCTATTTACGTCTAAGGGACAAAAATTGTATTTACCAATGTTATCAGACCTTAAGAAGAAGGAAACAGTATTAGTACTAAGGTATTAAGGATTTTTGTTTTAATTTTAATACTTTTCGAGAGTTTTTTTTATTTTTAACAGTCGTATCTTTGGTATTTCTAATCATTTTAAATTTCTAACAGTTTTATTCATAAAAATTTAAGGCGTGGTTTAATGGTGGTTTTATCTTAATAACCTTGGTAACCTTTTGTAAAACACCAGTAAACCATTTTTTTTTTCATTTTATGAATAACACTGTAAGCATTTAACTGGTTTATTATTATAAATATATGTTATGAATATTTACTCTTATTTTGTTTAATATGTATATTTTTTAAATGGTTTATTTTTGCTTTTGCCAGTGTTTTTGGCGTTTAAGTTTGCTGTTTTGTGAACAGAACATTATTAGATTTTCTTGCGGTCATCATACCATCCATTTTTGAATGAGATATAATATCATTTGATTTGTTAGAGGGATGTGATATTTATTTCAATATTCTTCGTTCTATGGACGTTAATTATAAATGGTTTTAGGTTTAGGTACTCTCAGGTAAACCTGGGGTGTTAGGTTTAAAATGTTATGGTTTTAAACTCAGGATGAATCCAACACATACCAAAATTATTATAAAGACAAATTTTGTTTGATCTTATAGTCCTTTGTAAGTTTTATAGAATATTTTTCCTTTTAAGTCCTTATTCAAGTTGTAAAAACTTAATGTATGTATAAATAACTTATCGCAGGTATTTAAGATAAGAATTAATTTACTCTTAATTGTGCAATAAATAGAGTACCACTCACATGAAAGATAATTCGTTTTTGTCATGGAAACGCGTAATGAATGATGATAACATTAGATGAGAGTGAGCATTCTAACGGTGTGCTTATCTAAGACTATTATTTAATTACATGGAGTAGTAATTAAACACGTAGGTTTATAAATTAGTGCGTTCCTGCAGGATTCTTGAAGCACCCGTAGAATGCATAAATTAAATTTAATTATGAAAAATTATTTGTGTGTGTGTCATTAAATCATTATGCAAATTGGCGCAGAGTGCGATACTAATCGGAAAAAGAAAACGCTGGCCGGAGTTAGCTGGAGGATACTCGAGTGGAGTCACCCACGTGAGGCGGTACCAGAAATGACGAGCACTCAGCGGTTTCAAGCCCATAATAGTACCCCTATACACACACACGTACGTGTAATCATCGCAAGTGCTCTTCCTGAATGAGATCTCTTGTGCAAATACAGTTAGATTATTACGTAATGTTTGAAAAACGACGGAGACGAGTTGCGTAATGGACGTCCTAAACGTTTCCTTCCTTCGGGAACTAATGCCCCCATCAGTTCTTATGGACGCATCATCTCAGCCAGGTGCTTGCGAATTCTTCTAATTTTATTGCAATTCAGCGCATTGTGAATGCAAATCGAACAGTAGGAGTCTAAATGTGTAACGCATTGAATTGTAAATTCGCATGTAATCGGACCACACAGTATCATTCATAAATGCATATTGATTATTGTAAGTACATTGGCAATAGTCAATCAGTACAGATTATAATTATTTATTGATCTCCGCTTATGAATATTTAATGCGGCCGTTTTCCGTAATTATATGTACAGCATCGCGCTAGATCTGTAATTAGTGCCACAGGAAACCGATCCTATCGCCTGATTTTAGAGCGGGCGAAAAAAATTATCCCCGGATACTTCTAGGAGTGGGACCCTGCATTGGGCAACGTAAGGATGCAAGGAACCAACCCGCGATTTCGGCGATGTTCGATGACGCAGCGATAAATTTAACACAGTTCGAAAGTTCGCAAAATCCGCCGACAGCACTTCTACGAAGCCGGGCATAATGGAAACAAATGTACTTATTAGGCGGAGAACAATGTGGATTGAAAAGTCAGAAGTGAGAAAAGTTGCACAACGCCCGCCGAAAACTCGTCCCATTTGTTTCATTTCCAGGCCAAATCCCATCTGACGTATCGAAATTTGTGGCTAAGGACAAAGCCTCGGAACGGATTAGCGGTCTAATGATCGAATCACGAATATCGTTAAAATTCGATAAAAGTTAACACCGGTGGTGGTGTTATTAGGTGAGTCAATGATTGCACGTGAGCCTTCATCGTCTGCTGCGGAAAGACTTAGACGTTGTGGTTAATAATATATTGCTCATATGTATGCAACGTCTCCGATAATCGAAGCAGGAAACAAGTTTTTGTATAAATATGTAAAAATATGAAGATGCGCAAATACGAAGAAACGTGGGCGTGGGAACTAGTATTCCCAAAGCAACGCGTTAATTTTCTACAAGGTACGAATATTTACTAATTATAGCGAACAAATATTAAAACTGTGTATTACTCCGATTACACTAGTATATTTGTATAGCATATTTTTACTCTTGAGACTTATTTGCAGGTATTAGACGTTTTATACATATTAAAATCTGATGTAGGCAGCTCCATAATTATCTGAATCAAATCATGGCATTTTTTTAAAATTAAAATTCTAATTGTAAATATGGCAATGAATAAAAATAATAGGTTAAATAATGTAAATCGGTAACTCCGAATACCTCTTACATAAAGATATATCTGCAATTATTACAATTAGAAATATTTAAAGTCATTTACATTCACTTACAAATTCATTGTGTAAGAGTGTATGCTCCTCCACCAAAAGTTCAAATCTCATTTTATGCAATTTCCACGTTACTTAAATGAGACTTCAACTCTTGGTAATATATAAAAAATAGCCTCCATTAATTTTAAACGTTTATACGCCGCATCCATTACTATTCGTCGACTTCACAATAGCTGCACATAAACCAAACTCCGTTTATTGCGTAAAAACATACAACGCTCAATCAGACGACCAACCCAGCCATTGGAAAGCCTCTCATTTCCCGATCTTGTCTGCTTTACGGAATCCTCGCGAAATTTAAGCGTTCGGTAATCTGATAAGACTGTGAAAGTGCGAGGCTGTGACACAATGCGTAATTTATACGATTTTCGGTGCGTCCCAGGATCCAGTGATTTATGGGCGAGCCGCTCGAGTAGGCATACACATTCGTAAATTGAAATCGGTAGATGATTTATGATCAAGCGGGCGCGATTTTAAATGCGTTACGCAATACCTCATCACGTACGTAATTAGAAGTCCAATATAGAAAGGGTGTCACATTGGCCACAATTACATAATTTTGCGAAATTGTGCATAAAATTCAGTAATTGTAAATATTAAATAGCTAATTAAACGTGTAATGATCGGCAATTGTTAATACAGCAACTATTCCATTACAATATTACGATGTTCGACATTTAAATCCTCTTAATTCTGTTCATTTTACATTGTAACTAAGTACTTAGTTTTATGACTTGCATGAGTATTTGTTCAACAACACCTTAAAGTAAGTACCTTACCATCTCCTAAATGTTGCTACAATTTTCATCTGAAACTTTTATTTTATTATGCAAAACACTTGATCGTATTTTACTATAATTATTACAATCTGATCAAAGATAGATCAATGAGTAATGTTATGCCAACTTATATTACTAAATGAAAGTTTAATGCTAAGGGCCTACTCATAAGTATCCCTTAGATACTAAATTGACAAAAATTATCTCAAACTGACAAAACTAATTCATTTATGATACTAGTTCGTAAAGCACTACTTTACGAAATGTAAAGTTTTTTCTACGACAGATATTATGAAAAACAGCTAAAATTTGATGCAAAATATTAATTGGTTGGTGAATGAATTCTGCGTATTTTTTTTGTAATATCTAGTTGTTAAAGGTTGTTTTGAGGATTGTTTGTTACTATGTAACGACAGTCTTTACGGCCGCCAAGCCGTAAAGAGCGGCCTTCAATTCACTATAGCAACATAAATATATTCCTGAAGAGGGGTCATTTGCTTGAAATAAATAAATAAATAAACTTGCTCTGCGGCCATTCTAACATCTTCAGGAATATCATCATCGCAATTGCTTATTGATTCCATTCATTTCCAATAGCTTCAAACTATTTTCAAGATCAGTAGAATATATGAACAAATAATATTTTGGTTGATGACTTTTGTTTATATAAACAAGGGCTGACAGTGACAACATCAGGCCTACTCGAATTAGTTTTTTTATGAAAAAATTAATTTAAAAAATAATAATAATGAACGAATCATAGAGATATTACAAAAAATATTGTACAATTCACGTCCGTTAGGGCATTTACTGCATTACCAATATTATTCGATTCGCCCTACCTCACAAACTTCTGGCTTGGCCGTAAAGGCAATCCTAACGGACTTCTACTATAAAATGCTATTGCAGTCTTAAAACAAAAATACTTTTATGGAGTACAGAGCTCCATAAAAGTATTTTTGTTCTATAAAATTCTAAACTAAACGAAAACTGATAAAAAATGGTCCCAAACGAAGATGAAAACCTTGCTGATTTAGAGAAGTATAAAGCAGACCAGAAAAGTTCCGTTGCCCTTTTAACTGACAAAAAGTCTTAAGAGGAGTAAGCAGGCTGTTGTCATCGAGTTGTTGCTAAAGACAGCAAAGATCAGAAAGACACAGAAAGATTAGAAAGAAATGTATCCCAATTTTCAGTGGGGTGATATACTCCTCTTAAGGGTTCCCCAGAGCATTTTTATGGGAACTTTGAATGTTTGCACTAATACATCTTACGGAAAACAGCTGTTTCTACAGTAAAACACATCAAGAAAAATAAACTTTCAGAAGCAGGCATAAAAAAAATAATGTCACAAGATAAACCTTATTATACAACCCACCTAATCGAGAATGGTCATTATTTTGACGAAGATGTACTCAATGTGTTACATTTTGCCGAGAAAGGTACCCAAATGGATTTACTGGAATCGGTGGACGTTTCGAAACGAAACGAATTCTTCGTCATTAACGACCAGCTATTCTCCCCGTTATTAAATGCAGTATAAATGTCTGTTTTTATATTTATTCACTTGTAGTTCTAAAATGACTAATTTAGGTCGAAACTATAGATATTATTATTAAATTAAATGGCATATTAATAAAGTTATTCTTTATTTGAAAATTATTGTAAAACCTAGTATGTCAATTTTCGTTCCATGTAAATTTCTAACATTGAAATATAAGCATTCAATATTTAAAAAAAACTCATAAATCACAACATACCTCAACAATTGTTGATTAAAAATGTAATTATCCTTATAACCTTTACACTCGTAGGTTCTTAACTTATGACAGGGTTACATAACTGCAGCCTATTCTTTATGACTTGGAGGCGGAAATCAAAAACAGCACAAAAGTAGATTGCGATTAAAATTTCGGTAATCATACTGCGTTTAGTAAACTTACAACCTTAAAGGAACGATAGATATCGATATTATTCAGAATTCCGAAGCTATATAACATAATGTCAAGAAGAACATTGATCTTTGGAATGCCACTTTACTCCCAAGACTATCAATTTCTCAGTTTCGCAACCAGTAAACCAATTTCACACCTCACGTATTCATTTCCATCACAAATGCGATAATTTCCACTCACACACGGCTGCGAGACCGGCGATTAGCCGTTTAGCTGCGTGAAAACAAAACAAGCTTGTGACGCAAAGATTGCGTGCGCCTGACGGGAAAATTGCGGATTGCAAAACGCCGATTAATTATTAGTCTACTGAGGACTCTTCCAGAAAGGGTAAATGCCGCGTCCAAACCGAGGAAAAATAGATGTCTGCTTTCAAGGTTCAATTTCATATATAATTAGACGAGATTGCCATTCATGAGTGCAACTCAATCACAGTAAAAAAAAATCAATTTACAATTGTTGGCAAATGGATGTCATTCTGTCGATTAATAAGTTATATATACATACTTAAATTATGCAAAAATAATGATATCTGTTGCCATTGACCTGAAAAGTGTCTTCAGTTCTAATAGCAACTTTATACGTTTTCCTGGCATGATATTCAGTTATTTTATCAGCAGAATTTTTTGTCCCGTTCCTTGAAAGATTACCCACGGTATGATCTAGCACATGTGTAGATAATCTTACTCTGTTAGAAAAATGAATTTATTAAATTATTCCAGTTTCAAAAGCCGAAACACTAAGGACTGAGCTTTATCTTCATTCTGATTGATAACGAATCTTGATCCTTAAATACAGAAAATGTTGAAAATTTAAGCTTTGGGATGCGGACGTTTACATTGGACAGATTTACATTATACATGTGCTTACAATCAGATCCAAAACTTCAGTGATCTAAGGTAATTGGAAAATCTACAGTGGAACATTAATTTGAATTCCTTCTCCGAGTTAAAATTGAGTACATCTGAAGTATCATGAGTCATTCTTTGTCGCTGCTTATGAGGTTTTCTTTGTCTTCATCAACTTCGTTTTTAAATATTTCTCCCATTAGAGTCACTTATCATCTTCTTGTAATCATTATTTCAATGACGCTGTATGTTCTTATCATTGGTATCGAAACTGAAGTCTATATTTATAGATATTTTTTCAGTAAGCTAATTTTACAGGTATCTTGATCACGAATATGTTCTACAGCCTTAATTAATAAACACATAATCCTGATAATAGCCGATGTAACCGATAGACTCCCACAATTCCCTGTGAGACCCAAGGTTGCAGTAATGCTTAGCTTCGGCTGAAGGAGCAGAATCATAAATGTCGGCATGCATCAGCTTAACGCGCAAATCACTGTCTGCGAAAAAATTGTTATGAATGATTGAAGTCGTGAATAGAATCGGATAAAAATCGAAAACGGTCTTATTACTGTAATATATCCGCACTAACTAGGCAATGAATTGATTCATGGCGGTCGCGGGTAATAACAGATAATTGCGGTTTGCACGCCGCACTGTAACCAATCTGAAATCTTCGCAATCGGAAAAAATCGACGCAATAAATAAGTAAATAAACTCCAGGCTTGATATTTGCGCGAGGCTAATTAACACATCGCTGCGTCCTCTTAAATCACAATGCAGATAAATCTAGGTGTTTATATTGCCAATGCGTTGTCCGTTTTAAGGCGACGATAAATAAGAAGCGCGATTAGCGATTGCAAATAACCGGAGATCCGCTGTCGATTATTTATTGATTTTCGAATCATTCGCACGCCTTGGGAAGTCAATCTCTAAACGTGAATCTGGATTCGCATATTTTGGCATTTAAATGAATGATTTAATTGCTTTTAAGAAGATGAAAATCACTAAATTGCAATTATATGCTTATTATAAATTGCAAAATTTATTAAATCTAAATTATTGCAAGAGACGACAGACTCTTGCGAATCACAAGCTATAAAATACAGCAGGAAAAAGGAGTTTACCAAAGAAAATGTAAGTGGCAACTCAGCAATATGTGGTCAAAGCCGAAGAAGGATAAGAGCTCAGTATCCAAAATAAAAGAAATTAGATGACCACATAAAATCGTCAATTATCAGATAGCAATCCGTGGTCAAAGCTGAAGAAGGAAAATAGCTCAGGATCCAAAATAGAAGAAATAAAAAGACCACATAAAATCGTGAATTATCAGATTGCAATATGTGGTCAAAGCCCAAGAAGGAAAAGAGCTCAGTAGCCAAAATAGAAGAAATAAGAAGACCACACAAAATTGTCAATTATCTGATAGCAATACGTGGTCAAAGCTGAAGAAGGAAAATAGCTCAGGTTCAAAATAGAAGAAATAAAAAGACCACATAAAATCGTGAATTATCAGATTGCAATATGTGGTCAATGCTGAAGAAAGAAAAGAGCTCAGGATCCAAAATAGAAGAAATAAGAAGACCATATAAAATCGTGAATTATCAGATAGCAAGTACATCTTTGCCGCTGTTTTGTACTGTCCGTGTGTATTTGTGTATTGAATTTCCTAGTTCGACGGAAACGACCGTTGTTTTATGCTGTTGATGGCAAAATTATTGGCTGTTTGGTTTAACAGCCTGTTGCATCTCCAAGTGCATCTGTTTTAGGTAATTGTAGTTGTGTTGTTAAGTAAAACGCACTTGAGTTTAAAATAAACGTATTGCTTTACTGAAGTGCAAAGACCAATTTACTTGTGATTACAAAAATTCTACAAAATATGACTTAATCTAAGAAGGGAAAATAAAGTGGGGTGCGTTCATTGGTGCCCTACTGTACGAGGTTGGAAAACCCTGACTCAGCCTAATAACTTGTGACGTACCTGAAGGGCAATCAGCGCGTTAGGCCGTGGAGCGAGTGGTGGGTCCCTTCGAAGCAGTGACGAGGGCCTGGCTCTCGGTGTCAGAGAGTGGGGTGGTTAAAAAAAGGCTCCACGTAATTTTAACCTCGTCTCTACTTCGTCGCAAAGGGTGGCTCCACCCTACCTGCGTGGGTGGACGGCAGACAGTCAGCGAAGTTCAGAAATCACGAACTGTCACAACGCTGACCGTTTGGCGCCAACACCACCAGATTTAAATCTCGCAGTGAGAGTAAGAACTGAAAACTGAAATAAATGCCCGATCGAGAAAACGTGGGGGGAACAAAAAATAACAGGTGTGAATTTTGTAGTGTAAAATATCGGCGTTTATTCACGCAAACGACAGGACACCGTGCCCACGCTTCCTGAAATAAATACCTCCGTCCGCAACGCTTTCACGCAGGGTTCACCATATTCGGCCGAATATCGCAAGCTCCTTATCGCGCGATTCAAAGGGCCGTCGGAGTGACCTTTCTCTTACACAAGCGCAAAACACGTACGGCACGAAACACGTAACGCAAATTTTACACAAAAGAAATAAACGATATATCAATATGGAATTAATCTCAAAGGAGAATAAAAATTAAATATCAAGGTCTGGCTCAATTGAGAACAAAAAAATAAGTATCAAGATCTGGCCTGAGTTCCTAGTCTGTTTTCGCTGGCGGGCTGGGTTCGGCTCCTGGATGGCGGCGGTATGCGTCGGGGACGCCGATCGCTCGATTCCAGGCCTCAGAGCAGGATGATCGCTGCCTCTAGCCAAGAACTGGTTGGCTGAGCTACTTAGCCCTTACCCCGTAAAAAAACGCCTGCAAAGCACATAGCCTTGGTAACAATGGCCGGACACGTGGCTTTACGAAGAGGAAAAAAATAACGGGTTTAATTACTTACTCGGATGTTATGAGCGTATGGATAGTACCCTGCCTTGTACCTGGTGCCTCAATCCCCTCAAGGGTGGTTAAATGAGTCCCCGTTTATTATCCCGGAAACCGGATGGTGGTACACCAATTAAAACGGTTCCTCTGGCACGTCTGTACGACACGGAAGGCAACTGATTTCTCTCTTTATGGTGGCGTCTCGCCGGCGATTTTAAAAATCACACACATATGGGAAACACGTCACCACAACAAAAAAAGGTGCGAGTACGGTCGTCTACAGTGCAGGTCTGTGCGCCAATTAATTATTAAAAGGCAGTTTCTGCCGAAGGCGTTTTCGGACCGTTACAAACTTATTCTAAGAAGTACACCTCATCAAAGTAATAGTTATGCCGCTTCAAGCGGTCATGCGTAAGTGGGCTTCCCAGATTCATACAGCAGGCCAATAACGCGACTAAAGGCGGTAGTCGTAAAAGTGCAATTTGGCAACTTAAGAGATTACAAATTTGGAGAAGCCCATTAAAATTTAATAAATCACAAAACAAAGTGAGTCGCAAACAACCGCCTACTAGTAATTGCCATCAAACAGATTTCTTTCTATGGCAGTGCATAAACCAGAATGCGAACTCTTCACAAAGTGCGTAAGTGATACTTTTTAGCACAAGTGCGTAAAAAAATTACATGTGCGTAAAAATATCAACTGTGCATAAATAGTATTTTACAGTAGAAGTCCGTTAGGATAGCCTTTACGGCCAAGCAAGAAGTTTGTTAGACGAGGTCGTAGAGCGAGTCGAATTATATTGGCGAGGCAGTAAAGGCCCTAACGGACGTGCATTGTACAATTTTTTTTTTGTAATATCTCTATGATTCCTTCATTATTATTATTTTTTCAATTTTTTCATTAAAAAAACGAATACGAGTAGGAGAGACGTTGTCATTGTCAGCTCTTGTTTATATAAACAAAAGTCATCAACCAAAATATGATTGTTAAATTCATATATTCAACTGATCCTGAAAATAGTTTGAAGCGATTGGAAACGAATAAAATCAATAAGCAATTGCGATGAAGATATTCTTGAACATGTTAGAATCGCCGCAGAGCAAGTTTATTTATTTATTTATTGTTTTTGTTGTAATATCTCTATGATTCGTTTTTTTTTAAATAAATATCTTTCATAAAAAATAAACGATTACGAGTAGGCGAGACGTTGTCATAGTCAACCCTTGTTTATATAAATAAAAGTCATCAACCAAAATATTATTTGTCAGTGCTATAAACTACATTTTTACAATTACAGTTGTAACTTCGACGATTTGACAGTTTAAGTTAAAATAAAAATAGATCGTGACAGTTTTAATCGAAAGTGAAATTATTTCTGACTGTCAGTTAGAAAATTGACAGATTTGGACCGATTATATCGATGCATTTGGCACTTGAAATGATTTGGAAAATGTAAGTTAGAAAATTGATAGATTTGGACCAATGCATTTGACACTTAAAATTATTCGGAAAATGCAATGACAATTCGGTATTTTATAAATTTATTAGCTTCGTTACAGAAAAAATCTGATTTATAAAATAATTTTAAAAAGTTTAGGAAAGATCCATAGAGTCGAATATTTGAAGAATAAAATATATAATATTTATAAAATTGCAGTTGAAATTTATGATAATTGCATTTCAAAATTCGGAAATATTCATGTTTTACAAATTTTGAGTATTTTCCAGATTAAAATTTGACAGATTTGGATTTAAAAAATTGTCATATTTTTACAGTTTAACAGCAAATTTTACACATTGACAGAGATGGGTTGGACATTGTTGGAAGTTTAAATTTTACACATTTTCGCAGCTAGATAGCATAGATTTTAACAACTTCAGTTGGAAATATATCGACTTTGGTAATTGCAATTAAAAGTTTCAAAGTTGTTAGATTTGGACCGATCAATTTGACACTTGAAATGATTTGGAAAATGTATTTATTTTTGACTGTGTCAGTTATAAAATTGACAGATTTGAACCGATGCATTTGGCACTTGAAATGATTTGGAAAATGTATTTATTTTTGACTATGTCAGTTATAAAATTGACAAATTTTAACCGATGCATTTGACACTTGAAATGATTTGGAAAATGTAATTATTCTTGACTGAGTCAGTTAGAAAATTGACAGCTTTGGACCAATGCATTTGACACTTGAAATTATTTGGAAAATTTATTTATTTTTGACTGTGTCAGTTATACAATTGACCAATTTGAACCGATGCATTTGACACTTGAAATGATTTGGAAAAAGTAATTATGTTTTACTATGTCAGTTAGAAAATTGACTGATTTGAACCGATGCATTGACACTTGAAATGATTTGGAAAATGTAATTATTTTTGACTGTGTCAGTTAGAAAATTGACAGCTTAGGACCAATACATTTGAGACTTGAAATTTTTTGGAAAATGTATTTATTTTTGACTGTGTCAGTTATAAAGTTGACAGCTTTGGACCAATGCAATTGGCACTTGAAATGATTTGGAAAATATATTTATTTTTGACTGTGTCAGTTATAAAATTGACAGATTTGAGCCGATGCATTTGACACTTAAAGTGATTTGGAAAGAGTAATTATATTTTACTGTGTCAGTTGGAAAATTGTCAGATTTGGACGAGTGCATTTGATACTTGAAATGATTTGTAAAATGCATTTGACACTTGAAATGATTTGTAAAATGCATTTGACACTTGAAATGATTTGTAAAATGCATTTGACACTTGAAATTATTTGTAAAATGCAAATGACAATGCGATATTTTATAAATTTATTAGCTTCGTTACAGAAAAAAATCTGATTTATAAAATAATTCAAAAAATTTTAGGAAAGATCCATAAGATCATTTCTAACTATTATATTACATTCAGGAACGTCCTAAAATTTGGAACACATTCCAAAACTATAAATTTTGTAAACTGTAAATAACTATAATAAATTAATCGAGATTATTTTACATTTTACAAAAAAACAATTTTCTAAATTTTGTTCGGGATTTTATGAATTGCTTTTTGTGCCAACTTTTTTGACACTCTCGGTATAGTCTTGCCTCGGCTGCAAGGGCCTCGGCAACAATTTCTCCCTCAGTACGTTAATGAATTATTTCGCAACCTAGGTATACAAACAACTACTTTTTAAATTTTTTACGCTTATATATCCGGTTATAGTCATGATGTTGCGTCGATGAAAGTGCTTTTCATTGGCAAATTAAAATAATGCATATTTATAGACTTCTTCAGTTATTGAAAACAATTATTACAATTCGCCGACCATTCGTGAATACCATAACCGCATAAAAACTGCTCATGAATTAAAATAATAACACCAACTGCTCGCAACCTCGAGGCTTGAACGCAAAATAATAATTTCGTATGTGATCACTGGAGACCGCAACGTTTTGCTGGTTAAGCTAATAAGTACGACCCGTGCAAATTACAGGTTACAAATATCGCTTATTAAATGCAATTGTACCTTATGCAGATGCAATTTTTATCGCGAAATTACTTGTTACTTTTTTATATTGGTTTATACAGTACATTAAGTGGGAAATTATGGGGGAACTAAGGTAATGAGTATGTACTTGTAATGTATAAAGAAAGTTGTATTACTAATCGTTTATTTTAGGCAATCTTATTGAAACAATGAACGTTACGTAAAATTTGTAGATTAATATTTTCGATGTACTTTATTTGTGCGTTTCTGTGCTGCTTTGGCGAATTTCTGTATTAGGCGAGTATTCCCATTATAAGAATCTACTCTTTGTAGATACAAAAAATTAATCTAGTTCATATTCTGCTCTTAATTTTTCACCGGAAATTGTAAATCATGCGATAAGCAGCCTTTAATGATTGCGTATTGCTTTGCAATTCCGTTTGGGAGTCAGCATATGTGGGCACGTTATCTATTGAGAAATTCGCACTGACGGGGTAATTATAAGTGTGGTAGTGATTAGTTTCGGAAAGTGCGGGTCGGAAGTGGTAATTGGTTTGCAGGAGATGCCGTCAAATCGATTAGTGAGACCTTAGCATTTGCAAAAAGGCGATAGAATGAAAGTAGAGCTTCTGTATGCTTCGAGGACTGTGAGAAAAACCTCCAAAATTAATTAATGCCGTAATTACACAGAATCACATTAATTTAAAATGACTGTTGTAAATACGTTTTGTTACGTAATTGTGTGTAATGAGAAGTTCGGGAATATTCAATCATAAAGAAGATGTAATAAAATAATAATCAGTAGAGTAAATAAGCCATCATTTTTCATTTCATCCAAACATCCAAACAATCCGAACCTTTAAAATATAGCTGCTACTCACCACAAATCATCCTCCACATCTCAATGCGCGCGGTAATAAAAAGTATTAGCATTTTAATATCGCCAATGATTGTAATTGATTGAGCGCGTCAATTAGGAATTCGAAGGGAATCTGCCGCTCAATCCGAGCAGATCCCGAAATGCGATAACATTCTACAAATTTAAGTCTCAATCGACGGCGCATCTAAATTTTCTCACGTCGTTCTGCGGCGTTTAATTGCGCTACTACACATTTTTGCTCGGCCTGTTATTAACACCGAGGTGATTACGGGAAGCATTTTTTTCACCATCGGTCGTAAATCAAAACCGAAACCAGTCGCTACCTACAGACGCCTGGCATTCACTTTCAAAGTCTGGCGTTGCGAAAAAAAAATACTGTGTTTAATTTTCTCCCAATCGGCCGGCTACTGAAAAATCAATAACAGGACAGGTAAACGCCAGTTTATAGGCGTGATCGTGGGGACGCAAAGAAGTTGGGATTAGCATAATGCATTTGCATATTTCTGGTGTTAGTCCTTATTTGGTGCGAGTTAAAAAATCTGGGCGCTGATGGATTGATTTTTTTTATGAGTCTGCATATTAGTTTTAATTTTCCCGTTTTTTTTCCGGTGTTTATGTAGATTTTGCCGACAATCCGATCGTAATTGTAGTTTTTATAGATCCTGTAGGATGGTGTTAATTAGAATACAAATTGCAGTCTCATTATATTTAAATGTAATTCCGTAATACGTATCACATTATTAATGAACACATGATCGTAATTAGATAATCTCGTTTCTTCATGCTCCAAAGATATTTAACTTTATCTCCAATCATAATGACAAAATACCTTGGATATACGTGATGGTAATGATAACGATTAAATTATCAATAATGAATATAAACTTGAAAAGTACTAAATTTTAATATTTGTCTTATGTACCATACTTTTGCAGTTACCTATGCTATTACTAATACTGATTACTAATACTAATTACTGATATGTACTTGATACTAATTCTGAAGCGTAAGTACCTACTAAACTTCAAAATAAAAAATATGTGAGGTGTTGGTGTTAACATAACATTTCGGCGTATAAATACGCCTTGAGTACTGCATGCAATTACTCTCCGACTCACTTCGGGAGCGAGTAATGTGACTTACGAGACCGCCGTTTAAAATTAATCGCTCGCAATTTGCGGACAATGCCAGACGCTATGGAAATGAAAATCGCTATTTGTTTTAATAATCAATAGAAAATATTATAATTACGCGCTCGCAAAGTGTGTCAGGGTGAGTTGCCTTTTGAAATCGCGGAAAATTAATAGGTGTAATTCTACCACCCATTTCTACCTGCTTACTGAAAAACTGGCTCGACAGGTGTGTGTAGGCGGAGATCGGCGTTGTCTGCATTTATGGTATGAAGCGCCGTTTGAAGCTGTGTTAATCCATCCATCAGGGTATTATTGATACTCTCGATTTTATAGATTCTTGATTTTGGATCAAAACTTTTGACTCTTGATTTTGGAATTTGAAGGATATTCTTGATATTCCATCCATCAGGTATTATTGATTCTCTTAATTTTATAGATTCTCGATTTTCGATCAAAACTTGTGACTCTTGATTTGGAAGTTTGAAGGATACTCTTGATTTTCCATCCATCAAGTATTTTTGATACTCTTGATTTTATAGATTCTTGATTTTGGATCAAAACTTTTGACTCTTGATTTTGAAATTTGAAGGATTTATAACTCTTGATTTATAAACAATTTTAATAAAATTGTAAAGAGCTGAAATCCAGTTGTAAATATCTTGAAAATTTAGCAATATCTTAACATCATTTGAATTGAATTCAAGCAAAAATGCAGTTTCCGTGAAGGTATTAATAAATTTGTATAATTTGTTCTTCTTAATGTTTAATTTAAAGCGCTTGCTGTGTGATCATCATCTTTATCATAGTTAATATTTGATATAGAACAGTTATATATGCAAAGGATTACCGAAACAAAAAAGAAAGGACACGTTTCATTTAAAGCGCTGATCACATAGCCATAATTTTTATCATAGTTAATTTGTTATAGAACAGTTATAAATGCAAAGGAATTACCGAAACAAAAAAGGATATTACAGAATGAAAATAAAGATATTTATCAAAAATTAAGGACGTACATTTTTTTACCTAAATGATTGAAAAAAAAGGACACGGAATAGAAAATATACATGAAGGATACTAGTTGATATGGACAGGAGTAGATGAAAATAAAAGAGCGAAAGGAGGAGTAGGATTTATAATAGCACCAAAAAAGGCCAACGATGTAATAAAAGAAAAACATATAAACGAAAGAATAACAACCATAGAAATCAAACTAGTCAAGGATGAAACGTGGACACAGAGAGTAGTATAGCCAAATGAAGACGCAAAAAAAGAAGAGAAAGACACATTCTTTGAAAACATACAAAGGGAAGTAGATGAAGGAAAATAACACATAATGAAAATGGGAGTTCTAAACGGAAGAGTAGGATGTCAAAATAGCGGAATAGAAGATATAATGGGAAAAGAAGGGCAAGAAATTAAAAACAACAATGGGGAAAGAATAATACAATTATGCATTGAAAACAATATTGTGATAACAAATAGAAAATTCAAACACAAAAACATACACAAGTACACAAGGTAACCAATTGCAAGATTTATTTAACATTTAGTTAATATCAACTTTTTCTTTATTCCGTGCAACGTAACTATTTGTATTTTCCATTTCGTTTCTTAGGTTTTTCATTTGCCATAGTAAAACTTTCAAAACTTCTTTATTAACCTAGTTTGCTGTTACGTAGATATAACTAGTGACGTATTGTTACCATTGAACTCTTTTTAGAAAATGTATATAAAGACATAAAAACTATGGGTCATTTAAAAAGTAAGGTGTACTTTTCAGAATGGATTTCAGAGGAAAATTGCTTTTTGAGCAGACGGCAAAAAGAAATGAAGTACTAGGAGATTCTGAATTGTATATTGGCCAAATGGAAAAGTGTTATCCGCAGACAAATTAACAGCCCTTAAAAATGTTCTGAAGCTGTTCTCTCCAAAATTATTGGAAAATCGCTTGAAATCTTGATAATACTTAGTAATTAGATATTTTAATTATTTCTAAGTATTATCAAAATTTCAAATGCTTTTCCAATAATTTCTCAATATTTCTCGAGATTTCTCAATCATATCCAATATATTTTATATTGTTCAAAATTTCTACAGATTTATCAATAATTTTATCAATATTCTAAGAGCTTTTCCAATAATTTCCACGGTTTCTCAATAATTTTCGAGAGATCTACAGATTTCTCAATAATTTTATCAAGATTCTGAGATATTTTTCAATAATTTCCACGATTTTTCAATATATTTCGAGATGTGTACAGATTTCTCAATAAATATCTAGATTTCTGGAGATTTTTCATCAATTTCGAGAACGAAATATTTACATTTGTTACATTTTTCATTAATTCTCAAGATTTGTGTACAGATCTCCCAATAAATATCATGATTTTTGGAGATTTCTCAAATAATTTTGTCAAGATTCCGAGATATTTTTCAATAATTCCCACGATTTCTCAATATATTTCGAGATTTGTACAGATTTCTCATTAAATATCAAGATTTCTGGATATTTTTCATCAATTTCGAGAACGAAATATTTACATTTGTTACATTTTTCATTAATTCTCAAGATTTGTCTATCATTTTCGAGATTTCCACAGATTTCTCAACAAGTATCAACAATCGCAGATATGTTTGAATAATTCCCAAGATTTCCCAATAATTTTCGGTGGACAGGTGGACAGAGGAAGTCAAAAAGGGGATAAAAGGCAAAAAAAAGAAATGGAAAAGTTACCTACAAACAAAAAGAATAGAAGATTATGAAAAATACAAAGAAAAGAGAAACAAAACGAATTCAATAATTAAAGAAGCTAAACAAAAGTCATTGACGAAATTTGGTGAAAGAATGAACGAGAATTTTGGGCAGAACCAACAACTATTCTACGGTACATTACAGCAACTAAAACAAAAAAAAACATACAACATGATGAAGATTAAAGATAAAAATGGAACAATTATCACGAATGAAGATAATATAACGGAAAGATGGAGACAATATGTCAACGAATTAACCGAACAGGATCAAGAAGATAACATAACACAAGAATAGGGGGGAAAGTCACAAGAAAGGCAAGAGAAAAAAATTGAACAAATTAAAAAAGAAGAAGTACAAGAAGCAATAAAAAAACTAAAAAACGGGAAAGTACCAGGAACAGACGACATAACCCCGGAGATGATGAAATACATGAGAGAAGAGGGAATAACACAAATAACGAAACTAATAAATGACATAATAAGCAGAGGGGAAACACCAAGAGTATGGAATAAAAGAATAATTCTACCAATACATAAGAAAGGGGATAAAAGAATATGCGAAAATTACAGAGGAATCACACTAAAAAGTATACCAAGTCAGATAATGACTAGGGAACAATGAAAAATCAAAAGAATTCGAAACGAAAAAAGGAGTAAAACAAGGATGCGTGCTAAGCGCTTTGCTTTCCACAATTGTATTGGATAAGGCGGTGAAGAAAGCAAAGCAAAAAATGAAAATGCTAAAAATTGGATACTGGAAAATGGAGATAACAAAAATAGCAGAACTACTATTCGCGGATGACATGACAATAATTGCAGAAACAGAGGAAGAACTGCAACACAACATGGAAATAATTCAGAATGATATTAAGAAAATAAATATGAAAATAAACAACGAAACGACAAAAAACTTGATAATTGCCAAAGAGAAAAAGAAACACGAAATAAAAATACAAGGAAAAAATCGAATAAGTAAAACAATACAGATATTTAGGAACGATCATACAGAGCAATGGTAAATTTGATAATGAAATATTAGATATTATTTGATGATAAAATTGGAAAACTATATAACATGTTAAAAACACCTTTTTTAGCAAGGAGATATCAAGAGACACAAAACAGATATTGTCGAAAAAATAATTAGACCAACTGCAGCAGCAGTAAGCATCGACTTACAGCAGCGAAACCTGGACGATAACAGGAAAACAAATAAAAAGAATAAATACCATGGAGATGAGATTCCTAAGAAATATAGAAAACCAAACAAGAAGAGACAGGATAAAGAACGAGATGCACAGGAAAAACTTAAGAATAAAACCAATGCAGGAAATAATAACAGAAGGCCAAATGGGGTGGTATGGACACATGAGACGAATGAAAGAAGAAAGAAACACTAAGAAAATATACGAGATCAGAGCAACAGGAAAACAACAAAGAGGAAGACCGAGAAAAGAATGGAACACCGCCATATAAGAAGAGGCCACAAGAAAAGGAAACACATGGGAAGATATAAAGGAATTAACAAAAGATAGGAGGAAGTGGAGAGGATATTATAAAAATTAATAATGTACGCCTTACACCGATAGGTAGATAGGCAAAGGAATAAATAAATAAAATAAATGCAAAGGCATTGAATAATTATAATATTACCCGAAGGAATAATTGAACCCATGATTTTTAATTGGTTTGAGTCTTAGCTCGCTACACCAGCCAAACGTGTTATTATTATTGCTATTATTATTAGAAGATAAGACCACAAGGCACTGCACTAAACTTGATATCCAAAGATATATGTTTAATACTTCCCATTCTCCAATTCTCATCAACATTTTGTATTTTAAGTTGTTACATTTAAATAAAACCGAACATGCAGCATTATCTGAAAACAGTGTCCAATATTTCGGCAACAATTAATCAAACTGCAAGGCAATTCATTACTCACACAAAACTCGTTCAGAAAAAAAGCGGGCGAAACTTATTTTGCGTGTACATCGATTATAAAAACCTGATGAGAGTCGACTCTCGATAAATCGCTGTGTGTCGAAATAATTGCAATTCATCGTCGCTCATCATCCTTAACGATTTTTTAACTGCTCTCTCAAATTTATAGGCGACCGCGGAAATAAATTATTTTAACACGCCAGAGGGTATCCAGAACGGCATTAAACTTTGGCATAATTTATTTATTAATTTGTCACTTTAGCAGTGATCTATCGCCGGGACATTGGAGGCCCTAAGCCACTAATCAATAATTAAAGCCGCCATTAATCTTCACGTAACGAACGTTTCGAAGAAGCGTCGCAGCCTAAGAGCAACATCAAAGCATTCATGGGGTTACCGTTAAATTCGAGCGGGTATAGGTTCAATTTATATCTTAATATAGCCCGGAACATGCATACAAATTAGTTTTGTTTATTCATTTTTAATTGTTAATTAATGGCGTGTCTCGCGGGCGTAATTTATGCATGCCGGTGCAATTTTAAAATGCAAATGATCAGAAAACCATTCGGGCACATGGTTAGGTATATATCAAATGCAAGTGCAATTAATTAAGGCGGAATTGGGAGCTTTTTTATGCGCGTAGCTTGTATGTCATGTAAGAGCACATTAACTAATTGAGTATTAATTGCAATAAATTATATACGTCTACTATGCTATTAATTGCGTGTAAAAGCTTGATTGTATGCAAATATGACTGTTATGCAAATGCTATGCGGCGTGATCCTGAGATTTTATTGTCTACGCTGAATTATTTTCGTGATAGATAAAACGCCCCATTAAAATAAACTCAATTCTGGTGTAGGATGGAAATAAATTTAAGTGCGGCTCCATGGGAACATAATGGCGCATAAAATTCGCAACGAATCCATCCGACAACAAAATATTCCATTGAGCAATCAGACGTCGTGTAATTGCAGATTATACAACATGCGAACCAACAAAACGCTTTCTAATTATAATGCCGTTTTCTTCAGGCACACACAGCTCCAATCTGCGCGATTTGTCGCTTAATTTTCGACGCTCAATCGCCGGATTTTTCGATCCCGACCTTCCGACCTCTAAAAGGAGGAAACGAGGAGTGATAAATTTTATGCCCATACAATTCCAAACATAGAGTAATGGTTATCGGGCGCATCTGCATAACAATGCGGATAGGACGAGCGTTTTCGGTACACAATGGATCGAGCAAATTTGCATAGAAAAAATCTCTCCACTAATGCATAATTATGTTCAGCAGATAGCTGATACGATGATGCCGGCTCGAGCAGCGAATTGTGAAACTATGATAAATGTTGTAATTACAGGTAATAATTAATTTTAATTGAATGCGTGTTATTTGAGGTGCTTTTATAATGCTATTGCACATGTTATGTGGCGTTTCGTGCAAAATTGTAGAATATTACTTTCATGCTTAATAAGTTAAGAGCCAGGCAAAATTTCATCAAAAGAGCCGAACGCTCAAAGGCTGGCGGTCTCATGAACTGCTAAATTATTCGTCAATTCTTAAATTATCTGTTGTGGATGATATCAAGCCGTAGAAAGCCAAATTTTATGTAGCTCCAGCAGTGGTGCGTTATTATATGGGAAAATTGGGAATTTGTCCAGGATGCCTAACATCAGAAGGCCCCCCGAGGCCCCCCAAAATCAATTGTTTATTACTTAATGCAATAAAAAAATTACACTGTAAATATAGGTAAATGTTTGATGTATGAAACTTTGAAAATTAAGTTTAGGCTGCAGTTTAAAAACATGTTATTCTCTTTTATTGCAATATGAAATGTACTCGTGTTATTCGATGACCTTTTTATGTACAAATTTTATATTCAATTGATATACCATGTTTTAAAATCGATATGAAATTTAGAAATTGAAATTCAAATTGCATTTTTAAAGCATTTTTGCATTGCATTTTTAGATTATAAAATTTAGCAATATTTTATTATTTAGCATAGGTAATATTAATGAAATTTCTTGAACACTGAAGAAGAATGCATTAATTTAGATATCAGTAGAGCTGCGAAACTGAAGTGCCAATAAGTTTCTTAAGATTCTTAAAAGACTTAAGAAAACATTCTTAAAATTATTACAATTTTGCATTACATTTACCAGAGTGTAACAGCCAGAGATAAATGCATATTTTAAAGTATTTGAACTAAATTATTTTAAAATATCCAATCCAATTTCTAGTACAACGGCAACCCCGTAAACTTTTATCGAACGGTTTAGCGTAGACACCCTGTATACAAACGCGTTTTGTTTCGCCAGTATTCAGCTTCAAAGTTAATTTTAAAAAAACAAAATTTGATTATAACAAGAGAACGTTTACATTTATTTGGATGTTGTTTGGTCATTGATATACATATTAGTATTATGATCTCTGTACGATTTCAGGGATTTTTTCCTTGTGGATGTTATCTAGTTGTATGAACTTATTGACTTAAGATTTGAGATGTACTTGCGGTGTCTTCGATGTTATTTTAAGCATTGTATTGTAGAAATATTTTTAATATGTAATTCATTTATTGATTTGACTTGTGTAAGTCGTTTGACGACAGGCATGAAAATATATTCTATTCTATTCTATCATTCAAGAAAATCGCGACTTTTCTCCGATTTAAGAGGAATTCATTGATATGCACATTAGTAACAAGTTGAAAAAGAAAATATCGAGTGCCATGTTCCAGTACTATTGAGTATGTCAAAATAGAATGATCTGTGTCGAAATAGATTAATAGAACTTCTATGGAAAATCGCAATTTTTCTCTTACAGAAAATTAATTATTTTCTTTTACTGACTAAATTTTCTTTTAGGTACTAACTTATTTGATTATTTCGAGCAATTTTCCATTCGAGCAATTTACAATTCGTTCCATGCGAGGAATTGTTGTTCGAGCAATTTCCATTCGAGGAACTATTTTTCGAGCAATTTTTGTCGAGCAATTGCTTGCGAGCAATTGTTTTGTAGCAATTTTCCGCAACGCAAATTTTAAACATAGGGTATTACTATATCGTCTTTAGCGATAAAGTTAGTTACTGAACACTGAAATGGGTACGTAAATACATAGACAAACTTGAAGCTCTCCGGAAATAAACACCAGATTATAGTTTTTGTTTGAGTAGTTTTTAATTCAAAACTTCAATTTATCAATACGAGTGTTATTTTTGCAACTTTTTTAATATGTTTTAATTAATTTTGATTACAACTATAAGATACCATAAGGCTTTTTCTGTAAATTTTAGAATAGTGCTGTGCTACATTTTTAATGTTACGTGGTAAGAATAAATAAATTTGTGAAATTGGAATTAAAGTTTTTGTTTTTTTTAATTTTTTCAATTGTGTATATCTTTAAATAAACTTAAGGTTTTCTTCGTGTACCATTTAAAATCTTTGCATACTATACGTGTCACTCTAACTAATAAAAATGTTGCGTTGTAATATTGATTGCCCAATTGCGCCAAAAAGTGATTTTAATCACGTTGTTAACTACCGCTCTTAAATTTTTAGAGAATTTGACCAAATGGTGTCAAAAATGCTGCAAATGCATTCGACTAGAGTTCTGATTATGAATACTTTAGATAGTTGGTAAAGATTGGGAGCGTTAGTTTGCGATCGTTTGTGAAGATACTTGGGTAAATTCTTGAATAAATTGTAAAGATTGCGTGGGCAATAAATTTGAGCCATTGACCGTATTATAAGCAATATTATAATCAATACTCGTAACTTAGTTAAGTAATTTGAGCGTTTTGTAAGCCTCTCCATGGGGAAAATTGATACGAAACAACATTGTGAAATGGTAATAATGAGATTTTTAAAGTCGCTCTACGTGCAGTTTGCACGATGATCTTTATGCGATTCTTGAGAAACTCATTTTAATATGCAGTTAAACGTCGAAATTATGCCTATAAATACGGCGTCGTGTTGAAACGCAATGGTCATTACCCGGCGGACGATATGAGGTTAATCCCGATGCATGCCCGGCCAGTTGCAAGATATGGGAGCCGCGAAAACGTGCGTTACACACTCTAAAAGTCCCCACCGCTTTGCGTGCCAAAATGTCAGCGGTAATTAAAATCCGGGCCTCGTGCGATTCGCCGCCTCCAGCTGATGACACAAATTTCGTTTTCGTGCAACACAAAAAGTGGTCCCCGTCCATCGACGTTTTCCAATAGCGATTGTCGTCGGCCCAACGCACCAGATTTTCACCATTCTCCATTGCGTAAGCGCCCCTAGACCGCACTCTGGCAAGATAAATTTTCTCAATTGCTAATTGGATCTGTAATATTCATAAATAACGATGAAACATGTAACACAGTATCAACATATTTCAGACATCATTGGCCCATTTTCAGGCTGTACTCTAAAATCTAGAACAAATATAGTAAATACGGTTATTCAACCCCAAAATAAAAAAAAGATTGAATTTTTGACGATTAATAATTATTTATAAGAAATAATACAAATTAATATTAATAGTAGATAATACGTATAACTGTTTATTTAAATACAGTAGATTTTTTTTAGATGTCAATTTAATACATATTTTAACAGTTCAAATTTATTTAGTTTGCTACTGCACATATGTATCTTCTATTTTCTGGGTTTATAATATTTGAAAACAAATTATGACGTTAATCGGTAACAAATTTGTTTTTTTTTTACTTTTAAGTTGTTTTTTTTTATTGGATATAATTACCACCTAGATAATGTTTTTGTTTTAATGTGGTTTTGACGAATTGCAAGCGTTGGCACGAGTCATTATTTAATAGTACCTACACAATACATATTTTAACAGAACATCGCTACAAACATTAACCGATCACAAGGAAGCTCCGCTTGGAATTCAAATTAATTATAACGACAATTAATTTTCCTAAAAAATAATAAATATGTTAGATTACTATCTCGGTTAACACACACGAGCACGTATGATTTAAGTGGCCGCGCGTCGATAAAATCCATGATTTATTTGAGTCGCATCGGCAAATGAATTCATGTATGTAAACGCAAAGAGATGCGAGCAATCGATGCAAATGTATTCGCATTCTAATGCGACGACTGGGGATTATTAAAAATTACCGAGCGGCATGGAACGTGATTTAGCAGTGTTTTTACGATGTTCACTCGGCTACTTGTTGCGCCGCTTTGTGTATGCATAGGTGGGATGTGGTTGATGTTATCAGAGGATCTTGCTCACTGGTCTTTCAAGAACACATCCGGGTGAGCTTTGCGATGATTTACAAACACTGTGCTGATATGTGTACATAATTTTCTTTGTTTAAAGACATACATATCATTTTGTAGTTATTTATTTATCGATGACCTATATCTGCTTCTATGACTAATTATTATATTTTCCTCTCTTGGGACTTATAGTTTTTATGGATTAGTAAGAATGGCATTTATAAAAGAAGACAATGGAAAATTGGGACATAGAATATACGGAACCTATGGGGAAATGAAATAGAACCAGAGAGAGAATTCGAAGAAGCCGGACTCGATGTTCTAGCAATTACGGAAACGAAAATGAAAAGTTCAGCGATATTCAAGACGGAAAACGAGCCGAAATAAAACAAAGCAGCAATAAAATTCGTGCAATGTTTTTTACGCCTCCTGAAAAGTTTAGGTTTTTCACATAGGAGGTATTGTCTTGATAGGTTGATGCGAAAAGGGTTTGTAAAAATAAATCAAAAATTAGTAGTGGGAATTTACTCTTATACTTTTTGTAATAATAATTATGAAAATATTTGATAGTTACAAAACTGTTTTCATAAAAGTTATGACACAACCTTAAAGTGCACATATTTTGTACGTAATTTGCAAGTAATCTGCAAGTATAAAGCCGCACCTGTGGGAAATGTCCGATGATTAAATGAACAGTTTTTATTACCATTCTTCTGTTATTTTTATTAAATTTCAAAACGACCTGTTATTATCATCATTGTTATCCACCTTATTGGAGGTGTAAAATGAGACATTGACCTGCTTAAGTACCGAAAAGAACACGCACAGCTATAAGTACCTGTAATAACTATGCTTGCCACTTCACGTACAATGTATGCGTATTAACATGTGAGAGTTTACCGCAGGAATATTAAACGCTTCGGTTATCGATTAATAACCCGATTGGAGATATGGAGGTGCATTGAGCAATGGCTTTTAATTGAGACGTTCGAATTGTGTAAATAATAATTTATTCCCCGGAGATGACACTCTCCTATGCGTACGCATACATTAATGCTTCGGCAACGTGTGTTTAGATGATTTAATTGGTAATCTTGTAATTATAAGCCGACGGTGTTGGACGGTTGTCGATGGATGGGATTTGTATTTTGATTGCGGCTTCAATTTTAACATTCATTAAGCTATCACAATATCTTCGGCAATAAGAGGATTAATCATACGAGGATGTGTAATTTGTACACACCTCTCATCTGAATAACTTGTACAACAATAAATCCACAGAGACAGCCATCACCAGAATTGTAATTTGCAGCTGATGACAATCGTATATCAAAAAATCAATCATACGAGGATATGTAATTGGTATAACCTCTCATCTGAATATCTTGTAGAACAACAAATTCTCAGAAACAGCAATCACCAGAATTGTTATTTGCGTACATACCTCTCATCTGAATAACTTGTATAACAACAAATTCTCAGAAATAGCCATTACCAGAATTGTAATTTGAAACTGATGACAATCGTCAAAACTTCGTATTTTGTATGGAGATAATAATGGGGTTTGAGGGTAAATTTCATTCTCGCAGAGAGAGACATTAGACACTGTTAAACTTTAATAGAACCGTTGATTGAATATTGTATTTCAGTCAACGATAGAACATTCTATATCCAAAAAAGGAAAGTGTAGGTAAGTATAGATTACAGATGGTATTTTACCAAAAAAATTGAGACATTTTCTTTAATTTTCCGAGCCTTTTATCTCATGAGGTTTACCATTCGGTGCAGGATACCTAACTTGATAGAAAAACACTAAAAAGTGAAAATCTCAAAAAATGTCACATATTCTCCCGAAATCATCGATGATTTGTTGTAAACTTCCTAATTTACAAATTGCATTCAATTATTTTGAGCCGATTTTGTATTAGTTTCCACCAAAAAAAAAAAATCATCACATTCACAGCCATGCACAAAACTCGCATTAGTCATCATATTGTTGCATAATTTTCATTAGTCCTATATTTTTGCAACGGTGGAAAATATATTCGTATATGAAATGTATGTATCATTTATTGGAAATTATTCACTCATGTATACTACCAATAATTGATAGTAATAATCCAAGAGCTCATCCACCTGTGATGCAAGTGATTACTGCCTATTGTCTAAATATGTTTATGTAGTATATGCTTTTTATGTCTTTTATTTGTAATTAGGAATGCAATTGCGAGTCGGTTGGGAGTTAGCTGTTTCTGTTCTTTTATTGCCAGGTGCGTATAGCTTTCATCGTTCGACTAATTATTGATATTGATGCTCGCAATCGATGAGCCGTAAATTGTTTTTCATTGATTTTGCAATCACCGGCTGTGCTACAGCTCTGTGCCTGATGGATAATAGACTATTGTACAAAGTCTTTTTTGTAATATGAAATGTAATTTTTGGCTTATGACATCGTTGGAAAAAAATGGAATTTGAAAAAAAAAGTTATAATCGTGTCAATCGTGTAAACTTATTTGGATCTTCTGATTTTAATGATCTCGAAATTATTGAAAAATCTCTCGAAATCTTGTGAATTAATGAGAAATTTGTATAAGTTTCGAAAATGATTAAGAAATCTTAAGAATTAATGAAAAATTTCTGGAAATCTCGATAATTATTCAGAAATCTGCAGAAATCTCGAACAATAGATATTAAAAAATCCTGTAAATTTTGATAAATCTTTCAAAATCTTAGTAATAAAAGGTATTAAGAAATCATTATTTCTCAAATTCAAATTATTTGCATTTTCGGATTTTAATGGTCCTCGAAATTGTTTTAAAATCTTTCCAAATCTTGAGAATTAATGTAAAATCTGAAAAGTTTCGAAAATGATTATGAAGTTTTGAGAATTATTGAAAAATCTCTCGAAATCTTGATAATTAATGAGAAATCTACAGAAATCATTAAAAACGAGTAAGAATGTCTCCACTTTTTAAAGAAAAGGATATGTATTGTTGCAAAAGAAAAGTGTCTATACAGAGAATTAAGAGCTCTAAAAAAGTTGTGAATTAAAAACAAAGGAATTCCACTTAAAAAAATTTCGATCAAGTCATAAGTCAAAAATACTTGTCTCCATATTTTTAAGAAATAAAGAGAATGGTTTTGTTATTTATTTCGTATTTTCTGACGCACTTACAAAAATTATGACGTCTGTAATTTTTGACTTATGACGTCATTGCCATTATATTAAATGGAATTTTGAAAAAGTACTATTTTTAAAAAGAACCAATTTGGATATTCTGATTATAATGATCTCGAAATTATTGAAAAATCAAGAGAAATCTTGTGAATTAATGTGAAATCTATATAAGATTTCTCAAATGATTAAGATCTCGAAAATGATTAAGAAATCTTGAGAATTATTGAAAAATCTCTAGAAATCTCGATAATTATTGAGGAATCTGCAGAAATCTCGAACAATATATATTGAAAAATTCTGTAAATTATTGAGAAATCTTTTGAAATCTTAGTAATAAAACATATTGAGAAATCATCATTGAAATTATTGTAAATTCTCACGAAATCTTGATAATTAATGAGAAATCTACAGAAATCAATAAGAATGATTAAGAATGGAGACATTCTCTATCATTTTTTTGGATTTCTGTAGATAATTATTGAGAAATCTGCAGAAACCTCGAACAATAATAATAAGGCCTATAAATTATTGAGAAATTTCTGGAAATCTTGTTAATAAAAAATATTGAGAAAACATCATTGAAATTATTGGAAAATCTCTCGAAATCTGATAATTAATGAGAAATCTACAGAAATCATTAAAAATGAGTAAGAATGTCTCCACTTTTTAAAGAAAAGGATATGTACGTTTGCAAAAAAAAAGTGACTATACAGAGAATTAAGAGCTCTATAAAAGTTCAAATTAAAAAAAACGAATTCCACTTAAAAAAATTCAATGAAGTCATAAGTCAAAAATTACTTCTCCTCATTTTTTTAATAAAGAAAGAGCATGGTTTTGTTATTTATTTCGTATTTTCTGACGCACTTAGAAAAATTATGACGTCAGTAGTTTTTGACTTATGATGTCATTGACATTTCATTAAATGGAATTTTAAAAAAGTACTATTTTTAAAAAGAACCTATTTGGATTTTCTCATTATAATGATCTCGAAATTATTGAAAAATCTCCATAGAAATCTTGTGAATTAATGAGAAATCTGTATAAGTTTTGAAAATGATTAAGAAGTCTTGAGAATTATTGAAAAATCTCTAGAAATCTCAATAATTATTGAGGAATCTGCAGAAATCTCGAACAATATATATTGAAAAATCCTGTAGATTATTGAGTAATCTTTTCAAATCTTAGTAATAAAACATATTGAGAAATCATCATTGAAATTATTGTAAATTCTCTCGAAATCTTGATAATTAATGAGAAATCTACAGAAATCAGTAAGAATGATTAAGAATGGAGATATTCCCAATCATTTTTATTGATTTCTGTAGATAATTATTGAGAAATCTGCAGAAATCTCGAACAATACTAAAAAAGCTTATAAATTATTGAGAAATTTCCAAAAATCTTGTTAACAAAAAATATTGAGAAATCGTCATTGACATTATTGGAAAATCTCTGGAAATCTTGATAATTTATGAGAAATCTACAGAAATCATTAAAAATGAGTAAGAATGTCTTACTCGGAGACATGTATAGTCTCCGGATATGTATTTTTGAAAAAAAAAAGTGACTATACGAAGAATTGAGAGCTCTAAAAAGTTGTGAATTAAAAAAGAACGAATTCCACTTAAAAAAATGTTAATGAAGTCATAAGTCAAAAATTACTGTCTTCATTTATTTAAGAAAGAAAGATAATTGTTTTGTTATTTATTTCATATTTTCTGACGTACTTAGAAAAAATATGACGTCAGTAGTTTTTGACTTACGACGTAATTGACATTTTTTCAAATGGAATTCTATTTTATGCAATTTAAAAACATGTAAAATCTTGTCAATCGTGTGAACCTATTCGGATCGTCTGCTTTGAATGATCTCAAAGTTATTGAAAAATCTAGAGAAATCTTAAGAATTAATGAGAAATCTGTATAAGATTTCTCAAATGATTAAGATCTTGAAGATGAAGAAATCTCGAGAATTATTGAAAAATCTCTAGAAATCTCAATACCTAATTATTGATATTTCTGTAGAAAACTCAACAATATTAAAAAATCCTGGAAATTATTGAGAAATCTCTTGATATCTTGATAATTAGCGAAACATCTACAGGAATCAATAAAAATGATTAAGATTGGAGACATTCTCAATATTTTTTTATTGATTTACGTAGTTAATTATTGAGAAATCTGCAGAAATTTCGAACAATATTAAAAAATCCTGGTAATCATAGAGATAACTCTAGAAATCTTAGTACTGAAACCCAGGGTTGTAATAAATCATGGTTTAAAAAAAATCAAAAATCAATTTTTTTTTTGAATAAACATCTACTTTAAAAAATATATATAAAAATCATGATTTATTTGTTTTTTTTTTTTTAATATTTCTAATGAGTTTTTGTCAGGGTAGATGTGATGTATATCAATTGATTTACATCACGATTTAAATCATATGTTTTTTTAAATAAATTCTTAAATTTGAACAAAAATTGATAATTAAAACAAATTTCTGTGTATCTGTACTACTTGTTTTTTCTGACCGTTTTAGAGTGCGACTTTTGTACAATTGTTTACCATCTCATCGCTTACCCCAAAATACGTTTTTTTCAAAGTTTCTGCATATTTCGGAAAATCTGAGAAATATACAGCGTGATCAGAATAACAGGTGGACAACAAATGGACAACTTTTCTTGTATGTATTTAGAGGGAAAAGTCCTGCATTATCTCAAACTAATAGCAGCATTATTTCAAAACTGATTTTTTTTTTAAAAGTACTGAAAAATTAAATATTTTCTTATTAGATCTAAAATAGGCGAGCATTGGTTGATGATTTGGTCAGGGTGATTTACATTGCATTCATTAGTTGCTTCTCTGCATGTTCTGTAATTATTCCCGACATTAAAAATAATTTCAATTATTTCTGGGTTAGTTAACGTCATTTTACCAGTGAAAATGACATTTTAGTGACAAAGATATTACAAAACGAAAAATTAAACTGGCAAACCAGATATCGCAATTTATAAATTTTATTATTTATAGTGTGAAATGCAGGTCATACAAGCGAAAGATAAAACAACCCGTAGAAGGTAATAACAAATTGTACATTATATATTTAATTTAAGAACTTTATGAAGCACATTTTCCATAAAAGTAAAATCATTCAGTTTCAAGTTGCTAATTTAAAAAAATGCTAATATTAATTTGAGATATTGCAGGGCTTTTTTGGCTAATAACTTTTTTCTCTAAAATGCATACCGTAAAAGTTTCCCATTTTTACCCATTATTCTGATCACTCTGTATATAAAATTGTTTCCACAGACCTATAGTAGATTTTTGTTAAAACAATCTTTTAATTACATTTTCTGCAATTTCCGCAATTTTTAACATTGGTTGATATAATGTTCAGCTTCTGTACATACTGATACTTGAACTATTTTTGTAACATTAAAATTTTCATTCTCCATAAAAATGTCTAAAGACTTTATGAAATGTTGTGCACCTTAATTGAATATTTTACTAAAATTGCTGAAAGTATATTTTTTAGTATATTTATTTGTAGGTACATTTTGAAATTTTGTGCACTTTCAGCAAACCTTTCTGGTTTTTCACCTTAATTGAATATTTTACTAAAATTGCTGAAAGTATATTATTTAGTATATTTATTTGTAGGTATATTTTGAAATTTTCTGCACTTTCTGGTTTGCCACTTTCTTTGATTTCGTAATCCTTTTGTTTGTGATGTATAATAATGTGAAGTAATGTTATATGAAGTATAATGTTTTACAAATGTTTTACAAATTTTTAATGTACTTTTTCTGAGCCTTGTGCTACTTTTTATATTGAAATTAAAAATTAAAATTCTGTACTGTTTAACTCTTTTGATATTTTGACATAGTGACAAAACTTGAATTGTGACAAAAATGTAATCATTTACAACTATGGTATTTGATATAATTGCGTTTAAAATATGTTCTGGCGAATTTTGCTTGCAATGATGAAGTAATTGCATAAATCTATTATAACATTATTGTCTCTAAAAGCACTATTTATGGGATATTATGGCATACAATCTGAAATAATGATGCCTCAATCAAAGCATTGTTAAAATCCGCTATAAAAGTGAAAGTCTTGATTGGATTTTTAAAAACTGAACGGTATTTTTAACCGAAATTCAATTTAACATTGTACATTGTTCCAGAAACTGCTATTAAATAATATCAGTCGGACAATGGTTAATTGTTGGCCGGGCAACTGAGAAACAATTGTTTTACATAACTATTATTGAATCATTTTGTGTGCGCTATTCAATATCCATTGAAGCCTACACCGCGCTTATAAGATGATTTTAATTGTAATTAATGCCCACTATAATATTTATCAAATATTTAAATAATAATAGACAGTTTTATATGTAGCCCAGAAACTTAAGCGATTTGCCTACTATTATTACTGCGGGACAGAGCGATTGTTTGTTTTGTTGAAGATCCATTATCCCGACACCTACCATGGTCCAAAATTTCACTCGGGCGTTATAAATAATCGAGTAATTGAATTTAAATAATAACGTTCGCCGAGAGCCCATTGTTTCGCGAGAAGAAAGCTCTCGGCTGTGTCGTGATCGCAGAGAGCTAATTATTTATGCTTTCGGTAAATCCGTTAAAAGTTGGTTTACACTCGAAGGAGTGTTCATGTTACATTTGTTTACATAACCCGCGTCTAATTTACAACGTTTTACGGCGTTCGGTAAAAGGGACGGAGCGTGAACTGAGCTTTCAGCGGATGCTTTATGCTCTCAGCAGAGCCGCATGTCTTCGGTGGTAAGGATCGCTGAATGCGGGCTTTTGAGAGGTCGTGAGCACGGGATATCCCAGGATCTGTTCCCGGTTTAATTACTTCCGTGGTTTTTGTTTTTGCAATAGCTTAGACACATACCTACAAAGATTTAGACAATAATCATGATACAGAGAATTTTTTTAAAATTACAACCCACTTTGATAAATGTTGGAGCAAATAATTTGGTTTTAATTTTTATAACCATGGCAACAAAAACGCAGTACGGAAATGTCTGCATATCAAATGACAAATCATTTTGAAAAATATTGGGGCAAATCATTTTGTTTTAATTTTTATAACATTGGCAACAAAAATGCAGTACGGAAATGTGTGCTTATCAAATTACAAACCACTTTGAAAAATGTTGGGACAAATCATTTGTTTTTAATTTTTATACCATTGGACAACAAAAACGCAGTATGGAAATAATCATGATAAAGAGTAAATTTTAAAGTTAAAACTACTGAAAAATATTGGTGAAATCATCTTCATCCGTAAGAGACAAATGAAATACCACAAAACTGAAAATTCCAGTAGCACAGAAAGTTATATTTTCCATACAAATATGCAATTCAAAATTTTGACTAAAATGTGTTATTTATGTGGTTCTCCGAGTTTATGAAGACGTTTTGAGTTGAACGAGAATGTTGTTAATTAAATGAAATAACTGTTAATTTTTCTGCACGAACTGAAACGCCGTCAGTGGATCGTTATCGTTGTTACTATTTATATCCGCGGAAAAACGCGGTATCTCGAAACGGGGCTTGCGTGCCGGGCATTTTAATAATATATCATTACATAAATAATAATAACGCAGGTTTATTGACCATATCGACGAGACGAATAAGATATGCACATATTTATATGGCTATGTTAATTGTAATTGAGATAATCATCTGTGTACGTATTCCCCACATCCATTTCATGATTGCATCATATCAATTATGTGATTAGGTATTAATATTTAAGTAAATAATGCAACGCACGATTGTTTAATTATTTTAAAACGGGATGATTATGTTAGTTAATGTGAAATACAAGCAATGCTTAAAGAACTTAAACGTAATTGATTGTTGTTGATGAAGATTTATCTAAATCATCTCCTAAAGTTTTGAAATAGGCGTTACAAAGTTTCTGGAATTCTAATTAAGTAGTTAGAAGTTAAAACGAGATCATTATAAATTTTATCTTGAATAATTTGCAATCATAAAAGAAATCGCGAAAATAATAAGAATGAAGTAATCTGTGTGCACTTTAAAGCAAGATACATTTGGATTCAACGATTTTCAAATCACATGAATTTTGAAAATTATGGATAAACACCACATGGTAGCATCAATAATGGTAACATTTTTCGAAAATGCAAACAGTTCTGTATCAATTACAGGAGTTGATAAAGATTTATAACTCCGCCATTGCCGGTCCCAAGCCCGGATGAGAAAGGAGGAGGGGGAGGAGTACCAACCTCGTTAAAAAAACCTGGGTTTAGCTGGCTCCGGCTAATAGTACCCAGCAAGGGCCCCGTGTCCAGGGTACGGACGAAGACCACAACTGTGAGGAAGGTGAAGAGGAAGACCTCAAGTCGGCGGAATCGGCGGAAGTGGCAACCTTGCTTTTAGGGTTAGTTAAAAGATAAGGGAGATAACCCTGACATAAAATTCTGGTCCTCCAGGATGGGGGTTGAGGCGTCGGGCCAGCTCCTCGGCACTCGGAAAAACTCGAAATTTGCTAAAAATCCTAATATCAAGCCTCGGAATACGGACAGACACACGGACACACGACTTAAGCAAAGGAAACGGACAATGATTGTTGGCACATGGAATGTGCAGGGACTGGCGAACAAACTGGGAGAAGTAGTACAGGAGTCCATAAAACAAAACCTGGACATTGTATGCCTTACAGAAACGAAGAAAAAAGGCAGTGGTAACCAAATAGTACAAGAGTATTTACACATTTGGTCAGGAGTAGATAAAGACCAAAGGGCTAAAGCAGGGGTGTCCATACTCATTCGGAAAAAACTCATTAACACCATTAAAGATGTGCAATATGTCAGTGAGAGATGCTTAAAAGTAACTCTAAAGGTAATGGGACGGGAACTCGTAGTTATAGCGGCGTATTCACCTACAGAGGATGCGGTAGCACAGATTAAGGATGATTTCTATATTTCCTTAAGTCAACAAATAGAGTCAGTCAAACCATCACAAGAAATCATACTAGCTGGGGATCTGAATGCCAAAATTGGCTCGCGTGTTAAGGATGCTGTAGTAGGGCAATTTGGAGAAATAGCTGTGAATGATAATGGGGATCGTCTCATAAATCTATGTAATCAATACAAACTAAAGATTACAAACACCTTTTTTAACCACAAGAACATTCATCGATATACCTGGGAGCGGCCGTCCATGAACCAAAAATCTATCTTAGACTACATTATTATTAAACAGGAATCAAGCACAAAAATAATTGATGCAAGAGTTAAGCGCGGTGCAAACTGCGGATCAGACCACTATCTGGTGGTAGCTGGGTTATATTACTTGTATAGATTAAACCAGAAAAAAACAAATGATATTCTTGAAATAAACGAAGATCTAAAGGCGAAGGAGTGGCCTAAATACAAACTGGAACTCCTACAACAAGAAAGTATAAGAAAGCTATATCAGAATAGACTTGAATCTCACTTAACTAGAGAAAATGTCAGAGAAGATGCTAATGAGGAAAATACCCGGATCAGGAACGCAATTCATCAAGCAGCAGGAGAAGCTCTAGGAAATGTTACCAGGAGTAAAAGAGACCAGATCTGGTGGAGCCAGAGAATCAAGCAAGCGGTCGAAAAGAAAAAGGAAGCCTATAACAACTGGCTTATGCAAAGATCAGACGTATCCAGACAAGAATATAAAAGCTATAATAGAGAAGTAAAACGAATTATTGCCCAAGAGAAAAGCAGAACTTGGGAAAGAAAGTGCTCAGAGATAGACAGCTATTTGGGTGGATCACAATCCACAGAGGTATGGCGAGTTCTAAAGAGTATGAAGACCAACACCGAGAAAACACCCATATCAATGATCGATAACGTAACTTGGAGGCAACACTACATCAATCTCTTAACCGAAAATCGTCAACAATACAAGGGCAGCTACATAAATACGGAACCTGAGCAGGGAGAGATACTGCAAATTAATATAGAGCATGTACAAAAGGCAGTCAAGACGCTTAAGAATGGAAGATCACCTGGCCCGGGCGGGATTCCTGCAGAACTTATTAAATATGGAACCGATACTCTATGGAAGCAACTGACTAACCTTATAAACTACTGCTTACGTGAAAAGATCTTACCAGATGAGTGGAAAACCTCTAATATTGTATCAATACATAAAAAGGGTAGTAAGAAAGACCCCAACAACTATCGAGGTTTGAGTATTACTAGCTCACTAAGTAGACTATTAGGAAGAATAATCAAGGATATCCTACAAACTGCAATCAATAATAAAATTAGTGAAGATCAGAGTGGTTTCACTCCCGGACGATCATGCGTTGATAACCTGTTTATACTACAACAATTAGTTGAAAAGCGAACATCAGTAGGAGAGGAAACTTTTATGGCGTTTATTGATTTAGAAAAGGCGTACGACTCAATCCCAAGAAACAGACTCTGGATGGCATTAGAAGTTCAGGATGTTAAAAAGAGCATTATTGAGGCAATAAAACTTATATATTGGGATAATGAAGCCACTATTAAAAACGGAAAAACAATGTCTCTACCCATCAGACCGGACAAAGGACTAAGACAGGGTTGCTGCCTCTCGCCTATGCTTTTCAATCTATACTTGGAGACAGTGCTAAAGGGATGGAGGAGAAGATGCAGTGGCATGGGGGTGCCGATTGGGAATGACTGTCTCTTTAACCTGAACTTTGCTGATGACCAAGTGGTCATAGCTCAGGACGCGTTTGATCTAGAGTTTATGCTGGAACGCCTGAATAATGAATATAAGGAATGGGGAATGAAAATAAACTTCAATAAAACGGAATTCATAGCAGCTAACTGTCAGGCAAACTTCCTTATCATGTTGGAAAACAGCATCCAAATTCGACAAGTCCAACAGTTCAAATATCTAGGAGCTATGATTACCCAGGATGGATTAGGCTCTCATGAAATTAAGCGGAGAATAGAGAGCAGCCGCAGAGTTTTGGGATGTCTAAACTCTGTGTTCTGGGACCAGCACATCTCAAGAAAGACCAAGAAACATATTGGAAAGTCTATGGTGGAGTCCGTGCTCTGCTACGGTAGTGAGGTATGGGTAATGAATGCGGAAATGGAACGTCGGGTGAATGCAGTAGAGATGGACTACTTGCGGCGAAGTGCTAGAGTGTCCAGACTCCAGAGAATGCGAAACGATCAGATAAGAGATTGCATGGGGGCAGAGGAAACTATCAACCAACGAATTCAAAAGCGAGGTCTGAAATGGTTTGGACACCTCATGCGCATGGAAGAGGAACGATGGCCCAAGCGAATATTCCAGTGGGTTCCCCCCGGAAAACGTAAGAGGGGACGTCCGAGAAGATCTTGGAATGAAGGCATGAGGAAGGCCATGACAGCCCGAGGATTAGACGAAGAAGACGCTAGGGATAGAAGAGGATGGAGATTAGGAGTGGGAAGGCAGCCTGCGGCTGTATAACAACCCTTAAAAAAAAAAAAAGATAAAGATTTATCTAAGTCATCTCCTACAGTTTAGAAATATGCGTTGAACAGTTTCTGGAATTCTACGGGAATCTGCAAAAAAAGAAAATGTCGAGCTGTACCCATAGTTTTACATGCCAAATTTCTTATTCACTTATTCTTATTCTTATTCTTTAAAATTGATTCGTCGATACTTCCTTTTGTACAAATGTCGGAGGAAGTACAGAAGTCATGCAATAAGTACATACATCAAAAGATTCCGAGAAGTTTTTCACGGACATGTATTTGATTGTGTCATTATAATTGAGTAGTTATTAAAGTTAAACGAGATCATTAAAAATCTTATCTTGATTAATGTGCAATCATAAAAGAAATCGCGAAAATAATAAGAATAAAGTAATCTGTCTGTTTTGCGTACGGTCGCGGCTTCGATTCAACGACCGTTATTTAGCGCAGGCACAGAAAATTAAAGTCTGAATGTTGTTGATTTTAGACCTTTATTCCGTACCCACTAGATGGGAGATAAACGCGTTATTTACAAACTTAATTCTAAACTAATTTAGATAAAAGACCAAGTTTTGAACTAATGTGCTGTGTGACACTTTAAGGAGATAGTTTGATTGTAGTGATGATACTTGTGCCTCGTTTAGGCTTCGTGTTGCGACTTATCTCCTTGGTGCCCTTCTCTGGTCCTCCCTGGATCAGGTCCATGGAGTGGGGCGCAGCAGAGGGGAGGGAACGGAACAGATGGCCCCGTCTACGAGGTGTTGTTGCAGGTTTTCCCTTTCCTGGTATGAGTAATACCCCATTATGGTGAAGATTTGGCCACTGATCCCCCTTGATGTCTTCGGAGCCTCATTAGCGTAAACGACCATGTTCCCAGAGATAATTTCATTTGAGGGCTCGCCGCGCTATTGTTGTTATCGAGGCCAAAATCCCGAAATGCTGGTAATCTGGCCTGGAAGGTGGCCTGGTAATTCCCAGCGGATGAGCCTGATCCAGATTAGACGCACATTTAAGTATCCCATTAGGGAATACCCGATAATAATTTAATATTTACAACAAAGGAAATAAAAGCGAAAACTAAATACTAAACACAGAAAAGATCTTACAATTATGTATAATATTAAACCTAATACTAAACACTGTCTGCACTTTAAAGCAAGATACATTTAGATCTAAAGATTTTCAAATAAAGTAACATGAATTTTGAAAATTTTGGATAAACATCACATGGTAGCACCAATGATGGTAACATTTTTCGAAAATACAAACAGATCTGCATCAATTACTGGAGTTGATGAAGATTTATCTAACTCATCTGCAATATAAAAACACGGAAGATGAAGACATATACAATATCTATCTAAAATATAAGGAATCATACTTAAACCATGTTAAAATAGAGAAACAAAACAACATAATTCATAAAATCAATGCATCATCAAACAAATCAAAGGAACTATGGACAACTATTAACCGAGAAACAGGCAGAGGCACGAAAAGATGTACCATCGATGGATCTCTAAATTGTAGGGACTTCAATGATTTCTTCTGCAGTATTGGCAATAATCTGGTGCAAACAATACAAAACAAACTAACGGAACAAACAGTGCTAAAGGTAAAAACAAAAGGCATCACCATGTTTTTCAACCCAACCACACCTGCTGAGATTGAAAGTGCTATTGGTAGTATCAAAAGTAAAACATCGAAGGACATCTACTCAATTGATTCTAAATTAATAAAGTATGTCGCACATGCAATATCAGAACCTATAGCAGATATTACGAACTCATCCATGAGTACTGGAATCTTCCCCCAAAGACTAAAAATAGCTAGAGTAGTACCAATATTAAAACAGGACGGTCGATCCGAAAGAAGCAACTACAGACCCATATCAATATTACCAACCTTCTCAAAAATTCTCGAATTGATAATTCTCAAACAAATAACAAGGTTCTTCGGAGAAAACAAATACATAACAGAGAGTCAATTCGGATTTCAGAGAAACTTAAATACAACTGATGCAATAATGAATCTTCTAGACAACATCTACCAGGCAATGGAAGACCATAAGTTATGTTTTGCTCAATTTTGTGACTTGAGTAAAGCATTCGATTGCATGTCACATAAAATCCTTCTGGAAAAACTAGACCACTATGGATTCAAAGGCATTTCGTTGCGGCTTATGACGTCTTACCTAGAAGATAGAGCACAAATTGTTGATTTTAATGGAGAAAAGAGCAATCCAAAATACATACGGCGAGGAGTCCCACAAGGATCTATACTGGGGCCGATACTTTTTATCATATACATAAACGACCTGCCCACCAATCTTAAATGCCATACTTTCATGTTCGCTGACGACACAACTTTACTGGTATCAGACAAAAATACTGAAGTAGCACAACAAAAGCTAAGTACAGCCAGTGGCAATGCATCTGAATGGTTCGGTGCGAATGAGCTTTGCCTTAATACAGCCAAAACAAATGTACTCATTTTTACCTCCAGTAGGCTGCATCAAGTATCCAAAGATTCGCCAAAATTCCTTGGAATACATTTAGACAGTCGATTGACATGGAAAGCACACGTAGAAAATTTGTGTATGAAATTGGCATCAAGTATCTACGCAATCAGAAGAATGAAGGACATCGTAAACATCCAGGCAGCTATAACCACCTACTATGCTATCTTCTACAGTCGGATGTCTTATGGAATTGAAGCTTGGGGACTTTCAGCTCATGCATCCCAAGTATTTATTTTGCAAAAAAAAGCTATACGTGCGATAATGGGAGTACCACAGATGACGTCTTGTCGACAGCTATTTAAGCAAGAAGGTATACTGACGATGGCATCAGTCTATATTCTACAACATGCCGTACGAACGTGGAAAACTAGGCACAATCTTCCATCTAGGAGTACTGTCCATGAATATGGGACGAGGTCGCAGCATCATCTAGTCGTCCCATCGAATAGACTTCACCTTACAGATCCAAGATCGGTGGGGATAAAAATTCTGAATCATCTTCCAGTACAATGGCAGCACCAAAAAATGCACAGTTTCAAAAAGCAACTTAGCGAACACTTAAAAGAGCAGGCTTTCTATTCAGTACAGGAATTTTTTCTACATAAAATGTAGTGTTTTCCTAATTTATATTGTCTTGACCTCACATGTAATCCATGTCCAATAAAAGAAGTTTGAAGTTTGAAGTTTGAATAGTTTAGAAATATGAGTTGAAAAGTTTCTGGAATTCGCATTTTAATCTGCAAAAAAAAATTGTCAGTAGTACCCATAGCTTACATGCCGATGAGTGTCAAAATTCTTATTCACGGGCACTATAATTGATTCATCGATACTTCATATTGGACGAATCAAGTTATTGCAATGATCAAAGAACTTAAACGTAATTGATTGTATTTAGGAATTTATGAAGATTTATCTATGTCATCTCCTACAGTTTAGAAATATGCGTAGAAAAGTTTCTAGAATTCTATAGGAATCTGAAAAAAAAAATTGGCGAGCTGTACCCATAGTTTTACATGCCAAAATTCTTATTCACTTATGGTTATTCTAATTCTTTATAATTGAATTCATCGATACTTCCTTTTGGATAAATGTCGGAGCAAGCACAAGAGTCATGCAATAAGTACATACATCAAAAGATTCCGAGAAGTTTTGCACAGAAATGTAGTCCAATCAAAAACATGGAAGACGTTTTCCGAAAAAGACTCGTAAGCCCAGTTTTACAATCGTGGATTTTCTTAATGGTATCTTAGGCAAATGTGCAAGCTAGAACCATATTCAACAAAATGATGAGCTTTCCATGCAGCAACGACCTCAGCCTATATACATTAAAAGATTCCGAGAAGTTTAGCACGGAAATGTAGCCCAACCAAAAACATGGAAGTCATTTTCCGAAGACTCTTAGGCCCAGTTTTACAATCGTGGATTATCTTAATGGTATTCTAGGCAAATGTACAAGCTAGAACCATATTCAACAAAATTATGAGCGTTCTATGCTAAGCAGCAGTGACCTCAGCCTACATACATCAGAATATGTCAAGAAGTTTAGCACGGAAATGTAGCCTAATCAAAAACATGCAAGACGTTTTCCGAAGACTCTTAGGCCCAGTTTTACAATCGTGGATTATCTTAATGGTATTCTAGGCAAATGTACAAGCTAGAACCATATTCAACAAAATTATGAGCGTTCTATGCTAAGCAGCAGTGACCTCAGCCTACATACATCAGAATATGTCAAGAAGTTTAGCACGGAAATGTAGCCTAATCAAAAACATGCAAGACGTTTTCCGAAGACTCTTAGGCCCAGTTTTACAATCGTGGATTATCTTAATGGTATCCTAAGCAAATGTACAACCTAGAACCGTATTGAACAAAATTAAGAGCGTACTTTGCAGAAACGACGTCAGCCTACATCTTTATCATTAGTACTTAGCCTACATTTATCTAAGTCATCTCCTACAGTTTAGAAATATGCGTTGAAAAGTTTCTGGAATTCTATGGGAATCTGCAAACAAAAATTGTCTAGTTGTACCCATAGTTTTACATGGGTACATTTTCTGCGTAGGCTGATTAGTCAGGCTACATCTTAAAATCAAAATACCTAAATGTTACGTGTTCCTAGTACTATTATATGGTATGTGATCTTGGACGGTAAAAAAAAAATGACACCGATCGGTTTAATGCACTTGAAATGTGGTCTTATAGAAGAATCCTGATAATTAGTTGGGTGAGCAGAACAACAAACAAAGAAGTACTAAGGAGATTGGGAAAGGAGAAAGAAATAGTGAATACAGTCAAAATCAGGAAACTACAGTACCTTGTCCACATGACAAGAGGAGAGAATTATGCACTGCTATAAACCATCATACAAGGGAAGATACAGGGAAAGAGAAATATAGGAAGAAGACGAATTTCCTGGTTGAATAACCTTAGAAATTGGTTCAATGGCAACTCCATTGAACTGTTCAAAGCCGTAACATCTAACGTGAAAATCGCCATGATGATAGCCAACCTTCTCAAAGGACATGGCACATGAGGAAATTTCGTTGCTGGATTTTTCGATGGAAGGTTAAACCAACAATTTAACAGCAAGCGGGGATAAAAATTTAAGTTTTTCTGCCACTGCCAGGACCTGAGGAGCTACCAACTTAAACATGTTTTTTTATGAGCGGAAAATTCAACTGCTTTTCAATCAATTATGAACGCATGGTATAATACAGGGCGTTTCTAAACTAACTTTAAACTTTCTATCCATACTTCTAAATTCAGGAATACCCTATATATCGATAATTTAATCAGTTAACTATTAGGTTTCTATTATAACTAAAAAAATTATAATACAAGATAAAACTTATAGAGACAACTTATCTAACATATCTTAGAGACCACACTTATACAAACTATAAACATTACACTTGGCATACTTAAGAATAACGGTTAAGATGGTTAATTGATATAAACGCAAAATTTTATACGTAAATCTTTACTGCGATCACAGTAACTGGACAATATTTCCGCGAGTGCGCTTAATATTCAGACCACCCACGTTACTAGTTGCATAATTAATGAACGGATTGAGCATCTTAATCCGCTTTCTGCTAATACAATATTCCATTCATCTTCCTCATAAGTCACATGTAGAAAATTAATATTACAGCAATTGCATCTCAATAAGCAATAACCTTAATTTAAATGAGCAAAATTCGCATGCAATTTCGTCTGTGCCGCATAAAACGACTTAATTAATTCTCGAGCTGCTTTTGGGTTATACGGCCATAAACATGCATTTTATGCTCGTTTTTGGTTCCGTGCGTGCATTCAATTACTCGTATGGAGTACCCAAGAGAGTAATAGCACAAACACGAGGAAACAATAACGGCGTGTGGTATTTATTATATTGTAGATATATCGTCGTGGCATATTTCAAAATAGCCAACTATTATTATTCAGTCAAGCATGGAACATTGTAAGAGACGCATGTTCGGGCTGTAGACAAATGGCACTGCAGGGGTAATATGTGCGGCTTTTTCTGCAGCAAGAACCTTAACTACACGAATTCCCACAGTTTACAAGCTGGTTTATCTGTATTAATAATAATAGATGAGCCAGAATAGTGGGGGCTGCCCAGCATCACGGCTCGTATAATTACATACGATATCATCGTAATGTAACACCGGTGTGAGCATGTGGCGTGTATCGATTACGATCAGATTATTCCGATTGGGAACGCTCGCGATGTTTGGAGAAAGTGCCACACTAAATTTGGACGCTGATTACTATTTCGGTGGATAAATTTAACCTCTGACACGCCGCCTTTTCACTTACAATGAGCCAAGACAATCGGAGTATTATTAGGCAGCGTTCCTTAAAAAAACACAATTGAAAATTAAGTTCTAAGCATGAAATCCACAAAAAGAAAGCAACGCAATCATCGTGATACGTTTAATAGGGATTGTTACTTTCGTCGATGGCATAATTCGTAACGTAACTAATAATTGTCGGTATGGATTACATAGCCAGATAAAATGTAAGCGGTGCTATACAAATATAAACCGTGAAAAAAAACATGAATCATATTTATTACATATTGATTCTGGATTTTATTTATTTAACTCATCAAATGCATTCCAATACTTTAGGGCCTCACTTAAATTCCAAAAATATTCCGATACCGGGAATCGAACCCGACCCTCCTGGGTGAGAGCCAGGTATCCTAGCCACTAGACCATATCGGATTTATAACAGTTAAGAAAAATCTGTTTTTTTTCAAACTTGATGTGCATAATCTTCTACATTTTAATTTTATCAGTGTTAACTGATAACCTCGCTTCCTTTGGTTTCGAATAATATGCAGTAAAAACATGTACATCAATATTTTAGCAGTGATAATATGTGAACTTTTGACCCACAAATAATTGCACCAGTCAAAATTAGTTGACTGTCCAAAAATTATCATTGTATACTCCGATATGGTCTAGTGGCTAGGATACCTGGCTTTCACCCAGGAGGCTCGGGTTCGATTCCCGGTATCGGAACGTTTTATCCACTACCATGAATCAAAACTGTACGATAATCAACCACCAGAGATGGTATTTATAAAAAATGAAAAATGGGCGTTTTAAGAAAATTGGATTTAGGACGCTAAATTTCTGATTAATATGTCTCAATTTAATAACTCGTCGTTTTTTTTAATTCATTTTGTCCAATTTGAACCCATAAACACATATTTAACATAAACCCTAGCCCTAAATGTATACATTTTAGAATTATTTTAATAACAAAAAATATATATCTATACAATAATATGAACTCATTTTACCTTTAGGAAAGATAATAATAACGATAATGTTAAGAAACATTATTTTGGGCAATTTTCTTCAAAAATATTTTCAAATTTTCTGTCAAGTGCTGCCAGTAGTGCAATATGTATGTCATACTTCTTTCTCGGGTTGGATATTCACAAACAGAAATATAAATAAGTATTTGCAGTATTTCGCATCAATCAGGCAGTATAACTTATACAAGGTGTCCCAAGCTCATGGACCATTAAAAGTTTATGGGGTTCCCTATAAAATAAAAATTTGAAAAAAATCATCCGAACAAGGTTGATTCCGTTCTCCTCAGATAAAAAACTTTGTGTACCAATAGTATTTTACCTGAGGAGAACAAAATCAGCTATGTTTTGATGATTTTTTTCAAATTTTTATTTTATCTGAAACCCCACAAACCTTTAATGGTCCATGAGCGTGAGACACCCTGTATATGATGCGATTTAAGCAATGCTTCTGATTGTATCTCTCATGAGAGATACAATCCGACAATATATAAACCTTTAATGGTCCATGAACGTGAGACACACTGTATATGATGAGATTTAAGCAATGCTTCTGATTGTATCTCTCGTGAGAGATACAATCCGAAGCTTTGCTGAAATCTGGCAGTGAATCTACTAGATATTCTTTAATTTCAAACCATTCTATAATTCTATTAATCTTTGGTAGGTACTTGGTTCTGACCTAAATTCTTACTGCCTATATAATTTGTTTCCAAATTGTTGTTCCAATTTGTTCCAGATTGTATCTCATGAGAGATACAATCCGAAGCTTTGCTGAAATCTAACAGAGAATCCACTAGATATTCTTTAATTTCAAACCATTCGATAATTCTATTAATCTTTGGTAGGTACTAGGTACTAGATATTGTTTTATTTCAAACCATACTATAATTCTATTAATCTTTAGTAGGTACTTGGTTCCGACCTAAATTCTTACTGCCTACATAATTTGTTTCCTAATTGTTGTTCCAATTTGTTCCAGATTGTATCTCATGAGAGATACAATCCGAAGCTTTGCTGAAATCTAGCAGAGAATCCACTAGATATTCTTTAATTTCAAACCATTCCATAATTCTATTAATCTTTGGTAGGTACTTGGTTCGGACCTAAATTCTTACTGCTACTAATTTTTCTAGCACTTTGGATATTACTGGCAACAAAGATGTCAGTAGGTGTAGGTAATTATTCCTTAGTCACTTATTTGTGTATTGAAGCATTCTCAAATCAGGTGATCGGGATAGCGTTGCTAATTATAGAGTTGTCAGTTATCAATCTTCTCTTCCTAAGTTATTGGACCGAATAGTGGCTGATCAATTAGCCTGGTCACTGCATTCACTTGTAGCTTCGGAACAACATGGGTTTCTCACAAGAAGATCAACTACATCTCATCTATTTTGTTAGTATTCTAGCAGTATCTGTTGAATGCCCTAGAATATAGTAAGCAGGTATACATACTTTTCTAAGGCATTTAACAAAGTCATCCATAAGATGCTTTCACACAAATTATATTTGATAGGACTTAGTACACTATCAATTTCCTGGTTTTCGTCATTTTTATCTAATCGTACACAACATGTAAAATATAATAATTTTGTTTCGTATGGAAATGATGTTTGCTCAGGAGTTCCGCAGGGCCGAATTTTATATTTGGCATTCATTAATGATTTAGTGGAAGTAATAAAGTTTGGTGAATGTTTGATGTACAAAGATGATTTGAAACTGTTTGGAATTATTGAATCAGAAAATGATTGTATGTTGCTACAGGAAGATGTAGACAAAATTCATCAATGGTATGAAAATAATTACCTGCAGTTAAGTATTGCTAAATGTTATTTAATTTCCTATGTTCGTGCTCGAGGTACGTTAGGATAGAAGGCTGATTAGTGATTTATGTGTTTTGCACAGAATTGTAAATAATGCTATGGATTGTAAAATTGTAAACATTTTCTTAGCAGAATAGTATTTTACATTCCGAATTATGGTTCTTGTCTCAGAATGACTCCAATCTTTAGGTTAAAAAACTATTTACAAAAGAGGCTCAGTTCCTTTGCAGAAAGTCGATGAAATCAAAGAAATTGGAGTTACATTTGACAGCAACCTTTCTTTTAGAAGTCATATCACTACAATGTGTATTAATACAAGACGAATGTGGGGTTTCATTTGGGATCTATCAAGAGAATTTACTGTAGATTGTATACAATTATTGTTTTGTTCGTTAGTACGCTGTTATATGGAGTATACATCTTCTATTTGGTCGTCTTATGTACAATGTCATGTTAATGAAGTAGAAAGTATCCAAAATATTTTTAGATGTGTTGAATTTAAACTCAACAGGATTCATGACAGAGGGTCGTATACGGTAATTAGGTCCAAATTCAGAATGCATACTATTGAGGATAGAAGGATGATTAGTGATTTATGCATTTTCCATAGAATTGTAAATAATGCTAAGGATTGTAACGATTTTGTCAGCTGAATAGATTTAAATAACATAAAAATGATAAAGTCTATATTTTATTCAATTTTCGAAGCTACAATTGTAATTTTTGTAACGATGCTTATACATTTCAACGGATTTGACAAGACCTGAATAACATAGTTTTGCCAATACGTAACCAATGTTTTGCCAATGAATACATAACTTACATAAGTTTATTGACCAATAAATTTTCTTCATTACATTATGTTTTGGGCCAAAAAAAAATGGGTCACAGCAAATTAACTGATACCTGTTAAATCGAATAACTAGTATTTGCACGAAAATCAAAAGTAATTCTCCTTGTAATATCTCGCATCGAAGTATCATGCATTAAACTACTTTGCAAATCGACAACCTTGATGATAAGAGGCGAGTTAAATTTTCCCTCACTCCACGTCACTTTCGATTGACCCATTTTCCCCGGAGAAATTCCGCGCCGAATTTCTACTCGATAAATTTCGTCGCTTCGTTCTCTTTTTGGTTTTAATTAAAAAAAAGGGAGTAATGCAGTTTAAGGAGCAATTCATTTACGGCCTTATCGCCGAACAATATCTGTTACAAGAGAAAAAGTGCTGAGCCATTAGCATATTCGGCGCGTTAAAGTTTATATCGGGCGAATCAATTATCGACGCTGAAAGGGGCCGAATTTTTGCTTTGCGGCCCGAACCTGTTCGTCGAAGGATCAGAATTTTGGCACGTCCGTCGCGTGCTCGACCGGCGGACGGCTTCATTAAATCGGTGTTTTGATCTCGATACGTTTTTTTGTTTTTGTACTTATGAGCGTTGCACTTGCGGAGAGTCATTGCGTATTGACGGTCGGCATTGGCGGCTTTCGACTCGTAAAGTTTAAATTAATCGATGATAAACGCTGCAACGAGAGTGCGAAATAACATTTTTTTCTCGAGAAACTGGTAAATATGGTGTTACGTCAAGATACCGTTGTTTTCAATATTACTTAAGATAAATACCTATCAAAACATAAACTTAACTATTCTGCACAGATGTAAAAAAAATGTTTGTAAGATATTTAAGTTTATTCCCGAATTGCATACACAATTTTTCCCCGGACTGTTTACATAAAAATTTCGATTTTCAATTTGATAGTTCAAACACTCGATGAAAATTCCCATAGCAACAGCATAGCCACAGCTGTCAGCTTGACAATATTTAATGTCAAACAAATTTATATCTGTCGTATTCAACAGCTGAGTAACAACACACGACCATGAACATCCCACGCCTCGCAAACATTACCTGAAGTAACATCGAACCTCCAAGATATCATATAATTTGTATGTAAGAAAATATTGTGAATACTTCTAATATTATTGTTCTTCTTCTTCTTCCTTCTTCTAAATAGGCGGATCGCCTGTTCTTCGTCGATTTTGCCCGGTCCTTTTATTGTACGTTGAGGTTGTCGTTCCACCGTTTTCGTGGTCTTCCGGTACTCCTTTTCCCTGACGGCGATTTGTCTCTTGAGATTTTTACAATTCGGTCACCTGACATTCTGCTAATGTGTTCGTTCCACTCGGTTTTTCTTCCCAACACCCAATCGTTGACATTATTAATATTGCATATTCGTCTAATGTTTTCACTTCTCTCCCGGTCTCTCAATGTTTTGCCGGTTATTTTGCGAATTACTTTCATCTCTGTTGTTTCTAAGATCTGCTTAGTTTTACACGTTTCAGGTCTTGTTTCTGCTGTATATGTTAATATCGGTCTTATAGCTGCCTTATAGATGCGGGTTTTGGTTACTGTTTGTAGGTGTTTGTTTGTCCATATCGTGTCGTTCAGTTGGGCCGCTGTTCTTGCTGCTTTTGACGCCTGGTTTCTGACTTCGTTTTCAATGTCTCCAAAGCTTGATATTTCTATGCCCAGGTACTTAAATTGCATTACTTGCTGGATGATTTCATCGTCTACCGCTAACTTACATCTGATTGGTGTTTTTGATGTAGTCATACACTTTGTTTTTGATGTTGCTATTGTCATTCCTAGCTTTTTTGCCGTGATGTTGAATTGAAATAGTAATCTCTGAAGATCATCTTCATTTTCCGCCACCAGTACCGCGTCATCGGCATAACATAATATCTTTACTTGTTGTTTTCCCATTTTATAGCCTTTTAGTTTTCGAACGTCTTTTATGATTACATCCATTACTGTGTTGAAAAGTAATGGGCTCAAGGAGTCCCCTTGGCGGATACCATTCTGCACCGGTATTGGTTCCGTGAATTCGTTGTCGATTTTGGCTTGTATGTGGTTATTTGTGTATATGTTCTCAATGGTTTTAATTATGTTGTGTGGTATTTGTCTGTCATGCAGCAGATATATGATGTCTTCAAGACGGATTCTATCGAAGGCTTTCTCCAGATCTATAAAACAGAGGAATGCGGGCTTATTGTATTCGATGGACTTCTCTACTTTGTCTTATTACAAATGTGGCGTCTGTACATGACCTCCCTGATCTGAATCCTTGTTGTTCGTCCGATACTGTGGTTAGTTCATTTATTTTGTTTGTTATAATCTTCGTTGTTAATTTTAAGGTAGTCGATAGTAGGTTTATTCCTCTGTAGTTTGATGGCATCTTTCGGTCTCCTTTTTTAAATAACAGGATTGAAATGCTAGTTCGCCATTCATCGGGGATCAACTCTTGCGTGAGTATGTTGTTAATTAGAATTTTTAGCTGTTCGACTAGATGTTTTCCGCCATATTTTAGGAGTTCGTTAGTGATGCCGTCTTGTCCTGCGCTTTTTCGGTTTCTTAGCTTTTTAAGTCCTAGTTGGACATCTTCGGTGTTTATCGTTGTTTTGTTGCTTATGCTGATTCCTGGGATATCTTTCGGCTGGTTAGATTCGTTTTTTTGGTAAAGAGCTTTTAAGTATTTTACCCATGTGTCTTTGCTTATTTGGCTGTTTGGTATGAGTTCTCTTGTTTCTTTCTTCTGGGTCCTGATGAATCGCCATGTTTGTTTTTGAAGGCCATAGAAATCGCTTTCCAGTCTTTTCGAGAATGTTTCCCAATAATCGCTTTTTATTTTTCTGACCAGTGAGTTAGTGTCATTTCGGATGTTTTTGTATTTATTGTATGATCTTGCGGTTTGTGTCGAGATGTAGTTTAGGTAAGCTTCTTTTTTCCTTTGGCATTGTTCCTTTATTTCCTTGCAGAACCATGGGGTCTTGCTTGGTGTTAGTTGTTTTTGTTTTTGCTTTCTAGTTCCAAGTGCTTCGTTTGCCGCTGCTTTAATATTGTTGCGTAATCTTTCCCAGCCGTTGTTGACGTTCTCTCCTTCTGCCAGAGGGTTTTCGCTGATCTTTTCTTCTAAGCGTTTTTGGTACAAGTGTTTTATGCTTGGGTCCCACATTGATTCTATATTAATTATTTCGGTGTTTAATTTTACTTGTTTTTTTATTTTTACTGGTTTATGTTTTATCCTTATTTTTCCGAGTAGTAGATTGTGATCACTGCCAGCATTGACAGAGTTCAATGTCCTCACATCGATTATTTGTGACGGAGTTATGCAACTGTTTGTTACGATGTAGTCAATAGTCGATTGTTGTCCTCTGGAGTTCATGAATGTGTATTTGTGTTGCGGTTTATGATCAAAAAATGTGTTGTTGATGCGGAGGTTGTTGAAGCAACAAAGGTTGATCATTAGTTCTCCATTGGCATTTAATAGGTGTTCATTAAAACGTTGCATTACCCCGGGTACCGCTTCGTTGCCTATGCGAGCATTAAAGTCTCCTAAAATGACTGTTGGCTGGTTTGTTGGTAATATTCCGAGTATGTCTTCAAGTTGGTTATAGAAGTCCTCCCGATCTTGTTTCGGCTTGCAGTCTTCCGGCGCGTAGATCGATATTATGTGCAGATGTTGGTGTTCCGCTTTAATTTTAATGAGTAAGATACGTGGTGAGATGTACTGACATTCTTGTATAAGATCTATTAAACTTTTGTGTATTGCAACTGCCACTCCCTCTTTAGCTCGTTCTCCTTTGTCCACACCACTGTAAATTATCATATAATCGCCGTATATCTTCTGACCCTTTCCCTTCTTCTTGGTTTCTTGTAGCGCGCATATGTCAATCTTGTGATCGTTCAGTTCTTGTATGATTTCCTGCTCTTTGTTGTTTAGTGTCTTGATGTTCCAAGAGGCAAATCTTATGGTGTGTTTCTTTTTCCAATTTCTAATCCTTTTCCGAGCTTGGGTCGTTATCCGTGTATCAGTCCTGTTCCGAGGCAATGTATCGGTTGCTTGAGCGTAAGTTATTTTCTACCCCGTGCAGGCTGCTAACCTTACGCGGGAACCCTCCTCCTTTATCCGGGCTTGGGACCGGCAGTGGCAGTTACTGGGCTACTCAATCCACCCAGCACTTACCCCAGGCGGAGTTAATATTACGCCTGGGGTAAGTGCTTAATATTATTGTTACCATTACAAAATAATTAAATAAACTACACTCGATTTACTTTATTCCCTAGGGAAAGTGGAAAGTTGATATGTCCCTCCGAGAATAAAGTAGTCTAGTACGTATTTGTATTTATTTAATGCTAACGCCAAAAGGCTTACATACGTCAGTTTACATATAAAAACACTGGTCAAACACTCCAGTGAGAGAAAACATATATAATAATATTTCACACAAACACCAAAAAAAAAAAGAGCACGCTCTGTTCTTAGAGGCGACGCGTCCAAATGCACAGATCCATCCGCGGATTTTATATTGGGCAATTTCCGGCTTCATTTAGATATTCGTCCCACGTATAGAAACTTTTATCAATTAGGAACTTTTTTAAGGCTTTTTTTAGCTCTCTGAAATTTAGATCACGCATTTTATCAGGCAGCGCATTGTATTGATTGTCAGGATGTGTAAGTCGTACTTATACTTCTAGTGACAGATTTTCTTTGTTTTCACACATCTATATACCAATTTTTCATCCATTTGTACATACTGTCAAACTAAAAATGTTAAATAGTAATCCATAGCTATGGATCTCTATATCTCTATAGCATCTCTATAATATAATTAAAATTTTTAAGTGTGCTTGATTTAATTTGTAAGTAGGTACAGAGTTTGCATATTTTACCCTTGAACATCTGCTATATACAAAAATTGAATTTTACATAAGACATAAAATTCCAGTCCAAAATCTTAATACTAACATCTTGTACCATGTTTTCTGGGTATGAGCAGGAAGAATGAGAATTATACAGATTATGTACTCTGTAGCTTCAAAAATATAAATAAAGTCGTGTACATTGTTTTTTTTTTTAAATTTAAATATTTTTAATTTTTATTAAAAAAAATTATTTAAAAAACGAACCCAAAATTTTAGTATTAGACATTTCGGATCAGAATTTTATAACAAGTGGCATGCTTGTTATAAAATACTGATTATATTTACGGTTAAAGTACAGTTTTTTGTTTAATTTAGACTGAAATTTTGCCCATTTTTACAATATTTACTGTCCTATTTCAGAAAATTTAGAATATGTAGGATTTTATTTTATTTAGAAACTCCCTGTACATCACTGCAGTTTTGTCGAGTTTTTCAAGATTCACTGGCCTATTTCAGAAACTTTGGAAGGAAAATCTTTTTCGTGTGCCATTTTACTGGATGTGCTCATCCAGTTCGTGTGCTCATTTACTGGATGTTTGCGGCCACTTCTTCATGATTCACGGTCTCTTGCAGAATATACACTTTACAAAAAAAAAAAAAAATAGGGGCAGATTTGTATTCCTGTTTTTATTTTAAGTTTGGATTTATATATTTTTTATGAATTTGATTTAATTTCTAGTATAAAACAAAAGACATCTACTTTTTTTAAATCGACGTCTCATAGAAATACGTGTGTGTTCATTTATTTTTAACAGTTTTTCTATAATTTATCATCTTCATTATCATCATCATCATCATCATCATCATAATCATCAATCATAGAGCCACTTTAGTCCACTGCTGGACTCCATAAAGAAAAGTTTAAAGAAAGCTAAATTTTGCCATAATTTTGAAATTGTTTTTCAAAATTGTTTTTAACAAATGCTTTTTAATTCTATGTCTACTTTCTTTTTACGGTTCAAGTTGAAATTAATATAATTTTGATGGATTTGGGTCCGTGGGACTCTACCTCGATATCATTTCATGTATAAAACAAGACAACTACTTTTTTTAAATCCACTGCGTATAGAAATACGTGTTCATTTGTTTTTAACAGTTTTTCTATAATTTATCATCTTCATTATCATCATCATCATAATCATCATAATCATCAATCATAGAGCCACTTTAGTCCACTGCTGGACTAGTTAAAGAAAAGTTTAAAGAAAGGTAAATTTTGCCATAATTTTGAAATTGTTTTTCAAAATTGTTTTTAACATATGCTTTTTAATTCTATGTCTACTTTCTTTTTACGGTTCAAGTTGGGATTAATATAATTTTGATGGATTTGGGTTCGTGGGACTTCACCTCGATTTCATTTCACGTATAAAACAAAAGACAACTACTTTTTTTTAAATCCACTGCGTATAGAAATACGTGTTCATTTGTTTTTAACAGTTTTTCTATAATTAATCACCATCATCATGGCATGGTTGACAAAACTGTTTTCAACAAATGTTGTTTCTTAATTCCATATCTGCTCTCAGCTTCATTTAAAAAATATAAAAAATATTACTGGAAAACTCCAAGTTTAGAATTTTTAGTAGTTTTAATGTTGACACATTTACAAATTTTGCAAAACTTTACGCTATAGCAGGTCCCAAACTTTATGAAGGAATTATCTGAAACGGTTTCTATAGGGGTTTTGTAAACTTTTTTAAAACTTCTAAAACATTTTATATTTTCTGGAAAATCGTAAATTCTATCATAGGTTCGATAGAATTTTCACAATTTCTGAACATTTTCATACTTTTAATATATATTTTGATTTTTATTCTGGACGTTTTTACTCTATTGATATTTTGATTGCATATTGTGAAATTTTACAATCTCCATAAAACAAATGTCACAATTTCTAAAATCTTAATGAAATGTGCTATCTACTTCATTGATTACACTATTCTGCAAAGAAAAATACTTGTTTTGCTCCCTTTAGAAGCAAATTTTGCATTATTTTTATGTTTTCCGAGTCCGAATCCAAAAAATTTCGTTAGGTACAATCTTTGAGAAAATTAGGTATAAATTAATTAACACAAAGTTTGAAAATCGTATGTATATTTATTTAATTTTGTTTTTAGATGAAATATACAATATTTGTAATCTAAGAAATATTTAATTTGTAATTTATATAACTGTTTTTTAAACCTAACTAAATTTGAGCAAAAGATAAATGTAAAGTCAGTGTGTAGTTCTTTTCATTTTATATTCGTCTTCGGCAGTTTATGGCGGAGGATCTTAAACTGTTTGTACCTGCGACGCATTTTCATGACATGAAGCTATTGGCAACGCCTTAGGTTGTGAATTTACTGCTTTTTTTGTGGAAAGTTAAACGCGTTTAAAATTACCTTAAGTTTTTCATAGTTTTTGTGGAAGTTCTGATCTTCCATTAATGATGTGAAAATTTAACACTAATTAACACTAAAACACTAACTAATTTCATTGTCCCCAATTCAAATTGCAATACTTGCAAAATTTCACATATCCATAAAACCTGCTCAATCATTTTAATAAGTACATAAGAAAATGTATTTCGTTTTAAATGTTTCATTATGAATACCAATCCTTATCCTTCAGGAGGACTCGAATCGTGGATTATAAGCGAGCGTGTAACATGACCAACGCAATATTTATGTATGTATCTATAAATGCGTAATTTGGGTTCGTCGCTTGACCTAGCGACTTAGCATAGTCTCCAGAGCCATATTACGTAAATGCGTACTATTTCTTTTTGCTTACAATTTTTTGAAATTTGATTTCAGATCTTGAAAGTCACATTATTAGTTGCTATAACATAAAAAAATTGCCATCGCAAATTCTTGAATTATCTATTTATTACTATGTCAATTCAAAATATTTCTACACGAAATACTGCACAGCGTGTACCAGCTAAAATTTGCCAAAATTTTTAGAGAAAATGTTTTTTTCTTGTTTCCCAAGAAATTTGCCAATATTTTTAGAGTAAATGTTTTTTTTTTCTTGTTTCCCAAGTCAATTTTAAAATCCGTTTTCTCTAGAAATAGTCACCTTATTAAAAAACAATGCAGAGGTATCAAATGATGTATGACCCACATTCCAAGTTCATTTAAGAATTTTTGGGCGACTCTCACCGCTGGTTGAGTGCAGGTTTCACTGGATTGGCTGCTGTCTTTTTCAAGATTTCAAGAAGGAATACTGTGGGGGACAAATTTTATCTGGGATGCCCTGTATAAATAGGTATTACCGTCCAATTAGATATTTCATAGATTTTTTTATCGAAATGGAATGTGTCATAAGTTAAACCTTTGAGCAACTATGTATAAATAGGTATTACCGTCCAATTAGATATTTCATGACACAGATGTGTCATAAATTATGACACAGATTCTATTTCAATAAAAAAAGTCTATTAAATACCTAATTGGACGGTAATACCTATTTATACAGGGCGTCCCAGCTAAAATGTGTCTCCCAAATTATTGGGACTATTATTATGACTCATAAGTTATACCTTTGAGCAACTATAATAGATGATGAATTGTATCCTAAAGTATATTAAATGATTACATTACTAAATACGACATTGCATGACCACTTTATTTGCGAGCCACTAACCCAATGCTGCTTCATCTTTTTTTATTTTGAGACTTTCAACTTATTTATGCCATCATTTCTCATGGTATTTTAAATTGTATGTCAAATTATATGATCTCCACGTCTGGCTTTATAATATTTATGCAAACATTGAAATATTTATTGTATTAAAATCTGCACCCAAGCGGATTTAAATTTTGATGTGATAATTGCAAGATTATGTTCTTCTTGACAGGACCAACTTTCAACGAGGCACGTCAAGAAAAAATGTAATACATTTAATAAAGCTTGTCAAAAATACATAATGAATCCCATTACTGCATTAATTAAATTTCATATCCGAAACAAGCGAGCGGAATTTCTCCGGATAATTGCGCCGACAAGAGAGAAAAATTAATTAAAACAAATAAAGGTCCGGGCATCCCGCCAAGAACCGGAATCGCGGTCCACGTTTCTTCGCGCGGATCTTTTTAATTGTCGCTTGCGCAATTTTTACAGCTTGTGAAGAAAACGCGGCCGTTTTTCAAAATTAGTCCCTCGGGCGTCCACACATCACGCTTGATGCATAGCTTATCCGACAATTGCGCGACTCCTCCTCACAGGTTTACATCACGTTGGAAAGCGGCGTGTTGTTTTTTTTCCTCCTGCTCCTTACTTCTTCGGCGAGGAAGTCTGCCGTGGACGCGTACAGCATAGGGGCTATTATGTACAATTAGGAGTTCTGCAATTTCGCCGGTGGGGACGGGGTAACAGCAATAATGAGTTATGCAAGAGGCGCACAAAAGGCGTCACGCAAAAATTACACGAATTCGCAAATGAAGGATGGAAATAATGTGTACGCCTAAATTTCTCGCGTGCTGTGCGCAGACAATGTTGAAAAAAGCGTCGCTCGTTGCACAAGAGAGCCTCTTTCCGACCCAGTTCGTTGTTTCCTGATCGTCTCGACTTTCCCAAACACAAAATCTCAACACTCAACACGCCTTCGCATTTATCGCCGTCCTTCTCCCACCTGCGGGCTTGCGTAGTTGCGATTGCACGCCCGTGCAGCAAAATAATAGTGAAGCGAAATTGGCTGCAATACAAAAAAAGTCTTATATTGAATGTATAGAGAGATATCGAAACAATAGAATTATTGGTTGTATTTATACACGGAAACGATTCTCATTGATTCTGTATGAAATCAATCGATTCTAGGCTACGGGCTTTGTCTCGCGATTTTTAGTGAATCACTAGAATAAGTGCATCGCGCTTTCGGCTTATCGCTCTCGCAATATCTCGCGGATTATAAAAACACTTAATTTAGATCGCGATCGCGGAGTTTCTAAGGCGCTTTGTAAAGATCACGCTCAAGGGGGATTAGATTCCCGGCTTACATAAGGCGGGGAGAAATTAGCATTTACACTCGTAGAAATCGAGATCCAATTAATATAAAAGAAATTGTTACAAATTGATTTAGATGTCGTGCTAATGGACCCAGTTCCTAACCACTATAGAGTTCTTGGATTGCATTATATGTTATGCAGTTATCAGCTTTATTTTTTGGGGGCAAGGCGTGACCATCAGATCGCCACTGAGGCCCCAGATAACGTGGCCCTCGTTACCAGCAATGAGCCTGTTTCAACACAAACTCATAATCGTATACTTTATTATAAATCCGGCGTGTTTCTCGAGAGTTTCTCCTCCTGCCGAATTCGCGACTGCAACTGACATAAATTTCCCCTTGCATTGGGAGCTAATTGATTTATTCTACGGCTTAATTGACAGATCGCGATCAGGCCCGCGGACATTGCAGTTTAAATTGCAATTAAGTTTTTTTCGACAGTGCTAATAACACGACATTAATCAATACCATAATTATCGCTGCAGTTTTTCAAACCGCTAAACGGGAGCCCGATTTCGGCGGAAATCAGGCGTGTTAGCCGCAATATATTATGCAGCGTTGAAAATTATTTTCTACGTTAATCCGAGCGCTGAGACATCTTTATGTAATCTCTAAATCATACTTATATATGTCGTCACAATAAGGCAAAATCCATTTATATTTTATGTGAATTATTATATATTGAATGACGAATTACTGTACAAAATACATAATTTTGTTATTTCGTATTGTGGTTTCGAAAACCCTGAAACAGGTCTATTACAGTTTTTCATAAGATATTCTTTATCTGTGATGTGCAAAAACAGTACTTACTTTTAGTAAGTACGTAAGTGAGTTTTTAGTAAGTACATTACTTTTTTTTTGGAGGCATGCCCAGAAAGTTAAATAAATAAAAATTAATATTTAATGTTGAAATTCAGGGGTCTAACAAGTTTGCGTAACGCGAATATTCAAAGTGCCCTCTAGGAACCATATGGTATCCACCAAAATATTTTTTTTGTGTTACTACTTTGAATCATACCTAGATTCACACACTGATATTTCCTAAACAAACCCACGTTTTAAATCTTTTAAATTATTTGACCAATCAATGGTATCTCGAAATTTCAAATTAAATCTGTAAGGACCTAATCCATATTTAATATTAATTTTTATAATTAAAATGTGTAATTAAAAAAAAATACAAAAATGCATCCATAAAGGTTCTAGAGGTCACGGGAAGGCATGCGATCCCATGCATTTTAGATACAATTGAATTGCCACCTTAATTGTTATTTTTGAAATTTCAAATTATAACCCATATTTTAGTTTTCGTACAATAAAATAATAAAAATTAAATTAACCTCTAAATCACTTTAAGATTCAACTAGTGTTGATAACTTCAATCTTTTTTATCTCAAATCTATAATTTATGGACTTGATTCACTTTAGCTCTGAACGACTCATATATGAATAAGAATACATAAACTAGAAAAATCGAATTTTGAACTACATCAACAAGTAAAGACAGCACTATCAGGTAGTGTCAAGTCAATCTTTAGTTTGCATGGACTAGTTTCGACTAGTCCCAAATCTTTATTTATACACAGAGAAAAATTGTAATAACAATTATTGTTGGTACATTTCTTATGAAATAAATAATAGAAAATATGCATAAATTTGCCAGTAATCTTAGAAATATATGTAGAATTCAAACTTGGCTTGGTGTAGCTGTTATCAGTAATACTTGTTAATTGTTGACAGTAATGAGTAGTTAACATTCTTGCATTAAAATCTAAAACTTTGATAGTACTCTTTGAAATTTTGATAGTAATTAAAACATTACTAAAAATGAAAATTCACTCATAATATCTGAAATTTTACTAAATAAAATATTAAATATCACAGTAACCTATGAAATTTTGATAGAATTAATGCTTTAATAGTTTATCATTGCAATGTTGATATCAATAATTATATTTTAGACACCAAAAGTTGAAAATTTGGCAGTTATATAAGTAAGGTTGACAGTAATAACTGAAATTGTATTAAAAATGAAAATTTGCTAGTAATTTTTTTAAGTTTCGCTAAAATTAAAGATTTGACAGTTTATTATTGCAATTTTGTCATTAACCATAGCAAAGTTGATAGTAGAACTTCAAATTCTGACATTAAACAAACAAATTAAATATCACAGTATGTAATCCATGAGATTTTACTAAAAAAAAAAATATAGTAATCTATGGTTTTTTAAAATTATTATCAATAGGCCCTTTACCTTTTGGTGTGGGCTTATGAAATTTTGATAGAATTAATGATTTAATAGTCTGTCATTGTATTGTTGATATCAATAATTACATTCTAGACACCAAAAGTTGAAAATTTTGCAATAATATAAGAAAAGTTTACAGCAATAACAGAAAATTTATTAAAAATAAAAATGTTCACTAAACAAAATATTAAATATCACAGTAATATATGCAATTTTGATAGAATTAAAGCTTTAATAGTTAATCATTGCAATGTTGATATCAATAATTGCATTGTAGACACCAAAAGTTGAAAATTTGGAAGTTATATAAGAAAGGTTGACAGTAATAACTGAAACAGTATTAAAAATGAAAATTTACTAGTAAATTTTTGAAGTTTCGCTAAAATTAGAGATTTTACAGTTTATTATTGCAATTTTGTCATTAACCATAGCAAAGTTGATAGTAGAACTTCAAATTCTGACATTAAACAAACACATTAAATATCACAGTATGTAATCTATGAAATTTTGATAGAATTAAAGATTTTAATAGTCTGTCATTGTAATGTTGATATCAATAATTACATTCAAGACACCAAAAGTTAAAAATTTTGCAGCAATATAAGAAAAGTTGGCAGCAATAACAAAAAATTTATTAAAAAAGGAAATTTTTACTAAAAAAAATATTAAATATCACAGTATTCTATGAAATTTTGATAGAATCAATGCTTTAATAGTTTTTCATTGTAATGTTGACATCAATAATTGCATTGTAGCACCAAAAGCTGAAAATTTGGCAGTTATATAAGAAAGGTTGACAGTAATAACTGAAACAGTATTAAAAATGAAAATTTGCGAGAAAATATTTGAAGTTTCGGTAAAATTAAAGATTTAACAGTTTATTATTGGAATTTTATCATTAACCATACCAAAGTTGACAGTAGAACTTCAAACCCTGACACTAAACAAACTAATTAAATATGACAGTAGCTAATCTATTAAATTTTGATGGAATTAATAAAACAATTCTGACCTTACTATTTATAATTTTAATATAATAGACACCAAACGACAACATTTTTGCAGTAATATGGGAAAAGTTGACAGTAATAGCTGAAACTTTACTAAAAATCTATGAAATTTTGATTGAATTTAAGATTTCATAGTCTGTCATTGTAATGTTGATATCAATAATTATATTCTAGACACTAAAAGTTGAAAATTTTGCAGTAATATAAGAAAAATTTACAGCAATAACAGAAAATTTATTAAAAATGAAAATTTGCGAGTAAATATTTGTAGTTTCGGTAAAATTAAAGATTTGACAGTTTATTACTAGAATTTTATCATTAACCATACCAAAGTTGACAGTAGAACTTCAAACCCTGACACTAAACAAACTCATTAAATATCACAGTAGGTAATCTATGAAATTTTGATGGAATTAAAGCATTGATAGTTATCATTGTAATTTTGACCTTACTATTTATAATTATAATATAATAGACACCAAAAGACAACATTTTTCAGTAATATGGGAAAAGTTGACAGTACTAGCTGAAACTTTACTAAAAATGGAAATTTTCGAGTAAATTTTTGCGTTTTCCGGTTTGAAATTTAAGGTTTAACAGTTATTATTACTATTTTTACATTAGCCATAGCTATAATAGCCATAATTAATAGCCATATAGCCATAATTTTGATAGTACTATTTTAAATTCTGGTAGTAAAACTAAAACTTTGGCAGAAATATACAAAATTTTTTCAGACCAATACTGAAAAGGTACTGAAAATTTTGTAAAACTAACCTTCCGTGATCTGCCATCGCCGAGCTTTATATTATCTAAAACTACAACAAGATTAAAAATAGAAAGGGGGAAAAATCTGAATTGTGGTATATTTCGGCCGAATAACGTATAGTTGACGCAGAAACAAAGTACACTTAGACCAATTTTTTACTAAAATCTAGTAGTGTACATCCCAATTTTGTAAATGTCAGAAGTGAATCGAATTTCTAAACAAATGTCAAAATGCCACAACCAAACCTTACTACAAAGGCTTAACCGTAACCTTTAACCTTATTATAAAAACCCCAATCAAGCCTAAAGTCATAGGGAAACAGCTTCACATCTGGGTGTGTTTCTGGTTGACATTCTAGTAGAGTGATGGGTGTTGTGCGTAAATAGAAATATGATATTTTTACTGACACATAAAGTCCGAAATGTGTAAAGTTAAATTTATATTTTGTGTGAAGGAAAGGTTCAGAGTTTTGAAAATGGGTTTGGTCGAAGTGATAAAAGTTATGTTGACATTGTAGTCTAAATTGATGTAATTTAATGACTAAAAGTGACTTTAAGTGACTAAATTGGTTTAGACCAGTTTTGCGTAAATTGCTTATTAAAATTGATTGAAAAGTTAAATGTTTACAATAGTGTTATTATGTTTGCCACATATATTTATTAGTAAATTTTAATACTAATGATAACACCTATCTAGTGACACTACATCGCGATAGCGCTTTTGGGTGGAACAAATTTAATGAAGGTAGAAATGTACGTTTCTATCGCTGTATCAGCGTAGTCGAGCTTAACTACATTTCATACCTTGTCCTCGCAATATTTTCATATTACAGTAGAATTTTATATTTCTTCCCTTGCCTATTTCGAAAAAAAATGAATACCGATATAATGATTCAAATTTGATTATTAAAGTCTAACTCGTAACAAGTACACATAATGGGTATATAAATCTCTCAACATAGATAATTCAATGATATTCTGGGTCAACGTAATTTTGCAAATAAAATTGTTCAGCGCTCCGATATTCAAGTAATCTCGGCATTTAAAACCAAATCAATTGTATGAATGAATGTACGTAAGTATAGATGTGTGTAGAAGTAGAATTGAACCTGATAATATTCAGACTTCGAGGTTTATTCAAACCTCTCTGCATTCATCTCTAACCCCATGAAATCTTGTATTTTGCATGGAAAAAAACTTGACCGCATTCATTTTTAATATCTAAGCTTTTGGGAATAAATTCCATTTGAATAATGTTTCACCCTTGTGGAACTTATTGGTGAGATAAAATTCGGTTGTTCGTGAATAAATCGGAAATGGTCAATTTTATCATAAAATCTGAGGTGAACAATTTGGAAATCTTCTACAAAAACGTTTTATTCGTTTTTCTTTCATAGTTTATTTAAGAAAATGCGATTTGGTTAAAGCGAAATCTATAGAAGCAAAATTTCCAAATTTTACCGATCTCGACTTGCTGAGAGTAGTAGCCAAAACATAACATACGTGGAAATCTATAGAAGCAAAGTTTCCAAATGTTACCAATCGCTGCTTGCTGATGGTATTAGCTATAGCATAGCATACGTGGTAATAATAAGAAAAAATATTGAAAAAAACAATATTTTATAATCGTTTGATTCTTCTTCAGGCGTCGATTGCAGTGTGAGTATAAATTAAACGGTTAAGCCCATTATCGCTACAACGGCAGCGCCTTCATATTAGATAGCCCAAATTATTACTAATGGCGTCCATAGCGTTTTGTAACTCCACCACTACTGGGCCACAATTTCGTTACGTTTGTAATTCCAAGAAGGAAAATCCAGTGGTGAATTCCACTGGCCATCGACGGAAGTCGCTTTGGTAATTAATAATTTTCTAGATCTTATCCCCGTATCATTACATCTGTTATAATTTCACGTAATCAGATTCTGTGTGTGTATTTTTTTTGTCACTTCCATGATTTATTGGTAATAAATGCGTGTCGGTCGCGTTTCTAAATACGCGTTGTCGCTGAAAACCACGCATTCTCTGGATCCGCCCGGGGAAAGCGGCCTAATGACCAATGACAAAACGCGTGATAATTAAGGTACGGCCCAGCGAGAGGCCTACGTTAATTATTTCACGTCTTGAAAGTCGGCGAATAAATTTTATTGAGTAAACTAGGAGCGTAACGGAGAATGTGAATTTGATTTAAGGAGCCGCCAAAATTTGGAGTGGGTCCTGTGTACGTTTGGTATTTACATTTCAATGGTGCAGACTTGATAATGATATAATTAATTTATTAATTAATTCACATTGCGAAATACGCACCGTGATTTCGCACAACAGAAATTTTGTATCTATGTTATATTCTTGTGAGTGACGAATATTGCTTGATCACCGTAATTATTTGAACGATTAATAGATACCTTACTCGCACATCGCATAGCAATTATACTCGATACGGACAAAATTAAATTATCCTTATACAGACATAACAACAATTAATAATACGCCTGCAGAATCATCGCCGTTTCCATCGTCGAGACGTCGTCACTCTTGGCGATTTGCAAACCTCGAATTGTTTATGTTTATATTTGTTTCCCAATTATAGTGAAGCCTCTTCGGCCCTCAGGTGACACGCTGCTCTCTTGTTAAGATATGGAATGATGCTCCTCAATTTGTGTTGCAATTCAAACTAACAGCTTAAGGGTGCACACAAATATAACCATAATAGTAGTCATTCTAACACGATAATATATACAATTCCATTCCACCAGTACGTAATTATATGGTAATGCGCGCAGAAAATTAAGGCTTCGATAAATCCATGGTTTTCATCTTAAAATTGTTAAGATGCTGCTTAGTTTGTATTGCAATGAAAACTAGCCACTTAATGGTGCAACATTATAATAATTAAGATACATAACTAAAACCTGTTAATATATCTGAAATCACTTGGAAGAGTGACACAACTCAAAACTTCACAATTTTGAGCTGATACATTATTATTAATTATTATGTGTAATAATAAAGATATAATACAGACAAAGTTTAACAATAGATGTTTCATGTTTACCTACAAAATTGAGCTTAAAACTTTTTTGCATTTTTTTTGGTCTTCTGTCAAATTGCAATTTTCGAGTTGTGACACTTTGCCAAGTGACATGTGATATGCAATTTGACTCTACGAATATTTGACGAATATCTAATAACATGATAAAACTGGTAGTAGAGTTGTGTGGGCCATCGATAATTGTTAAATTTCCGTCTGTATATAACTATGAATAAGTTCAAAACTAGCTCGTGATTACATGTAATCGGACTGGAGATCCTCTGCTACATCAAACAACTAAAATATTGCAAAAAATATTTACGTCTGTATAAGGTAAAACTTTGGAATTTAATAGAGAATTATAGTAGAACCGGAAGTGATAAAAGTTTAAAAGTATTTCACATGTAGTCGGACTGGAGATCCTCTGATACATCAAATAACGAAAATATTGCAAAAAATATTTACGTCTGTTTAAGGCAAAACTTTGGAATTTAATAGAGAATTATAATAGAACCGGAAGTGATAGAAGGTTAAAAGTATTTGACTTGAGAAGAACGGAATCAGCTATGTTTGAAACTCCAATAAACTTTTTTTCTTAAGGGCGGCATAGTACAAAAAAGAAGTACAAATTAACTTTGCAAATAAATGTTTTAGTCATTGATTTATAAAAAAATTAAATTCGACTTTAATAAATATACAAATATCAACTGTAAGAGTTATGGCATTTGAAGAAAACTAATTACGACTGTTGAATATGCTGTATTGTAACATTGTAGGTTTTACAATAGGAAAATTCCGCATTTAAACTAAACTACATAAACCTAACAGATATGTCAGTTTTGAATACCTGCCTAGGAAGGATGATATTTATATTCTAATATGTTCGCTGCGCTTAAAAAAAAGTTGTTTACTGGACGATGTAGGTATTTATTTATCATGTATGCATTTGCAAGTAAGTAATTGTAATACAACTTGATCAAAAATACTAATCTTCCACATTTTGTTATAAATTTTCGAAAAGACTTCCTGAGGAGGAACATTCATGGCCGATATTTAGCAGCCGAAAGGTTTATAACGATTCGGCTCGAAGGTAGTGACTATTAGCAAGTGCATAGGGTTCTTGTATGCACTTCCCAGGGTGGGCCGACGTACTTTTATTAGGGTTGCGAAAAATTGCTGGAAAACAATTGCTATAATGAAAATTGCTCGACATCAATTACTCGAAAACAATTCCTCGAAAGAAAATTGCTCGAAATCAATTGCTCCAAAAATAGTACCTCGAATGAAAACTTGCTCGAAAGCGAGTTGCCCCAATAACAATTCCTCGAATGAAAAATTGCTCGAAATAATGAAATAAGTTAGTAAAAGAAAATTTATTAAATTTATATGAATACAAAATGTAATAAAATGCATGTAATGGAATAGTATAGCAGGTGTTCGTTTTTAAAAGCGAACATATGGTTGAGTTTGGTTAGGTTAGGTTAGGTTAGGTTATGCTAAAACATATTTCATTATTTCACCCTTCAGAGTTCTCTTAGAAGAATCAATAAATAACCTCAATGATGTGGAATCGTAATTCTCAGCTCCCAGTTTCATGACTACTTAAGGAATATTATTACAATACACCAGTGAACCCTCTTGAGGTTTTTCATTCGAGAATTTTCCATTCAACCAATTTTCCAATTTAGAAATTTTCCATTTAAGCATTTTTCCACTCAAGCAATTTTCCATTCGAGAAATTGCTATTCAATTACAATATTATTTGCAATTGGCTTTGGAGCAGTTTTCCATTCGAGGAACTATTTTTGGAGCAATTGATTTCGAGAAATTTTCTTTAGAGAAATTTTCACCAATCCCTTTAATTGCACGTACTCGAGGAGGCTGTCACTTCCCACCCCAAATCGATATTACCATACGAAACATGTATTTTCATGTCCATCATCAATCAAACATGTATTGTTAGGGAAATCGACGAAAAAAATCCAAGGGGTAACTCAGGGTGCAAAATAAAGCCGAATGCCACTTTTGGTTTAGATGGATTTTTTTTAGATTTTATTTTTGGAAGTTATAAACGTTAAAGTTCAAAATTTTAGAATAATGCCAGAAACATGCTATATTTCAAAAATGAATGCATTATCGAGATTTATTCAGCAGTTCCAAATATCTGCAGCACCAATTTTAACACGGATTTAGGGGAAAACTGTGCATCTGCCCCAAAAGTGGTAATGGAATATTCGACTTCATTTAGCGCACTGATTCATTCCTAGAAAGATTTCGGTCGACTTCCCAACACTCTGAGTATATTTTATATATTATGTTTGTTATGTGAGGCTTTCTCATATTGAACCTTTAAGTTAACTTAGTTACCACCAAAACCTTCAATCAACTTTGTGCATGATATAGGGTCTTTACGGGTAAAGTGTAAAATCTGTAATAAATATATAAATAGCCCTTTTTAATAATCAAAAACACCATTATAATCTAGTATGTACTAATAATATGTATAGCCTTGTATTATAAAAATAAACATATTCTATATATGATATAAATGGTATTTTGAAAAATTGCTACGATTCGTTGATTATTGTTTATCAACGGCAATCTTGGGCAAAACAAAACCATTCTAAACTTCTCTGATACTTTTCCAGAGTTTCGAACGAATTGCCATGGTTTTTAAATCTTTAATCGTTTTCATTTCTCATACTTACTTTTATAGAAATTTTATATTAGTCTTTAAAAGTGATGAAATTAATATTTTACTATTTTTTTGAATTTTCAGTAGTCTTTTATCCAGTTTTTACCAGTTATATTGATTATATTGATTTTTCTTGTTTTATTTTATACGTACTGGAATATTTATTAAAATATTTTTCAACTCAAAAAATATATTATATATACCAGTACGTACAAAATAAAACAAGAAAAATCAATATAATCAATATGGAGAAGTATGAGATAATTTGTGACACAGTTGTAAGTTTAAAAATTTTAATAAACATTGATGGAACATTTTTGAGCAATTGATTCAAATTTCAGAAAACTCCAAAGAAATAATTCTTAAAAAAAAGAAGAGAATAGTGGAATTTTACGAATTGTAATAATAAAAATATATACTGATCTTTCATTGTGTAGTGTATTATCATTGTTTTAGTTATATTGATTATATTGATTTTCCTTGTTTCATTGAGTAGTGTTTTATCATTTTTTTTTACCAGTTATATTGATTATATTGATGTTTCTTGTTTTATTTTATACGTACTCAAATATTTAATAAAGAGTTTTTTATCTAAAAAAAATTAAATATACCAGTACGTATAAAATTAAAGAAGAAAAATCAATATAATAAATATAACTGGTTAAAAATTGACAAAACACTACTTAATGAAATATCAGTATATTTTTTATTATTACAATTCGTAAAATCCCATAATTATCGTTTGATTGATTTTTTAAAGTATTATTTTTTTGGAGTTTTCTGAAATTTGAATGAATTGCTCAAAAATGTTCAATTTTTATTAAAAATTTTGAACTTACAACTGTTTCACAGATTATCTCATAGTTAGAGAGTTAGAATCAATTGCAGCTTTACATATTATACATATTTTTCCACATATTTTGGCTAAATGAGGAACATTATTTTTATTTAGCTAAACCCAACGAGTGCATTTTCTAAATGGTGGTATAAAAATTGGATATAAAATCAGCACAAAATAATTGAAATTTGTAAGTATTTTTAGTTCTGAAAAACTTTTTATTGTTTCCATTATTATAAGTATTTTGAGAATTTGAAATTTGAGTACCACTGTTTTGTTTAGAATAGATTACCATCTACATTTACCAGAAGTTGGAAATGATTTCAGTAAATTTGTTGCCTATTTATATATTGAATATATATAACCAAAATTTGTGTAACTAAAGCAATTTCTAAACCAAAATTATAAAGCAAATTTTTAGTCATGTGCTCAATTCTCGGTCAGGAAAGTCAAGAAAATGTTCATCTCAATTAAATACAAAATATAATATATAATATAATATCAAATATAATATATTCCCCATATAAAATTTCTGTAGCATATTCTTTGAAAAAATTTCGGGGTCGTTCCACACGTTAAACTGTAGGTGCCCTGCATTCGTATATAAAACAGGCAACACAAACAACAGCAATGCAACACACACAACAGTAATGCATGAGGGACCACTGATAAAGTATAGATGAATTCGTCACTCGAAAAAGAAGAAAACATTCTAAGACACTGAACATCGTATGGTTAAACAACACTTAATACAATAATCAAATTAGGCCAAACGATACTCATCAGTAATGAGAAAATTTAAAAAATCATTTGATTGTATACTGTTTCAAAAATATTAAAATGTTGTCGTTCGACAACATAGTATATTTATTTACAAATATGTATAATTGCTGATGAGAATTTATGGTCTGCAAATATTTTTTTACGTATAATTGATGTTGAGATTTTATTGCCTATAAATTATTTGTATGTGTATAATTGCTGTTGAGATTTTATTGTGTATAAATAAAAAAAAGTATCTTGAACAATGTATGGTTTCACTTTTTCTTCCGAAGTTTATTATAGGATAGTGCATATTATTATGTTAATGCATATGCATAATGCATATTATTACATTTTATCGTGCATATTATTGTGCACATTTTTGATGTTTGATAGCGTATATTTTCCTTGCTCTACTCATTACTCACCAATGCAGAATCCGTCAATTTGATGCAGATAATTGTTTCAGATTTTGTAAAGTTAGCATTATGTATTGTCAAGAAAATGTTTTCAGATAATTTATTCAGACTTTGGAAAATTAGCATTAGATTTGTGTTTCGTCAAAAATATGATAGAGGAGCGTTTGACTGTTTTTGGACACGTGTGTTTTATTCTGGAAAAAATAATGAGCTTACTTATACAGTGGAATTGAATCGAAAAGAAAATCATCTGACACAAAACGTCGAAGAAAGTGAAGTGGTAAGAAGCAAAATGGTGACAATTTCGTAATTCCAAGAAAATTGAGAACATTATTTTGACACATCCACCACAATGTACTATGTTTCATGGAAATAAATTATTATTATTATTATTATCAGAGTCAACATATTTAGATCAATGAGTATATCTTGAACAAAACAGAGTAATTTTCTGCTCTGGAATGATAGTATAGATTGATGTAGATAGATAATGGCAGAGGTTTTTAGAGTTTTCGAAAATTTAACGCGTAATGTAAGTATCCTTTATGACACTGATATGTATTCCAGAAAACAAATTGTTTTTGTTGTAGGTAAATATGTTAAGTAAAACTACGGTTGGTGTAATTTAAATCAACTAATATTTTAAAAAAATCATTGATTTAAATCAGAATTGATATATTTTTTAAATTAATCATTGTTTTAGCACTGTTTGTGCATTCCAATATGTGCACAATTAAAAATATAATATAACTATAGAGTTAGCATGCTTTAAAGTAGATAATTGTAGGTAAGGAAAATATTGTTATTGTCTTACATTTTTTGATCCCTCGCATGGTACAGACACAAAAATTTGTTTTAAACATCAATTCTTGTTCAAATTCAACAAATTATTAAAAATAATCATATGATTTAAATCGTGATGTAAATCAATTGATTTACATCACATCTACCCTGGCAAAAACTGATCAAAAATATAAAAAGAATCATAAAAATCAAATTGATTTTTGACATTTTTGACAATGATTTTTATGATTTTTTTTAAAGCAGTGATTTTTGATTTTTTTAAATCATGGTTTATTCCATGATTCCAATCCTGAGTAAAACTGAGCACCCACTCTATAAATATGTGATGATGTCGAGTCCGCTTAAAAATAAATCTTTGGTGATTTTTTTATATTTTTAAAACATTTTGTTAAAAAAAAAGTTTATTGAAATTTATTGGTTTTGGTACATTCGTACTTATAGTCTTATCAAATCACTCCCAATATATGAAACAACACGATTTGATAGTAATCACTTACGTGTTTAGTGTTTATTCTTATTGCTTATTACATCATTGGGTTTTAGTACCATTTTGAACTACTCTGTTTGTAAATTGAAAAACGTTTTTACTAAAGAATTTTTATACTAAATTGTACAAAAATTCAAAGAATTTTTGGACAATTTGACAAAAAATCTCCTGTCAATAAACTCCCTCAAGTTATTAAGTCTGCAATTTTTTGCTATTGCAGATTTTATAAATAAGTTACCAATTATCATTATATCCCATGCAATTCTGCTTCTACGTTTTCTTTCTTGTGGATATTTATCACGATGGGCGGTGTTGCCCCGGAGCGCAGCTTTCCCAGCAATCCGCGTTACGCAGTTTCCTGAGTGTCATTCAATCCAATGCCACTCATAATTACGTTTGTTATTGGTTCATTAGTATCTTTCTATATGCGGCTTTTGAGATTGAAAAAAGGCGCTGGTTATAAAACGGTGTTTTAATTTCACGCCTATTTTATTCACGGTTCACGCCTGCATTGTGATCTCGCTGTTCTTGCGACTAGCATAATTGACAAGTTCAAGACTTGAGAGCCGTTTAACAGGTAGGTAATTGTGCAATTACTTGGGGTTACTTCATCAGGTTTTACCTAATATAGCCAAATAAAAAAAATCGCATTTTTCCTACTTAATTACCATAGAATTTGCCATATCTCGATCCTGTTTTGTGTACGTGACCTTCTGCGTTTTTCCGCCGTTTTTTCGTGTTACCCGTAAAGATGTAATAACAGTAATCGTTTATAGTATATTGGAGATTTATAGTGTCGATAATATTTTGTAGGTAATTATAATCGGTTTTCGTGTAATAACACGTTTGGACTTGGATGGTTGTGACATGACTGCAAACATGTTGCTGCGGATTGTCTGAAATTTGATCGATTATTCTATTTTATCTGCATGGCTGGAATGCGGAACAGGCGAGCGAATACATTAATCCTATTAAAAATGCGTGTCATTCCCTCGTTCATTGTTTATGGGTTTGCTCCTTCATTACAATGGTAGTCCATCATTCATAGGTACAAGCAAATTATATACATAAATAGTTAAAAGTGCATACTTTGCATAAGTACAGATATTGCAGTATATTTACAAGTAGTAAGTATAAATCAACTAATTGATGCAATCATAACTTATAAATTTTTCCCTATTTCATCAACCTAATTTGATTGATAATTACCTTACGTTCTTCAATTACCTAACCACAAAAGGTGCTAATACTTATTACAACAACCAGCAATTACCTACTATTTTACACACATACCTCTTTAGTGCTAAAATTGCTTCACTGCACAGAATCAAGTTCTCGTGAAAAATATTAATGTTTGCTTTAATACGACATATGTAATCATCCCGGCAAAGAATCTAATTTCAATCATCCGTCATGGGGGTAATTGAATTCGTTGCTTCAGCAGATTGAACGTCTCCGAGGCTCTTTCCCCGCCGTTTCACGTTTCCAACACGGAATGGGACGCGATGCAATCATTTCATATGTTGTAACATTTTTCCTCAAGCACAGGTTTGCGAGTGCATTTGCCTGGGATAGATGCAGTTCGTGTTGGGATAGTTGATTGAATGGAAATGTCAACTGTTATGCGTGTGGTGTAAATAAACACTGTGAAATTAAATAATAAGGAAGTTATAACCGTTTGGCATGATACAGTCATGTATGAACTTTTAAAGTTAAAAAAAAATCACATTCAAGAATTGAATAATTTTAATATTATTGGATAATTTATATACTAAATAGAATAAGATTCGAACTTCTAAATACCTAAATTTCATAGTTTCTAAATACGTACAAATATTAATTTATAAATCAGAGTATAAATACACCACACAGCTTAAATATTATTTTGATTAAAAAAATCTAACATTAACTAATAATGAATAAATATTTGTACATATAATTATAGTCGTTGAGCAGTGTTTTGATAGGATTATGAAGATTAAATGCTTACAGTTATTGCAACAGCAATATAATAGATGCAATTGATGAAAGTCGTCGTAATGCTATAATTACATGTATAATTTACAATTACCTGCTATTATATTTCCACCTTAAGGTTTTCCAGAGACTAACAAACCACAGCATCAAGAACAAGAAGCGCATGTATGCCCAAATAAGTCAGCTTGCCGGATTAATTACTTGCCTTATATTCCATTACACTAAGTAATTAGGCAATATCAAATAGCACCGTATAGCATCATCGCAGTAAATTCAAGCGCGGATTGCACGGCAGGAACATTGTATTTACGGCAATTTACTCGATGCAAGGCGATGCCTCATTCTTCGAGAGACATTGAGCATCTAATACATATAAATAGGGATACGAACGTATGTCGAGGAGGTGAAATAAGACGCGCGCGTCTCTCCCACACAAAGGGCATTAGACGTTAGAGACGTAGATAGAGGCTAGCTGCTCGTGAGCGGGACATTACCGAATACAATGGGACTTCGTGTGTGGTGAAACGAAAACCACTGCACGGAAATGATTGTTCTTGATGTTTACGGTTTTATTCTACTGTATCCTAAATGGTTTACGCATATTAGGGACACTTATCTTAATTATACCCTCATTTGCAGTTAGTAACGCCGTTTCAATGGGGTCGTATTTCCTCATTCTTTCTTTTAATCAGTGCAACTATCAATGCGTGGGAGCTTTTATTGGAAATTAAGTTCTAATACACCAAACTTACATCAGATTTTCGCATGTCAATCGAGACACTATAAAATCTTGTATTGTACACAAAACAACACGAACCTCGTAGACATGGAACTTTTTCTTGGTTTTGTCTTTTGCAACAAACCATTTATTAATCGTGCTTTTAAAGAATCAAAACGAAGAATAAGCGAGTTGTAAGCAAAACAATATGGTACCCAACGAGTCAACGTAAGTAACCAATGGATTATTCACAATAATAAAAAGAAGCAACACATGCATAAGTTTAATTAGGTAATTTTACACTCGATAAACTTTTTGCAACAAAAATCGATCATTTGTAAGGCAAGTAATCTGTAATTTAACTATAACGCAAACATATTTTAAAAATCGTGCTATTCAAGAAGCAAGACGTAGAATAAACGAATTGTAAGCAACACACACATAATTTTAATTGGGTAATTTTACACTTAGTAAACTTTTTCTAACAAAAAATCGATCATTTGTATGGTAAGGAATCTGGAAGTAAACTATAGCACAAGTTAATTCAGCATATGCTCCAAGGCCGTCAGTTCCTCATGCATATTCTATCAAAAAGGTACGGCTTGTCCAACTAAGAAATCAGGTCGAGTATTCATGCAAAAATTCTGTTTCAAAAATGAAGTAAAAGCTCTGACCATAGTCAAAAGTATAAAGGTATTGACTACAAAAGGCAGAAGAAAATGTAAACGTAGGTCTTTATCCAAAAGTTCTGTTTCAAAGGATAAGTAAAATGCTCTACCCATAGTCAAGAGTGAAACGGTCTTCACTACAAAAGGGAGAAGAAAATGTAAACAAGGATCTTCCTCCAAAAATTGTGCTTCAAAAATAAGTAAAAAGCACTAACCACAATCAAGAGTGAAAAGCTCTGCTCTTAGTCAAGAGTGAAACGGTCTTCACAACAAAAAGTAGAAGAAAATGTAAGCATTGGCCTTCGTCTAAAATTTGTTTAATAAATTAAGTAAAAAGCTCTAACCATAGTCTTTTCAGTCATGAAGAATATTATATGAGAGATTCTAGTAGAAAACATAATTATAGTTCAATGTTTGGTTTCTGAGATAACAGGATTTTCCTGATTTTCCTCAAGAGTGAAAAGGTCTTCACTACAAAAAGTAGAAAAAATGTAAAGTAAAATAGCAAGTTATTAAAGAGTTATCTACTGTAAAGCATCCTTATAACCATGGAACAATATCTCTTCCTAAATAGGGGATAACTGATACTAAATTATTAATAACAGTTGCCCCTTAAACAGATATTTGCCCTACAGGTAATGGCGATATTTCATCAACTGATAATTTATGAACCACCGCATAAATATTTGTGATATTTATTGGCATTGTGTACATTTCTATGGAGACACTATGCACAAAAATAGGTTAGAATTCGATGTTTAGTTAGTGAGATATCAGAGAGTTGGCAATTATAGGAGTTTTTTCAATGGTGGTGATATTTCATCAGCAGATAATTCATGAACCATCGTATACAAATTTGTGATATTTATTGGACATGTGTACATTACTATAAAGACATAGCAAACAAAAATAGATCAGAATTCAATGTTTAGTTAGTTGGATATCAGAGAGTTTGCAAATATAGGATTTTTTTTCCAGTTTTCATCAACGGGTAATTCACAAACCATTGAAATAATATTTATGATATTTATTGGTGGTTTGTAGATTAGTATGGAAATATATTGCACGAAAATAGGTTATAATTCAATGTTTAGTTAGTAAGATATTAAAGAGTTTGCATTTACATGAGTTTTTTCCAATGGTGGTGATATTCATCAACAGATAATTCATGAACCATCGTATAAAAATTTGTGTTTTTAATTGGACATGTGTAGATTACTATGAAGACATACTAAACAAAAATTGGTAAGAATTCAATGTTTATTTAGTGAGATATCAGAGAATTTGCAAATATAGGAGTTGTTTTTCAATTTTCATCAACGGGTAATTCACGAACTATTGAATGAATATTTATGATATTTATTGGTGGTTTGTAGATTAGTATGGAAACAAAATGTACAAAAATAGATTAGAATTAAATGTTTAGTTAGTAAGATATCAGAAAGTTTGCAATTACAGGAGTTGTTTTCCAACGGTGGTGATATTTCATCAACTGATAATTCATGACCCTAAAATATGGGTTAGAATTCAATGTTTAGTTAGTGAGATATCTGAGAGTTTGCAATTGTAGGAGTGTTTTTCCAATTGTCATCAACGGCTAATTCACGAACCATTGTATTAATATTTATGATATTTATTGGTAGTTTGTAGATTAGTATGGAAACTACTTATACTTCTTTGAATTGAATAATTTCTATTTGTTTTTTGAAAATAACTATTTTTTAACTGAAACTTCAGAAATCATTTTGCCATCGAATGAAATATTGTAAATGTGTGAGCATTGTAAAACTATTTTTGAACTTTTTGATATTAAAATAAAATATTATATGTTATTGTCTACATCAATACTTCAATAGAATTCTATAGCATCAATTATATTATAGTATAAATACAGGATAGTGAAAAACTTGTAATTAAATGTAATTGCACCACTGATATTTATCGTTTAATAATTGAATTGATTGCACATTAATAACTGGAGTGCATTTTCATGTACGCGATAATAATAACTTGCAGCCTTATAAGTAACATTCGTTTCTTCAGCATGGAGCAGAATGTATAGGTACGTTCAATTATTATATATTAATATTGATAAATTGTATGACGCGAAACTGCTCAATTACCTAGATTATATTATGATGTGAGAATTTTGATTGCGCTGCAGATAAGGCATGAAAATACCTCATAATTGAGCACATTTTATTGGGAAACCAGAAATCCTGTTCGTCGATCTAATCGTTTTAGCACGTAATAATATTTAAATTACCCCTTACTTCTTTTAATACAAAAATGCTTTATACATATCTTACACCAATTATATAATATCCATTACGTTGTTGATTTTTTCAATATATAAATAACGCAGTTTTTCTGTATAGGGCTAGCGAATTATACGAAATAACGTATAAAACAATAAAGAATGTCAGTTATAAATTATAATTAACCCACTAATTTATAAGTTATAAATTATTAACTTAAAACTTATAAATTAGCCAGTCGATAGTAATAAAGAAAAAAACACCTTTTTCACAAAACACATTTATTTTATCTAAATGTACATTTCGATCGCTAGGCGATCAATGTACATTTAGAAATGTGCATTTAGATCAAATAAATGTGTTTTGTGAAAAAGGTGTCTTTTTCTTTATTAATACGAACTTTTCACAAGTTCCAAGATACCACTTAGTCGGTAGTAAATAAATATAATATTTATTATATAAAAGAGACATTGAAATATTCTGTCCTTAATATACTTAATTAGTATCATAAATACAAGGTATATCTAAATGCTTGTAATACGTTACCATGTAAAATATTTGTGTTCCGCGCTGGTAAAAATAGTTCTATTTTTGACGTAGGCAACTTCATTTTCATTCATTAGACATGAATACAGCAATACAAGATATCTTCATGCTGTTCTAATTTCTATTGTGGAATTTGATATTTGACCGCTCAAATACGAAATTATTATTACTTTCAGCAATATTTGTGGCTTACACACGAAAAGACAACAATGAAGAATTATTTAAAGACGCACGAGACATTTCACTCATTACTCATGAAGATGGCAATAAAAGCTATCTTCGTACAATTCCAATTTCTATTGTAGCATTTGATATTTGACTACTCAAATGCCAAATTATTATTAGTTGCAGCAATAATTGTGGCTTCTAAGCACATGAAAAAATTGAAGTAATCATATAACCGCCGAGCAGGTTTTTTTTTATTGTTTTCGCATCTTGTACGAACTTATTTATAAATTATTCTGTACTATAGATACCAGAAAATCTGGTTCACGCTCGAGAAACGCCGGATTAGATGATGATATGAATGATATACGAAGTGTGATTTTATTATTGACTTGCTAGTGGTCGTAAATTAGTTGTAAAATTATGAATCGTTGGAGTTCGTAATCGATCCAAGAGCAATTAAATGTTTGCAGTACTTATAATATTATTTGTATTGAGGCGGAAAGACCGCAGGCCATTAAAATATTGTTGCTACAACTTATTTATGATGGCTGCTGCGCCTAAGGAGTAATTGGTTAATATCTACTCTAAATGAAAATTAATTCCAGAAATCTGAAACCATTACGAGCAGATAATTGCGATTATAATTATATAATTGATTGTTTTATTAGAGTAACTTTTATTGCGCCTATGTTTCATGCAATGACGGATTTATGCGTGTAATTATATAAATGTGTGTTAACTGGCCGTGTACGTGTGTTATATTGAAATAATCCGGTGCTAATGGAAGGAACACAACACATGTAATAAGTAGTGGCAACAAGTTGCGCGTAACAGGTATGCCCACAGCCTACTACGAACAACAGGGGGAAAATATACGGCCTGCAATTACTGGACACATCCGAGCGGGGCCAATTTAATAACATGTACGATCTATCTGGATTAGATTTGTCCGGCTTGCGATAACGGATCTTAGATCATCTATCTACACTCACACGCATGCCTTATTAAACAGTCGCACGGATTTTTCCATCACCTCCTTGCCGATCCCACCTAGATAGCCGCACAGCAAATTGCAGGTATGTCCACGGACTTATGTGATGTGTTTATGCGCTGGGAAATATTTTATGGGACAGCTTTTTTTACAAAACGGCTATTTATATGCACTCATATTTATGGGCCGACAAGAGTCGTTAGATACAAGGAAACTGTATTGCCCAAGCGCCAAATTTTGCAACGCCTCCCAGCCATCGTTAATCCTCCTGGTTTATTCAATTGCAACCAAAAATGCACGGACATCGAATTATCTGCAAGATTTGCGACGTACAGTGGGAGTCGTTATTATCGAGTGGAAGCAGTTATTTACTGTAGCCTCTTAAATTATCGTCCTACCAGTCAACTGTGCAAAGCTCATCCACCTTCCAGCAAGCTCCACACGGATGCGAATCCAAAAGTAGAAGCGATCTGCTACATGGTTTTTAAACCAAACACGTTCGTGATTCTGCGGGAGATAAATTTTACCCTGCAGAGTTTATATTGCGAATGCACGCATAAACGTATCCATAAACCGTGCAGTTATGCTTCTAGATATCTAGTATTAAACCATCGACTCCAATCCAGAGATGTGTAATATTTTTTTTATTCGTTGGCAGAAATTTGTATTTGCGTAAGAAATTGTATATAACATGCGATTTAGTACCTAATTTTACTTCACAAATTAGGATAAAAATCATTACCATACTAAATATAGAGAGAAATATGCAACCATTAAGCCACCAAGAGATTTAAGTAAAACCCAATTACGTGATCATGGCCAATTGGAAGAGAGTTGGATTGGAAGTTACGATTTATAAAGATAAATTCGTAAATATTTGTTAACCGTTTAGTATTATTAATATAAAGGTATTATTAATTAATATTTTATATTAATATATTATTAATATTATTTGGTATTATTAATATACTTATTCCCACTTGTCTTTCGTCAACCATCCTTAACCATGGTTCTTTTACCTAGGATACATTTTTTTTTAATACAATGTTATCCTTAGAAACTGAACCACGATCAAGGATTATCGATGATCGTACAACTGGGCCTTAGAAAGTAACGGTATCCTATTTCGTGTCTCCATTTAAAAGTGGGTTCTAACCATATAAATAAAATTCTGGTAACGCTACTGAGGCCCGACTTAATTCTCTCCGATTAACTTTAATCGGCAGTTAGTTTCCACAACGTATTCAAAGTCATTGAGCATAATGGTATACATTGCAAGTATCTACCAATTATAATTAATCGGATTGTGTAATACGTGATATAAATAATCACATTTTATATCCATATTTTCGAAACATCACAGGTATCTCCCTAGCCTAAATCAAATGAGTACCTATTGATTGATTGATTGATTTAGACTACCAAACTTCTTATATTCTATAATATCCTATAACTTATTATATCTTCTTATACTTTTTTCCGTAATTGTATTACTTATCACTTAGTAATATGTTTGATTCAATAATGGTATCCAAGGGGACTAACGTTTCACACTTTTAGTAACAATGTTTTTCTTAATCAACGTAGGTCTCAATTGTATTACTTACTGGTGAGTAATGTGCACCCGAGCCCGAGTTAAAGGTGCAGAACGGTGATAATAGCAGGATTTTGCATAAAGGAACATGCATAAATCACTATCCTCGCAACGCGTAATATATAATCCTGCGGCGCATCTGTAAAAGCAGCAGGATATTTACACCTGGAGATGACCCCTGAAGATACATAATTCCTGGTATTACAGAAGCTGCTATACTGTGATAATGGATCACTGCTGGTTTAGGTAAATTAACGCTGGTTTCTTATAATGCGAGTGATTAAAATTGATGGCTTTGTCGGCAGTGCGCGTAGATCTGTGCAAAAATTTAAAAAAAAACCTGATGTGGCTAGCAAACTTTTTCGTAAATGAAATTTAGGAAATATTCGTTTTGAAATGACATTGAAATGCTTTGATTTGTATTTCGATAGCAATTTTAGCAGAAGTCAGAAATTGCTCTACGATTTTTTTTGGGCAAGTTCTTCATTTTGACATAATCTAAAACTCTGCATTTTATAATACACATATAACTTATAGCTGGTAATAACCACTGTTATATGGAGAGTGTAGCAATAAAAAATTAACCAACAGTAAATAATTAGGTTAATAAAGAAAACACTTCGTAAAGTTTCACAAGTTTTATTGAATTGCTCTACAATTGTTTCGGCACTGCTGCCATTCTCAAGAGAGATAAACTGAGAATAATGATATAAACTCGGTTTATCTCTCTTGAGAATGGCAGCAATGCCGAAACAATTGTAGAGCAATTCTATAAAACTTGTGAAACTTTACCAAGTGTTTTCTGTATTAACCTAATCAAAATGTTTCGTCAAGAAGTAACCACTTCTTCATACAATTTAAGTAAATAATTGTTTGATGTATTAAAGCAATTATAATATTATTATTTCTACAGACCAAAACAATGGTATTTAAATATACACGGTGTTTAAGGAGGTAGTGCAAATATTTTAGGAAGTAGTAGTATGGATGATTCTATATAAAAAATGTTATATGAGCATGTGTCCCAACATCTGTTAAATGTTTTTTTGTAGATGGAGGCGCTGATCTATACGGTTCGTTTGTTTTTTGACCCACCATCTGTTGCCTTATGTTGGTCAAAACAAAAATCACTACAAACATCAAAAATCACAAAATCACTACATATTGAACAGTAGGCAACTTCATTTTCGAGAAACATTAATCACATTAACAGAGTTAGAACATTAGTCTCTAGCACATTTTCTCTCGAGAGAAGAAACTCTCAAGAGAAAATGCGACGTGGTGGATTTTTAAAACAAAACAGGCTATAGGAGTAATGTATAAGCAACATTTTCAGATAATTGAACTATATTATTACTGGATTGATATTTGCAATAAAATAGAACTAACAGGTCAACATTTAATTTCTCTTTCATAAATTCTATTAATTATTGAAACTTTGCAAAATTGACGTGCGAAATAATTATTAAGAATCACTCCTATTATTTACTGCCTGCAGTGCTCTAGATTCTCCTAAATAATCCCCAACTGGAAGGAAGCACTCAGACGCACTTCAACAGGTAAGAAGCGCTTAGTGCTCTAATAGTATTATGTGTGGTGGTGGCTAAAAGTTCCGATACCGGGAATCGAACCCGAGCCTCCTGGGTGAAAGCCAGGTATCCTAGCCACTAGACCATATCGGAGTGTACAAAATTGTTTTTGCATGCTGAACAAATTTTAATGTGTCTACTTTTTTGTGTGTCAAAATTTCACACACTATCACTGCCAAAGTATGTAAATGTTTCTACTGCATTTAATTCTAACCCAAAAGAAGCGAGGTTATCAAAAAACACTGATAAAGTTTAAATTTAGATTAAACTTTGAAAAAAAAAGTTAGAAAAACTATTTTTTCATAGCTTCTGTACATCCGATATGGTCTAGTGGCTAGGATACCTGGCTCTCACCCAGGAGGCTCGGGTTCGATTCCCGGTATCGGAATATTTTTAGAAAGAGTATTGTTTGTTATCAGGCAGTTAATTATTTTAAATAAAAATATTGTTTTCTACTTCTATTAAACAATATTCATATTTTAGTTGTGTTTCATAATATTCATAATATTATGATTGATTTTTTCGAATAATAACAGTAGCCATAATTCATCGTGCATTATGATTTCATAATTCACTGCTTCCATCCAATCACAGAATCAGAAATCCATTAATTACTGATCTTGTTCAAATCGCTCGTTATCATGGTTGCTGACTTGGCGGATGAATTTGTTTATTTAACATAACTTGCATTTATTTTCAACTAGTTTACAGTGTTTGGTGGTTTTTGCTGAGCGTTTTAATATACAATACTCAAGAGAATTATTGCATATTCCAAAAAGAAAAAAACAGTAGTAGCGTTAGACACGAGTAAAGTAAAGACACGAATATGGAAATTTACAATTAAAAGGTGTTACTCTGATGTACTTTTTAATTTTGCCTGAGGATGATTGATGAATCAATAGAAACCGTTTGCAAAAGCAAATAAAGCATTTTAAATTAAGGAAGTACATATTTTTCACTAATTAAAAATGTGTTATAAATGTACAGTATATTTGATTTATTGTAACACAGCAAATATCTCAGTTATTAGTATAGATTGAAAAAACGTTAAAGAAAAAGGTTTTAGAACTTATTGTCGTCTATTTAATTCTAATGCCAGACGAACAATAGAAAACAAATAAACACGTGAAAAGCTATAAGCTTCATTTTTTAATGGAACACCCTGTATATTTTGGTTATTTCTAATGGACAATAATATTAGCTTTATAATAATATCACATAAGTGCCCCTTTATTGTACAAATAACGCGACAATTGTCAATACATGAAATTTATCAGTTGCTATGAAACTTTTTTTTCTCTGTACTAATAACCGAGATATTTGCTGTGTCACAATAAACTTTTACTCTATACTCTTGATTTTTATGCAAAACTACATTCGTATATTAAGTTCTTATACATATATTTTGTATTATTGTTGTTATAGAAACAAGTAAGAAAACAAAAAAATATATATTTTTTTTTAAATTAATTTATATCATTAATTGTAATATGCCATAATTTTTTGAGTTGTGTAGTTAAAAAGTTAAACATGGATAGTGACAGCGATAAAAAATACACCACCAGTGGGGTAAAAAAAAATACAAGTGTACACCACCAAAATTATCCAAGTAGCGAAAGTAACAACCAGAAACTTAGTACAACAAAATCCGGAAAACTATACGAAGCTGAATATTACAAGTCTTGTATGCAATGATGTGACCGCAACAAAACTAACTCATTCTCTGAAAATGTGTATAATAACATATTACTATACACACATACAATAACATATACAATAATGTATTAATAATACATTACACATAATGTGTGTAATGTGTAAAAATATAGATCTTCGTCGAATTGGATGCAATATTCATAATTCATCAATTAATATGTTAGAAGTACAGTTCGTATACATCACGATATTAATTTGGATAGTTAATAATAGTTGGATAATAGTTATGGAAAATTAAGAGCGTTTCTCAAACGAAATCTGATGGTCAAAAATCGAAGAAAGCCAAAATCTTCACATCAGCAGACATAAATGATTTTATGAAAAATGCGGATGATCCTTTATATCTTGCAACAAAAGTAGGTACATAACAAAAAGGCAACTTGTATAATAAAGACACTTATCTTTATTAAAGGTTACACTAGTTATAGTCATAATGGGTGTCTGTTGTTATAAGTAATGAAAAGAAACTAAATATAGAGCATCTTCAGGATCTTACACCAGCTATATTTGTGATTATACCTAATACAAAAAAACAAACAAAATTATTCACTTGAATGAGTTGCTCCACTCGACTATGGATTGTTTAGCAAACTTCATCCTCGTGAATAATGGCTATCATTATCGCTCATATAATAATATACTATTATTAGTATTTTGCTCCTCACATTAGTTTAAAAATCGACCTTTTCAATTAAAGGTGCTGAAATTTCCAAAGTCGAACAGACTTAATATTCCCAGCTTCTACACCAAAAATTAATTTTAATCCAACATCGAGGTCGAAAACTTCTTTATCGATTAGAACTTTTTAAAGAAATTACGCTGTTATCCCTAAGGTAATTTATAAGGAAGATATATGAAAGAAAAAAATCAGTTGTACAAAAATATATTCATATTGAGGAGAATTCAAATGCTTTGAATTGTCCATAACACTTATAAATATAATTTTTTTAAATGCCTTGATCTGGCAATGCTTTTAAAAATTGCACCTATATTTATTATAAATATGTGATATATACAAGAAATATCCAGATAAATTCTTCAGATTTTGTATGTTGTATTCATATTTTATTTAACATGACTAATCACATCCATGTATTGTATGGCTACGTGAAATAAAGAATTGATTGATTGATTGAATTCGAAAAATCTCAAAGAACTTGAGCAATATCGTCTTAGATGAAGATAAAATCTTGGGAGATCTATAAATTACGTGAAACAAGTGATGATCATATTTTTGTGCTGTCATTTCTTCTGCTATCGTTTTTTGAGAGTAGCAGTGACATTTTCAAGGATATTGATCAAGTTTGGTTCGAATTCAAAGAATTGTATTGTTTTTGTAAGGCATTACCTAACCAAAAATGAGTAAACTTCAGCTATAACTATTAGTATTAATTTGAATTTGAGTATCTCAGTTGCTAGAATTTAACATATTTTCTCATAGTTGAAATGAAATGAAAAATTCTCATTAAGCTGGTAATGCTTTTGGAAATTGCTGCTACATTTAATATAAATATGTGAGTATACAAGAAATATCCAGCTAAATTCGAAAAATCTCAAAGAACTTGAGCAATATCGTCTTAGATGAAGATAAAATCTTGTGAGATCTATAAATTATGTGAAACAAGTATGATCGCATTTTTGTGCTGTCATTTTTTCTGCTATCGTTTTTTGAAAGTAACAGTGACATTTTCAATGATATTGATCAAGTTTGGTTCGAATTCAAAGAATTGTATTGTTTTTGTAAGGCATTACCTAACCAAAAATTAATAAAATTCAGCTGGAACTATTACTTTTAATTTGAATTTGAGTGTCTTAGTTCTTATAATTTCACATACTTTCTCATCAGACATAACATAAATCCGTTCTATTTATACAATTCTAGCATGAATTAAATTGTGCTTACAGGAGGCATGTAGAGAATATCTTACTAAATTATATCGAGGTAAATAAGCGCATTTTATATCACATTTTAACGGCCAGTGTTCAACGAGATATACGATTTAAAAATTATAATTCGTATCAAGATAGGCAACTAAATCATCAATTTTATTTCGCAGTGATAGAATTTTGAGGAGCATAATTTTAGGAATTTCGTTCATTCGGCCTGCACTTTGGGTTGCATTTTTCTTTTGATTTGCAACTTGGGCATTATGGTTTATCCTTTGATAAATCAATAATGAGGGTTTGATCAGCAAATCTGTTTTTATATGAACTAGCCAGCTTTGCAAAGTTTCGAGCTTGTCTCTGTGATGCTTTTGTTTTAATGTGCAGAATTCGTTTTTGCAGACCGAGTTTAGATTATTTTCTTTATTTATTAATTATTTATTAACAATTATATCAATTAAATTATATTTTTATTAGTGTTTTATCCATTTTCCAGTAATTTTGTAATCTTGAAGTTTTTTATGTACTTTCTGGAAATGATTAGCTAATTACCAGTAAGTACAATTAAGAAGAACTTAAGATTAAATTATATTTTCTCAACATATTTAACTCATTAGGTACAGTCGTGTTCAAAAATGTGCTGTACACAGATAATTGGGAGTTGTAAGTCGTGTTTAAAAATGCGGTGTTCAGAAATAAGTAGTTGGCTGTATATTTTATCAATGGTAGATACATTTCAGAACTGTTCAGAAAGTGACAACTAACATTGACAGAAAAATATTATTATTGTATTTTTTATATGAAAATTAATTACTTTAGTATATTATTTCTTCTGCCATTAAATGTTTATCGGTGGTTGTGTTTTTACCAACAAAGGCTCGCACTGTACCATTAATGAAATAGACCTAGATCTAACCTTTCAAAATATTTTGAAAACCTTTAATTTTACACGTTTGAATTCCTTTTTCAGTTTTCTTGTAATCTTGAAACTAAGTATGTTAAAAATATATTGGACACTTATCTCTGCAACTTCACCCCGTGCACAATATGCATATTGTGCTTGGAGTGAAGTTGCAGCTATATCGTGGATTGTGGAAATTAAATTAAATCTTCATCGGGAAATTAGTTCATTTTCTGGAGAAGAGGCTCCTGGTTTTAGTTGTATGCCCTTTAAATTTTATAATACTTTTCCTCTTGGGGGCAACGTTCCAATATAACCAATGTGAAATTCGGCGAGCAAACATCCGCTTCCTTGATCAGCCCATCTGCCGCACAACCACATCTCATCTCATCAATCAACCAAAAATGACTTTAATTACAGCTTCCCTATCTTAAGTGACCATCAAAGCGCATGCATGGCTCGCAAAATCCAATCACACATGTGACTCCGGCGAAGATGGTTCAATCACGATTATGAATCCGCGAAATCATCACTCCAATTCCAGCCTTAATCAAGACCGTTCTCATCAATCTTAAGCACGACCATGGGGAAATTAATTATTCGCGACTCTCGTTTTTAGCTCCGGCATTAATTGGTGGAGTAATTACGCGCTGATTTATCCTTCGAGCGGTCGATCCCATTCCGGGCTGCAGTTTATCAGTTCCGCAAGAAACGCCTCGTTATTGTTGCTAAGACCCGTTTTATCTCTCACCATGGCCACATTGACAGATCGTTACAGTTGTCACTTGGCTGACGCGAAGTCGTAGCGCATAATGGAATATTGCCACCGACCACACCGCTTATTTATACCTCCGATTTGTATGCAGATATGCCGCACTGGTAAGACAAATTATAACATAAAATATCCTAATGGGAATTGCTAAATTAAATATCCATTAGGTGGTAGATAACGTGGAGATTATTTATATACGTTTAAGTCAGGAACGCTGGATTGTGAGGCACGGGGTGATAATTTTACACGGCATGAGATCATGTTTCGTTGGTAGTCAAGTACAAGCGTTGTTTATTGCAGTAACATAATTATTTCTATTGCATTAATATCATACAAGAGAAAATATCTGAATAGTTTTAAAAATTTGATGAAAACTCTAAAATTCCATTAGGATGCAACTAAGGGCACTATCATGCTATGTAAACTCTGTTTCATTTATATTTTTAACTACGTTGGCTCTGTTAGGGTGACAGTATTGTTGGGCAATGTAAAAAGTCACTAGACTTGAAAAAATAGGTTATATTAAAAAAAAGAGGTTATATTTTATGACAGTAAGCAATATTGCCACCATATTGAGCACCTATTGAGTACAGTATTTATTTGCTTCTTTAAATATATATTTATTTTTTTAATTTAATTTTTTTTTTTTCGAAAAGGCATTCAACAGGGTAAGGAGAGACGACATATTGAACGAACTAGCAGAGAAAGGAATAGAGGAGGAAATAATAAATGTAATAAAATACATGTACAGAGAAAACAGAAATATTGTGAGAACAAACAATGAGGAATCACAAGAATTCGAAACATAGAAAGGAGCAAAACAAGGATGCGTGCTAAGCGCTTTGCTTTTCACAATTGTATTGGATAAGGCGATGAAGAAAACAAAGCAAAAAATGAAAATACTAAAAATTGTATACTGGTAAATGAAGATAACAAAAATAGCAGAACTACTATTCGCGGATGACATTAAAATAATTGCAGAAACAGAGGAAGAACAACATAGAAATAATTGAGAAAGAGAATAAGAAAATAAACATGAAAATAAACTACAAAAAGACAAAAACCATGATAATTGCCAAAGAAAAAAATAATCACGAAATAAAAATACAACGAAAAGAAACGAACAAGTAGAACTATACAGATATTTAGGAACAATCATACATAGCAATGGTACATTAGATAATGAAATAGAAGATAAAATAGGAAAAACAGCAAAACTATATAACATGTTAAAAAAACTTTTTAAGCAAGAAAATATCAAGAGACACAAAAACAGAAATAACCAAAAAAGTAATTAACGCTAACTTACAGCAGCGAAACATGGAGGATGACAGGAAAACAAATAAAAAGGATAAATGCCATGGAGATGAGATTCCTAAGAAAAATAGAAAACAAAACAAGAAGAGACAGGATAAGGAACGAGATCCACAGGAAAAACTTAAAAATAAAACCACCACAGGAAAAATAACAGAAGGCAAAATGAAGTGGTATGGATACATGAGACGAATGAGAGAAGAAATAAACAATAAGAAAACATACGAGACAAGAGCAACAGGAAAACAACAAAGAGTAAGACCAAGAAATGAGCGGAACAGCGCTATATCAGAAGAGGCAACAAGAAAAAGGAACACATAGGAAGAAATAGAGGAATTAACAAAATATAGGAGGAAGTGGAGAGAATATTAAAAAAAAAAAATAAGCATACCTCACACAGAAAGGTAGAAGGGCAAAGGAATAAATAAATAAATAAATAAATCAAAAGTATTCGTATTTCCATCAATGATTTTTGGCATTTTTTAAATAATAAAAAAAGCCAGCATACTTGAATGATTGTGGCAAAAATGTATTAATTTTTATACAGGGTTTTTCATAAAAAAACGCCGTTAGCCATTACTCCTTTATTTATTGACCGATTTCAATAAAACAAAAACAAGATTAAATAGCTCCACATGTTCTACAACGGGATCCTAATTTTCTTTTTTTTGCAAAATCGACTTTCATTTCAGCGATGGCGATAATCAACTTTTATTTTCAAATTTTTAGATATATTTTCTTATTTATTTTTAAGGTAGAGATTATTTTTCTGAATCCAAATATGTATAACAAGTTGGCTTTGATGGAATATTTGTTAGAGAAAATTGATGTTTGTTAACATAAAGTTGTTTTCTTGTAGTTCCATTCTTGTATTTCCACATAATAAGTGTGCCATGAAAAGCAAAGTGAACACCAAAAACAGTAAAAGTCATCTAAGTGATAGTGTGTCAAATTCTCTTTTTTTGTCATGACCTTTGTCGGTCCAATTTTTGTGAAATAACTCAAGTTAGCCATTACTTAGGCCATCAGCAATATTAACAATCGATTGACTGCCATGTTATAAGTGTATTTCGAATGCAATAGAAATCGCGATCAAACAGTGCTCCTATACATGGACCGTTTTCCGAACAGAGAAGTTGCAGAGCCTAGAAAATTTGGAAGACATGAAAAAAGTATGATATTTTTAAGAAACCGAATAGAGAGATGAACAAATATTTCACGGAAATGTGGAATTAGATGTACTTCTTAATGTGCAAGAAAATCCAAGAACATCTATTCGGGAATTTGCAAATAACATTGGCACATCAAGACGAACGGTAAATGCAATTTTTAAGAAACAAAAATACAAACCACAAAATGACTTTTACTGTTTTTGTGTTCACTTTGCTTGCACACTTTATATACTTACAAAAAAAAACAACTTTATGCTAATAAACATTATTTTTTTGTAACGAATATTCCATCAAAGCCAACTTGTTATACATCTATGGATTCAGAAAAATAATCTCTTCCAGAAAAAAAAGAAAATATATGTAAGCATTTGAAAAAAAGTTGACTATCACTGAAATGAAAATTGATTTTGCAAAAAAATAAATTAGAGCCCCTTTGTAGAACATGTGGAGCCATTTAATCTTGTTTTTGTTTTATTGAAATCGGCCAATAAATAAAGGAGTTATAGCCAGCTTTTTTTAGGAGACACCCTGTATATGAATTGGACAAGGTTGTTAGAAATATGACATTTCATAATTTTTTCACTGTCAGATCATTTTTGTTGGTGTTCATGTGTAAAACTTTATAAAATGAAACCACAGCCTTCTTACTTAAAAATAAAAATGGAATTGAGTACATCTATATTTATCTGACAGGTGTAACTAGTTAATAATATGAATAAACTTATCTTGTACTTTTCCTAATCTTATTATTGTAGATTACAAACAAAATGAATAAAACTTCCCAGTTTGTACTATTAAAAAATTCCAACGATGTATAAAAAAATGTATCTAAAAATACATAACATTACGCATGTAAAATATAAGAAATATCCTAAAACTTCCATCAAAATTTTTAAAACATACATATTTAAATTCAATAACAATTGCAAGAGAATTCGTAGAAACTTTAAAATTTCACTTGCGGTAAACACTTCTAAAAATACAGAGCGCTCAAGAAAGTTTTGTCAACTTTTCCAACTACATACTTCTAAGGAAATAATAACATTTGAAAAAATCTACAACGCTGCAACCAGCTACTACGTTGCAGTTTACGTTGCTAAGTTGCAACGTTGCAACTATACCTTTTCAAGTTCAAATTGAGACCAATCAATTTCAAATTGAGACCAATCAATTTCAAATGGACGCCAATCAAGTTCAAATTGATACCAATCAATTTCAAATTGAGACTAAACCAAATCAAGTTGACACTAAACAATATCAAGTTGAGAGTAAACAAATAAAATGTATTATGACAACTTGATATAATATATTGTTTAGTGTCAACTTGATTTTGTTTAGTCTCAATTTGAAATTGATTGGTCTCAATTTGAAATTGATTGGTTTCAATTTGAAATTGATTGGTTTCAATTTAAACTTGATTGGCCTCAATTTGAAATTGATTGGTCTCAATTTGAAATTGATTGGTCTCAATTTGAACTTGATTAGTCTCAATTTGAATTTGAAAAGGTATAGAACTAGCAATGATGCAAAAACTATTTGATTTTCATCTTGAACAGTTTATCTATTTGTATCCAGCGTAAAAGTTGACACCACTTTATTCAGCGCTTTGCATGAGATCATTTAAAAAACAAGAAAAATATTAAAGTTTTATCGAATTGGTTTCTGGTTTCTTACTCAGTAGGGGTATAAGAGTATTACTTACTCTTGCTTAAGACTCTTAATACTGAAGAGTATTTGGTAAATTTATTAAACTATTGGTTTTGGCTGTATCAAAGATTTTTATATTCCGATGGTCATATTTCGATACAAATTGGGCGAGTTGAAATTTCTGCATTTTAATTTCAATATTGATACTTACATGACATAAGCGTGTCATGTCATGCATCTTGAACAGTTCATCTATTAGTATCCAGCGTAAAAGTTGATACCACTTTATTCAGCGCTTGAACGAATTAAAAAACAAGAAAAATATTAAAATCTTATCGAGTTGGATTGTGGTTTCTTTTAAAGAGTATTTGGTAAATTTGGTAAAACTATTATTTTTGGCTGTATTATAGATTTTTATATTCAGATAGCCATATTTCGATACAAATTAGGCGCGTGGCAAGTTCTGCATTTTAATTTCAATATTGGTCTTACATAACATAAGCATGTGCATATATCATAAGATACGCACATGCAGATAACTCATTCAGTCATAAATTCCAATGTCAAGTAAAGAGAGAGTCTTGAAACGAGCAGACACTGCAATTTATAATAATTGTGTTTTTTTTGCCTAATAAATAACCAATAATCGATACCAAGCAGTTCAGCAGCTGTAGCAGGAGTACGCGTTTATTTTACACCTGCAATTAGCCTCGCGGAATGAACAAATATCAACCCGGCAAAATCAACAAAGAACAAAGCATGTGTTTAATCCATGTTACGGCCGAATGTTTCCAAATACAAATATTACGTTGGTCTAATTACTTTTGACGTTGATTGATATAATCCAGATTGCACTTTATCCTAATAAATTATTGTATAAAAACGAAGTCGTGGAATACAACTTAATAGGGAATTCGTTCTGCCCTGACCGATCCATCAAAACCTCACGAGCGCTGAAACTAATTCCTTGGACTTTCACAAAAGGTGATATTTACGTCTCCCAATTTTTATCCCCACGTGTGATTTTTCAGTATGCAGCTGATTGAAACAATAAGTGCGCCAATAAATTAGCATAAACAAATTGGTTCCCATTTGTCTGCTCAAATAACACAAGAGCTGGTGCATATTTAATTGACTAAAAAAGTAAATACGCGTAAAAAGTAGCTGATTTATAGGTTGCATTTGTGTGGTAATATTGATACCCGACGGAAACAAAATTATTGTTATTAATACGCTTATAAATTACCCAGAGGAGTGATAAATAACGTTACAATCGCGGATACACAAAATTGCACTTCCACGTGAGTAACTCATTTTTATGGCTGCCTTTTGGGGGACACTCCTTGAAACTCGACCGGACTTAATAAGCGCTAATGTGATTTTTCTCGCAGCCCAAATCCGTAAAGCGTGCGGTGAGAGTGGTGCTCCAAAATTCCAGAAGATGTAATTTACCTGTTTTTTGGGCGACCTTTTCGGACAGTCCGTAAACTGTTGCGTAACCAAATCTATGGCTGCAGGATTACAATAACGCGTAATTAACGCGTGCAACACCTGCTTCGTGGCAATATTTGGAAATCCTGGTGATTGTAGACGCGATTTTTGATGAGCGCTAATAAGAGCACGGCAGTTGCGTAAAGTGACTGCGTTTTGCGGCCGATGCGCGGAATGTCGATGGATTATTAATAATTCGTTAGGAGTGATAATTGGGATTTCTGAATGGGGTTAAATTGTTTTTAATTTGCACATCAATTCCGCGCTTCTACGCTATTGCGAAATTTGCTTTTGGTGAAACATTAATGATACTGTTGTTTAATGATGAGATATTTACATGTCGGTTCAAATTATGTTACGCGTTGGTGCAACTCATTAAAACCTAGGAACGAATTAATACCAGGTTTTTGCAAGAAATTGAATATTCAATAATGTATTCTTAACGAACAAGCTAGGAGCTAGATATTTATCTAATATTAAATCTATACGGTATACGTCTGATATTCACGCCTTGCATTTTTTTCCATAATTTAGTGTTTTTATCACCCCGTCTTGATGTAAGTTATGTGGCGGATTTTCAATAAATGCGTGACTATGAAAAATGCAAGCGCCTGCAAACGAGTATGACGCACTAGCTAAAATATTACACGCAGATGATTTATGCACTTTGCCGCAGCAAAATGCACAAATAACGCCAATTATGAAGGTATAAATGCGAATGGCATTCATTCCGCCTGTGGATGGGAACAGCGGAAAAGATCTGTGAAAGATCGCTCCGGCTGATACGCGAGCGGCTGATGAAAATCTAATTGGCATACGCATTTGCATTAATTTATTGCATCTGCTGCACGGCTGAGGAAAACTTCGATTGTGGATTCGGCGAACGTTGCAAAATCATTACGCAATACTTGTAAATACGGCACCGCGATTCCTTACATATTTAATGAGATGACGAAAACCTGTTCATTCCAATGAGAAAAAAATGAGAAAGAAGCTCGAAAGAGAAGAATAAAAGAGCTAAATACTCAAACAAATAACGACCATCTCATTTGAAGGAAGGGGCAGTGTTTTAGGTCGAATTTGAAGAGTTTTTGAAGACAAACGTAAAACGATTGTAACAATTACGATCTATAACTATGAATTTGAAAAGTTTTTGAAGACAAACGAAAATAATTATTACAATTATGACTGAATTTGAAGAGTTTTTGAAGACAAACGTAAACAATTATAGCAATTACGATCTATGACTAGAAATTTGAAGAGTTTTTGAAGACAAACGTAAAAAAATATAGCAATTACGATCTATGACTATGAATTTGAAGAGTTTTTAAAGAGAAACGCAAAATATTATAGCAATTACAATCTATGGCTGAATTTGAAAAGTTAGCAATTACGATCTATTTGAAGAGAAACGTAAATAAATATAACAATTACGATCTATCACTGAATTTGGAAAGTTTGAAAAGACAAACGTAAAAAGTTATAGCAATTACGATCTATGACTGTAAAGAGTTTTTGAAGACAAACGTAAAAAAATTATAGCAATTACTATCTACGACTATGAATACGATTTACAATATTTTAATTGAATAGAATAATAAATTCATTCAAGACATGCTGATAATTGATACAAAACCAACAGAAACGAATGATTTAAATTAATTACACATTCATGGAGACATTCTGTTCACACGTTTTTTACACCCATCTGACAAGGTCCCCCACGTATATAGACCGAGACATTAAAATGATTTGTTTAAACATTGCGATTTCCTGATCGACAACCCGATACAAAAACGCCGATATTTCATCTGTCCACTGCTTGGCCACAACAACGGGGCAAAAAACAACAACTGGTATATCACAGGTACGCGTGCACACACAGAAACGTACACTCCTCCAGCGCCGAACGGAGTTTTATTAATGGATTTAGAAATCGATATATCACAATATTTGTGGGCCAGAGCCTGCCTACCGGTCGCAATGTTTTATTTATCGGCGTGTGCTTACATTTTGGTCTGGGCCAAGGATCCGGCATAGATCACATACGCATTTTAAGTCGTGTGTGCACCAGGTGATGAAGGTGGATAGCTATGCCGATTGCGACACCGGTTTTCCGGTACGCCAGACAATCTGGAGCACGCTGATTGAATTAGCTCGATTTAATTCAAGGTATTGAAATGTCGGAAACGCGTTATTGTCCTGGAAAAAGTAATCCGACAGTAATCCATTAATGCTTTATATTGTGCATTATGATTTCAACATAAATTATTTAGAGACCACCAAATATGAGATGTAGATGTCCTACGCATGATATTTTATGATATATTACAGCATCCAACACTTTAACCACAAATACATTATTACTATTAGAAACTGCGTCAATGAAAATAATGATAATAATTGAATTAAATCTTTCATCATTTGATAGATTGCGATTTAAAAGAGACAGGATTCATTTCCGGCATTCATCTGTACGACTGTGGACGTAATATGGCAAGAATCCTAAGAAGTGGTTTACACACGAAAATGTTGGCAGATATAGGCTTCTATTTTTAACCTTGCGTCATTTGAAATATAGCCCATGTCAGATAAGATGTCCCTTTTCTCATAAAACCGAAGTCCCTCCTCTGTCCTGTCGGAATGGTCAAGAGAAATGCAAATGCATCTCATAGAGCATCTCAGTTTGGTGAGGTTCGATAGTGAGCTCAAAGTAATGCTGTTGGTTATTCCAAAGCACTTTATTTCAAAGGGATCAAAGGAATAAATTTATGGTTTATGGCTTTATGGCTGAAAAAAGCTCCCGCAGTTTTGGGATTCATTCTCATTGGTTCAATTCTACAATTGGGGGGATTTCGGTCTTATGCGAAAAGTGACATTTTATCTGGCATGGACTATGCATACACTAGGTTTCAGGTAGAGTGATGTAAATAGAAGTCACGAATAGTTAACGGAAATATCCAAACGCGTGTGATCCGCTTGGACTCGATATTCACAGGCCTGTAAATCATATCACAAACTGAAAAAGACTTAAAACCAGCTTCTTTGTAAATATTACTCGTTATTTCTTACAATTTTCTACGTTATGTATACGAAAATTTCACATTTCAAATCTTTAAATTTGTAATCTGTAAAAAAATCTGTAAAGTTAAAACCAGATTTAACTTTTTTTGTAAATGTTCCTTGGTATTTCTTACCATTTCCTACGTTATCTGTACCGAAAATTTCACATTTCAAATCAAAAGTGCAAATATTCACAATTACAAACATTGTAAGCACTGGAAAAAATATAAATATGGAAACAAAATCAATATTTCGGGAATTTAAAACATTTTTCAAAAACTGAAAAATACATATTTTGTTAGGAATATTTGTCATCATTTGGTTTTGAATAATGCTCTAATATTTTTTATTTATTATTATTTTTTTAAAAGGGATCCATTTTTTTCTGGATATAACGGTATACATTGTTTGCACCGTACATAAGAAAAATTTCATTAATAATTTGAAGATTTATATTTGGATGTAACTAGCTAACTTATACACTGTATTAGGGGATTATATCTTCTTCTAGAAATTGAAGATACGTCTGCCCATTTCAATTTTTATTTAAGAAAAAGGTCCAATTATCTTGTTTCAAACAATTCCTGCCCAAACATTTTTCTGCAGAAACCTTGTATATGCTTCTCACATCAAACGTGGGTTTTCCCTTTTCTCAATATCTACAGTTTTTGGCAGTTTTCATCACCATTTAATGTAAACGTTGATTCATCCGAAAATACAATATTTATTACAAATTACAAGAAGCGGAACTCTAGCCTTCTCTCTGGATCATCTTCACTGTAATAGTTGTACCTTGAAACATGCTTTCGTTTTGGTTTTAAGATCTTGTGTACACAAGTGAAAGGAACATCATAATCTAATGAAATTTAATACAGCCAAATAAGAAAACATTCGATTTACAGTCTTCGCGGAAACCTGGCTTAGATAAATCTTGCACATACTGTATTTACTTTAGTTAATGCAAGCGTATACCAAATATTTTTATTTTCCCAAATAAATGAAGAATTTATTTCATTTTATAACTTTCAATTGCTTTATAATTTTTTTAAAATTATATATATTAAGGTTGCCATTAAAAAAATACGTCATCATTCAAAAACAAATAATGATATTTTTTTGTTATTTCATTAAAAACAATAGTTTATAAAGGGGTTCAAAAAGTGCTTTAGTTCTGAAAACTAAAATAGAAGGATTTTTCGAGGATTTTTCGAAATTATAATTTCAAAAATAATAAATGTATTCCTACTTTATGTAACCGTGTATAATTATATACTGTTGCCTTTATGTACGTTCTGTGACTGAAAATGATAAAAATTTGAAGAATTCATATTTCTTACAGTTTGTACCTGATGGCGTATAAACTTTCAAAAGTAGGATTTATGTATTACCTTGTAGGAAATAGCTAAAAACGCTTGAACAGGTGAACATTATTTTTCTTAAAAGAAATATTTTGTGACCATTTTCATTTTTCCACCTCTCTCCATTTCGAAGTTATGACATCCAAACCATTTTTTTTTTAATGCAACCCCTTACCATTTTTAGTAGATTTGGATAGATCATAGCATTCTGATTTAATAAATATGCATATGTTGAGCCTTCTAGCCAATAATAGTACTCGAGATTTAAAAATATGGACGTCATAACTTCAAAACGGAGAGAGGTGGAAAAATGAAAATATTTGTTTATGGAATGAAGAAGTAGATGAAAAATATGTTCCAGATTTTTATCAATCAAATGTTTATCAAAGTTTGAAAATGTGATAGATATTTGGAAAATATTTGAAAAAAGGATAACTACTATTAAAGTAAGAAAATATTATTGAAGATTTCTCTGTTTAACAATCCAAAATATGAGTATTTTTTAAATATGGAACAAAATATAACACATCATTATGATGTTTTTGATTTAATTTGTAAAGGTTATAAAAAATGTCAGTTTGCGTTGCAACATTGTTTAATGATGCTTATTTTTTTTTACGAACAAAGGTCATATTCAATACAATGCCAATAATAGCAATATATATTAAATATTTAAATATATATTGAGGCAAAACAGGAATTACTACAATCTTAGTTTCTATTCTACCCAAATTTCAAAGATTACAGAAGAAATATCCAAAATATACAGGATGTTACTTTAAAGAAAATGAAGCGTATAGCTTTCACGTGTTTATTTGATTTTCAATTGTTCTTCTGACATTACTATTAAATAGACGACAAAAAGGCCAAAAAAAATTTCTGTAACTTTTTTTGTATCTATAGTAATAACCGAGATATTTGCTGTGTCACAATAAATCAAACACATTGTATAAGTAGTAAATAGAAAATTGGGTACATTAAACATCCAATATTCAAATACAACAAAATGGTGCGCAATTACGAAACCTTTATATTGAGGTAAAACTGGAATTACTACTATTTAAATTTCAATTGTACTCAAATTTTCCTTAAAAAATATCTAACCTATTATTGAAGATTTCTCTGTTTAACAATCCGGAAAATAAGTATTTTTCAAATATGGAACGAAATATAAAACATCATTTTCTTAAAGAAAATGATAATGACCTGTTTTTTGTTTTTTCAAACGTTTTTCGCAAATTCCTACTGGGGAAAAAATAAATCCAAGTTTACAAACTTTATACGCTCTTTTATACAATTACATTTTTTATCAAAAGTGCAATTTTTGTGGACATTTCAGAATACAGAGATTTTTAAGAAAATTTGCAGTGCTATTTATTGGTATTTTAAAAATTTTACGATTTCGTTCTTATTTTGTATATATATTTAACAATGTTCTGATGGAGTCTAGACGCATCTTTAATTGTTTTATTTGTATTAGAACGAAAATATAATAACATCAGTTGAACATCAAATCTAAGAAAGAAATCTAAGAACATCAAATAATCTATCAATTTATATGACAATTTTTAGTAAATTCCGAATGAAGTGCGATGAATTAAATTCACAATTTAACTAAGTAGAATATGATGTGCTGATCATTGTGCACTCGTTAATAGTAGGTGTGACACTTTACAATTTAATAATGTTTCTGTATTTGTTTACATTTTTGAATATTGTTGGAATTTACATCAATTTTGGTTTAAATTTTTTAATTCGTACATTTCCATATCATATTCGTTACATACAGGGTGTTTCTGAAAAGAAAATTCTTTGAAATATTGTGACTAACGGAATGTTTTTCCAAGCGTTGGATCAAATCAAATATTTGAATTTTTAGTTTTAGTGGGCATTTTTAGGTTTTTGAATTTATTTAAGAAAAATCTAGATGTGTAGATTTGTTTTGTCGCAAATAGAATCTCAGTATATTTGTAATAATGTTATGTCATTTTAGAAATTATGAAGCACATTTCTTTTTCATTTCCATATTCATAAGATGTTTTATTATTTTCAATTTCTGCAGATAAGTAGGGTGGAGAAATTATTGTTACCGAGCAAACTTTTGAATTCACATTGTGATATTTTCGACGAGAATTTGCGTTTTGAGGTAAAAAAGTTTGTTTTTAAATGTTTGTGTGTCTGATGTGATAATGATACTGTTGTAACACAAAAAGCTAAAAATAGCTCAAGATAATTGAGCAAAATTTTGAATTTAAGATAACTAGGACAAAATATATTCTACCATATAAGGCAAAATAAAACACTTGGTTGAGTTTCACTGATTTTTATAGATTTCTCTACAATTGTTTCGGCGTCACGACCATTTTGAAACGCGACCAAGTGTCATATTTTTCCTTAAATTCAAATATGTTTCACCAAGGGGTAACCACCGAGTCATATAATTTAATATTCATTAACAATGACATATAATTTAATATTCATTCACATTTAGATGTTTTTAATTTGATTTCTAAAAGTTATAAAATATGTTGTCCTTCAGTTTGCATTGCGACATTGTTTGCAAATTTTCTTACATATGAGACAAATTTACTGAGCGAAATGACTATTTGTATTGCTTAATCAATGCCCAATTTTTTTCACAATTTCCTTGCGTAAACCCAAAATATTCACTGTTACCTCACATCGTGGACAAACTCTATTCAAATTGTAGTTTTTAACACACAACCGAAGCAATAAAGCCCCAAATTAGATTAGCCTGCACCTACAAGTCTCGCGAAACAAGGCGAACGCAATAAAGCACCGAATTGACACCGGTTCTAATTAACTTAACTGGCACGAAAACATAACTCTCATTAAGTTATCGCCGCTCTCTGTGGGCCAGACGTTAATGTTCCCTCGGATTGATCTGTCCCACGAAGAATTATGCAAATCGCCAGATCGCGAGTAGATATATATAAATTCTGGTGGCGACAAGACAACATATTGGCCGCGGCCAAAAACACTTTCGCCTAAATAATTTCACTCGCAAGGATATCGCTTCAAGAAGAATATGGAATTACATCTGTATGGTAATGTTACACCAAAAAATTGTGTGTAATGTTATGAGAGGTGCTTATTGCAACTCATTGGCTGGGTTATATAATACGGTTTATAAAATCTTACTCTCACAGAAGCTGCATGTAAAACACTTTTGGTCTTCTACTTTGATTATTAAGATCTGATAAAGACACCTAAGGTCAGTAGTTTCAAAGTTGAATCTATTGAAATGACATACCTACGCGTAGATTTGAAACGATCTCGTTCTAAATGGAGAATGTGGTCGAATAATCACTAGTGATTTGGTTTCAGAACTGCATGAAAATCGCTACCAGATAGATGCTTCACCAGAAATATCGACTATAGTCGGCCCGACGAGACAATGACTCATGTTGTTTGAGCAAAGAATTGCGTTTTCTATGCTCTTTTGCATGCTTACGATAAATGTAATAAAGGTATAGATGAAATGAAATACGAAACGTATGTCGAAGTCAAGCAATATGGAGCAATATGGAACGACTATATAACTGTGCATAAAGCAATCAAACTATCGGACTATTGCAATTCACTCCTTCTGGGTCTTTTAAAGCGTCAGGTAACTATTTGCAACATTATTAATCGTTGGAAATAAATAGATTTTTCGCACGACATGTTTACAAGACGTGTAAGCTAAAGAAAAACGTGGGAATTAAGTTTTTATTGATGTACATATGTTAATTAAAGCTTGCTCATCTCAATGAAAATCCGACAGTCTTAAGCACCGCCGAGTCACAATACGCCCGCCGAATTTGCATAATGATACCGGCGGCTTCGGCTGGAACTAATTAGACCGCATGAGCGGTTCCATCAATTCTTTTCACGACACTCTAAAAACACGGTGTTAACATAAGTGTTTCCTGGCAAAGGCATGTCAGCGGACACGAAGATTGATGGAAAAAGTTGCGATTTGTAGATCCAATCGCGTTGCCTGTCGGACAAATCGAAAACAATATCGTGGCCTGGAACTCGACCTTTGGGTGAAAATTAATGGACCGTTTTTCTGGACAGATAATTGTTGAAATAATGGCGAGAATGTGTAACCCGGAACTATTGTGATCGTTTCAGTGCATTTACAGCATCCTGCGGCGGTATCGAACTGGGCACTTGTAATAGCAACCGGTTCAACTGATTCTCAATTTCATTTAATTGTTTCTTTGATCCTCCCGGGTACGCAATGGGTGTGTATGAGGTACGCAGATGAAGATTTTCTCTCGGTAATTGTGCGTGTATCGCTAGTGGCTATTATAATCACAGTCGTTTAGAGTAAAATGTGTGCACGCTGTGAAACGTGAGATCACATGGTAATTGCTTCACAGTAGACTGGATTACATAATACATTTTACAAGTAATATATGTTCCTAGTCTTACAGAGACCGTATTAAGTGGAGCCTATAAAGCTGAGCAGCAAAAATTTGCTGCAGGTCTTCAAACTTATGTTGCGAGGCAAGCCTTTGTTGGCTTGAAACCTATAGCCCAGGGCGACAAAATCCAGGGGTGGCAAATTTTTGGAAAAATACCAAAGGCACAAGTCAAAATAAAAAATAAATATACAAATAAATAAATGCCGAACGAAAAAGGCAAATACAAGAAGTGAAGCATCTAACTGCCTCCTTCAACTTCAAAGATTAGAAGCGACTGTTTTGTCAATTTTATACTAAGATATGCTATCTCGATTTAACGTATACAGTAATAAGCTACAATAGTCTGAGATCGATCTAGCAACCGTACCAGTATACAATGGATAAGAACAAAATTTAACATTTATGAAAATTGAGCACCAATGAAAGCGAAAGTAACTTAGTTTGAAGATGAAACGAACAGAAAAAAAAACAAAAATTCGGTCAGATGAAACCAGAGCAGAATATGTAGAATTGATTGGTAGAGAAAATTTTGTAATATGTCTGCGCTAGGAAGCTAATATATAATACGAATGTTAATGCAATCTGTTACTACATTTCATATGAATATTACAAATTATTCACACAGATAAGTGAGCTAGTTATTTAATTATTCTAGATTATATAGCGAATTAAACTAATACTATTCATAATTAGACAATAAATGACTATGTTTTTACCAATTTTTTACCAAATGAATTTCGTTTTATGACAGTAATTTTCTACTGACAAATTGCAAGGGATGATATTATTAATATATAAAATTAAAAAGTTCTGAAGTATTTAATTGTCGAGATTTTTATCAAGTCATTTCGAAGACAAAATTCCACAAGTATACAGCAGCATGTAGATAAAACTAGTGAGTTCATAGAGTTGTTAAAAAGGCACGAATACATAATGCCACAAAACAATAGGAAAAACATGAATGGAAAGCAAAGACTTAAAGAGAACCTGTGCAGATCTAGATTCAAGCGGAGAATTGAACATAAGTAGGGAGGAAAAGTTAAAACAGAAGAAGAAAATACCAAGAACAGCAGCTATGAATGTAGGCATGACATATATAAAACAGATGTCTCAATGCATTATGAAAAGACAAAAGGAATTGAAGGATGAAATGGTAGATCTGAAGAACAAGTTAAAAGAGAAACAAGAAAATTGGCGCGAGGAGAAAGAAGAGCCAATAGTGAGACTTTAAACCCTGGAAAGGAGCAATGAGATGAGAGAGCGTGAGAAGAGAATGAAAAATATAGTCATCGCAGGATTAAAGGAATGCGGACATGCTCAAGAACTTGCGGATAAATTTATAAGAAATGTCATACAACTAGAATCTATCATCAAACAAGCACACAAGATACCAACAAAAAAGGCGAAATACTAGTTGCAGAAATAGAACCAATGGAGAAGAAAAGATACATCATGAAGAATAATAATAAACTCAGGCAGATAGATTTAGCAATATACATTGATCATGATCTGACAATTCAACAGAGGGCGACCCAAAAGGCAATCAGAGAGGCAGCCCAGGAAGAGAAGAAGAAAGGCAACAGAGTGAAAATAAGACACATGAAGCTGTGAAGTATCGATAAACTATGAATATGCCGGGAGGCAGAAGGAAGACTAACTCCCTAACTCCAAAGAGCTAGAGAGAAAGAGAAGTATTATGAGCGAACCGAAACCAGCAAATGACAAGGACTTGAGTAAGAGAAGTGCAAACTGTAACAAAAAAAGTATAGTGGAAAGCAAAAAAGAAAAACACCAAAAAAATACAATAAGAACACAATGGAAAATTAGGACATGGAATATGACACGATGGAAATACAAAATAAACTGAAGGAAGAAATAGTACATCTAAAGAACAAGTTAAAAGATTCAATTCCATTTAGCAAATTTATTAGCGAATTATTTACAATTTCGCTAATAAATTTGATATGATTAATGATTTTTCAGTTTCTCATAAAATATAAGCTTTGTTAAAAACTGACTTTCTTACTGCACTCTAATTGCCCAAGTTTTAATAATCATCCAAATAATCATTGGGGATAAGAATTTAAAAGGGAATGTTAGCTCTTAACAACTTTTAATGACCTACATTAACAACAACTACAAAAAAGTCAATTTTTGTCAAAAAATGACTATCATATTGCAATCCAATTGCCCAAGTTTTACATTTGTTTGCATTAATTAATGGATTTTTATAAGATTCAGATTCCTGATCAGGTCTCAATATTGTGATTGTATAAAAGTTATGAATTATAACTAAATATTATTAAATTTCTGAAAAATCTTGAATTTTTAAAACTCTTTTGACCTTTACTTATAACAAAATTGGCCTTGTTTTGATAGACATTCCATATTACTCATATTATTTTGTTAATACTAGTGTTCTGTTTACAATTTACCATAATTTCACTAAATTCAGAGAAAATTTGTAAATCAATCAAGACACCGAATGCGATAAAAAATGGTTCTATAGAATTTTTTTGAAAATATTGGTCATTTGTTCTGATAAGACTATATGATAATTTTGAGAATTTACTTCACAATCAAATGTAAATGATGTTTCGTCTGTAAATACTACGTTTCTAATATTTCTTCATTGTTATTTATGAAATTAAACATCACTACACACAAATTTGTTCTTTTATTTTTGTCTTCATTTGTTAGTAGCTGGTGATTTCTAAATTTGTACGGTTTATATTTAAATTCTTTAAAAACCTTTCTGATTGAAGAAGAGGAAACTCCAAAGTATGTTTTCTTCTGCATAGCATAAGATGTTTGACATAGTTTTTTGTATTAAGACATAGTTTGATATAATTCGTTTGTGGTGTTTATACTCAACGCATATGTAGTTAATAAAACTTGAAATAATGTTAAAAATTGGTAAGGCGGAAAGACCCCATATTGGGTCGATAGCCCAATAAAGATCGATTATATATATATATATGTTAAAAATTGTTCCCATTGATGGAATTGGTCTATTGGGATAAGTGACTGAAAAAACGTGTCGCACATTTCTTATACTCTGATTTTCATAGTATAAATGCATTATTTGTATCTTTTCTTCTATTAAATATATTTCTTTACTGTATTTTAGCACAATAATAGTTCAAACAACTTGACAATTCTATTTATTTTGATTACCCATCAAATAGTTATTTTGACGTTACCTTGGTTACTTGATAACATCCACGAATTGACCTTTGTTTTTAAAAATTGAACATAGGGACGTTGTTTTGACTATGTTTAGAGTTAAAAAATGTCACGGTATAAGTTAATACATGTTTCTATGTTTACTGATATTTGCACTAATTGTTCTTTACCTCTCATTACGGGTTAATTGACACTCTCGAATCTTTCAACTACATAAAATCGCCGATTATACGTCCGACTTATACGTCGATTAAAATTAATAAGCAATAACCAATGGCACAATTACAGATAAAACAACTGTAAAATTCCTTAATTAACTACAAATGTGCGGTGCCCAAAAACGCGGCATTCATTTTATGTTCAAAGTGGGGGATAGGAAGTCCAAGTTATTTCCAGCATCGAGGAGGTCCATAACTTTTCGGAGGAGAAAGCCAGCCACAGAGAGGAAAAAACCGCAAGGACTCACGCGCTTGGGAGTCCGGCGACAATAAAGTACGAAATGTGTCGCATTTAATGGGGCGATTGTCGAATGAAAAAGTGTTTTGGGTGGTGATTGGATTTATATTAGGTAACCGGAGGTGATGTTTATGGGCGGCACCTACTTGTGGAAGAAGTGCGATTGTTTAAGAGTACAGGTATATTGATGCATTGTATATTTGTGCAAACTATTAATTGCAAATTCAATTTCCAAGCAACTTGCTACTTTAATTAGACATTACGATAGGTACAGCAAATAGGTTCGTTAAAAGTTTATGGACTTATTATACAGGGTGAGTCAAGAGGAAAGATAGATATTGTAAGGAGGCCTACAATATGTAAAAAAAATGGAAAATGAACAGAAACCTGAAAAGTTCGCGACAAATTGCGTTCTCCATAAAACTATTTTGCCACGTCTGCAACTACTTCAGCAGAGTTCGAACTCAGGACGTTTGGGTCATGGAGCGAATGTTTAGCTTAGCGATGGGCGATCGAAATCGGCATCTTAGTAATTGAGAATATCTTGGTGTTGGAAAATTCGCGGCTGGGTTCGTCGCTTGACCTAGCAATATGGGCATAGGGTCTCCGGCGCCGTGTTACGTAATGGCATCTCATTTCCGTCAGGGTTGAAATTTTTTGAATCCGTTTCCGGAATTTGAAAGCCAGATAGATATTTGCCATGCTGTCAAAATTTTGTTAGACTATCTCTTGTAATTGCGTAGTTATTCATATGTTAATTCAAAATATTGCATTATAAAATATTACTTGAAAATTGATTTCATAATTTAGGAAAATTATTTTTTTTATTATTAATTCAGTAGTAATTTTTATAGAATTTTGTAGTATGTGGTTACATATCACAAAATCTTTAAAAAAAACATTAAAAATATTTACAAAATAAAAAATTAGATAGATAAGATAGAAATCTTATTGAGATATATGTACAAATCTTGAAAAGTGTGAAATATCAAGAAACTATTTTTTTATTATGTTGAGTTTAGTTGTCTATTACTATTATTAGTAATATTATAATTAAGCAAATATAATCAGGATATATAAATATTAAAATACATATGCCTCTGAAGAAGTTTTTTTTTTAATAAACCGAAACTAGAAATAAATAATGAAATAAAATAAAAATAAATACCAGTATTGCCATTTTCATAATCAATTTAAAGGGACTTTAAATTTAGCTCAGTTTAATTTTTAAAATGCGTTTCACAACACATATTTATCCTTTAAAGTTGACCTTAATGTGATGGCTATTGAAATGGACCAAACTTTAAGTATCGTTTAAAGCTTACTTTTACTTAAAGTTCACTTTTGTTAAAGCGTTTTAAAGTAGTTTATTATGAAATGTACTATAAGTACTTAATACAACAACCTTAAACACTAAAAATGCTTTACTGTAAAATTTTTATTTTTGAATAGTGTCACTTTTGTTCAACGTGTGAAATATAGGTGATCAATCAGGAAATTTATCACGAGAATAATAAAATAATACATTTATGCCATAATTACATTTTTTTTTTATAAATTCTCTAATTTATTACGTTGTAAAATAATAATTAGAAACATTAAAATTAGTTATTTAAACTTTCATTAGTTATTAGCATGCATTAAGTACTTTATTAGTGCCTGTTTTATAATTACCTCAGTTTTCAATAAAAGCCTAACCGGAATATTGTAAATGTTCATATGTACGTGTGGTTTTTATGGTGTATACAAAATTAGTTTTAATAGCTGCGTTTCGTTACGCACCGTCGCGATTGCCTTCTATTTTCACACACATTAATAGTAAATTGTTATCTGGTACATGAGATATTAGGTACTTATTATTTACATAAACAGTATATTATGTTTTATGGCAACACATATCATGACAAAGCTGAAAGTGTTCTGATACACGAAACATGTATCCATAAAAACTTTACGTCTTACTTGCAAGAAATTACCTTTTTCTGTTTAAATCGACATCAAATGAATATGCCACAGAAAATGAATATAAGAAATAAACTTAAAGATGGTCAAAACCAAAAACTTGAAGAAAAACTTGAATAAAAACAAAGAAAAAAAAACGAAAAAAAACTTGAAATAGAAAAACTTAAAGATTTTCAAAACCAATTAGGAAATCAACAGTTTTAGTATCAGAGGTCTAGTTATATTATACCTACATTTATACTAATATATCTATACTCTGTTCTATTTTTATTTTTAACTATGTTGGCTCTGTTAGGTTAGGTTAGGTTACGTTAGGCAGTATTGTTGGCCAATGTAAGAAGTCACTAGACTTGAAAAATAGATTATATTTAAAACATATTTTATGATATATATGAGGTTATATTTTATGACAGTTCGCAATGTTGACATCATATTGAGTATCTATTGAGTACAGAATTTATTTGCTATTTTTATTTTACAAAAGCAAATCAGTCAAATTATAATTTAAAATTTTTGGCATTTTTTAAATAATTTAAAAACCAGCAAACTTGAATGATTGAAGCAATAAATTAAATATTTGAATATATGAATTAGGCAACGTTGTTTAAAATCTGACATTTAATAATGTTTTCACTGTCAGATCATTTTTGTTGGTTTTCATGTCTAAAACTTTATAAAATGAAACCACAGCCTTCTCATTTAAAAATAAAAATGGAACAGAGTTTAGTGTTTAATATTCTAAATTAATGTACAAAATTATATTGCAACTTTGATTTATACATACAGTGATTTTCATTTCTACCAGTCCATATGTTCTGTTATGTTCTGAGCAAGGCAATATCGACAGAATATACATATTTAAGGAGCAAGTAAGTCTTAATATGACAGTCCAGTTTGCATTACCCCCAGCTCTAAATAATCGCATGAATATGGATCTACCTGTATGTTCTTTTAAACATTAATTGATTAAATAGAGATTTCATGACGAGAGCTGACAATGACTTATGTTTTTTTCGATACAAAGATCGTGTTTTATGTGCTCGTTTGCATAATATGCGAACGAATCATGCTTCTAATCATGACAATTTGACAAACTTTGTGACCAAATTACTAAGCTTGTAATCAGCCAAATTGAAAATTTCTAATACTTGCAGAAAGAAGACAATAATGGCCTCGGGATGAATAGATCATAGGATCATTGCCATTTTAAACAACGTATAGTTGATATTTAAAAAACCTTTAAAACAAAACAACAAATCTAATATTAATTAAGTAATTTTACATAAACAAATTCTATTTCTATTCTTCGGGATGAATAGAATATCATTCCCATTTTAAACAACGTATAGTAGATATTTGAAAATCCAATAAAAAAAAATACTAACACTCATATTTATTAAGTAATTTCTGATTTTTTTTAATTCGTCCCGAAGCCAATTACAGCTTCTACTGTTATGCAAGATTTAAAACCTTTGTGACTTTCCCTTTGCCTTTTATTTGGTCACAAAATATTATATTCTATCTCATTTGATATACAATTTTTTAAATTACTAAGCTTGAAATCAGCCAAATTGAAAAATTCTAATACTCACAGAAAGAAGACAATAATGTCTTCGGGATGAATAAAAAAGCATTCCCATTTTAAGCAACATATAGTAGATATTTGTAAAAGCAATAAAAACAACACTAAATCTCATATTAATTAAGTAATTTCTGTTTTTTTTATTCGTCCCGAAGCCAATTACATCTTCTACAGCTATGCAAGATTAAAAAGCTTTTATGACTTTCCGTTTGATTTTTATTTGGTCACAAAATATTGTATACTGTCTCATTTGATATACATTTTTTCAAATTACTGAGGTTGAAATCAGCCAAATTGAAAAATTCTAATACTCGCAGAAAGAAGACAATAATGTCTAAGGGATTAATAAAAAAATCATTACCATTTTAAGCAACGTATAGTAGATATTTGAAAAAGCAATAAAAAACACTAAATCTCTTATTAATTAAGTAATTTGTTTTATGCGTCCTGAAGCCAATTACATCTTCTACTGCTATGCAAGATTTAAAAGCTTTACGACTTTCCGTTTACCTTTTATTTGGTCAAAAAATATTGTATACTATTTCATTTGATATACATTTTTTTTTCAAATTACTAAACTTGAAGTCTGCCAAATTGAAAAATTCTAATACTCGCAGAAAGAAGACAATAATGTCTTCGGGATGAATAAAATATCATTCCCATTTAAAGCAACGTATAGTAGATATTTGAAAAAGCAATAAAAAAAAACACGAAAGCTCACATTAATGAAGTAATTTCTGATTTGTTTCTATTCGTCCTGAAGCCAATTACATCTTCTACAGCTATGCAAGATTTAAAAGCTTTATGAATTTCCGTTGGCCGTTTATTTGGTCACAAAATATTGTACAGGGTGGCCCAATTTGGATGTTTCTATAGGGGATTTAGGTAACTAGAAGAGATAGAAAAAATCGGATGGCATATCCTCGATCTCTTTTTCCAAGACAAACTCAATGGTGAAAATAAAAATTGGCTTTCGTCTTTTATTTTCGAGTTATGGCCAAATACTCATTATTTTGAATTTTCTATTTTTATCAATATATCATTTATTTATAATTTTTTTAAGATAAGAGTTGCATGTTCTTCAGGTACTTTTTTGCCGGAAATTGAATGAGTTTTACAGAATTTTGATATCTTCGTTAATAAACAAGATACAATACAAAGTTGTGTTTTTTAAATAGAAGTCATAAATGGCTTTGACTTTAATAAATAGGTTATTTTTTTCTCTTTTCAATGATGTGTCACATGTTATATTTGTATTTTTGTTGAAATCTATTAAAGTTCAATAAATACGTCATATACAAACACAACTTTGTATTGTATCTTGCTTATTAGCGAAGATATCAAAATTCTGTAAGACTCATTCAATTCAACTTTGTATTGTATCTTGCTTATTAACTAAGATATCAAAATTCTGTAAAACTCATTCAATTCTCCGTAAAAGAGTGCCTCAAGAACATGCAACTCTTATCTTAATAAAATGATAAATAAATGATATATTTATAAAAATCGAAAATGGAAAATAATGAGTTTTTGGCCATAACTCGAAAACAAAAGACGACAGCCAATTTTGATTTTCACCATTGAGCTTGTCTTGAAAAAAAGGGATCATGGATACGCCATCAGATTTTTTCTATCTCTTCTAGTTATCGAGATCACCTATAGAAACATCCAAATTGGGCCACCCTGTATACTATCTCATTTCATAACATTTTTCGATAATTTTTTATTTAAAATTACCTTTTAATTACATGTTATAATCCCTCGCTGTGCTCACTATCTAAATAAACTTAATAGTTTGGAAGACATAAGTATTTTTAATGGCAAGGAAATTCATTACACTCCTACCCTTAGGGTAGGTAAATGTGATGGAGTGAAATGAAATATGAAACGTATGTCGAATTCCGGAAATATGAGCGATGAGTCACTGTCAGCTTCCAACAGGACTATTATTTATTTGAATGATTTGATATAAACGGCACTCAAAAAAGTGAAAACTGATTACTACTAAGCTGAACTATTACTAATTAAGTTGGAAGTATGTGTGAATACCACTTGGTGAAACATGATAATTAAGGTAAATTAAACACTTGGTTGAAGTTTCACTATATTATAAACTTTAACAAAGTTTTTCTGAACAATACCACAATTTTTGCTTGACTTGCATTATTAATTAAGTTGAAAGTATGTGTGGATACCACTTGGTGAAACATGATAATTAAGGTAAATAATATAGTGAAACTTCAACCAAGTGTTTGATTTACCTGAACTATTACTATTACTATTGCTTAATTATTGCTACTAGAAAAAAAAACGATTATTTTTTTAAATTTAATATTAGGCATGGAAAATTAAAAAATATAGTCCGCATATAGTCTGCACGAAATAACATCACATTATATTCTTGTCTGTGTCTCTTATCTAAAAATGAATTTATACATTCAACTGCTTCATACATAAGTATGCTTCATACATATTCTACATAGTTATTTATTGCATTGGGATGTATCTTGAATAAAACGTCGTTTATTTATTTCCGTAAGACACACTTGGCTCAACATGGCGAGATAATTTTATTCACAATTAATACATTATCATCTGTAATATATTCGCCCGTTTCTATGCAAATCGGAGAGTATAAATTTGTAGGAATTAATTCCGCCAAAGACCTGATGATTTATGGAGATATCAGTAACGCGCGAAAAAAAAACATGAAAGCGTATTTTGCAACCCTCGCCTTACATAATTTAGCCAACAATGAAATATATTAGCGGAATATAATTTATTTTGTCGCGCGGCTGGCAGAAAATACGCATAAATCACGATGTGCTTACTTCATCCCGCCGTTTCACAATTTAAATGATCGATGCGAGTGTATCATGTTTATGCATATGTGCATACTAACTATTAATTTGATTTGTTGTATCTGTTGCATTTTGTATAATAGTATATTTTTGTACTATTGCAAAATTACGATTAATTGTAAGGTTAAAAATGTTTTTTTTACGTTCATTATACAGTAAAACATCTGCATAACGGACAGTGATGGTGCGAAAGAAACTGTCCGTTGTAGGGAGGCGTCCACATTAGAGAGGTATCAGATAAATAAGAAAAAACATATCTACAGGGTGGTACATTTAATATGTTAGAATGCAATATTTGTAGGGAGGCGTCCACTTTAGAGAGGTCTCAGATAAATTAGAGAGAAAGTTCTACAGGGTGGTACATTTAATGTGTTACAATGCAAAATTTCGGATGGATATAACGTACTTTCTCCAAGAGGTTAAGAATCGGTAAAAATAAATCGTACCTTTCCATTTAACTTTTAAAAGTCACCCCCACCCCTATAAAAATGAGGATGGTTACAAAGTTACTTATAAAGTCAAGTAGTGTCCCCCATAGTCAAATTTCACTATCCCAAATTTCAATTTGTTTAAATCAGTCGTTGCTTAAATATCGCATTGTAACACTTTAAATGGACCACCCTGTATTCTCTGTTCCATTTTTATTTTTTAACTAAGAAGGCTGTGGTCTCATTTTACACATGAACACCAACAAAAATGATCTGACAGTTAAAAAAATTATCAAATGACAGATTTCTAACAACGTTGCCTAATTCATATATTAAAGTAATTAAATTATTGCTTCAATCATTCAAGCGTGCTGGTTTAAAGTAAACCAATCATCAACTATATTTTATATTATAATTTGACTGATTTCCTTTTGTAAAATAAAAATTGCAAATAAATTCTGTACTCAATAGATACTCAATTTGATGGAAACATTTCTGTTTCCTGTCATAAAATATAACCTCTTTTACCTATTTTTTCAAGTCTAGAGACTTTTTACATTGACCAACATTACTGTCGCCCGAACAGAGCCAACTTAGTTAAAAATAAAAATGGAACAGAATTTAGATAGAAAGATCATTAATAAATAGTATGTCATTCACATGAATCAGATGAAAAATGATCAATTGTAAAACATGTATAGCAATTTGTAGATTGCTTTCGACAAGTTTCTTTTTGTATATTTGATATTATGTACAGCCTACATGAGATTTATATTTTTATTTACTGTACCAAATAATACTTTACAACCTGATATTCAAAACAGTAGGTATCTTTTTAGTTATATAATCCCAATTGTTGAAGAATAAGGTATCCTATTTGTATGTAACAAGCAACGTAAGGTGTTTGAGGTAATACAGCACTCGTTAATTTGTATTGAAACTCTTTCACGTTCTTTTACGGTTATAAATTACAAATTCTTGTACGATTAACATTATTGGCGTTAAGCCCTGCAAGTTCGTGTCCTAACCTAGCATCGAGGTGTGTACGGCTAGTTTGCGTGATAAAGAGCTTTTATTATGTAGAACCCGTCAATCAATCAATACAAAATTGGTGCAGGCGGTAGGTATCGATTTATTGTATGGTTGACTAATTCATGAGCTTAATTACCGGCTCATTGTGTGCTCCGGTCTGTCCGTTTACAGCGGAGTTTGCAGGCGCCAAGGCACAGTTTCCGACAAAAAAAATAATAATCCAGTTGTAATGAATACGAGCTAATCTCTCATTTATCGTGTATTAAGCGAAGGCAAACGTATTTTGACTCGTACGTAAATGTCGTGTACATTTTAATGCTTTTGTTAAATAAGCGGGGTTTAGCGGTAATCCTGTTGAAGAATTAAATGCTAATGCTTGACGTTTTTCAGGTTTAACAGCGAATGCCAGCATGATTTAAGATCCTTGACCAGCCATTGATATCAATACAGGACGAAATTTAAAGCACAATTTTTACAATATAAGCATAAAACCAAATATTGTTTTGTAAATATTTGCAGTGTCGATTTATGAGATGAGTTTTTTTTTTCTGTTAGGGTAAGCGCATTGCCATCTATAGGCATTAGTGCTAAGAGATACTATAGGCATTATCGCTAAGAGATAGTTAATCAAACGTGTCTGCAGAAATACGAAAAATATATCCCAATGACAATGTATCCTTGCAGGATAAACCGTTATAATGAATTAGGTAGGTATAACCACAGATAAGTTATATAATTACATAACTTATCTGTGGTATAACTTAATTTTCTTGTACTTAATAAGTTAATGCTTATGAATGGGTGGGGCCACTAATTGATAGTAAAGGCATTCATAATTTTTAAACCCATCAGCAAGTATCTCTATAATATGCAATATTTCTTTACTCCAGGGAAAAATAATTACATCCTTTACCACCACAAGATATCCACGTGCATGCATATCATCTAGAACTCGTGTCATCTTTGTGTTCGTACCATTCAGCACTGTCTCATGTCATCATGTATCAACCCCACATCGTAAATTCCTCGTCGATAATTAGGTATTAGTATAACTTGTGAGACAGTAATAAATTACGCATTCAAATAAGCCTCATCACCACCGCGCAAATTGTGAGCTTCATTTATTTATTCATGTATTCTCGCTTGCTGCTTGCTCTAAGTTATTGCTTTTATTCGTAGTACTTTTCGCTGCCCACACCTAATGGGTCTGACGGCCTTAATTGTGGAATCGGAATAATTCATCCTCTCCCCCCTGCCAGAGCTAAATCGATTTTATGTATATCGCGCATTATGTTCCCACACGGGGAACGCAAGGTGAAACATCAGAAAACGCTATTTATGATGGTATAAAATGATTAACTTGAAGAAATATTGTTATGGCTGCCGTGCGTTATGGCGTTTCGTTTTTTATGGCCGCTTATTTATTCGACGCGTGGCGGTTTTTATTAGTTGCACAACCTGAAATGCCCTTCCAACTTAATCTGTCTGCGAGATTCTTCATTGCAAAATTATCATTTTTTGTAATTGTTGGAAGCGGAAAGTTGGGAAGCGGTAATTTTCGACGGTATTTGGTAAGTACCTCATAATCAAATAAATGATTGTGCATTGGACTTACAAGAAACGAGTCAAAAAAGACAGTTTCGAAATAAAGGCATTTGAAAACACTTCATGAAAAATCTAGTTTTCAATATTTATGGTAAATTTGCTTTTATTAAGATTCGGGTGAACCTGTATCATGAATCCACAAATCTATTCCTGATAAGATAACGAATTTTTTATGGTAGATACTTGATCATAACAACTCATTTTGTCAAATTTTTAATTCGTCACTTACAAGAAACAGGTCAAAACAGACAGTTTCGAGGTAAACGCATTTGAAAAACTTCATGAAAAATCTAGTTTTTAATATCTAACGTAAATTTGATATTATTAAGATTCTGGTGAACCTCTATGATGTATTCATCATGTATCCATCCACAAACCATCCACAAATCTTTTCCTGATAAATATAACGAACTTATAAGGTAGGTACGTGATCATATCATGTCATTTTGTCAAATTTTGAATTCGTCACTTTTTCTTCTATGCCCACGATATTTAGAAAAGCAAAAATTAAAAAATCCATATATCATGTATCACATCGTATATCATATATCTATCTATCTATCATCAATATTATATTATTATATATATTATGTATGCTATAGATGTGTACCTGTATATGGAATAAATGTTCATACTACTAATGCCCGATTGCACCGTATGCGTTAAGGATACTTAAAATTTGTAGGTTCCTTAACGGACGAAAAACCATTGCACCGCCATCTTAAGGTTACTTAAACGCCGTAAGGATACTTAAATTTTAAGCTCCCGACTCCGGCGGAATAACTTATTTAAGGGTAACAAACTGTCAGTTTGACGTATTATGAGCACTGGATGTGTACAAAATATTACTTATTTTTAACTACATTAGCCTTTATACTGATTTTAAAATAACTAACGAACTTACAATTACAATTCGACTGTTGAATACCTTGACCATGATTGCAATTGTTGTTACAGCAATATTGTGAACAATTTGGTGTTTGTAGGTTAGTTTGTGTTAAATTTTGATACAGGATAATCGGGTGTATTGCGTATCAAAAAACGTTAGCAGCAACTTATACGTTACTTGGGAGCATCACATTCGAAAGTCAGATAGAGTTATGTCATAAATGCATTTGATATTCGAATGTGATTCTGTCAAGTAACGTACACGTTACTGCTCAAGTTTTTTGATACGTAATACAACAAATTGTGTGATTCGATTGAATTCAATTGAAACTTTAATATAAATAAATTACTTCTACATTCGTACATCTGCATTTCCTCTACAATTATGACATAAAATTAATTTTGTTAAAATTGAATACCATTTAAAATCAAGATAATAGTGACATTCTGGAATCCAAATTCATCGGATTTCCTTGTTTAGTTTATTTGAGAACGGATTATTTCAACAATTTGGACGACCTAAGTTTTTATAGACAGAGAGGAATCGAGGTAAAACATACCGTTGACAACTGTTTTGTGTTAGATTTCATCCGAGGGAATATAGCAGTTATTAAAACTCCCTAGAATGCTGAACGCTAAGGTTCCTTTACTAAGGACTCTGATGTCTTGTACGGTGCAACACAAAGTTAATTTTAAGGATCCTTAAAATTTAAACTTACTTAACTAAGGATCCTTAAAACTACAAAAGAAAAGGGCCGAAATCAGTTCATGAATACAAAATAACAAAGTATAACCTGAAAGTGCCACAGATATCCAAAAATCAAGTCTTTATAAGAAATGCAGGAAACTTATACCAAGTATTCAAGTCAAAAACAGAACATTCGGGTCAGCAAAATCGAAAAATGAGGGTGCGAAAAACAACCCAGTTTAATAAAATATAATTTTAAATGTCATTCATCTACTAAATTTTTCGATTTTAATCGCATTAAAAGACTTAATGGTACTAATAATAATAATACGTCATGTTTATAACTTTAATCACGTCGCCACGTGTATAGTGTATTTACATCTGCTAGCGCTTACTAACAAGATATTTTATAAATAGGTTAAAAATTATAAACATTCAGGGTGATTTATACCAGGAGGCTAAAAATTCAAATTCGTATTCGAGATTGGATTTTAAGCAATTCATGCTAAATAACTTTTTTCCGATCGGCCTTCGTTGTGGAGATATCGAGATTCAAAATTTTGAAAGATATAATTTCACGTCTCACACAAAATAATAGTAGGTCATATGAAAATTTTAATTAATCACTGTAACTTTTACACTGAAAGCAAAAGCTTTACATTGACTCACAACTCATATGATTTTATATCATTTTTACGCTATCAATTAAGCCGAAAGTATGTGAGAACTGCCAACAACTATTAAATAAGTCTTTTGTTTCTAAGCAATTTAGATGACTTATAATTTGTTTTATGGACAAAAAACAAATAGTTCAGAAAACTTCATGCCTCGATGTCTCCAAAACAAAGACCGATCGGAAAAAAGTTATTTCGCATTTTTTGCTTAAAATCCAATCTCAAACACCAATATTATTTTTTTTGGCTCCTGGTATAAATCACCCTGTATACTACATTATAAAGTTACAAAACGTATGAAGTTTTCATCTATCTTTTATTTTCAAACACTCATTCTGGTTGGGAACATAATTTGTTTAAAAGAAAATATAACTACGTAAATAAACTACGAATCCTAAAAAAAATAGAAGGCACAATTGCTCATCCATGTTTTTTTTTTCAAATAACTACAATAATTGAACAAAAATTTAATCTAATTTTAAAATATTGTACAAATCTCAAATGGTTAAACTGGATTTAAAATTCAAAAATTCTTCGATTCGAAGGCACGAAAAATAATGTATTGAACTAAATTTGTCGGTGAAGCATAAATGTACAATTGTGCAAGTTACAATTAAGGTACAATAATTGAACAAAAATTGAATCTCTTCATCATAAATTATAAAATTGTAATTGAAAATTACAAATTTCAATTGAAAATTGCGAAATTTTGATTGGAAAATGAATACTGTAGTGTTTATTACTATACTTTGAGCATGAATTAAAATTTACTGGCTATTGCAAAAATTTGACTGGAAATTATTGACATTTAATTGAATCTCATAAAATATTTATCGATAATTACGAAAATGAAATTGAAAACTAAAATTTTTATTAAAAAAGTGCAAGTTTTTGAAAGTAGTTTGAACATTGCAGTGAATATAGTATCATGTTCGTGATAAACTTGTAATTTCATTGGTAATTGCATAATATTTACTGGAAATAATGAAATTTTCAATGAACCTGATAAAATATTCATCATGAATTATGAATTCCTTTCGGTTTACGTTCAATTTTTAGTTCATTGCTTTCGATATAGAGAGCGCCGCTAGGGATGACTTAATTACCAACCCACTGTATAATAACTTGTTTGTCATTAATTGTAATTAGTGTTCGGGTGTTGTCCAAGTGAGCTTAAATTTGTAAAAATGACTCATTGCCACTGAAAATACCAATACTAATGTTGCTTGCACAAACAACTCGTTGCTTGTTTTTTTTTTGAGTTGGCAGTACCGAGTTTGTTGAAATATTGAAAGCAAAATGGAATCGACTGCATATTTCTGTTCAACTAAGATGAACGGAAATTGGATGAAATTTTTTGAATTTCATTTATACTGGATTCTCTTAAACCACAATCGAACAAAAATCTAGATGAAAAAAGACGAAAAAAGACGGATAAAGTATAATGTAATTGTAAACTTGTCATCTACTTTGATTTGAGTAATCGCTTTGTCTCTCTTCTCTTCGAAATACATGGTTCTAATAATCCGGTCTTTTATATGTTTCCAAATTTTCTCTTTTTTCTGCTAATCTTGAATCTTATATGATGTGCTCCTCTTGACCAAATTATTAAATTATTTTTTCCCTACCATTCTAGTAACAAATTCTTTCGATGTAACCTTTTAACAAAGTAGGTTGATTTTACAACATGATTTGTGGTTGTCATGACACTAGGGAAGTAAATTTACTTACTAGCCTGGTACTTACTCCCTGAGTGAAACACTTGCACTAACTTGCATTTAACTTCTCCGGATATTGTTGAAGACACGCAAAATTTGCTGCCTCCTCCACGTCATAACTTGTATTCATTTTTTCAAATTCGTTTCTTATTAAATTAATAAGTAGGTAGGTATATACACATATATAAATAACAAACTGACGTCTTAGAAACGTAGAAACTACTAGGATGTTTAATGAATCTCATCACAAAAATAAAATTGTCAAATTCTAATAAATCTGAAGGACTACTATTAGACGAAGAGCATATGAAGATTCTTCTTGAACCTGGGTCAAAATACTTGGGCCATGTAACCCCTGATTCAGCACACTGGAGAGAGAAATCTAAATCCCTCCTAGGGTTTTTAAAGTCAAGTGGAACTGAGTTTAGTATTCTAAATCAATCAACTGAATCGATGGACTGCATCCAGAATCCGGAGTTACAAGGCCCAAGTATTTTGACTCAGGTTCAAGATGAATCATCACATGTTCTTCGTCTGCCTCTATCCTATGGAACCGGTCACATTATTGTGTTAAGAAAACGTTTTGTCTTTCTTTCCATCAAATTAAATGCTTCTAATAGGCCGTTCTTTGATATTTTGCTGTTGTATTGTTTTTTGAAAGTTGTCTTTCTGATCTAATCTTGAATATATCTTCGTCTCTAAGACGAAAAGATGAAGAGCATATGAAGATTCTTCTTGAACCTGGGTCAAAATACTTAGGCCATGTAACCCCTGATTCTGCACACAGTAGAGAGAAATCTAAATCCCTCCTAGGGTTTTTAAAGGCAATTGGATCTGATAGTTCCAAATTAAAAGCGATATACTGCATCCAGAATCCGGAGTTACATAGCCCAAGTATTCTGACTGAGGTTCAAGATGAATCATCACATGCTCTTCGTCTACCTTTCTCCTATGGAACCGGTCATATTATTTTGTTAAGAACACGTTTTGTCTTTCTTTCCATCAAAATAGATGCTTCTAATAGGCCGTTCTTTGTATTTCTTGTACTGCTTTTTTTTAATTTAGTCTTTCTCTTCTAATCTTGAATATATCTACGAAATGCTCCTCTTTACAAAATTATTAGTTTTATTCTAGCTTCAGGCATGCATATATCAAATATCTAATTAAAATGTGATCAGTAAAAGTGCTATTTCGTGAGGGTTGTCTATCTACTTTTATGGTGAATATATAAGGCTGATGAAAGCTAAGGAGTTGTCCAAAAAATCCAAAAAAAATTGTGCAGAGTTTCTATTCCCCATAGCATATTTTTCGCACTAGCCGTTTTCGATTTTGACAAAAAAAAATCGTACCCCTAATGCTTATAGAAGTTGAAACTTATAGAAGTTGTGTTCTCTCTGAGATATTGCACAAAATTATGGTTCTGTTGAGCGGCGACAGTTATTAATAACTCCAAGATTAACCTTACGCCAAAGACCACACAAATGGTTTTATTGTAAAACATTAATCCGCTCTTAGATACCAAAGCAACAAAGTGCTGCAATGCAGGAGCGATAGTATCGCCTTGTAACAAATATATAAATTTCCCGAAATCCGTGCCGTTTCAAGGCCCTTCTATCGACCAATTTACACGGAAGTGTTTAGTCCCATTAATTGACCATCTCAAAATGATAAATTGCAATTAAACCCACTAATGCGCAGGAATATTACTGATGTAAAAAATATTAATAAATCATAGAAAAAGGTATAAATGTGCGCTCTATGAATTAATCCTGGAATAATTTTTGTGAAAACTTTAAAACAAGACACACACACAAAAGCCGTAATTTATGGTTTTAATCCTTATAAATAACGCCGAGCCGTTATGTAATGAAAGCGCGTGTGTGTAGTACACTATACACTTGTGCTTTTTTTAAACGCTTAATATCTGCGGAGGACAATAAATAACGGCCGTTGTTTTATTGCAAACGCGCGGTATGCGCACGTTAAAACAAACACGGGAATCAAAAGCCATATATTTATGAATAATAAATAGCGTTTCTGCGATTATTTATTAGTTAAATAATACGTGTAAATGGTCGATCGTGCAATAATTTCCGTCCGTTGTTTGCGCCTCGGATTACTATTAAAAATCAATTAGGAATGCAAATTGCCGATGTTTGTCCCCAGTTTTTAATTAATTAAGGTCGTGCATTTCGTAGGTAACGTCCATTAAATCGTGTCCGTAGGTGCCAATCCTGTTCGGAGATGTGAAACTAATGTTTTATTGCATCTGCGGCCTCCACATTATGCAGATGTAAAAAATCTTGATAATTCCATTTTTGCACCAGGCAAGCGCGATGCAACTGATAAGCCATACCCGGAAACGTGCCAAATTGCACTCGCATTTAATTTTTTACGTCCATTTTGGGCATTAGTTATGCATAAAGTGTAACAATGCGGTCTTAATGGCGCGTTTTCACTTGCGGTTTTTTTTTTGTTCACGTGCCACGAATTCGACAGGATTATTCCATTATGACTTAATGGATGCATTTTCTCGATACGCTCCCGACACAAAGATATCGCTGTCGTGATTTACGGCCCAGGACCAGTTGTGCAATCTATAAACGGTAATTGCATTTTGATTGGGGGCGACACAAGCGGGCGCCTTTGGTCGCACTTCTTTTCCCACCGATTGCGATGATAAGTGTGTTCCCCGGTAGGTTAAAGTTCATTTAATTTATTTTTCAAACGGCTCGTGAAAGTCTCTCTGGGATTTTCAGAGAGTCTCGGCCAATTGACACCTGGATTGATTGCAACTGCAGTCGGGACGCGCGCGTTACGTAATTCCGTTATGAGCATCCCGTGCCGAAACCGAGAGTAATGAGATGCTCGCCTCGGCGTCTGCTTTCCATCGTAAATTGGAGTCGGGCACAGCGTATGTATCTCTATTAGAAGTACGTACTTACATAGAAATCTCATGACCTAGCCTAGTCGTAGTTTAAGTAACCCGGTACGATGTTATCTGGGTAAGAACAGGTACGGAGCACGATACTCCTGCTTTATACTACCATAACCGTATATCTTTATCTGCCGTGTGTATCTTGCTCGCTCCTCTTGTCTATTTACTTTATGCTATGACCACTAAATGCACGGTTTTATTCACCACTTAGGTCGACTCGGATTCACGTTAACAAAATTTGATAAATTTATTTGTGTTGTCATCTTTCCCACTTTTAACTTTTGCAGTTCACTTTTACTACCGCCATTTCTTATAAAATAAGAGTTCTATTACTTTAATTGCACATGGAAAAACTATCGCGTCAAAAAGTTAAGAGGCACAAAAACAGAGCAATTTGCATGAGTTGTGCATCATCTTACATAAAATTCCAAAATTACCAGGGAACACAAACAATACTATTCCTATCTTCCTATTACTTTACCAAAATATCATGTAAATATTTTAAACGGTTTTAGAGATATCGCCTTGTAACACTCTAAAAATCAAAAGTCTATAAACACGCGAGGGTCTCAAAATGTATTCGAAAAATTAAAAAATATATATCTGGCTAGATAGATATAATGACTTAGATAGATATAATGAAAGACATGCTACAATTTTGGATATATCAGTTTTCTGGCAGATACAGGATCATGTTTGCCATAAACTTGTTAATTGTGGGGAGTAATTGTGTCATTTGTGCAAAAAAACATTGTCGATTTTGATTAAAAGAAAATATATTTTATTTCAGTGTCCTCAAAATAATGTATAACATAAAGTTTTATCAGATATTTGCTCTTTTTTTTAGAAACTACATATTTAAGCTGCTTACTTTTTTTTCAGAATTTTGATAGAAATTTTTGTTTTAGTTTCTCAAAATTAATGCAACAGATAAATTTTTAGCAAATTCTTTCCAGTTTGTTGAATAGAAACACATGTAATTTTTGGTTTACTAGTTTTCTTGTAGATACAGGATCATTTTTACCATAAATTTGTTGGGAGTAATTGTGTAATTGTATTTGAAAGCTATCCATTGTTTCTATACCTTTTCAAGTTCAAATTGAGACCAATCAAGTTCAAATTGAGACCAATCGATTTTAAATTGAGGCCAATCAAGTTCAAATTGATACCAACCAATCTCAAATTTAGACCAATCAATTTCAAATTGAGACCAATCAATTTCAAATTGAGACTAAACAATATCAAGTTGACACTAAGAGTACAGAGATATAGATCTCTGTACTCTTGATAATGGTCGTGAGGCCGAAACAATTGTAGAGGTTTATTCTATCAATACAGTGAAACTTTAACCAAGTGTTTGATTTAACCAAATATAGGTACATCTAGTTTGCCAGCTTATTCCGGCACTCCATTACATTAAATTTTTATTAGGAAGCAGATTACAAGTCAGTAATATTTCCTTACAATGGAATAATATTACAAAACAAACAAAAAATAAGACCATTTACGCTGCAGTAAGATTATTATTACCAACAATCAGCTAAGAGTTTATATTTAAGCAAGTTCGTACGTTTAAAGCTATGCATTGTTTCTATACCTTTTCAAGTTCAAATTGAGACCAATCAAGTTCAAATTGAGACCAATCGATTTTAAATTGAGGCCAATCAAGTTCAAATTGATACCAACCAATCTCAAATTTAGACCAATCAATTTCAAATTGAGACCAATCAATTTCAAATTGAGACTAAACAATATCAAGTTGACACTAAACAATATCAAGCTGTCATAATAAATGTTATATGTTTACTCTCAACTTGATATTGTTTAGTGTCAACTTGATTTTGTTTAGTCTCAATTTGAAATTGATTGGCCTCAATTTGAACTTGATTGGCCTCAATTTGAAATTGATTGGTCTCAATTTGAACTTGATTGGTCTCAATTTGAACTTGAAAAGGTATAGTGTTTACGTATTGCGGAAGGTCAGAGACTATTTTCTCAGAATAACGGGCAAAAAAGGATCATTATCCTTTACGACTGTGGGGTGGAGTCACCCTTTGGAACGACAAGGTGATAGAAATTTCAGTTCTCCCCATTCTTTATTTTACTTTGTTATAAATACATTAGTAGATACGTATAAAGATATTGCTAATTATTGGTACCAACATGATAATTATATGTATATGCCCAAACAAGTGTTATTTTTGGGCAACTCATGTATAGATTAAGCGTAATCTCTAGCAATAGGTACTTGCAAGAGAGTAGGTAATATACAGATGTTAATGCTAAAAAAAATAATCACAAAGTATCACGACTAATTTTAATAGATGAAAAATTGTTGCAAGATCGAAACACCTGAAACTAAAAACTTCACAACTTTACACAAAGTTTTTAGTTTCACGACTAATTTTAATAGATTAAAATATGGTTGCAAGATCGAAACACCTGAAACTAAAAACTTTGTTTTTGTAGGTGTTCCATCCATCCTATTGAAAACACATATTTTTTTTGCAACTACTTGTAATATCAATCAAATCAAAGTGTCATTGTATTAAAGCTTGGTGCACAAATTTTTTCCCATCAGTACAGTATTGATACTGAAGATGGCTGCATTGCAGCCGAAATGTGCATTTAGTAAATAAATGTTTTTTTGAACTCACCGCCTCGAAAGTGACATTTGACGCACTCTATTGACAACCGGAAATCCGTATTTCCCGGTCTAGTAGACCGGGAAAACGGCAAAAAAACACTGTCATAAATAAATCAATACATAATTATTTATTGTGAACGATCTACATCGACTTAAGCAGGGTTATTATTGTACACATTTATCGTACAATTAGTACAATTTGAAATGCAAATTCCCGAACTTTCCACCGCATCGGGTTTAGATATAGTGTGCGACACATTAAGAGTTTCAGAGATTGTATAGTTTTCAACTTGAGATGAAGGTCCCGGAGCTGGTTGCATCAATCTTTCAGCTACGTTAATTTTACTCTGCACAGAGTCATCGACGTAACCTTCGGCCACGCTTGAAGATCTCCAACCGCCAAATTTTTTAAGAGTCAGTAAATCGCCACCGTTGTTTGCAAGTAAAGTAGATGAACTTCTTCGAAAGCAATGACCAGTGTAGGCCTGTGGAGCCTCTAGCTGAAGGTACTGTGCCACAGAGCAAGGTATTTTGCCAATTGTATTAAGACCAATAGGTGAATTAATACATTTCCCATTTCTGTAGGTCAAAAAGAAACGTTTATTTGTCCCTACTCTTAAATTTTTGTATTTTAACAATAAATTTATTCATTCTGGATTGATCACCACAAAACGTCGAGAAATATTAGTTTTGGTCTCTGGTACATTAACAAGTACCATTTTATGTTTAAACTCGATATGATCAATTAACATTTTACATAATTCATCGCGACGACAAGCACCAGAAATGCCCAATATTACTACTGCCTGTAAAACATATTATAGAATAATAGAATAATATCGATTAATGAAACATATTGTGTACGTACCTTCATTAACAGAAATGAGTTATCAGGGGCTTCATGAATAAATTTGTCAATTTCATGACTTTCTAATACCTTGGATTTTTTCGGTTTCAGGTTATACGTTTCTTTTTTGAGAAATGCGTAAAATTTCGTAAATTTGGAAATATCTACGTTATTGTGTATTAGTAGACAGGACTTTAGCATAGAGTAAGTGGACCATAGCGACTTTTTGCTTGAAAAGGTTTGAAAATATGCCAGCAAACAATTTTCTGAATAAGTCCGTATTTTGTTTAACCTGCACCAATCCATAAATTTCGAGTATACCAACTCGTACCTTCGTTTGGATTTATCCGGCAATAAATTTTTAATTGCCGTATTAGCGGCATTGCGGATTTCCGGAGGTGTACAACTACTTATATCCGAATCGGAAGACATTTTATTAGAAACTGAGACTTTAAACGACAGGCTTTAAAAAATCAACTGTCAAAGTAACAATCATTGTTTTGCTATACAGCCATGGCTTGCTTTATTTCATATTTTGAAACGGAATGAAAATTATTTGAGTTTATGCTGATCGTTCTGTTCGTTTAAAAAAAAAATGTACAAACCACTTGCGGGAATCATTTTCCCGCATTCACGCAGATGAAGCATTCGCTCCCTTCGGTCGCTCATGCTTCAAAATTGCGTTCATGCGGGAAAATTGTGTTCCCGCACTTGGTTTGTAAATAACTATTTTGTGAAAAGGTGTTCCGTATTTTATTTTCAATTTTGAAAATAATCTCTCGGCCTTCGCTGCAGTCACAGGTAGAGTTAAATATAGTATTAAAACCGATACTACTTCACTAAAACTGGAAGTCATGTCAGAATCCTTTATACCTAATTATTAGTTCAGCCAAATCTTTTATACTATGCAATTGCTTTATTTCCTCTTTAAAAACTTTTTGGAATAAAATCAATTGTATACCAAATGACTCGTTTATATTAGCCTCATATTTGTCTTGCAATTGAGTTCATATTTCAGTAAGTATGTACTATCTAAATTAAGAAAGAACTTATGATGAAGAAAATTAAAATATTCAGTAATTACATTCATTGCCTGAAACCTATTTTCTATTTGACACGTGACAATATGAATAATCCTAACAAAAATCCATTTATTCTAAATATTTCTGAGTGATTACTAGACCGATGATCAACTGTAAGCCCGTCGAAATGTTTTTTTTTTTTGTGATTTCAGTTCGATTACATGCAAATTCAGTTTTCACACCCCAAATTTGAGCAATAGTTTTTGCTTGTTAGATAATTTAATAAATTAGAGATTTTTAATGTTTAAAATTAAAGGAATCAAATGTGTTAGGTTATTGATTGTAATATTTTTTATATTATATTGATCGGGGCAAAATTTTAATAACAAATATTATTACAAAAATGAATACAAAGTTTTCCATCTTGTTTTTTAATATGTACGCCTCATTTCTTTCATTTGTTTTCTTGCTCTCCAAAATTAATTTTGATAACGCCCTTAAAATATCTATATCTATGTCCTCTTTTTATTGCACTTCCGTATAAATCCCGCTCGTGGTGCTACTACAATTTTTTTATTAATATTTAATCTCGTACTTAATATAATATCAAATTTTTTTTAAGATATTCTTGCTCCGGATTGATCATCTACTTTATAAAAACCTAAAAATTATTCTTCAATTTTTAACAAAACAGGTTTTTCGTGAATGTCTCTTTCAATTTTCACGTATCTATAACTAAAACTCAATTGATCTATTTTGCCTGAATCCTGTGTAGTACCTACAATTATTGAAAAATATGGAACTATGCTCAATGGAATATCAATGGAAATGGTATAAGTATCAATATTTGTAATTCTAAGTTGTTTGCTAGGACTTCGATTAACACATTTTGAATTTGTGGACTCAAATATTTAACTTTTCCACTTGGTATATTCACAACTTGGCGCATAATATCGTCATATTCAGCTAAAAATTGAACATACGATAAAAAATTGCCATTGTAAGTATCGTAAAATGAATCTCCATCTCCACGAAAAGCAATACAATTTTTTGCCAATTTCAGTGTTATTCTTTCCAACACTTTTGACCAAAACGTCCGTTCTTTGGCAATATTTTCAACTAATGCCTTGTCAAGAAGATTTTGTCTTTTCTACTGTTCTGTAATGAAACATGCAGACTTATTTGTATTTACTTTACTCTTTGCCCACTTATTCGCGCTACGGATTTAACCTTTTAGTGACTCTTTTCAGTACCGATTTTATTATATGTATAGTTTTATATCCATCATCTAATCTGGGTTAAATGTAATCCGTGACACTGTTAAACACGTTAGAAAAAAGTGTTGCAATCCGTGTGGCAACGCGTACGCAAAAGCGCCTATAAATCCCCAGAGGAAACAATAGCAATAAATAAAAAGACAAATATAGCGAGTCCCGAGCGACAAATTCGAGGTGGGTTAATGAAAACAATGAGAAGAGCCATACATCACACAGACGGGGAAAAGAACTGCAGCGCTCGTTTCGCCTCCTCCCGCTCGAACAGCTAGAAGAATCACCTGTGTGAATCTTCATCCGTGAAAGCTACTTTCACTGGAGCTAGATAACCTACTACTCCTCCGCACTGTGTACGGCTAGGAGAGATTACCAATCTGCCAGCACCGATTGATAAGCTTTTTAATTGTCTGCGATAAACCATGCTTCCCCAAGGCAAGAGTTTACAGTGGGAAAATGTGGGAACTTTTTCTGTCATTGCGTATTAAGATTTAACGCGTGCGGAATTTAAATACTGTTGCGATGTGGTTTACTGTTGTTGGAAAATAATTACACATTACGTAGCGACACGAATTGAGAGATTGCTGTCAGCTGATGAATTTGTGAGTTAATCATCATAAGTCACTATTTTTTAAGATTTTTGCCTCTCTTTATTGCGTCAAAATTAAATATCAATTGCTTTGTATTATGATGGAATGTAATTTTATGGTAATTCTGGATATTATATAATGGCACGATGTAATAATGCGTTTAAAAACTTCCACTTATTACTTTTTTTTTCTAAACCCAAACCCAACTAAAAATATAATATAACACATACTAAAATAGCATATAAAATGTTGGTTTTAATAATTATAATGAACATATTTGTTTAATGCGTTTAAAAAACTTCCACGTATTACTTTTTTTCTAACCTCAAACCCAACTAAAAAGAATATAAGATATACTAAAATAGCATATAAAATTTTAGCTTTAATCATCATAATGTACATATTTGGTCGCTGCAAAATCTACGTGCAATAAGAATACACCGTTTTCAACAACGTTTGAGTATTAATATTTCTATCTTCAGGGGTTTGTAACTCCTTAACTAAGATGAATAGGACCTATATTCATCTAACTGTTTTTTTTCTTCTTAGAATTACATAACCTTTCATCTGTCAAAGTTTGTCACCGACATATTATCCTGTATATGTCGGAATATTTAAAATAAAAAATATTTTTAATATTTGGCGTAGTATAAGTAATTATAAAAATCAGGGTCATCAGCATGGTGATCTTATGTTTAATCTTGAGCTACCTACGTTATATTAAATCATAAATTAGCTAAAATTATTATTGCCTGTAAGTTCTCTACAAATAATTAATATCCAATGACATAATGATTAAATCTGCATGTATAAAACAATTAACAATAGTCATCGAAATCGACGAAAAAACGTTAAATCTCGTAGTACCTTCATTAACCAACTTGTAGTGTTGCATTTTGCCAGTCATGTAAACACACGTAACGGTATTGTATTTTAAGAATATTCGTGGTCGCAGAGACTCCCCACTAGGCGCTGATGATGATGATGATTAGGATGGCTTCGGGCCGGTCATCTCCAGCGTTTCCCAATGCGTTGCATTCGCGATGATGACATAACGCAATTCATTTGACAAAAACTAATATCTGTGTTATACAACACCTCCTACAGCAAGCTGACCCCGTGCACGGTCGGGATGCAGATGAGGAATTTGCGTGCCTTCTGGGAGGTGCAAGTTAATTTGCGGCTGGTTACTCGAAGTAATTACACGCTCATAATTACTGATTAGGGAGTGCTGAGGAAATAATTGTGGAAGTCAATTATTCACGTTAACCGCGATAACTTCATCAAATTGAAAGTAAGCATTTATAACCGAATCTTGAGCATGTGGTAATGTGGTCCATAAAAATAACATAAGTATTAATAACACCGCTTAATTTTCGAGATTCCCATCGAGCAACAAATGGTGGTAATCCAGATCAGGTCTGAATACATAACGCCAATAAATCAAGCGAATGAACACTAAACAGGCCGCTTAATGTTAATTAAACAGCCATTGTAGTCTAATATGCTGTTGCCGTGGCGCCTCGCTGAGCACGCAAAAAATTAATAACAATATTAATTAATTAATTCTTAAATGCGCGATAAAAACTATACCTGCTGCATGCGCGTCAACAGGAACCGCATTATCTCCGATTCGATCTGCGATCATTAAACAATAAAGCTAATATTTATTACACGGATCTAATCTAGTTAATATTAATAATAATAATAAAGAAAAAATCGCCGGTACGATTTAATCAAACCAACTGCATTACACTGCGAGCTATTAATCTATTTCACAAAGATTGAATAACAATGTGACTCGATTATATGATAATCAATTTTACAAGGCTCCGCCGCACACAAACAATGTATGTGTGTCACTATAAATCAACGATTTTCCATCGATCATTGATCGGCGGCTCTCGTGGGAAATCGAGGGTTCGCAAGAAGAAAGTTTAGTATTTGTATTTTCGTGGGACGGAAGATTTGAATATTTAATTTCGTCGTGAAAATTTGTGGGTGTGCATTCAATTTTGTTTACATTACGGTCCCATGAATTTATTGTTACTGTTGACGTCTAGTATATTGCATTGTAATGTAGATCCGTTTAGGAATTATGTTATCTGTTTAATCGCATAAATGTAATACGAGGAGGTTTCGTATTACTAATCGTTTTTTACTTTTGGATCGCCATTATTCTTTTAAAGGTTTACATCCGGGAGCTCAGAAGACTTTAGACTTTTACGTACCACATATAATTCAGTATTTTATTTGTATTTTGTTATGTATCACAATTTATAAAATATATCCTTCAAAGTATGGTCTGTTTGTTTTAAAGATCCTTCACATTGTTGCTTTATGTTGGTCAAAACAAAAATCGATTCAAAAATCGCTACATATTGAACCGTAACCTCGTTTTCGAGATACACTAATAACACTAACAGAGTTGCCACTAATACTTTCGTGAGAAATTGCAATGTTGGTGGATCTAAAACGACTATACCATCTCGATGATGATAAGTACACATAATAAATCTATGGTATTTCAAAACGTCAAACGTCATGACTAATTTTCTAAAGTTTTCGCGATGGTCATAAATCAATAAAAATAAATGCGATAAATTATACAAAATAAGACCATTACAGGAAGAATTGGCAGAAACTTATTAAATGTTTTATAAGCTAGCTCAGTATAACTCGGTTGAGGAACTGATAATACAATTCAAAGGGAAGATTACGATACGTCAATATATGCCCAAAAAGCCGGTGAAAAGAGGATATTAGATGTGGATCCGAGCAGATGATCAAGATGGCCATTGCTGGAATAATTGGCAAAAACTTATCTATCGTTTTATAAGTCAACTCAATATAACTCGGTTGACGAATCGATAATACAATTCAAAGGGAGGAGTACCATATGGCAATATATACCCATGAAGTTGCTGAAAATAGAATATAAGATGTGGGTCCAAGCAGATGATCAAGATTTTATTTCACAGTTTCAGCTGGGAAGGTGAATAAAATTTTTGAGAAAAAATGAGTGCGACACTCATTGATTCTGCGACAGAAGTTGACTAGAGATCTAGGGAAGAGACTGACAAGGGAAAATTTACTGGTTTATAGAACAGCAAGAAAAGAAAGAAAAGGCATTCGATCTGATTCAAATTTAGATGAAAAAATATGAATAGAGGAGAATCAATGTGGAGAATGAGCAAGAAGAGAATAAGCAGTGAAATGGTGGAACAAAAATCAGTGTTGTGTTTAAGTAATTTTCATAATCCAGAAGCTGAAGAAATCGTTGAAAGAAGGCAAATAGATGGAACAAAACTGAAAATAAACATGATAATGAGCAAGAAGAGAATAAGCAGTGAAATGGTGGAACAAAAATCAGTGTTGTGTTTTAGTAATTTTCATAATACAGAAGCTGAAGAAATCGTTGAAAGAAGGCAAAAAGATGGAACAAAACTGAAAATAAACATTTGAACATATGGGTTATGTAGATAAATCCAATATGTTAAAATACGTTGAATTCATTAGGAAATAGACTGACAGTCAAAAAATGGTAACATCAAATTTTATTGGCATTTTCTTTATTGTTAATGATTTAACAATTGTTAATTCAATTATTCTATTTAAAAATACCTCGAATGAACGTACTCTAACTCTAAAAGAATTTCGATTACCAGTCGAGAATAGTTTAATTGGCGCTAGCACTGAACACTGAACAGATTTAACAATTTAGAGGTCTAGAAGTGAAAGGGTTTAAGTAAATTTTTGGTAGTTCTGAGATAAATGGCTTTAAAGTTAACTTGAATTTCAAAATTCCAGGAATAAGTTTAGAAAACTGTGTTAATATTTTAGACATTTTTAGACGTTTTTAGACTTTTTCATTTCACTATTAGTTAGTTAAATGGCTTAAATTTGTATAAAATTATAGAAATATACCAAAGAAATTCAAAATTTATCAATGCATTTCATCAAAACTGTAGATGTTTAGTAAAAATTGATTAACTTGCTTTTCAAAATTCCAGGATTAAGTTTAAAAAACTGTGTTGATATTTTAGACATTTTTAGACTTTTTAGACTTTTAATTTCACTATTAGTTAGTGAAACGGCCTAAATTTGTATAAAATTATAGAAATATACTAAAGAAATTCAAAATTTATCAATGCATGTTATGAAAACTGTAGATGTTTAATAAAAATTGAAACTTGTTGCTGAAACTTCTAAAACATTTAATGAAAATATCGAAAATGTGGACTAACATTTCTAAAATTTGAATAAAGTTGTTGAAAATATTGTTGTTGAAAGAATTAAACAAAATATAAAAATTACATTAAAATCTATAAGGTGTTATTGATATTCATTGAACACACCAACATTTTAGATTTAAAAATAAATCTACCATAAAATAGACGAAACTGTTTATTTAAATTTCTACAATTTGTATATACTAATCATCAAAATTTGGAAAAAAAATTATAGATATGTATTTCCAAACAAAATTTAAAGTTGCTAAATTCGCACAACTGTGGAACTTATATAAAATTTTCGTAATTAGTTAAGAATTGTTTAAAATTTGTACAAAATTCTAAAAATTTACAAAAAATATATAAATTTATCAACGAAATTCATAAAAACTCTAGATATTATAAAAAAAGTTGTTACTAAGTTTATAAAAAATTGAATGAAAGTGAGGAGCATTTCAAAACTTTCTATATAGTTAGGCAAATCTGAAAAATTATAAAACTTAGGGCAGAAAGACCCCATCTGGGGTCGATAGACTTAATAAAGATCGTTTTATATATAAAACTTTAAAAAATATATCCAAAAATCTATTAATGAGAGTCATTGAACAATTACACAATTTGTAGAACATGGAAAAACATTATTAAAAGATACCACTTTGTGGAATACTTAAAATTTTATAAAAGTAAAAAATATACAAAAAAATCAAAAGTTACTAATGAAATTCACAAAGCACGTTACTCTCAATTGTGAAATTTACATAAATTTGTTCTTTTCTTGTCATTTCAGTTTTTTTCATTCCAGTTCTTTTCATTTTCAAATCATTTCAATTGTACTGGTGTACAAATTTACAAATTTATCTAAAATTGTCAAACAGTCTATAAAAATATTTAGTAAGGTACTCTACTACAAAATAACAATTCAAAAATATCTCAAAAAAGATTAATTTTAGCGAAACGTTGTGTTATTAAAAATATAATTTAACATAAGATTAAAAAAAAAATACTACGTGTACCATATAAAAAATTACAGCTTACAAACATTTCCGGTGTAACCGGAAATCCTAAGAAGATATTTTAATGTACGTAGGTACTAATAGTCATCAAAAACCAACTCGATGAATTGAAATTTTGTCAAAAATTTAAATTAAACAATATTATACCTACAAAAATTATACATAAAATTTAAATGAGAAATCCACAAACGTTAAATTAACGTGTAAGCCTAACCTAACCTAACCTAGCCCTAACCCTAACCTAACCTAGCCCTAACTCTAACCTAACCTAACCTAACCACCCTGCATACTCTAAGCTGAGGTTCTAAGAGAAAATAATATTAAATTGTACCAGGAAGTGGTTACTTCTTGGTGAAACATTTTGATTTGGTTAATAAAGAAAACACTTGGTAAAGTTTCACCGCCTAAACAATTGTAGAGTAATTCTATAAAACTTCTGAAACTTTACCAAGTGTTTTCTTTATTAACCTAAGAAAATAATAAACACAAGATTACAATTAAAACCCACCAGCATGGGTGGAACCTTACTTTAAAATTTGAAATTATGCGAAAATACATCTTTCAACAAAATCTTTAATTTATTGAATCTTGCAAAATTTCCATAAAATTTTGACAAAAATCTCATGAAATTCTCCATTTTATTTAATTTCGCTAATCTTTGTAAATAATTTGTAGATTATACGCCTCTGAAGATGGCTTTAAAAGGCCGAAACTAGTTAAGCAAAATATTTATTTTTTAATTTTTTAAATTTAATTTAAATTTAATTATTCAAAAGAAAGAAATTCTCGAAATAAATAAACAACACGACCTGTGACATACCAGTAAGTACTCCCAAATCAAACCCACAATATAATTTATTTAATCTTGCAAAATTTCATACAATTGAAAAATATTTTAACTTTGATATCAAGTCAAACATTTAAAAAAACAAACACAAACACAAGCCAAACACTTTAGATTCTACTGTTCTTTTATTACTCTATTCTACTAATTTACTTTAAATTCTCCCAAGAAAATCTAATATTGTATATTATATATACTTATGTTTATATCTACTACAAGTACAATATTACACGACAAATGTCATTTTCACAACAACAACAGAAATCAAACACTTTAGATTCTACTATTCTTCTATTACTCTATTCTACTAATTTACTTTAAATTCTCCCAAGAAAATCTAATATTGTATATTGTATATACTTATGTTTATATCTACTACAAGTACAATATTACACTACAATAGTCATTTTCGGTATGTTAAGCCTGCAAATTTTTGAATTAGTTCGTCAATGTCAAGTTTTTGGTAAGTTCTGACTCTATCAATAAAATTGGTAGATCAGGGGCTTTATATTCAGATAAAGTATATCATACAGGGTGATTCTTTAATATTGCGAAACACTTTAAGAAACGATTCTTTGTCATGAAATAAGATGGGTCTTTCATATAAAGTAGGTTGACATACGTCAAATTTGACGTATCACTTAATAAAACTGTTTAGCCTTAAAATGTATAACTAATACTATATAACTATACAAACAGTGAAATGTGCGATATGCACTTTGTTTATGACCTTGCAAACGGCAATGCTTTAGCAGCTAGGCGACTTTATGAAGAAAGTTATCTATAGTTTTACATTTTAAGGCTAAACAGTTTTATTATGTGATACGTCAAATTTGACGTATGTCAACCTACTTTATATAAAAGACCCTTCTTATTTCTTGACAATGAATCGTTTCTTAAAGTTTTTTGCAATATTAAAGAATCCCTCTGTATATGTTTTAACCTCTTTTGCCGTAGATAACGATCATTCTCATATACAATGTGTTACAGAAAGTCATAAATACGAGTATATAAAATTATCTTAAAATAATGTCAATAATTTAGGCCCGTATCTATAGTCCGTACTTGAGCTTGAGTTCGACTCAAGTCGTATATTTGGTTGCGTTTAGTCCATAAACGTTTATAGAAAATATGCAACCAAATATACGACTTAAGTAGAACTCAAGCTCAAATACGGACTATAGATACGGCCCTAAAAATATGCAAATTAATTTTTTGCTTCGAATCATTTTTAACCAAGCGTTCATCAGCGAAGATTGTTCTTAAAACTTTCGGCTGTTCGAAGATTTAATAAAATAATTACATTGCGCACATTCCTTTTCAAATTTAATGTCAATATCATTAACGTATTGAAGTTGTGTGCATTATTTCATCATCTGTGGCTCATATATTCAACTCGATGGGAAATGGTTTTTAAATTATAATTTGAATTTTACACGTGCATGGCTGGCGCTTACACACGCAATGGTTTGAATATAGCCATCGGTAGTATTAAATCCATATGTGTTTTTATAGTTAGAGAAATTAATCAATTGTAAAATGCATATTGTTTGAGTAAGAATTGGGTTGAATATAGCCATCAGTAATATTAAATCCAAATGTGTTTTATTTTATATTTAGAGAACTTAATCAATTCCAAAATTCATATTGCTAAATTAAGAATTTGTAATAAATATATTTTACAATCAAGTTAAATTACAAGTTATAAACTCAATCGACTCTCTAAAACATACAAAAATAAGTGATTTTAAAATAATGTATATTACATGACATATATTGATGATATCGAATTATTATGCATCATGCATATAAATATGGATTCATGAGCTCGAGGTGCACTTTAAAACCGAATACAGAAATAAGTATATAGGGCAGAATCATCAGTTCCGAACTAATGATCACGTTTTTCCACGAGACCACAATTACTTGCCAAATCTGGCGAACATTTAAGAGGAAAACGCCGCACAGGCTCACGGCCCGACTTCACTTTTCAACTGGAAATTACAAGCTTATGGCGGCTAATGCGTGCGTTGAAAAGGTTTACGGCATGTAAATTTCCACGATATTCACTTTATTGCCCTGATAAAACTGGATGCGCACTAATTGATGATTCCGGCGGGCGAGTTTGCCGAAAAATTACCAAATTAGGGACCATAAAGATGCAATCGCAGCCGTAGATTTATGTGAAAGCGCAATGAAACGCTGCTTAAGTTTATTTCCGCAGATTTTGGGACAAATTCGCGCACAAACGAAATTATTGTTATAAACAAGACGAATGTAAGCAACTTTCTCAAAATAGAATGATTAGATGTAATCGTAATTCGAGATTGTGTGTTATGATTTGTATTGCAAAACACGGCAGTAATTTATGTGTGTGGAATAACTGAATGGATGAAATAATTATTGAGATACGTTTGTGCATTGCCGCCTCCTGTGAGGCCTGTGTAAATAATTTAATTAGCGCCCATTCATGTGAAAACAGTGGGAATCTTGGATTTCAAAAAGGCGTTGTCAAAGGTGTCAAAACATTCCGCCTCTTTGAGATTTATGGAAATTAGCTGTGGCTTTGTAAATCCTGTGGCTGGCTCTTCCGGCAGAGTCGCGGGTCAGAGGTGAGAAGCAGGTGAAAGAGTTCGGCCGTCAACACTGTTTTAAAGTTACACTTGACTCGCTTTACTAATGCGAAGGTGGGACTGCGTGGAATTGAGTTATACTTCACGCCACTAACCTTCCAAAATCTTATATCTCACGATTAACGGCCTCAAAACCATTTCGATTTCATTAATAGCCAATTTGCGAAGACCTATTTTATTCGTAATGGATTTATAATTCCAGTTATAATTACGAAACCTAATGGTCATTGTGCACAACCACATGTATTCGTACATGTATAAATAATTGATCGAGGCCTGGGTTAAATTATTAATTTTAATTATACATGTACCTAACTTCCGAGTATAAGCTTCTAATAATGCTTGCCAATTTGAATAAAATACCGATAAATACCCATAACTTAAACCTGTAATTAATATTCAATTATTCTCCGTATTCATAATAAGCTTGCCAAATTTAATTACGATGCGCCATGCTACGGTTTGCACATTTGGGAAGATGTATCTCGGCGCAAACATCTATTAATAAAAGCGATGATGCAAAAAATTTGCACACATGCCATTGCGTCATCCCATTCTAAGCGATTAAGCAGCGCGAAAGTGGCGTCCAGTTTCGAAGATCGCGTGCCATTTTTTTTCCGCCAAAATAACCAAAAAAGGAGCAAACCGAAATATGGTAAGCCAGGAGCCGTCGCAGATGCGTGCCTAATTACCAGCGACATGCACGCTCTGTGCACAATGGGAATTACATTAATTACTTAAGCGGCCAATTTGTGCTTTATATTTTCGGCCTGTACGTTTGTACGTAACGAGATAGTTTAATGATGGAGATAATAGCAGCGTGTTGGCGGCACGCAATGCGAGCTGAGCAGGTGTGCGTTTAAACGCACAATGAAATAATCTGCACATTTCAAAAGCCGGACCCCACCTGATGCTCACAATACGTCTATAATTTCCCGATTCAATTTGCATATTATTTATTTTCACGATTATTTACTAGTTAGTACCATTATTAATAGATTAGCATAGTTGATGTAGCTGTTATTCATTGAAAATTCATAATAAAGTTGTGGAAATGAAGGAAAGCGTTTTTATTGTTTATTCGCAACAATTGTTTCGCCACACTGAAGCTTCATCAGGCAAATGATTCTTCATGAGGCGACTGTTGCGATTAAAAATTAAAATTGAACAATTTTAACTTTAAATATTGTATTGATGAGGAGGATACTTGCTGAAACCAAAATTAAAAAATTAGAAATTAAAACAATTTTAAAATTTTTAAAAGTGCTTTACTTTATTACATACAACTTGATTAATAGCTTGCTGAAACAAAAATTAATAATTAAAAATCAAACAGTTTTAAAAAATTTAAAAGTGCTTTACTTTATTACATACAACTTGATTAATAGCTTGCTGAAACAAAAATAAAAAATTAAACAGTTTTAAAACATTTATTTTCTCTTGACATGTAATAATTTGTTTACTGTCATCTTGATTGACTCGGTAAATGAGACTTTACAGGCACGGTGCCTGTAAAGTGTTGCTATGGTAACTTTAGAAAGTACTTCTGTTAACAACAACGACTTCTCCTCTGTCTTCGATATTATTAACCAGCAATTTATACAACTCCTCACGTCGACAAGCCCCATTTATCCCAAAAATTGTCGCTACTTTTATCATCAGGTACTTATCGTCCGGAGCCTCTCTCACAAATTTATCAATGTCTTGCCTTCCCAAATTTGCAGATTTTTTCGGTTTATAACCTAATGACTTCTTTTTCAAAAAACAGGTAACTTTTGTGAATTTTCCAATATCTACATTTTCGTAAACTAATAAGGTACTCTTCAACATCGACATAAATGCCCACAATGATGATGGCTTGTAAATAATTGACTTTTCATAAATATAGCTCATAATTAAATCTTCATTAACTCCCTTAAAGCCTTTTTTCTTCCTCCAGTTGTTAAATAAGTTGTATTGCTGCTGATACCTTTCTCTGGATTTTTCTGGGATCAAGCACACATTCGCCGCTTCGACATTTTCTTTAATTTCACAAATACTTGCATCAAAATCACCTTCGAATTCTTCATCTCTATCAAATTCCATAATTAATTGGCCACAATATCTGTCTGTATTCACTATTGACGGCTTTACTATTTGTAAACAATGACAATTGTCAATCCATTTACATCACAGCAAACTATGTGTAACTATGTATATGTTTCTGAATATGTCAAAAGATAATGATTTTTTTGAATTTTCAGCAAGAGAAAATAAAATGTTGTACGCGGCTCGCTTGCAATTAGCCTTTATTGGGGCTCGCCTCATTACAGACTGCAAACTTTCCAGCTCGCCCATAAAGGCTAATTTACTAAGCTTGCCACGTAAATAACTATTAAAAGTGCTTTACTTTATTACATACCTACAACATACTTATATGCGTACTTTTGTAAATTTGGATTTACAATTAGTAATTAGTAATAATAACTAGTACTTGGGTAGTTTTATGAATATGTAAATTAATTAGTATAAGAGAGGGAGGAGTACTTTTGTAGATTTGGATTTACAATTAGTAATTAATAATAATAACTAGTACTTGGGTAGTTTCATGAATAGGTAAATTAATTAGAACAAGAGAGGTAGGAGTAGGTAATTTAGGGGTACATTGTTTTTTTTTCTAATTTTTTTTTAATTGAAATATTTTGAAACCCTGATGATGTGAAAGGTCAAAATGTGCGCAGTTGGATGGGGGGAAATTTCGTGCACAATATTGTATCTGTCTTTTTATGTTCAGATTATTGGTTTCGGAGGTATAAATCATTTTCAGTAAGGAAATCTGTTATTTTGGGTCGATTTATTTGAAAACCAAAAGACGTAGAGAGCGAAACTTATTTCATTTTACCTGTATAATCGAGTTTTACAAATTTGCAATACTTGTGATTTTTTTCTCAGATCAATCGTTTAAGAATTATTAATTATTTATTGAAAATCAATTTGTTATATTAATTCCACTTTGGAGAAAAAAAAACGACCTGATAAATTTACTTCGTCATATTTAGTGATGTAAAATTTTTATTTCAAGAGCTATCGACTTTATCTTTGTAGACAATCTGAGGGCGACATCTGAGAAGGCTCATGGTGAATTTAATTGACCCCCGACTTATCTAACTGTACAAAAAAAAATATTAATGGCTGCACCAAAAAATATCGAAAATTTGATTTTTCTCGAAAACCGCAAAATGTATTTAAGAAAAAACAAGGGCAGTCTTCTCGGAGATATATAATTTTGAAGTAAAAAATGTTCTGCGACGCGTGGTTTTCGAAATATTAAATATGTTATCTAAAAATTTTAAATCTCTTAGGGTAGGTATGTATGGAAATATTTTCGAAAAATCTCGCTAACTGGGATTCGGCAAAAAATTATAATCATGGATCATAGATCTGAATATAATCAATAATCAATAAAGAATATCAGGTCCAGTTTTGCATGGAGATTTTGAATTTTGCATTGGCAGTTTGACAAAAAAAAATCCCTCCGGTACAGGGCCGTCTGAAGTGTAAAAAACGACAAAATCGTGGTTTATAATTTTTTTTATTTTTCCCACCCACCCGAAGAATCGTCAATGCAGTATTCTTGTAGAAAAAATCACGGTGCTTTGTATGGTACCATCGGAGCTGTAATATGACGATTGAAAGTGACAGAAAAATAATACTGAAATGTTACGTTTTGTTTGCGCGTTAAACTTGTAATATCTCAAAAACCTGAGGATGGACGATGCCGAAACTTTTTTGTAGACGTGCCCAGAAGGCAATAAAATAAGTGCGGTAGTTATATTTCGCTTGGAGCAACGGTTAGACGGTGATAAATTAATTTGTCTTCGCTAGTCACCGTTTTGAAAAAACTCATCGAAACGACATTTAGATGAGAAAATGTCGTTCTTTCGATCGCCGAAAACGCGGTTATCGTGCTTTTTTTTTAAAGTCGTTAAAATGTATTCTAATCTAAAAATCGAATACACAATTTAATTTTGAAATTTCGACCGGATTCGGATCCCACTCGGAACGCAATTTTTTTTCCATATTTTTCCAGAAAAGTCTCAGAATATGGTACATCGAGTTGGGTATATTGAAGGTCGCGAAAAGGGGCGAAAATTAGTATTTTCGATAAGAAACGAAGGGGTGGGGAAGGGGGATGAAATTCATATGGAAGTAGAACTTCGTAGAGAGGCACGTTGGGTATTTTTTTAATGAAAATTTGTCAGTTTTCGACACAATCGACATTGAAAATTGAAAATTTCTGTTTTGAACTCAATTTTCTGACGTTGGCATAACTGTTTTTAATTTTTTTTTTAATTTGAACAATCTTAGAATTTTATATATTGTAAAATAACGTATCATTATAATTATAAAGACAGAAACTGGAGCTCGGGAATTTGAATTAGTTTATATGTAGTTTAAATTAAATAATTAATAATAATAATAATAATAAAAATATTAAGCCTGTATACTAATACTAATTACTAATAAGTAATGAATCCCCCATCCATATGAATTTCATCCCCCTTCTACACCCCTTCGTTTTTTATCGAAAAAACTAATTTTCGCGCCTGTTCGCGACCTTCAATTTGATCTTCCAACTTGATGTACCATATTCCGAGACTTTTCTGAGAAAATATGGAAAAAAAACAGCGTTCCGAGTGGGATCCGAATCCGGTCGAAATTTCAAAATGAAATTGTGTGTTCGGTTTTTAGGTTAGAATCATTTTTTTCGACTTTTTGAAAAAAAATCCCACGATATTTTTATTAGTTATTACTAATGAAACTATATGGCTTACTAATTAAGGTCGACTAATTAAAAGCACCGAGATTGAGTTTCGAAAATGTTTACCTAAATGTAATAACAATATGTGAGTTTAACAAAATTGAATGTTGCACAGCAAAAATTTTATCACGCAACTTATATAATTTTTACTTTTCTCATGCAGTTTCAGAAAGTATCCTCCTCATCAATATAATATTTAGGGTTAAAATAGTTCAATTTCACTCGGTGTTTAAATTTTTCTTATCACATAATGAAACACAAAATTTCACCACCTCAAACATCAAACTTGATGTACCTGAGACATTCACTACAATAAGACTAATGATAATGATAATAGCAATCGCTACCTCAAATCAACAAGAAAAAAATTGCTTGATTCTCCTAAAAACCGATTGTTTATATAGATTACAAATGGTTCAATTTCACTCGGTGTTTTAATTTTTCTTAATCATATCATACACAAAATTTCACAACTTCAAACATCAAACTTGATGTACCCGAGACATTCACTACGATAAGGCCAATAATAATAATAATGATCATAGCAATCGGTGCCTTAAATCAACAAGAAAAAAATTGCTTGATCCACCTAAAAACCGATTGCTCATATAGATAACAAAACAATATAAGAAAAATTATTCACATTAATTTGTCTACGTATGTATTTTCCTTTCTATGTATTTGTATATTCCGATTAATAGCATCCCATTTCATTGATTAATATCTAATCCTTGAAACTAGGATGTTTCAAAATTTGCTCACATAAGAAAAAGTGTTGAGACTGTGCCGATGTTCTGCGCCAATAGTAAGTGTGTCAGTGCCAGTCAAATTTCTCAAAGGCGAACCTTACTTTTCGGCTTCTATGACATTAAGTGTTAATTGAAACCTGCTTGAATGTGGAGTTTGATTTGTAACGCGCGTGTCATTAGATTTTTGCCTGGTGGTGGATGAAAGGTCGATGTAATGCGGACGTAATTGTGATGCAGATGTTATCTCGGCTGGAATTATTGAGATGTGTGTTGGAGTGATGAAATGTATTGCAGGAATTATGATCATCTTCATCGTATAAAAAAAATCATCTTGTAATGTGTTGTGTGAGGATGATTAAAAATTATGGAATGATATTATTATGATTTATAATGTATAATTAGATTTGACCGTTTTTATAAATGATAAATCGTTGGTATACAGGAAAAAGTGGATAAGTCCAAAATTTAGTGCTTTGGTTTTTTTTAATATCAATCTATCTAATCATCATTTATCTATAACATGAGATGAATCTATAAATTCATCTGAACAAAATATCTCATTCTCATGAGATATTTACTATATCTTGCATTATGTTTGCTCTTGAATTCCATATTAGTTTAAACAGTATATTCCTTGTATTCTTGTTTGTTTCCCATTCACATGATCCATGCACAATATCTCATTATTTCACTTACCTACTATATTTGAGATTACTCATAATTTTTAAATTACACTTATCCTGATATTGCACCAAAACATTTAATTTCATAAGTTCATAGCACATTTGTAACCCGAATGAAATGTTTGCACACATTTTGGGATATCAACCGCTTGCAAAAGTTGCACAATTCGTCGCCCATTTACAATAATTTTTGATCAAATTGATGATTTTTTTAACGTATGCCAAATATTACATCAAGCTCCATTACTTGTTATCATTATCGCTGCATCAGTGATGAATTTCATAAAATCATCGATGGTTCAGTGGTAATGTGTTGCATCGTTTAAGATGTTATCATTATTACTTGTTATCATTATCGCTGCATCAGTGATGAATTTAATAAAATCATCGATGGTCCAGTGGTAATTCGTTGCATCGTTTGAGATGCATTTCCATGGTCACTACAATCATGATGATTGCATTTCTCATTTATGGCATTCTAAAATGTATCTTCGTGAGGAGGTCCTAAGATTACACTGGTCGACAAATTTTGACCAATGTGTTGTCCCTTGAATTTAAATGCATTTTTCGGAGAGTACTTACTATGCATATGTACAAAATGAAAAAAAAAAAGAAATTGTTGGAGGTATTTAAAAAAACATACTTTCATAGTATTTCTATTATTTACTTACAAAAACACGTTCTCAGTTAGAGATAGGTTAGAAAAGTTATAACAGTAACTGCCAAACTGTAATTTTAATCCAGTATTGCCATAAAAAAAATTTGGAATCTGTCTAACATCCCGAAAAGAATTAAATTAGACATTTTGCAAACATTGCAATACTTAAAAAAACCTAACGTCCTAGAAATTGTTTCTCACGTTTCGAAAATCAGCAAAAAAAATTCTATCGGAAACAGCTATTTAGCTCTAAGGGACAAAAAATGTGTTGACCAGTGTTATCTGAGTGCCTGATTGTGTTAGTTCATTTAGCGTTATCCAGGGTGCACCACGAGGAGGCGAACTAACTTTACACCCCAAGTTAATGATTAATCGCTTCAATAGTAGGTATGTTGTAGTACTTTTACTACCCCAGCGGAATATTTAATTATGTTGGTAATTTTTAGTTACTTAAAGTACGTGTATTCTTGATGTCAAAAAAGTTAGTCAAGAAGTTTTACGTTACACTGACAGATTCAGTGACATACTGCAATAATATTCGAGGTGACCTTATTTAGGTAATTTGACAGATTGTCAATTTTTTTACAATTTTTTTCTGTAATGACAGAAAAATACTATTTAGTGATACTTGATTGTAATTACATATTATCGGTACTGTCTCCATGGTTGTTAGTTAACTGATATCAGCCACGGCCGTTAAAATTTAACAGACGTGGACATTTATTTATTTTGGTGTTCACAAGCGTTACTACATAACCATCACAGCATACTTGAAATATGTCATTATGATTTATGGAAATAATTTCGCAAAATTCAATCCTTTTTTATTTTAGTATCACGAAAAGTATGAAACAACATACAGCCGATATGGATATAACCCATAGTGGCCTAATACCGTTATATACTATATTAATAAAGAATTGTAGTCGCTTTCAATAGACATTTATTTCCAACGTCATTCAGTAATATTTATTTTTGCTATATATTTTGTAGTTAATGAAGAAAAACAATACAGATAGGATTATATTAATATTCTATCCACATTTTTAAGTCATTACATTCCGAATTGTAGTTGATTTCAATAGACATTTCTTTCCAACGTCATTCAATAATATTTATTTTTGCTGTATATTTTGTAGTTAATGAAGGAAAACAATACAGAATGGATTATATTAATATTCTATCCACATTTTCAGTAGCTTTATTTTTGTGTGTCTTAAGTGTGCATATTTAACAATAAATTTCATCCGTTAATAAATAATAATACATATTATTATATCGTCGTAAAGTAGATGAAAAAACTACACATAAATGTATAACCTCGATTAGGCTATGCAGAGAAACTGATTTTTTTCATTATATAAACACATACTATATTTGATGGTAACAATAAATAACTTTTAAGAATATAAAAGTATAAAATATCTCCAATAATGTAACCATTTGTATTCCTAAATATCATATGTTAAGTTATGGAATATATTATGTGAAAGCAATCAGAAAGGATGAGATTTTATTTCGGTTTTATGTGTTTGGGTTTGCATTGATTAATTGGTAACATTTGCATTATTTTAGTGACTTAATCCTCCAGCAAATGAATAAATTTGGGAACAGGATAAATAATTTGTCAATAAATTTTTACAAAATCAAAAATATTTACATTTAAAACATGTTTGTATACATATCATAATATATATTTATATATATATATATATATATATATATATATATATATATATATATATATTAATTTCGTAGTACTCGTTTACAATTATCCACAAACCAGTGGAACTATGATAAAAGAATGACTACTGTTTTTTTACAAAAAATATTCTCAAAAGTGTTGTGTAAATTTATGAAAATTACAAAAAGTATAAAACCCCTTATGCGAAATGTTATTGACCTAATTTTTGTATTTAAATATGTCGTTGTTTTCATTAGTTGTTTGAAAACTTAAGTTTATTTTTTTTATTTTTTGGGGATTAGGTAGGTCAGGTGAGTTTAATACAATTTTGTGGTAAAGTTTAATGAACTGGGCACATATTATATGTATTTAATGATTGTATAAAAGCAGAAAAAAATGATAAAATTTAAAAAATAATATATTGTAGTGACGTTTCGGTGCTTAACAGTGCACCTTTTTCAAACTATACGAGGACTGGAATACTGGAAGGGTTAAAAAATACATCAACACAAGGGTTGAGAAGTCATGGTTACAAAAATTGGTGAGGTGAAACATATTATTTAGTATTTGGTTTAAAAATGTTGTCATAAGTTCTAAAGGGTGATATAGACAATATGTTCATATTATTTCAAGCTGAGGGCAAATATAAAACAACAGTTTGCATGTTGTCCTTCGGATAAACGTTCATTACTTGAGTGTTTTGTTGAACTTATACATATATAATAAATATTAATAATATCAACGATGAAGAATAATATATCTGATTTATTAAATTTTGATAAATCAGCGCTAATTAACCAAATGTACGTATATTCTTGACGTCAAAAAAAGTCAGTTAAGAAGTTTTACGTACACTGACAGATAAAGTGACATACTGTAGTAATATTCGACGTGACCTTATTTTGGTAATTTGACAGATTGACAATTTTTTACATTTTTTTTCTTAAATGACAAACAAATATTATTTCGTGATACTTAATTTTAATTATTCATCAGTACTAGAATTCATTCAAACAATCCTAAAAACCTTCCAGGATTGCGCTTAATGGGTCATCCATTAAAACATGTTTCTGATCTTTATGTCCAAAAACAGAGTATATTTCTCAAATCTAGTCTCATCAAACAAAAGGATAGTGTTCCTTAACGTACCTAAACACAGGATATTTGAAAGAGGTGGCTTTTACTCTTGCATAACCATGTTCCTTAATCTACCAAATAAACTTAAAATCATAAAAAACAGAAAACTGTTCAAAAAACTAATATATCAATTTATCTTAGACCTAGAGCCAAACCACTTGAATGAATTTTATAACCGTTAATTACAATGTATTTTGTATCTTAAGATTTGTAACTGATTTTGTGACATGTATTTCATTTTATTATTATTAATCATCTGAAATAAACAATGTTATTCTTATTATTATTATTATTATTAAGTATTTACGTTTTGGGAGTAGAGCCCATTATTTTGTATAGTATTAAGTGTTTATTGTAAAATTTAAATCCCATTCATTGTAAGATATTATATCAATATTGTACATTGTGAAATAACTATTGTGTGTAGTTTTAGAACGCATATTTAAGAAGGTGTGCAAAATTGTTTCCATCAGTACTGTATTGCTACTGAAGATGGCTGCATTGCGGCCGAAATATGCATTTAGAAAACAGAGTTTTTTTTTGTGAGAAGGCTGTTCCGTATTTAATTTTCATTAATAAAAACACTTTGTTTAATTATAATTTTATATAAGTATCTAAAACTAACCAAAAGTGGAAATATAAAAAAAACTACTAATTAAAAAACGTAATATAAAAAATATTATCGCTGAAATAGATATTACTATAACTGAATTTCACTTAGTACTTAAAAACTCTTAATTAGCTCTTCCAGTTATTTTTTTTTAAATTACCCTAATTGGTGCTACTCAGGATATTGAATCAGTCACAGTCTCTACAGTCTCATTAAATCTATAGAGTAATTGAGTTGTCCTGAACGTAATGTGCTACAGGTAGTATAAATATTGCTTATAAGGAACACACTAATAGATCCGAAATGGAGACTCCATACAAATCTAAATATGTAAAGTAGAAGGTACATATATCTACATATATGGTGAAAACAGTTTTAATTAGTTAAAATACTGGAATCGTTATCTTCTGCAAGATCTTTATTCGCTTGATATGTATACATGTCGTTGTAGGTATATAAAGTAGTAAATTTAGGACGGTATTTTTTGTCAGTTGGGATTTATAGATAAGCAAAGTTAATGTTGACAAAATGAAAATGGTATTTATAATTTTATTGGCGACACAAATCAAACAGTTCTTGTAAACAATTCTCACATCCGCCTTCTTCCTCTGTTCGCCCTAATATCACGACTACTGTTGCTCGTAGCCATACATCATTGTCGTCTTTATCTAATAACTGTAGCGGGTACAGCATAAGTATATTGTTAAATTCGCCATATCTAAATGGACTCCTCGGCGATACCATTAATCAAAACAAAAGTGTTGGTCTGTCGCCGTTCCCGGATCAAATCGCTCGTGCGATACTATACCATGCTGACACCTCAAGCACTGCAATCATCATCTCTGATCTAGACTCTTGTGGAGAGTCGTGACGGTATCGTGTGACAGTGACCAATTTAGCACTTAGTCGACAGTCATTGCTTGTCATCAGCAAGTGATTTAAAGTACCATCGCAAGTCTACAAAGCGAATCATAAACAGGTAAATTATTATTTTTACACATATATCAATTTAAATACTAAAACAGAACAAGAATGTTAAAGTGTACATTATCAGAAATATGTGTTAATAGGTAGATGACATGAGATTAACATATAATATTATTAAAACTTATGTTAAGTAAATATTTTTTAGGTTGATGTAAATCATCACCATTGAAGGATGCTAATTTACATAACCCCCCAGTTGTACTAAAAAAATCCATTACAAAAAATTCTACACAACCAAAAATTTGGTTACAATTCTCATTCAGAGCTGCGTTTTTGGCAAACCGCGCGTTCCAAGCGTCACATAAAAACGTGAAAGTTCGCGAAATTAGCATGTCTATGGACGCTTTTATCTGCCTTAATGCTGCGATGCTATCCTTTCCCGAGAACCTCTGGTGGGTGTGCACTCTTATTCGGCCATAAACAAACCGAGATCCGAGTTTCTACGTCCCCACGTGCAGCAAACTAATTTCCAATTCTATTGCTGCACACACTTACATGGAAATGCGCCGAGACAGACGGCCGAGTGTATCTGGATGGAGGAAATCTTTAGTTATGTGGCGTTAAATAATAATGTTGCTGGATCGTTGCATAAGGCACATCGGGCACAGAACTGAGAGGATAAAGAGTTGCTCCTATGCTCGAGCAATTGTTGCGCAATGTGAAACAAATCATTGAATTTCATTGCTTTGTGGAATGGCAATATAAATTTGTGTAATTATATTGTGCATGTAATCATTAATAAAGTACCCACCTTTATTCAACATTCACTCGTTTTACGATAATTAGTAAAATGTTAGATGCTGCTAAATAAAACGGTCATTTCCCACTTACCGTAATAAACATTACCATTTATTATCCTATAACTTGTCGCCTCAATACAAAAAAAATATATCAATTTTAACATCACAGATATTAGATTGATGAAACATCTTTAAATTAGTATAAATAAAGCGCTTGGTCAAGTTTCACAATTTTATTAATAGAAAAATTCTACAATTGTTTTGGTCTCACGACAATTATCAAGAGACAAATAAGACTGATTTATAGTATTGTGAAACTTAACCAAGTGCTTTATTTATACTAATCACATATAACTTTAAGACAACCAAAAACCCATTAATCCTAAATTGTCGCCTCAATACAAAGTAAAATCATATCAATGTACCAACCACAACATGTTAACATAAATGTTTAAGATGATCAAAGACTCATGCATCATCAATTTCCTGATGCGATTACTCAATTGAAGATGACTACGAGCATTGTTTAGGCATACGCTAGACATGAAAAATCCAATAAATGCTCACAAGAATTCGCTATAAAAACTTTATAGGCAAGATGTGTGTACATCAAAGAGTCGGATCAATGGTGACAAGGTGAAACCTATTAGTGCGGCACTTGCAATTCAATGAGATGCTACGTTTACGTTAATTACTGTCGTTCAATGATTCAAGGCGGATGAGGAAGCTGAATGACGCTGGGAATGATGCTATCTTCAATACTTTGAAATAATTAATTGTGTTAATGCAAAGTGAAGTAAGTTGTTTCTTATTAGCTACTATTGCATTTGCTACTGAAATACAAAGGCAGATATATTATTTTATTAATATAATTTCAAATTCATTCTGTACGTGTTTAAACATTGTTTATATGTGACTATTGTTAGTAGTCGGTGATGTGTTACTATTATTTCTTCGGTTGTTACTTTGTGCAAAATGTAAATTAATTAGGAAAGTCCCATCGAATGATTCACCATTTCTAAAGAGTTTACTATTATAAAACCCATAATATAGAAAGTAAATTTTAGCAAAATTAAAATTAATTATTGAATTCAATGAAGATAGAGGGAATTACAAAAAAATATAGAGTGAGGAACACAGAAGTAAGGAAACGGCTCAACATAAAGCCAATAACAACAATAATACAGGAAAGACAGCTAAGTTGGCTAGGACATATACACAGACTAGAAGAGAATAGAATAACAAAAATAATACATGAAGTAAAAATACAAGGCAAAAATAAAGTAGGAAGACCGACGAAGGGATGGAATGAACAAACGCACCAAGCAGCGGAAAGAAAAGGAATAGAATGGAATGAAATAAGAAAATTGGCACAAAACAGGGACCACTGGAAAAGAAGAGTGAAGGAATTAATCAGCGAAGACATGTGATTGTAAAATGTGTTATAAATGTAATTCAGCAGTCCGATACCTGAAAGGGTAAAAGGACGAAGGATAAATAAGATATTCAATTCAAATCGAATGACATATTTAGACGATTTTCTAAGATATTAACTACGACAGAGTCAGTTATTATAAAAATCAAAGTTTAGGTTTTAGACTTTGAATAAATAGTCTTGTGTTAGACTTTTTCGCTTTCAATTGGTTTAAATCATGATATAAATCAAATGGTTTTTTTTAAATAAATCATTGATTTAAATCATTTTTTTTAAATTAATCCTTGCTTTTGAATCGTTGAAATCTATGGTAGCATGATAAATTGTGAGTAATAATTGAAAATTTGAATCATTATCCAGAAACAATCCCACAGGTACTTGATACAGTTTTATGGAATATTTGTCATTATAGATCTTATTACATTAAAAAAAAAAGGAAAATGATCATACATATTTAAAAACATAGGTCCTTCATTTTTCAAAACTGAATTAACGTAAATAACATTAACTGTGACATTTGATATCATTTTCTCAGTAAATTACAAAGGTGTGAAACATACTTCCTAAAAAAATAATGAAACATAACCTCCAATATTAATTTTTTTAGGAAAGTGCCTCAAATAATTACAATTGATAAATTAATAAATGTTAATTCAATAACTAACGTAAATAACATCAACTAAGGTATCTGATATTATTTAAAAAAAAATTAATAAAGTGCTAACGTTGCAAAATATTTTGTAAAAAAATGATAAAAAACAACCATAATATTAAAAATTTCTGAAATTTGTCTTCAGTCTTCAGTCTTCAGTAATTATAATTCATAAATTAATTAATTTTTATTTAATAATTAACTTAAATGACATCAACTATGATATGCGATTTAAAATTCTTATTAAATTGCTAATGTGTGAAAAATATTTTGTAAAAAAAATATGAAAAATAACGTTAACATTCAAATTTTCAGAAATTTGTGTTCATTAATTATAATTAATAAATTAATAATTGTTAATTCGATAATTAACGTTAATAATATCAACAATGATATCTGATATATTTTTTTTAGTTAGGTTAAAAGAGATGGGGAAACTTCGGGTTCGTCGTCTATGCAGGAGACTTCGACGAGCCTATTTCCATACCATAGTTAATTAACCTTATTTATTATTATTTTTTATTTACCGTCGCCCTATTTACGCTTTTGGGGATATTAATTATTATTATTATTATTACTTCTACATATTACTATTACAATTATAATTATTACTATTATTATTAATCATTGCTTTTGTACTAATTGTGCAATCCAATAGGTGAAAAATTAAAAATTTAATGTAACTATAGAGTTAACGTGTGTTGAAGTAGATATTTTTTTATTTTTTCGAGTAGTTAAAGTGAGTAAAATATGTTTCTTTCTTTCCATTTTTGATCCATCACAGGATACAGATACACAGGCATTTTTTTTAATCATTTTAATTCTTCTGATTCTTTCTCTGATTTTTCTGGAAAAGTTTTGTTTTTCTCACACGATTACAAAATTATAAAGACTACGCAGTAGTATGATAAAATAAAATCAATTATTTACTAAAAAATCATAATGTAAATTCATTTATTTAAATCACATCTACCCTGATCAAAACTGATCAGAAATTTAACACAATCAAATAAATTATGATTCATTTGATATTTTCTATTTATTGACTTAAATCACATCTACCCTAGCAAGAACTTCAGAATAATAAAAAATCAAATATATCACGATTTATTTGACTTTTATTATATCATTGATTTTTTTTTAATAATGATTTATTCCAACCCGGATTGTGATAGAGTTGATAATTATAAAAATCGACTTCCTTAATCAAAAATTTTTTGGCTGTTACTTCGATAGTCTTGGATTTGATCTTAGGTTTGGGCAGTATTAAAATTTCATATATCTTATTTAGACTATATTTTGAAAAATTGACTATGCTAGATCATAGCAATTGATTTCCGCGATCAAACTTTAGATTCGTTTAGCTTATGTTCGATCCTAAGTTTGGACAAAACATCAACTGGTTCAATTTTCCCCCAAAATTTTCAGTACTTGAGGGCAACAAAGCGATGAAAGAGTTGATGTTTCCGACAGTTTATCTGCCATTAGCTTTACATTATTGACCAAGCTTATTATTATCTTGTACTTCTTAAGTGCTTGATAAATTCCCAACATAAAGTTGATCTTCCAGGTGTTGACCACCAACACCTCATTACCTTAAAAACTATCTGCGGTTTAGGAATATTATTCTAACCTTAGAATGGGTAGTCTAATCATGCGTCTAATCAATTTGTCGCATGTCAACGAGCTCACTGATCATAGAAATGTTTGTTTTCTTACTAACAGAAAAATTGCCACCTTTGAAGGACACCCAAATTTTTAGAATTTGAAGGCCTTAAAGACTTTTTTTAGCCAGTTTACCTTCCATCAGCTTTACTTTATTGACAAAAGTTTGCATTTATCTACGGTTTAGAGATATTATTCTGAGCTTAGCGTTGGCAAGACGTATTTAGAAGAGGTCTATATGTCCAACAGTGGGCTCAAAACATGGACTGACAATGACAAACATGGACAACTGACAAAACTGACAAATGATGATGATGGCGATGATGATGATGGTGGTGGTGGTGGTAGTGGTGGTGATGATGATGATTATGGCTGTTGGCAAGGAGTTTAATCATTATTCTCGCATACCTTACGATCACTGATAATTGAAATTTTTGTTTTCTTATGCCACCTTTGCTAAGATAAGTCTAATTCTTTAGCAAAATCACAGATGATGACTAAAATTTAAAAAAAAAACTTAGGAATTTCAACGAGTTTACAAGTGATGTGCTGTTTGATGTACCTTACTAACGAAGGTGGGTATGAAAATCGTATAGAAAGCTAGTCTGCCGCTTTCTATATGATTTTCATGCCTACCTTCGTTTGTATGGTACATCATATAGCGCATCAGTTGTAAACTCGTTGGAACTCGTAAGTTTTTCATTTCAGTCCTCATCTGTTATTTTGCTATGGAACTAAAAATTAATTACTTCTTAAATTTTATGACTTGTGAGCATCAGTTTAACAGAAATATCATCATCATCTGTTATCTTGATGTGGAACTTGGAAATGATTACTTCTTAAATTTTGAAATTTTTAAACATCAGTGTAACAAAATTATCATCGTTGTCTTCTATCTTGCTGTGGAACATAATATTAATTACTTCTTAAATTTTGCTACTTTTGAACATCAGTGTAACATAAATATCATCCTCGTCTGTTATCTTGCTATGGAACATAGAATTAATTACTTCTCAAATTTTGCGATTTTTTAACATCGATCTAATAGAATTATCATCTTCGTCTGTTATCTTGCTGTAGAATTTAGAATTAATTCTTCTTAAACTTTGTGATTTTTGAACATCAGTATAAGAGAAATATCATATTTGTTTTCTCTGTACTACATACTTATACTGGAAACTGTAGTCCATACTTGTGAAAAGTATACAATTTGAAGATTTCAACGAAAATATCCGGGTTTTTTTGTCCATGGAGACTAATTTTAAAAAAGTGATTGCCTTTGTATTTGTGCTCCTGGATTTTTTATCGACTCGATAGGTCAACAAAACTGTTCAAAATAATTGACCACAATTTTGAGATTAATATTTCTAGAACAAAACTCTTCCATAAAAATTTTGAAAATATGAGCTGGTATTTCACAAATATTTCAATAAAAGTTATAATACAAGGTAAACAATACAAATAACGTTGCATATTATTGTAAGAAATAAAATTTCATAGAACTCATATACAGAAAATGAAATAATTTTTGCGTGTAGTGTTCCATAATTTATAGTTAGGTACACAAATATTACCAAAGGTTTGATATTTTGAAGTTTTCTTCAAAAACCTTTTCTTTCATTTTTTTTCTAGAAAATTTTCTTATGTAAGGTATTGAAATTTCTACGCAGCCAAGCAAAATGACGACTGTGTTTTAAAATAAAAGATCAAAACGTAATGTTACCGTTTAAAATTTTCCAGTTGCCTTGAAATGACCTTGAAATTCAATTTTAAGAGATAAGATGGCCTCCTTTTAGCCATAGCTTTTGTTAGTCAATTTTCGCTATCGAACATCCCTTCGGAGTGATTTGCGTGGATTGATTAAGATGGCCTAAGAACATGTATGATATTTTTAAAATGTAATATTTGGAATGTAATATTTATACATTTTTAAGGGAAACTTATTATGAAAAATAATAATCTGCTTTTCCAAAATATTTCGCAGTAGATGATATTAGCTGTTTACTGTAGAATGAAGAAATGCTGACGTACCCAAAATCAAGATGTATATACGCTAACTTCATGCTACATTGGCTGTGTTAGCTGAAAATTGTAATTGAGGGGTTTAGAAGTAAAAGGGTTTAAGTGCATTTTTGGTAGTTCTGAGATAAACGGCTTTAAAGTTAACTTGCATTTCAAAATTCCAGGAATAAGTTTAGAAAACTGTGTTACTATTTTAGTCTAAACCTAAGTCTAAAATATTAACACAGTTTTCTAAACTTATTCCTGGAATTTTGAAATTCAAGTTAACTTTAAAGCCATTTATCTCAGAACTACAAAAAATGCACATAAACCCTTTTATTTCTAAAGCCCCCAACTGATACTTTTGATTGCGCATGTCATTTAGATTTTTAATAAAAAAATGTGGTCGAAATGCTAGTTAGCATATTTGTATATTTTTCTGAACAAAATTATGTTTAAAAAATTTGTGATTAATCAAATTTTGGAACTAAATTGTGATATTTTTAAATGACAGTTATGCTGGAAATTTTATATTCATAGTTGACGTATGTGGGATATACAAGGTATCGTCAATAGATATAAATTAACGAAAATAAAATTGTTGTCACTGCAGGAATTGGCATTTTAATTTTTAGTTTTTCCAGTTAAAATCAGATATTTTAAACAAAAGATTTATAAGCCTATGAGGTTAAAACTATCGCATGTAGGCATATTTATCCGGTAGATAGACATTTTTCAATATCATTGAACAAAGGTGAGATCTACAGGGTGGGCCAATTTGGATGTTTCTATAGGGGATCTCAGTAACTAGAAGAGATATAGAAAATCGGATGGCGTATCCTCGATCTCTTTATTCAACACTAACTCAATGGTCAATACCATTGGCACTTTTTACGGTGAATTGAATGAGTTTTACAGAATTGTGATATCTTCGTTAATAACCAAGATACAATACAAAGTTTTGTCAAGTCAGTTAGTGAAACAGCTTTGCCATCGAATGTTCATAAGGTGGTTGTAAAAAAACGTGTTCTCTTCGAATATTGGCGATAGTATTTGTATCGTATCTTCAACTTTCAAAGATTGGTTATGATAGTTCTGCATTCATAAAAGTAAAAATTATTCATTGTGGTTTAAATGTACATTGACTTAATTTTTCTACAACTTTTATCAATAATTTTGCTATATTTACTTATAACTTACAAAAAGGAATTATTTTCGTTATCAAATGAATAATATTTTTAGTAGCCCTCGTACATGAAGTTCTATAAATAGACCCCCATACCATTGCGTGATCTTCAAGAAAGGATTGTAACAAGTGTTGAAAAGTTCCACACGCCACAGTTTGCCTTACGTAACTCAAATCAATCTCGTCAACTGTCAATTAGAAGTTTCTTCCCAAGCCTCCGCTTTCCACCTATGATTAATGCCGCCTATTCAGGTCCTAATTATCAAATTTAAAAATGACAAACTTAATCATCGACACGTTTTCGCGGACGTGCGCACACGCAACGGCCGCGTAATTGGCACTCTTTTTGTCGTGATTTGTGTCAAATCGCATTAGGAAGGATTAATTGAGCCATTAATAAAGCGCTTAATTATCCTGGCGTGAGGATTTTTCGGAAATTAATTCCTGCGTGGTGCCATTAATCGGCAAAAAATATACCGTTAAGGATATTTACACGCGCAGTAATGTGAGTGTATTTGAGGTGATGTAACTTGCCTTGCTGAATAATAAATTATTAAATTAATTTATCATACCGCTCATATTACACCTGCCAAAATTATAAACGGGGAATATTTTAATGTATTTGTAACTATAATTTTTATGTTTTCAAATGTCATATTGTACGGTAAAATTAATTGTTGCTTTGAAAAAATTTGTCCATTCGATGTGGGTGTTTCTTTTACAAATACCAATACTGCATGAATAATTGATGCATTTTTAATAACAATATTTGTGTGTTAAATTGTCGAAAAATTTGTGTAATTTCCTTGTTGAAATTCATAATTAAAATTGTACTCGTATGTTGTAATAATTATGATTTATTTGTGTATGTGAGATAAAAAAATAATTTGAACAACCATGTTTTGTAATAGCGTGCGATTTAATTGAATTGCAACGCACGACTACGATAAAAGTATCTAGTTACATTTTCACACGTGATTTGCACATACACACGCACGCATTTCTGTGTTTCAATTGCGCAATGCATTCAGCAATTGGTCCAAACATAGGTATTGCATCCAAAACATGACAGCCTGTAATTATTTTCATGATGAATCGCCTCGCGGGGCTGTAAGTCATCGGACACAATACGTTTCCAATCGCCAGGCATTCAGCATTGAGGTCATAGTTATGCATTTTTAGGACGAAATGCACCCAACCAACTTCCTGGATCGTGGGCTGAGTTTTTGGGGCACGGACACTAGTTGTAAACAAACGGCGCAGAATGTTAATGTCTCGTTCGGACGAAAAACGACAGTCACCGTACAACCAGCACCATCTGAAAATTTACATATTTATGCCTACAAGTGTTGCACACATTGTCTCGGCACAATTACACGCTGTCTCTGCATTGGGGATTACATAATTCGCTGCGAGGAATGCAAAACGATCGAATTTCGTAACTAAAGCTGCAGCTTCCTCGAACAAACAGTTCTAATAAATGCGATTACATCCTTTCGCAATCATTTTTTTATTATCCCACATTTTTATTTTGCAGCCTGTGCAGTCACTGCGATTTTTAATCTAACTCCAAATATGCCTAGTTCCATATAATTCTGACTATTGGCAATCTATATGATGCTTCATAAGTTTCAAATCTCATTTGCTGGTCGACTTTTTATTTACTAACACTTACATCCAAGGCATGATAAAAAAATCTCATTATTCTTCATTTTTCTTCATTTCCGCACAATATCAGTCACCCTAATCATTCTTTATTTCTTTTTCATTCGGAGTTTTGTTGTAAATATTGCTTTTCTGAAGCTATTAATAATTTTCTCATTATTTGTATCTTGTTTCATTCTTTGACTTTTTTGCACTTACAGTGCTACGGTTGGCGTAGTAAAATGTATCTCTCTGTTCGTATAAAAGTAAACAATTTTACAATTAAATATTCAAATTTCTCTCAATAAATCACTCCACGCCGTAATAATTGCAAATACCGAGCCATCATAGTTATAATTTTTTTTTCAATCAAAATTTTGCAACAAGATGTAATCGTTTAATCAGCAGCGATACAATGCGGGCTGCGCTCATGAACTTTAAAGCCTTTAAACAGTTCTCCGAAAGATTTGAAAGGCATTGTGTTTCTAATTAAAGAAAAAACCGTGTGTGTTCATTATGTCGGCAAGGATGCACACGGGGGCAACAGAAAAATGCGTGCCAATCAATTTGGAAACTGCTCAGTTCGTGTTTCATCACGTCTTTAGAATTTCATAGTGTTCGCTTTTTTTTCGTCGGCTGTGGTATTTGCTGGCCGAATTTTTGTCAGAAGGTCGATGATTAGTAATTAGAAATTGTGTTTCGGGTGCAAACGGTGAGTGAAAAAATCCTTTTGTGGGCATTGTTCACTTTTTACAAGCGCGTTGAGTAACTCGTTGTATAATTAACAACGTGTAAATCATGATGACTATCGCAACTTGCAACAAAATTTATTAATTTCGTACATATTGACCCGTGATGCAAGGAGTTGACCCGACTTGTTCTATTTGTGTAAATTATTGCCGCGTGGTAAAATTGCAAGGATGCAATAATTAAATAAATTGAAGAGACTTTTTTAAAATTTCAAGTGTAAATTACAATCTGTCACTGAATCCAGGTAAAACAAACTTTAAGAAATGTAAATACCAGTTAACATTAAAACAATATTTTATTTCCACAGCATTAGTTTTCTATTAGTTCTCCTTCTACTAGTAGTCCGCTCTAATCTCTGGTCTAAATTTGGAGTCCATATAGCACCATATAGTAATTTAGCTCACTTAAAGTAGGAATTAGGAACCACTAAGATAGTGGTTCAGTTGCACTACAAACCAATTATTTAGAGCAGCTTTGTCGAAAGTCGAAGAAGAAAGGAGGAATATTGAAATTTAGTTATGCATGAGAGAAGCGTGTGACCGCCATCTCTTCTGTGAAAATCAAATTACTAAAGAGATCTCTCGTGCATAGATGCACTTTTCTCGTGCATTACTATAGCATGATCGGGTCATAAAAGCGTCAGGATGAACATTTGGGAATCAACTTTCTAAATCGTTGAACTGATCAGACGCATTAGGTCGAAACCGGTCTCTAGTTGTACTGTGCTATATTTGTAGTGCACATTTAAATTTTACACAGTTATATAGTGCCTAAATTTAGCAGTATAAAATAATTTGGTAATATCAATTAATAATAATTTTAATTGCATACATGAACTCAATCTCAACTCAATAAAAACGTAAATATGCACTACTTTTACAAATTCACTATTTATATATTTATTGCACTCTGGTATGACACTCTGATATGCAAATTATTAGAAAAAGTTGATTATATTCTTTGAAATAGTCAGGAGGAATGCACTTTATGAAAAAGTCTCCACTCGCACACTTTTTGAACGAGGCTTATGAATGATTTATGCATTAGAAAGCGCGACACGATGATCGCGATCATAATTTTCATTTACATAATTTTTCGGTTGCATATTTAATGCGAAACCGATGCAAATGCATGCCTGCAAATGTGTGGATGTATGGATTGCGAAATCGGCAAGCCTTCATGTAAATTTTCTCGCGATTTCAGTTTCATCCCATTGGAAATGCAATAATTTTAACAAATACTGCATTTCTAACGTAATAATGTCACAGGTTTATGTACAAGTGTATTGAAACAATGTATTCAGCAGAAAATCAATAATTTTATTCAACTGCATTTTATCATGCAATGTTTTTCTAGTACCTTAATCACCACTATGCTAGAATCAATTATTAGACCAGTAAATATTTTTGTTTTAAAAGAAATGCAAATAAATTACATATTTGGACACTATAAATAAAATCAAATATTAAACAATTATGATTTGGGAATAACTTTCTTTATAAAAGAAGTTAACAATCTTGAATCAACAATCAACAATCAAACTAGGCTTTGATTTCTTTTAAGATTTGTAAAATTAAATAACAAGGGAATAAAATTTAAAAAACATTGGTCATTTCTGTATGTTGATGATATTGAGATTAACGAAATTATTGAGATAATAAATATTGAGACAATTTTTGAGATTTTAGTTATGTAATTTTATCCATATTCTATAACTGGGTTTTATAGATTCCTTCTAACCACCCTAAATCTAAGTAAAATTAAATAACAAGTGAATAAAATTTAATAAATATTGGTCATTTCTGTGTGTTGATGATATTGAGATTAACGAAATTATTGAAAAAATAAATATTGAGACAATTTTTGAGATATTAGTGTTGCAATTTTATCCATATTCTGTGACCGGAATTTATAGATTTCTGTTAGATTTCTATGATGCATGTGTAAACAGCATAGGCGAAATTAAATGACGTAGAAATTCGAATTTTCAAAATACTTAAAAAACTACTTATTTTGGTAACGTTGTGTAATAATTTTTTGTAAACATTTATCATGCCAATTGCTCTATGAGAAAAAATATTGGTCATTCCTTTTTCAAACTAATCATTTGTTTTATGAAACCATAATATGAATTTTGTTATTAGTATTAATTTTGTCCAATACTTATTTTTGTGTAAAAATTGATCATGCCGATTGCTCTATGAGAAAAAAAAGGTCATTCCTTTAAAACTAAACATTTTTTTTATGAAACCATAACATCAATTTTGTAATTAGTATTAATTTTGTCCAATACTTAAAAAAAACAATGTTTTGATATGTGAGCAATTATTATTATTAATAATTATTACTTATAAGAGTAATATTTGTTCTTACATAACGTAAAAAGCTTTCATAAGCTTACACTTAAATTTTGGTGACTCCGGAAATATTATAATAGCCTTCGCTTTATTATGCTGTCCACTGGATTGAATTTGGAACGCATATTTCATTTCGCTAATAGCAATATTGGGGTCAAGTTTTGGCTGGAAGCGAAATCACGGCGAAAATTAATTAATATGATGATAAATTATAATAGAGACAATGCGTTAAATGTTAATGCTTTATTGGCCACTGATGGCCGTTAAAGGTGAACCTGACATGCTCACGAGTAGAAGTGGACTGGAAATATATTTTGTAATATTTAGTAATAGACGGAAATAGTCAAATGCAAAATTATTAAACATAACGTATGAGTTAATTTTTTTTTTCATTTGTGTTGTTAAAAATATTGTTGGTATACAGGAGAAAGGGGCCAAGTCCATTATTTATAAATTCAATTTCATTGTTTCTCATTGGTCAATTATGACTTTACAGAAAAAAGTACGAATATCTTAGAAAATGGATTTAGTAAATGTCTCAAGAAAAGGTAAGTATGTTTTAGATACATTGATGTTCATTCAAAATCTTTAAAATTGGGACTTGGCCTTCTCCTGTATACCAACGAGCCCAAAGATATGAATTTTAAACTACAAGTATACATTATTCAAATTCATACATACATTCATACAATCAAATAAAATATGTCTTACAATTTTGCTGAAATATGTCCTAGAATACAAAGAAATAATTGTACTAGATCTTTTCAAATATCATTATTTGTTATTACTTCTTTGGAACTAGTTGGAAAAGTTTATGTGAATCCATTATACAAATAGATAAAAGTAAGAAAAAAGTTGTATGTTGTTCAAAATTCAGTTTTTCGAAATTAGATTTTTTAATGCACAATTGTTTGCAAAATACGAAAAGTTCGAGAAAGTTGTGTCAACTTTTCCAACTAGTTTCAAAGAAATAATAACAAATAGTGACATTTCAAAAGATCTAGTAAAATTATTTCTTTGTATCCTAGGATACATTTCAGCAATATTGTGAGACATATTTTATTTGAATCTTGAACAGTGTCATCTATTAGTACACGGGTACCCAAACTTTTTGGTAGAAGGACCACCTACCAGTTTCACAAGCTTTTGGTCACACTATATGAACACTCATTTTTTAAATTATAATTATACCTATGTCAAGAAGAAAACTTCAAAAAACTTATTTTGATACAACTATCCACACATTTTTTTCTTTTCTGGGAATTCAGGGGAGGAATTTCGGGGCCCCAAAAAGAAAAAAAATGTGTGGATAGTTGTATCAAAATAAGTTTTTTTAAGTTTTCTTCTTGACATAGGTATAATTATAATTAAAAAATTGAGTGTTCATATAGTGTGACCTAAAGCTTGTGATATTGGTAGGTGGTCCTTCTACCAAAAAGCTTGGATACTCGTGTACTAATAGATGACACTGTTAAGATGACATAAATATTATATTTTAGATTTAACAGTTACATTTCACAAAGAGTCCGTGCTAAAAAGGTTTCATTTCTTTCTTATACGATTAATTTTTTTTATTTAATATGTCACAACTGTGACCAGTTATCATTTGAAGTTATGAGTATAGAAAATTTCAAAAATTTGAACAATTTCATTTGAAAATTCAACGAATTTAGAAAAATAAGAATTAGGTGCAGTTGCAATGTGATAAATTTTCAATTGCTTCACTTAAATAAATTGTAGCTTTTGATAGCCGCAGATGAACATTTTACACATTTTGATAGATGCACTAGAGAATATGATACATGTGCTTGAAAATTTGGAAATAATATCACAACTGGAGCTAAAAAACGTACAGATTTGGACGTTTTGTTTCAAAATGGGTAAACTTTTCAACTCTAACTGTCGACATCTACATATTGTCCAACAGAACTCTTCAAATATGTTTAATTTACAATTGAAATTATTGTATTAAATTTTCAACTATACATATCTATCAATATTTGTTAATAGCTCCAACTGTTTAGATTTGAACATTTTGATTCAAAATTTAATAAATTCTGAGAGTTTTGCAGATTTCGTCAGTTATATGTCACACAATCCTATTCACAAGACTACACTATTTGAAAAATCTCCTGTCTACAATTGCCTTCTAATATAAAACATACAACTAACGTCTACAAATTTAAAACCATGCTAAAACATTTTTTTATAGACAAAGAGTATTATACTCTGACTGAATTCATCTGGGATGATCTATAATTATTTCAACGTATCATTTTAAACTGTTATGTCATAATGTGTACCATGTATTTATTTCTGCATGTTATACTATTTTTTTATTTTTTGTCTTTTGTTTCTCATTGACTGACTTATCACATCTGCAAAAACAACTAAGTGAATAAAATACTTATTAATATTATTATTATTTATTATTATTATTATTATCGTAGCTATATGTTTTAGAGATATTTACAGCTAGTGCTAATTACGGTTTAGTTATAGTTGAAAATATTTTAAGTTACAGTTAAATAACAAAAAAATAATTATTTTTTAACATACACTTATAATGTGTCCATATTATGAACGAAAATAAAAGATACCAAAAGGATATTAGTAATAACCTTAGTAATAACCTGGTAATAATAAGTAAGTATTATAATAATAATTATAAGATTCATTTGTTAAGATTCGCAATATGTTGAGTCACAGTTGAAAATATTTTAAGTTACAGTTAAATAACAATAAATAATTATTTATTATCATACAGTTATAATGTGGCCATATTATGAACGGAAATAAAAGATGTCAAAAGGATATTAGTAATAACCTTAGTAATAACCTGGTAATAATAAGTATTATAATAATAATTATAAGATTCACTTGTTAAGATTCACAATATGCATTGGCACAGTACTGTTAAAAATTTAATTTACACGTTATCCTTGCAAATTTGAGAAATTTTAACAACTTAAAGTAATCATTTGACAAATCAAACTCCGATAGTTGCACTCAAAATGTTGAAAACAGATTGGGGCACATTTTAGAATTTGATAAATTTTGACAGTTGCAATTATAAATTGTACAGATTTTTACTGATACTAATGGTTTGAAAGTGGCAAGATTATATGACAGATTTAAATTGTTCGAGTTAAAAATTTGACAAAACTTAGCAGGTGACGCTAAATTAGTTGTCTTAGATAGATGCTTAAGAACATTTGATAAATTTTAACAATTTCAATCAAAAATTTAACATATTTGCAAAGTTCAGCTGAAAAATTTGTCAAATTTCGACAGTTGGAATTAAATCTGGTGAGAAATACTTCACAGATTTTAACAGTCACAATTGATAATAGGACAAATTTTGATTATTAAAAGGAATCTTTTGACAAATTCCGATAGTTGCACTCAAAATTTTGACAACAGATTGGAGCACATTTTAGAATTTGGCAGATTTTGACAGTTGCAATTATAAATTGTACACATTTTAACTGATGCTAATGGTTTGAGAGTGGCAGATCATATGACAGATTTTAATTGTTCGAGTTGAAAATTTTACAAAATTTAGCAGGTGAAGCTAAATTATTAGATTTAGATAGATGCATAAGAAAATTTGATAACTTTTAACAATTTCAATTGAAAATTTAATATATTTGCAAAGTTCAGCTGAAACATATGTCAGATTTCGACTGTTGGAGTTAACATTTTTACTGATTTTCACATCTGGTGAGAGAAACTTTTGACAGTCACAATTGATAATAATAGGACAGATTATTATTGTTACAAGGATATTTCACGATTGTAAAACTGGCACTAAATAAACTACTTTATATCAGACTTACAATGTGACATATAATAATGTAACAAAAAATGGAAAATGTCAAAGTTGTTATTTATGAAATCGAAAAATTGGAGTTATATATTTCACAAATTCTGATTGTTACAGGTTTCGAGTAAATTTGGCAGAGTTTTACAGTGGTCTAAACAATATAAACAGTGAGATAAATCTCATGTTTGACAGATTTGCCTAGTGCTACTAAAAGGTCATGTAACATTATGATATGGACTGGACACTTTCAAACGAAGATACGATAGTTGTCGAAAATTACAGCTGATAAACTTTTAAGAACAACAACAAAAGTTTCACGAATTCTACATTGGCAGCTTAATATTTAATTAACTGTGCAGATATATTGACAGAATTTGACAATTACAATTTCAAATCGAACAGATTTGATATCTTGGTGTGAACAGTGTGAAAAATTGGCAGATTTCGACAAATGCTATTGTAAATTACAACTGAGAGTAAAAACTCGACAGATTTTGACAGTTGCAAATCCAAATGACAGATTTCGATTATTACATTTTTGGACATGGACTGGACACTTTCAAACGAAAATACGATAGTTGTCGAAAATTGCAGCTGAAAAACTTTTAAGAACAACAACAAAAGTTTCTCGACATCTACCTTGGCATCTTAATATTTAATTAGATGTGCAGATATATTGGCACAATTTGATAATTACAATTTCAAATCGAACAGATTTGATAACTTGGTGTGAACAGTGTGAAAAATTGGCAGATTTCGACAGATGCTATTGTAAATTACAACTGAGAGTAAAAACTGGACAGATTTTGACAGTTTGTAAATCCGAATGACAGATTTCGATTATTACATTTTTACACTCGCTGATGAAAATTTGACAGATTTAGAGAGTTGCAATAGAAAATATGACAGATTTTATTGGTTACACTTGTCAAAATTGAACAGCTTCGGAAATTTATATTTAGAAATTTGACATTGGATAGCCTGATTTCGTTTAATTTTCTTAATACTACTAACATTATTCGCTCCAAAGAAATTTATTTTAATATCATATGTGACATAACTTGAAAATTTCATTTGAAGCATTGTTTTCAAAGTGAAAATATGTCATTTTTAATTATTTTTATGATAAATTGCTGAAAAATATTCTGAGTATTTTCAAATTAAATATAAAACATTCGGTGATTTGATGATATTATGTCTGTAAATTTCTGTATTTTCTTTAAATGGAGCAAATTCTTTAAATTTCCGCCTTTTAGACGTCGTATTGCAGTATCTTATAAGTTCCACTTCACCTTTGATTGCAGCAAATAATTGAGTGCATGAGAAATAAATATTTCTCTGATATCTCACTTAATCTTGATCGTAAAATTTGGTATTGAAGAGAACCAAATTTATCAGATGTGGCACAATTTTACGTGTACAAAATACAGTAATAAGAAGAAAAAAAAACGAATTATATGGCACGTTCTCATAATGATCGTAAAATCTGGTATTGCAAAATTCAGATCACTCCAAACTGTAGATGTACTTATAACCAGATCGGTATCAAAAATCGATGCTTACGCAATGCTAAAAATCTGATTCCCGCAAAGTGTGCTCATGCAATGCACCGTAATTGCACGCTACACGTGAAAATCTGATATCTGCATGTTTTACGAGTTATCAGTACTGTAATTACAGCCACTTTCGCAGTCCGTGTGCTTACGAGAGGCGCGTCCTCGTCAATGAGATGCGTCTGCCGAACAATGAATCCTCTGATTTGCGGCGCTTCGACAGAAAAGCGATCCGTACACTCTGACCTCTCCTGCAATCGCGAAATTGTATCTGCACTCCGCGATTTACACACACATTGTGAGAAATGTATTTACGATGGGGCAATCTCCATGTGACTTTTGAATTACTGCGGCGTGCAGGTCGTATGCGTATTAGACCCGCGATCCTATCGCCCTTTTGTACAGGGGGATTCGCGTTTGCAGCATAAATTGTCGGGCTGTCGGTGTGCCTCTTTAAATAAAACATCAGCGGTGTCATTTCTGGAAAATCGCTATTTTATTTCCTCTCACGTAGCGTTATTCTATGATCATAAATCTGTGCGCACTGTCGGGAATAAAAACGTTTTTTAATGTGTAGAGTACAGAGCCGTTGGATCTCTGCACAGGAGTGTTCAATATATCAGAGTAATTAGGCCTTCACTTTATACCTATACAAACATTAGAAAATCTTATTTGTTTATCTTGTATCATTTGTTTTCCAAGGCATTCTTAAATTTTTCACATTTTTTTCATCAGAAATCAGACACGATTTTTTTAGAAATTTTTGTTATGCAACCTCACGGTATCTTTAGATATTCGTGAAGAGAAAAAAATGTTCAATGAAATATTTAGGTTGCCATTTGAAAAAAAAAGTATGGATTGGGTTATTGTCAAAAAGTGCACGTCACAAAAAAAATAAAATCATCACATTTTAATGAAACTTTTGCTATTTTTTTTTCTACAAATAATAGGTTCTATTCTAAAGAGGAAGTACGTTACTTTTTACTCACCCTGTATGTATACTTTGCGTAGGAATTATGCCATTATGTCTGTTAGTGATTGAATATTGAAATAAGTGCTTTACTATTGAAGGGTACACGGGAAAAATCAGGTACAAATCATAGTTTTCGAACTATTTGCGTTACGTAAGTATATCCTGAATAGTATATTACTTTAATAGCGCAAAATTATGAATTAATAATACTACAATATCTTCTTACGTTAGTGAAAATAATATAGTAAGAAGCAGCACATAAATTTATAAACCACACAATCGTGATTATAATTTCTCCGCTTTCTGAAGCCAGATAGAAAGAATCGTCTACATCTCGAACCGCATTTTATTGTCGTGGACTTGAGTGATGGTTACCAAATGAGACTCCTAACAACGTTACGGTCGTAGTTGTAATAATATTTATATTACACATAAATCCATCTCCCGTCCGTGATTTTCCGCAGCGTCTAACCCAACACAGCGATTTATAACGAGCGCCGCGGGAATTATTATAATTACTACATAATAATAAGATCGTGCGTTTGTTTATACTTTATGCCACGATATAAATTGCAATATGTACGTTTAGATAATGGATTTATTAGCGTTACGTTTGCAAATATCTCGCTGGAAATGGGCGAGAAAGAGCGTCGGGGAACAGCGGGTATTTTCACGCTTTGGGATTTTAATGTGAGCAGGATAAATCCTTCGCAGCTATTTCATTGATTCAGGGCGAGATTTACACGAATCTAAAGATATTCCGTTCTATTATTGCACGCGACATGAACATCATACGGGGTGATTCAGCGTTTGTGCATAAACCTGGAATCACGACGAAAAGCGCTCACAGTGCTCAAGATTTCTATGGGTGAAAAAGTGGGTCGAAATCTGCATAGACCGAGCTGTATCCTCTGGGTGTTTTGATTTAATTCGTTTAGGAAATCAATTACGCGTTCGGCATTACTGCCAGTAGTTGTTAAGTTAAAGGTTGTTAACTGTTAAGCGGCTGCAATACACTGGTGCGCGTTGGCAAATCGATATTTGGTTTTAGGACCCATAAATAATATGTCGACACGTGCGGTTCGGGCGATTATGCTTGGTTTCAAAACAGATTGACGTTTTTATTGGAATTATTTATTGGTCCTGTTTTTGGACAATAATATTTTGATATTTAATCAACACACCATAATTGGCATTTATCGAATAAAAATAAGCTATATGTTGCGTACGTACAATTTAATTTTTCAAGTGATGCCATTCATGATACGAAAAATGTCAGTGCACTTAGCTTAGTTTGCTCAGTTTGACAAAATAGTGCCTTTTTACAAGTAAGAATAATAGTAAATTATGATACAGTGCATAAGAAAGTTTAACAGCACTGCTACTTCATACATCTTGGATCTTGGCAAAACAACAAAAAAATGAGCTTCAATAATCTAAAATTTCACAAATATAATTGATGAATATTGAAAAATATATCAAAAATGTTAAACATATCTTAAAACTGTTAAAAAAATTGCAATGAGAAAGAAGATTTTATACTTACTTTCTATCTAATCAAATCTAATCTAATAGATTACTTTCTGATAAACGAGACAAAATGGAAAGGAGTCAAAAATGTAAAAGTAAAAAGACAAACGAAAATTGGAAGCCTTCCTAACTACTAAGGATGGCCATGAAAATAAATAAGGAAATGAAACCCGACAGAAGAAGACTGAAGATGAAGGAAAAAATAAGAGGGTACAAACTGAAAGAAAGCACAATTCGATAGAAGTACCAAGCAGAAATGAGAGTTAATATTGGAGAAGATGAGCACAGAAAGGAATATGTGGTATACATTAAACAACAACATACTGAAAGCAGGAAAAATAAGCTGCCGAACGAATAAAATAATAAATAAAGTGGGGGAAATGACAGAATTGTGGAACGAGGAGCAACGAAAAACAAAATTAGAGGTAAAAAAGTAAAGTGGTAAAACTATCTAAGCACCAAAAAGAATGAAGACTATGAAGGATATCAAGAGGCAAGGAAGAAAGTAACGTAATAAGTAAAGATAACCAACGAAAGAAAGTAAAATGGTAAAAATATCTAAGCACCAAAAAGAATGAAGACTATGAAGGATATCAAGAGGCAAGGAAGGAAGTAAAGTAATAGGTAAAGATAGCCAAAGACAGATCCTTAGATTACGAAAAATTAGTTAGCATTTGAAACTTAGTTTTTGCCCATAATCATCATTGTAAAACAAAATTTGTTAAATATTATTTCAATATTTCCATTTCATATTAGAAGATTTTCGTAGGTTCTGGAAAAGATTCTTGACAACAATAACTAAACAGACCCATTACAGGTCCATAATTACAAAATAATAACGAGATTGGGCCTACATTTTATTGTAAGTTTTGTGGTTTTGTAGTTCGCGATTTGTACTTGTGGTTTTAGATCTTGAAATGAGATAAAAAAATTAAGTTAAAATATATATTGTAGTTTTAGTCTTAAAGAAGATCACAAAACTGGAACCAGTACAATATTTTTATTGTGTTAGATCTATTTTTCGAACTAGTCAAAATCACAAAAAAATCGAACTATAACGTTTTTTGTGCTGAATTACAAAAAATGTAGTTTTAGATCCTGCGAAGGCCTCAAAAACATAAGTTATAAAAATTATATTAAAGTATTTCTTGTCGTATTAGTCATAAAGATGAGTACAAAAATGGAGCTAATACAATATTTTTCTTGTATTAGATCTATTTTTTTTAGTCATAAAGATGAGTACAAAAATTGAGCTAATACAATATTTTTCTTGTATTAGATCTATTTTTTATCATAATCAAGCTGCAAAAACATCGAGTCGGTACATTTATTGTGTTTTTTGTGCTTCTGTGGATTATATAAAGAGGTATTAGATCTTGGAAATACCACTAACAATAAATCTACATTATTTCATGTTGTATTCGTCCTCGAGAAGACAATACAAAAATATTCTTGTTGTGTTACATTTTTCTACTATTTTACTATACTATTTTTTACTATTTTTCGATTTTAACAAAACCACACAAAATGGATCAAGTACATATCTTTTGTTTCTTACATTTCTGTGTTCTGGAAAAAAATGTGGTTTCAAATTTTGCAAAGACCATAAAGAATAAGGATAATAAATATTTTTGGCACCAGCTGTGATTTCTAGTAGAAAACTACTAGAAATGGAACAGAATTTTTTGGAAATTTTACCATAATAGCTGAAACTTTGAAATTAATTCCTGAAAGTTTAAGAGAAAGAAATGAAAAATTTGCAGAAATAACTAAAAATTTTCAAGACATTAATTTCTTGCAATGACAAGATTTCGGTATAATTAAAACTTTGACTGTATTGTTGTATAGACTGTATTGACTGTATTGACTATACTTGTAAACATTGTACTTGTCAACGATTTTGACAGAAATAATTTTTAGAAATTTAATTTTAATTAAATTAAAGAAACCATTAAAATATTGGCAATAATGTAAATGATGTTTTGACAGTAAACGTGGGGAAGAATTCGTACTACAGAAATAGATACAGTCAAGAATTTCTAGCGACTTTTGAAGATTTATGAATCAGGCAATCATCAGTGTAAAATCACTGACTTATACATTGATTTTACAGTTTTAATGGCAATATTATAATTTTGTCGTATTTCATTATATCGTCAGCTACATTCAAATCTTGATTACCACTATGTTGTTCCAGGATTTATGCACGTGGCGGTAAGTGTAACGAACACGTGGCAATATTTTCACTGCAATAGAAAAATCGTCACTCACATGCTGTATTAGGATTACTTGTTTGCCAGTAAGTGTAATGTACACTTGATGCTAATTCGAATAGTTTTTGTATATTCGTTGTTTTAGAAATTTTCTAGTTATTTTCAAGTTACGGAGTAGTATGTAATATTAGTATGTGATCAGATATATGTTGAACTATAGCATTTGCATGTATATGGACAAACTTTTGATTGAACGATTATATTGTTACTTAAAGGTGCGTTCTTACGAATCAAGTTTAATTGATCAACTGTACTGGATTAACAAAACTTGAATAAAAACTTAGTTACTAAGTACTAAGTTACTTAGTACTTCGAGTTAAAGCTATAGATCAAAGTTGATCAACTCTATTGAAACAAATATTCTCACTATAGTTTTCATTCAACTTTTGTTGATCAACTATAATCGATCAATTAAACTTGATACGTAAGAACGTCAATTTAATACCTACCTTATAAATTAGCGTAATTTTAAGTACTATAATATTTAGCTTAATATGCGTTTGCCAGTTTTAATAATGATTATAAACGATGCAATAGTTTTGCAACATTATGAATTATGATGTCTAATTCTGGCATATGATAAGTAATATCAATCATAATTTAATATGTGTTCATATTGGGAACGTTAATCAAATATCCCTTTATATTATTTGAAGTGGTTGAACCTAAACAAAATAATTTACCAGTATAATTAATTATTTGATAAAGTGATAAATGAATTCTAACTGTTGTTTATTCGTATGATGATTACAAGTAAATATTCCAATTATGCAAACTTCTCTTATGAGTTGTATAACTGTCAAATTTTGACACTTAGATAACTCATATGTGAAGTTCACATTTGCCGGGTGTACTTTTTATGAAAGTAAGCATAATAACGCTTAGTAAACCACTTGATGTTAAAACTTTGGGACTTCGTGCAAGACTCAGGAAGCATGGTACAACATTTTGCTATTAAAATTTTGACTCAGAATTTTATTATCATTATCGCTACGTATACTTCTTTCGTCAATTTATACATTGTATATGTAACTGAATTATATTGCTTTTAAAACGCCCTTTAATAATAGATCTTATATTTAAAACTTTCTATGGTCAATTGCTTAGACAATGCTATCAGTATAAAGTACGTAAAAATTTAGAACAATTTTTATATTATCCTATGGGAAATTTAGGAAATACATGTGTGTGCTTTTTTGTAACTGCACAGTTTATTACCAAAATAATACATAACGACAACTAAAATATTACTTATGTAACAGTCCATAGCGACAAATTTTCGACTCAGAATTTTATGAACATTTTAGATACGTATAGTTATTTCGTCAATTTATACACACCCTGTATATGTAACTGAATTATATTGCTTTTCAGACGCCCTTTAATAATAGATCTTATATTTAAAACTTTCTATGGTCAATTGCTTACACAATGCTATCAGTATAAAGTATAAAGTACGTCAAAATTTAGAACAATTTTTATATTATCCTAAGTAAAATTTATTAAATACATGTGTGTGCTTTCTGTGGCTGCACAATTTATTACCAAAAAAATCCGTAACGACAATTAAAATATTACTTATGTAACAGTCCACAGCCTGATGTGATTGCATTGAGGCTGCACAATCGGCAGCGATCCCAGTCCATCGGCAAAAACAACTGAAACTCCGCGGCACTTTCACTTATAAGCACACGAATTACCATCACAGACATTATTAATTGTATTGTGCCACATTTCGTTTCCATAATTCACTCCGCACAAAATACACCAAAGAAATTAATCTCGCCCAAGAGCTAATACAAGTTATGAAATAAATTCACTTCATCTGCGGCAAATGTGTTTCATTCTCTCCTACAATTTATACGTTTTACGTGTGCTTATAAAGCCGTAATGGTAATGGGCAATTTAATCGACCCACAAAACAGGAGGATCTCTCTTTTCGAGCGTTTTATATGCGCGGGCATTAATACATGTCATTACCCTTTTAATAAGGGAAATGCATTGTGTTGCTTTTATTATTATTATTATTAATATTTTTTAAAGTTATTTAATTGTAATTATTGCGTGTCTTCATCTGTAGGTACTTAATCGAGTAAAAAATACATTTTCTTCCAATTGAAATCAGTGTTAGTTTTTATTTAATAAGACTATATTTTCTCGAATATCGACACCTTTTTAGCAGCGTGACAATTTTTTACAGCTAATTTCATTTCGTTACCGTAAGCATCTCCTGCTTACAGCAGGACCCAGCTGTGTGCAGCTACCTGTGGCAGCTCCTGCTGAAGTACGGTACATTTAAAATATAGATTTACGCCTAAACTTGCGTTATTTCTAAAACATAAGTGTAGTAGTTTATTATTATACCGCTAAAAACTAATATACATGACCATTATAGGCATTAGGGGTAGATATTAGAGGGTATATTGGCATTGACTGGCCACGCTCGGTCCTGATAGTATTTCTGCATGTCATACGACGATTATATAATATAAGAAGTAGTTATTCCTGGGATCATAAATATACGTAATTATAAATTGTACAAACGAATGCATAGGTAATAAAAAGCGAGTTTACATTACATCTAAATATAGCCTGAAGACGGCAATTAGCACTTAAATAATATGAGATGATTAAATATAAAATCAGATTTATTAACTGAATAAATTAGCATTACAGTTACAAAGTGAAGATTCCTTTCCATTGCCGTAATTATGCATCGATTATAAAAAAAATCTGCGTGCACGTTGACACGGTTCGGGCCGAAGTGAAAGGATTTTTTCTCGCACAGAAGAAGCCATCAAAAACTAATAAAAATACTTTGTCGACAATATAAAAATAGCCTGCCTCGCATTCATAATACGGTTCTTTATTTTTTTTTCCCGGCTGGAATTTTTACGACGTCGTAGGTGTAAAATCTTAATCGGCCATGCAAATGATCGGCTGTTTAATACCGCACGGCAGACTTTTCCGGATGTAACAGCGTTTTATTCTCGTCCCTGACGTAAAACTTACGAAAAAAGGGCGCCACGTCTTTTCCGCCTTCTTCCTGCAATCTGTAGCAGACAAGGCGTCTCTCTGCATGGGTCCGAAATACTCCACTCGTAGTAGTTAGATAATTGTGCCAGCGTCACACAGCTGCATTGCATAAGCGTATTGTCCCAGTCTGCGGTTGTCCATTCATGTCCACGACAAGTTTTTGAGCGCAGCAGATGCGTGGGTTTGCTCGGTAGCAATTCTCATTCAACGGGACCTGCCGAAGAAATTTCAGTGTGCACATGGATGGAAGGTGGAACCGAATTGCCTGAAACAATGGTGTGTCGAATTTCAATTGTCAAGCGCGGTTCTTCACCAGGAAACGTGGCCAAATTTGTGCCCCATTATTGTAGAAACGGAGAAAAAATAATTGGAATTCTTACCCAAGTGAAGTTCACAATTAATATGGTTGGGCTAAATTGTACCATTAGAAGTAATAGGTGGTTCGTTGTTCGGCTGTGATTTTTTGGGCCTGGACAACGTTAATTTTGTAACCTGCATCCAAATTTCTAGAAAAAATCATGTCGACATAAAGCTACGTCATATGTGCGATAACATGAACTCCAGCTTCACAGACCATTAACAGTTTTGAATTTAGTTATCGAAATATTTCGTTTTTTGAGCTCCCCAGAGAAATAACAATTATTGTAGCGGTACATAAAACGGTGCTATTTTTATTCTGAAGAATCAGGAAATAATAAAAAATTACATACACATCATAATTAATGTAACCACGAGTGGGCGTCCACAGGTGGTACACCGCGTGAGGATGACGCAAAATGACTATCTTTCCACGGTTGGGGTTTCAGCATGGCATTAATATTTGATCGGCGCGCGCGTAATTGCACGTCGAAATTGTATAATTAAAAATTTACATATAGGACTTCCCTGTGTTCATTGAGTCATGCCGCGAAAATAAGTAGTCTGCACATATTGTAATTCGCGTCCTCTAGCATTGAGGCGAGATTTATCCGCGAAATTATAAAATTCCTGCGTCCTTGCCTCGCGGAATTTCGCATAAACACCTCGCCTCGGAAATTCGGGTTCGCCTGCAATTAACGCTTCGAGGGTCGCTCAATCTCGGATCGAACGGAATCCGCAATCTACGGCGCTTTGAATTCAGGATGCGAGCCCAGATTTATTGCCGGGATGTAAAATATGAGGAGGCAGTTAGTTATTTATGCTCCTATAAATAAATATAAATCAAATTTAAAACGTATCGTGTATATAAATATAGGCGCACAATTGTCATGCTGTGCGGCGTGGATTCGGCGCGTGAATAATGTGCAAATGACTGGATTTGCTATTGAAAAGCGAGACGTGGGCTTTTAATACAATTTCCTACACCTCATGGGAACGTTACAGAAGAATAGCAAAATCTGATACATTCATTAAGATAAGCCATAGAAACATAGGAAATGACTTTTAAAAAAATTCATCAAAAATTTGGAAATATTACAGTTTCTAGAAATACCAAACATGACAAATATGTTAATAAATGTGCTACAAAAAAACATCAGCTAACACAATGTAAAAAAGGCCGCCTGCAAAATACATGCCAAGTGGCACTCACCGTGTTTTGCCAAAAAGGTGTTGAATGTAGATGGTAGATATAGAAGTTTTTTTGGCAATGGGAATTAGTTATGGTAGCAGAAATATGATTTTGATAAAACGACAAGCATACATGTATTGTGGGATTACAATAAAAAGTGGCCAGGTCAAAAGAGACGCATTTGAAAATTCAATACTTTTTGATATATCTAGTTTCAAAATTTTTGTTTTTTCAAAGTTTTTATTAACATTCCAGTCATAATACAACATAGATTTTTTTCCTGATAATTTCTTCAATTCACACATTAAGATATATTTCAACTTATTTGTGTGAAATTTGACTTCGGGTGTCTAATGGTGCATGAAAACTTGAAATCTGTATGCAACAGAAGACGATCACAAACTAATAAATTAAGCTCTAAGTGCTTTGTTTTTAATCTATGTACTTCTAGTTCTCCACATTAGGAACATTGATGTTTGTGAGCCGTCAGATGACTACACACATTAACAGTTGCTATAATTTTGACCTGTTGAATTCGGGTATAAAAATAGTACTCGTTGAATCAAGCAAACTTAAGTATTCCAAAAGTGGTAACAATAAAGGAAAAGTCTCGCTTTTTTTATAAAAAGATACATAGATGCATACATTCAGGTTTTACTTTTGGATTTCACCATGAGATGGCATTTGATGCATTTCTCAATTATTAATTCAGGTTTAAACAAAGGAGCAACAATCAAACTTAACTTCCTACGTAAATGGCGTAGGTCCAAAGTGTTATCAAGTAAAAGTCCAATATCAAAATTTGTGGAAATAAAGAAATAAACTGCAAACAAAATGTTGCAAAATTTTGATTCTACGTGGCCATTTTTGTAAAGGTATATAGTTTCATACATTCAGGGTTAAAAAAAGTAGCAACAATCAAACTATTTACCGAAAATGTGCTCTATTTTACGAGATAAGCTTATATTCGGAAAATTTCTTCATACATTTAGGGTTAAAAAAACTTAGCAACAATCAAACTGAAGTATTTAAATCACGTAGTCCATTTGTTTTAAATGGTAGGTAACTGCAAAAGTCCAATATCAATTTTTTTAAATAAGGAAAAATACTGCAAAAAATGCATATGCTCAAAATAAAAATAAACTAGTCATAAGTAAGCTTTTATGTTGCTTTTTTAAAAGACGATGCATAGATTCATATATAAAGACAATGCATAGATTCATACATTCAGTGTTAAAACAAAGTAGCAACAACCAAACGCAAACATGTAAATGCCGAAAAGCATTTTTTAAGTGGCACCAAGAAAGGAAAAGTCCTATATAAAAATTTGTAAATTTTTTTTTTTTAAACTGCAAACAAAATAATATTAAAAAATAATACTATGCCCAAAATTAATTTTACTTGGAGATTATTATAATAATTTCATTGATTTTATTAAGATTATTTGTTAGTCTGAAAATTGCAATTTTCGAAATTGCACTAATTTAATTGAATTGTCTTGATTTTGTGATGAATTTATTGAATTTTTTAGACCTGGAGGTAAACAATGGTAGGTAACAGGAACAGTCCAATATTAAAATGTTTACAAATAAAGAAAAATACTGCAAACAAATAATATGCACAAAATTAAAAAAAGTCATACCTCATACCTCATGAACCTAGTCATAAGTAAGCTTTTATGTTGCTTTTTTATATAAAGATATATTTTGATTCATACAATCAGTTTTAAAACAAATTAGCAACCACCAAACTCAAGTATATAAATGACGTAGGGCTATTTTTGTAAGTGGCAGCAAAAAAGGAAAAGTCCAATATCAAAATTTGGATAAAAAAATTAAAAAACTGCAAACAAAATAATACTAAAAAATTAATACTATGCCCAATTAAAAAAAAATAGTAACAAGCTTCTATGTTGCTTTTTTTCTATAAAGGTGCATAGATTCATACTATCAGGGTTAAAAAAAGTAGCAACAATCAAACTAATTACTGAAAATGTGCTCTATTTGACGAAATAAGCTAATTTTCGGTAAATTTCATATTTTAACGTGAAAGTATTTAAATAACGCAGGTCCAATTTATTTATTTTAAGTGACAAGAAGACAGGAAATAGGTACAAAAGAAAAACTACTGCAAACAAAATGATATACCCAAAATTAAAAATTAAAGTCAAGTAATACTATATTTTTTATAGTTTTATTTTATTTTTTCATGAAAAACAATTCTAAATGTTTTTCCAAACATTTTAATTTTAAAGTTTCATCAATTCGTCCACTTATCTTCAGTGCCTTTTCACTTAGTGAGTATTATTCTAAAGTTCTAAATGATATTCCATTGATTGTTGATGCACATTATTGATACATATTAGATACAAGTTATTTTAGTCATTGATTCATTTTTATCAACATGGAGATTTCATAGATTTTTTAAGCATTTTAATAAAACATATAAAATTCGTTGATTTATCTTCAGTTTTTTATGACGAATTTTAACAATATATACAATATATTTTAACTATATAAAAAAGATATAACGTACAAAATAATTCAAAATGTTGTTTCAAAGATTTTAGTTTCAATATTTTATCTTAATCTTAATTGGAACTAGCAAGTTTAAATAAATTCGTTATTCTAAGTGTCAAAATTTGACTTTTTATGCAAATAAGCATAATAATGCAGACTTTGAAGACCTCAGATTTCAAAAGTGGAGACAGAAAGCATGGTACAATATTTTCGTATTAACATTTTCTACTCAAAATTTTATGACCAATATCGCCACGTGTAGTTCTTTCGCCAATTTGTACACACCCTGTATAGAGATAGAGATTTCATAGAAACATTTTAAATCAAAGTTGTAAAATTTGCGTTTTGTGAAAATTTCCTTCTATTTTTGATGTTTCTGTATTAAGTTCTAAAGTTATCATTGAATATAGATGGGAATTTGCGTTCATTTTGGATTTATTTGTGTAAATGCGATTGATTTTTTATTGATTTTTTGTCATTTCATTGAGAATATTATTTTTTCAATGTAAATAAATGATGATATGATGCATATTAATAATATTTGAATACACTTCTATAGATATTTCAGGAATTTTCATAGAATTATCCAATATTTTTATTAAACTTTCATTGAATGTATTGTTTTTCTTTTAATTCCAATCAATATATTATTTATACATATTAGTAAAATTGTTAAACGACAAAATTTTTCTATTTATGCTCTTCGATTGTTTTTGTATATTATTGAACAGAATGTATATCTTGTGAAAAGTCTTTCATAATGAAGTTTTATATAATATAGTAGTATAAGTTATAATGAGAATTTTCCAATATTTTTATTACATTTTTATTGAATGTATTGTTTTTTTTAAATTCGTATGAATATATGATTTATACATATTAGCGAAATTGTTAAATGACAAACTTTTTTTATTTATGATGTTCGATTGTTTTATAAAATTGAACAGAATGGATATCTCGTCAAAAGTCTTTTATATTGAAGTTTTTCTATTTGTTTCGTTTTCACCGAGATTTCAAAAATTCTGTTAAACATTTCTAATAAAAGTTCTAACATTTTTCTTTACATTTAAGGTTTTTCTGAGAATTTCCCTTGATTTTGGATTTATTTGTAATAACATTTTTCTGTATCTACATTTCTATGTAGGCATATTTCTGTATTAAAATACTATTGAACTTTTTAATAATTGCCATCGATTTTTGGGTCATCTATATTAATAATTTTTGAAACATTTCTCATTTTAAGGGTAATTATTTCAATAATTTAAGTAAAAAACTTGTACGTCCTTAATCTTGACTTATGAGAGATAGAAATTTATCAAGGTTGAAGACGTACAAATTTGTTACTAAAATTATTGAATTTATTATTTAGATTGGATTTTAGTAATTTTTGTTCAATGTCAATTCAGCAATATCAAAAATACAGTTATACTCTTAATCTTAATACCTGTACTTTACAAATAATAAAAATATAACTAATATTTTTTTTCATTTCAGTATAGGCACATATGGAGAAAGTCATTAAAATGAATTGTGGAGGAAATTGAGGGATTATGATTGAACAGATTTTGAATTAAAGATGTGAAGTGCATTTAATTTAAAATCTGTTACAATCCATCAATTTGATTCACAATGCATTTTGATGAATTTAGGAAAATTCACCGCCGTTAATTTATCGCCGGAGACGTATTGCTGGATGGACAAAATGATAAAATGTGGGATAGTTAGAGAAGTCTTATATCCATCAGTTGACTCAACTGTCTGGCATGGTGATGACGGTAACAAGCAAAAATACAGCTATACCAATTGATCTCAAATTTCATGCATTTTGTTGATGTAATTTGTGATGATGATGATAACTCATGATGATGACGCTAATAAGCAATATCAAAAATAAGCTATAGAAAGTGATCGCACATTTCATGCATTTTGCTGATGTAACTTATGATGATGATGATAACTCATGATGTGACGGTAAAAAGTAATATCAAAAATACAGTTATAACAATTTGATGACGGTGATAAGCAATATCAAAAATACAGTTATACCGATTGATCGCAAATTTCGTGCGTCTTGCTGATGTAATTCGTCCCGAATTACTTCTGCTCATCTGAAACCTGAATACATTCCACCTGTTCCTATCTGTACGAACAACAAAAACACTTGCGTGGGCGGATGGATCCCCGCAGGGGTCGTACCGTACGCCCGCGTCTTCTTATTTTAAGCGTCCAGGGGCGATCTGCCCACTTGCCGAAGCACTCACCTGGCAACCCCAGGCGTCGAACCCACGCACCACGTCATCGCCAGTTCTGTTATTGTATCAGAGAATTTCATCCAGGAGTTCAATGGTAACTAGGGGATACGATCGACACGAACGCCGCTGCCCGCCTGAACTTGAACTTGGGCCCTATCGATTTTACGATTGCATGCCGATGTGACGTATACCTGGGGGTGGTTTTGATGCCCAGGCAGTTATCAAGTGATAGGGAATGTTGGAAGTATTAACACACGATTGAAATTGTGTGGGTTTTGCAAGCTGTTCAATCCATATGGCAAAATCGTAATAACCCTTCAATTTTCAGTAGTTTGTAAAAGTAATAAAACTGATTACCCGACTGAAATACTATTGTATTTGTATAAAATTCTGGTATGTAAGTGCATCAAACGTCTCGGGTGGTTGCAAAAACAGAGTCAGAATTTTGGTAAAATCAGATCAAGTTGAGTCTGTATTAATTGACAACTTTGCTATGTAAGTGCATCAACAGTCTCGGGTGGCTGCAAAAACAGTCAACATTTTGGTAAAATCAGTTCAAGTTGGGTCTTTATTAATTGACAACTTCTGCATCGAATGGTCCATCAGTAGAAGTCATAACCTTACAGATCACATAGAATTCAAAACAGTATAATAAAAAGTTCTAAAAACAAAAATATTTGAATGGCCAAGATGTCAACCTATAAACGATTAGTATAAAATGTCAAATTTTTATTGATGGTTTTCTCAACCACCCCACAGTGGGGCGAAATCCAAAAAACTTGGCCTACATATAGAAGTAGAAGACATATAGAAACATATATTATATAGAAGTACCGTTGATTTCGACAGAATTCATAGGTTATACGTATTTGAGGTTACTGATTACGAATTGGTTATCAACATTTTCTGAAAAAAATGATGGATCCAATACAGCGCACTTAAGACTTTTGTGAAATTGTTTCACAAAAACGATCTAAACGAAATTCAGTACTGAGAAGTTTTTGAAGTTGCTGATTGCGAATATGAATTTAAGATTCCTAAAAACAATATGGCGAATCAAATATGTCGGATATTTATTCTACGAATTTGTTGGACTAATTTGAAAACAAAATTTGTATCATGAAGTTTTTGGGAGTTTTTCAAAATAGAATCATACACAATCGTACAAAAAAAAATCGATAATCGTTGAATAATAATAATAATAATAATAATAATAATAATAATATAAACTTTTTCGTCAGACTTACATAGTATGGAACATGCCAATACCTTTAAAATTAATATTACATATAAAAACAAACAGTTACATACGTATTGAAGGTATATTTAAGTGTTCACCAGCCGAAAAATAATTTTTGTTTTCGTTAATTTAATAAGGAGGAAATCCTTGAGTTCTCTTTTGAGACACATGAAAGTAATACAAGAAGTATTAATAGTAGTGCAATATGCAGGAATCTCTAGCTAATTTTTTTATAGTTCGATTTGAAAATGTTTCTACAACATACTCTACGAAGTTTTGAGTCTGAACACTGTAGAACTATCTACTTTTACTCTATATGAAAATAATGTTTCCACTTTTGATATTGTGATGTTAAAATAATGATATTTTAATATAATTTGGAACTAGTTTATACGCTGAACTTATATTCATTTCTCAATAACATTTCTGTTTTCGACAAACCTACGCTTATGACAAAAATGCATTTTCAAAAGTTTGCATAGAAAAACAAATTATAATAGTTATAAACTTTTATTGTTGTTTTTACATGAAAATAAACTTAGAAGGTCCTTATAAACAACACTACATGTTGTAAATGACTAAACTAGATTTTCCATTTTTCTATTTTTGGCCAGGATGTTGGATTTTGCCTCACTGTGCACTAGAGAAATATTACAGGAATTAATATGAGTCGACCTGCCAATGGATGTTCTTCCAAAACTAACAGTTTCTATACTTTATTGAAATTGATTGACATAGAGATTCGGTTAAATGAGGAAAGAGTTGTCGTTTTAAGAGCTTATGCAAGATAAAATTTTGTTTATTTGAAAAGACTTTTTCAGTTATAATACCAACTATTGAGAGTAGAAAAAACAGAGTTTGTCATCATTTTTTTCCCCTCTTACTACGAGAATTCTATTAATTTTTCTGTTCTAATTATACTAAATTCTATTTAAATTATACAACGAAATTTCCGGCATCTTCTTTATTTATGAAACTAAGTACAGCAAACGTTATATCGTTATAAAGAGAAAAAAATGTCCAAAAAATGAAGTTTGTATTATAACTTAAAAACTTTTTTTTTCAAAAGACAATGGCATATCTTGCATAAGCTCTTCAAATGACAACCCTTTCCTCTTTTAACTGTATCTCTATTTGTGTATGGTTTTATTATTGAGAGTTTGTCGTGGATTTTTTTTTTTCTCTTTCTTCGAGAGTTCTATTAATTTTTCTATTCTAATTATACTAAATTCTATTCAAATTATACAACGAAATTTCCTGCATCTTCTTTATTTATGAAACTAAGTACAGCAAATGTTATATCGTTATAAAGAGAAAAACTGTTCTTTTTAAAAATGTCAAAGCCAACTATGACTGATTAAAAAAAATGAAGTTTGTAATATAACTCAAAAACAATTTTTTTTTTCAAAAAACAAAAGCATATCTAGCATAAGCTCTTAAAATGACAACTCTCTCCTCATTTAACCGAATCTCTATGTTTTACGGTTTCCGAGATCCCATTGCTTAAAATGAAAAAAAAAATCACCCTGTAGATGAAAATAAACGTATTGAGTAATAACAAAAAATATATTTAAAAGTTACTATAGTATTACCAAACTAACGTAAATTAAAATATATATAATGTAATTTGGAGAGAAAAAAAATTACATAGAATCAGAATCGTGTAATAGTTATATAATTTAAAAACTGCAGTTTCATTTCTAACGAATTTGTTAAGGTCAAGACGAGTAACGGTGAGTTTATAATATTATTTTTACTTTCCATGAAAATCTGCCGTATTGTTTATGCTCCTTGGGGTTTTATCTTTTCCCGTTCTAATTATCTATTCTTGAAATTACAAAACACAACGTTTAATGTAATTGAAAAAGTTTTTTTTTTATCAGGGTTAATTAATTGATTATTTAAATTCCAAATGACATCATTGAATAAATATTTATTTGTAATTTTAATTACATAAATTATTATTAATAAAATTAATTAATTTCATAGAGTGATCGATGGTCCAGTGGTAAAGTATCATACCTATATGGTATACTATCATGATGGTTGTGTTTCTCATTTTTAGTATATACTAACAGCCTTATGCATAGTGAACTTAGCGTCTAAACCTTAGTAGGTACTGCAAACGTTTAGAAAGTGCATCACTGAATGTCATTCTGCAAGATATATAGATCCCATTCTGATTACCAATAGTAGCAACTAAGTTTACTAAGGTCGACTATGCATACGGATGAATTTGTTTTAATCAGAAAATCCTAAGATTATTTGACTGCCAGTATGTGTTAGTTCATTTAGCGTTATCCAGGGTGCACCACGAGGAGGCGAACTAACTTTGCACCCCTATTACACACATCAGTGGAAAACAAATTTAAAACCAATTAGGTCAAAAGAAGAGTTTCCAAAACGTAATAGTAAACGTACATCTGCAAAACTTTAGTGTACAATTATAAATTTATCATCTTCCTAATTATCAACACATTATATGTTTTATTGCAACTTAAATTTGATGGATGGATAATGTTTTCGTCGCCTATTCATCAGTGGTAATGATTACCTACTCTGTGTCGAAACCAAATACACATGTTTATGAATATAATAGGAATTGACAATTACTTTTTCGCCTACAACGTGAAAGCTTGTGCATTCCAAAATCTGAAAGTATCAATTTTTCGCCCATCCGCGGATAAGCAAAATCCCAATAGTTACGCACGCAGGAGCCACGTAATTAATAATCCTTACCATCAGTTGCCTTATAAGTAACGTAAGTAACGCGGAAATCTAACAAATGCGCTTTTAGAGAAAAAGAGCTGTAGACAGCGTGTGATACCGAGCGAACCGCGCCGTTTGCAGCGTTAAGTCTTTTTTCACGTTCGACACACTGAGAACACATGTTCTACATCGTTGTTAGTTTACAGGCAATTAATGGGGGGAATCGATATTCAGCGCCAGAGGATGTTCGCAGTGCGAAGAACGAAGATTGATTTGTTTAGGTATTGATTCTTCGTTGCTTCATTAAACAAACGAGTAAGAAATAATTGCTTAAATTTAGCTCGTCATAAAAATGAGGTTATACAATCATCTCATAATATACGAAGTATCAACCTTATTGATAGGTAGTTTTTCATACATTGTAATTGTAAAATAGTTTCACCTTTAAAAATTCCGGTATTTGCAAGTTTTTTCAGAAATAACAATAACTGCATAGTTATCAAAATGACATATTTTTAAGGTATTAAATGCTTTCACAATAATCATTAATTATTGTGACTAACCTCTACAAGATTTTCGAAATACCTAAGATTTTTGAAGAAAAAAAAAGCACTGTAAAAAATATGAACAGTTTCCTTTTCATAATTATCAGTGGAAGGTTTTTTAATTTAATAATCTCAATTCCTATTTCCTACAATTCCTCCAGTATGTTTTAGGTTTTCGATTTTATATTAGTATTGCTTTACTATGCTTAAACAAAAATATTTTTAGAATTAAATGATAATTTTTTTTATTTTTGTTAATTAATTATTTAATTTTGTATCACATAGTCTTATATCTATTCGTAAAGTTCAATAAATAATTTGTCTATCAATATCATTCTGATCCGTTTAATATATTATAATTTAGATGGAAGATTCAATTATCTATTTGTACAGTTATCTACTAGACTACGGGACAAATACAAAATGTTCGTAATAACATGACATGCGTAATTACTTTGAACGATCAGGTTTTTTGCTTCTTAATCCACCAGTAATGACCATTAATGATTGGCAAATTCCCTTTAATTAACATATTAAGTATGCACAAGATGAATTAGAATTTAAATATATTCGCAATTAGAAGTCAACGAAGGTAAGTAACATTTTTTTAAAAGTGTCTGCTAGGCGACGTTAAGTCCACAATATGTAATACCTATTAGCATTCTCACGAGCATAAAAAATGCGTTTAGTGAATAAAATGTTGTAATTAGTTTTAATTAAAATATCAACTAAGCAAAGCAGATTTTTTAAATATCGTAAATTAATACGACTGTATGAAATGCAGAAATACCCTCTACTCAAGTCAAGTAGACAAAATAAAGTATTCAAAAGAATGATTCAACTCAATCAATTTCAGAATTTCTGAAATTCTGTTCAGCTAACAAATTATTTACCTCAATATTGAATTACCATCAATATGATTCGTATTTTAAATGTTAATTGAATGTGTGAGTTGAAAAGGGAACAAATTCCTCCAGAGTAATATTTTGGGAAACTAAATAAGAAAGGTTTTTGGGCAAAAAGATCGTATTATAAGAGCTCACACATTCAATTTTCAGGAGGATCAATTAATTTGATTTTATACAATAATGGTGACAACGATTGATTACTAATATTATTTCTTATTAGATTGGTACAAGACGTCATTTGATTCGTTAATTGATCTTATTTAGGCCAGACAAAGTAGACATGGAAGACATTTCAGTGTCTGATAAACCGATAACTGTCAACACGGAAAGTTAAACATTCGATTTTCTCACTTATTTAAGATATACTCCTCGTCAAATTTTCAGAAGAATTATCTTCAGGCATACATTTGTATACAATAAATCATGCATAAAATTTTCAAAATATCTATTAGATACATATTCAGACATTTCAGTGTCTGATAAACCGATACCTGTCTAGTCGAAACTTCCATATTCTGGAATTTAAAAAAAAACAATTATAATATCTTTCAAGGGAAGTTTCGAACTCTCAAATATAGATTAATAGTCTGAGCCTTCATTCACTAGGCTACATGGGCATAATTATTACTATAATCACGCTTGGCAAAGCATGTTAGTAGTAAGTAGTTAGTTGTAAGTAAGTAGTAGACTAATATTAATCAATAGTCATAAGTTTGATTCTGACCAAGCAATTTATCCCTGATTAGGATATTTCAGTGAGTCATTCTAAGAGATTGGGCATAGCAAGAGCAATGATCTCGGCAATTGATTTTTTTAAATTTAAAATAATAAAACCTACAGCTGGCTGTTACCTGAAAATATACGCACAAGTTATGTGATGAGTACAGAAAGCAATCAATACGAAGCATGCCAACTTTTTCAGGTCGTTGAAAAGTTCATTGAGTAAATCCATCAAGTGTGAACCAGGCGTGAAAATTGTCAGGCGGAAAATTGCCGGGAAATCAGCGGATAATTGAAAGCACGTTTAAAGGCAAACTTTATCAATATTCAAGTCCGCACTTTGTGCTGTACCTATCCAAAAATAGACTGCGAATATTATTATTTTTGAACTTTGACACATACAAGTACCCACATACATTTTACTTTATCAACGTTTTCTATGATTCACAGGAATATCTGGACCCAATTGGCCGTTTATAGATCTGAACAATTTGTTGGGGTTATCTTAGCAAGTTTAAAAGAATTCCTGAAACCAGAATTTTGCAAGGCGAAAGCTCGATTGATAATGAGTGGAAAACTGAAAAACCTATTGAAATTAATAACCGCATATAGATGAGCTTAGGGACAACTCAATTTTAAGAAGTTGAAGATTCGACAAATAATGAAAGTGGATTTGAATGCTGAGAAGTGTATAATTAATCACTATTCACAACAATTGAACCAATTTAAATAAATGGAAGACTTGTTTCGATTATTTTTGATTAGATGCAATAACTATGATTTACAATGATCTTATTAGATTTAAAAATATCCCTCTTTAAATGTAAAATACCGCTTAACTTATTGAAATTTCGTTGTTCATTTGTTTGTTCTTTTTACTTGTTTTGTTTTGTTTTTATTTTTGGTTTTCTGCTCATCTTGCCGAAATATGGGTGAGATTTTTGAAGACAATTAAAAAATCGACAACCATTTTTTTGCGTGTGTGATCAAATAACATCAAATAAATAAAAAAAATCTAGGTGTCACTCCAATTAGTGGCATTAAGGCCCGTATCTGAAGTCCTTACTTGAGCATGAGTTCCATTCAAGTCGTATATTTGGTTGCTTTTTTTCTATAAACGTTTATGCACCAAATGCAACCAAATATACGACTTGAGTCGAACTCAAGCCCAAGTACATGCTTGAAAGACCAGACTCTAGGCTGAAAGACTAGAGATACGGGCCTAAATGATGTACGAACAATTTTTTAAATATGTTTCTGAACGATTTTATTGACGTTATCAGTTACTTTTGATTCTCCCTGTATATTGAACAAAGTTGATTTTAGGTAATAATGGTGGAAAATTCATGTTCCCAGATTGATGTTATTGTCCATGCCTAGTTTATAAGATAAGTTTGCTTATATGTTCATATTTATTATCAACAAACTTTTATAGGTGAACCTGTCAAGTAAATTGGGTTTGGGAAATGAAAAATTAAATGGATAATAGGTATATGAAAAACTGAAAACTAGTTAAAGGACATGGAAAATCGATGGTGATCGGTAGAAAAGCGGGATTGAAAATAATTAACGTTTGCAGGTAATGATATGAAAGCAAGTGTCAGGACATGAAAAACTAATGGAAAATTAATGGAAAAACGAATGCTCGTATGAAACTAATACGCCCGCACAGGTAAGCTAACACAGGTAAGGTAAATTAAATAAATAAATTCTGCCAGAAATACGAAAAATCGCTGAAACTACCTTAATATGTTATTTATAATGTGCTAGGGCGGAAGGACTCCGGTCGATAGCCCTTTACCAGGACCAAAACATCTAATACCATACCAATATATACATAAATATTACGAAAAATTATACCCTGGCAATAAATTTCTTCTTCTTCTTCTATAATGTGCTAGTAAAATGTTCACTGGATTTTATTTTCGTTGCACCATTTTTGAAACTTATATGTACTAATGTTTGTCATAATGGAGTGGGGATTTGTTGGGTAGTAGTAAATTACTGGCTATACTTTTAGTTTCTTATATCATTATATTATATATTATTATTATATATTATATTTCTCGATATCATTATATCCTCATCATTTTAACGCCTGCTACACCAAAAAGTTCAAAATGTATTAACAAACCTTTTTCTGAACAAAAACATGACAAATCATACTGTGAACAAATCGTTTTGATTTCGTAATAAGAATTCATAATGAAAAATGCTATCTAATATAGGGCCTTCTTTTTTTACTGGTCATATAAAAAATTAAGTTAATAAGGGATTCTTCGAAATGAAACGTTGTACTGAAAATTTGTAAACGCTATCTTGTAGAGCTAAAAAAGTGCCAACGAGAAAGTTGCTTTTGTTTTTCTTTACCTTTTCAAATAACTTCAGAAAAAAATAAAAAACGAAATCGCAAAATTTCGTATTTTTGTCGAAAGTACGCGCATTTTTTTGGTTTTCTCAATGGATTTAGTCGAGATGCTTGTTTTCACTAATTCAGCCTATTGAAATAGTTATTATAGTTGCGAAAAGAAATTTCCATTGTTTCATTTATAATGATTTTTAATTTTTTTCTGTTAATTTCTTTACAATTAGATATAACTCTAAGTATTATGGAAAGTTTTTAAGTAAAATCAACATTAATACCAGTAATTGACACACTTACGAATACGATGCGAAATATGTAGCAAACATTCGAAAGAAGGTTGGCGATTTTCCGATATATCTGTGTACATTTGTTTAGGAGTACAACAGAAATCATATACGAGGGCTGTTTGACGGAAGAGTGACTTTTTAATGAAAACGTTATTTTTCTGTTCAAAATATATTTTATTTGTCAACATAACACCCTTTCAAGTGTACACACTTAGCCCGGCGAGTTTACATTTTTTTTTAAACCTTCCAAAAAGTAATCTTTCGGAAAGTCTTCAAAATATGCATTTGTGTCGGTTATCTCCTCTTCATTTGCCTGAAATCTTTTTCCACACAGCCATTTTTTTAAATTTGGAAATAAGAAGAAATCACTGGGAGCCAGATCTGGCGAATATGGCGGATAAAGCAGTAATTCGTAATGCAATTCAGTCAATTTAGTTGTAGCAATTGCAGACGAATGAGAGGGCGCATTATCGTGATGGAACAACACTTTTTTTCTTCATCAAATGCGGTCGTTGTTTTTCAAGTTCGGCATCAATACATGTCTGCATAATCAGCATAATACTGGCCAGTTATGGTTTTTCCTTTTTGTAAACAATTAATAAAGATTACACCTTTAGAATCCCAAAAAACTGTGGCCATGACCTTATTGGTCGAAAAAAGTGTGTTTGCCTTTTTGGGAGCATATTCGCATGGAGAAATCCAGTATTTAGACTGTATTCTTGTTTCTGGAGTATAATGATGTATCCAAGTTTCATCTACTGCGACATATCGACGAAAAAAATCCTTTGAGTTACGTTGAAAACGGCCAAACATTCTTCTGAATTCTTAATGCGAGCGCGCAGTTGATCACCATTAAGCAAACGCGGCAACCATCTCGCGGATAGCTTTTTCTTATTGAAATGTTCATGCAAAATATTGTATACCCGTTCGGTTGAGATGTTTAATTCATTAGCTATCTCACAAACTTTTATTCGACGATTGCCAATTACAAGGCCATAGAGTTTATTAACCATTTCTGGAGTAGTCACAGTAAATGATGGTTTCGGACGATCTGCATCAACCGTGCTCATATGGCCACTTTTAAAAGCAGAAACCACTTACAAATCATTCCATGGGACGGAGCAGATTCTGGATAATATTTACGTAACTTTTCCTCGGTTTCTTTAATTGTTTTTTCACGTAGAATATAATGTTTAATCAACACTCGAATTTTTTTTTTACATATTTACAAAACAACGAAAACAGTTTCCTTCAAATAAGTATAAAACATAATCTATCTGTCAGATTGGTGCCAAATTTTGACAGTAGACCTCCGAAAGACCTCAGGAGCTAGCAACATAATCATTATAACGAAAGTGTTACCAACCTTTGAAAGGTCACTCTTCCGTCAAACAGCCCTCGTATGTATAGATTGAATTAGTTCCACTCACAACATTGCAAATACTACCATCTGCCATTGTAAATAATATTTCAAAAATTATGTTTTTAGAAAGTTATTCATCTCAGTGTTGAGTAGATGTAATTTGTCCATAATGGCTTTTTATTGGATTACTAATGTGGATGACTCTTTTGTGAATACATATTTTATTTTTCGACAATATAATACAGAAGGTGGAGAAGGATTTTACCACATTATGATACCTGTTTACAATAATTTGGTGAGGAATGAGACCAATAAAAAACAATCATTTAAATCAGTATTTTCGACATTCTGGAACTTCTGTATATACAAATTATGTCCAGAACTGCCATGAAAGCTTGATTTATAAAGCATTCTGAATTACAAATTCAGCATGATTATCTGATACATTTATACTTACGTAATCTTTGAACTCTACATGTTTGACTGCATAGTAAGTAAGAAATGTATTATTATTTATGCTATTTTCAGTCGTACGTAATAGTATATTATGTTATTAGTTTATAATCCTATGAATTATAAACTGGTTTCAAAATATACTATTTTGTGGTCGACTAGACTAGAGCATTATTATAAATTTCTGATAAATAATTGTTCAAAACTAATTCGCGTATAAAAATCTGACAAGAGGTGGCCTGTGCTGACATAGTTTTTCTATGATGATCTGTTGTTTATAAATAAATTTCTGATTAATAATTTTTCAAAACTTATCCGCTTCTAAAAAAAAATGACAAGAGGTGGCCTGTGCTGACATAGTTTTTCTATGATGATCTGTTGTTTATGTTAACCATTCTTCTCAAATTGTACCAAAATGAATATTTTTGACGAAGATTAAATTAATAATGAAATTTTGAAAAAAGCTGCAGAAGCTGAGGTGAGATTTGATTCCTAAAAAGTCGGAAGATGTTTATACGAACGAAAATGACAAGTTTTGGCAAACGCTAAGGATAAAAAACGCGGAGACAGTTACAGAAAAGGTTATGCTTGCGTACTTTATAGATTAGGTAAATTGTTCGAATTTAGATTGTATTATTTATCTATTAATTCATCGTTCTTTCTTTTATTAGTCAAAACTTTACTAGTCCTGTTCGTTATGGTGTATGTTCTCGAAGTAAATTATAAATTAAATTATATAAGTTGAAATGCATGCTACGAATAAAAGACAACAGTCAAAGAATAATCTTTGACTGGGCTTATTTTGTTGTTATGGCTACTTAATGGCATATTTTATGGCACAATGCCATAAAGTAGGTGCTTATGCATGATTTTCTCTATAACAAACATGGTATTATGAAGCTGGTCGACTACAAACTATTATATTTCCTAAAACCTGAATCCTAAATCTAGATATCACCCTAGTGCTTGGAGCAAAAGTTGCTTGGTTGACCCTGTTGATAAATCAGAAGGTAAAGACAGCTCGTCAGAATTCCAGTTGTGAACGAGATTTGAGACTCGACTTTTTTTTTAATTTGGCACAGAATGTGTTAAAATCTTTCTCTGGCCTGCCTCTTTGTATGCCATGGGGATCAGCTAGTGAGCTACACGAAAGTCGGTAATTGTTGACTTGATCTTCCAAAGCAATCTGCTCATCCTTTACATTTATTAAATGTCCCTTATTTACATTTTGTATATTATGTAGCTTTTCTGCTACTTTTATATCCTTGTATAAGCCGAAAATGTTTTTTGCATGCGATCAACTTCTTCCCATTTTTCAATCAAATTTAAAAATCTGAAGCTGCTAGATTTCTTCACACTGCATTTTTTTGTCCTGGGTAATTTCCCTAAAGCCCCACTTAATTTGGTTGACCCTGTTGATAAATCAGAAGCAAAAGACAGCTCATCAGAATTCCAGTTGTGAACGAGATCTGAGACTCGACTTTTTTTTTATTTGGCACACAGTGTGTTAAAATCTTTCTCTGGCCCTGCCTCTTTGTATGCCATGGGGATCAGCTAATGGCTACACGAAAGCCGGTAATTGTTGACTTGATCTTCCAAAGCAATATGCTCATCCTTTACATTTATTAAATGTCCCTTATTTACATTTTGTATATTATGTAGCTTTTCTGCTACTTTTATATCATTGTAAGAGCCGAAAATGTGTTTTGCATGCGATTAACTTCTTCCCATTTTTCAATCAAATTTAAGAAAATGAAGCTGCTAGATTTCTTCACACTGCCGATAAACTCCTCCGGTTTCTTTTTCTCCTGGGTAGGTGCCTAAAGCCCCTCATCACTGGCCTCTGTAGTCCTTTTGTGCTTTCCCCTGTGGCCCCAGCTTTCATCCATGAGTCCTGTACCTTTAAAAAAGTCCAAAATACTTTGGGTGTAAAGCTGCTGACTGTCTTTGGTACCACGAAAGGGTTTCTAAAGTACCTCTGCCGCAGGATGCTTACCGCCGGGCATTCAAATTTAAAAAAAATAAGCTGCTAGATTTCTTCACACTGCCGATAAACTCCTCTGGATTTTTTTTTCTCCTGGGTAGGTTCCTTAAAGCCCCTCAGCACTTGGCCTCTGTAGTCTTTTTGTGCTTTCCTCTGTGGCCTCAGCTTTCATCCATGAGTCCTGTTCCTTTAAAGAAGTCCGGAATCACTTTGGGTGTAAAGCTGCTGACTGTCTTTGGTACCACGAAAGGGTTTCCAAAGTACCTATGCCTCAGGACGCTTACCGCCGGACATTCGCATAGGACGTGGAGGGCCGATTCCTCGTCCTCTTCACACAGCGTACATTGTTCATTTTGGACAATGCCTATCGTATGCAGGTGTTTCCTGAGTCTTCCGTATCCTGTAAGTAGTCCAACCAGACACCTGAGTCTGCCCTTGGGTAGTTTTAGTAACACTTTAGCCAACTTTTCTGAGGGTTGACTTATGAAGAGGTTTGATTGTCTCATGCCGTCAGCTTCTCTCCAGTGATGGATTATTGCTGCTTTAAGTTTTCCTTTTATTACTCCCGTTGCTACTCCTCCGGATTATTATGCAACACATGTTTATTGAAAATGTGGCCAAAATGGCGCTCTCTTTGTAACTTTTAAAAGCGTTTTCTAAATTTCAAATCAATTTCAAAAAAGTGTTCAAAAACAAAAATCGGCAAGTCTCGGCAAATAAAATTTGTATAGGTATAATATACATTAACCAAGGTCGGTATATAAAAACAAACTACGACTATATTTTGAGTTTTTTTTTTTATAAAGCCTAGTCAAAGTTACAATGTCGCGGAAAATTAGAGACAAATTCGTATCCGTAATCAATTATTTAAATTAATTCATATTTTCCAAAAATAAAGTAAGGACTACTTGTATACCGTATCAATCTCAAATGTAATGTCGAATTCAGAATAATGAATTTCTAGAGCGATCTGCTGACATTCAAAACATCCTGTGTTGGTTTACAAATAAACAAGTGATTCGCATCGACGAATGAGATTTAATAATCTTTAGTTATACTGCAATGCAACTTGGATTCTATTAAACAAAATAATAGCAAGTGCTGTATTTTTTTCCATAGGACACAGCACTATGCGAATAGTAGATTTTGTAACACCTCGGCCATCCAAAATTACAGCAGCCGCTAAATGAGTGGGGAAATCAATTAACTTTATTCTTGTAGCTTGTATGTGAAGAATCAGGTCAAAAGCATGCACTTTTTTTTTCTGAATCAACTTGATGGTCGAATTTGCCGACTCGGTGGCTAGGGGCTATAAATAAATCAGGAACCGTGTTTCGGGGTACACTTTCGGCTCACAAGTTCATCAAAAACAAAAAATGTCGGTTAAGTCAGCTGTTTAATTGTAATTAATGTCACTGACTCTTGCGTGACATTTCTAACAGCATCGTTGTTCAAGCAGCCGAAAATTTATTTCTGTTGCAATCAAGTATAGTAAGAGAGCAGTGGAAAATTGCGAAAAACGAGTGAAAACTGAAAGCTCGCTTGAAATAAATGTGCCAGAGTTATTTTGGTGCAGCGTGCTTTATAGCTAACCGCAAAAACTTGTAGTTAACTGACGTCTAATTTCAGCCAGGAGGGGGAATCCCACTAGAAATTTACAGTTATGACTTTTGCAACTGTTTCGGGCTGTGCATGCGATAAACAAGTGCGAGTTAGGGTCCCGCATACGGAAATGGTCGGGGACGGAAATCGATGTTCCCGGCAGACTGCGGGGTGCCGGCGGGAGTCCCGGCGCCCGACGTCACCGCCGTGACGTCACGGGAATGACGTCGCCTGGATGGACGCGGCGTGCGGGCGGGCGTCGTACGGTAGCGCTAGCGGGATCGATGACGCATGACGTCACTGCGGTTATGACGTCAGGGGGAACGCGAACAGCGGTTTTATAATGGGCCGGTTGAGAGTGGCAGGGATATAGTGTGACGGCGTCGACGAGAACGTGCAGTCGCGTGCAAATCTTAGAGTGATCTGGACCGCAAGGACAGCCAGACAGACAGACAATCACACACTCACACAACGTACACAACCATAAGAGAGAGTGGTCGTGTGGTCCTTTTGAAGCAGAGACGAGAGCCGCATCGCTTCGCGTTCAGTGCCCCACGTGCAGCTTTTTTCTGTGTGCTTTCCTGAAGTGCAGGCGCCGGGCAGCAAGGATTAAAAGGACTCGCATTTGAAAATCGGAAGTAACTGAAAGTGAAAACCGCGGCCGCATGCGCTTCAGGACCCCATCGATTCCGGACGCTTTGAAACTATAAACGAACTATTAACCCAGTGTCCTAATAAAGACGGCTGATAGTTTTCCTCTGCGGGCACAAGGATAATGTGTTTACATGAGGATATCTAGAGATCCAAGCGTGGAGTCACCTCGGAGCGGTGCGGAGGAGGCGCGCTCACCCTCTTCGCCGGAAATTGAGTTCCGGGAGTCGCCAGGTGATTTTTGTGTCTCCGGCTAAGTAGCATAGACGATGTTTTAGACTGTCACGTTCATCACATAGTTACCTATATACTCGAGTCGCAATTGTTTTTTTTAATTATTTTTTGTTTTGTATAAAGTTTGTTAAGTTCCTCAAATAAAGCTTTTGTCGTTGTTTTGCATGTTACTCGTTGTTACAGTTGTTTATAAAAAAAGGACCACCACAGAGTGTTTCCAGTTGTTCGTTTAAATGTTGTGTTGCATGTAAGTTAGACTTAGAGTGGAGGTTTCCACGGATTTTTGGTGTACGGACTGTGACAAGGAAGTTAGGAGAACCGTGTGTGTCGCTAGACCATGCCACGACATGCGGTCCGGGCCGCCGCCGCTAAGACATCGGCTGCAATCCTCTTACAGCGCCCGTCACGGTCAAACTGACAGCAACAACAATTCGCCCAGTTACAACTATCTTAGGAACAAGTGTATGTAAACTTACTTTTGCCACTTGTAACGCTTCTATATTACTAACACTCGATATACAAACATACGCAACCGATCGAAGAATCTCTGAATGCACAATAAACAAACCGCAATTAATGCGATGAGCCAACTCTCATGGCTGCGTGAATAATTTATAGTAGCTTCAGGTAGCCGGACGTTTAATTATTGTATCAAGCACACAATAAATAAATTGCTCCGCGACGCTGACCGAGAAGATTCCCGTTCTAAATTGCACATCATCCAGCTTCTCCTCGCTTTCGCTCGCCGGTGATAATTGCCGCATTCGCACCTACAAGAAAAAATTAGGACGCGGTTCGCCAAGAAAATATACACCTGTGACGTTATTAACGCGAAATTGGTCATTAAAAAAAACACTGGAGGCCGGCCCTTAAAAAGCAGGCGCGCCTCGAGAACCACCTGTTCGCTGCGCGCAATAATTCATCGCTTAGCGCTGCATTGTATGAATTTAAAGGCGACTAATTGAGCCGTCAGGGCTGCTCCTTTCCGATGCTGGAGCGTATTGGGATTTTCGGTATACATGCTTATAGACGTCAGATTCACTTTCGCAAAGCCAACATCGCCAGAATACAAATTAATATTGATTTATTTTTGACGAAGTTATAAATGCACCAAATCGTCATTAATCACGCATGTCAATTGATAGCGATAATGTCAGTGATCGCAACTATTGATACTTCTGACATCTTAACTCAAATAGATAAAATGTTGTTGAAACACCGATAAAAATATTAATTACTGGCAAATTTGACAATAGGTACATAATATGTAATTAGATTATTTTGCCATTTGAGCATTTTGCCTAGACATATATTTACCATATATCATATATACCATATTTATTCCATAAAACGCTATCAAAATCTAATAAGTATAAACTAAAAATCCAAACATAAACATAAACATTTTGTTATTGTTATATATAAGTTCAATTTTGTGCAATTAATAATGTTTCATATATTTATTCCATAAACGCAATCAAAATCTAATAACTATAAACAAACTAAAAATTCAAATTAACATTTTCTTGTTGTTAAATAAAAGTGCAATTTTATGCAATTAATAATGTTTCATTTTAAATTTTAATCCTATGCAAAATAAACTATGCAAAATCTACAAACATATTCGTTCCGTAAATCTCTATAGTGAGAAATTCGTTATTACACTTTTTATACCCTTTTTGAGTTTTAATTGAACTAAATAATTGAAACTAAATTTCAGTTTAGTTTCAATTACTACAACTACAAACTACAAATAAATGTAATAACTAATTTGTATCAAAATTGTATCAATTTTAGAATTAAAGGCTGTAAATATATTTTTTTTGCTATATTTAATTTTATTTATTTATTTATTTAATCAATTGCCGCTTTACGTAATTTGGTATATTCATCTGTACTTTGATAAATAAATAAACAAACTTGATATTATCGCATAATATTCCATATTGTGGGCATACAAGAAAAATTGTCCAATTTAAAAGTTTGACAAAAATGAGTAGAAAAGAGGCACCACAAAAGTTCGTTGAATTTATCAGAAATACTTTTCTATGTTGTATGATGGTTCACTGGAATGTTAATGTGTATAAAAACTTTGCAAACGCAGTATTGAGAACTACATATATTATATAAATGTTTTAATTTTCAAATGAATTTATCTAGAAAATATATTTTTTTACTTGGTGACTTTTTCTTGTATTGTAAGTTTTTTTTTTAAATTCAAGATCTTTATTAAATATTTGTTCCCATGGCTAATTTATTAGAATATGCAATGTGGAGATATTCGGGGGAAATTGAGATATTTTTTATATTTTCGGGCTTTAATATAAAAAAACTGGAAATGTATTATACATAATTACTTTTGAAATTGTAAATAAATTGGCACATGAATGATTTTTTTTTTGTCTTTTTGATATGTTAATAAATTTCTCTTTACTACTTTTTGATAATGTTGAAAATACTGATTATATAATAGATTTTTATTTGTACTTTTTATAATCGTAATTTTCAATATATTAATATTGCTGCCACTGTTATAGAAATCACTACAAAATTTGACAAAAATTAGTTGAAAAGAGAAGAGATACCATAAAAGTTCGTTGAATTTATCAGAAAAAAGTTTCGATGTTGTATGATGGTTCACTGGAATGTTAATGTTTATAAAAACTTTGCAAAAACAGTATTGAGAACTACATATATTATATAAATGTTTTAATTTTCAAATGAATTTATCTAGAAAATATATTTTTTTACTTGGAAACTTTTTCTTGTATTGTAAGTATGTTTTCTTTAATTTAAGACCTTTATTAAATAATTCTTCCCATGGCTAATTTATTAGAATATGCAATGTAAAAGATATTCGGGGGAAATTGAGCTATTTTTTATATAAGTGCCCGAAAAACTGGAAATGTGTACATAATTACTGTTGAAATTATTAATAAATAATAATTATAATAGAATAGAATTTGGTACATGGCACCACCATGGCATAAATTGGCACGTGAATGATTTTTTTGTCTTTTTGATAGATTCATAATTTTAGCATTACTACTTTTTGATTGATTGATTTACATTGAAATGTAAATTACTGAGTATATAATCGATTTTTATTTATACTTGGTCATTATCGTAATTATCAATATATTAATATTGCTACCACTGTTATAGAAATCAGTACATTCAATAACTTTCATTTTATTTCATTCTGATAAATAATTATTGTTACACATGAAAGAAAATATTCTAATTTTTATGGGAAACTTCAATTAATTTCTATTTTATTCCAAATTTTAGTTAAAAACTTAAAAATAATATATAATTTATTTAAATTATTAATACAACATAGGCATTAATTCCAGTAGATATTTAATTTGAATACTATTTTGTATTTTGTATTAAATTAACAAAATAATTTTAAATTTTGTTTTCCACAACAAAATTCTGTTATATATTTATTGTCTCTCTCCATCGCAATTACAATTATCTGCAGAATAGTTCAAAATGTCACAACTGCCATAACAAAACTTCCATAATAAAATAATAATAAATTTTATTTTCCACAACAAAATTCTGTTATATATTTATTCTCTCTCCATCGCAATTACAATTATCTGCAGAATAGTTCAAAATTAAGCTATTTTTATATTAGTGCTCGAAAAACTTTAAATGATTTATTAAACATAAGTAATTACTGTTGAAATTATAAATAAATTGGCACATATATGATTTTTTGTGTATTTTTGTTAATAAATTTTACTACTTATTACTACTTTTTGATAATATTCAAATGTAAATTACTGAGTATATAACCTGTTATAGAAATCCCTACATTCAATAACTTTCATTTTATGTCATTGTGATAAATAATTATTGTTACACATAAAAATATTCTGATTTTTATGGGAAATTTCAATAATTTCTATTTTATTCCAAATATTAGTTAAGAACTAAAAAAAACTTATAATTTATTTAAATTATTAATACAAAGTAGGCATTAATTCCAGTAGCTATTTAATTGTAGTACTATTTTGTATTTTGTATTTAATTAATTTTAAATTTTGTTTTCTACAACAAAAGTCTGTTATATATTTATTGTATCTCTCTCCATGGCAATTACAATTATCTGCAGAAAAGTTCAAAACATCACAACTGCCATAACAAAACTTCCATGATTAACCATTAAGTATGCAGAACTTATTTACTAATATTTTCATAAATATTTTTAATTGTCAGAAATAAGTCTAGTTTTATAATTGTTAAATTACTGCTGTTAATCGAATTACAATTAACTGCAGAATAGTACAAAACTTCCATGATTAACTATTCAGTATGCAGAACATATTTTCATAAATATTTTTATTTGGCGGAATTAAGTATAGTATAATAATTGTTAAATTACTATTTATATATCGATGTATTTAGACTATTCAGTAAAAATACGTGTAACTTCCTTAATTAAAATTTTTAATTAAGGAAGTACACGTTTTTTTTACTGAATTAATATTTTAGATCTTTTATAAGAAAAAAATCAGTAAGGATTGTATATATTGATATGTTTGCCTACGTAGAAATTGTAATACATCATCCACAGCAATATTTTAATTGCCAAATTTTCTATACCATGTTTAAAAAATTACTATACCAATCGATATTTTAAATCAAATGAAAGAAAATAGTATCGCATTTTTTTTTTAAACTGTGTATAAATTATGTGTATGGATTTAGGCACTCTCAGGTGCAAACCCATACATATAATAATACCACTCAGGATGGATCCTTACACATACCATTATGTATAAATTTTTTAAAACTGCCTTAAAGTTCTAGATTAGATTATCTATATATGATTAAAGTCGCGATAAAAATTTCTATAAGATGTGATATAAGATGTAAACATGTTTTTTTTTGTCACTTTCATTGTAATTCATTTTAGAATATTATATGCAGGGTTGGAATAAATAACTTAATACCCCCAAAATAGTATATTAAGTATGGAGAACGTTAGGAGTGTATTACCATTCGAAGACAGATTTTTTTAAATTATATTCTTTTTAGATCAGGATTTGCCAATGTATGATAAATATGATTAAAATCGACATAAGATATGATATAATTAATTCATTTTTCAATATTATATGTTGGGTTGGAACAAATAATGATTTTTTTTATATTATAATTTTTTTAAATGGTTTTAGATGAGGTTTTGCTTGAGTTAAAACACGATTTAAATCTTCTTTTTTTTTTATATAAATCATTGATTTTACTTTATCACACTGCTGCTTGGTAAAAGTTTGTAAAAGTGTGAGACAAAACTTTCAACAAATTTCAACGGATTTACATGTGTTTCAAAGGGGTTGTTGATTCCTGTTCATGGGGAACAAGAATTGATGATTAAAACATGAAAATGAAATGCAAAAATGTGATATTTCTGTGTATGTGTATGTGTATGTGATGAGCCAAAAATGTTTTTTAAATTATTAAATTTTTTGTTCATTTTCGATCATGCTTTAAAGCAATTGATTTAAATTAGACCAACCCAGATTTTTTTATTATAGTTTCATTAGTGTACCTATTAGCTATTTAATAACATAAAATTTATTGTAAATAACAGAAAATTGATTAATTATTAATTGATTGTTAAATTTATTGAAGTGCCATACTTGAACCATACTTTCACCACATAATCAAGGTAAAACCAGTTTGAAATATTGATATACAGGGTGTATTTAGATGTATACACAATAATTAATTATTAAATTAATTATTAAAAACTGAATCATAATTTTTTTTATGAGGCTACATATAGACAGCGCTATTCATAAAAAAATAAACCGTTGTTTAGCGGTAGTTTAGCGGTATTTTACAAAGGGTTGCCAATGTTACTAAGATTGAACCAAAATTAAACCTTGGTTTAGCGGTAGTTTAGCGATATTTTACAAAGGGTTGCCAATGTTACTAAGATTGAACCACCCTTAAACAGCGGCTTACATTTTTATAAATAACACTTTGAGCCTTTACAACAAAATCAATTCTGTACCAACAAAAATTCTGAATGTTTTATTATTGTTTTAATTAAACGCCTCCAAATTTAAAATTACCCTATATATCTAGTTGTTTCTGATTGAAACTCGACACATTTTTGTGCTATATTATTACTAATTAAAATTTTGGGTGGATATCACATCTGGCTAACGATACTGAAATTCAATTACTTGATTTTTTCGTTTAAGCCAGTTCATTCAGTGGATGTATAACTTTTTTCCCAATTATTGTCGACTATTGCAAATTTTTCAACAATTGAAGGGCAATTGGCATGCATACATGCCATGTATGTATTGGACAATAGAATATCTATTGAGGGCACTACTGATAATGCTACACATTAATCTCACTAAGAAGGAATTCGTCAGAGAAAATAAGCCCACATCTGCATATAGATAGCCCCATAAAATTTTATAGTTTTTCTCATTAGCGCGTTTCAATTTTTGGCCGGCTTGCGAGAGGCCTAAACCAATAAATACAGGTTTTATGATATCAATAACGCTATGATTAATAGCACAACAAGAAACGGCATAAGGTAAGCACCAGTTATTAATTCGCGTTATAGAAACTATTTCTATAATTTAATTATGTTTCCATATCTATGTCAATATTATAGTTTCATTAATGTATGACGCAATTACCTATTTAATAACAGAAAATTGGATGTTAATCATTCGATTCTTTCACCACAGAACCAAGGTAAAACCAGTTTGAAATATTGATATACAGGGTGTAATTAGGTTTATACAGAATAATTATATTCTGCAAAAAAGTGTGAATATTAATTTTAGTTTTATGAGGCGATTTATTAAAGTACTGAGGATTTACAACAAAATCAATTTTGTACTAACATACATTCTGAATGTTTTGATGTTTGAGTTGTACTTTTGAGTTGAAATTATGTTTGTTATTTCAAATTATTATGTTCTGCAAAAAAATGTGAATATTAATTTTAGTTTTATGAAGCGATTTATTAAAGTATTGAGGCTTTACAACTAAATCAATTTTGTACTAACATACATTATGAATGTTTTGATGTCTGTCTTGTACTTTTGAGTTGAAATTATGTTTGTTATTTCGAATAATTATGTTCTGCAAAAAAATGTGAATATTAATTTTAGTTTTATGAGGCGATTTATTAAAGTACTGAGGATTTACAACAAAATCAATTTTGTACTAACATACATTCTGAATGTTTTGGTGTTTGTCTTGTACTTTTGAGTTTAAATTATGTTTGTTATTTCAAATAATTATGGCATATTCTGGAATTGTAATGAACAGATTCTGCAATAATAACATACAGGTACAGGAATGATAACTTAGATCTTCTAAAAGAAATCTATGTAGACTTCAATGTAAAAATTACTACATTACTAAAAGCATTAGACGTCTCCAAATTCAAATTTACCCTCCATGTCTATGGTTCCAAAATGAAACTGTACACATTTTTGCGCAACATTATTACAAACAAAAATTTGCATGGATATCACATCTGGCCAATTTAAACACTAGAATTAAGAACCCAAAAAGCACATTCAGAACAACATTTTAACGATCTTAATTTCGACAGGCTCGTAAAACCGATACCATTCCGGGCACCATTACGTATTTTTTTGCAATTATAATTAGGTGTGAATTGTTACATGCATATTCAAGTCTCGCGGCTTGCGCCGAAAACCGCGGCCCTGGAGATGAAAATGTGTGCAAAGTTGTCGCACTTAATGTGCCATATCTTCAGGTGTGTTGTCTCGACTTTTGACTGTTATGCACGAGTGGATCGATTCGCATGTAAATTTCGGTTATTTGAATAATATCTACGTTTCCCGTGGATGGCGGAGGCGATAATTCACGCGCTTCTGTAGGAAGTCGGGCGTACGTTGTTTGTTTTCGAAATTTTGGAGCAGCACCTTGCGCAATGCAGTTTTGACTTTCTACTTTGCTGTTGAGGAGGTGCGTAAATTCGGGTTTGTGCGTTACGTGTTTTGCAAATTTTAGTGTGCTTGGCGATTTAGTGCCGGTTTTAAATTCAAGGATAAAGGCATTAAGGTTCGGGTTATATTTTTCGTCGGCGCTCATTCAAAGGCTAAATTTGCATGCGGATGTCCAGAACACGGATGTCTCTGTTGTCTCTGTTTATGTTGTTTTTTTTTTGTTTGTTAATTTTATCCCATTCTCGAGCACGTGGAGACGCGCTTCGGGCGATAGCTTGTGACCGGGCTGGGAGCCAAGCGGCACTTAAGCCAAGCGAATCCCGTGCATCCCGCATCCCGTCTGTGATGCTTACAACTTCACGTGGTATGTAATTGCGTTAGTAACGCATTGTGAATGCGATAAATGTACGTGGATTCTCTCCGTCGGAACAGGATCGATTTTATTAATAGGCGACGCCGCGTGCCAATGGAATATTCGCCGACGCCGGGGGTATTTTTAGCGGGCATTCCTCGAAAGGGGGGTAGAGGGAGCGAAAACCAATTGGCACCGTCTTCCGATGATTTATCATCCCGATTTTGCTAATTGATGATGACCTCAAAGCGGCTTGGATCGTCCTTAGGCAGATGCGAGATCTTTGTTGCTTCCTGGGGATGATGCACACCTGCCTCCTCGGAGACGGTAATGACAAACGGTTTCACACTTCCTGGAAACCGCCAGAAGAACGACTAATGTCTTTCGGTTCCGTGCAAGTCACTTAAACGCAGTTTTTTTCGTCGCGATTTTGTCGCCTGTAGAAATTGAGAAACTGCCAGTTACTCTAAAAGTTTGGATGTTACCCAAATGTAGTAAAATCACCACATAAACAATACATGACACACACTCTTAGTATATCAAATATTATTACTGTATATTCATATATATTAAATTCAGAAGTATCAGACAAAAATCCAGAAGTTTCAATGTCATATACCTATAATTATTTTTAGTATAAGCTATCCTTATAATAAACATAATTTCTTCATATATAAAATTGATACTTCTCTAATAGAAATTCACTGCATTTGCTGGTATGTGTAGTGTCCCAGCGACAAAGAATAAATTCGAAAAAATTGTTAAAAATATATTTTTAGACAATGCTCATACCAAACGATTATATTTTAACATACCATGCAATACCAAAAACAATACCATGTTTTAGTCAACTTAATCATATACTAGTACAAAATGATGAAATAAGAAATTTGCACTATTCTAAACTAGTAGAAAGTAGAAAATATTGTCTTTTTTAAAACTATCAAAGTCAACTATGATTGTCATTAAAAATTAAAAAAAGTGTTTTTAATGTTTTTTTTAAAGATAACCATATTTTGCATGAGCTCTCAAAATGACAACTCTTTGCTCATTTAACCGAATCTATGTTTTATGGTTTTCGAGATCCCAATACTTAAAATGAAAAAACTCACTCGGTACATAGTTAACTCTTATTATTTTACCTCTCTGTTAATCTCTCTGTAATCTACATATAGTTAACTCTCTATCGAGCTGTAAACTCATTCTTATTTCTAATATTAATATTTGCAGTACATCTCAAAGTAATCAGATCGTATTTCAACTTTCGGGATGGGCATTTAGTATAAACATTTTTTTTGTCGTGGTTTCATGTCTTGTTTTCTATCTATCTATCGCTATAAATACTGTCAAATATTCTATATTTGAATTCCCCCATTTTCAGTTAATGCACAAGATGACGCATTTTGCTTGACTAACAGATTGCAATTGAATGAGACAAACGGACATACTCCAAAAATATTAAAAATAAACTTAATGTTTTATTTATATCTTAACTTTCAGTCATATAAAAATGCATTTTTTATCAGTGAGTGTGTATCAACTATAGCTACAAATTACCAATTGAAGGATCTAGAAGTAAAAGGGTTTAAGTGAAATTTTGGTAGTTCTGTGATAAATGGCTTTAAAGTTACTTAAAGAAAACTAACAAATTATCCTTTTTCACAACAACGTTTATTTCGCTAAATGTACATTTCAACCACTACGTGGTCTTCAGTAGACATTTGTACTAGACATTGGCTTTAAAGTTAACAGAAATTTCAAAATTTCAGGAATAGGTTTAGAAAACTGTGTTAATATTTTAGACTATGTTTAGGCCAAAATAATAACACACTTTTCTAAACGTATTCCTGGAATTTTGAAATTACAGTTAACTTTAAAGCCATTTTTCTCAGAAGTACAAAATATGCACTTTTACCCTTTTACTTTTAGACCCCTCAATTGTAACTTTCTTGGAATACGATTTGTTTGCCTAAAAACAAGTCTTTAAGTTTCCCAAAATTACTCATGGAGAAATCTCTCCATTTTTCAGGTGAAGCACGTGCCTGAGTAGACATAAAAATTGAATATGTGAGTTGAAAAAGAGCCAGAATCATACAGAATAAGATTTTGGGAAACTTAAAATCTCAGCTATAATTTGATTAGGGCATTTGATTGAATGACTTACATATATCGAGTGATTAAAAAAAAATCATCAAAGTTGCCATGAAAACAAAAAGGATTGATATTAAATAATATGGAGAAATCTCTCCATTTTTCAGGCGAAGTACGAGCCTGAGCAGCACATAACAATTGAATATGTGAGTTGAAAAACGGCCAGATTCCTGCAAAATAAGATTTTGGGAAGCTTAAAAACTCAGCCATAATTTGATTAGGGCATTTGATTGCATGAATTAAATCAAGTACTTCAAAAAAACTTTCATAAAAGTTTCCATGAATACAAAGCATTGATATTGCATGTATGTCTTAGCTTATAGTTGTCAAATCTAACAGATTTGTCTGAGTCCGAATTTGTGAATGTGAAATCTATTGATCTAAACGTTATGGCTTTCACCAACCAATCTGTGAGATTTTTTTTTTATTACTTTGCAAAATATTGGAACATTCACATTTCGTCATAATGTAAGTGCATGAAATGGGACATCTATAACATATGCAAATTAAAATTCACGAATTTGATGTTATCATAGACCCCTCATACAATATGTCACCTATGTTGATCAATAAAAGTCTTGAATTTTTCAGCAGACTATTCATCTGGTTTTATCTGAACATTTTATCTTATTTTACATAGAACTTTATTGAATATTATTATGTTCCAATTTTTTTTTTAATCTGATCATTTGAATAATTAAAAATTAATTTTAGTTTAAATGGTTTAGTATAATTAACTTTAATTATTATAATTTATATTTAATTAGTTTTATTTATAAAGTTTACCAAAGATTTAGTTCACACAAATTTAAAATATTAATGGTTAAAGGAAATTTGAAAATTGTTTATTAGCCCATTATAGACCCAACAATAGTCGTGACTGGTTCTTAATATATTAAGTCTTTTATAGAACTACTGGCAAAATATACTGGCAAAGTACACATAAATATTGTATTTGTATACATAATTAACTTTTACTAAAAATATGCATGTTATTTTACTTCTTGTAATTAATGTAATTAAATAATACTTTTTAGTTTTGGTGGAGGCGCCGGGCTAACAAGGACTATTTTTTCAAAAATGGTGATTTACCGTGTGCAATTGTGTAATATTGCACCTATCACTATACATTTAATATATAATAATAATACAGATTTATAATTTTTATAAATAATTATAAGAATTATATACAGACAACATTTAGTCCCACATAACACATTTCAATTAATTGAAAGTGTATTGCGTATCAAAAAACGTTATCAGTAACGTATACGTTTTTTTACAGCATCATATTCGAATGTCAAATACATTTATGACATAATTGGATCTGACATTTGAATGTGATGATGTCAAGTAACATACACGTTACTGCTGAATGTGATGCTGTCAAGTAACATACACGTTACTGCTAACGGTTTTTTGATACGTAATACACCTGATTAAGTTTCAGACTTACTATTTAAGGTTAATTGATAAAACCCAAGATATATAATTCCGTAGTTTGGTATGTACCTCCTAAGTACAGTAATTAGACAATGCAGTAGATTTTCGTCATTGTTAAATAAAATAATAAGAGGATAACACAAATATTGATAACAGCAACATTATTGGCTGAAACATTATATCAATCTTTCAGCCATCTTCAGATGTGTAAATTATTTTCAGTTAGAGAAACTAGTCCACTAAGGTGAAGAAGAAATAACAAAAATAACAAAAACAACAAAACATCTTTATATCTAAACATATAAACTACCAGTAACTTGCAATAATGAAGGAATAAGACAATAAAATTAAAAAAATTATAAATTTTTCAAGATTTGTTAGGTTTAAAAAATATTGATTTTCTCAAAATGCATTTTCGTATACCTATAATTGAACTTAAGAGTTATTAATAATCAGTTTTCATGAGAAGGTCGGAGTTGCAATTTCTAGCACTTAATTGAGCCGTCATTTTACTCGACGGGAACTTTTCTCACCCAGTCTATAAGTAGATCGCTTGCCTCCGACCCGATTGCGTGATGTGGCGTAATGTGTTTAATTAGGCTGCCCCGGTGGAAATTTATTTCCCCGTCGTTTCATACGTGCACATGACTGTGACAGCCACGACATGAAAATTTAATACATTGTATAGTCAGTCTGCGTTAAGCCGCCGAGGTCATGGTCCTACATTGATTTTGATACTTGAAACATTAAATATTAATACATTTAAAACTCCCAAATCGATTTGCTTTACTTTATTATGAACGTTAATGAAATGTCACCGCATGTTACTAACCCTATTTAAATAGTTATTACATAAGACATTTAAAATAAGTTAGATGGGATTTTAATAACCATACATATTGTTGGCTTTATCTGTAAAAATTCCAAAAAAACGAAATTTTACAGGTTACCGATAAATGTGTTTTATCTTTTATGTAATAATACACGTATACAAGGGATAACATCCTTTGTATATTTCTGCACTTATCTGAATTAACAAAAAAAAAGTTTAAATAAAAACACATTTATTGGTTTCCTGTAAAAATTTTGTTTTTGGATGTACGGTTTTACATAAAAGTGGAGAATTAGGAATGTGCTCAGCAGACCGTTATTAATTTCGAGAATGCTCTAGAAATTGGATTTTGCAATATAAAACGTATTCATCAAATAAAATATAACAATTGCAGAACGGATTTTTGGGTCACAATTGCTTGATTACGTACGGTACTCATTATTGGAAAATTGCTACGAATAAAATTATCTACGTCGCTTTTAAAAATTAGTGATTTGAGATTTTTATGAGATTTTAAAGGAATTCACGAAAACTATATATAAAGATACATTGAAAATTAGTCATTGCTGTCCAGAATTGTGGTAATGCATTACTTCACTCTGGTAGTTTTCTTATGGAGAGTTGGTACAAATTTAAATTTTCTACTCTTCTACTACAAATTGCTGGTTTTTAAAATACATATTGCTATTGCAATGAACATGTATGATAACTGAAAATGAAAACATGTTGAAAAATGGCAATTGCAGAACTATGTTTTTTTCTTACAATTTATTCATTTTTGGATAATTCTTACAAATTTAATTTTCCACTTTTCTACTACAAATTGCAGGTTTGTGAATTACATGCTATTGCACTGAACATGTATGATAACTGAAAATGAAAACATATTGGAAATGGCAATTGCAAAACAATGGTTTTTGCTTACAATTTCTTCGTTTATGGAAAATTGCTACAAATTTAATTTTCCACTCTTCTGCTACAAATTGCAGGTTTGTGAAATACGTGCTATTGCAATGATATGTGTTATAACTGAAAATGAAAATATATTGGAAAATGGCAAGTGCAGAACGATGTTTTTGCCTTAAATTTTTTTCATTTCTGGAAAGTTGCTACTAATTTATTTTTCCACTCTTCTACTACAAATTGCAGATTTGTGAATTGCATGCTATTGCAATGAACATGTATGAATAACTAAAAATGAAAACATATTGGAAAATGGCAATTGCACAACGATGGTTTTGGCTTGCAATTTCTTCAATTATGGAAAGTTGCTACAAATTTAATTTTCCACTTTTCTACTACAAATTGCAGATTTATGAATTGCATGCTATTGCAATGAAATGTATGATAACTGAAAATGAAAACATATTGGAAAATGGCATTTGCACAACGATATTTTCGGCTTACAATTTCTTCATTTATGGAAAGTTGGTATAAATTTAATTTTCCACTCTTCTACTACAAATTGCAGGTGTGTGAATTCATGCTATTGCATTGATATGGATGATAACTAAAAATGAAAATATGTTCGAGAAAGGCAATTGCTGAACTTTTTTGCCATAACATATCTTCACCACTCCAAACTTTAATGGAAAATTGCATTGAATTAAATTTTCCACGTTCCTGATTAAATCTCATTCTCGAGATATTAAATTTTGCGACGAAAGTGAATTCTCGTATCTCCAGAAGCAATAAGAAAGTTGAGAATTCGGAATATGCCCTCAGCATACCGTTATTATTTATGAGATTTCTCTTAGAAATTTGATTTTTCACTAGAAAATCTCATCATATAAGATGAAGAATTTTGCGATGAAAATAGATCTTTACAAATGAAATAATAATTGCGTTAAATTTTCGTTTACGAAATTATAAAATTTACTAATGTCATATACAGCGTGTTTCCTAAACATAGGCCAAAAATGCAAGGGGTTATTCTAAGAATATTTTGTCTTTCGATGATTTGTGAGCAACTGTTTTGTTTCGAACATACAGGGCGATAAATGTTTTTCAACGAAACCAGAACAAAACAAAACAATTTTATCCTTTGATGATGTGTGAAAAACCGCTTTGTTTCACAGATACAGGGCGATTTCTTTACAATAACAATATTATTAACTAAATTTATTACAGATAAAGCTTCATCTATAATAATATTTAACAGTTCGTATAATGATTCATAATAGAGAACTTCACTAACAATTTCTTCACCACTGCAATCTTGAATGGAAAATTGCATTGAATTAAATTTTCCACGTTCCTGCTTTAATCTCATTCTCGAGATATTAAATTTTGGAACGAAAGTGAATTCTCGTATCTCCAGAAGCAATAAGTGGAGAATTCGGAATCTGCCCTCAGTATACCGTTATTATTTACGAGATTTGTCTTAGAAATTTGATTTTCCGCTATAAAATCTATTCATATAAGATGTAAAATTTTGCGACGAGGTGAAATCTGGTATCTCGAGAAAAAATCTCTACCAATAAAATGATATACGTCGCTATTAAAAATTAGTGATTTGCGATTATTAAGAGAATTTAATGGAATTCATGAAAACTATATATGAAGATAAATTGAAAATTACTGAATGCTGTCCAGAATTATGGTAATGCATTACTTCACTCTGGTAGTTTTCTCATGGAGAGTTGCTACATATTAAATTTTCTACACTTCTACTACAAATTGCAGATTTGTAAATTGCATACTATTGCAATGAAATGTAAAATAACTGAAAATGAAAACATTTTATGGAATGAGATTTTAATAGAATTAATGAAAACTATAAATGAAGATAAATTGAAAATTAGTGATTGCTGTCCAGAATTATGGCAATGCATTACCTTCACTCTGGTAGTTTTCTTATGGAGAGTTGCTACAAATTTAATTTTCCACCCTTCTACTCCAAATTACGGGTTTGTGAATTACATGCTATTGCAATGAATACGTATGATAACTGAAAATGGAAACATATTGGAAAATGGCAATTGTAGAATGAAGTGTTTGGCTTACAATTTCTTCATTTATGGAAAATTGCTACAAATTTAATATTCCACTCTTCTACTGCAAATTGCAGGTTTGTGAATTACATGCTATTGCAATGATATGTGTTATAACTGAAAGTGAAAATATATTGGAAAACGGCAATTGCAGAACGGTTTTTTGGCTTACAATTTCTTCAACACTGTAAATATTAATGGAAAATTGCATTGAATTAAATTTTCCTAGTTCTTGCTTAAATCTCATTCTCGAGATATTAAATTTTGCGACGAAAGTGAATTCTCGTATCTCCAGAAGCAATAATAAAGTTGAGAATTCGGAATCTGCCCTCAGCATACCGTTATAATTTACGAGATTTCTCTTAGAAATTACTTAGAAATCAATTTTCCGCATTAAAATGTCTTCATATAATACGTACACTTTTGCGATGAAGTGAAATCTGTTATCTCGAGAAGAAATATCGATTAGGAATCATATTTCAGCATAACGTTATTATTTTCGCGAGTAGTAGTATGAACATTTATTCCATTTACAGGCACACATCTACAGCATACTTAATACATATAACAATAATATAATATTGATGATAGATAGATATATGATATATGATGTAATACAAGATATATCGAATGGGCTATCGACTTCACTAGACAATTCGAAAATTCAATTCGCGATTTCACCAGGAAAATTGGCAATACAAATGCTCTTCATTTTCAAGATGTAAAATTTTGTAGCTTTCGTAAATTTGAAAGTGAATTTTGTATCTTTAGAAGCAATAAAAGTTGAGAATTGAGAATTTTCCCATGTGCATGATATATGATATGATACATGATATATGGAACGGGCTATCAACTTCACTAGACAATTCGCAAATTCAATTCGCGATTTCACTAGAAATTGGCAATACAAAAGTTCTTCATTTGCAAGATTAAAATTTTGTAGCTTTTGTAAATTTAGAAGTGAATTTTGCATCTTTAGAAGCAATAAAAGTGGAGAATTTGCACTCAGCAAACCGTTATTATTATAGAGGTTTGTAGAGATGAAAACTGAAAATGAAAATAAAGGGTTTTCCACTCCAAAAAATTGCCGCTATTAATTTTCAATTTCTATAATTTTGAGACACCCTGTATATATATTCCTGTATATTCCATATAAAGGATCTACAGCATCTACAGCATACTTTATACATATAACAATAATATAATATTTATGATAGATAGATATATGATGTGATACATGATGTATGAAATGGGCTATCGACTTCACTAGACAACTCGCAAATTCAATTCGCGATTTCACTAGAAATTGGCAATACAAAAGCTCTTCATTTTCAAGATGTAAAATGTAGCTTTTGTAAATTTGGAAGTGAATTTTGTATCTTTAAAAGCAATAAAAGTGGAGAATTAGGAATTTGCCTTCATCAAACCGTTATTATTATAGAGATTTCCCATATAAGTTATATGGAGAAAGTAAAAATGTTGGTCAACTGTACCACTGGACGGACGCAGGAGTTGGTCAATTTTAATGTTGCTACAAATTTTAATTTTCTACTCTACTACTACAAATTGCAGATATGTGAATTGCATGCTATTGCAATGAACATGTATGAAAACTGAAAATGAAAATATATTGGAAAAAGTTAATTGCAGAACGTTTTTTTTTTGGCATACAATGTCCTCATCACTGCAATCTTGAATGGAAAATTGCATTGAATTAAATTTAAGATTGAGTATATTATGTCAATCTTAAATTGTCCTGGGTGTCCTGTTAAAAAGTCCTGGGTGAGAATTTTTGTTCCTTTGGTAAGTGGCAAATCAGAGCCTTAAGTTTTTATTCCGGGCAAGATTTGTGCTTCTTGTTTAGTAGTACTTTACTGAAACCCAGGTGTGCTAGGAATAATTGATTGGGGTAGGGAAGGAGTAAAATTAGGACTATCGATCCTGCGAGGGATTTAGCTACAGATAGGTCGTTCGTGTGGGTGTTTTTCGTGGTTCGGGATAAAAACGTATTTGTTTGCGAATTGTGTGTTAAGCATCAAATCCGATGTTCGTGGTGTTCCCACGCAGCGAGGGGGGCACGTGCGACATCAAAGAAGGCGCGGAGGAAATCCTTTAATACGGAAACCCGTGCGTTTGGAGAGCGAGAGCGCGGCGCTCGTGACGTCAGGGCGTCGATATTAATATCGCGGCGTTGAATGTAATGAGCGGTGACGTCGCAATTGACGTCACTCCCCACCGGTACCCCCGTTTCTCGTGTGACGTCACAGGCGACGGCATTGATCGGTGACGTCGCGTTGCGGCGTCTCGCTCCCACGCAGGGGGCGGCGTGGGAGCCGTGCAGAGGCGTCTCTGTCGGGCGCCGGCGGCGTCGAGGTCAAAGCGAAAGTTTTGTGGTAGTTTCGCTCCGAGCGCCGCCTTCGTACAACACACAGCAGACGCCGCGCTCCCAGCTGATCACCAGAAGAGGACGATTTCTCCTCGTCCACGCCGAGGCATCTCCGGTACGTAGACAATCTTTCACCTGGTGCGACGCCCGGCGAGTTTCCGTTCTTCTTCCCACGACCGCGCGGTGTCTTCCTTCTTCTGCTCTTCTGTGTCATAGGTCAGCCACAAAAACGGGCGCTTTTACATCATTAAATCCGCCTCTCGACGCTCGCAGATACACACACAGACAGACAGACACATATACCATGGATACATTCAACCAGCGCACGCCGCATTTGCATAACACCTTAAGCCACGGAAAAAATAAACACTCTCGCCGAGTGTTTGCACAACTTTAACGAACTCGAGTGCGCCTCGAAACTCTAAGCAAACATTGGTTGTTTATTTGCCTCATTTATTTACAACAATGCGGCGCTGGTTTACACGCACCATCGAGAACGGGTCAATATTTATCCAGCAAAAAATCATCCCAAATTACACCTTAGAAATCCAACGGAATTACAAAACAACCTGTGGCTTTCGTATATCCCAAATTTCATCACAAATTTCACTATATCACAGCAATCAACACAACAAATCAACACAACAATACCCAATAATTACCATTACATTATCTAAATATCGATTGCAAAAATAAACACGTATTTATGCGTGATTTCCCGAAGAACTGTGCAGTTGTTTAAATTTATTTTCTCGGCGAGCAGAAACGTTTCATTATCTATTCCTTTGGAGGAGCGCTATTTTAGAAACAAAGCGGCACCTCATTGATTCGTGACGTCATTAGGATAATCTCGGTGACGTGCCGGTGGTTTATTAAGGCTCGCGTGACGGCGCGGTGGGGCCCGTCAGCTGGACGATGATCGATGCCGGGCCGATCCGCGGTCGCGTGATGACGGCGCTTTGTACGGTGCTAAACTTTTCCCCGTCGGCGTCGCGACGTCACCGACGCAGGCGCCGGCGCCTCCGGGAAGCGCCGGCGTGCTCCTCCACTCCGGCTCCGACTCCCGGCGGCCCCGGGTGGTCCCCCGGAGCGCCGCCGAGCGGGCCAAGTGGGTGATCTATGGGAGCGTCGCACCTGGTTCGGAGAACGAGGAGCTAGTGAACTCCCGGGGAGGTCACTGCAGGTTGTAGACGAGGAGTGTGGCTATCGTTTGAATATCTATGGCCACTATTTCCATTTGGAGTTCGTTATAAATACAAATCGAGAACAGGAGACTTGTAATTCAATGACTCCCTGAAGGGCAGTCAAACCTACCTCGAAACGCAACAGGTGGACAAACTGATAACTACGTACTCTATGTTACAATTATATACACATTTTCTTCAATTTTACATCAATAACTAGATAGTCCTAACACTTAATTAAATATTTTCCATATATATATACTATATATTTTTTTCGGAAAATATTGTTTAGTGTTATAAGCTTATAAGTTATAACCCATAAGCTTTGTTTAACATACATGACTTGTAAAATATATTTTTTCGTTGAGTTGCCAAGTTTAAAGTATATTCGACCACAACGCTTTGCTGCATTCTATATTATTTGTCCTCATAGAAGATCTAATAGAAATGCATTTTTATTTACCTCTACAATTCCAGACATTTGGACATTAAATCTTCGTGATGCATACATATTTTTTAGGACCAAATAGATCTTTACAAATGAAAAATTAATTGTGTCAAGTTTCAGTGTACGAAATTTAAAAAAAATACCAATGTTATGTACAGGGTGACCCATGACACGATGCATGTCATGGCATAGCTTAAGAGCGTATTTCTTGGGCAATTTCTAGTCGAAAATACCTTATACACTTTTGTCCAAAACTTAATAGTTTCATAATGAAGTAATAATTTAATGAATTTTTATGTGTTTCAAAATTTACAGATCAATAAACTAAAATATTTGCTAATTTCGTTCTGAATTATTTACTCATACTACTCGAAGCTTATTCTTATAATAATAATAATATAATTCCTCGGAACATTTCATAAAGATTCTGTTGATTGAGTGAAAATTGATTTATTATATTACTGCAATGATAAATATGGATTTATTATCAAGATTTATATTACAAAGTAGAGCCAAAATTGTTGGCAGAATACTTAAGGACAAATTCTGTTGCAATTTCATGAGGATTTTGTCATTGATAAGTAAGAATAAAATAATCTTTTCAAACAATTCATTCAAGCACCAATTTAAAAATATATTACTGTTAGGCATGTCATGTCAGTCAGTAGTCCTATTGGCTTAAAATAATGTAGTTTGCTTATTTAGTAAAGTTTCTTTCTCGAGTTAAATGTTTTCTTGTTTTCTTGGTTACTCGTTAACAAGTGACAATTGCATAAATGTTCACTCTTAATTTTCATTTTTTTTTGGCTTACTAACTCGGATTTCAAGAGCACGGGCGTTACTTTTGAGACACCCTGTACATTTTTTAAATGTTAATATATTACGTATATTTCTAGTCGAAATTTTATCTTCTACGTTTCTATTACAAATTGCAGATTTGTGAATTATAGGTATGCTATTGCAATGAAATTTGACATAACCGAAATAAATGAATAACTGATAAATATCAGAAATGTATGAAATAAAGTTACGCACTTTTTAATTTACTAAACTGTTTTTATTGTTCGCAACAACTGTTTTGCCACACTGTGGCTTCTTCAGTCGAAGAAATGAAAAAATCATCAGTTTTGAAAATTAAAAAGTGCGTAACTTAATTTCATACATTTCTAATTATGAATTTTCAACAAATAAAAGCCACATCGATCAATGTAATGTAAATATCAATAACTGAACGAATTTATGGCTCAATATTTCTATACTGTGATTGTCTTCGATGGAAAATTGTATTGCATAAAGTTTTCCAAGTGAATACTGAAAATCGTCGATCTGTAAAAGATGCATAAACTGATAAATATCAATAACTGAACGAATTTATGGCTCAATATTTCTACACAGTAATTGTTTTCGATGGAAAATTGTATTGAATAAAGTTTTCGGAAAATTGTATTGAATAAAGTTTTCCAAATGAATACTGAAAATCGTCGATCTGCAAAAAATGCATAAATTGATAAATATCAATAACTGATCGTATTTAAGGCTCAATATTTTTACACTGTGATTATCTTCGATGGAAAATTGTATTGAATAAAGTTTTCCAAGTGAATACTGAAAATCATCGATCTGCAAAAAAATCATATGGTATCTACGTATCGTATACCGTATGCATTTGATACAGATCGATGATGATCGAATATATGGTTCAAAATTTCTACACTTTGATTGTATTCGATGAAAAATTGTATTGAATAAAGTTTTCCAAGTGGATACTGAAAATCATCGATCTGCAAAAAATGCATAAATTGATAAATATCAATAACTGAACGAATTTATGGCTCAATATTTCTATACTGCGATTGTCTTCGATGGAAATTTGTATTGAATAAAGTTTTCCAAGTGAATTCTGAAAATCATCGATCTGCAGAAAATGCACATGGTATCTACGTATCGTATACCGTATGCATTTGATACAGATTGATGATGATGGAACATATGGTTCAAAATTTCTACACTTTGATTGTATTCGATGAAAAATTGTATTGAATAAAGTTTTCCAAGTGAATACTGACAATTATAGATCTGCAAAAAAATGATAAAAATTGAAAAAAATAACAATAACTCAACGAATTTTTGGCTCAATATTTCTACACGGTAATTGTCTTCGATGGAAAATTGTATTGAATAAAGTTTTCTAAGTGAATACTGAAAATCATTGATCTGCAAAACATGCATATGGATCTACGTATACCGAATGCATTTGAAGTAGATCGATGATGCTCGAATATATTGTTCAAAATTTCTACACTTTGATTGCATTCGATGAAAAATTGTATTGAATAAAGTTTTCCAAGTCAATACTGAAAATCATTGATCCGCATGGTCAATACTGAAAATAATCTGTATAAAATGCATATGGTATACGTAAATGACCAGTCGATGAAGGAAGCACCAGCTAGAACAGAAGTATTAATATAACCAATAGGTGGCACTTCATGCTTCCACATAGGCAGATTTCAAAATTCCATATATGAGTATGAATATCTAAGAGTAGCGTAGCACTTTATAGTTTGAAAAACCTTCATATTTTAACCAGGTGTAAACGCCTTAGATCGTCTACGCCTTGAGTTTCTGCAAAGACAAAATCTTGAAATATAAGAATATTGTAAAAATATTATTTAAGTTGTATTACAAAACTGCAAATTCTTCAAAAAAATCTGCATTTTGGAAACCTGGCATTTTGCAAAAGATACTGCAAAATCTTCACCAAACGTATCAAATGAATCCATTAATTTGTTATTTCAACTAAAACTGTTAAAAGTAAATGATCTGAAAGTTGTTAATGTATAAAAAAAACTGGAGATGTGGTTACCACACCACTTTCATTTACGATCTTATACATATTTGTAACTTCGGGTTTCTACAATGTCAAAATCTTGAAATACAAGAAAATTGTGAAAATATTGTTTAAGTTCCATTACAAAACTATATTTTTTTCAAAAAATTATGCATTCTGCTATTTTTTTCTGCACTTTGCAAAATATTCCCTAAAATTATCACCAAACGTATCAAATAAATCTATTGTTTTTTTTATTTCAACTAAAATAGTTGCAAGTTAATAATTTGAAGTTGTTAAAGTTTAAAAAAAATAAAGGTATGATTATCATACCACTTTCATTTACGATCTTGTACATATTTGTAACTATTGACAGAAATACAGAGTGTTAGGGAAGTAAGCCGAAAACTTTCTAGGGATGAATCAGGGTGCATAGTTTCTCCCTAAATTCGTGTTAAAATTGGTGGCCCATATGTTTAGAACTGCTGAATAAATATCGATAATTCATTGTTTTTTTGAAATCTAGCATGTTACTTGCATTACTTTTAAATGTGACCCTTATAATTTTCTTAAAAGGGTCACATTTTGCTCCCCTATTCACTCCTAGAAATTTTTCGGTCGGCTTCCCTAACACCCTGTATAACCACATTTCAGTGAAATTCGTCGTAACAAAGTAGATGTACTAGAAAGTGTATCGAGAAAAACAAATTAGAGCTTGCGAAAATCAATCCTCAGAATAACAGCTCTGCAATATCCTTTTCCTTTAAAACACTAGGCATTGCTTATAAACCATAATAATGACAATGATGTGAAATGAGTATAAAATGAGTATTGAGTAATAATAATAAATGTGTCCTTAAAAAGTTAAATTTTGAAAAATCATAATAAAATGTGTTCAATTTTGTTATTTAAAACAGTTGTGTACTCTTATGCATTTTCGTGATAGTTTTTAGAAATTAGGAAAACATTGAAAACTTATCCGATAAACTACCACTTCTGTCAGGTGGATTTTATCTAAACTAAATTACTGGACCTCTCTATTTTTCTTAAAACCTTAAATATCAGTTTTCAAGTCGATCAGTTAATCCATTTGGCTGTAAAGAGGGCACAGACATAGACACACACATATACGACTTCGAAAACGATTTTTTCTAAATAAGAAGAATTCAAATCGGTTATTTCCCCAAAATTCTGAATACAGAAAATTTTCATGATTAGAATACTTCATTTTACTACGTATTAAGAAAGTACAACTACGTAAAAGAAAGTAAGACCAATCGCAACTTTTTATTTTATCATTTTATCAGAGTAATCATAATATTTCTATACTTCCAATCCGTCCAATCCGATTGAAATACAGTAGGTACTAGAAAAACAAAACGAGACACTTTTGTGATACTTTTTACCACCTAAAATTCGTCTGCTTACCGTCTCACAGACCAGCCTTTTTCAATTTTCGTACAAATTCTAGCTTTTTGAACAATTTTGTGTTTTACAATGTTTTGAGTTTCTCGGCTAAAATTAGGCAAATTTGCTTTAACAGTGATCTCGTTTTTTTTTTTGTCTAGAGCTGTACTTATAATCTATTATCCCTATCAAGATGTCAAAAGTATACAAATAGTAACCAGCTTTAACCTATCATATACAGGGTGTCCCAAATTGTGTATTCTATCATATACCATACTATCTAAATATACTATCTAGTATATATCTTATTATTAAAGAGATTCAGTTGAATGGGCAACGTTGTGCAGTTTTTAAGTGTTGGAACAAATGCCGTTAACGAAGTTTCAAAACTCAGAACAGTTTGGATTTTATTCTAAAAAAAATGAAAATTGCTATTTCATTTCAATTGCAATATTTAGGAAATTATAAAAGTTATGCAGAAATGCAGAAATGACAGAAGTTACTTGAGTCAATTAAACACACTTAAAACTGCACATTGGCCATTTAACCAAATTTCTATCTTCAATTATAAGACATACTCATGGAATCCTACTCAATTTGGTATACCCTGTATAATTATAAATTATTTTAATGCTTTTACTACAAGTTTTATTTAAAAATAGGCAGCTTTAAAACTCCATGCTTACTCTAAATATTGTTACTCATCTAGTTTAGTGACTTTAGTGGAAAAGGTGGAGAACATTTTCAGAAACACCCTGTAGGTATCAAAGTATTTCTATTTTTGTGTAACCTTATATTACCTATCAGCATAAAATTCACAGGAATGAAAAAAATGTATGTTTAGAATGAATTTTTAATCTAAATATTTGACTTTTATGCCTGCGATGATTAAATAAAGCGTGGAAATTTTTCTCTGCCGCCGATCGACGCTCAATACTTCGTTGATGACGTCGGTGAGGACGCTCTCATTGCATTGATCGCGGTATACGTAATGAATGCGTGTACACGTGACGCGCCGAAGCGGATTCCCAAAAATACCTCACCGTTCACGGCCAAGCGACTGCAGATGGAGCAAAGTAATTACATAATCATGTGTTATACAAAGTTATTCTTGCATTATTAACCGGGAACTGCTAAATCGAACAGATTGCAGAGTTATTCTTGCGGTTATTAATAGTTTCTCATAAAACTAGCACAGTCACGAAGTATTTATATTGATAAAATGTAGTAATAAAAATAATAATAATAATAAATAATTATAAATGCAATTGTTAATATCATTTAATACTTACATATGCACATACATACAAATTACCAGAAAAGATATTGACAAGTGCTTAATTGTTAATATCATTTAATACTTACATATGCACACACACACATACGAATTATCAGAAAAGTTATGAATAAAAAAATTAATAATATAGCAAATACACTTCGCTGCAAATAAATCGGGCCACTTTACACATTGGACATAAAATGATTATAATACAATAGATTAAAAAAATGCATGCCATTTGAAAAGCAATTTATTGATCTTAAACTGAGTAAAAAATTGTCAGAATTAATTTCATATTATTAATCGAAAAGTTTTTTTAATCAAGTTTTTTTTTAAATATAAAGTTTTACACTAAAGTTTTTTTTTTATCTATTGTCTAACTCAATTGTGAACAAAAATATGCATTTTGCCTGCAAATGCAAATTCATGCCATTTGAAAAGCAATTTATTGATTTTTTTACTTAAAACGAGTAAAAAATTGTCCGGATTAATTTCATATTATTAATCGAAAAGTCTTGCACTAAAGTTTTTTTTCTATTGTCTAAATTGTGAACGAAAATATGCATTTCAAATCCAATAAAAATAAATAAAATGTACTATTTACTTTTCAGAATATATTTTCTCAAAACAGTTATAGTCATTAATTAATGACACAAAGCTTCCTTTCTACTTTTACCACAACAGTAGAAATCATACCCAAATACGTGAAACAATAAAAACTTGCCGAGAAATCGTCGTTTTTGCCAGAATCTCGCCATTCGATCTTATCAACAATTAAGCAAAAATGCAATATTTACATGCAGACATCATTAATCAAACCAAACACCGGACGCACAAAAAACATACACGCGCCCACGTTCTTGTTTCTTTTAATTTCACCAAGAATTAAAATTTATGCAATTAAATTACGCCGACAGGATGATGTATTCATTTAATTTAAATTATAATTGCTGTTTATAGATGGCGACATCAATCAGTGCTGGGATATTAATTGATTTGCGAATAAAAAATGCGTTATCTGGTAGGGAATATCCATATGAAATTTGTTAATTTAGATAAGCCAGATCGTTCAAGGTAAGTCTTTACCTTGAACGATTTTTTAGGTATATCAATATTTTGTTGAATAATTTAATGACACATTTCAAGATGTAAACTATATACAGCTGCATTTAAAAACAAAACGGGAAATGTCAATAAAAATTACACGTTCTTTTTCTACTTTTGTTATAGTTTGAAAATGGTTTTTGGAAATAGGTTAGAATTATTTGACGGTATGGACATACTGGATGAACCCTTTCAGGTTCATAAAAAATATCAATAACTCCCGTAAAATTTCATTATAATTGCAATTTTATAAAAAAATGTGAAAATTGTACCCACAAAATTACATTATATTACAATGCAATAATTAACATATTTTCAATTTTAGACAAAATTCTAAAATTACTTAAAACTTAAAAATTCTGAGAAAGTAAAATCAATATCAGAAAAAGTAACGTCAACTGAAATGAATGTTGAAACTGTATCACTTTTTGGTGTCAGTGTCATAAGCTTGTTAAGCCATTATTAAAATCATCTGTGTTTGTGAGCAAGCGCGTAAAGTGCTCAGTTTTTTATGAAATTTGTGTAGAAAACTGATAATTGAATAATAAAAAAAACCTGTCTACTTTTAAATTATTAATTCTAGTAGAGCGCTTTCGTTATATAAACATGGCTTTGCCTGGTGCAAAAATCACCCAAATGCATTGGGTGATACTCGCATTTCACCTATCATAAATATTTAATAATCAAAAAATCTAATTAATTTTTGACCTCTTTAGCGAAATTTATTCGCCAATTTAATTCCGATACTCCCATAAATTAGCTCCCGCTCAATAACAATAAACGTCTCGTGCGAAATGTGCGAGTTATACAACTGCGGACTTTCCATTTCATCGTTTTATGTGTTTCTGGAAATTGATGATCATTGGGCGGCACCAAGCCCACTATTTGCAGCCCGCAATCCACATGTTCAGAGATAACGAAATCTATAACCGATCTTGTCGTGTTTAATGTTCATGCAACGGGCGATTAAAAAGCGAGAACAGAATCACAGCCGTAAAGTGATATTTTAATAGGGTAATCAATTATTTTGTGATTATTTAAGGTATGTGCTACGTGGTGTTGAAGTTATCTAAGCTCTTGAGCGGATTGAAAAAAAAAGTGATCGATGGGTTATTTCGATGTGGGTCTTTAAATTATCGTCGGCCTATTGATAGCCAATTGGGGAATAGCCAAAATATGGGTACATGGTGTGTGCAGTAACAGAGCCAAAGGGATTTTATGGTATTTTGTAGATGTTCTTAAGGTCCAGTTGTACGAACGTAGATCAGTTTGACTATGGTTCAGTTACCTAGGATACCATTATTGACACAATTGTATCCTAGGTGATTAAACCATGATCAAACTGATTTGCATTCGAACAACTGGGTCTTAATAGTATGAAAAGTGGTATTTAGTGCCGGAATCAATTTTTCAGGAAAAAAGTTTGAATATGATCTGCTAGTTGATGATATTGTATGGGCAGCTCTTAGGCGATAATGAGAACATTGATACATATGATGTTCGTGAATAGTATGAATAGTGGAATTTGTAGTGGAATCAATTTTTCTGTAATAAAGTTTGAATATGATTTGCTAGTTGATGATATTGTATGAGCAGCTCTTAGGCAATCATGAGAACACTTGAGGCATATGCGATCATATTAGTCACACCTTTGCTTGGTGTTTCTTAGCAGTTTTTGAGGCAAGCATTTGCATTGAAGGATGGTGTTGGTGATTGTCGATACCTACGCATTTAGACTACATGGAGAAGAAAATTAGATTTTTTTTTTAGTTGTACCAGTTTTGAAGAAATATTTTGCAGAAGAGTTGGAAATGGATGTGAGCATTTTGCTAAAATTGAAGTAGATGGTTGAAAGGAATTTGCATGTTGGGACTAAATAAGTAGTTGCATTCGTGAAGGTGATGAACATTGATGTACAGATAGGAGGTAAAAATGTAAAATAGTTGAGGTGAACCTTTTGATTAACACGTACTACTTACGCTAACTCTCCGTGCCGTGCATTAATTACAATGTCGCGAGCAAAAGGAGAGGAGATGTAAGTGTATGTAATTATTCTAATTCCAAAGATTTGCCTGCGAACCTCAAGAACGTATGTGGCAACTGTGGTTCAAGCAGCACGGCGCAGTTTTAATAAAGGATCTAAGTGATTGTCGACGGTGAGTTACGAGGCATGCTAATTGTTATAATTACCATTATCCCATTACAAAAACGGCCGTTTTAATAAAGAATTGCGACAGTGGTATAATGGATCGCCACAGTCGCGATAAACAAGGGGAGAACTCTGGAAAGAGCGAGCCTCGTGCATCGCGATTTAATAAATATCGGTATCATGAGCGCACCGGCCGTAAAATAAACAATGCAATATGGAATGGACAAGCAAAGAAATCATATAATTGCCAGCCATAACTGTCGGGAGTGGTGTAAGCAAAGGCGAGTGATCGAGCGTTATGCTCGTAAACATCGCGGGGACAGATCTAATGGGAACACCTAATGGTGCACTGCTGTGAGGTCCGCAGTTTACTGCGAGCCGCGATCGTAAAACTCACCTACTATTGTAGGTACACCGGCGGTCATACCCATGCTATACTCACACGAGCCGCACGCATTCGCGAACTCTTGGCTAAGGTACCTTTAGACGCTGCTGGTATACCAGGCAGAGGAACACGCGCGAAGAGGTAGATCCGCTGACACCGTGACCTCACCGGACGCCACAACACTGTGTTAATGTTTGTCGTCCTGCTAATGTAACTAGTGGCTACTCGTAAATTGAAAACAATTACTGTTTATTACCATGATCTGGTATTTAGTACACCACTTACATCCGCGTTTATCAACAGATCTAGGAAGTCGGAACCAATAACTTAGACCAATTAAATTACGCAATTGCGTTTCTTCTCATCACAGTAGCTAATTAAACAAGTGGTTCCCAAACTTTTTCGAATTTACACTTTTTATATTTTTGCAAATTTCTATGAAATATTTAATAGTATGGTAAAGAATATGATTTGTGGGGAAAGCCGTTATAATTCTCAACTATCGCAGGTTTTTTTCCACAAAATTTGCTTGAAATTTGTTCTATTTTCCAAGAACATTGTACAATATTCCATTAATCTCTTACAATTTCTTAATTTTGCTTTTCCTAATTATGCAAATTTCCATGATATTTTACACACTTCCATTGCTAATTTGCATTGAAATTCAAACAACTACATGAGATTTTCACATTTTCCCCTGAAATTTATATTAAATTGAAATAAAATGATTACGTCATGAATTCTGTAAACCTCTAACAAAATGGGTACAATAATACTTGATCACATGTATTAGGCATATCTTAGTAAGTTCGTACAAGTTTACATAAAATATACAGGGTGTTCAAAATAATCATCAACAGACATTCAGATAAGATAAAAGGTTGTGCAATTTAGAGGTCAGTAATATTCTGCTGAGAAAACCAGAAAATTCCGCTTACTTCCGAAGATATCCGATAAAATTCGAAATTTTGAGATATCGTTTTTCTGTTTTTCTGAAGTTATTTAAAAAAAGAAATGGCACTTTCTCATTGCCACTTTTTAGCTCTACAAGACAGCGTTTATAAATTTTCAGTACAAAGAAACCATCATCAGCTTTATATTTTTATACGGCCCGTAAATAAAGTACATCCTGTATTAAATAGCATTTTCTATTATGAATTCTTTTTTTGTAGTTTAACGGCCTTTCTAACTTATACGGTTTCCGAGATCTCCATGCTGTTGATCCTTATCTTGGACACCCTGTATACCTTTTTTCATAAAAACATATCTGTTTGTGTAGTTTGCCTCCAAACTTGTGGAATTTTCAAAAACAATTGTACTCAGTTTTATGTCAAAATATAATGTTTACAGAAAACTGTAAAAATCCCACCTGAGTTCAAACTTCATGGAACATTACAATTTTCCACAAATTATAAAATTTTAGATAAAATTTGTGCTATTTTATATTGAAAGTCTTACAAGTTTCCATGAAATTTATATAAGTTTCAATGAAATTTTTCAGTATGCCTTGAATTCTGCAATATTCGATAAAAGGTATACAGTATAAGGTACAGTATAAGGTATAAAGGTATAAATGATATATTTTGCCATGTATTAGGGAATTTTCCAAAAAGTTTGTGCATTATTTTATGAAATATAAACCTTGTTTCCTAAAATTTATTCAGTTTCCTACTAAATTTGCGGTTTGAGAAATTTTCCTTGAACTTTATATTCGTTTCCATAGAGTGTTTAAAATTTTCCGTGAATATTTTACAAATTACCTTGAAATTATTACAATTTTCCACGAATTATGAAATTCTACGTAAAATTTGTGCTATTTTGCATTGAAAATTTTACAGATTTCCTTGAAATTTATATAAGTTTCAATGAAATTTTTCTATATGCCATAAATACATGGAAATTTACAATTTTCCACGAATTATGAAATTTTACATAACATTTGTGCTATTTTACATTGGAAGTCTTACAACTTTCCACGAAATTTATATAAGTTTCAATGAAATATTTCAATATGCCACGAGTTCTGCAATATTCGATGAAATTTAAACAATGATATATTTTACCATGTATTAGGCAATTTTTGTGCATTATTTCATGAAATATATACCTTATTTCATAAAATTTGTTCAGTTCTCTACTAAATTTGCGGTTTGAGAAATTTTCCTTGAATTTCATGCTCGTTTCCATAGTGTTTAAAAATTTCCGTGAAAATGATACAAGTTACCATGGAATGATTACTAAAATAATAATTTTACCTAATTTTTCATAAAATTTGTGCTATATTGCATTAAAAGTTTTACAAATTTCCATGAAATTTCAATGAAATTTTTCAATATGCCATGAGTTCTGCAATATTTGATTAATTGTATATAATGATATATTTTCCAATGTATAAGGCAATTTTCCAAAAAGTTTGTTCATTATTTCATGAAATATATACCTTGTTTCATAAAATGTTCTACAGTTTTCTACTAATTTTACGAAAATTTACCATATTATATACAGTCACAGTAGTTAATTAAGCTAGTGGTTCTCAAACTCTTTCGACTCGTGGCACATTGTTTGAACTAGGGGTTTCCCTTTCCATTATATGTTTTTGCAAATTTCTATAAAATATTTAATAATTTAAGCCCTTATAATTTTCAACTAAAGATTCTCAAGTTTAATTTATGAAAATTTATTAATCTATGTAATTTGTGAAAATTTCGGTATTTAAAATGAAAAATTCTAATCAAAATTTCATAATTTCCAATAGAAGTGTAACATTCATTGTAATATACAATCGACATGACATAATTTCAATGAGAATTTTGAGATTTGATGAGATTTTTGCGATTTTTAATAAAATTTTGCAATTTTGGAAAATGTAGAAAATTTGCATATAAAATTCATCTCTTCGAACAAAATTTTCATCATTTCTATTGAAGTTTTTAATTTATAATCAAACTTTTGTATCTTCCCTTTTGCAAATTTCTATTAAAATATTAACTGAGTCAGTGCTGCTTTGTGGATAAATCCTTTATAATTTCCACCAAATATTGGGAAAATAATTTAAATTTATAATTAAAACTTTGCTATTTTTAAAAAGAATTTCATAATTGCCTATGAACATTATTTAATCTCTAAAGAAAACTTCGTAATTTCTAACTAAATTCATTTTCATTAAATTTACTACAAATAACCACTTAATACAAATTTTGCATATGCCAATAACATTTTGCATTTTACAGTGAAATTTTGGCATTTTACAATAAAGTTTTCATAATCGCTGCTGAAATATTATAATTTATAATACAAATGTTGGAATTACCAATAATATTTTTCATTTTATGGCGAAATTTATCAATTTACAATACAATTTTGCAATTTACACCGAAATTTTGACAATTTACGATTACATTTTCATAATCGCTGCTGAAATTTTGTAATTTATAATACAAATGTTGGAATTGCCAATGATATTTTACATTTTATAGCAAAATTTATCAATTTACAATAAAATTTTGCATTATACAGTGAAATGTTGTCAATTTACAATAAAATTTTCATAATCGCTGCTGAAATTTTCATTGCAAAATTCCCTCAGTCAGTAAACGAAGTCCTCTCATGCTCATCACGTATACAATTTATTTGGCCAGTTATTTAGTCATTCACAACCAAGCAGATGTTGGTTTTTAAGATGTATATGTATAAATATACATAATAGCTTGATGAGGTGCGATGAACAAGAGAAAAGCAACAAGTGTAAAGGTATTTTAACATGTTTGCTGCTTGATATCTCTTGATATTAAAATCATTTATTCAGTTTCAATTCGTGGGCAATGCAGTTTAATTACATGTTTCTTAATTCGTTTTTGATTTATCTGTGGCAGCCGCAATTCCAACAAAATCGCCCGTCAATCAGTATGCAAAACTATTCACTATTATCATCTATTGGAAACGTGCGACGTAGTCTGGTGGCAGTGCAGCCGCGACAGCCTTGATCGAATAGATAATCGATACCATCGACGAAAAAACCGCGACGTATTCACCGGAATAAAATGTATGCTAAATACCTGCGTGAGTCAGGCGCAAAAAAATCTTTCCAAAATGATTACAGTCTGCCAGCATTAAATTTAAAAACTTCTTGCATATGCTGATTAGCTGTGACCTTAAGTGTTTTACTTCCTGAATACGGCCGGCGGATAAATCGATGGCAGAGCGCTGTAATTAATCCGGCCGAAGCTGGGTGGATGAAAAAATCGCAAATTCCTGAGTCTCAGGCGGCCCGGCATCTTGCTTTATATAATATTATTCGGAGATTAATAAAATTCCCGCGACACGCTTGCGGCCAATGAAATATCCATTCCACGTAGCTAAAAACAAGCAATTTTTCAAGTTTAAAATGCACATGCGGTGAATTTTATCGCCCTCATTATCGGAACATGTAGAGGCCAGGATGCGAACTGGGAGGCTAAATTGTGTGTGTTTGTCTATTGTATGTCTCCTGGTTGAATGATGGATGTCATTATTAACGTTGTTTACAGAAACTTATTCTTTAGTTATGCATTCATGTTCGTAAGATCAAAGTAGGAATACGCTTTATCTGATATAAGTGCCGCAATGGAATGGCGTAATATGTAAAATTATATAAAGCTATCTTCAAAAACACCGGAAATATCTAACAGATTCCTATAATAGCCTGAAGATGACGAGTTGAAGGCCCGAATTTCATGCCTTTTCTGGAACTTTCAACTGGAAAGTTTGCGATATTTCGCCATAATGACTAACACTTTTCATAAATTTAGACAAAGTAGGTAATAGATAAAATTAAGATCGTTGGTCCAAATGACTTGTGATTTGACAAAATACACAGTATTCTAGTGCATTTTCGCATTATACTGGATGTAACTGAATTGCTTGGCCAAACTTCATGAACGTGACGTATGGAACAAAATTATGAAAAAAAAGTTCCTATAGACACGTGTCCAGAAATACTCAGTAATAATATAACAAGAGAGTGAGAATAAATTGAAAATAATTTGACAGATTGTCGAAAACTTGTTGCCAGGCAATAGTCACGAGAGCCCGAAGGGCTCGAGTGACTATTGCCAAATGAGACATAATCTGTCAAATTATTTTCTAATTTATCGAACTCTCGAGTTATATTTGATTAGATTATTTTTTGACGTTTTTTGCTTTCTAGTATTTCTTTATCAATTTCAGTATGCGAAACGCAGCTAAAGCGACTTTTATTCATTTTGTATGACACTTTAATATGATTGATAAATTAATAATTTGACAAATATTTTGATTGACAAGAGTGAACCTAGCTACCGAGATTATTCCCACTATAATAATCTCTAGAGAATATTCCCAGTATAATAATGACGGGATTGGTCCAGAAGTATCAATATGACAAAAATCGAAATATATCATTGGTTTTGAGAAACGTCAAAAAATAATCACTTAAAAAGTTACAGTCCAATTTAAAAAAATGTCAAATGTGCTAAACTCGAATTTGATATTGTTTTTTTTATATTATGCCCAGTTGTACGATCGTGGATTATCTTTGATCGTGGTTCAGTTTCTAAGGATATCATAGGATTATCACGGATTATCCACGATCGTACAACTGGGCCTAAAAAGCAAAAAAATCAATATCTAATTCGAGTTCAGCCCATTTGACAATTTTGAAATTCGATTTTAATAATTTTTAATTTAGAGATATAATCAACAAAGCTTTACGTTATCAAAGTTATGAAAAAAAAATGGCACATCTATAGGAACTTATTTCACCGTTTTATTTCAAACGTCACGTTCAAGACACATACTGATAGAATTATCTAAAGACTACTTTTCAAAATTATTTAATTTTTAGAACCTTTTGGAACAATTTTGAGTCGTAAGTACCAAAGTAACAGAGATTTTCAGATATTTTGGCGAAATACCGTGAATTTAAAAACGTTTTGGAAAATGTTTGAGTCGTAAGTGCCAAAGTAACAGAGATTTTCAGATATTTTCGCGAAATAACGTGAATTTAAAATCATTTTTATGAAGTGACTACAGATTTGATGACATTTTGACAAATTGGCTGATACTTGATGAATTGTTGTAACAAAACTTGTGTGTAGTAGTAGTTATGGTGTGTCCATCGAAATTATCATGTTAAATATTAAAATTTAGCGAAAGTCACGAACTATGAAATATTTTGGATATAATAATTGGTAATAATATGGTATTTGGCTTGTTACCCTTGTAACTTTCATCCACTTAAATGATTAAAATATGCAATAATTTATGCAATTTTGCAGATTGATAACTCTAAATTATCTATTGGGGAAGGTCAGAAACGATTGCATTTACATCCTCATATTACATGGTGATTATTAATTCTCACGATATTCTGGGAAAATTAGAATTGATTGCTTACCCACATTGCTAGGATAAATATTCCTTATTAATATTTAAATATTCCTTATCTAACCTCCCATGGAAGGTTAGTGACAATTCCTTCTATCGTACCAAGAATATCTATAATTTAATAGTAATAATATTTTGGCGATGGTATTTTGGCAAATTTTGACTTTAACAGTTTCTAAAATACTAAATTATTTCTTCACTTTCATCTTATATCTTTAAATTATTGGAAAGGAACCTATCAATTTCCTTGTCAATTACTTCAAAATACTTTCTGTGATTATAATGAAATTAAAATATGTGATATTCTACATATTCTATTCTCTATTATAGGTATAATATTGATCATGTGATATTCTATTCTACAAGGTGTCCCACAACTTCGTGGCATAAATTTAGCAGCAATTTTAATTTAATTTTTGTTTCTAATCGCATTTGTTTCCAAAATATAGGACCTTAAAGAGTTACTTAACAAATCAGTTTTCCTATTATCATTGCTACTATAGTAGTCTTGGAAATGTGATATTTTATGACGACTCACCCACTATCAATTCACATATTTGCTAATAATTTCAATCATCTGAGTAAACACAGTGACGTAAAAACAAGGGTTCTTCTATGGTTATTCCTACATTAAAACTTTCAGGTTAGGATTTTTTTAAATTATATTACATTTTTCGTCATATCACATCTCATCAGATTTCCAAGTCTAATCTGGAAGAAATGTTAATAAGAAAACTGATTTGCTAAGTAACACTTTAAGGTTCTATATTTTAGAAACAAACGCGATTAAAAACAAAAATTTATATTTTCATTTAATTTTGCCTTTCTTAGCATGTTCCTAGATTTATACCACCAAGTTGTGGGACACATTGTATATAATATTATCAATTTTAACTTATTTATTACCTTATTCTTATTAACTAATTCTTCAATTATTTATTAGATAATTATGATGATGATGAAGTTTATGATAAAATTAATATATGCTATGATATATTAATGGGCCATCGACTTTCGTCATTCGGCCCAATTATCTTAATTAAAAAAATATTACATTTCTTAATGCTTCAATATTGATGAGTTCGGGTCAGGTGCCTTTTAGTTATCAAAGAATAAAGAGGAGGTTGTTCTAATTGCAATATATTCTTAACCCATGCAAAAATATCCATATTGCAATCAATGTCATGTTAGATTTTGGGTTTTGATTATTCACAAGGTTGTGCGAAATCTGCAGGACTCGCCCATCTTCAAGGAGGCGAAGGAAATTCGCGTGGGTCTCGGTTTGGGGGGCGCTCCTAGGCCATAGAAGATGCCCCCCAGGTAAACGTGTCCGGCGATCACCTCCTTCCTAATTGTGGCCGTTGCTTAATTGCCTCCTGTTTTAATGGGATCGAAATTGATGCCGTTACGAAAACGCTCGGCCTTGCCACGGTCTTAAAAAAACCGCTGCATGTTCAAGATGGATGTAGGTTGAATCTGCATTTTTTTTGTAACCATGAAGTACCCCAGTTGCTGTTCCAATGCAAACAATGTATACGCGGTTTAATTATTTAATTCGCCACTTAAGTACTCACTTAATGCCTGAACAAAAACACAGTTTGAATAATAAATAATTTGAATTAAGAGTGTTCAACATACTTCGTATATAATGTTGTGAATACCTTGTGATTCCAATCTTAGGAAGCAACAAAGAGACTTGTGAAAAGTGTCGTTTTATTATAAATGATTTCTTAAAATATCTCAAGTGCACCAATCTATTGATAGATCGAAGTACTTTTTGGTATTTAACGATTTGATTACAATGACCTCCGGATCAAGGTAAAAACTACAAAATGTTATTAAAATGCACGATCAGATGTTGTATGTATAAAAATTCTGCCTTGCTCATTTTCCAACTAATTGAAAATTTAAAGAAAAAAATTTCTGGATATTAAATTAATATTATAAGTAGCACATTGTTTTGTACTATGTTTACTTTATTTATTGCTTGGTTTTATAAATATTAAAAAGGTTCTTTGGCTATAAGTTACTGCTAAAAGCCAATTTCGTAACTAACTTTATATCGTCTTTAAAATAAATGTCACTTGAGTAGATACAATGCTATGTCCCAATGTAAAATTCGGGGAGAAATTCGATAATTTTGATATTGTATTGGCCAGATCACTACCGCGATAATGATACCGATACCGTATAATGTATGCAATTTTTGCACAAAATTTGAAATTTTTGTAGGTTTCCTTGAATTTTGTGCAATTTTCCACGAACATTTATTTATTTCCGTGAAAATCATACAACTTTCCATTAATTTCTTACAATTTCCACGAATTTTGCAAATTATAAATAAAACAAGTTACTTTGTGAGTATCACATAAATTTGATACTCACACAGTAACGTGTTTTATTTATAATTGATAAAATGTATCACGAAGTAAACGCCACCACAATTCAAAAAATTATGCAAATTTTCATGATACAAATGATTTATTCATGATGATTATCAATGATTTTTCATGATTTATACAAATTTCCATAAAATTTGTGTCAATTTTCATTAAAATTCGAACAAGTTTACGTACATGGGATTTTCATATTCTCCCTTGAAATTCATATTAAGTTAAAATGAAATGTTTAGAACGTCATGAAGTCTGCAAAGCTGTATGAAATAAGTACAGTAATACTTGATCACATGTATTAGGCTTATTTCAGCAAGTTCATGCAAGTTTGTATGAATATACCTTTTTTTCTTGTTTTCTCTGTTCTCATCCAGCTTTCCTTTATAGAATTTTCAATAAAATTTGTACTCAATTTCATGTAAAAAAATAATGTTCACTGAAAACTGTAAAAATTCTATGGAAATAAGCACAAATTTCAAGGAAAATTATAATTTTGTACCAATTATGAAATTTTCCTCGGATTACAATTTTTCCCGAACTATGAAATTTTCCATATTATATTATTTGTCATTTATCATTTGTGCCAATTAAAGGTAAAAGTCAATACAAGTTCCATGGAATTTGTAAAAGTTTCAATGAAATTTTCTAAAAAGCCTTTAATTCTGCAGCGCACGATTCAATGTATAGAATGATACATTTTCCCATGTATTAGGCAATTTTCTAAAAAAAAATTACAAGATTTCATGAAATATATCATATGTTTTGCAAATTTATGCAATTTTCAATTAAACTTCCAGTTTCGTAAATATTTCTAGAAATTTGTACGTATTTCCGTAATGTTTAAAGTTTTCCGTGAAAATTATAGAGTTTACCATAAAATTATTATAATTTTTCACGAATTATGAAATTTTCCATGTTATATAATTTGTCATAAATCATTTGTGCCAATTAAAGTTGAAAGTCAATATAAGTTCCATGGAATTTATAATAGTTTCAATGCAATTTAATATGCTTTAAATTGTGCAGTGCATGATACAATGTATAGAATGATACATTTTCCCATGCAATATGCTATTTTCCAATTTGTTTTTAGATAGAATCCATGAAATATACCATTTCTCATCAAATATGTCACATTTTCCCAGGCAATAGGCAATTTTCCAAAAATTTGAAAAAAATAATTCATGAAATATACCATTTTTCATCAAATTTGTCTAATTTTCTACTAAAATTGCGTTTTGTGAAGTTTTCCTTGAAATTTGTACTCCCTTCCGTGGCATTTAAAATTTTCCGTGAAGATTATAGAAGTTTGTGCACGATTTTATGAAATATATACCGTTTATTTCATAAAATGTATTCAGTTTTCTACTAAATTTGCGATTTGTGAAGTTTTCCTTGAAATTTATACCCATCAAAGTCTAGAGTGTTTAAAATTTTCCGTGAAAGTTATACAGTTTACCATGAAATTATTACAATATTCCACGAATTATAGATTTTTTCATACTATATACCTAGTTTCATATAATTTGAGCCAATGTGCATTGAAATTTATAAACAAAAGTTAAACAAAGACGTTTTTGAGTGTTTGTTTTATGAAATTTATGCAAATTTACATGAAATGTTCATTTCAATTTCATTCAGTTCAATTTAAAATCATTATTGACTATAAGACCATTGCGGCAAGAATTTATATTCATAAATAAGTTTATAATTTATCGCCTAATTCAGCCATTGCCCCACGAACAAGTTATTTTTTACAAATCATACGGATATTGGAACCTTTTATTTTATTTTTATTTTTTCTACGAAATTTATATAAGTTAAAATGAATTGTTTTCTGAAGACTTTACAGTTTTGTTCTGATAAGCTAAGACAAGAGTTTGTGAAAATTGAAACTCCTAGCCAGCATTGCTGTGCCATGTTTCTCAAAATCGACGAACGGCAAAATGCGAAAACACCCTTAATAGCGTTGGGATCGGAACATAACAAGTGTTGGTCAAGAGAGACCGATAGTTAGAAGGTATAAGAGGTTATAGAAGGTATAGAAGGTATAAGAAGGTATAGAAGGTATAAGAAGAGGTTAGAAGGTATAAGAGAAGGGATCTGTCTCCCAACACCAGTAGAAGAAAAGAGACAGATTAGCTGGGTACCTCGGGAGTGCCACTTCCCGTACTCACCAGATGTGAGCCCCTGAGGTTCTGTTATGTGTAAACGTTGTTCAATATGTAAGACATATTGGTGAAATCACAAAATCGAAAATTTTCAATCAAAATTTGAATAATAACTAAGATTTGAGTGTTTTTATTCGAACTTCGATATGATCTTTTGATCTGTAATGATAGTATTTGATGCGTAGAAGTCGAATATAGGCGCAATTTCCTGTGTACGATTTTTGCTACGAAAGTTACTTTGTAATATTGTAAAATGCATCACATCCATGTTTAATTAAAAACTAAAGAGATGCTTGCACCATTGAACTCCATAAGCAATGGATTGATTAATGGATAATTGGTAAGTAGTTAAGCAACAAGAGTTCTAGATGGCCTCCAGCAGGATCTTGATTAAATTGATTCGCGGTTTTAATCGGCGGTTTTAATCACCGCTAGCAATCACAATACGATAATTGCGACAATTGCAAGAACGCTAATTACAATTACAGCATTTACACTAGGATAATTAAAACAGCAAATCAATTTTATCAGAGTTAGGCCCGGTATATTTATCTCAAAGTAAAGTGTTTGTTACTTACGTGAACATTAACCCTACTTAATAGATATTGTAAAAGTTCAGTCTTTTCATAAATTATGTTCTATAAAGTATCCTGTAAGTAGTTAATAGACAGAAAATGTTCGCTTCTGTCCGGTAACTACTTACAGCGTACTCTACAGGACATAATTGATGAAAAGACGGGATTGTGATAAAATCTATCAAGCAGGGTTAACTGCCACATAAGTAACAGACACTTTACTGGGGGGTGAATAGATCGGGCCTTAATGGTATTAATTTGACCAATATCTCTAATTATGTGACATGGGATGGACTTGAAGATAAAGTAAACTTTTAACTATAATAATTTAAATTTCTTCAATAACTGTTCATTGTTTTATGAAACCTGAAATGGTATAAGTATATTAGATTTAAACTCAAAATTAATTATGGAACTGGCTAAGAATATTGTGATCCAACAACGGCATTGGCAGTAATTAAATCATAATTTGTAAACGGGTATGTGAAAACCGTGAAAGAGTAGGTAATCAAATAAATATTCGAAAAGCGTCAATTATTTTCAGATCTATAGTATAAGTACCTGCTTAGTTAGATTGCGTAATTAAGATACTTGCCAAGAAGGATGTCAACAGTATTGTTGTTGACCTACAAAATATATTCCACTAAAGAGATATTTTGAAAGAGTTGGTTAAATTGAAGTCGCAAATCTCTGTTGAGCCAAATTGTTGCATTCGTGTAATAGTAACTATCTGACGGTGCATTCAAATATCATTAAAGTAATTGTTGGATGTCTGCAAATTTGTTAATAGTGTTGTAAGTATTTAGAAATTTAAAAAAAATCACTATTAACATTGCGTACATGCTGCCTGTAATTTTAATAATTAATGATCAACATAGACCATTTAAACTCTCGTATTACAATCAATTTAATAAGCGTTGATAGGATCGAGCACTTAAAACAACTTTTAGAAAGTCCGTGCACACGGGCAAGGTGGAAATCCTCCGTTTGTCGCCGCACAAGGCTCCAGGTCTTAAGAAAACGCGTAACGAACCTCCGCAGCCCTGCGGCAGTTTAATTACCGATCAAACCTAATCGAAGCCGAGCGATACCAATTTCGACTGCACCCAGTGAGAGTTGCCGCGATCCCATCCTTCCAGCTCCGGCCAGTTGTGCAACAATGAGATTTATTCAAATTAAAAGTGAAACGTGCATCCTTGCAGGGGAGCAATCAATCAATACGTAGCGGCTCGTGGCATTCGCTCTCGGATTGATCGCGTCGTTTTCATGTTTCATTGAGGATATTAATATCGGTGCAATTGCCCAGGTAATGAGACCGCTTTGTCGCCGCTGCGTTTTGCAATTAACAAAGAAATGCGCGGCATTTTAGCGCGGCGTAGTAATCCGGTCGTAAAGAATCGATGCGTAGATGCGAAGTTTTTCTGTGGCAGTTTTTCTAAATGCTAAGGTCGCCTGCATATTTTGGAAGTTGCCGATCGGTTTTTGTATTGCAATTTTTTGATATAACAAATCTATTCATAAACTTTTTAGGAATCACCAATTTTATAATTCTGGTCATATGTCTTTTCGAAAATTACGAAATTGTAGCCAAAATGCTAAGTGCTTAATTCAAGAGTTGAAGAACTTCCCTATAGCACAACTGAAGATTCGCAATAATCTCACAATATTTTAGCTTGTACAGAGCCACTGGGAGTGGACGCTTCTTCGATCTTTTATCTTTGAAGAATTTATCTTGACTTCAATGTCTTCTAGTTTCAAATCAATTGTGACGTTCGTTCATCCACATATGATCCACATAACAGATCTCAATAAAATATACGTACATTATGCACTCACGGAGAATAACATTGACAGCCGGAACAATTCCATACAGTCGTGTGCGCCACATTATGACTAATGACGCACATTAACATATTCAAACACAATAAGATTGTTTATTCTTCGCGCTAATGCATTCGATTCATCATCATTTCTAAATTCGTCTGGGGCGCTCCCTGTGAACTTTTTCCAACGCGCATTTCTCTCGAGGATTATCGGCCGATCGGTTTCGCGGATTAATGTGGAGCGCGATTTCGTTGCTCGGAAATGCCTGAGAATCACGCCGATGATTTTGTTATCTGGACTGCATTGCAAACCATATTGCGAGCAGCAAGAGATGTTGCTGGAATTTCTTGGAGCTGTTGGTCAACACGCTATCTGATCGTGGATGTAGACATTGCTTGTAGACAGTTCAGCCTGGGAGCAAACAGCTTCCCAAAATTATTGTTCCAATACGTAACATACAAATAATAATAATAATAATAATTCCTACTACTCCTCCACCTGTGGCGTAATTGGTTACTGACATTATTTGACACAGAATTATCACAAATAGAGCTTATATTCGTTAAGCAGTTTTGATATCATTTACTTGTGCACAAATCTGGATGTGCCACGAGCTTCTGATTAGGTTTTCTTAAACTATATAAATAAAAATAATAACGAAATTTCATCGCTGAAAAATTCAGGAATTTTCTTACTCTGAAGTTTTAGCAGACTAATCTCTATTTATATTATATAATAATTTTAACACTTTGTGAAGAAAACATAAAGTTATATTTGAAAATATTTAATTTAGTTTAGCATTAAAGTACTATAAATTAAAAATTCAGAACATTATTTATATCTAAGTTCAGAAGACATATGATATAAAGGCAAATATATATCATCATTTTCCACATTAGTTTTAGAGAGTTGAATTAGTTACGTTAGTTTTTCCCCTTGCCCCGCTCCTTGCCGTTCCAAAGTTCACATCATGGCGTAAAATGAATTATTTTCAAATGAAAATATGACTGTGACAAACGCAGGTGCCTGAGTGAGATCTCCAAATGTTTTAAAATTTTAATGAATACATCAGAGAGAAGGATTTCAACCAAAATACAAAAAACTAATACACAGAAGTCGCATATGCGAAAAATGCGGCAAGTGATAACCATTGTATAATAGCACTTACTATTATACTGGTCCTTATTATTATGAAAAAAAAAGGAAGATATTAGACATTACAATATGTGCATACTAGAGCCATTTGCAAAGCCATTTCCAGCGAACATTGAAGATAGCAATTTAAGTATTAATGAAAATGAAAACTTCATCGATGTATCATCCAAAGACAGTCTCTAATTTAAATTTTAATCATCTTCATCCAGAACTCATTTTTAGCTCTCCACACTGAGTGGATATTATTGTTGAGTGAGAAAGTAATGAAAATTTGAATTCAATTTTCACCCAACATAATAATTTGTGCCTAAAGACATTTTCATCCAGAGAATTTGATCTAGAATACGATTCTGTAAAAATATACGGGGTGTTCCATTGAAAAAACAATGTTAGCTCTCTTTCAGGAAAATAGTTAGGCCATGGAAAAAAAATGATTGCACCATTTGATAGACCAAGTTGCATATGACATGCTTCTATAAAACTATTTTCTATCTGTCCCAGATATAAGCTCAACACTGAAAAATCAACCACCCTCTGTACATAGATATACAGAGTGTTAATACTAAGTTGTAATACCCAAAAATGGCAGTTAGAACTCATTGAAACAAACAACTTTTCTTAGTTCACATTTTTTAATTGGATCCCAAGTTCATAGTTATTGGCGTTTTTTGTTTTTGGAAAAATCGTCATTACCCCCTTACTTTAAGGAATATTTAAAAAATACAAAAAACTTTCAGCATTTGCTTTCGGATCTCCAAAACATTTGTATTTACAATTATTTTCTATTTTATCAAATAACAAAATGGCAACCTATCAAAAATTTTAAGCAAGATATTTTGAAAACTACTCGATCGTTTTTTAAAAATAAAACATTTATAAAATCCTTAGACTATCTTATTATTATTATTACATTTGTCTGAAACATTGTTTTTATCTGTCCAAATAAAGTTTTTATTCAAACTGAATTACAAGGTAAATTTTAACAAACTGCAACAATCATTTAAAAGAAAGTAGAAAGTTTTTGTAATTTTTAAATATTCCTTAAAATAAGGGAGTGGTGACGATTTTTCGAAAAACAAGAAAACGCCAATAACTCGAACTCGGGCTCCAATTCAAAAATTTGAACTAACAAAAGTTGTTTGTTTCAATGAGTTCTAACTACCATTTTCCAGTATTACAACTTGGTATTAACACCCTGTATAAGTGGTCCGCGGGATTTAAAATTGTGAATATTGTGGTCCATGAGATTCAAAAGGTTCAAAAGGACCGCTGTCATAGAGGTACAGAAAATTCAATAGCATGAGATAAGCCTGAAATTTAGTTTACGTCCTTTTTGAAGAAACGTTAGTCCCAGTCCCAGTGACTGCTCTTTCTAGTCTAGAGAGAGAGAGAGAGAGAGAGAGAGAGAGAGAGAGAGAGAGAGAGAGATAACGAGGCCTTTCTGGCTTTTCGACTAGACTTCCACGATGGATATTTCATCGCTGAAAAATTGAGGAATTTTCTTACTCTGAAGTTTTTTAGTTATTAACGTCATTAGGCCTATATGCAGCAGATAACGGACTCAGGTTTATAAACTTCAACCAAGTCTGTTATTTGCATATCGGCCGTGTGTCGTTAACATTTTTCGTAATACTAATATTTTAGCAATATTTAGTCCACATAGATGTAGGAGAATAAATGTTTGATTTTCCCTTTGCGTAGGCTAATAGTACATCTGCACTCACCAATTTAATCTGTTTGTTTTTGCGCCACTGTAAATCTTCATACTCTTTCTGGTATCGTTTTTCCGTTTTTTTGGGCAGCAAGTCAATACATGCAGCCGATGCTGCCTCCAATATCTCGGCAGGAATTTCAAAGTTTCCTTTATCAATTTTGACGGATTGGCAACTAACTATGCAACTATTTACTATGGCCGACATGCATCTGCCAGTCATGGCCTGACCAATTTTTAATTTGAATGGTTTATCCATGGTGAGCGTGCGTTCCCCTTAACGGCCGGCGTCCGTTAAGAATTCTTAACGGCCGCTGACCGCTTAGCATGACATTACAGCGCTTTTTCAGTTCTGATAAAACGGTATAACAGTATAGTATTACGAAAACAGACTAATCTAAAATTTAGTTTACGCCATTTTTGAAGAAACGTTGGTCCCAGTCCCAGTACTGCTCTTTCTAGACTAGAGAGAGATAGATAACGAGCTTTATTAGGCTATTGGCCCTCGGTCTTTCGGCATTTCCGACTAAACTTCCACAAACTAGAAGCAATGGCTGCATCTCAGATCAGAGAACGTATTATATTATTTCTTGGGCAATATCTTAAATACTAATAAATACTATACTAAATAGCAATTCTAAAAAGCAGATTTGTTATTAATATTTTAATCGATATAACCAATTTGAAAGACTTAATTGTTATATTGCTAATAATCAAGGCCCTAAATGAAATGAAAAAATCTAACACCACCTTCAATATTCCTCATAAATTGAGTATCAATGTTTCCAGGTACTGGCATAATGCAATCTTTTTTTTATTGCTGATTCGTTAACTAGATACTCTATTATCTTCGTACACACAATTTGATTAAAATTGACGTATAAATAGACCTCACCAAAAGAAACGCCAATACACGACTTCTCCGTAACGAAGTGGAGAAACCGCAAGTCACCTCTTCTCGTGGCGACTGCCCAAACTTAACACGTTACACCTCAGCAGTTACTCACTTGGGTTACGAGTTTTTTTTCAGTTCTCATTATTGTGTTAGTTAATCAGCACCATTTATTATTTTTACATGGAAAAAATTATATAATTTTAAAGTCTTAAGAAATATTTAAGAATTCTATTGATATGATCCAGAGGTGGAGTCTACTTCTTCGTACAATATTGAACAACATATATCTGTTATGTCGAAATTTTGTGAAAACTGAAACAATTGAAGAGTAGGCCAGAACAAAGTTGTATGTAGCAAAAATATTGATCTGAGTAAATCGACAAATATTTGCTCAGGCAAGAACTAGATGTTCAAGGTTATACAGAGTAATTAGATTGTATGAATCGATGGTTAATACTTGGTGAAACATCTTTAAATTAGTATAAATAAGGCACTTGGTTTAGTTTCACAATTTTTTAATAGAAAAACTCTACAATTGAGGGGTCTAAAAGTAAAAGGCTTTAAGCGCATTTTTGGTAGTTCTAAGATAAATGGCTTTAAAGTAAACTTGCAAACTTATTCCTGGAATTTGGAAATGCAAGTTAACTTTAAAGCCATTTAACTTAGAACTAACAAAAATGCACTTAAACCCTTTTACTTCTAGACCCCTCAATTGTTTCGGTCCCACGACCATTATCAAGAGACAAGTAAGACAGTCTTATTTGAGCAGTCTTATTTGTGTCTTGATAATGGTCATGAGACCGAAACAATTGTAGAGATTTTCTGTTAAAAAAATGTGAAACTGTAACAAGAGCTTTATTTATACTAATTATGCAGAGTATTCAAGGGGCAATTGGGCAATAGCAGTATAAAAAATGCTACAATAAATGCAATTAAATAATAAATAATTAATAACTAATAATAATTTTTTTTTTTATACAATATGATCTATATATTACGGATATATTTTTATATGTTTATACAAAGTTATTTCATGGCAAAGTTGCAAAATCACGTTCCAGAAAAATGATACTTTACGATACGACATTGTTCCGACCGACCCTTCAATTATTAAATTTTGGCTATGTTTTCGACTTCAGTTTAATGCACAATATTGTCCTTCACGATTTACAGTCAGAAAATGAGTGGAAAACAGCGCATAAACCTGTATCTGCTTCGCAGAACATCCTGCAGAATGTAATATTAAATTTATCGCTTAGAAGAGTGTGTCGAGGAAATGGGAGGACATGTTGCTATTCAATATCTTGCATCACTGAAATTCCCCACTTTGTGGAATGTCCTTATATTCTCCTTGTAATTACGAGTAGGTATAAACTAAATCATTTATATTTATGATTGAAAATGATAACACACATTTGACTGTATCTTTCCCTCTGCATGAGGGTGTGATGCGGAATGTGTGATGTGGATGGGTGTGATGTGTAATGTGGAATCTAGTTACAAAGGATTGACTTGTTTTTATCATGTTCTGTTATATCAAGTCATAATAAAAGAAAGTCAAACAAATTCTACTTTCTTATGACGGAATTGGCATTTTAATATCACCAATTACACCTAAATATTTTGACTCCACATTTTGAATCACCCTGTATGTTTTAATATCACCAATAACACGTAAATCTTTTGACCCCACATTTTGAATCACCCTGTATGTCAAATTTAATTAAAAACTGTCGAAATCTGCCATATTTACAATTATAGTGGTCAAAATCTGTTAAGTTTTTAACAATTAACATTTCTAATTGGGTACAATTCCCGACTGAGACATTCAAAATCTATAAAATTCAAAGCTTCTGCTATGAAAATCCGTCAATTGTTTAATAGACACTGCCTGAATCTGTTAAATTTTTGTCAATTTTTGATATCCCAGTCTCAAAATGTAAACATCTATCAGATTTTGAAGTGTCTGAATTGGCATTTTAATATCACCAATTATACCTAAATGTTTGGACCCCACATTTTGAATCACCCTGTATGCCAAATTTAATTAAAAACTGTCGAAATCTGCCAAATTTACAATTATTGTTGTCAAAATCTATTAAGTTTTTAACAATTAACATTTCTAATTGGGTACAATTCCCGACTGAGACATTCAAAATCTATAAAATTCAAAGCTTCTGCTGCGAAAATCTGTCAATTGTTTAATAGACACTGCCTGAATCTGTTAAATTTTGTCAATTTTTAATATCCCAGTTTCAAAATGTAAAAATATATCAGATTTTAAAGTGCAACAGTTCACATACGTCAAATTCTCAATAAAAGGAATAAAATCAATACTTTCCTTGCTAATATCATGATGGAACATTTTATTATTATTTTATTTATCCTTCGTCCTTTTACCCTTTCGGGTGTCGGAATTATTATTATAAATATATATTATGTATAATTACACTTGTTTTGTTTCATATATTTTATTGGTTTCCTGACACGTGTTTCGGCTTAATCAGCCATTTTACAGCCAAAGGATTATGTTTACAATTCGATTGATGACACATTGACACATTCATTTCAAATGAATCCCTCCTATAAAAATATCGTTGCCTTGGAAGAGCTCGGTTTGATTATTCATTATGTTTTATTCCTTCCATAATAGCTTTTTTGATCTCTATCCCTTCTAACATGATAAAATATATGAAATAAAACAAGTGTAATTATACATAATATACATTTATAATAAAAACCAATAAAACTCAATTATTAATTTCTGGTTTCTGTTTAATTGCAAAACAATAACATTGATCCATTTTTCTCTTATACGTTTCTCTTTATCTCTGCATAATTAATTTCTGTTTTTCTGCATGATTGCAAAACAGCACACTCCTTCCTTTTTCCTAATTTCTGTTTTCTGTCTAATTGCAAAACAGCTCAATTTCTTCCAGTTTTCTTTAGCACGTTTCTCTATCTCTCTGCATAATTATTAATTTCTGCTTTTCTGTTTAATTGCAAAACAACCAAACTTTTTAAACTTTTCTCTTACACGTTTCTCTATATCTCTGCATAATTATTAATTGCTGCTTTTCGGTTTAATTGCAAAACAACTAAACTTCTTCTACTCTTCTCTTATTCGTTTCTCTTTCTCTGTGCATGATTACGAATTTCTGCTTTTCTGCCTAATTGCAAAACAACCAAACTCCTTCCATTTTTCTCTTACACGTTTCTTCATCTCTCTGCATAATTATAAATTTCTGCTTTCCTGTCTAATTGCAAACCAGCTAAACTCGTTCCATTTTTTTCTTACACATTTCTCTACCTCTCTGGATAATTATAAATTTCTGCTTTTCTGTCTAATTGCAAAACAGTTAAACTTCTTCGATTTTTCTCTAATTCGTTTCTCATTCTTCTTTGCCCACTTACACTGGTCAACGCAATTGTTGTCCCTTAGACGTAAATAGCCGTTTACGATAGAAAAGTTTGAGCTGATTTCAGAAACATAAAAAATATCTAGCACGTCAGGTTTTTGTAATATTTCAATTTTTGCAAAATGTGTAACTTTTTGTGATGCAAGACCGATTCCGATGATTTTTATGGTAATACTGGATTCAAATTTCAGTTTACAGTTACCGGTATCACTTTTCTAACCTATCTTCAACTGAGAACGTGTTTTTGTAAGTAAATAGTGCAAAAACGATGTAAAAAATCCAAAACAAAACATCTCCAACACAATTTTTTTTGCACATCGTACTTGTGCAAAGTGAATACTTTCTTAAAAATACATTTAAATTGAAGGGACAACACATTTGTCAAAATTTGTAGACCAATGTTATTAATTGCAAATTGCAAAACAACTACACTTCTTCCAGTTTCCTCTTACACATTTCTCTTTCTATCTACATAATTATGAATTTCTGCTTTTCTGCCTAATTGCAAAACAATCAAACTTCTTCCATTTTTCTCTTATGCGTTTCTCTATCTCTCTGCATAATTGTTAATTTCTAGTTTTCTGTCTAATTGCAAAACAGCTAAATTTCTTCTATTTTTCTCTTATTCGTTTCTCGTTCCTCTCTGCATAATTATTAATTTCTGCTTTTTCTGCCTAATTGCAAAACAACCAAACTCCTTCCATTATTCTCTTACACGTTTCTCCATCTCTCTGCATAATTATTAAATTCTGCTTTTCTGCTAATTGCAAAACAGCTAAATTTCTTCAATTTTACTCTTATTCATTTCTCTTTCTCTCTGCATAATTATAAATTTCTGCTTTTCTGCCTAATTGCAAAACAACCAAACTCCTTCCGTTTTCCTCTTATACGTTTCTCTTTTTCTCTGCATAATTATTAATTTCTGCTCTTTAGGCTAATTACAAAACAACGAAACTTCTTCCATGTTTCTCTTATTTGTTTTTACCTGCTTTTTTGCCTAATTACAAAACAACGAAACTTCCTCCATTTTTCTCTTATTGGTTTTTAATGCTTTGTAAGCCTCAGTTAACATGAAAGAAAGAAAAAAACACAACGCGCGTGCTTACATCACTTATTTTTCTCGAATAGCAGATGGCGGCAATTAAGCGTGGATATTAAAATTCTAAGTGATTAATTATCCTCCGTGTGAGGCGCAGATGAACAGCTTTGCGAAAATCGCGCGAGGTGTAAACACGTGGAAGGCTGTTTTGTGGTTGTAAAAATTATCTTCCGGTTATTTTTATATCCACGCCGAGATACAGCCGGATAAGCTGATCATGATTTATACTCGCAGCACCTGACAAGTTAAACTCCATAAATGAACGAGTAATGAGTAATTATATATACATTACAATACAAAAGGTTTATTATTGCTGAAGCACACTTGTGTCAATTTGAAAAAAAAATCACATGTACACTGAGTAGTTATTATTCTAAGCTTTAAGTGTTATTGTTTAAAATTTCCAGAATCTGATTATTTAATGATGAAGATTTTTTTTTGTAGCTTATGGATAAGTGAATAACTCAGTTTAGAAATTACGTACTATGTGCTATTGGTTTTGCTGAAAACTAGTCAATCACGACAACTTATGTAATTACAAATTTTAAATTTCATTCATGAAAATAGTATAAAACAAGAAAACTTACAGTATTCTACATATATTCTATAATATCTGTACGTGATCAGAGCTGAGCAGTATTTCAAATCATCGACTAATATATGCTGAATATGTTCTTACACAAAGAAGAAATATAAAGGCAAATCTATAAATATTTTTACAACGTTAAATTGAACTGTGGAAGATAGTTTAAAATTGAATGTGTGTTTTTGTTGTTGTTATTTATCGTGTAAGGTAATTTGAGATAGAAATACTTTCGTAAAAGACGCACGATGAGTATTGCAGATCAAGTTACGTAACTCTGCCCTTTTTGAGTTTTAAGTTAACCGCACGAAAACCTCAGCAAGATACAATTACACGTAATAAAACCCGAAAATATGGAACACGATCGGCGACAGGTTTTGGGCACAGCTGTGTGTTTACAAACACATAAACGGCCATCCGGCTACTGTTGGACGATGCAGCACGTCGATGGTTGTTGATTGCACATATTAATTAATAACAGTTCAAACGGAGCTGCCTAAGAGGTATGCGAATCGATTCCCAGCGGGTGCTAATGAGACGCGCGTAATCGACGGCCGATCGCCGACCATCTTACAGATACTGATGGCCGAAATTAAGAGTAAACTAATGGAATCGATGGTAATTTAACGGCCGTCCGTAATTCGCGTGACGCAATCCATCGGAATTCCAAAGAAAATGAAAGAAGTAAGAGGATCACTTTCGGAATGTGGAGATCTCGAGTAGAATGTGAGCGCTCAGTAGGTGATAGATTGGGTCCAGTGCAACCCTGAACGCTATTGAATGGAGTAACGTCTTGCAATCATCGTCTTCAGTAACGTCTTCAATAACTACATCGCAGATTGAAAATGCATGCATAATAAAATTATCATTTATAATAATATTATTATTGCTCATTGAATGACTGGCATGGATTTTGTCAGAAAAAATATTAATAGTCCTAGGAGGATAAAAACCCAAGGAATTTTTGAAATTTCGTCGGCTTAAAGTTATAATAATTGCTGTAGCTGCAGTGGTAGGCTCTTAGTAGATTGTTATACAAGTTCAATAGGTTCGGAAAAATCGTTTGATAAAAATCATCATTAGAAATCACAGCGATTTCAGATTATTGTATTGCTTAATTCTCTATGCATAAAATCGAGTTGAATGTCTTTATAAATTTTCGAATTCAAAAGATTGGGAAAACAATTGAAAGTCTAATAATCGCCTATCATAAATCACTTATATCTATGGTTACCAAACTTTTAGACATTGCGACCAACTTTTTAGAAACCCGATCTATAACGACCCACTTCAGTCTTATGAATTCTCCTTCTTAAATATTAAAAACATAAAAGTATACATACAAAATCTTGTCGCTACATACCAAAAATCAACTCGTGACCCACAATATGGACAACGAAGACTTATATGATTGGAAATAAGTTTGCCTTGGTCTGTGCCAGAAATTTGCGTTAAATATACTCGCGTGCTAAAATCGATCCCATGCAATCAGCTTTATCCGCATTCTACTCCACAAAAGCCTCAACATACACACAAACGGCGCCCAATTCAGCACAAAAAAAATTAATAACGCAAATTGTATAGCGCCATAAATAACGCCAATCAATTCGCTTCTCATTAATTCCTCGTTGTGTCAAACGTCGGCCGTCGCGGCTCAATGATGGCATTTTTTCTTCTACGTTCTACCAAGTTCTTTATCAAGTCCTGCCCGAGGTCCGAGATTTAGTAACCGTTGCCCACCGGAACGCAAAACCTGTCTCGCTATTGGAACTGATCGAGATAAATAAATCTGGGCGCCGATCGACAGATTAAATCTCGAGAATAATAATGGAGCATTGGGTCAAGATCGCAGCGCTGCAGAAAAAAATCAATAACAAAAAGTCGGATTGCGTAATGGATATGCGGGTATGAGCGTGGGCTGGCTGGTATTGACCAAAATGAGTAATTTGGTATTGTTCCTAGTTCGTTATAATTTGTTGTGTAACAAAAAAAATAAACAGATAATGTGTGATTAATAAGTGCTCTTCAGAGGCAAAACCGATAAAGCAACAATGGTGAAGTGTTATTGTTGCGATAGAACCATGATCCAATCAGTTTTCATTTATTTTCAAAGACTCAATTTAGTTAGCCAAATTATCAAGATAAGCCAAAATCCGAAGCAAAACCACTAGAATATTATATTCTTGTATACGAAATACTTGTGTTTTTCTAGTCTGGATAGTTATTCTTGATATTTGCTAATAATATTCTGTAGAAAACTTCGAAACATGAGTCGAACCCATGCCTGTCGAAGCCTAACCTCCCTACACCACACAAGGTTACATATGAGTCTTTGAAAGCCCGAGAGATGTAGGTATGTCCATTTATTTGATTTCAGATAAGTCCAAAAATATAAATGGGATATTGTCCCTTGTATATTTTTGGACCTATCTGTATTTTCAGGTAGATTCTTGATTCTTGATTTAGAAATCAAGTTTAATTGATTGATCGAAGTTGATCAACAAAAGTTAAATGAAAAATGTAGTATAAAGTTGATCGACTCTATTGAAGCAAAGATTCTCACTATAGTTTTTATTCAACTTTTGTTGATCAACTACAATCAATCAATTAAATTTATTCTGAAAATCTATCTGAAAATTCAGATAGGTCCAGAAATAAACAAGGGACAACATCCCATGCATATTTTTGGACTTACCTGAAATCAAATAAATGGACACACCTATATCTCTCTGGCTTTCAACAATTTCCCAACTTGAATGTGTACAGTGTAAAGTTGAATACAACACTCTAATTCAATACTCTACAATGTAAATGTAATAATAAATTAACTAAAATGTAAATGTAAAACAAATAAGCTTAATGTGGTTAACGACAAAAAAACTTCACGTGAGGCTTAGTAGGTGTCGTTACATGTGCACGGCGGATTACGGACCACCAACGCCAATTTTCCCATTGGTGAGGCCGTAGTAAAAATCTATTTATTATATTGTACCCACCTGTACATGCCTTACAACATTGTCGCTACCGATTTCTATCGATTCATAAATAATTCATTGGCCATTCTTAAATCGCAATTTATTACAAATTGGAATTGCCGGCAATTGTAAGAAAACGAGAGTTTATAGTGCATTTTAACTGTTATCTGATAGTGAAAATTGTATTACCAACAAATGTATGTGTATATGGGTCTTATTTGTTGTATGGACAGGTTTTCTGTAAGCAGCTGATATAAATTGAATCTGGAGCAAGAATTTTAATAGCAATTACTAAAGGATTTATAACATAAATAAGTACTTACTTATTACTTATACTTAAGTAAATACATTTTTTAATTACCATTATAGTACAAGTACATTATTTAATTTTTCACACCATGAGTTTTTATCTAATTTGTCCTATATGTATTTCCAGAGCACCCCAAAACGATTTTTTTTTCTGAATATAATATAACGAGAAAGAATAACACAAGAATGTCGAGGTGTTACTAGACAAACCTTCAGAAAGTTCGCGAGGAGTTTCAAAGCAGGCTAAATTTTTGTTTAGAAAACAATGGAAATCACTTCCAACATTTACTTTAATATGTTATTTCAATTTAATAACACTTTTGCACTTTATTTATACTTATTTCCGAAACTAGTTCACTAAATCATATTGTATTAATAATGCCTGGAAGCATTTATGAAGAGCTTTCCAACGATGTATCACAAGTAAGGGGTGACATTTAAGATTTTTAGATTGATAGGTATGCGAATTTTTTCAAATAGTGCCAAAACCGCCCATTTTTATCATTCAAGGTAATCTTAAAAACAATATTTGTAAATGTTGCACTAATAAATAATTTATGACACCGTCAAATTTTAACCTAAAAGGGGAAAACTGACCATTTTTAATTATTCAAAGTAATCTAAAATAACATTATTTTTAGATGCCAGCAAAGTTTTCAAACATTTCTAACAAAAAATGTCAAAGTTGTTTTTAAAAATTAAAAATCTTAAGAAATGTAGCAAGTTTTTAATAAAATTTTAAATATATGTAGAAATTTAGAAGCATAGTAAAAAAAGTATTAAGAAATTCAAAAATGTACTAAGAACCATTTTTATTTATAGTAGATAGTATTAATATATCTTTTAGACATACGATTTTTTTTTCAAATAGAAACAAGCGGCCCTTTTTATCATTCAAAGTAACCTTAAAAACAATATTTGTAAATGTTGCAGTTGTAAATAATTTATCACACCGTCAAATTTTAATATAAAAGGCAAAAACTGACCATTTTTAATTATTCAAAGTAATCTAAAATGACATTATTTTTAGTTGCCAGCAAAGTTTTCAAACATTTTTAACAAAAAATGTCAAAGTTGTTATCAAAAATTTACCACACCGTCAAATTTTTACCTAAAATGGAAAATGGACTAATTTCTATCATTCCAAATACGTAGTCTAAAGTGTCATTATTTTTAAATATTTGCAAGGCTTTGTAACCTTTTTAAGGAAAAATTTCAAAGTTCTAAAAAAATTTCCACACCATCAAATAATAACCAAAAAGTGAAATATTAAAACTATTTGAAAGCAATCTAATAAAATGTGTAAAGCAATCTGATGTGACATTATTTTTAAATACTAGCAAAAGCTTTTGAATATTTTTAACAAAAAATGTTGAAGTTGTTTCAAAACATTTACCAAATCGTTCAAAGTAATCTAAAATGACATTATTTTTAGTTGGTGGAAAATTATCGAATATTATCAAACCGTCAAAACTTTACAAATAAGTGTAAAAGTAATCCAATTTACATCATTCAAAGTAATTTAGTGACGAAATTTTTGCATGCTGGCAGAGCATTAACATAGGTACAGCCATGCTTACATAAATCTAGTAGAAGAAATTAGATTACAATCGCAATTTTATAAAGCAATGTAAATATGTTTGTGCTAGATTTATGTGAGCATGACTGTATAAAAATGTGAATGTTTTCCAAAAAGGACATTTATAATTGAGCCTTATTTGAGTTATCGTTACTCGTCAAAATTCGCAAGTTTTTATTATTCAAAGTTATCTGTCACTGAATTAACATGGTTTTATATATATATAAACAATCTTTATTAGGCTATCGACTAACTAATGGTTTTAAATACTGGAAGAGTTTCTAAATATTTTTAATAAAAAACATCAAAGCATCATGTTGTAAAACCTTTGAATTTAACTAAAACATGTAAAAGTGTTATATTTATTGTTATTCATACTAGCCAGTTTTTGAAATGATAAAATTCTTAAATACTGCACACGTTTATAAACTTTTGTGACAAAAAAACTGTAAAGTTAAGTTTCAAAATCCTAATTAAAATCTTAATATAAAAAAAAACAAAATCTTAATTATAATTTCAATCTTAGTTTATTTATCCACATTTTAGTTATACACAATTTTGCTTTATTAGAGTCATCATTTCTCTTTAAGATTCGTAAATTTTTGTCATGCAAAGTTATCTGTACAGTGGCAATAATTTAAAAAAAAACAGAAAAGTTTCAAAATGTTTTTAATAAAAAAAATCCATCCTCATTTAAGTAAAACTCTCAATTTGTTTTCCACAGCATAGTTTTTCTACTGAAAATGATTGCATTGCGATTAAAATTTTTTTTTGAGCAGATGAAAACCATAGTAGGGCAAGTCAATATTTTAAATTCAAAGTAGTGAGTAGTACAGAAATATACAAAGGACATGTCCCTGGTATATTTCTTGACTTCTCTTAATTAAAAAAAAAAATTAACTTACTCCTGAAGTGGCAATAATTTAAAAAACAGAAAAATTTCTAAATATGTTTAATAAAAAAACATCCGTCCTCATGCTCATTTAAGTAGAACTATCAATTTGTTTTCCTCAGTTTAGTTTTTCTGCTGAAAATGAACGCATTGTGATTAAAATTTTCATTTGAGCTGATGAAAACCAAAGTAGTGCAAGTCCGTTTTTTTAATTCAGAGTAGTGCAGAAATATACAAAGAACATATCCCTTGTATATTTCTGTACTTCTCTGGATTTAAAAAGCTATCTTGCACCACTCTGGTTTTGACATGATGAGAAAAATGACACAAGATAATATCGGCTCTCAAAAATTACTGGTTTACGTTAGCGATATAATATAATATAAGAAATATAAGAAAATATAATATAAGAACTCAACTATTGACTTGTAAATTTCTTAAATAAGAAAAACCGCTACTGATTAGTTTTTTATGTTACAGTCAAAATTTAATCTGGACAGAATCTTGTTTAAGCTGACAGATAAATATTGAAATACACTGCTTCGGAATCAATATTAACATAAATTTACTTTTTTAGAATCACCTTGTACGTATAAACACTAAAGTTCTAAAATTTACCAAAATATTTCATCATATTTTCATTCAAATAAAAAAAAGCTTAACACATGTTCCATACATAGACTGATATTTCTAAGTTGCGCATAGTTATATGGAGGTGTGAAACATGCTTTTACAGCCTCCGGTAGTGAATTTTATACAAGAATTTTCACGTATTTCTGTGTTAAAAGTTACTAACATATTTCATTATATTTTCATTAAAATAAAAAATAAATCATAGTGCTTAAATAATATAAATAAATGTGACATTATGAGGAAATTAATACAAGATTATATCGGCTCTCAAAAATTTCTGGTTTACGTTAGTGACATAAAAACATAATAATCTCATACAACATACAAACTCAACTATTGGACTTGCAAATTTCTTAAATAAGCAAAATCGCCACTGATTATTTTTTTATGTTGCGGTCAAAATTTAAAATAGAACGTTTTAATATTCAGTGAACTGCCAAACTTACGTCAAAGAAGTATTAATTTAAAGCTCAGTGGTTTGGAAAACCACAACATGGCAATGGATTCTCTGCAGACCACGAAATATGAATACGATTTGCATTTTGATCGATGTTTTACCTACACACGAAACCACTCGTTCACCTGAGGCTTCTGAAATTACTAGCGACGAATTTAATTGATTTCGTTTCGATTACTAATTAGTTACAACCGTGACACTGACTGCCGGGGAAATAGTTTAGGTTACCAAGATGAAGAGAAAACTACTGGCTTGACCCAGGAGCGAGCTCTGATCAGATTACACGTGCGTTTATCCTGCGGATCTCTGCGGCATTAACAATGCCCAAGCGCAACGTGCGTATTATATAACCGAATCAAAATAAATAATGTACGACTGTCAATAGATTAATAGTATTCCGTACGATTTTTTGCTTGTTTTCCGAGATAACATATCTTCTGAAATAGTTGCGCATTTGCATACGGCGAAGGACGCGGCGCCGATTTTTTTCCTTCTCTCTCATTCCTGGACGTGGAGCGTTAGGAATAAATCAGCAACCGAAAACTCGCGAGTTTTCTGGGGCCCACGTGGCTATTATGCATTCCAGGCTCGCATTTTCACACGCGATGGACTTCTAGTCTGCCCACTCCTGCTGCTCCTAATTAATACGAGTGCAGAAGATAGAGGCAAAAAATTGGACCTTGCATATTTCCTTGAGTTACGAAAAAAAATTGTGTGTGTGATTTCGATGTGTGAATGAAATGAGGCGCACATGTGGTCGCAGCAAGTAGACCGAAATGCTTTGACAGTCTCAATGCCATTAGGTAATAGTCTAATTTGATATTGAAATTATATTGTGTTGGATGCAGGAAGCAGCAAGTGGCAGTTTATTTATTTGTGGGCAATAATCACAAATATAACTTGCGCGGTGTTGGAACCATACGAACTGTTTGGTGGCACCTGCAATGAATGGACGCCCAATATTGAAAATTATTCATTGTAAAAATAACAATAGGTGTACTTGCCTTACATGCATTTTTTTGAATCAAATTAAATCCTGCGGCAGAATGCTACTACAATAAGTAGGTCGATTAGTGTTATTACTATGCTCTCTTTCCAAACCTTATCTGCAATTTATCCCATTGTCGGAGCATTTGGTCACTCACTTGGAATTTTCCCATTAACATTAATTTGAATAATTTAAAGACTTTAATTTCGCACCGTGCAATTAAACCGTGGTGGTTTCGTCGATAAATTCCAGCAGCAAAAAATCACTCTCCAAGACGTTGCGTTATAAGCGCATTTGCATTTTTATGCGCGGCCTGCAAAAATCAATTAGCAGAGATCATCGGAGAAAAATATGCTAATTGCGCCGGTTAGATAACGATCTTTGTACGTTTTACGACTGTTTATACACACTGCAATACACTTATTACGAAAATTCTATAAACTCCATAGAAGTAAAGATAATTTTATATTAGCTAATATGAAAAATATTTATGTATTCTCATGTTACAGAAACTCATTTAAAAAGTCATTAATGGCAGAGTACCTCTTAATAGCCGACAATTATTTATTTCATTTTAATTTTCATATTAATTTTACAAATTCAGATTCAAATATTCAGATAACCATGAGGGCTTTGAGGGTTACCTAACCCTCAACACTTTGGCCTCTATAGTCCTTTCATGAATATGTCTTATGGTCTTTCATCCATGAGTACTGTTCCTTTGAAAAACTCCACAATCTCTTTGTTTGCAAAGCTGCTTACCATCTTTGGTACCATGAAGGAATTCCCAAAGTGCCGTTGTCTAAATCTCTACTTACCGACGGTAATTACCCATAGCAGTAGAAATAGACCAACGTTAAGCATATGCGACATCTAGTAAATTATATAATTTAATTGTTTAGCTCTTTTAGAATATATATTCTTATGGGTACTCGCGGGAGTCGTATCAATGTTTCTCACAACCTACTGGTCATAAATTACCATGTCTCTGGAAATTCTCCATAAACGGCGTCTTATTATCGTTGGTGTAACTATTCAAATTCGCTGCAAATAACTAGTCTATTATTCAGAAGTATTTGAAAAACCGCAATTTATGTCTTATTTATGCATTCTGATTATAATTAATATTTATGCGTGTATGTGATGAATAATGCAGCACGGCTCTCCCCACTTGAAAGGAACAGCTGAGGTCTGTTCTTGAGTCTTCAAATTGAAATGGTATTTGCACATTTGACAATGTTACCGTTAATTATTTTTTGTGCCCGAGTCATTTTAGCGGGGACATTTCGTAAATCGACAAATGTGAATGTTGCTTTATGATCTACGAGTATGTAATTATTTTAAATTGGGCAACAAATATAGATCTCAATCTGGTCGTATCGGAAATAATTGAATCTAATAAGCTACCATTTAAATTTATATATTTTCAATATAGACAGCTAAAGATCAATAGTTTCGTGGTAAATTTTGACATGTAATTTAGAACAGTGTTCGTTTATTTTTTTATTTTCATTAATTTGCAGCCATTCCGTTCGCAGCATTTCGTTACAGAATTCATTGCATTCTTTGAATGCAAAATATAATTCCCCGAAGATTACTTTCCTTGCAATACAACTTTCCTCGAAAAGTTAGGTTAGGTTAGGTTATGTTAGGTTGGATAGGTTAGTACAGCTTAGATAATAGATTTAAAGCAATTTTCGTTCGAGTAATTGTGATTTCGAGAAACGTATTTTCCTCGAATGCAATTGCTCAAAAATATAATTCCTCGAATATAACTTGGCGCGAAATACAAGTTCCTCGAAAAGTTAGGCTAGGCTAGGTTAGATAGCTTAGTTTAGCTTAATTTAGGTTAGCTTAAATTCTGCATTTAAAGCCATTTTCGTTCAAGTAAGTAAGTACACTCTATTAAGTAAGTGTAAAAAAATCTTAATAAATACATGTTCCGTACTTAGACTCGTCTTTCCAAGTTGCGCATGATTATCTGAAGGTTTAAGACATTTTTTTCTAGCTTTCGTGAGTTAATTTCATAGAAGAATTTTCATGTTTTTCTCTGTCCAAAAAATCTAAAATTTGTATTTGAGAAATTCGTTTTCTAGCAATTTTCCAAGAATCGCAGTTTAGATGTTTGAACAGCTTTATCGAAAGATATTGAAAGATACTGCTTATACTTCGAAATCATTTTTGACATACATTTACGTTTTTGGAATCACCTTGTACGTATTATTCTAAAAATAATTTTCTAAAGCAAAAACAAAATGAAGCAAATCTAATTTGTAGGTGCATTTGAAACAAGAATTTCATGTTATTTTTGTGTTTAAAATAATCAAAAATTTACCTTGGGTAATACTGGTTGAGTTTTGTTGATAGTAGATGGCACTTTTGAGGTGCAGTGTTTGTAGTTGTAGTGAAATAATCAAAAAATAGACAGTATCTTCTTTGAGCTGACAGATAAATATTGAAAACACTGCATTTACTTCGAAATCAATTTTGACATTGATTTACGTTTTTGGAATCACCTTTAGGTACGTATTATTCTAAAAAAAAATCTGAAGCAAATCTAATTTGTATGTGCATTTTAAAGAAATATTTTCATTTTTGTTTTGTGTTTACAAAAATCTAAAAATTACCAAAATTCATCATATAAAAGTCAATATTAAAACTGGCTTTTTCAAGTTGCGCATAGTTATCTAGTATCTAGTATAGGAGGTTTAAGACATGCTTTTCTAGCCTTCGCGAGTTCATACAGAGATCACAGAAAAGAGATCATAGAAGAATTTTCATGTGTTTCTCTGTTCAAAAAGTTACTGAAATATTTCATCATATTTTCATTAAAATGTCATGTATAATTATTATAATTAAAATGTCATATTTATGTTATATTTACCTTTTGTAAATTATGTAGCTTTTCTGCTAATAAATATTCTTTATTATCATTATTATTATTAAAATTAAAAAAAACAAATCATATTGCATATAAATATCATATGAAATCATAGTGAATAATATTTCACACTTACAATAAAGTGTATAACGTTCCATACTAATAACTCACATTTCCAAATTGCGCATAGTAATCTGACGGTTTAAGACATACTTTTCTAGACTTCGTGAGGACATTTCAAACAAGAATTTTCATGATATTTTTCTGTGTTTAAAAGGTATAAAATGTTCATACAAAATATTTCTTTAAAATAAAAAAATAAAATCTTAGTGCTTAAATATTTCGTATCAAAAAAGTGTATGATGTTACGCACTAAAGACTAGCCTTTTCAAGTTGCGCATAGTAATCTGACGGTTTATGACAAGACAAACTTTTCTAGCCTTCGTGAGGGCATTTCAAACGAGATGTTTTATGTTCTTGTGTGTTTTAAACACAAAATGTTTGTATGTTTAAAAAAATCTAAAATTTACATAAACATTTTCATCAAAATAAAAAATCTTAATGCTAAAGTATTTCACTAAAATAAGTGAATAATGCCTCGCTCTATAGATTGGTCTTTCCAAGTTGCGCATAGTTATCTCAAGGTTTATGACATGCTTTGTTAGCTTTGTGAGGGAGTTTCAAATAAGAATTTTCATGATGTTTTCCCGAAATATTATATTATTATTATTTTCATTAAAATAAAAAAAAACTATGCATTAATATTTCACAATTTAAATTCTTTAAAAGTTGAATAAAGTTAGTAGGTACACAAATTGTAGTATTTCCAACCACTGAAAAAGTCATTCTGCTTTTGCCGATAACGTTCATATGTTTTTAAATCAAATTTTTCGATAGTATTTTTTACATTTTCATTCTTTTGAAGATTTTTTTAGGGTTATAGAATAAGAATTACCATTATTTTCGATTTTAAGAGTTTTAGATGCTATCATTGTGAATAGATGATAGTAGTGCAGCTGTACTTGACTTCTCCAAGCTGGATTTTTGTTTATTTTCATTTGAAGCTAAAATTAATTTAGTAATTGAAGATTTTAATGCAATATGCAAGAAAACACATGAGAATTGAGACTAATTCAAAAATATGTCGCTAATAGAACATTGCGATAGTACTACATGCTTACATTACACATTACTAAAGTAGTAGAACGAGTCAAATCCTGTTAAAAACTGCAATCCACGTAAAGATAACTTAAATAATTTCGTTTAGTTTTGTTCCGATAAAAATGAAACTACTTCTTAATTATTATAATCTCTGATAATTAATAATCTCACTACTCCAAGAATTGATGCTTAAAAAAAATCTGAGTGTCTGTCCATGTGATGGACCAAAAATGGAATAAAAGAAAAATATGTTGAAAAATAAATAACATAAATGATGATTTAAATCATCTTAAATCAATTGATTTACTTATCAATCATGATTTATATTAGGTATTTATTTTTCAACATATATTTCGTTTCTTTCATTTTTGGTTCATCACATGGTACATGGTAATCGCACATACCCTGTCATACTGTCATTATTATACTGTCATTTGACATTTTTTTATTTAAATCGGAGAGAGGGGGCAATGGGATAAGGCTTCATCTACTGATAGAACATATAGTTTTGGATGAATGGTGAACATAAGTCGGTTCGTAAAGTTTGGACATTGGCCCTTTTATTTCCTAGGTACAGAAATACTCTTGGTATGTTTGAGATTACTCGTATTTATGGCATATTTTGACGAAAGATGGTCATGTTTCTTTCAAAAATGATTATATATGAAAATCATGACTACAACTTTTTTTTTATTTGTTGCATATTAGGTAACATTTGATTATGACAAATACCGCATTGGTGCGTTTTTCTTAATATTAAAATAATTTATTTGCCTTGGTGGTTATGATGCATTGATATCTTTGTGTACATTTGCAGCTGGTAGCAGACCAAGTATGTACATAAATGCTTGAAAAAGTTGATTAAGCACCAATAAGATGAAATGGACCTTATTTATCTTTATCTCTGCTGCAATCATTGGATGTAATCTCGTGAGATTTATAGTTACGCACTACATAAATACGCGTTGAAAAAGGCCGTTACAATTTACAGAAACTCGCCGCATAAACAGGCGCCGAAAAAGGGCATTGAAATCAATTACACCGCGCAATTTGACAACCTGGTTACTTGCGAGTTGCGAAATAAATCTGCGGCCGATCTAATTGCAATAACTCTGCTCCATCCTACATCTTGTAGCTACTAGTAATTGAGCTCCTGTGACGAGACAATCACCAGTTTCCCCATTATCCTGCGATGTACATAGCTGTACGCATCAAAGCAGAACCTCTCGTTACGGAATTCCTGCGGTTTTCCACGATCCTCGTGTGGTGCAATTAACGCGGCAATTAACGCGGCGTGTTTACAGCCGTCCATTAAGTGGGTTTATCGGAGTCGAAATTTAGTGACGATTGCCAAAATTGCAGTTGGTTTTAGACCGAGGTCGACCACTTCTCGGGCATTCCTGCTGATGGACGCCCCAGTTAAGCGCGAAACTAAGATCATCTGTCGTGGGATGATCGATTCATAGTTTCGAGCAGTGCAGTCATCAGCGATTCGCCACGCACAAAAAAGCAGACGGAGGTATTAATTACTGCGTCTCGTAGGTGTATTAATAATTGATGAGAGACGTGAAATTAAAGCGTCGCAAAAAACCAAGGCGCCGAATATAATAACACGCCACGGATCATAATTACATTTTTTTTCTAATTACATTAATAATGCGATTTAATTAATTCCTCACAGTGAGTTATCTAGATGCAAAAGACTGCGTGTTTTTTCCGCAACAATTTTTAATAATCGTTTAATACGAATTTAAATAGATTATTAAATCACGTCTTAAGTGTATACAAGGCGTGGTCGGATTGTTAATAGCAGCCGCGGCATGGGAGTCGGTAATTTTTGAATTCCACATAAATTAGATGCTGTAGATGTAGTTTTTCATATTGCTATAAATAAGGTACGCAATACGCTTAGCAAGAAAAACTAATCACTTTAAAACGTGCGTACCCACACTGCATACTAAACGCTGGCCAGTAAAAAAATGTATAATGAAGATAATCATCTTAATTGTTCTCCATATCCTACTGGAAATTATATACGTACTTAATACTAATTATTTAATTATTGGTATGAAATCAAGATTTTAGAAGTAACAGAAATATTAATTACAAAATTCAGAACACGTACCCATATTGGGTGGGGCAAAATTAAATAATATACAATCTAGGCACGTCATTGTTGTACTGGATTAATTTTTATATATTTGATCGATTTAATTTCATTTTGTATAAAACGTAAACATTTTCTTTAATTGTAGCAAATATCCCATATCAGAAAGAAATTACTAGAAGTATAAATACAATAGTATCGTTGTTTGAGAGCGGAACTTGTCAATTTACTTCCAATTTACTTAGAATACTTCTGCTCTCAAGCGACGGTATATAAGTTTATAATTCCGTTTCTTCATACAAAAACATTTTAGAACATCGTTTAATTATAAATTATTTAAGCAAAATGTGTATTTCTTCACCAATAGTTTTAATTGTCCTAAATTAACAGAATTGACACTACCAGTTTCTCCTTTTTTTGGTGTTCAAATAGTGCTGCAAGGGCTATTAATTTCCTCTCTATGCTCAGATATACCACTGACCTATATTCATTGTTGGTTTACAATCTCTATACTTATTGACAGGCATAATTATACTCAGCAGATTTAGTAGTAAGTAGTTCAAATTACTTTAGTACTGATTTTTAAAAAGGCAACAGCAGATTTAGTAGTAAGTAGTTCAAATTACTTTAGTACTGATTTCTAAAAAGGCAACAGTAGTGACATAAGATGCATCCATGAAGATGTAAAGTTTAAAAAGGATGCATATTGTGTCACTACTGTTGCCTTTTTAAGAAAATTTGTTGTGTTTATTTTGTAGTTTTTTTGATATTGCTCTGAACATTTACTCGTATTTATGGTATAAGTGAATAAAGTCGAATTTTATCTACGAAAAACCAGTTTAGCCCAAGAGGCGAAGGCGAGTGCGATAATGTTTTCGAGTGGATAAAATTGCTTTATTCACGTGAATCATACAAGATATTTTCCAATACGTTATCAGAATTGAAGAATTTGAAAAGTGTCACATTGTCAGGTGACAACGAAAATTTCAAGGATAGTGCGGATTTACCTTTTTTTAAAATTTATTCACATTGTCAATGGTTATAGTGAATAAAGTGAAAATGTAAATATTTTAACCCATTCGATTAAAGTGTAGATTTAACGAATGAGAATTTTAATAATGCGAATTGGAAAAATCATTATTTACTGAAGGGTGAGGAAAACGATCCATTACTTACGAGGAGCCATAGTGAAATACGAGATACTCTGTGTAGAGTCTAAGGCTCCGAGTAACGATTGCGAGAATTAAATTCAATAAAATTTTACAATCCTAACGAAAGTATAACAAGTATATAGAAAAAAACTTTCAATATCAAAATTTCGAATTGACATATTTATAAAACCATAATTACGATATTTCAGGTAACAAATTTCTGATAGTATATTAACTGATAATCTGGCTTTCAAATTCCGGAAGCAGTTTTGAAAAATATTGATCTGGAAAGAAGTTGTATTCTGATATGTGACTTGGCGCAGGAAACCCTATGCAGGATTTGCTAGGTCAAGCGACGAACCCAAAACAGTATTAATATTAGATTTGGTCAGTCCGACAAGACAAGCGTGGTTACTCGCTCAGTGCCATAGGTCTCAGGTTCGAAAACGGCTGAAGGTAGTAATGAGAGTACATTTTCTGTATGCGAAATGCGATTGTCTTCGGGAAAAATGTAGAATTAAAAATACCAACGGAAATATTCGTTTTCAGAGCAAATTGTAAAATGATCCATATCTGTATTTCTACCTATGCGCCGCATTTCCGGAGCGAAAATGGTACTTTAGCTCCGGATTCAGAAAGAAATGATATACTTTGAGGTGCACATTATAATTTCAGCCAGCTCAACTTTTTCTTTGACAAAAAAATTACGTTTCTTCATTCCAGTGAAGAATTTTAATTTAATTGAAAATTGTAATAAACTTATTTAGATCTTTTTACCTTATATGTGTTCCTTTTAGCCAAATTCCAGCCAATGAAATATAATTTCAGCCATGTCAATTATGTTTTTGACAAATTAATAACATTTTTCATACATTTGTCCCCGTTTGCCAATATTCTGCACGTTTTTACAAATTTGCAAATCAAATCTTTAGAAATATATAGAAACATTATTATGTAAAAAAGGAGATCTTTTTACCTTATATGTGTCCCTTTTAACCAAATTCCAGCCAGTAAAATATAATTTCAGCCATCTCAACTTTTTTTTTGGCAAATGAATAACATTCTTTCATACATTTGTCCCCTTTCGCCAAACTTCTGCACGTTTTTACAAATTTTATGTATAGAAATATATAGTAACATTATTTGGTCAAAAAACTTAATCATTATTTTGGTCAAAAAACTAAGGCATTCTGATAACGGATGCTAAATATGAATTAAAGTTTAACACAAGTGTAAAATTTTAAATCACACATTTACAGTGTTATTCACAAAAATTAAAGCCGCAGATTAACTGTGGTTTAATCTTAGTAACCTTGGTAAGCCTTTGTAAAACACCGCTAAACCACGGTTTAAATTTTTATGAATAACACTCATAGACTCTAATGTTATTGTAATGTATTGTCGTAAATACACACAGTGCATAGATTTGTCTCGGAGCTTTGAATTTGCATACCGTTGAAAAAGTCGATGAAACATAGTTATAAATATACCGTTACAAATGTGGGAGTGAAGATAAAACGGGCAAATGGGACTACTTCGCTGATAATTGATTAACGTGTGATTTCTCTCACTGCTCCTGCGGAGCGCAGATTTGAATAATCCTTTCGTTTTTGCTAACCCACATATGCGATGTATTTTTTATAGCTTTGTTGATGTAATGGTTTTCTACGTGCAAAACCACATTAATCTCTTCAATTATTAATTCCATTATCATTTCAAACTGTGATAATTGCGCCTCTGTAAATATGAGAATTAGTTTTCATTAATATTGAGGTCAGTTGCTATGATATTAATAAATATAACGTATTATTACCACTTCAATGCACCTGAAGTAAATGTAAATCACATGCATATTTGGAGTATGGAAATTGTCAAAATGTACCTAAGATTTGTGTATCGTCCTCCGGCATCAATTAACTGATGAGATCCACTGATCAAAATCAGGAGATCCACTGATCAAAATCAGGAGATACACTGACAAAAATCAGAAGATCCACTGATCAAAATCAGAGATCAAAATCAGGAGATCCCCTGATCAAAATCAGGAGATCCACTGATTAAAATCGGGAGATCTACTGATCAAAATCAGGAGATCCACTTATCAAAATCAGTCTTAGGATGTCCTATGGATGACATAGATACTGACATCAAATTGAATTTCGAAATTAAGTTTAATATCTAAATACAAATAAAGATAAATTCTCTGTCAAGTAATGACAGTAACCAATTACGTTCTAGGTGGAGGAGTAGTATGAATTATTATTATTATTATTATTACTAGTGGTGATGACAAAAAATTACGTAGTATGGATTATTATTATTATTATTATTACTAATGGTGGTGACCAAAATTTGCGTCCTTGAAAATTGATACTAGATTGAGAACGAATTGAGAAGATGCCTTCTCACTAATCAAGTTAAATTTATCGATTGTTGTTGATCAACAAAAGTTGATTAAAAATTATAATGATAACCCAATTACGCCATAGCTGGAGGAGTAGTGTGGATTATTATTATTATTATTATTATTATTATTATTACTAATTGTGATGACAAAAAATTACGTAGTATGAATTTTTATTATTATTATCACTAATGGTGATTACCAAACATCGCGTCTTTGAAAATTGATACTAAATTGAGATTGTTGGGAAAAAATGCGTTCTCACGAATCAAGTTGAATTTATCGATTGTGTTGATCAAAAAAAGTTGAATGACAACTATAGTGATAACCTCTTTGTAATAGAGTTGATCAACTTTAAACCATAGTTTAATCCATCTGATCAACAAAAGTTGAATGAAAACTATAGTTTAAAGTTGATCAACTTTATTGAAACAAATGTTATCACTATTGTTTTCATTCAACTTTTGATGATCAACTACAATCGATCAATTAAACTAGATTCGAGGGAACGCGCCTTGAAGCACCAAATTTGAACAACTTTTGTTCAGCTTTGAGGACGTCTCACTCAATGTATTAGTGCTTCATCAGGGCTACAAATTTACATATCATATTAATTATTATATTGATATTGCCAATGTACAAATTATTATGATATATAATTTTGTAGCCTTGTAAGCCTTGGAACGAAACGTCGGAAAAGTTAAACAAAAGTTGTTCAAATTTGTTCCTTACGCGACAATCTCAGACCAATATTACTAATGGTTTATCGCATATGTTTCAATTTGGGCTCATTAAGTCAAATGAGGTTATTGACTGTAACTAGGTAACAGTTTCTTTGCAAATAGTAATATTCCTAATATTCCAGAAAATTGTAATATCCAGAGAGTAGTTTACAAGTAGGTAATAGTAGGTAATAAAAACATCCATTTTGCCTAGAACGAGAATCAAATCAATAACTACAAATTTCAGTTGAGACTTTACTCACGCACTGTATCACACGAGTAGGTAGTGTGATGAAAATTACAAACGAAGAGTAAAGCACTTACAAATTTATGTACTTATGATTATACAATTAACCCAGCGTTAATCGGTTTTATAATCTCTTCCAATATTTGCATCCAATTTGCATACATATAGAAAATTATGGAAAATCGATGGCCGAATAGCATAGAATCTGATGCCAAAAAACGTTAGTAACATAATTGATTCTAATTAAAATAAATCTTTTGCAATCAATAGAGTGACTGCCAATGCTTGACTGCAATAAACAAGGTAATGCAAGAAGAATTTAGTTGTTTTAATTTAATGTATCAGAGTTTTAAGCCTCTAGAGCATAGATTTTTTGTTTTCAAAATTCAAAATTCAAAATTCAAGATTAAAGAATTATGATTTTTTTTATTAGAGATGTAACTAATTATAAATATAAATAATTTTAAATAAAGAACACTTTCAATTTTATGTTTTATTGTTTACTTCCTTTTTTATTGGAGTACTTACTGGTAGTTTATATGTTTAGATATAAAGTGTTTTTTGTTTTTATTATTTTTATTCTGTCTTCTTTACCTGACTAGTTTAGTTTCAGCTATCTTTCAGCCATCTTCAGAGGTGTTAAATTTTGTGAGTTCAATGTGTCATATACTTCAATAAGTACTCCAATAAAAAAGAAAGAAAACAATAAAAATATAATAATTACTAGTATCCAAAATAGATGAAACTATAACAAAAACTTTCATTTGTTTGAGTGAATGCAAAGGTTTAGGTACTATGAGGTTTTTTAATTTTTGGGATGGCTGAAGACGGTCCTCGGACCGAAACCGGTTCCATGTAAACAAAAACATACTTTTAGTAAACAAACTTTTAGTTTTCTTATTAGAGATGTTCAAAATTTAATTGACTTTCTAATTTTGAACATTTCTAATAAGAAAATCATAATTTTTTAATCTTCAACCAAAAAGCCAGAGGCTTCAATATCTGACAGATTAAGATAAAACCACTAACTCGTTCTAATATATTATTATAATAGATATTAACAAATTTAAAAGTCAAATATATAATTTTAAATAACGAATACTTTCGATTTGAAAATCTTAATATGAATCACATCTTAATAATTGTGGTTCGGCAATACATTAATCAATTAGATAATTTTATTTTCCAAAGATTAAAAGTTTTAAATAAAAATATCAGAATGGATATTTTCCTAAATTAGAAAACGGTGGAAAGTTGTTTACGTTTTGTGTTTACATTTTCGTCAGTAAAGTATTGAGATGTTGAATGATATTAATTTACATCGCTGCAGTGAGCATATGCAATTTGCTCAATTTGTAACCTCATTACATCAGAAATGTAACATACTTTCAATACTTGTAAACAAATATTTTGTAAATACAAAACATGCATGAAATAAATACATAACCCGTTCGTGTTTCGTTTATAGTATTCGGGTATACATTTTTATTACTGCCCCAATTAAATTAACTGAATCATAATAATATAAGTCTATAGGCACGCTCAGGCCATAATTACACATGATTTTATAAGAAAACTGTTTAAATATGTTACACTTGGGAACTTCGATTATTTATTTTCTATAGTTTTCAGTTATTTATTCAAAATATTTTTTTAGAATCATTATTCTAAATCTGTATTTGTTGTGTTGTTTGTTGTCGTGTATATATTTACCTTTTGTATATTATGTAGCTTTTCTGCTAAAGAATATTCTTTATTATTGGTATTTTTTGATATTTTAAAATGTCAGAAAGTTTTCATAGGGAACAACAAATTTACACTTAAAGAAATTACAATATTGGAACATTTACAGATGAAAACAATTGACAAAATTTCCATAAAATACTATCAAATTTCCCCGACAAAAATTAAACTTCTATGAAATTTTGTAAATTGTCTAGATCTACAAATATTCAAAGATCGTATTTTCTAGAAAAGTCTACAAAGTTTCTATATAAAACCATCAAATTTCGGCGAAAAAGTTCTAAAGTTGCGAGTTCTATAAAATTTTGTTAAATTTTCTATACATTTTTAGAAATCTTCATACAACGTTCTATAAACTTTATAAAAGATTAATAGTAATAGTAATAGTTTATTGATGCCAGTACTTATTTACAAAGTTTATACACGTCAGGAAACACTACATGTCGATGTGAACACATATAAGGTAAAAAGATCTAAATAAGTTTATTATAATTTTCAATTAAAATTTAAAAAAATATTGGAATGAAGAAACGTAATTTTTTTGTCATAGAAAAAGTTGAGCTGGCTGAAATTATAATATGTATCTCAAAGTACATCATTTTTTTCTGAATCCGGAGCTAAAGTACCATTTTCGCTCCGGAAATGCGGCGCATAGGTAGAAATACAGATATGGATCATTGTCCAATTTGGTCTGAAAACGGATATTTCCGTTGATATATGGAATTTTACATTTTTCCCGCAGACGTCGCATTCCGCATAGAAAAAATGTACTCTCATTACTACCTTCAGCAGTTTTCGAACCTGAGACCTGTGGCACTGAGCGAGTAACCACGCTTGTCTTGTCGGACTGACTGAATCCAATGTTAATTGTGTTTTGGGTTCGTCGCTTGACCTAGCAAATCCTGCATAGGGTCTCCAGCGACAAGTCACATATCGGAATACAACTTCTTTCCAGATCAATATCTTTCAAAACTGCTTCCGGAATTTGAAAGCCAGATTATCAGTTAATATACTATCAGAAATTTGTTACCTGAAATTTCGTAAATATGGTTTTATTAATATGTCAATTCGAAATTTTTATTATCAATTATTGCAACCTTGTACTCGTATTGATTGTTTCGTGTTTTGGTTGTTATTTGTTTGTTGATTTGCCCTCTGCTTTACTTTACTCTCTACGAGTTGCATCGACGTAATTGTAGAATTCGTGTTTGTGGTTGCAGCCTTAAGGCAATAAATCTTCAAGACTTCTGACATGTACGTATTGAAAATTCGAAATGGGAATATTAAAACTTTTACTTGTTAAGCTCACTGGGAAAAGTGATGATATAAATTGTGGGTGAAGTGTGGCTGAGTGGCGTTTTAGCATGTCGCACCCACGCGCAGTTTCTGTGCAATAATTGCTTTGCACCGCAGTGTTCCGTGTTAACCGGAGATCATATCATAAGCAGAGACGCGTGATTATCCACACTGATTTATATAAAAGAAACACCCAGGCGATTTATCAGCGTTTAGTGGGAGCAGCCAGCGCAGTGTTCCGATATTGCGAGACCAAGAGAGGAATTAATCTCAACCAGAGAGAAAGATCTCCTCCCAGCAAACGCAGAGCACACAAAACGTGCATAATTTAATCGCCATTACATAAACTCGCGCCGTGGTACTCTTGATTGCAAAATATTCGCTTATGTAAACACGTAAACACGTAAAGTTGTAAACACAGTGCAGTCGAATAAAGGGGCGGATGACAGGACGAGGGGACACAAAAAAGAAGCAATTATGCAAATATGTTGATGTGCCGATTCTTGTTTCTCTCTCGTGTGTCCTAATTGGGAAGAAACGTAGCCGTCGAAATCGAAAGTTTAACTGTAAAGCACCTGTGGAGGTGTAAGAGAGCCCAGAGGTATTCGCTCCTCGGGGCCGCTCTTCTTCGCCAGTCACGGGACCGGTTATGCTAAGAGCCATCGCATAATCACCTAATGAGCTGAATCTAAATTATATATTTAGTTTTAAAGCCTCGTCCGAAGGACGGATTAACAAATTTATGGAAATTAGCACAATGTGTCCGTTCTTACTTTCTTATAAATTATTGAAAATGAAATTCACCTTGTGGAAGCGACACGCATTTGCATAGAAATGATATTTAATCTGTTCGAGGAATATTTTCCACATGTTCACGCCGATACGAAAAACGTGGCCATTCAAGTGCAGGAATGCGCATGTATGTGTACACCGTAAACCTCTTGCTTACGTTAGGTTAGGATTGACCCAAATAAAAATATATTTCGCAACCCGCAGCTGCCTCATCCGCACCGTACGCATACCCCCGAGCCAAAACATAATTCCCCTCAATCACAATTATCCACAATTTCTCAACAAGAAACTCGCCTAATTAATACACCATTAATTAATATAATCTGCCTGCACGGATGTCCCCAAACAAGGAAACGTCCCTCGGCTGGCCGTAGCGGATTATCGCGAAGAACCGTTAATCGGTGCGTGCGTGCACGTCTGTGCTCTTTGAAAAATCAGTTTCCTGCAAAAAACCAAGGTGGACGTGTGGCCGACCAAGGTTCCAGCCGACGCGGTGCGGCGCGGTGAAATTGCCGAAAGAGAGGAGCACGAGGAGGAGAGGAGAGGAAACGTTTCCGAAAACGAAAACGGCTCTGCGCGACCTTCGGGTTCGAGGGTCAGAAATTATAACTGGTTTTTTGGGTTCTCACACTCTCTCCGCGGCCGGCAGCTCGGCGCGAGGTAAATCAATTCGGCCTTTTTTGGGTCGAGACGTCGGCCGAGAAAAAGAGCCCCGGCCTCAAAACAATCGGAGGAATTGCCAGAATCCGGCGCTGATTCATCGGACCAATTTCCGCATCCTGGACGCTTGCACTCTCAAGACTTTCTGCAAATCCTTAGTTCACGACTTCCAAAGATATTGCATCTGTCAGGGTCCCTTGTTTTAGAGAGCAATTATGAATCACACGAAATGTTGCACCTCACGACAGTCACATTACTTGAAATTGTTATGCATTAACTAAAGTACTGGAAAAACGTGTTGGTCTCTTCAGAATGATTGATAGTGTACAATACGAGGGTAGGTACGCATGAGGTCAATGAGAGCCACATTTGTTTTTTTTTTTAAATATATTATAAAGAGCCACACAATAGGTACCAGTTAGTGAACCATAAAAGACATACTTATAAAAATATATAATTAAGAGAGAGAAAATACAAAAAAAAAATTCAATATTTTAATAATAAAAATAAAATTTAATTAAAAATATAACATTTAACCAAGAACTTCGATCAAATCTGAAATTTAGCGTAAAATATGCTAAAGCCGTCCGCAGCAATGCTGTGAGATGATTGGTCAAGTGTGATATTTTGAGTTCACGAACTTCATTGTGGAGTATAGGGTGGGAAAATTTCAATGTTTTCAATGTTTTAATAGGAAATATCGATAATTATAACAGGTATGATAAAATGGAACGATCTCGTTTTTCGAGAAAAACTTAATGGTGAAAACCAAAATTGGCTAGTGCCTTTTGTTTTCGAGCTATTCGTAAAAAAAAACGATTTTTCGATCTTTCGTTTTAGAGATCGGATAAGGGGTCCATTTTATGACACCTATTATAGTTATCGAGATTCCCTATTAAAACATCGAAATTTACCCACCCTGTACAAAACATTACAGCAATATGTACCAATAATTGAATAATCAAGGAGATTTCTTATAATGGATGATATTTTGATCCTTGCACGAGTTTCCAAAATTCAATTGTAGAAGTGGAGGATTTGTGCTGCATTTGTTCTTGTTTCATCTCTAATAACTCGAATTCTCCAACCGTTTTTTCAGCAAGTATTTCTTCTGAAATAGAAAACCCATCTTCAATAATATAACAAATAAATGTTCAAAGTTCACAAAATACGTACATGTAGATTTCAAACTTTTCAAATCTCCAAACCTGTTTGAAATGTCGTTGCAATGTTTCTAATTTTTCTTCGTATTCGTCTAACTTTTCTCCTTTGATATTAATCATATTTGCTTTTACTCGTGGAATATGATTGTGAATGAACTATTTTGTTCTTCGGAAATTGGACACTCATTTTCAATAAAATCACAAATATATGAGTTCACAAAATACGTACATCTAGATTTCAAACTTTTCAAATCTTCAGACCTGTTTGAAATCTCTTTGCAATTTTCCATTTTTTCTTTGTATTCGTCTAACTTTTCTCGTTTGATATTAATGATATTTGCTTTTACTCGTGGAATATGATTGTGAATGAACTATTTTGTTCTTCGGAAATTGGACACTCATCTTCAAATAAAATCACAAATAAATGAGTTCACAAAATACGTACCTGTTTGAAATCTCCTTGCAATGTTTCCAATTTTTCTTTGTATTCGTCTAATTTTTGTTCTTTGATATTAATGATATTTACTTGTGGAAAATGATTGTGAATGAACTATTTTGTTCTTAAGATCGTAAACAAAATGTTTAGCTTCAAAACTGAATACAGTTCGTGATTAATCAATAATATATGTTCCGTTCCTTGTAAACCCACATTAAGTGTTTGCAAATGTTCTAGCATATCTGCAAGGAATATTATATCAGAAAATCAAGTTTCATTTTTTAATGTTGTGTTATTTTCTCTTTATAATCTTAAATTTTTAATGGCAGACGCATTTGTCCAGCCCTAGTATACTTTAATAACGTAGTTAATAAACGTTTGTTTATTAGTTATAAATGTTTGTCCATTTTGATGATTTTTGATGAAATTTTGGTTAAATTTACACGATGCAATAAAATAGTTTTGGACAATTATAAACTTTTAGTTACAGCAGAAACCTACTCTAATTTTGTATCTTTCGAACCATAAATTAAGAAAAAACCTAAAACTTTATCGAGTTAGAATTTTTTAGTTTGATTTTATCTTTTTTTATCAACCATTGTCGTTCGTTGTGTCGTGTAATTTTTTTTTTGAAAATTTGAGGAATACTCTGACACTATTTTTATATAGCTTTTGTAGACTTGTCAGGCATTTTTTGTGGTTACAAATTAGGATTACGAATTAGGAGTTATAAGGTCCAATGACCTTATAACTCTCTTGATAATTAGATTGCATATTTAGGAAATTTTCAAAAGTATTTATTCATTTTGATAACATTTTGGATACATTTGAACGATGAAGTAATTTTATACGCAAATTAATTATTAAATTTTTGCTACAACATAAATATTTTTCTTCAAACGGTATCTCCCCAGCGTAAATCTTCGAGGTATAGGTATTCCGAAACTATTTTTATATAGGTTTTGTATATGTTTCCAAAACATTTAAACAATTAAATTTTTAGGTAGTTTTTGTAATTTGTAACATTCGTTTTTAACTCTCTTAATAATTTGGTTGCATATTTTGGAAATTTTCAATATCCATAAAGCTTTTCAGTAATTTCTCGTAACTCATCGAAACATATTTTATTGAAAATTCTGAAAGAGTAGTTATTTGTATATTGTGATAATTATTTTGATACGATTTTTCTGCAACTTAAATAAAATTTTCTGGGTTTTCAATTTCTTCGTTTTAGAATGCCTTTTGTTTAGTTAAGTATTTGAAATTCATGGCAATTTCTTGCACGACTTTAAGTCTTTTGATGACACATTTTGGTAATTTTCATTACATTTCCATAAAACATTTTGGCAATTTATTGTTTTTAAAATTTGATGACAACATATTTTGATATTATAATTCAATGTTCCGCAAATTTGCAGTGTTTTTCTCTCTTCAGTGGCATTGCAATGTTTGTTTTTTAAATTCACTTACATGGTTCAGAAAGGAACCGCTCAGGAAGGACGCAGGCCTAGGGGAAGATCACCTACCCGATGGATAGACCAGATGAAGTCACTCACCGGCCACAGCCTGCAGGAGGCATCCCATATTGCAGAGGATCGGAGTACATGGTCGAAGGAAATTAAGACGATCATATCATGATGTCACCAAACCCTTTCGTAGGGTGACGGATCGAGGAGGAGGAGGTTCAGAAAATTTTTAGTTATTCACCAAAAAAATTAAGGCAGTAAATGTGTGTATATCCAGAGTTCTCAAAATATTTAAATAAGTTACTATGTTTTTATATTATCTCATGCTATGGCTTAGTATATATTTTTTTCTAAACTGTGAAATCATTTGTGAGCTCTAATATCTCCTGAAATATTATTTTACAGCTTGTGTAGACTTTTCTAGAACATTTAAACACTTAAATATTCAGGCTATTTTTGTAATTTCTAACATTGGTTATTATAATAACTTTTTTAACTGTCTTGATAATTTGATTGCATATTTGGGAAATTTTCAATATCAAAAAAACTTTTTCTCAATTTGTTGAACCTCACTGAAACTTGTTTTATTGAAAATTCTAAAATTTTTCTGCAATTTCAATGAAATTCTCTGGGTTTTCATTTTCTTCGTTTTCAGAATGCCTTTTGTTTCGTTTAAGTTTTTGAAATTCACTGTAATGCTGTAATTTGATATTTTTCATATTTGATTGAAATTCTGGACTTTTTAACTTATTTAATTATGCCATTAAATCCTAGAAATTTTCATTAAATTTTCATAAAACATTTAGGCAATGTCTGCAATGTTTCTGAAATTTAGTGACACTAATATATTTATTTGAATATTTTGATATTAAAATCCAATTTCCACAATTTTCTCGTTCTTTGCTTTCGTCAATATTACTGCATTTACTTATATTTATTTCAGATTTACTTAAATGTTTCAGAAAGTTCTGCACACAAAAATAAGACATAAATTATCCAAAGTTGTCAAAATGATTAATTATGTTTTTATTTTAACTCATTCTATGGCCTAGTATTAGTTTTTTTTTTCTTTTCTAAACCGTGAATTGTTTGGGAGCTCGAATATCGCATACACGAAGTGCGATCGGAAAAGGGTATTTTAGGATTTCGTCTTTTATTTCGGTTTTGTATGACCTTTATTTTCGCATCCAGTTATAAGCACCGTGTATTTGAAGATATAAGCACCGTGTATTTGAGGATTTTTGAAGACAGATTTTCTTCTCTAAATACTTGTTGATCCCTTGTGAAACAATATTTTGAAAGCAAGTAAACATCATCATCACAGGGCCTTTCAATCCTGTCGGATTTTAGCCAACGCTGTCGCGTTTGTATCCATTTATTGTTATCCTCGTTGGTTTATGGTTTGTTGTGTGTTCGACTGCTTCTGTTATTTTCTTCCACTCCTTTTTGTCTTTATTTATCTCTAGAACTCTACTTGTTCTTTTTCAGTCCTTCCACTGTATACTGTTCTATGACGTCCTAGTATATGTTCCTTGGTCTCCGCCGAATTCTGGGCCATATTGGGATCCACCTTGTTATTTTCTTAATCATCCATCTCATCTGCTTTTCTTCGCATTATGTGCCCTGATTGATTTTTTGTTAGTATACGATCTGGATTATAATATTCAGTTATTATAAAGTAGTTCATTCCGAAATGTCATTTACTAATTACCAATTTCCTGTTTCTGAAAAAGGATCTATTGGCAAACAAATCAGTCTAAACTTCTGTCCACAACTAGACGCCTCAAGGTGAAGTTCTTCTCAGCCAGTCTCGTTTCTCGAGACCTCATTTCTGGCCGTGAGGGTTAAACCCGAAACGGCGATGCAGAAACGGCAATTACACCAGTATCTAAATATAATCCCGCATACGAGCGTTGTAATTTCGTTGGTTGCGGCAACGCAATCGTTAATTTCGCAAGAGTTGATAGCCAATATATTAAAAAAAAAGGAAAACATAATTAACTCCCGACACGCGAGGCGAACTATCTCGAATTTGGGGTACGATAATCCTAGAGCTGCGATACACACAGATATTTGCGCAACACTGGTGGATACTCGTGTATACTGCTTTATTCGGTGCACAGCAATTACCCGTTAATTGAGTTGTGCGTTTTTGTGAAGCTCGGTAGTTATACGTGCAGATAATTATTTTTATGGGAAAGTAAACTGTTTATTGTTTAGGTTCGGTGTTGTCGACCTTTGCCGTTTTTTGCGCCCAGTTGTGCCCGATTCAGTTTGATTCGTGCTTCTGATCCAACAACAATCGAAACGTCGAAACCTCCAGAGGTCACTGCTAATGGCGTTGCGCAATCAATCGTACGTGGAGATTCATATTTTGCCGAAGGAATCAGGCCTGATGATTGAACGGGTGCGTTATTGATGCAATCGAGGGCGGCCTTCCTCCGGTCCACCTTAATTGATGATTTCGGACGCGATGATCGCTACTGCAGGTGATGCAACTCTAAGTAATTGAAAAGGTTGAGCGCAATCAAACCACGTGCACGGGTGCTAATTACCGGCCGGTAAAAGTGAAACAGCACGTCCAGCTCCGAGGCAGGAAAGGTGCACTTCTGCTGCTGCGATTAGATTAGAAGACACTGAATGTAGCGGGAGGTCATCGGAGGTGAACAAAGCCGAAACACACACACGACTCTCGGTTCTCTCTAAGGACACCAGTTTAGGCAATGCTAAAATTTATAACTTTGTTATTGACACAGAAATTGATGCAATATATATTAATGTATAATATTTGGATGGAATTGTTTTTTTATGATGTAACGTGTTTAGCTGTCAGAGTTGTATGTGTTATATAAATGCTATTAATAACACAATAAGAGGCTTGTAAAGATACGTAATTGCCTTTAGGCTACAAATAACTCCATTTATAGAGAGTTTTATTTATTTTTACTGTTTCACACGGTTTGGCTACGAATTCATTGTTTTTTTACTGTGACTATGGAATACGAAGCAATAGATCCAAATAAATTTATTATTATTGCCCATTCTGCACCTACTTGCGACTATTATCACCTTGATAGAAAGTTCTCAACTCCATAACAATAAAAATATATTTTCATAATTTCCATCTCGTCTCACATCCATCTCCTCATCTTCATCAGTAGAAGGGCAGTATTAATGCTCCCTTAGAAAATTAGCAAATAACTTTTGTGGTTAAAAGCAATATAAACATGAAAAGAAATGTGTGTGGATCCATCCACAGTTAGATATGAGGTAATGGAACTATGTTTATATACTCTCAGGTGTAGGGTAATACACATCTGAGGTAATTACACATAGGGTAATACACACCTAAGGTAATTACCCATAGGTAGGTACCCATAGGGTAATTACCCTTCACATGAGAGTGCATAAACTTAGTTCCATTATGAAAATAAATGTCTGAACTTTGTTTGACAATTTCAACAGAATGTATTGATCTAACTTGATTTCTTTTAATTCTTTTTTTTTACTTTCTGCGCAACTTGCTTTTAACCCTTTTCTTCTTGTTCTTCTTTATTTTCTTATTCTTATTCTTCTTTATTTTCTTATTCTTATTCTTCTTCTTCTTGATCTCCTCCTCCTCCTCCTCCTCCTCCATATTCTTCTTCTTCATCTTCTTCTTCTTCATCTTCTTCTTCTTCATCTCCAACTGCTCCTTCTTCTTCTTCATCTTCTTCTTGGAGTGCCATACCCTACTGAGGGTAGGCGATTTCCTCGCATACGTCAGTGTATATGAGTATCTGCATCGTAGTTATAGTGACGTATGGCACCTACAGTTTAACGTCGGTTGCGAACGACTAAATGTGGAATTTTGGCCAAAATATTACAATTGTCCATTTCCCTCCGAATATCACTTCAATAGCACATTTAAAGGCCATAATAAAACGGTTAATGCAAACAATCAGCGCTTAATACCAAAAAGTATATACTAAAATCTTGATGTATCTACTGACGAAAGTTCACTCGATGCGATATAGGAAATTACTTTTGCAAAATATTACCAAATTTCCAATTTCCCCACGAATATCACTTCAATAGCGCATTTAAAGACCATAATAAAACGGTTAATGAAAACAATCAGCGCTTAATACAAAAAGTATATACTAAAATCTTGATGTATCCACTGATAAAAGTTCACTTCTTGCAATATAGGAAATTACTTTTGCCAGAATTTAAATATTCAAAACCGATATCTATGCTGTTACATCAATGGTGTGAGTAATTAAGCACAGCAGACTTTCACTGCATTCGATGACTCAAATGAATGAATCTGAGATGAATTATTTATTGCACAGGCGTTTTTTTTGCTGTTTCACAATGTCATTTGTGGAGCTTTTGATTTGAAATGCACGCATCCATTACTCACTTGGCGAAAATCCCTTTCTAAAATACTTTTGGCATATTTAGTAAATTATATGCAAAAATCCATCAACTCATTGTTCAGAATTGCCTGGAGCAAAACATTTAAATACAGCAATTTACACAAAAAATAGTTATACTACCAATCAAATAGTTTATGTTCGTATAATTAATCACGTTCTGATTTGATTTACTGGTATGAAATCATCGCGATCTACAAGGAAATTGGAAGATGCAGGAGTATTTTTTATTTTAATTTATTTAAAATTAAGCCATTTGGGTATTCATCAAAGTAATTGTATCTAGTAGTAACTGAAGAATGAGTAATTTTGAATAAATATGATTATGTAACTCGACGAACTAAATTCCACATGAGCAACGATTTTTGGACTAATTACTCAGCAATTTGTGAAAATTTGGTTAGCAATTTGTACAAATTTTGTCAGCAATTTGTAAAATTTGACTCAGGTTTTTGTAACTCGACGAACCAAATACCATTTGAGCAACGAATTTTAGACAAATTACTCAGCAATTTTTGAAAATTGCTGACAAAATTTGTACGAATTGCCAACCAAATTTTCACAAATTGCTGAGTAATTTGTCCAAAATTCGTTGCTCATATGGAATTTAGTTCGTCGAGTTTGTTGTAAAATGGGTAATTTTGAACAAATAGGATTTTGTAACTCGACGAACTAAATTCCATATGAGCAACGAATTTTGGACAAATTACTCAGCAAATTTGTGAAAACTTTGTTAGCAATTTGTACAAATTTTGTCAGCAATTTGTAAAATTTAGCACAGGATTTTTTAACTCGATGAACCAAATACCATTTTAGCAACGAATTATGGACAAATTACTCAGCAATTTTTGAAAACTGCTAACAAAATTTGTACGAATTGCTAACCAAATTTTCACAAATTGCTGAGTAATTTGTCAAAAATTCGTTGCTCATGTGGAATTTATTCGTCGAGGTTTTTGTAGAATGGGTAATTTTGAACAAATATGATTTTGTAACGCAACGAACTAAATTCCATATGAGCAACGAATTTTCGACAAATTACTCTGCAATTTGTGAAAATTTGGTTAGCAATTTGTACAAATTATGTCAGCAATTTGTAAAAAAAAATGGCTGCGGATTTTGTAACTGGACGAACCAAATACCATATGAGTGGCGAATTTCAATTCTAGTACATATTATGTCTTATATTTGTCTTTTTCGCCATTCAAAATTCAATGAAATAGTCACGTAGAAATATGAATATTTCTAATTAAAATACAGGGTGTGAGAACACATTCACTCCCGAACCCTCGAATATGTATAGTATAGCATTTATTGGTGTTAAGAAACAAAATAGTTTTACACAGGTCAAGAAAAAAATAATATACAATTAAAGTTGAAAAGTACAAATAGTATAAAATAAGTAAAAATTGAAATGACCTCTGAAAATGAAAAATATGTGACCTCGCTTTCGAAATTTCAGCATTGTTCATTTTCTTTTTTTTTTAATTTTAGAACACATATTCGATGGCTGGGGAGTGAATATTGACTCACCCTGTATGTTGTTTATAATATTAATATTTTTAGCAATATCTCTTCACAATATTTGTATAAGTCAAGTATAATAATAATAATAATATAGTATTGTATAGTATAGTAATAGTATAGTAATGTAATATAGTATAGTATAGTATAGTCAAGGTAGTATAATTCCAACCAACACATTCTGTCATAAAGAAATTAAAAAAATAAGTTAATATAAAGACCCACACCATCTGCATGATCTCACAAAATTAAGCGCCTAAATCCTTCTGCATTTTTCAAGAATGAGTAAATATTTTCGTTCCTACATATAACTGTAATCGTTGTAATTTATGCTATCATCGATTACTATCTCAAAAAAAAACTGCAGTCGTGCGGATTCATGAGTGCAGCACTCGCATGTTTACTCAATTTCCACGTTTATTAATTAAACTGGCAAGGACGCAGCCAAAATCCTCGGTTCGCGAATCCGAGGATAATTAACGGATCACTAACGACCGCTTCCTGATATCTTCTTGAATTGCAGAAAGTTTTTTTAATGCACGGCTCTGATAACCATTAATTATCGCATATTTACATTTTGATGTTTTAATTGAAGGTGTTAACTGAATGTTTTAATTGCACGTTAAACATTTTAATTTTTCATTCATTATTAATTTAAATAACTTTCGATAACTTTTTATTTAAACTAATTTAAAAACATTGAATACATTAATAATATATGATAATTATTTCAATGATGTGTACATAGACGTATTTTGATAGCACGATATGTCACACTGCCCAAGAAAATTCTCCTTTTTGATTTTTCCTTGGATTTGTTTAACGTGCTTCTTGTATTTCAATGTGCTAATATTGTCAGTGTGACATTGTTTTTTGTATAACCGCTCCAGTTTTTGAAATATTTTGAAAATACTCCTGCTTAACAAAACTTGGTAGTATAAGTTATTTGGCATAAATTTTCCCAATTTTACAGGAAAAAAAATTATATTTGTCTTCCACATTTGTGCATTCTTTGATTGGAATTCCATTGAAAAATGGAAATTAAAATACAAAATTTAATTGTAGAGTAAATGTTCTTAATTGTGGAGGAACATTTTAAAATGTATCACAAATTCTCAACTATGACATATCATTTGAGAGAAATAATCTAATTATTGAATATTGGCATTAATAACTGCAGCACATTTCCAAATTTAGCGGTTTCAAATTTAGGAGTATTTCCAAATTAATAATACATGCCAAATTAATTTAAAAAAACAGTTAAATTTGATTACTTTGTTTTCCCATTTTAACAAATTATTTGTTAACGTGTCTTGTAAATGCATAAACGCAAGATGTTTGGCAAATGTTATTTTGAATGATATTTTTATTTTAAAAGTGTTATTGTATTATTTCAAAAAGTTTCAAACTAGAAGAAAACCTGTATTATTATTGTAATTAGCACCTTAGATGTCATTAGAATGTCACTTAGATAGAAACAGTAAATAATTAAATTCCAGGCAAAAATTTCAGGCTTGACCAGTGTAATATATCGAAAATAGCACGAATAATAATAGTTATTATTATTAAATTTTTTTGCTTTATATTTACTTTATTATTATTATTGGACTACACAGTACAGATGTCACATGCGAAGCAGTTGAATAGTATATTAGTATATTTACTATACAATAGTATTATTATTAACTTCATTATTTTCAAATTATGCAATAACAATTATTACCATTATACTATTTTCTAATACTTCGAATATTTCTTAATTCTGTGAGTTTGTAAGAGAGTTTTTACATTCTACATTTCAAGAAGCTGAGGTGTTGTGAAAGTCGACTATTTACTATATAATAGTATTATTGTTAACTTCGTTATTATTAAATTATGCAATATCAATTATTACCATTATGCTATTTTATAAGAATATTTAGTATATTTACTATACAATAGTATTATTGTTAACTTCATTATTATCAAATTGTGCAATAACAATTATTACTATTATGCTATTTTCTAATACTTCGAAAATTTCGTAATTCTGTGAGTTTGTAAGAGAGTTTTTACATTCTACATTATAATAAGCTGAGGTGTTATGAAAGTCGCAGGAACTTGCTTCTGATTTTTATTTCCACGTCTGCTTATGAGCTCCTGTCTTGTACAAAATACATTTGTGACAAGTATGCACGTGTGTCATTAAAGTGACATATTACTACATGGAATGGGCAAATAGCAAGCTGCATTTTCATGTACAATTAAGACAACTTCTAGCTACAGCTTCCGCAACAATTAGTTTCACACCTGTTGCAATTATTTAATAGTTTCATTTACTTGGATCTAGTACTTTTGCTAAACTATATAGTATACAATTTTTTTTTAAATAAAAAGTGTTATGTAGTACTTTTGCTTAACTACACAGATTTTTTTATTAAAAAAGTATTACATAAATACTAGTAAGTGCGTAATTACGTACACCAGGAACGATTTTTTTTTAATATATTTACTAACGTCGCTATAATTTCGACGATCTATTTCTATTGCTATACCTAATTACCGTCATCAAACGGCGATTCACAAAATTTGAAAAGTTTGTACATCTTTCGCTTGATTAATGTTGGGTTTTTTACGCATGAACTTGATTTAACATTACATCAGATAACTGAGTTCTCTTTCCCTTCAAGGAAACTAATCAAATAGTATCACATAACATAAAGCACTTTTAAAAATTTCAAAGTTATTTTTATTGTTTATTTGCAGCAATTTGGTTTGGCTATACTGTGTTTTTTTCAAGCTTTCGCTTGATCAATGTTGTGTTCTTTAACGCATGGAGTTAATTTAACATTACACCAAATAACTGAGTTCACTTCCCGTTCAAAAAAACTAATCAAATAGTATCACATAAAACAAAGCAGTTTTAAAAATTTCAAAACTATTTTTATTGTTTATTTGCAGCAATTTGGTTTGGCCATACTGTGTTTTTTTCAAGCTTTCGCTTGATCAATGTTGTGTTGTTTAACGCATGGACTTAATTTAACATTACACCAGATAACTGAGTTCACTTCCCCTTCAAGGAAACTTTAATCAAATGGTAGCACGTAAAATGAAACACTTTTAAATTTTTCAAAACTAATTTTATTGTTTATTCGCAGCAGTTTGGTTTGGCCATACTGTGCCTTTTTCAGGCGAAGAAATGGTTAAAAAAATTGTGGAATAAATGGTTGCAATGGCCAGGCGATTAAGAACAATTAAGAACAATTAAGAAATTGTTCAAAATATGGTGGAAGAAATGCTTCAAATAGTTATGGCGAAAAAAATGGACCATTTCTTCGTATTTGTCTTCGAAACTGTTTTTAAAATGGTTAAAAAAATGGTGGAAATGGTCAGGTGAAGACAATTGCCCATTTCTTCGTCATCGTCTTCGAAACAGTTTTGAAAAGTTTTCAAGTGTTTTCCTTTACTGCATACAATTTAATTCTGAATTTTCGACAAATAACAGCCACATCCATTAACTTATTTAAACTTTAATGTTACTATATTTTAATGGCACAAAAATTCTAGCCGATTACTTTTTTAAATTTGTGGCACGTTCTAACCTGCCACCTTCCTCGTATGTATTTGTTTCTAGTAGTTTAACATTTTACATTACCACACTAAACATGGAACGGTACAATAAGCAAAACGCTGCAGAAAAAAGAGAAGAGTTGGAAGCAACCAAAGGAACTAACACGCAACAGAAAAGAATGGATAAAATTCTATAAAAAATAGAATTACACCTCAACACCCAAAAGTGTAAAAGTTTCCCTCTTTTACACTTTTGGGTGTTGAGGTGTAATTCTATTTTTTTATAGAATTTTATCCACTCTTTTTTAAGAAAGTTTTACATTTTTTTACAAGTTTTTGGAAGCTTGTTAAGTATGTAGTTCTTTTTAATATTTAAATTTAAAAATATGAGCATGCTGTGAAATTTTATCCTGTAGCTTATAGATAATCTAGAAACAATTTCACAATTTCAATTCGCCATTAAAACTGCACCTTTCCCATTTTTTTACAGGCTGCACTTACAAATTAATCATTTATCAACATCCTGACCTCGCGTTGTAATAATTCATCGTTTAATTAAATAGACTCAATAACCTCTAAACTCGATCATCTCGGCACACATTTTCCAGTTATCATCATCAATCATCTCTCGGGTTATTGTTTTCGCCGTCAGTCCTTTCCTTCGGCGTTGCACGCCGTTTTTGGGCGATAGGTCATGGTTAGGCAAGTGCCGCTTAGTCTTGAACCCAGGCTATTATCATGTAAATCATCCGAGGAGATGCAGTTTCTAAAATATCTTATCTCACACCTGTATTGTAATTATGTATATGCGTTGCTTCACCAATAAATCATAATTGTGTGTGCACCTTTTTTTGCTATGATTATGGGTTTAAATATTTTGCGGTTTTTGCTCAATTAAAATAAATTAAGATATTTTCAATAATTTTACAAACTGATTTTTTCTAAAAATTAGGAAATTTAAAAATTGATGTGTAGTCCATCTGGTTTTCACAAAATAACAAATTAATTTTAAAATTCTTACGTAACTTGAGGTTTCAAAAAAATCCTACACTCTTACAAAAATGTTGATTCAAAGCCTGCCGCTAATCATTTGAAAATCAGATAGACTTTACATGAGCATCGATTCTAGAAATAATTTCGAATACCTTCGGATATTATGATCTTTTCCTCAGTTTTCTTGAGATAACTGTGTGAAAAGTTTAAATGAACATTTGTCACGATTCGTCATGCGAAAATCTGTATTATAGAAAATGGATGATTTTCATGTTCAATCATTTTCATTTTCAATCAAAGTTTTAGTAACTTGAGTTTTCGAAAAAAAATTCCTACACTCTTACAAAAATGTTGATTCAAAGCCTGCCACGAGTCATGTGAAAATAGATATACTGTACATGAGCATCGATTCTAAAAATACTTTCCAATACCTTCCCAGATTATGCTCTTTTTCTCAGTTTTCTGGAGATAATAGTGTGAAATGTTTAATTGAACATTTGTCACGTGACAATCTGTATTATAGAAAATAGATGATTTTCATTTTTAATAATTTTTTTAGTAATCTGAGTTATCAAAAAAAGTATCCTACCCTCTTACAAAAATGTTGATTCAAAACCTGCCGCTAATGTGAAAATCGGACTTTACATGAGCATCGATTCTAAAAATAATTTCCAATACCTTCCCAGATTATGCACGTTTTCTCAGTTTTCAGGAGATAATTGTGCGAAAAGTTTTAATGAATATTTGTCACGATTGGTCACGCGAAAATCTGTATTATAGAACATGGATGATTTCCCAGATATTACATTTCTTGTCGGCTGTTTTCTGTGATTTGAGCTATTGGTTATCAATTTCTCATGGAGTCCAGCCAGAATTTGACCAACACTCGTATTGGTTTAGTTACCAGAGCACCAACCTACATAAATTGTTCTTTTGATTGAAGCATTGGTTCCGGTATAGTTTTTGGTTGTCTGATATTGTGCAGACATATACTTACATTGCTATTATTGATTGGTTCGAACGTGTTAAACGGGCAAGAGTCGGAGAGTGATTTAATTACGTTTGATAGTAAATCACACCGTAATAGTCTCTTGTAATAACACTCGGCGTAACAAGGATAAACAGACAAAAGCGTTGCCAATAAAACCGATACGCGTTGCGAAACGGCCACGCTTAATTCTATGTTACAAATTGATGCAAGTCGCGCTGACTTTGAGCGATCCGCGTAAAAATCTGGTGTATTACAACTGGCAATAATTACACCGCCGGTTTCCTACAACCCGATTAATATTTCACAAACGCATTAAAAATAATAGGCGCGCTCGTAAAAACTAATCTGTCGAACATGCAAAACACATTACTACATTTCAATTCGCGATTATCGCGGACAACTGGTAGACAAAGAGGCAGATCACATGTGCGCGCGACGGCCTTGGTTCGAAACTCGAAAATCGTTCCCACGATCGCGATTTTTTGCACCCATTAGACTATCGGCCAATCAATTTTCTTTGTTTTTGCGTGCGTATGTAGGCTTCGGTTGGTCAGTTCTGGGTTCACGTTGCGCAAGGCGCAGCGCCACTTACCGAATGATCGAGTGACCGCCGGTCATTAGCGGCGGCCACATGTGAGGATGGCAGAAAGCGCGCCGACCTGGTTTGCAAGAAATCAGTATCACAATTTCGTCAACACTCATTAACACCAAATCTCTTTGAAGTTTCCAACGCAAGCTCTTGCAGATGCACGCTTAAGCGTTTGTTGATATTGTTTTGTTCAGCAGGATTTACACAATGGCATCTAACGTTCCCGTATTATAATTACCGCATAAATCACAGAGTGATTTGTTCTGGCTGTTGAATTAAACACGATTTTTATACCACCGCCAACAATTACATTTGTAACACCATTATTTTATGTTATTTTATTGTTTATTCTTGGCGGTTGTGTCGGTTGAGTAACGTTGCATTGTCGCTTATCATTTGCATAATGTCGCTGGTAACTTTTAAAGCCGTAAGCATAATGAGGCGTCCTACATTGTTTAGCACCTCTAAACGGAAGAATGTACAATTTTTATTGTCACCTTGATTACCTACTATACGATTCTGTAAGTGTTATTATAAGCATCCGTGTTGATTTTCTAAGCAAAATAAGTTCATCACTGAGTTGCACAGTGTACCCTCCTCATCAATTTAACCTCAGACACGTTGAGGTATGTGTTATCGAAGATATGTTATGTACAAGATTCACAATTTATACAATACTGCTTGGAAATTTTTGTTTTCTCGTAGTTGTTTCTTGCAACTTGTATCTAGTAGTTGTAACGACCAGAATGAAACAACTGACTCGTAAATATAATACAGGGTGTCTCTCAACGGTCTGTACAAACTTTGAGAGCAAGTTCCAGGAACCCAAAGAAACAAAGATGTTCCATAAAAAAAGGGTCGCAAACGCTTCCTTTTGCAAACTTTGAGAGCAAGTTCCAGGGACCCAAAGAAGCAAAAAATGTCACACGAACATAAGGTCGCAAACGCTTCCTTCTGGAGTTTCTTTAGCTACCAAATGACATGAATGAAACCAGTTAATGCAAATAAAACAGTTGAAGCAGTCGCCAGTCAATGCGACGACTTGTGCAGGTTTGCTTGGAATCTAACGGAGGTCATTTCGAGGATGTACTTATTGCATGCTCTGTTACATGAAAATAAAGTAACTCCAGAAGGAAACGCTTGCGACCCTTTGCTCAAAGGACATTTCTTGCTTCTTTGGGTCCTTGGAACTTGCTCTCAAAGTTTGTACAGACCGTTCACGGATACCCTGTATATTGTCTTTACTATACAACGATTTGTTTAATAGACAGTTAAGAGCTGTCTGCTGTTATCAACAAGATAGTTGACAAATTTTTGAACTAAGATTTTTAAAACGAAGTCTAGACTTGAAAGTGTTTTGGATAAAAATCGAAAACCTGAAGTGGGTGTTTACAGACTCTTATCATATTTTTGTTTTCATCAATAATTTCGAACACAAATATATTTAAAAACAAAACTCCAGAAGGAAGCGAACGAAGCTCTGTTCATGAGACATCTCTTGCTTGTTCGGATCCTTGGAACTTGCTCTCAAAGTTTGTACATACCATTCAGGGACCCCCTGTATATTGTCTTTACTATACAACGATTTGTTTAATAGACAGTTAAGAGCTGTCTGCTGTTATCAACAAGATAATTGACAAATTTTTGAACTAAGGTTTTTAAAACGAAATCTAAACTTGAAAATGTTTTGGATAAAAATCGAAAACCTGAAGTAGGTGTTTACAGACTCTAATCATATTTTTGTTTCTCATCGATAATTTCGAACACAATAAATATATTTAAAAACAAAACTCCAGAAGGGAGCGTTTGCGACCCTCTGTTCATGGGTCATTTCTTGCTTCTTTGGGTCCTTGGAACTTGCTCTCAAAGTTTGTACAGACCGTTCAGGGACACCCTTAAACTTAAAACTAAAAGAAATTTTTACATCAGTATAAAACAACCCTGCCGTTTTTGGGGTGGGGAATTAGGTTTAAACACAAAAAATACGTTTGACAACATTGTTGACCATATCGGATCCGTCCAGCATCTTCTTGGAAGAATTCGGAAAATGTTCGTAATTACCTCGTAAATGTTTATGAGAAGTTGGCGAAATGGTATCCACGGGGGCTTAAGCCGACGGTCGAACTAAGGGGATGATGACATTGGATGTATTGTCTGCCACAAGCGCAAACATCGCTAACGGAAGTCGTAAAATATCCATTAAGTCTTCTGGGTGGTAATTACGGTAACGGGATTAGCACCAAAATCCAACACTGATAATATTTAAATTGAAACTATCAACTATCTATCTTTACAACTATCTTTAAACTTTCTTTACAAGTAGTATCCACTGATAATATTGATTATCTCGGTTTGGTAGGTGTGAGAAAATATTCGGCTAATATTGGTAATTATCAAATACACTGGATACCATTGTTTGGGAAATGCTTATCCAGCAAACCTAATACTAGGCAGACCCGTACAAGATATACGAAATTTCTGTGGAAAATTGCTTAAGATTTAGCAAATCTTTAGTAAATCTTTTAAGATGCCGCAAAACCAGGAAAAACCGCAAAAGTACAAATGTACTGTCTTTTTCCAAAGTGTCCCGTCTTTTTGTCTACTCTGGATAGGTAATTTTGATTATTTTAGTTAAGCTTGGTAGAAAAAAATAATATGCATTCATGAAAATTTGAAATGAAGTATTAAATAATGAAAGTTTTAACAACAATCACTGGTTTCACTGTCTCTTATGAGATTCGAACTCAAATTTAACGATTGCCAACTATTTTGTAGTGAACAGTAGCTCTGATTATCAAATATAATGCTAGTTATTTAAAAAACAAAACATCAAAATCCCAACTATAGTCCATAATATCATTATGGATAACTTTTTGAACTAAGATTTTTAAAACGAAATCTAGATTTGAAAATGTTTTGGATAAAAAATGAGAACCTGAAGTGGATGTCTCTTATCATATTTTTGTTTTTCATCAATAATTTCGAACCCAATAAATATATTTAAAAACAAAAGTTAAAGAAAATATTAAATTGCACATTCGTCGGCCTACAAGTGAAATCACTTAAATCAAAAACTATAAAATTTGAGAAACTGCAATTAAAGTTTTATAACTTTTTGAACTAAGATTTTTAAAACGAAATCTAGACTTGAAAATGTTTTGGATAAAAATCGAAAACCTGAAGTGGGTGTTTACAGACTCTTATCATATTTTTGTTTTTCATCAATAATTTCGAGCATAATAAATATATTTAAAAACAAAAGTTAAAGAAAATATTAAATTGCGCATTCGTCGGCTTACAAGTGAAATCACTTAAGTGAAAAATTATAAAATTTGAGAAACTGCAATTAAAGTTTTATATTCTGCTGTTACCTTTCTTACTCAGTCGTTTAATGTGTTAAGAATTTGGAAGTTCGGCTACATGACCCTTTACTATACCCCTGCCGAGCCTGAAATTTGTTACAATTTAATAAACTATCAAAACAAAACTGTTCTGAAAAAAATGTTCAACAAAAATTCAAATACCCAAGAGTAACGCTATTTAAAAAAACTGATTCAAACCTTCGACAGTGAATGATGCTACATACATCTTTACATCTTCATCTCCACAACCTCACATCTCATTCCCACTAAACTTTCATCATCATGTTACATGTTATGTATATATGTACATGGTTCTTGAATAAATCTGTTTCTCTCTAAAACTTAACTAAAAACAGCCAAAAATTGACTTAGTGTATTTTATTTGTAAGCCCACGATATATTGTAGGAAAAATATTGCATACCACTTTTGCTTGCTTGGCTTACAAAACTACGTTCAAATTAAATTTTTACCTTTTTATTTATATTAATCTGGAGAAAGTCATGTACAGCCCACATCAGATGTTTTAATAGAATATGGATGAGGAAGAAAATGATACGTTGCATGCTGACACAATTGAAGATGTCTGTTATTAGACTGTCTCTTTTGCGATTGCTCTTCAGGTCACGCGGCACTCGTTGGTTGTGTTATCACTATCATGATTCACTTTTCACTATGTTGAATCGTTTTGCAAGGCGCATTTGTATTAAGAAGTATTTTAAGGCAAAAAAAATAACCTCTTTAAACTTCACTAGATTGGGATAGGTAAAGGGTTGTTTTGGAAAATAGCTTTGGAAAAAACCGGGGTGGTTTGAACCGGTTAAAACCGATTAGAAAAGCTCCTGAACTTTTCTAGTGCGGGTTTTTCTAATAGGCATCTATTTTTTATATATTCAATTACACGCATGACTATCAATTTTAATTTATATTTTCCATTTTAGTTTCTTGGTTTTTATTTAACAGCAGAAAAACTAGAAAAGCCCAGAAAAGCCAAGAAAACGCAGAAAAATCCAGAAAAACCTACAAAAGTCCAAGTGTACTGTCTTTTTCCAAAGTGTCCCGTCTTTTTCTCAACCCTTGATAGGTAATTTTGAATGTTTTGGTTAAGCTTTGTTTTGGAAAAACCGCTTTGGAAAAAAAACGGGGTTTTAACCGATTAAAACCGATTAGAAAAGCTCCTGAACTTTTCTAATGCGCATTTTTCTAATAGGCATATATTTTTTATACATTCAATTACAGGCATGTGAATCGATTACGTTTATATTTTCTATATTATATTGTTTGTGCTTATTTAACAGCAGGAAAAACTAGAAAAGCCCAGAAAAGCCAAAAAACGCAGAAAAACCCAGAAAAACCCGGAAAACCCCGCAGAAGCCCAAGTGTACTGTCACTGTCTTTTCCCCAAGTGTACCGTCTTTTTGTCAACCCTGGATAGGTTATTTTGATTATTTTAATTAAGCTTTGTAGACAAAAATTAAATGCATTCGTGAAAATTGCAATGCTTATAACAAGTTTTAATAAGTAATGCCGAGATACAATTTTGTTCATTTGATAAAGTATTTAATAATGAAAGTTTTAACAACACTCACTGGTTTCACTGTCTCTTATGAGATTCAAATTCAAAATTAACGATAGCCAACAATTTTGTAGTGAACAGCAGTTACGTAGTTTGTAACAGTGTTACTGTTACTTTTTGATATTTTCATATTATTGTGTATTTACTATTTTTAAATCGTATATATTCTATATTTTATATTGTGTATTACCTATTTTTAAATCGTATTTGTTCTATATTTTATATTTTCTACATTGACGTGTGTAAGCTGTTTGTGAGTATTAGCATTAATAAACTATTATTATTACAATTAATGATAATTAATAGCCTGCGGTTTCAATGGATCACGTGCAACTTTTACACCCCCATAACAATAGCTCTGATCGTGAATAATAACGCTAGTTATTTTTTTAAATATTTTGTTTCATCAAAATCCCAACTATAGTCCATAATATAGTCATAATTTAATATAGTCCATAAGATGTCACTTTTCACATAACACCGAAGTTCCTGTTCTGTCCTGTCGGACTGTTCAACAGAAATGCAAATGCATTGGAGCGTCCTAGTTTATTAAGGTACGTTAGTGAGCTTACAGTTCCTGAGTAATGCTGTTGCTTACTACAAAGAACTTCATTTCTAAGGAATCAAAGGAATAAATGTATGGTTTATGGCTCAAACGAGCTCCCGCACTTTGGGATGAATTCTCATTGCTCCAATTCTACCAGTGGAGGGGATTTCGGTTTTATGTGAAAAGTGACATCTTATCTGGCATAAACTACTACAAAAATTCAAAATCCCGCAAAAGAGCTCCTACAGCTTTGGGATGCATTCTCATTGCTCCAATTCCACCAGTGGGGGGAATTTCGGTTTTATGTCAAAAGTGACATATTATCTGGCATGGACTACAACAAAAATTCGAAATCCCTCAAAACAGCTCCCACAGGTTTGAGATGCATTCTCATTGCTCCAATTCCACTAGTGGAATTCTGTTTTATGTGAAAAATGACATCTTATCTGGCATGGACTATAACAAATCCCATGATTTCGCACAATTATAAATTATTGTTAACGAAAATATGCCAATATGACTGTGGAAACACGAAAAATCCAAACTAATTAAAAAAAATCTTCTCTATAATTCAAAACTCTACTAAGCAACTCCTGCATATTTGATCTGTATTAATCAATCGATTATTTCGGCTACTCTAGATGTCTTTTCCCAGCAAATAATAGCAACAACAAAAATAGGTCGTTAGGAGCCAAACCAACGAACCAAAAATTGTTTAATATCTACACTAGGTCACTACTAGATCTTAATTATTACAAATAGAATGAATAAAAATACAAAACTTGTATAGAATTATACAAAGTGTCCCATAAGTTCGTGGCATAAATTTAGAAATATGCTAGGAAACATTTTTACTTTTTTTTATTGCTTTGTTTCCAAAATATAGGACGTTAAAGTATTTTTTGAAGCAAATCAGTTTTGTTATTAACATTTCTACTAGAGTAGACTTGGAAATCTGATATTTTGCGAAGAGTCGCCCACTATCAATACACGTATTCATAAATAATTACAATTATCTGAGTAAACACAGTGCCGCAGAAACAGGGGTTCTTCTATGGTTATTGCTACGATCAAATCTTTGAAGTTAGGATTTATTTAAATAATATACCATTTTTCGGTGAATTCGCGTTATTGTCATAATAAAGGGTATATTTATTGAACTACGAAAAAATGAAGCGTTTCTGAGATATTCGAGGTTAAACTATGCAGAACACATAAAATAATAAAACAAACAATTCTAATAATAATAATATAGTGTGCCTGGAAACATTCTATAATTGTTTAATAATATTAATTGACATTAGAAAAACTGTTTAGTTTTACTTTGTTAAGAAAAGACGAATTTTTACTGTTATTCTGTAAGAAGTATACATATTTTCTTGAATAACTATGGAAAATTACACCAGCGGTGAATATACGGACATGCTTTTGATAACCTCGAATATCTCAGAAACGCTGCAATCAACTTCAAGAAGTATACTTTTTTTTATTTGGCCACGATTGTGGGGCACCCAAACATTTTCTATTGCTATTACATGATTTATTAAAAACCTTTAATATATGCGTGCTTATTGATTTCTATTAATAATCAATATATGACAATGTTTAAGCAACCGATAAAGTATCACATTACCAGACGATCCTGGGAAGTGCGCACTTTCATTTGTATTCCTCATATCATTAAAGTATGCAAATGAGTTCTTACGCAAAGCCGCCTTATCCACAAGCCTACAACATATCTTTATTATTAAACGGGCCGTAAATCGCGGTAAAAACGTCGAATCTAAATTGAACAATGTGTACGGCCAGTGAACACCTGTATGGGACGTCGATGCAGTGCAGAATTTCCCCTGACGATAAAACACCGAGTTTATGGCTTAATTAAATATTAAAATCTAAACGCTCGGTTAATTTCTACACAATGTCCACTATATCATGGTTTCACAGCTTGCCGGGGAGTTTGCGTAACTACGGCGACGAAAATTTACTCCGACGCAGTGCGAGACACAAAGAAAGCTGTGAATTAATTTTCAGCAGTTTAACGCGCTTATTAATGCAGTAATTATTTATCTGATTCGTACGGACATAAACAAAGCTGTTGAGGAACGAAGGCGCGCCGCGTAGGTGCAAGAAATTGAATTGGAATCGCTGCAAATCGGCGAAATGCTAAAAGTGCGGTTTACGCAATTAACGATATGAATTAAATGCTAATTATCGTAGGCGCATTGTTTTTACCTGCGCTATTGTGCCTCGCATCTACTAACTTATTCACTATAAATATTCAGCGGTTAATAGTGAAAATTAATTAATGGTCTCGTTCCGACTGGACACGGCCGCCTCTTTGTCTATGCGTTATTTATTAAATTTTTCTTATTTATGCGCATAGCGGCGCATTAAACGGACAGAATTATGGAGCGTGTGAATTGTGTTGTGGTTAAGTGAATGAAATGTAATTTTCTATGATTTACTGTGTAATTGAGTACAATAACTAGCGACAGGTAATTGAATCAGGTTTTTTTTTATTGAGCATCTTATAATAAAAGTGAATCTTGTATGTAAGGACTTTTAAATTAGTCATGGCATTAAGAATGCATCCAAGAGATTGAATCTGCCATCACAAGGCCTCTAGGATTCCACCGTTTGTGAATGTAAATCGATCAATTTAAATTGCATATTTTAGTTTCACATGGTAATTAGTTTAAATATGGTTTTTAATGGTCTATATTAACATGAGTGGGTTTAAGCAACAGCTTTTAATCTGTCAGAAACCGCCCAAGACAAAAATTAAATCTTAAGTTATATAAGCTTAGGATTTAACTTAGGGTGCGATGATAATTATTGCTTTCTCCTAATACATTTTCATCTTATAAAAAATATCTGATGCTTTTAAACCGTTCATAAAAATGTTTCACATGCTACAAAGAAACTGCAGAAAACTGACTGGACTAAATATTATCGGTCGGTTCGTTCATACCCTCAGAAACCGTCAGGAAATGCACCGCATTGTCGTAAACATCGATTAATGGATAAATGCACCAAAAGGTGAAGAAGAAGTAAGAAACTGCTTGGCGCGTTAATATAAACTTTTCTTAACTTAATAAAATTAAATAGCCTTTGCATGACATTGCTATTGGCCATTACAACTTTTATAGACTGAAAAATGAGATTCGCATTATGTTTGTGATCTAGAAATTATGGAAAATCAATTCTATTAATCGATTAGTTTTTATTTTCAAAAACTAATAACGAATAAATATCCCACTTCCCAGTACAAGTTTTTTCCAAAACGTTTCCAAATCTGGTTTTGTTTTCTATAATTGATAACTTAATTTAATTATATTCAGATATTTTTGACTTATAGTACCATAAAAGATACATCTACAGATTTCAGATCCTCGAAATATCTCTGATATAATTATTACTTCCAAATTAAAATTTAAAGAAGTCACTGACTAAGTGCTATCTATAGGTAGTAAATGGAAAGCTGGGTAAAATGTAACATGAAAAATATTTTTTGAACACCTTGTACCCATTTCATGAAAACTTGCACAAATGTCTTGAAAATTTACCTAATGCATGAGAAAATGTATTATTGTACACACATGCATCATCTCATGGAACGATGCCATATTTGTCTAATCATGGAAAATCGTAATAATTTCATTGAAAATTGTGAAAATTCAATGAAGAAACTTCTATGAATTTCAATGTAAACAGGCGCAAATCTTATGTAGTGAGTTCATTGAAAGTTAAAGAGAAATTCATGGAAAATTATAACAATTTCGTTGAAACTTTTCAATTTTGAAGGAAAACTGTATAAACTCGAATACTTCATTGAAAATTGCAAATTTTTTAGGCAAACTTCACCAATTGCAATACAAATTTCACACAGTTTGGGAAATATTGTATAAATTTTATGAAGAGTAGTACATATTCGGAAACAAAATTCTTGGAAACTTGCCTGATTTATAGGAAAATGTATCCATTTAAATTTAAAAAATGCAGAATTCATACAATATTTAAAAAAAAAACCATTGAAACTTATAAAATTCCATGGAAAATCCTATGAATTTCAATCTAAAATGGCTCAAATTTAATGAAACACTTCATAATTCGTGGAAAATTGTAACAATTTCCTGGAAACTTGTATAATTTCCACAGAAAATTGTAACAGCTCTACGGAAATGATTACAAATTTTGTGGAAAAACGCAGAATCCATAAAATATTTATAAAAATTATTGCAGCTTATACAAATTCTATGAAAAATCCTATGAATTTCAATCTAAAATGGCTCAAATTTAATGAAAAATTTCATAATTCGTGGAAAATTCTAACAATTTCCTGGAAACTTGTATAATTTGCACAGAAAATTGTAAAAACTCCACGGAAATGAGTTCAAATAACATGAAAAAATGCACAAATGTAAAGGGCATCTACACAAATTGCAAAGAAAATTGCACAAATTTTACGAAACATAGTATTTTTCAAATAACCGTGCAAAAAACTTTTTGGAATATTGTTTAATATATGGGAAAATGTATCATTGCATACTTTCCATGGTAATTGTAATAAAAATTAGATTGTATGAATCGGTGGTTAATACTTGGTGAAACATCTTTAAATTAGTATAAATAAAGCACTTGGTTAAGTTTTATAAAATTCCACAATTTCGAACTACACAAATATGCATCCGATAGAAAAAGTTTGAGCGCCGCGCATCATCAGATTTTTGAAATGAGACGTTTAATGACAAAAATTTAGAATATTTATAAAATTGCACATAACACACAAAAAACTGTATGTACAGTCTTGGACTCTAAGAATGTCACCGTCGGTAAGAGCCAGAGGTTCGCCATCTCTGTCTTGTCTAGAGATGAAGCCTCACTCGGAGCAATTCGGCGTTCAGTGACGTCCTACTCAGGTAGAATTTTGACAAATCGCTTAACTATAGTATAGGGTTTTGCGGTATGCAAATTACCTTCGTTTGGTCATTCAACAGGTTAACGAGCGGATTATTATTGCGTTTGTAAATTTCTACGGCTTCCAAAAGATCAAGCTGCGTGCCTTTGATAGTTATGTAATTTTTTTTAAATTTCAAAATTTTAATAAAAATCAATTTGTGGAAATACATGTTTACAATTTAAACTATGGTTTGCGAATGCACCACAATTTTGATTAAATCTGAAGGCGCCAAAATGTTCGGCATATCGTTTTTTGAAACGACGGAAACATGCCATTTCAGAAACTCCAGAATAATTTAAGCGATGAATTTTGTCTATTACATTGCAACGGTAGTATAATAAGTTGTAATTTAAAGAAATTATATTTAGTATTATATTACACTTTAGAATGGTCGCGGGGCTGAGACAATTGTGGAGGAATAATATGTCATCCACGTGATGAGTAGTGATTGTGTGTATTTTTGGAAGGGATTACCCCCAACTGGCTCATAGATAGGAAGAAGTAAAGCATTCAAACAAAGTTGATATAAAACATGTAGGTTTTAAGTCAAACTGAAATTTATTTTCTTCCGGTTTACGTTGAATCTCAAGTTTTCCGGGTACATTCTTTTCACCCCGGGTTCGTTTTCGGTTCTTCTAAAAATTTCGATTAAATTCCGGTCCGTTTCCGGTTCACATTCGGTTCGGGTCCGCTTTCGTCTCGAATAATAACGCTAAAATGTAGTCTAACTAGAAATGACAATATTTTCAATGATAACTACAAAATTCAATTAGTTTATCTTAAAGAAATAAAAAATCACTCGCAGGTATAGAGGTAATATTTAATTGTAAATTGCAAACGTTTCAGTGAAAATAGTGAATGTTTCATTGAATGAAAACGAATATTTGTTAGTGCAGAAAGTGAATAATTCGATTTTCTCGCTCGTTTCATTACAGAATCCTCGTCAAATTTACACAAAATATAGTTTTTAAGTATACTACATACAAATCAGGAACTAACTTTGCAATTAATAAGTCTTAAGAAATTTCATAAAATAATAATCAGGGCTTCGAACCGATGCTTTATTCGTTTTGGTTTTCGTTCCCGTTCAATAAAAAAAAAAAAAACACATATTGGTTAGGTTCCGGTTTTCGTTCCGACAGACTTTTTCAGTTAATTTATAGAATTTAATGTTAAAATTGAATACATTTTGTAAAATTGTTGTAAATCTGATATTTACACTAGAAAATTCAAAGTCAGAAAATTTTAATGTTTGACAAATCGTTTAAGGTGCAAATTTATAAAATTGTTGCGTATAAAGATAATTTTTAGTTAAAATTTGGAGAATTCATGGTTTTAATGACTATACTGAAGAAAGCGGTAAGATTTAAAAAAACAACAATAACCTTTTCAAGAAAAGTTCCAATTACTTACCCTAAACTTTTTAAGTGTTTCTACAGCTTTGTATATTATATCAAGTATCTGTCGATTAAACTATCAAACATAATAAAATTATAATGGAATTAAAAAAAAACTATATTTTTGTTAGTATTTCATGCATATAACCAGTTATGTTTGATTATAATTTGTTATTTTTATTTTTAGGTACTTACTGGTATTAATAATTATCCATTAATTTATATTATTTATTTATTTCTTTCACCCAACTAGTGTCGGTTTATTTTCATTCGGCCATCATACTGTTTTTTTTATGTTTTTTGTTTTTTACATTATACTTTTAAATTATTATTTGCCTTTGGAGTCAAATAGTAAACTAAAAAAAAATCATTTAGTACATAACTCATGATATCATACAGGGTGATCGATATTTACAAACAGCGCCATTTGTTCATTTTTTAAATGGAACACCCTATACAGGTTGTCCCGGGAGAAAGGTAACACCCTAAATATTTACGAAAATAATGTTTTCTTCGCGAAATCGTTCAAACACGTCAACTTTATTTGGTGTAGGGTCGAGTGGTAGCTCATTTGAAAGCTTATCTAATTTGCAATACAACGGTATATTAACTTTTAAAATCAAGAAATTAATTTTATAAATTGAGCAAAGTATAAAATAAACATTTCATTTCAGCAAAAATATTTTTTTAATATTTTGTTTAATAACCCCGTGGTTGACCGTTCCCAGAGCGAGAATAAATATTGTAATATAATTCAAAAACTAAACGAAAACATGAAACCCACAAAAGTGAATAAACATTAGAATATTAAATTAGAATGTTACCTTTTTAGAAAACATAATAATACGAGAGGAGTTCCCTTTTCTCATCCACCCAGCCATGAAAACAATATGCTATCGCCACAATTTTCTTATGTCACAATTTTATGACATTTTATGGTGCCATCTCCAAGTTTTGTCCAATCACGTAAGATTTATCATTTTTATATCAGTTTAAAGAGACGAAAATGAGTGATTTGCAACACACATAAGCGTGTTGTTTAAATGAACAAACTTGCGAGGCGAATTTGACCACTTTATCTCAAGATAAAATGATAACATTTTGTATATCCTCTAACTCCTTGCTTTCATATCTAGGTAGATAACATAAATAAACTCTCCCTGTACAAGATTTAAATTATTTTTCAAATAATCCGTCGTGATTTAAATTTCTGGCAAATATTTAATTATATCAGTCAAAATCAGTCAGGTGATTCAAAAAAACTTTCATCAAAGTTGGCATTGAAAAAAGGATTGATATAAAAGGTATGTCTTCGCATACAGTGCCAAATGTGACAGATTTGGCAGAGTTCGAATTTGTGCATGTGAAATCTTGTTGATTTAAACGCTATAGTTTTCAGCGATCCCTAAAACGCAGCAGTTGGAAATGTACTTCAGAAATGGTAGAAAAATTGATGGGCAGTGGGTCTATTCGATACGTAATGCATTTGAAGATAGTTCAAACTAACTAATTCCTGTCAAATTTTCATTTATTTTGGTCAATATCTAATTATTTCTGTCAAGTTTGTAATTGTGGACATGGGTACAAGATTAGCGTAAGTCGAAAAAATGAGTTTCGAGAAAAACGCGTCCAAGGTTCAAAACTTAATAAAAGTCGTAATATAGCAATTAGAGACATCTTTTTTTTTGCAATTTGTATGAACAGTAGCTATATATTTTTTAACAGACTTATAAATAAGGGTACAAATATTCTAATAAACAAATTTGCCTTAAAATCGCAATAAATCGACTTACGCTGTTCTTGCACCCAGCTCCTCAATTATGTCGGTCCAAATATCAATTAATTGTACTAAAACTGTAATTAATAATTTATATTAAGATGTCAATTGATATGGTGAGATTTTTATTATTTTTGTTATATTTCAATGATTCCTGTCAAAATTTCAATTAATTTTAACATCTAAATACTTTGTGTCAAATTATCAATTATGTTTGACAAAATTTCTATTATATTATATCTTTCAAGATCTGAATTATTTTAATAGTAGAAATGTTGTCCCTTGTATATTTCTAGACTGTTCTCAATTAAAACAAAAATAGACTGGGGTACCTACTTTGATTTTCAACGGCTCATGTATATTTTTCAATTCGTTTGTCATTTACTCCGTCATAAATAGACAGTTGCAATGTATGGAAGTTACCATATTGTTGTCGAATTTCAACAAATTTTCATCATTGCTGTCAATTTCATGAACTGTTGTCATAAGGTCATCACGAACAATTACTTTTTCGTCAGCTTAAATTTCATCATCTTCATCTTCTTCAATGTTTTCGTTAAGATGATCCGATTTATCGCATAATAACTGAACTATCCTAATTACGTCAACTAACATCAACTACGTAAAAACGTCAACTTATCGTTGTCAGTGTCGAGCAAAAAATGTTACTTTATTTAATGATTGTAGAAAAAATATATTAAGCTTTTCAAAACATGCAAACAGATAATTTACTTCAACCATTGCCTATTGAGTTTGAAATAATGCAGAAATTGTTTGGAAGAATAACATTTTCTGAAAAGTTAATAATAAAATATATTTCCATGTGTCCAACTTTCTGGCGGACACTGTATATAAATCAATGATGTAGACCAAAAATATTTTTCTTTTATGGGATGCATACATAATAGCAGACCCAGGCCCCTCCAGGTAAATTTTAGGGAGCCGGTCACTTAGCCGGCTCAATAACAACACTGAACGCCGAACCGCTCCGAATGCCCCCCCACCCCGCGCATTCGTCGAAACAAGGACGGCGAACCGTCGGGTCCCACAGACAGTGACATTCTTAGAGTCCATGACTGTACCTATATAGGCTTTTTTTGTAATAAGATATATTGATCATGCATTATAATCATCAAGATAACTACAACTCGCATTAAAATGACGCTGTTCTTAAACTTATCATTACAGCCAAGTAACAACGCCGCAAACTCGCGCATACACCTCTTAATTGCACAATTACAATTGGCGTTTGTGATTTACATTTGCGGCGCGTATAATAGCGTTTTTCATCTCTCCTCGTGTGCCATTAGGAGGCACGTTGTGTTTTTGCGCGCATTTCGAGCGATCATTGCGGGGAAAGTTATTACGGCTAATGCACGGCGGGTGGAAATTAAAAATCCTGCCTGCATCGCGTTGTTATTATTACTTAAGCATTGCATCGTTGCCAAAGTTTATAAAACAACAACTAAATGACCACATAATAAGCGAATTACGAAACGACACTGATAGACGTAAATTAGCCAAAGCTGCAAATATAGTGCCAGATAATTTTCCAAACAAAACAAATACAAAATAATGAGAACGTTGTGAAGTTTTTTAAAAAACAATCAAAATTTACCGATTGCTGCAATAAGTTTAATAATTTTATGGTAATCCTGAAGTATAATTTTTAAACACCAAACTAAATGACCACATAATAAGCGAATTACGAAACGACACTGATAGACGTGAATTAGCCAAAGCAGCAAATGTAGTGCGTGTTAATTTACCAAACAAAATAATTACAAAATAATAAGAAAGTTGTGAAGTTTTTTAAAAACAATCAAAATTTACTGATTGCTGCAACAAGTTGCATAATTTTATGGTAATCCTTAAGTATAATTTTTAAACATCAAATTGATAGACAGTGATAGACGTAAATTGCCAAAGCAGCAAATATAGTGCGTGATAATTTGACAAACAAAACAAATACAAAAAATGAGAACGTTGTGAAGTTTTTTAAAAAACAATCAAAATTTACCGATTGCTGCACAAATTTCATAATTGATAATTTGTTATTAATTAAATTATTAAAAATGATAATCCTGAAGTATAAGTTTGAAACACCAAATTGGCTTACTTTGGTTAATAATTGGCATGTGGTAATATAATTGGTTGCATATTAGAGGCTGAAAAATAATTATATACTATAGGCACCCTTTAGCCCAAAACTCAAACAAAACTTCAAACTCAAACCAAACTCAAACAAAAATTCAAACTCAAACAAAAATTCAAACTCAAACAAAACTCAAAGAACACTCAATAAACAAAAAAAAAACAAAACTCAAATAAAAATTGATTGCATATTAAAGTCTGAAGAATAATTATATACTATAAACACCCTTTAGCTAAAAACTCTCGCCCATTTTTACTTGTGACGTTATTGCTGTGAAAATCTGAAATGTGTTACTCTACCAGTTATACAATTATATTTCATTCTTTGTGGATAAATAACTCAAAATTTCCGATTTTTGAGACGCATTTGAAGTTTCATAATTTTATGAAAATCTTGAATTATTATTTTTAAACACCGAATTAGCATACTTTGGTGAATAATTGGCACGTGGTAATATAATTATTAGCATATTAGAGGCTGAAGAATAATTATATACTATAGGCACTCTTTAGCTCAAAACTCAAACAAAAATTCAAAGTCAAACAAAACTCAAATAAAAATTCAAACTCAAACAAACCTCAAACTAAAATTAAAACTCAAACAAAATTCAAACAACACTCACACAAACAAAAACAAAACAAAACTAAAACAAAAATTGATTGCATATTAGAGGCTAAAAACTCTCGCTCTCACTTTTATTTTTCACTTTTACAAAAATTCAAATTCAAACCAAACTTAAGCAAAAATTCAAACTAAAAAAAACAAAACTCAAACAACACTCAACAAACAAAAAAAAACAAAACTCAGATACAAATTTCTTGCATATTAGAGGCTGAAGAATAATTACATACTATAGACACCCTTTATATAAAAACTCTTGACCACTTTTACTTGGGACGTTATTGCTGTGGAAATTTGTAACATGTTACTCTACCAGTTGAAAGTGCACTTCATGAATAAATAACTCAGATATTCCGTTTTTTTTTTAGTTATTGTTAGCAAATGAGCTATATGATTTTGTTATTTTATTGTTCAAAACAAATGGGTATACTTGTTACGATTATCAATAAGCGATATTCTGCCAAATTAAAACAAGAAACATTAATCTGGGCATTCATACATTTCAGTTCATGTGCATTCCTTGGTAGTTTGTAAATTTGTTTAATTTATGTCCAAACATAAATCTTCACTTTGTATATTTGTGTATGTGTGTTTGTGTGTGTATGCAGCAGCACGTTACATAACGTAAATCAAACGCAGAAGAGTTGGGATACCTCGGCGAGATGCACTCACTCACGTTTAATTGATATATTATACTATTACAGCATCAGTGAAAATTATATATCCTACATACAGTAAGCGAGAGAATCGACCCTACGAAAAACTTGGAATTTTTTAGGCGTTTTTTAATAATAACCATTACTGAATTAATCGGCGGTGCGTAATTGTTTAGAGCCTTAATTTTTTTGTTCCTGTATGAGCACAAGCACGGCTCGCTCGCAAGGATTCCATTGATTATTGTAATTAATGGTTTTACGATGTGTCGGTTTAATTTTCGTGCGGATTAATAGAAACGCTTCATACCACGGAGTAATGAAACGTTGAGTCATTACTTTTTTCGTTAGATTGATTTTAGTGCGATTGGGCGTGTACGCGGTAATTAATTTCAATGTTGCGCGATTCTGGTTTATTAAGTTTATTTGTTCAAAGGGGATTTCATCACGGCGCAGTGGAAGAACTTGTCTTTTGCGGTTACAGATACGCAATAAATTGCGAAAGTGGTAACTCAAGCACAGATGCAGAACAAGTCTGTAGGTACTCGATGGTACGTGATACTCAGAGCGTTTAATATAATTACGTTTATTAAATGTTATAATTTTTGAAGGCACAAATGTGGTTTTGGTTTAACTGACTTGTCGTGTTACGCAAATAAAAATATGGATGTGTTTCAAAATATGCTATTTTAAATTTGACCCCTCGTGCCATCTTTTTTGCTCTTCCAAACTAAAAACTCAACCCACATGTAGTCCCTAAATCCTCGAAGTATTTCGAAATACTTCTGCACGAGTGTTATTTTACGTACGTAATAAATTTCTTGGGCTTCACGCCAAAGACATAAGAATTGCTTCCCAGTAGGTATTACCTCGTAAACTCCCATGTCCTGGGAACAGCTCGACTGTATCCGTGTCGGCCGAGCATCTAATTACTCATGGAACCGCGCGAGCGCTTCATCCCGTCATATATCTCGGCGTATGATCCAGTTCCAACGCAAGTTTCGTGACATGTCTCAATAAACAAGACATTAGCCTGTTGCTAATTGCTTGCACAACATCCATAAACAATCTGGCGAGCATGCATAAGTGCGCTCGCACACGAAAGCGTAGGTACGTATATGCTGACGCTGCGTTCGTCGCTTTTGAGCTTTTGAGCATTGCGGTCTCTCGCGGATTCTTGGCTGCGCAGCCGCTGATGGGCTAGAAATTCGTCTCATTGGATGAATACAACAAGGGATATGCTGTTCCGCAGCAATTGCAGGAAGTATAAATGAAAATAATGCCCACTTTGTCGCAAGTCATTGCAAATGGGTTTGCATTCATGACAATTTAATGAAGGATTAGTATTCGGAATACATAATTCCTGCTGTAATAGAAACATCATCCCGTGAACTTTATAAACGCATCCAAACACATTCCACACATCCACGGATTGCGGATTCCGTAATTAATTTTCTCCGCGGCGAGTAATTTTCGAATCCCGATAATTACACCGAGATTATTCAATTTGCGCATTTCGCAATGCAGTCCGAAACACGCTGACGCCGCGGGCCATCGATGAATTGCACACAATTTGCGAAATCGTGCGTTCCTGCAGCACACATCATGGAAATTGGGCAAGTCGCACCTAATAAAACGCAGCACAGACTGGCCGTGAACCGGGCAGACCCTTGGTTATAATCGGGGCACAATTACCACGATAAATAAGGATCAGCCTTGTCCAGTGTCGTAAAGCCTCAAAAGTAAGCGATTTTCGCGTGAGTTACGCGCCAGAAAGGGTTGCAGGTGTGAAACTTATTTTGCGGCATTGATTTTAAGTGGTTTTTATTGCAAGGTTCTGTTTGTTATTGCCGTTTTTAGTACTACAGGTTTATCGAAATATCGAACATAAAACTGAAATTTTGTTCACAACTAGCAACAGATGTTGTTTATTAAAACCGTGGTAATGATCAATTACTGCAGAAGTAGAGCAGTTGGTTAATAATAATTAGTTTATTTATTTATATGTGACAGAAAATGTATTTACTATAAAAATACTACACTCATTTTACATGAGTTTTACTCAATTAAACATTTCTTGCGAGTCATAAATGCCAAATAAGACGTACAATACAACATTTTATCCTCATACTGTCATCATGTCCATCAAAGTTACTTCTGCTAGTTTTCCACAAGATAACATGAAATGGTTGCTATTGCCTATTTATTGTTTACTACCCTATATACTATAAAACACTAGTGTCTTATGAGACCCAAAACACATCTGAAACCATTGTAAATATGCTTTCAAAGATAAAAAATATTTCATTTGTATTTCTATCAAAACTACAAGTTGTATCTAAATGCTTATACTTGTAATTACGTCACCATGTAAAATATTTTTATTACAAATGTAGATTAGGTATCATTACACTTGTTTTGTTTGATATATTCGATCAGTTTCCTGACACGTGTTTCGGCTTATTCGGAAATTTTCAAAGGATTATGTTTACAATTTGATTGGTAACTTGATTGATCAATTCATCAATCAAGTTATCGCTAGTATCTTATGAGACCCAAAACACATCTGAAATCATTCTAAATAGTATAATTATGCTTTCAAAGATAAAAAATATTTCATTTGTATCTCTATCAAATATACAAGGTGTATCTAAATGCTTGTAATTACATCACCATGTAAAATATTTTTATTAAAAATGTATATTATGTATAATTACACTTGTTTTGTTTCATATATTTGATCAGTTTCCTGCCACGTGTTTCGAATTATTCGGCCATTTTCTAAGGATTATGGTTACAATTTGATTGGTAACTTGATTGACCAAGTCATCAATCAAGTTATCTGGAGATGTACAAGTAAAAAACTCTTCATTTTCATCCATCTCGATAGAAATACACAAACACTACGCGTTTGACAGGGCCACTTTTGAGTTTCGGTATTATTTATTTTGAGAATTTTTTAATTAGAGTGCAAGAGGAAATAAGGACTATTAATTACTAGTCATTATTCCCTAGGGGTAAATGTATAGCATTATACTGCAAAAACCTCAAGTATAATACTTACATTATAAATTTGTCGTAGATAAAATTTGTTTTCTCTTTATAAAAGTCTCTTGTGACAAAAATTGTATATTCTTTGAGATACATCATACTTAAATTCAACATGGGCACTCGAAAAGTATTCCTTTTCGCACCGTGGCAATAAAATGACGTGAAAATATAGCCTTATTAAATTTCACTCGTGGAACCTTCGGAGCCATAAAGGTCCCCGGCGTACAATTAAAACAGCGGGCAATTAAACTGGACGCACGGTTATTCGTTCGTTTTATGGCGTCACAGTTCGGCAATTAATGCGTTTTATGGAATGGGAGTGAAGATGAAAAAATGGCTAAAATCGCGGAAGCGGCCTCGCAGACTTGGACATTTTCGCATTTTCTTCACCGAGACAATGAGTGCTCGGCCGGGTAATTAATTCCATCCGGGTGACAGTGAGCCGAAGCCCGCAGCTCGAGATTCATTAAATCACTGCGTAAGTGTAGCAACTGTTGTTAATTGTTGTGGGTAATAAACCTCGACTGGGCGCTTATTGAGCAATGAGTAAGTGTCTAGTAAATTTAATAGGTATACAATAACAGCCTTAATTAGTGATTATTGTTTTGTGTTTAAATACATTACTATTTAGAGCTATTAAAAATATCCATAAATGTATGCTACAATTCTATAAATTCTTCTAGGAACCTAATTATAAGTGCATAAACCAAGAAAATTATACCAACAGTTATATTATGCAGATCTCGAGTATACGGGAAATGTATACTTATTTAAATATAAAAAAGAGATATAACTGCAAATAAGATATAGGTGTATGGCACCCCAAGCAGAAGATATATAAACAACTTAAAGATCAAGCTGTTTAAGGTTAATTTATAAATAATTGTTCATCTTATACTTGCCATATTTTAGCATTTCTGAACAAATAAAACAATCAATTATTCAATCCTGAAATAATTGAAAATTGTACAGAATATTTTGAAATTTTGTTTTTTGGAATATCATTGAAATCTTGATAAATGTTGTTGATAGTTTCGATAGTAATTAATAATATTTTGTTTAATATAACAAAAAATTTGGTATAAATAATTGATAGAAAATAAAATTAGAAAACACTCTTTCACAAAAAAACATATATTTACTATATGCATATTTCGGCCGCAATGCAGCCATTTTCAGTAGCAATACAGTACTGGATTATCAAGTAATTGATAATTTGCAAGTGAAATTGATAGGGAATAAAAATCATTGAAATTTTAGTAGAAATGAATAACAAATGTACAGCATTTGTAATACAGGATATGAAAATCTTACAATGATTATTGAAATTTTTACTGTATGAATGTATGAAATTTCATTGGAATTCTGGTACATTTTATTGAAAGTTCGACAGTTATTAATGATATTTTGTTTAACGTGCCTAAAATGTTGGTATAAGTAAGTGATTATTTGAAAGTGAAAGTGAGAGCGAAAAAAATCATCGAAATTTTGATTGAAATTAAATAGATTTGTAACAGAAATGTATAATAATTTTACAGTAATTATTGAAATTTTGACTGATGTATAATTTTTTTTTCGCTCAGAATATCACTCTTAAATTATCAATTACCAAAATTATAGTTATATTAAACAAAATATCATTTACCATAACAACCATTTAACATTTACCAGAATTTGAATGATATTTCAAAATGACAAACTTTATCGAAAATATCAATCTAGTATTAAGTGTTATAATTAAGTCTACCAGAAGTTTCTGAAAAGCTGATCAATTTTCTGTGAAATTTTATTGATTAATTATCGAAAACTCTTGATAAAAGTGTATCAACGAAACAAAAAAATCGCAGATATATTAAAATTGCAGAAAAAAAAGTAAATTGCAGAAAATTTATTAAAAGTATCAAAATTTTGCGAGCAGAATATTTGAATATGTTATTAATTAATACTGATATACAGGGTGGTTTACCCAATGAGCCCAATGACATACTTTGAGAAACGAAAGGTGCTGCTATTGCAACAAAACAATGTTGTATGAACATAGATGCAATTCGTCTTTGTTTAAAAAGTATAAGGCTTTATAGATTCTAAAATTAAAAAAACAGGAGATCTATGATAAAACAAGAAACAGTTGCCTGTACTAATAACAAAAATTATAGTGTATGTCATAATCTCCAATAATTCTTTGTTTATAAATTATAAGGCTTTATGGAATTAAAAAAAACAGTAGAGCTATAATAAAACAAGAAACAGTTGCCTGTACTAATAACAAAAATTATTGTGTATGTCATAATCTCCAATAATTTTTTGTTTAGAAATTATAAGGCTTTATGGAATTTAAAATTAAAAAATCAGGAGAGCCATGATAAAACAAGAAACAGTTGCCTGTACTAATAACAAAAATTATTGTGTATGTCATAATTTCCAATAATTCATATTTAGAAATTATTAGGCTTTATGGAATTTAAAATAAAAACATCAGGAGAGCTATGATAAAACAAGAAACAGTTTCCTGTACTAATAACAACAATTACTGTGTATGTCATTATTTTTTGTGAAAAAAAACAGAAATTTCGGATTTTCACAATAGAGCCACCATAGAATAAGATTTAAAAAATTATCGAGGAACCGATTTAAAATTTGAAATCAGTGTGCAAAATGAAACCTATGGTGTTATTTTGGGCGAATCCAAATTGTTGAATATTTTGAAATTCCAGTTAGTAATTTTAAATTTTCCATAAAATATTTAATATCTCAGACATACACCCAAATGATATAGAATGTATACCTAATGATTAAATAATAATAATTAAATATCTCAATATCTATGCGTCTTAAAGAAAAAAAATACATAAAAATGTTCAAGATGTCTTCCAAATGCAATGCTATTTAGTTATTTAATATCGTTCGCTTGAAATAAAAAAAAAACAAAAGATTACTACATAAACAATAATTTTAGTAATTCATAGTTATTATTATATTATTAATACATAGTACAGGCAAGTGTTTCTTATTTTATCATGCCTGTCCCAAATTTTTATTTTTTGAAATCGTCAAAGCCTTACAACTTCTAAACAAAGACGAATCGCGCCCATTCAACATATTTTTGTAGTACCGAACCTGCACAACATAGTTTTTACAATAAATATCACTACCTTTCATTTCCCAAAGTTTGCCTTAGAAGCCAAATAACCATCCTGTATATAAACACGTAAAATGTGATAAAACAAACACACAAAAAACGCGTTAAATGTATTCAAATTGCAGAAAATTTATGTAAATTGCGTAAAATTTTGTGAACATATCGCTGAAATTATTTTTAAAAAAACCCTGAAAATGTTTGAAATTATCAGAAACATTGATAAGAACATCAGAAGTTAAAAAAACGCAGGAAATTTATTCATACTGCAGAAAGTTTATGTAAATTGCGTAGAATTTGATAAAACCATCGCAGGAATTATTAAAAAACACAAGAAATGTAGCAATTTGCAGAAAATCAGAAATTGTATACAAAATTTATTTAAATTTCTGAAAATGTATGTAAATTATGTAAAATTTTATAAAAACATTGCAGAAACTATAAAAAAACAGAGAAAGTGTCTCTGAATTTGCAGCAAATTTAATAAAAACAACAGAAATTGCAAAAGAAACGCACGAAATTTTTGTGAATTACATGAAATTTTATGAAAATATCACAGAAAGTATAAAAAAATTACACAAAATGTTTGCAATTTGCAGAAAATTTAATAAAAACATTAAAAGTTACAGAAAACGCAGAAAATTTATTCAAAATGCAGAAAATTTATATAAATTGTGTAAAATTTAATGAAAATATCGCAAAACTTATAGCACAAATCCCAGAAAATGTATGCAATAAAGCGGAAAGACCCCACAAGGGGTCGATAGCCTAATAAGGATTGTTTGTATATGTGTGCAATAAAATTTGCAGTTTGCAGAAAAGTTTTGCAGTTCTGCAAAATGTTTGCAGAAAAATTAATATAAACATCAGAAGTTACGACTGAAAATACTGAAAGTTTCAGAATAATAACTAATATTTTGAAATATGCCAGTAAATCCCGAAAAAAAATAATACCAAGAAATAATTATGAAAGTTACACTGAAAAATTTCAGAAATTGCCACAAAGTTTTAGGGAAATTGCTAGAATCTGCAGTTAAATAAATCATAATACATATATGAAAAGTATCAGAAGGTACAGACATTGCAAACATTGTAGTAAACTTTTATAGAAATTGTAGAAAACTTAACAATGACATAAAAATTTACAAATATAGATATATTAAAACTTTGGAAATTTTAATTAAATAATAATGGATCAGAAGGTTCAGCAACTTTGAACATAATATCAACGAATGTTACCAACTAGGAAACTTGTCAGAAATTGTTTCAAATTTTCAAACACTATTCTTTTTATTAAAATACGTAAATACGGTAACATTTCAAATTACTGATTATTGTGAATCAGTTATTTGATATATTAGTTACATATTAAGTTATTATCTAATATTTCTAATTTATTAAGAAGATTAAACAATCTTCTTCCTACTTGTTTACTTACATTCATATTTACTTATATACATATTTATAATAATAGTAATACTAATGATAAACGTTAATTTATGTTACTACCTATAAGGTTTACACAGGTGAGTTATTTCTTATAACATGTAAGTTCATAGAAATATATTGCACAATGACGAAAATACCAATGGCTATAAATATCTTACTTACTCTTACTATTATTATCAATATTAGTATTTTTGTTATAGTTTCATCCATTTTAAATACCAGTTATTTGCTATATTGATTTTTTCTTCATTTTATTCTTCTTTTCGAGTACTTACTGGTAAGTATTTTTGTTGCGTAAAGATTTTTGGTTCATATTAAATTTTATTAATTTTTATTATTACCTAACTAGTTTCGGCTTATTTAGGCCATCTTCAGAGGTGTAGTTTTTTTATATATAGTATATATAATATTGAAATAATTTCTTTAGAAGTATTTTGACTTTTTGACAAAAATATAAACCAAATATATAAATATATAAACCAAAAATATTTATAAAGTAAAAATACCTACCAGTAAGTACTCGAAAAGAAGAACAAAAAGAAGAAAAAAATCAATATTAGTCTATTTTACATTATGTATCTTTCAAGGATCACAAACTATAATAATAAAAATATGAAGTTTTATTGAAAATGATAATAAATTCCTAGGAATACATTGCACAATGGCAAAAACACTGATGGATATAAATATCTTATTTACTGTTACTATTATTATCAATATTATTATTATTTTACATTATTAATCATTCAAGGATCACAAAATATAATAAACAAATATGAGTTTGATTGAAAATGATAATAAATTTATTTCTCTTCCACTCTTCAGCAAGATTTATTTTCCATTAAATTGATTCACAATTCTTGCATCATTGTTACTAAAACTCCTCCCATTGAACCATAGTAGAAATTTATTGGCAATGAAGTGGTTATTTAGATGCAATTATAACTGTTATGTAAATTATAGTAATAAAATTGCACATTAATACTCAACATATCTCCTCGCCCTATAGTTCGCATTTATATCTGGTCGCTAAGCATATCAACGCGGAATAAATTTAAAGCCAGATATGTATCATGATGTGATATCAACTCATCGCAAACAATATTTTTTATTAGTATTGGTAGTTTAGTTATTAGTACAGGCAAATGTTTCTCGTTTTATCTCGGATTTCCTGATTTTTTTAAGTTTTATTAATATTTAAAGCCTTATAACTTCTAAACAAAGGCGATTCGGGCCTATGTTCATATAACTTTTTTGTTGTTGTTACAATAGGATCACGTTTCATTTCCTTTATAGCCTTATAACTTCTAAACAAAGGCGATTCGGGCCTATGTTCATATTACATTTTGTTGTTACATTTGAATCATCTTTCATTTCCCAAAGTTTGTTATGGAACCAATTAATCACCCCTCCTTGACCCTCCTCCAATTATCTCGTGCAAAATTATACGGCTGCCGAAAAGTCAACTTGTGAATCAAGGATGAATCAAGGATCCTCAAGGATGTTAAATGTGCCACGCTATAACCATCCTGGTAGAATCATCAGAATCATTAGAACTGAATTGTTCCATAGCGATTAGTTCAAATATGTAATGCTCCAACACATATCATCTAGAGGTGAATTGTTCCATGGTGAATCATTGGGAGGTGTAATGTTCTAGCAAAAATTGATCTTGATTAAATGACCTTTCCATTAAATGTTACGATAAAATTATATCGTATTTTCAGCAACGTATTGTTTTGTGGTAAATCTTTTAAATTGGAAACCATTACGTACTAGTACGAAATGAATGACATTTTGGCATATAAACGTAAAAAGTTAGCATTTTCGGACAGTCGAACATAAATATTTTTTATCCTTCAGCTGAATCGTGATGCAGTGAATTGTGGAATACCTGTCCACCATGCTAAGGGACTTTTTGATTTGTTCCATTAGGGCTGTGTTATCATTGTATATGAAAATACATGATACAATATACAAATATGAAAGTACATGATAAGACTCTAGACTCTAGCCAATTCATATATAAGGGAAATCGACAATTTTTATGTAGCTCTGGGCGAGAATCAAACCCACGCCTATAGATATTAAAAGTCGGGGCCTTAATTAACTATTTCATGCGGGCTTGTTTAATAGACTTATTTAGATTCACACAAATATACAAATATGAAAATACATGATAAGAGTCTAGACTCTTCACAATTCATAGTATAAGGGAAATCGATAATTTTGATGAAACTCTGGGCAAGAATGAAAGCCACACCTATAGATATTAAAAGTCGGAGCCTTAATTAACTACTTCATGCGGGCTTGATTAATAGACTTATTTATATTCACACAAACATACATATATGAAAATACATGATAAGAGTCTCGACAATTTATATTATAAGGGAAATCGACAATTTTGATGAAACTCTGGGCGAAAATGAAAGCCACACCTATGGATGTTAAAAGTCGAAGCCTTAATTAACTACTTCATGCGGGCTTGTTTAATAGACTTATTTAGATTCACACAAATGCACTTTCGAGAAGAGGCCGTATAAAATGGTCGTAAATGGATGTTCATATGGTGACCGTGACCTCGCATTATAACTTTCTTTCTAATTCGTCGCTTCGGATGTAATTACCTCGACTTATTTCCGTTGAACAAATCCATTATGCTATCACATTATTATTAATATTATACATATTTATTAAGCAGCTTATAAAATTCCGTCCGTACTTATTAAGAGCCTCGTGATTTCACTTCAGACACAATTACTCTTCGTAATATGGCTTACACAGATGAATTTCGAAACGGACAATGCGGCTGAAACATCAATTAAACGATTTTCTACTTCCTATACACGGCCGAGCGCCGATAAAGGAGATTTATGTGCTTGATCGTTGCCGGCGAACGAAGCAAAAAAGCGTGTACTCACTGCCCCGGAGCGAGGTTTCTAATCTTCTCTGGGTAATCAAATTACAAGCTAATGAACCTTTTCGTACGCACGCACTCAGAAAAAAAAAACACCGAGGAGATAGGCTAGGAAATGTTCGGTAACGCAATATGACAATGTGAAACTCGCCAACAGCGGCGAAATTAAGAAGAGGAAGTCGATGGGGAAAAAAAGTTGTTGGTCCGTCTAAGGAGTCGATGGTTGGGATCTTGCATTGGTCTGCAGACTTGTATTGCATGCCATGTTTACTGTGGAATCATGTCGTACAGCATAAAGTGCCTTATAACTTTGTTTCTGCTATTTTAAACCATAAATAATGGGGGAAGCGCTGGAAGCCTCATCTAATCACTAATCAAAAATTTCATAGTTTCTATATTCTAAATTTAAGTTTTGCTGAGCATTACTCTATAATGCATCAGTTTCATAATACGTACCTACTACACTGTTACACATTAGAGATTGGCAGCTAATGAGGTGTTCAAATTACAGCTCTGATATATCATTAGTACATACCACTTCAATTCAAGAATTTTATTTTTTCTCGGTTCGAAAATTGAACCCACAACTACGAAGTAGTCGGAGCCTTAAATAATTTCATGCTAGGACATAGGAACATGGAAAACACCCAAAATTGGGCAAAACTGTATATTGCTGTACGGTATGATGTGGTACTGTCCATACGGTTTGGTACAAGAGGTTCTTGGGATCGTGCTAAGCGCCCGCAAAAAATCCTCCTAGTGAAAGTGTCGGTATGTGTGCTCACCACTTATGCCCCATTATGTGCCGCACAAAGGTATCCTCGCGATTTATGCGCGAGTCCGAGTCAAATCCGCGTGAATTACCGACGGAAAACGGACATAATTGCACGTTTCATGCGCGCCAAACAGTCGTTAGACCGACACTCATGCGTGCGACTCTCGGGCGCATAATGCGGAATAAATCACGTTGCGTTATCGGCCGTAAATCGACGGCGAAAACAATAAATTGAGCTATCAATTCTGTAACTGCACGTATATTTAAGAGCAATTTGCATTATCTAATTAAATGGAACTGGAGGTCAATCCTTATAATATAAATTATTAGAGCCCACGCAACGCAGTTATTTTAAACTAAATCCGACGCCCACGCCTCCGATGAATAATCACCTGACTAGCGTCATTACGGACCTAAAATATTTGCTCGGATTCTAGACCTAAATACATAAACAATGGACACGTCAAGTTCAGGATTTAATACGTTACGCGAACGGCCCACACCGGGATATATCACAATATGTACTGTGATCATCAACCGACTCAAATGCTTACTATTATGATACGAATGGATTTGCAACACATGCGATTATAAAACGCATATTAACATACATATGGACTAGCCTAAACTCACTACTCCTACAATTTCAATTATTATTATTTATGTGTCATTTTAATCTCAGCTTTGGATGGTGTTGAACCCTTATGGGAGAGAAATTCATCTCAACCTGACACGATGATAAATTTCCTTACTAAATGGGGGGTTATTACTGTTATTATTATTCTATTTGGCTAAAGCGTATCAAACATAACATAATACCTATAATAATAATAATAATTCACGGCCAATTATCACAGCAGGAGAAGCCTCCCAGAAGAACCTGCTATTGCATCTGCACGTTGGTAATTGTGGTGGTAATTACAGAGAAACTGGATGCTGCAAATACTGGCCTGGGAGTACGTAATTGCGCGATTATTCTTGAATGTGCATAGCTGCCTTTTGAATTGGCTAGGGAAAAATAGTTTTAACCAATCCTAGATAAAAACATGATGAGTATGTGCTGGGAATGAAGAAAAGTTAAAACTTTATATTCAAATACTTGTACTTAGATATATGACTATAAATTTTAAGTTGTAGCATAAACTGTTCATTATTAAGCTTTTTGTAACATAGAACAAATGATTCTAGTAAGCTTCTTGTAATAGAATAAATGACTCAAATCCTCACAAGAATATTTAATATAAAATAGGACATATAGGATATATGTGAATATAATCTTTTTTTCTTAAAAATATATGAGTTTTCATCTCTCAAAATTTGACCCCTTGAAACCCCACAGTTACGCAGAAATAATGGTTCAATATTTTGCTATTAAGATTTTTTACTCTGAATTTTGTGACCAACATCGCCACGTGAGTTCTTTGCACAAACTGCATTTTTAGTGTTAAAGTCTGAAAAACAAATTTAAATAAAATTGCCAAATAACTTTAGTTATTATATTTTATCATATTTTAATTTTAATTAATGTTAATTTCACAGATCTAATTATTTGTGCATATGCCTATAAAGTTGTATCGGTTGTACGTATAGAAATCGATTCTTGTTATAAATAAAGTTGAGTCCAGTTTCCAATTTACTTAAACCGCGCATTATTCTATCGATCACCTGCGGGTATCGATTCCGCTTGGATTAAGAACGACTCCAGCACCATCAACGGTAGCCGTGCGCGTGATCCTCTCGATTGATGATTAATTTATGTCTCAATCGCCTCCTGATTGTTTCTGGGTCGACCGGATTGTCTTTTGCTTACGAAACGCGCCGTTTAGCTTCTGAGTTAGGAATGCCGCGATCCGCCGTTGAATTCCTCGGCTCGTCTCTCATATGGCACGAGTTAATTACACATGTTCTGTCGAACTCTTTGAGCAGACAAATTTTAGAATATATTTGTGCATTTTGAACATTTCGACTCGTTTGCTTGGGAACTTTCCAAAAAAAATAATAATGGCACGAGTTAATTACACATGTTCTTGTCGAACTGTTTGAGCAGATATAAATTTCAGAACATTTTTCGACACGTTTGGTTAGGAACTTATCAAAAATTGATAATGCGTAAACATGTTTAAAAATACACGCTAGTTGAGCAGACAAATTTCCTAAAATATTTGAACATTTTGAACATTTCGACACATTTGTTTGCAAATTTATAAAATATATATGGCGTAAACGGGTTTAAAAAATATCAAAGCATTTATATGGAATTTTTTTAATACTTCTAAAGGAGCAAATTTATGTCTGCACAAAAGCTCGTTACGGCAATTTTTCAGTGAATCTTAAAAAATAACTCGATTATTTAAACAAAAACACAATAAGAGAGATTTATTTTTTGGACTTTTGCAAGTTTTGGTGACTAATAAATTATGCATCTGCTACACTGAATTTTGAAGAAAATGAATTTGGCCACAAACGGCGTTTCAAAGAAACAGATCAAGTTGGGTAACTTGATCTGTCAAACCTCAACAATTAAATAAGATACAAAATTATAAGATACAAAATTGTCTAAACCTCAAAATTTAAATAAGATAGAAAATTGAATTGAAAACTGAAAAATGCCTTGATAATTTTTTTTAAACTTGATTGCGCCTTTTTGAACTTAAAATTATTAAAAAAATTGAAAAGTCCCAATCATTTGATTTTTTGATCTTTTGAATTACTACAAGTTAATTTCCCCTTACTGTATACCAAATCTCAGGTAATTCCAATAAACAATTTCGAAATTATTTAACGATTTCCATACTTTTTATGGTATACTGTGTGTCAAAGGTGACAGTCATTAGTTATATTGACTTCAAATAATGTAGTTTGCTTATTTTTCTTTCATTTCTTATTTATTATTATGGTATTTCTTTTCTTAGTTACTCGTTAACAAGTGACAATAGGAAAAATGTTCACTCTTAATTTTCGATTGGTTTTGGCCGACTGAATTGGCACGGGTTTCACTTTTGAGACACCCTGTATAAATCTATCGTGTAACTACAAATTCAGCTTTAAGACTATCTGCCCTGTTTCACATACATAATCCTATAGATCTGTGTTGAATATATGCATTCCAAAAGGGAGCAGTGATTGAATGGATCAATAAAACCACTCAAAACCATATTTGTAGCCGCGATTTACCACATCACGCGGTCCGATTTACGTGAAGTATTCCACGGGATTTTAACGGCGGAATACCTGAATATTTTGTAACCCTTTTGAAACATAAGTCGGCATTAAATTAACATCAATCACCGCTCGAAACGCATGCAAAATTAGCATATTTACAAATCGCTGGATATTTATCATTCGTAATTACATCTGCCAAGACATCAATTTCATCAGTAACCATCAGAATTCAGAGCCATCCATTATTACAGTGTTGCCCCATTACATAGGAAATTATATTATTAAGAGCGTGCGTTAAGGCAATTTTTCAGTAGTTTGTAAGAAAATAATCCGAATTACAAAAAGTACTCATTTTTAGAAAATTCGGAAATTCGTTTTTATTCAGAAATTCGTGTGGACAACTTCTCAAACATCCTTATTTTTTTTATAAATCTGAAACATTAAAGGAAATTGCCTAGAAGTTTTCAGTAATTCGGAAAAAATAACTAGAATTAAAAGAAATAGCTCATTTCCAGAAATTTCCTTTTTTTTAATCAGAAATTTGTTTCTCAAAATCGACAGTTTTTATATATCCAATACAATAAAGGACATGGCTAGGAATATCCGTTAAAATGATTGAAAATTTTCCACATAAATGCCTCGATTTGCCTCGATGCTTCGAAGCCTCGATTTTGAATATGAAATTTTTCCAATTTTTCACAAATCCCAAGCCAATCTACCGGATAATTTTCTGAAATTTGTCTGCACAAAAGCTCGTTTCGGCAATTCTAAAGTATTCGGCTATTTTAGTAATTCTTAAGAAAATATCTCGATTATTAAAAAAAAAAAATACCTACTCAATAGGAATATACTTGACGTTCTTATGTACAGTAATCAGCATTTTTCAGAAATTCGTGTCGATAATTTATCAAAAAAGTACAAAAGAATGAAAAGAAATCGTTAAGAATATTTCAATTTTCTAAAAGGTTTCTAGTACCTAATCGTTTACAATTTCCCTAGTAAACGTATCGATAATTTTGCAGAAATCAGAGTCGATAATACTAAGAAAAATCTATTTGTAAATCACCACAAATCTTCTTGAGAATATTGAAAAAGTTGCTCTTATGCCTCGATATTTTTGTTTACTTGTTTACGTCTTATCAATTTTTGAAAAGTCCAAAGAATATAAGGCGGAAAATTTTCTAAAATTGACTTCTGCACAAAATCTGTTATGTAATGTAATGTAATTAAAATAATGTTATGTAATTCTTAAGAAACTAACTCGATTATTTAAAAAAATTCTCAATAGGAATATCTTCACGTTTTTAAGTAAAATACTCAATAAAAATACTAAAATAGGAATATATTTGACGTTCTTTAGTATAGTAATCAGCATTTATCAGAAATTCGTGCCGACAAATTTTCAAAAATAAAAAAAAAACTTTTTTAGAAAATTAAGATTTTCTGAATGTCTAGCAATCGTTTAAAATTTCCCTAATACACGTACTGAAAGATATGCAGAAATCATAGCCGACTATACTAAAAAAATATATTTTAAAGCACTATGAATCTCCTTCAGAATTATTGAAAAATTTCCATCTAAATAACTTAATAGAGCACAAACACGTTTACACGTTATAAATTTTATGTCGACAATTTCTTAAAAATCGACGTTTTATAAGAAATCCGAAACACTAAAGGGAATCGATTTTTTAAATCGTCAAGAATATCCTTTAGAATTATTGAAAACTTTCCACATAAATGCCTTTTTTCTAAATTTCCACATTATTTTTTTTAAACCCGTATACGCCATATTTTTTTTTTTTAAGTTCCCAAGCAAATACGTCGAAATGTTCAAAATGTTCAAATACTTCCTGAAATGTGCCCAAATAACTTGTATTTTTTAAACATGTTTACGCATTATCAATTTTTGAAAATTTCCCAAGCAAATGAGTCGAAAAATGTTCTGAAATGTATGTCTGCTCAAAGAGTTCCACAGAACATGATGTGTAATTGACAGGAACCTCCTTTAGAAGTATTGAAAAATTTCCACATAATTGCCTTGATATTTTTTAAACCTGTTTACGCCGTATTATTATTTTTTTTAAGTTCCCAAGCAAATACGTCGAAATGTTCAAAATATTCAAATACTTCCTGAAATGTGTCTGCTCAAATATATTGTATTTTTTAAACATGTTTACACATTATCAATTTTTGAAAAGTTTCCAAGCAAATGAGTCGAAAAATGTTCTGAAATGTATGTCTGGTCAAAGAGTTCCACGCACTTTTTTTTACGCACTTGTCCTAAAAAGTATCACTTTACGCAGGATTTTATCGTAGATCTTAATATTGATTTAATAGTTGTTTATGATAAAAGTTCGTAAAGCAGTATTTTACCACAAAAAATCATACAAAGTTTTTACTACGTCAGCTTTTATGAAAAACAAGATAGAATTTAATGCAAAATACTATCTTTTTTTTAAATTGGTGTGTGAATTAATTGTGTGTAAAACTTATTTTACGCACAGCTGATTTTTTTACGCACTTGTGCTAAAAAGTATCACTTTACGCCGAACAGTGCGTAAAAACTTGGTATGGGCACTGTCGTAGAAAAATATTGTTTTTACATTTTTTCTACAACTGCTAAAAATTGTCAATAAAACTGTATAAAACATTTTTCAGAAAACAAGTGGGTCATTGTTCATTAGGTATTATTATTTTATCGCTGCATTCAAAAATTCTAAGAAACCCACAATTTCTAGTGTATAGTTAAATATAATATGCTTCTACGGTTGTAGAAAAAATGTTGCATACAACTCGTATGCGAAATTGTTGTATAATAGTATATTAAACAACAAGTGATATAAGTCATTGGTTATAGCACAGTCCAAATTTAATACAATTGACAATCGACTTATCTTTAATTGAGTTTTTTTATTGCTTTATAATTTGCGCCCTTTTTTATATAAAATAAGTATGTATTTTCTATAAATAATTCATGTTTTAATAGTTCTTTCATTTTAGTTGGTAACACCCATTTCACATTTGTTTAACTTGAAGTTCAAATTAATTTATTGACACTTATACATATAGCTTACATTTCAATACATTTTATACACTTCTTGTAGCGCCCCAGATTGAAATAAATTTGCCATTGGCATTGGGAATCTATTGTCATTGTGTCAGAAAATCACCCATTGCACATAACACATAACCATCACTAATATTTTTATTGCATATTGCGTCCATTTATCAGCTAATCACTTGTCCGTACATAACCCTCTTGCACTGGTCAAATCATGACATATGGCGTGAAGTTCGTCAATGCGTACCATCTTTGAAACATAAAATTGAGCGTGCTCTAGGCTGACATGTGTGCTAATAGCCGGAAAATTATAAAAATAATTATTGCATAACAGTATTTTGTTTTCCATCTTTATTACATCACTGTTTTCTTTTTAATTGTATGTAGCTACTGAATATTCATATCTGCCCTTTATAATAGTACCACCATACATTTTTACTGATAATCCATGTGTTTTGTCCGGTTCAAATCTGCTCATAAAAAAAAACAATCGCTGCCTACCATCGCAAAAATAAATCGTGCATTACAATATCTTGAAAGAGATTGTTGCCTGGCAATAATTCGGCATTCATTTCTAATCCGTAACACACGCGATTATCATCTCCTGTGGCCGAACCCATCCCATCCCGCCTCCCACGCCAGCCTCCGCAGGACAACGGATCCGTTTAAAATTCCTCTCACCAAAACCTAATTCCTAATCTGCCGAGATTACACGACTGGACTCACCATCCGCCAGATTATTTATGTACCCAAAGCGAGTATCTAATTGAAATCCATTGTAACAGATTTCTACACCGGCACTAATGCCCAGGCACGTGAGTTCCGTTGTCACTGCGATATCAACAGTATAAAGTATTGTTTCAGACAATCGTATAAGAAAAAATATAAAAGCAAAATAATATTAATAGTCACGATAATGTAAATAATAGTATATTGAATTATGGGCGCAATGATGATTGATGATAGTTATAATCTATCGCTAGTACTTATGTACTCATATATTTGTACCTAATTTTGATGTAATAATAAGATGTGGTCCAAAATCAATTGACATTGGTACATTAATTCTCATATCTATGCTTAGATATTGAATTCGTATTTAATCAGCATATTTATGCTTAAAACTGGATTGTAAATATTTGGGCTTTGGGCTGATGGTTACATGTTTATAGACAATATTTACATGGCTGGGATGGTGCTTAATAGTTAATATTTGCGTGGCTGGGAATATAATATCCAGCCAGAGGATATACGAGTAATATTTATAAGTTGTGCAAAAATTAAAACTGTTGGGGCGATTATTTATTTTTAGCACATACCTGAGCACCGTATTTTTCTCCTTTCAAAATCTCATCTTGTCTGACTAGGTTGACAGCTACCTATTACAGTCGAATTTTTAGCTTCGTCTGTATGATATAATTTATATAATCGTCGATTATAGTTAATGAGATTATAATACATACACGCAAAATTGGTCTTAAATATTATATAATTATTTGACTTGCAATGCATTTAGGCGAGATTATCATAAACGCGGCAATTTAGATTTGACTTAACGGTAGTTCACGAGCAGCCGAGCAAATTAACTTATTTGCATAAAAACGAGGAGCAAATATTCACTCGCCAGCCGGTAACGTTACAACATCTTAATTAATTAATCAACACCGTCAGCCAGTTCGTGACATTCCGTTTTTATCGCATACTTCGCCGTTACTTATTCACGGCGCGTCTATCAATAGTTCCTTATGAAGCTTCGTGTGTCTGTGTGCTTAACTGTGCTCTGTGTGAGTTAAGCACAATGTAAATCGCCGCCAATCCCGAGGCTACGCCCTTCGGTTGTTCTGTGACAAGTTAATGGAAAACAGATTGCATCTGCTCCCGTTATAATTTATATTAATTGAATTTGTTTTAGACACAATGAGCAAACACGCGTTTTGTTATTGCGCCGGGGAACATGATAATTTACACGCTAGGGATTGTGACAAGTAACGCGATTTTAATAAGGATATATGGCACAGCGTCGTATCAACATGTTAATCTGCGTGTAAAAATGTCACAGGCAATGACTTACTATTTATGGATTAGCAATAATAATCTCTTAGGTGTTTGCTTGCACAATTACACCAATAATTAATCAATTAATCCCATAGTTCCCAATCAATACGCTGTCTGCATAAATATGCTGCAATACCCACACTATAATTGGTGATTAATAAAATCACGATTGCACCACACACATCCCAATAAAAGTGTGCTGCATACCAACACTTCCTCATGGACATATTTTAATTACCACCAAATTAATTACAATAATTAAAACTTAATCCCATCCCTTAAGGTATAATTTGTTCTTGAGCCGGAAGCGTCGCTCACGCTGTCTCATAACAGCACCAGTGAAAAAATTGTAATTACAAGAGGTTTCCATCCGGCTGCAATAATTGTGATGGACCTGTCCCGGGGCTCAGCTAAACACACATTGACAAAAAAGGCTATTTATTCAAAACATGTCCCGGATCACTTAGAGCCTCTTACGAAATTAATAAGTCTGCGTATTGAAGGCATTAGCGTGTCGTGCCTTTAATTATGCTAAGTCCGAGGGGGTAATTATAATAATGCATTTGCCAGGAGGCCCTCGATAAACGGTATTAGAATTGCTTTATTTCCTCGGCCGGTTTTTAATCGGGTGCTTTCTAATCCGCGTAAATTATTGCGTGTGGTTTGTTTTGGCGTGGTTTTCGTCCATAATTTTTAATTAACTGCTGCCGAATGATCAGGCATTGATGGCTCAATTATCATCACAACGTGGAATATATGAATGGTTGACGTAAATCAGTGGATTAGGCACGGTTTTGATGTGGAAAGTTTTTTATCGATTCACAAAACGAAACAAGATTTTAGCAATCCGATGGTAAGAGTAGGATGTTGCAAAATACAAAATTTAAAATCGAATTTTAAATTAATACAAGAAAAGCAACTACACATTAATTTCATTTTTTTGTGCACCTCACGTTTTGACGCATTCATTTTTTTCTGATACATAATTTTATAAATTAGCATTAAGTGAGTTGCTGAAAACTCGAGTGGTGTACGTCCATTTTTTTTAATTCAGAGAAGTTCAGACATATACAAGGGACATGTTCCTGGATCCATTTCTGGACTGAAGAAAAATGACTTCAGGTTTTGAACGGCTTATATATGTATAAATATATAATACCAATAAACCAATAAAACTATTTCCCAATAAAGATATTTTTTATTTGAATTTTGACAATGTAATACATTTCTAACAATCGGGTGTATTTCGTATCATAAAATGTTAGCAGTAACTTGTACGTTACTTGACAGCATCACATTCGATGTCAGATGCAATTGTGTTTGAATGCATCTGACATTCGAACGTAATGCTGTCAAGTAACGTACACATTACTGTTAAAAAAAATTTGATACGCAATTCATCTGAATGGTTCGTCTTGGAACTTTAATTTCATTAACAACATTTATTTCACTGTAATTTTCATATTAATTGTGAAAGTCTGTAGATTCAGGGTGTGTGCCCAAACAGACAGAAGACATTTTCTACGAATAGTGGCGTAATCAATTTTTATGTGATCGTTCGCTATTTCCAGGTGACTTATCACACAAACATGTCAAAATTATTGTAAATTTCACTTTTTTTTTCGCCAATACTATATATCTTTGCTGATACCTCACCTGGGCTCAATACATTGCGCCTGCTGTCGTTTGCAATGGTTTCAGTATACGAGTCATCTGTATCCGGTGGATTATGTTTCACACGGTGTATACGGAGAAAGTACAAACTGTGTGCATAAATCTTTTAATAAATGACCAATTTACTAATTCTTGTATTTTTTCTTTGCAGGTGAGTTATCAACTTCAGAGTTTTACTACAATAAGTTTTTTCCATGAACGGATAAGAAGCATTAGTTTGTAAGTGAACATAACATGTAATTTATACATCCCTTGTAAGTTATTAATATGTTTAAGAGTCGCATTTACCTTGCAATAATAGAAAATATGTTTTTGTCAGGCAACAACATATTTAAAAATTTGTTATGGTAATGGGTTTAAATATATGCTAAGTTCATACCTTAATATTAAAAATGATTTAAATTTTAAATAATAATTCATTCAAATTCTATTTAACTTAATATTAAATTGCCATAAAAAATTTTAGTAATTAAATTCTATGCTAATTCTGAATTTCCATAACCAGTATTAAAAATTGGAAAATTGCAAGCAAATTATATATCATATGCCTTGAAAATTATCACAAATTGAAAGATTCTAAACAAATTTTTAATGAATTACCACTAGCATTATTTAAAATAAGAAAATTCTATGCAAATTAAAAAAGAAATGCAATAAAAGGTATGAAAAATAAGAAAATTATAAAAGAATTGCCAAAAATGCATTAGGAATTCCAAACTTCTTTATTAAATTTTAAATAATCACTATGAAAAGTACTTGTTATAAATTACGGAAACTAGAAGAATTACAAGATGAATTACAAGAGTTACAGAATAAGAAAATCATTAAGAATTGGAAAATTAATTCGGTATTATTAAAATTTTTAAAATTATAAAATAATTGCTTCAAAATGCATGAGGATTTGCAAAAATGATTCGATATTATCAAAATTCTGAAAATTATAATAGAATTGCTACGAAATTCAGAAAATTGCAAGCAAATTATATATCATATGGCTCGAGAATTATCATAAATTGGAAGATTCTAAACAAATTTTTAATGAATTGCCACTAGCATTATTTGAAATAAGAAAATTCTGTGCATACTCAAAAAGAAATGCCATAAAAGGTATGAAAAATAAGAAAATTATAAAAGAATTGCCACAAAATGCATTAAGAAGTCCAAAATTCTTTATTAAATTGTAAATAATCATTATGTAAAGTACTTGTTATAAATTACAGAAACTAGAAGAATTACAAGATTTACAGAATTAAGAAATGCATTAAGAATTGCAAAATTAGTTCGACTAATTAAAAAAAAATTGATATTATCAAAATTCTGAAAATTATAATAGAATTGCTACGAAATGTATTAGGAATTGTAAAATTCTATATTAATTTTTAAATAATTACTATGAAAAGAATTATAAGTTCACCGCACATGCTAAATTATTTGCCATAATGTATGCGAGATTTTAATTTTTATTAAATTACAATGTGGAAGATTCTAATCAAATTCTTAATGAATTTCCATGAGTAGTATTTAAAAATGGAAAAATCTTTACAAATTTAAGGAGAATTATCATTACAAATATTAAAAATAGAAAGATTGCAGGGAAATTATAAACGAATTTCCACAAATTATAAAAGAATTTCCACAAATTGCATGAAGAATTGCAAAATTAATTCAATACTATTAAAACTTACAAAATTCTGAAACAATTGCCATGTCTGTCAAAATTCTATATTAATTTTTAAAGAATTACATCGAAAAGTAACAAGTCAAATACGTGTAGACATTGTAAATTCTGAATTTATTGCCATTAAAAGTGTTAACAAATGAAAATGTCTGTACAAATTCTGAATTTCCTTAAACAGTATTAAAAAGTAGAAAATTAACATAATAAAAGATGGATAAACTAAACTGATGAGTTATAGTTTTTCTGAATATAACTAATAATTGGTGGCAAATTATGACACTTTTTATGGCAATTCATTTTAAAAACATTAAAATGTTACAGTTTTTTCAGGCAAGAAATATACTGTCAATAGTAATGACTTTACTATTGACAGTATATTCTTGACACTATTGACACTATTTACACTATTTACACTATTGACAGTATCTTGCCTGAAAAAACTGTAACATTTTAATGTTTTTAAAATGAATTAGCATAAAAAGTGTTAACAAATGACTAGTTCTATAATTCTGAATTTTCTTATACAATGTTGAAAATTAGAAAATTCGCATAATAAAAGATGGATAAACTATTTTTTTCTAAGACGTTAAACTAAGTTTTTACGCACTCTTCACAGTTCGTAAAGTGACTTTTTAGACCAAGTGCGTACAATATTCACCTATGCGTAAAAACATCAACTGTGCGTAAAATAAGTTTTACACATAATTTATTCACTGGCCATTTTAAAAAAGATAGTATTTTACAGCAAATTTTACTTATAAGTCAACATTAAATGACTTATAAGTAAATATAATGATATATAATTAAAAAGACTTAATGACTTATACTTAATAACTAATGATTTATCTCAATGACGTATTATTATACGAAAGAAGTTCAAAACTTTAAACATTCAAGTAAATGATACAATTGGTACAATGTGAGATATTCAATTTTCTCATGATAGCTGCCGCAGAAAAAACTTTGTATGATACACTTTCGTAAAGAGCGCTTTTCTTTGAACTCGGCTGTGCCTTATTCAACAAAATTCACTCTCGTACAAAAAAGCACTACTTTACGAACTTGTATCATGAACACCTATGAGTTTTAGTTTTTCTGATCTAACTAATAGTTAACTGTATGTTGCAACTCTGACTCTCCAAAATCGTTACTATTGCCAGTATATTTCTTGCATTGAAAAAAACTGACAATGTTCAATTAAGTTTTCTAAATAAATTGCCATAAAAAGTGCTACCAAATGAAAAATTCTATACACATTCTGAATTTCTTTAAACAATATTAAAAATTAGAAAATTGGCATAATATGCGTAAAATGTGCATAAAATAAATTGATGTCTTTAGTTTTAGTTTTTCAAACTGGTTTGCAAAATGAATGCCATAAAAAGTGATACTAAATGAAAATTTCTATGCACATACTGAATTTCCTTAAACGATATTAAAAATTATAAAATTGGCATAATATGCGTAAAAGATGGATAAAATAAATTGATGAGTTTTAGTTTTTATGATATAACTAATAACTAACTATAGGGGACAACTCAATACTCCGCAAAATCAATACCATTGCCAATAATCTGGCAGTGGTATTGATTGGCTTGCCTCAAAAAACAGACAAAATTTTAAAAATAATAATGTTTTTAAAATGGATTGTCATAAAAGTGTTAACAATTGAAAAATTCTATACAAATTCAGAATTTCTTTAAACAGTATTAAAAATTACAAAAATGGCATAATAAAGGATGGATAAACTAAATTGATACGTTGAGTTTTTTCTCAAAATCATTCAAAATCATTACTATTGTCAGAATATTGCTTGTCTAAAATAAACTGACAAAATTTAAAACTTTTAATGTTTGAATTTCACATTAAAAATATATGTAAAAATTGTATGTTTTATATCGCAACACACATAAGTAAAACTTAAATAATTGTGGTAACAAATCACCAGTGTCACTTTTGAATGATTAAATTTCTATAAAACAAATCGACACATGTTGATCATGAACATCATGAACTGAAAAATAGGAAATTTGAATTGTATCAATATTCTTCTGAAATAGCAGTGTGAATAAATAATGATTTCATACTAATTGTGCTAAAACTTCTACAGCTAAAAAGCTAAGCTAAAAATAAGCCATATAAGCTAAAAAGCTAATATTGGTAATAAGTAAGTAAGTAATAAGAGCTACATGCAACAATGTATGTTAGAAGATTAGTGGTTCCGTGCCAAAAGTCGAATGTTATATGAGAAACTTAAGAATTGAACGCTGTATATATATTTTACTCTGTTTAAGTTAACATATACATTTTGATAATAACTGCTATTATTCTTTAATTAATAATCATTAATTTATTGTACCTACTTTGATAATTATACAAACAATCTTCATTTATCGAATACATATTACGTAAGAATGGTAAACATGCTAAAAATAAGGTGATATATTATATCACCTTATTATTTTTTTCTTAAGGCAATTCTGTTTAGAAATATGTATAGGTATTTTTGTCTATAATTGTCTTATTAGATTTCCGTGTTTACTAGCGACTAGACATCAAACTGTAAACTGCATAAAATAACAAATAATTTGCATTGTTATGCTTATCCATTAAAAACAGTTACATAGATAAATGAAATGTTGTCATTTATCATATTCCTCATACATCGATTATATTTTACAAAAAAATCTTAAAATATATGACCGTAGGTTAATCAAGTCATATAATCAAATTGAAAATAATTAATTTATGAGAGTTTATCGAAACCTAATGCAAGAACAATGCAACAAAAACATATTTTTTAATAACTTATTATTGCAACTTGGCAGTGCGATTTGCTATGTTAATAAGCCGTATATTAAGAAAAACCTGTAGACAATATTTCTATTAATAATTTTAATTAAAAGCTATCAACCATGTGCGGTGACTAATTGTCTTATTAGATTTCCGTGTTTACTAGTGACTAGACATCAAACTGTAAACTGCATAAAATTACAAATAATTTGCATTGTTATGCTTATCCTATAAAAACACAGTTACATACATAAATCTATTTTTATCATCTTCACACAAAATACCTACGTAATAATGAATCTGTATATTCCAGCGAATACAGATACAGGTTTCAAAATGATCAAGCAAATTGAAAATATTACGATAATTCAAAGTTTATTAATAACAAATATAAAAAATGTGTCATAAACCTACCAACTGAAGCCAATAATATTTAAATTAAATACTACACTCTGCATTCGGGGTATGTAAGAATGAGCAGGTATAATATATTGTTTCAATGTTGGCCTGGGTGAGGATCGAACCTAAAACTATTGATTGCCCAAAGCTGCGCCATAAGGAAGTACACTTCTGGACAAAAATAAGGGACCACTAGTAAAATTCAAAATAAATTTAAAACCAGATAACGACATTTAATGAACCGAATAAATATTTAAATGCAAGTGTTTCCTAACAAATAATAATAGTGTTTAATAAACGTCAATTTATGATATGTGAAATATCTATTGAAACAACTTAAAAATTGGAAAAGTTATTTTAAGTATATTTGGTGGTTCCTTAATTTTGTTAATTTTGTATTATATTTAGTAACAATACATTGCCGTGACTAAATTAATTATGTGATATAAATGTATTATACTTATTTACAACTTCTAATTATAAATTTTATAATAAAGTTAATCGGGTTATTAAAGAATTTTATTCAAAGGATTTTAACATCTACAATTATAAAGTCACCATCTTTACCTATTAATGTCCCTCCAAATGATGTTGCGAATTTGGAATAATCTCTCAAATTACCGCCCAAGAAAGAGGAAAAAAAGAAGCTTTTGGAGCATTAGGAATATTTTACGACTAACTTTTACGACTAGTACGATTGATTTTGAAATAATATTACTATTAATATATGCACATGCACTGTGCGATGACTCGAATATATCCGTTACTACTACGACATAAATCACTGCAGGTGCATAATTAAAATCCCACAAGGCGATCTGAAATCGTACGTCTGAATAGTAAACAATGCTCCCGCGTAAAAAAATCGCTCCCACGACGCCCGTAATGGCACCTTATTTGTAATTTTAATCACGACGAGCAAATTACGAGCATTGACAATAAATAAACGGCACAACAATGCGGCAATCGATAACCGTTCGAAATAATTTATTGGAAAACCAGTAACCCGGCTGGCTGTGTTCCTGCCTTTACGTAACGTCTTCACGTTTCCCAGCGGAAAAAAATCATTAATAACGTCGATAAATTAAACCTCTGTGACACCGATGAATATCCATGCAGTGGTTTTGTTTACTGGTTGCGTCACTTTATTAATCACCGATTTTAATGCAGGTTTAATTTAATAATTAATAACGGTTCGGGGATTAATGGATTTATTTTTCGTGGCTTATTACAGTTATTAGTCTTAATTGCGGGTTAATTAAGATGTTTCAATCTAACTCGTCCAGCATTGTAGCCTCGGTGATAGGCTATAATCAATACATTTTTTAATCACCACCAATTTTATGCGTGGCTTGTGTTTGCCTTAATCAACCAAGACATTATTATGGCCTCTACCTTTAGAAAAACCCATCGAGTTTTCATAATTATGTAGCCATAAATTATTATAATTACTACATACACATGTATATTAATTTTTCTATTATTAATGTCTTTATAAAATGTAGATAGATTAGCAGTTAATCATTCGCACGCCTTTATACCTTCTATATGACAAACTAAGGAGATAATATACGTGTAAGTTTAAGTCACAGCCCTGATTTTAATGTACATATACTTTGGAGTTTGAGTCTCATCTTAAAATTGTTCAATTTAGCTCTGGATATCAATTCTCTATACAAGCTAACTTAATTAAGCTAATTAAATAATGTTTATCTTATTTAACAGTTTTATTAGTTAAGATATGTATATCTATATTTTGATTGCAAAGCAATCATCTTCAATAAAGCTAATTTAAAAAAAATGAATTCAATTAAGTAATTGTGTAAATAAAAATATTTTTTTTATTTTTTAAGACTTTGATTGATAATGACCTGTAATTAGCTAAGTAGTGGAAACTATAGTCACAAATAAATAAATTTATGTTATACTCGCAAAGTACCTTGTGTTATTTATAATTAAATAATTAGTTTTAGATTTTTTTGCGCTTATAAAAAAGGTTTTAGATTTTTGAACATAGGTTTTTGTTTATATTACATATAGCAGGTAACTTGTAACTATAATCATCACCAGATAATTTGTTACTACTTCCATAAAACTGAAATCCCACCCTCTCTCATATCGGACTGTAACTATAATCCACACCAGATAATTTGTCACTCCTCCCATAAAACTGGAATCCCACCCTCTCTCATACCGGACTGGACGAAACAAATGCAAGTACAACTCTTGGAGTATCCTATCGAGGTACGATACTGAGCTGAAAGTTCCTGAGTAATAAAGTTGCTTATTCCAAAGCACTTCATTTCTAAGGAATCAAAGGAATTCAATTTACGATTTATGCTTATGGTTTATGCTCTGATTATTGGTTATGCTTTATAGCTCAAAACCGCTGCAAGTTTTCGGTGCATTCTCGTTAGTCGGCCCACCAGCGCCAGCGGGCGGGATTTTAGTTTTATAGGAAAAGTGACAAATTATCTGGCGTAGACTTTATGCGTTAGGATGCACAGGGATACGTTGGAAGGCACATTTTGTACTGCTTTAATTTCATGTATATTTTCTCGCAAGTTTGAGAACTTGCTTTATAACATCTCTTATAAGCTTTATGATTCGAAACCGCTCTTGCAAGTTTACGATGCATTATCGTTAGTTGGCCCACCAGCCCCAGCGGGTGTGATTTTAGTTTTATGGGAAAAGTGACAAATTATCTGGCTTTGACTTTATACATTGGGATGCATTGGAACGCATATTTTGTACTGCTTTAATTTTCGGTATTTTTACTCGCAAGTTTGAGTGCTGTATAACATCCCTTATAAGTAAATATTTTTGTCAAGATTGTTTTTCTCCAAAATTCAAAATAACTACGGTGTTCCAACCAAGGACACATTGTATCCTTGGCGGGGGCACCTTGTTGTCCTTGGTTGTCCACACCTCCCACAAAACTGGAATCCCACCCTCTCTCATATCGGACTGGAAGGCACAAATGCAAGTGCAACTCTTGGAGTATTTTAGCTTATTGAGGTACGACACTGAGCTCAAAGTTCCTGAGTAATGAGGTTGCTTATTCCAAAGCACTTCATTTCTAAGGGATCAAAGGAATTCAATTTATGATTTATGCTTGTGGTTTATGCTCTGGTTATTGGTTATGCTTTAATAGCTCAAAACCACCCCCGCAAGTCTAGGATACATTCTCATTAGTCCGACCCACCAGCATCGGGCAGGGTTTCGGTTTCATGGGAAAAGTGGCAAATTATCTGTCGTGGACTTTAGTAGCAAACAAGTAGATGCTGAGATATGTTTACGTTCTGGTTATTGGTTATGGTTTAATAGCTTAAAACCGCTGCCGCAAGTCTAGGGTACATTCCCATTAGTCAGACCCACCAGCATCGGGCAGGGTTTCGGTTTTAAGGGAAAAGTGGCAATGTCTGTCGTGGACTTTTAGGTTATTGGTTATGCTTTATAGCTCAAAACCGCACCCGCAAGTTTAGGGTACTTGCGCATTAGTCCGATCCACCAGCCTCGGGCGGGGTTTCTGTTTTATGGGAAAAGTGGCAAATTATCTGTCGTGGACTTTAGCAGCAAACAAGTAGATGGTGAGATATGTTTATGCTCTGGTTATTGGTTATGTTTTAATAGCTCAAAACCGCTGCCGCAAGTCTAGGGTACATTCTCATTAGTCCGACCCACCAGCATCGGGCAGGCTTTCGGTTTTATGGGAAAAGTGGCAAATTATCTGCCGTGGACTTTTAGGTTATTGGTTATGCTTTATAGCTCAAAACCCGCTCCCGCAAGTTTAGGGTACATTCTCATTAGTCCTACCCACCAGCATTGGGCGGGGTTTCGGTTTTATGGGAAAAGTGGCAAATTATCTGTCGAGGACTTTAGCAGCAGACAAGTACATGATGAGATATGTTTATGTTCTGGTTATTGGTTATGGTTTAATAGTTAAAAACCGCCCGCGCAAGTCTAGGGTATATTCTCATTAGTCAGACCCACCAGCATCGGGCGGGGTTTCTGTTTTATGGGAAAAGTGGCAAATTATCTCTCTTGGACTTTTAGGTTATTGGTTATGCTTTATAGCTCAAAACCGTTCCCACAAGTTTAGGGTACATTCTCATTAGTCCGACCCACCAGCATTCGGCGGGGTTTCGGTTTTATGGGAAAAGTGGAAAATTATGTCGTGGACTTTTATGTTATTGGTTATGCTTTATAGCTCAAAACCGCTCCCGCAAGTCTAGGGTACATTCTCATTAGTCCGATCCACCAGCATCGGGCGGGGTTTCGGTTTTATGGGAAACGTGGCAAATTATCTGTCGTGGACTTTAGCAGCAAATAAGTAGATGATGAGAAATGTTTATGCTCTGGTTATTGGTTATGGTTTAATAGCTCAAAACCGCCCCCGCAAGTCTAGGGTACATTCTCATTAGTCCGACCCACCATCATCGGGCGGGGTTTCGGTTTTATGGGAAACGTGGCAAATTATCTGTCGTGGACTTTAGCAGCAAATAAGTAGATGATGAGATATGTTTATGCTCTGGTTATTGGTTATGGTTTAATAGCTCAAAACCGCCCCCGCAAGTCTAGGGTACATTCTCTTTAGTGCGACCGATGCTGATGAATTTCGGTTTTATGGGAAAAGTGGTAAATTACCTGCCGTGGACTTCATCAGTAAACGAGTAGATGTTGAGGTAAGATGAGTTAGATTGCGTGCAAATCTTGTGTGGATGAAATGTGTGGAAATTGTGTCTGCTGTCGTGGGCAGCAATTTCGCTGTCCGCGCGATGGTGCATTAAGAGCGACACGGTCTGCATTAAGGTATCCAAGAGATCCTGGCATGAAAACGTTTCTATGGTAATCATGCCCACGCCGCCGTGGGTTATGTGAAATTGCAAGCTGGACGCATATTTCAAGCCTCCAATCGTAAAATTTGAGCCTCAATGTATCCGCATTCGCATCACATAATCGCCACGATCACCACAGGTGATGAGTTATCGTCTTATGATTGTAAACAAGAATGTAATCGTGTGTAAATTGTGCACGAGGATTACGTACGGAACGTTCAATTGATTAATGTTTTTGAGGATGGTTGAATTGTAATCGCCGATCATGCACCCAAAATAAAACCAAGTTGATCGCCAAATATGCTTAATTAATTTGATTTGTGTTATTTCGTTATTCCTTTGCCTTGGTTTATTAATTTCATAACTCTCCCAGACTTTTTTGAGATTACGGACTCGTAATATGGTTATTGGTTATGCTTAATAGCTCAAAACCGCTGCCCCAAGTTTGGGGTACATAGGTTACACACGAAATACTCGTGATCGAATTCAGGCGAGCGTAATAATTTTTAATTTAATTAATTACTTAATTAATATTTCAAATAATTTTAAACACATGCATAATTCAAAATGGTAAGATGGCGGCTCCTGCAAAATTCAAAATGGCTATTCCCGCGCATATGTTAGCCAGCCCAACATACACGCAACAGCTCGCTCGACCGGAAGTAAGTAGCCCATTAATCGGCCCATGTATTTCTTATGAAGAAATTGATCCAGAACCGGTGTTGGCCCACTACTCACATAACACATATTTTATTGTAGAATTTAACACAAAATTAGCTTCAGCAATAAACCTGTGTTGTTTTGTAAAAAAATCTTGACAGGATAAAATAATTCAAATATTACTTCATATTTATTCGTAACTGTAACATCTAAAACTCACCTACAGATATATTAGAAAAAAAATATACAGTAGGTATACGCCAGAATTAACAGTACTGAAGTTTAGGCAACAAAGCATACACACCGCAGGGGCCAAATACGGGGCCATGCGTGGAGTTGGTTGCCTAAGCTTCAGTACTGTTTATTCTGATGCATACTGTCCAAGCTAAAAAACAAAAAAAAATGTTAAAGATTCGAATTGGCCGACATAAAAATACAATGTTCTAGTTCTAGTTCAAGTTCTATTAAAAGTTTTTTCACAGAATTATATTTCATTGCAATTTGTTTGTTATATAAGAAGCTAATATTTTAAAGCGATATTAGAATTATTTTAAATGGTTTGCTTTTAACGATGTTTTTGTAATCTTCATAAGTTATATTAAAGTTTTTCACGGAATTATATTTCATTGCAATTTGTTATTATATAAGAAGCAAATATTTTAAAGTCATATTAGAATTATTTTAATTGGTTTCCTTTTAACGATTTTCTTCTAATCTTCATGGTTTTTCATATCATATCAAATGATAAAATAATCAAATGATAAAATTTGTTATAACATAAGAAGCTAATATTTTAAAGCGATATTAGAATAATATTAATTGGTTTGCTTTTAACGATTTTCTTCCAATCTTCATGGTTTTTCATGTCATATCAAATGATAAAATAACTAGGCAGTAAAACGCTCGCCAGGTGTTAAATCGTCCAATTAAGATTTTCTACATTCTTAAGAAACTTCTGGTTGGTTGCTTTAAAGGACACCGTCATTCCCATACTGTTTTTCAAAATGAAAAAAATCATCCGTTGCTTTAAATATGGTTCGTTTGTTTAATTAATCGTTTAAGGCACTGGCTGCATACGAGCGGGCTGACCAAATCAGAACCCGAGCAAAAAAGTGGATGCAAGATGAATTATTAATGCGGCTCTGAAAAATATGATTCAATGGATGGTAATGGGGAACTGGTTGCCATAACGGGCCGCGAATATACGCCAAGCTTCTAATCAGGAGTCATCTACACCGTATTTTATGTCGGACAAAGCCGCACGACTGGAAATCCAAGGCGATTTCCATTCGTTCACCAGCTGGACGCCAATACTTTTCACTCATAACAGAAATAGATAAATATTAGTGAGTTTACTTTGATTTGGCAGAGTTATGAGTACATGTCAACATGTTTGGTTAAGTAACACAAGGTGTCTAGAATAATAGTAACGTTTAAATTATGCTACTTAGGTCCACGCTAGGTAATTTATCACTTTTCCCATAAAACCGGAATACCACCCTCCCTCTTGTCGGACTGGACAACACAAATGCCTCTCTCAAAGTGCATCTCTCGGAGCATCCTAACCGCGGTTTCTTGAGTTTCCTTGAGTAATGCTTCATTTATTATGATTATTATCATTATTACAAATTATTATTATTATTATAACAATAATAATAATTATCATTATTACAAATTATTATTATTATTATAACAATAATAATAATTATCATTATTACAAATTATTATTATTATTATAACAATAATGGTCTTATTAGTATGTGTAAGTTAATTTTTAATTAAAGTTTAATTTTTTTTATTTGTGTATTAGTAGTTCATTATTATTATTTGTGTATTAGCAGCGTCATTCACATATATTTTGGAAACTGCATATTTAATTTCACCTTGCATTAGAACCAATCTGCATTTAATCATTGATTGAGCATATGTACGTGTATTATAAATGCTGACCAACTTATTCAGAACTCTGTATGTTCCTAAATCGTGTTTTATGCAGCTTACATTGACCCAACATAATTAATTACAGATTAAGAAAACCATTAACTCAAAGTTTAAATCATTAAATTATAGAGAATTTCTCAAAGGTATAAAATATGTGTTCTTAATTATCAAAGCAAAACCCACCATTCAGCGTCATGTATCATGGACTGCAACATAACTAAATAAGCAATCCCCATTAATCACACTTTTACACAAAACCGCCCGAAGAGCATCCTCTGGCCTCATTCTTCAACCACCGGTGCGATACTCAATCATGATTAATACGTGTGTAATCCCCGAGGCTAAACGAATCCTCGGTCATGTTTGCAGATGCCCTCCTGAGCAGTTTTCGTCGATATTATGCAATTGATTGAAAAATTGCGTGTAAATATTTTTTGTGCAATCGCAATGTCCGAAGAGCGAGATGTGCGCGGGTCGCTTTGTGCGACATGTTTAGAAAGCTGGAAATTTAGGCGTCGTGCAGATTTATTGTCGTCTGAGGATGAATTACACACGGGCGGCTCGCATGTGACGAAACGGTGATGTTTATTAGAAAAAGCGTTTTGAAATTTGTGGCTCAATCAAGTAATGAGTTATGAAATTCCGCATAAATTTCTAATTAAATAAATATATGAACCAGAATGGCTATTTGTGGGAGCAAAAACAGGTAATGAGTCGTTGCTTGCACAATACAGTAATGATTACAATGTGAGTGATACAGATGCTGCACAATATTAGTAAAAAGTTACATGTAAATATGATGTACAGTAATTACTATTTGGGCAATGTACACGTAGATGCTACACAATATTAATGCTATAAGATACAGTAATTACATCTTGGGCAATGAATGAGATACATATTAATACGCAATCCCACATACATAGATGCTGATCTATTTAAAATTTTGGCAATGTATTACACAATATTAACAAATAGTTTTGTTTTCTTAGCTTTGGGGGTCGATTACTGTAATTGTTTTCAGTATTTAGTTTCATTTCATAATTTGAGAGTCATCTATCGTAATGACGGCACTTTCAATTCAAATTTAATATTTCACTGGCAATTATTAATTATAACGGAATTCGGGCTCACAATTGCCTTAACAAGGTATTCTTTAATGGGGAAATGGTATGATTAAAATATTTAAAGTCGCTAATACAAATCAGCGATTTGCGATTTTCATGTGATTATACATAATAGAATTCATAATTCAATCATTATAAATTCGCTATTGCAATATAGATATTTTATCATCTGTTCTTCGTAGGGAAATATTTTCGTGGAAAATTGCTAAATTGAAAATTTAATTTTCCGCACCTCTACTGCAAATTATATATTTATGCATTGTAATTTGCTATTTCATCATAAAACAAATGTCAAGATAAATTTTAAAATAGCTCAATACTGACAATTCAGATATTTGTAAAATTGATGAATTTTTTATGAAAATCACGAAACTACGACTGAAGACAAATCAAAAATTGGGAATTGCTAAATAGATGCATTTCTAGAATGCAGTACTTTTTCAAGGAAAATTGCTATAAATTTAATTATGCATGACTACTAGAAAGAAGATATTTGTGAATTACAGACTATTAATTCAAAATTATGAAAACTGAAAATGAAGATCAATTTGAAACATAACAATTACAGAACGAAACTACGACTGAAGACAAATTAAAATTGCGAATTGCGGAATCGATGCGTTTTTAGAATGCAGTAGTTTTTCAAGGAAAATTGCTATAAATTTAATTATGCATGACTACTAGAAATCAGATATTTGTTATTTACAGACTATTGTATTCAAAATTATGAAAACTGAAAATGAAGACAAATTATAAATTGGGAATTGCTGAATAGATGAAATTTTGCAATTTGCAATTGAATTCAAAATTATGAAAACCGAAAATGAAGATCGATTTGAAACATAACAATTACAGAACGAAACTACGACTGAAGACAAATTAAAAATTGGAAATTGCTGAATAGATGCATCTTTAGAATGCAGTAGTTTTTCAAGGAAAATTGCTATAAATTTAATTATGCATGACTACTAGAAACCAAATATTTGTGAATTACAGACTATTGAATTCAAAATTATGATAACTGAAAATGAAGATCGATTTGAAACATAACAATTATAGAACAAAGCTACGACTGAAGACAAATAAAAAATTGAGAATTGCTGAATAGATGCGTTTTTAGAATGCAGTAGTTTTTCAAGGAAAATTGCTATAAATTTAATTATGCATGACTACTAGAAACCAGATATTTGTGAATTGCAGACTATTGAATTCGAAATTACGAAAACTGAAACTGAAGATCGATTTAAAACATAACAATTGCAGAACGAAACTACGACTGAAGACAAATTAAAAATTAGGAATTGCTGAATAGATGAATTTTTAGAATGCAGTAGTTTTTCAAGGAAAATTTCTATAAATTTAATTATGCATGACTACTAGAAACCAGATATTTGTGAATTACAGACTATTGAGTTCAAAATTATGAAAACTGAAAATGAAGAACGATTTGAAACATAACAATTACAGAACGAAACTACGACTGAAGACAAATTAAAAATTGGGAATTGCTGAATAGATGCATTTTTAGAATGCAGTAGTTTTTCAAGGAAAATTGCTATAAATTTAATTATGCATGATTACTAGAAATCAGATATTTGTTAATTACATACTATTGCATTCAAAATTATGAAAACTGAAAATGAAGATCGATTTGAAACATTTACAGAACGAATTTTGGGCTCACAATTGCTAAAAGTATTCTTTAATGGAAAATTGTTATGAATAATGTTTTCCAAGTCGCTAGTACAAATCAGCGATTTGCTATATTCATGTGATTATAATAGAATTCATAAAAACTATAATGAATATAAATTAAAAATTATGAACCATAACTATAAGTATTTATAACTATAACAATATAATCTAACTATAACTAAACGGTAACCCATTTTTTTCACTCTGACAGTTTTTGTGGAAAATTGCTGCAAATATAATTTTCCACTTTACTACTACAAATTTGTAAATTACATGCTATTGCAATGAAATATATGATGAAAATTAAAATAAATTTAAAGATAGCAATAGAAAAACATGTTTTTGCTTCACCTCGTTAGCCATTAATGAAAAATTGCATTGTATTGTATTGTATTGTATTGTATGGTATTGTATTGCATTGTATTGTATTGTATTGTATTGTATTGAACTTTATTGGGCTATAAGAAAACATACATCTACGCTATTAAAATAAGCGATTTATGCATTTTCTTGCATATTTTTAGAAAATCTACAAAACTGTAAATCGATATATATTAAAAATTCGCCATTGCACTATAGATATTTGATCAGCAGTTCTTCACTGAGAAATATTTTCATGGAAAATTGCTGTAAATTTAATTTTCCTCGCCTCTACTACAAATTATAAAATTTGTGAATTGTAATTTGCTGTAATTTTCATCATAAACCAAATGTAAAGATACATTTTAAGCTGTTGTAACTTTTTTTTTTCTAAAAAAATCTTTACTGAGATTGTCAGTAATAGCCAGTTTGTAATAGTAATAGTGTAATAGTAAGTAATTAACAGTAGTAATAGTAGTAGTGTAATTCTGCTTGTATTGCAGAATAAATATTTGATAATCAATTTCACATTGAGACATTGTCATGGAAAATTGCTAAAACTTTAATATACCACGCCTCTTCTGCTAATTATAAAATTTGTGAACTGTAACTTGCTATTGCATGAAAATTTATGATGTAAGTCGCTACTGATAATCAGATTTTTGTAAACCTGATTAAATTTTAATGAAAACCGCGAAACTGCGAATGAAGACAAATTAAAAAGCAGTTATTTTTATAGAAGATGATTTATTTCTTTATAGATCGAACCATCTGAATAGATAAATTTTAGAAATCCAGTAGTTTTTCCAGGAAAATTCTACAAAATTAATTATGCATGACTAATAGAAACCTGATATTTGTTAATTATAGATTATTGCATTCAAAATTATGGAAAACTGAAAATCAAGATCGACTAGGAACATAACAATTGCAGAACGGATTTCACGCTCACAATTGCTTGACTATGGTATAATTTAATTGAAAATTGCTATAAATAAAATTTTCCACGTCGCTATTACAAATCAGCGAGTTGTAATGTTTATGTGATTATAATAGATTTCGTGGAAACTATAAATGAAGATAAACTGAAAATTAAAAACTGAATTTTGGAATCCATTTTTTCACTTTGAAATTTTCTGTGGAAAATTTCTACTAATTTAATTTTACACGTTTCTACTACAAATTACGAATTTTAAATTATTTGCTATTGCAATGAAATGTAAGATATATGAAAATTAAAATAGCAATTATGAAAAAAAACAATGTTTTACTTCAACACGTTAGTTGCCCTTAGATATTTGCTTGGATCATGGAAAATTGCATTAAATTAAATTTTCCACGACGCCACTAAAAGTTATGTTGTGCCATGTCACGATTTATGATATTTCTTACAATTTTTAAGAAAATCTTCGTTAAGTGCCATGCTTAATTTTAATTTTAATGTCGACAATTCTCTTGAATCTCAAAAACCTCAAAAATATGCAAAACATCTGAAATCGAATAAATAAAAAGTCGATATTGCAGTATAAATATTTGATAATCAATTTATCATTGAGACATATTCGTTAAGTACCATGCTTAATTTTAATTTTAATGTCGACAATTCTCTTGAATCTTAAAAATTTCATGAATCTGCGCCTCGTCTGTATAATTATAAAATTTGTGAACTGTAATTTGCTATTTCATGAAAATTTATGACACATAAATTCGAAGATAAATTTTAAGCTAGCAGTTGCAGTAAGGATTTTTTGCTAAAAATTTCTTCAGTTATTGAAAATTGCGGTAAATAACATTTTCCAAGTCGCTACTAATAACCAGGTGTTTGTAAATTTGATGTCATTTTAATGAAAATCACGAAAACAAATTACCATATCTGATCATTTGTACATTTGATGTATTTTGAATGAAAATCACGAAAATCATGAAAAGGAATGTAGTAGTTTTTTATAGAAAAATTTAATTTACCATGACTATTACAAACCAGATATTTTCAAATTGAAAATATTTGGTTTGCCAGATATTTATGAATGAAGATCAATTGAAAAGTAATAGTTGCAGAACAGATTTCAGGCTCACAATTGCTTGACTAAGTTACTCTTTAATGGGAAATTGGTATGAACAACATTTTTTAAGGCGCTGTTAGAAATCAGGGATTTGCTATTTTTGTGTGATTATAATAGAATTAATGAAAACTGTAAATGAAGATAAATTGAAAACCTGGAATCGAATTTTGGTAATCCATTTTATCACGCTGCTAGTTTAAGTGGAAAATTGCTGCAAATTGAATTTTCCACATTTCTACTACAAATTCCAGATTTACGAATTACATAGTATTTCGTTTATTGCAATGAAATTATAAAATTTGTGAACTTTAATTTGCTATTTCATCAAAATTTTGATAACAAAATATGAAGACACAACAGTTTTAGTAAGAATTTTTTGCTAATATGTTCATCACTAAGATAGTCAGTAATGCAAAAATGCAGTGAATAAAATATACCAAGTCGCTACTGATAATCAAATATTAGTAAATTTAGTATAATTTTAATGAAAAACACGAAAACTGCAAATGAAGACAAATTAAAAATTAGGAATTGCTGAGTAGGTAGATGAATTTTAGGAATGCAGTAGTTTTTAAAGGAAAATTGCTACAAATTTAAGTTTGCATGACTACTACTACAAACCTGAGATTTGTGAGTTACATGCTATTGCATTCAAATTTATGAAAACTGAAAAGGAATATTGATTATAAAATAACAATTGCAGAACAATTGCAAAAATTCGTCATTGTAATATGTTTAAGCCAGTTTCTTACCACTCTTACTATAAAGCCTAGAGGTGTGATTATTTTCAATAGTTACAAATAAAACTTAAAACAAAATATGATGAAGTATCAGAGAAGCACTAGACTCATGAGATCCACGAGGTCAAAACCGGTCTCCAGTTGTATGCAGAAATGATATCCAAATGTATAAATATTCATAATTATAATTGATTTACCTTTGTTTAGTACTAATACCACCATAAATATTAATTACCACAGGTACCAGCTATGCGTAATGTATCAAAAGTATTATTGAATAGGTTCGTAATCATAAAATTGATCTAATTTAATAAATGTGGCAAGGATCACAGGATAATTCAGTTAGGTTCATTTTTGCAATTTGTAGTATTGATGTATGAGTGCACATAAGAACATTAATGATGAGATTCACTCAGATATAAATTTTTGGCGTTTATAGTATTGATGTATCAGTACACATACGAACATTATTGATGAGATCCACTTAGATAATCATTTTTGGCCTTTATAATATTGATGTACAAGTACACAAAATAACATAAATTATGAGATCCTCTCAGTTTATGGAATTTTCAAAATTCTTCAAACAACTTTACCACAGACTCAAGAAATGTAGTAAAAGTCAATGGACAATTCAATAACATTCAGTTCTGACCTAATTGGACTCAAAAATAATGCCCCTATTTACTTACACGCAGTGAGCTTTATTTAAATTGCAAACAAACTGCGAATTGCTACTAAGGTACATAAGTGCCTTAGACGTGTCAACAGTAAATCCTCCGCCTATTCACATAGCCGTGTGAATTGATTATTAACTGGTAAATACCATTAAAATCCCACTGCAAAATTCACTCTTAACACAAATAGCACGAACCTCTCGAAAGCACTCCACAGATCGTACCGAGGCTGGCGCAGACAAATGCATTTGCTATCATATCACATTTAATCCAAATATTATCATACTGAACACAAATATCAATGTAAGAATGCAGATGACTTTTGAATCAAATTGATATAATTGATATAATTAGTGATAAAATTAGATTCGAATTTCAAGAGAGACCTAGTTTCTTAACTTATCGATTGCTTTTATAATAGAACAAGTGAATTGGAACATTCCAAAGGAAATGTCCCAATTACATATTCAAGGGACATATTCCAAAAATATTAAAAATAAACTTCATCACTAGCTTTTCTTTATATCTTACCTATCAGTTATATTAAAAAAATCATATTTTATAAGTGTGTGTGTATCAACTATAGCTACAAATTATCAATTGTAACTTTTCTAGTACTACGATGTGTTTGCCCCAAAACTTTCTTTTTTATTTTCCCAAATTCGTACTCTAGGAATCTGCCTTTTTCAACTCAGACATTCAATTATGCCTTTTCAATTTTGATTTGAGTTAAGGCTTTGACTCGTCAATAGTCATGGTTTTTAGGGTGATTAAGCGCCCCTAGAATAAAAACTCAATCTGAATGCTTACGTTCATTGATTTTTATTTCGTGGATGCTGAAATTACACTGACAGGTTTTTTGCACGAGAATCCCTGTATAAAGATCAATCGTTATGCGAATATACGATACTTTTGCAGAGCAAAACAAAACATTCAAAAAGTATTTATGACTAATTATTCAAATCCAAGAAATATTTTTAGAGAGGCATCAAATAAAAATAATATGTACCCAATCACATCCCGTACGGCATAGTTAAGACTCAAAGTTATAAATAAGTTTGCGTTTATGTAATTACTTTAAAAATTAATGTTAAAGTGGCATAGTTAAGGCTCTAAGTTAATAAGTTTGTGTTTGTATAATTAAGTTAAAAATGTATCTTAATAAGTAATGTTAAGTAGTAAAGTAATTATCTATAATAATAACTATTATTATTACATATACTTGAATATCAGATCTAATAAGTAATATTCCATCTTCCTTCCAATAATTATGATTAATGCGAAGAGTACTTAAATCATCAACTTATAAAAGGCCTTTATTTGTGCTAACATCATGTTTTAACAAACTTTATATATATCTTGCGTAATTATGATGGATCTTCAGTTGCAATACCGGCGGTTAATAAGGATAAATTTTAGCGATAAAATAGAGGAGTAATTTATGTAAGCAATAATTAATAGCAATTACAGATTTCTTAGGCTGTGAGATATGAACCATCGTAATTATTTCACAATGCACCGTGCTTAGTGAATGCAGGTGGTAAATTAATCTTTCGTTTCGCAAAACTCACAAATAATTATTTACACTTATGATTACAGATGCGATAAGATGAAAATAATTTCTCACTTCGTATAAGTCAAAGTTAAACGCGCACACGTTGAATAGCAAATGTAATGATAAGTACGCCGAATGTACTTAACATCTTTATGCATCAAAGGTCTGAAATTGTTCAAGTATACCGTTTCAAAGATGTATACAAACTGTGCTACACAAATATTACATCATTTCGGTACTCAATTTTTTTTATGGACGAAAATAAACAATCAATAGTTTTTTAAGCGGCTTCCACGACTGTATTTTACCATTTGATTACCATTATTTGACTTTTTTTGATTATGTATTTTAAATATTTATTATTTTTTAAATTTAAAAATAATAATTCTTTTAATAATATTTATTATTTATTTTGATTATTTTATTTTTGAATGGTTTACGATATAATTCAAATGTATCTGATTTTACGTTTTTATACCACTATATGAATCAAATGGAAATATATCTGGATGTTTTCAAACTTTACTACGTGGCATTTCATTTTTAAATGTTCTCTGTTTTCTCTGTTTACAAATGGAAATTGTACTTTTTCTAATCACAAAAAAATAATCGTGTTTGTATAAATGCCAAGAGAGATAAGTATGGTAACCTCTTACCTTACATCGGTTCATTTTGTGCTTTAAAAATTATATTTTTCATTTTACATCATCTGCTATGATATAGAATTAAGTATTACATTGCTAGTGGTACTGTTTTATGTTGCAATGAATCATATTTTTAACAGTCCATAAAACTTGTTTATTTCCCATACCAAATCTTTTGTATTCTCTCTAAGGTGTTTTGTACAGTTTTTTTGTAGTTAATCCATGTTTTAAAACAATTAAAAGCCTCTCTGAAAGCGCATCCTGATTAGTTATTGGCAGTGTGTAACCACTATACGACCAGAATTTTACAAGCATTTTTATGGCCTTGCACCATGTTCGGTTCCTCTTCACATTCATGTAGTTTGTCGGCGTATTAAAGGATGTGACAAATTACATTCTTAGATTACAGTAATACGGGAGGCTAGAGACTACATTCCGAGCCTGTATTTGGCGATGCAGTGAAAATGCGATTTATGCGATCACCATGTATAAAGTTTTACCAAACGTGAATGGTAGAAAATCTTCAGAAAGAAAATTGTGTATTTTATCTAAATTATTTAGAAATATGAAAAACATGAAAATATGAAACTACAAATGTGTGTCCCGATAATGTCTTCTCGATTGTAACAATAAGCGCGGCAGTTCTGCTTAGTTAATTTTCATAATACATACCATACTGTTAAATGTGCTTTAACGGTACTTTATGCTCAACCGATATGTGCGTTAAATCGTTATTTATTTATGATATTCTAAATAATTATAACAGAGCCGGTTTGTTGTAAAATCTCTCTTGTGATGTTAACAACTATTTTGTGAAAATCGCGAACACGGTGCGGCACAGCATGTTAAATTGATTTTTAAGTGCAGCGGTGTTGACATTTACCCGAAAACGACTAAGAGGAATTCCGCCAGCTCACAAAATTTCCACCTATATTACTCGCTTGACCTAAAAAGCCCTGGAAGTCCTGAGGGATACTTTATTTCAGGACACAAACCGGAAATTTTCCATTGACATGAATCAATATTTTTCCAGTATGTAGTATATTAAAAAAAAACTTCACTAATGATTCGCGAATATTTTCCAACATGTTACACAGTCTTCGTATGCAGAGAAAAAAAGGTTTCAATTTTAAGACTTGAAAAATAAACAATTTCCATTTTTTATCACGAAATTAATGAAAAATCTCCAGAAATTATTATATTTATTAGGAAACCTGTAGACATATGAAAAAATATTGGAAAATCGTGGAAATTATTGGAAAATGTCTCGGAATCTTGATGAAATTACTGAGTAATCTCTTAAAATCTTAAGAATTATTGAGCTGTGTATCAAAATTATTCAAAAATCTCTGCAATTATTGATATTGGCTGGAAAATCTGTGGAGGTCTCTAAAATTATTGAGAGATCTTGGTAATTATTGAAAAATTTCAACCCATTAGCGTTTTTTTTTAATCTCGAAATTAATGACAAATTTCCAGAAATCATTATAATTAGTAGGAAACCTGTACAAATCTCGAACAATATTGGGAACTCGTGGAAATTTTTGGAAAATCTCTCGTATTCTTGATGAAATTACTGAGTAATCTCTCAAAATCTTAATAATTATTGAGATATCTATAAAAAAATATTTAAAAATATTTGCAATTATTGATATTGGTTGGGATATCTGTGAAAATCTCCAAAATTATTGAGAAATCTTGGAAATTATTGAAGATTTTTAATCATATAATCCAGAAATCATTATAATTATTAGGAAACCTGTAGAAATATCGAAAAATATTGAAAAATCGCGGAAATTATTGGAAAATTTCTCGGAATCTTGATGAAATTACTGAGCTTTTTTTTTAAATCTTAAGAATTATTGAAATATCTATAAAAAATATTCAATAATCACTGCAATTATTGATATTGGTTGAAAAATCTGTGGAGATCTCCAACATTATCGAGAAATCTTGGGAATTATTGGAAAATTTCAAACATTTTGGGTTTTTTGATCTCCCAATTAATGAAAACTCTGTAGAAATCATTATAATTATTAGGAAAACTGTAGAAATCTCGAACAATATTGATAACTCGTGTAAATTTTTTGAAAATCTCTCGGAACTTTGATGAAATTACTGAGTAATCTCTCAAAATCTTAATAGTTATTGAGATATCTATCAAAATTATTCAAAAATCTCTGCAATTATTGATATTAGTTGGAAAATCTGTGAAAATCTCCAAAGATATTGAGAAATCTTGGGTATTATTGAAAAATTTCAAACATGTTGCATATTTTGATTCCGAAATTAATGAATAATCTCCAGAAATCATTATAATTATTAGGAAAACTGTAGAAATTTCGAACAATATTGAGAATATTGTTTTCGTGGAATTTTTTTGGAAAATCTTTCGGAATCTTGATGAAATTAATGAGTAATCTCTCAAAATCTTAAGCATTATTGAGATATCTATAAACATTATTCAAAAATCTCTGCAATTATTGATATTGGTTGGAAAATCTGTGAAAATCTCCAAAATTATTGAGAAATCTTGGGAATTATTACAAAATTTCAAACATTTTGCGTTTTTTAGCTCGAAATTAATGAAAATTTTCCAGAAATCATTATAATTATTAGGAAAACTGTAGAAATCTTGAACTATATTAAGAACTCTTGGAATTTTTTGGAAAATCTCTCGGAATCTTGATGAAATTGCTGAGTAATCACTCAAAATCTTAATAATTATTGAGATATCTATCAAAATTATTCAAATATCTCTGCAATTATTGATATGCGTTGGAAAATCTGTGGAGATCTCCAAAATTATTGAGAAATCTTGCGAATTATTGAAAAATTTCGAACATTTTGCATGTATTGACCTCGAAGTTAATGAAAAATATTCAGAAATCATTTTAATTATTAGGAAAACTGTAGAAATCTTGAACAATATTGAGAACTCGTGGAAATTTTTGGAAAATCTTTTGTAATCTTGATGAAATTACCGAGTAAACTCTCAAAATCTTAAGAATTATTGAAATATATATATATATATCAAAATTATTCAAAAATCACTGCAATTATTGATATTGGTTGGAAAATCTGTGAAAATCTCCAAAATTATTGAGAAATCTTGATAATTATTAACAAATTTCAAACATTGTGCGATTTTTTATCTCGAAATTAATGACAAATTTCCAGAAATCTCTTAGTATACTGAAAAATCTCTCGAAATATTGATAATAGATACTACATATCTAGAAATAACTAGATATTTTATGAGATGTCGAGAAATTTGGAGAATCGTAAATGTACGTAAACATTGTGTCAATCGTAACCGTTTATTATTGAAAAATCTCTCGAAATCTTAAGAAAATTTAGTAACCTTTAGATATTTTAAGAATTATTCGGAATATTTGTAGAATGGAAATATGTTTGTAGTAGATTGACAAGATTCGTGTGAACCATTTTGGATTTTCTGATTTTAATTATCACGGAATTATCGAAAAATCTTTCGAAATCTTGAAAATGAATGCGACATCTGTATAAATCTCGAAAATTATTAAGATATCTAGGGAATTATTGTAAAATCTCTGGAAATCTCGATAATTATTGAGAAATCTGTAGATTGTGAAATGATTGAGGAATCTCTAGAAATATTAGTATAGAGAGGCGGAAAGACCCCATATGGGGTCGATAGCCCAATAAAGATCGATTATATATATTAGTAGTGAAAAATATTGAGAAATTATGGAAATTAATAGAAAATCTCTCAATGTCTTGATACTAGACACTTAGAAATAACCAGATATTTTAATAGATATCGAGAAATTTTGAGCATAAAAAATGGGTGAAAATCGTGTCAATCGTGCCAACCGTGTATTATTGAAAAATCTTTCGAGATCTTGAGAATTAGTGAGAAATCTTTATAAATCTCGAAAATTATTAAAAAATCTTGGGAATGATTGAAAAATCTCTAGAAATCTCGATAATAATTCCTAGTATTGAAAAATATTGAGAGATTATGGAAATATTGGAAAATCTCTCGAAATCTTGATACTACATACTTAGAAATAACCAGACATTTAAAGAAATTTGGAGAATCAAAAATGTGTGTAAAAATCGTGTCATCGTGCCAACCTATTTGCATTTTCTGAATCTAATGAGTGTAATGTGAAAAGGGGCGAATGTCAAGCAGCTTTACTGCAAGCTTACTTCAAAAATAATATATTTTTTTCCAAAGAACTTGACCCAAAAACCCAAAAACGTGAAAAATAATTAAAAAAGAAATAAAAACAATATGGTTATGTATTTTCCAGGTCTTCTAGATTTTAATACTGGCTTTTCTCATTATTCGGCAGACAAAAAAATGCTTTTCTGTAAACTTACAACAACAATAATATACTTTGTTCCAAAAAGCTTGTAATTTAAAAATGTGTGTAAACAATTTATCAAAATTATTGAAAAATCTCTCGAAAGCTTAATAATTAATAAGAATTCAGTTTGAAAAAAGTTTCAATGGCGTCATAAGACAAAAATTGCGGTCGTCATTGCACAAGCTTACTTGTGCTTACTTTCTATAGTGTCCTAACGAGTTTTGGCTGTCGTAAATTGCCGTTTTCAGAGGAGCTGTATTTGCACTTTTATGGCTCACCCGTGTGTATCGATTTATTTCACGCAAAAATCGACATACAGAGTGAGTCCATTTAAATAAATGTAGTATTTGTTATTATTAAAGGAAACATTTAGAGGTATGCTAAAAAGACGTCAGTGAACTTGACTTTAGTAATCTAAAAATATTAAAGAACTCGTTTTGAAAGATTATTGGGAACAAAATTTCATGACTTGTGGACTTCTGCTTTTCTATTTTTTTTTAAATTTCCTTATTTACTATGTCCATTTTTATGCCAATTCAATGTTATTAATGTTATTAATGTCATTATGACACCTATTAATTTCTATAATAATATTATGTTTTTACATTACAACAAAAATTTATTATGTTTCATATAATTAAACCATAAATATATTACATTTTCAAGATTAATAATAATAATAATAATAACTACTACTCCTCCACCTATGGTTTCTGTCATTATTTTAAAGAGAATTCTGGCCCAAATTGATGACTTGAGAATTGAGGACGTAGAGTTATGTGCACATATTTATCAACCCCCTAATGCTAATAGTCGTTATATAATTATTTCTAGATCTTATCGTGTGTGGCTTAGCAATATCTGTGTTATCATTATGTATCAATTAATTGTGATTATAGGAAGTGGAAAATGTCCTAGAGCTAGGAAACTGTGGGCTTGGATAAAACGCATTGTTATTAACTCCGTTTTTATCTCGAGTCGCTAGATAACGTGCATACAATGCGTGACGGGGGAATTAATTGCGGCCCGGCTAAAAACACACGCAATTAACTGATTGAGAAAAATGGCACGGACCAGTTCAAAGGCGTTCCGCCAAAGCGCCGATGCAAATTTCCCATTGACACCAGCTAATTGCACATTGTGCCAAGTCGATGACTCGATACGGGCGCACACCGCGGTGCAAAACAACAAGGCAGGATACTTTTACCTGGTTAGCGCCCGTTTATCATTCCCGAGTTGGATTGCATAAGGCTCAGAAGAAAGATATAATTAATAACGCGCGGTGGGCCATCACTAAAGAAAGTGGAGAGTATTTCCATACGCGCCTCGCGCACGGCATTCCTCCTCTTGTGCAACCGGATTTTTTTCTCCATCTTCTCTCATTGCCTCGTCCGCCTCGGGCGCAAGTTTCGCAATTGTCAAGCCACTTTTATAGCGGGCACTCTTCGAATCAAACGGCAGCCAGTTTTTACATAATTACCTCTAATTGACGCATTGTCGTAAATCCTAAATTCCGCCGCAACCATAAAACCGGCCGAAACGATGCCTCGAGAAATCGCTTCTCGTCCCTGTGAGATGCAAATCGCTTCGGACGCAATCAATTTTGAGGCTGCGAATATTTGCACTGCGCTGCACCTGCATTAGAGAGGCACGTTGGCGAAATCAATTACAAAGACTTTCTCTCGTGTGGCGCATTGTCAATGGATGGAGATGCGCTTCCCGGGCGCGTTGACCGCTGCACATTAATATTCATCGGTTTCGCGTCTTCCATGCATAATCGGCCAATTTTTAATTGGCAAAAACTAATTGCCTGGGAGTCGCGACGTTACAGTTCGTAAAGCCCATTCCGCATACGAATTCCTCATTTCTGGGGCCGCTCGTATTCATCGGCCAGTCGGTTTCCCTGATTTCAATTGCTAAACAAATAATTAACACTTTCTAGATTCAATACGTGAGCACTAATATATTTATATAAAAGGAATGAATGACAGGACTGTCGACCCAGAGATTTCTATATCTCAATGCATTTCTAAAACTAAATATGAATCAGACTCGGACTCTTTAAAAGTAATTAAATAGGAAGAGATCACCTCACATAGGTTATAAATTCTTCAACAACTGTTTCCTTTAACGCGACCATTGTTAATAATAAAGTATCTTCCCATATTTCAACAACAAATCAATACAAATAACATCCGTAACAAATACAACTTCTCTGATCCACAGGGTTCTGAGGTCCACAGACATAAAACCACTATAGAATTTAATGAGCAATATGCTGCAATATAATATTTTAATTAAAGTATTTCGAACGAGAAAACTGCTTATAGTGGCTCATGATTCATTCTAAAGAAATGTTTTTCGATGAAATGAGTGCAATACCGGAATAGCTCTATCGCACTAAAACGCTTAAATAAAACGAGACAGCAATTGCTTCAACATCTGTTATACGTTTCAAATGTATGTCTCCATTTATTCAATATTTTAGTTATTCTGTCAGTGTCAAAGTTATATAGATAACCTAATGTTTACCTTGGAAAACCGTTGGAAAGTATCTACCGTATCTAAAATATATAGCGCCCATTTTTGTCGTAGTAGTTTTAGTAGCCTCTACGCACTTTATTTGCACTTAATTCCAAAACTAGTTGACCAAATCATATCATAATACTAATGACTGGAAAGCATTTTTCAAGAGCTTTCCAACGATGTATCACAAGTAGGGGGGTGCCATTTAAATTTTTTAGATGAAGGTGGCTGTGGCTTAAAGGGTGGGTAGGGGTCGATACTACCTATGCCATTTTGGTCCCCCCTCAGAACCACCCAAACGGTTTTGAGTAATTTTGAAAATAATCATTAGTTCTATGAAAAAAGTAAGCCTGTAAGCTGTTCCTGCATTTCTTTGTATTTTATCACTTATGTTACTTATGTATTCTATCACTCTGTATATTATTAAATAGGACAGTTTTAGCTATAAGTTAGCAAAAAAAATACAGTGCATTTTATTTAAATGTCTCGGTATTTTTTTGGTGTAATCTAGTAGAGCATTTTAGCTACTTTTCAACGATCTAAATGTTTACTAGGGTTATAACATGAACTTTTTGCAAAAAACGTGAAAAACTGATTTGATCTAGTAGGCTGTTCAATCCTAAATTCTCCGGAATAAACAATTGGTTTTAAAATTACAGTTAAAACCATAAACTCGAACTCAAAATTAACCCCTTACCATAAGGTCTGTTTTGACAACCTTTATGTGACATTCTAATAATTATTTGGATACATTTATGACTGCTTTTGGTCGGTCTTTCATAGTACTGATAAAGTTGCGGATAATTATCTTACAGTTTGAATGACCCCTAACGAGGATAAGAAAGGTAGTGATAAAGTTGCGGATAATTATCTTACAGTTTGAAAGGCCCCTGACGAGGATAAGAAAGGTACAATTCAGGTAGTTTACAACAATGTAGGAATTATCCTACAGTTTGAAAAATCCCTAACGAGGACAAGAAAGGCACTGATAAAGTTGCGGATAATTATCTTACAGTTTGAAAGACCCATAAGGAGGACAAGAAAGGTACAATTCAAGGTAGTTTACAACAATGTAGATATATCTAACTAGCAGATAACTAATTGGCCTTCAAATCCACATAAAATGCTTCAGATTTAAATAATAAACGTCGAACGTGTCAAATTTAAAGCTACAACTAAGAAAACCGTCATTTAATACCGAGGACAAGAAAGGTACTGATAAAGTTGCGGATAAATATCTTACAGTTTGAAAGGTCCCCAACGAGGACAAGAAAGGTACAATTCAGGTAGAGTATAATAATGTAGGTATATCTAACCAGCAGATAACTTATTGGCACTCCTTATAAAGTGTCAAAAAAAAACTTAAAATTCACTCAAAATGCTTCAAATTTCAATAATAAACGTAGAAATCGGCCAAATTCAAAGCAACAACTAATAAAATATGTCAAATTTTCAGCAGCTACTACCCGAATCCCTCATTTATTTTATATCAAATGTGAAAATGGGAAAACATGTTAAATTTCTGCCTGAAACAAATATAATCTGTCGAATTTTTAACTTCAGCTGTTCTAATAATTATTTTGATACATTTATGACTGCTTTTGGGGGTCGGTCTATGATAGTACTGATAAAGTTGTGGATAATTATCTTACAGTTTGAAAGGCCCCTAACGAGGACAAGAAAAGTACAATTCAGGTAGTTTATAACAATCTAGGAATTACCTTACAGTATGAAAGATATCTAACGAAGACAAAAAAGGTACTGATAAAGTTGCGGATAATTATCTTATAGTTTGAAAGGCCCCTAACGAGGACAAGAAAGGTACAATTCAGGTAGAGTATAACAATGTAGGTATATCTAACCAGCAGATAACTAATTGGCCCTCCTTATAAAGTGTTAAAAAAACCTTCAAATCCACACAAAATGCTTCAAATTTCAATAATAAACGTAGAAATCGGCCAAATTCAAAGCAAAAACTAAGAAAACCTGTCAAATTTTCAGCAGTTACTAACCGAATCCCTCATTTGTTTTATATCAAATGTGAAAATTGTAAAATCTATCAAATTTTTAACTTCTACTGTCCAAATCTGTCAATCTTAAAACTGATAATAGTCCAAATTTGTCTATCTTTCAACTGATAATAGTTCAAATCTGTCAATCTCTCAACTTATAATAGTCCAAATCTGTCAATCTTTCAACTGATAATAGTCCAAATCTGTCAATCTTTCAACTAATAATAGTTCAAATCTGTCAATCTCTCAACTTATAACAGTCCAAATCTGTTAATCTTTCAACTGATAATAGTCCAAATCTGTCAAATTTTTAATTGCAAACATCCAAATCTTACTAATAATAAACGAAACAAAAACGGAATTCATGGTAGGCAAACATATAAAAACAGAAATAAAACAAATATTTTAGAATAAATATGCAAGAAACAAGAAATGGATTGGAATATTCGAAGAAATGATAATGAAAACCAGAAACTTTGGTCCGAAAAACCCCGAATCCCGAAAAAAAAGTAAACAAGTGTACTCACCACATTGCAAAATAATAATAATAATAGTAATAACAATAATTAAGTTTAAGGTTTTATCCATAAATTACCAGTTATGTATTTAAGGTATTATTGCTTTAAGTGTTAATACTTCACAACCTCCAACCTCCATACTGGTAAAATTGAATTTCAAAATTTCAAATTTCAAAATTCATATTGATTACAAATATTTATCATAAAAATTATGATTATGATTATAATACATATACGTATTAAAATACATATCATGCCTCTGATAATGATTTTTTTTTAAACCGAAACTTGTCAGGCGAAATAAAATAAATAAATAATAAATTGAAAAAAAAAAATTTACCTGTAATTTTACCTTAAATAATAATAATAATTATTATTCTTTAATCACGTCGCCACGTGTATAGTATATTTACATATGCTAGTGGATGTGATAGTCAACATCTTACAAAATTACTAATAGCTAGAAATACTAAAATACAATATAAAAATATTTGAATAATGTTTGAAACAATATTTTTAGAATTGCAACTGTCAAAATCTGTCAAATGTTTAATTACAACTGCCTAAATCTATCAAACTTTCTATCTAAACTATTAAAATCTGTCATATTTTCAATTTTAAATATTAAAATCTGTCAAATTTTTAATAATTGTAACTATACAAATATCTCAAATTTTCAATTGGCACCGTCAATATCTGTCATATTTTCAATTTTAAATAGTCAAATCTGTCAAATGTTTAATTGCAACTATGCAAATATCTCAAATTTTCGCCCCGTAAAAATCTGAATATTTTTCAATTGCTTATGTCAAATTAGTCATCTATATGTCTGTTCCTGCCAAAATCTGTGAAGTTGTTTCACCAGCTATGAAACTCTGTACAATTTCTAACTGTAACTGCCAAAATCAGCCAAATTCTTTATATTTACAATAGCGACTGACATATTCTGTAAATTTCAAACTTTCAGGTGTGAAAATTTAACTGTCAAACTTTGTTATATTTTTCATCTCTAACTGCAACTGTCAAAATCTGTCAAATATTGAATTACAACTGCCCAAATCTATCAAACTTTCAATTGAAACTATCAAAATCTGTCATATTTTCAATTTTAAATATTCAAATCTGTCAAATGCCAATTTATTATTTTCGTTGGTGAAAAGTACTTAAATTGCTCTACAAGAATACACATATATACCGAGCAATTAAAAAACAAAAATCCCGGTGAAGTTACAACAAATAAATGAAGGTGTTTAAAAGATTTTTTTTCACCAACTTGTACCTAAGACTGTTCCACTTAATAATAAACATGTTTGTTGATGGTTACGTAACAATTGAAGTCGCTATAGTCTTGGGCGCTTTTTATAGAACACACTGTAGATGCCGTGAGAGAAATAATCTTACAAAAAACCAAAGTGTCTGCTTCCAGCCGAAATGGATATTAAAATGCAAATTAATTCCGAGTTGTAATACTACGTAGGTATCCTGCGATAAATAACTTGCCTTTGCGACACATTATAATAAACATCTTCGGTTAACATCGAAAACATTTTAATCTCCAATAGAACGGACAATACGCGCCAATTCCACTTAATTTAATCCCCTCGGCTTAAATTATGTTCCTCGCCTTGATAGCCAGACTCCGCGTGTAATTTTCACGGATCCAGCGCCGGCCTCGATAAATTACCATATACAGAACTGAGAGGAAAAAAAACGACAGACGCAAATCCCGCACGGCAGAAACAGTATCGGACTGCCGTTAACACACTTCCTGATTCGAAACGAAGTTTATTATTATTATTAATTGGCGAAGAACTTGAGGGCCTGGGCACGTGGACACCCACGCACGCATCGCGGATCTACACCCTGAAATTTTCTCACATGATTTACTGGTGTGGAAAACGCATTACGCTCTTGACCATATATCAAAAACGTGGGTGCAGCATTTTGTGCGGTGTGTGTAAGTAGATAAATAAATAAATAAATAAACGCCGGTAGGCAGCTACGCGCCTTGTAAAGGTAACGACGGATTTTTGGGCTACGGACTTATTAATTCGTAATAACCGTTATTTCCAGCTACGGATACTCTTAATTATGTTATTAACTCTGCCACATTTACAACACTTGTATTATTGTTATTAATGCTATTGGAGCCCTAGGACAAGCATATGTTATTATGTGTAACGCTTAAAAAAATTGATCTATTTGATCGTTTAAGATAAGCCACGAAACAATTAAATAATTAAATATAGCAGTAGGCGCAGACAATAATAGTTATTTATGTACCAAGTCCTCTAAATAAGTCTTTAAGAGCGAGGGCGGAATATTAAATGCGAGGCGTTAGCCGATTAGAATCCACGAATAGTTAGTGACAATACATGAACATATGCGATCTTCTTCATGGGTATGCATGGCTAACTGTGCATCGGTATTGAATATTATATGTTTGTCGTTTCGTTATTATCGGTTATTTTTTCTTCTATGGCTAATAGTATGTTTTGGTGAAAATCGCTTGAAAACAATGGCTCGAAAAAAAATGCTCAAAATCAATTCCTCGAAAAATAGTTTCCTCGAATGGAAAATTGCTCGAACGGAAAATTACTCGAAATAATGAAGTAAGTTAGTAAAAAATAATTAATAAGATTTATGTTAATACAAAATATGTAATTAAATGCACTGTACTGGAATAGTAGTTTACATTAGTTTATCCTCCAAAATCCCCCAAAAATGTCAAAACAAAATATACTAGTCATTACCAATTGCAGTTACGAAATATTATTAATGGGTGCTCACATTAAAAAAAAATGTTTTATTGTTTTAATAATAGTATCATAACAGGAAAAATCAGACAAAGTTATTTGTGTCACAAATGAACCTTTTGAAATGTTGTTGGCCTAAGCCTGATATCATGATTATTAGCTATTTATGGTATAAGTGAATAAAGTTGCTTTATTAACTTGTTTCATACAAGATTTTTTCCAATTCGTTATCAGAATTGAAGAAATTGCGTGAAGTGTCACATCGTCAGGTGATAACGAAAATTTCAAGGATAGTGCCCATTTACGTATTTTTTACTTTATTCACGTTGTCAATGGTTATAGTGAATAAAGTGGAAATGTAAACATTTTATTCACTCATTCGATTAAGTTAGGTGTTTTAATGATGAGATTCAATATACATAATGAGCATTTTAATATTGCGAATTGGAAAAATTGCTTTATTCACTTGTAACATACAAGATTTTTTCCAATTCGTTATCAGAATTGGAGAATTTGCGTGAAGTGTCACATCGTCAGGTGACAACGAAAATTTCAAGCATAGTTTGCCTATTTACGTGGTTTTTACTTTGTTCACGTTGTCAATGATTATAGTGAATAAACTGAAAATATAAACATTTATTCACCCATTCGATTAAAGTGTTATTTTAATGATGAAATTCAATATACATAATGAGCATTTTATAATGGAAATTGGAAAAATAATATTTATTAAATTCTGACGTTTTAAACTAACGTTATAAACCTCTTAGCAGACATCATAAGCAGTTGTTTATCTTCAAGTGAAATAAAAATTTCTTCATTCCGCTAGTGGATTTAAAACTTTAATTCATTCAAAATCAAAATCATACAACATCAATTGTGACGTTTTAAACTGACGTTATAAACCTCTTAGCAGACATCATAAGCAGTTGTTTATCTTCAAGTGAAATAAAATTTTCTTGATTCCGCTAGGGGATTTAAAACTTTGATTCAACTTTACCTCTGCTTCTGGGCTTCATTTGCAACCCCTTCTGGTACAAAAACACTGCAATCGGCCTTTTAAAATTTTGATTTCACCATAAATGTTAGTTTGACTTTTCTCCGAAATAATATTATAAAAATGAAATGTGTAACTACTAAACGTTTTCCGACAAAATTGAATAAAATATTGTATAAAATACGTGAGTTAAGGAAGTTTTTTACTCGAATAAATTAGCCCACTTAACTCAATTGTTATAGAAATAACTATTATTACCACTATTAGTAGCAACTAAAAGTGAGTTTTAGTAATTAGTATTTTAGTAGAGAATTAGTAGCAACCAAAAGCCATGGGCCTACTAGGCCTGTAGTACTATCATATTATTATTAGTAACAACAATTTCACAATTTAGAGATAAAATCATCAGTTCTTCAACTGAGACACTGAGACCTCAATCTCTGGTTTAGAATAACTTCGTACATATGCGTTGGATAAAAAAACTGGTCGCTGTCACTGAACGTGAAATTTATTGGATCATTTATCACGGCCAATGTAAATATGAAATCAAGAAAAAAACTGATAGCTTATTATGCTTGTGCTGCAGTGTGCATGTAAATCTGGAATCGATGAGAGATGGCAGTAAATAATTCGATTGTTGCTATAATCAATGATGTATGGGGTTTTATAGTTATTGCATTTATTTATTGGCATCTTAATTTATTGCCAATAATCGATGCTGTTTTATGAGCATCCAAATAATTTGCATTTTTCTACGATTTGTGTTTTGTTTGACTTTTCACACTTTCCAGGTGTGTTAAAATGTATGCATGAATATATTAATAATAATAATAATAATAATAATAATAATAATAACCGTACATTATGTGATTTATGTGGTGTCTATAATTTCTTGAACACGCAGCTTGGGCATAAATATAAATAATTTTATTAAGTTTAAATAAAACTTCAAATTAGCCATATATCAAATTTTAAAATTACATTACAAGTGAATTCAAGATGTATGAACATTGAATACATATGCCTGTGATGATGGTTGTATATAACCAACTGAATACAATATCGTTAGATGTAAAGCCGCAATGAAGAATACTCTAGAATTGGAAAGTGGAAAATGAGTAACCAAAGTTTTAGTTTTTCTTTTTAGTTTTTGCTCTGAATCTCAAAGTATAGGTAAGAACAGGTTACAATTTGTATTGAATACTATTAATAAATAATAATTAGTAAACGAAATAAAATAAATAAATCATAAAATAAAATAAAAATAATCTTTTTACCAGTAAGTGATAAATATTACAACCTTAAATAAATAATTTTGTTTATTAGTTTGTAACTATTCCTCATCTAAGTTTTGAAACTGAATTAAACCATATCAAAATTACTGCTTGCTCCATATACATGGTGTAACAATAATTATACACGAAATTTTTTCTGGGGGCTCCTGGTAAATAATTGAACAAATTTGATTTTTGAAATTTGAAATTTGTTAATTTGTTTAATTATTTCCCAGGAGCCCCCAGAAAAAGTGCCCTGCATGATACTTGTTACACCCTGTAGATGTTATGTGAAATGTCACATGTGAAATGGCAATGGCCAATTTCTGTGCATAATAGTTATTTACGATACAAGTACGTAAAGTAGTGCTTTTTTGTAAGAGCGTGACAAAGGCGAGTGCAAAAGCACTATAAAACTACAAAAGCAAAAAGCACTACTTTACGAAAGTGTATCATAGAAAGCTTTTTCTACGATAGCTATTATGAAAAACAGCTAAAATTTTATGCAAAAACTTTTACAAAATATTTTTTTAAATTGGTGAATGAACGAATTGTGTGTAAAACTTATTTTACGCACAGTTAATGTTTTAGCGCACTTGTGCTAAAAAGTATCACTTTACGTACTGTGAACAGTGCGTAAAAACTTAGTTTACGAACTGTCGTAGGAAATTATTCACTTGTATCCATATGTGGTGACATAAGTATTACAAACACCAATTAAGCCAGTTGTAATGGGTATAGGTAGTGTGTGGGTAAAAATGTACCCCACAGTAAACCAGGCATTGTATGTACTCTTGCCGGCTTTGAAGTATTATGTTGATGCCGGCCGTTTAAGCGTTTTATCTAGTGTAAATAAATAAATCCCGACAATAACCAATCCACTGGTGCATTTGAGAATTAATTCAATACGTATTATACGGCCTGGGTATTATGCGGCGATACAGATATCTAAATAATATGTAACGGTGCGCTCTTACATAAGTGACTTTTTTCCCGTATTAGAATACAATTGCTTCACGTTTCTAGTATTGAGACCGCTCCGCAATTTATGGCCGCCCACTCCTCGGCACTTGGCTAGAGCGTAATAGCCTACGGATGACGGGGCACTTCCCCTCTTTCACATTGTGGAGCCGATTAAAAATTATTCAATTACAGGCCTCAAAGTGCGCTTAATTATATGTGCGGGATCTCATCGATACTGCCTGGTCGCGTACAAGAGCACAATGGGTAGGTTTATCCAGGAAACGCGATCCATATCTGCTGCTCGGAGAAAAAAAAATGGGGGTAACGCCATTTCGTCGACTTTCCTTTTCATAACTTTTATCTGTTAAATAAAGTTTACGGCGAGAGAGCAGAGATTCTATCAGTGCACTGAAATAATTACTGGGGGGAGGGGGGAATGTTGGGCGCCACGGGAGCATTCAATGGTTGGTCGTGTTCTCGATCAACTCACGAAGCTTCTATGTGGAGTCAAAAATGCGAAGAATGATGGATCGGAAATTCCAACCAATAAAGACCTACTATCTATAATTAATTATCGCAAACAGTATAGAAACAAGCATGTGCACTATAGACAAAATGTATGTGCGAACACACAAACCTTTAACCTACCAAATGAGCTCATCACAAAATAGCAGTATTGTTTCCTAATCAAATTCTTTAGTCTGTACTTTTCAGAGTTTTTACCCTGAAATTGAACATGAATTGCTTTATTCTTTCAGGGTTGGTGCTGTATTTTAATACACCAATATTTAAAACTAACGTTTGCAAATCTAATTCCAGTAATATTTTCTGTTATTTTTTGGGGAAACAATACAAAATGATCATAGCTATGGCCAAAAATGAAAATAATTTCTCTATTGATTATTTCAGGGTTGGTGCTGTATTTTAATACACCAGTATTTAAAACTAACGTTTATAAATCTATTTTGAGCAATATTCTCTGTTATTTTTGGGGGAAACAATACAAAATGATCATGGCTATGGCCAAGAATGAAAAATAATTTCTCCATTGACACTTTATCACGTTAACATGATTTCCACATCACGCCTTTCGATGAACCAAAGATCAAAAGCCCATTTTAGAAAATAACGAAAACCCAAATTTACCTGTTGTATGCCTGTATTAGTATATTGTATAGTCATCTGTTCGAATAGTTTCCCCTATTGGTAAAACTAATAGTCTGCCCGTTGTTCTAAGAAATTTATTAATAGGAACTAAAACATTGTATACCTTATGTTTTAGTACAAATTAATAAATTTCTTAGAAGAACAGCCAAAATATTAATTTTATTAAGAGAGGAAACTATGGTAGTCTTCGGACTTTTGATTGAAGCCTTAATTTTTTTTCTTCTAAATTTGGAATTAATGTTTTGAAATTAAAATATTTTTCAGTATTTGCGATTTTTGGTTATACCAGAAGTGGCTATTAATAATATTAATAACATTTAAATGGGAAATCTATAACAGTTTCACGGACAGGTTAACTGATTCCCCAATATTTGAGCAACCGATAAAGTTTGTTTCATACGCGATGATGTATAAAATGGATGTATAGTCGGATGTATAGATGTATGGACGGTAATACGTATTAGACCGGAGTGATTTTTTTAAAAGTTTTCAAAGAAATTGAATTTTGGGCATTTTTCGCAATTTGAGCTAATTTCCCTCCCCCCTCTCGATCCCATTGCGGGTTAGGTGAGGTGACCACTATGTTTTTCTATCAATAGTTGATATCAAAGCTATGTCAAGTATCAGAGTTCATACGAATTGGACCATTTTTGGATGAGATGACAATTTAAGAGTTAAACCAAAGTTGCAAAGGAGATATTTAGATATTTTTAGATATATGGCACATATGCGAAAGACTGGCCACTTATCATCCCACCCTCGTGTATACAGAGTGATAAGAAGTAAGGAACATTGATATTAGAGTATTTATTATTAGTTTGATAAAAATATAATCAACTAATTAGTAACTAACAGGATTGTTATCTTAATATACATAGATCTGGTAATATGGTAAATATCATAATGTCGCATAAGAAGAATTTCAAATATATCACGTTTAATATCTATGTCATTTATTTGTAGAAGTTTTAATCGTTTTCGATTGTAATTTTATCATAAAAGCTGATCAAATTAGTTTATTGAAATATTGTTTAACGTATGTATTTATGTTCACATATTTCGCCACGATCTGTATGTATAATGTCTATCTTTTCCACTTTGATTCGTCACATTTTTCTCATCGAATTGCAAATTGCAATGAATAGAGACCGGAGAAATTAGGCTTCTAACAAGTGTAGATTGTTGTGATGTTCTTAGTGTATTATGAATTTCTTTTTGTTTTTTTTTGTTTTTTCTCTTTAAATGCTCTGTTCTGTAGAGAAGTATATGTCTAAGTATTCTTAGTTTGATAAAAATATAATTAACTAATAAGATTGTTATCTTAATATAGATAGATCTGATAATATAGATTGCTGTGATGTTATTATTGTATTATTAGTATGTTATTGTATTATGAATTTCTGTTTTTTTTTTAGTATTTTGTATTTTCCCTTTAAATACACTATTCTGTTGGAAAATATGTGTGTAAATAAATAAATAAATAAATAATTGAAACAAGTTTTTTTGCTACAATTCGAATTATCAATCGGATTATCAAACCAATAAACTATGACATCTAAAAGAAAATAGCAACTAGTTATTTAGGAGTTAAAATTGAATAGCAGTTTTATTTATCTAAAAATATCATAATGTTGCATAAGAAAAATTTCAAATATATCACGTTTAATATCTATGTCATTTATTTGTAGAAGTTTTAATCGCTTGAAATTTTATCATAAAAGCTAATCAAATTAGTTTATTGTGCATGGAAAAATTATGGGCATAAACCCTAAAATCACAAAAAAAAAACTTTTAGGATTCTTAGCGTATGCAGTGAACACTAATCAAATTAATTTATCGAAATATTGTTTAACGTATGTTTTTATGTTCACATATTTCACCACGATCTCTATGTATAACGTTCTTTTCCAATTTGATTCGTCACAATTTTCTCATCGAATTGCAATGAATAGAGACCAGAAAAATAAGCTTCTAATAAGTGAAAAAAGGCACTTCGAAAGGCACAGAAAAATGCTCAAAACTGCATGAAAAATTAGGGGAACAACCTTAAAATCACAACAACAAAAAAAAAACTTTTACGATTCTTAGCGTATGCAGTGAAGTTTTATTTTTGATTATTGATATATTAGCAAATTGGCTGCCCCTATTGATTGTCATTAGTTATTTGCAAAGTTGGAGTAAATCATGATTTAAAAAAAATAAAAATTGCTGCCACTATTGATTGCCATTAGTTCTTTGCAGGGTTGGAATAAATCATGCCAGAATAAAATGCAAAATCGTTGATTTCAAAAAAATCATAAAAATCTTGATTTTTTTCTTCTTATAATTTTCATCATTTTTTCGTAGGATATAGATGCGATTTAAATTATTTGATTCACATCACGATTTAAATCGAATATATTTTTTTAATAAATCATTAAAGTTTACTGTATCATGTGAAAAAAAATCATATTTCAAAGGATTTATATACGGGATGCCATGTTTTTGCATCCCTCGAACAATAATTGCTGATGATGAACAAAATTATTTATATCTCTATCATGTGATATGCCATATTGAACGAAATATGGAAAAAAAAGAAAAATATTTTACTTAGTTACAATCAGAGTTGGAATAAAACTTGATTTAAAAAAAAGTTTTTTTAATTTTTCTGATCAGTTTTTGCCAGGGTAGATATGATTTATAGCAATTGATTTATATCATGATTTAATTCATATGATTTTGTTTTATATGATTTTAATAAATTCTTGAATTTGAATAATAATTGATGATTGAAACAAATTTCTGTGTCTGATGGAGCAAAAAATGAAAGAAAAGAAATATATTTTACTTACTTACATCTACTTATCTATCTACTCTAAAGCATGCGAACTCTATAGTTACATTATATTTTTAATTGTTTACCTATTGGAATGCACAAAGAGTGCAAGAAGACAGATTATATTCTTGAATTTGAACAAGAATTTATGGTTAAAACAAATTTCTGTGTCTGATGTACTAAAACAAATGAAAGAAAGGAAAAAAAATCTTACTTACATCTACTTATCTATCTACTCTAAAGCACGCGAACTCTATAGTTACTTATATTTTTAATTTTTTACCTACTGGAATGCACAAACAGTGCAAGAAGAATGATTAATTAAAAAAAAATCAATTTTGACTTAAATCAATGATTTATTTTAAAAAAAAAGAGTTGATTTAAATCACACCAACCCTGATGAAAAACACATGAAAATGTTATATCGCATGAAACTGCAAGAAATATTATTCCTAAATTGAAGACCCCTCGATTTTTTTGATAATCAGTTTAAAAGATACCATGAAAAAGAGTCAATAATCTATCAATCATTGTTCAATCAATTAGTTCAGTCAATTATAGTCAATAAACACAGCAATTACATATCCTGGTATAGAATAACTAATAATGGCATTAAGTAAAATTTACCCTATCAATCGAGTTCGAAATAATTTAGAAAATTTTATGACGAACAAATTCCAACTGTGCAAACCCAAAATTTCTTAATAAGCTCAAACGCAGAGATGTTTTTTATCTCCATTCGATTTTTGGATCAGATTTGAACGAATGTATGAAGGTGAACATTTTTTTCCTAGAAGTGTACTACACATGCAGAGTTATTTGGTCACAAAACACTTGTTGCAAATAGCTTTGAATAATAATGATTTTTTTAAATCTCCATTCGATTTTTTGATCAGGTTTGAAGGGATGTATGAAGGTGGTCGCTATTTCCCAAAAAAAAACAATATACTTACTAATGAGATCATATTCACATCTAATGGAGTTATTTGTTCACAAAACGTTTGTTTAAAATAGCTTTGAAAATTCAAAAGGCGCTGTGACAATGCTATGGTTATGGGCATTTTCCTCGTGCATTAAACGTTGCTGAAAATGTCCATAGCGATAGCATTGTCACAGCGCCAGCGTAGGGTGCAGTGCGTCATATAAGAAATCTATGAATCATTCTTAACTTTGTGATGATCTCCCTTTAATTCAAATATGCATGGGCTGGTATTTTTACTAATGGATTAATTAGATCTATTTTTTTATTCGAAATACATTCACAATAACTTTTCTTAAATTTTTCTCTCATTGCCATTGAAAATTAATAATAATTTATGGTACATCTCATATTTTTTGTTTTATTTTGGATATTATTATTTATGTTTTCTCCGTAATTGAATATTAAACTTTATGTTATGTTGTATGTCAATGTTGTATTTGTTTTTCATTTGATCTGTACATTTTGTTAACAATAACTTATATTAAAAAAAACCTCATTCTATTATAGATAATCATATATTAGAAGGGTGTGCAAAATTTGGTGCCTTCATTTTGGGCCTTTCCTCGTTGCTGAAAATTAAACGCTGCTGAAAATGCCCATAGCGATGGCATTGTCACAGCGTAGGGTGGGGTGAGTCATTTAAGAAATCTATGAATCATTCTTAACTTGTGATGAACTCCCGTTCATTCAAATATAGTATACATGGGTGGGTATTTTTACTTATCAAATCATTAGATTTTTTTTTTTTTAAATAACTTCAGAATATTTTTTTTATATATTTTCGTCTCATTACCACTGAAAAATATTAATAATTTATGGTACATATCATATTTTTTTGTTTAATTTTGGATATTATTGATATTCCTCACCTCAAATTTCAATTTCCCAGATTGTTTCGACTAAAAAACAAAATTAAACCACAAAATTTTTCACACCCTTCTGAAACATGATTATCTACAATAGAATGTGGATATTTTTTAATAAGAGTTATTGTTAATAAAATATACCAATCAATGGGAAATCACTACAGAATCTTTTAGCTTCCACTAAAAATTAAAATGAAGACACCAAATTTTGCACACCCTTCTAAAATATGATTATCTACAATAAAATGAGGTTTTTTAAAATATAAGTTATTACTAACAAAATATATGAATCAAGTAACAAAACAAACAAAAAATGATGTGTTCAAGGGAAAGCAAAAAGTTTTATATTCAATTACGGATAAAATATTAATAACATCCTAAATTAAACAAAAAATATGATATGTACCATAAATTATTAATAATTTTCAGTGGTAATGAGAGAAAAATATGGAGGAAGAGCCTGAACGCATTTTTTTTCAGTCTTCTGTTAATTAAAGAAAAATGCGTTTGGTAAGAATTTTCGTGCAAACGCTGTACACTTATACACATAAACATAAACTTTAAAAAGTATTCAAGCAGCATTAATTTAACAGAAAAGGGAAAAATAAGTTTACCAAACGCTGAAAGGCATACAAAATTTGCCAAATAATCAGTTTTTCTCCAATTAGTGCAAATATACACACAAAATTTTCATGTTTTATTATTTGCATTTTCATTTTCATTATTTGCATTATTGTTTTTTTTTATTCAATCTTTTGTTTGTATATTTGCACTAATTGGAGAAAACATTATTATTTGGCAAATTTTGTATGCCTTTCGGCGTTTTGTAAACATATTTTGCCCATTTCTACTAAATTGATGCTGCGCTGCTTTAATACTCTTTTACGTTTATGTTTATGTGTATATATAGCGAATCCACGAAAGTTCTTGCTAAATAGATTTTTGGTTTATGTAAAGAAGGTATGTAAGTACGATATAATGATATTAGATATTTAGATATTAAATTGCCATGTTTTTGCCTCATTTTAATTTTAGTCCCTAAACTGCGTAAAATTCGGGTTTTAGCATTGAATTGGTATGTAAAGTTAGTCTCAAGTTAAATACTTAGGATACATTAGTAATAATAATCATGTTTATATTCAGATTTCAAAATAGAGAATATCCATTTTTTTTAATTAGGTTATATGAATATTAAACATTTAATTTTTCGTCCAGACTAATTACTTTTTATATTGCGTCATTACAATATAATATATATTTATGGGTAGTAAATTGCTGATTACGTATTTTCAATAAGCTTTCGCCGCTTCATTTCTAATCAGTGATGTAATGTCGAAACATTAATTGTCAATAAACGCCACGGAGGCGCGATTTACTGCCGTCGGAAGACTCCCCCGCGGAAGTGCCCCAAGCCCCCGTGGGAGGATCGATAGAATTTTAATTTTCTACCGAGTAATCAGCACTCAATTTCCGATCCAGTGGAAAAAACACAGCATCGGCCCTAATAATGGCTGCAATATGTTTTTATAAATACGGCCCCACATAATCAAATGGGCACTATATACAAAGCGTTCGTTCCGGGCCATAACTCTGTGCTCATACCCGTCCTGATTATTACAAGGGCTGCAAATATCAGCGACTCCGCGTCCCAGGGGATGGACTATATCATACCTAATACACCCCGTCGTTTATTATACTGCACTATATAAAGAACGGGCGGCGCTTCTGAAGCGGTTATTGTCAACCCCGACGTCGAGCTTTCCAGCACGGCTCAAGTCTCGAAAGTGTTAACACAAGTGCAATCCGAAATTGTGATGTGTGAGTATCGCAATTTACAATGCTGACGATGTAAACGTGACACCAGCTCATTATGGATATGATTTACAAAACGTTGAACGGCAGGAGAGACAGATGTAAGTTGCGAATCTACATTCAAAATGCACAAAAATTTTATCAAAAAACACCACATTTTTTTTATTAAAAAAGTATGAAACCTTATCATAAAGCTTTTTTTTTATTGCATGAATTATCAAAAAAGCACCAACATTTTGTCATAGCTCATCAAACTATTCTCAATATTTCATCGAAAGAGTATAAACTTTGAACAGCAGAAGAGATTGCAGTAAAAAAAACACCAAAATGCACCAAAATTTTATCACAAAACATCAAATCATTCTCATTTTTTAAAGTAAAATAGCATACAAATCTTATTATATAGCAACAAATTATATTCAAATTACTATCCAAAAAACACAAACATAATGCACCAAACTATACTCAATATAAGTGCTCAATTGCCAAATTCGTTGGGCAATTATTCAGTTTTAAGTATAACTGTTAAATTTAACATGCAATTTCCAAATTTGACATATTGACAACCTACGTCCTCTATTTTAGAGTTTGCAATTAACAATTGTGGTACATAATTGCAATTGTATAAAATGTTGGACTCCTTCTGACCATTTTGTACTCTTCGCGAAGAGAAATCTTCGCGTATCAAATATCTTTTGCTACGATTTCAGTTTATACACATTTTTATGTGCACTTCCACTCCTCTGCCATAAAGTTTGACTTTCCTATTGCGATGGCTGGCGGTAATTACCTTTTGTCTTGCATAAGTGTGTAATTTACGATAAAAACCGGCGACAGCCTTAACGGCCCCGGAAAATTGGGCACGCTGCGTGCATAGGAACGTTTCAAATCGCATAAATTACGCCCATCGTGGACACTTCTCGCCTTTTACGGATGAAAATTAATGGAAACTTTCAAGAACATAGCCTGAAACGTGAAGTTATGGGGAGTAACTGATACTGGAATGGCTGCACGCTCAATTATTAATTTCGTTAATGCTGTGTATGCTTCACGTATTATGTGAGGTAATGATTTGCGAGATGTTACGCTATTGTTTTGAATTAGGTGATACCAGTTGGCTGTTGAAACAGAAAGTTGATTCTAATAATCTTATAAATATTAATAATGATGTAATTGACAAGTTTTGAGCATTTTTCATAGGAATTTATGGCTCCTGTATGTGTTCTATAAAAAGATTTATTACATTATTTATTATATTAAGCTTTAGTAATTAGAATTCTATTATAATATTTCTCAAGTACTTATTATCTTTAGAACATATTTTTGGTGATACCATTTGGTACAGCCAAATGATATCCTAGGAAGCAATTCAGCAAAGTAGCAAAACATATATGATTTGCACCTTGAACAGTGTCATCTATTAGTATCCAACTTAAAAGTTGACACTGTTCAAGAAAGTGTTGTCAACTTTTAAGTTGGATACTAATAGATGACACTGTTCACGATGCAAAAGCCATATGTTTTGCTACTTTGCTGAATTGCTTCCTAGGATATAAGCAAATAATTTAACTAAATTTGTATTCAAAGTCATTATTTGTCATTATTTCATTGGAACTAGTTGGAAAAGTTGACACCACTTTCTTGAACGGGGTCAACTTTTAAGTTGGATACTAATAGATGACACTGTTCACGATGCAAAAGCCATATGTTTTGCTACTTTGCTGAATTGCTGCCTAGGATATAAGCAAATAATTTAACTAAATTTGTATTCAAAGTCATTATTTGTCATTATTTCATTGGAACTAGTTGGAAAAGTTGACACCACTTTCTTGAACGGTGTCAACTTTTAAGTTGGATACTAATAGATGATACTGTTCACGATACAAATCATATATGTTTTGCTACTTTGCTGAATTGCTTCCTAAGATATAAGCAAATAATTTAACTAAATTTGTCATTATTTGTCATTATTTCATTGGAACTAGTTGCAAAAGTTGACACCACTTTCTTGAACGCTCTGTAGAAGCAGAAAATAGATTCCAATAATCTTGTAAATATAAATAATGATGCAATTTTTTTACCATTTTTCATATAACTTTGGCTAGAGAATCGCTAGATTCATTGCGCATTGATTTGTTAGAAACTATAAAATTGCCCTCATTAATGCACTTCTTGCAGCCGCTGGGTACCTCATTAATTCACAGGACGCTGTCCGGTTTACATCACCATTTTCGAAGGCGACGGCTCTACATAAATTATTTATCATTTCGCCGCACACAAAGGCGAGAGGAATAGCGGGGAGAGAGAGAAATGGCGTCCATTGCGGCGGCCATTAATTATTCTATTAGTTATTATTTATAATTGCACGGTTTTATTATTTTTGCATATTAAACGCGATCTACGCGGCCTCCCAACTCCCAAGAATACTCATTACATGCACCACAAAGTCAATCGGCAATTAATTACGATATATATGAAGTAATTCAGTATCACTTATATTATTAGTTTCATAGTGATACTGGTAATTATTTAGAATTATTTTATAATATATTATATTCCTTTATTTTAATATATAACAACTTGATTAATTAATTAGATAGGTAAAACCAGCTGCTCAGTTTTCAATAAGTTATTCATTTTCATTAGACATGATCTGTTATCCATGTCTCTAGGAGAGCTGACAATGATTCATGTCTTTTTCGAACAAAGAATCGCGTTTTCTATGATCGTTCGCATGCTTATGTTCAATGTAATAGAGTGGAATGAAATACGTAACGTATGTCGAATTTTGGCAATAAGTACTAATGAGTCATTGTCAGCTATCGACGGATACTATATAATCACTTCTACGCAATACATGACATTCATTATGAAAACTGTAATATATTTCAGGCGGTATTATCTCGGTTCCAATAGAACTGATTTCTTATCTCAAACCACAAATTCGTGGTTTAGGCTAAAACAAGTTCCCAAATCCGTGTCCAAACAAACACTTGTTTAGGTTAGGACTTTTAATCTGTAGTCAAAAATCGAGGACTTGTAATGTATTCATTAAGTATTACTACTTCAAAGTTATAAAAGCAAACACTGAAACTTCAATCAATATTCAATATTATACTTGGCATATTGGATTCAATAAAATTGCACTTTAGGCACAAATATATTCCTACAACATTTATAACACATTCTTAAAATTCATTATTCTTGTCTTAAAACTAGCCAAAAAAGTCAAAATCAAAATACTAGGAACAGTCGTTACAAGAAAATTGCGTTTTGCCACATGTATGATCCTAACTTTCATTAATCATCTTAAACTGCATAATCTTTGCCTTAAAACTGCCAAACAAAATCTAAATCTAAATACTTGGTACGTTAGATACAATAACATTACAAATAAATTGCCATAATTATATTTCTAACTTTCATGGAACATATCTTAATATTTATAATTAATGTTTTTAAACTAACAAAAAAAAATCGAAAACAGTTTTCTGTACCTTCAAATTGTTTCTTAATTCCACTTTTTACATTTTGGTAGCACTTCAATAATACATTTTCAAATTGTTCAAAAATTTCAACATCTAACTAACATATCATTGGTATACAAAATAAAGTGGCCAAGTCCATTGTTCGAATTTCAACTTCATTTTTTCTCGTGTACATTTTACTTAAAAAGTGACCTGGTCAATTATTAATTTACAGAAATAAGTACGAATTTCTTTAAAAAATTGATTAAGTAAATGTTTCTTGAAAAGAATGAAATTGTTGGTATGTACATATGTACACAAGGTATGTTAAAAAAATCAAAATCTTTAAATTTTGGACTTGGACACTTTCTCCTGTAGGTATACCAACGCTATTTGAACATATTTAGTTAATTTGATACACAAATAATAATAATACTTTGATATAAAAAAATCTCCTAATATTTTTTCTTTTTATTCTTGTTACTATGACGATTTTTGTTATTATAACCATTCTTGTTATTATGACGTCTTTTCGGTGCACACGTTTTATGATTCTTGAAGTTAGTAGATTTTTATAAAGAGATATGGCGACCATATAATTTATACAAACAATTGTACAATTAGAACATGAGAGAAAATGAGAATTAGAATATGAGTTGAAAACCTAACTAACATATTTTAATATATTTAGTAAATTTGGTGTAAAAATAATAATAATACTTTAATATAAAAATGTCTGCTTATATTTTTTAGGTTTGTTCTTTGTTTAATATGTATCGCGATTTTTCGGTGCATAAACTTTATGACTTTTGAAATTAGTAGATTTTCATAAAGGGACGTGGGGTATAATTTATACAAACTATTATAAAATTTGAACATGAGATAACATAAGAATTAGAGTATGGAGTTGTATGCCTAAGAAAGTCGTGAAAAAATATATTCAAAAAGTCACTTGCTTTACTGAGTCAGAATGAAGTGTATGAATGAATCAGTGGATCAGTGGACACTGGATAAATAAGGTATAATAAAGTTCATATTTTGTGTATTTCTTGCATATTAAAAATGATTTTATGGGATTTTCGTGAAAGTTTATTATATTTTGTATCCTTAATTGCCATTTGAGCATTACATTTTTTTTTCAGTTTTGGAGTTTCCAAACTAGGAGACAATTTATATCCTGAAATAAATTTTTGACTTTAGAATATTTTGATAATTGAAAACGTTTCTGTGTAATCATAAATGTATGCATTATTTTTATTGAAAATAGCGAATATAGATAGATAGATAGATATATAGATAGATAGATAGATAGATATATATATATATATATATATATATATATATATATATATATATATATATAGATAGATAGATAGATAGATAGATAATTTAGATAGATAGATAGATAATGAGATAGATAGATAGATACTTTATTATATATTTATTCAGTTTAGATAATGTAACAAAATATATGGGTAAGTATTTAAAATACCCATATATCACATTAAATACTCGCTTGGAAATAAGAAGAAACAAAACATCCTTTCACAAAACACATTTATTGAATCTAAATGTACATTTCAATCGCTAGGCGATCATCTTTAGTAGAAACATTACTGTGCATTATTACTGTACTGTAACATTACTGTACTGTACAGTAATGTTCCTACTGAAGATGATCGCCTAGCGATTGATATGTATATTTAGATTTAATAAATGTGTTTTGTGAAAAAGGAATTTTGTTTTTCTTATTTCTACGAACCTTTCACAAGTTCCAAGATATTACTTAAATACTCACTTGTTTAAATATGGGTATGAGTGTTTTCAATTTTTTTCAGTTTTGATGGATTTTTGATAAATTTATAGGGAGTTTATCCGAAACTATATACGCCATATTTGATTGAGGCTATAGAGCAAAATTTGTCGATATAAAAATGGTCTTGAAATATTGTGAATAGAGATTTTCTGTCGCCAAGTTGGAGTTGTAATGTGTAGATTTTGATTTATTTTTAATTTACAATCAGTTTCTCATTAATTTCAATTTGGAGCTTTAATATAAAGATTTTTTCTATATCGATGGTCTCTGCAATACTAACACAAACTCAAAAAGTATAAATTTTCAGTAGATTGGTTCAAAGTTTTCAGGTTACTATAATAATAATAATAATAATAATAATAATAATAATAATAATAATAATAATAATAATAATAATAATAATGTATTTATCAACGGGAGCAGTCCCAATATACAGTAATTACATCATACGTAAATTGCCTACAACATTTTGCCTACATGAGTTACATTTAGAATTGCCTACTTTTGCATAATCTGCTATAAAACTCAAAAACATTAAATTTTGAATTGCGTCGGTAATTGTGCAGAGCATCATCGATATTTGCAAGTCAATTCCCATTAGTTTTAAGCGAGTTCTGTAGAAATTGGGCATTTCGTTAAGTAACATGCGAAATTTTGGATAGTGGAATATCTGCAGCTAAGGCTGCATCTACTGTGAGACTGATATATATATATATATATATATATATATATATATATATATATATATGGTATGATATATGATATGATATATGGTATACTGATGATATATGTGAAATGGATTTCAGCCTTTTGTGCAATAATGAGAAATGCAGTGTTCACAATAAGTGTTCTTATTGTAAATTTTGAAATATATGATATAAATGCAGTCGTTGACATCACTTGCATAGGCGACGAACCCAAATATGGTATACCTAATGCTAATATGTGTTATAAGGCTTTGTTAAAAGTGGTAAATTTAGAAGAATATATGAAATTTATAAGCAGTTTGAAGTGTTTTTTAAGTTTTTTTATTCTTGAATTTAGCAAAATATCGCTACCCGTTTCTATAGTGAATAGGTCGAAAAAAAAAAGAGTTAGTCACACCATACAAAGGCAAAATATGTAAATTCTCTATCATTTAATAGAGTAACAAGTAGAATATTTCAGCTTTATATAATATTATATAATATATTATATATAATATATTATATAATATTTCAGAATTTTCAGCATAGTTTCGGTTCAATACTATAAGAAGTGAGTTGTTACAATATCGAAGCTACTACTACTATTTTATTTAAATGCGATTATCTCAAAAATTTTCGACTTATTACACTATAGAACTGATATAATAGATACGTGAAATTTGTAATTAGTTTTGGTTTTGCATTTTAGTACCTACGACTTTTATGAGATTTTCAAGAGCAACTTGGATAGTAGAATACATCAAGCAAATTTTAAATTTACTGTGAAGTATCTGTCTGTACATCCCGGACTATCATAAAATTATGAAACATGTTTCTTGCATTTCAAGACAATGTGCGTAGAATGTTATAATAATGTGTTATATTGGAATTGTAATATTATAAATCAAGATCTCTAGACTCATTTTTTCCTTCTGTGGAAAAATCCACAAAAAAATAAAATATATGGACCAACCGTATGTTTTTAAGATTGTTATTTAAAGTTTGAATACTTATTCAGAATTGGGGCGTTTAGATTACGAGTGTACGGTTTCAAAACTTAACCACAATCAATTTTGAAAAACAATCATTAAGATTAGAAGAATGTTCAAGATTGTTAGTTGAAATTATAAATTCATTAGAATACTTGGAACTTGCAACCAGTTAGATATTATTAGTTCATTATTATTATTTTATCATTAGAAGATATCAAGATATAATTTCGATGCTTGGATGTATTTAAGCAAAACTGAAAATTATACAAACTTGTAACCAGTTTAAACATATAATTTTAAAGCTTGGTGTATTTCAGTAAAAGAATTCATAACATTTTCATGGAAGTAAATTTAATTTTGAAAAATACAATCTTTAAGATTAGAGGAATGTTCAAGATTGTTAGTTAAAATTATAAACTCATCAGAATATTCGGTACTTGCAATCAGTTTGATATCATTATATCATTATCATTATTTTATCATTAGAAGATATCAAGATATTATTTTAAAGCTTGATGTATTTCAGGAAAACTTCTCCAAACTTGTAACCCGTAAAAAGATATAATTTTAAAACTTCGTGTATTGCAGTAAAAAAAAATCATGAAATTTTCATGGAAGCAAATTTAATTTGGAAAGCACAATCTTTAAGATTAGAAGAATGCTCAAGATTGTTAATTAAAATTATAAACTCATCAGAATATTTGGTACTTGCAACCAGTTAGATATCATTAGATCATTATCATTATTTTATCATTAGAAGATATTAAGATATCATTAGATCATTATCATTATTTTATCATTAGAAAATTTCAAGATATCATTTTAAAGCTTGATATATTTCAGCGAAACTACTTCAAACTTGTAACCAGTTTAATGATATAATTTTAAAGCTTGTGTTTTTCAGTAAAAAAAATTCATGGAATTTTCATGGAAGTTAATTTTTATCAAGCGTACTGTTTTCTGGTTCGTTATTTTGCGCCGGTTTTGTTGTTTCCGTTTTTGCACAGAAAACCACGGTTTTGCTAGAAACCTTAGATAATCAGTGCAGAAACCATTAAATTTTCACAATTTTATAAAGAAGCTAAATAATGCATTTTTAAAATCTTGTAAGTACATCATTATTTTTTTTTTGTTTTTCCTGAACAATTTGCATATTTGGAATTACAATGGTTGCTAATTAGGGAAACGAATAAAGTTTACAAAACAAATTGTCATACTTTTGTATAACATTTTGAGTACCATTTTGGTATTTACAATATAACTTTATAATCGCGATTAGCACATACATATCATGGAGTTTCTACATAAAAAAAATTTGTTATTATGCTCAATCAATTCTCATTTTTTTAAGAGATTTCTTTTACAATAGAAAATTGTAATTAGAACGTATTCCTGGCGTGTGACCATATAAAATCCAGCTTAAACGATTTCTAGAGGGACTAATGTTTCTCGTATACCACAGTTCTTACTAATGAAACTAATTTTATATTGAAATTTATCATACGCAAATTACGCAAATTACAACAATTCTATAAAAAAAAATTGTCAAGATCATTTGGCGAAAATTAATCGATTTAGTAAAACATGGTTTGCAGATTCGGATTTAGCATTCTATACAATTTGAAACACCACTGTATAGTATTTAGGATAACAAATTGTTTAATTTTATTAAGAACCGTTTATTACATTTCATAATTATCTTAATACACTTTTTATTGAAAAACGTTTCATTTTATTGAGAACCATTAATTAGATTTCAAAATTATCCCAATACACTTTTTATTGAAAAACGCTGTTATTAAAAAAACAATGCTTTAGTTGAAATTACATTATCATTACATTATTATATAAGAACAACGAAATTTCAATAATTCCATAAAAAAAAATGCTAAAATGATATCTCAAAATATTAAACGATTTAGAGAAACTATTTTTGCAGATTCGGATTTAGCATTCTATACGATTTAAAACATTACTGTATAGTATTTAGGATAACAAATTGTTTAATTTTATTAGGAACCGTTCATTGCATTTGTCAATGATTCAGTGAAACTTTGTTTGCAGATTCGGATTTGTATTCTATACGATTTGAAACACCACTGAAGAGTATTTAGGACAACAAATTGTTTAATTTTATTAAGAACCGTTTATTGCATTTGAAAATTATCTTAATACACTTCTTATTGAAAAACGAATTTTATATTCGATTTCATCATATACGAGTCATGCAATTTTGATATGTCATCAATAAATTATACTGCCAAACATATTTCTCGAAAATTAAACGATCATGCAAGAGTCGCGAAATTTCAATAATTTAATCAAAACAAGATTTTGCCAAAATTGGCACACTGTTTATTAAAAATAGTGACTATCGTTTCTATCACGTTCTGATCATTATCAAAGTAGTGCCCAGTTGTATGATCGTGGATCAACCTCGACCATGTTCAGATACCTTCGATACAATTGTTAATACAATGGTATCCAAAGAAACTGAACCAGGATCAAAGTTGATCCAAAATTGTACAACTGAGCCTTACTGAGCCTGATAAGTTTTATAATGATCAGAACGTGATCGAAACTATAGTCACTAATTTTAATAAACAGTGTGATATAAACAAAAAAGTGTTTGTTTTATTTAATTTCATCATGTATCACGAAGCAGATGCCTCCAACATTGACTAATATATTAAACGATTTAGTGAAACTATGATTGCAAATTCGTGTTTGGCATATCTAATTCTATAAGATTTGAAATACCACTGTAAATTTAGAGCAAATTTGTGTTTATTATAGTCCATTGTCTCTCCATTGTCCTGTCGCACATCACCGACAGTCAACACTGTCAACAGAAATGCAAATACATCTCTTGGAGCAACCTAGTTTATTGAGGTACAATAGTGAGCTTACAGTCTTTGAGTAATGCGGTTGCTTCTTCTAAAGCTCTTCATTTCTAAGGGATCAAAGGAATATATTTATGGTTTATGGCTCAAAACAACTCCCAAGGTTTTGGGATGCTTTGTCATTGGTCCAATTCCACCAGTGGGGGGATTTCGGTTTTATGTGAAAAGTGACATCTTATCTGGCATGGACTATAGTATTAAGAACAATTTATTGCATTTGAAAATTGTGAATTTTTATTGTATTATTTGTTCAAAATCCGAGATAATCGAGGATAATGAACGACGAATAATTAGTTACTAATTATTCCTAAACTATTCCTAAACTTAATGTAAATCTTTGACAAAACACTTTCTTTCGTAAAACTAAACGTTTTGTAAATAATTTCATTGCATGAAGATTGATGAATCCCTATAATTCCTACTTTATTGGGACCTTTACGAATTTGAATTTGAAACTTTTCCGGTTTAATCGGTCTTAGGACCAATATTGCGACTGAGTGAATTTACATTGAAATCTTGATATTGTGCGTAATAAAATGTTCACATTGTAATAATTTAGTTTCCTGTGTTGGTTTTTGAATTAAGGACGGTGATCATTATATTTTATTACAGATCAAATTGTTAATTAATTACGACAATTACATTTAATTCAATATCTGAGCTCACCGCTTCCTGCGTTATCCTCGTTTTTTTTTGTTTGTTGAAAACCTTCGTTTTCTTAATGAGCGCCGCGCGTCGAGAAGCCCACCATAATTGGGACTTGTGTTTCGTTGTTCCTCGCGTTTCCTATCAGCGATATCGACGCTAATTGATCGTAAGTTCGACAGGTACACAAGCGCGTGTGCTTCCTGATGAGAGAGGCCTTTGCCCCCCGGGGGTCACTCGCTTCATTTGTCATTGCGGAGCCTTGGCAACTTTTTCTGCACGGCTTTTGGCAATTACGATAACATTTTTTTCTCAATTGCAGGTACAGTCCTTGTACAAGGCGAAGCGTCAGGTACCCCCCTGGTGGCGGCTAGTGCACAGCCTTCTGCCCCCAATAGTCCTCAGTCAAGTATGCTCCTTCTGCAGACTCAAGTAAGTATTGGGGGTAATCATTGTTAATTGCAGGCTTAATGGGCTATTATGCGGCTTTATGTATTGCAATGAGAGGCGGTAATTCAAACCCGGAATTCGTTTTCTTGCGCCTATTAATGTAAATTAACGTCGTGTAATTAATGTTTTGTTTTACGAGATTAGTTACAATACAACCGCGGTTAAATACTAATGAGGAGTCGAAAAATAATTGGTTGTTTTTGTTGAGAAACAATCGATGAATCATGTATAAAAAAATTGTTCAAAATCCGTGATAATCGAGGATAATGAACGGCGAATAATTAGTTATAATATTCTTAAACTTTTTGTAAATAGTTTAATTCCATGACTGAAAGATTGAGAAATCCCTATAAATCCAACTTTATTAGGACCTTTACGGATTTGAATTTATACCTTTTCAGGTTTAATCAGTCTCAGGACCAATATTACGACTGCTCCGGAAAGGTCCTCAGACACAAAAAAGTAGAACTCGCCAAGGTTATACTAAAATAAGTAATATAATATAATGTTGCTTGATGATTGAGTTGTATGTATTCATAATACGTCCGCGATTACAACGGGCGTTATCTAGTGCCATCAAGTCCTCTTCACATTAAGTTGTGCACAATGCAGTTGCAGTTTCAACAAACGTCCTGTTACTTTTGTCACCGGATGAAATATTAGCGCGAGCTCCCCGAAGAGCTCGAGGACGAGACAATCAGCTTCACAATGGTCCATGAAATACTGCGATCTGTAACCCGATCCTCTTCTCGTTTCAATATCGGTGGCGTTATCAGCTCAGGAATCGCTCAGTGCGGATATACCGTTGCACCACGTACCTTCGTGACGTGCTCCTGAGTTATGACCGCATGCGATTTTTTCTCCGCCGATATTTACAAAGCAATAAATAACGCGAGATTAATAAATTACGGGCGTACGTACGGCAAATGATATATAGTCCTCCCGGACAATGCATGCACATGTATGCAGCGGGTTAAAAGTGCTGGGCATTAGGAGCGCTCCGGACTTTTTCGAACAGTTTTACACGGAAATCGTGCCTGGGGAGCGCGAAAAACGGAGTGCGATAATTAATATCGCCGCTTTTTTACAGCGGAAAACGTGAGTTCTTTTATGTATTGCCTCATAAACGAGTTATGTGTCGCTCGTAAATCGTATTGTTCGTCAGCGTGTAGATTCGTGTCGATTTTCTCAATGAAAATTTATTCAGCATTGAATTGTAAACCGTTGCTTTGTTGGTACCGTGTGCCGCGGCTGCAGCGGCATCTCAATTAAGCGATTTATTGCGCCTCAAACTCCCGGTATTGAGAAAAAATTATAAGTGCTGTACAGGAGACGTTTATGTTTCAAATAATAATAAAATTTATAAATACACCCATAGCTAAATAAAGAGAAAATGCTGAAGGCTAACGGCGTAACAGTATGCTGCCTTGATTTACAAGCGAGTACATGAATGTTAAATTGGTGCATATCAGTGTTTTACATCGCATAGGCTAACAAAAAGTGGTTAAAGAGCACAACAAATCTCAGCAACTTCAAAAGAAACTACCTATATAGGTAAATATCAATATTATATTAAAAAATATACAATTTTAATTTTTGATTTAAGGCGACAATTCTGAATAACCTCACAGGGCGATTTAACAAGTGTGAACATAATGTTAGGCTTCAGTTAGTTAGAAAATAATCTGGAAAACTGTAAAATTGTAGTTTCTTCAAAAAAAAAAAATGTGCCTTGCAATAAATGTACTATTCGTATTTGTGTGTGATTTTGCCATTACAGAGGTTTTTTTTATGTACCTATTGTTAGAATTAAAAACAATCCACAAGGTAGAAAACAATCTCAAAGAACTATTAAAAAACTGAAGGTTTTTAACTAAAAAATGTGTTTTATAATTGAGCTAATATAAGTTATTTGAGTGTTGTTTTACCATCACAGAGTTTTCTTTTTATTTAGTGTTAGCATTCAAAAAACCCACAAAATAGAAAACAATTTCAAAAACTGAAGGTTTTTCCTAAAATTTTGTGTTTTATAAATAATCTAATATCAGTTATATGGGTGCTCTTTTGCCATGAATTGCGAATAACCTCATATACAGGCTGATATAACAGGTGTGAACATAACGTTAGGCTTTGATTAGTTAGAATAATTTTCTAACTAATCTAACTAATCTAAGCCTAACGTTATGTTCACATCTGAAAGAACTGATTAAAAATTGAAGTTTTTCCAAAAACAAAAGTGCTTTACAACAAATTTATTATTCGTATTTGTGTGTGATTTTACGATCACAGTTTTTTTTTAATTATTTTGTGTTCCCATTAACAAAATTCCACAAGATAGAAAACAATCTCAAAGAACTGCTCAAAAACTGAATGGTTTTCGCAAAATATGTTTTTATAATTAATCTAATATAAGTTATTTGGGTGTTGTTTTATGTTAGCCGAATTTTTGCCACTTCTGATATTGTTAGCCCTATTCTGATATTGCTATCTCACTTCAGATATTGTTAGGCCGGTGAAATTACCTTTAGTTTAATACTAACTATTTTTAATCCATAAAAACCATTGCAATACTAAAATTGCTGTCTTATTCTTATGATAGGTAATTATATTTATATCACCATTACCATTACCATTACCATATTACCATTTTAACAAATTGGGTGGCATAACAATTACTATTACAGATTTATTTTTAAATTAGTGCAAGAGCAAATAAATACACTAAATTAACAGAACAGTTAAAGAATTGGATTTTATTCCAAAAAAAGGTTTGCAAAGAGTTTATTAAAAAGTATTTGTTTGTATGTGGTTTTAGTATCAAAGATATTTTTTTAAATAGTGTAAGTGTTCCATAAATCCACTAAATTAATATAATCTAAAAGCACTGTTTAAAAGTTTGATTTCGTCCCAAAAAAAAAAAATGTTTGGAAATATATTTATTAAAAGTGCAGTGTGTGCAACTTTTCCTATATATATTTTTTAAATTTATTTATTTTAAGTCTTAAAATATCTACAAAGAACAATGTCAAAAAACTGTTCAATAACTGGAGGTGACTTTTACTATCACAGTTTTTTTTTTATTTACTTAGTTTAACCCTTTAAAAATCTACATAATTGAAAATGATTAAAAGAACTATTCAATTCCACTAAATTGAAAAAAAAAAAGTAATCTAAAAAAACCGTTAGCCTTTTTTTGTAAAATATATTGTACAATAAATTTATGAATTAATAGTAGAAATATTAATGTGCCTAAAAAATAAATAAACTTTTTACATTAAAAACAAATCTGCATTAGTTATAAAAAAACTTGACTTAAGTTGTACCTGTTGTAATTATTTACAGTAATTGTTAAAATATAATTGTTTAACTTAAGTCTAATAAAGTGAAACCATGAACCATGAACCAGAATTGATTAAAAATTACAATTAAAAACATTAATATAATTCGCAGTTTGAAACCTAATTAGAATAATATTATCTTATAGGAGTACTTGATCTCTATTTTGTCATGTATTATATTATACATTTATAATAATAAATAATACAAGAAATAAAATAATATAAATTCTACAAGAATCCATGTGATTACTTCAAAAACCAATACGTTAACTAGAATTACTTCAACAACATTATTTAAACAGCAATTACTTCAACACGAAAATACTTCAATGCAGAATTACTTCAACTCGAAAATACTTCAACTAGAGAATACTTCAACTCATAATTATTTCAGCTAGAAATTACTTCGACTAGAAATGATTTGTGATGACCTAAATCACCCCCAAGAAATTTGTAATGACCTAACCTAATCTAACCCAACCTAATCTAACCCAACTTAACCTAACCTAACCTAACCTAACCTAACCTAACGCAAGATGAAGTAATTTCTAGTTGAAGTAATTTGCAGTTAAAGTGTTCTCTAGTTGAAGTATTATAGTATTATTGGAACTAATTCTCTTTTAAAGTATTTTATTGTTGAAGAAATTGCAGTTGAAGTAATCGCTTGTTGAAATAATGTAGTTGAAGTAATTGTAGTAAAAGTAAGTTTTTTTTTAGTACTTATGTGTGCTTGGTTTTATAATTATGTTGCTGTCACTTGCATTTCTCATTTGATTTCGGTATTTTTATTGAAGTTGTGTCTTATTCTGTGCATTTTTAACAACAATATTAGCTAACAGCTCTGCTAAAATATCATTTTTGCCAATTAAGGACTGAGTTTTCGAATGTTTTGGTGCCTGATTGACAAAAAAGATTTTACCAGTGCTGTTAGCTAAGATCGCTCAAATTTGTAATACTGATAATACATATTTTTTTAATTATATTTCTCATTTGATTTTAATATTTGTATGCCTTTAATGCCCTATTCTCTGCAAATCTCTGCAGTTTTGTTAGCTAACAAATGTGTTCATGCCTGATTAGCTAAAAAGTGATTTTAACAACGATAAAATAGTGTAGAATATAATTTGAAGTAGAAAATATAATATACCTTCTTATGCCCAATTCTCATAGTATACTAACTAAAAATTGAATCAACATATTCACAAATTATTGGACATAAAGAATTTGTTTTGATTTATTATTGTTTTTTAATGGTAACTAGAAGTAATAGTCAATTTGATAAATACTAATTATGTGTTTTGCGTTATTATGTGAGTTACCATTGAGAATTGGACATATGATTATTATTATTGTTTTACTCCAAACTGTATAGCTAATCAAAGACTAAAGTAAAACCATACCTTTTAAATCACCCTGTATGCTGTTGAGTAGACATACTTGACGGAACATTATGTTTTAGTAAGTATTCTCTAATATGCAAAGAGCTACAGTTACGCATATTATAGAAGTACTTATATATGTACGAGTTTATTTTTCACTTTACTATAATTGAATGATATCTCCTAGGATACGAGATATGTAAACATGCCCATAACAACTGGGGCGTAATTAGAGGATGTAATGAATTCATTACGTCCTGAACATGCAAATTCTGTTTTTTTTTTTAAGAAAAAGGGAAAAATAATATCTTGATTATCATTATCTTTTATTAAAAACACCAACTTGTGCATACATTAAAAAGATCAATGCAGCCTGCACCTTTTTAGTTGGAAGTTATAATGGGTTTCCCCAGAAATCATATTCCTTTCAAAGTTATTAAAGATTTCATAGAAATTTGCAAAATTATGATGTAAGGTGTAAAATGTTGGATATAAATTTTCAAAAATTCAATAAAACTATGAAATTTTCATCATTTTCATTACAAATTACAAACTTGCTTCGAAAACCCCATAAAGAGTGATAACATTACGATGAATATTGCAAAATTTTGATGATGGATTTCAATATTTTGACAGATTATGGAATATTATTGTAAATTACATCATTTCTGTGAAAATTGTAAAAATTTTAATACAAATTGGAAGTTTTTAGAGAAAATTGCATTTTCACACAAAATTAATGTTTTCTGAAAAACCCAGACTGATACATTTTGATATCTGGTTGTGGCATTTTGGGTTTTAGATGATACAAAACGCAACGCAACTTTTTTCGTAATACTAAATAGTTTTCCATATGCAGCCAGTTTTAGTAGGATCGGTATAAAAATTCGGCGAATTGGAAGATGTCGAAATTAATTTCATCATAATTGTTTATCGAATATCGTGAAAAAATTATGAATGAAACTTATGAAATTATGAACTTATGGACTTATCACAATTATGAATTTATGAATGAAAATTATGAACTACTAATATTTAAGATTTTTTGTCGCCGAATTTAATTTTTATTGCGTTTGAACATTGTAACGGAAATATGTAAGTGCGCAACTTTCATTTCTGCCAATTCCATCGGATCTATAAATGCACACTCCATTGCGTCGTTAATTAATTTCTCCACATGTTCATTGCGGAGTTAATTTTGGACACCCTACCATATATTGTCCCTTATAACGAACGGCGGGTGCCGTTTATGTGGGATTTTTTCGGTTTAAAGTGCACACTGCCATTCGCGAAATATAGGTCTTGCAGTCCGCGAACGTGCCGTGGCTTTCCCGGCACGGAGAGAGAATATATGGATCGTGAAAACGTGGTATAAATTAACATCTCAGATAAGGTAAATCCGTTTAATGAGAGGCTCATTGTGGTGCGCTAAGCGCGTGGAAAAAGCGAGGCGCCGACCGTCCGTGAGAACTAATTGTTCATGGATTTATCGCTATAATTAACGACATAATTAGCACTTATCAAATATTATTGGATCTAAACACTATCATTTCGTGTTGTTACACACCGCCACGTTTTAAAAAAAGGCATCCAGTCGGTAATGTATGTACGCGTATTTATAATTATGTATGATTAGTTCTTGGATATTTTTATTGCCGTTTGTAGGTGTCAGTGAATAGAAAATATGCCATTTGCACATTTTAAAGGAATTATAATAATATTATAATTGCATGTACGTGTGTGATTAATTTGTTTTCAACTGTTTTATGGGGAATGATTAAATAATAAGTCCACGGGGCTGAGGTGTGCGTCCAGCAGCCACACACAAAATGCACCTCCCATAATAATAATAAATCGCGCTTGCTTAACATGTAATTGTCACGCGCGTAGCATAATGGGACACACCAGAAGCTGTGTTATAATTGTGACAGTTGCAGACAATAAAATTTGCATAAGAAATCAAGAAGAATTTAATATCGGGGCCATGTTTTATAGCGTTTGATATGCAGCACACCTTAAAACAATAACATGCTAAAGTCGCAAATCTGTTTCGATGTGTCCGCGAATTTGGCTGCGTTTCATTGAGCGGGCATCCAAATGTTTATGTCCGCCGGCGGTTTGGTGATTCAAGTCGGTATTGAAACTGCACGCTGATTAAACTGAATCTGAAATTATTATTTAATAAGTATGCGCGACGCGTAAGAAACGAAAAGGTCTTTAGGGTATATTAAATAATAAATGACGGAATCGCCGGTTTATTGTTCCTGCGGTCCGTGTAATGTCTATTTTTATCAAGCCGCATATTTATTCTACATAGCGTATTTATTTGTGATGTGTACGTAAGATACATGAGTAATGTCGATGCGTAATAACGTAAGGTCTTCCTCCTCCATTTCGGGCGGAGTGCTCTGCTCTTGCACCGCACACTGATACATGCGGCAAACATGCGAAGGCTGTTTCATATGCTGCACATTCCCTGCCGTTTGCTCCATTATACGCACGTAATTATGATATATTGGACAGGCGATTAATTCACACGTCCTTCCCTATCGCGGTATTCATTATCCTGTTGCCGAGACACAGGCGACAATTAAATTAACTGCCGCCAGCTCGTTACGGATTCCATCTTGTGCAAGAGGTAATCTCGGTTATTAGTTGATAATGCAAATATTGACGCTGGCAGGGAATGGTTTCCTTATCAACACATGCAAACTATTTTCTAATTAATTGACATTGAGCCATGGGGTGATACTCACGCAAAAATATACGCAATATCAATATATCACATTAAAATTTTATGTAGGTATCTATTATATAACATACTTTACAAATGTATGATACAATGTAAAATCAAAAGTATATCATATTAAAAATATTGTTTAGATAAGCACAAAACCCAGTAGGGAAAAAAAAGGATTCGTGTATTAGATAATATTTTCAATTATTCTTATATACATATTTAATTAATGCCAACTGTCAAATTTTACTGGAAATGATTAAATTTTTATTAAAATTTATAAAATATTCATCAAATATTATGAAATGTACTCGTAATTGAAAATTACAAATTTTCGCAAAATTGCGATTGTAAATTAAACAGTGCAGTGCAATATTATATAATTTTTTCAGCATGAAGTTAAAATTTTACTGCCAACCACAAAATTTTTACTCGAAATTTTTGCCTTTTTATCGAAACTTATAAAATATTAAATGATAGTTATGAAATTGTAATTGAAAATTAATCGAGTAATTGCGAAAATTGTGATTATAAGTTAAACACTACCATGAAAATAACGAAATTTTCATAATTTATTTGAAATATTGATGGCAATTGTAAATTTTTCCTGAAATTGATAAACAATTCATTGAAACTTATAAAACATTGTTCAAAACTTAAGAAATTGAAATCGAAAAGTACAAATTTTCATTGGATTTTGTAAATTAAACACTGCTGTGAAAATGGTTATGGTTTCAAAATGTTTAACATGAACTATTTAAAATTTTGCAGTCTATCGCTATTTTTTCACTGGAAATGATAAATTTTTCATTTAAATGTATCAAATATTCCTTAAAAATTATGATATGTAATTGAAAATTGCATTTTTTTATAGGACATCGCAAAATGTTGATTGTACTTTAAACATTTCAGTCCTATGAATTTTTTAGCATAAAGTTAAATAATGGGGTAAATAATTAAGTAAAATTTTGCTGGCAATCGCTATTTCTTTACTGAAAATGATGGAATTTTTATTGAAACTGGAAATATTGACAATAATTATCGATTATTATATATAAATATTATACTATTACATATTATATTATATTATTATAAATTGTAAACGAAAATTACAAATTTTCATTGGAAATTGCGAAAATTGTGATTGAAAATTAAACACTACCGTGAGAAGTGAAGTTTTAATGGCAATTGTAAAATTTTACTGGAAATGATGAAATTTTTGTAGAAACTTATAAAAAATTGTTCAAAAATTATGAAATTGAAATTGAATAGTACAAATTTTCATTGCAAATTGCAATTTTTTTATTGTAAATTAAAAAGTGCAATGAAAATGGTTATGCTTATAAAATTTTTAACATGTATTTAAAATTTTACTGGCAATAGCTATTGTTTTACTGGAAATGATGATTTTTTCATTGAAGTTTATCGAATATCCATCGAAAATTATGAAATGTAATTGAAAATTGCAATTTGTTAGTGAACATTGCAAAATTTTGATTGTAAATTGAACATTGCAGTGCAATATATGATTTTTTAACATGAAGTTAAAAATTTTCCGGCAACTGTAAAATGTTTACTGAAAATGATGGTATTTTCATTTAAACTTATATAAAATTAATCGATAATTATGATATTGTAATCGAAAATTCAAAATTTTCATTGGAAATTGCGAAAATTGAGATTGTAAATTAAATGCTACGGCGAAAATAACGAAAATTTCATCATTTATTTGAAATTGTAATTGAAAATTACAAATTTTTATGGGAAGTTGCGAAAATTGTGATTGTTAAATAAACATTACAGTGAAAATAACAAAATATTCATCATTTATTTGAAATTATTTTAGAAGAAATTATAAAATTTTACTTGAAACGATGAAATTTTCATAGAAACTTGGAAGAAATTGTTCAAAATATATGAAATTGAAAAGTACAAATTTTCATTGGAAACTGCCTACTTTTCAATGAAACAATTTAAAATAAAAATTGTAAATGAAGCACTGCAGTGAAAATGGTTTTATAAAAATTTCAACACGTACTATTGAAAATTTTACTGGAAATCGCTATTTTTTGAAATAATTCATTTATCATTGATATTTATCAAATTTTCTTCGAAACTATTTAATTTTTTTAAATTTAATTGTAAAAAGCAATTTTTTATTGGAAATTGCAAAATTATAATTGTAATTTGAACTTTGTAAAGCAATATATGCATTTTTAGTCATTAAGTTAAAAAAAATGCGGCAACTGTAAAATTTTTACTGAAAATGATGGCATTTTTATTGAAACTTATAAAAAATTAATCGATGATTATGAAATTCTTATTGAAAATGACAAATTTTCATTGGAAATTGCGAAAATTGAGATTGTTAGTTATATACTATTGAAATTGTAATTGAAAATTACAAGTTTTCATTGGAAATTGCGAAATTGGTAATTGAAAATTAAAAACTACCGTGAAAATAACGAAATTTTCATCATATATCTGAAATTGTAATGGCAATTGTAATATTTTACTGGAAGTGATCAAATCTTCATTGAAAAATTGTTCAAAAATTGTGAAATTAAAATTTAACGATGCTATTTTCATTGGAAGTTGCATTTTTTATTATAAATACATTCAACTGTGTCAAAATACTAGCAACTGCAAGATTTTTACTGGAAATTTCGAAAATTGTGAATGCAAACTACCGCGAAAATAAAGAAATTCGTAATTTTAATGGCAATCGTAAAATTTTACAGGAAATGATGAAATTTTTATAGAAACTTACAAAAAAATTGTTCAAAAACTATGAAATTGAAATTGAAAAGTACATATTTTAATTGAAAATTGCAAAGTTTTATTAAACACTGCAGTAAAAATGGTTTTGGTTATAAAAATTTAACACGTTTATTGAAAATTTTACTGGCAATCGCTTATTTTATGAAATAATTCATTTATCATTGAAATTTATTAAATTTTCATCGAAAATTATAAAATGTAATTGAAAATAACATATTTTCGTTGGGCATTGCAAAACTTTGATTGAAAATTAAACATTGCGGTTCAATATATAAATTTTCGGGAGTAGAAATTAATTATTTTATGTTTTCCTGGTTTTGGGAACGTCCAATTAAAGCTTATCCTTGCTCTTCTACTTGTGAAGTAATAAGTAAATGTATGGCATTGTCAGGAAATAAAACCAAATAAGGAAATTATGCTATGTACTCAGTATTTTTTATTATTCAATGTGTCGCATTGAAATCGAATAATAACTGAACATTTTGCCTTTTCAATGATCTCTAGTACATTTGGAACTTTTCGAGAGTAGAAATGTTTTTCTGGTTTTAGGAACGTCTAATTAAAGCTTATCCTTGCTCCTCCGCCTGTGAGGAAATTAGTAAATTTATGACATTGGTCAGGAAATAAAACAGCAAATAGTACATTTGGAACTTTTTGAGAGTAGAAATGTTTTTCTGGTTTTAGGAACGTCTAATTAAAGCTTATCCTTGCTCCTCCACCTGTGAGGTAATTAGTAAATTTATGGCATTGTCAGGAAATAAAACAGCAAATAGTACATTTTGAACTTTTTGAGAGTAGAAATGTTTTTCTGGTTTTAGGAACGTCTAATTAAAGCTTATCCTTGCTCCTCCACCTGTGAGGTAATTGGTAAATTTGTGGCATTGTCAGGATATAAAACCAAATGAAGAAATTATGTGATCTACAAATGATTGGTAAATTTGTATAAATTCAAATCAAATTGTGAAATTTCATTTCTAAATTTCTAAGGAGGTGATGGCACCTTAGAATTTACCACAAATTAACAAGAAACCCTGCGCCTCCACCATTTTTTTACTATCGCGGTCGTTTTTTTAATCCACTTTTATGCGGTAATAAGTAGATGGACCTTTTTGGGTGTTAAATTTCTTCTTGTATAACGTCATCGGTTAGAGTTTTCAATGGTCACGTGAGAGAATAGGAGTGTCATTTTAGCGTGGAATTGTTGAAATTGTATGTTTTGTTTGAACGTCGGAAGACGCCCATTGGTGAAAATGTACGGTGCTGGGCGTCGGCGCCCGCGGAAAATTTTCGTCATGGCCGCCGTGACGTCGCGACGTCGCTATGTCCACGACGCATGTAAAGTTTGCAGCCAATGGAAGAGAATGGCGGCTCCGCCTATTCATAGTTTACCCCTCTCTATGGAAAACTAGGTGAAACAGAACGAGGCGATAAATCACTGGCGTGTCACAAAGCGCGATGCCGGACAATCACCGTTCGCACTGCGTAATTGTTTCTCGATAGCCGTACGTAAAGACACACCGCTTGGCGGCCGTGATTAGATTTCACCGCGTTAATTATAGTCCAGTCGGGATTGACACTAAATATAATGGGCCCAGAGCTGTTATTTAAGTATTGAGATCATTCAGTGACAATGTCTGACGGTGTGTTGTCTCGTTGCAGACCCCGTTTGGCTCGAGCAGTTTCGCCGATCTGCTGAGTTTCCCGGACGACCCGAGTGCCGTACTGCCGCCCGAAGATCTTGACCCGTTCCCTGAAGTGGCCCTGCAGTCGCAGCCGTCGTCGCCAGCGCCGCTTCCAAGCTTCCAGGAGACCTACTCCGTCAGGTACAACACCTTCAAGATGGACGAGGAGTGCTTCAACGTTTCGTACCACCACCATCCGGCGCACGTGGCCGCCCCCTCGCACCACTACGACTACCAGCAGCACCAGTACACCAGCAGCCCGTACTACCCGCCCCCGCAATGCAGCCCCGGGTTCGACTCGCTCATATCACAAGAGTCCTACTCGCTTCCGCCATACCAGAGTTCCGCTTCCGAGCTTCACGTGAGCACCGCCCTCAGTCCACGCCAGCGTCGTGCATCGCTTCCTCTGCAAAGATCCGAGTCCACCAGCAGCAGCGAGAGCCCCAAACTCCGCCTGGCGGGCCCCGCTTCCTCGGTGTGCTCGTCGGCGGCGAGCTCGCCGGGCGGGGGAGTGCAGGACCAGCAGAACCTGAAGGGCCCCGCGCCGCCATCGCCGTCGCAACTATGCGCCGTATGCGGGGACACGGCGGCCTGCCAGCACTACGGGGTCCGCACGTGCGAGGGATGCAAGGGCTTCTTCAAGCGCACCGTGCAGAAGGGCTCCAAGTACGTATGCCTCGCCGACAAGGCCTGTCCTGTGGACAAAAGGAGGAGGAACCGCTGTCAGTTCTGCCGGTTCCAGAAGTGCCTCGCCGTCGGCATGGTCAAGGAGGTGGTGCGGACGGACTCGCTGAAAGGCAGACGGGGCCGGCTGCCGTCCAAACCGAAATCCCCCCAGGAGTCGCCGCCGAGCCCGCCCGTATCCCTCATCACGGCCCTCGTGCGCGCCCACGTCGACACCACCCCCGATCTCGCTAACCTAGACTACTCCCAGTACTGCGAACCCAGTCCCATCGAGCCCATCATCTCCGAGGCCGAGAAGATCCAGCAGTTTTACACGCTACTAACCACCTCCGTCGACGTGATCAGGAACTTCGCGGAGAAGATTCCCGGCTTCCAGGAGCTCTCCCACGAGGACAAGGAGCTGCTCTTCCAGTCCGCCTCGCTTGAGCTGTTCGTGCTGCGCCTCGCTTACCGCACCCACCCTAACGATACTAAACTGACTTTCTGCAACGGTGTCGTCCTCGACAAGCTGCAGTGCCAGAGGTCGTTCGGCGACTGGCTCCACGCCATCATGGAGTTCTGCAACAGCCTGCACCTGATGGAGATTGATATTTCCGCTTTTGCCTGCTTGTGTGCGCTCACCCTTGTTACAGGTAAACCCTTAACGTACTTCTACAGGTCATACCACATAGAAAAATTACGGACCTTTTGGGCAGACCCCAAATCTAGCCCATTTCTACGTGGTACCGGCTCTACTAATCGCACGCCAATTAATACTCCCAATTAATATTTAATTTTATCGACGACACGATGCACGGTTTGGTGCAATCAAAATCATGCTTCTTACGTAATATAAAAACATATTGGCCATCATTAAGGGTCAAGTCTTTCATTAAAAAAAAATACATTGTCTGTACAAAATTATTCAACACTACATCGCAATTGCAAATTGCAATGCGCATATACAAATACAAAATTTTCAAAGAATACAAAAAAAATCACAATCACAATAATGTGCTATTACAAGAAAATACTATAATTGTACAAAAAACCCGGTGTGATGTGAAAAATCAACTAATAACTTTTTTTTAATCAACAATAACTACGATTTTTGGTATCTACGTTAAGACAAGTTTCAGTCATGTCTAAGTGAGGTTAATCACCTATTAATTCTACAATATTCATAAAACTATTATTTAGTTATTTTTATATGCATATAATGATATCCATCCATCTTAAATTTGAACGCATTTTTTTCAGTAAACGAAGAGTATTGGAAATTTTGATTCCTATGTATTCCTATATAGTTTAAGATATTTAACTTTTATTAAAATGTATTTCAAATATTACCATATACAGGGTGTCAATTTGAAAAGTTGCCATCGACCTTTTTCATAGAACACATTATTATTATTAAAATTACTCAAAACCGTTTGGGTGGTTCGAAGGGGGAACCAAAATGGCGTAGGTAGTGTCGACCCCCGACCCACCCTTTAAGCCACAGCCACCACCATCTAAAATATTTAAATGGCACCCCACCCCCCTACTTGTGATAAATCGTTGGAAAGCTCTTGAAAATGCTTTCCAATCATTATTAATATAATATGATTTGGTGAACTAGTTTCGGAGTTAAGTGCAAATAAAGTGCAAAAGTATTCAATTAATTAAAATCAAATAACATGTTAAATTAAATGTTTGAAATGGTTTCCATTGTTTTCTAAACTAAAATATAGCCTGCTTTCAAACTCCTCGCGAACTTTCTGAAAAGTTTATCTAGTAATAGCTCGGCATTCTTGTGTTATTCTTTCTCATAATTGTTCAACAGTATATGGTTCCTTATTTATTTATGTTTTATAAACTACAAATTTCAAGTGACGCCATAAAAAAAGATTAATTTAACGGCGAATTGTATGCTTATTTGCTGAATGAATCCATTAAGCAACCTCTTATACTTCAGGACGTTGAAAACCAAACAGATGAACATGAAAATGATGGACCTACCGAAAATATATTACATTTTCAACAAGATGTGGCGATCCTCACTATGTACTTCCAGTTAGAGAATGGTTAGAGCGTCATTATCCAAATTGGTGGATTGGAAGAAGAGGCCCTATCGAATGACCTCCTAGATCATCAGATCTAATACCTTTTGATTTTTTTTATGGGGTCACTTGAAATTTATAGTTTATAAAACGTAACCAGATACTATTGAACACTTACGAGAAAGAATAGCACAATAATGTCGAGCTATTACTACACAAAACTTTCAGAAAGTTCGCATAAAGATTGAAAGCAGGCTACATTTTTGTTTAGAATGCAATGGAAACCGTTTTCAACATTTACTTTAACTTGTTATTTGAATTTAATGAATTGAACACTTTTGCACTTTATTTGCACATAATTCGAAAACTAGTTAACCAAATCAGATTGTATTAATAACGACTGGAAAGCATTTTTCAAAAGCTTTCCAACGATGTATCACAAGTAGGGGGGTGCCATTTTTTTTTTAGATGGAGTTGGCTGCTGGTTTTTAAATTATCGTTTTAGGAGTAATATCAAATGCCATTACAATTCTTTGCAAATCGAGGACATTATTTTCCACTTTTTATGCTAGATTGTACGAATATGTTTCTTATAATTCTTAAAATTCGATAACGTATCAGAAATATTTACAAACGATCGTTGCTAGTAAGTCGGAAAATGTAACAAAATATTCTATCTACTGCGAAATGTTTTTATTTGGACTCCATAAAATCTAATGCTTTGCAGAGTTAACTCTCTGGCGTAGAACATTTCTCTGGCGTTCGAGACTCGTGCCTTGATAATTAAACCACAAACCGTTGGACCTTTCACCGTACTTCAAACTTGTGTCCGATAAATTCATCGCCCACAATTTATCACTCACAATTCATAGTCCACAACTCATCGCTCACAATTCATAACCTGCACAATTCATTGCCAACATAAATCGTAATCCACAATTCATCCCTCACAATTCATAGCCTACGCAATTCATCGCCAACACAATTCGTAATCCACAATTCATCGCCGGCACATTCATCGCCCATAATTTATAGTCCACAATTCATCGCCGGTACAACTCATCGTGCATAGTCCACAATTCATCGCCGGCACAACTCATCGTGCACAATTTATATTAATCATTACGAAAACTCATTAGGAACCTACGATAAAAAGCAAATGCTGCTCTAGCTATCGTCTTACATCACAGTAAACTTGTTATTCCCGGAGATATAAGACTTCACTCAACGGTGAAGACTTTTTATTAGTTGACGAACCACGATATCAAAATCAAATACTAATACTCTGTACTAAAATTAATCTATTCTAAATAATGCCGGTGATGAATTCAGCCGGCGTTGAATTGTGGACTATGAATTGTGACGGCGATGAATTGTAGACTACGATGTTTGCCGGCGATAAATCGTGCAGGCTATAAATTGTGAACAGTGAAATGTAGACTATGAATTATGAGCGTTGAAGTGTGGACTATAAATTGTGAGCGATGAATTGTTGACTATGAATTGTGAACGATGAATTGTGGACTATGAATTGTGAGCCATATTTTTTTTGGCGATGAACGATTTACCTAAATTCTTTGAAACCACCGCACAGTTTCCAAAAATTGTCGAATTTGGTGGATGGCCAAATATCGAAAGTGTATTTCACTGGCATATATTCGTGGCAACATTTCAGATGTTCTCAGAAAATCGAAGAATATATTTATTGCAATTTTACAATTAAAAATGAATTTGCGGAAGTTTTCAAAGAATTCTAATGCCCATTTGACATAATCGTACATATAAATTAACCTAAATGATGCTGTACCAAATAATGGAGGAATGAATTAGGCTGTGAGTAAATTATAGTTGGAAATAGTGGATTCGATTTCTATTGTACCTACAACATTAAAAGTGAATAAAATAATTCACACGAATTTTCTGTACCATAATCTCGGAAACTGTCCATGATAAAACAATGATCGTAATTTTCAACTTCAGAAATAAGATTGAAGTAAAACTGTATAGATATATGAAATAATACAGAAAGCAATGCCTATACGAGCATATGAAATATTAGCTGCTTTTAATCACGATGAATTAGTATTTCTAATTAGCAAGAGTCATTATCACCAGCTCGCTATCGACTAACGAGTTCTCGAGCAGTGTGTTCTTTGTAAGTGTAGAATTACTTAAGTGGAATTTTAGAGCGACATTAAAGACGTTCGAACTGCGAATGGTGACAGTTTCTCAAGTAGTAGTTCTCAAGAACCCCAGTACTACCTGTACTGGGGTTCAAACCAAAACCAAACCAAACTTATTGCGTGTTTTCACAAAAGCAATTATAATGTCAGTCAATCACTATTATTTAAAATGATTAAATAGTTTAGATTCTGTGTTGCCAAATATTTATAATATACAAGTTGAATTTTTCTCACACATTGGTCAGAAAATTAGTCAAAAAAGTTCCATTGGGCATTCGCAATTTTTGTAAACCCATTGTATTTGTATTGGCAGTAATAGTGAAGAAATCCAAAAATATGTATTTGTATTGGCAGTAATAGTGAAGAAATCCAAAAATATGTATTTGAAATAAATTTGTTACAAAATTCCTTTTGTAATTAAAATTGAAGAAATAATAAGTGATTTTTGAGTATGGTATAGTACATTTTATATTTGTTGCTATTCATTACCTCTGAATAGCAACAAATATAAAATGTACTAATGTAAACTGCATTTTCAGAAATAAATATTAGTGATTTATTAATATTTCTTTTAACATTGTTGGAATGTACATATATTATTACATATGTATCATATACATATTTAAGTAGGTAAAACCATGCGGGTACTAACCCAGATAACCCAATTAAACTCTCAATAAAATCAAGTCGGCGAGATCCGATTTTTAATCGATGCGATCAAATCGCGAGATCGGGGCAATGATGGGTCAGATTGATACCACTATATCTGCGAGATTTTAATCGGATCTCGCCGAATCAATTTGATTGAGATTTTAATTGGGTCCATCTGGGTTAGTCCCCGCATAGTTTTATCTACTTACTTGTGTGTTTGATTCTCATGTATCGCATAATTTATTGAGTCCATAGTGCAGCATACAATTTCTCGAAAAATAGAATTTATGAACAACTGAAACGAAAATTTGGATATAATTAAAAATGTGTAATTTTTAGTTTTGTTGAAATTTGGTACTAAATTAAAAGGAAATGCGAACCACTTTGATGATTTGGTAGTTTTATAAGCATTTTCAGTTTTGAATTATTTCATCATTCAATATTGCAAAATCTACATTGGCTGCCATGTATATTAATTTTTTTTAAATATTAATTTTTATTCCTCCCTTCATAATTTAAATCTTCTTTATCAGTTTTACTATTTATTATTTGCTTATTGAACTTATTGCTGCTATGACTAATTACCAGGGTTGGAATAAATCATGTTTTTTTAAATATTTCTGATCAGTCTATGTCAGTTTAGATGTGATTCAAATGATATAATTATTTCTTAAATAAATTCTTGAATTTGAACAAGAATTGAGAATAAAAAAATCCGTGTATCTGTACTATGTGAAGGACCAAAACATGGAAGAAATGAAAATTATGTTACTTAGGTACTTCTAATTATGTATTTTAAAGCATGCTAACTCTATAATTACATTATATTTTTAATTGTATACCTAATTGGAATTCACGGTCAGTGCAAAAATAATGATTAATTTAAAAAAAATCAATGTTTATTTAAATTATGATTTATTTAAAAAAAAATCATTTGATTTAAATTATGATTTTAAACACACCAGCCCTGCTAATTACTGTCATGAAATCTTGATTTTTTTTAAATCTTTAAATTACAATGCGAGCACGTTGTTTTTTTTAACGTAACGATTGAAAAATCATTGGTAAAATCTAATTTTAATTTAACTTTTAAAATTTCTCATACAGAATGTATTTTGGTTTAAGCTTGTATGGAAATTATATGGACTGGTTAATGTTAATAATTTGAAATAATCGGATTGTATTTGAGGTTTGGAGTTTAGTTGAGTTATTATAAATTCACTTCTACCCCTTGGACACTTGAAAATAAAATTTGAAATTATTTCATAATGTAGTTTTTCATGATAGTGATCAAGTTTTCTTATCATGATGATAGTGACATTTAAAATTTTTGAGCAATTTTCAATTCTTTATATGTTTCTAATTATCAAACATTTCGAAGTAATAGAATTTATTTCTATAATTTTTGATTTCTAAACTTATGATCTCTTGGCACCGGCCTTTCATAAGTACAACTCAATACAAAGAAAGACTTGCCCTAATAAAAAAAATAAAAATAAATCTAGAGCTTTATTGGGGATGATTAATTATTCTTTATTACCATCATCTAAAATTAACTGTCCTATAGATGTTAGGTTGGTGAACCGATATTGGCGTGGACCATTCAAATTATAGTCATTCCCAGACAATGACTCATGCTTTTTCTAGCCCAGAATCGCGTTTTCTTTGCTTGTTGCATGCTTAAGGTAAATCTAATAGAGTGAAATGAAATATGAAACGTATGTCGAATTCCGGTAATATGGAGCAATGAGTCATTACTAGTTCTCAACGGAACTACTATATCAAGCATCTGTACTACGGAATGTAGGTACCTAACTAATCGTATTACGAATTTTCAACGGTTGCATCGACTTGGCTTTACTATTAGTAATCCATTCTGTAATTATAAAACATTTATAGAAATATCTATAATGGTAAAACACAGCACCTTCAAGTTTTTGAACACAAATACGTATTAGAAAAAAAAACAGCACGACAACCAACATATTATTCCATCGATATTTGTATTTATTGCGGCCGGAGGTTGCGATGAATAATATACCAAGGCTCAGCCCAAGTCGATCGAGTGTGGACGACTCGATGGAGAATTAATCGTGGCGGGAATTAGATCACGACAGACGTGTTCATAATTTACCACTTTTCCTTCCTTATTGCAAGAACAAAGATATCCCGCTGCATGCGCGATTTTTCACATGTACAGGCAGATAATTCGAAGTCGTGACCGCTCATTAAATTTGCACGCAGTTCATATCTACACCTTGGGCTATTCCAAACACACCAAAAACCACATTTCAGGATCGCTGTATAGCTCGGTGCGCTCTTAGAAAGTTTTAATGTCCAGGCAATAAATTATCGAGGAGTTAAATAATAAGTGTGTAATAATGATTAACCACAAGAAATTCTGACTTTCGGTACATTGCATCATTTAATGGACATGCTATTTTGTGGCAATATAATAAAAATCGAAGCATTATTAAATAATCATCAATTATTGGTTACCTATGGATTTGGTTTTTCGATATTAAAAGAAAGTGACAACTATATTAAAGAAGCTTGATTAAGACGCATAAGAAGCATTGTAAAATGTACAGTCATGCTCACATAAATCTAGTACAAAAAATTGATATGGCTATATAACATTGCTATTGTAACCTAATTTCTTGTACTAGATTTATGTGAACATGACTGTACTATAGATTTCGTTTTTCGATATTAAAAGAAAATGACAACTATATTGAAGAAAAGCTCGATTCTGACTTTCCATTGTAAAATGTGCAGCAATAGTCTATTCTTTTGAAGAAACGATTATTGACTATACAATTATTATATACGATTATATACTAACAATTACGTTTTTCGTCGTAATTCAATTGGCGAAGCATGATTTTGATTTTGCATCATTCTGCGTCTGTCATGTATTGTAATAGGAGCATTCTATGTAGAAATATGATGATCATTTTGCCATATCCAATGCAATATTATGTTTTTCTTTAACAATCTGTTCTTTGTTTCAGAACGCCATGGTTTGAAGGAGCCCCATCGTGTCGAGCAGCTGCAGATGAAGATAATCTCGTCGCTGCGTGATCACGTCACGTATAACGCCGAAGCGCAGCGTAAAGCACACTATTTCAGTCGACTTCTTGGTAAGCTTCCTGAATTGAGGTCGCTGAGTGTGCAGGGTCTGCAGAGGATCTTCTACCTGAAGCTGGAGGACCTTGTGCCGGCACCGCCGCTCATAGAGAAAATGTTCGTCGCGAGTTTGCCCTTCTAAGGAATGAAAAGAGTATAAAGTGAAAACTTAGCGCGAGCCCCTGTAGAATTCATTGCCAACACAAAATTCTGCACCGGCCGATTATTTCAAAAGGTGATAAAATGTTCTATGTGATTTGTTAATGATAGATTTCATACTTGAATCTCTTTATTATTATTTTCTTTTTTGTACTTAAAAGTGGGCGTTCTTTGAGAAAGAATGCGTTATAATTTATGTAATTAGTCTAGTAACAGTTATTATATTTAATTTGTAATTATAATTTCACTAACACCTCCTACCGTAGGCTCTTAAACTTAGGCAATACTTTCGCTTCCTTTAATCTCAAGCATGTTTATGTAAGAATCTCTTGCTAATTATAACTGAAGTTACCCGCGACGATACGAGTTACCTTAAATGGGCTATGACTTTAAACCTGTGGCTATTGTAAATAGTTTAAGACTTCTCACTGACCAAATTGGTTATTTTTATAATTCGGAATTGAATTTAAACTGAGAGAGAGTGCGATATTTTAGATAACCCTTAAAGGGGGGATTTTTAGAAAACCAAGCGTTACCAATCGAGAGATATTTATGGGTGCAAAAAAACTTAAAATGCGATAGAACTAGTCATGGCGCTATTTTAAATTATAAAGATTTTATTTACAGAACTATAAAAAGAGATATATATTTTTATTAATTTAAGGCAATAACGTTGTTAAGTTACCTAAAAGAAGGGTTACCATTGGAATTAAGATAATTTAGTTTGTATATTTTTACGTGACGCGTTCGATTAAATTTATAATCTGCGTGAGAAAGATGTGCGTTGTATAATAATTTACAGACGTACCCAATGCATAATTCAATTTAAGCCATAACTCCATACGTATTATTTGTATGTAACATACTTGTTTCTATTATGTTTTAAACACAAGTGAATACATGCTGTGTCATCGTGTTATTTCATGTGTACGCATCGTGTAAGTTATTATACAATAATGTTTATTGTGCCATTTCATATCTTATATATCCTTATAATTTCATATCAAATACTGCCTTGTATGGAAACGATGGACTGACCGATAGTTACCTGATTGGAATGGTATAAATAACAATATATAAATTTATATATTTATGGTGTATTGATGCACTTTTCTATAGATACAATCCACCGTCCGCTTAAACTAGAGCTATACTTGAATACTGGACCTTAATGACGACGCGTCCAGCCTTCAATGTGTTTTCTAACCGTGTTGAAACCTATTACAAGTCTAGATATATATAATATGTTGCTTTTTTGGATGTATAGATAAAGCTAATTCTCTACTAGAAAATCGGCTACTTTTAGCATATGGTTCGGGCATACGGGAGCCATGCAATATAACGTATTTACCTAGGAGAAATTTTCATATTTGTACCTGCTTTTATATTTTTACCATATCTAATGTAACCTTAACATGAGAAGAAACGCGTTTACTTAAAAAAAATGGATTTTTTAGATGATGTCGATTGTATGGCAGAAAATCAACAAATGATTAGTAGAATTTTCTGTTGTATATACTACAAAATCAGTACTGTGTACTTGAGCTATACATGTTAGAAGTATTGTAACCTCCAGATGCACAAACTTTGTTTTCTTTTTTATATGTAACTACGTTCAACTTTTAATTAATTATAATTATAACCTGCCATGTAATGCCAGTTTGTATTATACTTGCTATTATTACAATACCAGCTTATTACGTAAGTTTACCTTTACTCTTAAGTTTAAATTATGTCAATAGTTACCTACTATGTGTACTTTATTATATTAAAAAAAATCTTATAATATTAAATTACAATTGTAATGTTAGTTTTACATTATTTTCTTTGATCGAGTATTCTTTAAACCTGCTACAATACTACGTGGCCACTTGTTACTTTTTTTAATTACTTTAACATCGCTAATTATCCCAATGTGTATAACATATTGTATTATTAAATTACCTTTATTTTATCTTAACTGTTTTATTGAAGTGTGTAAAATTTATTGTAACACTATTTGAATAAATAAAATATTTTAAGATTATTTTCTTTCCTTTACTGTACCTATTTACTAGTTACTTGTTACTAGTATAGTACCACAGGACCAACTAATGGCAGAATCAGAATATGGAGATCTGCAGATTATGAGTCATGGCTTAAAACATTGACAATGTCCAGTATTGTCAATCAGTATTTTCATAACACTAATAACACTGGTCGACAAATGTTGATAAATGTATTTCCCTTCAACTTAAATGCATTTTTCGAAAAGTATGTGCTATGCACATGTACGAAATGCAAAAAAAATGTTGCTCATTTTTTAAATTTTTTGCATAGTTTTTCCTCTATTTACTTACAAAAACACGTTCTCACTTAAAGATAGGTTAAAAAAGTGATACCAGCAACTGTCAAACTGCAATTTGAATCCAGTATTGCCATAAAAAATTATTGGAATCTGTCTTGTATCCCAAATAAAATTAAAGTACACACTTTGCAAATATTGAAATATATCAAAAACCTGACGTCCTAGAAAAAAAATTTGAAGTTTCTGAAATCAGCTAAAAAAAACTATTGGAATCAGCTATTTATGTCATATGTTATTAAGACACAAACATTGTGTTGACCAGTGTAATTTGTCCTATTATCTAATGCTGCATTTTTCTTTTATAAACTTTTGCATAGACTAAAATTCGTTAAATTCAACAAAAATTGCCAAAAAGGAGGCTAAGAAATTTCTTACAAAAAACAAAATATAGCTACGAAATGTATTCGAATTTAAGGAATTAAAAACGTATGAATTTAAAAACATGCCAAGTATCAATAAAATGATGACTTGATGTTGTAGGCTTCATATCAACAAATGTCCCTTCGAAGTATAAAGTTTTATATCGAAGTATATGTAGGTTTTAGGTCAAATCTGCAAATAACCAAATATCCAATGCCAATACTCGAAGGAGGTCATACAAAAAAACTAATAAAAACAAACATACAACATACAAAAAGTTAAGAGCAATAAAAATGTTTGAGTATTGACTTATTTATTTGAATAGCTATATAATTTATAATTTATTTAATGATTTAGAAACATTAATTGATTTCGACCGTAAAAAGTTTTCACAACATTCATACACCCACAAATACGCTCTAAAAGACATTGGTCAATATTAGTCTTAATCGTCTAAGCGGAAATTTATGGTAAAATCTGAAATTCATGGTAAAATTTATGGTAAATTCTATAATCTGAATTGTGTTGCTTTGCTTTCTTGATAAGTGATTGTTACGAATATATATCAAATACAAATGTATGCAATAAAGAATAATTTTATTCGATAAATAATATAAATGGAAGATTAATAAAAAACTTGCATTAATGATACACATATTTAGTGTTTGAACGATACTTTTTCTATTAAGAGTTTTCAATTGTAATTTTAAAATTTTAACAGTTATTATAAATAAATTTGAATTGTGTTGCTTTTCTCTCTTGATAAGTGATAAAAATTGTTGCGACTATATTAGAAGTACAAAAGTATGCAATAAAGAAGAGTTTTATTCCCTAAATAATATAAATGGAAGATTAATAAAGAAATCTTGCATTAATTTTATTAATTTTATATTACGAGTTTTCTACTGTAATTTTAAAATGTTGACAGTAGAGTATCTTATTGTAAATAAATTAGAATTGTATTGCTTTTCTCTCTTGATAAGTGATAAAAATTGTTGCGAATATATTACAGGTACAAAAGTATGCAATAAAGAATAGTTAGAAATTTCAGTATTGACTAATTCATACTTGTCATTGCATAAAGTTATAGTGTTGATTTTCTCACTTATTTAATACTGAAACTTTGACAAATTTTGACGAGAATTAGCTTCAGGAAAACTGAACAGATATCTGCTAATTAATATGGAATAAATATATTTACAGAAATTTCAGGATTGACTAATTCATGCTTGCCTTTGCAAAAAGTTATAGTGTTGATTTTCTCACTTATTAAATACTGAAATTTTGTCAAATTTTCATGAGTATTAGCTTCAGGATTACTGAACAGATATCTGATAATTAATATGCAATTCATAAATTTTCAGAAATTTCAGCTTTGACTAATTCATACTTGTCAACGCAGAAAGTTATACTGTTGATTTTGTGACTTCTTTAATACTGATTCTTTGTTAAATTTTCATGAGAATTAGCTTCAGGTATACTGAACCGATATCTGATCATTAATATGCAATAAATACATTTTCAGAAATTTCAGTATTTACTAATTCATATTTGTCATTGCATTAAGTTATTAAAGTTTAGTGTTGATTTTCTCACTTATTTAATGCTGAAACTTTGTCAAATTTTGACGAGAATTAGCTTCAGGAAAACTGAACAGATATCTGATAATTAATATGGAATAAATATATTTACAGAAATTTCAGTATTGACTAATTCATACTTGCCTTTGCAAAAAGTTATAGTGTTGATTTTCTCACTTATTTAATACTGAATTTTTGTCAAATTTTCATGAAAATTAGCTACAGGATAACTGAACAGATTTCTGATAATTAATATGCAATACATAAATTTTCAGAAATTTCAGTTTAGACTAATTCATACTTGTCAAAGCAGAAAGTTATACTGTTGATTTTGTGACTTATTTAATACTGATTCTTTGTTAAATTTTCATGAGAATTAGCTTCAGGTATACTGAACCGATAAGTGATCATTAATATGCAATAAATACATTTCCAGAAATTTCAGTATTTACTAATTCATACTTGTCATTGCATAAAGTTATTAAAGTTTAGTGTTGATTTTCTCACTTATTTAATGCTAAAACTTTGTCAAATTTTGACGAGAATTAGCTTCAGGAAAACTGAACAGATATCTGCTAATTAATATGGAATAAATATATTTACAGAAATTTCAGTATTGACTAATTCATACTTGCCTTTGCAAAAAGTTATAGTGTTGATTTTCTCACTTATTTAATACTGAAACTATAAGAATTATTCGCTAAATAATATAAATGGAAGATTAATAAAGAAATCTTCCATTAATCATACATTTATTTAGTTTTGTTTGAACGATACTTTATATGTTACGAGTTTTCAACTGTAATTTTCAAATTTTAACAGTAGAACATTTTATTGTTATTAAGTGGCATGTGTTCAATTTATTGTATGATTGCACACATGTGGTGCATGCGCCGGGCGAAGGACAATTTACATAATAGGTAATTATGAAATAATCGAAAAGTTTTATACTTTCGTCAATGGATTAGAAGCCGAGAAGTAAAATATTTAGTATGCAGGTATCAGTATATGTTATAAGCTATTTCAAAGCAGAAAACTTTATTTACTTTCCCGCTAGAAATAGAATTTCCGTTAGCTATAGTAGACGTTAGGCAACTGTATTTTCTACTAGCGCAACTAAACTTTGTATATGAGACTTTATAATTGATGAACATCCGAGTCAGAGCTTCAAAGGACCTTCAAAATGCTGCATAAAATATAAACCAGTATAATTCATTTGTTATCACTCCAATATATATATTTTTTTAACTTTTTTGTAATACCTCTGTGTTATTGACATTTATCAGTACTGTCTGCTTGATCGATATGACAGGCGTAAAGGCCTTGGCCGTTATAATAACGGCCGTGGACGTTATTTAAATGACAACGCAAATTTATGAGCAATAAAGTCTTCATATTCTTTCTCATGCCTGCTGCTGCTTTTTTGGGGAAGTAAATCGATTGTGGCAGCATTTGCTTCATTTAGTACATCTTCGGGGATACCACAAAACGAAGAACTTTGCACATCTGACATTATTTTTCTAATTTCACTTTGATTTGTTTGTTTGTATTTGAACCGTTGATGTTGCTATGGTATCATATTGCGCCTGGATAACTAGTTTATTAATTTTGAAATTTAATATTGATAAATTGACCAGTTTTTGTAATTTAGGTATTACAAAAAGTATCGAACAACATACGGCCGATATGCAAATAACAGGCTTGGTTGAATATAAACCTCGGCTGCGTTCCGCTCCGCTTCGCTCCGCTTCGGTTCGCCTCGGTTTACAAACTTCAACCCGCGCCTGTTATTTGCTACATATCGGCCTAATGGCTATAACGTGTTCAACTTTTAACTTGAATGTGGATATACCGTTTGAAGTTTAGTTAACTAAAACCAAATTAAAATAATTAATATTATTATATTTATCTATACTATAATTATAATAATTTGTAAATATATTATCTATTATTATTAAATATTACAGAATAAGTACAGAGTATACTAAAGTAGAAGTAGTAAAGGGTCATTGCATAATTTATACAAAATTGCAGTTGCAAAATTATTCAAATTACATTGGTGAGATAGATTTCCGCATCACCTGATCACAAATCCACCCAAGTTGGGAGAAAATTTTGTAAATGAGGTACTATCTCCAGGATCTGCAACGTATTGGAAGAATATAATGCAAAATGAGTAAATATAAATGAAACAAAATTAAGCAATTTTATTACAGTAACGAAAAAACCACCCCCACATTTTCCAGCTTAAATTACACATAAAGTATAGTCAACTACACTACTCAATAGAATTATCGCATATTTTGATTTTTTTGTTTGGTTTTACCTACAAAGACCAATCACGTCGGCTATTTAAAAAAACATATAATGGTGTATTTTGGAATATGCGATAATTCTTTTGAGTAGTGTAGTCAACGTGTAGTCAACTACACTACTCACAAGAATTATCCCATATTTTGAATTTTTTGTTTCTACCTACAAAGAAGAATCACGTCGGCTATTTAAAAAAATATATAATGGTATTTTTTGGAATATGCGATCATTCTTTTGAGTAGTGTAGTTATAAACTAATTAATTATAGTAGATTACATAAATTAGCAACATTTAATTAAATTCGTGAAGCTGATAGTCATAGAAATTGATTATCACAGTTTAAGAAGTGATTACATTAATTTACCAAGAACTGTGAAAACGTAGTGAGTTTAGGCTCTGATTTTTAATTAGCAACCATGGTTCGTGGGTTAGCCAGAACATTGTGTAATTAACTGCCTATAACTAAAAAAGATGGTTGGATTATTTTTCAAGCTGAGAGGCATGAGTTTAGGCTCCGACTTTTAATTTATATTTGTGAGTTTCGCTTTTTCATTAGGGTATTGTTAAAATTATGTAATTTAACAAATAAAGAACAGATTTTTCAGGTCATGTTACTGGATACATTTTTATTGCTGAAATAACATGTTTATTTTGTACTTTGATCATGTTAAAAAAAAAAAAATCTTTAAAACTAATCGAGAGATTTAAAAAAATAATATACCTTTATATTGCAAATTGGATAAGCTTTCCAATGCTTTCAAATTAAGCTACCATACGAAATATATATAGTTATCACTCGACCCTAACTCCAATTTAAAAAAAATTGAATTACCTCTCCTGCGGTCAGGGGTTAAACAATTGAAGATCATTTGCCTACCAAAAATTGGCCCCCTTGAAATATAAGTTGTGTTTCAGCGATTTCGTTAAAATAAATTATTAGGCGGAAAGACCCTATGGGGTCGATAGCCTAATAAAGATTGTTTATATATATAAATTATTTTCGTAGATTTTAGGGTGTTACCTTTCTCCAGAGTCACCCTGTATAAAGATTCCCCTCTGAATTAGATCCTTTGATATATTTGACCACACATTTCTAATTTTTGTTTGCCACGATAATGGAAATTGGACTTAAATTAAGTAAAAATAAACATCTTTCAAATTACAACTTTTAAAAATACTTAAAAAAATTGCTTATTTATGTCTTGAAATATCTATCACATATTGTTTGTTTTAATTATCTTTTTAAATGATCTTCGAAATCGTTACAGATCCATGATGCCGTTATCTTTTTATTTTATACATGAGAGATCTCGCATAGGGCCCTATTTTACTCATGTAGCTCTAGGAGAATATTTTCTCCATACTTGCAATACACAAGTACTCCTCCTCTTCAGTCCTTATACCCTTCGCAAGGATTTGGTGGCACTATGCCTGAGCCATTTGGACGTGACTCTCCATGCTTTTCTGTCCTGGGCCATTTATGTGGCCTCATGTAGAGAATTATCAACCATTTTTGTCACTTCATCTACCCAGCGGGATGAAGATCTTCCACGTGTACACAAGTAGGCACTATATACAAATATGTACTGATATGTACTATACAAGTAATTTAAGAGAACCTGTTTTGAGGAACCCAATAAAGGCGCATTTATATAAGTAGTAGGTATGTGAAAGAGAAAATGTTATTGTTCGTACTTGAAATAAACAAGTACTGTGTATATTACATAGTAATTTAAGAGAACCTGTTTTGAGGAACCCATTAAAGGCGCAGTTATATAAGTAGTAGGTATGTGAAAGAGAAAATGTTATTGTTCGTACTTGAAATAAAGAAGTACTGTGTATATTACATAGTAATTTAAGAGAACCAGTTTAGAGGAACCCATTAAAGGCGCATTTATATAAGTAGTAGGTATGTGAAAGAGAAAATGTTATTGTTCGTACTTGAAATAAACAAGTACTGTGTATATTACATAGTAATTTAAGAGAACCTGTTTAGAGGAACCCATTAAAGGCGCATTTATATAAGTAGTAGGTATGTGAAAGAGAAAATGTTATTGTTCGTACTTGAAATAAACAAGTACTGTGTATATTACTAGTATTTAAGAGAACCTGTTTAAAGGAACCCAATAAAGGCGCAGTTTAAAAAGTACTAGTAGATAAAATTCGATTGTTTATTATATTCTGTTGTTGTAAAACAGAGAACCTCTTTTTATTTAAGATTGTAATTTATTTCAAACTTTGAAATCCATTTATTGTTACTACTTGCAACAAACAAGTACTGTATACATATTAATTGTACTCGCAACAGGCAAGTACTGTATACATATTAATTATACTTGCAATAAGCAAGTATTGTATACATATAAATTGTACTCGCAACAAGCGAGTACTGTATACAAATTAATAATTGTACTCGCAACAAGCAAGTACTGTACACATAATAATTGTACTCGCAACAAGCAAGTACTGTACATATTAATAATTGCACTCGCAACAAGCAAGTACTGTGAAGAAAAAACCCTAAGCGTACATATACGCGGCGCAAGATATAACTATAAGTACGTCGCCCAGAGCGAGAATATACGCCGACAGTACACAAATATAAATGGCGCAGCTGTAAGAAATACCCTGCTCACTCAGGCGTCGTACTGTCTGACGCTCATCCACGACTACAATATTACGGCGCATTAATGAGGAATCAAACCCTAATCATTTATAGTGCATCTCTTAGAGTAAGAAATAGCGTCGACAGTACACAAATACATAAATAGCACACCTGTAAGAAAAACCCTGCTCACTCAAGCGATACACTTTTACTAACACTAAATTAAAGGAACGTGGCGATAGATAGGTATGGCTCTGTACAACTGTATAGAACAACTTTCTTTACGAGGGGGTGATCAAAAAAGGTACTCACTTTCAAACATCTTGGAGATCATCTCAAAAAAAGACCTACCTTAAAATTGATTTTTAAAGTTGAATTGGCGAAGATCCAGTACCCTGCAACTCCAAACTCCGAAAACAAATCGGAGTTCGAAATTTGACGGTGTGGCGCGGGCGAGGAAAGCACGAAACAAACGCAACAATCCTCAGGCTCAACCATACCCGAACTTTCGACACTACTACGCACTGGCTCTAAAAGGACATTTATCGTCAGAAGGTAATCTGAACTGCTCAAGATACTTTCACTAATTATTTATTGAAGACAAGACAAAGAAAACACTAAAAAGTATACGTTTGACTTGGGAAGGTAATCCCAAAGTATAGTCGCGAATTTTTAAATTTCTGGAAGTAATACAAATTAGTAAATACAAGACACAGACACACACACATACATATGGTCGACTGGGAATCATTTTGAATCAAGTCCCAAAATATTAAATGTCTAGTATTTGGATTTGGTCTAAATAATTCTATAGAGTAATTTAAAGTAATTTTCAGTCGACGATATACTCAATAACCTTAGGTACAACAAAGAGTATAAATGAACTATGAATTGGATTCAATGAGGAACTCTCAATTACAATCTACAATAGTGCACCAAAAGCCAATGAGTTACACATATACAATCACATACATCACACTTCAACCAAACCCAGGTTGGCCCAGAAGTGGTCGAAATACAAATACAAGATCATCTCATATGATTCACTTGGGGAGTTCTAGGTGCCCTGAAACATTGAGGAGAAAACGTTGATTTCTGGGGAACTGGTTTAAAAGATTGCATTCAATAAAGTCAGTAATTATATAATCATAGCGTAAATGAATACCCGTTGGATTCAATTTGTTGAAAGATACTGTTAATTAATGAGGGCAATAATGAGATTGATGTGATTTGTAGTTGACTTGTAGTTGTAGACTTGTAGACTTGTAGTTGATTTGTAGTGACTTATGCAATCAATTGATAAATTTACAAAAATCATCCCCATATTTGTTTGTACTACAATTTTAACAGCAAAGAAAATCTGCGGTATTTCAAAATTGAGAGCAATTTATGTTAGTGTTATAAGTCGAAACTTACCTTATTTATCTCTACAATAAAGCCAATGATGTCTTTTAATTGCCTTTAAAGAGAGGATCGCACACATTCGGTTCCTGTAATGAATACCAGAAAGAGTCATGATTCGTTAATGGCCGGAACCCAATGTCTGCGATCTTCTTAGGCTCGAGGTAGTGGAGGTCTGCAACCATAGCAGGAACCGTATCTAAAAACCCATCAACTTATTACATAATGTTTGCCACGTGGATAAAAATGTTGTAAATGAATAGTACAAAATAGTTATTATTAGTTTAATAAATAATTTTATGTAATTAGTTTGTGGCACAGTTTATGCCCAATTAAATATAACAAAATACAGCAACAAATGAAGTTGTATATACAATTAAACATATTATAAATATAAAGACATAATAATAAGTGTATTGATTATATTTTTATAAAAAACAAATTTGTTTGTTAGAACCTCAAAAACAAATTGCACTTAAAGCCTCGCAATATCTAAATGCACTGCTTAAAATAATTCAAAATTTAACATTTGTCGCCCAAATTTGTGAACTTGAGGTAAAATTATAAAATTTCCTGTGCATTCCTGATAAGGTATATTAACATTTAGGATCAAATTTGATAACTGCAATCATACTTTAATAATTCAGAATAAATTTTCTAACTATCATTGTTTCCATTGCACTGTGACAAAGGACAAGGTAATTTGTCAGTTTTTGTTAAAATTAGAGGTAGAATTTGCTACATGCCAACAAAATTTTACACGTTTATTAAAATTTAGAGAGTTGTCAAAATTTAACATTTGTAACCCAAATTTGTGAACTTGAGGTAAAATTGTAAAATTTCAAAATTTCCTGTGCATTCCTGATGAGTTATATTAACATTTAGGATCAAATTTGATAACTGCAATCAGACTTTTATAACAGAATAAATTTTATAATTATCATTGCAATTGACAAGGGACAATGGATTTTGACAGTGTTTGTTAAAATTAGAGGTAGAATTTACTACATGCCAAAAACATTTCACACATTTATTAAAATTTAGAAAGTTGTCAAAATTTAACATTTCTAACCCAAATTTGTGAACTTGAGGTAAAATTATAAAATTTCCTGTGCATTGATGATGAGTTATATTAACATTTAGGATCAAATTTGATAACTGCAATCAGACTTTGATACCAATTTTCACATTTTCTACATCAACTAGATTTCTGATGTGTATATTAGCATTGCAGTATTTTATTCTGTACATATGTAGCAATAATAAATAGATTTTTGATGTATTCATTAGTTTTGAAGTAATCTCATTTATTATTTTCGAAAATTGCCCTTCCAGTATTTGAGAACTTGTACAACACAGATGTTTTGTTCAATAAAAAAAACGTGTACTTCTTCAATTAAATTTCAACAAAAGGTTTTTTTCTTGGATTGATACAATGTGTCAAAACCTGGTAGTTAATTTTTTTTTAATGTTAATTAGCATGTTTTGGTCTTTAAATGTTCATAATTTACAAAATTATATTACTAAAAACCTGGTGGGCAGGTAAAAAAATCAATTTGATGAACTTGACCTGAAAAATTGGCAGTGAAATTGTCACAATTTGCAAAATTGTATTATTCAGAAATCTACTGTGTGGATTAAAATCCATATGATGTCAATTTTCAATATTGTATTAACAAATAATCTAATGTACACAAAACATCTATTTGATGTTTAAATGATGTTTAAAATTATATTACTAAAAACCTGATGGACACAGAAAAACATCAATTTGACGCACTTGACCTGAAAAAGTGTTAGTGAAATTGCCACAATATGCAAAATTGTATTATTCAGAAATCTGCTGTGTAGAATAACATTCATTTGATGTCAATTTTCAAAATTGTATTAACAAATAATCTAATGTACACAAAATGTCCATTTAATGTTTAAATGACGATAAAAATTATATTACTAAAAACCTGATGGACACAGAAAAAACTCAATTTTGCCAACTTGACCTGAAAAAGTGGCAGTGAAATTGTTACAATTTGCAAAATTGAATTATTCAGAAATCTACTGTGTGGATTAAAATTTGATGTAAATTTTGAAAATTGTATTACATAATAATCTAATGTACACAAAATATACATTTGATGTTTAAATGATGTTTAAAATTATATTACTAAAAACCTAATGGACACAGAAAAAATCAATTTGAGGAGCTTGACCTGAAAAAGTGGCAGTGAAATTGTCACATTTCGCAAAATTGTATTATTCAGAAATCTACTGTGTAGAATAACATTCATTTGATGTCAATTTTCAAAATTATATTAACAAATAATCTAGTGTACACAAAATGTCCATATGATGTTTAAATGATGTTAAAAATTATATTACTAAAAACCTGATGGACACAGAAAAAAACAATTTTGCGAGCTTGACCTCAAAAAGTGGCAGTGAAATTGTTACAATTTGCAAAATTGAATTATTCAGAAATCAACTGTGTGGAATAAAATCCATTTCATGTGAATTTTCAAAATTGTATTACCAAATAATCAAATGTACACAAAATATCCATTTGTTGTTTAAATGATGTTTAAAATTATATTACAAAAAACCTAATGGACACAGAAAAAAACAATTTGAGGAGCTTGACCTGAAAAAGTGGCAGTGAAATTGTCACATTTTGCAAAATTGTATTATTCAGAAATCTACTGTGTAGAATAACTTTCATTTGATGTCAATTTTCAAAATTGTATTAACAAATAATCTAATGTACACAAAATATCCATTTGGGATGGCGCTTAAAATATAGTTGTTTTCGATTCAGCTCAAAAACAAACTTGATCCTATATTTTAAATATTATCAAAGTTACTAGACGCTCTGAAAATATCAACTGAGGGAGGAAGATCCTTAGTCCGGGACAAATTATTTTTTTTCATTCATTATTTCAAAACTAGTTATGTGTGACTTATGTTGTTTCTGAAATCAGTGATTTAATTCTTAAATTTTGAAAATTACAGATAAAAACTAATAAGTCGTTAAAATAATTCTCGAATTCTCAATTATTCTCGAATTATTCATAAATCTACTGTGTGGAATAAAATCCATTTGTTGTGAATTTTCAAAATTGTATTACCTAATAATCTAATGTACACAAAATATACATTTGATGTTTATATGATGTTTAAAATTATATTACCAAAAATCTAATGGACACAGAAAAAAATAATTTGAGGAGCTTGACCTGAAAAAGTGGCAGTGAAATTGTGACAATTTGCAAAATTGTATTATACAGAATTTTACTGTGTATTACTATCAAGAATCACTAGAAGAGTAATGTTTTTTTAAATTTTAGTTTTGTTGGCTGAAAATTCTACAATATTGTGAATATTGAATGATTCAAATATTCAATGATTACAGTTAACTTTTCAATTATTGTGTCGATAGTTTTTGTCAAAACAATTATTATTCTGTCAAAATATCAATGATTATTATTAAAAAACTTCAATAAGTTTTGTTTGTTTGTTTCCAACAAAATTTCAATTATACCAACCTACAAAAGTTTCAATAATTCTCAAATGTATAAGTTATTGATATTAAAATTTTAATAATCATGTGAAAATTTTAATGATTTTATATAAGAATATCAACTAGTCTACCAAAATTTCAATTATATTTCTATAAAAAATTTCAACATTACTACTAAACACTATCAATTAGATGGTGTACACCAAAAATACATTTGTTTCTAACGAAATTTCAATAGTACCTATCACAGTTCAATCATTTTATCAAAATTTGTAATTATTTATATCAAAATTGTCATTATTCTGTAAAAATTTCAAAGATTTCAAACAAAATGTTAACTTGGAAATAGATTTGAGGGATACTTGTTTAAACTCCATTATTATATTAAACTAGCGGACCCGGCGAACTCTGTTCCGCCTTAGAGGCAGTAAATAAACAAACTTTAGATTTTATTTAATTCTATTTTTTATTTGGAAAGATATATATAAATATATAAAAAAATCAAGTATTTTAATGATTCTTTATTGTTCATGTATTTTGGTGCATAGGTTGCACTTTTCAGTTAAGCACCTTGTGATACACGACATTTTTTGTCTTATTATCAGGTGCAAGTACAAACAACGCAGATGGTCTTCCGACCCGTGAACATGCCACATATAATTGACCATGTGAAAAACATTGATTTTCCAGATTCAGACCACAAACTTTCAAGGATTGTCCTTGTGATTTGTTAATGGTCATGGCGAATGCAAGACGGATCGGAAATTGAAGTCTTTTAAACTCAAACGGCATATCGTTTGGGATCATCGGTATCCTCGGAATGAGTACTTCCTCACCTTCGAATTTTCCTTTGAGTATCGTCGCGTAAATCACATTGTTTAGCAATTTACTTACTACCAAACGCGTACGCGTACCAAACGCGTCACAATACTCGCAAACAACGTCCATTGACCCAATGCAAACGCTAGGATGCAAGCAGTAATCCGTGCTGCAATCATATCGAAACGCTGCTCGATTCAAATCAGCACTTGATACATTTCTTCTTTTGCGTCGAAAATTATTTACTTCTTCATTTCTGTTATTCGCTCGACGATTTCGCATTGCCAACCGAGCCGTTTCACGTGCTGCCTCTCTTTGATCTTGTGATTGAGAAGCACGAAGTCGAGCCATACTAACGCGGAGCTCTTCACGGACAATTCCTTGTGCTTCTTCAGTCATTTCATTTGCAATGTTTCGTATCCTTCTTGCATTACGGCTTTGTCGGGAAAGATTTGATCGTCTTGGTCGCGGCATTGTTTACGATTAGAGTCCGGGCAATGTAACGCGCGGATACAGATTTCCATAGCAAGCATGATTTGCTCGATAATATTTGCGTGGTGGCGTGTAAATGTTTGTTTGAAAATTAGGTTTGTGTACGAAAATTTTAAAACACGAATTCTGATTGGTTGAATTGGAATTTTCAACCAATCAGAATTCGAGTTTTTTAAAAAGTGTAAGAAATGTGTAACATTTTCCTTAACACGAACAGACCTAATAAACAAAAGTCGATCAGGCATCATGCACCGAAAAGAAACGTGAGAGAGAGAGAGATATTCCACTGTCGTTAGCGTTTTGTTATTTCATGTGAGATGCGTTTATGTTATACCACGATTTATAGTGACTTGACGGAAACGCGGTCGAACGGGATAAAAAGTATCCTATGTCCATCTCCTGATTATAAGCTACCTCTCCACTAATTTTCAGCCAAATCGGTTCATCCGTTCTTGAGTTATAAATAGTCTAACTAACACCACTTTCTTTTATATATTTAGATTAAAATGTTAACAAGTGGTCAAATTTTCAGAAGATTTATCTTCAGGCATACTGTATACAGATATGGCTTAAAATATTCAAAATATCGATCAGATAAATTTTCAGAAATTTCAGTGACTGATAACCTATACTGGTCACTCGGAAAGTTGAACATTCAGAATATTTAAAAGTATCATAAAAAGTGTGTATCAAACTGTCGCCCAATGAAACTTAAGTTTGTTAGACCCAAAGGGTCCGTGGAGATACCCTGTAAGTGACAGTTACCAACTTGCCGTTGGAGGGTAGTAAATCAACCCTGAATATTTATAAAAATCCGATCAAATAATAACAGCTGTTTCGAATATTTGCGATAAGACTTGTAATTTTGTCTGTCTGCCAATTACAGCACTAACAAATCATGAGCCCCTACAGCACTAAATAATTATCCAACAATGTTTGCTTCCAAATTATAGCCTTCTGAAGTGCTACTTTGCAAAACAGCAACCTTTAAAAGAGCCAGAATTTGAAAGCAAATGTTCTTACTGGCTAGCACTTACTGTTTCGCAGCACGTCGACGCGTGGTCTTGCAATAATAACGCCATTTCCACGAAACCTTCTCAGCAAGTATAAAAGAGCTCGTTGCAGCTGCAAGAGAGTCCATAATGTTCAGCAGCCACAATTCAAACGCGCAATCTTGCGAAGCTAGAACCATTGAAACACTGTAGCCAAAGTTTGAAAGCAATGGCTTTAATAGCGAGTACTTACATTTGCAGATTGCGCCATAAACTCATTGCGTTTTGTCTTCCAGTAACGCCAATTCTGCAAACCTTCTTGTGAAGGTTTGTTAAGGTTCTTATGAAGGTGCTTGTGCACGTATAATGGAACGCGTCGCGTCTGCGCGCCAGTCGTCCGGCGTGAAAGAAGCCATCGGAAGCACTCACAAATTGGCGTACTACAGCAATCGGAAGACAACAGCAGACGTTTGTGAGCAGTGATCTTACTAGCTAGTACTTACATTTTCAAAATGCGCCGCAAACTCGTCGCGTTTTGGCTTCTGGTAACACCAATTCCTTGTATCTTCGCATGCAAGTGTAATCTGGCGCGTAGCTTATGCGCACCATTTAGCCATCTTACATACGCCTGGTACAGAATTGACCAAGCAAACTCGCAATCTTTCGCACGTTGGTCTGCTGCAGCGCCATCCGCCCCCGGATGGGGCTTGGTGTCAAAAGACTCGGAAGAACCTCGGCCAGACTTTGGCGATGGTCTCCGGGATTGTCCAGGTCTTTTTCGTAAAAATTTCGCAAATTTCGGAGAGCGTCGCAGTTTTAGCTAGAAGTCTTGTAGACGGCGCACGCGTTCTGGTAGCATCTCTGCAAATCTTGTACGAACCAATCGCTGCGTCCCAATAAGTACCCTATGCTCATGCGTCTCTTCGGCGGGGAGGGAAGGGAGCAAGGGGTTCTGTTGGCAAGAAGATTAAAGTAGGTCAACATTTTTTGCTCTCGTAACAATGCAAGTGCACATGTACCAATGCATATAATTATAAATATATTTTAAATGATTGCTGCGGGGAGTCTTACACCATGAAGCGTAATGGTAATAACAAATCAAATTAAGATAGCTACAGAAGATTACCACGAACCCTAATTATAATAATAGTAACAAATGCGCGATTGTTAAAAATCCGCCAAACTACGACTATACCAAGAAATTTAATCAGATTGGGCAGCGAATAAGCTAATACGTGATTTTCAAGTGTGGCGAATCGCTTCTCGGCGACGGTAATTAGCTAATTAGCCATAGCAGCATAAACAGGCTATGTGTGCCTGTTTATATTAAAAATAAATAAAACGTAATCGCCCCCAAGCAAAAGCAATGAAGGTTATGATTAAGTCATCGGTACTCTTTCACCTTAGGACGATTATAATACTATTAGCAGATATAAGAGAAACATTTATGGCGAAGGTTATTAGTTGTAGCAGCATCCACTGGATATTATTAGATAAGCAACTTAATTCTTGTAATACTAATACAAAGAAATTAACACTTTGATATTGTCTTGTCATACAAGAAGCCTTGTAGTAATTAGACATAGCAGCTGAAATAGGTCGTGCGAATACTAAATAATACTAATAACACAATTCATACACATTAACGCTGCATATTATATAATTTAGATTAAAAAACATGGCATTAGCAGATATAATAGAAACATTCATGGCGAAGGTTATTAGTCGTAGCAGCATCCACTGGCTCTTATTGGATAAGCAACTTAATTCGTGTAATACTAATGCATAGAAATTAACACTTTGATATTGTCATGTCAATCAAGAACCTTTGTGGCAATTAGACATAGCAGCTGGAATAGGTCGTTCGAATCTTAAATAATACTAATAACACAATTCATACACATTGACGCTGCATTTATATAATTTGGATTAAAAACCTGGCATTAGCAGATATAACAGAAACATATGTGGGGAAGGTTATTAGTCGTAGCAGCATCCACTGGCTCTTATTGAATAAGCAACTTAATTCGTGTAATCCTAATGCATAGAAATTAACACTTTGATATTGTCATGTCAAACAAGAAGCCTTTTGGTAATTAGACATAGCAGCTGAAATAGGATAGTTCGAATCTTGAATAATACTAATAACACAATTCATACACATTAACGCTGCATATTATATAATTTAGATTAAAAAACATAGCAGTAGAGGATATAATAGAAACATTTATGGCGAGGGTTATTAGTCGTAGCAGCATCCACTGCCTCTTATTGGATAAGCAACTTAATTCGTGTAATCCTAATACATAGAAATTAACACTTTGATATTTCCATGTCAAACAAAAAGCCTTGTGGTAATTAGACATAGCAGCTGAAATAGGTCGTTCGAATTTTAAATAATACTAATAACACAATTCATACACATTGACGCTGCATTTATATAATTTGGATTAAAAAACCTGGCATTAGCTGATATAACAGAAACATATGTGGGGAAGGTTATTAGTCGTAGCAGCATCCACTGGCTCTTATTGAATAAGCAACTTAATTCGTGTAATCCTAATGCATAGAAATTAACACATTGATATTGTCATGTCAAACAAGAAGCTTTGTGGTAATTAGACATAGCAGCTGAAATAGGATAGTTCGAATCTTGAATAATACTAATAACACAATTCATACACATTAACGCTGCATATTATATAATTTAGATTAAAAACCATAACAGTAGAGGATATAATAGAAACATTTATGGCGAAGGTTATTAGTCGTAGCAGCATCCACTGGCTCTTATTTTATAAGCAACTTAATTCGTGTAATACTAATGCATAGAAATTACTACTTTGATATTGTCCAGTCCAAGAAGAAGCCTTGTGGTAATTAAACATTGCAGCTGAAATAGGTCGTTCGAATCCTAAATAATACTAATAACACGATTCATACACATTAACGCTGCATATTATATAATTTAGATTAAAAAACATGGCATCAGCAGATATAATAGAAACATTTATGGCAAAGGTTATTAGTCGTAGCAGCATCCACTGGCTCTTATTGGATAAGCAACTTAATACTTGCAATAATAATGCATAGAAATTAACACTTTGATATTGTCATGTCAAACAAGAAGCCTTGTGGTAATTAGACATAGCAGCTGGAATAGGTCGTTCGAACCTAAATAATACTAATAACACAATTCATACAAATTTACGCTGCATATTATATAATTTAGATTTAAAAACATGGCATTAGCAGATATAATAGAAACATTTTTGGCGAAGGTTATTAGTCGTAGCAGCATCCACTGGCTCTTATTGGATAAGCAACTTAATTCGTGTAATACTAATGCATATAAGTTAACACTTTCATATTTTCATGTCAAACAAGAAGCTTTGCGGTAATTAGACATAGCAGTTGAAATAGGTGGTTCGAATCCTAAATAATACTAATAACACACTTCATACATATTAACGCTGCATATTATATAATTTAGATAAAAAAACATAGCATTAGCAGATATAATAGAAACATTTATGGCAAAGGTTATTAGTCGTAGCAGCATCCACTGGCTCTTATTGGATAAGCAACTTAATTCGTCTAATCATAATACAAAGAAATAAACACTTTGATATTGTCATGTCAAACAAGAAGACTTGTGGTAATTAGGCATAGCAGCTGAAATAGGTCGTTCGAATCCTTAATAATACTAATAAACAATTTATACACATTGACGCTGCATATTATATAATTTAGATTAAAAAACATAGCATTAGCAGATATAATAGAAACATTTTTGGCGAAGGTTATTAGTCGTAGCAGCATCCACTGGCTCTTATTGGATAAGCAACTTAATTCTTGTAATACTAATGTATAGAAATTAACACTTTGATGTTGTCATATCAATCAAGAAGCTTTGTGGTAATTAGACATAGCAGCTGAAATAGGTCGTGCGAATTATAAATAATACTAATAACACAATTCATACACATGACCGCTGCATATTATATAATTTAGAATAAAACACATGGCATTGGCAGATACACTGTGTATCAGCCAAATGGAATAAATTCGATAATAAATAAATGGGGGCGTGTTCGAAAAAACGCTCGGACACGTCGATTGTTATTTTTAGTTGCGCATTTTTTTCAACAAAAACTTTTTATAGAGGGTGTGTCATGTGACCGTGGCCAATACCAACTTTCTTATTTTAAACGCAACACCTGGTATATTATTCAATTTTTTGATTCTTCAGAAAATTCTAGACATATTTCATGTACAATGTCCTATACCTATCTTCAACTGTTTCGTAAATATTAAGTGTGTATATTAAGACGAATAATGCTTGCGATTAGATCGGTCACGCCTGAGATGTTGAGTAACGTTAGAAGAAATTTCTATTTAAGATTAGGATGTTGCCAAGACGTTCACGGCGAGCATTTGAACATCTCCTCCATTGAAATTTATTGTTTTTTTTTTGTTTTTTTACATTATCAAGAAATAAACAGTATTACTTATTAGTTTTTGAGTGTGTTGTAACGAATTTCTGTAATCAAATAATTTTCTTTTTTTAATGTTAATTTTTGCAATAAATCTGAAAATGAAAACACTTAATATTTCCGAAACAGTTGAAGACAGGTATAGAACATTGTACATGAAATATGTCTAGAATTTTCTGAAGAATCCAAAAATTGAATAATATACCAGGTGTTGCATTTAAAATAAGAAAGTTGGTATTGGCCACGGTCACATGACACACCCTGTATAAAAAGTTTTTGTTGAAAAAAATGCGTAACTAAAAATAACAATCGACGTGTCCGAGCGTTTTTTCGAACACGCCCCCATTTATTTATTATTGAATTTATTCCATTTGGCTGATACACCCTGTATAATAGAAACATTTATGGTGAAGTTTATTAGTCGTAGCAGCATTCACTGGCTCTTATTGGATAAGCAACTTAATTCGTGTAATACTAATGCATAGAAATTAACACTTTGATATTGTCATGTCAAACAATAAGCCCTGTGGTAATTAAACATAGCAGCTGAAATAGGCCGTTCGAACCTAAATAATACTAATAACACAATTCATACAAATTTACGCTGCATATTATATAATTTAGATTAAAAAACATGGCATTAGCAGATATAATAGAAACATTTATGGCGAAGGTTATTAGTCGTAGCAGCATCCACTGGCTCTTATTGGATAAGTATCATAATTCGTGTAATATGTGACGTACCTGAAGGGCAGTCGGCGCGTTAGGCCGTGGAGCGAGTGGAGGGTCCCTTCGAAGTAGTAACGAGGGCCAGGCTCTCGGTGTCAGAGAGTGGGGGGGTTAAAAAAAAGGCTCCACGTAATTTTAACCTCGTGGCTACTTCGTCGCAAAGGGGGGGCTCCACCCTACCTGCGTGGGTGGACGGCAGACAGTCAGCGAAGTTCAGAAATCACGAACTGTCACAACGCTGACCGTTTGGCGCGAACGCCACCAGATTTAAATCTCGCAGTGAGAATAGAAAACTGTAACTGAAATAAAAGTAGAAAACTGTAACTGAAATGAATCGAATAGAAAACTGTAACTGAAATAAGAGAAAACGTGGGGGGAACAAAAAAAATAACAGGTGTGAGTTTGTAGTGTAATATCGGCGTTTATTCACACACACAAATGACGGACACCGTGTCCGCGCTCCTGAAAAAAAATACCTCCGAACGCCACCCTTTCGCGCAGGGTTTACTCTATTCGGCCGAATAAAATAAGCTCCTAATCGCGCGATTGAAAGGGCCGAGGGAGCAACCTTTCTCGTACACAGCGCAAAACACGTACGACACGAAACACGTAAACGCAATTTATACACAAAAGAATAACCCGCAAAAATGGCTCAATCGAGCACACAAAAAAAGAATTATATATATTGGGATCTGTATCTGGTCTGTGTTCCGGATGGTCTCGCCGTTGGCTGGGTTCAGCCCCGGGATGTCGGCGGTTTCCGTCGAGGACGCCTGGGCTTGGTCCGCGGCCTCCAGCCAAGAGTGGTTTTGGCCGAGCTGCTCAGCCCGTAGCCAAACGCCTACAAAGCACATGGCCTTCGTCAAAATGGCCGGACACGTGGCTTCACGAAGAGGAAAAGAAATAACTACTTACTCAGGTGTTATGAGCGTGTTCTCTGCCCCGTACTCGGTGCCTCAATCCCCCTCAAGGGTGGTTAGCTGAGAACCGTTGATTATTCCCGTAAACCGGATGGTGATATACCTTATCTGCAACGGTTCTTCTGGCACGATCTATACTGGGCACGAGTCAATTGAGTTCTGCCTCATGGCGGCGCTCCGCCGGCGAATTTAAAAATCGCTCACAGGGGAAACGCGTCACCACAACAAAAAAATGCGACCACGGTTGCCTATCGTGCAGGTCTATACGCCAATTAATTATTAAAATGCCGTTTCGGCCAACGCTATCTCTGGACCGTTACAAATACTAGTGCATATAAGTTAAGACTTTGATATTTTCATGTCAAACAAGAAGCTTTGCGGTAATTAGACATAGCAGTTGAAATAGGTGGTTCGAATCCTAAATAATACTAATAACACACTTCATACATATTAACGCTGCATATTATATAATTTAGATTAAAAAACATAGCATTAGCAGATATAATAGAAACATTTATGGCGAAGGTTATTAGTCGTAGCAGCATCCACTGGCTCTTATTGAATAAGCAACTTAATTCGTGTAATAGTAATGCATAGAAATTAATACTTTGATATTGTCGAGTCTAACAAGAAGCCTTGTGGTAATTAAACATAGCAGCTGAAATAGGTCGTTCCAATATTAAATAATAATAATAACACAATTCATACACATTGACCCTGCATATTATATAATTAGAATTAAAAAACATGGCATTAGCAGATATAATAGAAACATAAATGGCGAAGGTTATTAGTCGTAGCAGCATCCACTGGCTCTTATTGGATAAGCAACTTAATTCGTGTAATACTAATGCATAGAAATTAATACTTTGATATTGTCGAGTCTAACAAGAAGCCTTGTGGTAATTAAACATAGCAGCTGAAATAGGTCGTTCCAATATTAAATAATAATAATAACACAATTCATACACATTGACCCTGCATATTATATAATTAGAATTAAAAAACATGGCATTAGCAGATATAATAGAAACATATACGGCGAAGGTTATTAGTCGTAGAGCATCCACTGGCTCTTATTGGATAAGCAACTTAATTCGTGTAATACTAATGCATAGCAATTAACACTTTAATATTGTCATGTCAAACAAGAAGCCTTGTGGTAATTAGACAACGCGAATAAGCTAATACGTGATTTTAAAGTGTGGGGAATCGCTTCTTGGCGACAGTGGAATTTGTCAGTTTTTTGTTAAAATTAGACGTAGAATTTGCTACATGCCAACAAAATTTCACACATTTATTAAAATTTAGAGAGTTGCCAAAATGTAACATTTGTAACATAAATTTGTGAACTTTAGGTATAATTATAAAATTTCCTGTGCATTCCTGATAAGTTATGTTAACATTTCGGATCAAATTTGATAACTGCAATCAGACTTTGATAATTCAGAAACAATTTCATAACTATCATTGTTACCACTGCACTACCAACATTTTACACTTAGGTATCGGCGAAATTTTGGTAAACATGTACCAAGGATCTTGAAAATTTCGATTCTTCAAGATCTAAATCCAACAAAGAACAATGGAATTTGACAGTTTTTATTAAAATTAGAGGTAGAATTTGCTACATGCCAACAAAATTTCACACATTTATTAAAATTTAGGAATAGCAGTAAAAAAATTAAAAGAAATTTACAAATTACAGTTAAAACTATAAATTGTCAGGAATCCAACAAGTTTTCATAATATTTTAGTTAACTTTCGCCCAAATTTTAGTTTTTTTGCTTTTTACAATACTACTTTTAAAATTTGATAATTAATATGGAATTTGAGTGTTTTTGGAACAAATACAGCCCAAACTTGGCAAATTCACATCAAGTCTGTCAAATTCAGACCAAATATGTTTAATTCAGAACAAATTTAAGTTGTTAAATTTTAAGAATTATTGTCAAAACACTACATATGTTGTACAAAATTGGTAAATACCATGCAAAATCTTAGAATTTTAATTTTTAGGTTGTAAACTTCAGACCTAATATGATTAATTCAAATCAAATTAGAGTTGTTAAATTTTAAGAATTGCTGTCAAAAGTCTATATATGTCATCCAAAATTGGTAAATATTAAGCAAAATCTTAGAATATCGATTTTGTATGTACGAACTTTCAATTAAATGTTGTGCTCTAGCGTTTGCTTGTCACTAGTTCTGTCGAAATATTATGTGAAATATAATATATGTTCTTAAAATAATTCACAGATTTAGGCGACAAAATTTGTCGCCTTATGTAAAATCATCAAACATATTAGTATCAAACTTCATAGTATCAAATTTGATAACTGCTGTCTTTGATATCAGCTTTTGATGAAGAATTTGATATATATGTTTGATATGACTTTGAGATATTTTATTATTTCGTATGTTCTTCAGGTGAATAGTCTTGATGGAATTAAAATGTACAGTTATTTATGATGTTATTATTATTATATTATTTTAAAGGGCGGAAAGACCCCTTCTGGGGTCTATAGCCTTAATAAAGATCGTTATATATATTAATTTAAAAACATCATAAATAACTGTACATTTCATCAAGATTCTTCACCTGAAGAAAGCACAGTCAATGTGGAGAAACATTGTTGTGATGTATGAAATAATTAAACATTTGAAAGTTATAAGATAATATTATTATAATTAAATATGGACTTTCAAAAAAATTACAGCCATATCTATTAATTTATCATTCGATATCTATTCTATAAGTGCAAATTATCAATAAAATTTTGCCGATTTGCGATTGTTTTCCACTAGTTGTATTAAATTTTAGGTGAAATATGATATCTGCTTTTAAAATCAGGCCGGATTTACGTATAAGCAAAATAAGCAGTTGCTTAGGGGCAATTGCTAGAATTTATTTATATCGGAAATATAATAGTTATGTATCTGCAGTCATGCTCACATAAATCTAGTACAAACAAATGGACATTGCTATATAAAATAGCTTTTGTAACCTAATTTCTTGTACCACACCTGTGTGAGCATGACTGTACAGTCATGCTGTCTAAATTACCGAAGAAAACGTTACTGCAAAAAATAATAATAATTTAATCCAGAGGGTCACGATTGTTCTATCTCTTAAAGGAAAGCCTCAATTTTTATTCAGTGGCATTTGCAGTGTTTTGTTACTAAATGACATAAATTATTAAAATTAAAATCAATCATATCTCTGAAACGCTTAACTTTAGGACACATTTTTATTTAAACTTTTATGTATATTTTAGTATGTACTATATGTCCTACAAATATTATACATTTGTTTTTTTAAAACCCTGTATAAAAATTGTAATATGTCAAAAAATAGTTATATCATCAATAACAACAGTTATAAAGAAAAAAAATGCAATCACTTATAAATGGATACAATTCATACATTATTTTTACAACGATTTATGCATTTTTTTTTAATATAATGTTATTGAAAACTTTGAAAATTGTACATGACTAGACATCTAGCAGCTATTACCCGAATTAAACTACACTTTTCTAGTCAGAAGCAAAGAATAGTTAGAAGCTGTGGTTAGAAGTGCACGTTTCCAGCAGCAGATGTTGCTGGTGGTATAAATTTGTGATGTGTTTAGAACTTTATACTACATTTATTAGATTAAACAGTTATATTTATAACATAATTCTTAGAAATTGGCACTGAATGACGAAGTAGATTAAGTGCGTTGATGTATTTATAGATTTTTAAAATATTCTACCAGTGTGAAGTCGTTGCGAATTCTGAACGTACTCTCACTGTAGCCGGTTTGCATTAAAAATGTCGGTTGTCATTATATGAGAATATTCTATTTTATTTTGTATATAGTTGTAATAATAAAATATTTAAGACTGTGAATTTTAATAAGCTATCGAAATGGTACTAGAAAATATAGACAAATTAGCTGAAGAACTCGAACGGCAGGAGCTGGAGGTAGGACCAGCACTGCTGGCTTTGAGGTTATGTGTATAGTTTTTGCTTTTTGCGAAATTGCAGGCCCCCAACGGTGTCGCGGCTCCGCAGGTTTACGAACAATTGCTAGCCATTTATTTGTATCAAAACGATTTGTAAGTATTCCACCAGCCGGTGGGGCCACCGTTACCCTAATGTGTGTTTACGTTTGACAGATGTAATGCTAAGTATTTATGGAAACGTATACCAGCAAGTGTTAAGTCGTCAACGCCTGAACTAGGACAGATATGGACCGTTGGACAGCACATGTGGAAACGGGAGTTCCCCCTAATTTATAAGGCACTCAGCGCAGTGAATTGGTCAGATACCGTAATTGAAATTATGAAACACGTTCAAGGTAATGGTCTATAACGAGTACGTATATACATAATATATTATAAAATATGTAACTTGTTGTATATAAATATGTATCGGTGGTAAATTGTATATTTGTCTTAATGTCTATCTTTAGAATTCACATTTATATTGTTTCTCTTTTGTTATTATTCTGTCTATGTTTGTATATTTTCTGGTCTTATTTCATTAGATAAAGTCCGCCTAAGGGCAGTGGATCTGATATCTCACGCGTACTCCTCCATCACTCTGGACACGATCGCTCAGATGACGGGCCTGACGCCCGAGGTGGCCGGGCAGGCGTGCGTCGAGAAGGGGTGGCATGTGGAGGCGGACACGAGGATCGTGCACCCGGTCCGGCCAAGCCCCGAGCCCAGCGGGCACATCTCCAGCGAGGACCAGCTCTACAAACTCACCGATTTCGTTTCGTTTCTCGAGAACTAATGTTTACTTTCATTTCACGGTTCATATTTAAGTGTTAAGATTGAATAATAAATTTCTGTATATACATTACGGTGCATTATTTGGATATTTTGTTACTAGTTCTGCACGGACACTGTATTAACCGATATTATGATTTCTATAGCAATTAAGGCTGTTCTAGCGGACTTCGCATAATATTAATAGTAATGAGATAAATCTAGTAAAGAACGCAGTTGTAATATGGAAACAAAAAAATAAATTTTCTCTAGTAAGTTATTTTTTCTTATTTTGTAAACTATCAAGAGCTAAACTTCAAAATATTGGGCTCATCTTATACAACAGCTCTTTACTTAAAGTTTAAAACTTTAGTATGACTTTTGGAACATATTTAACAATAATAATTATGCAATGAACTCTCATAATAGCATAGAACAAGTCGTTACAGACAATGAGAAAAATGAAGGATTTCCTCCACAGTCCACAGCACAATCTATTAAGGCAAAAAGTGCATGGATAATTTTCCATAGTTGTTGAGTAACACCAACTTCAAGAACATGTGAGGCTTTCCCAAGGGGTAAAAAGGTTTAAGGTATTCTGACAATATTCTACAGTAACATTCAAAGTTATCTGAGTGTTATATTTCGAAAAAATCGCTATCAAAAAGTGAAAAGAATATCTAGCAAATCAACCATGGCTTTAAATAATAGTATACATGTATTATTACTATACCACTTACTTTTTCTTTTACTTTTTACTTTGTAATTTTTCTGTTTCAGTTCTAAGCAAATCATAGAATGATGTATTGAAGATTTGCTTAGCTGCAAAAAAAGTAAAATAGCGTGGAAAAAGGGCAAATAAGACAAATCATCACCTTAAGTAGCATAGCTCATTGCAACTAATAGCTATGGTCTTTAATGGTGAATAAGCACTAATAGTATTGCTGTTCACATTTTAAAGGCCCATCACCTGTTTTATGTTGGCAAAGCAATAAATATCCCTACATTTCAAGCGATTGTAACTGAAGACGATTCAAGTTGGTACAACTGAAGCAATTTGACGTGTGATATGTAGTTGTCAAAAAATTTAAATTGATGCCTTTGCACAAAAAGAAACACACTTAATAAAATATTAAAAATTCTTCACTGAGAATAATATTAAAGTTTCCATTTTCTCTACCAATAATGCTTTTAAGCTGTAGATTGTTCCTGGTGATGGTAATTAGCCATAGCATTAGTGATGGCTATGCTAATCTAATTGTTTCATAATCTACTATTTATAAAGCAAGGTAAGGCTATTATCCATACAAAAGCATGAATCATTGGGTTTGAAATTACACATTTATTTCGTTTATTATAAAGCATTACTGGAAACAGCTTCTTTAGATTTTTAATAATGTGGTTAAAAAATTGCAATTGCAACATGATAAAATGTTTAACAAATTAACAAATTTAGTTCATTCGAAAGTTCATCAGCAATCAGCTTCAGTTATCAGCATTTAACTGAAGCATATTGCTGATTAACTTTTAATTTGAAACTTTTATTTGAAATATTTCATTCAGATCTCAGTAAATATTAACCATTTTTTTGCCAATTTTATTGATTTTAATAAATAATATCAATAAAATAAAATATTTGAAATAATGCGTCATCTGGTTGCTAGTAGCATAACTTTAGTCATTTTATAAATGCTTTTACTAATACTAATCAAAACTGAAGCAATCAGCTTCAGTTAATTGCTGAAAACTGAAGCTGTTTGCTGAAGAAACTTTTAATGAGAGATCTGAATGAAATATTCCAAATTTTTAAAAGTTAATCAGCAATCAGCTTCAGTTAATTGTTGATAATTGAAGCTGATTGCTGATGAACTTTTAATAATTTGAAATATTTCATTAAGATCTCAGTAAACATTTGCCTTTTTTTTGGCAATTTTTAGTCATTCAAAAGTTCATCAGCAATCAGTTTCAGTTATCAGCAAATAACTGAAGCAGATTGCTGATGAACTTTTAATAATTTGAAATATTTCATTCAGATTTCAGTAAACAATAACCAATTTTTATTTGGCAATTCTATTGATTTTGATAAATATTATCAATTAAATAAAATATTTGAAATTATGCGACATGTAGTGGCTAGTAGCATAACTTAAGTCGACATTTTATTAATGCTTTTACTAATACTAATCAAAACTGAAGTCATTAGGTTCAGTTAATTGCTGATAACTAAAGCTGATTGCTGATGAACTTATAATGAGAGATCTGAATGAAATATTTCAAATTTTTAAAAGTTCAACAGCAATCAGCTTCAGTTAATTGCTGATAATTGAAGCTGATTGTTGATGAACCTTTAATAATTTGAAATATTTCACTGAGATCTCAGTAAACATTAACCAATTTTTTTAGCAGTTTTATTCATTCAAAAGTTCATTAGTTATTCAGTTATCAGCAATTAACGGAAGCAGATTGCTGATGAACTCTTAATAATTTGAAATATTTCATTCAGATCTCAGTAAACATTAACCTATTATTTTGGCAATTTTATTGATTTTAATAAATAATATCAATTAAATAAAATATTTGAAATTATGCATCTTGTGGCCAGTAGCATAACTATAGTCGACATTTTATAAATGCTTTTACCAATCAGAACGTGTTAATAATTAATAATTGGGTACTACTGTTCTAATTTTGCATTGAAAACTCTTAATTGCATATTATATTAATCAAAATTCGTATATTTTTAATTCAACATTTCAGTGCAGTTGGTTTGAATCTGTGCTAACATATTTCTCATTCCAAAAAGCTTTAGAAGTTATTTATTTATTTAACATATCCCTGATTTAATTAATTGAATTAATAGTTGCAATACATTGAACTATCTGAAAATGGTTTGTGCAAATAATTTCAATAATTTAACTCGTTTAACAGTAGTTTTTATAATATAACCTCAAATTAATATTTATTCTATTTGTTACGACACTTAGGATGTAGTTACAATAGCTTTAGTGATATTTATCATTAGCTCTATGTATGGCTAAGGTAGAAAATTGTGGAGCAAGTTCCATCTAGGGCTATGGTGTTAAGGATGTAAAGTATTGAGCTAAATGAAAATTTTATTGCAGCACGGCCGGCTCAAGGTTCGCACTACGGAGGAGCAGCAACTAATAAAGCAGAAGGAGCAGCAGAAAAAGCTTCAAGCCTACCGACATGGCATGAAGCAGATATTGGCGACGCGCAATGAGGAGCCTTACAACACTGCCAGCTTTGCTATCTGCTCACAGATACTAGTCGCCAACCCCGACATTTATACCCTGTGGAACTACAGGAAAGAAGTTGCCTTACAAGAGATCAAACAAAGGTTTATACATCTCCGCGTTTAAAATATATAACATAGAATGAATTTATAAAGTAATTGCTTTGAGTTTAATTTCAGTCAATTAGACGAAGGCGGTGAAGAGAGACTAGTGAAATTCATGGAGAACGAGATCGGCCTCACGGAACAGTGCCTCTTAGCTAACCAGAAGTCGTACGGGTCTTGGCACCACCGTTTCTGGATCCTCGAGAAACACCCAAAACCAAATTGGGAAAAGGAGTTTAAGCTGTGCTCTAAATACCTCACGATGGATGATAGAAATTGTAATGATTATAAGACATTTTAATTTGAACTATTTTTCACTATTTTTAATGTAAAAGAATAATTTTATCTGGTAACACAATATAAATTGCAGAAATTTTAATAATTACAAGAAATTTGCAATATTTTTAAAACACTTTTCACTATTTTCATACTCTTGTAAAAGTATAATTTTATCTGGTAACATAATGTGAATTGTATATTCAATAACGAATACTCATTCAATTTTCTTGTAAACGAGTAATTTGTTGTACACAAATGTTTGCAATCTCCAATATGAAAATTCCGAGCATTTTGTTTTAATTCAAATTTTCAAATATACTATACGATTTTTTGTAATACATTTTAGTTCATTGTTGGGATTATCGAAGACTGATATTAAGCAAGATTGGGATCAACGTGTCTTCAGAGATTGAATTCTCGACTGAGAGAATCAACCTGAACTTCTCCAACTACTCTTCATGGCATTATAGAAGCACGCTAAGAAAACTAGACGAGGAGACGTTAGAGGGGGAGCTGGCATTAGTGCAGAATGCCGTGTTTACCGACCCAGCTGATAGCAGCGCTTGGTTCTATTTGCGCTGGGTACTCAGTAACCCGGCGGTCACTGATAAACATAGGACCGCCTTGATGCAAGATTTCGATCAGCTCTTGGAATTGGAGCCGGAATGCAAATGTAAGACGATTTAATTAATGTAATCGACTGTGATTTGCAAATTGAATATTCAACACGAATTTCTCAGTCATTTATCGGCAATTTAAATCTAGTAAATTAATTTAAAAAAATGATAATAAAAATTAATAGACAGATTTACAGATTTTCAGCCTGAAGTTTCTGTAAGCTGCTTAGATTAAAAAATAAGCCATTATATAAGATGTAGTTAATTTTAGAACAACTTAGATTGGATAATCAAGCAAATGAGAATAACATATGGTATTACATTTGAACAGCATCTTTGCAAAACCACACTTGTTCACTAAAAAAAAAGCTTGTGTTTTTTGTTTTCTTTAACTTAAGATTTTATTTTAACTTCTAACTTTATTAAGAACTTTAGATTAGTGATTGTTTGGACGCTTGTTCTTTCCTATGAATTTACTACTAGTTTTTGCACAAATCTGATAAAAAATCCTGGTTTACTACAGGAAATCTTACCAGAAACAATCATTAACTCATTTGGAACATATTATGTACAACCATCATTCAAAAGTGAAGGTTTTTTTTATAGTTTGATTTTGACTTTTGCTTATAGGCGTCCTAAAATGTCACAGTTTAAATAGTAACTCATAATGCACGAACATCAATGAATAAACCCTAATTTAATCTAATGAAAAATACGGAATTTTTCACTAAGTATCATTCACTTTTGGATGGCAGCGATTGTACTTGTGTGCTTGTATGATTTTGCATGGACGCTCCTCAAATGCAATAGCGTATGTTATTTTTAATAGTATAATTTTTTGTTTTGTTTCAGGGATTTATATGGCAAAATGTTGGCTGTCCGGCAGTCTTTGCTTATCGGATAAAGAGAATATTAAGGAAAGAATTGAGTGTTACAAGAAATTAGTTGAGTTGGATCCTACAAGAAAGGGGCAGTATGAGCATTATTTAAAAACAGCACAGGAGTTATTATAATAAAAATTAATCAAGCACCAAATATATCTGTATATAGGTTTTATATGTAGAGGCTATAGTTGTGCACTATAATAAGTAAATATTAATGTTCAACCATATAAAACTGTAATGGCACGTCTACACATTTGCACAAATTGAGCCTTTTTAACAAATTACAATAAACACAAATGGCTTGTAGTGTCATTAATCAGACAATCGTTGACTACAAAATATGTGAAACTGCCAAATATAATATATTACTATACATTCCGTTTCCAAATAAGATGAGAATTTTGCAATTTTACTGTCATTTTAGAAAATCATATTTCTATTCTTCATATACATGTATCTACCAAAAACAAATTCTCTTAATAAAGAATAACTGGAACACAAAATAATGTAGTTAATTTTCTTTTTATAATAATATAAACCCGCCGTTTGTTAACCATAAACAGAAAATCTGAAAGTTTTGTTTGATGCACACTCGGAGCACGACTTTTCAAATAGTTATTATCTATAATGGGTATTAAAAATACTAAAGCGGTCTGTACCTCCATTGTAGTCCTAATTTGACTGTGCTATAAGTGACGCAAAACATTTTTGAACCGCAATCTAGGTTTCTATTCTATTCTATTCTATTTCTATTCTATTGTTTATTGTTGATATAAATGTTTAATATGAAACCAATCGAACACGCAATCTTTAATTATTTTGTGGCACAGTTTATGCCTGATAAAATGTAATAAATTACAGAAACAGACGAAGTTGTGCATACAATTAAAAATATAATACGAAAATTTGGCTTTTATTAGTGCCAATGGGTACAGAAAATACACTAGCAATGGCATAAAAGAAGGTGCCTCACATTGCTTTAATTAAAAGTTCAATACACTTTTCAACTAATAAATAAAATACATTAATTTGTTAGTACCACATAAAATTATTTATTGATTTGTTACTAGTTTTGACTACTTAAGTAATCTGTTTGGTAATGATTACTTAAGTAGTAGAAACTAGTAACAAATCAAATGATTTTATGTGATACTAACAAAGTAATGTGTGTTATTTATAATTAACAAAATGTATCACGAAGTAGACGCCACCACCATTTAAAATATTGTTTAATTATTATTAATTAATTAATTAATTATTAAATAATTATTTTTCAATCTGTGTTATGAGTTAGAAAGAAAAAACAGTTGTTTTTGTTTCGTTTTGTTTATAACAGTTTCATTTGTGATGAACAAAATGTTGATGCTTTATTTGTTTATAGCAATTTAGGATAATTTACTTAAAAATATTAGTAAATTTTTCCAAAAGACTCGATATTTGCTGCACAGTTGCAGTAGTTTTACTGGTTATTGAGTCTGTTAGATCTTTTGGTTAATCATTATAAATGATAAATGTATAAATGTATAAAGGTACAATCGCAGGTATTAATTGGAGATGTGTATTTAATTAAGGCCCAGTTGAACGATTGTTGATCATCCTTGTTCGTGGTGCAGTTTGTAAGGATACCATTGTATTAACAATAGTATCTTAGATAACTGAACCATGCTCAAGGATGATCTATAATCGTACAACTGAACAATGCAATCTTTTGTATGATAAGTTGTACTGCAGTTCGCAGAAACAATCAGTATAATGAGTTGGTAGGTGATTCATCCACAACTGACAATTGCCACGGCTGATGTTCAGATCGTTTGTCTGTGGGTGAAATGCCTACCAACTTGATGTACCGATTGTTTCTCCGACTTGCAGTACAACTTGTCGTACAACAGATTGCATGGGGCCGTTTAAGAGGGCTGGGGTTTGCCACCTGCAAACAAAATGGCTGTGGCAAACTTTCAAATTCAATACATTTCTAATCACAGTGTAGAACTATACTGAGCATTTGTAATTTGTTAACGTGATTGTATACGGAGAGAATGACTGATCAATCAGATGTCCAATTGCATGTAGTATGTTTTCACAATTTTAACAATGGCAATAAGGCTTTAAACAAATGCCCAGTAAATTGTAATGTACCTTAGCCCGGCGCGGCATCGACTACACAGCCTCAGGTCCGCTTGACAAAAACTCCGATCATTTATCTTCAGCTCGTATCACGAGGGCCCCCAAAATTTCACCAAGTCGTCAAGACACCACAACCTCCTCCTGGACCATAGTTCCGATTTGCATCTCTTCAAGTTCAGCAATTATAATTCTTACGAAGAAATGCCTGTATTCTCTTTCGTATTGTAAAACGCCGGCGCGTTTCAAATCAAAGTCAAATCAGCAACCGCGTCGCGTCCATGAGGACAATTTGCGGGAAATTTAAAAATAGAATTAATTTCTAGTCACTTATGGACAAGTCGAAGTGAAATAGTCTTATTTAAACAATTCTTTTGAAAGCGATGCACTGATTTATTACTTTAAATCACGACTGGACAACATATTAGCGTTATCACCAAGCAATTTTGGGGCCTGATAGGCTTCTGGTATTTTACACATTATACATATAATGTGCATACAAAGTGCCCACAAATGCGCAGAATTTCGGAGACTGAAAGTGCATTCAGGTTTGCGGGCTAGCATGCCCATAAGATTTCAGTACTTAAAAGGGTAGATCACTATTACTAGGTTACTAGGTACTATAAACTAGATAGGTTTCTATCACTTCCTATTCTACCAGAAGTGGCCATCAACTTTGTTATTTCAAATGGAACACGATACATATTTTTACATATTCAGATTGCCCGTTCAATTCTGAGCACATTTTATTAAGTCTATAGAGCTCTTATCTTTAGTAGTTTTTGAGAAAATAAAATAATATACGAAATTTTTGCTTCAAATAGACAATTTGAAAAATATTCATAATTCCTCGTATGAATGAAACAGCAACTTAAAGTTTTTTGCATATTGTAGCAGAAGCATGGCTCTATCATTTAAATAATTCCTATTTGTTGATATTTTAGTTGTACTGTTTCAAAAGTTTAATTATTTATCTGTACTGTTCCAAACGTCATAATTATTTTAATTTTAATGGAATGGCATATTTTTTGTATGACAGGGCAATAAACAGAATAATATTCTACAAAAAAGTCTGAAACAAACCTATTCTTAAATTGAGTGGTTTGTCAGTTATTTTGAAAATTCCTTAATTGTAAACTATTTTACAGCATTTAATTCTATCTGTGTTTTTCGTCTTTATAATAGAGTTGGATTAGAAAATTTAAAAGACTTAACGTTGAGATCTGTCAAATGACATACTTATGGACTAAAATGAATCAAAAATATTTGCTCTTATACAGAGTTGCTAATAGGGAATGTTGCATTTAAGGAGTTGCATTTATCGAATTTTTACTTTAATTAATAAATAAGTAATAATACTATAATTAATACTGGTGGACGGAAATGATGGTTAGGGTTGTTTAAATTGAAACACCCTATATTATATATCTGTATTTATTTGTACATATATCTAATAAAATACATATATTTAATAACCATCTTAATCATCTATAACTGTGTGTGTATGAAAATGTATACAGGTATGAAAATATATTTATTTGTATTTTCTTAAATCTTCAGAATTTATTCTTCTCCTGCTCGATCTTCTCTAATATTTTTTCTTCGTCAATTGCAACCTGAAAATAACTTTTAATTAGTCTTGCACAAATCTGCAAAATAATGCCAACAACTACATTATTCGCATAAAAAAGGTTATAGGTATAAGTCTTAAGTCATAAGTTAAAGGTATACCAGTATTAATGCCATCTTGCTTTATATTAAACTTGGTAAGTTATTACTATCATTAAAGGTATAATTATTGATATTATTATATGAAAAGGATTTATGATGTGTTACGTACACTCTCATTCAATGTGGTGAATTTGTTGTTAATTTCTTCCTTGCCGAGTTTCTTCAAGTATTTCTTCCTAAGGTACAGTACTGTGTCTATGTGTGTCTTATGGCGAACGGCCAATTCCAAAGCTCTACAAAGGAAATAAATGCAAGTTAATGAATATTAACAGTGCAAAAATATGACGAAATTACATACGTTTTAGGTATTATAGGTAAGTTATGCAGGATTGGACAAATTACAGAAAACATTGTTTATATTTCGGTCCATAATTTTATTCCAATATCCTGCAGAATAGACCAACTCAAAAAATTCCCCCAAAAATTAGAATACAATAAATGAAATTAAAGAAAAATATTTCTGGGATAATTAAAATATCAACACAGCATATATTTTTTCAATACGAAACTAAACAATAAGTTTAGTTTACATTCTAATAGGGAAAAATGATGATAATGTGTAACTTTAATGGGAATATTCTAAGGACGTTACAATTACATTTTTTTTTTCTTTAATGAGGACGGTTTTTCCCAAAAAACAGAGCCTTTAAAATTTTATTCATTTGTCTATGCTATAATCTGGCTCTGGGTTTAACATTAGTCAAAGTTCAGGCAAATAAATTGTAATAGAAATATTATTCATAATTAATTAAATTAGGGTCAGTTACATTGACGGTCCAGGAGAGCAAAAATTAATAAATTTGCACAAAGAACACATAAATTACACATTAAATACGATACATTATGATCTGGCTTTGGTGATACTGTGAGTTTATTTTGTTACAAAACTCAACTAACAACTTATAAATTAGTAAGTATTATTATTATAAATATTATGATAATACCTGCTCCAATTGTGTAACCTGATGTGGTTCAAAATTGCATGATAAACCATGCCATTGTGCAGAAGTACAGACTCTGCTTGTTGTATCTGGCCACCAAGCAAAGCAGCCCCAGCCAGCTGCAATGGTCTTGATAATTCCTGTCAAGAATTTAAAATAATGGACAAGATACTTGTTGAGCAAAATATTTAAATTGTGCAATTTCTTAGCATCTTTCTGCTGTATCAGATTTGATCATCTTTATGAAATTTACCTTGATATGTTGTATGTAAAGTACTTTGTCGTACTGATTAATCGATGCGTATGCCTCCTCAGCAATTTCCAAAGCATCAGTATTGGATTGTGTTGCCAAGACTGCCAAACAAGCCCAAAGTGTGGTCTCGTTGATTATCCTGCACAGGCTTAATGCATCAGTCCATTTGTTATTTTGTATGTAACTAAAAATGGAAGATTTGTCACTGTTTTAATATATACAAACCTGTTTTAATAATGGTTTTGAAACCATGAAATTTGTTTACTTTAATTAATTTTCGAAAAGTTTTACACACAGTTTTTTCGCCAACGTATATTGTTTTTCATACTGAAACTTTGTCAAATTTTCAGGAGAATTAGTTTCAGGTGTACTGTACACAAATCTAGTATCAAATTTGCAAATAAAAATTTTTCAGAAATTTCAGTAATAAGTAACCCATACTTATCAATGCCGAAAGTTATATATGTTCAATTTTCTCTCTTATTTAATACTGAAATATTGTAAAATTTTCAGGAGACTTAGTTTCAGGACTACTGTACACGAATCTAATATCAAATTTGCAAATAATGAATTTTCAGAAATTTCAGTAATAGCTAACGCATACTTGTTAGTGCAGAAACTTATATGTTTGATTTCCTCCCTTATTTCATACTGAAACTTTGTTAAATTTTCAGGAGAATTAGTTTCAGGTGTACTGTACACGAATCTAGTATCAAATTTGCAAATAATAAATTTTCAGAAATTTCAGTAATAGCTAAGACATACATAAGACATGTCAGTGCAGCAAGTTATATGTTCGATTTTGTCCTTTATTTAATACCGAACCTTGTCAAATTTTCAGGAGAATTAGTTTCATGAGTACTGTACACGAATGTAATATCAAATTTACAAATAATAAATTTTCAGAAATTTCAGTAATAGCTAACGCATACTTGTCAGTGCAGAAACTTATATGTTTGATTTTCTTTCTTATTTCATACCGAAACTTTGTAAAATTTTCAGGAGAATTTGTTTCAGTTGTACTGTACACGAATCTAGTATCAAATTAGCAAGTAATGAATTTTCAGAAATTTCAGTAATAGCTAACGCATACTTATCAATGCCGAAAGTAATATGTTCAATTTTCTCTTTTATTTAATACTGAAATTTTGTCAAATTTTCAGGAGCATTAGTTTGAGTTGTACTGTACACGAATCTAGTATCAAATTTGCAAATAATAAATTTTCAGAAATTTCACTAATAGCTAACCCATACTTATCAATGCAGAAACTTATATGTTTGATTTCCTCCCTTATTTCATACTAAAACTTTGTCAAATTTTTAGGAGAATTAGTTTCAGGTGTACTGTACACGAATCTAGTATCAAATTTGCAAACAATAAAATTTCATAAATTTCAGTAATAGCTAACCCATACTTATCAATGCCGAAAGTTATATGTTCCATTTTCTCTCTTATTTAATACTGAAACATTGTCAAATTTTCAGGAGAATTAGTTTCAGGACTACTGTACATGAATCTAATATCAAATTTGCAAATAATGAATTTTCAGAAATTTCAGTAATAGCTAAAGCATACTTGTCGGTGCAGAAACCTATATGTTTGATTTCCTCCCATATTTCATACTGAAACTTTGTCAAATTTTTAGGAGAATTAGTTTTAGGTGTACTGTGCCCGAATCTAATATCAAATTTGGATATAATAAATTTTCAGAAATTTCAGTAATAGCTAACCCAAACTTATCAATGCCGAAAGGTATATGTTCAATTTTCTCTCTTATTTAATACTGAAACATTGTCAAATCTTCAGGAGAATTCGTTTCAGGACTAGTGAACAGGAATCTAATATCAAATTTGCAAATAATGAATTTTCAGAATTTTCAGTAATGGCTAACGCATAGTTGTCATTGCAGAAACTTATATGTTTGATTTCCTCCCTTATTTCATACTGAAACGTTGTCAAATATTCAGGAGAATTAGTTTCAGGTATACTGTACACGAATCTAGTATCAAATTTGCAAATAATAAATTTTCAGAAATTTCAGCAATAGCTAACCCATACTTATCAATGCAGAAAGTTATATGTTCAATTTTCTCTCTTATTTGATACTGAAATAATGTCAAATTTTCAGGAGAATTAGTTTCAAGACTACTGTACACGAATCTAATATCAAATTTTCAAATAATGAATTTTCAGAAATTTCAGTAATAGCTAACGCATACTTGTCAGTGCAGAAACTTATATGTTTGATTTCCTCCCTTATTTCATACTGAAACTTTGTCAAATTTTCAGGAGAATTAGTTTCAGGTGTACTGTACACGAATCTAATATCAAATTTGCAAATAATAAAGTTTCAGAAATTTCAGAAATAGCTAACCCATACTTATCAATGCCGAAAGTTATATGTTCCATCTTCTCTCTTATTTAATACTGAAACATTGTCAAATTTTCAGGAGAATTAGTTTCAGAACTACTGTACACGAATCTAAAATCAACTTTGCAAATAATGAATTTTCAGAAATTTCAGTAATAGCTAACGCATACTTGTCAGTGCAGAAATTTATATGTTTGATTTCCTCCCTTATTTCATACTAAAACGTTGTCAAATTTTCAAGAGAATTAGTTTTAGGAGTACTGTACACGAATCTAGTATCAAATTTGCAAATAATAAATTTTCAGAAATTTCAGTAATAGCTAACCCATACTTGTCAATGCAGAAAGTTATATGTTCAATTTTCTGTCTTATTCAATGCTGAAACCTTGTCAAATTTTCAGGAGATTGATTTCAGGTATACTGTAGACGAATGTAATATTAAATTTGCGTATAATAAATATTCAGAAATTTCAGTAATAGCTAACCCATACTTGTCACTGCAGAAAGTTATATGTTCGATTTTGTCCTTTATTTAAAACTGAAACATTGTCAAATTTTCAGGAGAATTAGTTTCAGGACTACTCTACACGAATCTAAAATCAAATTTGCAAATAATGAATTTTCAGAAATTTCAGTAATAGCTAAGACATACATAAGACATGTCAGTGCAGCAAGTTATATGTTCGATTTTGTCCTTTATTTAATACCGAACCTTGTCAAATTTTCAGGAGAATTAGTTTCATGAGTACTGTACACGAATGTAATATCAAATTTACAAATAATAAATTTTCAGAAATTTCAGTAATAGCTAACGCATACTTGTCAGTGCAGAAACTTATATGTTTGATTTTCTTTCTTATTTCATACCGAAACTTTGTAAAATTTTCAGGAGAATTTGTTTCAGTTGTACTGTACACGAATCTAGTATCAAATTAGCAAGTAATGAATTTTCAGAAATTTCAGTAATAGCTAACGCATACTTGTTAGTGCAGAAATTTATATGTTTGATTTCCTCCCTTATTTCATACTGAAACTTTGTCAAATTTTCAGGAGAATTAGTTTTCAGGTGTAATGTACACGAATCTAGTATCAAATTTGCAAATAATAAATTTTAAAAATTTCAGTTATAGCTAACCCATACTTATCAATGCCGAAAGTCATATGTACAATTTTCTCTCTTATTCAATACTGAAACATTGTCAAATTTTCAGGAGAATTAGTTTCAGGTGTACTGTACACGAATCTAGTATCAAATTTGCAAATAATAAATTTTCAGAAATTTCAGTAATAGCTAACCCATACTTATCAATGCCGAAAGTTATATGTTCAATTTTCTCTCTTATTCAATACTGAAACATTGTCAAATTTTCAGGAGAATTAGTTTCAGGTGTACTGAACACAAATCTAGTACCAAATTTGCAAATAATGAATTTTCAGAAATTTCAGTAATAGCTAACGCATACTTGTCAGTGCAGAAACTTATATGTTGGATTTCCTCCCTTTTTCCAGCTTTGTCAAATTTTCAGGAGAATTAGTTTCTTTGAATTTAGCATACTGAAATTCTCTAATGTTATTTCATTTATAGATTAAATCATTTTCTTGAGAATATTATGTGATGTGTATTATACATCGTGCAATAATGTACACAGTAGTCACACACTAACGTTTAGTTAGTAAAAAAAAAGGGCTCGCCAACCCTCTACCTGTCCTTCACCAACAAAGTCATATGAATTACTGAATGTCTAAAGACAGATTGTAAAAAAAAAATTGGGTTTCAACAATAAAATAAAAATGTGTTGTGTGTGGTGTAGCACATCTTCGTGCAAAATTCATATAAGTGTAAGAAAATAGTATATAACGTATGAGTTAAAATGTTTTCTGTATTTTGAGACCTGAACGAATAGATTAGCATATTCTAACGAAGAAGTCTGAATATCGACCAAAAATATTTATGGGATTGTGTTACCTGTGAAGTAAGGAAGGGAAAGGCGACATGGGGACGTTGAGTAACGACCCATCCGCACGCCTCACCCAAACCGAATTACCCACATAATCGTGTATCCTGGGGCTTCTGCCAAGCTCGTGTGAATCATACTGCATCGAGCAGAGTTTGAGAAGGTCCCTGTCGAAACAGGCGGTGGGACAGTACCAGATAACCAACCTGGTGTCCTGGATGGCGGCCAGCATGTTCTCATCAGTGTTCCACTGGAAGGACTGGATCTGTCCACCTTGAATAAGCGATTTAATAAATCCCCGGTGTGAAGTTTTAAACTGTCGATAGACTAACCCAGTTTCTGGAAAACTTTATGGGCTGCCCTAACGTCGATGAAGTATAAATCACGGTTTTTGTCGAGGAATGCTACTTTCCTCTCCGATGACGAGCCTGCCTGGTCGAGGGAGACTTGGATGATCGCCATCGAGTGCACGATCGTCGTCGCGTTCTCGGACATGTTCCTGCTGGAGCTCAAGTCCACGACATGCATGACTGCAAAAAGTTACAACAGGAAAATTATGTTGTCCCTGTAATTTTAGTTTACGTAATAATGAAATGATGTTACGTACTTTTTGGGTCAGCAACGTCTCTGATAATGAGTGTGTCTGGGGATAAGGAAACATGCTGGCTCCTCAAGCTCTCCAGACGCATATTCGGCCACCTCGGGGACGCAATTAATCTCCCCTGGTAATTATACAGGCCGACTGTGCTCTTTTCCACCAGGAGCATGTGCCTGAAACGTTCCCGCTTGAATACAAAATCGCTGCAGTGGCCTCACCCCCTAACTTCTCGCACAGGATCAGCAGGATGACGCTGCCATCCTTGAGGTCGAAGATGGTCGGGGTGTTCCAGTTGCTCGAGTTGTAGACGTAGCACTGCCGGGGTGTTGTGAGCACCAAGTGGGTGTACCTCATCGCCAGCTGAATGACCCTCTCGGGGACGTCGAGGTACTCGGTGGAGTCGTTGCTGACGTCGTAGACGGTGACGCTTTTGCGCTCGGTGACCGTGGCCGTGTAATTCGAGTACTCGACGGACCTCTCGACGACGTGGGCGAAGATGACCCTCCCGTTCGCACACGCCCCGGCTAGCTGGGTGCCGTCCGATGACCAGGTTATCTTGTAGATCGATCCAGTCAACGGCTTCTCTAACGATCTTGACCACTGCAATGGTCGAGGGTGTTATTCGAGAGGCATTTCATGAATCTACCGGCGTACCCCCGAGTAATCGCATAATCTGAGAGTGTTATACGAGCCGACCGCAAATAAATCTCCATTCGGTGACCAGGCCACCGACGATATGGGGTGGTCATGCAAACTGCTGGAGAACAACGGTCTTCCCTGGCTGTCCCACACTCGATACTTACAATCCTCGCCCCCAGAGACGATCACCTCCGAGGATGCGCTCCACGCGACACACAGAATCAAGCCATCGTGCGCCCTCCACTGCAATAACCAGAAAATCAATCACAAGCACGCCCTCTGCATATCCTCACCTTTGTGGGCTTTGTGTTGGGAGCCAGGTGCTTAATAACCAGGAGTTTTCCCTGAGTGTAGACGATGGATTGGCTGTCTGGAGACCAGCTCGCCCCGTAGACCGAGTTGTCGCTGGAGACGACGGTGGAGCGCAGCATGCCTCCTCTGGACCACACTTTAATGAAACCGTCCTCGCCGGCTGTTATAGTAATAATATTGGAATTATAAATTAAGCTGCGGCTAGATCAAACACTGGCCACCGCGGAGTTTGTCAAGCTCCCTAGAAATTGAATTTTCTGCAATCTATGAAACCGTCCAGGAGTTCGCTCGAGGATTACTCTGAACCAGGAATTGGCAGGCAATATTCTAGAGATTATAACATAAGTAATACAGCGTTTCAATTAAAATTATATATACAGGGTGTCTCAAAATTGACGCCCGTCCTCTTGGCATTTAATCCAGGGGGCTTATAGAAATTGAAAATTAAGAGTGGAAAATTTTCCGTTTGCCCTTTGTTACAGAGTTAGTTAGTTAGAAAATCTTAATGGGAATGGCAAGAGAATAATAGAGTTTTGCATGGAGAATAGCCTGATCATAACAAATTCGTTTTTCCAACATAAAGACAGTCACAAATACACGATCAAGAAATGAAATGTCAATAATAGATTACGCGTTAACAGAAAAATCAAACAAAACGAAATACCCAACGTACGAGTGAGAAGAAGTGCGGAAATAGGAAGCGACCACCACCTATTAGTAGTAGATTTAATCAAGAAAGCATCGCAAGTAAAGAGGGACAATGGAATAAGAAGCAAACCCGAACAAGAAAAAATCAAAGGATATAGACTCCAAGACCGAGACGTGCAGGAAATACTTAGCAGAGAATTTAGTAAGGAAACAGAGACCGCAGACAATCTAGAAGAAAAATGGAAAAAAATTAAAAACATATTACTGAAGGCAGCAAGAGAGGCATGCGGCACCACCAAATTGGGATACAAGAAAAAACACACCACCTGGTGGACAGACGAAGTCAAGTATGAGATAAAGGAGAAAAAGAAGAGGTGGAATGAATACTTGGAAACAAAGACGGCAGAGAAATACAGCTGGTACAAGGTACAAAGAAAAAAGGCCAAAGAAACAGCAGACGGAGCGAAGAGGAAAAGCTGGGATGATTTCGGGAGGAAAATGGGGGAAAACAAAAGAGACAACCAAAAGCTTTTCTACAAGGTTACAAAAAGTTTCAGGAAGGAAAAGACAAGCTCGTTACAGCTATTAAGAAATAAACAAGGGAACATTTTAGTAAAACAAGAGGATATCTTGGAAAGATGGAAATAACATTTCCAAGAACTATCAGTGGAAAGGGATATAGGAGAAATACAGGAAAATCTGACACAGACAAAAGGCAGTGACAACAGAACCTAAGACAGTAAGTTAGAAGATGGGGAAAATATTACAGAAAAGGAAGTGAGAGATGCTTTACAGAGAACAAAAACAGGGAAAGCTGCGGGACACGACCAAATTACAGCAGAAATGATCACAAATCTAGACGGCATCGAAAAATTGCATCAAATAGTTAGGATCGTGTATAATGGAAAAATGATACCCAAGGATTGGGAGTATGGCATACTTATACCAGTATACAAAGGTGGAGATAGAAGGAACTGTGACAACTATAGGGGTATAACCTTATTATCGGTACCGGGAAACTATTATTATTATCAATAGGCCCTTTACCTTTAAGGAAAATCAAAAGCTATTTTATAAAACAATAAAAGGATGCAGGAAAGAAAAAAGACAAGAAACGAGATACATACAAGACAAACAAGGCAAAATGTTGAAGGAAAACGAAGAAATAATAGAAAGACGGAAAGAGTATTTTGAAGAATTACTAACTATAAATAGCGGCAACGAACAGAAGACAAGTGTTGACAAAATGACAAAATGTTGAAGGAAAACGAAGAAATAATAGAAAGATGGAAAGAGTATTTTGAAGAATTACTAACTATAAATAGCGGCAACGAACAGAAGACAAGAAACAGCGAAAAGATCATCACAGAAACAGTAACGGAGAGTATAAACGAACAAGAGCTTCTAGAAATAATAAGGGAATTGAAAATAGGAAAAGCACCAAGACAAGATCAGGTTACAGCAGAAATGATTAAACACATGGGACCCATAGGAAAAGATAAACTACTGAAACTACTGAACCAAATATGGAAGGCAAATACGATACCAAAAGACTGGCAAACAGCGTTAATATTAACGATATACAAGAAAGGTGACAATACGAAATGCGCAAACTATAGAGGCATAACACTAATAAGTATAGGGATGAAAATATTAGAAAAGACAATTAACAAGAAAATAATAGCAAGAATAGAACAGACCCTAGAAGAACCGCAATGTGATTTCAGGAAAGGGAGATCCTCACAAGACAACATCTTCACAATAAAACAAATCACAGAAAAAAGAATCGCAAATAATAAAAATACGTATCTGGGATCCATACACCTCGAAAAAGCGTTTGACATGACCCCAAGAAAGAAACTATGGTTAATACTAAAAGAGAGAGGAATAGAAAACAGGATAGTGAAAGTAATACAGAATATATATAACAACAACAGTAATGCAATAATATACAAGGGGCAAATTTCAAGAGCTTTTAAAACAAATAATGGACTAAGACAAGGAGGATCTCTCAGCCCAACTCTATTCAACCTATATATGGATGAAATAATAAAGAGCATGAACACAGAAATAATAAAAGCAAACGTAGGATACAAAAACATGCAAATGGTTAAAATATCAGAAGGAGCATATGCCGATGATGTGGTAGTGATAGCAGAAAGTGAGAGGAACCTGCAACAAAACATGAACGTATGGAATAAACACCGAGAGAAATATAACATGAAGATGAGTTACAGCAAAACAAAAGTACTGTTAATAGGAAAACGGAAATAACACATAAATATACAGATAGGACAGGACCAGATTGACAAGTGGAGCAATTCAAATACCTTGGAGTAGAACTTACAGAAGACAGGAAAATGGAAGGAGAATTAAGCAACAAAATAAACAACACAATAAAAACGTACCATGCCCTGAATAATATACTTACTAACAAGAAAGAGATAAGTAGAAAGACAAAAATGAATATATTCAAAACTATATACAGAACGATTTTGACATATGGGAGCGAGACGTGGAAGCTAACAAAGAGAGATAAAAGTAGATTACAGGCAATAGATATGAAATATCTGAGAAGAGTAAAACAAGTAAAGTAAAAAGACAGGATACGAAATAAAGACATCAGGGAGAAATTGGAAATAGAATCAATAGAAAAGTTTATAGAAAAGAAACAGCTCAATGAGTGGGGTTATCTAATTAGGATGAAAAATACGAATCAAACAAAACAAATCTTGGAAGCAAAAACAGGAAAGAAACGAGGAAGAGGTAGACCAAGACAAGAATGGGACAACAAAATAGAAGAAATAATAAACAGCAGAGGGATGACCGTGAAACAAGCAAGAGAAATGACAAAGAACAGAAGAGAGTGGAAGGAATTTGCAAATACATAACAAACCGGGAAAATATACGAAACCATACTTGAAGGAAGACTTAGAGAAAGAGTGGAGAAGGAATTGGAGGAGAACCAAAGTAGATTTAGGAGAGGGAGGATTACTCAGGATCATATATTTACCATACGGCAAATTATAGAAAAATACAGAGCACGCAATAAGGAAGCATTAATGTGTTACATAGATTTGGAGAAGGCATTTAGTAGAGTAAACAGGAAAATGATTTGGAAGACCTTGAAAAAATTGGGAATAGGAGAATAATTAAAAGAAGCTGTAAGGAGTAATCGTGGTATCGTTCCATAATACACAAAATACTAGATACAAAAGCGAAATACTTCATTTGAACCTAACTGAATTATGTTAGATAACTAATTGTCAAATCTGACAGTTATGTCTCTAGAATTGATAAAATTAATCAATCAAAATCATGTTTTGAGTAGTGACGGTAGAAAAAAGTTATTGTTTACATTTTTACCATTAACTCTATAACAAAGGACAAACGGAAAATTTTCCACTCTTAATTTTCAATTTGTTTTAGCCTACTCGATCAAATCCCAAGAGGACGGGCGTCAATTTTGGGACACCCTGTATACGAATTAAGATTAATATTTCACGTTATTGTCATTTTCATTTCACACATTTCATATCACTTTTATTAAACTCAGAGTAAAGGCTTTATCCTTCATGAATATTTCACATTTAATGCGACATTATAATTTGAAAATGATTTCAATTTACTCTTTAACAGGGATTTAACTCAGTTTCGTTTCAATTAAAAAACGGGTGGATTCATCAAAAAATATTTAACAAATTAATTATAAATAAACAGAAGACTACTGGCTGACTGCCCGCGGAGCATCCATCGTAATGCAAATAAGTTATTATTTTTTATGACTAATCAGGCACTTATTATATCAAATGAAATTTTATTCTTTTGTACTTTAATTTATATTACCAATTAATTTTAACAAAACTTAATTATTTATCATCTACAACTGCGTAGGCATTGAATAATATTCACGTAAATTTGGTGATTATATTTTGACAATTTACTCAGAACGATTGCAACCACATGGAACATTATTTTGGAAACTACAAATGAATTTTAAACGGATTATTATTAAAAAAATATGGACCCAATTAGTCATTTGCCAATAATCTCACACCACATGTTATAATTGACATAAATACCTACATGAAATATTTGAAGTAAGCATGAAAACCAAGACAAAATCCATGACATAGTTTGTCCAATAAGAGACTATAAAATAGTAATTCCTAGTAAAACCAGTATGAATTGTCACATTAAATAAAAATAATTCCAAGAGTAAGTGCCATCTACAAGAAGCAAATGGAAAACTGGGCAGTTTTTTTTTGAACAACCTGTATATTAAGTATGAATTGTAAGTTAAATTGTTTGCAAATTATTCTAGCTTATTTTCCTCGTTATTAGGTAGCAAAAGCGACAACCAAAGGGTAATTTTCCATTGACCACTAATACCTGAAAGTTTAAGCAAACTTGGTTTGTATAAACTATGCATACATTTACTCATAACAAAGCCCTACGCTATGAATTCAAATGCACTTGAGGTAACTTCAGTTATAATTATGGTAATATTAACATAACTATTAATAATACGCCCATTTCTACAGGAGAAATGAAAATACTGTAATAAATTAAGTACATATAGGGCTTTTATTATTTTGCTGCATCACGTCGTAATCATAATGTATAATTTGCTTATTAATAGAATGTTTTAAACAGTAATAATAATAATATTAATCGCTACTACTCCTCCATTTAGAGAAATCCTATTACTCACTTAATGAACATTTGTCATGATCACGATGAGGTTTAATGAAATATTATATCTAGTAATATAATATGTAATGTAAATAATTTAATAATATATAATGTAACTCTAATTATTATATGTAAAACAATTGTAATATTTGGATGTTTCCTATACTTGGTGTCTTAAGGAATAAAGGTATTATTATTATTATTATTATTATTATTATTTATCACAGTATCTTTTATCACATCTTTATTTATATATACCGGGTGTCCATGATAAAAATCATCAGCATGGGAATCTAGGAAACCGTAAAAGTTACAAAGGTGGTTAAACAACGTAAAACTTGCGAAATTTAGTGGTCACTAATAATCTGTTGAGAAAATGAGAAATGTACCTTACTTCCGCTTAAATCCGAAATCTTGCAATTTCGTTTTTAATTTTTTTCTGAAGTTATTTGAAAAGGTATAAGAAAACCAAAGGCACTTCGAAGGAAACTTCGTCGGTAACCATTAAAATTTTGACGGAAATAATTAAAAACCTGACATCAATGTTTTAAACTTCCTTCGAAACATTGATAATTTGAAAGAAATGATTGAAAATTTGACAGCAATCTGAAACTTCGTGGTTAATCATTGAAATTTTGAAACAAAAATAATTGAAAATTTTACAGCAATCTGAAACTTCGTCGTTAAAAATTGAAATTTTGACAGAAATAATTGAAAATTGTACAGTAATTTTATCAGAATAATTTAAATGTTTACAGAAATAATGAAATATTTATAGCCCAATGAAGATTGTTTATATATGAAATATTTAACAGGATTAATTATTTTGTTTGGCTATCGATATTAAAATGTCCTATTGTCATTCAAATGAATTAAAATAATTGTGTAAATTTATGATTGGGTTTGGTTAGGTTAGGTTAGGTCTATGATTAGGTACTCTAAAAATCAAAGATATCAAACTTTCATTTATTTCCCTGGAAACTAGATGACGATTCAAGTTAATTGATGACAGTTTTTATGAATTGCTAATAAATTTTGAATAATTATAGATAACTTTTCAATTACTCAGTTAAACTACAAAGATTTATGTTGATGTCATTCAATTGAATTAAAATAATTGTGTAAATTTATGATTGGGTTTGGTTAGGTTAGGTTAGGTTAGGTCTATGATTAGGTACTCCAAAAATCAAAGATAGCAAACTTTCATTTATGTCCCTGTAAACTAAGTAACAATTCAAGTTAATTGATGACAGTTTTTATGAATCGCTAATAAATTTTTAATTATTATAGTTATCTTTTCAATTACTCAGTTAAGCTACAAAGATTTATGTTGATGTTTATTTATTATGAAATATCAATGATTGCAGTTAAATATTTCATTATTTCTGCGAGTTTAAATTATTCTATCAAAATTTCAATAGTTTTTAAAACTACTGCAAAATTTTCAAATATTTCTTTCAACATATCAATGTAACCAAGGAAGTTTCAAGGATTGATGCCAAATTTTCAATTATATTAGTCAAAATTTTAGTAATCATGTCACAGTTTCAATGATTTCTGGCAAAATTTCAACTAAAACTGTTACATTTACAATTTCTATCAAATAATGATAAAGATTATACAAACAATGAAAGATTTTATATTAATCAATTTAATTTTGACTGTAATTATTGCCAGTAATAATTGAAAATTTGGCAGAATGGTTGAAATTTTCAGTGTAATCATAGAAATTTTGATAACAATTTTGAAATAAACAGTGTTAATTCAAATTTTACAGCAACTTTGATATTATTACTGAAATTTGGACAGAAATAATTGAAAATTTGAAATCAATGTTTGAAACTTAATTCGAAACGTTGAAACTTTTATAGAAATAATTGAAAATTTTACAGCAATCTGTAATTAAGAGATAATTAGATCAAGATTATAGAAACAATTGAAAATTTTACAGGAATCAATTTGATTTTGACTGTTATTAATCAAAACTTGCCAGCAATAATTGAAAATTTGACCGAATGGTTGAAATTTTCAGTGTAGTCATAGAAATTTTGATAGAAATTTTGAAATAAACAGTGTTAATTCAAATTTTACAGCAAGTTTGACATTATTACTGAAATTTTGTCAGAAATAATTGAAAATTTGACATTAATGTTTGAAATTTCCTTCGAAACGTTGAAATTTTGATTGAAATAATTGAAAATTTGACAGCAATCTGTAATTAAGAGATAATTAGATATAGATTACAGAAACAATAGAAAATTTTACAGGAATCAATTTAATTTTGACTGTAATTAATCATAACTTGCCAGTAATAATTAAAAATTTGACAGAAAGGTTGAAATTTTCAGTGTAATCATAGAAATTTTGATAGATATTTTGATATAAACAGTGTTAATTCCAATTTTACAGCAACTTTGACATTACTGAAATTTTAACAGAAATAATTGAAAATTTGACTTCAATGTTTGAAACTTCATTCGAAGCGTTGAAATTTTGATCCAAATAATTGAAAATTTGACAGAATCAATTTAATTTTCACTGTAATTAATCAAAACTTACAAGTAATAATTGAAAATTTTGCAGAATGGTTGAAATTTTCAGTGTAATCATAGAAATTTTGATACAAAATTTCAAATAAACAGTGTTAATTCAAATTTTACAGCAACTTTGACATTATTACTGAAATTTTGACAGAAATAATTGAAAATTTGACGTCAATGTTTGAAACTTCCTTCGAAACGTTGAAATTTTGATAGAAATAATTGAAAATTAGACAGCAGTCTGTAATTAAGAGATAATTAGATAGAGATTACGGAAACCATTGAAAATTTTACAGGAATCAATTTAATTTTGACTGTAATTTATTAAAACTTGCCAGTAATAATTGAAAATTTGGCAGAATGGGTGAAATTTTCAGAGTAGTCATAGAAATTTTGATAGAAATTTTGAAATAAACAGTTTTAATTCAAATTTCACAGCAACTTTGATATTATTACTGAAATTTTGACAGAAATAATTGAAAATTTGACATCAATGTTTGAAACTTCCTTCGAAACGTTGAAACTTTGATATAAATGATTGAAAATTTGACAACAATCTGTAATTAAGAGATAATTAGATAAATATTACAGAAACCATTGAAAATTTTACAGGAATCAATTTAATTTTGACTGTAATTAATCAAAACTTACCTGTAATAATTGTAAATTTGACAGAATGGTTGAAATTTTCAGTGCAGACATAGAAATTTTAATAGAAATTTTGAAATAAACCGTGTTTATTCAAATTTTACAGCAACTTTGACGTTATTATTAAAATTTTGACAGAAATAATTAAAAATCTGACATCAATGTTTGAGAATTCCTTCGAAACATTGAAATTTTGATAGAAATAATTGAAAATTTGACAGCAATCTGTAATTAAAATAATTACAGATTAAAATATGTAACTATTTCAAAAAATGTCTGTCAAAGATTTGCGTAAGATATTTTTGGGAAGATAGAGGTGCATGGTGTAATTTGAAACTAAAATTATATTTGGACATTTTTTTTTAAGTGAGTCGTATTTAGAGATGCTCGTTACCCTGCATATGCATAATTTTACAAGTTCACTTTTCAATGGTTTTTCTCAGAATTTAGTAAATTGCTTCATACTTTTTTTGTATAGTCTGGTCTAGGACTTACAGATGAGGTCTGAAAAACTGTGTGCACACAATTTCCATGCAAATCGTAAATATTTACGCGCACACACACAAATTTTCTTAATGAAGAACGTAAAGCACTTTTTATCGCAAATCACGGCGAGAAAGGCAATTGGCCCTTAACGACGATCCCCACCCAGATTAATATACTTTCGAGATTTTTAAAGCGCGCCGGCCGCCCCCCGAAGCCTCTCCCGCGGCACAGCACCTAAACAGCATCGTAAATAATCCCCCAAAACACCCTCCTTATGAAAAAATAGAGCATTGCCTCGGAAAAATCCCTCCGCGATTTTTTTTTTATATGACTCATAACTTCCGAGCCCCCCTCGCTCGCAGGATACTCTCACGCCGTGCGGAATGTCCTCCAGGCACGTATACACCCACGACTTCTAGTAAGTGCAAATAGTTTGATTATACAATAGGGAATGGTGCGCTATAAATCTTCTAAAGTGTGCAACCGAATGTGGGACTAATAATGAAATTGCTCCATTGAGTGATGTGCCAGTGTATTAGATTAAATTTGAAGTTATTTTTTGGATGGATTTCGTTTTTTAATTTAAATACTGTAAATCTTTAAAATATGGACTTGGGTCACTTCAGGATACCTATCGTAAATTTCAACGAAACGAATTTGCATAGACATACTTGCAATCATCTGAAATCAAAGTACATTTATTTCTGTACCTGTTAATAAGCTGGTTCAAATACTTCAGTTCTTCGAACTTTTGAACTTCCAGCCCATTTTACGAAAAGAACTAATTGAGTGAGTGTCAAAAATGACAATATGTCCATTTATTTCAATACCTGTTAGTAAGCTGGCACCATCATTGCTCCACTGCCCTACGAGGATGGCACCCTTATGTGCCTCCACTGTCCTCTCGATCCTCCCGCTCCTGTTCATCACGTGGAACTTCCCATCCGCAGACGTGACCAGGATCAGATCTCCGTGCTTACCCAAAGTCCCAGTGACTCTCGGAAGGAACTGCATATCAGTGGGCAGCAACTCCGCGTTGAACTTGGTTATCTTCGCCGATTCGTTGTTGGACACGCTCCATGATAGCAATTGATTGTCGTCGCTGTTGGAAGAAATTCAATATTCGTGAACCAAGCTTGTACTGGATTGAGTACTCACCCAGCCGAATAGACCTCCTCGGTGCTGCTCCAGCCTACGCAGGTGACCGCAGACTCGTGGGCAGCCTCCCTGGCCAGGGTAATCTTGAGGCGCATTTGGTACGAATTTCCGAACAAATTTTCACGAAAATGGGCCTCTTTGTTGACGGTGACGAGTCAATTGACTGGTTTGTTTTGGTTCCTGGCTACCATGGAGACGTGCCCTGCGCGCAATGAGCGTGTCGTGTTCGGCGTGCATACCTGAGAATGTCCAGATAATGGATCTGATGCATGGGCTTTAACTGCAGTTTAATGGTTATTCAGTAGCACACACCAGGAGACAGCTCAATGTGTCACTGATAACACAATTGAAATCTACACTTAATGTATTAATAATAAATAACCAATGCTCACCGTAGTAAAATGTCGATATATTGTTTTGGCACCTTTCTGGGCGAAAAGTTCGAAAGCACTTTGAAAATTAAATGAGAAAGGAAATTAGACTATTTTTTTTGCTTCTGATGATGATATAGATAATATTACAATTTTTAATACGCAAATTGATTTTTTTAAAATTAAGATACGAAGGTTTTTATATTTGTACCTTAGTAACACTTTTGTACCTTTGTATTTCGTTGTAAACTCCTTCCATTCATTCCTATTCATAACTATCTGTCTAGCCTCACTCCACAATTTTCCTATCTTCTTTAGTATTTTCCCTATTGCACTATCCCATATCAATTTTAGTCTTTCTCTCCTCATTTTTCTTTTTGTTTTCGTTTCCCAGATTTTCTTTACAATATACACTTATTAATTTAAATTTTTAAATAAAGCTGTGTACAGCTCTATCGAAAACGTCGTCGCTAGCCATCGAAATTTTGAAATAAATAATTGAAAATTTGACAGCAATCTGAAACTTCAGCATTAACCATTGACATTTTGACAGAATTTATTGAAAATTATTAAATCTTCGGCAAGAATCTAACATCTTACTGTCAAATTCAAATATTATATAGTGTATGTAAAAATACACTATAGAAAAATAAAGCTGTGTACAGCTCTACAGGAAACACATATAGAAAGCCAGGCAAACTTTGACATTGAAACTTTGACATGATTGCTAAAATGTTGACAGAAATAATTGAAAATTTTATATGAATGTTTGAAACTTCCTTGGAAAGATTGAAATTTTGAAAGAAATAATTGAAAATTTGAGAGCAATCCGAAAGTTCGTTGCTAGCCATTGAAATTTTGAAAGAAATAATTGAAAATTTGACAGAAATCTAAAACTTTGTCAATGACAAATGAAATTTTGACAGAAATAATTGAAAATTTGACATCAATCTTTGAAACTTCCTTGATTCATCGTTAATCACTGAAATTTTGATAGATATATTTGAAAATTTGACAGCAATCTGAAACTTCGTCGCTAGCCATTGAAATTTTTAAAGAAATAATTGAAAATTTGACAGCAATCTGAAACTTCGGCGTTAACCATTGATATTTTGACAGAAATAATTGAAAATTATAAAATCTTCGGCAAGAATCTAACATCTTACTGTCAAATTCAATTTTTTTACAGGAATTGATGAAATTTTCAATAAAAATTATCAAATATTCATCGATAATTAAGAAACTGTAATTGAAAATTAGCAATAATCATTGGAAAGTGTAAAATTTTGATTATAAATTAAACATAGCGTTGAAAATGAAAATATTCTAAGCAAGAAATTAAATTTTTTGCCGGAAATAGAATATTTTTTATTCGAATTGATGATTTTTTCAATGAAAGTTATCGAAAATTAGCAATATTCATTGGTAAGTGCAAATTTTGGATTGGAAATGAAACATAGCACTCAAAGTTATAAAATTCTCGGCAAGTATATAAAATTTTGCTGGCAATTGCAAATATTTGACCGGAATTGATGAAATTTTTAATGAAAGTTACCAAAAATTCATCATAAATTAAGAAACTGTAAATGAAAATTAAGAATATTTATTGAAAAGTGCAAAATTTTGATTCAAAATTAAACATTGCAGTAAAAATGATCATATTTAAGCATTAATTTAAAATTGATGTGGCAGTTGAATTTTTTACTGGAAATAATGAAATTTCCATTAGTAGTTTCTGGAAACTGCAAAATTTTTACTGAAAACTGCAAAACTTTTACTGAAAACTGCAAAATATTTATTAGAAGCGGTGAAATTTTCATATAAACAAAAAAAACAAGAAATCGCACTTGAAAATTATGCAGAAATATGGTTTTTCACTTTTCTCAGCATTAAAGTGAAACTTTGTTTCGAAGTTTCTGATATTTTTGATAGTTAAATTGAAATTATGAACTCTTTCGCCCGTTTTATATTTCAATTCCAAATAAATTTTTACTTACTTACTTACTTTATAAGTTTCAATGAAAATTTCATCATATTTTCAGTAAAAATTTTGCAATTGCCGGTAGATAATTGTTGTGTAAATTGCACTAGAAAGAACAAATTTTGGTAGAAAATTGCAATTTTTTTATTGTAAATTAAAGTAAAGTAAACAGTGCAGTGAAAATTTTAACATTTTCAGCATGAATTAAAAATTTTAGAGGCAATAACAAAGGTTTTACTGGAAACAATTAATTTTTCATGGAAACTCTTAGAGTGCTCATCGAAAATTATGTTATTATTTTTGAAAATTCGTAATATTCGTTGGAAACCGCAAAATTTTGATTTGAATTTAAAGGCAGAACTGAAAATTATAAGATTCTCAGCATAAATATTATAATGTTGTTGGGAACTGCAATATTGATACTGAAAACTGCAAAATATATACTGGAGACGGAAAATTTTTCATAAAAACACAGAAAAATTTGAAAATGCACTTGAATATTTACAAATTTTGATAAAAATTGAAAAATTTTGATTGTAAATTAAATATTGCAGTAAAAATTATCAAATTTGAGCATTAATTTAAAATTTATCTGACAGTTGCAATTTTTTTTACTGGAAATGATGAAATTTCCATTGTTACTAATAAGACTTTCTACGAAAATTATGAAATTACATTTTAAAATTTATAATTTTGGTTGTAAATTGCGAAATTTCTGTTTATAAAGTAAACATTGCAGTGCAAGTTATAAAATTGTCAGCGTATATTAAAACAATTATCTATCGGCAATTGCAAAATATTTTGCACAGACTTCCTGGATTCCTTGTTCTAAGGAATACATTCTTTTGGAGATGAACGGCTGAGAAAATATTTTTGCGCAAGCCAAAGGCCTCCCAATAATACTAACATATAGGTACTGTGTTGAATAGCATTGATGCAAAACGTTTATTTATCACAAATAAAAAGTGCTGTGTTGAAAACTGCAAAATGTTTATTGGAAATGATGAAATTTTCATAAATAGAAAGAAAAATATGAAATCGCATTTTTTGATAGAAAATTTTGATAGAAAATTGCAAATTTTTGATTGTAAACTATACAGCGCAGTGAAAATTTTTACATTTTCAGCAAGAATTTAAAATTTTTGTGGCAATAACAAAGGTTATACTGGAAACAGTGTGATTTTCATGCAAACTCCTAAAGTGCTTATCGAAAATTATGTTATTATAATTGAAAATTATCAATATTCGTTGGAAACGGCAAAACTTTGATTGGAAATTAAAGGCAGAACTGAAAATTTTAAGATTCTCAGCATAAATATTATAATGTTGTTGGGAACTGCAATATTTTTATTGAAAACTGCAAAATATATACTGGAAACGAAGAAATTTTCATAAAAACAAAGAAAAATTTGAAATTGCACTTGAAAACGTACAAATTTTGATAGAAAATTGCGAAAATTTGATTGCAAATTAAACATTGCAGTAAAAATTTAAGTATTAATTTAAAATTGATCCGGCAGTTGCAATTTTTTTACTGAAAATTATGAAATTTCCATTAGTACTTAGTATAAAACTTTCTACAAAAAAAACATTAAGTCGCACTTGAAAATTACAAATTTTTATAGAAAATTGAAAATTTTGGATTGTAAATTAAACAGTGCAGTGAAAATTTTAACGTATTTTTAACATTCTCAGCATGAATTTAGAATTTCAGTGGCAATAACAAAAGTTTTACTGGAAACAGTGAAATTTTGATGGAAACTCTTAAAGTGCTCATCGAAAATTATGTTATTATAATTGAAAATTAGCAATATTCGTTGGAAAATTTTGATTGAAAATTATAAGATTCTCAGAATAACATAAATATGTTGTTACATTTCATTGTGTTAGGCTGTCGTCAGTGGATTAAGTGCATATTTTCCATTATTTATGACCATATTTTTCATTTTAGGGAACATATTTTTCATTTTTAAGAGCACGTTTTCAATTTATAAGAGCATATTTTCCATTTTTAAGAGGATATTTTATATTTTTAAGAGCATATTTTTCATTTTTAAGAACATATTTTCCATTTTTAAGAGCATATTATAAACGCTTAAGAAATATGTTTTTGAGCATATTTTTGATTACCTTAGTTATAAAGTAAGTAAGCAATCTTAGTATGTGTCCAGATGCTATCAGTACTATTAATCAAATTCAGTACAGAATAAAATAATGTACCTACTTATAATACCGCATAACTTTTTCTGGGCACAATATAAGAATTACCCAAAAATTTGCACTTATTGTCAGGCGTGTACTTCAGAATTTATTTCTATTTCCCTAACCACTTTATCTATGGTAATAACCAGAATTCAACGTCTCCCTCACGAGCAACCAAGCCGGAATTGCCTAGCATTTTATGATACGTATGATAATTTCATTGCGGGGGCGCGTGTGAGTGTATGGGCATTATTTCGGGGGGCAAATTACGGAGTAAAAAATCCAATTACATCCGCTGATAAGGCTCCATCCCCCAGCCCCAGTATACACATAGTATCAAAACAATCTTAATATATTGGCGGCGCCCCGCGTGACAAGTGATACCGATTCAATATTGCATTTGATGTATGAGTGCGGTAAGAGCGTGTGTACACTGAGATATTAGCATAATATTTTTCGACGTCAATATGCGATGGCGATAGGGCGAGATTGACAGCGCACTTCACCCCGAACTTAATCCTGACGGACGTCTGGCTTAACAAGGGTGGTGGAGCAGCGCGTATCACACTATTCGGGCCTCATGGGTCTCCAAATCCGCCGCCCCCGAAGTTTCCCTATTAGTGGGCCTCGGCGGGTTTAATGAGACCGAATTTGTACCACCCCGCAATTATCTTGAGTTGCAAGTTACGTTCTTCGCAGCAGCGGAGGTACGATTTTAATATCGCGCATTTACTTGGGCGCTTTAGATTTAGTTGTCCGAGTTTGTAAGTGTAATACGCGGCTGTTTTCTATTTTCCCCCTCGGCCAAGGGTGCAGAGTGCTGCTAGTAACAATGGGCGACAATTCATTAGATTCGGTGAACAATGGAGCAGTCTGCGCCCTCGCACTTGAGGGGTTTACACCCCAAAGTGCGGATAAAATACATAAAAACCCCAGCGCGTCAATTTAATAATGCTTCCGCTCACACGAGAATTGCGTCTACTGTTTGCTTAGATTAAATTTTTATTCCTATTCCGGGGGTTAGAGCCGTCCCGGAGCCAGGGGGCGTGCGTGCGGCTGGATTTTCGCTCACGTAATTCGGACGGGGGTGGTTTTAAATGCGAGTGCCCGCGGTAATTGACGCATTGTATCGGGGTAAGTGCTTAATGGTGGAACGCCTTGGTGGAGAGCACTTCGGAGGATTTTTTCGCAGCTCGACGTGTAATTGTCTGGCTGGGACGGAAAAAGGGAGAGACCGCCTCTAACGACTACAGATTTTCGAAAACACAGAGGCCACCCTTTGTGCGCCGGCACAGACCACTGCCCTGTTCTAAGGAATTCATTCTTTTGGAGATAAATGGCTGAGAAAACATTTCTATCCTAGCCAAAGGCCTCCCAATTATACCAAAATATAGGTACTGTGTTAAAAGCAGCAATGCCAAAGGTTTATTTATCACAAATAAAAATCGCTTTCTTGAAGTTATTTGAACTTATTTATTGAAACAAAAATAAAGAATAAGTAGAACAAAAAAAATACATTAAATGAATTAATGAGGCTTTCACTTCGTGGTATATGGTTAATATTTAAACAAAGAACTCGTTTAACTGTGTTAATACCACACTTATTAATTAATATAATGATTAGGAAAAAATACCTAGAAAAGAGAACAGCACAAGACTATGGCAGATACAAGGAACAAAGAAATAGAGTCAAAAAGATAATAAAACAATCAAAAGAAAGATTATAGGAAAAATACGGAGAAAAAATGGATGGACATGAGAACCAGAAGCTATTCTACAACATTATCAGAAGAAACAAGAAAGACAAAACGATAAAACGTCACCAAATAAAGCACGAGAAGGGAAACATACTTACAAAGAAAGAAGAAATAGGAGAACGATGGAAACAATACTTTAAAGGTTTACTGGGAAAATATGACAAAACAAAGAATAAACAGAATACAGAAAGAACAATAGGAAACAATAACAATAAGAGAGAGTCAAGTCAAGTCAAGTCAAAGTCTCATAGTCAAAGTCTGTGGCACTCTCTCTTACTTACAAATAAATATTAACATATAGGAAACTGAACTGGAAAAGCTAGACAAAAAGTAAATATATCAAAAACATATTACAATCAATAACGAGAAAGTAGAACAAGGACAAATTATTGAAAGGAAAGGAATTATGGAAACAGAAATAATCAACAGAATACAAGCAACGACAAGAACCTTTCACACAATTAACAAAATTATACTAAACAACAACAAAAATATCCCAAAAAACAAAACTTATAATGTACAAAGTACTATTTGACCAGATCTAGGAACATTCACCGCCCACAATTCACCGCGGAAAATTCACCGATGGGAAAAATCACCGCGCACAATTCACCGTGGAAAGTTCTTGTTTTTTTAATTTCATTGAAAGGAACTTAGATTTGTTAAATACAAATTGTTTTAGAATATTTCTTATTTATTTATTTTTTCCAAAACGAATTGACAAAAATCTGTTTTTATTACGCCACTAGATTAGGTATCTTTTATGCTTTAAAATGAGGTATCGCAAGGTGAGGGGTGCCATTTGAAATTTCAAAGTGGGGGTGGCTAGGGAGGAGGGGGTGACACTTAAAATGTATTTGACATTGTTTTTAAACTTCCCCCTCCAAAAGTCAATCGACGTGTTTTCTATTTTTATCAAGTTAGCTTGCATTCATAAGTTATTGAGACTGGCTAGTTTTTAAATGTACACCCGGTATAACTGGCCTTGAGTTGAGGTAGTTTTTTTATTACAGTTATAAGTAGCACTTTATGCTCATTATAAATAGCTATTGTGTATTGTTTAAAATTGGATGAATGAACATCAATAAATTGCCTCCTCCAACAATATCAGTCCCTTCTCTTTCGCCGATTTAGGCAGTGAAATTCGTATTGTTTTTCATTGTTCTTTATACGATTCTGCGAATGGGGTCCCCAGTGATTCCGCCCTAATACGACAGTCAACGCTGGCATTCCCCAGGACCCAGCGAGGTCTCCAATTGCTAGAATGATGACGTTAAATTCGTTTCCAGCAAATGTTATTTTGTATAACGAGTTTAAGGCGTTTGTTATGAGATGTTCTGAATCTTGCACTGTCTAGATCTAGAGTGTATACAACACTGACCATTATATAATTTACGTTATCAAAAAGATCTAATGACAATTGTAGTTAATTAATTCAGACTTCGTAGCCAGATATCATCAGTTATTTTATTTGAAAGATTCATAACTAATGAATTGTGAGAGAAGCATATGTTGTATGCAGAGATGATATCCAAATTTAAATACAAATATTTAAAATTATAATGATATTAGATTATAGCAACTATAAACATTTCCCTGAGAAATCTCTAAACACATTTAATGTATGTACTTTCATGAAAAGAATACTTTTAACTTTACAATATATAATTTAAATATAAAAATACAAATTATTTATCCACCGGTGCGTTTTCGAACGCCACAACACTTCGTCTCCTTATCACGCAAAAATAATTAGATTTTTAAAATTGAGATGAAGCTTTGGTGCTTCTCACAAGCACTTTTAACTTTGTTAATATCATTTTCTTAACAGAATTCATGGGAAGAATTTGGACATAAGATGAAAGACAACTGTGTGAATAAACAGAAAGTATTTTATCCTACACTGAAATACTTAAGAGAAGACAAAAATAAGAATCTACTAACGTTAAGGAATGACAACGGAGAAATGATTACCAATTGAGACAAATAATGGAGAGGTGGAGGCAGCACTGCAATGACCACCTAAACTACGTGGATTTCAAGCTACTTAAGAACATAATATCTTTTATCGCCAGTTTTTTCGCTTTTATCGCCAGTTCTTGCAATGCAAGAATGAGTCAGAATGACCACTGACATTCAGATAATGCCTCGGTTAGATTCTTTCTGTCGTGATTCTTACGTATTCTATATGCTTGGTGTGATGGTTGGGAGGAAAAGTTAGGCTTCCAGCCAATTGCTTTATAAGCTTAACTGGCTTTTATGCTAGATAAGAAATTAATATCTTTTATCGCCAGTATTTTGACGTAGAATGCATATGCTTTCTTGCAATGCGAAAATGAGTCACAAAGACCACTGACATTCAGATCATGCCTCGGCTAGATTCTTTTTGTCGTGATTCCTACGTAATCTATATCTTGGTGTGGTGGTTGGGAGGAAAAGTTAGGCTTACAGCCAATTGCTTTATAACCTTAACTAGCTTTCATGCTAGATAATAAATTAATATCTTTTATCGGCAGTTTTTTGACGGATAATGCATATGCTTTTTTTGCAATACGAGAATGAGTCAGACAGACCACTCCTTTCATTCGTGGAACACAGATGTCCTCAGGACGGACTATCTGTAGGTTAATTATAGGATGAGAATAATTAGTAACGCAAGAGTAATTAGGACGCGTGCGAAGGTCATTTAGTCATCCCGTGCACTGTATGTAGGTTACTCATCCTGTCGTGCTCATACGTGGGTGATGCATCAACTTCTGATAACCGTAAACCCTCCTTGAAACGGAGGTAGTTGTCCACAGCGTCGGAGTTGGTGCGGGTCGGCTTCTACGAAGATGAGGCCTACATGCAGATCATGCCTCGGCTAGATTCTTTCTGTCGTGATTCCTAAGTAACCTATATGCTTGGTGTGGTGGTTGGGTAGAAAAGTTAGGCTTCCGGCCAATTGCTTTATAAGCTTAACTAGCTTTTATGCTAGATAAGAAATTAATATGTTTTATCGCCAGTATTTTGACGTAGAATGCATATGTTTTCTTGCAATGCGAGAATGAGTCAGAATTACCATTGACATTCAGATCATGCCTCGGCTAGATTCTTTCTGTCGTGATTCCTACGTAATCTATATGCTAGGTGTGGTGGTTGGGAGGAAAAGTTAGGCCTCCAGCCAATTGCTTTATAAGCTTAACTAGCTTTTATGCTAGATAAGAAATTAATATCTTTTATCGCCAGTATTTTGACGTAGAATGCATATGTTTTCTTGCAATGCGAGAATGAGTCAGAAAGACCACTGACATTCAGATCATGCCTCGGCTAGATTCTTTCTGTCGTGATTCCTACGTAATCTTAATGCTTGGTGTGGTGGATGGGAGGAAAAGTTAGGCTTCCAGCCAATTGCTTTATAAGCTTAACTAGCTCTTATGCTAGATTAGAAATCAATATCTTTTATCGGCAGTTTTTTGACGGAGAATGCATATGCTTTTCTTGCAATGCGAGAATGAGTCAGAAAGACCACTGACATTCAGATCATGCCTCGGCTAGATTCTTTCTGTCGTGATTCCTACGTAATCTATATGCTTGGTGTGGTGGTTGGGAGGAAAAGTTAGGCTTACAGCCAATTGCTTTATAACCTTAACTAGCTTTCATGCTAGATAAGAAATTAATATCTTTTATCGGCAGTTTTTGGACGGAGAATGCATATGCTTTTTTTGCAATACGAGAATAAGTGAGAAAGACCACTCCTTTCATTCGTGGAACACAGATGTCCTCAGGACGGACTATCTGTAGGTTAATTATAGGATGAGAATAATTAGTAACGCTAGAGTAATTAGGACGCGTGCGAAGGTCATTTAGTCATCCCGTGCACTGTATGTAGGTTACTCATCCTGTCGTGCTCATACGTGGGTGATGTATCAACTTCTGATAACCGTAAACCCTCTTTGAAACGGAGGTATTTGTCCACAGCGTGGGAGTTGGTGCGGTTCGGCTTCTACAAAGATGAGGCCTACATGCAGATCATGCCTCGGCTAGATTCTTTCTGTCGTGATTCCTACGTAATCTATATGCTTGGTGTGGTGGTTGGGAGGAAAAGTTAGGCTTACAGCACATTGCTTTATAACCTTAACTAGCTTTCATGCTAGATAAGAAATTAATATCTTTTGTCGCCAGTTTTTTGACGTAGAATGCATATGTTTTTCTTGCAAATCGAGAATGAGTCAGAAAGATCACTCCTTTCATTTGTATAACAGAGATCTTCTCAGGACGGACTATCTGTAGGTTAATTATAGGATGAGAATAATTAGTATCGCCAGAGTAATTAAGACGCGTGCGAAGGTCATTTTGTCATCCCGTGCACTGTATGTAGGTTACTCATCCTGTCGTGCTCATACGTGGGTGATGTATCAACTTCTGATAACCGTAAACCCTCCTTGAAACGGAGGTATTTATCCACACCGTCGGAGTTGGTGCGGGTCGGCTTCTACGAAGATGAGGCCTACATGCAGATCATGCCTCATCTAGATTCTTTCTGTCGTGATTCCTACGTAATCTATATGCTTGGTGTGGTGGTTGGGAGGAAAAGTTAGGCTTACAGCCAATTGCTTTATAAGCTTAACTAGCTCTCATGCTGGATCAGAAATTAATATCTTTTATCGCCAGTTTTTTGACGTAGAATGCATATGTTTTCTTGCAATGCGAGAATGAGTCAGAAAGACCACTGACATTCAGATCATGCCTCGGCTAGAATCTTTCTGGCCTGATTCCTACGTAATCTATATGCTTGGTGTGGTGGTTGGGAGGAAAAATTAGGCTTACAGCCAATTGCATTATAACCTTAGCTAGCTTTCATGCTAGATAAGAAATTAATATCTTTTTTCGCCAGTATTTTGACGTAGAATGCATATGCTTTTCTTGCAAATCGAGAATGAGTCAGAAAGATCACTCCTTTCATTTGTATAACAGAGATCTTCTCAGGACGGACTATCTGTAGGTTAATTATAGGATGAGAATAATTAGTATCGCCAGAGTAATTAAGACGCGTGCGAAGGTCATTTAGTCATCCCGTGCACTGTATGTAGGTTACTCATCCTGTCGTGCTCATACGTGGGTGATGTATCAACTTCTGATAACCGTAAACCCTCCTTGAAACGGAGGTAGTTATCCACAGCGTCGGAGTTGGTGCGGGACGGCTTCTACGAAGATGAGGCCTATATTCAGATCATGCCTCGGCTAGATTCTTTCTGTCGCGATTCTTACGTAATCTATATGCTTGGTGTGGTGGTTGGGAGGAAAAGTTAGGCTTACAGCAAATTGCTTTATAACCCTAACTAGCTTTCATGCTAGATAAGAAATTAATATCTTATATCGCCAGTTTTTTGACGTAGAATGCATATGCTTTTCTTGCAATGCGAGAATTAGTCAGAAAGACCACTGACATTTAGATCATGCCTCGGCTAGATTCTTTCTGTCGTGATTCCTACGTAATCTATATGCTTGGTGTGGTGGTTGGGTGGAAAAGTTAGGCTAACAGCCAATTGAGTAGCCCACTTGCAAACCACGTTATGTTAATGAAGCAATTATCTGAGAAAACTAGTAAAAATGTGTATCATTATAATTAAGATATAAAGGTGCATTAATTTACGTATTACTTAAGTGTAGGATCATATCAAATTTGTGTGTGTTAAGAAATGAAATCACTGTTCATCAATAATCATTTAATTTGCATTATTAAATTAAACATAGACAGTTTTGCAGAAGTATTTTAAACATAGACAGTTTTGTAGTTGTATTCAATCAACATAGGCATTTTTGAAACAGTTTTATATTTAAACTTACTATTAATTTACTCTTAAGAATTTATAATTTTAATCTATTATTACACTCTTATGTCTATTTCTTCAAGCATTAAAGTTTCTTCACTATCAGTTTCTTCTACTGTAGTTTCATTTTGTTGTTCTTGAAGAAAACTGTAGAAGCGCAGATGATCGTAAGAAGCCCAATCTTCACCGAAATGTTTTATGAGAAGATTTCGTACATCATTTAACTTTGCTGTTTTTACAGGAACTCCAACATTCATTAAAACGGGTTCAATATTTTCGAATGATTTGCCTCTTTTACAAATGTTTTCATAATTTATTAGGTCGGATGCATAATTAGGTTCCCCTTTAGCTGCAATTCTATTATTTGCATCTTTTCTTAACAAGAATCTTTTAGAGGCATTGAATTTAAAGTGCCATGATCCAGGTAACTTTAGTACGTTTTTGACGCTCGATTTCCAATCATAAAAATGAAAGTCGCTTCCGAGTCTGAGAACCGTTCCATACTTTTTGAAAATATCAAAATATATCTGGGGTTCCACAATGACTTCCAAAGGTCGTACCTCTCTTTCGATATTGCCGAATACGCGGTCGGGGGGCAAAAATGAGTGCCCTACTACTGGGAATATTACTATAATCTTCTTGATGTGTCGTGGAGCTTTTGTTTTTAGCCAATATGCCAACATTCCCAAAACTATTGAGTTTTTATTTTGCCCCCCGCAACCGTCGCAGAATAATTTAACATGACTCACAGTTTCGTCAATATCGGTATTCATTAGCCGATGAAATACCGCCGAAGCAATTTGATTGGATCCTTTCATAGCCTCGGTTTCCAGCCACGTGTAAATAAATGTGTTTGAAGGGCTTTGAGGCCCACGAGATGGTCCATGGCATATTGTTAAGTTGTACAAATAAAGTTGTCGGCTAAAGTAGGCACTCTGATCCGGCACTTTTGGCAAAACCAAATTTTTTTGACAATCAAAAGATAAAATTATATCGTTGTCCAGTTGTGTTTTGAGACTAGTGTAAAACCATTTGGCCTTTAGCTTGTGGATACAAAGTTGCGCTATTTGCAGCTGTTTTTTAGCTGAGCCACGTTCACTTTTGATAGATTCTCTTAATTCAATGCATTTCGAACAAGCGTCTGTAGCGGGAGATTTAAAACTCAAATTGAAGTTTTTATTAAATATACGTCGGAAAAATTCATATCTCACCGGCACGTTATGAGCATCATCATTGTAAGCCTTGTGCAGTTTTCTTATATTTAGATCACTGCTAAGATATTGCACAGCCGATCTCCCTCTCACATAATGTGATTCCAAAGATTTAAGCCCTTTTATGTACGATTTTACGGATTCTGTGCGATCAGAATACAGATTGGACCTTCTATCCCCTCCTCTTCGTTCTTTCGGCATTGTCATTGTGGTTAGATGCTGCTTACAAATTCTTTGTATTCTGTCCCTAGAGATTCCCAGAATAGTGGTCATTGCTTTTTGACACACTTTAATTAATTTGACGCGGCGTCTTCCACTCAAAGTATCGTGCTTTGGTATAAAATAACATATAGTCTGGGTTTTTTTCTTGCCTTCTTTTTTCGGGGTTTGTGCTGTACAATATTTTAATAAAAACGTATCTTGGGTGATTTTATCTGAGGTTGAATAAAAATTGCGGTGAAATTTACTGTAGTCTTGAATCGTTAAGTCGTTACACTTGTATCCCTGTTTTAGATTCCCATGTACACATTGTGGTATAACTGGCAGCCCCTTAGGCTTATGTCTAAAAAAAAACATATAGGTAATTAGACACAATGACCAGTAATAATCGAGCGAAAAATCAGTACCAGATAAGTAAAGGATTTATAAAAAATGACCAAATAAAACAATAATCTTACCGTTTCGACTTTTCAAGTTGTCTCTTCCATGTAGATTTATCAAGTATCTTTTTACGTCCTCTTCTATTTGGTGCAAAAACAACTTCTTTTTCTTGACACTCCATGATAATTTTAACACAAAAAACCTTGTTTTTAATCATCTGCAGTACATAAACAAAGTAACACGTGCACTTCAACAGACTCTATCATGCGTACTGGCCCAAGATGGAGGATTTTGCACGAGTTACTGCGCAAGATAGCGATGTATGCAATTTATCAGTAACTTAGATACTTTTGAAAGTGGACTGCGGATCGACATAGCGACTTTTGCAAGAGTATTGAGTTTTCTATTCCATTTTATTCCTAATATAACAAGTTTTGACGGATTATGTTAAACACAGACATTAGTATTTTAATTTCATCAACCGATTGACGCCATTTAAAAAAAAAAAACGTTTTTTTTAACATAACGTGATTTGCAAGTGGGCTACTCAATTGCTTTATAAGCTTAACTAGCTTTCATGCAAGATAAGAAATTAATATCTTTTATCGCCAGATTTTTGACGTAGAATGCATATGCTTTTCTTGCAATGCGAGAATGAGTCAGAAAGACCACTCCTTTCATTTGTGGAACAGAGATATCCTCAGGACGGACTATCTGTAGTTTAATTATAGGTTGAGAATATATGAGAAAATGAGGATGTTATTGCGATTATGGTTTACTTTCGAATACTTCTTTGTTTATTGAGGATTTCGTGGTGGATCGCCGCAGGATATTTCGTCCGGATGGCGTCCGAGACGTCGGCGTCGGCGTCGGCGGCGCGTCCCTGCTAATCCTATGGGGCGGTTTGCGGGCATATAAATAAGGAGCAGATGTAGCCATTATCCTGAGCCAGTCTGCGGACCGTGCCACTGTTAAACAGGATTACAAAACCCTATTGCTCCGGTAATCTGCAGACGCTCTCTTTAAGCTGACCTTATAATATTTCTTTTAATCCATGCAACCCCCTTCGGTATTATCGCGAAACCCCTACTGTTTATTATTTGACTTATTGCGAGCGATTTGTTCCAGTGCCGGAGATTAAAATTTCCCACACTGTGCGGCCGATTTTATCAATAAACACACGAAAGTCTGAAATTGAGTACACCAACGATTCATGAAATTGTGAAATGTAAAACTTGCCTAATTTATGTCTGCTATTTAATTTTACAGAATGTTAATTACCATCTGGTCGACAAATTATACAATGTAGGTGCTTAAATTTTGCATACCTGGTATATGCATGTCATAATATTTCTAATGTAGGTATCTTTTCTGAAAATAATACTTCAATATTTATGTTATTACGAATCAGTTATGTTTATAAATATTATTAGTATTTCTATTAGATTTATATAAAATATAAATGGCTTGACAAAAATAATGTTATTTTCGACGCGATTTAATTTTATGAGACTTGTATTTTTATCTTTCAATTCCACCAGGCAGTGGTTTTTACTGGCATTGTAGTTTAGAGACCTCGATCCAATAAATTACGCCCACCCCATACATGCATCTTCCTAGTGCCATAAAAGTTTTATTGCAATGGTGCTATATCCTGTACAATTGCAACTGCTGCGGTGCGCGCCCCCTTGATTTTTTATTTTTATCGTCAGCTTCCGAGGTAGTAAATGGGCAATAGGTAAATCGCTGATGATTTACGGGAACGGTTATTTAGTGTGCCCGGATCCATGGATCCTCAGCACTGCATAATCACAATAACAGCCCGAACCGGGACGTTAATTACAGTTCGCGTCGATTTTTGACACCCGCACCTCCACCCACGCAAACAATGCACGTTTTACAATAAATTAAATAACCCAATTAAATCGCCCATTGTCTGCCCGCTCCAATTAATATTTTCAATTTAATAACGGCTTTTTCGGGTTCCACTCAATAATTCAGAGTCCGCGTGATTAATTAGAGCGGTGTATATTTTATGTCAATTGTCATTTGCATGTCCAATTTGCATGATAATGCTATGTGTCTGTTTAATGAAATTCTCTATTCGACTCGTTATTAATCGTCTATGTGTATATAGTGTATACCTGCACACACACATTTGGATAACGCGATAACACTTTATTGTCGCATGCACATCCAGTCGATGTGGAAGATCGTGAGATGAATCTGGAACTCGTTGCGTTAACAGTGTAAACATGCAAATTCCCAGAAATAATCGCACCGCGCCATCGCCGATGGGATGTTAATACGTTTATCGCCCAAATAATCTTAGTTATCAATTAATTGCGGTAATCCATGTGAATATCAAACTAACTGTTATCATCGTGTACGTGGCTCTCTCAAAATCATCGTGTTTTTCGAAATTAGGTAAACAGTTCAATTTTAATTCATACTGAAAGTATAATAATTTATACTATCTAATAAAAAAATTCTAATTCAAAATAGTAATTTTCACAATTTCATAATTAATGTTCAATATCATGCTATCAATTTCACTAAAAATGTTGCAACCGCCAGTGAAATTACAAACTCATGCCAAAAGTGTTATAATTTTCACTACAATGCTTACATACTGCAACATACTTACTATCAAAATCTTGCAATTTCCTATAAACAGTTCTAATTGTCAATATAATTTCATGCGGAAAGTATAATCATTTACATTACAAAATTTATTTTCCAAGCAAATTTTCGCAATTTCCAATTCAAAATAGTACAAAATTTTCATAATTTGATAATTTACGATGAATATTTTATTAGGTTCAATGAATATGTCATCAATTTTACTAAAAAATTGCAATTGCCCATAAAATTACAATTCACGGTGTTACTTTTCATTGCAATATTCAACTTAATAGCAAAATCTTGCACTTTCTAATGGAAATTTTTAGTTTTCAATTTCATTTTCGTAATTTTTGATAATTATTTTATAAGATTCAACGAAAATGTCATAATTTTCAGTAAAAATTTTGCAATCGCGAGTTAAAGTTTTAATTTATGTTGAAAATTTTATAATTTTCACTGCAATGTTAACTTATAAACAAAAGTTTGCAATTTATTATGAAAATTTGTAATATTCAATTATATTTTCATCATTTTTACTTAAAAGTTTTAATCTAAGTGGAGGAGTAGTAGGAATTATTATTATTATTATTATTATTATTATTATTATTATTATCTATGTTGAAAATTTTATTATTTTCACTGCAATGTTGACTTATAAACAAATTTTTGCAATTTATTAAGAATATTTGAAATTTTCAAATATATTTTCATCATTTTCGATCAATATATTTCAAGTCACTGTGATAATTTCATCATTTTCAATAAAAAAAAAATTATAATTTGCATTTTCCATTGAAAATTTGTACTCTTCAATTACAATTTCAAAGTTATCAAACCAAGTTTTGATGAATATTTTATAAGTTACTACAAACATGCCATCATTTCGAGTAAAATGTTTGTAATTGCCATTAAATTTTAATTCATGCTCAAAGTATAATAATGTATACTGCAATGTTCACTTTCCATTAAAAAATTCGCAATTTCCAATCAAAATCTGTAATTTTCAATCACATTTTCATAAATAATGATGAATATTTTATTAGCTTCGACGCAAATTACATTATTTTCAGTTAATATTATGCAGTTACCAGTGAAATTACAAGTTCATGCTGAAAATGTTATAATATTTACTGCAATGTTCAACTTACTATCAAATTCTTGCACTTTCCAATAAATATTCTTAGTTTTCAATTTCATGTTCGTAATTTTCGATAAACATTTTATATGATTCAATGAAATAATGCAATGTTTAATTATAATCAATATTTTGCAATTTCCTTCCAAAAATTTGTAATTTTCAATCATATTTTTATGAGTTTCCATGAAAATTTGATCTTTTTCAATAAAAAAAAAACTATTAAAAAGAAATGTTAATTTATAATTCAAATTTTGCATTATCCATTGAAAATTTTTAATTTTCGATGAATATTTTATGAGTTACCATGAAAATTTTATCATTTTTAGTAAAAAACACAATCAAACAGAAATGTGTAATTTATAATTCAAATTTTGCATTATCCATTGAAAATTTTTAGTTTTCAATTGTAATTTCATAATTTTCGATGAACACTACGTTATAATAATAAACTAATAATAATAATAAACTAATAAACGATATAATAATAATAATAATAATTATAACAATGTTATAATATTATATTTTCATAATTAATGATGAATGTTTTACTAGGTTCGATGCAGATTACATTATTTCCAGTTAATATTATGCAATTACCAGTGAAATTAAAAATCCATGCCGAAAATGTTATAATTTTCTCTGCAATGTTCTTACTATCTAACTTACTATCAAAATCTTGCACTTTCCAATAAAAATTCTTAGTTTTCAATTTCATTTTGTAATTTTCCATAAACATATTATAAGATTCAATGAAATGTCAATCATTTCCAGTAAAAATTTTGCAATCGCCAGTAAATTTTTTGAGTTGTACTGAAAATTTTAAAATTATAAACAAAATTTTGCAATTTAATATGAAAATTACAATTACAACATTATAATAATGTTATAAGCTACTACGAAAATTTCGTCATTTCGAGTAAAATGTTTGCAATTGCTAGTAAATTTTAATTGCTGCTCAAAGTATAACAATTTACACTGCAGTGTTCACTTTCGAATCAAAATTTCGCAATTTCCAATTAAACTTTACGACTTTAAATTACAATTTCGAAATTGATGATGCATACTTTATTAAGTTCAATGAAAATCAATTACAATTTCAAAATTCATGATTTTATTAAGTCCAATGAAAATTTCTATATTGCCAGTAAATATTATGCAATTGCCAGTGAAATTACATATTCATGCTGAAAATGTTATAATTTTAACAATCTACAATGTTCAACTTAGTATCAATATCTTGCACTTTCCAATGAAAATTTTCGATTATTTTCATAATTTTTGATAAATATTATATAAGATTCAATGAAATGTCAATCATTTCCAGTAAAAGTTATGCAATCGCCAGTCAAATTTTTAATCCACGCTAAAAATTGTCTAATTTTCACTGCAATGTTGATATTTAATCAATATTTTGAAATTTCCAATGAAAATTTGTAATATTTAATTATAAATTCATAATTTTCGATGAATATTGTATAAGTTACTCTGAAAAATTAATTTTCAGAGTACTTTAATTAAGTATTTTTAAAAATGTTTAATTTGTAATCAAAATTTTGCATTTTCCATTGAAAATTTCGACTTTGCAATTACAATTTCATAATTTAAATTAATATTTTAGAAGTTTCAATAAAAATTTCACAATTTGTAGTAAAAATATTGCAATTACTAGTGAAATTTTAAGTTAATGTTAAAAATTTCATAAGTTTAATTGCAATGTTTAATTTACAATCGAAATTTTACATTTTTCAATAAAAAATATAGTTTTCATTTACAATTTTATAATATTCGATTAATATTGTTAATAGTACAATATTCTATTCTATCTCGCAATCGCGAGTAAAAGTTTTAATTTATGTTGAAAATTTTATAATTTACACTGCAATGTTGACTTATAAACAAAACTTTGCAATTTATTATGAAAATTTGTAATATTCAATTATATTTTCATCATTTTCACTTAAAAGTTTTATTCTATGTTGAAAATTTTATTATTTTCACTGCAATGTTGACTTATAAACAAATTTTTGCAATTTATTGTTAATATTTGGAATTTTCAATTATATTTTCATCATTTTCGATCAATATTTTATAAGTTACTGTGAAAATTTCATCATTTCCAGTAAAATGTTTGTTTGTAATTGCCAGTAAAATTTAATTCATGCTTAAAGTATAATAATGTATACTGTAATGTTCACTTTCCTTTATAAATTTCGCAATTTCTAATCAAAATTTCTAACTTTCAATAAAATTTTCATAATTAATGATAAATACTTTTTTAGGTTCGATGCAAATTACATTATTTCCAGTTAATATTATGCAATTACTAGTGAAATTACAAGTTCATGCTGAAAATATTATAATTTTCACTGCAATATTCAACTCAAATTTTCAGTTTTCAATTTCATTTTCGTAATTTTTGATAAATATTGTATAAGATTCAATGAAAATGTCATAAGTCTCTAGAGTCTCCAAAATACTCTAGAATCTCAAGATTTTCCGGGAAATGAATCTGAAGGTTAAATAGTAATACGTAGTTGAAGCATAGATTGAACATTTTTGTTAATTTATTTAAAAAATAATGTCATATGAAATTTAATTTGTCGCAAGGTTATTTTTTTAAAATAATACACACAATTCTACTACAAAATGCAAAAATCAGAATAAATCCTTTTCGAGTTCGAGTTTTTCCGGAATTTTAATCTGAAACTGTAGAAGCACTATTTTAACAATTTATGATTTCGATAATAGAATTTTTGTAACATTTTTGTGCGGTTTATTCGAATTATGAAACCAAGCTCGAAAGTTCGACACTGTCCCAGCATTAACTGACAAAATGACTAATGTAACTGTAAAAGTACTGTAATACCTGAATGTGAATGCGTGTACTCGGTTCCATTTTTATTTTTAACTAAGTTGGCTCTGTAAGGGTGGCATAAATGTTGGCCAATGTAAAATCTAGTGACTTGAAAACATAAGTTATATTTAAAAAAAAGAGGTTATATTTTATGACAGTGTGCAATATTGCCATCAAATTGAGTATCTATTGAGTACAGAATTTTAAATATATTTTTGATTGAAATTTTCTTATTTTCATCAATGATTTTTGGCATTTTTTAAATAACTAAAATAATAATCACTCATAAATCATAATCATGAATCATATATTGATCATATAGCAATCATAATTGAACGATTGAAGCAATTATTTAATTATTTTAATATAAGAATTAGGCAAAGTTGATAGAAATCTGACATTAATGATATGTATTTACACATCACTGTTGTGATTACACACACATCTCTTATACAAACATCATTACAACTCTCCGAGCGTTTTTCATGAAAAAATACGTTTTTTTGAAAAATATTTCTGTATTCTTAAGGCCTTCCTGGACAAACGCAATCGCCTACGGGGGACCACATGGCTCATTGTGCTTGTATTTGGGCCCTCTATGACCCCTCTAAATTTCATCCGAATCAGTTTGGGCGTTCTCGAAATGGATCTCCATCGAGATGGCAAAAAGCGCTACTTATTCGAAAAATTCGAAAATTAAAACGTCTTCGTAGGTATAGTGTTGTCTAGTATGAACGGTTTGAGTTCCCTGAATCGAATGAGAGATCATTCATCGGCATCGAAATTCGACCGTTCGTTTAGAAGTTTAATTTTATCAGTCCTTAGCTATTTTTTTAATTTCTCAACTTTGAGGGTCGATATCTTGAGAACCGCTGGTGCTACAAGGTTAAAAGTGAGCTCATTGGAATTGGGAGGATCCAATTGGTCTAGATATGTACCGCTTTATTCAATTGGAATAATTCGAAAAATTGTGATTTTGCACGATTTTTAAATTCTCTAAAAATGAAACTAAAAACTTGTGAATGACCAGCACAAGGGTATTTCTTCTACTGAAGAAAATAATAATTCAGGTATGAATTTGCACATGCCAATTGCCATTATGCTACTAAATTACCTCCAGATTACCTTGTGGACGAGGATCGATGATGGGAGGATGCTGCGTTGGCGGTAGCGAGTATACGTGTCGCACTCATCCGTGCAGGATAATTGTTATTCGGGAGGCCGACGAGATATCGATATAATATCTGCTCGTGTACATTGGGGCCGTTTAATGGCCCCATTAATCTGTCATAGATAAACCTGGCATCCGGGACATGGCGTCCCGAAAAATTACCACAACGCTCGCAGGATGCGCGCTGACGTTTCTACCGCTGCATATCGGCCTGGATTCGTTCCAAACAATAACAGAAATGTACGAATATAACATTTTAAGCCTATAAAGTTATACGTGCGGAATTTAAATGGTAAACAAATTTCAAATGTAGATCCGGAAAAAGGGAGACGAGTTTTCATTCATTTCTAAGCATAAAAAAATATATAAATTGGAATGGTGAACCACTTGTAAATGCAGTTACAGGAAATGGGGAGATGAGTTTCTTTTGTGTTATATAAAAATCAAATCTGATTAATTGGGTTTGGTTGTATACTAAGATCAATCATCTAAATCGTTGCAAAAATCGACGACCTAATTAAAAAAAAAAACAAGTAAAAATTGCCACGTTTGAAAGAAAAATACAACTATTTTATTTGCAATGTAAGGTATACATATATAAAAAAAAACCTCAAGGTTGTACATATTATAAAACAAGTATACACGATTAAAAAATGATGATTATAGATTATCTAGGAGAAGTTTTAGTTGTAAGATTATATGGTATTTATTATAATCATACGAGGATGAGTTACTCAAGTTCCACCAGGACATCATGATGATTAAAGATTATCTAGAAGAAGTTTTAGTTGTAAGATTATATGGGATTCATTGGAATCATACGAGGATGATTTACTCAAGTTCTACCAGGACATCATGATGATTGTAGATTATCTAGGAGAAGTTTTAGTTGTAAGATTAGATGGTATTCATTGGAATCATACCAGGATGAGTCAGTCAAGTTCCACCAGGACATCATGATGATTATAGATTATCTAGAAGAAGTTTTAGTTGTAAGATTAGATGGAATTCATTGTAATCATACGAGGATGAGTTTACTCAAGTTCCACCAGGACATCATCTTCTCCCACAGCATCGCCCTCGTTTATATGTACAGACTTTACCACGCCTTGTGTGGTTGAGCACATGGAGTTCTGCATCTTCATTGCTTCTGAAAATTGTAATACTTGGTTAAAAAACAATCATGCTCAATTTATTTATACAATTATTGTATGAACAATTTTTATTGATTAATTTTGATATGAATTTCCTCAAAAATCAATGGTACAGCTATATTAGTTAAGTTTTAATTATATGATTTAGCTCTGTCTATAATCGCAAAAGTTAATCGAACATTATTTTGCAATGCGGGGATTAAATATCCTAAAATATTATATATCCATGAAGAAATATTGAATATCTTTACGTGTTATCACAAATTTGCCATAAAAGTAAATTGATTAATTTTTAAATGAATCTACGAGAAAGGCATCCGCAGCAGTTTTGGTAGCAGGTGCTCTCGTGTAGAGATTTATCCTTGCAGGACCCAACGGAAGCGTCTGTATGCTGCAGTAAGCTCGATGTTATACGACTGTGTGCACTTTTCATGTAGACGACGATGAGCACCCAAAGATCCACAGTATAAAGCGCACAGCCCGTTTTATGTGTGTGTACCAAATAAAGTTCGTATTACTATGCTGCGCTCTGCTCTCCAGATTTGAATTGACTTTAAGCCAATATGATCAAGCGAGAAAGGTTAAAGGTTTCCTTCACTCTACTTAGCTTTTCATGTATTGAATTATGAAGTCTCGCCATTACGATGCGGTAGTCTCATTAGTATCTTTTATCATCCCTGAAGTTGACCAGGTTTTGGTCGAAACTATAATCACTATTTATAATTAAATGTTAAATATTAACAAAGTTCTAATTGTTTATTTAAATTGGAAAATCAATTTTTGGGGTTCCTATAAAAATTTCTTAATGCAATAAAGAAGTTATTTCAAAAAATAACGACTTCTCTATTTTCGTCAAAGTTCTAATATGAGTACATCACTCAAATAATATATGATACATACATAACCAGCATACTTGAATGATTGAGGGAATCATTTAATTAAATGAATTATTTTAAGGCTCTATTATTCACGCTTCTAGACTGCTAAAACTTATTGTGGCTTATTAGATTATACCTATAGAATATATTGCAAAATTGACGTTAGTTGGACGATTTAATTCAATTTCCAGGCTACTGAAATTCGCTTCATTTATATATTTGTAAGTTTTAACAATTGCCTTTGTCTCCATTTGCAGCCGCATAAATATCAGGGCGCTGAGAATTATAATTACATGCACTGAAGCGCGCGTTCTCGAAGTTCTCAGCCGAATGCATATTGTAATCCTGGAATAGTTTTGCCGCCTGTTTGTTTGCTTTGCGTTTAATGCACATAAATGCTGATATTCGCGATAACGAATATGTCAAGAATGATCATGTTCGCGAAAACTGCTAAATGCGTAACTAAGACCATGTTGGTGATAATTAATTTTCAAGATTTAGGCAAAACCCATTTCAATTGTTGTGGGGGATTATTTTGCAGCAATAGTTTCGACCCATGTACATATACTATAACATTGCTAATTAATAATACAGATGTACATGTATAATAATTGTATTAATTCAATACGTATCCAGTCTGCATTGTCTTGGAATTGCTGATGGAATCTACTGATTAGTTTGTGATAGGATGCGAGATTTGCAATACAGATATATCAAATATCATGCATGATATAATATTGTACATATCATATTATGTATCGAAGAAAATTTTAACTTTTCCGGTACAAATTTATTACTGCTGTACGAAGAATGTAGTAAAAATTAATACATTTTACTAAAATGTTGACATTCGATGAAGTAAATCATACAGAATTACCACACATTTTATGAATCTATAATATCGTGAGCATACAAGAAAAGGTGACAAAAGTCAAAATGTGACAAAAATGAGTCGAAATGTCCAGGTACCATAAAAGTTCCAAGTTAATAGTGTTTATCAGGAAAACGTGTCTATATTGTATCATGGTTCACAGGAATGTTATTAAAAACTTCGCAAAAACAATAAATATTGAAAACTTGATTTATCAAGGAGTGTTGAATTTTAAAATGCATTTATCTCGAAACTGTATTTTTTCACTTGATCACCTTTTCTTCTAAGCCCAGTATATCATGCAAAGTCTTAATTCTTACCTATTATACATAGTTCTTCTCCGTTCATTACAAGCTCTCCAACTTTACAGGTGACGGATTTGACTAGCCCAGGCATTGGGGCACAAATCAGCTTGCTCACGTCCTTCTTGGGCTTCACTTTGATGTGGTGATAGAGATCGGCCATGCGTTTTGGTATTACGTTCAACTTATAAACGGTTCCTTTATATCTTGGAAAATATAAGTTAATAACAATTATCAATTACAACAGCATTATTACTATTCTTTCTAGTTGTTTCATCCATTATATCAGTTAATATATATATTCTTCTAGATTTATATATTTTTGGAGTACTTACTGGCAGTTCTATATAATTTAAAAATTATATTATTTTATAATATTTTATTTATTGTTCCTAACTATTTCGACTTTGTACTCCAAAAATATATAAATATAGAAAAATATTAGTAATAATACGAGCATATTTTAATCAGATAGGAAGATGTGAAGCAATATTGATTGTATTATTTAAGAAGATAAACACGTTTTGATCCTAGTATAATAGTTAAGTACTAAACAGTTTTTATTGAATTGAATACAATAAGACAATGGAACCAATAGTAATAAATAGTCATGACCAGCAACTAGGAACGAAAATACGAAGAGAAAAATAATAAGAAAAGAAGTTGTAGGAGAAGAGGACTGATAAAATGAGAGTTAGATAGTGCAAATGATAGAAGAACACGAAAAAGTTTTAATAAAATGAGGAAAAGGGCAGAGTGAGAAGAGGAGAGAACGAAGAGAAGTGAGAGAGAATAGGTTGGTAGAGAAGAGAAGTTGAATAGCATGCCAGAGATGATAATGACAATACGAAAGCAATAAGACGAGATTTTTAATAGTTGCCAGATTTTCATTTCAAGAAATGAAAGTACCTACTAAAGAAGAGTCAATAAAACGTCGATTCATTATCTTTCAAACTATTCAGGTATTATATTTCAATACTTCGGCTTTCTTCTAAGTAGCCCCTTTTTAGAATTCTCGTGGCACTACAGTTTCATTACTCTTGTTAATTGCCAAATTACGCAGTTTTCATATCAGTTTCATGTCACCATTTCGAAATGTCACAGTTTCATTGCTCTTGTTAAATGCAAAAGTTTGGAGTTTTCATATCAGTTTCATATCACCATTTTGAAATGTCACATTTTCATTATTGGTGTTTAATGCCAAACTTTGAAGTTTTCATATCAGTTTCATATCACCATTTTGAAATGTCATATCTTCATTACTCTTGTTTAAAGCCAAATTTTAGAGTTGTCATATCAGTTTCATGTCATTGTTTTAAAATATCACAGTTTCATTACTCTTGTTTAATGCCAAAATTTTAAGTTTTCGTATCAGTTTCATGCGATCATATTGAAAAGTCACAGTTTATTACTCTTGTTAAATACCAAATTTTTGAGTTTTCATATCAGTTTCATGTCACCATTTTGAAATATCACATTTTCATTACTCTTGTATAATGTCAAATTTTGAAGTTTTCATATCAGTTTCATGCCATCAATTTGAAATATCACATTTTCATTACTCTTGTTTAATGTCAAATCTTGAAGTTTTTATCAGTTTCATGTCATCATTTTGAAATGTAACTTCTTCATTACTCCTGTTTATTGTAAAATTTTAGAGGTGTCAAATCAGTTTCATGTCATCATTTTGAAATGTCACAGTTTCATTACTCTTGTTAAATGCCGAATTATTTTGGAGTTTTCATATGTTTCATGTCACCATTTAGAAATGTCACATTTTCATTACCCTTGATTACTGCAAAAATTTGAAGTTTTTACATATGTTTCATGCCATAATTGTTGAAATGTCATACTTTCGTTACTTATTTTTAAATGCCTAATTTTTGTATTCTCGTGCTACTGCATCGTCAAATTTTAAAATTTCATACTGTCATTACTTTTTTTTACTGAAAAATTTTAATATTCTCATCATTGCTAGATGACATAACTTTTAAAATTATATACTAACTTCCACTATTTTTATTAGTTGTCACATTTTGCTAAATTTTCGTATTCTTGCTGTACTGCATGTCATATCTTGCAATTTAATACTTTTATTACATTGTTTCAAACGCCATATTTTGGTATTCTTGTGCTACATATTATAATTTTGACGGTTGCTTTAATAATTTTAAATTTTTGTGCTTTATTTTTTTTAAATGCCAAATTTCGCATTCTTGTGGCTGCTGCGAGCAAACTTTTTGTCGATACGTCAAAATTTGGTATATTCGACTACTGCTTGTGAGTCAGACTCGAAACGTTACTACTTGTATTATATTATCTTGTAATATGTACATAAGTATATTTGAAAACTATTTTAATAAAAGTTGAAAACAATATTTTCGAGCACTTTTGATTTGTGTAAAAGACAATATTGAAATTTATTTGTTATTCATTTGAGTAAGTACATGGAGAAAATTAAACAACTAATATAAAAAAATATGAGTCCACAATTTTCTGCTAAAATTTTGAAAAAACCATAAATTTTGTAGAATTTTTAAGATCGTAAAAATGGAAGTGTAAAAAACCTTAATGTTTGACTTGAAAAAATGAGTAATCATTACAATGCGCTGAAATTAAAACATGTTGAAACAAACAAAATTTAAATTCTTATTAAGTTTATAAAATAATCAAAGCTTTGCAATCAAAAACGATAATTATAATTAAAGATTAAAGTAAATATATGGGAAAATTTGTTTTCTGAAACCAGAGCGAAAGTACTATTTTCGCTTCTGAAATGCTGCGCGAAAATTGCATTTCCCTGACTAGTCATGGAAAATAATTTTCTGTCACTAAGATCAATTATCACTAAAAAAATTATCTTACCTTAGAAACGTACTACTAGAATAACGTACGTAGAAAACCTCCAATTTATTTTATTAAATTAACAAATATTATTTTCTGTTATAATCAGGGGTTTCAGAAAATAATTAATACACGACTAGTCAATAAAATGTCTTACTTTACTCTGAGTCGGAACCCTGTAAAATACTCGGCGTATAGTACCTCGTATTTCACTGTGGCTCCTCGTAAGTAATTGATCATTTTCCTGACTCTTCAGTAAATAACTATTTTCTAAGAATGAAAATTTTAAATGCAATGGAAATGAAAACGAAGTAAAATTTGAAATTAGAGGATTAATCTCAGCCATGAAGTTCTTATTATGCTATATATTTATTATAATAATTTAGATCAAGTAGGTATTCGTTGCACATTTATTTCGTGAATAGTATTAATGAAATTACATAAATGGCGAAAAGAAAATAATGGAAGAAGTGTAAAAATAGTAGAAATCGAAGAAAAATAGGATAGAAGAAGTAAAAGAAATAGAAAAATAGAGTAAAAAATACATATACAAAATTATACAAAAATATACACCAAAGTGTATAAACAATATATACAGTATACAAAAATATACACCAACGTATATGTATAGTATATACAGTATACACCAATACAGTATACACATACAGTACACAGTATACACATACAGTACACAGTATACACATACAGTACACAGTATACAGTGTACATAATACAGAATACAGTAATTCAGTATACACCTAAAGCGAAAATAACAGTAAGGAAGATAATGGAATGGCAACGAATACCAGATGAACACAGCAAAAATACGAGTATACAATGAAAGCAAAAAGGGGAAAAGAATAGAAGTAACGACTATGATAATTATGCTATAATGATAAATAATGAGACTAAACATAAAAGTTGAAATGACCGGAGAGACGAAAAGAAATAAATGTAACTAGTCAGAATAGAGATAAGTGCAATGAGATGTAAAACAGGTATACATATATTTTGTTATACAAGATAGTTTACATTATTGACTGTTTATATCAATTTTGTTTCCGATGAGATAGGAAAGTATGAGAGAAATGGAGAGTACTATTAAGGATTGAAACAAAAATAAGTGAAACTATACAAATGAGAGATAAAACGTGACGAGACGAAAGATAAAGCAAAAAATAACATAATCATCTATTGTATTTTATCTTTATTTATTTTATTTTAAATCAGGGTTGGAATAAATCATGTATTGAAAAAAATCAAAATTAATTAATATAAAAATCTTTTTTTCTAATTTCTTTGAATTTTTATATATTTTTTTTTGTTTTTGCAAAGGCAGATGGGACTTAAATAAAATGATTTTTTTCTATATCACTATACTGCTCGGTAAAGTTTTGTAATCGGACGAAAAAAGATCAGATTTCAAGGGATTTGCATATTTTGGCATGCCCTGAACAATAATTGATAATTAGAAAACTTTCTCAATTACTATTCGTAAATGGTATGTTTCTGGGAAAGTTTCTGTTGGTTTTGATTTAACCTTGCACCATAAAGGAAAAGTCTAAACAATTGTTATAATCTCGTTACTGCAATGAGTGGGTGGGTATACCTGGGTTTGTATGAATTATATTTTTTTGTTTTAAATGTTCGGTGGACTGTTGACTTTGGTATATCAAAATGAATTGCACGCATTCTCAAGGACAATTTCGGATTTTCCCATGCACTTCGAAATTTTGAAATTTTGATAAACTGGGGTAGAAATTTAGGTATACATGAAAGCTTTGGGGTTTTATGAAATTATTTTAATGTTGTAACGAAGGGTAAATAATAATTGGATGACTAATCTTGTTGAGTCTTTGAGCAATTGTATCTTCAGTTTTCTACTTAACCTTTTCTTGACTTCTTTCTTTTGTCCATTATAAAGTATATTAAATTCAGAATGACATAATAGTTTTTGCCAAAATGGGTTTCTTGTCTTGTATTTCATTTAAAATATTTGATAGCAGTTCTCACTGTTGCTTTCATTTTAAGGTATACCCCCATGCATCAACAAATATATTTATACATTGAGTACATTAGCACGCCCGTTTCACGCACTCTTCCAGAATACGAAATTCCGCGTCGGGAGTCGTTAATTGGCTCCATACAATCGATCATCCAATTTTTCGTGCAACTACTCGCAGCCGTCGAACTTTATTTCCTCGGCCCGACAAATGTATTCCAGACTCGCGAAATAATTCACCGAACATCGCTACAACTTTACAAGAAACTGTCGACTCGGTAATGGTTAATTTCCGGCGTTTGTGAGACTGCACAGCGAGGTGCGGGGGCAAGAAGTGCCCGAGACGCTCCACTCTATGATCCACGGACTGAGGAATTGATTGCGCGCCGCCGAAGTTATTCGCCGAAAAACTTCTGGCTCCGAGATTTCACAAATGGCCCGCAATTAATCGGAGACGCCAAGGCGGGCGCGGGGTACAGGGGGCACGAGACGGATGCACCCAAACTGAAACGAATCCGAAATTAAAGTGCACCAACTGCAAATTGGCAAAAATGGAGAAAAGAAACCGGCGTCGAAGAGCAAGAAGAAGAGGAGGAGGTATGAAAGAGAGTATTGATATGTGTTGATAAATTAGGGTAGACATTTTGGCATACACGAAGGCTTTGGGGTTTGATGAAATGAATTTGATGTATGTAATGAAGCGTAAATAATAATTGGATGACTAATCTTGTTGAGTCTTTAAGCAATTGTATGTCAGCCAAAGAGCAGTAGAATTATTATGATGTTATTATTATTACTATTATTGTTGGTGAGAAAGAAGTTGTTTTCCAACATTTTTTAAAGCTTTGGGATATAAATCGTAAGCTGCCGCCACTTTTTGGATTAAACAGGTTTTAATGAGAAAAAAATGTACGACCACTTAATCCTCAACCAGGGCGTGTAATAAAATCATATCAACGTTATTAATGCGGGCAAAGTCTGCGTGTAAATTCACTCAGCCCACCCAGGCCCCGAAAAAATTTGAATACAGGCCCCGTTAAATGACGGGCATAAAGCAATCTCCTCGATAGCGCGGCCCCGAAGTGATAAGCAATAATAAACAAAGGGCGATAAAAAAATAATTCTAGGGGTTGGTGACACACATTTTCATGGCCCGCATCCCACCGCCGCACATAACGGATCCACCCCCGGCCCACAAAATCCGTCTTCCCTGACGTGTACTAATGATTTTTTGCGTTTCACGCGCGATTCAAATATCAATTTCTCTGGCGCGGCTCTCCCAATCGCGAAACGCGTTTTTTTTTGCCGATCGAGATTTAAATTGAAAACTTCGTTTCAACGCGACTGTCGCTCTTTTGTGCGGGAAACGTGTGCAGGTGATGCGTGTATGTGTGCGGTGGTTTTGCGTGCCACAGTTATAAATAATCCCTTACATGATTTGGAAATCGCCGCTTGGACTCTTCGACAGCAGCTGCATGATGATGGACTTTCCATTAATAACGGCGTTTATAATGGGATCCGATAGATTGAAGTCGTCTCCAATCCTGTACTCGCTGCTGTCAATATCCACCACAATCCCCTCGTCGCGCTTCATTATTTTCAAATAGTATTTCCGCTCCAGCAGCTCGACTACCAGACCCCATTCCGTCGGCATTTTGGCAGTCATCCTCACATCCGTGGCGTTTATGTACCTCCGATTCCTGACCTCCCATACAACGTACAGCGACGCAGCTACTGACAGGAGGTTTATTTTTTCCTCAGGCAGCAGGTCTTTATTCAAAAACTTTGCCCCATAAACTTCCGCCAAGTAATTCGTGCTTATGTCGCCGTTTTTAAACCTCGGTTCAGTCAGGATGTCCCTTAGAAGCGGAATGTTATGGGCCACCCCACGAATCACATATGAATCCAAAGCCAAAACACTCCTCCTAACAGCCTCTTCTCTAGTACCATCATGGCAAATTAACTTAGAAATCATAGCATCGTAGTATATACTTATCTCACTACCTTCTTGTATCCCACTATCACACCTCACACCATCAGGCTCACAATACCCATGCAACATCCCAATACTAGGCGTTCCAAAGTTTTTATATGGATCCTCCGCATAGACGCGACTCTCAACGGCCCACCCATCAATTTTAATATCCTTCTGTTTGATATTCAATTGGTGACCTTTGGCGATCCGCAGCATTTGCTGGACCAGGTCCACGCCGGTGATGCACTCGGTGACCGGATGCTCGACTTGCAGGCGCGTATTCATCTCCAGGAAGTAGAAGTTGCGGTTTTTGTCGATGAGGAACTCCACGGTCCCGGCTGAGTGATAGCAGATCCTCTTGCACAGAGCAACAGCTTGTTTGCCCATATTTTCCCTCGTAGCTTCATCTAAAAATGTACTAAAACTGAATTATAATGCGGCCCGGGGGAGCAACCGGTGAGAGTGACTGGCAACATTCTCCCGACAACAAAAAGTACATTATAGCCCTAATCTTAATTTCATCATATATTTAGTCGCTAGATTATCAAGCTGACAGCACGGCACAATGTATTTAATACAGTTTACGGAAACCGATACCAACTATATTAAAAAATGAGACAAATTTTAAGACATATACTTACACATTTTGCAATATTTTTCATGCAAGGCGAACATTGAATAAACGCTACATCAAAAAATCATCATGTTAAAATCATGAAATCATTCTGTAATTTGATCCGGAAGCAATATAAATCAATATTTTGTTAAAACGATTTTATAAATTTGGACGATGATATCTTAACTGGTGTTAGTTGATGATAATTAATAGAACAAATATGCAAGAAAAAAATATTTGATTAATTATAATTCGGTCACAGATTTTAGAGATGATGCAAAGATTTCAAGCACTTCTGTTATTGCTGAAGTTAAAGTTAGAGCATTGTAATAGTGTACACCCAATACCCCCCACCACCCATTCAAATTACAAACAAAGTAAAGAATTTAGTTCCAAAATGTTACAAAAAATGACCAGAATACCCTCCAAGTTGAATTACATCTAAAGTAAATAATTGAAATTCAATATCTTGCAACGATTGCAGTAGTAATGATCTGTAATAATCACTACTTTATCATCAATTTTCTCTGTCTGTAATAAACTATTTTTATAAAAGTATTTTAAATAAGTGGTGACTAAGTATACATTAGAAACGAAATTATTGATAAATTAATAATCAATGCTGACTAATCAATATTATTGCAATCATTGAAAGATATAGAACTTGAACTAGTTACTTTGCATTTAAGTTTAATTTGGATACGCTATCACCATCCTCTAATTTGATCACTCAGCAACATAAATCATTATTTTATTAGAACGAAATTATAAATTTATAAATTGATAATAGTTGATACAATAGATATCAAAATTACACAAAAAAATCAAAATTTTGCAATAATTCTTAAAAAAATATATGGATAAATATATATAACTTTCATATATTATATAAATCAGCCCGATTGTGGACATGGTATGGACATTAATAATTGAAATTATAAAGTAACCATTGAAATATTACCAAAATGGTTAAAATTTTGATATCAATCAGTGAAATGTCGACAATAAATTAATTATCACATAGTTATGTATATATAGGGTGAGTTTTTTTATCATTTTAAACATTGGGATCTCGGAAATCATAAAACATAGAGATTCGGTTAAATAAGGAAAGAGTTGTCATTTTAAGAGCTTATGCAAGATATGCTTTTGTTTTTTGAAGAAAAAACCCATAATTTTTGAGTTATAATACAAACTTATTTTTTTTAAATAGCAGTCATAGTTGGCTTTGACAATTTTAAAAAGGACATTTTTTCTCTTTATAACGATATAACCTTGTATAGATATAAAGTGAAAAATTTGTCCTTTTTAAAAATGTTAAAACCAAGTATGACTGCTATTTAAAAAAAATAAAGTTTTTTATTATAACTAAAAATCTGTGGTCTTTTTTCAAAGAAAAAACAAAAGCATATCTTGCATGAGCTCTTAAAACGACAATTATTTCTTCATTTAACCGAATCTCTATGTCTTATGGTTTCTGAGATCGCAATGCTGAAATTTCAATGATTTCTGTCAAAATTTCAATGACTAGTTCAAAATTTCGTATTTCTGTCGCAATTTTGAGAGCAACCATGGAAATATAGAGAGAATAATTTAAAATTTATTAGTGATCATTGCTATTTGACTAGAAAAAATTAATGTATAGAGAATAGAAATTGAAATTTAGTAGTAACAAATGAAACATTGACAGACTAAATGATACTTTGCCATTTATCATACAAATATTGACAGACTAATTGATATTTTGCCAGTTATAATTGGTCATTTCAGACAGTAGTGTCATTTCTGCTGATATTTATCCAGAATATTGGGATATTGACATTTTGGCTGTACTCATTGAAATATTAAAAATGATTAAAATGTTGATATCAATCAGTAAAATGTGGGCAATCAATTTATTATCACATAATTATGTATATATTTCAAAGTTAACTGTTAAAATTTCAATGATTACTGTAAAAAATTTAATGATTCTTCCAAAATTTAATAATTCTGTCAAAATTTTGGGAGTAATAATTGAAATTCCAATATAAAAATTGAAATTAAGCAGAAATAAAAGAAATATTGACAGACTAATTAATATTTTGACAGAAATAATTAAAATATTGACAGGAATTATTGTCGTTTCTGTTGAAATCTATCCAGAATATTGAAATTTTAACAGTACTCATTTAATTTAAAGAACTATTAAACTAAACTATTTGTAGAGCAATAATTGAAACTTGACCAAGTGACTATTGAAATATTGACAAAATAAGTAAAATTGTGGCAACGATCAATGAAAATATGAAAGTAACCATTGAAAATTACTTGAATGATTAAAATGTTGATAATAAATTAAGTATCACATATTTATGTTTATGTTTCAATGTTAACTGTTAAAATTTCCATGATTACTGTCAAAATTTCAATTATTATATCCAAAATTTAATAATTCTGTCGAAATTTTAAGAGTAGTTTATTTTTGAATTAATGTTTGAACTTTGAATCAAAAAGTGATTGTACTTATTAAAGTCTTGCCATTATTTTTTTATAGTATTAATTGAAACTTCAAAAGTAACCATTCGAATATTAACAGAATAATTAAAGTTGTTACACCAATCAGTGAAATATTGATAAAAAAATTAAGTATTGCATAATTATGTATACGATTCAATGTTAACTATTAAAATTTCAATGTTTACTGTCAAAATTATTTCAATGGTAATCTCAAAAATGTCAATGATAATTGCCAAAATTTCAATGATTATTTCCAAACTTTCATAATTGTATTGGAATTTTAAGAGTAGGTTACTTTTGAGTTAAAGTATTCATAGAATTATTTAAATTGTTAGAACAATAATTAAAACTTTGAAAGTAACCATTTAAGCATTAACAGATTAATTAAAACCCAATTGCTTTGACAGCAATAGGTGAAATATTAACAATACTTTTAATATCATATAATTATGTAAATATGTCAATGTTGACTCTTCAAATTTAAATTTATGAATATTATTTTAAAAATGTCAATAATTATTTTCAAAATTTCGTAATTCTGTCGAAATTTTAAGAGGTGGTTCGGAAATAATTTTTTTGTCAGTAATCATTACAATGTTGATAGAAAAAATTCATCTTTAGAGAGTAACAATTGAAATTTTGCAGTAACAAATGAAATACTGACAAACAACTTGATATTATGCAAGTTATCATTAAAATATTGATAGAACTATTGTAATTTCTGCTGACATCTAGCCACAATATAGAGACATTCAGATTTCGACTGTATTCAGTGAAATATTTAGAATTACTAACATTTTTACCGAATAATTGAAACTTTGGAAGTTGCCACTGAAATATTAATAGAATAATTAAAATTTTGACTGCAATCAGTAAAATATTGACATTAAATTAAATATCATATAATTAAATAAATGTTTCAATGTTTGCTAGTCCAATTTCAATTTATGAAGATTACAATCAAAATATCAATCATTATTTCCAATATTTCATAATTCTGTCAAAATTTATTGTTTGTATCTTGTATTTTAGCAAGTAGCTGTCAAAATTTGAATTATTCTGTCAATAAATTAAAATTTTAACAGCTACTTGCTAAATAACAAGATTTAATACTGAAGAATAACTAAATAATGAGAAAACATCCATAATAATTCATCATCATTGTTGATTACTGTCAAAATATCATTTAGTCTGTCAATATTTCATTTGTTACTGCTAAATTTCAATATTTATTCTCTAAAGTTTATTTTTTTCTATCAATATTGCAATAATTACTTACAAATTTTTATTTATTCTGTCTATATTTCCATGGTTATTCTAAAAATTTTGACAGAATTATGAAATTTTTAATATGAACCATCTTACTGTAAAAACTACAAGAATTATAATAATTAAATATCAAATTGTGCACTAAAATTTAATCTGAATAATGTACTAAAACTTAAAATGTTCTTGCTATGAAACAAAATTGTATACTGAAGCATAACAAAATAATAAGAAAACAGCCTAATAATTCACCATAATTGTTGAGGCGGGAAATTTTAATATGAACCATTCTTACTGTAAAAATGTAAGAGAGGAAAATATTAACATATCAAATAGCACTAAAATTTAATTTAAATTCTTCTGGCTATATTTAGCAGGAAGAATGTTTTTCAAGTTTTCAACATGTTTGAACATGAAATCATCACGTCATATAATGATTAACGATAAACTAGTGTAAACAAATAACATTCTTTCTGTGTGTTCTTAAAACTGTAAACTGTAATTTTTTTTTAATTTGAACCATTCTTACTGTAAAAATGTAAGAGAGGAAAATATTAACATATCACTAGTGCACTAAATTTTAATTTTAATTCTTCTGGCCATATTTAGCATAATGATTGTTTTTCAAGTTTTCAACATGTTTGACATGAAATCATCACGTTGTTACATCAAATAATGATTAACGATAAACTAGTGTAAATAAATAACATTCTTCCTGTGTGTTGCCAAAACTGCAATGAAATGCACCAAATACTTTTATAAGTGGATAAAGATTTAAACAAATCTATGGTACCCATCTATGGGCTTCTTTGCACTGTTAAATACCAGGAAGAATATTATTTTAGATAATGTCACAACATTCATCACAACTTTCGTCATTCAACTTTCATCACATTCGTCATTCTACTGCCATTACAAGAGTCTTCATTTTACTTTCATCACAACATTCGTCATTCAAAGTTCATCACAACATTCGTCATTCAACTTTCATCATAACATTCGTAATTCAACTTTCATCATAACATTCGTCATTCAACTTTCATCACAACATTCGTCATTCAACTTTCATCAACATTCTTCACAACATTTTGGCATTTACTTGTCTTACCTTGGAGCTTCCTCAATAACTTTTTGGTTTCTTCTCTGAATGCTGCATTCCCTCTCATAAAAATGTACAGCATTGCCATGCTTATCACCTAATACCTGGATTTCTATATGTCTTGGGTTGTCAATGTACTTCTCCAACAATATTCGGTTATCTCCAAAGCTAGAAACTGCTTCTCGTGTAGCCATTCTGAAGCCTTCCCTACAGATAAATTTAAAAATATTCAAAACACGTATAGATATTTAAATTCATCTAAATAAATCTGTTACAAGCTCTTTCTCCCTACATAGATATCTATATTATGTATACAGCAATACACAAAAAAAAGTGTTTCTGATTTTAAATTTTACTAGACAATACCTTGCATCTTTGTCATTCTTTGCCACCCTCATGCCCATGCCTCCGCCACCAGCAGAGGCTTTGATCATAACTGGATAACCAATTTCATTCGCAATTTCTACACATTGCTCTTCATCTTTAATAATACCATCGTATCCAGGAATTACATTAACACCAGCTTCGGCAGCCAGACGCTTAGACTCCAGTTTGTCTCCCATACGAGTGATCGACTCAGATGAAGGACCAATGAAGGCAATGGATGCCTTTTCCTGAAACATAATTATTTATTGCTATTCTCTGATTGCTTGGATTGAATTGATTTTCAATAAAATTACTTCTATCTGTAGATTGGCCAAAAATTATTGGATCAACTAATTTATGATATGCACATGTCGATGAAACAAATTTCATCATTTTCTATACTAGTACTAGTAGTACTACCAGCTTCTACTACTGATGTTATTGCTTCTAATGCTCCTACTTCTGCAACTATTGGTAGAATTCATACAGCTACAAAAGCCCGAAGAGTGTAAGAAGATTTACCCTCCAAAGTAGCAAAAGCAAAAATGATTCCAGGCAATTGACCGCGATTATATTCAAGATTATCTGGACCCAACTATATTAGAAACAAATTTTCAGCAGAGACTACAAATGCGCGAGTATAATAAGATCCACGATAATCCACATCTTCAATAAGATCCTTCAGAGTAACAAATACAAGAATTCCAGACATTTAACAGCAATGATTTATTTTCAAAATAAACTGTCCCCAACTAAAGCAGAATCAACTTTTCTCACCAGAGTCTTCACGAAAGCTGCGTTTTCGGACAGGAACCCGTATCCAGGATGTACAGCGTCGGCCCCGGTCCTCCTCAGCGCCTCCAGGATCTTCCCCACGTCCAGGTACGATTCCGCCGCTTTGGGGCCCCCAATCAACACGGCCTCGTCTGCCACCTTCACGTGCTTCTGAAAACACCACCACCTGGGAATTGCGGTTTATCGGCATTCCCTCGGGAAGAGGACTAATTCCTTCTTACCGATTGTGCGTCGACGGTCGAGTAAACCGCCACCGTCTTAATCCCCATCTTCTTGGCCGTGCTTATTATTCTACATGCTATTTCTCCTCTATTAGCAATTAGCAGCTTATCAAACTTGGCCTCGTTTAGGTTTATCGGGTCGAGGGTGTTAATTGTGCGTCGTTGCGTACTAAACGGCGTGCCAGTCGTGAATAATAACTGAAATTCAAATTCAAATTGGAGATGATAGCATCTAATATCAAAGATAATTTGGTTGTAACTACATAATTGATACAAGACGTGAACAAATAATAACTTGAAAACTTATAGTTGAAACTTTTTTAAAACTTGACTTCAAATGAAATCACTATAATATTTAAGATAATCTCATCTGACTTAGTTATATTATTATTTATATAGTGTAAGAATACTACAACTATATTTTTTCATTTTGTTTGCAACATAGATCTGAACAATGTATCCAGTCAAGTAAAAAATATTAATATTTTTTACAGCATTTACAATATCACATATTAGACATATAATATATAATGTCAATGAAACTAATAACAACCTTGCTGTTACGAAAAAGTGCATTTTTCAGGACGAGTGCAGGAGTTTTCTGGCCCAAGCGATTAACATGTTTTACACATGATGTTTTTAAACGGCGATGTTTTAAACATGAGAGAAGCATATGGATGCAATCTCGTGGTGAAATCAATCAATATTCCATTACAGGTTTATAAAACCTGACAACTTGCTGTACTAAACTACATTCGGACGCACTGGACTGATGAGACCCAGCAGTTCGAAACTGGTCTCCAGTTCTCCACGGAGGTAATATCCAATTTGTACACCACATTTCATTACACAAATATTTTATATTAAGTCTTACATACAACACATTCTGTATTATAAATACAAGTTTATGTGATTCATGTGTCTTTGCTAAAGGATAAATTTATGATTTTCAGCAAACAACGTTGGATTAAAAATTTGTTTATAAAGTACGTTCAGAAAATACCGCCTTTCAGCGCAAACATTTTTTTTTCTCATTTGTTCATCATTAATTATAATTAAGCGTGTTTCCAGCAATAAAAAAAAGTTTCTGTCTCTGACTTTAATTAGAATATATTTAATTTTAATACAATAATTAGCACGGACATTCCTGAAGAATAATTATATTTTAACCATTAATTAATATGGTCGTTATTTTTACAAAGTTGACAAAGTAATGAAAAAAGTTTTAAACAAATATTAATTACTAATTTAATTATGAGCAACATCTAATGGTATTAATTAAATTTACTTAATTACATAAAACATAATATGTATGGAACTGAAGATCAGAAGTATCCATCAAATAATCTATAATCTGTCATAAATTTAGTTCACTTTCCTCGTAAATATATATTTTGTTTGGCATATTCTAAAACATTGTTCATATGATCTTATTATTCGAAGCCTTAATTCAACGCATAAGAATTAGTAGTGTATACAACTGAAGACTAGATGTATCCATCAAATAATCTATAATTTGTAATCAAATAAGTTCAATTTCCTCGTAAATATATATTTTGTTTGGCATATTCTAAAATATTGTTCATATGATCTTATTAATCGAAGCCTTAATTCAACGCATAAGAATTAGTAGTGTATACAACTAAAGACAAGATGTATCCATCAAGTATCTTATAATTTGTAATCAAATTAGTTGAATTTCCTGGTTAATATATATTTGGTTGGCATATTCTAAAACATTGTTCATATGATCTTATTAATCGAAGCCTTAATTCAAAGCATAAGAATTAGTAGTAATGGAATATCGTAATATATTACATATCTACTACAAATAGTAGATGCGCAATAAAGTAATTACCTACCGGCCGGAAAACCGTTTAGACCGAAAGGTCGATAGCCTAATAAATATTGTCCTACTATAGCCGTCTCGAGGAGAGCTGACAATGACTCATGTTTTTTCCAACAAAGAATCGCGTTTTCTATGCTCGTTTGCATGCTTAAGGTAAATATAATAGAGTGAAATGAAATAAGAAGCGTATGTCGTATTCCAGCAATATCGAGCAATGAGTCATTGTCAGCTCTCAACGTGCCAACTAAACTACTACTAGTCAAATGTAACAAAGTGATCAAACAAATAAAATAAAACTCGATAATATGTGATCTTCTTATGCCTAGTTTAGTATTTTAATATTCTATACTACATAAATTATCACAAATGCGCCATTATGATAGTATTTATGATGTGATTACATGAAATGGGATTAAACACTGTCTTAATAATATAACGAATTGCTGATAAGCGAATAAAATGTGGACTTTTACACTGTCTACATTTTTCATTGATAAATGAAGCAGTAAACCGGTGTGATAAGGGCAATCAGTGAAAATAAATAGTGTTAATTGAATTAAATCGATTCGCCTGCATGCAAATATCGCGTTAATTACTCTGATGGTAACTACACAGAGATAATTTGATTGGTTTAATCGTCTGGCTTTGATATTTAATGTTACAGAAGACAAATGTTTATTCAGCTATTAATTAATTGTAATGCAGGAGAATAATAGATGTTATTTGCATATATGGACACCATATAGATTTTCTTTTTGTGTGAATAAAAAACTAAGTATGGTATTTCTACGCATTAAAAAATGATGATGATTATCGCATGAAAGTTCAATAATAGTTTAGTGCTTTTATCGTTGAAATCCTTTTGAACCTTGAAGTTACCATTTTAGATTTTCTTGTACTATTTACAATTATTGTAACACAATTAGAAAAAGTGCAGCTTTGTGTGGAAAAAAACAATTAATAAATGATAGATATTTTTTAAAATGATACTTCAATAACAGTATGAAAAGGTAAAAACAAAATTAATACCTTCATTTTGACATTTACACAAGATATTTTTGTTACTGAAATCTGATTATTTATTCATAACAAAATATAGGATATTTCATGATGTTATTTATTTATTTATTTCCCATTCTTCTGCTAGGGCTAATTACCATCGCTATTTCGACCACCACAATTGGACATTTTACCTTAATGAATTTCACTTCATCTATATCTTAAATGATCTTAAAAATGAACACTGAACAATAACAATTACTGAAGCACTTATATTCTGTTCGATCTCTTCAGATTAAACCAATAAAGGAAACATTAACCATTCCCATTAATTGTTACTAATTTTCATATTTTGGAATTCTATCTAATGTCTAAGTCTAATGATTTTGAATCATCAGAAGCAAAAATCACAATATATCGTATTTTGACATGAAGAGTCACTGGAGAATGTTACTGCATATTCCTCAGCAGTAAACTCTTCAGATGCCTCCAATATAGGCAGCATTCGGTCATTCCCATTATTTGTTACCTATTTTTATATATTGGAATTCTAGACTGTTGATCTCAAATCATGAGAAGCAAAATTACAAAATATCTTATCTTACCCTAAAGAGTCACTTGATAATATCACAATATATTCCGCAGCAGTAAACTACCAAAACTACAACTGTATCAATAATTTGCTTGCAGAAATAAGACAATTTAAAAAAAGCCAAGTGCAACTGCCATGTACTACACAAAGTTGCAAACATCTTTTGATGCAGAAAAACATTGGTCCATAAAATATATGAGGAATTTTCGACGAGCACAACATCTAGAAGAAAGCTGCAATCACCAACTTTCGATTGTCCAAGGCAGTTGATAGAATATTGCTATCTTGACCTGCCGTCAGCAGTACTTTTTAAATGAAGTCAAAACAACTGTGATGCATACATTAGGAACATTATTAATGATTAACTCTGATGCAGGCGAAATGGAGAAAATTACTAATTTGCAATTCGAAATTCTTGAGATATTCACTACTTCATGTGATCACTAGATAGTGTTACTTTTACATTTTACTGATAATTTGTTAATTTTCTTTAAAAAAAACTGGTATTTTAGCTTATATTGAGAGACATTATGATATGTAATATAAGAAATTTCCACGAATCACGAATCAGGAAACTGTTTATTAAATAATGTAAATATACAAATATTATAATTTTAGTCAAAAAATGATATTTTCAAAAACTTTTGGGGCCTTATGAGTGATATTTCAAAAAATAGCCTATTAATATTAATAAAAAAATATTTTCTGTGATATCTGAACACAAAAATTAGACTACTATAATATGCAATACATAATTTTTGAGAAATCAAGTTTTCTTGTGTAACATAATATGATAATTTAGCTAGTACTTATGCAATAGTAACCATAATACTTATAAAATTATAATTATTATATAGAAATTTGCAATGAAATTATTTTGCGCAAAAATTATTAAAATTTTAGAATAAATTTCAAAATCTTAATAGAAATTTTGATTTTATAGCGCAAAATTTACATTATTAAAGTTGTTGAAGAATCACAAAGTTTCAGTGGAAATTTTTTAACATTAAAATTTGTTTAAAGTGAAAATGTTTTATTATAATATGAACAAATTCAATGGAAAATTATGAAAATTTCTTTTCAAGACAACATTTTCTTTATAAGTTATGAACTTTCGTTTGCAACTAAACAAAATCGTAGAAAATTACAAAATTGCAATGTATACTGCAAACTTTCAGCGAAATTTATTGTTTAACAGCATATTATTACTGTTATTATAAGTTATAAAAGTTGTAATTTATATATTATATATTATATAATATATTATAATTTATAAGTTTTAAATGAAATTCTAATATTAAAAAAAAAATCTAATGAAAATTTTGAAATTTTTATCGCAAATTACAAAATATCAGTGGAGATTGTGTAAGTGCTACTATAAAATACTAAATTTCATTGGAAAATTATGAAAATTTATTTGTAACGACGAGTTTATACCAATGATGTAACATGTGTTCCTAACAAATCGACATGAAGCAGCCAATAAGAAAGGCGAGATCAACAGTCTCGCTTTTCTTATTGGCTGAAAAATGTAGATTTGTTAGCAGCACATGTTACTAACATGTGTAAACGTGTCGTCGTGGCTATAACTAAACTTCGACAAAACTTATAAATTTTATAGTAAATTTCTTAAAAACCTCGTGGAATTTTTGAAAAAATAACAAAATCACGCTTTTGCTAGTGTCAAACATTTCTCGATTTCAATGAAAAATTTTCAAAAATTTCCCAAACATCAATACTGTTGTGGCTATTACTAGAATTCGACAAAGCCTATAAATTTTATAGTAAATTTCTTAAAAACTTCGTGGAATGTGTGCAAACATAACAAGAGCACGCTTTTGCTAGTGTCAAACATTTCTCGATTTCAATGAAAATTTCCCAACAATTTCCCAAACATCAATACTTGAAATGAAATTTCAAATGAAATGAGAACAACTTTAGGTAAAAATTTGTTAGAAACAAGAAGACTGGCAAATGGTACAATTTTAACTCTCTAAAATAAGAAGAACATGTACAAATTTTTATTCATACCTTTATTGAAAAGTCACAAAATGCCACTAAATTTGGTAAATGTGGTAAATTTGGATTTGGAACGAATATATCAAAACCTAGTAAATTTCTTACACAAAATCTTACATCTCGTGCATTTCCATATTTTCTTCTCGCTGACATGGATCAGTTGGCAAGTTAAAATCGACCCTTGGGAGCCATATACAGACCAGTTTGGGGAGTTATGCTCTAAAGACATACATTTAAATTTAAAAAAAAACAATCCTACAGCAAATTACAATTTAAAGTTGACATCGCGTAATTATCAATTTGATGGTCGTATTGTGTATACAAAAAAAACTCACTAATATTAAAATCTTTCCAATTTCAATACAAATGTCTTCAGCAGGTCATGATTTTTATTCATAAATAAACTAAAATCGCAGTAATGGTCAATGTGTTGTCTATATGTAAATAATCAAATTCCACTTATATCAGAATTATAATCTTTATTAATGCTTCATCAATTAGTCTTCAATTATGGTTATAGTGCGGTTTTAGGATGTTTTACAAAAATTAAGAATCGGTTACCTGCCAGATAGACAAACCCATTCATAGGTTAAAATTTTACAGCCCACCGCGTTTCTACTCTTTTGGGTATCTTAAATCATCTGATAACTATTACATTGAAACAGTAAGTCCCAGAAAAGCCGATTCTGCTTTTCAACGGCTCATTTATTACAAAGTTTACAAAATAAATTCTTACAAAATAATGAGTTAAAGGTGAATATTCGGAGAATGGCTATTATTGTGTAAAATACTTGTTGGATGATCAGTCGTAACTCGCCAGAAAAAGGAAGAAAAATAAATTAGTAAAGCATATTATTCTTTACAAATGTTTTCTTCTTCCTATTTCCAACTCCTATCAGAGGTTTTAAATAATTACCATCACGCAAACTTTGAAATTCGGTTCGTGAAGAAATGTATAGACATTTGGCTTTTGGTTATCGTTTTCCATTTTACCAGCAACTTTGTACAAAATCTCATTAACATTCATCAACTATTTCGATGGTTCTTATGTTTCAAATTTTGTCTCTTATAATTCGTAGAGAACCAAAACTATGATTTGAAAAGTTTCAATTTTTAGAAAGGTTAGAAGTTCGATCGAAAGAGTAAGTCCCAGAATAGTCTAATCTGTTTTTTACCGGCTCATTTATTACAAAATTTACAAAATAAATTCCCACATTGTTCAATCTGAGTTAAAGAAAAATCTTCGAAAAAGGGTTACTATTGTGTAAAATACTTGTTCGATGATCAGTATCTAACAGGTCAGAAAATGGAAGAAGAAGAAATTAGTAAAGTATATTACTCTTTACAAATTTCCTCGTCCTATTTCCAACTCCTATCGGAGATTTTAAACCATCACCATCACGCAAACTTTGAAATTAGATTCGTGAAGAAATGTATAGACATTTGGCTTTTGGCCATCGTTTTCGATTTTACCATCAACTTTGTACAATATCTCATTGACATTCATCAACCATTTCGATGGTTTTTCTGTTTCAAATTTTGTCTGTTATAATTCGTAGAAAAGCAAAACTATGATTTGGAAAGTTATAATTTTTGGAAAGTTCGAGCGAAAGAGTAAGTCGCAGAATAGTCTAGTCTGTTTTTTAACGGCTCATTTATTACAAAGTTTACAAAATAAATTCCCACATTGTTCAATCTGAGTTAAAGGTAAATCTTCGGAGAAGGGCTACTATTGTGTAAAATACTTGTTGGATGATCCGTCCAAAGTTTTTAAAGTGTATTATTCTTTACTAATTTCTCCTTGTCCTATTTCCAACACCTATCGAAGGTTGGAAACCATCACCATCATGTAAACTTTGAGATTCGGTTGGTAAAGAAATTTATAAACATTTGGCTTTTAGCCATCGTTTTCCATTTTACCAACAACTTTGTAAAAAATCTAACATTCACCAATCATTTCGATGGTTCGTCTGTTTCATATTTTGCCTTTTATAACTCGTGGAAAACAGAAACTGATGATATGTAAAGTTACAGAATGCAACAGTTTAATGAAATTGGTCTATCATTTTAAGCTTTGTTATGAATTTAACTGATTAAAAGCACAAATGGTTCTGAGAACTAAAAAGTCATACATAAATATACCGGATTCGACTTATTTATTTTTGTTGCTGCCAATAATGACAGTTTTCAGTGAAAGTTTATGAAATAACTAAAAACCACCATATAAATGAACTTATTTATTTTCATTGCTGCCAATGTTATCAGTAAAAGTTTATGAAACAACTTAAAACCACCGTATAAATTAACTTCTTAAAAGAAACCATCTTGCAAACAATACATTTTTATGTGGTTCTCAAAGTATTTTTAAGTATGTTTAGGACCAGTAGGGATTATTATTAGTATTAAGTTTGTTGCAATAAATTTTTTTTTTCTAAAAAGTTTTATACTCTTTTAGTTTATACTTTTGAGAATGGCTGAGCGGCCGAAACAATTGTAGAGTTCCTTCTATATATACTGTGAAACGTCAACCAAGTGTTTTATTATTCCTAAAAAGTTTTATAATATATATATATATATATATATATATATATATATATATATTTTTATTTTTGTGATATATGTAATTTCGGCAAATAAGTATAAAAAATTTGATGGTGAAAAATTTTAAAGATTCTTTGAACAACATTTTTGTACACAGTAATCAATACCATTAGTTTCCCAACTGTGCTACATGGTAACTCGTGTCTTATTTCAGTTAGTAGTGCATTTGTTTCAATTAAATTGTTGAAAATAAAACATGAATATTCTGTATCTCTCTATAATTTAAAATAGCTCCTATGAAATTTACTTTTTGCAATTATAGCAGGTTCTTGCAGGAATCTATTTTCTAAGCGATTGACTATCCGTGGTGATAAAAACAATATTTTAAAGTAAGCAACTTACGTATTTTTTAGTGCAAAACGAATCGCATTCCGAACGAAAACTCGGAAATTTGCTCAAACGCCGCATCCTCGCCCACTTGATAATCACACACGAAGAAACGCGCTGTGGATTCACATGCCTGACAGTAATAGTGCGACAAACTGATCGCTTCTAAGAATAAACGATACTGGAGATCAAGGCTTGCGACGAATATTTTCGTCAGTCAATATTTTGTGCCGCGAAGGAATTGGGACAATCCGCTTATCGGCGGCCGTAAAAACAAATTGAAACGGGTCCAGAGCCACGACGCTTTCCCCATATTTATCAATAAAAAAATGTATTCATTTTAATAAGTGATTTTATTTTACAAACATTTAAATCTCGTCGTAAATTTCAGCAAAATTTGTATTTCGCGAAATTGATTGAGCAAAATTTGTGTTTAGCGAAATTGACAAAATACATCTCAATGGTTATTAGAATAAAATTCTTTAAATATTTTTAGACAGATTTTAAGGTTGACAACTGTAAACGTAAAGTTTTTGAATCTTAAAGTCTATTACGACAAAATCTTTAAATTTTTTTAGGTGGATTTTAAGGTTGAAACGTGTAAACCTAAAGTTTTCAATCTTAAAGCCTATTAAATCTTTTACAGAGAGATTAAAACAAATTCTTGCAGAAAAGTCTGTATTCAATCACTTCATGATTTTTATGTTAGATTTTGTTGATTTATTATTTATTTATATGTATACCTATCTACTAGACTTGTTAAAAAAACTGTACTACTATATATTTATGAAACACTTCCAACTTATAACTTTTTAAACATATTTCACCTAGTGAAAATCAGCGATTTTTATTATTGTTTAGTTGATCAAGATTATTGCCATTAAAAATACTGATAAATATACATTTTAAACAATTTGCCAATGGCTTGTAGGCAGCTGCTTACATTACTTTTGTTGTTGTTTGTTTGTTCGTTGTTGTGTATTCAGCGATGGCATATTTTTGCTACAAAGACTAATTCGAGATCGGCTATGGTGCGGCATTCGTTTCAATTAGAGATGTTATAAGGTGTTTGCAGTGTGTATTTAAGTACATTTCTGTTTCGTAATTTTAGTTCAAGGAAATTTGTACATCGCCGACTAAAGATATTCGTTCTCGGTGTTTCTGTAACGAGTTTGTGTTACGGTCGGCCGTTATTGTTATTATTTCGGGGGGGTGCCGGTAATTGGACGGGAAAGAAAGGTAGGGAAAATCCTTGGGCAAGTTAAACAAAGAGATGTAATGAAATTAATTGCAAGTGTGCCGAAAACTCTCCCCCCGCCCCAGAGCTCTATAATTTATAGTTAACATTCTCTATAAACGCTGACGGGTAGCGATCATTACAATTCGTTTAACAAGCAAACTTTGAAAGAGGAACGGTTCCCGAGTTAAGTAAGCGTGGCCGTGGGGGCGGCCACCCCAAAGTCTAATTTTAGTTCTGGTGGCCCCCTCGTGGGGCCCGGTCACGTGCCGCACGCCATCTACCGATTAGTTCTATTATGAATGGCATTGTCCCGGTGGCCCCCGCCGATATTTTCTCCATTTCCACGGTCCACGCCGATCAATCCGAATTATTGAAACGGCTGCGTAATTTATTCACGCCTAATGACGTGTAATTACGGACGGTTATGATATTTATGAATGCGATCGCTCATCTGGGGATAATACTTTCTCACTGCCTACTCTGTTTTGATACGTCGTCTGGGCTTACACACTCCCGGATGCTGCATGTTGTGGGACACTTACCCTGGATCCGTGTATGGATGATGGATGTAAATTTATTACACACGTGTATCCATTTATTGTAAATATTAATGGTTTACTGGAGATTAGGTACGCTAGTCAGTTTCAATATTCAGTTGAGTTTTATATCGTACATAATAATAAAATCCATTATGTCCAAATCCACACACCCTCAAAGAAAGCAAAATAAAAGTGGCAGGTAGAATATGCGGAACCAGCAAGACAGAAACAAACACAAAACGAACAGTCTGGTGGTTAACTGAAGTAAGAGACCAGGCAAGAACAAAGAAACAGGCATGGAAAAAATACCTCAACAACAAAACAAGAGAGAAATACGAAGAATATTAAAGCACAAGAAACAAGGTAAAGCAGAAAATACTGAAGAACAAACAGAAGCAATGGGAAGAATTTAGAAGCAAACTCGAAAGAAATAGGACGGAAAACCAAAAACTATTCTACAGCATAATCAAACGGAAGAGACAAGACAAGGAAGCAACAGAGAGGGTCATATAAAGCAAAAACGGAGAAGTACTAAGGGAATAAAAAGAAATTGCAGAAAGATGTAAGGAAAACTTTGAAGAACTATTGGGAACCACAGAAATTGAAGACGAGGAGAACAAAGAGACAAATAGAACAGAAGCAAATAAAGAAGAGGGAGAAGATATAACAGAAACAGAAGTGAAAACAGTAATAAAAGAACGGAAACACGGAAAAGCGGCGGGAAGTGACAGAATCACCAGTGAAATGATCAAACACATGGGCACAAAAGGACAATATAGGCTACAGGAAAGCGTGGAAAACGGAGAAAATACCGAGCGACTGGCAGACAGCACTCATACTACCGATATTTGAAAAAGGGGACAAGAATGAATGTAAAAATTACAGAGGAATAACCCTATTAAACACAGCGATGGAAATATTCGAAAAAATCCTAGGCAAAAGGTTAAGAAAAGTAATAGAGAAGACACTACAAGACCAACAGAGCGGATTTAGAAGCGGAAGAAGCAGACAGGACCACATATTTACGCTCAAACCAACATACGAAAAACGAGATGGAGACACAAAAATATACATAGCGTTTCTAGATCTAGAGAAAGCATTCGATAAGGTACCAAGAGTCTTTCATTGTCTCACAACAGTTGACAAATAGGTGTTAGGTGTCAGAAATGGGATAAATTTAACTTAAACAACTGACACGGTTTAAATGTTATTCATTGTTATGAATAACACTGTAAGTTTCAGAAGTGAATACTATTCATCCAATTTTGAACTGCTTTTAAAGATTTTCAACTTCAACTGTTCAGCGTTGTCAAGTTTTTAAATGAAACTGCCAAAATCGATGATATTTTTAATTCCAGCTGCAAAATTTAAACAGTAACTTTCATAAATTATTCATATAATCTAATTTTTGAAAGTAATTTCTCAGGTAAGTCAGGCAAAGTTGTAATTGCACTTCAATTGTTCAGATTTGTCAAGTTTCTAAATGAAACTTCCGAAATCGATGACATTTTTAACTCCAGCTGCAAAATTTGAACAGTAGGTTTCATAAATTTTTCAAATAGTCAAAACAACCTTAAATATTTGTTTTCATTGTCTCACACCAGTTGATAAATAGGTGCTAGGTGTCAGAAATGGGATTAATTTAATTTCAACTACTTACACGGCAAATAATAATGATATGAGATTACCAATTAAAAAAAAATATTTTAATTACACAAACACTCTTATTTAATACCTGTTAATAATTATATCTTTAAATAAATTATATATTTTATGCTAGGTAGTCAAATAACAATACGATCAACTATCACATAGTAAAGGCTTCATAAATCAACTTCATATACAGTGATGCTCACATAAATCTAGTACAAGAAATTAGGTTGCAATAGCAATTTTATATAGCAATGTCCATTTTTTTGTACTAGATTTATGTATTACTTACTCGGCAAATAATAATGATACAAGATTGACAATAATTTTTTTAATTAATTTAATAACACAAACACTTATTTAATACCTGTTAATATTAAATATTTAAATAAATTATATTTTTTATGCTAGGTATTCAAATAACAATATGATCAACTATAACATAGTAAAGGCTTCATAAATCAACTTCATATACAGTGATGCTCACATAAATCAAGTACAAGAAATAAGGTTGCAAAAGCAATTTTATATAGCAATTTCAATTTTTTTGTACTAGATTTATGTGAGCATTACTGTACTGTACTATATTATTAACTTGATTTTTAACCTGTAAAGATTTTTTTCAGATTTTATTGCCAGCAACTTTTCAGCAAATGTGAAATCGAAAAAGAAACTTGGAAGTTTGGCAGTTTTTTAAACGGAATTTTCCGAAGATGCAAATGAAATTTGAAATTTGGACAGGTGCAGTTATGCTCACATAAATCTAGTACAAGAAATCAGGTTACAGTAGCAATTTTATATAGTAATGTCAATATGTTTGTACTATAAATCTAGTACAATAAATTAGGTTGCAATAGCAATTTTATACAGCAATGTCAATTTTTTTGTACTAGATTTATGTGAGCATGACTGTACTGTACTATATTATTACCTTGATTTTTATCCTGTAAAGATTTTTTTCAAAATTTATAGCCAGTAACTTTTCAGCAAAAGTGAAATCGAAAAGGCTCTATTGGCAAATTTCGTCTTAAAATGTCAGGAATCATCTGCCTTCGGTTGTATCTAAGCTAATGAAACATCAAAAAAGCGGGACAACTCTTAAAGCAATTTAGCCTCAATTTTAGCTGAGTAACTCAAAAAATTGCAAAATTCCCATTAAAATGACATTTAGAGAGCTATGATTTGTACAAAAATTGAAGAAGGGTGATTTATGAGCCGCCTATCAGACGAATTTTAGGTGGGAAAAGTGCAGTTGTAACCACTTGGACATTTTGTTATTATTTTTAAGCATTTTTGTTTTTTTTTCGTTGTTTCTGATTGTTGTTTTAATTTCTCTGCCATTTTTTTGAGTTTTCGTTATTTTTAGTTTAGTTTTAGTTTTAGTTTTAGTTGAGAATGAAATCATTCAACTTAACACTGGGAATCTATACATTCGAAATCGTACTGTGCAGTGCAGTCGTACCGTTACGTTTCGTAGCAAACTTATCCAAATTAATTCAGCGTTGACATAATCACTAAGTTTTAAACATTTTTGACAGTTCTTTATGGTTGTAAACATTTTTAGATTCATCTCATTATTCTCAATGATTCCTGAATTTGTTTCGCCTTTTCAACTAATTTGGAATTTTCTTCACTATATTAAAGCGTTTTTGGATTTGGTTGGTAATTTTTAAGTATTTTTTTGATTTTGTTCACTATTTTCGCGAATTTTGATTTTTAACGTTTTTCTTTTTTGTTGTGTTTCGATGAGGTGGCATGGACGAAAGTCGTGGTAGATCAATTAAACCGTGGCGGTGTAAAAACCTAGGATTAAGCAATTATGGATTAAGTGTTGGAATGGATTAAAAATCAGTACCTAAACTACAATATGTATATCAAATGAAGGTGACATATGCAATTAGATTGTAATGTTCACATTACGGAAAGGTGTGATCCTTTGTAACCACAGTAAATGCATTAAGGAGAGGTATGTCCTTGTATCCTTTATATCTACAGTAATTGTATTAAGGAGAGGTATGTCCTTGTATCCTTTTTAACTACAGTAATTGCATTAAGGAGAGGTATGTCCTTGCAGTAATTAAGTTCACTATTTCTAGCAAAACGTATCTGAGTTAAGAAATGAATATCTAAATTTTACGGAATTTAAGACCAATTCCAGTGTCGATAATTCTAATTTTGTACATTTTTACCCCTTCTTCGTTGTTTGTAGACATTTTTCGATTATTTTCATCGATTTTAAACATTTTTAGTTTCTTTTCATTATTTCTGATTATTCATTTATTTTTTTTGTTATTTTTGATCATTTTTGGAGTTTTCGTTATTTTTAGTTTTCAACACTTCAAGATTACTTTTTAGTTAAGTTTCAATTTGAGAATTAAATCATTAAATTTACCATCGGGAATCTATAAATTCGAAATCTTACTGCATTTCCTATTCATTTAAGGGTTCAGGGTTAGTTCATTTTTCGGTGGTTGTGAAAATATCAATCAATGTTTGACTTCGCGTGGGAATTAAAATCGTTCTATTTTCTGTCGAAAGTAATAGCGTCGTGCGGGAACTTGCGGCTACCCTATTAGGCCATTACGAAGCAGGACATGCAAGTGTGCATGTTTAATTGTCAGCTTTAGAAAGTCGTGATAGATCAATTAAGCCGTGGCGGTGTAAAAACCTAGAATTGATAATCCGCTCGACGCGAGCCATTTGCGAAATGAGGTTTTTAATGGAACAATGGTAGCATTTACGACATTTTAATGTGTTGCTTAATTTAGGTCCTGCGGAGTAATTTTTAATGGTGCAGTAATAGCAGTGTAAGTAATTTTTTTTTTACGAGAAACCGATACGGGCTTTTTACACGTTTCCGTGCGTTTCTCGCCTGAACGTTTTTCCATCATCTCGCCCTCGACTTTTCTGTTGCCGCAGTTTGCAGGGGAAGAATTAACACCGGGGATTAATATTTTACACTTTCTTTACGTGCTGTGTGCAACTTTGACTCGTTGAAATGCCTTTTTTAGGCCAAGTTGTACAATCGTGGATTATTCTTGGATGGTGGTTCAGTTTCTAAGCCCCAGTTGTATGATCGTGGATCACCTTGACCATGGTACAATTACCTAGGATACAATTGTTAATACAATGGTATCCTAGGCAACTAAACCATGGTCAAGGATGATCCACGATCATACAACTGGGCATAAGGCGATCGTGGATTATTCTTTGATGGTTCAGTTTCTAAGGATACCATTGTATTAAACTTCAATAGTTCACATTTGTCAAGTTTTCAAATCCATCTCATGTTTAACTCCAACTGTAAAACTAAAACGTTAAATTATATACATTTTTCGTACAAACAAATATTCAATTGAAATTTTGGTAATTCAAATCTGGTATAGTTTTTTGTACAGTCATGCTCACATAAATTTGGTACAAACATATTGACATTGATATATAAAATTGCTACTGTAACCGATTTCTTGTACTAGATGTATGTGAGCATAACTGCACCTGCCCAAATTTCAAATTTCATTTGCATCTTCCCAAAATTCTGTTTAAAAAACTGCCAAACTTCTAAGTTTCGACTGAAACTATCTATCTATTTATCAATCTAACTATCTATCAGTTTTTTAATTGGAGCTTGGCATATCTGTCAAATGTTTGGCTTCAAAAGTGAATATTTGCCCAGTTTTCATCTGGATATTTCAAAATCTGTAATATTTTCAACTTGACCTGTCGTAATTTGCTATATTTTCTTATTTAACTTTTTACATTCTATTTTTAGTATTGCTAAGCCTGGCGGGCCACCTGTCAAAATTTCAACTTCTAGTGTCCAAATATGTCAAGTTTTCACTTGAAACTGCCTAAATCCATCAAATTTTAGGCTCCAACTGTGAAATTAAATAATTAAATTGCATACATTTTTCTACAGTCTAATTTTGAACGTAATATTTCAAATATGAAAGATCAGGATCAAAATCAGGATTGCACCTGTCCAAATCTATCAAATTTTCATTTACATCTTGTCGAAAGTGGAAAATTTTGACTGAAACTGTCAATTTTTAAACAGAAACTTGGCAAATGCGTAAAATACTTACAATGTTAGTCACAAAAATTTAAGCGCGGTTTAACGGTGGTGTAATCTTAGTAACCTTGGTAACCCTTTCTAAAACATCGCCAAACCACGGTTTAAATTGTTATGAATAACACTGTAAGTTTTAGAAATGAATACTATTCATCCAATTTTGAACTGCTTGTAAAGATTTTCAACTTCAACTGTTCAGCTTTGTCTAGTTTTCAAATGAAACTGCCAAAATCGATGATATTTTTAACTCCAGCTGCAAAATTTAAACAGTAGGTTTCATAATTTTTTCATATAGCTAAATATTTGAAAGTAATTTTTCAGGTAAGTCAGGCAAAGTTGTAATTGCATTTCAACTGTTCAGATTTGTCAAGTTTTTAAATGAAACTTCCAAAATCGATGAGATTTTTAACTCCATCTGCAAAATTTGTACAGTAGGTTTTATAAATTTTTCAAATAGTCAAATATTTGATAGTCATTTTTCAGGTAAGTTAGGCAAAGTTGTAATTGTACCTGCCCAAATTATTCAAATTTTCAATTGTATCTGCCGAAACTGACAACATTAGACAGAAACTGGAATTTTCTGTCAATTTTTGAACTGCTAGAACCATGTACACGTGATATGTGGGTACATGGTTCAGTCAGCCTCACTGTCAGCTGTCAAAATTGATCGAGAACTCTCCAATAATGATTTGCAGTTGTTTTTAGGTACTTTATAAATTAAAATATGTACTAGGCTTATTTTCAACATCGATGTTGAATTTGTAACATTGATGTTGTTGTGATACAATGAAGAGTTGAAATCGAAATATTTTGCCCATGCATACGCACAATAACCTTCGCACGCGCTGCAATTCTCCACTGTTTAGTGTAGACGGAAAATAATTCAAGTTCAAATCCCACCGCCGGACGTTTTTCTTGTAAGTGAATAGAATAGTGAAAAAAGTGCCACACCGATGCTCCGAGCGCGTATGGATTCAGTCTAGCAGGCGCTCTCCCGAACAGAACGCATCAGCGCTGCGTACAAAGTGCAGTTTTGGATGTTTTAGTATTTTGAGTATCGATGTGTGTTTGCAAAGTAATGTAAGTAAGTAACGCCGTAGTAACACTTAGTGCCAAAATAGTACATTCGCCTAAAATATATTTTCCAAAATTATTTTTATAAGTGTAGGTATAGGTCTAGTCTAGTGTAGGTGTAGGTGGTTACTTACGTCGCTCTGCAAAATAAGCATGGATATATATGTAGATTCAAGCCAAAATCAAACGGTTGCACGGTATAATATAAATCAATTTTTCGAAATCGAATCAAGTCTAAGTGATCGATTGTAGTTGATCAACAAAACTTGAATGAAAACTATAGTGAGAACCCTCGTACCAATAGAGTTGTTCAACTTTATACTATAGTTTGCAATCAAGTTTTGTTGATAAACTACAATCGATCACTTAAACTTGAATCGTAATCGGTAATCAATCGATTACCTACAATTGATCAATTAACTTGATTCGTGAGAACGCGCCTTTAATAAGTATTTATTATCATTGAACAATAGTGATAATAAATCAATTCGATTAAAATTGTATCTCTGTACTTGTTTGAACATCATTTCTATGCTGCCGATTAAAATTGTATCTCGTACTTGCTTGAAAAACATTTCTATGCTGTAACTGTAATAACGAAGCATTTTAAGACGAATTAGTACTTCGACTCATTTTAATTTCAGTGCCGGCTCGTACTGCATCTTCGTAAAGTTAGGGTTTTTGCTTATTTCTTAGATTTATCATATTCCAAATGATTTTCATATCATACAGCCAATTTCGCGCTATCCGCCGAATTATGCTCACCCCCAAAACCACCCATTCTTAATTTGTCATTAGGGCACAATCCTTATCTTTCACAAACATACGCACGCACAAACGTAAATAATTGGTCATAAAATATTTAATGTGTTTTTTAGGCATGATTACCATATTTTCATCTTTACTGCATATGCTACAATAAAATGCAATCAAAATTACTTTATTTCTAGTGCTTAGCAACAAACTACAGTAATTAAATAAATGAATATGAATATGAATATGTTCTTCATTTGTATGCAGCTTTATCGGTTGCAGTATTAATTAATCAAATCTATTTGGGGATTTGCGGCCCCAATATATGCATATTATATGTAGAAGTCTTAATATACATATACACGGTGTTCCAGGTGAAAGGAAACGCCTCAAATATCTACGAATATAATTTTTTTTTCGCAAAATTGCCAAAATACGTTAATTTTTGATTGTGGAGGCCAATATTTGTTAAGCAAATTATCTTAAAAAAATTAACTCTCTTGCTAAAGAGGAGGTAAGCTCAATTTGTTTGAGTTGAACTAGTGATTGCATGATAGTACATTTAAAAGCTTACATAAATTGCAATGCAACGGTGTATTACTTTCGAAATCTACAGTATTTATAAAGTAATACAGCGCTGTATTGTAAATTATGTAAGCTCTCAAGTGAACTATCACTCAACCCCTACTGCAATTTAAAAATATGGGCTTACTTCCGCTGCGGAAAGGGGGTTGAAATATTCGAGATAATTTGCTTGCCAAACGTTGCCCCCCTTTATTTAAAAACTGACGTATTTCAGAGATTTCGTGAAACAAAATTGCATTCGTAGATATACACGTTGTTGCCTTTCTAAAGGAACACCCTGTATATTTGTGTCCTTTTACATATTTTTCGTGGTAACCAATTAGTCATCATTTTGCTTTTCTTCAAAGAAACGAAAAGTTTCCAATTTGGGCGCGAATATTGGTTTCAATGTGACGATGATATCCAAGCATCGCAACCAAGATACACTTTGCAGTTTTCTACATCTCTGCAGCACTGCCTTTTTACTCTTTTTGCGCCGTAATTCTGCGACCCCACGTTTTTGATAGTTGGCTGGAGTTATTGTCTCCGACTGGAAATGGATTTCGCTTTTCGGAACGAAATATTTCCTTTCATCCCTCCAACTTCATGCTTGACCCCCACAGAATGGGCATATTGCGGTGAATTTGATATGGCGCATGAGGTATAAGCGGTGGGGATACTTTACGGACGTTTCCTTTTTATGTTTGTTTTGTCTTTTCAAATTTTTTAACCATACAAAAATTTCGAAGTGTGTTTTTGAACCTATGAAAGTTTTTCTTCTTCTTGTATCTACTTTTTTCTTTCACTTGTATGGTGTCTCACTACATCAGGACATTCAGGTGGAAAAGCCTGCTGTCTATGTTTCATGAGCGCCAAAGTTTTCTTCCCAATCTTTTGGTACCTCACTACATCAGGACATTCAGGTGGAAAAGCCTGCTGTCTTTGATTCATGAGTGCCTACTTTTCTCTATGGTATCTCACTAGATCAGGACATTCAGGTGGAAAAGCCTGCTGTCTATGATTCATGAGCGCCAGTTTTTCTTCTAAGGTATCTCACTACATCAGGACATTTAGGTGGAAAAGCCTGCTGTCTTTGATTCATGAGCGCCAGCTTTTCCCTATGGTATCTCACTAGATCAGGACATTCAGGTGGAAAAACCTGCTGTCTATGATTCATGAGCGCCAGTTTTTCTTCTAAGGTATCTCACTACATCAGGACATTTAGGTGGAAAAACCTGCTGTCTTTGATTCATGAGCGCCAGCTTTTCTCTATGGTGACTCACTAGATCAGGACGTTCAGGTGGAAAAACCTGCTGTCTATGATTCATGAGCGCCAGTTTTTCTTCTAAGGTATCTCACTACATCAGGACATTTAGGTGGAAAAGCCTGCTGTCTTTGATTCATGAGCGCCAGCTTTTCTCTATGGTATCTCACTAGATCAGGACATTCAGGTGGAAAAATCTGCTGTCTATGATTCATGAGCGCCAGTTTTTTTCTAAGGTATCTCACTACATCAGGACATTTAGGTGGAAAAGCCTGCTGTCTTTGATTCATGAGTGCCAGCTTTTCTCTATGGTATCTCACTAGATCAGGACGTTCAGGTGGAAAATCCTGCCGTCTATGATTCATGAGCGCCAGTTTTTATTCTAAGGTATCTACTACATCAGGACATTTAGGTGGAAAAGCCTGCTGTCTTTGATTCATGAGTGCCAGCTTTTCTCTATGGTATCTCACTAGATCAGGACGTTCAGGTGGAAAATCCTGCCGTCTATGATTCATGAGCGCCAGTTTTTCTTCTCATATGGTATCTCACTACATCAGGACATTCAGGTGGAAAAACCTGCTGTCTATGATTAATGAGCGCCAGTTTTTCCGAAGTTTGAATACACCAAGATAAAATATTGTATGGTCATAATAGAAATTATAAAAATTGCATAATGCAAAAGGAAGTTTTATCCCAGGAAATAGGAAACGTCCAAGTTCCCCATGGAACTCGTGTGCCAGCAAAGCAAAATTCACTGCAATATGCGGGTAGGCATTGAAACTTGGGGCGGATGAAGGGAAGTATAGTACTTCCGGAAATCGGGGTCCATATCCGGTGAGACGCAAAAATAATTTCGGCCGACAGTCGAAATCGCGGGGGCGTAAAATTGGGGCGCAAATCGACAAAAATTGGCCGTGGTGTGAGTTGTCGATAGCTCAGAGATGAGTCGAAGTTATTGTGCTGAGATGTGTATTCTCGCATTGAGGCAGATCTTCATGCTTATTCTTAGCCTTGGTCTTTATAATGATTACCAATTTTTTCCACGACAAATATTTTCGCGTGCATTTTCCACTTACAAATGCTTTCACTTGGCACTGCTAAAATGTTCTTGACTTGCTACTTATATTGTGAGCTTTTATAAGCAATACTTTAAACTAGTGTATGTACTTTGTGCATCAAATTCTTTGGAAAACTATACTCGAATTATATTAATTCTATTATACATTAATCAACTTAACAGGTAAAACACTATCGATACTCGATCAGCATTTATGAGAAACTAGAAGAAATTTCTTGTACTTCATTTTAGTGGTATTTTATTTTTAAGTTGCTACAACTTGAGAATAAAACACCACTAAAATTTATATGCACACTAGAAATGCCTTCTAGTTTCTCAAAAATGCACACTGAGTGTATACAATGTTATACCTATTAAGTTTATCTAATCTAATCTGTAACAGAATTAATATAATTTAAATAAGTTTTCCAAAGAATTAGATCATATAGTACATACACTAGTTCAAAATATAGCTTATACAAGTTCCCAATATAGACAACAAGTTAAGAACATTTACAATGGTCTAAAAATATTATGACTACTACTAATTTCAGAATTTAACATTATTACTACTGTAACTTAGATATTACTGTAAATAAAGTTGAATATTATGCAATTAATTTGCATTCATTTATATAATTGCGAAACGTATCTTGAGGTTTAAGATATCTAAGAGATCGAGTATTGGAGAGGCATTTTTATTGGACATCCCAATTTTCAAAAATACAGATTTTGCTGTAAATTATAACCGTGCAAAAAAATTGCCCCAGATTTTGGGGCTCCTTTATCACGAAGTGGCTATTTATACAAATGTCTGTGCTTGTGTGAGGAATATGGATTTTCATATCCAATATTTTTTCTTTCAACATCATGCAATTCTGCAAAGATTCTGCTAGGCCAGTTTAGTATGGGTTTTCATATCCAATATACTTTCTTTCAAAATCTCGCAATTTCTTCAATTGACTAAGGTTTCCAGAGTACTTGAACTAAACCTGATTAAGTTCTTGTGATAAACCAGATTGAGAATTCTTTGTGACACTGTAATAACTCGATGAGTTCAGGTGCAACATTGTAGGACGTTATTGGGTGTTCCTCGTTGAGGCCAAATGGGAGGTCCTTTTGAGCCCAATTAAGAGTTCTCAGTTGCTGCATCTACGCTTATTGAGCACCAGTGTTACATTGTAGATTACAATTGACGGTTCATTTGTACACTAATCATGTTTTCTTCAGCTTTTGGAGTCTTGTCAATCCCTGTTCTTAGTTCTTTGGCCCTTTTAAATAAGGTGACCAGATCCTAACGATACAAAAGCGGGACAGCGGGACGGGTGGGGGGTGATTTTTAAATTAATTAACAAAAAACGCAAAACGCAAAGTATACAGGGTGTTTCCTAAAAAAAAACGCCGCTGGCCAATAACTCTACAACTCCCTAACTATTTATTTATTTATTGCCCGATTTCAATAAAACAAAAACAAAATTAAATATCTCTACAAGTTCTACAAAGGGGCCCTAATTTTCTTTTTTTTTGCAAAATCAACTTTCATTTCACCGGTATTCTGCAAAATTTTGCAAGAAAAAATTAGGGCCCCTTTGTAGACATGTGGAGCCATTTAGTTTTGTTTTCGTTTTATTGAAATCGGCCTATAAATACAGGAGTTATGGCTAGCGGTATTTTTTAGCAGACACCCTGTATAATATTATAGTACATTTTTCTAACAACATGGAATATAATGTCATATTTAGATATATAATAAATACGAGGCATGTTTTTAAAGTACCGTTTTGTATTTTGGCCGCTGCAGCGCTGCTACCAAATACCAAATGATAAGTTGATAACTTCAAAATAGCGAAAACAAGCCGAAAAACCCGAAAAAAAACCCAATCTTTCAAAAGTCGGGACATTTTTGAAACCTCGCGGGACGCGGGACAGATTTCTAAAAATCGGGACTGTCCCGCCAAAATCGGGACGTCTGGTCACCTTACTTTTAAACTCTTATGGGCTATTTATTGAGAATATATATATTTTCATATCAAATATATTCCTTCCAATATCTTGCATATTTTCATTTGACTAAGGTTTTCAGAGTAGTTGCACTAAACCTGATTAAGTTCTTGTGATGAGCCAGATTGTGATTTCTCTGTAACACTACTATAAATCATTGAGTTTTTGTGCAACATTGTATAACGTTATTGGGAGTTCCTCGTTGAGGCTAAATGGGAGGTCCTTTTGGGCCCAATTATGAGTTATCTGTTGCATATAAGCTTATTGAGTAGTAAAGTTACATTGTTTATAACAATTGAACGTTCATATACACTGTTGAACTCAATCCAGTCTTCAGCTCCTTGGACTCTTGTAAGTCTGTCTCCTTAGTTCTTTTGGTTCTTTTCATTCTGATGGACCAGATGTTGAGGAAAAATGGGTTTTCATACCCATTATCTTCCTTTCAACATCTCACAATTCTTCATTTGACTAAGGCTTTCATTAGGCAGGATTTATCTTTAGGCATACTGTATACAGATCTGGAAAAAAAGATTTTAAAATTTTCGACAAGTCAACTCGGAAAGTTGATAATTCAGAATATTTAAAAATATCATAGAAAGTGTGCATCAAATTGTCGCTCAATGAAACTTATGTATGTTAGACCTAAAGGGTCTGTGAATATACCCTGTTAGTAACACGTACCAATTTGTCGTTTAAGGGTAGTAAATCGACCCTGAATAATTGTAATATTCCGATCAACTCGGTTAAGTTAAGATCTCGATTATCTCACTTATTTGACACATACTCGTCTTCATATTTTCAGAGAAGTCATCTTCAGTCATACTGTATACAGATCTGGCATATAATTTTCAATATATCCATTAGATAAATTTTCAGAAATTTCAGTTACAGATAACTTATACAGGTCAACTTGGAAAATTTATAACTGGATTTTCTCACTTAATTGAAACATCCTACTGGTTAAAATTTCAGAGAATTTATCTTCGTCATACTGTATACAGATCTTACGTAAATTTTCAAATTATCCATTAGATAAATTTTCAGATATTTCAGTGACTGATAACCTATACTGGATTACTATAAAAATTAATAACCCCATTTTCTCACTTATATGAGACATACTAATGGTCAAATTTTCGGAGGATTTATCCTCAGGCATACTGTATACAGATCTGGCATACAATTTTCAAAATATATATTAGATACTTAAATTATGTTTATTCATAAATGTGTTATTCAAAAATCATAAAAGTAAAAGGATGTATAAAGCCCAAAGAAGGGCATATTCAAATATGTAAATTTATACAGGGGGTGCCATTTAATAAAACTAGGTCGAAGGCTGCCCTGCAAAAATGGAACACCCTGTATATGGCAAAATAATTTTACAAGCTGCACCTGGGCCTCCCGTTTGCAGTGTATTTTGGTTTATTTCGATATCATTAACGGTGTAGGTGTGATCGAGCCTACCCGTCCTATTGACTCACCCTGTATAGTGCATACGTGATTGTATGCACTTATGTTGCCAATATTATCCATTTATGTTGCCCAATATTGGTTCCGTGTATCCTCCAGCCAAGTGTTGAAATGTTGAAATGTTGAAATGATAATTTTACTGATGGTTTTTCACACGGCCGAAAGTCCGAAATTGTCTAGTGAAATAGTCGGCAACGATTAGCAACGATAAAGCTGCACAAGAAGAAGATGAATCAGGAGAAGAAGGAGAAGAAGGTGAAGAAGGAGGAGAAGAAGAAGAAGAAGAAGAAGAAGAAGAAGAAGAAGAAGAAGAAGAAGAAGAAGAAGAGTGGAAAAAGGAGAAGAAGTAGAAGTAGAAGAAGGAGAAGAGAAATATTTGTAAGTCATTTTCTAATTAATATATACAAATTTACTGATTGATTTACGTTGAAATCTGTTTGGATATCTGTCGAATGTTCTGATATGTACTGAAATATAAAAAAAATATATAACTTACTGGAAAAAATCCAATTTTCAGTAAATTTTCAGATATAACCGTCACTGTTTCAAAGATTACTGTTAATTTATTTATTGAAAATTTGACAGTAATTTTGTTAAATTAAAAATTATTATTGCTAATGATTTAATTCTACCAAAACCTCAAATATTACAAGAACGTTTTTAATTTCTAGTAAAATTTCGGCGGTTACCACCAAAATTTCAAAAACTACATTTTTATTTGGTATTATAATGACAATTATTGTAACGGTCAAAATTTCAGTAGTTTCTGGTAATATTTATTTACTTTAATGAAAATTTTTATAATTGCTATCAACATTTCAATAATTACTGTCAATTTTAATAATTTTGTGATTACTATTTATAAATAAAATATAAATATTATAAATCGATTATTTCTGTAAATGTTTCAAAGAATGCTGGCAAAACTGAAATTATTTTTGATTATTTTTTAATATTGAAATTATCAAACTTAATGTACTTAAAGATTTGAATTGTACCGAAATTTTACTGCTAACTGCCAAATTTTTAATTTTCCGTAAATTTTCTGTTGTTATCGTCAATGTTTTAAGAATTTCATTAAAATTTCGATTAGTATTGCGAAAACTGCAATAATTATTGCCAATTTTTTTAATTCTACCAAAATGCAAATATAATAAGAAAATATTTCAAAATTTCAAAGATTTTGTTGAAGATATTTAATGTAACAACAAGTAATACTCCAAATATAACCAGAAAATATTTAAAAATTTTTAAGATTTCGTTCGAGACATCTTGCAATTCTGCAAAGATTCTTCTAGTTTTTCTAGACAGTTTAGTATAGTTTCTCATATCCAATATACTTTCTTTCAAAATCTCGCAATTTCTTCATTTAACTCAAGTTTCCAGAGTACTTGAACAAAACCTGATTAAGTTCTTGTGATGAGCCAAATTGAGATTTCTTTGTAACGGTGTAACAACTCATGGAGTTCTGGTGCAACATTGTAGGACGTTGTTGGGAGTTCCTCGTTGAGGCCAAATGGGAGGTCCTTTTGAGCCCAATTAAGAGTTCTCTGTTGCATCTAGGCTTACGGAGCACTAGTGTTACATTGTAATTACAATTGAGCGTTCATTTATACACTCAATTATGTTTTCTTCAGCTCTTTGGAATCTTGTGAGTCCCTGTCCTTAGTTTTTTGGGTCCTTTCATTCTGATAGACCAATTGTTGAGGAAAAATGGGTTTTCATACCCTATATCTTCCTTTCAACATCTCACAATCCTTCATTTGACTAATGTTTTCAGAGTAGTTGCACTAAACCTGATTAAGTACTGTTGATGAGCCAGATTGGGATTTCTCTGTAACACTAATATAAATCATTGAGTATTGAAATCATTGAAATTATTTTTGATTTTTTTTTAATATTGAAATTTCCACACTTAATGTACTTAAAGAATTGAATTGTACCGAAATTTTACAGCTTACTGCCAAATTTTCAATTTTCTATAAATTTTCTGTGTTTATCGTCAATGTTTTAAGAATTTCATCAAAATTTCGATTAGTATTGCTAAAACTGCAATAATTATTGCCAAATTTTTAATTCTACCAAACCCCAAATATGAAAATATTTCAAAATTTCAAAGATTTCGTTAGATATTTAGTGTAATAACAGGTAAATAAATGATGATAATAATGATGATTATGATCATTACTAATTATGATATTGGTGAAATGGACTCATATAAATATTTTGATATATTTTGTATGTCTGTGGTGAATACTTCAATCAAATAATTTCAGTCGTCTTTATATACAGGGTGAGCAAAAAGTGAGGAAGCACCTCTCTGCATTATTATTGTTAGAAAAAATAGCTTTGAACAAAAGTTTGATGGCTAATTATTTGCCACAATGTGACGGTCTCATTTTTTTTGTGATACGATACTTTTTGAAAATGACGTCATAGACACTTTTTTTAAATGGCAATCTATTTTTTTCTATTAACAAATTTGATATCATTTTTTTCTCTTCCCGGATATCTAAAAATACCATCAGGTTGGATAATTTTTTTGAAGAAAATCGAGTTTTATTCCAGATGACATAAATGTGAAAAATTAAAGACTGCTTTAGAAACTTTTTTTCTAAAAATAATAATAAAGGCTCCAGAAAGGTGGTTCCTTACTTTATACTCACCCTGTATATTAATATTATTCTGATAACAAAATACTTAAAAAATCTAATATACAGGGTGAGTATAAAGTAAGGAACCACCTTTCTGGAGCCTTTATTATTATTTTTAGAAAAAAAGTTTCCAAAGCAGTCTTTAATGTTTCACATTTTTGTCATCCGGTATAATATTATTCTGATGACAAATAACTTAAAAAATCTGTTATAGAAACATCAATTTATGAAAGGGCTCAAATTCTCTTCATTAACAACCGAGTTATATATTTGTTTGATAGCCAAGCTTTCAATCTTGACCCCATAAACGCCCAGAAATTTCCCCATAGTAATTGCGTGCGCGCGTGTTTGCATGCGCATGTATGCGAATACCAATTTATTTAAAAGGGATCTGTCGCTAACAAAGGGCTCGACAAGGTGGCCGGTGGTATTTGATGTGGGGTATCTATTTTCTATTGTGCACAACGTTGTAATTATATTATTCGAGTTCCCTCTCAGTCTGCCGCTGACATTTATGATATCGCTACCCCAGCAATTTGCACGGCCTTGTCTTGAGCGACGCAGGAATTATATGAGCTGTACATGCGACTAGACGTCTCTATTAGGAAATTAGTTTTCGTCGTGGAACACGATGGAGGTTGTATAGGAGAACACGCGTACTTCGGGGTCTTCGCATTTAATGCGCTCATTGGTGAAGTTCCCAAGGAGTTTCCTCATTTCCACTTAAAACCATACAACGTTATCTACAGTGGAAACCAAGATGCAATATCAGTATTAAAACAGAGATCACTACTTGTTATGCTTTATGAGACTTCAACTAATTTACACTATCAAAAGTAAGATGCTTAAGTAAAACCCAACGTCAAAGCTTCAATTCGATGCTATTTTGCTAATGAGTACATTATTTGGTAGCAATTTGAATTTGAACCTAAAAATGTTCAGCACAATTGTACATGTTCAGCCACGGACTCTGGGAATGACGCGTCCGTTAAGACCGAGTAGTCTGCTATACTTGTCTGGTCTGGTAAGGATAGAAGACTGCACGGACGGGCGGACGCGTCATTCCCAGAGTCCGTGGCTGTACAGTAAGATTCTTCCAAACATATGTAGATATCCATAACAATTATCTACAAAATTTCAAATAGTTGAATGGGGACAATTTTCAAAACTGATCCAATTATTTTGTATTGTGTAATTATTGCAAGCATCAATATAATATGTACTTTAAAAGTACATATACACTGATAATTTTACGCCACATTTAAAATATCGATCCCTGACTGCAGTGTGTATTTCAGCCGGCGAAAACCGGAAGCGATTCTGGGCCAGGAAAAAACGAAGCTTCATTAACTTTTCACTCCTGTACGTCTTCCCCGCTCCTGGGAGTCTCGCTGGCGAAACGGGCAAACGTCGTCCTATATTTCCTGGAGGTGCAGGTGGTTTAATGACTGCAGCCCTCGTCTTGGGAGGCGCCGAACTCGCAAAAGGTCAGCTCTGGACGAGTTTCTTGTCGCTCGGATGAACTAAATTACGTTCACGTTTTGGTCTTGTCGAGTTTGTGTGCCCTGTTTGTAAGTATATATGTGGACGAACGAAAATTGCATATAAGGAACGAAATCTATGGGCGCAGGTAGAGAGGAGTATGAGTTTGTGGATACACAAATTGGATTGGAAGGAAGCACATCGGCGTGTGTTGAGAAACTGTTACTGCAATATTTGCAGTTTCTGGACTAAAGAATATATATGAAATAATAATGATTCTAATAGACTTTTACAGCAACTCACAAATAAACTCCAGGCTTTTGAAATGTGGGTGTACAGGAAAATTATGAAGATGTCATAAACCGACAGAGTCACAAACATAGAGGTGCTAAACAGGATGGGAAAAGAGCTTGAAGTGATCCAGGCAATTAAAACCAAGAAGCTCGAATATCTGGGACATACTATGCGAGGAGAAAAGTATGAAACACTGCAGCTCATAATGCAAGAGAAGGTACCAGCCATAGAAGTATTGGAAGACTAGTACAAATGTACATCCCGTGACATGTTTAAGTCGGCAGTATTAAAAGTGAACATAACCATCTAAATTTCCAATATCCGGTAGGAGACGGCACGCAAAGAAGAAGAAGAATAGACTTCATTGTACAGTACTAGAAAACAAAAAACTATACACCTTTGTGATACTGAAAAATGTTTAAAATCGATGAAAATAATCGAAAAGTATTTACAAACAACGAAGAAGGGGCAAACATAAAGTATTAAATTCCTAATATGCCGACACTGGAATTATTCCTAATTTCTGTTAAAATAATTTCTTACAGGTACAGATGGTACATTTGTACTGAGAAACTAGTGCCATTCGCCGTTGTGAGCCCATTAACGGCGCTCTAGAGATCGAGGGCGATTTTCTAGAGTAACAAGGCCTAACTCAATACATACATTTACACAAATCACACGGCAGAAGGACCCACGTTGGTCGATAGCCAGTTAGGGATAAAATCCCTAACAAATACAGACACTACTAATTTCTTAATTCAGACAAGTTTGGCTAGAAATATTGAAAACCATTTAAAAACCCTCAAAAATTTGAGAAAATAGCCAAGGAAATGAAACAATACTTAAAAATTACAAACAAAATTAAAAAATGCTTTCAAATAGTGACAAAATTCCCAAAACTAGTTAAACAGGCGAACTAATCCAATAATGCTTACGAATCATAAAGGAATAAAAAAATGTTTACAAACAATGAAAACATATCAAAAATGTTTAAAATTTACGCAGGTATACCAACGTTGAATTAATTTGGATAAGTTTGCTACGAAACGTAACTAGTGAAAGTGATAAAGAAATTCTAAACTTTCTTAAAAATAACGACAGGATTCTTAAAATTATAAATACTGATTGGTGTTACCGTGGTTTTCATCCACTCCACGAAAATGTTCATAATTGCTTAAAAATAACAATTTTTTTTCTGAAGTTATTTGAAAAGGTATAAGAAAACAAAAGGCACATTTTTAGCTCTACAAGATAGTGTTTACAAATTTTCAGTACAACGTTTCGTTTCGAAGAAACCATCATCAACTTTTTTTATGGCCCGTAAAAAAAGTACACCCTATATTAGATAGCATTTCCTAATACGAATTCAACAATTTATATCACAATGTGGCTTCTCATGTTTTTATTCAGAAAAAAGCTTGTTAATATATTTCGAACATTTTCTGGTAGTAAGCGTCGAAATGATGACGACGAAGAAACAAAATATTATCTAATCTACAAACAACGAAAATGTCTAAAACTGCCTGATTATGTCAAAGCTGAATTAATTTGGATAACAATCAATTAAATTACGTTTACCTTTCTTCCACAACTATATTTATATATTTTACTATACATATACCGGGTGGTCCATTTAAACGAAGACATCGAAATACCGTGGTTTTCATCCACTCCACGAAAATGTCCATAATTGCTTAAAAAAAGGGTTTTTTTTCTGAAGTTATTTGAAAATGTATAAGAAAACAAAAGTAACTTTGCCACATTTTTAGCTCTACAAGATAGTGTTTACAAATTTTCAGTACAACGTTTCGTTTCGAAGAAACCATCATCAACTTTTTTTATGGCCCGTAAAAAAGTACACCCTGTATTAGATAGCATTTCTTATTACGAATTCAACAATTTATATCATAATATGGCTTCTCATGTTTTTATTCAGAAAAAGGCTTGTTAATACGTTTCGAACATTTTCTTGTAGTAAGCGTCAAAATGATGACGACGAAGAAACAAAATATTATCTAATTTTAACCTAGAATAGATACCAAAATAGTCACTACAAGTAATTTAGCAAGAATAGTTGTTAAATGTTGAAACATTATAGCCATTTAGAACCACACTTATAATACACTTTTTACTGTAATATGATAATTGTTCTGTTCATTTAATGGCGACGAAAATAACAATTATTTCATCATTTTAACCCAGAATATGTACCAAAATAATAACAAAAATAATTTATAATATATGTTTCTTGAGCACGTGAAGGAAATTGTTAATGAAAAATAATCGTGGTACCTTTTCTTCACTATATTTATTTGTGACTAAATGTACATTTCGGTCACAACGTGATCATAATCATTAGAATACTCCTAGTATACTCTATACTAGTATACTAGTATACTCTCTACATCAGCATACTAATGATTATGGTCACGTTGTGACCGAAATGTACATTTAGTCACAAATAAATATAGTGAAGAAAATGTACCACGATTATTTTTCATTAAAAAGAATTTAGCATTTTTTTTAAACATTGAAACATAGTTATTTAGAACCACACTTATTATTTTTTAAGTGTGGCATGAATAAATGAATTATTCTGTTCATTTAATGACGACGGAGACAACAATTATTACCTAATTTTAACGCAGAATAGGTACCAAAATAGTAACAATTTTTTTTTAAATAGTTCAAAATAACGAAAAAACTAGAAGTGGTTAAAAATTGCAAAGTTTTTTTATATTATTATTTTTTTTAACATGTGATGTTTCTATGTTGGAATTTTTCTAAAAATTGACTGCGTATTCAAATATTTATTTCTAAATTTAGACAAATTCCGCAATTTACAGAATCGAGTTCGTTTATAAAAACTAATAAGGTTTCATTCGATTTGTAAGTGGCGCTACAAAGGGCGAAAATTAGTTATGTTTGTTTTTTAAGGTAAATCAACCTATTTTATTAGTAAATGATTCAATAATGAAAAAAAGTCTTATTTACCATAGAATAGAGTAAGCTGATCAACAATGTCATACTAATAAAAGTATTGGAGCTTGTGAAAGTTTTTAAATAAAACAAGGAGAATAACCATTTTCACAATACCCATTTATTTATACCAAATGTACATTTCAATTGCAAGGCAGTCATCTTCAGTAGACTTACAAGTAATGAAGTACAGATCTTCATTACACTTACAAGTACAGATTCATTACTTGTAAGCCTACTGAAGATGACTGCCTTGCAGTTGAAATGTACCTTTAGTATAAATAAATGTGTATTGTGAAAAAGGTTATTCTCCTTGTTTTATTTAATTAATGTCATACTAATATTTAAAATTTCCCCGAAAACATGCCATAAAATAGCGAAAAATTCCAAATGTTATAATAATTAACAAAACATTTTAAAACTGGTTAAAAATATCAACAAAATTGCTTCAAAATGATGAAAAACACTAAAAATAGTTTAAAATAGCAAATGGTCCCAAATGGACCAGAAACAACGAAAAGAATCCAAAAATGCTTAAAAATAATGAAAAAAAAACCAAAAGGCTTTAACATAGCGATAAAGTTCCCAAAGTACTCGTAGTTAATAAGGCGAAGAAATTCTAAGAACTCTAAGAAGAAATTCTAAAGTAATGAAAAGTATCTAAAAATGTTTACAAACAACGAAAATGACTAAAACTGCCTGATTATGTGAAAGCTGACTTAATTTGGATAACAATCAATTAAATTACGTTTACCTTTCTTCCACAATTATATTTATATATTTTACTATACATATACCGGGTGGTCCATTTAAATGAAGACATCGAAATATCTCGAAAAATAAGCATCGTACGAGAAAATGTTCCATATGAAAGTTAATACAATTAAGGGGGGCCATTTAGCCCATTTACTGGTACTAAAATTTGATTACCTCCTCAATTATATCAACTTTCACTTGGAACATATTTTCGTACTAATTGCTTATTTTATTATGCTTATTGTTTGAGATATTTTGATATCTTCATTTAAATGGATCACTCGGTATATTTCAGGCGCTATACGCTAATCTTCAGTAGTCAGTTAGTTGATAGTTTAATGATATGGATAAGTTTCCGACGAAATGTAAAATATGAATTTAGTTCAGGTCAAACAAGCAATAATAATCACGATTTTACTCAAAAAACTCGTAGTTCATTCTACCTATACATGTTATTGATAAAAATGCATAACAAATGAAAATGGATTTTTTCCAAAAAATATGAATACCTCTATCAATAATAAACTGTATTAATAGAAATTGAGTAAAGCACACAGTGATTGGCACCTTATGGGTTGGAATTTTTTAATTTGTTACTGTATACTCAAGTTATTTAATTTAACAACGAAAAAAATATATACTTATAAGCAAGAATTGCTATATTTCGTTCCCGCTCATTAAATTTACTTATTTACAATATTGAGCAAATATTTAATAAAAAATCAAATAGTAACATCAATCAAATTGCAGTTATTGGCGTTAACCTGGAGAAATTTGTAAGTGAAGTAATGTATATGATTGATTGGAATAAAAAGCATATAGATGCACTTGAACCTCTTAAATTGAAAATGTTCTTCAATTCTTCAATTCTTCAATTGCACAACTTTTTTGTCATAATGGTCACGTAAGTCGATCAAAATGACAATAAAAAAGTTAGCGCTTGTTAATACTACTGGGTATATATTTTTATACTAAAACAAATAGGGTTAAATTTAACCTATTACCTTATAAATCTTCAATTGTACAACTTTTTTCTATTCATAATGGTCACATGAGTCGATAAAAATGACTTGTTAGTACTACTGGATATAAATTGGGATACTTAAATAAATAGGGTTAAATTTAAGCTATTACCTTAAAAATCAATCATGGACTGAGTAAAGACTGATTATAATTTACAATTCTTTATTAAAATTGTTTACTCATGTTTAGTGCTTTCAGTGCTTTGGGAAGTTGGTTGTATGAAGTTCTATAAATTAATCCTAATGTAGTAATTTCCTCAAACGAAATACTTTCATCGAAACTGTTATCAGTTGCAAATTCAGCTCTGAAGCATTTTTGTTCTGTAGAATCGAGCAAATATGTTTGGTATTTTGTGTAAGAAAAATAAAAGGATGACAAAATGTTGGAGGATCTTTGGAGGATCTTTGGAGGATGTCACTTTGTCCCAATTAGTATTCACTTTCTTTATTTTTATGTATTTTCAAATTCATCAATTTCAAACATCTTCTGTAGAAATCTAAGTGCATGTATCCTTTTTGATAATAATTCATTTCCAAAATTGTGATCACGGAAAGAACTTTTGAAAAATTAATGGAAAATAAAAAAAAATTGTATTAAACAGGGTAAAGTAGAATGTACTACTAGGGTAGTACATTCGTACTACCTGTACTGTACTGTACTACCTGTACTGTACAGTACAGTACTAGTAGTTCTAGTAGTTCTTACTAATGTAAGAAATGCACGGCTCATTTCCAAGGAAAATCCTGAACAAAAAAAAACTGTACAAGATACAAAAGACGTTTTTATTTATTAAAAACAGATATTTCGTCCCTCTAGCTTGTCAGGTGACCGTCCGGTAATTTTTTGATATTAATTCTTTCCCACCCTGTACCAGAAATATGTGCCAATTTGAAATATGACGATGGAATATGTTGATGAAATATTATTCAGCTGTAAATTTTGATCAGTATTTTGGCAAATTTTATTACAATCTATTAAATTACGTGTTTTGTTATGACGAATAATGTGAATAAGTTTCGTTAAAAACTATGCAAGTTCGGTCAACAATTCTGTTGCAGTTGCAAATATGAATTATAATTTATTATACAGGATCGCTACAAAGTTTGGAAAAGGTTAAATATTTTGAAAGCGATTTATCAAAAATTGTTGAAATTTGCTACACGTTATGTAAAACGTGAATGTCACTGAATTTAGAAAAAAAAAACTCTTTTCAAAAATCTTAAATTTGACCCCTCGTGCCAAGTTAGCATTGAATCTCCAAAAAAATGATTGAAGAATGAATGATTTTAAAAATCATCTCGGACTCTGGAATTCAAATACTCTATTGTGCACCCAACAATTTTTGATAAACCGTTTTCAAAATATTTGGCCATACTTCTTAGCTGTATATGTATTAATTTCAAAATAATGTTGACTAGTATTAAAAAAATCCTGTTACAGGCTTTTGTGAATTTCATTTTACATGTACTTGTCCTAATGAAACAAAATTGATTCCAATTTTCTAAATAACATTTTCTTCATCGGTAGTAAATGCGAATCTATTTGGTCAAAAATCTCACAAGTTCGGTCAACAATTCGCTTGCACTTATCAATAGTAATATGTTAAGTGCATAGTGACTTGCGGAAAATACCCGCTATAGTCGCACGAGAGCTTGTTACCTTGAAAATGTGCACATTTTCACGGCTACAAGCACGAATGCATCACTGTAGCGGGTATTATCAAAGCAAGGAACTATGCACAAACATATTTTGCATGACTATTGCACGTGTTGTATTGACATTGACAAATATTTAATAAATATTATAAAAATGTATTCGACAGCAATTATCACTTCAAGTGGATTCTAATTGGCCAACAATTTAGCAAATGCAATCAGCTATAATTAGCTAGCAATCATGGCTAGCAACACAAGAATTAAATGAAAATCAATGTGTTTGCATATATCAGAGTTATTGGTGCATTTAAAAAATTGACATACGGTGGCCTAAATTTTAGCACATACACAATGATCTGTGATTTAATGCACCAAACAATCACGTTTTAATCCAGTGAGGAACAAAACAGAGCGCTTACAATATTATTTCGGGGGCGATAAATCCGTAATAAATCATACAGAGTCATTCCAGTAATAATGCTAATTGCCGCGTAGCCAGTAATCTGCACAGACATACACAACGGACAAACACGTAAACCGGGGACTGCACATATATGTATTTTTAAAAAGTAATCTCCAAATGGATCGAATGGAGCCGCTGCCTGGCGTATTCATTAAAACTGCATTTATTCCCCATTTACATGTGTCCTGCTGCAATTAGAATGTAGTCACATGAGAACTGCACATTCGCGAGCTGGCCAGCGGCAATTTCGCCCAGAATCAGATGATAATTCGACGGCATCGCGTCCTGGAAACGCATAAGTGGAATATATTCGCAGGTCGAAAACTTTTCGTACCCAAAAAAAGCACAACAACTATAACTACTAAATTTCTTCCACGGCGCGGGGGCAACAATTTACAAACGTAAATGGTTTGGCACAAGCAATTATTTAAATTTACGACTTTCGGCTCCTATTTTCCGCACAGCTTGGGCGCACACATCTGCCCTGAATAATTGAACGCGAAACGGGACGGCGTTAAATAATCCCGATTTGATTTGAAACGGTTGTCATGCATGCCGCCCTTTGTCACGGTTATATTGCCACGGCCCCGTGCCCAGACAGTGGGGCCACACAAACAGCGTTAATTCACACTAAAAACACTAGGCGCTTCCGGAATGATCGGCCCGATCCCGGAAACGGCCTGTCCGCTGCAATTGCGCTCACCGTAAAATTTAAATAATGGTCTCGATTTAAAACAAACAACAAAAAAACCCACAGCACCGGTTTGCGGTTGGTTTCATGGGGGTGTTTTGTGTCAAATACGGACCTGGAAACCAGTGCGGGGCGTCATATGGACACACTTTAATGACGCTTTACAGCACGAATAATGGAAGAAATACGTGTATACACGAAAACAGTTTATAAAATGGAATGTACTCGTATTATCGGCGTATTACTTTTATTTTTTACTTTTTCATACCAAATAATTTTTATGTTGCCATAAGCAACCAATTTTATTTGATGAATATATATATTTTTATCTTTTTAATAACAGCAATTACATGTTAAGCTATCAAGTTCAACTTGAAGACACTATCAACTTGTCATCGTCATCCTCAATAAGAAACGAAGACCAACTAGACATTGACGCGGAAAAATGTGTTGATAATATGCAACAAGCTACATGGGATAACACCCGTATTAATACCCCGCGAACAAAACGTAACAATTACCCCAAATAAATTCGAACCCTTATTTCCGAAAAGAGATGACTCAGAAGAATCTGGCAACAATCTATATGCCCAACAGACAAAACTAGAGTAAATAACGCAACACAACATCTCAAAAGTGAGATTAAAAAAATTAAAAATGACTATTAGTAAATATCTAATTAGACTATCAAATATATAACAGATTATTCACTTTGGAAAGCTACTAAGAGACTGAAGAGACCAATCTTGCAGAATTATTCAATTAGAAGTACAGATCGGACATATGCAAAAAGCAATAGTCAAAATGCTAATAGATTTGCCGAATATCTTGAAAGGACTTTCCAACCAAATCAGGGTGAAGCCATTCTAAACTAGGAAAAAATTACCCAGGAAGAAGGTAAAATCAGACCCTCCTGCCCTAATGATATTGCAATAGAAATTAAAAAAAAAAAACATTACCACTAAGAAAGCTCCAGTATTTGACTTAATTACTGGCGCAGTTTTCAAACAACTACCTCGTAAATCAATCGTAAAACTTACATATCTTATTAATGCATCTTTAAGATTAAAATATGTACCTAAGATATGAAAAGTAGCACAAGTGATAATGATTCCTAAACCTGGAAATCCACCAAATGAAGTTTCTTCTTAAAGACCAGCCTACGATCTCAAAACTGTTTGAAAGAACACTTCTTAAAAGAATAAAACTAATTATTGAAGGCAAAAACATAATACCAGAACATCAGTTTGGTTTCAAAGAATCCCATTCAACTGGAGATCAAATCCATAGAATAACAGACGTTTGAAAATCATTTGAAATTGAAAAATCATTGGAAGAAAGAAAGGTTTGCTCTACTATCTTTTTTGATGTAGCGCAAGCTTTTGACAAAGTGAGGCACGAGGGACTTAAATACAAATTAAGAAAACTGCTGCCCAGACCATATACACAATTACTAGAATTATAAATGTCAGATAGAGTTTTTAGAATTAAGCAGGAAGATGCTTACTCTGAACTAAAAGAAATAAAGGCAGGTGTGCCACAGGGCAGTGTGTTAGGGCCAGTCCTCTATCTATTATACACCAGCGATATACCTGCATTAGACTATATTACGATAGCCTCTTTTGCCGACGATTCTGCTATATTGGTTGTACCAATAAATGGTGAATTTTTGTTAATTTTGTAATTAGGTATTAATAATTTGTCATTTGTTTGGATTAGGTAATAGGTAATAGGTAATAGGTAATAACATTTGTTTGGATTGTTTGGAGTAGGTCGCCACTTACTAATTGGAGTGTAACCAATTCCTGGTTGTATTGGTAAGTCATTGTAGTTCGTTGATTGTTTTGGTGAGATTAGTATTGTGTGAAATGAGGGCTGTATCATTTGAGAATTGTAGAATGTATGGCTTTAGATTTATATGGTTTTTGGTAATGGTATACCAGGCTTTTTTCCCTTATTACACATATGATGGACAATGTATAACTGGTTGCCTGCATCTACCCGCAAGGAATTTCCTATGTGTAATTCTAAAAAAAAAAAAACAACTCATTGGCGGATCGGTGCAAGCAACCTGTCAATTTTGGCATATGTTACACGTAGAGGTTATGTTTTTATTCAAGGCAATACACGACAGGGTTTTTGAAGACACGCAGAGTATTCGTAATGTATTGTGGATTTATGCCATTACATGCAGTACGTATACGGCCTTTCAATTCATCTATGTTATGTATTTGTACATCATTAAAAAATTTACTTTTCAGGTAACCCCAAAGAAAATAATCATTTGTTGACATATCAGCTGATCTTGATACATTACGAATACTCTCGTGTATTGTCTTGAATAAAAACATAACCTCTCTGTGTAACATATGCCAAAATTGACAGGTTGCTTGCACCGATCCGCTAATGAGTTGACTATTTTTTTTTTAGAATTACACATAGGAAATTCCTTGCGGGCAGATGCAGGCAACCAGTTATACATTGTCAATCATATGTGTAAAAACGAAAAAAAAGCCCGGTATGTATATGATAATGGTATATGGTATATGGCATTATATGAAGTTATGGTTATAAATGTCATGGCAGTAAATGTTATATAACAGCAGGGATATTGGTGACCCTTGTGGCAATCCTTGGAGTGGAGTGAAATTATACGAGTAAGTATTGTTGATCTTGATTTGTAGCTGTGTGTCGGTTACAAAGTCGTTAACTATGTGTATTAGGTACTGTGGTATTCCTATTGCTATTCATTTTGTAAATCAGACCTTTGTGCCACACTGTGTCAAATGCCTTGTTAATATACAGGGTGTCTCTAAATTATTTGGAAATGGTTTAACCACAGATTACTGGGATCAAAAGAAGACGATTTAACAAAACTTATTTATATACAAATACGTTTGGTTTAGCCAGTATTCAGCTTCAAATTAATTTAAAAAAAAACAAAATTTGCTTATAAAAAGAGAACGTTTACATTGATTTGGATGTTGTTTGGTATGACACTTTATTCGGGAATAACTCATATTTTTACATAATATTGCTATTATCAGTAGACCGGTTGTGTATAAAACAAGTGAGGCCCAACATTAATACATTCATATTTTTGAATGACAAAACCAAATAAATTTTAATAAAATCAAATCGGACGCAGGCATTCATTATTAAGTTTTTTTGTATCTTTATAGTTTTTGATATCTGTTACAGTTTCGACACAAAAAATAAAATAAGAGTGACTGCGCTACACTCGTTTGGAAACAAATCATCAGTGAACAGAGTTTTCTGGTTAAAAAGTATATGTTCAGCTCATTTTTCCTGACAAAATCGGCAAAACGCAAAACGTAGGTAATTATCAGGTGGTAAAAGCTCTTGCACTATTTGGATATCGTATGGATGAAGCAATTGCTATAATTTCCAAAATTTCTTCCTCGTTTTTAGGGCTCCTAAAATCCTAAAACCAGCAAAATATCTGTTTTATCGGCGTAAGTGTACTTTATATTCATTATTGATAATAAACCATCGTCAACCCGGTAACTAGATTACATTTGTTTGTGAACGAGTGTAGGGCAGTCACTCATATTTTAGTTTTTTGTGCCGAAACTGTAACAGATATCAAAAACTATTAAGATACAAAAACACTTAATGAATGCCTGCGTCCGATTTGTTTTTTTTTTCAAATTTACTTTGCTATTGTCATCAAAACATATGAATGCATTAATGTTGGGCCTCACTTGTTTTATACACAACCGGTCTACTGATAATAACAATATTATGTCAAAATATGAGGTAAACTCGTACAAAGTGTCATACCAAATAACATCTAAATCAATGTAAATGTTCTCTTGTTATAAGCAAATTTTGTTTTTATAAAATTAACTTTGAAGCTGAATTCTGGCAAAACCAAACGCATTTGTATATAGATATATTTAGTTAAATCGCCTTTTTTTGATCCCAGTAATCTGTGGTTAAGCCATTTCCACATAAATTAGAGACACCCTGTATAAGAAAACCGCAGCAGTATGTTGATTTTCTAAGTAGGACACTTGTATATTGTTAGTAAGAATGAATAGAGGGTGGGTGGTTTAGTAAGAGGGTTTTAAACCAAATTGGTATTTCGGGATGGTTTATTCCACTATATTCCATATTCTATTTTCAAGTATTTGTTCGAATGGCTTGCCTAGGACTGGCGAAAGAGTGATTGGTCTGTAGTATTTTGGCTTAGACTTGTGTAATCCTGGTTTTTGTATTGTAATGATGTTCCCTGTTTTTTCATACTTCTGGTTACATTTGGTTTTTAAGGCATATGTTGTAAAGTTTGATTATGTATTTATGGATGTTGTTACTAAGCTTCTTCAATATACACTGGCGAGCAAAAAATAGAGGTCACTTTAAAATGATGACTTATTTTTGTTTTTTTTTTGTTTTATCTTTATGTTTGCAAAATGTAAACAATTGTACTGTATTTTGCACACTAAATTAAAAACGCTATATTAAAAAATCTTGAATCGTAAAGCATATTTATTGTTTTTATTGCATATTTTGGAAAAATCACAAATTTACAGTTCAGACGAAGTACGAATATTTGTTTCTAGGACTAATATGGAACAAAAAATAATGAAAAAAATGACGTGTGAATGACAAGTTTCGCAGAGAAAAATCAACACTAAGTCAGAAAACCACAACGAAACGTAGGTTTTCAATTAGAGCGAAATAGATGTTGTTTCATAAAATTCTGTAACACGGTGATAGTAACTGACAGATAGATAACATTGGTCAGGAAATGTATTATTAAACGCCTACTTTGGTTTACAATTTGCAAACATAAAGTTAAAACAAAAAAATTCCAAAAATAAGTCATCATTTTAAAGTGACCTCTATTTTTTGCTCGCCAGTGTATGATTAGATACGAAGATCGTAGAAGATCGAATCCAGGAGCTGTGTTTTTGCCACGCTGTATTATTTCGAAGTATTCGTTCTCATCTATAGCTTTAATATCGTCATTATTTGTGTTTGAAGAAGTGAAGTAATTGTGCCAGTCAGATACTTGATCGAAGTTGTTACTATCACAGCGGGGGTCGTTTATTGGTGTAAAAAGAGAATTTTTCTGCAAAAATATTTGCTTTTACTGCTTCGGTAGTATATATTTGGTTGTTACATGTAAAGTTCGGTAGAAACTAGAAATGATGTTTTTTTGTATTTAGCTAGTTTTTTTATCTTTGTCCAATGCATTTTGCCTCTAACCTCTTCTATTTCTTGGCATATTTCTAGCCACTTTTCAGTTTCATATTGTTTCATAATAATTTGAATGTTCTTATTTAATCTATTTATTTCAGTCTTTAACAATCTGTTTGCTGTGATAGTATATTCTCTATACATTTGTTGTTTTGTTTTGATTAGTTTTAGAATATATTTTGGCAGTCTATGTTTGTATTTTTTTTTGTAGTATGTGGACTATGTCTGATAATTGAGTTCGTGAGGTTGTCTTGGAACTCAACGATATTATTTATATTCATTTCATTTTCTGTAGTGTTTATATAGCATTGAATATCCATGTTAACTGCTTCTATATTTGTTAGTCTGATGTTAGTTATTTTTATTGGGTTAGTGATTATAACTGGGATGTCAAGATTCAATGTAAATTTTATGCCAAGGTGGTCACAGCAAAGGTCGATTGTTAGTTGAATATTAACTGTGATGTTTTTTAAATTCATGGTATGAAGAATTAGGTCTGATGTTGTAACGTTGTTTTGGGGTATTATAAAAAATTGTTTTGTGTGTCTTTTCATACAGTCAGCATTGTTTAGAAAATTATTGAGTTGTCTACTTTTCCGTCAATTTATGTTGAAGTTACCAACAATAATTGAATAGGTATATAATGATGCTTTAATGAAAATATTTTGTTCAATGTCCGAATGGGGATGAATGTAGGCCAGGAGTATGTAAAGATTATCATTCTTGAAAAGTATGGTGAAATGGAGACATTCATTCATGAATTATATTATGCAACTAACATTAGAAATCCCAAAACGTTAAACCTATACGTTAAATACAGGGGTGTACCAAGATACACATTTTAATTGAATTCTGTTGGTGACAATGTTTCAACTATGATATCTAAATATATAAAAGAAAGTGGTGTTAGTTAGACTATTTATAACTCAAGAACGGATGAACCGATTTGGCTGAAAATTAGTGGAGAGGTAGCTTATAATCAGGAGATGGACATAGGATACTTTTTATCCCGTTCGACCGCGTTTCCGTCAAGTCACTATAAATCGTGGTATAACATAAACGCATCTCACATGAAATAACAAAACGCTAACGACAGTGGAATATCTCTCTCTCTCTCACGTTTCTTTTCGGTGCATGATGCCTGATCGACTTTTGTTTATTAGGTCTGTTCGTGTTAAGGAAAATGTTACACATTTCTTACACTTTTAAAAAAACTCGAATTCTGATTGGTTGAAAATTCCAATTCAACCAATCAGAATTAGTGTTTTAAAATTTTCGTACACAAACCTAATTTTCAAACAAACATTTACACGCCACCACGCAAATATTATCGAGCAAATCATGCTTGCTATGGAAATCTGTATCCGCGCGTTACATTGCCCGGACTCTAATCGTAAACAATGCCGCGACCAAGACGATCAAATCTTTCCCGACAAAGCCGTAATGCAAGAAGGATACGAAACATTGCAAATGAAATGACTGAAGAAGCACAAGGAATTGCCCGTGAAGAGCTCCGCGTTAGTATGGCTCGACTTCGTGCTTCTCAATCACAAGATCAAAGAGAGGCAGCACGTGAAACGGCTCGGTTGGCAATGCGAAATCGTCGAGCGAATAACAGAAATGAAGAAGTAAATAATTTTCGACGCAAAAGAAGAAATGTATCAAGTGCTGATTTGAATCGAGCAGCGTTTCGATATGATTGCAGCACTGATTACTGCTTGCATCCTAGCGTTTGCATTGGGTCAATGGACGTTGTTTGCGAGTATTGTGACGCGTTTGGTACGCGTACGCGTTTGGTAGTAAGTAAATTGCTAAACAATGTGATTTACGCGACGATACTCAAAGGAAAATTCGAAGGTGAGGAAGTACTCATTCCGAGGATACCGATGATCCCAAACTGTAATGTATGAAACATGTATATGTATATGTGGAATGATAAAATACTACACAAACGATATGCCGTTTGAGTTTAAAAGACTTCAATTTCCGATCCGTCTTGCATTCGCCATGACCATTAACAAATCACAAGGACAATCCTTGAAAGTTTGTGGTCTGAATCTGGAAAATCCATGTTTTTCACATGGTCAATTATATGTGGCATGTTCACGGGTCGGAAGACCATCTGCGTTGTTTGTACTTGCACCTGATAATAAGACAAAAAATGTCGTGTATCACAAGGTGCTTAACTGAAAAGTGCAACCTATGCACCAAAATACATGAACAATAAAGAATCATTAAAATACTTGATTTTTTTATATATTTATATATATCTTTCCAAATAAAAAATAGAATTAAATAAAATCTAAAGTTTGTTTATTTACTGCCTCTAAGGCGGAACAGAGTTCGCCGGGTCCGCTAGTAATGTATATTATTTAGGTGGATGAAAGTAAATAAATTGACCACTATCTGTGAATTGTTCCAACTTCTTGATTAGCACTGCAGATTTGCATAGGGGCATTATGGCACATTTATTAAAACCTCATATACGACGCTCTAATCGCGGCTCACGGTTTGATTAATGATTTTTAGAGGTTCATTATGCCTCAAAGTGTAAAGGCAGCCAGATCGCGGCAATTAAGTGGCGGTGGCGGCGGTGGTGGCGGCGTGTGTGGGTGTACGTGTCCCCGATCCTAATTAGTGATAGGACCTGAATTGTGGATGGTAAATTGCGATCCGAGTGCCCACCTTAATTCCGCCCCCGCGCATTAAGTCATGTTTAATGTGCGCTTTACTTTCGCGAGATAACCGCCCCGTTGTATCACCGTCTAATCGATTAATGAAGCGTGTAAATTAGGCCCGCAAACGAGTTGTTAATGCGCGCCCTCCATTTCTTCGGGGGGCGAATTATTGTTTTCGCTGGGAATCTGTGCGCTGCTGTGCCAATTAAGCCCGCCGACTAAATATTTCTGCGGCCCGGCTCTGTCCCCCGAGACGAAACAATCTGGAAATCAGCCACTGGCCATGATCAAAGCTGAAAGGGCACAGAGGCTAAAATCTCCGGAGACCCGGCCTCTTGCTCCGGCCCTTTCACATACGTGTGCATGTGTATACGGAGCGTGTGGGTGTTGGAGTTAAAATTTCATTAATTACAGAAGAATGGAAGACAAACAATTCCCCGGTTCGGGGGAAATACCGCGCGTGTTTGCGCTTTTAATTTGCGAGAGGACGGCTGCAAAAGGTTGCTCTGCACTGTAAATAATTCAGTTATTGGCGCTTAATCGGGGATTATAAATAAATTTGCAGGCGTCGATACGAAAGGATCCTTCGTCGATACGTAAATGATTCAAAGCGCAAACGGACGTTCGCTTTCGGGCCAGATAACTCCATTTAATCACGGCTGTTAAAACGACGTTCTACCTTGCAAAGCAAAGTTATTTTATTATGCAACTGCCCTTAATATTTCAAATAATACAAACACAATGCAATTTTTATAACAATTTGCAATGTAAACATATGACTCTTAAATGCCACAGAGGAAGGCCCCCCCTTCGGGGGCGCAAACTCTGAAACAAACACGCCGCCGACTCTTAAATAATTGTTTCATTATGTTCGTAACTATGGCAACATAATGTACTTCATAATACAACATGGTTACATTATGAAAATAAAACATCAGATTCACTGGGATGGTTACACAACCTGATAAATAACTAAAACCTGATGACGTATTTTCAATAGAAGATCTTTGAACGTATAGGGCTAAATATATTCTTGTGTTGCCAGTTTGTTTGTGGGCAATAGAGAGTCTTTTGCATTTGCTGCTAACCCTTTTATTTCCTCCCACTTATTTATCATACCTGCAACCCAATCTTTGGTTGTCGAACTAATAAGCGTTCCAGAAAAACGTCTTTCTAGCACGGTGTGTTTTAAGATTGCCTAGTAACAACAAAATGGGCATATACATATAAATAAACGATGGTGTTATGACAGAATTCTAAAGACATCTTCTGTAGACCGTGTTACAAACCTTGAGGTGCTTAAAAGGCCAAACAAAGAAAAACTAATAAATACCATGTCATGAGAGGCGAACGCCACAGGTTGCAGAGCCTAATTATGGAAGGAAAGATAAGGGAAAAGAAAAATATAAGAAGAAGAAGGATTACCTGACTTAGATATTTAAGGGAATGGTTCGGCCTAACATCCAATCAACTAGTTAAATCAGTTGTCAATAAAGTAAAGAATGTCACGACAAAATACAACCTCCGATAGGAGATGGAACTTTAAAAAGAAGAAGTAACAACACATTTATTGACTAACTTTGATTGACATTAAACGTCAGGCAATACTAATTTTTATTCATATAAATATTAAATGTTTCCACTATTGCTGGAAATCCGAAAACCAGAAACCAGAAGCTTCATACTACTATTATTGGTTATTTAGAAAACTACCAGTTCAACCTTCAGAATTTCGTTGATGACATTAATGTCTTTAGCAGATGACAGTCACTCAACAAATGCATCAATGCTCTTAAACCTGGCGAACGTGCTTGAAAAACTCTCTTATGCACTTATATAATAATATACTATTAATATTATTTAAATTTAAATATAATTGAAATCTTCATTTATGTCAATGTCATTGGACAACCAAACAATTTTGAGAACAAAATTTCAATTCAAGTAAATATTCAGTCAAATATAAAACTTTGTGTGCTACACGTACATAAAGCACTTTGTAGTCGACTAGTATACAAACATAGCTTCATAGTGCTATGTTTGTTATAGCGAAAATTATGCATAAGCACATACTTTATGGCATTGTGCCGTAAAGTGTGCCATAAAGTACCCATAACTACAAAATAAGCGCGGTCAAAGATTACGTTGTCTTCTATTCGTAGCATGCATTTCAACTTCGAGAACATACACTATAACGAATAAGACTTGTAAAGTTTTGACTAATTAAATGAAGTACAATGAATTAAAAGATAAATACATCTAATCTAAATTAGAACAATTTCCCTGGTTTAAAAGGTACGCAAGCATAACCTTTTCTGTAACTGTCTCCGCGTTTTTGATCCTTAACCATTGCCCATTGCCAAAACTTGCCAAAACTTGCCAAAACTTGGCTCAGCTTCTGCAGCTTTTTTCAAAATTTCATCACTTATTAAACCTTCGTCGCAACTATTCATTTTGGCAGAATTTGAGAAAAATTACCATTGGTGAAAGGTTACCATTAACAACACTTTAGTAACCGCATAAATCAGATCATCACAGAAAAACTACGCCAGCACAGGTCACCTCTTGTCAGTTTTTTATAAGCGGATTAGTTTTGAACAATTATTTATCAGAAATTTATAATAATGCTCTAGTCGGCTACAAAATAGTTTTTGAAATTCGTTTATAATTCCGCATTATGGCATTCGTGAAATTACAGCATTCGTGAAATTACAGCATTCGTGAAACCATTCACTCATGCCATGATCCTATGAATTATAAACTAATTTCATAATATACTATTATTGAACTAGCCCTCTTTATTAAGAAGTGCTCGACCTGTAAAGTCATGCATTATGCACTCATAACATAATTAGCTAGTAAATAGACAAACTTAGTATACACAAAATGAACTCTGAAGAAAATATGAATTTGTATGAAGATTTTTATTTAAAGCTGAAGAAACCGTATCAAGTCTCATTTAGAGGACGTCGATACAATGGACACAATGGCATCCTTCGAAATTGAACCACGATCAAAGATAATACACTTTTTTATAACTTAACTTGGGTGGCATAAAAAAGATGAGTCATAAAAAAGGTTGTATTTCATCGTATACAAGTGAATGTGTCGTTGCATCTACTTCCGGAATTTCAACATCAGGAAAATCTAACTGTACCATCAACATTAAAAAAAATGAGTTGTACTGTTTAATTAATATGTTAATTAATATCAGCAACAAATTAGCCTATTTATTTTTACGACTTTAGAGTACATACAGCATTGCCACTTTATGACGTATTATTATCACATTAACGCATAATATTATAATTGTGCTATAAAGTGAGGGAGTAGTAGTATGAACTTCTATTACATATACATAATTTACATAACACCAATAATACATACAATAATATACATAACATACATTGATGTATGATATGATACATTATATATGGATGACGTATTGACTTTGATCTTTTGACATATAACATTTTGACATTCGTAACCATATCATTCTAATGCTAGTCGCCGATAAATATATATATATATATATATATATATATATATATATACCGCGCGTTTTTTTTATCTCTGAACATAGGCCATGTTCAGTTTTAAAACGACAGTATCAATTGCAACCAGTTATGCAACCAACATTACATGCGCCAGCAACTCGATCATTTGAATTGTCAAAACTGTTGACAGAATATGTATTATATGCAAGAATTTTCCTGAGACACCAATCCCATCATTCCTGTTCAAATAGGAATCATCAACTGTTAATCCCGAAATAGTAACTCATTTGTAAAAGTGCCCTATTTCTTTCTTGCGTTGAATACATTTTCTGTCAATAGTTTTGACATTTCAAATGATCAAGGTACAAGTGCATATAATTTTGGTTGCATGCAATTGTTATGCAACCAAAATTTCATGCACGTGTTACTTGTTCTTTTGAAATGTCAAAACTATTGATAGAAAATTTATTCAACGCAAGAAAGAAATAGGGCACTTTTACAAATGAGTTACTATTTCAGGACTAACAGTTGATGATTCCTATTTGAACAGGAATGATGGGATTGGTGTCTCAGGATAATTCTTGCGTTGAATACATTTTCTGTCAACAGTTTTGACATTTCAAATGATCGAGTTGCAAGCGCGTGTAATGTTGGTTGCATAACTGGTTGCAATTGATACTGTCGTTTTAAAACTGAACATAGGCCTATGTTCAGAAATAAAAAAAACGCGCGGTATATATATATATATATATATATATATATATATATATATATATATATATATATGTTGTGGAACTGTACATATGAAATAATACCTTATCTAATGATATTCTACAGTGAAATAATGCATTTGAAGCAATTTTGTGTACTGACATGTGTTTAGGCTTATTCAGCCATTTTCAAAGGATTATATGTGTTTACAATACAATTTATTTGATTAATGACACATTTGATTAATTGGATTAATTCAAATAAAAAAAGGATATAGATTAAACATGTTAGAAGGGATGGAGATCAAAAAAGCTATTATGGAAGGAAAAAACATAATGAATAATCAAAACGAGCCCTTCCAAGACAATGATATTTTTATAGCAGGGATTCATTTGAATTAATCATATGTGTCATCAATCAAATAAATTGTATTGTAAACACATATAACTTTTGAAAATGGCCGAATAAGTCGAAACACGTATCAGGAAACTGATAAAATATACATATGAAACAAAACCAGAGTAATTATACATAATATAATGTATGTTTCATATGCATATTTTATCAGTTTCCTGACACGTGTTTCGGCATATTCAGCCAATTTCAAATGTTATATGTGTTTACAATACAATTTATTTGATTAATGACCCATTTGATTACCATTTGATTACAATTTATTATAATAATACAATGTTTCATCAAGATATTAGCACCAAAAGTATTAATTTTATTAAATACGTAAGTGATACGAAACTAGCTACATTATATAGAAAAGCACAATTGAAAATGAAGAAATATGTAATTTGTAATCATATCTGGTTCAATGCCAATTGCCTCAAACGTAAAGTGACACCTTCTGATATGAAAATCAAATGCTCAAACAAGTCAATAGAAGCTAAAAGATTATTAGAAAAAGCTACAATATATTGGCTACAGTTAAAGAATAGAAAGTGGTACACTAGAAGATTAAACCTAGGAGAACATCTTAAAGTTATGCACATAGAACTAACAAAACGGCTAGATAACATAAAACTTGATTATTTCATCTCTAATGTTTATGATATGGTAAGAATGCAGTCATATGAACATTATAAGAACGAACTGAGAAAATTGAACAAACTAAAACCACTAAAAGAAGAAAACATTCCAGCGTCAAAGACATTACATAATTTCTACCCACGATTAAAGAATCTAAGAAATATTGATTTAAATATTGAGGCACGAGATAGAACTTTTAGATAAAGGCTTAAAATATTCAGTAGCACCTAGAAATAAATTTCCCGATTTAGAAATACTTGCGTTAGAAACTTAATTATCGCTCAATCGAATAAAAGTTAATTCAAACATAGAAAAAAATCCTTTTGCAAATATTATCAGACAAGGTTTTAATACATCAATGAGAACAAGGAATAAAGATAATAGAGATGAAAAACTATAAATAACATTAGAACAAAATGCGGAGACAGAAATTTAATAATTTCTAAAGCAGATAAAGGTGATACTATAACTATCATGAAAAAATAAGAATACATCAATAAAGTCAAAAAGTTCATTGAATATTGGAATGTGTGTGTATCCATTCTGAGTTATGTGGTAATGGAATTGTGTTTATGCACTCTCAGGTGTAGGGTAATGAAACCTTTTGTTTTTATGAACTAGCTTTGGCTCCCAAGAATCCAAATTTCTAAGAAAATATAATAGAAGTAATGAAATCAGCAAAATCCAATTTTGTAATTATTAGGGTATTTAATCTGTATTATGTACACTTTATAATACATATAAATAGATTGGACCAAAAAATCTTCTTTCAAAATTTATTAAATTGAGTTACCGGATCAATGCATACATTTCTATATCGTCTCTCCTTATGTCCTGAAAATATTGAAAATCATCATTGACAGTAATCGGGCACCGTTTGCGGTAATGCTCAATAGAAGACCCACCGCACGTGCCGATATTTCTCTTATATATGGATGCGGCGGAATATCTCCGAAAATTACATCCAGTCTCTATTTGGAAGCAGGAATTTATAAAGTCCGCGTACGTGGATCGGAATTTTTATACAGAATCGGCTTGAAATATGTCAGTAAGACGCGGCCCGGGGCGTTATCCTCGTGGTGAAAACAGGCTTTACGCCGTGCGCACACAAGCCCCGTACGCGCTCTTTACGTGTCCCCAATTTCAAGCGTCGAGGTGCTTAACACCTACATCCACTGCTCCGATGGGCGCATCCTGATCGCCATGGGATTCACGTACGAGCCGTACAACACCCCCGCATGCAATCATAAACTTTTATAATGCAGAACTAGGCTTCGAAATGTTACTTCGAGCATCGACATGTAATGCTCGCCACTCGTGCGAGGCGAAACGCAGGAACGTTTCTGCACATACCGTGGAAAGGAGTTAACAGCCCTCGAACGATCCATTGGACGACAATTCACACACGTTTTAGAAATGGAGGTTATATGCATTAACAAATATGTATATTATTAATCAATGCATCAATTAGATATTGTACTATTTTCAACTGTGGAGCAAGAAAATTTTATAGCACTTAATTTTATTGCCCCGATTCGCTCAACTCGAAAGCAGCTTATTCATTAGTCAGAACAGTTATTTAATTAACAAAATATGTATATTAAACAAACTTTTATTTACTTATATTTGTTTATACAGAGTGTTCAAGAAAGTGGGGTCCACTCTTACATGGATAAACCATTTACATTTTCAATTTTCGTTGACACTGTTTTGTGATGTTGCCATTTATCACATATATTTTATGTCATGAGTTCCATCTGTTAGCACTAAATGTAAAAGTGGACAAAACATTCTAGAACGCTCTGTATAAGGTATTTGGTCAATATTACTTGCTTTTATAAATTTCATTTATTGGCGTCGATTGCTAGGATTTTTGCAATATCAGAAAATTTAATAAACTCTAAAATATTTAAATTATGCGGCAATTACCTACTCTTTGGAATTCCGTTGAATATTTTCGCTTTAAAAGTAAGGGTCCGTGATAGATTTAAGGAAAACGTTTATCCGGTGTACATGCCAACAAAAATCCCTTTCAGTGCCACGCACTCTATATATACACACACAGTAAATTTCTTATGCGGATAGTGATACGTTACGTTGTTTTGCACCAAAAGTCTGCGGCTTCATATTCTCCGCACGTCCTGAAATAATATTTACTCTTGACGTGTACCCACTGATACTAACAAACGGCTCACCGAAAGTACGCGCAAACTTCAAACCGCATCTTCAACGTCGATAAATTTTCGGCACCTTTTCATTAAGCGACGAGCTTAATTTCCGCATAAAGAGTGTAGGCATGAATTAAATCCTGAGTTACTGTGTTAATACGGTCATTTTTACAACTATCCTAATCTAATTAAAAGGATCGAATTGTACCCGCCTCTCGCGCCGTCCGGAAGGGTTGCGATAAACCACCCCGGAACAATGCGGGGGCGAAAGTGGAAAATTAGATGTAAACTGCTTTAAGTCGGCATTAAATTCCCAGATAAGGCCCTGGAAAGAAGCCGGGGCCCGGCTTCCATGCAGTGATAAGCCAGCAGAGAACGCTGACAAATCGAACTCGACAATAGGACAAATCCAGCTGATTGTGTAAAGATTGCGGATATACGGTTCGGCTTAACATCTATATTGATTTCCGGTTAGTATATTAATTAAATCTCTTTGGGTCTCAGCAAGAAAGCTAAAGCACTATTTGCGGATGATTGGAAATTAACACACGTTTACTTCGAAAATTGAAATAATACAGTATTGAAATACAGCAATACAGTACAATACAGTACTACAGGTAGTAGATATAGAGATATAGAATAAATTTAAAGATGAAAAAGTACAAAGTATAGAAAATAATAATAATAAAACGGCGAAATATGTATATGTAAATATGGTTATATTAAATAATTAAGTTGAAAGATGTGTGGATACCACTTGGTGAAACATTATAATTAAGGTAAATCAAACACTTGGTTGAAGTTTCACTATATTAATAGAATTTATTCTACAATCGTTTCGATGTCACGACCATTGTCAAGAGTAACAGAGATACTCAATAGTACAGATACAGTACAGATACAGTAGAGATACTGTATCTCTGTTACTCTTGACAATGGTCGTGAGACAGAAATGATTGTAAAGTAAATTCTATTAATATAGTGAAACTTCAAACAAGTGTTTGATTTACCTTATATTAAATAGATATGGCGGGTCCAAAAAGTCCTATTAAGTAAGAGTTGCATGCAAAGCTTTATGTTCGATACTACAACAGTTTTTTTTCTTCTCTTTATTATTATAAATTACTTAAAATATGAAAGGCGAGCCAGTAAAATGTGAAGATTTCAAGGGGCTAAAGACTAAAAATAATGTAAATGGAAATTGAAAAGGTATGAATAGAAAGTCAATGAGTGACCATTTGGTTAATTTTTGTAGAAAACGGAAGTTTTCAAATGGCAAATGGGTGCAGCCAAATCCTAGTTTACTTCATGAAAAGCCTCTTCATCCCCAAAAATTAACAGTATGGTGTGCAATTTGACTAAATGGAATCATCGGAAAATATTTTTTTCGAGAATGTTGCTGGAAATGTAGTGACTGTGAGGAAACCATACGTTGTAATAATTCATTATTTTCTCACACCACAAATCTCCCGTTTTTAACAGGATGAAAACACGCCTTTTTAATGGGACAACAAAGACACCGCGAAAATCTCAATGAATGCTGTAAATATGTGCTAAGTGGCTAAAAAGAAATCGAAATTTGTTTTTTTGATAAATTAAAAGGTATGAATTTAAAGTCAATGAATTTCCATTTGGTGTGCATTACAAAAATTTTTGTTTGAAAGTCACATCCAACAAATGTCCCCCATTTAAGTTGCATTTTGAATTTTTGGAGCCGGACATGGAAGTTTGGCTCTCATTTCTTTTGAGAGATATCATATCAAACTTCCAAGTCTTTGCATTGGCAAAAATGCAAAATGCAACTTAAATGGAGGACATTTCGTCGGCTTAATGTTACAAGGTTGTATGTGCAAATTTGTAAAATTGGGAAAAACGATATGTTTGTTATTATAGAAAATGATGTATTGTGCACTGTAATTAGATTTTTTTTTATCACAGATTCTTAATCATCTGAATGTTACCTTCCAACAAGTTGAAAAGTCCCGCTTTGAAAATATATAGCCCTATAAAGCTGTAGATCTAAAAATTGAAAAAATGTTGTTTACATGCAACGTTATAACACCAAGCCGATGATTTGTTGGATGTTATTTTCAAACAAAAATTTTGGTATTGCACACCAAATAATAATTCATTAAATTTACATTCATACCTTTTAATTTATCAAAAATACAAATTTCGATTGGTTTTTAACCACTTAAAATCTTCCCATTTCACTGGCTACTTTTTAGTGTACAATTTACAATTTATAGTTCTCAGTTATGATGCTGAAAGATATCATGCAAAACCAAGTCCAAATCAACAAATAAATTTACATAAATGGAGGATATTTATTGTAAGTAATTAAAAAAAAATGTATTCTACACCAAATGGCAATTCATATGTAAAGTCAATGAATACCTTCTACGGACGAAAATAAAATTTTCGATTTCTTTTTAGCAACTTGAAATCTTCCCATTTCACTGGCTCACCTTTTAGTATCTAATTTACAATTTATTGTTCCCATGAAATCAAGTGTCATCTTTAAAATTAATGTTGAAAAGGCTTTTCTATGTTTGTGAGAGAGAATTGAAAAAATGGAGTTGCCTGTTTCTTGCCCCGAATATTAATTTTTGAAGATAAAAAGGTGAAACTGCCATTGATTACATCATATTTATATGTTGAGAACAATAAGAATGAAAAGATAATATTATTTGAACATATGAAGAGTCACTGTCTTCTCCATGGTCAAGAGTGTCCGCGGGGGCTTCCTCTCTTGCACCAACACGTGAATTATTGTCAAAGAGCTTTCTGTAGTATTCTTGATCATTCAGAGGTACATATGTCTCGACATGCCCTTAAGGTCTTTCATTTTCAACAGATTTATCTTTAAGGGTTCAAAGTAAGCATTGGTAGTCGTCATTGTGAGTTCAACATTGTCACGTTTCTTCAAGTTGAATTTTGTAAATATGCTCTTCTCCCCAAAAGATCTCCCAAAAAAAAACTCCAATCTTTCAAAAGTCGGGACATATTTGAAACGTCGCGGTACGCGGGATAAATTTCTAATAATCGGGACTGTCCCGCCAAAATCGGGACGTCTGGTCACCTTAGCTTAGCCCCGAGTTCACAGAGCTCGCAATAAAGTTTTCGTCCTTACTGTACTTCATCAGCCTATATGTAGATATGGAGAACTTTTCCATTTTCAAACCGATTGGTTGACCGTTGAAAGCTTGCTTTAAATGATCAGCAAAGTTGAAATTTTGTTCCATGGGAATTACCTTAAAGTTTTTGGAAGATTGCTTCACCAAGTGAATCCATTCTGAAGGTAAGTATCTCCTTCCTTACTCCTAGGAAGGAGACCTTCTTATTAGGAAGCTCTCCTTCCTTCTTTTTTTTTTCTATGAGTCCAAAGGAACTATCACATGGTAGAAAACTGTGGCCTGGTTCTGGGTACTGGTGAATTACCTGATTAATATGTACATTTGTATTAACCAAAGTGAACACATATTTGGTTAGAGTCTGGTTTTGGTTTTGTGCAAAAGCATTGTCGGAAAAATATGCAATGTCCTCACTGATACTAGTAGATCAGTTTTAATGTAGTGATGATGGAAGCTTATGACCTCATTGCTCCCTTTTTAAGTCGTCTGCTCATCATACATGTAAAATGTAGAGATATCTGTCTTCGCAGAGTTGATAATAATAATAATACTTTATTGATGTTTAGAACAGAAATGTTTTACATAAGTCAGATCAGTTCGTAAGTACATACATACATGAAATAAAATATAATAAAGTAAGATTAAATAGCTCAGCAGTATAATGCATTACCAGAATCCCCTATGGATAAACAGTCATGAGCACTCTACTGGTACTACAGATACGTTGCATCGTTGCATACATGTAGAAGTTGTACAGCCATAACTGCCTCTTATAGAAGACATCGTCTGCTGGTACATAAGGAAGAGGCAGATTTTGCTCACAATCGAAGCATAAAGATTCGGTTGCCTCATCTTCCTTGGTAAGAGTACTAAGCTCCTTCAGTTTTCTGTAAAACGTTTCGGATTTCATCCGAAAGTATTAATTTCACTGATTTAGTCTCTACATTAATGGAATTATATTTGATATCGCTGCAATTCATAAGAATCAGTTTATGATATTAGAAAGATCATGCACATTTGAAAAGACACATTTGCGTTTTCTTGTAATAAGCATAGTTTAGAAATAAATTAAATGACAATAACTAAACATTCGCAAATTTGTTTGAAACTTGCGCAAATGTAATATGAAATAAGATTGAATTTAGAGAGTGTTCGGTTGAAATTAGTTTAATAAAAATGTGGGATTAAAAATGAAGTGCTTTGATCCGTTTGCAGATGGAAAGTAACGCGGAAATTTATGCGGCAGTAAACCGGGTCCATGCGCGATCGCGCGGCGTTTAGCAGAAATTTTATTTTAATTCAGGTGATTGGAGTTCGATTCGGAATTTCCGAGCGATTTTATTTTACGAGCACACGTCCGCATAAAAGTCAATTTTTAGAGGCACGCAGAGTTAAAGGAAAGAATTCGATCCGAACTGTTATGGCCGGGCAGGAGGAAACGAGCGGCATGTGCAGAACCTCAATTTGGAGCAAACAGTAAATAGTAATGACGCGTTAAAGTGAGGTTAAGGAAAGTGGAGGGGCACTGGCCGCAAAAATAGCTCATTACCGGCGGGGTCGTGCCAGAAGATTAAATCATCTTGAATGTGTGAACCTGACGCGGAGTTCACACCTGCACATGCCACCCACACACCCACGCACCCACATAAAACCAGCTCCTGCTATTGCGGCTCTTCGGCCCCCCAATATATCGCCCAACAACCCTCCTAACACATAGTCGGAGAGAGTGATGGATCCCTCCCAACACCCTCAGTAACCCAAAATACATCCGGCCGTACATTTGCAAAAGTTTTACGTACAAATTCATTATTTACTCCGGAGCCATTACAGCAGCTCCGCAGCATGCAAAAGGGAAATATAAATCGATTGGCGATAAATTAGAAATTTACACCGATTTAAACTAATGCCGCATTCAATACAATAACGTACAGTGCATAAATAAGATCGGTAATCAATTGCGCTTCGCGGAACCAGAAGATAAATCCGCCCCCAGGACTCGAGGCAAACATCGACACGGCTGCATCTCATTACGGAGCATTAAGAGGCACTGGAGGTTGTAAATAAACCACCCAGTCACTCTCCGATATCTCAATCCGATCGACATCCTTCCACGATCCCGTAGGTGTATTTGTGGGCACACACCGGATCGTTGGCGGTGTTTATTTTTTCGCGAATCGAATCTCCAGGACGTGAACTCCAATTTATTGTCAGATAAGTGTGTGCGGATTTATGATTCGCCCCGGACGGCAATAAGTCGGTGCGTCGCGCTAAGCATAGAATAAATATTTCTGGATGACGAGGACTGAGCTTTTTGATCCTTGGTACGTGCAGCAGCGCACATCTTCTCATGCCAAGAAAGTTTCATGCGCTTGATCTTATACATTTTTACATTATGAACTATAAATGTCATTTAAGTACAATTATCTTGATTTTACTCCACAGCCTGTATCAATTAAGCCTGAATAAGACTTTGATAACATTAGGGAAAAGCACAGAGGAAGCTTTAAAGACCAGACATCCACGCATACTTTACGGCATTTTTGTAATTGGTGCATATTAATACCATAAATTGGACTGAATATTTGATATTGTGACCATGTTTGATATGACACAATCGCTGTAGCTTTGGATCTCAAAGTGTTGAATGAACAGGAAGTAAAAAATCTGCACATTTGTCATTAGCTTGTAAAAAATGCAATCAAAAAGGGCCAAAGTCAAAGCCAAAAAGTGCCGCAGAAGTTGGAAATTACATACAGGGTTATTTAAATTCGATTATCTCTATGGGGATATCGAAAACGGTCAGAGATACGAAATCGGTTAAATTGGGGCAAAGTTGCCTAATCATATGGGGAACCATAATCAAATAATATAAATGTATCGTTTATTGCACAAGCCCGTCAAGTGCACGTTTACAAATATTTTCTTTACATTATATCTTTGATATTAATATAGATTTTGGCTTGAAATTTTTATGAGTATTAGTTAACACACCTTTAAAATGAATATTGCCTGTAATTAAATTACAATATTTATCATTTACTTGTTAAGAAAATTTAAGAAAAAAATGTTGTTGCCGGGTTTCTGCAATTATATACTTGTTTAATGTAGAAACGTACATTTTTAATGTCAATTTTCTAATATTGATGTGGTATTATGATTTTTAACAAGAAAACCTAATGCTGTAATCTATATTGTTTTTACTTTAACACAGAATAAGACCCAAAACTGAGTTTTTCTCATATTAAAAAGAAATATTAAAATAGTATTAAAAATTAATTCTACAATAAAAAAATGACTCAGTCTATAGACGTACTCATCTTCATATTCCCTATCTATGTAGCATTCGCTTGCTTAGTATTCTACTGGCAGATGTTAGGGTAGAAACTTAGCTGCTTAGCTTCTTCAGGTCATAATTTATTTGTTATTGATGGGCAATTTTCCAGAAGGGCACGCTCTATCTGTTCAGTAGTTCAGGAATGTCCTTGTACTTTTTTAAGATAAACATTGAAGACCGAGGACGTAAAACCCTCAATAAAGTGCCTAACAACAACCTTAAACTAGCTTTTTAAATTTAAATGGTTTATGAGATGAGACTTTGAATTGGATTCTTTGGTTGTTAGAAACACTTCTTCCAGATGGTTAATCCGCGAAAACAGGTGCGAGTATCACATGATGGGAAATAGGAATATGAGTAGGTCTATAGACTGAAAGCAGTTACGAACTGTTGTGCGAAACTGGACGAAAACAAATAAATTAGGTTTAGGTACTGTAGAAACATGGAATGTAATATTGCTTGGCGGGTGTCTGCACTAAACGCAATATTCACTATAAATAATATCCCAAAAAATGAAATCTCAGTTAAAGCGATAATGCAGAAAAATATGTGTTCACAGAATGAGATTACGATTCCGTAAAAAAAAAATAATCTATAAAAATGACTGTCGACGGTTTCTGAAATAAAATATTGACTGTTTTTTTTAAATAGAAATTTTCGAAATTAAAAAAATGATCATATTTTCATTGTCACTTTTTCTCCTCTACAACTAAGGAATTTTAGATATTCGATCTGACATTTCGTGTGAGCAATCGTCATCTAAATTCATAAATATTGACCTGCATTTTTTATTTTATTTTTGAGTTATACTCGTTATACTACTATAATGATGTGCAACACTGGTTTAATCACTTTTTTTATATAAAAATTTAAAAAAAATTAATTGGAGTAAATAACAGCCCCATTATCATTAGAGAGAATGGCAATCTATTTGAATATTTATTATAAAACTATTATTTATTATTGTAATACCTATAATTCGTTTTCAATTGAAAATTCTATTTGGTATTAATATTAGTATTAGTTGTACTGATGTATTTTCTTGTTAAAAATTTAGTGTGGCACAAGATCAAATTAACTGTTTCTAACAATGTTCCGATTTTCAACTGTTTTCATTGCTAACTCTAGTTTGATTTTTAAATCCAGTTTATTATCCAGTTTTAAATCCAATAGTAGATATTTATTGGTTTTCATTTAAAAAGAGTTAATAAAACCTCAACTGTTACACATTATAATAGTATTAACGAGTAGAACTCATAAATAAAATTCAAAATGCAGGTCCTTACTTAAACATTTAAACTTTTTTGACGGTTGCACTCACACGAAACGTCCGATCGAACATTTAAAATTTCCTTGTTGTAGATGAGAAGTAGTGGCAATGAAAATGTGTTTGAGTGTTGCACATCATTATAATAGTATTAATGAGTAGATCTCAAAAATAAAATAAAAATGCACGGCCGTATTTAAAATTTTTAACTTGATGACGGTTGCACTCACACGAAACGTCTGATCGAGCATTTAAAATTCCCTTGCTGTAGATGAGAAATAGTGGCAATGAAAATGTGTTTGTTTCTTTAACAACTCTTCAAATAACGACAGAAAAAAATAAATGGAGGATTCAAAGCAACAACCAACCAACACCAAAAAAGTAGAAGCTGGGAAAACTGAGTTAAAAGTAAAAAAATTATAACTTTTGTATTTATGATAGTTGAAATTTTGGCATAAGCAAAGTTGTATTGAAATAAAATTTAGTTGTTTAAATTTACTAACCATTTATTAATCAACTCCATTCCTTCAATGGAGTTGGTTGTTTGTTACGATGAACTTTCTCAACAACCTGAGTTTGGTTTCTTATGTGCTACTATTATTATTTTAAAACAACTTTTTAATGATTTTAAAACATTGTGGTTATGAAAAAAAAAACACACAAAAAATACACAAAAATAAATCACACAGAAAACCATGGCTACATTGAAAAAAAGGTTCATTGTTACGAGTATGAAAAAAAAAACACAAAAAAACACAAAAAGAAATCACACAGAAAACCATGGCTACATTGAAAAAAAGGTTCATTGTTACAAGTAATTTTTTTTATCGTTTTCTACATCAATATCATTATCTTGAAATTATACTCCTCTCATTCTTGTAGCAACCTCAAGAGGTAGATGTTTAAAGTACTGCTGGTGGACTGTGGGGATGAAAGACATAAGAGACTGCATGTCCCGTTTTTAATGCATATCTTATTTTGAAAATATTGAAAACAAATTACATTTTATCAACTAATAAGGTGAGCCAAAACGTCGATTGAATCCTACCCAACCTGAACAACTTTGAGAGTTTCGTTCAGGCTTCACTTTTCAGCTTTGTTTGAAAAAGTTTTGCTTACACTTACAAAATGACATTGAACTGGTGGTTGTTTTGAATGTGAGGGTTAAATAAAATATATCTGCAAAGTTACCTTCATCACTTTCTGGGGACTAATCACTATCAAAATGCATTGTTTTTTCAAGACAAAACAAAACAAAACTAGAAACTACAGCCTAATCTAGAATTATTGGAGTTAAGTTTATTGTTGCTGTGAGACCTCGCTGTCACCTGTTAGAGCAACAACAAACTATCGCATTCTGGTAGCAAATTATCAAACTTTGGACTTGGTTTGATTTTGCACTGAAAAATATTCATTTTTTCACATACCCTACCATAACTAACTCAATTTTCATAAAAAAATGGAATTGGTTGGTTCGAACCTTTCAAATAATTTTTGAATTTTTTTTTTTTTTAATTATCTCGGTAACCATTAAAGTGGTTTGAAATTATCTTTATTGATTATTATTTCCCATATGATTACGCAACTTTTCCCCAATTTAACCGACTTCCTTATCTCTTACCGTTTCCGATATCCCCATACTGATAATCGAATTTGAATACTCCTGTATAGAAAGGAATACAACAGATTTGTTTAATGGACGAAAGAGCAACACGCGAAATTGCTAAGTATGTTGACATTTAAGTACGACTTTAATTTTGATGACGTTGTTGTCCTTAGCAACTTTAAAGAAAACGCGCTTTTTTTTAATATTGATTTTAAACACGCTGCACCGTGTTTAAAAGACAACATTACGTACCAATACAAAAAAATGTATAAATCCTTGTTTCATAAAGATAAACATTTTCACACGGCGCTTAAAATTGTGCAAATGCAAGCTTAAATAGGCCAGTTTAAAACGGTAACAAAGCAATACTCCACGGAGTAATTTGTATAAGTAAGCCTGTCTATTTGTTATATTACTTTTTCAATTGGAAAAAACGCCCCCTCTGCATATTCATCTGCCCTTTAGATGCCCAGGCACATTGAAATTCGCGAACGCGCCTTTCGCCGAAGTGATATGCCCCATCCCCTGATGCAATTACCATATTGCAATCGATTTTTCACAGGAGGAGGGCCCCCAATATTTAAATATTTAATTAGGACGTTTTCCGCTTGAAAAATTGCTTAATTTAGTTTGAATATCCGGTGCCTACAGGAAACCTGAAAGCTATTATTTTTATTGCAAAATTTATAGTAGTAATTACTACGGTTTTATATTACAAACGATAGAAACGATCTTTTAATGCAAATGGTCAATGCTAGATGCTTTTTGAAATAATGACAGAAGAAATTGTAATACTTATATAATAAAGTTATTTGTCGCAATTACGAAATTCTAACTATTTACTAAAAATACTAGTTTCAAAAACTTCACTGTACAAGGTGTCCCACAACTTCTTGGCATAAATCTAGGAGCATGCAAGGAAAGGCAAAATTAAATGCCAAAAAAGTGCCAAAGCCTAGAAGTGCTAAAGCCAAAAAGTGCCAAAGTATTCTTATTAACATTTCTACTAAAGTAGACTTGGAAATCTGATATTTTGTGACGAATCACCCACTATCAATACAGATATTCACAAATAATTACAATCATCTAAGAAGTGCCAAAGCCAAGAAGTGCCACAGCCAAAAAGTGCCGAAGTGCTGTAGAAGTCGAAAGTTCCATATAGAAAAAAATACAACAGATTTATTCAATGGATGAAAGGACAACAGGCAAAATTGCAAAGTATGTTGACATTTAAGTACGACTTTAATTTTGATGACGTTGTTGTGCTTAGCAACTTAGAGACAACGTGCGTTTTTCAAATAATTTATATTTCTAATCGCTTTTGTTTCCAAAATATAGGACCTTAAAATGTTACGTAGCAAATCTGTTTTTTTATTAACATTTCTACTAGAGTAGATTTGGAAATCTGATATTTTGCGACGAGCCACCCACTATCAATACACATATTTACAAATAATGACAATTATCATCTGAGTATGAACACAGTGTCGTAGAAACAGGGGTTCTACTATGGTTATGGCTACATATAAACTTTGAGGTTAGGTTTTTTTTAAATCATTGCGCAGGGCAATTACTAAGTAGCAGTACCTACTTAGAGAGTGGACAATTATTTCATTGTCAAGTAATCCGTTATCAATTATCGATCTGAACACCTACAACATAATTTAAGGTATATTGTAATAATAATAGTAATGTATTACTTTCCACATCACTATTATTATTACAGAATACATTAAATTGCCTATACCATTAAGAACGTAAAAAAGTAAATCATGCAATAAATCTCGCTGCTTTTAGGATCGGTGGTTTAGTAATGAGCGCTGCTCCGCTGGGGTTCTCAGGTAATCGTCTCTTATGGTGCGTGCCTGCATAAAGTGCGACATAACATGCTAATTTATATGATTACAGTGACGCCGATGTGTGTAGTTGGAAGCTATAAAGGTTACCCCCAGCACTGGGTGCCCCAACGCTGTTTCTCAATTTAAATTAATGCCAGGGAGGTGCGCTCGTAGACACCGGGGTTATGGTTATCCAGTTTATTCTAGCCCCACACGCGCTGTACTGCCTGTTTCTTCTATAAACAAGACGCACACACACGTACACACCCCGCCGTTTACATAATGAATTCCCTCGTTAATATTATGAACTCATTTGCATGCGGATTGTTCACGGAAATGATTAACCTATATGTATACCGGCGAGCCATCCAAATCCGACACTATCGTGGTGATAACTGGGAATTCAAATTTCAATTATAATCGGATATATTTAATTCTGCCAAGATTAAACGACATTTTTAATGAAATATTCAAACTACTCGTAGATACAAGCAGAATTATGATTATACTTCACGCAAATATAGTTTGTTTTTATGACATTGACTTGCAATAAAAATTATAAGGGTGGGATTGTTAAACCATTTCAAGTTAGGTATCATAAAAGTCCAGGTATCGGCCGGCCCATTGTCACTGGCAACTCTTTGGTGCATCAACATTCAAGCCAAAGCCTGGACTGGATACCTGGACTTTTATGATACCTAATCTTCAAGTTAGGTTAAGTGGTTTAACAATCTCACCCTTATAATTTTTATTGCAAGTGAATGTCATAAAAACAAACTATCGTTGCGCGAAGTATACAAGTTTTACTTTACAACTATTATCAGAAAATCGTTAATAAATTATAACGTCAGTATCATTTAAACTTTGATAATACGAGAATAGAACTAAACGGATTTGGTATTAAAATAGTTCCTTCTAAAACAATCTATGCAAATGTCGAACATTAAAACTAACAACAAACTAACGTGGCAAAAGACAGAGAACTCTGAAGGACCATGGAAGAGGCTGGATATAGGCCTATTCTGGTGTCTAGGCCTTAGGCCAGTGGAAAAATCAAGGCTGAGAAGAATATGAGGATAATCGTAGATTATAGACACCATGTTGCTTACAAAATTAAAGATGTTTCAAAAGATATTCTGAAAACGGAAAATTTAACAATGTATTTAACAATTTAACAATGTCAATGTAAGATTGACTTCTGTTATATGCCTCCATAAAAATGGGATAATGGAAAGTTAGATACCTACGAAAATGTGTGTCCTTGGTCACTCAACAGGTCATCTAATTCATCTTTACAAAGTTGTTTTGGGTTTTTCAATATACTTTGATTGTATGACTTCATACATATGATTCATTTTGGATTTTAGTGTCCCTGCCATCGGTCACCCGGACGTATGCCTGATGGAGGGTCACTAATGGGGCCCCACACCAAACTCTTTCGTGTGATTTTTTTTAATACTTTCTTCACCTTATATTTACTGGGGGCCTCATTTCATAATCATGCCCAGGGCCTCTCAAAATCCAAAGCACTTTTCTGCTCTTTTTTATGTACACATGTAGCCCGATATTTTATGACCGACAAAGGCTCATATTTTATTTTAATTGCAATGAAATAGTAATTTTAGAACGAAAAAAACCTGCTCATATAAGTCAAATGGTTCAACAGAAACTCAGTTTTTTGTGTCTCATGAAAACTTTTAAATTTCAGAGATACGTCCTATATGAATTTTGTAATTCAATTAATGACACCATTCGAATAATGAATATTTCATTTAATAATGACACCAACTGTACAAGTACAACAGCATTGTCATGTTGCCTACACAATTAATCTTATCCTCTTAGATGATTTGCCAATCTGTAATTCAGGTCCACAAATTGCATGAATTGCGGAAAGAAACAGTGCAGATAATGTCCAGAACAAAGCTTGAATTAGGTAGGGAAATAATTTGATGTAGAATGTGTGAAACTTTCTGATTCATGATTTATCTTAAATAATGCGATTTTAAATGATATACTTAGCATTTTATTAATAAAATTTTGAAATTCATTAATTACTCTGGCAAATCAATTCTACAGATTACGAAGATACGACGAAATAACAAATAATTAAATTACTACGAATTTATACTGGTTGATTTGGAACGGTTTTTCTAATTTTGATATATAAAGTGTCACTTTTCAACACTGACAGTAGGTTTGGTTAGGTTAGGTTACGTTCGGTTACGTTAGGTTAGGTTAGGTTTTTCTATTTTTTACATATAAAGTGTCACTTTTAAACACTGACAATAGGTCGTATCCGAAAGGTCGTACTTTTCGTAACTAGTTAGGAAATGTAACACTTTTCGCAACTAGCGATGAAAAATATATTTTAACACTGGATTTTTGTGGAATTACTGATGAAAGCTCATGTTGTGCAGCTTCTTCGGTATCGCTAGGGACATTATCCGAGTCTGAATTGGACATTTTCACTTTTTGTGTACCCACAACGCTTGGACAACGACTGTGAACACGAAACTTCAAACTAATAAGCAAAATTACAATACTACCTAATTTTCAATGAAAATTATTGAATTTTGTCGGTATGGTCAAAATTTGAAACAATCTTGTATGTAACACGTTATGAAATGCCGTTTTGTATTACATGATGCATTTCATAACTGGTTACATAAATAGCTATTAAATCAGTTTCCATAAAAAAATATTTTCTTCCAAAATGAATTTTTGAACTTTGTGAAATTAAGTCACATTCACACAGCAAAAATGTTGTACAACACACAATGAACACGACTGTACAATTGTTTTAAAATCTTATTATATCAGTTATAATACAGAGTGTTCAAGAAAGTGGTGTCACCTTTTCTAATTTGCTTTACAAAATCGACGTAAATATTATAAATATTCTCAGATGACAACTTTAATGAAAGTTTTTTTGAATCACCTGATACAATTAGACCGAAAACTTTGCAAGCATTATTCAGACAAACATTTAGAACTATTTTTAATTCTACTGAAAACTTGAATACTGAGGCCGACCTAGAAAAAGGGTTGTACCTCCAGAGGAAGAGTGCTGAGGTATAACATTTATTTTTGAGAGTTGCATAGAAAGATTGTAAAGAAGATTTGTAAAACATTTGATTAGATCTACAATTAGACTGAAAACTTTACAAGAAGTATTCAGGCAAACATTTAGAATATTACGTGAAATACTGAGGGCGAATATGTGGGCACAGAGGCTCAAGCTCTCCCAGACATATTTCAGTAGGCTCTGAACCAGTTGTATAACTTGTTTTACAATGCAAGTAATGCTATTTACAAATAAGAATCAGAACACCTTTCTTACAAAAAAAAAAAATTGAACTAAATGTACATTTCCATCTCGATGCGATCATCTTCAGTAGGAGAACTGTACTCTTATTTAAAGATTATTTCACAAGGGCACAAATATTTGTGCAAGTTGTTCATGAAAAGTATGGAGATCCATATCTTTATTGCAAATTTTATAGGTAGGAGATGATTTCCCTGAATGTACAGTCGTGTTCATTTAAGTGTTGCACACCATTTCTGCTGTGTGAATGTGATTTAATTTCACAATGTTTAAATAAGTGTTGTCACAAATATTTTGAAAGGTTAGATCTAGGTCTATTTAATTAATGATACAATGCGAGCCTTTGTTGAGTAAAAACACAACCACCGATAAACTTTTAACGGCAGAATGAAGTCTGAATGAGTGTCTCAAACAAAAATTATACAACAAACTATAGAGTTCTATATAATATTTTTTGATGTTGTGTTAATTGAACGAAGTTTCTGTAAACTTACACATTTTGATTTCTCGGATGTACAAGAACACGATTTCAGACCTATAGTGGGTACCAGGTACCACCTTTCAGTGGTGCAGAGCTTAAGAACTACTGCAGCTGGGGCTTTGATTCTCAACTTTTGGATGGCAATAAATCCTGAGTAAACATAATAAATAAGAAAATTAAAAAAATTAAAAACAATAAAAACAAAATTGTCCAATATACTGCAAATATTCTTCTTCTTCACGTGCCATCTCCTACTCGGAGGTTAGCTATCATCGTGGCTATTCTAATCTTTGAAACAGCAGCTCGGAAAATATCTTTAGAGGTGCAGCCAAACCAGTCTCTTAGGTTCCGCATCCAGGATATTCTGCGTCTTCCCACACTTCTCGTGCCTGATATTTTCCCCTGCATAATTAGCTGCAGTACATTATATTTATCCCTTCGCATGGTATGTCCCAAATATTTCGGCTTTCTGGTCTTTATCATGTGAAGGATTTCTAGGTCTTTCCCCATTCTTGTGAGGACCTCGGCATTCGAGGTTTCGTCCGTCCATGAGATCATCAGGATTCTCCGATACGTCCACATCTGAAAAGCTTGGAGTTTGTCGCTAAGGTGTTGGTTCAGTGTCCTTCTCGTAGTCTATAAAACAAGCGTGTACCCCGACATTCATATCCATACATCTTTGTAGTAGCACGTTAATGCCGAATAAGGCTTCTCGTGTTCCTAAACCATTTCCGAATCCGAATTGAGTGTCGCTAATATCTTGCTCAAGTTTAGTGTAAAGTCTTTTATGTATTATTTTCAGGAATGCTTTCAAGGTATGGCTAATAAGACTTATCGTTCTGTAGTCACTGCATTCTCGGGCATTAAACTTCTTCGGCATCGTAATAAATATAGATTCAAGCCATTCTATTGGTATTACGCCTGTTCGATATATGGTATTGTATAGGTGAACGATTATTTCGATTTCTTCATCTTCTACTAGTTTTAGTAGTTCTATGGGCACTTCATTTGGACTTACAGCTTTTCACCTTTCAAGCTCCTTATTGCATGTTCTACTTCGTGTTTTGTTATTTCAAGGCTAGGGCTGTGCAGATATTGTTGCGTTTTATTTTGAGGGCATCTCGTGTCGTTAAATAGCTCTTCAATGTATTCTTTCCAGCGTATGAGTTTTTGGGCTGGGCCTGTTATTATTTTGCCGGATTTCGTATTTATAAACGATGTCACTCGTTTCTTATTAGTTCCTGTTAGTTCCTTAATTTTCTTATGTAGATTGAAACTGTCGTATTGACTTTGCAGTTTTTCGATATCTTTGCATTTCTCAGACATCCAGTTTTCTTTTGCATGACGAATTTTTCTTTTGATGGTTTTGCGGATCTCTTTATATTTTATTTGGTTCCAAAATTGAAATTAGGGAACCCCAAATCCCCCAATCCCAAATTTGCAATTGCAATTGCAAATTGCAATTTTGAATAATTGAACATTGAATATTGACAAAATGTCAATTTTATTATTTTGGTTTGTGAGCAAAAAAAAGGTTACAAACTACTAATATAAATATTTAATCTTTTACACATATTTTTACTAGCAATATATGTTTTAATGTGTGAATTGTTACAATGATAATAACTACAAAATTGACAAAGTAATATGCGTAAGCAACAATATAACTTAACAGCTCGCGTGCCCGTGTGTGTAGCTTATTTTTTTACGATTGCAACGGCAACACACACATCTGATTTACGCGAGTGCATAAAAATGTTGAATAAAGTTAACGAGGTGTATAATTTATATGGCCCAATAAAGTCGGAACTACCTAGAGGAAATAAACTTCTTGCCAACTTCTCAATAACATCCACTTCATATGTGAGCCGACTGTCCGGCCATGCCTCGGTCATTACGGTGGTCCTTGCCCCGGAGCAGGAGGAAAAAAAGGGGCCATTACGTCCGGCGCGGCCTGCACTTGCAGGAAGCGTGGTCAACATTGTTAAATGGTAATTGGTGCATTTGAAGAGCACACGTTTATACAGGGAATTTACGGCGCTTTACTTGCGACCGCTTTCGAGTAACGAGTTTGTTTTCTCAACTAAAGCTTTGATGGCACGGACCCTAGAAATCAGTACAATGGAAATAAGCGCATGGAGAAAGATATTTTAGAAAATCAACTGAAGACAGCTCATTAACTCTTCCATATTAATATACACAGTCGGCCAGTTTAATCAATGCACGCAAATTACTCCGAAGATATATTCGATAGCGAAAATTAAAAGTTGTAGGGTTATTAGGGGGACATATCATCGGCTTGGTGTTACAAGGTTGCATGTAACATTTTTTTTAGTTCTATAGCTTTGCAGGGCTATATGTTTTCAAATCGGAACCTTTTACCTTATTGGAAGATTAAAATTGGATCATTAGGAACTTGTGATAAGAACATATCTATTGACAGTGCAAAATTTATCATTCTTTGATATAGCAAACATATTTAAAATCCTTATTCCCAAATTTACAAATTTGCATATACAACCTTGTAACATTAAACCGACGATATGATGATGATCTTTAACTTAACCTTGAAGTTGACTTTCAAGATCATTTCAAGGACAAGTTGAAGATTTTAAATGGTAACCCTTCTTTTGAATTTTTATTTTGATACAGGGTCGTCATGTTAGTATAGCTGCGTAAAAAGTTCACATACCTTACATGAGAAAATATTCGAGAAAAAATTAAAGAAAAGTTTACTAAAACACTTGCTTATCTGCGGAAAATTGGCAGATAATTTCGACAAAATCGTCAGCCTATCATTCAAAACATAAAGTTTACAAAAGAAAATTGCTAGAAAATTAGAGTTTGCAATTAGAAAATTGATTTTGTATCTTTAGAAAACTGAAATTTAGAATAGAAAATGAATAGTTTATTTCCAGATTACGGATATGTGCTCCTTGAAAAATAGGTTTGTCATTTTTAAAAGTGCTACGATTTCATACCCTAACTAAATTTACAAGTTGTACTGACTTACAACTTTTATATTATTGCGCATTACGTATTTTTATATCGTATTTATTCTATATTTTATATATTCTATATTGACATGTGTAAGCCGTTTGAGAGTATTACTATATATAAACTATTATTATTACACCACTATAATTCTCAGCCTCTCATTAATTAATCTTCGTAATTATCTCTCTTGGGCCCAGTTGTACGAACGTGGATCGCCTTGACCATGGTTAAGTTACCTAGGATACAATTGTTAATACAACGGTATCTTTAGAAACTGAACCACGATCAAAGATAACCCACGATCGTACAACTGGGCCTTGGATTGACATAGAAATTATACACGTATCTAAAATTATGGTAGTTTAACTCAAAACAACATGCAACTGAAAAATGTACAGTTCATGAATACATGTATACATGTATTCAGGTATGTAATGATTGGTATTTCCAATTAGAAAATTAATTGCATATCCCTGAAAATTGGCAGCTAACCAATTGAAAATTGTCAGTCTACTGTTAGAAAATTGTCACTCTAATTGGAAATCACAATTATTTCGAAAGTTACTGTCAATTTCCCATTGCAAATTTTAGTCTTCTGGATGAATCTGTTTATTTTCTAATTCCAAGATTTAACGATGTTACTGTCAAGTAATCATACTAGTGATACTTACCTACTAGCCAAGCAATTTCTATTATTTATAATTTCAATTTCCTATTTGTAAATTTCAATTTCATAAAGATACGCTCTACTATAAAGAAAACTCTTAAGTTACTAATTGGAAGTTTCAATTTTCTGGGTTGATATATCAATCGTAGTAGTGACTGTATTTGTTAGGGAATTATCCCTAACTGGCTATCGACCAACGTAGGTTCTTCTGTCGTGTGATTTGTGTAAATGTGTGTATTGAGTTAGGGCTTGTTACTCTAGAAATTCGCCCATATATCAATATTTTTTCGAAAATTTATTTTTTTGAGTAACGAACTCACAAGTTTCTAGAGATAATTTACCAATTTTAAGGAAATACATGATTAACTCGGTCAATTATGTATACAGTACTTTACATATCAAAGTTTAGAATTGAAATATAAATAAAACCATAATTACAAATTTTCAGAAAAAAAAAATCTGACAGTATATTAACTGATAATCTGGCTTTCAAATTCCGGAAGCAGTTGTAAAAAATTTTGATCTGGAGAGAAAATGTATGCCGATATGTGACTTGGCGCTGGAGACCCTATACAGGATCTGCTGGGTCAAGCGACGAACGCAAAACAGAATTAATATTGGACTCAGTCTACATAACATACAAGCTATATAATATACATGCAAAGGATAATAAAAAGTAAATATATACCAATAATAAAACATTAACTAGACAAAACACAACTAAAGCAAACATTTTTTTTATAATGAAAATTGCAATGTTGTAATAATGATTTAGTTACAAATAGCCCACATCAATGATTTTCGAATAAAAACCTAATAGCGAAAATTGGAATTTTCAGTTTTTTTTCTTTGAAATGTTTCAATATTTTTTTGGTTACAGAATAAGTTTTTTTATGAAAAAAAAAATGTAATAACGTTTTTGCTACAAACGGCTCACATAATTGGTTTTTGAAATACTTTAGCAGTTTTCTAGTTGAAATTCGGTCAAATTATAACAAAATTGATTACTCTACAGTCTACAGACTTGATGCTAATATAGTTAAAGCTTGGAATTAAAAAATTGGCAAACTAAAAACTAAAATTAGCAAAGAAAAAGTATAGATACTTATAACTTTCAATTATAAAATTAAAGGAAAATTGATACCTGCATTAGAACAATTGACAGTTTTCTAGAAATAAGAGATATTTTTGTTATACAAATTACAAAGTTGACAGTTTTCTGGTTGAAATTAAGTAAAATAATGACAAAAATTGATACCTGCATTAGAACAATGTACAGTTTTCCAGAAAATTGATATTTTTGTTATACAAATTACAAAGTTGGCAGTTTTCTGGTTGAAATTTAGTAAAATAATGACAAACATTGATAGTTCTACAAAAATGGCAACAAATTTAATATCTTTGAATCTTTATAGGCTTGACTTTATAGATACTTATAATTTTCAATTAAAAAATTAAAGAAAAATTGATACCTGCATTAGAACAATTGACAGTTTTCTAGAAAATTGATATTTTTGTTATACAAATTACAAAGTTGGCAGTTTTCTGGTTGTAATTTAATAAAATAATGACAAACATTGATAGTTCTACAAAAATGGCAACAAATTTAATATCTTTGAATCTTTATAGTCTTGACAGTAATATTGTAATACAGTCAAATTTGTAATTAGAAAATAAACAGATTCGCCCAGAAGACTATAATTTGCAGTGGGGAATTGACAGTAACTTTCTAAATAATTGTTTATTTCCAATTGAATTGATTTTTTTTTACATTAGACTGACAATTTTCTGAAATTAGACTGGCAATTTTCAAGTGGTAATCTTTCAGTAGCATTTTTTTTCAGAGAAAATATCATTATTTTAGATTCATGTATCCATTTTTTGTCAATCCTTGAGAGATAATTACGAATATTAATTAATGAGAGGCTGAGAAACACAGTGGTGTATGTCAGTACAACTTGTAAATTGAGTTATGGTATGAAATCGTAGCACTTTTAAAAATGACAATCCTATTTTTCAAGAAGCAAATAGCACCTATTCTAGAAATTAAAAATGTAGCTTTTCTGTTAATAAATATCTATTATTATTAAAACATAAACTATCAATTTTCTAATTATTGTAAATTTCAGTTTTCTATAGATACTCCATTAATTTTCTAATTGCATACTCTAATTTTCTAGCGAAATACTATTAATGCTCTAATTGTTTTTTTTTTCAATTTTCCAGACGCAGCTGAAAATGTTCTGTTGTAATCTTTTCTTTTTGAAAAGTAGGCTGACGATTTTGCAGAAATGATCTGTCAATTTTCCGGACGTAAGTAATTGAGTTTCTAATTATGTGTGTCAGTTAGGATCTGCTCCCAATTATGAATATATAAACGCTCACTTCCATATTTCTCTTTTTTTTTTCTGTCAGTTTTTCACGGGGCTTCAAACCGTTATTTTTTTAATGGGTTTTCGTTCCGGGTAAATAAAAAAAATATATATCAATGTTTGAATAATTTGAACATGGAACCGAAATAAATCGATTTATTTTTTTGGTTTTCCGGTTTTCGTTTCGAAAAAATAACAGTTTTTTCCGGTTTCCAGATAGAAATATAATTTTATAAATCGTATTCTAGTTCAAGTCTAATCTCAAAGATTTCTAAACATGTTCCATAGTTCCATTCAGTTTTCTAATAATAATAATAATATTTATTAGCAGAAAGTTACACACATATTCCAAAAAAATAATAAAATCAAATAAATAACAACAAAAAATAACAATAAAAAACAAATAGCAAAAACATTTTTCACCCTACAATCTTTAGCGCTATTTACAGGTCCATTTGACAAACATATTCCCTCATCTTTGCTTTATACAGATGAATATTAGATTCATCCCTTATTTCACATGGCATCCCATTGTATATTTTCAATCCCATCGAATAGAAAGATTTTTCTGCTTTGTCGGTTCTAAACCCCTCAACATAAAAATGAGAAACTTGCCTTGTTTCATATCCATGAACATTGCTTACATATTTTAGTTTTTTTATAGTGTATTCTGGCAGATTTTACATTTTCATGTTCTGTACAAAAAGAAGAGCTTTATACGTTATTCTCTGCTTTATGTTTATGAATCTTAAAACCTGAAGCATATCCCTGATATGTGTATATTTGTTCACTTTAAGTATTATACGCGTATCTTTATTTTGAATGCGTTGAATGGCCCATACGTCACCCTTTTGAAGGTGAAAATCACTTCGAGCAGAACTCGAAGTGAGGTGCTAAGAGTTGTTTGTGTAATAGAACACACACATTCATACTTAAGTCCTTTCTTAGGCAACCAAGCAGATAGGTTTAATTTAATTTATTGTCCAATATCACCCCCAGATATTTTATTACCCCTCATATAAGATGTCTTGCTACCTATATCAATTTTCACCTCCATGTGGAAATTTCCTTGTAAATTTTCTAGTAGTAATAATATTGTAATTATAATAATATTGTAATCTTGGAAATTCTCGACTAGTAATAATATTGTAATTTTCTATTTCAACTGAAGACTTTTTGTCTATTAGAACCATTTATAAAGAATGTTTGTGGGTGTGAGACATCTATAAAAAAAATCCCAATATTAATTTTAAATGTTCTATTCTCTCTAATTCTTCTGCTAAATAAATACACGAAAATTGATTTTTCGCTCGATGTGTGTTTATCAACTATATAAGCAGCCAGTAGCATATTTATAGCTAACTCGTGTACACGCATCCATTGAGAATGCGTGTAATGCCTCCTTTTTCGGAGGTCCTGGAAAAAGAGCGCAATGGCACAAAGAAGGACCCAGCCGAGCGCACTGACCCGCATTGTGAACTAGGATGGCCGAGATCATTTCATTAGGCGGGTAACTCCACGTGAAGGGATAAAGAGGAATGTCCTGGTGACACGTCACACCTGTGCGCTTCCGGTCCGGGGGCTTATCCGGGTCCCCCGGGGACCTGACTCATTCTGTTTGTCTCTAACTACTTAGTAGTTTCACGCCGAAAGATAACCGACAGCCCAAGCGAGGCGCACCGCAGAGGAGTTAATTATTCAGGGGTTGGCATGCTGCTGCAGCGCAGTGGTAATTTCCATTCCATTTTTCATTTTCAGCAGGATTTATGGTGGATATCGCTGAAATTTTTATATGCAATGAAAATTATATAGATTTTTAATTCTCATAATAACTATATACGAAATATATACTACAGAAAAATAAATTGTAATAAGTAATAGAAAAAATCTATTTTTTCTATACATATATTAAGTTATGGTTAGCAATAAAATTGTATTTTAAATAACCAGATCGTCGATATGGGGCATCGGTATATTCAGCAATTGATCAACGTTAATCGAATTCATGAACTATTTCGTTTACACAGCCAATTCCCAATTTGCAATTTAAACAAACGCGTCCTTTGGCAAATTCGGCAGCTAAACGTTTTACACACACATGCTCTCAAACGTCTCAGCCTCGAGATCTGTGTAAATAAATTAGGCGTCCCGTTCGAATTGAATAGGCCATTCCGTTGGAGAAGTGCATATTTAACAGTTGTTCGCACGGTGCAAATCCCGATCCCTGGCATTGTTTTTTCCTCGCTCTGCTATTTTTTCGCGTTCGCAGCAGAGATACGTTTACGTAATCCGACTTGATGACCTCACGGTTCAGCTACAGCTGTCGATCAGCACCTGGGGCCTCCCTGCCCGAAGGGATAACGGATCTACATAAAAGGGTTTTCTATTTGTTTCAGGGGATTGAGCACATGCAGCTACAATAAAAGTATTTCTAATGTTGTCCGGGCTTTTCCGATCCGGAAAACATATCCGGCCGGGATGGATCAATCTTGCTTATGCGCGCAATAATACGCCTCAACGTTCTTGTGTTCGCGCGGGGGATTGTTTTCTTTCTGTGTCTCAGGCATTAAATTATAATTGTGCATGTGTCTACGGTTTGATGCATCCAGGCCCAGTGAGAGCTTTCCCGGTGACAAGGAAATGTGTTATGCAAATACTGATACAAATACATTGTTCGCCCTGTGCGAACAAAATTATATTAACATCTGCAAACACACTTAGTGATGTACTACGTATTCCGTCCGGGACGGTCTCGGGGCCGATCCCGGATCTAAAGACGACCCGGAGGAATTGCCTGCATAATGTCCGTCACTATACAGACTTGATAGGCTATTCTCTATTTGAATTGCGAATGGCATTATGTTTAGACGGGCACCGATTGTCAAATGCTAAATTTTCATTCCAAATGCTGCACGGGCGCCCGTATAATGTGGAAATGTTTACGGTCAGAGATTGCCAGGCTATTTGCCTCATTTATACTTAAACAGGACGACGGATGTTTGCCTTTTTTCTGACAAACGGGACATCTTCGCGAGCGAAAGTGGCGATCGCTTTAAACTTTCGTCCGATTGTGTATTTATTAGCCAGCTGCTCTGAAGGGACGTGCGTATTTATGCTTTCATCCCTGTTTTCACAACACGACGCTGTGTTTTTCGTAATTGCCGCTGCGTTTAATTAGTGGAATCAATTTAGTCGTTTGTTGACTCGGGAAATTGCATCGTTAATACGCTGTTAATTATCGGAAGCTTGATGTCACTTGGGGATTATTTTGTTTGTGCCGCTTAAATCACTCCAATTTAAAAATAAAAAATGAGCCAATCAATAACAAACTACACAGAGTATAAAATTAATTAAATAGAACAGTCAACAGAGAGGATTTTTAATTCTCTTCTAGTTATCCAGAATGTACAAATATTTCAAGACGTTTACAATTCTTCAATAATTCTTTCAAACTTGTATTTGTTACTAAGACAAACACCTTGAAGAATTCTTACAATTGAAAATGTACAAATGTACAGATCCATCCTGAGTTTTAATGAATTTAATTAAAAGATTTAGGTAGTCTCATGAGAGAAGAAAGAAACACTAAGAACATATACGAGACAAGAGCAACAGGAAAACAACAGAGAGGAAGGCCGAGAAAAGAGTGACACAGCGCAATAAAAGAAAAAGCAACAAGAAAAGGGAGACATGGGAAGAAATATTGGAATTAACAAAATATAGGAAGAACTGGAGAGAATACTATAAAAATAATAATGTAGACCTTACACCGAAAGGTAGATAGGCAAATGAATAAATAAATAAGTAAAACATTTCTTAATAGCCCAACCATCAATTTAACTCTGACAAAAAGCTAAAAAGGGCTATAACGGCCAGAAGCTATAAGAAGCTAGAAAGGGTACATAACATAAAAGCCCTCGGCATTAATTTTGATAATAGACTCACTTTCCACGAGCATTACTTACAGTGCATTAATCGAATAATCGCTCTAATTAAGAGAAACACCACACAGTGGTTCTCGACAGTAAATGGCTTTTATTAAAATGGCGCCATAAAATGACTTCAGATCCTGTAAAGTACTTTTATAAGGGTTACAAAAATCTCAAACTGCAAATTGAATCTGTTCCTTAATTCGTTTTTTTTTAGAGGTCGAAATTTTTATCTACACCTACCTTACCCAATTACATATTTTGGCATTTATAACGAAAATAAATTATAATATTCCACATTTTGGTACAGATTATTTAATATGCCTTTTACATTATTCGAGTATGCTATGAAAAATTGATTGTCATAGAATGTTGTTCGTTTCGATGCTGCTAAAATGAGTTGCACGAGATGCAAATGACCAATGACAAAAAAGTTACCACTAGGATAATAGAAGAAAAGTTTCTCCCGTATGTGGTAAGACATTTTTTTTTTGGAATTTTGAAATCGACGATTTTTTTTATTAATAAGCGACAATCTTGTGAAAACTTTAATAAATGAGAAGTTCGATATCTTAAATTCTAAATTTCCGGTATCTATCGGCAACACTTATCGTCGCACATTGAGAGGTATAGTGGTGATGTTTGAAGTCCATTACCAACTATGGCAAACTTTGAAGATCTGAAGTTACACAAAGAAACTTAAGGCCGCTACAATGAATGCAATTTCTACATTTGCTTAATTGGAAGACGTAAGGGACACAAAAAGGTAAACAAAGGACGAGATCATGTATGTATAATAAATACTACAATTAATACATTAATACAAGAATGAACATTACGGCTCATCAAGTATTTCAAATCTTCCGACTCCGCTTCCTTCTCGAAGTAGTATAATAAATACTACAATTAATACATTAATACAAAAATGAATATTACAGCTCATCACGTATTTCAAATCTTCCGACTCCGCTTCCTTCTCGAACTAGTATAATAAATACTACAATTAATACATTAATACAAGAATTAACATTACGGTTCATCAAGTATTTCAAATCTTCCGACTCCGCTTCCTTCTCGAACTGTAGAAAAATCTTTGTTTGTGTCACCATGCTGAAAATATAGTATACAATAAGTTGGTAAAAGCAGAAGTCATTCTTCATGCACTTCCAATGGTGCTCGTGAAAACATGGTAAAATTTATAGAAAGCCTTCCAGGAAAACAGCAGGACCAAGTTGTTACCTCAGTCCTGAAGAAAATTATAGATTAAAATTTGGAAAATGATAACATACATAACTTCTAATAACCAAAATGTTAAAGTAAATCTATCTTGTCAAATCAAAATTGGTCCTAAATTCAAAGCCTGAAGAAAAAATCGAATTCAAAGTTGTTTTTTCAATCATTTATTTTGATAACTTTCTAGTAAATTCTGGTTCGTCGTCTAACCAAATAAAAAAAAACTTTTCTAAAGCTGGTTACAAGTCTGTGCATATTACATCATGTTACAAGTACAGCATATTATCGAAATCATACTGGGAAGAAATCCAAAATGTTAGAAGACGTGTATAAGTCCGATGCCTTTGCATTTACTGTCGAAGGTCATATGAATAAAGAATTGAGGCCTGTTGTTTGGGCATATGCGGAGGAGCTATTTGAATCTGTTTTAAACGTACGAAATCAGACCGAAAATTATATAATACAAATATAGCAGATTGGGGGCTAGAGTTTTTTGATTCTACATGATTACTCTCCCCAAAAACTACTCTCCTGTTCTTGTCTGAGGTAAAGACGTGGATACTGAAAAAAATTAAATAAATAAGTTTCCCCCAAAAAGAAAATGTTATGCAGAAGTAGGAAGCGTTGGTAAATGGGGAAAGCTGACTGGTATGTACAGCTTAATTATGGTATGCATTGTACCGAAAATTAAAGAAACATACGAGAACGTCTAATTATTATTCAAGTTAAACAAAATAAACAATATTCCTTTTAAATTCGTATTAGACTTCAAGATCTTACTTCTCGTAAATTGACAGCAAACTGCGACAATTTTTACCCATGCCCGTATTGTTTTATAACTTTGAGTTCTGAAGAAAATATGTGCAGTTGTAAAGAAAATATGTATATACATGATAATAATGACAATGAATTTAAAAACAATGAAATTTCAGTAGAATCAAATACAAAGTTAAAAACTTACCGAAATTTAAAAAAATATATCGGAAATTTGTTTCACTTGGTAGCAACAAGAAATCCGCGAAATATTCCCAGGGCACAATTAACCACCAGCTTCATTTTTTCACAAACTTTGTTCATCGTTTCAATCATTGGTTGCATCATCTGTATCACAGACTGCTGCACGCCATTTTGTTCTGGTAACTCCTGTTCATCTTCAGTTGCTTCCTGGTACGACTTTTCGCTATAAATTCAATTTGCTTGAAAGGATCTGCTAAAGAGAAAGTGCATTTGGGAATGATTGCCTCGGACAGCCAAAGACCGGTTTCGATCTATCGGGTCTCGTCAGTTCTGTTGTGTCAGATTTTACAACTCCCAAATGCACATTTCCGCGAAGTGGCACCGAGCACGTAACGTGTAACAGAAGCTATATGAACGCCATCTCACGTTCGTAATATGAGACGAAATCATGGGAGTTGGACTAAAAATTTGGGAATTATGAGATCGGATACATGTTGAACTGATGAGACCCGATAGGTCAAAACCGGTCTTCAGCTGTCCGAAGATCATTCATAACTCATCATTCTCTCGATCTGAAGATTGTTTTCTTTTATTATTTATTAAAGGAAACATTTTCAAATTTTATGTGTTCGAGTTTCGTCCAGCATTTCTTGCTCTTTTTATAATTGCTTACACAAATTATCAAGTACAGGTAATTAATTCAGTTTGTGGCGAGATTAATTTTGCTTGCTTATTCAAAAATGTGTACAGACTCGTCAAAACGTGTTTTTACAAGCTCTTCTCAGCTCGGGAGGGAAACAAAGAGCAGCGCTGAAGAGCGCGATTGCATTACCCCCGTTGCTAATCAGCCCCCGGGAAAGCCGCCTCCCGCGGATGAATCATTCGAAAACAAGACCGCCAAGTCCGCAGCCGTAAACAAGTGTAATTATGATAACAATATACAGCAACATTTTTCTCCGAGCGATGAGTAATGAAGAAAATCCAGTTTAATTGCGGCCGCGCACAATGCGAAATAATTTTTTACGCCCCATTGTCCGCGCGGGGGAGCTCGCGGGGGCGGAAGTGGAAATGTATTTCCTTGGGAAAACGAATTAATTATGGCGGGCCCGCGGGGCGCGGATCGGAATATTTCGGCCTTAATTAATGAATTAAAGGAAAGTCTAAATTTATCAGTTTGACGGTTTACATTTGAGTAATTGCTCGCCCTCAATGCGGCGGCGAAAAATGCATTGTTCCACGGCAACTGCGACGGGCAAAATTAGGCCGCTTAATTAATAATTTAGAAGCGTACTCTCATAGTTAATTAAAAATTGGAATATTAATAAAGCGGAAAACTGCCCTCGTTTCTATTACTGAGAGTAAAGTGTGATGGATAAATTCTAATCTGTTTACTTATTACTAACTAATTACGAACTGTGCAGTGTATTCCCTGATTTTTTAAATGTTTTTTTAACTATATTAATAAATTTGCTGATATGTTTTCCAGCATTTATTACATGTTTTATAAAAAAGTATTCTTCATGATAAAATTGAATCCAATTGTGTTACTGCAGTACGAAGGTTCAGAAGAAAGCACGTGGATCTAGTAATTACGAAATAGTTACCTTTATTTCCTTTAATTGAATTAACGGCATTGGAAGTGTGATTCTACGTGCCCGACGGGAAATTAAGTTTCGATTTCATTTTTCCACTGGCGCCCGCCAAGAGATCGAATTACCCGCACCTTATCCCCGTTTGGGTGTGGGAAAATTGCATCGGGCGCACGTAAATAGGAAGAGGAACCTAATAGAATATGATTTATATAGAATGCGTCTCAATCCAGTTGTTTTTCTGTTGTCGCCGGTGCATGACCGTCAATTACAGCCTGTATGGGGGATGGTGTGAAAACCAATAAACTAGATGAGTCAGACCAATATTCTGGCATCAGTAGTGCTGACGATAAGAAATAAGGGCGCGTCTAGTACTCTTAACCCTAAGTATGCCTCTAATAAGTTCCTGGGGTCCTGCAGGACTGCAGGAGGGTGGACGGCTCATAACAAGTGACCGGGGGTAGTGCGGTAGGCGTTTTCGGGTCGTTACTGCTGTACAATTACGGCAATAACTGTTGGTTTTTGAGTGTGCTGCGACACGTCTTGATGTGGGCCCACAATTACCGCACACACTACATTTATAGGGCAACGTTTCTATTAAAATTCAACAGCGGGATTATAATTTAATTAATTTTAGGCTCCAAACAGACTTTACATGTATCCCTTGTGACTAGTAATTTAAAGTTTGAACTTCTATTCAATAGTCTCAAATAGATTCAAGCCCAGGGTAATATTATTAATTGATCAACGCCTTAAATCGATCAAATCAATTATAATGAAACAACCCAATCACATTTTATATTCCTACGATTATACAATTTTCATGTCATATTAAAATAAGATTATGTGGTTATTGTACATACCAATCAAATCAAAAATACAAAATTACAACCATTTGTAGTTGGAGTTCAAGAGGGAAATATGACTATTAATCCCTAATCATTATTCTCTAAGTCTAAGGGAATAATATACAGCATTATACTGCAAAAATCTCAAGTATAATACTTACAATGTAAATTAGTAGTAGATAAATATTACTTGTATTTACAATTTAATTCAGCACATCTTATAAAATAAATATATCTAGATCATATTTTTTGCGCCCCAAATGTGTAGGGGCGAGTATTTTATCCAAACATATCAGGAATTCAGTGCTTTCATAAGTGGAGCAATATAACTCGCAAAATATGAGCCAGGAGTGCATTCCCAATATCGGTGTGCATAAAGTTATGCAAAGTAAGTAATGCAATCCCGCGTTCGTTTAACTTCCCCAGATATTGAATAGCGTCGGATGTCATCGAAGGTGGTCAGCATATGCATCGATTTCGCATTTCGGTTATATGCACGAATTATGTGCACCACGTCCGCTTTATAGATATTATTCTATTTCCAAGACATCTCCATTCCAAACTGCCTCTCGGTAATGCTGCCGTATTAAATCTATGAAATACGACTTCAATAAAGTTAAAACAATATCCACTTCATACGTATCTCGTGACGATATAACTTATGTAATCAAAATTATAACGAAACGGACTTGTCTTTTACGCCAAAGAAAATCAAGTCAAAATCAATAATGCAATTTTAACCACACTCTATTATATTATGGTGACTATAGTTTCGACCAAACAGACGAAACAGTCGGTCATCATCAAACTTATGATGATAAGCATGATGATGACCGACTGTTCGGTCAACATCAAATGATAAAAGTGTGGTATCAAAGGAGTTAAAATTTTATTATTTATTTATACCTACATAACGTATCACGAAGTAAAAGCTTCCAGTGTTAATAAATAAAAAAAATAAGTATTCAATTTTGTTTTTGCTTTTCTACTTTTGTAAATGTTAGAACGATGTAATAATCTGCGATGAATATCATTACTTTGTTTTTTTATGTTCACTATAAAATGATAAAGTGTGATTAACCAACAGAGTTAAAATTGCATTATTTATTTATACATAATGTATCACAAAGTAAAAACCTCCAGTATTAATAAAATTTAAAAAAATAAGTACTCAATATTGCTTTTGTTTTTCTCCTTTTGTCAATGTTAGAACGATGTAATAAACTGCGATTAATATCATTACTTCGTTTTGGAAGTTCAATCTTTCACATGGTCACTATTCTTTCATTTTTATATAATATGAAAAAATGTATTATTTTAGGGTCGATTTTATATGCGTAATTGAACCATTTGAAAGTTAAATAACACTGACAATGGCACCTATTGCCATTGATATAACTTTTAACAGGTACAACATGAATATGCCTGACGCACGAGTCTCCACGCAATACATTTATACGAGGAGAGCAGATAAGTTTTTCTATTTCCTCTCCTCGCATATTCTTCACATGCCGCCCCCCGGGCCAGGAGTGAGGCGGCGGTCCTTAATACCTGTCAGCACTTCTCCCCAGGATGTTATGCGGTGCACGCGCGGAGTCACGCACTTGCATGGCGAATCCTTGAGCAGCGAACGTCCCAGGAATAAGCCGCTCTCGAGGACGAGGCATTAAATAGATTTCTTTTTATCATATCTCCCACTTAGATCCATAAGGCAATTGTGCCGGGGGCAGGAATGTCCCTGCGGGGCGGGATTTGCGCAGCCCCCCACCGCCCCCGCGCAATAAGCAAGATGAAACTCGCGGGGAGAACAATAAACTTGATAGAGACTTATAAAATAACTTTGCCTGTCTTTATGTAATTGGTAAAAGTTTCCGGGTCAAATTTATAGAAATTCTCGAGTAATAATATCATTAGTGTCTGCAATTTTCAAATTGGGTCTCCGGCGTAACTTCAAAAGGCTCTGCAACTCCACTCCAAGTAAAATATCTCCGAAAATACACGGCAGGATCGGGTAAATATAATTAGCCACAATGCCGAAGTTCAGTGTAGTCCTGCAAAATCAGAATCGCCGGCTTATTAGATTCAAGTAATCCTGATCAATACTGTGAAACGCGTCGCTTTAAAAGTTCTAGCAGCAAAGGGAGGACCGCTTTGATTTATTTCAACATTCATAAATTGGTTCGGGGATATGCACGGGAAAACAATAGGAGGATATTCAGTTTATTTAAAATCCGACCATATAAAGTTTTGATCCCCCACATTTGAAACTTTAAACGAATTTTAGAACTTGAAACGGAAATTCGACCGCAGCGTCAGGGTAGGTAAGTATTTTTTCTCCTTCCCATAAAAGTTTTAATGCACCACGTATCTTATTGAAAAACGCTAGAATTGTTTAATTATTGTTAAACTACATCAGCAAAACTTCGTCTTTTAGCAAATAACTCCATATTATTACCAATTAATGCTAAAATTTACCACCGGTCGTTAATTATTAAGAAATTAACGTTGCCAATTAAAGACGCCCTCCAAAGTTACTTACAGCATGAAAGATTTACCTACATTAAGGCAGATTACGCTCCTTTAATTTTCACGAGCGTTATCAGCCAGGGGAAGGAATTTTATAACTCCTTGTTTTCGCATTGCTCATTTTCTCAATGCTCTTCACGATATATAAAATAATTGAGTACGTTCTCTAGATATTTATAAATTCGTCAGCGTAATGTCTCATAAGCCAATGAAGCAACTGGATACTTCCCACTTTGTAGCTGCATAGAAGGACGTTTCTACAAAGGATGTTTCGTCGAGTAAGGAACCGTGAGAGCTCTGGTGGTTCATGCAGGTAAGGGTATTTTCCTATGGTCGTACGTAGAGTAGCTGCGGGAAGTGTGTACGAAAATAAATCCAATCCTGCAGCTACATCAAAGCGAAATCCTCGCATGAAAAACGCGTATTTTCATGGAAATCGAGTTCGTGTTATGCCCGCTTTGTGGGGAAATATTTTCATACAATATAATTTAAAATTACGTCTACGAGCCATCGGTACGTTTTTGCAAATTGTTACGCTGTGAAGTTATACATTTTTTTTTGCACGGTCGTGTTTCAAAACGGCAACAGTCGCCCGAGCCCTCGGCGTTTCGTGTGAAACGCTGGCTGCAATGTAACAGTTAAACAGTTGTTTAACCAACTCGCCCGTTGTTGTTGATTTTGTATCTGCGTTTTATTCCGGTTTGGCCGTACGCGATCGGTTGACATTAGAATGCCGGTTTGTCGGCACACAGTGGAAGTCCGTCACCTCGAGCCATGCAAATGTTTGACGGGATTCGGTGCAGCACAAAGCCACCGACTCACCGACCGTCAACTCGCTGCTATGTTTGTGCAGCATAATTGCAGCTCCATGCTATTATTGATATCAAATAATAACATGACGTGCTAACACTAGTAAATTGGAAATATTTCACCAATTATCTGAGGATTAAATGAAAAATTGTTTACTGCAATCTCTGGTTTTAACGCAACATTTATATGTTTTTATATTGTTACCTAGGGGTTATGTAATGGGGATCATGTAATGGGGGTTATGTAATGGAGGTTATGTAATGGAGGTTATGTAATGGGGGTTATGTAATGGGAGTATATACTCATATTACGACATGGTATATGCAACAATAAACCAGTCGTGGCACAGGCAGAAATAAGTAAAGTTGGAATCCTTAGCACACTATTTCCCAATGATAACCAGTATGCATAACTAATAGATGTTGTTAATACGCCACTAATAATGTTATCCAAAGATGTAACATATATAAATATTAACTGATGGTTCTTCTTCTTCTTCGAGTGCCATACTCGATTTCGAGCGTAGGCGAACTGACGGTTAGTGATTCTTAATTTATGCGTTGCAAACTTTAAAAAAAACTCCCTTAACAGCAAACGGTTGATTTTAAATAATATCTAGAAAAACGAAAATAGCCCTGCAGAAAAATCACGAAATATGTCACACTTACGTCCAACATATTGAATGAAGTTGGCGATAGTCTGTACTACAAAAACTGGGTCGATCTGAGAAAATATTAAGCAAATATTTTATTTGGGAAATCAATCAATAGAAAATCTCATGAATCACGAGTCTTTCAATGAGCCAAGACCAAAAAACTTCTACTTATATTAAAGCTGAAGCCACTGTCAATGTAAAAGGATGGCGGCGAAAATCCTTCAATTTCCAATCGTCAAATTGAAGATTAGTTCGCGATCTCCAGACATCTATTTTGGGCATTGGAATCAAACGTAAATTATGGCATTATTCTATAGGGAGCAACAACACCTTCAATCAAGCAATCCTCAGAGATGATTAGAATATCTCAATTTAGAAAGCTTTTTTCTGAAATTAAAAATTTTGATTTATGACGATGTTATACCTCCGAAGAGCGATTGAAGTATGTTGCTGATGTCATGTACGTATTGTTATTATTTTGGACAAAACATTTTAAAATATTGATGCAAGAAAAGTGGTATAATTAAAAAAAAAGTTTTTAGCGTTAAAAATATTTTTTAAAACCAGAAAAAAATGTACATTCTTCAAGAAATTCATCTAGTAAAGCATCAGAAGTGAAATTTTAAGTGTTGCTAAGAGAGACCGCAAGTGTTGTTTTGTTTAGCTATTGAACTGTATCAATCTGGAAATCCGTCATAAATGCTCTCAATGTGCTCTAAACACGTTTGATGAAGTTTCCCTGAGTCAAGAAAAACATCATATCTAAAACAAGTGTCCCCCGAAATTAATATTTTTAGCTGTATATTTCACGAAAGTGGCATATATCGAAAAGTGTCGGAATCAAATGCCTTCATATTATCAAGAAAAGTGTCATAGTTTTCATTTTTGAAAACTTTTACAATCTGAAACACTTCGGGTTTTAGCGTGCTTAAAAACCGAAATGGCAAACTTGTAAAGATAAACGATATCACCATATATTGTAAGTAGAAAAAGAGTTTCCATGTAGAATTATTTATACAACATAATTTCTCGAAACTCATTTTCAATTTATTGAAATCAATAAGGCTCGGGCTTTATATTCTCTATGAATCAGTGGGAAATCGTCAATTATAATCGAGCTCATACCAGTGTTCAGTGGAAAACAGAAGATTAGGGATAATAAAAATAAAGGCTTATTAATTATGACTTTTTCATCTCTCATACGATTATTCCAAATTCGAACTTTGGGAAGTTCTGTAGCGATAATGGTGTATTCTACCTGAGATCTATGTAGCCACGAATAATAAACATACAAACATCAACGAAATATGTAAATTTTAGAAAAAATTCAGAAATAAAAAAGTTCAAAGGGGGGCCCATTGTGACTTTTTTGTCTCTCATACGATTTTTCCAAACTCGAACTTTGGGAAGTTCTGTAGCAATAATGGTGTATTCTACCTGAGATCTATGTAGCCACGAATAATAAGCATACAAACATCTACGAAATATGTAAATTTTAGAAATTTTTTCAGAAATAAAAAAGTTCAAAGGGGGGACCATTGTGACTTTTTTGTCTCTCATACGATTTTTCTAAATTCGAACTTTGGGAAGTTCTGTAGCATTAATGGTGCATTCTACCTGAGATCCATGTAGCCACGAATAAGTAGCATACAAAGATCAACGAAATATGTAAATTTTAGAAGAAAAAATCAGAAATAAAGAAGTTTAAAGGGGGGACTATTGTGACTTTTTTATCTCTCATACGATTATTCCAAATTCAAACTTTGAGAAGTTCCGTAGCATTATTGGTGTATTCTACCTGAGATCCATGTAGCCACGAATAATTAGCATACAAAGATCTACGAAATATGTAAATTTTGTTTAAATCAGCCCAGAAATAAAAAAAGTTCAAAACCATAAGGGGTGGGGGGGACCATTGTGACTTTTTTTTATCTCTCATACGACTAACAGTATAAGGTTTTACACACAAATGAACTTTATAATTAATAATAATAAATTAAGATATCGTAATTTCAGGCCACCCTGTATATTTTTCAGGACTACTGCGAACTCTCGCGTTTATTTTTAAGATATCTATCAAATGCAGCTTTAATAAATCGAGCGTTTAAAAGACTATAAAAATTTTAGTCACATATACAGTGCAAACTTTCTTGATATAGTTATTGGTGACTTGATAAAGCGAGTAAATCATCTCTTCCCTATATATCGCGGCTCTTATTGAAGTCGATTGTGTTCGGGGCAAATTGTGTGTACTCCGGGGGTGGCCGAGGGGAGGCCTCCCTTGCGCGCCGCTCTGTCCTTATCAGCCTCGCGTATAGATCACTACAGGGGTGTACAAATTAAGATAAAAAGCGTCATTTATTTCTCGCAGAGAGGAAGAATTAAATTGTCAAGATTTACGCAATGAGAGCAGCCCCAGGAAAAGAAAACACTCTCCCTGATTGCAGGACGCGCGCGGATCTCGCGAATTCGGCGAGTCTTAATATTTAATCGGACGTCCTCCCCCTCGAGCATCCGCGGATAAAGCGGAAGGGAAAAAAGTCGGATTGCGCTCTTTGTTTCCTCGCATGCTGGATGAAATAAAAGTTTTACGTACAATGTACGTTCCTTAACGCTGCACATAACAGTGTTCTCGGGATGAGATTAAAAAGCGACGGCTATGATCTCCTCGTCCTGAATTTTCATTACTTTTTACTGCGCTCATAATTAAATGTGGACGGGAATAAACAGAAAGTTTCCACGGTTGCGGAATCCGGAATTAATTGCGGCGAGCTTTTTGCCCCCGCGCTTGATCACGCGCGTGCTTCCGTGGCAAGATGCTCGAGATGCTCGGAGGCGCGCACAAATCGACTCACTCCGCTTTTATTGGCAGTTTAAAAAATATGTAGGTCATAAAAGCTATGCAAGGTGCTCGAATAAAATAAAGCTAGCTGTAAAGTGTTATCGGCGAATTTTAATGCTTTCAACAACGCGAAAGCGGAGAATCCTTTTTTTGTACTAAAGAAACACTTGCTGTTAAAATGTAACAGCTTTGAAACTATAGCTTGTACCAGCCAGATTTTTAAAGAAGTATTATACCTAATTCCGATTTTGGAAGCCTCTATTTGAGCCTCGTGCTAGTAATTTTTAGGGTGATGATGTCCGAATAATTGCTGATCATGTTTAAATGTCTTGTAGGTATAACCAGTACCTAAATATATTATTGATTTAAGACATTCATGCATATAATTCTGTAATTGAGAAATTCAATACATTCAATTTCGAGAATTCAGAAAGCATTTAAAATTGAGATTTGTAAAATTGTGTACTTAGTGAAAAGTAAGGATCATCCTTACTGAAAGCATTTACTATATGTAGAGCCTTTACTGTTATAAAAAAAAAGTTTTAAACAAAAGTTTAAAAACTACCGAATTATTTGCCACAATTTAATGATTTTCAAAATCATAAAATTGATGTTAACAAGTTTTTATTCTAAAAATAATACGGGGAAGAACTATCAGAGTCTATTTTTATTGAAATTGAGCTGATGGTGTCATGTTGTAGCATGGGAGAAGTAGTTTCGACACGTGAAGTAAAATGATGAAAAGCGATCGCCGTTAGCTTCAAAAACGGAAAAATGGAATAGGATTTTCGACTAAAAACGATCAGAGATCATGATAATCAAGAAGAACTTATAGGCGAAGAACTAATGGACGAAGAAAAATAATCATAATAATATTTTATTATTAATTTGTATTTCCTTTAAAAAAATTTAAAAAAATCTTGTGCTGAAAAGAAAATTTAAAAGAAAAATCGTTAAAAGCGATCACAGTCCGAAACTTGTTACTGAAAATAATGTTTCTTCATAGTTTTACTTATGTGTATTTTACGTTTTACTCAATATTCAATACATATGTTGTCAAGTCATCAAGTTGTATCATTAGTTAGATTTTTAATCATCATTTCTGTGCTTTATTAGACTTGAAACTTTCAATTTAGTTTCCTGGAAAACGTCCAAAATGGACTATGATCGTTTTTCCCCGTAGCCCTTCATTTAAATATAACCCATAGAACCATATTAAATGTATTGAAATTTAAAAAGTTTGTATAAGAATCTCAATATCCATATATAATGCATCAGTTTTAATAACATATTTGAATTGTACTCAAAAAAGTGCCGTGATATTAAAATATCATTTCAACATAAATTTGTTTAAATGAGCTAGAGCCCAAAATCGAAAATGCAGTATTTTTGGTTTTCCGACAAATACATTCAATTTTTGAAACTTTTATTTTCCCTGCCAAGCTTACCTATCTCTTAACCTTTACTAGAGCTCAGCATAGAGAGAGCATGATGACTCTCACAGTGATTGCATTCTGAAAAGAAAATCCTTACCATTTTTAAATGTCTGAAACGATGTTTTAAAAAATATGTGCCACCACATGACTTCAATATACTAATTGACAGTACAATTATAATCATTACGAAATGTAACAAAATCTGAGTAACGTAAAAAAATATTCAATTTATATGTAAGAATATGACCTATGGAAATTTATTTGTAACAGAAAGTACGATTGATTAGAAGAGTCAGCAATTTTTCAAATCAAGATTAGAGTAAACAGGGCTGTCCTTTGGATTTTGAGGTCATGGGAAAAATATGTCGAGGGGCCATTAGTAACTAAAAAAGTGCATACATAATAAAAACTATATATACAGGGTGAGTTTTTTCGGATTTTTAGCATGGGGATCTCGGAAACTAGCGGAGATAGCGGGACGATTAAATGGGGAAAGAATTGCAGTTTTACGAGTACAATTTCATGAGCTTTTTGTTTTTTGGAAAAATTGCATGGCTAACTAGATATCTCGAAAAAATATATTTTTTTGTTATTTTGTTATAATAATCGGTTCGATTGTATTATTAAGCATATAATAACGTACAACTTTTTCCTTTACACATTTTTCTAAAGTCAATAATAACAGATCCATAGGCACCAAACCAAATAACAAAAAATATATTTTTTCGAGATATCTAGTTAGCCATGCAATTTTTTAAAAAAACAAAAAGCTCATGGAATTGAACTCGTAAAACTGCAATTATTTGTCCATTTAATCGTTCCTCTATCTCCGCTAGTTTCCGAGATCCCCATACTAAACATCCGAAAAAACTCATCCTGTATAAGTTGCTCGGTGTGGAGCCCCATTAGCCCCCATTCGCACCTTTGGGACGCTACTGAGAGTAAACTTCGCCTCCAACTTCAACCAAAACTCAAAAAACAGTAGAACTTAAAATTTTCTGTGAGACATTTGAAAGCAAATGTCTGATTATAAAACTGGCATGGAATATTTTATTCATTTGATTTATTTATTAAGAAATTTAACAATTACAATTAGTTGTATTTTCAATACTACATTACATTTTTTTTTGCTTAAAAAATGTTAGAAAAACCTGGGGAAAAAGAGTTGGGGGTACCAATACCCCACCATACCAGTTTGGTGCGTATTTTTTATTGTTCAATTTTTAGTTGACCTTGCTGAAAACTGTGAAATGCTAGTGATAGTGACGAAAACTTTGAAAAATACCTTATCCAAGAAGAAGAGAATGATCTGAGTGACAGGTGAGAATTTATCATCATTATGATTATTATTGTTATTACTTCTGATGACTAAACCACTGAAATCACTCATGAGGTGATCATATTCAATTACTCTGAGGAGATGAACATAAAAAATAATATAGAATTGGATGATGAAGATAAGATAAAATAAGATGGAATTTTTTTGACAAAAATGATTGTCAAAAATCAGCCTGTCATTTTTTTAGCTGCAGGGTTTTAATTTGAACTTTGACCTTTAAACTTTAGGGTTTATTATTGTGCTCTTTTTGGAATTTATTTTATATATGAGTTTTATATCAAAAATTCTGTGGTTCCAGTGTAACTTAATATTTCTGTAACATTGAGTTACTTCATTATTCGGTAATGTAGCTACTTGAAAAGTGCAATAAAGTACAAAAATACATTGTTCATGTTTTTGTTAGTACCTAATCAATTTCGAATGGTGGAAAACCATACAAGTTTATGTATAAAAATGATTACAAAATGAAATAATATCAAAAATCTAGATAATATTAAAAAATATTAAATTTAAATGCAAAAATACAAGGTCCGCAAGAAAAAAAAAATGAAACAGTTTTAAACTATAATAACTCCGATGTTTATTTACAGAAAACAAAACAAATTAGCTTAAATTAACAAACAATATATGCTATATAAGTTTTTGAACTCCAGAAATGTCATAACAGTTTTTGATTTACCAGCACTGAAACAAAACAAACACACATTATTTAGCAAATATATTGAGGCTAGTTGCAGAAACTTCGTATCTATTTTTTTATTTCTGATGAGTTGGTGCAAATTTGAGAAAATGTACTCAAATTTTCAATCTGTTTTCATCAGTGATCAACTGATTTATAAATACCAATAATTATGATTTTATTGGTTGATATATAGAGCGTTCAATAAAGTGCTGTGCACTTTTCAATTTAATGCCAATAGATGCTCTTGACATAAAATATTTGTGATATCTGACAACACCAAAAAACAGTGTCAATGTAAATTGTAAATTAGGTTAAATCTGGTTATATGATTTTCTTATATCTTGTGAAACATTTCAGCAATGTTGCAAAACGTATTTATTTTGCATCTTGAACAGTGGCTTGAACAAATTTAGCAAAATAGAATATTTAGAATTTTAGAAAGTTTGTAATCTCCAGAAATTTCGTAAAAAAATACATAACAGATTTAGATTTACAAGCACTAAAAAAAAATACAAGCAAAATATTATTTGGGAAACATGTTAAGCCTGTTGCAGAAACTTCGCATCTATCATTTTTATTTCTGATGAGTTGCATGAGGTGCAATTTGAGAAAATTTACCCAAATTTTCAATCTGTTTTCATTAATAATCAATTGATTCAAGTACCAATAATTATGATTTTATTGGTTGATATACAGAGCGTTCAAGAAAGTGGTGTCTACTTTTGCATTTAATGCCAACAGTGGAACACTTGACATCAAAGATTTGTGATATATGGCAAGATCACAAAACAGTGTCAATGTAAATTGCAAATTTGGTTAAATCTGGTTATATGATTTTCTTATATCTTAGGAAATATTTCAGCAATGTTGCAAAACGTATTTATTTAGCATCTTGAACAGTGGCTTGAACAAATTTAGTAAAATAGAATTTTTAGAATTTTAGAAAGTTTGTAAACTCCAGAAATTTTGTAAAAAATACATAACAGTTTTAGATTTACAAGCACTAAAAAAAAATACAAGCAAAATATTATTTGGGAAACATGTTAAGCCTGGTTGCAGAAACTTCGCATCTATCTATTTTATTTCTGATAAGTTTGTGCAAATTTGAGAAAATTTACTCAAATTTTCAATCTGTTTTCATTAATAATCAATTGATTCAAGTACTAATAATTATGATTTTATTTGTTGATATACAGAGCGTTCAAGAAACTGGTGTCTACTTTTGCATTTAATGCCAACAGATGGAGCTCTTGACATACAATACAATACAATATCATACAATACATACAAAATAATAAATACATAATAAACATACAATATCAATGTAAGTTGTAAATTAGGTTAAATCTGGTTATAAGATTTTCTTGTATCCTAGGAAACATTTCAGTAATTAAATGTATTTATTTTGCATCTTGAACAGTGACTTGAACAAATTTAGTAAAATAGAGTTTTTGAGAACTTTGTAAAGTTTGAAAACTCCAGAAATTTCGTAAAAAAATACATAACAGTTTTTGATTTACAAGCCCTAAAAAAAAACAAGCAAAACATTATTTGGCAAACATGTTAAGTTTGGTTGCAGAAACTTCGCATCTATCTATTTTATTTCTGATGAGTTGGTGCAAATTTGGAATATTTACTCAAATTTTCGATCAGATTTCAATAATGATCAATTGATTCAAATACCAATAATTACGATTTTATTGGGTGATATACAGAGCGTTCAAGAAAGTGGTGTCCACTTTTCCATTTAATGCCAACAGATGGATTCTTGATATTAAATATTTGTGATATATGGCAACATCACAAAACAGTGTCAATGTAAACTGTAAATTAGGTTAAATCTGGTTATATAATTTTCTTGTATCCTAGACAAGAAAAGTAACATTTCAGGAATGTTGCAAAGCGTATTTATTTCGCATCTTGAACAGGACCATCTATTAGTATCCATCGTAAAAGTGGACACCACTTTTTTGAACATTAGTGTAAGATTTGTTGTAGACTTGTGTACATTGTATTAGAAGTATATTAATTTTAAGTCATCGGAAGATTTAGGCAATTTTATTTTTTATTTTCAAGAGTTTCAAATGGTGGAAAACCATCAAAGATTATATATAAAAAATAAATCACTATTAATGCGAGCAATTGTGCCATCTAAATTAATAGTATAAATTATGTGTTTGTACTTATATTTGAAACTCACCTGGCAATTCCTCCATAACTGTGCTTGACTTTTATCCTTTTGTGTAATGCATGCATATTATATCGTGGCTTGAGAGCTGAAGTATTCTAAGTCACAAAATGTAGATTTTGCTATAGACTTTTTCTTTTATTGAAAAATTACTGAAAAATATTTTAACACTTTCATTTTCTTTTTAGTGAAAACTTGACATACTGAAAACTTATTTGTTGGTGTCCTATTGTATTTAACTTTAGTATTATTTTTGAGGTGGATCACCAAAGAATACTAAAGCAAACTTTTTTTATTCTACGTACGCAATTAGAATACATAAGAAGGCACATTTCGTAAAATTTAAACCGCACCGATCTGAAAAATCTATGTCCGCCAAAGTAATTTATTTTATGTAGTATCATATAGTTTATATAGTTATGGAGTTCAAAAACTTTGTATAGTTCTTAAAACGCTTATTAACGCAGCAAATGAAAATTTGTTGCAATGAAATTTGGTAAAAATGTGATCAATTCATTAACATATATTATAAAGTCTATATAAAAGTTTGCGAACTTCAGAAATTTCGTAAAAAAATACTTTGGCAGAACATGTAAGCCTAGTGGAATACTAAAACTAACTCTTCTTATTCTACGTCCGCAATTAGAATACATAAGAAGGGACATACATTAGTTACGATCATAAATTTGATTCAAAATTTCGTAAAATTTAAACCGTAAATTTTGGTTCACCTGAAGATGTCAAAAAATTGTGCTCCTTACCTGATAGACCATCCATTTTCAATTTCTCTATTATTATAATTGCTATATTAAAAGTACTAACTTGAGGAGCCATTCCAGAATGTGGCTTGTTATTAAGTAACATGTAGGTATTTAGTCACAGTGACAATGACATGTTACTTGATTTTTCTATGCTGAGACGAATGATTTGATTATACAACTCAATTTTTGACAAATTCAGTATAAGACTTATCCCACTTTTATTTTGGCCGCACAACTAAGTACTGTGCTAAACTTGTTTTCAATTCAAACTCTTTGTAAGGTAATTTTTGTTGAAATGTGATGCCACTAATTCGTATTCATGTTACCATTCTGATCATTTCAAATTATTGCTTATTGTCTATCGTTATTTTTTTTACATATAGTAATAATCTTTGTCTGATATATATTTACTATATTGAGACTAGTGGATGGCACTGTATATGGATGTTCTATCCAGTATGTGCGATGTAACTTATTAGTTGGGCATTGTTCTATAGAGCTGTAACTCAAGCGATTCTTGATAAATATGTTTTGGAAACTGAATTGTGGGCGAACGCTGCTTGAAATGTAGTCGTAAAATGGGCAGCAGGCAGGATGGTTAATGTGTCCCACTTTGGGATGACAGATAGCGCTCTGGCGTTCCCCGACGCGTGCATAGTTGGCTGAGTATGTTGTAGTGAACGTCAAATTAGAAGACGTATAGTTAGAGCGCTTTGCATAGTTATGTGCCAATCGGCGGGCGCAATTAACCAAAGACCCGGTCCTGTCTAAAGCGAGGGGGGCGCAGCGCTCACTCCCCGTGGGGGTGGAGGGCATTGTCGGCTGATTGACAGCCACTATCTCCGCCGGAGGCGTCTAGCCGGGCTTCCACCCCCAAAACGCCGAGGCCCCCACGACGGGTCTATCTAGTCGTAATTACGACGGACAGGACGTGCAGTAACACTTTTATTTACACGCCGCATCAGTGCTGTGGACAATGGGGGTGGGAGATGGGCCAAAGCGCACCACGCCATCCTTTAATGCCTTTACGGCCAGATGAATTCGCGCTGTAAAAATCGCAACACCCGCTCCTTCGACTAGTTGGCAGTATTGGGAACGACGGTATAAAATTTTCAATCATCTTTTTACGGGATAAGGTTTTATGATATTAGCTTATTGTGGGGGATTCAAATATTGGAGTGTAAACTCCAACCGTCTGGGATCTAAATATATTAAATATTTAATATAAAAACACAAAATCACAGGATTTGTATCTGTGGTCGCTGAGAAGTGGCACTTAAGAAAAAAAACGTACATAACAATCTTGGTGCTTTTTCCACCAACCACAGATATATTTGGCGTACAATATTGTTATTATTATTATTAATAATTATATTTTTGTCTTCTTTTACCCTTTCGGGTGTCGAAGTGGTGATCTTTTCTTCATGCATTTTCTTTTATCATTTAGTTCCACCGTTTCGGTTTCTTGCTAGGTCCCCCTCTTATTTAATGTTTCCAATATTTTTACCCCATTTCTTTTTTGTTCTTCCGACTCTTCTCTTTCCTGTTACCTTTGTTTAGATTAGTTTAGTTTAATTTATTAAATATATGAAGATACATATACATTACAAATTAATAACTTATAAATAAATAACACAGGTACAAATAATAACACTACCTAAGTTTGTTACTGAAACTTTGTATTATGAGCTTATAAGATTTAATATGAGCTCATCACAAAGCAAGCAAAGCAAAAATAAATGTTGTACCTTGAGTAATTAGTTAAATCTTAGGTCGTTATTTTAATTACTATCATCATCATAATGTAATACAATATTTTTTTATAAAGCTGATACCTTTGAAATCGGTTTCTCAGTTATAATTTTAAATAATCACAAAGTGGAGTCTTCAATTCCTAATTATCATATAGTATGTTACCAATGTAACTAAGATCAAATTTGTGCAATGTCTTTATATTGGAGGATATGAATGACCTAAAAATTTAGGGACTATTATTATGATATAGATTGATATAGATAGTATTGTTGCTAATATTTCTAAGATGTACAGGGTGGCCCAAATTGGATGTTTCTAGAAGGGATCTCGGGAACTAAAAGAGATAGAGAACATCGGATGGCGTATCCTTGACCTCTTTTCTTAAGACAAACTCAATGGTGAAAATAATAAATAGATATCGTCTTTATATAATGCCCAAAAACTTATTATTTTCCATTTTGGATTTAGAATAATAGAACATATGACGTTTTGATAGAATTATAATAAATTTCAACAAAAATGCAATTATAACGTCCACATGTGATACATGATTGAAAAGAGAAAAAATAATCTATTTATTAAGGCTAAAGCAAACTATGATTTTTATTTTTAAAAAAACACAAGTTTGTATTATATCTTGTTTATTAACGAAGCTATCAAAGTTCTGTAAAACTCAATCAATACACCGTAAAATAGTGCCACAAGAACATGCACCTCTTATCTTAATCAAATAAAAAGAAATGAAATATCTATAAAAATCTAAAATGGAAAATTATGAGTTTTTGGCCATAACTCGAAAACAAACGACGATATCTAATTTTTATTTTCACCATTGAATCTATCTTGAAAAAAAAAGATCGAAGATACGTCATCCAAATTTCTCTATATTTTTTTAGTTCCCGAGATACATTATAGAAACATCAAAGTTAGGCCACCGTGTACAAGCTTCATTTATTTAAACCTATTTCCTAGGACAATTGGCGAGAAATAAAATTGAAGATAAAATTGCACTTTACGAACGATATAAATTTTCTGCATTATAAATTATTAATAACAAAATTTATTCGTTAACATTTTCACATATTTTTTAATTCTGCGATTTTTGTAGTGTTTCATTTTCTATCGATAACATTGTTCGCAGTAAAAACCATATATTGCCAATATAAACTTTTTAAGAGGTAGTAAATTGATCAAAATTTGAAATCACAACATTAATAAGGCAAATAAAGGAGTATAAATTTGAGAATACCGCACTGTGAAATAAATAATAATAATAATATAAATAATCCTTCTGCTGCTAAATGGGTAACTACATAAACCCTGTTCCATTTTTATTGTTAAGAAGGCTGTGGTTTCGTTTTATAGAGTTTTACACATGAACACTAACGAAACGATCTGACAGTGAAAAAAATATTAAATGTCAGATTTCTAACAACGTTGCTTAATTCAGATATTAAAATAATTCAATTGTTGCTTCGATCAATTAATTAGATTTATGTTTTAAGCATAAATTGTATAAACATACTACATACTATTTATTAGCATGAAGTTTAATTGTAAAAACCATATTTTATACAATCATCAACTATATTTTATATTATAATTTAACTGATTTACTTTTGTTAAATAAAAATTGCAAATAAATTCTGTACTCGTAGATACTCAATTTGATGTCAACATTGTCCACTGCCATAAAATATAACCACTGTTTCTCTTTTAAATATAACGCACATACTACATACTATTTATTAGCATAAAGTTTAATTGTATAAACCATATTTTATACAATCGTCAACTATATTTTGTATTATAATTTGACTGATTTGCTTTTGTTAAATGAAAATTGCAAATAAATTTTGTACTCATAGATACTCAATTTGATGGCAACATTACCCACTTCCATAAAATATAACCACCTTTTTTCAAATATAACTTTTTTTTCAAGTCTTGTGACTATTTACATTGGCCAACAATACTGTCGTCTGCCTAACAGGGAAAAATTAGTTAAAAATAAAAAGAACAGAGTATATCCATAATTTTTATTGAAAAATTATTTTATAGCAACTTTAACAATTTGATTTTTATTATTGGTGCTCACACTTTAACGATTCTCCAATTTAATCCAATAGCAATCACAATTATTTGTGAATATTTGACAAGAGATAAATTATTAAAAGTTTATGGACTTCACGTTTAAATATTTCATTTTTCAAAATTTAAAGTTAGGGGCTTTTGAGGGAATGTTGTTAAACTCGTTTATTTTTGACTTTCTGGATTATACTGGAAATGATATTTGCAATTTTAAATGGTACACCTTTATTTGATTACATTTTTTAATACTAGGTTCAATTATATTTTCACTAACGAAGAATCGCAAAAGGCGTTTAAATTGCTGCAACATACCTGCCCTTTTAATGACACTACTTAACTCATTATACTTTACGAAGCCTTTGTGAAACAATGAGTTATACGTACATTGTTTCCGCACTGTTCCAATATATAAATCTTCTCCAGATCTTGTCCAATTGTTATGAATTTCATTTATTTTGATAATTTTAGATGTCAGGTACGCTGGTAGCATATTGTGGGTTAATTTATATATGAAACACATGTTCAATAAAACAGCGATTGCCGAAGAGAACATATGTTTAGCTCTGTTAACATGTTTTGTATAGTGCTGTATCTGTTACAACTCAAAATTGTTCGTAAACATTTTTTTTCAAGGATTTGCAGTCGGTCAATTGTAAATAATTCTTTCAAATATCTTTTCTAACAATGGGACCATATTTATTCTTCTGCTCCAATAGTATTTTTTAGTTTAGGCACAAGTATAACTGTAGTCATTTTCTAATTGGAAAAAATATATATTAGTTGCAATGGATGAGTTCATGATAGCACACAACTTATCAATCAGCGTTTCTCTTCAAGCTCTCACAATTTTCAAGTTAATATTATCTGTAGACGATTCACTCTTTAGTTGTTTCATCGATACTTTTATTTCGACTGTGCTAGTTAAAGTGATATTAAAAATACCTTGTGAATTAATCCGCTGTGCATCTGCAATTACTTGTTTATCTTTAATAATATTACCGTTAAAGGACATTTTAGAAATATGTGCCTTAGGTTTTGTACCAGTAATCTCCTGAAATTTTTCCACATTTTTTTCGGGTTGTGTTTATTTATTTCAATTTGTTGAGTATAAAACTTTTTCTTTTTGCTTTTAATAGCACTTGTAGCTGAATTCCGGGCTACTAAGTAGGCCTCCCAATTTACGTCGGCGTTATTTAAATGTGCCAATTGAAATGCCTCATCCCTCTTATTTGTTAAATATTTTAAATCTGCATCATACCATTTATTATGTGACTGGTTAATGATTATTTCTATAGCAAGAGCATGCATATCGAGTACTGCCAGAGTGTTTTTATAAGATGTTGACATTAAATTATCAGGATCCTGGGAGTCAGATTTTCAACACCGATTACGCAAAGCTGATTCGAAAATTTTGGATTAATTTGATTTAGAGATCTTATTTCCTCTAATATTAGATAGTATTGTTTGTTTCAAAAAATTGTTATGTATATTTTTTATATTAAAATGGTCCGAAAATACTGGTATCATTTCAACTACGGTATTTATATTGTTAAAGTTAATGAAAACGAGGTCTATGCATGTTTTGGATGTCTTCGTAACTCGAGTGAACTGCTTTACTGCCTGTGTGAATCCAAAACTATTCATGGTTTGTAGCAACTGTTCTGCATATACAGGGTGTCTCAAAATTGACCCTTGTGCTTTTGTGATTTGATTCAGGGGGTTAAAACAAATCGAAAATTAAGAATGGAACATTTTTCGTTTGTCCCTTGTTATAGAGTTATTGATAAAAATGCAAACAATAACTATAAACATTTTTACGACCACTACTCAAAACAGGATTTTTTAAATTCATTTTATCAAATATAAGACCTAACTGTCAGATTTGACAATTAGTTTGACAGATGTGGACATTATATCTTGTTTTGTAATGTTAATAATTTTAATAAAGATTCACACATTCAATAACAGTCAAATTTTCTATTTTTTCTTCTAGAATTTCATTCATATTTAACAAAATTTCATGAATTACTAATTATAATCAATAATTTCAGTTATATTCAACAAAATTTCATTGATCACTGTCAATATTCCAGTAATTACTGTAAAATATATTCGTTTCTGTGATTTTTTTTATTACTGATCTATTTTCAAATATTTCTACCTAAAATTCAATCCTGTTAAGGAATTACTGTATAATGTTAATTCGATTCTCATAAAATTTCAATAATTGAAAAATTTTCAATTATTTCTATTAAAATTTTAATCATATTTATGAAAATTTCATGAATTACTTACTGTCAACATATCAATAATTCGTGTATATTTTTTGTCTTTTCTATGAAAGTTTCAATTACTGTGATATTGTCAATGATCTCAACTAAAATATCAATCATATTTAACAAAATTTTATTAATTACTGTCCTATTTTCAGTCATTTTAAAAAAATATCATTAATTACTACTAAAATTTCAATTACTGTAAATTTTCAATTGAATTCCTTCAACCTTCATTTCAATCATATTTATTAAAATTTTATTAATTACTGTTAAAATTTCAAGAATTGCGGTATATATTTTTATGTAATTTCCGTGTAAGTTTCAGTAACTATAATTTATTTAAATTATTTTTATAAAAATTCCAATTAGGAAATAGGTAGGTACAAATAGTACTTTGTACATTATAAGTTTAGTTTTTTGGGATATTTTTTTTGTTGTTTAGTATAATTTTGTTAATAGCGTGACGGTCGTTGCTGTATTCTGTTGTTTATTTCGGTTTCCATAATCACTTTCTTTTCAATAATTTGTCTTCAGTATTTTATGTGTTCTACTTGTTCTTCTTTCTCGTTATTGATTGTAATGGTTATTGCTTCTTTAATTTCTCATATTTTCATTACCTTTGTTTTAGATATATTTATGTTTAATCCAGCTTTTTCCAGTTCAGTTTCCCGTATGTAAACATTTGTTTGTAAGTCTCTCTTATTTTGTGCGATGATTGCCACTTCGTCTGCGAAAATAATTCTTCTTCATGATTTTTAATCTTCTTCATGATTTCATCCATTGCTATTATGAACAAAATGAAAACTAATTTTTGAATACTAAAAAGTAATCCTAATCTTAACCTTCTCGAAAGTGATAAGTGTTCGACAGCATATATCACTTTAAGTGGATTCTAATTAGCGAACAATTTAAAATTTGGGTTATTTCATTGGTCCGTCAGTGTGAAGTTCCATATGAGAATATGACAAGTGCAATAGTCACTATAACATGACATTTGTCTCATGGCAAGGATTTTTATGGTACATTGTTGAACTTATTTTTATTATTTCTGAGGTGGATTCTGGTACAAACGTAAATTAAATGGATGATACATTTACAGCTTTTAATACTCTCATGAATATTCCTTTGTGAGTTTTCTATAAAATTATTAGGGGAGCTAATAATTCCACATATTTAATTTTACACATTAAATTCCTATGTTCGGCCATTATCCCAGATACTCGGCATAATTGTTCATACAATGGTAGTTATGGCAACCAACTGTAAGTTAAATGAATCATATACCAAACAAAACTAAATTAACTAGCCAGTGGAGCCTGCGAGCTTAACCACTCACATTTACAATTTGCGCGATTACCTGCAGGCATATCATAATATTTAATTTTAGCTAACGTATACATGCTGCAACAAAATACGGAATCCATTGAAAAACACTTTGTTTGGCAATCTCGCGCAAATTAATGGAAATGCGCGAATTATTCGTGTGTTTATTAATTTCCTCGGCAGTGCATTAGAGCAAAAATTGTTTTGGAGCACGCTCCGTGTTTTGGTTTCGGCGACTTTCCGCTTACAAAATCAGCAGTGCTTTTTCGAGCGAGGCCCGAACAACAGTTATTTTAAAGTCCTGTAATTTCATAAAATACACGTTTACAGTAATTAGGTGCCGGCTGGGGATAATTATACCGCTGACAATCATTAAAATATACTTATTTATTAGACACGTTTCTGCCAGTTTCGTTCAAAAAATGTTATTATAATTTGTTTTGCCACATTCTAATTTACACAGCGTGCACCAAATACCATAAAAGGAACTTGATGTGTTCATGTGTTGGAGCAATACGATTTTGATGAACTATTGCTATTATAAAGATATTTTATTTTATTTTGTTTGTAGTATATAAGATAAGACGAATTACAATCATAGAAGTAAAATAACAATAAATTTTTAAAACGCTCAACATGCTGACTGTTATTGCCTAAATGGCCAAAAAAGAAGCTAAACACGATTGACTGCGTTTTAGAATATTGCGTTTATCGCAATGTGTTGCGAATAGCGCCTTTTATTACCTCACGAAGTTCATCTACATTATTATAATTGCAGGTGTCCCACAACTTCGTGGCATACATTTAGGAGCATGCTAAGAAAGGCAAAATTAAATGAAAATGTAAATCATTTTTTTCTGATTGCTTTTATTTCCAAAATATGGGAGCTTAAAGTGTTACTTATCAAATCAGTTTTCTTTTTAATATTTCTACTAGAGTAGACTTGGAAATCTGATATTTTGCGACGAGTCACCCACTATCAAGACACATATTTTTAAATAATTACAATCATCTGACTAAACACAGTGCCGTAGAAATAGGGATTCTTCTATGGTTATTGCTACATAAAAATTTTGAGGTTAAGATATTTTTAAATCATATACCATTTTTCGGTGAATTAGCTTTATTGTCATAAAATTATTGTCATTCACTTCTTGAACTTCGAAAAAATGAAGCGTTACTATTAGGTTATATTTCTCAATAAACATGTTGAACATGAACAACCCAAACTTCCTGCATACATATTCATAAAAATGAGCCCTTTCGAATTCAACGTTTTTATACATTAGGTTATATTTCTCAATAAACATGTTGAACATGAACAACCCAAACTTCCTGCATACATATTCATAAAAATGAGCCCTTTCGGATTCAACTTAACTCGTTAAGTTGAATAAATCTTTTGTTACTTACGATATGAAGAAGTTTGATATCGGGATTATAAAAGTTCGTATATATTACCTTACGGCTGAAAGTTTTGGACGGGGCGGCATTAAAAACTAACGGTGGTGAAGGGCGGCCGCGATTCGTCGCATAAATTACTCAAAATCGCCGCCTCACGGCCGTTGGAAATCATCATAATCGTAACTGTAAATCCTGACGGCTCTTTCAGCGGAGCTCCGCGCGGAGGAAATGCGTGGGGCGTAATCGCGCCTGGAAATTCGGAAAATGCGGGAGGACGCCGGAGAGGGAAAGCGGTATTTTTTAATGCGTCCTGCGTTATGCAAGAATGTTCTTCTCTTTACGGTTATTCGTTTTCTTTTCAATCGCGTTTAAGCCGGAAGTTTCGGCAGAAACGCGAAACGGGCGATAGTTATGATGTTGCAATCCGAATCTCGGGTGGATATTAAAATATGAATAGGAATATTGTTGAACAAGAAAATTTATATTTAGATAATAAATCAGTTCTCTCTATCATATATATTTTGTGCTATTTTGCAAAATTTTAATACGAAATGCATTTTCTGCGCCCCATTTTGTTACTAATAACCATAATTGATAAATCAATACAGAACTAATCGAAAAATATGTGCAAATAGGGTGAGTCGTTTTAAGCATTGGGATCTCGGAAACCATAAAACATAGAGATTCGGTAAAATAAGAAAAGAGTTGTCAATTTAAAAACTTATGTAAGATATGCTTTTGTTTTTCGAAAAAAGAAACATAGTTTTTGAGTTATAATACAAACTTCATCTTTTTAAACATAGTTTGCTCTGGCATTTTAAGATAGACAAGTTTTCCTCTTTATAACGATATAAGGTTTGCTATACTTACTTTCATAAATAAATGAGATGCTGGAATTTTCGATGTATAATTTGAATAGAATTTAGTGTAATTAGAATAGAAAAATTAATAGAATTCTCGTAGTAAGAGGAAAAAAAAAGTTTTCATGGCAAACTCTGTTTTTGCTATTCTCTATAATACAAATAGTCCTGTATCGTATATATTTGTCAAAGCAAGTAATAAGTGTCATAAAATTAATTTTCGAAGATGGCCTCTATTTATCAAAGTAAGTATAGCAAACCTTGTATCACTATAAAAAGAAAAATTTGTCCTTGAAATATCAAAGCCAACTATGACTGCCATTTATAAAAAAATAAAGTTTGTATTGTAACTGAAAAACTGTGGTCTTTTTTCAAAAAACGACAACTCTTTCCTCATTTAACCGAATCTCTATGTTTTATGGTTTCCGAAATCCCATTGCTTAAAATGAAATAATCTCACCCTGTATATTTTGAAAACTATGTGGTGTTTTCGCAAACGGAAATCTCTCGATTTGTTCTTTCCCCTGTCTTACAGGTGTATTTGGAGATGGAAGATATTCAGTGAAATAAGTCTGTTTCGGTGGTTAATTGTTGTTGCCTTCATAATTATCTATAGCATGAGGACTGCTGGATTTATCGATGTCTGTAAAAATATATCCTACTGAAAGTGGATTTACAGATTTATACTTTATCGAGTCATCGTTTTTTACATTAGCCGTCCCGTAATATTCGGCATCAATATTTATATCCTCCTCTAAACATTGTTCAGAGTTAGGGGTTGATAGATCTAAGTTTTCAAGTGTTTTGATTAGCTTAGTTGATGCATCCGATGTAGAAGCCATCTGAATTACTATTTTCAATCTTGTTGTCCAATCATTATATTTATAGGCAGTAAACTGTTAAAACTTGGAAGGTTATTATTATTGGCATGCCTGTAGATTAATTGCCACAACTGGAGGTTTCTAATCATTTGACAAATTTTTATAGTTGAACCCAAAATTTTGAAAACAGCTCTAAAGCTGTTGCACGCTTCAGATGTTGTTGTAAAGATTGTACAAATTTTTATAGATTTTTACAGCTAGAGAGTGGTGAAAATAATATGACAGATTTCAATTGTAAATTTGGCAAAATTTAACCGATGGAGCTAAAATATTATTATATTTTGATTAAATATATTGATTGTGTTTATTGTAAATTTATTATATAATATATTTATAAATTTGATTAATTTTAAGAATTTTAATTGAAAATTAAACATATGTATCGTGTTCTGCTAGAATATATGGCAGATTTTGATAGACTGACTTTTGCAGATTTTCACATCTGGTGTCAAATTTACTAGTTTACTAGTTTATATCAAACTTATATTGTGACATATAATATGGAACAATGCAAAAACTACCCAAAATTGCAGTTTATTTATATTGGGAACTTTTGATGCTGGTGCTGGATTGACATCTGGTGTTAAATAAACTAGTTCATATCAAACTTATATTGTGACATATAATATGGAACAATACGAAAACTATCCAAAATTACAGTTTATTAATATTGGGGACTTTTGATAAATTCTGATTGTTGCAGATTTCGACTACACTTCAGAAAATGTGGCAGATTTTAACAGTGACAGTTAATATACAGGGTGATCTATATCATCGATTACAAACAGTTGAAAGATGGTGTAATTCTGAGAAAAAAGTTTCTATTCTGTATAATTTGCAGAAAATCATAGAATATCTATAATAACATAAAATTTGTTGAAGCTTTAATTTACATGTATTATAAATATGTGTCTACTTTTTATCGTTCAGAAGTATGTTGATTCAAATGTCCATCATTAATATAATATCTCTTAGCTACAATATAATGGTACAATAGCTACAATAGTAAAATGACCAAGAAACTCTTCGTATGACTTCTAATGTAGAGGAATATATTTAAGCTTTAGGTAAATTCCGATATGAAAATTGAATTAGTCACGTTATTTTCTCTAAATAAACAAAATTTCTAATTTCTATTTTTAGGGGCTTATAACTTCTTAGGACCTATATTCATTTAACTCTTTTTTTCTCAGAGTTACTTCTTCACTTTTCATCTACCAAAGTTTATGACCGACCTCATACAAATAATAATAATAATAATAATAATCCATACTATTTCACCACCGATGGCATAGATCACCGTATTCTTATGAAAGTTTTCGAAATGTATACATAATAAGAAAAATGCCCAAGGTGTGAAAAGTCACTTCTAGGTGATATCAACAGCTGTAAAAGTAATTCATCCATAAATACACAGACAAATAATAATAAATATCGATAATACTGTAATAACAGTAGTAATAACAGTGGAACCTGGAAGGTTATTCCAATTCTACATTAGTTGTAAAAGTTTCCACAATTTATAAAGATCCCAAAAACATTCATCCTTCTGGGCGATTCATCAATAGCTTTAAATTATTGTAGTCCAGTATTGTAGTTTACTTGTTAACTCTATTATCCATCTAGGCACAAATAAAAATTTATCATTAGGTATGTAGAAACCTAGGTACTAACCTGTATGTGTATGTTATGATGCCCTTTAACCCTAATTCTGTATGAGTTACCGAGTTACTGAAGAATAAGCAGTCAAAGATATAATATTAATTAAATTGTATGAGGAAGTGTTGAAGTGGTTACCTCTTGATGAAACATTTTGATTAGTCTATTCTCATGGGAAAACAAAAGGAAAAAAAATGTAACTTGTTAATATCACACATCTCATTTCATCATCGTCTTGCTTTTTTAAAAATATTAAAAATTGTTAATGTGCTAATTGTAATATGTTGTTATTTTTAGTTTTGCCTGAGGATGATCAATTGATTGATCGAAACCGGTCGCAAAAGCAAATAAATAAAATAAAATTATGGAAGTACACATTTTTTACTTAATAATTTTGAATCGGTTAATAAAGAAAACACTTGGTAAAGTTTCACAAGTTTTAACACAATATAATATTAGTTTTACGTAAACAAATTAAAGAAATAAAAAAAAATAAAAAAAATAAAATAACAGGAGATTTATTGACTTACATTGCTAATGACTGTTCTTCTTAAGTAGTCAAAACTGGAGAAGGATCACAACGTGATCGGTGTCCTGGATTTTTTGATTTAAACTTAATCGTATATTTAGAGATTCCGTATTTTACAGACACGTTACGCAAGGAATTGCCGTTTCTGACTTCTCTGAGTTTTAATTGTAATCAACTCTTTTAGACATTTTGCAATGTATAGGTGAACGTTACTGTAGAAATATATGTGTTCTAAAAGTCATAATATATTCATTCATCATCTGAAAAATCAAATAAGGTTACCTAAATAGGTAGCGAAATTGTAGCAGAAACCTGCCTGTGTACTAACTGTATTAATATAAAAATGCATGAATTATGTTATTGGATACCCCCGTCCAATAACTGTTTTGGGTAGAGTTATTAAAATATTAAAATTATACCTTTGTAGAGCTTTTAATGTGTGAGAAGAAAATGGATAGAGTACACAATTTATGTTTAGCACAATTATTGGACACTGGATTTTTCTATTCAGTTATTGGACATGTTATCTTAGCAAAAACTGAACAATAACGCTATTATAGGTTACACACAACAATTTTATAGACTAACCTCTTGAACATAGAATAGATAGTCGATATTTATAAATTAACACCTTCACTTTCTTTAACCAAACTGTTTAAAAAGCAACAAAAATGGCGAAAAGAAGAATGAATGTTCAGAGTTATACAAACCTGTACCATATTAAAAGTTTATTGCCACGTTCCATAAATATAGCATATGTGCTGGTACACTGCTATATTGCCTAATTCGCACAGAAACTTAATTTTTTTAAATAATAAGTCATATTGTCCAATAACTGTTGGTGTCCAATAACTTTAGGGTAGTTATTATCCTAGTTTTTTAATTATGGCAATTTTAAGTTTATAATAATAATTATAGGGTCCCAGCTAATCCCTGAATAATTATTTTAATTTATAAATTTACTGAAGTGGTTAGTACTATGCTGCAAAAATAATGTAACAAGGAGTATCTATGGTAGAGTAATTTAAGGCTCCAGGTAAGTCCTTCATTTTTCTAAGTCTTCGATTAAAAACATCAGTTTTAATAGGATTTATCAATATTATGCGGGTTTAAATCCGAATACGGCATATTATAAATTAAAATAATGAATAAATACTTCAATAATAATTAAATTATTATTTTTGTGTACGCAAAATTACATTATACAATAGACTGATAATAGTTAGCCCGTGGAACCCGGCGCATCCACCAAAAGTGCGCTATGATATAATGAACAAATATTATAATATTTAAAAGACCCAACACTAATTCAATAATAATTCTAGTAGCATAGTACCTTAACGCTCTGAGTAATGAATAATCATTGTCATTTTCACTTTACAAAATAATACTTCAATAATAATTAAATTATTATTTTTGTGTACGCAAAATTACATTATACAATAGACTGTTTATAGTTAGCCCGTGGAACCCGGCGCATGCACCAAAAGTGTGCTATGATATAATGAACAAATAATTTATTATTCAAAATATCCAACACTAATTCAATAATAATTCTAGTAGCAGTAACTTAACGCTCTGAGTAATGAATAATCATTGTCATTTTCAGTTTGCAAAATAAATACTCGGAACAATCATTGGTTCGTTCCTCGTCAAGGGCTATTTAAAAATTGTTCTTCCCGAATAAGCCCTTTGAAATTCTGTAGTTGGCTTAATGAAACATGATATAATTACTAATAACATTAATAAAAATAAGGCCCAAAATGACTCATTAGGAACATTATGTACGTAAGATATGGAGAAGAGTTAAAATAGTTGCAATGTGTTATTGCACCCGGCGCATCCACCAAATGTGCGCTCGGGCGAGTTTGAATGAAACTGAAGCTTAATCATAATCTATGCGGGATGTTAAATTGTTTTGTTTAGTCGTACGGAAGTAATCCTAATCCGGCTATGGGCGATTCGGTCATTATATGTGCTATTAATATTTTAGCGCATATGTGCGTTATTAAAATTTTCCGCAGAAAAAATTCGCCCGTCATGCCCACAGCACATTCCGCAAACACAATGCGAGTCTCCCCCTGAAAAAATCAAACACCGCATTATATGTGGACCACAATGCAGGGGGGCAAAATTGTTCAGTGAGCTGTGCCTGGGTTTAATGATGAAATTTTAAATCCAGATATATGTAACGAGTAGCGGTTATTGACATATGAAGTGGTCAAAACTGAAACAGTAATATTTTTTTAGTGCGATCAGATATTTTTGTACTAGATTTGTAAATTATGGTTTGAGGAACATACCACATAATTGCATAATCATTATTACATAATCACATTAATCACATAATTTTTACATATCGACGCTTTTGGGATCATTTTATTTTTATTTAAATTTGTGCTATATTTTAGTGAAGAATTTTAGAATGATTTTAGAATCAGCTAAATTGTTACACACATAAAGGAACATTAAAGTAATTTTTCACTTTCGCTTTTACTTCCGCTTTTAAGTCGATATATGTACAATTTTGTTCATTTTCAAATGTTCCATAGCCAGTGGCGCGTTATCCTATGGACAAATTACGCATTTTCCCAGGGCCCCCGACGTCAGAGGGCCCCCGGAGGGGCCCAAGTAAATTTTATTATTATACTCTATTATTTATTAATTAATGCAATAAAAAAAAAACACTGTTCAGTCATGCTCACATAAATCTAGTACAAAAAACTAGGTTACAATAGCAATTTTATATGGCGATGTGAATATATTTGTACTAGATTTATGTGAGCATGACTGTACATGGGGGGCTCGAAATTCAAATTTGCCCAGGGCCCCATGAAGCCATAATGCGCCACTGTCCATAGCTCTTGAGAATTGTAATTTTAAACATATTCGCCCGAGATTTTCTGTTTAGCATCTTGCACAATTTTTATTCTGATTACGACTGGAAATTGATAATTGACCATTGTTCTCTATGCATTTATTTCTTCGCATTGTATTTTTCTCGTTTTTTTTTTCATTTTTTGTTGTGCTGGTGGACGCAAGCCGGGTCGGTTTTGCGCATTTTAATTTGATAATGCACAGCTAAACTAGCATGTTCTCTGTTTCTACGTAATCCCATTAGAATTAGCCGTCTGCTGTGTATACAGCGCACACACGGACGGGGCTCTTTGTGCACAAACGGAAAAATAAGCACGCAACATTAAAAAACAAGCCGGCGTGCTTAAAAGCCCGCTCATGTGGGACCACAACACTTTCCCATGCGACGATATTAAATCCAGCACGAGAGGAAAAAGGTCGGGAAATCCCGCGCCACGAAATCATGCCCAGCAACAATGGTGCGATGAAAGGATATGTGGCGCAGTCGGAAAGACACCGACCAACGCATAGTAGTGGGTTCGATTGGCCCTTAATGGAAAAATGGTAAATTGCCCTGTGAATATTCCTACAACTAGTACTCCATTTTTTTGGCTATATGCAAGGCCATTTACGAGCACTAGTGCTTTACTGGTTCTTCTACTGGTACTGGTACTACTGGTACTGGATACGTTATTGGACACGTAATGTTAGCAAGAACCTAACAATAACGCTATTATAGGTTAGAGCCAACAATTTTATCTTTACTCCATTTTTTTTTTGGCTATATAAATGGCCATTTATGGGCACTAGTGCTTTACTGGTACTTCAAGGTACAGTTAATGGGAAAAGAGGGCAATGAACACATACACCCCATTTATGAAAACATCGACGTTAAAACTCTTTTGGCAAGAAACAAATAACAATAATTAAAGTTCGAAAGATTATCGCCAACATCCAAAATGGGTAGGGAATATGAAGAAGAAGGCGGCTACTGAGCAATGATCTCAGTAATGGATACGTTAAATTAAGTTTAATAATAATAATAGTAATAACTAGTAAGTTTAACGTTTTATCCATAATTACCAATTATATACCGGGTGTCCCATTTAAACTGACAAATCAGAATTACTCAAAAAATCATCATCGTACGAAAAAAATGTTTCAGACAACAAATAAATGTTTCCAGATGGGACAAAATCAACCCTTCCCTCCAGCCTTTTTGTGTGAAATCAGAACCCTATTTTTTTTACAGATTCGGATTCTACGGAAAAAAATCATAAGTTTTCATCGAAACATTTTTATTATTCGAGATAGATGACGCTGTTATCGCAAAAAAAAAGTTGACTTGAGTTTCAAAATTCCAGGAATAAGTTTAGAAAACTGTGTTAATATATTAGTCTAAACCTAAGTCTAAAATATTAACACAGTTTTCTAAACTTATTCTTGCACTTTTGAAATTCAAGTTAACTTTAAAGCCATTTATCTCAGATCTACCAAAAATGCACTTAAACCCTTTTACTTCTTTCAAAAATTTTGGCGGTATTTTAGTCTTTTTAGAGGAACCTGTTCTATCATCGATAATCCAAATTGATTGATTTAGACTACTAAACTTCAAACGGTATCTCCACAGCATAAAACAAATGAGCACCTAAATTGATTGATTTAAACTACTAAACCCCTCAATTGTGCACCAATGCGGCTTAGTTTCAACATAATCATCCTTTAACTTGGCATTCGATGCTACAACTTTGGTATTAATAGATTAATTAATAGATTAGACATTAGCAATTTCTGTACTCAATTGAATTTGCATTGAAATAACTTGAATGAATTTATCTATAATAAATAATAAAAAATATTATCTCTAATATAATATATAGCTTGATCAATATATTGGGTAACAAATGGTCAACTTTATTTTGGTATGTATTTTAGAGGAAAAAGTTGTTAGGCATAGTTGTAAAATGTAATTGGGTCAGAATTCTCTGATAACAAATGACAGTAACCTATTACGCCATAGGTGAAGGAGTAGTATGGATTATTATTATTAAGTCCTACATTACCTCAAAGTAATAATAGCATTTTTTTAAACTGAAAAAAAAAATATTTACATTTAATGAATTTTTTGTTTTGGAAAAAGTTTTGGAAAAAAGTACTTAATTCTGTCCTTAAATTGAAGATATAATGTACAGTTTGTTATTACCTTCTACGGGTTATTTTATCTTTCCCCTCCGTGTCCAGCATTTCACACTACTAATAAAATATACATTGTGGCCCACCTATCCTCGCTCGAACCATCGCTGCTAGACTAACGAAAATTGAGAAAAATATCTGATTTGAATTTATTTCACACTTGATGTGCTACTTTTTTAAATTATTTTCGAGTATACAGAGTGTACCATAAATCCAGGACACAAAATTTGGTTTCATTTTTAAATAGACCACCCTTTATGTTCTTTCAATTTTCGAATTTGCTTCATGTGGGCTTCTCAAATAATTTTTAATTTTTGAGATCAGATGTAACGTTCCCAAGTTATTCACATTTTAATCAAATTTAACGAAAAAAATTCAACAAAACCTTATTATAAGAGATATATAAAAGAATCTGCGCATGCAAGTACCCAAGCAATGTGCCAAAATATGCTCATTATTTTGAGTCACGTAGAGTACACAGGGTGTTCTGAAAAAACGATACAATTTTGCTATTTTAAAATTTCTAAAACTCATATTTTTCAAATAGAACAGTTTATACAGGGTGTCCTAATTAGAGTGGAATTGCATTCTTATTCTTAAAGCTAGAGATATTGTTAAATGGGCAATATTGTGCAGTTTTATATGCTGGATTAAAATAGTTATAGTTAGAGTTATAGTTAGATAGTTTTTAGAATAACTTCTAAACTGCTCAGACTTTTGATTTGTTTTTAACATAATCTGAACCAGCATACATAACTGCACAACATTGCCCATTTAACCAGATCTCTAGCTTTTAAAATAACAAAGATACCCATGCAATCCTACTCTATTTAGGACACCCTGTATATAGCATCATATTCTGAGTACTCATCAAATGAGCTATTCATTGGTAGCATATAGACTGTAATCTAATAATACATTTTAATAGGTAAATTACGATCAATCTCAATAAGTTTAAGCCATTTCAGAATATTGTGTATGTTTGTGCACATTGCTTGGGTACTTGCTATCTTTACTATACTATTTCTTATAATAAGGCTTTGTTGAATTTTTTCGATGTCAATGATTTTTCGATAAATTTGATTAAAATGTGAATAACTTGGCAACGTTGCATCTGATCTCTAACAAAAAAAAATTGTAAAGCCCACATGAGGCAGATTCTAAAAATTAAAGAATATACAGGGTGTTCTATTTAAAAATGAGATCAATTATTGTGTCCCGGATATATGGTACACTCTGTAAATAATTTTAAAAAGTACCACACCAAGTGTCCAATAACTTCCAATCACATTTTGTCCTCAATTTTCATTCGTCTGGCAGCAATGGTCCGAGCGAGGATAGGTGGGCCACCCTGTATAAATCGCGTTATCTGGTTTGCCAGTTTCATTTTTTGTTTTGTAATGTTTGTCACTAAAATGTTATTTGCACTAGTAAAATGCAAGTATCCAATAACTTCCAATCAGATTTTGTCCTCAATTTTCATTAGTCTGGCAGCAATAGTCCGAGCAAGAATATATAGGCCACCCTGTATAAATCTCGTTATCTGGATGGCCAGTTTAATTTTTCGTTTTGTAATATGTGTAATACTAAAGTGTCATCTGCACTAGTAAAATGCCGTTAACTAACCCAGAAATGGTTGAAATTGTTCTTATTCTGGGAAATAATTACAGAACATGCAGAGATGCAGCTAATGAATGTAATGTAAATCATCCTGACAAAATCATCAATCACAAAACTATAAACTTATGAAGTTTAAACATTGCTCAACTATTTTAGATATATTAAAAATATATAAAGTTTTGTAGCACTTAAAAGAAACATATTCAATTTTTAATTTTCTCAGTATTCAAATAATGCTATTATTAATTTGAGAAAATGTAGGATTGCTTTTGCGTAGCAAATTTTTCCTTTAAAATGCATACTAAAAACATTGTCCATTTGTTACATATTATTCTGATCACGCTGTACCTATAATAGGCCTTTAATAATTTAAAAATAAATAAATATATAAAATATATTTCTTATATTATTTCTCTCTAATATTTTACACGTACATTTTTTAACCGTACAGTTTTTTTGTGGTTTTCGTGAATGAAATTGAATAGTACTGTAAAACGTATGCTGCATTTATACACTTTATTTGAACTACTTAACGCAGTTTCATATTCATGAAATTTGTTTTACGATTCGATATTTATATATTGCTGTTTATTGGCAGTGTCCTTATTGTATATTTTATATTTTATATTTTACACTTTGTATATGTTGAAGTGTATTTTCTTGACCTGTCTGAAGTAGTCTACATTTCTGTGCTGGGACTAATAGAACTATTATTATTATTATTAATTATTATTATCACTTTTTATTATCCCTAAGAAATAATTAATTACTAATTTATGAGCTTGTACGTCGTTAATGTTTTTAAAGCGCAATTTGCATTCTTGCAAAATTACTTCTGACTATCTCGATTAGGCAATGTTAATTTTATATTATAGCAAAGGGGTGTCGAAGAGATTTGCATAAAATCTTAATGCTGCTCTATTAAGGTCGTGTAAATGTGGTCGGAAAAACCCTTGTATTCCGGAACTAATTAATTGTACAATGCAAATTTTATTCCCTAATATTACTAACTCCTCATACAGCGGCATGTACTACACATTAGCTCTTAGTTATACATCCTGCTAGCATGCGTTTTCATAGAATATGGGCCGTTTTGTAATTATGAGAAAATATTAAGTGCATGTTATGTCATTTATTAATACTTTTCAATGTTATTTATTTATTAATTAGCAAAATTCAGTCATGATATTTAATGCGAAAAAACAATATCCACATTATTTAATTATAATTGTCCCATACAGTGAATATTGTAGAACAATAAGCGTTTCAATCATCATTAGAGTTTCAATGTTATTTATTTATTAATTAGCAAAATTCTGTCATGATATTTAATGCACAAAAACAATATCCACATTATTTAACTATAATGGTCTCCATATACAGTGAATATTGTAGAACAATAAAGCGTTTCAATCATCATTTGGATTCGGGTTCGAAGTTAGTTGGGTGGAAAGAAAAAATTGTCTTGTCATGTGACATCAGTAGCAAATTTGTAGTCTTTTTATAATCAATCCATTCAGTCGCATGGCATGATCACCATCATTTTAAGATGATGGTGATGGGAATGTAACTAATAACACACGCCTATGAATTAATAAAAGTATACGTGTTTAATTATACCGGTTCAATGTAGCGAGATTGAATTACTGGAGCGATTCATCAAAATTCAATGGCTGTTGTGCGGGGTAAACTCTCGGTTTCGGTTATTCACAGTCTGAATGTGACAATGATTCATAACGTTAAGATGGCCCAAATTCCAATTATAAAGTTCCTGGCGGTTATTAATGTGGAAATTATGCAGATACACATTACCGTGATTAATATTTATTAAGCTGGTCGCATGAATCGCGCGTGGAGGTGGCCAGCGATAAGAGGGAAAAACAAGCACTATCGGAAATAAAAGTAAGTGTGAATTTAACAGATGCGGCGATAAATCATCCCCCGCGTGGAAACTAATTTATGAAATTACACGTCTTGGGGAGACGACTGTGTTTATTTATTGTTTTCGTATAGTTAGGTGATTTATAATAAAGTCAGCCGGAGCCGCTGCTGCTCTGCAGAAACCGCATGGCACGATTACGCGATATCCTCTGATTTCATGCAATTATACAACAACCGCACAATGTGAACTAACAAGTATCGCATCGGCTCGATTAATTAATATCTCGCAAAATAATTGCGTATAGGCTTCGAATTTATGGCGGCGTAAATTACCCAGTATTTTGTCAAAGGTGGGGGTTTTGAAAGTGAAATTAATGAAAAATTGAATTAGCCGAAAAATCGGATCTGCAAGTGAAATTACGCCCTTTTAAGATGAAATAAATTTATAACGAAATTAATGATAAGGCGGGGGCGTAATTTATGGCATTCATGGATTTAAAATGGAACGCGTCACGTAGGATTCGCGCAATTTATATTATATGTTCAAGGATGAAGATGTTTTTTCCTTGAACGGCTTGAATAGCGCTCCTGTGACGGACTTAAATAATATATTAAAAAGTTAGGACCCGCAATGTGAAAAGGTTTAACTGTTTTATTGTATCTATTGTTGATTTAAAAGCATTCGGTTTCACTGGTTCCGCATTCATAAGTTTCGGGCGTCATAAATCAACTCCATTACTGAAAAGAAGTCACCTGAAATATTTAATAAAGAACGGAATTTCGTATATAAATCATCCGAATAATGTATAGTCGTGTTTATATTAAAAACTCCCCGCGTAATTCAATATCCGCACCCTCACTTACTCCTACTCACCTGAGCCAATTAAACTTTAATCACACCGGATAGGAAAATCAATGCGAAATCTATTAAAGTTCGAAAGATTCAAATCTTCATTCTGGTCTGGGACAATTGTAAATGCGGCTATTTAGGGCCATTATGGGATTTCAACTCAATCGAAAAGAGCCGTGAAGGTAGACCCGGGCGACTCAATCGGGTGATTTATTATGGCTAAAGACGTACGGCCCGAAGGTGGGCCCCGTCATAATGACACAACTTTCAATCCTGAAAATAGAAATCGCGCCTGGAACTTTCACAATGTCCCATTATTAAGAGATTTCACAGATGTTGATGTTTCAATGGGGATGACGGGAGCCGAAGAGTCGAGACACACAAATCACAATGGATGTTTTGAACTAAGTGGGAACGCTTCACTTGTTTTTTTGTAAAATACTATTTCCGTTAGTTAGTTTATCCGTTTATGTAATTAACTATACAATTGTTATGTTTAAAAAAAATCCAATTGCAATATCTTTAAGATGCACTTTTAGTTCGTAATTTACAGCAGTTCGTGAAACCTCATACTCGACCTTATACAGGGTGTCCAAGATCAACAGCATGGGGATCTCGGAAACCGTAAAAGTTACAAAGGCGGTTAAATAACAAAAAAGTTTCGCAATTTAGTAATACTCAGGCCAAATAATTGGTTTGAGCTTGTGAAATTTTAATACTTAAAGAAAAATACAAATTATCCTTTTTCACAACGATATTTATTTCTCTAAATGTACATTTCAACCACTACGTGGTCATCTTAAGTAGACATTTGTACTATGTACAAATACAAATGCTGTACAAATGTCTACTGAAGATGATGTGGTCATCAGTCAGTGGTCAGTGGTCAGTGGTTGAAGCGTACATTTAGAGAAATCAATGTCGTTGTGAAAAAGGATAATTTGTATTTTTCTTTAAATATTCAGGTCAATTTAGTAATATAATATTATTGGTCAGTAATATTCGATTGAGAAAGACATTTCCGAAAACGAAATAAATAACAGAATCATGGCCGCAAATAAAACCTACTATGCAATGAACAAGTACATTCTAAACAATAGAAGAATCTCCAAAAACACGAAAATGACACTCTTCAAGACAACTTATAGACCAACACTCTTATATGGAAGCGAAACCTGGACAACAAATGAAAAAAACAATGAACAAAATACAAGCAACCGAAATGAGATACTTAAGAAAAGTTGAAGGAGTCACGAGATTAGATAGAGTAATAAACGAACAGATCAGGGAAAACCTACAAATACAAAGTGTGCAAAAATTAATACAGAAACTACAACTAAGATGGTTCGGGCACCTGATAAGAAAGCCAGAAGACAGACAAACAAAAATAGTATGGACATCAAAAGACGAAAAGAAAAAGAAGGAAAGAGGAAGACCAAGGAGAAAATAGGAAAACAACATAGAAGAGATCCTAAGAATAAACGACCTTGATCAACAAGAAGCAAGGAAAAAGGCTACAAATAGAAAGGAACGGAAAAACTTCGTAAACAACATAAATTAGTGGTGACATGAATTTCGACACCCGAAAGGGTATAGGAGATGTAAATTGATTATATATATATATATAATAATATTGTATGTACGATCTGCAGACCCCTACAGAACTTTGAAACTTTGGAAAAAATTATGAGACTTTTGAGGCATTATACCCATGTTATTTAAATAACAATTTTGACTTGTCCATAAACACGGGAAGATCGATGCTTTTGGAAAAAGCAATTTTAACCTACTTTTTCAACTTAAAAGTCAAAAAAGTGTCCCCGAATGAAAATTTGAAATTTGGGAAATAACGAACACCCTAGTATACATAATAGAATCCTTGGAACATTGCTAGCAGAATTTTTTAAAAAATTACAAAAATAAAAATTAACAGTAATAATTAAAATTTTGATATAAATAATTAATTACTAAAAATTATAGGGGCCATTGGTAATGGTTTTACTAAGACATAACTCGTTTTGTAGTCTCTGTACTGGACAAACTATGCCCTGGATTTTGTCCTATTTTTTCATGCTTATGTTAATTATTTCTTGAATTAATTACTGGAAGTTGATGATGGCGAATTATCTGACGAAACTTCGTTGGTTGTAAAATATGCAATATCTGCTTATAACATAACCCAATATGAGTGCCTAACTGTTCTTGGGTGGGAATATAACTTATACAATGCCATAAAAATTATTACTATTCATTGGAAAGTGCAAAATTTTGATTGGAAATTAAAGACAGCACTGACAATTATAAAATTCTTAGCATAAATTAAGAATGTTGCTGGAAACTGCAACATTTTTACTGAAAACTGTTAAATGTTTACTGGAAATAATTTTTTTTAATAAAAACCAAGAAAAACATGAAACCTCACTTGAAAATTACAAATTTGGATAAAAAATTGCAATTTTTTATTGAAAATTAAACATTGCAGTGAAAATGTTAACATATTCAGCATGAATGTAACATTTTAGTGGCAATAACAAAGCTTTACTGAAATCAGTGAAATTTTCATGGTAACTCTTAATTTTTTCGCAATTTTTTTATTGAAAATTAAACATTGCAGTGAAAATTTTAACATATTCAGCATGAATTTAACATTTTAGTGGCAATTACTGGAATCAGTGAAATTTTTGTGGTAACTCTTGAAGTGCTCACCGAAAATTACGTTATTATAATTGAAAATTAGCAATATTCGTCGGAAACGGCAAAATTTTGATTGGAAATTAAGGGCAGTGCTGAACATTATAAGATTTTTAGCATAAATTTAATATGTTGTTGGGTACTGCAAAATTTTTACTGAAAACTGCAAAATATTTACTGGAAACGAAGAAAATTTTCATAAAAACAAAGAAAAACTTGAAATTGCACTTGAAAATTACAAATTTTAATAGAAAATTGCAATTTTTTATTGAAAATTAAACATTGCATTGAAAATTTTAACATATTCAGCATGAATTTAACATTTTAGTGGCAATAACAAAGGTTTACTGGAATCGTGAAATTTTCATGGTAACTCTTAAAGTGCTCATCGAAAATTACGTTATTATAATTGAAAATTAGCAATACTCCGCACTGAAAATTATAAGATTTTTAGCATAACTTTAATATGTTGTTGGGAACTGCAAAATTTTTACTAAAAACAGCAAAATATTTACTGGAAACGAAGAAAATTTTCATAAAAACAAAAACAACTTGAAATTGCACTTGAAAATTACAAATTTTAATAGAAAATTGCAATTTTTTATTGAAAATTAAACATTGCAGTGAAAATGTTAACATATTCAGCATGAATGTAACATTTTAGTGGCAATAACAAAGCTTTACTGAAATCAGTGAAATTTTCATGGTAACTCTTAAAGTGCTCATCGAACATTACGTTATTATAATTGAAAATTAGCAATATTCGTTGGAAATGGCAAAATTTTGAATGGAAATTAATGGCAGCACTGAAAATTATAAGATTTTTAGCATAAATATTGTATGTTGTTGGGTACTGCAAAATTTTTACTGAAAACTGCAAAATATTTACTGGAAACGAAGAAAATTTTCATAAAAACAAAGAAAAACTTGAAATTGCACTTGAAAATTACAAATTTTAATAGAAAATTGCAATTTTTTATTGAAAATTAAACATTGCATTGAAAATTTTAACATATTCAGCATGAATTTAACATTTTAGTGGCAATAACAAAGGTTTACTGGAATCGTGAAATTTTCATGGTAACTCTTAAAGTGCTCAACGAAAATTACGTTATTATAATTGAAAATTAGCAATACTCCGCACTGAAATGTATAAGATTTTTAGCATAACTTTAATATGTTGTTGGGAACTGCAAATTTTTTTCTGAAAACTGCAAAATATTTACTGGAAACGAAGAAAATTTTCATAAAAACAAAGAAAATCTTAAAATTGCACTTGAAAAGGTACAAATTTTGATAGAAAATTGCAATATTTTTATTGTAAATTAAACAACGCAGTCAAAATGATCAAATTTAAGCACTAATTTAAAATGTATCTGGCAGTTGCTATTTTTTACTGGAAATGATGATTTACTGATACTGGAATGATTTCCATTGGTTCTAATTGGTTCAAAACGTTCTATGCATTAAAAAATTTCAAATTTTTATTGTTAATTGCGAAATTTCTGTTTGTAAATTAAACATTGGAGTGAAAGTTATAAAATTGTCAGCGCATATTAAAATAATTATCTGTCGGCAATTGCTAAATTTTTACTGGATATACGACGAAATTTTCATTGAAACTTATAAAGTAAGCAGGTAAGCAGGTAGAAATTTATTTGCAATTAAAATATCAAACGGGCGTAGAGTCCATAATTTCAACCTAACTATCAAAAATATCAGAATCTTGAAAAAGAAAGTTTCACTATGATACTGAGAAAAGTGAAAACCCATATATCTGCATATCTCAAGCATTTTTTTCAGCTAGTAAGTAACTAGGTATAACTAGATATGAATTAAGTATGTAGGCTTTTTATAAGACGAATCAATTAAGTGTGGGTGTTTTAAAGTGAAAGTAGGTAGGAATACAAATTCAATTCAAATTTGTTTGGTATATTTCATTTCATAGTATTATGCTGTCGTCATAGGATAAAGCGCATATTCTCCATTTTTATGACCATATTTTCCATATTTGAGAACATATTTTCCATTTTTAAGACCACGTTTTTCATTTTTGAGAACATATTTTCCATTTTTAGGAGCATGTTTGGTTTATTTAATTTCATAGTGTTATGCTGTCGTCATAGGATTAAGTGCATAATCATCATTTTTATGAGCATATTTTCCATTCATGGGAACATATTTTCCATATTTAAGACCATGTTTTTCATTTTTGAGAACATATTTTCTATTTTTAAGAGCATATTTTCCATTTTTAAGAGTTTTTAGTTATAATGCTACAGCAAGCGCAACAATCAACTAAAAATAGATTGGTTTGTTTTTTTTTACTCTACATGTTATAACCATTGAATGATTAATGTTTGAACATTAACTCGCCAACCTTTTTTTTTAAATGCTGGCCAATTAATTTAAATTAATGCCGTGTTGCGATATAATTAACCATCGACCCCATTGCACAGCGTTCGTTTTAATCAACACGGTCAAAACATGTTACAAAACTGCGTGCCGCGCCGGCCAAAATAATTCTAATAATTAACGTATACGAATAACGGCCATTATATTTAGTGAGTGCGGTGTACATTTATCATTTATTTACAAGACTAATAATAATATAACTAATAACATAAAGTGCTCCGGGCACGTGTAATTACCGCGCCATACGACGACGGAGCAAATAAATTCGGTATATAAACGGTATATTCTGTGGAAAATTTTGGCTGATTAGAAATCCAATCGAATTCGTGTATCTGTAGTCACCTGTGCGACAATATCTAATCAACATTTCATTACACTAATAACAACCCTAGGACTGTTTTCCATGTTGACGTTGCTGGGTTGCAAAACGTTTCACAGTGCTAATATTTGAATGAAATTATTAAAAAGACATGTTGACATTGTTAGATGAGGCTTCAATTGCAAACAAAATATTCTAACCTAATAACCCTCGAACATTGATAAATAACTTATAATTTTATTACTCAAGCACATTGCTTTAAGGAAACAGCCCTGCGCGTTCGGCGTCGGGCTGTTTCCAAGCAATGTGCTTTCGGAAACTGTGATACAATTATTTCGTTGTTATTAATGTCCTAGGGTTATTGCTACTGAAAATTGAACGATATTAGGATTACAATGGACAATTGGACAATAAACGAACTCACGACTGTGGATTCAAATTTGGATTACAAACCAACATCGCAAACATGAAAGCGTCAGGTGACAATTCATCCTGTTTCTGCACTTGAAAGTCATGGAATTCTGTCATGATAATAAAATGAATCGACGTTATCGCACCTAAATTGTCATCCTAATCCGCTTCATAAAACCTGCAGAAGCGGAAGAGCGTCCTGACTGAAATGATTAAATTTTGGAAATCGTGTGACGGATCATTATCATTTGATGCTCATTGTTTTCCGTCCGTCCCGGCCGTCGAAAAACGCCCCCGGCGGTGTTACACGTTCGTCAGCTGGAAATATCCACCCCCTGTGGCCACCCTCGAGGATGACGTGATGCGGCGTTGGTGGTCAATCACGTCCGCTGACGGGACCGCTCTTTTTTTTTTGTTGATATCTTAAATGAGGGGGCTCGTACATGTCATGTGGGGGATTTAGCACGCTTTTTGTTCGTTTCGCCCTCGAATGATCTCGATTTATGTTTGACACGTTCGCGTCAAAAGTATGCGATTGCTTTGTAAATAGTGGGATTCTGTACATCAGGGACGTTTGTGATATGTGTACAGATATATGTTTTCCATTGATATCTTGAGATTAGTTAGATTTTTGGTGATGCACGTCTGAGTCTAATTTTATATGTGTGTATATATAGGGTGTTTGATAATAAATGGAAATGAATTTAATTTATCTAGCCTACTTTCGCTACATCCTCAATCTTGGCAACTAACGCCTAATATATTTCAAACTTCATATATTGGACATGAAATACATGTGATATATCAATACAGCATACGAAACAAAAATTTGGAAAATACTACATATTACAGAGAAAAAAAATCCTGAAGTTGATAGAAGAATGCTCTTTTAGGAGTTCGTTAAGTTGCTTTTTGAAACTAAATTTCCTGGGGGCCCTTTACTGCTTTTTATAAGTTAAGGATTTTGTCATGTAACGTATCAGTTTAAAAACAAAACAATACCCTATCCCTTTCATAAGAACTTCTCAAAACGTGCCTTAATAATGTCAAAATATCATTTCAATATAAATTGGATGAAACGAGCTAGAGCATAACATTTTCCTTTTTGTCAGTGGCAGCCAAACCATCCAATTTTTGAAACTTTTATTTTCCCTGCTAAGTAATTCAAGTAGTGCTGATGTGTCATACTGCTGTTTTATCTAGTCTAATCTTAGTTTCAGTATTTGCTCTATAATTTTTCCAATCCAAAAATGTGTAGGATGGTCTTTCATACATATCAGATCGTCCAATAAGTACCGATTTTCCCATATACTGATACAGTTGTAAATAGTTATCTGACGATTTCAGGTATCTGCCCATAAGTAGAAAGGAAAATAATTGAGCAGATAGTTTCTAATTTCCATGGGGGTATGTCTATTAGCAGATAACGTATAATCAATTTGGGAAAGAGCTGGGATCTATTTAATTTATCTATATAAATCTATATATCTATATAAGAATCTATATAGTGGCTGCGGTGGAGTGCGCGTTAACGCGTTCGCTTCTAGACGCAAGGTCCCGGGTTCGATTCCCGGGTCTGCATTTCTGGGGTGGTTTTTCTGCAGTTTTCCCATTTCCTTGCGACAAATGTTGGAAATGTGCCTCTACCATCTATAAGTCGCGTGCAGGCGCAAATGGGCAATAATAGTAATGCCCCTCTCCTCTTAACGCCCGCATAACTAGTAATAGTTCAGGGGCCTATGGTAAAATTAAATGTAATTGGGTCTGAATTCTCTGTCAAAAATGATGACAGTAACCAATTACGCCATAGGTGGAGGAGTAGTAGGAATTATTATTATTATTATTATTATTATTATTATATAAGGCAGGCAGGTTTATGGTAAAATCCATTTCAGGTGTTATTTATATTATTGTATAAGTAATGTTTGTGTTGGACTGAATATACCCAATGCTTGATAAAAAGTTATAGACTGAAATATTTTTTGAGTACATGTGATTATAATTGTATGATAAATTTAGATCTGGGAATTGGTTAGTAGGTTGTTATGTTAGTATTTGATTTGTGTATGGAAAATCGCGCAAATTTTTTATTTGTTATTTTGTACTTATTCTACCTATATTAAGGATTCTTTTGTCAATGCATTTTATTTTTAATAAATGGTAGTTACATGAATATCTTTAAAGAATAAATGTAGATAACGTGACATAACCTTCTATTTTCTCCTGTAGTTATTTTTAATTTTAATTTTAAATTTTAAATTTTTAATAGGTACCACCAAGAAAAATGTCAACCAACACATCCAACTTTAGCGAGAATTGATAGTAAACTGTGTTTATTTTAAGATCCTCTTTATCTGCAAAAAATCAGCAAATATTGCATTTCTGATTGATTTTCTCGATATATGAAGATGGGTATGAAATCTTATTTTCTAGACGTAGTTTAAGATTTTCTTTAAATTCTTTTATATCGGATATTTTTGATATTACCAATAAAAAAGCATCTATTCAGGTTGTCATTTTTGCAAAAAAATGGATTTTGTGCAATATAATTTTTTTCAACTATTTTTACTTATGTCAACATAACATTTTCAACAGTCTGTTCAGTCATTTTTAAATTTTTTTGCTTAATTCACTTGGAGGAACTATTATGTTTTGGACAAAAGTGTATAAGGCTTTTTCGATTTAAAATTACTTAAGAAATACGCTTTTAAGGTATGCGCATCATGTCCTGGGACACCCTGTATATACCAAAACAATTCGACACCCAGAAATCTTTGTAATTATTGATAGTTATTCGTAAATCTGTGGGAATCTCAAAAATTATTGAGAAATCCTTCGAATTATTGAAAAATGTCAAACAATTTGCAGTGTTTGATTTCGAAATTAATTAAACAGATCCAGAAATCATGAGAATTATTAGGATATCTATAGAAATCTCGAAAAATATTGAGAAATCGTGGAAATTATTTGAAAATCTCTCGGAATCTTGAGAATTAAAGAAAAATCATTGTAAATCTCGAAAATTTATAAACGTTTAGACATGTTAAGAATTATCGAAACATTTCTAGGATGAAACAAATGTATGTAATAGTATCATCAATCGTGTGAAACAATTTGAATTTTATGATTTGACTGATCTCAAATTATAGAAAAATCTCTCGAAATCTTGAGAATTAATGAAAGATCTGAATAAATCTTGAAAATTTTTGAGAAATCTTGAGATTTATTGATTTTTTTTAGAAATAATGATAATTAATGAGAAATCTGTAGAAATCATAAATCTAAAGAAAATTCACTTTGTCACAACAAAATGATGAATGTAACTGGAAATATTAATTGAAGCATGGAAGTATCAAAGACGTGAGAAATCGTGGAAAATATTGGAAAATCTCTCGGAATCTTGAGAATTAAAGAAAAATCATTGTAAATCTCGAAAATTTAGAAACGTTCAGATATGTTAAAAATTATCGAAACATTTCTAGGATGAAACAAATGTATGTAATAGTATCATCAATCGTGTGAACCAATTTGAATTTTCTGATTTGAATGATCTCAAATTATTGAAAAATCTCTCGAAATCTTGAGAATTAATGAAAAATCTGAATAAATTTTGAAAATTATTAAGAAATCTTGAGTTTTATTGAATTTTTTTAGAAATATTGATAATTAATGAGAAATTTGTAGAAATCATGAATCTAAAGAAAATTCACTGTGTCACAACAAAATGATGAACGTAACTGGAAAATTTAATTGAAGCATGGAAGTACCAAAGGCGTGAGAAATCGTGGAAATATTGGAAAATCTCTCGGAATCTTGAGAGTTAAAGAAATATCAGTATACATCTCGAAAATTTAGAAACGTTTAGATAATTTAAGAATTATCGAAACATTTCTCGAATAAAACAAATGTATGTAATAGCACAGATGTCATCTGTGGTAATCATGGTAAATCACAGATGATTATAGCACAAGTCATCTGTGGTAATAGTATCATCAATTGTGCGAACCAATTTGAATTTACTAATTTATTTGAATGATCTCAAATTATTAAAAAATCTCTCGAAATCCTGAGAATTAATGAAAAATCTGTATAAATCTCGAAAATTATTATTAGGAAATCTTGAGAATTATTGAAAAAATCTCTAGAAATCTTGATAATTAATGAGAAATCTTTAAAAATCTTAAGAAATTTGACTTTGTCACTACAAAATAATGAATATAACTGGAAATATTATTTGAAGCATAGAAGTACCAAAGGCACTAAATTCCAAAATATGGCATTTTTGTATATTTGCCTCAAAACGTTCTATATTCTTTTGCCAATGTCCCTTCAAGGGTTATAAGTGCCACTTGATATATTACAGTTTTAAAAGTTGTTATAAAGTGGCGTCAGGTGTTTTGTCTTAGATAATTTTATTTAGAAACGGTACAATTTGTGTTTTGCGCAGAACAAAACAAAAATATGATGAATATCCTCTTATTGGTACTTTATGAAGTTTTTGAATCTATCGAGTATAACTTTGTGGTGAGTGATCATAGCTTCACGTCGTCTGACAGAGACTCTGCGTTAATACAAATAAGGAAGATACTGATGCAAGCTATGATCGCAAGCGACTTGCATGGAATAGTAAGATTTGCAAATTATAACCTTCCATTTGAAGTAGTGGATATGGTACAATGTGGATTTTGGCATATTGAAATGGCTGTAGAAATATTTCTGGATACATACAAAATTAATATCAGTAAAGGTGTTATGATTAAAATAGATTATAGAATACCCACAGTTCTCTTGAAGAAATATTTTCAGACTTCCTGGCAAGAATATACTATTTAAAAAAAAAATGAAAAACACTTTGATTTTGCCACCTGAAAACAAATTTCAGAGAACAAAAAATATATCTGTCGTCCATGATAACTTACCTTAAGAGTGAGGAACAAAATGTTTCATAGAAAAACGTTAAGGCTAAATTAGATGCACAAGTAGCTTCAACAACTAACAAAACATAAAATTACTAAAAAAAAAAATAGAGAAACAACTTACTATGTTTATACCACAAAATGTTTATTGATATATCGACATATACAATAAAATAACAACTTGCCTTTCGACTTCTTACGGTCATTTTCAAGTACTTGAAAACTAACTTGAAAATGACCGTAAGAAGTCAAAACTCTAGTCGTTATTTTATTGTATATGTCGATATATCAATAAACATTTTATGGTAATAACGTAGCAAGTTCTGTTTTTTTATTATGGACTACCACGTAGTAAAAGTCGAAACGATCTTGATGAATAAAATTACTACTTGGTATATATGCCCTTTACCTAAAACAACAATGGCACTTATGCCTTTTCAAACAATGTCTACATATCGTCGGCTTAATGTTATAAGGTTGTATGTGTAAATTTGTAAATTTAAGAATGATGATTTTAAATATGTTTCCGATATCAGAAAATGATATATTTTGCACTGTCAATAGATATGTTTTTATCACAGGTTCCTAGTGATCCAATTTTGACCTTCCAACAAGTTGAAAGGTCTCTTGTTGAAAACTTATAGTCAGGTAACACAATAGACTTAAAAATTTAAAAAATGTTACATGCAACCGTGTAACACTAAGCCGACGATATATACAAGGTGAGTCGGGAGGAACGGACCAAACTCCAGGAGTGTATTGTATACGTAAAATTGATTTAAAAAAACTCAAATGTTCTTATCCGATTTTCATTTGTTTTCAAGTGATAGTTTTGAACAGTTTGTTGAAAAGTCGGATAAATACATTTGTATCCAGAGTTTTCTAATGTGGAAACCGTTGACATTATCTTTCAACAGCAGCTGTAGCACTCCCATTACACAAGCCATAGACAAACACCACATTTACATATTCAAGATTTGAAACTATAACTTGAAAACAAATGAAGATCGGATAACAACATATGATTTTTTTAAAATTATTTTCACGTGTACAATACACTCATGGAGTTTGGTCCGTTCCTCCCGACTCACCCTGTATATATATATTTTATTTTTTGTTAATTTTGTATCTTCACCTGATTAATGGCGTCTTCATTTTGTTTTCCGTTTTGTTAAACATGCTGTGCCATAATTTCACAATAAAAATAAGTAATATGTTAATATTAACAATTGTTTTAATAATAATTTAAAATTGCCGAAATGACACTTACTGACTTTGGTACTTCGACCCTTCAATTGTTTAGTCATTGATTTTAAGGATAATTTCATTTTCAGCCAAGTTTCGCTATTGAATGTATGCAGATTTACTTAACTTTAAATATTACAATAAAATTCAATGTTTTTTTTGTTCCCTCGATGCATGTAGCTTTTCCATTATTCACTCATTTCATTATTAAACAATTACGGGGGTGCATTTTGCGCGAGTGCCATTTACATATTTACACGGGGGGGGCGAATGTGAAAAAGTGGACGCCGCGCTCTCTGAATGTTTGTGCACGCACACAGTTTGCATGTTTGCAGCTGAAAATGGGAATAAAATGCGGCCGGAAGTATAAAAATATGTTCCCATTATGACATTTTAATAAATAGATTCTGGGCGAAATCCGTTGCGATTTATCATCGCGGAGCGCCAAAATGGGCAGAAAGGAAAAGTTTCGCCGATGAGATCCATGTTAACGTTATTATTAATAGTTACAATCTCCATTGAGGGGATAGGAATTGACACGTGGGAGGAGGATAAATTGCGCCGGGCTGCCCGTCGACGTTCGTAATGGATTTACTGTGCAATCGGCCAACTTGTGTTGATTCGGATTTATGCATTTATGTACTTTTTTATTGCGGCTAACTTATTTAGATTTAGATTGATGGATTTCGTTGTTTAATTTATGAACGTGTTTTTTATAACAACTAGTCATTTCCGTCATTAATTCGATGCGTGAGGAAATGAATGGAGTTATTACAGCGCATTATGTGTTATATCATGAGCGTTAATGATGTTGAGATTGAACCAGGGAGATTTACTAGCGTCGACAAAAAAGAAAACGTTAAATGATATCTAAAGTTTCAGGGACAATTTACCGCATTAAAAGTTTGTATTATCTGTGAAAACGGATGCCGTTTTGATGGAATAATCGACAGTGACTGGCACATATGCTTATCTTATTTTGACTCGGTGATTAGATGGCTCGGAGATGAATAAGGGTTATTTACGGATGATTAAGCGATATTGTGTTATTAAAGTTAGGGGGGTTAAACTGATATAAATTGAATATCAGACGCGTGTGCGATGCGTCTGGTTCGCCGAAACGGGCGATGATTTATCCGGGCCTAATTTTCTTAAAACGCTGTTTCACAAATTATCTCCCTATCAAATGTAGTGGATACCGCGCCTCGTGAAATATAACCCATCAGAGATTAATAAGATTAAGCGTCGCCGCTTTATCACGTCTATTATGCCCTGTATTCGCCGCACTCATAATATTTATCATTACTTTATTTCGCGGCCTCTGCAGTCCACACACTCGCCGAAGCCGACGAAGGTCCTGCCGCTAGGAACCTGTTCAACACTTTAATTAATGCTACTCTCTAAATCATGGGAACGCAATTACACATTAATACGCTGTAATTGAAACTAATCGCGCGGCTATCCAGCCACGTCACACGGATAATTCCGCCGTTTAGTCCGCATAAAAAATCATTAATGCGGATTTATGGTGGGTTAAATTAATAAAAATTACCTCGTTATTAATATCTAACGCTTGTGTGTAAACGGCTCTATTCATGTACCTACTTACTAAGAAACTCGAAATAAGCTATTAATCAATACTTAATTAAAACAAATACGAAGTAGGTACATCACTTTCTGTACACTGTACACAAAATTTATATTTCGTACCAAATTTACGAAGTACGAGAATAAAGCAGAGACAATACATATAGGAAATTGGAAGATAAGAAGCCTGAAAAGAAAGGAAACAGAACTAATAGAAGAATTTGAAACAGCAGGAACAGATGTACTAGTGATAACAGAAACAAAGAAAAAAGGAAAAGGAATAATGAGAACAAAAAACGCCTGTGGCAAAACTAAAAGTACACCTAATAAAAAACAAACAAGCTGGTGGAAGAAAGAAGTAAAGGAAGAAGAAAAAAGAAACAGAAATGGAAAAAAATACCTAAGCACAAAAACGAAGAAAACTACGAAATATACAAGCAGTAAAGAAAGATAGTAAAAGCAATAATAAGGAAGAAAAAAGACAGAAAATAGGAGGATTTCGGAACCAAATTAGAGGGACATTTTAAGGCAAATCAAAAACTATTCTACAGAACACTGAAAAGCTGCAGAAAGGAAAAAGAAACAAACCTAAAGCTACTGAAAAATTAACATGGTGTACTAATGAAAGATGATAAAGAAATCATGAACAGATGGAAAGAGCACTGCCAAGAGTTTCTGTTTGGAAAAGAGACAAAAAATGAAGGAAATGAAAACGAAGAGGAACAAGAAAATAGTAACGAAACAGAAGAAGAAGAAGAGGGATCTATAACAGAAGAAGAGTTAGAAAACGCACCAAAGAAGTTAAAGAACGGAAAAGCCCCAGGTCACGACAAAATCAAATCTGAAAAGCTGAAATACATAGATAAAGATGGGAAACAACTACTACTACTATAATGAATATTAAAGTCAAAAGAGGTAGCGAAATTGACAGTGACCACCATCTTCTAACAGCACGAATAAAAACAACAAGAAGGGAACCGAAGCAAACACAAAAAACAGTCGATAAGGAAGTGAGAATAGGGAAATTTAGAATATACAAGCTAAGTGACAAACAAGTAAGGGAAAACTACCAAGAATCAATACAAAAAGCACTCAAAAAAGCGGAAAAACAAAAGTTGAAGATTTATGGGTCAATTTCAAACATATATTAAGACAGGCAACAAAACACGCCTGTGGAAAAACTAAAAGTACACCAAACAAAAAACAAACAAGCTGGTGGAAGAAAGAAGTAAAGGAAGAAGAAAAAAGAAACAGAAATGGAAAAAATACCTAAGCACAAAAAACGAAGAAGACTACGAAATATACAAGCAGCACAGAAGGAAAAGCAATAATAAGGAAAGAAAAACACAGAAAATGGGAGGATTTCGGAACCAAATTAGAGGAACATTTTAAAGGAAATCAAAAACTATTCTACAGAACACTGAAAAGCTGCAGAAAGGAAAAAGAAACAAACCTAAAGCTACTAAAAAATAAACATGGTGTACTAATGAAAGAGGATAAAGAAATCATGAACAGATGGAAAGAGCTCTTCCAAGAGCTTCTGTCTGAAAGAGAGACAAAAAATGAAGGAAATGAAAACGAAGAGGAACAAGAAAATAGTAACGAAACCGAAGAAGAAGAGGGATATATAATAAAAGAAGAGTTAAAAAATGCACTAAAGAAGTTAAAGAACGGAAAAGCCCCAGGTCACGACAAAAGCAAATCTGAACAGCTGAAATACATAGGAAAGGAGGGGAAACAACTACTACTACTACTACAGTTAACAAATAGAATATGGAAAACAGGAAAAATACCAGCAGACTGGCAAAAAGCAGTGATCTTCCCAATACATAAAAAAGGACACAGTAGAAATTGCAACATATTTGGGGGAATATCCCTGCTGTGCACAGCAGCAAAACTGTATGAATCAATGCTAGAGAAGAAACTAAGAAAGGAAACTGAAAAAACAATGGAAAAGTCACAAAGTGAATTCATAAAAGGACAATACCTAAAGGACAACACAAGACTATACCTTCACAATTAAAAAGATGACAGAAAAAATATTACGACAAAACAACAAACTATACATGATATTCGTGGACTTAGAAAAGGCATTTGATAAAGTCCCAAAAGCCAGCGTGTGGGAAATACTTGAAGAAATGAAGATAAAAGTGCATTTAATAAAAGCAATCAAGAGTATGTATGAAATCACAGAAAACTACGTAAGGACAAATAATTCAACATCTGAGAATTTCACAACCACACAAAGCCTTCGACACGGGGGCGCTTTAAGCCCGCTGCTTTTTATTATATTCCTAGACAACATAATGAAAAATATTAAGGATAACACCAAGAAGGTAGAAAGAGGATACTATAAAATGGAAAGAATAGTGCTAGCAGAATGTGCTTTCGCTGATGACTTAGTCATGCTAACGAAAAGCGAAGAAGACCTGCAACACAATATAAGCATATGAGAGGAGGAATTGAAAAAATACAACTTGGTAATTAATATAATCAAAACACAAGTAATAGTAGTAGCAAAAGAGGAAACAAATGCAAAAATTTTAATAAATTTGAAAAGGATAGAACAAGTTGAAACCTTCAAATATTTAGGTACAATAATACATAATAAAAGAACAATGGAAAAAATAATAGTGATAGCAGAATGTGCTTTTGCTGATGACTTAGTCATGCTAGCCAAAAGCGAAGAAGACCTGCAACACAATATAAGCATATGGGAGGAGGAACTGAAAAAACACAACATGGTAATTAATATAAACAAAACAAAAGTAATGGTAGTAGCAAAAGAGGAAACAAAAGCAAAAATACTAATAAATTTGAACAAGTTGAAACCTTCAAATGTTTAGGTACAATAATACATAATAAGAGAACCATGGAAAACGAAATAAATAACAGAGACATGGCCGCAAATAAAACCTACTATGCAATGAACAAGTACATTCTAAACAATAGAAGAATCTCTAAAAACACGAAAATGGCACTCTTTAAGACAATTTATAGACCAACACTCTTATATGGAAGCGAAACCTGGACAACAAATGAAAAAAATAGTGATAGCAGAATGTGCTTTTGCTGATGACTTAGTCATGCTAGCCAAAAGCGAAGAAGACCTGCAACACAATATAAGCATATGGGAGGAACTGAAAAAACACAACATGGTAATTAATATAAACAAAACAAAAGTAACGGTAGTAGCAAAAGAGGAAACAAAAGCAAAAATACTAATAAATTTGAAAAGGATTGAACAAGTTGCAACCTTCAAATATTTAGGTACAATAATACATAATAAAGGAACCATGGAAAACGAAGTAAATAACAGAATCATGGCCGCAAAAAAAACCTACTATGCAATGAACAAGTACATTCTAAACAATAGAAGAATCTCCAAAAATACGAAATGACACTCTTCAAGATAATTTATAGACCAACCCTCATATATGGAAGCGAAACCTGGACAACAAATGAAAAGACAAAATACAAGCAACCGAAATGAGATACTTCAGAAAAGTTGAAGGAGTCACGAGATTAGACAGAGCAAGAAACGAACAGATCAGGGAAAACTTACAAATACAAAGTGTGCAAAAATTAATACAGAAATGACAACTAGGATGATGGGAAAAGATGGGAAAACAACGTAAAAGAGATCCTAAGAAGAAACGACCTCGATCAACAAGAAGCAAGGAAAAAGGCTACAAATAGAAAGGAATGGAAAAACTTCGTAGAGAACTTAATTTAGAGGTGGCATGAATCTCGACACCCGAAAGGGTATAGGAGATGTAAATTGATTATATATATATATATACAAAATTTACTTGGAAATGCCGGTAATTTCTGAAAAATCGAAATTTTGCAAGGATTGTATTCTATGGCAACGCTTGCTTGTGTTAAACAGTTTTTTATTGGTATGTGGAATTGGGTTTTGTGCGCTCAAAAATTCTCTTATACATACAAGAGAATTATGTTTCATGCAAAAATTCTCATAAAAGAGCAATCACGGTAAGATGCAGATGCAAAACAATTTCTGAAAATTTGTGATTTTGTTTTTTAAGTTATATGGAAATTTTGTTAGGAGAATATAGTTTCAACAGCAAAATTATTGCTAGCGAAGTGTGAAAATTGAATAAGTGACGAAATTGTAGGAGAACTATTCCAATAACGTATAGAGGCGGTATTATCGTATTGAAGAAATGCGGCTCTATCATCTCGACATGCCATTTATGCGGCCGGATATATCGGCCGGGAGAATGATTTTTCTATCAAAACCGATTGAAACATTTAAATCAAGCCCCACTTAAGTGCCGAGGCGATCGGCGATGGCCATTTTGCCTAGTGGAGTGTCCCTGGTAACTAATTTCCTGCTATTTAATTTAATAGGCACCATCTATTAACTCAACGCCGAACCGAAACTACCCACCGAATTTCCGTCCGATTTATCTCGGCACACACGGGCATAAAATTTCACGACGTCTTCCGCACACACACTGCCACAAACGGACCACTTTAATTCGTGCATTCCATCCGTAATTAACAGGGAGGACACGCGAGGCTTTGCTTTTTACGCGTGGTGCGTGCGTCATGTCCGGGGAGCCCCGGGATAAATTACCTAAATTCGAAATGGGGAAACTAGGAAAGCCCGGAAGGTGAGCTACGAATTCCCATAGAAGGGGGCGCCCGGGGAGCGCACACAAAAGCAGATGTATGTGTGTGCAGAGAGAGGACCTAACGAGAGCATTGTAGGCGGATTATTTAATAAAATTACGAATTTTCCCAGCGGGCGGGCGTCTTCACAAAAAAACATAGGCGCCATAAAAACAACTGTATCGTGTTACGAGTTTTCGCACAAAATAATAAAAATTCCAGCCTCGCGCTCCTAATGTGTTTCGCTCAAATAATCTCTACTCGAGTCGACGTTTGTTGCTTGAGACAATTATAACTTAGACGTCAGGGCCTATTTCTTTCGGTGCAACATATTACATTAGTTAATAAAGAGATTTATTTGGTAATCAAATATAAATAGGGTTCATCATTTTCACTAATGGATAGCTTGATCATAGCTAATTGGAAAAATACTAAACACCCTTTAAATGATAATACAAGAAGTTTCAAAGTTGTCTCTAAAAATTCTGAAACATATCAGTACATTTGGAAAAACTTAACAAAAGTGCACCGAAACTAATGAAACAAAAAAAAAACAAAAAAAAACACAGAGAGCATTACAATTATTGTTGACTTAACTAAATTTCCCAACGAAAATTGGGAGCTGGTGAGTCACTCGGTTATAGGTGTTCCATTAAGCCGGATTTCATTCTCTTCTTGAATAAAGGCAAGGATATGTTGAATATATCACATTCTGTGCTGATAACGGCGTTATGAAGGGTGAAAATAACATCAATAATGGACGCTTGTCCTATTTTAATTATAATATCAAAATATACAAATAAAAAAAACAAAAGTAATTTATTGCATACATATTTCAGAAATGATGTTTCTAATACACTTCAAACACTTAATAAAAGTGAAAAAAATACCAAAAGGAAACATAATTTATGTAAATTGGGGAAGGTGATGTTGAAAATATAAAATTTCATAAATATTTCAAAAATTTATTTTCTAATACATCTCAAACACTTAATAAACGTCTTCAAAAAACCAAACGAAAAGAAAATTTATGTAAATTGGGGAAAATGTATCGAAAATATTAAATTTTGCAACACTACTTTTAGTATTTTAATTTATGGGGTGTTAAAACCCTTTAAGGTTAAACTGCAACAACTTAAGCATGTTTTAGATGTCTTGAAAAATTAATTCACAAAATTTAGAGCCAAGTACTCTAAATTTTGTGAATTAATTTTCCAACACATCTAAAACATGCTTAAAATATTGCAGGTTAAAACCCTAGAAATTAAAATACTAAAAGTTCTGAAACATGTTAGCAAATCCGGAAAAACTGAACGTGAACTGAATCTAATGAAACAAGAAAAGAGAAAGTCGCAGAAAATTTAATTATAATATCAAAATATACAAATAAATGTAATATAGGTACAAGGTACACCAAATTTCACAAAGTTTTCAGAAACTCAAAGTTTTTGTGGAAATTTCTAGAATGTGTAATGAATACCATATAATTATATCGAAGTCTTAAAAAGGACAGAATTTCAATCAAAGTAGTTATCAAAAGTATCACAAAGGTTAGAAGTTGCGAACATTGTAGCATTTCAAATACATGATGAAAGCATTATGAAATCGAAGAAAAAAATTAAATTTTGTTAAAATTGTAGAAAACATTATAATAGAGTTATAATATCACAGATATGTTTTATTCAAAAACTCATTGTACTTGTCTTTAATAAACATTTTATTTGTCTATTAAAAACTTAATATAAATGTGGGAAAAGAAATTTCGCATAAAGTACAAGAATTTTGACAAAAAGTTTATATTTTTTTATTTATTTGTTTGATTTAATGATGGCCTATGTCTGCTGTTATGGCGATATACCGTCGCCAAGGTGCGAATATTGACAAATTTGACAAAATGAAGAAAATCAGTTATTTGACAAAATGAGATAATAGAAGAAAGCTAAATATTTTAATATCAAAATATACCAAGTAAATACATCAAACTTGCAGATGTATTATTACCTCAATTAACATCTTAAAAAACAGTCAATAAAATTACGTAACGCGACATACAGAGTTTAGAAATTGCCAAAAATTTGGTGAAACGAATGAAAATTTCTATAATATGCAATCAAAATATAAAGAAAGTTAAAACGTCTTGAATGTGAACACAAGTATTAAAGTATCAGAAAATTCAGAAACATTAACTCAATCAATATTACAAATAACGAAATTTGCCACAACATGCATTTTTTTATATTTTAAAAATCTACAAAATCTACAAAATCATATCTCAACATCTCTCAAATATCTCTATAACTAAAAATAGTTTCAGAATAATTCAATTATTTTGTCATATCTCAACGTTTTTTGTCAAATATTCTTTTAAATATGTGAAAATTTCAATTGCGAGCTAAAACGTCTTGAATGTGAACACAAATAATAAAGTATCAGAAAATTCAGAAACATTATCTCAATCAATATTACAAATAACGAAATTTGCCACATGTATTTTTTTATATTACAAAAATGTACAAAATCTACAAAAACATATCTCAACATCTCTCAAATACTTATCTCTCAAATATCTCTATAACTATAAATAGTTTCAGAATAATTCAATTATTTGGCATATCTCAACGTTATTTGTCAAATATTCATTTATATTTGTGGAATATTCAATTACTATGTCATATTTCAATGATTGTGATCGAACCTTTCTGGATTTCTATCAAAATTTGAATTATTTTTAGTAAGTTGACCATATATTCATTTAAAAAATAAAACAGGACATAAACTTTCTATTAGAATGAACAATAGATATCAAAACAGATTCTGTCAGAAACAGAAAAATATATAATTCATAATGTAGGCTCTATAATAATCTATCTATCATTGTTAGTTTAGGTTAGGTTCATGATTTATAACATATTTTTGAGAAGAATTAATTGCCTTTAACAATTCCCCTCATTTGATTGTTATATTTGATTGACAACATCTTTTGAAATTGGGCACAATTCAAATTAAAGTTATATTTAGTGATTAGCAATGATTTTAACGTCGACACTTAGGCCCTGTTGGGCGATCATGGATCATCCTTGATCGTGGTTCAGTTACCTATGATGCAATTGTTAATATAATGGTATTCTTAGAAACTGAACCACGATCAAATGATCATGGTCAAGGATAATTCACGATGGTTCAGTTACGATTGTTAATACAATGGTATCCTAGGCAACTGAACTACGATCAAAGGCAAGTTCAGATCGTAAAACTAGACACTTAGGCCCGGTTGTTCGATCCTGTTGGACCATCCTTGATCATGGTTCAGTTACTTAGGATGCAATAGATAATACAATGGTATCCTTAGAAACTGAACCACGATCAAATGATCATGGTCAAGGATGATCCACGATGGTTTAGTTACACATTTTAATACAATAGTATCCTAGGCAACAGAACTACGATCAAATTCAAGTTCAGATCGTACAACTACACGCATAGGCCCAGTTGTACGATCGTGGATCAACCCTGACCATGGTTCAGTTACCTAGGATACAATTGTTAATACATGGTATCCTTAGAAACTGAACCACGATCAAAGGTGATCCACGATCATACAACTAGGCCTTAGGCCCAGTTGTTAGATCTTGCTGGATCATCCTTTGGCAGAATTAAAATTAAAATCTTTAGAAATTTTGAAAAAAAATCAATGTACTAAGGAAAGACCAAATGAATCAATATTGAACAAGTCAGTTGGAAAACTAAAAACTAAAAAAAGAAAACTTTATATATTAACAAACATTGGTGTTTGTTTCTGTAATTTGACACATTTGTAAGTGTAATTTGTACGTATATTTTGATATTATACTGATTTAAATCTTCTGCATTTTTTTCTTTTCGTATGGTATTTTTACTTCATTGCATGCTTGTTACTTATCAAGATTTAATAACATGTTTGAGAAATTTTAGAAACTGTTGTATTTTTATTCACAGGGGTTTATTTGCAACTTTGATATTATTATTATTGAATTTTCTGCGGTTGCCATACATTCTCTGCATTTTTTAAATTATAATTTCTATAATTTCGTTCGATATGTTACAAAATTAATTAATAAAATTTTCAGAACATTGTGTATCTATTTTGAAATTTCTACAATTTTACTTTCACTGCAAAATTTTCTACTTTCTTTGACTTACTTCGGTATCGAAAGGAATTAATTCATTTTACTGTTTGCTGCTATGTTTGAAATTTCTGAACCTTCTCATACATTTGAAATTTTGATTGAAATTATTGACTTTTTAACTTGAATTATAGTTTGATTGCACATTCTAGAAATTTCGATAATATCTTGTGCCTATTTCTGATATCTCTATGAAGTTTAGTGTAACTTGTATATTTTTGAGTTATAATTAAGTTTTATGGAATTTTCACGTTTTTTTTTATTTGGTGTAATTTGTAAGTATAATTTGATACTAAACTTATTTAAATCCCAGCAATTTTCTCGTTTCGTTCGGTATTTTTACTTATTTTACTTGTTGCATGCTTATTACTTTTCAGGATTTAATAACATGTTAATAACAACAACATGAGAAATTTTACAGAAAAAATTACAGAAAATTACCTTGAAGACAGTGTCAACAATAAAATTATGATTGCTAAGCAGATAATGGGGGACAACTCGAAGGAAACATCTCATTCTTCGGTGTCAACCGCATCTATCCGTACTGTTCCAGTTCTTCCCAACGTTAATTTAACCAATTTTGACTCTTGTACAATTCATATAACATTATAAAAGTTGTTAAAATAAAACCTGTTGATAACGAAGTTTTTTTAATCTTAGAGTGTGGCAAGAAATTTGACAAGTGCGGCATGATTTCTTGCCGCACTAAGTGCTGCAAAGTGACATTTTCAACGTTTGTTGTCAATGTTGATGTGTTGACATTTCGACACAACCGTAGCAAAACAAAATTATGGCTTCTTGGTAGAACGTGTGAAGCCATGTATTTTTTTTTGTTTTATTGAAATCTGCTAATAAATCAAGGAGTTATGGCTAGCGGCGTTTTTTAGGAGACACCCTGTATATAAACAATCTTTATTGGCAATTTTTATTGGCTGTGATATATTTTTCGTCATTGTTTTTCATCATTCTTTATTGGCTATTTTATTGGCTACGATATATGTTTGTTGTAAGAATATAAAAACTATTATAGATATAAGATTTTGTCACAATTGTAAACAATTGTAGAGATTTATTCTATTAACACAGTGAAACGTTAACCGAGTGTTTGATTTAACCTAATCATAATGTTTCACCAAGTAGTATCCACATATAGTTTCTATTTAAATAAGATTTTGTAGTCATATGTCCGACATGTTATATAGGTACATATGAGCTGTTGAAATCAGAGTGGTGTAATTCCTTTTTTAAAATTCAGATATGTCAAGAAATGAATTCAGGGACATGTCCTTTGTATATTTCAGGACTTCTCTGAATTTAAAAATAAACCTTTCATCATAAGCTCGTATATAAATGCTGATAATTGTGCTGGTTTTCCTGTTGGCTGACTAAAAATAAATAATAGTGGGTAATTAGAAGCTTAGTAACTTTTATTAGTTCAGTTTCAGGGAGTTATACAAGTAATCCTATCCGAGGATTATCAACTTTTAAGTCAGATGAAATGTTGCACAACTTCATTAATGCAGTGGTCAGTGGATAATCCCTTAAGTAAGTGCCAATTGGGATACTAGTTGTTAACTATCTATTACAAGTATTTATCCCTGCGGCCGTTGGGAGTTGATGGCTTATTGAAACTGGCCCGGATACGTTTCGCGATAGGCCTAAGTGCCCTTGCATGTTATATGCTTTATGTCTAATTCTTGTTAGTGGGCGCAGTGTTCTGTGTTTTTGAACTGGGGGTGCGAGTCGTAAAACTTTTTACTGCACTATTTTGAAGCGGGCCAGTGCATTATGTCCGGAACTAAGTAACTGGGCCTGATCGACTGGTGACCCATAAAAGTCGTCTTTGCCGCTGCGCCATCGTAAATCTGTCCACTTTGTGAAACTTCAGATCCTCGGAAATCGGAGACAACGGGTAGAGATATAAAGGGCGCAAGATATTGTTATTTTTTCGCGTTGTTGCCCTTATGGGCCGTAATTTATGTTCTCTCCTGATTAAATCGACCGGACGCACTTTTTGTTTTCTTTTTAAATTTTCGAATGCGCGGATTGTTTTTATGGGAGTTTGCTCCCTTCTCTTCGGATAAATCTGTTTCCGTTTCGTACGCGCGCGTGCAGACGTGGGTCGGGGGGGCATAAAAAATGCGCCGCTTCCGTTTAAAAATATGTGGTTTTTAGTGCCCAAAAAGTAGATGAGGGAAGCGCTTTACTGCCGGCATTGTTACTGTAAAAGGAAATTGCCGTGAAATTTGCATAGTGCGTTTAGCCGAAAGCGTAATATATAGGTCAGGACAAATTGACGTTTTTACACAACGCCAGAATGGAGACGTAAAGTTAACAAGCTCAGGATGGGGGACGGGTATTTATTGTCCTCGATATTCTTCCGAGAAGAGCGGCACAGTGAGTAAATTAAGGCGTCACAAGTGCAGTCTACTGGATGTCATAAATCCAACAATAAGGCATTATTGCATGGTAGACCGAAATGATCGTGACTGGGCCAGGAATGCGACGCTTTCCAGTTTTCCTGGAACAACTCTTCTCAAGAAACACGTCCAACATCTCATTTAATTACCCACAGCCCTACATTATTACAAATGGGGCTAAACAAATAATAGCACCCAGTTTTGCGGGGCAGCTATAATTCAGCAATCATTTTCTTGGTATCGGTATTCCGCAGCGACACTTTTCCGATGTACTCGCTTTGAATACATCGAAACTTTCCCGCACAGATTTACAATCTTATTCATCGAACGTAGACATGTCTTTTATTGCCGCCCCGAAGTTCTGACAGTAAACGGAAGGTGCCGCGCTACATGTGCCAATTCACACAGCCCAAAGTAGACAAACGACGCGCAATTTGTCGCCACGACAAACAAGCGGATTCTAATTGCGACCCACATTAACTAGAAAAGAATCCCCGAAGTGTCGCCCTCGTTAGATCTGTGCACCGGGGCGCGACGGGGACTTTCAATTCGTCACTAATTGAAAAGATAAACCGAACAAAAGTTTCCCATTTAACCATTATTTCACCGGGCTAATTAAAATTATTTCTCTAATTACTTTTCTTCGGCCATTCTTTCTCCAACTCCCGACCGATTCGCGACAAATTCCTTTATGCAAGTCTAAGCCCCCCATTTAATCCGGCGAGTTATAATCCGTTTTATTTAACCTATTCAGAATATCCCCCAAACTGTAAGAATCGAAACCAATGGGTTTAATGAGGTCGCCGAAAATATTCGCGAAGTTCGCGGTCTCCACCCCCACCCCCCGGATTCTAACAGGAAATTGCTCTTGAAAACTTTTTGATAAAATTCAAAAACAATTTTGTAATTAACGCAGCGATTGCACAATGTACTAATTTCTGCTCAACTCCCCGATCAAAGAAGTAGATCACCAGTCAGCAGAACGAGGCGAAGAGGGATTTATTTTTGTGATCTCAAAACTCTCATGAAAATTCTTAATTAACATATTATATTTTGTTCAACAAACATAGTGTACTGGGGTAAATTATAGGACTACATACTAGGGCGGAACGAAGTAGAACTAAAAAAAAATCCCATTGTTTCCCATGGCAGAGTGATTAATAGTTGTCTTTTTTAGTGATTATTAACGTGTATTGTATGTGTACGTGTTATTAACGTCTATTGAACTGGGTGTAGACTCGTACCTTATGCCAGGGTTGGAAGCTCATAGCCAAGCCCAATGGCTTGGAGACCAGACTCCAGACAAAAACAAAAAAAAATAACGTGCAGAAACCCAGGCTCGGTAATAAAATTTCTTGAGGTCCGCAAACACTTTAAATGTTCTCATTTCTCTCAATTACTAACCAGTTTTTCACTACCATTTTTTTCTTCCATTTTTTATTAAGGCAGAGTGGTTAAAAGGGGCCTTTTGTACTTCTTAATATAATGTAAAAACCCTGATGAACAAAAATATGTCTTGCAAGAACATTAAATTTTATAATTGTTGTTTTCAATTATTCTTCAGTATTATGACTCTTATGTACCCTATACCAACTAACCTGTTAGATGTATATTTATTACTTATTAATAGGGGCCTTTGAACACTAAAAAGAGTTTTAACAAAGAGTAATTGAAAAGTAATGCAGTTTATTAAACTAAAAAGTAAACATCGATAGGTAATGTATCCATCTGTATATTCAACGTGACTCCAAATGGTATACTTGTTAGTGTGATACCTCTGTAATTTTCGCATATTCTTTTATCCCCTTTCATATGTATTGGTACAATAATTCCTGTATTCCATTTTCTTGGTGTTTTCCCGCACCTTAATATATCGTTTAATACTTTCGCTATTTGTGTTATTCCTTCTTCTCCCATGTGTTTCATCATCTCCGGGGTTGTATCGTCTGTTCCTGGTGGTTTCCCGTTTTCTTTACTTTTTTTATTGTTTTTTGTACTTCTTTTTTAATTTGCTCAATTTATTTCTCCTGACTTTCTTGTGACTTTTTCTCCATTCTTGTGTTACGTTATCTTGTTCATCCTGTTTGGTTAGTTCTTTGAAATATTGTCTCTATCTTTCCAGTATCTTGTCTTCATTCGTGATTATTTTTCCATTTTTATCTTTTATGTTCATCATGTTATGTTCCGTTTTTGTTTTAGTTGCTTAAGTGTTCCGTAGAATAGTTTTTGGTTCAGCCCAAATTTTCATTCATTCTTTTGCTTCTTTAATTGTCGACGTTATTTTATTTATGTTTCTCTGTATTTTTCATAATCTTATATTTTTAATATCTTGTTAATTTTCTTATTATTGCCTTATTCATATTAATATTGCATGATTATGGTAGTATGGTGACGCTTATTAGTTTCATAAGCGTAATCACCGTCATCATAAAAGTCATCATAAAGATTATGATGCGGGCGTGATAAATTATGCATGTAGCTAAGTATGGCATGTTGTGTAATTTAGCCAAACTAGTATTTCTTACTGTTTTCAAGATTCCTCTGGTATTTCTCATTGCCTCAAATGTACAGTCACATTCTTTGCATCTGTAATTGCGCATATGTAATTAGAAACAGTGCACGTTTCATTTACCATGAACATTCGGCCGAGTTATTTTACGAGATGCACTTGCTATAAAGCAGCCAAGGTGCACTTGACTAATTATGCCTCAAATGCAGTTAAGAATTTAAGAGTGCCAGGTTCTTGTAACGGTTATTTAACGAGGCTTTGCTGTGACTCCGTGGCTCGGGTTGCGCTCCTGTTTTCATGCCAATTTACGAACGCCGCCTGTCATTAAAAGTAAATTCCACGACAAAGAAAACTATGTAAATGGATGCAGCCCAGGTAATTAGTAACAAGCTTATATTTCCATCAGGAAAAAAATGGATAAGAAAAATTTAAATATTTTTTTACATAGATTGTAAAGATTGTTTTATTATTAAGCTTTAGATGAAAAGTTGCATGAAATATACAGAATATGCATTAATTAAATTTTGAGATATATAAGTGTTTGATAATCTTTACTGGTCAATTCATAAAGTTACATATATAGTCGATTTTTTAACTTATTTAAACATGACTGTTCGTCATATTTCCAGATGAATTATCTTCAGGTATACTGCATACAAATCTGCCATAACATATACAAAATATGCTATTTAAATTATAAATAAATATGCAATATTTGTCAAATTTTTAAATGTATGTTATTACTTGATGTTTTAATTTAGATTATGTAAGGATTATTTAAAAGTTTTATATTTACATTTATACAGTGGTTTAAAATTTGGTTCTGTTTGGTCGTTTAAACATATTGTATTAGGTTCTGTATTTATTAATTAATCATTTCATATGCCTCAAATAAAATTGGTGTATAAAATCGGTATTAACTTTGTTAATAATCATTTGTGCTGTGAAATTATTTTGTGTTGATGATTATGTTGAAAGTGTGGTTGTTGAAATGTAAATGATATAGTTTTGTCTCTGATATGTTCTTTAATTCTTGTTTTGATGGCTTTTCCTGTTTCTCTAATGTATTTTGCACCGCAATTTATGCAGCTTAACTCTATTTTTGTCTAAATTTTTAGTGCGGTCGTTTGCATTATATAGTTCTGTTTTTATTGTGTTGTCAGTTCTAAATGAAATTTTAATATTATAGTTTTTTAATGTTTGATTAATTTTGTCGCAGATATGCCCTTGGTAAGTAAGTGATCTGTATTGTATATTGTTAGAATTTTTTATTTAGTTGTTAAGTTTATTTTAATGTGTTTATTATTACCATGTCATTAAGCACTGTTTGTGTATATATTACACTGTTTGAATATTTTTAATTTAGTTTATACTCTTGAGAATGGCTGAGACGCCGAAACATTTGTAGAGTTATTTTATATATATATACTGTGAAACGTCAACCAAGTGTTTTATTATTCCTATACTAATATGTTTCACCAAGTAGTAACCACTCACACATCCAATTTAATTTGTTAGTATTTTTTAGTGATTGTTTTTTTATGTATTGTTAATAATAAATATTTGTATGTTGTTTTTTAAATATTTTATTAATTGTTTTTAATTTAAAGTTGTTATTAATTGCTGTTTCTTTAATTTTGTTTATTTCATTTATTTTATCAGTTTTTTTGAGTGTTGTAGTGAGCATTCTGTTAATTAGTGAGTATAGTGAAGAGTATATCTGTGTTCTATGGTGGAATGAGTCTGCTGGGATAATTATGTTGTTGTAGATTTTCTGTATATTTCAAAGTTTACTTTGTTATTGGATTTATAAATGGATGTCTAGGAAGTTTATATTATTATTTCAAGTGTGAATTTTATGTATTTGTATAAAGTGTTAATGTAATAGTGCAAATCTGTAATGTTATGTGTGTCTCTGTTTTTCCATATAATTAAAATATCGTCAACATATGTGTTCCAAAATAGTATTGTTAAAAGGATTTTTATTGCTGATACAATGTTTTCTAAAGAAGTTACCTAAGAAAATATTTGATAATTTTCCACTTCTTGGTGAACCCATTGGGAGTCCATGAGTCATTTTGTAATCATTGTTATTGAAATGGCAAAAATGTTGTTGTAGTGTTAATTTAAATAAATTTATTTTGTCTGTATATTCTTTAATGTCGGGTATGTATTTTTTTATTATATTTTTCGTGTAGTTTGATGTATCTCTTATTTGTTTAATGTTATGTCAAAAGAAGCTAATGTGTATTCTTGCGGTAATTTTATTATATTGATTTGTTCGATTAATTCTAATCTGTTTTTATTGTATGTTTCGGAATGTATTTTATTGTGTTGTTCGAGAGGTTGTTTAAAAATTTTCCAATGTTGTTTGTAAATGTAAGTAAAAATGCATTTTAGTTAGTAGTAGTTCTGAGATAAATGGCTTTAAAGATAACTTAGTTTGTTACTTAACTAATGTTGAAATTATGAATATTATGTAAATTTTCAGCTAATAAATATTCTTTATTATTATTATTATAAATTTCAAAATCCCAAGAATAATAGAAAACTGTGTGAATATTTTAGTCTATTTTGGGTGTAAAATATTAACGCAGTTTTCTAAACTTAATTCTGGAATTTTGAAATTCAGAATTAATTGAAAATTGAAAGTCAACTTTAAAGCCAGTTATCTCAGAACCAAAACTGCACTTAAACCCTTTTACTTGTAGACCCCTCAATTGGGCTTTCTGGTTAATATAATTTTGGTTGTTCATATAATTTTGGTGACTTTGGGTTAATTGAAATTAGGTTTTTTAAATTGTTTGTATACTTCTCTATGTGTTTTTTTGAATTTATTATAGTGCTTTTTATTTTATTAATGACAGGTTGTTGGATTTTTTGAAAACAGTATAAATTTATTTTTCTTATATAAGTATCTTTGGTTAGAATTACCAGTCCTGCATTTTTATCTGCAGTTACTATAATTAGATTGTTTTGGTTTATTTTGTTTTTAATATTTTTAGAATTATCTTTTCATTATTTATTGTTTTATTTTTATGATTATTTTACACCTTTAATGTTTTCTTCTTCAGGGTGATTTTTTAAAGCAGCATCCAATTTAATCGTTAATAAAGGTAGATTTATTTTTGTTATAGAAGGAGCATATTCGTGTTCTTTATTGAGAAGTTCTATTTCGTTTTTATTGAATTGAATATTTGAAAGATTTGTGAATTTATCTGTTATTGTTGTTGTGTTGTTTTGTATTGTGTTTGTTTGATTGCTGTTTAATCAATTTTTATTTGTAAGTATATTGCTATTCTTGTTATTTTTTGTTTGTTTTTGATAGTAGTCTTCTATGTCCTTTAATGAGAAGTACTATTTCTTTTTTATTGAATTGAATATTTGAAAGATTTGTGAATTTATCTGTTATTGTTGTTGTGTGGTTTTGTATTGTGTTTGTTTGATTGTTGTTTAATGATTTTTTATTTTTAAGTATAAGTCTTCTGTGTCTTCGTTATTCATTCTTAATATAGATATTCTTGTTCTTCTTCAATTTTATTATTTTCCGAGCATTTCCATGTTTTAGTTTAGCTTAGGTTAGTTTTGTTTAGATTATTTTTGTCTATTCTATTTTTTAATATAGTAGTAGTAGATCAATCTTTATTCGGCTATCGACCTAACCGGTCTTTCCGCCGTAAGTATTTACATTTTTTTAAATATTTTACATTTGCAGATATATTATATGATGGTAGATGATGGGCGGGGGTGATGTGTGTTAGTTAGATATGCCAAAGTCATTCTTTTAATATTTCGCGTAGGAAGTTTGTAGGGTGTTTTATGTTTGTGCGTCTGGTGACTCGTTCGATGCATAATTTGTCCATGATTTTCCAGTTTGTTTCGTTTTGTTTAAATTTCTATCTGAGTTTTTCGTGTCTGTCCAGTATTGGTGGGATGGTCGTAATGTTATATAATGCTACGTTAGATATATTGTGAAGGGGGTTGTGAAGGGAGTTTAGAGATGACTCTGATGGATTTTCGTTCTGCCTTTTGTATTGTGCGTTTTGTGAGTTCTGTGACGTTGCTTAAAATGATGTCCCCGTAGTCAATGATAGGTCTGCATATTGCTTTGTACATTTTTGCTGCTGTATGTGTTGAAATGCCTTGATTTTTATACGTCAGACAGCGGAAGTGTTTTGAGCGTTTAATAATTTCTGTCTTTGTCCTTTGTGTGTGCGTCTTGAATTTATTTTTGGTGTCGAATGTTATGAATAGGTATTTAATGTTCGTGTCTGGTCGTCTACAATATTTTGAATGTCGATTGAGGGTGAGTTGTTGGTAATAGTGTGGTTGGGGATACGGAGCTGGCATTTGATGGGATTGGGTCTGAAACTCCACTTACGGAACCATTCCATTGTAGTGTCTGTAAATCGTTGTAAATTGTGCATTGCCACGTCTAGTTTTTTGTCATGAGATTTATGGCCACAAATTTGCTATATTATATTATGGCTAAGTTCGATTTTTGTTTTGATTTTATCTAGATGTTATAATGTTTATGTATTTCATTTTTTAGTCTATTCATGTTGCTCATTGAAATATTTTATTAATGAAGTTGGGAAATTTGTAATTAATAAATGCTGGAGTTAGTTTTTCCTTCTTGCAAATTGTTACGAATTTTATGTTTTGTTCTGTTAGGTTCTTCTTTAATATGAGTTCGCAGAATATGTGGATGAGAATAGGTGTACTTGCCATGTTCATTTTTGAAACAGATATTTATGCCAGGGGTGCCCTCGTGCGCTCGCTGGCATCCATCTCTACTTCAGGAGGCGCTCGTTGGGTGTGTACATTGGATCAAAGGCGCGAGAATACGTCGCAATGGCCCGGCAAATCGATTAGCAACTACACACCGGCAACGGGCCATCGATTAACTGGCTCGCCACGTGAGAGGTTCTCGCATGAGCCCCAGTGCCACGACAAGGTGAGGCACTGAATACTGGAGTCAACTGGATACCACTAGGCATCCAGAGGGGTTCATGACCAGATCGGTAGATGTTTTCGTATTTTATGTATAAATTTATTGTGAGCAATAAAGCGCAACTCTGCGCCGAATGAAATAATCATCCAAGCTACACAATTCTCATTTAATCACTGTACAAATTCATTCGTGCAATTTACTCTGCGTCTCATTAAACAGTCTATTTAACGACACATCAGGCACGATTCTCGTGTACATCGGCGGGACGGATCGCTTCCGTCTGTCTGATGGGATGGGTATTTGCAATCCGCGACGAGATACGCAAAGACGTAATTAAAATGTTAAAAGCATGTCATCATAATTGAAGTGGTGCCTTGATACGTCTGTATAATACTTGGTGTGTAAAGTAAATGCGTCCGCTGCAAGACCTGATATTGGATTGCTCGTAATAAACGGCAAAAGTGAGGATGGGCTGCGGCCGTTATTAATTCGCAGATGTATCAGTGTTGAAATTGTTGGATAAATATGCTCCTCGTCCCATTGGTGCACTTCTGCGGTGGCGAAATTAACGTGGAACGAGCGGGTGGGATTTATAAGCGACTCCGACCTCCAGACGGATTTGACTAGACGTCGTGCCACAACGGCGAGGAGAATGCAAATATTAGCATAGAATAAAGATAATTTAGTGGAATAACAGTAACCGCTGCAAATGTCATCGGGCCTGTACAAGTCCCTTTCACATCGCTTGCAAAAATACTGCCCTGTGCCCTCAATCATAAATTCCATCTTGCATCCTATTCAAATGCCGGTTCTAATCGTGCTTTCGCCATAACAACTGCAAGTCCTTGTATCTGGAGGTGCTAGAAAGGGGTTGAAGTAATGGAGTTTTTAGGCACTCGCCCTGAGCGCTCCTGCTGTGAAACCGATAAAGGTCCTCGAACCCCGCAAGATAATCGCCAATGCGACCCGCTGGCAAAAAAGGTTGGATACCCCTGCCACGGGGTGTGAAATATTGAGATGTGTGGCCGAGCACCCGGGGCATTTATAAATCATTTTTACTACGTGTTTTGTTTATCGGATTTTATCGAATGCATGCTTTTTGTGATCATGTCGAAAAACAGCACTGAAATTCAACAAATAGCTACAATATAGAATATTACACGAAAGAGAGACAAATAAATCACAATCACAATCAAATAAAAGTAACAAAAATGTAGAAAATAAAATAACAAATAATAAGATTTTCACTTTACTAAGTTATTACATACATTTATACCGAATTATAGTGGTTTTAATCTCATTCATATGGTGATGAGAACCCCTTGTGAAAGTTAAAATGATAACGTTTTTCTTAAAAAAAAAACTTATTAACTAAATGTATTTCAATCGCAATGAAATCATCTTCTCTAAGTTGACAGGTATTTCTGAAAATTTAAAACATCATTACTAACATCTTGTTGCATGCGTGGAACGAAAATTTTAATTTCCAAACTATATTTAGGCAGGGTAAAAAAGCTGCCTTTTGCAACATGAAACACTGCTAAAAAAATTGGCTGTTGGAATAGTTTTAGGCAGACCCTCTAAGCTCTAATTTTTACGATTTTGCCGATGTTTTTCTCTTTCTCATTAAAAACCCATCTTCTTCCCTATCTACCCTCGCAAACTATTTCTTTACATAACTACATTACATAACTCTGTGCATGACAGTTGTGAAAAATGTAACGTTTCATGCCGACCGAAACTGATGTAAAATTTGACATTTTAAAACGGAATTAAATAAATACATAAACATTATGCAAATCTAGATAAAATCAAAACAAAAATCCAACTTATCCATAATAAATTAAAAATACAACAGACGAATATCATCTAAACAAGTTAGAAGAAGAAGCTAAACTAAAACATGGAAATGCTCTGAAATTAATAAAATTAGAAAAATTAAAATTATTAAAAAATTAAGAAAAACAAGAAGATCAATATATTAAGAAATAACAAAAAAGACACAGAAGAGACAAATAAAGAAGAACAAGAATATCAATATACTTAAAAATGTTGAAAATCTTACAACAATTGGTTGCGATGGGACTGCTACCAACACTTGAACTAAGGGAGGTGTAATTTCTTTACTTGAAAAGGAACTGAAAAGCCCATTGCAATTCATGATTTGTATTTTTCATTGCAATGAACTTCCTTTGCGTCATCTGTATCAGTTCCTAGATGGAAAAACTACGGGACCTAGAACCTATTCAAGCAAGATTTTCAAGAAACTAGATGAGTGCGAAAAGCTCGAAATTACAGGGTTTTCATTAATCGAAGGTAACCTTTCCTATTTGGAAGTCAGTCAAGATTGGAGCACTGATCAGAAATATTTGCTAGATATTTATCACGCCATTTCTGTAGGAGAGTGTTCAGAAGATCTGGCAAAGAAAAACCCAGAGAAGCTATCGCATGCAATATGGCTTACTGAAGCTAACAGCATTTTACGTCTGTACGTGAACAGTGACAACCTTTTTCATAACTTGAAAATTCTATCTGAATATGCAATGAAAGTCTACTCACAATTTTGGTTCCGAGATGTAATTTCTCTACTTAAAAACGAAAGGAAGAGGCCATTGCAATGAATGATTTGTATTTTTCATTGCAATGAACTTTTCTTGCGTCATCTGTATCAGTTTCTAGATGGAAAACTACTGGGCCTAGAACCTACTCAGGCAAAATTGGCAAGAAACTTCTTCTTCTGCTTGAAGTCAGTCAACATTTGAGCATTGACCAGAAATATTTGCTAGATATTTATCACGCCATTTCTGGAGGAGAGTGTTCAGAAGATCTGGCAAAGAAAAACCCAGGGAAGCTATCACATGCAATATGGCTTACTGAAGCTAACCGCATTTTACGTCTGTACGTGAACAGTGACAACCCTTTTCATAACTTGAAAATTCTATCTGAATATCTAATGAAAGTCTACTCACAATTTTGGTTCCGAGACGTAATTTCTCTACTTAAAAATGGAAGGAAAATGCCAATGCAATGAATGATTTGTATTTTTTGTTGCAATGAACTTTTCTTGCGTCATCTGTATCAGTTTCTAGATGGAAAACTACTGGGCCTAGAACCTACTCAGGCAAAATTGGCAAGAAACTCCTTCTTCTGCAAGTGCCTATCCATTCCGGATGTTGGCTATCATATTGGCTATCTTTACTTTGTTCACAGCTGCCCTGGAAGAGGCCTGGAAGAGGCCTGTGGTTGTTGTGAAGAACCAACTCCTCAAGTTTTTAAGCCACGAGGTTTTTCTTCTCCCAATGTTTCATTTTCCTTCAACTTTGCCTTGTAGGCAGAGAGGGTCTAATTGGTCTAGACATGTATCGATGTGTTCAATTGGACCAACTCGAAAAATCGCGATTTTTCGGATTCTATGGGGACATAGCCCAGTGCCGTAGCAAGTTGAAATTGCGCATGGGGCGAAACATAATTGTGGCGCCCCTGCCTTAATTAAACATAGCTATGCTCATTATTTATGTTAATTTTTTTTTATTGCGGCATCCCCGCAATGACGGGGGTGTTATGCAGGGCCGTGCCTGGGTATATGGCCGCCTGCGTGCTAGTATGCATGGCCGCCCTTTGAGATAACATCAAAATCAAAGAAAAAAATCAAATTTTCATTCTTAATGTTTATTATTATACTTATATATCTAATGTACATATTACCATTGAATATAAAACATTAATATGTTTTGGCACATCTATAAATCTATGATATTACAATCAAAAATTTACTCTACGCGATTTTTTAGAGGCAAATTCTTCAATCGCCCCTTCAATATTTAAGGAATCATCAATTTCACTTTCAATTGCAATAATTGATATATTACTGAGACGTTCTTGAGTCATTGAAGTTCTCAGGTGGTTTTTGATAATTTTTAATTTTGAAAAACTTCGCTCTCCAGATGCAAGAGATACTGGAACTGTCAGTAAAAGTTTTAAACTTGTGGCGACATTTGGAAAAGAAGTCTCCAAGTTGTATTTGTATAAAAACTTTATGAGTTCTTCGGGCTGCTTTCTGTCTTTTATGATAATTTTTAGAGAAATTAACTCTTGATATAATTCTACGCCACTGATATCACAAGATTCACCATCTTTAAATTTATTATGGAGATCGAAACAACTTTCATTATTTCCTCATGTTCCATATCAATAAATTTGTATAGAAATCCAAAACATTGTTTGAAATTTGACAAAGTTTCAAAACGGGTGGTAAGAGATGAAATAGCTGTATCTAGTATTACATAGAAAAAAATAATTTGAAAATCTTCTTATGGAGTAAATTGAATATTTTCATCTCCTTCATAGCTAAATTGTTTTCGGTGATGTCGGCGACGTACACTAATTTCAGCAGGAAAATCCGGTTCTGTTTCAAGTGCTTTACAAAGTTCATTAGAAATCTGCAAATAATTTTCGAAACTTTCGTCATTTCTAATGCTTTTGAAAAATTTCAAAACTTCCTTAATTGATTCAGCACACGAACTGATATTCCAACAAACTTTCTGCATCATTTTGCTAATAAAATCTACCTTTTCCAAGATTTCGTACCATATTATTATTGAAGAAATAAATTTATAAGATTTAAGTTTCATTGCCAAACATTCAGCTTCATGTCGAACTGTTGGCATTGAAGATTCCTCAGCTATTTCTATAAGGCTGTCATAAATTTCACCTAATTCATTTCGCAGTGGTCTAATCGCTTTAATTCTTGCTTCCCATCGAGTTTCACTAACTTGTTTCAATGTTAAAGATTTTACATTTTTCTTTAAAACTTGCCATCTAAATGGTGATCCACTGAAAAAGTTGTATATTGCAGATACATTACTGAAAAAATCCACCGTTGAAAACGACACTTTAGCTGCATCATTAATGGCCAAATTTAATGTATGCGCGTTGCATGGCATAAACAGAGCTCGTGGATAATTGTGCAAAATTCGTTTTTGCAATCCTTTATGTTTTCCGGACATATTAGACCCATTATCGACGAATTGACAACAACACTCAACTATTTTACAATTTACTTCGATTATATATGACTATGACTATATATTAACATTGTTATTTTGCTTTTTAATTTTTGTTTGTTTTTCTGGTCGTCAGGCCGCCTTTTAATTTGGCCGCCTGCGTGCGGCGCACGTAATGAACGCCGGTCAGGCACGGCCCTGGTGTTATGACGGCGCCTACCTGTAGGTACTACCTGGTGGCACTACTGTTGGCACTACCCTTGCTACGCTACTGCACTCTGATCAGGTAAGATATTAATTATCAATTACCAAGTATGATAAATTTCTTGTTTAAAGCACAAATTTGTTGCGTGGGATTCTGCCCATGAATAATTTATTTAATTTACATTATGAGCTTGAGCATAGGCGAATAGATTACATTAATAAATATTTCACGCTTAATTCACCTTAATTACGGCCGCACGCCTCGTACGCAAAATAAGCGGGCGAAACTTGGCCGTGATCAATTAGAATTACAGGATCGCAATCTTCGCGTGTCAATAATTGAAGACCACTTACAACGTTAATTAATGTATTACGAAGTTTTCACTGGCATAGTTGTGAGGGTGAGTGTGCCTAAGATACTCGTTAATCATCGCGTGTCGTGGAATGCCAGAGGAAAAAAAATGAAGAGTACGAGTATCGTAAGCATTCAGGCTTGTAATGTATGCGTTATTAATAATTCACAAGTAATTTATTCCCAGATTGTATAAATTTCAAGCCAACATGACAGATTATTAAAACTCTGGAGTACAGTTACTTGAGCGTTCGGATTTGAACGTTCCATAGGCTCACACAAATAACTAATATTACGGTTAATTAAGATTGAAAGTCGCGGTTACAATGCAGACTCGCGTTAAATTTGCGGCGGCATTACGCACACAATACGTAATTGTTTAAACCGCCCCTCGCCGAGCAAACAATAATCCTCACGGGCCGTGCACATGCATGGAGCCATTTAGTGTACCACCGTCATATTGTATGTCTTCGACTCTGTTTCTCGCTGTACACGAGGGAGCCGAATGCATGCACACATTCAGGTGTGTGGACCCCGAAAGCCGTTGTCCCGGACACCATAACAGTTAAACTGATTTAATTGTCGCCGTGATTTATGGGCCAGGATGTGACAGTCAACTCTCTCTTTATTGTCCCCGAAAATGTGAATTACACCCCCTATTATATCCGCGCCGCGCTTGCAGCGGGTATGCCCCATGGATGTATAAATCTATTTTAATTAACTTAAATTGGAAATTAAATTAAACCCGCCGCAATCGCATCTTGCATCCGTGAATGATGACCGATGTAATCATCGGCGGGGAACGCGTACACACATGAGCTTTATTATCGCCAGGAGCCGATGCTAAATTAACGCAGATTATACTGGTCACGCCATTTAAGTCCCTGTATGTAACACTAATTTAATTACTGCCTTCTATCAACTACGCTTTTATCGGTGGGCAAACATGTACAAAGCACACATACATCTGAACTCAGCGTTGTCCACGAAACCCATAGTTTGGTCTAGAGCAGGGGTCTGCAACCTTTTATTACTAGGAGGGCACATTTTAGAAATATAAGAGTTTGTGCGATGAAGAGCATGGAGGGCTAGGAGGGGTAACGTAGATAAAATAAGAATTTTTACTAAAATTGTTCAATAGAACAGTGAGTTGTTCAAATATCAAAAATTTAGCATTTATGTTTTTAAATTTGAATGGCACTGTTACAGCTCACTGTAACAGATGCCTCGCGTATAGGAGAATATCGGCATCAAACCTATAATCCCATTATGAACAATTTTCCTCCCTTTGTAATCCCGTTTTGTAAAGAGCTACTGTGAGATCTGGAAATACCAGAAGACTATAAAAGTGCAGTTTTGTAGTATTAGTTGGAATTCCCCAGATTTGGCCCAATCTATACATTTGGCCGAAACACAATTCGGGTTCAGAAATGAGCTTGGCACTACGGAAGCTGTCTTCGCTCTAAACGTTCTAATACAGAGATGTCTAGACATGAACCAAGATCTATACATATTTTTCATCTACTACAACAAAGCTTCAGATAGAGGTCGACACGATGGCCTAATCCAACTCCTTAAGTGAAGAAGTTCGACACCAAAGACATAAGAATCGTTTCTAATCTTTATTACAATCAAAAAGCAGTCTTGCAACTAGACGGTATCAAATCAAAAGAAATCGAAATAAGAAAAGGATTCCGACAAGATGCGTAATGTCGGCCACTCTATTCAATGAACACCTAAATTGATTGATTAAATCAAATGAACACCTAAATTGATTGTTTTAGACTACTAAACTTCAACCAACATAAATCAAGAATTCAGAGGAAATCATGAAAGAAGCTCTGGAAGGCACAACAAAAGGAGCAAAAATCAATGGTATACCGGTCAGCAACATAAGATATGCCGACAACAGAACTATAATTACAATCAGCTTAGAATACCTTCAGAGAATCGTTGACAAAGTGACAGAGATCAGCGCAGAATGGGGACTATTTTTAAATACGAAGAAGACCAAATTTATGATGGTGACATAAACACAAAACTACGGGAACATCAAATACACAACGAGTCTATAGAAAAAGTAACAAAATATAACTACTTAGGTACAACCATAAACCAAAACAACGATAGTTCAGATGAAATAAAAATACAAATAGGAAAAGCAAGAACAGCCTTCATAAAAATAGATAAAAAGGAAAAAGGCACTATGCGGAAAAGTTCTTAACGAGAAACTGAAAATTAGACTAACAAAATGCTACATTCATACTGTACTCCTGTATGGAGCAGAAGCATAGACTATAAAGAACTTTAAATGAAAGATACAAAATTTTGATTATAAATTGAAAATCACAGATTTGATTAAAAATTGCAAAAAGTTCGTCCAAACACATAATTCTCATTAAAATTTTATCATTTCGATTGTAAATTACAATTTTCGTGGTATTTCTATTTAAAACTTCCAAATTTTCTTTGAAAGCAATGCTTCAGGTTTCGTTGAAAGCAAAAAAATCGATTTGAATTTTGTGCATCTGAGTCAAGTTATCGCCTACTTTCTCAACCAAAATACAAAATTTTGATGATTTGAAAATCATAAATTTTATTACAAATTGCAAAAGGTCATCCAAACACATAATTCTTATTGAAATTATATCATTTCGATTGTAAATTACAATTTTCGTTGTATTTCTATTTAAAATTACAACATTTTTTTTGGAAGCAATGATTCAGCTTTCCTTGAAAGCAAAAAAAAACGATTTGAATTTTGTGCATCTGATCAAGTTATGGCATAGTTTCTAAATCGGGGTATCGCGACCCCTAAGGGGGTTGCGATCTGATATACGGGGGTCGCAATCAGCCAGAAAAAATGTACGAAGAGCACCTTTTAGTAATTAATAAATGATAATTTAGATTGATATTAATATCCAACACTAGGGTTTGTGTTTCCCCATAAACTGATAACGGACCGTTTTCGTAGAATACCCTTTACAATTAGCCCCAAATTATTAAGGGGATCGTGAGGGTATTTACTTTATTTATGGGCTTTTTGGGGTGCTCGCCATACTTAAAAGGTTGAGAAACCATACTTTTAAGTTTCCACAGCCACCCTTGATGGATATTTCTTATGACTTTAAATGATATATTCCATCCTTGAAATTATAATCACTTCCATAGGAATTCTAAATATTGCAACTAATTTTGATAGGATTGTAAGTAGATAGGTTAGATATTCTAAAAATTAAAGTTTTTCGTTAATATTTTATAACCATGATTTATACTGTAGATAAAATACTAAGCATATAGTTTAAGTGGAATACATAGAAATATAGGAAAGTTTTGTTCTGTGATACACATAATAGTAGTTAGTCAACACCGGTCCCAACTCACCCCCCACATAGATTTCTATAGTAGATAGGCTAAGAGAGTACTGTGAGTTATTATATTCAGTAATAGTCGTGGAGAAAGTTTAGTTCTGTGATACAGATACAATAGTAGTTATCCAACACCGGTCCCAACTCACCCCCCTCAGAGATTTCTATAGTAGATAGGCTAAGAGAGTACTGTGAGTTATTACATTCAATAATGGTCGTGGAGAAAGTTTAGTTCTGTGATACAGATACAATAGTAGTTATCCAACACCGGTCCCAACTCACCCCCCACAGAGATTTCTATAGTAGATAGGCTAAGAGAGTACTGTGAGTTATTACATTCAATAATGGTCGTGGAGAAAGTTTAGTTCTGTGATACAGATACAATAGTAGTTATCCAACACCGGTTCCAACTCACCCTCCACAGAGATTTCTATAGTAGATAGGCTAAGAGAGTACTATGAGTTATTACATTCAGTAATGGTCGTGGAGAAGGTTTAGTCTGAGATACAGATACAATAGTAGTTAGGCAACACCGGTTCCAACTCACCCCCCGCTGAGATTTCTATAGTAGATAGGCTAGGAGAGTACTGCCGCAAATTTGTCAAGCAATACCGGTTCCAACTCCCCCTCCGCAGAGATTTTGATAGTAGATGGGCTAAGAGAGTTCTGCCGCAAATTCCCATTAGGATTTACTTAGGGGTCTAAATTTTTTTTTTCCGGTAATGCGACAGGTGTGAGATATCTGTGGGATGGGTGTGAGGCACCTGTGACACATCTGTGAGACAGGTGTGAGACACCTGTGAGGCAGTTTTGCATTGCATATATACAGGGGTGAGAGACATATGTGAGACACCTGTATGGCACCTTTGAGACACATGTGAGACAGTTATGAGACACATCTGAGACAATTGTCGCACGACCGGAGAAAAGAAGCTTTAGACCCCTATGTAAATCCTTATGGGAATTTGCGGCAGAACTCTCTTAGCCCATCTACTATCAAAATCTCTGCGGGGGGTGAGTTGGAACCGGTATTGCATGACTACTATTGTATCTGTATCATAGAACTAAACTTTCTCCACGATCATTACTGAATGTAATAATTCCGAGATCATTTTTATTTGTAGAAAGAAAAAATTCTCACTCTTGAGAGAACATTTATTCTGAAACACTTCTTATGTGTTTCGCATGTATTTTCATTCTATCCATATACGTAATACATAAAATCCATATACATAAAATCAGTGTTAGGCCTCTGCCACGACAGGAGTAGTGAGCGGCTAGCAGCAGAGCGACATAACAAACGTTTTGTTCACGGTTTGAATGCTGCGTGGTGGGAAAACTTCACGCTTGACGCTTGCCGCTCACCGTTGCTACTGTACATTAATTTTCGCCGCCGCTCACCGCTCGTATCGTGCCCGAGGCCTAACACTGATTTTAAGTATATGGAGTGCAAATTACAATTGGCTTAAACGTAGAAAACATTTCTACTTGTAAAATGGACCAATATGCATAAAAACACGTTATTGGTGGGATAAATCTGCAAGTTTTCTCTTGATTTATAGAAATTACTAGTCTCTACACCATTACATGAAAAATGGACCCATTTCGGTTATCACTTATCGCAATAACTCTTTCGCCATTACGTTATTGGAGAGCAGAATTCACGCACAATTTCTTAGGGAGATATATGTAGCATTCGGGGACGCAATCATATCTACATCGAGAATCTAAAACCCCCACAAAGCTTTCAGTAAAATTAAATAAAGCCGGAAAGGTGGATGGGGCCAGAGACACCCCTATTTCATCCGTATCCATAGGTGGGCCGGGCTGTTAATATTTATAAGCCGGTGACCATTGTAAGTGAGCAACAGTGGGTAAAATATGACCGTTTCGACGTTTATCGTTATTACAAGTTCTAATGGCTTTCCACTCGTGTAAAATAAGATGTCGCGGGACGTATTTATGGGGCAGATGTTTTAATAACAGCCATCTGTTTTGATTCGGTTCTTTTTTAATAATCCAGCGCGCATCTATCACACGGAATTACTCTAATCCTTATATATTACTAAGTAAACATACGTACACAAATATTTTGGGGGATTACCGCATTCTTGGGCGTTGATAATTTGTGTCGTTCGGAATGTAATAACTTTTTTTTTTCTCCTCTAAGCGTTTGTTTTGACAAGGATTAAATGATGTTAATTCCCCAGCGGCACATACGCCTGACTAAATTAATCAGAAATTGCGTGGACGGCGTAATGTGGACAGATAAATCATCACATTATTATACAAATCATTTGAAAATACTATGTATGTGTTGCCGGATTATTGTGCGTTTTTGATTTATCTTTGCGAAGGAATGGGCGCGTGTAATAGATTATAAAATTAAAAACGCTGCCATTAACTAATAGCGCCAATTTATATGCTATATTACTGTCGTTTTATTTATGATGTCTATATGTCTTCTTATTTTTTAAGACTTTCAGCTTGCTAATAACAGCTCCTGCCTTTTAAGGCTGCACGAAAGTAATTTGTTATAGATATGGTTTTACATTAATTCGGCAGTTAATAGTCGGATATCAAATTATATGAGTAAATCTACAACTGATTTAAGTAAGTTAAAGCACCCAGTAATCAATAACTATGGGTTCGATTTTCGCACAGGCAGCATTAATATTATCTTCACGTTTATCCTGAATATGTCTCTCATATTTAAATTAAAATATCAGCCATTCAATTATCATGTACTATTAAAGTGGGATGTAATAATATTGAATTTCAGTACTGATATCAATTAACTTGAATTTATTAAAAGATGAGCTGTGAGCGTAGCAATTACCATACGCACTTACAAAAATTAAATAAATACTCAATCATATGTGCGTTAAATAATTAATCAGTCATCATGCTAATTAAACAGCCTCCTTTGCAGCTTTAAATTTCACGTTATCATCCTGCGAGAGGAATATGAAATGCATAATCGAATTTCGATTACGTATTAATGACGCGCGATATCCAATTTCCTCTCAAAACGCGATCAAACACCGGACGGCCGAGGCTTAATTAAACATGCGTACGCTTTAAAAGTGGGTATTGTACGTTTTCAATTACACCTGCCTCCGCCACCTCTAAAATCATTTAATTTCAGCAATTTTAGGTGATTAACCCTCTCCCTACTTGGTGGCGGTAATTAGCCATACCAGCAGCAATTGGTAAGCCCTAAATAATTAAGCTAATGTTACTCTTTAAGGTCACATTAATAACAATTTGCATACAATGAGCAGTTGCTAATGGCAAAATTATTTAATTATTTTAACACCACTGCTAGCTAACAGCCTAAGCTAACAGCTAGCAACAGGCTAACAGTTAAAATCACTTTTTTAGCAAAAGCACCGAGGCATTGATATTAATATATAAATAAATATGATATTAAACTCTCATTGTTATTGATAAACATTTAGACGGTGGTTTAGCGGGTTAAGCTTATTAAGGTTACTAGAATTAAAACACCGTTCATCCGCGGCTTAAATTTGTATGAATAACAGTGTAAGACTGTATCTAGACTTACAATGAGATATAATAATATTACGAGCTCACTGGGTACAACTAGATATATAAATATTTGCTGCTGCAATATATTCCTGCGGCTTGAATATTGAAACGGCCTCGATGTAGCCCAAATAATGGTTGACACTATCAATGACAGTGCCACCCGCATAAGAGGGCTTCTGTGAATTGGGGTGTGAGTGGCTCCAGCTTGCAAGACTGGCGATATAATAATGTGGGATCGGTGGGCATACAGCTGGGCCCACCCATGCAGACTGCACTCGTCAATGCCTCAGTGGGGGATTCTCTCTCAACACCTGAGCTGGATATGCAGTATACATTTTATTTACAACAGCGGCGTACTGCAATTTATTACTATAGGGGTACCTAGAAGCTTCATGAGGGCTGTCAATATAACACGAGTCAATTTGCAATTGTTTCTAATCCTAATCCAGAATAAAAATAATCATAGAATTACTGTTACAAACAAATTGTGGAGATAAATTGTCCAGAATTTCGTGATTCAAAAATATAATACATTTCCAGGATAATGTGATGTATATCACATTTTTCTTATATGTAATTGGGCTACATAGTTGCCTTTATTAATACAAAAAGTTCAAATAACATCATTGGTTGCAATGATATGGTGATGATTGGTTGGTTGCTATTACTGAAATTTTTGAAAATTTATTATTTGTAAATTCGATATTAGATTCGTGTACAGTACACCTGAAACTATTTCTCCTGAAAATTCGACAACATTTCAGTGTTAAATTAGGAAGAACATCGAACACTTAACTTTCCGCATTGACAAGTATGAGTTAGCTATTGCTGAAATTTCTGAAAATATATTATTTGCAAATTTGATATTAGATTCGTGTACAGTACACATGACACTATTTCTCTAGAAAATTTGACAAAGTTTCAGTATTAAATAAAGGAAAAAATCAAACACTTAACTTTCTGCATTGACTAGTATTGTTTAGCTATTACTGAAATTTCTGAAAATTTATTATTTGCAAATTTGATATTAGATTCGTCTTTAGTACATCTGAAACTATTTTTCCTGAATATTTCACAAACTTTCAGGATTAAATAAGGGAGAAAATCAAACACTTAACTTTCTGCATTGACAAGTATGGGTAAGCTATTACTGAAATTTCTGAAAAATTATTATTTGCAAATTTGATACTAGATTCATGTACAGTACACCTGAAACTATTTCTCCTGAATATTTGACAAAGTTTCAGTATTAAATAAGGGAGAAAATCAAACACTTAACTTTCTGCATTGACAAGTATGGGTTAGCTATTACTGAAATATCTGAAAATTTATTATTTGCAAATTTAGTATTAAATTTATGTATAGTATACCTGAAAATATTTCTCCTGAATAATTGACAAAGTTTTAGTCTTAAATAAGTGAGAAAATCAAACACTTAACTTTCTGCATTGACAAGTATGGGTTAGCTATTACTGAAATTTCAGAAAATTTATTATTTGCAAATTTGATATTAGATTCGTGTATAGTACACCTGAAACTATTTCTCCTGGATTTTTAACAAAGTTTCAGTATTAAATAAGGGCGAAAATCAAACACTTAACTTTCTGCATTGACAAGTACGGGTTAGCTATTACTGAAATTTCTGAAAATTTACTATTTGCAAATTTAATATTAGATTTATGTATAGTACATCTGAACCATTTCTCCTGAAAATTCGACAACGTTTCAGTATTAAATAAGGAAGAAAATCAAACACTTAACTTTCTGCATTGACAAGTATGAGTTAGCTTATGCTGAAATTTCCAAAAATACATTATTTGCAAAATTGATATTAGATTCGTATACAGTACACCTGAAGCTATTTCTCTCGAATATTTGACAAAGTTTCAGTATTAAATAAAGGAGAAAATCTAACACTTTACTTTCTGCATTGACAAGTATGGGTTAGCTATTACTGAAATTTCTGAAAATTTAGTATTTCCAAATTTAATATTAGATTCATGTATAGTACACCTGAAATTATTTCTCTTGAAAATTTGACAAAGTTTCAGTATTAAATAAGGGCGAAAATGAAACACTTAACTTTCTGCATTAACAAGTATGGGTTAGCTATTGCTGAAATTTCTGAAAATTTATTATTTGCAAATTTGATATTATATTCGTGTATAGTACACCCGAAACTATTTCTCCTGATTATTTGACAAAGTTTCAGTATTAAATAAGGGCGAATATCAAACACTTAACTTTCTGCATTGACAAGTATAGGTTAGCTATTGCTGAAATTTCTGAAAGTTTATTATTTGCAAATTTGATATTAGATTCGTGTACAGTACACCTGAAACTATTTCTCCTAATTATTTGACAAAGTTTCAGTATTAAATAAGGGAGAAAATCAAACACTTAACTTTCTGCGTACAACTAGCCTAGATGTACTAGTAATAAATTATCACACGCAGCATTCGCAATTTCTTCAATATCCATCTTCTTTTCACCGTAGAGCACTACACGTGTCAGCTTTCGAAATTTGTTTATGAAAACAAACACATGGCCTGTTCCTGTACACATGACAACCAGGCATTTGCGATTTCTTTAGACATTTCAATTTTCTGACTTTACAAACTAGCATTTTGCAAGGAAACTTTGGATATTTTGCAGGATATTGACTTCTGTTAGTGAGAAAAACATAATAAGCAATGCGGAACGTAAGAACTTACATTCCTCGGAAGAATTACGGCCCATACAATTCTTCCTCGAACGTTATAGTGTCCTTACGTTCCTTATGAGTTAAATAATTATTAAAGAGTTACACAAATTCTAAAATCTAAAATTTACAAAGTAGCGCAGTTCATAAAGTATTCATCAAATGAATAAAAAGCATATTTAGTTTAGTTAGGTGGTTGTTACGCCAGCATTTGAACTGAATAGTGAGCAATTGCTGCATTTAAGTTGAAAGTATGTGTGGATACCACTTGGTGAAACATGATAATTAAGGTAAATCAAACATTTGGTTGAAGTTTCACTATATTAATAGAATTTACTCTACAATCGTTTCGGTCTCACGACCATTGTCAAGAGTAACAGAGATACTCTTGACAATGGTCGTGAGACCGAAACGAATGTAGAGTAAATTCTATTAATATAGTGAAACTTCAACCAAGTGTTTGATTTACCTTAATTGCTGTATATTACGTGACAATACATTGAAAAAATTGATAGGCACTAGACCCTGTTTTTGTCTTTGATAGGTGAAATTTTTCAGTACGAATATCATTTTTGGCACGAGTTTCATACGAGTGGTAGTCTTTATTACAAGAGTATGTACACCTGTATGTAGTATACCATATAATATCTACTACCGTGAGATCAACAATTTTTTAGATAAAAGAAGCCCTTGATTTGTTGGAAGTATGTCTGAAGTATGTCTGGAAGTACAAGACGTCTGTTAAAATCTGGGGGCAGCAATTCATGATAGGCCTGTATTTCTTAGGGATGTATATCTAAGTCCTTCTTCAAATTTTGTTGCCAGGTTCCATAATACCGACACAGTCATAACCGCCCCTTATCTAAATAATTGTTGATCGCATAGTACTTTACCGAATGACAAGCCGAGGCGGGCCTCTCTAATCCCGGGCCTCCAGGCTGGGGCCCTGACAGTCCCCCCCTTTAAGGGGGCCATGTCGGTCAATGAAAGAAGAGTACATCTATAAAGTGACCAGTACGATGATTAAATATGCTATACAATGCATACATAGGGAAGCAGAAAATTGGAATACGGAAATATTGCAGATAACGTAATTATTACTGCATTAGAGTGAAATATTCATTGCAAAATATAATTTTGAGCCGAGTGCTCTCAGTGTTCCGGTGTAATAAACGAGTAAAAGGGTGGCCACTTTATGCAGTTTTAGCATAGCTCTTCGGTCGGTGTTGTTGGCAATTCAGACAAGATTATTTTTAGAGAAACCGGGATTACACACTCTGCGCGTATTATTTAACGTTAAATAACAGTTAAGGGAGTTATATTTTATATCCAGAGAGAAGCAAACGGTAATAATATTACGAGTCGAGGCTCGGATAGAAAGCTAGACCATTATCCTCAAAAGAGCGTGTACTTCCTTTTTATTTATTGCAGGCGGAATGAAAACAAAATGGGACTGCTGAGAATAATTTAAGTGCGTCCTCTGGAACGTTAATGGATTCCGTATTCTTGCCGGATAATTTTTATGTCTTTTGCTGTGATAGTGGCGAAAATACGATGACGCCTTTTTAATCTCCTCAGCTATTATGGATGAGAATTAGAGCGATTCAATTATGGTTTGCTAAGTTATGTGTGTGTCAACTTTGTATTTCGGGGTGAAATATATGGCCTCATCTGTTTGGAAATAGTGCTTGACTTAAACGTGGAAAATATAATGCGAGGGCCGCAAACTGTTTATGCCGAGCCGTTTCGGTGGCAGCTCAATTGATTTCCAACAAAAATAAATAAAGCGCGTAAAATATTACTGTGCTTGAAATCGCTGAATAGAAATTTATGTAGATTTTCCTTGCTGATCTACTGCCACGCCCGTGGAACTTATAGAACAATGCAGCTTTCAAAATTTACCCGGCACGTCTGATTTTTCGACGGCAGACAGCCACCGCGAGCTTTCGCTGAAACTTTCGTAATTCATTTTAATTAAAGCGCGTATTTATTATTATTTGTAAACGGGAGCATTATGCTGCCTATTCAGGAGGCGCGGGGATTTTGTTTAAAATTAAACCTACTTATCTTCCGAGAGCACTCAAACGCTCAATAGGCTACTCACGAAATTATTTCATTTCATCTGTTTATTATCTAAAATCCTTTTCAAACGGCTCGCATGATTGACGTCTCAGTGGAACCTATCTGCCTCCCCCTAAGGAACACAGATATGATATTATTGGAACAAAGGAAACCTTTTACTTTTTTAATCTTCAAATCCTTGAAATGTTTTTATGGCCACTCGGAATATTCGTCGATGAGTAAAAAATTGTGTTGCGTTTAAAACGGGAACTGTGTCCGGGGAGAAGTTATCTCCCGAGTTTAATAACTCCCCAGGCCGATCCGTTCTTCTGTAATTCGAGTTTGGGAAGGAATTTTATACTTCCGTACATATTTAATTGTGTTATAATTGTTCCGGGTTGATACTAATTCGATTGCCGTTTCTGGGGTGGCCGGTAATGGGATTCAGGACGCGCCGCGCCGCCTCCACAACAAAAGCGGGGGAGGACCAATAAAGTTGGTGTAAGATTACCTGACCTCCGAGCTCCCGTATCGTTTGCATATATTACAAGTATTGATTCTGCTGAATGCGATAAATTGAATGCGGACCGCTAGTTTTTCACTGTCTAAGTGTATTGGTCCCGGGGGCTCGATCAAACCCCGGAGTGCATTTTCAAATCAAGTTCGATCCCCATGGTTCGCCACTTATATCAGAGACCGTGAAACATTGTTGTACTCCACGCCGTGTAACCGGCATATTTTACACCTTAATTCTCCAGTATCGGATTTCCCTAAATCGAAATAGAAATCGAAACCCAAAATCCAATACGCAGGGATTCGTTTACCGGACAAAGAAAGGCTTTTAATTTTATTCCCCTCCGCCCCGATTCTCTTTGTTTATTCGCTCCCGTTCGCAGCGGAAGACCACGATTCATTCCGCAGACTGCCCCAATTAATCCTTATACAGGACCAAAGCAGAAAGCCCGCAGCAGCCGGGAATTTCAATTCGCCCCTGCGACTTAAACGCCACACGTTATTAGCAGGGCGGCCAGTTGGCGATGGGAGGTGTTAAATTTTTAATTCCCTAATGGCCGAGGCACGCACAGGGAAACGAGCAGTGATTGAGAGTGATGCCAGGAAACCTGCGTTACTCAGGAAGGCATCTCCTGCAGGGGTGCGTGCGATCTATAAAGTAGTCGGATAAAAAATCATCTCTTCTGCGACCTCCGGGCATTCAAAGAGGATTGGGCGGGGATTCCCGGGTCAGGATCACGTAATGGAACATTCGTCGTTCTAATAACTTATAGCGTTATTTGCAACCCCACGAGTTCCCGCTGACCCATGCAGAAGCGCCGGGAAATCACGCGCACGCAACACGATTTATTTTTTCCCCAACGCAGAGCAAATATGCCGAAAACATATAATGCCTGCGTAAGATAAAAAAAAATACACGAATTACAAAAATCATGGCATTTAATAACAATATTGTACACATTGTTTGCTAACTGGATTTAATTGAATTGGGCGTCCTTTAATAAACAAAGTATTTAATATCTCCCTGAAAAATGTCCAACAATTGCTATTGTGATGAATATATGCAATAAATACCTCAACGTATCTCTCGTCAGGACCTTTCCATTGTCGACACTTTTAATGAATCCCAGAACAATTGCGCACCGTGCATTATTCCGATTCCCAACGTTGACACACGCCGATACTTTACATTATAATTTCAGCATCCGGGACACTGCCCATCCCTCACCCATTGTCTAAACCAGCTTACAAATTACCTCCTGTCAGCGGGCGCACACTTACCCACATACCATCAGCCCAGGTGAGCCATGGAGCGTGTGTTATCGGCGTAATTTTTTTCCTCGTTCGCGACAAGCGCCATAAAGTCGCGCTAGAAGATGAATTGCGTAGATGAGGACGTAAAACTCACGGCGGAGAAGATTTTTGCGTCAAGATTAGACCCACCGCATCAGATGCAATTAGCATAATTATTTCCAAAGCGGCGCCCCTTGTACGTTAACACGAGCTTATTTAAAGGCAGTTAGGCGCAACCGAAGGCCCGAAGGAAGAAATAGGTCCACCGCAAAATTATACCAGTAAGCACCTTCTTCATGTATTTTACAACAAGTTGCAACAAGTGGCGATGCTATAGTTTTTTAGTCATCACGCAATAATGTCAAAAAAATGCTTGATTCAAGAAAATATGAAAACTTACTAAATTTAAATAACTTTAGAGTAACTTGGATCATTTTAGAGCAATTTCAGAGTTGATTAAGTTGCTTCCAGTTGATTTAACGCAGACCTTCAAGTTGCTTGAAGCAACGAAGTTTCTCGAATTTATTAATTTACGTCCTATTATAGCAACGAAAACCTTATAATTTTCGGTTGTTTCAATTAAGAAAGTTTTGCAAATTTTTCAAATTTAAATATGTTTAGAACATAGAGCATTTCAGAGCAATTTGGAATTATGTAGTTGCTTTCAATTGTAAGAAAATATGAAAACTTACTAAATTAAAAGTACTGTAGAGTAACGTAGAGCATTCGGAGCAATTTCTAGTTGATTAAGTTGCCTACAGTTGATAAGAAACTTTTGCAAATTTATCAATTGCTTCCAGTTGCTTGTATTAAGAAAGTATGAAACCTTACTGAATTTAAAGTACTTTAGAGCAACTTACAGCATTTCAGAGCAATTTGAAGTTAATTAAGTTGCTTGCAGTTGATAGAATCAACAAAGTTTTGCAAATTTATCATATGTATACCTCTTTAGAGCAACAACACATATTTTGGAGTTGATTAAGTTACTTTCAGTTGATTGAATTACGTAAGTTTTTCAAATTTATCAAATTTACGCCTCTTTAGAGCAACATAATGCATTTCACAGTAATTTGAAGTTAAGTAGTTGCTTTCATTTGCTTGAAGCAGGAAAACATGAAAACTTACTAAATTTAATGTACTTTAAAGCAACTTAGAACATTTCAGAGCAATTTGGAATTGATTAAGTTGGTTTCAGTTGACTGAATTAAGTAAGTTTATCAAATTTATGCTTCTTTGGAGCAACATAATGCATTTTAGAGTAATTTGGAGTTAAGTAGTTGCTTTCATTTGCTTGAAGCAAGAACATACTTTTTACTTTTTTACATGCTACATTTGATAGCATTTCAGAACAATTTTGAGTTGATTAAGTTGCTTCCAGTTGATTGAATCAAGGAAATATGAAAACTTATTAAATTTAAAGTACTTTAGTGCAAATTAGTGCATTTCGGAGCAATTTGGAGTTGATTAAGTGGCTTCCAGTTAATGGAATAAAGAAAGTTTTGCAAATTTTTCAAATTTACACCTCTTTAGTTGCTTCCAGTTGCTTGAATCAAGAAAATATGAAAATATGAATCCAAAAAAACTTGTTGGACTCCTTCGCCAGAGACGACCCAGAAGCATTGCTTCATACTGCTACCATGTTGATAACCCCATGCACACAACTATGGTGAAGATATGACAAATCTGATAATGACTCATGTTTTCTTCGAACAAAGAATCCCGTGAAACGAATGTAGAATTTCGGAAATATGGAGCAATGAGACTTTGTCAGCTCTCAACGAAATGGCCACCCAGCAATTTTCAGAAGAATTGGAATGATTGTCTTAATTAAATGATGATGCAGAATGCATAATGCATAATGCACAATGCAGAAATTCGAATTTTAGAAATGCATACAATGTGTTTCAATTGAAATGGTAACACCTGACTAACTTTTTTTAGTAGTAGTAGAATGATCTTTATTCGGCTATCGACCTAACCCGTCTGTCCGCCGTACTTCATTTTATTTTTAGGCATATTTAAAAAAACTAGTTTTCAATATGTGAAGCTTTGTTGAATGGATCATTTTAGCCTTAGTAAATAACTAGCCTTCAGGGATCCAAAATTAACGCAGGAATATGAAAAATATATTAGGGTTTTTTTTTCAAAAATATTCAGTAAGAAAAGTTGTTCGTAGTCACTGCAAAGCCACAAATGCCAAGTTTGGTAGAATGCAAAAACAGATGAAGTCTTACAATTTTCACTTTTTCGTTTAAAGTAAGCCTTTCTGCAGCCATAATCAACAATATTTTAAGGGTTTATTAGAAGTCAGACAATGATTTATGTGACAGATCTAATGGTGTTTAGGTATTGTTAATAAATCATGGCAATCTTGTGAGCATAAAATTGAAATTGGACATATTTTTGAGTGAATTTTTGTTTTGTTTTCAACCAAACGTGGAATTTGGGGTTTTGAGGTGACACCGAAACAACTTTTCTTAATTATCTTGTATTTAACTCATATTAAGGTTATTTAAACTATTCAGTAAAAAATGTGTACTTCCTTAATTTTATTTTATTTATTTGCTTTTGCTACCGGTTTCGATCAATCAATTGATCATCTTCAGGCAAAACTAAAAAGAACAACATATTACAATTTGTACATTAATATTTTTTAACGTTTTATTAACGTCTTGTTTTAAAAAAAAAATAAAATTGTCAATGTATAAATTGTAATATGTTGTTCTTTTTAGTTTTGCCTGAAGAAGATCAATTGATTGATCGAAACCGGTCGCAAAAGCAAATAAATAAAATAAAATAAGAAAGTACACATTTTTACTTAATAGTTTTCTTAATTAATTATTTTGAACAAAAAATCCTTAACATGCTTTTTCAATTGTTTGCGATAATTTTTGATCACATTGCTCTAGTTATTAGCTAAGGCTAAAATGTAGTTGATATATTTAACAAAGCTTCACTAGCTTCACATACTGAAAAAAGTATTTTAAAATCCACCCGAAAAATAAAAAGGTGTTACCACTTATTATTAAAAAGTTATTATTTTGGGAATATGGTTTTGAAATACATCATTGTAGCAAATTGTCATGCCAATTGCTCCATGAGATAAAAAGTATGTCATTTCATTTTAAAAAAATCCCGTTTTTTTGCATATTTTACTTATTCTCACATCACCAATTACATCTTATCGTATGGACCACATCTTGTAAATCACCCTGTATATTAACAGTTGCACTTGAGCATCTCGCACGTAGAAAACAAAAGTGACTCTCTACAAAAGTTATTGTTTATAGACCATTTTTTAATACAATTTTATGTTTTACCATATTGTTAACAAATAAATTAAAACAATCACAAATTATTATTAATAGCACAAGAATTGTTATAAAAAATATATGAATGTAGAATATATAAAACTTTAATATTATTATAACTGTGATAATTTATAAACTGTGATACATAATTGTAAACTGAACATGCCAAGAGCGATTATTTGTTTTTTCTGTGTGTGCACCAATTTTTCGCTTGTTACAGATTATAATAATATTTGTGTTTGGTGTTAGTGTTAAGAACTGCTTGAACTTTAAATGTGTATATTTGACTTGTGTAAAACTTTAATGTTACTTAACACTAATAAATACTGTTACTATTATTACTACTACTACTAATGGTAATCGTTTTATGACAAAATATTAAACTTTAACGTTATTATAACTGTGATATATTGTAAACCGAACCTGCCAAGACCGATTAATTGTTTTTTCTATGTGTACACCAATTTTTCCCCTGTAACAGATTATAATAATATTTGTGTTTTGTGTTAGTGTTAAGAACTGCTTGAACTTTAAATGTGTATATTTGACTTGTGTAAAACTTTAATGTTACTTATCACCAATAAATACTGTTAGTACTATTACTACTACTACTAATGGTAATCGTTTTATGACAAAATAAAATCACAAAATCTAACTATCTATAGTTAGATTTTTATCTATCTATCTCTATCTATCTATCTATTTTTCTATAGTATCACTTTTGTTTTCAACGTGCGATCTGATAGCATTTTACATTTTTGCACTGGGACATCAAAAATTAACAAATTTTGGCAATATCTATTACAAAGTTGACAATTTTGCACAGCTGATGCCTAGTTTTGACAAATTTGACAGTTGCAAATGAAAATATGACAGATTTTTACGGTTTTAATTGACAATTTAACGTATGTGAACTGTTGCACTAAGGGCTGTTTAATAGATTCCTTACATGACGCAACGATATGCTATGGCAATGCTATCACTATGGGCATTTTCAACGGGCATTAAACGCTGTTGCAATGTCCATAGCGATAGCATTGCCACAGCGTAGTTTTGCGTCGTGTAAGAAATCTATGAAACAGCCTTTTGTGCAACAGTTCACATACACCAAATTTTCAATTAAAACTGTAAAAATCTGTCAAATTTTCAATTGCAACCGTCAAATTTGTAAGAAATCTATGAATCAGCCTTAAGTGCAACAGTTCACATACATCAAAAATTCAATGAAGCTTCAATTTTCAATCAGCCTATAAACATTATGATAGAAGTTTACATTTTAACACTGGGATATCAAAAATTGACAAAATTTAACAGATTCAATTATCAGCATTACTTGAAAAATTGACAGATATTAACAGCCAAGCTAGAGAGATTTTGAATGTCTCAGTCGGAAATTTTACCCAATTTGAAAGTTGTTAAAACTTTAACAGATTTTGGCAACTGTAGTTGTAAATTAGGCTGATTTCTACAGTTTTTAAATGAAATTGACGTACAGGTTGATTCATAAGGTGGTGTCCAAACATTAAGCTGTAATATTAATATGCCAATTCCATCATAACAGATTATCATTTGTTTCACTTACTTTTTATTATGACTTGATTTAACAGAACATGATAAAAACATATAAATCCGCTGTAACTATTTATTTATTTTGAAATTCGTTAACTGTTCTTCATCTTATTCATTGTTTAAACTAATACACACTTTTTATGTAACAGCAACTCAAATCAGCTAATAACTTATTTAGCTAATAAGTTTTCTTCTTAGTAAAAAAATGCGCTACATCAAGAAAGATAGCAGAGCAAACCTTTCAAACCATGATTTGGCCTTCAATAATTAGTTTTAATCATTTAAGAACTATTTTTTCAAACAGTTTTGGTCTGAGATTGGTCTGTCAGAAGAGACCTCATTTGGTGGTTTTCCATTCCATTCCATTCCATTTTTTGAATCTATCTCTTAAGTTGTTGTGTTGCGTTATTTACTCTGGTTTTATCTGCTGCGCATCTAGATTGATGCCAGATTCTTCTGAGTCTTCTCTTTCCAGAAATAAGGGTTCGAATTTCTTTGGGGTAATAGTTACGTTTTGTTCATGGGGTAATAATAGGGGTGTTATCCCATGCAGCTTGTTGGATATTATCAACAAATTTTTACGTTTCATGGTCTAGCTGGTCTTCTTTTCATTGGTTTCTGACTATTTAATAGCTAAATAAAGTTATAAGGAATCTTATTAGGAGGTGCATATTACGGCCCTCGGTTTATTCTCAATGTGCTTTGAACGTTTTGACGGTTTTACATTGCTTTATATCATTGGGAATCTTCTTATAAATTGCTATAAAATTGCTAATAATATTGCCTTCATTTAATGAGGGACATTATGGGTACCGAATCGCAATGAAATTCTTAGTAATTCATTTACTAGTGAGTAATGCTACACGATACCATCGTTATCCATCCATATCTCCTGTTTACAAAGAATCCTATAAAGCCGCCTCAAATCCCCCAATAATTATCGAAAAAAAACTTGCTTAATCGCGCTCAGACGAACGCAAGCTTATAAAATTTAAATTACGGGTTAGAAGCTCGGAAATAGCTAAAATTACAGTGGTTTTCTAGAAAAAATGATCCCCATTCCACGTTAATAAATGCAAAACGCATTTAATGCCTGCATTTTAATGCGACGCCCGGACAGGGGCGCAATCTTGATTGCAGGCACCAGAAAAACACACTCCCAATTTGAATATCCTGCGCGTGGTCGCCTCTGAGCCCAGGGATTCCGAGAAGTTGCCTTTTGTGCACCGAGATAAGTCGTAATTGGTCAATTTATTCGCTCTAATAAAAACATATTTAAAATGCCCACCTTTCGGCCGCTATTATACAAGTTTAAGTAGATTATTATAATGCGACTTTAACAGTGCATAATGACACAGCACGGCGTCGCCTATGCAGGAATTCAGGGCGGCTGTCATTATTTGGGTCCTCATTATTAAGCCACCCGTCTGGATCACTATAATTTCCCATGTCGAAAACCTGCTGTCTATTTTTTTGGCATTAGGCAGGAAATCGATTGACTCCTGAATTCCTCCTGTTACACTTATAATCGCGCGATTAATTTATAAATGATTTTCAAGTGTGCAACGGTTATAATTTAGCATGTATAAACTCTATAATTTTAGTGATTTATTCATAAAATCACAGATTCGCTCTTACAAATTTTAAATAATAAGAATTTTCGACTGATTCTAATATATCTCATCACTATAATTTCTGTGACATCATATTATATTATACATTCCCTTTGACATAAATATAATCAGGCATCTATGTAAGGATTATTCCAAATTTCTTCTGACTTGGCATGTACAATGTGCCCTCCGCTTTTGGTGAATTATTCACGAAATCGTTTGGCTCCCGGAATGATTCCATTGCAAGCAAAAACCTGTAGCTGATGTATTATTCTGATTATGCTGGTTAGGCGGAATACATGGCTGAAAAAAACGATGGGAGTGAATGTTAATGGACGCGGAGGAGATTTTTTTTATGCCTCGGATCCAATAATAGATCAAATTAAAACAACCCCGCTCTCTGACGTGCGCTGTCAATCACGTCTTTCAGGTATAATCAAATCATGATGGGCGGCCCGGGACTCATGCTCGGCCAGCAATTCAAAATGCTTAATGATCTATAAGCGTACCCAAGGAAGTCTCTCTTAATCGATGTCAACGTATCGTTGCTTTACGTCGGGGACGACGATGATGAAAGGACGGCCTTACTTGATTAAACAGAACAAAGAGTAATGAAATACCATCCGGCTTTGTTTAAGAGTCACACTTTATACCATCCTTCGCCGCCGTTTTCTTATTTATAAGAAACTCCTTCACGGTCCCCATAAACTTCAGTCGGCAAGAGTTAAAAGCGTATTGATTATTAAACATCGCGCCCAACTAATAATTACATTTTAATATTTAATGCTTGAAAGGACCAGCGGAACTTTATATCCACCCGTACGCAGATTGGAGTTTCTGTTCTTATGCAAACATATAAATTTAAAACGTGAAATATAGCGAAAACAAGTTGCAGGTTTGCGACCATGTTTGTGCTTACTTAATTGTGAATAAATACATGCTTATTTATTTTAACCAGTACCGCTTACAGCCAGCTTTAGCACCCCCCAACACGGGGAAAATCTCCCAAGTTATACACTAAAAACACTGAAAATTAATTAGCACACCACAAAAATCCCACCCAAAGTTTGTGTAATCGTTTACATACGTTTTGATAAAAACGTTTCACAAAAAAATTACATCAGTGATTTTCTAGTTTGTAAAACGTCCATTGTAACAACCTCGATAAAACAATTATTAAATTTGCTTCTGTTATTGTATTTTCTGTGGAATATTCTATAAAAAAAATCAGAGCCAATGATGATATAAACTCACAACGCCAGACTAAAAATATATTCACTGTATTTACCTTTCACGTTGGCGCACAACAAACGGAATATAGACACCACGAAACCAGGACACATAACTTTAAGAAATAAAAACATCATTTTCACGAGATGCATATTGGTTCATGCGTAAAAAAATACGGCCCAAAAAATAGGACATGCATGCAAGTGTTTAATTGTTACAATAGGTATCAATTGAACACTTGCAGGCTTACATTTAAGAAGAGGTATATTATGCAGATTAGGAACAATATGAAAACTACGAAAAAAATTAAATTCTATTACTAGAATTCGTCAAATGCTTAAAAACTAATTTCAATACAGATATATTTGGTTTTGGTTGCTAACTTTGCTAACAACTTCTCGGATGTTTCTTGACAAATACATCCACAATTTCAAACATAGGATCTCATTAAATTTTATCAATTTTTATCAAATTTATGAGTTCATTTTTGTTGTAAATTAAGTTTCTTTTGAACCTATACCGTGTCATCATTTAAATTGCAGCTCTAGTTATCTATGGAAATATTCGCAGCCAATAAGAAAGGCGCGATCACAAATCAAGCAAGATTGGTGATCTCGCCTTCACCAATTTATTGGCTGCGAAAATTTCCGTGGGTAACAACCAAGTAAGATGACGATCTCGTCTTTCTTATGGCCTCGAAAATTTCCATGGATATCTAGAGCTAAAATTTAAATGATCACTCGGTAATTGGTACCAGATAAACTTGGGTGCCATTGATCTATCTCACTTGCTTGACTTTGATCAAAAATATTTATACTCGTATTGCAGAGTAACCAATTATTGTTACTTTGCTTCATGTACAAAAATTGAGGACTGAATCAAGTTAATCTGGTTCCGACTATATAAAAATATTGTCAATAGCGAGGCATATAAGCTAAGAGCCCCGTCCAGCTTCAGTTGGCCCACCCGATAAAATTTTAGTTATTTGTGTATTGAAGATCATTTAAGCTAATAGAGGTATAATTCTTCATTTTTATTTTGAAAATAACATTTTGAGAACATATTGCACAAAAATAATGGAACTAATTACTAATTAACTGATTAGGATTGAAACAGAAATAAAAAAAAAATCATCAATTGCCTCTCCTCTTCCCATTATTGACAATAATTACACAATCAATTATTTGCTTTACAAACGAAACATATGTCACTGATATTCCCGTTAATTTCCATTTCAGTCATTTTCACATAAATTCTCGCCGTTGGCAATACTTAAATGCAACAAAACTACCTGTTTGAATATTTTCGATTATGCTGCATTGAACTCGGATCCCTTTTATATTTCTCTAAATAGCGTATTTTGTCTTAGATATTACATATTGCTTCTTGAGCGATAATTGCCAATAACACTGCATATTTTGTGTGTGGGAAAACTGAACCTGGACGGGGCTCGTATATGCCTCGCATATCGAAACAAATAACTCCAGTGGATCATATTCCCAAGCTAATCTGGTCACAACTGTAGCTGTAGCCTAAACTACTTAGGCAATAAACAGCATTTATCACATAAAACAAACAAAATACCAGTACATATGGAAAAAATAAACTTTGATAAAAAATAGTACCACGGTTCACCCAACTGCTTAATTGTATGTTGGAAATCAGTATATGCTAATGGCGAAACTGTTGAAAAAGGACTAGAAATGAAAATTTTCCCCAAAAATTCGCGTTAAGTTTATCGCAAAAATCTCAACCTACAAAACTTTTCACAATTTTGAGAAATATTTTGTCATTGTAGATCACTATTATTCGGTATTTCAGTCTGCTACACAATCTTAGTTTGTAATAATGTCAATAATAACTTCATTTGTAATGGAGTAAAATTTAAGACTAGAAATGAAAATTTCTTCTAAAAATTCTCGTTAAGTTTATTGCAAAAATTTCAAACTATAAAACTTTTCACAATTTTTACCCATATTTTGTCATTGTAGATCAATATCTTTCGGTATTCCAGTATGCTGATACTATCGATATCTATGGATGCACATGCCTATCATTCATTTGTCTGTGGTACTAAATTCCATGTAAGTATTTAACATTTTATCTGTCTTCAATTCTCAATTTTAATTTTTTTATATAATATTCACCTATATTTTGTCATTACAGTTCACCATTATTCGGAATTCCAGTCTATTGATAGGAATATCATCGATACCTATAAATGTGCATGTTTACCATTCATTTTTGGGTCGAATGACGAGATTTCACATATTTTAGTGCATGAAAAATATTAAAAAGAAAATTGTTTAACGTTTATCCAAGAAATAATAATAAAATAGAGTGTTACAGATAAAAAAAAATAATAAAAATATTGCCAACATGACATTTACGAGGTAGTCCATATTTTGCAGAATTGTGCAATTAGCAACAATACCTACAAAGATTGTTCCCAACAATCAGGCTAATAATAACATTAATTATTTTGATTATGATATTTTTGAAAACAACTCCTACTTTTCCAAGGTATAAACCGACTTCGCATACCCAATCAGATCAGCTATCGCAAACCCTATCAGATCAGATCAGATCATCCCTATCAGCCCTATCAGATCGCACAGGATTTGCCTCTGTACTACAAAATGGGGGTTGATGGGATGATGAAGTGAATCTAACTTCTGATGGCACCTTGTGACATTATTTCCTGCATTTGACCTTGTTTCTTCTGGATAGCTCCCCCATAATTTTCTTCTTTTCTTCTAAACTCTGCCAGTTTCTCCACAAGTAAACCATCTAATATTCTTCGTCTAAATTCGTTCAGGGTTATCGGTGGCAATTTCTTTAGTTTAAATAATAGGTATATAACTATTTACAACATAGAAATCTATAAAATGCAAAAAGATCCTGGTATGAGGGTTGAATTGAAGATAAAAATCTTCATAAGTGAAGATTTTCACTTATGAAATAATTGGAGATTTTTCATTGGACTAAATTTTTCATTGGATAAAAACTTCTAAAAAATTATTTATTTTTTATATTTAAAACCTTAACTCTGTACAGCACATTTTTATTAAAGATTTGTTAATTTCAACTTAGAAAACATAAAATTTCCGTGTCGACTATATACGTGTAGATTTTTGTGATTTATAGTTTTAACAATATTCAATAATTTTTAAATGAAACAAAATCAAGGAAATTTTTCTAAAAATGATTGATAAATTGTGCCAATTATGTCATACCTACCAAAACAATGCCAGTCATAATTTCAATGAATTCAGGATTTTTCTGATGAAAATCCATAGAACTCCATTTAAAATCTAAGAAAATGTCTTCAAAATTATAAGAAAATTGTACATATCCACCTAAGGAAGACTTCTTCTTCGCATCCTTTCGGCAGAGAAGTCGTGACTCAATTGACTTTGACACTATATTTCTTTTTTCCTCCTCCACCATTAGAATTAGAATTGAGAAGAATTAGTATAGAATGGAAGATATAATTGACCATAATAATCAATATGTCAGGAAATTTCCTGCTGGTAAAATCCATTACCATTGTAATTCAACAACCAGAAAAAACAAGAAGATTTCTAGAAATGTTATAATTTCCAAAACTGTGCCATGCACACTAATCCAAATGCAATTTTTATATTTTCAGGATATGTAAAATAACAAATGTTTTAAATTTAACATTTAACAGAAAGTCACGAAAATTTCTTCTCTTCAAGATAAAAACTTATTCTAGAAAGTTTCTAAACATGATTAATACTATTTACTAATTATTCTATCCACATGCAGGCCATATATAACATTTTTTTGTCCGTTTAATTTCACTTAAAAATTAACACGTTAATTTGATATTAATTACTAATTGTGTGATAATAATGATACTTAAAATTATAGTAATTTACTAATAATTTTATTTCAGGAAAATCAATTCCTATAAAAATAGAATCACTAAAATGTATCATCATGCGATGATATCCATATAATGTTTAACGGAATCATTAATACCGTAAAATTAGGAAGACATTACTAGCTTTCTCTCTTGTGGCCACTTTTCATCGGGAAACTCTCCAGTTATTGTTTCACAATGCAACAGTTTAGAAGCCAACGCGAATGCGATTTCCAACTTCCTCGTTTGGTATCGCGTTCCCACATGCAGCACGATTAGTGCTGCACACACACTTCGAATGTGTTATTAACATACAAGCACCACCTTGCGCCTTCTTCTCGGCGCTCATTCTCAGGCGTTATTGTTGTTAATTAAAAGTGACGCCCCCGGCTATCGCGACCCGCACTTTTGTAAATCGCGCATTAAATATGACGACGGCAATGCGACCAGAATGCAAATTATGTTTACGACATGTAATTTTCCAGCGATTCTGGTGTTCCAAGGGAACGACACGTATGTTAATGTTCTTAATTTGCATACGAAGACAGCTATCATATCTTCGCATGAGGCTTACACGCTCCTCGCGACACAGTTGGTACAGCGGTTTATCATTAAATTTATGTGGCATGACTATTTTTATTATTCGAACGTCACGGTGCAGGAATTTGCATGCACAACAATGATGCGAGATCAGATGAATGTCAATTATTTTCAATAATACTAAACGGCTTTTGAAGATTTTAATAACACTGGTCTACAAATGAAAACAAAACATTTGGCTGCAAAAGAGGAGGATGTTTTCCAAGTAATTTTAGTGCGTAGAATTCAAATTTTCCACCAGAATTGCGCTATCACGTCTAGTTATTTTTATGTCGAATGGATGGCGCTACTGTAAAGTATTTTGCAGGAACCCGCATTTATTCTCTATCTTCATAATAATAGTGCTTAAATATGTCAAGTGTTACTAATTCAAGCTATTTCTGGTATGTTTGTGGTAAATATATGGTTGCAAAAAAAGGATGTGCAATAACAGAACCGTTAAAATATGCATATTTTCATTACTTTGGTTTTGCTGTCAGAAACTTAGACAAAACGTGAACACCGTTATTTTGCAATAGTTGCAAAGCTATTTTATACAAGTGGTCGAATGGCAAGAGGAAATTTAAATTTTAAGGTATGAGATTGAATGTTTTACGTATATCGTAAATTCCAAGTTTTAATGAAATCAAATTTATTTAGGTCATTGGTTTGTTAACTGACATGCAAGGAGGTTTCACAAAATTTTGTATACTTTATGAAAACTATCAGCTCTTCGTATTTTTGTCCCGTTTAAAATCGCATGATCGTGATCGGAGCTTCGCGTAAAAAAACACGGAGGACACACGGCGGCGAGGACTTTTTAATAGTGCCGGAGATTTCCATAACGCGCGCCCCCCTAATGCTCGGAAGTGTTTAATATAACGCGGTTCTCCCCCGTGTCAACAATGGGAAAAAAATAATAAAATCACTAACCCGACCGAGTTGAAAACGTTATAACTGAATAAGGGCGCGGAGTTATTTAAGGAACTCCGCGATAACAAGTTTTAAAAGAAGTTCCCAAAAAAGAATTTGAGATATCTGGCGAACTTATTTCGGAGGCGCTTATTTTTCTCGCCTGTGCGCGCCTGGCCTGGTAATTATTATTAGTTCTGCGCTTCATTAGGCGATAATTAAAAGTGTTTGTGTGCGCGTTATTCAGCAGGTTACTCGATTATCACGATGAGTTTTAGTATTAAACAATTAAAACCATTTAAGTGTGTTAGACTCGCGAGTTCGTAACAATGCGGCGTTGAATCGTCGATAGAGCACGCAAGCAGGCAAGTTTAGTTTCTTGTTAAAGATTTCTACACTCTCATAAGTTTGTTAACAGCGATTACGGAATTGTCTTACACGAAGACAACTATTATTCAGAACTATTAGCTGAGCGCTGCGGTACAAAACTTGGGCCATTGAGGAGGTATAGCGTGTAGCTGTTATTAAGTGTAATTTCCAACGATCTGACGACTCCGCAAGACGGTTTAGCCTAATTGTTATTTCCGAATTGTAATGATTACCTTCTGAGTGGATCCCGTACGTCTACAGGACAGGAAATATCGAGGCGTGAACGTGCGATTGCTATGGGATAGTGTATACAGTATATTATGTCTTCTACGGGCGCGTAGGCGTGAGAATGTATGTGGGATATGCGCCTGCCCATCGTTTATTCATTTCGTTTTTTTTAATTTTTTTTTAATTCCGTCCTGTCTTCACATCGAAATTGTGCATTGTGCATGCTCATACGCAGCTTAGAAACCAAATTACAGCGCGTTAAACAAAAGGGGCATTGTGTGCGCCTAACAATTCGTATATTTATTATAAGTTATAATTTCCCGCTGTCGGGGCTCATAATTTATTTAATGCGGCGCCCATTTTGTGCTGCGCCGTAATTATATCGTTTTTCTATTTAATATTCCGCACAAATTGTTCATTATAGTGCGCCCATGAAATGTCATAACAGAATATTTATACAGATATTAATATTGCATTTGCGGCCCGGCGAGCTTTGTTATTCCCAGGCACAAAGCTCGCCCGCGTTTCAGGCAATGGAACAATGCAATTTGCCTCCTTTTTTACCACCATGTGCAGTTCTCGTTAAACATTAACAGTTTCAGCGACCTGCGTCATCGCTCCTAACTCATTCCTCCGTGGGCGATTTCCGAAGATTCCTTAAATTTAATAACCGACTTCTCCGGGCAGTGTTTGTGTACACTGTACAATTACGCTTATCTGATCGGGCGGAATTTACTACCGGTTTCAAAGTTTTACACGATAAGCAGCGCAGATACGCGCGGCCTAAATTTATACGAATATTTTAATTAATTAGGTTGTTCGGATGATTCCATCTCTGGAGAGAGTATGCAGCGCCGTTTCCGATGACACGGTTTGATAATCATTTAATATAAAATATTTTAAACATTTTAGTGCCCAACACAAACAAATTTGACAAATTTTAAGACGTATTAACTGCCAAGTTATTGGTCAATTCATTAATAATATTGTGTGAAAGCTCCAGAGACCATACGGACGAGACAAACGAGGTCCTTGCGTCAAACAAATTATGAGAAAGTGCGCCAAATTGGCGAAAAAAGAAAATGAATAATTTGCAAAATTAAAAACAAAATTAAATGCCAAATGTGTCTTGTAATGTTCTTCAAATGACTACTTTAAAGGAACTAATGATTTTCGTCCGCAACACAAGCAAATATGACAAATTTTAAGACGTATTAATTGCCAACTTATTGGTCAATTCATTAATAATATTGTGTGAAAAGGCTCCAGAGCCCATAAGGGTGAGACAAACGAGGTCCTTGTGTCAAACGAAATATAAGAAGGCCGCCAAATTGGCGAAAATTGAAAATTCATAATTTGCTAAATTAAAAACAAAATTAAAAGCCAAATGTATCTTGTAATATTCGTCAAATATCTACTTTAAGCAAACTAATGATATTCGTCCGCAACACAAGTAAATTTAACAAAAAAATTAAGACGTATTAATTGCCAAGTTATTCGTCAATTCATTAATAATATTGTGTGAAAGCTCCAGAGCCCACAAGAGTGAGACAAACGAGGTCCTTGCGTCAAACGAACTATGAGATAGGGCGCCAAATTGGGCGAGAAATGAAAATTCATAATTTGCAAAATTAAGAACAAAATTAAATGCCAAATGTGTCTTGTAATGTTCTTCAAATGACTACTTTAAAGGAAATAATGCTTTTCGTCCGCAACACAAGCAAATTTGAGAAATTTTAAGACGTATTAATTACCAACTTATTGGTCAATTCATTTATAATATTGTGTGAAAAGGCTCCAGAGCCCATAAGGGTGGGACAAAGTAGGCCCTTGCGTCAAACGAACGATGAGAAAGGCCGCCAAATTGGCAAAAATGAGAATTAATAATTTTATAAATTAAAAACAAAACTATATGCCAAATGTATCTTGTAATGTTCGTCAAATACCTACTTTAAGCAAACTAATGATATTCGTCTGCAACACGAGTAAATTTAACAAACTTTAAGACGTATTTACTGCCAAGTTATTCGTCAATTCATTAATAATATTGTGTGAAACCTCCAGAGCCCATAAGGGTCAGACAAACAAGGTCCTTGCGTCAAACGAATTATGAGAAAAAGCGCCAAATTTGCGAAAAATTAAAATTTATAATCTGCAAGTTTAAAAACAAAATTCAATGCCAAATGTATCTTATAATGTTTGTCAAATACCTACTTTAAGCAAACTTATAGGCAGGCACACACGTAGAGGATTTTTAACGGATCTGTTCCGCCATACACGTTTGGTATCCCTGTCACGCCAATCTGTGCCAAATTTATGTGACAGGGTTGCCAGATGCGGACGGATCGGTTGAAAATCCCGTACGTGTGTGCCTGCCTAATGATTTTCGTTCTATATTCTCGCTCGATACAATCGTTTCCTCAAATATTATCGCCTTAGTGAACATAATATAGGGTAATCCAGTTGCAAAATTCACCAGAAAAAATGTGTTCTTCAAACAGAAGTTGTTCACCAATACCGACAATATCAGTCGATGTTCAAGAAATGACGATTGCATTTGAAGAATAACTTAAATTTCAGATTTTGAAACTTTCAATCTGCAAAATTACATGATTTAGAAAATCTAGGATATTCATGAACAATTTTAAACTGTCATTCTACAGAATTCATAAAAAGGCAATGTTCAAAAAGAAATACAATTCTAGGATTTGTAATAAACTTTCAATCTGCCTTATATGTGGACCAAAAATTTCAAACTTTTATTCTGCAGAAACCACAAAATTGCATTTTTTTCAAATAAATTTCTGGGCCATGCACTATAAATTTCAAACTATCGAATCGCTAAATTGAAAAAATCTAAGATATGCGACAATATCACTTAATTTAAAAAAAAAACAAAAACAAAAGCAAAAAAAATGTGCACAAAAAATTTCAAACTTTTATTCTGCAGAATCCACAAAATTGCAACTTGTTTTCAAATAAAATTCTATGCTATGCACTGGAAATTTCAGACTTGAACCTACGGAATTGACAATATTACTTAATTTAATAAAAATCTAGGATATGCAACAACAATTAGATGTGCACAAAAAAATTCAAACTTTTATTCTGCAGAATCCACAAAAATGCAACTTTCTTATAAAAAAAATTTCTATGCTATGCACTGGAAATTTGAAACTTTGAGCTTACGGAATCGACAATATTACTTAATTTTAAAAAAACAAAAGCAAAAACAAAACCAAAATTTGATATGCAACAAAAATTTCAGACTTTTATTCTGCAGAATCCACAAAATTGCAACTTTTTTTTTCAAATAAAATGCTATGCTATGCACAGGAAATTTCAAACTTGAACCTACGGAATTGACAATATCACTTAATTTAATAAAAATCTAGCATATGCAACAAAAATTAGATGTGCACCAAAAATTTCAAACTTTTATTCTGCAAAATACACAAAAATGCAACTTTCTTTAAAAAAAAAAAATTATGCTATGCATCGGAAATTTAAAACTTTCAACCTACGGAATCGACAATATCACTCAATTTAAAAAAAAAAACAAAACCAAAACAAAAATTTGATGTGCACCAAAAATTTGAAACTTTTATTCTGCAGAATCCAGAAAATTGCAACTTTTTTCAAATAAAATTCTATGCAATGCACTGGAAATTTCAGACTTGAACCTACGGAATTGAAAGTATCACTTAATTTAATAAAAATCTAGGATATGCAACAAAAAGTAGATGTGCACCAAAAATTTCAAACTTTTATTCTGCAGAATCCACAAAAATGCAACTTTCTTTAAAAAAAAATTCTACTTCTTCTAATGCACTGGAAATTTGAAACTTTGCACCTACGGAATCGAAAATATCACTTAATTTAAAAAAAAAACAAATCAAAAACAATACAATAATTTGATGTGCAACAAAAATTTGAAACTTTTATTCTGCAGAATCCACAAAATTGCAACTTTTTTTTCAAATAAAATACTAGGCACTGCATAATGCAAAATGCCAAGTTTTTATATTCTTATGATTGCTACATGTAATAATTTGAAGATCACATAATCTCACTACTTGCATTAATTATCACAGTTTGCTAAATTTTCGTATTTTTGCTGTACAGTATGTTCATTAAAGTGTTGTACAGAATTTATGCTGTCTGAATCTGTCTTAATTTGACAGTTCTGAAATGTATTTACCATTGACAAAATATACAGCCAACTACCTATTTCTGTACAACGCATTTTTCAACACGACTTTTAACAGCCAATTATCTGTGTACAACACATTTTTGAACACGACTGTACATTGTTACATTTATTACTTTTATTTCATGCCAAAGCCAAATTTTGTTATTCTCGTGGCTATTACAAGCTTCCTTTTTATCGATGTGCCAAAATTTGGTATATTTGATTATTGCCTGCCAATTTTATTGCATACGTTATTATATGATATTGTAACATGTAAAATTTCCGAATATGTTACAGATATTTGAAAACAAATGGAATCAAACTGTCTTTGCAAATAAAAAAAAAAATTGTGACGAGTCACTTTTTGAAAATGATATCGATATCGATTCTTTTTTTAAATGGTAACCTATTTTTTTCTATCAACAAATTTGAAAGCATTTAGTTTTCTCACGAAATGTACGAATATGTAGAAATACTATAAGGTTGTATAACAGAACTTTATAAAAAAATCGAGTTTTATTCTCGATGAAAAAAATGTGAAAAATTAAACACTGCCTTGTAAAACAAATGAAACCAGTAGTTAAACAAATACTCTGTATAGATGAGATTTTACACATTAGCCATAATTTACCCCCATTTTACCCACAACCATTGTATGTCCATAAGTAATAAGTTACAAGTATAAGTATTAATAAGTATACCTACATCCTACATCCATAAGTAATGAGTGAGTGGTAATGAGTGGTGAGTAAAAAGTAAGGAACCACCTCTCTGGAGCCTTTATTATTATTATTCTTTTAATAATTTAATTTTAAAAAAATGAAAAAAGTTTTGAATAAAACTTTAAAGGCTAATTACTTGCTACAATCTGACGATTTCATTTTTATTTGTCATGCGTCACTTTTTGAAAATGACGACGTCGATTCCTTTGTAATGGTAACCTATTTTTTTCTGTCAACAAATTTGATAGCATTTATTTTTCTCTTCACGAATATGTAGAAATACCATGAGGTTGCATAACAAAGCTTTATAAAAAAATCGAGTTTAATGTTCGATGAAAAAACTGTGAAAAATTAACCACTGCCTTGGAAAACAAATGAAACCAGTTAAACAAATACTCTGTATAGATGAGACTTTTCACGATCTCACCTCTCATGTTTCTCGTTTTTTGTTTACTTCAGCTGAAGATGGCATTAAATTTCTGATGATTGTCCCATGTCATCTTTTCACCCTAACATCTACTAACTAAGTATAATGTTTTTTAATATGTCACCTCTCATGTTTCTCGTTTTCTGTTTATTTCAGCTGGAGATGGTACTCGGAAATGAGTCCGAAAGCTAGCTATTATTTATCCGGATTAAAAAGTCATTTTTTTAATCGCATCGAGGATTTTAATTTCTTGTTCGTTCTTATCCTGAATTCACTAGAATTATTATAGTTTAGTTCAGTTCAACTATAAACATAGGGGTGAAAATCGTCCTGCCTTAGGTGAAAATACCTCTAGGCCCCGTTCTGGCACGCTCTAATAGTTTGAATGACCTAACAAGTAGTTTCAAAAAGTCCGTCTGTGAGTTTTCAGTTGGTGCAAAATTTAAACTGCATGAATAATTGAATAGGTGTTATTAGAATTAGTTTACCACATAACTTTACAAGCTGCGATCCCAAGCTGCGATAGTTAAGGATGAATATTTGAGGTGATTATCGGAAAGTAATTTTCAGATGCAGCCGGTAAACAAGAAATGACCATATACGAGAGACACGTCCTGCATAATTGATGCAGTGTTTCTAGATAAACGCAATCAATAGGTAATGTGCCGAATAAAGTTGTACCTTGTTGCAAACAGCGGGGAATTGGAAATGCACCGCGAATATCGACCGGCGGCTTAATATTTAATCCGGAATTGGCGTCCGCTGGCCGTCATTACACACACGATTTCCTCAAGAATTGTCGTGTAATTGCACGTTAACATGTAAAATGAAATTCGAGTGCCCGCAGAATGCGCAGCGTAATTTCTGGGATGTGGGCCGGGGTTTGGTTATAATTAAGTGAAATATTCGAGTCACGCAGGTATTAAGCGGAATGTGCAACTCATTTTTGTTGCATTCATCACTATAATAGAGGCATTATACGAATCGGCCTATTCTATAAATTTAAAAGATTCGAATCTCTGCCGGATGATGCACGCTTTCACATGGCACTCACAAACCCGATCGGTTATCAACGCGAATACTCCGCAGCCACGAGACCGAAAGATTGATTTGAATCCTCGACGCTCAGAAATCAATACATTTGTTGTTACAGAAAAGGGACAAAGTTATAAAGTGTTGCCATCTGCAATTTTCCGCGGCGCATAAAAACGTCTCCGCGGTAAGCACGTTTAAATAATGACACTCGACAGGCGAGTTGTTGTGAAGTCGTGTTTCATACACGTTAAGATTATAAGAAGTTCGGACAAGTTTGAAAACGTTTCATCCCACGGACGGCTGTTTCCCATTTCCACAATGTAAGCACCCCAGATAATAATACAAGCCGTAAGGCTCCTCAATCTGTTACAATAATTACATTCTAAAAAGCATAAACCTAAACGAGCCCGCGTGTATATAAAGGTAAATTGGACGCAAAGTAAGCCCAGTAGACAATCAGGAACACCTGAGCCCTTTAAATAAGAAACTAAGGAGCTTCCATTACGAATTCAGCAAACTGTTATGGCAGCCATACAAGCTCGCAGCAGACACAAACACACGGATGCAATAAACACAGATACATTGTTGTTGACAAACTGCGGGAATAAAGAGATCAATATTATTGTTAACATCATCCGCGTCGGCCCTTTGATGTTGCGAGGCGAAGTGAGAGAACCGTGTGACGAGGGTGTTTCTCCTTTTTTTAAAGGGTTAGGCGCGGGAGGCCCTCAGGCAATTTCGCAGCGGATTCAAAACAAATATATAAGACGTAGAAATTTACAAGTCAAGCCAGTGATATGTTTTTCAGCGCAAATATTTGTATTTCAAAGGCATTTTCCGGGGTAAGTTCGTTCCGTATATGAAATAAACGGGTCTGTTGCTCCAGCCGTGCGAATCCCAATTGCCCCCAGGCCCAGATATTCTCCTCGAGGAACGCAATCGATGGAATTCAATTTGTCCATCACTTGTCCAGGTCCTCACGCCATATTTGAATACCGAGTAACAGGTTACGCCGCATAAAATACACAAAACCGCCCCGCTTTTTTTTATATATTCCCGGGATGCATTATTCAAGAGGGGGCGTTTAAAAATTCAAATGTAATCTCGATGCTATTGCGCTGATAAAATTTATATCAAATAAATATAAGAGGAAACCGGAGTTTGTGTCCATTAAAAAAAGATATACAGCAACTGTTTGGAATTGAGCACCTTCTCGCTTAACCATCTCAAAACAGCGTAAAACGGCTCATCCAATTATCTAATTATTAATTGGGGTCTGTATTGACGGCGAGTTTCATGAAATATGTATCTACTGGCGCGTGTGGAGAAGTAAGCCTCAAGGGTTACGTGCGAGGCATTAAGATGTCTTCTCAGATCGAGGAGGGAAGAGTCAAGGAATGCTTAGGACAATATTTCCCCAGTGTTCACTTCCAATTAATTCTATATTTTTAGTTAAAAGAAATAATAACCAGCGAATAATCACTCCATTCCCACAAGTTTTACAGCCACTTCATGCAGTAATATTATTAAAAGCAGACCTGAGCAAGGCATCGATCGTTACGCAATTTTAGGATACTTGTTGGTCACTTACTCATATTGCATTTTCAGAATTACAGTAAATTATATGTTTGGTGTGCAAACGTATACCCTTGTCAGAATTATACAAACAATACCCAGAAAAAAAAATCTTCTAAATAAGGCAAATATTGAAAAATTATAATGGGAATTTTTAAACCTAAGTTAAATAATTCAACACCTAATTAACACCCAAGTACAAAAGTATTTTTTGTTCCATAAACCTAATAGTTTTTAAAATAATAACAAAATTGCGGGCTAAAACAGTCCAAAACGAATTAAAAAAATTATTAAATTAATATAACATATAAATGAAAGTCAGCGTCAGTTTCCATCGGACAAAGTTTACGATAGTTTTGAGGTTTAAGACCAGTAGTATCTAACCTCCTTGAAAGTATATTTATCGTGCAGACTAGGTACTTATCCTTGCAAAAATATATCTCTAACAATAAGCCTTATGATGGTACATATATATCACCCTTAAATTGAACAATAACAGCTGCAAATTAATCGAATAATTGTGGAATCATAATAAATAAAGTATATTTATAGTCGTGCAGATCAAATAATACCCACATGGCAGTTATATGCACCCAATTCTTTAAATTCATTACTATTGTGGCTGTGTCGGACAGTACATTATTTAATAACCGGACCCATATTGTGGTCAGTCTCTCTCAATGATCGATGTGACATATGACCCACATTATCCCCTAAATAATAAATTTATGGAGTTCATATATATTCATTTATGTATTCTTCCATCGAATGCATTTGCTCGATGTAAGCTGGGGCAAGTTTAGCCCACTTTAGTTTTATCGTATAATAAGCTCGTTCGGTTTATAACTGTTTAGATTCTATGATCTCCCACTAGGTGCAGTCAGGAATGGGGTGAATACGTTAATACACTACTTTGAAAACTTCTGTAAAAATATTACCATATGGAAAAGTATATAATACTGAAAATAACAGTAACACTGATATTAGTATAAATGCAATATGTAGTAAATCGTACAATAATGTATTCGTTTAGTACCGATTTTGGCTGCCAATTTCTGTTGCTTTAGAGATGATTTCAGAAAATAATCTATTTTGCTGTCTTCGGTTTTAAGAATTTTTTTTTAGATTAAAAATGTAATCGTTACACAGTTATTATTTAGCTACAGCTTACAGCTTATTATTAAAAATCATAGAATTTGTATGTCCCAAAAATCATGATTTTTCAGATAAATGGATTAAAAATGTGACCGTCTATCTGAAAAGGGACCTTAACCTACATAGCAAAATTTTCAGAATAGCACTTTATAGGTGAAACATATCGATTTTCGGGTGTATATCGATTCGAATGCAGTAACTATCTTTCTATACACTACAATAATCCATGCCATGACCAACATTGACAAAAAATCCATGACCAACACTTGACCTGCAATTGTTTTTTAAAATGAATAAGATACAGATTCGGTTTTAAGAAATTTTTCAAGATTAAAATTGTAATCGTTACACAGTTATTATTTAGATACAGCTTACAGCTTATTATTAAAAATCATAGAATTTGTATGTCTCAAAAATCATGATTTTTCAGATAAATGGATTAAAAATGTGCCCGTCTATCTAAAAAGGGACCTTAATCTACATGAGCAAAATTTTAGCACTTTGTAGGTGAAACATATCGATTTTCGGGTTTGTATCGATTCTAATGCAGTAACTATATTTCTATACACTACAATAATCCATGCCCACTCACAAACCGTTTAGTTTTTCATGAATAATGACCCACACTTAACCTGCAATTGTTTTTTAAAATGAACCAGATACAGATGATTATGTTGATTCTATGTTTTAGTTGAGAGACGCTTGTCGTGATACAAGCCACGTTTGACAGTTGATAAAGATTTCGTATCAGTTTATAGTTGTTTACGTTGATGTTTTGCACTGAGTTTATAAATTGCTGCTACTAAAATGTCAGTATTTTTTAAAAGATGTATTTTTATTCCAGATAGTTACTAGAAAAGAAAATAAAATACGTCGATATTTATAGGTACTAGAAAGGTCAGAATTCACATTTAAAGTAGTGACAAACTTCAAACGCGTTTTTCCCAAAACCTGGTTTTCTGAAACTAAAGCTTTGAAAATTCATATTTTTGCAACGAAAAAGGTATAAAAGTTCTGATAAAGCGGCGTTTTCAGTAGGATATCAGCAATCAGAAAACATCAATATCTCGGTTTTGACCTCGTGTAAGTTCAAATCCCTTACCCCATGAAGTTTCGCAAATATGTTAAGAGTGGGAGTGTTAATAATAAAAGGTCCCATAAAAATAGCAATACGAAAAAACTAAACCAGGCCGAACTGAAAATAAATGCCGCCACTGCTCCAATTGCTCGCCTCGTGAACTTTGTGCCTCACGTATATGCATCCTATACTTATTTTAGTGATCTATAAGGCAATATATTTCAGACTAGGGAGCTACTTGCAGTTGCACTTGACGTGGCCAAATGGTATTCTACACGTGGTTATGTTGACGGGGACATTTTGTATATTGGATTAAGCTGCTCTGGACATTTTTTACAATGAAAATTATGAACATATAAACGGCAGATAATAGTATATTATTTCACATGGAGGAGAAGTGAGACTTTTCATGGCGCGCCTGAGTTTGCTCGCCGAACGAAGTAAGGTGCGAAATAGAAGGCAAGAAATGAAAAGTCACTTCGCCTCCAAGTGAAATATACTATATTTTCTTCAAACGTACTGCAAAATACGTAAACTCGTAATATTGATATATAATTTTTACAAATAAAACTATTTCAGCATTTGACAGTGACAGTGATAATTTTTGTTGAAGAAACCATTTATAGATATAATCTATTATTAGTGAAAGCAGTATATCTACCAGAAAGTAGGAAAAGAAATGCAAAACACCGATATATTTAATTGTTATATGACGAAATTTATAGTATTGCTTTGCGTTGTTTATTTAATGTTGCCATGACAACACTTTCCCTTCCGCCGACTGGGAAAGGAAATGTAAAACTTCCTCTGGCGGAAATGTGACATTTTTCCACCGAGTTAAATAATGACATAATTTTCTGATATTTGAAGAATAAAGATATTACATGATTATTTTGTGCCATTCCTTGTAAGATCGCAGGGTTTGAAGATGTGCAGAGTCAAACTACAAGTGCATAATTGTATGCAACAAAATATTAGAGAGGCTTTCAAAGCCAAAGAACGATTATACAAAAAGTACATATCGTTGGTATACAAGAGAAAGTGGCCAAGTCCATTAATCATCATTTTAAGTTCCCTGTACATTTCTCCTGCACTTTTATTTAAAAAATGGACTAGGTCAATTATGAATTTACAGAAAAAGGTATGAATGCCTTAGAAAATGGATTTAGTAAATATCTAAATATGAAAATATAAGTATGTTTTAGATACATTGCTGTTAAAAAATCAAAATCTTTAAATTTTATACTTGGCCACTTTTTTTCTGTGTACAAACGATATATGCAGTAAATTATGAATTAAAGAAAAAAGTACGAATTCCTTAGAAAATGGATTTATTATGTAAATATAAAAAGATAAGTATGTTTAAGATACATTGATGTTAAAAATTAAAAATCTTTAAATTTTGGACTTGGTCACTTTCTCCTGTGTACAAACGAGATATGCAATGAATTATGAATAGACATAAAAAAGTACGAATTCTTTAGAAAATCGATTTAGTAAATATTTAAATATGAAAAGATAAGTATGTTTTAGATACATTGATGTTAAAAATTCAAAATCTTGAAATGTTGGACTTTGCCACTTTTTCCTAGATACAAACGATATATGCAGTGAATTATGAATTTTCAGAGAAAAGTACGAATTCTATAGATAATGGATTTAGTAATCTATTATAAATATGATCTAAAATGAATATGAATCATCTAAAATCTATATCTAAATATGAAACGATAAGTATGCTTTAGATACATTGATATTAAAAATTCAAAATCTTTTACAAACGTGTACATACGATATATGCACTGAATTATGAATTTACAGAAAAAAGTACGAATTCTTTAGAAAATGGATTTAGAAAATATTTAAATATGAAAGATAAGTATATTTTAGATACATAGATGTTAAAAATTCAAAATCTTTAAATGTTGGACATGGTCACTTTCTCCTATGTACAAACGATATATGTAGTGAATTATGAATTTACAGAAAAAAGTACGAATTCTTTAGAAAATAGATTTAGTAAATATCTAAATATGAAACGTTAAGTATGCTTTAGATACATTGATATTAAAAATTCAAAATCTTTAAATTTTGGACATGACCACTTTCTCCTGTGTACAAACGATATATGCAGTGAATTATGAATTTACAGAGAAAAGTACGAATTCTATAGAAAATGGATTTAGTAATCTATTATAAATATGATCTCAAATGAATATCTAAAATCTATATCTAAATATGAAACGATAAGTATGCTTTAGATACTATGATATTAAAAATCCAAAATATTAAAATATTGGACTTGACCACTTTCTCTTGTGTACAAACGATATATGCAGTGAATTAAGACCCCAATTAATAATCCATAGTCTTCTTCTTATACATTTATACACGAATTGTTATCCACTACAATAGACTGACGCACCTGGAAGAGTCTAAACAGACTGAGATGTCAAATGGGTAGATGTAAACCTTCATAAATGGAACTACGCTGAAGAGAACGTCAATGTGCTAAGCCCCAGACGATGGATCATGTCCTGATATGCAAAGACCTATCAAAACCCTGTTCCATCCAGGACCTATAAGCAGCAAACCCACACGCAATCGACTGCGCACGGCATTGGATGGATATATAATGTTGTTACTGCTACTAATATATATATTTATATGTAGATACAATTATATATAGTTTAGATGCGATTAATTAAATGCTCTAATTTATGTTGGTTACGACTATATGATACATTTCTTCTCCATTCCTGTCTGAATGAAAGAAACTTTCGATGGACCTTACTCCTTAGTATATAAGGCTTAGTCATTGTTATATATTTTCATTCATGGCGCCTTTTTTCTCCCTACTCCTTTTCTTCCTTCAATTTTGCCCTCTGTGATGAGCTACAACATTTCGCACTGGTTTCGTAATCTAAATTAGTTGATTCAAATCTCGGTATGGGTAACAAATTTTCTTCGTATTTTCTTACTAATTTCTTCTTCTTCTGCAAGTGCCTATCCGTTCCGGATGTTGGCTATCATATTGGCTATCTTAACTTTGTTCACAGCTGCCCGGAAGAGGCCTGTGGTTGTAGTGGAGAACCAACTCTTCAAGTTTTTAAGCCACGAGATTTGTCTTCTCCCAATGTTTATTTTTCCTTCAACTTTGCCTTGTAGTATGCATTGAAGGAGTCCGTGTCTACTAGAGTTGCGCATGATGTGTCCCAGGTATTGTAGTTTCCTGGGTTTAATCATGGTCAGGATTTCTGTCGTTTTGTCCATTCTTCTTAGTATTTCTACTAATTTCTAGCAAATTCGCTACTGCAGTTAATACACAATTATGTTAAATTGAAACTATGTGTGGATACTACCTGGTGAAACATTATGATTAGGTTAAATCAAACAAAAATCTTTTTAGTATCTCTGTACTCTTGAGAATGGTCGTGAGGCCGAAACAATTGTAGAGGTTTATTCTATGAATACAGTTTAACTTTAACCAAGTGTTTGATTTAACCTAACCACAATTATGTTATTTGAATGAATTATCATGAAATAGCAATAATAATTTACTTTACAACTATTCCTACATACTACATATACTGCAGTTGTGTAAACTCTGCAATTGATTAAAAATTATAATAGCAAAGTTGCTTTTTGAAAATTTATGGCATATTTTACGATCTTTTCTTACAGGCAACAAGTACTCCAGAGTCTAGACTCTGCATTTTATTAAAAATTCTACTACGAGTAGTAAGGTTGCTTATTGATAATGAATGGCATATTTTACGAATAAATGTTCATTTTGGGCAAAGATTACCCAAAATCTCAGTTTTGGGTAAAGATTATGCAACTCAACTGATTTTTCTCATGAGTTTGATGTGAAACTTTGCAACAACCAAATAATCCTCGAAGATAATAGCTGTAAGTTGTCTTGTATTAAAGTGGGTTGGGGGGTTCCTTTAGGGCCGCAATAATTTCCTGGCGGAACCGGCATTCGGGGGGCAGTTAGGAGGCTCTGGGAGTTTGAGGCCTAGACACCTATTGAAACTGCGGGCGGAACGCGCCCCATTGTGCAGTCCTCGGGGGTAGTTTTCTAAGACCGTGAAGGCGGACATATTAGATGGGTGTACGCGGGGTACGCATTATTTGGATGGACGCGCTCTGGTAAACGAGACCGTCGCAGTGGTGACAGTGGCATGTCACGCTCGGTAAATCAGCAGGACCATTTCCATTGTGTTTACGGTAAACAGCGCGCAGCGATGGCGGCGCCACGGCTCGCTGGCCTCCCCATCCATACGCCCCTGCATACACTAACTACTAACAAGGATCGACGACTTCCAGGATTACGCCTGCTGATAAATGGCCTCGAATTACACAAAGATAAATGTTTGCTTATTATTAAAGCAAATACGGATTCAATATCGACCCATTAACGCCAAAGATATCCTCATTAGTAGCCACTACATCAGCAAGCCTGGCCAGTAAGCCAGTGCCCATTGAATCTGCTTGAAACAATGCTGTATTCATTTTGACCTCGAAAGCAATGTTTTTTTTAATGACCAATAAACCTGCGACCTATAACCTAAACAGTAAACGCCTTATTCATAGGATTGTTCTAAATATTTAAATGAATTAATTTCCTTAGCGGTATAGTAGTAGAGGTTAGCAGAGATAGCTTTCTTCTGAACCAACAATAAAAAAGGTACTAACACGAAAGTCTTGAGAGTTAATCTAAAAACTAACATTAAGTTGTAGACCTGAAGTCAGAGGCTCGTCGTAGCAGCTAACCCCAGGATGGCGCAAATAATTTAGCAATGAGATGAGTACCTTCGCAGCAGTCCCAATTCCCAAATCCACCCAAATCCACCCTTCCAAATCAGTAGCTATGAATGGTTAAGACAGAAGTAGCTTTACAGAAGAGTGATATCCTCTACCAGACATTGCTACTATATGCGTGAGTTCCAATAGAATGGCGGAATAGACCATCCAGACAATGCCCCTCAAACCAGTAATAGTATAGGTGTGCCAGATAGAGTGCAATCAACAATGTTTGGGGTGTTTTGGGTAGAGATATCCTCTACCAGACATTACTACTAAAAGCGTGAGTTCCAATACGACGGCGGAGAAGACCATCCTGACAATGCCCCTTAAACCAGTAATAATATAGGTGTGCCAGGTAGAGTGCAATCAACAATGTTTGGGGTGGTTTGGATTTCGCAAAAATTTTGGGGATTACGTTAGCCGAGATAGTGTGGTAGTACGGACTCTGCGAATTACCATATGTGGCTACCAAATCCTCGAATACTTATGATATGATTTGCCAGAGATTGCTACAAATATTGGGAATTCTATTGCAAGCAGATACTACTACCAAAAACAAGTAGTATGATCTGCCTAGTATTGCTATTAAAGGGACCAATTAGAATAGAAATACAAAAAGGTGCATGCATTTTGGGTGACGATTTCGTTATACAGGATGTAACTGAAAAATCTGGCAAAACTTCACGAACGGGACGAATGGAGAAAATCTGTGCAAAAAGTTCCTATATGCCCAGAAATGCTTACTTAAAAAGTTACACGCGAATTTTAAAACCATTAAATGTGCCGAAAGAGATATTGCTCTTCTGTTCCTTAGTGACACTCATCATCAAAGTTTTACGTTATAATAGTTTTCGATTTTGGAAAAAAAAAATGGAAATGGGCCATAAGTATCATGAAGAATCATATAAATAAAAGAATTCTGTGATGGGTGGGAAAAACAGGATAAGTCAAGAATTAGCATTTTAAGAAAACGCAGCTTAAAGATTTTGACTTGTTTTAAACATACACCCAGGCTGTGAAAATAGTTCTACATTTTTATTAATTGGTAATTGGTTTTTGTTTGTCTCACTTTCAAACTGTTATTGTAAAAAAATTATGAAAAAACAATTTTTACAACAAAAAGGACTGACTTATACAAGTTGACCCTCTTAGTGCCCAGAATTATACTAAAAAAACCAAGCAGATAAGTTATTAAAAAACGTTGTTTAGGTTTACTTTTATTCAACTGAAGTGTACTAATGTCTGCTTTGAAAATAATTCTAAATTAGGTAATAATAAGAAAAAAATAATAATGATTGATATGCCCTATGCTTGGTTTTTATCAAATTCTTCAATGTCTGGTAATGTATCTTTAACGTGAGCAGATGTTTTTAATTTGCGATAAAAATCTTGAAAGGGGAGTGATATTAGTGGAAGAAGTTCTAATAAATTATCTTTGTTTCCACAGTTTCTCCACAGATACTGGGACCGTGTCAAAATAACACCTCTGAGGTGTAAGTTGCTTTCCACGCTAAATTAATTTTTTTGAACGGTTCGTTTTCATTAAGAGAGTTCTTAAAATAAACCGTTCCAGACTCCTTCGTCTAGCGAAATCACTTAGCGTCGTACCATTTAAAGGGATTGCCCTCGGAGTCCTTTTTTCTCAATACCAAGGAGTTCTTATAAAGATCAGAACATTTTAAGGACATATTGTGAGTCAGTTCTTTTACAAAAAAAATCTGTTTTTTTCCAACACCTTTGACTAGCTGGTATCAGTCATGCGGATGAGATATTTCAATAGCAAGTTTCTTCGTTTGCTTCTCGATTAAAGCATGGTCCTCATCGCATTCCATTTGGCTGTGGTCACTCACCATAAACTTGTGGTCCAGAGTATCCAGATGTGTATTCCGTTGTATAGCAGTTAAAAACATAGCAGCCTGAGAATTTTTGTTATGACCTCCACACGTATCTGAATACAAAACAACGTTTTTAACTTCCGGAGGTAAATCAGTCAACTCCAGGAGGAGGCATGTAGCAATCTGATTATCTTCTCGTCCACCTTCGGATTCATGCCACATAAAACATGTCACACTTCCACTCCCCAATTCGTGCAATGTTGGGTTAAAGGTCCATAACTGCCTCTTATAAAACGCAACAGAGGAATTCACGTACAGAGTTGGGAGACATTGTTGGAGAACAAAGGTGTAAAATTTTAAGCTATTTAATTCTTTTGCCATAGATTTATTCGCATCTTTCTTCAAATAAGCATCTATTGCCTTTTATATACTTTATTTCTCTTCATTGCCTTCCGCAACTTTGAGCTACATCTGAAGGGTATCACACTTATGGCAGGTATCTACTTTAAGCTGCTTAAACGCTAGTTTCAGCTTGTGAAATTCTTACATATTGCTGGCCCGTATTTATTTTCCTCTTTTCTCAGGCCTCTTTTCTCGTGCATTACTGCCGTCTTTATTCCACTTTCTATTCCACTGCTTCTTGCTTCTCTACTCTCTCTCTCTGGTTTACGTCAGTAACTTTGGATACCATTTCCGTCTCACCATTACTATCGCTTGGTTAATAATTCCTATCTTTCACGCTATCATCGTCATCAGAACTAAGAATTTCAAGATCATTAGCTATAACATCAGAACATTGCTGTAACCCATTGATATTTATAATATTTCTGTCTTCATTTTGTCTTGGAATGCACTCGGCCGGATCACCCTCAACTTTGTCTCCGAATATTAGATTATTAGGCTAATTTTCATGGTTTCCCTCCTCTTCATCATTTTCATGCATAACCTCCAATTCTACAAAACACGAAGCACTAGATACGTTGCAGTCTTCTTATTTACGTATTTTTATATACCAAGGTCCATCTGGGCAAGATGTACAATTCTAGACGTCCTATTAGAATATATTATTCTACACTTTGAGTTTTAAAACCACCAGCAATTCGCAAAAAAAAACGTAAACAATACCAAACACTACTTGGTCTACGTCAAACGTCAGTAGACTTGACACTGACAACTTCAACAGCATTTAAATATTTCGTGCCCCACCTAGCGTCAAATAGTATAAGTCGGCTTATACCTCTTTTCTCTCCAATAATCGTAGCATTTAAAGTTGTACTAAAACTGACAACCTATTTAAAAGCCTTAACTGAATAATGTGACTTATAGTATTTGAAACACAATGTAGAGCATCACTTTCTGAAATATAATTTGACTAATTTTCCCAAATTTTCGACTTATACTGTTTTTCCCACCCATCACACTATTATTAAAAGTAATAAACAATTTATTCTGATTTTATTATTATTTTTAGTTTTGTTCCTACGTCATGTTCGTTAAGTTTTACCAAGCCAGTTATACTCAGTAGAGCAGCGAGTTATATCCGAAACAGCTTGGTTTAGATCATGTCAGAAACGAGCGAACGACTTTACCAGAGGTCTTCATCTGCGAAAATGAATACAACGTGGCATTTCATGGAGCTGCAGCTATTATACGCTTATATTTTTCACTACGTTACCTTGCAAATCTAAATGCTGCACTTTATTTTGTACCGTTCGTATGTGAACGCTGAATTTTAATGTATAAATGCACTTACCTCATATTACAAGAATGCTCGTATTTCCGGCAGTAATCAATAAAATCAAACGAGTTTATCAATATCTGTATATAATTTGCGTTAATATCTGAATAGCTTTGCAGCTTATCATTACAGGTCTATTCTTGTTGGATTAGGGTGAAATAATGCAAAGGACTTAATACCAACCGATCTGCAACAACGGGAGGGTTTCCGGTTCGGGGTGAACTAGCATTGTTGCTATTTGCGTGGAGCCCGGGACTTCCCACCCCCCTACATCGGGGGATTTGTCGGGTCTCAATTGATTCCCCGGCAAACAATCGGGAGCATAAATTCTCCTTTCTAAACTAATGAGGAGTGAGCTCTGTCTGGCCCGAAGTTTCCAGTGTACAACAGATATCGCGGTTGTTCGAGGGCCTGTGCCCCCCAGAGCCCCCGAAATCGGAGGGTGTATCCAATTATTCGAAAGAAGGGATGTCTGATTGAAATTACATTTCTGCGCAGAGCACCAGGATAATGGAAAAAATAATATTTAAATAGTTGGAACGATTTTTTTTTGTAAACAACTGAATTGATAATAGAAGAAAATATATTATAGTGATGATGGATGAGGAATTTACCATAGGAATGTAGAAACTAATGGAATTGCGTTATTTAAATAGTTGGAACGAATTTATTTTGCAAACATCTAAATAGGAGAAAATATAGTACAGTGATGATGGTTGAGGAATTTACCATCGGGGTGAAGAAACTCGCCCAACGGAATATTAACTCCTAAAATCTCAGTAGCATATTCTAAGAAATTTTCCAATAAGATAAGAGATTTAAAATTACAAAGTTTTTAAAACAGATGTACATGTAATCGTGCAAAACAAATTTCAAATATTTCCGTAAATACACATTTTCTGGGTTCTCATCTCAAAATGACAATTTAGACAAAAATGGCTGTCGATGTTAATTCAATTTTGGATTTACAACTTTTATGCTAAATTCAAAATTACAAAGTTTTTAAAAATGGGTAACTGGAAGTAGAGTTTACTCGGAACATATTATTGTTTGAAGGAAAATTGTAATTCTGCAAAACCAATTTGACAAAATTGGACGTAAATTCACATTTTAGATCTTTCCGACTCATTCTCCCATTGCAAGAAAAGCATATGCATTCTACGTCAAAAAACTGGCGATAAAAGATATTACTTTCTTATCTAACATAAAAGCTAGTTAAGCTTATAAAGCAATAGGCTGTAAACCTTACTTTTCCTCCCAACCACCACACCTAGCATATAGATTACGTAGGAATCACGACAGAAAGAATCTAGCCGAGGCATAATCTGAATGTCAGTGGTCTTTCTGACTCATTCTCGCATTGCAAGAAAAGCATATGCATTCTACGTCAAAAAGCTGGCGATAAAAGCTATTAATTTCTTATCTATTATGAAAGCTAGTTCAGCTTATAAAGCAATTGGCTGTGAGCCTAACTTTTCCTCCCAACCTCCACACCAAGCATATAGATTACGTAGGAATCACGACAGAAAGAATCTAGCCGAGGCATGATCTGAATGTAGGCCTCATCTTCGTAGAAGCCGACCCGCACCAACTCCGACGCTGTGGATAACTACCTCCGTTTCAAGGAGGTTTTACGATTATCATAAGTTGATACATCACCCACGTATGAGCACGACAGGATGAGTAACCTACGTACAGTGCACGGGATGACTAAATGACCTTCGCCCGCATCTTAATTACTCTAGCGATACTAATTATTTTCATCCTACAATTAACCTACAGATAGCCCGTCTTGAGGAGATCTCTGTTCAACGAATGAAAGGAGTGGTCTTTCTGACTCATTTCCGCATTGCAAGTAAAGCATATGCATTCTACGTCAAAAAACTGGCGATAAAAGATATTAATTTCTTATTCAGCATGAAAGCTTATTAAACATATAAAGCAATTGGCTGTGAGCCTAACTTTTCCTCCCAACCACCACACCAAGCATATAGATTACGTAGGAATCACGACAGAAAGAATCTAGCCGAGGCATGATCTGAATGTAGGCCTCATCTTCGTAGAAGCCGACCCGCACCAACTCCGACGCTGTGGATAACTACCTCCGTTTCAAGGAGGTTTTACGATTATCAGAAGTTGATACATTACCCACGTATGAGCACGACAGGATGAGTAACCTACATACAGTGCACGGGATGACTAAATGACCTTCGCACGCGTCTTAATTACTCTAGCGACACTATTTATTTTCATCCTACAATTAACCTACAGATAGTCCGTCTTGAGGAGATCTCTGTTCAACGAATGAAAGTAGTGGTCTTTCTGACTCATTCCCGCATTGCAAGTAAAGCATATGCATTCTACGTCAAAAAACTGGCGATAAAAGATATTAATTTCTTATCCAGCATGAAAGCTTATTAAACTTATAAAGCAATTGGCTGTGAGCCTAACTTTTCCTCCCAACCACCACACCAAGCATATAGATTACGTAGGAATCACGACAGAAAGAATCTAGCCCAGGCATGATCTGAATGTAGGCCTCATCTTCGTAGAAGCCGACCCGCACCAACTCCGACGCTGTGGATAACTACCTCCGTTTCAAGGAGGTTTTACGATTATCAGAAGTTGATACATCACCCACGTATGAGCACGACAGGATGAGTAACCTACAAACAGTGCACGGGATGACGAAATGACCTTCGCACGCGTCTTAATTACTCTAGCGATACTAATTATTTTCATCCTATAATTAACCTACAGATAGTCCGTCATGAGGAGATCTCTGTTCAACGAATGAAAGGAGTGGTCTTTCTGACTCATTCTCGCATTGCAAGTAAAGCATATGCATTCTACGTCAAAAAACTGGAGATAAAAGATATTAATTTCTTAACTAGCATGAAAGCTTGTTAAACTTATAAAGCAATAAGCTGTGAGCCTAACTTTTCCTCCCAACCACCACACCAAGCATATAGATTACGTAGGAATCACGACAGAAAGAATCTAGCCGAGGCATGATCTGAATGTAGGCCTCATCTTCGTAGAAGCCGACCCGCACCAACTCCGACGCTGTGGATAACTACCTCCGTTTCAAGGAGGTTTTACGATTATCAGAAGTTGATACATCACCCACGTATGAGCACGACAGGATGAGTAACCTACAAACAGTGCACGGGATGACCAAATGACCTTCGCACGCGTCTTAATTACTCTAGCGATACTATTAATTTTCATCCTACAATTAACCTACAGATAGTCCGTCCTGAGGAGATCTCTGTTCAACGAATGAAAGGAGTGGTCTTTCTGACTCATTCTCGCATTGCAAGTAAAGCATATGCATTCTACGTAAAAAACTGGCGATAAAAGATATTAATTTCTTATCCAGCATGAAAGCTAGTTAAACTTATAAAGAATTGGCTGTGAGCCTAACTTTTCCTCCCAACCACCACACCAAGCATATAAATTACGTAGGAATCACGACAGAAAGAATCTAGCCGAGGCATGATCTGAATGTCAGTGGTCTTTCTGACTCATTCTCGCATTGCAAGTAAAGCATATGCATTCTACGTTAAAAAACTGGCGATAAAAGATATTAATTTCTTATCCAGCATGATAGCTTGTTAAACTTATAAAGCAATTGGCTGTGAGCCTAAGTTTTCCTCCCAACCACCACACCAAGCATATAGATTACGTAGGAATCACGACAGAAAGAATCTAGCCGAGGCATGATCTGAATGTCAGTGGTCTTTCTGACTCATTCTTGCATTGCAAGAAAAGCATATGCATTCTACGTCAAAAAACAGGCGATAAAAGATATTAATTTCTTATCTAGCATGAAAGCTAGTTAAACTTATAAAGCAATTGGCTGTGAGCCTAACTTTTCCTCCCAACCACCACACCAAGCATATAGATTACGTAGGAATCACGACAGAAAGAATCTTGCCGAGGCATGATCTGAATGTAGGCCTCATCTTCGTAGAAGCCGACCGGCACCAACTCCGACGCTGTGGATAACTTCCTCCGTTTCGAGGAGGTTTTACGATTATCAGAAGTTGATACATCACCCACATATGAGCACGACAGGATGAGTAACCTACATACAGTGCACGGGATGACTAAATGACCTTCGCACGCGTCTTAATTACTCTAGCGATACTATTTATTTTCATCCTACAATTAACCTACAGATAGTCCGTCCTGAGGAGATCCCTGTTCAACGAATGAAAGGAGTGGTCTGAACACCACACACAATAAACGGCCCAGGTATATGGACACATTTGCATTATTGACCTTGAGCAGAGAACGAACCTCTCATTAGTTCCCGCATCAGACAGAATGATGCGTCAATAACCGAACACCACACACAATAAACGGCCCAGGTATATGGACACATTTGCATTATTGACCTTGAGCAGAGAACGAACCTCGCATTAGTACCCGCATCAAATAGAATGATGCATCAATAACCGAACACCACACACAATAAACGGCCCAGGTATATGGACACATTTGCATTATTGACCTTGAGCAGAGAACGAACCTCGCATTAGTACCCGCATCAAATAGAATGATGCATCAATAACCGAACACCACACACAATAAACGGCCCAGGTATATGGACACATTTGCATTATTGACCTTGAGCAGAGAACGAACCTCTCATTAGTTCCCGCATCAGACGGAATAGTGCATCAATAACCGAACATTACATACAATAAACAACCCAGGTATATGGACACATTTGCATTATTGACCTTGAGCAGAGAACGAACCTCTCATTAGTTCCCGCATCAGACAGAATGATGCATCAATAACCGAACACCACACACAATAAACGGCCCTGGTATATGGACACATTTGCATTATTGACCTTGAGCAGAGAACGAACCTCGCATTAGTACCCGCATCAAATAGAATGATGCATCAATAACCGAACACCACACACAATAAACGGCCCAGGTATATGGACACATTTGCATTATTGACCTTGAGCAGAGAACGAACCTCGCATTAGTACCCGCATCAAATAGAATGATGCATCAATAACCGAACACCACACACAATAAACGGCCCAGGTATATGGACACATTTGCATTATTGACCTTGAGCAGAGAACGAACCTCTCATTAGTTCCCGCATCAGACGGAATAGTGCATCAATAACCGAACATTACATACAATAAACAACCCAGGTATATGGACACATTTGCATTATTGACCTTGAGCAGAGAACGAACCTCTCATTAGTTCCCGCATCAGACGGAATAGTGCATCAATAACCGAACATTACATACAATAAACAACCCAGGTATATGGACACATTTGCATTATTGACCTTGAGCAGAGAACGAACCTCTCATTAGTTCCCGCATCAGACAGAATGATGCATCAATAACCGAACACCACACACAATAAACGGCCCTGGTATATGGACACATTTGCATTATTGACCTTGAGCAGAGAACGAACCTCGCATTAGTACCCGCATCAAATAGAATGATTCATCAATAACCGAACACCACACACAATAAACGGCCCAGGTATATGGACACATTTGCATTATTGACCTTGAGCAGAGAACGAACCTCTCATTAGTTCCCGCATCAGACAGAATGATGCATCAATAACCGAACACCACACACAATAAACGGCCCAGGTATATGGACACATTTGCATTATTGACCTTGAGCAGAGAACGAACCTCGCATTAGTACCCGCATCAATTAGAATGATGCATCAATAACCGAACACCACACACAATAAACGGCCCAGGTATATGGACACATTTGCATTATTGACCTTGAGCAGAGAACGAACCTCTCATTAGTTCCCGCATCAGACAGAATGATGCATCAATAACCGAACACCACACACAATAAACGGCCCAGGTATATGGACACATTTGCATTATTGACCTTGAGCAGAGAACGAACCTCGCATTAGTACCCGCATCAAATAGAATGATGCATCAATAACCGAACACCACACACAATAAACGGCCCAGGTATATGGACACATTTGCATTATTGACCTTGAGCAGAGAACGAACCTCTCATTAGTTCCCGCATCAGACAGAATGATGCATCAATAACCGAACACCACACACAATAAACGGCCCAGGTATATGGACACATTTGCATTATTGACCTTGAGCAGAGAACGAACCTCGCATTAGTACCCGCATCAAATAGAATGATGCATCAATAACCGAACACCACACACAATAAACGGCCCAGGTATATGGACACATTTGCATTATTGACCTTGAGCAGAGAACGAACCTCTCATTAGTTCCCGCATCAGACGGAATAGTGCATCAATAGCCGAACATTACATACAATAAACAACCCAGGTATATGAACACATTTGCATTATTGACCTTGAGCAGAGAACGAACCTCTCATTAGTTCCCGCATCAGACAGAATGATGCATCAATAACCGAACACCACACACAATAAACGGCCCTGGTATATGGACACATTTGCATTATTGACCTTGAGCAGAGAACGAACCTCGCATTAGTACCCGCATCAAATAGAATGATGCATCAATAACCGAACACCACACACAATAAACGGCCCAGGTATATGGACACATTTGCATTATTGACCTTGAGCAGAGAACGAACCTCTCATTAGTTCCCGCATCAGACAGAATGATGCATCAATAACCGAACACCACACACAATAAACGGCCCAGGTATATGGACACATTTGCATTATTGACCTTGAGCAGAGAACGAACCTCGCATTAGTACCCGCATCAATTAGAATGATGCATCAATAACCGAACACCACACACAATAAACGGCCCAGGTATATGGACACATTTGCATTATTGACCTTGAGCAGAGAACGAACCTCTCATTAGTTCCCGCATCAGACAGAATGATGCATCAATAACCGAACACCACACACAATAAACGGCCCAGGTATATGGACACATTTGCATTATTGACCTTGAGCAGAGAACGAACCTCGCATTAGTACCCGCATCAATTAGAATGATGCATCAATAACCGAACACCACACACAATAAACGGCCCAGGTATATGGACACATTTGCATTATTGACCTTGAGCAGAGAACGAACCTCTCATTAGTTCCCGCATCAGACAGAATGATGCATCAATAACCGAACACCACACACAATAAACGGCCCAGGTATATGGACACATTTGCATTATTGACCTTGAGCAGAGAACGAACCTCGCATTAGTACCCGCATCAATGAGAATGATGCATCAATAACCGAACACCACACACAATAAACGGCCCAGGTATATGGACACATTTGCATTATTGACCTTGAGCAGAGAACGAACCTCTCATTAGTTCCCGCATCAGACAGAATGATGCATCAATAACCGAACACCACACACAATAAACGGCCCAGGTATATGGACACATTTGCATTATTGACCTTGAGCAGAGAACGAACCTCGCATTAGTACCCGCATCAAATAGAATGATGCATCAATAACCGAACACCACACACAATAAACGGCCCAGGTATATGGACACATTTGCATTATTGACCTTGAGCAGAGAACGAACCTCTCATTAGTTCCCGCATCAGACGGAATGGTGCATCAATAACCGAACATTACATACAATAAACGACCCAGGTATATGGACACATTTGCATTATTGACCTTGAGCAGAGAACGAACCTCGCATTAGTACCCGCATCAAATAGAATGATGCATCAATAACCGAACACCACACACAATAAACGGCCCAGGTATATGGACACATTTGCATTATTGACCTTGAGCAGAGAACGAACCTCGCATTAGTACCCGCATCAATTAGAATGATGCATCAATAACCGAACACCACACACAATAAACGGCCCAGGTATATGGACACATTTGCATTATTGACCTTGAGCAGAGAACGAACCTCTCATTAGTTCCCGCATCAGACAGAATGATGCATCAATAACCGAACACCACACACAATAAACGGCCCAGGTATATGGACACATTTGCATTATTGACCTTGAGCAGAGAACGAACCTCGCATTAGTACCCGCATCAAATAGAATGATGCATCAATAACCGAACACCACACACAATAAACGGCCCAGGTATATGGACACATTTGCATTATTGACCTTGAGCAGAGAACGAACCTCTCATTAGTTCCCGCATCAGACAGAATGATGCATCAATAACCGAACACCACACACAATAAACGGCCCAGGTATATGGACACATTTGCATTATTGACCTTGAGCAGAGAACGAACCTCGCATTAGTACCCGCATCAATTAGAATGATGCATCAATAACCGAACACCACACACAATAAACGGCCCAGGTATATGGACACATTTGCATTATTGACCTTGAGCAGAGAACGAACCTCTCATTAGTTCCCGCATCAGACAGAATGATGCATCAATAACCGAACACCACACACAATAAACGGCCCAGGTATATGGACACATTTGCATTATTGACCTTGAGCAGAGAACGAACCTCGCATTAGTACCCGCATCAATTAGAATGATGCATCAATAACCGAACACCACACACAATAAACGGCCCAGGTATATGGACACATTTGCATTATTGACCTTGAGCAGAGAACGAACCTCTCATTAGTTCCCGCATCAGACAGAATGATGCATCAATAACCGAACACCACACACAATAAATGGCCCAGGTATATGGACACATTTGCATTATTGACCTTGAGCAGAGAACGAACCTCGCATTAGTACCCGCATCAAATAGAATGATGCATCAATAACCGAACACCACACACAATAAACGGCCCAGGTATATGGACACATTTGCATTATTGACCTTGAGCAGAGAACGAACCTCGCATTAGTACCCGCATCAAATAGAATGATGCATCAATAACCGAACACCATACACAATAAACGGCCCAGGTATATGGACACATTTGCATTATTGACCTTGAGCAGAGAACGAACCTCTCATTAGTTCCCGCATCAGACAGAATGATGCACAATAACCGAACACCACACACAATAAACGGCCCAGGTATATGGACACATTTGCATTATTGACCTTGAGCAGAGAACGAACCTCGCATTAGTACCCGCATCAATTAGAATGATGCATCAATAACCGAACACCACACACAATAAACGGCCCAGGTATATGGACACATTTGCATTATTGACCTTGAGCAGAGAACGAACCTCTCATTAGTTCCCGCATCAGACAGAATGATGCATCAATAACCGAACACCACACACAATAAACGGCCCAGGTATATGGACACATTTGCATTATTGACCTTGAGCAGAGAACGAACCTCGCATTAGTACCCGCATCAAATAGAATGATGCATCAATAACCGAACACCACACACAATAAACGGCCCAGGTATATGGACACATTTGCATTATTGACCTTGAGCAGAGAACGAACCTCTCATTAGTTCCCGCATCAGACGGAATGGTGCATCAATAACCGAACATTACATACAATAAACGACCCAGGTATATGGACACATTTGCATTATTGACCTTGAGCAGAGAACGAACCTCTCATTAGTACCCGCATCAAATAGAATGATGCATCAATAACCGAACACCACACACAATAAACGGCCCAGGTATATGGACACATTTGCATTATTGACCTTGAGCAGAGAACGAACCTCTCATTAGTTCCCGCATCAGACAGAATGATGCATCAATAACCGAACACCACACACAATAATCGGCCCAGGTATATGCACACATTTGCATTATTGACCTTGAGCAGAGAACGAACCTCTCATTAGTTCCCGCATCAGACGGAATGGTGCATCAATAACCGAACATTACATACAATAAACGACCCAGGTATATGGACACATTTGCATTATTGACCTTGAGCAGAGAACGAACCTCTCATTAGTTCCCGCATCAGACAGAATGATGCATCAATAACCGAACACCACACACAATAAACGGCCCAGGTATATGGACACATTTGCATTATTGACCTTGAGCAGAGAACGAACCTCGCATTAGGACCCGCATCAAATAGAATGATGCATCAATAACCGAACACCACACACAATAAACGGCCCAGGTATATGGACACATTTGCATTATTGACCTTGAGCAGAGAACGAATCTCGCATTAGTACCCGCATCAAATAGAATGATGCATTAATAACCGAACACCACACACAATAAACGGCCCAGGTATATGGACACATTTGCATTATTGACCTTGAGCAGAGAACGAACCTCTCATTAGTTCCCGCATCAGACAGAATGATGCATCAATAACCGAAAACCACACACAATAAACGGCCCAGGTATATGGACACATTTGCATTATTGACCTTGAGCAGAGAACGAACCTCTCATTAGTTCCCGCATCAGACAGAATGATGCATCAATAACCGAACACCACACACAATAAACGGCCCAGGTATATGGACACATTTGCATTATTGACCTTGAGCAGAGAACGAACCTCTCATTAGTTCCCGCATCAGACGGAATGGTGCATCAATAACCGAACATTACATACAATAAACGACCCAGGTATATGGACACATTTGCATTATTGACCTTGAGCAGAGAACGAACCTCTCATTAGTTCCCGCATCAGACAGAATGATGCATCAATAACCGAACACCACACACAATAAACGGCCCAGGTATATGGACACATTTGCATTATTGACCTTGAGCAGAGAACGAACCTCGCATTAGTACCCGCATCAAATAGAATGATGCATCAATAATCGAACACCACACAAAATAATACCAACAACAACAGTATGGAGTACCACCTAAGTGTACGCAATCCTCGAAAAACGGCCCAGGTATTTGGACACATGTGCATTCTTGCATTGCATTGCAAGTAAAGCATATGCATTCTACGTCAAAAAACTGGCGATAAAAAATATTTTTTCTTATCCAGCATGAAACCTTGTTAAACTTATAAAGCAATAGGCTGTGAGCCTAACTTTTCCTCCCAACCACCACACCAAGCATATAGACTACGAATCACGACAGAAAGAATCTAGCCGAGGCATGATCTGAATGTCAGTGGTCTTTCTGACTCATTCTCGCATTGCAAGAAAAACATATGCATTCTACGTCAAAAAACAGGCGATAAAAGATATTAATTTCTTATCTAGCATGAAAGCTAGTTAAACTTATAAAGCAATTGGCTGTGAGCCTAACTTTTCCTCCCAACCACTACACCAAGCATATAGATTACGTAGGAATCACGACAGAAAGAATCTAGCCGAGGCATGATCTGAATGTAGGCCTCATCTTCGTAGAAGCCGACCCGCACCAACTCCGACGCTGTGGATAACTACCTCCGTTTCAAGGAGGTTTTACGATTATCAGAAGTTGATACATCACCCACGTATGAGCACGACAGGATGAGTAACCTACATACAGTGCACGGGATGACTAAATGACCTTCGCACGCGTCTTAATTACACTAGCGATACTGTTTTTTTTCATCCTATAATTAACCTACAGATAGTCCGTCCTGAGGAGATCTCTGTTCAACGAATGAAAGGAGTGGTCTTTCTGACTCATTCTCGCATTGCAAGTAAAGCATATGCATTCTACGTCAAAAAACTGGAGATAAAAGATATTAATTTCTTAACTAGCATGAAAGCTTGTTAAACTTATAAAGCAATTGGCTGTGAGCCTAACTTTTCCTCCCAACCACTACACCAAGCATATAGATTACGTAGGAATCACGACAGAAAGAATCTAGCCGAGGCATGATCTGAATGTCAGTGGTCTTTCTGACTCATTCTCGCATTGCAATAAAAGCATATGCATTCTACGTCAAAAAACAGGCGATAAAAGATATTAATTTCTTATCCACCATAAAAGCTAGTTAAACTTATAAAGCAATTGGCAGTGAGCCTAACTTTTCCTCCCAACCACCACACCAAGCATATGGATTACGTAGGAATCACGACAGAAAGAATCTAGCCGAGGCATGATCTGAATGTCAGTGGTCTTTCTGACTCATTCTCGCATTGCAATAAAAGCATATGCATTCTACGTCAAAAAACAGGCGATAAAAGAAATTAATTTCTTATCTAGCATGAAAGCTAGTTAAACTTATAAAGCAATTGGCAGTGAGCCTAACTTTTCCTCCGAACCACCACACCAAGCATATAGATTACGTAGGAATCACGACAGAAAGAATCTAGCCGAGGTATGATTTGAATGTCAGGGGTCTTTCTGACTCATTCACGCATTGCAAGAAAAGCATATGCATTCTACGTCAAAAAACTGGCGATAAAAGATATTAATTTCTTATCCAGCATGAAAGCTAGTTAAACTTATAAAGCAATTGGCAGTGAGCCTAACTTTTCCTCCCAACCACCACAACAAGCATATAGATTACGAATCACGACAGAAAGAATCTAGCCGAGGCATGATCTGAATGTCAGTGGTCTTTCTGACTCATTCTCGCATTGCAAGAAAAGCATATGCATTCTACGTCAAAAAACAGGCGATAAAAGATATTAATTTCTTATCCAGCATGAAAGCTAGTTAAACTTATAAAACAATTGGCTGTGAGCCTAACTTTTCCTCCCAACCACCACACCAAGCATATAGAATACGTAGGAATCACGACAGAAAGAATCTAGCCGAGGCATGATCTGAATGTCAGTGGTCTTTCTGACTCATTCTCGCATTGCAAGAAAAGCATATGCATTCTACGTCAAAAAACAGGCGATAAAAGATATTAATTTCTTATCCAGCATGAAAGCTAGTTAAACTTATAAAACAATTGGCTGTGAGCCTAACTTTTCCTCCCAACCACCACACCAAGCATATAGATTACGTAGGAATCACGACAGAAAGAATCTAGCCGAGGCATGATCTGAATGTAGGCCTCATCTTCGTAGAAGCCGACCCGCACCAACTCCGACGCTGTGGATAACTACCTCCGTTTCAAGGAGGTTTTACGATTATCAGAAGTTGATACATCACCCACGTATGAGCACGACAGGATGAGTAACCTACATACAGTGCACGGGATGACTAAATGACCTACCGCACGCGTCTTAATTACTCTAGCGATACTATTTATTTCCATCCAACAATTAACCTACACATAGTCCGTCCTGAGGAGATCTCTGTTCAACGAATGAAAGTAGTGGTCTTTCTGACTCATTCTCGCATTGCAAGTAAAGCATATGCATTCTATGTCAAAAAACTGGCGATAAAATATATTAATTTCTTATCCAGCATGAAAGCTAGTTAAACTTATAAAGCAATTGGCTGTGAGCCTAACTTTTCCTCCCAACCACTACACCAAGCATATAGATTACGTAGGAATCACGACAGAAAGAATCTAGCCGAGGCATGATCTGAATGTCAGTGGTCTTTCTGACTCATTCTCGCATTGCAATAAAAGCATATGCATTCTACGTCAAAAAACAGGCGATAAAAGATATTAATTTCTTATCCACCATGAAAGCTAGTTAAACTTATAAAGCAATTGGCAGTGAGCCTAACTTTTCCTCCCAACCACCACACCAAGCATATGGATTACGTAGGAATCACGACAGAAAGAATCTAGCCGAGGCATGATCTGAATGTCAGTGGTCTTTCTGACTCATTCTCGCATTGCAATAAAAGCATATGCATTCTACGTCAAAAAACAGGCGATAAAAGAAATTAATTTCTTATCTAGCATGAAAGCTAGTTAAACTTATAAAGCAATTGGCAGTGAGCCTAACTTTTCCTCCGAACCACCACACCAAGCATATAGATTACGTAGGAATCACGACAGAAAGAATCTAGCCGAGGTATGATTTGAATGTCAGGGGTCTTTCTGACTCATTCACGCATTGCAAGAAAAGCATATGCATTCTACGTCAAAAAACTGGCGATAAAAGATATTAATTTCTTATCCAGCATGAAAGCTAGTTAAACTTATAAAGCAATTGGCAGTGAGCCTAACTTTTCCTCCCAACCACCACAACAAGCATATAGATTACGAATCACGACAGAAAGAATCTAGCCGAGGCATGATCTGAATGTCAGTGGTCTTTCTGACTCATTCTCGCATTGCAATAAAAGCATATGCATTCTACGTCAAAAAACAGGCGATAAAAGAAATTAATTTCTTATCTAGCATGAAAGCTAGTTAAACTTATAAAGCAATTGGCAGTGAGCCTAACTTTTCCTCCCAACCACCACACCAAGCATATGGATTACGTAGGAATCACGACAGAAAGAATCTAGCCGAGGTATGATTTGAATGTCAGGGGTCTTTCTGACTCATTCACGCATTGCAAGAAAAGCATATGCATTCTACGTCAAAAAACTGGCGATAAAAGATATTAATTTCTTATCCAGCATGAAAGCTAGTTAAACTTATAAAGCAATTGGCAGTGAGCCTAACTTTTCCTCCCAACCACCACAACAAGCATATAGATTACGAATCACGACAGAAAGAATCTAGCCGAGGCATGATCTGAATGTCAGTGGTCTTTCTGACTCATTCTCGCATTGCAAGAAAAGCATATGCATTCTACGTCAAAAAACAGGCGATAAAAGATATTAATTTCTTATCCAGCATGAAAGCTAGTTAAACTTATAAAACAATTGGCTGTGAGCCTAACTTTTCCTCCCAACCACCACACCAAGCATATAGATTACGTAGGAATCACGACAGAAAGAATCTAGCCGAGGCATGATCTGAATGTCAGTGGTCTTTCTGACTCATTCTCGCATTGCAAGAAAAGCATATGCATTCTACGTCAAAAAACAGGCGATAAAAGATATTAATTTCTTATCCAGCATGAAAGCTAGTTAAACTTATAAAACAATTGGCTGTGAGCCTAACTTTTCCTCCCAACCACCACACCAAGCATATAGATTACGTAGGAATCACGACAGAAAGAATCTAGCCGAGGCATGATCTGAATGTAGGCCTCATCTTCGTAGAAGCCGACCCGCACCAACTCCGACGCTGTGGATAACTACCTCCGTTTCAAGGAGGTTTTACGATTATCAGAAGTTGATACATCACCCACGTATGAGCACGACAGGATGAGTAACCTACATACAGTGCACGGGATGACTAAATGACCTACCGCACGCGTCTTAATTACTCTAGCGATACTATTTATTTCCATCCTACAATTAACCTACACATAGTCCGTCCTGAGGAGATCTCTGTTCAACGAATGAAAGTAGTGGTCTTTCTGACTCATTCTCGCATTGCAAGTAAAGCATATGCATTCTATGTCAAAAAACTGGCGATAAAAGATATTAATTTCTTATCCAGCATGAAAGCTAGTTAAACTTATAAAGCAATTGGCTGTGAGCCTAACTTTTCCTCCCAACCACCACACCAAGCATATAGATTACGAATCACGACAGAAAGAATCTAGCCGAGGCATGATCTGAATGTCAGTGGTCTTTCTGACTTATTCTCGCATTGCAAGAAAAGCATATGCATTCTACGTCAAAAAACAGGCGATAAAAGATATTAATTTCTTATCCAGCATGAAAGCTAGTTAAACTTATAAAACAATTGGCTGTGAGCCTAACTTTTCCTCCCAACCACCACACCAAGCATATAGATTACGTAGGAATCACGACAGAAAGAATCTAGCCGAGGCATGATCTGAATGTCAGTGGTCTTTCTGACTCATTCTCGCATTGCAAGAAAAGCATATGCATTCTACGTCAAAAAACAGGCGATAAAAGATATTAATTTCTTATCCAGCATGAAAGCTAGTTAAACTTATAAAACAATTGGCTGTGAGCCTAACTTTTCCTCCCAACCACCACACCAAGCATATAGATTACGTAGGAATCACGACAGAAAGAATCTAGCCGAGGCATGATCTGAATGTAGGCCTCATCTTCGTAGAAGCCGACCCGCACCAACTCCGACGCTGAGGATAACTACCTCCGTTTCAAGGAGGTTTTACGATTATCAGAAGTTGATACATCACCCACGTATGAGCACGACAGGATGAGTAACCTACATACAGTGCACGGGATGACTAAATGACCTTCGCACGCGTCTTAATTACTCTAGCGATACTATTTATTTCCATCCTACAATTAACCTACACATAGTCCGTCCTGAGGAGATCTCTGTTCAACGAATGAAAGTAGTGGTCTTTCTGACTCATTCTCGCATTGCAAGTAAAGCATATGCATTCTATGTCAAAAAACTGGCGATAAAAGATATTAATTTCTTATCCAGCATGAAAGCTAGTTAAACTTATAAAGCAATTGGCTGTGAGCCTAACTTTTCCTCCCAACCACCACACCAAGCATATAGATTACGAATCACGACAGAAAGAATCTAGCCGAGGCATGATCTGAATGTCAGTGGTCTTTCTGACTCATTCTCGCATTGCAAGAAAAGCATATGCATTCTACGTGAAAAAACAGGCGATAAAAGATATTAATTTCTTATCTAGCATGAAAGCTAGTTAAACTTATAAAGCAATTGGCTGTGAGCCTAACTTTTCCTCCCAACCACTACACCAAGCATATAGATTACGTAGGAATCACGACAGAAAGAATCTAGCCGAGGCATGATCTGAATGTAGGCCTCATCTTCGTAGAAGCCGACCCGCACCAACTCCGACGCTGTGGATAACTACCTCCGTTTCAAGGAGGTTTTACGATTATCAGAAGTTGATACATCACCCACGTATGAGCACGACAGGATGAGTAACCTACATACAGTGCACGGGATGACTAAATGACCTACCGCACGCGTCTTAATTACTCTAGCGATACTATTTATTTTCATCCTACAATTAACGTACAGATAGTCCGTCCTGAGGAGATCTCTGTTCAACGAATGAAAGGAGTGGTCTTTCTGACTCATTCTCGCATTGCAAGTAAAGCATATGCATTCTACGTCAAAAAACTGGCGATAAAAGATATTAATTTCTTATCCAGCATGAAAGCTACTTAAACTTATAAAGCAATTGGCTGTGAGCCTAACTTTTCCTCCCAACCACCACACCAAGCATATAGATTACGAATCACGACAGAAAGAATCTAGCCGAGGCATGATCTGAATGTAGGCCTCATCTTCGTAGAAGCCGACCCGCACCAACTCCGACGCTGTGGATAACTACCTCCGTTTCAAGGAGGTTTTACGATTATCAGAAGTTGATACATCACCCACGTATGAGCACGACAGGATGAGTAACCTACATACAGTGCACGGGATGACTAAATGACCTACCGCACGCGTCTTAATTACTCTAGCGATACTATTTATTTTCATCCTACAATTAACGTACAGATAGTCCGTCCTGAGGAGATCTCTGTTCAACGAATGAAAGGAGTGGTCTTTCTGACTCATTCTCGCATTGCAAGTAAAGCATATGCATTCTACGTCAAAAAACTGGCGATAAAAGATATTAATTTCTTATCCAGCATGAAAGCTACTTAAACTTATAAAGCAATTGGCTGTGAGCCTAACTTTTCCTCCCAACCACCACACCAAGCATATAGATTACGAATCACGACAGAAAGAATCTAGCCGAGGCATGATCTGAATGTAGGCCTCATCTTCGTAGAAGCCGACCCGCACCAACTCGGACGCTGTGGATAACTACCTCCGTTTCAAGGAGGTTTTACGATTATCAGAAGTTGATACATCACCCACGTATGAGCACGACAGGATGAGTAACCTACATACAGTGCACGGGATGACTAAATGACCTACCGCACGCGTCTTAATTACTCTAGCGATACTATTTATTTTCATCCTACAATTAACGTACAGATAGTCCGTCCTGAGGAGATCTCTGTTCAACGAATGAAAGGAGTGGTCTTTCTGACTCGTTCTCGCATTGCAAGTAAAGCATATGCATTCTACGTCAAAAAACTGGCGATAAAAGATATTTTTTCTTATCCAGCATGAAACCATGTTAAACTTATAAAGCAATAGGCTGTGAGCCTAACTTTTCCTTCCAACCGCCACACCAAGCATATAGATTACGTAGGAATCACGACAGAAAGAATCTAGCCGAGGCATGATCTGAATGTAGGCCTCATCTTCGTAGAAGCCGACCCGCACCAACTCCGACGCTGTGGATAACTACCTCCGTTTCAAGGAGGTTTTACGATTATCAGAAGTTGATACATCACCCACGTATGAGCACGACAGGATGAGTAACCTACATACAGTGCACGGGATGACTAAATGACCTACCGCACGCGTCTTAATTACTCTAGCGATACTATTTATTTTCATCCTACAATTAACCTACAGATATTCCGTCCTGAGGAGATCTCTGTTCAACGAATGAAAGGAGTGGTCTTTCTGACTCATTTTCGCATTGCAAGTAAAGCATATGCATTCTACGTCAAAAAACTGGCGATAAAATATATTAATTTCTTATCCAGCATGAAAGCTAGTTAAACTTATAAAGCAATTGGCTGTGAGCCTAACTTTTCCTCCCAACCACCACACCAAGCATATAGATTACGAATCACGACAGAAAGAATCTAGCCGAGGCATGATCTGAATGTCAGTGGTCTTTCTGACTCATTCTCGCATTGCAAGAAAAGCATATGCATTCTACGTCAAAAAACTGGCGATAAAAGATATTTTTTCTTATCCAGCATGAAACCATGTTAAACTTATAAAGCAATAGGCTGTGAGCCTAACTTTTCCTCCCAACCGCCACACCAAGCATATAGATTACGTAGGAATCACGACAGAAAGAATCTAGCCGAGGCATGATCTGAATGTAGGCCTCATCTTCGTAGAAGCCGACCCGCACCAACTCCGACGCTGTGGATAACTACCTCCGTTTCAAGGAGGTTTTACGATTATCAGAAGTTGATACATCACCCACGTATGAGCACGACAGGATGAGTAACCTACATACAGTGCACGGGATGACTAAATGACCTTCGCACGCGTCTTAATTACTCTAGCGATACTATTTATTTCCATCCTACAATTAACCTACACATAGTCCGTCCTGAGGAGATCTCTGTTCAACGAATGAAAGGAGTGGTCTTTCTGACTCATTCTCGCATTGCAAGTAAAGCATATGCATTCTACGTCAAAAAACTGGCGATAAAAGATATTAATTTCTTATCCAGCATGAAAGCTAGTTAAACTTATAAAGCAATTGGCTGTGAGCCTAACTTTTCCTCCCAACCACCACACCAAGCATATAGATTACGAATCACGACAGAAAGAATCTAGCCGAGGCATGATCTGAATGTCAGTGGTCTTTCTGACTCATTCTCGCATTGCAAGAAAAGCATATGCATTCTACGTGAAAAAACAGGCGATAAAAGATATTAATTTCTTATCTAGCATGAAAGCTAGTTAAACTTATAAAGCAATTGGCTGTGAGCCTAACTTTTCCTCCCAACCACTACACCAAGCATATAGATTACGTAGGAATCACGACAGAAAGAATCTAGCCGAGGCATGATCTGAATGTAGGCCTCATCTTCGTAGAAGCCGACCCGCACCAACTCCGACGCTGTGGATAACTACCTCCGTTTCAAGGAGGTTTTACGATTATCAGAAGTTGATACATCACCCACGTATGAGCACGACAGGATGAGTAACCTACATACAGTGCACGGGATGACTAAATGACCTACCGCACGCGTCTTAATTACTCTAGCGATACTATTTATTTTCATCCTACAATTAACGTACAGATAGTCCGTCCTGAGGAGATCTCTGTTCAACGAATGAAAGGAGTGGTCTTTCTGACTCATTCTCGCATTGCAAGTAAAGCATATGCATTCTACGTCAAAAAAATTGCGATAAAAGATATTAATTTCTTATCCAGCATGAAAGCTAGTTAAACTTATAAAGCAATTGGCTGTGAGCCTAACTTTTCCTCCCAACCACCACACCAAGCATATAGATTACGAATCACGACAGAAAGAATCTAGCCGAGGCATGATCTGAATGTAGGCCTCATCTTCGTAGAAGCCGACCCGCACCAACTCCGACGCTGTGGATAACTACCTCCGTTTCAAGGAGGTTTTACGATTATCAGAAGTTGATACATCACCCACGTATGAGCACGACAGGATGAGTAACCTACATACAGTGCACGGGATGACTAAATGACCTTCGCACGCGTCTTAATTACTCTAGCGATACTATTTATTTCCATCCTACAATTAACCTACACATAGTCCGTCCTGAGGAGATCTCTGTTCAACGAATGAAAGGAGTGGTCTTTCTGACTCATTCTCGCATTGCAAGTAAAGCATATGCATTCTACGTCAAAAAACTGGCGATAAAAGATATTAATTTCTTATCCAGCATGAAAGCTAGTTAAACTTATAAAGCAATTGGCTGTGAGCCTAACTTTTCCTCCCAACCACCACACCAAGCATATAGATTACGAATCACGACAGAAAGAATCTAGCCGAGGCATGATCTGAATGTCAGTGGTCTTTCTGACTCATTCTCGCATTGCAAGAAAAGCATATGCATTCTACGTGAAAAAACAGGCGATAAAAGATATTAATTTCTTATCTAGCATGAAAGCTAGTTAAACTTATAAAGCAATTGGCTGTGAGCCTAACTTTTCCTCCCAACCACTACACCAAGCATATAGATTACGTAGGAATCACGACAGAAAGAATCTAGCCGAGGCATGATCTGAATGTAGGCCTCATCTTCGTAGAAGCCGACCCGCACCAACTCCGACGCTGTGGATAACTACCTCCGTTTCAAGGAGGTTTTACGATTATCAGAAGTTGATACATCACCCACGTATGAGCACGACAGGATGAGTAACCTACATACAGTGCACGGGATGACTAAATGACCTTCGCACGCGTCTTAATTACTCTAGCGATACTATTTATTTCCATCCTACAATTAACCTACACATAGTCCGTCCTGAGGAGATCTCTGTTCAACGAATGAAAGGAGTGGTCTTTCTGACTCATTCTCGCATTGCAAGTAAAGCATATGCATTCTACGTCAAAAAACTGGCGATGAAAGATATTTTTTCTTATCCAGCATGAAACCATGTTAAACTTATGAAGCAATAGGCTGTGAGCCTAACTTTTCCTCCCAACCGCCACACCAAGCATATAGATTACGTAGGAATCACGACAGAAAGAATCTAGCCGAGGCATGATCTGAATGTAGGCCTCATCTTCGTAGAAGCCGACCCGCACCAACTCCGACGCTGTGGATAACTACCTCCGTTTCAAGGAGGTTTTACGATTATCAGAAGTTGATACATCACCCACGTATGAGCACGACAGGATGAGTAACCTACATACAGTGCACGGGATGACTAAATGACCTACCGCACGCGTCTTAATTACTCTAGCGATACTATTTATTTTCATCCTACAATTAACCTACAGATATTCCGTCCTGAGGAGATCTCTGTTCAACCAATGAAAGGAGTGGTCTTTCTGACTCATTTTCGCATTGCAAGTAAAGCATATGCATTCTACGTCAAAAAACTGGCGATAAAATATATTAATTTCTTATCCAGCATGAAAGCTAGTTAAACTTATAAAGCAATTGGCTGTGAGCCTAACTTTTCCTCCCAACCACTACACCAAGCATATAGATTACGTAGGAATCACGACAGAAAGAATCTAGCCGAGGCATGATCTGAATGTAGGCCTCATCTTCGTAGAAGCCGACCCGCACCAACTCCGACGCTGTGGATAACTACCTCCGTTTCAAGGAGGTTTTACGATTATCAGAAGTTGATACATCACCCACGTATGAGCACGACAGGATGAGTAACCTACATACAGTGCACGGGATGACTAAATGACCTTCGCACGCGTCTTAATTACTCTAGCGATACTATTTATTTCCATCCTACAATTAACCTACACATAGTCCGTCCTGAGGAGATCTCTGTTCAACGAATGAAAGGAGTGGTCTTTCTGACTCATTCTCGCATTGCAAGTAAAGCATATGCATTCTACGTCAAAAAACTGGCGATAAAAGATATTAGTTTCTTATCTAGCATGAAAGCTAGTTAAACTTATAAAGCAATTGGCTGTGAGCCTAACTTTTCCTCCCAACCACTACACCAAGCATATAGATTACGTAGGAATCACGACAGAAAGAATCTAGCCGAGGCATGATCTGAATGTAGGCCTCATCTTCGTAGAAGCCGACCCGCACCAACTCGGACGCTGTGGATAACTACCTCCGTTTCAAGGAGGTTTTACGATTATCAGAAGTTGATACATCACCCACGTATGAGCACGACAGGATGAGTAACCTACATACAGTGCACGGGATGACTAAATGACCTACCGCACGCGTCTTAATTACTCTAGCGATACTATTTATTTTCATCCTACAATTAACGTACAGATAGTCCGTCCTGAGGAGATCTCTGTTCAACGAATGAAAGGAGTGGTCTTTCTGACTCGTTCTCGCATTGCAAGTAAAGCATATGCATTCTACGTCAAAAAACTGGCGATAAAAGATATTTTTTCTTATCCAGCATGAAACCATGTTAAACTTATAAAGCAATAGGCTGTGAGCCTAACTTTTCCTTCCAACCGCCACACCAAGCATATAGATTACGTAGGAATCACGACAGAAAGAATCTAGCCGAGGCATGATCTGAATGTAGGCCTCATCTTCGTAGAAGCCGACCCGCACCAACTCCGACGCTGTGGATAACTACCTCCGTTTCAAGGAGGTTTTACGATTATCAGAAGTTGATACATCACCCACGTATGAGCACGACAGGATGAGTAACCTACATACAGTGCACGGGATGACTAAATGACCTACCGCACGCGTCTTAATTACTCTAGCGATACTATTTATTTTCATCCTACAATTAACCTACAGATATTCCGTCCTGAGGAGATCTCTGTTCAACGAATGAAAGGAGTGGTCTTTCTGACTCATTTTCGCATTGCAAGTAAAGCATATGCATTCTACGTCAAAAAACTGGCGATAAAATATATTAATTTCTTATCCAGCATGAAAGCTAGTTAAACTTATAAAGCAATTGGCTGTGAGCCTAACTTTTCCTCCCAACCACCACACCAAGCATATAGATTACGAATCACGACAGAAAGAATCTAGCCGAGGCATGATCTGAATGTCAGTGGTCTTTCTGACTCATTCTCGCATTGCAAGAAAAGCATATGCATTCTACGTCAAAAAACTGGCGATAAAAGATATTTTTTCTTATCCAGCATGAAACCATGTTAAACTTATAAAGCAATAGGCTGTGAGCCTAACTTTTCCTCCCAACCGCCACACCAAGCATATAGATTACGTAGGAATCACGACAGAAAGAATCTAGCCGAGGCATGATCTGAATGTAGGCCTCATCTTCGTAGAAGCCGACCCGCACCAACTCCGACGCTGTGGATAACTACCTCCGTTTCAAGGAGGTTTTACGATTATCAGAAGTTGATACATCACCCACGTATGAGCACGACAGGATGAGTAACCTACATACAGTGCACGGGATGACTAAATGACCTTCGCACGCGTCTTAATTACTCTAGCGATACTATTTATTTCCATCCTACAATTAACCTACACATAGTCCGTCCTGAGGAGATCTCTGTTCAACGAATGAAAGGAGTGGTCTTTCTGACTCATTCTCGCATTGCAAGTAAAGCATATGCATTCTACGTCAAAAAACTGGCGATAAAAGATATTAATTTCTTATCCAGCATGAAAGCTAGTTAAACTTATAAAGCAATTGGCTGTGAGCCTAACTTTTCCTCCCAACCACCACACCAAGCATATAGATTACGAATCACGACAGAAAGAATCTAGCCGAGGCATGATCTGAATGTCAGTGGTCTTTCTGACTCATTCTCGCATTGCAAGAAAAGCATATGCATTCTACGTGAAAAAACAGGCGATAAAAGATATTAATTTCTTATCTAGCATGAAAGCTAGTTAAACTTATAAAGCAATTGGCTGTGAGCCTAACTTTTCCTCCCAACCACTACACCAAGCATATAGATTACGTAGGAATCACGACAGAAAGAATCTAGCCGAGGCATGATCTGAATGTAGGCCTCATCTTCGTAGAAGCCGACCCGCACCAACTCCGACGCTGTGGATAACTACCTCCGTTTCAAGGAGGTTTTACGATTATCAGAAGTTGATACATCACCCACGTATGAGCACGACAGGATGAGTAACCTACATACAGTGCACGGGATGACTAAATGACCTACCGCACGCGTCTTAATTACTCTAGCGATACTATTTATTTTCATCCTACAATTAACGTACAGATAGTCCGTCCTGAGGAGATCTCTGTTCAACGAATGAAAGGAGTGGTCTTTCTGACTCATTCTCGCATTGCAAGTAAAGCATATGCATTCTACGTCAAAAAAATTGCGATAAAAGATATTAATTTCTTATCCAGCATGAAAGCTAGTTAAACTTATAAAGCAATTGGCTGTGAGCCTAACTTTTCCTCCCAACCACCACACCAAGCATATAGATTACGAATCACGACAGAAAGAATCTAGCCGAGGCATGATCTGAATGTAGGCCTCATCTTCGTAGAAGCCGACCCGCACCAACTCCGACGCTGTGGATAACTACCTCCGTTTCAAGGAGGTTTTACGATTATCAGAAGTTGATACATCACCCACGTATGAGCACGACAGGATGAGTAACCTACATACAGTGCACGGGATGACTAAATGACCTTCGCACGCGTCTTAATTACTCTAGCGATACTATTTATTTCCATCCTACAATTAACCTACACATAGTCCGTCCTGAGGAGATCTCTGTTCAACGAATGAAAGGAGTGGTCTTTCTGACTCATTCTCGCATTGCAAGTAAAGCATATGCATTCTACGTCAAAAAACTGGCGATGAAAGATATTTTTTCTTATCCAGCATGAAACCATGTTAAACTTATGAAGCAATAGGCTGTGAGCCTAACTTTTCCTCCCAACCGCCACACCAAGCATATAGATTACGTAGGAATCACGACAGAAAGAATCTAGCCGAGGCATGATCTGAATGTAGGCCTCATCTTCGTAGAAGCCGACCCGCACCAACTCCGACGCTGTGGATAACTACCTCCGTTTCAAGGAGGTTTTACGATTATCAGAAGTTGATACATCACCCACGTATGAGCACGACAGGATGAGTAACCTACATACAGTGCACGGGATGACTAAATGACCTACCGCACGCGTCTTAATTACTCTAGCGATACTATTTATTTTCATCCTACAATTAACCTACAGATATTCCGTCCTGAGGAGATCTCTGTTCAACCAATGAAAGGAGTGGTCTTTCTGACTCATTTTCGCATTGCAAGTAAAGCATATGCATTCTACGTCAAAAAACTGGCGATAAAATATATTAATTTCTTATCCAGCATGAAAGCTAGTTAAACTTATAAAGCAATTGGCTGTGAGCCTAACTTTTCCTCCCAACCACCACACCAAGCATATAGATTACGAATCACGACAGAAAGAATCTAGCCGAGGCATGATCTGAATGTCAGTGGTCTTTCTGACTCATTCTCGCATTGCAAGAAAAGCATATGCATTCTACGTGAAAAAACAGGCGATAAAAGATATTAATTTCTTATCTAGCATGAAAGCTAGTTAAACTTATAAAGCAATTGGCTGTGAGCCTAACTTTTCCTCCCAACCACTACACCAAGCATATAGATTACGTAGGAATCACGACAGAAAGAATCTAGCCGAGGCATGATCTGAATGTAGGCCTCATCTTCGTAGAAGCCGACCCGCACCAACTCCGACGCTGTGGATAACTACCTCCGTTTCAAGGAGGTTTTACGATTATCAGAAGTTGATACATCACCCACGTATGAGCACGACAGGATGAGTAACCTACATACAGTGCACGGGATGACTAAATGACCTTCGCACGCGTCTTAATTACTCTAGCGATACTATTTATTTCCATCCTACAATTAACCTACACATAGTCCGTCCTGAGGAGATCTCTGTTCAACGAATGAAAGGAGTGGTCTTTCTGACTCATTCTCGCATTGCAAGTAAAGCATATGCATTCTACGTCAAAAAACTGGCGATAAAAGATATTAGTTTCTTATCCAGCATGAAACCATGTTAAACTTATGAAGCAATAGGCTGTGAGCCTAACTTTTCCTCCCAACCGCCACACCAAGCATATAGATTACGTAGGAATCACGACAGAAAGAATCTAGCCGAGGCATGATCTGAATGTAGGCCTCATCTTCGTAGAAGCCGACCCGCACCAACTCCGACGCTGTGGATAACTACCTCCGTTTCAAGGAGGTTTTACGATTATCAGAAGTTGATACATCACCCACGTATGGGCACGACAGGATGAGTAACCTACATACAGTGCACGGGATGACTAAATGACCTTCGCACGCGTCTTAATTACTCTAGCGATACTATTTATTTCCATCCTACAATTAACCTACACATAGTCCGTCCTGAGGAGATCTCTGTTCAACGAATGAAAGGAGTGGTCTTTCTGACTCATTCTCGCATTGCAAGTAAAGCATATGCATTCTACGTCAAAAAACTGGCGATAAAAGATATTAGTTTCTTATCCAGCATGAAACCATGTTAAACTTATGAAGCAATAGGCTGTGAGCCTAACTTTTCCTCCCAACCGCCACACCAAGCATATAGATTACGTAGGAATCACGACAGAAAGAATCTAGCCGAGGCATGATCTGAATGTAGGCCTCATCTTCGTAGAAGCCGACCCGCACCAACTCCGACGCTGTGGATAACTACCTCCGTTTCAAGGAGGTTTTACGATTATCAGAAGTTGATACATCACCCACGTATGAGCACGACAGGATGAGTAACCTACATACAGTGCACGGGATGACTAAATGACCTACCGCACGCGTCTTAATTACTCTAGCGATACTATTTATTTTCATCTTACAATTAACCTACAGATATTCCGTCCTGAGGAGATCTCTGTTCAACGAATGAAAGGAGTGGTCTTTCTGACTCATTTTCGCATTGCAAGTAAAGCATATGCATTCTACGTCAAAAAACTGGCGATAAAATATATTAATTTCTTATCCAGCATGAAAGCTAGTTAAACTTATAAAGCAATTGGCTGTGAGCCTAACTTTTCCTCCCAACCACCACACCAAGCATATAGATTACGAATCACGACAGAAAAAATCTAGCCGAGGCATGATCTGAATGTCAGTGGTCTTTCTGACTCATTCTCGCATTGCAAGAAAAGCATATGCATTCTACGTCAAAAAACTGGCGATAAAAGATATTTTTTCTTATCCAGCATGAAACCTTGTTAAACTTATAAAGCAATAGGCTGTGAGCCTAACTTTTCCTCCCAACCGCCACACCAAGCATATAGATTACGTAGGAATCACGACAGAAAGAATCTAGCCGAGGCATGATCTGAATGTAGGCCTCATCTTCGTAGAAGCCGACCCGCACCAACTCCGACGCTGTGGATAACTACCTCCGTTTCAAGGAGGTTTTACGATTATCAGAAGTTGATACATCACCCACGTATGAGCACGACAGGATGAGTAACCTACATACAGTGCACGGGATGACTAAATGACCTACCGCACGCGTCTTAATTACTCTAGCGATACTATTTATTTTCATCCTACAATTAACCTACAGATATTCCGTCCTGAGGAGATCTCTGTTCAACGAATGAAAGGAGTGGTCTTTCTGACTCATTTTCGCATTGCAAGTAAAGCATATGCATTCTACGTCAAAAAACTGGCGATAAAATATATTAATTTCTTATCCAGCATGAAAGCTAGTTAAACTTATAAAGCAATTGGCTGTGAGCCTAACTTTTCCTCCCAACCACCACACCAAGCATATAGACTACGTAGGAATCACGACAGAAAGAATCTAGCCGAGGCATGATCTGAATGTCAGTGGTCTTTCTGACTCATTCTCGCATTGCAAGAAAAGCATATGCATTCTACGTCAAAAAACAGGCGCCAAAAGATATTAATTTCTTGTCTAGCATGAAAGCTAGTTAAACTTATAAAGCAATTGGCTGTGAGCCTAACTTTTCCTCCCAACCACTACACCAAGCATATAGATTACGTAGGAATGACGACAGAAAGAATCTAGCCGAGGCATGATCTGAATGTAGGCCTCATCTTCGTAGAAGCCGACCCGCACCAACTCCGACGCTGTGGATAACTACCTCCGTTTCAAGGAGGTTTTACGATTATCAGAAGTTGATACATCACCCACGTATGAGCACGACAGGATGAGTAACCTACATACAGTGCACGGGATGACTAAATGACCTTCGCACGCGTCTTAATTACTCTAGCGATACTATTTATTTCCATCCTACAATTAACCTACACATAGTCCGTCCTGAGGAGATCTCTGTTCAACGAATGAAAGGAGTGGTCTTTCTGACTCATTCTCGCATTGCAAGTAAAGCATATGCATTCTACGTCAAAAAACTGGCGATAAAAGATATTTTTTCTTATCCAGCATGAAACCATGTTAAACTTATAAAGCAATAGGCTGTGAGCCTAACTTTTCCTCCCAACCGCCACACCAAGCATATAGATTACGTAGGAATCACGACAGAAAGAATCTAGCCGAGGCATGATCTGAATGTAGGCCTCATCTTCGTAGAAGCCGACCCGCACCAATTCCGACGCTGTGGATAACTACCTCCGTTTCAAGGAGGTTTTACGATTATCAGAAGTTGATACATCACCCACGTATGAGCACGACAGGATGAGTAACCTACATACAGTGCACGGGATGACTAAATGACCTACCGGACGCGTCTTAATTACTCTAGCGATACTATTTATTTTCATCCTTCAATTAACCTACAGATATTCCGTCCTGAGGAGATCTCTGTTCAACGAATGAAAGGAGTGGTCTTTCTGACTCATTTTCGCATTGCAAGTAAAGCATATGCATTCTACGTCAAAAAACTGGCGATATAATATATTAATTTCTTATCCAGCATGAAAGCTAGTTAAACTTATAAAGCAATTGGCTGTGAGCCTAACTTTTCCTCCCAACCACCACACCAAGCATATAGATTACGAATCACGACAGAAAGAATCTAGCCGAGGCATGATCTGAATGTCAGTGGTCTTTCTGACTCATTCTCGCATTGCAAGAAAAGCATATGCATTCTACGTGAAAAAACAGGCGATAAAAGATATTAATTTCTTATCTAGCATGAAAGCTAGTTAAACTTATAAAGCAATTGGCTGTGAGCCTAACTTTTCCTCCCAACCACTACACCAAGCATATAGATTACGTAGGAATCACGACAGAAAGAATCTAGCCGAGGCATGATCTGAATGTAGGCCTCATCTTCGTAGAAGCCGACCCGCACCAATTCCGACGCTGTGGATAACTACCTCCGTTTCAAGGAGGTTTTACGATTATCAGAAGTTGATACATCACCCACGTATGAGCACGACAGGATGAGTAACCTACATACAGTGCACGGGATGACTAAATGACCTACCGCACGCGTCTTAATTACTCTAGCGATACTATTTATTTTCATCCTACAATTAACCTACAGATATTCCGTCCTGAGGAGATCTCTGTTCAACGAATGAAAGGAGTGGTCTTTCTGACTCATTTTCGCATTGCAAGTAAAGCATATGCATTCTACGTCAAAAAACTGGCGATAAAATATATTAATTTCTTATCTAGCATGAAAGCTAGTTAAACTTATAAAGCAATTGGCTGTGAGCCTAACTTTTCCTCCCAACCACCACACCAAGCATATAGACTACGTAGGAATCACGACAGAAAGAATCTAGCCGAGGCATGATCTGAATGTCAGTGGTCTTTCTGACTCATTCTCGCATTGCAAGAAAAGCATATGCATTCTACGTCAAAAAACAGGCGATAAAAGATATTAATTTCTTATCTAGCATGAAAGCTAGTTAAACTTATAAAGCAATTGGCTGTGAGCCTAACTTTTCCTCCCAACCACTACACCAAGCATATAGATTACGTAGGAATCACGACAGAAAGAATCTAGCCGAGGCATGATCTGAATGTAGGCCTCATCTTCGTAGAAGCCGACCCGCACCAACTCCGACGCTGTGGATAACTACCTCCGTTTCAAGGAGGTTTTACGATTATCAGAAGTTGATACATCACCCACGTATGAGCACGACAGGATGAGTAACCTACATACAGTGCACGGGATGACTAAATGACCTTCGCACGCGTCTTAATTACTCTAGCGATACTATTTATTTCCATCCTACAATTAACCTACACATAGTCCGTCCTGAGGAGATCTCTGTTCAACGAATGAAAGGAGTGGTCTTTCTGACTCATTCTCGCATTGCAAGTAAAGCATATGCATTCTACGTCAAAAAACTGGCGATAAAAGATATTAGTTTCTTATCTAGCATGAAAGCTAGTTAAACTTATAAAGCAATTGGCTGTGAGCCTAACTTTTCCTCCCAACCACTACACCAAGCATATAGATTACGTAGGAATCACGACAGAAAGAATCTAGCCGAGGCATGATCTGAATGTAGGCCTCATCTTCGTAGAAGCCGACCCGCACCAACTCCGACGCTGTGGATAACTACCTCCGTTTCAAGGAGGTTTTACGATTATCAGAAGTTGATACATCACCCACGTATGAGCACGACAGGATGAGTAACCTACATACAGTGCACGGGATGACTAAATGACCTACCGCACGCGTCTTAATTACTCTAGCGATACTATTTATTTTCATCCTACAATTAACGTACAGATAGTCCGTCCTGAGGAGATCTCTGTTCAACGAATGAAAGGAGTGGTCTTTCTGACTCATTCTCGCATTGCAAGTAAAGCATATGCATTCTACGTCAAAAAACTGGCGATAAAAGATATTAGTTTCTTATCTAGCATGAAAGCTAGTTAAACTTATAAAGCAATTGGCTGTGAGCCTAACTTTTCCTCCCAACCACTACACCAAGCATATAGATTACGTAGGAATCACGACAGAAAGAATCTAGCCGAGGCATGATCTGAATGTAGGCCTCATCTTCGTAGAAGCCGACCCGCACCAACTCCGACGCTGTGGATAACTACCTCCGTTTCAAGGAGGTTTTACGATTATCAGAAGTTGATACATCACCCACGTATGAGCACGACAGGATGAGTAACCTACATACAGTGCACGGGATGACTAAATGACCTTCGCACGCGTCTTAATTACTCTAGCGATACTATTTATTTCCATCCTACAATTAACCTACACATAGTCCGTCCTGAGGAGATCTCTGTTCAACGAATGAAAGGAGTGGTCTTTCTGACTCATTCTCGCATTGCAAGTAAAGCATATGCATTCTACGTCAAAAAACTGGCGATAAAAGATATTAGTTTCTTATCTAGCATGAAAGCTAGTTAAACTTATAAAGCAATTGGCTGTGAGCCTAACTTTTCCTCCCAACCACTACACCAAGCATATAGATTACGTAGGAATCACGACAGAAAGAATCTAGCCGAGGCATGATCTGAATGTAGGCCTCATCTTCGTAGAAGCCGACCCGCACCAACTCCGACGCTGTGGATAACTACCTCCGTTTCAAGGAGGTTTTACGATTATCAGAAGTTGATACATCACCCACGTATGAGCACGACAGGATGAGTAACCTACATACAGTGCACGGGATGACTAAATGACCTACCGCACGCGTCTTAATTACTCTAGCGATACTATTTATTTTCATCCTACAATTAACGTACAGATAGTCCGTCCTGAGGAGATCTCTGTTCAACGAATGAAAGGAGTGGTCTTTCTGACTCATTCTCGCATTGCAAGTAAAGCATATGCATTCTACGTCAAAAAACTGGCGATAAAAGATATTTTTTCTTATCCAGCATGAAACCATGTTAAACTTATAAAGCAATAGGCTGTGAGCCTAACTTTTCCTTCCAACCGCCACACCAAGCATATAGATTACGTAGGAATCACGACAGAAAGAATCTAGCCGAGGCATGATCTGAATGTAGGCCTCATCTTCGTAGAAGCCGACCCGCACCAACTCCGACGCTGTGGATAACTACCTCCGTTTCAAGGAGGTTTTACGATTATCAGAAGTTGATACATCACCCACGTATGAGCACGACAGGATGAGTAACCTACATACAGTGCACGGGATGACTAAATGACCTTCGCACGCGTCTTAATTACTCTAGCGATACTATTTATTTCCATCCTACAATTAACCTACACATAGTCCGTCCTGAGGAGATCTCTGTTCAACGAATGAAAGGAGTGGTCTTTCTGACTCATTCTCGCATTGCAAGTAAAGCATATGCATTCTACGTCAAAAAACTGGCGATAAAAGATATTAGTTTCTTATCTAGCATGAAAGCTAGTTAAACTTATAAAGCAATTGGCTGTGAGCCTAACTTTTCCTCCCAACCACTACACCAAGCATATAGATTACGTAGGAATCACGACAGAAAGAATCTAGCCGAGGCATGATCTGAATGTAGGCCTCATCTTCGTAGAAGCCGACCCGCACCAACTCCGACGCTGTGGATAACTACCTCCGTTTCAAGGAGGTTTTACGATTATCAGAAGTTGATACATCACCCACGTATGAGCACGACAGGATGAGTAACCTACATACAGTGCACGGGATGACTAAATGACCTACCGCACGCGTCTTAATTACTCTAGCGATACTATTTATTTTCATCCTACAATTAACCTACAGATATTCCGTCCTGAGGAGATCTCTGTTCAACGAATGAAAGGAGTGGTCTTTCTGACTCATTTTCGCATTGCAAGTAAAGCATATGCATTCTACGTCAAAAAACTGGCGATATAATATATTAATTTCTTATCCAGCATGAAAGCTAGTTAAACTTATAAAGCAATTGGCTGTGAGCCTAACTTTTCCTCCCAACCACCACACCAAGCATATAGATTACGAATCACGACAGAAAGAATCTAGCCGAGGCATGATCTGAATGTCAGTGGTCTTTCTGACTCATTCTCGCATTGCAAGAAAAGCATATGCATTCTACGTGAAAAAACAGGCGATAAAAGATATTAATTTCTTATCTAGCATGAAAGCTAGTTAAACTTATAAAGCAATTGGCTGTGAGCCTAACTTTTCCTCCCAACCACTACACCAAGCATATAGATTACGTAGGAATCACGACAGAAAGAATCTAGCCGAGGCATGATCTGAATGTAGGCCTCATCTTCGTAGAAGCCGACCCGCACCAATTCCGACGCTGTGGATAACTACCTCCGTTTCAAGGAGGTTTTACGATTATCAGAAGTTGATACATCACCCACGTATGAGCACGACAGGATGAGTAACCTACATACAGTGCACGGGATGACTAAATGACCTACCGCACGCGTCTTAATTACTCTAGCGATACTATTTATTTTCATCCTACAATTAACCTACAGATATTCCGTCCTGAGGAGATCTCTGTTCAACGAATGAAAGGAGTGGTCTTTCTGACTCATTTTCGCATTGCAAGTAAAGCATATGCATTCTACGTCAAAAAACTGGCGATATAATATATTAATTTCTTATCCAGCATGAAAGCTAGTTAAACTTATAAAGCAATTGGCTGTGAGCCTAACTTTTCCTCCCAACCACCACACCAAGCATATAGATTACGAATCACGACAGAAAGAATCTAGCCGAGGCATGATCTGAATGTCAGTGGTCTTTCTGACTCATTCTCGCATTGCAAGAAAAGCATATGCATTCTACGTCAAAAAACTGGCGATAAAAGATATTTTTTCTTATCCAGCATGAAACCATGTTAAACTTATAAAGCAATAGGCCGTGAGCCTAACTTTTCCTCCCAACCGCCACACCAAGCATATAGATTACGTAGGAATCACGACAGAAAGAATCTAGCCGAGGCATGATCTGAATGTAGGCCTCATCTTCGTAGAAGCCGACCCGCACCAACTCCGACGCTGTGGATAACTACCTCCGTTTCAAGGAGGTTTTACGATTATCAGAAGTTGATACATCACCCACGTATGAGCACGACAGGATGAGTAACCTACATACAGTGCACGGGATGACTAAATGACCTTCGCACGCGTCTTAATTACTCTAGCGATACTATTTATTTTCATCCTATAATTAACCTACAGATAGTCCGTCCTGAGGAGATCTCTGTTCAACGAATGAAAGGAGTGGTCTTTCTGACTCATTCTCGCATTGCAAGTAAAGCATATGCATTCTACGTCAAAAAACTGGCGATAAAAGATATTAATTTCTTATCCAGCATGAAAGCTTGTTAAACTTATAAAGCAATTGGCTGTGAGCCTAACTTTTCCTCCCAACCACCACACCAAGCATATAGATTACGTAGGAATCACGACAGAAAGAATCTAGCCGAGGCATAATCTGAATATCAGGGGTCTTTCTGACTCATTCACGTATTGCAAGAAAAGCATATGCATTCTACGTCAAAAAACTGGCGATAAAAGATATTAATTTCTCATCCAGCATGAAGGCTAGTTAAACTTATAAAGCAATTGGCTGTGAGCCCATCTTTTCCTCCCAACCACCACACCAAGCATATAGATTACGTAGGAATCACGACAGAAAGAATCTAGCCGAGGCATGATCTGAATGTCAGTGGTCTTTCTGACTCATTCTCGCATTGCAAGAAAAGCATATGCATTCTACGTCAAAAAACAGGCGCCAAAAGATATTAATTTCTTGTCTAGCATGAAAGCTAGTTAAACTTATAAAGCAATTGGCTGTGAGCCTAACTTTTCCTCCCAACCATCACACCAAGCATATAGATTACGTAAGAATCACGACAGAAAGAATCTAGCCGAGGCATGATCTGAGTGTAGGCCGCATCTTCGTAGAAGCCAACCCGCACCAACTCCGACGCTGTGGATAACTACCTCCGTTTCAAGGAGGGTTTACGATTATCAGAAGTTGATACATCACCCACGTATGAGCACGACAGGATGAGTAACCTACATACAGTGCACGGGATGACTAAATGACCTTCGCACGCGTCTTAATTACTCTAGCGATACTATTTATTTTCATCCTATAATTAACCTACCGATAGTCCGTCCTGAGGAGATCTCTGTTCAACGAATGAAAGGAGTGGTCTTTCTGACTCATTCTCGCATTGCAAGTAAAGCATATGTATTCTACGTCAAAAAACTGGCGATAAAAGATATTAATTTCTTATCTAGCATGAAAGCTAGTTAAAATTATAAAGCAATTGGCTGTGAGCCCAACTTTTCCTCCCAACCACCACACCAAGCATATAGATTACGTAGGAATCACGACAGAAAGAATCTAGCCGAGGCATGATCTGAATGTAGGCCTCATCTTCGTAGAAGCCGAACTGCACCAACTCCGACGCTGTGGATAACTACCTCCGTTTCAAGGAGGTTTTACGATTATCAGAAGTTGATACATCACCCACGTATGAGCACGACAGGATGAGTAACCTACAAACAGTGCACGGGATGACTAAATGACCTTCGCACGCGTCTTAATTACTCTAGCGATACTATTTATTTTCATCCTACAATTAACCTACAGATAGTCCGTCCTGAGGAGATCTCTGTTCAACGAATGAAAGGAGTGGTCTTTCTGACTCATTCTCGCATTGCAAGTAAAGCATATGCATTCTACGTCTAAAAACTGGCGATAAAAGATATTAATTTCTTATCCAGCATGAAAGCTGGTTAAACTTATAAAGCAATTGGCTGTGAGCCTAACTTTTCCTCCCAACCATCACACCAAGCATATAGATTACGTAGGAATCACGACAGAAAGAATCTAGCCGAGGCATGATCTGAATGTCAGGGGTCTTTCTGACTCATTCTCGCATTGCAAGAAAAGCATATGCATTCTACGTCAAAAAACTGGCGATAAAAGATATTAAATTCTTATCCAATATGAAAGCTAGTTAAACTTATAAAGCAATTGGCTGTGAGCCTAACTTTTCCTCCCAACCACCACACCAAGCATATAGATTACATAGGAATCACGACAGACAGAATCTAGCCGAGGCATGATCTGAATGTCAGTGGTCTTTCTGACTCATTCTCGCATTGCAAGAAAAGCATATGCATTCTAGGTCAAAAAACAGGCGATAAAATATATTAATTTCTTATCCAGCATGAAAGCTAGTTAAACTTATAAAGCAATTGGCTGTGAGCCTAACTTTTCCTCCCAACCACCACACCAAGCATATAGATTACGTAGGAATCACGACAGAAAGAATCTAGCCGAGGCATGATCTGAATGTAGGCTTCATCTTCGTAGAAGCCGACCCGCACCAACTCCGACGCTGTGGATAACTACCTCCGTTTCAAGGAGGGTTTACGGTTATCAGAAGTTGATACATCACCCACGTATGAGCACGACAGGATGAGTAATCTACATACAGTGCACGGGATGACTAAATGACCTTCGCACGCGTCTTAATTACTCTAGCGATACTATTTATTTTCATCCTATAATTAACCTACAGATAGTCCGTCCTGAGGAGATCTCTGTTCAACGAATGAAAGGAGTGGTTTTTCTGACTCATTCTCGCATTGCAAGTAAAGCATATGCATTCTACATAAAAAAACAGGCGATAAAAGATATTAATTTCTTATCCAGCATGAAAGCTAGTTAAACTTATAAAGCAATTGGCTGTGAGCCTAACTTTTCCTCCCAACCACCACACCAAGCATATAGATTACGTAGGAATCACGACAGAAAGAATCTAGCCGAGGCATGATCTGAATGTCAGTGGTCTTTCTGACTCATTCTCGCATTGCAAGAAAAGCATATGCATTCTACGTCAAAAAACTGGCGATAAAAGATATTAATTTCTTATCTAGCATGAAAGCTAGTTAAGCTTATAAAGCAATTGGCTGTAAGCCTAACTTTTCCACCCAATCACCACTCCAAGCATATGGATTACGTAGGAATCACGACAGAAAGAATCTAGCCGAGGCATGATCTGAATGTAGGCTTCATCTTCGTAGAAGCCGACCCGCACCAACTCCGACGCTGTGGATAACTACCTCCGTTTCAAGGAGGGTTTACGATTATCAGAAGTTGATACATCACCCACGTATGAGCACGACAGGATCAGTAACCTACATACAGTGCACGGGATGACTAAATGACCTTCGCACGCGTCTTAATTACTCTAGCGATACTATTTATTTTCATCCTATAATTAACCTACAGATAGTCCGTCCTGAGGAGATCTCTGTTCAACGAATGAAAGGAGTGGTCTTTCTGACTCATTCTCGCATTGCAAGTAAAGCATATGCATTCTACTTAAAAAAACTGGCGATAAAAGATATTAATTTCTTATCTAGCATAAAAGCTAGTTCAGCTTATAAAGCAATTGGCTGTAAGCTTTTCCTCCCAACCACCACACCAAGCATATATATTACGTAGGAATCACGACAGAAAGAATCTAGCCGAGGCATGATCTGAATGTAGGCCTCATCTTCGTAGAAGCCGACCCGCACCAACTCCGTCGCTGTGGATAACTACCTCCGTTTCAAGGAGGGTTTACGATTATCAGAAGTTGATACATCACCCACGTATGAGCACGACAGGATGAGTAACCTACATACATCTCTGATCTATAAACAACGTTTAGCCAAAAACATGTCTATGGATGGGTTAATTTAATATTGAAATTATAGTTTTTATAACAAATTCCAAATTTTAAATATTTACCGCTACGCCACTACTTTTTAAGTACATTTTTAATTTACTTGATTCTGTTTTTCACATACATCATTCAGGGGTCAGAACGAAAATCAATTTGCCAGTGCTGCAATACTGTATGCCGTGCATATAGAGGCTAACTTGGAAACAGTAGATCTACAATTCACGAAACCGTCATTCTCAATATGAATGAGGCTCTTATGCACGAAACTATAGAATTGAAAGCACATGGAAGTGCACACCATCCGTGAATGGGTGCTTTTCATTTATGCGTTCAGAATTAATACTCAACTGTAGAGAGTTACTGCTATGTTTATTTTAACAATTACATTTATGATAATTAGAACTTAACACAGAAAGTTAACACCGTAGTGCTCACATATGAAAATGAAAAGGTCCAATAATAAAAAACTAAATCTGCACCTTGGAAGTAAAATAGCCATTGTAATATTTTTAAGTCTTGAAGAAATGGAAAATTTCACATTTGTGGTTTAAAAATTGGTATCGAGTGGTATAACCATATCCCTAGTTTTCAGTAATTCAATGAACTAAAAGCCACGTTTACATTGAGTCATCAATTATTATTACCACAGCTATTATTGATATAATATAGTCCCTTATTTTTTAATTTAAGGTGTCGATTGGTATCACCATGACCCTAGTATTCAGTAATTCAATGAACTAAAAACCACATGTACATTGAGTTATCAATTATTATTACCACAGCTATTATTGGCATAATATAACCCCATATTTTTTAATTTAAGGCGCCGATTGGTATCACCATGACCCTAGTTTTCAGTAATTTAATGAACTGAAAGCCACGATTACAATGAGTCATCGATTATTATTACCACAACTATTATTGACATAATATAGCCTCTTTTTTTTGTTATATGTTTGTTATAGTTTCATACATTTTGGATACCAGTTATTATTACATTTTTTTATGGTCGAAGGAAGAAAACAATAAAAAATGTCTTATTTTTTATTTAAGGCGTCGATTGCTATCACCATGACCCTATCTACTGCTGCTTTGCTGCTTTCTAATCAAGTATAGGGAGTAGGAAGTCAAGTATACCACTCGTAAATCATAGTCTTTCACTCGAACAATACTAACATAATAGCATTGCGCAGGGCAATCTACTCCATGAGTATTGAATAGCCGGAGCCTTAATTCACTACTCCACACGGTCATAAACAGGCGCGGTATTCCCCCAAATGTGTTTGTCCAATATCGAGACGTTTATTAAGCGCAATAAAACTGAATCCCCTAAGCCGAAGCACTTTGGTAAATACTTCGAGATGGCCTTTGATGAACTCCAATTAAGCCAAATAGACGAGATGATGTTCTTTTAATGCCGATCAACTGCTTCTATTTATTATCACACAGTTAAGATATATTTTATTTACGATATTATCAAATGAGTTCAAATTATAATTTATCAAAAGATTAATTGATGCGACTGACATATTTTGAAAGTTATATTCATTTCCACTTTTAAATAACTTCACAAAGAAACTAATTTTTAGAAAATTTAATTTTAATTTTATAAAATTAATAAAATTTGAATTTGAATTGCCAAAGTGAACAGTCATTTTCCCTTTATTACATTTAACGTTTAACGTAGGAATTGAAAGGAGCAATATGCGAGAAATTACATAATGCATCCAATATATCTATTTCAAATTCCGTTCCAAGTAGAAATACCAGATCAAGAATACCTTTTTTATGCCAATTTGTAAGGCAGATTAGTATTTGTACTCGTCAATACCGAGAATGATCAGCTTGGCTAATTCTGTAGAAACCGTTTTTTTTAACATTTCTCTGTCTGCAGTTAAGTCTAAGTTAAAACTTAGATAAACTGTATTATTATATGTATGTTTTGTATTGGCAGGGCTTTGCCGTTAACAAATAAACAAACAAATATCTACAACCGCCCACAAAGAAATATAATTTTAGTAACAACGTTCAAATTACATAAACTTTCACTTTATGTGAAAGTTTTCAACAATGTTTCATTTCTTTAATGTGTGTCATATTACGGTGCTTTAGTGTTGGATGTATTTATGTAGGCACTTCCTTAATTTTAAATAAAATTCTTTATATTTATTTATATTTGCACTGGTTTCGAGCCAAACATGAGATTATCATCCGGCGATTTTTTTTTTAATTTGTATTCCTTTGTGTAGTTATTTAAATGTGAAACCGACAATTTATCAGTATTATTACTCGTATTATTATCATAGAGATTCTCTTTATAAAGTTAAAGTTAAGTAATGAATCTAATGCATTTGTTTTCTCTGTTGGTTATTTTGAAACGCCAGATAACTATTTCCCAGTAGTAGATGCAGTTAGTTACCTGAAATTAAAATAAGTGCAAAATTAATATTCATTTTGTCTATAATATTATACATTTGAGATTTCACTTCAAAATGATTTATACTTATTCCTACCTATTATGAATAAATGCGCACTAATTTCATTAACTAGCAATCTAGTTATAATTTATTAAGGCTTTTATGTACTAAAGTTAACTTTGTGGTTCTGTTTCTGTGCCATTGTGTGTTTTATTCGTCTGAGCATGAAATTAAGTTTACAATTTGCAGTGCACCCGCTCACAAATTCCTAATAAAATTTTCATGGCTGCGTTCCGCTGCAATACTTGATAATGAACATAATTTATCCGAAGCTCCACGCTCTACGTCCTCGCGCATTACTATGCGTTATTAAAAGGTTGTAATGGCTACTGGAAACAATACGATTTCCTTTGGGAAAGTCGATGGCGGAACAAGTGAGCACAACCATGTAATGGATCCAGCTGAAAGTATCTCAAAGCAACGCAGTTTGACGCTTGTTAGAACTAAATTATACTGCTTCATCGTAATAAACTTGCTGAATTAATTAGATTTTTATCAACTGTAAAATAACAAAACCTTATATTTTGAACGGTAAATTTTGGTTGTTTACGAAAACATTGTTGCTTAGCATTATTGACGAGATGAAACTGACGTTAAAAAAACAAAACTCGAGCCCACAGGGTAAGATTTATATTGTTAGTTTTCCAATTTTCCAAGCTTAGAGTGTAAACCATCAACATGTAGGTACTGAAATGAAAATATAATGTCGAGTTCTGAAGATAAATTCAATTGATGATAAAAATTTCATCATATTTGATGTTAGTACTGCAATAATATCGAGTAGAATGTCGAGTTCTGAAGACAAATTCAATTGATGACAAAAATTGGGTGTCAAAAAAATCAAAACAAATGTTGGTATAAAATAGGATCTCCTCTTTCCGCTGGATCAAAAAATGTAATTAGTATACGCTTAATTGGAATATCATTTGATCAAATACCTTTATTTGTTTGAGCAGTAGCTATTTTATCATATTTGATGTTTGTACTGCAATAATATTAATCATATTTTTTTTAAATTAAATAACACAAGGCAACTGCATTTCGGATGATTGGGTTATGTTACATGATACTAGCCTAATTTTTAATGACGATTTCAAATCTGTGATCGAAATTTATTTATCATCCCTAGTTTAAAAAATTTGATAACAATATTTTATTAAGTTCTTAAGTTGAAAAAAACTTTCTTCTATAAGATTTCCTTGCAGAAGTTGAAGTTAGAGAGCTGTTCTGAACGCTATAACAATAGTCAGCCATCATATGTGCATTCCAGTAGCTTAAGCCTCGTTTACATTTGCCAAGCTTACTAATTTTTAATGACGATTTCAAATCTGTGATCGAAATTTATGTATCAGCTCTAGTTTACAAAATATGATAATAATATTTTATTGTGTTCTTAAGTTGAGAAAAACTTTCTTTTATAAGACTTCCTTGCAGAAGTTGAAGTTAGAGCGCTGTTCTGAATGCTCCAACAATAGTCAGCCATCATGTGTGCGTTCCAGTAGCTTAAGCCTCGTTTACATTTGGCAAGTTTACTAGTGGAAAGTACTTGCCGCCAGTAAACTAACGATGTCTAAACCACCTCTTACTCTCTTGTTTAGTTTCTTGACAGACGTTTTTCTCGTTTACACATCGTAAGTTTACTGGTGGCAAGTACTTTCCACCAGTAAACTTTCCAAATGTAAACGATGCTTTAGATCCATAAGATTAGCGGGAAAATAGTCTAGGTGGTTGTGAACAAAGTGTAACTTAATCTCATGTTACATCCAAGCGCTTGAAAGTAACTTATTAGTTGTTCTACGTGTTGAGAATAGTCGGAACTCTTTTTATTTCCCCTACAAATTTGAACAAGCCAAACAAACTCATTAGCAATGCTTTTTTCTCAATCTCTGTCATAGTGCCGTAAAATTTGTTTCTTTTATTAATGATCTTATCTGTGGCCCGTCAAAAATGTCCGCTTTTATCTTTTCTATACACAGTTTTGGGAACAATTTCCATTTTTGTTAAGACCTTTAACAAATTTTGAACAAGCCAAACAAACTCATTAGCCATGCCTTTTTCTCAATCTCTGTCATAGTGTCCGCAAAATGTTTGTCTTTTATTAATGATCTTATCTGTGGCCCGTCAAAAATGTCCGCTTTTATATCTTCTGTACTCAGTTTTGGAAACTTTTTTGGTAGAAAAAGGAAACAATTTCCAGTTTTCTTAAGACCTTTAACAAATTGTTTTACAAACACTAATTTTATATGTAACATAGGCAAAATTATATGTTCCCTTGATACTAAAGGGGGGTTTATTACGTTTTGTTGTCCTGGAACTAGCTTTCCCGAGTAGGCCAACACTTTTTAACCCAGTGTTGATCTTTAGCTCTACCATTCCACAAGCAAAGAAAACAGGGATACTTTGTGTAACCACCATGTTGGCCTAAAAGAAAGTTGACCATAGTAGTTAGACTATGGGGATTTCAACTCACCCCCAGCGAAGATTTCGATTAATTTAATCCGCGGTTTGATTCGCGGATTAATCAATTGCCGCGAGCAGTAACAATGGGTTGATTGTGGAAATTGCGAGTAATTTAATCACAATTGCAGGATAACAATGGAATAATAGCAGGTGCATTACTGCAATTACAGGTACTTTAATTACAGGTTAATTGACGATCTGCGAATCAAACGGCGGATTATATTAATCGAAATCTTCGCGGGGGGTGAGTTGGAATCCCTATAGTCTAACTACTGACCATTTTTAAATCAACACACATGAGCCAGTTGTTTTCCACATATTTAATTTTGTCCAAAACCAGATCAATAGATGTATATTCTTCTTTTACTTTAGGAGAATGTTCAATAGGCAATGATCCTAATTTATTCCCATTGTATAAGAGAACACATTTTAGACTCCGTTATGACGAGTGTATGAATAAACCCCACTCACTTGAAACATTGACTTACCTACGAGGGCTGATCAAAAAGTTTCGGGACTTATTTTATATAAATATATTGGTAATGGATAAACATTACAAAACTAAATCCACTTCAAAGTACTCTCATTGGGTAGATATACACTTTTCCCAACGCCGCTTCCACTGCAGGAAAGCCCTCTGAAAGTCTTCTTCCGAAATGCTATTCAGTTCCTCCAGCGATTTTTATTTTATTGCTGCAACAACATCAAATCTCTCTCCTTTCATGGGACTCTTGATTTTTGGAATAAAAAAAAGTCTGCTGGTGCCAGATCGGGTGAGTAGGGAGGCTGGGGGATAACTGTCATTGCATTTTTGGTGCAAAAGTCGTAAATGACCAGCCAGGAATGAACGGGGGGGTCATCAACTTTGGGACAAACTTTGTCGCCTTCGACTCACTTCGAACGACTCAAACACTCATCCCCAAAGGCCGTTTGTAACATGTGAAAAGTTTCGGTGAAAGTTTTCCTCAACTTCACACAGAACTTGATGCAAACGCGTTGCTCTTGTTTTCCTTCCATCACAAAAAAAAAAACACAAAATCGCCGAACGCAAAAATGTCGGTTTACTAAAATAGCTGTAACTCTGCTTTTAACCAACATATTGACGATCTGCAAAAGCTGCTGTAGTCAGGGAGAACCCCTCTACGCAGTGCTGCCAACCGCGCTGTTCTCCGTCGCGTCGTTGGCGCGCTATTTTAAAAGTCCCGGAACTTTTTGATCAGACCTCGTAACAGACAATAAATTTGATCAACAACTCAAGCTGAGCATATATATGTTATATACGTCATAAATATTATTATACATCATGCAATAATGTACCCAGTAGTCAGACACTAACGTTTAGTTAGTAAAAAAAGGGGCTCGCCAATGAGCAAACCCTACCTGTCCTTCACCAACAAAGTCATATGAATTACTAAATGTCTAAAGACAGATTGTAAAAAAAAATGGGATTCAATATAAAAAAAAAACATGAAACATAATTTCGTATTCCCATTAATTAAACCAGGTACATCTTTACAAAATACGAAATCATCTTCTTCAGCAAAATATTTGAGGAAATTCTGTTCTTTGTAGAGTAATATGAAATTTTAGTTCCTTTTGTTATTAAGTTTCTTTCTTTTAGCCTAGAAGCCAAAATTTCTGAAGCAGACTTAGATAGTCCCAGATATCTGATTAGGTGGTTTAAATCATCTTGGTTGAATGATTTAGGCATTTCAGGTCACATTCAAAGTCACTATCACTACTGTCAAGTTTCGTCTCAAAATCAATTGGCTCCTCCTGTGAAGATGATTCTACAAAATACAGAAACTATTCAAAATACATTGAATTGTAAGAATCATAGAATATTATTAATGTGTAGCTGTTGCCAAAGTATTGTTATAAGTTCGTATCTCTTGCAAGAATATTTCGAGACCGTTACCAAAGTTTTCTAAAAATCTATCAGTATATTGAAAGTATCATCACTATGATTCTATAATGTACAAAAACTACGTAAATGTTAGAAAATTATTAATTCGTAGCTCGAAAAACTGTTTCTAAAAAGTTGAAAAAGATCTATAATCAGTACATAATATCGTCATGTTAGTGTATAAGGTTTAGGCGTTTCCAGGTCACATTCAAAGTCACTATCACTACTGTCAAGTATCGTCTCAAAATCAATTGGCTCCGCCTGTGAAGATGATTCTACAAAATACAAAAACTATTCAGAATACATTGAATTTTAAGAATGATGGAATATTACTAATGTGTAGCTTTTGCCAAAGGATTGTTATAAGTTCGTATCTCTTGCAAGAATATTTCGAGACCGTTACCAAAGTTTTCTAAAAATCTTTCAGTATATTGAAAGTATCATCACTAGAGACCGGATTCTAAGCTTTATGCTTTTTGTAAATATCTAAAGCATTAACATATTAATTAAATTTACACCCGATTTGGAAATAAACGGATCATTATACCATTATTTTTCTTGTGCTTTTTTGCTTTTTTTTGCAATGTTGTGCTTATTTTACGATTTTGCGCTTATTTAGAGCTTTTATCAGCTGATTTGAAGAAGTTTCTCCATATATAAATATATTCTAAGCGATAGAAGACACATTTTAATCATTGTAAATTTGGAGCAATATTTAATTGTTTTTAAAGACACTAGTATTTCAGAATGTGATTTTGTAAATTAGTATGTACCTACCTATATTAAGGATATTTTCGTATTTTTTCCATAAACATCCATTTTTAAAATTACATTTAAATGTACTTATAAAAAATAAATGCTTTAAATTGAATTCCTTGTTTTGTCTTTAACTCGAGACTCTTTCAGTCAATGCTTTCTTCAACTGTCCTGTGTTTTGGACAAATAAATAAAACTCACATCCATAATCTAGGGTACTATTATAGATAAAAAATAAATTTAAAAATAAACATTTTTTTAAATTTTGTTTGGGTTTTTGAAAATTTTTTGTGCTTTGTTATGTAAATTTTTGCTTTTTTTGCGCATGTTAATGCTGTTTTTTCAAATCTAATCTTTTTTCAAAATAATCTAGGTTACTATTATAAATAAAAAATTAAATTTAAAAAAGAAACATTTTTTTAATTTTGTTTGGGTTTTTGCTAAGTTTTTGTGCTTTTTTATGTAAATTTTTGTTTTCTTTGCGTATTTTAATGCTTTTTTTTCAATAATTTGTGCTTTTTTAAGTGCCTTTTTTATGTTTTTTTTAATGCTTTTTATCCGGTCTTTAATCATCACTATGATTCTATAATGTACAAAAACTACGTACATGTTAGAAAATTATTAATTCGTAGCTCGAAAAACTGTTTCTAAAAAGTTTAAAAAATCTATAATCAGTACATAATATAGTCATGTTAGTGTATAAAGTACAAAAATGATACAGAATTTATTGAATTTCAAAGATACATATTAGAATATTTTGATCATCAGCTTGAGGTTTAGGTGTAGTCTTAGGGCTCAAGACACGTCTATGTGCCGATCGTATGCAGGGATATTTCCATTTGGCTCGATTTGTTCGGTTAATGCCAGTTATGTTCACCAAACAAAAATAGCAGACGTCATGGTGGTTCAATGGTTCATTCCAGATCATAGCGGTTTCGTACCGGAAACTATTTTTTTTCGTATTTGTCCATAGGCTTAGAAATTTAACGCACGTTTTGCATACCTTTTGAAGAATCCATGGCTTATCTTTCATTTCCACCGGATGCCCAAAGTATTTTTTGTAAGCCTCATTTACGAACGCTGTCACATTTAAACGGAATACTTTTAACGGAGAGTATATGTTAAAAGTATTCCGCAAATGAAACGAAAATGGATTGATCGATGTGGCTTAAAATTATTGAAAATTCATAATTAGAAATGTATGAAATAAAGTTACGCACTTTATAATTTTCAAAACTGTTTTTATTGTTCGCAACAACTGTTCATTTCAAAATTTATTAATTTCTTCGCCTGAAGAAGCCACACTGTGGCACTTTTTAATTTTCAAAACTGTTTTCATTGTTCGCAACAACTGTTCATTTCAAAATTGATTCACTTCTTCCCCTGAAGAAGCCACAGTGTGGCGAAACAGTTGCGAACAATATAAACAGTTTTGAAAATTAAAAAGTGCGTAACTTTATTTCATACATTTTGAAACAAAAATGGTTTGTATAATTCACACAATTTCTTCTTGACGATACCGTATCAAATTATAGTAAGATAACTCAATAATTTTTAAATTAACTGCAAGTAAACACGGGAAGAAAGCTAATTTTTAGTGAAAGCTATAGCTTTTTTTTACGAGTTATAACTCGTAAACAAGAGCTATTAGAAAAGAAAAGAGTATATTTGGAATTAGCGACGTCAAATTAGTAAATATCATGTTACATAAGTCATTCCTCAGTCAGAAAGAGCAATTTTATTGGCCAGTGTAATAACTATAGCCCGAAGTCACAGTAGTAGTAGTATATTTATTTACTTCAACATAAAATGTGTGCAAATACAAAATTTCATTATACATATAAAAAATATCATGCTAAAACTTTAGCAATTGTCTAAAACGTACACACATACATACACAAAATACAAAAATAGTATACAACGAAGAACAAAATGTCATATTCCGGCAAAAAACTCGTCCATAGAGTAAAAAACTCGTCCATGCAGGAAATTCGTAAGGTTACATATAAAATCTTTTCGTCTCGCTATTGCTTTGACATCTGAGGGTAGGCTGTTATAGTATATAACGCCATTAGGCCGATATGTAGCAAATAACAGGCGCGGGTTGAAGTTTGTAAACCGAGGCAAAGCGAAGCGGAGCGGAGCGCAGCCGAGGTTCATATTCAACCAAGCCTGTTATTTGCATATCGGCCGTATGTTGTTCGATACTTTTTGTAATACCTAAATTACAAAAACTGGCCAATTTATCAATATTAAATTTCAAAATTAATAAACTTGTTATCCAGGCGCAATTTGATACCATAGCAACATCAACGGTTCAAATACAAACAAACAAATCAAAGTGGAATTAGAAAAATAATGTCAGATGTGCAAAGTTCTTCGTTTTGTAGTATCCCCGAAGATGTACTAAATGAAGCAAATGCTGCCACAATCGATTTACTTCCCCAAAAAAGCAGCAGCAGGTATGAGAAAGAATATGAAGACTTTATTGCTCATAAATTTGCGTTGTCATTTAAATAACGTCCACGGCCGTTATTATAACGGCCAAGGCCTTTACGCCTGTCATATCGATCAAGCAGACAGTACTGATAAATGTCAATAACACAGAGGTATTACAAAAAAGATTTTTATTGATTTTGACAAATGCCAGTTGGAATGAAATGTATTTCTGCTCACGTTTGGTCGAATATAGTCATTACAAGCTCTTGTATTAAATTCATGAACCACTTCATGATCCTGTATACAAGTAACAATTGAACCATTGAAAACCAGAATGGTGTAAGGCCTCGGCTACGATACGAGTGGTTATTGGCTGTGGCAAGTGGCAGAGTGACACAATAATCGTTTTGTTCACAATTTGACTGCAGCATTGAATGCACGCTAGGAAAACTTGACGCTTTCCGCTTGCCGCTTACTGCTGCTCCTAGCCATTAATACTCGTCGATCGTCGCTCACCGCTCACCGCTCACCGCTCATATCGGCTAAGTAATTTTTTTAATTCAATATTTCAGACATGTCCGGAAATGGATGCAAAGGTATGTCCCTTGAATATTTCTGGACTTCTCTAAATTAAAAAAATAACGGACGTGCACCACTCTGGTTTTCAACGGCTCAATTATTAATGTTGCAAATATCTTGTGAATGTGTTGTATGCGATACCTTTTATTATGGGGCGAAGGCATAACCGCTTAGTCAACTAGGTTGGCATATTTAATTTAATTAATAAAAATATATTACGGGAAACTTTTAACATTTTTTTTGGTCGTCTTGTCTTTAGGCACAATCTTTCCACGCGGAATCACGAAGGAAACTTTAGAGCTCGTCATCCGCATAAGGGCGATAAGATAAAAAAAAAATGAGTTAACGCGCCTCAAGGATGTCCCTCGTAATTAAATACATTTCATGTCGCTCTCGTAATCTAAAACGTTTTTGCAGCGTTTATCTGTAACAACATAAATTAAACGCTGCGTTTAAGCACTTTGCGAGTCGTGTGTGTCACGTAATAACATGTGCTCTGGATTATTAAAAATAACGAACGCCCCAAATTATACGTCATCAGCAGCGCGCTTTGAGCCCTCGGAAAATACCTGCAATTATGATATGTTTAAACCATTGTTTTCCTAATTTAAACTCCCTCATTGTTCTTCTCAAAGGGCGCTAATTGTTTATGCAACTTGTGCGCCTTTTGTAATTGCAAAGTGGCGGACAAAGAGGAAAAGTTACACGAGCGACAATTTTGGAATATATGCGAGGACGCTCGTTTGCGCATTTAATTCGTACGCAGCAATTACCTAGAAAATTCGCGTGTAATTATCTGGCACGTGAATGACCAATAAATCAAATCAGATTATTTTCTTGGGGCTGGAAATTAATTACCGAGATAACGAGGATAGAATGTGGGATCGATGCCGATTACATTTCCTGGCGGAGCGCATAATCCGCCGCAAAAAATTGCCCAATTATTGCGCTGAAATTGCAGCGATTTTTTTGCTCGCATTAATTTCGCCTAATCTGCGTTTAAACGATCGCACGTTCGAAGCCGGCGTCGCATGCAGCTCGGCATCAATCTTCAGAAATTAGGGTTTTTAGCAACAATCCCGTATCCTGTGCGGGAATTGATTAGGGAAAAAGCGCAATATATTTCGCGCGCGCGGATTTAATTCCCAATTTACCCGTCGGCACGGGAAAAAATATATTACGGCTCTGCGCGGATAGTTGGTGTAATTAATGCCCGACCAAGCGAATTTACGCTCGTAATATAGTAACCAACACGTCCAGGAGGTTTACTTTCGTAATTGAAATGTTAATTAAAATTTATAATTATCTAGGATGCAACTTTTTACGCGCCGGCTTAATATTCACGAAATCGCCTCGCTTCTTTACCCAGAACTCGCCCGTATTGATTACCATTTTTTTCACGCGCCCAGATTAATGACTTTTTAACGTCCGAATAATAAATGAATTTAGCCGCCTTTTTGTACGCACAATATTTTTACATAATTAATTAAGAGCCTTTCGTAATGAAAATAAATAATTAAACAGAAAATTACATCCACCCGCAAGAAACGTGTTTGTAATACAATTATATGAGGCATTTCCTTAGTTTGAATTAAACAAATACACATTAGTACTAATTAAAATGTTATTTATTTCATGCTAACAGGTGAGTGTATACATACAGCGTGTCTCTAAAATGGTGTCCATCCTTTATACGTCACATACTACCAACCAATATGACCCTAAAACCACAAACAAAATTGACAAGTAAGTTAGTTAAAAAATTGAGTAATCACTTTCATGGCCTGGGTTATAAAATCATAAAACTAACTACTTACGTAAGAGAAGTGGTATCTTGGAGCTTGTGAAAGGTTCGTATTAATAAAGAAAAAAACACCTTTTTCACAAAACATTTATTTTATCTAAATGTACATTTCGATCGCTAGGCGACCATCTTCAGTAGAAATATTACTGAAACTATTTTCAGTAATTTCAGTAATTATTTTCAGTAATTTCAGTGATTATTTTCAGTAATTTCAGTAATATTTCTATTGAAGATGATCGCCTAGCGATCGAAATGATCATTAGATAAAATAAATGTGTTTTGTGAAAAAGGTGTTTTTTTTCTTTATTAATACTTACGTAAGTACTTCTATAGTAGCCAGATGTGTTCCTGCCTTACACAAAATTTGAAAATACACTTTATTTTCTCAAAATTAGTGTTAACAAATTGATTTCAACAAAGTTTTTATTCAACTTTGGACCGTTTTAAATGATTGACACCGAAAATTTTGGAAAAATACCAAAAAGAGAGAATCTGCAGACGCAACCTCATACGCTTATAACTTCAAAAATAACCATCACAGGAAAATTTTGTTTGTGGATTTACAGTCATATTGCTTGGTAGTATGTGATGTATAAATAATTAATAATTCATTTCATTCATGCTCGAGATTACAAACAAGAAGCCTCGCACAAGTCAGTCAATAATACACAAAAATTGCAAAACATAAAATACAAAAAGAAGACATATATATATATATATATATATATATATATATATATATATATATATATATATATATATATATATATATATATATTCAATTCTTTATCTCAGCCGTATATATTATATGTTTTTGTAATTTGTTCTCTGTTTTAGTAGAGAACCGGGTATTCGGCCAGGGTCAATAAAAACACAATATTTGTTTAAACTTCCAAGCTTTCGGACATATGGTTGTGTTCTTCGTCGGGGATGTTAAATTAATTTGTGTTGTATATGAATGATTGTCATTAAACTTTTCGTGACAGAAAAAAATACATATTTTTTTCTGTCACGAAAAGTTTAATGACAACCGGTCATAATTCAAATGCATGGGTTCAATTTTCAATTTCACATTGAACATGAAACATTCAGCCTTAAAACCGTAATTCCAACATTATTTTGCTCATCAATTGACTGCCAGCGCCATCTGTTAGACATCCATGAAGTACCAAATCCATCCATTTGCTGAAACTCGTCTAATAGGCAATCAAAATCTATTTATACTCATCCCACATATCAATAATATTCCGTAAATTGCATTGGCATGCTCATTTTTGCCCTAAAAAGCCTCAGAAACCCCCAATTTCGTGGTTTATGTTGTTCAGCGCCTCCTGGTGGAGCCACCAAAAGTGCTGTTTTATGAATGAAATCATTTACTACAAGTCCACATTCCAAACATTCCTTTCAAGGTCGCAGCACGTAGTAAATAAACGGCGGCCATCATGGATTGCTCGAGTTTATGAATGAATGTGCAGAATGGGGCGGAATTTGAATGTTCAGGAATCTGTGATGGTTTGAATGCGGTGCTGTTGAACCATTGATCTGTTGAAGTTTGATAATGATCACAACGTGATCGAAACTATCGTCATTAAATTTAATAAACAGTGTGATATAAACAAAGAAAAGTGTTGGTTTCATTTAGCTTTATGATAAATATATTTTTCAATATTTATTGTATTTGCAAAGTTTTCATGAACATTCCAGTGAACCATGCTACCTTGTGAACATATAAATTTTAGCTCTAGTTATCTATGGAAATTTTCGTATAAGCGAGATCACTAATTTCTTATTGGCTAAAAATCAAGAATCCGAATATTGAAACAGTGAAAATTACGGCAAGAAATATAGAAAACTGAAAAATCATGGAAAGGAAAATAGAAATAGTCAAAGCTTGCAGTCGAGTCTTCGATTGTCTAAATGTAGAAAATCGCGGATTCGAAAATTGAATAATTCAAGCTTGAAATCGAGCCCCCAATTATCTAGATACAGAAAATCGACGATTGAAAAATTATAAATTGGGGCATCAAAAGTCGAGAGGTGAAAAATTAAGAATCAAATATTTAAAATGGAGTCATGTAAGCTTTAATTATCTAGATATAGAAAATCATTGCTGGGAACATTAAAATTTCAAAAATTAAAAGTTGGGGCATCATAAATCAAGATTTAGAGTATAGCAAATTTGAAAATTACGTCATCATATGTAGAAAAGTGAAAAATTGAGGAATGCAAAACTGAAAGAGTCAAAGCTTGAAATAAAGACTTCGATTATATAACTGTAGAAAATCAAGGATTGGAAAATTGAAAATGTTGAAATTAAACATAAAAAATGACAATAATTATTGAAATGTATATGTTTAGGTCCAGTTTAGAGGAATTTCTATGTTTGGGTGCACTCTCATTTTGTGGCCAAAAACTATTTAAAATTTATACTTTTGGATATGTTTCGGTTGTTACCATGCCAATAGCCAACAGGCCGAAACATGTCCAAGTATACAATTTTAACTAGTTTTTAGCCTCAAAAATTATTTACCAAACCTGAGAGTGCACATAATTCCGCAAACAATTATTAAAATACTTTTATGTTTAAAATTATGTCAAAAAGTGTACAAAGATCATTTCATAAAAATAAAATGACTAATAATCAAAATATTTATACTGCAAGCCTTCTATTATTTTGCATATATATTAACTAATCCGTGAAATCAAGTTGTATCAGAAGAAAAGAAAATTAAAGAAAAATATAATTATTAATTTTTGAGGCCAAAAACTATTTAAAATTTGTTCACTTGGATATGTTTCGGTTGTTACCATACCAACAGCCCACAGGCCGAAACATGTTCAAGTATACAATTTTAACTAGTTTTTGGCCTCAAAAATTATTTACCAAACCTGAGAGTGTACATAATTCGTCAAACAATTATTAAAATACTTTTATGTTTAAAATTATGTCAAAAAGTGTACATAGATCATTTCATAAAAATCAAATGACTAATAATCAAAATATTTATACTGCAAGCAATATATTATATTGCACATATTTTTAACTAATCGGTGAAATCAAATCGTGTAAGAAGAAAATTTAGGAAAAATATAATTCCAAAAAGTTTCTTTTTATCTATTAAGGCCACATTCACAATAATAAGACAAATAATATTACTTTACTTGGTTATAATGAAACGAATAATAATTTCCTAATATGTTAAGGGTGAGGCCAGTGAAATGTGATTAATTTACTTCTGGAAAAGTCCAGAGAAATATAATGCATATTATGAAATTTTCAGTTTATATTTGCGGCTGTTGAAGTATGCGAAGCTAAATATACTTACATATTGCCTAAAAAATACACCGGATTTATTGCACTGATTGGTGCCTTTGGATAAAACAACGAATTCGTTTTGCTTTTTCAATAGATTCTGGTATGTAAATACATACAGTAATCTGATATGTGAAGATGTGAAGAAATATAAACTAATTAAAATGTAAAAAGTGACCAATACAAATATTACTAGTCAATGGCCTTAACAAATTGTCCCTAAAAAATACAGTAAATTAATAATGAATTCCATCCATTAATTACGTCCTATAAATAATATGATACAATTTCTGGTGTAATTGATTGCAAAATATCTTTACTTCATTATTATAATAATAATTACTTCCTTTATGTAGGCTGCTGAGCGTAATAGATTTAAAAAACCAACGATAATAAGTCACTGTGTCCACCAAAAAAACATGTCGGCATATGTTATTACACCAACCGCCTCATCAGTCAGTAATAAAGATAATAATTACATGCTTTAATGGTCATTAAAGCGCCATCAAAGCATTCAATGGGTGCTTTAAACGGCTTTAGGAAATCAGTATTTTTTATGCATTGCAATTATCCATTATTGAAAGCCGATTTTATTGTCGTACATCTCTTTTATTAGCTTAAATGTGAATGAAAACAGCTTCCACATTGATGAAATACGAGAAACTATTACGCTATCTAGATATAATTCTGTAAACGTTGGTAGATAAACACAGGTTTAATTTTGTGTAATTTATTAGCTTTTATGTATATACGCCTTTATATTAGAAACGGCTAACTATAAAAGTTATGTGTTTTCAACTAATGCTCGATTACGTATTAATATTTGATTGTTTAAATGTAACAGATAACTCACAAACGGATGTCAAATCTTTCAATACGACAAAATAATAGGATATCAAAATAAATAGCTGTAAACGTTTGCAGATAAGAGCAGATTTAATTATCTGCAATTTATGAGGTTTTTATGTCGTTAAGCGAACGTCTTAGCCCATAAAAAGTTATATTGCATGAGTTAATGCTCCGACTACCTATACGAATCTTTTATTTTCTTAAATGTTTAGAAAATCACTTTATAGAACTATGATACAATAATATTGTACATTTGGATATCATTATCATATACGACCTTGATAACAGGCACTTTTATACCTCCATCATACATTACTTATATCATTATACATGTTTAGAAAATCACTTTATAGAAGCATGTTACATCTTAGAGAAATAATATTGTACATTTGGATATCATTCTCATATACGACCTTGATAACAGGCCCTTTTATACTTCAATCATTCATTACATATATCATTATATATTATAAAATTTTACATGAAAAACTATACATTATCTACCCAATCAATAACTTTTTACTTGGAAGATGAGGAAATCCATTTCTGAGTAATGTTTTTATAAAATGGAATTTTTTGCACTCTCGCGTAAAAAATGTCTTGTTTTTACCTAAGAGTGCAAAAAACCCCATTTTATAATAACTTTTTAAGTATAATATGAAGTATGAGAGAAGCATTTCAACGCCACATCTTGTTGAAATCAATTACTACAGATATGAGATCCACACGGTCGAAGCTTGTGGATCATCTTGTTCATCTCAACAAGATGAACGCCACATCTTGTTGATATCAATGACTACAGATATGAGATCTACAAGGTCGAAGCTTGTGGATCATCTTGTTCATCTCAACAAGATGAACCCCACGTCTTGTTGAAATCAATTACTACAGGTATGAGATCCACAAGGTTGAAGCTGGTCTCCAGTTATCCTCGGAGATGATATCAAAAAATGTACAAATATTTAAAATTATAAATTACCTGTTTAAGTGGTTAATCTTTAGGCCAATGTATTATAAATTTTAAATAAAACTTTTGGGATTTGTGAAATCGCACAACAGCTGAACTGACGAGATCTGATAGGTCGAAACCGGTCATCAGCTGTCCGAGGAAATAATTCCCAAATGCACATTTTACAGTTTGCAATTGTTAAACCTTGCAATTAAGAGTGCAATTAATAGTACAGTTGAGGATGACAGTACATATTTTCTTTTCATGCATGCTTATAAAATAAATTATAGAATGGTGGCATAAGATATTATATAATACATAATTTATAGATATATTTCTGTGAACATTTGAAACTTTTATTTAATCATAATGTAATTTAATATTAATTCATGTAGTAGTTGTTTAGTACACACCAATGTTTCTCAGCTATAATTAATAGTTCGCGAAATCAATAACATAATGAATAAATTAGTAATTGAGTAACCGGACAATACCTACAAGTATTGATTTCATTTGCAATAGAGGTACATACATTATTAAATCTGAAAATCATATACATTTAAATGAAAACAATTTATGTTACTAAACTGAATATATAATGAACAATTTTCATTGCAGCTATGGTAAAATAAAATAAAATGCATAGAGTGTACTCCATGATAATTGACCGTTCACCGACCATTTTGTTAGTAAAATATTTGCATTCGAGCAAAAACAGCGCCCGTTTCTACGAGAATATGTTTATGTAAAAATATTGACATGGAATGTTGTGTATTTTATTTTGCGCCCGTACGAGTTCACAATATCAATATTTTCAGCTGCACGGGTAATTATTGCGGGTGTTTGCGTTACATTTGCAAATGAAACAACATATTTAGTTATCTTAACAACAACACTAATTAGCGGATACATATCAGTATAATAAATTTATCCATGAAAGTTTTAATAATGAGTTCAATTAATTCGCAAATAATTATATGCGGTAATTGGTTAGCGTTACAAATTGTAGTTTGATAAACACATGCAGCAACGTTAATTAATTAATTAACTCTATTAAAAACTAATTGTTAATTAATTTACTATTTTTAATTATTTACAAATGTTTTCATTACATGCGAATTAATAATTTACATTTGAACCACACTATTATTATTTGTCTAAATGAAACGCTGAGAAATTATTTCCACAAAACATCTATTTTACAAATTGCATATTTCAACTGCTATCTCTTTATTTTCAGAAGAAACTTCTTCAGGAACAACTTCTAATGGAGATTTCTTAATAGCCGTATACTTTGTTATGTTTATTTTTTATATGCATATCTGATCTAGCAATATTAACCACACAAATCTAATCCACACATCCTTTATATGCAACTGGAACTACAAGGTGTATCTAAATGCTTGTAATTACGTCACCATTTAAAATATTTTTGTTCCCCTCCAGTAAAAATTGTACTATTTTTGACATAGGGAAATTCATTCACACTCGTTAGACATGAAATTGGAAATAAAAGTTATCTTCATGCTATTCTAATTTCTATTGTGGAATTTGATATTTGACTGCTCAAATACGAAATTATTATTAGTTTCAGCAATATTTGTGGCTTCCAAACACATGAAAAGACAACAATGAAGAATTATTGGTAGTTGACAGGTATGGTTGATAGTGACAGTTCTTAAATAGTACGGTATACAAATTTGAAAGGCGGCACAATTGTTGTGAAGTGATTACATAACAACAATCATTTAGGTACACCTTGTAGTTGCAGCTGCAGAAACTAGGGTAATTTTTGTATAGACGTTCTTTTAAAATATTTGAATAATTATATAATCAACAGTTCCAATTGTTTCGCCTGGCATTTCTCCACGGGCCACAGAGATTTCTTATAAATCATTAACACTATTAGCCTCGAACGAAAAGGGTTGAGGATTCTGAACGCAAACTCGAAGAAAGTGATTCTAACCCCTGCGGGTTTGATATTTCATTACACTCCTGCCCTTTATTGCCCTTTAAATTCAAACTCACCACTCGCCCTCTCTCGGTCTCGCTTCATCCCTGGCATTACCCAGGGCGCCATTATTTATCAATTCATGAGACGGAGGGCCACCGATCAAAGGAAAACGCACGCTAAGTAATATTAACACAGTTTCTTTTTCATTAACGCGGAACACTGGAGCGTAATGCAACATTTAATGACTTAAAATTTCTGTCCCCAGTCGGTGGCCTGTATTAAGTGCAAAAGCAACAAGTTCGGAGCCATCAGAGACGTGGTTTTCTGAAAATTGGGTTTTGCAAGTTCACTTGCAGATTGGAGCGAAAATTGGAGGTCTAAGTGTTTCTACACGAAATATGAGGAATCAATAACGCTGTATAATGTTGCATTAAATATTTTACTCATTTATATTGCTTTTCATAAAATAACGATATTCTCAAAAAATGCATCAGCCTTAATTTTCTCAATAACAAAAACAAACATCCTAAGCAATCTATTTCTAAAAAAAAAAACATTCCTACGAATAGGGATCAAAATAGGGATATTCGTATTCATTCGAAATTGCTTCATTCGATTGATTATGATGTTTTCAAAACACAATCTGAATAGAGAAATAAATTCGTTGACTTGCAATCTCACAAAACCTCAAATAATTGGCAGAATGCAAATCTTTGCAGGACTTTCGTTAGATGTCTATTTTGCCTGAACCCATCGCTTGTCAGCTAGTTTGCGATTTTTTTATTCCATTTGAGTTGAATTTTCTGTATGGTACATGATCTACTTCCATGAGAATTCTCATATGTAACGGACGTATACTTCGTTTTGCGCTTATTATATAATTTTTTTATGGAGACCCTCGTAAGTTGTTCGTTCATCGAATGAGAGAAAATTCGCCGTTAACATGACAACGTCTCGTACAATAAAATGATATTAATAATACAGCATTGTGCGAGGCTCATTCCAGGATGTATTATTCAACTTAGTTCAGAAGATATTAATGAACATTTTAGAAACACCCTACTCGTCTTCAATTGACTTCAGCGTGACGAAAAGTAATACCAATGGTAATTGTTTCTGGGCGCCTGTTAGACATTTAGAAGTATTAGAAGTTTACATTTTCATTAGACATGCCTGTAGCTATTAGAAAATGCAAACATCTGAATATACTCCATCGCGGGCTTTTCCAGAGTTGTGGCAGGAGAATATTTTGTTGATCTGTGTTGTTCAGGGTGCAAATTTATTTTTGAAAGCTTCCACAAAATCACATTTTTTTTTTGAGTTTCAACCTGTAAATCAATAATAAATTGTCCACACTTATTTACATTATTTGGCACTTTTAAAGCAGAAAATGAAAAAAATTGAGAATCAGGCTTTAGTTTTTCCTAAATTTTCTTTATGAAAATTCTGTTTTTGTACTTAACAAATATACATTTTCCTTTAAAATTAGAAAATCAAAAAATGGAAAAATTCTAATTCCCCTTATTTATAGCCTTCCAAGAAATTGGATTAAAACTTGCCACATTAATTTTGATAGCAACCATGAATACTTTTACCCAATTAATGAAAATTTGACAGAAATAATTGTAAATTTTATACTTTTAAATATTTTAAATAATATTTGAATAGTAATAATTGAAAATTTTACAGTAAACTTTGAAATGTTTACTATTATGACAGATATTTTACTGACAAATGAAAATTTTGGTACAATTTTTGATATTTTGGCTACTAATGACTTATAATATTTAGAGTTTAGGTAGAAATAAAGGGTACAAATAGAAATACGATTCTTAAACTATTAACGGAAAAATTAACGGAAAAATTAACGGAAACTGAAAATTTACCAAAACTTGGAAATTTGGCAATAAGCTGTAACATTTCATTAGATATAATTCAAATTTGAAAGGAAATTATTGCAATATTATTATTAAAAAAAAAAAATTGAAATAAGTGATATTTTGACAACACTTTAAAATATTGTCAGAAAGAATTGAATATAATAGAAACCACAAAAATGTTACTAAAATTTAGGGTGATTATTGAAATTTTGATAGTAATCACTAAAATGTTTATTAGACTAATTAAATATTGGAAGACAGAACTAAAAATTAGTCAATGCGTAAAATTGTCATTATGACAGTGAATAAAAATGTGTTAGTAATTTTTGAAATTTGGATAAATTTGAAACTTTTACAGTTTTCTTAACATGATAGAGTGATCATTTGAATGAAAAATATCATGAATTTTGACAATAATATTTGATATTGGGGCAGAATAATAATTGAAAATTTGATAGTAATTTGTGAAAGTTTAACTATACTGACTGACAATTTACTAACAATTGAACATTTGGGTTCAACTGTTGAAAGTTGTATAATTTCTTATTTTTCTTATTTTCTTATCCATATGATAAATATTTGTTATTAATTAAATATCAAAATTCAAAATAATAACAAATATTTATCATAAAAGTAAGATCAAGATATATAAATATTGAAACACATATCATGGCTCTGGTGATGGTTTCTTTAAAAAACCGAAACTAGTCAAGCCAAATAAAATATATAAATTATATAATAAAATAAAAATAATTATTTTCCAGTAAGTTCTTTTATAAATATAATAATATAACAACCTTAAATAAAAAGTTGTCAGTAATCTAAGAAATGTTGACTATAATCATTGACATTTTACTAACAGATAAAAATGTGGCTACAACTTTTAAAAGTTTTACTGTAATTACTGAAATGTTACTAAAAATTACAAAGTTGCCTATAATCTTTTGAATTTTGGTAAATTTGCAACTTTGGCATTGATAAATGCAAGTTTGGAAGTAATAATTGAAAATTTGACAGTAATCTTTGGAAAAGTTTAACCATCACTTTACTGAAAATTACAAATTTTCCAGTAAGCTATACAAATTTTATATTTGAAGAAATTGGATTAGTTTTTAGAATTCTGGTCTATAGCTTATTATCAAATTTTCCAGACTTATTCAAAATACAATTTTCTGTCAGAAAATTAAAATAAATGAGAACACCTCATCTTTACTTTCTCCGGAACTTTCGTTTATAGTTACGAGTACATTGTGTTAATTGAGATTTTGTACTTAGATAGATAGATAGATAGATAGATAGATAGATAGATAGATAGATAGAGATTTATTTAAACAATAGATCATATTTACATGATATTTGTCGTGTGAATCATACATATACATATATCACAAGTCACACAATATACAAAAATACACATTTTAAAATACCTAATGTTCAAACACATTTAATCAAACTACTGCAGTTGAGAACCTCCGCACTCGGAGAGTTTTGCACCATTTAAAAATTCATTTATGCTGTAATAGCATTTCCCAGCCAATTTCATCTTTAGCGAACGTTTGAATACGAGTTTCAACTTGCACTTTTTTATCCGATCTGGGAGATTGTTGCCACGCATGCCATATAGGGAGATTTTTTCTATGTGGCTGTTCGATGGAGAGGGACTATCAAGTTGTCACTATTTCTTGTAAGGTGTTGGTGATGTTGAGATTGTTTTACAAAACTGCCGTAGTTATTATATACGTATAACGTACATTTGAAAATATATATACATATTAGATGGGAGAAACTGTTTTACATTTTTTGCCAAAAAGGATACTTCTTCTTCTTCTTCTTCTTCTGTTGCCATACCCATGTGTATTGGCGAACTATCTTCTAGTGGATAATAGCTAATTTTGTTTATTGCTGCTTGACGTAGTTCTTCAAAAGTTACTTATAAAAGGACTACTCCTTAAAAAAGGATACATGGAAAACAAAATGTAGACAAAGATATTTTTGAACAATGTGCAATTTGCTATGGACTCGCTATCTATAAGAACATTGAATAAAAACATTGCTTTGAAGATCTACTGCCATTCTCCAAAGCAGATTCCCGAAAATCTACGTCTTCTCATTGTTCTGGCCCATGTTCAATTATATCATTGAAATTATTATACTTAAATACGTCGTTATCTTGTTCTATCAAATTTTGTCGTATTTCAAATTGCAAGAATCGTCTGGCTCTTTCGTTTTTATTACTTATTTTGAATTCATTATTTTTCATTTGGAAAAATTTGATAATAATTTACACACTAAAATTGTAAAAAGTAATCCAATTTCTGGAAATATAAATTTTTTATAGCTTAATGGAAAATTTTCAATTTTCAGTACATCTAAGCGTCACTTTTTCAAAGTTCACATATTTGCATCCTTTCACAATGTTCATCTGTTCTATTGCTGAATACATAAGCAAAATATGTAATTGGAGGTCTTCTTTTGATTGTTTGGCAATGGGTGTGGAGAACCCATGAGCCCTTTCTCGTAGGTGCTTGAGCACCAGAGCACCCACGTAGTTGGTGCCTATGGGCATTGCATCGATCCTTGATTTTGATTGCTTTACTCTTCGAAGTGGTAATTTATTAGAACAACGGCCATTAATTAGAAGTGCGACCAAACAATAACAATAATTACCCCACAGATCGCGTTATGAGGGCCCGCATCTTATGTCACTTTATGACCCCCATTATGTCTTATGCGTCCCGGGGGCCTCGTGAGTACGTGTGTGTGTAACTTTCGCACTTGACAACTCTTGATATGAGTAATGAACAGGTCCTTATCGCGGATATCATCTGGTTTATTGTGTTGTCTGTGCAGACGGGGGGCGCCCGCGTGACACGTGCACAACCCCCCAAACACCGCGCTTTATCGTATTTAAAATAAACTTAATGGCTCGGAAATAATTAATGGAAAGTCGTCTGGTAATACATCTTTCTGATAACAAGCACTCACCCCGGGCTCCAGGAGGGATTTTGCTTTCGGTTTGCGGAGCTGCGCTAAAAATTATGGTCATCTTTACGGTTTACGTTCGGGGGCAATCGCAAGTGAAGCTGTAGTAACCCATCCAATCAGCAGATGAAACTTATTGAAGATTTACTGTTGATTTGAGGAGTAACGTTACGTGACATCGGGGCGGAATGCCCTCTACGTGCATTGTCCACACATCTGCAACAATCAGCGTTTAAAACTGCACGCCGTGAACCCTGCAGATCACGGGGAATAATAAATTTCGGCTTCGGCATTACCCCTTTAAATTCGCGTGTAAAGGGGATTAACCGCAATGTATGTAATGTCTAACTACTTTAATCTGACCCGGTCCCCGTATAGGGTACAATGAATGGATAGTTCGTAATGTGGAGGTCCATCTATTAAGTGCTCCTCGATATTGAGTAACGATGTAGCGAGGGATGAGCTAGGATAATCCCCTTTTGTAAAAAAATAAAATCTCGACCGGGCCCTGGCAACTAGTCGTGGGGCTTCGGGGCATTGTGGGGGTGCACGGCAGGCGGCCGCCGCACGCTGGATCCCGGTGATTATAGGAAACTCTCTTATTGAATATTCCTCCAGGCAACCTAATTAAAAAGCGTACGGAGGGAGGATCAAGGATTCACTTCGGCAAATAAAAGTGGGGAAATGAGTGGATCAAATAACGGTTTTCCTTTTACACCATGCACTGTATCCAGTGTATAAAATTAACTTTTCGCCTTGTAAGGATAGTAGGTATCATTAAAAGAATATTTTTTTAAATATCCCTTTTATAACCTCTAATAGAATTACCGTAATATCACAATAGAACTACACGCAGACGTGCTCTCAGGAGCCTACACAAGGACGAATATAAATATTTGCTCTACACATCTTATAATAGAACGAAACTAATTGATTTCTTTGGTAAAAGTTGATCCAGATTTCAATTAAAAAAGAAAGTGTTTTCTCCAACAGCCGTATATGGCTATAAATACAAAAAAGTGATCTATTTCGGGATGTTACTATTCACCACTACAAGTATACCTACAAAAAATAATTTATTTACTTTGTGTAATTAACTAACACTCTATCTATTACCTTTTACAAGATTCCGCAGATGAAAGAATAATATAGTGAGGAAAGGACTGGCAGTCACAGATAATGTAGAAGAACAAATTCACAAATTAATAACAGAAGATATGGGAACTGTTGCAAACATTAGTAAAACCTACAAGCTCAGAAATGTAAATACAGATATGGTTATTGTTGAACTGGAGTTAATAGACGATAAAATAAAGGTAATGAGAAACAAGAATAAGTTAAAGAATCTGAGAAGGAAAGTATACATTGATGGCGACCTAACTACCAAAGAACAAGAAATACAAAAGAAGATATGAGAAATGGTGAAAGCAGAAAGGGAAAAGGCAAACACAACAAAAGTGGGTTCCACAAAAAGCTGATAATAAATAGTTGAGTGTGGCTGTGGGATGAAAGAGAAGACGAATTAATAGCAAAAAACTGACTGACAGACTAAAGACAATAGACACTAATAAAAATACAGACAAAAGAAAATACTCAACATGAAAGATAGCAACATGGAACATGAGAAGCATGGCTGGGATAGAAAATTAATTGGAGAAACACTTTGAAAAACCCACTGTACAGATGCTAGCAATGACAGAAACAAAACAAAAATGCAGGGGTATGTACAAAACAAGTAATAATCACACAATAATATTTAGTGGACTCGAACAAGATAAAAGAGCCACAGAAGGTGTTGGATGTATCATACATAAAGACATTGAGCACATAATAAATAATGAGAAGTCAGTTACATCAAGAATACTGAAAATTACACTGCAAGATGTTAACATGAGCAGAACGATAGTTGTGGTGCACGGACCAAATGAAGATGAAAAAGGACCATTAAAAGGAGCATAATGAATACAGCATGGGAACAGGAAACAATACCCACAGACAGGCAAGTGGCACTAATAGTACCAATATTTCAATAGGGAAACAGAATGGTCTGTAGTCATTATAGAGGGATTACGTTGATTAGTACTGGGATGAAATTATTTGAGAAAATTATAAATAAACTTATAACAGCAATAGTAGAGAACAGCCTAGAAGAGGCACAAAGTGGTTTCAGAAAACGGAGATCGACACACGACCATATATTTACAATAAACCAAATAGCATAAGAGAAAAGACTGAAATTCGACAAAAGTACAAAATTATTTTGATTAATCTCAACTTGAAACTAAAAATCTCATTTAGAAATTGTTAGATCTCAAATTGAATTTGCTTCTATTCAATTTGAATTTGATTGTGATTAGTCTCAATTTGAAATTGATTGGTCTCAATTTGAACTTGATTAGTTTCACTTTGAACTTGGTTGGTCTCAATTTGAAATTGATTGGTCTCAATTTGAACTTGATTGGTCTCAATTTGAAATTGATTGGTCTCAATATGAAATTGTTATTTCCCAAAATGCAATTGATTGGTCTCATTTTGAACTTGAAAAGGTATAGAAAAAGCATTTGATAAGGTAACAAGAGACAAGGTATGGAAAATCTTAAAGACAAGAGGTGTTGACAACAAAACGATTGGAATCATAAAGGAAATATACGACAGAAATACAATCGCAATTATATACAAAGGCCTAACTTCGAAAACATTCAAAACAAGTAACGGACTAAGACAAGGCGGAGGTCTGAGCCCAACACTATTCACCATGTATATGGACGAGATAATGAAAAATACAAAGAAGGAAATAGTACAAGCAAACATAGGATACAAAAACATGCAGAAAATCAAAATATCAGAGAGAGCTTTTGAAAATGACGTAGTAGTAATAGCTGACAATGCAAGAAATATACAACACAATTTGAGAATTTGGAATGAGAATGTATGCATACATATATGCAACCGAATTTGTTTGAAGCGCCCTTAAACTTTTACCGTGGTTCAAATTTAAAAAAGTCGGACTCAATCCAGTCAAAAACGTTATTAGAAATATTTATGTACTTACGCTTTGAATAAATATTAATATTAAATATTTATTAATACACAGGGTGTTCAAAGTTATCGGTCCACCATTGCTAACTCCGTTATTATTGAAGTTATGAAGTCGGTTAAATTGGCAAATAAGTAATATTTTTTTATGATAATGAAGATGGAGACATCAGAAAAATAATTGAATACCAGGTTTATGAGTTTTCAATGATTCAAAGAAAAAAACATTGTCTTAAATGGAACATCCTACATATTGTCATATATTTGAAAAGGTATTTTGATTATTAACAAAAAATTGTTAATATATTACTACCTAAAGTTGAAAATAAGCAAGTAATACACACATAAATTTCTGAGGTTTTCTTATTAATAAAATTTAAGTAGTCGATGTTTTGACGAGATATTTATGTTTCTTGGTTTAGGATGGTAGACATTTCATCTAATTTGGGCGAATGAAAATTTGAAAAGTCCAAGTAGGTAAACAACATGTTTTAATATACCGGTTGTATATTTCAAAATCTTCTTCTTATTCTTATTCTTATAATATATTTTAATTTATTTTTCTCGATTATTTATTACTACATAATAAAACATTAACATTAAGCTAGTATTTACAATATGTCACATAGAAAATGAGACCAATATTCATCAGTATAAAGCTCAGGTGAGAGAATACGTTGTTCACAATTGATCTGTAAATAGAAATTGGTAAAATATTGTAATATGAAAACTGTATTTACTATTGTCTTTGCTTTTGCATTGTTCGTTTTGTTGTTTTGTTATATTGTTTATTGTCATGTATATATTTACCTTTTGTATAGTAGTAAGAACATTTATTCTATATAGCTTTGTACATTGTTTGTTACATCACAGGTATGGTGATAATGAAGTATATGATATGCTATATGGAATGGGCTATCGACTTTCGTCTTTCAGCCCCCTTTTGTAAATATATTATGTAGCTTTTCTGCTAATAAATATTCTTTATTATTATTATACATACGATTTCATCTCCTGCTTCGACTCGGCTTGCTATTGTTCGCTTCCTTCTGGTCTATTGGTATTATTTTATTTTATTATTAATCTATTTTTAGTATTTCATATCAGTATTTATTTTTTATTAAACTATTTTATGTTCCTGGCATCTGGGGATTAATGTTACTACCTTTTGTAGTTAAGAACTTCAATTTTTACACAAATTTATGACTGTGGATGTAAATATTTAAAAGCACTCACAGCGTTTTAGACTTGCATACAGCTACTTTCGCATTATCCTTTAGATAATCTTTGCTGCACGCGCATGTTAACAAGTGTTAGAAACATTCGTGCTAGAACCTAGGCCAGTACGGCAGGTTTACCCGACTTCTAATGCAACGTAATCACCTGAAATACAGCCGATCGTAAACGTCGAATTCTGATATCACGCATAAATTTGTCAGGCAGTAAAATGCAAATAATACGAACCACGCTTTTATGGGCGTTTGGCTAAGGAGAAAGCACGAATTATGATCGACTCCCGGACACTTGCACATGCGAGGGCGTGGGATTTTATTAAGCAACGAGTTGGGAATTTAATTTTATGGGTAATGTTACGGCCATTGATTTAAAATCACGATTTTTTTATTATCTAGCAATAATTACTAACTTTCACGCCTGAAATATTTGAAGCTATAAAGTACGTAATAATAGTATCTTATGATACAAGTGCATAAGAGAGCCTTTCAAACACATTCATTGGATTTAGGAGAACGACGCGAAACCGAGTGCATTTTTACAAAGTAGGTGCGCGTGGATATCATTTTTAATCGAATGATAAAAAATTCATAATTTTTTTAATTTGTTTCTTTATTAAACTGGTGCTCTTATTTGATATTTCCCTTTACCGGTTTTAGCTTCAGAACGGATTTTTAGGCAATTTTGATCCCACCTAAATACTGGGGCTCGCGGGGTTTGATCCAGCGACCTTTTAATGTAACTAGCTTATAAGCCAGCGTCGACATAAATAAATATTATCATTATTTTTTTTAATTTTATTTTATTTTTATTAAAAACGAAAAAGAATGTATCCAATAAATCTTCCTCACGATACTTATTATGTAGTAGCTCATTTTCATTCTGTTCTTTCTGTAGGGTATAGTAGGATTCTTTTTTTAACAAAATCATTAATATATTCGCTGAGATACCTAATTATTGGTATCGGGATGTAATGTACAGTGCGCCTGTAGTTTATGTACACAGATTCAAACATTACTAAACCACAGACATGCCAATTGGCATTCCATATCTACTATCTGAATCAGTATTACAGAGGTAAACGCTTGTCAATCTCGGACCCAATCATCGCCCACGGGCATATTGATAATCGCAAAAGACGAAATTTGCATGTAAATTACTGATTCTGGGAATATCGGATCGATACATTGGCTACGTGACCTTTGTGCAGATGCCATGCATTGTCCAGCGTCTTCACAATGTGAAACAGTGACCTATGATTGCTTCACAACAATACTCAACTTGAACGATATGTGACGATTGGACCAATAGAGTATGTAATTTATATTGTTGATATATCACTTATTTGTACAGCTTCTGTTGTTCTTCGCTCCAAGTTTTTGTTTTATAGCTTTACTTACAAAACAGTAGTTTGAATGACACGATCAGAATATCCCCGATCAATAAAACGCAATTACAATATATTTTGAATGTGTGAAGTTGCAATAATTATAATTTCCGCGACCAGCAAATATTCAATTATATACCTCGAAATTGCAAGTTCGCGAAATGAAATCGCACAAAATGGGCAAATATTACATCGAATTGGAACTCTATCCATCAGCCATCGCCGCCGCAGAAGGAAACCTACGCGGAAGAATCTATTATGCCGGTAATGAAATCGCGAATAAATAGATGATAAAATCTGCGGAGCCGCTTCCCGGCCCTCGGTTCCACAGGGGCGTTAGTCGACGTCCCACGTAATAGAAAAATGTACAAAAAGGAAGCCGAAGGCAGCCCTGGTCGATAGTACGGCCCTGCATCGACCCGATCGCTGCGAGCAATTTTTGACGGGCCACAAAAACTGCATCTTATCACGCCAGGAAATATAATGCACGTCTATAAAGAACGTCCCCTCAGTAATACCCAGAACACGGCAGCAGTAAATAATAACTGCACAAACAACAATGCACGAGAAATTGATGGTGCAATGTGTTCTAATGGAAATATTTTTGACGTGCTCCAATAGAGAAGTAATCAGAACGTAAAAGGGCTACTATACAATCTGAGATAATACAACTTTTGACGGCGAAAACTGAAACGTATGTGAAATTATTATAAAGCATGTTTATGATATAAGTTTCCAGCATTTTCTTAATCAGAGGTTATTCAGAAACTTAAAAAAAAAATACGAAACTTTTTTAAACATTTAAAAATTACACTTTCTGAAATTTTCATATATACAGGATTATTCACGCTAGACGGCACGGAATATTGTGACCAAAATACGTGACTTTCAAATTGTTTTACATTTGGGATATAAGGGAGTCCATTATGGTTACGTTTTAAAATTAGTTTCATATTATACAAGGTGTTCCAGAAGCCATAAAAGTATCATAGTTGTGTTTTTTTTTAAATGGAACCTCCTGTATATCTTGGCATATTCAAATTTACCCCTTTTAGCCTTTATAAATCCGTTTAGTTTTTGAAATTTGCTCTAACTGTTCAGAAGTTATTAAATATTTTATGAGTTTGCAGGAACTTATTAAAAAAATCGCAGGGCATTTCGTTTTGGAATATCACGTTGGGACTTTGGCTGTATCTAAACAACTGCTGGCATCTTGTGGCATCATCTTGCTGTGACACATTAATTTTGGTAAATTTTGAAGGGCCATAACTTGATTATTTTAAATGGCATAGCCTATATTTTATTACTTAGCTGTATTCAGCGTCTCATTTTACATCTCTTTCAAGCCTTAGCTTTTGTCTCAAAATTTGGGAGATAATTCAGATTTTCTGTAAATCAAACACAGATCTCAAGATACTAAAAGATATAAGACGAGACACTGAATTTACATTTTTACATGATAACATAAAATGTTGTGCTTATACGACATATGTTAATTACATAATATTGCATGACTACAATTTTATAAATAAATTTTAACATTTAGCACAAGATTTTCACGAATTTTATAACACATTGAACATTTAACTGTATTTTTTAATGTAATCGATGTAATGACATTTGTTTTAATTTTATCGTATTTAGCACATTTTATCGACTTTTAACCAAATTTATCACATTTTACATATTTGTGACAATGTAATATATTGTTTTCATTATGTTGCCAAGATATAAATTTGATAGCAACATTATATCGATTCTGGGTCATATTATCGATTATGGATAATATTTTATCGAAGTTCAGATATTTAATCAATATTAAATTGAATATGTGTGTGGTAATCACTTGGTGAAATATATTGATTAAGGAGATTTATAAAAACACTTGGTATAAGTTTCACGATTTTTTTAATAGAAATAACTGTACAATTGTTTCTGTAGTTGAACCATTTTAAAGAGCTAATGAATACTAAATTCAAAATACAAATTGTGCACTATAGATGGACTAAGAGAGATTGTAATATATAATGCACAATCGGTAATTTTAATTTAGCATTCATTTGCTATTGAAAATGGTTTAACTACCGAAACCATTGCAGTTATTTCTATTAAAAAAAATTATGAAACTTATACCAAGTGTTTTTTTAAATCTCCTTAATCAATATTATAATAAAATTTTCTGGATTATAAACAATATTTTGTCAGGTTTGTTACTTATTAACAATTTAATGCTAAGACTTTGTTATTTCATTAATATCATCGATATTATCGATAAGGTGTCACAAATTTAATTTGGACAACATTTTATCGAGTTTGTAACATTTCAAATTACTATAATATATGACATTGACATGATGATGATGACATTATGATGACATGATAGATTGGATATTTGACACTATTTTATGAAATTTCTTAAAACTTGTCGATTTTAGTGGCAACATTTTATCCATTTTAGAACCACACTTATTATTTCACAAGATTTGATGCATTTTATAATAACATTTTATCGATATTATGGCATTTTAATGATTTTATGAAATCTTGTTCTTATACCTATGACAACATTTGAATCATTTTATTCTGACTGTTATCAATTTTATGACATGTTTTAATTACATAAGATCGCATGACTATACTTTTATAAGAAAATTTATCATTTAGCACAAGATTTTCACCAATTTTATGACATATTGAATTTTGACAACATTTTACTGTACTTTTTATTTAATCGATTTATGACATTTGTTTTAATTTTATCGAATTTAGCATATTTTATAGACTTTTAACAAAATTTATCACATTTTACGCATTTGTGACTATGTAATATATTATTTTCAATATGTTGCCAAAAAATATATATTTCATGGCAACATTATAATGATTAAGTGTCAATTTATCGATTATGGATAACATTTTATCAAAGTTCTGATATTTAATCAATATTATGACATCATTTTCTGGATTTTAAACAATATTTGTCAAGTATTCACGTATTGGTTAAATTAGTGATAACTGTTAAGTATTAACAATTTTATGCCAAGACTTATTATTTGTGGTATCATCATTGATATGGTATCACAAATGTAATTGAATTTGGACAATATTTTATCGAATTTGTAACGAGTTTGTAAGTTTGATCACTAAGATTAGATTAAATGACATTAAATTACATATTTGACATTATTTTATAAAATTTTCTTTTCCTAAAACATTTGATCGATTTTAGAACCACACTTATTATTTCACAAAATCTGATACATTTTATACAAACATTTTATCGATATTATGGCATTTTAATGATTTTATAAAATTTTGTTCTTATACCTATGAATCATTTTATTCTGAAATTTATCAATTTTACGACATTTTTTAATTACATAAGATCGCATACTATTTTATAATAAAATTTATCGTTTAGTACAAGATTTTCAATAATTTGATGACTATATTGCATTAATGTTTATCGACTGCACAAAAATTGATCGATTATTATGACAATTTATTAAGACAACATTTTCTTTACCTTTTGTATATTATGTAGCTTTTCTGCTAATAAATACTGTTTATTATTATTATTATTATTATTACATATATTTTATCATATTTTACCAATTTTATGACAATTCGTTTACCATCCGTTTGCCAGCCGGATCGTCAGTCGAAACACGACTGACGATCGTTTTGACACACCCAGACTTCGACATCCTTTTGAGACACCCAGTATATTGTTAATACATAAACTTTGTCATTGAATTCTTATCCCACCAACATTTTTTTCGACAACATCGAAATACGTTTACTTGGAGTACGAAAATCGAAATTTCATATCGCATGTGTTGCCTAGCAACGGATGCGATATAAAATATTTCGTGTTAGGTTCCATTTTTGATCACAGACATTTTAGGGTAGCTTAGAGAATATGATGTCCAATGATGGAGTAATAAAATGTCATTAGTTTGTTTCTATCAATATGTTTGTATATTGACGCATAATTTCGTTGTTATTTCCAATAAAATATTATACAGTGTGTATCTGTGACTACCAGATATAGCAAAATTAATATTGGGACATTTTATAAGGATCAACTATTGCCATGAGCTATATATTCTTTCTGATTTGCCAAAACAAAATATTTAAAACATATAGAACTTTTTTATTGTTTGCTTACTTCTTTAATAATAACATAAAATAAACAGAAATTTATTTCTGTCAAATGATTTTCATATTACACAATAAAATGGTGATATTGAGTCGTATTGAGTCAGCATATTCTAAAAATAACAGCAATCAGACAGTAATGTAAATTTGATTAATCCAACTACCTGCTCTTTCATATGTGACAATTACATATTTAGACAAAGGTTGATCCTTACATAATTCAACAATGTTAAATTTGCTATGTATGGTTGTCACAGGTACACACTGTATATTCCAACATTAACATCCAGTACTCCAGAACTTCATCAAACATTATTTCCAATAATTGCACATCAATAAATAAAATACATAAGTATTATACACATTTAACAACAATCAATAAATAAGTATCAGTAATAAGTAGGACGTTATTTCATCTTCTAAAAGTCTATTATTTTCCTTAACTGGTTGGGAACTGCTGTGTAGGCATTCGAACTTATGGTTTAGTTAATGGAACAATTCCTTATGCTCATGTACTCAGATCAATAAAGGAAACATCTGCATATTTTTTCGTATTAATATTTTTTTTATAGTATTTGCTCACGTTTAAGGTTTAAGGTTTAAGCAACGTCAGTAAAAGTGACATAGAGAACGATCGTACGACATAGTAATAGGTTGTCGTAGAAAAAGTATAGTATATAACTCGTATGAAACTTTCTTATTCGTGTAAAATGTGCCTCATTTCGTGAGAGTTGCATACTATACTTTTTCTGCGACAACCTATCACTATGTCGTACGATCGTTCTCTTTGTCACTTTTACTGTCGTTGCTTCATGTTATGTAAGTTGGTGTTACAGCACTCGTCTTCGGCTCGTGCCGCAAACTCTCATACTCGTGCAAAATATGCCTCATTTTGTGCGAGTTGTATACCACTGCTTCTACGACAACCTACTGCTGTGTTGCACGATTGTTTTCTATGTCACTTTTACCGACGGTTCTTCATGCTATATAAGTTGATTACAACATTTAAACAATCGAAATGTTGTAATCAAATTATTTGAATTATAACAAAACAGTTGTTTAACCCAATCACATCCATGTATTGACATAATCGACTTTTAAGTCCGATTCTGCACACAATGGGACGTGCCGAAATTATGGATTTGCAAGGTGATTAACTGCGTGATGCTCGCTGTGCACATATCAATCCCCCAGTCATTGGAAATCAGCGGATTAATAGGTTGTGGCTATTTTTCTCCGCTATTGTTGACGTCGGACGCCCGTGGCGTTCTCGCCGACTTGGCGAAGAATAATCAATACGCTTTACGTTTTTATTTATGGTCACCTTGCATGAGCAGAGACACTAAAAATAAATGAAGTGCTAAAATTAGTATTAACAGCGGGCAATATATAAGAGTGGTAACGTGTGTGCAATCAGCGTGCTTTAAATATTCATTTGTTACCCGAGAAAAGTGGTCAGTCTGATAGGCGCAAGTGGCAGAAAATGTTTTAATACCAATAAAAGTAATTTGCCATGAAATTAAAATTATGCAAAACTACATTAAAACTTGGTGACAATTGTGAAAACTTCTATATTGGAGTCACTGATTGAATTATGCAAACCTAAAATGCATAATTAATTACCGAATAAATTTGAAGCAATGCATTTTGTGCTCAAAATCAATACATTAAGAGATTACCTGAAGCACTCAAATGGATACGTAACCAAATTAAATCTGATACATAATTCCACGTTAGCCCCACTCGAACAGTCGCACTATTAATGCATCGCAGCTAATTATCCGAACGTAACACGGAAGTGTATATAGATGAATATGATTTATATGCACCGGGCGAAGTTATTAAAACTCCATTTCGGCCTGCCGCTTCTTCACCATCATCAATTACACAATTTTTTTTCAGACTGGGCGTTCTCCTGTTACGCTAGAGAAATATAATATTCATTAAGCGCGTTGTCTCTGGGCTTAATTAGAATTGCGCCATAACGATAGCACCTGAATTTGATATCGTGCATTGTTTCAGCTTTCAGCGGAATTTTCAGCGTAGTAAAAAAATTTAAAACACAAATAAATTAACAGCGCGAGGCATTTGTGCGGCGGAATTTGTCGCCGGAAAAAATTATCGGCCTGTAAATATAATATTAATTGTTTAAGACAAATGTAAATGTCGCGGTCATAAATATTAATGGGGCGCTGTAATTTATTACCTGTATGTGGGAAACGCGGCGTTCTTAAGCGCCGGCCTCAAAATTTTTAATTTATTACAGGATCATACCTATACCTCGTGTGATGAATATTTCTCCTCGTAATTACCTCGAATAGGGCCATTAGTACATAATTAGTCTTAGTCACAGTTTCCATTAACTCACACGCTGATTAGATTCCTGAGTACAAAAAGCGCATCTGCACCCATGGATGACTTTAGCAAACGTTTGGGTCTCTATTAAGCCCAACAGCCCGACGGGCGGTACGGACCACCCCAAAATGCAACAGCGACACAAAGCGTTCCCCAAATTTGGACATAATTTGGGTGCCACCTGGTACTTAACTTTTCTTCGGCAGTTTCTGTAGCGAGGAAACGGTTCCTTCGCACTTCCTCCTTCGTCCCGCCATTCAACAGCTCCTCTCTGCGGGGTGCGGAATTACGTCGGATCGCTTTGGAATTTTCTTTGAGGGGCGCACCTTTGCCTATTATTTTCATTGTGCCCCGTCGAAATGTGTGCCAACATTGGCTTTGTCGATTGACACCTTTTAAGACGTGTATATATTACGCTGTGGGAACCTCAAAGGACTGCGATTATTAAAACGTCCTCCAAAAGCGCTCAGGAAGTGTCATCGATTCATGCCTCTAAAGCGATGCTCGACGCTCAGCGATTAAAACACAATAAATAATAGTCATTGTTCGCACGTTACATCGCTATTCTTGATGGGAAATTAATTGCACACGGTTTGATACTTGATTCTTGAGAATATTAGTAGTATACGACTAAATTATATTAGTTTATATATTTATTGCGTGAATGCAAACAGTAAAGTTCATTGCTTTGTAGAATCGATTATACGATTATATTACCTAGCCTAAGGTAATCTAGTTTTGGGTTCAATTACATCTTAAATAATAACAATAGTAATATGTATATTACTATTGTTTACGATTATTCGATTATTTGTTTATCCAAATGATCGCAACAATAGCAGGTTATACATTTTTATTTCCTTTGCGATTTGTACTTATACACTCTTACATTACTATGTATTCTTATTATCACATAAGTGATTATGTATTATTTCTTGTGCTATGTAATTTACTAAGTTGTATATCCATTTGTATGGCAGATATTTCCCAGGTATACTAGTACTTATAATTATTTTTGGTTAATATCTCAAAATCAATATCCTTGAATTGCTGAAACTCTCAAGTGCCTGTTAGTTTCACAATCTACTTTTATAAGTAGTTCATTTCTCAAAAACAATCACATCATCATAAAACAATTTTAATTATAAAGCACATTTGAATAATATAATAATAATAATAATAATAAAGAATATTCATTAGCTGAAAAGCTACATAAAATTTTGAGAGAAAAAAAATTATGTTATCTTTTTAAATAATTACGGTTAAAATTTGTTTAATTTGTTGTTAGATGCGTGTCAATTATATATATATATATATATATATATATATATATATATATATATATATTAATGCCTACTAATTATATATAAATAAACTAATGAGTTCAATGTTCAATTGCATTAGAGTTACAAATATAATTGGCAAAGAAATGATTATCGTTGGATGATACTTAGATAAAAACTTAATTATGAGGGGCCGTTCATTGGTTTATAATTAGAGTTTGCATTTCGAGTTGGGAAAAAGTACAAATTAGGGAATTTTTGTAACGTAACATTAACGCTTTAATAATGAAAATTCTACGTTATTAAAGCACCATCTAGCCTGATTTTCGATTCATTTGTGTGTCATTATTTTCTCATTTGATGTCCTGCGTAATGATGTTTGTTTACAAAATTGTTACCGTAGCTGCAGGCCTAGTTTGTATGTAATACACATAGTAATTTTTCCATAATGGAGTTAACAGCATCCACAATTCATTTACACTTGAATTAGTTATACAACACACAAACTGTTAATGAATGATTTTATATGCATTTAGAATGTATGAAAAAACTGTATAATATTATAAATAAACTGTATAAAATGTTTAAATGAAGAAGTTTGATCTTTATTAAGGATTTATATAAAGTTCATTCTGATTTATTCATTCTAATATAAGTATATTCTTTCATTATAAATTTATTGTGACATACATTCATTCTGATATAAGTACATGAATTTGAAGAACAACTAAAGGTATTAAAAAATTCAAGCTTGCACGAAATTTTAATGAAATTCTCAAGAATGTTAATTATTTTCTATGTTGAGGAAATCGTAAAATATGCGGAAATTACAGGAGGCTATATTTTTGTAGTCAATTGAATTTATATGTAAACATAAAATTTAAAAAAAAGCAAGTTAAAAGATTAAAAACCTTTATAAAAAACTTGATTACTTTTCATGAAAATTCATTTAAAATACAAACAAGTACATTTGAATGAATATATATCTACAGGTTGTTTTAGTTCAACAACGAACTTGGAGAGATCTCATGTTATTTTTAAAAAAAGTTTATACACACATATGTCCTATATCGATTAGTTGTTGAATTACACTTCAAAGTTTTTTCTTAAAATTACAGTTTTCATCTCTCAATGTTTGTTGGTGAACTACAAAATCATCCGGTATTTTAAATTCGTGTACATGAAAATTTAGTATTTTCACGTATTTTATCCTTGTGTTTAAATTTAATAATCTTAGTACTTATTTGAAATAATACGATTTCATTAAGGCCATTGTATTATTTTAGAAAATAATGTCATAAATCAATGTATTATAATTACTTATTTAGGAAAAATGTGAGTTTAAAAAGAGAACACACTTCAAAATAGCAAAAGATAACAATATATGAGCGAATAAAAATGAAGTTGCTAATTTGTTAATGAAGTCATGCAAAACTAGCAAGATTATTGCGGGAATTAAAGTGGACATACTAATTTTCAATGAAGAAATAGTTAGTTTATTGCGGGAATAACAATAGACTTACTTATGTTCCATGCAGAAATTGTAAGTTGTTTGCGGGAATAAATATAGACTTACTACTTTTTCATGCAGAAATAGTAAGGATATTGCAAGAATAAAAATAGACTTAGTTATGTTCCATGCAGAAATTGTAAGTTTTTTGCGAGAATAAACATGTACATGTAATTTTTCGTGCAGAAATAGTAAGTCTATGTAAAAGTAAGTATATTGGGGAAATAAAAATAGATTTACCAATTTTTCATACAAAAATAGTTAGTTTATTGCGGGAATAAAAGTAGACTTACTAATCTTTCATACAAAAGTAGTTAAACACGGGTTATAACAGTGACATTTACCTGTAGGTTTTATCGTATTTTTTTTCCTGGGAATATTTTTTATGTAAGTACAAACATTTTATACATATTTTCACCCTGAAATATAATATCTATCAAAAACAAATATAAAATATTAGAAATGCCATTTAAAAAAAAAGTAACGATATAATGGCATAGCTAGAAATCAGATGGGAGTTTGTCTTTTTGGGTTTATGCCAAAATGTGTACTTTCCAAACTAGAAATTGACCACCAGTTGGAGGATGTTTTCCAATTTTTTCCCAGTGGCAGTTTTTTTATGGTTATTTGCCAAAATGTGTAATTTCAAAATTAGAATCTGACCAGTTCAAAGATTTTTGCCAATATTTTCCATGTGGGAGTTTGTTTTTATGGTTATATGCAAAAATGTGTATTTTCTAAATTAGAAATTCACCAGTTGTAGTTTTTTCCTAATGTTGTCAATGTGGGAGTTTGTATTTTTGGTTTGATGCCAAATTATGTCATTTCAAAATTAGAATTTGACCAGTTAGAAGATTGTTGCCAATATTTTCCATGTGGCAGTTTATGTTTTCGGTTTTATGCCAAAATGAGTAATTTCAAAACTAAAAATTAATCAATTCGAAGATTTTTGCCAATATTTTTATGTGGGAGTTTGTTTTTATGGTTTCATGCAAAATGTGTATTTTCAAAATTAGAAGTTAATCAGTTTGAGGATGTTTTCCAATATTTTCCCAGTGGCAGTTTTTTTATGGTTTTTTGCCAAAATGTGTAATTTCAAAATTAGAATCTGACCAGTTCAAAGATTTTTGCCAATGTTTTCCACGTGGGAGTTTGTTTTTATGGTTATATGCAAAAATGTGTATTTTCTAAATTAGAAATTCAGCAGTTGGAGTTTCTTCCCAATATTTTCCATGAGGGAGTTTTTTTTTGTTTTATGCCAAAATGTGTATTTTCGAAATTAGAAATTTACCAATTGGAGGATTTTTTCTAATATTTTCCATGTGGGAGTTTGGTTTTTGATTTTATGTCAAAATATCTATTTTCAAAATTAGAAATTGACCATGGCAATGAATTTATTCCTTACTTTAGGGACATAATTACCAGGACAACAGGATACCAGGACAACACAATATTCCAGGACAATAAAAAATGTAGAAAATCAGAGTTGACCATATCTGATCAAACCAAATCAAACCAAATCAAATTTCTATATTATGAGTATTATGAGTTTTTATGAGTACCCATTGTATAGATGCATTTGTCATACCGTTAAACATAATAATAGTATATAATATAATATTAATAATATAAAGGTACAATAATAATAACAATAAATAACATAAATAACAACACATAACATAAAACATCTACAGCACTATCTGACTACATTTGGCCACATCTGACCATCTGACCACATCTAATTACATTTGGCCACATCTGACCATCTGACCGCCAAATATAATCACCATCTGATAATCTGACCAATGGTCAGATTATCGACAACATTATCGACAAAATTTTCAGTACAGAATCAGAAAATTATGAGGAATACGAATTAGAAAATGGAAAATTTATTAACTGATTTCCAGCATCCCCTAAACTAGGATGCCTAGTAAGAGGAACAGTCTGCGAAATTAAAGCTTGATTTGCACCCTCGACTAAAACATAATTTGTTGTATAATTGTTCAGATGCATGACTTTCCTGTTTGCGGGCATTTTAGTGAAAGCAAAATGGTTTCTCTTCCAAACATGTTGTATATACTGAATAAATATTCAGACAGAATTGTTTTAAATATTACTAATAAATATTTTAAAATAAAACGGTATTTTATATTATATGAATAAAATTTTGAATTTAGATATTACCCAAATTCAAAATTTATTTCAGAAAAATTTAAAAAAAATCGTCTATTTAATAATTAAATTAACTTTTATCAAAATTTGTATTACAACGTACACTTCTGGATAAAATTAAGGGACCACTAGTAAAATTTAAAATAAATTTTAAACCAGATAACGACATTTAATGAACCGAATTAATATATAAATGCAAGTGTTTCCTAACAAATAATAATAGTGTTTAATAAACGTCAATTTATGACATATGAAAAATCTATTGAAAACAACGTATAAATTGGGAAAAAGTTATTTTAAGTATATTTGGAAGACCCTTAATTTTGTCCAGAAGTGTATTATTAATTATATTATACGTTTATATTGACGTATTATAAAAATCAATACTGTTTATTGAAATTGTTAACTCCATGAAAAGTTTACTGAAATTTAATTCAAAATGCTATAAAATACCAAATGGGTAATTATAAATAAACAAAGTTCAGGATTATTATAAATATGTACCTAATATGTATTTTAATTCCTATTAAAATTCACGAAAACTTGTGCAAATTAATATTAACATTTTATTAAAATCACAATGAAACTAAAATTGGGGGAAATACGAGTTTTAGCTGTAAAATCCAGCAACTTAATTACAATATTTTTTGCTTATTTGCCTGTTTCATTAAATTTTTAATTCATTTAATTACTGAACGGTTAAAAATAATAATTAAGCAGCTTAATGTTTTGATTATCTTAAATATGTTTTGCTTATCTGACTATTTTATTACACTTTTAGTTTATTAATATGGTTATAAATTAATAATTTAACTAATAATAATAATAATAATAGTATTCTTTATTCAAAACTCAATTGCTGCAAACAAAGAGATTTGACAGCAACAATTACAGAAATAAAAACACAAAATTACAAATAATTCATTATAGATAACATGCTCATTACAAATTACAAATTAAAACTTAACGTAGATACATTCTTATTAAAATTACAGGCTTTTATAAATTATATATATAAAAAAAATCATTTGTAGGATAACGCTTCATTTTCAATTCTGTTAAGTCCAACAACTTAAAAGCATCTTATTTGGCTTATCAAATCTTCCTATGTTTTGATATGATGGAAATGCCAACAATCTGTATTTTAAAAATATATAAAATAATTGTATTTATATAAGATTCTTTACCTGAAAAAGACAGTGTGGCTAAACAATTGTAGTGATAACAAATAAATAATAAAAAATCATTTGTAGGAAAACACTTCATTTCCAATTCTGTTAACTCCAACAACTTAATAGCATCTTATTTGGCTTATCAAACCTTCCTATGTTTTGATTTGACAGAAATGCCAACAATCTGTATTTTTAAAAAAATACTGTATTTACATAAGATTTTTTACCTGAAGAAGACAGAGTGGTGAAACAATTGTAGTGATAATAATAAAAAATAAATAATAAAAAATCATTTGTAGGAAAACACTTCATTTTCAATTATGTTAAGTCCAACAACTTAATTGCATCTTATTTGGCTTATCAAACCTTCCTATGTTTTGATATGACGGAAATGCAAAGAAACTGTATTTAAAAAAAATAAAATAACTGTATTTACATAAGATTATTTACCTGAAGAAGACAGTGTGGCGAAACAATTGTAGTGATAACAAATAAATTGTACATGGAAGTTAAAAATATATATATTATTAAGTAAAGTATTAATGTGGACTTAAAAATAACAGCCATATCTATTAATTTGTTCCTGTTTGTTCCTTTAATTATCTTTATTTTGTTTTGGATATACCCTATTTGGGTATATCCGGGGTCTTAGATTGCGATCCAGTTCAGAAATATATTTTCACAATTGAATCTGTAGTTTGAAGAAGGAAACATGGGCAAAAAAAATCAAAATTTGAATATCCACTGTAAACAGTTGCTTATAAGGGGGCTCCTAACCTGAAGTAAAACAAAGGATATTGTTACTGCAAACCAAACCAATAATAATAATTTAGTTAATCTTTAAAATCGATCGATGTGGAAATTCTAGCAAATTTTCTCCAATTTCCCAAAAAAATGGTATTTGGATTCGTTTCCTTCTTCAAACTACAGATTCAAATAGTTGTTAAACATAAGTTCCACTCTAATCGATTGGAGATTAAAAATTGGGGCCTTGTAGCTGGGATTATCAGTGTTATTATAGTTAATGTATAAATTTATGCTAAAAAAACACCGAGACTAAAATTTAATAATTTCAATACATTGTCCTGGGCGAGATATGAATCCACGACTATTGATTACTCGGAGCATTACTGAAGCACACGAAGTCATTAATATTGCAACTTTTGGTTATAGTATATTTGTTTAGTTATTTTTCTAAATTGTAATTATAAATAGCTTTTTATACGGAGCGAACCGCTGCTGGAAGAATCGTCGTCCAAACACTACATTTTTTTCCCAAAGCACACAATAAACCCGCATAACGAGGCATTATTTCAGCTTTAATTACACCTTGCTGATTCATATATCGTATACAATTTTGGTCTCGACAATCGTAAACATTATTATGCATTGCCTTATCGCAGCGGTCATCTCCCTCGCCCAATTGCTAAGCGCGCCATTATAATTACACACTTTTACAATAATTCATTTTAATAAACTAAGATCTCGTCGCTTTGATAGCCGCCTCACAAAATCTGGTTTCCGCCTCCAACAGAGACAGTCGAAATTAATTTAGGGCGAGCGGGAGTTCATTTGAATACAGTTATTGGAACAATTACGAACAACCGGTAATTATACATTTATATATCAGACGCCATCGTGGAAAAGTCCCCCTTTTTTGTAGCTTGTTTTAATAATTAGCATATTTGTTGTTTTAGGGGGTAGGTAATGGGGTGATGTATCGTTAGATGCGTGGTTGGCGCCGCTAGTAATTAAATATAAAAAAAGGTATGCCTTCATTAATAGCACAACGTGAAAAGTTAATGTGTGCGGTGGATATGAAAATTGCGAGGGCATGAAATTTTTCGCATATTAAAACGAAAAATTAAGTTGACAAACATGTACAGCGTTCGCGTGAGGCATTCGCAGCCCCCGTGTGGGTCCCGCAAATGCCACCCCAAATAGCGCGACCCCACACAGTCGCACAGGTATAAAAGTGGCGCCATTACGCAACCCTCGGCCACCCGACCCCCCAACAAAGACAAATTTCGGCGCATTACTTATGTTTCAATTCCCTTTTCAGCGGCAAACGTTTTAATAAATCTCTTCATGAAACTTTCCTTTTCAAATTTTGCGGAAAAAAGTTGCACAAAAAGCGGCAGATTCGGACCGCGGAAAGTTGTCGAATTCGGAAATTAATGGGGGGCCCCAGATATTGGCCCCATTGTCGCTGCCTAAACGAAACCGACGGCTCTTTGTCTCTGGGCTCGCTTTAATAGCAGGCCGCTTTTTTCGCCACTCCGGAATTAAGTGAAACGGTGGTGGAAAAAATTGCGTAATTTGAATACGAGAGCGCCACAGGCATTTGCATTTCGCGGCGCATCGATGGAGGCATTACGTTTGGTTTTTGCCTATCTGAAACTCTGGTTTTGGGTCAAAGTGCTAAAAGTTTACGTTTTAAGACATGACGTGGCTAATGGTGCTGTGATGAATATTATTTCATAAGTACATATTGAAGTTTTCCCCCATTATTAGAAACACATTTATACCACTTCACATTTGAACCTTTATAGAACATTATTTACATAGAAATTATTTTTGTCCATTTAAATATAAATACTTTACCAAACAAAGGTAGAAAAAACCAGAAAGGAAAAAGCCTTAATATACAATGTTTTACTACTGGTGCTATAAATAGCAAATATAAAACATTGTAATTTAGTGCGCATGGATCTGATAATAAAAGTACTTACTGTATTAAAATAATATTTATACTACATAATAATTCTAATAATACTTTCATTTATATTATAAAAAAAAAATAGTGCGAAAACTGCAAAGTAATAATAATTTAACTTTATGAAACATATTCTTTCGTATGTATGTGACCTTTATGTCATCAATCCATTCCATCAATGTTTCCCTGCCTAACTTTAGAATCTGCAACCTGGGATTATTTCAAAAGCATCGTAGATGGTTTCCAACTACAGACAAATTGTTACTGAATTATTGAAAAATTATTGTGAATTAGGTGCATGGATGTCACTCAAGATGCATTTTTTTGCATTCACATTTGAACTTTTTCCACAAAACCTGGGTGAGGTGAGTGATGAACAAGGAGAACGTGCTCATCAAGATTTAATGAAAATTGAAAGAAATTATCAAGGATTTTGGGACAAAAGTATGCTGGGAGATTATTGCTGGACTCTAATACGTGAAACTGACACAGATAAATACAAACGATGTTCAAACACTGCATTTACTTTTGAAATTTCATTTATTTTTGAATAAATTAACGTTTTTTTATTAAAAACATACGAAAATAATGATATTTTATATCTCGCAAACCTGACCTGATGGAAAAAAAACAGTTACAGATTCGAATTCAGCGCACCAAATTACCTTTGCAACCCTATTTTTTTGCTCCAGTTCAAAATATTGTATACCAGTGTAATTTTGATTGAATACCTACCTTTATGTATCATATTTTTCTTTATAAACATCTTATTCATATTTTTGCATTTAAGAAACTGCTCTCTAATATAAAAAATGCAAATTTAATTCACAAGAAACCTACGACTGGTGTCAGCATTTTGTAATTCAAAATTCACCGCTTCCCTCACCCTTATGCAGCAACTGCAGAAACCGAAACGTATCTGTGTTTTAAAGACAGACTTCCATGACGCCATTAAATCTCTCCCGTTTATTTTCCACTACATCAAAACCTAATCTAACAATTCCGCTGCACGACTCGCCGTTTCCAATACCTATCGAGATTACGGCCGACTGTTTATGCGCCCCTGCATTAATCTCCAGAACAAATTCGTTTTTGCATCGTCGTACGCCCAGCCAATTTGACGCTCCCTTCATCTCAGACCATAGTTTTTAGCATGATGGATGAAAAACGCACATCGCAATTGATTAGAGAAGGGGCCTTTATCGTTTCAACGTTTGATTCATGGTATGCTTCTTTAGACAGTTATGTGCACAATGCGATTTGTGAGGCAAATTGTATATAGCAAGATTAACTGAACGCAATGTAATTTTGATTCAAGTCTATATTATACTAACTCATATCAAGCTATACAATATAAAATATCAATCTTCTAAACTAATCTGATATGGCCCCATGGAGTTAAATGAATCCTATTAATAATATGTGTTATTATTGCCCAAATCATTCAAATAGTTCATCATCCATTCAAAACAATTATAAATATTCTAAAATTTCGCGAAAACATGCGGGAAATTTGAGAAAACTTCCTGTAAATTCAATTGAAGTATACACATTTTCGGGAAAGCATGCGGGGCATTTTAGAGAATTTCCTGAAAATTCAATTGAAGTGTACAAAATGTCCTGAAAATTCAGTTGTATGTACACATTTTCAGTTTTCTTGTATTTTTTTGCAATATAGATGAATTTCCAGATCGAGAACCATTTGACCGATATTGCCCTTATTTGGACATTGAATAGAGTGTAATCTAGGTAAAATCAGCCATAGTGGGTACCCCTAGGTACTCGCGTTTCTTCAGTAGGGCTTTATAAACAGCAACAATATCTTTAAAAACTATAATTGCCATATAAACCATAAAACAATGAAGTGTCGTACCTCAAGGGTTTCGGGGACAGATGAATGACAGGCACTGAAAATGCTCTATATTGGGCTATATCCCCACAAAAAAGTTTTTCACTCTTCCTCTAGGTTAAGTAGCCAGCTAACAAAACATAAAAATGCTACTTTATGCGAAGTTCAAGTTGCTTCAAGGGTTTCGGGGACAGATGAATGACAGGCACTGAAAATGCTCTATATTGGGCTATATCCCCACAAAAAAGTTTTTCACTCTTCCTCTAGGTTAAGTAGCCAGCTAACAAAACATAAAAATGCTACTTTATGCGAAGTTCAAGTTGCTTCTAGGCATTTTCGAGGTATGTTATACGACTAATTGAATCTTTCTGAGTGCACTCCCAGATTCGTAGCCCCAGCAGTCCCCGAGATATGCACTCTCAAAGTTTGTAATTAAAAAAAAAAATAGTAAAAATTGAGCAAAATTTCGATTTTTATAATCGTCTCGACGGTCCAATATTGTTGCCGTTAGCCTCATTCGGCTCAGACAGTGCATACAGGGTCCATACACAAGTAAAATATGAGGAAATAGAAAAAGTCCGACTGTGATATGATTATTTATATTAGTCAGAGATAACAATATTTATTAGGCTATTGACCCTCAGCCTTTCCGTCTTAATGCGTACAGATTTTCTTTACATTTAGAAGATTGTATATTTAGGTCTATATTTAATTATGTGTTTACGTAATTCTTAAAAATAATAAAATAATTTGTGAAAAACTGATTTGGCGTCCTTATGACCTAGTTATGTTGCCAAAATTATTAGTAAGTAATTTTTTTCTCCATAATTTAAAACTATTATTAATCAATTTTGAGTATTTGTCGATGGTGGAGGCGCCGGGTCACGAAATTTGGTTTGTATTTCGTAATTAGATTTGAGTTTAGAAATATGGCGTAAAGTTATTCTTTCATAGTTTCTACATAATCTATTATAATCTGTCAAATTTTCAACTGTATTTACGATAATCTATCAAATTATCTATCGTATCTATCAAAATCTGTCGAATTTTCTACTGTTCTATTAAAATATGTAGTCGTTAAAATCTCTAAAATTTTCCACTGTGTCCATGACAATTTGTCTAATATTCAACAGCAACTGCTACTATCAGAATAAGTAATTTAATAAGTGAATCTGTCATTTTGAACTGCAGCTGTCAAAATCTGTCAAGTTTTAATAAATTTGCAACTATGTCAGATCATAAGTCAAAATTTCTGCTGTATCAATAAGAATAATTTATTTACGTGCTATTACATAAAGTTTACACTTTCCTTATCTTTCTTTTATCTATTAAAACCTGTAACATTTTCTACTGTATTTACCAAAATGTCTGAAATTTTCTACAGTATTTACCAAAAGGTGTCATTTTTGCTACTGTATCTATTAAAATGTGTAATATTTTCTAGTGTTACCACTAAAATCTGACAACTTTTCTACTGTATTTGTTAAAATATGTCTCATTTTTTACTGCATCCATTAAAATCTGTCATCTTTTCTTTTCAATTTTTCTACTGTATCTATTAAAATCTGACAATTTTTCTACTGCATTTCTTAAAATAGGTCTTGTTTTCTAGTGTATCCACTAAAATCTGACAAATTTTCTTCTATATCCATGAAAATCTGACAAATTTTCTCTATTAACTTTCTAAATCAGTTAAACTTTCACTTTAAGTTGTCAAAGCATTCAACTACTACTATCAGAGTAAGCCATTTTTTAAGTGAATGTATCATTTTCAACTGCAGGTCAATATCCATCATGTTGTAACAAATTTGCAACTCTATTTTACAATACTAAGTTTATACTTTCTTTATCTTTCTTTTATCTATTAAAACATGTAAAATTTTCTACTGTATTCACCAAAATGTGTGAAATTTTCTACAGTATTTACCAAAAGCTGACAATTTTTCTACTGTATCTATTAAAATCTGTCATACTTTCTACTGTACCTACTAAAATCTGACAATTTTTCTACTGCATTTCATAAAATATGTCTTGCTTTCTAGTGTATTCACTAAAATCTGTCAAATTTTCTTCTGTATTCATGAAAATTTGACAAATTATCAACAGAAACTTTTGAAATCAGTTAAAATTTCACTTTATCAATGTTGTCAATATGTTATCAAAGCAATCAACTACTACAGTCAGAATAAGCCATTTTTTAAGTAAATCTGTCATTTTCAACTGCAGGTCAATATCCATCATGTTGTAACAAATTTGCAACTCGGCCAGATCATATGTCAAAATTCCTGATATATCTATTAAAACATGTCATATTTTCTACAGTAGCCACTAAAATCTGACAATTTTTTTACTGTATCGATTAAAATCTGCAAAATTTTCCTCTGTATCCATTAAAATCTGACAAATTTTCAACACGAACTTTCGAAATCAGTTAAACTTTCACTTTAAGTTGTCATAGCATTCAACTACTACTGTCAGAATAAGCCATTTTTTAAGTGAATCTGTCATTTGCAACTGCAGCTGTCAAATTTCATCAAGTTTTAACAAATTTTCAACTTGGCCAGATCACATGTCAAAATTCCTACTGAAACTATTAAAACATGTCAAATTTTCGACTGTATTTACCGAAATCTGTCAAATTTTCTACACTATTTACCAGAAGCTGTTAATTTTTCTCCTCAACTTATTAAAATCTGTCATATTTTCTACTGTATCCACTAAAATCATCAATTTTTCTACTGTACCTATTAAAATATGTAGCATTTTCTACTGTATCCATTAAAATCTGTAAAATGTTCTATTGTATTCATGAAAATGCGACAAATTTTTAACAGCAACTTTCGAAATTAGTTACTCTTTAAATTTAGTTTGTCAAAGCATTCACTGCTACTGTCAGAATAAGCCATTTTTAAAGGGAATCTGTCATTTTCAATAGCAGCTGTCAAAATCCGTCAAGTTTTTTCAAATTTGCAACTCGGCCAGATCATATGTCAAAATTCCTGCTGTATCTATTAAAACATAACAAATTTTCGACTGTATTTACCAAAATCTGTCAAATTTTCTACAGTATTTAACCAAAGCTGTGAATTTTTCTACTGTATCTATTAAAATCTGTCATATTTTGTACAGTACTCACAAAAATTTGACAAATTTTCTACTGTATCTGTTAAAATCTTTCAAATGTTCCACTGTATCCATGAAAAATTGACAGATATTCAACAGCAACTGCTACTGTCAGAATATCCATTTTATAAGTAATCTGTTATTTTCATATTCAAATAAATTAGTTTCATGTTCATTTTCTGCGGTATCTATTAAAATTTGTCAAATTTTCTTTCGTATCCATGAAAATCTGACAAATTTTCAACAGTAACTTTTGAAATCATTTAAACTTTCAGTTTAAGTTGTCAAAGCAATCAACAACTACTATCAGAATAAGCTATTTATTAACTAAATCTGTCAGTTTCAACTGCAGCTGTCAAAATCCGTCAAGTTTTAACAAATTTGCAACTCGGCCCGATAATATGTCAAAATTCCTGCTGAATCTATTAAAACAGGTCAAATTTTCGACTGTATTTACCAAAATCTGTCAAATTTTCTAAAGTATTTAACAAAAGCTGTCAAATCTGTCCTATTTTCTGCTGTATGTACTAAAATCTGCAAATTTTTCTACTGTATCTATAAAAAAAAATATTTTTTTTGAAAATTTTGAAAAATTCTTTGAGGTTTTCAGACCTCATAATTTTTGAAACAGTATCTTTCGACATCATATAAACTTTCAGTTTATGTTGTCGAAGCATTCAGCTACTACTATCAGAATAAGCCATTTAGCCAAGTCTGTCAAATTTTCTTCTGTATCCATGAAAATCTGACAAATTTTCAACAATAACTTTCGAATCATTTAAACTTTCAGTTTATGTTGTCAAAGCATTCGACTACTACTATTAGAATAAGTCATTGTTTAAGTAAATCTATCAGTTTGAACAGCAGTTGTCAAAATCGGTCAAGTTTTTTACAATTTGCAACTCGAACTTGAGATCATGTGAAATTCCTGCTGTATCTATTAAAACACGTCAAATTTTCTACTGTAATTACCAAAATCTGTGAGTATTTAACAAAATTGACAGCTTTTGTTAAATACTACTCTGTCATAAATTCTGCTGTATCTACTAAAATCTGACAAACTTTGCAAATCTGACAGTTTCGCAAAAGTCATGGAAATATTTATAAAAAATCTCAAATATTTCGAAAAAATACCAGAAAACTGTTTGCAAAATTTCTCCAAAATGTAATTGAAAAGTACAAATTCTATTCATCTTGAAAATTTTCATAAATATTCAGGAGAGTTCTATGGATTTGCTAGGAAATCTAAAAATTAAAGAGATTATAAGAAACATGATATACAAATAATATAATCTTTAATATATTTATGTTGACATGACATGACACTGTTTCCTATATGTATTATAATCAAACTATAAAAAAAAAGTATTTATAAAATGGCTTACTCTGGCAGTAGCTGTTGCTGTTGAATATATGTCAGATTTACATGAATACAGTAGAAAGTTGGTCAGATACATATGATGTATAAATTAATTGTTAAATTAAGGGAATATTTCCTTAAACTTTCCTTTCCTTAGTAGAACTTAATGCATATTTTTTAAATTTTTAAAGTATAACTATTCCTGTCATAATAATAACCCATACTTGTCAATTCAGAAAATTGCATCCTCGATTTTCTCAATTATTTTATACAGAAACCTCTTGAAATTTTCAGAAGAATTGTGCTAAGTTATACTAAATATAAATCTGGTATTAAATATGTAATTAATAATTTTTCAAAAAATTCAGTTAATATTAACCCATAGTTTTTAACCTATTTATGTTGATGGTCAGATGGTCAGCTACCAAAAAGGTAGCAGAATGAGGATTACTTAGCTAAAAATAGGAACGACTAAAACCTTATCTAAATTTCTAAAGTATATGATAAATCTTCTTTTTTTTTTTAATTCTGATGAATTATGCGTTATAATCCCAGTAACATGTACTTATAAGATCTTGACTTTTCGTTGAAATAATTGGCAGAAATACAACTCGTTTTACAAGATGTTATGTATACTCCATTCAACATTGATGTAAAGCTTGGTTTTACAATATGCGTAAAATGTGAACAACTTTTTTATACTTTGTTTTAAATTTGTCGTTTTCGTAAGGAAAACAGCAACGTCTCGCTGCCTGAATATTAATCGCGCCGAATTGAGCCTGAATAATGCACAACAGTCGCGCTTTCAGAAACTTTCCGTTAAATGATTAAAAATTAATAATTAAATGCGAACTCCCTCGCCGTGCGACTCGCAAAGTAAACGGCGGAGTCGCGGCCGCACAATCCATCAGCAACACGAGCTTAATTGCTAATGTATGTTTTTGCCTGGATCCGGACGGATTTAAGTGACTAGTTATGGAAGTTTAACGAACAAGGGAGGCGTTCCCATTGAAACCGAGCATAATGCTGGGGTCAAACTGGAGACAACTTCGCACGCGTCGAGACATTAAGCATCCGATATGTACATTTAATTTAGTGCACTTGCTCAAGTCGTGATAATCCGTACTTGGGAGTGTTTGACTAAGTTTCCTATATAAATGCGGACGATGAGGGCCGGCTCACCGGAAAAGTCACTCGGCACTATCTCCGCCATAACGGCCGTACTTAGCATAATCGTTATTTACGCTATTTATTAAATTCCGGGATAAGCGAAAGAGAGAAGCGGCGATACTTTCGCAATATGAAATTGCAGAGACGGACTGGGCAAATACGTAGAAATTCATATTTTTAATTTCAAATTTAAATCTTTAACAAGCGTAATAAAAAAAAAATCTTCTTAAACAGACACAGAGAAATAGTCAACAAATGCATGTAGCCAGCACAAGTACAGAGAAAAAGTCATACAAACAATCAGTCATTAACAAGTCCGAAAATAATAATAAAAATGAAACCCAAAAGCAAGATCAAAACGCTTCCGTTCAAAACTCTCTTCAGCAAATTATGGAGTAATTAACAAAAATGGATGAACGTATAAGCAGGCTTGAACATAGCACTAAAGGAACTATTTCCCAAAACCGCAATGTCACGTAACATTACATATGGGATGGAATGCCAATGGACTCTTGCAACACCAACAAGAATTGCAAGCAGTCCTAGATATAGAAAATATTGACATATGTCTTATTTCCGAGGCCCATTTTACAAGAGAGTAATTCATTAAATTCAAACGATATAAGGTATATCACACCATATATCCTGGAAATACAGCCAGAGGTGGTAGTGCTATCATAATCAAGAAAATAATTGAACATAACCAAGAGACGGGATATAAAACAGATGAATTTCAAGCTGCTTCTGTAAATGTTAAAACAAAAAGTTACAATATCACTCTGCAGTTTACTGTCCGCCTAGACATGCTCTCAAAAAAGAACAATATTTAGACTTCATAAATAAACAGGGATATAGATTTATCATTGGAGGCGACTATAATGCTAAACACATTCAATGGAGATCTAGACAACCAAATACAATAGAAACGGAACTACTACAAGCAGTCAACCAACTAGGTTCGTATTCTTGATATACCACGGTGCATCAACAATACCCCGCAGTACCTTATTTTGAAATGTTTGTATAATTTGTCTACTACTATACTTAGTGCAACCCCACAGCTGTGCGCCATACATCCAAACAGGTCTAAGTACCTGTTTATATATCAGAAGTTTATTATATAGAGATAGGCTGAATTTTCTGCCAATCAGCAAGTACATTTTTATATATTTAATATTTAGCTCTTCTTTTTTTTTCTTAACGTGCGCTTTCCAGCAAAGTTTAGCGTCGAGTGTCATGCCTAGGTATTTAGCAGTATTTTCATATGGTACTATCCGGTTGCTGATAGTTACTAGGATGTGTTGTACGTGTCTGTTCAAAAAATTAACATGAACCGATTTTACGTCATTAAGTTTTATACACCATTTTTTTGTCCAGTTATATATTTCTGTGATAGTTTCTTGCAATTTTCTTGTAGACTGGTCATTTCTGTTGCCTACCGCTAATATCGCAGTGTCATCCGCAAAAGAAACAGTGCTATTTTCTACCTGTGGAAGGTCACAAGTGAATAACAGGAGTGGTCCTAGTACACTTTCCTGTGGGACTCCCGTTTTGATTTCTTTGAGCTCAGAGTAGGTGTCATCTTGTTTAATTCTGAAGAATCTCTCTGTTAGGTATAATTTCAGTATGTCTGTATATTGTTTGGGAAGAATTTGTTTTAATTTGTAGTTTAGTCCCTCTTACCAGACCTTATTGAAGGCTTAGGCTACATCCAAAAATATTGCGGAGCAAATCTGTTTCCCCTCTAGCGCATTTTCGATAGTATCGGTTATTCTATGCACTTGATCATTTGTCGAGTGTTTACTTCTAAACCCAAATTGGTGGTTTGGGATCAGGTTTTTTCTTTCAATAATCGGTTTTAATCTTTTGGGCAGGAATTTTTCAAAAGGTTTAGATATTGCTGGTAGAAACGAAATTGGTCTATATGACTTAGCTTCATGCGGTGGTTTACTTGGCTTCGCCATCATTATAACCTCCGCCACTTTCCATAATCCTGGTACGTAATTTAATCTAAAGGCAGCGTTAATTAGGTTTGTGAGTTTTACTATACCTTTTCTCGGTAGCTGCTTTAGTACTTCTCCGGTAATTAGGTCGTATCTCGGTGCTTTGGTATTTATGTTGTTTTTGATTTCATTTTTGACTTCTGTAGGGGTCGTAGGTTTGATCTCTTTATATTCTTGGATAATTTCTTCTTCAATTATGATTTCTTCTTCTTGCTCCTCATTGGGTTGAAAGATATTTTCAAGGTGCTCAGCAAACCTTTGAGCTTTTTGTTCATTATTTCTGGCCCATTTACCATCGGTTTTCCTAATGGGAGGAATTAGCGTAATAGGTGTTTTGATCCTTTTTGTTGCCTTCCAGAGCGAGTACTCAGTGCTCTTGTCGTTGGTTAGCTCTCTCAGGAAGGTGCTTACTGTGTTATTTTTTAGGTCTTTTATGTCCCTTCTAAGTTGTTGGGTGAGATTGTTTAGTACAGTTTTATCTTGCGGGGCTCTTGTATGTTGCCATCGTTTCCTTGATTTCCGTTTTTCAGCTAATAACTCTCTAATTTCTGTAGGATAGTTGTTTCCCTTGTATCTTCTCTTGGATTCCGGCGTGTTATCACAAGCTGCTTGCTGGATATCAACTATGAATTTTTCTACTTCAGTGTATAGTTGTTCTGATTTTTTAATGGTACCTTTAAGTTTATCCTTCCTTCTAGGCTTTGTTTAAAATTTTCACCGTCTGTACGTTTATTGACCAGTGCTGCTTGCTGGATATCAACTATGAATTTTTCTACTTCAGTGTCTCGTTGTTCTTGATTTTTTAATGGTACAATTAAGTTTATCTTTCCTTCTAGGCTTTGTTTAAAACTTTCCCAGTCTGTGCGTTTATTGACCAGTGCTGGTTATTTTTCTGGATGATATTCTCACTTATTGTTAGAACTATTAAGGAATGATCGGAATTCATGTCATGGCTTTCATCTATTTGCAAATAGTTTTCTGATACATTCCTGATTATGAAGAAGTCTATCAAGTCTGGTATTTTGCCAGGGTCGGTAGGCCAGTACCTTGGCTGTCCGGTAGACAGGGCTTCACATTTTAAGTCATTTATTGCACGTAATAGTTCTTTTCCTTTTGTTGTAGTTAACCTAGATCCCCAGTATGTATTTTTTGCGTTGTGTCCGCCCAATATGAATCTTTTCCCTAGACATTTGAGGAATTCTACGTATTTGTCTTTCTTTAACGAGTGTTAGGGGGGTGGGGGCATTATATTCCCGCTACAGGAATGGAGTAATTTTTGGTTTTGATACTTACGGCCTTGCTTGTATTTCTTCTGTATCATATTTGGTTTCTTCATTATGCTGGATATTTTCTTTTATTATCACAGTGCTTCCCTCCTTGGCAGTGTTATCGGGGTGGATTGTGTGATAGAATTTGTAGCCCCTAAACTTGATAAAATATTGTTTGGTGAAGTGTGTTTCCGCTATGAGACATACATCCACCTTTTCTATGTCGAGGACAGCCTGCAATTCTTGTAAGTGTTGCAGGAGCCCATTGGCATTCCATGCCATGATTTTAAACGTATTCGCCATTTTTGTTGCTTTTGGCTATAGCCCCCTTAGCACTGTATTCTATTTTCTTGAGTCTTTCACCAAATGAGGTGATGAGCGCTTCTTGCTTGTTAAGCTTCGCTAATATGAGCTGCAGCGTCTGGCTTACGTCGTCATTCTTCGGGTTCTTTTTCTGGCTGATTGGGGTTTCCTTCACTTCCTCTACGGTTTTTTCTAAATATGTTTTACGTTGGTCACTGATGTATTGATTTTCAGCATCCCTATTTTTTTGTTCCTGGGCTGTTCGTTGCTGAGGTAGGTTTAGCTTTTTCTTAGTCATGTTTTTGGTTTTATTTTTTTGAAGTTCTTTAGCTATACTACAACCTCGATAGCTGGCAGGATGTGCTTCTCCGCTAAACATTTAGGTTTAGCATTTTCGTTTTTTTGCTCCAGTCTTTAGCGTGGTGTTTTCCTGCACACTTGACGCATCTTGGCTCTTTATTACAATACCTTTGGGTATGCCTAAAAGCCTTGCACGATTTACATTGCGGAACAAAATAAGATTTTATGAGTGGCTGTATATCTATTTTACATCCTAAGATGTTCGGTAATTCATATATCTTCTTTATATTTTTGTCAGCTTTAAAGTTTAACATAAACATGTCTTGTGGGTCTTTGCTCCCCCATTTCAATTTATTTGCAGCATCTATCACTTCACTATTTCTTTAAGTGTTTGGCAAAAATTAAAAAAAAACTATATCTTTGGTGTACGAATTAAGCTATTCAGTTCCTATGCCCCGGTGCCTTCATAGAAAAAAGGACCAATCAATATGTATACTTTTTATCTTATCTTTAAAATAAAGTTTAAAATATTGCTGTTTGGGATAATGTTTTCTATTTGGTAGAAGTTTCATATATTATTTGAAATTTTGAAATATTCCTTTTCTGTTTGCGGACGTGAGATTATCAGGTCATCTCGGGTAGCGATATGCTCCTATATCTTCTGATGCTCGCGTAATATTCAAATTGAATCCTATACAGTGTAGGGATTGCTCAGATTGATTAGACACCGATCAAAATCTTAAGTTGTTGTCACTCATGCAGATTCTCTTCTGTGTGATTTCAACGTCCAGTTGGCCAGTCCATCCCTGTGCGGTCGCTCCTAGCATAACGTCCCAGCAGATGCAGCCCTCTTCTCTCCCAATTTCCCCACTTTCCCAATGAAAAATGCAGCGGCGCTTAAGCTCGGCCATGATGTGCTGTGAATGTGTATAATAAAAACTTTTATCGCGCCTCCTGTTTTACCGCTCCGCACAAAATGTGTTTACATTGATACGCCTGGGGCGTCATCCCGAGGGCTAAGCGAGCACAATGAGCCCCGTTAATTAAGGAAGATGTAAGAATAATGGGGTACGACGTCGGGGAGGGAATATTTACTATGGACTTAGTCGAGCACGGCTGTTTTGCGGACCCGAAGAAATAATTAACCGCATTATTTGCGCGGAATGACTGCTAATCCGATACAATCTAAGCCCCGAGTTATGTAGCTAATGAAGCCGACGTTTTGTTTAATTAAGGCCCTGATCAGCGGACGCTGTACAATTACATCCTGCGGGGCATAAAGCTCTAAGTGAATGTTTTGAACCGTACCATTCATGCGAGCTTTTTTTGGCTCATTACGAACCGTATTGTTATGGTTATAGAAGCATAAACAGCTCCATGTAACGATTCATAACTTCTACCTGTAGGTAACCGTGGTATGCATATACTTCCCTTTAGGGCGAATAATCATGAATCACCGGAACGACCAGAAAATCTACGCCACACCAATATTATGGCAATGTCCAAATAACGATGCTTTAAATACCTTACCTGTCAATTTTCGCTAAGCAAACTGGCATCAGGGTACGATGAGGGTGCCCCTGGATCGGACACGTATCGATGAGCCTGTTTAGTGACCTCTGCATTTCGACGGCGAAATAGGCTCGTTATTTATTCATTTTTATAAATTGAAACGAAAAACTTTCCCATCCGACACGCACACGTTACGGACGCGTCCGAATTATCCGATGACGTCCTCGTGAAAACGTAATGCGGCTCGGGATTTACATACCGAAACTTTCCGGGAGTGATAAAATAGGAATGATGGATCAGACGTGAAATTCGCAAACCCATCGCGTTGCGTGTGTTTTTTTTTTTGTAGCGGCGCCGCATTATCATAAAAAAAGGGCGGACTGAATACATTGAGTTGCAAATGATTAAAGTCGTTCAATTTGTTGCCGTGTAATTAATTAGGTAAATTTCTCCAGCTTTTTGTTGCCCAAGTTTCGCCAGGCACCTGTAAGAAGAGGTAAATTGAATCTAAGTAAGGTAAATTTATACCCCCTATAAATTAAACAACTATTATAATTTCTTATTAACGTACATCACAGATCCCACCTACTGACACCTTACCATACATGCAAAAAACTGATATGAGCAATATAACGCCTCTCTATCCCAAATACTGATGAAATTAATCCTAACAGTTAATTTTGCAGAAATTGCAAAACATGCAACATTCTGTAAAAAGATGCAGTATGCACCATTTAAAACACCAAAGTTAGATATCTTTCAGGAAAATCCGGTAGGCTATAGAAAAAACATGATTGCACCATAACATTTTTCAGGACACTACTAGTATACTAACTTAGTGTACACTAGTAGTGTTCTGAAAAATGTTTTCAGCCTAGAATTAAGGGAGTGGAATGTTTACAATTTAAGCTTAAAATTAAGAAAATATACTGGGTAGGTACATAATAAATAAGAATAACTGATAAATGATTGTATACCTATTAAGTGTAACAACCCATTTAATATGTATGTTGTTAAAACATGCAGCATTCTGTAAAAAGATACAGTATGCACCATTTAAAACACCAAACTTAGATATCTTTCCAAAAAAATCCGGTAGCCTATGGAAAAAACATGATTGCACCATGATTGCACCATAACATTTTTCAGGATACTACTTGTGTACTAACTTATTGTACACTAGTAGTATCCTGAATAATGTTTTTAGCCTAGAATTAAGGGAGTGCAATTTTTACAATTTGAGTGTTGAATTAAGAAAATATACTTGGTAGGTACATAATAAATAAGAATATCTAATAAATGATTGTATACCTATTAAGTGTAACAACCCATTTAATATCTATGTTGTTAAAACATGCAACATTCTGCAAAAAGATACAGTATGCACCATTTAAAACACCAAAGTTAGATATCTTTCCGGTAGGCTATGAAAAAAAAATGATTGCACCATGAATGCACCATAACATTTTTCAGGACACTACTAGTGTACTAACTTATTGTACACAAGTAGTGTACTGAAAAATGTTTTCAGCCTAGAATTAAGGTGCAATTTTTACAATTTAAGCTTAGAATTAAGAAAATATACTTGGTAGGTACATAATAAATAAGAATAACTAATAAATGACTGTGTACCTATTAAGTGTAACAACCCATTTGATATGTATGTGAACATTTCCATTACTATTCGACAACTTTTGCAAATGCGCTATTTTAAAGATAATCGCCTAAATTTTAAATCTAGAAAATTTTAAATTTTAAAGTTCATAACTTTTTCTAAGTAAACGACAAAAAGGTTTTTAATGTTTTTTGCGGGGAAAGTTAGCATTTAATCTGCTTTAAAAAGCCTAAAAGCCTTTTCATGCTTCGGAAATTTTTGACCCAAAAAAAAGTTGTCGAAAAGTAGTGGAAATACTCATGTGTATAGCTGTAGAGCTAAATAACCGTTTCTATTATTATTAAATACAAAATTTAATTAAATGTATTAATATACAGCAGGTTGCTTGTAACAAGTTTATTATGAGTTTTTTTATATATAACAGCTTCGCAGATATAAACTGGACACTGAAAAATCAACCACCCTCTATTCCAAATTTAAAAATTCCTACCAGCCTTGGTCATTTTATACATCCTGTTAAAAATTATAGGTCTATTTTTTTATTATTTTGGTATTTTCAATATTAATAATAATAGTAATAATAATTATTATTACGGTCATAGCTACACCCTCTCCCAATTTAACAGCAAATGAAGAACTGCAACATCAGATATTTATATAGTGAATTGATTTTTATTTCTTGATATACCTATTTACATAGACTAAATTTTTCCTAAAACTTGAAGTTCAATGTCACTGAAACAATTTAAAAATTCCAAATTTTGGATTTTTAAAATTTTTCATGAATTGAAATGGTTCAAAATTGATAGACGAATTGCAAATTACTGAAATTAGAAAATAAAGTGTAAAATTCAACAATTATGTTACATACACGCGTATGTGTGTACACATAGACAATGTAAATCTAATACTGTTAAGATTTATTACAAATAAAAAAATTGAAAAAATAAAATAAAAAATAACATGAAAATCTTAATTTAGAAATTTGAGACGGATAGATAACCAGTAAAATATTATTACTACTAGTAGAATTTGAAAATATCAATTATTAATGGAAATGTAATTGGAATAAAATTAAAAAATTAAAACAAAGTTTTGCAAAATGAAAATTAAGATAATAAAGAAGTGCAAACTTGATTACGTTTACAAGACAAGAAGAAACTTATTCGTTTGGAGATAAAAATGCGTAAAATCTGTTTGTTTTTCTAAGTTATAAAGTCAATTATTCTGAAGTAGTATTTTAAAAGGCAATATTTTGAATTTACTTGTGAATTACTACATAGTTTCATAAGATGCATTAACAAATTTCTGACAGTTTAATAAACAATTATTGGGCATTTGAATCCCGGAAGCAGTTTAAAAAAAATTATAACCTGAAGGAAATAATATGGAATTATGTAACATGGCGCTGGAGATCCTATGCTAGGTCAAGAGGCGAACCTAGGAGACTTAATCACATTTTAATGGGATCGAAAGAAGACGATTCAATAAAACTTATCTATATACAAATGCGTTTGGTATAGCCAGTATTCAGCTTCAACGTTAATTTAAAAAAAAAATGCTTAAAAAAGAGATTGATTTGGATGTTGTTTGGTATGATACTTTATACGGGTATAACTCATATTTTGACATAATATTGTTATTATCAGTAGACCGGTTGTGTATAAAACAAGTGAGGCCCAACATTAATACATTCATATGTTTTAATTACAAAAGCCAATAGATTAAAAAAAAAAAACAAATCGAACGGAGTCATTCATTGTTAAGTTTTTTTTTGTATCTTTATAGTTTTTAATATGTGTTACAGTTTCGGTACAAAAAATAAAATATGAGTGACTGTGCTACATATAATAGAAGTTTTGACACAAATAATTGAATTTTCGAAGGTAATTATTTTAATTAGCTGCAATGATTCGAATATCTGAAGAGAAATTCATAGTTTGACAGAAATATTAAAAAAAATTGCAGTTATCATTGGTTGTAGATTATCGATTGGCAGTAATGAAACTCAGGTAAAACGTAACGTAAATTTAAAAAAATTGAAATAAATGCACAAATTTTGCAGTTGTCATTGAAATTTTAACAATATATATGAAATTTTGAAAACAATTAGTGACTTCTAACAAATTTTCATCACTATCACATTTCCATAGATTATATCCTATTTTTTATAATATTATTAATAAAATTTTAATAATTCAACAATATTTTAATGATTACCTTCGAATTCTCAATTATTTTTGCTGATATTTTGATGATTTTGTCATAATTTTAATTATATTTATCTGGATAACAATAATCACTAATACTTTCAATGATTACTACCAAAAATTAATTTATTTCTAAGAAAATTTTAATTATTTTATCACATTTTGAATAATTACTTTCGTCAAAATTATTTATGCCAAAGTTTTACTGATTTTGGCATCATTTTAATTATGTATGTATTTATAAACATATCAATTATTACTGTGAACTTATATCCTAAATTTGATGTAAATTCAACAATTACCTCCAAATGAATTACTGCGAAATTGCAATTATTTTCAATTTCCAAAATAATTTACATTTCAACAGAAATAATAGAAATTTTGACACAAATAATTAAATTTTCTACAATAATTATTTAAAATTGGCAGCATCCTTCGAATTTTCAAATAGGAATTCACAGTTTGACGGAAATATTTGAAAATTTTGCAGGAATCATTAAAAGTTTGGCGGTTATTTTATAAATCGTAAACTAAAATTTAAAAAAATGGAAATTATTGCAGATGCTATTATTTTAATTTTACAGTTGTCATTGAAATTTTAACTTTATATTTGAAATTTCCAAGTTGGTTAGTATCGGTTAGCAGTCACTAAAATTTCTGAAAATGTATCTACTAAATATTTTGAAAATTGAATGCCAGATCTGTATACAGTATGTCTGAATATATATCCTGTGAAAATTTGACCACTAGTATGTCTCGAATAAGTGAGAAATTTGAATATTTAACTTTCCGAGTTGATAGGACTTTATAAATATTCACGGTTGAATTACTACCCTTCAACGGAAAATTGGCAAGTGTCACTTATAGGGTGTATTCTCAGATTCTGAAATTTCTGAAAATTTATCGATTATATTTTGAAAAAGAATGTATGGCAAAAAGTGCATGCGTGCATCGACAAGATTGCGGGGAAAACTCGTAGCTGGCGATGGAGTAAGTGGTTAAGTAATTCGTAAGTAGTACGAATGAAAATTTTATTTGAAGCACAGTGAAATTAGACGCTCGCTCTCGATGGAGCCCCTCTACAAAATCGTATACTTTTCAATGTATCTTTTGTATAAATAAATTTGTAGCGTTTAAAAAATGCATAAAAATTTATCTGGTCATCTGTATTCTTAGTTGTAGTAAGTCATCTGTAAATTTAATCATTCTTTACGACTAGACATGAAGATTTGCGCCGTATTCCCTAAATTTCCTGTTGAATCGCCATAAATATTTGCATAATAACATGATTCAATCAGCGATAATTGCTCGCGATCGTCTGGATGGTTCTTAAAGCGGAATGAATAGACATTTGTTTTGCATAATTGAAAACTACAAATATCCGGAGCGGAGGAGTGAGAGGGCCCTCGGCGCGCAGATAAACAACTCCTCCCCGGTCCCAGGCGTTGTGCTTGCGCGTTAACTGTTTTCAATTACAATTGAAGTTCGAAAATTAGGCATTTACAAATTAGCGTTTCTGGTGCTCGAGGTGGCTCGAAAGCCGCACAGAGTGTTGCCATAGATCAAGCCCTTTTAATTCGGCATTTAGGGGCGGAAGCGCCCGCAAATTTGTAGTCCAAACAAACCGATGGTGCGTATAATCGTGTACATTTGGAGATGCAAACCGGAGACCCGGAGGGAATTATATCAATCACGGAGGTAGTTCGGGCTTTGCAAGAGAACACGTTGGCCGAAGACCCTCTTTAATCTGAAACTAAAGCAATAACATCCGAGCGCGGATTTGCCCCTAACCCATGTCCGACCGCTAATTGCAGAATAACTGCAGAGCTGGGAACATATTTTGATTGTGCACATGTGCTTACACCCCTTGTTACGGATTTTTAGATGCTGCATCCCAGTTTGTAGATGAGAGTTTGATTGCACGGGGGCATGGCTGCAGCCTCTGTTGTGGATGTGCACTCTATTTGAATATTCCCAGCTTGCATAACGCAGACAGCAAGATATTCGGCTTAATGAAATTCTTTCTCCGCCCAATTTGGGAAATTATATTCCGCATTAAGCCGAACCGCATCTGCGAATCTCGTGTTTTCAGACGCCACGTATGCCCAATAAACGTTTAATTAAATCACGGAGCGCCGCCGCTCTGAATCGAATTCGCTTTTAGGGGGTGCAAAACGCAATAAATAAATCCACGGAAATTACTCGGCGACATTTACACAAATTAAACGCGACATTTTATGCAAAGCACAAGTACAAATAATAAAGGGGTTTGCAATAATAAGGGTCAAATGAATGCCACCCTCATGGACGAAAAAGGGGTTTTGTGCAGCCACCATGGATTCCCACCCCTATATATGAAAAACGACCTCTGGCGGCGCGCTCGCAGATTTCATTACCGATACGTTCTTTTGTGCCGCAATGATTAACTGACCATGATACCGAGATATTATTTTATTTCGTCCTCTCGCTCTCGCCGCTGTTTTTTTTTTAGGCGCCATTCGAATTATCTTCCCCGGTGATATACGGCACGTTATAGATACATTTCGCATTGTTATGCAGATTTTTTGCAAAAGCGCTCGTGCAAAATGAGAGCGTCGTAAATAAAACAAACCGCACATGAAACAACGACCTTTGATTCCCTTTTAATTAAACTACATTTTAATTCGCCCAGGCCATACACGACTCCCGTTTTATATTGCGGATTAATTTTTTTACTGCCGCTCGCGTATTCCCGCTGTTTTCAACATTTTTATAGTGTGCAAAGAACAACAGCATCAATTTTTATCAAAATATATTCGTAGAGCTCAAAAGCGCTGTGTACCCACAATAGCATCGGTTTTCACAATCAAAATATCGCGAAATACGTGGGTTCAATGTGTGCATTGTAAAAATGGATTTGCGCGAATAGGCGGAAATTGCATGCTCACAGGCAATTACAGCGGCCAACGCCACGTTAGGATCAACAGAAAAACAATAAAGGAAAAATATTGAATGCAATTGCTTCAATTAACCTACTACATGACTATTTTATTTTCTCGATGAATTGCGCATTATATGGCAATGTCTCGCGATTAATCCTTTTCACTGGAAAGTAATTAGATAATGGACTATGTGTTAGTTGTACTTAATTTAAAGCTTCAAATTTCTAACAAAAATGTTGCATCATTTTATCCTTGTTTATGTGTTCCTCTGTTACCATACATACAAGCAAAATATTAGTATATAATACCAAATAACATATCAACGCAACGAATATGTACTTGTATATAAATGAATCGATATTACAATCAAAATAATTGACCCAAGGCTAATATCGAAAAAAATCTGAAGGTACTTGAATTCATATGAAAACCTTATATTTATGTAATTCTGATAAAAGTGTGAATAATTCTGGTGATTCCAGTAACCCATGCTAAAGAAAGAAAATTAAAAACGCTTCAGGTCAAAAAATTAATATAAAAAATATTACATAATGCAAATACCACTTAGAACATACAGAGTGGTCACTTTTACTACTCCCACCATTAGGATCTATTAAACGAAAATATATACAGAGTTGGTCAAAAGGGATAAAGGATTCTCATTTTTGTGCCTTTCAATATACTGAAACGAAATCTGGGATATCTTGCACAGTTCCTGAAATATCGCTGAAAAACTGAAACAGTGCACTTTCCTTTTCCTTTTACAACTCTATTACTTTTGAATGAAATTTTACGAAACTTGGCACTCTTAAATTTTTCGACGTCAGTTTTCTGATCACAGTGCCAAAAATTTTCTGCTCCAAGTAGTTGCCAACATTTTCATAGTTAATTTTTGATTTTCTTATGGCCGCAATATTGAATTTTAATGGCATTCAAAAATTACGATTTCAACCATGTTTAACACATGGGTAATCTGACATTATTTACTACCAAAAATCGATAATTTTTTTTTTAGCAAAAATCAAACTGCTGTGGACTGCTCTAAAATTCAAGTTGCCATGGAATAAGAAATTTCACATTTCTTCATACAAAGAAAATAAGTTCTGAGTAATTTTATTGTGAATAAAGTGCAAGAAAGGAGATGATATCTTTGATTAGTAAAAAGGGCAACAATTAAATGTCCTAAATTTTAATGCAAGAATGGTATTTGATCAGATTATTTAATGAATACAATATGATTTATGATTTGCAATCTCAGCCAAGGAAATATAATGTAAGATATTACATTATAGATATTGTACATGTCAATTTTTTCATGTTGAGGATAATATCTTGCCATTTTTACTAATCAAAGATATTATCTTCTGTTCGCATTTTATATACAATAAAATTACTCAGAAGTTATTTTCTCTGTATGAAGAAATGTCAAAATGGTAATTTGTTATTCCATGGCAACTTGATTTTTAGAGCAGTCCACAGCAGTTTGATTTTGGCAACAAATTTTCAAATTATAGATTTTTGGTGGTAAATAATATCAGATTACAAATGTGTAATACATGGTTGAAATTGGAATTTCTTAAAAGCTGAGGTGTTATACAACGGAGTGCACAAGTTTGTACAGTTTCTTGTATTACAAGTATGTACTGTATAGTTTGATTGAAACTTATAAAGGTTTTTCCTGGTAAATAAGATGCACCTGTACATATATATGCTCTTACAGTCAACTGATTCTTATTCATAAATATATCCCTACATGATTCCCTATAACACAAGTTATGGAGTATTCTTATTATTCGTTTTTGGATTACAAGCACCCTAATATCATACGATAAACAATTATGTAGATAAAGGACGGCCATGACTGTATCAGTATTAGATTTTTGTATCTTTGATCACTTCAGCTAATAAACTTGAAACAACTGTCAGTGTCAGTATTAATCAAATTTAAAAATAACGCAAAAATGATTTGCACTTCAGAACATAAAAGATTCATCATTGAATCTTACTTTCGTAATGTTGTTTTGAATAATGGAGAATAAACATACAGCGCTGTTGCCTGTTTTGCCGAATCTCAGCAAAAATTTCCAAATTTTGCCCTCGCTGAGTCAGATTTCTTTAATGTTCTAAGAAATACGATTAAAGAGTTTTGTGAAACTGGATGTGTAGAATATAAGAAAGGTGTTGAGAATATGTAGCTCAGTTAAACCGATATACTCTGTAATTCAAAAGTGTTCAACAAAACAATATTATATATGTTATGTCAAGAAATTAAAAAGAATACGATATTTAAACTGCACGAACGATAAATACTTAATCAATAAACAAGTGCCGATACAATTTCATAAAAATGTTTTCATTTCCATGTTTTAACAATTTATCATAGCGTAAAGCTGCGTTGCTTTTGCATATGCTAGATATGGTGTACTTAATTATTACGGATTTGCATGAGGGCATGAGGTGACTGTGAAAGTAAATTATGCATAGAGGTGATTCAGCTTGTTGCGAAAGGAATTGCATGTAAAACATGGAGAAATTAGTACCGTAGTTGAAATATGCGCAATGACGGAACGTTTCTGCATGAATATTCTGTTCATAAGCTTATACACTACAAAATGCAATCTAAAGCCCACGTGGACTTTTCAGTTTAGGTTACGACTTTTGAACCATGGTAAATTCTATTTTGCTTCAAACATAGAAGACGCAACGGATAATATATCTACTAAAGTTGATAACCGATACAAATGTATACAGCAACATTTCAAATATTTACTTACCTGTAAACCACTATGTACTAATGGCCCTGTAATTAATTATAGTACCTTTAAAATGCAATACCTACATATGACTATATATGGTTGTTATTTGTTGCAGCTTTGAATAGCTATTTAGTTAATTTTAACAATTTAATTACCTCTAAGCTCTATAATTTCCCTTTGCAAAATGTACCTAATAGCTTTGTTATACAAAAAGATAAAGTTCAAGTGCAAAAGATCGTGCAAAAAAGAAGTATCTTTACCACTCACTTATTATCTCGACAATAAATTAATTTCAGAGATAGATTTACTTGAAGTAATTTGTTTATTTTTGTTTTAGAATAGTGCCCTACAATTTCATATTGACCTATATATAGGGTGGTCACTTTTACAACGCCCACCATTAGGATCTCTTAAACGGAAATATATGCAGAGTTGGTCAAATAGGATAAAAGTGTTTTGTGCCCTTCAATATACTGAAACGAAATCCGAGATACCTTACACAGTTCCTGAAATATCGCGGAAAACTGAAAAAGTGCAGCTTCCTTTTCCTTTTATAACTTTGTTACTTTTGAAGGAAATTTTACAAAAGTTGGCACTCTTACATTTTTCGACGTAAGCTTTTTGATGATAATGCCTAACATTTTCTGGACCAACTAGATGCCGAAATTTTCATAGTCAAGTTTTCATTATCTTATGCCCACAACACTGGATTTTAAAAGCATTCAAAATAGCAAAAACATCCGATTTTAACCATGTATAACACATGGGTAATCTGACATTGTTTACCGCCAAAAATCATTGTTAAAAAATATCTAAATTTTTCGCTCTTTTGAATGCTTTTTCAAAAATCAAAAGCATATCTTGTATAAGCTCTTAAACTGACAACTCTTTCCTCATTTAACCGAATCTCTATGTTTTATCGTATCTGAGATCCTAATTCTTAGAATGAAAAAAACTCACCCTCTATATGTAATAGAGTCAAATGAAATAGGGACGTATGTCGAGAAACATAATATGGAGCGGTGAATCATTCGGGTGTATTGCGTATCAAAAAATGTTAGCAGTAACGAGTACGTTACTTGATAGCATCACATTCGAATCTCAAATGCATTTATGACATAACTGTATCTGGCATTCGAATGTGATGCTGTCAAGTATCGTACATGTTACTGCTAACGTTTTGTGATATGCAATACACCGGATTGTCAGCTTTGGACGGAACGAGTATGCGAGGGTAGTGTGATTCTGGCACAGGGCAATATAAAAATTGTTCAATTGTAGTATTTAAAATATGAATTACATATGAATTATGTTGACTGTATTAATTATAAGGGCGAAGCTTATAACACGCTATTAACTGGATGAGTTTTAAATTATAACTAAAAATTCATAATTATGCGTACGTCATTAATTGGATTTTATTGTTATTTTAATTTCCAGTTAATCAGTCCAGCTTTCATTGTCTGGAGTTGAATAGCTGTTATACAATTAATTACTTTGTATTTAATTTAATCACCATGCGGGATGAGCCGAAACTCGATGGCCATTATTCAGTTTGTTCCGGCACAGTCCTAGCCATGAAACGAAATTATAATTTAAAAACATGCCTATAAATTAAGTCGCCTATTTTGATATATTGTAATTTTCAGTTATTTTCTGATTTTGAATTTAGGCATGTCAATAAATCACTGCATATTTATTATATGAAACTTTAAACTCGTATAACAATTTTAACAAGAACACATTCTACAAATAAATATAATTAAATCTAATTTACAATTTGTATTGATACTGGTTTGAAATGTTACCATATATCACAAATATTTTATGTCAAGGGTTCCATCTGTTGGCTCTAATTGGAAAAGTTGACACCAGTTTCTTGAACGCTCTGTATATTCAAGTTACCCTGAATGCAGAGATAATAATAATAATAGTATTTATCGATGTAAATACATTAAAATGTTTACATAGGTCAGATGCCCTAAAACTAACGATATGACGATCTAAATTCACAAATTACAACTATTTAATTTATATAGAAAATTTAAATTTACAAAGACGAATTGTGTGTACAATGAAATAATGTATCCTAACTTCATAAATTACAACTAATTACTTTATATAGAAAATTTAGATTTGCAAAGACGAATCGTGTGTACATTGAAATAATGGATCCTCTTCGGCGTAATTAATTAGTAAATAGAATACGGATTCAACGTAGAACGCGACCACGTTATTAATACAATTTTCACCTCTAGCGAAGCACAATGATAATCAATTCGAAATTCTCGGACACGTAGGCGCATATTTCCATGTAGCGGTCGCAATTAATAAAAAGCAAGAATGCAATTTATTCCCGTCGTGTTCGAAATATTTCAGTTCGTCGTCCAGAACAAAACGAGGCGGCAGCTGGACGCCCTGAATTAATATTGTGCATTGCACATTTAATTCATACCTAACACCTCGCACAATCGTTCAAAGTCCATGTGTCGCATTTAGTTTAGGCTCGGACTAATAATTAATTAATTGATTGTCATTGGTTTCATTATCAATCTTAAAATTATTCAATTTCAAAGAGGGACTAGCAGAAAACCAAAACGAAAACAGAGACTATTAATTGATTAGTTGTCATTGGTTTCTTTATCAATCTTAAAATTATTCAATTTCAAAGAGGGAGTCGTACAAAACAAAAACGAAAAGAGAGGCTACCATAAAACATATAAAAAAGAAAAACTAAATGTATCTTTCTTAAACCACGTTAGAACCAAAACAAGAATATACAGTAGTGATGGGCGAATAGTAACTATTCGTTACATAAGTATTCGTTACATTCAAGTATTCGAAGTAACGAGTACCAGAATATATAAATACTCGTTACTCGTTACTATTCGATTGGTCGCGAGTACCGGCCCAGCCGCACAGTCCCGCATAGTGCGAAAATCCGAACCAACGATAATACTCGTTACTCGTTACTATAGAGAACAGCCGAACCGAGTATTGCTTACCGGGCAATTTTATAAGTTTTGTTTACATTACATTTATATTGCTGTGGTTTCGTGACTTTTTATAATGTCATCTAGAAAACGAAGTAGTTTATGGTTGCATTTTAGTGCAATTAATAGCGAAAATAAATGTTGGTTTCTCATATATATGCAATACAAAAATTTGTAGTACGAATGTTGTTCTAATAGTAAATAATAGTGTAAGTTATAATAAATGTTCATATTTAAATAAATATTTTAATTTTATCGCTTATTCGTTGATTGCAAAGAATCCTCGTAGATCCGCTCGCAGACCCGCACATTGCGCCGGTCGGTAGTCGGTACAATACCGCACATCGTTACTAACTGGATCCGATACGCGATCGGTTCTTACCATGTAACGAGTAACGAATACTGAGTAACGAGTATTTGTACCGAAAGGAACGATTCGCAAGCTCCCAAACCCGCACACTGCGCAACTCGGTAGTCGGTACAATACCGCACATCGTTACTTACTAACTAGATCCGATACGCGATCGGTTCTTACCAAGTACCGAGTAACGAATACTGAGTAACGAGTATTCGTACTGAAAGTAACGATTCGTTACAAGTATCCAAAAGTAACGATTTCGCCCATCTCTATTATACAGGGTGAGTCACAGGGAAAGGTAAAAATTGGAAAAAACAGCTATTAATATTCCATATTTTCATATAAAAAATTATATATTTCAAGAATCCCTCATTGGTTTTAAATTGAGCAATTCGTACTAAATACTGGTATATCACGCGTAGCAGCAATATATTACTCTCATATTGATACGGTGATTTTTGAGATATGAGTCAACACTTAAAATAGCTGTAATCGTCGGTAGTTTCAAAGAAAAATTGTTATACAGGGTGTATCAGCCAAATGGAATAAATTCAATAATAAATAAATGGGGACGTGTTCGAAAAAACGCTCGGACACGTCGATTGTTATTTTTAGTTGCGCATTTTTTTCAACAAAAACTTTTTATATAGGGTGTGTCATGTGACCGTGGCCAAAACCAACTTTCTTATTTTAAATGCAATACCTAGTATATTATTCAATTTTTGGATTCTTCAGAAAATTCTAGATATATTTCATGTACAATATCCTATACCTATCTTCAACTGTTTCGGAAATATTAAGTGTTTTCAGATTTATTGCAAAAATTAACATTAAAAAAAGAAACCTCAACCGAATATTTCCAAATCGGTGGATAAGGAGGCGAGGATCGATGGAATGGCCAGCACGATCCCCTGATCTGACCATAGTGTATATGTAAATCGGGTGAAATGAATCAAATAAAGACATTAATATTGCAATCTCTTGAAGCAGTGAGGATTACAAACAAAATTTCAATGGGTCCATTTAGATTGCAGAATTCGCTACAAATTTGGAGTAAAGTCGGTGGATTGTTAATGAATAATTCATATTTCGCATGCTGGGCTAATTGTTTTCGTGAAGCGAGCGCACTTAATGTAATTTAAGGACACAATTAATCCGCATCGTAATGGACGTCGCGGCGCGTTTGTTGTGGTAGCGCAATTTCCCGTGTCCACCGCAAATCAGATGGTGGGCTGTTTATGGTTTATTAAATATAATTACAACTCCGCAGCATAATTGCCTGAGGCATTAATTAAAATGCGCGTACGTTATTTGTAACTGCTCATTCTTAGTGATGGGTTCTGATCTTGTCGCATGCGAGCGGTATTTTTTTTACGCTTGCTGTCACGGCAGTTTAACAGTTGGCATTTTCCTTGTTTCGAATGGGAAATTCATTAAACGCCTGCAAATTGCCCGGTCACACACGAGGAGAACGCAAATTACAGGAAGTATTAGCACTCCGAGGCTAATTTCGAATCGTGTAATTCCCGCCGAGATTCCGATCTCCCTGCGTACCGGAAAAATCCACGGCGCGTCGCAACAAGTGGAATGCCTCGAAGTCGAAAGTTTATTCAAAGGAACGGACACATTCGCACTGCAATTTCGAATAATATATTTCCTCCCCCTTTTTTCTTAATCTACGAGGGAATTTGTTCGCGTTGAGGAATGTGTGCGGGAAAATGATACATGGGGTTTGTTTTGAAATTTCTCTTCCAGCGTTCAACAGGAAATGCCCTGAAGTCCAGAAACGACCGGCTAAATAAATCACAGCCTCTGGCTGCTAAATGCAAACATGTTTGTGCACCACTTTTCTGTCAGCTAGTTTAATTTTGCAGCAGATTAGTTAATAATGGAAATTGCCGGAACAGCCGGCATTCGAAAATATAATTTAATCGGGTGACTTTGCGGAACGGTAAATGCACAGAAGCCAGGAATGGGTCGATCTGCGAAACAAAACATCGACATTCAATAAATGTTCGCAAACGAAACTCTCGGCCCATTGCTCGCTTGTTGGCAGTGTTTGCGTTAACGTAAATTTGGAGCCCCAGGCCACTGGCTGCAGACATAGCACATGAAATCTGGTCGACAATACTGAAATACGATTACAGGAAAATATCGTACACAATAGTTAAAACCATTTAAAATAATCATTTTGTCCTGATCGTGAAAACTAAGCGATGTTAACATCGTAGCTGATAATTAGAAATCTGCCTGCGAATGTGTCTATTTTTGACTTTATGTATAACTGTGTGTTATGTATAACTATGCAGTGGACAAGGGAAAATTTACATTGGGACTGTTCTCCGATCAGAATTGAGCCCTTGATACCATTAAACATCAATTTATTATGGAGAAATTCTAGTCCATTGGAGTTAGATGTAAGATGGCAGAGTGGTATCTTTGTAATAGAAAGTTTGCTGCGTATATCAATAGTAAGAAATCAACAGTTCAGGATGTGGATATAGATGTTCCACAAGGATCGACTCTCGGCCGTTTGATATTTTTGCTCTTGATAAACGATCTGGCAGGAATTATCAAACCGGACCATCTTCTTTTATTTGCGGATGATACATCATTGGTAATTGTGGCGGATGATTTCGAGGAACTATGTCGCAAGTGTGATACTGTTATCAAAAGATTTACAGTGGTGCAGACAAAATTTTCTTATCGTGAACTCTACAAAAACTGTAATTTTAAATTTTCATAATAGGAAAGATATTCAAAGTGATTTGAAAATTAATGCAGATGGGGAGAACTTTGTGTGGCTAAGTAAGTCATGTAAGTTTCTCGGTACAGAAGTAGATGACAGACAAACATGGAAAAAACACAGTGCAAAAAAATTAACTGTGCTTACTTTCAAGTTCAAGCAGTTCAAACTAATAACCACACTGAATGTGAATGCTTTGGGAAATATTTACTTTGGTCTATATTACTCTGTCATCTCCTATAACATTGTATTGTGGGGCAATGCAGTGGATTGTGCGGGGCGATCAACAAGTATTTAGATAAAAAAAGACCTTGAGATGTTGGACTTATGTCCGCTAGAAGTTCAGACGTTCAGATTCTCTGGAATGCATGGAAGTAATTTGGGTTACATATACCTGTTTCAATTTAAGTTGACTTTATTGCCAAACAAAATTACAAACTAGAAAAGTTGCTGAAAATGGTGGCCCCCTTGTTGTACACATAAATTGATTCTGGTTTTCATGTTATTGAATACTTGTGAACTTGTGCAGGCGTACTCTTCACGAATTTGTTCTTTAAGTTTGTGTAAATTATATATTGTGTTTTTAAAAATTGCGTTCTTCAGATGAGGGAATATGAAGTAGTACAAATGAGTCATATCTAATAATTTAGGGGGATATTCTGGGTCAGAAAGAATGCTAATAATTCTGTTGCCATAACATTGGCTTAGAAATTCAAGAGTTTCATGAGTGGTATGAGCAGTGGCCCCGTCGTGCTGAAATAAACCATTTTCAGTTCATCGTCGTGTAATTCCTCAATGAAATGGCTTAAGATGTTGTTCCTGAATCTTTCAGCTGTCACAGTGCCTTGAAAAAATAATGGTAAAATGATTCTTCTCCGAGAATTGCAACCCACACACTTACTTTCTGGAGATGTAGTGGCGATTCACGAAATACGTGAGGGTTTTGGTAACTCCAAATTGTCATATTCTGTGAATTTACATACCCCGAAAGGTGAAACCGTGTCTCGTCTGAGAAGAATGTCAAATCAAGTACATCATCATGGTTGAAGTTATTTGAACACCACTGGGAGTGTACAAGACGTCTGTTGAAACCTGGTGGATGCAATTCATGATAGGCCTATATTTTATAGGGATGCTTATCCAGTCCTTCTTCAATTTTTTTAGGCAGGTTCCATATGATAGTCCAGTTTCCAGAGCCAAATGTGCCAAATGAGTTGATCGATTATTTTCCATTTGTTGGCTAACATATGCTATGACATCTGGAGTACGTACTGTTGGCCTCTCAGAGACTATTAAGACATTTATTTTAAATGTCTGCTCAAATGTAGGTATTACTCTGACAACTTTTTTATAGACACGATATGTCAAACATTGCTGATCAAGAAAGCTTTTGAAAATAAATCCATATTTTTTATATTCAATCATAATTTGAAATAAAAATAAAGGTTTAGAAAATATATACCGAGTGTTTGGGACAAGGGTCGAACATAGAAATTTTACATATAAAATTAAATATGTGTAATTATACAACCGGAAATTGTAACGGTCCGGTTTTGCCTCCGACGGAAACTGTCTTGATTATTAATTGCGCGCCTGGATCGCCAACGTAGGCAACCGTTACGCACACGTTTTTTTAAACGTGACGTGTTTCCGATATGCGTGTGATTTTTAAAAAGTCGGCGAGGCGCTGCCATGAGGTAGAAGCTAGTCACCTTCCCTAGAGTGCAGAAGTGTCACGAGGTCACAGTTTTACTTTGGTCTATCACCAACCGGTTTCCGGGATTTAAAACGTGTCCTCCATTAACCACCCTAAGAGGGATTGACGGCACCAGGCGCAAGGCATTATTGTTATTTTTTGTTCCCCCACGTTTTCTCAATCGGGCATTCTTTTCAGTTTAACTTCCTATTCTCATTGCGAGATTTAAATCTGGTGGTGTGGGCGCCAGATGGTCAGCCGTTGCGACAGTTCGTAATTTCTTAACTTCGCTGACTGTCTGCCGTCAACCCAAGCAGATAGGGTGGAGCCCCCCTTTGTGACAAAGTAGTGGCGAGGTTAAAATTACGTGGAGCCTTTTTTTAACCCCCCCCCCCCAATCTCCGACACCGAGAGCCTGGCCCTCGTCGCTGCTTCGAAGGGACCCTCCACTCGCTCCGCGGCCTAACGCGCTGATAGCCCTTCAGGCACGTCACAAAGTATAGTCCATGCCACATAAGATGTCACTTTTCATATAAAACCGAAGTCCCTCCTCTGTCCTGTTGGACTGGCCAACAGAAATGCAAACGCATCTCTTCCTAGCATCCTAGTTTATTGAGGTACGATAGTGAGCTTTAAAGCTCATGGACTTTAGTCCCTGAGTAATGCGATTGCTTATTCCTAAGCACATCATTCTGAAGGGATCAAAGAAATAAATTTATGGTTTATTTCATTATGGCTCAAAACAGCGCCAGCGGTTTTGGTATGCATACATTCTCATTGATCCAATTCCACCAGATTTCGGTTTTAGGTGAAAAGTGACATTTATCTGGCATGGACTATATTCGCTAACTTTTTGTTTGTCATCAGTGATTTTTGGAAAATATCGGATGTAATTGCTTATGTGCCCTATGTCCATAAATGGCACACTTCAACGCTGAATCATATGAACATCATGATTTCATGATTGGAGGTATTTCGAATACATTTTAATAAAACTTAAAGATTATCTGCGTAAAGCACCGAAATTTAATTTTTATCCTTTATTCCACACTATTCATTACTTACATGGACGACATAATAAAGAAATGCACACCAGAGCAACAAGAAATGGACAGTATGCTAGAAAAACATGGAAAAAATAGGAATAGCGGAAGGAGAATTTGCAGATGATGTAATAATAATAACAACAATATCACAGCTACCAGAAAGAATAAACTTGTAGAATACAGCACTAAAGGCAAAAGTTTTGAAAACTGCAAATGTGACAAATGAAAAAAAGGTTTATTTATTGTCTTTAATCTCTTGTACCCTGATAGAGTGTCGAGATATTTAGTTTTCTGTACATTTTACCGTAAAAATAAATAAATGTAAAAAAATTCAAATATAAATCAAATTAAATTCTGTATTAGCTCCTTCCATTCCATTCTGTTCTTCGCTCGTTTCCTTCCTTCTTGTACGCTAATATTGTTCCTCTTTAGTATTTCTTCCACTTTCTTTCCCAGGTTTTCTTCGGTCTTCCTCTTCTCCTGTTACCCGCTATTCTTGTGTTCCATATCTGTCTGTGTTTTCTCTGCCATTCTCATGAGATGTCCATACCAGGCTAGCTGTTTTTTCTCGATGGTTTTCTCTGCACTTTCTATTTCTAGGCTGTTTCTTATCTGTTAATTTCTAACTTCGTCTCCTGTTACCCGCTATTCTTGTGTTCCATATCTATTTGTATTTCCTCTGCCATTCTTATAAGATGTCCATACCAGCCTAACTGTTTTTTTCGATGGTTTTCTCTGCACTTTCTATTTCTGGGCTGTTTCTTATCTGTTCATTTCTAACTTTGTCTAGTTTCGTTAAACCTTTCACTTTCTTTAGAAATCTCATCTCCGTAGCTAGTTTGTGCTTTTACTTCTTTGGTCTAACAGCCAAGATTCGCTCCCATATACAAGAGTTGGTCTATATAAAGTTTTGTACAATGTCATTTTCGTTTTCTTAGCAATTTGTTCGTTGTTTAGTATAGTATTTTTCATGCTGAAATAACTTTTGTAGGCTACCTGAATTCTTTTGTTAATTTTCGATTGCATGTCTCTCTTACTGGTTAAAGCTGCCCCTAAATATGTAAAACTTTCCGCTTGCTCTATTCTTTTGTCGCTCAAAGTTGTATTTCTCGATATCTCTGCTTTCGTTACTTTCATAACTTTTGTTTTTTCTACGTTTATCCTTTTTTATCCATTAAAATTATCAATAAATAATCTATAAGTAAGTATCATTATTAGAATCAGTATTCATATCACAATTATATTATAATGAGTAATTATTTGACTAGGTGCAGGTTTTTGTTTAAAATAATATAGTAGTTATAAATATAATGTTAGTATTTTCGTACTTAAACTTTTCCCGGCTTGTGGAGCAGCAAAAAGCCTGTGTATAAATCTGTACGGAACGAACGCCGTCTCTAACACAATTCGGTATTTCACAGGCGTTTAGACAATGCAAAAATGGACAATTAGGTAGATTTTACGCGTAAAGCGCCAACTTTCACGTAATTATCCGCTACCACGAGTTTAGCCCCTGAATTTATTGAAAATGGTGTTTTTATTCAAATGGCCGCTTAAACGCTGATATACGCGGCTCCTTTAAATTCCCGTTTGTGTAGTTCGAACTTGCGCTCGAAACTTGGCAATGTAATTCAGGACACTCTTTTCCTCGTTCAAATATTAATGGCGTGATTACAAAGAGGCAGCGAAATTTGTGGCTTTGGGAGTGGCTGCATTTTAAAAGTACCGGAATTTAAATGCAAACCGATAAACTCTAGGATTGGTGTTGGAATATGTATTCATTTCGCACAGAAGAAAACAGGATAATTTTCTAAAAGTATCAATTTTAGAAATTAGACAAATGGTTTAAAATATGATAAAATTGATGTATTCATTATTATCAAATTTTATTATTATCTACTATAATGTAAAAGTTAAGTGAAGTTAATGACGGTGGGTTGTCAGACTTTCATAAACCAATACGTTGTAAATTATCAACAGAACATCACATCATGTTCTTCATGTTATGAAACAGTAGGTAACCAAAATATGTTCACTGTGGTGGAGAACATCCAGCAAACAACAGAGGATGCATGGTTGCAAAGGGAATTCAAAAATTAAAAGACAAATGCAATAAAAAAACAATTGTTCCTAAACAGCCACAGAGAAATAGCCAATAAATGTCAGTAGCCAGCACAAGTACAGAGAAAAAGTCATACAGGCAAGCAGTCATTAACAAGTCCGAAAATAATAATAACAATGAAACCCAAAAGCAAGATCAACACGCTTTCATTCAAAACTCTCTTCAGCAAATTATGGAGAAATAAACATAACTGGATGAACGTATAAGCACACTTGAACATAACACTAAAGGAGCTATTCCCAAAAACCGCAATGTCAAGTAACATTACGATTATGGAATGGAATGCCAATGAACTCTTGCAACACCAAGAAGAATTGCAAGCAACCGTAGATATAGAAAATATTGGCATATGTCTTATTTCCGATACTCATTTTACAAGAGACTCATTCATCAAATTCAAAGGATATAAGGTATATTACGCCATGCATCCTGGAAATGCAGCCAGAGGTGGTAGTGTTATCATAATCAAAGAAACAATTGAACATAACTAAGTGACGGGATATAAAACAGATGAATTTCAAGCTGCTTCTGTAAATGTTTAAACAAAAACATCACTGTCTCTACAGTTTACTGTCCGCCTAGACATGCTCTCAAAAGAGAACAATATTTAGACTTTCTTAATAAATAGGGATATAGATTTATCATTGGACTTCAATGCTAAATACATTCAATGGTGATCTAGACTAACAAATATAAAAGGAAAGGAACTACTACAAGCAGTCAACCAACTAAAATGCGAAACAATTTCAACTGGCAAACCAACATATTGGCCTACAAATCTTAATAAAATTCCAGGTATAATTGATATATTTTTCATATGTTATTGTGTTTAAATTTTTATAAATTCATGGTGATATGAAATTTTTACAGATTTATGATGTTTTAATGAATTATTCATATATGTATGACGATGTGATTATTTCTTAATAAATTTATGATGATTTGATGAATTCTGATATATTTGTGTTGTTTTGATGAAATCTTCACAAAATTCGGAACGATTGGACAAACTGATAACAAATTTATGATGATTTCATGATTTCTCCACAAATTTTATATATTCTAATGAATTTTACAGAACTTTCAGCCGTTTTGATTAGTTTTTCATTTTTTTTTTGTATTTAAATCTTAGAAAATTTCATGGTGATTTCATGAAATCTTCACAAATTTATGATGATTTAATGAATTCTTCACAAATTGATGACGATTTCATAAATTCTTCACAAATTTATGACGATTTGATGTATGTTACATAAATTTATGATGATTTGATAAATTCTACCACATTTGTGATATTTTGATGACTTTTTCGCACAGTTTATACGAATTAATTAATTGTCAACAAATGTATGATGTTTTGATGAATTATCCACAAACTTGATATATTCCAATCAATTATACACAACTTTCTGTCATTTTGATTAATTTTTCATATGTTATTGTCTTTAAATCTTTAAAAATTCATGATAATTTAACGAATTCTTCACAAATTGATGACGATTTCACAAATTCTTCACAAATTTATGACGATTTGATGTATGTTACATAAATTTATGATGATTTGATAAATTCTACCACATTTGTGATATTTTGATGACTTTTTCGCAGAGTTTATACGAATTGATTAATTGTCAACAAATGTATGATGTTTTGATGAATTATCCACAAATTTGATATATTCCAATCAATTATACAAAACTTTCTGCCATTTTGATTAATTTTTCATATGTTATTGTCTTTAAATCTCTAAAAATTCATAATGATATCATGAAATCCTGCCAAATTTATAATAAATCCATAAATTCTTCACAAATTTATGACGATTTGATGAATTTGACATAAAATTATGATAATCGTTACTATTTTTTTGAATAATACATCAAAACATCACACATGTGATGAAATCTGGTACATTTGTGATGTTTTAATGAATTCTGGCACATTTGTGATGTTTTGATAAATAATTCACAAAATTTATAACGATTAGATGAATTGTGAACAAATTTATGGTGTTCCCATGCTTCCTCCGCAAATTTTATATATTCCAATGAATTTTGCACAATTTTCTCCTATTTTGAATAAATTTTACATATGTTTTTCTCTTTTAAATTTTAAAAAATCATGTTGATATCATGAAATCTTCACAAACTTATAATAACTTCATGAATTCTTCACAAATTTCTAATGATTTGATGTATTCTGCACACATTTACGACGATTTGGTGAATCCTCCTACATTTTTGATGGCTTGATGAATTCTGCTCAAAATTTATAACGATTAGATGAATTACAAACAAATTTATGATGTTTCCAATTTAATATAAATTTTATATATTTCTATGAATTTTACACAACTTTCGGCCATTTGGATTGATTTTTAAAATGTTTTTGTCTTTACATCTTCACAAATTTATGCTGAATTAATACATTCTTAACAAATTTATGTCGATTTGATGAATTCTTCATAAATTTATTATGATTTGATGAATTCTGTCACATTTGTGATGTTTTGATGTATTATTCAAAAAATTAATAACGATTAGATGAATTGTGGACAAATGTATATTTACAAGTTTTATATATTCCAATGAACTTTATACAACTTACTGCCATTTTGATTAATTTTTCATATTTACGAATTTTCACAAGATACTGAAGTTTTCATAAAATCACCACGACTTTATGATCCGCCAAATTCTGCCCAAATCGCTAATATTCTAGCTAATTACTCACTTCTCTGTATCTCTGTATCTCTTGGCGTGTGCGAGATCCCCATCTTGATCACGATAACTGAGACACCCTATTTGTAATTTTGTCGCGAAATATCTTCAGATTTAGATATTTCGATGAATTTTTCGTATATTGGTGATATTCCAGTGAATCCCTTGTAAATTTCTGACACTTATATGTTTTTTTTTTTATAAATTTCTAATATTGAACAGACTTCACCATAAATTTGAATTAATTTTCCATTCATTTCCAACATACTATCAATAATTAAATTTTAATAAATCGTAGTGTGGAAACATTACTGGAATTTGAAAATTGTTGTTATTAAAAATTAAAAATAAAACCCAATAATCGATTACTTTAGTGCTGCGTTTAGCTCACTTTCCTCTCCTGAGGAAATGATCCTGATTAATCTTCTACTGATGATCTCAAACCAGTTTGAAAAAATACTTCTTAAAAGAATAAAACCAATTATCGAAGGCAAAAATATAATACTAGAACATCAGTTTGGTTTCAGAGAATCTCATCCATATATCAAGTCCAATCCATAGAATAACAGACGTAATTGAAAAATCATTGGATGAAAGAAAAGTTTGCTCTACTATTTTTCTTGATGTAGCTCAAGCTTTTGATAAAGTGTGGCACGTGGGACTTAAATACAAATTAAGAAAACTTGTGCCCAAACCATATCCACAATTACCAGAATCATACGTGTCACATAGAGTTTTTAGAATTAAGCAGGAAGATTCTTACTCTGAACTAAGAGAAAAACAGGCAGGTGTGCCACAGGGCAGTGTGTTAGGGCCAGTTATTTACCTATTATAGGTAATAGGTATAGGCCTTTAGCATTAAAACTTCATTTAGTAATTTAAGTTGGCATAACATTACTCATTTATCTATCTTTGATCATATTATAATTGTTATAGTAAAATACCATTAAGTGTTTTGAATAATAATTTTAAAAAAATTGTAAGTTAGCCTCATTTTATTTTAATCAATCTTATTTTAGTAATTATTAAAAAGTTTAATAGAGACAATTTTTTAATAATCGAAATATGTGCCTTAGCATATTGTTGTTATTATTAGTTCCTTTACTATGTTCAGTTTTGTGTAATTCACTTTATCCGTTGTTCGTTCTACAAGATCATCTTTTAAAGTGCGGCTTCCCGGTCTAAGCCATTAATGCTTGGCAGGCCTACCCTCGTCTCACAAAAAATCCCAGCCATCATTAATTAAAATTAACATAAGACCGATCAATTTACCGCGGCCATTCGGGGAATTAACGAAATTATGTAAAACAAAGGCGGCTTAACGAACTCCGCCTTAATGACGGTAATGGCAAAATTGATATAATGGCGTTGATAATTAGTGCGGGGGCGAGGGTCGCGTCCCTGATCCCCCAAATCCGCGAAAAATGGCGGTGCCATGAATAGTCAAAACGGCGATTACCGTGGGGCTTAGGGCCGGACCAGGAAACCACGGATGGCAGAGGCGCTGGAAATTTAATTAAAAACCTACGTAGGTCTGCCGCATGCGATTAATAGTAATGGCGCGCGAGCAAAAACGTAATTATCCAATTAGCGCGGTTAATTGTATTGTCATAACTGTAATTAGGCACGTGATCTATTGCCAGGATTTGAGTGGAGTGACGGGGAGGTGTCATCGGCGTTTGGAACTCTCGAAAAGGAATTGTGTGTGCATGCACACAACAAAAGCGCCCCCTTGCCGCCCCCGCATGGCGGTGGCTGTGGGGGCGCACATAAACACACGCGTGCAAAAATCGCCCCCTGTTTCGAATCAATAACCCTAAAACATTATCCCAAGCGTAGTTTAATTAATCAATTGTTGATATATTTATTTTGACCCCGCATGCTCATCCTATTGAGCTGAATTGAAGCGTGTGAACACGGAACGGTTTCTCTCTGTGCCTGTGAGCTGGCCTGTGTGTATGTGTGTTCGCTGTTTGCCTGTGTAACGTTAACGTTACCTCTCCATCCGCGCATTTATATTCGGTATGCATAGCATGCGCCAAGTAATAATAAAGCACGGACATTATTTTCATGAAAATAACACAATACCTCTTTGTCATCTTTGCTTTGTTGGGCAAACAATAAATGATACTATCTATTATCTGTTATTATACAAAGACCCTCGTGTGGGTTCAGGTTTAGGATACATCGGCTACGTACGGATAACACGATATTCACGTACACCCCGTGTTTTCCATCTATTTATTCTACAGATGTATCCATGTGTGCGTGCGCGAGTTACCCTCAATATACGGTGCAGCTGCTCTTTGATGTGATAGATAGAAAAATTGGGGATTGCATTATATTCCATACACTTTGCGCAAATCCGGGCGGAGTACACTGGATCGAAGCTGCATATTTCATCCGTATTATAAGCATATCGACTATGACAAATTGTAAGTGATCTGTAGCAAATGCGTCTGATTGATATCGTCTCTTGTGTACGTGAAACGATTGTCCTCCGGATGCTTAGGCACAGGTGCCATAGCTAGATCATTGTACTCCAATGCAGTCGTCTCTACTTACATAATAATAAATAATAATACAGCTTCAGTGGCATTAGTCTTTAACTAGATTAAATATAGTTGATAAGTAAAACAAATAATATCATATCGTATGCTTAATGCAAAAACTAGATAATTTTTTTTGCATTTTGGAGATATATAGTTAATTGACTCCTCGTTACTAATAACTACAAAAAAAGGGTGGGACTACATAAAACGGGGTCTTATGTCTAAATAAGTTGTAAAAAATACCTGCTAAAGAATTGGCAAAACTGTTCTTGCCGATTTCTCAGAAACTTGAAAAATGGAGTTACCTAATTCTTGCATTAAGCAGACCATATAATAATATATTATTCAACTCGTAAATAACTATTACCCACGTAAATAAAATTTGCAGACGCAAAAATCATCTGAGTGAGTAATGGCCATTATGTGCGAGTTATTTTAATAGTGCAACTTTTGCTGATTTAGTTAAAAAAATACAGTTTCTATAGTTGTAGTTGACAGTTTGACAAGTTTTGATAGTTAGAGTCGAAAGTTTGACAGTTTTTAATAGGTGCTATTGAAGACTCGATAACTTTTGCCAGTTGCACCTGAAAATTTTACAGATTTCAACATAAGGAGTTGAAAATTTTGATAGTTGTAGTCGAAAATTTAGGGTTGCAGTTAAATATTTAACTCGTTTTGGTATCTGTAGTTAAAAATATGACAGGTTTAGAGAGTGGCAGTTGAAAATTTGGAAGATTTTGATACTGGAAGTTGAACATTTGGAGATACAGTTAAGCCATTGGCAATTTTTGATAGTTGGAGCTGAAAATTTTACAAGTTTGACAGATTAAGTTGAAAATATTACTGTTTTTGATAGGTATAGTTGAAAACTTCACAAGGTTACACAGATGGAGTTGCAAATTTTAACATTGTAATAGTGCAAATTGAAAATTTGCTGGCTTAGTTAAAAAAAAATAGTTGTAGTTTACAGTTTGACAAGTTTTGATAGTTACAGTTGAAAGTTTGACAGTTTTTGATAGGTGCTATTAAAGACTTGATAAGGTTTGTCAGGTGCACCTGAAAATTTTACAGATTTCGACATAGAGAGATGAAAATTTTGATAGTTGTAGTCGAAAATTTCGGGTTGCAGTTAAATATTTAACGCGTTTTGGTATTTGTAATTAAAAATATGACAGGTTTAGACACTGGCATTTGAAAATTAGGAAGATTTTGATACTGGAAGTTGAACATTTGGAGATACAGTTAAGGCATTGGCAATTTTTGATAGTTGGAGTTAAAACTTTTTCAAGTTTTACAGATTAAGTTGAAAATATTACTGTTTTTGATAGTTATAGTTGAAAACTTTACAATGTTACACATATTGAGTCTCAAATTTTAACATTTTAATTGTGCAAAGTGAAAATTTGTTTAGTTAAAAAAATTAGATGTAGTTAACAGTTTGACAACGTTTAATAGTTAGAGTCGAAAGTTGGACATATTTTGATAGGTGCTGTTGAAAACTTGATATGGTTTGCTAGTTGCACCTGAAAATTTTACAGATTTTGATGCAGAGAGTTGAAAAAATGCAGATACAGTTTTGTTAATTCGTTTTGTTAATACAGATTTGACAGTTTTTTGCAGTTGTAATTAAAAATTTGGAGGTGAAGCGAAACATTTAACCCTGTTTGGCATTTATAATTAAAAATATGCCAGGCTTAGTCAGTGGCAGTTGAAAATTTGAAAAATTTTGATACTGGGAGTTGAAAATTAGGATATGCAGGTAAAAACTTGAGAATTTTTAAGGTGCTGTTGAAGACTTGATATGGTTTGATAGTTGCACCTGAAAATTTTACACATTTTGAAGCAGAGAATTGAAAATATGCAGATACAGTTTTGTTTATTCGTTTTTTTGATACAGATATGAATTTGGAGGTGAAGCGAAACATTTAACCCTTTTTGGCATTTATAGTTAAAAATATGTCAGGCTTAGTCAGTGGCTGTTGAAAATTTGAAAGATTTTGATACTGGGAGTTGAAAATTAGGAGATGCAGTTAAAACATTGGGAATTTTTGAGGTGCTGTTGAAGACCTGATATGGTTTGATAGTTGCATCTGAAAATTTTACAGATTTTGATGCAGAGAGTGTTGAAAAAATGAAGATACAGTTTTGTTAATTCGTTTTGTTAATACAGATTTGACAGTTTTTTGCAGGTGTAATTGAAAATTTGGAGGTGGAGTTAAACATTTAACCCTTTTTGGCATTTATAGTTAAAAATATGCCAGGTTTAGTCAGTGGCAGTTGAAAATTTGAAAGATTTTGATACTGGGAGTTGAAAATTAGGAGATGCAGTTAAAACCTTGAGAATTTTTGAGGTGCTGTTGAAGACTTAATATGGTTTGATAGTTGCACCTGAAAATTTTACAGATTTTGATGCAGAGAGTTGAAAAATTGCAGATACAGTTTTGTTAATTCGTTTTGTTATAACAGATTTGACAGTTTTTTGCAGTTGTAATTGAAAATTTAGAGGTGGAGTTAAACATTTAACCCTTTTTGGCATTTATAGTTAAAAATATATCAGGCTTAGTCAGTGGCAGTTGGAAATTTGAAAGAATTTGATACTGGGAGTTGAAAATTAGGAGATGCACTTAAAACCTTGAGAATTTTTTATACTTGCAGTTGAAAATTTAACAAGTTTGATATCTTGACTTGAAAATGACTATACTTCATCAACTATTAGAAAATTTTACAGATTTTGATGCAGAGAGTTGAAAAATTGCAGATACAGTTTTGTTAATTCGTTTTGTTATAACAGATTTGACAGTTTTTTGCAGTTGCAATTGAAAATTTAGAGGTGGAGTTAAACATTTAACCCTTTTTGGCATTTATAGTTAAAAATATGTCAGGCTTAGTCAGTGGCAGTTGAAAATTTGAAAGAATTTGATACTGGGAGTTGAAAATTAGGAGAGGCAGTTAAAACCTTGAGAGTTTTTGATAGTTGAAGTTGAAAATTTAACAAGTTTGATAGTTTGAGTTGAAAATTGCTATACTTTATCAACAACTATTTTAAAATTTTACAGATTTTCATGCAGAGAGTTGAAAAAATGCAGATACAGTTTTATTAATTCGTTATTTATTTTGATGATACAGATAGGGCAGTTTTTTGCAGTTGTTATTGAAAATTTGGAGGTGGAGTTAAACATTTAACCCTCTTTGGCATTTATAGTTAAAAACATGTCAGGCTTAGTCAGTGGCAGTTGAAAATTTTAAAGATTTTGATACTGGGAGTTGAAAATTTGAAGATGCAGTTAAAAACTTGAGAATTTTTTATAGTTGCACTTAAAAGGTTAAGTTTAATGGTTTGACTTGAAAATTACTATACTTTATCAACAACTGTTTGAAAAAGTTTATTTATTTATGGCTTGGTATTTGGTTTTTCGTATTTGGTAATTGGTATTTGTATTTGTATTTGTATAAGTATTTGTAAACGTTTTCACTTTCTTTGGTCGATGGCCCTCTGATTGCAGCTTTAAAAGCGCTTGCAATTTCATGTAATTCTGTAGGTGAATGTTTATCATGGAATTAAAAGGCCATCATGATGTCCGTACTGTTATGTGCTGTAAACGTGTATGTATGCACGTGTGCATGTACGTGTGAATGTATTGACAGTTTGACAACTTTTAATAGTTAGAGTCGCAAGTTTGACATATTTTGATAGGTGCTGTTGAAGACTTGATATGGTTTGATAGTTGCACCTGAAAATTTTACAGATTTTGATGCAGAGAGTTGAAAAAATGCAGATACAGTTTTGTTAATTCGTTTTATTAATACAGATTTGAACGTTTTGTTGCAGCTGTAATTAAAAATTTTGAGGTGGAGTTAAACATTTAACCCTTTTTAGCTTTTATAGTTAAACATATGTCAGGCTTAGTCATTGGCAGTTGAAAATTTGATAGATTTTGATACTGGGAGTTGAAAATTAGAAGATGCAGTTAAAACCTTGAGAATTTTTGATAGTTGCAGTTGAAATTTTTATAAGTTTAATGGTTTGAGTTAAAAATTACTATACTTTATTAACAACTATTTGAAAAGGTTTATTTATTTATTTGTCTTGGTATTTGGTATTTGTAATTTGGTATTTATATTTGTATAGATTTTTGTACATGTTTTCACTTTCTTTGGTTGATGGCTCTCTAATTGACTTTTTAAAAAAGCTGGCAATTTCATGTAATTATGTAGGTGCATGTTAAGCATAGAATTAAAGGAACTGTATCCCAAAAAAATACACTAGACATGTCTGGAAAATGATATTTTTTGAATCGATTAACAATCCATAAAGCTGTTGTATACGGCAATATATTTGATTTATCTCAATGTACAAGACTTTACCTGATGTCCAATTTACGTGTTATCTACTTAATTATTTCGAATTATTGTACTTCTGTGACGTTGTTTTGTCTCCATCTTGTACATGTCATCCTCTGTCAGCGTCAATCAATGCAGAGATGGATGGACATTTTGAGTGGAGATATCTAATCAACTCATGGCTAAAAAATATGTTAGAAGCTTATCTGTAGGTGTCAATTATGTAGTTCATTAATATTATATCTTGTTGCTATAAAAGTTACTGAGTATATAAGTATTTATTAAATTATGAATCCATTTAAACTATTTTTGACGACTGTCGTATATGCAGGTACAATATCGAGATTACAGTAAATCTATTTTTATCCCAGCAGTGTGCTACCGAGAGGGGACCCTGGAAGTAATTTCCATTACAACTTCAGTAATTCATTAGGAATTGTCGTCCGAGTTTGTAGCCTCGGGGGGTATTGGGAAATAATTCCGATCCGTCGCGCAGTCCGAGAAGTTCCCAGCTGTAAATCTCATCTTATTAAAACAAAAGTTCCGAGAGCGAGGCTTAAAAATATGAGGGATTATCTCGAGTGGCGTGTCGGGCGATAACGATTAAATTAAAGTTTCCAGCTGATTAATGCCCGGGCAGGTGATATATTCCGCGGTGGTGTAATAAGCGTGCTTTATGTAAACGGCGGAGTCCTTAATTAATTAAATTCCGGCGAAAGGTGTACACATGTTTAAAGATTGCATTATCCGAGCGCAGTGAGGATGCGCCTCGAGGTACGAATATGAGAAGCGATAAATCTTCGGGGCTACACATAAAGCGCATTAACGTACGCACACGGCTAATCGCGATCGCGCATGGGGCTAATGCATCTAATTGAATACTTGTACGAGGCACACGTGCCGGATCGGTCGATTTAGTTTCTGAGCTAGTGAATCCCGTAATCATATTAATAACAGCATTAGCGTCAGTCTCATCTTCGGGAGGAGATTAGCCTGGCGTTAGCCCACCATCCCGTGTAGCGTCTACCATCGATTAAGGATAACCTCCTACAGCTAACCCCCTTGTCGACGCGCACGACCTCCAACTCCAACCGCCCCCGGTTTAATGTCCGAAACATGCCTGCTTTGTTTGGCCCGTGCAAGGCCATATCTCTCCGTAGTGGTAAACTGTCATAAACCCACGACTTCTGTCGTGGAAGGTGGTCAGGACTAACTGCGCCCAAGCCACAGGTTAAAGTTCCTGTTCTCCCCCAGGACCCGGCGACTCTTGTAATGTGTCATTACTCTCCACTCAGGAGAGGGTTATGCTCCTTTATGATTCCGGCGACGTCGTAAATTTCCTACAAATGTTTACTAATTCGCGTAACGTTAGAAATTATGCGGTCGTGTAGGTAGAGCGTTGTTGTTGCTGTACTATATATACTGTGCCCCCAAGTTTTGTTGACGCAAGCCCTGAATGAGAACCCCGCCAGTTTAATTAACGTGTATTTATGCCTATTTGATAAATTACTTCGCACCCTTTTATTTCCCAAACACCTCATTTACATCCGCTAAATAAAAATTATCATTTCATTTGCATACAAATTAACTTAAACACCCACCAAAGAATTTCAATAGTGTTTGCTTTCCATTTACATATTAAAGATTTTTGATTTACACATCCACACACCTGAGGTTACTTTATTCATCCGATATTAAAACGGCTCGAATTATACATATGGGTGTGCTCTCCCCATTCATATGTAGATACGCCACTTTACTACATCACGGTATAATTAATACCGGTATAAACACAATGAATCATGAATAATTAATTTTAAATGCGTACGCCAAACTATTCCACTATTCCCCCGGCATAGCGCGAAAAGCCCTCCCCGTGCATGTCTACCGGTCTTCCGAAAAAATAAAACGCAAAAAGGGAAATAATGATAAAGTTAATTAAAACTCCCCGGGGAGGATTTAGTTAGTCGCTTTATTTTTCTGAATTTCCCCTTATGCGCGAGATTAATGTAATGACGTGACTTTGCTGGATGTAAAAGCGGGCTGCAGGAATACACAGGGGACACATGCAGTGCAACCATGACAGGATCAGCCGAGGCTCGCACACAGGACATGTACCTCGAACACGACATCGCTCGCCCAGAGTCTGCCACTGAATCCATTCGCTGGCAACGACATATACACACACACACCCACACACACACAAATCACAAAAAATCGCACCGAATCTCTAAAGTGAAAAAGTACCGAACGACTTCACCTTTACATTTTCTGCAGATGCTCGCCATTTTTTTTTTCAAAAAGACATATTTCAGTGCCTATCGCTTTTGAGAACGTTTTATAGTTTTAGCAATATTAAAAGTAATAAGTAGAATGATCATTACTATACAGTAAAATGACCGTTAATAAATATTTATTACTAATATGACATTTTACGAATAGGTATTATAAAAACAAATTAAATAACAAAGTTTCTTTGTTAGTTGTATTTACACATTTATTTTAGAAAAAAAAAACATAGTGACTGCAGTTTCTGCTAAGGTCTAGTCATAGTCATTGAATAGTGATGAAACCCCTCATGATAGGTGACGGTTATGCCGAAACTAGTGGGGAAAAATAATTAAATTAATACTAGAAGGTACCAGAAAGCACTTAGAATAACAAATAACAAATAATAATCAAAAATATCTGGTTACGTGGAAAAATATTTAACAAACATTTCTACAATAATATAATTTCAAGGAAACCCTCAGAATTTCCCGAATAAAATATAAATATGTGTAATGAAAATTTCATTAAATATCTTGATTTGTAACATGTCATTTGTTCTAATTTTTTTTTAATTTCTAAAGTAACGACAAGTCCATAAAAAATCTAGTATTCAGTTATTGAAATGAAATCAAAGGATTGGTCAATCAAAACGTAGAAATAATCGCAAAGTGAAACAAAACTACAAGTATACTAATCATACAATTTTCCATGAAAATCAAAATTAAGCTGTTTAATAATGCAAATACCACACAGTTTTCAGTGAATGTGCAAAACCCATCTATTAAATCCTACACTTATAACGCTTCACTTCAAGTAAATTATTTATAATTTTGACAGGAAATTGTAACTTAATTTCTTTATATTTTATAAAAACTACATGTCATGAGAACGATAAAATATATATTTATATACCAAGGGCCTTATGATTTTTTTAAGCCCTCCAGGGCCATTTAGTTATGCTCGTGGTATATACAACGAGGTCTTGTATGTAAAAACATATAATTTGCCCTAACAAAATTTAGAAATCTCTAAAGTAACGATAGTTCCATAAAAAATCTACCTTTCAATTATTGTAATGAAATCAAATGATTAGTCAATCAAAATTTAGAAATAATGCAAACTAAAATAAAACTCCACCAAAATTCGGCGAAAGTGCAAATATACTAATCACACAATGAAAAACAAAATTAAACTGTGCAATAATGCAAGAACTACAGAGTTTCCAGTGAATGTACAAAACAAATCAATTATATTCTATAAATCTTATTTATTATTTTAAGTTCTTTCGGGTATCTTCTAGTATTTATTTATACAGAAAGTATAAATACATTTATTTTTCCCTACTAATTTCGGCTTACCATTCATAATTATTATGGTGGGTGTGATTTTGTTTTGTCTATTGCAAATACTTATCACATTAAAATAATCATTAGATCAAATATTCATCAAAATTATATACATCAGCAAATAATTGTTAAATAAATGAATATGAATGTAAAACATCACAGAATATCATTTTTCTTCCATTCTTTTTTATTCGTTATTAGTTTCTCTTGCTTAAATAGAGACAATTACACTAATAAAAATTTAAAGAATCATCTGTGAAAAACGTAATGAAAATTGCATAAGAAATGCTAATTAAAATCTTAGAAGAATCAGCACACATTCTATACAGGGTGTCCCAAATATAGTGGACAAGCTGAACAGCACGTTACTCGGAAATGGCAACTTAAAAGTCCTTAAGTCCTTAAAAAATACTATAAAAAATTGTCGGGCTATACTTTTCGATATATTACTAGTCAAATGTGTCACATTACAGCAAGTTTAAAAGGGCTGCTAGAAAGCATTAACTGCCAATCATGTGCAAAGTTGTTTAGTTTTAATTTATTAAAATAATTTAATTGTATACTTCCATTTCAAATAGCGTATTTAAATATTTTAAAAACAAAATTGTTAAAAAATCAACATCAGAACAAGTGTTGTACAATTAAAATACTGATAATAAAGTTGTCTTTGGTTTATATTTTTGTTTTAATTTTTTGGTGCTTTTTAAGGACTCAGTGGCGATCCCTGAGTGGCATGCTGTTGAACTTGAATAAAAAATTATTATGAAAACAAATTGAAATTTTAAGAAAATTAAAGGAACATTCAAAATTCGTGCACTGAAAATTTGGGAAAGTTGTACATAAGTTTTCCATTTTTCATTTCATTAATATATTCTAAAAACAAATTTTGCATAATACATATATTATTTAGTTACAGTTGTAACAACAACTTCTCCTAACGTCCTCCTTCTCTTAAAGTGTCATATACCGATGGAACGTTGTCACCACTTAAACTGGAAATTCCTTCCTTCCCAGGAAATGCTCTCTAATATTTATAAAATTTCCTTGTTTTTTTGTATAAAATAATAAAATTCTATAAGACGTGCACTAAAAATTTAACACAGTTAAGTAAAAAATCCATTTAGATAAAAACACTCAAACGTAATGGAAATTGCATAACAAATGTTATTAAATATCTTAGAAATATCAATGAAAATTCCATATGTTCCAAAACAAATCTATAATTGCATAGCAATTTTTTATATTCTATTTAAGAAATGCTCTTAGACATCATAGAAATATCAGCGAACATTATATATATTAAAAAAAATCTATAATAGAAAAATGTTATGAAAAAGCATTGAAATTCTGAGAAAATTAAATGAAAACTTCACTTAGATATAACCACTAAAACATAATGGAACCATAAAAATGCAGTACAAATTTGGGAAAGTTGCACATACATTTTCCATTATAACATAAATCAAGTTTCTAATAGAAAATTTGCATAATTAAAATTGCTTCTTCTTCTTAAAGTTTCATGTTCCTATGTAACGTATGCGACACTTAAACGTACCTGGACAATCTTTGGGAAATGTTCTAAACTATCTATAAAATTCCCATATTTTGAGATAATTTTGTATAAATTCTATTTAGATAGAAACACGAAAACGTTATGATTGCATAATATATGTCCTCAAATATCTTAGAAATATCAGTGAAAATTCTATATAAATAAATTAAAAAAATCTACTATAGAAAATTGCATTGAAAACTACAGAAATTTAAATATAAACTTCACTTAGATAGAAACACTAAATAGTACTTGAACAATAGAAATCTATCAGGAAATAGTCTTAAATATCTATAAAGTTTTCAATGAAATTTGTTTTTGTCCTTGAAAATGTATTTACAAAAATTCTATAAGACATGAATTGAAAATTACCAAATGTGGGAAACTATTTGGTCACAAACAAAATATGTAATACACAATATCTAAAGAGATGCACTGAAAATTTTGGACAATTAAATATTCCAAAATTAAATTAAAAATTCAAATATTTGTAAAGCCTAGGAAACAAAAAAAATGTATTACATGGTTTCCTTGGCAAAAGCATTTGAGGGATTTTGAGAAAATTAATTAATATTCCACTAAAACGTAATGGAGAATTCAATTTCCATTAAAGACTCCACTTAGTATAGACACTACAAAGTATCTATGAAGTTTTCATGAAATATTCATTTTATCCTTGACGAGGTATTTACAAAATTCTATAAGGCATTAACATTAGCGAAAGTGGGAAAAGCCATATGGCCACAAACAAAATGTCTAATTCGACAATTTCGACATGAAATGCACTGAAAGTTTTCGACATTGAAATATTCCAAAATAAAATTAAAATTTACTATTTGTACCACTTTACAATATTTGTAATGCCTAAGATACAAAAAAATAAGAGATAGTTTCCATAACAAAAGCATTGGAAGCATTGGAAGCATTTTGAGAAAGTAAAACGTAATGGAACATTGGAAATTCCTTTGATATTGTTCTCAAATATTTATCAAATTTCCAAGAAATTTGTAGCATCATAAATTTCAAAGTCCACACGAATAATACGAAGGCTTGTAGATTTTATATTACCCGAGAAAATTATTTAGAGTAATTATTGTTCATTTATAAATTATAATTATAGTAATGCATAAGGCTAGAAACCGTAGCGCCAATGACGTTTTTTTATGTATCTTAAATGATTAATGTAGGCACTTAATGTGCGTTTTTGTTCATTGTTTATATATTATCTTAGCTGTGCCATTTGATAATTTTATGTTATTACAGCTACAACTTCTTGTTTAGTGGCTTGAGCGAATCACAATCTGTGGACATCACTTACAACTTCTTGTATCTATACTCACAACTATTATAGTAATTTCTATGCCTCAGCCAATCTAACAAATATTCTTTGATTTATGTGAATTCGAAATTATAAGATTGAATAAGGCTAACTGGATTTCATAATATTCTTCCACTTCAATATTTTTTTTTATATAAAATCATTAATGGTATTGATAAAAACAATATATTTAATAATTCATGATAGCTATTCACATAACATGACACAGCGATTAAGATCAGACAATTACTTACAAAATGGGCTATAACTCACAAGCCTACAATTAACACAAAGCGATAGACTGAAGTATTGTTGCACCGGCATTCCCGGCCATTGCTTATGCATGGGACGGCCGCCTGACTTAATGGCCCTGATTGCAGCGTTTAATTAAGTAAAGCCTCGCATTCAATTGACCTGGTGCAACCTCCGCGAAGACAAAACGCGACCCCATTCCGCTCCAATAGAAATTCATTAAGCCCATAAAGAGCACACTAAATATCAACACTTCCATTACACTAATGACGTCAAAAATGTTACCAATGAAAGCTCCAGAGACTACGGAGGCCATTATATATGATGACCACGTGACAATTAAATCAAGGCATTGATTAATGTAGAATCATTAAAATATACATAATAATATATTGATACAATCAAAACTGATCTACACACATTAGATAATTACTTAGTAGCAATAATTAATTAACCAAAATTTAAACTACAATCAATTTGTGCCAATAAAGATAAATAATCGACAAATTTTGTCAAATACCCATGAAAAATGTCAGGAATATGCAAAGCTGTAACTCAAATATCAATCAATTAATACTGATTAATGGCATATGATTTTAAAGTTGATAGTAGGGATTTTGGGGTAAATTTTCTGATTAATTAGACCCTCCTGATACCAAAAAGCTAACTTCCAGATCAGTAGCCCCAAACGGTCTTGACATATCTGCCTTGAAAGTTAGAAATTAAGAAAAAAAAATAGTAAAATCTATTTTTTTTCTCATTCTATATTCTATTTTGAGAACCCTAAATCCAATATTGTCGATTCAGATCGATACACTCGATTCGTTAAACGACACCAAGGTTGATATATTTACGATTATTTTAAAGTTACGTTATTTTTCGCACCAATATGAATCTAATTTATTACTGCTATTAGACTATACACCAATATTAATGTTGTATAATGAAATTTAGATCCAATGACTGACTTATGAGAAATTTTTATTGTAGTGAGAACTGGTGAGCGTATATTTTATGTGTTTCTGAATAATTATATATTTAAATGAAGAACTACCGTATCAATATCGACGCAATTTTCTACTGATACTTAGAAATATACTAGTATATAGTGTGTGTAATTTCATAAAAAGCAATGAGAGATTCCTGAGATATCACATTTTTAATGGAGACTTTGTTTTGGGGCCAATTTTGTTATTTCTCCAATTGGTCAAATACTTGAATCACAATATATCAAAAACCACCGCGCCAATATGAATCTAATTTATTGCTGCTATTACGCAATATACTACTATGAATTTTGTATAATTAAAATTAAATCCAATTACTGATTCATGAGAAATTTTATATTTTAGTGAGAACTCATTATTTTAAAAAGTATTTTTTATGTGTTTCTCAAAATAATTTTATACTTATATTTAGATATCTCAAGAACTACCGTATCAATATTGATGACATTTATTACTGATACTATATTAATAATAATAATTTCATTTATTGTATTTGGATTCACAGAGGAAGTGACAGAATCAAAATGTACAAGAACAGTATACAAAAATGTTACACTGTCAAATAATAAAAAATGATACATACATATATACATATACATACACATATACATACATACATACAATAATAATAATAATAATAATTTCATTTATTGTATTTGGATTCACACAGAACGTGACAGAGTCAAAATGTACAAGAACAGTATACAAAACTGTTACACTGTCAAATAATAAAAAAAGATGCATACATGCATACGTACACATGCACACATACATACATACATACATACATACATATATACATACATACATACATACATACATACATACATACATACATACATACATACATACATACATACATACATACATACAATTTTATTTCATGTTTATGGTTTTTGGGGTTAATTTTCGGTGTTTCGTCAATTGGCCTAATATTTGACTATTCTCTTGAAAATCTTTCCGGTGTTCTTGAAATTAGATGATTTTCTTTAAGAAATTATAATTTTTTTTTTGGAAAGTTCATTTGCCTGAAAATCTGTCGTTTGTTTCGAAAGTTAGTTGTATTGCATAAGAATCTGTTAATCAGTCAACTTAGTACATATGCTTGTTTTTTTTTTCAATTAGGTTAACTGCCTCAAGATATATTTTGGTATGTTTAAATGTCAGGATTTCTAAGAGAAGCTATACAGAATAAAGAAATACACTGACTTAAAATAGTTAAGTACATCGAGAAGAGACTACAATTGGTGACCCCGACGTGAAATACATACCATTTTATTTGTTGTGTATGGTTTTTGGGGTAATTTTCTTTGTTTCGCCAATTGGCCTAATATTTGACTACTTTCTTGAAAATCTTTCGGGTATTCTTCAAATTAGATAATTTTCTTTAAGAAATGAAAAAAAAACTTTAGGAAAGTTCATTTACCTGAAAATCTGTCGTTTGTTTCGAAATTTAGTTGTATTGTATAAGAATCTGTCAATATCCTTGAAACTTAGCTCATTTGATTGATTTCTTTTTCATTTAAGTCACGACAAAAAACGATGAGTGCAATGAATTTTTTTTTCTTGAACTTGTTTCCTGTAAATTGATGTGGAGTAGTTTCAATGGAGTTGGATCAGTTGAATTCCATCTGTTGATTCAATTTAAAATCTATCGATGTTTTTAATATCTGTCTTTTTTAATTCTGTCGATATTTTTGAAAATCTGTTTAGTTTTTTTAAATCGATTTGAAATCGGAGAAATATGATTTTTTGATCTATAGAGCGTAAAAGAAAATGATCACTTTTACGCTGGATACTAATAGATGACACTAATTGTTTAAGATGCAAATCAAATATATTTTGCAACGTTGCCGAAAATGTTTTCGAGGATACAAGCAAATAATTTAACCTGATTTTTTCCACTGTCATTATTTGTCATTAATTCGTTGGAACTAGCGGGACAATTTGACACTACTTTCTTGAACGCTGTGTAGTTTTGGAAGTTTTTGTGGTTTTGCAGTTCATTGTTTGTTTAATAAATCTATAAATATTTGGGATTTGTATTCAGTTTTAATTCTTCTGTTCATAACACACGATCTTTATCGATTATGATGTATCTAAATTGATACATATCGATGGCTTATTTACAACAGGACGTATCCCACATTTGAATCATTGTAGGGTATCGATATAATAAATATTTTAATTGAAAATAAAATTAGTAAAATTAAAAACAAGGTGTGTGCAAATAATATGAGTTGAGTTGAGTTGAGTTGAGTTGAGTTTAATTATTATGAATCATAGTCTTTACAAACATTACATTTACATATTACATATTACATTTATGAATGTTTATGTCGCTGAAGCATATGTATATTTTTCGTAAATCCTCTATGTGTGCAAACAATTGTTTCAACAATAAAGTTGCCAAACTTACATAACTTGTATTTTATAAACTGTTTAGGTAATTTAATTAATTAATAAAACATCTAAGCTTATATTTTTTTTCTGCAGAATCCTGCATCACAACACAACATAAAATTATATTTGTAATAACACTTAATTTTTACGTTTCCATTATGCTGTAACTCAATTAGTGTAACAGCCGAAACGTCGAGTTTTTAAGCAGGATAATAGACCCCAACAGAAGCTGCCATGGTAATTTTCAGGAGCCCGAGGGCTTGGATCTAATAAGTCTGAAATTCGACGTAATCCACAGTGTGGTAATTAAAATGTTAATAATACAGTATTTATTTATTATTCCATCACGTTGATTAGTCGCCGAGGTGCAGTTTGGGTTTGCAAAGTATACAGACTGATTAATACTAGCTCACTTAATTATTACTAATACTAATAATTAATAGTAATATTCATAACTGCTGTTCATGTACTGCTAATCATGTACAATATAATTCACTTGTGAGATACTAATTCCTTCCTAAATCCTACAGACTTAGTAATAGTTATACATTATTAAAATGTTTCATTATTTCGAAACTGCAAACTTTGAAAATTCAAATTTGATTAGACTCTTGTCGCACTTAAATGAGAGCTTGATAATTAAGGTAAATTTAAAAATAGTTATGATACAGTTCGTAAAGTATTACTTTACGAAAATGTATCATTCAATTTTTTTATACGACAGCTATTACGAAAAACAGCTAAAATTTGATGCAAATTACTAGTTATATATTTTTTTAATTGTGAGTGAATGAATTGTGTGTAAAACTTAGTCTACGACAGCTGATTATTATACGCACTTGTGCTGAAAAGTACGGCTTTACGCACAATTAGCAGTGCGTAAAAACTTGTTTACGCACTGTGGTTAAATATATAAAATAAAATTTTATTTTTTAATTAAGTATTATGTTCAAATTTGGCATTAAGCCTAGCAGAAACATGATTTATTTCAATAAATAAAACTGCCATTATAATATCTCTGATCTGCAACGAAGCCGTTATTCGAGGTCGTGAAAATTAATTAGCCAAACGCAGACTGCTACGAATTAGTGCATTACGCTGATCGCACAATTCATTACAATGTGTAAGGATTAAGTAACTGCACACGGTAATACTCCAGTGTGGCTAGACGATTTCGAAACAAGCTAATATGTGATCCTGGTGAAAGCACACAACAGATAAATAAGGGCAAGTAATTCGCCGTGGACAATATCCGTCGCTTAAGCGACTCATGGCGTCGTTTTCACGTGCAAGACTCTATTGTTCCTTAATTGGATCTTAAACGCCACGTTTAAACTACCCACGAACTTTTTTCAATGCTAATTTGATAATTGGCTTTGATGTATATTATTAAATTATCATTTATATGAATTAATGAGAAAGGTAGATTTCTCTTATTATGTGTGACTGATGGATGTATTCATGGCCATTATAAGTTACAAAATTGCATATTAACTCGTTTCGTTACAGCATTATTTATTTTAATTTTAAATGCATTTTAATGGTACTTACGCAAGCTTCAGAATTGAGATCGGGAGTGATATTTACCTGTCGATGGGTATTGTAGTTAAGTTCGTGTTTTAATAAAATATATTATTATTACTATTAATATATTATAAATATATATATAGACGTGGACAGAGAACTGAATCGGGGAAACTATGGACATTGAGTATAATATGAGGTCCCAAGTCAAATATGAGCTCTGAAGTCAAATATGAGCTCTCAACCCTACAATATTGATTCTGGGCTTAGAATTTCTTCTTCATAATTTTTCTATAATACAAATTAGATTTTTTTAAATGGATGGCAAAAGGCAAAATAAATCAAATTTTTGCAAAGAACTTGCGCATAATATTGATATCGTAAATCAGGGATGTACTCAAGTAATTAGTCACCTCCAGACGATTTTTTAAATCTCTTGAAAAATATGCTGAAATGACATGTTTGGATAAAGAACTAAAAACGAATATATTTTTTCAAGCAACTTTTTCAGGAATAAAAGATCAAAATTGAAATTTTTCAAAGATACACACTAGAAACTGCTCAACTTTATGTATATCTGTATAGTTGGCACAATATGCTATCGAGTTAGCCATTTGAAAATAGCAAAATTCGATCATTGTTTCAGAACACCCTGTATATTCAACGTGACTCCAAATATTGTGTATGTTTTTCACATTGCTGGGATTCTTGCATAGGCAGATTCATTTATCGATCTCTTATAATAAGGTTTTGCTGAATTTTCTTCCACGTTTATATTTTTTTGTTAAATTTAATTAAAATGTGAAAAACTTGGGAACGTTGCCTCTGATCTGATTATTTTTCGTTAAATTTAAATAAAATGTGAATAACTTGGCAACGTTGCATCTGATCCCTGAAAATGAAAATGATTTGTGAAGCCCACCATGAAGCAGATTCCAAAAAATGAAAGAATATATAGGGTATTCCATATAAAAATGAGACAAAATATTGTGTCCCGGATTTATGGTTCACCCTGTACACAAGTGTCCAATAACTTCCAATCAAATGTTTTGCACAATTTTCATTAGTATAGCAGCAATGCTCAGAGCGAGGATAGGTGAGCCACCCTGTATATATATTATTGGTATTATTAGTTCAATCTTTTTAGTGATAGGTCAAAATATGACAAATTATAATACATACAGTTGAAATTATGACAAATATTACCAGTTTCACAATTACATTTGAACATATAACATATTTTGGCACTCACAGTTAAAAATCTGATAGATTTTTTAGTTATAGTTGAAAATATGACAAATTTTTGCAACACAGTTAAAAATATGACAGATTTTGACAGTTATCATTGAAAATATGACAAATAGTGATACCTACAGTTTAACATATGGTAAATATTAACAGTTTTTGTAGAAAATATAACATTTACAATTACATTTGAAATTATAACAAATTTCGGCGATCACAGTTAAAAATATGATAGAGTTTTTTAGTGATAGTTGAAAATTCGACAAATTTTGAAAATCACAGTTGAAAATATGACACATCTTGACAGTTATGGTTGAAAATATGACAAATTGTGGTACATACAGTTTAACATATGACAAATATTAACAGCTTCTGTACAAAATATAACTTTAATAATTACATTTGAAAATATAACAAATTTTGGCGATCACAGTTAAAAATATGATAGATTTTTTAGTTATAGTTGAAAATTCGATAAATTTTGAATATCACAGTTGAAAATATGACAGATTTTAACAGTAATAGTTGTAAATATGACAAATTATGACAGTTACAGCTAAATATATGATAGATGTTGACAGTTTTAATTCAAAATATGATAAATTATCACAGTTACAGTTGAATATATGCCAATTTTGTACATATGCAGTTGAAAACATGACACATATTAACAGTTTCAATTAAAACTATGACATTTTGATAGTTATACTATAAATTATGGGGGAGTAGAAAAAATAATTTAGTAATACTTAGCGGTAACTTACTGTAATTGCTGGCTTTTGTATTTGTAATGATGTGTAATGTATAACATTGGCTAAAAAATCTATATATGTTATTGGTATTATTTATTTAATCTTTTTAGTTATAGTTTAAAATATGGCAAATAGTGATATAGTGATACATACAGTTAAAAATATGACAAATATTAACAGTTTCTGCAGTAAATAAAACGTTAACTATTATATTTCAAAATATAACAAATTTTGGCGATCGTAGATAAAAATATGATACAGGTTTAAGTTATAGTTGAACATATGACAAATTTTGAAAATCACAGTTGAAAATATGACAGATTTTGACAATTATAGTTGAAAATATGAAAGTTACACTAAAAAATATGATAAGATGAAGTTTTGGTACATACACTTGAGTATAGGACATATTAACATTCTGAGTTGCAAATATGACAAATTAACAATTACATTTAAAAATATATTAAATTTTAATGTTTACAGTTGAAAATATGATAGATTTTGACAGTTGCATTTCAAATTATGATAAATTATGAAAGTTACAGTTGAAAATGTGCCACGTTTGGACACATACAGTTAAAATGTCATATATTTAACACTTGTCACTGTATATGTCCAATATTGGCACATTTTCAACTGTTACTGTATAGTTTTTAGTTATAGTTGAAAATATGACAAATTTTGAAAATTACAGTAGAAAATATGTCAGATTTTGACAATTATAGTTTAAAATATGACAAATTATGACAGTTACACTTCAATATATGATAAATTTTAAAACCTATTAACAGTTTCAGTTAAAAATATGACATTTTGATAGTTATACTTGAAAATGTGACAAATTACTTGCAGGTTTTTGTTTTTGTAATGATATGTGATGTGTAACATTGCCTAAAATATCTATATATGTAATTGGTATTATTTATTTAATCTTTTTAGTTATAGTTCAAAATATGGCAAATAGTGATACATACAGTTGAAAATATGACAAATATTAACAGTTTCTGAAGAAAATATAACATTTTAAAATATAACAAATTTTGGTGATCACAGTTAAAAATATGACACATGTTTTAGTTATAGTTGAAAATATGACAAATTTTGAAAATCACAGTTAAAAATATGACAAATTTTGATAATTATAGTTGAAAGTATGACAAATTATGACAGTTACACTTCAATATATGATAAATTTTGATACATACACTTGAGAACAGGACATATTAACATTCTCAGTTACAAATATGATAAATTAACAATTACATTTAAAAATATAATAAATTTTGATGATTACAGTTGAAAATATGTTAGATTTTGACAGTTGCAATTCAAAATATGATAAATTATGAGAGTTACAGTTGAAAATATGCCAATTTTGTACACATGCAATTGAAAGTATGACACCTTTACCAGTTTTAGTTGAAAATATAACATTTTGATAGTTATACTTGAAAATATGACAAATTATGATAGTAACAGTTAAAAATGTGCCTATTTTGGTCACATACAGTTAAAATGTCATATTTTTAACACTGCAACTTTCAACACTTTCAACATATTTTCAAATATAACTATCAACATGTTATATTTTCAACTAAAACTGCTAATATGTGTCATATTTTCAACTGCATCTGTACAAAATTGGCATATTTTCAACTGTAACTGTCATAATTTATCATATTTTGAATTAAATATATTAACAGTTGTAGTTGATAAAATGACATTAACAATTGCATTTGTAAATATATACAAATTTTGACAATTGCAGTTGAAAATAAGACAGATGTTGACAGTTACAATTGAAAATATGACAAATAATTACAGTTATAGTTGAAAATATAACAAATTATGACAGTCCGGGTTGAAGATAGGTCAATTTTTCAAACATACCGTTGAAAACGGTTTTCAACCAAAACTGGTAATATGTGTCATATCTTCAATTGCATCTGTACAAAATTGGCATATTTTTAACTGTAACTGTCATAATTTATCATATTTTGAATTAAATATATTAACAGTTGTAGTTGATAAAATTACATTAACAATTGCATTTGTAAATATATACAAATTTTGACAATTGCAGTTGAAAATAAGACAGATGTTGACAGTTACAATTGAAAATATGACAAATTATTACACTTATAGTTGAAAATATAACAATTTATGACAGTTTGAGTTGAAAATATAACAAATTATGACAGTTCGGGTTGAAGATAGGTCAGTTTTAATATAACAAATTATGACAGTCTGAGTTGAAAATATAACAAATTATGACAGTTCGGGTTGAAGATAGGTCAATTTTGGAAACGTACCGTTGACAAATTATTACAGTTATAGTTGAAAATATAACAAATTATGACAGTTTGAGTTGAAAATATAACAAATTATGACAGTTTTAGTTGAAAAAATAACAAATTATGGCAGTTCGGATTGGAGATAGGTCAATTTTTGAAATATACCGTTGAGAATGTAATAAGTGGAAATTCGAAAAATAGTAAATACTAAAATTAGTAAAAGTATTAAATTCTTAAGAAGTTACTAAACTAGACCGAACCAAATCTTCTCTTAGGTTAGTCTTCATCTCTCAAAAAATAGCTCAGTCATTTGTCATTTATACTATACTGTAAAACAAAATTATCCAATTTGGAGAGAAATACAATAACTTTAAAGTTACTGCATAGCACTACACGGGTTGTAAAACAAAATTATCCAATTTGGAGCGAAATACAATAATTTGTAACTGAAATACTTAACCAAACTTCACGAACGTGACGGATGTAACAAAACTGTGATAAAAGTCCATATAGACATGTGTTCAGAATTATTTACATAAAAATTTAACGCAAAAATTATCAAATTTAAATTCCGGACACATGTCTATAGCACTTTTTTCGTAGTTTTGTTCCATTCGTCAGTTATACAAATGGATTATGCTGCAAACCTCAGCTTAATATTGTTCACTTCGTAAACTGTAATATTTGTCTCACTAAGAATAAATTTTACTTATATGTTGCATTTTAAATAAGACGCTTTGATACATTCATGTCATTGTGACTATAAAAATTATTAACCCTATGTTGCACGATAAAAAAATCTCTCTGTACTACCAACAGAACATATTTTTAATTTTTATATAAAGTAGAGGTACAATGTGGCTTTTATAATGTGGGTTTATTTATTTATAACAAACATGTATTTGCGAATCAGAAATTAAAATCGAAATTGTAGGCCTACATAAAAAAAGACCAAAGTGAGGATTTGTAAAATATTATTTGCTGTAAAATTTGGCTTCCAAAAATATTATTGTGCGTGCAATTAGCAATAGCGCGCGAGTGCACAAAGAGCAGCAAAACGGCGCGCAAAAAGCGTAACATAATTGATATTTGCGCTACGTAAACACTAAACAGTAAATAGCGCTATTGAAAAACTATATACGTACAACAAAACCATAACGATGCAATGATGTTCACAATATCGTAAATGTAAAAGCCCCGTTTTGTAAATAAATAATAAACCTCACACAGAAAGTCGTATAAAGTTACGATACACATATATTCGCGCAATACATTAACGGGAATTCATATGGCCGACCGTATCCCTATCAGATGTATCGTAAATTCGTCCTCTCTCTTCATCCGCCGCAATAAACAATAATTGCACTGGCTCGGTGCGCACTTTTTGCAAGCTCGATAGCCACACACACGCATACACTTTGCAATTACGACGTGGAATTAATCAAAATATTCAGTATATTTGCTCCATAAAGCGTGGGTGGTTGTAAACTGTTTTGGCTGCGATTATTATTATAGTTTATTAATATTTGCAGAGCGCGGAAGTTAATTTTGTTACATCCCCATTCGGCGCACTTCGTTCCATAAATCAAAGAAATATGGGGGAATTCGGTAAATTAAACTGAGCCGGAGCGTTTGATGCATAACGCCGTATTTATAAAGCGCCGTGTGTTATGAAGGGTTTTATCTCCATAAATATTTGGCCGCATTCCTCGACATTTACCTGCTAAATATTGGACTATAAATTAATAAGGGGGAATGTTTTCGCTGACAAGGGGAGGAAGTATATTAACTTTAATGTACACACACATATTCGCTAAGTAGGGGCTTTCTCAACTCTGCGGACAGGACCGGGGTAAGGATGGTTTCGTACAAGTGCTGCTAATTATTTTAAAACAAGCACCACATACTTTACTACATAAAAAATAACAATTGCAGTAAGAAATTGACAAGTCATCAGCGCTATTAATTTTATAAGCCAATTAATTAATTAACTATTTGCAATTTGCATTTAACTAAAACCGGTCCTGTATGGAATCCTTGAACGTGTTTAATTTCTTTCGTGGTTTCTAGTAAAACAGCCTTGTAAACTTCGTAAAGTTTTAATGATCCATATTTACTTGGCGTTGATTAATCGAAGCTGGGACGAGATCTTTATTGAGATCAGGATGATAGGAGTTTTCTTCGAGTTGCGCGATTTGTAGTGATAGTTTGTAAAACACAAGATTAACAAAGTTTTACATGAGGCATCCTTATCTCAACATTTCCACATAATTAATGATGCCCAATCATGTACTACAATAATTTGTCACTCCAGCTATCCATTTATAATGTGTCGCTCCCCATGAAGGCTACAGGTTAAAAATCCAAGTGAATCCGCCCGCTCGCTAATATTTCCTGCCCATAAATTTTGACGTCTGTCACGGGGTCGCTTTTCTGCAGGTAGACGTCGGAGCCCTTCTCGTGTTCTGTCGACAGTTTTTAAATTGATTAGCCTTTCGTTATTTTAATTGGATGGCATGATTGATTATGGATCCAACTTTTTCAATTTTTCGTTATTTCCGCGTTCGCGACTTAATAGAAAAATTCCTGCGGAAAATGTAATTACAAAAAATACAGTGCTACGCGTCTATTGCACTCCATGCGCGTGGCTCGCAGGAATCAAAAGTGCCGGCTGGAAATTGCTACGAATCTAGTTTACAATTGCACGCGACTGGAGCGAAATTTTCATTCTCCGAGATTACATCCCAGAATATTACACCTGCGGGAAAACTCCCGCGACGCGATTATTTTTAAAACCAATCCCCAGGAATTTTCACTGCATTTTCTCGCGACGCCCAAATAATATGTAGGTTAAACAAACTTGCCAACCAACATCAAAGCCCGCCAAATTAGGCCATAATTAAAACAATACTATTCATAAGTAATTTAAGAAGAAAAAGATAATTAATCTTGCCGAAAATTTATGACGTGTAAGGGTAACTTTGCATCCCGCATAGTTTCCACAAAGGATAATAACTTATTTAATTTAATTACCTGTGCGCCTCACACAACATGGACGCCAACCCAAGGCGCCTGGTCTATCGCCAAACAATGAGGCCCACATCATCATCGCCTGCATTAAACCGTGTCATTACAGATTATTAACGGTGGTTTAATTGATACTAATCGATTCATTACGTGGCGTGATATAATTCGATACGTAATTATCTCCGGATTAGTTAAAAATTAATTCGGAAATAATAGGAACAATATCTGCATTATTAATTTCAGTATAATTGCCCCATAGGGACACAATATCTAAATTAAAAAATAACATAATTAGTAACTGCATTTGAAATGATAAATGGAAATCGTATTGTGGTTACGGATTAATTTCATTCAAAAAATTTCGTGTTATTGTAAATTAAGAATAGGTACCTACATCAAAGTATTGGAGCTTGTGAAAGTTTTTAAATAAAACAAGGAGAATAACCTAAGGAGAAGAAAGCATTACTTGTAAGTCTTTTGAAAATGACTTGCAGTTGAAATGTACATTTAGTATAAATAAATGTGTATTGTGAAAAAGGTTATTCTCCTTGTTTTATTAGGTACCTAGTTTTTTGTTACTGAAAATTTTTCAAACTTAACTAAATTGTAACTTATATAAAGTGAAAAACAAGTGTAATTAATACATAGTTGTAAAAATTATACTCAAAATAATGGAAACTGTTTTTGAGTTATTTTATGATTGGATTTTTAGTTTCCACCTTACATTTGCAAAACAGGTAAAGATACAAAAAAAGTTTCATAAGGCAACCTGGTCTACAATTTTCTAACAACGTTGTCTAATTCATATATGAAAATAACTGAATTATTGCTTCAATCATGCAATCGTTAAATAATTAGATTTATGCTTTCAAGTAAACCAATCAACTATATTTAATATTACAATTCGACTGATTTGCTTTGGTAAAATAAAAATAGCAAATAAATTCTGTACTCAATAGATACTCAATTTTTCAGTTAACCTCTTTTTTTTAAATATAACCTATTTTTTCTAGTCTAGTGACTTTTAACATTGGCCAACAATATTGTCACCCTAACAGAGCCAACTTAGTTAAAAATAAAAATGGAACAGAGTTTAGATATACATTTTCTTCACTTTCCGATCTACTGACTTCTAATATATTTATTTCTTTACTTTGTTTTAGACTTTTTTACTACTACTTTTTCTACTTTGTTACTTCCCGGGCGGCTGTTTCATTTTTTCCCCAAACTACGTTTCACTTTTTCTCTTGAAATTAAAATGTAATAAATTACTGTATAAGTATAAGTTTAAGCTAATGTGAAATAGAAATTTTCAAAACTTGCTCGTTAAATTTGATGCATTTGCTTTGCCAAAATCAATGTCAACTGTAGAATCAAATTACTGTGGAAAATGTAAAGAAAGTTACAAAAAAAAATGTATATACAGGGTGTCCCAAGATAAGTATCAAAAGCATGGGAATCTTGGAAACCTTAAAAGTTACAAAGGTGGTTAAATTACAAAAAAGTTGCGCAATTTAGTGGTCTGTGATATTTTGTTAAGAAAACCAGAAATTTCCCCGTATTTCCAGAGATATTCGACAAAATCCGAAATCTTGTGAATTCGTTTTTATTTTTTCTGAAGTTATTTGAAAAGGTATAGAAAACCAAAGGCACTTTGTCATTGCCGCCTTTTTAGCTCTATAAGACAGCGTTTACAAATTTTCAGTAGAACGTTTCGAAGTACTCATCATAAACTTTTTTTTTTTTTTATATGGCCCGTCAAAAATGTACACCCTGTATTCGATAGCATTCTCCATTACGAATTCAACTATTTAGAGCACAGTATGGTTTCTCATGTTTTTATTCAGAAAAAGGCTTGTTAATACATTTTGAACATTTTCTTGTGGTAGGCATTGAAATGATGACGAAGAAAAATATTATTATCTAATTTTAACCCTGAATAGGTACCAAAATAGTAACTTAATTTAATTTAGCAAGAATAGTTGTTAAATATTGAAACTTTATTGTTATTTAGAACCACACTAATTATTTTTTTATTATGGTATGAGAATTGTTCTGTTCATTTAATGACGAGGAATAGTAACTGAAAACATTTTAGCTAGAATAGTTGGAAAATATTGAAACATTATAGTTATTTAGAACCACACCTATTATTATTTTTTCTGTAGTATTATGATAATTGTTTTGTTTATTTAGTTATCATCAAATCTTAAAATTAAGTGATAAATTCTGTCTTCTTCACTAATTTCTCAACGCCTAATACAACAAAATGTTCGCAATGTGTTAACATGTGTTTTTTTCCGAATAAAAAATGAGAAACCATACTGCGAAATAAATCGTTGAATTCGTAATAGAAAATACTATTTAATACAGGGTGTAGATTTTTAAGGCCCATATGCCAATTACGGGCCAAAAGTTGATGATGGTTTCTTCGAAACGAAACGATGTACTGAAACTTTATACGTTGTTTTGTAGATCTAAAGAAGTGGCAATGAGAAAGAGCCTTGTGAGTTTTTGTATATTTTCAAATAACGTCAGAAAAACATAAAAACGATATAGCAAAATTTCGGATTTTGTCGAATATCTCCGTTAGTAATCAGAATTTTCTGGCTTTCTCAACAGAATATTACTGTCCACTAAATTTGGCCCATTGCCCATTAGCAACTTTTTATGTAATTTAACCGCTGTTGTAACTTTTACGGTTTCCGAGATCCCCGTGCTGTTGATTATTATCTTGGACACCCTGTATATATTTTGTTTCACGTATTTCTCGGAAATTTAACAAATCTAGTATTAATGTCGCACCTGTTGAATTAAAATTACTAAATAACGTACAAAAATACGCAATAGAGGATGAGGAATTACCAATAGAAGAAGTTATGAATGCTTTAGAAAATGCATCAAGAAAACTTGAACCTGAAGAATAAAATCAATTTAAAAGCGAAGTTATGAAGATTTATTAAGAAAACAAGGAATAGACAATACAACTAACCTAAAAGTGAAAAGAAGATATAAATTGAACTTAGGAACAAATAATGCGTATTTTTGAAAGCTGATAAAGGAAACGCATTAGTAATATTAGACAAAGATGTATGTATATATGTCTTAATTTATTAACATCTGGTCCTTTTTAAAAATTCAAAAACATCCAATTGAACCTACTACACCAAAATGTTCGAAATGTGTTAACATGTGTTTTTTTTTCGAATATAAACATGAGAAGCCATACTGTGATATAAATCGTTGAATTTGTAATAGAAAATGATATTTAATACAGGGTGTACATTTTTACGTGCCATATAAAAAAAATTGATGATGGTTTCATCGAAACGAGACGGTGTACTGAAAATTTATAGACGTTGTTTTGTAGCGCTAAAAAAGTAGCAATTAGAAAGTGGCTTTTGTTTTTTTGTACATTTTCAAATAACGTCAGCAAAACATAAAAAACGATATTGCAAAATATCGGATTTCGTCGAATATCTCCGGAAGTAATCAGAATTTTCTGGTTTTCTCAACAGAATAATACTGTCCACTAAATTACGCAACTTTTTTTTGTAATTTAACCGCCATTGTAACTGTTACGGTTTCCGAGATCCCCGTGCTGTTGATCCTTATCTTGGACACCCTTGATATATTTTGTTTTCAGGTATTTATCCGCGTGTTACTTCTTACTTCTTCTTGTCGACGTTTCTCTACCATCGTTGTTTCAAAACACCCTGTGTATTCTACGTGACTCAAAATAAGGTGTCCAGATGATGATCTGTGACGATATGGTTGATATGAACCAATGATTATTGGTTTGTTAAATAATTTCGGCGATTCTTCTTGTTTGACTTCTTGTCAGAGGTCGTTGTGTCACTGCATTCAAATGAAATTCTACATCTGGACTTCTATTATTTTCTATGCAATCGTTCTCTCTTGATGTTTGTCTCTTGGATGTTTTTAGTATCTTCAAAATCGATTTTCGATTTCCATGTACCTGGAAATCGTTGGGAATCGTCTCTTTTATTCATTGAAATTGATTTCACAAAAGCAAAAACAATTGCGAATACAGGCTGCTCCACCTATCCTCGCTCGAACCATTGCTGCTAGACTAATGATAGAAATAGCACATTTGTATCTTTGTTTCAGAACACCCTGTGTATTCTATGTGACTCAAACTATTTTGTATGTTTTGGCACATTGCTTTTGTACTTGCATACTGAGATTTTTTCATTGATATTTTATAATAAGGTTTTGTTTGAATTTTTTTCCACGATGGCAATTCGTTAAATTTGATTAAAATGTTAATTACCCGGCAACGTTGCATCTGATTCCGAAAAATCAAAATGATTTGTTAAGCCATTGCATTTAAAGATGAAATGCAGTTAAATAAATGCAATGACAAATAAATATTACAAATTCTCATAATTTGTACCTGGGTTCGAACTATTACATTATGTATTCCAATATTGTTTCGTACTTACTCCAATTATTTTGTGTTTCACTTTTACCCCAGTAAACTCAAGATTTCATCTTTGACAAAATGACATGTAACATCTTTGAAACATTGCATCTTGCAACTTCAATGGTTTACTAATGAAATTAAATTTCTAATTACCCTAGTAGATGCTGATAATCTCGCTAAACAACGTGTAGTATAGAACAGTTGAAGTAAGTTTTAAAGTAATTAATAATCTTTCAGTGCGCACTACAGTTTACCATACAGTGCATTAGTTTCTAATAGAATCTTTAATAATTAATTAGTTTATATAGGAAGTTTTAAGACCCTGCTTTTACAATTTAATACGGCCGTCCGTTCTGTTGCTCGTAAAACTTTAAAGAAATACGTCTGGCGGATGTAAAACACACAGGCCACTTTATAAGCCCGGCCCAACTAATTCAGCGATCTTGGCTTTTATTTCGAAAAACAAACATCGCGCTCGCCGTTTGAGCAAACTGCGAAAGTATATGTATTGCACTCATTTGCTTTGTTTTGCGGATGATCGCGCAAAGCTGCGAGATTTTACGCTCCGGACGTAAAAAGCCGCCGCTCTGCCAGCCGAGCGCTCTTCATTTAAACATTCTCTCAACGCAACATTAGACCGCAGAATGTAAGCAATTGCTTAAGTGCGCATTCAAACTTAAAATGTTCTAAAAATTAAAACGGTGTTTTGCGATTGTAAATATTTGTTTTATTGTGTTGTTATGATTTTGTGAAGACTTTTCCAATTAAGTAAATTGGCTGATCCTGTCAACTAAAATTAATCTAAAGCTCGATAAACACGAATTCATGCAAATTCGGCTCACTCGCCTACACACTTAATTAGCGCTCCTCATTTCGACGGGCCTTAAATTAATTAAGTATTATTGTTTCGTGGCATTAGCATAATTGGAAACTCTGTCTGCAGGGAAGATAAGGGGAAAATTGACATCGGGCTAAATGAAATGAAAGACAAAGTGGCAACACAACGGCCGAGGGTCTCGCAACATAAGAACATTAGCGCCGTGAAATGAGTGATTATCAACAGTGATTGCCGTGGGATTGGGGTGCCCGGTAGGCCGACGAGTCCAATCTACTTGAAGGTCTTAAAGGATTTCCTTGAATCTAATGGAATTCGCTGATTGGGACTTAACGGCCGTCGCGGATATGCAATTGTCTGGCCCGCGTCGTCGCACTGGTGGTTTATTTGACTCGCGTCAATTTAGCCGTGCTGCAATAAAAATGATTAATGTTCGTCGGGCAATAATTCAATTTGAAATTCCGCCGGCATTTCATTGCGCACCGCTCAAACTTTTTAATTAGCAACGCGAGCAGCAGCGGCCGTTCCGAAAAGCAAAATAAAAACAGCCGCAAAACAAAAAACGTTGGCGACCATTAGTTCTGAATTTATTGTAGAAATATTTCAGTAAAACTGAATTGTAACCTGTCACCTGTCGACGTGCTGCTTTTCACCCAGGGCCGAAAAATAATTGAGGACGAATACATCACCGCAAATCCAGCCGCCACTCTCTTCTGTGATTTCGCGTAATTCCCGAATTCAGATCGTCGGGGTCGCTCCTCTAGGCCTCGCAATAAATAAGTTACGAGTGGGTAACGGCATAATTTGGTAATTCCGGACGGCTACGTAGCAGGTGCGTTATATATCGCTTATAAAGTACACATAAATTTCCGCCGTTCTGGAAATAGGAGTCTTTTATCTTCCGCACATACGCAGTAAGCCTAATCTTTTTTATTTAACTCCATCGTATAGATTTAACCAGGCGACGTTGAGGGCCATAAATCAGCGGGAAATAATGGGATGCTTTCGATGCGTTTCTTTTATTACTCGCTTCACGATTTATCGGGAGTTAATTAGGTGGGCCATGAGGGTTGCTTACGTTGGCTGTATTTACGGGAACGGCAAGTTGTGATGTGGCGCTTCGATGTAACGACGCAAGCAATTATAAATGCTACAAATTCTAGACTGATTTTCTCAACAATTGAGATGTAATGTTTTAAACATTAATCAAATTACGTTCATCCCCCCCCCTTTATTAAATTTCTTAGAATCATTTTTAAATTTCAATTCAGTAAATCAAGGAAAAATTGAAGAATACTTAAAATTAATAACATTATGCATGCAACAAAATATTTTTAAATTTAACAATATATTTTATAAACATATATTTGGCACAGCTATGGGTAACTTTTTTCTCCATTTGTAGCAAATTTATTTTTAAATAATTTTGAAAATAATACAAAAAGAAAATATCCAAAGTTTCCCAAAGTTTGGCTTAGATATGTGGTTGATGTTTTTGCTATTGTTGATTCTAATTTTTTTTTCTATTAAGATTTTTCTTTCCATATTCAAGATCAAGATAAAAAAATAGGAAGGTGACATTCAAAAAAATATCGATGATGTCATTATTAGAATTCTTTAAAGGTCTTAAAATGATTTAGAATTACATATTTTTATAAATTTTACTAATTTTACAAAAAAATTCTATTAAGATTTTTTTTTTCTATATTCAAGATCAAGATAAAAAAATAGGATGGTGACATTAAAAAAAAATATCGATGATGTCATTATTACAATTCTTTAAAGGTCTTAAAATGATTTAGAATTACATATTTTTATAAATTTTACTAAAAGACGAAGGTTTAAAAATATTATTGTTTCAATTAGAATAAATTTGTTCTATAGGTACTTTAGCCGCTCAAATCTCAATGCATATAGACCACCCACTTATTCCGTGTACGTCGCTTGATTGTCACTTATGCCGTGTTTGCTGTAATTTAGCTAATTATAAAGTTACCTGAAGGCGACGCCAGCTCAGTTATAATATGATTTCAACCTCGGGTGGATCCTCACTAACATTCGCGCCGAGGTTTATTTGCTTAAAATCGTTCCAATTGAATTGGGATTATTATCTAATAATGTTCATACAATATTTTTCAAATTTCACACGTCATCTTAACTTGAGAACTTAAATTCGATAGTTTTATCATAATATACCTCATAATTTTTTTTTTTGCGGCAGTCCGTAAACGAAGTTTTTACAATTAAAGAAAAGTAACAATTATCCTTTATTCACAAAGATATTTATTTAACTAAATGTACATTTCAACCACCACGTGGTCTATTTCAGCAAACGATTGATGCTGTGGATCTTTGTGAATAAAGGATAATTATTACTTTTCTTTAATAGTTAATATTTCACAAGCTCCAACTGATTAATTTAAGTTTTTACACAATGTTCACAGTGACACTTTTTAGCAAGAGTGCGTAAAATAAAATCACCTGTGCGTTAAAACATCAGATATAATGTATCATACAAAGTTTTTTTCGACAGCAATTATGAAAAACAGCTAAAATTGGATATAATATGCTAATTCACTGGCCATATGTCTATTAATGTTTTCAGTGGTATTTTAAAATTATTATGTTATTATTCATATATAATTATTTACAAAAACACACATTACATAGATATCGAATTTCATTTTTTTAATATTAGGTTATTGACTTTTTTTTAAATTAATTATAAATTATACAGGGAGTTTCAAATATAACGTATAAAATTAATAAAATCGTTGATATCTTTGATCGCGTTAGCAATCCCAACTTTAAAAATTCAAATATCAATGTTGGTACCTCTCCTGATACTTCATTTGATAACTTTTTTATGTTGAATTGGTACAAAAAAAAAGTTTTTCAAAATCGGTAGATTAATAATGGACATATTTACCAAAATGTACTCAAATGAAAGTTCCATTATGAGTTACCTAAAATGTATGCTAAGATAAATTATAATAATCTAATATGAAGGTATGAAAATTATTACAGTTTTGTATGATACAAGTTTACTTTACGAAAATGTATCATACAAAGTTTTGTAATAACTATTTATAAACAAAAATCGATGATTTCTCAACGATTTTATTGATTTTATATGTTACATTTGAAACATGTATATATTTTATGGCAATTTTATTACTTTTTAAAATTTCCATGAATGCAATTGATATTTCATGGATTGTTGTGGTTTTTATTCTAATAATTCGATTAGATTGAATACTTGTTGATATGTAAATAAGATTGATTTGAGTTTAACTTCCTTTTAATTTTTTTCATTTATTTATTGTTATTTTGTGATAATTTTATTTGTTTTCAAAACTTTTGCCAATGCAATAGATATTTTATTAGTTGTTATAGTTTTCATTCTAGCAAATTTGATTTATTTTAACAGTTTTGGAATTGAACTAAATTTTAACCTTTTTGGTAATCTTTTCAATTTAAATTTTCTGGTAATTTTAAGTTTTTGTTAGTAATATCTATATTATTTAGATTGTTGCGGTTCTTATTGAATTGTATAAGCTAACCACTATAAAAAATCAACCGTAAAAATAATGTAAAAGTGCAAGTCGGAAAGACTCCATATAGGGTCGATAGCCAATACAGTTTAAATTGATTGATTTAGTACCCTAAACTTCAAACGGTATCTCCCTAGCATAAATCAAATGAGCACCTAAATTGATTTAGGTTTATGTATAAGAATCTAAACAATATCTAAACATGTTCGCCTATAAATTCAATTTAATTATTTTGTTTTAATATTTTTATACTTACTATGTACATTTAGTATTTAGATAACAGATTAGTTATTTAAGATTTTTGTCAATAGTTTTTAAGTTAATATTTAGAATGTATTAATTTAAATGATGTTTTAATGATATTCTGTAGTAATAATATTTTGTATAATATTTTGTATATAACAGGGTTTTCCCGTAAATAAATAAATAAATAAATAAATATGATTGCATTTAATAACTTTTGAAATGTAATCAAATGTCATTCTTGTACAAATTCTATGCAATTTTCTGATATCTTTCTAATGTCCTAATTCTAAACTTAAACCTAATAAATGTATTAATTAATAAAACTTCTAAAAAGTTTTTAATGTATTTTTGACATTCATTTATAATTTTATTGGTTTTTAATATATTTGTAAATTATATTGTTCAGCAAATAACTACATAATTTACGAAATATTAAAAACCAACCACATCCAGAAAAGGATGTGGTTTGCATTGAATTATTTGACATTTTAATTCAATTTAGCACTTATTGGAACGTAGTCAAATTATTTCGATTAAGCCAAATCTGTTTGTTATTTTGTGATGTTTTAATGAAATTTATCATATATTTAGTCACAAAATACTATATAATCTTTAGGGATGAGCAGTCTTATGCAAAAGGTCAGCGTGGCCTAGGAGTTGAAAGTATCGTTTACCCTACAAATTATGTTCCTTCTACAATGCGAAATGTTAATCGTCGATTCAATATCTGAATGTATATTAGCATTATCTCCAAATCAGTTTTGCATTTTAAAAATTTAGTAATTTGAAAATTTTACTAATGTTATCTCTAAAACGGTGCATTTTACAATAAAAACAAAAAAATAAACGCGAGGTAATTGTGTCTAGTATACAGTGTTAAAATTTGAGAACTGTGTCTCAACAGTTTTGGAAAAAAAGTGCCCTAATTTGAGGGTGATATACTTACTCCTCTTAATGTAAGATATTAGCTATAATAATTCTATTAGTCGAAATATACGGCGCTCCAATTTATTCAATTCATGTAACTAGTTCAATATTTGTAATTCTTCCAACAATTCTTTTAAAGCTATATTTAAGAGATATGTACGTGCTAAGTTATGCTAGGTTAGTTTATTTTTACACAAGTTTAAATTTAATCTATTTCATAGTATCTATTGTAACTTTTAGTATTTAATTTATATGACGCTAATAAAATCCAAAACCTCATGCGAACCAGTTCATATACTTAATAGTGGGCAAACCGTACATATATGGCAAGAAATTAATTTCGGTTGGACTGTCTTGTTTAAATAGCATTGAGAGTTGTAGAGACCTAAGCAATATCGTAAAGTTAATCAATTAAACTTGCAAAACTTTGCAGTTAACATGCATATTGCATACTATTAGTTTAATTAATTTATAATTCATAATTAAATCATCATAATTTTCATTTACAACCTGACGATATAGACAGTATTTTACTACCACCAGCAAATTACGTCAAGGTGATTGAACGATTATAGCAGTATTTGAAACGAATGAAGAAATGTAGAAAAAATTATGCATAATAAAGAAAATGAAAAAAAAAATGAAGAGGAAATGAAGGAAACCTTAACCTAGTTACGCCTAGTACCTATGGCGTAATTAATTACACCGTCATAATTATGAATCATAGCTGGCAAGTAAATGCAGTCCTGTTAAAAATAAAATTATTAAATATGTATTTTTGTAAGTAAGTTTTCACATCCGTATGTTATTTACGCTTGACAATACATATGATTTAACACTTATGGTGGATGCGCCGGGATTACTTTTCAGGACTATCGTGGTATACCGGTAAAATATTGTTTTCTATTAAAATTTTAGCTTTTTAGCTTTATTATGTTATTTAATGAAGAAAATTTAAATTTTATTTCAAATTAATGGGTTTTAAATAGTCGAGTTTTTTAAAATTTGAATTAAGTGGGTAATTTCAATATTTAAATAGTTTTAAAAATCTAATATTGAACGATTTTTAAAATTGTTTTTGATTTATGAATGATTTATAAAAGTTATTAAATTTGAGTTTAGTTTGAGTTTTTATTATTATGAATCATATTCTTTACAAACATTACATTTACACATTACATATTACATTCATGAATGTTTATGTCGCTGAAGCCGTACTTTTTCGCGACAATATCTTACAAATTACTTATAAAAGTTAAATTTATTATAAAATTAAATCTTTTAGGAGGGTTTAGCACTTTTTAAGGCATATTTGCGGACCAAATGAATAATTTTTATTTGGTATGTTATTTATAATTCGCCAATTAAGGCTTATTTATAAATTATATATTTTTATGATAATTTTACAGTTCCAAAATTTACAGGAATGCAATTGATACTTCATGTTTCTCCTATTATCATGGTCTGATATTTCATGATTTGTTATGATTTTCATTCTATCTTCTCACTTATAACTTGAACAGATTAGATTTAACAGTTTTTGAAATGTGTTGAAATTTGATTGAGTTTAACTTTATTTTGAATTTTATCATTTATTTATTGTTATTTTCTAATACATTTTTCCAAAATTTTCGCCAATGCAATTGATATTTTATTAATTGTAGCAGTTTTCATTCTAACAATTAGATTGTACTGAACAGTTTCTAAATGTAATGGAATTTGAACTTTGTTGGTAATACTTACCTACCTACTGTCAATGAAATTTTCTCATATACTTATTTAGATACATTTTCTGCAAAATTTCAACCCCCCACCCCAGAACCCCTGAGAGCTAGCAACCCCCAACATTAAAAATTCAAATATCAATGTTGATACCCCTTCTGATACTTCATTTGATAACTTTTTCATGTCAAATAGGTACGAGTTTTTCAAAATCGGTAGATAAATAATAGACTTATTCACAGAAACGTACTTGAATGAAACTGCCATTATTGGTTGAAAATTACACTTTTAAAATAAAATGCAATTGATATTTCAAGGTTTGTTGTGCAGGTTTTGAACAGGTTTAAAAATGTATTACATTTTGATTTGAGATTAACTTTCTTTTGATTTTTCTCATTTATTTATTTATACTTTTTGATAATTTTATTCATTTTAATAAATTTTGCCTATGCAGTTGTTATTTTAGGTATCAATAATTGGAGGCTTCATTCTCAAAATTCGATTAGATTGAACAGTTTTTGAACCGTAATAAAATTTGATTTGAGTTTCACTACTTTTTAATTTTCTCATTTATTTATTGTTATTTTATGATAATTTTATTCGTTTTCAAAAGTTTTGCCAATACAATCAAAAATTTTCTTAATTGTTATAGTTTTCATTTTTGCAAATTTGATTTAATTCAACAGTTTTGGAATTGAACTAAATTCGAACTGTTTTGGTAATCGTTTAATATAATAATAATAATTTATTTAATGGGATTTTTTTTATGTACAAAATACACAAATTTCAAATGTAGGCATATACAAAACAACACGAAATTATAAATCGCAATAGGGTTATTCAAGCAGATCGATAAGGTTTATTACATTAAGACGTGTGGTAAATGTATACATATATACATCAATACAGTTTACAATACACAAGTAAGACGAATCAACAGTTTTAACAGAAGTAAACTCAGAAATAGGAACATCACTTTCCAAATAAATATCGGCATACAAGTCGAAATTTTTTCTCATATATTTAAATTTTCTGGCAATTCTATCAACTTTTAAAGTTTTTGTAAGTTATATCGATATTATCTATCTAGATTGTTGCGGTTTTTTATTGAATCATCTAATCAATTTAATTCTGGGTAACAATTTGTGGAATGTAATAAAATACGATTCTTTATTAATATCTTACTGTCTATGTAATGTTTTGATATTTTCAATGAAAGTTTTTTATACAGGGTGTCAAATTAAACCACCCAATTCGCCATTTCTATCCACCAGATAGAACTTATGTAGGGTAAAAAGAAAGAAAGTCAATCTGGCAACTAAGCCAAAATTTAGTACCGGTATCTGCAATATTTATCGATTGTCATGTCATTAGTCAATGTCTTGAGTTGAAGTTTCAAGATTTGTAATAAATCAGTGTTATTTGTTGGTCCTACTTGGAATTTATGCAATCATTTTATAATTAAATGTCGTTTTTGTAGTTTAATTCTGGGTATGTGTATTAGATACATGAACTTGTTTTCAGTTGACAGTGACAGCCACCACCTTTTGAAAAAAATAAAAATTTACGCATTGCCAAACTTCTGTTTTCTACAGAAAAATATCTGCCACCTGGTGGATGGAAATGGCGATTTGGGTGGTTTAATTTGAAACACCCTGTATATTGATTGATATTTACTGAAAATATCATTGGTTTTTAATGTACTTGTGAATTGAATTGATATTTTCTCAATCTGGTTTTCGTTCAATTAATTTACATTCTGATTCAATTTAAGTTATTTGAAAGTAATAAAATTTGATTCCAATAAACAAAACATTTTTGTAATTTTCTTCATATACGTATTTAGAAATCATATTTTACATGTGGTTCCACATATTTTAATTATGTTATTTTATAATTCGCCAGTTATGCGTTAGATTGTTATTATTGGTATTAGAAATTCTATCATTGTTAGATTTTAACATACCTACTGGGTAAGTACTTAGTTTTCAAAGTAACAAAATTATATAACCCCACAATAAGTTAAATGGAGACTTTTTAAAATAGAAGTTGAGAAACTGTGAGAAGTTAAACTATTAGAGTGTAGTATTCACTCAATATACCTATAGAATCAAGTTCTGCAGTTATCTAATCGTGCGAAATATTCATCCCCGCCTGAATTACAGACAATGCCCTGCCGCTTTCACGTTCAAATATCTGGGAAATATGAAAATTATGCAAAATTAAGCAAAAAAGGCGCAAAAAACCTGGTGCAATTGCAAGATTCAAATCTCTCCGACTGCGACGAGGCAACTACGCGCTGCGACTTTTAATAGCCCAGACCCCTGCAACCAACCCGGATCGGGATTTATGGTAATGCAATCACGTTCTGTCCTATAATAATCATTAACTCCAAATGAACTGGAAACTGTGCGCCTCCCTGAAAAGTCTCGGCCGTTAATCCACGACGCTAACGTGTAAACTAGTTTCGTGAGTGTGTGCTGAGGCCGTCATCGTGGCGTAATTAGGGCCGCGATTCCGGCGACGAAAAAACGCGGCGGAAAAATTCGCTTTAATTACAGTCTTGATTTTTTCGTGCTGCGTCACGGTCGTATCAGTCCCGCTGCTTAATGAGCATATTTAATGTGCTTATCATTTTCAATTTAAAACCCTCGGATCCTTCCGGTCTGCACGATCTGAACCAGCGCATTAAAAAAAAAAACTGGCAGGAAGAAAACGTTACTTCGCGGTTTTACGACATTAAAAAACCATGCGTTCATAATCATCTCCTCCATTATTCATGCGATAATTATAAAGTTTATACGGAGTCGCAGCTTTATTATCCACGCGCAGCGGATTTATTATTTTCCTCCTCCAATGCGAGACGAAAGGAAATCGTCCTTATTTTTACGCTGTCTGTTTTTATGGTGGGCGTTTTACGAGATTTTTAAGCCCCCCCTTTATTACAGCGTGCGTTACTTTTATATTCAATTATGAAATAAATTATGGTGGCGTTGTTTGGGGGAAATAGTGCGTGGCGCGCCGTTTAATCACTAAAATTTGCGTAAAAACACAGTTCATTTCGTACGCAGCTCACGCATTCGGCACGTGAGCCCTGCATTTTTTTTTATCGACCCTCGTCCCGCACATGCAATAGAACAAAAACAAACGCCCACATGCAGCGTTTAATTTCTGTGGCGTAGTAAAAGTCGAAATCGCATTTTCAATTTAATTTCGCACCTGCAACAACATAAAATTTAATTGCACTGCGCCACTGCTGCGATCCCTTCGATTGGTCTGCAGTGTGTTTGGTGGATTCGGAGGCATTTTTCGAGGATCGTCCGGCTTTTTCGAACCGATTGATATGGGGCGGTGGACATCACAACATGCGATTTGGTTATCGGATGCGAGGATCGCGTCCAGCCGCAACCGCTGCAAACACTGCCCCGCCTCGATTCATGGGATGCAGCTGCAAATGATCAGATCTAATGCCCGGCGCTAATTTGGCAAATATTCATGTAGTGAATTAAATGTGTGTTCGCAATCGATCGACGCCCACTGTGACGGCTTCATCTCGCCTATTACATAAGCGATCGAGGAATTAATATCAAAATACATGCCTGAATTGGAACATTGGGTGCATGGCAATTACACAGGCCTACATTTTATTTTCATGAAAAAGTTTGGTGTCCTATAGTAAATGGGGTGTGCTGATCACGAATCTGCGTTTTTTCCAGCACGTCAGATTTTCAGGAAAAGTGTGTTTGAAATTTTTCATAGAAACTGTCAAAAATATTGAGAAAATATTTATTGAAACTATATTTAATAGAAAATTACACTGCAAAATTGAGTTGTTCATTAAAAAAACAATGCAGAAAAATCTACGTTAGACAACCGTTGGTTTCTTTTGAATAAAATCGTTCTCTTTTTCCCTCAAAACTGCGTTTTGTAGTTTTCTTTTTGTAAATTTTTGTGAGCGAGTCCCTCTTCAAGGTCCAGCAGTAATCAGCCATCATTCTAATATTCGATCTTTCTTGGAAACATCTCTCCATCTCCTTTATATCTTGATGGAACCCCTCTCCATGTTCCTCGCTGACAGCTCCAAGATTTTCGGGAAAAGAGTCAACGTGGGAATTCAGAAAATGAAGTTTGACGCTCATATTGCATCCCAGTTTTCTTTAATTTTCGACCATGTTGGCTGCAATATCTTTGTAGTTTGGAGACTTGTAGTTTCCAAGGAAACCATCTATGACTTCCACGAAAGAACTCTATGTTTCAGATTCATTCTGGGTTATTGTATTCTGGAACAATTTTGAGGTTCGTATTTGAGGGCCTACAAAAAATCCTTCTACAAGTTTAGCTTCAGAAAGTGCAGGAAATTTGTCGCACAGGTATGTAAAGCAGTCACCTTGTTTATTTAAAGCTTTGACAAACTGCTTCATCAATCCCAATTTTATGTGAAGGGGAGGCAAAAGAACTAATTTTGGGTCAACTAATGCATCACGCAGCACATTTTTTTGTCCCTCAGTCTTTCTCTGAGTGGCCATTATTTCTTAACGTAATGTAAATTTTGTGCTCGACTGTCCCACTCGCACAAAAAACATGGATACTTTGTGAATCCAGACTGCTGACCCAAAAGCATGGATATTATTTTGAGGTCTCCACAGAGTTGCCAACAATATTCGCTATACTTTATTGTATTTAGCAACAGCTCAAGATGTTCATACATTTCTTTGAGATGCACGGAGTGAGCAACAGACACCGAGGCATAAGTATTACCATTGTGCAACAAGACACCCTTCAGACTTCTCTTAGAAGAATCAATAAATAACCTCCATGATGTGGAATCGTAATTGTCAGCTCCCAGTTTCATGACTACTTCAAGAATATTATTACAGCACACCAGTGAACCCTCGTGAGAGAAATATTCCGCGAACTCTTTTTCACGATGTATATACCACGAAAATGTGGTTCCTGGAGCCAACAGATTTTTGTTGTGATCCTAAGATTTGTGCAGCAGCCTTCGATAGACCCAAATCTCTCACTAAGTCATTTAGTTCAGCTTGGATAAACTGTTGAGGTTGGTCTATATCAGGATTAAATTCGTCCTAATCGATTTTTTCGTTTGAACTTTCATCTGATGATTGCTGTTGGATGGTGTGAAGAAAATGTGGAGGAATGGGAATTCCTGGTCCATGAGGTACAAGTCGTTCAGCAGACGGTAAATCAGGATACTGAGTAGTATGTTTATTTTTCGAATTGAAACTCTTGACATCGCAGGAGCAAAAGTGACAGTCTCCATGGTTTTTTGGTTCCCTCCATACCATAGAAATTCCAAAGGGTGAAGAGCTACGTGTACCTTTTGTCCATTTTCTCAGTAGCTCGACATACTGAAAGCACACTTTGTGTGGAGCCCAAGGTTTGTCCTGATCACCAAGCTTTACACCGAGGTAAGCGTGATAAGCTTTCTTGATAAATTCTGTTATGTTTCGTTGATGCTTTGCTATCGTTAAATCACCACATACGTAGCAAAATATATCAGGACTGTTTTTGCACTTTCTTGATGACATTATGACGCACTAAACACTCAGAAAACAAAACACAACTCGATGCTAGAAACAACTGACGCTAACTAACTATTTCGTACTGCCGATACCATCAAGTTGACCTTGACAGATGCGAAAATGAAACAGTGCTGTCATTGAAATGAAATAACCATAATATTGTACTAAAATATTTTCTATCGATGTATCAAGTATTTTAAAGAAACAATTTTAATGTAATTTAGGAAATATCATAAAGGTACTTCTTTGCTCTAGTACAAAATATCTCACAAGGTTTTTTTAATGTTATGAAAAATCTTGACATGATGGGCTCAAAACAAATTCACATTAAGAATCCACGTACCCGTATTAGCTAAGGACACTTATCAAATTCAAAACTCCAAACATCATGTCGGCCTGTGTTATTATTAATATGAGAATTAGAATTTAGAAGAATAATTTGCTAGAATTGTAAAACCGGGACTTATTGTGATATACCGGGTGTACATTTCAAAACTAGCCAGTCTCAATAACTTTTGAATGCAATCTATCTTCGTGCTATATAATTTGAAGGTTTTTTTAAGCTTTAAAATGAGGTAAATCAATGTGGGGGGTGCCATTTGTAATTACTTTCAAAGTAGGGGTGGCTAGAGGAGGGGGTGACACATAAAATTTATTTGGCGTTGTTAAAAAAACTTCCCCCGCCAAAAATCAATCGATTTTGCTTTTATCAAGTTAACTTGCATTCAAAAGTCATTGAGACCAGCTAGTTTTGAAATGTACACCCATAATGATGTATAATGATGATAACTTCTTGGAAGTTATATTGGAATATTATGAAGAATATTTTATTTGTTTTTTTTATTACTTTGCCTTTCTACCTTTCGGTGTGAGGCATACATTATTAATTTTTATCAAATTCTACCCACTTGCTCCTATCTTTTGTTAATTCCTTTATTTCTTCCCATCTGTTCTCTTTCCTTGCTGCCTCTTCTTTTATTGCGCTCTTTTCTCGGTCTTCCTGTTTGTTGTTTTCCTGTTGCTCTTATCTCGTATATTTTCTTCGTGTTTCTTTCTTCTCTCATTCGTCTCATGTGTACCATACCATACCACATCATATGGCTTTCTGTGATTTTTTCCTGTATAGGTTTAATTTTTAAGTTATTCCTGTGCGTCTCGTTAATTATTCTGTCTTTTCTTGTTTTGTTTTCTATTTTTCTTAGCAATCTCATCTCCGTGGCATTTATTCTTTTTATTTGTTTTCCTGTCATCGTCCATGTTTCGCTACTGTAAGTTAGCGTTGGTCTAATTACTTTTTTGACTATTTCTGTTTTTGTGTCTCTTGATATCTCCTTCTTGCTAGAAAGGGTGATTTTTAACATGTTATATAGTTTTGCTGTTTTTACTATTGCTGCATATTCGGATCTCTCAAATGCATCTACGATATATGACACTACATCAATAATAGCCAATGTTGTGTTTAATCGTTTCCTGAACCCGAACTGAGCTTTATCTAACAGATTGTTGCTCTCAAGATGTTTGCTTATTTGACCAGCCATGTGTTTTTCAATGATCTTTGAGTAGACTGACAAGATTGATATATTACGATAGTTTGAAGTAATATTACTATCTCCTTTTTTTAGAATGGGTACTCGTCCAAATCCTGTGATGTCAATGTACAACCATGATCATTGCATTGTTTCGTTGTACTCTGTTTATTATTCTTCACATTTCTTTAATTGGATTTGTGGATGACTGTATGCGTTTATTATTAAAATTTCTTTTTGCCGAGTTGATGGACGTTTTATATAATTTTCTAAATTCTCGCCTTTCCTGTAATAACTCTACAGATGGATAATTGTTATACATTTCAGTCAAGAAATTAAGATGATCTCTCATTTGTTGTGACTCTGGATGGAACCTAGTAATGGTATTCAGTGTTTTTGAATTATTTGTGTACTTTTTTTGGGGGAAAGCGCTGAAGAACGAATCCTGTAGCTCATTTATGAAGGTATGAAATTTTGTGTTAAGGTCTAATTCATTGCTATCAATGAAATTCCTTGATTTTGTTTGTATTAATGTAAAGAAAAGAAATTTACCTTGGTCAGTGATATGTCTGAATATTTATTCTTTCCTCCTCTATTCCTCTTTCTGCTGGTTCGTTCCATATGTCCTCTCTCCTTATCCTGTCGAATGCGTTTTCGAGATCTACTAACCCTATGTGCATTTCGCTGTTCTTCTTAATTAGTTTCTCGCTTAGTTGTCTGAGTATGAAGATTTGATCTTGCGTACTTCTCCCTTTTCTGAATCCGCACTGGCTGTCCTCTATTCTTGTTTTTAGTATGTATCGCATTCTTTTTTCTAGTATCCTGGTAAATATCTTACTTGGTATACTTGTTAGTGTGATTCCTGACGCAGATGGTTTAAGATACTCGCAAGGTTATAAATAGTTATTAATAAAGTTGCAAGAAACTTACAAGTAGTTATCATGGAGTTCAAGATATTCGCAAAGCTATTAGATAAGCTTTGGATAGGTAGTTTTAAATGCCCTCGTGAGTACGCCAAACTAGCAGATAATGTACCCTCACGTTTAACTGTGAATGGAAAGACAGGCTCTTAAAAGGTGCAATTTAGTTTTAAATTAAGGTAACAAGAAAATGCACGTGTTTTCACACATAAACTTGCTAACAGTTATTCTACAGGTGCAATTTAGTTTCAAATTAAGGTGATAAGGAAATGCACATGTTTTTGCACATACATTTCCAAACAGTTATTCTACAGGGTAAGGCTGCCTGAAGGCGATTATAAAAACATATAGGAAGATTCTTTCAACGTCATGAAAATGTCTATCTGGTAGATAACACATCCCCAACTTTAACCGTGGATGGAAAAAAACGCTTTAAATTCAACTTGAAATAAATCAATAGGAAATTTAGTGGTTTCTTAAAATAAAATATCTGCGCTCCTCGCTTCTTTAGCATCAGTTGGTAGCAATAATTCTAATGATTGGCTGGGAGATGATGAAGACATACCATTAATAACATCCATTTTATCCATTCCATTTTATTTTTAACATTAAGATTAACCGTCTCTGCAGCTGTTTGTATCTGCACACATTTAACACAATCATATTCATCACAATCCCGCACAAGAATCAAAGATGTTAAGCCCAATATATAATTGTGATTGGGAGTTAGGGCCGAGTTATAGCGGTCATATCATTGCTGGCTGACGACTAAACGTGGCCAAGTTGCATCGATACACAAATCAAAGTCCCTGTATTTGTTCGAAAGATAATCACTTATCGTGAATTCTTATATTTCTATGCCTATTGTAGTGCTAAGTCCCAAAAAAAATATGTATCAGCTTTATGCATTTCTATACCCATTGTACAAAACTTAACATAGGTGTGCAATTATTTCTAAACATATTCTAGACAAAACATGGTGCTGAGGATTAATTAAAAGTTACCATGTTAATTGCGTCTGGTAATGTTGAGTCCTGACCCAAGGGGATGCCAAGAGGGTGCTAAGATTTGCTCGAGGGCTTGTATCCAACCTGGTATAGTGTAAGGCGACCTGAATTTTGTAAAAATATCCTTCGAAACCACAAAACCAATTCCAAAGAGTTCATCCATGTTAAAGTGTTAACGAAAAAGCAGCAAAATCGCGGCAATTCTTGAGATACCATTTCCAAAATAATAAAAAGAAAGGCGAAGCATAATATTGCTGTTATATACCGTTTGTAATTAGTGAAATTTTCGCATATTCTTGTATCCTCTTTCTTATGTATTGTTAGAATTATTACTTTATTCCATGTCTTGGTGTTTCACCGCTGCTTATTATGTCATTTATTAGTTTCGTTATTTGTATTATTCCCTCTTCTTCCATGTATTTCATCATCTCCGGGGTTATATCGTCTGTTCCTGGTGCCGTTTTTAAGTTTTTTTATTGCTTCTTGTACTCTTTTTAATTTGATCAATTTTTTTCTCTTGCCTTTACGTTGTCTTCTTCATCCTGTTCGGTTAATTCTTTGAAATATTGTATCTATCTTTCCTTTATCTTGTGATAATTATTCCATTTTTATCTTTTTTGTTCATCATGTTGTGTTATTTTTTCTTGTTTTAGTTGCTTTGGTGTTCCGTAGAGTTGTTTTTGGTTCTGCCCAAAATTCTCATTCATTATTTCACCAAATTTCGTCCATGGCTTTTGTTTTTCTTCTTTTATTATTGAATTTTGTAACAAAAATGAAGCATTTTTGTAATAAACTTAGCTGTAATTTTATATTTAACCTAATTTATTGTATTCTTCGTAGATATGCCTACGGAGATGTTTTTTTTGTAACCGAAACTAGTCAGGCGATAAAAATAAATAAAATAATAAATAAACAAATACTACTTATTAAAACAACTTTAAATATACAGTGTGATATACAAAAATTAAATTTTTTGTAACCTGGAAACATCCAGGTTTTGGAATATCTTTAACATCACCAGTTTCTCGAAATTTAGATTCAATCTTACAAACTATAAATTGGCTGATGGGGTAATCTGGATATTGTGCATTAAACAAATCGCGTACTTTCTGCCGAGTTCTTATCCCTACATGCGATGAGAATTATTAAAATTTAATTTTCAGTTAAATGTGACATTATGCTTAAATTGCAATTAGAGTTTTGTACTGCTTGGGCTAATAGCAGACGGCTTATAATAGCGCGCGGGGTTATTGTTTCTTTCAACCTCAAGCACTTTGAAAAACTAAATCTGATCTGATGACGTTTTTGCTTCATTTTTCAAGATTTGCCGTTTTTCACTTTCAATTGTCATTGACTCGAAAAATGTCTTATGTAATATGGCAATATTATTATACTGCCACTTTAACAATGAAAAGATCTCTCAAAATCAAGAACAAAAATAGGGGGTTGTCATTTAAAAAATCAACGAATGACGTCATTACTTAAAAACGAATGATGGTTGAAGATCGACTGTCATAGATAAATGTGTATTTTTATCAAAGAAAATTGACGTGTTCGAGGATTTTTTTCGATTTTTTTAATTTCGGTTTTAATGAATAAATCCATACTTTAGGCGCTCACTGTATATAACAGGTAATTATGGATGAAACCCTAAACTTATAAAAATATTGGTGTCATTATAATAACATAGATTATGATGACATCAGCAAAAATTTGTGTTGAGTTGTTATCACGCTTATTCTGCAGGAACAAAATAATACTCTCCAAAATTGAAATATTTCTTATTCGCCGTGCTTTCTCGTTCCTTAATTCGACTGTCATTCTTAATAAGCCGTAAAATTGAGCCGTAAAAATATCGCACACACACACATAGGCACATGCCTGCGGAGCGAAATTCGTGATTAAATTGTAGAACTCCAACTTTCATTGAGGCTTTCACATTAGCGTCCCGTCATGGAGGAGACACGCGCAAAGGAAATACACAGGTTAATTCCCGCAGTTTATAAGAATGCGAGCTAATATCCGACGTGTACTAACTGGCACCATCAAACGCGCTACGCTAATATGTGTTGCGAATGTGCCACCTGCGGTGGCACAGATGCGGCCGCCACCAAAGCACCATCTTCCGAGGACGCCGTGTGCATTCATCACCCCATATGATGCGCTAATTTCGCAACAGATATATCCTCCAGACGTCTCTAATTGGCGATTATTCCGAGCCCGTACACTATGATGGATTGGTGGAGGCGCCGGGAAGCGTCTGGACCACAGTGAAACAGGAAACCGGAAGAACACACATATGAAGCTCAATTGAGACATTGAAAACCAGAGTGGTATAAGTCTATTTTCATATTTCTGGATATTAACTGAATTTAAAAAAAAAGGACTTACACCACTGTGTCTCAATTTCGTTTGCAGCTTAGCTGAATTTAAAAAAAATGGACTTACACCACTCGTTTGCTAATTCTATAAGCACGTTCGCAATTTCGAAAATAGCGTAATTGTTTGTCGCGCAGCGGCCTCGATTTAAATTTATAATGACGCCCCCCACCCCCACCCTCACGTGACGCATTCCTGAAATTGCACGAAAATAAAGGAGGACCCAATCTTCCCGACCAGAAAAGTGAATAGACGATTCCCCCCGGGGAGCGCGCTCGTTCCCCACTTTTTTCTGATTGTACAAACAGGGATATGAATAATGCAAAAATGGAACTTTCACACACTGGATGGCTGGCGTTATTGTGAAAGTTTTAAAGTTCGTTAAGGTAATTTCCTGCCGGTAATTGCCACATGAGGGAAAACACAGTTTTGCGGAGATTACAGGACTTTTCCTAACCGGTTTGCCAGCATGTCAAAATTCCCGAAACTCGATTGATTTCATTTTGCATAACTCATTGGTATGCATAAGTGAAAAATTAAATCATACCGGATATAGCATAATCATACCGGATAATAACAGTATACTGCTTGACGTGTATAAGAAAAAATAGAAATTTATATCATACCGGATATATCATGATCATACCGGATAATGACAATATCTATAGATACTCTATCTATACATAACCGGTAGTTGCAGTGAAGCATAACTCAAATAGAAAATAATTATGTGATTTTTCCCACTTTGTAGCTTTCCGCTAATTAAAAAATATTATTATTATTATACTTTCCAATGGATAACTGAGCCACAGAAAAATTTGGACTCTAAGGGAATTAAATACTTCCAACATTCTATCTACAAGGGTCCACAATCCATTATAATAAACAAGGCATTTAAGAGGGAAGTTAGTTATTCACTCATATAATATTGTATTCAAGCAGCAAATTGCGTCACTAAACCACTAAATTACGACCTATATTCGTGATACGAGTTATTCGATAGTTTACATATGGTGCTTCAGAAATGAATGGAACAACATATTTTTTTTATTATAGTTCCATCCATTTGTTTAAACATTTATACATATCTTATTTAATATCATATATATTGAACTAAAAAAAAATAACACCTCCAAAGATGGCTAAAAGATAGCCGAAACTAGTCACATGATAATGCACCTCATGTCAGGGACATGAGGTACAAATGACATGAATCAAAATAATAACAACATGAAAAAAAATTTATATCTAAACACATAAACTACCAGTAAGTACTCCAATAATTTTAAATTTTTGTTCACTTCAGTCTCTTACTTTGTGTCACTATACCTATATAGGTAATTAAAACTTATTCAAAATTTTGGTAAAATAAATTTAATTTCAGAGGTTGCGCAGGCGAATTGAGATTTCGTACCTAATTTTGACAAACACGTTTTTTTTAAACATTTTTACATCTATGAAAAAGAAAATACATAGTAAAGAAACAATATGAGAAACAAATCAAAAACAATATGAAAAAACGTATGAAAAACATGAAAAAATAAATAAAATACTTACATAAAATATACGGTATGTCCCCGGATTGAGTATACAAAAGGGAATTTATTTTTATTTTTACTTTTAAGTAAAAATGTTATAGGAATTATAATTCCTGCTTGGTCTGAAAGTACCAGTGCAGTTATTGAAACTTAGATTTATTTATGCACGGTGTTGGCAAAATCAAAAATGTTTAATCTTATTTTGACACTTATTTAATTACTATTTACAAAAAGAATGTTAAAATTACATCTAGCAACATTAAAGAAAACTATAATCATTCAAACAATCCCACAAATGCAAAAAATAACACTGAAATTTAAATAAAAATTGTCTACGACAGGCATTTGCATCGATAACTATTGAAAAAATACAAAACAGTTTTCAGGAGTTCCACACCAGGCTTCAACTGACTGAAGAAAATAGTGGGGGATTGTTTAAATGATGTTACTTTTCTAAAGTGTCAAAATTAGATTCAATTTATTATTATTTAGCCAACACCCTATATAAATAAATCAATGTTTTAATTACTGAAATGGTAGTTTCAGCCCAAGCAGGAATTTTACTTCCTATAACATTTTACTTAAAAGTAAAAATTATAACAAAAATCTCTCTTGTAAACTCAATCCAGGGACATACTGTATATTAACTCACTAATTAGTTCTCAACTGCTACTGTAATGGTTTTAACTTGTAGAATGGTTAAAAATTTAATATAGCACAGTTTTGAAATTAGTTTATTAGTTTTATTTTGGATAATGGCATTATACATTATCACCCCTCATCTGTTCATTCTATAAATATGTAGCCATGTTCGGGATATGTAATATTTTATGATTCTCCTTTATGGAGTATTATCGCTTAGAATTTACTAGCAGTATTTAGTATTTAAATCCCTTTCATTGCCATTTTATCACAAAATTGAGATTTGTATAGTCTTGAACAGAGGTTCTAAAACTTTTTGTACTGGCCACCTCTTCCTCGGAGATGTTTTTTTAATAATATTAGATTAGGTTATTTTGCCATATTTTGCTGCATAATAAAGAGCAATTGTAATTTAAAATGTATCTATATGTTGTTCTGTGACCTATTGAAGAGTCTGAATACACAGTTTAATAGTTACTGTTGTAGAAAATTAGAGGCCAGTAAATTTTCCCTTAAAATTCCGACTACATACAGATGATTATTTACTTTAGTGGTTAAAGTTTAAAAAAAACATATAAAATATCCTATATTTGGGAATAGATTAGGGAAAAACGTATCCAATATGTACTGGTTTTTGCGAAGATTTAGTTTTAGTTTTTACTTCTTTAAATCTTTATTCATAGTGGTATATATTGCTACCATCCTTGTCAGTAACATAACCATGATTAACATTGCGAGCAACGACAATGAGAGTTGTTTTTTCCACTTCGCAGTAGAATAACTAATGCGCGGATTTATAAGCATAAAACATCACAATAATGCTTAAAATATATATATATATATATATATATATATATATATATATATATATATATATATATATATATATATATGTATATATTTTGGAAAATAACCATATGAAATGGCATAAAGATTAGAATAAGCACAAAACGCAAACATAAAACATTAAAAGGCATACAATTTTATTGAAAAACACAAAAACATAGTAAAACTAAAATGAAATTAAAAACTAAGTTGTATAACTAGAACGCATTATATAAATGTAAAATTTGAACAAAACATATCTTGATAATAGTTGAATATTAACATTCATTAATACAAACAATTATTTATTATTTCTAAAGGACTTGATAATTAAATGTTTTTTTATAATTTTTCCAACACAAAATCCCATTTTTCTATCACTAAGTACATTTAAGTGAAAAAAAACGTCTTTCCATATCTACAATTGTAGTTAAATTTAGGTATAATTGGATAATTTACGACTAAATCTTCCACATATCCTTTTAAAACGTTTCCTTTATATCCTTTTAAACTGTTTTTTTGTAAAACTCATCCCTCGATGAATTTTCCAAAAATCTTTTTTATCGAACTGCTTACAAAACTGTACTTTGTGTTCATAAGTTCATAAGTTCATAAGTTTGTGCCAAGTTTTGTATAATCCAGTTAATTTTTACAACTTTTTGGCATTCTTCAATTGCCTCCGATGCAATTGTAGTATACCACTAGCCCAAGCAGCGTTCTGTGCACCTAAAAATAGGATTATCATCGAAATTACTAAGCTTTGTTGATAGTAGTCCCGTTAAGAGATGACAATGACATGGAATTTGACATACGTTTCTTATTTCATTTCACTGTATTACATTTACTGGCATACGAACGAGCATAGAATATGTGATTCTTGGTTCTAAATAACATGAATCATTGTCAGGTCTTTTCATGACTACTATAACAAAACATCGCGTACGCTGCATTGTGATTGTGATTAGTGTGATAACCATGCAGAAAATCACGCTACACAGAAGGAAATATGTAATTTTAATACTGAATTCTTAACATTACACCAAGGTGCAACAAAAGATATACTTAGTTGAAATATCAATAATGTTCTATAAAAATGAGAAATAACCAAATAAGCACAAAAAATAAGGAAATATGCACAAAAAATGCATGAAAAGAATTTTAATATTAAAAACTGAAAATGTGCAAATAAGCACGAACAACGTTCATTTGCTGAAATTCGAATAAATGCAAAGCATTTTGAACTGCCATTACAAATGATGTATGGCATAATAGCTAAAAATCCGCACTTTTATAATAACTTCGAGGTCAAAAGACCTTCCATGTTGAAGCAATGTTGATAGCGTTTGGTATACAATGAAATTGAAGAGTCGTAAAAAATAATGAGCATTCCTAACTCCAATCACTTGCTTTGCTTGCCATCATATTTACTACAATGTAATGTCAACTCTAAATTTAAACTTAAACATGATAATCGAAGAAATTTTAACTGCCTTAGGAACTAATTTGTTCCCAAAAATACTTATTTCGTTAATATGTACTAATATTGACAAACGTGACAGTTATGTATTAATCAGATTAATTCAGAACTAGTCTAATATTAGAGAAATATCTCAATCAAACTTCAAATTAAGTGAGATTTACCACACCGTTGACGAAAACTTATTTTCTCTAAAATGGCAATATTTTATATTGAGAAAACATAAATGTGACTGAAGAAAAGGCAATTATGACAAAAATAGGCAAATATGTTAAAAAATGACAAATATGGCAAAAGTAAGCAAATGCAGGCACTAAAAACGTAAATATGAAGTTGTTTATAAAACTGCTGAAATAAGAAACTAGGCAAGGGCAAATATGGCTTAAACTGTAGGAAAAATGATGTAACATAGTTCTGAATTATCAGTTTGTTGATAGCTACAAAGATTACTGATACACATTTAGCCTTCAATCCGTTCTTGAAATATAATTATATAAATAATTAAATTAAATTTCTTTTCATCACGAACAATAAACCACAATAACATAAGATACTTACATTCACGATAAACTCTACAAAATACAACGATAAAAATTCCTGAAGCAGTTAGAGAACATGCAGACACTCTCTAGAAACGAGTACTCTTACATAGCTTTTGACATTTTTTGCCTGAAGATAGTTCCATGTGGAATCGAAATGAGTCGCAAATTTAAATAAAAAATAAAACTGTATTGAGAAGAATTAAGGATGTACATATAAAACCCCAAACAATTAATTAAATGTATCTGATTACAAAAAAAAAATGGTAAAATTCTCGCAAAAATTAGGAAAAAATACTCAACCAATAGAGTTATCTGTAAATTATATTTATTTTCAGCTACTAACACAAGTAACAAGCATTTAAACATAAGGTAGAACACAAACAAGAAGCAATACAATTACAACCAGTTAAGGTTTGATCTGTCAAATATCATACGATGCAGCTATGGAAAAATGAAAAAAACTATGTTGCTCTTACAGACAGTTACTAATAAAGAATGTTGCATTTACAGGAGTTGTATTTATCGAATTTTTACTGTACATAAATTGATGAATAATTAGAAATATATTTTTGTTGACATGTTAAATATTCCATAAAATACACCTAATATAAATATAATGTGTCAAATTTGCGATTTCTAAAAACAAAAACGTTGACAAGTCACTAAAGTTATACTTTATAACTTTATAACTTTATAATTGTAACAGCTCATGCTCTCATTGTAATTTTCTGTCAGTTCCTGCTTCTGTGTCTACTAATCTTCAGTCTATAATTAAATTTAATAAATTCATTTATCATCATCAAAATTACCGTAAATTTGCGAAACTGTATATGTCAAAGGTGTGATTTGAAACTGAAAGATATATCGCATCTTCGCCATTAATTAAAAATGAGTGATATGTTTGAATAGTTGAGTATTTAGATTGTACGAATCGGTGATTAATACTTGATGAAACATATATAAATTAGTATTAATAATGCACTTTGTTAAGTTTCGCAAATTTTTAATAGAGAAACTCTACAACTGTTTCTACATTATCAAGAGACAAATTTGAAACCTTATCAAGTTCTTTATTTATACTAATAGTTGAGTATTTAGTATACATTATTGTTCATCTGTTTTGTGATTCAAATGCACGTTAATCATAATTCAGCTGCATAATTTATCTGGACAATACTACAAAACTACCTTCCTTAGAAATTGCCAAATAAAAATATAAATATATAATCCTGACATCATTGAACTGGCTGTAGGCTCGTACCTTATGCCAGGGTTGGGAGCTCGCAGCCAAGCCCAATGGCTTGGAGGCGGGACTCCAAGACCCCACAAAAAAAAAAAAAAAAAAACTACAAAAATGCAATACTTAATAAAAATCTGATCTGGAGAAATGAACTTGTCTCTTATGCCAGAAATGCTGAGTGATTGTGACTCGTCATCTATTTTTTTGCCATCTATGATAATTTAAAATTTGCATGTTAACATAAATTGAATTGCAAATTTCGAGAATGATTAATCTCGAGGAAGATTCAAAATTGACCTTTTCTCTTTTTACTTTTTTTTCTCGTTTTTCTTTTATTCTCTTTTGAGTAGTGAGACTGTTTGCTACTCAATAATCAGATTATAATGATTATGACCCATTTCAGATATATGAGTTGAACATATGCTTAATACATAATTCAGCTGCATAATTTATCTAGATAATACTTCATACATGCTATACTCACTTCAGTTCTGGAGGAATACACTTGTCTCTTATGCCATCAAATTCTGAGTGATTGTAACTCGTCAGTGACTAAAATAATAACAACGTCTATGTTTTCGCGTTCTATGATAATTTAAAATTTGCATGTTAACATAAATTGAATTGCAAATTTCGACAATGGTTAATTTCGGGGAAGATTCAAAATTGACCTCTTATTTCTTTTTTTTTCTGTTTTGAGTATTGAGACTGCTTGCTACTCAATAATCAAATTATAATGATTGTGACCCTTTTCAGATATATGAGTTGAATATACGATATATGATGAATGGTTGAAAACCAGAGGGGTTGAAAACCACTCTGGTATGGGTTCTAATCAATATGGGTCAATGTGGGTCATATATCTGGAATGGGTCATAATGATTATAATCTTTTCCATTATTGAGTAGCAAACAGTCTCAATACTCAAAGGACAAAAAAAAGAAAAAAAAACTCTTTTTTGTATTACAGATAAGTTTAGAAATATACTAGGGACAACATATCTCGTATATTTCTGATTTTTAACCACTCATATGTTGATATAAATGTGAAGAAATATTTTATTTTACTTCAGTTTTAAACACTCGATGTATGTTATAATACAGAGCGTTCAAGAAAGTGGGGTCCACTTTTCTATTTATTGCCAACATATGGAACTCTTCACATAAAATATTTATGGTATATGCCAAGCAACATCACAAGACAGTGTCAATGTAAATTGGAAATTAGGTTAAATTTGGTTATATGATTTTCTTGCATCCTAGAAAACATTTCAGTAATGCTGCAAGACGTATTAATTTTGCATCTTGAACAGTTGCATCTATCAGTATCTATTGTAAAAGTGGACACCACTTTCTTTTATATTAAAGCAAAAAAAAAATGGATCAATATTAGAAAATAATTGCTACTTACATTCAACTTATTTTGTTTTACTTCACTTTTAAACACGCGATTTATGTTATAATTTATTATAGTAAAAAAAAAATCTGCATCAATATTAGCAAATAATTGCACTTTATAATTTGATTTATGGGTATATTGCTACAAGACGGAATCTACAGGTTTTAGCCAATCTATTATTCATTCATTCACGATATTAATTTATGTATTTGTGTGAAAGCGGGGTATGTAAAAGTAAATTATTATGCATGCATCAGTTTAAGGTTGAAATTGAAGTAGCACTTTTTTAACTTACAAAAAAGAGGATTTAAACTTCCAATCTATATTCCATGGGAAAGCGGCTAGAATAGAACGATGAATTGTTTAAAGACGTCCTAATTATGGCATTTTTCTGTGCCAGGCACGGTCTATTACATTATTAAGTTATTTTTAGAATTAAATTATATTTCGGTAATGATTCCTTTGTATCAAGTCTCCAGGCCGGTGTGCTGCGTTCGGAGGCTTGGCCCAGTTTAATTGCGTAAATTTGAAATATCAGTGTTAATCGACATCTGGATTTCATTAGGCATTCAATGTGCCATTTTTAAAATCATGATATTGCTGACGATTAAAAATGTAAAATAACTTCCGCGTTAATTTATTCATTGGATTAGCTCATTATTAAACATAATGCGCGGCTGGCTGGTGTAAAAAAGTGACGATGACGGTGTACGTGGGATGCTGGGCAACCCCGTGGTGTGATGTGGTGGTAATTTTTCTTCAATTATTGTAATTTGGAGTCGGAATATATAATAACCCTTCACAGCTGCATGCATATTGCATCGCGATTTTTGTACTCGGCGCTCGCTCTGTCCTCGTCCTTCGACCTAGCAGGATAAGGAGCGGGTCCGTCCGGTTAACATAAACATCTCACCACAGGATTCATGCCGTTGTTTATATTTTTCTCGTACTTCTCATGCGCCTTTATATGAAAGTCATAAACCGTTTAACCTGCGCATCCCCGACACCCAAAGCATAAACAAGGCTTTATCTTAAGCGAAAATAATAATAATAAGGCCCAACAGCCTTAAAGGTGGCTCCCGTTAACTTCAAGTCTCAAGAGGTGTCATTGTGATTCAAATTAGTCAGTGATGAAACGCTACTCATAGCCGAGCGCATTCGACACCTTATAATTCTCTGGCGAACACACCAATATTTGAATACAAACACCGTCTATGTTTGTACAACCTACCCACGTTTATTTTAGTCCGCAAGTATTAATACGTTAACATATTTTGTGTTTGATATTAGCATCACAATGATATTTCTTCGTTTGAAGCCCTGAATGTAATCAACAGCGCACAGCTGTATCACTTACAATGAAGCAGGTGTAACAAAACATCCGCATTATGCGCGCACGATGTATTTTTTTTTGTGCGCATCAAGTATAATGCACGCATCTCATGAATATATAAATCATAGAAATTAATCACCGCTTTGTCTCGGCGCTGGGAGGGGTATTGTTCTCACACCCACGCCCATCCATGGTTCGAAGCCCAAACGTTAGCAGTCGTACGTCGTGAAATCTAGCGCTGAAATATCGCTTTTTACCAGAAGGAGCGCCGTGAATGACCATAAGAAATCGCCCCAAATTGCTAAATTATAGCCTATTACTGCTCCTGCCACTGACATCATAACTAATGATGAGGCGGCTCAGGTGTATTCTGGGATTCCAATCCCTATTTCTCTGCCGGCGAGTGGTGAAAGTTACGGTCTACGCGTTTATTTTTATTTCATTCGCACAATAAATCCTAAACAACGCTCAAAACTTTTCACTTCCAGCGGGAATAAATACGTTTCGCTTGAAATAATTTGAATCAATGAAATAGTATCAGCTTTAATAAAATTCATATATTTTTAGTTGTACTAATGAATAATCGTCTCTTTTATACGTGGAGGAGAAGTAGGAATATTTATGGATCTTATTTCATATATTATTCAATATTATTCAACCAGAAAGATAATAGAGTGATTCAATTATACATCTAAGTATTATTTCAATTAAGAACCAATGAACAAATTTGTGCACCAGAATCTCAATTTAAAAGGATTAAATTTGTTAACAAATATTTAGGTTCAGATGTACGATCGTGAATTTTCTTTGATCGTGGTTCAGTTTCTAAGGTCCAGTTGTACAAAACTGGATTAACTTTGATTGTGGTTCAATTTCTAAGGATACCATTGAATCAACAATTGTATCCTAGTCAACTGAACAAAGCATCTTGAGCTCTTTTAGTGTGTCCGTAATATGTTGCATATACTTGTATTTATTGCTAGTTTGTCTGGCTTTCTTTATGGGTTTCTTGTAGAGCTGTACACAGCTTTATATTATATAGTGTATTTTTAAATAAGTGACAAATATTTTAATGAAAACTTCTGCTATACACAACTATTTTAGTGTTAAGAACTGCTGGAAATTTAAATGTGTAATTTGACTTGTGTAAAACTTTACAAATATTTCAATACATTTCAAATATTATTAATCATTAGTAACATTACTATTTAATAGTCTACTAATTAATCACTAATAGACAAGTCTTGTAAAATCGTTGCTATGTTTACATAATTTTAAAAATACAAGTCCCAATGCATTTGAGATGGATGCCACATACTTATATATTGTAAAACATAGTCAATACATTTCAGCTAAATCACGATTACACAAATTTCCCAAAATTATCCACACATACTTAATTTTAATATACATATGTAATATACAGGGTGTCCATAAACTCTCCTGCCAAACGGAAATTATACATACATAATAGACGTTATATATGTCGATTTAACCTAAATTACCTTACCTCAAAAATGCTTCCTAAGGGAGTACTTTGAAAAGTACAATTACTAAACCGCAATGACATTTACAGACATTTACAAATGTCAAATTATGTCATATTTATATGTAAGTTGTTTATTTTGTATTTTAAGTGGACCATTTGTGATGGCAATAAAGAAATATATACTTTTAAGTTATTTACAGTAAAGTCAAATAAATCTAATACGTATATGGGTTTTTTGTTTGGCAGGAGAGTTTCTGGACACCTTGAATATAATTTAGAATAAATGTTACTTAAGTTGATTTTCATAAAGACCTTGACACAATCGAAAATCATTGGCACGTAATTGAAATTGAACCAAATTTCAGATGAACGACGATACTGTTTTTGCATAACTTTTTGATAATTTTGCAAAATTTTGCAACGTTTGCTAGATTTTGAAATTCAAAGGAGGATGTCTGAAATACACAAATATTTAAATTCATTTCCACGGTTTTAAAATTTGGAAGACAAGAGCTCAAAATTTTGTTTGCAAAACAAACATGACTAAGAAATGCTTAATTTTGGAAATTTGTTGTCAAGTTTATAATTTTTTTAAGATACGTGTAACAGAACAATACAAATCGGTTATAAATGTTGTAATTTGTAAAATTATCATCACATACAGTCACGGTTTTGGCGGCCACATAATTGAAATTAAACAAAATTTCAGATGAACGACGATACTTTGCAAAATTTTGCTACGTTTACTAGATTTTGAAATTGAACGGAAGATGTCTGAAATGCACAAATATTTAAAATTCATTGTCACGCTTTTAAAGTTTGTAAGACAAGAGCTCAAAATTTTGATTGCAAAACAAATACGTCTAAGAAATACTTCAATTTTAGAAATTGTTGTCAAGTTTATAATTTTGTCAAGATTGTGAAACAGAATAATCCACATTTAGGATTTAATAGCCTACTAGATCAAATCAGTTTTTCACACTTTTTGCAAAAATTTCATAGTATAATAATACTAAAATTTGAGGCCGAAGAAAAGTACTTAAAATGCTCTTCAAGAATACACGAAAAAAATTGTACTGAGCCGTTTAAAAAAATTATCGGTCACGTCACAACAAATAAATGAAGGTGTTTAAAAAAGTTTATTTTCACGAACTTGTAGCTAAGACTGTGCCATTTAATGATATACAGGGAGGTCACTTTTACGACTCCCACCATTAGGATTTATTAAACGGAAATATATACAGAGTTGGTCAAATGGGATCAATGTATCTCATTTTTGTGCCTTTCAATATACTGAAACGACATCCGGGATATCTTGCAGAGTTCCTAAAATATTGCTGAAAAACTGAAAAAGCACTTTCCGATTCCTTTTATAACTTTTTTACTTTTGAAAGAAATTTTACAAAACTTGGCACTCTTACATTTTTCGACGTGAGCTTTGTGATGACAGTGGCCAACATTTTCTGCGCCAATTAGATGCTCAAATTTTCATAGTCAACTTTTGATTTTCTTATGGCCGCAATATTGGGTTTTTTCGCTGTTTTGAATGCCATTACAAAACAGCGAAAAAATCCTATTTCGACCATGTAATTGATAACCATTTAGTTGGTAATCTGATATTATTTACCACCAAAAATCGATAATTTAAAAATTGCTGCGGACTGCTCTAAAAATCAAGTTGCCATAGAATAACAAATTACCACTTTGACATTTATTTATACAAAGAAAATAACTTCTGAGTAATTTTATTGTGCATAACGTCCAAAAAAAGAGATACTATCTTTGATTAGTAAAAATGGCAAGATATTATCCTCAACATGAAAAAATTGAAATGTACAATCTATATGTAAGGAATTACAGAAATGCGATAATTATATCTAGAATTTATAGTGAATTGTAAAGGAAAAGGAAAGTGCATTTTTTTCAGTTTTTCAGCGATATTTCAGGAACTGTGCAAGATATTATACTCTACGTGAAAAAATTGACATGTACAATCTATAGGTAAGGAATTACAGAAATGCGATAATTATATCTAGAATTTATGGTGATTGTAAAGGAAAGGGAAAGTGCACTTTTCAGTTTTTCAGCAATATTTCAGGAACTGTGCAAGATATTATCCTCAACATGAACAAATTTACATGTACAATCTATATGTAAGGAATTACAGAAATGCGACGGTTACATCTAGAATTTATGTTGAATTGTAAAGGAAAAGGAAAGTACACTTTTTCAGTTTTTCAGCGATATTTCAAGAACTGTGCATGATATTATCCTCAACATGAAAAAATTTACATGTACAATCTCTATGTAAGGAATTGCAGAAATGCAACAGTCACATCTAGAATTTATGGTGAATCGTAAAGGAAAACGAAAGTGTACTTTTTCAGTTTTTCAGCAATATTTCAGGAAATTTGCTAGATATCACGGATTTCGTTTCAGTATATTGAAAGGCACAAAAATGAGAAACTTTTATCCCATTTTACCAATTCTGTATATATTTCCGTTTAATAGATCCTAATGGTGGGCGTAGTAAAAGTGACCATCCTGTATATGGTTTGTTGATGATTAAATAACAAGTGAAGTCGCTACACACTGTATATACCCAAACTTGTTTCCTGGTACCTTACCGTTTGAAAAATAGCATGTTGAATACCGTTTAGAAAGGAGGGGTCACCTCCCCTTAAGTCCAATTTATTAAATATGAAATTCAATTCACCTAATTTACCCATCAAAATGAAGCAAGAATTGCTATCGCCCATATAAATTGCTGCTAATTATGAGTTTTCAAGGAAACGATCCGGTTCCCGTTTGCTATGCCTTTTTATACCATGCATTTTACATATATTACACCTGTCGTTCGCCAAAGGCTGCGTAGGGTTCGAGGGCGAGAATGATAATCGCGTGATTGACTCTAGACATGATCGACACCGTGTTTAGGAATGCCACAGGTGCCTCGAAGAACTTTTTTATAGTCTTATCTGCAAGATATACATAATTCACAACGAATAGCAGATAAATTATGGAAATTAATGTACGAGGGTAATAATTGTTGGCCACAAAATCACTTATAATTTATGTAAATTGCTGTAATTTTCGAATGGTTATTAATTTCGTTTATATAAAATAATAATTATACAAAACCGTCTGGTCTCTTGTATACGCATCGTTATGTACTTGGATTTTTTTTAATTTGCTTTAGAATAAGTTAGGTTTGTTTTATAGCGGTTAAAAATATGTGTCTTTCGCAAATCATATTTGGATTGTTATTGTTGCATAATTCGATTAAATTTTGTACACACAAACAGTGAGCGGTCATTTGTTCGTATTTATCTGCAGGTTGTGAAAACATGGCGAGTTTTCATAGGGGTGCGCTCTGGTTATCAAAAATGGGGTTAGTCATGATTTATAATTGTTCACGCGTAACAATAACAAAAATGCTTCACACCGCAAATATTTACGCTCCGCTCGCAGTATAATTTCAATAATTAATTTCGGGGATAACTATTTTGGAAATAAATAACAGCAGCCCCCGTGGCTTTCACGCAATTAAACACAAATCTTCGGACGGACGGCGCGGACAATGGGACGTTTTAATATAAAAGTTCGCAGGTGGTTCGTGGAGACGCACAATGGATGAATGGAGGGCCGATGTAACAGGCACAAACATACATAAAGGAAACAATGAAATTTAATTTTTAACCCTGACATCTATATCCCCGCAGAGCGCGGTGGCCAAATATAATAGAGGCGCTTTCGAATGCCCTAATGACGCAGACATTGTTATTTAGATTTAAAGCTGGTGCGTTTTTCAGGATAACCTGGTGCCCGCTCCGAATGGAGATGAGGATCGCATCGTTTGACCACCCGAAAGGCAGACGGACGCGACGGTATCTCTATTAAATATTATAATTTATAAACACGATTCATTCAGTGTGCGGTTTAGATAAGCCCACGGGAAGAATGGGGGATGGAAAAAAATTACAAAAACCCCAATAAAACGCCGCTCTTCCTGAATTTATGAACGCAGAAGAATACGGTTTTTGAATCTGATGGGTGCATAAATCATTTCGATCACGTCAATCCGAGCTGAATAGTTTACACGCGATCAGCTTTTTTTTAGGGAAAATTTAACGGACGTGTAATTTACAAACGCGCCTCGGTTTACTCATTGTAATTTAAATTTTACGTATAAATAATGTGCCGCTGCGAGAGCGGGGTGCAATTTTCAGGACTTAAGTACATTCATTAAATTTCATTGCGTTTTAATACACGCCGAGTTCTCATTAAAATTTTCACGCGCATCTGCGATTTTGCGGGGCGTAATTACCGCCGTTCTTTTATCATCGCCTGCCGAATTTCACTTAAACACCGCAATTTTCACCTTCGCTGCGTGATCGCCTCCTCATTTACTTATCGCGACCATCTTTCAATTCCTGTGCATTATTTATCAGCAGGGCCCTGCAGGCACGCCCCCTATTTTAAACGATTTTGCAAATTTTTTATTGTGGAATTTGCCTGCGAAAGCTTTATCGGCACGCACAAAGGCGCTTTCATGTAAGAAAAATATTCCTGTCTAAATAGGCAGTTCTTTATATAATAATGATGTGTTGGTGTATCAGCACAAAGGCAATTCCCTCAAAATCAGGAATCAAATTTACTGTCGTTTGCACTATTATGTACCAATTTTTATATCGTCATTTAAGTAATACGAAGGTCCATCGAACACTAGAGAAACGCCGGGGGTGTCGTTTATAAAAAAAAAATCATGAAATGTCACTGTTTAAAGATCCACAACGTTATAAATAATAAACACAAGATGGTATTTTGAAATTAAAAATTGACCAGTCAGAACGATTTGATTAAGAATATAAAATACAGCAATTAAGAGGTCTAGAAGTAACAGGGTTTAAGTGCAGTTTAGATAGTTCTGAGATAAATGCCTTTAAAGTTAGCTTGAATTTCAAAATTCCAGAAATAAGTTTAGAAAACTGTGCTAATATTTTAATCTAAAGCTAAGTCTAGAATATTAATACAGTTTTCTAAACTTTTTCCTGGAATTTTGAAATTCAAACTAACTTTAAAGCCATTTATCTCAGAACTACAAAAACTGCACTTAAACCCGGCTACTTCTAGACCTCTCAATTGTGAATTTTCTTCTCAACATGCTCATAATAAACGATTTTTTTGTGAATACCTCGAGGAAAAGACTAATAATCTTGGTGGAGTTTTCCTTGATTTGTCAAAAGCATTCATTAGTGTGGACCATAATACCCTTCTAACAAAACTCGAACGATATGGGGTGCGAGGAATATGCAAGACATGGTTTAAATCATACTTAGCAAACCGCTCTCGGGTTGTTAAAATAAATATAAATGGCGTCGAACATCTCTCAAATCCTTGTGTTTTGGAGAAAGGTGTTCCACAGGGGAGCATTTTGGGCCATTTACTGTTTATATTTTACACAAATGACCTAATTTACAGCATTGCCGGTTCAGATCATCAGATAATCATATATGCCGATGATACGTCTGTTATTATCAGCAGCTCAAATTATCAAGATATTACAACTGACTGTAATATATATCTCAGCAAAATAAATAATTGGTTCACATCAAACAAACTTATGTTAAATAGAAACAAAACTAAATGTATCATTTTTAAAAGTAACACTGCTATTCCGACGCCTGAATATATAGAAATCAATAGTAATAGGTATTTCACTGATAAAGCCGTTAGACTTTTAGGAATCAAGCTAGATGAACTTCTCAGTTTCGACGAACATATTCAAACGTTATCTACCAAATTAAGCGGAATATGCTATGCTATGAATACAATTAGGATTTGTTGGACTTTTCATCACCCAAAATTATGTATTTCAACATCTTCATATCAAATGTTCTGTTTGGGATACGTTGGTGGGGACACAGTACAGAATGCAGACGATTATTTATAATACAGAAAAGAGTCATATGAAGAATGTATAACCTAAAATTTGGATCATCCTGTAGAGGTACATTCAAACAAAATAATTTACTCACATTGTACGGAATATATGTGTATGAGTGTATTTTATTCTTATTTAAAAACAAACATTTATTCATTGGTAATGAAATATATCATAAATATGATACAAGAAACAAATCGAATTACAATATTCCAAAACACCGTCTAACCCTGACTGAAAAGGGCTGCATTACAGCAGCATATAATTCTATAATCGATTGCCAGGTGATATAAAAGGTATAAGAAACATCAATTTATTTAAGAAGCAGCTACATAGTTTCCTATGTGCCAAGGAACTATATAGCATAGTGAATATTTAGTGTAGTGCAATTTGTATGTACTTGTACATTTGTTTTGTGACGGGTTTCTTTTTCGTTCGAACTCAATTTGTAACAAATTTGTATGTTCAAACTTTTTAGAAATAAATTCTATCTATCTAATCAAGAACGAATTACGATTACGATAAATTACGTAATTATGAATAGTACGAACTAATAACTACAACCATATAGTGATCCCTGCCTATTTCTGGCCCTCTTTTAACGTTGGTGTCCAATATTTCTTTCCTCTGCTCTCTTTTTACTACTATTTAGTCTATTATCGATTTGTAATTCCTACTCTTTTCTTCTCTTGCGTATTTGTGGCAGTTTTTATGATATTTCTTTCCTCTGCTCTCTTTTTACTACTATTTAGTCTATTATCGATTTGTAATTCCTACTCTTTTATTCTCTTGCGTATTTGTGACAGTTTTTATGTGTAAAGAACGTATTCATTACCAACAGGTTATTCCAGTGGCAGAAGTCTAGGATCCTTTTCCCATTTCCATTTCTTATTATCTCTCCATTGTTACCTAATGCCTTTTTATACAATCCATCCCTTTCCTCTACTCTCTTTTTACTACTATAAAGTCTATTATCGATTTTTCATTCCTACCCTTTTCTTCTCTTGTGTATTTGTGGCAGTTTTTATGTGTAAAGAACGTATTCATTACCAACAGGTTATTCAAGTGCCAGAAGTCTAGTATCCTTTTCCCATTCCCATTTCTTATTATCTCTCCATTGTTACCTATTGCATCTTTATACAATCCATCCCTTGCTCCAATTCTGCTGTTAAAGTCCCCTGCCATGTAGACTTTTCCCTTCACGTCTTTTACTGTCTCCGTTAGTTGTTCCCAAAATTCCTCCTTGTTCTTCACCGTGTCATCTTCATTAGGTCCGTTCACCACGATAATTGGGTGAAAAGGGGTGATAAAAACGACACAAATAATTATAGACCCATTTCTATTCTTCCAGTTTTCTCTAAGGTGCTGGAAAAGTTCATATATTGTCAAGTCCCCGCCTACTATGAGGAAAATAAATTGCTAAACGACAATCAGTTTGGTTTCCGCAAAGGCCGCTCGACAGCTGATGTACTACTCGAACTGGTTGAGAAGTTACTATGTAATTTCGAAAGCAAAAAAATCTCAGTTGTCAGTTTCATAGACCTTAGCAAGGCTTTCGACTGCGTCAATGATAAGATACTTATTAAAGACGATATGGCCTCGATGCAGGGAGCTACCAGCTGATCAGGACCTATCTATCAAACAGATTTCAAATCGTCTCAGTGGATGGTATAAGGTCCAGTGCCTTGGCAGTTGAGCATGGGGTGCCACAGGGTTCTATTCTTAGTCCACTGCTTTTTATCATCTACATAAATGACTTTGTAAACTCTGTGGTTGACCACTCTGCCATCCTCTATGCTGATGATGCCAACTTGTTGAGCCATGGAGACTGTGCCAATACAACAAAGGTAGCAAATGCAAATATACTAGCAAACTCTAAGACCTGGTTTGACTGCAATAAACTCCACCTTAACAACAATAAAACAGTCCAGATGATATTCTCACTAAGACCACACAATCTCTTCACTCCCCTTTCAACAACATTTCTCGGAATATCTTTGGACTGCTCTCTTACATGGGATGTTCACGGAGAGGCTCTAGCCGAGAAACTAAATAGCGTCACTTTCCTGCTCAGAAACCTAGCAAACTCTGTCCTAGAAGACATGTTTAGAACGGCGTACTACGCCACTTTTCAGTCAGCCATGACGTACTGCCTTCTTGCCTGGGGTCACTCAGCAAGTAGACACAAACTGTTTGACCTACAAAGGCGAGCTATTAGAATCATAGGTGCTGAAAGCTACAGAGCTGACTGTAAACAGATTTTTAAAAACCTCCGCATTATGACTCTACCGTCGCTATACATCTACGAATGCCTACTATATACAATGCGACACCGTGCCACACTAAGAACCATGGCGGTTGTGCATAACTACGAAACAAGGCATAGGCATGACATTCATATTGAGAAGACGAGATTAAATACATCTCGCACGGGAGGTCACTTCTGGGACCCCAAGTTTTTTAACTCTCTACCTGTTAGAGTACGAAACATGACTGAAAATTTTTTCAAACTACATATGAAAATTTTTTTTACAGAAAATCCTTTTTTTTCTTGGCAGGAGTTCCTTGCCCATACTAATGCGATACCACAACCAAATACTCCTCCAATTGATACCTGTTTTTGAAATGTATAGCAATTGTATTGTATTTTTCTCTCTATGTTAGTATCAAACCTCAGTTGATGTATTGTGAATTTATGTTAATTGTGTCCACATTTTGGGTGTTCTAATTTGTATGACATGTGTAAACTCTATGTAATAACACGTTAATAAATTATTATTAATTAGATATTCTATTCTTTTCTATTATTCTAATTGTTTTTGTTGTCTCTGCCGACTCTCCTCTTATTGAGATTGTCATTATTCTGTCATTTATTGCACTCCACTCCTTTATTTCCTTTTCTAGTTTCATATGCACTAAACAACCTACTCCTGCTGCTGCTCTCCTGGTTTCTTCTACTCCACTGTGTAATTAGTATGTGTCCTTTTCTTGTTTTGACCATCCCATTTCCTTTCTTTTTCGTCTCCGTGGACATATTGCTAATATGTCCAGTTATGTGCTCTCAAATTCTCGTTCCAATCCCTGCCTTTTCCTTTTATACTTCTAATGTTCCAAGTATCCAGCTTTCAGTTAGTGTCATGTTGTCTCTTACTTTTTGTTTTATTTATTCCTTTTACTTCAGTTTTTTTTGTTTTTTGTTTTTCGTTTTCCTCTTCCTTGCCAGTTTTGTTTGTTCCTATTTTCTTTCCCTGTCTTTTTGTATTGCTCAATAGTGTTTTGTTGTCATTTCAATCAATCCCTTCTCTATCTTGTTCCATCTCTACTCTTTTCCGTTTACCATCCGTTTCTGGTACCCAATTTGAACCCTTTTCCACCTTCTTCTGTTGCAATGCTCCTTACTTGTCTTTGTATTTCTCTTTCACATTGAGTCAAATCACTATCTATATATGCTGTGCTTCGTTTGATCTTGTTTTTTGCCTTCAGGATTTCCAGTTTTTTTTAGGCTTTCTGTACTTTTTCAAGCTCAAATTGAGACCAATCAAGTTCAAATTGACACCAATCAATTTCAAATTGATTCAATCAAGTTCACTTCTCACTTTCTATACCTTTTCAAGTTCAAATTGAGACCAATCAAGTTCAAATTGACTCCAATCAATTTCAAATTGATTCAATCAAGTTCACTTCTCACTTCTCACACTTTGCCTCCTGACTCTGTGTTTGTTTATGTGCCTGCAGAGGTCTATTATATAGATTTGTTCTGCAGGGCTTTATAAACACGTCTACTTGTCGTACAGGGACCAATTTGTCTGATTATTATTAATGATATAAAATTATTAAATGCATTAGGACAAGCGAATCAATCATTTAGAAAGATCTGGTAAGAAACATGTTTCTACATTTAATTTTTCTAAGATTTTTTATATTCAAAAAACTATTTCGATAGACCTTCAACACCCTTAATGAAACACACAATAGACAGGCACACACGTAGGGGATTTTCAACCGATCTGTCCCGCAGTCCGCATCTGGCATCCCTGTCATGCACATCTGTCCTAAATCGGCGTGACAAGGATGCCAGATGCGGACTGCGGGACAGATCGGTTGAAAATCCTTGACGTGTGTGCCTGCCTATTGTGATTGTTCGATATACAGAAATAAAACAATATTCTTCAATAAATGAATAATTATAATAATAATATATTATTTTAATATAATTTTCAAGATATTTAAAATGTGTTTGTCAAATTTATTGTTCTTTGTTTATGTATGTTATCGCTTTATACGGAACGATACGTAATTGAAAATTTGTTTATAAAGTGGCGTTTACCTTCCTCAGAAACTGACGCGTGTTAAACATAATAAATCTTATAAAAGTATTCAACAACAGCCTTCTGCAGACCCGGTTCAAAGCGCTCCACTATTTTTCATCCCAATAAAACAGTCGATTTATATACAACAAACAAATTCATCTCCGCTTGAGAACATAAGCGGTTTGTTTTGTTGTGTCCCTTGGAGGCTAAACGCTTCGCTCTCCGCATATTTCGACAGTTGCTCGAGGTGGAGCTTTATTTGATTACTCCGCCATCGCATTTTCACCTGATTTATCTATCGAGCCGCGCTATCCGTTCCCGAAAAGAGGTGATGCAATCAGATTATCTCCCGTATTTCATCCGGCCGCAAGCAGAAAATTTTCAGGAAGCGCCATGTAAATAAATCACGGGGTTTATAAAAATATCGCCCCGCAATCGGGTACCAATTTAATTTATAGTTATTTTTTGGGGGCGCTTTCTCCACTCCAGTAGATTTATTAAACCATAAATAATATGTAATAAAGTCTTCAATTGTATGTAATAAAATGTTTCATTCGAAAGGGGACTACACGTATTAAGAAAATAATTCTTTGAAGCTATTTCTCAAATTAAAAAATATATAATTTATCAACCACTTGGTATTTATCTCACCCTTGCATCCATTACTTTTTAAAATAGTTCTTTTCCACTAAGATATAGTCAATTATCGATTTTTCATTTCTGCTTTTTACTTCCCTTGTAAATCTGTGTACCATCTTATGCTGAACTTTGTGATCACTATCTTATTCATTTGGCTGAATTCCAAACACCTATACCGGTTACTGTTTATGGTTTCTTCTCCGTATGCTCCAATATTTTCTTCATACCCTTATTTGTTATTGGTGGTATTGTGTTTTTTCTAATTCTGTGGAATCTGTTTCGAAGTGTTTTTTCTAATTCTGTGGAATCTGTTTCGAATTCCATGCATAAAATTTCCGACATTTCGATAAAATAAATTTTATGAGGTGTAGTCATGTACATGTTTATGCATATTTACTTATTGTGGCGAGATAATCTTCCGAATATTTATGTTCCTTAATTACCACTAACTTTCCGGAATGACAGTTTCGAATGCCAGTGTTTCTCACCACCTGGAGATTAAAACACGGCAATTTGTTTAAGAGATGGGCCCCGGCGTGGCGTCCTCGAGGCCGGCTCTTCACTAAATATAAAACAAGCTACTTTACAATATCCCCTCGGCAAACGTGGAATGTTCGTAATATTTAAGGCCCAATCCGCGGTGTAAATAATGGCCTACAGATTTCCAGAACCGTACCGGACACGCATGCGACACACGCCGGGGGAGAAAAAAAAACTGGCAGGCGTCCGTGTCGCCTGTCAGAGGTCGATTTTACGATCACTAGTATTAATCCACTGCGCCTCGCGCCACTTTGTCCTGGTGATTATAGTGATTTTATAAACAGGCACCCAGATCGCAATGTATCAAGCTGACGTCCGGCCCTGGGATTGATTAAAAGGGCCGATTGCTGTTAGCCGCCCAGGCACACTGACCCACATTAAGGATACGGAATTTAAAAAATCGACAGATTATTAATCCGCTAGAGGGCGCAATTAGTGCCCTCATTAGCAATCTGGACATTTCGTCGAAATCCAAAGCAATCCTCGAGGCTCAAGGCGATGACCATCGGACGTGAGGGTACGTATTTTAGGTACCCCATAGATATACACGTCGGCGGCTTCATATAAGAAGACAGGGGAATCCATTAGTGTGCGCGCCGCACAATTAAACCTCCGCGGTAATTAATCTCGCCACGGGGGGCTCACATGAGCGAGGGGGGCGTTCTACGGACGGGGAGCCCCATAATGTATATTCGACAGTCACCGACGTTCCAGCCATGCCGGTGTTTTATATCGGTTGGCCCCTTTCGTGTCCGATGATAAATAATTTTCGCCGCCGCATTCTTCACGGCGTGTGCAGAAGACTACTTGCAATTAAATCATGCGATCGTTATTCATAAAACGCAAGTGAAATCGGCTGTTGTCTCCCCTGTGCATGCAGGTTTGATTTATTAAAAATTCATTGTACTCAATATTTATGGATTATTGCTTACATGCATTATTATAATGAATTATTAATCTGGCTTATCAACATTGCATCGCATTTATAATGTAGATATATATCGCCATCATTTCGATGTCCATCAATTGTCAATTTACATTCAATCTGGCGTCCGCGTGTAATTGGGGTGTCGGAAATACGTACTTTTCCAATAGGGGTGCCAGACTCGGTCGCCACATACAGCTATCGCGTATATTTACGTCAAACCCAATTTGACGTCCGATGGTCAGTTCAGAGATTACACAAATAACTATTGGCTTTATATGGAAAGCAGACTTCAAACTAAAGCAATATCCTCACATACCTATGGCTCCATTAGAAGTAATTTACAGACACGTTGTACTATAGCCCATGTCAAATGTGTTGTCACTTTTGCAGTAACATGCGACCGACCCTTTTTTAAATCCAGGCAAGTAAGGTCTTTGAACTATTATGAGCTTTATGGCATGAGCAGTATAGTCGGCCGGCCGGCCAGTGAGTACTTTCATCCCCATCCCCCTGTTATTTTCATTAAATTGTAACAGGCATCGATTTGCAGCTTTGCCATCCCTCCCCTTAAAGCACATTATAGTTTACAGCGTGTTTTCTTGCTTACCCGCGCGAGGACTGCCCGCCAGGAAGTTCACAAAAGAGAAGGCTGGGCACAATTTAACTGGAAAAGTGACAACACATCTGACATGGACTATACTCGCATTTTCATTTCATATTCATTTTTGTTATTATAATCTTTCTCCTTTTACCCTTTCGGGTGTCAACGTGATCTTATCTTTCATTCGTGTATTTGCTTTTATCATTTGATTGATCGATGTGGCTGTTATTTGTTAAAAAATCATTATTACTAATGTATGAAATAAAGATATGATTTCTTCACCTGAAGAAGCCACAGTGTGGCGAAACAATTGTCGTGAACAATAAAAAACAATTCTGATTTTTTTTTAAAAGTGCGTAACTTTATTTCATACATTAGTTTTTATCATTTCATTCCACCGTTTCTTGTTTCTTGCTATTTCCTTCACTTGTGCATTGGTTAGAAACGTGGATAACGTTAAATCGGGGTGTAATCGTTAGAGCACAGATTTTGGGTTATTTTGCTTTTTTGCAGAAGTTCAAGGAGATTAATTTTCTTTTGTATCTCTACGAATTATAAAGAACTGAACATAAGACACTATATTTATTTAACTTATTTAATATTTTTGCATTTGGAAGTTTAAAAGCACATACAGGCTATTTTTTTTTCTTTTTAAGGCTTAATTATGGCTTTTTTGCATGTAATTATTAATTATTATAAGTGTAATAAATCTATTAACTAAATCAGTTTCATCATTATCTCTGTAATGAATCTCTCTGACTCTCTCAGAAATCAGTTTCGTTTATTAAGTTCTACCATTTCCAGTTCATTTCTGATGTCCACATTTCTTACTCTGATGTCCACATTTCTAGTTTTGTCTAGTCTAGTCTAGTTTTTTATTACTCCATATACTTTCCTCAGGTATTTCATTTCAAGGGCTTGGATTTAACTTTTTTGTCTCTTGTTGAGTATCCACGTTTCACAGCCGTATAAGTTTTGTTTTTTTGGGATTTTTTAAAATGTTTATTATAATTTTGTTAATCGTGTGAAATGTTCTCTTGTACTCTGTTTATTTCTGTTTCCATATTCCCTCTCCTTCAATAATTTGTCCTAAGTATTTTATGTGTTCTACTAGTTCTACTTTCTCTTTATTGATTGTAATGTTTATCTTAAAAAAAATGGAAGTTTCTCTTGAAAATGTTCGAGAAAGTAGACAACGTTCCATAAAAATAGCAAACCAAAGAGTGTGAAGGCAGAGGCGTATCTAAGTATAAAGGCGCCCTTGACATTACAAAAATTTGCGCCCATCTCAAATTAGATCAATACATCAGACATGAACAATTAGATATTTTATTAATTTCAATATATAATATGCAATGCGTATGGCAATGTTAACAATGTTTTTATCCTTTTAGAATACCCTGTAGAAGAGCATCGTTATACTACATCCAAAGCCATCGGAATTGTAATTAGCATTGTACAAAGGTTTAGAGTTTTACTAAAAGACTGACTTGCACAACAATGTTCTAACAAATTGACTCGTAAAATGGATTTACAATCGAAACTGATATGATTACTTCTATTTCATAGATTATGGTAAATTTTATTCGGAGTTTCTGTCTATTAAAAAATGGATAGTGGTTTGTTTCTTTAGATTTTTTTTCTTCAGGAATACATGTACCATTCTAAATATATTTGTAAAAAATAAATGTCTACAATTGTGCAAACTAGTTGATTTCAGTTTTTTGGTTTTAGGTATTTTATCCATGTTGGAAGGGATATGCCCATTCCAATGACTAAAACAATATGATGTAAAATGACAGTTGTTTGGGAAAAAAAAATTTCAACAACAAATATACAGAGTGTAATGGAAATGCTTGGCCAAACTACACCAACGTGACGTATGGAACAAAACGGCATGAAAAGGTTCTATACAGGGTGGGCCATTTTAATCAATCCACGCAAATCACTACTAAGGTATGTTGTAAGAATCAGTTTTCGCTATCGAACATACCTTAGGAGTGATTTGCGTGGATCCTCTTTCTACTAATTTTCTTAATTATTCTCTATTAGACCTAAATTGCCTACCCTGTAGATATGAATTAGAAATGGTATGTTCGATAGAGAAATTGACCCAAAAGTTGTATGGATACAAAGGGGGCAAGGGGCCATTAAATTACCTTGAAATGCAACTTCAAAGTCAAATTCAAGGTCATCATCAGATGTCCCCCTTGCAGTTTTTTGTAAGATTCAATTTTCGCTATCGAACATATCTTAGGAGTGATTTGCGTGGATCCTCTTTCTACTAATCTTCTTATTAGGCCTAAATTGCATACCCTGTAGACATGTATCAGAAACGGTTTGTTCGATAGAGAAATTAACCCAAAAGTTGTATGGATACAAAGGGGACAAGGGGGCATTGAAATGACCTTGAAATTCAACTTCAAAGTCAAATTCAAAGTTATCATCAGATGTCCCCTTGCAGTTTTTTGAAGATTCAATTTTCGCTATCAAACATACCTTAGGAGTGATTTGCGTGGATCCTCTTTCTACTGATCTTCTTATTATACCTAAATGGCCTACCAAGTAGACATGTATCAGAAACTAAATTTTTGAACTTTGAAAACACAAACCTTTGTTGATAACAACAAAGTAGGGATATTTAAATAACGAATAATCTTTCATTTATAAAGAAGAGAACATCAGACACTACGTTTATTTGACTTATTTTAACATTTTGCATTTACAAGTTTAAATGCACATACTGGCTTATATATTTTTTTTAATGCTTACTTTTGGCTTTTTTGCAAGTAATTGTTAATTATTATAAGTTTAGTAAACCTATTAACTAAATCAGTTTCATGAACAAATAAGCTTGAAATTAGCATATTTGATAATTTTAAAATGTTAGGAAAAAGTTAGAAAGTTGAGGAACTTTTTTCACAGTTATGTTCCATACATCACGTTCGTGAAGTTAAGCAATCAGCAATTCAGGTGCACCCTGTATATCATCCGGAGTTTTATTGAGCTAGAGTTCAGCATATTTGATAATTTTAAAAAGTTAAGAAAAAGTTAGAAAGTTGAGGAATCTTTTTCACAGTTATGTTCCATACATCACGTTCGTGAAGTTAAGCAAGCAGCAATTCAGGTGCACCCTGTATATCATCCGGCGTTTTATTGAACAACCTTATAATATCGTCTGTGTTTATAATTTTTTTATTTTGTGCAATATCCTGCAGTTTTCATGTGAAATATTCAATAAGTTTTGGAAATTTGGAAATATCAATTGTGACGTGCCTGAAGGGCAATCAGCGCGTTAGGCCGTGGAGCGAGTGGAGGGTCCCTTCGAAGCAGTGACGATGGCCAGGCTCTCAGTGTCAGAGAGTGGGGGGGTTAAAAAAGGCTCCACGTAATTTTAACCCCGCCGCTACTTCGTCGCAAAGGGGGGCTCCACTCTACATGCGTGGGTGGACGGCAGACAGTCAGCGAAGTTAAGAAATTACGAACTGTCGCGACGGCTGACCATCTGGTGCCTACACCACCAGATTTAAATCTCGCTATGAGAATAGAAACTGAAAACTGAAAGAATGCCCGATTGAGAAAACGTGGGGGGAACAAAAATAACAGGTATGAATTTTGTGGTGTAAAATATCTGCGTTTATTCACATAAAAGACAGGACACCGTGCCTACGCTTCCTGAAATAAATTCCTCCGCCCGCGACCTTATCCCGCAGGGTTCCCCATATTCGGCCGAATATCGCGAACTCGTAATCGCGCGATTGAAAGGGCCGTCGGAGCGACATTTTTCTTACAAAAGCGCAAAACACGTACGGCACGAAACACGTAACGCAAATTTTACACAAAAGAAAAAAAACGATATATCAAATGAAATTAAAATAAGTGAGAACAATAATATATAGATCTGGCCTGCGTTCCTGGTCTGCGACTTCGCTGGCGGGCTCTGGTTCTTATGACGGGCGGGCGGTCGGCGATCGTCGATCGTCGCTGGATTCCTATTTTCGGAACCACTCTGGCCGGATGTTCGTTGCCCCTTAGCCAAGAACCTGGCTAGCTGGGTTACTTAGCCATTACCCAAAAAACGCTCGGATGTTGTGAGCGTATGGAGTTGAATAGTATAGTACCCTCCCTTGCCTTGTACTTGGTGCCTCAATCCCCTTAAGGGTGGTTAAATGAGTTCTCGTTTTATATCCCGGAAACCGGATGGTGATATACCAATGAAAACGGTGACCTCGTGGCACGTCCGCACTATAGGGAAGTTAACTAGTTCTGTCATCATGGCGGCGTCTCGCGACGATTTTTAAAAATCACGCACATATAGGAAACACGTCATGTCAAAAAAACGTGTGAGTATGGTTGCCTACAGTGGAGGTCTGTGCGCCAAATTAATTATTAAAAGGCAGTTTCCGTCGAAGGCGATACCGGACCGTTACACAATGTTGCCTTTGGAGTTTATGGTAGCTTTGGCACTATATGCCTCACACCATAAACTTGGTGGTGATTTCAGTTTTTTCTGACTACTTTCATATACAGGTATGTAAGAATTGGTAATAATTCGAATTTGCAAGTGTATTGCATTATTTCGGTACAGATTCAAGGTAATAAGCCACCTGGAATGTAAAGAACTAACAATCTCAGAAGGTAAACGGGCTTCTGTTTCATCTCGACCCTTACAAAGTTTCTTCAAATGTTACCGTATTTTTGCATTCCTTGGGACTTATGTAATTATTTATTCGTCGTTTAATCGGCGTGTAATCATTAGAGCACGGATTTTGGGTTATTTTGCTTTTTTGCAGAAGTTCAAGCAGATTAATTTACTTTTGTATCTGTACGAACTATAAAGAAGATAAAATTAGACACTGCGTTTATTTGACTTACTTGCATTTGGATGTTTAAAATCACATACTGGCTTTTTCATTTTTAAGGCTTAATTTTGGTCTTTTTGCATGTAATGATTAATTATTATAAGTTTAATAAACTTATTAACTAAATCAGTTTAATTCGCAAGACGATTAACAACCTATATAATAAATAATTTTTCTACTCCCACATTAGTAAGTTGTCAATTACACATGGACTACATGCCTAGTAAATCAGTTATAACGTAACAGTGTTATGTAATGAAAGTCACTAGTTCAGTTAAGGGGAATTATTTGTATGAGCATTGGCAACATTGTGTCATTAGTTTTGAAATTGTCAAAATAGTCACAAAACAAATATGTATCAATTTGTGCAAAATATTGCTTAATTACAACTGGGAGTAGAAAAAATAGCGTACTTTACTTGAGTTGTAAGGCAATTACGCACTCGAGAAAATTTCTCTTCGTGCGTAATATGCTTATTACAACTCTCGTTATGTAATATACTGTTATATAACAGGTGAGTAAAGTAAGATGTTATTCCACGAGATTAACAACTCCTAACCTAACCTAGCCCAACTTAACCTAACCTATATAATAGATATTTATATAACAACTGAGTTAAGTAAGATGTTATTCCACGAGAACAGAAACGAGGCCAATAGGGCGAGTACACCTGATTACTTTATTCAATTTTGTCAAACAGTTTAGTAGAAAATAAAATACGGAACACCTTTTTCACAAAAAAAACACATATATATATATATATTCCGCGCGTTTTATTCCTGAACATAGGCCTATGTTCAGATTTAAAACGACAGTATCAATTGCATCCAGTTATGCAACCAACATTACACGCGCCTGCAACTCGATTATTTGAAGTGTCAAAACTGTAGACAGAAAATGTATTCAACGCAAGAATTATCCTGAGACACAAATCCCATCATTCCTGTTCAAATAGGGATCATCAACTGTTAATCCCGAAATAGTAACTCATTTGTGAAAGTGCCCTATTTAAACACTTTCTTGCGTTGAATAAATTTTCTATCAATAGTTTTGACATTTCAAATGATCAAGTTACACGTGCATGTAAGTTTGGTTGCATAACAATTGCATGCAACCAAAATTACATGCACTTGTAACTTGATCAATTGAAATGTCAAAACTATTGACAGAAAATGTATTCAACGCAAGAAAGAAATAGGGCTCTTTCACAAATGACTTACTATTTCGGGATTAATAGTTGATGATTCCTATTTGAACAGGAATGATGGGATTGGTGTCTCAGGATAATTCTTGCGTAGAATACATATTCTGTCAACAGTTATGACATTTTAAATGATCGAGTTGCAGGCGCAAGTAATGTTGGTTGCATAACTGGTTGCAATTGATACTGTCCTTTTAAAACTGAACATGGCCTATGTTCAGAGATAAAAAAAACGCGCGGTATATATATACCGGGCTTTTTTTTCGTTTTTACACATATGATTGACAATGTGTAACTGGTTGCCTGCATCACCCGCAAAGAATTTCCTATGTGTAATTCTAAAAAAAAATAATCAACTCATTAACGGCGTCGGTGCAGGCAACCTGTCAATTTTGGCATATATTACACAGAGAGGTTTTGTTCTTATTCAAGACAATACACGAGAGTATTCGTAATGTATCAAGATCAGCTGATATGTCAACAAATGATTATTTTCTTTGGGGTTACCTGAAAAGTAAAATTTTTAATAACGTACAAATACATAACGTAGATGAATAGAAAGGCCGTATACGTACTGCATGTAATGGCATAAATCCACAATACATTACGAATACTCTGCGTGTCTTCAAAAACTCTGTCGTGTATTGCCTTGAATAAAAACATAACCTCTATGTGTAACATATGCCAAAATTGACAGGTTGCTTGCACCGCCGCCGCTAATGAGTTGTTTTTTTTTTTTTTTAGAATTACACATAGGAAATTCCTTGCGGGTAGATGCAGGCAACCAGTTATACATTGTCAATCATATGTGTAATAAGAAAAAAAAAGCCCGGTATATATATATATATATATATATATATATATACTAAATGCACATTTCGGCCGCAATGCAGCCATCTTCTGTAGCCATAACTGCTACTGAAGATGGCTGCATTGCGACCGAAATGTGCATTTAGTAAATCAATGTTTTTTGGGAAAAAGGTGTTCCGTATTTTATTTTTTACAATACTTTCACAAGCTCCAGCTCATCGTTAACAGTTTAGTAAATACACATTTAATATTAAATTGTGCAAAGTCAAGCACAAGAAAAGAATTCCAGTCATTTTAAGCGGCAATAATATGGAAAATTCAATTTCCACTATTCTACAATTTCTTTGCAACTTTTTTAATTTGCACTTATTACTTCTGTAGACGTAAAAAGAAGTTTCTCTGTGTACAAATAATTATTTATGATACAAGTTCGTAAAGAAGGTCTTTTGCCGAGTTCAACGAAAAGCGCCAGTCCAAAAAAAACTACTTTAGGAAAACGTATTATACAAAGTTTTGTCAACGACAGTTATTTTGAACAACACCTAAAATTTGATGCAAAATGCTGTCTTTTTTTAAATTTGTGAGTGAATACTTTACGAAATTACCTTTTGTGAGAACTATTTTTATTTTATTTTGTTCTGAAATAGTAGAATATTTGGATTTTTTGTTTTCAATTATTTTAGTTTATTTCTTGCCATAATGGTACAGTTGTTATACTTTATTTTTAAATGCTATGCTATAAAGACAATACATTTTTATATGTAGGATATCAGTAATTATGGTGGGTAATCACGGGTAATTACCGCATACGTTTAACCGGTAATCACGTGTTTTTGTCACCAAAATGCGGCCTAAAGTAACGTAGTATCAAGGTCAGATAAAAATCCTTAGATTAGGTGCATTGCAAATTAATAAATTTAAAAACCCTAAAATACAAGTAGGTATATAAGTATTGTAATGTGTTAATAAATTGTATTATATTTTTTCTGTTTTTTTGACTTTCTTGCTTTCTTGCTTCTTTTTGAACTTATTTCCAGGTTATAAGTGCTTTATTAAGCTGCTTCTTTTATAAAAATAAAGCTTATAAATCGGTGCAGGGAGTACGCGGCGCCGACGGGCGGCGGAGGCGGCAGCGGCGGCGGCGGCGGAGGCGGCAGCGGCGGGCAGTACGGCAACTCGCTGGGACCCAGAGGTGAGTGAGGTTGGGGCCCCGATAACTTGGGGATGGCCTGGGGGCGGCCGGGTGCATGCAGCGTACATCCCATGAGGGGGTCTAGTAATCATTTATTAGTTGAATCTTATAATACAGCTCACGCTTTTGTCGAAGCAACACCGGAATGTAACAGTATTTTGGATGTAGTACTGCAGAATATTTAGTCTGCAGTTTCTTAGATAAAATGTAATTCAAGCTATTTCAACATTTCAAGATATTGTTTCAATATTTATTCTTGCATTGCTACATAACCATACGTTGCCTTTACGAATTTTTTTGTTAGATCAAAAATTGCTATGATATAAACAAGCAGTAATCCATGAACTAGTCCTTGGGTGTCATTTAATTTATAAATTAAATAATTATAAGATCCTATTGTTATTATTATTGTATTGTATAAATAATACGTTATATTATTATTTATTGTAATTCGAGAAAACACTTATGAAATGTGTTTAAAGTTTGAATGTGCTGCATTCTACGTAGTGGTTTTGTGAGCCACGACTTGCCCACATAAATCTTCTCCCTTTCAAATTTTTACATCACTCCCATCCGTATCTTTTACGGTTTAATCCTCCGCGATGTTTTCTTCCGCAATTTATATAATCCCGTTTTTCCTGCGATGGAGCCCGCCCGCATAACCCACACCCAACCCCGTCTACAATGCGCGGATATGGGCCTCCTCTATTTATGACCACAGAAGCCTCTATCCATGGATGCAACTCTCCCCCCGCACAGTAATAATAAAATCATTATAGTACACAACTTATACACATTGCGCCCACAAATCTTTTATATGTGCAGTTTTTGCTCTCGTTTTATTGGAGTCATGTAGTGAGGAAAGCGTTCGGTTTTCCTGCTTCCGCTGAGTTATGTGCATGCGGCCGTCGTGGGGTTCCCCTCGCGAAAAAGTGCGTGAGACCGTGACGTTTTACGTTCGTAGGGATAAGTCCGCCCTTATCGCGCCCTGGCCGAGCCAAGCCGATTGCCAATTAACGAGATTAATGGGGGGTTACGGTAATGTGCGACTATGGGAATAAGTCGCGTCCTGGGTTAAGGTCAGATTAATTGGCGCTGGTTATCTAGGCGTTGCGTAATAAGAAACGATGGAAGCAATTATTGAGGGGCCCAAAGCTTTATTGGGGAGGCTTTTACTCAAATCACCCCAAGTGTTACATTTCAAAAGATTGTAGATGGATATAAAAATTGAGATCCATATTTTTATTTTACATCTGAGGGATGACTTTTTTAGGGTCGTACCGACAAATATGTTCACAAGGTGATTGTAAAACTACTTGCCAAATGTGTTCCCGATAAACTTGAAAATATCGTTAACCCTCAGATAACTAATAACAATGTACATAAATTCTGATCCTAGATATTACCACAAACTCGTATTTTTTGTTTTAATTCTGCAATTTCAATTCGATATAATGACTATCGATTTCTACTTGTATGTAATCTTATTTATAAGTAGTCTATAAACGTAATCTTGAATTAGCTTGTATAGAGTAATAATTTTAGAATTCCATTTTTCGGATTATAGAGGAGAATGGATACGAGTATGCGAGAGGAATAAATAATACACAGATTTAAATTTCCCGGATGCCGGAATGATTGATGATGATAGAGTACATAGGAAGATTAAAACAAAGTTTATGTTTTAAAACGCGTTACATATTTTCCGCCGTGCGCCCTCTGGAGGATCGCGCCGGGAAAACATAGTGCTTGACGAGGGAAATGGGAAAGCGTTGCATCTGGAAAATTAGGACCTCAGTGCACAGTGGGTCGATGTGTATTAGTTACTAGATTGGCACGTCACTGCTCGTAGAGCGCGATGATCGCACCGTAGACCTCCCATCGCTTCCAACTCCACTGGGTGCATCTCATAGTCACACAGCACAGTCAAGAGGAATAATTAATAATAACAGAGACACCGAACATTCCGCCGTGTTCGTATTCAGCATTGGGAGTAATTGATTAATGCTTTGCCGTTGTAACTTTGGAGCGTCTCTATCGGTTACAATATTTTCACCCATTCCTCGCGTCACGCAATTAAGAAATAATTAAAAATTACTGCCAGACAGGTGTTTAATGGATTCCGACAGCGCGCTGATTCATTACAATCAGGACGTTTAAAACCCAATTTGTTAGTCCGAATCTTGACTTAACCAAGCGCCTAAATAAATTTTATCGGCCCTCGGCGTAAATCAAATCAAAATTCGTTTTCATAACTTATATCCCGCTCCAGGTAAAAATTGCGGCGCTTTTGATAAGTCCGAGGCCGTGACTAAATGCCGCTTCACGCGCCGCCATTGTCATAAAATTGCATTCCCCGCTAGACCCTAATTTTCTGCATTTTCACATATAATCGGTGATGAATAGGACGTTTTGATTAAAAAAGGGGACATTCGCAAGGGCGCACAAAAAAACGCTCTCCTGGAAAATTGCCGATTTAAAAGAAATTTATTGGGACCTTTAAGGGAGCATTGTGATCGAAAAAGTTCTAATTAATACGGCTCCCGTGTCTTTCATTACATTGAATCTATGCACGACTCGACGTTCTATTGAAACATTCGTGCAATCATGATTTCGGATTCCTACTCTTGCGCCTAGATCAGTGGTCCCCACGCAATTCGAAAGAGTATATCCGGCCCACAAATATTATATTGTTGAGATAATCTTAAAATATTTCAAAAATTATCCTACAGTAAAACCTCCCCTAACGGACACTGAATAGCGGACACGTCCTTGAATGGACATTTCGTCGGTTTAATGTTACAAGGTTGTATATACAAATTTGTAAATTTGAGAATAAGGATTTTAAATATGTTTGCTATATCAAAAAATGATAAATTTTGCACTGTCAATAGATATGTTTTTATCACAGGTTCATAATGATCCAATTTTTATCTTCCAACAAGTTGAAATGTCCCGCTTTGAAAACATATAGCCCTGCAAAGCTATAGAATTAAAAATTAAAAATATGTTACATGCAACGTTGTAACACCAAGCCGACGATGTATAGATTTTCCAAATACAAGAATGCAACCGTCCATATACTCATACCTCTCAACAATGGACCCTGTACGAAATAAATACTCAGTATAAATAAGCAACTTAAGTTTTTTTTATGAAGTAAACAAAAAAATTAATATAATAACCATTAATTTAAAAAAAATATATATGTGCAGTTGCTGCGAACTAAGAATTTAGACTTTAGAAATAAAATGCTGGTTCCAATATTTTTAGCACGTTTTATATTTAAATATAAATTAAATCTATTTAAATTTATTAATGTTAATACAAAGCCATAATTCGGTTAATTGTAGTAAAATGTTACATAATAAATCTTATCAGTATTGCAAATATCATATATTGTATGCATGTATTGTATTCCTGTATGTATTTACATTATTGCCAAAAATTTAATACATTGAACTTTTCAGAATTTAAAACTTCAAATAAGTCCAAATATTCATGTCCCAAGTATAAACTGCATTTAGAATTAGAATCGATTTTAATGTAGATTTAAAAACTGATATAATGGGGAAGCTTATTAAAAAAATTAATGCTAAAACTTTTAGTTTGAATATATTTATGTATATTATCAGATAGTTTCGTACAATAAGTTTTGTATAATTTTCTGAAAATGTGTGGAATATTTTGTAACGATTTTTGTTGACCTTTTAAATTCATTAAAAAAATACATTTTTTGTCAATTTGTAATTTGGGCTGATATTATGTTTTCAACGTAACTATGTTATGTATGTGTATACACTATATGCCTATTTTTATACACCAGTATCTGTAGATGCGAATAAAGTTCTCTTATATAATGTCTTCCAACATGTTGGTAGATACTTATTTGTCAAGATTGTCTAATTTGTAATATATTTGTGAAGATTCTGGACGTTTTATCTCTCTTGGACCCTGTTGTAGGATCGTGGAACATCCTTGACCATGGTTAATTTACCTAGGGTACAATTGTTAATATCCAATTGTAAATCTTAAATACTGTATCCAATATGTGATATCCATTGTCAATACAATGATATCCTTAGGTCCAGTTGTACGATCGTGGGTTATCTTTGATCATGGTTCAGTTTCTAAGGCCCAGTTGTATGAACGGAGATCAACTTGATCGTGGTTCAGTCACCTAGGATACAATTGTGTAAATAATGGTATCCTAGGTAACTGAACCATAGTCATACCGATCTACGATCATACAACTGGGCCTAAGGATGCCATTGTATTAACAATTGTATCCTAGGTAACTGAACCATGGTCAAGGATGATCCATACAACTGGGCCTTAGAAACTGAACCACAATCAAAGATTATCCACATTCGTACAACTGGGCCTTTATATTTTGATTACATATTTTGGAAATTTTCAGTCTCTATCACTTCTTTGGCAATGTCTAAAATCGTTCATCACATTATATTAAAATTACTGAAATATATAGTATGTTTTTATGTTGTTATTAAGTTTTCTGTAATTTCAGTAAAACTGCCTATGGTTTCATAATGTCTATTTGAGGTTTACTACAATATTTGCATTTTCTGAACATTTGATATCTCGATTAAAATAATGAACTTTTTAACTCCGATATTTTGATTACACTTACAAGAAATTTCCATTAAACACGTTAAACTTCACGTTTTATGGAAATTTCTGGTAAGTGTAGTATTTAAAAATATATTTCTTTAAGTTATCAGATTTATTGTAAGTTTCGGGCAATTTTCAGAAATATTTACGAATATTTTGAAACTATTTTTGTAGATTTCTTTTTAAACTTGTTAAAAAATTTAAAAAAATACATGATCAGTCAATTTGTAACATTGGTTGATATAACGTTTTCGAACTTTTTGGTACTTATAATATATTTCTTTAAATTCTGGACCTCTCTTACATTATATTGTGATTGCATATTTTGGAAATTTTTAATGTCTATAAACTTTTTGGAAATTTCTAAAATCTCCATCAAACTTTCATCATATCATAATAAAATTGCTGAAAAATTTGGTATGTTTCGATCTTGTTATTATATTTTCTGTAATTTCAATAAAATTGAATATGGTTTGGAAAAATTTGAAAACAAGGTAATTGTTTTACTTTTGAAGATAATGATTTGTTTTATGGCAACAAACTGGCCTGTTACAGTTAGGTGTATGAAAAACTATTTCAGAAAATTTTGAAACCGCTGTAATATTTTATAGAAATGTGCGCTGATGTTTGGTTAAAAAATAAACCTAATTTGATAGCTACTGCTTCCAATTTTCCGCAAATTTCACTGTTTTTTTTTTAGTTTTTGCGATAATTAACTTTGTTTGAAGGAAATATACCCAAAAAACAATGCATACAAATAAAAATATGTTACAAAGTCTAAAGACAAATCAAAAATCCGCTGACGAAAAATCACTGAAACTTCTTCATTTTTGGAGTTAATGATTTTTGTTTCGAAGGCAGTAAACTGCATTTCTTACTCATTTATGCAAACATATTTTAGAAAACTCTAACGACAAGAAAAAAACCGCAGGGTGTGAAGTAAAAGCGATGTAATTTTTGATAGAGAACTACACTGATATTCGGATTAAAAGTATTAAGCAGCACTAAAATAACACTAAAATAAGCCTAATTTGATCGTTACTGCTTCCAACTTTAGCCAAACTTTATGCACTTTTGCGAATGCCATGTTTGTTAATGAATCATCATTATGTTGTTTTCATTATTATATGTACGGTCAGCAATATTTTTGCACCTATGGCTAAATATCGATGTTGAAGAGAATATATTATTAGTAAGTCAATCTTCGGTTTAAACCTAAATTGATCGTTACTACTTCCAACTTTTGCAACTTCACGTTCAATTAGTATACTTATTTTGATATTATTTTAATTTTTTTGCAATTTTGTAGTTCTTCGGTTTCTTTAGTTTTACTGCACTTTTGTCCAATTTTCCAAATATACTGTCATGTTTCAAAAAACTAGGAAACATTTCTGAAATTTCCTGTATTTTTATATACAGGAGGTTTAGTTGAAGCTTCTGACATTTTCATAAAATTTTCTATAATTTGTATACATTTTCTGAGATTTATATATACAACATATTTATTCAAGTAAGGTACATAAGAAATAACAGCATTTATCATAATTTTTATCAATAGATGGTGGGTGGTGGTACTCCTTACTTCAATTGGCCATCAGCAGTAGCCTTTCAGCCTCTGAGATTTATATTTATAGAGTTTAGTTGAAACTTTGACATTTTGATTAAATTTTCTGCAATTTGCATAAATTTTCTACGATTCTTTTTATTATGCTTTAATAATAGGTACTTCCATTAAGTGTCTTAGATATCTTATAAAATTAGTTAATGACATTTTCTTCAGGTGAAACTTCTGGTGAACTTTCTCCTTAAAAAAATTTTACTTTAAATATTAATTTTTCGCAGATTGTATAATTTTGCACCCAATTTGTAATTTTTTTTCTAAAATCTAAATAATAGTTATTTATGATATAAGTATTAAAAGTGAGATTTTGTTTTCTGAGTGGGACAGTTCGTGGGAACCCCAGAACAAAATAAAATCGCTTTTAACACACATATCATACAATATTTTTTCTAAAAACACCTTTAATAGCACAATGAAGTTCTTTAAAAATGTTGACATGTCAGTTAGTCTGTGGAATTTATAAAACCAATAAATCTAGTTTCATATTGTATGACGTACATGTTAAACAAGAAATTATTACTTAAATCATCATTATGAATAGTGAGATTCTTCCAAGTCCTTCTACTTCCAAAAATTCTAATTTACAACTTAATGTCAATTCCCCAGATGTTATAACAAATTTAAATTGAAATAATTGTCTATCTTATTTTAATAGTTCTGTAAAAAAATAGTTCCGTGGTAAAAGTTACCACGGCATCATCACAAGAGATAAATATGAATGATTGTTCAAACTGCACTATTAATATTAGTATTTCAAAATAGTTTGCACCTACTTAACTCTGTTATGTTATTTCTTATTTTTGATTAAATAAATGTCATTTTGACAGATTATTGGCTGGTTACATTACACTAGCATTAAAAGTGAAGCACTTTTAACACGCTTATGTCATTTTCTATAATATTGCATTTTAAATTGAAGTATGCCGTGTTAAAAGGTCAACTTTTAATAATGTTATGAAAAATGATATTATTTATTACATTTCTAGGATTCCAGGTCTTGCCTCCTATAGCCTTGTTTGGTTGCGATTTTCCACAGCAAAATAAGACTAATATACTATTTTTTCCACAGCCAAGTGGAAACGATATACAGATACAAGTACCAGGTCCATGCAGAATTTATAAAATGATATCTCTGGATATCACGCCAATCTCAACAAACTGGAATTTGATGGTTTTGAGAAACTAGTTACATTTCATCATCAATTATTTCTCATACGGATGCAATAGATTAAGCAGGGATGTAGAATCGTGAGTGAAGTATATTGTACTCGGACTAAAAACCAATACAGATTTGCAATTAGGTGAAAACAAAATTTGCAAATTCGCGATTTTAGCGTGCTGATAATAAAGTCTCGGTACAAACACATCAAAAAGAAATCTTTGACCTTCTGTAGATGACAAAAAGACAAGCCACAAAATGCAATCGATAACATGTCCCAAATATAGAGAAAAGGTGAGGCAAATTAGGAACTACAGGAAGTATTAGGAAAATTAAAAAACAAAAAAGAAACAATTTGACTGGTTTAGCTCAGATAGGCTCAGATTAGGCCTGACCACGAGGTAAGACCATCGATAGAAATTGGTAGAGCTACTTCCCTGAAAACGAGAAATTTGGATACCTGACATAGATTCGTAACATGCTACATATCAAGTCGATGCATGCAAGTTCGAAGCGTTTTTAGTTTCCATGGTAAAAGTGCTTTACAAACAGCACAAATGGAAAAAAAAGTTTGAGAAATGTTAATGACATTTTAGTATTGTTTTATTGGAATACTTCTTGAATTTTCTAATTTATAGAAAGCCAGCAGTAATTGCTAGCTCAAGAAAATTTTGCATAATGTAATGTTACAGTATAGAACAATAAATGAACATATCCGACATCTCCTTTTTTTTTATTTAACCGAGGACTTAAAGCATCGGATACCGCTAGAACCATTTGTGTCATTTATCAGTCTTCTATATCCAGAGTGCACGATAACCACTACGAATACAGTTCTGAGGTAAGTTCATTTGTAGAGAAATATTCAAATTAAAAAAACGAAAAACTGTCGTTTAGACCTTCATAAGGCAATTTGCTACGGTCCATACGAACAATCAACCATGAAAACAGAAGACAGCACCTTAAGAATAAGGATGAGAATAGATCTCTTGATTATTTTTTATTAGAAATAGCAGGTATAATCTCCAACTAAACAATTTCTTATCAGAATTGTTATATTCGCAATGTGTTGCTTATCTAGTATTAGCTTCATCAGTCCGATCAGACGAATGGGTCCAAGATCCAAAAATTTTGACATAAAGTCGTAAATCGCACTGCACGAAGTATGTTGTTCGAGGAAGCTTACGAGAGTGCCGACCGTTGTTAAAAATGGAATGGCTGCGAAGTTTGCCTGCGTAAATTAATCATTAGATTAGCCCTGGGCGAGACGCGCGACGAGGAGGATTAAAAGTTGCGCCGCAGTTTTGCATAAGTTACCTTCTCCAAGGCGCTCGTCGCCTCCTTGGGGCTAGGCTGAAGAGGCGAGGAGCGGAACAACAAGCCGGCATAAATAAACAGGGAAATCGACGATCGAATTGTGAAACGTATCGCTTACAGCCAAACACATTTCACATTAATGGGCACTTCTCGCCGGCTCAAAATTTACACCTTGAGCACTCGACGTAATGCATTCCACGACGCGAGTTATGATATTCGGTGCTTAATTTATACGCTGTGAAACGCAAAAATTACACGTGTTAATAACAAATAGGCACCGAATATCTACGGCTCCTACGCACACCTCCGCATGCCCACAAGCTTGCCGGGAATACGTACGCGTCGACAAAAAACAGGTTGATTTATGAACGGAAATATTGTATAAATATAAATGTAGTATACTGGTACGTGGATGTGCGCCTAGCCTGTGGACCCGATAAATAAAAAACACGGCGGAAATATTGTAATTTTCTGGGAATGTAATTATGTAACAATACGCGTCAGAATCACGTACATCAGCAGGATGTGCCCCTTAGCGCATAATGAAGATATTACGTAAATTGAGGTGAAAAACCAAAACCGTCTAGGAAATGGATCTAATTGGCTAAGAATATCGTGCAGGAAGAAAACTCGTAACTGTAATAACGTGCATTATAAATTAAAAACATAAACAGTTATTATACCAATTTAATTAACTGTAGGTGCATGTGTATCAAAAACTTATGACAGGGATTAGCGAACTCAACTGAAATAACATCTGTGGTATTATTTTGTGTAGGTAATTTTTGGTCTGCAAATCGAAAACGTCCTCCAGGTAAATACGGGCTTCCAATCATTAAGAGGGATTAAATAACGTGTGTTTGTAAAAATGAGGCGGATTTCCATTATTCCCACAGCAAGGGATTACACGCTAATTTGCGATTTTTGTTTTTTAGCGACCCATGCATAAATGGATTTATAACAGCAGCTTTCGGTAATTTAATTCTGCTACTAAAAGTTGTTTAGAATTTGCATTTTGTTGTCATCGTTCAGATTTGTACACTACTGTTAAATCACAATACAATATACATAATGTTCCAAAAGTAAACCACCATACATCAATAAAGAGTATCGACAATGAGACAATTAAGAGTAAAATATGTTTTATGAACTAGTACCCCATTAAATTTCCAATAAATTTTTAGTCATAGCTATATTAATTTGCGATTTTGTACAGCACTTTAAAGTTATTATACTATTTTTTCCATCAACAAAAACTCTATTATATATGAATCATCAAAGTTCTAGTTATTGCATAAAAATGGATGTCCAACACTTTATTTTACATCGAATTTCGATTTAAGGGTGGGTGGGTGGTCACACTACAATCATCCTCTAATTTGATCCAGCAGCAATGGAAATCATCACTTTACTGAAATGAAACAATAAATTTAATACATGATTTTAAATTGTTCTAGCGTACAGAGACGTACAATTTAGAGGATGAATACATGCACAATTTAGAGCATGAATTTACTTCATCATCACTTTATTGAAACGAAATACCAAATTTGCTGGATGAAATAGGTGACACGTAGAATTTAGAGGATGATTATACTTGTGATGACAACCTGCTCACCTTCTACTCATTCTGTAATGATAATTATAACTAAATTTGTATAGTTGTGATGACTAGCTGACCACCTTCCACTTATCTTGTAATAATGATTAGAACTAAATTTACAATTAGTTTTATTAAAATATTATTCCACCAATCCAGTGAATTCGAGGTTTCGCATCAATAAAGGGATGATTGTCATACTGCCAGCTTATATTAGAGGATGATATACTTGTGCACACCCGCCCACCCTTAAATTATACTCAAATAATGATTAACACTTGAACTTGAATTGCTTTTCAAAGACAATTATAAATGAAACATCAAATTACGAGTCATTGCATAAAACTGGACGTCTAATGCTTTACATCGAATTTGGATTGGGGGGTGGATGGCTTGGCACGCTATAATGACCCTCCAATTTGATCCAGCAGCAATAGGAATCATCACTTTATTGATAAGTAATGAAATTAACAATACATGTACAATTAACAATAACTATACATTTGCTGGATGATTAAAATTGTTATAGCTGACATGTGCAATGTAGAGGATGAATTTACTTTATCATCACTTTATTGAAAGGAGATACTAAATTTGGTGGATGACTAAAATAGTTATAGCTGACACGTAGAATTTAGAGGATTTAGAGACCTTCCACACGTCCCGTAATGATGATTAGAACTGAATTTACAATTAGTTTTAATGAAATATAATTCCAACCATGCAGTGAATTCGTGGTTTCAGATCAATAAATGGATGATAGCCAACATTGCCTGTTTATACTAGCGGATGATTATACTTGTGCCCGCCCACCCACCCTTCAATTTTAGTTGAATAATGATTGACAGTTGAACTACAATTGCGTTTCAAAGATGATTATAAATAAATCATCAAAGTGGTAGTCATTGCATGCAAATTAACTTCCAATGCTTTACTTTGCATTGAATTTTGATTGGAAAATGGGTGGGTGGGCACACTATAATCATCTTCTAGGTTGATCCAGCAGCAATGGGAATCATCACTTTTTTGAAACGAAACAAAGAATTTAATAGATGATTAATATTGTTACTTATAGCTAACACGTAGAATTTAGAGGATGATTATACTTGTGATGACAACCTGCCCACCTTTCACTCGTCCTGTAACGGTGATTAGAACTGAATTTTTATAGTTGTGATAACTACCTGTCCACCTTTCACTTATCGTGTAATGATTATTAGAACTGAATTTACAATTAGTTTTAGTAAAATATAATTCCAACCATGCAGTGAATTCGTGGTTTCGGATCAATAAAGGGATGATTTCCATACTGCCAGTTTATATTAGGGGATGATTATACTTGTGCCCACCCGCACACCCTCCAATTATGCTCGAATAATGATTCAAACGTGAACTACAATTGCTTTTCAAAGAAAAATAAAACATCAAAGTTCGAGTCATTGCATATAACTGGACATCTAATGCTTTACTTTGCAGTGAATTAGGATTGGAGGGTGTGCGGGTGGGCATACTATAATCATCCTCCAATTTGACCCAGCAGCAATGGGAACCATAACTTTATTGAAACAAAATTATAAATTTAATGGATTTTAAAATTCTTACTTATAGCTAACACGTACAAATTAGAGGATGACTTTACTTCATTATGACTTTATTGAAACGAAATACTAAATTTGCTGGATGACTAAAATACTTATAGCTGGCACGTAGAATTTAGAGGATGATTTTACGTATGATGACAACCTGCTCACCTTCCACTCGTAATGTACTCATGATTAGAGCTAAATTTATGTAGTTGTGATGACTATCAGTCCACCTTTCAACTCATCTTGTAATGATGATTAGAACTGAATGTACAACTAGTTTTATTCAATACACTATAATCATCCTCCAATTTGATCCAGCAGCAATGGGAATTATTACTTTATTGAAACGAAACAATACATTTACTGGATGATTAAAATTGTTATAGCTGACAAGTGCAATGTAGAGGATGAATTTACTTTATTATCACTTTATTGAAACGAGACACTACATTTTTTGGATGACTAAAATACTTATAGGTGGCACGTAGAATTTAGAGGATGATTATACCTACTTGTGATGACCACCTGCCCACCTTCCACTCGTCATGTAATGATGATTAGAGCTGAATTTTTATAGTTGTGATTACTTGCAAACAGTCCACCCATCTTGTGAAGATGATTAGAACTGAATTTACAATTATTTTTATAAAATATGATTCTACCAATCCAGTGAAGTCGTGGTTTCTTTGCGATGATTTACATTTCATCGATTTGGATTGGAGGGTGGGTGGATGGGCATTTTATAATCATCCCCCTATTTTATCCATCTGCAAAGGGTATCATCACTTAAATGAATCAGAACAATAAATTTAATGAATGATCAACATGGCATCACTTTATTGAAACAAAATACTAAATTTCGTGGATGACTTAAATAGTTATAGCTGATTAATACTAAAGTTGCAATTAATTTTATAAAATATTTTTACACCCATTCAGTGAATTCGTGGTTTCGGATCCTTAGAGGGGTGATTTCCATCACTGCAAGTTTATATTAGAGGATGATTATACTTGTGCCACCCACCCACTCTTCAATTTTACTCGAATAAAGATTACACTGCAATTGCTTTTCAAAGATGATAAATGAATCATCAAAGTTCTAAACATTGTTCGGAAATGGACCTCAAATGATTTACTTTTCATCGATTTGGATTGACGGATGGGTGGTGGACCCCCTATAATCATCCTCTAATTTCATCCAGTAGCAATAGGAATTCGTGGTTTCGTATCAATAAAGAGATTATTTCCATCACTGACAGTTTATTTTGGGGGATGATTATACTTGTGCCACCCACCCACTCTTCAATTTTACTCGAATAAAGATTAACACTTACACTGCAATTGCTTTTCAAAGATAATAAATGAATCATCAAAGTTCTAAACATTGTTCGGAAATGGACATCAAATGATTTACTTTTCATCGATTTGAATTGACGGATGGGTGGTGGACACCCTATAATCATCCTCTAATTTGATCCAGTAGCAATAGGAATTCGCGGTTTCGTATCAATAAAGAGATTACGAGGGCTGTTTGACGGAAGAGTGACTTTTTAATGAAAACGTTATTTTTTTGTTAAAATTATATTTTATTTTTCAACATAACACCCTTTGAACTGTACACACTTAGCCCAGCGAGTTTACAGTTTTTTTAAACCTTCCAAAAAGTTATCTTTCGGAATGTCTTCAAAATATGCATTTGGCTTGGTTATCACCTCTTCATTTGCCTGAAATCTTTTTCCACCCAGTCTTTTTTTAAATTTGGAAATAAGAAGATATCACTGGGAGCCAGATCGGGCGAATATGGCGGATAAAGTAGTTATTCGTAAAGCAATTCAGCCAATTTAGTTGTAGCAAATCCAGACGTATGAGAGGGCGCATTATCGTGATAGAACAACACTTTTTTCTTCATTAAATGCGGTTGTTGTTTTTCAAGTTCGGCATCAAAACATGTCAGCTAATCAGCATAATACTGGCCAGTTATCGATTATCCTTTTTGTAAACAATTAATAAAGATTGCACCTTTTGAATCTCAAAAAACTGTGCCATGACCTTATTGGCCGAAAAAAGTGTTTTAGCCTTCTTGGGAGCATGTTCGCATGAATAAATCCATTATTTAGGCTGTATATTTGTTTCTTGAGTATAATGATGTATCCAAGTTTCATCTTCTGTGACATATCGACGAAAAAAATCCTTAGCATTACGTTGAAGATGGCCAAACATTCTTCTGAATTCATAATGCGAGCGCGCATTTGATCACCATTAAGCAAACGCGGCAACCATCTCGCGGATAGCTTTTTCTTATTGAAATGTTCATGGAAAATATTGTATAACCATTCGGTTGAGATGTTTACTTCATTAGCTATCTCACGAACTTTTATTCGACGATTGCCAATTACAAGGCCATAAAGTTTATTAACCATTTCTGGAGTAGTTACAGTAAATAATGGTTTTGGACGATCTGCATCAACCGTGCTCATATGGCCACTTTTAAAAGCAGAAACCACTTACAAATCATTCCATGGGACGGAGCAGATTCTGGATAATATTTACGTAACTTTTCGTCGGTTTATTTAATTGTTTTCTCACGTAGAAAATAATGTTTAATCAACACTCGAAATTATTTTTTCTCCATATTTACACAACAACGAAAACAGTTTTCTTCAAATAAGTATAAAACATAATCTATCTCTCAGATTGGCACCAAATTTTGACAGTAGACCTCCGAAAGACCCCAGGAGCTAGCAACATAATTATGAAAGCGAAAGTGTTACCAACCTTTGAAAAGTCACTCTTCCGTCAAACCGCCCTCGTATTTCCATCACTGACAGTTTATTTTGGGGGATGATTATACTTGTGCCCACCCTCCAATTTTAGTCAAATAATTAATAACACTTGAACTGTACAATTGCTTTTCAAAGATGATTATAAATGAATATCAAAGATCCGGTCATTACATGAAAAGTATCCAAGGTCATTGGAGGTCCAATGTATTACCTTTCAATAATTTGGATTGGAGGGTGGGTGGGTACACTATAATCATCCACCAATTTGATCCATCAGCTATGAGTACATCACTTTATTGAAACGAAATACCAAATTTGCTGAATGACTGAAATAGCTATAACTGATGAATCTGAACAAGAAATTTAATGGATGATTAGAAGATACATTTACTTCATCATCAATCAATTTATTGAAACGAAATACTAAATTTTCTGGATGACTGAAATAGTTTTTAGAGGATGATTATACGTGTGATGACTACCTGCCCACCTTGTACTCATCTTATAATGATGATTAGTACAAAATTTACAATTAATTTTATAAAACCACCCACTCTTCAGTTTTACTCGAATAAAGATTAACACTTACACTGCAATTGCTTTTTAAAGTTGGTTATAAATGAATCATCAAATTTCTAGAAATTGTATGGAAATGACGTCCAATGATTAACTTTTCATCGATTTGGATTGGAGGGTGGGTGGATGGACACACTATAATCACCTCCAATTTTATCCATCAGCAATGGGTATCATCACCTAAATAATTGTGAACAATAAATTTAATGGATGACTAGAGGATACATTTTCTTCATCATCAATCAATTTATTGAAACGAAATATAGCTGCAGATACGTAGAATTTAGAGGATGATTATACTTGTGATGACTACCTGCCCACCTTCCTAATTTACAATTAGTTTTTTTTTAAAGTATTATTTCAGCGAAGTGGATAGGCTAATCGGGGACAGCCATTTTCCCATAAAATTACATAAGGATGTAAGATACTAAAAAATGAACCATTCCAAGGATCGCCTAATTGAGACCACGGTATTTGTATAGCGGGTTGCGTATTGGTGTTTGGTGGTGGTGGTGGTGGTGTGTTGGTGGTGGGTGGTGCATCAACCACTATGGTGGACCCCTATGTAAATATTTATGGGAAAATGGTTCTATCCCTTCTTAGCATATCTACTCAACGTAATTACGTCACTGTTTCGTATCAATAAAGGGATGATTTCCATCACTGCAGGTTTATATTAAGAAATGATTATACTTGTGTCAATAATTATTGATGTGCATATTTTCTGACAATAATTTTATTTTGTGGAAAACTAATTTTTAGTGAGCCCCATAATATTTTTGCGCGTAGTGCTTCCAAAGATGTATGTACGGCATTCATCCTGTGTATTGCAATGCAGAAAAAAATGGATTTAACCAAATCGCCGGAGAAACTTATTTGCAAATCTTCGTGCCTTATTCCCTGGACATTTTACTACGTGCGAATCGCATTCGTTCCGAATTCGTTACATCGAGGTACCTACGGAGCACGGAATGAAGATTCAAAACACTAAATTCGCCTTTACGAGACGCGTTTAATTCCTGGTTGCACGAAGAAAATGAAGTCGGCCGTTTTTCACGCGGCGATTAAAATTTGGAGGTTCCAGAAGTGAGCATGAAAAACACAACTGCCACGAGACACGAGACTGCTGTTGATCCAAATATCACAACACACTTAAAACGATGACAGTGAATTTACGGATAGTTTAGACGCCTGGACGGAACACGCGCGTTTATAACATGGCTTTAATGACAAGAGTGTCTAATTTGTATTCAGCGTATTAAATAAAACACAATATGAGAGTAATAAAAGGCGGGAACCCCGATGGGTTTAAAAAGTTGAGGGCGCGGCCTTTCAGTGTTCTCCACGTGAAGCCTTCGAGCTTCAAAAGGAGAACGATCTCATGGGCACGATGTTCAAAAATTACGCTGAAGTGGCTCGGCGGTGAGTCGTTCTATTAAAACGCATAATGGATCGAGCTTACATGCAAATTTTCGAGGACCGTCCTTTTTTGCTTCACATTTATTGCGGCTAATGCGCCTGGATGCAAAACTGGAGCTCTGGAGGACGTACATCACCATGACGCGATGATAATTACACGGAAATACTTCGGTGTAGTTCCACTCGGCAAATGCCTCAACCACTATTAAATTATTCCGCATTACACGCGACGTTTTATTAATGACGCGTAACTAGGAGGACCTAATTTTCCGGCCCGCAAGAGCCTATTATTCATTCCTCTCTAATCATGTTTGCATAAGCTGGTGGGTACGTACTAGGTAGGTATTGTGAATATAAAGAGTACTATCAAGTAGGTAGTCCTTATTAATGACAATGGAGGAGATAGCGTACGGCTTTGACAAATTAACGTTTCTTCTTGTGATTGTATCTTTTCCATTACTTGGAGCCAGACTTTGTTCTGTTGGGCCTAACAAAGTGCCTTTACCTCACAGCTACTATTAACATTTCTGAGTCTCTGTATGTGGGCAAGGTATCTGTAAATCAAATTACACAATATTAAATATTTCATATCAAGCTTAATAATGACACATATTATTCAAAGACAGCCATTATAAATTTATTCCGATGTAAACACAACAGTTTATAACCGAGGAGTATCAATCAAACTCCACGTATGTACACACAAACCCATATATGTACTTGATACGGCGATGAAAAACGCAATTTCCGTTGTTAGTTGTTTGTGTATGACTTGGAAATTCACGATAATAATTTATTGCGATATAGCGCGAAACAAGATGGAACACGCTCTTCGTAGTGATAGTGGCCTGTCGACTGTATTATGTACACTTAGAGATAGCCGGTTGACTCCGAAGTATGCATATTAAGTACGTACAAAAAGAAATAATATTCAATACATGCCAGTTTTGTAGTTGTACATGCAGCGCTCTTGGAACATCGTGTACAAGCGTCTCGCTCGGGCGTTAACTATGCGCGTTTATCCGGCCAGAAAAGGAAAGCGTCGCTTTTGTAAAATAAATTGAACATGTCTTGAGCGTTAGTTCCATTAGTCATAAACAGGTTTAACAATTTCAGTTATCCATAACTTCTCGCTCGACACACGACATGAAATATTTAATGCGCGCCATAAAAGTGAATTATTTTTGCGTCCGACGCGTGGGTGGAGCAAAATCCTCTCTTTTTTCCTTCTCGCTCTTCCATCGGCCGTCGAAATTTTCAAATAACGCACGGTTTAATGGATGTACATATTTACTAGGCGGCGCTGCCTGGGAGCCCTTTAATGAGCTCCACGGAACTTCATATTTCTTACCCAATATCGAGCGGAAAACAGGGAAGTTATGAATTTTCTACTTAACTTTTTCCCTTTCGCCGCAACTTCTTTTCACATTATATCACGTCACTGCAACTTAGCATGCTTGACTTTGCTGTCTGCCGCGGAGATTATTAAATTTTTAGCGTTACTTGATTATTTCCTGCATAAAATAATTAATTTTTCCTACGCAATTTACAACCAATTTACGTAATAACCAACCAAACAATAATGCTAAAAATAATATAAATAATAACGGAGATTACTACCACTAAACCACTAACCACTAAAAGGAATGACGTTTTGCCCCACAACCATTCCATGTAAATATTTATTTTTGGTGGAGGCGCCCGACTACACCTCAAACATAATTGAATCGTTTATTTCATAACTGGCCAAGTGGTATTTAAATTATTGGGAAACAAAGAAAAACATTATATCACTGATATATAAACAGATGTTTGCCTGAAAAAAATTCTAGTATTAGTTAACATCTTCCCGAAGTTGATGCTGCCTGTAATTAAATTATAATATTTTTTCCTAAATTGTAAAAAAAAATATTGAAAATATTGCAGTTGACTCGTTTCTGCAATAAAATACGTTTTTAATGTAGAAACTATTAGAATGTCCTAATTTTTTTGTGGTATTATGATTTTTAGGAAACTATTATAAGGTTCATAAAGAAAACACTAGAACACTAACACTAACCCTAACACACAGAAGTGGTTACTTCTTGGTGAAACATTTTGATTAGGTTAATAACGAAAACACCTGGTAAAGTTTCACAAGTTTTATAGAGTTGCTCTAGAATAGTTTCGGCACTGCTGCCATTCCCAAGAGAGAGAAAACAATTGTAGAGCAATTCTATAAAACTTGTGAAACATTAACAAGTATTTTCTTTATTAACCTAATCAAAATGTTTCACCAAGAAGTAACCACTTCCTCATACAATTTTAAACTATTATAAACTATCTATTTTTTATTAGAACACAGAATAAAACACAAAATTTTCCGTGTTTTCATTAAAATGCAATACAGAAATTTCAACTCATTTTCTGATTTGTTAAATACATCAGACTACTAAGCAATGGTAAGTAATGGTGAACCAATGGTAATTGTAACCATGATATTGGTATTATATAAAATACTACAGGACTTTTGCTGCAGCAATTTAAATTTATTGCAGAAACACGTTATGTGATGTCGCTTGACAGGTTTCTGCACTAAACGCAATTTTCATTGTAAAATATATCCCATACAACGAAATGGCAGTTGAAGTTATATTGTAAAAAAATATACCTTGACAATACAAGATACTAATTTCACAATAAAAGAATTTCAACTACATCGATCAAAACTATACATTTTTTAACTTAATCTGCGAGTTTTCAACTCCCTCTATCAAAATCTTTCAAATCTTTCAAGTCCAACTGTCAAACCTTGTAACATTTTCAACTGCACATGTCAAAAACCGTAAAATTTTCAATTTTAACTGTCTCACTTAACAAATTTTCAGCTGCATCTATCAAAACTGTACATGTTTTAACTAAATCTGCGAATTTTCAACTGAATCTATTAAAACTGTACATTTTTGGAACTGAATCTGCAACCTTTCAACACCCTCCATCTAAATCTTTCAATATTCAACTCCAACTGTCAAACCTAGTACAATTTCAACTGCATATGTCAAAATCCGTAAAACTTACAACTTTACTGTAGCACTTGTAAAATTTTCTGCTGCATTTATCAAAACTGTACACGTTTTATCCGAATCTGCGAACTTTCGACAGAATCTATCGAAACTGCACATTTTTTTAACTGAATCTGTGAATTTTCAACTTCCCTATCAAAATTTTTCAACTCTAACTGTCAAACCTAGTAAAATTTAAACCAATCAAAAACCGTAAAATTTTCATCTTGAACTGTCGCACTTGTCATATTTTCAGCTGCATCTATCAATACTGTACATTTATAAACTGTATCTGCGAATTTTTAATTAGTTCCATCAAAATCTTTCAATTTTTCAACTCCAACTGTCAAACCTAGTAACATTTCAACTGCACATGTCAAAAACCGTAAAATTTTCAAGTTTAACTATTGTACATATCAAATTTTAAGCTGCATATATCAAAACTGTACATTTTTGTAACTGAATCTGCGATGTTTCAACTCCCTTTATCAAAATCTTTCTATTTTTCAACTCTAACTGTCAAACCTAGTAAAATTTCAACTGCACATGTCAAAAACCGTAAAAATTTCAACTTTAACTGTCGCACTTGTCAAATTTCCAACTGCATCTATCAAAACTGTACATTTTTAACTGAATCTGCAAATTTTTAATTAGTTCCATCAAAATCTTTCAATTTTTCAACTCCAACTGTCAAACCTAGTAACATTTCAACTGCACATGTCAAAAACCGTAAAATTTTCAAGTTTAACTATTGTACATATCAAATTTTAAGCTGCATATATCAAAACTGTACATTTTTGTAACTGAATCTGCGATGTTTCAACTCCCTTTATCAAAATCTTTCTATTTTTCAACTCTAACTGTCAAACCTAGTAAAATTTCAACTGCACATGTCAAAAACCGTAAAATTTTCAACTTTAACAGTCGCACTTGTGATATTTTCAGTTGTATCTATCAAAACTGTACATTTATTAACTGTATCTGCGAATTTTCAACTTCTCCATCAAAATTTTAAAAAAATTTCAACTGCAACCGTCAAACCTAGTAAAATTTCAATGCTCATGTCAAAAACCGTAAAATTTTCAACTTTAACTTGTCAAATTTTCATCTGCATCTATTAAAATTGTACATGTTTTAACAGAACCTGCGAATTTTCAACAGTTTTTTATCAAATCTGTACATTTTAATAACTAAATCTGCAAATTTTCAACTCCCTCTATCAAAATATTTCAATTTTTCAGCTCCAATTGTCAAACCTAGTACAATTTAAACTGTAGATGTCAAAAACCCTAAAAGTTTCAACTTTAAGTGTCGCACTTGTCAAATTTTCAGCAGCATCTATTAAAACTGTATATGTTTTATCTGAATCTACGAATTTTCAACTGAATTTATCAAAATTATACATTTTTGGAACGGAATCTGCAAATTTTCATCTCCCTCTATCAAAATCTTTCAATTTTTCAACTCCAACTATGAAACCTAGTACAATTTCAATTGCACATATAAAAAACCGTAAAATTTTCTACTTTAACTGTTGCACTTGTTAAATTTTAAGCGGCATCTATCAAAACTGTACATTTTTTTAACTGAATCTGCAAATTGTCAACTCCTATCAAATATGTTTCAAATTTTTCAACTCTAAGTGTCAAACCTTGTCAAATTTTCAACTGCACATGTCAGAAACCGTACATTTTTCAACTTTAACTGTCGCACTTATCAAATTTTCAACTGCATCTATTAAAACTGTACATTTTTAACTGAACCTGCGAATGTTCAAATGAATCTATCAAAACTGTACATTTTTGTAACTGAATCTGCGAAAGTTCAACTCCCTCTATCAAAATCTTTAAAAAATTTCAACTAGAACTGTCAAATCTGGTAAAATTTCAACTGCACATGTCAAAAACCATAGAATTTTCAATTTTAATTGTCGCACTTCTGAAATTTGCAACTGCATTTATCAAAACAGTTCACTTTTTAACTGAATCTGCAATTGTTTAGCTGCATCGACCAAAACTGTATTTTTATAACTTAATATGCGAGTTTTCAACCTATAAAAATCTTTCAAATTTTTCAACTCCACCTATCAAACCTAGTAAAATTTCACCGGCATATGTCATAAGTTCTCGTATTTCTGAGAACAACTTTCCGAGTTTTAGCGTTTTTTATGAAAAAAGTCTTCTTAAGGCCCCCATGGACAATCGCGAACCCACGGGGGCCCACTATGGCTCATTGTACTTGCATTTGGGCCCTCCATGACCTCTATAAATTGCGTCCGAATCGGTTAAGGAGTTCACCAAATTGAATTTCAACGAGATGGCAAAAAAACTCAACATTTTAGAAAATTTCGAAAACTATAACGTCTTTCTAGGTATATCGAGTGTGGTCCCATATGAACCGTTTGAGTCCCCTGAGTCGAATGAGACCATCGGCATCGAGATTCGACCGTTCGTTTAGAATTTTATTTTTATCATCCCTTTTTTGCTATTTTTGTTAATTTCTCAACTTTGAGGGCGGATATTTCGAGAACCGCTGGAGCTACGAAGCTGAAAGTATTCTCATTGGAATTGGGAGCGTCCAAAAGGTATTGGCTTGTGAGTCTAAGGTCGATTGGAGCAACAAGAAAAGGCGATTTTTAGGATTTTCGTTTAGTCGATTTGATCGGAAAATCATCCATTTTGCGTTTTGCCATTTTGGATAAATCTTCCGATATATCATTTGCATATTTCACAACTTTTCTGTTAATTTTTGTATTTATTGTATTTTTGTTATGTAGTAACAAAAAATGTATGTGTATTACAAAAATGTAATAATAATAATAATATGTAGTTTTCACCTTTTTTTGAACATTTTACGTATGTAATTACATGTAAGCACGTCGCCGAAGTTGGAATAAAAAGAATCCCGAAACTGCTGTCAGCAGTGAATACGTGTGCGATAAATATAAGGCAAAATTGTCACGCCAAAGAAACATCAACGTTTTGTCATTTCAGACTTGTCAGCACGGCCCCTCCGTGCGTGACCACAGCGTTTTTTTATCATTCACGAACGGTGGGGACCGGTAAAGATAATCGCCAGTCTTCGCAGCCCACGAAATCACTTACGGGTTACAACTGGAAACGTTCGGGCAGACAAGCATCTACATACACCTATGCAGGTAATTACCGTTTTGGATAAAGTGGGCGAACGCGAGATAGCCTAGAATGCCTGTGGCACACGACCCTGCCGCATCATAATTTTTCATGGGGCCCGTGAAATATGCCTCGGATTGTTTCCTATTTTGAATATGTAAAGCGATGGCCGACAATTGCGGCCGACAACAAATTTTAATTGCTATTTATTATACCTGGAGATTTACGTCGGCCGGCGATCCGTTCAGTTGCGCAACGCGACGTCTTTTTGTTTCGTAACGGGCGTAAATGATTGCATCCTGTTAATCACGCACGCCGCATTTCAGTAGCTTTTGGCAATGTTCGAAGTGTTGTATGGGTGTTTGATGGAGTTTCTTGCCTGTGTGCATGGCGCTGTTACGAAACTTCCTCATTATAACTAGCTCACCAGTCTTCCTCAAACCATGTGTATAACTCACTTCCTATGCTTAGTTAACTCACTTTAAATTGCATAGTCCCATAACTAAACCATTCAACTACTATATGTAAATTTTAGAAGAAACGATGGCAGCTCGACGAGTTTAATATTGTACACTTAAAATGCCAATGCCTCACAATTCAAAATATCCATTCAAAAATTAAAATAAATAACGACTATGTAATTTTAAAAGTTAAAAATTATATATATCTTCGATTCAAAAAATTACCATAACAATATCAAAATATCATTTCAATATAAATTCAATTAAACGAGGTAGAGTTAAAAAAGGATTTTTTTTGAATTTTCGGCACTAGCTGCAAAATTATTCAATTTTTGAAACTTTAATTTTCACAACTAAGTATGTACCAGTAGCTTATATAAAGCAATATAATACTAACTGCATTATATTACTAGCTGATATAATACAGTTGTAATATACAAGTATGCTACTAGATTCATACTCATACAACTGTAATATTTCTGTTTTAAAACTATCTTTTATTATTTATCCATATTCTAAACACCAATTAACTGATTTATAATATGCACTACATAAACCATGTTTCTATTTATCTCTGAAAATTAATGTAATAATGAAAAGATGCCACAAAGTTATGTCCATTATAACATGCTAGTTCATATTTGGAAAGGTTAAACTTCGTATGAGGAATTTCGTGAGAGATAAGAAAGGAGTTGTTGTTACAGTAGCGTCCACTCCATAAGTTCGTTCAGCTTCCATGAATTGTAGTAAGGAAGTCGTCATGTTTGTTTATATCGAGCCTGATAATCAGAAGACGGAATTATTATTTTTTCTACGGCTCTTGTCCTCCAGGAACTTTGTATGATGTTATCGTGCGTGAACATGTCGTATGAATCTTCTTGGAATTGCTTGGTTCAAGACTTTTACATTACATACAGAATAATTAATAATTGTATATTAAATAATTATAATTGTGTACCTACACGTACAATTACAACATAATTTAATCTTTTAGGAGTTGCGTGTAGTTTAAAATTTTATTACATTACGTAATAAATAATTACTGATTACATATTAAATTTAATAATTTATAGTGCATTAATTTAATTATAAATATAATAATTTCTCGCGTAGTTTTTAATGGCAAAACAATTACATATTTATAATTCATTTGTATCCATTATTTACTAAAATAATAGCAGTAGTGAAAAGTCGAAAGTCATAAAATTATTGTTATTATTATTTACATACTCCATTTATAAATTATTTATACCTACCACTTTTGCACGAATTTTAATGAATATAAATTATTTATAATGCACTTGTGTGTTTCGGTTTGGCCGCTGTCTCATGTGGACCCTGGCTATAACATCGTAAAATTACTTCAATATAATAATAATAATATATTTTTCTTTGTGTTGTTTTCAATATTTACCTGTTATTATAATTTTAATTTTCTTATTATTGTACTTCCTGGTATGTTTAAAAAACAAGTACTATTTGTGTACAGCTTGTGTACAAGTACAGCTAATGGCTTATGAATAAAATTATATAAATGGCTAATGAATGAATAAAATTATAAAAAATGCAAATAGTACTTGTTTTTTTGGCCATCATCATGATGTCGGCTTAAGAAGCCGAAACAAGTAAGGCAAATAAATAAGATTATATATGCAACAAATACTACTTGCTAATACATACCACATAACACATAACTTACCTACCATTAAGTACTAAGTACTTAAGTACTTAATAATAAAAAAATTACAAAAATAATATCTAATAATAATAATATATTTAAGCCATTTTAACTGGGCATACATGTAGATATGCCAATCATAATTATATGTCTTGTATTTGACTCGTATTAAGGTATTTAGACTATTCAGTAAAACAACGTGTACTTTCTTAATTAAAATTTTTAATTGCTTTTGCAACCAGTTCTGACCAATTAATTGGTCATCATAAGGCAAAACTAAAAAGAACAATAAGTTACAAATTGTACATTAACAATTTAAAAAACAAAACAGTGATGAAATGAGATGTGTAATATTAATATGTTAATATACATATACAATATACATATAGAACTAAAATGGTTGACTAAATGAGCAAGCTTTTCTTAAAACAGCAAATACCCAACTTCTGATGACTAATACTTTTTGTAAAATGCTATTGGTAATTTTGTTTTACTGATCATTACAGCTTTTTTGAAACTGTTATCGGATGACTGATGCTTTTTCTAAGCACCAACAAACACACCACATTTTTTTCCCAGCAAGCTAAAGACAATTCTATTTTAGGATTTTTTTATGTACAATGTATGTACAATTTTTTTGTACTGATATCACGTTTATCACTAATTTGAACCCTGTAAAAGTTGGGTAATTTTATACTTGTTTTTGTTATGATTTCATTAAAAGGTTAGACACCGAAAGGTGCTGTAAAAAAAATTATGAAAATTGTACAAATGTTTTAGGGGTTTTCAGTATATTTTCCAAAAATGAACAGAAACTAAAATATATGGTATAACATAAAAAAAAACTTAATTTGGTTATATTTGGCAAAAAATATGAAAGTTTTGCCCACCTGTCAAATATATGAACAATAATTAAATAAATAGATAACATTTTAGACAATTTCTTACATATCATTTTTAATATTTGCAAGTCTATAAGATAGTTACTGAAATAAATTGTCACTGAAATTGTGTTTCTTCATCAGTTTCCTTAGATGTTTTATGCTAAATATGTTCAATCGTTCAACTACACCTTGATCTAATTTCCTTGATTACAATAAATTTTGAATATTTAAATCCCAAAAAAATAAGTGTTTTAAAAATATTGATATTGATTTGTTCTGCAATTATCAAAAGATTGATCTAATTATAACTAAAACTACCTTTTCATTTTTTAGAATCTTTCATGACATGTTTGTGTTCAAATTTGACGGATAATGGCAAAATGTACATTTTGTAATTCTATTAAGATAGTAAAATTTTGTTACTTTATTAATTTCCTTGGATGTTTTATACTAAATATGTTCAATCGTCAGTGTTTTAATAACATAGATATTGATTTGTTTTGCATGTATCTAAAGATTGTTCAAACTATAACTTAAATTATCTTTTTTCTATTTCTTGGGATGCTTCGTCACATATTTGTTTAGTTTATGTTCAAATATGACTGATATTTGAAAAATGTAGTGAAAATCCATTAGGCAAAATTTGTAGAAATTTCATGATTTTTAATTTCTAGCAAATTAAAGATATTCATTTTAAAATTATTTATATTTGAATATTTAGGATTTATCAAAACTTTTAATTCTGCAAATGAAGTACATTTTAATGATTTCATCATTACTATTTTATTTTTTATATTAAATAGTTAACATAATATTAAGTTTTCAGTGCAATTTTAGTCTCGGTGCTTTAATAATATTATTCGCCGTCCTCACCTTACTGCAGCTGACATTTACGGATCCTATTAAAATCGGCAATAACTTTTTATCACTCCCCCTAAAACAACAAACTTATTGAGTCGAAGCTCGTAAATCAGCCAATAAATTGAAATGTTTAAGTTCTGCACGAGAAGACGTATTTTTTTTTGCCTTTTAAGCATACAAATTTTAAGCTACATAAAATTGTAATATTACAAAACTACCTCATTTATATATTAGAAAAAACATATAAATACTTTTTTTTACAAAATGTTTATTACTCTGTCTGATTTGACTAATTATGAAAATTACAGACAATATTTATGTATAGATATTCTATAAGATATAATTTTATTGACATATACTGTAAATTTGGATTCCTGAACTTTTCATATTGGTACCTGACCCAACATCTAACTAAATCGAGAAAATATTATAATTTGTAGTCGACTAGCTTCATAATGCTATGCGGAAATTTTCATTAACTTTGTGCCCTTCCTCTAGAATATGGGTTTCATATGTGGACGATGTTATTTTTCGTTAGGTTAGGTTTAAACTCAAAACGTGCGTTATTTGCCCAGTCATAATAATGGAGTTTATACAAGTATCCGCCAAATCTATTTCCATCATAATGCTATGTTTGTTGTAGAGAAAATTATGCATACGCACCTACTTTATGGCATTGTGCTTCATAATGCTATGTTTGTTATAGAGAAAATCATGCATAAACACCTACTTTATGGGATTGTGCCATAAAATATGCCATAAAGTATGCCATAAAGTAGCCATAACAACAAAATAAGCACATTCAAAGATTACGTTGTCTTTTATTCGTAGCATGCATTTCAACTTCGAGAACATACACCATAACGAAGAAGACTTGTAAAGTTTTGACTAATTAAAGAAAGTACGATGAATTAATAGATAAATAATATAATCTAAATTCGAACAATTTACCTGATCTAAACAGAACGCAAGCATAACCTTTTCTGTAACTGTCTCCGCGTTTTTGCTCCTTAGCCATTGCCAAAACTAGTCATACTCTTTCATACAAACATCTTCCGACTTTTTAGGAATCAGCCTCAGCTCAGCTTCTGGAGCTTTTCCAAAATTTCATCACTTATTAAATCTTGCCACAACTATTCATTTTGGTAGAATTTGAGAAAAATGGTTAAACCTTAGTACTGAGATACTAAAAACGGTTAGAAAGTGCAACACTGTATGTCATTTTACCAAGATACATCACATTCTGTGTAGCATTAATAGCTACTAAGTTTTAGTGGCTACTGAGGTCTAGTATGCATATGGACGTTTGTTACAAATTTATTGTGTTAATTATATTTGTAATATATCCCACATTCAACTCTGTTTGTGAAGAGATTGTACTAGTTTAGTTAATCCGTGCAGCGTTTGTTTCTCCGAAGTTGAGACATCTATAACTGCAATGTTCCTGCGGAGATCTACGTACGAAATTGTTAGTTAACTTTTAGCTTTACACGTTTCCGGGCGGTTGTTTCTAAAGTATCTCTGGAACGAGCAATTTAAGACATTGTACATCTTTCACAGGGGCAATTCGATTCTCGACAGGTGCTGCTAAATACGGTCGTCCTCACGTAGCCGCTGTAAATTGCATAATTTCGCGAGCATCATAAGAAAATGCGACGCTCGCGGACGCGGGAAAATGGTTTAACTGAAGCTTAGAAACCCTGTACGTGCAAATGATGTACAATCTCGCGTGAATGCTTTACTTAACATTGTTGTGCCAACCCGCTTTTAAACCATCTTCTTATGGAAATATGCATAAAAAGTAATATTCATCACAAAAATTACGTACTTTAATTAATTATATGATAATTTTTGTACGATTTAACTTTCTACAATATTATTTCGTTGATATAAATTGGCAAATTAATTAATTTATTTTTCTTTTACCTTTTCTGTGTCGAATTGGTGTTATCTTTTCTTCATGTATAATCTTTTATCATTTGGTTCTACCGTTTCTTGTTTCTTGCTATTTCCTTCACTTGTGCATTGGCGCTCTTATTTAATGTTTCCAATATTTTTGCCCCATTTTTTTTTTGTCTTCCGAAACTTCTCTTTCCTGTTATCTCGGTTTCCCATATCTTCTTTGTCCTATATATATTTCGTGTATTTATTGTTTCTTCTGATAATGTTGTAGAATAGCTTCTGGTTATCATGTCTATTTTTTCCATTATTCTCTGAATAAATGTGTAGTTATTAAATAGTTATAACTTATGTCAAATAATAGCTTCGAAATATAAAAATATTTCAAAAGAAACAAATAAATGAGTGCAATAAACCACATATTGGAAGAGTATTATAGTACAGATAATGAAAACGCACGAATCAAGGCCTTATAATTGAGATCTAGTTAATTTGCTTCATTACTCATTAGCTATATATTAATGATGAGCCTCCTGAATAAATCCCCACCTATAATTGGCCAGCGAATGAGTACAATGTAACGTGCTGTAGATATTTTATTTATGTGAACAATCTGTAAAAGAATCTTGTATGAAAATTCAATGAACGTATGCACGCGTATCATTATTTTTTCCATTATTTGTATGTTGTTCTTTCAGCCACATGGTAAATAATTAACCCTTGCATTGTGAGTCGGTAAAAAACGCGACTGCAGCTTGTATCCAAGGATGGTGCATTCAGGAACACAGGAAAGAAATTCAATTACAAGCGTTCTCGTACAGCGGAACAACGCACACAACATTCAATACACAATGCAGGGTACGAAGGCCGGGAAGAATGTAATTATTTAATCACGCCGATATCTCATTGTTGGCCGTGCATTTATTGTGTTTCAATAAAAATGTTAATACGAAATAAGTACGAGGCACGCACAGGTCAGCATTATGTAAACGTTAATTACGACGGGGACGAGAGGAAAGCGAGGAGATAATTATAAAAGCATTACATTTGCAATCTGTGTACATAATAAACTGTACGTTATATGGTGCATATGTTATTATAAGATAATCAGGTGTCTGAAAACGTCCGGGGATCGTATTATATGCACGTAGTTATCATCGCGCCCGGCGGAGGAATCCCCGCAGGACGAGCACAGTCAAATCACGCCTAAATCATGAAATAATGAAGTACGAATACAATAATTATGTAAATCTCGTGGCCCGGTTTCGTAACACCTGCTCCAGTCAGCGTTTTTATCCGGCGATTACACACGGCGTATCGGGCCATTACATATTCATCGGGCTCGGGGTGCTGCTCCAGACTTTTGGCTAATGCATGCAATACCGTCTTCACACCTTTGGTAATGAAAGTACGGGGCGCGTGTGTGCACGTCACTCAAAGGCCCCCCGAAGATTAACGTGGCAATCTCTTCGGACGGTATGCAAATGTGTGCGAGCCGGTGTTTTTCGTGGGAATATGTTAAATTCGACCGGCCAAGGAATTACTCACGGCATCAAACTGATACTGAGTACTCGTCCGTTTTAATTACAGGTTGCGAGATGATATAATGGATGTTTGATTAGCTTCAATGAGTCATGGTCATGAAGCAGAAATGTACACACCGACGAAGGTTTATTGAATCCAGGGCCGGCCCCAAACTTTACAAAACCCTGTGCCATGTGCATGGTGATATCAAGGTGCGAAAAAAAGTAGGTCTGAGACCAAACTTTATACCAAAAATGGACTAGGGAGAGAAATTATCAATGTTGGTAATTTTGATATTTATTTCATAATTCCTATTTATTTCTTGTAAGAAGAATATAAGAACATATCTGTGTAATATTCAACATGTTGGCCACCATATACAATTAACTTGAAAGTATTTTCATCCAAAATTACAAAGAAAATCAGTAAGAAGTTTACCGTCGAGCAAAAGAAAGTTTTATTTTGCACTATGTCTTCATTATAATTTTTTTTATTGCAATAAAGATTCATATTGTAATCGTTATTTATGTTACTAGTACATAATGCATGACTTTACAGTAGGAGTACTGCGAGCGATGCCAATACAGTGCATTATGTAAGAACATGTTACTTACAAAGTTTTGTATTTGACTCTATTTTTACTTGAATTAAAATGTTCTTAAAAAAATTATTTGGTATTAAGTGTAAATATAATTATATTCTTGATTTTCGTCAAAAATCAAAACTATAATTATATTTACACTTAATATGAATAAACGAAATAATAACGTCGAATATTGATTGATATGATGAAAAATGTTTGTTGTTATTTTTAAATTATTGTAATTGATTTGAATTAAAGGTTTTGTTAGTAAACATTTATAAATTTTCAAATTTTTTGATTATTCCTTTTTGACACTGATTGACTTTTTCAATTAACTACTAGTACAATAAAGTGCTACTTTATGGAATCTAAAATATGTCATAAACTGTGTAATTATAATGCAGCCTAATACAAAAATACATTAAAAAGTGCTATGTTCCTTCAATATTTATAGTATATTTTATATGAATCCACTATGTCGATATTTATGGTATTTTTATAATAAATACTTCAGTTTGCTATTGAATTATTTGAGAAAAGCAGTAATTGGGCCATTTGGCTATTTGGAAGTTCAAATTCTTATTATTAATTATAATGCTATAAATCAATTGTTTTAATGCTTAATACAATAAAAAAAACTATATTGTTTACAATTATTTTTAAAAATAACAACTGTTAGCGACCACATTTTAAAGACTACCCTGAAGAATTTGCCAAAACTTGGAAATAGTAAATAATAAGGGAAGCTATAAACTATTATACGGGGTAGGCCATCTTAATCAATTTACAGAGAAAATAGACACTTACAAAAATTGTAAGGCTATAAAAGGACCATCTGATGATGTAATATATGTTTCTTGAGCACGTGAAGGAAATTGTTAATGAAAATAATCGTGGTACCTTTTCTTCACTATATTTATTTGTGACTAAATGTACATTTCGGTCACAACGTGACCATAATCATTAGTATACCTCCTATACTATATAATCCTATAGAGTATACTAATACTAATACGAGAGTATACTAATTATTATGGTCACGTTGTGACCGAAATGTACATTTAGTCACAAATAAATATAGTGAAGAAAAGGTACCACGATTATTTTTCATCTGATGATGACCGTAACGTTGACCTTGAAGGTGACTTTCAAGGTTATTTCAAGGCCTACTTGAAACTTTTAAATGGAAACCCTACTTTTTCAATTTTACTTTTAACCGCTGCAAATTTAAAATGTTTGGTTTTGAAAGTCAACTTCAAGGTCAAGTTGCAACTATGACTTTTGCTGTCAATTTTCGATAACGAACATACTTTCGGAATAATCAGGGTGGATTGATTAAGATCCCTTACCCTTTATACTAATCTATTTGTTGGTATTTTGTAATATTGCTTATCAAAAAAAATTCAATAAGTCACTTAGCAATTTGCCGTTGGAGAGTAGTAAATCAACCCTGAAAAATTGTAATATTCCGATCAACTCCTCGTGGTCAAATTTTCGGAGGATTTATCTTTAGGCATACAGAATACAGATCTGGCAAAAAAAACACCAAATTTCCGACAAATAAATTTTCTGAAATTTCAGTGTCTGATAACTGATCAATTCGGAAAGTTGAAAATTCAGAATATTTAAAAATATCATTAAAAGTGTGCATCAAATTGTAGCTCAATGAAACTTATGTATGTTAGACCTAAAGGGTGAATCAATATAAAAACGATTAGAATATAAGTTTAAAAAAGTATCACTATTTACACAATGTACCTACTGCTGATGATATATTTTTAAATGATATTTACTTTAATTACTATTCAATGCTGAATATATGAGTCACTCATGTGTCACTCATGTGATATTTATAAAGTTTTATCATACCTTATTAGCAGGGTTGGAATAAATCTTGATTTAAAGAAAAAACAAAAAACAATGATTTAAAAAAAATCAAATAAATCATGATTTATTTGATTCAATTGATTTGTTTTATATTTCGGATCAGTTTTTACCAGGGTAGATGTAATTTATATTAATTGATTTATATCACGATTAAAATCATATTATTGTTTTTATTAAATTCTTCAATTTCAACAAGAATTGATGATTAAACCAAATTTCTGTGGACTTCAAAAATGGAAGAAAAGAAAAATATTTTACTTATTTACAATTATCTATTTTAAAGCATGCTAACTCTATAGTGACATTATATTTTTAATTGTTCGCCTATGATTAACCAAAAACAATGATTAATGAAAAAAAAACATTGATTTAAATCAATAATTTATCTGTGGATTTAAATTATGATTTAAATCATGGTATAAATCAATTAATTTAAAACACACTAACTATGCTTATTAGTGATATCACAAAAATCATCTTACCAATCTTAGTACTCTTTATTGCTGGTATTCTGAATACTTAGTAACTCACGTGTTCGTTCGATATTTATAAATTTTCATCATACCTTCCATCAACAATATTAATGATTTATTTGCTAAATATTAAGTAATATGTTCATATACAATGGATTTCATTTTATAAAAATCCAATACGATATTTTTGATATATTTGTGTTTAAGAAATTTTGGCTGTGTTAAGAATAGTTGGTATAAACATTTCAGAAACGATCGCATCAATATAGTTGATGCGATACATACAATTATGTACAACAATACAATTATTATTAGTGATATCTCAAAAACGAGCTTATTAATCTTAATACCAGTTGTTGCTGATATTTAGTGATATATTGTTATCAATATGATCAATGTAATTGAGTTAATATTGAAAGTGTAATTCTTGGGATATTTTCTTTACAGTAGGATTAAGTGATATTCTGACATATTGTAGTTATGTTAGTAGTCATATCTCAAATTGTAGTGTACTGATATTGATGAAATGTATACCCGTTATTCACTGATATATTCTTTCATAAAATATTGAATTGAATCATTATACAAGTACGATTCGTACGATTCTCAAGATATTTGAATATATGTTTTATTAGCTCTCATAGCTGTTTATTTTTTATTTTTTAGTTTTCACTTCCAATCAGTCTATTAGGATTTCAATGAATCAATGCTTGTACTTATACTATTATTATTATACTGTTAGTGTTGTGAATTATAAATGTTAAGTATTACTCTAAAATGTCCTGACCTGAAAACATGAAAATGTAATAACACCAATAAATTATCTTCATCTTTATTATAAAATTTTGACCATTCCTTATTAGTGACAACCCAAAAACATGTTCCTCAATATTAATGATTTATTTGCTAAATATTAAGTGATATGTTGGATATACAATGGATTTAATTTTATAATTATTTAATACGACATTTTTTATATATTTGTCTTTAAGAAACATTTGGCTGTGTTAAGAATACTTGGTATATGACATTTAAAAAATGATGGCATCAATATGGTTATTATGTATTGTAGATATCTAGTGACATGTTAATATAACATATATTAAACTGGATTACAATCTAATGCGCCATTCTTGATGTGTTTGCGTTTTAGTATGATCAAGTGTTTAGGTGATTATTTTTACCTATATCTGAAACAAAACTATCTGCATTTATAGTATTTAATGCTGATATTCAGTGATATATTTATCCATGTATTTGGATATATATAGTAGGCATACATTTTTGTGATATTTTGTTTTAGTAATAAATGTATGATGGGTTTTTGGCGATATTCTCAAATATTGTTACTTTAGCAGTGATATTTTAGAAACTAGTGTATCAATATCAATAATATTGTTTAACGTTAACGGATATATTATTAAATTAGCAACATGTCTAAAGATATTCATTCTTAAGGGATTTTCTTAAATTTTGCTAATTATTCATTTGTTGGTGATATCTTGAAAATTATTAATATTCATGCAATATATTTGTAGTAGTAAGTGATATATCGGTGGTAATATATGTGATAAAAATTCTTCTGAAAATATTATAATGTGAAACTATATTTTATTTTATATGCTAGATATTATCTTCTCCTTCTTCTTCTTCTTCTTAGTTTTCTGTCTTTTCAGAGAGGTCGTGATTATGGATTACTCTTTTGCTGTCGCTCTTTGTACAATATCCCGCCATCTTTCCCTGTTCCCGGATTCCCTTGTCGTTGGTGTTATCGTGTTGTTGGTTATTACCTTGATAGTGTCGGTCCACCTCATCGGCGATCTTCCTCTTGGTCTTTTTCCTTCCATTTTCTCCTGTATCACCAGCTTTTTTAGGTTGTTATCATCTCTTCTATTGATGTGGCCGAAAAATTTTAGGATTCTAGTAAAGGCACTCTGTGGCACTCGCTGGTGTTCATTTATTTCTTTATTAATAGATACGTTAGTTCTGTGAGCTGTCCATGGGACACGTAGTATTCGCCTCCAGCACCACATCTCACATGCATCAATCTTTCGTCTATCCTGTTTTTTAATTGTCCATGATTCTGAACCATATAGTAGTACTGGGAACACCTGTGTTTTCATTATTTGATCTTTAGTGTTTAGGGTTATAGGGTTATAGGGTAGAAAATATCTACTTTAGTTCAAATACTTTGGCCCAGTTTTACTATCGGGGATTATGTTTGATCTTTGTTCGTGGTACATTTGCCTAGACCTCAGTCGTAATATTGTTTATCAGAACAGCAATTATTATTATTCATCAATTCAGATTTCGAAAACCGTAAGAAGAACGATGTTGGGCAATATGGATAAAAGTTTTACTTTTAACCAACTTCACCAACTTCACCAAATTTTAATAATAATTCAAATAATAATATTAAACTGGCTTGAATTCGTTTTTTTAAGCTAATAATAATATAAACCTCTACAATATTTATTATGCTTAATTGTAGATATAATGTAACTGTTTTCGCCAATAAATATAATAACACTTTTGTCACCAAAAGATACAAACACCAGTTAATATTATTATGCACAAACATTGTATTGCTATCGATATTGACTGTTCATAATGTAGCATATGCAATAACATCATTAAACATCGTACGAGTATATTTTGAGTAGCTTTACTAATATAGGCTCTGGCAGTTTAAATTGTATATTAGACATAAATCTGTAGTTCTTAGACAAAACTTGATAAGTCAAAAATCATAAGTCAAAATATTTTTGAGTTTTGCCACCGATAAATCGTAAAGGAACGCACATATTGAAACCTTTATTTTGGTTCTACGTATTCTACGAGTACGAGAACCATATAGGGGTTTGTCTATTGAAATTTTCGTTAAGGTATCTATAGAGCTTTCAAGAAAGTGGTGTCAACTTTTACGCTGGATACCAATAGGTGACCCTGTTCAAGATGCAAGTCAAATACTCCTTGTTTTGCAACGTTTCTGAAATTTTTCCTAGGATACTAGCAAATGATTTAACTAGATTTTTTCAAATATATTATTTGTTGAAAAAGTTGACATCACTTTTTTGAATGCTCTGTATATACCTATCAGCAAAAAAACGAACAATCGATTATTTATGATGATCCTGTGGTCAACATTTGCCCCGGTTCAGTTTCAGCATTTGCAATCGTCCTACGTTTCTCTAAGTTTTCGAAAGTCTGTGCTTTTTAATTTTTTCAAATGTCCCGTTACTATTTGACTCCTTGTCTCCAGCAAGTGTAAGGCCTTGGGTGAGTGTTCCAGATCTGCAGTAAATATTGCTCAGCAGTCATATGCCACCAAAATAGAGTAGATCAAATTCAATTGTACTTAAATTATGATTATTAGTTTTCCTAACTAATATTCGGTTAGGATATTGGATAATAGGTATGCTTCACTTGTGTTGTACCATAATTAAATCATAAATTGCAATTAACTCCAACTTTGGTAAAGTGGTGAGTAGCGACAGGTAACAAGTTGAATCTGAACTAATTTAATTGTCTTGTCAAGCCAACATACACAATTATTGCAAAATTGTGTGAAAATTTACTAATTCCGATATTAGTATTGCGGGTTAACAGTCTGTACGATGCAGAAGAGTTGTTTTTTAGGAAGGCAAACATATGTGGTCCCACGGCAGGTTTATATATTCGGGCAGTGACCGGAATGGTTTATCTCCTCAGAGCCGGATTCGAAACGTAATGGTGGCAATTATTTACGTAACGAGCTGACCAGCACCGCCAAAGGCTCCACGAGACGATTGTCCCGAATATGCCTAAAATAATGCATGGAGCTCGTGATTTTTTTATGCAGGAATGCTAATCTTGATGGCATATCGCGTGGGCTCTTAATGTATTAGGGTCGTTAAGCGCTAATTTGTAGAAAATAAAAAAAAGGCACCGTCCTTATCGCTACCGGTGATAAACAATGACCCGTGCTAATATATAATATGTAATATTTACAAAGCAGCGACGTTGCCTGGCCCAGGCAATAAAACCGTTAAACGGCCATAATAATAAAATCCCACGCAATATTGCTTAAACGCGCGTGCATTAATAATATATTGTGAGAGGATACAATAATGTATAACCGGTGTAGATAAACGCAGGCGTGTACACAATTCGGGACGTGTGGTGTTTTCGGAGATAAAAAAGGAACGTGGAGGTACACGAAACAATAAGTCAGCTACTAAACTATAACTCTTTCAGCTCGCCCAATCGTCCACATATTGGTCATTTGCATACCACGGTCCGCCCAGCTGATGTTCGTATCCATCTGCACACCCACAGCCTATTACTTACCATGATATATGTGCACACTTCCAATATTAAGGTGCTAATGATTTATTTTCTATATCTGAAAAAGTTATCGGCTGAATGCGCGGATGATTGTGGATCACCGGCGTGGGTGTCTCGATCGGTACAGGTACACACCTATAATTTCCCGCGATTACCTCTTATCACTCCACTCAAGTCAGCCGTATACAGTTACAATAATCTATTAGTTCCCATTTAATGCATTATAATGATGTTAAGGTATCTATCTTGATAAACCCGAGCCGATTGGAAACATTTTAATTGATCGCTTTACAAATTTTATCTCTCCATCCTAACAATGTAGCCCAAAAAAATCACCGTGTAAACGGCGATAGTAAACGGTCATTTCTATCAATTAATTGTAGCCACGAATAAATTTACGTAACGCAATCGATCAATTTTCGTATCCGCTTCGTGCCTCGGACGACTTTTTGTGGGTGTCTCCGCAATTACCAACATCACTTAACAACTCCGCAGCTCTTGTAACAATAAGTGCGAGCATCTGGCGTGAATTATCTGGAATAATGAAAGCCGCACAAGACGCTATCGCCTTACCCCGACCATCTGGAAAAAAACCAACAAAAGGATACACGTAATTAATTCAAAAACTTAATTACAATTAATACCCATATGATGAAATAAACGTCCCATTAAAGTAATACATGGTATCGTGTTTCTACGTTATTAACGCAATTTTTGGTTCTAGGGCATAAATCCTTCAGACCTAATTAAATGTGTAATTATGCATTTAACGTTTACACACGTAACGGGATTAATATATTTTTACGCTTTATCACACACAGACGCAAATACTACTAATAAATAACGCGCTCCATGCAAACACTAATTAATTCGTTCCTCTATTCGCATTAATTAGAAGTATTTGCGCCGCTAATTGCTTGTCAACGCGTTTTTCAGCTCTCGAATTTTCGCGGTCAAGGTTTTCCATCCCATCGACCGCCCGCTTTAATTGGGGCTCCGATGCGTTGGAGAAAAAACGCGTAAATTATCTGCGAAGGGGATGATCTCAGGCCCCCCCGTAAAGGTCAGGGAAATTGCGGGGCTTTGCGCTAAATTGGCGGACCATCACTCTCTCTCCCAACACTTCCCACTTATGGGGAGATTTTTTACCCGCAACGAGCCTAATAGAGTGATATGTCACGTACATGTTTAGTTTTCAGCGTGGGACGTTTTCTATTACGGCTTATTGATTGCGGGGATATTTATCGCAGAGGAAGGGGAATTAATTTAGCGTGCCTGAACGTCTCTCTCCTCGTGAAGCCTTGCTGAAAATTAATGCCCGCAAAAAGTGGTTTCTAATTAATTTAAAAAACACCCACGATTTCCACGCACCGTTCTAATAGAGCGTACTAAACTTCAATCAAGATAATTAAATACACTTTTAGCAATTTACATTTTTATGTTTTCATAACATGTAAATGTGAAATGGAGTTGGTAAAAATACGACTAAAAATGGCAAGATGTGAAAGATGTGTATGAAGCATTTTAATAACGACAAATAAATTTTCTGATATTCAGGTGTATTGCCTACCAAAAATCGTTAGCAGTAACGTGCATGTTGTATGATAGCATTATATTCGAATTTATGTCATTAATGCATCTGACATTCCAATGTGATGCTGCAAATAACGTACATGTTACTGTACACGTATTTTGATATGCAATAAACTTGATTATTGATGGTAGATCCGCAATTTTAATAAAAAAATGTTGATGTATCGAATATTAGATACTTATTTTTTTTAACTTATCATTTTCTATTACATAAGTAGGTAATCAAATAAATTAACCAACCCATTTATTAATTTTATCGCAATTGGTGTAATATCATAAATTTTCTACAACATATGTTACAGCAGGGAGAGGAAGCAAACAAAGTGGTGGAACAAGAAGGTACAGGTGGAAGTAACAAGGAAGAATATACTATGGAAAGAGTACCTGCAGACAAGAACAGAAAAGGACTACGAGATATACAAGAAACAGAGAAAGAGAGCTAAAGAAGAAGTACAAAGTGCCAAAGCAAAAGCCTGGGAGGAGTTTGGAAAAAAGATGGAAGAAGATAGCAGAGGGAACCAAAAACTTATCTTTAATGTATTATAAAATCTTAAAACAGAAGAAAAATATAAGCCAAAACAATTAAAGAGTAAAAAATGAGTAGTACTGACACACATGTACATATGTATGTATGTATGTACATGGACAACATATGTAGCAGCAGGGAGAGGAATCAAACAAAGTGGTGGAATAAGAAGGTACAGGAGGAAGTAATAAGGAAGAAAATACTATGGAATGAGTACCTGCAGACAAGAACGGAAAAGGACTACGAGAGATACAAGAAACAGGAAAGAGAGCTAAAGCAGAAATACAAAGTGGCAAAGCAAAAGCCTGGGAGGAGTTTCGAGAAAATATGGAAGAAGATAGCAGAGGGAACCAAAAACTTATCTTTAATGAATTAAAAAATCTTAGACCAGAGGAAAAATACAAGCCAACACAATTAAAGAGTAAACAATGAGTAGTACTGATACATGAAGAGGAAATCATGAACAAATGGAAAGAACATTTCAAGGAACTGTTTGAAGGAGAGGATGAAAAGACCGAAGAACACCAACAAGGATACGAAAAAGAAGAGGGATGTCAAAGCCAGTCAGGAGAAATAAAGGAGGAAGCAATAACAGAGGCAGAATAAATAAAAGCAATATAAAGGCAGAATACAGGTGAGAAAGGCAGCAGGACATGATAGTATTACATCCGAGGAAATAAAATATATGAGATAGAGAGGATACCAGGGACTACTAGAGATCTGCAAACTGGTATGGAAACACAAAAGAATACCAAATGACTGGGAAGTAGCAGAGATGATATCAGTGTATAAGAAGGGAGGCAGCAGACAATGTTACAACTACATAGGTGTATCACTTCTCAGTATACCAGCAAAAATATACGAGAGAATTCCTGAGACGAAGCTAAGGAAAATAATGCATCACCAACTACAAGACTCCCAGAGCTGGTTCAGACTAAGACACAGTATGCAGGACTAAATCTTTACGATAAAACAGATAACTGAAAAATTTCGAGAGTATAACAAAGAAGGATACCTATGTTTCAAAGATTTTGAAAAGGCTTTTGATAGTATACCATGGGAGAAAATATGGAAGAGACTAGATGACAAAAGGGCAGGTGAGGAATTAATAAATTACAACACTATTCAAAGAAACGGGAAACTACATAAGAAACAGGCAGACAGAAGAATTCAGGACAAACCACGCAGTGAGACAGGGAGGAATACTAAACCAACTGTTATTCATATCAATAGTGAACGATATAATTAAAGAAACAAGGCTGAGAACCAAATTAATATACCTAGGATACAGGAATATGAGGAAAATAGAAATAAAAGAGTGTGCATTTGCAGATGATATAGGTAGTAATATTTGCAGAAACAGGAAAATGACTGAAAGAGAATGTGAAAATATGGAAAGAGGCTCAAAATTTGTGGAATCTGAAGATAAATAGAGAAAAACAAAACTGATGGTGACAACTAAGGAGAACAAAATAACCAAAATACGAATAAGTGGAGAACCTCTAGAACTGGTGCAAGAATTTAAGTGTCTAGCAACAATAATAGACAGTCAAGGATAATATGAAAAAGACATAAACTGAGTAAAAACAATGGGGAGACTGTATAGTGCACTAAGAAGAACATTCATAAACAAGAAAGAAATATAAAAAAATGACAGTTTTCAGAATTTTTTTCGCACCAATACTGACATGCGTGAGTGAGACATTGGATTGACACAAGACAAAAATCTAAAATACAAGCGAGTGAAAGAGAGTAAAAACAATAGGGAGACTGTATAGTATACTGAGAAAAGCGTTCATAAACAAGAAAGAAATATAAAAAAATTACAGTTTTCAGATTTTTTTGCATAAATACTGACATGTTAGAGTGAGACGTTGGATTGACACGAGACAAAAATCTAAAATATAAGCGACAGATATGTGTTATACTTAAGGAGAGTGGAAGGAATGACAGGGAAGAACAGACTCCGCAACATAGAAACAAGGGAGGAGGAGGGAACCACATTGATAGTGAAGAAAATAGAAGAGGAGCAATTAAAATGGTTCAGGCACATAAACAGACTGAGTAAAGACAGATAAGATAAACAAGTGTGGGAGGCTAGAGCAAACGGGAAGAGAGCAAGAGGAAGACCACAGGAAACATGGAACGGCACAGTAGGCAAAACGCTGCAGAAAAAAGGGAAGAGTTGGAAGCAAGCAAAGGAACTAACAGGCAACAGAAAAGAATGGAATGGTCCAATAATTAAAAGGCTGCAGAAAAAAAGGAAGGGTGGAAGCTAGCAAAGGAACTAACAGGCAACAGAAAAGAATAGATACAATTCTATAAAAAATAGAATTACACAAAAAAGGGTAAAAGAGGGAAAGATTAAGAAAGAAAGAAAGAAAGAAAAATGTTTCCAATATAAAAGTTCTGTTCAAACCTTAGAGTAATTGTATTTTTGTTAACAATATTTGATACAAATATAAAATAGAAAACTTATTTCTTAACGTCCAGTTTCCAAAGCTTTTCTGCTAGTTTTTCCAAAATTGCGTTGGATTCATAGATCTGTAAAGATATAACTGCGTTAAACCTTCAATTCATTCAGAGTACCTGTCAGGTCACTTCTATAAAACGTTACCAAATCTTCAAATTATTTCACAGTGGCATCAGAAACGTGGAGAGATCTGTTAGCAATATTGATATTGAACAGTGTTTGACTCAGTGTACCCTCTTGTCTTGCCCCTTGATACGCTACAAACTCGTCAGACTCACCTTTGTTCGTTCTTATAAAGTTTGTTGTATTCTGATACACTCCTCGTAGAGCCCAAATGAGGTTCTGTTCTATCACCATTTCATTCATAGATAGCCATAATAATTTCCTATCCACGTTGTCAAAGGGTTTTTTTAAGTCTACAAATGCGACATATAAATTTTTTTAATGGATCATTGCATTTTATGTTACTTCTTTTAAAGTAAATATGTGGTCATGCGTTGAATGTCGTTTCCTAAAACCACCTTGGGCCAGGTCCAACTTCTCCTCCACTGTTTCTTTTATTCAATTTTCTATTAATTGTTTTAAATTAAATATGTGGTCATGCGTAGAATGTCCTTTGTTGAAACTACCTTGGGCCAGGTCCAACTTCTCTTCCACTGTTTCTTTTATTCAATTTTCTATTAATTGTTTTAAAGTAAATATGTGGTCATGTGTAGAATGTCCTTTCCTGAAACCACCTTGGGCCAGGTCCAACTTCTCCTCCACTGTTTCTTTTATTCAATTTTCTATTAATTGTTTTGAAGTAAATATGTGGTCATGCGTAGAATGTCCTTTCCTGAAACTACCTTGGGCCAGGTCCAACTTCTCTTCCACTGTTTCTTTTATTCAATTTTTTATTAATTGTTTTAAAGTAAATATGTGGTCATGTGTAGAATGTCCTTTCCTGAAACCACCTTGGGCCAGGTCCAACTTCTCCATTGTTTCTTTATTCAATTTTCTATTAATTGTTTTAAAGTAAATATGTGGTCATGTGTAGAATGTCCTTTCCTGAAACTACCTTGGGCCAGGTCCAACTTCTCCTCCATTGTTTCTTTATTCAATTTTCTATACATTGTTTTAAAGTAAATATGTGGTCATGTGTAGAATGTCCTTTCCTGAAACCACCTTGGGTCAGGTCCAACTTCTCCTCCACTGTTTATTTTATTCAATTTTCTATTAATTGTTTTAAAGTAAATAGGTGGTCATGTGTAGAATGTCCTTTCCTGAAACCACCTTGGGTCAGGTCCAACTTCTCCACTGTTTCTTTTATTCTATTTTCTAATATTGCTTCATATATCTTTAACGCCGTACATAACAATGAAATTCCTTGGAAGTTTCCGCATGCCCTTCTATCTTATTTATAAAAAAATATATAAATGGAAAAATTACAGCTTTATCCCAGTCTATTTGTATGGTGCTTTGTTTCCATACTTGATTATAAATTTCTTTCATTAGCTCTTTTCCATCTTCTCCCATATATCTGAATTGTTCTGCACGTAATTTGTCATGTCCTGGAGCCTTGCCGAGTTTCATTCTGTCCAACGCCTTGTTAAGTTTTTTTATTGATATTACATTCTGGTGGGTTATGTCGTATGGTATCTTTCCTGCATTTTTTGCACTTTGCTTATTGTCATGCCTAGTTTCATCAAGCAAGTGTTTAAAATGTTGTTTCCATCTATTAAGGGTATCGGCATCATTGGTTAATATTTTGCCATTTTTGTCTTTTACCTGGTTTAGTTCTACCGATTTATTTTTGTTGCTGGCTTTGATAATCTTATAAAACAGTTTCTGCTTTTCTTTGTAGTTGTTCTGCATCGTTTGTCCAAAACTTATTCATGATTTTTGTTTGGATTCTTTTATTCTATGTTCTATATAGTTTGTTTTGTTCTATATTATCTATGTTTCAATTCTTTTTCTTCTGTACTTTTCATAATCATCTATTGAGTTAGTGCTGAGATTACTCTTGTACCTCCTTATTCCACCAGTTAGTATGCTTCTTTTTCTTTAAAGTTGTGGTTTATCCACATGCTTTATGTGCAGCTTCGTTTATTGTTAGCTTCATTTTCTTCCACATTTCTTCCATCCATCCCTTCCCCGTCTATTGGCGTAAGTTCTAGTGCCTTTCTAATATTATGTTGATACTTCTCTTGCACAGTTTTTTGTTTGAGTCTATATGTTTGGGTTGTTGCTCTGCTTTTGGGTGTATATATTTTGTCTGTCCTGATACATACATGGTTGAAATCGGAATATTTCGCTTTTTTTAATGCTAATAATATCCAATATGGTGGCCATAAGAAAATTAAAAGTTGACTATTAAAATTTGGGCATCTAGTTGGCGCAGATAATGTTTGGCACTGTCATCAGAAAGCTCACGTCGAAAAATGTAAGAGTCTTAATAATTCAAGAGATAATAAAGATATCTCTATATTGATTGTTTTGAGATAATTATATTTAAACATTAAGCTAAATATATATATATATATATATATATACTGTTTATAAAAAAAAACTTTCGAATCTGAAATGACTATTTGTGTAAATCTAGTGCTGGTGACGATATGTTTATAATAAATGAAATAATAATGATAATAATAATAGGTATAACATATTGTTTATAAAAAAAATCCTTTGAATCTGAAATTATTATTTGTGTAATACTAGTGGTTGTGACGATATGTTTATAATAAATGAAAAGCTTTCATCTTTAGTCTGTAAATATTGTAAGTGCATCATCCTGCGTCTTGTGATGATTATTTAATAAGAAATTAACATTTTGATGAATGGCCTGGCTTATTGCATGGCACACGCGAATAATTATTACATCACGCTCGCCTCCCGACGGTGTCCCGTAATGAGACCTCCCCGCGGCCGCTATCTGCAATTATCGCGATGCAAATTTGCTCGGAGAGGAACGAGTCTATCAATCAATGTGTAAGTCGAGCCAATAGAGCGCGCTTACATTGATGGATGAGCTTACACCTACACACACGCGTTAACCGCCGGCGAGTAATGACAATTTCCCACATGCACGGTCGCTGCCCCCGCTCCAGCAAACTACTCACGAACCCACCGCTGCTGGTGAGGCTCCTCCACCATTTGTGCGGATTGTGGTTGCTCGTGTGGGCTAAATCATCGCTAAAAGGACACTGGCGCACGAAATTGAAAATGAGCTGCTAAATTGATTTATTGGACCTCCGCAACACAGAGCCCCGATAAATAACAATGTAATAGTAGCGGAATGCGCATTATCGAATTAATATGATCATGAAGAATGATGCCTGGTAATTGAATAGCCCTCATCCACCGTTCTTGTTGCCGTGCGGCGATGTTGCGTTGCGAAGTTACGTCACTCAGCCATAATACCACATATTTTTATATATTACGCACGCATAGAAACGCATGGAAACGCACAGAACGATTTAGCGTGCCCGCTTAACTAATGGAGCAGTGATTAATTTCGTTTTATATAAATTGTATGATTTATGGTCTCCGCGCAGCGACCATACGGATTCTACTCTGCGGAAAAATAGGACGGAATTTAAATAATATATTATATTTAACTAGCATGTAAATACGAAACGTTTATGTGTGGGTAGATTTATTAATAGGGCAAATAAAAAATAAATGGAAAATTTAAAAGCCACGCATTACAAATAGCACGTGCGCTGTTATACATTTTGTGTGTAAACAGGGCGTGTTGTTTCATTTTCGCTACGCATTAAATTTTCTGACAAAAATTACAAACAATAATTGCGAAATCGTGTTATATTTATTTTTCAGCTTACAGTCAGACTTATCAGAGTACCCTCTATTAGCACCAATGTTATTATGTTTTTATATATTATCTAAAGACCAGAAGAGAGGATACGATCAAAAAAGAGAAAGTATGGCAGGAAGAAAAGAACAAGTTGGAAAATCTGAAACAAATAGCATACAGAAAGGAAAAACGAAAAAAGAAAAACAACATAAAGATTAAGGGAATTAAATGCGGAGGTGAGCCTGCAAAAATAATTGAGGATTTTTTGGAGAAGGGATTAAAAGTAAAAGCCTCAAACAAAAATGTTTTGATTATAAATTAAGGAAAAGAGAAGGAAATTATGACTGTAGAGATAACTGACTGGCAAAGAAACAAAAGGTCATGCAAGCGAAGAACAAACTACGTAATACGAACATATATAAAAACAACGATTTAACAAAAGAAGAACGCAGAGTACAGATGGAGCTTAACAGTATTCCGAAAGAAGAAAAAAGGAAAGGAGAAACGGTACTAGTTAAATACCGGAAAATACAAAGCAACGGCGAAATATTTTTCTGGAGCGACAACGAACAAGGTATGATACCAAAAAATACCTATACCACATATACCTTCCATGCATTGATACGGCAGATTACAAATACATTGGGCAAGAAGGTTTCTAACCTGATTGTTGATATGACCAGCAGATAACTTCCTCAAGTTTGAAGGGGGCCCTTCCAGTATGGAGTAACATAAATTTACTGAACACACTCATATGACGAGCAGCTTTCTTCTTGTGGATATATCCGGCAGATAATTTTATCCTCAACTGTGAGGGGGCCCCTCCAATGTGGAATAACAGAAATTTCATGAACACACTCATTAATTACCTATATTTTAATACAAACTAATATTATTGTTTTTGGAGCCGCAATTTATATTAATCTGATAACTTGAAGGAGCAGTTTTGGACAAAAGTTTAAAAAAAAGTTAGGCATAGTGTTGGGTGCCCAAAATTCAGATTTATTAACTAAAGTATATTAGGAATTACAAATCGCAATATTCACTGGTCAAAACTATATGCTAAAATCGGGATGGGGATCAACTCTGAGGTTGTTTGCTGATGGACTTCATATCGCCACCTCAATACTATAACTAGATGACCCGAAAATTGGTCATTCTCAGATAAATACGTCACGGTCATAATTTCGTATAATCTTTCAGGGCAACAAGACAGTAATTCGTATTATGTACCATTTTCTCAATAATAATACTGTTGCTATACCACAGGCTTCAGTGTTAAAAGCACAATATTAATAACCATAATATTTAGCTTTAATGTTTTAATCAAATAATTTAAAAACAGTCAATGTAGAGATGTCTAGTTATATACAACTCAATTGTAGAGGAATTTATAAAAATCAGTAAAACTCAAGCAATTGTTTTATTTTTCCTTTAATCTCTAGAATTACTACGAAAGCTCGGACTGTCCAGTCCGAGGAAACTCATATATGCCTGTGGACATAGTGTTTGGCAGGGTTAAAAAGCATCAATGGAATCGATAATATCTGGTTATCAATAATAACCAGAGAAGAATACTGGAACATATTTGAGAAAGGTGGGGAAGTAAATATGTTTTTTTTATATAAGATAATAATATAATATATATTATAATAAAATTTTCGATCTGAAAGCCTTGTCAATGTCCTTACATTGACAAGACAAGACTCAACGGAATCGAAGACATTGAAGGGATTTTGATTAAAAAAAAGACTCAAATCGTTTGACAAAAATGGAATATCGAGAGGTTAACCCTCAAAAAAAAAACAAAATTCACAGTTATCTAATGCAGGGTGCTATACTTAAAAGTTTAAGTTTTCCAGAACTGTATGCAGTAAAAGTTCGATAAATACAACTCCTGTAAATGCAACATTAGCAACACTCTATAAGAGCAACAATTTTTGATTATTTTTTATCCATAACTGCAACTTATGGCATTTTACAGATCTAAGCTTAACTGATTTTAATTGTGTTGCTTCTTGTTTGTGTTCTACCTTATGTTTAAATTCAAATTAACCTGATAAAAAATATATAGTACGTTTGGCCTTACTTTCTATATGTATTCTATTGTGTATATGTATAGCATCGGAAAATTCTACTTTGCGTTAACATGTTATAATCAATTCAATAATAGCGATTCTCGTTAACAGCAACTTTTTTGACCAATAAAATCAGGCCTCTTGCATTTATAGAGTTTTTGCTGCATTCACAAAATTGTCAAAATTGTAAAGAAAATGGAGCTAAACAATATCGATAAATTTTTAATAAATTATGATGATAATTGGAGGAAAGATGCCCCAGGTTGCAGGATTTTCTTCAAATATAAATCTAAATTTGCCCACAATCGGAATTTTAGGTACATTTTCTTGTCGATTATTGCTTCAGTGGATGACAAAAAAAAAATTGGGAAACTGTCAATAACCACCATAAATTTTCAAGAAAGTATGGTATTTTTGTGAATTTTTGACTAGATTGTAATGAGAATTGCAGGAAATACGACGGGTTGCAGGATTTTCTTGAAATTGAAATTTAATTTTTTTCACAATTGGAATTTTAGACAAATTTTCCTGTCGATTATTGTTTCAGTTAAATGTTTTGAAGTTTCTTGAAAGTGACACTTATTCATTTTGCTCACTATTGCGCTAATATATCAAGATATTTCATATCATCAACATCGATAAATTTTTAATATATTATAATAAGAATTGGAGGAAAGATGCCCCAGGTTGCAGGATTTTCTTCAAAATTAAATCTTATTTTGCCCACAATCGGAATTTTAGGTAAATTTTCTTGTCGATTATTGCTTCAGTGGATGACAAGAAAAAAGTTGGGAAACTGTCAATAACCACCATAAATTTTCAAGAAAGTATGATATTTTTGTGAATTTTTGACTAGATTGTAATGAGAATTGGAGGAAATACGCTGGGTTGCAGGATTTTCTTGAATTTTAAATTTAATTTTGCCCACAATCGGAATATTAGGTAAATTTTCTTGTCGATTATTGCTTCAGTGGATGACAAGAAAAAAGTTGGGAAACTGTCAATAACCACCATACATTTTCAAGAAAGTATGGTATTATTGTGAATTTTAGACCAGATTGTAATGAGAATTGGAGGAAATATGCCGGGTTGCAGGATTTTCTTGAAATTTAAATTTAATTTTGCTCACAATTGGAATATTAGACAAATTTTCTTGTCGATTATTGTTTTAGTGTATTGTTTTGAGGTTTCTTGAAACTTAAATTTATTCATCTTGCCCACTATTGCGCTAATATATTAAGATATTTTATAACTAGTCTAAATGGGTTTCGGAAAATTGTTTGAAAACAATTACTCGAAAGAAAATTGCTCAATATCAATTGCTCGAAAAGTAGTTATTGGAATGGAAAATTTCTCGAAAAGCGAGTTGTTCGAATAAAAATTCCTCGAGTGGAAAATTGCTCGAATGGAAAATTGCTCGAAATAATTAAATAAGTTGGTAAAAGAAATTTTTTTGAATTTAAATACAATATATGTAATAATATGCACGTAGGTACTAGAATCATGTTCTGTGAAGGATGTTAGGTTAGATTACGTTAGTTTAGGTTAGGTTGGTTAGGTAGGTAGTACATTCCATTGCACTCGTAAGGGTTAAATGTAACTAAATGTAAACTACTTTTCTAGTAGGTACAGTTGACGCCGAAAAAAAGTAGGATACACATTAGTGCTGCATAACATTTAAATGTCACATGCATTTATGTTATAATTGCATTAGACATTTCAATGTAATGCTGCACTTCTTTCTACTGTTTCCTACTTTTGTCGACGTCAATTTTACATGCATTCGATCGCATATTTTGTACTTGATATAAACTTGATAAATTTTCTTTTACTAACTTATTTCAATATTTCGAGCAATTTTCCAGTCAAGGAATTGTTATTCGGGAAATCGGCTTTAGAGCAGTTTTCCATTCGAATAACTATTTTTCGAGCAAAGGGAATTCGAGTAACTAATTTTCGAGCATTGGATTTCGAGTAATTTTCTTTCGAGCAATTGTTGTAGAGCAATGTTCACCAAACCCGTGTAATATAATATGAAAAATTCTGGATTTTGTATAAATTTTATCGAGAAATTTTAGACAATATAAACTTTTTAATTCTACAATAACTGGTGTTAATACATTCAAAATCTTCAATTGTATTAAAGTGGAATGTAGAATTAGTGATTATTTAATACATTGCAATTTGTCACATCCATAAAACAAACTAGTTTTGATACATTCAAAAATCTTCAAGTGTATTAAAGTTGAATGTAGAATTACTGATTATGTAATACAATGCAATTTGTCGTTTCTATAAAACAAACACTTTCTGTTTGATGAACGATTTTCCATGAAAATTTCAAAATAATTATTACGAAACTTTTAAGATATTTATGACTTTTTTAACTTAATAATTTTTATAAAATGTTCGAAAATAGTGTAGCCTTTTATGAAATTTTGATTAGTATCTAATATTGGAATCAATGTTGCTTCAAACCGCATAAACCCATCATATTCATTCATATTAAGTATATCATTTATATGTATAAAGTGTGCAGAATAAATTCATAAATTCATAATATCTTGAATTGTGTATTAATTCATCATTAAAATATTTACTGTCCGTGAAGCTCTACCTAAAAGAATTTTCAAAATGCAATGCGATTAACATTTTTGAAGAAAACATAATATACATGAAGCAAAATCTGCAAATCGCAGTTTCGGTAAAATGCTTAATTCTCAGATATTGTGGAAAAACAATTTCTCTATAAAAATATCGACCATTTTTGTTCAAAGTTATTACTTGGCATTTTAGCCATTCGCAACAAAATAATGCTATTAGCTAAACCTTTTTTTTTGTTTATTACCTGCTATGATCTACGTGCACAGATAGAATTTATTGCTGCAAAAACTTTACAATTAAGGAATTTTAAAAATAACTGACAAACCACTCATTTTAGGAATAGATGTGTTTTACACTATTTTGTAGAAAATTATTCTGTCGATTGCCACGTCATACAAAAAATATGTCATTTTATTTTAAATAATTGAATTATGACGTTTTTAAGAGGTTCCTTCATCGGGAACTTGTGTAAGACACTTTGTATGCGCATATGTCCTACATTTTGTGTGCATATAATTCCCAGCTCTAGTAAAATAATAATTTTATAATAAATGGACACTTATTGTAATACACTTATTTATGGATAAAAACAAGTCTCAAATAGGACACTTATTTCTGGATGGAGGGAGTACTACTTACGTGTAAAGTGCATTGATTAAATATAATTTTAATTGTTTTTTAATGCAATTTGTGGTTTAATTTGCAAGCAATATATATTTTGAAAAAAATATATATTTTGAAAATGAAAATGGACACTTATTGTAATACACTTATTTATGGCCAAAATCAAGTCTCAAATAGGACACTTATTTCTGGATGGAGGGAGTAGTACTTACGTGTAAAGAGCGTTGATTAATTATAATTTTGAATGGCAGTAATTAAAAAATCCAAACAATTTTCAGGTTTACATAAAGCTCTCGTGCCAGTTATTTACAGTAAATCTTCCCAGTAATTTCAAGTCAAAACACACAAATTTATTTCTAGCACTCCGCATTTAATTCCCTTCATCTGAAAGAAACTTGGAAGCTCTAGGAATACCGCCAGATATATCCGTTGACACAGGATGCGATAGCGGCATAATTTAATGATACTAAATTTAATTTAGAATGTGAGCAAAGCCGCATGCTAAGCAGTTAACAACGCTCGCGGGATGATGCACAAAATGCACCTGCTATCCGTCTCTATCAATTTTTGTGTAATTTAAAAGAAAGACGGCGGTTCCCGATTGCCTCATATCCGGCACTTAGGCGCTATAAATGGCGGGGGAATACGTGACCTCGCGGACTACTTCATGCAGGTAATATTTAATCGGGTGTAAGCAACAAGCGTTTCTCCTGAAAACAGGGAATAAATTGAAATATCGCCGTACAGGACATTAGCTCGGATTCAGGGATTAATAATGAAACGCTCGTTACCGGGGCAATGACGGACTGAATGGGACGCACCTATGGACACAACTCCTCTAAATTACTTAATAGAGTGTAATATTTCACGGCCTTTGTGCCGCGCTTTGAAAGAAAAAACGCGAAACGGACAAATGCCCGACGTATTAACAAATGGCCCCTCATTTTTTAGTACGGGTTTGCATTGTGGCTGCTCAAAAAGTCTTCGCCGGACGCGTTAAATACCGATATAATTGACTTGCGTGGGCGCGCCTTTCTCAAATTATACATTGCGCCGAATAAATTACAGGCCGTGCTAATTTTTCCTTTCATGCACAAGACAATAAATCGCCATTTATAATAATCCCACGTTTAGTCTTCTTAGATCTTGCAACCTCCAAACACAATGCGTTTTATGTTCCTCGGGATTATTTACCGTTCCATCAATAATTTGTCAGGCAGGACAATAAAACATGATATTTTCGTAGTAAAGCGCCCATTATCTAATAACGCCGCCGATATCCTGCGAGCCCGCTCACAGGTTTCATCTTTAAAACGGTTTTATGGTGCATAAAATGTATCCTTTGATTTACACGAAAATGTTAAGCTTTCCCGGCCCCAACCGAGGTTTTATAACGTTTTCATATATAAACGCTGAAAAAATGTCCCTATAGAACTCTATACATACATAAAATCAAAAGATATAAAAAGGAATATGGTGGGATAACTTGCTGCCGCGGTCGTTTTAGGCTGAATAAAAAGGAGAACTTGTTCAAACTACATTTGTTGTAAATCCTCACGAAAACATCCCTGGAGACTTTGATATCTACGCGAATTATAATTATTATACTTTAAATATGCAACGTGTATCCACCTAAATATGCAACTTTTTTATTCGTGATTTCTCAGAAAAAGTACATCAAAGTTTGTGCTTTGTCCAAAACAAATTAAGAGCACAAAACAAATGACATACAGCTACAACTTTAATTAACACTTATAATATATTAAATGTATGACATTGTGATCAAACTTTGACGTTGATTGGTTATTATCATCGCTAAATATTGCACGACGATTAACTTGACAATACTGAGCAGAGTTGGTGTATATATGCGGAGATAATTATAACACCTGCACAAGGGAGGATGAAATATTTAAGGAAAGGCATCTAGAAAAAGAATTCAGTTTTCAGAAAGGTACATTTAAAAACATGTTACAAGCGACCTTCTGCCATAATGGTAGCGATTTGTTAATATAAGTCGTATGTCATTTATTTTGTGTTATTAATTGGTTTTGGATAAATCATAAACTTTTATGAAGAATAACATTTTCTGAGAAATCACGAATAAAAAAGTTTCCCCAATGTTGCATACTTAGGTGTATAGATACTACATTGTATAAGATAAGCTATTCTGCAAATCGCAGTTTTGGTAAAATGCTTCATTCTCAGATATTGTGGAGATTTCTTTATAAAATTATGACCATTTTTGTTTAAAGTTATTACTTAGCATTTTAGACATTAGCAACAAAATAATACAATTAGCTAAACCTTTTTATTTTTTTGTTTATTACCTGCTATGTACCACGTGCACAAATAGAATTCAATACTGCAAAAAAATGTACCTTTCAAGAATTTTCAAAATAACTGACAAACCACTCATTTTTCTAGTTTCTACAAAAAAGTGTAAAAAAAACCTGGCCTATTTTTACACTTTTTTGTAGAAAATTGTCAATTACCCCGTCATACAAAAAATATATCATTCCATTAAAAAAATATATATATATGACATTTTGAAGTGTACCTGTAAATAATTGAACTAGAACGAAATTGTACTCGTAAAATATTATATAAATTATACAACACACACGAAATGTTGCAATGCTAGAGCCATGCTTCTGCAACAATATGCAAAAACGTTTAAGTCTCTATCTCATTTATAAGAGAAATTATGAATAATTTTTAAATCGTTTATTTGAAAAATTTCGGAAATTATTTCTTTCCTCAAAAACTATTAAAGTTAAGTACTCTATAGGCTTAATAAAATATGTTCAGATTTGTACGAGCCATCTAAATATGTAAAAGTATACAATATACTATTTAAAATAACAAAGTTGATGGCCACTTCCGTAGAAGCGGAAGTGATAGAAACATGTACGTATTTTATTTTAGCAGGTCACGACGAACCATGTTTGTGTGATTGTTTTTAAATGTATATTTTATCAGGAACCCCACTAACGTTTAACCAACGACTTACGTAAGACACCCTGAAAATGTGCACACAATTTAGCCAAAATATGCAGAGATTTTCGTAAAATATGCACTCAATATCGAAATATATGCATTTTCTTTAATCTTGCAGATCTTTAATCCTTGGTTAAATAAGATAAGAATAGTAGTTTTTGTAATGTTTAATTTATTGTATAAATTATCAAAGCAAAAGGTCATGTTTACAAATAATAATTCATATTACAAGAAATCTAAAAAAACATATTCTATTGGCAAAAAAAAGTGATCGCTACTCTATAGCTTAACCCCAAAGCTGGCTATATAGGGTGCTAAAAAGGAGTGTAAAATATTTAAGGGGGTAGTAGTATGAGCCATAATAAAAAAAAGTCTTGATAAACATGGGTCCTCAAAGTAGCGGTTTAGGAGATATGGAAGAATATTATTTTTTACCTCTTTTTTTTAATTTGTTAAAACTTGTAAGTAAAAAAGTATGAGTAAACAGCCAAAGCAATGAAAACTTGTATACTAACAACATCTGTCAAATACTAAATGTTTATTTCACAAAACATCAGCCAACTATGATAAGAAAATGCAAGTTTTAGCAAAATAAAGAAAAGAGGTAAATAAGAATAATCATATTTCCGAAACCATTACTTTGAGGACCAATGTTTATCAAAACTTTTTTTATTGTGGTTCATACTATTACTCCCTTAAATATTTTACACTCTTTTTTAACACCCTGTATATAACATTTGCTAAACAACTGCAAATTCGGATAATAAGATGCGTTTCTAAATTATCAATTTAAAACGATTTTCAGCGATTCCGACAATATCTGCTTATGTGATGAAAAACTTATTTCTACATCTACTGATGTAACTGGTGCAAATGTATATTTGCTAATGGTTGATATGGGCAGATTTCTATTACTTCCTAGTTTCCGTATAACTCATTACAAAATTTGGTTAGACGCTCATATCGTGTATTTTTTAAAAAATTCATGAAATTTGGATTTATTCATTCTTTCCACAGCTTGTGCTTCAAGTTTTGAAATTAGTTTCGCTAATAAAACTGTAATTAGATGAATGGTAACAGACTAAGCTTTAATCAGACCTAATTATTAGTTTAAGTGCGGTTTTCTTTAGTGAATTTTTGCAATTTCTAAATGCTGCCGCCTTATCAGAAAAATAAAGCCTCATCAGATTTTATTGCTTTAAAATTCTCGGCATAAAGTAAAAGCAGCGTCTTATTTCAGAAACCTCCCAACTGTACTTTTTCAAATTTTCGGAAAACAAAGAAAAAACACTAGATCTTTCATATTTAAGATATTATAATAAAATATCTCATAAAACTGAATGTCAGTTGACGGCATAATGCAGAAAAATATGCGTTCTGATTACTGATTTTTAAACTTTATTATTGAATTCGTTTTATGCAAAAGAGTTCCAAAATGCTATACCAGTTGAAATTTTTGGCACTTGAAAAATATAATTAAAAATTTCACTAAAAATCGAAAAGTGTTCAAATATACATCTTGCATATCGATGCATTTAACGAAATATGCTCAGAAACCCGAAAATATGCAAAATAAAAGTTGAAAATTTATAAATGTATTGCCTTAATCGCGTAGATACGAAATTATATAAGTGGTATATGCATATTATAGTATATGCATTTTGCATATAATCCCTGTTCTACTTCATCTACCATATTTTGGACTTCACAGTAAATAATGAAAGGTAGCATTTGCAATAATTTAGACTGAGCCACGCTTCAGCTTGCCGTTGTTTCTGACTTCTAACAATGAATGGTAGAGAGCTTTCTGTAACAAAATTTGAAGCCATATTAGGTTTCTTCTGAAAATTTTCAGCCAAGCCATGACTGAATTGTTCATACAATGTAATGTGCAAGCCATGTAATGTATACAATGTAACAAGGTAACTCTTCAAGCTAGAGTCCTTATGACTGCGTTGATCAGTAAGTGCTACGAGGATACTAGCAATGACTCTTCCAGGCTTTGCTTGTCCATGAATGTAGTCGCACCTTTCAATTATTTGTTAATGCATATTTAATAGCGAACCATTCAATCGTGATTCTCCCCGATCATTGATTAATAACTAATACCACTTTATGCAATTTTATCCAGCTAAAGTAGCGAATGTTGAAATGAATAATCTATTTCTGCAATTGAATACAAGAAAGTTGTAATTAAAGCCTCTGCGCAAATTGCCCTCCAACGTAGACGGTTTTAACTGCTGAAACTAATTTCGAACCGTGAAGTCTTTGATGTCCTCGGGTTAATCGCGTCGATGTGTGCGGCCGCTTTATTATTCATCGGTCCACATTCCGGTAAGCGAAAAAATAATTTAAGTGCCAATGATCGCAGGGGTTGCATTTGAGGTCGCGGTTTGTGCGATTCCTGTTTCGATTCCTGGATTCCGGGGTGCGTTTTGCACGCAGAAGAGTCGGTTAATTGAAACTCTTTGCTCGGCTGCGAAATTATCTGGAAATAACAACGCCGATTGACCGTGTAACCGACTGTAAAGCCTTCGTATGCCGCGACATTTCAACCGTGCGATTATAAAATTACTGATTGATTTATGCGTCTTTGCACGGTTTACGGTTAGTTAAATTCGACTTAATAGATTCGCGTCGTAAAGATCGCCACGCCAACTGGTGCTGTTTATTGTGCAAGTGTGCTTTCGTGCCGAGAAAAATTATCTCGGTAATATAAACTAATGAAAAATGCAGTGCATTATATACTTAATTGAAACCCTGCTCACAAGCTCAGACGTGACTAATTACTAAACAAGTTAAATAATAGTGTTTGCTTATGAATCAACTTCATCAGTTACTGTCAAACATAAAAGATATATGAACCGTTGAAAATCAGAGTGATGTAAATCCATTTTTTTTGTAATTCTGATAAGTCCAGAAATATACATAGAATGTCCCTTGTATATTTATGGACTTTTCTGAAATTAAACAAAAATGGACTTACACAATTCTGGTTTTCAACGGTTCATATGTTCATCTTAACCATGATTCAGGCCTAAGAGGGGATTATTAACTATAAGTAACAATACAGCAATACTTATTTAATTCAACGAACTGATGGCCACGTTCGTGATGAAATATATAAATACGGTCACTCAATTGTGAACTTGCAATTCACGACGTTTAATCATTCCAGTAAATTTGAACTTGGCACTAATCACATTCAAGTTGGCATTAATCATTATCAATTTGGCATTAATCAAAACCATGTTGGCATTAATCAAATTTATGTTGTCATTGTGTAATGCCAACATGATTGTAATTAATGCCAAACTGATAATAATTAATTCCAAACTGATAATGATTAATGCCAACTTGACTGTGATTAGTGCCAAGTTGAAGCTGAAAAGGTATAGTATTCAGCGTAGTTTTTTTTTTTACTTCTCCGACATGTCCATTATACCAATTTACATGCTAAACTCGAACACTAAAAATGCTCACCAACTTGCCTTAAACTGACATTTTTGTGTAAACCGTCAGACTGATCTAACATGATTTTTTTTGTAATGGTTGAAAACAGCACTTTTTATAAGGAGTTAAACTTTTTGTGAAAACAAAAATAAAAAAGGTTTTTCCTAGTTGTAGCTCAATCAAAATGATTATCAATCAGTTGTATGTCAATCAATTATTTATGATTTTTAAATTAATTATTAAGTGGGTCTTACAAGAAAACGTTGAGAAACATTGCTTTAGATTCTAGAGCAAACAATTATTCTACATTATTTGCATTGAGCATTATTGCATTATTTAATTATTTCACAGTGTAGAATATTGATTAATATAATGTTTGAATGTGAAGTGCGTTTTATATTAAACCATAAACTAACAATTAATAATTGAAAAACTATAGAAAATTAATTGTCATTGAAAACTGTAGAAAATTCATTGAAAATATGGGAAATTGTATAAAAATTATGGCAATATTGTAGAATAATGATTAATAATTGAAAAAATAATTAAGACAGTATTCAAGTTTTAAGGAATTATTATTATTAAGAATGAGAAAATGTGGATGAACCATTAATAAAATGAAGGAATGGTAATCAATAATTTAGAAATTGGGAAATTGGGAATTGGAAAATTACAGATTAAGGATGGAATGAAATGAAAAATTGGAAAACTATATAAGAACAATTCAGAAAATGAAATATTGTAAACAAAATACTGAATAAGTAGAAAATTCTAGAAAAATTGTTGGAAAATTATAGAATAATGATTCAAAATTCACGAACTGTAGAAATGGTATCGAGATATTGATAAACTGTAGACGAATCATGACAAAATTGGAATTTATACATTAATGATGGAACCATTGTATGATTCAATACAATGATGAAAGAATATTTGAAAAATGAGAAAATAGAAAATGAATGATTTGAAAATTGTGGATGAATTGCTGATAAAGTGAGGAAATGGTAATTAATAATTAAGATATTGGAAAATTGGAGAAAAATTACTTACAAATTGTGGAATAATGATGAAAAATTGAAAAGCTATAGAAGAACTATTAAGAAAATAATACATTGAAAACAAATCATTGAAAAAATGGAAAATTGTAGGAACATTATTGGAAAATTATAGATTAAGAATGGAATGAAATGAAAAATTGGAAAACTATAGAAGAACAATTGAGATAATGAAATATTGTAAACAAAATACTGAAAAAGTAGAAAATTCTAGAAAAATTGTTGGAAAATTATAGAATAATGATTCAAAATTCACGAACTGTAGAAATGGTATCGAGATATTGATAAATTGTAGACGAATCATGACAAAATTTGAATCTATACATTAATGATGGAAACATTGTATGATTCAATACAATGATAAAATAATTTTTGAAAAAATGAGAAAATAGAAAATGAATGATTTAAAAATTGTAGATGAATTGCAGATAAAGTGAGGAAATGGTAATTCATAATTAAGATATTGGAAAATTGGAGGAAAATTACTTACAAATTGTGGAATAATGGTGAAAAATTGAAAAGCTATAGAAGAACTATTAAGAAAATAATACATTGAAAACAAATCATTGAAAAAATGGAAAATTGTAGGAACATTATTGGAAAATTATAGAATAGAAAATGATTTAAAATTTAAGAACTGTATAAAAGTTATCGGGATCAATATCTGGTCGATAGCGAATAAAAATTGTAACTACTACTAATAAACGAATCATTAACAAAATAGCAAACTGTATAATAATGATGGAAAAATGTTATGACTAATAACTGATAAACTGCGGAATAGTGATTAAAAATGCATGAACTGTACGAAACCTATTGAGATATTGAAAAATTGTAAACTAATGATTAAATAATTGAAATAAACAAAATTTAGATATTGTAAGAGTTTATAAGAATTACCTACTGAAAAATAATAGAAAATAAAAAAGTATGATTGAGAAATTGTTGATGAATTACAAATAAATTGAGGGAATGATAAATAATAATTAAGAAATTGTGAAATTGGAAAAAAACTATTGAGAAAATGAAAATGTGAAAAATTGTTGAAAAACTATTGAGAAAACAAAACAGGATAAACAGATTCTTTGAAAATCCCCAAAAAATCAAAAAGTGGTAAATTGCAGACAAATTATCGTAAAATTTAAAATAATAATTAAGAATTTATGAACAGTAGAAAAGTTATCGAGATATTTATTATTGTATATTGAGATATTTATTACTATTTATTATTGTTAACTGTAGACGAACCATTGACAAAATAGGAAACTGTATAATAATGATGGAAAAATTATAAAATTAATAATTGTAAGACTGTAGAGTAGCAATTAGTAATAGGAAAAATAATTCAGACATTGATGTTTACATTGATGATTTTACATGACATTGAGGATGAGTTTATAAGAATTATTGAAAAAATGAGAAAATAAGAAATAATGAGTGAGAAATTGATAAATTCTAGAAAATCATAGAAATAATGGGAATTTGTTTAAAATGATGGAAAAATTGTAGAATAATAATTTAAAATTTAAAAAAATTAATCAGTAATTATTTGAGTTTAAATGAATTATTGGAAAAATTACAAAATAGTAAATAATTACTTAGAAATTGCGGATCAATTTCAGAAAAAAAAATAGGAATAGGTAATTAAAAATTAGGAAATTAGGAAACTATTAAAAAAATGAGGACTAATGATAAAAGCTTAAAATACTTGAGAACAGATATTGAGAAAATGAAATATTGTAAACGAATTATTGAAACAAATGAAAATTCTAGAATGATTTAAAATTTGGAGGTAAAATTTCATGAACTATAGCAAAATTATTAAGAAATTGAAAGATTGTAGACAAATAAATGACAAAATAGGAAATAGGATAAAGATGGGAACATTGCATGATTAATATTTGAAAAACTATCGAATAGTGATTAAAAGTGCATTATTTGTAGAAATGTTATTGAAAAATTGAAAAGTTCTAAACGAATTTAAAAAAAAATGGGAAATTGTGTCAAAATGTTGGAGAAATTATAAAATAATGTAAAATTTATGAAAGAAAAAGTTGAGATATTAAAACTAATATTAGGTTTGTACTTACTGGTGCATATATAAAATTAGGCAGCAAATATGGTAAAATAAAATAAATTAAATCAAGATTTTAATTATATATATATATATATATATATATATATATATATATATATATATATATATATATATATATACACCAGTAAGTACTGATCAAAGAAAGAAAACTTTATTGAAATATTGTTGACGATTAAATTAATTATTGGAAACATGAGAAAATAGAAAATATTGATTAAGAAATTGTGGATGAATTACAAATAAATTGACCAAATAGTAACTACTAATTAGGGAATTGAGAAATTGGAGAAATATGAGTACAAAATTATGGAATAATCATGAAAAATTGAAAAACTATAGAAAATAAACTATAGATGTAACTATAGAACTCTTGAAAAAATGAAAAATTGGAACCGCATCATTGAAAAAATGGAAAATTGTAGAAGCACGATTTAAAATCTGTGAATAATGAATAAAACAATAATTAAACAATCATGAAAAATTCATAAACTGTTAAAAAAAAATTGACAAATTGAAAAATTGTAGATGCGTTTCGACATAATAGGATAATGATGGAAATAATTCAGGAATAATGATGGAAATAATACAGGAACAATGACGGAAATAATTCAGGAATAATGATGGAAACATTGTATGATTAATAATTGAAAAACTATAGAATTTTGAGTACAAATTAATGTATTGTAGAAATGTTATTAAAAAATTGAAAAATTTTGGACGAATTATTGAAAAAATAGGGAATTGTATAGAAATTAAGAATACATTGTAAAATAATGATTAAAAATTGAAAACATAGTTAAGAATGGTGGAAAAATTCTAAAATAATAATTAAGAATTGAAAACATTATTCAAATGTTATTGGAGTTTAAATGAATTATTGGAAAAATACGAAAATAGAAAATATTGATTGAGAAATTGTAGATGATTTACAAATAAATTGAGTTCATAGTAATTAATTAAAAATTGGAGAATAATAATTAAAAAAATATGCAATTTATCATGGAAAATTGAAAAACTATAGACGAGCTATTGAGAAACTGAAACATTGTAAGCAAGTTATTGAAAAAAAAATGGAAAATTGTTGCAGAATAATTTAAAAACTATAGAATAATGAATAAAAATTCATAAACTTTAGGAAAATTATTGATAAATAGAAAAATTGTAGATGAATCGTAGAATAAATAGACAATTGAGCCATTGATTTTGAGAGTGGGCAAGTCTATTTTGTTTCAATTCAGATTAGTCCAGAACTACAAAAGGAATATTGTCCCTTATATATTTCTGAACTTTCATCAATTTAAAAACAAAATGGACTTGCCCCACTTTCAAAATCAACGCCTCAATTGTACAGTAATTATGGAAAAACTGTAGATTCTGGTAGAGTATCGACAGTATTCATTCTACGGCCTGCATAAAAACAACCAGAAAACTTTGAGAAAAATTGCTCCAGACAGTATTCATTATAGGTCTTGCATGAAAACGATTAAACGATCTGTTTTTATTAAATTTTTGTCTGCATCAAAGTCTTATGAAATTATAAATTTGAAATGCGTACTAATAATAATATATTTATTCACGTTGCTTGTTAATCACACAAAATAAATTATGTTTTACATTTTATGTTATAAATGTTCAATTAATTATTTTAAATTAAACAAAAACAAAGTTTTAATGGCACGCACATTACACAAATGAATAAAACATTTCCACAGAAACATATTACGTGCCGTTTAGCAGTTTATATTTTCATTCAATTAAGTTTTATATTGTGCGCCATTGAAAAGCTGTCCAAAACGCACTGAATTTGCGACCCTACTGTTCAGCTTGCCTGCCTCAGAAGGACGCTGACCAGTGATGAATGAGACAGCCCTTCTATTGATTTTGAACCCGTTTAGTACACATGAATAACAATTTGGGGATAATGCGTGACCTGCAATTAAATTCTATTCACACTGTTCAACCGGAAAATCAGGAAACCGTCCGTGGAAACCGCACGATAAGCCAAAATTTGAAAAATTTATACGACATATTATAATAACAATCCATCTTCTTTTTCGGTTTTCAATTTATTTATTTCAGAATTTAAACTTCAATAATGTTTTGGTAGAATAATACTTTTAAATTTAAATAAAGCATTAACACATATTTGTTATTATTGGAATGTGTGTGGATCCATCCTGAGTTATGTGGTAATGGAATTATGTTTATGAACTATCAGGTGTAGGGTAATACTACACCTGAGTACCCTAGACCTGAGAGTGCATAAACATAATTCCATTACATATTTGTTATATTTGAAAATAGAGTAAATAGTTGCAGTGGCCGTTTGGTGGAGTTTGATCAAAAGAAATTTAAAAAAAAACAACCAATGGAGTTTAATCAAACGAAAGAAAAAACAAAACCACAAATTTTGTAATATCAGACAATTAATAGAAACAATGAGAATTCCATATAGGGCTCACTAGCAATATGGGCTCATTATCTTTCTTAATGCTAGCATCAGCATCCTACGTTAAAAATTGTAATACTGGTATCATACTAGGAATCTGGGATCATCATTTTTATTATTATTATTGCGTATTTCATCATATTATTTTCTGTATAAATAATAATGAAAATATAGTATAATAATAATTACTAGCTACGTCTACGCTTTTATTAAAAAGTATATTTTCGTTTTTCGGGTAACTATTGTCGACGATTTTTTTTATTTCAAGTCGCTGTTATTGAATCAAGATAGGCGGCATCACGTTCTGCATGTGAAAAAATACCCCCCAGGTGTGCGCCCCTGCTAGAAAATAATTTCCGTGCAGAAACTTTGGCTTCCCACCCCGGCTCGTATTTTCACATGCCAGAAGGAAATATAAAATTTTCCGCACCCCCGTGCGCTAGTTTTTTGCAATTTTCACATACCTCACGCTCGCTCCCAGAGGAACTGCAAGCCCCAAGCCCTCGGGGCTCCCGATAATCGCCATCGCCCTGCGTAAATAACGAAGGGCCCCCACCTTTTGGGTCTCGGGCCGGATTTATATTTCACGACGTCATAATTGCCTGGGCCGTAAAACGTCACGGCGAATTAATTCGAAAATGATGAATGCAATGTGAGCGGAGGGATGCAAGGATGCCCCCTAGTAATTATCTGGGAGGTATTTGAATATGAGCCATCACTTTAAAACTGGATTTGCATTACAGTGCATATAGTAGTTGTTGGCGAATAACCGTTGAAGTTTTTTTGCTAACGAAAGTCGCCGGATTTTGAATATTATATCTTAAAGCGTATTTAGATCCTGCGATTTTGGTAGAGTGGCGAAGTGTAAATGTCAGTAGAATGGAGGATTCTAGAATATATTAAGTATTTGGGGTGTATATATATATTCTTGCTGATTTGAGTGTAAAGCTTAAGTTTTACTCGCTGATTATTTCCGTGGCTCCCGCAAATGAGATTTTGATCATTACGGCGGAGTTCTCTTGCCTCCCCCTGATCCTCGTCGCGAGTATCTGTGGGAAATAAGAAAAGTTTTAATATTCATTAGCGGAATCAAAGTGCTGTTTATTATCCGGCCGATATATACATGAGGCAGTAAACAAAGAAACTTAAAAATTGCGAGGAAGGATCGGCATAAAAAAACTTCGTACGCCGCCGCGCGTAGAAGGAGGAGTAAATTTATTCAGAATCAGGAAAAAGTCTGCGAAGGACGATAAAGGCGAGGACTACGCATTCCCCCGGGAACATTAAAGAGGTCTATAACAATATTCCTTTTATTCCGGCAGCAAATTATTCCGGTTTCGTTAATCCATCAATTTGTATGGATATTGGAGAGCAATTTTTTCCGGGCATTTTACGGCGCGTGGTGTGTCAAACGCATGAACTTTTAGTTGCAACCAGGGGAACTCAAAGGGTTTGCTTTAATCTGCTGGCTTCCTTTGAGGAATGCACAAATATGGATTATAATGAATTGCAATCTATACAGGAGTTTTACCTCGCTTTACAGCGATTGCTTTGATCTATTGTTTTATAATGTAATGAGTAAACTATGGGCGGAAACAACAGAACGGAAATAAAGAGTGGCCTGTCGTTAGCAGCGGAATCGACGTTTTTCAATTTACATGCTAGTCGGGGATCCTTTATCCGTTCGCCCATCAAGTATATTTGTATCCGGCAAACAATCTGCGGACAAACAAAGCTCGTATACGCGATATATCTGTAAAGACGTTACCCGGGGGACTTTGTTTGACCAGTTTTAGTTCAGTTCAGCTAATGTAATTAAGTGATTAGGTCCTCCTCGGCGCACGCTTATAGAATTCGCCTCTATGATAAAGGCAAAAGCGAAACAAATTATGTTCCGGACAATGCGCGACACGATAAATTGCCCATTAGATTACACCGCACTAGATTACAATTCCCATCCAACGTCGACATTTTAATATCTTAAATATCATTCCGGTACACACATAAACTCCACCCTAAATGAATATCATTAGAAAATAATTGGAATAATTATTACAAAATCTCCAGCATATAAAATGATATATTGTGACTTAATTAGCAATTTAACAGCTACCATTATAATATGCAAGATATAATTATCACCAACCAATAAATTTAGTAATTAGGAATTGAACATATGCCTAACTAGAGCATGCCTAACTTGATATTTTCAAATGTCATCAATAATGTAGCCTATAAAACATGATAGGTATTATTAAATGTGAAATAATAATGGTTACTAAATTGAAGTTGCTACTATATGTATATCTTCACACTAATCAATTCTGAAAACTCTAACAGCCTTATTCATAAAAATTTAAGCCGCAGTTTAACGGTGGTTTAATCTTAGTAACCTAGGCAACCCTTTGTAAAACACCGATAAACCACCGCTAAACCACGGTTTCAATTTTTATTAATAACGCTGTTAGTAACTAATAATTGATATTATAGAAGTGCTTCTACTGCTTTCATTTGCCTAGCAAACAGAAAAATCATCGCAACTGACCTTACACCAATTTGTTTAGAGACTAGAGAAAGAACTAAATGACAAGTGAATTGCTAGTGCTACTTTCCTAGATATTGAGGAAGTTTTTATAGAAATGGGATCAAGATGGCAAGTAAGTGAATTGTTTTTTGTACTTTCCTGATATTGAAGAGCTCTTCATAAAAATGAAAACTTGATGGCAAGTGAATTGCTCTAGGTATGTTTCCAGATATTGAACAGTCAAATTTCAGATAATCATTATAACTTTTGTAGTGTTGATATTACTCAATTTGACATTTCAGTCTCACTTTGACTGAATGATCACCATTTGGTTGACAGTAGTGATTGAAACTATGAGAGAATAATTTATAATTTGTCATTAATAATTAATCTTTTAACATAATATCAAATTTTAACAGTAATCATTGATATAGTAACCGGTAGTAGATGATAAGTAAGTAAGTATATCGTTTATTTATATAGTGCCACTGTAAATAGTGGATGTACACGTCATTATATACAGATTTAAATTTAATACGATACCAGTACACATCATTTTGTACATATTTAAAATTAATAAAATACAAGTAGTGGCAAAGAGAATATGGCAGTAATCATTGATACGTTAACAGAATAATTGATAATATAACAGTAATAATTGCTATTTAAACCGAATAATACGTAATATGACCGTAGTAATTGAAATTTTGATAGAAAAGTTGACAATGTTACACAAATTATTGAAATTTTGCTCAAATTCGTTAAAACTATGACTATTGAAATTTTTATTGAAATATTCAAAATTGGCAATAATCATTGAAATTTTGACGTAATGATAACATATTTTTTCCACTCCCTACATGGTAAGTACACTAAGTAAAATAAATTCAATAGCGTTCTTTCTCCGGCACCTGTCTTTAAAACACTTTTGATAACACCCATTCGACTTCTCCGGCAGTAGGAAGGAACAGGCAGCATCTGCAGCTTCTTCAATTGCCATTTCTTGTTTATTTTCATTGGAATTCATTTTACAACTGAACGAATGCAATTTCTGACATTCACACTTTGTTTGAAAAATAGTCTTAGCAACCAAAGCTGTACTGACATTTTGTTCAAGTTGCGAAAATAAATTAATCAAACACAAACAATTAAACCAACTTCAGGAGTGGAAAAACAGTTATAAGCAATTTGAGAGGTTAGTTTTGACCAGTCTCGGTCTTTATTGCTAGCCCTCGCTGTCGCTCGGGCGCAAACTCGACCTCAACTGGTAAAAGATACTTACCTCTCTTAATGCTTAAATAACTATTACAGTAATCATCGAAACTTTAATTGAATAATTGAAACCTGTGCAGGTCATCATAATTGATAATTTGAAAGTAATAGTTGCAATTTTGGAAAAATAATAAATGAAAAATTACTATAAAAACTATAAAATTGACAGTACTTAGTCAAGTGACTGATATTTAAAATTTTGAGAGTAGTTATTCTGTTACTGTAATTCTGTTACTATAATTCATAGTAACGTTAAAGTCTTAATTTGATAGTAAAAATGTATTTTGAATAGATATAATTTAAAATCGACTATATCATCGATCATGGAAAGTTTTAATAAAAAAATCTAAACATACGACAGCAAAGATATTTGAACAAAATAATGGAAAAATTTACAGCAATTATTGTATTATTGACCGAATAATTAATATTTTGAACAGAAATGTTAAGAGAAATGAATGATTTTTTGTTAATTATGATATATTGATGTACTCAGAAACCAATAATTTCTTTAATTTACCTTGAATAACATTTAGTTAGATATAAGATTTATTAAAGTTAATTTGATTATTCTTAATTAAATTTTTACTGTTTTTATTAACGGTTGGTATTTTGTTTTAATGTAACACCACTAGTAGTGAAAAATGCATATGTGACGTTGAGTATAAAAATGGGGTTAATGACCAAAAACCAAATAGCGGTATAAACGCGTTTTCAAGAAAATGTGATTTATCATTTTTACAATTTTTTGTTTTGTGGGATTTTTAAATAACTTTGTACACCAAGGGTTATAACAAGCAATAATTCAAATTTTATTTTAAAAGCTGATAATTTAAATTTTGCAGAAATTACTGCAAAAAATCGTTGAGATGTACATAATTATTTATTGATAAATTTAAAGAAAAGTAATCGAAAATTTGACAGTAATCATTGCGATATCACAATATAATGAAAAGTTTGGCAAATCATTGAAAATTTACAAGTAATCATTGAGATGTGACACAATTATTGGACTTTTAATAGAAATGATAGAAAATTAGATATTTATAATTGAAATTTTGACAGATAGCAGTGAAAAATTGATAGTCATCAATGAGATACGGCATTGTAATTGAATTTTGAATAAAAATAATTGAAAATTCGACATTACTAAATAAAACCATGATCAAAATAATTCAAATTTTAGTAGGTACTAATAAACAATTGAAATTTTACAGAAATTATTAAAAGTGTTTCTGAAATGTTTGAGGCATGGCAGAATAATTAAAATGTTTACAAAGGTAATTGAATATTTTATAGCAGGTAATTAATGAGAACCGACCAAATAATTAAAATTTAGACAATCTTTGAAAATTTCCCAGTAATCATTAAGATGTGACAGAATAATTGGAACTTTGATAAAAATGATTGAAAACTAAGAGAATTTTCATAGAAATCGATAAAAATTTAAAGGTAATCAATGAGATACGACATAATTGGATTGTCAATCAAAATTAATTGGAAATTTGGCACTATTAATTGAAAGCAAGCTGAAGAAATAATTTTGTATACTTAAATAAATTAAAGTTTTACAGAAAGTTTGACAGAAATCGTTGAGATACATATGGCAGAATTATTGAAATTTCACAAAAATAATTGATAAGTAACAGTAATCATTAACGCATGATAAAATAATTGAAACTTTGACAAACTATTGCAAAATTTGCCTGTAAAGATTAAGACGTGACAGAATAATTGGAATATTGGAAGAAATAATAGAAAATCAGATACTAGTAATTGAAATGTAATGTAAATGTAATAAATGTTAGTAAGCAAAATGTTAATAAAAATTAAAGTCGTAAACTTTAACACTACTGATACTCCTTTGAAAATATTCATTGATACTTTAAACTATGACATAATAATGTATAATTTGACAGTAATAATTAATATTTTAACAGAATATAAAATTTTCACAGTAATTATTGTTATTTTAAAAGAATAATTAATAATATCACAGTAATCATTGATATTTTAACAGAATAATAGATAATATGGCAGTAATCATTAAAACTTTTACTAAATAATTTACAATTTTACACAAATTATTGAAATTTGCTCAAATTAATTAAAAAATTGACTGATTATTGAAATTTTTATGGAAATTATTGAAAATAATGGCAAAAATCATTTAAATTTTGACGGAATAATAACATATTTGACTGCATTTTTTACAATATACAGCGGACTCCGGGAATGACGTGTCCGTCCGTTCGATGCTGTACAAGCAAAGCATACTGCTCGTTCTTACGGACGCGTCATTCCCAGACTCCGCGGTTGTACCTACATTATACAGTATAATCAATTTTCTTGACTATTAAATTGTTTAGCAAATAATAATAATTATCACTGTTGTCATTTTTATGACACTTATTTGTGATCCAGTTACATTATCTAGAAGACTGATTTTTGCATCCTTATAGTTTTCACATATTTTCTTGGCTCTTTAAAAGATTGATAATATCTTACGATAAATAGCGATTTGTTTTACGTAAATTTTTCAAGAAATCTAAAATTCTTCAATTTTTTTATAGCATTTATATGCGTATTTTATTCGTATTGTATTCGTATCGTATTTTAAGGAAATCTAAAATTCTTATTTTTTTATTGTATTTATAAACTTTCTTTGTAAATTATTGATGCTACAATCTAGAGTCCGTACTTGAGTTTGAGTACGACTCAAGTCGTATATTTGGTTGCGTATTTTCTATAAACGTTTATGCATCAAACGCAACCAAATATACGGCTTGAGTCGTACTCAAGCTCAAGTACGGACTGTAGATACGGGCCTAATCTTTGATCCATTTTCTCGACTATTTAAGGCTCCTAGAAACCTTAAACAGGGTTCAGGGTTCCAACTACTAAGTAGTACAATATTTACTAGACTATCGACCACAGTGGTCTTTAAATTTACATGTCCTGTACCCTTTTGGGTGTCGAGATTCATGCCACCACTAAATTATGTTGTCTACGAAGTTTTTCCATTCCTTTCTATTTGTAGCCTTTTTCCTTACTTCTTGTTAATCGAGGTCAAATAATTATGTGTTTCTTCTTAATTCGCAATATTGCTTACCCGTGCCCTACTGCGAAATATTACCTATCACCGTAAATTTATCACCAATGTCGCCTCTCTTATTGGCTGCGAAAATTACTGCTCAAGGCTATGTTTCCTGCGTTGCCTGCGTTGCCTGTGTTTTAATGTGCGCCTGTGTTATCTCTATATTCACGTCATCTATATAAATGTGATTTTGTATGTTTAGATGTGTGGTTTATATGTGATCTTTTTATATAATCTTGTAATTTTGTGATACAATATTTATTATAGCTAAAAAAATAATTTTTTATGTGCAGTAGCTACTAATTGCATATTTTTCCCAAAGCTGCTCATTTAGTCCAGTTAGCACCACCGAACTGGAATATAAAATCTGCTTCTTCCACACCAGAAAAGCCATGAATATTGAAATATTATACTCGTACTTACGGAGTTTAATTTTCGGTAGAACTTTTACTCTGGGCAATGCTAATGAGTGGCGTGTGAGCAGCCCGTCCACATTTTTTTTCGCGTAGAGGCATAACGGGCAGCTTGTCCACCTTGGGCTGTGGATTCTTTGGAACAAGTTGCGCCCTGGGGGCGGTTGCAAAATGCGTTCCCCCGCCGGTTTTCAAAACTAATGAGCGCCGTGTTTCCCTAATTAGAGATTAGCGTAACTTTTTTTCCGATCCCTGAAAGCCGAGCGTGTCACTGCCAGTCACAAAGGAAGAGCGCAGCATTGTCTGCAGCTATCTTTTTATTTGTTCTTGTGTTTTTGTGCCGAGAGGAAGCAGAAGAAGCACGCGGCGATATTTTATTTTTCCGCCCATAAAGTTTGTAGAGGAATCGATCCTGGCGATATTTTATTTAACTCTTGGTCCAGGATCGGAGTAAAACTCGATAAGCAAGTGAATTTACGCTGATGTAGACGATAAAAAGGCCCGATGGTCGCGATTTGCATTATTGGATGTTTTTATCAGTCATAAAAACATGAAAACAAATTCAATTTCCTAAAATATGTATGCGCATATCCTTTCCCAGCTTTTTAGAGTGCGTATCAAGATTTAATCTGTAGGAAAGTAAGGGATTGGGAGAATTGATAACGGCGTAATCAATAGCGGGTTGTTTTGCGTAAAATAAAAACTTCCGGGCATCGCAAACCCGATTTAATATCTCCTCTTGAAACGGCTTGGCGTGCCGGCTTCGAATGAGGATAATTCTTATTTCATTTAATCAAGGGGCACGTTTTATGGGGGCAAATCGAATTAAGACGGACCTTGAGACACTAATTGACTAAGCAATTCTCTTTTAACATGAAGCCTTGCCCAATACAGTAAAACTGGGCAATCAGGCCCGCAGGTCTGCGTCTTGGTCCACGACGGTGTGGACGGAGGAGATGAAGAAAGATGCTGCGCTAGAGGGAGACGTGTGGAACGTGTAGGTGCATACAACCCTGGAGCAGCACGCACATGCCAGCAACCAGCAAGGCCAGGCAAGCTGACAGACCCTGGGGCAGAGGTCACCTCCCGCACACCCGGGGTTCTCACGGCACGTCAGGTGTGTGCGAGAGAGCACTGGAAACTAACGCCCGGAGCAGGAGGATGGCATCTGAAGGTGCCGGTGCGTTCTGCTCCATGATTTACTCGCTGATAGCTCGCTTTTATTAAAATGTAGCTATGCGTATATGTGTCTATGTATCTGTATTTCTCTATATGTATGCGAGTGTGTGTGCTTCTCTGGGTGTGTAAGAATGTACATACGTACGCAGAGGAACCGATCAGATTTCTATGGGCACATGTACCTTTGTTCTCCGCTGACAAACGCAACCATAAGTGATTTCGGGTTCGAATCGTTGTAATATTTTCAACACCATTCCGGGATTGCCCATCCATCACACTTATCGAATCTCATTTGTTTTGGGGGCCGAGAGCCGCCCCCGCGTCGCTAACGACGAAAGTATAGAGTGCCTCGATTGCCAGTCGACATAAAACGATACTAATAAATGTTTCACGTGTACGAATTGCATAGTTTATCTTGATTAATTAACCCCCCCAGAAAAGTCCGCTTACAATATAATTACTAATAAATACAATGAATATTTTGCAATTTTCACTACTATGTTCCATTTCATATTCAATATATACAAATTCCACAGAAATTTTGTAATTTACTGTAAATATTTCATTTTATTTGTGGCAACATGACAAACGATAATAACAGCTCCATTACACAACGAACTTACTAAGAGTAGAAACAGCTTATTAAGAATTAACAAGCAGAAGAGATAAATAATAGGACGCTGAAGATAAGACCCAACATAGAAAGCCGCAATAGGGGAGTACGGGGAACACACCAGAAACGACAACGGAAGAAGACTGCTAAACTTCTGCATAGTACACAACCTAATAATCACAAAGACATTCTTCAGACACAAAAACATACACACATTCACCAGAACAGAATAAGCGACAGAAAAAAAATCCATAATAAACTATATAATAACGGAAGAGACAAACAAAAAACAAATAATGGACACAAGAGTAAGAAGGGGGCCGGAAATAGGGAGCGACCACCTAGTCATAACACAAAAAAGAGAAAACAACAACAACGTAACAAAAACAGAACAGCAAACAAAGGGAACGAGAGTATGCACCAAAATAAAAGACTATAAGCTGAGGCACGCAAACAGAATACAAAGAAGTAATCGAGAGAGAACTACAAAAATACAACACAAAAAGCAACGAAAACAGAAAATTTAGAACAAATGTGGAAAAATCTCAAAGAAAGCATAACAAAAGTGGCAAGTAGAATATGCGGAACCATCAAGAAAGAAACAAACAAAAAACGAACAACCTGGCGGTCAACTGAAATAAAAGACCAGGTAAGAACAAAGAAGCAGGCATGGAAAAATACCCCAACAACAAAACAAGGGAGAAATACGAAAAATATAAAACGCAAGAAGCAAAGTAAAGCAGATAATACTCAAGAACGAACAGAAACAATGGAAAGAATTTGGAGACAAACTCGAAAAAAATAGGACGGAAAACCAAACACTAATCTACAGCTTTATCAAAAGGAAAAGACAAGACAAATAAGCAACAGAGAGGGTCATAAAAAGCAAAAACGGAGAAGTACTAAAGAAAGAAAAAGAAATAGCGGAAAATTGGAAGGTATACTTTGAAGAACTATTGGGAACCACAGAAGATGAAGAGGAGGAGAACTAAGGGAACAAAAAGAAATAGCAGAAAGATGGAACGAATACTTTGAAGTATTGGGAACCACATAACAAGAAGAGGCAAATAGAACAGAAGCAGATCAAGAAGAGCGCGAAGATATAACAGAAGAGGAAGTAAAAACAGCAATAAACGAACTGAAAAACGGAAAAGCGTCAGGACGTGACATAATCACCAGTGAAATTATCAAACACATAGTTTCTGGATTTAATGTTAAATATAGAAGAGGGGGATTTGCATTAATTTTTTTGGATGAATATTCTAGAATTTTATTTATAAGAATAATGTCCACGAATAATGGGCACGAAAGGGTAAGATAGGCTTCAGGAAATAATAAGGAAAGCGTGGAAAACGGAGAAAACACCGAGCGACTGGCAGACTGCACTCATACTACCGATATTTAAAAAAGGGGACAAGAATGAATATGAAAATTACAAAGGAATAACCCTATTAAACACAGCGATGATAACATACAAAAAAATCGTAGACAAAAGGTTAAGAGAAGTAATAGAGAAGACACTATAAAGCCAATAGAGCGGATTTATAAGGAAGAAGCGTACAGGACTACATATTCACAATTAAACAAACATATGAAAAACGAGATGCAGACACAATAATATACATTGTGCTTCTAGATCTAGAGAAAGCATTCGTTAAGGTATTAAGAACGAAACTATGGGAAACACTGAATCAAAGAAAGGTAAACGACAAAATCATATGGATAATAAAAAATATATACGAAATCAACGCCAACACAGTAATATGCAACAACACACAATCAGAAACATTTGAAACCAAAAATGGGCTAACGGCCGGTTCCATAATGGTATTAAAATTTCCTTTAAACGCGAAAGGCGCTTTTAAGTACTGTAACGTGTTCCATAATTGATTTTTAAACATCATTACGAAAAAGTGTCATTTATCATATGGAACAGAAGCAGACTTTTAAGTCGACTTTTCTATTAACGGCCGGTTCCATAATGGTATTAAAGTTTCCTTTACACCGAAAAGGCGCCTTAAAGTACTGTAACGTGTTTCATAATTGATTTTTAAACGTCACTTTACGAAAAAGTGTTTTTTATCATATGGAACAGAAGCAGACTTTTAAGTCGACTTTTCTATTAACGGCCGGTTCCATAATGGTATTAAAGTTTCCTCTAAACCAAAAAGGCGCCTTAAAGTACTGTAACGTGTTTCATAATTAATTTTTAAACGTCACTTTACGAAAAAGTGTCTTTTATCATATGGAACAGAAGCAGACTTTAAAGTCGACTTTTCTATTAAGTAAGCTTTACATGAAGGAGACTTTTCTGTGATACTACGGAACCGGTCCTAAGTAAGCTTTACATAAAGGAGACTTTTCTGTGATATTATGGAACCGGTCATAAGACAGAGAGGGCGTGTATGTCCCTCACTATTCATTACTTACATGGACGACATAATGCACATCAGAGGGCAACAAGATATGGATAGTAGGGTACAAAAACATGGAAAAAATAGGAATATCGGAAGGAGTATTTACAGACGATGTAATTATAATAACAAGAACATCAAAACGGCTACAAGAAAGAGTAAACTTATGGAACACAGAACTAAAAGCAAAATAAATGAAGCTGAACATAAACAAATAAAAAGTAACGATTGTAGGAAAACAGGAGCAGATACAAATAGATATTGACAACAAAAACTTGAACAAGTAGAGACATACAAAAACCTGGGAGTATAACTGAATGCAGATGGAAATAAAGACACTCAAATAAACAGCAGAATAAGAAAAACTTAAAAAACTATACCAGGCAATCAAAAACACAATCAAAAACAAAAAAGAAGCAAGTAAAGAAACAAAGATGAAAGTGTACAAAACAATATACCGACCTAAACTAACATCGGGATGCGAAACGTGGAAGCTAGACAGAACGGGAAAAAATAAAATACAAGCAAGCGAAATTAAAGTACTAAGAAGAATCAAAGGAGTAACGAAAATAGACAAAATAAGAAGAACTGAATGCAGACGGAAATAAAGACACTCGAATAAACAGCAGAATAAGAAAAACTTAAAAAACTATACCAGGCAATCCAAAACACAATCAAAAACAAAAAAGAAGTAAGTAAAGAATCAAAGATAAAAGTGTACAAACAATATACCGATCTAAACTAACATGGGAATGCGAAACGTGAAAGCTAGATAGAACGGGAAAAAATAAAATACAAGCAAGCGAAATGAAAGTACTAAGAAGAATCAAAGGAGTAACAAAAATAGACAAAATAAGAGAAGAATTAGACATACAGCCATTTCAACAATACATGGAAAAACGACAGCTCGGATGGTGGGGACATATGCAAAGAATGGACAACCAAAGATTAGTGAAAAAAAGTGTGGAAACCAAAGCCAGACAAAAATAAAAGGAAAGGAAACCCGAGAAAGACATGGGATGACAGAATAAAAACAATAATAGAAGAAAGAGGGAAAACATGGAAAGAAGCGAAATAACTAGCGAATGATAGGTGTAAGTGGAAGAACTTCGTGAACGAAAAACAGTAACAGAAGAAGAAAAGGAGAAAAGAATAAAGGAAAAACGACAGCTCGGATGGTGGGGACATATGCAGAGAATGGACAACCAAAGAATAGTGAGAAAAGTGTGGGAAGCAAAACCAAACAAAAAGAAAATGAAAGGAAGACCGAAAAAGACATGGGACGACAGAACGAAAACCATAATAGAAGAAAGAGGGAAAATATGGAAAGAAGCGAAAGAACTAACGAAGAACAGGACTAAATGGAAGAACTTCATGAACGAAAAACACTAACAGAAGAAGAAAAGGAGAAAAGAATAAAGGAAAAACGACAGCTCGGATGGTGGTGACATATGCAAAGAATGGACAACCAAAGAATAGTGGAAAAAAGGTGTGGGAAGCAAAGCCAAACAAAAAGAAAAGTAAAGGAAGACCAAGAAAGACATGGGATGACAGAAAGAAAACAATAATATAAGGAAGAGGGAAAACATGGAAAGAAGCGAAAGAACTAGCGAAGGACATGACTAAATGGATCATCATGAACGAAAAACAGTAACTGAAGCAGAAAAGGAGAAAAGAAAACAACACACAACTGTTGGACTTGTGTGGGCCCAAACATACAGGCTTTTGGACATTCTATTATATTGTATGCATTTTTTTTTATATTTCTAGATTCATGAAGAGTATGATTTGTGAGCAAAGCCGTTATCGTTTTCAACTAAAAATTTGCAGGTTCCATTAATCTTTGTAATTTATAAGAAAATTGTTATTTATAATAAAAAATTCTAACGAAAATGTTGCAATTTCCAATAGAAATGCTGCATTCATTGTAATTTACAATCGCCATGATATAATATCAATGAGAATCAATGGGTTGATGAACTTATTGCAATATTTAATTTAAAAAAAAAAATGTAAAGAAAATGAAGAAAATTTACAAATAAAATTTCATAACTTACTTGCTATATATATTATATAAAAAATATATTACGGTGTCATTACAGTCTCATTACGGTGTCATTTTACAGAATAAACTACAAAATAAATCAATGTAATACCCGACATACAATGCATAATAAAATATAAATCACAAATCATAATACATTCTTCTAAATTGAGCTTCTTCGTTTAATTTTAATTTTGATAAATAAAATCTCTACATTCCTTTCTGTTCTTCGATAATCATTTTGCCTCTATAATCGTTTTGTTTCTTTTCTCTAAGTTTGAGAAAGTCGGATATACAAAGCACAAATTATGTTATTATAATCGGCACGGTCAAACCTTCTGGGCTTGCCAGAATTTCAAGAAAAAGTGTAAATCAGGCTTCAGCGTAGATCGATCTACGCAACCATAATGCACCTTCTTTCTTTTAAGGCTGTTCCAACCCCCTCAAATTTCAGTTTCCTCAATTTCTTCAATTAAAAATTACCATAAAGAGATCAAATTTTGCACAGCCTTCTAAAATATGATTACCTACAATGTGACAAAGCATTTTTTTTAAATAAAAATTATTGTTAATAAAATATATCAATCAATGTTTATTGGAAAAACTTTTTTTGTGAAGCTGTCAGCAATTCAATTTTCAACTTTATTTCTTTTGAGTTTTTTAAATTACTAATAATTAATCAATCATTAGAGAAATACAATTGCATAAATGAGCATCCATCCTGGACTATATGTTTTCGCCGAACGGATATAATAATTTTGCGATTACTGAACCATGAACCCATGAAATAATTGATTGTAAGAAGTTTTCGTTACACCCTATGGAGCAATCTTGGCCACCTTCCTGCCATGCTCAAATCAGCTGTCAAATTCTCGAAATTCATTCAGAGAGAGAAAGAGAGAGAACCATTTTTGTAAACAGTGATTTTGTAAGAAGAGGACCAAAAAATTGGAATTTCCGCCAAAATCTATGTTTTCTTAACACTAACATTTTGAGGATATAATCGGGGATAATATAATCGGCGGTGTGGGTTTAGAAAAACTTCTGTCAAAGAATAGCATGATTTCAAAATTCAAAACTGTTTTCTAGTATAAATTTACTTTGTGGACACCTGCATTTGAGGACACCTATTTGTGATACAACTCTGCTTGTTTTATTTTAATAATTCAATTATTGATATTATCTCAACACCCAAAGGGTAAAAGAGGATTGGATTATGTATGTTGTGATTATAAGAGAACTGTCAATTAATATGATGAAGTAATGTGGTGGAAACTTAATTTGTTTTTCATTTAATTGAACGTACGTAATTTTACATGTAATTGTAGTTTTAAAGCGAATAGTTTGTATTTAAATAATTTGAGTTATTTTTAATTAGTCCATAACGAGATTTGTTTCTGATTTTAACTAAAATTGATAGTAATTTATATTCTATGCAGGCATTGCGCTGGTTCGAGTTTTCAGGATTTGCAACCCAATTAGAATAATGTAGCCGTGTGTGATTCGCGTGTGGCAAACTTTGGCGGGTCGAACTTGCGCCGGGGATGCGGAATCCGCCCCCGATTATTATTTAGCAGACAGGCGCGGGCTAGATTAAACATTGAAAACTCCCAGCGCTGAAACATTGATGGAGTTAAATTATCCGAATTCGATATGGGCCAATGATTAAATGATATCAGCTATCAAGAAACAGATACGGCACGGGTCCCTGAGTGGAATCGGGGATTTCAGCGAGCGGAATAGACAGTAATAGACACTGGAGGGAGCGTTGAATATTTAAACGCAAGTCTCTGTGTGGTTCGGCGCGCCGCATCTCTTCGCTCATCCCCTGGCGGCTGGCTTTCTCATTACCATACCCGCTCTTATAATTACAGGCCATTAACATTCATCATCTATTGTCACCTGACACCTGCCCCTCCGTTCTTTCATTAAAGATGTCCGCCGCTTGTGGGGCCGATATTAAAATTTATTCAATTCAGCTCACGTGGGACAAGGGCTCATCGCGCCGCGGTAAATGAAAGATGGCAAGTGTAATTACACTGTCTGTATGTATCACGTCTCACACAACAGCACACCTCACACGCAATTGTGTTTGTCCAACGTTGATTGCGAATTTTATTGCATACATACGCGGGAACTAACCGCGTAGGTGCTTCGAAGATATAGTTCTTTACATGGAAATTGAAAATGAATAGTTAACTGATAAATAATTAACACAATTAACACACGACAAGAATTTTTCCATATGCTTTTCGCGGGGCCCCAATATTCTACAGCAGTGGTTCCCTATCGCTATCGCCCCCTAGGGGGCGCTGGGAAGTTACACCGGGGCGATAAGAACCTCGGATGTTATTGGGGGCGCTGAAAGAAAATAAGGTTTCTGTGACAGAATAATCAAAGATATTTTTGTTTATTATTAGTTATATGTTCATACATATTCCCTGTACTTAATAAAACGCCACATTTTGGAATAGCCCCTCAAGTTGGATAAAAATCTCCGACGAATAAACCTCTAAAATATAAGCCAGAGGTGGCACTTTCTATACATATTGACGGCAGGTTTTCAAAATATTCGTATAAACTGATACAAGCTGGTGCTAAGCTACGTCAAGCTAATATTTACCCCAGTTCCAGAGTTATTGAGAAAGCAAAAAGGGCTTGTTATCCTATCACCGAGAGTAGTGCGGAAGTATCTTTGCAAGTGCTTGTTGATCACACAGTATGACGATTAATAGCTTCAATAGAAAAGATTATCATTCAAAATTTCGAAAATATACCCAGTAATTTAATTATTATTTATAAATGGGGATGCGATGGTAGTTCCGGACACTCGCGATATAAACAAGTATATTCTGAAAAAAATGACGATTCTCAAACCGACGCGTTTTCATATTCAGTATGTCCAGTGTCTCTACAACTGAAATACACGTTTTTGTAGACTAATTAAAATTTTATTTCAAAAGGAGATCGCCGAATTAACAAACATTGTAGTAAATGACATAGAAAGTCAATTAAAAAAAAATTGCCTACAAAATTGTTTTTATCTAATACAGAGTTAATCATAAATCATAGTTTTAAAATGACCATGATTGATGGGAAAACTTTTAGTATTATAACAAACGAATCTTGTCAATCTTCTGCAATATGTGGAGCAACACCTAAATTAATGAATAATATTAACAAAGTTAGACAGCTACCTAAAATCGAAAGCAATTATGAATACGAGATTTCTTCTTTACATGGATCGAATCCATCCATGTAAAGAAGAAATCTCGTATTCATAATTGCTTTCGATTTTAGGTAGCGTCTAACTTTTTTAAAAGTTATTTTGCTACCTAAAATCGAAAGCAATTATGAATACGAGATTTCTTCTTTACATGGATGGATTCGATGTTTGGATTGTCTTCTTCAGGTGACACATCGCCTTGATATAAAAAAAATGGCAAATTCGCGAAGAATTGGACAAAATTAAATATGAAGAAACCAAGTTTCGAAAACGATCTTAAAATTAAATTAGGTTTGTTAGTTGACGTACCTAAACTTGGATTTGGCCAACGACGGCAATACTGCCAGTCAAATTTTCCACAATTTTGAAATAACTGCACAAATTGGATGAAAATATAATCAAAAGATTAAAAATAATTCTGAAAGCCATTTTATGTGTATACGTAATCAATGTTGAGGCATTTCATATATATTGTTTAGAAATCGGCGAACTACATTTAAAATTATATCCATGGTCTATATGCCCGGTAGCTTACATACAATTTTAATTGATGGGGCGGATATTGTTAAATCAGCAGTGTTGTCAATTGGAATGTTTTCAGAAGAGGCACTAGAAACTAGAAATAAAGACTTGCGAAGGTATTGGGAATTTGATACGAGAAAATTTTCTCGGTTGCTTCATAAAACGGATCTTTTCCACATGCTATACTCTTCCGATCCATATGTATCCACTATATCTAAAAAAAATTATATAGCTATCTCCTATAAAATCAACAAACGAGAAACAGATGTCCTAGAATTATTATCATTACATTCGGAAAATTCTGATGTTTTGCTGTAAAATGCGTTTGATGTTCGTTTTGTTCGCTTGTGTATACGAACATAAATACTTGTTTAGGTACATTATTTATAATGTAATATTTTCTATAAGTATTTGTATATTTATATTCGGATGTTTCGATGAAAATTGCGTTTTGTTCGTTTTTTGTTAGTTTTGTTCGTTTTTGTATATTATATTTATTTTGTTAGGTATATTATTTACAAATATGGTATATTTTTTAGATGTACCTCATTATGTATAAATATACGTATATATGATGTTTATAATTGTATATTTTATACTTATATAGAAACATTATTTACAATTGTGCAGCCGTTAAGGTAAAGAAAAACTCTTAAAAGGGCAAAATCACCGTATCTTAAAGTTTCAATCAAGATGATGTTAATGTCATCTAAGAAGCACCATACCGTGAAAATTTTAGGTAGTTTACAAAAAAATCGTATTAATAATTTTTGAAATATAATAAAAAATAATAAAAAAGCAGAGGAAAATACATCAACAAAACCTTAGTATGAGAGGTAAATGAAAGAATCTGCATATGGAAGTACCCAAGCATATGTGCCAAATGTGCCAAATATGTGCCTAAACATATATAATATGTTGAGTCATGTACACAGGGCGTTCTGAATTTTATGATACAATTTGCTGTATATGTGCCAAAACATATGTAATATGTTGAGTCATGTACATAAGGTGTTCTGAATCGACGATACAATTTGCTATTTTCAAATGGATACAACTCATTTTTTTTCAAATAGAACACCCTGTATATAGCAACATATTCTGAGTATTCATCTAATGAGCTATTCAATGGTAGCATATGGATTGTAATCTAATAATACTTTTTAATAGGTAAATAACGAGCAATCTCAATTAGTTTTAGCCATTTGAAAATAGCAAAATTCGATCGTTGTTTCAGAACACCCTGTGCATCCAAATATTGTGTATGTTTTGGCGCATTGCTTGTTAACTTGGGAACTGGTATGCCCAGATTCTATTATTGATCTCTTATAATGAGGTTTTGTTGAATTTTTTTTCACGGCCGTGATTTTTCATTAAATTTGATTAAAATGTGAATAACTTAGCATCGTTGCATCTGATCCCTAAAAATAAGAATGATTTGTGAAACCCACATGAAGCAGATTCCAAAAATGAACTAATATATAGGGTGTTCCATTTAAAAATGAGACCAAATAATGTATCCCGCATTTATGGTACACTCTGTACACTCGAAAATAATTTCTAAAAGTAGCAAGTAGCATCAAGTGTCCAATAACTTCCAATCAGATATTTCCCTAAATTTTCATTAGTCTAGCAGTAATGGTCAGAGCGAGGATAGGTGGGCCATCCTTTATAAGTCATTATATTATGTCATTAGAGCAATCAACAAAATCAGAAACAATTCATTGTATGGTAGATTGTTTAAACAACTTTGAATTGTCAATTATGATAAATTTAATTGCTTACTGCTTCTTACAGAGATACGCTGGCATCTAAAGTTGCTTCTTTGGATCGATTTTTTATAAACTTCTTGATTCCGAATTAGAGTATCTAGAAAATTAAAATGATGCATTACGAGCAACTTTAGTTGATTCCAAAACGGACATAGCTTATTTGACAGTAGTGGTCGAGAACTATCGATAGTTTAGACTGTCGTTTGCAATCGAAAGTTTTTGAGTGACTATCGAACTATCGATTGTTTATTTTTCAATGAAGCACATCGTACGTATAGGCAATTTTATAATTTAGTTTTCACATTTTTTTCCTCATTACTTTTAGATGTTTTTAAAGAATAAGAAGTCATCAACAACATTTCTTTTATGGTAACAGACATGCTCCAAATATGACCAGCCTGCAATTTGTTACACAAACAACATCTGCCATGTTTTGCACATACTCTTAATTTGAGGTGTGAATTATTATGGGGTAAGTTTCTTCAATGCACCCCCTCGGAGTATAATAGATCTACCATAAAAGTAGTTTAAAAGTAAAATCAAGCAATACCTTCTAAGCAAAGCGCTCTATAGCTATTCCGAATATTTAAGTAATAATTTCATCGACCTACTATGATCATATGCTGTGATGAGTGTTGTCCGATAGAATGCTCGATCTATAAATTATATTATTTTCTGTTTTTTAATTTCTGTAATATTTGTATATACACTGTATGTGTATTTATCAACAGTTTCGTATGTTACTATACAGTGTTTCCATATGTCAAAACTATGATATTTTTCTTCACTTACATACTTTACAAACTATGTACCTACTTTGACTTGTGTATGCTGTATAATTCCAAATACAATAAATAAATATTATTATTATTATTATTGGTAATGCAAGACTGTTTAACTTTACGGTGTATACAGAACATATTAAAAACTGTGAAGCAGATAGTATTATTCTTCAAATCAAGTACTGTTGCAATGGATATGTTTGAATTTGAACAAAATATTTTAAAAAAACTTCTTAAATTCATCCAAGAAGTACCGTCTCGTTGAAACAGTAGCTTCTACAGGATCAAAACAGTTATTGAAACTAAAGGTGCACTTGGAAGAACGCTTCTAAAATTAAAAGGTAAATAAAACACTTGGTTTAAAGTTTACATTTAATTTAACTTCTGAAATTGATAAAAGCTCAAAGCTGAAAAGATATAGAAAGAGTTCTTAACATATTTGTAGAAGCTTAAAAAAATTTTAGGTACTAAAAGTTTTTAATTAGTTTACTCGATGTTGCTTTTTAACAGTTTATTTCACTGGGTGCATATGTTACAATACCTTTAATAATATCATTAACAGTTGGTATGTACAATTTTGTATCAAATTGTACAATGCAATCCGAAGAGAGTTACACAACCGAACAGCGATCAGTGACAAAAATTGCCACACTTCTAGATCCTCGCTATAAGAATAGAAGTTTTTGCACCTAGACAATGCAAATGAGGCAGCTTTATTTTTGCAGCAAGAAATTAATTCATTTTTTGCAAGAATCGGCATGTTGAAACTGAAAATTTATTGACTAAGGTAGTTCGTTAGTCTTGTTTTCATCTCTGCAAGAAAAAGTTACTGCGATGGCAAAATCTGTTAATGCGTGAATGTTAATCTGTTAATAAATGCAATATTTAGAAATGCCAAACGCCAGTGAACAGACAGATACATTATTATTTTGGAAAGTAGATAAGGAATACAAATTATAAATCATTATTTCAATCTTTCCAGGTAACAGGAAATGACCTAATGCCGTCAGAATTGATTCTAGAATAGATACACATCTATTCTAGAATCAGTTCCTGGATCATCGGTGGCGTGGAGTGCGAAACAACGTTTAGAGTACCAGTACAACATGTGTCATAAAGAAGTTCTAGTGTTATAGTTGAAAATGTAAATATGCAAAAGTTTTTTCACATTTTTTTTTATTTTTAGCATACCTGTATTTTTATTCTTTAAAATAAGTAACTATTTTGTACATATTTTTATTGCGATATATCGATGGTTATCGATAGTAAACCCTTAAACTATCGATAACTATCGATTGTGACGAATATCGACGTTTCTGGACCCCTATTTGATAGAGTATTTTAGGTCAAGCAGCTTCAAGGCGTTGCGCTGAGTTTATTGTAAACAAAAGTTGTGATTTCTGTTTTTATGGAAAAACTATTCATTTACAAAAGAAATTTAGGATGAATGGAATTCCCAAATTCCCAAGTTTTCTCAATCTTCTCAATTCCCAAATTTTTCCGTAGTACCTATATAAAAACCCAATGAGCACTTTCTTCATGCATATTGTCAGCACTTTTATACTCTCTATTTTGACTTTAACCAACGTAAATTTTAAACGATTTGAAAATGAGAGAGAGAGAGAGAGAGAAGTTATCTCTCTTATCGATCTTTATTAGGCTATCGGCCATGAGCCTTTCCACCCAGTTTTGAAAATGAATATACCTGATCGGGTTTTTGATCCATTTTCAAGTACAGATTCAGAGAAATCTACAAAATTACATGAAGAACTGAAGAAAAAGAAGAAGAAGAAGAAGAAATTGCTTCGACTAAAGAATTCAAATTTAAATTTAAATATGGCTACCAACTATTCTGTTAATTTTTTTCTTAATATACATATGGGATTGATGAGGCTGATACATGATGAAACTCCTCGTTAATATATAAATAAAACACAATTGGTGTGAGTTTCACATAATATGCTTTCACGAGTTTCACAAAATATATTTGTGAAATTCACCCCAATATACATCTAAAAGCATAAAAGGCATAAAAGTAGTCAATGACATACAATACTGACATATTTATTTTTATTCACTTAAATTAGGTATATTTTAGTGGATGGTTAAATTTTTTTTTCTGAAAAGGGTGGCGCTAGGCATAAAAAGTTAAATAAATGGGAACCACGGTGACACAAGGTGACTCGGGAGAAAGGAAACATCCTAAATATCTACGAATATATATATTTTTTCACAAAATCGCTGAAATACTTCAATTTTAAATTAAAGGGAGGCAACTTTTGAAGTAAAATGATCTTCAATTGTTCAACTCCCTTGCCGCAGGGTAGGTACGCCCTTTTTTTTAAATTGGCGTATGGGTCAAGTAATCTTTCATTTCATAGCTTACTTAATTTGCAATATAACGGTGTATCACTTTTTCTATTCTGTGGATTAGTTTCCAAGAATTTTTTTTTTAAGTGGGCAAATTAATTATTTTTTTAAAGTGGGAAAAGTACAAAATGTACTTTGTACAAACATGACATTCCAATAACAAAAGCACAGAGTAAGAAACAATTAGTTTGACAGTACTACGTGGTTCATTTAAGAATTTATGCACTGGCAATATTTAGGTGTTTATTTCTACCTATAAAATTATTATCACCCCATCTTGACAATGTGTTTAATAGTCTATCAGAATCACTTTGACAATTATGGCTCACGGTTTCCCCCATTTCTTCGTCGGTATCACAGTTGGGGACAGAATAAAAATGTGGTGCAGGAGAACTTGTTAGTTTAATCAGAAGACGGGTATCTATAATTCAGTTTCTCGCCCTCCGCCCGGGGCAAAGTCTATTAAAGAATCCCGCCAAGTTTTTGCGTCGCCCTAAACAATGATACAAATCGAGTTTAAATTTGGCGAAATTAAGTCAGAATTAAATTACGGCAAGATTGAAATTGTTTGAATGTATATTTATATTATCGTTATGGGTGCACGAGCGGGGAATTCCAATTCCGCCCTTATCTCTCGCGTCGGGGCCGACATTAAATCTATTTATCTTTTGTTAAGGGGATTTTCATATTTGCCCAGAGCTGCGCTAGTTTTTCAGAGGTCTCGTGGCGTTTACGTAAATTGGAGGATTGGGGAGTTAATTAAAATTGTACGCTATCAAATAAGTTTTTATATCACGATGCACACTCAAACGGAATCGACAGTTTTATGGGTAATTTGTAAGTTTTACAACTGCCCTAAAAGTTTATGGCATTGGAAGAGAAAAAAGTTGAGCGCAGTAAACGGTATACGGTGTATGGCACGCATACAGCCAGAGACGAACAACCGAAATGACACATTATCTGTGGGATATTTATGTAAGGCTGTATATCATCGCGATAAATTGAAGCTGTATGTTTTTAATTATATTTTTATAGGGAGCCTTTGGTGCTTGTGTAAAATAGTCGTAAACTGTGGATAGAAACTTTAAAATTCCTTTATTGTCGAGTAATATATTATTCTGTTTTATAGTCGGGGGAATTTAAATTAGATTTTACGCCGACCAATTTTGGGTTGCTTTTATTGTCCTGGATACGGTCAAAGGGAATATTATATGATCTAATTAAGGTTTACGGCTTTATTTTAAATTTTGATCAGTAATTACAGTTAAAGAGGTTGCCGTGTTCTACATAACTACCCCCATTTCTTTAATCGCTTTAAAATATTTAAATTCAATGCTTGAGGCAATGTGGATGAGATATACTATAAAATATTAAGGAAAATTGTTTATAAGGTCGTCCGTTTAATTAATATTTAGCTGTTGTTATTGCTGTTGGTTTGTAAAGGAAATTATGAAAATAAATAAACCGGGGGGATTTCTATACCGTATTAAAATCCTGAATGCGCGAGTTTTCCCCAATAAAATAAAATTCTACCTCTCCTTTCACCCACCAGGCATGGAATTTGACTGCATTATTCTCCTTACTTCATAACGGCGAACCATCAAAAGATCCCTCGGTCGTTTCTAATAAACAAATACGCCCCAGGTCTGTTTGTGCTTACTACTTCACCAAACTACCTTTGAGGATAAATCTTAGTGAACGTAAATTATGCACTGTGCACCAAACTCAACGGCAAATGTGCACTTATCGTAGCAGTAATCCTCGCGTAGATTACTAAGCTTCATGTGGACGTTGCTATGAGAACGACAAAACGGCAAGGCATTGAAACATGATAGCATAATTAAGGCGAAATATATTTTTGTAGCTAATTTGAACGTATTATTCCAACTTGAAACCTTATATTTCAGTAAGCTATCACCCGACCTGCACATTACCATTTGATATCTACGAAACACAATTCGCGTGCTCAAGTATCGCAACATATAAATGGAAACTATTGATTACTGATAAGCCGCCCATTTTTTTGTGTTTTTCCCTTTTTGGTTCGTCGACCCGACGAGACTCGTTTCCGTCCCCCGAGCGTGGTGGATATCGGACGTAAGATAAGCATGTAAATGCGAGAAACAGATGTGGGATAATGAGCCATAATTCATTTTCGTAATTGAATATAATTTAATTAGCCCACGGAAATAGTGGCGGTGGTAATTTACGGCGCTGTAGAAAATTAAAAGGAATTAATTAGGCTTGTCGGTAATGGGTGCATTAACGCCATCGGTTCCTGTTGCTCAAGAATGAGTAGTAAAGAATTAGTGGTTCTACGAGCAGATGGTCGATTTAGTATGCAGACATTAGATGTATGAAAGTAGTGATTTGGGAAATTGGCTCGCTTTCGCGGAGTTTTGTGATCTCATGACTATCCGGAATAATCTTGCAAAGAAAAACAACCAAGTTGTCAAATTTTCATATTTGTTCAGTCATGCTCACATAAATCTAGTACAAGAAAATAGGTTACCAGAGCAATTTTATATAGCAATGTCAAATTGTTTTTACTAGATTTATGTAAGCATGACTGAACAAATATGAAAATTTGACAACTTGGTTGTTTTTCTTTGCAAGATTATTTTAACAAACATTTAAAACAATTTGACATTGCTATATAAAATTGCTCTGGTAACCTAATTTCTTGTACTAGATTTATGTGAGCATGACTGGACAAATATGAAAATTTGACAACTTGGTTGTTTTTCTTTGCAAGATTATTTTAACAAACATTTAAAACAATTTGACATTGCTATATAAAATTGCTCTGGTAACCTAATTTCTTGTACTAGATTTATTTGAGCATGACTGAACAAATATGAAAATTTTACAACTTGGTGGTTTTTCTTTGCAAGATTATTCTGGATAGTCATGAGATCACAAAACTCCGCGAAAACCGGAGTTTCTTATTTTACCGTATTCCGGTATGCCACTGTAGCATCCATCGAAACCAGATTTCTTCTGCGATGTGAATTTATTGTAAGTAATACTGCGTTAATGAAAAATTCAGTGAAAAATTAATTTTGAATTCTAAATAGTTTTAGTTTGTCTTCATTTACTTTGGATAAATCTACTACTACCCAAAAATGTGTTTTCTCAGCATCTACTAACAATCTAGTATAGCATGTTTAGTTAGTAGTAGTAGTTGTAGAAATTTGTAGGTATATAATCTACTATACTATATTGCACCCAAAGGTAATCCTATCGCTCCATGGAATAAATTGTGAATAGGTCCTCGAACTTTTCAATTTTCAGTCATGCGAATGTGCTCTACTCGATAACAAGAAAATTCATTGAAAGATTTAATTTTCTAAGTGACCTTAGTTTTCCTTCTTTTACCTTTATTGCAAAAATCTAGTAAAAGTAGCCCTATATTACACCCAAAGTTAATCCTGTGACTTCTTGAAATAAAATTCTGGGTACGTCCTTGTCCCTTTCAATTCGGAGCCCGGGAAATCGCCGATAAATCCACGGGGAGGTGATCCCGGCTGAATTAGTGCGTAAGAAATTGATCGTAGATAATGGCGTTATACTTTCGTATGCCAGGAACTGGGCCATATGCTGTCTCTTAAAGTCTTCCATGGGCGCTTTTGTGTGTGTGTGCACTCCTCCTATTTGATTTCCGCCGCGCACTCTTTGCCCGCAATAAAAATGGAATGCCAAAAGGCGGCTGGCGCGTAATATACGGGCCTGCCGTTGATTTATACGCCAGAGAAAATACAATTAAGAAATACGTCCAGGTATTCATGCATTTATGTATGGGACGGACGGATGCCTCTTTCCCACAATTTCATCAAAATTCAAATGGGCATGATAAACGTATATAAGGGGGGGCATATTTGTATATACTATATTTGGTATTAATTTAGATACAACAAATTTGCAACAGTATTTTGCAGTCTCTGACTTTGATACTGTACAGAAATTTAATACGAGGGAACATTCATGATTGAGAGCCGCACTAATGGTATTATTAATTTAAACTCAAGTTTAGCCTAAAAGTATAATTTTTGCAAGAAGTAGGTACTTATACTCAGATATAATTTTCATCAGAATATGCATCTGAAGATTGCTTCGGATCCGAAGATTGTAATGTCCAATTTCAAGATAGACCGCGCATAAATTCATATCTGGTTATAACCCCGTCCTCGTGATTCAGCAAAACGAATACCTATTTGAATTCTGCGTGACTAATACAGTTACAGTCGCATATTAAACTATTTTTGAGGGTTTTTTTAGATTTCTCATAGCAGTTACTGAAATTCTCTAAAATGGGGATGTACGCTACCAGGACAAGAGGAGTTGGCATACGGTGGTCCATTTATACTTAACACAGAGGATAGATGTTACCTAGGTCAAATACACCCAAAAAGTTAAAAATTGTGTTTTTAAAAAAAAATTGATAGTAATTTTAATGTTAAATACGATTTTTTCTGAAACTTTGCTTGTGTATTACTGACAAACCTTGGGTGGTACGCAAAAACTGAGAACATATTTGGATTCTACATGAAAAGTATAACTAGAATCTCCTATCAAACCTCCTGTTACACAAAAAAGTTTCATTTTGTTGACCAGTGTAATTATTGAACATGTCATAGAGGACCAACAACACTCACAATGATCACAACCATACCCACTTGACGATTCAGGTCGCAGTTTCAACAATAATTATTATTTTCGAAAATATGGCAATAATGACTCGGTAAAGAGACTATGGTTTGTTAACTCAACTTCCTTGAATAAAGTATTCTGTTGTTGTTGCAAACTGTTACAACGTGACAAAGGCAAATTGACAACTATTGGATTCAAAAATTGGCAAAACTTGTCAAAACTTCTGACATCGCATGAAGAAAGTGTGAGACATCTTAATTCCTTCATGAAATGGATGGATTTGTTAACTCAACTTGCTCGAATAAAGTATTATGTTGTTGTTGCAAACTATTTCAACGTGACAAACGCAAATTGACAACTGTTCGATTCGGAAATTGGCAAAACTTGTAAAAACTTCTGATATCGCATGAAGGAAGTGTGACACATCTTACTTCCTTCATGAAATGGTTGAATCTTAAAAAAACAGCTGGGAAAGCATACAACAATTGATAGCGAACTGGAAAACATTTATCAGGTTGAGAAGCGACATAGACGTGTTTTTTTAGAGAGAATCGTCGCAATTATAAAATATCTTGCCGGACAAAATTTAGCTCTATGTGGTTCGTCTGATACAATTTTAAGAAAGACAATGGAATTTTTTTCAAAATGAGTTGTGTTATTTTCGAAGTTTGATGTTTTCATGTCAAATCACATTGAAAATTCAAAAAATTCAAAATCACAAAGGCAATTCATGTCAAATCACATTAAAAATTCAGAAAATTCAAAATACACAAAGGCAAACTACTCACTATTTGGGGAAAAACATCCAAAATGAACTAATAGAAATAATTTTCAAACAAATTGTTCGGTCAATTGTTCAAATGGTAACTAACGCCAAATATTTTTCAATCATATTAGATTGTACTCCCGACGTAAGTCACACTGAGCAAATTACACTTATTGTCAGATTTGTCCATAAAGATGAAAATAATAAAATAACAGTTATTGAAGAGCATTTTGCTGGTTTCATAGAAGTTGTTCATTCTACAGGAGAAGCTTTACCTATGTATCTTGTTGATAGATTAAAAGAAGATGAAAATAGTAAGATAACAATTATTGAAGAGCATTTTGCTGGTTTCATAGAAGTTGTTGATTCTACAGGAGAAGCTTTATCTATGTATCTTGTTGATAAATTAAAAGAAGATGAAAATAATAAAATAACAATTATTGAAGAGCATTTTGCTGGTTTTATAGAAGTTGTTGATTCTACAGGAGAAGCTTTATCCATGTATCTTCCTGATAAATTAAAAGACGTCAATCTGAACATCAAAGATTTACACGGATAAGAGTACGAAAATGGGGCAAATATGCGTGGAAAGCAAAAGGGAGTTCAAAGACGCATTTCAAATATGAACCCTCGCATATTTTTTGTCCCATGAGCAGCACATACACTGAATTTAGTGGTATGCGATGCTGCTAAAGCAAATACAGAAACTACCTGTTTTTTTTTCACTTAATGCAAGAGCTGTATAATTTTTTTAGTGCTTCCACTAAGCGGTGGGATGTGTTAAAATCACATACTAAAATAGCATTCAAACCCCTCTCAGATACCAAGTGGGAATCAAGAATAGATGCACTTATTCCACTTAGGAACAATATTGGAAAAGTTCTGGATGCATTAATTAATCTCCATGGAATTAATAAAATAGACAACAATACGAAATTCGAAGCAAAATCTTTAGCACAAAAAATGAAAGACAGTTCTGCAAGAGATTGGAGCCAGCAGTAAGTCAATAAGTATGGTAGAAATGATACTACAAGAAATGAAAAGTATGGTAAAAATGAATAATAATACAACGGAAAAGTTCAAAGTCAAACAAGGACTAAGACAAGGAGATCCGTTATCGTCCATTCTATTTAGTGTAGTACTGGAAAACGCCGCAATGATGGAGCCAACGTCAACATAAGTGGTCTGGTATAACAAAAAAGACACGAACTTATAGCATTTGCGGAAGATGTGGTGATACTAGCGAGAAGCAAGAGAAGAAAAAATAAATACAACTAGTAGGCTGGAAGAAAAGGCAAGAAAAATGGGATTAATAATGAATCAGGATAAATCAAAGTATATGGAGTGGACTACTAAAGAATTCAAAAAAGGAAACTATGTAATAATAAAACCAAATAACGAAGAACTAAAATTTGAAGAAGTGGACAGATACATATCTCTAAGCACACTATTTACAAGAGAGCCTAGCATCGATAAGGAGATCGACGCAAGGATAATGTCAGGGAACAGCAGGTGTTGAGGGGGGGGGGGGGGGGTGCTGAAGAGAAATAAAAAGAAATAAAACATCTTCAGGAACGCGAAAGTGTTGCTATACAAAACGGTAATAAGACCTACTGTAACGTATTCCTGCGAAACATGGACCCAAAATATTAGAGATCAGACAAGGTTGGAAATATGGGAAAGAAAGGTACTGAGAAAGATTTTTGAGGAAAAATTTGGAGAGATGTAGCTAAGGAGAACGAATAATGAAGTGAGGGAACTCTATAACGAAACAAATATAATTGGGGTAATCCAAGTGCAAAGTTTACGGTGGATGGGTCACGTGCATAGAATGGAGGAAGTGAGAATTCCAAGGATGGTATTGAACAGCACAATAGGAAGACAGCGGGGGAAGGGAAGACCAAGAACCAGATGAAAGGAGGACGTGTCGAAGGATTTGAAGAAACTAAACATCACAGGATGGAAACAGAAAGCGCTGAATAAGAGGATATGGAAGGAAATAACCAAACAAGCCATGGGCAAGCTAGGCTCGCCGTGATAAACTATATATACAAAACATGAAAGATTACCAATTTGTATGTATGCTATATGGCACGAAATTTTAAGCAGGGTCAATGTTGCTAGCAAAATGCTTCAAACTGAAAATTCAAATTTAAAGGATCCCACAAATAATTTAAACAATTTAATTAGCTTTTTCCAACAGTTCCATTCAGATGAGAAATTCAATTCTTTACTTGAAACCGCGAAAAAGTTAGCAGATGAGTTGGAAATTAGTCCCCAGTTTAAAGAAAATATACTACGTAGGCGTAAAAAGAGCATGTTTGATTACGAGGGTCCCGATGAACAACCGATGAACCCGGAAATTAAATATAAAGTGATATTTAAGGACACAATAAAATTGGAAAAGTGTAATTCCTTAAACATGTTGCAATATATTTATAAAAACAATTTATTGTCAATTTTTCCTAATTTGGCTACTTCCTTAAGGATGTTGTTAACACTTTCGGTATCAGTTGCAGCTGGGGAGAGATCTTTCTCTAAGTTAGAAATGATTAATACCTATCTTCTTCTTCTGCAAGTGCCTATCCGTTCCGGATGTTGGCTATCATATTGGCTATCTTTACTTTGTTCACAGCTGCCCGGAAGAGGCCTGTGGTTGCCGTGGACAACCAACTCCAACACCAACACCAACACCAACCATCCTTAAGGATGTTGTTAACACTTCCGGTATCAGGCGCAGCTGGGGAGAGATCTTTCTCTAAGTTAAAAATGATTAAATCCTATCTTCTTCTTCTTCTGTAAGTGCCTATCCATTCCGGATGTTGGCTATCATATTGGCTATCTTTACTCTGTTCACAGCTGCCCGGAAGAGGCCTGTGGTTGTCGTGGAGAACCAACTCCTCAAGTTTTTAAGCCACGAGATTTTTCTTCTCCCAATGTTTCTTTTTCTTTCAACTTTGCCTTGTAGTATGCACTGAAGGAGTCCGTATCTACTAGAGTTGCGCATGATGTGTCCCAGGTATTGTAGTTTCCTGGTTTTAATCGTGGTCAGGATTTCTGTGGTTTTGTCCTTTTTCTTAGTATTTCGGCATTGGTAATACGGTCTTTCCATGATGTCCTTAATATCCTTCTGTAGCGCCACATTTCATATGCTTCTAGTTTTTTTGTGTTAGCAACCGTCAGCGTCCAAGCTTCCATTCCATAAAATAACACAGAGAATACGTAGCAACTTAAGAGTCTCATTTTGGTGTCTTTAGTTAGATCACGACTTTTAAAGGCTGTGGCCATTATATTGATATATTTCTGATGTTTTCAATCTTGCTTTTTATTTCCTGAGTCTGGTCCCATTGCTCATTAATAACGGTGCCTAGATATACATATTTTTTAACTCTTTCGATGTTCCCCTGTTCCAGCTCCAGTTGCTGTTGGTGATGTTGTGGGTTGTTCTTACTAATGATCATGAATTTGGTCTTGTCCATGTTGATGTCTAGTCCATATCTGTGAGTAGTGTTTATTAAGCTATTCAGTATTAGTTTTAAGTCTTCTATGTTGTAGGCTATGATCATGGTATCATCTACGTATCTGATGTTGTTTATACGTTTTCCGTTTAAAGAAATTCCTTGTGTATTTACTAGGGCTTCCCAAAATATGACTTCAGAATAGATGTTAAATAGCAGAGGAGACAGTACACATCCCTGCCTCATACCACGTAGAATTTTTATTCTTTCTGTGCTATCGTCTCCGATTCTTACGATTGCCGTTTGGTTCCAGTATAGGTTTGTAATTATTCTGAGGTCTTTATCGTCTATTCCTGCGCTTTTCAAAATTTGTATCAATTTTTGGTGTTGGACTCTGTTAAAGGGCTTTTTGTAATCAACGATACACGCGTATACATCACAATTCATGTCTCTGCGTCTCTGTACTAATACTTGCACACTAAAGAGAGCTTCCCTTGTCCCGACTGCGTCTCTAAATCGAAATTGTGTGGGTCCCTGTTGTCCTTTCACTTTATTGTATATTCTTTTATGTATAATTATTAGAAACACTTTCATAAGGTGGCTCATTAGGGGGGAGCTCATAATACTAATAAATGATTAAATGAAATGAAATAATGGAGAACTGTCCCAGTGCTATAAATTTAAATTTTCGTTTGACCTTTGGGTTTGGGCAAATTTCTTTTCTGGTCGTCCTCTCAGCACCTGGTTTTACAGGGAACGAATGAACGTTATATTGCAGCACAGTTCGTACACCCTTTATGCCTCCTCTGTTCATAAGTTACGGTTTTGAAATATGATATCTGAATCGAATCCGCTAGGGGGAACTTGAAGAAGTGCAATAAACAAGTTCGGCCTTAGCAAAGTTGGCTGTATGCAACATTACGTATTGGTTTATAATATAGATGACGTCCGTAAAGAAAATTGCTCGCCGGTAAATGGCGCAGACACGTGTCCCCCGTTCCTAGGAGGGCAACTAAAACCGCCATCTGGAGACGATAGTTTTACAACTTCAATTCATGGACAGCCTTAATTAAATACCAGCGGATAATAAAGTTTTCATGTACTGCACTATATTGCAAAACCCAGTAACGGCCCAGGCCGCGATTTATGTTACGGTGAGGTCGGTTTTTGACCCTCCCGATACAGATGCACTCCATGCGGGGGATGTAAAGTTGCGTTTAACTGCTGAAAATTATCGCGTTAAGTTATGCACTTGATTTGCCAAGTAGTTCTTGTGGCACAATGCGGGAGCTCCTTTTGTGCGCTCCAAGGGGGCCCTTGAAACGTCGGTTGGCGTGCGGAAAAATGCTCGCCTCTGAATCAACACGAACTTAAAACATTTCGGCGGACAAAGAAAACAGGAAGGAAGGATTTCTAGGCGTAATAGCGTTTTGATTGCATTAAATAATGATCGCGGGAAAAAAGTCGCAACACAGGGAGCGCGTATGGTATTTTTCACATAAATCACGCGCCATTCAGTAGATAAAAATCCTCTAGTGGGAGTAGGAAGTTATCAACGGAATTCCATTAGGTTCGCACGGCGCCCAATAGAAAATCCCCCGGATTTGTAAATCCGGCGAGTCATTACGGATTCCCCCCCATAAGAAAGTTTCTAACAAAATGCAAAGAGAGCAAATTACCACAATCTCCATCAGTACGTTGTAGGCCTTAGAAACAATCTGAGATCACAGAGATTACACCACCCTCTCTTTACACCCCTAAGGCCCGGGGGGCAAATCTGCGAATCCATTACAATAGATACTGTAATTGGCAGGCGCTTCGCAAGCAGCACAGATGACAAGTTATCAACGACGAAAAAGAAACTATGACCACGCGCTTTCATCAAACTTTGCAACGTTAATTTCGTTTTATGCCATTTAGCCATCCGCCGAGAGGCACCTCATTTCAAGACACAAAGGGAATTATTTAATTGCGGACGTTAAATATTTAAACCACGACGTCGCGTGGCTTTGCAGCGAATTCAAATACAACTCCCACAAAGCTCATTCGAATGAAATAAAACGCCAATATTTATACACCATCGGATTGAGGCCGCACAAAAGCAGGTAGCCAAGGCCTTTTCATCCCAGGATTAACTCCTCCAGTGCGGGTCGTTAACGCACGTTAATGCCCGCTTATTATTGAAATAAATTAATAAATAGTGCGCCGGCCGATGGGCTTCTGCCCGTTTGCTTTGTTGTCCGTCCAACCCTTTCAGACTCAATTTGCACCGGACAACGGTGAAATTAATAAATATCGATCAAAATATAATGTTTGCTTTATTTTACGCTGGCGCTTCATTAGCGTCGGTCAAAGGGTCCGCCCGATTGACAGTTCGTTTACCGTACAGGTCCGCACTTGAATCGGTTTTGTGTTCACGCACTTTGCCCACGCCGATTAGGGCGGTTTATGAATATTTAGGCAGCGCGGTGTTACTCGCACAGATGATCAAATTAGAGATTCATGACTGGAAACGCCGATTGATACATCGCGAATCATTTGTTTCAGCGGGCGGCACAGCCAACGGTTCGCATTGTAATTTATACGCAAAAAAAAAAAAAACGCTGAAATGTGATATCATTCATAGTCATTCGTGTGGAAAAGTGGAAAGCATCAAAAATCATGTATTTTCAGGTAAAATATCACACAAACAGTTATAAAACAAATCATTTTATTATTTATTATTCAGGATCAATGTAAATAATATTGAAACGACGTTTTTATGTCACACCATACACGAGGTCTAATCAATACTTATAGGGAACGATTTTATACATAATGTATGCTTTTACATGTAATTGGCACAAGTCAAATTAATGGTTATTTATAACATGAGTACAAGTATCTCATTTTTTTTTTCTAATGATACCTATGCTCATAGCATTCAGCAGTGCTTCAGCTATTATAAAGTTTAAAATTATTGATTATCCATCGATTCAAATTTCATGGCAATATTTTTGAACATTGGAACCATGTAATTTAGGTCCACCAAACTGCTGATTTGCTCTTAAGTTTAGCTACAAAATAGCGCTGCTAATAAATTACTCTTACATTTGTTCCACGTTTTTGATTTTATTTTTACGGTAGTCATCTGTAGTTTGTAGTGATACAAATTTGGTGCACCGCTGTGTATAACTTTACAGACCTGGTAGCCTGAGTTGCTGGCAAACCTAAATTAAAATCAATTATTATTGAGGTATGCAATAATTCAGCGGGTCAGTTTCAATTTATCGTATCGCCGAAGTCTGTTTGTGAAACCGTTCGAACACTCATAAATCCTTTACGTGCCAAAATCAACTTCTGCATACGGACCGTAACGGCCGCCGTAATTCAGGGGTTTTGGTTGCCGGTCGGATGACCGTACATGATTTAGGCTAATATTCCAGTAGTTGCTCTCTGAATTATCGACAAGCCAGGTGAAAATTTAATCCGAACAATGAATGAATGATATATAAGGCTCGAGCTGTTAAAAGGCGATTACAAATAGGCTTGCATTATAAATTAGGTTTAATGTGGACCACTGTGGAAGCAATTTTCTCAAATTATTCAATAGTAGTATTACACCATATCATATGTACACAATTATTCTTTATTAGACCATCGATCAAACCATTAAGCGTCTTAAATAAATAACACTTACAACTTTGATAATACCACATTTGTTTAGAAAAAGCGTCTATAGTTTCAACAAAGACCTGCTCATTTTCGAAATGCAAGCACTTTTTGAAAATTAGGTACATCAGACAGATGAGACGTTTGACATGAACTGCACAAATGTCTCATCTGTCTGATGTACCTAATTTTTAAAATGTGATTTTTATTTCACTTCTTGAGTTCCACTTTTGGATTGTTTAATGGTAACATCTAAGATTTCATTTTTCGCAATTAAGTAACCTAACCTAACCTATCCTAACCTTACCTAATTTTCAAAATGTGATTTTTTCACCATAAGTTCCACTCTTGGATTGTGTAATGGTAACATCTAAGCTTTCATTTTTCGTAATTAATTGTTTATAATTTGAAAAACAACAGAGTTTTTCTCATTTCAAAAACACACTTCCATTCTGCCTCACCCTGTATAAGTAACCTAACCGAACCTAACCTATCCTAACCTTACCTAAGATTCAAAATGTGATTTTTTAGCATGAGTTCCACTCTTGGATTGATTAGTGGTAACATCTAAGCTTTCATTTTTCGTAATTAAGTGATTATAATTTCAAAAACAACAGAGTTTTTCTCATTTCAAATACACACTTCCATTCTGCCTCACCCTGTATAAGTAACCTAACCGAACCTAACCTATCCTAACCTTACCTAAGTTTCAACATGTGATTTTTTAGCATGAGGTCGACTCTTGGATTGTTTAATGGTAACATCTAAGCTTTCATTTTTCGTAATTAAGTGTTTATAATTTGAAAAACAGCAGAGTTTTTCTCATTTCAAAGACACACTTCCATTCTGCCTCACCCTGTATAAATAACCTAACCGAACCTAACCTGTCCTAACCTTACCTAAGTTTAAAAATGTGATTTTTTAGCATGAGTTCCACTCTTGGATTATTTAGTGGTAACATCTAAGCTTTCATTTTTCGTAATTAAGTGTTTATAATTTGAAAAACAGCAGAGTTTTTCTCATTTCAAAAACACACTTCCATTCTGCCTCAACCTGTAGAAATTGCATAGATACAGTATAAAACGACAATGTTATAGATTACTTGTTGGTACAAAAAAATCTAATATAACATTAAAAAAAACTGGAAATCAATAGAGTACTTCATAGAGGGTGAGAATTCAATGATGTCACATCAATTATTTTCCATTTCAATTTTTCAAGACCGAATCCCTCTCACTATAATCCCAACGAACCCTAACACCATGGGATTACTAAGCTTTTGTATCCAGTCCAGTTTCCCATTGTGCATTCACATATTAAAACCGACACAATATGGTGCACACTTACCATTAGGCCGTTAATTCAGTATAAATTATATTTACGAATGCAATGTGAAAACCGGGCAACTTCAATGTGTTCAGTTATCACATGAACCGTTGAAAACCAGAGTGGTGTGTTTTTTTTTTTTTATTCAGATAAGTCTAGAAATGTACAAAAGACAATATCCCATATATATTTCTGGACTTCTGGACTAGAAATATGAACTTACACCACTCTGGTTTACAACGGCTCACTTGTTAGTAGCTCAATAGCAAACTTTGATTAGTATGTAGCGAAATTAGGCACTTACAGCTTACAGCTTTTGATTAATTAGTCCATTGTTTATTTTCGTAGATACAATTAAAATAAAAATAAATAAAAATTAGATAAAAAGCAACCGTCGATTTGGATCGTACTAAAAGTTATGAATGCTATATCTAGATAATCTATACCTTTTCAAGTTCAGATTGAGACCAATCAAGTTCAAAATGAGACCAATAAATTTAAAATTGAGACCTATCAAGTTCAAATTGAGACCAATCAATTTCAAATTGAGACCAATCAATTTTAAATTGAGACTAAACAAAATCAAGTTGACATTAAACAATATCAAGTTGAGAGTAAGCAAATTAAAAATCATTATGACAATATAATTAATTCATAAGTGTTGTATTAAAAATACCACACTACATAAAAAAGCAGAAGCAGTACATCTCAAGATGCAGCTGCGTGTATTTATAATAATAATGGAGATGGGAAAACCATTGCTAATACGATGGGCATGATCATTAATTCAAAAATAATCACTTACTTCGATTAGCCGTATGGCCCAAAGTTGAACCCGATTGAGAATGCATGGCCAGTTATGAAATCTGGCGTGAAAGTAGATTTGGCGGTACAAATACCACAATGTTTCAATGGAGAAGGCAGGAATAATATGACACAGACTGTAGCCTTAAAAAGTCTGAAAACATAATTAATGAAAACGTAGAAAAATGTATGTTGTCAATAATTGTGCCAGATTTGTGGCAGATATAAAAAAAATGTATCCCTGAAGGGTTAAACATGGAAGAAATGTACTTTTAGTTTAGTAGTATATTCCTTAGATTGTTTTAATCTTTGTTGTATAATGTTAATATATGTTAATATTTCGTTAATATACATATTGGTATTATTTTCAAATTGAAATTGGCTATTGTCAACTTGATTTTGATTAATCTCAATTTGAAATTGAAAATCTCATTTAGAAGTTGTTAGATCTCAAATTTAATTTGTTTCAATTCAATTTGAATTTTATTTATTCCAATTTGAAATTGATTGGTCTCAATTTGAATTTGTTACTTACCGAAATGAAATTGATTGGTCTCATTTTGAACTTAAAAAGGTCTAGTTGATCTGTTCTTGGCGAAATTAGGCACTTACAGCATACAGGCATCTGATTAACAAGTCCACTGTTTATTTTAATTGATACAATAATTGTAAACACAATGATAAGGATAAAAAGCAACTGTCTATTTGGAACATTATAAAAGTTTATGATTGCTGTGTCTAGAAGAAACGTTATGTTTTATTAACCAAAGTAATACCATAACCATAGTTGTAATAAGTCCAATAAACTCCAAAAATATACAAGGAATTAAGGGACATGTCCCTGGATCAATTTCTGGACCTTTCTAAACCAGCAAGAAGCAAGTGTTATTCCTGAAGAAATTCTTGCAAAAGCTGCAAATGCTACTGAAAGTTTAGTTCCCAAGAAGTCTAAGGAATCGTATGATAGAGATATCATAAATTTAAATACTCGATGGTCGAACTTTGAGGCCACTACCGAGTTATCTATTTAGAGTGAGACCTTTTTATGCTGGTAAGGCAATTTAGTTACCATTTTGTGTTATCTAAATTATTTTTTAAATTTCAATTTATGATTATGTGTTATTTATTATGTTATGTTATGTTATGTTATTTGAATATTTACCCCTCACGCATATCCGTTTGTTCAAATATAGCTCCCCCCATTTCGACGATCGCAAAAAACGAAATCTTGACCCTTATGTAAATCCTTATGGTAAACTGCTGTAGAAGTCTCATAGCCTGTCTACTATTATGTTTTTAGTAGAACTGCACAGGTCTTTGGATTTGGAGGGAAATATAATATCATACTGGTCATTCACTTAAAAATATGTACTTTCTACATAATGGGACGGGCTAGAATATAACTAAAATATCGATGCGCTTAGCCCAAAAAAAAAACACTTTTTAATACGATATTAAAAATTGATAAATTAACCTTATGGTGCCTTTCTAACAGTAAAATTAATGAATTATTCCTCCAAAATGATTGTATTTCAATCTTACTTAAATAACTAAATTGATATATAAATGTGAATCTGATGTCTTAGAAATTATTGTTCTTCCTAACAATAATTTATAATCAATCAAATAGAACTTTCATTCAATAGTCTCTGTCATTGTTACCTATTTAATAGGCATTTTGCGTGATCTATTGTATACGCATTCACATCAGCCAAGACATAAATCATTGTTTCGTCCTTAATGTAGATGCGTTTATTTTGTAAGATACGCGGGGGACCTCCGCTTCAGTAAACGGAGACGCCATGCTGGGGAAACATAGGTGAGAATGGGTCGTAAAAGGGTAGCGAAATGAGAAGAGGGTGAGCCGCAGGGGCAATCGTTTATTTTTAGTGGATTAAGTGGATGGGGCACTAATCTTCGACATGATTGATTCAACGATAACGACGCGAATTGCACTGCCTTGCTTTAATAATTCATTACGGATGCAGCGCTGTAAGCCGAGGGGGTTGCTTTGAAGGTTTGGCAGGTTTATGAAATACAACTGCTTGTATTTTATTTAGAAGGGATTTCCGAAAATAGGGGGGTATTGAAAGGAATCAAAGAGTGGATTGTAGCTGAAGATTTATGGGAATCTAAAAATATTTGTGGTTGATCTACCGGATTTGCTGTCATCATATTTTTTTTGAAGTTTCATTTAGTTGTTGACTTAATTACAGATATTCTTGTTCTTATAGTGCATCTTCTATCGGGGCCATTCGGACTTTATTGGTTGTTTCCTCGGAATCGTTGACTAGTTCGGAATTTCAGATATGCCTATGTGTATAAGAACTCTTATGGGATTTAAATTTCAGTATTAATCTGTTGAATTTAAAAGCACTTAGCGACGTCACTTATGGTAAATCGTACAATTAATTGCTGCCGACAGGAACTTGAAATAATGGCAGGTTATCAGCGGCGTACACGGCGATGAAATGTAAAGTATCGAGAGAGACGAGTAATTAATACATTACGCCTACTGCCCGTCTCAAAAATCCTGAATTCCAATGGCTCGTGGCCCACGCGATTCACGGGAACGGGTCCGTCCGTACGTGGGTACGTTTTGTCAACTTATGTGGTCTTCAGCGCTAATATCCGATGTATTGGATTACGCCTGGCGAAGGATCTGATAGCCTGTCAGCGGAGAGCGTGAATCGCGATTGCCGTAATTTAAGAACCTCGTAAAAAGCGTGATATAAGCCAGGCTTTCAGTACAATCGTAAGTGTTGCACGTAAAGAGACGATAATTGGAATGTGGAGTGTCTGAAGGAATGATGCTTACTCGAAAATGCACTTTTGTGGCTCAAAAGCGCACATAGAAAATTTAGTTAACGTAATGATAAAATCACGTCGATTTTTCGTTAAACTTAGTTACAAAAAAACAAGTTTAATATAACGTATTAGATACAAATCGTTATCTACGACTGCTCCGAATTACGAAAATTATACTTTTGAATTGAATTCGATGAAAAATCAGAACGTCATAGTATGTATATAGAACCATAGCAACATGTAATTTGAATGTCAATTTAACCTTCAAAACTTCAAGAATTTAAACTTTAGAAACAGTAAGTATTGAAACCTAGATGTAACATAAAATATTGCATTTTCAAATGCATTTACCTCGACGTTTTTTGGTCACTTTTTCTTGTAAGCCCACGATATGTTACTTTTTCGTTCGCTTTTCAGATACAAAAATGTTGTTATGTAAAAGTAAATCAGATGTTTCGGGTTTAACAACCACGTGCTAAATAATGTATTGCTGTGGTTTATATCATGCACAGCTGAACATGATGGTAATTAAATTTCAATTCCAAAACTCCCAACATGAATCTAGCGCTTTTTTAAATTTTTTTAAAAATAATAAATATTGAAAACTAGATGTAACATAAAATATAGAATTTTCAAATGCATTTATATCGAACATTTTTTGGGCACGTTTTCTTGTAAGCCCACGATATGCTATGTTCGCTTTTCAAATACAAAAATGTTGTTATGTAAAAGTAAATCAAAAGTTTTGGATTTAACAACCAAGTGCTTAATAATGTATTGCCGTGGTTTATATCATGCACAGCTGAACGTGATGGTCATTAAATTTTAATTCCAAAACTGCGACCATGTTTAAAAACTTCAAAATCAATATATGTGGCGTTCATTGTAATACTGGCGTAAGTAATTTTTTTTCAAATATTATTTTTTTGCGCAAATTAATAGGATTTTTTTTATATCTTTCCATTTAAAAGTGAATCAACTCCCAGTTGCACTATAATTTCTTTACATGGCGTTACTTGTTCATACAGTGAACTTAAATGTCTAAATAATTCATTATAATAGTGAAGTATGTCCGGAGACGATTCACTTGTACATAAGAATACAGAAGAGTTTACTGATTCTGGGCTTGAATATCAGCCTAAAACTAAAGAAAACTCTACAGAATCTGGTAATTTATAAAAATAATTAATTCTAACTACAACCACAAAATGCCATTTTTTTAAATTAATTTCGAAAATTTTGATTGTGGGTGTCCGAAAAAATATATTGTGTTATTTACAGGCAGTAAAGGAAAAGTTGTATTTGAAACATTCTGGAATTTAAAAGATTTCAATTTGCAAACTTCATATCAATATGCATTAGTACAAAAAACAATAGAAAACGTTCAAAAGATCGTTTCTCGTACTGGAAAAAATATTTCGTTTAAGTATTTTATAAAGCCCAGTAAGAAGACATAATCTTGTGCACATAATAATCTGTGTGTAAGTAATATTTTCTCAAAACGTTTAAAATAAATGATGGAAGATTATATCGAATACTTTCTCACAATGATGTCCCAAAACCCAAAGGAACGTGGTACAACTAGTTCACGAAACGATGATGATTGTGATGCCATTGCCCACATTCAAAGTTTTCCAGCCTATCAAAGCCACTATACACGAAACAATAATCTTAATAGAAATCCTGGTTTGACTATATATACTATATGTAAGATGTCGATCTGTATAAAGAAATGTGGGAAACTGAAATGACTGAATCCAAGAAACTAAATATTATATTAAAATATTTATACCAAATTTAAAACAATTTTAAAACACCACGACAAGACAGCTGCAAGAATTGCGATGACTTAAATTTGAAAATACAGGGAGCAAATAATGTAAACGTTTAGAAGGAGCTTGAGACGCAAAGAAAGTTGCATCAACGAAAAGCAGATTCGAAAAAAAAAGAGAAAAGAGAAAACCTTCAAACTGATTCTAGGAAAATAAATGAAGCTTACGTATTGACATTTGACGCAAAAAGCTTTAGCCTACCCAAAATTAACATCCTCAGTAACATAGTATAAAATAAACCTCTATTTATATAATCTGGGAATACATTGTTTCAACAATAGTACGGGATACGGGATGTATGTTTGGGTAGAAATTGAAGGCGGAAGGGGATCTCAAGGCAGTCCTGTCTTGTTAAGCATTTAAAAACTAATATGTCAATACAAAAACACATTATTATGTATTCAGATTCATGTACTAAACAAATTCGCAACATTGAAACAACCATCTCTCTTCTGAAGCTCTTACAAGACCTTAAGACTAGTATTGACACTTTAGACCACAAGTTCTTGGTATATGGGCACTCATATCTTCCAAATGATGGGGAATTTGGAGTAATCTAGCCCAAATCAATGGATTAATATATTAAGAACGGCCAAACGAAAGGACCCCAATTTTATTGTTTCCCAAATGAATCGAACTCAATTTTTAAGAACTCCTACTTTAGAAAAATCCATTACAAACAGAAAAAAGGCTACTTGTGGTTATGAGTTTAATTGGCTAAACATTAGATGGCTGAGGTTTTAAAGCGATTAGCTTTTACAATTTAAATTTAAAGAATCATTAAACTCAAATATATCGTTTTTCGAAGTAGACCTAAGTTAAATGTAGCAAGGGCGACCAATAAACAATTTGAACCACATTCAGCTAGATTCATTCTATCTATCAAGAAGATCACTATTGCAAAGAAGAAAGAATGCCTGATCTTTTACTTTCTACCGTACACTCCACCAATTTATCACGGGTACTATAAAAACCTTCCAGTTCATATACCTATCCGTTCAAGCACACCTACTTCCGATGATGAAATCACTTATGATTAAAGAGCAAAAATCACTATAAGAGTGAAGTAACTCCATAGAAAAGAAAGTTATATTCTATATTTATTACAAATATTGATCTCAATTATTCATTTGTTATGTTTTTATAATCTTGAATCTTTCATAAATAATAAAAGTTAGTAATCAATAGAAACTAGTTTCATTATTTTTTTCTATAGATGCTTTTGCAAAACGCTTAATATTGAAACATGCAATCAGATGGAGATAAGTCACTTTTACAATAAACGACACATATATTGAAAACTAGATGTAACATAAAATATTGAATTTTCAAATGCATTTATCTCGAAAGTTTTTCGGTCACTTTTTCTTGTAAGCCCACGATATGCTGCTTTTTCTTCCGCTTTTCAAATACAAAAATAAAAGTAAATTAGAAGTTTGGGCATTAACAACCACGTGCTAAATAATGTTTTGCTGTGGTTTATATCATGTACAGCTGAACATGATGCTCATTAAATTTTAATCCCCAAACTCCGAACATGTACCCCCCTGAAATATTATGATAACTACAATCAGAACTGTAGCAAATGTACCATACATTTCCTGATCCCGAACTTGCCATGTTATTGTACTTACTAAACTCAATGTTCAGTCCGATGTTGAGTGTAACAATTAGATGAATGTAATTTTCTGTATTTGCCCCGAGGTACACTTCTGGATGATATTTTGTCTTGCACATTGCTGCTGGTTGGCCACTTGGCAGATGGGGTTGTGGTATTTCCGTCGGGCGTGTTTCTTAATTGCGGGCCTGTTTAATTCCTTCAAATGTCCGCCCCGAAAATTTAAAAGGCGCCCGCTTAATTAAACGTGATTGATGAAATTAACAATTAGGGCAGAGGCGCGGGGCGTTCGCCGGTTTTGACGCAATAATCCCTCTCGAGATTGGCAAGAAAGGGACTCGCTGTATTTTATCACTTACAGCCCCGTCTGTCAACTTTGACGTGATCACTCCCTCCCTTGCGCGAAGGGTGGTAATGTTTTAATCCTGTCACAACCATATATACAGCACACGGCGAGGTATACTCCACGCTCGGGGTATTAAATGAAATATACTGGGTCAATAAGTTCTAAGGGTAGCAAATATTCTACCTCAATGAATCTCAATCCTGGTGATATAAAACCTCTCCGTGCCTTAATTGAAAAACTTTTCATTATGCACGTTTCTAAAGTGGGCCTGTAGTATTGCAATCGATCGCCTCGGATGCGAGTGCATGATTCCCGGCGCTCCGAAGTAATTTCTCGGAATCCCTCGCATCGGATTCTTTTAATTGCGGATTTGCTCCACGATCGGGAACTCCGTGGCGAAAAATACTATAATGGATTCGTTATTAGATCGTTATTTAATTTGGCAAATAAATTAGAGCTCGGCCGCCCTGGACGCATCTGCTTTCAGAATTACAATTCCAGGGAAGAGCAAACCTATTTACGGAGATTGTTAGTGCACATTCAGCCGCTGAAAGGAAAGGAGACAGTGGGAGAAGCTGTAGTGCTGTAAGGGATGTAAACGTATCAAGTGATGTTGCCTACAAATCCCGGGATCATATTGTTGCAGCGTCGAGCAGACACTATAATTACTTAAAACTAATAACTTAAGCGACTCGCTAACTATTGTGACGGATAGCTCCACGCTTTCCGCAAGTGAAAATTATTCACGAAACGCGGATGCAACGAAATTTAATTAATTACTGTTGCAATGGGCATTTTTCTACCCAAATTATCGTGTGCAGGCATTTTATTGCAATGAGCATAATAATAATACGTCTCAAGTTGTATTCCGCAAGAAAAATCCTATTTTAATATGAAATGTCTTTATTAGTAATTGCTATTACAGAAAATGAGACGATAAATAACACATAAGTTTACAAGTGCTTTTAAATTTCGAAATTTTATTAAAAACTAAAAATATTAAAATCATTCTACAGTAAAATATTTGCTCATTTCTTTAAATATTTCAATAACCAAGTTAAAGTTTACTTTTGAAAGGTTTTTGCATGTTGCATGCTCTGAAAGCAATAATTATAGATGCAGCAAAAAGAGTATGCTGAGTAAACAAACAAAGTAAATACAAAAAACAAACAGCTTGGTGGACAAAGGAAATAAAAGAACAAATTAAGAACAAGAAACAAAAATGGCTGAAGTACCTGAACAAGACAACACAAAGCAGCTATGAAGAGTAGAAGAAGGAAAGAATAAAACTATAGTAATGATAATGAACGAGAAACAAAAGACATATTAGGAATTTGGGTGCAAAATGGAAGAAACGAAAAAGGGAACCAAAAAATGTTCTTCAAGACACTAAAAAGCCTTAGGAATGATAAGAAAGAAGAATATATGAGAATAAAAAATGAAAACAGAACAATACTGACTAGTGGTGAAGAAATAATGGGAAGATGGAAAAGGTACTTCCAGAAACTACTCAATGAAAATTATGAACCAAGAGAAGATGAAGTAGAAAACGCAACAATAGAAGAAAGACAGGAAGCTGAAGATGAAATAACGGAAGAAGAAATAGAGGAAGTGATTGAAGGCTTGAAAAATGGAAAAACTCCGGGTGTGGACAAAATTACAGCTGAAATGATTAAGAAAATCGGAGGAGAGGGAAAACGTAAGTTAAAAAGTCTGATGAATAGGACATGGAAGAAAAATTGCCAAAAGAGTGGGAAATAGGAGCGGTAATGCCAATATATAAAACGGGTGATAAGAGTGAATAATGTAGTAATGTAGTAATGTCCCCCTGTAGTAATAACTACAGGGGGATCACACTAATTGGGACAATTACCAAAATGCATGAAATATTATTATTAAAGTTGATGAAATTCTCTATGTTACGAATTATTTACAAATGTATAAGAACACAGAAAAACGTAATAAAGAAGAACAAATAATTTTTAAAAAACATAACATTTTTAAGACATTGTTTACGATATGTTGACAATTTTAACTCTTGGGAGTTATCTATGGAGTTTAATTGTGAAATTTTTATGGAGTCTTGCAAATTTTATCTCCCTTAACAACAATTCTTGGATGTTTTTATACAATCTAAGTTGCGCTGAGATTTAAAAAAACAAATTTTTTAGTACTTTAGAATCCTTAATTTAAATTGAAATCATTACGAAAAATATTATATAAAGAAAAGTAATTTTTAGATGTTTAATATTTTTTAGTGAACTTTATTAGTTGACGATTGCAGTTACAACTTTGTAGTTCTACGATATTAAGTTACAACTGACTGTTATCAAATTGGTGAGAAGATTGATCTTTACATTTCCACTTCGACCGCAGACCCAACATAGTATGATATCGGATCAATAAGAGCGAATAATGCTCTGCCACTTGAAATATACACGAATAGTATGAGCATCATGAACCTGGCATTATTGCAATACAATTAATTAAGCAATAATCAGTTCAAATTACAGAATTCGTTAATGTGTCTGCCTATAAAATAATAAGCTACAGCCACACATATTAAGCATATTACTGCAGGAATTCAAATATCGAATGCATGAAGTGTATTTTCTAATTTCTAGATATTTTTAGATCTTATCTCAGATCTATCTCTATCTCTATATCTATCTATCTCTATATTTAGCATGTCTATATCTTAGATTTTTTGGATTAATTGGAATTGTGATACTTTATGAGCTGTTGCCAGCAATATTTTCTGATATAACCGTCGATTTCAAAGTTGAATATTTTTCGCACAAAATTAAATTTTTCGTTTGAAATAAAGAAAAAATAATAGCCTTGAAACTGGACAATTTCGTCTCGAAATTTAGGGACTGTGTTTGTAAACACAAATATTTTGGAGCTTGTAAAATAACCTTTAAATAAGAGTCAGAACATTTATTTTTGCCAAAAAACATTTATTTGATCTAAATGTGCATTTGGACCGAATTTCCATCATCTTCATTATACAAACTATACCTACTTTTATTGAGAAAAGCATGTATATGCCATCTCATAGTGAAATCCAAATATTTACGATAAGAGTTTATATTTTCAATTTGCTACTCAAATATTACTAACCACAAGAATGACATATAAGTTTTACAGTCAATATTGTCTTCAAAATCTAATTAAAATATTTTATGTTAGGAGTTTACGATTTCAAAGTTATGCCTAAATATTTCGAAATAAATTCATTCATATTTCATAAAAACGAAAAAATACAATAGAAAACCGAATGCAGTATTAAAGCTTTTATCCATTTTTGATGCATTTATATGCGTGCGGATTATAAATAATGTTCGTCGCATGTTGTCATTTAATAAAGCAGTTATGTTTGTACCGTTGAAATAATTATGCAGTATTAAAACCCATACGGGTTTCCATTATAATAAAATATATAAATGGCATTTAATTACAATAAAAAATATAAGAGGCATTTAATTAAGAATAGTGCATAACTGAAACTTAACTATTAAAATGTAAATTAGTTATGGGTGCATAAAGTTTTTCCATTTTCATTCGTTATTTTCTCCGATACGAATTTATTAATGTCAGTTGCGTTTATTTAATTCAGCGAATTAATTAACATACCTGCATTATGAAATGTAATATGTAACATGATATGGGATATAATAATAAATTATGTTATTTTATTTATTTAACTGAGCTGTAATGAAACTCTATGTGTACATATTTTCCAGAGCTTTTATAAAATTGACACAGCTATTGCATATAATTAGTAAATGTTATACAGCCATTAGTTTTAATTAATATATTTAAAATTGAATTAGTATTTTACATGTTATTGAAAGAATATACAGGGTGTCCCGAGACTGCCGCTAAAGCTTCGGGTAGCCTTTTTCTGTCGTGAAAAATGAACACAAAACTGTAGTAAAATGGCCTTCGCAGTTTAGTTTGAACAGAAATAATTAAAGTTTAGCAGAGATTACTGATTTTTTTAACAAAAATAATTTGAAAGATGACTTTTTTTATATACTAACTGTAAACATACTAAACATTAAAAATTACAGTGATCATTGAGACTTTCATAGAAATGGTTAAAAATTTGATAAGACTCAATAAATTTTTGAAAGAACAGATGACATTATACCAGAAATACAGAAATTTTTAAAGAAAAATTAACATTTTGATGAAGTGAACTAATTTTTTTTAGTTATCATGACAAAGCAATTGAAAATATAATAAAAGTCATTGAAGTTATCACAGAACAGTACAAATTTCGACAGAAATAAGGAATTTTGTTAATATTTAAATAATTTTTTTTTAACAAAAATTATCGAAAATTTGACAATTCTAATCCTAAACATTATAACTCGAATAGATTGAAAATTTGTTAGTAATCATCGAAATTTTGAACACTCTCATCAGCAACCGTTGAAATTTTGGGAATAATCATTAAAATATTAACAGAAAAATCAAGATTTTCAGAGTAAATTAATATTTTGATATTAATTATTCACATTTACAAAATAATTGAAAATTTTACACAGTAAATAAAATTTCAACAGAAATAATTTAAGTTTAGTAGAGATAATTGATTTTTCTAATAAAAATAATTGGAAATTTGACAGTTTTTATTAAAATTCTAGCTCTAAACATTCTAAACATTAAAACTTACAGGGATCATTGAGACTTTGATGGAAATGGTAAAAAAATTAATACTACTCATTGTTTTTTAATAGAACAGATCAGATTATACCAGAAATACAGAAATTTTATAAGAACAATTCTAATTTTGATAAAGGAAACAGAAATTTTTATAGTTATCATGACAAAACAATTGAAAATTTGATAAAAGTCGTTGAAGTTATTACAGAACAGTTCAAATTTCTACAGAAACAAGGAATTTTGTAAAATTTAAATAATTTTTTTAACAAAACTTATCGAAAATTTGACAATTCTAACCCTAAACATTATAAATCGAAGTGATAATTGAAACTTTTGTAGAATAGATTGAAAATTTGTTTGTAAACATCGAAATTATATAATAGAGATTTTTGTAACAAAAATAATTAGAAATTTTACATTTTTCATTGATATACTAACTCTGAACATACTAAACATTAAAAATTACAGGATCATTGAGACTTTGATAGAAAAGGGTAAAAATTTGATAAGAGTCAAGAAATTTTTTCAAGAACAGATGAGATTATACCAGAAATGCAGAAAATTTGAAAGAACAATAAAAATGTTGATGAAGTGAACTGATTTTTTTTTAGTTATCATAACAAAACAATTGTAAATGTAATAAAAGTTATTGAAGTTATTACAGAACAGTACAAATTTCGACAGAAATAAGGAATTTTGTTAAATTTAAATGATTTTTTTCACAGAAATTATCGCAACCCTAAACATTAAAAATCGAAATGATTATTGAAACTTTTGTAGAATAGGTAGAACATTTGTTAGTGATCATCAAAATTTTGTCAGAATAGTTAAAATTATCCCTGAAATAATGACATGTTGGTAAAAACGCTATAAAAATACAGAAATTTTGTATGAACAATTCAAATTTTGATAAAGGAAACTGAATTTTTTATAGTTATCATGACAAAACAATTGAAAATATCATAAAAGTCATTGAAGTTATTACACAACAGTATAAATTTCGACAGAAATAAGGAATTTTGTAAAATTTCAATGATTTTTTTAATATAAATTATCGAAAATTTGACAGCTCTAACCCTAAACATTATAAATCGAAGTGATCATTGAAACTTTTGTAGAATAGGTTGAAAATTTGTTAGTAATCATCAAAATTTTGACATTAATCATTTACATTTACAAAATAATTGAAAATTTTACAAAGTAAATAAAATTTCAACAGAGATAATTAAAGTTTAGTAGAAATAATTGATTTTTTTAATAAAAATAATTGGAAATTTTAAAGTTTTCAATAATTTTCTAGCTCCAAACATTCTAAACATTAAAAATTACAGGGATCATTGAGACTTTGATGGAAATGGTTAAAAATTTAATACTACTCAAAAAAAAATTTAATAGTACAGATGAGATTATAGAATATAGATTATATTATATTCAGATATACAGAAATTTTTGTAAGAACAAATAAAATTTTGATAAAGGAAACTGAAATTTTTGTAGTTTTCATGACAAAACAATTGCAAATATGATAAAAATCATTAAAATTATTACAGAACAGTTCAAATTTCAACAGAATCAAGGAATATTGTAACATTTAAATGATTTTTTTTTACAGATGTTATCGAAACTTTGACAATTCTAACCCTAAACATTAAAAATCGAAGTGATCATTGAAACTTTTGTAGAATAGATTGAATATTTGTTAGTAATCATTGAAATTTTGACAGAATAGTTAAAATTATATTAGAAATAATGACATTTTTGCAAAAACGCTTGAACACTCATCAACAACCGTTGAAATTTTGAGAATAATCATTTAAATATTAACAGAAAAATCAAGATTTTCTGAGTAAATTAATACTTCGACATTAATCATTCACATTTACAAAATAATTCAAAATTTTACAGAGTAATTAAAATTTCAACAGAAATAATTAAAGTTTAGCAGAGATAACTGATATTTTCAACAAACATAATTGTAAATTTGACATTTTTCGTTGATATACTAACCCTAAACATACTAAACATTGAAAATTACAGTGATCATTGAGACTTTGATGGAATTGGTTAAAAATTTCATAAGAGTCAACAAAATTTTGAAAAAACAGATGAGATTGTACCAGAAATACATACATTTTGTAAGACCAATTTAAATTTTGATAAAGGAAACTGAAATTTGTAGTTATCCTGACTAACAAAACAATTGAAAATATAATAAAAGTCATTGAAGTTGTAATAGAACAGTACAAATTTCGACAGAAATAAGGAATTTTCTAAAATTTTAATGATTTTTTTAACAGAAATTATCGAAACTTTAAAAATTCTAACCCTAAATATAACGATATAACATTAAAAATCGGAGTGATCATTGAAACTTTTAAAGAATATCATGAAAATTTGTTAGTAATTATCGAAATTTTGACAGAATAGTTAAAATTATACCAGAAATAATGACATTTTGGTAAAAACCCTTAAACACTCGTAAGCAACGTAACATTGAAATGATTTTTTTACAAGAAATTATCGAAAATTTGACACTTCTAATCCTAAACATGATCATTGAAACTTTTGTAGAATAGGTTGAAAATTTGTTAGTAATCATCGAAATTTTGACAAATCTTGACATTTTATATAAAATGTATGTTCCCAGATCTCCGTATGAATCTCTTGAACATGATTAAATTAAAAAATTAAGAGTACGATTCACTGAATGTGTCGGTAATTGTAAATAATTGAAGGGTAAAACGAATTTGTGTATTACTCAAAACTCTATTTTTTGAGTTACCTAAGTATAATTCTGTACCCACGATTTTATATACTTATATAACTTTTTTTCCTAAAGTTATGAATAAAAAAGTTCTATATGAAAACACATTTTACTATAGGCTGCCAACGTTAGGTCGCAGTGCTGAAAGGTTGTAAGTAGCCATTACGACCCTGTTTAATCTAATCGAATCTAATCTAGGCTCCCAACAGCTTTATGAGACACGAATTCAGCCAAATTAGAGTAAAGTTGCGCATTTTGGTGCTGATCAATAATCTGCTAACAATCGAACATCGAGTGGTATTTGATAAGATACTTCCTCAACTATACTGCCTGACTGCCACCGCAGTATGGTCTTGGGTTTGAACCCGGGCCAATTTTGTACGAGTCTTGTCTTCATTTGGCTCCATTTCATTGGCATAATAAGTAGAAAATGCCTCGTTTCGATTTCTGTCTCAATTTCAAATTGATGTCTCACTATATGATTATTAATGCAATAATTGTGTGAACAATCTGAAAATATTTAAACTAAAACTAAAATCTGCACGTATACATAACTTGTTTTGTTACATTACTTAGATTGCATTCAATTGACTATTGCACTTGTCACATTTACATATGAAACTTCACACTGGTAGACCAATGAAATAACCCAAGTTATAAATTGTTGGCCAATTAGAATCCACTTAAAGTGATCATTGCTGTCGAACACCTATCACTTTCGAGGAGGTTAAGATTAGGATTACTTTGTAGTATTCTCTGGCGTGGAGCCAACAATTTCTTGCTTTATATTTGTAAGAGATTTGATGCCAAACCGGTTGGAAGACATTTTTATGATATTTATTAAATGTTTGTCAGTGTCAATATGACACGTGCAATAGTCATGCAAAATATGTTTCGTGCATAGTTCCTTGCTTAGATAATACCCGCTAGAGTGATGCACTCGAGCTGGTTGCCGTGCCGCTATAGCGGGTATTATCGGCAAGTCACTATGCACTTAACATATTACTATTGATAATGTAGATCATGTCAACACGATATATTCATATTTAGAAATTATTTTACTTTTCACCCTCGTATGTGGTGATGAAGGAACCTTTACCGTGCCCATTGCGCTGTAAAGATCTTTGTGACAAAGAATATGTTTTTTATGAAAGCTCTGTGTCTTCTTAATCATTGCAGAGTGCAGTAATCGCGTGAGATTTAAAGTAAGATGCACGTAGAAAAACAGCAGGCGAAATGAAATTAGACCCGTGTTCGCTTTGAGCGTGGCGTTTCCATGCATTATACTCGTCCCTTTTAGAAGGATATGAGACGACGGGAGTAAATGGGATGATACATAACAGATTAGACGAGGCGAAATTCGATGACAATTTCTGTTACTCGGGAATAACTTGTAGTGTAGGCGTGCTATTTAATACGCTCCTTGCGTAATTTAGTCCGGATGGCTCCCAAATATAAAACAAAGGCGTGCTTTGCATTTCAAGCATTTTTCCACCGGAGCATCTGCCTCAGGCCGTTGAATTTTTATAAATTAACAAAACCCCGGCGGCGGCATAAATTACACAACGCATTGCTTTTGTGCAGCGGCTTTATTAATTTTGCAAAATTGTGGCGTTCCTAAAGCGTATGCCATCTGTGGTTGCATCGTACTATGAATATCTGCAGTAACTCACTGCCTCCATTCCATTCCACCCCCCGCAAGGCAGCCATGGGTGCAAGCGAGACGGCCGACTGCCACTTAGCGCTTTTCCCTCGAACTATGAAGTCCGTCGGATTTGTGTGGCAAATTAGAGTTCGCGAGATGAATTCCTGATGAGTCGGATTAGTTATTAGATGACAGGTGTTGCTTTACGTATTTAGTATCCCTTATACACGCCGACGTGTACAATCCGGAGTGGTGCGTTTTACGCCGGACGCCCCCTGAATCCCTAATGCCGCCCCTGTAAACGTCAATTTGCCGCAGGCGCAATTCAAATATGATATCGGCGAATTAAGTAGCGAACTGTGTCATTTTCAGCTGACATTAACATGTAATTGGCCGGGCAAATGGTCGTTTTGTGTATGCATCAAGCGGGAGAAAGCGTGTCTCCACGAACCCGAAGCTTTGACGGCTTAAACTCGGACAATGCAAAGTTCACCAGAGCACTGGAGGTCACCCCCACGGCCCCATATATATTTGTTGCAAAATTACCTCAATATTTTCCGACTTAAATAATACAACAAGAAAGCAGAGTTTAGTAGAACTGAGAATTTACCCCCTCAGAATCTTTCAGACGTGTTGGAAACACGTTTTCAGACTTTAATAATTTATCAAATATATTATTCAGGAATTTTATGGTAGAAGCCGATACTTCGTGATAATAGGTCATGTTCGTGGGTATCGCAGTTTAAGTTTCAGGTAGGCAGTGTGTCAGTGCCAGGAGATGAGCTGTGAATACTTGATTCGTAAGTTTTAACATGTCTCTGATCGTCCTCTATTTCGAAACCACGACCACAAATTTATTAAATATTATACTTATATTATATTTATGTGCCCTACATGTACCTGACCTATATAAACATTATTTGTACTGACACCAAATATATATTATTATTATTATTATAAAACATTATTCAAGGGCAATTCCCTCCTGCCCTCTCGAAGATTACACATATCCATATGCAACACCTTGTATATAATTTACGAGTTGTACAAAAACTGCCCTAGTTTTTTTTAAATATCTAAATTGTACTTAAAAACATGCCTTGTAACATATCGCTTTACCCTACATTAATATGCGTTCTACTAATGTACCAATCCATACAAATAAAAAAAAAATCAAACAGTGGCAAAGTTTCCAAGTACTTACATAAATCATTACGTATTTAGTAATCGCTTATATACACATTGAATAATATAGTAACTTTATTGCGTGTAACCGAGGCCTATTCGACGGTTTATTTATTTATTTGGTAACCTTGATGACCCAAATCACGACAACGACAGTCCATTTGTAATATAATTTATATCGATTATTGCCTTCTTCAATAACTTGATGAAAGGTTTCAATTCAGGTCTGTTGAGCACTGAAATCGCGTCGTTCCAAGTCCTAGAATTTCCTTAATGGACGTTTTCGCAATGAAGTTATCTCGTATCGATTGCCTGTCGTTTATTGAATAAAGCGCTCCTGGTCACCTTGCTCACTTCAATTTGTGTCAGTCTTTTATGAGGACGCCTCGGCGATAATTTAAAGTGTGAAGCGGCGAAGCGTAATTCGACTAGTGATGTGATTAATAATTGTTGTGTTTATTATTCATTTATTATTATAATAAGGTATATAATGCAACAAATTTAATATGAAGTAGCAATTATTTTGTAACCTCTAAACCTTTGTAAGGTTCCAAAGTTATACTACCTCTGTTCCATAATAAGTCAGCCATTACCAATTTTTATATTTTCCATAATATGTGAGCCATTACCGATTTTTATTTTTTCCATAATAAGTGAGCCATTGCCGATGTTTATTTTTTACAAAATAATTGAACCAGTTTCGTTTCCAAGAAGTACTATATATTGTTTTCAAAATAATTTTAAAAAAATGTTACTATAAACGAATAGTAGGCAACCGATTTTCCCTACGAAGCTTTGGTTAGTTAATATGTTGTATCTTATAATTATTGTTTGAACAGAATCATTACCTCGTTTTCATATTCTTTTTATATGGTTCTTGATGTACCAAATTTTTCAATTGCCAAAATCATCTTTTCAGTCGTCCATTTTTCTGATGTTTCAGTGAAAACTGAACAATAGCCGTTCGTTTTTCGTTGATTAAATTTGGTCTTCTCATCGTTTGAAACTTCCGGCATTTCCGCTTAAAAATTCGAATTTTAATTGTTGCTTTTGACAAATTAAACTGTCAAATATTTTGACGTCCATTACATGTATAATTAAGAATTTGGCGTATATTAAGTATATTAAAATAGAAATTAAAAAAATAACTAAATGACAATAAGTTTGAAACTCAAATGGCTCACTTATTATGGAATAGAGCTATTATTTTGTATCATTAATATATTATTAAATCCATAATAAAAGTATGTTGTTCTTTCTAAAATGGTTTAATTTTAATAATTTTATTTACGACTCTCAAATAATAACGTAATTGCATGTATAACCACATACACATAAATTCATATTTCACGACTCCTAGAAATTTCTGTTTATTATTTTTCTTATAAAGTAAAAAGTAAATTAGGAAAGACAAAATTAGGAAATTTATTCAATTTAATGACAATTAACTATGTCTACAATTATCTATTTGAATGATATAAAAATACTTGATGATAAGGTTACTGCAAATCACTGCAATTCGTGAACTTTGCAGTAGTAAATGATCATGGAAGCCCTAGAAATCCAAATATTTGTAACGCTGTTATTTTTAATGTGTAAATTGTCATGAAGAATAGTAGAATGATTGCTAATACTAGCAGAACAACATGAATTAGAAAAAAAATATGTAAAAATGTCAATTTTTACCAATATGGTTTTTAATATATTTTATTTTACATTATGGGGCATCTATGGGCTATATAAAACAATAATACCATACAATCATTAAATAATATACTATCATACTAGGTAAATTTTTGTGGGTATGAAATAATACTTTCTGAAGTTATATGTTTATGAACCTATGAACCATTGATGAATTTGGCTTGATAATAGTATTTATCACAGAAGGCAGAATACATTTAATACTAGTAGGTTATAGACTCTGCAGTTATATTGGTATGTAGGATACTAAAAGTGCATAAAATCGTACTGTAATGAACCACTTTATTGCCGATTTTAACTCATTTTTATGCGTAGTTATCGGGAAAATTGTTTGGTAAAACATATCTGCCAAATGTTAAAACTTAGCACACCACATAGAGACAGCCTTTAATAACTTGAAGATAAGTTATTTGCAAAGTTCCCTACCAGGACATTTTGTGATATAGAGATATTTAAAAATATTTAAATATTCTGTGCTGATGTCAACTATACTTGCCAAAATTTCAAAAATTTCGGGCAAAATTTCAATTATATTTACATACTTGTCAATTTTTCAATGATTACTGTCAATTATCACACATTTATTTGTAAAGACTCGGTTTGTATCTCAAATGGTAGTCGTTATCTACTGCTAGGGCTAATTAACTTGGTCAAGTGATAGCAGAATTTAAGAAAAATAAGATTTAAACATTTTTTTCTTATAACAAAATATTATTGCTGTCAAACATTTAATTATTATGCCAAAATGTGTATTCACCATACACAAATTCTCAAATTTTCTATTATTTTTGTCAAAACTTCAACGAATATGTAATATTTTACTAATTCTGCAAAATTTTCAGTAATTTGTAGTATAATTTCTATTATTTGTATCAAGATATAGGTAAGTTAATTTTCGAATTTGAATAATTTTTGGCATAATTTAAATTATTTTGTGATGTTTCTATGGTAACTGTCAATATTGCGATGAATCTTGTAAATATTTCTAACGAAATTTCAAGTTTTGCAAAAATTTCATACTGTCAAATTTTTAAATATTCTTGATGATCATTGATGACTGTGTCTTCAGTATCTGAAAAAATGTCAATAATTTCGGTCAAATTATCAATTAACACTTTTGTCAAATTTTCAATTATTGCTGTCAATTGTCACACATTTTTTGGTAAAGACTACTCTCTTTGTATCTCAAATGCTGGTCGTTTTCAACTGCTACGGCTAATTAGCTTATTAAGTGGTAGCAGTAGGTATGTCAGAAAAAGGAGATTTAAACTTTTTTTTTTAAACTTTAGCTGGCTTTTTATAACTAGTGATTACCTCAACTGCAATTACTTCAACAAGAAAATACTTCAACGTAGAATTATTTCAATAAGAAAATACTTCAACTCGAAAATTCTTCAACTAAAGAACACTTTAACGCTAATTATTTCAACTAAAAATTACTTCAACTCGAAAAAAATTCAACTACATTACTTCAACAAGAAACTACCTAAAATTTTCTTAAATTAATATGCCACACGAAGCACGTAAGTACTTCAACTACATTGGTTGAACTAGCAATTACTCCAACTGCAATTACTTTCACAAGAAAATACTTCAACATCGAATTATATATTATAATAATATAATATAATAATAATCAGAAATAAGAATAAATACAATAAGATTTAATGAGAAATACTTCAACTCGAAAAAACTTCAACTGGAGAACACTTCAACTTCAAATTACCTTCCAATTAATCCAAATTACCACAAAATACTTCAATTAGAGAATACTTCAGCTACAATTCCTTCAACTACATTACTTCAACTAGCAATTACTACAACTGCAATTACTTCAACAAGAAAATACTGCAAATTTTATATTATTTCTGTCAAAACTTATATTAATATGTCAACCGAAGCACGTAAGTACTTCAATAACCACTACTTCAACTACCGATTAGGTTAGGTTAGGTTAGGTTAGGTTAGATGATATTTTTAATAGCTAGTTGAAGTTATGTAGTTGGAGTAATTAATAGTCATAATAATAGTATTGTAGTACATTAGTAATTGCAGTAATGTATGTAGTTGCGATGTAATTATAGTTGAAGTATTGGCTTTTGAAGTAATCACATGGACTCATTTCAACTACCTATGGTTGAAGTAATTGCCACTTGAAGTATATTCTAGTTGAAGTAATCGCACCTTGAAATAATTTAGTCGAAGTTCTTAGTAATTGAGGTAAACGCAAGGTGAAGTAATTTGTAGTTAAAGTAGGTAATTGCAGTTGAAGTGTTCTCTAGTTGAAATATTTTCGAGTTGAAGTAATTAGATTTATGTGTTTATTGTGATCTCTAGTATACCATGTAGTATAGAAGTATTCTCTAGTAATATAATGATATCAATTATTTGAATTTTACATTATATATTTTTTAATTTATACTTATAAGTAGTTGAAGTATTTTCGAGTTGAAGTAATTCTGCGTTGAAGTATTTTCGAGTTGAAGTTATTGCAGTTGAAGTAATCGCTAGTTGAAATAGTTGCAGTAATTGTAGTTGTATTAGTGGTTTTTGAAGTAATCACATGGACCGTATATCATGTTATGTTAGTAATTCTGCAAAATTTTCAATAATTTGTAGTATAATTTCAAACATTTTTATTAAGTCTATTAAAGAGCGTTCGGATAATGAAAGATAGTACTTACTAATTTTAATAATTTTTGGCATAATTGCTATTATTTTGGCATATTTCTAGGATAACTGTCAATATTGCGATGATACCTGCAAATATTTCTACCGAAATTTCAAACCTGCAAATATTTCTACAGAAATTTCAAGTTAAATAAAAATTTCATACTGTCAAATTTTTAAATATTCTGTGATGATTATTGATAATTCTGTCAACTATATCTACCAAATATTCAATCATTTCGTTCAAAATTTCAGTTATATTTGTCCAATTTTCAATATCACTGCTAATTGTTGCATGTAACTCAGTAAAGATTCAGTTTTGTATGTAAAATACTGGTCGTTTCTGCAAAATATAAATAATTACTGTATTTTTTTTTTAAGTTTGTAAAGTTTTTCTACTGCTAGGGCTAATTAACTTAATCCAATTAGAGCAGTATTTCAAATAAAAAAAGTATTAACACAATTCATTATTATAATAAATGTGATTGCTACGAAAGTTTTATTTTATCATAGTATTACTTGAGAAATGTTGTGATGGGCGTAATGATAAATAGATAGTATTTATTTGTGTTAAAGTGCAATAAAGCTAAAGTGCTCGTTATGTTACATTATAAGGTATTGCGACCTAACAAGTCTAAAATTTATCAATTATGATAATTTCTGAAATTGAAGTTGAGAAGGTGTAGTGGTTATAAACTTATATTTCAATGAAAACTTTGTACCTTAATGAATCTCATTAAAGTACAGGTAGTAAGTGTCTTTAATCAATTGAACTATGGGAGTTATTATTTCTATGAGAGCATTATATGATCTTGTGCAACTTCATTGTAGTAATATCAACATTGTAATCTAAGCAAATAATGTGAAACAGTAAAAGTGAAAGCATTACTGATGCATAGAAACTTTATGATGACATTGTGTGTAGTGTAGAGCAATGAAGATGTATAATAGTGTTATTATGTGATGGGGCGAGTTTTAATCATTATTTGAGTAATTCCGTTCGCAAACAGTACATCGTCAAAAGATTTCCTCCTATTGTCCTTTTTATTAATGCAATATCTGAAGCAACAATTCGCGACGCTATTTCCACTGCATTTTCCAATTCTCTTTGAGCAGTCTTGCTTTATGCACCGGATGAGACGCTGCGACTGTTCTCTATTAAATTAACATCTAAATTTGTAAAATTTCTGTCGAATCGGCTCTTATTGCCGCTGAAGACGCCGAGCAACACTTCCCTCTTAACAATTCCATTTTACATTCCTGTGTGTCTGTCTATCATAATGGCAATTTACGATGGCATTAAATAGCTTCCCCGGCTCCCTTTATTCCCGCCCCGGGGAGGTTTTATTTACACTAGAGCTAGACAATGTACTGCGCACACTTTTGTCAGGGCTTTATGACTGTGACGCCGCTTATTCTTGTCGGAGGTACTTTGAGAGATACGTGGAGTAGTGATGCATTTATTAACAAGCTGTCTCAGGCGATACGATGCTTTGATTTGCATCACTTACTGTCAAAAGTATAATAATTTTATCATCCAATAGCAGAATTGTCGGTAATTCTATCGGTTCAATTTTAGATAAATATAAAAATGTAATATATTTTTGTGGGTTGGTGCAAGAACAATCAATGTAAAAATGTGTTAGTTATAAGAATCTTAAAGTGCTAACTAAATATTGATTCAATTTATCTTACATTTCGACAGATTGTGTTGTCAATAAGCATTTTTTTTTTCGAATATTATCTACTGCAGGCCATTATTCATCAGTCCTTTAAGAAGGCACCCCTATTTTTCCATAAAATTGATATAATTGATAAAATTGGGTGTTTTTGCAACAAGCTACAAATTTATATCTGATAGATAACTTTATCTTTTCTTTGGAAAGTCCGGTCCTTTTTCCGATTATGTGGCCGTATATCAGATCATGGCATGTATGATCTGCCAAAGTATCTTAATAGGTCTTGCAACACTTAGGCCTATTGTATTAATGTCCCATCCATCGTTCATTGAAGAATCTGTCTTGTGGAAGTATTTGACCCTTACTTTGTTAACTTGTACAGTTTAGTATTTAAGCTATATGTATCTTATTACATTCAGTCGTTCTTTATTCCAAGGTTTACACATCCATTAAACAATTTTCTCCATACCAGCAAGTACTTCACTCCGTTTCCACAACTTAAACTTTGCCCAACTCCCTCCCGCGCATCGATGCAATGTAACCAGACCCGCGACCAAGCCTTGAACTGCATCCGAGTGCGATTAAACGCGACAAGTTAAACAACTCCGCTTCTCGATAACCTCGTTACTTTACCCCGCTATGGCGCGATTTTACCCACATGGACCCGGGGGTCAGGTTCGCGGGTTCAAGTGATCCCCGGGTCCATCCATCATCGCCTGCGCTACACGAGGCCCGATCCTGATGGCTCCCAGAAACGCGCCTGACAGTGGCAATAAAACTTCCACGTTAAATAATGTAACATCGGCTAAATACCATTTATTACGGATGTCCATGGCGAGGAGGTTGTCAATGGGACGCCGTGATGCTCACAGGAAGTCGAGCATGAGTTATGGGCGATCTGAAATCAATGAGGTTGCGGCGGTTTTTGAGGGCGCTGGGCGAAGTTCACGAAACTAGTAAAACGTCAGAAAGATCGATATACTAATTACGTATAGCTAAGTTTGGCTTAGACATTGATTACAAATCATCCCTAATCAACGACCTACATCATAGCATAAACGTTAATCATTATTAGTATATTTTCTCCGCAAGTTATTAACAATTTATAAAATTAAGGTATTTTTATTAATTTACTCAGATAACATAGATCTCAACGATTTAAATTCTCTAATAGGAAGGGAAACGAAGCTAGCGATCCTGTGTCATGTTACATCACTAAATAAGCTGCCATTAAATTAACAAACACAGAGACCATTTTAATCTGCCCATCACGTAATTTTTGCATATTCATTGCTTGTTTTGGAAGCACCTTGGAAGCACGTTAATAACATTATTTTTTGAAAATATTGCAATTAGCAGTAAAACAATATTTAGAAAGCTCTCAAAATTTCCTACACATTAAATGGTTCATTGCCTCTTTCGGAATCACCTTAATAACTTTAATTATTGAAATTGTTGAAGCTCGTAGCACTAAGGCAATATTTACTAACCTATCGAATTTTCGGTCTTTCCTACACACTAAATTGTCTAGTATGCCTGATATGCAAAGTCTAATTTCGAGGTCTATTACAGGTGGTACCTGTAATACTGAAAACACTGAAAAACTACTGAAAGCACTGATAAATTGGGATTACTAGTCGTTGGCACCTCATTAACGTCGTTCTGTAGATCAGTCACCTTTTTTTTAAGTGAGAAGCCATAACTTAATACACTTCCTTACATAAAACAACTATTCACATGTCCGGTCAGGAATATTATCCGTAACAAATATATAGAGAAACAGAGTTGGAATAAAACATCATTTTAAGAAAAAATCAAAAATCAAATATGTATATTTAAAAACAAAATCAAAGCAATCACGATATTTTTGGTTCATTTGACTTTTTATATTGTCTATCAGTTTTAGGCAAGGTAGATGAGATTTAAATCAATTGAGAAAGAAATCAGATTTCAAAGGATTTGCATATTTTTAAGTCACATGAACAAGAATCGGTGATTAAAGAAAATCTGTGTACCTATCTGTATACTGTCATGCATCAAAAGTGGAGCGGTATTTCACGAAAACACGTTGGTTTTTGCATGGAAAACGTAGCAATTTTATATGGAAAACTTTGCGATTTCATTAAAACCTATGCAATTTTACATGAAACACTTAACTTCGTGAATTTAGGTAGAAGTTCTTTGTCATTTTCATGAAAAAGTGCAGTTTGCATGGATAGCATAGCAATTTTCATATGGAAAACTTTTACATTTTATATGCGTATAGCTTTTTCATGAAAACTTAGGAGTTTACATGGAAAACTTTGTAATTTGACAAAACATTTACAATCTTACATGAAAACCTATGACATGGAAAGCTTTGTAATCTTTGCAGAACGTTTTGGCATATTTGCGAAAACACATTTGTTTTTGCATGGAAAACGTAGCAATTTTACATTGGAAACTGTGCGATTTTATTAAAACCTATGAAATTTTACATGACAAACTTAACTTCGTAAATTTAGGTAGAATTTTTTTGGCATTTTCATGAAAAACTGCAGTTTGCATGGATAGCCTAGCAATTTTCATATGGAAAACTTTTACATTTTATATGCGTATAGCTTTTTCATGAAAAACTATGGAGTTTACATGGAAAACTTTGTAATTTGACAAAACATTTACAATCTTACACGGAAACCTATGACATGGAAAGCTTTGTAATCTTTGCAGAACGTTTTGGCATATTTGCAAAAAAACGTTTGTTTTTGCATGGAAAACGTTGCAGTTTTACATGGTAAACTTTGCGATTTTAATAAAACCTATGAAATTTTACATGAAAAATGTCATCTTCGTGAATTCACGTAGAAATGTTTTGGTATTTTCATGAAAAACTTCAGTGTGCATGGAAAGCATAGCATTTTTCATATGAAAAGCTTTTACATTTTATATGCGTATAGGCTTTTTCATGAAAAACTTTGAAGTTTACATGGAAAACTTTGTAATTTGACAAAACATTTACAATCTTACATGGAAACCTATGACATGAAAAGCTTTGTAATCTTTGCAGCACGTTTTGGCATATTTGGCGAAAAACGTTTGCATTTGCAAGAAAAACGTAGCAATTATACATGGAAAACTTTGCGATTTTATTAAAACCTATCAAATTTACAACAAAATAGTATTTACACATTTTTATTATATTTAAATATTATGTCAAACTTTTAATTACAAACAAAACTTGAATTAATATGTCATTCGCAGCACGCAATTACCTCAAAACCCACTACTTCAACTTCAATTACTACAACTACATTACTTCAACTAGCGATTACTTCAAAACACTACTTCAAGTACAATTACTACAACTACATTACTTCAACTAGCGATTACTTCAACTGCAATTACTTTAACAAGAAAATACTTCAACGCAGAATTACTTCAATAAGTAAATACCTAAACTCGAAAATACTTCAACCAGAGAACACTTCAACGCAGAATTAATGCAACTCGAAAATACTCTAACTAGAGTATACTTCAACTACAATTACTTCAACTATATTTCTACAAAAAGCAATTCCTTCAACTGTAATTACTTTAACAAGAAAATACTTCAAATTTTCTATTATTTCAGTCAAAATTTTAATTGATATGTCAACCGAAGCACGTAAGTACTTCAAAAACCACTAATTCAAGTTCAATTACTTCAACCACATTACTTCACCCAACGGCTAGGTTAGGTTAGGCTAGTTTAGATGATATTTTTAATAGCTAGTTGAAGTTTTGTAGTTGAAGTACTTAGATGTAATAATAACACTATTGTAGTACATTAGTGATTGTAGTGATGTATGTAATTGAGAAGTAATTATAGTTGCAGTAATTAGTTATAATAATAATAGTATTGTAGTACATTAGTAATTGCAGTAATGTATGTAATTGAGAAGTAATTGTAGTTGAAGTATTGGCTTTTGAAGAATCACATGGACTTACTTGAACTACCTACTGTTCAAGTAATTGACACTTAAGGTATATTCTAGTTGAAGTAATCGCACCTTGAAATAATTTTGTCGAAGTACTTGAGGTAAACGCAAGGTGAAGTAATTTCTAGTTGAAGTAGGTAATTGCAGTTGTAGTTAAGTAATATATGTAGTTGCGAAGTGATTGTAGTTGAAGTATTGGCTTTTGAAGTGATCGCAGGTACCCATTTCAACTACCTATGGTTGAAGTAATTGTCACTTAAAGAATATTCTAGTTGAAATACTCTCATCTTGAAATAATTTACTCGAAGTTCTTATAAATTGAAGTAAATGCAAGGTGAAGTAATTTCTAGTTGAAGTCTTCTCTAGTTGAAGTATTTTTGAGTTGAAATAATTAGCAGTTAAGGTGTTCTCTAGTAAGTAGTAATCTCACCTGGAAATAATTTAATCGATGTTCTTATAAATTGAAGTAAACGCAAGGTGAAGTAATTTCTAATTGAACTATTTTCGAGTTGAAGTATGTTTGAGTTGAAGTAATTCTGGGTTGAAGTATTTTCGAGCTGAAGTAATTCTGCGTTGAAGTAATTTCGAGTTGAAGTAATTGCAGTTGAAGTAATTGCTAGTTGAAGTAATTATAGTTGAAGCACGGGTTTTTGAAGTAATTACATGGACCCTATGTCATATTTTAATGATTATGTAAAATTCTTGTTAAATTTCCATAATTTTTATTGAGATATTTCTGTCGGATTTTTATATTTTTTTGCATAATTTCAACTATTAAATCATATTTCTATGATAACTGGAAATAATGCTATGATTTTCAAGTTTTGTTTTAAATTCAAAATTATATACAGTCAAATTTTTAAAAATTCTTTGATAATTGATGATTCCGTCAACTATATGCAAAATTTCAATATTTTCAATAATGCATCGAGGGCGTTACTGTGATGATTGCACCCGGTACGACGGAGCCAGTGATAAATCTATGTATGAAAGTGAAAATTATCATCAAAATCTCAAATTTGGTAAAAATATTGCCCCTGAAAGATCGTAAATCGTGATTTTGGCTGCAGAAAACTTCGTGAATATCTTAAGGAAATGTTACAACGAACTTAAACTTGATATTTTAGATCAACTCCTATAGTGATAATTGAAGACAGACAGAATAGAATAGAATAAAATAGAATAGAATAATTTATTTACGTGCTATTACATAAAGTTTACACACGTCATACAAATTAGACAAAAACAAAAGCAACACGAAAATCGCAGTTATGGAAAAGTATTCCCATAACTTTCATAAGTATTATGAAATATACAAGAAGTACATGAATCTTCGTCAAAAAGGTCTTTAAAAAAAAATGCCATAATGGAAAATCCACCGTACAAACCGAAGGATAAATACGTAAAATTCGGAAACATGGGAAAGAAAATTGCCAGATTGGCAAGAAGTACATGAGTCTTCGTCAAAAAAGTCGTTTAAACTAATATTTTATAAAAAAAAAGCCTTGTAAAATGCACCGTACAACCCAAGGATAAATACGTAAAATTCGGAAACATGAGAAAGAAAATTGCCTGATTTTCTAATGTTATGAGCTACACAAATTGGAATTTAGAGATGTGAAGATCTTAGATCAACTCTTGTAGTCACAATTGAAGATAGACAAAAACAAAAACAACACGAAAATCGAAGTTATGGAAAAGTGTTCTCATAACTTTCATAAGTATTATGAAATATACAAGAAATACATGAATCTTTGTCAAAGAGGTCGTTAAAACTCATATTTCAGAAAAAAAAATGCCAACATGGAAAATGCACCGTACAAAACGAAGGATACATACGTCAAATTAGGAAACATGGGAAAGAAAATTGCCAGATTTTCTAATGGTATGTGCTACACAAGTTGGAATTTAGAGATGTGAAGATTTTAGATCAACTCTTATAGTCACAATTGAAGCTAGACAAAAACAAAAGCAACGCGATAATCGCAGTTGTGGAAAAGTATTCCCATAACTTTGATAAGTATTATGAAATATACAAGAAGTACTTGAATCTTCGTCAAAAGAGTTGTTTAATCTCATATTTTAGAAGAAAAAAAATGCCGTAATGGAAAATCCACGTACAAACCGAAGGATAAATACGTAAAATTGAGAAACATGGGAAAGAAATTTGCCAGACTGGCAAGAAGTACATTAATCTTCGTCAAAAAAGTCTTGTAAACTTATATTTTATAAACAAAATGCCTTGGAAAATGCACCGTACAAAACGAAAGATAAATACGTAAAATTAGGCAACATGGAAAAGAAAATTGCCAAATTTTCTAATGGTATGAGCTACACAAATTGGAATTTAGAGATGTGAAGATTTTAGATCAACTCTTGTAGTCACAATTGAAGATAGACAAAAACAAAAGCAACGCGAAAATCACAGTTATGGGAAAGTATTATGAAATATGCAATAAGAAGTAGATGAATCTTCGTCAAAGAAGTTGTTTTAACTCATATTTTAGAAAAAAATGCCAACATGAAAAATGCACAGTAGAAAACGTTGGATACATTCGTAAAATTAGGAAACATGGGAAAGAAAATTGCTAGATATTCTATTGATATGAGCTACACAAATTGGAAGTTAGAGATGTGAAGATTTTACATCAACTCTTGTAGTCACAATTGAAGATAGACAATATCAAAAGCAACGCGAAAATCCCAGTTATGGGAAAGTATTATAAAATATGCAAGAACTACATGAATCTTCATCATAAAAATAGTTTAACTCATATTTTAGAAAAAAAGGCAAATTTTTAAATGCACCGTACAAAACGAAGGATAAATACGTAATATTAGGAAACATGGGAAAGAAAATTACCAGATTTTCTAATGGTATAAACTACACAAATTGAAATTTAGAGATGTGAAGGATTTTAGATCAAATGTTTTAGTCACAATTGAAGACAGACAAAAGCAAAAACAATGCGAAAATCTCAGTTATGGGAAAGTATTATGAAATATGTAAGAAGTATATGAACCTTCGTCAAAAAGGTCGTTTTAACTCATATTTTAGGAAACAATGCCAAAATGGAAAATGCATCATACAAAACGAAGGATAAATACGTAAAATTTGGAATCATGGGAAAGAATATTGCCAGATTTTCTAATGGTATGAGCTACACAAATTTGAATTTAGAGATGTGAAGATTTTAGATCAACTCTTGTAGTCACAATTGAAGATAGACAAAATCAAAAGCGACGCTAAAATCGCAGTTATGGGAAAGTATTCCCATAAGTGTAAAAATATTATGAAATATGCAAGAAGTACCTAAATCTTTCTTAAAAATGTCGTTTATTCTCATATTTTAGAAAAAATGCCAAAATGGAAAATGCACCATACAAAACGAATGATAAATACGTAAAATTTGGAAACGTTGGAAAGAAAATTGCCATATTTATCCAAATATCTCAAATTTCATGCCTTATTGAATTCAGATTTGAAATATGATTTTGAATTTGAACCATTTAGGATTTCATAATGGTATGAGCTACACAAATTGAAATTTAGTGATGTGAAAATTTTAGATCAACTTTTGTAGTCACAATTCAAGATGGATTAAAACAAAAGCAACGCGAAAATCGCAGTTATGGGAAAGTATTATGAAATATGCTAGAAGTACATGAATCTTCGTTAAAAAAATAGTTTAAACTAATATTTTAGAAAAAAAATCCAAAATGGAAAATGTACCGTACAAAACAAAGGTTAAATGCGTAAAATTTGGAAACTTGGGACAGAAAATTGCCACCTACTTAAGTCTTTGTTTAAAAAAATGGTAATCCACAAACAACAAATTCGTACTATTTATAAATTACGTGCTTCGTAACACACATCAATTTCGAATTGTGTATCAATATCTGCACGATTAGTTTCTCGTGTCCACATGAACGGAATGAAATATAAATTTGTCTTAAATGGCCGTGTTAAATTTCCATTACAATGGCGTTATTTACGTTTTTGTGTGTGATGAATAATTGATGTGCTCCGCGTGAAATAAATGGAACTAATAGCTTATAATGATGATAAATTTTGCCCTGATAAAAATGTAAACTTGTTTATGGAAACTCCGCATTCCGATACGTGGGACCTCGAACACTGCCAACATTAATAAATCATACTCCTGTGGCCACAAATTCACACACATGATAAAAACGGGATTTGTTGCTGTAAGGAGGTATACAAGCTGTATGTAAATCACATAGTTTTCTTACGAAACAATAATTATTACGTTACTCGTAGTAGTTTAGCAAAAAAATAAGTATATGCCTAAGCTGTATACAGGCTGTATGTAAATCACATAGTTTTCTTACGAAACAATAATTATTACGTTACTCATAGTAGTTTAGCAAAATATGAGTATATACCTAATTCTTCTTCTAGTTAGTTCTTCATAGTTATGTGTAGTGTTTATTAAAGATATTTGGTAAACATATTTTTGGTTGGCTTTTAGGAAGGCGTAGCAAAATGTAAGTTGCAGTCTTAAATTGCTTGATCTATCGATTTGCTTGAATGAAGAATCAATTTCCTAAAATGCGTTTTAGAAATTTCATAGTAGGAGGAAAATGAAATACTTATATCGATTCAAACAAACAAACTTATGTACTTATGTCAAAATGAGAACCCAAACTGGATACACACCATAAGTTGTCACCGATTAACCAAGGGGAGAGAGGCAAAGAATTTCTGATGGTAGTATTTACAGATTTGAAGTGAACCAACCACCTGTGGCGTAATTTTGCAATTGCCTATCATTACACCTAAATTCGATATCGATGTCCTCGACGATTTTATTGGTTTAACTTTTTGTATGATGGCGTGCGAACAGAATGACCTGTACTAATAAATCTGGGCTTTTTAAGCAATTTGTTTATTTTTTCTTGCGAGATTTGAAATATATTTCTGTATGCTGTTATTAAAGCATTTTTAAGAACCAAAAACAGCCAGGGGGACCGAGGAACTCAAACCGCACTTCGTGCGTGATGATTTTTTCCAGCTCGCATCAATTATTACCGTAGCCCCCGATCCCTGGGGCGCAGACACTCAGTTTTTCTCACGCGACCGCCGCATTGACATTTTATTGCCCGAAATTATCGGCGTGGACGCCCGAGGAAACGCGCACAGAGTTACACACATTTTTCAAATGCCTGTGTAATTATTTCACGGCATTTTTTTCATTCCGGCCGAGGCACACGCACGCATAAATATCATCCCCGCTACACACGGCGGCATCAATTTACATAATACAGGTAGCGTGCGAGTGACCATTCCTTCTGTGCATCCAATGTTTCGTGTTCTCCGCAGATTTATGGCGGGCGGTGGGCTATTCAACGATGTCCATCTCAATGAAAGTGCAGATCGCAACGGTTTTTACCAACACTCTAACGACGCTTTGATACCATCTGTACAGCTTCTCATCCTCTGTTTGTTACTTGCCTTCGGTTTTGCGAGTGATACGGGGAGTACGAGATGTGACCTTTAAACTACCTCCAAACAAAAAATAAAAACGTAAAATGATGACAAACAAAAAATAATTATTAAAACCTACTGTGAGTAGTATTCATATTGACTGAAACTGATAGATGATTATTATAATTTTACAATTTGTGGATTTGTTCTAAATTCCTCATATTTTTGAATATATGTGCCAAAATAAGAAGATGATGTATTTTTTTTAAGTAAAGGCGCAAATCCGATGGCCAATAGCCTTATAAAAATTGATTTCTCTCTCTCCCTCCCTGTAAAATAAGGAGAAATGTAAAAATGTCTGCAAACTAGGGCAGATCCTTACTCTTCAAAATTAAGCAAAACTTAATGAAATTGATCAAAGCACATTAAAAATATAAAAGTTTTAAAAGAATTTATGAATTTGTACTAAATTTCTCCAATATTTCCAATACTGATGCAAATAAGAAGTAGATCAATGAGAAATTAAAGAATATTAATATTAATAATAATCATCATTTATTATCCCTAAATATATTATTATTGTTATTATTATTATTAGTACTAGCAGTAGTCGACGTATTTGTTAGCGATATTATTTTTAACTGACTATCGATCAACTGCTCCATCTGCTCCATTTATGATTTGCATAAATATGTGTATTGAGTTAGGGCTTGTTCTAGAAATTTGCCCCTAGAGTGTTGTTAATGCGGTCTCAACGGCGAATGGTACTAGTCTCTTAGCACAATTGTGTTACCTGTAATTAGGTTCGAAGCCAGGTTTTCGAGCATTCTAAGCTTTCTGCTTTCTAAAGATTTACTATTTTTATATTCTGAGCTTTTGAATATCCGTGATCAATTTGTAAATACGCATATTGCTCAAATTCAACAATTCACGCAGAATTTTTAAAAATCTTTCAAGTCGGAAAAGATCTGTCAAGCTTTTTCGGAGATTCTTGCAATATTTGAGAAAATTTATAAGTTATTTAAGATTTTTAAGAAGATTTGCGATAAAATTGATTAGATTCGACCCAAGTATAATAATAATAATAATAATAATAAAGGTAATTTAGGTATAATATAAAGGTATGAATTAAAATAATTTTGAATAAATGAATAGATTTGGCCGTTATTTTTTGAAAGTCCATGTTCATTACATTAGTAATATTTTCTTATCACTTACAAATATTTATTTATTTTTTATATTCACTACAATGTTTCGCCCCATTCGTCCCATAAATCAAGATTCGTCACCTGAAGAAACCGCAGTGTGGCGAAACATTTTAGTGAAAATAAAAAATAAATAAATATTTGAAAGTGATAACAAAATGTTATTAAAGTAATGATAATTTTGAAAATATCATTCAAAATTGTAAATTTTGTTATCTGCTCTTTAGATGGTCAATTGCAAGACTATTCTTACTAAATTTACCAAAATTAGAAAACTACACACACATTTGTGGGGTTTCAGGGAAAATTTGAAAAGTCACGATAAAAAATGACAGTAGTATGAGCATTTATTCAATATACAGTTACACATCTGCAGCATACTTAATACCTATAATCTGTCCAATTCACTATGCACATTGCTAATAGCAAGCAAGATCATATCTTGCTAATCTTAATATTTTGTGTTACTTAGCAATATTTTCTATATACGATATATAGAAAATATACAAATAAGTAACACAAAATATGAAGAATAGCAAGATATGATCTTGCTTACTATTAGCAATGTGCATAGAGAATTGGACAGAATAACATAATATTGATGATAGATTGATAGATATATGATATACGATGTGATAAATGATATATGGAATGGGCTATCGATTTTCGTCTTTCGGCCCATGAACTGTTGAATATGAATGTTGTCTAATATTAGTTCGTGAGTTAGCCACTGTCTTGATGGTTTGTCAGTCTTTCGTACAATGTTTGGGAGGGATATTTGAATTTAGGTATTTGGTTGATGTTTCGGGTATGGATGAAGGGTGTAATAGAGGGAATGTTAGTTGCTTTGTGAGTGAATCTATTTAAGAGCTAAAGTTCACAATTTTGTGATAAATTTGAAAATTTTGCTATAAAGTAGAATAGATTTGTATTAGATAGATTGCGATACGATAACATTGGGTAATTTTCTTAAAGATTGCAAAGCTTTGTGAATTTTGTTCACAACAAAACATTTTGTGGTAACATACGAAAGCTTAATGCAGATTTTAAACATTCCCGTAAATTTAAATAAGTAGTTTTGAAAATTGAGCAGATTCCTGTAGGCTATAAGAATGTTCTTACCAAATTTACCAAAATACATATAAAATTTGAGAGGTTACATGCAAAATTGGAGAAATCATGATAAAAATTGAAAATTTTATGATAGAATCGGGAAACTTTTAAAATAAATTGCAAAGTTTTGTGAAAAAATTGAAACATTTTTGTGATTCGTGCAAAATTTAATGTATGTTAACTCTCCAGGCATAGCAGGCCCATGGCTTGATTTACAATTTCTCTTCATTCCCCTTTTATCGTTCGTTTTTTCCTTCCAGTTGGAATGTAGCATTGTTCCAAGTCATTTTTAACTTCCTCCTTCCATCTTGCTTTAGGTCTGCCTCGTTTCTTTTTACCCCCAATACTGGATTCCATTATTTTTCTAGGCGTCCGTTCACTATCCATTATCATGATGTGTCCCATCCATCTTATTATTTGCCCTTTTATCCTATTATGTCGGGTTCGTTGTACAATTCCTGCAGTTCCTTGTTTGTACTCCTTATCCAGATATCTTGTAGTCTTTTGCCTCCGTAAATCTTTCTTAGAATTTTTCGCTCCCAAATTCTGAGCAAAATTTAATAAGATTTATTTTAAATTGGGCAGATTCCTGTAAACTGTAAGAATGTTCTTGCCAAATTTACCAAAATAATAATTTCATGCAAACTTTGAGAAGGTATGATAAAAATTGAGAAATTCTCTTAATAAATGCAAAGTTGTTAAAAATATTGAGACATTTTGTGATAATATAGGAAAGATTTATGTTAATATACTCTGATTTTTCTAAACTGGCGTGCACGTCATCAATCAGCTGTGCGATGAGGTTTTTTCGTACCAACGTGATTGATTTCGAGAATATGTATAACAATAGTTTAAGAATCGAAATTAATCTGAGGATCATTTGTTACATAACACTGATCATCGGTGGTTATAAATAGGTAATCGGTGTATTAACCGCGGTCACAATCTTCGCCTGCCAATCATGTAATAAATCATGTGATGTTGGCCGACGTGATATTTTTTCGGCGACGATGCCAAATCTTTTTCACTAACACATGCTCATACATGTGTGCATAACCAAACTTCTTTGACGTTTAACTTGTTACATTTGACTTCGTTACATATTTCACGTTTCTTTTGCCTGCAGCCGGGAATCGAATCTAACCTCAATATTTTTGTCGCTGTCAGTGTTGGACCCGAATACGGTGCAAACTCTTTTATATTTTGCCATTGTAGATGTTAAACCATAACCACAAGATTGATATCTGTACGAAAAACGGCAGAGAAGTCGACGAATTTGATACGAACCGCGCACTGTCGCACAAGATTGCATGGGCGCAACAGCTGATTGCAGCCATTTTTAAATACCCAGGACAGCTGGCAACCTTGTAAAATTGTGTCGTCATTATTATGATTATTATTTTGATGACGTGCACGCCAGTTTAGAAAAATCAGAGTATATAAATGATTCATGCAAAATTTAATAAATATTTTCTAATATTGAGCAGATTCCAGAAAGCTGTGAGCATCGGATATGCGTACCAAATTTATCAAAATAAGAAAAATACTTTTCAATTTGTGATGTTTCATGCAAAGTTTGAGAAGTCATGATATAAATTGAATATTTTCTGATAAAATTTGGAAATTATCCTAAATATTACAAAAAGTGGTGTAAAAAAAGGAAATATTTTGTGATAAAATAAGAAAGATTATTGCTTATTTTAATGATTCAAGCTAAATTTAATAAGCATTTGTTAAAATTGAACAGATTCCTGTAAACTAGACAAATTTTCGTACGAAATTTATTAAAATTAGAAAAATTCATATAAAATAGATAGAAATATAAGATAGATTTCATGCAAAATTTGTGAAGTTAAAAATTGGAAAATCTTTACATTTTTTCACATCAATCACATTTTGTGATAAAATAGGCAAGATTAATGTTTATTTCAATAATTCGTTAAAAATTTATCAGGCATTTGTCAAAACTGAGAAGATTCCTGTCAACTTTAATAATTTTCTTACCATATTTACCAAAATACGAAGAATACATATAAAATTTGTGACGTTTTATACAAAATTTGTGGTAAAATAAGAAAGATTATTGCTTATTTTAATGATTCATCAAAAATTTAATAATCACTTGTTAAAATTAAGCAGATTCCTGTAAACTGTCAAAATTTTGGTACTAACTTTATCAAAATTAGAAGAATGCAACTAAAATATGTGAGGGAAATTTTGTGGAGTGGTAAAATAGGGAAATCTTCTTTAAAAAAAGATAAAATACGAAAGAATAATGCTTATTTCAATGATTCGTACAAAATTAAATGATAATTTGTCAAAATTGAGCAGATTTCCGTAAACTGTAAGAAAGTTCTTACTAAATTTACCAACATTACATAAATATATACAAAATTTGTGAGGTTTCGTGTAAATTTTGAGAAGTCATGATAGAAATTGACAATTTTTGATAAATTTGAAAACTTACGATCAAAAAGAAAGATTAGTGTTAGTTTGAATGATTCCTGCAAAATTTAACAAGAATTTTTCAAAATCGAGCAGCATAAATTGTATGTTCTTGCTAAATTTACCAGAATTATAACTTCGTAAACTGTAATATATGCCTTACAGAGAATGAATTTTACTTATGTTGCATTTTAAATGAGACGCTTTGATACATTATTGTCATTGTGACAGAAGCGTATAAGTATAAAAATCATTAAACCTATGTTGCACAATAAAAATAACTCTCTGTATAACATTTGTGAAGTTTCGTGCAAATTTTGAGAAATCACGATAAAAATTGAAAATGTGACAAAATTGGGAAAATTACTTAAAAATTACATAATTTTGTGAAAAAAAAAACATTGTGTGATAAAATGCAAAAGATTAAAGTTTATTTTTATGATTCGTGTAAAATTTGATAACCATTTGTCAAAATTGAGTAGGTTCCTGTAAACTGTAATAATGTTCTTGTCAATACATAACGCAACAAACGCAATATCTAATGCAACAAACACGCTAACTATGTTAATTTTAAGGCAGTATGCCCCTATACATTCAAATTTATTACGCACATTCAGAGGTCACCAAATCACATTTAATAAACATTAACCACTATGATTGATTCCTCAGCACATCGCTCCGAACACTGAGGTCATTTGCATGTGCGCCAGTCACAAACATCGCACACTAATCACGCCACCAGTTCGGGATGCTCAAAAACCGCGTGAGCTCCTTCGGTTGTAAAAAGTAAATTGACAAAAATTCTTGTAACTTGTAATGAATCCGATGCGAGTGAGTAATGGACGGGTATTTTGTTCGACGCTTAATTCTCAATGGGATGATAAATACTGCGAGCTTGATTGACGCGGAGGATTAAAATTGGGAAACTTTTTATAAGCTGCACGGATCTGGAGGTTAACGATACGTGTGTGATAGCGAAGTGTATTCTGAATATCAAGAAGTAAAAGGCGATTTTTTTTTGGGTCTTATATAAGGGGTCAATTGATGTGATCACTGTGGCTTTATCGACAGTATTTTAGAAAGTATAAACTGTGGAGGTGATATGTACAGAAAATGTTACAATTTTTGCAATGCCTGGCGAGACAATCGAACCCACAAGCGTTAAACATCATAGCAACCAATCAAAGTGTGTATTGATGATAGCGTTATAAGATGATGGTTTAATTTCTCTCATAAAAATAAAACAGCATCATTTGTGACCAAAGAACATAATGACCTTTTATATGTAGCCTTAAGAAATTCCTCCATGGAAATGTTTCTTTTTCAGAAACCGGAGCGAAAGTACTATGTTCGCTCTGGAAATGCGGCGTGAAAATTTAATTTCCATGACTAGTCAAGGAAAATCTGTTACTAAGGTATAAGTGTAGTAAGTATCAAAATAATGACCAAATCATATGAACACAGGTATAAAATAGTTTCAGAGATTCAGCTGTTTGAACTCGGCAGAGTTTAATTGTCTATTAATAATAATAATAATATTTTTTATTTACTACACAATTATTATTATTAACAGATCCAAAATAGCATTCGAAGAATAAAAAAGTAGAAAAAATAAAAGAAATTGAATTTTCTTCTTACTACTTAAAATATTTAAGTTTCCTCGTGGCTCGCCCTGTATAACTATATAAAATAATATGTAAGTACATTTATTTTCCTTATAGTTATAATATATTATTACTATTTTTATGTTTACAACGAATACTTTATAACTATTATACACAACAATAGAACTTGAACATGTAAGTGAAAATCCTAGCCTTGAATAGACCGAGGAGTGCTATTACTGTATTCGTCAACCATCCACTTAATTTTATTATTCTTTTTTTTAAATTTATGTAAGTACAAACATGTGTATAGCTTGCGCCAGTATACATTCATCTCATCTACATATGTAACCACTAACCATATATTATTAACTACAAATGCTTGAATTGCTCTGTACTTATCACCACCAAATTATGAAGCAACGTACAACTTTGTATGCCGAATGCTTATTAAATTTAGCCGAGTGTCAGAATTATTGGGTAACGTGCATTATCCTTCACACAAACTGCAGGTTTGGAGTTTTTGGTTAGCCCATGCACTTTGGGCGATTTTTATAGCGTGATAATTGCAGTATGTACTCGTATTACCTTCAATGTTGTATAAATTTTGAAATTCTGTATAAATTCTTACTTTTTTATTTGGCAGAATTGTTTTTTGTCTATTGTATTTAATTGTTAAACTATTAAATAACTTTTTAATTTTAATTTAAAATAACTGTATATAGAGTATGTTTATTTTTAAAATCTACAACGGTATACATATTATTAAGTACATACTTGATTTTAATAGATTTGTGATTATTAAAAAGGGCTATCTTCCGAAGCCATTCTGCCATTATTAAAGTATTACATAACTTTTTAATGTCTAATAACTATAACATAATCAAATACCTGTTATACAAGAATTATCATATCAATCATCATACATTTAATGCAAACAAAAACAATGTAATTGTTGATGAAAGTTGCATGAGTGGAAATACTTGCAGAGTATTATAGTTGTTAAGTTCACAATAAATAAATGAAGTCCTTTATAGTCAAATAATTATATGTGCACATAGGGAAATTGTGCAATTTTCTTACGCCCAATTTGTACACCCGACTGCAGAATAAAAATTGCCTAAACTTATTACACTACACGGGTTTAGATAAAAAAATTCCGAAAGTAAAACGACAAGGCGAATATTCACTTTAATAAAATTGTATAGTAACAGAGGAATATTCTCTGAGGAGAGTAAGATTATTCTTAAGTTTATATTAAATTTATTGATGATATGTGTACCCATCCAGATATTTTATTACGTTATGAAGGAAGTGGTGCACTTTCAGGGTAATATAATTATGTAATTAGTTGTTTACATGGACTAGTTTCGGTCTGTAAACAGCATTCCCAATCTCTTTATTAATTAAGATAAGAAAATATAAAAAACATGAAGAACTTCATTATATAAGTGATAAAATCAAAAGTGGGTTAGGTTAGGTTAGGTAATGTAAAATTTAAAAAAAATACAATAAACTTTCACTGCAAGTGTTTTTAAAATTTTGCATTAAATTATTCACAATATCGAAATACACATGATCAAAATTATTCCATATCGATTTTAAATCTCAGCGAAGCAGATTATTAAGGTATTTTTTCATGCATCAATCTGAAATATTATGATATGCAATAATTTTGATGTGTGTATATTAAGTTGTTTCGGCAAAAAAAAACTGTTCGGGGTGAATTTGAACAAGAGTAATATTGCTTTGGTCGCAATTTGAACACTCGACCATAGATACAAATTCATAGGCCAAACTTTCTAAGGCTACCCGTATTTTAATAAATTTAGAAAACTGAAGCTGCTACGTGAACATTTGCTAGTGTTCGAAAGCAGGATTTAGCAACCAGATTTTTAATTCCAAGTTGACATGTGCTCACCTCCACTAAATTTATTCTCTGTCGGGCGCTCTGAAAGACATTATTGCCCCATTCATTCCACATACTTTGCTGCCGTTTCTTGTAAACTCCCATTAGTGCATATATAGGCCTCACATGGCCGCGCGTTGACATATTTATTCTTGTACATATGTTATTTGCCCCCAAAGTGGTGTAATCGGGCTGTTAAACTCATTAGTACTTTTTTTATACATCACTACAAATAAGATGAAACTATTTTGTAATAAATTCCCTGCGGTTTACACAAGAAATAGATCTTGATTTATTACGCAAGCACAGTGATATTTTAATTAAAATGTCAGTGCTCCAATAAAAAGTTAATGGTTTAGTTAATGGTGTGGTTTATTTAAGTTGATAAAATGTAAGTACATAAGCAATGGGCAAATTTGGATGATAGAGTAAAGCTTAGTTAATGCACTGGCGATTTGGGATTTGCGATTTTTGTTCTGATTGGTATAGTATAAGTTCCCGTGCAAAATGCTTTCAAATTTAACCAATCAGAACAACAATTGCAAATCGCAAATTGCTTGTGCATGAACTAGGCTTAACTATGATACAGGAAATTTCCTAAGAACGTTTCAATTATAATTTTAAGAAAAAAATGTTTTCAATAGATAATGGGAATGACCTGAAGTTATGGAAAGTACTTGGGAAACACCCTGTATATTGCAAGCAGGCAGTATGAGATATGATGCAAAGCGACGGCTTCATGCACAAACCGTCACGACGCAATGCAGCGATAGACCTGCATTGTTAATGAATTTGTTAAAAACGATTAAGATGATATCTGCCGTTAATGCGATTCATTCCCGCGGACATCATGAGACATGAAGCCTGACGGCCGATTTAATAAATGAAACTCCGCCGTAATCCCTCCAAATAAAAGCTGACACCGCGGCAATTAATAATCAATCTCCTCCAGGTCGCGTCTCGCGTTCTTGGCCTCCCGATCGATCGATTAATCATGCACTAATCGTATGCGTTTGCATTAAAAATTAATTAAAAACGTAATGCGTGCGCCGCAATGCTCGGCGCCCACCGAAGATGAAAATAAGACGACTTATGGTGTGGTAACTTGCTCCATTACAATGGACCAGAAAGCGCTAGTAAACAAACATGAAAGAATTTTTATATATTGATTGTGCCTTATTCAAATCTTCACTCACAAAATCATTCACACAATCCACTGAAAATATGAAAACTGACGGAAAAATATTATTATAGAGTTATTATTATAATTTTTTTGTTAGACGCTGTTTTCACTTTATGACGAGGATTTTGAAGCAATAAAATGCGTGGTGCTTTCTTTTTCTGATGATGCTGCAGCAATTAGAAATTGAAAAAAACTCGCTAAATAAACCGCTATTAAGCCAATAATTAGGTCTGATTAAAGCTTAGTTTATTAGCCTTAATCTAATTACAGTTTTATTAGCGAAACTATTACAAAAGTTAAAGCACAAGCTGTGGAACTTTTTGAATTGGATGAAAGTTTTCAAAAAAAAGAGTCAACGATACTATTGGAGAATGAATGAAACAAAAATTTATGAAGTTTAGAAAAAATGCACGATGAGACTTCGTCGAGCAACGTAACGTTGTAAACTATTACAAAAGTTAAAGTACAAGCTGTGGAACTTTTTGAGCTGAATGAAAGTTTTGAAGAAAAAAAAAGAGTAATGTCGACGATACTATTAGAGAATGAATAATACAAAAATTTATGAAGTTTTGAAAAAATGCACGATGGACTTCGTCGAGCAACGTTACGTTGTACGCTGGCGGTTATCTCTAACTAATCTGAGTATTTTTTTTATGGAGAGGAAATCTTCTGAAAGACGAAAGACGAAAGAGTATAGGGGTAGTGTCGGATTGCTACCGACTAAAACCTCTCCGTACTCAGGACACCGGAAGGCATCCATGAATCAATATTGAGGTACCGGTTGTTCACCATGACCTGCCGTATCATATTGATCATCAGAAATATTCAGCATTCAGATATTGAATCAGGCGTATCTATACATTCTAAGTAAATGCCAAGCTACTGAATTTTTACCTTTTCTCCCTCCACATTCTACCACCCTCTGCACGTGTGCACCACCGAAGGTCGCCACACCGGTGGCAAGATCGCCAGGCCGTTTTCTCACATTGGCAGATTTACGGCCATTTGAACATGTAGTTTAAAATTCGATTTGACTAGTTTATGCGTTCCCATTGATCCGTTTTCTCTCAATTGTGCGTATCCCAAAATGAGTGCGGTCGCATGCCTTCGAACCTGTATGTATGCATTTTTGTATTATACGATTTAATTATAGAAATTAATATTATATATGGATTAGTTCCTTACAAATCTGATTCCAATTGTAGTATACGGGATTTATTGAAATAATGTCATTTTTTTATGGGTACCATCAATTGATTACAAGAGCCAATTAATCTATTGGTCCTCGTGCAATGCCTATGACTCGATAACAACATTGGTGAATGAGACGAAGGAAGATATGGCGAAGTGTTACAAGTAATCGGAATTCCGATCATTGGTTGTATTGTTATATTCAGTACGCAAACGACAAATTACGGGCTTATTAGAGGATTCTCCGCCTACTTTATGTACTAATTAATTGGTGTATGTATATTTATTGGTTGGGCGGTATTTTCGCTAATTAATTATTAGTAATTCCGCCCATAAAATGGGAAAACAAAATATGCGCTCTATAAACAATATATTCAAAATAAATGAGTTAGTCTGGTGACCTGTAAATTGGGGGCCTGGGAATGAGTGCAGGTTGTTTATTTTTTCTGGACTAGGTAAAGGTATTATAAAAATAATACACTTTCTCACAATTTATATGAGCAAATAGCTCTTAAAGATGGAATATCTACAGAAGTGGTTACAAGCATTTTGCTCGTAATTGAGCTTGCATGCTTAAATGCACTCGCCTTTTTAATTACCTCGACTTTCCCAGGACGCTTAAGTTGCAGCGCCAATTTGTACCGTTTTAAGCGACCGAAAATTAAATCCATTAACAATTCCTGTTGCAATAAAGCATCCTTGCTAATTACAGAGTGGGACCCTGCGAAAAATTATTAAATCCCACTTTGATCCCGCGATATAAAATAAATAATCGCCGGGCGCGCTCAATGCCGACCTCGCGGATTTAATAGCCGTCGCGGGCCTCGCCTTAATCAGTAATGAATGTTATCAGCGGGGCGCATAACTCAAAAGGTGCACTTTCGTATGCAAATCGCAGTGGCGGCGCGAGATAGAGAGCGGCGGGGCCCGAAAAATAATGGTCGGGCCCGTAATTATGCGCCGGGAACGGTCGCATTGTGTGTCCATCTGCGCGAAACGTACGCACTCGGACAGAGGACACCATTAAATTTAAACGGCCGCTTTACACAAAGATGCCATAAAAAACGGGCGACGCGGCGACTACCCGGCTTGAAATGTATATGTTTGTCCGATGTGTGCCTCTGTGGCGGTCCGTGCGTAAATCGTGCGTGCGTATGCACAGCCCTGACAATCAACGAGGAATTTAATTGATAAAGCCCGGCCCAAGCCGTAAACATCTCGCGTCTTCAAGAGAGGCGATCGAGGAGCGCGATCCTGGAGCGACAAGTCGTAATTATTTCCGATGCACGTCGGAGTCAATTGCCATTTCGCTTAATTAACCCGTTAACTTGTATCGTTAAATATATATAAACTATGTTAATGTGTTAATTAAATATAATGAATTTCTGGATCATCAAAGTAAATAACGTGGCGTGGATGCAATTAATGTTAGACTGAATGTGTTGAGTTAGTTGATAAAATTAACCCACGTATTAAAAATGTCTCATAATTCAATTTCCCTGCATATTTTTATAGTCTGAAGACTATGAATTTATTAAAAAAAACGACTTTCCTGGAGGGCTATGAGCCTATGGCACGTGAGCCGTGAAGCAACTAGATGTCCCTTTGTAACAACAAGTAGGGCCTCTAGCTCTCGATGTCGGAGACTGGAGTTGTGAAAAGGGCTCCACGCAATTTTACCTCGCAAGTTATTCCAGGGCTAAATTAAGGGAACGGGCAGATCAGAAAGGATAGGAAAAAAAAATGAATTATAGGAAGAAATGATGATATAGAAATCAAGTTCAGTATTGGTACATGGAACGTTAGAGGAACAAAGCACCCTGGAGCACTAAAAATATTGGTCAATGAATAAAAGCTAATGTGAGCATAGTGGCGTTGCAAGAAACAATTCAGAAAAGAAAGAGTATAACAGAAATAGATGAACACATTCTCTGTAATAGTGGAGGACAATCTAGAAGATTGGGCACAGGTTTTCTAATAGACAACAAATACAAGGATGCAATTGTTACGTTTAAAGCAGTTTCCGCAAGAATGGGTTACCTAAGAATAAGAGGGAAGTGCTCAAACATAAGTATATTAAACATACATGCACCGACGGAGGAAAAGAGCGACGACGAAAGAGAAATCTATTATGAAACTTTAGAAGAAGAACTCGAAAAAATCCCTAAGCATGACATTAAGCTAGTAGTAGGAGATTGCAGTGCGAAAATAGGAAGCGAAAATATGTTTAAGCCAGTAATAGGCAAGTTTAGTAAACATGAAGAAACAAATGAGAATGGTATGAGGCTAATAGAGTTTGCGGCTACGAACAAAATGGTGATAAAAAGTACGTTTTTTCGGAAAGAAAATTGTAATAAAATTTGCAGCACCTAAAATTGAAGAAATTCCAGCTAGATGGAGACTAAAAATAGCTAGATCTACAGAGGCTCCTCCATGTGCAATATCAGAAGATAAAGGAGGGTAAACAGATCATCCTGTACCAGCCCCTCTTTCTACTAATCTTCTTAATACAAATGCACGTGGATGGCACCAAATGGCACGTACACAAACCAAGTAGATCACGTGCTGATAGAGGAGAAACATGCAGCGCTCATACAAGACATCAGAAGCACGAGAGGCCCAAATATAGACTCTGATCATTTTATGGCCTGGATAATACTCAAAATGAATGCGCATACAGGAAATAAAACAAACAAATAGGGAAGAAAACGGAAACAGATCGAGTGGAATGGAAAAACTATCCAAGAATATGCTGAGATGATTGAGAAACAATACGAAACTTTAGACAATACGCGGACTAAGACTGAGGAAAGACTGAAGAAAATGCAGAGTGTGATACAGGAGTCAGTCAAATTGATAGAACGTGAAGAAACGAAGAAAAAGAAGAAATGGTTCGATGCGGAATGCGAAAATTTAGTCAAACAAAAGAACAACGCGAGAGCAATATGGCTGCAGGAAAACACACAAGCTAACAAACAAATTTATAAAGGTCTTAGATGCCAACAAAAACAAGTGTGCAGGAGAAAGAAAAGAGAAGCCAACGAAGAGAGAATAGAACAAATAGAGGAGCATTACAGACACAAAGATATTCGAAACTTGTACCAAAAAGTAAAGAGAGAAAAAAATAGGATACACGACAAAACCCATATACGTCAGAAATAAAGCCGGGAAACTGACGGAAGAGCTGGAAGAGAAATTAAAGATATGGGAAGAGTAGTTTGTAGATTTATTGAATGTAGTAACGAAACTTTCTGAAAATAACGAAGATAGAAATACGGAAGCGAGAAATGTAGCTGAAGTGCAAGAACCCACAGAACTGGAAGTCAGAGAAGTGCTAACTAACCTTAAAAACAACAAAAGTCCCGGTGACAATGAAATAACTGCAGAAATGTTATAAAACGGGGGCCCAAAACTTCCAGAACAAATTTATGAATTAATTAAGACGGTGTGGAAGGAATAAAAAATGCCGGCAGACTGGAGAAAAGCAATAATATACAAACATATTATCACAAAAAGTTTATTTTACAAAACTATGTAATTTTTTTAATAATTTTCCGAATGTCACATTTTCAATTATTATCATGATTTCTCAAAATTTGCATGAAACTTCACAAATGTTATTCAGAGAGTTTTTTTATTGTGCAACATAGGATTAATATCTGCCACAATGATAGCAATGTATCAAAGCGTCTTATTTGGAATGCAACATACAAGTAAAATTCATTCTCTGTGAGGCAAATATTACAGTTTACGAAGTAAATAATGTTAAGCTGTGGTTTGCAGCATTACCCATTTGAATAACTAAGCTCTCTCTCTCTCTCTCTCTCTCTCTCTCTCTCTCTCTCTCTCTCTCTCTCTCTCTCTGGAGTTGTATACATTGTTCACTTTGTTTACTGTAAAATTTGCCTCACAGAGAATTACTTGTATGTTGCATTTTAGAACAAACGCTTTGATATATTGGAGTCATTGTGACAGAAGTGTGCAACTATTGAAATGATTAACCCTATGTTGCACGATAAACAAAACTCTCTATGTATTTGTATAATTTTGGTAAATTTTGCAAGAACATACAATGTACAGTAATTTACTCGTTTTTGAGAAATACTTATTAAATTTTGCAGGAATCATTCAAACTAACACTAATCTTTGCTATTTGATCGCAAAATTTTGAAATTTATCACTAAATTGTCAATAACACTTTATAATAATAATAATAATAATAAATTTGTTAACATGTGCCATCATATATTATAAAGTTAATCTATTTTGCATTGCAGATTGGATGTTATCGTCAAAGAAAATAATAAAACTTGAAACATATTTATAAAACAATATTATGCAGCATTATCCATTTGAATAACTAAGCTCTCTCTTCAATTATATAAATTGTTGACTTTGTACCCAAAAATCAACATTCAAAAAAGGAGACCCAGTGGAGTGCAAAAATTACCAAGGAATTGCTTTATTGGATGTGATATACAAGATATTTACAACAATACTCAGCTCACTCAGAAAAGATAACTGGCGAATACCAATGCGGAGTTAGATCTAATTGATCTGTAACCGATCAAAACTTTTACTCTTAAAAAACAGAGAAACTGCTACGAGTATAAGATTCCTCTATTTGTACTATTCATATAATTCAAACAAGCATATGATTCTGTAAGCCTTCCAGAAATGTACTGAGCATTGAGAATATTGAAAGTACCGGAAAAAATAGTGAAACTGGTTGAAATGGCTCTTAGAGACAAAGAAAGAACCGTCCAGAAATGTACAGAGCATTGAGAATATTGAAAGTACCGAAAAAAATAGTGAAACTGGTTGAAATGACTCTTAGAGACAAAACAAACACAATTAGAGTAGAAGGCACGCAAACAAATACTTTCTGGATCAACAATGCGCTGAGACAAGGAGATCTATTATCATGTTCGCTTTCAATTTGGTGCTGGAAATAGTTATAAGAAGAGGGGACCTAAATAGAAATAAATTGATATACAGTGAAGAGCATCAGTGCATAGCTTATGCAGATGACTTAACAGGTATTGCAAAATCTAGAAAAGAGTTAATCAGAACAATCAGAAAACTAGAAAAGGAAGTAAAAATTTTAGGATTACATATAAATCAAGAGAAGACAAAGTACATGATGTTAGGAAATACAGGAGAAACTGAAAGTGAACTAACAGTCAAATGTAATGGGAAAGTGTATAATTTTGACTTCGTGAATAAGTTCACATTCTTTGGTGTGACCATTAATGAAAAAGGAATAGAGGAAGAAGAGATACGAGCCAGGATATCAAAAGGGAATAAAGTTATTATAATGATCTACCATTTAATGCGATCTAAAAGTATGTCGAAGGCTCTGAAGTTAAGGTTATATAAATCGGTGATGAGACCGGTACTCCTGTGAAACTTGGGTCCTGAACAACAAGGAAAAATCGATGCTGGAGAGATGGGAGCGGAAAGTGCTGAGGAAGATTTTCGGGGGGATACAGTATGGTGAAGTGTGGAGGCCGAGAACGAATCAAGAAATAAAACAGCTGTTCGATAGCCCTGGAATAATAAACTTGATAAAGGCCCAAAGAATCAGGTGGATAGGGCACTTGGAAAGAATGGGTCGAGAAAGGGTACCAAAGATGGAATTGAGAAACTCACCGATAGGGAAGAAACGAAGAGGAAGAGCCAGAATAAGATGGCTCGACTCGGTGATGGAAGAACTAAAGCTTTTAGAAGTGGAAAATTGGAGAAATATGGCTCAAACACGGACTGTCTGGCGAAGAGTTGTGCAACCCCAGGGCCTTCAAGGCCTGTAGTGCATTTATATAATTAAGGGATTCCATAAGAATAAAATAATTAATAATTTAATTAATAATTAATTATTAATACGTGAGGGCGGCGATAACTATAAACACCGTCCCCACCGTCACGTCAACAATAAATTTGAGCATTGGTTTACCAAAGTGGTAATTTTAAGAATATATGCAACAAGGCAATGTCCAATGTAGACCCAATTAGTTATACCAGCATTAATAAATTTCATATGTATAGTGTTTTCACTTGAAAGTTAAAATGTGCCTGCAATGAGGGTTTATTACGGTCAAGGGTTCTCCATTGTATGGCGTGCTGCGAAGAGGCTCTGGACTTCCCATTACCCGTCATAAAATTCCGTTCGCACAATGGAGCGCAATAAACACCCTTCGTAGGTAGATTTTCAATTTCAAGTAAAAACACTATACCAAGTATATATTTCTAATCGCAGTTATTTGGGATCTATTTCCGTGCATCAAGCGCATACAAGATTAATTTCACCAGATGATGATACAAAAAAGTGAATGCTGCGAACATCTACACGCAGTCTTTATACGTGTTGAGAGCGTTGCGTCGCGAGTCACTCACTTATGCCCGTACTAATAGTCGGAGATCAATTCTCGGATTAATTCCGGATTGTAGAATCCTGGATTCAGCCTGGATTAGTAAATCTTTCTCGCTGCATAAAATAGTCCCGGCTTCGGGTAGTTTCGACGAATCCTTGATTCGATACTGGATTTAGTAATATTTTTAGTGACATTGGTTATGAAGCGGGATCAGGTAGGCAGTATTTTTTTAAATTCTGTTTGTTTATACTTCAATTACATTGACATATAATAGATTGAAAGTTTGTTCAAAGAAAATTTGAATTGTGGTGTGACGAAGATTGTGCATTACAGGGTAAGTATACTTATACATGCAGATTTAATTGAATCTTATAAAATTCTTGATAAATAATACTATTGCTGAATGTATTACCATTGATTATAATAGCTAATATTAGGCTATTAAAATCAATGGTATTACTGAATACTTATTATAGTTATTTAGGTATCAAGGGAATTATGAGGATGTTAATTACCGTGGGCAACGTGGTTACTATTCCGAGTGCCGGTAGGCCCAAGGGATGGTAAGTTGCCCGAGGTCATTGACATCCAATAATTCCCGTGATTCATAAATAATTTTATTTCTTGCAATAGTTTTTAAATGTAGTAGTTACAATATACGGTGAGTGGCAAACAGTCGGTAGTAAAACTAACTGATAGAAAATACTTAAATATAATAATACACATAATACATATTTTTTGGCTTTAAAGATGGATAAAAAAAACTGCCATTACACGGAGAGAGAAAAAATTTTATTGGCTACGCTCATCAAGGAGCATCCCGTTATTGAATGTAAAAAAACAGATAATTCCACTGTACAGGAAAAACAGCTGGAATGGGAAATTATAACACATGAATACAACGCGCAACCCGATGTTTTGACAAGAAGAAATATTTTGCAACTGAAAACTTTGTGGAAAAATTTGAAACAAAAGTAAGTATTTGTAGGTCATGGCATAATAATAAAAAAAAACTCATATATACGAACATGGCATGCAATAAATTATTTTTATTTTAAAGAAAACGGAAGCAGACTACTGCAGAGAAGTACCAGGCCCTTGTAACTGGAGGAGGGCCTCCATCCAAAAGGGATGAAGACCCCGTGCTGCAGTCAGTGGTCGATGCTGTCCCGTATATAGATGTTATAATTGACAATAATTGTGACAGCACCGCTGTTTATGAGTCGGGGAAAGTCACACCACAAGTGATAAATGAAGGTATATTATTGAGATATTGTGTATATTAAGATATTGACACAAAGTTATTAATTTTTCATTATGTTCCCGAATTAACAATAGATCACGTTTATGAATTAACGCCAATTCCCAGTACCAGCAAATCTGCGGATGATCGTAGGTATTTAATTTCATTATTATTACATCACAATTTATGTTGTTTCTGTTTTAAGTACAGACATACAGTTCCAACACGGCGCCGCAATCCCTACCAACTCAGAAGGTCGGCCAAACAACCCCAAAGGCTGTTGCAGAAAAAACACGTATGCACATACAGTGAGGATTTTATTTCGCTGAACATAGCAAAACATATTAAACACTATTACCCTATGTTCCCTAAGTATAAAACTGAACATAGGGTTAATAGTGTTACTATGTTTTGCTATGTTCAGCGAAATAAAATCCCCACTGCATAATCATATATACATTACACCGGGCGGGTGTTTCAGACCAACCGTGCCACTTCTATATTTTTTATCCTATCCAAGGCCGATCAAGAGTTCACAGTCCGACAAAGGATTTTCAAAATACAAGGAGAGGCATGGGTGGTTTGAAACACAGGGCTGAAATAATTCCTTGTCGCATATTTTTGTTTCAAATATAATAGTTAGTACCTAGGTAAATTAATTAATTTCACTTTCAGATAAAAATAAAAGACAACATATCAGTGACGAATGCCAGTATAGAGTGAAAAGATTAAAAAAAATTGTTACCGCAGATGAAGAACTTCATCAACTGAGGATGGAAATTGCCAACCTTGAAAAGGAAAAGGCTGTTGCACAATTAGAAAAAGCAAGATATGAAGCAGAACTAGCCAAATTAATCTTGCAAAATTATAAAGATAATAATAACAAATAAATAATATATAATTTAAAAGTGATGTCGTATAAATTCCCGGCGAAATGCTAACCCAATATTGTTATCGGGAGCATTTTCAACTTCCTGTTCTTCAACATATTGTTCCTCGTTCACAGCTTGATTGTATTTTACATAAATATTGTATAATACAGCACAAGCACATATCACAGTAACACAATTATCCAAATTAATTGTTAGTGTGCGGTGTAAACATGGAAATAATTTCTTCCACACTCCGAACACTCTTTCTACTATATTCCTTGTTCGTATATGTGCAGTATTATACCGCACTTCCTGGGCATTGCCTAAAAGAAAAATTACTGTTAATAATAATTGATGTAAATAAATTTATGTTGAGTACCGGGTAGTAAAACTGGAGTTAGCAGATAAGGTCTGCACGGGTAACCACTGTCCCCTAATAAAATTCCAGGTACCCGATGTTCTTCGAATAATACTCTAGTAGCACTTCTGTCAAATATCATACTGTCATGGTGAGATCCTGGGTGTCGCACAACAATATCTAATATTTCCATCGATGGCCCAGCAACTACCTACGCATAGAACAAGTAAACGCAACAAAAATGCAAAATCATTATATCTACCACTACCTGCACATTCAATGAAAAGTATCCTTTTCTGTTGCGGTACACTTCGGCAACATCACCACCTGGAGAATGTATCCGAATGTGGGTACAATCAATGCATCCAGAAACCGTTGGAAACCCTGCGCACATATAAAATTTATTTATATTTGACCGTTGTTCTGCATTGGTCCTTGGAAATTTTATGTGGTCTCTAACTTTATGAGCCAACAACGTTGAAAATCTTCTAATAATGTTACAAACACTTTGTTGACTGGCTCCTCGCAAATCACCACACACAGCCTGTAAAAAATGTGTTCATGTGGGTGTGTAATAATATTGTGGGCACTGTACCTGAAAACTACCTGTTGCGTAATATCGTAAACAAATTAGCAGCTGCATTATGGGCGTAAAAGGCAGTCCGCGACGAGTCGGTTTTTGTAATTGTTCTGCTATTAATGGTAGGAGAATATGGATTGTCAGATCTTTCGAAAATCTAAATCTTCTCCGAAATTCTTCCTCACCATAAAATTCCAGAGGATTTTCAATATCTCTAATGTATCTAGCAAAAATATATAAATTATAACCAAAAATAATATTTGACATTGATTAGTGTTTATAAATATTTCACTATATTTCAGTACCTTTTGGGCAATCGTTGATTTATCACTTCATCAAGATAATCAAAAAAATCGTCACGAAATGCAGCATCATCCATTTTCGAAGTAAATCACAAAAATCACACGTCAAACGTCCACTACGCAATTGACAAGACAATCCGAGATCTGGGATTAATCTTGGGTAGCGGTAAGATTGTTTGTGAAAGGAGTGGGAGAGGATCGTTTGCGAGTCAATCTAGGATTATGACGACTATTGGATGCATTTTCGGTGGATCCGAGAATTAATCCTCAATCTCGGCTTGATCTCTGACTATTAGTACGGGCATAAGAGTCACGCAGGAACATTGCATCCCGAGCTGCTCATAAGATCCAGCCATTTTACACGTGCCAAGTTTAAGATAATTAGTTACACATATTCATAATGGTTCCGTCCATTGTATTAAATACTATTTGATTTAATCTGAGCTAGGTATTTGTACGATTGGTAATTTTTTTCTGCAAAATCCTAGGCCGGCACGTTATCATGGGAGTCGTTCAATATACATTTAGATACAAATATTGATGTCTCATATTTCTCTCTTGGCGTATGAGACAATTAAATTCTTAATTAGTGTTTCATATCCCCTGGTATGAATACCAAGCTCCGACCAAGGCATATCCTTTGAAAATTTCTGAATAAGCCGAAACACGTGTAAGGAAATTACATAAGTGTAATTATACATAATATACATTTATAAATAATAAAATGTTTCATCAAGATATTAGCAAGGAAAGTATTAATTTTAATGAGAAAAATATTGAATTAAAATAATCTATTGGGGATGTGATTGCTGAAACTGGCCTCGTTTTTCACGAGCTGTAACGAACTAGCAGTTAAATTATTTGATTGTTCATGAAAAGCTGCATGCACAATTCACACCACGTTTCCATTCCACTAATTACTGCTCACTCAAAAATGTATAGCAATCAATATCCGTATAACTTATTAAACGCAGACCCGACGAATCGTTGCATATCAGGCTACGTTTCAACGATTCATTACAGCGTCACGAATCAATTTTAATTTATAACTGCCCCGGCCCACGCGCTTTGTTCCAAACTATCTGTAATTAATTCACGAGCTACATATAAATGCTCGGTAATTTCTTAATTTGCTTTCGTGGCTTCCAATAATGGATGCACACGCATGGTATATATTAATAATGCCCGTGGGTGATATTTCATGATTTCGATTCAGGAACTGGTGATAATGTTAATGTCTGTACGCTTCCATTCGCCGTTTATTACCGTGAACGGCACAAAAAATCAACACGAAATGGATTTCCTTTATTACACTTCGCCGTTGGAAATTTATGGCATTAAAATTACTATTGTTGCTGTAATAGCGTGTCTATAAGAACGCGTTAAATTAATTAATTAACGTATGCTTCACATAAACTAATGCTTCCTCGAATATTAATCAAGCTTTAATCAGTGATTTTTTAATTGTGGTTGTTTATATTGTGCGCCGGTCATAAATTAACGAGCAATTCTGGGAATTCACAAATCAAATTCCCTCTCGCAGGCATAATTCACACCTTCGCCGTCTGATGATAATTAACGCTCACGCAGAATTCCTCCTTGCCTATTTTTCCACGTAATCCAGCCAAGTTTTAATCCCAAACCGGGCTCAAACTGCGCCGAGCAAGATGCAGTAAACTTTATCTCTGGCTTTATGTAGGCGGTTCGTTATTTACCTCTCAATTCGCAGAATTTTTATCTCCACGAGAATGCCATTGCAATTCCAAAGCAGCGATTATTCCCAGATAAAAGTTTTATAACCTCGAGATTAGGACGAATACATTACGCTTTTGAATCAATTTGCCGGAAGTATTCGGCGACTACTGTTTTGGGGTGGATGTTACTTTTTTTTTTATTTGTAGTGGTTGGTGCAGGGAGGAATCCCATTCGGTCATTAATTATGTTGATGGCCAGATGGGAATCTTAATGTTTGTATTTATTTTGTAGTGTCTACAGTCGCAGGATATGGGCATAATTGTACAACAACAAAAAATGTATACCTCTATTTTTATCATTATATTAATACTATTAAAAACCCTCTAATAATATATTTCTTTGTTAGCAATTTTGCATACGTTTATATTGCCATAGTTGCAATAATCAGATATGAATGTAGAACCCGAACCTCCTGAAATCTTATCCTTATCTCCTTCTTTTATCCTTAATCTCCTTAAAAACGTGTTAATAATTAGCATTTGTCTGGAATTTTTGCCAGCGTCAAAGTTCAACGAGTCCAAAACTGCACAATTGCAAGCAAAAATTCGTAAAGGTAGAATGGTGCCCGGAAGCCATTTGATAAAACACTAACAATAACTTAAATCTAGATCTCGATAAACTTTCGGTCTGGCTTAAATTAAACTGTTTGCGAGCGGCACGGAAGTTGTTAATATCATTAGAAATATCGTCGAGGGGCTTCCTAGCCCCTCGCCAGCCCCAGTTTGCTGCACTCTGACGGGGCATGCACGCGGACGTAACGTAAGCAGGAGACGTCAGCGACGACACTCAGCCGGAGGTTGGAGGTGTAGCTTTCACACAGATGTCGTCGACAGCGACGCCTAATAAAGCTGCGGAAGCCGCCTCGTGTTACAGAGGATCAAAAGAAGAAGGCATAAAGATACAATTCCCACTTTGAACTCTAATAATAAAAATAAAAAACGGCGTCATTAAGTTATAAATAAGGTTGGAAGGAAATGAGATTATTTTAAAACGCTGTGGATTTAGATTTTAATGATTTTATCGTCAGCTATATTTTTGGGCCGAAAATATTACTCACAGAATTGGGAAAGTAATACAAAAAGTTGATGAGTTTCCTCATACGCCTAAACAAAATTTGAATTACAATTAAATTTAATAGCAATTTTTTTCAGAAAACAAATTGCTATTAAAACTAATTTTCATTCAATTTTGCCGTCATTGGCATGCTCCTAAATGTATGCCATGAAGTTGTGACACGCCATGTATAACATTTTTTTAGAGTTGTAAAATAAAAAATCCAATTACAGAATTACAATTAACTTTAATAGCAATTTTTTTCAGAAAACAAATTGCTATTCAAATTTATTTTCATTCAATTTTGCCGTCATTGGCATGCTCCTAAATGTATGCCATGAAGTTGTAGGACGCCATGTACAACATTTTTTTAGAGTTGTACAAATAAAAAATCCAATTACAAAATTACAATTAACTTTAATAGCATTTTTTTTCAGAAAACAAATTGCTTTCAAAATTTGTTTTCATTCAATTTTGCCGTCATTAGCATTCTCCTAAATGTATGCAATAAAGTTGTGGGACGCCATGTATACATTTTTTGTAGAGTTGCACAAACAAAAAATCCACCGTTTTATTTATAATAATACATTCTATTCTATTTTAAATGAAAGTTATTTTTATTTTGATTTAAATTTTAAACTCATTTAAAAAGAGAAACGACAAGTTATACCAGACAAATATGTAACCTTCAAGTTTTATATTTATCAATTATTACATACAGGAAACAAAATTAATTCCAATATATTATTTTACGTAAAGGAATGTATAAATTTTCTTTATAATACCTCTGCTTTGCGTCAGCACTGCTAATTTCCAGGGGTCTAATTTATTCCCTGGACACAAGTTGAGCCCTGTAACTTACACCAGGCATAATTGTTGGCCATTTAATGGCGCGCGTACGTGTAACGTGCTTTTATTGTTTTACGTAATGACTGTAGTGGTCAATGATTCTATGGTTGAACGTCCATTGCACCTAATATATGTTCCTGGGAAACACCCACACGTCAACATGTAAGGCCAAGATTTAGTGTTATAACCCTCATTACCCACTCTGCTGTCAATTAAGTTTATGCACTGTTGACTTAAAACTAACACATTTTTAAAACAATATAATCAGCGTCAAATATAATATTTAATGCATATTTATTTGACGCTGATTATATTGTCACGATTAATATTATTAATAATAATTAAGAATAATTAATAATAATTAATAATAATTAAAAATGCACGAACTTTAATAAAAAAATTACGCCAATTTTAATTAAAGATGGCTACATTTCCGGGGACGAATATCTAAAGAATATATTAATAGGCGATATATCATTAATAGATGATATAATAGGTTTACTTCAGTTTTCCAACCAAATATGTATGTTCTGTACTTTATTAAGTCTTGTTTTATTTTATCTACAAATTTTAACCTAGATCAACAATAGCGAACCTTTTTTTCTAGTGGCTCAAAATTAAATATGTAGGTATATTTTTTAAACTCGTGGGTCAGCTATTGTTTGAATCATAGGACAAGTAAAAAAAAACATTGAAATATTTTATTTTAGATTATAAAACATAAAAGACCATAGTAAACTTCTTATTTCTCTTTACATTCACTTTTTTTTTCTTCAAATCATTTCGTTTAAAAAGTGGAGTTTTTAATAGCAATTTTTTATTGGGAAATCTTTGGATTTATGGAAAAATCTTCACGAATGTTATCGTTATTGCAAAATCAGCAGAGATCTCAAAAATTATTGAGAAATCAGGTAAATGATTGAAAAATCTCTATTATCGAATCTATCTCGAAATCTCCAGAAATCACGATATATATGTAATTATTGGGAAATCTGTAGACATCACAAAAAATATTCAAAAATCGTGGAAATTATTGGAAAATCTCAAGGAATCTTATGAAAATTTAAAAATGTTTTGATATTTTAATAATCATCGAAAAATTTGTAGACTGAAAAAGAAACGAAGGAATCATCGTATAAATCGTGTGGACCAATATGATTTTCTGATTTAATTGATCTCGAAATCCTGAGAATTAATGAGAAATTTATAGAAATCTGGAAAATTATTAAGAAATTTTGGGAATTATTGAATTATTGGGAATTACTGAGGCGGGAGAAATCTCTTATTGAGAAATCTCGAACAATACTGAAAAATCTTTAAAATTATTGAGTAATTTATAAAAATCTTAGTACTGAAAAATATTGACAAATCATTAAAATGATTGGATATTTTTTCGAAATCTTGATACTACTTAGAAATGACTAAGATATTTTACTAATTATCGCGAATTTTGGAGAATGAAAAATGTATGTAATAATCGTGCCAACTAATTTGCATTTTCTGATTTTAATTATCTCGAAATTATTGAAACTCTCGAAATAATAATAATCAATGAGAAATCTATAGAAATCAATAAAAAATAACATCTTTTGTATGGAGAATTAAGAGCGCTTCAAAAGTTATGGAACAAAAAAATATATCGAATTTCGTTTAAAAAAAATTAAATGATATGATCTCGAAATGATCTCTCAAAATCTTAAGAATTATTTAAATATCTGTTGAAATGTCAAAAATTATTGGGAAATTTTGGGAATTGTTAAAAAGTCTCAAGGATTATTGATATTTATTAGGAAATCTGTTACAATATCGAAGAAATTACAGTTGAGATTACTGAAAATACCAATTTGGATTGTATATCCCGTTTTTTTTTAAATCTCCAGAAATCACGATACATATTTATTGGAAAATCTGCAGAAATCTCGAAAATTATTGGAAAATTTCACGGAATCTTTAGGAAAATTTAGAAATGTTTAGATAATTTAATAATAATAAATTTGTAGACTGAAAAAAATGAAGTATAATCGTGTTAATCGTGTGAACCAATATGACTTTCGTTCGTTAGCATAGAAATATTATATATTTTATTTTTGATTATAAAACATAGAGAACATTGTAGAGCTCTTATTTCTCTTTACAGTCACTTTTTTTTTAATGCTTATCATTTCCTTTAAAAAGTGAAGTTTTTAATAGCAATTTTTATCGGGAAATCTTTCGATTTATTGGAAATTTCCAGAAATTTTATCCGATCTCAAAAATTATTGAGAAATCAGATACACCTCTATCTAAAAATCTCTATTTAAAATATTTTTAAAATGATCTACAAATGTGAAGAATGAAAAAATATAAGTAATAATCATGTCAATCATTTGTTATTTTTATGATCTCGAAAGCATCTTTCAAAATCTTAAGAATTATTCAAATATCTGCAGAAATCTCGAAAATTATAAGGGGAAATTTTTCGAATTATTAAAAAAAATCTCTAGGATTATTGATATTTATTAAGAAATCGGTTGAAATATTGTATATTACAGTTAATATTACTGAAAATATTAGAATGTCTTCACTTTTTAAAGGTGTCTAATGCCTAAATGCCTCATTTTTAGTCATCACTATAAAAATTTCAATGAATACTGTATTTTTTTAATTATATCTGTCAAATTTTCAATTGTTTTGTCAAAATAACAATGATTAGCGTCAAACCAATTATTTCAATAGAAACTAATAATTGTTCACAAGTTTGCCATACTGTGCCATAAAGTGATAATATTATGCCCTAAAGTGAAAATATTGTGCCATAAAGTAATAATGTTGTGCCATAAATGCCGAAATAAATACAAAATATAAGTAACACACTTGGTAAAAGTTTCACGAATTTATAGAAATTCTCTACAATTGTTTCTGTTTCTCGACTATTCTCAAGAGAACAGAATAAGCCATGTTTGGATGATTTTTTTTAAATTTTGATCTTTCAAATAAATACAAAATGTAAATAACACTCTTGGTTAAAGTTTCACGAATTTATAAAAATACTCTACAATACTTTCGGTTTCTCGACTATTCTCAAGAGAACGGAATAAGCCATGTTTGGATGATTTTTTTTTATTTGGATTTTATCGGGAACACCATAAACTTTTGATGGTCCGTGAGCGTGGGACACCCTGTATAGTAGTGATACAATAAATTGTATTCTTTTGAGTCTTTTATTTTATCTATAAATTTTGACCTAGATTTACATATTTTTGTGTTATTTCTTGTATATAAATTATAAATATTATATCGTATGTAAAACATGAAATAAATTTAAAAAAAAATACAATTTTCAGCAACATTTGAATCTTCGGCACCAACTTGTGAAATATTATTAGTTACTATCAAAATAATTGAAAATTTGACAGTAATGACTGTGATTTTGACAAAATAATTGAAAATTTTACACATAATTAAAAAAAATTACAGTGATCATTGAAATTTTGACAGTGATAACAAAAAAATGGCATATTAATTGCAACTTATACGTTATTACTTTCAAATTTGAAAGATTGTCCCCATTTTTATCATTATATCTGACAAGTTTTCAATAATTATGTAAAACATGCAAATATTATGCCAAAATGTTTAGTCATCACTGTCAATATTTCGATGATTACTGTAATTTTTTTAGTTATATCTGTCAAATTTTCAATTATTCTGTCAAAATTTAAATGGTTACAGTCAAAATTTCAATGGTTACTGGTTTACTTAAAAGTTTCTGTTGGAGTTTTCCAATTTTTACAGCAACCTTTGAAACTTCGACAGCAATCTTTGACGTATTGTTAGTTACTATTGAAATAATTGGAAATTTTACACTGACCATTGAAATTTTCACAGTAACCATTGAAATTTTTCCAGAATAATTGAGATATGTGTCAAATATTCAATTATTCTATTGTAAGTCATCATTGAAATAATTGGAAATTTGACCATAACCATTGAAATTTTGACAGTAACCATTGAAATTTTGACAGAACAATTGAAATTTTGACAGTAACCATTGACATTTTGACAGTAACCATTGAAATTTTGACAGAATAATTGAAATATCTGTATTTCAATTATTCTGTCAAAACAATTGAAATTTTGACAGTAACCATTGACATTTTGACAGTAACCATTGAAATTTTGACAGAATAATTGAAATATCTGTATTTCAATTATTCTGTCAAAATTTTAATGGTTACTGTCAAAATGTCAATGGTTACTGTCAAAATTTCAATTGTTACTGTCAAATTTCACAATTATTTCAATTATGACTAACAATACGTCCAAGATTACTGTCGGATTTTCTAAGGTTTCTGTAAAAAATTCAAAAGTCCAATATAAACTTTTCATTCTAATAAACATATGGAGAAAGTCATGCCCAAATAGTGTTTTCTCATTTATTTGCGATTAGAAAAACTGAGCACAGTAAATATAAGCTCTGTTTTGTGGTTTGTGGTGCTGTGTTTCCACTAATTATGATTATATAAGCGATTAAGTATTGCTGTGTATTCGGCTGCTGGCAGTATAATCGTCACCGTATACATTGCTTAGTTTGATTAATCAAATCGTAATTAGATAATTGCTTATTTATAATATCGGATCAAATAGGTCGATCATGATAATTGGTGCGTTACGTGCTGCGGTTTTATTACAATTCATCAATTAGCGTCGGTGCGATTCGATTCCGCGTTACGTGATATAATTATCGAATCGTGTACGTTGCGCAGGTACGGATTTTTATATCGGCGATGCGCGCCGGTGAATAATTATTTAAGATTAAATTACTATTTAATGACTATCACATCTCCCGGCAGTCCATCTTCTCTTTGAATAATGAACATATTCGAAAACCCGGTGGCGACGTGACTTGATTTATCGCGTAAGGACACGATTTTTTTAAAGCGTGCGGCGTGGATTCCTCCCCCTCGCCGAACGTAACGAGCGGCCGCAGAGTCCGCCCCTGTGGTTTGTTGCCGATGAATTATAAATCAATTAATAAATTTCTCAGAAGATCGATGAAATCAATTTGGATTTTTTTCTTTCGGCGCGTGATTGTTTCGCTAGTTTTCAAAGCGATTCATTCCGATTCTATTTCCGTCGACTCACCGGGGACTAAAAAATCGGGGTCTCTCAGAACAATGCCTCGGCGTGGATTGCGGCTCTGCGTTATTCCCCATGAATATTACAAACGTAGCGGGGGCATGGCGTGGTTTATGGTATTAATATCGTTCGATTGTATGATTCATGAGTCGAATTTTCAGGCGTCCGGCATTTATATAAATAATAAATTACAACTAATCGGCAAATGATTACATAATTATAGGCCAGGCAGTAATTTATAATTCAATTGAAATTAAAATGGGCCACTTCCCGATTATTAATCACATCAATAATTTCATTCGTCAGAAAATAACTAAAAATCAAAATAAATCGTAGGCTCCATCTCACTGTCTTCGATTTACTTTAAGTAATTTTTGTTACTGCAATTATATCTACGAAAATTAACCGTTGAATAAAGTTAATTGGATACTATAAGAATAATAAACCATAAAATAATACAAAATTATGAGATAGTTATATTATACGCGATAAAAACAACTGGGACAACTCTTAATAGATATTTTAGCATTATTTCATTAGATTGAACAAGACTTTAATAGTTATTTACGTGACTTTGCGGGCGAGCTGGAAGTTTGTGGGGTGAGCGACGCAGGAGCGAACGTTATCTATATTATATGATTTTCGTACTGTCCATCTTCTTACTGCCCAGAATTACAAAAATGACAAATTTGAAGAATCACTTGAAAAATGCTTAAAATGCTAAAGAACCATTTGAAAAAACGTTAGAAATTTTGATTACCAATGATCAGATTGTTGTAATCTATGTCTGTATTAATTCGTTGTAACGAAACATCTTAATTAAGGTGTTACTAACACCAGAGTGCACAAATGATCCTCATTAACACGAAATTAAGGCAGATTGAATCCAAGTGCCGCGTACAATGAGAAATAATTTGCGTGGTCATCGTTTAACAGTTAATTACCTACGATACTCATAGCAACACAATTCAGTCAGGGTCATCGTGAGCAATCTCAATACAATAATGAGTGATTTAGTGCACATTTCAGATTAATTCCCGAGATATGCGGCGGAATTTAAATTAAATTACAGCCAGGTTAATTACTTTATTATTTATTTTAGCAATATCCTGTTCGTTCTACGCGGCAACCGTGGGACCATCAATCGTCGGTCTCGCACAATTGACGTGTAATTTCCTACGATATAAAATTATTGTGTTTGTTTTAATTTTATAATTTAATCAAAGAGCGCGCAGCTAATTTTATCGCCGCGCACGAAGCGTATAAACCTCGCCGTTGCCTTTAATGCGATTTAAATTTATCGGCGTTTATATTTTACATTTCATCTGCTGAAATGAAATACCATTTCAGCATCGATTTTTCATGCCGCCTTATCTCCGCAGTGTAACCCTTACTTTGTTATTAATTGCGTTTCGGGCCTTATCTGGGCACGGGCGATTTTTCAATTTGGCTCTCAATTATCGTCGGAGCGCAATTTGAATGTTGGTTGTTCCTGGAGCCCGAAGATAGGTGGGCACTGTTTGATGTATGGGGGAGAGAGACCGGGATTTGGACCGAGGAGACAAGATAAATATACTTGTCAAAATTTCAATTTCCGAAGCCTTGTACTCACCAACCGCGATATCGATAACGCCATGCAAATATATGCACTTAGGGGGCCCCACGGACGCACTGTGCGAAATCGACAATGACTCAAAGTATTTTAATTAAATTGTAAATGTGATGTACAAGAAATATATTAAGTTAACTGAATATTAAACATGATCATATAGAAAACATACAACTTTCTGCATTGACAAGTATGGGTTAGCTATTACTGAAATTGCAGAAAATTTATTATTTGGAAATTTTATATTAGATTCGTGTATAGTACACCTTAAACTGTTTCTCCTGAATATTTGACAAACTTTCAGTATTAAATAAGGGAGAAAATCAAACACTTAACTTTCTGCATTGACAAGTATGGGTTAGCTATTACTGAATTTTCTGAATATTTATGATTTGAAAATTTGATATAAGATTTGTGTATAGTATACCTGAAACTATTGACAATAATGGATTAGCTATTGCTAAAGTTTCTGAATATTTATTATTTGCAAATTTGATACTAGATTCTTGTACAGTACACCTGAAACTATTTCTCCTAAAAATTTGATAAAGTTTCAGTATTAAATAAGGGAGAAAATAACACATATAACTTCCTGTATTGACAACTATTGGTTATCTTTTACTAAAATTTCTGAAAATTTATTATTTGCAAATTTAATATTAGATTCGTCTACAGTGGACCTAAACCTATTTCTCCTGCAAATTTGACAAAGTTTCAAAATTAAATAAGGGAGAAAATTAAACACTTAACTTTCTGCATTGACAAATATGGGTTAGCTATTACTGAAATTTTTGAAAATTTATTATTTGCAAATTTGATATTAGATTCGTATACAGTACACCTGAAACTATTTCTCCTGAAAATTTGACAAAGTTTCAGTGTTCAATAAGGGAGAAAATCAAACATATAACTTCCTGCATTGATAACTATGGGTTAGCTATTACTGAAATTTCAGAAAATTTATTATTGGCAAATTTGATATTATATTCCCGTATAATACACCTGAAACTATTTCTCCTGAAAATTTGACAAAGTTTCAGTATTAAATAAGGGAGAATATCAAACACTTAACTTTCTGCATTGACAAGCATGGGTTAGCTATTACTGAATTTTCTGAAAATTTATTATTTGCAAATTTGATATTAGATTCGTGTGTAGTACACCTTAAACTATTTCTCCTGAATATTTGAAAAACTTTCAGTATTAAATAAGGGAGATAGTCAAACATTTAACTTTTTGCATTGACAAGTATGGGTTAGCTATTACTGAAATTTCTGAAAATTTATTATTTGCATATTTGATTCTAGATTCGTATATAGTACACCTGAAACTATTACTCCTGAAAATTTGACAACATTTTAGTATTAAATAAGGGAGAAAATCAAACACTTAACTTTCTGCATTGACAAGTATGTGTTAGCTATCACTGAAATTTCTAAAAATTTATTATTTGCAAATTTTATATTAGATTCATGTACAGTACACCTGAAACTATTTCTCCTGAATATTTGACAAAGGTTGAATATTAAATAGGGGAGAAAATCAAACACTTAACTTCCTGCATTGCCAAGTATGTGTTAGCTATTACTGCAATTTCTAAAAATTTATTATTTGCAAATTTGATATTAGATTCGTATATAGTATACCTGAAACTACTTCTCCTAAAAAATGGACAAAGTTTCAGTATTAAATAAGGGAGAAAATTAAACATATAACTTCCTGCATTGACAATTATGGGTTAGCTATTACTGAAATTTCTAAAAAAATAGTATTTTACAAATTTGAATTTAGGTTTGTGTACAGTACAGCTGAAACTATTTCTCCTGAAAATTTGACAAAGTTTCAGTATTAAATAAAGGAGAAAATCAAACACTTAACTTTCTGCATTGACTCTGGGTTAGCTATTACTGAAATTTCTGAAAATTTATTATTTGCAAATTTGATATTAGATTCGTGTACAGTACACCTGAAACTATTTCTCTTGAAATTTTGACAAAGGTTCAGTATTAAATAAGGGAGAAAATCAAACATATAACTTCCTGCATTGACAAGTATGGGTTAGCTATTACTGAAATTTCTGAAAATTTATTATTTGCAAATTTGATATTAGATTCGTTTATAGTACACCTGAAACAATTTCTCCTGAATAGTTGACAAAGTTTCAGTAAAAAATAAGGGAGAATATCAAACACTTAACTTTCTGCATTGACAAGTATGGGTTAGCTATTACTGAATTTTCTGAAAATTTATTATTTGCAAATTTGATATCAGATTCGTGTATAGTACACCTCAAGCTATTTCTCCTGGAAACTTAACAAAGTTTCAGTATTAAATAAGGGAGAAAATCAAACACGTATCTTTCTGCTTTGACAAGTATGGGTTAGCTATTACTGAATTTTCTGAAAATTTATTATGTGCAAATTTGATATAAGGTTCGTGTGGAGTACACCTAAGACTATTTCTCCTGAGTATTTGACAAAGTTTCGGTATTAAATAAGGGAGAAAATAAAACACTTAACTTTCTACATTGACAAGTATGGGTTAGTTATTACTGAATTTTCTGAAAATCTATTATTTGCAAATTTGATATTAGATTCCTGTACAGTACACGTGAAACTATTTTTCCTTAAAATTTGACAAAATGTCAGTATTAAATAAAGGAGAAAATCAAACACTTTACTTTCTGCAATGACAAGTATGGGTTAGCTATTGCTGAAATTTCTGAAAATTTATTATTTGCAAATTTGATATTAGATTCGTGTACAGTACAATTAAAAAAAAATTCTACTCAAAATTTGACAAAGTTTTAGTATTAAATAAAGCAGAAAATCAAACATATAACTTCCTGCATTGACAACTATGGGTTAGCTATTGCTGAAATTTCCGAAAATTTATTATTTGCAAATTTGATATTAGATTCGTGTGCAGTACACCTGAAACTATTTCTGCTGTATATATGACAAAGTTTCAGTATTAAGTATAGGAGAAAATCAAACACTTTTTTGACACCACGTATTCGTCGGCTTCTATTCGCTTCCCCTTTCTCTTATTTTCTTCTCATATTTTCCTCGTCCGTCCAACAAGCCCGGATGACTCATGACTGCCATAAATGTACTTGCAGTGGTCTGCATAATACCGGCCATGATACACTAGTCTTTCAATAGCATTGATCCATGATAATGCTATTTCAGATGGAATCACAATAAACCATGAAATCCTCTCTTTTCCTCTATTCATTTGGGTTTCATTGTTTCTATTTAGCGAATTCCGTTCAACCCTTTATGCGCACAAATGCGGGGCACTATTTGACGGCTCGATATCACCTCAGCGGGCACCTCACTAGCGGGCGTCGCGACGCCCCCGACGCCGTCCTTATCGCCGGCGCTTTGCATAAGCGTGCAGGAACGAGACGAGCTCATGCACATTTGTCGCGAGCAGATAAGACTTTTATTGCGCCACAGTCGCCGAGCCACAGCACGGATTTAGCATCGGAAAGTCGTTCTCCCGATTCAAACACACAAAAAAGCAACGCGAGGAGGACAATTCGGTGCGATTTACTTTAATTGCGCGCCTCGGCTGCTGCAGGCGCAAGACGCCGTGGGACGCACTGGAAAAGTATTAAGAGGCCCTCCTGCGGACGCAAAAAACCTAATTCGAGCCCTATTAAAAGTGAAGAGAGGCTTGTGTACGTACTTAAATAAGTAAAGCAACACTTCAAGTGAAACATGTGACATCGCAGGCCCAGGCCGTTTTTGTAATAAACCACTCAATGCACACATGCTCACCGGAATGTACGTGTGAACGTGTTGCTTTCGAAGTTTTTTTTCGCTGCTCTCTCCAGAAGTTCCTCTCGTTGAAAGATACGTTTCAGCATCGCATGAATTATTGCCTGAAATTAATAGGGAGGGGTCCCCACTTGGTAACGCGGCTGTCACACGGACGGTATAGGTCTTAACAGGATTAATATCACAACAGATTTGAAATGTTTTTAATTCCAGTACTTATACGGCGCCATAAATTACACTTGGTATGTAAATATTTTAATGCAGCATGTGGTTTAAATGCCCCGTATCAGAACCTATTATCTACTCATGGAAACATCCATATGCCGGAGATTAAAGAGGGATTAGGTTTTATTCTATCATGTTTAGAAAAGAAACACAGATCAAAGTTATAACAAATCAAAAATAGGTGTGGTTACGTACAATAATGTCCATCACCAGTGATTAATACGAGAAATTACATTTGTAACGGTATACAAATTCTCATAATTTGTAATATTTATTTGGCTCGTGATTTAGTGATCGTACTTTACGTTATGTTCGATTTTTAAAATCATTATCGTTACAAGTTAATTGGGTTCGTTTAATCAGTAATGTGTATGTTAGTAAGTTTTGTTAGTAGGTAAAACACAGATATATGGATTCGGTGCGAAGGGGTAATTACCTGAGAAATTAATGCTCAAGCTCTTGAGACTTCGTCGAGCGGAGTAACGTTCTACGCTGGTGATTATTTCTAACTGATCTGAGTAAGTGCCGAGATTCTGAATTTGTGCCGTTAATTTATTTGCTTGTATAAATGATAAAGCTGCTAAACTGCTAAACAATTCCCAACAATAAAGATATATCGATTAACAGATTGACTTCCATCATCATCATCATCATAAGCGGACTATCTTATACCTTACGACGTCAAGGAGTCAAGGCATAAGTTTATCCATCCTTAGACGGTTACTTGCAAGCATTTCTGCTAATCCCATTGATCTCCACTGCTCGATCTCAAGTTGACCTCATTATGTTACAGAGCTACAACAATAGTTTCATTCCAATATCTATTTGGACTTCCTTTTTTTTCCTTTTCGAATCTACTCCTATCTTCCAGATGGTTGCAGATTGACTTGCAATATTAATAATAATGTGGAAAATCTACTTCGAACCCTGTTCATAACAAGCCAGACTAACTTTCTTTAAGATCAATCATTCTCCTTATATTTTACCAACATTGATACTTGAATTTACCTCACTAAGGTACACATGCGGGTGCTGGGCGGCCGTGAAGTTGGATGCCATTCAGTGCTGCAACGTGGCACGGTGAATTTTGCCCACGACCGGTTAATGTCTTAGATATAAACACATCCACGTGACTGTGAATCCTGCACGATAAAGGGCTATCACTAGAAGTCTTCCTGCCTGTTGGAAATTGTCTTACATGTTGGTTTGGTGATTATTCGTGTTTCAATTAGTAGGTTAATAAAATCATGTACCTAAATACAAAATTTTGACCTCATAGGCGTGTTGTCCCTCCATATTCTACCACCCCGGTTCCTATTTTTGCTTGTTTATCTAAACTTGATCTCTCTCTGCCTGTGTGCACCACCCAAGTTCGTCAAGCCGGTGGCATTCTAAGCGTTCCCATTATCTCACATGGGCAGATTTACGGCCATATGAACATGTAGTTTAAAATTCGAGTTGACTGGTTTATGTTTTCCTATAATATATGTCCGATTTCGCTCAATTGTGCGTATCCAAAATGCGCTCATTGCAGCGGAATTGTTCCGCCGTTCTCCGAAAGTAGTGCGAAAAACTGCGGAAGTGGTTCCCAAAAATTATTAACTCACGGCGCCCTTTTTGAACTAGGGTTTTCCCATTGCGCACTTCCCTTTCCATTAAGTATATTTTTGTGCAAATTTCAATGAAAAATTATAAAAATATATTAAAAAATGAACCAATTAATGGCTACTAATAAACAAACCATTAATATTCTTATTGAACTAAAACAATTTTTTTAATTACTTAGATATTATATTTACATTAATTATCTATTATGGTCCGTTCACCTCATCATTAGCAATTGCAATTGCTGTCTTAAAATTAAAATATAATTATTAATTAATTTAATCAAATACGAAAAACCTCTTTTCACAGATATTTGTTTATATATTTTTTGCAAATAATTTGGGTACTTCCGGTCTTTCTGTCGGCTGATAGTTGCCTGATGATTTACATGCACAATGAAATTAGAAACTCTCTGTGCTCGTTGTTTCTAACCCCCTTGTGGTTAACACTATTCTGTAGATAACTTAATCAGCTTTTGAAATATCGACGCAAAAATATTGTAAATTTTGAATATATATATATATATATATATATATATATATATATATATATATATATATATATATATATATATATATATATATATTTATATATAACAAATATAGAGGAATGTAAATTATTTCCTCATTAATATAATATAAATGTGACTGACCAAAATTGTCAAAAAGGTTTTATATAAATATAAGATATAATTTATTGAAACATTTACATATTTGCTGTTGTATGTACATCATTAAATTGTAAAAGAAGGTCTTGCTGCAATGCTTCGAATGGCCATAAGCCGCAGCCTTTCAGCCTTAAAAAGATTTTATTTATTGTAAATAAACTAAAAATGTTGATACGTGTATAAAAACATTAATTAAATTCATTAATGAAACAATTATAAAAATTATTACTTACATGTAGCTTATTTCGTACAAATGCAGTGTCAGATATAAAAGTTAAAATTAAAACATACAATTCAATGATTATGACGAGGATTTGTAGTTGACAATGCAACTCTAACGCGTTTCTTTACTTTACATTTTCTCCCACACTTTGTAGTATTTTGTGAGGTGTATGATTTATGGGGAGAGCTGTTATAATTTTCCATTAAATATTCGCAGGTTCCATTGATCTTTACAATTTATGAAAATTTTGGTATTTACAATACAAAATTTTAATGAAAATCAAAATAAAATTAAATAAAAATGCAACATTAATTGTAATTTATAATAGAAATTATATAATTTCAATGAGTATTTTATGGTTTGAACTAATTGCAATTTTTAATAAAATATCGTAATTTGTAGTAATATATAAAATTTTCTTTATATTTCCATTATTAAGGCGGAAATGCCGATGGCCAATAGCCTAATAAAGATCGTTATCTCTGTGTATAAAATTTGTCATTTGCAACGAAAATTTCATAATTTCTATTCAAATTCTTAATTTACAATAAAAAAAAATTGTATTTCCATCAAAAGTTTTGCATATTTCTATAAAAATATTAATAATTTTGTGAGTGAAATCCATTGCGGAAAAAGCTACTTGAGAAATAAGTTAGGAAATGGATTTCCTACGTGTTGCACACATGATTTTTTCTACTAGAGTTTGGAAAATAAATTAAATTTTAGAAAACATAAATGTGAAACATACACATATTGTGGTTTGATGAACTTTTTGCATTTTCTAATAAAATATCGTAATTTGTAAGGAACATGTACAAAATTTGTCATTTACAACGAAAATTTCATAATTTCTATTCAAATTTTTAATTTATAATCCAAATTTTGTATGTCCATCAAAAGTTTTGCAAATTTCTGTTAAAATATACTTGGTGAGTGAAATGCATTGTGGATAAAGTTTTTAAGGCGGGTTCGGGGCATTGCCAATATTATTTATAGTCCTTCATGTATTTTACCCATTTGCCACCATTTAAAATGGATTATGACGAAACTTGGGGGTTCTGTTGCGCTTATTTTTTTGTTTTATTTTTCTTGCTCCCGCTATTATTGATCATTAGCCAATCAGTGGAAATTTCTGTTAAATTGATTGTGTCTGTGGTATTTTGTATTTTGGTAATCACTTGGTGAAATATATTGATTAAGGAGATTAAAAAATAACACTTGGTACAATTTCCCATATTTTTTTTTATAGAAATAACTCTACACTTGTTTCGGTAGTTAAACCATTTTTAAGAGCAAATGTATACGCAAATGAATGAGTATGCATTTGCTATTGAAAATGGTTTAACTACCGAAACAATTGTAGAGTTAATTTTAATTAAAAAATTGTGAAACTTTTACCAAGTGTTGTTTTAAAATCTCCTTAGGGAATTTATCTGTGTTTCAATTACGTTTCATCGTTGCATAACTATTGAAATTAATTTAGTTTAAGGTTTTATCATCCATAAATTACCTGTTATGTATTTAAGTTATTATTATTAGGTACTTACTGGTAAAATTATTTTGAAGTTTAAGTTAATTAACTTGAATACGTAAATGAAAGTTAATGTTAAGTTAATTATCTTAAACTTCAAACAGACATTTACTTTCAAATTTCAAAATTCAAATTGATTATAATAATAATAAGATCAGGATACATACATACTAAAATACATATCGTCGGCTTAATGTTACAAGGTTGTATGTGAAAATTTGTAAATTTGGGAATATGGTCCTTAAATATGTTTGTTATTACAGAAAATGATGTATTGTGCACTGTAATTAGATTTTTTTTATATCACAGGTTCTTAATATTCCGATTTTAACCTTCCAACAAGCTCAAAGGTCCTGCTTTGAAAACACATGGTCCTGTAAAGTTGTACACCTAAAAATTGAAAAAATGTTACATGCCTTATAACTCCAAGCCAACGATATGTCATGCCTCTGATGATGGATTTGTAGAAACCGAAACTCGTCAGGCAAAATAAAATAAATAAATAATAAAATAGAATAAAAATATTTTTACCGGTAAGTCCTAATAATAATACCTTAAAAAGGCGGAAAGACCCTATGGGGTCGATAGCCTAATAAAGATTGTTTATATATATAATACCTTAAAATTAATGACTTGAAGCTTCCAATTTAGTCAACAGTAAAAAGTGATGTGTTAATTATTATTATTTCATGAAAGAGACTTTAAAAACCAAAGAAAATAACTATAAATATGCATAAGCAGGAAATAATTCTCGTGAAAATATGATATTCGTAGACTTTAATGGTCGTTCCGCAAGATATTTTCAATCTCCCGAGCAGTAATATTTCAAAATGTGGGCAAACATCGCGACGTAGTAATTACTCTTTGGAGTGTGGCTGATTGGCGTTGGAAAGCTTCCAGCTCTATGCAAAGATAATTTGCAAGTTCCGGGAAGATATATTTTACTTAAAAATCGGTCGGAGCTGTCTGTTACGGGGGCGCATTTTAATTCATTCCTAGATGTAAGTTTTAGCAGTACAAAAATTGCCATTTTCTAAAGACAGCTCGTAAACTACGTATATCCAAAAGTCTCAAACTGAAATATTACGGTTGAAATTTATTTAGCCGCTATCAGCAGCTTGTATCATTTCAATATTTTTAATTGGTAACACGCGGGTATAGAAAATCGAAACAAAAACCGTGTCACTATTAATTTCATCGGACCAGTTTACATTCTGTAAATCAACGCTTTTATTATTTAAACAAAAATACGTGTACAGCATGTGATATGTACATACATATTTATCAATTAATTGACTTCCAATATTTTAATTAAAACGCAAAACAGAAGCGTTTTTTTATTAATTTATGTTTTAATCAAACACGAGGGTGGAGAAAAGGGGAGACTGCGGCGCAATTGCTCGAGTTAAATAATTTCCGTCTTGTAACTTTCGATCATTATGAAATTATACATTCTTTTTTAGGCCGAGATGAAAAATGAAATGCCCGCGGCCTTCGAGCAGACTTTTCTGCTTATTACATGTTAATTAATCTGCATGAAAACGCGGCGTTAATTGTGTCATAAATAGCTTGTTCTCCATTTTATTTTTAATTATTCCTGATTTCAATTGCGTGCGTCACAAGCCAGCGAGTTTCTAATAAAGCCGTGATGTCACAGCGTAATTTATTCGAACATAAATATTGGATGAGCGGATTATGGCGGGGATATCCAGAAAACTATTATATCTCTTGCATGGTTGTTTACTTGTCAATTTACGCGATCATAATTTATACGTGCAATGGAACGTGAATCCCATCATCCCGTGGTTTTCGCAAATTAATAATTCCGCCGTTAATCGCATTCAAATTAGATGCAATTAGAATCGCAGATAACGTCGCTGTGATCCTTTTAGGGATATTTGGCAGGACGGTAATGGCCCTCGTTTAATCAAATCAGTGTAAACAGCGTTCGAATTTAAAAGCCATCAATAATAGAAAAAACAACCATTAATCAGCCACCGGGATGGGTATCTATCATTCTCCGATGTAGTCATAATTCAATTATGCTTTTGCATAAGTAAATCTATTCAATATGTAGCCCGATGCTCCAAAACAACCAGGCACAGTCAAAGCGAGTGTATCTCGATAGCTCTGCGCGCTCGCGTTTCGGGAGATACATTTCGTTTCACTTAAAGGCTATCTGGATCCGATGGAAATTCATAAATCAAACCCATTCAGGACACGGTTATTAATGCCTTTAGGAAAATGGCGGGAGGGGATTGTGTTCTGATGGATATTGATATTTCGGCAAATGAAAGCGCCGCAAGTTTACCTGAACAAAAGGATTTTGTCAATCGTTTCGTACACAAAATTTTATTTATACTAAATCAAAAAGTTGCCTGAATATCATTTGTATAAGTCAACGTATGCGCATTGAATAAATACGACGATTCCTTTGCAACATTTCAAACCAACTCAAGAATTAGCTGTAACATCGACGAATGTATAAATAATCAATTTGTATTCGTAAACTTCTGCATATTTCATTTTATGCATCCACTATATTGATTAGTCCAACAACTGCAGCGTTATCTACGTTATGTACGCAATAAATCGTTAAAAAATACGATCTTACTTTGATGTTATTTACTGGAACACCATGCGAATTTATTCATACCGTGGGTCAGTGAGCGTGTGTTGTTGGCCGGTATCAAAAACAAACTCAGAAGACCGTCCGATATGCGGATAGGACAGTCGATGGCTCGATCCATCAATTTTAAAAATAGTGTCGCGTCGAAGTGAATTTCAACTGTCCGAGCTGAACATTGTTTTTCCAGCTGTAATGATTCATTACTCTTTTTGCCGCAGCAAAGTCAATTCTGGTTGCTTTAATCTCCCAATTTCATCAGCACATGCAGAAAAAGTAAAACAATTCATTTGCAATCTAATAAAAAAAACATTAAAAAATCCCACAGCCGCAAAATTACGATATTTAATACATATAGATTCTATTAGTGGATTCAATTATTTACACATTACTCCTTGTTAAGTCTGTAAGCGCTTAATAGTGTAAACCAACCTCTGCCAGATGCAGAAAACTTAAGAGCGTGCGAGAGTTTTATATTAGTAATAAGTAGTAGACGTTGTAGTACGATGCTAGAGAAATTTTATCAGCACATGCAGAAAAAGTAAAACAATTCATTTGCAATCTAATAAAAAAAAACATTAAAAAAACACACAACCGCAAAATTACGATATTTAAGACTTATATATTCTATTAGTGGATTCAATTATTTACACATTACTCCTTGTTAAGTCTGTATGCGCTTAATAGTGTAAACCAACCTCTGCCAGATGCAGAAAACTTAAGAGCGTGCGAGAGTTTTATATTAGTAATAAGTAGTAGACGTTGAAGTACGATGCTAGAGAAATTTCATCAGCACATGCAGAAAATGTAAAATAATTCATTTGCAATCTAATAAAAAAAAACATAAAAAATCACACAACCGCAAAATTGCGATAGTTAACACTTATAGATTCTATAAGTGTATTTAATTATTTACACATTACTCCTTGTTAAGTCTGTCTGCGCTCACATAGTGTAAACCAACCTCTGCCAGATGCAGAAAACTTAAGAGCGTGCGAAAGCTATATATTAGTTATAAGTAGTAGATGTTGTAGTATGATGCTAGAGAAATGATTTAATTTTAAGCCGCAAAATTCTCGAGAGATCCGTGACAAATGTGATGAAATGCCAAAATCCAAGTAGTGGTTATTATTTATACTATTTTTTACTGGTTGTTTATTATGTAGATGTAGATGTTTTTTATGTATGTAAGTAGAATTATGTCGACGTAACTCTTTTTTTTTAAATCGTGGAAAACTGATTGGGCGTCCTATTGACCTAAATAATTTTCTGAAACTATTAGCTAGTAATTTCTTTTTCAAAAATTTGATTATTTTTTCGCGGGTGGAGGCACTGTGCCAAGGAATTTTGTCTGTAATTTGGCAGATTAATGGCAAGTCATATTTTGAAGTGGACAATGGATAAAATAAGGTTGAGAAACACTGGCCTGGAAAATCTCTCTATCATCATCTCTATTACTTTATTTCTATCTATTTCAAATAAGTTAATGTGTTGTGTAAACGTATCATTTTTTAGTATTATGTCGACGCAATTCTTGAAAAATTGAAAAAAATTCACCAAACATTGTTTTGCAGTCCTCTTGACCTAATCAATTTGTTAAAATTATTGGTGAGTGAGTATAGTAAAATTGTCCTATCCTATTAAAGGTAGCTTTGTGAAGATTTTAATCCTTAATTTGTCATTGTTGGAGGCATCTACTTCGTGATACACGATGAAATTATATATCATTATGACCAAATGTCATTAGTGTAATTGTAGAAAGAAGGATTAAAATTAAATCAAACAAACACTTTTCTATGTTTATATCACACCCTTTATTAAAATTAGTGACTATAGTTTTGATCACGTTCTGATCAAGATTGATAATGATCAGTAGTTATCGAAACTATAGTCACTAATTTCAATAAACAGTGTGATATAAACAGATAAAAGTGTTTGTTTTAAATTTTAATGCTTCTTTCTACAATTACCCTAATGACATTTTAATGAATGATCCAAATATTGCGCCATAATGTTTTATCATACATCAGGTTCCGGGATCCAGTGCCGTTCTTACCTTTTTGAAGGCCCAAGGCACAAACATTTTCAGGTTCACCAATAATTGGTTAACAACAAAATACAATTATTTTAAGAAAATACGTCAATAATCTATTGCATTATAATATTTTTCAATCAAAATATATAAAAAATTACTACATATCACTAATCTGAATTCAGATTAAATTTCCCGAAAATGGGGTATAATCTGATTTTTGCATGTTGTAGTATGTAGTATTAAGTATACATAATAACATTGTAGAAAAAATAAATTCACAAGCCACAGATGTTCAAAAAAATATCATAAATGTTCAACATTTCCATTGTCTACATACTACTCCACTGACTTGAGATTCATGTTCCGGAAAATCTAGAGATGGGATAATTGCTATTTATGCAATAAGTTAGGAAATGCATTTTTTCCGTACCTGCCATGGGATTTTTGATCGAGGCAATAACCGAGATTAAAAACATGCCATGTTCGGAAAAATATTGGATTTCCTATATGTTGCACACATGATTTTGTTACAAAACTATGAAAAATTGAGAAATTTTGTGAGGAGTATGATTTATGGGGAAAACCGATATAATTTTCAATTAAATATTCGCAGGTTCCATTATTCTTAGCAATTTATGAAAATTTTGGTATTTATAATACAAAAATTTAATGAAAATTTTCTATACAATTTTTTTTTCATAAAAATGCAATGCATTTTTTTCCGTACTAGGCATTGGGTTTTTGATCGAGGCAATCGAGATTAAAAACATGCCATGTTCGGAAAAATGTTGGATTTCCTATATGTTGCACACATGATTGTTATAAAACTATGAAAAATTAAAAAAATTGTGAGGAGTATGATTTATGGGGAAAACCGATATAATTTTCAATTAAATATTCGCAGGTTCCATTATTCTTAGCAATTTATGAAAATTTTGGTATTTATAATAAAAAAATTTAATGAAAATTTTCTATACAAATAAAATTTAATAAAAATGCAACAATAATTGAAATTTATAATCGAAATGATATAATTTCAATGAAAATTTCGTGGTTTGATGAACTTTTTGCAATTTTTAATAAAATATCGTAATTTGTAATAATGTACAAAATTTATCATTTGCAACGAAAATTTCATAATTTATATTCAAATTTTTAATTTACAATACAAAATTTTGTATTTCCATCAAAAGTTTAGCAAATTTCTATTAAAATATTAATAAGTTTGTGAGTGAAATGCATTATGAAAATAGCTATTTGTGAAGTAAGTTAGGAAATGTAATTATTTTCCGTACTAGACGGACATAGGTGTAGACATATGGTTTCATGTACAGATACTGGTAAAACAAAAAACTCAAAATTTTGGTAAAACGGAACTCTTAGGTTTCAAAAAGATTAGGGCCTTTGCTTTATAGGAATGTAAAATATTAACTTCTTGGAGTATTTCTTTTTTACAAGTGGATATAAAGTATTCATAGGAAATTTAACAGAAATGTACGTATATTATATAATGATTGAAATTCTTATAGAAAAACAGGCAGTATTCTTTGTTAATTTGATAGTAACGAATGAAATTTTACTAATAATTGAAAAATTTGTTAGTTATCTCTAACATTTCTGTAGAATTATAGAACTATCTGTTAAACATTATAATTTTAAAACTGATAATTTGATGTTTTGAAAGTAGATATTGACATTGATGAAATAGATTTGTAAATTTTACAGTAATTACTAAAATTTTACAAAAATAAAATCAAATTTTTGCAACACTCTTTAAAATATCGATGTAATTAAAACATTAACAGTAGTCATTACTATGGCTGTAGGAATATTTAAACAAAATGACAGAATTTTTTTTTGCAGCACTCTTTGAAATATTGGTGTAATTAAAATATTAACAGTAGTCATTACTATGGTTGTAGGAATATTTAAACAAAATGACAGAAATAATGTTCTTTAAATATTTAAAATTTTATTATTTTTTAGAAATTTTGGCAGTAAAATATGCAGTTTCAACAGTATTCCTTGAAATTTTGGCAAAAAACGACCAGTTTTTACTGTAATTTTTGAAGTCTTAAAAGAAATGATTAATCTTTAAAAGTTATAACTAAAATTCTGTACCTGAGAAGCAGAAGGATGTATGTCCAATATATGCAGAAATGAGGTAAAGGTGTCAAGGTGTATTATTTTTTATACATTTTATAGGTATAACATAGAATTTGTTGCTAAAGGTAATAAAAATAATTTAATTTAATTTATAATAATTGGGAGGTAACTAAGAACCATTATTTAAGCTATCTACATTTGAGTAGATTGTATAAGCACCGCAAAACTCTGCCACCTTTTTGCCTTTACTGAACATTTTAGTTTTTGGACATACATCCTTCTGCTTCTCAGGTACAGAATTTATCAAAATTGAAACCAATTGTTAAAATTTTAATAATAATCAATAAAAGGAATGTAGTATTGGTAATTGCAAGTTTCAACCGTATTCATTCAAAGTTTGACCGAAAAGCGACCAGCTTTGACTGATTTTTTTTAAATCTTGACAGAAAGGATTTATCTTTAATAGTTATAACTAAAATTTATCAAAATTTTGAAACTTAATCAAAATTTTGATAATAATCAATGAAATGAATATAGTATTGGCAATAATTTTTAAAATTTTGATAGAAAGAATTTGTATTTAATAGTTATAACTAATATTTATCAAAATTCTAAGTGATTACTGAAATTTTGATAATTATCTTTTAAAATAATGCATTTTGTGAAATGGATTTGTAAATTTTACAGTAATTACTAAAATTTTAGGGAAATAAAATCAAAATTTTGCAGCTTTCTTTAAACTATCAGTGTAATTAAAACTTTAACAGTAGTCATTACTATGTTTGTAGAAATATTTAAACAAAATGACAGAAGTAATGTTCTTTAAATATTTAAAATTTTATTATTTTTAAGAGATTTTGCCAAAAATGAATACAGTTTCAACAGTATTCTTTGAAATTTTGAAAGAAAAGCGACCAGTTTTCACTGTAATTTTAGAAATCTTGACAGAAAGGAACTAAAATGTATCAAAATTGAAACCAATTATTAAAATTTTGATAATAATCAATAAAATGAATGTAGTATTGGCAATAATCTTTGGAATTTTGACAGACAGAATTTGTATTTAATAATTATAACTAATGTTTATTAAAATTGTAAGTAATTAATAAAGTTTTGATAATAATCATTAAAAATAATGCAGTTTTAATAGTAATCGTTAAAATGTTGACAGAGCAAATGACTTTTTGTCAGAAACGTATGTAATTTTTTTAATAATTGAAGTTCTTACACAAAAATTATAAATTTTGCAGAAATCTTTAAAAACTTGGCAGTAATTAATGAAATATAAATTTTATACACATGTTAAGGAAAGGGCTTATGTTTTTCTTAGCGTTGAAATGTATGCCCAGTATTTCAAAAAAATAAGATGTACTTCAGCGATTATATATCACTCGATTTTGTTGTTTCGGAGGATGTTTCGAAGACTTCTTCTGAGTGACAAGCCGATCCGCCTTTTCAGGGTAATTTTGGCAATTGCAAGCAATGCAAAAAATGAATGGTTATAGTGTAAAATAAAATACATTTTGTTGTTTTTCCTGTTTACTCTTTCACTTACAAAGATCTAAATCAAAATGTAGACAATAAGGACAACGAGATCAATTTGACAATCATTAGACAAGTTAAGGAAAGGGCTGATATTTTTCTTAACGCTGAAATGTATGAATAGTGTTAAAAAAAGACATGATGTTGTGCTTCAGCGATCATATATCACTCGATTTTGTTGTTTCGGAGGATGTTTCGAAGACTTCTTTCGAGTGACATGCCAATCCGCCATTTCAGGGTTGGCCCGTAGCCTTTAATGTAAATAAAATTGCGTAAAAGGCACCGGGGGAAATTTATTTTAATGCTCCGACCGCATTCCACGAAACACAGGGAGATAAACAAATCAGAGAAATCAATTACGTTCCAGGGAATTTGGCAAGGTTACAAGATTAGATGTTCGCGTAATGCTTAGGGTTAGAGATGCGCCTATAAAGATGCTGATGGCAAAAAGTGTTTGTCTCGTTGTAATTTAATGAGAGTTTCATGGAGCCCTGGAAAAAATCGACATCTGAGTGAGCCGGGAGGCGGGTTTAATGGCGCAACTATAAGCGAGTTTAGTGGAGAGTGTGACGTTCCAGTATGTAAATTATGGTGCTAACAAGCTACCCTCATATATTTAACGACGCAATAATTTCGACTGTTTTAAAATATTTAGGGGGAATCGAGATAAAATCGCAATATCCGCAATCAACCCTATTAACTCCTTCAACTAGCAGTTCCTATTACTCCCCAGTTTGCAGTCCCCTCTTCCATGTCAATATCCTGATAATGTCCAGGTGCTGTAGTTTAAGCCTTCCGGGGTTTAATAATCGCCCAGTCATGCCGCTGACGCAGCTTTTAATTAAAGTTCGCATTGTGCGGATTCTCGGAGGATGAAAAATGTGCGTGAATTTCTGTGGCCGGAATATTGTAATTCCACTTATCTATGGTGCGCACTTGTTTGCCAGCCCAAATATTTGATTGAGCTTGATGGGTAAATTGTTTCCTATGGTGAAATTTGAACGTCTACATTGCTGGCTGTAATGAATTGTGGGACGCAATTTTCGGGATAATTTTATGGCTGTTGTATTAGGCACTCAAGCGAGTTTAACCAGCACTGATATCACATTAAAATTAATTGGCTGAGGCTACACGAGACATACAAAGATGAACACAGTTCTACAAAAGTATTTGTGTTACTAGCACGAAGTTTATTTTTAGCGCAGTTATTATTATTCCATTCACAAGTCGATTTTGTAATTGTGAAAGGAACAAGGATTCCATAGAATAACAAATTTTAAAAAACAATTGTTAAATTTAATGAAAACGTTACAAAATTAGCCATTTTTTCATAAACTATGTTATTATAATACAGGGGGTTAGGGAAGTCGACCCAAAATTTCCAGGGATGAATCAGGGTGCAAAATGAAGTCGAAAATTCCTTTGCCATTTTTACTAAACATAAAGTAACTAAATCATCTAAATCAGAATTCATTCTAAATATCGAAAAAATCAGGTGATCAAATTTCATCATCAATTTTTTCAGTATATTTCTTGTTTGGCTGGTAGTTTTTAGGAATCATATGTTGATTCGTGTATTCCTATTCCAGTTCAGCTGCAAGTCTGGGTTTTTCTGTGCGCACTCAGCGAATGTGAAAAAATTACAGTCTCGCCTCTCGAGTATCCCAAGAGGCATATTGAACAGGTATAGAGAAAATGAATTCCACCTCACGGACTATAAAATACACGCAGCCTCTTCAGGAAAGCGAGAGTGCTCTGATTGATCACGGGCTGCCTTTAATAGTCGGCCGGATGTCTGCATAATGCCCCGAACGGAATTGACAAAGCTTGGAAATCAGTGTATATCTTAATGTTGAGAAGGGTATTCAGAAGCAATTTAAATGTTTGTTGTTTAGTGTAGGTTTGGGTGCTTGCATTTGCTTGCGAGCAGTAATTATTATTCAAATGTGCTGTAATAAGAGATACGATTTTTTTAGGACTTAAATATCGGATTGATGAGGCTGATATATGATGAAACTCCATGTTAATATATACTACAATTGATGTGAGTAATAAAACACAATATAAAATAAAATACACAATAATACACAATAACACACCAATTGTGTTTTATTTATATATTTTATGGACGTGATACATATACTTTAAGTTAGGTTAAGTTAGGCCAAAGTTCGAATCTAGTTATGCTCTGCTCTAGTAACATCTGACATTCGTGCTGATATTTCTGGTGATGTTGAAAATGTTGTTGTAGGTATTCGTGGGTAAATGAAATCCATTAGCAGCAAATAGAGTTAAAACAGTAAACAGCTTAGAAATTAATCGGTGTAATTTTTCAGCAAACAGCAGGCGTGCGTGTCATCGAAGCCACTTGAGATTTCCGCGGTCGTCAGCCGTTCACAAACAAATTCCACGCTCAATGCCTACCCGGTCTGCATAATTTATAATTTAAGCTCCGAGACAATTGGTTTAATGATGAGCGGCATCGAGGCTTATTACACCACAAATATTGGCTTTATCTATTAAACGTGATTACAGGATGGTGACGTGAATAATTCAGGCACGAGGGCTGCATTTTTAATCCCTTTTTCGTCGTTTCGTTGTTACACAGAGTACATTACATGTACTAGGCACACATGTAAACCGCGAGGCTATAATGCATGCGGAGTATGCGAGGTCAGGAACCTTATTCTCCTATTGATTCCTATGCAATTTTCCGTTTTGATTACCGTTATTCAGCTAATAGTGTATTTATATTGTTCCCCGTGTTCTCAAGATATTTGATGTGTGTTCGTAGATAACGTAATATGAACGTCATGTTTACGATTACACGTAATATCGATGCATAACTTATAATATCAGTTTCCGGGGCTGTTAATTAAACGCGATTTCGAATCTAGTTATGCTCTGCTCTAGTAATATCTGGCATTCGTGCTGATATTTCTGGTGATACGAATTCCCGACAATTGCGGGTGAGGTACAATTAAAATTCATACCGTTTTTTTGTTGATATTACGTTTTAATTAACGCGTGCTTGAGTAATTAGTTCAATCATACATTTGATGCATCGATTATTAATATGTGCAGCCGTACGTGCATAACAGCCCATTTTTAAATGCCGCCCGCGTGACAATCCCTGAAGCTTGAATGTTTTCGCATGTCAGCCTGTAATTGAGTTAAGTGAGGTATTAAACATGAATACCATTAAGAAGTAAAAAAAAAAAATAGTATAGAATGCATTAACCTCATGCACTACAAATTACACCACATATCTATCATTTACGTATATACATGAAATAATATATTTTCGATTACCGTAACATAATGATGACCGGCACACATGCCATCTCTATTAATAATGATTCATGACTTTGTGTGTGCGGTGACATAGTATTGTCTTGCGCGAGTGCGCTCTCCAGTTCCAGGTATTTTTAGATGCGACCGTCCGATAGTTTATTCATTATACATGTAAAAATATAGCCATAAATTATATGCAAACGTCTGGAGCCGTATAATTACGATAGCCTATTTAACCTGGCATATATAAAGTGAAACGTATATGAAGAGCGCCGATGTACACATACGATATTACATAATTAATGACTGTAAATTTAGCTGCTTCGAGGGCCGAAATTTATTGTTTAATTACCGTTTTTGTCACTGAGCGAGTTGCCGGAGGAATTTATGCGAGCAAACGCGCATCCGCCTTCAATTAAAATGAGTAATTCCGGGCAAATACAACTTACACACATGCCCGGTGAAAAATTGGACGACGAACAAGGCAGAAACAGTTCCAGGATTAGCCCCAAAAACCATCCATTTACTAAAAGCAGGCCCCAAAAGCGATTACATAAATCTAACAGAGCGAGTTCCGATACTGAACCCGCGCGCAATCCACTCGCATAAAATATTACTAAATCTGTTGTGCTTTTAAGAGACAATCATTCACATCAACTAATTATTACGCATACTCCGTTCGTGTTAAATGCAGCGCGAATGTTTAATTTAACGCGATTATTTTTTGCATTAGGCTCAATTACGCGCTAATTAACTTTTATAAATGGAAAGTATGAAATGAAAGATTAATGAAATGCGATGTTGATGCTCGGATTGTGGAATGTGTCGCGGCCGTGTAATATATGACCGGCAGATACCCGGTGACTCTGGAATCATTAATTTTTAATGGAGATTTCCATCTAATGAACTGTTTTATAAATATGTTAATTTATAGAATTCACGACGGATTCCCGGCAGATTAATTGCAACGGGTTTGCTGTATAAATTAAATTGGACACAAATTAGTTGGTGTTGTGCGCAGCAGCATCATTCTTTCAACATTTGATACACACAGGCTTATGTCGTCGGCTAAATACGTTGTTAGTTTAGATGGCGCCTATTTTTTAACCACCTTAGCATATGAAAACTAATTGATAACGAAATTTAATACCAAATACGTTGGCTATTTTGGGCAAAAGATATTTATGGTATTTAAATTAACATACATTACAATTTTCTGGAAGCATTGCAGCAATCGATTATAACGATAAACGTATATATGTATAATCTACGAATCTATCTACTATAATCTATAGAATAGAATCTATAGAATAGAATATAATCTATCTAGTATATGAATAATCTGATTAAACGAATATGTTTCGGTGATTGATTTTCAAATAAAATATTCGAAAAATAATAATCAATTAGAAAAAATACGTTGCAACAATAATGGTATATTGTGTGGTACGTACAGGAAGTGATATATTCCCGGTCGATGCAGCATTTGATGGCCGAGCTATCAGGCGAGGACAGCAAGCCGAAGAGGCCGTAAATTACTTCATGTACGAACCACACATACTTTTTCTTTCCAATCGCAATATTTTTGCAAGGTTCGTAAAACTATCTAAGAAGAAATTATTTCCTGTATAGTCCCCTTGATTAATGCATTGCTTGTCCTAGTCCTAGTCCTAGTTCAATCATTATATTTTTGTAAGGTTCATAAAACTATCTAAGAAGAAATGATTTCCTGTAGAGTCCCCAGTAATAATGCATTGCTTGTCCTAGTCCTAGTCCTTGTTCAATCAGTCCTAGGCTTAGGCCTAGGACTGATATTTTTGTAAGGTTCGTAAAACTATCTAAGAAGAAATTATTTCCTGTAGAGTCCCCAGGATTAATTCATTGCTTGTCCTAGTCCTAGTCCTAGTTCAATCAGTCCAAGGCCTATACCTAGGACTGATACTTTTTGCAAGGTTCGTAAAACTATCTAAGAAGAAATTATTTCCTGTAGAGTCCCCAGGATTAATTCATTGCTTGTCCTAGTCCTAGTCCTAGTTCAATCAGTCCAAGGCCTATACCTAGGACTGATACTTTTTGCAAGGTTCGTAAAACTATCTAAGAAGAAATTATTTCCTGTAGAGTCCCCAGGATGAATGCATTGCTTGTCCTAGTCCTAGTCCTAGTTCAATGAGTCCTAGGCTTAGGCCTAGGACTGATTAGTTCAATCAGTCCTAAGCTTAGGCCTAGGACGGATTGTACGACGATGGGAGAAAATTCATATTTAATGTAAATTTTTAGTTCATTTATGTAATACAAATTTAATTAAATAACTGAATATGTACAGATATTTTTTTATTAGTTGGCAATCGATATCGTTCAGTTTCAAGTTGTACATAAGTAAATAGAATGAATTAATGATTATATAACTACTGAGATAAAACCTACTGTCTTAAGCCTTAGATGTGATGTAAATGAATGGCGATTTTTAACATTTTTGATAAAATGTGAAAGCAAAATAGATTTTCATATGTCAAAATTAATTGTCTTGTCTTTTGGATTTTCATAAATTTTTATATGACTTTCTAGCATATGTACGACGATAGGAGAAAACTCATATTTAATGTAAATTTTACACATTTTTTCAAAATTTGATTACTCTATTTATGTAATCAAAATTTAATTAAATAACTGAATATGTACAGATTTTTTTCCTTAGTTGGCAATCGGTATCCTTCAGCTTCAAGTTGTATATAAGTAAATAGAATGAATTAATGATTGTATTATTACTGAAATAAAACCTACTGTTTTAAGCCTTAGATATAAAGTAAATGAATGGCGATTTTTAACAGTTTTGATGAAATATGAGAGCAAAATAAATTTTAATAGGTCAAAATTAATTATCTTGTCTTTTACATTTTTCTAAGATTTTATACGAGTTTCTAGCAGGTTTGGAGTGATTTAAATCAATTATTTTAAATCATGATTTAAATCATTGATTTAAATAAAAATTGATTCAAGTTTTACATAAGTAAATAGAATTAATTGATTATTTTATAACCACTGAAATAAGACCTACTGTCTTAAGCCTTAGTTATGAAGTAAATGAAAGGCGATTTTTAACAGTTTTGATGAAATGTCAGAGCAAAATAGATTTTCATAGGTCAAAATTAATTATCTTGTCTTGTACGTTTTTCTAAGATTTTATATGAGTTTCTAGTTTCTAGCAGGGTTGGAGTGATTTAAATTAATTAATTTAAATCATAATTTAAATCTTGATTTAATTCTACTGATTTTTTAAAATAAATCATTGATTTTACTAAAAATTGATTATTTAAATTAATTTAAATTAATCATTGTTTTTGCACTGTTTGTGCATTCCAATAGATAAATAATTAACAATATAATGTAATTATAAAGTTATCATGCTTTATAGTAGATAGCTAGCAAGTAAACTAATTTCCTTTTCTTCCATTTTTCTGCCCATCACTTGATACAGATACAGAGAAATTGGTTTTAATCATTTATTCTTGTTCAAATTCAAGAATTTATTAAAAATATCAACTGATCAACTGATTTAAAAAAAAAATCATTCATTTAAATAAAAATTGAATATTTCTTAAATAAATCATTGTTTTTGCACTGTTTGTGCATTCCAATAGGTGAATAATTAAAAATATAATGGAACTAGAAAATTAGCATGCTTTAAAGTAGATGCCTAGTAAGTAAACTATTTTACTTTTCTTCCATTTTTTTGTCCATCACTTAATACAGATATAGAGAAGTTTGTTTTAATCATTTATTCTTGTTCAAATTCAACAATTTATTAAAAAATATCATATGATTTAAATTGTGATGTAAATCAATTGATATAATTCACACCTATCCTGGCAAAAACTGATCATAAATATAAAAAAATGAAATAAATCAAGGTGTATTAGATTTTTTTCTATCATTGATTTTTGATTTTTTTTACCATAGTTTATTCCAACCTTGGTTATAAGTCACTGAAATTCCTGAAAATGTATCCAGCGGATATTTTGAAAATTTTAATCCAGATTTTTATGCAGTATGCCTGAAGATAATTCCTCTCAAAATTTGATGACGAGGATGTATGAAACAGGTGAGAAAATAGAATCATTAACTTTACTATTTGACCAGTATTGGTAAGTTACTAAAATTCCTGAAACTTTATCCAGTGGATATTTGAAAACAATTATGACAAATTTATATGCAGTATGCCTGAAGTTAATTCTTCTGACAATTCTGAAATCTGAAAAAAGACCAGTATGTCTTAAATAAGTGATAAAGTCGAATAATTAACTTTCCAAATTTTGTAATGGATATTTTGAAAAAATTTGTAATGGATATTTTGAAAATTTTATGTCTGATTTGTATACAGAATGCCCGAAGATACATCCTCTGAAAATTTGACGACAAGGATGTTTTAAATAAGTTAGAAAATCAAATTATTATTAAAATTATTAAACTTTACGATTTGACCATTATCGGTTTTCAGTCACTGAAATTCCTGAAACTTTATCCAGTGGACTATATTGGTTATATTGGTTATATTTAAAAAAAATTATGATAAATTTATATACAGTATGCCTGAAGTTAATTCCTCTGAAAATTTTAAGACCAGTATGTCTTAAATAAGTGATAAAGTCGAATATATAACTTTCCAAATTGACCAGTATCGGCTATAATTTAATAATTTAATACTGTAATTTCTGAAAATTTATGTAATGACTATTTTGAAAATGTTAGATTTATGTACAGAATGCCTGAAGATAAATCCTCTCAAAATTTGACGACAAGGATGTCTTAAATAAGTAACAAAATCAAATCATTAACTTTACGATTTGACCATTATCGGTTATCAGTCACTGAAATTTCTGAAAATTTATCCACTGGATATTTTGAATTTTTTTTGCCAGATTTATATACAGAAATGAAGATATTTCCTCCGAAAATTTGACAATTCGGATGTCTTAAATAAGTAAGAAAATTAAATCATTAACTTTACGGTTTGACCAGTATCGGTTGTAAGTCACTTATATTCCTGAAAATGTATCCAGCGGATATTTTGACAATGTTATGCTAGATTTATATACAGTGTGCCTGAAGATAATTCTTCTGAAAATTTGACGATGAGGATGTATTAAATAAGTGAGAAAATAAAATCATTAACTTTACGATTTGACCAGTATTGGTTATAACTCACTGAAATTCCTGAAACTTTGTTTTCAGGAATATTAAAAAATATATATGTCAGATTTGTATGCACTATGCCTGAAGAGTTAATTCCTCTAAAAATTTTAAGACCACTATGTCTTAAACAAGTGAGAAAATGGAATAATTAACTTTTCAAATTGACCAGTATCCACCATCAGTTACTGTAATTTCTGAAAATGTATGTCATGGATATTTTGAAAATTTCATGTCAGATTTGTATACAGAATGCCTGTAGATAATTTCTCTGAAAATTTTACGACAAGCATGTCTTAAATAAGTAAGAAAATTAAATCATTAACATTACGATTTGACCATTATCGGTTATCAGTCACTGAAATTTCTGAAAGTTTATCCACTGGATATTTGGAAAATGTTATGCCAGATATATACAGAAATGAAAATAATCCCTCCGAAAATTTGACAACGAGGATGTCTTAAATAAGTAAGAAAATTGAATCATTACTTTACGATTTGACCAGTATTAGTTATTAGGTCACTGTAATACCTGAAACTTTATCCACTTTATATTTAAAAAAAAATGATGCCGCATTTGTAAACAGTATGCCTGAAGTGAAATTCCTCTGAAAATTTGAAGACCAGTATGTCTTAAATAAGTGAGAAAATCGAATAATGAACTTTCCTAATTGACCAGTGACCGTTATCAGATACTGTAATTTCTGAAAATTTATGTAATGGATATTTTGAAAATTTCATGTCAGATTTGTATAAATCGGACATGTATTAATTAAGTCAGAATTCTCTGTCAAATAACGACAGTAACCAATTACGCTATAGTTGGAGGACTAATAAGGATTATTATTATTATTATTATTATAATTTCAAAACTTAATTTTTTAAGTTTTTAAATTATTATTTCACTTAAATTTCAACCACATTTCAACAAAAAAATTTTTTTCATTGTACTTTAGTTACTCATATTATGAGTAACTAATTATACATTGATACTAAAACGTATCTACGTAATTTGAAATGAATATCCTCAATTTACGGTAAATCATCAATTATTGATATGTACTAAGTTAAGCTAAATTCATAATGGATCGGACATTAAAACTTTTCACCAAGTATTCAACTAGTTCATCGGGAATCGCAGCAGTAGGACACACTATATTTATTGTAACTACACGAGTGAATATCAAACTTCATTGCATACTTATGTAGCATTAAATAATAAATCAAAACTGATATTGATTTCTATTGTGAGTACTTACTCTTAAGGAATTTAATACATAAATGATGACAAGTATGAGAAATAATGAAATAGCTGGTAGGCATCCAGTAATTTGAATAGGTGATGGTTACGATAACAATTTCTAGCGAAAATTGAACTTGTGCATTATAATAGTGTAAATAATTAAAGTTACTGCAATGAAGTCTATATGAATAAAAATTGTACGATAATCACATTGTCAAATTTTTATACTCATTTATGGTAATTGAATGTGTGTGTTGACGTTTTCCAACAGCTATTTATGTACCAAGGGCGTCACTAGGATGATTACGCCCGGAAAACGATGACATCCAGCTCGAGGGCTTTGGCCCGAGAGATGGATATCGTTCGATGGGCGTCGTCGAATCATTCAGTGATGCCGTGGTGCATACAAGATTTCATTTTTCACTTTTTCTTTTCTTAGTCTGGAAAATACACTCCAGGGCGTAATGAATTCATTGCGCCCTCTTATAACGCCCCGATTATTGTGAACATGTTTACATGTAAATACACTCTAGGGCGTGATGATTTCATTACGCCCTCTTATTACGCCTCGGTTGTTATGGACATGTTTACATATCCTAATCCTAAGAGTTATCATTTAATTACAGTAGAGTGAAAAATTAAAATATTGAAAATAAACTTCTTAATCTTCAATTAAATTAGCTACAAATTATCAATTGTAACTTTTCTTGTAATACGATTTGTTTACGCAAAAAAACTTTCAATTTTTTAGTTTCCCAAAATCTTACTCTGCAGAAATGTGTCGCTGTTTCAACTAACATATTTAATTTTATAGCTTTATTTAACCATAAATGCATAAACATTCGTTCTACATAGGTAATGGCTTTAAAATATACTTTGTATATTGTATTGTATTATATTGTATATTATAAACATTCATTCTACATAGGTAATGGCTGTAAAATATACTTTGTATAGATGTTCATATTTGAAGTATTTATTTTATTACTGTTCGATGTATTAAACGTATTAAATGTTTAATCGCCTATCAGGTTCTCACCAGACATATTTTTTTATTACTTGCTTAAATATACTGAAAACCTTGGGTCGTTAAAAAAGTCAATATATTTTAATTAGCAATTACATATTCCTTGTTACTTTCGCTTCGAGTGCTGCTGAAAATTATTGCCCCTGATTATAGTACTAAAAAGTCGCCTTTATGCCACCGGCGTCCTTTTTATTCATAACTGCGACTCGTCGAGTAATTAAAAATTATTTATGTAGCTCCAATTTGCTAACGATCGATGCTCGCATAAACCGTGGTGATCTTAAGCGGCCGCGACGGCCTTAACGTCCCCAATCCGGCATGGAAATTTTATTGTCGCAGCCGCACATTGCTACCGATTTTCTGCTCAAACTTTTTCATCCATTGCGGCGCAATTAGGCCGCAATCTTTGATTGCATATAAGGACCCACTGTTGATGACCGACTATAAATATCGGATAATTTATTAGCGATAAAAGGCGCATTCATGCGGCGCGGTTTTTAAATTGGCTGATGTTTAAATTAATTTGAGGTAGTTAATATTAATTCTGATGATATTCCTGGGATCGTTACGCTTTAAGGCACAATGAACTCACATACAAGACATAATTAAAGGGATTAAAAGTGAGATATTTCCGTCAAAAATGAAAAAAAAAACGATAACAGCGATTAAGAAAAATGTAGACCTAAATTTTTCGTTTAATCATTGCATAAGAATTTTACATGAATATTGAATTGGAGAGTTACTTTAGTAGTTCACAGCATCCCAGCAGGTAAGAAATATACTTGCAATCATCTGGCTAATAATGGCCATGGTAAGTCCTCAACGAGGATTCTCGAAAGCGAGCCAAGAATATGAATAATAAAAAATGTATACAAGGTGGGAAAATACCTCTATTTGCCAATCATTTACCTATTAAGACGTACATATAAGTGATTCGTGGGAACTGTAACGGTACTGCACTGGCGTTTATTTCAATTGCAGGGCATATAAAATATGAATCGCTGCAAACTTTTCAACACAAAGACCTCTAAACGTGCGTTACCTTGCAGCAGCACTCTTACGTCCAACGTGTCTGAAGTTTTCCAAGAAGGCCCAACGGGAATGGGGATGAACTGCATGAATTTTTAACACCGCACATTAGTGGCTTCCGCACGAGGACGCGAAATTATAGTAGGGAAGCCAGGTCGACTTAAATTACATGCAGAGCTGAATACGCTCCGGTATTGTCAAACGGGCTAAAAACTCCCCAACGCCCCTCAATAATTTAGCCCATAAATGGATGCCTAGCGTGATGCAGTTGTATTCCGTATCAGTTGCCATTTGCCAAGGGACACTTGCAAATATCAATACATAATTGCAGTGTTCCTTCTCTATAATTTAGGCCACCAGTCCACCGGCTCCAAATTAGCTGTACATACGTCCATTACCAGGGATATCGATACACCATACATAAGTGATAATAGGAACAGTTAATTTTGTATCTGTGCTCTCATTTTTTCATTCCATCTCTTAAACTATTAACTTTTTTAAATATAGCTATGCATATTATTTAAAAAAATTAAAACTCAAAATACACTATTTTTCGCCCTTGCTTAATGTTTAGTTTTTGAATTTTAATTATGCTATGTAATAAGCACAACGTATTATTCGTTATTGCTACGAATAGCAATTCGTTCATTGTACGATTGCCCCGTTATTGACAACAATAACGAGGCTTTCGTTACAGATTTTTCAGAAGAATTGTTAGATACTTTACCCCTACAAACAGATGGTGTTTTATATCAGGCAAATATGAATTCATATGAAACTGATATCGATACTATATTAGACACCAACACATTTAAAAATGTAAGCAATAATATATTAGACATCAATCAGACGTTCAATACCAATTTGTTTGAAAATATTGTAATCGAACAAATGAATGAGCACATACTCATATGTGTACAGATTATTGAATTAATACTGAACTCTGCCTTCAAGATTGTAGAAAACTCAACTGTGATAAATATGACTTGTGCCGAAGAGGCCATAAATTACTGTTCTAAGACTGCTAGAATAAACATTTTATCAAATATTATTATAGGAGCAAACAAAGAAACTAAAATAAATGACTCACTTTGGCAAGCACATTTACACTGGCCTCAACAACAAAGTATACACCAAAAACGCAAAGCTACCTCAAAAATGTCATTTGCTGTTACTTCTGACAAATGGTTAGATTATTATCAAAAACAAGAGAATGACAAAAACGAGAAAGAAGAAAGCATAAAAAAGAGAAAACCAGAACGATAGCAGCAAAAAGGTGCAATTTAAGCGAAAAAAATGCCGTTTAACCGAAAATATCTAAACGGAAACGTAAAGCTGATGAGACTGATAAGCTTCCTGAAATTGGAAATAAGCTTGAGATTAAAAGCAACAATGCTGTCGATATGCAGTCATCTCAGGCATAATCAGATAAAAAATCCACTCTGAAAATAAAATAGCTACAAGAAGAGAACCCAAGGAGTCGAAAAAATAAACAGATTTGACTGAAGCTTTAACAAGCGTTTTAAAAGTTGGAGACTATGTGATTGTATTTATTAATAATAAACATTACCCAGGAATAATAAAAACTGTTGCAAATCAGGAATACGAAGTCAGTGCAATGGACAAAATTTAAATATAACTTGGAAGTGGCCGAAGCATCCCGATCAGATCCGGTATAAAAAAGTCTCATAATAAAAACAATTTGTGAACCAAAAGTTTTTTCTTGTGGCATTTATACTATTGAACTGTAAATAGCTGCACATATAGCTGTAAAAAACCTTAAACATTTCTTTTATTAACAATACTTATTTTTGTAATGTTTCCTTAAATAAAATTCCTCTGTTCATTTACTGTTTTTTTTTTGTTATATTTACTAGATTTTGCCGTTCATTAGGCAGGCACACACGTACGGGATTTTCAACCGATCTGGCCCGCCGTCCGCTTCTGGCATCCTTGTCACGCTAATTTGGGACAGATCGGCATGACAGAGATGCCAAACGCGGACGGCGGGCCAGATCGGTTGAAAATCCCGTACGTGTGTGCCCGCCTAATCACTGGATTTCATAATATTTTTTCAAAATGAATTTATTCTACACAGAAATAACGAAACAATGAAGTTTTAATCATTGCTGACACATCATTCTAGATTATGGGTTGCCTCTGGAAAATCATTTTTTTAGTATTTTTTTTAAACCAATGCACTAATAGTAACTCAAAGTTGGTGCATTCCTTATTTGTTTATTCACTGCCTTATCCACCCTACTTGCTTCGTAAAGAAAACAGTCATCACATTGCTTCAAAAACGAGTACCATACGTTGTGTTAAGTATAATCAGTGGCGTGCCTAGAGCTTTTACTACCTGCGGACCTATCAAAATCAAGAGTGGTTCTTATCAATTACTGAACATTGCGCAATAAATAAGTAAATTTATTTCTTTTCTTTACATAAATTGTACACATAATGGTAAAATGTAAGCATGTTTATATTATATTTACTTTTCTTGCTTTTTTATTAAAAAAGTATTGAATGCATTTTCAAAATTTATACCTTCTGTTAGTTGTTTTTCTATAGAAAGTATCGCTAGATTTCTCAATCTTAAATCACTCATTGTGGAACGGAGAAAATTTTTATTTAATTTTAATTTGGAAAAGCTCCGTTCATAACTAGCGACACTTATGGCTTTGTTAAAAAAATCTTAACAATATATTGGGTTTTTCAGCCAATATTTTTGAATAAATTCTAGAAGTTCAAGAGGCCCTTGCCCGTTTTTCCAATGTTTTGCTTGTTCTTGTAGAGCAGGTACAGACATGAAATTCTGTATTCTTTTCCTCTCAATATGGAACTGTTCTTCATCAATGTCTGCAAAATTATTCTCTTGACGTTCAAAATTTTTGTTTACAAGATTGGACGGTATTAGGCACGCATACTTACAAGGACATGTTGTTGCTCAAATAGTTATTTGTATATCAAGGCCGAGAAATCTCATTTTAGGGACCTAGAGAAAGTTTGTCGCCGAGGCCGCTTGCGGCCGAGGCAATACAATCTCGAGGTCGCTAAAAGATTTCGCGGCCGAGGTGTACACAACGTTTTTCGTGCAATTGATGCACGCTGCAATGAGTCTCCTAGGTTGTGAACAAGCGACTGTCAATTTTGACAAAATAATAAACGTCAAAAAAATTAATCGATAATTCAGTTAAACGAAGTAACATAAATAACAATTCTAATTGTAACATTACATTTCATATTAATCCAAAATAAAATTGTTAAAATCTGAGACATGATAGTTATTTGACTGATGTTTCTCTTGATGTTTAATGACAACAATAATTTTAGGTTGCTTGGCAACCTTTTGTGGCCATAGCTGAGAAATTGCACTTCTCGGTCTGTTGTGTCGCTGAGAAGTTACCTTAACTCTATCCAATGACATAAACAATTCTCGTTGAGTTTCTTCTTCCAAAGATAGCCCCACATCTCGCGACCTTTCACCACTCATATTTTTTTTTTCCTTCTAATAGACGCTCATGGATATTTGCAACTCATCACAAATCTGTTTTGCTGTTGTTTAGGTATCAGTCCAGTTCTGTATATTGTATTAAATAGATCTGCCATAATATCGAGCTGGTCCTCATTTATTAGTTTTAAGAGCTCGCTTGGTATTTCGTCTGGTTCCGTTTTTTAATGTCTTTATGGTATAGAGAACTTCTTCTTTCAATATGTTTGGTCCTACTGTGGTATTCTACTTGGTTCTAGTATTTCTTGTTCATGAAAGAGTTCTAGAATAGAAGATCATGTAGAATATCGAGGTTGGATAGGGTACGCAATACAAGGATAAAGGAATTAATCGGCTTGAGAGAAAATATCGTACAGGAAGCAGGAAAACGGCAACTAATCTGGTACGGACACGTGAAAAGGATGGCAGATCATCGCTTGCCAAAAATTACGCTCGACTGGGTCCCTCCGGAAAGACGGAAACGAGGCAGGCCCAGGAAATCCTGGAATGACGGCATCCAGAAAGCTATGAGCGAAAGGAACCTACAAGATGACCAATGGCAGGATAGGTTAGGATGGAGGAAGAGTCTGGGGATCGGACAGCGTCGACAGACGTTCTAAAACCGAAATTATATATATGAAAGAGTTCTTCTATATATTCTTTCCACCTTATTAGCTTTTGGGCTGGTTCTATTATGATCTTCCCTTTTTTATTTTTTTATAATGGTGGTTTGTCTTTTTCGCGATGTTGCTTTTAAATCTTTGATTTCTTTATGTAGATATCTGTTATAGTATTTTGATTGCAGTTCTTCTATGTATTCACATTTTGCAGTTAGCCATTTTTCTTTTTCTTCCCGGATTTCTCTTGCTATATTTCTTTGCAGCTCTTTATATTTTTTGGGATTGTTTTTGTTTTTCCTTCGTTCTTCCGTAAGAAGGAGGATTTCTTGTGTTATCCATTTTTGTTTAGGTTTTGTCTTACCTGGTATCAATTGAACTTTACTTCCTTCTATTAATGCTGTTTTTATATTATCCCATTTCTTATCTATATCTGGGATTGTAGTTTTTTTGTCGTATTTCATTATTTTTTATTTAATCTCTTTTTGTACTTGTTCTTTTATGTCTTTATCTTTAAGTTTGTCTGTTGCTATCTTGTTATTCTTTATTTTAGATTTTAGTTGTTTTAATTTAATGTGAACTCGGGCGACTACAAGGTTGTGGTCTGAACCGATGTCTGCCCCTGTGTAAGTTTTAACTGCTGTTACACTATTTCTGAATCTCCTTTTTATGGGTATAGAATCAATTTTGTTTTTTACTACCTATTCTTCATTATGTTGTGGAGACTTCCACGTATATAGTCTTCTTGCTATGAATTCGTTCTGAATCTTCGGTGACAAGTAAGTGCTACTATATTTATCCCCAAAATAACTTTTTTAATATGCTCCAGCTATAATTCAAGTTTAAATGACCTAAATACATCTAACTCAACAACTGAAATAGATAGTTTGCACCAATGAACTCATCATGTTTCAATATACCGATTTAGATGCTAAACTCGAACCAAAAATGTTCACCAACTTTTCTTAAAATATCTTTGTACGTCAACCATGGAATTTTATAGTACCATTGCCATACAAATAAAATATATTAAAGGTAATTGGGTATTATAACGCTTTGAATTCGTTCTGAATCTTCGGTGACAAGTAAGTGGTACTATATTTATCCCCAAAATAACTTTTTTAATATGTTCCAAATATAATTCAAGTTTAAATTACCTAAATACATCTAACTCAACAACTGAAATAGATAGTTTGCACCAATGAACTCAGCATATTTCAATACACCGATTTAGACGCTAAACTCGCACTAAAAATGTTCACCAACTTTTCTTAAACTGTCTTTGTTTGTCAACCATGGATTTTTGAATTTTGATAGTACCATTGCCATACAAATAAAATATATTAAAGGTAATCATTTATTATAACGCTATGAATTCGTTCTGAATCTTCGGTGACAAGTAAGTGGTACTATATTTATGCCCAAAATAACTTTATTAATATGTTCCAAATATAATTCAAGTTTGAATGACCTAAATACATCTAACTCAATAACTGAAATAGATAGTTTGCACCAATGAACTCAGCATGTTTCAATATACCGATTTAGACGCTAAACTCGAACTAAAAATGTTCACCAACTTTTCTTAAAATGTCTCTGTATGTCAACCATGGATTTTTGAATTTTTATAGTACCATTGCCATACAAATAAAATATATTAAAGGTAATCAGGTATTATAACGCTATGAATTCGTTCTGAATCTTCGCTGACAAGTAAGTGGTACTGTATTCATCCCCCATCTTAGTTTTGAGTACATGCTCACATAATACTGGATCATATTTAGCCTATGATTTAGCCTAACTAAACAAGCTCCAAGAAATTTCCTCTATTTACCATTGAATTCATTCCTTCCTGATGAACTCCTTCACGGTGACCTCGGAACGACAAATTTTGTTTCGTAAAGAATCGAATTATATCCAGTATTCTTGTAAGAATTTCCTTTAATTTTTTTGTTTCCTTTTCAATAGTTTGTTGTTGTAGTTTGTCAATAGTTGCGCCATGTCCAAACCTACTTTATAATTCGTTCCATTGAGTAAATGATTGAATGTGCAATGGGCTTGACTCGTGTTGGCATATTTTAGAATTGAGTTTCCACCACTTGTTAAACCCATTTTCTGAGATAAAACTAGTTTGATCCTGATTTAAGAAAAGTGTACAGCAAAAGTAGTAAATACATTTCTTTGAGGATGAATATACCATTCACGATCTTTTCACCATTTGACATAATTTGAAAAAACTAGTCGTGCGTAAGTTTTCTGGTTTCACCCTTGATTGTCTTACCAGAAGAATTACTCCTTCACTGAAATCGGAATCTGCATTTTGGACTTCAAACGGACCGTGACGTACTAGAAGGACTGTAGAATTGTTGTTAATATTTGCAGGCCATAGTCCTACATCTTTTAATGAAGTATAGGATATACGAGTAATTTATTCAGAAAACTCCTCATCAGCATTTGATAAATCTACTTTTTCGCCAATACTTGAGACAGGTCTTTACTCTTCAACCACATTGAAGAAGTATCTTCAACCAAATTAGAAGAAGTCTCTTCATGGGATACAAATATGTATTTTAGTAGAGCTCCTGTATTCCTAGTCTGGATTTCCTCTCTAGCCTTCCTTTTTTTCTAAATGAAGCTCCGCTCTCTTTTATTCGTATCATGCTAGGGAGATATTAAAAAATAAATTGCAGAAATTAAACGTCTATTTCGTAATTTACAACGGCGTCCTTTTTTTTCAAAGTTTAATAATGGTCCTTGCTATTTGTGATTTCATTAATGGAGTAATATGTTTAGAAATGGATATTATAAACTCTGTTCTGTTTACTTAATTAGTTTGTATAATTTTGATACTATCTACTAATATCATGTGATTCAAAATAACTTTCATCAAAGTTGCCATGAAAAAAAAAAGGATAGATATAAAATGTCTGTCTTAGCTTTCAGTTGTCCAATCTGACAGATTTGTCATAGTTCGAATTTGTGAATGTGAAATTTCGGAGCGCCCTGACCCCCTCCCCCCACCAAGGTACGCCACAGGTTATAATGCCAAGCGAACGCTATATTATGTTTGTAAAAGAATGAAATAAAACAATTTTACTTTGTTGCTTCCACTAACAAATTTATTTTACAAAAAATAATTTAGTGACTGCAGTTTCGACTACTTTATAGTCATTGTCAAACTAAGTCACTTAGCTTTCAGTTGTCCAATCTGACAGATTTGTCATAGTTCGAATTTGTGAATGTGAAATTTCGGAGCGCCCTGACCCCCTCCCCCCACCAAGGTACGCCACAGGTTATAATGCCAAGCGAACGCTATATTATGTTTGTAAAAGAATGAAATAAAACAATTTTACTTTGTTGCTTCCACTAACAAATTTATTTTACAAAAAATAATTTAGTGACTAAGTCACTTAGTTTGACAATGACTATAAAGTAGTCGAAACTGCAGTCACTAAATTATTTTTTGTAAAATAAATTTGTTAGTGGAAGCAACAAAGTAAAATTGTTTTATTTCATTCATTTACCATGTTCCACAAAGTAACGGCTACCAGTATACAGTATGTTTGTAAAACCAAATCAATATCATATATGTACACGTGAATGTACTATTTTCAGTCATTTTTTGGTTTAACTATCGGTCCTCCCAAAATATCATTCGTGTTTGTGGCAATTACCGAAGAATCCGTTGGAGCCACCGGCCCCCGAAATCGTCCTCGTAATGGTAATAGCCGGAGTATCAAAATAATGAATAATTTACGTCGTCTCCTGAGGCACGCACGCACGATCCACGGTCGCCCCCCGAAAATTATTTCCGGTGGCGACAATTATCTCAGACATCAGGTCGGGTTACACCGTCGAATTAAACGGCGATAATTAAGATGATGAATTAAATAAATAAACGAAACGTCGCCGGCATGCGTGCCCGGGAGCCCCCGAAGATGTAGATGTCGCAGGGATAATGGCAGATTACGATTGTCACACACGTCAAGGGAGGGCGAAGAAGGAAGCAGAAGTGTAGACTACATGTGAGATAAGCGCGATGTCTATTGTTTTAATTTTTAATTTAACTTTGTGTGGTGCTAGAAGTCTATTTAAATATGCAATACGTTATTTTAGGAGTAAACTTATCTGGTAATGAGCTAACACGATAACGTTTTCAGTATGTACATATTTTAAATTTAATTCAACTGCCAGCGAACTTTAAAAGCTCTTCATGCAGTACTGATGAAATATCAAAATAACTCTTTTAATATGTTCCAACTAAAATTGAAGATTAATGACATACATGCATCTAATTCAACAACAAAAATAGATAGATCAATGAACTCGATGAAAAAGATATTTCTAAAATGTCTGCTATCATTTGTTTTGAAGATTCAAGGCTAACTAATTTTCTTTTTTCAAAGGCTTTTTAAATTTCATATTTTGGAAAGAGTATTTTTTAATAAATTCGGTCATTCAGTAGCAAATGCATAGGTAGGTATCTTATTTTTTTGCAAAACCTCAAAAAAGTTATTGAACTAAGACGAAATTTGTTAAAGATATGTTGATAAAATTATTTAAATTCCATCGTCTAAGATATTTCTAACATTTCTGCTGTCATTTGTTTTGGAGATTCAAGGCCAAATTGATTCATCGTTTTTTGCCAGAGTACATGTGACATGTGACAGTACATTATCACACAATCACATGTACTCTGGCAAAAAACAATGTATCACAACAAATACAGATTTGAACATATACTGCCGGTAAGTTATAAACCAAAATATTGTCCTAAAACTTTAATGTAAATTATAATCTTAATTAAACTTATTTTAATGATGATGACGGGGTTCTAACGAGGTAGTGCATGCGTACCACCCGACGACATGGGAAGATTGTCGTCGCATAGCCTCTCCTACCTAATTCCGACTCTCACCTCCTCGCGGAGAATCATACTTACCTCCCCGAGCGAGGTAAGTATTAAATTACATCCCGTTGTTCATAGTAACTAAACCTTTATCGGTACTTCCATCAAATCAATGTCACAACAGTGCACTTACCATGTAGGGAGTGGAAAAACATTTCCATCATTCATTATTGCCAGGAAGTTAAGGGAGATCATTTTGATCGTCTTTGGTAGAAACAAAATATATTTCCCGTTTCAACTAAGTAAGGAGGTATATTTTTTTTATTTGTGTATTTTTTGTTCCACTATAGGTACAAGAGCTATGAAGAGAACTTAAAACTATAAGAGAATAATGCTTATTTACTTACTCCTTATTAATTTATCAAATTTATACTTTTTAATAAGTTGTTACTTATTTTTATACCACATGAGGCACTCGGTCGCATAATGAATTTTCACTAAGTAGCTGCTATCTCTCTCACATTTGATCCTTAAATATTTCGAAACGATTTCTTAAGCAATCTCAATTTTCTTAATTGGGCGCTTAATTTGAGAGAGTTGGCACTTGCAATGCACTATTATGCAAACAATGAGCCTTGTCGATGCAAGTAGGAGTTGTAAAAAAAACGGAGCGCGATGAAAGATCCCATTTAAGAAGCAGTAAGACCGACGTTTAGGGTGCATTAACGTCTCGTTTTATTGCGCTCTTAGGAGTCGAAAATTTGGTAATTACGTCTCCCGAGATGCGCACTTAATATTAAAAAAAAAAACATTAAAAAAGCGCTGTTTCGTTTTCATGCTGAAGGGTGCTGCGTGTTTATTAATTCCCGCTTCTGCGCGAGCGTGTGTATAAAAATGTCGTAAAAGCCCTGCAATCCATTAGAATCTGCGAGCCACGTCCCGGCTCCTCATATCTGAAATTCTTTTAATATTGCAGTTACGTGGTTAGTTTAAAAATTTCTCATTTGTCTTATCAAGTGAATAGCTTCCAAATATGAAAAATTACCGGGATTCCTTGCATGCACAGGAAACCCTCGAGGTATACATATTAAAAATATCATATTTTTTCCAGGAGTTCGCCTCAGAGGATGCTTTCCACGACGCCCAACTCACCAGCCATTATCTCAAAATCTCCAATATGGGCTTTTATCATTATTTATGGTGTAATAAAATTATAAACGGGCGCTCGTATCGGATCCGTATCTACGCATCGAAGGCCGGTTAGTGTTCGACACATGCTAATAATGAATTCAAATTGTTTCGGGATATTTCGTCGTCGAACCTGAAATAACGCTCTGTAATTACATAATGACACAGAAGTGTACCACCTTAGGCCGTGCGGCATATGGCGTAGCTTTTCCCCGTCTCTATCTCCACGAGGTGAACCCAAGACCGCTCTCCGTCTGCAGAGGCCGCGGGCTCGACGATAGTTGATTATGATTAACATCCAGAAGACATTTGTGAATACTTTCCGAGCCAATCGAATTATTCTGGAGCGGCATTATACCAATGAGATGCTGCATTCCAGCGGACGACCCAAGGGCGCAACGTGTTCGTAAAGCAACCTCTGAAAAGCTTCTGGTGGTAAAAATATGGAAGATTGGTAGTGATTGGGCCTCAAGGGTGCGCCTGAAGATGCGCCCGGCTCTGCGGAATTATTGTTTATTAATGCTTTTATGAATGGGCGCTGGAATCGTGGGTAATTTGTTAAACTCGCGTGCGTTGGCGTGCCAGAAGAGGGCCAGTGCCTTCACTGCCGATCCGCAAGATGCGCAGCTAATAACGCATTATGGAAATTAGTGAGGTAATGAATGGGTTAAACTTGGTTTCACGGTGTTTATACAATTAACGGTTCGCCAATCCAAGATTATCAAATAAGGCAAAACTCGTCATTAGTTACGGACAAGCAAATTCGCGGTGACTAATCTTAATGGCAAACACTTGCTGTAAAATAATTGCTTCGCTGCGTTCAACTACTCTTTCGCGTAATTACAATTTCACCCATTCTCGATCATACACAAACACTCAATTCTCCGAGATTAACAATTTACTGCTACCCACTGAAGCAATCCCAAATAGTGGTAGTTATTACAATGAGTGCCCCACGTTACGCAGCGCACTGAATTAGCACCGGCGAAAATTATTTCTCCCAGATATCTACAAGTTGTTGCTATCTACTCGGGCCTCTCCCATTGTGCCTTCCCATTGTTGCGCACCGGCGGAAATTTATAGGGGTCATTCAATTACCTATTTCGCCATTGTTCCACGCACCGCGGCATGATAAAACGATATTATGCACTGTATTTGTTGTTCCGTGCAAACAACCCGTCGGGTGTGGGAACTATGATGGGTTGTAATTGCCTGTGATACAGTTAAAATAATTGCTTGGCCCTGATATAATGGATACGCGCGATTTATGGCATTACTAATAATATATCTAATATATAACAATACTTAAACCATTAAATCATTGCCAATAAACTAAACATATAATAATTATAATGCGGTTCAATAAAATAGAACCTACAACGTGAAACATGCATAGGAATTCATATTAAATATTAAATTTCAGGTGGGACAAAAAAATCCCAATGCAAATGACTGAATAATAATATATTTGTTTACATTGAACTACATACCTGTTAAGTGAGTACAAAATTATATAGAGAAAGTAATCAATCACTTATATTTTCATGTACTTAACAACAATTATTTCTCAACAATACTTTATACAGAACCATAAATTGGTATATTTCCAATTGTAGGTATATAAGGTATTTTTATCTGCCTTTTGTTACTTACAAATAATTAATTATCATATATAATACAACGAGTGGAATCATGACAATCGATAATCGCGTGAGTTGGGACACGAAACATGTTGTCAAATATTAATTCCACGAGTCTGAAAGACGAGTGGAATTATTTGACAACATGTTGAGTGCATCAACCAATGCGAGTATCAATAGTCACGATTCCAAGAGTTGTATTCGTCAGATTATATCACGTATGAAAAATTTAATACATTTGTAAATATTTTTCAAAAAATAAAAGTATATTTTGCATAAGCTCTTAAAACAACAACTCTTTCCTCATTTAACTGAGGAAAGTTAACATCTCTATGTCTTATGGTTTCCGAGATCCCATTTTAATAATATAATATCTTTATTGGTGCTATCAACAATAAGTTTTACACAGGTCATACATGTTTCGGATTGAATACAAATTTAAAATCAGTACATAAAAGTAAAATTATAAAATATAAAATCCACTGCACACATATAAAATAAACATCTTAAAAATTGTAAAAAATATAAAATATAAAATATAAAATACGAGCCCTAGAGAGTAAATGGTAATACATAACGACAGTGATATAATACATTATAAACAGTTACACCTAGAAACTAAAATTTACAAAGCAGCGCCTTTCAATAAGTATTCATCTAATGAATAAAAAGCAGATTTAGTTAGATGGTTCTTACACCAGTATTTAAACTGAATAATAGGCAATTGCTGTATATCATGTGGCAATACATTAAAAAATGTGATACTGTAGTATCTAGTGTCTGTTTTTGCCTTTGATAGGCGAAATTTTTCAGTACGAATATCATTTTTGGCGCGATTTTCATACGAATGATAGTCTTTATTACAAGAGTATGTACACCTGTTGTGTTTAATAAACAAAAGCCATTCTAAAATATACAAATATGGTGCTGTGACTCAAAATGATGCTCAAAATGAAAAAAAAACCTCACCCTGTATATTTTTAAATATGCAACTTTAAGCATTTTTATATTTTTAAATACATACAACTTTCTTATCCAAACTGTTGTGTTAGATTCTGGTTAAGAACATAGTTAAAGTAAAGGCTAATTGCCAATGCAATGGATTTATTTCCTGAAACATAGAGCTGTGCATAACGAACTCGATAATAGTGTCGTATTAATAAAATAAGTTACGCGATCGACAGGATGTTCCACGTTCATGGAGCATTAAAAGTTTATGGGGTGTCCAATAAGACAAAAATTTGAAAAAAATCATCCAAACATGGCTGATTATGTTCTCCTCAGGTGAAGTACTTTCAACCTCAATCACTTCCGGTTCTACAGGAAGTAGTCTTCAACTTTTGCTTTTTTTTAATAGAACACCCTATATATTATTATGTTTCCTCGTTTAATTTGAAACATATTTTGTAGAGATGTGTGTACACCTACCTTTTTACTTTCTGACGAAAAATTAAATTCCAAGATTTTGACCTCTTAAATACGTTAAGAAAAATGGCTTCAATGTCTCTTACAAATAAGATAAAACTGAAAAATTTATCTTGAATTGTACTTGAAAAGTATCTCTTTAACTGATATATATATATATATATATATATATATATATATATATATTGCAGCTGAAAATTTTGACAATTTGTTATTAAAAAATTTCTTTAGTTAAGTATTCTCTTGAAGTTAACGTTTTTTTTTTTCAATCGAATGACACTTCTTTTCTCATAAAGCAATTGGCATGATAATTTTCTACAAAAAGTATTATACCACCATATTCCCAAAATAAGTAGTTTTTGAAATATTTCAAATATTCGAATTTCTACATCATATAATTTCGCCTATGCTATTTACACAAGCATTATAGTCTGCGAAATATGCCTATTTTTCGTCACTGCGATAACTAATGTTAACAAAGAAATGTCAGATTTGAAAATTTCACTTTAAATGTGTTAATATCGTTGATTATGTAGTTAATAATATAGTTTATTAGGTAATAATATAGATAAATTATTAATTTTTGAAATTTTGGATGCATACTCTTGAGTACTCTAGAATCGAATATCGTCGAGTTTCCCGTCCCCCAGTGAGTGCTTCATACCTAAATGCTGAAAAAACATCCCCCAAACGGCGAACAATTTTTCATAATTATCCCGTAAACGGTGCTCGGCCTAAAAAAATGTTTATCAGATAAAGTTGATGAAAACAAAATTTTGAACAAAAATGATTTTACACGGTTTGCCGCAAAAGCTATAGGTCGCAAGGTATAGAGTCCAGAAATAAAATTATCCAGTAAATCCAGTCAATTAGACTGTTTGGCCAATTAAATTATCTAGTTTTGAAACTTTTCAGAAGTGAAATTTCTTTGTTAACATTAGTTATCACAGTTACAAAAGATAATAGAATTTGTGACATTTTTTATCGTTTTTATAAATTTATGAATGGTATCTTGACAGATAACTAAAAATGAATTTAAATCAGTTAGATTTTTAGCATTATTTGACACACTCATGTCTTCTCATTTCAGTTTTAATTGTTTTTCAATTTAGTTTTTCGTGAGGTTTGAATAAAATTTTATGGGATTATAAATATTATATATCGAAATCTCTGGGATTTTCTTTCAATGATCAACTTTTTTTTTGCAATTTTCCACAATTGTCAGTGAGTTTTAAATAAAAAATTTGAAAATGTTCATATAGTTGTTAGTTTTCTGTTGTTTGATCACATGTGTTTTAAACATTGTTTGATTTTGTGTGTTTTGAGCAGTGTTTGATTTTAAAATGAATACTTTATTATTTGATCAACGGAACAAATATCATGTATACAGGGTGTCCTAAATAGAGTAGGATTGCATGGGTATATTTCTTATTCTTAAAGCTAGAGATCTGGTTAAAGAGACAATATTCTGCAGTTTATATGGTGGTTCATATTATGTTGAATAGTTTTTTAATAGTCCTAGCAGTTTAGAAGTTATTCTAAAAAAACTAAAAATCGCGATTTTTTTAATACTCCGATATATTCATAACTGATAAAGATACGAATAAAAGTTTAAAATGAAAGTTACTTAGCTCGATCGCACAAACTTGAGAATCAAGTCAAAACTAAAGTCATGATGTCGGTTTCAGATATATTAATAGCAACTTTCTTATTTTAAATGGCCACCATATTTGATTTTTATATGTCTGATTAGACTTTCTTTTCCTCATGTCAACGATGTATATCAACCTATGTCAAAATAAAAAAATATGAGAAATATTAATTATTTAAAATGTTCAACATGTGTACAAATCAAATATGGCGGTCATTTAAAATAAGAAAGTTGCTATTAATATCTCGGAAACGGCCATATTCACTTTTGTTTTGACTTGATTCTTAAGTTTATACGATCGTACCAAGTAACTTTCATTTTAAACTTATTTTCGAATCTTTAATAATTATGGAAATATGGAAGTTCTTTTTAACATAATCTGAACTTGCATACAAAACTGAATGACATTGCCTATTTAACCATATCTGTAGCTTTCAAAATAAGAAAGATACCCATGCAATCCTACTCTATTTAGAACACCCTGTAGATGATCTACTGTTCAATAAATATCTATTCTATAAGCATGTTTAGCAAACTATTATGCATGTGTAAATAGCATAGGCGAAATTATATAATGTAGAAATTCGAATATACGAAATATTTCAAAAATTTCGTATTTCAAGAATATGGTTGTTACATACTGTTTTGTAGTAAATTGTCATGCCAATTGATCTATGAGATAAAGCGCATGTCATTCCATTTAAAAAAATGAAATACGCTTAATTTAAGTGGGGACTTAACTAATGATATATTTCAATGACTAATTGTCAAAATTTTCATCTGCAAAATACACTAGTCATAGAGGTGCCTTTCAGGTATAATTCCAGATGAATTTTCCGTCCATATCTTATTTGTAAGAGACATTTTAACCATTTTTCTTAACGTCTTTCTGAGGCCAAAATGTTGACATTTACATTAGTAAAAAATACATACATTACATAAAAGATAAAAAATGGGAATGGGGAAGCCAGAAACATAATTATATATAAGATGTTCTATTTAAAAATTAATGTTGATAGGTACTTCCGGTAGGACCGGAAGTGGTAGAAGGTTAAAATTATTTCACTTGTAGAGAACGAAATCAGTCATTTTTGGATGTTTTTTTTTTCAAATTTTTATCTTTTAAGAAACCCTATAAACTTTTAGACCCGTATCTATAATCCGTACTCTAGCCTGAGTTTAACTCAAGTCGTAAATTTGGTTGCGTATTTTCTATAAATGTTTATGCACCAAACGCAAACAAATATACCCAAATATTCGACTTGAGTTGTACTCATGCTCAAGTACGGACTATAGATAAGGGCCATAATGATCCATGTGCGTGGGACATTTTGGAGTTTGGAAAAATGTTTGTAAATACGAATTTGTTAAAATAATAATTATATTTTACTATAGCAACTGGCATACTGCCATCACAAACCTTGGATGTGTACACACTCCCTACAATCATTTGCAGAATGTTCATCATTTGAGAGGTGTGGTACACTTTTATGGCCGTACAAATATATTAGCTTTCGGTTTTAACTGGCCCATAACCCACTTCAGTAAATGTAGTGGCTTGTGTAATTATGGCATGTAACACACTCTACATTGATGAGCAAATTTATTGGCCATAACTTCCATAATCCTAAACAGCCAGTATGTTTTGGTGGCCACTCCACCACATTAATGCAAACAAATTGCCTGCAATTTTGTTGTGTTCTTAATGCAGTACAAATTCGATGTTTTATGATATAATCAGCACAGTGGCTGGGATGTTACCACTTATGATTTATGAACGATATTTGATATTCACGAGTGTTACGAGCAGGGTTGCGTGAGTTTTAATACAGCCTATCGGGAATTTAGAGTCAAAACCATAAAGGACACTTTTAATTGAGTACTACTTTCATTCTGCTTGCAAATATCTAATAATATATTGCAAAAAACTTTGTTTTAAATAACATAATTTAAAAAAATAAACGTATATTAATATGTCGTATTTGACTCATATTAAGGTAATTTAGACAATTCAGTAAAAATAGTTGTTAATGTTACAAATCCATCTGCAGGCCCATGATTGACTACGGCCAGATCATACTAAAAAATGTAAGAAACACCTGCAAACGAATTACGGACGTAACTGAACGGAAGACATTAAGACTTCTCACTAAATTAAGACATAAGGACAATCATCTTCATAACATATCAAACATAAATTTATACAAGATCACCAAAATCATACCCATCCAACAAAGACTAGACAAACTACGAAATAAATTTCAACAAAAACAGGACAATAGGGCAATACTCGACGAATTGTGTATTAAAAGACAAAACAAACGCACTACAAAATTACATCCGACAAAAACGCTTCATGAAACATATTACACTTCATAACACTCTCTTCACACTATCAAAATAATCACTCATGAATCACTAGGTAATGTTATATAATATAATGTAATGTAATGTACAATGTAACGTACGTATAATGTAATAGGCAAGGCGGAAAGACCCTATGGGGTCGATAGCCTAATAAAGATTGTTTATATATATAGTTGTTAATGTACAGATTGTAATGTGTTGTTCTTTTTAGTTTTGCCTGATGATGACTAATTACTTTGTCGAAACCGGTTGCAAAAGCAATTACAAGATTTAATTAAGGAAGTATAAGCTTTTTTACTAAATAGTATATTATTATGTTATTATCTTTTCCTGCTGCATTTTACAAATATCTTTTTTCATGTAAATTTCTGGGTTTAAAAAATTTGTGAATTTTTTTTCATAATTTTCATTCTTACGTTGATTTTTCATTCACCTTTAAATCTATCTCAATTGTTTCAGCTTCAATGATTCCCGTTGTTTCGGGAAAGTAGCAGCCATTGTCCTAAACATTATTTGTGATCAAGTGAGAAGATTTAGCACTGTCCGGTTGTGATTAATCAGGCAAATCTGATTTTGGTGTAGATCAAACTTTGCATGTTCCATTTTTTTTTCGTGATCAACTACCCTATCGCCTAGAAACCTTCATATTCCACAAGTTCTTCCTGTTCAACGTCATTTACACAATCCACCCATCAGCTTTCCCAGGCGTAACTCTCTTCATTAATAAATCCTGACTTTGTGGTGAATGTAGATTAATAATTTAATTGATCGTTGAGACAGTTTGTTAGTTGGCAATTTCTTGAGTAAAACGTGCAGAAAATTGTTTACCATCAATGCAATACGTTCAGTTATATAGAAAATAAGTATATTGTTGAATTCATAAAGTACATTATGCGCCGGGTTATAGTTGTGAAGACAACAAGAAGCGCTGGTGCCCAGCATCGAGGACGCATAAACATAAATAGAACGAGCTTAAGTGGGCACCTTATAGGTTAACATAATAAAATAAAGTAGATAAGTGTTCAATAACTTCAGCACGCAACTTTATACGGCGGTGGATCGCACCGGGCGGGACGGAATTTATGCGGTTATTGTTTTCTAAATAATTCAGTCATATGGGGACAAAGCCGTGTTCGAGGCGGAGGTTGTCTATGTGCATAGTTAGACCACAGAGGAAAAAAAGGACGTCGCTCGACATGAGTAGGAATCCCTTGTTTCGCGGCCTGAATGCGCCCGGTAAGGAGCTTAGACAGTGTGCTTTAAACAATGGACCACGACAAGAGCACTGCCGGACCCTGGCTGTGTGTGCATTTGTGTGTACGATGTGTACACGAGCCGCATTATACGCCGGGGCATACCGGAATTGTGTCCGACAACGAGCTACGATCAGAATGCAATAATAATGCATATTGCATGCCAATAACCATCCGAGAATCTCGGGATATTGATTTGCGGAGTCGCTGGCCGGGCAACTTTATTAACATAACCGGAAGTTCTTGCGCAAATTTTGGACGCGACAACAATCCACACACCGCCCCCAACCAAATCAAACATATTGAAATCAAACTCAATTTGGATTCAAAGCAACCAAAACATTTAAAGTAGATCCAGCTGAAGGTTAAAATAGCTATTTAGGGTATAAGTCGACGACGATCGACATAAAGATCGACGAATCGACGAAGATCGACGAAAAAATTGTTTAGTGCACGAGGCGCAAGCCGAGTGCGATAATGGTTTTGAGTGGATAAAATTTTGTTTTTCCACTCCCTGCATGGTAAGTACACTGTTATAACATTGATTTAGTGGAAGTAAGTCCCACTTACCGATAAAGCTCTGGTTACTATGAGCAACGGGAAGTAAGTAATCACTTACTTCCCTCAGGGAAGTAAGTAACATAATTTCAATAGCGTTCTTTCTCTGGCACCTGTCTTTAAAACACTTTTGATAACACCCCTTCGACTTCTCCGGCAGTAGAAAGGCACAGGCAGCATCTGCAGCTTCTTTAATTGCCATTTCTTGTTTATTTTCATTGAAATTCATTTTACAACTGAACGAATGCAATTTCTGACATTCACACTATGTTTGAAAAATAGTCTTAGCAACCAAAGCCGCACTGACATTTTGTTCATGTTGCGAAAATAAATTAATCAAACACAAACAATTAAACCAACTTCAGGAGTGGAAAAACAGTTATAAGCAATTTGAGAGGTAAGTTTTGACCAGTCTCGGTCTTTATTGCTAGCCCTCGCTGTCGCTCGGGCGCAAACTCGACCTCGACTGGTAAAAGATACTTACTCTTAATGCTTAAATAACTATTACTCGCGAGTATCATACAAGTTTTTTTTTCCATTTTTGCAGAATTTAATTTTTTGTTGAAACTATTGATTAGGTAATTTATTTACATAAATGTTTATTGTACTATTATTAATTTGATGAACTCTTAAACCAGGAAAGTTGACTCTATTTTCGTCAGAGTCAAGTGTAGTGGAAGTTAAGATGATTCTACTTTCGTCAGGGTCAAGTGCAGTGGAAGTTCCAGACCTTTCCTTTGAATTTACATTTATCAAAATTTTTCTTCCAGTCACAAAATTGTTTGTCCTCTTTTTCGTAAACTAATTTAGATTTTTCTCGCAATAAATTCGATACTGCAACCGTAGCTGCTTCATAAATATCTTCTGGTATGGTTTGTTTTTGGGTATTTGCCACTTCAAACACAATTTCGGACTTGCAATCGGCAAATTGAAGTATTTGCGTGAAATGTCACATGAGACATGAAACAATCGATCCAAGCAAGGAAAATTTGAAGGTAGTGCGACGTTAAATTTTTTTTTTAAACTTTATTCGTGGTGTCGATAGCATTGTGAATAAAGTGTTGTTTTATTTTATTCACTGGTTTGATTAATTTTATTCACCTTTATGATTAAAATCTTGTTTTAATAATGAAATTCAATATATCTATGATGGGTGGGAAAACAGTATAAGTCAAAAATTTGGGAAAATGAGTTTAAGTCAAATTATATTTCAGAAAGTGATGCTGTAAGTACATTGTGTTTGAAATAGTATATGTCACATTATTCAGTTAAGGCTTTTAAATAGATTGGCAGTTTTAGTACAACTTTAAATACGATTATTGGAGGGAAAAAAGGTATAAAAAGTCGACGCTTCCTTAAAATGCTATTTCTTGACTTACTGTTTTGATTGACTAATGATTGTTCTTGTTAAAAATGACTTTTTTAATCTTAAAGCTGTTTGTTTGAGTTGCTGTTTATTAAAATTATGTTTTTCACAAACATTTTTGTTATTTAACTTGCGTAAACTCATTTATCAAAGTGACATCGTCAAAAAAATTAAACGTCCAATGTGATGGGATTTAAAAAGCAGAGAAAGGCCGAAATCTAAAGAAAAATGAACTTTTCTTTCCACTGAGTCAGAATAATTAAGTTTTAATTAGAGATTTGCTGGTTTCAGGACAAGCAAAAAATCTTATTCCTTTGCAGTTTTGGCGTAAAATAAAAGAAAAAAAAGTTTTTCCTCTTGTAAACTCAATCCGGGGACATACTGTATATTTTTACTAACTTTTTAGATTCGATAACAGTTCCGCACAATTTTTTGAAGATTTGAAGAACATTCTGGTACTAGTTTTTTTTTATTCGATTATATATTTTTACTAACTTTTGTAGATTCGTTAAGAGATCCGCACAATTTTCTGAAGATTTGAAGAACATTCTGGCACTAGTTTCACAGTGGATAAACGTAATAACGTGCATTTCTATCAGATTACATTTTTTTTAACTGTGTTCAGAATCTAGTAACGTAGTCATTAATTGATATGCTGCCAAAAACTTTGTATGGCAAATTACGTAATTATTACTTTTTTTGCATGAAAAAGTAAAAATACTGAAATTTGTATCGCATACCTGATAGGATTAGTTTCTGACTTATTAGGTGTTTGGGTTCGTGTCTTGACCTAGCATAGGATCTCCAGCAGCATGTTACGTAATGATCCGCAATTTATTTCCAATTCAAAATTTTTGAAAACTGTTTTTAGAATCTGGTAGTGAAGTCATTAATTGATATAGTGCCTAAAAATGTATACCGCAAATTACGTAATTATTACTTTTTTTACATGAGAAACTAAATTAATGAAATTTATACCGTACACCTGATTGGATTAGAATTTGACTTATAACGTGTTTGGGTTCGTGTCTTGACCTAGCATAGGATCTCCAACAACATGTTACGTAATGACGCGCAATTTATTTCCAATTTAATTTTTTTTACAGAATCTGGAAGTGAAGTCATTAATTAATACACTACAAAAAAATGTCCCCGGTAAATTACGGAATTATTATTTTTTGCATGAGAAAGTAAAAATTCTCAAATACTTACTCTCAATTTGTAATTTCGACCAGACTCCACTTATCGTATATCCAATTTCGATCACAAATGAATAAAATCATTCACATGATTTATAAATGAGTAGGAATAGTTAGTAAAAGTAGTTACTAATAATAAATATACATACAGGGTGTGTTAATAAAAAAACTTTCCACTCATTGGCAGGTTAGTAGGGATCAAAACCAGAAACAAATCTTAAAAAACCCTACAAAAAATTCTAATAAACCCAAGTCCAATACTCTATGGTTTTCAAAATAAACAAGATAAACGATCAAAACAAGAAACAAATCTTAAAAAACCCTACAAAAAATTCTAATAAACGCAAGTCCAATACTCTATGCTTTTCGAAATATTAAATTTTAAAATTTTAATTACCCCTTCTAATTTGAATGAATCTAACACAATCAAAATACCGTAAAACAAATGTTAAACAACCCAAGATAGAAGCCAAAGAGAACCCAAAGAAACAAAATGTTGTGTCCCTGAATTATGGTACACTCTGTATACTCGAAAATAATTTTAAAAGGTAGCACATCAAGTGCCCAATGACTTGCAATCAGATGTTTTCTTCAATTATTATTAGTCTAGCAGCAATGGTCCGAGCGATGATCGTTGGGCCACCCTGTATGTACCCTCAATTTGTAATTTCAACCAAGCTGCACTTATCGTATATCCAATTTTGATCACAAATGAATAAAATAATTCACATGATTTATAAATGAGTAGTAATAGTATGTAAATGTAATTTCTAGGAATAAATATACATACAGGGTGTGTTAATAAAAAAATCTTTCCACGCATTGGCAGCTAATAGTAGAGATCATAACAAGAAACAAATCTTAAACAACCCAAGAAAGAAATTCTAACAAACCCAAGTCCAACACTCTATGGTTTTCGATATATAAAATTTAAAAAAAAATCCTTCCAATTTGATGAATCTAATATAATCAAAATACCGTAAAACAATAGTTGTCCTGTCAGTAACAGTAAGCAAGCTAATGTCCTCTTGAAAAGTAAAAGGTCGTTTTCTGTCATCCTGTTTACAGTGACATTAAGCAGGTTTATGTCCTCTTGAAAAGTAAAAGGTCATTTACTGTCATTATGTTTACAGTAACAGTAAGCAAGATTATGTCCTCTTGAAAAGTAAAGGGTCGTTTACTGTCATCCTGTTTGCAGTGACAGTAAGCAAGATTATGTCCTCTTGAAAAGTAAATGGTCGCTTACTGTCATCCTGTTTACAGTGACAGTAAGCAACATTATGTCCTCTTGAAAAGTAAAAGATCGTTTACTGTCGTCGTGCTTACAGGGACAGTAAGCAAGATTTTGTCCCCTTGAAAAGTAAAAATTCGTTTATTGTCGTCCTGTTTACAGACAGTAAGCAAGTGTATGTCCTCTTGAAAAGTAAAAGGTTGTTTACTGTCATCCTATTTACAGTGATAGTAAGCAAGTTTATGTCGTCTTAAAAAGTGCAATGTCGTTACTATCATCTACACTGACTCCGTAAGTGATTCTTTACAGGCCAGGTGTCTGTAAAGGGTTGCCATGACCACTTTACCGAACAACTTCTGATTTACGGTACTTTGATTCTGTTAGATTCATTGAAATTGAAATTGGAAGGTGTTATTCAAATTTTTGAAATTTTAAATTTTAAAAATCATTGAGTGTTGGACCTGGGTTTATTACAATTTGTTTCTTGTTTTTATCTTTACTATCACTTGTCAAAGCGTGGATAGTTTTCTTATTAACACCCTGTATAATAATAAAAGGGCTTTAAAGCCTTACACCGACAGGTAGATATGCAACAGAATAAATAAATTAATTAATAAATTAATAAATAAATAAATAATAATAAATACTAGGCAATAATAATTCAATTTTGCAAAATTTTACTTTTATTGGATAGTTGGATACTTTCATATTATTTGTGTTGTATTTTTTAATTTGAATTTATTTTTACGTCCACTGGACTTTACGTCCATATTTTTAATTGCTCAATCTTTAGTGGCACATATAGAGTTAGTTTCAAAGAAATTTTAGATTTTAGAAAGATTCTAATTAATAGTATAATGATACAAGTGCATAAGAGAGCCTTCCAAGCACGCAGGCTGGGTTTAAGAGCACGGTAATTAGGTTTAAAAACTTACATTTTATGACTATTTTTGCAATTTGTAACATGGTTGATATAATATTCGCAGTTACTAAACATTCTCATATTTTTAATACATTTATTAACATTCTGAACGTATGAACTCTTTTGATATTTTGTTATAGATACCTATTGTAAATTTTCAATCACCATAACACTTTTTGACAATTTCTGGAGTATTTATAAATAAATAAATATTATACATGCTTGACTGATTATTTTATTAAAATTACTGAAAGTGTTTGGTATATTTATGTATGTGTTCTGCAATTTTAATAACAATTTCTGATTTTTCACTTTTTTGGCTTCATAATGCTTTCTGACACTTTTGACATTTTGATTGCAAAATCTGAAATGAATTGAAATTGAAAAATTTGAGGGTAAAACAGTTGGAGATTTACTGATCAAAAACAAACAAAAGCAGTAGTAAATAATACACTTTCCATTTAATGTTAATAGAAGTGCGGCTTGCAAATTAAATTGTTGTCACAAACGATAAAATCCCTTAAACCGTCCCTGGTTAAGCATCACAAGAAAAAAAAAATAACACGTGGGCGAGCAGCGCCGGGCACAAAGCACCGTTCGCAAATCAATTTAGCCCTGTCACAGGGGTAACCCGTTTATCCCTATCATGGCAACTTTATCCCGGACCACCGCTCCTGGACTTGTTATTGTCCGTTAGCCCAACAAGATGGTAGATATGTGACATTACACGCTGCAAGAGAAGCTTATTAAGCCAGGGTGCGCTGCTCCGTGTCGTGGGCAATACACTCGAAACACTTTTAAACCGGCGAATCGATCCAATTCCGCTGCAAATAACGTTACGTCGGTCGTGTAGATGCTTCGGCCATAAAAGTTCCTGCCTGTCCGATATGATTTATCAGAGCCGTAATTGCAGTAGCTGGTGTAAAGTAATTGCGAACTTCACTGAAAAATCCACCCTGATGCTCAATTAATCGGCAGCTTGGCGCACTCCACTCTCCTCTCTTCCATCACTATTTAATTATTAATTATCATAATTAATTTAATAATTACAATAATTACGTGCCTTTAAGCGTGTGGATTAACAGCGCCACTCGTACAGTCCTCAGTTTCCGTAATTGGCGAGTTAAGCTCCGGAGCTTCGTAAATCCCCCCAACTGCCCCAATATAATTACGCCAAATGCGGGATGCGAGAGCCAGTAAACATGCAGATTTCCTCGTGTGGCCTCATTCTTTTACAGCAATTCAGCGCATTATTGTATTTAAACAATTAATCGTAACCGCAAACACAACCACACATAATCCCAAAAACATTAATTATAAAATATTCCACAAAGCAATAATCAATAGTCCTGGGCTGTATTCTCTTCCAGGCAACAATTCCGAATATTAATTTTATGGACGTTGAAACAAATTTTAGCAGTCAGAGTTAGCATAGCAGTCAATGTCCAGATAACTTTTATCGGCGATTAATTTTCTTCAATATCATATTGGCACAAATTTTAAGTTATACGTAAACTCGAAGTCCATAAGAGGCTTGTATTGAATTCCGTACACAGTATACAAAATTCACCATGTATCTAAAATTCGTAGTTCCAATTTCAAGTATGCAATAGGGCAGTGGTTCTCAACCGCCATTCCGCGGAACACTGGTGTTCCGCGAAGCTGTCCCAGGTGTTCCGCGAAAATTTTGAATACAATATAATAAGAAACAGTAAATTTTTTTATTACTATAAAATAAATACTACATAGTTTTGTTAATTATTTGAAATTTAGCAAAAATATTCAATATTATTCTAAATTTTCGCGGAACAGTCAATAATATTAACAGTGTAAGTATCGAACGACGCAGTTACGTCGTTTGGAGTTACTCCGGGGAATACCAATAAATTTCTAGTGTACTCGATAACGCAGGGCGCGCTACGTAGTGTTGATTTCGTGCTGTTTCTCTTTCTTCGTACGTAAATAACAAAAGCGCAATTTCGATCTGCGGTTCAGCCATAATTTTATATAAATATCTAGTTTTCGTGAGTGTGTTTTTTATTGTATATATATATATTTTATATTGTTGGAAATTGGTAAGATGAAATGCAAGTTGTGTAGTTTTAACAGTATTCTTATCTTTTTTAGTTGCTTATTTTAGCAGTTAATCAAGACTTTTAAATCTGAAATATGGACAAATTTTTGAAAAGAAAGACTGAAAGTGAAGTTAATGTTGGGGCGAGTACAAGCAGGTCTTCTTCAATTGAAGGAGATATGCAAGGCAACAAAAATGCCGAAAATAAACGTAAAAAGATATCCGAATCAGTTCGGCATTATTCGGAATAATATCTGAAGTTTTGTTTTACATGGAGCGGTAGTCAAGATGTTCCTATTCCAAGATGTATTGTATGTGGTGAAAAATTGGCTAACAGTGCAATGGTCCCAGCTAAGTTACAGCGACACCTTTCAACAAAACATTCTTGTCTAACTTCGAAAGGTAAAGATTATTTCGAAAGATTGCTGAAAAATCAAGAAGTGCAAGCAACATGCTTTCGAAAGAGCGTTACAATTTCGGATAAAGCGCAAATCGCTTCTTATAAAGTGGCAGAACTAATTGCATTGAAGCAAAAGCCACATGATATCGCAGAATCGCTAATTTTGCTCGCATGTTTAGAAATTGTTAAGATTATGTTTGGCAATGAAGCGCGGCGAGACGTCCTAAAAATTCCCGTTTCGGACGATACGATAAAAAGAAGAATTATAGATATGTCAGGTTTTATAGAGAACGCAGTGACGGCGAAATTAAGTACAAAAAATTTTGCGCTGCAAATTGACGAATCCACTGACATAAGTGGCAAAGCCCAATTAATCGGATTTATTCGCTTTGTTGACGACACTGAAGTTGACGAATAATAAATCAGTTTTTATTCTGCAAGGAACTTATTGGTCACGCAACTGGAGAAGACATATTTAATTCAGTATCATCTTATTTGGAAGAATGGAAATTATCCTGGGAAAATTGCGCAGGAATCTGTACTGATGGAGCTCCAGTCATGCGTGGCAGTATTAAGGGATTTTGTAGTCGAGTTAAAGCAATAAATTCAAATATAGTCTCCACTCACTGCTTTCTGCACAGGGAATCTTTGATTTCGAAGAGTCTACCAGCAAACTTAAAGTCTGTTTTGGAACAAGTCGTACATATGGTGAATTATATTAAATCGAGACCATTAAAAACCCGTATGTTCAAATAACTTTGTAACACCATGGAATCCAAATATGAATGTTTGCTTTTGCACTCTGAAGTGAGGTGGCTCTCAAGAGGAAAAGTGCTAACCCGAGTTCATGAGTTGAAACAGGAATTGCTAGTTTTTTTTAGACAAGAGGGTAATGATGTATACGTAAAATATTTGGAAAATGATGCATGGTGTACTAAGCTAGCATATTTAGCCGATATCTTCAGCTACTTAAATTCAGTCAATACATCTCTTCAAGGAAAAAATGAAAATATTCTGACATCCACAGACAAATTGCTAGCTTTCCAGAAAAAGCTTTTGCTTTGGAAAAATCGTATTGCTCAAAATCGCAAATTTGATATGTTTCCGTTATTAGCAACGGAAAATATTGTTAACATTAACGAAATGATTTCAAATGTGGCAGAGCATTTGTCAATATTGCAAGACAAAATAACTCATTACTTTCCATCTCTTAATATTGAAGGCTTTGATTGGGCGCGAAATCCATTTGGTGAATTTGATATAATGAACCAAGATTTTTCTATTCAGGAAGCAGATGAGTTTATTAATATATCAACGGATCGAACGTTACAACTAAAATTCAAAGAAGAAGGAGTGGAAAGGTTTTGGATTTCCATCGAGAATGAACATCCATTTATTGCAAAACGAGCGTTGAATATCTTGTTGCTCTTTTCGACGTCCTATCTGTGCGAACTTGGATTTTCAACTCTAACAAATATTAAAAGCAAAAAAAGAGAAAGACTTACCAATTTAGAAGAAGAAATGAGAGTAGCGCTCTCTTACATAAGACCCAACCTTGAGGAAATTTGTAAAGGTCGTCAAGCGCAAATTTCTCATTAAAATAAGTTACCATGTAATATATATTCTTATTTCAATTAAATATTAATCTTCCAATTATTTTGTGTGATTTACATTAGATTTACAAATTTTATGATAATGGTGTTCCGCCAAAATCGAGACCACTTAAAAGTGTTCCGTGATCCCAAAAAGGTTGAGAGCCACTGCACCGATGAATATATCGTGCACGTAATACAGATTTTCGCGTTTTTTCAAATAATAATAGTTTATTTTAAATTTTATACCAGTACAATAAATAGCTCATATAAATAACATTCTATATAATATAATTAATAATACTGTTTAAAAAATTGCATGTTTTCTTAATTCTGTCTTCACCTTGAGAGTTGTGGGATTTCTCTCCCCTCCTGGCTTAATGGTATTGAAGGATGTTGTCGCTCTTCTTCATTCCTCTTGTTTAGATCTTGTTATTTAAAATTAGGTTTTTTATTTTAAGTTTAAATACCATTATATTGCTTATTGCATACTCGAAAATATTTTCATATTTCATAAATTAGATTATTTATCAAATCACATTTAGAGACAATAAATCAATGCAATAAAACACATTGGAGGATTGCAGTTTATTTATTACTGATTGAATTATTTAAATTTATGACAAGCATCAAAAGTAATTAGTGAACAATTATAACGCATTACGTTTAAATATTAATATAAGCATGTACTAAAATATTCACCATTATAATTACTCGCTCCGGACTATCCATTAATTCATTGCTGCAGATTGGTGCATATATTTTTTTAATTAGTGATAATGGAACTAAATTATAAATTAAAAATAATGGGAGCAAATGTAGTAAATGTGTACGTTTGGATTTAAAATCAGTAAGTTTGAAGTGTTGACTTTAGTCATATATAATCATGTAATAATATAGTTAAATTCATATCAAATATAACTTTTTGGTGGGCACAATTAAATTAATGTTCAACGTTTATAGTCGGTGGATATAAGGGAAGTAAATTTATTTCGAAATTTAAAAAGAACGGTATTTTATAGTTTTCAAGAACATCTTTTATTTGATCATAATTGAATTGCGTTTCTAATACCATGCACAAATGTATAAATTACACACTAAAAATAAAACTTTAATTTTAGTACTTACAACATTTGGGCACTACACCATCGATACTGAACTTATTGCTGATATTGACTGATATATTGGCATTATAGACCTTATAAATATTCCAATGTTCACTAACAAAATTTGGAGTCAGTAGATATAAGGTAATAAAATTTATTCCGAAATTTGAAAAGAAAGGTATTTTTTAGTCTTCAAGAACATCTTTTATTTGATCATAATTGAATTGCGTTTCTAATACCATGCACAAATGTATAAATTACACACTAAAAATAAAACTTTAATTTTAGTACTTACAACATTTGGGCACTACACCATCGATACTGAACTTATTGCTGATATTGAGTGATATATTGGCATTATAGACTTTATAAATATTCCAATGTTCACTAACAAAATTTGGAGTCAGTAGATATAAGGTAATAAAATTTATTCCGAAATTTGAAAAGAAAGGTATTTTTTAGTTCTCAAGAACAACTTTTATTGGATCATAATTGAAATGTATTTCTAATACCATGCACAAATGTGTAAATTACACATTAAAAATAAAACTTTAATTTTAGTACTTAATACATTTGGGCATCGATATATACTCGTAAGAGCGAATAGTAGTTCAAGAAAGTCACATTGTCATTGATAAGTGCCACAATTTCTATTATTATTTTCAAAACTTCAGTTAATCAGTTAATAATTTTTTTGTTAGTACCCATTTTATCCATTTTACCGGTTATTATAAATTATTATTTTACTATTTTAAAAAATAACAAAATAATAATTAATAAAATAATCATACAATAATCAATTAGCTGTTCTGAAAAATTATGCAATGCGTCACACCCAATATATTTGGCAATGACTATAAAGCTTAATCGATATTTCATTTATTACTGTTGATATTTGTATGATTATTCTCATTTTATATTTTATTTTTGTCAATATATCAATGATAATTGTGTAAATATAGTTGTATTATTTCAGATAACATTTCAATTATTTTGTCAAAGTATTGATGACTACTGTAAAAAGTTGTAGTATTTTTATCAAAAATTAATCAATTAATAAAATATGAAAGATAGTAACACAAAAATCACTTATCGGTACTGAGAAATAATGTGTTGCATCACATCCAAGTTAAGTAGTCTAGTACTATAAAACTTTTGCTAATTTGTCTAGGACTATAAAAATTTATACACATTCCAATGTTCACTAACAAAATTTCATGTTATCGTGCATAAATTTCACTTATTTCTGTAAAGTTTTCAATTCTGTCAATATTTCAATGATTACTATCAAAATTTCAATTGTAACTGTCAATATTTCAATGATTCCTGTCAAATTTTCAATAGTTTCTCTCAATATGGATCATATTATTAATGGCAAGTTTTCAAATATAACTCAAAATTTCATTTTGTGAGATTTTCAATGGTTTCTGCTAATTATTTAAAACTTTTATTTCGAAACTAGCGTATTAATACTTACGAAATTTATTGCTGATTTAGTGATATGTTGGCATTATTGACTTTATAAATATTACAATGTTCACGAACCAAATTTCATTTTTTGGTGCATAAATTTAACTTATTTCGGTCAAGTTTTCCGTTTTGTCAAAATTTCAATGATTATAATCAAAATTTCAATTATAACTGCCAGTATTTCAATGATTACTGTCAAATTTTCAAAAGTTTTTATTAATATTTCAATTATTAATGGCTAATTTTCAAATATACCTATCAAAATTTCATTTTGTGAAATTTTCAATGGTTTCTGCTAATAATGAAAAAATTATTTCGAAACTTACGTATTTATTACCTACGACATTTATTGCTGATATTGACTGATATATTGGCATATTATTGGCTTTATAAATATTCCAATGTTCACTAACAAAATTTGATTTATTAGTGCATAAATTTAACTTATTTGTGTAATTTTTAGTTCGGTCAACATTTCAATGAATATTATCGAAATTGCAATTATAACTGTCAATATTTCAATGATTACTGTAAAGTTTTCAATTTGTTTCTGTCAATATTTCAATGGATATTAACATAATTTTAATTATAACTGCCAATATTTCAATGATTACTGTAAAATTTTCGATTATTTCTATAAATATTATAATTATTATTGGAAATTTTTCAAATATAACTGTAAAAATTTTAGTTTGTAAATTTTTTTCATGGTTTCTGCTAATTATTAAAAACTTAAATTTCGAAACTAGCGTATCAATACTTATGAAATCTATTGCTTATATTGAGTGATATATTGGCATTATTGACTTTATAAATATTCCAATGTTCATAGACATAATTTCATGTATTAGTGCAAAAATTTTACTTATATCTATAAAGTTTTAAGATCTGTCAATATTTCAAAGAACATTAACATAATTTCATTTATAACTACCAGTAATTCAATGATTACTGTATAATTTTAAATTATTTCTATCAATATCCTAATTATTAATGGAAATTTTTCAAATATAACTATCAAAATTTCTTTTGTGAGATTTACAATGGTTTCTGCTAATAATGAAAAACTTTATTTCGAAACTAACGTATCAATACATATGAAACTTTTTGCTGATATTGACTTATATATTGGCATTATTGACTTTATAAATATTTCAATGTTCACTAACAAAATTTTATTTATTTGTGCATACATTTCGCTTATTTCTTTAAGTTTTCACTACTGTTAATACTTCAATGATAACTGTCAAATTTTCAATTATTTCTATCAAAATTCCAATTATTTTTGGCAAATTTTCAAATATAACTATTAAAATTTCATTTTATGGCGAACTTAGGAATACTTACGAAACTTGCTGACATTGAGTTGGTATTGATTGGACTTCATTGATTGGACTTCATTGATTAAATATTTAGTGTATAATTCTTGAGTAGATAGTCTTCAACGGTTCTGGACCAATTTCCCATAAGGATTTACATATGGGTCTAAATTTACTTTTTTTCCGGTGTCTCACAACTGACCTACAGATGTCTCACATGTATCTCACAAGTGCCTCACATGTGTCTCACAAGTGCCTCACAGGTGTCTCACAAGTATCTCACATGTGTCTCACAAGTGCCTCACATGTGTCTCACAAGTGCCTCGCATTTGTCTCACAGGTGCCTCACATGTGTCTCACAAGTGCCTCACATGTGTCTCACAAGTGCCTCACATGTGTCTCACATGTGTCTCACAAGTGTCTCACACATATCTCACGCCCCTGACTATATTCAATGCAAAACTGTCTCACAAGTGTCTCATACATGTCTCATACCTGTATCACAGATGTCTCCAGATTTGTAAACAGTATACCTGAAGTTAGACTAACATCAGTGCCTCACGCCCGTCCCACAGATGTCTCACATCTGTCTTATGACCGAAAAAAGGTAAATTTAGACCACTATGTAAATACTTAGGGGTAATTGGTCCAGAACCAGTTTAGCCTATTTACTGAGATATTACTTTTTTAATGTCATTATGTGATTTTAGCTAAGGTGTTGAGTATTCTCAAATGATGTGTCACTTATCTCATAAAAAGTAGCTTATCAATACAAATGAAATTTATTTTATATATTAAATGATATATTGGGATTCACTATACTTAACTGAATTAATATGCCATGTAAAATTCTTGAGATATTTCTTTTTTAATTAGGTTGTGTGATTTTAGGTGAAATGTTGAGTATTCTCATACATTCAAATGCATTGCGTATCAAATAACGTTAGCAGCAACGTGTTCGTTACTTGGCAGCATGACATTCTAATGTCAGATGCATTTATGACACAATTGCATCTGACATTTGAATGTGCTATTATCAACTAACGTACACGTTACTGATAACGTATTGTATCGCACAGAACTGACAGGATAGAATTGAAATATAGTTTCAAAAGTAGGCAAATATGAGAACAATTGATAAATATGGCAAAAGTAGGCAAATGTAGGCACAATAAGACGTAAATAAGAAGTTTTTTTTTATAAAACTGCTGAAATAAGTAAAATAGTCAAAAGTAAATATGGCTTAAAATTTAGGAAAAATTACGAAACAAAGTTCGGTTGTTGGTGCCTATATAAATTACTGATAGACATTAAGACTACAATCCGCTCATTAGTGATTAAAACCAATAGTTTATGACATAGGTATTTTATTATTATTTAGGCAGTTAACGAATCCTCATATTTGAGTGGACTCAATGTCTGTTGAATCCTTACGGTCAAACGTATACATTCATTACAAATTAGGTTAATATTACAGTAAATTGTTAAACTGCTGATATTTAATCTATATAAGTAGTCCCACGAAATTGAAACTTATCAATTACAACAATTCTTGTTTCTTATCCTGCCTTTCTCTGCACTTAACGTATGCCGTGAAAGGCGGATAATTGCGATATCTGAAATCGGTACTCGCCTCCAGACACGTTCCAGATCGTTCGCCGCTCAAGAAGTATGGAAGTGCAGCAGTGAAGAACCGCGGGCCAAATTTCGAGCCACGTCCTTCCTCGGGAGCACTTCACGAACTTTCCCCGACTCGACAATTGATTGATCGCCCAATTTCCAAGAAAGCAAATTACGGCCGTCCGTACATCTCCATGATGCAAATTCAATAATCGCCAAAGAAGAAATCGGTTATTAGATAGAACCGGACGTCGCTGTATTGATAGTCATCCTGATTCCTGTCGAGATCTTTCAATGACGGATCTCCCAGCCGGTCGCGTTTTTATCAATTTCATCGTCTGATTGATAATCCAGTTTAATGTCCAATGGGATTATTATGCAGGCCCATTGTTTCGTGCGGTATTTCAATAATTCACCGGTCTTTTACAGACCAGCACACTAATTTACGGATTACGATCTACACGAATTAAATATTTTCAGGAATTAATGAGGAAACGTTCCACAATTGAATCTATTGTGTAATTAATGTCCATCAACTTTATTTATTCATAGAGCGTAATGTGAGGCATATTTTACTCTCGTATAGTTTTAAACGTATTGTCATGGATTATTTAATCTTTATGCCCGTTTTACGGTTTTAATTTTTTTAAGCCCACACTCCTAAGAAACCAAATGTCCCCCATTATTAAAATTTCGGTAGGATATACGACGGTGTGGCGCGATTAAATCAGTTCTCTTTGTATCCGAGACTAGAAAGTTCGATCCGATTACGGCGTTTCATACAAATAAGTCGCCTCCCTAAATCTTCACTCGCCTCAATTATATGGCATAAATTTCGAGTGCGCACTTAATCCAGTAGGCCTCGCGTGAGCAGCGCACAAAAGAAGAATATCTTCATATTTATGGCCCCTATTTTCTCCAGGGCCGTGTATCGAGGTTTTAGTGCTCGCCCATAAATATTTTTTATAACAGAGTTTTAATGCCTTCCCGAATCTGCATGGACGTGTCTACCGGTTTGTTCTTGTGGAAGAGCGCTTTTAATGACGATAATCTAAAAATATCAAAACATAAAGGATAGCATATCGCGTTTCCGCGTCATTTGCCAACAATGGCAGTTCTCCGGGGCCCCAGGATCCACCGTGACTAGATCCGCGGACACTTGAAAGGATGGAGAAATGTTAATGGGAAACTAATTACCTTCGCAGAAAGCATTACAGTTTGACACTGAATACACTTTTTTAAGGGAATCTGATTACAATAATATTCATTTAAAATTATATACACAAACTAAATGTGAAATAACCTAAAGAACTTAAGACAATATTCCTAATAATTTGGCAAAGTTTCTGTAATAAATAAATGAGATAATCAAAGATATAACTTTCAGCATTTACATGTATCGTTTAGCTTTTACTAAAAATTACTGAAATTTTCTGAATTGCATATTTGGTATCAAATTTGTATTTACTACACCTACAGACAATATTCCTAAAAATTTAGCGATGTATCTGTAATAAATTAGTGAGATAATCAAAGATATAACTCTCAGCATTTACATGTATCATTTAGCTTTTACTGAAATTTCTGAAAATTTCTGAATTTCATATTTGGTATCAGATTTGTAGTTAGTACACCTACAGACATTATTCCTGAAAATTTGGCAAAGTTTCTGTGATCAATAAGTGAGATAATCAAAGATATAACTTTCAGCATTTACAGGTATCGTTTAGCTTTTACTGAAATATCTGAACATTTCTAAATTGCATATTTGGTATCAGATTTGTAGTTAGTACACCTACATACATTATTCCTGAAAATTTGGCAAAGTTTCTGTAATCAATAAGTGGGATAATCAAAGATATAACTTTCAGCAATTACAGGTATCGTTTAGCTTTTACTGAAATTTCTGAAATTTTCTAAATTGCATATTTGGTATCAAATTTGTATTTACTACACCTACAGCCAATATTCTTAAAAATTGTGGCGAAGTTTCTGTAATAAATTAGTGAGATAATCAAATATATAACTTTCAGCATTTACAGGTATCGTTTAGGTTTTACTGAAATTTCTGAAAAATTCTGAATTGCATATTTGGTATCAGATTTTTAGTTAGTACATCTACAGACATTATTCCTGAAAATTGGGTAAAGTTTCTGTAATCAATAAGTGAGATAATCAAATATATAACTTTCAGCGTTTACAGGTATCGTTTAGCTTTTACTGAAATTACTGAAAAATTCTGAATGCATATTTGGTATCACATTTGTATTTACTACACCTGCAAACAATATTCCTAAAAATGTGCCGAAGTTTCTGTAATAAATAAGTGAGATAATCAAAGATATAACTTTCACCATTTACAGGTGTCGTTTGGCTTTTAACTAAAATTTCTGAAAATTTCTGAATTACATATTTGGTATCAAATTTGTATTTACTACACCTACAAATAATATTCCTAAAAATTTGGCGAAGTTTCTGTAATAAATTAGTGAGATAATAAAAGATATAACTTTCAGCATTTACAGGTATCGTTTATCTTTTACTGAAATTTTTGAAAATATCTGAATTGCATATTTGGTCACAGATTTGTAGTTAATATACCTACAGACATTATTCCTGAAAATTTGGCAAAGTTTCTGTGATCAACAAGTGAGATAATCAAAGATATAACTTTCAGCATCTACAGGTATCGTTTAGCTTTTGCTGAAATTTCTGAAAATTTCTGAATTGCATATTTGGTATCAGATTTGTAGTTAGTACACCTACAGACAATATCCCTACAATTTGGCGAAGTTTTTATAATAAATTAGTGAGATAATCAAAGATATAACTTTCAGCATTTACAGGTATCGTTTAGCTTTTACTGAAATTTCTGAAAATTTCTGAATTCCATATTTGGCATCAGATTTGTAGTTACTACACCTACAGACATTATTCCTGAAAATTTGGGAAAGTTTCTGTAATAAATAAGTGAGATAATCAAAGAAATAACTTTCAGCATTTACAGGTGAGGGTTAGCTATAACTGAAATTTTTGAAAATTTATTAATTATATATCTGATATTAGATTTGTATTTACTACACCTAAAGACTTTATTTCTGAAAATTAGGCAAAGTCTCTGTGATCATAAGTGAAATAATCAAGGATATAACTTTTAGCATTTATAGGTGAGGGTTAGCTATTACTGAAATTTCTGAAAATTTATTAATTACATATCTGATATTAGATGTATAATTATGACACCTAAAGACATTATTCCTGAAAATTTGGTATAGTTTTTGTAATGAATAAGTAAGAAAATCAAAGATATAACTTTCAGCATTTACAGATGAGGATTAGCTATTACCGACATTTCTGAAAATTTATTTACTACATATTTGATATTAGATTTGTATTTAATATACCTAAAGACATTATTCCTGAAAATTTGGCAACGTTTCTGTAATAAATAAGTGAGATAATCAAAGATATTATTTTCAGTGTTTACATGTGAGGTTGAGCTGTTACTGAAATTTCTGAAAATTTATTGATTACATATTTGATAGTAGATTTGTATTTACTACATCTAAAGACATTATTCCTGAAAATTTGGCAAAGTTTTTGTAATGAATAAGTGAGATAATTAAAGATATAACGTTCACCATTTACAGGTGAGCGTTAGCTATAACTGAAATTTTTGAAAATTTATTAATTACATATCTGATATTAGATTTGTATTTATTACACCTATAGACATTATTCCTGAAAATTTGGCAAAGTCTCTGTGATCATAAGTGAAATAATCAATGATATAACTTTCAGCATTTACAGGTATCGTTTAGCTTCTACTGAAATTACTGAAATTTTCTGAATTGCTTATTTGGTATCAAATTTGTATGTACTACATCTACAATCAATATTCCAAAGAATTTGGCGTAGTTTCTGTAATAAACAAGCAAGATAATCAAAGATATAACTTTCAGCATTTACAGGTATCGTTTAGCTTTTACTGAAATTACTGAAAATTTCTAAATGCATATTTGGTATCAAATTTGTATTTACTACACCTACAAATAATATTCCTAAAAAAATTGGCGAAGTTTCTGTAATAAATTAGTGAGATAATAAAATATATAACTTTCAGCATTTACAGGTATCGTTTAGCTTTTACTGAAATTACTGAAAATTTCTAAATTGCATATTTGGTATCATATTTGTAGTTAGTACACCTACAGACATTATTCCTGAAAATTTGGCAAAGTTTCTGTGATCAATAAGTGAGATAATCAAAGATATAACTTTCAGCATTTACAGGTATCGTTTAGCTTTTACTGAAATTTCTGAAAATTTCTGAATTGCATATTTGGTATCGTATTGTACTTAGTATACCTACAGACAATATTCCTAAAAATTTGGCGAAGTTTCTGTAATAAATTAGTGAGATAACCAAAGATATAACTTTAGCATTTACAGGTATCGTTTAGCAATTACTGAAATTTCTGAAAATTTCGGAATTGCATATTTGGTATCAGATTTGTAGTTAGTACACCTACAGACAATATTCTTGAAAATTTGGCAAAGTTTCTGTGATCAATAACTGCGATAATCAAACATATAACATTCAACATTTACAGGTGAGGGTGAGCTATTACTGAAATTTCTGAAAATTTATTAATTACATATTTGATATTAGATTTGCAGTTACAACACCTAAGGGCATTATTCCTGAAAATTATTCCACAATAATTTTGATACATATTCTATTTTAAAAGAAATTTTCAATTTGAGACAATCATTTGTTTTTATACTTCATGAATGTCATGAATGAATTAAGTTAATTTAGTCAATTGTTAAGTAACACAAAAGTTTCATGACTTTCAAAAATGTTTCATGAATATATTGAGAAACAGAGAAACAACTTGCTATGTTTTTACCACAAAACGCCACATGTTTTACCACATTTTGTAACTTGCTATGTTTTTACCACAAACACCACATGTTACCACATTTTGTGGTAAAAACATAGCAAGTTGTTTATCTGTTTTTTAATATGGACTACTACGTAGTAAAGGTTGAAACCATCCCGATGAATATATTCAGAGATTGTGCAATTATTTTGATACTGAGTTTATTAATATCTTTTTGCAGTGTTTTATTAAGGTTTAGCAATATTCTTTTCGAGAAAAATTTAAATGAAGTTTCCAAGAATTTTTCATGAACGTCTTAAGGAATTATCTACAAATCTTGATATTCAGTACCTAACATTCTTATTTGAACACAAAGTTTCCACGGGTTTAGTATTGAATTATCTAACAAAATCTAGAAATAAGAAATATTTGAAAATTTTCAATGGAAAACTTATGGAATTTTCTAGAATATTTTCAAATTCAGCAACGAAGTGCAATTTTATAGAATTTTTCATGAATTTCTTATAGAATTATGAAATAATGTTTTGATTGATATTTCTCAACTTTTTAATGAAGTGAAACTTTCATGCATTTTTCAGGCGTTTGTGTGCGAATCTTAACATTCAGTTTAATTTTCGTTAATATTTCATAGTCAAAATTCAATTTTAGATGCAAACTCTGGAAACCCACGGAAGGAACTTTCCAATAATTTTGTTACACATTTATAAAATATTCATGGAAAATTCATTCAGGTTTACCTCTAAATCCAATGCTAACGAAAAATGAATGAGTATCAAAATTTTTACCTTATACCTTCAGCCACTAAATACATCGCTGTATATTTAATTGGTAAAAGCTGATAAGAAAACTCAAATCAACTTAATTTTGTCCGTAATCGTTGCAGAAATTAAAAATGTTCTGGAAAATTTCATTGAAAATTCCACTCATTTCGAGATATAATTGAGGCGTTTATTTGATGTCCAAAAATCAGTTTTGTGGGAAATTTAAAAAAACTTCCACTGTAGTTAAACTCAAAGTACTGGGAAAATAAATGAGGTTCCCAACTACATCATTCTAGTATTTTGGAATGTGCACAAACAACTAACATATTGGCTGTAAATATTGTAGTGTATCTAATGTAAATATTGTATATCTACAGTTCATAAGTTGACCGAGTTCCACTTACTCGCTAGTGAATAAATTAAATTGTTTTTCAACTTCGGCACGCATGAATCGGCAGGAAGCAAGTTGCGATTCCGTGGTGAATAATTAATTCCATTCTTCTGTGTTTGTATTCTGGAGCGCCGAAGAGTTTAGTGCTGGTTCAATAAAATAGTTAATTTTTATGTATTTGTACGTGGGGGCGGCAGAATGGCTTTTATTCACGCGCCGCAGTTTTACGACTGTGCATTTCGAAATAGAAGTCATGAAAATCCATAACCATTAAAGCAACTGGAACGTCTTCATTGGTTTACGTTGGCAATTCTTAAAAGAATAAACAAGTTGCGGCGCGGCGGAAACGTTTTATCTTGCACTTCTTAATTTACACCCCTATAAAGTGGCGCGTTACCGACATTGTTATGCTTTATAACAACATTTAGTCGAACAATCTGCAAGATAATCGTTGTTTGCTAAAATTCATAACAAACATAATAAAAAGCAACTGTGCCCGTGTGCGCAGGCAAAGTTGAGATCGTTACGAATTTATTGCGCCTTCCTTTTATTAAATATTGTCTTCATTTTATAATCCTTTGGATCTTTATACCTCCGCAGCGGCGGACCTAATTTATTTGCTGCATAAAATATTTTATATTATCTTCCATTCTCTATTTGGTTGCCAGACGCTTTATTAAAATTAGAATCCGCTGAAATACAACGTTTGCTCGCCTCCTCGACTGCGAACTTCATATTTCACCCAACAATCCCTGAGAATAAAACTTTTGCAATAGGTACGGCATTAATAATAAATTCCCCCACCCTGGCGAAAAATGCCTACACAACACTTAATAAGTAGTGCTGTAACTAACTTCTTAACATATTTCACGAGGCACTGCAAAACAATTAATCCCCAACAAATCTCAACTTAGATTATAACGCGTAACATTTCTGCCACTTCTTTCGCCCCCAGGGCTGGCTTTTAATTACACCACGCCACGTCACAGAACAGCCTATGGTCTTAAAATTACAGTTAATTAATTTATGTAACGTGTCTGGACAGTACAAGGCGCTCTGTGCCCCAAACTAAATGTGTTAACCTTTGGCTATTACACTGCACAATTGCTGCATCCAAGCACGGCCAAGCTTAGGGTCTCTCAGGAATCAGACACACATGCCCCAGGTTTAAATTCGTAATCACCGTCTAGTACAGAAACGTGTACTTGCTGAGTGTTGAAACACTTCGCCGCACTAAGTAAAACGTGTTGAGCCAACTCACCTATGCATACGAATTAATTATACAATTCGGTTATTTCTGGAATGATCAGGCGGAACAGCGTGTACTACACGGACGAATTGTTTATTAAATCGTCGCTGTAATCGCAATTGACACCGAATCAATAGCCATTGCCAATAAATTAGGCTTAATGGGTCGCGCATAAATCGCGATAAAATTCTGCGAAATTATTTTATCGATCAGGGGATTAAAACATTACCCGACGAATGGCGTCACAAATTTTCAAAACGAATTTATGCGCCAAGTGTGTAATCTGTTTCAATTCACAATTATTTTAATTAATAATGATACAGCAATCGAGGCTGAGCTGCAGTCATTATTTATTTCAAAATGGAATTATAGATTCAATCGTATTTTAACAAAAACATACAGATTAACTCTTCATTTAAAACACGAAAAATCAATTTGATACTAAATTAGTTATCAACAACAAAAACTGGACGAGCCATACTTTTATACAAGACAATTACTGTTTTCTTGATTAATTATTCCTTGACATTTGAACACCATAATAAGATATTCTTATGGAAATTACCTTTAGAAACATATTTTTACTTTCTTAAATATCTATGTAAGTAAATAAAAAGAGAGCAATGTTTCCATGAACATTTTCGCATTTCAACAGAAATGTCCGGCATGACTATTTTTGAAAAAATATCTTCCTGTGTGTATATGGGATATGCTCTGTTGCGTTGAGCAAAACATACTTTTTAACTTTTAAAAAAGTCAAAACATTTATAAAAATCTTATCTAATATCGAATATATTAAACTCAAAAAATTTACCTCTCAAGATGGCTGAAAGATAGCCGAAACTAGCTAGTACGCTAGTAAAAATAAGAAAAACATGAAAACATCTTTATATATATAAACTACCAGTAAGTACTGCAATTAAGAAGAAAACAATAAAACACATTTTTTAACGGTTTATTCATAATAATCTAAAAACATCTAAAAAAATTAAAAGATCAATAAGATTGCAAATAAATGCCACTTTTATATTACTAACGCATAGAGAAAATGATTCACAATTTCAAAAGTCAAATGGCAATAAAGCATTGGGGTGATGCCATAAATCAGATGCTTGCAGTAAACTTGCAAAATGTATTCTCAGTTGTTTTTTTTCCTATTTATCTATCATAATGGGCATGAAAATTACTAATAGTTTATAAATATAACAAGTTACTTTGTGAGTATTACATTAATTAATTTATTTGTGACTATAGTATTTTAGTTCCTTTAGGTCCTTAATGACCAGATTGATGTAATGTACACCCCTCTTTTTGATTTCAATAAATAAGTAAGCCTGCGTTAGTTTAAGACACTTGATAATGATTACCTAAGTAGTCGAAAATTTACAAAGTAGTATTTACCTAAGTAGTCACAAATAAATAAATTTATGTGATACTCACAAAGCAACTTGTTTTTTTAATAATTGATAAAATGTATCACGAAGTAAACGCCACCACAATTCAAAATACTAATAGTTTGCTAATATAAGCAGCGTTGTATCTTGAATATCTTGAATAATAAGAAAGTTGCCAATAATAATAACACAGTTACCAATGTTGAACATCTAATTTGGACCATCCTGTATATTACTGTTGTAATGAAGATGTTCTTATACAATTAATAATATTTGTTTTGCAGTTTGTCGATACAATCTAGTAATATTTATGAATAAATTATTTAAAGCATGTAAGTAATTGTATATTTTTCCAATTCGTTAAAATACCCCACTTGCTACTCTGCTGGGTTATTTAATATAGCAATTAACTGACATGCAACACGGTCTTAATTTTTAATAAACACATTCATAATTAATATGCAATATTACAACTAATTAGTATTTAGTGGCATGATGCATGGCCATTATTCAAGCGTAGAATGGGTCAAGGTGAGTGGCACCGAATTATCTGCATATCAAGTGGTATTATATCAATACGTTCTATACGAGTAAAGTAGATATACAGAGAAACAGATGGATTTGCAGATAGACAGACACTTCGAAAACAACTGTTTTGAATAAGAAAACTCGAGATGATAGTATTGAATAAAATAAGGGTAAGTTTAGGTCATGTGGAAAACCAAGTAAAGTTAATAAAAAAATGTAGTGCAATTATATTTGCAAAATTGGAATTCTATTAATTTTTTAATATTTGAAAATTGTCATACCTCTTTATGACAGTTTGTGTTTTGATAATTTGTGCAAATTGTTTTTCTACCATTTTTTAACGATCTGCAGATTAATCTATTTCTTCCACTATAATATTTACTTTTGCTTTCCTTTAGTTTGCTTCTTACCTTGTTTAAAATATTGCCATCTATCCTGTCATATTTTTATTTTGTAATTGTAATTCCCATAATGCTTGGAGGATTTTGAAAATTGCCAATACATTTTTTTACCCTTTTCTGATCCAACGAAAATGTTTCAAAAATCTTCAGAAAGAGAGTTATTTAACTGGCGTAAACTTATGTATCACAGTGACATCGTAAAATAAACGGCCAATGTGATGGGATTTAAAAGCAGAGAAAGTCCGAAATCAAAAGAAAAATGAACTTGTCTTTCCACTGAGTCAGAATAATTAAGTTTTAATTAGAGATTTGCTGGTTTCAGGACAACCAAAAAATCTTATTCCTTTGCAGTTTTGGCGTAAAATACAAGAAAAAAAAGTTTTTCCTCTTGTAAACTCAATCCAATGTATATATATATATATATATATATATATATATATATATATATATATATATATATATATATATATTTAAATGAAATGAATTTTCAGTTAAAAAGTCTGGCCTGTAGAAAGTACGACATTTTTTTTGTGAACATGAAGGCTCGAAACGGATATTTCGACAAAAGTTACGATTTGGAACATTTTCATGATTACAATACTTTTTCTGCCATCGCTTTATAAACCTTCGTTTATTAGCCTAGCTGAATAATGGACGGTTTAGGTAATGTTTACTGTTGCTATGTAAAGAAGAAATAACTGTACTACAAAATTTTTATTCCTAACCTAGGCCGGGAATGCATTTTTATTATGAGTATTTGGCTTTTGATTTGGAAGGATATTGCCAAATCTGCACATTAGACAATATCTGGAGGTGTATACAGCAAATAATGTGGTCCTAGTCTTCCACATTTTTACGAAACTGGACGGGAAACTTACTAATTATTTTTCACAATATTGTGTGTTTGCATATAAAATGGTATCGATGACAACACATTTCTATATTTTGTACAATTTCTTGACTTTTGTAAGAGCTTTCGTAAGATAGGCTTGCAAAAATATTGCGATGAGATAAAAAAAATATGTGCGGTACATACATGAAGTGCCTTCCCGGCCTCTTTTACTTGTCGTCCTCGGTTGATGCCTCGGACATCAATTACCAGTAGCTTGTCCAATCCACAACCAATGCATTGGAGCCAGTGCACATAAACATTAAGAGATAGAGTCGGTTAAATGCATCAAATATACTGTATCTCAAAAATTACCCATATCTAAAGTGGGTAAAAGTAATAAAAGTTGATGGTTTACAGTTTCCCACTTTACTTTTCCTAACTCTGTTGGTATTGAAGATATGAAGTATATATTTTTTTAAATTATTAATTTATTTCTAAAAATGTACTTTTGGAGATAATAAACAACGAAAAAGAAAACCACAAATATCAGGTTCTTGCAGTATGCGATAAACCATCAACTGTTTTTATTACTTTTGGTGCAGGTACCATATAAACATTTTTTTTTAAATCATTAATTTATTTCCAAAAATGTACTTTTGGAGATAATAAACAACGAAAAAGAAAATCACAAATATCAGGTTCTTGCAGTTTGCGATAAACCTTCAACTGTTTTTATTACTTTTGGTGCAGGTACCATATAGACATACTTTTTTAAATCATTAATTTATTTCTAAAAATATACTTTTGGAGATAATAAACAACGAAAAAGAAAATCACAAAAATAAAGTACTTGCAGTATGCGATACACCATCAACTGGTTTTTTTTTATTACTTTTGATACAGGTGAATAGTAGTACGGCACTTGTTGAAATGCTGCAAAGTTGCCTCCAATTAACGATCCTCTAATCCTTGGCAAATACGAGATCGCCATGCATGGGTCCTTTTTTCGAATACCCTGTAGCCTGTATCCTGTATACGATTCCTGCAGGAATCGTAAATTCACGTATATAAAAAGTACACTACTCGAATTAAAATCAGAATTATTATCATGGGTTCACTTTGCTTATTAGAATGGATTTTCTTCGGTGTATTAGGAAATTGGATGCGAAGGGCCGCTTGGGAAATTGGTAGAAATGCAGCCGGGTGCAGTAACAAATGGCTGTCGCCGGGCGATAATGGCGCAGATTATTACAGCAAATGATGCTGGATAATGTGCGGTAAGTGATATAAACAGGTTCGCTAAAGCGGTGGCCACAAGCCGAAATTTCGGGTTTTAATCAGGATGAAAGTTGAAGGCTGCAATTTTTATATGCCAAAAACTTAAATTTACTACAGTTATAAATAGTAGCTGCATGTATAGAACAATAAGAATAATAATAATAATGAAAATAATAATAATAATAATAACTATAATGGTGATAAATAATCTAATAACAATAATAAATATAATGGTAATAATTAATCTAATAATAACAACAACTATAATGGTAATGTTTGAATGTGTGTGGATCCATCCTGAGTTTTTGGTTAATGGTGAAGTATATATGTACTCTCAGGTGTAAAACACCTGAGAGTGCATAAATACTTCTCCATCATAATGGTAATATTGAAAATATTTGTGCACTCTCAGGTTATAACAATTATAGTACCTATTGTGAAAACTTATAAATGTGCATTTGGGAAATAATTCTTATAATGTTCCATCACATCAATTGGTTTTAAGATATGACTACGAGTCTATTAATTTATAGATATTAATATTAATAATAATTTTAATTTACTGTACACATACACTCTCGTGGTCAAAGAACAATAAAATAATATTTAATTATATGGATGAATTTTGATTTCCATGTACTCGTCTATTGAGTATAATACCTGCTTCATCAGGAATTTCTTCACTCGACTCTTCATGTGGCATTTGGGTTGGTGTTGGTTGGTAACTTGTTCATCAGTCTCTGCTTAATGGAAATTGTGTCAAATGATAGTAATTGCGTAATTATCCTTAATAACTCATTAATAATTTTGTGCAGTACTGAAACTATGAGAGAACCTAATGAGGATGTAGTCCTCATCGATTTCGTTTTGTCGCACAGTCGGAATCGATCATTTAGCACCCGCGACAAAAACTAATCGGTCCGCAGAGTGATGCACGAGCTAGTTGATAGAGCATCCTATCCTAGGGCTAGGAATCGGCGGTTTCGGGGGTGCATTATTCTCCTCAGGGGTGTAATCAGTTATTGAGCCACCCTCGCCCCCTCAGGGTGGCCCATCTCATCGCTGATCGATATCTTTATAATGTCAGGCCCATTTCTCCGCTAGTTTCGTGGTTTTGTTTGGTTTTGTATGATTGCTTATTGATTTCTCTTACATAGGAAACGCAATTATGTCGGCGACCATCGCACAAAGCGGAGGCCTAGGCTCCTGGCGTGAACAGTAAATCCTAGGAAGTCCCATGATTTGACGGGATTTGTAAGGCCCACAAAGCGATGACCGGTGAAACGCGCATATAATTAAACCCATCACTGGAGTGATGATATATGGCAACTATAAAGTTTTGAATTGCACACATGTGCGCCGTTGTATGTCACGCTAAATCTACCGTGTTGCCGTTTTATTTTCTACGACTCGACGTTTTAATTACTCAAACCGCTTCAAAGTCAACGTGGGACGCAAAGGGAAGAACTTGCACGCGTCCCAAAATAAATATCGAAAATTACGTGTTAGAATCGTCGAGTGGCGAGTTAAGATTCCACGATAAAATGAACGACATCGTACGGAGCCCATAAAAAAATAATATGATCTCTCTCAAGTTTTAGCCTCCTATAAAATTCCCTTTAGTTTAAAAGTTATTTTTTATACACGTCCCATAGGGGCATTGAATTATAGACTGCAAGGTGTACTGTCGGAAAATATAATTTATAAAGTATGCTCTCCATTTATTATTTAGGCGGAATTATGATAAATAATGTACAACTTGGACGAATAACGAGTGAATTTATTCATGAATTATTTCAGTGTTTGTTTTCAAGAAAGTTTTAAAATTAACTCGCTCCTGCATTCCAACGCTCAAGCTCAGGAAAATGCTTTACGGATAAATCACACTCAACGCTATGACTCGCCCAAACGAGTTGATAACTTTATATAAGTGAAAAGTGCATTTTCTTACATTACAAAAGTTGCAATTGTTGGCTACTGACTACTATCCACTACCATTTTATGTGTACTTAGCATATGCAAAGTGAGCTAAATAGTTCTTGTGCGCTTAAAACTCTCACATAACAAATTATATACCTACTATTATATTCATAAATTGGTTGAAACTTAAGTAAAAAACAACCTTATAACTAGGGCAGGGATAGTTATGCGCTGAAAATATGACAAATATGCATCCATTTATGCTCTAAAAAAGCTGGAAATATTCCCTTTAATATTATCAAACAAAAAAACATATTTCAATAATAATACATGAAGTAAAAATACTTATCAATGTATTAGGAGCGTAAAGAGGCTTTTCTACGGCGTAATTTTTAGCCCGAGGTGGTAGCCGAGAGCTAAGAATACTTTGACAGCCAAAATAACAACAGTATCTACGAAAAACTGTGTTTGCACAAAAGATAGTGTAAGACATAGGTACGTGCTAAAATGTTTTCTGTGTTTAGAGACTTGCCAAAAATTGCAATTTCATGTTTGCAAAAATATGCAAATTATGACAAAATATTCCTTTATAATATAAATGCCAAAATATGCTTTTACATATTATTTTATATATGGTGCCTCAAAATTGACGCCAGTGGTTTTTGGATTGGATTAAGGAAGCTAAATCAAATTGAAAATTAAGATTGGAAACTTTTCCGTTTATCCTTCGTTATAGAGTTATTGATAAAAAAAATAAAAAATCAACTTTAAACTTTATTAAACACCAACCATATTAAAATAGTATATTATGCAACGAGCATTTAATGATGGTTATTAAGACACGATTATGAGAATTGCGAAACGAAACGTCTTAATAACCATTAAGTGCGAGTTGCATACACTATTTTTTCTACGACGGATTTTCTTTTTAATAAAGCATGTAATTTGAGATATTTGGGTATGTCTACATTATGTATGATACCCAACGTAGATTTCAAAATTGAATATTGTGTCCATAAAGTTGGAGATTTCAATTTTTCAAAAGAAAATCCATCGAAGAAAAAATAGTGTATGCAACTCGCATTTAATTATGGTTATTAAGACACGAGTATGACAATTACGAAACGACGAAACGTCTTAATAACCATTAAATGCGAGTTGCATACACGATTTTTTCTTCGACGGATTTTCTTTTTAATAAAGCATGTAATTTTGGATATTTGGATGTGTCCACATTATGTTTGATACCCAACGTATATTTCAAAATTGAATATTGTGTTCATAAAGTTGAAGATTTCAATTTATTTAATAATTCAATAAAATAAACAAGTAAGACGTTTTCGGAAAAACTACTGTCATCGCGTTTGATTAATAATTCGCGATCCTTTTTTTTTTTTAATTTCCAACCGTAAACACCTTCTGTGTACCGTCCAGTCCGGACATTTGGCCCGCGCCAATAAAGCATCTGGCCCGCAGATCTTGGGTTTTGCCATTTCGGTCGGCCGATGGACGTGCCTCTGCATTTTAAGTAGCCACGTGAATTTCAGATTTATAAGTTATTACAAGTAATCCGTCACTTCAGTAAAATATTATTAATTACCGCTTTCCCAAATTTCATATGATTATTGCATGCCCGGCTCGGTTACAGCCATCTCATTAGTCCGTTTAATTATTTAATTTCTATTTAATTGTCGTCATTTTTGTTAAGTCCGCCCTCCGTGGGCCTAGAAACGCCATTCAAATTTTGTCAGTGTTCATATTTCATTTTAAGAGTTTTAGCGTCAACATTTGATTAATTATATTACGGGAAATGGCTGATTTGATACTTAGGTTTAATTTGTACATATTTTATACTTCGGAAGGGGGGCGATACTGAGTGGGCGTTTCGTCGGTCTGTCGAATTTATAAATAGGTCCTCTGTGCCATAAACGGCCTCTTTTGCGGCCGCTGTTCGAGCACTCTAGTCCTCAGCAATGTGTGTTGCGTTAAGGTCCGACGAAAACGGTTTAACAATTGAGCAAAGTAAATCCACTCATGGTTTTACCTTCTGTAAGTTTTAAATTGTATATATGTAAATTGTAGCGTTCATGATTATTATTGTTGTTTTTTCTTTGTGTTGTAATTGTATAATAGCTGTTATTTTTTTTGTATTATAAAATGTGTCCCCCCGAACAATAGTTTATTTAGTGTATGTGCACTTTAAACGCAAACAATTTACGTTACCCCGCGCCATGCCGGGCAAATAGCATCACCGCCATTTTAGGTGGAGGCGCTGGGAACAATTGGAGCCCAACACGTGGTGCATAAGTGCTGCAGAACAGCACCAAACCCACTCCCACACGTATGATAACCAGGAGCCGGTCACGTGCTGACGGTACGATGATTCACACCGAAACCGACGCCGTGAGCGACGGCTCAACTCCAGAGGACGTCCACCATCCCAACACAGAAATAGGTATATTACTGGGAGTAATCAGTAATTTAACTGCCGCAAAACAACCTGCACCACCCCGCCGGAAGCCCAGAGGATTTCAAGGCCGCCTCGTAGATGACCCGAACGAGTATGTCCAGGTCATCGAAAAATACCTGCAGGATGTGCGGTACCATGCAGATGACTGGGTAGAAGTAGTCGCCGAGCAGTTAGAAGGTGCAGCCCGGGATTGGTGGAACCACCAATACAGGCCGCATCTATGGTCATATGACGAATTTAAGCGACAATTCCTTCGTAAATTCGACGGACCTCACGAACAGATCACCATCTCGAGGATCGTATATGGCGATACGCAGAGCGCAGGAGAGCCCGTCGTGTCGTTTGTGAGAAGAAAGCAGGCTCTGGCATCCCGCCTGAAACATAATCCCGACGAGCGATTATTAGTGTCCACCATACGTGGCCAACTCCGGCGAGAAATTCAACTCGCCATGGTGGCAAGGCCCATATCAACCGTCGAGGAGCTGCTGCTACTCGCAGAGGAGATCGAGACGCTACTCCCAGCACCCTTGAAGAAGACGTCCCCAGAGTGTACACCCAAGAATTGGGGAAACGGACAATATGTCGTGCCTGCCCCTCGACCTATGTTAATTCCCTGAACACTTTTAGCCCGCTGATAGCCGTAATTCAAGTGCGCGTAAATGGACGCTTATGTAGTGCCATTGTGGACACCGGTGCGACAAACACTATTATTCGCGAGTCTTGCCCCGCGTCTCTTCCTTCCCAAAGGGTCCAACTAGGAGCCACCGAGACAGCAATGACCACATACGGACCGGTGCGTCGCATCATTAGTGTCGGTGATGACCCCCAAGCCATAGACAGTTATTTATGCCCCAACCTGCACGCGGAAGTCATCCTCGGTCAAGATTGGCTGGCTAAGGAAGGTGCCATTATAAACTATGTGCAGAAATGTATCTATGTGGGTGTGCGTGTACGACAGACAATTTACTTCCGCCACAATGCACTCGCCTCCTTTGCCGTAGCCAAGCAGCCAGAACTCCCGAACGAGCTTTCCTCGGGAGATATTACGCAGTACAACAACGTCCTGAAGGCCTTCCCGGACGTCTTCTCGTGCGGCCCCCCAACGACTACCACTAGCACCAAACACGTGATCCGGGTAAGAGAAAACACCACCCCTTTTCGGTTGCCGCCGTATCGCCAACCAGAGAATAGGCAAACTATAATAAGAGAACAAATCGCGTCCATGCTAGAGGACGGAATAATCGAACCCAGCACAGCAGCATACGCTTCACCGGTGGTAATTGTGCCGAAAAAGGACGGAACTTCGCGTTTTTGTGTTGATTATAGGCGGCTGAATGACCAGACGCACGATGAGGCCACCACTTTACCCTCAATTTGTGAGGTTTTAAAGGATTTGGGAACCGCCCGCGTGTTCTCCACATTAGATCTCAAGTCCGGATATTGGCAGATACCAATGGATCACGCGTCAAAGGGCCTCACCACATTCACAACAACTGACGGAGCCGCTTATCAGTTCACGGTGATGCCTTTTGGATTAAAGAATGCGCCAGGGACGTTCCAAAAACTAATGGTTCACGAAGTTCTCGTCGGATACATCCAGAAGTTTGTGCTTGTGTATCTCGATGATATAATCATATACTCACAGAACCACAAGGAACATCAGACGCACCTCCGGTTAGTAATGGAGCGTCTCCAGATCCATGGACTACGATGTTCCGGCCCGAAGTGTCACCTGGCACGCAGCGAGCTGGATTTCCTCGGTCACCATATAACCGAGCAATGGAACGAGCCGACAACAAAACACCTGCAGCAGATCGCCAGCCTAGAGATGCCCCGGACGAAGAAGCAACTTCAGAAGTTCCTAGGCACCTGTAATTGGCTGCGCGAATATGTGCCCCGCTATGCCGACGTTTCAGCGCCTCTCACAGACCTATTGAGTGGCACCGGGAAGTTTCGCGTAACCTCAGACGCTGAACGCGCCTTCCACGAACTCAAGGAGGCCGTTGCCAACCCGCAGCCGCTCCACCGTCCTGACCCCACGAAGAGGTTTGTTCTGCAAACAGACGCGAGTGGCACCGGCATTGCAGCAGTTTTGTACCAGGAGGCAGAGGATGGTGCTCGACAGATAATTTCCCTAGCGAGCGCAAAATTAAATGCGACAGAAAGAAGGTACCATATTAACGAACAAGAATGTTTAGCTATCATCTGGGCAGTTAGACGATATCGACATTACTTGGAGGAACGCAAATTCATCCTGAGAACCGACAATCGCAGCTTGTTATGGCTGCGAAAGTCAAAGGATTTGCGCGCGAAGTTAACCCGCTGGTCCCTTTTACTGCAGGAATTTAATTACGAGATCGAACACATCCCCGGAAAATGCAATGAACTCCCCGATTTGCTTTCACGCGACCCTCTTGACATCCCTGTAGACGAGCCCGAAGTAGAGCGCCTACTTCCTCCTACACTACAACTTATGGAGGTACCTGACCCGCCGATCGTCATCATGGTGGAAAATGCGCAGAGACGGGACCGCGTGATAAAACGACTTCGTCGACGGCTCGCCTTCGTAATCCGCCATGGGCCGCGAGCCGCCGGAGATGACAAGTTTCAAGATCGCTATACGGACATCAATGGCCTTCTGTATCATCGCCAAGGAGGCGAGGTGAAACTAATGGTACCCGCGGATTTACAGGCAAGGGTTATGCATCACCATCACGATGACGAAGACGCCGGCCACCCAGGATCCGACGAAACGTTGCGAGCCATCCAGTCAACGTTTTTCTGGGAAGGTATGAGAAAGTCTGTGCGTGAATATGTGAAAACGTGTTTAATATGTGCATGTTGCAAAGCGGGCCCACGACAGCAAGCCGCCCCTCTTCGGCCACGACAACCAACGGCCCCTTGGGATGTGTTAGCCATCGACGTTATGGGCCCATATCCAAGAAGCCGACACCAAAACCGATTCATTCTAGTGGTGACAGACGTATTCACAAAATGGACGGAGGCATTTGCGCTACCGAGGGTAACCGCTGCCGTGGTGACGAAAGTGCTGGAAAACGAAATTTTCCCGCGCTTCGGGTATCCTCGTGTATTAATAAGTGATAACGGCAGCCAGTTTCGTAGCAAGATATACGTGACATACTGTACGCGAAAACATATCGTAGTACAGAAAACTGCGACGTTTAATCCTCGGGCAAACCCCACCGAACGAAGAAACCAGGAAATTAAGAAGTGTCTGAGGATTCACCTTGCTAACAAGGACCCCACTACGTGGGATAGGTACCTTGCCAGAACACTTTTTAATTTACGGCTGCGTAGAAACGAAGCCACGGGATTAACACCAAGTGAGGCACTGCTGGGATACGCCTTGCCGCGCCCTGGGGCCTGGAAACCTGAGGAACGACGACCCACCCCTAAGAATGACGAACAGGCACGGAGGCGGCGAGGGGACCTCATCAGACAGAGGCACACTACCATGCAGGCCAAAATGCAGCTGATTCCCGTCCGAGAATGCAAAGTACAGTTTGTGGCTGGGGACAAGGCATTACTACGAGATCGTCGCCCACTCCACCCTTTCCAACCTCACTGGACTGGCCCTCATGAAGTGATAACCGTTGAAGGACCGAATCATTACATAATGGAAAGGGGTGGTCTACATATGAAGGTCCACGTGAACGATCTCAGACCGGCGCCGCCTGAGACAGTAACCACTTAGCCAAGTGCATGGTCTATCGCCCCGGGACACGTCAAACAGGACGGAACTACATTCAATGGGACCATATTGTAAATATTAACTGTAATTACTGCTTGAGTTTTGTCTAGGTTAATTTTAATTTTAATTCCAAAGCAGTTATTTCCCCAGCAATCTCATATTCATTTCGCGGTTTATTTTCGGCGTTTCCGGTCTAGGGAGGGGCGTGTCATCGCGTTTGATTAATAATTCGCGATCCTTTTTTTTTTTTAATTTCCAACCGTAAACACCTTCTGTGTACCGTCCAGTCCGGACATTTGGCCCGCGCCAATAAAGCATCTGGCCCGCAGATCTTGGGTTTTGCCATTTCGGTCGGCCGATGGACGTGCCTCTGCATTTTAAGTAGCCACGTGAATTTCAGATTTATAAGTTATTACAAGTAATCCGTCACTTCAGTAAAATATTATTAATTACCGCTTTCCCAAATTTCATATGATTATTGCATGCCCGGCTCGGTTACAGCCATCTCATTAGTCCGTTTAATTATTTAATTTCTATTTAATTGTCGTCATTTTTGTTAAGTCCGCCCTCCGTGGGCCTAGAAACGCCATTCAAATTTTGTCAGTGTTCATATTTCATTTTAAGAGTTTTAGCGTCAACATTTGATTAATTATATTACGGGAAATGGCTGATTTGATACTTAGGTTTAATTTGTACATATTTTATACTTCGGAAGGGGGGCGATACTGAGTGGGCGTTTCGTCGGTCTGTCGAATTTATAAATAGGTCCTCTGTGCCATAAACGGCCTCTTTTGCGGCCGCTGTTCGAGCACTCTAGTCCTCAGCAATGTGTGTTGCGTTAAGGTCCGACGAAAACGGTTTAACAATTGAGCAAAGTAAATCCACTCATGGTTTTACCTTCTGTAAGTTTTAAATTGTATATATGTAAATTGTAGCGTTCATGATTATTATTGTTGTTTTTTCTTTGTGTTGTAATTGTATAATAGCTGTTATTTTTTTTGTATTATAAAATGTGTCCCCCCGAACAATAGTTTATTTAGTGTATGTGCACTTTAAACGCAAACAATTTACGTTACCCCGCGCCATGCCGGGCAAATAGCATCACCACCATTTTAGGTGGAGGCGCTGGGAACACTACGGACCTTATTTGTGTTTCTCCAATCTATAAAATTAGAGTAAAATTTCTCGTAAGTTTTTAACGATTTTACTGGTAATAAATTGTTTGTGGCTCTTGTGGCCTGCTATATTTTCTATATCACTATCACTATTCGACATGTTTAATGATTTTATTTAAAAAGGCGAATACAAATCACCAATTCCCCATGCACAGCTGTCAAAACTAATTAAGAGTACTAGATTTGCAGGAGGTATTAAATATTTCTCATTCTTTGCCTTCTTTCCAGACTTTACCAATACGCATAATGTATGTAAGTAATTACATTCAATTAGGTCAACTTGTGGCCCAATACCTTCTGATCATTTCTCTGCCAGCCATTTCTCTCGAAAGGTGCGATTCCACAAATTACGCCAGAACTTTAAATGGGATAGAGTAGATTTTTATTAAGATTTGTTTTGTTTCAGAAAATCTGAAATATATAATTGTGTGGTAAAAACATAGTATTAATTTATTCTGGATTTGATTATGGAATAAAACGTAGAAAAGATCCCAACCATCTTGAATGATAAAATATATAGTTATAGATTATTTCGTTATCTTTGTAGGAATTTAGCAAGGACTTTTGATTAGAGTTTACAATTTTAATTTCACTCTCATGCCCATTTACAGTAGAAATTTGGCTCAATGGATTACTTTCGAAAAATCTGAAATATTTGTAGATTCCGGTATTCTAACCTTCTAACCTAATTACAAACTCTTTTAATAAACTCTTTTATTGCACTCTTTTTTATTTATGCACTTCTGCAATTTATAGCATTCATTTTTATTGACAACATTGTTTTTATTGCAGGTCATTTTATGCGTTTATATGTTTTGCTTAGTCTTAGTGTTAGTTTTAAATACTATTGAATTTTGTAGTACACGTGACCTGTGTAAACCATTATGTCTACCACCAATAAAATATTACTATTACAAATAACTAAATAGCAATCCAGAATTTTTGTATTTCTACATAATTTGATATTGTTGGAATTGTTATTCGAATATCTGAAATTGTTGAGAAATTTTTGTAATCTGCCTAAAACTGCAAGTTCATGCGTCTCCGTAGATGTAAAACATTTGAACTTTGTGTACACTGTTTTTCGAAATTTAGTATGAATGATTGATACGAGGTTACAATTATAATTCCATTTTCATATTATCGTATTATGTTAAATATGGCAATTCTGTTGAATCTGAATCTGACAATCTGAAATTGTTGGAATTTGTGGTAAATTTAGTATGTTTTTTATATAATTTTTATATCGAATTCCTTGGACTTTTTCTAGACTGAAGTTATTAGATATTTCAGATAATTTCTAAAATTTTAGACAATATTATAATTAGAGTGGTATACAGGGTGAGTTTTTTTTTCATTTTCGCATTGGGATCTCGGAAACCATAAGGCATAGAGATTTGGTTAAATGAAGAATGAGTTGTCGTTTTAAGAACTTATGCAAAATATGCTTTTGTTTTTGAAAAAAGGCCACCGTTTGTAAGTTATAATAAAAACTTGTTTTTTAAATGGCAGTCATAGTTGGCTTAGACATTTTTAAGAAGGGCAATTTTTTCTCTTTACAGCGATACAAGGTTTGCTATACTTACTTTGATAAATAAAGGCCATCTTCGAAAATTAACTCTATGAAAATTATTATTTAGTGAGCGTAACAAAAGCAGAGTTTGCCATGAAAAACTTGTTTTCCTCTTATTACGAGAATTCTATTAATTTTTCTATTATAATTATACTAAGTTCTATTCAAATTATACACCGAAAATCCTACATCCCATTTATTTATGAAAGTAAGTATAGCAAACCTTATATCGTTATAAAGAGTATCTGTCATTGTCATGGCTTTTTAGATAAACTTGTATCTTAATGAAAAATTTGTATCTAATTGACTATCATTTAGGTACAGGTGGCTAATGTTTAATATATCAATTAAAGTGTAGAAGTAGAAAAAAAAACATTTTAATAATAATACATGAAGTAAAAATACGTATTTATGTATTAAGGGCATAAAGAGGGCTTTCTACGATGTAATTTATAGCCCTAGGTGGCAGCAGAGGGCTAAATATACGTGGAAGGCCAAACTAACATCAGTATCTACGAAAAACTGTGTTAGCACAAAAGATAGTGTATGACATACTGTTAAAATGTATTCTGTGTTTTGAGACTTGGCAAAACTTTGCAATTGCAAAGCTTGGCATCTGCAAAAATATGCAAAATAAATGCCAAAATATGCTTTTACATATAATTTTATGTAAGGTGTCTCAAAATTGGTTTCGAAATTGGATTCGATTAAGGGAGCTAAAACAAATTTAAAATTAAGAATGGAAAATTTTCCGTTTGTCCCTCGTTATAGAGTTATTGACAATAAACAAAAAAATTATATTTCAAGTTTCAACTATAAACACTAACAATATTAAAAAAATGACACATTGTCCACATCTCTCAAACTAATTGACAAATCTGACAGTTATGTCTCTAGATTTGACAAAATGAATAAATCAAAATCGTGTTTTGAGTAGTGGTCGTAGAAAAAAGTTTTACTTAGTTATTGTTATGCAAAATAAATGCCAATATATGCTTTTACATATAATTTTATATGGGTGTCTCAAAATTGACGCCTTTGCGTTTGGGATTCGATTAAGGGAGGTAAAACAAATTGAAAATCAAGAATGGAAAATTTTCCGTTTGTCCCTCGTTATAGAGTTATTGACAAAAAACAAAACAATAATATTTCAACTTTCAACTATAAACACTAACAATATTAAACAAAAAACACATTGTCCTCATCTCTCAAACTAATTGACAAATCTGACAGTTATGTCACTAGATTTGACAAAATGAATAAATCAAAATCGTGTTTTGAGAAGTGGTCGTAGAAAAAGGTTTTACTTAGTTATTGTTTACATTTGTATCCCTCTACAGGGTGGTCACTTTTACGACGCCCACTTTTAGGATCTATTAAACGGAAATACATACAGAGTTGGTCTAATGGCATAAAAGTTTCTTATTTTTGTGCCTTTCAATATACTGAAACAAAATCCGGGATATCTTGCACAGTTCCTGAAATATCACTGAAAAAGTGCCCTTTTCTTTTCCTTTTATAACTTTTTTACTTTTGAAGGAAATTTTACGAAACTTGGCACTCTTACATTTTTCGACGTCATTTTTCTGATCACAGTGCCAAACATTTTTTGCGCCAACTAGATGCCAAAATTTTCATAGTCAACTTTTGATTTTCTTATGGCCGCAATATTGGATTTTAATGGCATTTAAAAGAGCGAAAAAATCCGATTTCAACCATGTATAACACATTATCTGACATTATTTACTACCAAAAATCGATAATTTAAAAATTTGTTGCAAAATTTAAACTGGTGTGGTCTGCTCTAAAAATCAAGTTGCCATGGACTGTATAACGATGGATAGATGGAAAATTTTCCACTCTAAATTTTAAATTTGTTTCTGTCCTCTGAATCAAATCCCAAAAGCATCGGCGTCAATTTCGAGACATCCTGTATAAAAACATAACTATCCCAGCCCTACTTATAACTAAACAAATTTAAGTAAGATTTGTTACTAAACGACTAACTTACAAAATTATGCAATTCATTTCCATAATACTACTTTGTAGAATATATGGCTAGGCTTTAGGCAATTTTGTTGAGTTATCACTAAAATACCTCTACTCTAATTAACAACTTTAATAACCTCATTTAGTAACCTCTTTAATACCTAATTAATAATCTCTAATTAATAACTTATACAGAAGACATTCTTTATAATGTATAATTTAATATTTTTAATAAAAGGTACAAAAATATAAACGATTGCAGAAACATAATCATAATGCTGTACGTAATGCGATTTTTTCTTTGAGTATATAATGATAACACACTTCAAGCGTATATATCCATTATAGCGCGGACTTTGTTGCTTTATTTCCTGGCTGTAAATTTTACGCTCCCGGCAGTTTTCTATTCATAATTCAATTTAATGGCCCCCATGTTTATAAAATTCTCGTTACGCTTATTAGAGTCGGGAGAATCGCGAAACACGAACAGATAACTCAATAACTCCGGCGGAACTTATAAAAAATGTACGCAGTCAACGGCATTTTTTTTGGATGAAATATTTTCATAAGTGGGGTGGAATATGATATGACTTATCATATTATACTGTAGCACTGTACGAGTAAGAAAGTACCAATGGAAATTTCATAATTTCCAGTAAAAAAATGCCAGATAAAACTGCCAGATAAATTTTAAATCAATGCTTAAATGAATGCTTAAATTTGATAATTTTTACTGCAATGTTTAATTTACAATCAAAGTTTCGCAATTTTCTATCAACATATGTAATTTTCACGTGCAATTTCAAGTTTTTTCTTTGTTTTTATGAAACTTTCTTCGTTTCCAGTAAATATTTTATAGTTTTCAGTAAACATTTTGCAGTTTTCAACAATATATTAAATTTATGCTCAGAATTTTATAATTTTCAGTGCTATATTTAATATCCAATCATAATTTTGCCGTTTCCAACGAATCTTGCTAATTTTCAATTATAATAACATAATTTTCGATGAGCACTTTAACAGTTTCCACTAAAACTTCACGATTTCCAGGAAAACTTTTGTTATTGCTACTACAATTTTAAATTCGTGCTGAAAGTGTTAAACTTTTCAGTGCAATGTTTGATTTACAATAAAAAAATTGCAATTTTCTATCAACATTTGTAATTTTCAAGTACGAGTTCGTGTTTTTCTTGTTTTCTTATGAAAATTTCATTATTTCCAATAAACATTTTGCAGTTTTCAGTAAACATCTTGCAGTTTCCAGCAACATTATAAATTCATGCTGAGAATGTTATAATTTTTAGTGCTCTCTTTAATATCCCATAAAAAATTTATACTTTCCTATGAATATTAATAATTTTTAATTACATTTTCATAATTTTCGATGAATACATTCTATGTTTCAACGACAATTTCATTATTTCCAGTAAAAAATTGTAATTGCCTATACTTTTTTTAATTGATGTTTTATCGTGCAATTTTTACAGCGCAATGTTTATGTTACAATAGATATTTCGCGGTTTCATAAAAAAATATGATAATTTGAAGTACGTATAAGTAGTGTAAGTACATGTAAGTATTAATTTGTACAACTTGTGTAAGTCGTTCAACGACACCACATAAATAAAATATTTCTAAATATTACTATTTCGATGATATCGATTTAAAAATTTTCGATGAAGGCATTTCATTTCCAGTAAAAAAGTGCTATGTTTAATTTAAAATAAAAATTTTGCACTTTCCAATTAGCATGCTGATTTTCAATTACAGTTACTATATTTTTGATGAATATTTGATAACTCTCATTGAAAATTTCAGTTCCGGTTAAAATATTTTGCGATTGCCAGTAAAATTTTAGTTTATGCTAAAATTTATATAATTTTCACTGCAATTTTTAAGTTTTAATCAACATTTTGCAATTTCGAATGAATATTGATCATTTTCAATTAGAGTTTCTTAATTTTAGCTGAATTTTTGGTAACTTTCATTAAAAACTTCATCAGTTCAGGTGAAATATTTGCAATTGCCAGCAAAATTTTAAATACTTGCTGAGAATTTTATAATTTTTAGTGCTAAATTTGGGCTTTCCAATGAATATGGCTAATTGTCGATAACTTTTATTGAAAATTTTATCAATTCCAATAAAAAATTTGCAATTGATAGAATTTTTTTAATTTCTTGCTGAGAATTTTATCATTCAACGCTATGTTTACTTTACAATCAAAATATTACACTTTCCAGTGATTATTGCTAATTTTTAATTACAGTTCTTAATTATCGATGAATATTTGATAACTTTCATGGAAAATTTCATCAATTCCAATAAAAAATTTGCAATTGCCTGTCAAATTTTTATTTGTTGCTGAGAACCTTATCATTTTCAACGCTATATTTAATTTATAATCAAAATTTTACACTTTCCAATGATAATTTCTAGTTTTCAATTATAGTTTCTTAATTATCGATGAATATTTGATAACTTTTATTCAAAATTTCATCAATTCCAGTAAAAAAAATCTATTTTACCGGTATTGCCGGTAAAATTTTAGATTCGTGCTAAATATTTTATAATTTTCACTGCAATGTTTAATTTACAATAATAAATTTGCAGTTTTTTTCAAAATGTTCTGTTCAAAATTAATGTTCCATGGTCGAAATGTCCATCGTTGGAATAAATTCGAGTCTTTTTGGAGCACTACTCTAGTATTTTCTCGAATGAAATTTAATTCCATCTACAGCACATTTTTCCTTAATTCCTTGAACGCAATTCGGCCCTTTTTTATAAAGAACGAAAAAACTCTCCCACCCCACACTCCGGCATCGAGAGCTAGTGGCCCTACTCGTTATACAAAATGGAACCCCAGTTGTCTTCATGGCCCTTTTATGCCGAGTGTCCTTCACGTACAATTATTTTTACTATTATTTGAGTAAATAATCAAAATATGAGTCAGAACACCTTTAAAGAAACAAAAATATGCAAAAATATGCTCCAATAAATAGGGCTCAAAATTCACTGTATCTCATGATACACATTTGAGTACAGTCCATTCTTTTATCAGTGGCATGAAAAAATATATGTCTTTGTATGGTTGCCCTAGTAATAAACAATCATGTATTTAATTGGTCAATGTTGGAGGCATCTACTTCGTTATACATGATAAATGAAATAAAACAAATACCTTTCTTTGTTTGTGTCCCACTCCTTAGAGTGACTCTAAGTTTAGTAATGATCACTAGTCACTAATTTTAATAAATAGTGTGATATAAATAAAGAAATGTGTTTTATTTAATCATGTATTTGATTGATATTCCCGACGTTTAATTTTAAACTTGAAACATTTTGAAACCGAGAATCGAACCCGCCATTATAATGTTGCTTAGATTTACACGGTATTTTAATTTGTAGTTCGGTAATGTACCTATTTTTTTCTGGATTTCAAATGGGATGAATCAGTTGGATTATATCGTCGCCATTAAATTATGTTTATTGAAGAGAATTGCACACGTTCGGGAGCTGTCGTTAACTATACGTGACTGCTAATTATAGGAACCGAGTGCGCTTCTAGCAATTCCCGGATAAGCAACGTAGCTGCTGCAACTTATTGTATTATGGTTTTTGTATTAGTACAGATATGTAGAGATAATTATTTTATCATTAAAATTGTTTTGGCCGTTACTACGCGATAATCGATATTTTTATTCATAATTAGATATTAAATTACCATGTTCTTACAATATTTTAAAATGTGCAAATTAACATGTGTTTAGCACATTTTATAATGTGGTAACAAAATATTAATTTAATATCTAATTAAGATAATTACTTCGTTTTAACATTTTCGTTTTGTATCTGTTGTGGGTAGATAGAAAGGCAGAAAATTGTTTTCATTCGTAGTTTTCGTAAAATTATTAATGTATGAAATTTTAAGCTGGGAAACGTGCATGGAATTCTTTTAATACCTTTTAACCAGCTGCGACATTTTTCATTGAGAATAATCCGTCGGTGCCTGCGAATTTATTTCTATTTCACAATTCCGCCCCATATAAATTACTATGCAGCATTCCGGTATCATAGAGCTGCAAGTGTGTAGTGTTTTATTAGCACGCGATAAGGCATTATATCAAAGGCGAATGTAAATATGGGGCTCACGTACGTTTTTGCTGTTTTTTTTATTAGTATGTCATATGCATGGTGCACTATTCGCTTTCCAGATAAGTACATACATGGAACACAATCAATTGTCATATAAACCCGCCCTTTTTATGGGAGTTTCGAACTTATTTTCCTCGCGATCAGATTAGGGGTGCGACGTCGCGTTCCACGTGTCTACAGGAACGGAAGTTACGCATAAACTCGTCATGGAAGTGCCGAGGAACATATCACTAGAGCGCGGTGTAAAGTGATTATAATTTAGTTTATGGAGGCAATAGATCAGTGGAAAATGCAGGGCTGCACCCCGTCTGGCATCAAACTTGGGAGTTTCGTTATCGGGGCATCTGCCTCCTTCATCCACCCCCACTGATAACATGAGCCAGGTGCTTCAGTACAAAGTTCTTGAAACAAAAGCCATCCCCGGAATGCAGCCCCTGGAGTACAGATCTCTGCACGTGAATCAATAATCCGCATTATTTTGGGGGGCGATTCATATTTACGCCAAAAACTACCCTCTGCATGCAATAACGGCGCTACATGTATGAAATAGTTCAGTCCTTCGAATTATCCCGAAAGCATTTGCACAATGCGCTCTAACTGGATGTCGGAGGGACAAGGGGGGTACGGACAATGCGCGTCCCCCGGCGATGCATCGATCATATATATGCACGGGAATTGCGGGGGACTCCTTATTTTATTAACCACGAAATTGACTTATCCATCCGTCCCCCAGTTTCAATGACGCTTCAAAATTATTCCGATGATTTATATTGAGCGGCTTTTAATAGGTTTTTAGGCACGAAATTTATATTGCCTCAATAAGTGGAAGTGCATATTATAAATCTTCGCGTGCCTCGTCTTGGGGTGGAACTCCTCGGAGGGAAAATGAAAAAAATACGTCGTTATATAGTGGGAGGTTTATGTGGGCGTCCGACGGCACGTGCACTTGCCATCCACCACATACACTACTGAATTGAGTGCCAAAACTAATGGAAACGTGTTGAAAATCGCTTGTTCTTCTACCACCTACCATATGTTGCAAGTTACAAAACGTTTAAATGATATTCGATTTTATTTTCTTTGATTTAAGGATGTGATGTGATGTGATCACTGACCTTTTCATGGTCAATCTATTACATTCTACCACAGAAAATACATATTCTGTGGATTGTATATAATAATAGTCTAACTAACAATACGAGTATTCTGCAAATTTTAACATTTTTTTTATAATTATTTAATTTGATATTTCCTAATTTCTTACTATGGTTTTTATCTGTAAAATTCATACTCCAGAGAGATATAGCAGAAAAATTGTGTATTCCTATGAACCATTAATCCATCTAATTAAAGTGATAAAAATTAAAATATTAATTTATATTGTTGATAACAAATTTTACTACTTTACAATTATCAAGATTTCATGATTTTAAGTACCTACTAAAACTAAGAAACAACTTGAAATGTCAGAAAACATAAATTTTGTAAAATACCCTTACTTTTGACAGTATTAAAATTGGTTATTATGACAAGTTGTTTCGAATGTAAAACTACGTTCAAATTTGGGGTCATATACATTTATTTTGAAACCTTTTGTGTCGCTATTTCGTCCCACAGTCTGTCTGCACATTGATAGTGAAATAATTATGTTTCCTACATTACTAGAAAATACTTTCATACGTCATCTACGGGAGGAAAGTCGTACTATTCCTCCCTTGGGGGGCGAACAAACAGAAACTTACCCCCGTCCCCCTCCCTAATCTTAATAAGAAGATTAGTAGAAAGGGGCTGGTACTGGATGAACAGTATATCCTCCTCTATCATCTAATATTCCTCATGGAGGTGCCTCTGTTGATTAAGCTATTTTTAGTCTTCATTTAGCTGGAATTTCTTCTATTTTGGGCGCTGTAATTAACTACAATACGTGTAATAGTGCATGGTTTTCGTTTATTGGTAAACAAACTTACAAAAAGTATATAATAATGCATTTCATATAAACAGATTCGTTATTAGTAGTTTATTTTTATTTGGTACGTTCGTTCTATACTTTGATTTTTAACATTATTTACTTAATCTAAGTATTATGACATTTTGACATTTTGTTTTTTAATTGTAATGCATAAGAAATTATAATATTTATGGAAATTACTGTGGAAAGTCGAAGAAAAAATCTTAAGTATTACTCAGGACTTCTGAGTCCTGAGTACTTAGGACTCCAGGACTGAGTCATGAGCAAAGTCCCATTTTCTTCATTAGATTTTAATACCCTTCGCTTCGCTTCAGGCATCAAACTAACCGGGAGGAAATGGTTCACTTTCCTCCCTTGTAATACAAATAGCAATTAATCACAATATGTCAATGGAAAAGTATTATTTTCCTAAATTAGAAAATTGAATTCCTAAATCATCATATTTAGTATGAACCTTTCCAATATTAACAACATACTTCTTAAAATCGTCTTTCACATTCACAAGTTTCCTGTAATCAAATTTTTTGGAGAAATTTTTATAAATTGATATGATTTTTTATAATTTTATAGGAATGTTTTTTTTGTTTTATCCAAAGTCCAAAGATATTTAGCAAGGATTTTTACAATTTTATTACGGCACATTAAAAAATCATCATAAATCTTCCGCATGCTTCTATACAATTATAATGTCGCGAAGAAAATTCATAAATTTCTTACGAATTCTGGAGGAATCTATTTCGAATATTGAATGAGTCTTGTTTTATTTTTCAGTTTTATCTGGAAACTTCTCAATTGCATTTTGAATATTTACCAATTTGCTACGAATTTATTTCACGAATTTTCTACTAATAGCATCTTTCCCTCTTTTGTAATACAAATAGCTATTAATCACAATATGTCAAATATTGCGTTGAACTGCGAAATATGTAGAATTCTTCTTGAATTTACACAAATTTTCATAAATTTCTAATTTCAGGTGAAGACTTCGCCACTTTAACATTCATTTTTCAAATTTTTGAAATGGAATCTTTTCCAATTTGTCCTAAATCATCATATTTAGCACGAACCTTTCCAATGTTTACAACAAACTTCCTAAAATCGTCTTGTATATTCACAAGTTTCCTGTAATCAAATTTCTTGGAGAAACTTTGATAAGTTGACATGATATTTTAATAATTTTATAGGAATCTTTTTCGTTTTATCCAAGGTCATGATGTTTGGCAGGAATTTTTTAAACAATTTATGTCAGGAATATTTCAAAGTCATGATATTTAGCATGGATTTTTCAAATTTTATCGAGGCACATTAAAAATTCGTCATAAATCTTCTGTATGCTTCTATAAAATTATAATTTCTTGAAGAAACTTTGTAAATTTCATACGAATTCTGGAGGAATCTATTTCAAATCTATTTTATCTATTTTAGGAACCTTTTTCAATTTGTCCTATATCATCATATTTAGCATTAACCTTTCCAATTTTTACCAAAAACTTCTTAAATTCGTCTTGCATATTCACAAGATTCCTATAATCAAATTTCTTGGAAAAACTTTTATAATTTGACATAATTTTTTATAATTTTATAGGAAATTATATTTATAGGAATATCTTTTATTTTATCCAAAGTCATGATATTTCTCAAGGATTTTTACAATTTTATTATAGAACATTAAACATTCGTCATACATCCACCGCATGCTTCTATAAAATTTTAAGTTCTCGAAGAAACTTCGAAGAAATTCTGAAGAAATCTATTTCAAAAATTGAACTATTTGTATTACAAGGGAGGAAAGTGTACTATTCGTAGCAAATTCATAAAATAAATTCTTAGCAAATTGATGAAGATTCAAAATGCATTTAAGAAGTTTCTAGATTAAACTGGAAAATACAAATAAAACAAGACCCCAGTTTTTTCAAGAAATTTGAATTTTATCGAAGCATGGGGAAGATTTATGACGAATTTTTAAAGTGCCTTGATAAAATTTTAAAAATCTTTTGCTTAATATCATGACTTTGGATAATACGAAAAAGATCCTATAATATTATTTAAAAAAATCTTAAATTCGTAGCAAATTCGTAAAGATTTCAAATGCATTTAAGAAGTTTTTAGATAAAATTGGAAAATAGAAATAAAAATAGACTATTTCAATATTAGAAATATATTCCTTGAGAATTTGTATTAAATTTACTAAGTTTCTTCGAAAAATTATGATTACATAGAAGCATGCCAAAGATTTAAGCCGAACTTTAAAAACCTCTTGATAAAATTGGAAAATCCTTTCCTAAATATAATAATTTTGGACAAAACAAAACAGATTCATATAAAATTATAAAAAAATCATGTGAAATTATCAAAGTTTCTCCAAGAAATTTGATTACAGGAAACTTGTGAATATGCAAGACGAATTTAAGAAGTTTGTGGTAAAAATTGGAAAGGTTCATGCTAAATATGATGATATAGGATAAATTGGAAAAGATGCCTTTATCAAAAATATAAAAATGAATGTTAAAGTGACGAAGTCTCTTCCAGAAATCCAGAAAATAAAAATTCATGAAAAATTGTGTAAATTCAAGACGAATTCGATTTATTTCGAAGTCAAAGCAATATTTGACATATTGTGATTAATAGTATAAATTTCATACGAATTTTTGAGAAATCTATTTCTAATATATTGACAGAGTTTTTTTTTTAAATTTGCTCGTATGATTCCAAGTTCATCCAGAACTTATTAAACGCATCCCGAAACAAATTTTCTACACACTTTTTCTTCTGGAACAGAAGTTCAGAAGAACAGAACATAAATCTTTTATTGATTTTTCTAAATTTGAAGGAATATATTTCAATTTGTCCTAGATGATGATATTTAGCACGAATCTTTGACATTTTGTTCAGAAACCTTTTAAACGGGTCTTAAATTTTCACCAATTTCCTATGAAATATTGACATCTGGAAAATACTTTTATAAATAATTTGACATTAATTTTCAAATTGTGGCGGAATCTGTTATAATATGTTTTATAATATGTCAAAATATAATGATAATATTTAGTATATTTGTTATTGCTTACATTGAACCCCATATTGACATGTAGTGTTTCCTGACTTGTATAACTTTGTTAATAAATACTGGCATTAATAAACTATTATAATTATTATGAATCTTATTAGTTGAGCCTGAAGGCCCTACGGGAAGACTAAGGATCAGATTATAATAATAAGGAATCTTAGAAATTCTATAAAGAAAATTTCTGAATTCGTCTTGAATTTGGGCGAATTTTACTACGAAATTTTACTTTCTATAAGAAACTTCCTAAATTTACCATTGATTGGCCTAAATTTCAGGGAATCTTTTTCATTTCGTGCTCAATCATGATATTTAACATGATTTTTTCAATTTCATCAGGAAACTTTCTGAATTCATCAGATATCTTGACCATCTTTTTTTGCCATCATTAAAATGCATTTTCTGAAAGAAACTTCGAAAATATCGTGGATAATTTTCAAATTTTTGTGGAATCTTTTTCAATTAACCATGAATCACGATACTTATTATGACTAATTCTAATTTTATCAAGAAACCTTTATTATGTCAATCCGAATTCATCATGCAATTTCAAGGATTTTTTTTCTATTTCTCCTAAATCATGATAATTAGCAGTTTTTATTTTATTTTATCAAGAATTTTTTTGAAATTGTTTTATATCTTGACCATTTCTTTATTAAATTGTATTTTTTTAAATAAATGTTGAAAATTTCGTAGACAATTTTTCTGGAATATTTTCGATTGACCATAAATAACGATATGTTGTGTAATTTAACCAACTTTCTATCTCTATCGTTTACGAGATAACATAATACTGTTATATATTTTCTATATATCTATATATTTTTACAGCATATAAAATTGTTACATTTTGATATCAATTGTATTGTTTTATGAGTTTGTATTGTTTATAGTTACAATTTATGTTATTATATAAACATAAACCAACGTCATCCTTTAGGTGTAAATGGTATACATTGCATGCATTATTTAACTGCGAACAATGCCATATAAAATTGTATATAATATTGTACATATTATATTTATATTATTTTACTGGGTCCTCAATTGAGTTGCATAGTAATTTCATTTAAACATGTTTTTTCATCATTGCAAATTTAGGATACAAACAAAAAAGTTATTTAAAATTAATATTTATTTAATAAATAATTATTATTATTTATGGTAAAATAAAATGTAATTGGGTCAGAATCATCTGTCAAAAATTATGACAGTAACCAATTACGCCATAGGTGCAGGAGTAGTACGAATTATTATTAAATCAATTAAGATTTATTTGGAGTAACTAACTACTTTCATAGTTTAGTTTCTTGTTTCATTAATAGGTAGCTTATATTACTTGTATTTTCATAGTTTAGTTTCTAGTTTCATAAATAGGTAGCTTGTATTAGTTGTATTTTCATAGTTTAGTTTCTAGTTTCATAAATAGGTAGCTTTTATTACTTGTAGTAACGTTACTAGCAGTAGGCAGCAAATATCAGTTTTCAGTTTTGATTTTTTGTTTTGTAAGTGCATCGTCATTAGTTTTGAATGATACAATCTTTGACTTTAGTTCAGAAACCCATTTGAATCCAAATTTTGTAAAGGGCTCATCTCTGGTAGAATTCAAAAGGACTATTTGCCTCTATGTTCTTATACACATATAGACCTATATTTTAGGAACGAGAAAGGCTCATATTTGGTATTTATAGTGGTGAAAGAGTACTTTTAGGAGGACAAACTGCTCAAATAAGTCAAATGAATCAACAAAAATTCAATTTTTTGTGTCTCCTGAAAAAATTGTCATTCTCGGAGAGGTGAGCCCTTTTTGAAATTTGAAATTCAATTATACATGATTGCAGTTATATTCTATAATTACAGGCAGATAATTTAGATTTTGTTGAAAAATATTTTAATCAAGATTATGTTCAAATCTAAAAGTGTGATCAAATGCTTGAGGTAGTAAATATTAATAATACCTAATAATAAATGGTTACAAATATACTTATTCCAGTTTTACATCTACCAACCCAAATAACTCGAAGTTCAAGCATTTGTAACTAACCAAGTAGGTAACTACTAAAATTTAAATTATTTTTAAGTTTTACATAAAATAGTAACTATATTTTACTGAGAATTGATCCTCATAAGAAAAATCTCCTTTGTTAGCTTGTGGTTATAGATGAATTTTCATTACTAGGTAATTATTTTTTTAACGTAACATATAATCACGATAACTTTATGCAGTTTTATTTTTTGAACATGATGGGAAACATATTGTAATTCAGCAACTCTCACAATCGTAATTTGTGTAATTTCGACAAATTGAATAAATCCGTTCCTGAAATACGTGCAATCAATTCGCGTATCCAGTAATTAAACATTTCAATTATAATTCCCATTGACAAATTTGAACATAAAACTGATCCACGTACATTTAAACTATTAACACACACATACACCGTGTGCAATATTAGCCGCACGTTGAAATGTGGTTAAATGGTATTAGTACGTGTTTTAATTTTACTTGAATGAGCCGTTTTATTCAAATTCGCTGTATTGAATGCGCTAGCAATCATTCGCAATTAATTAATGGAATGCCGCTTCATGTGCGCGCTTAAAGTTTTTAAACGGCGTGCGGTTCATTAATGAGCAGCCTGAATAGTGATTGGTTTTACTGATTGGGAGTGTATATTTTGAGTGTAGTTTTGTATATTTGTGAGTTTATGCAAGCGAATTAAATTTATATATTATATAATGTGATATTTATAGTTAATCAATGCAAATAGTTTAAAATAATACCATATTATCATAAATAGAGATGAAATACTAACTTTGATTGTTTGTACTAAATATAGCAATACATCATTTCGTTATTAATTTATATATTAAATTATGAATTCCAAATATTTATTAATTTAATAAATTTACTTTTTTGTTTATTTTCTATAACTAAATATATATTTCAAGCGCTTTGCGCTCATCTTCAATAGTAGTGACATTTGTTATTATTATCATAATAATATTATCACATCATAATACTAAATGTACCTTTTATCAAATTGTGTTTCACAATTTCTGAAATTTCTTTACAGTTTATCAAATTTCAAGAGTTGTACGTTGTACCTTTTTTGATAAATCAATTTCACTTTGAATCAAATAATTTATCAATATATGACATATAAATATGGAAAGTGAATTGAAAAATTGTGAAACACAATTGCCAAAAAGGGAAAGGCAAAAGAAAAAGTGTATAACAATGACGATATTAATTGAATTCATATTGAACTATGTAATATGAAGTGCTTCGCGTCATTTTGAATAATCTTTAAATTCGCCGAGCGATGGTGACAAGAAGCACACTAACCGCAATTATGCATTCAATTCCGAACGGATGTGTATTGAATTTCGATTCGTGATGATTCCTATGTATTATTCCCGATACATTACCTAATGCAAAGCACTTAATGCGAAGTGTGACTGAAATGTTAATAGGTAAACGATGTCTGCTGCTAAAACGGTGACTTTTGCATGAATTTCTGGCGAGCTTCATTACGGGTTCGAGTTGAAAATTTGATACACAATTGAGCAGGAACGGGGGGCCAACTCCGTCTAGACAGTGGAAGACCCACGAGTTATCCTCCACCGAACTCAACATTCGTATTCCAGTTTCATTAAACTGCCTCATAAAAAATGCATTAATTTATCACTGTAATGCTCCGCGGCAGTGATTGATCTGTATCGGTGCCGTTTATCCCCGGGCGGCGGCTGACAACTGAAAACATGGTAATCCAGTGACTCCGTGAAAACGGCCCCCCGATGGGGGCGAAAAGTGCAAGTAACTCAGCGCCTAACCGACGATGTGTATTAATACACCCCCCGCGCGGTGCGTAAAAAATCATTAAGGATGTTGGCCGGCTGGTGGCCTGTCACAACACCCCTCCCCCTGGGGCGCCCCCAAGAGGGGCCGATTAAATTTGACAAGCTCGTCCGGAAGAGGTTTTCGGCCGACCGGAACCGATTCCGTAATGGGCGGCAAAAGGAGGAGCTTCGGGTGGTTTTCGTTTTGTTATTGTAATGCACCTCTTTTCACTCCGCCGCCGAATAATTTGGTAGGAGGTCGCCACGACACGCTTCTTTCAGATTCAAATTTTATTAATACACCGTTTAACCCTATCGGAGCCCCTACATGTGTTAAATATTAATTTATGGTAATACGGGATTGAAAGAAAATATTATTTATACCGAGCAAGGCCACCAAACGTATCACTTTTTAACACTGTTGGAATGGCACCCAACAATACAATACAAAAAAAAACATTGAGTCAAATATTCTCCACAAGCCATCTGTAACAAAAAAAATGCACATTAGTGGTTCAAGGGCTGACGTGCATCATCAGTCAAAATACTTCACCTTTGTAATGTTTTGTTCAAACGTTGCTTGCATAATTTATAATCCTTTGTTGCAACAACAAAGACATAAATTGTTCTTTTCATAGGTTGATGTTGCTAATGGTGATCTACTGTTGTATACATGGATTTGCTTTCGTATGGGCAAGACTGGGCCTAGATATTAAAATAACCATCTACCTTATTAAGAAATTCATTGAGCCATCACGTAAACAATAGAATTAAGCTTTAGTACATAATATCGAATCTAATTTGCATAATTAAATATATAATAAACTAATCATAGTAATAATTCGCCCTTATTAAAATGATTGTAACTCAATTTATACATAATTTCAGGATTGCCATGAAACTTAGTCCTAATTACCTCTTCGTAAAAGTAGGATTTTTACATGCACCTGCGTTTTGCAAAATTTAAACATTAAACCTTACGAAAGTGAAAATTGCCATATTAAATTTGAATACAACAGTTTATTAGACCAATAAATTACATTTTCCTCGGTCTTTCTCTCGTTCCCAATTTCCCTCTAATTCACCAATATTGACTAACTCATGTGGGGATAACGTTTTTACTCAAAATTTCAATTAACTTTGAATCTGACATACAAAGTATTATTTACTAAATAAATCTAGGATTGTAATATATGCTTTAAAAACTTAACAAATAAAGATTTAATCTCCAAGTTACAACATAATTGATGAATTTGAAAATAGCACAACAGAAAATGGATGGGTAAATTCCGTTTGAATCATTAATGAACTTGATATAAATAAAGCGAAACTTATACGTTAAAATTTCCAAATGTAGTGGATAACTTCTTGGCGACAGTAATTTGCCATAGAAGCAAAGATAGGCCTTTGTTAATTGAGCAAAACTCAAAAACTGGCGTATCAATATGAATTCAACTTATAATTGAATAATATCTTTTAATATAAATCATTTATCATTTAATTTCTAATATAATGAATTACATTAAAATCCAATGCGTGAATCTTCAGATATTTGGTTTAAATGTGAGCTTTTATTTACTGTTATTCTGTGATATGGTTAAATATTACTGCTCCTGTTTTGGTGATATCTCAAAAACTAACACATTAGTGTTAATAAATTTTATTTTTGATATCTCATGAAAACATGTGATATCTCAAAAACTAGCACATTAGTACTAATAAATTTTATTTTTGGTATTATTTAATATATTTTTAATAAAAATACTTATTTGAAGCTGAATCCAATGGATGATTTATGAAATATCATTTTTCAAAAAGTGTTGCCTTATTATAATATATTTTTAATAAAAATACTTTTTTGAATCTGAATCCAATGGACGATTCCTGAAATATGGTGTTTCAAAAGTTTTGTATTTACTTCATTAGGGATATCTCAAAAACTAGCATGTAAATAATAATACAATTTATTATTTAAATCGAGTGATATGTTGGTTTCTATTGTATTGAATTGGATTAATAACCAATGCTTGATTCTTGGAATATATGCCTGAATATATACTGAAAGCATGTGTTTTCTATTGATATTATCAAAGATTCGTATTTCCTTTTTAGCAATATCTCAAAAACTGGCCTATCAATATAAATTCAACTTATCATTTAAATAGAATGATATATTGACTACGTATTTAATGAATTGGACTCAAATCCAATGCGTGATTCCTCAGATATGTGGTTTTTACTGTGAGCATATTTATTCTTATTCAGTGAAATTCTTAAATATTAACGTGTATTTTTGAGGTTATTTCAAAAACTTGCGTATCAATATTATTTTTTTAATTTTTTTATATTAATTGATACACTTTTATTAAATATACCTACTTAATTGAAGCCGAATCCAATGGATGATTCCTGAATATGTGTGCTTTAGATTGCAATTTAGATACAATACTATCTGCATTTATCACTTTATTAGTGATATCTCAAAAACTAGTGTGTCAATATAAATACAATTTATTGATGATAACTAGTAATATATTGGTCTTAAATATTTTAAATTAGATTTAAATCTAATACTTGATTCTTGAAATATTTGCTTTTTACTGTCATCGTGTGTTTTTCAGTGATATTCATAAATATGAATATTCCGTTGTGGTGATATCTCAAAAACTAGCGTGTCAATATTAATACAATTTATTATTGATATTAAGTGATATATTGATTTATAATGCATTGAATTGGTTTAATATCTAATGCGTGAATCTCGGGATATTTCCTTTTTACTATGACCATGTGACCAATTTCTATTGATATTTTCAAAAATTCGTATGATTTTTTTGGCTATATCTCTAAAACTGGCGAATCAATATAAATTTAACTTACTGTGAATATTAAATGATATGATAGCATCTAGCATATTGAATTGGAATAATATCCAATGTGTAACTCTTAAGATATTTGGTTTTTGATGTAAGCATGTATTTTTTTGTGTTATTCAGTAATGTTCTAAAATATTATTACTGTTTTGATGATGATATCTCAAAAACTGGCGCATTCATATTAATACATTTTAGATTTGCTATTATTTAATATATTTTCAATAAAAATACTTCTTTGAAGCTGAATCCAATGGATGATTTCTGAAATATCATGTTTCAAAAAGGGTTGCATTTACCTTATTAGCGATATCTCAAAAACTAGCGTGTCAATAATAATATAATTTAATATTGTTATCAAGTATTATATTGGGTTTTGTTATTAATTGATATACTTTTATTAAATATACTTAGTTGAAGCCGCATCCAATGGATGTTTCCTGAAAATGTCTGTTTCAGGATAGATAGTATTAAAACTTTGTTAGTGATATCTCAAAAACTAGTGTGTCAATACTAATACAATTTATTCTTGATATCTACTGATATGTTGGTCTTAAATGTATTGCATTGAATTTATATGCTATGCTTGATTCGTGAGATATTTGCTTTTTGTGAATTGTGAAATTGTTGAATTGTCATCATGGGCTTTTCTGTGTTATTCGGTAATTTTCATAAATATTAATGGCGATACCACAAAAAACTAGCGTGTCAATATTAATACAATTTATTATTGAAATCGTGTGATATGTTGGTTCCTAATGTATTACGTTGGATTAGTAACCAATGCTTGATTATTGAGATATTTGCTTTTTAGTGTCATCATATATTTTCAGTCGATATTTTCAAATATTCTATAAATAAATAAATATGATTTCAATAGCGATATCTGAAAAACTGGCGTATCAATATAGATTCAACTTAGCATTGATATTGAATGATATACTGGCATCTCATGTATTAAGCTGGATTAGTATCCAATGCGTAATTCTTGAGTTATTTATTTTTTACTATGACCATGTGTTATATGGTTACTATGATATTTTCAAATATTCGTATGATTTTTTCAGCGATATCTCAGAAACTGGCGTATCAATATAAAATCAACTTGTCGTTGATATTGAGTGATAAGTTAGCATCTCATGTATTGAATTGGATTAATATCCAATGGGTGATTCTTGGAATATTTCTTATTTACTATAGCCATGTGTTTTCCATTGAAATTTTCAAATATTCGTTTGGATTTTTTCAATATCTGAAAAACTGGCGTATCAATATAAATTTAACTTATCATGGATTGGATATTAAATGATATGATAGGATCAAATAAATTAATTTTTTTAAATATCCATTTTGTGATTCCTGAGATTTTTCCTTTTTACTATGACAATGTGTTTTCTATTGATATTTTCAAATATTCGTATGACTTTTTTAGCATTATCTCAAAAAACAATCGTATCAATATAAGTTAAACTTTTCATGGATACTAAATAATATAATAGCATCTTATATGTTGAACAGTTTTAATATCCAATGTATGATTCTTGAGATATTTGTTGTTTGCTGTGAGCATGATTTTTGCTGTATTATTAAGTGGTATTCCTAAATATGAATGCTCCTTTTTTGATGATATCTCAAAAACTAGTAAATCAGTATAAATAAATTTCTTTTTGGACATTAATTAATATATTTTTAATAAAAAATTTTATTTCAAGCTGAATCCAATGGATGATTCCTGAAATATCATGTTTCAAAAAGTATTGCATTTACTTCATTAGCGATATCTGAAAACCTAGCGTGTCAACAATAATATAATTTATTATTGATATCGAGTGATATGTTGGTTCGTAATGTATTGAATTGGATTAATAACCAATGCTTGATGCTTGAGATATGTACTATTTACTGTGATTATGTTTTTCATTTATAAATTTTGCCAAATATTCCTACGATTTCAGTAGCGATATCTCAAAAACTGTCGAATCAATATAAACTCAACTTAGCATTGGTATTGAATGATATGTTTGCATCTTATATATTGAATTGGATTAATATCCAATGCGTGATTCTTGAGATATTTGCTTTTTACTGCCATCATGTATTTTTCTGTGTTATTCAGTGATATTCATAAATATTAATATTCCTTTTTGATGATATCTCAAAAATGAGCGTGTCAATATTGATATAATTTATTGTTGATATTATGATATATTCTTATGATATATGAAGATTCTTGGTATATTTCCTTTTTACTATGACCATGTGTTTTCTATCGATATTTTCAAATATTTGTATGATTTTTTTGACAAAAACTGCCATATAAATGTAAATTCAATTTTATGGTTATTAAATGATATAATAACATTTAATATATAGAATTGTATATACAATATGTGATTCTATTTTTCTATGTTATTGTTAATGTTCCTTTATAGTGATGTTTCAAAAAGTAGCTGGTCAATATTAATATAATTTATTGTTGATATTAAGTGATATATTAATTTCTAATGTGTTGAATTGGTTTAATATCTAATACGTAATTCTTGGGATATTTCCGTTTTACTATGACCATATGTTTTCCACTGATATTTTCAAACATTCATATGACTTTATTAGCGTTATCTCAAAAACTGGCATATCCATATAAATTCAACTTATCACGAATATTAAATGATATGATAGCATCTGCTGTATTGAATTTGATTACTATCCAATGTGTGATTCTTGATATATTGGGTTTTTACTGCGAGCATGTCATTTTCTGTGTTATTCAATGATATTCGTAAATATTTTCCTTTTTTGGCAATATCACGTAAACTTGCGTGTCAGTGATTGATTTATTTTTCTTTGCTTTTAGTTGACATATTTTTATTAAATATGTTTATTTGAGGCCGAATCCATTGGATGATTTATTAAATATCCTCTTTTAGATAGTCTTACTGGAATCTCAAAAACCATGAATGACAAAAGCGGAATGACCCCATAGGGGGTCGAGGAGTCGATAGCCTAATAAAGATCGTTTATATTTTCTATACAACATTAATAAAAAATGCATAATTCTACAAGTTTTTTTTAAATCAATCATAAATTGGCCATATGATATTATATTCAATAGCTAATTATCGATTTATTTAAATGAAAATCCTTGGCAATATAATAACAGCAAAGTATTTTTTATTGGTGTTAAGGATCATTAAAGTTTTACACAAGTCAAATTACAGTGCTTGGTCGATAGCCTAATAAACATCGTTTATTTATATTGCACACAAAATGCTTTAAAAATCCTTAATTCTACAAGTTTTTTTTAAATCAATCATTAATTGGCTATATTATATTATATTCAATGGCTAATCCTTGTTTTATTTAAATGAAAATCGTTGACAATATAAAGAATAAGTATTAACATATATAGAACTGCTTCTAAAGAGATGTGTAGTAAAAATTAACCATGCAATCAAACTAAAAATGGAAGACATGCATGGACACGCCTTTCTACCAAGTTTAGGTACTAATTGCACATCATCATTGTATGATTTATTTTCATTGCACATTATCTGTTCACTGAAAACTGTTTCAAGAGTTAGAATCAGTTTTAAGTTTCAGAAATTCATCTTGACAACCTTTAGAGACTTTTTCAATTGACTATTAGCATGGATTTCGAATTTTGTTAAATGTTCAGGAACACATCTGATAAATTAACTTTCCAGTGTTGTTAAATTCAGCATAGTTTCAAGTTTTGAATATACTTGAAAGTACTTGCTCATCAATACTGGTAATAATAACTGCCGACAGTTTCTCAAACATTGAAACATGTTTTATGAAACACTTTTTTATGACAGTTTCTCAAACATTGAAACACTTTTTATGACAGTTTCTCAAACATTGACACACTTTTTATGACAGGAGACATTGAAACACTTTTTATGACAGTTTCTCAAACATTTAAACACTTTTTATGACAGTTTATCAAACATTGAAACTACCTAAACCACTATTACTAATTAAATTGGACACCTTATATACTATTAAACATTAGTATGTTGCACTTGCTCATCACCACCAGTAATAATAACTACCGACAATTTCTCAAACATTGAAACACGTTTTATGACAGTTTCTCAAACATGGAAACACTTTGTATGACAGTTTCTCAAACATTGAAACACTTTTTATGACAGTTTCTCAAACATAGATACACTTTTTATGACAGGAGACATTGAAACACTTTTTATGACAGTTTCTTAAACATTGAAACACTTTTTACTACGTAAACTACTATTAGTAATTAAATTAGACACCTTATATACTATTAAACATTAGTATGTAGCATTTGCTCATCACCACCAGCAATAATAACTGCCGACAATTTGTCAAAAATTGAAACATTTTTTATGACAGTTTCTCAATCATGGAAACACTTTTTATGACAGTTTATCAAACATTGAAACACTTTTTATGACAGTTTCTTAAACATTGACACACTTTATGACAGGAGACATTGAAACACTTTTTGTGGCTGTTTCTCAAACATTGAAACACTTTTTATGACAATTTCTCAAATATTGAAACATTTTTATGATGGTTTCTCAAACATTGAAACACTTTTTTCTACGTAAACTACTATTACTAATTAAATTGGACACCTTATATACTATTAAACATTAGTATGTTGCATTTAGTTGTTTTAATTTTTAGCTAGAAGAGAGGTGGAATAAATTTGAGTTAATAATGACTGAGTGTTCTCATTACCACTAATTTAATAATGCATTGTTTAAGCATTCCTGTGCCGTTACTTAAACGAACGTACCTACAACTGCTAATTCTGATGCTAATTGAGCATTTGAAACGGGCAATTTTAAATGAATACACCGTTCACTTTTGTGCAGCTAATAAAGGGCTATGTGCAAATAGCTTATTAAAATATGCGAGCCGGGCGGTTTTTCCCGTGGAAATTGGCCAGGGCCGGGTATAGCGCCGGAGCCCGGTATTAATATTTAAGTCCAATTACGGAGTAATTTCACATAAATTCGGTGATACTTTCGGCAGAATTTAATTCCGGCTGAAACGCGCGACGTGTCCTGCGCCGCAGCGCAGGGCCGTACCGAGCGGGGCTCACGTAATGAAAACATGCAGATCCCGTAACCTGATTCGCTAAATTTACCTAATACAGAACGGAGTTATTATATTTGTATATCATCCCAGATTTGCATCGCAGACACATTTCCGCACAGCCCTCTGGCTTCTCACTCACGCTCTAAGGGCATCTCTGCGCGACCGACACACGCTCCAGTAACGTGCGAAATAATAAAGCGTTCGTGATACTCGGTAATATGGCGCATTAAATTTGGATTGCTAATTATTTAAGTCGCGCAAAAATTATTTTAATGCCACACTGCGCACACTACACATGTCAAGTGTAATATTTCATTCCATTAATTCACCATTCATAACACGTGCATAAAGACCGCCGCGGTTTTATTAAGGCTAAATATACGTTTCCGCGATTCGTTCCGTAATCCAGTCCGCCCAGTTTTCTAATTACTGAAATTGGCCTCGGCTTTGTGAAAATACTGCTCCCGTTTCTCAACAGATCCCTACTTCTTTTTATCAATGAAACATTAATATATTTTACGAAATTCAACATTATTAGTTATATATGTTTTTAATTTAAATTTTGTTTACTAAGAGCCCCATCCAGTCCAGGCCTGGATGTCTGTGTTTAAAACGAGATCTAAATGAATTGATTGTTCCTATTAATTAAGCCTATGTTTGTAAGTGAATACGTACGTGTCTTTAAACGGCAGCCCTGTTTTAATTAATGTTTTAATTGGACGTATTTTATGTGCAGTCTGCATAATGTGGCAGGAATTGAAAGTTCTATCAACAGCTGGCGAGCTTCGACAGGAGCTTGGACGCTTAGCGGGCCTTGGGATTAAGGAATCACGCGAGGCAATTAAAAATATATGTGGGGTGCGGGGGCGAGCCTTGTGCTATAAAGAAAGTTGCCTGTCGAAATCTTTAATTTAGTTTAGGGGTGCAGTTAGTGAAGTAATTAAGAAGTACACGCCCGGCTCACACATACAAGCGCCCCACACGTTCCAACCTGCACGTACAGACACAAAGAGCGGGATTACAAAACGGCGCAGAATTAATTGGCGGAATTTTTCCAGCTGGGGAAATTTAATTTTCGCAATCCCAGCTTATCGTCAGGTGGGGCGAGCGGTATGCAAAAGTTTCCAAATTAAACGAAACTCCGGCGAAATGTTTGTTTCGGGATTTCTTCGGTGAACTTGATTTCTTCGTGTGTGTGCGTGCGTGTGGTTGACGGGCTCGCAATTGCAAGAATTAATGCGCGTTGAGGTGATTGATATCGCCCAACTTTTGCGTGCTTTGTGCGCGAATATCCAGAATTGCGGGGGCGGTGAAGCTTCAGCGCATTCGATACCAATGAGGCGTGCGGTCATCGATTTAAATTAAATTATTTCCAATATATCGCGTTCAGCGCAAGCCAATAAAATGCGTTTGATATGTATTTGCACGATGTGGGAATTCTAAATTACATCGCTTGAAATTAATTAGACAATAATAAATTATTTTACCACGCTATTTGCGTGGCTTTAAATTTACGGTGTCTAATAGTCACCACGTCAGCGTTTTACATTTGCCCTTAAATGGGTATATATTAGGTGCAATTCCAAATACACAAGAACCAACGAGTAATCGTAAAACGTGGAAAACTAACTTATATCGGCCACTTCCCATGTTTACGATCGCGCGCGCGTGCATTTTGAGTTCGTGCAAGACCCGCGAATAAAAGCCGAGGGTCGTTATTCGGACTATCTTAACGAGAAATAAATTGATGATTAATTCCTACCGGCGACGCCGTTTTAATGCGGCGCCCACCAACAATGCGGTAAGTGTAGCGACGACAAATACATAAATAATGGCGTCGTACTGCACGCGTGCAATTACTCTGTAAATGGTTTCAGGTCACTTTTAAGTGCAGCGCAGATCGGATCTAAAGAGCGGCGCCGCAAATGCTCCGCGACTCGGATTATTGGAAATGACCGTGCGATTATCATTTCCGTGGTTTAAAATTTCACAGACCAAGTATTAAGCATTAAAAGTGACTGATCGCCTGCAGACATGCAATCAACACATACCATTTATGTGATGACTGAGGTGAAATTTGCCCCAATAAAAAAATCCATCATTAACGCTGACCTGCAATGAAATGTATTGCATACATTAAAGTAGGTAGAGGAGCTTTCTATTTACAAGCGTATAAGTACTAAAAACGGTGATTGTTGGATAAATACATTTCTTGTTTTAAAACAACCCCTAAACACAATCACAACGAAGGTAACAATATTACAAAATATATTACAACTAAATGCTTTATCTATTTAAAAGAAATAACTGGTGAATAACGACTTTGAATAAGAAATATTAATATTATAATACAACATACTATACCTTAATAATCAAACTCAATTAACTTTTAAACCTCTTTATAAATTTTTAAATAATGAATAATATCAGTACAGTCCATCAGTGCAGACCAAGCCGCCATATGTGTTAGGGACAAAACCTGAATGCCAAGTTAAGAAGCGATGTAAGAAACGATCTCAAAAATACAATGGTTACCAGCAGAGTTGGTGTGATTTAAATCAATGACACTGAGTCATTATTTACTCAAATCTCTTCCACCTCACTTCTAGCTAATAATTAAAACAACTAAATGCAACATACTTATGTTTAATAGTATATAAGGTATCCAATTTAATTAGTAATAGTAGTTTAGGACTTCTAGCACTACTAGCTAATAATTAAAACAACTAAATGCAACATATTTATGTTTAATAGTTTATAAAGTGTCCAATTTAATTTAATTAGTAATAGTAGTTTAATGACACTCGGTCATTATTAATTCAAATTTCTTCCACCTCACTTCTAGCTAATAATTAAAATAACTAAATACAACATACTTATGTCTAATAGTATATAAGGTGTCCAATTTAATTAGTAATAGTGGTTTAGGTAGTAAAAAGTATTTCAATGTTTGAGAAACTGTTATAAATAGTGTTTCAATGTTTCTTAAACGTCATAAAAAGTATTTCAATGTTTGAGCATCTGCCATAAAAAGAACTGCAAATTTTTTATTATAAAGTAAACATTGCAGTGAAAATTATAAAATCTTCAGCACGATTCTAAAATTTTATGGCAGTTGCAAAATTTTTACTGCAATTGATGGAATTTTCAATAGAAGTTATCGAAATAATCATCGATAATTAAAAACAAAAGGTATTTAAAAAATAGCAATATTTATAAGTATAAAGGTTTGATTATAAAGTAAACATAGCGTTGAAAATGATAAAATTCTAAGCAACAAATTAAAATGTTGGCTAAAATTACAATTTTTTTATTGGAACTGATGAAATGTTCAATGAAAGCTATCGAAAATTAGCAATATTCATTGGAAAGTGCAAAATTTTTATAGTAAATTAAACTTTGCAGTAAAAATTATAAAATCTTCAGCAATAATCTAGACTTTTACTGGCAATTGCAAAATTTTTGCTGGAATTGATGACATTTTCAATAAAAGTTATAAAATATTCATCGATAATTAAGAAACTGTAATTGAAAATTAGCAATAATCATTGGAAAGTGTAAAATTTTGAATATAAATTAAACATAGCATTAAAAATGATGATATTCTCAACAAGAAATTAAAATTTTGCTGGCAATTACAATTTTTTTATTGGAATTGATGAAATATTCAATGAAATTTATCAAAAATTAGCAAAATTTTGATTGAAAATTAAACATTGCACTAAAAATTATAAAATTCTTAGCAAGTATTTACAATTTTGCTGGCAATTGCAAATATTTAACCGGAATTAACGAAATTTTTGATGAAAGCTACGAAAAATCCATCTAACATTAAGAAACTGTAATTGAAAGTTAACAATATTCATTGGAAAGTGCAAAATTTGGATTGAAAATTAAACAATGCAGCGAACATTTTATATTTTTCTAGCAATCGCAAAATATTTTAACCGTAACTGATGAAATTTTCAATGAAAGTTATCAAATATTCATCGAAAATTAAGCAACTGTACTTGAATATTAGCATATTAATTGGAAAGTGCAAAATTTTTATTGGAAATTAAAAATAGCACTAAAAATTATAAAAATTCTCACCAAGTATTTAAAATTTTGCTGGTAATTGCAAATATTTTACCGGAATTGAAGAAATTTTTAATGAAAGTCACCAAAAATTCATCAAAAATTAAGAAACTGAAATTGAAAATTAACAATATTCATTGGAAAGTGCAAAATGTTGATTGAAAATAAACATGCAGTGAAAATTATTTAAAAAAAATTAGCATGCATCAAAAATTTTACTGGCAATTGCAAATTATTTTTACCGGAACTGATGAAATATGTGACAAATGGTGAATTTTTCAATGAAAGTTATCAAATATTCATCGAAAATTAAGTAAATGTAATTGCAAATTAGGAATATTAATTGGAAAGTGCAAAATTACACATCGCACTGAATGTTTTTACTGGAAATGATGATATACCATACTCATCGAAATATTTTAAATCGTAATATTTACACATCTTTTATATATGTGGAGTCGTTACATGATTTCCACAAGTTATACAAATTAATAAATTACTTATTACGTACTTGTAAATATTTTTTTTTTATGAAACCATGAAAAATCTATTGTAATCAATAATGAAATGGTCATTGAAACGTACAAAGTTGTCTTTAAAATTATGAAAATGTAATTAAATATTATTAATATTTATTGGAAACCGTAAATTTCTTATTGGAAATTAAAGAGAGCATTGAAAATTATAAAATTCTCGACATGAATTTATAATGATGCTGGAAACTGCAAGATGTTTACTGAAAACTGCAAATTGTTTATTGGAAATTGTGAAATTTTTATAAAAACCAAGAAAAACATGAAATTGCACATGATAATTACAAATTTTATTAAAAAATTGCAAAAAATTTACTGCAAAATAAACATTGCAGTGGAAATTTTAACATTTTCAGCATGAATTTAAAATTTTAGTGGCAATACCAAAGGTTTTAATGGAAATAGTGAAATTTTCATGGAAACCCTTCAAGTGCTCATTGAAAATTATGCTATTATAATTGAAAATTAGTAATATTCGTTGTAAATGACAAAATTTCATTGACAAATGACAAATTTGATTGGAAATTAACGACAGCACTGAAAATTATAAAACTCACAGCATGAATTTAGAATGTTGCTGTAAACTGCAAAATTATTACTGAAAACTGCAAAATGTTTATTGGGAATGATGAAATTTTCATAAAAACATAGAAAAACATGAAAGTGCACTTGATAATTACAAATTTTGTTTGAAAATTGCAAAATATATACTGCAAATTAAATACTGCAGTGAAAATTTTAACATTTTCAGCATGAATTTAAAATTTTAGTCGCAATAACAAAAGTCTTAATGGAAATAGTGAAATTTTCATGGAATCTCTTAAAGTGCTCATCGAAAATTATATTATTATAATTGATAATTAGTAATATTCGTTGGAAATGACAAACTTTTGATTGGAAATTAAAGACAGCACTGAAAATTATAAAACTCACAGCATGAATTTAGAATGTTGCTGTAAACTGCAAAATATTTACTGAAAACTGCAAAATGTTTATTGGAAATGATGAAATTTTCATAAAAACAAAGCAAAACTTAAAATTGCACTTGATAATTACAAATTTTGTTAGAAAATTGCAATTACTGCAAATTAAACATTACAGTGAAAATTTTAACATTTTCAGCATGAATTTAAATTTTTAGTGGCAATAACAAAGGTTTTACTGGAGCTAGTGAAATTTTAATGGAAACTCTTACAGTTCTCATCGAAAATTATGTCATTATAATTGAAAATTAGTAATATTCGTTGGATACGGCAAAAGTTTGATTGAAAATTGAATGCAGCACTGAAAATTATAAAAGTCTCAGCATAACTTTAATATTATTGTGAACTGCAAAATTTTTACTGATAACTGCAAAATGTTTATTGGCAACGAAGAAATTTTCATAAAAACAGAAGTTTTCATAAATACCAGGAAAACCTTGAAATTGCACTTGAAAATTACAAAGTATGATAGAAAATTGCGAAATTTTGATTTCGTTATTGGAGTAATTCATAATTGCAGTAAAAATTATGAAATTTAAGCATTATTTTAAAATTTATCTGGTAGTTGCAATTTTTTTACTGGAAATAGTGAAATTTCCATTGGTACTTATAAAACTTTTTACAAAAATTATAAAATTGCACTTGAAAATTTCATATTTGCATTGTAAATTGCGAAATTTCTGTTTCTAAATTAAACATTTCAGTGAAAGTTAAAAAATGTCAGCATGTATTAAAACAATGACCGGCAATTGCAAAATTTATACTGGAAATATGATAAAATTTTCATTGAAGCTTATAATGTAAGTAGGTAGAAATTTATTTGCAATTGAAATATCAAACGGGCGAAAGTGTTCATAATTTCTATTTAACCATAAAAAATATCAGAATCTTCAAAAAGAAAGTTTCACTGACAGTTTCACTGAGTTTGAAACTGACAAAAATTAAACACCACATTTCTCCATATTTCAGCATTTTTTTCAGCTAGTAAGTATATAGGTTACTTAGATATTTTTCAGCCATCTTCAGAGGTTATTTTTTTTTAGTTTAGTATATTCGTTTAAACATATTGTATTAGGCTTTGTATTTATTGATTTATCTATTTCATATGCCTCTAATAAAATTTGTTTGAGTCCTGTATTAGTATTGTCTAAAGTAGTACAAAGTAATACGAAACTAGCTAGTAAGGTCAAGAAGACACAATCAAATATAATTAAAACAAGAAAATATATTTATATATAAACTATCAGTAAGTACTCCAATTAAGAAGAAAACAATAAAAATATCTTAAAATAACTGGTATCCAAAATGGATGAAACTGTAACCAAAATGATTATTATTTATATTAATTATAATTAATATAAATAATAACACTATTTGTGTTATTATTACACCTCCTGGAAGTGTACTAATATCGATTTTTATTGGAGCAGCAGTAAACATTTCCTGAAACAGACTTTCTTATCTGAACGACCTGCAGAAACCAGCACAGACAAAATTCCTTTTTATTCAATTTTTACATAGAGTTCACAGGAATATTGCATCGACTCGAAATACGTTCGGGGAGCATTTTTTAGAGCCCTCTCGCGCAGGACATCAGTATGCAAGGAAGCCGTTGAGCAAACACTACAGGGTGCTACAAAGGTGCTAAGTTGAGATTCTGGATTGCATGCTTGTGATACTTGGTATGACGAGTGCACTTCGGCGAGATAAAAACAGCTTGTTACTCTATTTTCACCGACCACGCAGCTTTCCGGAGTGCAGTGTTGCCCTGTAACAGCGCGATTTAGGGCTTTTAAGTGCCCACATGTATCACCTACGTGGCTTACATTTATTATGAAATACTTTGAGGAACTAACATCCTAACATCTACAAAAATTAAGCGAACCAAAATTTACTTAATATTAATAATGAAAACTTGTATCAAGAGAGAACTCATGAACTTATTTCAAGAGAGTCGGAAACTCATAAAAGTTCCCCAAACGAAAAATCAATGTTATACTGTGCTTCAATTAGATTGATTAAGGGTCTGTACAATGGGTCAATATGATTACATTTTATATATATTTTTTTAACTCGTAATGGTTACCTAAGTGAAAAATCAGTATTCTACTGTACTTCAATTAGATTTATTATAAAGGATCTGTAAAACGGGTCAATGCGATTAAATTTTGTGTCTACAATTTGAAGTTTAAAATGTTTTTTTTATCAGAATGAGCGAAAATGAACCGGCATGGGTGTTTGATAAAACTGCAGAAATAAGTTACTCGGCGGATAGTGATTATGAGTAAACTTGCCAGAGCCCAGTAGAACAATTTCTTCTTGTGCAAAATTAATTGCACCGGCGTTGAAATTCGTATCGCCAGATTTCGGCTAAGTGAAATAATTCCGCAATCATTTACAGCGGGCACACAAAAGAGAATATTAAAAGTTCTGGGGACACGTAAAGCCCCCCCATTAATGCGAAATTTAAGTTTAACATGTCATTCCGAGTATAAGCCCCAGGCGAACTAAATCCGCTTAATTGTTCTTGTACGTTTGGAACCATCTCGTGCTGCGGTGAAGTTGCACACAACACATGCTCGAGTTATGCAAACTATTATATAAGATAATTATTATTACATGCGGGACGTATCATCGAGTTCGGGTCGACTTTAAACTCGCCAAGTTTACCGATAAGTGCCCCTACCTATTCGACAATCGATAATGAATTAAACATCCCGAGCAATTCCCGCGGGCGTCATTTTCGGAAGAGAAGTCGGAGTCGAAGCGAAAGTACTTTTATGCATATCTCACTCATTAATTACCCATTATGGATATTTACGTTGCTTCCAGGCCTTCTGGGGTTAATTCCGAGGCCGTTTTATTTTATCGTAAAAGTATCCGCACTACAGCCCCCATTTAATTAAACCGGCGAAGGGCGCACCGAATTAGGGCGTCATGTATAAAGTATGAAACGTTGATTCAAGTGTAATGTTAAAAGTGAAAAGTGTAATTTGCGAGACCGGCGCCTTCCTCGAGGATGCTATATTTTATTAACTGAAGCTATTTCTGTTACGACCTTACGGATACCAGTGCTCGTCAAATAATCATTATTTATTCAACTTATGTAATGGGTATCTATGAAATTTACTCCTCGATCTTAAAATTTTACTAACTCGATAAAGAACGACGTTTGGTCATAAATATTACTTGAATTAATTCGCCTGGGAATGTGGAACACCATTTATCGCATTTATAATCAAATCCATAAAGCATGTGACGAGAAAAAAATATATAAATCAACCAAGAGGCTTTATACAGTTAGCGGCAAAAATATGAAATGCATCCTTTTTTCTTCATCAAAATTATCAACATGACACCACAACATATTGATACTTTAAACATGTTGATACGTTTACACTTTAATCAATATTTCAACATCGAAATCCGAATCGAATTATTAATATTAACAACATTATTAGTGTCAGAACTCCCTAATCACAGAAAACAAAAAAAATTGAATTTTATTATAAACATGTCAACGCATATAATTTCACTGGACGTTTATTGGCGACTAATAAAAAAATATATATTTTGATTCCATTTCCCAAAACATATCAATCAAACCCAACAGCGATAAGTCATCTATACAAAACATAAACGTTAATACAATAATACGTTTTTTTTAATACAATACGGAACGATAAATAATTAACGACGTGTACGTTCGACCCGATTTATTGGAATAATGGAGGGAACATAATGAAATCCAAATATAGTTCGCAAAATGGGCCTCATTTTGTAATATTTCTAATGAAACTCATAGCGGACAATTCACAAATAATGGACGCAGATAAATATTAATACTCGCACTATTCAATTCATTGCGCCATCACAGTTAATCTAATTTCGATGAGTTTTATTGACAATGGCATATTAATATCCATGGATTACATTACAAACATGTTAGATTATGGGGCAACCCATTTCAAATCACCCAATATAAATAAAATTTGTTGCTTAACATATATTATTTCCCCGGATTTTTTTTTCCATGTATTCCCTATAGGTAGACAGTCACAAAACACTGTTTGAAAAACATTTTTGAACCATAGTTTTTTTTCTGGCACTCATTGTTAAAATGGTGGTTGGGCAAATTTTAATTAAAAACGTGGAAAGTTTAATTGAATTATACTTTCCATGCCACCACTTCTCATCATATATACAAACAAAAGTCATTATTTGTAAAATATGATACGTTTATAAAAAGTATTGAAGTTTGATGATCATCAAAGTTTGAGCTTTTGGAAGTAACAAAACATCTTATTTGATTGTCACTTATGTGGACATATCTGTAATAGTCTTGTTTGCTAAGTTAGCTCTGCACTAGCGTGTAGAATGTTAGCGTTTTTACCAAAATTCACTGCTCTATTACTATAAATGTAGTTGATTCTCAGCTATATTTTTTTGTTAAATATTCCTATGTGTATAAAGAACATTCTGTAAAATGTTCACTTGTTTTCATCAGTCCCTTTTTAGATATTGACCTGAGAAAATTGACATTAGTAGTTAAACTAGGACAGTTCTAACTCGCCCCCCGCGAAGATTTCAATTAATTTAATTCGCGGTTTGATTCGCGTTAATCGGCTGAATTTGCGATGGGTGAGTTAGAACTGTCCTAGTTTAACTACTGACGTTTAAAGACTTTCGGCTATTTTTTAAAAGCTCTAGAAAACAAAGTGCATTCTTAGGACGAAAACTTATACTGCAGGTAGTTATAAATATTCAACACTGAAATAATATATTATTAGTGAGACTCATTTCCTTCATAAAAATGTATGGTCTTAAAAAGTAACGGTTGATATTTTTTTTCCGAGTTTTTACAGAAAGAGTTTGACTGATTCTCTTGCATGACAGAAAAATTTAAAAAATGTATGCCTGAAGTTCGTTTCATGCTGAATACACTGGTATTTGAATCATTCTGATATGTTTTAAAATAGCTTGGCAATTAAACTTTCGGCAAACCACGTTTGTCATTAAAATTTGCCCAACCACCATTTTAAAAATGGGTGCCAGAAATTAATTATAACTTATTAAAAAAAATTAAACGGTATTTTGTTACTATCTACATATAGAGAATACATGGAAAAAATCCAGGGAAATAAAAAATTATGAGCAACATTGCTTTGGTGATTTGAAATGGATGAACCCTTGTTGAAGTATTTTAAGTGTTGTTGTATAATTACTGAGATAATTATAGAATTAATGATTGTTATGTATATTTAGAGTTAAAATTCCTACATATATCTAGGAATCTATTAAACTACTACAATAGTTCGAACCCAGGTATCGTACAAATTCTCATTATTTGTATTTATTTGTAATTGCATTTATTTTACTGCAATTCAACCTTAAATACAATTGAGTAAATTTCATTCCTTTAACTGCACATTACATAAATTCCCATAATTCAAGTAATATTTGAGACTTGTAAACTTGTGATTTAGTGATAGTACTTTACGTTATGTTTGATTTTTGAACTCATTATCGTGACAACTTCATTTGAGTCGTTTTATGGGTAATGTATCTGTTAGTAATTTTTATTAGTGAGTAAAACACAAATATATGTACAGTGTCCGCCAGAAAGTTAACAAATATTTTATTATTAACTTTTCTGAAAATTTTGACTCTTTGGCAGACACTATATATGTAGATTTAATATGATTTATTTATTTTAAAAATAAAAGTCAATTGTGCCTGGGATATACTCAATCATTATAGAATAGCATGGAATAATAGAATAATAGAAAAGAATAAATGTATTTTCGCATCGTTGGCAAATGTCAATTCTGCATGAGGTAAACCTCGTCATTATAGAATAGAATAATAGTATAATATAATATAATATGAACGTCAGAGATCAATACATTCCCTGAAAGTCCCATTAACTATTCTATAAGTTACAATTTTAAAATATTACTGTTAACATTTTTGTTTTTATTGGTAAAATTACATGTTTACTGTAAAGTTTTTATTATTCTGATAACATTTCAATGATTTTTTCCAAAATTGCAAATATTTCTGTCAAATTTTCATTCATTACTTTTCAATTTTCATATTGCCTGTGAAATTTTCATTGTCTTAAAATTTGAACTAGAAACTTTAAAATTGTCAATAATTAGTGTGAAATTTTTATGTTTTCTATCAAAATATCAATAATTAACTTATAACTTGTTTGACCTATGTGAACCTTTCGACGTTAATTTGTTCATTATTCTGGTAAGATTTCAATGATATTTTCCAAAATTGCAATTATTTCTGTCATATTTTCATTTATTGCTTTTGAACATTAATACTGTCCTTCAAATTTTAATTTTTTTAAATATTCCCCTATAATCATTAAAACTTTCAGTAACCAATATCAAAATTTTCATGTTTTTTTGTCAAAATACTAATGATTACTTTCAAAATTTTATAGATTGCTACAAATTTTCCACTTATTTATATTAATATAGTATTTGTGTCTGTCAAAATGTCAAAATAGTATTTTTTTCGGTCTAAATTTCAAATATTTGGCGACATTTCGAAGATCACTATCAAAGTTGTAATGAATTCTGTTAAATTTTCACTTAGTTGCTTTAAAATTTCAATTATTTGATCAAAATATCAAAAATAGTGTACAATTTTAAATCAAAATTTCAATAAATATGTTAAATTTCGATTATTCCTATAAAACTTGCGATAATTATGGATAAACTCAATCATTACAGAATAAAATAGAATAAATGTATTTTTGCATCGTTTGCAAGAGTCAATTGTGCCTGGGATAAACTCAATCATTATAGAATAGAATATAATAATCGAATATATGTATTCATGTAGCCACATCACATATGTAGATAGAACGTCAGAGATTCATACATTCCCTGAAAGTTTCATTAACTATAAGTTGCAATTTTCGAATATTTCTGTTAAAATTTGTTTTTTGTCAAAATACCAATGATTACTGTCAAAATTTTATAGATTGCTACACATTTTCCACTTATTTATGTCAAAATGTCAAAATAGTATTTTTTTTTCTGTCTAAATTTCAAATATTTTGTCCACATTTCGAAGATCACTGTCAAAGTTGTAATGAATTCTGTTAAATTTTCACTTAGTTGCTTTAATATTTCAATTATTTGATCAAAATATCAAAAATAGTGTACAATTTTAAATCAAAATTTCAATAAATATGTCAAATTTCGATTATTCCTATCAAACTTGCGATAATTATGGATAAACTCAATCATTATAGAATAGAATATAATAATATAATATATGTATTCATGTAGCCACATCATATATGTAGATAGAACGTCAGAGATTCCCTGAAAGTTTCAATAACTATAAGTTGCAATTTTCCAATATTTCTGTTAAAATTTCTGTTATCATAGGCAAAATTACATGTTTACTGTAATTTTTTTAATTATGCTGATAACATTTTAATGATTTTATCCAAAATTGCAATTATTTGTGTCAAATTTTATCTTATTGCTTTTGAATGTTGATATTGTCCTTCAAATTTTATTTTTTTTTTAAATTCAACTGTACACATTAAAACTTTCAATAATAAATATCAAAATTTTCATGTTTTTTGTGAAAATACCAATGATTACTGTCAAAATTTTATAGATTACTACAACATTTCCACTTATTTATAACTGCATTTGCATTATATGTTTTATCAACCTCAATTCGTTAATTAAAATATTTGTTATAATATTTAGCTATACTGTCTCTCAGTTTTCTACACTACAATTCAAAGATATAATCTAGATACCTAACAGTGTTTATACATGGTATATTACCGCAAATCTAATCCTAATTCCGCGGTGTAATTATCGCTCGAAATTGCGGTCTCTAAATATGCACATATCCACCCGAATTTCAGACGGAGTTGGAAAACTTGAAACGTACCCACACACACACGTACACATACCGTGTAGGTTAATTTAACTGCACTAATAGCTACACAACGTGTGCAAACAGTGGGGATATTAAAGTTCAACTGGCATACAAGATTATTAATATTAACATAGCAGATGTGGATATAACGTTCCAATGAAACTATTCGCTAGATCAAAGGTGCGCGACATCAATTAGTAATAATATATCATTGTGGAATGCATTAGTTGGTGTTTATTGAGTGCGAGCTACCGCGAGATTTCCACCATGCAAGACGAAACTGTAACTCGACTCACCAACCTATATACATCAGGGAAGTGCATAATAATTATGCACATACAATATGACGAATCGTGATCCATATTCGGTGCCGTTGTGACGAAGTGGCGAGGAGTTTGGCGTTACGTTTTAATTTCCATCCACCGAAATGGATGGAACTTCCTGTGTGCAATAAACCATTTGGGCCGTTAAAATGCTAATTAAATCCTTTACCTACTACGTTAACGCCGCAGTATAAACCGCATGAATTATGATTTTGTTTTCGGGAGATATATTATTCAAACACTTTGTACATCGAGGAGTAATTATGGGGGTAATTGCGTCGTAAAATTGTACCATGCAGTTATAAAACGATTTAAATGCGTCCGTTTAATTCCAAATTGTTTTTTTTTCTCTGTACGAACGGCCGTTTACACGAATCACTGAATGAGATGATTGCTTTATTGTTTCGCAGCGAATTAACACAGTACGAGGAAAACACAAAAGGGGCATTAAATAAATTTTATCCAACCGTTTAGTTAATGCCAAAATTGTTCTCGATAATGTAAGGAGGCGTTTCAAACCATTAAGAAGATGGGACAACTCCAATATCAGTTTAAAACAGTTTTATAGTATTTTAATAAGGCGGAAATACTCTATATGGGGTCAATAACCCTATCATAATCGTTTATATATATTTTTAATAAAGGGTGCTAAATGATTTTGCCAAACCTTTGACCTTTCATAAACGTAATTCGAAATCTGAAAACGGAAAACTGGAAAAGCTTTTACATACAAAATACACATTGGATTATAACATGCGATTCAAAAAATCGTTCATCAAAGCGTGCCATGAAAAAAAAACGTATGTCTGAATATAAACTACTGAAGTATTTGGCTGTTACCTAACATATCTGTCAGATTTGGCAACTGTAAGCTAAGGCATACATTTTATATCTGTCCTTTTTTGTCATGGAATCTTTGATGAAAGTGTTTTTTAATCACTCGTTATGTAAAAACCAGTTTGCCATTTCCATTATACACAAACAGCAGCTCGGTATTGACTGATTCGAAAATATAAATTTATAAATTGGTAGCATTGTTTATTTCGTCTAGTTTTAAATTACATTTAAACTAAAACCAGCAACAATTAGTTAAATAGACTTTTAATACTTATTACCCCATCCCCATCCATTATAAAGCATGCCATTGCGAGAATATTATGTTATAAAGCAATATCATTAAATATTAATAAAAATATTAATTTTATAAAAATATCAATTTCAAAGGTTTTTTTAAAACTATACAGGATGACAAATAAGTCAGGGTGTGAAATATATTTATTATTTGGGAAATTAACAATATTAAAAAAAAATCCACTGACAATTTCGTTGCAATGGCGCCTCTAGCGACATGAGCCTAGCAGCACTGCATTCTTCATAATCTTCCTAATAACATGCATTTTGCAGATTGTTTATATCTCCTTTAGTTTATGAGATATGACATTTTGAGTTCAACGTGTTTCAGTGTTCGTGGCGATTTTTACAATTTTGCTCCCTTTTTTATTTTTAATGGAGTGGTTCATTTTGAATTTTCAAAAAATTCGCAAAAAAAGACCGCGGTTGTTAAATCATGGTTCGATCATGGGTAATCATGGTTTCGAAAACATTCAAGTAGAAACCAAAATCTTACAAGAGCACACATTCATTTCTGGATGTCCATGTATTCATCATATTCAGATTTGTTCTACTAATTCAAAATTCGATTCAATTTTATTGCACCATACTTCTAGTCTAGTTATTGATTTCTACGAAAATGGTTAATTTCTCATAAGAAAAAAAAAACAATATTCTTGCACCTGACTTCTAGTCTAGTTATTGATTTCTACGAAAATGGTTAATTTCTCATAAGAAATAAACTCAATTTTCTTGCACCTGAGTTCTAGTCTAGTTATTGATTTCTACGAAAATGGTTAATTTCTCATAAGAAATAAACTCAATTTTCTTGCACCTAACTTCTACTCTAGTTATTGATTTCTACGAAAATGGTTAATTTCTCATCTCAATCTTCTTTTCGAAAAAACCTAGTATTTGAATAACAATATTCCAAAAAAACAAAACAAATATAAAAATTATTACGATTGATTTTCAAAATAAGCTTAAATTTAAGTTTAGTTGATAATTTTTCATACTATTTATGTAACTATTATTACTTATTGATAATCATGGGGAAAAATCGTGAAACATTAAATTACATCTTAATTTTGTACGTAAAAGGATGAGTGTAATGCAATTTCATACACAGTTAAGATTATTTTTGATTAACTTTTATTGAAAAATTATTCATCAAAAGTTTTAAATGTTAGAAATTAATTATTTAAACAAAAAACAAATTATATCAGCACATTTTTGGTTGATCGTCTTTTTGGTTTTAGATTTTGATTAATATGCTTTAATTACATTTTACTAAAATATACCTATTTCAAAAGTTTCCAATGTTCGATGCTATCAGAACAAACAAACGAACAGCACATTTTTGGCTGTCAATTTTTTTTCCAAATCTATATTTTACTATATGAAAAGTTATACCAAAGTTTGATTCAATATTTATAATCCACACTTAACTTAGAAAATAATGCTCTATTGATTGAATTTTAAGAAAATGGGCTAATTTTTCAGTGTCAATGTCAATGTCAATCCCATTATAATATAATATAATGTCAATGCCCAAATAATTCTAAAAACCGTATTTGAATGTCTGCTATTGGGATCTCTAATATGGTCTCGACATCAAATAATTTATATTACAAAATTATTCTGAAAATAAAAAAGTGAAAAAATATTTGTCAATTTATAAAATTTAAATTTTGATTAATATACTTTAATTACCTTTTACTAAGTTATTCGTCAAAAGTATCAAATGTTCTAAGCTATTCATAAGAAACAAATGAACAGCACATGTTTGGCTGTCATTTTTTTTTTCAAATATACATTACTATTTAAAAAGTTATACCAAAATTTGATTCAATTTTCTTAATCCAGACTTAACTTATAAAATATTGGCCTATTGATTGATTTTTAAGAAAGTGGGCCAATTTTTCAGTTTAACATAAATGTCAAAGCCACTATAATATAAATGCCATGTGTCCATACCCAAATAGTTCTAAAAATCGTATTTGAATGTCTACTATTGGGATCTCAAAAATGGTCTCGACATCACATAATTTATATTAGAAAATAATTCTGAATATGAAACACTGAAAATTTATTTGTCAATTTATTAAATTTCTGGCTAATGTATTATTATTTAATTTTATAATTTGTCAGATAACACTGTGACATATCCGATTTAGTTATGATTGCACTGTATCATTGTTGAGTCAAAAAAGTCATAGAATTGCTAAAAATTTGACTTTAATATTTCTGGCTCAAGTTAGAGTGTTAGAAAATTAGTCCCTTGCATATAACCTACACTTTTCCTTGTCTCAAACGTGACATTTTATTGATTGGAATTTAGTCATGGCATTGTTTTATGCAGTCTTTAAGGTTATGGATATGTTCAGTTAGAAAATTAGTTCCTGAGGCGACTTACATAGTACTCATTTCCTATGTCTCAACGTGACATTTTATGACTATGTTATGGGAATTTGGTCACAGAATTGTTTTCTGCAGTCTTTATGGTTATGGTTATGGTTATGGTTAGTTAGAAAATGAGTCTTTCACGCGACTGACATAGTACACTTTTCCTACGGGTCAATCGCGACATTTTATGACTATGTGATAGGAATTTAGTCATAGAATTGTTTTATGCAGTCTTTATGAGTACGGTTATGCTCAGAAAAAAAAATATCCCTGACGCGACTTACATAATACACTTTTACTACGCCTCAAACGTGACATTTTATGACTATGTGTAAGAATTTAGTCACAGTACCGTTTTATGCAGTCTTTATGGTTATGGTTATGGTCAGTTAGAAAATTAGTTCCTGACGCGACTTGCATAGTACACATTTCCTATATCTGAAACGTGACATTTTATGATTATGTGATAGGAATTTAGCCATAGAATTGTTATATGCAGTCTTTATGGTCATAGTTTTGGTCAGTTAGAAAATTAGTCCCTGACGCGACTTACATAGTAAACTTTTCCCACGTGTCAAACGTGACATTTTATGACTATGTGGTAAAAATTTAGTCACAGAACTGTTTTATGCAGTCTTTATGGTTATGGTTATGGTCAGTTAGAAAATTAGTTCCTGACTCGACTTACACAGTACACTTTTCCTATGTTTCAAACGTTACATATTATGACTATGTGATAGGAATTTAGTTATAAAATTGTTATATGCAGTCTGTATAGTCATAGTTATGGTCAGTTAGAAAATTGGTTCTTGACGCGACTAACATAGTAAACTTTTTCTACGTCTCAAACGTGACATTTTATGACAATGTGGAATTTAGTCACAGAACTGTTTTTATGTAGTCTTTATGGTTATGGTTATGGTCAGTTAGAAAATTAGTTCCTGACGCGACTTACACAGTACACTTTTCCTATGTCTCAAACGTGACATTTTATGACTATGTGATAGCAATTTAGTCATAAAATTGTTTTTTTGCAGTCTTCATGGCTATGGTTATGGTCATTTAGAAAATTAGTCTCTGATGCGACTTCCATAGTACAGTTTTTCTGTCTCAAGCGTGACATTTTATGACTATGTGATAAGAATGGTCAGTTTGAAAGTGAGTCCCTGGCGCGACTTTCATAGTACACTTTTCCTATGTCTCAAACGTGACAATTTATGATAATGTGATAGGAATTTAGTTATAGAATTGTTTTATGCAGTCTTTATGGTTATGATTATGGTCCGTTAGAAAATTTGTCCCCGACACAACTTACCTAGTATCCTTTTTTCTGTCCCAAACGTGTCATTTTATGACTATGTGATAAGAATTTAGTCATAGAATTCTTTTATGCAGTCTTTATGGTTATGGTTATGGTTATGGTCAGTTTGAAAATAACTTCCTGACTCGACTTTCATAGTACATACACTTTTCCTACGTCTCAAACGTGACCTTTTATGACTATGTGGTAGGAATTTGTTCATAGAATTGTTTTATGCAGTGTTTATGGTTATGGTTATGGTCAGTTAGAAAATCAGTCCCTGACACGATTTACCTTGAACACTTTTTCTGTCTCATACGTGACATTTTATGACTATATCATAAGAATTTGGTCACAGAATTGTTTCATGCAGTTTTTATGGTTACAGTTATGGTTATGGTCAGTTCTCAAACTTGACATTTTATGACTATGTGATAATAATTTGGTCATAGAATTGTTTTATGCAGTTTTTATGATTATAGTTATGGTTATGGTCAGTTTTGAAAATGTTTGAATCCTTCTGATTCTTTGAGCACATTACTCTCGAAGATCCCAATGTCCTTTTATTTTGTTAGATAATGAATGTGCATTTTAGATCTTAGGTTAGCGAACTAATACGTGTGCGAAAGTCTGTTTTTCTAGCACGGCATGTTTGAAAGTTGTTTAGTAACAATACATTTATTGACCAGCTTAGACCAACTATAAACGTCAGATGGTGCTAATTTTTATTAAAATTAATATTAAATGTACACTTACTGTTGTTGAAAATCCGAAAACCAGAAACCAGCACCTTCATAATCCTTATTATTGGTTATTTGCAATTTCAACCTTCAGAATCTCGTTGTCAATGTCATTGACGTCTGTTACAGATGACATTGATGCAATAATGCCAACCCTCTCCATCGCAAGGATTAAAAATGAAATCTACCAGTACCTACCTTATAAAAGGAATCTAAATGTTTCTTATTTCTTATTTTCTCTTCATTTTCACATGTGGTGCAGGCAGTGCAGGTAGAAACAACGTATGATACATGTGCATCGTGCACTGCGTCGTTAATAGCACTCTGCTTCGCGTCGTGCCCTGAAAACCGGCGAGCCTGCTTGAAAGGCTCTCTTATGCCCTTATATCATAATATACTACATATTTCTTAAATTATATAAATTGGAACACTAACACAAAATTTTAATTCTTAATTGAAAAGTATAAATATTACTGAGTAATGTAAAAATTTTAATATAAGTAGGTATATATTTTTTAATATGATAGTTCTCGTGCTTTTTTTAATACTCTGAAATATATTCTCCCTTTCCCAGAGGCAAAGACTTCTATCTACAGTTAAATACATTCATTTAGAACCTATTTTATAACACTGAAATATGCACCTTGTGCAGACCTTGTGCTCTACAAATTGGTAATACATTTCTAGAGTAATAAGCTCCAACTCAGCAAACTACTTTAGTGAATAATCCGTTGTCGATAGTGAATTAGGGATCATATTCTTCTGATTCGAATACGTTGCTAAGCCAAATGTGCTTGGTTCGAATTTTAAGGGCAAGCACTCAAACCGAAGCCACAGGGGGCAACACAAAACTGTACTAAATGCAAGGTATTTTAATTACTAAAATATCCATATTCAGTCCCCGGACGTACGTAATCCAGGATATGCCGGCGCACAGTACAACATAGCATTTCAGTTGATTATTAGAGATGTAATTATTCACATTCCCATTACTGTGTGCAAATCCGGGGTAAATTCATCGAAATTCATTTCGGACGTTTCGTGTTCGGAGTTTTGAAAATGGACGCATCAAACATATAATCAAATTACACGCATTATGTGGATTGAAGTTTAGTGCACATGGGGGGAGACCCTGATAAATATTGCTGGTTAATTTGCCGAGCGAGGGGAGCGCAAAGGACTACGTTGCCAGTCATAATAATAACAGCATAATAATCATACATCGAAACACAGTAATTAGTGATAATACATTACGCTCGTGTATGCTTAGTCAGGAAACACAATTGACTGGGGCACCCTGCAATGATTGTTAATGGAAAAGATGATGCAATACAGTTATGGAATTGGTATTTTGATATGTTGGAAGTTTGTATCTTTATTTTCTTATGTAGCAATTTTAAGGCTAAATCTAAGAAAATTTTAACGCGTGTATACCAAAATTATTTGATAATAATTATAATAGGCATGAATTTGTTGCTGTTATATACTAATGTGATACAAATGTGATACGGAAAGACTTACGGTGAAACACTTAACTTTCTGCATTGACAAGTATGGGTTAGCTATTACTGAAATTTCTGAAAATTTATTATTTGCAAATTTGATATTAGTTTCGTGTACAGTACACCTGAAACTATTACTCCTGAAACTTTGCCAAAAATTTCGTATTAACTAAGGGAGAAAAACAAACATATACCTTTCTGCATTGAGAAATATGGGTTAGTTATTACTGAAATTTCTGAAAATTTATTATTTGCAAATTTGATATTAGATTCATATATAGTACACCTGAAACTATTTTCCCTGAATATTTGACAAAGTTTGAGTATTAAATAAGGGAGAAAATCAAACACTTAACTTTCTGCATTGACAAGTATGGGTTAGCTATTACTGAAATTTCTGAAAATTTATTATTTGCAAATTTGATATTAGTTTCGTGTACAGTACACCTGAAACTATTTCTCCTGAATATTTGACATGGTTTCAGTGTTAAATAAGGTAGAAAATCAAATACTTAACTTTCTGCATTGACAAGTATGGGTTAGCTATTACTGAAATTTCAGAAAATTTATTATTTGCAAATTTGATATCAGATTCGTGTACAGTACACCTGAAACTATTTCTCATGAATATTTGACAAAGTTTCAGTATTAAATAAGGGAGAAAATCAACCACTTAACTTTCTGCATTGACAAGTATGTGTTAGCAATTACTGAATTTACTGAAAATCTATTATTTGCAAATTCAATATTAGATTCGTGTACAGTATACCTGAAACTATTTCTCCTAAATATTTGACAAAGTTTCAGTATTAAATAAAGTAGAAAATCAAATACTTAACTTTCTGCATTGACAAGTATGGGTTAGCTGTTACTGAAATTTCAGAAAATTTATTATTTGCAAATTTGATATCAGATTCGTGTACAATACACCTGAAACTATTTCTCATGAATATTTGACAAAGTTTCAGTATTAAATAAGGGAGAAAATCAAACATATAACTTCCTGCATTGACAACTATGGAAAGCTATTTCTGAAATTTCAGAAAGTTTATTATTTGCAAAATTGATATTAGATTCGTGTACAGTACACCTGAAACTATTTCTCCTGAAAATTTGACAAAATTTCAGTGTTAAATAAAGGAGAAAATCAAACACTTAACTTTCTGCATTGACAAGTATGGGTTAGCTATTACTTAAATTTCTAAAAGTTTATTATTAGCAAACTTGATATTAGATTCGTGTACAGTATACCTGAAACTATTTCTCCTGAAAATTTGACAAAGTTTCAGTATTAAATAAGGGAGAAAATCAAACATATAACTTCCTGCATTGACAACTATGGAATAGCTATTACTGAAATTTCTGAAAGTTTATTATTTGCAAATTTGATATTATATTCGTATACAGTACACCTGAAACTATTACTTCTAAAAATTTGTCAAAAATTTCGTATTAACTAAGGGAGAAAAACAAACATATAACTTTCTGCATTGACAAATATGGGTTAACTATTGCTGAAATTTCTGAAAATTTATTATTTCCAAATTTGATATTAGATTCGTGTACAGTACACCTGAAACTATTTCTCCTGTATATTTGACAAAGTTTCAGTATTAAATAAGGGCGAAATTGAAACACTTAACTTTCTGCATTGACAAGTATGTGTTAGCAATTACTGAATTTTCTGAAAATTTATTATTTGCAAATTTTATATTAGATTCGTGTACAGTACACCTAAAACTATTTCTTCTGAATATTTGACAAAGTTTCAGTATTAAATAAGGGAGAAAATCAAACAGATAACTTTCAGCATTGACAAGTAGGCAATTAAGACATGACTCCAAACATGACCATTTCACAAGACACAAAACAAACATCTACCCCAACAAAATCAGGCTTACTGGCTCCCGTTCGGGTACAAACTATTTTGCAACGAAATTCTTTAATGTAATACCCTCAAAAGTAAGAGAATTGCAAAAAAAAAGATTTTTTGCAGCCATGAAGGCCCATCTACTCAGGAATGCGTTCTACAGCTTTGAGGAATACACAGCAAGTGACTTCTGCGAAATCAACACATAATTCTGGATAATTACTGCTGTTGATTATTTCTATGTATTGTGGTTGAGTCGCGGATCGGCATCGACGACGATGAGGAGACCTTTTTGTCGTTTTCGCTCTATTTTATTAATCCTATTTGTGTTCAAATTTTATTCCGTATATACTAATTGTAGTGTAAGTTATGTAAAAAAAAAAAAAAAAATGTACTTTCGACTCGATGTATTGTTATTGACCCGTATTGTATTGTACTTTTATTTTTATTGTCATTTTATTATTGTATTGTATATTGTAAGCCTACGTAAACCGACCTATGTGAAACTGTATCAGAGTTGTTAACATGAATAAATTATCTTATCTTATCTTATCTTATCTTATGGGTTAGCTATTTCTGAAATTTCTGAAAATTTATTATTTCCAAATTTGATATTAGATTCGTATACAGTACACCTGGAACTATTTCTCCTGAAAATTTGACAAAATTTCAGTATTAAATAAAGGAGATAATCAAACACTTAACTTTCTGCATTGACAAGTATTGGTTAGCTATTACTGAAATTTCTGAAAATGTATTATTTGCAAATTTGATATTAGATTAGTGTACAGTACACCTGAAACCCTATTTCTCCCGTAAATTTGACAACGTATCAGTATTAAATAAGGGAGAAAATCAAACACTTACATTTCAGCATTGACAAGTATGGGTTAGCTATTACTGAAATTTCTGAAAATTTATTATTTGCAAATTTGATATTAGATTCATGTAGAATACACCTGAAACTATTTCTCCTAAATATTTGACAGAATTTCAGTATTAAATAAGGGAGAAAATCAAACACTTAACTTTCTGCATTGACAAGTATGGGTTAGCTTTTGCTGAAATTTCTGAAGATTTATTATTTGTAAATTTGATATTAGATTCGTATACAGTACACCTAAAACTATTTCTCCTGCAAATTTGACAAAGTTTCAGTATGAAATAAGGGAGAACATCAAAGATATAACTTTGTGCATTGACAACTATGGGTTAGCTATGACTGAAATTTTTGAAAATTTATTATTTGCAAATTTGATATTAGATTCGTGTACAGTACACCTGAAACTATTTCTCCTGTATATTTGACAAAGTTTCAGTATTAAATAAGGGCGAAATTGAAACACTTAACTTTCTGCATTGACAAGTATGTGTTAGCAATTACTGAATTTTCTGAAAATTTATTATTTGCAAATTTTATATTAGATTCGTGTACAGTACACCTAAAACTATTTCTTCTGAATATTTGACAAAGTTTCAGTATTAAATAAGGGAGAAAATCAAACAGATAACTTTCAGCATTGACAAGTATGGGTTAGCTATTTCTGAAATTTCTGAAAATTTATTATTTCCAAATTTGATATTAGATTCGTATACAGTACACCTGGAACTATTTCTCCTGAAAATTTGACAAAATTTCAGTATTAAATAAAGGAGATAATCAAACACTTAACTTTCTGCATTGACAAGTATTGGTTAGCTATTACTGAAATTTCTGAAAATGTATTATTTGCAAATTTGATATTAGATTAGTGTACAGTACACCTGAAACCCTATTTCTCCCGTAAATTTGACAACGTATCAGTATTAAATAAGGGAGAAAATCAAACACTTACATTTCAGCATTGACAAGTATGGGTTAGCTATTACTGAAATTTCTGAAAATTTATTATTTGCAAATTTGATATTAGATTCATGTAGAATACACCTGAAACTATTTCTCCTAAATATTTGACAGAATTTCAGTATTAAATAAGGGAGAAAATCAAACACTTAACTTTCTGCATTGACAAGTATGGGTTAGCTTTTGCTGAAATTTCTGAAGATTTATTATTTGTAAATTTGATATTAGATTCGTATACAGTACACCTAAAACTATTTCTCCTGCAAATTTGACAAAGTTTCAGTATGAAATAAGGGAGAACATCAAAGATATAACTTTGTGCATTGACAACTATGGGTTAGCTATGACTGAAATTTTTGAAAATTTATTATTTGCAAATTTGATATTAGATTCATGTACAGTATATCTGAAACTATTTCTCCTGAATATTTTACAAAGTTTCAGTATTAAATAAGGGCGAAATTGAAACACTTAACTTTCTGCATCGACAACTATGGGTTAGCTATTACTGAAATTTCTGAAAATTTATTATTTGCAAATTTGATACTAGATTAGTATACAGTACACCTAAGTACAGTACAGATTAACACACTGTCAAGAACAAAATGGTCAACAATTTGAACATCTAATTTGATTTTTTTTCTTAACCATTATTTTTTCGTCATTTTAATTATTTTTGTGACTTCATATTATTTTAAAACTTATCTTAAAACAAGTCATTAAAAATGATATGATTCTTAATGATAGAATACATTTGATATCAGTTTTGTATTTTAGACAGAAGTAGTCTTACTAGTTTAGCGCAAGATACCACATCTTCTGACTCCTTCATGTGTACTGCTCCACTTTATGGAGTTTATCAAAGTGATCTGGAGTCGTCTGTGCTTATCCAGTTTTGAACTTAGTCTGTGTGCAAACCAATTTAAGTTTCTGTTCTAGTAATGTATAGATGCGAAAAACGAATCCGTGGCTGGAGATTCGCATCCAGCGAGTAATTGCTGAATTGATTGTACTGTGTAATCCGTAATGTATTTTAATTGTATGAAATGAGTCTTGACACATACTTCCTCATTGCTCGCCATCACGCCACAATTAAAAATAATAACATTAATTCTGTACGAGGCGAAACTAATTTTAATCGCCGCTAATTAAATCCGCTGCTCCGAGATACGTATTCGCAATTATTCATAATAAGTCCGCGTCGTACAGGCGGTGATATTTCGCCTTGTCATTTTGTGTGTTTCTTATTAAAATTTTTGCCTTGCCGCCACCGCATCTGGCGGTGACAGTTCGGCGATTCCCTCCGACTGCGGTTCATTTCAGCGGCAAGCAATAATCCAATTAAATAAGAAATTTGCTTCCACGAGATACTTACGCCCTGTGCGCTCAGGAAATATCCTATTTGTCTAGATTCAATTACACCTAGCGTCGTTGCACCGCGAGACTCGATTATTCGGTTGCGGGTTTCCAATTTTGATAAATCCGCTCTCCGCGAGGATCCGCGATGGGTTTTAATGGGAAGCGGGAACCGTGTGCATGCTGCTGCTAACAAATAAGTTTTGTTGGGGAGGCGAACTTTCAATTCACAAACACCCTGTGTGACTTCCCCATCACCAACTCCCCATCGCCACTCGCCATAACAATGGGTTTTGTTCGTTTCCATTACCAAATGAACATCTGCGAATCTCGATGTAATTATTCCTGCGCGTAACCGGTCGTTCCGAAAAAAATATATTTAAATGCAAATCACAAGTGCACGATAGCACGTGTCCATATTTATTATTGCAGCGAGATTTTATGTAGTTATTAACCCCACCGCGTGCTGTTAATTGCAGCTGATAAACTTCCACGGTGTGATTACAAATGTCATTCCATGATGAAATGAAATCGCAATTATTTACGATACAATCTAAGTGTGTGAAACGAGTAAACACGAAATTATCCATTAAATTCTGGTTACGCTTGAACTGCGCGCTTCATTCAAATGAACGTTATCACAACAGCACAGTGAATACATGAATTATATCTCTGGAAACACCTAGACTAGACGTTAAACGTTTCAAAATGAATCCGACGGCGGAGAGAATAAAACAGGACACATTATATCCGCGAAATAATTCAGCTCAACAATTTAAATTACAAATAAAGCGCGCCTTCAAGATTGACACGGCGAACTTCCGAATGTTTAATTAAAAGTCATCATCATATGCAATTAACTTAATTGTCATTATTTCCTCGGAACCGTCGCATCCACTCCGGTACATAATTAATATAATGCTTTTAGCGCGCCTCTCTTGCTCGCTCCTTTTTTGTAACATAAATGTTGATCGATCCAATTCCCAATCAATTCCAAAGAACACATATGTTTATTTTTTTCCGTGGCGAGTCTGTAATTTAAAAAACCATTAGCATAAGAGACGGATCATAGATCAAGCTCGGATTACGGGTGCGTTATAATAATGACTGTTATTAAGATGCATTAAAGCCGTGCATGTGGGATAATATTTTAATTGCCGCGGACCTCTTAACTATAAAAACAGTAGCAGATAATTAAAGGCTGAGTGGAATGCATAATTCCTTAAATATATTATACGCGTCCTCTTTTAAGCGTGGGTTTACATCATTCCGCCTTTTATGCCCCCCTTCTTCCACACACCATTGATAACCGATAAGTCCTTAATGTGTTTCGTTCGTATGTGTAAAAACCGAGACGAATTCAGAGAGTGAACTGATACAGCTCGTCTACCTGGAGATAATCACGGGACGTGTTTTAAAAGCGTTTATCCGTATGTGCTCTAATTGCACCGGCAATAAATACTCCGCTCCCGTATTAATCAATACATTTTTCCCATCTTCATGAATAATTTAATAGCAACTAAAATCCAGTTCAAAATACATAATTCACCTCGGCTTCCTCGCCATTTTACGTACACCGATTTCACATGCGCCTGGTGGCATTAAAAATTCAGCAGCCACGGCTGCCAGTAATTGCTAATTAACGGCGAAATGCGCTTTGCCCGATTTAGTATCACTAAAGTTCTCTACGATCTTCTTGTTCACGATAGTTCCGAACGACCGTTTTAACAGCCGTAAGACCCATAATTGGAATGAACTTCACTGAAAAGTGAAACTATTTGCTTATTAGGAGAAATTCTTAAACGCTCGTTCACTTTCTTTGCGCAAATTGAGCCCAACAAAATTTTACTTTTCATATTTTCTATATTTTACTTTCATTATATTTACAATTTCACTATTTCAAATACTATATAAACTTTAACCCCTAAACTTTGACATACAGCACGATATAATGGCCTGTCTTTTTACATGCCCTTATATTTTGACCTCATTTTTAATATGAGTTTTCACATAATAATACCACAATGGACGAATAGCTAACAAAAATAAAATTAAAATATTCAGTTGTAGTTGTAGAGTTAAAGTTGTAATTGCAATTTGAACCCCAAAGATAATGAAAATTTACAAGAGAAGTAAAGAGTAGAGAGGAAAAATCAATAATTGATTATATCTTAGTGGAGTGAAGTGGAGAAAAACAGAAAAGCAAATATTAGAGAAACAAGGGTAAAAGGAAATATCAAATTGAGAGTGATCACTTCATGGTAGTAAGCGCAATAAAAGGACAACAGATAAAGCAGAATGAAATGTATAACCAAAAAAAAAGAACAGAAGTAAATGTATTAAAATAAAAACGTACAAGCTAAGAGAGATAGAGACAGCCGGCAAATATGCGAAAAGGCTAGACAGAGAACTACAAAAAAAACAGGAACCAGAAGAAATAAAAAAAGGGTGCGTGTAATTAAGAGAATGGATTATTGATACGGCAAGTATATGTTGTGGTGTTAAGAGTAAGACGAACAAGAAGCACATAAAATGGTGGAATGAAGAATTGAGTATTACAATAAGAGAGAAGAAAAGAGCATGGATGAAGTACCTATCTGAACACAACCAGGAAGTCTACAAAGAGTATCAAATTAAAAGGAAAGACGCTAAAGAACAAGTAATAAAAGCAAAGATGAAAACATGGAAAGAGTTTAGAGAGATGTTGGAGAAAAACAGCAGAGAACACAATAAATTGTTCTATAAAATAGTAAAAGGCAGCAGAAATAGACGAAAATATAACAATAAACAAATAATGGATAAAAATGGAACAGTGTTACAAGAATACATGATGATAATGGCAAGATGAAAAGAATACTTCCAAGAATACTTAGCACAAGCAGCAGTAATAAAGGAGAAGCGAAATATGATCTATAAAATGATATAGAAAACCAATAAAATATAGAAAAAGATGATGAAGAGCAGATAACATTAGAAGAGTTAACACATGCTGTGAAGAGTATCAAACTAGGACAAGCACCAGGAGATGATGGAGTCGAGGCACATATATTGAAGAAAATATGTTAAGTAGCAGTGCAGAGACTACACACCTTGATAAAAAAAATGAAACAGGGAAGAATACCAACAGACTGGCATACATCATTGATCGTCATTGATCGAAAAACGGGGATAAAAAGAAATGTACAAATTATAGTATAATAATGGATTAAAATGGAACAGTGTTACAAGAAGACATGATGATAATGGCAAGATGAAAAGAATACTTCGAAGTACTGCTTACTACAAGCAGCAGCAGTAAAGGAGAAGCGGAATATGATCTACAAAATGATATGAAAAACCGAAACACTATAGAAGAAGATGAAGAGCAGATAAATTAGAAGAATTAACACATGCTGTAAAGAATATCGAACGAGGAAAAGCGCCAAGAGATGATGGAGTCGAGGCAGATATGTTGAAGAAACTATGTGAAGTAGCAGTGCAGAGACTACACAACTTGATAAAGAAAATATGGAAACAGGGAATAATACCAAAAAACTGGAAAACGTCATTGATCGTTCCAATACATACAAACGGAGATATAAAGAATTTTACACATTATAGAGGGATGACGCTCATAAGTACAGGGATGAAGATACTAGAAAAGATAATAGATAAAAGAATAAGAAACAAAACAGAAACAACGTTACAACAAAGTCAATGTGGATTCAGAGCAGGTACATAACACAAGAATTTTTAACAGAAAATAAAATATTTATAAGTCTCAACGGTGAAGTTGTCGTTTTTTTCAAAATTGAATACCTCGAAAACGAGATAGGGAAAAAATATGAAAAAATACGGCAGAACATTCGTCTCAGTTAGTACCGAAATTTGCCCAGAAATAAATTTAAAAGATTTGGTGAGTCTCAAGCCTCAACTGTGAAGTTGTCGTTTTTTTTATCAAAATTGAATATCTCGAAAACGAAATGGGAACATTTTTAAAAGATACGACACAAAATTCGTCCCAGTGAGCACAGAAAAAAGAACTGAAAATTTTACATGTGAGTCTCAGGCGTGAAGTTGTCGACTAAATACTTATCTCGAAAATGGGATAAGCACAAAATTTAAAATGTAAGGCAAAAAATTGGGCCTCACTAGCACAAAATTATGACACAGAAAAAAAATGGACTAACACAAAATAACATATTTACAATAGAGCAATTAGTAGAACAAGTGATGCAAAAAAGACAGGCAATGTATCTAGGTTTTATAGACCTGAAACAAACCTTTGACAAAGTAGACATCACAATATGACCACAAAAATATGGTACAAATTATACGTATTACAGATAACGAACTGGGTACATAAAAAAAGTGAGCAATTAAAAGCCAGACTGGTGTAAGTCAGTTTTTGTTTTAAATAAAGTCCAGAAACTTACAAAGGATCTGTAAGGGTTTACGCTTCTACCTTAACTTTACCCACTTAAAGTGGATATATATATATAAAGAACGGCAACTAATCAATTTATGTTTAATATCTTTATGTACAATATATAAAAGGTTTTCACAGACAATACCCTTTCTTATCTGTCCCATCTTTTTTTTGTTATTCTTTTCTTAGCAACCTCCGGTGCCTTTGATCTGTAGGGTATCATAATTTCGGCACACACACTACACTACCCTCCCCCCGAAGGAACGTAGCAAACGCGTACGTGAGTAGCAAAAGTGACTCGCTTCAAGCGTCGTGACGAAAGAGAAAATTTAGAAGGATGGGAGAGTATTGAAGGCAGAATAGGAGGAGAAATGGAAGTAGTTAACACGTGAGGGAAATGCTCGCTTTCCACCAAGAAACAGGGCTTCAAACGGTCAACGGAAACTGTCACCTCCTTATCGTTCACCGATAGCAAGAAATATTTAGAAAAACGGCGGACTACGCGAAAGGGGCCCTCGTAAGAAGGTTGAAGGGGACCTTTCACACAATCTCGCCTAATAAACACGTGAGTAACGTCTTGTAATGAGGCAGGGACATAAAAGGGTGTGGCAGCCCTGCGAGATTCAGCTGGCACGAGCGATGCCATTCTGCGTTTTAAGTCGTTTATAAAAGTCTCTGCGCAAAAATCAGTACGATTGACTGATTTGGGAATCGTCAGGAACGATGCAGGCAACCTGAGTGGACAACCATACACATACTCTGCAGAGGTAGCCTTCAATGGTTCACGATAACATGTACGTAGACCAAGTAGTACCAACGGCAATTGTAAAACCCAATTTGTGGGATCCTCTGACATCGCGAGCGAATGTTTAATTTGTTGATTTAAGCGCTCTACTAGACCATTGGTCTGAGGATGATAAGCTGTGGATTGCTTTTGTTTGATTCCTAATGTAATATTGAAATCAGACCATAATTTTGATTTAAATTGTTGGCCGCGGTCCGTGATTATCATTGAAGGAATACCAAAGCGGGCAATCCATATTGTCAAAAAAGCCAACGAAACTGATTTCGCTGTAATGTCTGTTAATGGTATCGCTTCTGGCCAACGTGTAAATCTATCGATACACACCAAGATATATCTGAAATTGCCACACAGGGGCAGTGGTCCAACAAGATCAACGTGGATGATCTGGAAACGCGTGTCTGGCTTGGTAAAATCGGTTAGTGGAGATTTGACGTGACGGTTTACTTTCACCGTTTGACATTTATAACAAGCGCGTACGAAATTTCCAATGTGTTTCCTCATGTTAGGCCAAACATACCTGGCGCCAACTAAAATTCTAGTGGCTTTAACACCGGGATGTGAAATTGTATGCAGGGCTTCCAGAATATTTTTCCTTAATGATTTAGGAACAAAAGGACGTGGAAAACCTAAAGAAAAATCAGCCCATACTTTAGTATTTGAATTTTCAATTTCGCATAGCTGTAATTTTAAAGAATGATCATCAGCAGCTAATAATGTGGCTAGTTCCTCATCAGAATCTTGAAAGGATTTAAAAAGTTCTACGGTGGGAAATTTGACAGAGTTAATTTCTATCCTAGACAATGCATCTGCGACCTGGTTTTTTGAACCGGAGATATGTTGAATGTCATTGGTAAATTGGGCTATGTAGGCAATATGTCTGTATTCTCGATTCGAAAAACGGTCAGATGAGGAATTTATGGCCGAAACAAGCGGTTTATGATCTGTATAAATAGTGAAGGGTCGACCTTCTAAATAAAATCGAAACTTCTTTACCGCCAAATAAACCGCGAGAAGTTCTCTGCCGAAAGTGCTATATTTTCTTTCAGTAGGGGAAAAACTTTTAGAGAAGAAGGATATGGGACATAACAAGCCAGGAACGGTTTCATGTTGTAAGACTGCGCCTGCTGCAACGTCAGATGCATCAACCATAATGCTCAAATTTGCATTTTTACTAGGAAAATTAAGTAAGGTGGTTGAACTCAAGACTGACTTGATGCTGTCAAAGGCAAGTTGTGCCGGTTTTGTCCATAGTATTGGAGAATTATTGTGCTTTGCTAATTTAACTACTTCTACCAATGGTGCCAGAATAGAAGAACATGCTTTAATAAATCTATGGTAGAAGTTGATCATTCCGAGAAAACGTTGCAACTCTTTCTTGACACGTGGTTTGGGAAAATCAACAATAGCTTTGACTTTATCTTTCAAAGGTGCAAAACCGAAAGAGGAAATGGTGTGTCCAAGAAAATTTAATTGATTTACTCCAAAAATGCATTTTTCTAAATTAATTTTGATATCAAAATTAGATAATTGTTGGAAGATCAATTTTAAATGTTTTAAATGTTCTTGTTCAGATGAGCTGTAAATTAGAATATCGTCCAGGTAAGCAAAGCAAAAATCAAAACCACGTAACACTGTGTCAATGAAGCGTTGAAACGTTTGAGCCGCGTTCCTCAAACCAAAACTCATGCGAGTATATTCGAAAAGGCCAAAAGGGGTGATGATAGCTGTTTTTGGTATGTCTTCAGGCGCTATGAGTATTTGATGATAGGCTTTAACGAGATCAATTTTGGAAAAGAAGGTGCAGCCAGCACAATTTTGAGTAAAGTCCTGAATATGAGGTAAAGGGTACCGATCAGGTTCAGTTACTTTGTTCAAAGCACGATAGTCCCCGCATGGACGCCATTTCCCACCTTCCTTCGGAACCATGTGAAGAGGAGAGGCCCAACTGCTCGACGAAGGTCGGATAAATCCTAATTTGAGTAAATAGTTGAACTCTTGTTTCGCTATTAGTAATTTATCCGGCGTTAATCGACGTGCTTTTGCAAAAACGGGTGGTCCACATGTCTTAATGACATGTGTGACCTTGTGATTCGGTGAAACGGTTGGGTTAAAAGGACGAGTTAAGGTGGGAAATTGGTCAACCAGTGTTGTGTAAACAGAGCGTCCCAATGCAGCAGTACAAATGGGAGCAGGGCCAGTAACATCAACGATAGTGTTTGTAGCTGTTGTTGTGTTAATCGCATCGTGATCAAGCAACTGTTGATTGCGGGTATCAACTAATAAACCGTAATGAGTTAAAAAATCCGCACCAAGAATAGAATAGTCCACTTTGGCTAATACAAAAGGCCACGAGTACTTTCGTGAAGCTGATAATTGAAATTTTAAATGTGCTGTTCCATACGTCGGAAAAGTGACACCGGTCACTGTTGTTAGGCGAAGGAAAGCAGGAGAATGTGTGTCAACAAAATTTTGGTCAACTGCAAAAATACTAATTTGTGCTCCGGTATCAACCAGAAAACGTGTACCAGTAACAAAATCAGAGACGAAAAATAAACGACTTAAATTGGACGCAGGCTTAATGGTTGCCATTAAACCTGCGATGGGGAGTTTTTTTCCCATTGGCAAGGACTCACACATTTTTTAGCAAAGTCTCTAAAATTGTGGTGATACCAACAGAGCCTGCCAGAAGGGTCATCGTTCGAAATTCTACGACGACGTGATGAAGAACGGCTTCTGAAGGAAGATGAACGTCTTTCACGAGTTGGAGTTTGAGGGCATCGTAATTGAGCAACTTGATGCGACAAATCCGCAATTTGTTTTTGCATGCTTGTAAAAATATTTTCAAAATGCGTAAGGTCAACATTTGGAGTAGGAATAGGAATTTTGGTAGTCGTAAAAGAAGAGGAGGCGCAAATTTGTGGATTAGTCGAAATTTCTAAAATTTGATCGGCCATAGTGGCCAGATCTTGAAGTGAAGATGTCCGCGAGGAAACCAAAATACGCTGAACGTCAGTAGGCAATCGCTGTAGAAAGATTTGTTTAAGCAATCCCTCATCAATCGGTGTCGTTCCCAGCAGCTGCATCAATTTGCGAAGGAGTTGAGTAGGGGTGCTGTCACCCAATATTTCGTTAGAAAGGAGCTGCTGTAAACGACGCTTCTCTGACAACGAGGTACGCTTAATAATTTCAGATTTGAGGTATTCGTAAGGTTCAGAAGATGGAGGATTGCACAACAAGTCACGTACCGCAGTAGCAATATCGGCTGGCAGAGATGCCACCACCTTGTAGAATTTACTCAAGGAAGACGCCACACGGCTGTTTCTAAATTCGGCCTCTATCTGTATAAACCAGATGGAGGTATCAGTTCTGCTAAATGGTGGCAGCGTGCATTTAGAAAAATGGGCGTAAGAATCCGAAATTAAACTGGAAGTTAAGCGGTTCGTAGGGGAAGCCTGATCTAAATTAACTGTCAAATCTGACTGAGGGACGTCAGTGTTCATACTTTAGGGTATGAGAACAAATTGATAATCTAATAAAGGATAGAGGGTGATGTAGTTGTGTGCAAAAGGTCGAAAATAAGAAAATTGATTATATTACCGTTAAATTCAAGGTACCCTAAAAATGAAAAACACCGAAGATTGCAGGTAATGTGACAGGCGGTTCCGCTTGACTTCTGTTCCAGCAGTTGGAGTTCCCTAAGTTAAATATGTCTTCGTCCAATATGGGCACAGGCATACAGTTTAGAAGATCAGGTCGAGGGAAGTTCAGCTTCTCGGTGATGTTGTCCGTAAGAGCGAACTAGCGGTATATCCGCGTTCCAAGGGCTTGTTCTCAAGGGATAGTATTGGACGCGAACTGGTCCGATTGAAGTGGTCAAATCGATCTTGTTGAGAAGTTATCACGTCGCAGAAAGTTGCGTGTTCAAACGTCGGGGGTCACCAGTGTAAGGGTTTTTATGCTTCTACCTTAACTTTACCCACTTAAAGTGGATATATATATATAAAGAACGGCAACTAATCAATTTATGTTTAATATCTTTATGTACAATATATAAAAGGTTTTCACAGACAATACCCTTTCTTATCTGTCCCATCTTTTTTTTGTTATTCTTTTCTTAGCAACCTCCGGTGCCTTTGATCTGTAGGGTATCATAATTTCGGCACACACACTACAGATCTATAACCTTGTATATTCTTGAAGTCATATAAATTTACAAATAATGACCTACATCACTCTGATTTTCAGTGCTCAAATATTGATATCACATCGGAGTAACGCCTCGTAGAAGTGTAAAACTGACCACTGTCATTTTTGAATCTGAGCCAAATGAAAGTAGAACGCCTAACTTTTCACTTCAAAATTTGACAATTAAATAAATAATTAAAAGTAAAAATATTTATGAAAATTTTAATTTAATATCATATGTATTAACTCAAAATAATAACACCTCTGAAGATAGCTCAGAATAGCCGAAACTAGTCTAGTAAGGTGAAATAATAAAAATAATAAAAACAACAAAATATCTTCATATTTAAATACTACCAGTAAGTACTCCAATAAAGAAGAAAGAAAACAATAAAAAATATAATAATAACTGGTATCCAAAATGTCAAAATGAAATCCAAACTATAACAAAAAGATTACAATAATATATATATTTTTAATTGGATATCAGCCATTACAGCTATTACCAGTACATTAGTAATCGTATAAATAAAGCACTTGGTTAAGTTTCACAATTTTTTTAATAGAAAAACTACAATAATTTCTGGCTCACGACCATTATCAAGAGACAAGTAATCGTATTTGTCTCTCGGTTTCGGTCTAACGACCATTATCAAGAGACAAATAAGACTGTGTTCAGTCTCATTTGTCTCGTGATAATGGTCGTGAGACCTAAACAATTGTAGAGTATTTCTATTACAACATTTTTGAAACTTAACCAAGTGCTTTATTTATTCTAATTTAAAGATGTTTCACCAAGTATTAACCACCGATTCATACAATCTAACATTAGTAATATATTGCTATTACTATTGTTATCAATAAAAGTAATTAATGCGCTTACTAAAATTTCATTTTATTTTATTATTCAGGATGCACTTAAACTTAAGATTAATTACCATTTTTATTTTGAATGGTGGTGGCGTCTACTTCGTGATACATTTTATTAATTATAAAAAAACTTGTTACTTTGTTAGTATCACATAAAATTATTTCAATATTTTTACAGATCAATAAATAATTTTATGTGATACTAACAAAGTAATTAGTTTTATTTATAATCATTTTTAGTCTGATCTACGTATAGTACGTTCTAAAAATTGTTTAATCTCAGCAAATACAAAAATACCAAACCGAGTATTTGCTATCCTTGCCAAAAGTCGCAAATAACTCGGACACAAAATGTAGTTAATCTACATTATCTGCCACAAGGAAATCGGTCAGTATAACTTAATCTGAGCTGACTCGAGATTTAAACGTGTTATCGAGAACACTTCGGTTTCCAGACGTATTAGGTACTATCTGGAGATCCACTGAAATCCAATAACATAAAACCGTGTGTATAAATCGTTACAATGTGTAATAGAAAGGGGCAACATAATTAATTACAAAGTATTGCAAGCAAAAAGGTACCACAAAACATTACAATATTAAGCTTAAATTTATTGGTAATGAATAACAATAATCAAATCATAGTGAATGAAATAATACACTAAGTTAATATAATTTAAATATTCATTGATTGAACCATTGTGTCGACTTACTTGTCATTATGAAACACTATTAGCTTTTATTGTTAATTTATACCTTTTTTTCTGCCAGAGTAAATTAACAAAAATCAAGAGAATTACCTAATTCAAAAGTGAAATTTAATCTTTATTGAATTTAAAATATTTGCATAGAATATATGTTTAATATTTTTTATTTTTTTTAATTTTAAGATTTTTATATTTAAGATATAATAAAATATTTTATTGGAGTAATCAACATACGATCAATTTGAATTTTATTTGATCGAATACCTTTATTGGTGCAGATTTTTATTCATGATATATTTTTTTAATTAGGGTTTGAAAAAAAGGGTTATTTTGATAGAATAAATTATGTAAGAATTTTACCTTCCGTCAAACCCTGATGATAGACCCTCAACACCATAATAAAATTGTTAAATTATCAGTTAATGAGAGAAGTATTTCGAGACAAAACTGAATTTTATGAAGTGTGTAAAGATATTAATGGAGAATAATCCAAATAATCTATAAATCTTCAAGGAGAACAAATAGGACTATTTAATTTGTTACTATTTGACTAACTTCCCACTATTCACATTTTCTTCTGTTTTATTTACCTTTTTCGCTGACTTAGTTTATAAGTAATTTACTGTAATGTTTACTCTAATTTGTTTGATAAATTATGTCAATTTCTGAGGGCTTCTCTTTCCAAAGCTATTCAAATTTAATTTGAAAAATGATTTGAAACATAATATATGTATATTCAAGACGGTTTTTTTTTATATTTTAAGATATTTTCAGGGGAATACGCTAAATTTTAATCAAGGCGCAAATTTTCTAGGCGCCCCGAATTTTCTTAAATGTTAAGTTTTTCCATGAATCTTCAACAGAATTTTGATGACATTTGTTCATCTTTATAAACTGTCTACATAAATATGCATAATTATTAAGCAACGCAAAAATACGAGAAACATTGTACTAGAGGTAACGAGTCATTATCATTGAACATATACCTTGGGATAGTGGTCGAAAAATATCGACAGCACTAACTATTCGATAGTTTAGACCACTGGTTCTTAAACTGTGGGTTGTGACCTGTCAATGGGTTGTCTAATACTTCTGAGGGGTCACAAAAATGATGAAAAACATGTGATTATGCATAAATTCAATATTTATGTATGCAGTATTACGTGTAGCAGTATTTTGAATTGGCATTGTAATAAATATATAATTATATAATTTACGATGACATTTTTTTTATTTTATAGCAATTAATAATGTGGCTTTCAATATCCAAAATCACATTTCAAAAATTTGTAAGCAGAAAAAAATAGTATGCCTTTACGTAATATGGCGCTGGAGACTCTATGCTAGGTCGCTAGGTCAAGCGACGAACCCAAATTGTGCATTTATAGATACGTATATAAATATTGCGTTGTTCAAGTTACAAGCATGATGAAGAATTCGAATCCTGCTGAAGGAAAAGGATGTTGCATTTGATATAAAACATTTAAAACGAGATACATTTTCTTACTTGAAATTGCAAAATTGCAAAATTCTTCTAGAAATGATTGAACGAGTTTTATGCATGTGTGAAATTTTGCAAGTTTTGTAATATTGTAATTGAATTAGGGCAAAATTAGATGTGTTTAAAGACACATCAGTGACACAGTTGTAACACAGATGTAACACTAATTAGTGTTATAAAATGTTTACAGCAGTAATGGAACATGGAACAAAATTAAAACAGAAAACTGTTTTATTTTTGTGATTTAGTTCAATTCTAGTCTTCTATAGAATTTGAAGTAGAACGATTTATGCACCCATCTCAGGTTAACAGTTTATTTATAGTCACCTATTTGAATTCACAAATTGTAAAGTTATTTGAAATGTATATCTGGGAATTCTATAGAATTCTTCTAATTTCATAGCTATTTTTAGCCGAATTTAGATTATTTCTCGAATCGCTTTTTAGATCAAGCAAAGAACAATTATATTTATGTATTGTCTTTAATCTCTTGTGCCCTGATTGAGTGTCGAGATATTTAGTTTTCTTTACATATATATATATATATATATATATATATATATACAGTATGTCCCCGGATTGAGTTTACAAGATGAAAAACTTTTTTTCTTTTATTTTACGCCAAAACTTCAAAGGAATAAGATTTTTTGCTTGTCCTGAAACCACCAAATCTCTAATTAAAACTTAATTATTGTGACTCAGTGGAAAGAAAAGTTTATTTTTCTTTTGTTTTCGGACTTTCTCTGCTTTTTATATCCCATCACATTAGACGTTTTAAGTTTTTGAGGATGTCACTTTGACAAATGAGTTTACCCAAGTTAAATAACTAAACTGTTTGTGAAAAACATAATGTTAATAAATAGCAACTCAAAGAAACAGGCTTAAGATAAACAAAGTCATTTTTAACAAGAACAATAATTATTTAATTAACCGTGTGGTGTGTGGTTATCACGGGATAATAGGTCCAATTTTTTTTATTAAAACGTTAATCATCTCACATATTTAGATATGCTAGAAAATTTTCTTAGCGATGGGCTTCATGCTTTAGAAATTAATTACAGACGTACAATGTTTTTTCAGCAGGATGGTTGTCCTGCACATTATTCTCGCATTGTTAATATCTGGTTAAATGTTAAATTTGGAGATCAATGGATTGGAAGAAATAGTGCAGTATTGTGGTCTGCCAGAAGTCCCGATTTATCAATTTTGGATTTTTATTTGTGGGGACGTTTAAAGCAAATTGTGTATATGGATAACCTACCTAATAGTGCCGAAGAATTAAAATATCGAACAAGAGACGCCGTGGCATCATTGTCCATCGAAGAAATTGAAAGAAGTTTCAAGGAGCTTCGTTTTAGAGTAGAATTGTGCGCAGAATTGAGTGGTGGGTTAATTGAATAATGATTGTTCTTGTTAAAAATGATTTTTTTAATCTTAAAGCTGTTTCTTTGAGTTGCTGATTATTAAAATTATGTTTTTCACAAACATTTTTGTTATTTAACTTGCGTAAACTCAATTGTCAAAGTGACATCGTCAAAAAAATAAAACGGCCAATGTGATTAAAAAGCAGAGAGAGTCCGAAATCAAAAGAAAAATGAACTTTTCTTTCCACTGAGTCAGAATAATTATGTTTTAATTAGAGATTTGCTGGTTTCAGGACAAGCAAAAAATCTTATTCCTTTGCAGTTTTGGCGTAAAATAAAAGAAAAAAAAGTTTTTCCTCTTGTAAACTCAATCCGGGGACATACTGTATATATATAACGATCTTTATTAAGGCTATCGACCCTTGAAGGGGTCTTTCCGCCCTATTTTCCTTACATTATATCGTAAAAACAAAAATATAATAAATGTAAAATATAAATCAAATAGCAATTAATTAACAAAATTACAGCTTTAAAAAAAATCACGTGACTGGAGTTTTTCTATTGTCTCTAACTTTTGTAACAAAATTAAATTTTCTGATATAAAAATCAATTGCTGGTTCCATCCTGCAAAAACGTCACCAATCTGGAAACACGAATTGCACGAGTTTCAATTATATCGTGTTCCTTGACAGAACACGCCATGAATCATCACACCCGCGGGGAACTTTTAATGCGCTTTTTCTACGCATATTTCCACACGGAGATGTGTAATTATCTATACGGATATTAATTAATGCGGTGGGCAGGAAAAACCTATGGTAATTACAGGAACACGCGGTTCAATGGTACACTCTCTAATGAGTGCTATGTCAATATAATAACGAAATTAATTAATGTGAGAGTTTTTTTTGCAACCGTATGTCGAAAGCAATGTTTTATGCATTAACATGCTCTGTAATCAAATTACGATGATGTATAACAACAAGAAAGTAAGAAATTATTCCTCGAGGGGATGAATATACGTTTGAATTAGTTACCTACTTGTGTTAACATTATGGATGAGGTGATGAAATAATTTACTCAAATTCATGAAAATTATATTAAGTTATATGTTTATTTTATAAATACGTATAATCGATTATAAATAAAAACGTAATTCTTATCTAAATTTATATTTGTAAAGCTGATGTCAGCATCATGAGTATCTCCATATTTATATTAAAGTATATACCTTATATACTAAAGCATATAAGAAGTGCTCAATTTGTGGTAAATCGTCTTAAAAGTTGCATCGAGTTTATACAAGGTGTCTCACAACGTCATGGCATAAACCTTGGAGCATACAAAAAAAGGCAAAATTACCCACTATCAATATACATATTCACAAGTATAATTAATAATTACATAATTCGAAAAGAACTAAGCCGTAGACATAATAATATGCCACGAAGTGGCATATTTGTTTAGATTCTTGTTTATTAATAAACATTTAATTGTATTATTTTTTATGGCCGCAGCTTAGTTCTTTTCGAATTATGTGTTTGGTGAAAAGGATAGGAAGTAGGTACGAAATACGAATTACTTATTCGTTTTTTTTTTTAATTTTCACTCTTTTATTATTTCGTCCATATAGGATATAAACAGTAATGGACTCTGTTTATAACCTATATGGACGAAATAATAAAAGAGTGAAAATTTAAAAAAAAAACGAATAAGTACAAATTTTCTGGAAAAAAAATGCAGATGGAAGCCTCAGCTAGAAGCATCAGTAGAAAATTACCACACTCTGTGTTACAATAATAGTGATTTTGGGGTGTAAAGTTAGTTCGCCTCCTCGTGGTGCACCCTGGATAACGCTAAGTGAACTAACCGAAACTGGCAGTTAGATAATCTTGGAACCTTGGAAATGGGACACCAGTAGTATAGCTACCGGACTGATAGGACACTTCGATGGCAGATGAAGAGAGACCATTTTATTAAAAAAATATTGGCTGAAGAAGTGTTGTCGACAATGACCAGAAGGTTCTTTCAAGGTCATTTGCAGAAGAAGTGTTTTCGGCAATGACCAGAAGGTTTTTTCAAGTTCATTTGCAGAAGAAGTCGTCAATGACCAGAAGGTTCTTTCAGGGTAATTTGCTGAAAAAGGCGACAATGTCCAGAAGGTCTTCGGCGAAGAAGACATTTTTATTTTCCAGAAGCAGTCAGCAATGACCAGAAGGAACGACCGCGGTAAATTCAAACTTTACTCGCGTGTTCTGTAATTGTACAGTTTTGTACAGACTACTTCTGGAAAAGAAAAAACTGTCTTCTTCGCGGAAGACCATCTGGACATCAATTTCTTCAGCAAATTACGCTGAAACAATCTTCTGGTCATTGACGACTTCTTCTGCAAATTACCTTGAAGAACCTTCTGGTCATTGCCGAAAACACTTATTTTGCAAATGACCGTGAAATAACCTTCTGGGCATTGTCGATAACACTTCTTCAGCCATGAATTTTCACTAAAATGGTTTCTTCTGATGGACACACCATCGAAGTATCGTGTCAGCCTGGTAGTTATACCACTGACACCTTGTATATTCAATATGTAACTCAGTGCGGACAAAAATTTCACGAAACTAATGAAACATATAATTGTTGCTATTTTACCGAAAACATTATTTTCTTGAACTAAGTAGTCAACTGCAATTTGATAAACTTGTTGAATTTTTCATGTCAGAGTGCAAGAATTGTCATATGGGGTGGGAAAAAATCATTTGTTTGGAGTTAACTTAAAACTTCTCAAAAGTTGTATTGCATTTATAGCTGCTAAGATATTTCAAAAAAGAAATTCAACATCAACATCAACATCAACATACTCGTGGCTCTCTGAAGCATAAACAAACAATTTTTGTTGTGTAATTACAAAGAGGAAAACTTTTAGAAAACATTCAGTTGTACCTACTTTTGCAAATTAACTGATTATAGTTATTGATTTGAATTTCTTTTTGTCTTATTTCAAAAAATAATAAGAACCTTCTGGTTATTGACGACTTCTTCTGAAAATGACCTTGAAATAACCTTCTGGTCATTGCCGTAGACCCTTCGTCTGCAAATGACCGTGAAAGAACCTTCTGGCCATTGTCAATAACACTTCTTCACCCAAGAATTTTCACTAAAATGGTTTCTCCTGATGGATACGCCATCGAAGTGTCCTGTCAGCCTGGTAGCTATACTGCTAGCTACTTAAAGTTCGGTGCGTTTCAAAATAAAACTTTACTAAACGTACAATTTTTTCGTATTGAGTACTGTTGGCCTTCCTGAAACCGTGACTTTCAATAGTTTTTGCATCAGTTTGTGAGGTTGTGTTCAGTGAATCGAATTCTAAGTGAATTAAAATGTATAACGTGAGTGCTACAAAGCGAGGCCGACGCTCAAATTTTACGATTGAGGAGGAGTAAATGCTGCTGGAGAAGATAGGGAAAGGAAAACACCTTATAGAATGCAAAACAACAAATAAAATTTCTAATAAAGAAAAGGTAAGTTTCATATAAACACTTAGCTATTAATTTTATTTACATGCCATATTTTTGCTGCAGGATGAAGCTTGGAAACGTTTCCTGCTTGCATTTAATGCAAAATCAATGTGAATGCGGACAATGGACCAAATGAAATCCAAATTCGACAATTTGAAGATGAGGGTCAGGAAGGTCAGGAAGCGAAAAGAGTTACATGAAGGGCAGTGGTGGTGGGTGTTGTATAACAATAAATAACAAAGACTGGACCGTGTCTTTTCTTAACCTGAATCTGTCATAGAAATCCTGTTCATCGTATAATTCGAAATATTTTTTTTCTTTTTCGATAAATTTTCGATTAATAGCTTTCTCATCTTCTGATGAGTTACTTCACGTGGTAAAATTATTGAAGTGATACATTCAAAATATTTTTTTCTTTTCCGATAAATGTTCGATAAATATCTTCCTCATCTTCTGATGAGCTACTTGACGATGTAAAATTATTGATGTGGTACATTGCGCATAGATACACGATGATTTTGTGTATATTTCTGTCTATCCTAAATACGACACAAGCGAGGTTATGTTCGAATTAAAGTTTGCCATGATCTTTGAAACTCCTAACAAAAGAATTTCATTAACTGCGGATGACATTAGTTCAAAAATTAAATCATATTAAAAATCGGTTTTAAGATATTCACCGGTTTATATTTGAATGTTAATAAATTATTGCACCGCTCGAAATGAACAATGCAATAAAATGTAGGATAGGGTTTTATCCAGGCGGGCATATTTTATTCGGACTTTTAGTGTGCAGCATATTTATTTTATATTATTTGCGCCCCATAGCTTTTATGGTTCCCTATAAAATCACACGGAGGGACATTTACTGACCACAACTCGCAACTAATAATATGTAAATGTATTCAGTTTTAATTACGTTTCCACCACCGCCATTGTACCTGCATCTCCATCATAGCAAGGCAACGGCTGGGATAGGGATTTAAGGGGGATCGTAATTAAATAAACCGACTGTAAAAATCCGCGAGAGAAGGCGTATCTTCGGGATCGCAAGGACGACGCATGAATATGTATTTGTTCTTCGGGTTAACGGTCGTCTGGAGCAGATGATATCTTCATTTATGATGCGCGGCGATCTGATCTGGGCTCTTTAAAAGCGGATTAATCTGAGCGTTTCAGGTCGCTCACACACACGAATGTGGGCACATTGAAGTCACGACAGCGCAATATAAGCCCGAAATACACACATTAGCCGCGTTTATATTTCGCATGGAAACCGCATATGCACCGACGTTAACATTAACATTAACATATCAATCCGGCGATCTTTTTTTGCGCGCACGATGCGCGTGTAAACGTTTGGAAATTACCACATCATCCCGACAATTACTGCTTACTTATGTAACACTTCGGACGGACGCGAAGGCATTAAGTAAATAATGAGGCTCGTAAAATTCTTTGGGAGCCGCGAGATGCACCGCGAAGATAGGCTTTAATTCGAATTTTATTCTTGCGCCGGAAAAACGTGCGGTCAGAGAAGCTTAGCTGCTGCGGTTGCGGTCTGCCTTGCAAGTAGCGCTTTCCCGTTTGAAAGTCTACCCGAACTGCCTCGTTTAATAAGTAATAAGGCCCGAGTGAATCAATTAGCCCCGTGGACGGCTCTAACGGTGTCTTTCAATATTAACAACAGCTTCATTGCCCCACGTTAACTCAATAACACCGTAATGAAATAAGTGTGTACAATAGAAGTAGCCAACAAAAAAGGTTCAATTATTCCGGCGCTCACCAGAAGCTATATACACGGTGAGTAAAAAGTATTCAACCTTTACTGTCATTTTTACAAAAAAAAGTTTTTAACAAAAGTTTCATATCTAATTATTTGCCACCTTTTGATGATACCACATTTTTTTTGTGAAACTTGATTTTCTCTTCACGAGCACACTGCTTAAACTGTACGATGCTGTATTAAAAACAAAAAAAGGCAAAAAAGTGTTGGTTGTCCTACCAAAAATATGATGATAGAGTTATAATTTTTTTTTTAGTTCATAAGATGGCATTTTAACTAAGCAAGAAGATACTAAGCTCGCCTGAGCAGCGGAAAATCCAACAGGAAGGAAGAAAGGACCAACAGAAAACTGAAAGAGAAAATAACAAAGAAGAACAAAGCAACGAAAAGATGGAAAAACTGAAAGGAATGATGCAATGTTTAATGCGGGAGGTGAGGAAACACAACGAAGAGCTAAAAAAGACCAACGAAGAGATAAAGAAAAAACAGCGAAGAAAGAACTAAAATACAAAATACAAACAATAAGAAGAGAATCAAATGAGAAGGAAAAAAGGTAGGAAGACGAAAAACAATCGATGATGACAAAAATACAAGACCTAGAGGAACGAGTGGAAAGCGCAGAAAAAGAAAAGAAGAGAAATAATATCGTAATAAAAGAGTTAAACAACAAAGGAGAAAACAAATAAAGACCGAATGGGAAAATAACAAAGAAGAACAAAACAAAGAAAAGATGGAAAAACTGAAAGGAATTATGCAAGATTTAATGCGGGAGGTGAGGAAAAACAATGAAGAACTAAAAAAGACCAACGAAGAGATAAAGAAAAACAGCGAAGAACTAAAAGAACTAAAATACGAAATACAAACAATAAGAAGAGAATCAAATGAGAAGGAAGAAAAGTGGGAAAATGAAAAACAATCGATGATGACAAAAATACAAGACCTAGAGGAACGAGTGGAAAACGCAGAAAAAGAAAAGAAGAGAAATAATATCGTAATAAAAGAGTTAAACAACAAAGGAGAAAACAAATAAACAAAATACCCCAATTAGACCAGTAGTGTCATACATCAATGCACCTTCTTATAAATATCGAAAACTATTAAATAAGATGTTACGGATGTTATGGACCGCAATTTAATCAGGTGTTTTAGCTGCAGTGGTCAGGCTGACTCTTGAAATTTTGCGATTTCATTGTACATATGTTCAGAATTTATTGACATTTCTAATAAATTGACCCCAAAGCATCAATCTGAAAAATACAAAAAATGAATGAAATACCATAAGATTTAATTGAATTTCGTGTAATTTTGTACTAAACAAGAAATTCTATTAAATTTAGAGTTATTCTTCCTGCGCCCACTTTCATTTATGTTACATTTTGTGTGTTTATTTTTAAATATTGTAATTTTAGAAAACGTATAAAATTTTCGCGATTGCATTGTATGTTCAGAATTTATTAACATCTCTAATAAATTGTGTACCTACTGTTTAATGAATTGCAAAAATTTAATTTTTATTTTGGTATAAAGCATCAATCTGAAAACTATTAAAAAGTATAAATGAAATACCACATAATTTATCTTATGGCATTTAATGGTAGCTTTAATAATGTTGCTTTAATATGTTGAAAACTCATAATTCAAATGTTCATAAGTCATTTCTTCGCCTGAAGAAGCCTCAGTATGGCGAAAGAATTGTCGTGAACAGTTTTGAAAACTAAAAAACTTAACATTATTTCATAAATTTTAAGTTTAATAATTATAATACGTATTTGAATTGAGTTTTCTGTAATTTTGAACTAAATATGAAATACTGTAAAATTGCAGAACTTTTAGTAATTTTCTAGATGTTCGAGGGTTGAAGTTTTACAATTTATATTCAATAAAAAATTCCAAATGTTTCTGTTTTGCGACCATTCTCAAGGGATACAAGAACATTATTGAATTGTCTAGTATTCTACTGAATTTCCTGGCATTTGATGGGACTATTAATTGAATCTATGAATATTTCTTTAAAAGGCTTGATAACAGTATAATTCAAGAAAATCCTATGAAATAGGATTTTCTGGAGTTTTATGAAATTTACTGTGTGTATTTATTGGATTGTTTTTATTATGTAACATATGCCATTCCATTTTCTATAACTTTGTTGAAACCGTCAATTGATTTTTCCAATTTTCTAGGATTCATAAAAAAATCTAATGTAATTTTTTATTCCATTATCTATGATTTTCTGAAAACCATCCAATTTTACCGTTAATCCGAAATCCGTTATTTGTGGCAATTTGTTTGATTATTTTCACCTCTTCATTATAATTTATGGTGGACATGGGAACATGTTACAGTCTATGAATGAAACTGTGGAAAGCTGACATTTTACATGAAATTGATTGGTAATAGCTGGCTGGAATTATTGTATTTGTATAAGTATTTTTCCTAATAATTTTTAGGTCTATTTATTTTCTATTTATCTCTCTTGAGATTTTTATCTCTCTTTAGATTTTTATCTCTCTTGAGATTTTTATCTCTCTTGAGATTTTTATCTCTCTTGAGAATGGCAGCAGTACCGAAACAATTGTAGAACAAATCTATAAAACTTGTGAAACTTTACCGTTTACTTTTAAGTGTTTTCTTATTAACCTAACCAGATATTATTTGAACCACTCTCACAGTTTTCCTCTTGTACGCTACAATGTCGCGAATTTTCAAGTTTTGGCTGTCGTTTACTATGATACTCTTCGTTTTAAAAATTCATAGCGCCGGCGGACGTAAAATAAAAATAGTGCGGCTGCAATGTAACCTCGTTTTCTGGAGTAATAAACAGGAAGCGGGACTAATACGATTTCCTCGTGGAAGAGGTGCAATTTGAGAACCGCGCAAGGCAAAGAGGAAAAAAACTGCGTAATTGAAATTCAATAGTTCATGACTCTGGACACGGACTTATTAGGTTTGCTGGCAAATAGAGAAAAATACGTGGAAATGGCTTCACTTGGTGCTTTGATGTCGCATTACTGCAGATATTTTATTTTAATATCGGCGGAAATTTGAAGCCAAGACGAGGAGTTATAATTAAATTTCCGATTAACGAGTGCTGCTCGATGTTTAGTTTAAATTTCAAAGCGACGAATATTCACTCCATTTACTTATTCATCTTGTGCGTTTTTAACAATTTTAACAAGCAAAACTTAGTATTTTGAAGCAAAAAGTTTAAACGAATTTTCTTACATCTATTTGTAATAGTTCTCTGTTTAGTCTGGTTTTTCCAAAGTTGATGAGAAATGATATGAACTTGAATGTAAGTTCCTTTCAATGTAAGTTCCTTTTCTTTTAATGGGCCGGCAGATGGATTTCTAAATTTTTGTTGCGGTACTGATGGATATCCCTCTTCCTGATCATATAATTATGAGTTATTTATTATAGGTTCAATACATATAATAACTCTTTTCGGTTCTCATATTAAGGTTGAATAATTAAATTGGTTATTTGTTGTATTTCCTTAATTATTTTATTAAAATCTTTTGCAACTGGTTTGGAGTGTTCATACACTCATCATCAGGCGAAAATTATAATATAAAACATGAATCCAAAATTAGATACTCTATAAAACATACTCCCTTTATCACTAGAAATAATAAATCAAACTCTTGAATAAACTCAAAGCATATTTAATATTAAATAACCATTATATTCTCATTTAGAATGTTATCAATAGAAATGATAAAATCAAACTTTTGAATAAACTCAAAGCATATTTAATTATGAATAACCATTCTATTCTGATTTGGAATGTTATCACCAGAAATGACAAAATCAAACTTTTGAATAAACTCAAAGCATATTTAATAATGAATAACCATTCTATTCTGATTTAGGATGTTATCACTAGAAATGATAAAATCAATCTCTTGAAAAAACTCAAAGCATATTTAACAATGAATAACCATTCTGTTCTGATTTAGAATGTTCCACAATCGCAATCTTTTCTCTTTTTATACTAAGCAGTTACAATAATTATTATTACCAATCTAAACATCATTATAGAAATTCAGACTCCAATAAACTTAATTGATTTTTTTCTCGGTCCAGCTTTCTCTCGGCGCACTTACGGATTATATGTAAATTAAGTTTCAAAAATAAATATGTCCAAATCACCGCGTCTAATGGATATTTATTGCCTTTCCATGTCAATTTTCGTTAAATAATCCGCTTTTTTTAATCCCCAGGGACTGACCCACTAACATTTTAATGGACTTCCTGTACTTGCACTAATGAGATTAGCTCTCGATAAATTTGTCTTGACGTAACTTTTTTTTCTGTAAGTTGTATGTTAATTATGGTCCTAATTAGAGCCCAGCTTTGCCAAAAATAATGAGTTCATTAGAAGAAACGGGGACCAGATATTCAGTCGTCTGTTGTCCTTTCGTTTTTGATTAATTGAAGTAATAATTTAAATATAACAACATTAAAAACTGTTGATATATTATATCCTACCGCAAAATTATTTTTTTATGACTTATTATATTTTAGGATACTTTGAATAAACTTTGCCGTATGTAAGTTTTTTTTTAAACTGCGTGCAGATAAATTATTTATATTTAACATACACAATTAAGAGAACATATCGTCGGCTTACGAGTGAAATACACTAAGTCCATTTTTTGGCTGTTTTTAGTTAAGTTTTATTTTGATGGTTTACTGAATTGTAACAAATCTCAGGCTCAGTAGGAGTATAGTAAAGGGTCCTGTAGCGGAACTTCCAAATTCTTAACTCATTAAGGCCCAATTGTGCGATCGTGGATCAACCTTGACCATGGTTCAGTTACCTAGGATACAATTGTTATAAGATAAATCATTTGCATTTAACATATACAATTAAGAGGACATATGATTGCTTCATAAAAAATACAAAGTGAATCTCAAGCAACAGTTTTGTCTTATTGTTATGTGTAAAATCCTTTCCGTGTATCTCAAGTAAGAGTTTTGTCTTACTGTCAGTTGTATTGCGTGTAGATAAATCATTTGCATTTAACATACACAATTAAGAGAACATATGATTGCTTCACAAAAAACACAAAGTGAACCTCAAGTAACAGTTTTGTCAATTATTATTTGTACAATCTTTTGTGTGTATCTCAAGTAACAGTTTTGTCATATTGTTATTTGTATAATCCTTGCCATGTATCTCAACTAAGAGTTTTGTCATACTGTTATTTGTATAATCCTTTTTGTATCTTAATATGAATAATTTCTGCCATTTCGTATCAATTCATGACGTGAAAAAACGAGGAATTCTGAGTTGATTCATGTAAAATAATTATAATTAATAAATACAGGGTGTAACTAAAATGCCTGGTCTAACTTCACGAACAAATGTATGTAACAAAACTGTAAAAAAGTAAAAATAGTAAAAAGTTTGATGATTGCTTCACAAAACACACAAAGTGAATCTCAAATAACAGTTTTGTCTTATTGTTATTTGAAAAATCCTTTCTGTGTATCTCAAGTAACAGTTTTATCATATTGTTATTTGTATTGCGTGCAGATCTCAAGGTACAGTTTTGTCTAGTTCTATTTGTACAATCGTTTTTGTGTATCTCAAGTAACAGTTTTGTCATATTGTTATTTGTATAATCTTTGCTGGGTATCTCAACTTAGAGTTTTGTCATACTGTTATTTGTATAATCCTTTTTGTGTCTTAATATGAATAATTACTGCCGTTTCGTATCAATTCATGACGTGAAAAAACGTGGAATTCTGAGTTGATTCGTGTAAAATAATTATAAAAAATATATACAGGGTGTAACTAAAATACCTGGCCTAACTTCACGAACAAATGTATGTAACAAAACTGTAAAAAATTAAAAATAGTAAAAAGTTTGATGATTGCTTCACAAAACACAGAAAGTGAATCTCAAATAACAGTTTTGTCTTATTGTTATTTGAAAAATCCTTTTTGTGTATCTCAAGTAACAGTTTTGTCATATTGTTATTTGTATTGCGTGCAGATCTCAAGGTACAGTTTTGTCTATTACTATTTGTACAATCGTTTTTGTGTATCTCAAGTAACAGTTTTGTCATATTGTTATTTGTATAATCTTTGCTGGGTATCTCAACTTAGAGTTTTGTCATACTGTTATTTGTATAATCCTTTTTGTGTCTTAATATGAATAATTACTGCCGTTTCGTATCAATTCATGACGTGAAAAAACGTGGAATTCTGAGTTGATTCATGTAAAATAATTATAATTAATATATACAGGGTGTAACTAAAATGCCTGGTCTAACTTCACGAACAAATGTATGTAACAAAACTGTAAAAAAGTAAAAATAGTAAAAAGTTTGATGATTGATTCACAAAACACATAAAGTGAATCTCAAATAACAGTTTTGTCTTATTGTTATTTGAAAAATCCTTTCTGTGTATCTCAAGTAACAGCTTTGTCATATTTTTATTTGTATTGCGTGCAGATCTCAAGTTACAGTTTTGTCTATTACTATGTGTACAATCGGTTTTGTGTATCTCAAGTAACAGTTTTGTCATATTGTTATTTGTATAATCCTTGCCATATATCTCAACTAACAGTTTTGTCATACTGTTATTTGTATAATCCTTTTTGTATCTTAATATGAATAATTACTGCCATTTCGTATCAATTGATGATGTGAAAAAACGTGGAATTCTGAGTTGATTCATGTAAAATAATTATAATTAATATATACAGGGTGTAACTAAAAAGCCTGGCCCAACTTCACGAACAAATGTATGTAACAAAACTGTAAAAAAGTAAAAATAGTAAAAAGTTTGAAGATTGCTTCATAAAACACACAAAGTGAATCTCAAATAACAGTTTTGTCTTATTGTTATTTGAAAAATCCTGTCTATGTATCTCAAGTAACAGTTTTGTCATATTGTTATTTCAATTGCGTGTAGATTTCAAGTTATAGTTTTGTCTATTACTATTTGTACAATCGTTTTTATGGATCTCAAGTATCAGTTTTTCATATTGTTATTTGTATAATCTTTGCTGTGTATCTCAACTAAGAGTTTTGTCATACTGTTATTTGTATAATCCTTTTTGTATCTTAATATGAATAATTATTGCCGTCTCGTATCAATTCATGACGTGAAAAGACGTGGAATTCTGAGTTAATTCATGTAAAATAGGTAATTATAATTAATATATACAGGGTCTAACTAAAATGCCTGGCCAAGTTTCACGAACAAATGTATGTAACGAAACTGTAAAAAAGTAAAAATAGTAAAAAGTAACTGGTAAAGGAAAAGTAAAAGTAAAGGTAAAGAGTAATGTGAAAGTAGAGCTGTAAAATAATATGCTGAATTAGATTTTTTTCTTTTTGTTTTTTAGTGACTGTCATCAAAAAAGTTTTACGTTTTCAAAGTTATGAAAAAAATTAAGTTCCGGACTATGTCTATAGGAACTTTTTACACAGTTTTATGCTATCGTTACATTCGTGAAGTTTGGTACTCTGTATTACAGTCTCTCATGTGAACATTATTGAACCTAATAAATTTGGGCAACCTGCGAAAATTGCTGCTGTGCATATTACATTTAATAGAAGCAGAACCGCAGAGGGCGGCCAGGACCGAAAAATACGTCCCTAATGAAATAATAGCAAATTTATGATATGAAGTAATTCGATTGGGCCTGCACAAACCGCACATAAAACGCAATATTTCCATCCTGATTGATGATGAAACGGAATATTAAATTATAGCTGATGCTATTAACATTGTGGGCAGTGTCCCTTGGGTGGCGTGTCCTGGGGGTGGCGAGTGCAGCGAAAACACCGTGACTAACCAAGGGACGGACACGGTTCGTGCATATGCATCCACATTGCGGCAACATGGAACGTAAAAGCCAAAGTCAATAATTAACTCCAAGTTAGCGCAGAGGCGTAAATGAATAAATCGCGAAGTTTCGCGCTAAGTAAGAAGTAATCGCTCTGCAAACGTTTACTAGCGACGCAAGATAAATAATAATAAAAGTTGGGGTGTGCACCCCGAGTCAGCTAAGTGTGTGAGTAAGGTACAGCTGCTGGTGGGGCATTAAAATATGGTAAGAAGGGTTTTGATAAACACTAGGGGGAAGAGAATTATACGTAAGATCCACTGCGGTGGTATTTTAATCCGCACGATTGAATAAGGAGGGGTGCATTAAGTATTATGGGCGAACTATAGAAAACAAGCGCTGGCGATAATTTCAATAAAACTCAATCACGTACCGGTTCTATGGAGTTTAAGAGCTTAATCCCCACATAAAGTGAGGCGTTAAAATCTTAATAACGTAAATTATTCTTATTAAAAAGCGTCAGACTCAGACCACCTTGTCGGGGGATATTGGGAAGCATCAAGTCGTGGCTAATCCGATTCCAACTGGCCACCTTGATCCTAGTGCACTCCAAAATACAACTTGTATTATTATTACTGTGGATTCATATAATTTATACAATGTATCGCTCTTTTTTGTTCAATTTGCTTCTCATAATAACCCATTAGATCCGGCCATTTTCAGAACCCTATTATAGTTCAATAAATTAATATCGCATGAATGTTGTTACTATAAAAGAGTTGGCCTTTATTAAACTAATGTGGTCTGAACATTACATCCATCATGAATACAAACCTGTTCCACATTTCACATCTCCACACCGTCCTTGATGCCACGCGGGGATCCCTTTTGTTGAGCGCAGACGGAAAAAATATCATTCAGCTTGGTAATTAAATTCTTTAATTTCATTTATGTAAGTAACCCCGCCGGCCGTGTTATTTATTATTTCGCGCGGCGTTTTACCTTTCATATCTCACGTGCACTTTATCTCCTCCTCGCTTCTCATTTTTAGCGCAATTACTTTCTTACAGTGGATGCTTATTAATCGTCGCGAGCATAAATCGTACTTCTCACTGACATTTGCCACCACCTTTCAACATTAAACTCTTAATTTAATATCAGAGCTTGGTGGTAAATGTCATGCCAATATTTCAATACAACTGAGAACTTTAAACCAGAACAATATAAAAATAATACAATAGAGCAATACAAATCTGTAGTTTATAAATATGTCCTCAATTTGTACTAAATTTTGAACCAATGGTTATATGCACACACAACATGAAACTTCAAACCGAAACAAACACTGCAACCTTTCAGGCACACACATAAAATAATTGCAGAAAAATTTTGATCTTAGGCAAGAGGAAACAAATAACGCAATCATGCAGGATGCAAGTATCCATTTCCACAAACACGAAGGAACATGAAGACCTAAGACATGCAAGCCATCTGATCCAACCATTAGGTATAAATAAGTTTCCAAAAATCAATGTAGTTAGAACTAAGAAAGGGAATTGTCAGTGGACAAATTCTTACATGTCTTTAAACTAAACAAAACACTTAATTTTTTCTATTTTACAAAGTACAGATTATAAATACTTTTGGTGTCAATAAAATAAATTCCGCTTGAAAATGTTGAAAAGTCCAAATCATTATTAAATATAAATTAAATATAAAAAAAACAAAGGCGGAAAAACCGAGGAATAGCCGAGGACCTAATAAAGATCGCCATCTCTCTGTCTCTCTCTCCATAAATAAAAATTGGAAAACAAATGCTACAATAAATTTGAACTATTTTTCATTAGTACTTTCAATCCTTTTATATTTGATTGACTTCCCCTGTTTCTCCCCCAAGCATGGAGGACACCCCACGGTTTCGTCCCTTCGATCGCGCTTTATTTCTTAGCGGATTATTTTGATCGGCGTACGGCTTTAAATTTCCATCTGACAGTTAAAGTAGTTATTGCTATTTCTCCTCTTTTGTATATAGACAGCTATTTATATCCGGGCGCCCGTTGTTTTCATATTTCCCCCCATTCCGCTTTGCGAATCGATGTGATATGGATAAGGAGCGTGTCGTTTTCTGCCCCATGAAAATGAGGATGTAATCCTCGAATTCACGATTTGTTTACGAGTTTTATATGTTTGATAGGTTTACTTCAAATCAAATAATATGCAATTGTTAGATGGACAGGTTAGAAGGGGGATTTCAGGAGTGACGTACTTACGTAAGTATTAGGGGGAGAGGTTCAGATAAATCATTTCTGGCAACATGAAAACATTTAAATTTATCTTCCTATTTTCCACAAGTATTAACGTTTTAGAATAACACATCTGAAGATGGCTCACAAATAGCCGAAACTAGCCGGGTGAAAAACAAATAATAAACATAATAAAAACAACATAAACTGAGAAACATCTTTATATTTAAATATACTACGAGTAAGTACTCGCAATAAAGAAGAAAGAAAACAATAAAAAATATTAATGTTTTAGTTTCTTCCGCAAAAATCTGACCACATATACCTACTTCACAGCAATTATACCTTCAATTTTCCAACAATTTAATTTATGTGGGATTTTTTTACACCCTTCGGTCAAAATTTTGAATGAATTCTCAAAAACTCTGGATAATTCTTGACAATTTTATTAAAAATTGTGAGTTGTTTAATTACTCCTCTTCTTCGCAATTATGAAAATCTTACAATCCATGCAATTACAAAAAAAATCTATAGAAATCCAGCAAGATTCATATTATCACAACGAATTTCTATTGCTTTTACTAAATGTGGCAAATTTCAAGCAGTTTCTTTTGGTACAATGCAAAATTCTTCAAAATTCTATGAAAACTTAACTTAAATTGATCTTTGTGAATATAAGTTGTTTTCATAAAATGTATCTGGCAACTGTAACTGTTAATTAATTAATCTCAGAATAAAACACTACTATGTTTTTTACTAAACAATTTATTGTGTATAAAAACATAGTAGTGATTTTTATATTACCACGTAGTAAAGGTCCCAATCCCAACCATCTTGATGATATTAATTAATTGAAAAATAAAAATTGCTGAGCCGATTTATGTATAGTTTTTTTTTTTTAATTTTGATAGCTACTGATGAAAAATTGAAAAGAATTGAATTCTCCTGGTAAGTTTTCAAAATCTGCCATCACTGTATATAATGCAATTTCTTAAAATTCATGAAAAGTGTAAATATAAATAAATCGAAAGATAAAAATTACAGTGAGAATATGTCACGTTATTTTATTATATTATCAGGACTATTAGGGACTATCAGTACCAAGTCGATTTTGAAAGTTTAATGTTTGTGAATTTATGTCGTCATAATATTTGTATTGCAACTGTTTATTTACAATAGAACTAACTACTCCAAATTAAAACGGCGATAAACAAAAGAATTCCGACGTTGTCCTTAATTTGACAATTTCATGTATTTATAAAAAGTTCAGTATTGTTATACATAGCGTTCAAAAAAGTGCAAAAATTACTAAAGAAAACGTAGGAAAGTCTTTTGCGATTGTTCTGGATAACTTTTACGCTCTATACTATTCAATATAACGGTGCTGAAATGTTTTCTAGGATACAAGCAAACGATTGAACTAGATTTTTAAAATGTCATTATTTATAATTATTTCGTTGGAACTACATGGACAAGTTGACTTTCTTGAACGCTCTGTATTTGGGAAATTTGGAAATCGATTGTTCAATTTTGGTGTCTTTTTTAATGTATTTTTTCAGCTTTATTCATAAAAAAGAAACAAAAAATGTTTACTATATCTCGTTTCGGCAGCTGTCCAACTAAATTGTAGATGGACTTTCGAATATCCACTTTATATGCCATTTTGCAAAGGTCAGACAAAAATGTGAAATGTCATACTAATTGACAAGAACCCTAGCAACATGTTTCTCCATAGTAGACTAGATGTAATGGTTTTACCATGTCAAGTAAAGCAATTAAAAAAAATCCCAAAACTTATGTAACAGGAGTTAGAGTGACTAATTTGTAGATTTGGTAATAATCTAAAATATTGGTTCAAGTTTCATGATTGTTCTTGTACATTTTGTTTTTCATTTCATGTACTTTACAAAAATCTAAGTTTCAAGTCTAATTTGAAAATTTTAATGTCCGTTATTTAATGAGTTATAAAATTATGATAGTTATTGAAATATTGATTCATTTTTCAAAAACATCTTTAGAATTTGTTTAAATAATTGCTAATATAATTGTACATAAATATCTAAGCGAATTGAGGAAGATAGAAAGAGCATTTTAAAGATTGAATGATAGTAGATAATATTTTTTGGAATTATGAGCTGGTTTTATGGCCAGTTCATGTTTATTTTTAGAAATTTTCAAATCTTGACATGCTGAATTTTACATGAATATCGCAGGACTGCGAAATTTAATCAGATTTTCATGGATATATTATGTATCAAAGAGTTTTGTAAATTAAAGCGTGAAATTTTCTTTTTCTTTTATTGGTGGATTTATCAAGAGATCTACAAATGAAAATTGTCAGTAATTTTGAATGAAAATACTATATAGAATTTGTTTGACAGTGAAGCATAAATTCATGTAAGTTTGTCATCTTTATGTTGTCATGTAATTTTAAGTTCATAATCTTTGTAATCTTTAGAAATTTGCAAATCTTGGCATATCTGAGTGTTAATTTTATGGCATTTGACGTACTTTACAAAAATCTGAGTTTTATTGTGTAAATTGAAAATTTTGATGTCGTCCGTTAGTGAGTTCTAATCTTTAGAAATTTTTCAAATCATTGCTAATTTAATTGAACATGATCATGAATATCTCAGAGAATTGAGGAAGATAGAAACAGCATTTTAAAGATTGTATGATAGCGCATAATATTTTATGGAATTATGAGCTAGTTTAATGGCCAGTTCATGTTTATTTTTAGAAATTTTCGAATCTTGGCATGCAGAATTTTACGTGAATACAGCAGGACTGGGAAATTTAATGAGATTTTCATGAATATCATATTATCTTTTTTTTTTAATGGTGGATTTGTCATGAGATTTACAAATGAAAATAATCAATAATTTTGAATCAAAATATTATAGAATTTCGTTGTCAGTGAAACATTAATTCATGTAAGTCATGAATTTTACATGAATATGGATTCCTAAACATGAGCCTAACAATAATTGTTAGAAATTAAAAAAAATCAAGAAATATTGATAACTCTGAAAAACTATAAAACAATAGAAAAACTCATAGAAAAAAATTAAGAAGTCATGAAATTTCTATTATGAAATTATCAACTAGTTTAAAAATGATGAAAATATATGACATTTTCTTGTTATTTTATAGTTATATTGATGATTTATGAAGACATTTGCCTAAAGACTTAAAATTTGTTAGAACTAAATAATATCTCAGATTTTTTTTGTGAAAATTCAAAAATTTTTTAGTCACTGAAACATCCATTGATGCATTAGTCTTCAGGAAGTTTGAAGTCTAATCGGCATACAGAAATTTCTATAAATGTCTTGTGGAAATATTAAGAGTTTTAAAAGAAACCACGATATATGAAATGTTCATCTTGTTTCTAAGGTCTATTGATCTTTTGGTCTATTAATTGTTTAAGAAGAGATATACATTTACAGTTACATGGGAGTTAAAATTTGTTAAAACTGAATAATTTTTTCGTGAATATATTAGAGAATAATCTAGCAAGATTTAAACTGTTGGTTATCACTGAAACATCCATTAACGTATATCTTTAGAAATTTTCAAAGCTAGACATACAGTATTTTACATGAATATCTCAGAAAATTTTAAGGATTGAGAAATTTCACGAAATTTCCATGAATGTTTTATTGATTTATCACGAGTTTTGAAAATGATGGATTTATATGAAATGTTCTTGTACCTTTTATGGTACATTGATGATTTACGAAGAGATTTACCAACATTCCCAAAATTTGTTAAAACTGAATAAAATATAAACTATAATGCAATAATTTATTTCGTGATTATATTATAGAATAATCTAGCAAGATATAAAATTTAGGTAGTCTCTGAAACATAGATTCCTGTATATCTTTAGAAATTTTCATATCTTGGCATACAGACGTTTAGATAAATGTCTTAAGGAAATGATATAATTGAGAAATTTCATGAAAATTCCACGTATATCTTATGAAATTATCACGAGTATTCAAAATTGTGGCGATATATGAATTTTCTTATTATTTTTATGGATGTGTAGTAATTAATCTATACTTCATTCTTAATTTTGGAGAAGTTGTATTTATGACTTGATAGTGAGTTCTAAGGCTACCTCAGTCTACATATTATTCCATAATCCTAATCCCAATAGAATAATAACTGATGACCATATTTACGGTAGATTGTCATATCACCACAGTTGTATTGTTGATTTAAGAGATTTTTACCAACGAATTAAAAATTTGTTAAATATGAGTTTTCGTAGGTTTTTTATAATACCTATAAAAAGTGGCGTTTTACTGCCCCAGTTCTTGCACGGGAACTGACTCATGACCATATTTATGGTAGACTATGATATCACCGCAGTTGTATTGATGATTTTAGAAAAGATTTTTACCAAGGAATTAAACATTTGTTAAATGTGAGTTTTCGTACGTTTTTTTAATACCTATAAAATGTGGCGGTGGACTGCCCCACTTCTTGCATGGAAACTGACTTCATGCTACATAAAGTTTACTCGGTGCGATTTAATTGCTACAATAAGTCCTCATGGCTTGGTGTGACCATCTTTCATCATTTACACTACTGAGGGAGCGTTATTCCTTTGAGGTGGTTAACAAATTGGCAGACGGAACGACTTAATCCGTCCCCCTCAAAAATACGTCTTGCCTGCAATCGGCTCCCCTCACAAATGGCGGTATTAATAATAATGCGCGACTCGAACGCACGGAGTATCTCTGCGTCTACCTTCGAGGATCGCGACGCTGATTTCTTAAAAGCATTCCTGCATAACGCCTGAACGTATGAATGTATATCTTCAGCGTAAAGATATTCGGAGAAATATTGATGTAGTTTTCGAGTAAGTTTCGATGTAACTCAACGGTCCCCTATCGCTTTTATTGGGTGTATCTTGAGTACAGCTAGTGCAAGAATTATGATGGGGGCCGTGAACAGGGTGAGCTACATCCCCGCGCATCGCCATTTCCTCTAAATAAACTAATCTCGGATAACGAAATTTATTACCTGCCCCAGATTTATGCGTTGTAAAATCGGTGGTCGTGGGAGGCGCAGCTGAAGGGTTGTGAGGGCAGCAGCAGTTGTGAAATATAGAAAAACACTTTCAATGAAAATTTGTTTTATGGCTCGTAATGTAATTTTTTTTATCTCTACCATGATTTACGCGCGTGTTGTTATCGTATTTTGTAATGTGACCGATACACATAAGTATAAATTTTGTATATCGGCGCAGGATTTCGGTTCAATAAATTTGCTTATACCCGCCTTATGGTGCTGTAAATAAAACCGCGGCGGGCGAAGAAACGTCCGCAATATATAAGGAAACTTTGCGGATTTAAATAACACCACTGGGATATTTTCTAATGGAAAACAGCGCTTCATAAATTCATAATCGAGCCTCAGCACTTCAATTTAATCCGCATTAATCATTCAAAGTGCAGCGTTGTTTTGTTGCGCGGGATCCAAGAAGTTCTGGTCTATAGATCAGCGTCCCAAGATAATCACTCATGATGACCATTTACTAACCCTTGGTCGCAGTCTCCGCCATTTGTCTCTATCTATCTTAGTTTGAATTGACGCGGGGACGTCTCGTCAAGCCAGCCTCGCCCGTGGGGAATCTAATGAATGATTTCTAATGCCTTCTTTTGAATACCGAATCGGAAAGCAATCCGCAAATGTGGGGGCTGTTTTTTCCACCGCTTGCCACCCTCCGGCGCAAACACACCGACAATGCCGCGGTAATGCGTTTTGAATTACCCGGGCAAACATAATCGCTTCGGTAATTTTTAAAGTGCCCTGGCGGATGTTGAAACTCCAACTAAAGCTGCCCTTAATTATCATAATTAAGTTAATACGGCCGGATGTGTGTTTAACGTAATGCGATAACGCGACCTCAGCGTGAGGTATGCTGCGTGGCTCACGCTGAGGTCGTTAATGAGGTCGCGCTCGCGGTCGAAACGTTCTGTGCGAATTGTGCCTCGCGCTTTGAAGATGAATTGTTAATTTTCCGACGCGCCAACCGCGGAGTTTATGGTCAGCTTTATTTAGTTAACACCGAACCAGCGGTTAGTTGGTTTCTTGGCCTGCAATTTAATAATTCAAACTCCCGAATTTCAACGTTTTATTACTCCCTAAATTCTATTAGGCCCGTTTACATTCAACATTCCAGCAACTCATGAAAGATACAATTCTTTAACATCGTTCCAGAACATTCATCCAGAACAACGTTCTTTGGGGAGTTGCTTCTAATTGGCAAAGGGTATTTGTTGGGCAAAAAAGGATCATGCGACTTATTCTCAATATAGACTTTTGAGACTCATGTCGTCCGTATTTAATTAGGCACAACATTTTAACTCTCCCATATTTATACATTTATATAACATTGTTAATGGTCAAGCAAGGAATTACAGATTTTGTAAAAAAATCTGCTCTTCACAACTATACACACGTCATTCTATGTCAGTATTAGTTGTCCAACATAATTCCTCTAAATTTGAAAGATCACTACATTACATAGGGGTTAAATTATATACAAAACTACCACTTCGGGCACAACAAATGAACTACAAAAAATTGTGTCATATAAGACACTTTCCAATTAATAAATGCTTCTATATAAGACACTTTCCAATTAATAAATGCTTCTATTCTACTAGGGATTTTTTAATGACTTGAGTTTACTTTGGGTGGAGATGTTTCATAATTTAACTGGTTTTTCTCAAAAAAATGTTACTTCTGTTAAGAATGTTTTTTAATTAAAAACGGCACTTGGTGTATTTTATGTATGATTTTTAATATGTACTAAGTATATTTTTATAATGTGATGTATTATATATTTGTGTTACTGACAAAACAAATATCATGTAAATGATCAAATGTTAAATAAACTATTTATCTATTTATCTATTTTGAAATTAATCCGTTCTTGCAAAGAAGTATTGCATACAAATGAAGTTTTTAATGACCCATTAATAGTTCTAATATAACAGAAGTAGGTGTACTTATCGAAAATCAATATTAGAATGAATGTAAATATGCAGTATTGTTTATATTCGTATTAGTTTACTCTAGGTAGAACGCAATTTCACATTTGTACTTATTACAAATTAATTAAATTAGTCTAGAAACGTTGTAGTACATATAGCCAGAATACATATATAACGTATAACGTATAGCCACAGCATATGTTTTTTTTCAATAATATATGTATTATAGAAGAAGTAGCAGAAATATTCCACTAAATCGCCAAAACAACCTAATTGTAGCCAGTAAAATAAAATAAAATCCCAGTATATCATACAAATTTCCATTAGATGATAAAGTATTGAATGTAAGTATTTGAATATAACTGATCGGTTGAAATCTACAATGAGCAAAAATGTAGAAAATACACAAATTAGAAATACATTAATTCCAAAATTACAATTTTTCAATAGTAATTGTAATTTACAAGAGGTGCAGAAATATTCCACTAAATCGAGAAAAAAAAACCAATTGCAGACAGTAACATAAAATAAAATCCCACAATATCATACAAATTTTCATTCGATGATGTAAGTATTTGAATATAACTGAATCGATTGAAAAATCTTCAATGAGCAAAAATGTAGAAAATCCACAATTGCAAATACTCTAATTCCAAAATTACAATCAATTCACATCGACAATGTAAATGAAACTAATATAAAATGACTAATATATAAAAAAACACTAATTCAAAACACAAAATATCCTATTTATAACCTGATATAATAAATAATCTTAATTCTGTAAAGAAAATCAAATACTAATAAATTTCGGAAAATGCCATCTCATATCAGACATATATTACAGAAATGCAAAACATTCCTGATTGTGTAATCAAAATATATACTATATCTGAATATAAGTATAGAAACAAAATCAAAATCCACTAAATTTCCAAAATGGCCATTTAAAAGACATACACAAATACTAAACACTAAATTTACAATTTACTCAATCTCAAAATACACAAAATTTCAAAAATTACCATCTCATATCATACACATTTAACAGAAATGCAAAATAATCCTGATTGTGTAAACAAAATATATACTGAATGTGATATAAGTATACAAAAAAAATCAAAATACACTCAATTTCCAAAATGACCATTTAAAAAGAAATACACAAATACTAAACGCTAAATTTACAATTTACAATCTTATAAGTATGACACATAATCCTAATTGTGTAAACAATCTCAAAATACACGAAATTTCCGAAATTGGCATCTCATATCAGACATATTTTAAAGAAATGCAAAATAATTCTGATTATGTAATCAAAATATATACTGACTCTGAATATAAGTATACAAACAAAATCAAAATACACCCAATTTCCAAAATGTCCATTTAAAACGAGATACACAAATAGTAAACACTAAATTTACAAATTGCAATCTTATAAGTATGATAAATAATCCAAATTGTGTAAACAAACTCAAAATACACGAAATTACCATCTCATATCACACATATTTTACAGAAATGTAAAAAAATAATCATGATTGTGTAATCAATATATATATATATATATATATATATATATATATATATATATATATATATATATTCACTCAATTTCCAAAATGATCGATGAAAAAGCAATACACAAATACTAAACACTAAATTTACAATTTGCAATCTTATAATTATGATAAATAATCCTAATTGTGTAAACAATCTCAAAATACACGAAAGTTTCGAAATTACCACCTCATATCAGACATATTTTACAGAAATGCAAAATAATCCTGATTGTGTGATCAAAATATATACTAAATCTGAATATAAATATACAAACAAAATCAAAATACACTAAATTTCCAAACTGACCATTTAAAAACAAATACTAAACACTAAATTTATAATTTACACTCTTATAAGTATGATAAATTATCCGAATTGTGTAAATAATCTCAAAATACACAAAATTTCCGAAATTTCCATCTCATATCAGACATATTTTATAGAAATGCAAAATAATCCTGATTGTGTAATCAAAATATATACTGAATGTGAATATAGGTATACAAACAAAATCAAAATACACTCAATTTCCAAAATGACCATTTAAAAAGAAATACACAAATACTAAACGCTAAATTTACAATTTGCAATCTTATAAGTATGACAGATAATCCTAATTGTGTAAACAAACTCAAAATACACGAAATTTCCAAAATTAGAATCTTTTATCATACATGTTTTAGAAAAATGCTGAATAATTCTAATTGAGTAAACAAAGTTTTGCAATTTTTAAAATTTTAGGATGATTACATTAGAAATTATACTATATGTCTATACATCTACATACATATGTCTATACTATATGGCCATACATGTCTAATATTTGTATTTCACGAAATTTCCGAAATTACCCTCTCATATCAGACATATTTTATAGAAATGCAAAATAATCCTGATTGTGTATCAAAATATATACTGAATGTGAAGTATACAAACAAAATCTAAATAAACTAAATTTCCTCAACGACCATTAAAAAAATACGCAAATACTAAACACTAAATTTACAATTTACAATCTTATAAGTATGACAAATAATCCTAATTATGTAAACAAACTCAAAATACACAAAATTTCCGAAATTACCATCTCATATCAGACATATTTTTCAGAAATGCAAAATAATCCTGATTGTGTAATCAAAATATATACTGAATCTGAATATAAGTGTACAAACAAAATCAAAATACACTAAATTTCCAAAATGACCATTTTAAAAGAAACACACAAATACCAATTTAAAATCTTATAAGTATGACAAATAATCCTAATTGTGTAAACAAACTGAAAATACACGTAATTGCCGAAATTACCATCTCAAATCACACATATTTTGCAGAAATGCAAAATAATCCTGATTGTGTAATCAAAATATATACTGAATCTGAATATAAGTATACAAACAAAATCAAAATACACTAAATTTCCAAAATGACCATTTAAATGAAATACTAAACACTAAATTTAAAATTTACAATCTTATAAGTATAATAAATAATCCTAATTGTGTAAACAAACTCAAAATACACGTAATTTCCGAAACTACCATCTCATATCAAACATATTTTACAGAAATGCAAAATAATCCTGATGGTGTAATCAAAATATAGACTGAATGTGAATATAAGTACACAAACAAAATCAAAATACACTAAATTTCCAAAATTTGAATATTTTATCTTACATGTTTTAGAAAAATACTAAATAATCCTAATTGAGTACACAAAGTTTTGCAATTTTAAATATTTTAGGTTGATTAGATTAGTAGTAATACTATATATCTATACATCTACATACATATGTCAATACCATATGACCATACATGTATAATATTTGTATTTCGATTCTTGAGCTTCATAAATATATAGTGTATATTACAGAAATGCAAACTAATCCTGATAGTGTAATCAAAATATATACTGAATCTGAATATAAGTATACAAACAAAATCAAAATACACCAAATTTAATAAGAAGTACTAAACACTAAATTTACAATTTACAATCTTATAAGTATGACAAATAATTATAATTGTGTAAACAAACTCAAAATTCACGAAATTTCCAAAGTTAAATCTTTTATCGTACATATTTTAGAAAAATTCTAAATAATCTTAATTGTGTAAACAACGTTTTGCTATTTTCAAACATTCAGGTTGATTTTTTAACCTAACCCTCATTTTTTTTAAATATAACCTTTTTTTTAATTCTAGTGACTTTTTACATTGGCCAGCAAAACTGTAACCCTAACAGAGCCAACTTAGCTTAAAATTAAAATGAAACAGAGTTTATGTGAGATTTTTGCTTCATTCTATATTTCTAGATTTATACAAATATCTCTAAATAAATAATGATTTTGATGAAATCCATTGTATGTCCGTTATATAGAATAATATTAATATTTCACAAATATTCACCTATTGACCATAAACCAATTAGGCCTATACATAGGCGAATTTAGTAAATAAATCGTAGAAAATACATGTGCAGTAAATTACTGCTGTGTATCAATTATAAATTCAAACACAAAAACACATAAAATTATTAATAAAATTTAATAAATAAAACCCCAATTAATATCAAATAATAATTTTACAACATACACACAACATATTGCATGATTAAAAAACTAGTTTTAATTAGGTGTAACGTTTTTAAATCAATACGGCAGTAAATTCCCAGCGTGGACAAATTTTTAATTAAGCCCTTGATAATTATTCAAATTAAAATATTGCCGTGCCTCACACAGGCGTGCGGTTTCAATTAAAATAATGTTTACAATATAAGCTTTAATTTTAAAATCGCATCGGTTATTAATAACTATTCTAAACCGCTGGTGTTTTTTATTAATTTCAATATAATTTCGATAAACCATATAGTAAATTGAAAATATGAATAGTCGCGAATGTAATTGAAATGAATTTTATACACGGCACGTTTATTTTATTTGATTTCTATATTTCAATGCAACTTTTCAATGAGTTACATAACTTCATTGAGTTTTTGCCTGTGTTTTGTAAAATTGAGATCTAGTAGAGACGTACTAAAATATCTTAGAGATTAGTACCAATGTAGTTCAAGAAAGTTCTTCAGAGTTCAGTTCAAGTATAGTAGTTTTGCAATGTGCAATGTGAGAATGCTTTGAGATTGCTAACCTCCGAATAAGAGATGGCATTATACGAAGAAGAAGAGACGTGCCCTCATACAATATTCACATTACAAACGTACTACATACATTACAAACATAATTACTTTATCGTGTATTATTATTAAATTAAACTGCCAATATACATTACAAGCATAATTCCAATTCACTTCATCGTACATCATTATTAAATTAAACTGCTTCTACATATTTCGATTTTATCCCGCATAGATATCGTGAATTCGTTCGAAAAATTAATCTACCTAAAAATATCGGGCTGTAATCCGATCCGATTTGACAATCGGCCGAACATCCACAATGCGTATCATTCAAGTTTCCATAAATTAACAGCGCAAATTTTAATCACGAAATGGATAGATTATCGTAATCGACTTTGATTCGGGGATGCAAACCTAATCGAAAATGTTTTACATGATTTAATAATATTTGTCATTTTCAATGAGTTCCATTACAATGGAATGGTTGATGATTTATACACAGATAATATAATTTTTGTTCATTGTTTCAAAACAGATATAATACTGAATAGCTCGCTAAGTTTTCGCGTACTTTGATGTTGCTAAATTGATTCAGTGTTTTCGTAGTAAGTATTTCCGACGTTTTAAAACCACTTGTGGTATTATTTATTACAATTGTTGTTTACGTTTATATCAATCAATGAATTTAAAAATGCATCCAGCATTTTGCTCCAAAATATTAATGAAACTTTCTTATCTAATTCAGCTATGAAATTACAAAATCATATAAGTATGTGACAATTCAATAGGAACGGGGGGGGGCAAAAGGCAATCAAAGGGGCAGTGCAGGAGGAGAAGAAGAAAGGCAAGAACACAGTGAAAATAGGATACATGAAGATATAAAACAGAAAAGAATAAGAAGCAAAATAGAAACGACGTTAGAACAAGTCAAAGTAGATTCAGAACATTGTTGAATCAACACAAGATCACATATTTACAATAGAGCAATTAATAGAAAAAGTGGTGCAAAGAAGACAAACAATGTATCTAGGTTTTATAGACCTGAAAAAAAAGTACAGCAACAAAGATTATGGAGTATATTAAAGAAAAGAGGAATAGATAGTTCCTTATATCCTTTTTTCTTGACTTACAGTCTTTCATCTTTTTTGCAGTATTTCGTTTATTCTAGTATCCCACTCATGTCTTGGTCTTCCTTTATTTCTTACTCCTACTGGTCTGGCTTCCCACACTCTTTTCACTTGAGAGCCTTTTCCATTCTAATTAGTTGGCCCCACCATCGTAGTTGCCTTCTTTCAATATATTCACTCAGCTTTTCTATCTCTAAGTTCTCTCTAATATCTTCATTTCTTATTTTGTCTAATATTGTCTTTTTTACCACTTTCCTCAGATATTTAATTTCCATCGATTGAAGTCTGATTTTATCTCTTCTTGTTGATACCCATGTTTCACACCCATAAGTTAATATTGGCCTACATTTATACAATTTCATCTTGGTAATATTAGATATATCTATGTTGTTTAATATAATTCTATTCGTTTCATAATATACATTTACTGCTATGTTTATTCTTGTGCTCATTTCAATGTCATTTTTTTCATCTTTGTTTATAGTGACAGCTAAATATTTAAAATTATACCTGCTCCATCTTAACATTATCTAGTTCTACTCTTATTATTTCTTCACCTCCCATCAGCATTACCTTAGTTGTATATATTATCCTGTATGTAAAACGCCTACACCGCAAGGTATAAATAAGGCTGATAAATAATAGTAATAAGTATGTGAAAAATGATTATCTGTACTGAGACATACGAATAACTTTTCTATTAGAATATATTTAGATGTATTTGATATAATCACCAATAATAAGAATGTGAATATGAACGTTTGTTAATTTAACATTCTTGTGTGACTGTTTGTAATTTGTGTTTCTAATAGAATTAACTCGGTTAGTACTGAAACAGCACTGAGTCCCTGGAAATTAATTAGACGGTTTTATAGGCTATAACTTGGGTTAAACTGCGAGGAAAATGTGACCCCCGTCCTCTTCAAGATGCTGGGATGAGATACATGTCAAGGCCGAGCTTTATCTGCTGTGTGATCCTGATTGGCTTATTTTCATCATCAGCAGTAGGCTGTAACAATAGTCTTTACACAAGCGTTATTATTTATTGCATCGTATCCATTAGTATGGTAATAGTGTACTGAACTTTTTTATTCGTGATTTCTCAGAAAATGTTATTCTTCATTAGTGCTTTTAATTGGTTTTGGAAAAATACAAACTTTTACAAACAATAACATTTTCTGAGAAATCACGAATACATAAGTTTCCCATATATTCCATACTTAGGTAGACACGTATATTTTTATTTAAATGGCATACAATTATTTCTAGTATTTACGAGGGCTGTTTGACGGAAGAGTGACTTTTCAAAGGTTGGTAACACTTTCGTTATAATGATTATGTTGCTAGCTCCTGAGGTCTTTCGGAGGTCTACTGTCAAAATTTGGCACCAATCTGACAGATAGATTATGTTTTATACTTATTTGAAGGAAACTGTTTTCGTTGTTTTGTAAATATGTAAAAAAAAAAATTCGAGTGTTGATTAAACATTATTTTTTACGTGAAAAAACAATTAAAGAAACCGAGGAAAAGTTACGTAAATATTATCCAGAATCTGCTCCGTCCCATGGAATGATTTGTAAGTGGTTTCTGCTTTTAAAAGTGGCCATATGAGCACGGTTGATGCAGATCGTCCGAAACCATCATTTACTGTGACTACTCCAGAAATGGTTAATAAACTCTATGGCCTTGTAATTGGCAATCGTCGAATAAAAGTTTGTGAGATAGCTAATGAAGTAAACATCTCAACCGAACGGGTATACAATATTTTGCATGAACATTTCAATAAGAAAAAGCTATCCGCGAGATGGTTGCCGCGTTTGCTTAATGGTGATCAAATGCGCGCTCGCATTAAGAATTCAGAAGAATGTTTTGCCGTTTTCAACGTAACTCAAAGGATTTTTTTCGTCGATATGTCGCAGTAGATGAAACTTGGAAACATCATTATACTCCAGAAACAAGAATACAGTCTAAATACTGGATTTCTCCATGCGAATATGCTCCCAAAAAGGCAAACACACTTTTTTCGACCAATAAGGTCATAGCCACAGTTTTTTGGGATTCTAAAGGTGTAATCTTTATTAATTGTTTACAAAAAGGATAAACCATAACTGGCCAGTATTATGCTGATTATGCAGACATGTATTGATGCCGAACTTGAAAAACAACGACCGCATTTGATGAAGAAAAAAAGTGTTGTTCCATCACGATAATGCGCCCTCTCATTCGTCTGCAATTGCTACAACTAAATTGACTGAATTGCATTACGAATTACTGCTTTATCCGCCATATTCGCCAGATCTGGCTCCCAGTGATTTCTTCTTATTTCCAAATTTAAAAAAATGGCTGTGTGGAAAAAGATTTCAGGCAAATGAAGAGGAGATAACCGACACAAATGCATATTTTGAAGACTTTCCGAAAGATTACTTTTTGGAAGGTTTAAAAAAATTGTAAACTCGCCGGGCTAAGTGTGTACACTTGAAAGGGTGTTATGTTGACAAATAAAATATATTTTGAACAGAAAAATAACGTTTTCATTAAAAAGTCACTCTTCCGTCAAACAGCCCTCGTATATCAAGCACGTTTGCATTGACATGTTTGTACATGTTGATGAATGCAAGCCGAAATGAGTTATTTTTTACTACTGTTTTTGTTAAATAGATTCAATTTATTTCCAAGCACTTGTGTAGTTGTGGGTTTTAGTTTGGACTAATCAATAGTCGTATGTTCGAGTTTCGCCCTGGATTGTATTAATATGGTTCAACATACAATTTCTCTCGAAATTTGAATTGAGGGCATTTTAACCATGATAAGCCCAATGAATTCGGTAATTGATTCGCCGATATTTCGGCGATGCATCTCGTAAATATGCTAATGTTGTTAGGAAAAGGTTCGGAGAGGAATATAATTAGCATTTTTTTGCCAAAGCCCGAATGATTTATAAATATTTAACGTTCTTTGTAGGTGTTTTAATAGCTTCTGACGTGGTACTATAAAATTAAGACTTCACCCAACCCAACTGATTTGCAATTTAGACGGGGATTCCCCGGGCGTGTTCCTACTTTGCTCACGTCCTCCCTTGTTGCGCGTTACGTATTCCGTGTGATTTATGTAAAAATGAAAGTCAACTATAATAAATATCAGTCTCCCTGCCCGTGCGGATGATGTGATGGCGGCGGCGCGAGAACAAAGGGAGTTTTAAATTCGTCGGCGTTTTAGTGGAACTTTGTTCCGATGATCGATTTTACGGGCCGAATCTGACATGCATCATCTTCCGAATTGTATTTTCTCTCGGATATTGAGTAAACACTTTAGGGATTTAAAGTTTTCGCCGGGTGTAATGCAAATTTCCCCGCGCACACATATGTAATCTGCAAAACTCTTTTGTGGGGAAAGCTGAAACAACTTTTTTTTTAGTTACTTTTCATTTGGAAGTTCTTCAGTGAAAGCGACGCACTCCGGGGACGAACGACAGACGGCTTTATTACGCACACCAGCTGGAAAATCGCGACGGGGGCGATTTTTTTATCGCATATTTATTGGCGGATAATGGCGCATAAAGCGCTACAATGGCTGTCGATACAAACAAATAAAATTCTCCAAACAACGGGCCGTTACAATGCCCCGGTAAATAAACTTATTGTCGCAGGGCAGAGCGTCCAACAATGGGCTGATTGTTCCGTCCCCCGGGGGAAGCGAAGGCCGACGTTTCGCCATCCCCGAGGATCGAACCGTCGGCCTGGGGAATAGTAAGTGAGGGAAAATAATCATGACACATGGACTTTATTCTTATATGACCCGCATTTTAACGCGGAGAGCAACTTTCAGTCTGGAGAGACTAAAGCAAAACGTCGCACATAAATATTGTGCTCAAGCTGTTACGATATTTTACTCTCAGCGAAATTTGAATGTAATAGTAAAATGCACGCTTTTCACAATGAGGAATTACTCATTTCCAACAGAAAATATAGTTTACAGTATATTCGCTAGCACAAATACTAACGATAATTTTGCAGATATAATAATAATAATTACTATCGAATCGTATGTATTAACGGTTTATTGCATCCAGTGCCGTAGTACTTATTGCAATAGATTGAATGGAAATAATGAATACCAATATTAAGGCCCAGTTGTACGATCGTGGATCATCACTGATCATCATTGGTTCAGTTACTTAGGATTCATTTTTTATGCCCAGTTGTTCGAACATGGATCATCCTTGATCGTGGTTTAGTTTCTAAAGATACCATTGTATTAACAATTGTATGCTAGTTAACTAAACCATGGTCAAGGATGATCCACGATCGTACCACTGGGCCTTAATAGAATGGTATCCTTGGAAGCTGAACCGCGATCAAATATAAATCACGATCGTACAACTAAGCCTACCTATTGCACAATGTTTCTCTTTCATTAATATAAAGAAGCAAAAGTTATAAAATGCCTTAGAAGCTGAGAAGGATGAAAATATTTATTGAACTATATATATGTACAAGTCCACATTTTCAGTAAATATTAAGTATATCAAATATTGTTCCACGGATATTTTAGTTAAACCATATATTTTCTACAATTTTATCTTATAAAGATTTTATATTTCTGTCGCTTAGAAGCAAAACCCAACCAAATCACAACTATTCAAAATATAAGTATAATAGAAAATAAAATACGGAACACCTTTATCACAAAAAATCATTTATTTACTAGTATTTTTGTTCTGCGCTTTCTTGCAGATTTGTAAAAAGGCATCAAAAACCATAGGATTGTCCCCCTTTGATAGTTTTAAACTCCTTTGATAGTTTAAAAATGTCTTCCTGGACAAGTGAGCACAACAAATTCATCAGACTGAGGACGAAAATTGCGTGCATAATGATAGACATGAAGTTTTTAAAACAGTGTAAATTAAGCGAAATGTTTCCCAAATTTATTCAAGTGAAAATACTCCCTCACGAAGAGACTTGGAGAAAATACTGCATAAAACAGAAGTAAATTGGCTACAATTTGAGATAGGTAAACTATATCAGAAACTCGGCCTATTCAATTTGGAAAATTATAACTTACCAATTTGAGATAGGTAAACTATATCAGAAATTTGGAAAATTATAACTTGCATTTAAAACTATCAAAGGAGGCCCATCCTATAGTTTTTGATGCCTTTTTACAAAAAAACCTATATTGTATAGTGCAATAAAGCGCAGAACAAAAATACTAGTAAATAAATGTTTTTTTGTGAAAAAGGTGTTTCGTATTTTATGTTTCACAATACTTTAACAGGCTCCACCTCATCGTTATAAGTTTAATACACCAAAAATTTAGAATGAAAATGCTTACATATCCATTCAGAATCCATCCATTAATCTAGAATTCAGAATCCATAGATTAATCTTTTTGTAAAGACGAATTATTATCATTCGCACATGCCCCATTAGCCACATAACCAATTTTTACTCCTTATCAGTTTTCGTCCAGTGCGGTTATCTATTTTCAAAACGAATTTATGTATTCATTTCATACACTGTTTGCTGTAAACATAAAAAGTTATATACTGTATACTGGTAGCCGTTACTTTGTGGAACATGGTAAATGAATTAAATAAAACCATTTTACTTTGTTGCTTCCACTAACACATTTATTTTACAAAAATAATTTAGTTACTGCAGTTTCGACTACTTTATAGTCATTGTCAATGTCAATGTCAAGTTTGACAATGACTATAAAGTAGTCGAAACTGCAGTAACTAAATTATTTTTGCAAAATAAATGTGTTAGTGGAAGCAACAAAGTAAAATTGTTTTATTTAATTCAAAAAGTTATATATTTTTATCTATAATATACCTACTTTCGTTACTCACTGTGTAGGTACTATAACTTGTTACAGTTTTGCTCGAAGATTATTTCAATTTTGTAATAATATCGGAACCGGGCATAAATACTGATTTTCATTTCAATCATAAACCAAATAGATAAAAACAAAATAAATTTATTTTTGTTATGGTTTCATCCATTTTGGATCCATTGTGGATTTTTGGATAAAAATTTAATTGAAGTACAATTCATGAACTTATGACAAATTACCTTAATATGAGTATAATCCAAGATATTAAACAGTTTATTGAGTCTATAAAACGTACTGGATCTCATTACTGTCAGTTAAAATCATTTAGCAGGATTTATTTACCAGCTCAGTATTAAGTACTTCTGAACTCTGGAAAATATACAATGAAAAATTGCCCTTGATGAACAACTAAAAAAATGCTTTCTTAGAGATTACATTAATAAAAATTTCAACACTGGCTTAAACTCACCAAGAACAGTCTTGTCCTCTACATTTATATAATTTACACTTAAAATAATAGATGAGGCAATTAAAAAAAGTTTTCATATTCAACATAAATTGAGAGCTAACAGTTTCTACCAATTCCTTAAATACGAGAGAGAATTGAGGTTCTCATTCTTATTTGAGTGTCATTGTAGACTCCAGGATTAGTCCGCGATTTCAGTATACAAATTAACGTTTACCATTTGGGCATGGAGTGTGGAACATCCAAAAGTAAATCGAATTCAGATAATGTTAGTGAGTATGTTTGAACAGAGTTCGGCCATCAGCTAAGTTCAAACAAAATTTCATCATGCTTACAGCATTTACTTTCAAATTTTGAGTTTGGCAAAAATGTCAAATTGACATCAAGCAAATATGTCTAGTTGCGATGGATGTGGGGCACTAATCAAAAACTCTACAATTATTGTTTTGCTACCGAGTGAACCATTTAAAGAAGCGACTGTAAGTTAAGTTGGTAATTGGCAGCAGTTGACAGCTTTGTCTGTTAAAATTGGGTATTATCAAAAATAATATATAAATGTAAAAAATACAAAAATGTATTATCAAAAATGATCAAAAATCGAAAGGTTAGTGTATATTATGTTTTGTCAATTATATTAAGTTAGTCTTTATTATAGTGTGTGAAACATTCAAAAGTAAATCGAATACAGATAATGTTAGTGAGTATGTTTGAACAGAGTTCGGCCATCAGATAAGTTCAAACAAAATTTCATCTTGTTTACACCATTCACTTTCAAATTTTGAGTTTGACAAAAATGTCAAATTTACATCAAGCAAAAATGTCTTGTTTGCGATGGATGTGGGGCACAAATCAAAAACTCTACAAGTATTGCTTTGCTACCGAGTGAACCATTTAAAGAAGTGGCTGTAAGTTAATTTGGTAATCGACAACTTTGTCTGTCAACATTGGGTAACATCAAAAATGATATGTAAATGTAAATGATACAAAAATGTATTATCAAAAATGATCAAAAATAGAGAGGTTAGTGTTTATTATAGGTTTTGTCCATTATATTAACTTAGTCTTTATCATAGTGTGTGAAAAGTCCAAAAGTAACTCAAATACAGATAATGTTAGTGTGTATGTCTGGACAGAGTTCGACCATCAGAGAAGATCAAACGAAATGTCATCTTGTTACACCATTCACTTTCAAAAATTTTGGGTTTGGCAAAAATGTCAAAATGTCGTTAATCAAAAATGTATTCTTTGCGATGGATGTGAGGCATAAAACAAAACGTCCACAATTATTGCTATGCTACCGAGTGATACATTTAGGGTTTAGGGTGAGACTATAATTTATGTTGGTAACCTGCAACAATTGGCAGACATTTAGGGTTTAGGGTGAGACTATAATTTATGTTGGTAACCTGCAACAATGGGCAGCTTTACCTTTCAAAAATTTGTATTGTCAAAAATGATATATAGTCCATTTTTTTTAAAGATCCACCATTTGTTGCTTTATGTTGGTCAAACCAACAATCACTAGAAAAATCACTACATATTGAACCATAACCCCATTTTCGATAAACTCTAATGACACTAACAGAGTTGTCATTGTATTATCAACATATAAAAGTAACACCCTAAATAAACTCTGTTCCATTTTTATTTTTAACTAAGTTGGCTCTGTTAGGGTGATAGTATTGTAAAAAATGATGTATAGTTCATTTTTTTAAAGATCCAACATCTGTTGCTTTATGTTGGTCAAAACAAATATCACTAAAAAAAAAATCACTACATATTGAACCATTGCCTCGTTTTCGATAAACTCTAATGACACTAACAGAGTTGTCACTATATTACCAACATATAATAGTCTCACACTAAATAAACTCTGTTCCATTTTCATTTTTAACTAAGTTGGCTCTGTTAGGGTGATAGTATTGTCAAAAATGATGTATAGTCCATTTTTTTAAACATCCAATATATGTTGCTTTATGTTGGTCAAAACAAAAATCACTAAAAAAAACAACATATTGAACCATAACCTCGTTTTCGATAAACTCTAATGACACTAACAGAGTTGTCACTGTATTACCAACATATAATAGTCTCACCCTAAATAAACTCTGTTCCATATTTATTTTTACTTAAGTTGGCTCTGTAAAAAGTCACTAGACTTGAAAAATAGGGTATATTTAAAAAAAAGAGGTTATATTTTATGACAGTGGGCAATGTTGTCATTAAATTGAGTATCTATTGAATACAGAATTTATTTGCTTTTTTTATTTTACAAAAGCAAATCAGTCAAATTGTAGTATAAAATATAGTTGACAATTGGTTAATTTAAAACATAAATCTAATTAATTAGCACACTTGAATAATTAAAGCAATAATTTAATTATTTTAATATACAGGGTGGCCCATCTATCTTCGCTCGGACAATTGCTGCTAGACTAATGAAAATTGAGGAAAAAATCTAATTGAAAGTTATTGGACACTTGATGTGCTACTTTTTGAAATTATTTTCGAGTGTACAGAGTGTGCCATAAATCCGGGACCCAACATTTGGTCTCATTTTTAAATGAAACACCTTGTATATTCTTTCATTTTTGGAATCTGATTCATGTAGGCTTCACAAATCTTTTTTTTTAGGGATCAGATGCAAAGTTGCTAAGTTATTAGCATTTTAATCAAATTTAACGAAAAATCATAGACGTGGAAAAAGAACAGCAAAACCTTATTATAAGAGATAAATGAAAGAATCTGGATATGCTATGGAAGTACCCAAGCAATATGCCAAAAATGGGTGTTATGAAACAACGATCGAAGTTTGCTATTTTCAAATGGCTAAAAATGGCTCTAGGAAATGTATAGGAAACTTATTCTGAATTTTCAAACTATTAAGTTGTTATATTATATTGCATTTGTTTTTTTATGATTTTATTAATTTTTTAATAGTATTTTATACAATACTGTGATTTATTTATTTCGAAACTTCTCATTTTTTTCCAGTAGAACTTTGGTGTAAGTGGACTGTAGTATTTATTTTGGAATCTCTTTACTACCTTTATAACTTTTATACCAATTTAAGTTTATTTTAACTGTCAAAGGAGAAATTTCAGTGTAAGCTTGAGCAGAGCAACATTTTATATTTTAGGAAATGTAAAGCAGGAACTTTTAATTCGGATCTTAGATCTAGTATTTGCAAAGTTGAGAATAAGATAAGTACAAGACAGTTATACTCATAAAAGAAGTTTGTAACTGCCAAAGGGGCAATTTCAACATAAGCTTGAGCAGACGATTTTCAGGATGAGAAAATGTAACGCAAAGACTTTTTATTCGGCCCTTAGACTTACTCATTGCAAAGTTGAGGATAATATAAGTACCTACTAGATAGTCATAGTCATAAGGAGTTTAGAAATTTATCACTTATTTATAGAAATTTATGTTTCTATTTTATTTGTTTACGAAACAAAATTGTGTTTCTTAAACCGTAAGATAACTATTCGTATTTTTATCAGTCGGTTGAAAGATTCGCTACTGCGCTATTTGTGAAGGTTCTTTGAGATTAATAAATCATTTAGTTATAATTTTATTTGTTGCTAATGCGTGGCTGGTTACGAGTATATCGATAAAATTGGTATGATTGATTATTATGATGGAGACTTCTTGAAGTAATTGGTTGGTTTCTGAATGCGTGTTCCCGGTAAACACTCTGTTGTGATAATCAGCACGAAAATATACTTTCGTTATGCAAATCGGGGGTAAATGTTTTATTTAAGTTCTGGGACGGGCGTTTAAGTACGTAAGTTGGTTATACCCCGTGCGCGCACACCGTCCAGAACGTTGGAATCATGTAATTTACAGATTAATCACGGGATGTCGTAGACTGGGGGGTGTTGTAAAGGGCCTAAATTATTCATAGATATACGCATGTAGCCCTAATGCGTACAATACAGGCCACTCCGGCGGCATTGTTTGGAACTGTCAGGAACTTGTTTCTTAATTTTATCGCGCGAATTATTCATGCACGCCACATTTCAATATTAATCACGCACGGCGTATGTATGGGAATCGCTTTTTTGCCGTTTCAGTTAAGGATGAACGAGGGGAACACGTGCCTTTAGCTTTGTTAATATTTAAATGCACCTCCACCCCCTCAATCTGCATAAAAGCATTTATAACGATTTTATTTTTAAATTATTCAAATACAATTCGCGCCGAACTGTTTCCACGAAGATTCGGAAAGTTGATTTTTCGCGCGATCTCGTAACCCGGAGAATCGAGAGGTGGAGGAGCTAGGAGCAATGATATCGCACGAATTCACCTGTGCTTACAATACCTTCGCATGCATGCAAACCAAATGTATGGATATCGAATCGCGTCTCGAATCCCTAATGCTCCAAGCACGGTCAGAGCAATCTCGCGAGTTCGAAACGAAATTTCTTGCAGGCAGCAATTACGACACGTGAGGGCCATGCATATGTTACGAAATGGGGGCCACAAATCATTGGCTTGTACGGCCCTGCGGCGCACTCCCACTGGCGAATTTTCTAGATTGAGAAACCCGAAAACTGAGAGACGCCGATGGGCCCATTATGAAATGTAAAACAGTTACTGTTTGCATTTTACAGTTGACCACCAGCAATGTCTTTATTAACTCCGCTCTTTGGGGTATTCGCCGTTGCCCACAGGGGACGCGTTTTTTCAGTGTCTGGGCGGCATCGACAATGCCCGCTTAATGTGTATAAGAGATTGGGATTCAACCGGTGCACGGAAAATCACGTTATAGCGTGTAAATGCAATCCTGCAGAGTACTCTTTTATTTTTCTAAGTGTAAAGGAGTCAAAGGTTTTAGCATTTTATTAATTCAAGAAGAGGAAATCGGCGTCCACCTTTACGAGCAGCGTGTATTACTTAAATAAATTTTCAGAAATTTTAGTTATAGCTAACCAATACTTGTCAATACAGAAAGTTATATGTTTGATTTTCTCCCTTATTTAATCCTGAAACTTTGTCAAATTTTCAGAAGAATTAGTTTCAGGTGTACTGTACACGAATCTAATATCAAATTTGCAAATAATAAATTTTCAGAAATTTCAGTAATAGCTAGCTAGCCATTCTTGTCAATGCTGAAAGTTATCTGTTTGATTTTCTCCCTTATTTAATACTGAAACTTTGTAAAATTTTCAGGAGAACTAGTTTTATGTATACTGTACACGAATCTAATATCAAATTTGCAAATAATAAATTTTCATAAAATTCAGTAATAACTTAGCCATTCGTGTCAATGCTGAAAGTTATCTGTTTGGTTTTCTACCTTATTTAATACTGAAACTCTGTCAAATTTTCAGAAGAATTAGTTTCAGGTGTACTATAAACTAATCTTATACCAAATTTGTAAATAATAAATTTTCAGAAATTTCAGTAATAGCTAGCCATTCTTGTCAATGCTGAAAGTTATTTGTTTGATTTTCTCCCTTATTTAATACTGAAACTTAAATGAAAATAATAAATTTTCAGAAATTTCAGTAATGGCTTAGCCATTCTTGTCTTGTCTGTTGTCCTTATATAATACTGAAAATTTGTTAAATTTTCAGGAGAACTAGTTTCAGGTGAACTGTACACGAATCTGATATCAAATTTGTAAATAATAAATTTTCGGAAATTTCAGTAATAGCTTAGCCATTATTGTCAATGTTGAAAGATATCTGTTTGATTTTCTCCCTTATTTAATACTGAAACTTTGTCACATTTTTAGGAGAGCTAGTTTCAGGTGAACTGTACACGAAACTGATATCAAATTTGCACATAATAATTTTCAGAAATTTCAGTAATAGCTTTGCCATTCTTGTCAATGCCGAAAGTTATCTGTTTGATTTTCTCCCTTATTTAATACTGAAACTTTGTCAATTTTTTAGGAGAATTATTTTCAGGTGTACTGTACACGAATCTTACATCAAATTGCAAATAATAAATTTTCAGAAATTTCAGTAATTGCTTAGCCATTCTTGTCAATGCTGAAAGTTATCTGTTTGATTTTCTCCCTTATTTAATCTTGAAACTATGTCAAATTTTCAGGAGAATTAGTTTTAGTTGTACTGTACACAAATCTATTATCAAATTTGCAAATAATAAATTTTCATAAAATTCAGTAATAGCTTAGCCATTCTTGTCAATGCTGAAAGTTATCTGTTTGATTTTCTCCCTTATTTAATACTGAAACTTTGTCAAATTTTTAGGAGAACTAGTTTCAGATAAACTGTACAGGAATCTAATATTAAATTTGCAAATAATAAATTTTCAGAAGAGTCGGTTATAGCTAACCAATACTTGTCAATACTGAAAGTATCTGTTTGATTTTCTCCCTTATTTAATACTGAAACTTTGTCAAATTTTCAGGAGAACTAGTTTCAGATGTACTATATACGAATCGGATATCAAATTTGCAAATAATAAATTTTCACAAATTTCAGTAATACCTTAGCCATTCTTGTCAATGCTGAAAGTTATCTGTTTGATTTTCTCCCTTATTTAATACTGAAACTTTGTCAAATTTTCAGGGGAATTAGTTTTAGGTGTACTGTATACGAATCTAATATCAAATTTGCAAATAATAAATTTTCTGAAGTTTCTGTAATAGCTTAGCTATTACAAAATGTCAATGCTGAAAGTTATCTGTTTCATTTGCTCCCTTATTTAATACTGAAACTTTGCCAAATTTTCAGGAGAATTAGTTTTAGGAGTAATATACACAAATCTAATATCAAATTTGCAAATAATAAATTTTTAGAAATTTCAGTTATAGCTAACCAATACTTGTCAATACAGAAAGGTATATGTTTGATTTTCTCCATTATTTAATACTGAAACTTTGTCAAATGTTCAGGAGAACTAGTTTAAGGTATACTGTACACGAATCTAATATCAAATTTGCAAATGATAAATTTTCATAAATTTCAGTAATAGCTTAGCCATTCTTGTCAATGCTGAAAGTTATCTGTTTGATATTCTCCCTTATTTAATACTGAAAATTTGTCAAATTTTCAGGAGAATTAGTTTTAGTTGTACTTTACACGAATCTAATATTAAATTTGCAAGTAATAAATTTTCAGAAATTTCAGTAATAGCTTAGCCATTCTTGTTAATGCTGAAAGTTATCTGTTTGATTTTCTCCCTTATTTAATACTGAAACTTTGTCAAATTTTTAGGAGAACTAGTTTCAGGTGAACTGTACAGGAATCTAATATTAAATTTGCAAATAATGAATTTTCAGAAATTTCAGTAATAGGTTAGCCATTCTTGTCAATGCTGAAAGTTATTTGTTTGATTTTCTCCCTTATTTAATACTGAAACTTTTTCAAATTTTTAGGCGAATTACTTTCATGTGTACTGTACACGAATCTAATATCAAATTGCAAATAATAAATTTTCAGAAATTTCAGTAATAGCTTAGCCATTCTTGTCTATGCTGAAAGTTATCTGTTTGATTTTGTCCCTTATTTAATACTGAAACTTTGTCAAATTTTTAGGATAATTAGTTTCAGGTGTTGTGTACACGAATCTAATATCACATTTGCAAGTAATAAATTTTCAGATATTTCAGAAATAGTTTAGCCATTCTTGTCAATGCTGAAAGTTATCTGTTTGATTTTCTCCCTTATCTAATACTGAAACTATGTCCAATTTTCAGGAGAACTAGTTTCAGGTGTACTGTACGCGTATCTAATATGAAATTTGCATATAATAAATTTTCAGAAATTTCAGTAATAGCTTAGCCATTCTTGTCAATGCTGAAAGTTATCTGTTTGATTTTCTCCCTTATTTGATACTGAAACTTTGTCAAATTTTGAGGAGAATTAGTTTTAGGTGTACTGTACACGAATCTAATATCAAATTTGAAAATAATAAATTTTCAGAAATTTCAGTTACGGTAACCAATACTCGTCAATACAGAAAGTTATATGTTTGATTTTCTCCCTTTATTAATACTGCAACTCTGTCAAATTTTCAGGAGAATTAGTTTCAGGTATACTGTATATGAATTTAATATCAAATTTGCAAATAATAAATTTCCTGAAATTTCAGTGATAGCTTAGCCATTCTAGTCAATGCTGAAAGTTATCTGTTTGATTTTCTCCCTTATTTAATACTGAAACTTTGTAATTTTTTTTAGCAGAATTAGTTTCAGGTGTACTGTATTCGAATCTAATATCAAATTTGCAAATAATAAATTTTTAGAAATTTCAGTTACGGTAACCAATACTTGTCAATACAGAAAGTTACTTGTTTGATTTTCTCCCTTTATTATTACTGCAACTCTGTCAAATTTTCAGGAGAATTAGTTTCAGGTATACTGTATACGAATCTAATATCAAATTTACAAATAATAAATTTTCAGAAATTTCAGTAATAGCTTAGCCATTCTTGTCAATGCTGAAAGTTAGCTGTTTGATTTTCTCCCTTATTTAATACTGAAACTTTGTCAAATTTTCAGGAGAACTAGTTTCAGGTGAACTGTACACGAATCTGCTATCAATTTAGAAAATAATAAATTTTCAGAAATTTCAGTTATCGCTAACCAATACTTGTCTATACAGAAAGTTATATGTTTGATTTTCTCCCTTATTTAATACTGAAACTTTGTCAAATTTTCAGGAGAATTAGTCTTAGGTATACTGTACACGAATCTAATATCAAATTTGCAAATAATGAATTTTCAGAAATTTCAGTAATAGGTTAGCCATTCTTGTCAATGCTGAAAGTTATCTGTTTGATTTTCTCCCTTATTTAATACTGAAACTTTGTCAAATTTTCAGAAGAATTAGTTTCAATTGTATAAAAAACTATGATTTCCCTGTCTGCATAATATAATAATATTTTGTCCTGCCAACGTTGAGTCGCAATTTAATAATCATGTTTCTGAATATACCCGGGCTTCATAATCGATTCGGAAAACGACCAACATGAATCGAACATTACCGTTAACAGTGCACATTGGAACACATAAACACATCACTTGCACCCCAATGAACTATTTATAAATGCATTACTCCCTCGCACCCCAAGACCGGGTCTCAAGTGGCATTATCGTGGACGTTCTTCACGCAATGTCTGGGGGCGGCCGCGCGGTCCTCGGGTTCTTCGTGCCTGGAATTAGTGATCATGTTCCGATTAATTGTTTCCCCATATCGCCCCGTGAACTGCGGCCGGTCATGCCACGTGGGGGTGCACGGGGGTGGGCGCAGTTAGAGCGCGCCTCCGTTGCACGCGCCCCCGGCGCCTCCGCGACCGCCGCCTCCTCCGCCGCCGACGTGAGTGACACGGGGCTTATCGACCGCCGCCGAAGTTCCTTTGTGGGAATTAATTGGGAAAAGTTGAAATCCATTAGTTATAAATAAAGACGTGGCGTGCGTAGCGTACATTTGCTTTCATCCCACCCTTCGGAGGTATACTTTTGTTTCATTATAATTCGGAGCGCGGAAGGGAAACGGTAATGTTAAACATAATTCCACAACAAGATTTCGCCGATTTTCAGCCTAGCACCCCGTGTACTTTTTCATTGCACCTTATTCCGGTGGAGATAAGGGGGAGCACATTTCACCTCTAATTAAATCCTTTGGCGAATGCTTAAAATTCTGCGCGCAAATTATAAATTACAAAATTACCCGCGTCTTCTCCGACGTGATTACATCACGTAAACAAAACTATCGATCCCGCTGTATCAAATTTTGCTCCAATTAATAGCTGCAAAGGCTGTAAGGCATCACTTATTTGTGTGTAACACATAATACCGAATGCCGTTATTAATCATCGCAAAATTTTAGCATGTAATTCATCACGTTATGATGTTTAATAATATACAATTACGAGCGCTCGCTGATGTTCTATTACATCGGTTTGTGTGCTCAACTAGTTGTATAATACGATGTATGTTTGCCAACATCAGATCACGTATGCAGTCGCACTTATTGTTAATTAGGGGTGCCTCTCCCAGGTAATTACGACCTCATTGGACGTGTAATTGAAAGTACACACCATCTCTGCTGATGGTGATTTCCCGAAGAATGCGACAGCTAATTGTGTCCGTAAATGCACGGCGATTACCGTGCAGCCTGAGCATCCATCAATCGCGACTCGCGGCTCTCACATTTAATCAATTATTAATATATCGGTGTGTAATTTTCATCGATTGGAGAGGATGACTGGTGTTTTCGGTGGCTGCGGCCTTGCTCGATACATCCTCCAGCGGACGTGGATTAAGGAATGGTGTAGTGGAGATAAAGGCCAATAAAAATGGTAATTAAACTCGTGTACGTTCGCCGTCTCCTTGCACCTGCCCAGAGAAAGTATGTTAATGTCGATGTTGTTTCTTTCAAAGCTCCAATCTGAGATCTTACTTTTTTTTTATAAATCAACGAAAACATGGTTCCATTCGTACCTGTACAACAATTGAACTCACATACCTTAATTATACAATTAATTACCATTAATCTTAATTAGTGTTGCAACCCAGGACAAGTTCGGTCGAAACGTTGGAAAAATTTATGGAAAAGTTGGAAATGTGCGCTAGTACCTTGGAAAAGTTATAAAAGTAAGAAATGTTGGCATTTGGGATTCCCTAAAGTCGTTCAAATGAATGTATGTATTTGTTTAGATGCAAGAGAATGCAACCATGCAATTCATGCATGAATAATGGCAATGTATAACAGATAATCCAAGCAATATGAAAAGTGCTTGGTCACTACTTGCAGACAAATATGCCCATATGTCGTTTTACGGCTGTATTGCCCATGCTCTCAACCTCCTTATTGAAGACATAATAAAGTTGGATAATATTCCCTGTTTAAAAAATCAAGCAGGAAGAATTGTCATACAAATCAAAGACATTCTAGCAGCTCACTTTGCAAACATTCAAAAAAAATATATATTAAGGTAGTTTTTAAGTTGCCAGAGACAACCGGGCGAGCATCAGTGGTACGCTGTTGTAACAGTTTAATCAGCATCAGGTATTGTCTGCAAACTTTGGCGGTGAATAAACTAGTTGTCAAGTATCTTCAAAAAGATAGGAAAATAATGCTATTGGAAGATGATATATTTTGGGTAAGACTTGAAAACGCCAGAGATCTCCTAGAACCCATTGGAAAATGGATAACCAAAAGCGAAGAAGACAAGCCAAATGCTTTATCAGTTCCAAAAATAATTGCAAATCAGAAGCCAATTTTTGAGGAATAGGTACCTAAATGCAATGCGGAAGAAAAGAAAATTGTTTATATACTTTCTGATTGTAAAGACTTCTGTTTACATAAATTTTATCTTGCGGCAAACATCCTGGATGATTTGCTTCTATTATCTTGTCAAGGGCTACAACATCAGAGGCTACCGAGAGAAGTTTTAGTACATATAGCCGAATTCATACCAAAAGTAGAAAAGGTGTAACAACCGTAAGAGCTGGAATTTTTTTTTATATCGGCCATATTTTGAAGCAGCTTACAAACGATACAACACAAAAAGGGAAGACCACTAATAATGATCACGGTTCTAAGTTACTCTTACACAACATTGACCAAGATCCAAGAGTTAAGTAGCTGTGATCTAGTAGTAGTAATAGTATATTTATTTACTTCAACATAAAATGTGTGTAAATACAAAATTTCAATATACATATAAAAAATATCATGCTAAAACTTTAGCAATTGTCTAAAACGTACACACATACATACATAAAATACAAAAATAGTATACAACGAAGAACAAAATGTCATATTCCGGCAAAAAACTCGTCCATGGAGTAAAAAACTCGTCCATGCAGGATCTTCTTAAGGCTACATATAAAATATTTTCGTCTCGCGATTGCTTTGACATCTGAGCGTAGGCTGTTAAAGATTTTTATTGATTTTGACAAATGCGACTTAGAATGAAATGTATTTCTGTTCACGTTTGGTCGAATATACTCATTACAAGCTCTTGTATTATATTCATGAACTACTGATCCTGTACACTGATCTGCCTGTGGCAGTTCACAAGATCAAAATCGCATGTTCCTGCTAAACGGCGCAAACCAACTTTAGCAGAAGAAAACGAAGAAGATAGTGATGAAGAACTGATGAAGAATATACCTACTTCAACTACTAATAGCGATACGATCAGTCTACATGATGATTCAAATACTTCGGTTCACAGTGGTTCATCCAATCACTCAGACTTCCATTAATAAAAAACTTAATACTTTCCTTGCTAATATCTTGATGAAACATTTTATTATCATTATAAATGTATATTATGTATTACAGTTGTATTGTTTCATATATTTGATCAGTTTCCTGACACGTGTTTCGGCTTATTCAGCCATTTTCAAAGGATTATGTTGGTGGTAATCCTTTGAAAATTGCTGAATAAGCCGAAACACGTCTTAGGAAACTGATCAAATATATGAAACAAAACAAGTGTAATTATACATAATATACATTTATAATAATTAAAAACTTAGGGTATCTTTAAAAATTCGTTTTTTAAAACTGATTAGCCTTTATACAGGGAGTCATTAAAAACTTATCGTATCTTTAAAAACCCGTTTAAAACTGATTTGCCTTTATCAGGGAGTCCCTTTAATGCCTTTTAAGCCGAATTTCGTTAAAACAAACATGATAATTTTATTGCTACCCGCTTTTAAGGTATTAAAAGGGCACCCTGTATAAATAAAAATGTTAAATTATGTTCAATGTGTGTATGTATATGCGTATGTACATGATTTGCTCTGAACATTTTCAACTGATACAATAAAACTCAACTTTTCCAGAAAAGTTGGCCGAAAATTTCAACAATTTCAACTTTTCGTGAAAAGTTGCAACACTAATCTTAATAGATTTGCAACCATTATTTGTAATTTCAGATTTTAGAAGTACTAATTATTAAAGTCCGCAGAAACATAATTTCCCCAGCTATAATAAGTATACACTGCTTCACGTGTATCTACTGCAATATTGTAGTTTGCATTTTGTGTACCTAATTTTGTCAATTAACAATCTGCAAATGTAGTTCTCCGAATATGGACATCTGGTCATAAAGTGAGGGTAATGTTAAACATAGTTTGAAAAATAAAGGTTCGCCAGTCTTTAAGATGGCTGACGGCTAAAGTTTTCATTTTGTATGCCTAATTTTGTCAATAAACAATTTGCAAATGTAGTTCTCCAAATATGAACATCTGATCATAAAGTGAGGGTAATGTGCAATTTATAAAGATGAAATTTATGCTTTCTTAGAATTCTTGATGCTTTCGAGTTTGATACATTTGTCCTGCACTGTCTTCCGTTATCATCTGTAATTCTTCCCAAAACTCTTCCTTACTACTTTTATTGTCATCATCGTTGTGCCCATAGACTATAATTATTGTAGTTTTTGCACCTTCTTTCTTTCCCATCTCAATTGTCATTATCTGACACCGCTTTCTATTCTGTAACTTCTGATGCTTTTTTTACTGACATTATTACTCCTACTCCTCCTGCTTTTGTCTTAGTTTCTTCATTTGTTCCAATATAGTATACAACATATTTGCTTTCCAGATTTTTGCATCCATTATTTTTTTTTTTTTTCCGTTATGGCAAGTATTTCTTGTTTTACTTTTTGCATTTCTCTTATATGCTCTTCTTCTTTCCCTTGTATTCCTCTGATGGTCCAGGTTCCTACACTGTATATTTCTGCTTTTTGTTTTGTGTCCTTTTGTCCTTTTTCGTTGCCCGGGTCTTTTTATTTTGTTTCTTCTGTTTTGTATTTAGTTTTTAACACTGTCCGTACTTCTAACCTCTGTTTGTCTGTTTGTTTCTGGGTTCCATCTGTATTCAGTTCCAATTACAACTAATTTCTTATGCCCCACTTTTACTCTATTAAATTTGTTACTCTCCTCTCTATCAATTTTTCCTATTTTCCTCTGTATGCCTCTTTCCGCTACTGTCAAATCATTTCTATGTATATTTTCGAGTTTTGCAGTTTGTTACTCTTTACTTTCTTCTTTTTTCTCTCAAGACTCTGTTTCCATTAATATCATCTCTCTTTCGTGCCTTTGTCGTACGCCATGCACGCCTTGGCTACTTTGTGTCTACTCCTATATCTTTCTTTACAAAACTATCCACTTCTTGCTTTATATCTGCTCCTTTTAGTTGCAATACTTTAATCACTTTATTTTTCCTCTTTTCCTTCTCCATCTTTTCCTTTCAGTTTTCTAGTTTTTCTATTCTAGTCACCATTTCTCATTTTTCAATCTCCCACTTTTTTTCTTTTGTCTGTTTTCGTTTCTTAGTTCTTTCATCTCAGTTTTTATTTCTTCAATACTCTTCATTCAATTGTACAATATTTCTTTCAATTCCTCCATGTCTGCCTTTTCTCCTTTTGGAGCTTTACACTTTCTTTCTTCCTTACTTCTTCTATTTTCCTTTGCTCTGGCGATCTGAGCGATTTATTTGAGGTGCTGAAGCTCTCCTTCTCTTCCACTTATTTTCTTCGGGCCTTATCCTTCTCTCTCCTCTGCTGGTCATTTGTTTTCCTTTCCTTGTTTCTAGAAAATTTTCGGAAAAATTACGCCTGCGCCGCAGAGTAGGAGACATAATAGAAGGGTATGAGAAAATAATGGGTAAACAGGGGAAAGCTACCAGGAACAACGATGGAACAAGAATGCTTGACTTCTGCCTAACAAACAGCTTGGTAATTACAAGTACACAGTTTCAGCACAAACAGATCCATAAATACACAATGGAAGTAAGAAGTGAACGGGAAAAGTCGATAACAGACTACATGTTAATAGAAAGAGCCTACTTCAAGCAAGTAAAATATGTTAGAGTTAGAAGGGGAGCCGAGATTTGGAGTGACCAAAAGAAGCAGAAAACAAGACACAAACAACGAATACCGAACACACAAGTAAAGAAGTAAAATAGACTTATAAATTAAAGGAAGACGCAACAAGAAAAGAATACCAACGAATAACGAAAACAAATGTAGGAAACAAATAAACAGGCAGGAAAAAGAGCTGGAACAATTGTATGATCACTTTAAAACAATAATTAGATCAGCAGCGAAAACAGGATGTGGTACAACGAGCTTTTTAAAGTGTTATATAGCTTTTCAGCCAAGCTTTTTAAAGTGTTACATAATTTTGTATTCCTATGTTTTTGTATATGTATATTTTTATATTATATTGTATCTGACTTGTCCAATCAGCAATGTATGTTGCTTTTTTAAGGATGATAAATTGATAGGCGATAAACGGTGCAGGAATCGAAAACAAACGAAATGGTGAAACCAACAGGTAAAGAACGAATTGTTCGAAATAAAAAAACGTATGGAAGAAATATTTACAAATAGGAATAGAACAGGTATACGAAGAATATAAGAGGCAAAGAAAAAACGCAAAGGAAACTATACAAAGAGCTAAAACAAAAGCGTGAGAGAAGTTTACAGAGAAAATAGAAGTGGATTGTAAATGAAACCTGAAACTGTTTTATAAGGTGCTTAGAAATCTAAGAACTAAAAAAGCATGCCAACTGAAATAAATAATCAATAAAGACGGAGTAATACTGGTAAAAGAAGAGGATATAATGAGCAGATGGAAATAGCTCGTCGAGGAACTACTGGAAGCAGGGAAACCGCTGGAAGGAAAAAGGGGGAGAAGCAATGGTAAAAATGCTAAAGGAAAAAGGTATGGAAGAAATATGTACACATAGGAATATAACAGGTATATGAAGAATACAAAAGGCAAAGGAAAAGGGCAAAGGAAACTATACAAATAACTAAAACAAAAGCGTGGGAGGAGTTTAGAGAGAAAATGGAAGAGGATTGTAAAGGAAACCATGTGTTATAAGGTGCTGAGAAATCTAAGAACGGAAAGAAGATGCCAACTAAAACAAATAATGAATGAAGACGGAGAAATACTGATAAAAGAAGCGGACTAAATAAGCAGATGGAAACCTCACTTCGAGGAGCTACAGGAAGCGGGGAAACCGCTGAAAGGAAAACGGGGAGAAGCAATGCTAAAAATGCTAAAAGAAAAAAGTATGGAAGAAAAATGTACACATAGGAACAGAACAGGTATACGAAGAATACAAAAGGCAAAGGAAAAGGGCTGATGAAACTATACAAATAGCTAAAACAAAAGGTGGGAGGACTTTAGAGAGAAAATGGAAGAGGATTGTAAAGGAAACCAGAAACAGTTTTATACGGTGCTTAGAAATCTAAGAACGGAAAGATAATGCCAACTGAAACAAATAATGAATAAAGACAGAGAAATACTGATAAAAGGAGGAGGATATAAAGGAAACAGCACTTCGAGGAACTACTGGAAGCGGGGAAACTGCACGAAGGAAAAAGGTGAGAAGCAGAAACAGAAGAGAAGAACAAGCAAGGAAAGGACGAACAAGAACTGTTAACAGTGGATGAGTTAAGGAAAGCAATTAGCAAGATAAATGTTGGAAAAGCGGCCGTTCACTGCGGAATTATACCAGAAGAGATCAAATGCATGGGAACATACGGTGAGCAGTACATTTTCTTCTTCTTTGGGTGCCGTCTCCGCTCCGAAGGTTGGCAATCATTTAGGCGATTTGTGTTTTTGAAACCGCAGATCTAATTAGTTGATTGCTAGTACAGCTAAACCACTCCCAAAGGTTTTTCAGTCAAGAGTTTCGTCTCCGTCCTATGGATCTCTTTCCTCTGATCTTTCGCTGCATAGTATGTTGTAGGATTTGATATTTTTGTCCTCTTATGATATGTCCCATATATAATAGTTTTTCTGTACCTTTTAGATATATGCAATATGGTGTGGAAACAAAAAAGAGTACCAAAGGACTGGGCAATTGCTGTAATAATACCATTGTATAAGAAAGGAGATGGTAGGCAGTGCAAGAACTATAGGGGGATATTACTCCTAAGCGTGCCGGGAAAAATCTATAAAAGAATAATTGAAATGAGGGTGAGAAGAAAAATAGAAAGAAAATTAGATGACACACAGAGTGGCTTTAGGCCAGGGCTCAGTGTACAGGACCAAATATTCACACTCAAGCAAATGGAGGAGAAAACAAGAAGGATAAAGCAGGATATATGTGTTTCATAGACCTATAAAAACGTTCGACCGCTTCCAGGAGAGGAAGCATGGAAAAGCCTACAAAAGAAAGGAGTATGTGAGCAACTACTAGATGCAACAAAATCCATGTACAGGAAAACCTGGAATTACATCAGAACCGCCAACAAGTCAGAAGAATTCACAACTAACCTAGGAGTAAGGCAAGGAGGTATACTGAGCCCATTGCTCTTCATAGCAGTAATGGATGATGTCATCAAAGAGGCCAGATTAAAAACAACAGGAATTACAGTGGGGTACAAAAACATGAAGAACGTTGAATAAAGGAGTGCGCTTTTGCAGACGACATAGTCATCTTTGGAAAAACAGAAAAAGCTCTGAACAAGAACATCGAGATATGGAAGGAAGCACTAAACAAAAATAATTTAAAAATAAACAAAGGCAAATCAAAAACAATGGCAATATCAAAGACAGAAAATAAAATAAATTCCCAGCTGGAAGGGAAAACACTGGAACAAGAAGACGAGTTTAAATATCTAGGGGCTAACAAGGGGTCAATGACTAAGAAAGAAAGAAAAATAATTTGTGGTTTGATAAATGCAAATCCCAGCAACAGATTTGTCCGTAGCTAATTGACTGCCACTACGCATACGGTTAAGCTCGAAGCAATTGGGTCGGCTACGTTATTATAAGTCAATTTAAAGAAAACGAGCTTTAAACGAGCAAAGTTTGATCGAAAGCCGACCTGGAAAAGCGGTCCGCGGACAACGTAATAATAACAATGACGTCGGCACGCGCGATCCCCGGAAGAACTCAAATTCGCATTTGTCTCTCGTTCCGTGACAGCGCGACAAGGGCAAAAAGTGCAGTGGCGTCCGTGTGAGCCGAGTGCTGACTACTGATAACTTTTTATTGGCCAACGCGGCTCAAACTGTGGTCCATCTTTTGCCGTTCAGATGCACATAAATCTCCCCCACTCGGAGTGTTCCAACACTGATACCGATGTGTCTCAAAAATATTGCATGGAGTTATGAATTGGGGCAGATGCGGCCCACATTTAATGCCCTGCATCATTAGCGAGTTTTTGCATCCGAAGGAATTACATTGCCTTGTATTAAATTAAACTCCGCACAAGCACGTACAAAAACCAAATTAAATATAAATATAATTAAAAAACTAGCGCACATTCTTTACACAACATGCGGGTAAAATAACAGAAAATGCAAATTAACTATTACAAATTAAACATTCCGAAGCTAAAGCGTATGGAAACGGGGGCAAAAAGGAGCACATTGTACGTCCCAGACACGTGAATAAGAGCAAAACTCTCAACCATTATAATGTATTAAATGAGCTTTTTGAGTTCGCAGCAAACGGATTTCACTAATTAAAATTATTTCATGCAAGGCTTACAAGCTCTTATTTAGTGGTGCGCCGTTGAATACATTTTTAAAACGTTCACTGTGCACTCTCAATGTCTCGCATAATGCAATCGGGCTGCAATAATAAAATATCAGAACACGGAGTTTCAATGCATTTTAATCGGCTGCTATTCCCTCAACGTCGCGTTTTGCAGTGTTAACCGTCGCAAATGCAAATATGCATGTGCAAAATTGTACTGGGACACTAGCAAATAATGACGATTCCACTGTTTGTATTACATTCCCGTGCCGCAAAAATTTAATTGAGAACATAATAAATATTTGTTTGGCCAAAATAATTGGGTGCACTTAATTTGGAATTGATTACACTCTGTAATCACGCAAATATTTATCAAATCGCACTAATACAGTTAGAAGTTATTAGTTTTGTGCTGCGTAATTTATACATGAAATATTATTACTCTATGTTTAATCAACTGAATAATTTTGCATAATTTTACCTATCACTGATTTATTGATAATTCCAGTTTCGATTTAGCAGGATTTACTAATCGATAGACCAACAAAATGCTTGCTAGATGATGTAACTTACTCAAATTTAAAAAAAAAAACGTAATGTGTTCTTGCAGTAAGCCATCAACTTAAGCCTCATTTACATTTGAATAGTTTACTGGCGGAAAGTACTTACCGCCAGTAAACTTACGATGTGTAAATCAGAAAAACGTCTGTCAAGAAAGAAACTAAACAAGAAAGTAAGACGTTTTTCTGGTTAATACATCGTTAGTTTACTGGCGGTAAGTACTTTCCACCAGTAAACTTTCCAAATGTAAACGAGGCTTTAGGTAAAATCTTCCGCCATATAATAGTTATTTATGGTATAAGTCAATGAAGTCGAATTTTATCCACGAAAAATCAGTTTAGCGCAAGAGGCTAAGCCTAGTGCGATGATGTTTTCGAGTAGCTAAAATTGCTTTATTCACGTGTATTATACAAGATTTTTTACAATTCGGTATCAGAATTGAAGAATTTTCGTGAAGTGTCACATAGTCAGGTAACAACGAAAAGTTCAAGGATAGTGCGAATTTATCTAATTTGTTACTTTATTCACGTTATCAATCGTTATATTGAATGAAGTGAAAATGTAAACATTTTATTCCCCCATTCGATTAAAGTGTAGTTTTAGCGATGAAATTCAATATACATAATGAGCATTTTAATAATGCGAATTGGAAAATAATGTTTTTTCAACTACTAATCTAACTACTAATAATTTCATAATGGAGCTGAAATTATAAAGATAAATTTTCAGAAATTTCAGTGACTGATAACCTATACCGGTCAACTCGGAAAGTTAAACATTCAAAATATTTAAAAATATCATAAAAATTGTGCATCAAATTATCGCCCAATGAACTTATGTATGTTAGTCCTGAAGGGTGTGTGAATATACCTTGCAAGTGACGCTTTAAAATTTGCCGTAGGAGGGTGGTAAATCAACCCTTAATATTTATAAAAATCCGATCAACTCGAAAAGTTAAGCATTATATTTTCTCACTTATTTAAGTCATACTTGTCTTCAAATTTTCAGACGAATTATCTTCTGGCATACTGTATACAAATCTGGCATAAAATTTTCAAAATATCCATTAGATACATTTTCAGAAATTTCAGTAACAGATAACTCTGGTCAACTCGAAAAGTTAAAAACTCGATTTTCTCATCTAGTTTACACATACCCGTTGTAAAATTTTCAGAGGATTCATCTTAAGCCATACTAGATACAGATCTATCATAAAATTTTCCAAATATCAATTAGATAAATTTTCAGAAATTTCAGTGACTGATCCTATACTGGGCAACTCGGAGAGTTAATATTTCGATTTTCTCACTTATTTAAGACATACTAGCGGTCAAATTTTCAGAGGATTTATCTTCAGGTATACTGTATACAGATCTGGCATAAAATTTGCAAAATATCCTTTAGATAAATTTTCAGAAATTTGAGAGACTGAAATTTCATGAAAGTTAAACATTCAAAATATTTAAAAATATCATAAAGTGTGAATCAAACTGTCGCCCAATTAAACTTATGTATTTTAGTCCTGAAGAGTCTGTGAATAAATCCTGTAAGTGACGCAGTATGCCGTAGGAGCGTGGTACATTTTTTTGGTTAAAATTAAGCACATTTTTGCAAAAAACTCTTTTTTTTGCAAAAAAAACAACTTTTCTTTCAAACATAGCTGGACATCCCTGAGAAAATCATTCTTTCCAGTTTATACCCTTCTTCTGTAAGAGCTTACTTATTTGGTTGTTCCATGCCTGGTTTGGTCTTCCCCGGTTCCGTTTCCTTCATTCTGTGGATATGTCCCTGTACATGACATTTTTCAAATCTTCAAATTACTGAAAAGTGGAAATATTTGAATAACTACATTTTAACAAATAGGTAAATAATAATTAATAACTTGACATCTGAGGTAATTTTTATGTGTTTGCCTATAATTGAAATTCAAACATTTTGACGCAAAATTACAAAAGGTTCGTTGTGTAAGTAACTCCATGTAAGTAAATAATAAAAGTTGAAATTTTAAATCAAAGAGACTAGGTAATTAATGAATCAAAAATAAATCTACTAAATACCAAAATTAACAATTAGTTATTGCAAATGCTCGAAATACAGACCGTTATTGGCTGAAAATGATTGAATTGCAACTCTGCGATTTACTTTTTGCAGTGCATATCGATCAATACTGTTGGGTGCCTAAAGTACTGCTTCGCGTGTATCTTCTGCAATATTATAATTAAAATGACTTCCATACTTCCATTTCTTCATAGATTTTATTCTTCACTTTCATTCAACATAGTTTGAAAAATAAGACTCGTCAGGGTGTTAAAAACATAATGTAAAATATTTAAGGGTTTTTTTTATTTTGCTAAAACTTGCATTTTCTTATCACAGTTGGCTGATGTTTTGTGAAATAAACATTCAGTATTTGACAGTTGTTAGTACACAAGTCATTGCTACGAGTATTTACTCTAATGCAGAATTAGCCTACGTGCATTTCATGTATGGTCGTGCTAATGGAATTGCCACCGAAGCACATCTTTATGTAGAAGCTTATCAAAATCAGATTCCTACACATCGAATGTTTGAAAGAATTCGCCAGAGATTGTGTGATTAGTCTATGGTAGAAAGAGTTCCAAAATGCTTCAGATGTCGTGCCTGCTTGGAAATGGAAGGAGGGCATTTCGAACATCTTCTGTAACTCTGTTCTTTGTTTTTGCTAAAAGCTCCCTTTGTTTGTTTGCACATAATCAATAAGTAATAAATAATTGCACATAGGCAAATAAATGTTTCAAACAAGAATAATCTTCCATATCTCCGAAACCTTTATTTTGAGGACTTTGTGCCTAACAACAACTGTCAAATACTGATTGTTTATTTCACAAAACATCAGCCAACTATGATAAGAATATGCAAGTTTTAGCAAAATAAAAATAGGAGGTAAAATAGAATAATCTTCCATATTTCCGAAACCGTTACTTAAAGAACCCATGTTTATTAAGACTTTTTTCTTTGTTGTGGTTCATACTACTACCCCCTTAAATAGTTTACAAACACACTGTGTAGGACCTGATTGCTAAAGTTTTTATTTTGTGTACCTAATTTTGTCAATAAACAATCTGCAAGATCTACATCTCCGGATATGATCATCTGGTCATAAAGTCAGGGTAATATGCAATTTATAGAGATGAAATGTATGCTTCATAGAATTGTTCACTTCTATTTCTTCAGTTTTTATTTCCCGAGTCAAAATGCTCGGATTAGCTGCCACAGAAGCCAATACTAATTCGTCATGTTCTTCGAGTTCACCTGCCAGATATGAATTTAGATTACGTTTTCTTTAAGATCCATATTGCTGCATATTTATATCCAATTTTGTAAATATTTTAATATCTGGTTTTCTCCTCTGCGGAAAGTTGTCAATGTACGACTATGCACTAAGGCGTCAGGTACAAAACAAACGTTTTGTTCACGATTTGAATGCTGCGTACAGGGAAATCTTGACGCTATACGCTTGCCGCTCACCAGAAAATCAAGCGTTGTTTTTTCAACCAGTATTGTAATTAATAGTTTTTTTAACTAATAATTTTAACATTAACAATAATTAACAATAAATCTATTATTCTTTAATAAACATTTAAGGTAAAACAGTATCGCATTCACTAAATGTCGCTCCTGGCGTCTGTCGACTTGGCACGCTCCTTGAACCTTCATTGAATTTGTCTATTGTTTTCGGCGCCCTAAGAGAATTGCATCCGTTGCAGGAAACAGCACTTAAACTGATGTGTAGCAAATGGAAATACATTTAACTTTTATAGAACAACTGTACATTTGATAGGACAACTGACTGTAATCAATTACCCCAACTTAGTTCCTTTGTCTTGCCCGTAGATTAACGGGCGAGTGAGATTAATATTTTCAGGGAATCTGGAAAAATGCGGACAATTCATTAATTTCGGCAATTAATGAAGCCATCTGGGTTGCGCTCCCCAAAACGAGCAGAGTGCAGAAGCGCATCCTTCTTTCCGTCCGACCCGGCCGCAAAAACGCCGGCGCTCATTTTCAGCTCCATTTAACGTACGACTAAATAATTGGGTTTGTGGCGGATTAATGGTGGAAAAATTAATATATCAAGATGAAAAGGGGTCCCTTCGAGAAATTAATTGCGCGATGACTCGCCTAAACCGCGCCCCACGTCGAGACGGCCGAATTTTCGAGGCTGCACGCCGACGGACGCCCGCGATTTGGGCATGAAATTTCGACATTAGTCTTTCGATAAAAAAAAACGATCCAATAAAGCGTCGCATCTGTTGGTGGAAAATTCGGGGCTTTTGTGCCTCTGTTACCTGGAGTTATTAATTGCCTCCCGGGGCTCTTCCTGAAAGAGTGACCGTCCTGGCGGTCTGCGTCGCGGTGATTCCATTCGGCACGGCGGTTAGGGCCGTTTTTTTAAGGCTTTCAGAAAAGATCATTACAGGGCACAATGACTTAATGACCCCAAAAACGATTTCGAGAAATTAAAAAGTTTTCTGTAAGGGTTAATTACAACTGTGAAATCGATGGGCTCGTCATATGGTGAGCGCATTTATAAGACCTCTAGCTGTGATAATTAATGAAAACACAATTTACTTATTTATAACTACATTTTGCAAATGCCTACATATATAGAAATGAATAGAAATAACAATAATAGTGCATCCTTTCTTTAATTCTTTTATAAATGACCTCATATCATTTAGTTAGAGTTATGGTATTGCAACATTGCAACTCCTTCAAAAGAGGTTGAAAAAGTTTGGATATTTTTAAGTCATTAACGATGCAATTTTGAATTTAGTTATTTAATAATAGAACATTTACAAACGAGGCTCGAAGTAGGGACCTCTATGCTGCGAGCTAATCCTTGCCTTCTGGACTATGTTCATTCTTAAATTACAATAAACAATATTCCATTTTTCTGTTAACTCTTGTAAATACTTATTATGTATAAAACCACTCGACAATATTTAATTATTATTTAGCTTATTTTGATGCTCCGCATTATTGTTTTTCTTGTACCTACGTGAAATAACTTACATATAGCTGCCGTTTATTTATTTATAATTTAACAATTTCCTAATCCACTCATCCGTTTTAAAACTCGCAGCTCCATTATTTGCAATTAATCAAAACTTTCTGCTACCTTTCTGCTCATAACAAAACTGTCTGTTTACAAAGGTGCAGTATTCCTTGCTTACCTTGCCTCGGCGAAACTTCGCACGTTTTAAAGTGCCCCACCCCCCTCGGGGGTAGCTCTGGGGTTATTTCCACGGAACTTAATTCAACCAACCCCATTACAATTCTGCGGAGATAAAGTACGTCTTGTGGAACTATAGATTAACTTGTCCGGTGCAACACACCCTTAATCACCAACTAATAAATAGTCAGCGCCGGGAATATATTACGAGTCACGTGATTCACACAATCAACCCTTCCTGGTGCTTATTTAGATATCATTGCATCAGAGATGGACGTTAAGATTTAAACGCTCCCGTTGATGGGAATAAATTTTGAAGATGTACACGTTGAGAATTATCTACTTCAGTGTTTCTCAAACTTTAGCCTCTTTTTGTACATACCAAAGGCGACAAAAATAATAACTGGGAAATTGAGGTAAAATTGCTTTATTTTTAACAATACCGAAAATTGTTGTTAAGAAATGTTGTTCAGAATTAAAACCTACGTTCAGATATATGGTCATATCCATCTACTCTGAAGAAATCCCAGAAATTTCAGTAATTTCTATTTTTTCTTCCAAATTATATCGTCGGAGTCCTAAATGTCATAATTTATAGAACATAAAAAATATTCCTTCAAATTAAAAAAATAAAATGTTAAATTTTCAAAGTTTCATAAGCAAAAGGTGAATATTCAAGATGATCCAAAATGTTTTCTTGATTAAATTTGAAACATTTTTAGCATCATGATTTAGGATAAATCGTCGGCTTACAAGTGAAATTTTTGGCTGTTTTTAGTTGAGTTTTATTATGATGGTTTACTAAATTGTAAGAAATCTCAGGCTTACTAGGGCTATAGTAAAAGATATTGTAGCCGAACTTCCAAATTCTTAACTCATTAAATCACTGAGTAGGAAAGGTAACAGCAGAATATAAAATTTTAATTGCAGTTTCTCACATTTTATAGTTTTTGACTTAAGTGATTTCACTAGTAAGCCGACGAAATTGAAACGAATTCATTCAAAATAAGAAATATATTAGGTTAATAAAGAAAACACTTGGTAAAGTTTCACATGTTTATAGAATTGCTCTACAATTGTACAATATATAAAACATAGTGTTTTCTTTGTTAACCTAATCAAAATGTTTCACCAAGAAGTAACCACTTCCTCATACAATTTAAGAAGTATATTGTTATATGATCGAAGTTTCTTCCAGAAATTATAGTTTTATAGAAAATTGGTAGAAATTCAAAACAAATTCAGAATGTTTCTTGATACAATTGGAATGATTCATTCGGTATCATGATAAATCTTATATATTATAATATTCATGATAAATTTAAAAGTTTCGTTTTAATTTAATAATACATTGTCAAGATATAAGACGAATTCAGAAATTTTCTTGATAACATTGATAACATTCATGCTAAATATTACTGTATATTCGATATAAAATATTCCTTCAATATTTGGCAAATCAATGATAAATTTAGGAAGGATCTTGCTTTAAAATTGGTAAAAATTCAAAACAAATTCAAACTGTTTCTTGATAAAATTGGAATGATTCATTCGGTATCATGATAAATCTTATATACGAGTATTATAATATTAATGATAAATTTAAAAGTTTCATTTTAATTTCATAATACATTGTCAAGATATAAGACGAATTCAGAAAGTTTCTTGATAACATTTGACAACATTCATGCTAAATACCACTGTATATTATTCGATATAAAATATTCTTTCAATATTAGGCAAATCAATGATAAATTTAGGAAGGATCTTGCTTTAAAATTGGTAAAAATTCAAAACAAATTCAAAATATTTCTTGATAAAATTGGAATGATTCATACGGTATCATGATAAATCTTATATTCGAGGATTATAATATTAATGATAAATTTAAAAGTTTCATTTTAATTTAATAATACATTGTCATGATATAAGACGAATTCAGAAAGTTTCTTGATATCATTGATAACATTCGTGCTAAATATTACCGTATATTCGATATAAAACATTCCTTCAATATTAGGCAAATCAATGATAAATTTAGGAAGGATCTTGCTTTAAAATTGGTAAAAATTTAAAACGAATTAAAAATGTATCTTGATAAAATTGGAATGATTCATTCGGTATCATGATAAATCTTATATTCGAGTATTATAATATTAATGATAAATTTAAAAGTTTCATTTTAATTTAATAATACGTTGTCAAGATATAAGCCGAAAGTCGAATTCAGAAAGTTTCTTGATAACATTTGACAATATTCATACTAAATACCACTGTATATTATTCAATATAAAATATTCCGTCAATATTAGGCAAAACAATGATAAATTTATGAAGGTTCTTGCAGAAATTAAATATCATAATAACATTCAATTGAACTTTTAAATTAAACTTAACTTTAGGTGCAATCTTTTTGTTTAACTTTTGTAAATAACTGTTTTTGTAAATAATTTTAGGTACACAAGTGTGTACTTGCTAATATTTATTACTACTACTATTATTTTTTCATAAATAATGCTTAATATAATATTCTATTGCAACAAAGCAAATAGTCACTTTTTTTAAGATAACCCAGTATAACTTAGAAGAAACTAAATATTTGGATACACAATTATAACAACAATATAGATTTTAACAAATTCTGTTAGGGGCACCTTAACAGAATGAAGGAAACAAGACTTAGAAAAAGAATATGGGAAGTAAGACCGGTTGGAAAAAGAGGGAGAGGTAGACCTGCAAAAACATGGAATGGAACAATATGTGAAATTTTAAAAAACAGTGGTATAAACAGTGGTATAGATTTTAAGGAAGCCAAGACAAAAAGTGCCGACAGAAGTGAATGGCGGAAGTGGGTCAATGACAGTACGAAAGGTTAACAGGACAAAACCTCGACACCCAATAGATAAAAGAGGGATGGATTATAGATAGAACAAATTCTGTAAAACTCTCAACTGTATGAACAAAATTTTCAGCTCAAATCTGTTAAAATCTGTATTTTTTTTAGTTTAGTAGGGATGGATTATGGATAGAACAAATTCTGTAAAACTCTCAACTGTATGAACAAAATTTTCAGCTCGAATCTGTTAAAATCTATAATTATTTTGGTTCTAAATGTGAAAATCTATCCAATTGTCTACGTCATGTATCAAAATCTGTGAAATTTTCAACTATACAGCCCCGTGCCAAATTATATCATTATTTAGTTCTAAATGTGAAAATCTATTCAATTTTTCACTGCATGTTTCAAAAATTGACAAATTTTCAACTACAACTATCAAAATTTTCAATTACTATCGTCCAAATTGTTAAAATGTTCATTGGAAATATCAAATTTTTGATATAAAAAACTAACAATCTATTTTCCTAGAATTCGTCGCTCATTTCAACACCTAAATGTTCGAAATGTATTAACAAGATTTTTTTGTAAATAAAAACATGAGAAATGAGAAAAACTGTGATATAAATCGTTGAATTCGTAATAGGAAATGCTATTTCATACAGGGTGTACTTTATTTACGGGCCATATAAAAATACAAAGTTGATGATTTCTTCGAAACGAACCGTTTTACTGAAAATGTATAAACGCTGTCTTGTAGAGCTAAAAAAGTGGCAATGAGAAAGTGCCTTTTGTTTTTTTATACCTTTTCAAATAACTACAGCAATACATAAAAAACGATATCGCAAAGTTCTCCGGAAGTAAGTGGAATTTTCTGGTTTTCTCAACAGAATATTACTGACCACTAAATTGCACAACTTTTTCTCATTTAACCGCTTTTGTAACTTTTATGGTTTCCGAGAGCCCCCTGCTGTTGTTCCTTATCTTGGACATCCTGTATTGAAATTTGCAATTGAAAATTTTAAATTATTATTTGTTATTTGTTAAAGTACTTTCTGGTATCTTTTAGTATTTTTTTCCCTTCTAGTTTCGGCTTAATATTCAGCCATCATCAGGACTTTTTGTGTCGTGTTAAACGACACGATACAAAAAGTAAAATACAATCTTGAAAAATATAATTTAATTTACCCATCAAAACCCCTGATGATGGCTGAATATTAAGCCGAAACTAGTAGGGAAAAATAAATAAATAAATACTAGAAGATACCAGAAAGTACTTTAATAAATAACAAATAATAATCAAAAATATCTGGTAAAATGGATAATGTACTAACGAATATTTTAAAAAATTGGACTGCTCCAATAAATCATTTTAATAGTTGCAATTCATAATTTGAAAAGCTGCAGTTGAAAATTTGGTGGATTTTATATATAGAAATTTAAAATTTTTATTTGTTATTTGTTAAAGTACTTTCTGGTACCTTCTAGTATTTATTTATTTATTTTTCCTTACTAGACTTTTTGTGTCGTGTCAAACGACACGATAGAAAAGTCAAATGCAATCTTGAAAAATATAATTTAATATACAAAAACCCCTGATGATGGTTGAATATTAAGCCGAAACTAGTAGGGAAAAATAAATAAATAAATACTAGAAGATACCAGAAAGTACTTTAACAAATAACAAATAAACAAAAATATCAGGTAAAATGGATAATGTACTAACGAAACTTTTAAAGAATTATACTGCTGCAATAAATTATATTAATAGTAGCAATTCATAATTTGAAAAGTTGCAATTGAAAATTTGGTGGATTTCATATATAGAAATTTGCAATTGAAGAGTTTAAAGATTTGGACCGTTCCAATTAAAAATTTGAATAGTTGCTATTCATAATTTGACAGTTGCAATTAAAAATTTGGTGGATTTCATATTTTCACATTTGGAACTATAGTTGAAAATTTGTCAGATTTTAAAACATGCAGTTGAACATTGAATAGATTTTAACATTTAGAACTATATAATGATATAATTTAACAGGTAGGGGCTGATAAAGTTGAACATTTCGCAGATTTTGATACATGAAGTTGACAATTGGATAGATTTTCACATTTGGAACTAAAAAACTACAGATTTTGACAAATTCGTGGTATTATAGTTGAAAATTTCACAGATTTAGATACATGAAGTTGACAGTTGGATAGATTTTCACATTTAGAACTAAAAAATTACAGATTTTCATAGATTACAGCTGTAATGGTTGAAAATTTTGTTCACACAGTTGAGGATGTACCACAAATGCATTATTTTTCGTTAATTTTCTTACCTAATTATAAAATGTCGAATGTGTATTTAATTAGAATTTCCTGCTTCGGGATTCGCAATTAAAGCACGACGGGCACCTTCCTGCCAGGATCGATGATCCACCTGAATTTGGGCAAACAGGGAATTCCGCAGGCTTCACGCGCCGTTTCGCCCGAGCAAATCTAATTGTTTGTGTAATTCCTGCGTCGTCCGGGTTTGCGTTTCAATTTTATGGTATGTCAGAGAGCTAAGTGCAAGAAAGTGTAAGCCCAGTGACGTGCACCCAGCGGCAGTGGACTTATTGGTTGGCTGAGCTTTATAAGCTCCCACTCTCTATCTTTAAACTGTGACATTTAGTCTGCGGAATGACAATGACACGGGTCCTACTAGATGGCTCCCTTTGTTTCGCCCCGATGCGTCCCCTCTAGTGGAAACAATGGGCGCCCAGACGACAACAAAATTAACAAAAATCACTTATTTAATATCCTCCCGTTTTCCTCCGAGGAAGCGGGCCGTTGTAAATAATGCAAGACGGCGTAATGTACGGCAACTGAGCGGAGGATGGAGGGAAAAATGCGCACAATTCGTGATATATATTCAATCGGAACAGTAAACCTCTCCAGAATAGCGGATAAATTAAGGGCACGAGAAATGGAATAACCTACTCCCTTATTCCCCCGTTTTTATTATGATCTTGCGGCATAAAAATGGAGGTGATTAGCATCTTGATACTGTTTGCATGCAAATTACGGACATAACCAGCAGTATTGTCCTGGCTTTGTGAGCTATGTAGAATAATTACTGCCGCGGAGAAGCGTGGCGTTCATATTTTGTATCAATTGAAAATTTAATGAAGTCAATGAATTGAAAGCCTCTTATTGAATCGCGAATTAAAGATCTTATTTCATTTCCCGTGCTCAGGTTTGTGTTGGAAATTAAATTTCTTTCCTTTATTTATGTATTGTGCGCATTGGAATTGGGCTTTTGTCTTTGATTAAATATTCACAAAAGTGTGTATAAATATTGTATTATTTTTCTTTATACACCCGGGCTGACTTGGAGGGGCTTTTTTGCCGTTCGATCCTGGAAATTTATTCAGAGAGGAAATTGAACGACAAAGTTATTGCTTAATAATGTTATCGGACGTTTTATCGCATTGAATGGATCTAATTGCTGCATTATTTCTTTTCGACTTTGACAAAAATGCGCCCGTCGTTGCCGCTTTAATTATAAAACGAGTTTGATTTATCGCCGGCACACTTTCCGATTATATTTTCACGGATGACAGACGCCATTTACATATGCTTGAGAAACTTATTGGCCGCTATTTTCCGCAATAAATTCCGGCAATGCAGAAATAATAGAGGAGGAAATGAAATAAAAGAATCTATAAAGGGACCGGCGGCGGTAAAAAAAAGCGTCAAGCGGTGATCAGCGTGGAATGATGGATGTGATGCTGCTTAAAATGACTGCCGATGTGAACATTTGCCACAATGGCCCACAGAAAAAATGTGTCTTTGATGCTCCCTCGCCTGTAGGAACATCCTCCATAACTACCTCAACAATTTAATGCGCCGCGAGTTATTGAAAAAAACATAACTAGGTCGGTGCCTCCTCGGGGGCAATTACAGTAATGAAATTATCGCACTTTACGAGTCGTAAATTGCCACCCTTTCCGCAGCGTGGTAATTCAAATCATCAAACCAATACATGAATATACATGTTTGGTCTCTTAGTTTGACCTCGTGTCAATTTGGAGGGACCCGAATTAACATAGAGACCAGCAATTTGCATACGCATGCTACCCACCCCACGCACCAAAAACTCGAACAACCCACGACGATTGTTGCCAATTACCCAGAAAATCCGCGCATATCTCAAGCGCACACAGCGGATTCCTGCAGGCTTTAATGAGCCATTTAAATATTTAATGCAGAAAATTAAACAGTGCCATATTCAGCGAAGAAAGGATCGTCCGCTTTAATGATGAAATATAAACTTTTAATTGATTGCTAATGCGTTTTTACTTATTAGCATTCTGCTGCTGCTGCTTAGGATTCGCCTTATCGTTTGAGAATTGCCGGCCGGATTATTGCCCACTACATTCTAGTCCTGGGGCTCGTTATTGCCAGCGAGCTTTAAGCGACTCTCGGTAAACATAATTTAATCTCATTACGATTCCACCAAGAGCAACGAAACTTTCGCGCAGCTCGGATAGTGCAGTTCGTTGTCAGTGTAATGTTATAATTTTAGAGAGCTTGCCTACACAAAAGAAATACACCAATGTTTAACAAGCCAACGTAGAAATTGAAACTCTATAAAATATACCATAATATCTTCCAGAAATATTTCGTTTAATCAAATTATATTTCATATGTATGTTGTTCCAAATCATTTTCATGCGCACGATTTCAAAATATACATATACTTAAATAAATGCATAGTACTGAAAACTATGCAAAAGTCTAGTTGGCAGAAACACACAAATAACGGTGTGCCTTTAGCGTATTATGTACATATAAGAGAGTAGAGTTAAAGAAAATATGCATAATAAGAACCTTTTCATATGCGTATTCAAATTTATTGTCGTGATATTGTTACGTATCTGCCAAACTGAGTGCCTTAGTGCGATACGCTTCCACGCGATGATTTTATTACCTTGTTTCAATTGCACCGTCAAAGTTACAAAGGAGTATAGGGCTGGCTGAATAGTAAAGAGTTGCTGCACTTCAGCTCCAGTTACTTTTCGCATCAGTAAGCTGATTATAACTTATCTATAATTCCAATGAAAAAACTTCACTTACACTTGTACTCTGTTCCATTTTTATTTTTAACTAGACACTAGAAATAAAGAATCTTAGGAAAGTATACGGAGTAACCAGAAAAGACACAATCAGAAACTTAGACATAAGAAGAGAACTAGAAATAACAGGACTCAACAAAATAATAGACAGACAGCTGCAATGGTTGGGTCACCTACACAGAAGAAAATACACCAATCAAACAAAAATCATATGGCAAACAAAAATAACCGGAAAAAGAAAAGTGGGAAGACCGAAAAGAAGTGGGACAAATATGTCGAAAATATTATGGAAAGAAGAGGAATATCTAACGCCCAAATGAGGAAAAGCACAGGAAACAAGAAGATCTGGAACCTACTAGTAAAAGAAAATACAAGAAATTGAAAAACTACAATATTCTACACCCGAAAGGGTAGAAGAATTATGACTATAATAATAAAAACTAAGAAGGCTTTGATTTTATTATATAAAGTTTTACCAACAAAAATGATCTGACAGTGAAAAAGTCATTAAATGTCAGATTTCTATCAACGTTGCCTAATTCGTATATTAAAATAATTAAATTATGGCTTCAATCATTCAAATGTGCTGGTTTAAAGTAAACCAATCATCAACCTTATTTGATATTATAATCAGACGGATTTGCTGTTGTAAAATAAAAATAACATATAAATTCTGTACTCAATAGATACTCAATTTATTTGCAACATTGCAGACTGTCATAAAATGTAACATATTTTTTTTTAAATACAACCTATTTTTTCAGTCTAGTGACTTTTTACATTGGCCCTAACACTTTAACAGAGCGAACTTAGTTAAAAATAAATATGGAACATACGGAGACTTTTTCATTTGCATGGTTGGAACATTTGCCTTTGAATTTTATCAGGTGAATTTGCCACAACATTTATTTATTTTAAAATAATCGTGTATATCCCAACGAGAACTAACAATGACTCATGTTTTTTCGAACAAAACATCGCGTTTTTTTAAGATTGTCTGCATGCTTAAAGTAAATGTAATAGAATGAAGTTAAATAAGAAGCGTATGTCGAATTCACGCAATACATCGATGAGCACTGTCAGCTTTAGACGGGACGACTGTACAGAGTGTAGCAAAAATCATGCACGAAACTTTCTCTGGGGGCTCCTAGGAAATAATTAAATGAATTAGCAAATATTTAAATTTCAATTTTCGGAAATAAAATACTGAAAACGCCATTTAGCTTAATACAAAATTGTAAGGCAATAAATGTATCAACACATAAATTATCGACGCCTAGTTTTTGACCGTGGTTCTTTAAATTTTGAAGGGCTACTTTTCGCATCAATAAGTTGATTATAAGTTATCTATCATTCCAATGAAAAAACATCATGTACATCTACAAATTGAGATACATACGGAGACTCTTTCATTTGGATGTTTAGAACATATGCCTTTTAATTGTATGAGGTGAATTTGCCACAACATTTATTTGTTTTAAAGAAATCGTGTATAGTGGCCCAATGAGAGCTGATAATGATGTTTTCTCGAACAAAGAATCCCGTTTCAAAGTAATTCCCAAATCTACATTTCAAATAACTTAACAATTAATGGTTTCATATGTGTGAATATAAATTGTTTTACCTGAGAGTGCATAAAGCGTTTTACATTAAATTAAAATAACTCAGGTTAGGACCCATACAATTATTAAATTAGCAAATATTTCAATTTCAATTTTCGGAAATAAAATATTGAAAATCCCTCTTAGCTTAATACATAATTGTATTGCAATAAATGTGTCAACCCAAAAATTATCGACGACTAGCTTATGAGCCATGCCACTTCAAAATTTAAATAGAACTAACAGAGACAGCAAATATCATATGATATTTACCATATTTAAGCATTTCTGAACAATTTAAATAATTAATAAATTCATCAAAATAGTTTTAAATATTAAAAGTCTACCAGAAGTTTTTGAAAAGCTGCTCAGTTTTCTGTTAAATTTTATTAATTAATTTTCTAAAACTCTTGATGAAAATGTGATAACAAAACAAACAATCGAAGATAAATTGATTCAAATTGCAGATAAGTTTTGTAAATTGCAGAAAATTTATTAAAAATATTAAATTTTGCAATCAAATTGTTCTAAAAATGTGAAAATGTTATTAATTAATCCTGATGTACAGGGTGATTTATTAGCTTTAACATACTTTTTCAAAAATATCAAATTTTGCAAGTATCAAGTCTACAATTTTAAAAGTCTATCATAAGTTTTTGAAAAGTTGCTCAGATTTCTGTTAAATTTTATTAATTAATTTTCTAAAAGGCTTGATGAAAATGTGATAACAAAACAAACAATTGAAGATAAATTGATTCAAATTGCAGATATGTTTTGTAAATTGCGGAAAATTTATTAAAAATATTAAATTTTGCAAGCAAATTGTTCTGAAAATGTGAAAATGTTATTAATTGATCCTGATGTACAGGGTGATTTATTAGCTCTATAACAAACTTTTTCAAAAATATCAAATCTTGCAAGTATCAAGTCTACAATTTTAAAAGTCTATCAGAAGTTTTTGAAAAGCTGCTCAGTTTTCTGTTAAATTTTATGAATTAATTTTCTAAAACTCTTGATGAAAATGTGATAACAAAACAAAGAATCGAAGATGAATTGTTTCAAATTGAAGATAAGGTTTGCAAATTGCAGAAAATTTATTAAAAGTATCAAACTGAACGTTCTGTAAATGTTATTAATTAATTCTGATATACACTGTGGTTTATAAGCTCTACAACAAACTTTGAAAAATGAAAGGTGATGGCCATTGTAACATAACAATGTTATATAAACATAGGTCCATTCGCCATTGTTTCGTAGTTATCGTTATAAATGTATTTAAAGGGACTAGAATATACACATTTAAAAGGTTTATGAACTTAATGTAACTTCAAACTTCAAACTTCTTTTATTGGACATGAATTACATGTGAGGTCAAGACAATATAAATTTGGAAAACACTACATTTTATGTAGACAAAATTTCTGTACTGAATAGAAAGCATGCTCTTTTAAGTGTTCGCTAAGTTGCTTTTTGAAACTGTACATTTTCTGGTGCTGCCATTGTACTGGAAGATGATTCAGAGGTACGTAAATGAAGGTAAATAGATAATTTCAATGCAAGCGAATTTTAGCGCTCTGAGAGCCATAAGTATAAATTTTAAGAATATTCAATAATTTATCTCCGAAATCTGAAATTTTAAATTTGCCAATTTGTTTAATTATTTCCTAGCAGCCCCCAGGAAAAGTTTCTTACATGATTTTTTATACTGTATTTTCATGTTAAAAGAAGTTAGTTATGGAACTCCCATCTAATTACATTTGCCCCTGTAATTAAAAATTTATTGTTAATAAGGTAATCATCAAAATTGAAAACTATTTAAAGACTACATTTTAATCAATCTTCGGAGAGTAAATGGATCAAACATCAAACATACGATAATTGGTCAGTAGCAGAGATATCAATCATATAACTATGTAGTTTTTATTATCGGACGTTATAATTGCGTAACGCAGTAAAGCAATAAATTTTTCAAATAATTCTCACGTACCTTTTTTTTACAGCGCTAATTTATGTTTATGGTGGCCACTGTAAAAAAAACTGGTTGACAAAAAAAAACGATTTGCCTCATTTCGCGTGTGAGTTTTCGTGATGTTGTTTTTGTATAATCACGTGTTGAAGGTGTAATTAAAACACACAACGGAGGTTTATCTAGATTTTAGAAGGAATTACCACATTTTTGCATCGCCTCTGAAATTAATTTTATAAATCTGCCATTAAACTCGTTTTGTTTATCAACATTTCTTACGTGCCATGAATATTAATTATTATTTTCGTCGTGTATCTGCTAATTAGCATCTTGCGTTAAATATATAATGCGATATAATTAATTAATGCCTGTGACTTTTTTTTATAAATCAGCATATATTCTGCGAAAATATAGTTTTTTTTATTAATATAATTAATTTTATTATGCAGAAAAATTTCGGTGTATTGTCAATACGATAAAATAATAATAAAATAAGTTTATCTGAATGTCAATGTCACCTGATGCCATAAATTTAAATGAGATTAATGATTAATGAACCAGATTCCAGTAATGGCTTTTACTGGCTACAAAAGGAGACAGATATGCTCGCTTAAGGGTCACCAGTATTTTACTTGTATCGCCAGTAAAACCCCTTTACCCAGCTTAAAATGTAAAATACTATTTTCTGAAACCGGGGCGAAAGTACTACTTACGGCACGAAAGTTGCATTTCCTGACTAGTCAGGGAAAATCATTTTGTCACTAAGATGACAGAAAACTATCTGTCACCTTAGAAACAGAGAAACGTACTACTAGTATGTAGAAAATCTACCATTTAATTTATTAAATTATTGAATATTGATTTTTATTATAATTGGTGGTTTCAGGAAAAAAAAAATAATGCAAGACTCGTCAGTAAAATGTCTTACTTTACTCGGGGACCTGTAAAATACTCGGCACAGAAGTGTTTGATTAGTGTCTTCTCGTACGTAATGGATCATTTTCGTGACTCTTCAGTAAATAACTATGTTACATCGATTGCATTTCTTCTTAAGTAAAATAGAATAAAACTCCTGAGTTTCACCGACTTTAATAGATTTCTCTACAATTTATTAAAGTCAGTGAAACTTAACCAATTAACCAATTGTTTTATTCTATTGTACTTAATTCAAAAATGTTTCACCAAGGGGTAACCACAGAGGCTTTTGTATCATCTCACGAACATGTTTTTGCAAACAAATCGATTTGTGTTAATAGCATTTAGTTTTAAATCTTCCATGCATTTATAGGTCTAACGCATTATGCAAAGTGAATCAGTTTTTTTAATCTTCCATGCATTTGTACATCTAAAGCATTATGCAAAGTGAATCAGTCTTATGGAGATTTTTTACACCGTCAATCCAACTGGGATAATAAAATTGTTTTGATTACATGAAAGCCTAGACCTAGTGCACCGCGTATCCCGCCGATACACAATCACTCGGATTTAAAAGGGTGCAAGTGCTTCGCCCCGTGGCGCCACGTATAGCGAGAGGGTGAGGGACTGCACACACGATAAAATTTCCACCCCACACACACACACCCCATACACATCCACGTACACACAAACACACTAAAACTCATTCCCGGAAAGAGGCGAATATATCAATTCAATTCGTAAATACGATTCGGATTATGGCTACCTACGGCGTTAAGAAAGGAAGCATTCACGGGGGCAATAAAAGTTTACGTCCCCGAAATTCGCGAGATGTGTGGGTGTGTGCTTGCCCTCCCCGCACCCCCTCGTCTAAAGGTGATGGCGAGGGGAGCTCAGGAGTACGCCAGTGTACTTTTGTGCATTCAGCAGTCGCAATCCTGTTTACAGTAAAAAGGGATAAAATGGACAAGCCAGGAAAAGTTCGTAATAAAGTCTTGAAAGCTTCGTATGCAGTTTTCACACGTGCTAACATGAAAAGTTTTGATGGATATCGCTTTTTGTGTCTTATTGGCCACATATTTTGTGATTTTTGCGTGTGTGTTGTATACCGCAACTCATTGTTAATTCATGGCAAAAGAAAAATATCACGACTTGAACAGTTATGAGGTTTGTGTGTTATTTCTCACATATTTTAGTTTTGTGTACAATATAAATTATTTTCTATTTCGTGAAATTTTATGTACTTAATTTCCTTGAAATATTACGAAATAGTACAAAACTCTCTAAAAATGCTGTGAATTTCGTGAAATTTGAAAAAAAAACTACACATTCAATTAAGGCAAAAAATTCAGGGGGGGCAATTTCGATCTTCTAGTTCTCTTTAGGTAATATTTTTGTAAATTTCCAAAAATATTGCAGGAAATAGGAAATTCAATTAAAATGTTCAAATTCATGGATGGTATCAGGTATCAAACTCGTTTTTCTTAGAAATGTTTAATATTCAACCTCATGATATTATTAGATATTCGTGAAAAGAAAAACAAATGCTACCAAATTTGTTAATAGAAAAAATTAGGTTACCATATAAAAAAAAGTATCAATAATAATATCATTTTCAAAAAGTGAGGCATCACAAAAAAAAATTGAAAACGTCAAATTGCAACAAATAACACTTGCATCCCGAAAAAAACTGCAAACACATTTTACAAAAATTGAAATATCACAAAAAACTGACGTGCTAGAAAATTTTTGTCGACGTTTCTGAAATCAGCAAAAAAAAAATCGATCGGAATCGGTTATTTACGTCTAAGGAAAAAAATGTATTGACCAGTAACTTTTGCTCAAAATTTATTTTTCTAAAAATAATAATAAAGGCTCCAGATAAGTGGTTCCTTACATTATAGTTACCCTGTATACAGTCAGTTTCATTTATTGTGACACAACAAATAATTCAGTAATTAGTACAGATAGAAAAAAAAGTTGAAGAAAAAATGTTTAGTACTTTTGTCGTCTATTTAAACCTACGTACAATCCTTTTCAAATTTATTAGTATTTTTGCTTTTGTTTCCTCTTTTGCTACTACCATTACTTTTGTTTTGTTTATATTAATTACCATGTTGTGTTTTTTCGGTTTCTCCTCCCATATGCTTATATTGTGTCTTCTTCGCTTTTGGCTCTATGTTGTTTTCCCATCTTTTCCTTGGTCTTCCTCTTTCCTTCTTTTTCTTTTCGCCTTTTAATGTCCATACTATTTTTGTTTGTCTGTCTTCTGGCTTACTTATCAGGTGCCCGAACCATTGTAGTTGTCGTTTCTATATTAATTTTTGCACACTTTGTATTTGTAGGTTTACCCTGATCTGTTCGTTTCTTACTCTGTCTAATCTCGTGACTCCTTCAACTTTTCTTAAGTATCTCATTTCGTATTTTGTTCATTGTCTTTTCATTTGTTGTCCAGATTTTGCTTCCATATAAGAGTGTTGGTCTATAAAGTGTCTTGATGAGTGTCATTTTCGTATTTTTGGAGATTCTTCTATTGTTTAGAATTTTTGAGTAGCTTTAGGTTTGTTTCTTTTTCCTTTCTGCAGCTTTTCAGTGATCTGTAGAATAGTTTTTAATTTCCTTTAAAATGTTCCTCTAATTTTATTCCGAAATCCTCCCATTTTCTGTCTTTTTCTTTCCTTATTATTGCTTTTACTCTCTTTCTTTGGTGCTTGTATATATCATAGTCTTCTTCGTTTTTTGTGCTTGGGTATTTTTTGTCTCTTTTCCAGACAGAAGCTCTTGGAAGTGCTCTTTCCATCTGTTCATGATTTCTTTATCATCTTTCATTAGTACACTATGTTTATTTTTGAGTAGCTTTAGGTTTGTTTATTTTACCTTTCTGCAGCTTTTCAGTGTTCTGTAGAATAGTTTTTGATTTCCTTTAAAATGTTCCTGCAATTTGGTTCCGAAATCCTCCCATTTTTTGTCTTTTTCCTTCCTTATTATTGCATTTACTCTCTTTGCTGCTTGTATATTTCGTAGTCTTCTTCGTTTTTGTGCTTAGGTATTTTTTCCATGTTTGTTTATTTTTCCTAACTTCTTCCTTCACTTCTTTGTTCCACCAGCTTGTTTGTTTTTGTTTGCTGTACTTTTAATTTTTCCACAGGCGTGTTTTGTTGCCTCTCTTACTATATGTTTGAAATTGACCCATAAATCTTCTACTTCTCTTTTCCTCTTTTTTGAGTGCTTCTTATTAGTTCTTGTATTGATTTCTGGTAGTTTTCAAATGATGTTTCAAATTAAACGGGGAATCCAGAACTATAATAATATACCGGGTTAGTAAAAAGTAAGGAGCCTTTTTGAGTCCTTATTAGTTCTTGTATTGATTCCTGGTAGTTTTCCCTTACTTGTTTGTCACTTAGCTCTAAATTTCTCTATTCTTACTTCCTTATCGACTGTTTTCTGTGTTTGTTTCGGTTCCCTTCTTGTTGTTTTTATTCGTGCTGTTAGAAGATAGTGGTCACTGTCAATTTCGCCACCTTTTTGATTTTAATATCCATTACTTCCTTCACTTGTGCTTTGTTTGTTTAAAAGTAGTTTAGCTTGTATATTCTAAATTTCTCTATTCTTTCTTCCTTATCGACTGTTTTCTGTGTTTGTTTCGGTTCCCTTGTTGTTGTTTTTATTCGTTCTGTTAGAAGATAGTGTTCACTGTCAATTTCGCTACCTCTTTTGATTTTAATATCCATTACTTCCTTCACTTATGCTCTGTTTGTTAAAAAGTAATCTATTTTGGACTTCTCGTTTCTGTTTCTTTCCTCTCTTGTGTATTTGCGTATTTCCTTGTGTGCAAATTTGGTGTTGAATATTGTTAGATTATTCACGATCCAGAAATCAATAAGTCTACTTCCATTGTTGTTGATCTTCGTTTCTCTGTGTGTTCCCATTATGCTCTCCAGTCCCTTGTTTTTATTCCCTACACGGGTATTTAAGTCTCCTATTACGTATGTTGGCTCTGTAAGCTTTTCGTATTCTTGTTGTACCTCTTCCCGGAACTGGTCTTTGTCGGTTTTGCTTTCATCTTCATTTACTCCATATACTACCATAATTTTTGCTTCAAACTTATATTTCTCTTCTATTTTGAACGTCAGTATCTTTTCATTTATACACATCCATTCCCAGATTGTTTTTTTCATATCCTTTCTTATTATACATCCTACTGTTGCTTTCGCTAATCATTAATATGGAATTTTAATGTTTTCGAAACAAACACAGCCAACATTTGATATATTCTCATCAAGTTTGTTAAATTGACCATATATGGTAAGTTCAGATTAAATTTGAATTGTTATTTATTTCCAGAAAATAGGTAGGCTGTGTAACTAAATATTATGCATATTTTTACATAACCTAGCTATTTTTATTCCACACTGCAAACCATAACCAAGTTGCGTATAATAAGTTTCTGCAGACTTTTCTTTGTATCTTTACCAGTTTCGCAGATATGAGCCGGACATTGAAAAATCTACCACCCTATATATTTACATTATACCCTTAATCTTAATGATTACAATACTGCAATGAATAGGCAACATTTTTAGAGTTATATTAACTACACCGACATTATTCCACCAAAATAATAATTTGGTTTTACCTAATCGTCAAAATTCTCAACGTACTGAAATGTTAGAGGAAAATGGAATTATGGCTTGTTCTTGTGCCCATTTCTGATGAAGTTCATTTCATTCAATTTTCTAGGAACTAGGAACTCCTTCATACATGTTATGCAGTGGTCTGGTAATTTTTCTTGTTACGCACAACACGAAGAGCGTTTTATCGCCAGGATATAATTCCACGTTTCTACAAAAGAAACTCGATTATTCAAAGCAATTACGGTAATTAAATAATTTACCACGACACATCAAAATAATACGCTTTGATAACCGAAAGCATAACAAGTTGTAATTTTTAATGCTTAAAAATTTGTGACATAATCTCGCATGAGTTATTGCCGTATTAGCATAATTAGTCGCGCGACGTGGAATTTTATGAATCGGCAACCTTCCTTTATTTATGTTTATCTTGGTTTTTACATAATTATAACGTGTGCGCCCATTAATAACGCCAAGTTTCGTTCCGTGTGTTTTTTTCTTCTTTGCTCCTCGTGTCCCACGTTCGCGATCGACGTGTCTCTAATTAAGCGTTACGAGGATCTAATGTCGGCCGAGACGTTCGCGGGTCCTTCAGGGCGCCCCATTAAAAACGTATACGTCTGAATTAAAATGCAAATTGCAGACTTTTTAATTGCCACTTACGCGCCCAAATTATGTGTAAAAGCCAATAAACACCATTAATTTGTTATTCGGGCCGATCTAATAAACCATGGCCCGTTAATTCCCCGGCGATCTAATTTATTCACACCGGTTTTAATGTAAATACGAGTGCGAAGACCTTTTGTATTTCGTCACATTCGATCGGCTGCTTGGGAGAAATAACTCCAATAATTAATGCATATCGGGCCCGGAGTTAATTAAGTTGTTTAATTGAAAAAATGTCTTCGGATATTTGCATATTTTATAGCGGTTATTAGGTGAGAATTCCGCCGTTATTTTTATAACGCTATTTATTCGATTGGTTCCTCCGGGGTGGGGGGAATCAATTTGAAAATTTAACACGTTGATTGTCGCACGAAAACAATGTTTAATGCAACGGGCGGAGGGAATAACAAACCCTGAATCCCTCAATTTCTTCAAATAAGCGGTCTTTATTAATAATTCATGTCGTATTTTTCACGTTCCCTTTCTTCCACCAACGTGAATAGAAATAATCGTGTTTTATAAGCCTGCACGTTACAGGAAAAACAATAACCGTATTTACATTGCAATCGTTGGGTGTAAAAAAAGAGGATTAAATTGGGCGGACGTAATTTATGATCCGGGAAATTACGTTCTGATAAATAGATTAACTCCTCTGGAAACTCTCTCTCTCGTTGCAGGCAGAGTCAATGTTATTTCTAAGGTGGTGGTGTAATGACTTTAGAAGTCCTGTGCCATCTCTTGTAGTGTTTTAAAAGTCATCATGACCAAAGGCATTATCTGCGACAGCGGGTGTACCGTCTTAAGATAATGAAAACGGCTCTCGAGGAGAACTCTTGAAAACAGACTTGCCGGCAAAAACCCTTTGATGGTGGCGCCTCCGCACTCCCCACGAAAGCCGACATCCAAATCCGAATATGCGCTTAATTAATACACAAGGGCCCCAGGTTTTTTATGCCGCACACGAGGCCATGTGTTCCCTGGGATGATAACCGAATTACATTATCATGTACAAAACGCCAAGTCCAGTGTTTTTTATTAACATTGTGTTATTTTTAATTGCTAATTAATTTGGCTGTAAATACGCTGCCGTTTTATTATATAAACCTATAAAACCCAATCTGATAATCGTATTTATAGGCTAGTAAATCTTGTGTTTTTATATACTTCCAGATAAACTAATGTGCATATTTCGAATGAAATGCGACCATGTGGGCATTAAAGCTCTGCTGTATACGAGCCATTATGGTTCTTGGAACGTTAACGTTTTAATCAGTTTTTATGTAATATTTCTACATGCCGCGACGCCTTTGTACCACTGCTGGTAATAATTACCGTGGACGATTGAGGCGACCCGATGAACACCCGTCGTATTTTACAATCTGCATATTTATAAGCATAAGAAGAGGTATGAAAAATGCGGCCATTTACATATGACTGCGTCATAAAGTATACGGTCATATGAGATAATGCGTCTAAACATGCATCTACGGGGTTTCTTTATTCAGCCACGCCACCAGCGGCCACACTAAATCAGTAATTAACGTCACCGGTTTATGTATACGTTTAATACGGCTGCATTCATTGATCCCGAAATATCATCTTAATATGCAGCTCCGCAATTTATGCTTTATTAATTTCCCCACAGAAGCCGTCGCCGATTTAATTAATACAAACTCCGCTTATAATACGAATGCACGCAATATTGTAAAATGTGAATTTCATTAAAGAACTTCAGCGTTTGTTAATTAAAGTATGGCACGGGATTGCATCTCTAATTAGCAATCTAATATACTCCCTTCTTATCACTCCATCTGTACAAGACCTACACATGCGAACGACAATTATCATTTGTGCACCTAATTAATAACTTTTAATGACTACATAAAAAACATTGTTTTCTGAGACGTAACACCTAACAGTGAAATAATAATAATTACACATAATTTGCTCTATCAGATTGTCACCGTGGAGCCCAAATATAAACTGTTATCCTTAAAATCTGTAATATTTCGCCAAATTTCCCAACAATTTTATTATCAAGCGGATGATGGCCGAGAGGTTCCACTCAAGCCATGGATTATAGGATCGATCCTCGATATTTAAAATTCTATAACAGTTCCTTTAGAGGGGCACTAAAGCAGGCAATCCTGTGTACAGTTAAATCATACGTGCAATTTAAATACCTCAATGCGGATAAAGCAAAATCCGCAAGACCACAATTTTAAACGGTAGCAGATTTGACGGTAATTAGCCGTAGCAGCAGACATAGGGCAGCATTAAATGTGCAGTTGATGTTTAAATTCGTCATATTTCATTAAAATTCCATACATAGTTTATCATAAATTGACAACATTTGATCACATTTAATGAGTTTTGTAAAAAAAATTGTTCATTTTCTTCATATATTATCAAATCTTGAGAAAATTTCGAGAATTTTATTTTATACAAGTAAGACAGAATATTATGGAATCAAATTCAGAATAAATCACATTATTTAATAAAAATTAAATATTACATACTTTGTAACATTTTCGAAATTTTAAGGACATTTCATAAACTTTCGTGGACATTTCATAAAATTTCAGAACATTTCATAAAATGCCAAGGACATGTGTATGTATAGTATATGTAAGAAGTAGTAAGAATATTATGGAATCAGAATTAGAATAAATCACATTAATTAAAAATATTAAAATATTAGATATTTTGTGACATTTCTTAAAATATTAGGGACATTTCATAAACTTTCGTAGACATTTCAAAATTTCAGAACATTCAATAAGAAGTAAATATATTCGAATATGCATATTTTTTGTAGAAAAAAATAATGTCAGAAATCTTGATATTTTGTAATTCCTTTTTTGGGCTGCTTGCCCATTTGCCCCTTTGCACCTTGCACTTTTCGCTTTTTATCACTTTTCACCAATCAGAATCAGAATAAATCACATTAATTAAAAATATTAAAATAATAGATACTTTGTAACATTTCCTAAAATTTTAGGGACATTTCATAAACTTTCATGGACATTTCCTGAAATTTCAGAACATTTAATAAGAAATAAACATATTCTGAATATGCATATTTTTTTGTAGAAAAATATGATGTTAGAAATCTTGTTTTTTTTAATTCCTTTTTTGGGCTGCTTACCCATTTGCCACTTTTCACTTTTTTGTCACTTTTAACCAGGTTTGAATCTTGCTTTGTGCTTGTAAATTGACAACATTTGATAACATTTAATGAATTTTCTAACAATTTTTGTTAAATTTCTTTATATTTTATCAAATCTCGAGAAATTTTCGAGAATTTTACACAAGTAAGACAAAATATTATGGAATCAGAGTCAGAATAAATCATATTAATTAAAAATATTAAAATATTAAATATTTTCTAACATTTTCTAAAATTTTAGGGACATTTCCTAAAATTTCAGAACATTCAATAAGAAATAAACATATTCTGAATATGCATATTTTTTGTAGAAAAAAATTATGTCACAAATCTTATTTTTTTTTATTCCTTTTTTGGGCTGCTTACCCATTTGCCACATTTCACCTTCCTCTTTTCACTTTTTATCACATTTAACCAGGTGTAAATGTTGTTTTGTGGACAAAACTACTTTGAAATTTAAATTTCAAATGAAATATGATATTTTTCCTAAAAAACAAATCAAAACTTAACATTTGTCACCCAAATTTGTGAATTTCAGGCAAAATAATTAAATTTAAATTGCATTCTGGCGAGTTGTGTTATCATTTAAGATCGAATTTTATAACTGCAAGAATTCCATACGTGGTTTATCATAAATTGATAACGTTTGATCACATTTAATGAATTTTCTCACAATTTTTGTTAGTTTTCGTTATAAACTTCAAACTTCAAACTTATTTTATTGATCATGAATTACATGTCAGGTAAAGACAATATAAATTAGGAAAACACTACATTTTATGTAGAAAATATTCCTGTACTGAATAGAAAGCATGCTCTTTTAAGTGTTCGCTGAGTTGCTTTTTGAAACTGTGTATTTTCTGGTGCTGCCATTGTACTGGAAGATGATTCAGAATTTTTATCCCCACCGATGTTGGATCTGTAAGGTAAAGTCTATTTGAAGGTCTATATTTTATCAACATTACCTTGAGAAGATTTCGAGAATTTTATTTTATACAAGTAAGACAGAATATTATGGAATCAAAATCAGAATAAATCTCATTATTTAATAAAAATTAAATATTACATACTTTGTAACATTTCCGAAATTTTAAGGACATTTCATAAACTTTCATGGACATTTCATAAAATTTCAGAATATTTAATAAAATGCCAAGGACATTTATCATAGTATATCATAAATTTTTGTTCATTTTCGTTATATTTTATCAAATCTTGAGAAGTTTTCGAGAATTTTATTTTATACAAGTAAGACAGAATATTATAGAATCAGAATCAGAACCGACCACATAATTTAAAAAAATATATAGTCATATTTCAAAATATTTTATCATATTTCATGAACTTTCTGACAATTTTTGTTCATTTTCATTATATGATGTCAAATTTCCTGAATTTTATAGAATTTTATATAAGTAAGACATAATCATACGAAATCAGACTCGAAGAAAATCATTGAATTAAAAAATAAAAATATTAGATAGGAGTATATTGTAACATTTCCTAAAATTTTGAGGATATTTCATAAACTTTCAAGGACATTTCATACAATTTCATGACATTTTAGAAAATTTCACACTTAATAAAAATTAACATCAGGAACATCAGGAACTGGACCGGAATAAGAAACTTTGGCGACATATGCCAAGCAGCAATAAACAAAGCTTTATCAATTATACAATAAATGATAATTTGCCAATGCACATGGGTGTAAGGCAACAGAAGAAGAAGAATAAATATTAAAGACTTTTCTTAAAATTTCAAGGATAACTCATAGAATTAAAAGATTATCTATGTAATTTCAAGAAATGTGAAATAATATACATATTTTCACGAATTTGTAACAATTTCATTGAATTTCGTGTAATATTTCACGAAATTTGCAAATTTTTAGTAAGTTTTGTGCAATTTTATAGGAGTTCAAGATCATTGCATAAAATTTCATGAATTGTAAATTAACGTTCTCACTTTTTGAATATGTAATAATTTAATTGAATTTCCTGCAATATCTCGAAATTTATAAAAATATTGACTAAGGAGACCAAAAATATCAAAATTAGACGCAATAGTAGAAATATGGTAGCATTAAATGTGCACTTGATAATGTTTAAAATCGTCATCTTTCATTAATATTAAAGAAATAGTTCATCATATATTAATAATATTTTGATGATATTATTACTAATGAATTTTTTGACAAGTTTTGTTCATTTTCCTTATATATATATATAAGATATAATTTATTGAAACATTTACATATTTGCTGTTGTATGTACATTATTAAATTGTAAAATAAGGTCTTGCTTATATTTTGCTTTTCCTTATATTTTATTAAATTTCGAGAAGTTTTAAGAATTTTATACAAATAAGACTTGCTTCCAAGTTTTGCGCGATGTGCCTTCCTATGAAAGGCACATTTGCAGTGGTTGCAATAAGGTGCAGGCAGATATGCATGATAATTACCTACATGTCCTCCTCCACCTGTCTGCAGCTAACTCTTGACTTTAGTTTTTTAATAATTATAATCTTTATTAGTGTTATCTGTATTTTTACACAAGTCATGAAATAGAAAGGTACTTATACAATATAATGTACATATAACTAATAGGTTAGTACAACATGTGTACAAGTACTGTATAACATAATAAGTTTTCATTGTACCTACAAGTCATAAAAGAGTGTTTTAAGATTTGTTTCTAAATGCAAAAATGCAATCTGAATACAAATTATCCGGATTTTTATTTGAAATGATCTTGAAGTAATTTAATTCAAATCTGGATTATTCTGCTCAATGTGAGAGATTTATGATATTATTATGCCTGCGTGAGAATATTTGGGTAATACTGGTGGGCAGAGCCCTAGGGACCTCCTAAAATCCAGGGCCCTTGTTTCTCGTGTAGCAGAACCACCATGCCTGTACGGACGATCCTGATGCGTTTACGATTGATTTAATTGCAGGTGTAAGGAAGAGCCTGAAAACTTGGTCTTGAATGAGAGCTGAGTGAATTATGTAATTAGGATTTTAAAAATGTTACCATTTTAATTAATACTGTTCTCGGCCGCATTTTAGACTGTCAGATTAATTAGGCGTTTAAATTTAATTAATAAAAAAACGATTTTAACAAGGTAATTTAGTGCTCTAAATAATCCAGATTTAATTGAATAATAACGGGGATAATTATATCCGGATGCCGAGGCGTTCTCCTTGAGCGCATTGCAATAAATTAAATCGATGGGGAATTCGGGGTGATGTTAATTGCGTATGGATTTTTGCAGAGGGCTCAACGTCGTCAGAAATGCATTTGAAGGATCTCCGCTGTCTGCATTCGGCGTCGATACAGCCAGTGCAGTCGATTTGAAATTCGATTAATATAAAATTAATGTTGCGAAATCCCCCAGTACACATTCAATCATAATTTTCCGCGTGAGCGTGGAGAGAGCAGCGGATATTTTAATTGGAAAGTTATATGCTTAGCTGGATGCAAGTCATAAATAACAGGCAGAACAACCCATAATGCCCACCCATTTATATTTTTAAACCGTTTAAGCTACCGATTTACGCCGCCGCAGAATCGCTGCAAACGTCGACCGCAGAGCAATTAGTAAATTTACTAATGCGCATTGTCGGTTTAATCATCGGCGCCCGTGCTAATCCCGGCCCTGTGCGCTGCGATGTTTTCAATTCCGCGGGCGAATAAATAATTCCTACAGGAAGTCGTGAATTGAGCCGTAATTGTGTAGGCTGTACAAGTCTTAAAATATCAGAGGCTAGCTCACCACACAGAGCGATCAATCTTTATCTGACAGCTCCAGTCTGCCTTCCAGAAATCGAAACCTTATAATTTGTCAATATAGAAATAATCTGGCTCAGCATTGTTTGCCGAACAACTGCGCGATGATAACGAGCGGAGTTGAAAGGAATTCGTTCCCGATGCCGTTCGTTATCCGTCATTCCGGTCGCGTAGACTCGAATATTTTATTCAAAACAGTTTATTCATCTCTAATGGGAATAATTCGGCGAACTTTGCTCACATCTGCGGGCGTTATTTATATTAATTCGCGTTTCCACCGGTCTGCGCTAAGTATCGACGTTGCAAAGTGCGCTCTAGTTCTCCCTGATATATCGGTGACATTATTTAATTCACCGTTACCGTATCAGCTAAATGCTAGTTGACAGGGCTTAATATACGAGCGCAAACTTTTCCTGCATTAGTGATTGTGTAAAACACACAAAAATGATCAAATGGACATTAGTCACCCAAATGTATGAGCGCTGCCACGGGATACACGTTTATTTTTTAATTCACATCCGCTCGTAACTTCGTTATCGAATACCAACATATCATTACTAATAGACGTTATTATCGATTAATATGTTCTGCTTAATGTCCAAATGTCGCTGTCAAATATTTATGCGTCAAATTAAATCTATGTTAGAATGATACAACACGATAATTAATCACCATTACGTAAAGCTCAGATTTCTGGTTTACCTTGTACAACAAAATCTATAACTATACGCATTATAAATTAATTGAAAGTACTACATTCTACTTATATAACATATATAAAAAAACGCTTCTTAATTATAACTGCTGTTGAATTAAATATTGCTGACCGGAAATGCATGTTAATCTTTATGGGAACTTACTTTTCAACGTCCCCTTTATTTCTCTACTGGAGATGTCGTTTCTATGACTAAAGTTATTGTATTGTATTGTACTTTTGTGGGCCATAAGAAAAACATACATTAAAGATTTGACATTAGCCAAGTCATGAACATGTAAAAAAATAAAAATCACAACAATGATAAAACATAATAATATATAACACACAAAAAACTATGAAACACCAATAATTGTATATGAGCTTAGATCGGAGTCGAAGTACTCTTCCATCGAATAGTAGCAGTTCCTTTTAAGAATCTGTATCATTTTATTCCTGAATGTTGACGCCCCTACTGATTTGATATCTAATGGTATTTTATTGTATATCACTATACTCTTTTCCATCAAAGAAATCATTACATTTTCATTAAATTCTACCAAATTTAAAAAAAAAGTTGAAAGTTTCTGTAAAATCTCGGGATATACCAAAGCTGCTTCAAATACATTGGAAATTCCATTAAATTTGAAACATAATAACGCAAAGAAACAGAAAGAAACATAAAGGTTAGTTCGATAGAGACACACGACGATAGCCGAATGAAGATCAACTTTTAATCAAAATTTATTAAATCGATGATACTACAAAATTTCTCTACAAAATCACCAAATTTTATAAAACGTAAATTGTAGCAAATTGTAGAAAATTCATTGAAAAACAAATCAAAAGCAGAAGGAATAATCACTTTTATAATTAAACCAAATTCTTTTAAGAAAAATAACTATTAAACCAACAGTCTCATGGTAAATATTAAACAATGAGATAAGAGAGGTGACTCTGTAAACACATGCAGAAAAACGAAGACAACTCTTCTTTTCAATTCTTTTAAGAAAAAAAATTATTAAACCAACAGCCTCTTAGTAAAAATTGAAGAATGAGATAAGAGAGGAGACTCTGCAAACACATACATAAAAACGAAGACAACAATATCGAACACCCCGAAAAATCATATAACAAATAACTTATGGCACAAAACTTGGAATAAATGAAAGCATAAAAAAATCATATAAGTAAGTCAACACACCGAATGCGGCGAAAAAATAAATCAACATTGAATACTCAAACTAAACATTTTTGAAAACTTTGCTAACAAATACAGATTTTGTTTTGTTTTTGGCACACCATTTTCAGTAGAAAAAAATAGAAAACTCAATAAAAATGTCAAAATGGTAACTAAACACAGAGAAACAAAACTTTTGTTTCTCTGTTGGTAGGCTACGACGTAGTCCACGTAGTATGACATATGATATGATATCCTTGAAATATTACGAAATGATACAAAACTCTAAAATTTCTGTAAAATTCGTGAAATTTGAAAAAGATTCTACATTTCATAAAATGTTATTGATACAGTATGAAATTCTATACTCTGTTCCATTTTTAATTAACTAATTTCGTAGAATTTGAAAAACTATTCTACACTTCAAGAAATGTTCTTGATATAGTACAAAATTGAATATAATTTTTAAATATTTTTGTAACTTACGAGAAATATTGCACAAAATTCATTTAAAACGTTGCAAATTCATGAAAGTGTCCTTGAACTATTACGAAATGATACAAAACTGTCTAATATTTCTGTAAATTTCGTGAAATTTGAAATAGATTCTACATTTCAGATTTCTACATTGATACAGTATGAAATTCTATACTCTGTTCCATTTTTAATTAATTAATTTCGTGGAATTTGAAAAACTATTCTACACTTCAAGAAATGTTCTTGATATAGCATAAAATTGTATACAATGTTTGGAATATTTTTGTAAATTTCGAGAAATATTGCACAAAATTCAATTAAAACGTTTCAGAGTCATGAAAGTGGGTAAATTATTTTATAATTCATTAAATTTTATGGAATGTCTTTGAAAAATTATGAAATGAAACAAAACTCTCTAAAATTTCTGTAAATTTCGTGAAATTTGAAAGAGATTCTGCATTTCATGAAATGTTATTGATACAGTATGAAATTCTATACTCTGTTCCATTTTTAATTCATTAATTTCGTGGAATTTGAAAAACTATTATACACTTCATGAATGTTTTATATATATTTTAAAATTGTATATAATTTTTCAATATTTTTGTAACTTACGAGAACTATTGCACAACATTCAATTAAAACGTTGCAAATTCATGCAAGTGGGTAATTTATTTTATGGAATTTCCTTGAAAAATTACGAATTGAAACAAAACTCTCTAAAATTTCTGTAAATTTCGTGAAATTTGAAAAAAGATTTTACATTTCATGAAATGTTATTGATATAGTATGAAATTGCATACTCTGTTCCATTTTTATTTTTAACTAAAAAGGTTGTGGTTTCATTTTATAAAGTTTTACACATGAACACACAGTGAAAAAATGGTTAAATGTCAGATTTCTAACAACGTTGCCTAATTCAAATATTAAAATAATTAAATTATTGCTTCAATTGTTCAAGTGTGCTGGTTTTTTAATTATTTGTAATTAAAACAATCGTCAACTATATTTTATATTATAATTTGACTGTGTTGCTTTTGTAATATAAAAATAACACATAAATTCTGTAATTAATAGATACTTAATAGATAATTTCATGGCAACATTGCCCACTGTCATAAAATATAACCTTTTTTTAAAACCATAACCTATTTTTTCAAGTTTAGTGATTTTATACATTGGCCAACAATACTGTCACCCTAACAGAGCCAACTTGGTTAAAAATGAAAATGGAACAGATTTTATACATGAATTTCTTGATGACTTCTTATAGAGTGTAGTATGATGAATTGGAATGTTGAGCAAATATTTTTTGCGCGTGTGATATTCGTGGTTTTCTTTATTTTTAATGAAAAGCTGTGCATTGCGTTTTACAAACATAATTAAGAAAATGTTTCAATTGCAATTTTGAGGAATTGCAATATTTGTTCAGGGTACCAAAATCTTAAAATCAGCAGAAATTTTGTCAAAGTGTCAGCAACACAATTTAGTTACATATTACATGAAAATCTGAAGGAATTTCCACGAAAATGTTAATGGTATGCAAACTAACTACTTACAAATGACGAAATTTTCCTCTGCATGCACAAAATATAATTTAGTCTTCTGAAAATTTCTAATTGTATAATTTTGAAAATTCTTATAAAAAGTTTCTTACACATTTCATAACACAATGCAAAAGATATCCATAAATTTGTGCAACACAATTTCGTTGCATATTACATGAAAATCTGAACTAATTTCCATGAAAATATTCATGGAATTCTATAAGTGTGTACATTAAATAATCTTCTGTACTTGAAATTACAGGAAAAATTCACAAAAGAATGTAGAACAATTGAAAATAAATTTGAACGAAATTCCATTATAAAAAAGTATCATCGAACTTCATAAGAATTTCTAAGAAAACCTCATAACAAGAATTTTTTAACAAATTTATAACACATTTGTGAAAATTTTCGTAAATTTGTTGTTAAAAGTTGCAAGATTTCAGTAACTTGTAACGATTATGTGAAACTCTGAAGGAATTTCCATGAAAAATGAAAAATACACAGGAATTTAAAATGAATTCCAACATAATTAAACAAAAGGTATCACAAGGAAAATTTTGACAAAAGATGTCAAAATGAGTATAAGAATTTCTTAAACATAAACCGTAACCGGATTTTTTCACAAATTTAATAACACAAGTGAAAAATGTCCATAAATATGTTGTTAAACATTGCAAGACAATTTCGTTGCAAATTATGTACATGAAAACGAATTTCTTTGAAAATATCAACGGAATTCTATAAGTATTTCTATGAAAACTTCTGTATTTCAAATTACTGGAAGATTTAATAAAAAATGCATAATAGTTTAAAATAAATTGGAACGTAATTCCACAAAAAGTATCATAACCAGATATTAAAACACATTTCTGAAAATGTTCGTAAATTTGTTGTCAAAATTGCAAGATTTTCATGTAATTTGTAACGATTGCATATCTTTATATCTGAACATACAAGGTGGCCCACCTATCCTCGCTCGTACCATTGCTGCTAGACTAATGAAAGTTGAGGAAAAAGTCTGATTGGAAGTTATTGGATCCTTGATGTGTTACTTATTGAAATTATTTTCGAGTGTACAGAGGGGACACAACATTTGATCTCATTTTTAAATAGATCGCCCTGGATATTCTTTAATTTTTGGAATGTGCTTCATGTGGCTTCATAAATCAGTTTTATTTTTAGGGATCAGATGCAACATTTGAATCAAATTTAACGAAAAATCATGAACCTGGAAAAAAATTCAACATCACCTTATTATAAAAGATCAATGAAAGAATCTGGGTATGCAAGTACCCAAGCAATGTGCCAAAATATTCACAATATTTGGAGTCACGTTGAATACACAGGGTGTTCTGAAACAACGATCTAATTTGGCTATTTTCAAATGGCAGAAAGCGTAGTTTGTCCGTTTTTGTCCGTCCTTTCTCTTGTAACTGCTGTTAGTGTGTTTATAATGTCATACGATTGAAATAGGTCTCGTAGTAATATGGATTCCATAGAGTGATCGATATTAAGGTCTCCGCATATAATTGTAGAGTCACTCATACAGTAGACTTTGCTTAAAGTTCAACGCTTCCTGGTCATATTTTATCAAAAATTGTTGAAGTTTGGTACACGCTTAAAAGCTTTTTAGTATGAATTGTCACAATTATTTAGATACGGGGCGGCTATGTCTGTGTCAGTGTTCTGGAACCTGCCAAAAAATTTGAAGATGGACTGACTTGGATATGCATCCCTACAAAATACAGGTCTATCATGAATTGCTGCCACCTGATTTTAACAAACGTCTTCTACCATAGCAGACATACTTCCAACATCTCAAGGGCTTCTTTTATCTAAATTATTGTTGATCGCACTGTCTTCAAACTCTAGCCGTCTGAGATGGTTGTTCAAATTTCTGCTGTCATTAGTTTTGGAGATGAGATTCAAGACTAACTTTTCGTTTTTTAATGGCACGAGGGATCAAATTTAATATTTTTGAAACGAGTTTTTTTTTCTAAATTCAGTGATGCGTTGTCCTATGCCACATGACACCTGCTATCTCATTTTTACATAACCTAAAAAAGTGGCTAATAATATTTGGGAAAAAAAAGGAGAATTTAGTAAGCCTTGAACATCTTTATCGTTAGTCTTTATGTATTGTTAGTCCTTTTCTATCTGCACGTTGACCAAAAAGTAAATAATAGTTCATAACAACTGTAAAAATAACAGCAATTAAGAAAAAATTTAATGAGAAGAATAATCGAGCTGAACTTTTAGGATCAAAGAAACCAATTAGTCTTATAATAAAAAATAATCAAAACAAACCATCCTTCTTTGGCAGAGGAGTCGTGATTCAATTGGCTTTGACTTTATATTTCTATAATCCTCATCACTATTTGCCTCCATCGTTCTTTGTTTCAGGAGATGTGTCTGTTGATGAGCAGTACTCTTTGTTGCATGTTTTATTTCATCTATTAATTAATTTTTAATGAATTATTGTTTATTAAAATTTATAATACAAATCGATAAAACTCATATTTAACTGAAACAGAACACATCTTAAAGAAAAATAGATTAATACAGATTGATCGACCCAAATTGTTAACAAAAAGTTTCATTGCACAACGATTTCTACTCTCACATATCACGAACACGCTGTCAATACGGCCCTACTTTCACATCCCGTGGCACCCAGTACGAATTGTTCTCCACATCCACCTCATGCCGCACGTGCATTCATGTGTCCTGCTCCCCGTCGTTCATTAGCGTCGCTTTGTAACGCCGCCCGCTCACCTTGAAGTCGTTTCACACATTGCTCCAGTGCATTGCAAAACGCCGATTAATTACCTGCGATAGATTTTCGGGCATGTTCCACGTCCGCGTCTGGCACACAATTGTTCCTACATAATCCTTGATCGACTGCCACAGGATAGACACGACCGTGCTACTTGGAAGGCCAAGGTGGACTTTCACGTGCGCCAATCAATCACACACCGTAGCACGAAAACGCCGAATGTAGATTCGCCATTAGATTGTTAATTTATCATGTGAATAGATATTAATGTTCAGATTAGTTTTTACAATGGGAATGCCTTTATAAACCGTTGTTTGATTTTTTTTTTTCATCTCCGTCTAATCAACTAAGCATATATGTATGTGGCCACATAACCTAACTTTGTGACCTACCTAAAACTTCAAATACACCTTTGAAGATGAATGAAGTTCAGAAACATTCAGGTACATTATAATTAATAGTACCGAGTGATCATTTATATTTCAGCTCCATCTATCTTTCAGCAGATTGGTGATCTCCCCTTTCTTATTGGCTGCGAAAATTTTCTGAATAACTAGAGCTGAAATTTAAATGATCGCTAGGTATATCTTTGACTAGCATAAAAATTACATGCTTTCAGAACGAGTAAACCCTATGCAGGACGAAGCGAAGGTTCTAAAACAAGAATCTGTGTGCAGAAAAGACTGAGGATGAAGGACCTAGTCAGCTGGAAATAGCATAATGACAATTTCAAAGATCTAGCAATCACTTACAAAAATCATCTCATTCCGTAGTTTTTCGTGTATCTCATAAATTGGATATTGCGAATTCTATTTGGTAATACTGCCAGTAATGAGAAGTTCATCAGATACTAAAGAAGAAATAGAAATATGTAATATAATTGAGCGTAAATTAGAATTTCGTAGTCGAGTCTGATGCTATTCCATATAATCTGTTCTCTGAAAATGGCCTGGCGATTCTGGGACGACGTCGGGTTAAATTAATGCATTCAAACCACCGGAGGCCCGTTCATCTCGGCCGGTGATCATTCCGGAGTTGGCCGTGCACCTCGCGTTAAGCACTTAAATTGTCATTAAAAGAGCTTAATGATATTCTGCAGCATCTCTCGATGGGGCAACGCATTCCTCTCGTGAGTTTTTCAGTTCGTTCCGCAAGCCGTGGAAATTATATCCCCAGGAGCGCATTTTCCGCGGGGCTCGTAAATCCACGATTTTTTTTCTGGAAAAATAATTAGGGGCCCGGGTTTTCCGAGCCGTCGTGATTGCTTTGTGATTTTATTGAGATAATAATAAAATGAGCCCAGATCTCGGGCCCATAAAGACTAAAGATAAAGACATAAAGATGTTCAAGGCTAACTAAATTCTCCTTTTTTTTTCAAATACTATTAGCCATTTTTTCTTAGGTTATGTAAAAGTAAGTTAGCAGGTGTCATATGGCATATGACAATGCATCACTGAATTTAGAAAAAAAAACCTTTTAAAAAATATTGAATTTGATCCCTCGTGCCATTGAAAAACGAAAAGTGAGTCTTGAATCTCATCTCTAAAACAAATGACAGCAGAAATTTGATCAACAATTATTTAGATAAAATAAACCCTTGAGACGTTGGAAGTACGTCTGCTATGATAGAAGACGTCTGTTGAAATCTGGTGGCAACAATTCATGATAGACCTGTATTTTGTAGGGATGCATATCCAAGTCCATCTTCAAATTTTTTGGTAGGTTCCAAAACACTGACAGTCTTAGCCGCCCCGTATCTAAATAATTGCTGCACTTCGTACTAAAAAGCTTTTAAGCGTGTGCCAAATTTCAACAATTTTTGATAAACCGTTTTCGAAATATTTTTAATAATAATTGCTGCACTTCATACTAAAAAGCTTTTAAGCGTGTACCAAATTTCAACAATTTTTGATAAACCCTTTTCAAAATATTTAACCACTTCCATACTTTTTAGCGACCCTATATATGCCTGTATATCCCTTGGCACTCACAACGCGGTATATGTGTAAGAGAAGCAAATAAAAGCAAATCGCTTTACGTTTGCCACATTTTTTAATATCATTTCACATTTCATATTTGTATCAGCATTTAATTGATTTTATGTGTAGTTTTTTTTAAATTTCCTCCTATAAATAATCCAGCTACAAAAAAATAATGCAAACAATAAAATTTAATTAAAATCATGAAACATACGATCAAAACGAAACACATTCTGACATACTATACTGTATTATATTTTTATACAGTTACTATTGTTAGTTTAAAAAATATATATAATTTTAAGCAGGAAACTTCATAGTAAATTAAGACTTAATGTAATTTTAAAGATAATTCTACCCATGTTTAATAGTCAAAAAAAAAATTTACCTAATAATAATAATAATAATTTTACATTATCATCCATTTTCTGTACAATTTAAAAATTTAAATTTTTGTGTAGGTTTGAGGTTTTGACATCTCAAGTTATCTGTTAAGTGTACAATTTTGATTTTGGATAATAAACATGGGCACAATTTTCTTTAAAATTACATCGACCCATCTTTAAACTAAAGCTGTAAGTCCTCAAGGTCGTAAATGCGCCGCGCTGCGATTAAGATCAGTTTGCAAAGGTAGGCTCATTGGCTACAAAACACGGCGCGGGTGTTTTTGAAATATTCAGCTTGACAGTATATACATTTACCTATGCAATATCTGATCTTGGCCGCGGCGCGGCGCGTTTCCGACCTTGAGGACTTACAGCTAATAATGACCTTTTGATGCGTTTGCAGATGGGAACACTAATTTTGTGGGCACTATATCGTCGGCTTAATGATATAAGGTTGTATGTGCAAATTTGTAAATTTGGGAATAAGGATTTTAATTATGTTTGCTATATCAAACAATATGTCCGACATATTCACATATCCGATTATAAGTGAAAACCTGAGCAAGAAAATTGAATAACGTTTTGAAATTCAGATTTTTAGAACAAAACCTAGATTTGAAAATTTAATGAAAAACAATCGAAAATCGAAAATTCTACCCATGTGTAATCTCCAAAATAAATATTTTATTTACCCATTATGGTACAATTTAAAATTTATAAATTTCTGTAGGTTTGAGGTGTTTTGATATCGCAAATCAGCAATTCTAGGCATAATAAAAATATGGCTTGCATTTTGGTCACTACTTCCGTGGACAACTGTAGACCGGTTTCTACCTGGTGGGTCTTATCAGTACATGCTTCCGAATGTAGTTACCAAAATTTCCCATAACTCATGACTTATTAACCATTGTTGAATTATTAATGAATGAGAGAAGCATGTAAGCACCATCTCGTGTTGAAATTCAATTACTACAGAGACAACAACTCCCTTTAGGAGACATACAACATACTTTAGTAGTTATACTAGGACAGTTCCAACTAACCTCTCGCAAAAACATTGCGAAAAATTGGCGCTTTTAATTCGCGAATTTAATCAATCACCGCGAGCAGTAACAATGGGTTGATCCGCGGTGATTAGACTGCCAATTAAAATCGCAGATCGCCAATTAGCCTGTAATTATAGTACCTGTAATTGCAGTAATGCACCTGCAAATATTCCATTGTTATCCTGCAATCCTGCAATCAACCCATTGTTACTGCTCGCGGTGATTGATTAAATTCGCGAATTAAAAGCGCCAATGTTTCGCAATGTTTTTGCTAGAGGTGAGTTGGAACTGTCCTAGTATAACTACTTACTTTAATAACATATTTAAGTTGTGTGCATTTTGGAAACTACATTCGGACGCATGTACTGATGGGGCCCACCAGGTCGAAACCGGTGTACAGTTGTCCACAGAGGTAGTGACCAAAATGGGCACCATATATTTATTAAACATAAAATTGCGGATTTAAAATATCAAAACCTCAAACCTAGAAACCTCAATCCAAGAAATTTACAAATTTTAAATTGTACACAAAACGGATATATAAAATTTTGAGTTTGGTAATGACCAAAATGCATACTATTTATTATTAAATATGTAAGGCAGCGGGCCCAGTTGCAACGAAATCCCCCACGCTTGCGAGGTTATGAGATCCACTCCCATTCCACTTATTCTACTTATTTGGCCATTGTCCATTTAGGTGTCTAGTTAGGCACGTTGTCTATTTAGATATCGTGGCGTAGTGGTGGGGGGAAATTATTTGGAAAACCATCCAGAAAACGAGCCACTTTCGGCTTGTTTGCTCGATTGTTATGGTCATGATCATATTTATGACTCTTTTTCATTTTCTGGAAAATTTTCAAAATCCATATTTAATATATATATTTTAATAAAAGACAACCTTCAGCTGCATATCATTTAGAGAAAATAAAATGTCAAAATTAAATCTAAATGAAATGTTTCTCATTGTATCAATATAATTATGGAGAAGGGACAAAAATTGTGTTGACTAGTGTTATAAATTGCTGTTATCAACCCATTGAAAGAACTGGAAAAAAAGCACATCAGATTTTTGAATGTAAATTGAGATGTTTCTCTCATCAATCGATTATAGATTTAATAATGAAGAAAAAATAAATTATGATTTCTTAACAGCATTTAGATAAGTTAAATTGCTGTTCTTTATAATAATTAGCAACCAGCCACATGTCTTCTCTAACCTCTAACTCCTTCTATTTATGTGGTTTTGTCCATCTTGTTGGTGGACAACAACTACCCCTTTCCTTTATGAGAAATTCCATTTCGCAAAGACATAGTGAAGTCATGGTCATATTTTTGACTCTTTTACATTTTCTGGAAAATTATCAAAATCCATATTTAATGGATTTTAATGAATTTAATTCCGTTGGTCGATTTTAATAACAGATAACCTTCAGCTGCATATCATTTATAGAAAACAAAATGTCATAGCACCCTTGATTTTCGTATAAAATTAAATCTAAATAAAATGTTTCTCATTGTATTGATATGATTATGGATTAAGTCATATGCACATCAGATTTTTGAATGTAAATTGATGATGTTTCTCTTATGAATCGATTATAAATTTAATAATGAAGAAAATTTAAATTATGATTTTTTAACAGCATTTAGATACGTTAAATTTCTGTTCGTTATAATAATTAGCAATCAGCCACTTGTCTCCTCTAACCTCTAACTTCTTCTATTTAGTGTGGTTTAGTTTATCTTGTCGGTGGACTGTCTCTCTAACCTCTAACTTCTCTATTTAGTGTGGTTTTGTCCATTTTGTCGGTGGACTACCCGTTGCCTTATCAGAAATTCTATTTCGCAAAAATATGCTTTATTACGTTTATTTACGTTTGAAATACGTTTCTTACGTTTTAATTAGTGTTAAATATGTAATACAAATCGAAATAATCCTCGAAACGTGGTCATCATTATGCAATGAAGTCAGTCAACTGTTAAGTTTCTGGGCGATGTTAAGCAGTTCCTTAACTTCAAGGCATTACACGATCTCAGTGAGTTCATTTAATATAAATAATTGTGTGACGAGATTTGTCATAAAGTTAATTAAAAAATGATAAATTTTGAAAAATATTTCAAATAAACTTAATTTTTAAATCTATAATCGATTTATTAGATAAACAACTGATGACAAACTTTGTCTGGAATACTAATCAGACACTTTGTAAAGCATTAAAAATGAGTTGGCATTTAATTTTTTTTCAACCATTAATAAAACATTTAAAAAAAGCTACAACAAATTGTTGGATGTTTGGTAGAGCTATCTACTTTTTATGAAACTTTGTGAAACGTTCATGTAATATTACGTGTACAGTGTAATTATTTGTATTGTAAGTATAACTTTTGTAGACATTTATCTTTTTTTTTTAATATGTATGACTTGTGTAAGGTGTGAAACAACGTCACGAAATAAATTTCTATCTGTTTTATATTCTATTCTATTCTAATGTTAAACGATGACGCCTAATGCCCAATAGAAGTTGAGAGTAACTGGTCGACTGAAGGTAAAAAGGGTGTAGTCTATAGTCCATGCCAGATAATATGTCACTTCTCACAAAAAAACGAAGTCCCTCCTCTGTCCTGCCTTACTGGACAACAGAAATGCAAATGCATCTCTTGGAGCATTCTAGTTTATTGAGGTACAATTAAAGTCCCTGAGAAATGTGGTTGATTCTTCCAAAGCACTTCATTTCTAAGGGATCAAAGGAATAAATTATGGTATAGGGCTTTATGGCTCAAAACCGCTCCCGTCGTTTTGGGATGCATTCTCGTTGGTACAATTCCACCATTGGGGAGATTTTGGTTTTATGTGAAAAGTGGCAAATATTTCATGGACTATATTGAAATAGTAGCACGAAGCGTAAGAAAATTGTGTTTATTTAAAATAGGTGGTCCCAGTTCTTTCAATGGGTTGATAACAGCCATTTATAATTCCGGTTAACACAATTTTTGTCCCCTAGACGTAAATAGCAGATTTCGATAGAAAATTTTGCCCTGATTTCAGAAACGTCAGGTTTTTGGGATATCAATTTTTGCAAATATTGCAAATTTTGCAATATTTAATATCCAAGCCTGTTTTCCAAATTTTATTTTAACTGACGTTGTTTTGAATGGTAACTAGATGCATTCTGCACATTGAAATAATAATGTAATAGTTTTACTTTAACGCTCTTTTTCTCAATATTTTTCAAATGTTACATATTGAAAATGTCGTTCTTGAAAACATAATAAAAAGTACTATCAAAATCAATAATAAAAAATATAGGTTGTCATTTAAAAAAATGGCTCTGACGTCATAGCTTCAAAACGGAGAGAGATGGAAAATTGAAAATGGTCTCAAAATATTTGTTTAAAAAAATCATTTTGACCTGTTGAAGCGTTTTTCGAAAATTTATACGAAAAAATAATGCCAGGTCTTAATACTTCATGCGCTCTCTGTATATTATTAAATGGGACAGTTTCAGCCAAGTTGGCCCAACTTGACCAAGTTGGTATTTTTTTTAAACCCAACTTGACCAAATTGGTTGTTTTTTTTTATAATCATTTATTTATTTATTGCGACGTCATCGACCTTTTTTCAAATTGTTCCGTATATTTATGTTTTGGAAAAAATGAAAAACTTGCTTTGAGCTAATAGGCTGTTAAATCTCAAATTATCTGGTATGAACAATTCATGATATATTGTATCATCTGATATATTGTATTGTATCATAATAATTGTTTAGTGACACGCCCATGCAATCACGCAGCTCATATACAAGTATTATTAATGGAAATTAATAATATCTGCCATGGAATCGATTAAATTGTTACAATGAGGGATGCCAGAGTGTTTTGAGGCAAACTTACACCATAACAATATCTCATTGTATCGCAAACAATCCGGTGTGGCCAAAATTTTAATTTTCCCCCACACACAATCACGTTCCTATCGATTGCATGGGAAATCATTTTTATTGCATCTGCTGCTGCACCGCTGGGGATTTCAGGGGGTTGTTTGGGCCATGGCCCTGGGGTGCACCCCGCGTCGATTCAATATGAGAGAATTGGACGGGAATCGCCCGAAATGCGAACGGACGCGGGTATGCACTATAAATATTTATGCCGCGAAGAATGTACACGTGCGAAATTATTTAGCAGTGATCACAGCCGGACGATGAATTTTGATGTCCTTTTCGCATAAAGCGCGGCGATTGTTGTCAGTTCATGAATATTTAGTTTCACAGTTAGTTCCTTGCTCGATGGCCGTGTACAGGTCGTTGTAAATGTCAGTTTTAAATGGCAGCGTAGTAAATATCAACGAAATATCATTCATAAATTGTTTCTGTAAAAAGCGCCGATAGCGCTTGTTTCACTTACCTGGAGTTGCTGCATCATCCTCTAGTCCTTACGTGGAGCGCTTGATTAAATCCTAGATGTAGATAGAGTAATCCGCGCGTGTGTTTTATTAAAATGAAACTCTCGGTGTCATGTATATGATTATTGCTAGATATTTATTTATAAAATATATTACACAAGATATCTACACTGTACAGGATTCATCTTTTCGTCTAACAATTAGTAATAAATAAAAATTACATACATACAAAGGATATAATTAAACTTATATAGCACCAGTCGAGACTATAAATACAAAATATTTATAATAGAAAATGTACATGTAATTACAAAAGGCTCCTATGAGAGCAAGGTAACGGGAACGGGGGGATAGTATCTAACAACCATAGCAACTAAACCGGGAACATATAGAAACGAAAACAATCTAAGTGCTTAAATTCTACTTGCATCACAGCTCCAGACGGCGGCGCGAAATGGCGGATTCACAGTCCGATTCGGCTACATAACAAAACTATACAAGTATACAAATCGCGCGCACTTTTCGTTTTGTTTTATTCGTGTGTATGTGTCTTGTTCTGTTAAGAGTATGTTTCTAGGATCAGGACTTGAAGGGTCGTTTGACTCGTCCGCCGGCCGAAACGGACTAGCATTGACGGCTCCGATTGTGCATTCCGCACAAAAGTACCAACACAAGTATCATCACAATACGAATCGTAGAACGTAATCACTCGTGTACTTAAATTTAAATTTATACACACGCTTAGAAAGAGTTTTGCTCCCGGAGCCGCCACTTTTCGCAGTCTTATCACTGTACACCGCACTGTACCACTTCATCATCATCATCATCATTGATTATCTTCACAGCAGGCCCCCATAAACTGACTCGATAAAATATTTAAACTAGTTAATGGTTTCGTTTAATCCTTTAGTCCTACTTATCACATTCAGCGGATGAGGAGCGCCTGCACCAGGACCACGAACGACACCAGGGCCCCCACGGCGGAGACGTGCCTGCTGCCCCCGTTGAACCTGCTCAGGCCCAGGGACTCCTCGGCAGCCGGGCTGCTGCTCCTGGAGACTTTGCTCCTGGCTGCACCCTCTATGTGGTTGCCGTCGAGCTCCAGGATGGGGGTGCCTCCAGGCCACCCCTCCGTGCTGTAACGCCTGTAGTTGCATTGATCGACGCCGCTCCGCACGTACGGCCTCGAGATGTTCGGGTAGTGCGACTCTATGGAGTCCGTCCCCTAGAATATTAACCACAATTTAGAGTTACACAATTGCCTCGTCAAACGTATAATACGCAAACGCTACGGAAATTATTGATCTACTGCAAAAACTACAGAACAATGTAATATACAGAGCGCTCAATAAACTGGAGTCAACTTCTAAGCTGGATAATAATAGATGACATTGTACAAGTTGCAAATAAAATATGTTTTGCAACGTTTCCCAGGATACAAGCAAATAATTTATTATTTCATTATTTATCATTATTTCGTTGAAACTAGTTGGAAAAGTTGACACAGCTTTCTTGAGCGCTCGATATCCACTTGCCATATTTTTCAATGTTCAGTATTCAGTATTCAGTATTCACTTTATTAGTATTTTGACTCTTTACAGAGTATTACATTGCCAATATATAAAAGTTATCACATCTATAACTTTCATATAACTTTAATCTTAAATACACATTAAAATTACTGTTTTCTATTATCCACACAAACACAAAAAAATGTCTAAAATATTGTCTGTTACTACAATTAGAGCCATGAATTTCATCATTTAGTCATCAAGGGTAGTTACCGATGAAATTATTAACGAAGGTAAATTCGTATTAAAATACGTTTAATTTTCTTAATTGTGTTATTTTTATTCATAAAATGTTTTTTTTAAATTGCAACTTTCAATTAGAATTAATTATACAAATTAATCCCGTTTATTACAAAAAATGTGAACTCAAATTTTCTCTAAGGGCGAATTTATGTCAAATTTAAACCAAAGTCCACTTCGGCGATTTGATGATGGATTTCGTAATCTTATAGTATCTTTATACGAAATTGAAATTATACTTGCAAAGAAGACCGGCAATAGGAAGAGACTCGTCTGTGGAAGGTTCAACGCCGGCACCAGTAATTACAGATTCAATGCTCCGAAGTAAATATATCTTCTTATAAATTTGTTATTATTGTATAAATAAATATTAAATATTTAAAGTATTAAATATATTCCAATTGTATTGGTCCTGAACGACAGTACTCTTCCACCTTCTTCGGAGTTCAATTTACAATAGAGATTTGATGAACCCTTGATTGTGAATCAACCCTATTCGTAGGTAGAATTGTAATATCAAGTTAAGGTACTATACTGAAGTCTATTTAAGTCATATTATTGAATGATTCAAGTGACTTATTTAAAAATCGACAAAGTGCAAAGCTATTATGAAACCAAGCCAAAAATGATTAACGTGGACTTCGCTTCATGTTAAATAATCTTTACAATTATCTACAAATATTATCTGTAGCTAATATTCGAACCAAGAATCCAGAAGTTATTTTGCCTTTTACTAAAGATATTTTAATATCTTTTGGAAATTTAACAAAATAATTAACAACATTTTATTAATTTGTTGAGATTTTTGAATTTCTTTAAATTAAATGACTCTTAATTGAAACCCCACAAAGTGAACACTTATTATGAAACCAAGCTAGAATTGAAGACAAATATTGTCTGCAGCTAAAATTCGAGCCATGAATCCAGAAGTTATCTTTCCTTTTACTTAAGATTTTTGAATATCTTTTGGAAAGTTAACAAAATAGTGAACAAAATTTTATTATTTTGTCAAGATTTTTGAATTTCTTTACATTAAATGGCTTTTAATTGAAAACCTACAAAGTGAAAACTTGTTATGAAACCAAGCAAGAAATGAAGACAAATATTGTCTGCAGCTAAAATTCGAGCCATGAATCCAGAAGTTAGCCTTTTACTAAAGATTTTTGGATATCTTTTGGAAATTTAACAAAATAGTGAACAAAATTTTATTGATTTGTTGAGATTTTAGAATTTGTTTAAATTAAATGATTACCTACTAAATGACTAAAAGCAAGAAATGAATAACATTGACTTTACCTAAAATCAACATAAACTTTATTAAAAATCTGTGCTGGAATAGTATTTCTTGAAATTGCTTTAGAAAGTACTTAGCCAATGCATTTTTAATGTGTTTCTTCAACTTTTAACATTGAAAACTAAAATATATGTTGAGATTTTTGTAACAATTTTCCGATTTTTGTAGCAAACTCAAGAAATTGTAGACTAGGATGGAATTTAAAGTCGTAAGTTTTAATATTTGTGGCAAATTAATAAAGAAGTACGGGTAAGCATGCAATCTAAGAGGATTTTGCACAAATGTACAAATTTGAATATTAAATGTTCCTAATTCTGTATCGGCTTTAGAATTCGTAGAATAGAGAAAATAATTAATTGAAAACCCACAAAGTGAAAACTTATTATGAAACCAAGCAAGAAATGAATAACATTGAATTTACTTAAAATCAACATAAACATTATTAAAATTGTGCGCTGGAATAGTATTTCATGAAATGGCTTTAGAAATTACTTGCCCAATGTATTTTTAATGTGTTTCTTCAACTTTTAACGTTTAAAACAAAAATATGTTGAGATTTCTGTAATAATTTTCCGATTTTCGTATCATACTCAAATAGTTGTAGACTAGGATGGAATTTAGATACTTTTCGGGATTTTCGTATCATACCCAAGTAATGTAGACTAGGATGGAATTTAGATTATTTTCGATACTTTTAATATTCATGGCATATTAAGAAGTACGATTATTATTAAGAAGCAAGTAATCATGCAATTTATTAGGATACTACATAAATGTACAAAATTTAATATATTAAATGTTCCTAATTCTATGTCCATTTTAGAATCCGTAGAATAGAGGAGATAATAATTATATACACATTTAGAAAGTTATCGTATAAATCAAGAGTTTTTGTATATGTATTTGAAAATTAAAAAAGAAACTAAAAAATGACACAAATATTAAATAATCTGCACAATTATCTACCGATCTTGAAAAAAATTTGTACTGTACGATGAAATTTGTATTTCAAGAGTTGTAGTAAATAGTGAAGAAATCTTGTTATTTTCTGAAGATTTTTGAAAATCTCATAGAAATTTAACAAAATAATGTAGCTATTTGAACAATCTAATATTTTGTGGAGATTTTTGAATTTCTTTAAAAAAGGGACACGTCCATATCCGGCGTTAAATTTGGGACACCAATTTAAAGATAGATTTAAATTTCACGCTTGTTCCTGTTTTGCAGTTGACAACTTTGATACTTTGCACCAAAATCTCTATACCTCAAAAACAAAAACAGATCGAACAGGACTTGATATAAAAAATTTCATCACAATAGCCTTCCCCATAATTTGCTACCGGTTGGCACATATGTCCTGAATCACCCTGTAGCTTCTTCCGATTAGAAAACAAAAAAACAAAAAATTGCTCGAACAATTTCCAGTCATCGTAAATTCACGAAATGTCGACATCAGTTGGCCAGCAAGATCTTGCTATTTAACACGGTGCGACTTCTTTTTGTACGATTATCTGAAATCCAAGATTTATGCCAACAATCCACAACCAGTTGATGACCTCAGAAACGATATCTGACGTGTTATCGATCAAATTGATAAATTTTGCGAAATGAATCAAGATGTACAGCCGAAGCTAAGGTGGGTCCAAAATATGTATTTTATATTTAATCGAAGAATGTGCACTTTAATACTCAATAAGAATCATATCATAAAATCCATAAAAATCGTTTTATTTCCAATTTAAATCCAGCGTACAATTTGGGTTTTGCATTTGGATTGCAAGAGCATATGCTTTTCGTGAATCAGGCAAGAATATTTTGTGCTTTACATGAGACTTTTTTTTTATCGGAAGGATTATAGGTTATAACTCGAAGTATCGAAGTACAGAGTTAAGAACTGCAAAACAAATAGAGGCAAAATTTAAAATTTCTGTGCCTGATTTTATAATGGTCAACTCGGAAAGTTAAGAACTCGATTTTCTCACTTATTTAAGACATACTAGTAGTAAAATTTTCAGAGGATATGCCATCAGGCATACTGTATACATATCTGGCATAACATTTTCAAAATATCTGTTAGATAAATTTTCAGAAATGTCAGTGACTTACTCAGCAACTTGTACTAGTCAACCCGGAAAGTTAATAGCTCGATTTTCTCACTTATTCGAGACATACTAGTGGTCAAATTTTCAGAGGATTTATCTTTAGGCATAATTTATACAGATCTCGCATAAAATATTAAAAATGTCCATTAAATAAATTTTCAGAAATTTCAGTGACTGATAACTAATTCTGGTCAACTCGGAAAGTTAATAGCTCGATTTTCTCACTTATTCGAGCCATACTAGTGGTCAAATTTTCAGAGGATTTATCTTCAGGCATACTGTATACAGATACGGCATATGTAGAAGGGGAGAGTTTGTATTCAAATTTGAACTGAGAATCGGTTTAAAAGGGGCCTCAATCCGACTGAGGGCAATACACTCCGAATAGCTATGCTGACAGCGAACCTCCAATAGGAGATGAACTATAAGAAGAGGCCATCCCTACAAGAGCTGACAATGGCTCATGCTTTTTCGAACAAAGAATCGTGTATTCTATGTTCGTCCAAATGCTTAAAGAAAATGTTATAGAGTGAAATGAAATAATAAACGTATGTCGAATTTTAGGAAAATGGAGCAATGAGGTATTATCAGCTCTCAACGGGACGAGTATACCTACTGTTTCTAGCGTGCAATATAAAATGAATTAATTGCGTTTGCTAGGAACAGGCAATAACATTGTTTATTGAACAACCACTATGGTACAAAACTGAAGTATTTGCTGTACTCTGTGCTCCCTATAAAATTATTTTTCATAATTTTCTTTCTTGAACAAAGGCACAACGAGATTGCGTACTTGTGGTGAGCGAATAAGTAAACGCCATAATTACAAAATATCGCTACTTCAGCGAGTCCGCAACTTTCCCGGAGCTGCACACTTTGCAGTGCACAAGACCTGGAGACTCCTCTATTTGTGTTGCTCGCTCGGAAAGTTTTAATATGTGCAGTTTTTATCCCGAGGCGACGTCCCGTGGATGTAAACTCCACGTTCGCCTACTCACGGCGTCTCGTCACGCAAGCCCCCGATTTCATATGGTACACGTGATCGATGGTCGTGTCATGGAAACTCACCGGTAACAAAGTGGACTGCGCCGTCCAGCAGAGCGGCTTGAAGGAGCCCTTCATGGTCGCCTCCTGGAAGCTGTGGAACTGGTTGTCCCAGTCGTAGGACACCAGCCTGGACTCCAGGGTCATCCCGGCTAGTTCCGGGGGTGCGGCTATCCTCACCGGGTTCGAGCCACTGAAATTAAAAATCATCGTGATGAATGAGCGGGTGGTGAGTGAAATGGGAGTTCTGGGTGTGGGATCATCTGAGGCTTTAGCGGAAGTGGGTGAGAGGTTTCTCGGTGTGGTGGAAAAAACGTGATGAGGATTAATAAACGGAAACACTTACGGGCTGAGCTCCTGTATTCCGAGCGAGTGTAGAACTGTGGGGAGGCTGGGGAGGCTGTGACAGGCAGTGAGGGCCCTCTGACGGGGGTAGTAGAGCCCCATAACCAGACACGTTTCCTCCCTGCTCGTCAGACCACCTAGGGTGATCGCTGATCGTCCCGAGCTATTGTACGCGCATTCCGCTATCAGGTGGTCCCCGGGCAGTATCTTCACCGGAGCGCCAAGCCTCCGGTACTCCTGGTAGTCCGCGTCCAGATTATCATCTGCCGCGATTGGGGCCTGCTCCACGTTTCCCCTAACGTGCCTCAGAGCGACCTGCCTGCCGATTCTATGCGTCTTCATTACGACTGCGAACATATTGATTCCTGCATGTGGGAATGCTTGCCTGGTGCATTCGGAGACGCAGTGACCAGAGGAGACGACCCTCTGCTGGCCTGGCGGTATAATGTGTCGCCAGTTGGGGTCCATGCCCACGGAGATAACTCCGGCGTCATGTCTGCGTAACTCAGGTGTGTAATACAGCCTGAGACCTGTTCCGTCCAAAGCTCCTAAGCTTCCGTCGGTCGGGGTAGCATAATGCGTTTCCAAGAGATAGTAACGAGAGCCGGTCGGTTCTAAGGGATATCCAGCCTCCGGGGGGAAGCTAAATCCTTCCGATCCCCGCGCCCAACTGGCCACGACAGTGTTGCAAGCCAAGGGCTGTGAACCCGTTTTATAGCACTGTCGCCCCGTCCCTTCCGCTAGCTGCCCGACCTGCGGGTTATCCTGACACTCGTACAGCACCAAGTGCTGCAATCCACCGACTGGCCCAGCTCCCTGCAGGGGCTCGTACTGCAAACGAAGAAATCACCCCGTGTTTACTCTGCCCACGCTCAATCTGCTTTCTTTGAAGTGCCACCGCCCTAATCCGACAAACATGCAGTCGAAAACTCGTTAGGCACTTCAAAGAAATGCAATTTTAAATAATTTCATACAACAAAGCCCCGCAACGCCGCAGTCCGAATCTCCGGCTCCGGAGAGGGATGTGCGCTGGCACGTTCGCGAGCTGGATATGAATAAACCGATTTGCATACGGTCTCTCGTACTTACCCGGATGAGGTGGTGCTTGCGGGCGATGGAGGGTGGCAGCCGGAATACGCGGCACCAGTACAGGGTGTCGCCGGGGGCGGGCGGCTCCACCGCCGGGTTGCGGAGCTCCCAGACGCCGGCGGTCTCGTCGGGACCGGGGGCGTCCTGGTCGGCCCGCTGCACGAGGTACAAGGACTGGGTCCCGCGAGACTCCAGGTCGTGCTGGGGCAGCGAGCCGGGTCCCACGGCGCCCCCCACGGGCTCCTTGCGGTGGAATGCCCACACTATTCTCATCGTGTCATTCTGGAAATCAAAAGGCAACCATAAATAAATTTAGAAACACTTATACCATTGAGTACATAAGATAAGCACAACAACTTTTACGACCGATTTTAAGTATGTTAATTTTTTTAGGGGATACATTTTTGAAGAAAACTGTCATGGGGCTCGGCTAGTACTGAAATCTGGCAAGTGCCAGAACCTCTGAACGGGATGCATTTTCTCATACTTTCAATTTTGGTTTACTACTGCAGTAAACTATTAAGAGCATCCTTCTTCTTCTTCTTGTGCATTTATCCATTGATGGGAATTTGCCACAACATGATTATTTTTTTCTTTATTCTTGGCTGTATGAACCAGACCATGTCCCCCACAAACGGGGAGGGGTGGGGGCACAACATGATAATTTTTTTCTCTATTCAGCAAACTATTAAGAATATTCTTCTTCTTCTTCTTCTTCTTCTTCTTCTTCTTCAATCAATGAATGGCCGTAACTATTTATTTATTTTGAAACTGTCGTTCAGGTTTGCAAAAGTTGTTAACTGTTCTTGTTCTTATTCATTGTTGACTTAGCCTTTTTGCACCAATTTTCAAGTCCGTTGATTAAATTTGCAATTTTCATCTTTCATGTTAAATCCATTCAGCAATTACATCCAATTTTATTTTGTTTGTTTTTAATTCAGTTGTGGTTGCTTAGTTACTGCAACCTTGTTTGTCTTTCATGAGATCAGTCGATTATAAAATCGATTTTCTTTTTCTTTATAGCGTAGATAATTATTATTCTTGTATTGCAAATTATAAATTAAGTCAGGCGCGATGTACAATTTAAATTTTAAATTTCCAACTGTCACAAGAATAAACTTAAATCTGAGAAACAATCGAAAGCAACGCAAGGTCATCAATTCATAACTAAATTTCTCAGATCTGAAAATGAAGATCCCATAATTTCCGCTACTGATCGCAGTAGAGAAAGTTACGATAGTAATTATAAGATTGAAGTCCAATCAGAAAATCAGTGTCAAATGGATTGACGAGTTGAAATATCAATCGAAGAAGAAGCTGATGACTTCACAGATGCGACTATGAAAGAACATGATGCAGTTGGTACTTCAGCTGCAGACCCAATCGAAATCTCTGATGTTAGATGTACTCAGAGATACCTAAGAAATTATTTTGAATCTACACATTTTAACACATACACATTGACATTGATTTTAACACGAGTCAGCGGACAGGCTTGGAATTAATAGGGATTCCGTGATTAGAAGGTTAAAAATCATAATAAGTATATCAATAAGATTGCTGCAATCAGAGATTCAAATGAATTGTTATCAAAAAATGACCAGTATCTTATCAAACTTGGTTATTTCATTTATAAAACCACTTGAAGTAGTTTTATTTAGGCAACAAAAGCCACCTAAGATGCTCTTCATTCAATTCAAAAGAAGATAAGTGCAACGCCATCTTTAATTAGGCAACAAAGGCCACTTAAGATGCTCTTCATTCAATTCAAAAGAAGACAAGTGCAATTCCATCTTTATTAAGATTACGTGAAAAATGCTGTAAATTTAGAGGCAAAAAACATGAAAACTTCAAAGAGTTCTTCGCGTGTTAACCTAGATTATTGTTACGATGCATATTAATAAAGTATTGCGATCATATTTGCGCACAATGAGTTCGTTGTTAATACCAGAAGTGTTATGAGTTTCAAAATTATGTTCCTCCGTGTAAAAAGCAAACTAAAATCCTCAAGTAATTTTTAAACACTCTGTATATTGTCTTAAAAAAGGTTTACGTCCTTTGTTTTGGTTGTTTAAAATATAAATTGGTAAAAAAAATGGTTTATTTTTGGTTCGTAACAAATTTCTATTATGTACTGCAAAATAACGTTAAATTTGGTGTAAGAAAAATTAAGCACAAGCTGCAAAACATTAATACGAATCTCTTACATAAGCACAAAAAGAAACTAATAATGGAATAATCATTCCTGGCATGTAAAAAACTGAATACAAGCATATCTATTTACCTGTACTTTGCCCCAAAAATTCTTAAGTAACTTGCAACAAGAGACAGTACAATCTGTTAGCTTTCAAGATTTCCGATATACTTATAAGGCCATAATTGCCAATAGATCTTAATGGTACATAAAATCAAGGTACTTTGCTCTATATAAAAATGAAACAAGAAAAACCAGATCATATTTTCCTGGAGAATGGTTAACATGGAGTACATCAATAGAAACTCCCTACAATCTAACATGTTGCCTTTTTTGCGACCTAAGTAAAAAACTTGAGTTTAGTTCAAGCAATAAATCTTGATATGTACGATATTTTGCATTCTTACGTAACAGTAATGAACAGGAAACAATATTTGGCGAGGAAATTCCTAGCATAATGTGTTTTTTATCATCTGGAGGTTTACCTTTTCAAGGAAAGAACAAAAGATTGGAAATATTCATAATGGGAATATCTTAAGAAGTTTAGAATTGATTGGATAGTACGAAAAAGTAGCAAAAATTTCTCGTTAAAGAGAAAAAAATGTTATTTTTAAAAATGTCAAAGCCAACTATGACTGCTATTTCAAAAAAATCAGTTTGTATTATAACTCAAAAACTATGGTTTTGTTTAAAAAAACAAATGCATATCATGTATAAACTCTTAAAACAACAACTCTTTCCTCATTTAACCGAACATCTATGTCCTATGGTCTCCGAGATCCCAATGCTTAAAATGAAAAAAACTCACCCTGTATATCCCAAAACACAGTCAAACGATTTCGAAGTGACTGAACATTTTATCGAGTTCATCAACTTTTCTGGAAAAACCCGAGAAAATTAACTGAAGAAATACTTGCAACTTTAGAAAAGAACATACCTCTACGAAAAGAATAGAATATACCTCTACAATGTTGCCATTCGCAAGGCTATGATACTAGTTATATTTGACCAATTATCAAACATTATTTCGGCGTACTTGCTGTATTACATGTCATTTAGCATTGACTATAAGTAAACGTAAATAAAATATTTATGATCTTATATAGGTTTGCAAATCACAGAGTTTTGTCATAAAATATAAGCAAGTATTGATAATAAGAACGTTGTTAGAGGAATAGTCCAAAGTAAAGGAATATAACGTGTTGTCGAAATTGCACCTAGAAGAGACATAGTTCAAGAGATGGAGCACTTACGTGACTTGTGAGAAAGTATTATTGAAGGAGCAAATGTAGTTGCTGAGGCACTAGTGCGACCTAAATTTCCAAATAACAGAATAACTTCTATAGAGCCAGAATACGATTTCAGAATTTCAGTAGTTTACCCAGTATTAGGTTTTTTTTATCAAAGATTTAAAGACAAGATTCTATAGAGCCAGAATATGATTTCAGAACATAAGTAGTTTGCCCAGTATTACGTTTTTTATTAATCAAAGATTTAAAGACAAGATTTGGAGCAGCAATATACGGATTATTCTCGCCCATTTGGAATATTCAGATGTTGGACGATGGTAATAACAGCAAAACTTGTAAATACATATGAAAAAGATCTGTCAGAAAACTTACTGACAAAATCTTCGTCTTGACACAAAAGTATTTGCAAAAAGTGTTCGGTATTGAAAGAAGTCCGATTAGCCTTCTGAATGCAATTTTTGAGCAAAAACTTTGAAGTGTATTTGTCAGTCTATCTCATCATTAAATTGTATTGTACAGTAGGTATTGTTACTTCAGCTGAAATCTAGTGGAGACGGAAAATTAATTGAAAATGAAGCAGCAATATACGGATTATTCTCACCCATTTTGAATATTCAGAAATTGGACGATAGTCAACTTAGGTACCGCAATAGCAGCATAACTTGTAAATACATATGAAGAAGATCTGACGGTGATAGTGCAGACGGAAAATTTATTGAAACCAAGGCAAAGAAGCACAATTAGTCAAGAGCAACTCAATTATCTAGCATTTCGAAAATGATTTAGATAAGTATGTTGATTTTAGTGAGATCATTGAACAGGCATCGAAAAGGCTATAAAATATATTTTAAATTCTTCTTATACTACTATGTGGTATCAAGCTGCCCTCAACCCCAAAGTGAAGGGGGCCCACCTGAAATCCTGGCCCACCAGAAATCTTAGCCCGGGGGCCCGGGTTAGTATGTGGGAGCCATGTATAATACTTCAGATGGTCCTTAGTCCCATCCATTGCATTATGTTTCTGAGCCATGATATTTTTTTCTCCCTACTCCTGTTGTTCCTTCAATTTTGCCCTTCAATTTTGAAGTAATGTATTGAAGAGAATTAAGATGTAGAATTGATACAACGCAAAGGCGCAATATTGGGGATCAGGAGCAAATGCTATTATAAATAGTTGATAGTAGCAGTTCTTCTTCAGCAGTCTTCAGTTCTTGCTTCATGCCTATGTCCTTAAGCGTCATAAGAGTTTAGAAATATGTACAAATAATAGTATGTGGGGGCCATGTACCAGACTTCAGATGGTCCTTACTGCCATCCATTGCATTATATTGCTGAGCCATGACATCTTTTTTCTCCCTACTCCTCTTCTTCCTTCAATTTTGTCCTTCAATTTTGAAGTAATGTATTTAAGAGTATTAAGATGTAGAATTGATACATCACAACGGCGCAATTTTTGGAATCAGGAGCGAATGCTATTATAAATAGTTGATAGTAGCAGTTCTTCTTCAGCATTCTTCAGTTCATGCTTCATGTCCTTAAGCGTCATAAGAGTTTAGAAATATGTACAAATAATTTGTGGTCAATTGGGGTCTATTGTGTTTCCTGTGTGATGAGTCGTTTCTGAGGCAATCCTAAATGAAGCCACATTGAATCCCATCATTACGTGGTGCGTAACGGCCGCAGACGAAGAGGTTTTGATTGATGGTGAGCGGCGCAGCTCATTCGGCGAGGGGACGTTCGAAAACCTCTACTCTATTGGGGCCCGAATTTCCTTTGTGGATTTTACGGGGCCAATAATCTGTGGTCTGCATTGTCAAAATAAGGTTCTTCCAAGCAATTTATGGGTAGGCGACACGCGCCCAAGTATCCGACAGTGACCGAGCGTCCGTTCTCCCATCTCGCCAAAAAGACTTACACTTTTTTTATGTGCACCATGTATCTGGATTCGGGTGTCATATACAGGTTTGAAAAGAACCTTGCGGGTGTACCTACAAAGAAAGTAACGCATAAATTCGACAACACCGTTAATATTAATTTTCTTACAAAACAACTTGAAGAGGTGTGGCGATTGTAATTAAATGTCGTTATATTACCATTAGCATTACCATTTTCATCTTGTGGTGTCATTTATTTTTAAAGTTATGACGTCAAGAATATTATTTTTAAGGGCAACCTATTTTTTTATTATTTATTTCGATAGTCATTTTTATTCTGTTTTACACGGTACAATATTTGCAATATTACATTACAAAATCTTTAAATTTGCAGAATGCATCTAGTTACCGTACGAAACAAAGTTGCATTTGGTAACAATTGACCCAGTAGACCAAGAGTGGTGTAGATATAATTTATTATAGATATTAGTTTTCTAAAATTTTCAATATGCGATTTGTTATATTTTGAAATTTATGAGTAAATTAAGTTGATATATTCATTTTAAAAAAAAAAAAAAATTAGTGCCCCAGTCTCGAACCAACAATTTATGGAATTTGGACCGAACACTCTACCACAGAGCTACATTCCTTACACAAGTTTAGTAACCGAAATTAATTTCTCTATGTTTTAGAATGTTCATTGCAGACTAATATTTATAATTCAATAACAAAACCAACAAGACGTAATGTATACTTGCATATTGGAACTATTCAACAAATTTGAAATAAAAAAGGAATTTTGTTTGAACATTTATTTTTAAAATTGATAAAACAATATGTTTTATCGATTATTTCAATTGATATATTATCAATGTATTAATTTAGGTATATCTGTTCATTGATTCTAAAAATAAATGTGTAACTAAAATGTGTAAAACTACATCGAAGTGATTTTTTAATCAAATTGACATCTTATTGACACTGGATACTCCTGAAATGAACGTCAGCATAATTTATTTTTGATAAATATTAGCGGCAGGTAAAATATTTTATTTTTACAGAAAGTTAAAGTGTTGGTTTACTTCCGAAAATCGCTATTGACGGTAGGCGACATTTCCTTCTGCTGGCGGAAATGTGACATTTTTCCAGTCAACTGAGTTAAATAATGACATAATTTTCTGAAGTTTGAAGAAAAAATGTTTTAACAAACTATTAAACAAGTATACAAGTGTCCTTGGAAAAAACGAGCTATTTCACGAAATCGCTGAAGTAGCGATTAATAGTTTAATGGGCACAACTTTAAGCAAGCAAATGATATTCGTAAGCATTTTTTTTGTATGGTGTGCAATACAAACCGCGTTCAGTCAGTTCACGCTATAAGATGGTTATATGCGTAATTAAAACACGAATTAACCCTTTTTCATAAAAACATGTATTAATAAATTTATCAATAAATGTTTTTGTGAAAAAGGGTTAATTCGTGTTTTAATTATATTTCACTTTTTACAAGCTGAAACGAACCTAATGGTTATATGCGATTGACTTATTCTGTGTTTTTTAAATTAATATTTAAATAAGCCATAATTTACTTGTAACCATAAAATTTAAGGTTATAAAACATTACTGACACATTTAAAAAGCAATTTCTTTAATTTTTCTCTTTTAACCGAATCTCTATGTCTTATGGTTTCCGAGATCCCAATGCTTAAAATAAAAAAGAACTTACCCTGTATAGTTATCAAATAAATGTTGAAAACATTTTCTCATTTATTAACATTGCCTCTAAAATGTTCAATATGCGTATTTATTTTTGAAATTTATGAGTAAATTAAGTTATTAATATTCATTAAAAAAAGTACACTACCCCCCCAGTCTCGAACCAACAATGCCCGGACTTGCAGCCGTACACTCTACCACAAGGCCAGCTTTCTCACTAACATTTGGAAGCCGAACGTGCTGTATATATATTTAAGAAGATCATTACAGACTACTGTTTACAATTAGTTATTATTAGTAATAGTATTAGTTTACAAATAAGTGTTTATTCTAAAATTTAAATCGCCATTCATTTTAAAATATTATCAATATTGTACATTGTTAAATAACTATTATGTGTAATTTACGACTCATATTTAAGAAGATGCACAAAATTGTTCCCATCAGTACTTGTTTGCTACTGAAGATGGCTGCATTGACATAACTCAGAATGGATAGAATATATACAAACAATAAGTAACATTCAACAATGGTAGGCGGCTTTCATTAAGTGGCAATTAGTTTATATTCAAATAAGTTATTTTCCTTAAATCTACCTGTGTAATCTTTGGTGAAATTATTTGCATACAATAAAATATTCGGGAAGTCCACCCAGAAGATTTGGGCATTTGGCTAATATAATTGTTTGCACAGACATTAGGGATTATGCGATTTTATCACCCCAATAGAAGCCTGGAAGGAGGAGTGCCCGGGATTAAAAATTATTTGTATCTACTAAAATGCCGCTATTATGAATATTACGCTGTTAAAAGTTTGCCGAATATCTCAATTGCATTTGTAATTTGTCCTAAATAATGAGTTACGATTCTTAATCAAGGGCCGTAAATTTTTTGACATACCCTATATTATACGTTTTAAAGTATTATTAAAGTAGTTTGAAAACGTATAGATATATCAGTCATATTTCGATTTCCTGCCATTGCCTGTAACATACGTAAGTGCTAACTTACTAACCAAAATATTAAACCCTGATGCATCATTTTTATGAACATACGGTATATCATATTAACATTATGTTGTATACATGGTGGAGCATTGGACAACGCACAATGGGGATTTACATGTGAAAATTTAAATCTTTAAATATTGTCTTCTCTAATTATGCTAGAGACAAATTGAATAATAATGAACTCTTTTGTAGAGCAAATACTGCGTTAATTTATGCTATTACTTTTTATTTTTTTTATCCATAACCTAAAAACTCGACGAAATAAAAGTTACACAAAAACTCAGAAGTGAATTGAAATCAAACAGCAAAGAAAATGCTTTTTTCTACGAAAGTGTTGAAAGACACGTTTTCTGTCATAAAATGTAACCTTGAAAGTTGGTATTTGTTACAAGGAGTGCAGAAAGTACTTTCCGCACTTATATGAGTGCGGAAAGTACTTTCCGCACTCACTTTCCGCACTCCAATACCTCTCTTTTGATTTTTGAGGCAATTAATCGGACGAAACTGTGGATGCAATGGCCGCAAGTTCCGGCGGAGTGTTTGTTATATCGTCACTATCGGAATCCATTATTGATATTCTTCTTCTTCCAGTATTAATGTATAAATTTCGAGTCTCGATTTGGTGACAAGCGATTTATAAATTTTCTGACGTTTAAATTAATGACAATGACATTTATTTTAAATTAATGATTAAATTTACATTAATCTTTAGTTTTCTACACTTTCGTAGAAAAAATAGTATGTAACACTAATAATAAGTAAAAATAGTAATATATGAAAATATTTTAATCATTTCAACTTATCCTAGTAAATATGTAATTATTATAATATCTTAAGAGGGATTAAGATTTAAAAATACAATGTGTCTCAGTGACAACCCGACATAACAAAATTAACATTGGTGAAATAAGTAAGGATCGGCTATTGCTGTGCCTATATCTAAAAATGTGATTGTCACAAATGAAACAGCGGGTAGTAAGTAGTAATTAGAAGAATTAATTAAATTTACATTACTGTCAGAATGCTAATATTTTTAGAATTTGTTGAGTCAATATAACTATCACCATTTAATATGAAAATTATTTGACAGAAGTAAATTTCTGTTTGTTTTAAATATTTTGTTTCGGCCACTCACAAAGAATATTTAGCTCATGGCAATAGTTGATCCATATACAATTTCCCTATGTTAATTTTGCTATGTCTGGTAGTCACTAAGACGCACTGTATATATTTTAGTATTATACTAAAACACAATTATAAGTGTAACAGTAATTATATTGTTACCAATACGAGTGTTTCCAGAATCATATTAATTTCCCCACGTGAATGCAATAAAGTTCTTTATTACTTATGGGAAGCTTTGTAGGTATGGGAAGCTGTGTAGATTTAAGCGAGCGGATATTCGACAAAATATGTAACTTCTCTGTTTGATAGTGATTTAAAACGATGTTCTCCATTTAAGATCGATATTTAAACAGCGACAAATCCGCAGTAGCAGGACACGCCATCTCGACCGGATATCATTTTCCCCTGGTTAATGTAAAATTATTTAGATTTGTAAGATTATTTAGATGTAAATTTATTTAGATTATTAAGATTATTTAGATCCAGCTCCAAAACTCTCAATATGTTCGAGGCCATTCTCATGAAAAAATAAAAAAATCGAAATGTACATTTAGATAATAATAAATTTAGTGAGGAAACGGTATTCAAGTGTTTTATTGTGTTAAAATTTTAGTATTTAAGTCACTACATTGTTTTTTAAAATTATTATTTAAAGTAAATTATTAATGTGAAAAAATTAAAATTAAATCATATTTGTTAATGAAAGTCGTATGTCATTTGTTTCGTGATTTTAATTGGTTTGATGATTGGTTTTTTGGATGAAGCACAAGCTTTTATCCACACCAAACATTTAATTATTGCGTATATTTAAAATAAATTTAATATATTGTTGGGTACGACTGTTGAGCGAAGGAAGTGAAGTCCTTCATAGGACGCACGGTCTTAACATCGGGCAGCTTCGGGCCTCTGTCACCAGATCATAAATTATGGTGGCCAGCAATAAATTTGGGCCTTTTGTGCTATTTATCACTACAGCCATTACGAGTATAAAGCCCACAATGCGACAATAGACCCAAGGCTCAGGTCAAAAATATAGGTTTTGGCATAGTCGCATTCGGCGACACTCGGTGCGGACAGCTGCGGCGTCGCGCTGATTGATGCGACGCTGGAGACACCAGCCAGACACAAACGCATACAATTCTCCACAAACGGTGTTTATATCCGACTGTATGTAAAACCGTTTAAATTCTCGCCAGACAATGCCTGCCGGTGTCCTTTTACAGCGCAACGCCAAATCAGATTACTTCAGCGTGCTTTAACTTTTAAATACGAAGCAGTTGGCGCGATATTTACATAAGGGCGGGGGAGGGCCGGGGTTATTTATGAGACCGCACTCCGAGTTTCGGTGTCATCTCTTAATTATTCACGCAACTTTCTGACATTTGTGCGCAAATGAACCATTAGCGGGACCTGATAACGCCACGCACAAGCGACGGCGAGCGCACACAAAACAGGACAAAAATTAAGTGCCTGCCAGGATGATCTACGCACTCAAAATAAAGGAAACTGGATATAGAGGAAGACGTCTACCAGTAAATTGATCATTAAGGATAACCAGCTACTGCAAGCAGACAAGTATTAAAGGATGTTCTTTTATACCGGATTCTTGATATACGAGTAAATGTAGTTCTGAGGGCTTGGATTGTGATTTTATTAAAGTGGATATCTGTAGTAATGATTGAAAACTGAAGTATCCGGAAATAGGCAAACCCCTACAAAGTAAATGTTGCGCTTGTTTTGTAGAGATGAAAATGTATTCGATCGGTAACGAGGGGCTTCCCCGTGTTGTTAACTTTTTAAATATTTATCGAGCAAATCCGACGTAATGATAAGTCGCTGGAGGGTCGCGATAATCTGACGGCGGAAGCCAAACAAAAGTAATTGGGCGGTTTAGAGCCCCTCCGTGAAGGCCCGCCGAACTGATGAGGGATTTTAAGCCGTAACCATATGTTTTTGCTCCTAAACTACCATTAAACTGTCAACGTTTTTCTAGCACCTCCTCGCACTTTTTGGAGCCTTGTCTCTCGTGAATATCTGCTAGTCACGGTGATGAATTTGCGAGCCATTAGCGCTGGATGTTCGAGGGGGCGAGTTCGACGCCCCCGCAGCCGCCGTCTGCGGGGCCTAGACCACTTAGTTCACTGTTAATTGCTGATGACCGGACCTTTGTTATCAACTCACCGTGATGGGAACGTCGTGATTATCGCATGTGTCGAGCCTCCTCCGGAACCTAAGGACGGTGTGCGTGACGTTCTCGTAGCCCAGCAGCAGCTGATAGTCCTGGCTGGGGTCGACTTCCGGCTCGCGATCCACGGAGTTCCCCGGCGACGCCTTCACGTGTCGGTCCTGCAACAAACGGATAATTCAAGTTTCTGCTAACGAAGTTAAACATCTCGGGCGAGACCCGTATTACGGCGGCGTTAATATTAATGTGAGCATTGTAAACATATCCCACATGTCGACGTATTTAAGCACTTCCTCATTAAGTTCGGTGCCCGAGAGTCCTCTGGCCAGTCCGGGCCAGGGCTTAGGGAGCTGAATGCATTAGTACGACTTTCGGGGTGTTGTTTACGGCGCGGGGGATAATAAAGGGCGACAGCTTAAATGCACACGTCGCCGCGGAGTGCGCCAACTGGCCCGGCAAAAAACCGGCCCCAATTCTTCTAACGTACAGTGAGCATATGGGGGATGTGAAGATGACCACTTTTTGTGCCCAAAAAGTAAAATAAATTTAAATGTTTCTTGAATAACGATAATTACTTATGTTCCACATAGAAAAAAATAGTCCAATTAGTTTGATAGTTTCTCAGAATGAAACAATCCAAAGCTACTGCTTTAATGTCATATTAATGTGCCTTAAAATTTCAGATATGCTAATAGTTATTTACGCGACAAGCTTTGTAAATTAATCTTTACGGGCGAGCTGGAAGTTTGTGGGGCGAGCGACGCAGGAGCGAGCCCCATAATCCAGTGAGTCTAGCAAAGATTAGCCTGTGACTAGATACCAAAGCTCTTGGGCCAGTCGATTTTAGAACTCAAATCTTGGTCATGGGATGGGTATTGGTGTGAACCTTTGAAGTGTCTCTTTTAGTTTTGTAAAATGTGCTTCGTCAATGACCAGAAGGCAACATAAAGTTTAATCGTTAAAGAAAGACATGTTTTTATAGTTCTTTTAAATTACGAGAGGATTTTCTGTATTGTGCTAAAGAGGTTAGGTTAGGTTAGGTTAGGCTATGTTTACCTTTAAATATATATTATCTAAATACTTAGTTGTAATATCTGAACATTTTCTATTTTTTATGTAATGGCAAAGTTATGCAGATGCATTGGGCAATTGGGCATTGGTGCAGCGACTTACATTTTAATTAAACTGACAAATTTTAAATCGCATTATTTTTTTTGTGTGGGAATGGTGGAGTTTATGTCAATGTGTCGCCAAGTGGAGATGTTAGTCCCACTTTGTCTTGTCGGGAAGAATGTGTTTGCTACAATAATTGCAGCGACACAATAACATAGGTATTTTATCCGGGCTTAAAATGTAATTTCGCTTCAAAAGAATAACAGTCCTCAATTCCCGGGTGAGTTCTCCGGAAAGGGCGTCAATGTGATAAAGTTGGGGGGCCAGGGAGGGTGGATAACACGTCCGCAAGAATCGCTTTTGAAACGGTTTAATTACTCTCTCTCTCGCAGGCCGACGCAATCACTCGAGACTCCGTGCCGCAAAAAACGCAGCGGCTCACAAAGACAAATTGGATAAAAAGAGGACATCCTGAAATTAAACCAAAGTCGCAACCAGCCTTTGACCGTCGGCCATCGAATCCAATTTCCAGAGCACACTTGATCCCCGCCGGGGAATGCCCTGGCGCAAAAAGGCTGCGAACCGCAACAGCGGATGGCTGATAATTACGCGAGTCCGGGGAGCGTATAAATCGCGCACGAAGACGATTTTAAATAATCCATCAATAGGTGAGCCGCCGCGGAATGCACACGGGGACGCTCGTTCGCATACCTCTAGCGGCCCGCGGAGTCATGAAGGTACGCACGAGTTGAGCAACCGTTTCTCGGAGCGCACAAAAGTGTCCTGTAAACTTGTTTTTATTATAAGCTAATTTATTGCTCTATTACCGCGGTTTATGTGTGCGTGTTGAGAAATCACGGCCTCGTAAAGCAGCCAATTAAACCGGAGGAAAGGATAATGAAATAAATGGAGGCGCGTTAGAGCGGTCCGTCGATTCGATGCGAAGGGCCGGTCCGAGACTTCATCCCTATTATCGCGGCAGTTTGCTGGGAAATGGAAAGTTTTGCACCTAAGCGCATTAGGGGGTTAGCGGAAGATCGCCAGGGGTCCGTCGATGATAATCGCGCCACTTATTTAAATTCCAAGCGATTATTTCCGTTAATTGCCCCCTCGGAACGGCGAGGATACGAGTACAAACACTTTTAAGGTAAAAGCTTTCGTACAACGGCAGCGTATGTGAAACGCCTGAATTGCCTACTTATAACAATTTTATGGCCCGTAACCAATATATCTAGAAACAGAGTCGAATGGCGTTATTACCTCTACCGGCGATAAAAGTTCGTACGATTTTTATACTTTAAGTTTTACGTCCGTTTCCTCAGTTAATTGCTTTCTTACAAACTACATTTTCGTTACGCATACACACTAAATTATTAATACAATAATATTTTGTATTGTGTATTTCATAGCGTAATTACTACGACTGTGATAGTTATGTTTTTACATAAAAGAATATGTAAGAGCATATTTTGGCAAGAATTATTTTACATACTTATATTATTGCATAGTTTTGGACATGCCAATGCATTTTAAATCTGTTTAATTGTTTTATTTCCACCTTCTTAGTAAATGACATTTTATAGGCTCATTTTGTTGTTTATGATAACCAAGTAAACGATAAATTATAGGAACAGACCTACAATATTTTAGGGGCTTATATAGAAAACCTGTAATATTTTACAGGCTTGTAGAAAAAGACGTCGTTTATTTGGTTTTCCAGAAAACATGAAAAACGTTTCTCAGAAACGGGAAAAACGTTTTTCAAAAATGGAAAAAACGTCGTTTGAGAGGCTTTCACGTTTGGCGAGACGTTTTTCAAGTTTTCTGAGAGGTTTTCACATTTTTGAGAGACGTTTTTCACGTTTTCTGAGAGGTTTTCACGTTTCTGAGAGAGGTGAGCCAGAACCAGCGCTAGATTTCATCGGGTGAGCCAGAACCAGCGCTGCTTAACTACTCCAATACGTAAGGTGCAGATTTAACAAAACGATTCCACGAGAAGTTCTACGTGAAAAACTTCGTTTGAGAGGTTTTCATGTTTACAGAGACTTTTTCGCGTTTTCTGAGAGGATTTCAAGTCTTTGAGAGACGTTTTTCACGTTTTTGAGAGACGTTTTTAACTTTTTTTAAGAGGTTTTCACGTTTATGAGACGTGAGCCAGTGCCAGCGCTAGATTTTATCGGGTGAGCCAGAACCAGCGCTGCTTAACTACTCCAATACGGAAGGTGAAGATGTAACAACACGATTCCACGAGAAGTTCCACGTGAAAGACTTTGTTTAAGAGATTTTCACCTTTCGAGAGACTTTTTCGCGTTTTGTGAGAGGATTTCACGTCTTTGAGAGATGGTTTTCACGTCTTTGAGATACGTGTTTCACGTTTTCTGAGATGTTTTCACGTTTATGAGAGAGGCGAGCCAGAACCAGCACTAGATTTAATCGGGTGAGCCAGAACCAGCGCTGCTTAACTACTCCAATACGGAAGGTGTAAATGTAACAACACGATTCCACGAGAAGTTCCACGTGAAAAACTTCATTTGAGAGGTTTTCACCTTTCGAGAGACTTTTTCGAGTTTTTTGAGAGGATTTCACGTCTTTGAGAAATGTTTTTCACGTCTTTGAGATACGTTTTTCACGTTCTGCATCGTTCTTTTCATCTTCTGAGAGGTTTTCACGTTCATGAGAGGTGAGCCAGTACCAGCACTAGATTCCATCGGGTGAGCCAGAACCAGCGCTTGCTAAATACTCAAATACGTAAGGTGCAGATGTAACAACACGGTTCCACGAGAAATTCCACGTGAAACACGTCGTTTGAGACGTTTACACGTTTTTGAGAGACGTTTTTCACGTTTTTTGAAAGACGTTTTTCACGCTTTTGAGAAACGTTTTTCACGTTTTGAGAGTCGTTTTTCACGTTTTCTAAAAGGTTTTCACGTTTTTGCTAGACGTTTTTCACGTTTTTTTAAAAAGTTTTTCACGTTTTTTAAAAGGTTTCCACGTTTATAAGAGTGATGACCCAAAACCAGTGCTAGATTTCATCGGGTCAGCCAGAACCAGCGCTGCTTAACTACTCCAATACGGAAGGTGCAGATGTAACAACACGATTCCACGAGAAGCACTCGTATATAATAAATACTATTGTGCTCTATAAATTCAATATAAAGTTATTGAAACGGTGGAGTGTAGGGTTAGTTCGCCTCCACGTGGTGCACCCTGGATAGCGTTTTCTTTGTAAAACGTGAACTAAATGAACTAACAACTGATGGCTACCAGAAAATTCTTGCGATCTCCTGGTCATCTCCATCACATAAGCCCAAGACGAACTAAATGAACTAAGAACTATTGGCATCTAGACAATTCTTGCTATCTCTTGGTCACTTTACTATGAAACAACTGAACAATATAATTCGTAGGACTGTACATTTTCCCGACGTTGAACGGTACAGCCATTCGACACAAAAATTTCTCCATCACGTTGACCCCAGAAAACAAAACCAACGGCCCATCTAAAATCAGCATGACTAGAATACTTGGTCGTTTGAGAGGTTATCACGTTTTGACAGACTTTTTCGCAGTTCCTGAGAGGATTTCACGTTTTTGAGAGACGTTTTTCACGTTTTCTGAGAGATTTTTCACGTTTTCTGAGAGGTTTTCACGTTGTTGAGGGACGTTTTTCACGTTTTCTGAGAGGATTTCACGTTTTTAAACATGGATCTGTATTTTAACAAAAACAATGTGATGTGCCATGGCTAACAATTGAAATGGTAGATTTGAAAATTGGAATGTTAATGTATGAACCAGATACAACTACCTCAAACGTGTGTGTAGATGAATATTTATTTTCAGATAAGAAAATTACTTTAAGATTGTGTTGCAGGAATCTATTATTTGAATGATTTAAAGCTTACATCTAAAAAAACTCCGAAAAACAATTGTCTCATATAGGTACATTTTTTTTTTTTTTTAATTATATCTAAAACCTAGTTCATGCACAAGCGATTTGCTATTTTTGTTCCGATTGGTTATATTTGAAAGCATTTTAAGCGGGAACATAGACGTATAATATGACCAATCACCAATCACCTATACCAATCAAAACAAAAATGGCAAATCGCAAATCCAAAGTGCATGAACGAGGTTAAAAAATGATTTCCAGAAGTTGTATTTTGTTATATCTTTTTATTCTTTTTCCATTTTTCGTTGATATTACTTTATAAACTTTATGATAGGTGCAGTGGTCGGTGCTGGTAATAGTATTAAGTATTGAGATGATGATGCTCCTCTTTGTGCCTAATATTTCCAACAAAATAACAATTTAAAATAAAAATATGTCCAGAGTATGTTCCCAAAGGTTATTTCTGGTTGGAGTTTCTGAATTAAATTCGAATTTGATATCATTTTTGTTCAAAGAAATATCTGGTCCTGTAGTATATCCATCGGAAAAACCAGCAGTCGGAAATTCTATTCTACAGAAAGCCAGAAACATAACAACATTGATGAAAAGTTGATGGCTACTTCCGGTAGAACCGGAGAAGGTTGAAAGTCTGAAAGGTTGAAAGTTGAAAGTAGAAGGTTGAAAGTATTTCACATGAGGAGAACGGAATCATCTATGTTTCGATGATTTTTTTCAATTTTTTATCTTATCAGGAACCTTTCAAAATTTTAATGGCCCATGAGCGTGGGACTCCCTGTATGTATAGTCGGGACGAATTAAATTTGAGAATGGCCCATTGCCATAAGTGCACAGAATTGAATGTATGTTTAAACTTAAAATGTCAAAAAACGATTGTATGTCTAGTCTCCAAATTATGATGTATGAATCAGATATATATATATATAGTCGGGAATATACTATAGTCTATAGTCTATAGTCGGGAAATAAACTTAGAAATGACTCATAACTGAAGGTGTTAGGAATCAAAAACAAGTTTAACACTGCAGATGTGTATAGTTGGGACCTAATAAATTTAACAATAATCCATTGAATTGAAGTAAGTTTTGATTTAAAAAGCACACGAAACGCTGCAAGCAAACGCTTCTAATTTCCATATTGAGCGTGATGTGGAGCGAAGTGTTGAGAAACCAGCATACGTTTAACGCTAGGATGTAAATAATCACGACCAAATAAATTCAGGGATTCCCCACTGTAGCAAATGTTTAGAACCGAATGTATGTTTAACCCTTCAAAATGTACAGTTGGGACAAAATAAATTTGAGAATGATCCATTGCAGTAAGTGAATATAATCGAAAGTATCGTTTTACTACTGAAGATAATCGCATTGCGATTGAAATGTACATTTAGTGCTGATAAATGTTTTTGTGAAAAAGGTTTTCCGTATTTATTTGCTATTTTAGATTTCTTGAGTTGGGAGCTAATAAACTTGGGAATGACTCATAGCAGAAGGTGTTTAGAATCGAAAACATGCTTAAAATTTGAGATGTGTATAGTTGGGACCTCATAAACTTGGAAAAAACTCTTAGACGTGATGGTTAAGAATCTAATGGGGTTCCCGATCAGATAAAAATTTTAAAAAAATAATCCAAACATGATGATTCCGTTCTCCTCAGTTGAAATACTTTCAACCTTGTATAACTTCCAGTTCTACCGGAGGAACCTCATAAACTTTTGATGGTCCATGAGCGTGGGACACCCTGCATGTATAATCGGGACCAAATAAATTCGGGTCCATTGCAATAAGTGCACAGAATTGAATGTATGTTTAAACTTAAAATGTCAAAAAAAAACAATTGTAAGTCTAGACTCTAAAGTATGATGTATGAATCATATGTCTATAATCGGGAGCAAATAAACTTAGGAATGACTCATAACTGGAGGTGTTTGGAATCGAAAACATGTTTAACACTGCAGATGTATATAGTCGGGACCTAACAAACTTAGAATCAATTTAGAAATTCAGGATACAATTAACAAGCATTTGTAATATATGTTTAAACCTTCATATACGAGTATGTATTTGCATAGTTATATGCATAGGACAAAATTTACTTGGTAATGAGCCGGGAGTAAATAGTCGGGACCTAATAAACTGAGAATCAAAATAAAAATTCAGGATAAAATTAATAAGTATATGTAATATAAGTTTAAAGCTTCATATACAACTATGTATAGTTGGGACCAAATTAAGTTGGCAATGAACCACAACAGTAAGTACATAGAATCGAATGTATGTTTAACGCTTCAGATGTTTATAGTCAGGACTTAACAATCTTTGGAATGACTCAAGCAGTAAGTGTTTAGAATCGAAAACAGGCTTAACATTTCTGATTCATATAGTCGGGACCTAATAAACTTGGGAATACTTCAGTAACTAACTCAAATAACGAAGTCAAAATACACAAGCTCTTATTTTTAGTGGACATGTGTGGTTTTCCAAAGACGCTCCTTAAATTTTATGTCTTAATGAAGACATATTTATCAATTGCTAATTTTTAATTTATCTTCATTTGCAGTTTTCTCGATTTTTATTAAATTTGTAGAAATGGGGTGTTTGGAAGAAAAAAGTGAACTGCTACAGATTATCGGTTAGTTGCCTTAATTAAAGGAATGTTGTCGAAAGAAGAATGTTAATGAAGCTAGTGATCGCTTGGCGCGGGAAAATTAATTTCAGTAATAATTAGAGGAATCCGAAGCCCTGCGATATTGCAGCATTTGATCGAACTGAAACCTGCACATAAAGCGATCGAGCGGCGTGTTATCATACCATAGCCGGTAATAAATGGCTACCGTTGGGATTTCAAACGCGAGCCGAAGATTTTTAATATTCGTCCTTAGACAGGAGCGAGCAGCCGGCAGGCTCATTAATGTGACATCGGATGGACGATAAACGCCGCTAATTGTGGTCTGCGGAGGTCCGGCCCGTCACTCTCGGAATTAATGAAATATTCATAAATTATCGAATTCCCAGTTTCCAGTAATCTTCGGTTTTCATCGATGACAGCGGATCCGTTGTTGATCCGACCGAAGAATGCGGCCGGCCAGGCATTAATCATCGGCATTCCCAAGATGTTGATAAGGAACTGGCCAGGATCTTCGGGGTAGAGGAGTACCGTCGTGAACACGTTTTATTGGCATGGGGATGGGGTAATTAAGACGTGTGTGTGTTCATGTGTTTGTGTGTGTGTGTGGGTAGCAGGCTTCTGAGGACAGAGACCCATATTAATTACACCTTATATGGATCAGTCCCCTGGACAATTGTTAATGTTTATAGGCAATCCAATTACTATTATAAAGGCGCGCATGCGTATCTTTGCATCTCTTAGCGTGTGCGGTCGTGAAGGCGCACCTTAATTTACGATCTTCTTAGCACCGGCTTTGTCTACATAAACTTGTGTGGAAATAATTGACACGGGACTTTACGGCCGCTTTAAAATCTAAATAGGTTGATTAGCGCGTGCGGCTCTCCGCCTTACTCCTCTTCCCCCCGCCGACCTGAAACGGACAATTGTCGTCAAGCGGGTCGTTAACAACAAGCAACCCCATTGTCCTCGCTTAACCTCCTTAAGCGTACACTGGTAATGATGTTAAAGATGGTTTTATTGTGTGCAATAATTTGCAGCGGGAATAAAAATTCTCTCTCGTACTTTTACAAGCGGTCATTGTTTAGTATACTAGGTTTTGTGCACAATGCCCGACTACTTACAGGTAATTCCCATAAAATGAGTACAGTGGTTAGTTAGTTTTTCGTCGGATATATTAATCACGTACCGTGGCCGACTTGCTCACGTCTTAAAGTGCAATGAAACGCGCTTTATCAACATAGGTATGCGTCAATGGTGCGTCGATCATGGCCCATTGTTGCATTCCTGCTAAATACGGGCCTGATCCATGGATTCTCGCCGTATGAATAGCTCTATTTAATAAAGCGGCGTGGATTTATGAAACCAGTTCGCGAGTGTAAAAAGCTTCATTTGAATAGGAAAACCATCAAGTCATTGAGTTAGAATCGGGCGGCGCAGGCGGAACGCTCCTAATGCCCAGATCAAGCGCTGATACCGCGTAATTTATATTATTTCAGAATGCTACCTGCGAATCAGCGCCGCGTTAACATCTGATAAAGTTTTACGTCGGAATGAATGGCTGCACCCCGAAACCGACCGGCGAAATAATCAATTACCGGTTCTTGCCGCTTCCCCGTCCTCATTTAAACGCGCCGGTTTACACCTGACTACATTGTAACAGGGGTGGCTCCAGCCCCGCTTATCGATCGAATTAATAGGCGCTCTTTCTGTGACGGCTTCCCACACCACGATAGATAACGGCGCGATTCGGGGGTAATTACAAGTTCTGCGATACGCGCGGACGGACCCCGTACACATCGTAAATCGCCCACGGCTTTAATTTAAATTAACTGCAGGGACACCCGAAGACGATTTTTATCGCCACGCCCCATTTTCCTTACTCGAAAGAAAGCAGCTCGGCTTTTACACGAATCTTGATAAATATGTCGTCACTAATAGTGCATAAATTACGGCCCGGACAGTAATTAGGGGGTTTTAGGTCGCTATCGCGCAGATAAATGGTAGAAAAGCCCGTGGAGATTGAGATAGGGCACCACGTTTTATGGGAGCTTTAAGTGGGGCAGGTATTTTAAAAACCACCCCATGATTTGCCATACATCAGCGACCGTTTTAATACTAATGGATTTTTAATAGACAGACCATCTATCTACTACGTGGTAGATAATGAACAAAACATATCCACTTTTATGAAGAAAAAAAAACATAAATATAATAAAATATAAATGTAATTAATTCCTTCAAATGCATGTATTGATCTTAGTGTTGCAACCCAGGAAAAGTTCGGTCAAAAAGTCAAAAAGAAAAATCCATGGAAAAGTTGTAAAAGTTCGCTAGTACCTTGGAAAAGTTGGAAATGTTGGAAAAGTATGTTGGCAGTTGAGATTCCCCTAAGTCGTTCAAATGATATGTAATCATATCTCGTTTTACGGCTGTATTGCCCATTCTCTCAACCTCCTTATTGAAGACATAATAAAGTTGGATAATATTCTCTGTTTAATAATCATTTAAGGTTTAAATTTTTTATAATTAAATTCTAAATGTTTAAATTCTTTACCTCTTTTAATTAGCCACTATCCGATTTGTGTTAAACTAGTCAAAGGGAGAAAAGCAATTAAGTTTTAAATTGCGTTGTATTCTAAATTGCGACAGATTTTCTGAATGTAATAAAAGGGAAATACAAGGGAAACGAGTTCAAATACGGGAAAAATAATATGACTGTAAAAATAAATGTGAAGTGAACCATAACATATTTTATGACAATGAAATAATAATAACGTATCATGCGAAAGTACGAATGTGCCGCTCGGGAAGCATAAAATAGCTTTTAAAATGAGTTAATGAAAATTGTGATTGTAATTTAAATGATGTGATACTCATATGTATACTTCATATGATACTGTGATGTATAATTTTAAGATATGCAAATGTAAGTGATACAAGCAGATGAAGATTTCTAGAATGTGCCATCAAAAGAGTAAAGTCCAGGAATTCAATCAAAATCATTGCCTACACATTAGCTCAAGGAATACATGTTATGTGGCAATGAAAATCATAATAACCTACGACCTAATTAAAAAAAAAGCGCTCTCGCAACATTGAAATGGGAAAGTTGTGAACATTTGTGTATTATAGAGCCATACACTCTAAACGAATACTTGAGTTAAACTACCATTATTTCTTGACACTATATCTTTAATGTATTTAAGTTTTATATCTATGTATGTGTATCTATGAAATTTGTCCATTTCAGAAATAAAGAATTATAAAAAAATATATATATATATATCAGAAGATTTAGAAATTTCAAACATATGTTCTTCCTACGAGTAATAGAAGTTCGAAAATTTCCAGTCAACATTATTATATGATTAATTAAGTTTTAGACGATTGAAAGTATAAATATATACATTCAGATATATTCTGAACAAAAAAATGTTAAACACGTTACAAGTATAGTCGACCCAAAAATCTAAGAATATTACGACTTTGGGTCTTTATACAAGCCAGTATAAGTGCTGATTTTATGGCAACACCAAATAAAACCCCCATAAAATACTTAAAAGTCAAAGTCGTAATATTCTTAGATTTTTGGGTCGACTATACGTTACTTGCAGCATCACTTCCAAATATCAAATGTTATTATGTTATAATTGCATTAGACATTTGAATATGAAGTTGTCACATAACAAACACGATACTATTAATATTATAATTATCATTATCATTATTATAATATTAATATTTTTTGATACGCAATACCCTTGATGGTTTGTTATTCATAAAAAATAAGACCATTAAACGTTAAATTATTTTGTTGCAAAAATTGAATTAGTTTAATTAGTAATTGAATTAGAAAAAATAAGTTTTAGACGATTTAAAGTATAAATATATACATTCAGGTATATCGGGAATAAAAAAAAGTTAATAATAACGTGTACGTTACTTGCAGCATCACATCCAAATATCAAATGGTATTATATTATAATTGCATTTGACATTTGAATGTGAAGTTTTCACATGACAAACACGTTACTATTAATATTATAATTATTATTATCATATTATTATTATAATATTATAATTTTTGATACGCCTGAAAATACACCTGAACATCTGACTATTTGTTATTCATAGAAAATAAGACCATTAAACGTTAAATTATTTTGATGCAAAAATTGGATAATAAGTACTGTAAAATTACCTACCAAAATGCAAGCTTTAAATTTTTTTTTGCAATTAACAATTTTTGGCTACTTATACATTAAAGAGTTCAAAATTGTTCTGTAGTTCACAATTTTTTGCTATAATCATAAAATAATAATAAATCTAAGAATCCACATGAGTTCAGTTGGGTATTAGATAAATGTCATTGTCAATAAAATTGCATAGTACACACTTAAATACATATCGCAATGTTGACGAAACAATCAGTTTCAGTTTACTACTAGCTTAAACCTATCGTTATTAAAATTACATATTAGAGACTTAAATAGATATCGCAACTTTGGCGAAACAATGACTTGAGTGAAAACTTTTAAATGAAGAGATCATAATTGTTCTGCAGTTCACAATTTTTGACTGTCATCATAAAATAATAATAAATCCAAGAATCCACATGAGTTAAGTCGGATATTAGTTAATGTCATTGTCAATAAAATTGCATATTACAGACTTAAATACATATCGCAATGTTGACGAAACTCTCAGTTTCAGTTGAGTATTAGCTTAAACCTATTGTCATTAAAATTACATATTAGAGACTTGAATACATATCTCAACTTTGGCGAAACAATGACTTGAGTGAAAATTTTCACATAAATAGTTAAAAATTGTTCTGCAGTTCACAATTTTTGGCTGTCATCATAAAATAATAATAAATCTAAGAATCCACATGAGTTTAGTTGGGTATTAGTTAAATGTCATTGTCATTAAAATTGCATATTACTGACTTAAGTAAGTGAAAGTGTCATTGTCAATAAAATTGCATAGTACACACTTAAATACATATCGCAATGTTGACGAAACAATCAGTTTCAGTTGAGTATTAGCTTAAACCTATTGTAATTAAAATTACATATTAGAGACTTAAATACATATCGCAACTTTGACGAAACAATGACTTGAGTGAAAATTTTCAAATAAAGAGTTCAAAATTGTTCTGCAGTTTACAATTTTTGGCTGTCATCATAAAATAATAATAAATCTAAGAATCCACAAGAGTTCAGTTGGGTATTAGTTAAATGTCATTGTCAATAAAATTGCATATTACAGACTTAAATACATATCGCAATGTTCACGAAACAATCAGTTTCAGTTGAGTATTAGCTTACACCTATTGTCATTAAAATTACATATTAGAGACAGTTTAATACATATCGCAACTTTGGCGAAACAATGACTTGAGTGAAAATTTTCACATAAATAGTTAAAAATTGTTCTGCAGTTCACAATTTTTGGCTGTCATCATAAAATAATAATAAATCTAAGAATCCACATGAGTTTAGTTGGGTATTAGTTAAATGTCATTGTCATTAAAATTGCATAATACTGACTTAAGTAAGTGAAAGTGTCATTGTCAATAAAATTGCATAGTACACACTTAGATACATATCGCAATGTTGACAAAACAATCAGTTTCAGTTGAGTATTAGCTGAAACCTATTGTCATTAAAATTACATATTAGAGACACTTTAATACATATCGCAACTTGAGTGAAAATTTTCAAATAAAGAGTTTAAAATTGTTCTGCAGTTTACAATTTTTGGCTGTCATAAAATAATAATAAATCTAAGAATCCACATGAGTTCAGTTGGGTATTAGTTACATGTCATGGTCATTAAAATTGCATATTACAGACTTAAGTACATATCGCAATCGTGATATGGTGAACACTTTCCCAAGTGAAAATTTTCAAATAAAAATTCAAATTCAAAAATTTTCTCCAGTTCACAATTTTTTATCATAAAATCATCATATCTTAGAATTAACATCACGTCACTTGGATATTTATTAAAACTTATTGTCAACAAAATTGCATATTATATACCTATATATCGCAACTTTGGCCAAACAATGTCCAAATTTTCAAATAAAGAGTTAGGTATTCGACACTCAATATTAATGAAACTTAACTCTATCTGGCGAAAGGTAGACAAAATTGTGTAAAACATCAATAAAATAGTATAATATACGAGTCATCTATTGCATATATTTTATTCCAACTGATCCTGCCATTTGTGTTTCATTTCGCGAACTTTTCAAACCACCCACGTACAATATAAACTCAAAATATAGATAATAATATTTTAGTTTACTGTGCATTTGTAACCCATTATTTGTTAAACATTAATAATTTATTTTAAACAATTTATGATTTACACTCGTGTCAACGTTTCTCGAAAGGTGCAATATATTGCATATTACGGACATAAATAAGTGCATTATATTGCTCTTGTTATACATTCATATTTACTGCAACAAGTAGGTAGCTTATAAGTAGGTGCCTGAACTAACTTATATATTATTAATTGTATGTAAACTTCTTTCAAATACACATAAATCATACCATTTCCGTGTTGACTTGTGCAGTCAAGTACTTCATTTGAATATAAAGTAAAATTATATTTAAATATTAAAACCAAACCGAAAGGTAAAGGACCTTTAGATAATAATAATAATAATATTTAAATATTAAAACTGTAATCTCTTGTATTTGTCTTATATTAAGGTATTTAGATTTGTTCAATAATAAAACATGTACAGTCATGCTCACATAAATCTAGTACAAGAAATTAGGTTACAATATCAATTTTACATACCAATGTCAAATTGATTATACTAGATTTATGTGAGCATGACTCCTTAATTAAATTGTTTAATTGTTTTTGCAACCGGTTTCAACCAATTAATCAGTCATCATCAGGCAAAAGTAAAACGAACAACAGATTACAATTTGTATTGTAATTGTGTTGTACAACATTTTGTTTTGTAAATGAAATTAGATGCTTGATATTAATAAGTGTAAGTGTTTTCATTCATGAGAATCTACTCATTTTAATGAATAAACATTTTAATTAAGGAAGTACAGGTTTTCTTACTGAATAATTAAAACTGTAAGTTTAATTAAAGTATAAATATTTACAACAGTGGACAAAAGTGCAATTTTAATAAATTATTTGTATAAAAATATTAACGCCAAGAAGAAATTTCTACACTGACGTTCTTTAAAAGTGTTAAAACGTAGACATTCGTCAATAGGTAAATAGCACAAAATTATATTATATTTCTACATATGTATAACTCACATATTTAAATAAAAAATAATATAAGTGTTTATAACTTTATAATAATAATTAATAATAATAATAATAAATTTCTTGAGGACGAAAAATCACAACATATTTTAGAGCCCGGCGCATCCACCAAAAGTACAATAATTCAAATAATTCCAAATAATTGAAATGAAATATATTGGTTTACTCATACTCTATTATTTTGTAGTTTAGTGGCTTAATACTTACTTACAAGGTTTACACATAGAAAATATTCAAATTAGGTTCATATTAAACCATCTAATATTAAATAGATGGATATTATTCTTAATAAGTTTGTAATTAGGGTTGGAAAAAATCAATGATTTAAAAAAATAATCAAATACATCATGATTTATTAGATTTATTTATATTTCTGATCAGTTTTTGCCAGTTTAGATGTGATTTAAATCAATTGATTTACATCACGCTTCAAATCATATGATTGTTTTAAAAACAAATTCTTGAATTTGAACAATGAATGAATTTATGATTAAAAAAATAAAATCGGTGTATTTGTACTATTTGATGGACCAGATTTTATTAAGTTTTTGGATTTGTACATTAATAATTATGGCAAGTGCTAATTTATTTGAAAAAAAATTCTATTATAATTTATTTATATTAGTAATTTTATATATATAAACAATCTTTATTGGGCTATCGACCCCATGGGGTCTGTCCGCCTAATTTTATTATTGTTATTTTCTTTATTTTGTACTTTTTCAATGGAAAATGGAAGAAAAGAAAATTTTATTTACTTCCAATTATCTATTTTAAAGCATGCTAACTCTATAGTATAATAACATACAGTATAATGAAAAAGGTGTTAACGATTTTGAGAATATTAAAATGTTATGAATATATTTCGTTTAATTCACCATTATACTTACGAATTGTATATTATTAATCATTTATATAATAGTTTGCTTTATGTCTTTGTGCGTTTACAACATTTATGTCAATGTCGTTTATCAATAATTGTATTTATTAATGATTTTTACTTCATTTTTTAAATGATTATTACTTTAATAAACATTGATAGATATTATTTTCATTCAAGTACCTAAATATACATTCCAGTCATTTAGGTACTTGAATGAAAATAGTATCTATCAATGTTTATTAATTAATAAAAATAAAATAAAATATAAATAATAAAATTAAATTAATAAAATTAAATAATCGTCATAATAAATCGGCAACTTGAATATAATTAAATTGTAAGTATAAATAATATTATTATTAAGAATGATACCTATCTATTTATATTGATTTGTAAGCAGTGTTGGTGTGATTTAATTCAATTGATTTAAATCATGATTTAAGTCATGATTTAAATAAAAATAGATATTTTTTTCAAATGAATCATAGTTTTTGCATTGTTTGTGCATTCCTATAGGTGTACAATTAAAAATATAATGTATTCTTTAGTGTCATGAACAAAGTTTTGCGTTTTCAGGCAAAGTTGTATGATCGTGAATTATCTTTGATCGTGGTTCAGTTTCTAAGGCCCAGATGTATGATCGTGGATTATCCTTGACCATGGTTCAGTTACCTAGGATACAATTGTTAATACAATGGTTTCCTTAGAAACTGAACTACGATCAAGGATGATCCACGATCGTACAACAGCCCCTGGGGTCCAGTTGTACGATCGTTGATTATCCTTTACCATGGTTCAGTTACCTAGGATACAATTGTTAATTCAATAGTTTCCTTAGAAACTGAACCACGATCAAGGATGATCCACGATCGTACAACTGGGCTTTTAAGTTATGAAGAATAAAAATCTGGACACATAATTTTTTCGCAGTTTTGTTCCATATGTTACGTAAATGAAGTTTGTACTGTCATTTCAGTTACAACCTGTGCATATATGTGTTTTTTCACATTTGATCTTTTCTCTATTTTTTTTATGCTTATGTTGCGCATACTTTTTATGTTTTTCTACCTACTTATGTGCGGATCTGAAGAATTAATTGCTACCAATGACTGTAGATAACAGCCCAGACCTTAAATTTTAATACTTCCCGGAGCGAGATTTGTAACCGCAACTATAAGATTAAGAGCCGTTGCCTTTTTTCATTAGACCGGATGTAAAAAGTATAGGCGAAGTAAGCGAGAAGCAGAAAATGCACAAAAATAAGCCGATACCTTGTATTTACTTTCCGCATCATAATCCAATTACTTTCCACTTTCCACACCATTGGCCAATTACTTCCATTGCCTGTTTGCTCTTCACACGCTCTTAATCCAGTGGAAACCAAACACCTCGCCGTCCTCACGTGATTAACACAAACTTATAATTACGCCACGGCCGCGGAGTAGGCGCGGCCCGGCTCAAAGGATCGCGTAAAGGAAGTGGCCATTCGTAAAGAAATATTAAGTAACACGACTACCGTGCTGTGGAATCCAAGGAGCCAAGGAGGATATCACCGAGCAACGCCCATAAGTTATTAACACACAAGACGAAATAATTTTTTTGATACTGTTATATCGATGATTTGAAATGTACTGTTATGATATTTCGTTACACGTTACTAGTGTAGCCTAGAATGGAGCGAGGAATTGGTTTGAAAAATTGTAACAGTGCGTTTGATGGCTGCTTCGTCTTCAGCAGGTGGCAACGTAAGTTGTCGAAAATTAACGATAATTTCGTTTTGCATGTAAGTAGATAAGCTATGTTGCTTCTGCCGCAAATGGTGCAACAGGTGTGAGATATCTGTGGGACGGGTATGAGGCAGTATACATTCGTTCCCGGTAAAGCTCACGTCTCAATGCGGAAGAAACGGAAGATAGTTTAGAAACAAACAGTATCGTTACGCCGAAAATTGTTTCCGTTGTGGAAAGAAACAAACAAACGTGCTACAAGTGTGTGTGTACACTGTGTACACTGTTGTGTGTGTGTGTACAACATCACATTTTGTAACCCATAACGTGGGCAAATAATAATAATTATTGATAATATATATCACAGCATTTTTGGAGCCTGAATGTGAGGCCAAACCAATAGAATAACATAGCAATGTACAGGGGTGTGTGAGACATATAGGAGACACCTGTGAGACACATGTGAGGCACCTGTGAGATACATGTGAGACATCTGTGTTGTGAGACACCTGTCGCACGACCGGAAAAAAAGTAAATTTAGACCCCTATATAAATCGTTATGGAAATTTGCGGCAGAAGCAACATAGCTTATCTACTCATGTAATAGACAAAATTTGTTTCTGTATTGATAAACTACATATATAATTTAATATTCAAGCCAACTGACCGAATGAGGTATATGAGCTGCTAACTTCTGTCAAGTTCTAATTAGGTCTAAATAAGTTTCTAATTAAGTTAAGGTAGCAACCCTACAAATCTAGAAATTGTCTAATGCTTGATGAAATCATTTCTAGCCAGTTTCTTTCATGACTTTATCGATTTGATTTGGTTGGTATCGATTTTATACCGAAAGATTTGGTGGTATCGTAAAGTTGGTGTATTTGATGGATGTATCTCGGTTAGCGTGTATTACTGCATTAAATCTCGAGCAGTGTTACTTTTAATGCGTTATATTTGGGATATCTTTGCGAAGCTGTGATATTCTAATTAACCAAATCCGAAGGTACAACGGGCGAGATTGCTCCCGTGTATTTAAACAGATTATGCCCCGGCGTATGCGGCTGCACGGCAATAGATAAAGTTAACAAGGAAGACAGTGCAGTGAATTATACATCTAACGACAGAATAAACGATCTGAGATCACATACTCGTTACCTCAGGAGTATCGAGTTGTAGCTAACGAGTGATTCATGGCGCTGCCTAGGCGGCCCTGAGTGTATAGATTCGCCAGGACCGGAACCAATTTCGGGATTGGTCTGTACCTTTCAAATACCGCTGAATGATTCAGTGAATTATCCCTTAGACATACAGGGCTCGCCCACCTTTTTTCACGCCTCGCGCCACCCCATCCCGCCAGCCCTTTCCCTTGAGGTTTTCAAATATATTTCCTTCGTTAATTTTTCCGAAGGCTGTAATTTATTGGGTTTAGCCGGGGGTGATTTATTAGACCTTGTTACGCCGGCGATTAGATTAGTTGCGAGGAAACGAATGGGGCAGTTTTTTGCGGGCCGTAATATGCAAAGCGCAGCTACGCTGCACGGGATTCATACCCAAGTTATTCCACGATGATGTGTACGCGTTATTATTTCGCAATTTTTAATATGCAAACTTAATATGTGCAGACGCGTATTCGGCTGCCTCCAGAATTTTAATATCTTAGGGGGTAGCTCACGTCCCGTATCGATAATTCGGTGGATATCGAAAAACACTTACCCGATCTAAAATTCAAGTGGCTCACATGGACGAAATAATGTATTCGGGGCCCTCGCGAGTTTTTGCATTTTTAACAAGTCCCTTCACCATTACCGCCGCTCAATCGCGTAAATATCGGGGGGGAAAACCTCCCCCCTCGACAATCAATACACCTCGCCCCCGCCCCCGCTACGAAAACGCAATTATTCGGAAGAATTATCGACTTTTCGCGGACGCATGCATTATTGATGGCCACGTGTGTATCGGGGAATTTGAGCGCCGCTCGACGGCTTTAAAAACTTCCCCAAGAAATAACTCGATGTATTCGCCGACACACACACTTGTACAGGCAAACATCGATTTCGTATCGACCCGAAATGAGAGCACGAGGACCCCGGATTCCATTAGTGCGCGGCCACATAGCCATAATTTATACTTATACAGGCCGGAGTAACGCTTTATCTACGACTGCCCGGATAAAAAACGAATTCCCATTTTTAACGCGGCGCCGCTTAAACGAATTAACTTTTTTTTAAATGATATTTAAAAACTGGCGGCTTTAATTAATGCTTTCACTTGGCCGGGATTTTGAATGCTACTGCCGGCCCAACAGTAGCAATCCGTAATAATAAAAACAGATAGTAAACGCCACAGGACGCTTAATGTGTTTACTTACAATTTATTCCGAACATATACGAAAATTAAAAACAAACAATATAAAATAAAGTTATGGCCTACAAAGTTCTACGTTTTCTAATTAAGGCTTCTACATACGCATTTCATATAATTCAGAGAAATGTGGCTTCTACGTTGCCCATCAAATGAAGTTTTAGTTTTACGAGAGTATCTGAGACATCATGAATAATAATAATAATAATGCTTTATTGATGTTTAGAACAGAAATGTTTTACAGAAGTCAGGTCAGTTCGTTAGTACATACATACATCAAATAAAATATTATAAAGTAAGATAAAATGGCTTAGCAGTATAATGCATTGCCAAAATCCCCCATGGATAATACAGTCGTGAGCACTCTACTGGTATTACAGATGCGTTGATATTACAGATACGAATAGAAAACTTATCTGCAGGATTTCACATATTTGAATATATTTGAAATATGTTATCTTTCTGCCTATTTCTGCACTAATTTATGCCTCGCTTTCGAAATAGTATTTTATGTTATAAGGACGAAAATATAAATATTTCGGATGATTTGCTGAAAATTGCCGGACGAGGCAACGCCGAGTCCAGCAACAGCAATGAGGACGAAAAATACCGTTACCTAGCAACCGCGGTCTATAACAAAATGATGGGGTTTCACGACATTCAAAATGTGTATCCACATTTTCATACCGAAAAATACTACCTTATGATGCAATCGAATATAAAAAATTGTATATTATGATACAAAAATGAAACCTAGTTCCTAGCCTACTTCAAGCTAGGCTGAGAAGAGCTTCAACACCAGCAGACCCGACATAGTGGATTCCACCATGTGAAGACAAAACGCCACATTTTATTACTTATAATTTTATTTGCTAACCTTTGATTGCTTTCAATAAAACATTAATATAATAGTATAATATATTTTTAATAAAGTTGATGGTGGAAGCCGTTACTATGTGATAATTAATCATGATGATATAAAAATGAAACATGTTACTACGTGTTTTATCACTTTATTTTTTCGTTAAACGCGACTGCAGTTTCGACCACAATTAAGTCATTCTCAAGTGATTTAAAATCCAAGAATGTAGTGTCGTGTTTAACAAAAAAATAAAGTGATAAAAACGTAGTAACGTGTTTCATTTTTATATCATCATGATTAAATATCACATATTAACGGCTTCTACTATCAAATTTATTAAAAATATATTATACTATTATATTAATGTTTTATTGAAAGCAATCAAAGGTTAGCAACTAAAATAATAAGTAAAAAAATGTGGCGTTTTGTCTTCACATGGTGGAATCCACTATTTCGCGTCTGCTTGTGTTAAAGCTTTTTGTTAGCCTAGCTGGAACTACATTGTATTCAACCTACAGTTTTACGTGGATTCCGAACCACTAGAGATGATTGCTTTTCTGTAAGCCATTAAACTCCACGCTTGCCGGACGCGTTGTTAAGTCTGGATAACATACCGACCTTTCAAAATTGTTTTGTTGGGGTTTGAACCTAAGACATTTAGCGCATTAAACCTGTAATAAGCCTACTACACTATGATACCCCCTATCTGTAAACCATATAAATTCCAAAACATCCATTTTACTGTTATATGTAGTAGTTAAACAATGTATTGTAATCATATAAATGATCGAAATCGAGAGTTTTGCTGTGATATCCAGCAAGTTTTGAAAATTACCACCATATAATACTATTCAATTTTTATACAATTTGGCGGCAGTTTATTTACAGTAGTTAAACAAAGTATTGTAATCGTATAAATTTTCGAAATCGAGATTTTTACTGTAATATCCAGCAAGTTTTGAAAATTACCACCGTATAATACTATTGAATTTTGATTCAATTTGGCGGCAAGAGGCGAAATTCGTAATACATGCTTTGTATTATACAATTGTATTCATAATTTTTGTAGTAAAAGTAGTAAGTGATTTTCATTCATCTTTAGTATTCCAATTTTCGACTATTTCAAAATTTACAGAATTTATAGATCTTATTAAGAAATGAAATAAGAAATAAGTATATATTCTACATAAAGTGCAAAACATTGAAAAATCAAATCTGAACCTGGGCCTAATGGGCCAGAAGAACTGTATCCAAAATTTTTGAATCTGCCTTCTGTACCATAAAAATACCTATTCACATCTCATCTGACGATTTTTATACAATTTGGCGGCAAGAGGCGAAATTCATAATACATACTTTGTATTATACAATTGTATTCATAAGTTTGTAGTAAAAGTAGTAAAGTGATTTTCATTCATCCTTAATATTCCAATTTTTGACTATTTCAAAATTTACAAACAGATCTAATTATGAAATAAAATAAGAAATCCTTTTTTCTTCTTATCTTGACAATTACATAAATTATGAATTATACAACCTGCACATATAAAAAAAGTTGCTTTGAATAAAGCATGAGTCGATAAATAAGTACATATTCTACATAAAGTGCAAAATATTGGAAAATAAAATCTGAACCTGGGCCTAATGGGCCAGAAGATGGGATAACTGTATCAAAAATTTCCAAATTTTTGAATCGGCCTTCTGTATCCAAAATTACCAAATTTTTGAATCTGCCACTCGTCTATCTGTACCTTAAACATATCTATGCATATCTCATCTGACGATTTTTAGTAGTCTGTTATAGAATTAAACTTTACTTTTGTAAGTCATGACATTTACAAGTAGAATTGGCAAAATAAAAATTCTGTAACTGAATATCTACCAAAAATTGTCAGATGAGATGTGAATAGGTATGTTTAAGGTACAGATGAACAAGTGGCAGATTCAAAAATTTGGAAATTTTGGATACAACTACACCATCTTCTAGTGTAGTGTAAAAATCTCAAACTCTTTCTATAGTGTCAATTTATGGGATTGTTGTATTTTTCCAAATTCATTTTACTCAAATTTCTATACCAGGTATGTCATACCTGGTACTTTTACTTCATTACTTACGTTTACTAAATGCAAAAAACTTACTTACTTTTACTAATGCAAAAAAAATTGCAAAATTAATAGATGAATTCTGCCCTCCGTTTAAATTAAGATTGCTCAAACTTCCATTTCAGTGCAATTTTTCAACTTCAAAATTTCTAATTGGTCTCTTGGTAATTTTTCATGCCGATTTGCCCTCGAATTCCTAACACAGTAGGAAGTTATTTTTTCATTATTTGTGATTGACTATAGACCTTTTTATAACATAAATTCAAAATTATGTAAGGAGGACTGCTTCAATGACTGTCGACGTTATTTTATAACAAAGAATCAACATTAGGTAAGCAGGACTTTTTAAAATTATAGTTTCATTTTCCTATTTTCTGTTTATCGACATTTTTTAATAATCAAAATTTAATGTGGAAAAGTATTTTTTTTAACATTTCAGTTAAATAGTTCAGTGTTTTTGACTAATTATCGACCATTTTTGAATGTCTAAACAAGATGCCATATCAGAATGGAGAATTTATGTATGTTCACATGTTTCCTACGTTTTTAAATATATTTTTTTCAATTGAAAATTTTAGTAGGGAAAATTGATTTTTGTTAAGATTTCGGTATAATTTTTCAGTGTTTCTGACTGATTATCGACAATTTTCGAATGTCTGAACAAAGGTGCAATATCAGAATGAAGAATTTATGTATGTTCACATTTCCTTACATGTTTAAGTATATTTTTTAACATATAAAAATTTTAGTATGGAAAAGTGATTTTTGTATAATTTGTCAGTGTTTCTGACTGATTATTGACAATTTTTGAATGTCTAAACAGAGATGCAATATCAGAATGAAGAATTTGTGTATGTTCACATTTTTGTTACATTTTCCATAGAAAAGTTGGAAAAGTTTTAAAATGCAATTTAATTTTTCACAGTTGAAATTTGAATAGTTTTAAACACCTGTGAAAATTTTACATTAGAAAAGTTGGAAAAGTTGTTAAAATTTTATTTAATTTTCCACCATTTGCGACTGTTTATAGAGATTTTTTCACAGTTTTCGACTGATGATGGAATGTTTTTAAATCATTAATCACAATTGACATTTTAAAGTACTTCATTTAAGATTTATTGATAATATTGTTGAACGTTTCAAATTTCAAATACACATTTGTATGATCCATTGAAAAACAGAGTGGAATAAGTCCTTTTTTTCAATAGCTTATATATCGATAGTTAAAGTTATTCTTATCCACTGCAAGTCAGATATTGATTTTGGTAATTCTAGTACTGAAAATGTTATCGTTCTTATACTCAATACAATGCATAACTCAATTTGCATCAAATATGACAGTGGTATTTCTCGCACCAAGCCATATATTGCTTTTATGAGAAATTGAGAAATTTCTAATTTTAGAATTAGAGATTAAAGATTTAAAAACAGTCCATTATCAGTCGAAAACAGTGAAAAATTCTCTGTAAACAGTCGCAAATGGTGGAAAATTAAATAGAATTGAACTACTTTTTCAACATTTCTATGTAAAATTTTCACTGTTGTATAAAACTGTTAAAAATGTGGTAAAATTCCAACATCTAAAGTTTTCCATTTAGTTGATTTTTCATGACAGTCCAGACAATTTAATGATTTTTTTTAAATACAACAATACTGAATTTATTAACACATTTAGATGTATTTATTTATGTATGCCATTATTAATTAATTTATAAAACTAATTCATGAATGCTGTCTGCCTGTCCCATTTCTCATTCCAGATGGCTTAAACAATCGCGAAGAAAATTTATATTTAAGCTGTCAAAGAAAATTGGGAGGTCTCAATGATTTGTGGATGAAATCCAAGTACAGGAATTTGTAACGTATTACAAATGTTTTTCGTTTTTTTTAATATTCCAAAAAAAAATACAAAAGTGTGTTGAATTGAATATGAAACAAATATTCTCTTTGCCATGTTTTTGCAAAATTTAGGTGTTTGGGTGTTTAGGAGCTCATTATTATTATTCGTTGCATTCGTATTTTTGTCGTACAATTTATATAGTACAACATATATCCCTGCAGTGGTATTTCCTTCTAAGTATTTATTAGTGGGGAAGTTTGTGGGTTTCGCGAGGGATACAAAGGATTCCGGATATTAATCTAGGTCAGCGCCGGGCGGTGCAATGGCCCTGCCCTTCCGTTCATAACCGGGGGTGGCTATTTTTCGTGCTCTCCCAGATACTCGACGGTCGAATTTAAACAGCATCCGTCAATGGAATGCTGTGTAATCTGTAGAGCGGCAGCAAATAATCCGGGTTTTATTATTACAAAACGCCGCACTCTATTTTGCCAAACGTAAAATAATAAATAATAACGTACCGCAAAGCACAAACCTCCACCATGATACATATTATTGTATTAAAATTGCAATACATAAATTTTTAGTATTAAATTAAAACGAATCCTGAATGGAAATTGCTACTATTCCGGGTGTCCCATTTAACCTGACAAATCAAAATAACTCGAAAATTAAGCATCGTACGAAAAATTGTTTCAGACAACAAATAAATGTTTCTAAACGGGGCATCTTCCTGTAATAAAATCAGCCCTTCCCCTTTACCCCCAGTGGGTGCGGCGGGGGGCAACATTGAAATTTCAAATGGGAACCCTATTTTTTTTTTACAGATTTGGATTCTACGGGGGAAAAATCATAAGTTTTGGTCGAAACATTTTTTTTATTCGAGATAGATGGCGCCGTAATCGCAAAAGATAGATTTTTCATAATTTACTTGTAACCCGTGACTTGGAGTTTGCAATACAAATTGTCTTTGCAAGTTTTAAACCGAAGCGCCGTACACCAGCATTTTATTACTAGTTTTCCCGTAAACAACTTGCAGGAGTATGCAAAACCACATTTTTCCAAGATTTTCAAATTATTCCAAATAATACTAAAACGGTTTAAATGTATGTAGAAACATAAATAAATAACTTATATAGGTGTAAAACTTAACAAAAGTGGAAGTTATTATTTAAATCTTGAAAATATTCGGTATCAAAAATACTTTAACTCCGACATTATCCGGCAGTGAAATGAAGCCATTATGTAAATTAGTCTGATTATAGTTTGGTATACACATTATTTACATGAAAACATGAATAAGTTGTATGCACAGGCTTGGGGATTGGAAAGCATGGAGCGAACAAATAAATTCAAATTGTGCACAAATTAATTGAGTTATTTTAAATTTTGATAAAACTAATTATATTTTGAAAGAAACTTTTGTTTCTGAAGACGCTGTAAAAATATTCTGCAATAGCATTAATGTGTAAATCTTATGTATTTTACCATTTGATTATTAATTTTCCATACGAATCATTTTGATGTTGCCAGTAGGCTTTCTATTTTGTTTAACATGTATTAATTTTGTTATCAACATGAATCGGATTACCAATTTACAATAACAGTTGAGGCATTTATTTTAAAAACAACACAAGTCCGAAAATGCACAAACTAAAGAGTTACTAACAGTAAACGGCTCTCAAGATAAATGTCTATGCACTAACAACCTGTTTTCTTGAGAAACTATACAAGTCTCGTGAAACAGTCAAATGATTTTATTTTTCCATTAGCCTGTTACACGCATGTTACATTCCAACTTTTTCCCCCGTTTTTTTCTCTTGGTCAAAGTTCTTATTTAAAATCATTTTTATTTTTAAATAAGTTGAAACAAATCCAACAGAATAGCCTGATTTATTTTCCCAGTACTTGGAGTATAACTACTCTTTTTACATTTCTAACTAACTTTTTTTACATTTCCCACAGAACTGATTTTTGGACATGTGCACTGTTTAAAATAAACGCCTCAATTATTGTAATATTCATAGTAGAGTAAATTTCCATCAGATTATTAATGTGAAATAACAAGGATTGTTATTATTGCCAGTTGAGTATTTATATTATCCAAGTTGTATTCGAATATCTATTGGCAATAATAATTATTACGGTGTAAAAGTAGACTTTTAAACTCTGTTCTTTATTTTTAACTACGAAGGCTGTGGTTTTATTTTATAAAGTTTTACACATGAATACCTATGAAAATGATCTGACAGTGAAAAAATTATTAAATATGAGATTTCTAACAGCGTTGCCTAATTCATATATTAATATAACACTGTTCGACAAATTTTGACGAATGTGTTGTTCTGCCAATTTAAAAACATTTTTCGGAAAATCTACGCATATGTACGATATGCAAAAAAAAAATGTTAGTAATTTTTGTTTACATACTTTTTTCCACTTTTTACTTACAAAAACACGTTCTCAGTTAAAGTTAGGTTAAAAAAGTGATACCGGTAACTGTCAAACTGAAATTTGAATCCAGTATTGCCGTAAAAAATTATCGAAATCGATCTTGCATCCTAATAAAAAAAATTAAGTTTACGTCTAAGCGACAAAACATGTGTTGAACAGTGTAGGTAATTCAATTATTGTTTCTATCAATCAATTAGATTTATGCTTTAAGTAAACCAATGAGCAACCATATTTTATATTATAATTTGAGCGATTTGCTTTTCTTAAATAAAAATAGCAAATATATTCTGTACTCAATAGATATTCAATTTGATGGCAACATTGCCCACTGTCATAACATATAACCTCTAAAAACTCTAAAATATACTTAATTATAAATATTCGTGGCTGTCTCAATGTAATGATGACAAATTTTCCTTGATTTTTGTTGTTTTTATGCATCTGTCTCTCTTTCTTTTTTGTTGATATTGAAATAATGAGCTTTTGATCTAATAATGGCTTTATTTTTGACGGTTTGTTATAATCAATTAATTAGATTTATGCTTTAAGTAAACCTATGATCAACTATATTTTATATTATAATTTGACTGATTTGTTTTTGTAAAATAAAAATAGCAAATAAATTCTGTATTCAATAGATACTCAATTTGATGCCAACATTGCCCACTGTCATAAAATATAACCTTTTTTTTTAATATATCCTATATTTTCAAGTCTAGTGACTTTTTACATTTTCCAACAATACTGTCACCCTAACAATACAACTTAGTTAAAAATAAAAATGAAACATAGTATAGCTATATGAGAAACTTTTTTATTTTTTACTTCTTTTATTTTCTTCTTCTTTTCATTTCTTAGAAAATGTTATTCTTCGTAAAACTTTGTGTTTTTCCAAAACCAATTATAAGCACTAACTGTTATGAAGAATAACATTTACTGAGAAATCACGAATAAAAAAGCACAGTATACTATTACCATACATAAAATAAATATAAAATATAACCTCTTTTTTTTTTAAATATAATCAATTTTTTCAAGTCTAGTGACTTTTTACATTGTCCAACAATACTGCCACCCTAACAGAGCCAACTTAGTCCACCTTCTACCACAATGGTGTAGGTGTGTCGTTTTATTTTCTCCTTTTCTTCTTCTGACATTGTTTTTCGTTCATGAAGTTCTTCCATTTAATCCTGTCCTTCGCTAGTTCTTTCGCTTCTTTCCATGTTTCCCTCTTCTAGTATTGTTTTCATTCTGTCATCCCATATCTTTCTCGGTCTTCCTTTCCTTTTCTTTTTGTTTGGCTTTGCTTCCCACACTTTTTTCACTATTCTTTGGTTGTCCATTCTTTGCATATGTCCCCAGCTATCGTTTATCCATGTATTGCTGTATTGGCTCTATGTCTAATTCTTCTCTTATTTTTGTGCTTCTTATTTTGTCAATTTTCGTTACTCCTTTGATTCTTCTTAGAATTTTCATTTCGCTTGCTTGTATTTTATTTTGTCTCGTTCTGTCCAGTTTCCATGTTTCGCATCCCCATGTTAGTATTGTTTTGTACACTTTCATCTTTGTTTCTTTACTTATTTCTTTTTTGTTTATGATTGTGTTTTTGATTGCTTGGTATAGCTTTTGAGTTTTTCTTATTCTGCTGTTTATTTCCGTCTGCATTCAGTTCTACTCCCAGGTATTTGTATGTCTCTACTTGTTCAAGTTTTTTATTGTCAATTTCTATTTGTATATGCTCCTGTTTCCCTACTACCATTACTTTTGTTTTGCTTATGTTCAGCTGCATTCCTTTCGCCTTTATTTCTGTGTTCCATAAGTCTTTCTTGCAGCTGTTTTGATGTTCTTGTTATTATTATTACATCATCTGCAAATGCTCCTTTCAATATTCCTGTTTTTTCCATGTTTTTGTAGCCTACTATCCATTTCTTGTTGCTCTCTTGTGTGCATTTCTTTATTATATCGTCCATGTAGGTAATGAATAGTGTAGGAATTAGACTCCCTTCCTGTCTTAGCCCACTTTTGGTTTTAAATGTTTCTGATTGTGTGTTGTTGCATATTACTGTGCTATATACTGTGGTTTTCGTATATATTTTTTATTATCCTTATCATTTTGTCGTTTACCTTCCTTTGTTTCAGTGTTTGCAATAGTTTCCCTCCCTGTCTTAGCCCATTTTTGGTATTAAATGTTTCTGATTGTGCGTTGGTGCATATTCCTGTGTTGGTGTTGTTTTCGTATATATTTTTTATAATCCTTATCATTTTGTCTTTTACCTTCCTTTGTTTCAGTGTTTGCCATAGTTTCGCTCTTGGTACCTTATCGAATGCTTTCTCTAGGTCTAGAAACGCTATGTATATTTTTGTGTCTGCATCTCGTTTTTCATATGTTTGTTTGAGCGTGAATATGTGGTCCTGTACGCTTCTTCCGCTTCTAAATCCGCTCTGTTGGTCTTGTAGTGTCTTCTCTATTACTTTTCTTAACCTTTTGTCTAAGATTTTTTAAATATATTTTCATCGCTGTGTTTAATGCGGTTATTCCTCTGTAATTTTTACATTCGTTCTTATCCCTTTTAGCTGTAGCTGTAGTAAAGTTTGTAAATTCTCCGTGAATTTTGTAAGTCGTATGTTATTTCTGTTGTAAATAGTGTCTCCTATGCACAGCATTCCTGGTAACGACCGAAATGTCAGTCCCAAGAAAACGCTTCTCGTATGTTTCTTACAATATTAAAATGGTCAAAGAGTCAAGGTATGGCCCGTCACTCAGGAGGACGTATTATTAATAGTGCCGGGCTGACACGAAAAAAGAGAAACTCTCTCGTATGTCCGCTATTAAAATCTAAACAAGCTTTTTGAAGCTTGCACGGAGTATGGTCGGAAATGTATGTACTAGAGCAGAGAGCGAAGGACGTCAAAGAGAGGACCTCTTTGTGCGTACTGTAAATAACCATTGTCAGTAGCAATTTTTAATGCACAATTATTTACCATTTACGCAGTCTACATTATTCATTCACCGCTCATACTCGGAGCACTTTTTGGCTTTATTGCGTTATAAATGGTCCGTATGTATATATTTAGTCCGCTCGCGCACAGAATAAATGGAAATTTTAATCGTAAATCATGGCACTGGCAACGATAATTTAGAGTCATAAATACGGGATAATAATTAACAACGCAAACATGTTAAATCACGAACTTTAACGAACGCATGCATTCTACGTGCAGTCGCGGAATGTACACGTCTATATGTATAGAGGCATGGGCAGCTGTCATGGCTTTGGGCCCGAGGTGAGGCCTTGAATAACGAGAATCATTATTTTGACTCCGGACAATTACTAGCAAATTACCAATTTCAGTAATTTTATTACGAGCTGTCCCTGCACACACGGCTTAATAAATATGCAGAGAGCGAGGATCCAGGTAGGAGGCTGGGCGACCGCAGGCCGGGATTTTATTCTGTTCTAAAGCCCCGAATGATGAGCACGAATTCGAGTGCTCATTAAAAAAGGATTTTGTAGGTGGATCCGCCACGAACGCACCTCTTAATTCGTTGAGCCGAAGACAAAATAGGGTTAATTTATGTGACTCACGTAGAACGGAGCGAGATTTTGCGTTACACAAAGGGCATCTTTTGGAAATAAAAACGCGAAAATTAACATCGCGCGCTCGAAAGTGGCAATATCCTGTGCGTATTATATTTACACGTGTGTAACTCTTAACATTACTCCGAACAATTACGGTAATTACTGGCATTACGTGAGCGTTTTAGCGTTTTTTTCCCGGGCAATCTTCGATGATGATTTAAGCCGTACGGCCACTGGGAACAATTAAGGTTCGCAGTAATGAAAACGGAGTGGAATGCGGAGTGGTGTAATTACGAAAAAGCAGTGCGTAAGGAATTCCGAGCGTGGCATTCTTGGAGAAGAAATCTAGTAATTGCTGATTTACATCTGTTCCCGGCAACTTTTTTATCTTAATGGGGGGATGGTGTCGTCGGGAGGAGGTATTTGTACGGACCAGAAGAATGTCCATCGAGGAGAGGCGAAGAAGGACTGGCCTCGTGGCCGGTGGTGCGTCCGCTGTGCAGTGGCAGGCCGACACAAAGCGGCAGCGACAAGATTCCGATCTAAATGCCTCACATTAGCATACGGCAGCTATAAAGTACTCCTGCCATAATAAAGAGTTGACCGTGTTATTACTGACGCATCTTAAGATGGCGTGTCTTCCACTATCCGATCCGACATCCACGCCGGACTCTATCCCAGCTGCACCCGCCGGCGCACACAACGAAACTTATTACGATATTATGTAAACTGATGCAGATGGATTGCGCCTTCGATATTCCAGGCGATCTAGATACTCGCCAGAATGAGACAAGCCTTGCAATTGATTGTGTTTGCCTTGCCATATTTATTTACCAGCCCGAGGAAGCGGCCGTCTTCTTCCTGCAATTAGAACCGACCGGTGGTCGCCATCTCCGTACTCCATTTCGAGGACGTCATCACAATACCCCGTTTCTTGGTAGGATTCTATCAGCAATCCGCGAAGTACCACAAGATCCGATCACCATACCGGATTACGCCTCCCATTACATCATTACACCGCTACCATTTATAAACTAGACGCGACGGTGTAACCGACAACGGAAAGTGCAGTAGCCGCCTGCTTTTTAAAACAAAGGTGCATTTGCAATGAAACGAAAATATTAGCATACAGTTTTAGATGACATTAAGATGAAATACTATTATGGAACTTGTTATGTTAATGCCGCCGCGCTGTTATGAGAGCCGACCGGTCCTGGGAGGTTGTATTTAGAGTAATTTATGTGATATTCGGGGAGAGATAATCTCGTCAACGGGGCCGGTTCTTTCCTCTCTTGTTTCCCTACATTCCACGCGACTGCCTCACTTCACGGGTGGCTATTCAGAATAAGGACCAAAAACAAGGCGAAAAGAACCCGATATGGATGGGATAAAAACCACAGAAACAACATTAGAATAGCTCCCAGGAAATAGTAATCAATCACGGCAGTAAAATACAACATCATTAAACAAATTAACAACCAGGCCAAAACAGTCTTACAAATGATTGTTAGAGATAGAAATAGAAATTGGAATAGTGACTTAGTTTGTGAGTTTCTATGCACATGAGACTGAGGGAGCATAATTTATCTTAAGTCATTGTTCTAAATTATTTTTTTATCCTTTTCAGCTGAGATAAAGATCTTTCTCCAGAGCAATTTGCAACCATCATACTAAGAAACAATCTCAAAATTGATTCTACATTAGGGAATACTAATTGGACGAGATCGTTAAATATTACCCTATACAGATCCTGATGTATCAGATTATCATGTTCCGCTGAACCATAGGCTTAACTATGTCGAACATATTGACCAAAATGCTTGACATCTACAAGATTAATGTCCACATCTTCAGAATATATTTGCCATAACGCACTAACTCCTTCACGACTCTCTTCTTCTATAGCTTCTAATATAGTGAAGAATAAAAACCTGTTTGCAGCATCATTGTATGGAGGTTCAATTATGTTGAACTTCTTAATTTTCCTATATTATTTATTTGACGATTGTAAACACAATGTGTGATAACACAATAAAATATTCCAATTTCTATTTCTATGTCTAACAATCATTTGTAAGACTGTTTTGGCCTAACTGCAAAGAGGAAAACAATATAATAATAATATTAAAAAGCAATACATAAGGTAATCAAAATTTTACTGTTGTTATTATATTGTTTTTCTCTTTGTAGTTTTGCCTGAAGATGGCTGAATGATCAGCTGTAATAAAAATAAACAATTTTAATTAAAGAAGTACGAACTTTCACTGAAAATAATTAACCTTAATATGAGAAATATACCTGTATTTATTTTATTGTTTATCTTTGTTAATCCTTTTTTTTGTAAAATATGAAGAACGTTCTTGCTTTCAGCGTTCATACGTTCTTTTGAAGAAGACATATATAGCATATAGCAAACAAATGAAAATAAATGTATGCATAGTTATTCCCATTTTTTTTTTTTAAGAACGTAAGGAGAAGCTTACAATGCGAGCATTTCATAGTGATATCACACAACGCCCTTAAATTTGTGCGTCGAAATAATCGTTTATATACTTCTGCTTAACTTATTCGTAAATAGGGGATTGAAGTATTTAGGGATTGAAAACAGGGGGAAACAAATCGTGTATAATTATTAATGTATTTTATATAATCCTCGGGCATGTTTCTTCATCCACCCTCTAATTCAAATGACCCAAAGTAAAGCATTGAAAATTACAATATGCATCAATAACACAGTCCTGTGATGTAAAAGTTGTCTGAAAATGTAAATAGTGATTTATATAGATTTTCAGGTGCTTATTACTAGTAAAATATTGGGGAAAATATGATAACTGTATGTTTCTTCTTTACACATCGTACTTCCAATTATGACATTTAGTAAAATGAAAAGTACAATGCAACTGTTTTTCTATGCAATACACAATACATACATATGAAGAAAAAAAATGATACGTACGAAATCATAGATTAATTTCTATTCGATATGGTAACTTGTACTCCAAATGACAGAATCATATTTATTGTAATTACGATATAAAAATAATTTACAATTGATTAAAAATGACAACTAATAGAACTTTGGGGATGATAACTGTAGTTTATTTTCATACAGAATTAACGAAACTATTCCACTACAACTGTCCTCTAATTTAATGCAATAGCAATAGAAATAATTTCATCATTGCTACTAAATCATAGATTATCCATTCTATATGGTGAAAACTTGTCCTCCAAATGACACAATTATATTTATTGTATTGCCGATATAAAAGTAATTTAGAAACGATTAAAAATGATGACTACTATAATTTAGAGGATGATTCTAGTCTATATTCACTTTACAGATTGAACGAAGCTATAATTTCATACCAATAAAGTAATAATTACCATTTCTATCGGATTAAATTAGGGGAATGTTATAATGCAACCACCACCCCCCCTCCCCAAATCAAACTTGAAATATGATTAAAATTTAGTGTCATCATTTGTCATTAATAATTATTACAATGTATTTGTGTCGATATTTTCGGAATATGATTATTATTATTGCAATAATTGTAAAATATTTCCGGGGTTCAATTAGTTACATTACATATCAGTTGGATTTGAGGGTAGGTGGGTGGGCACACTATAACTATCCTCTAATTTAATGCGACAACAATAGAAATCCTATCTTTATTAATACAAAATTCAGCAATTTTTTTCACAATTTTTGAAAAGTGTTCTTTGCATATTTTGGCATGAAGTTGAGGAATCAGGATAAGCCTTGGATCCCCATAAAGTTTGTTCGATTTGCCTAGAAAAACTGAGGCAGTGGTTTCATGGTAAAAAGCAATATTTTCGCTTTAGTGTACCAATGGTTTGGAGGGAGTAAAAAAAATCATAGTGATGACTGTTACTTTTACTCTAGCAATGTATGAGGTTTTAATCTCATACTTAGTTTTAATCTCATACTCGCTGCTATTGAGCAGCGATTCATGTGATCCTAGCAGCAATGATCCAAAACTTTTCACCAGTCAGAATGATTTAGTCAGAGACTTAGATCGTCCCAGGGAATCTTCACAACTTTTAGGTTCCAGATTAAAGGGAAAAAATGTTGCACCTACTACGTCCTTTTTTTTCGAAGTAGAGTTCCTTTTTTATCAATTTTTGCAAAAATGTTCCCGGAGACATGGAGCTTTCAAGATTGAATGCAAACCTGGCGATTGATCATCAGCAAGTTACAAAAAGGAAAGCGAAAACAGAAGTTTTGTGAAAAAGAGAAAATGTTGCTATAAGGACGTAATTTTTTTGAACCTATTACAAACTTTCGTTATGATTTCAGTGTTCATATTTATGTATATTTAGTAGCGGCACATTATGGCTTCATGGGGCCCTCAACAAATTTAACATGGGGCCCGAGGCACATTGTTATTTTTTTTTATTGTGTGCTAAAAAACATATAATATTGATTTTGCCAGAGGGGGACATTTGCCCATAGGATAACGCGCCACTCATTTATGGTATATACCAAGTATCAATGGAAAGAAAAAGTAGAAAAGGACATGAGCTCACTTGGATACTCAATTAGGAGCTGGAAAGAACTATCGTGAAAGACAGAAAGGAATTGAGAAGAATAGTAGAACACATAAAGAAGATAAATTAGGAGTGATCCACCCAACTGAATGGATCGGACGGGCCCCAAGAGAATAGGCCAAACTCCATAAGAAGTGTGAAAACAAAGAAGAAGAAGAGGCAACTATTTGCCATGATATGTATGTAATACATACATACAAAAATACAAAAAAGTTGTTAAAAAAAGAGACATTTATACACATATTCATTCCTGGATACTCACATACTTGAAAGTATCTGAGCACTGCAGGTATGTATGTCTCTGGTAACTTTTTTGTGTACACGATAAGTCGAAAACGGATCAAATAATTAATCAAAATGATGGAATATTTAAAAAATATATTAAACAAATTATTTTAAAAAACTATAAACTACATATTTTTGTAGGAAAAAACTTTCATGTCCCTTTATTTGGGTAAAAACTTAAAGTAATAACTTGAGTATTTACTTGTTCAGTCGATTTGTTAGATGTTTAGTTGTTAGATGGTTAGTTGTTAAATGTTGAGATGTATTAAGCTGAAATTATGTTTTTATCGTCGTGTGATATTTACATCAGATTTTTATTTTTTGTTAATATCATCGGTATACAGCCAATGAGCGAGTACATCTATGAATGTACATCAAGGCTCGAATAGGCATATCTCTATTCCAAACAATTTAATGAAAAGCATATACAACTGAAGTTCTAATTTCCTCTAATTCTTATGACCAGAGTGGTCATAAGAATTCATGGTGTGGCAGATAGTAGATTTCTACTATCTGCTTGGAACTATCCTTGGAACTTTAAATTTGGTACTTGGCCACAAATAAGTGTCACCCTATTTGTAGGAACAAAAAAAAACAACCTTAATCAATAGTTACTTAAGGCTTCCAACTTTCTAAATCTGTACCGACGCGAATTGAAAAATATTCATCTATCCATCTACCAGTAAAATGTGCTTTGAGGATCGCTCGCGGTGGAGGCAATGATGCATGTGCGCGATGACGCATATCCAGAGCGGCCTCGCTTTGTGCTCTTCCTCTTATCTCCGGCAAACGCGAGAGCTCTTTTAAAACGTCCACGAGTGTGTCGCGCTCGGGAATGGGAATAAACTCCGAACCGCGCCATTTATAAAACGCGTTTGTGAAAGAGAGCATTTAAATTAGGACGAATGTTTGCGGTCTTGTGACTGAACTGCGGGCTTTAACGGTATTGCTATGCTTTTTTTTTCATCGCTGTTCAATTTATCTCTTTCATTGTGCCCCATTCATTCGCAAACAAGCGATTCATTTATAGAGGAGATGAATTTACCTCGGAGTATGACTCTTCCCCGCCAAATTCTATGCAGCGGAGATAATAGGGCTAATAGTCTTACAATCAACGCCCTAAATTGGACAAAGAAATATTGCTAACAAGTAGGCCATTTTATTTTTCGAAAAATAAAGCGCTACTAGTATCCCTTGATCGTTAACACTTGCAGTTAGTGATCCTTTTTGACACTTCTAAATCATTATTCTAAGAAATGATCACAGTAATAACTTAAATTTTATCAAAAATGAAATTTGCCCGTAATCTTTGACATGTTAGAACAATTTAAGCTTTAACAGTATAACATTGCGCGTTTTACAGTAATAATTAAAATTTCCACAAAAAAAATTAAAATAATAACTCATATTTTACTTTAAATTTTCAAGCAAAATTGAAGCTTTCTGTAGAAATATTGCTTTGACTTCCTAATGAATATGACTTGCTAATATTTGCAATTTTGAGAGTAATCACTGAAATTTGTACTTTATTGAGTAAAAATTATGCATCAACCTTAGAAATTTTAACAGGAATAACTGAAAGCTTTCTAAGGAAATATTGCTTTTGACTTGCTAATGAAAATGACTTGCTAATATTTGCAATTTTGAGAGTAATCACTGAAATTTGTACTTTATTAAGTAAAAATTTGGCATCAACGTTTGAAATTTTAACAGGAATAACTGAAATTTCACCGAAATTTAAAAGCAACTGGCAGACTATCTATCATGGTACAGATAGTTGGCCAGTTGCTTTTAAATTTCGGTGGAATTGAAGCTTCGACAGTTTATTTTGTCAGTTAACATTAAAAATAGAAAATTTTGAATAACCTGTGAAATTTTAAGATTGAAAACTGAAATACAAGAATCCAAAATGTGCTGGTCAACGTAGAAATTTTGGTAGAATTAAACCTATGATCGTTACAATTTAGACAGTATTAAAACGTGGAAACTAAGAATTAAATAATAATTGATTTAAATTAAGTAATTAAAAAAAAAATGTTTGGCAGAAACAATTAGATGGGTATCTAAAGAAACATTTTAGATTCCAAATGTCAATTATTACAGTGAAAATTGCACTGAGACATTGAGAAATATTATGTTCTTAATTGTCCTCTGTACTATGACTTGTGTATAAGTTTTTATGTGAAACATCAATAAAGATTTATGAATGATTGACTGTCAAAATTGCAATGATATGTGTTAAAATTACAATGCTTTCATAGCTTCAATTCTACTGAAATGTTCATGACAATCTTTGACATTTTAACATCAATAACGGATATTGCCTTGCTATAATTCTTCTGCAATAACAAAAAATACCGACATGTTTTAATTTTTAGAAAAAGTGGAAAGAAATATTCTTTATAATTTGCGAAATTTTCAATGAAAATTGTAAACTTCTGATTGTAAATTTAAAAACAAAACAGTAGAATTTATGAACATTTCATTATGAACACCAAAATGTCATCGGAAAATTTCAATATTAAAAGAATGATGTATTATTAAGAAGAAATAAAAACGTTTTCTTCCGAATTTGCGAAATTTTTAATGGAAATTTCAATTTTCGATTTTTAAAAAATGTTTTATTATGAATTGGAAATAACATTTTCTTTGGAATTTTCAAAATCTACATTTTTACAATTTTATAAATCATTCAAGTTTTAAAAATATTTCATGGTTAATGGAATGAACAAAATTTTTGTTGGAATTTTCAATGAAAATTGACCACTTTTGGTTATATATTGCAACAAAACAGTAGAAGTTATTAAATTTTCATTGTAAACACCAACATGTCATAGGAAATTTTCAACATTTAAAAAATGAAGGAATATATTCTACTCATCACCTCAAAACTCAGGATAGGTCCACACACATTCCAATATTTTAAATATGTTTTATTATTAAGAAAGAACGACATTTTCTTCCCAATTTGCGAAATTCTCAATGGAAATTGCAAAATATCGATTGTAAATTCTAAAATATCAATAGAAATTATAATAATTTCATTACAAACATCAAAATTTCATTGTAATTTTTCGATGTACTAAAATGGTCTATTATTAATAAGGCAGAACTAAATTTTCTTGCATATTTGCAAAATATTTCAATGGAAATTGTAAAACTTTGATTGTAAATTATAAACAAAATTGGAAATTTTCGATATTGAAAAAATGTTTTATTATTAATTGGAAAAAACAACATTTTGTTTATAACTTGCGAAGTCTGCAATGAAAATTGCAGTCATAAATTATAAAATTAATTTGTAAATACATCAATGTTTCATGGAAAAGTTTCTAATTATTATTGGAAATAAGTAAATTTTCTTTGGATTTTGCAAAATCCTCAATCAAACTTCAGTTGGAAATAAGTATGTATATCGATTTCTACAGTTGCAATTAAAAAATTTAAAGTTGTTAACAGTGATTTGGACAGAATTTAACAGAAATTTAAAAAAATGAAAATTTGTGATGTTTTTAAAAAAAAATAGTTGCAATTTTTGACATTTAATGTCCGAATTACATTAAATACTCAAAGATTTTATCAGCTCCAATTGAAAATTTTGACAGTTGCATTGGAAAATTAGGTAGATTAGTAGTGTAGAATTTCATTATGTATAAGACGTAAACATATTCTTTTAATATTATTAAGTTTAGAATTTATTATTGTATCTTTATATTTTAATATATTTATTTACTTAAGATATTTTGATTGCGAGTATTATTTTAGAATATTTTTTTTTAGCGTAGTGCAGAGTAAACTGAAGAATTTTGCCATGGAGATATTAAAAGATAAATAATATTGTACTACAATCTACTATGTATAAAAGAAACTGAAAACTCTTTGAATATTATCTTACGTACATTATTTATAATATTAGATGTATCGTGTATAAAATGTTGCTCACATATTCCTACATTCAATAGTGTACTGAATAATGATTGTAACAACTTCACTTCTGATATCAGAAGATTAACTTAGGACTTCCGAAGATCAAAAAGGTACCTATAGATTTAACATATTTGCATTTATTCCTAAAAATTACAGTTTTTCGGGCAATTACAGTTGGAAAATTTGATAAATTTTCATAATGGAATTTTATAGATTTTCGGAGCTCATACTAAAAACTATATTTTTACAGTTACAGTTGTAAGTATGACGATTTTGACAGTTTCAGTTAAAATAATGAAGATTGCGACAGTTTCAATAGAAAATGTAAAGATCACATAGATTCTAACAGCTGATATAATGCTCGACTGTTTTTTGAATCATGTTGGGCTTAAAACTGTACACGTACTTGGAAATAGACCTGTCCTTGATCCACCCAGCCGATGATCATGTCGGCCCCGGCCATCCTGCCGTCCTTCGAGAAGCCGAAGCCGACGTAACCCAGCGTCCGCACCTGCAGCTCGAAGGTGATGTCCTGCGGGCTCGGTCCTAAGGACCACAGGAGTCTGTAATCAGGACTCAGCATGGCCGAGTGCGACCACCTCGCCGCGGACGCGAACTCAAAGCGGCACAACGCGCACAGCACAAGAAACAACATCGTCGCAATCGGATCACGGCACATCTCCATCTCAGCTAATCCTAATTAGTTGATCCTTTGCATTATCTGAAACAAAGATAAATAATCAATATTAGTACATACTTATTTGGATAGTAATACATTTCCTATAAAATATCCGTGATATGCAATGAAAACGCACTTTTTACATGATAATGATCAGATTGTAGCCGAAACTGCTGTAACATTAAGCTATGTACACTGAGGATATGAAAATTGCAAGAAATATTTGGCAGAAACATTTGACTTCGATAATGATTGATTTAATTTTGATCAAGAAATAGTGGCTTCTTCCATAAACTTCATAAATATAGGTGTTATATTTTTGTAAGCAATAAAGCATGCTGGTCACTGGCGAGTACGAAACTTGAATAGGAGATTAATTTTGGATACCAATGTAGACTCAATGGTAGTTTCTATGACCACCATTTTCCTCAATTAAAGTTAATAAGGGATTGTAAGACCAAGCCAAAATTATGAGGTCCCAGCAATTACATGATAACATTTGCAGCAAATGACGAAACATAAGTTCGCATTTACTAATTTCAGCTCTTCGCAGTAGTTTCTTATAATTGCATTTAGGATGATGTTACGGCATGGCACCCCACCTCGCCGCAAATCTATCTTTTAATTTCATCTGTTCCCGGTACATATCTGCGGAGGCTTGTAGTCTGCGTGCGGGGATCCGTGGCGAAATTAATAGATGAAGAATTATGAACTGCTGCAGCTGTCGACGTGTAGCTGGATGCTGCCTCCCACCGAAGCAGACACCTCCGAGAAGACCGACAGTTGCTCGCTGTCAGGGGGCTCCCAGACCGGTCATCATCGTCTCTTTCTCATTACACACAATTTAACCTAACAAGGAGATTGCGAGAATCGCGCATGCATACAGCCAGACGCACTTACAAAGAGAAGATGCGAGCTGTAATTAAAGTCTGTATCGCGTGCTCGAGCTTGTTCTAAAAAGCCAAGTGTATGAATGTTATAATAGACGCAGCGTCTCCTTTTGTAGCCGAGGAAATTATGACAGTCTACGGCAATGCGGCGAGGGCGCAGGGGGTGCAGGGGGCCCTGTCACTCACACTAAACAATACTCACTCAACTTGATAACGAGCCCGGGTAGGAAAGAGGCTTATAGTTTAGGCACAGTTCGCGGGGTTCATTCTGTCTTATTAAATTTACTCGTATCTTGGCAAATTGAATTCATTTGTATCTTCACATGGCGTCGGGGCGCGGATCTCCCCGCGTTTGTATCATACACTCAATCTCCTGAACGCGACTGAATTAGGCTCCCCGGCGTTAAGATTTGATACAATACTAATTACGAGCAGCTTTTGTATACACTATTTCATTAACACGTTTCTCAATTACAGCGCCGCCGGCAATTTATACGCGCACAATGCCAGTAATTAACTAAAAACATGACGAGGAATACACTCAGGATTTTATATCTAATGAATTAACGCCCATTCAAATCAACGAAATTACAGTTGTCCAAGCTGACATGGCGTGACAAGTTGCTCGCCAGAGCTTAATAAAATTCCACTCGCGAATGCCAGAGTTGCAAGACAATTAATTAAGTATTGTTATTCAGATTAATAAAATAAATGTTTCATAACTCTTAATTGATCTTGAGATGAAGCTTGTTACGTCCTTTGGGCCAATTAAGAATGAATCGCGAATCGTCCTAAACTCATAATTATTATTAGCCTGACCAAATATTTGCAAATGAACCATTTTTAGAATCAACCCATAAGGCTTTCAGGTAATCTCCAAAGACGAGAGTAAGCGGGTTCAACTCCCAGGTAAGGAGCGTAGTTGCATCGTCTTAGAACATTTACATAAGAGAACTAATGGTCAAGAAATTGCTGTAGAATTCGTTAATAATAATTTAATTGCAAATTTAAAAATAAAAAATGAACAGACTTTACTAAACTACTATACCATACGTATATACCATATAGTAGATACGATATAGGACTTCTTACTATAGAACCGCCTAACATATGTTTTATAACTAAGCAGTTTTTTTTTTCTGTAATTACTCTTTTACTACTACAAAGAAAAAATATGAGCCTATTTCGTTTATAAAAAAAATCTAACAAATAACTTGAAGTTTTTACCATGAACCAAGTTTATGTATAACAAAGAATAAGTTGAAGTTTTTAGCATGCTCTTCTCATTGTTACTGTCCGGTTCATATTATACCCAATGGTTTTAAATTGAAAGAATTTATTCATATCGATGTAATCTTAAGTATTTGTGCAAAACTCTCTGCAAATATTAAGAACGAAATTCAATTTTCATATCACTCAGTGTGAGTTTAGTTTTTAAATTTATTTAAATTTAATATTCAAGTCGATAGCCTAATAAAGATTGTTTATATATATATATATAATATTCAAGCAAATTAAATTGTGCATTGCCTTAAGACTTAACCCGGACAACTATTAAATTGGAAAAGAGTTATTTGAGCTAAATAACTCTATAACTAAATAGACAAATTGAGTTTGAGAGCTAAAAAATGATGTAAAACCGAACTGAATGAAAATTACTGAGTAATATGTACATAGTTGGAAATAAAGAAACAACAACAACAAAGAATAACTGTAGTTTAATATGGAAGATATAACTGGAATTATAATGCTGATTTTTTATTTTTTCTGTCAAAATTTCAACGGTTTCGAAATTGAAATTATTATTAACCATAATTATTAATTATGGTTTCTACTAGTGTTTCTGTAAACATTTCAATAGTTTTAAATTGAAATTTTTAGGGTTCTCAATAAAAATTTCACAAAAATATTTGAAAATTTGGTAACAAGTTGACGATTTTTGATAATTTTTACTAAATTTTCAATTATGTCTGTAAAAAATTTAATAATTGCCATCAAAGTTTCAAATAGTCAATCAATTAATTGGGTCTAAAATTTTCAATTATCAATCAGCCTTAAGAGTTAACTAAGACAACTATTTTTTTTTTTTTTTTTTTTTAATTGGTTTATCGGCGTCGACTACTATGGTCATTGGCCGTCAATATAAGGTACATTTAACAATATTACAAGAAAATCAGGGGAAAAAGAACGAGGGACACACTCTTCACCTTACGGGGTCTGTCGTAAGGACTTATTTTCATTAACAAACATAGGTCGACCGTCGGAAAAAGGGTTATCCCACAAAGGAACGATTACAGAGGGTATATAGATATAGGTAATACATGTATATTTAAACTTTTTGTAGAAGCTCTGCTTCTCGCAGAAACGTAATGACAGTGTCAGTGGATTCTTGGCTGTTGCTTAGAATTGCTTGGATGTTGTTTGCAAGCCCTAGTCTTTGCCGTATGTGCGCTAGTGTTATACATTCCTCTAGGATGTGCCGCACTGTCAGTGGGGTGTTGCAAGCATCACACATCGGGGAGTCTGTACCAGCTAGAAGGTGGGAATGGGTAAGATTGGTGTGGCCCACTCTGAGGCGCACAAGAGCTATCTCTTCCCTTCTTGACAGTGTTCTCGGTGATCTCCACTTGGTCACATTAGGTTTTATTGGTGCTAGCTTGCTGTCCTTGCTTGTCCACTCCTGCTGCCAGGCCGCCACAATCGATTGGGTACAGAAGCTCTTAATGTCTTCTGCTCTACACGGGATGTCATCTATAATATTGGAATTGGCTGCCTGGTAAGCGGCCTCATCTGCCATTTCGTTGCCTTTTATACCGACGTGTGACGGGATCCACACGAAAGTGATTGTCTTCTGAGACTTCGCTAGGTGATCGACAGTGGCAAGAATCATTTGGACCAGTGGGTCATCCGATGTCGTGTTTGAGATACTCTGCAGAGCAGATAGAGAGTCTGAACATATGAGGAATGTGCTGCCCCTCGACATGTCACAATATCGAAGGGCCTGCCAGATCGCACACAGCTCAGCCGTGTATATGCTCGACGATGTAGCCAGTGACCATGAGTGACTATTATTTTCTGCCGTAAATGCAGAGCCTACACCGTTTTCGGTTTTCGACCCGTCTGTATAGATTTGGCAGTAGTTAGGGTACTCCTGTGCCAATTCGCGGAATTTGTTCTTCAAGATAATTTCGGGAGTGTCTGCTTTAGTGAATCGGACTAAGTCTGTGCGAATAGAAATCTTGGGGAGTAGCCAAGGGGGTACTTCGCACAGACCAGTAGAGAGCATACTTGGAATATGTATATCTAGATTTTCGCGTAATTCCCGTGCTCGTATACAGACAGGTCTTGTTGTTGTCGGCCGTGTGGTATATTTTTGGTAAGTCTGTTGATCGTTAAACAATGAGAAATTAAGGTGTTTAGGATTTGCTTTCATAGATGTTTCATACTTAATTATGTAGCGATTGATAATGTGTTGCAGTGGTGGGAGTCCTGCCTCACAACAGAGACTGGCACACGGGCTAGTACGGAACGCTCCTGTGGCATATCTAATGCCTGTGCAGTGAATACTCTCAAGAATTTTCAGGCGAGATCTTCGTGCAGAAGAGTATACAATACATCCGTAGCATATTTTTGACAGTACAAGGGACTGGTATAAGCGGAGCAGTACTTCTCTACTAGCACCCCATTTAATACTGGCCATACATCTAACGATATTCAGAGCTTTCTTACAACGGATTGCTAGCTCGCTGATATGTTCAAAGAATGTTAGCTTTTTATCGAAAACAAGTCCCAGAAATCTGTGAGATGTAGTACAATTAATTTTTGTGTTCCTAAGGAAAAGGGTAGGATCTCGATGACGTTTTCTTAGGCGGCAGAAGTGGACGCAGGATGTCTTTTCCGGAGAAAACCGGAAGCCTCTTCCCTCTGCATCAGCATTTATAGAATTTATAGCATTTTGTAGATTATTATTAATACAAGGCATCGTATCTCCTGCCGTATAGATGACAAGGTCGTCCACATATAGGCAGCAGTGTACAGGAGTACTTATTCTATAGGCGATATCATTTACCGCTATGGAAAACAGTATTACGCTAAGCGTAGATCCTTGAGGTATCCCGTTTTCCAATTTGTGGTAGGAGGAAAAAGATGACCCGACCCGAACTCTAAATCCTCGGTCAGTCAAAAATGACCGAACAAATAGTGGGAGGTTTCCTCTGATTCCCCAAGCGTGGAGTTTTTGTAGAACACCGTATCGCCAGGTCATATCGTATGCCTTCTCTAGATCAAAGAACACTGCTACGAGGTGCCTACGATCCAGGAAGGCACTCTGTATGGCATTCTCCAGACGGACCAAATGGTCAATAGTGGAGTGGTGCTTTCGGAAACCTGCTTGATAATTTGCAATCAGACCTCTGGATTCCATGACCCATGTCATTCGCTTATATATCATTTTTTCAAAGATTTTACTCATACAACAAGTTAGTGATATAGGGCGATAACTTGCAGCTAGTTTTGGGTCTTTTCCGGTTTTCAGAAGTGGCACGACGATAGCTTCTCTCCAAGAGTTGGGATAGTTTCCAGTAGCCCAAATAAGGTTAAAAATTTCCATGAGCCAGTCTTTCGCCGTGGAAGGTAGCTGTCGAATCATCTCATATGGGATATTATCTGGACCTGCGGCTGTTTTACCTGTCGTACTAAGTGAAGATTCCAGCTCTCTACGGGAGAAGGGAGAGTTGTATTGTTCTTCATTCTGTGTGTCGAAGTTTAAAGGAGTCTCGAGTCGATCTTTTTGGTTAAGAAATTGGTCGGAATAATTATGTGTACTACTTGCAGATGAGAATTGGAGCGCTAATGCCTCTGCTACATCTTCAGGTTTAGAAATGACTACACTTCCGTCTTCGAGGCATGGGGTGTAGTTTGGGAATTTCTTCCCAGCTATGTTTCTTACTTTGTTCCAGACTTCTGAAATGGGGGATTGTGCTGTGATTGACGATATATATGTTTCCCAAGTGCGTTTCTTGCTTCCTAATATTGATTTTCTGGCTAAAGCTCTTAATTTCTTAAAACTTATAAGATTATCCAACGTCGGATGTCGTCGAAATACATTGAAGGCATGTTTCTTTTGTTTAATGGCTTGTTTGACGTCCTCATTCCACCATGGGACAGATTTTCTTACCGAACTGGCTGCTGTTATAGGAATATTTCTTCCAGCGGCGTCTAAGATACTCCGTTGGAAGTCAGAAAGCGCATCGTCGGAATTGTTACCGAGAGGTAGCACTTCCACATCACGACGGAATCCATCCCAATCAGCGTCGGCGAGGCGCCATCGTTGTGGGATGAGTTGTTTCGTCCCGGTTGCAGTTGTGGATATAACAATCGGAAAGTGATCGCTACTATATAAATCGTCAAGAGGGTGCCAAGTTAGTTGAGTGGCTAGGGTCGCAGAACAAATTGAGAGGTCTATAGATGAGAAGCTAGGAGAACGTGCGTTGAAGAATGTAGGCGACCCATCGTTAAGTAAGACAGCGTTGGTTTGATCGAGGAGATTTTCGACTGCACGTCCCCTTACGTCTTTGTTCAGTGAACCCCAAATTGGGTTGTGAGCGTTAAAATCTCCCAATAATATAAATGGGAGGGGTAATTGTCTTACCAGATCAATGAGATCGTTAAGTTCCCAATTAGCATCTGGAAGATATACATTGCATATTGCCATTTTAATTGGGTGAGATATCGAGCATGCAACGGCCTGAAGGTCAGTGGTAAGAGGAATTTCCTGAAATGGAATATTATCTCTAAGAATGATTGCCACACCTCCCTTGGCGCGACGCACAGGTTCGACATCTTTTCGTAGTGTTTTATAGCTTCTAAGGTTAAAGTTTTGATTTGGTTTAAAATGTGTTTCTTGTAAGCACATGCAGAAGGGCGAGTGTTTTGTTAGTATCATTTTCAGTTCACAATAGTGGCCCACGCAACCATTGCAGTTCCATTGGAGTAAAGTTTCCATTGTGAAAGGAAAATGTGGAATATCTTTATTATATGTCGTCTAGTGATGAGAGCGAGCATCCATCATCCATTTCAGATGACAGACCGCCCTCGTTCTTAAGTTTTTTAATTATGCGCTTCAGGCGACTTTTTAAATTATTAGATTTGACATTTCTAACTGCTCTAATTAATATATCAAGTAATGATTCCAAATCCATCGTGTACTCCTGAGCGATATAAATAATTTTTTGTTTCCCTTTACACCGTGTGATAAATTCACAGAAATCGTCTTGGGTGATTACTCCCATTGAGTGATCAAATAGAGAGGAGAGTTCATCGAAAACCTGATCGTCCTCTGAGCCCTCCTTCTTTTTCTTCGTAGCCTGTTTCTTTGTTTCTTTTTCTGCTTTATCTTCAGTTAAGGAATCCCCTCCCACTGACTCGGAGGTGGATGAAGGAGCCGTTCGTTTTTTGGGATTTGTTGGAATTCGGGGGGTGACGACAATGTCTGTGTACTGATTTATATTTGTAGTTATCTCCTGAGGGGAATCTCCTTGAGATAGGATTTCCGTCATTACGATAGTGTTTTGTTTTTCTGGTAACTCCGATGGGCTGTTTGGTATTGAATCATTGTCACTGATTCCACCATCCGCCATGTCATCTGTATTAGGTGAACTTGTATTCTGTGCGGAGGTTGTAGGGCAATTGCCTGAGGGCTCCTTTACTACTTCCGGCTCCGGCAATTTACATTTACTAGCTATATGTCCTAATTGTTTACATATAAAACAGCGAATTTCATCGGTGGAGAAGAAAATTCTGAATGTGTTATTCTTGTACTGAATTAAAGTGGAATCAGGCAATTGGCTTGATTCCTCTAATTCCACATAAACGTGGCGTCTGAAACTGAGTATGTGTTTATACTCCTGTGAGCTAAGCCCGGCCGTTATGAAATTGATACGGGATACCAGTTTCATACCCAGCTTCTTTAAAGAAGCTTCTACAACATCGTGCGGTAAGCACGGCGCAACGTTGGATATGATAATTCTTTTTGCTGGTGACACCAGTCTTCGCGCCGGGATAAACGTATCGTTAATTTGAATACCCCCCTCATTATTCATGAATTCTTCTACAACTGCTTTCGAGGACAAATACAGACATATTCTATTGTTTGATATACGGGACGCAAATGTAATGTTTCTGGGGCCAATCAACCTGCCCACCGCCGCAATGTAATCATTCTTCTGGATATTAGCCGTCGCGTCGAGAACAATTGCCTGCTCTCTTTGGGGAAAGTTAAAATTAGGTGTACGATGTTCTTTCACCACAGATGCGAATGAAAGATTATTCTCGATAGGATGTAAATTAACATTGTTCTCTGAAACAGCTTTAATCGATTGTCCTCCGGCCACGGAGGACACTAGGGGTGCATGTCCTCCATCCACGGAGGACACCGCTTGTTGCAGCGTACTTGCCATCTGTACGACCAGACTGACCGACTGCCGCGAAATTAGAGCACCGAGTGCCTGCGAGTGCCCCCCACTAGACAATATTTGTGGTGGGGCTGACTCACTCGACCAGATGTTTCTTTCCCCTCACCTACGTAAAGTAGGATGAGGGGATCTTTAATTAATTGGCCTCAGACACTTGATAATAATATGTAAACAGACTTATCTTATTAGTGTTCCTTTCCCTTGCACTCTGTTCTTAAGCCATGTTACCATAACCTTCTTAAACTGCTGTAAAATTCACTTTTATTCGCACTAGCTGTCAACACGTGTTTATTTCACAGTGACTCGATGCGAACTGAAGACAACTATTAAATTGGAAAAGAGGAAACTTTTTCATTTAGCTAAAAACACGTGCGTAATACCGAACTGAATGATAATAAACATTCTATACTGAGTAATAAGTAAATTCATAATGTATATAACACCTATACATTTTTATGCAGTTTTTTGAGGAAGCTGATATTACGTACTACATGTATGAAAAGCATTTTTTTACTATGTTTCTATATTATATAGCTGAATGCTACTGAAGTTTCGATCACAATCTGGTCATATCAAGCTGTTTCTGTCAAAATTTCAACGGTTTCGAAATTTAAATTCTTATTAACCATAATTATTAATTATGGTTTCTATTAGTGTTTCTGTAAACATTTCAATGGTTTTTAAATTGAAATTATTAGGGTTCTCAATAAAAATTTCACAAATATATTTGAAAATTTGGTAACAAGTTGACGATTTTTGATAATTTTTACTAAATTTTAAATTATTTCTGTAAAAATTTTAATAATACCCATCAAAATTTCAATATATCTTACCAAATAATCAATTAATTGTGTCTAAAAATTTCAATTATCAATCACCCTTACGAGTTAACTAGGACAACTATTAAATTGGAAAAAATGAACCTTTTCATTTACCTAAAAAGACGTGCTGTGTAAAACCGAACTAAATGATAATAAACATTCTACTGAGTAATAAGTACATAAAAACTTTAACAAAGAATAACTGTAGTTAAATATGAAAGATACTACAACTGGAATTATAATGCCGATCCTTTAGTGTTTCTGTCAAAATTTCAACGGTTTCGAAATTGAAATACTTATGGGTATTATTAAAATTTTCACAGAAATTTTGTAATGTTGAAATTTTATGGTTTTCATAAAAAAAAACAATGGTTTTGAAATTACAAAAATAGTTGGAAATTTGGTGAAAAGTTGCCGGTTTTGATCATTTTTACCAAATTTTCAATTATTTCTGTAAAAAAATTAATAATAACCATAAAATTTTCAATTACTTTTGCCAAATAATCAATTAATTGTATCTAAAATTTTCCATTATTATTACACTATGACGATTGGATTGACATTTGGATGATCAATAATTATGTGTGCAAATCTAACCAATTAAGCTTTAATTTTATCACTAGTATTCAATACATATCAACATTTTTATGTTTTAGTTCCCAATTTTTCATTTATATTTAACTTAATTTTAAATATTGGTGTCTAAATTTCAATAATAACCATTAAAATTTCAATGACTGACCAATTCATTAATTGTGCTTTTTTTATACAGTCTATATTTCGATGATCAATGAGTACGCTTCAAATATATCGAAGTTTAATTTTATCATTGATACCCAATGCATATAAAAACTTAGTTGTTCCTATCAAAATTTGAATTATTTCAGTGTGTTTTCATCAATGTTTCAATGGCTATGCGGTGTTGTGGTGTTGGCGTTTTGGGTTTAGTGTTATTTTAATAAACATTACATTTTTCGTATTCTACTTTTTACTTTTTATTTACATTTTTTTCATTCGTCTCTATCTCTTGCAAGTTTCAATAATAACCATTAGAATTCCAATTATTTCAATGTTTCCAATTAATTATCAATTAATTGTGTAATAATATGTGTAATATGTATAAAATGTGTAATATTGTGTCATTATTCAGTCAATATTTCGATGATCGTTCAATAGTGTTTGTGTCAATTCAATAGTTTTTAGCAATTTTTCAATTATTCTTACCAAATTTTCAATAATTTCGGTAATAATAACCATCAGAATTTCAATGACATATCTAATAATCAATTAATTGTGTCTAAAATTTTCAATTTTCATTCAGTAGATGAATTAAGTGTGCCAATATCTAAAATTAAGCTTTAATTTTATCAGTGGTATTCACTGCATATGAACAATGTTTCTGTAAAAAAAAACATTATCAATTTTTCAATTATTTTTTACAAAATTTTACAAGATAATAAATAATTTAATATTGAATATTTATGAATAATTTCTGTGTAAATTTCAATATTGACCCTTAAAATTACAATGTTGTTTTGCGAAATTATTAAATACTTCATTGACTAAATTATTGATTAAGTCTGCAAATACAGGTATATCTATTAGAGTTTAATATTTAATGTATATCAAAACGATCAAAATGATCATTGATTAAGTCTGCAAATGTAATAAAATTTTATTTAGTACCGATACTCAATGCATAACAAAATTTAGTGGTTTTTGTCAAAATTTCAATGGTTTCGAGAAACTTTTCTTTTATATTTACCAAATTTCCAATTGTTTCTGTCATAGTTTTAAAAATAACTTTCAAAATTTTAATGGCATGTCAAATGATCAATTAATTGTGTGAAAAATTATAAATTTTCATTCAATATTTGGATGATCAACGATTATATGTGCAAATATCTAAAATTAACCTTAAATTTATTTAAGTTGAAAGTATGTGTGGATACCACTTGGTGAAATATGATAATTATGGTAAATCAAACCCTTGGTTGAAGTTTCACTATATTGATAGAATTTACTCTACAATCGTTTCGGTCTCACGACCATTGTCAAGAGTAACAGAGATACTAACATAAAAATCCAATAACGTGCAATATATACTGTGCTAACAACCCAAATTGTAATGTGTTTATTGCCATGTACCTTAAATTTATTACTGGTATTCAATGCATATCAAGACTTCAATGTTTCAGTAAAAAAATATTATTATATAATTATTTTTGTTAATTTCTCAATTGTTGTTATTAATTTTTCAATTATTGTTAACAAAATAAATGATTTCTGTATACATTTCAATAATATCTATAGAAATTTCAATGACTTTTGCCAAATTATCAATTAATTGTGTCCATTTTTGACACCATTCAGTCAATATTTCGATGATAATTGATTAAGCCTACAAATATATTAATGTTTAATTTCATCACTAATCTTATCACTGATTTTATCACTGGTGCATATCAAAATTTAGTAGCTTCTGTCAAAATTTCAATATTAGCCCCTAAAATTTCAATGGCATTTGTCTAGGTATCAATTAATTGTGTAAATTTTTTTAATTACTTCAGATATGAAGACCGTAGGCGGCGTTAATGATTTCCTACACATAAAAGCAAATATATATTACAAAGGTTGAAATTTTTTTTTAAAGTAGTAATTTTACAATTTGGAAAATTTTGTCATAATTACAAAATATGTTGTGAATGTATGGTGGGAATATATGTTCCATTAATCCTGTAAAAATTTTATAACACTTACTGAACTTTTCCCCAATTCAATTACAATAGTACAAAAGTTGCAAAATTTCATATATCCATAAAACTCATTCAACCATTTCTATAAGTAAGAACATGAATTTCGTTTTAAATGTTTTATAACGAATACAGCATTTCCTTCAGCAGGACTCGAATCCTGGACCGGGAACGACCATGCAACTTGAACAAGGCAATATTTATATATGAATCTATAAATGCGCAATTTAGGTTCGTCGCTTGACCTAGCGATCTAGCATAGAGTCTCCAGCGCCACATTACGTAAATGCATACTATTTTTGTATGCTTGCAAATTTTTGAAATCTGATTTCGGATCTTGAAAACCACATTATTAATTATTAAAGCATACAAAAATTGCCATCGCAAGTTATTTAATTATCTTTTTATTACTACGTCAATTCAAAATATTGCTACACGAAATATTACATACATCATTGAATTGATGCATATCACGTAATAGTTTTCATAGTTGTTGTGACCCCTCAGAAGTGTTAGATTACCCATTGACAGTTCGTGACGTGCAGTTTAAGAACCACTGGTCTAGAGAGTTACTACACTAGCACTTATTGGAATACTTAGATGGCAGGATATTGAATCTGTTGAAGAAGATATTTTTTAGAACCAGAGCTACGGAGATATTTTAATTTTGAGCAAGTGAAATAAATTTTGCCAGAAGCCGAATTTTGCCGAATAACGAAGCGACATTTGAAACGTACGAAAGGGGAAGGCGTTATTATTTGATCCAAATTCATGGAACATTTTAGATGCACCTCATACAGATACCGTTTATTAAAGCCACACGCGGACTGAATATTTCACCAAGACCCAAATTGCCGGAATATAGAAAACGTTATTAAGTCCCCGACGGTAAAAATGAAACCGCATAAATTACGGCCGCGGTCGGAATGTGTGATCCCTGCTAAAGGGTTCTCCTGCCCTTAAAGTAACGCGAGCACGCCGCTGTGGGTGTAATATCAATAAGTCATCGCTTCAACAATCCAATTACGACTGCTGAAGCGATTACAGCTAACACGCCACACACATGGAAGCGCCGTTTTTTTTGTGTTAAGTTAATACCGAACTACCGAAAATGCCAACGGTCCTTCCTGCGTCGTGGAAATAATTAACAGGAAGACGGAATTTGTGTAATAGAGAGAACTAGTTTCATAGCGCGCGTTTGGTGTCCGAAATCAATTCGGACTTTCTCCTCTCACGGAACGAGTCCATCAGGTGTGTTATACGCCGACGCTTGTAATTACATACCTAACAGTTGTTCTTTGTCCGTGCTTTGCGATAATTAAGGATTAAGAAATAGCACTGCATGTAATTACGTGGTTAATTGTAGTGTGGAATTAAGTTTTTGGTTTTATTGTAGTAAAAGTAACACTGGTAGAGAATTTTATAATCCACGCCAATAAAAGAAATTGATGGTGTCCATACTTTATTGGGGATTTATACGCGGTGGACAGGAACGTACTTTTCGCATTACTGAAGTCGAAAAAAAAGCATTAATGCCTTCCCCTTTGTTAGAGTTGGGATCGATGCGCCCCAGGAGGAGGAAAACTGCCACTCGGGTAATAATGTAAGTCGTAGTTTTATATGCATGGTAGAATTAAATTTTCCGTTGGAATTTCTGTCTTTTAAGTTACACGAGAATTCCACGGGTATAATTTGGGGAACCAGTTCTCCCGTGTAATAAAAAGGGGGTTAGAAATGTGTTGTTTCCACATACTCACACGAAAAAAAAAACGAGATAATTAATGCTATTGCGCTCCCCGGTGGAACTTGAACCCTTTTTTATGCGCTCTAGAGAAACGGACGAGACGCTTGTTGTTATTAATACGACGGCTTTTTTCGTCCCGGGGAATTTTTCCGCTCTGCATCGATTGGTTCCGCATTACCGCGATGCTAGTGTGTGTAATAAGATGAGGTACGAAAAAGCAGAGCCACAAAGAGCTCTTTATGCGTACACCAGAATATCGTGTAAAATCCGCGAGTTGGCTTTTAATAACCTCTAATGGGCTCCTTTCAAGCGGATTATCCGCTCGAAGCCCTCCATTGGGACCTCGATGAAATGAAGAGGCCGTTGCATAATAAATAAATCCTCGGCATCGGTTCACATGGGATCGGACGCGGCGACAAACGAGTCCTCTGTAATAAAACAATGCTGTTTATTGTACCTCAATCACGAATTATGATCCTCTTAAGACGACCTCGATTTACAGTTACGGCCAAGTTCCGACAGTGCAATTCCAATAACTCACGTAGAATTAGTGGGGTGATAATATTTAACGGGGACACGGAATCCGCCCCGACAATGCGCCGAATTTACCATCCCACAAAATCATGCCCGTTTAGCACGAATCTAATCCGGAAAGTGCACAAACTGCAACTCAACCACCCAGCGTCATCTTTACGGCGTGCACCTATCCAATTAAAACTCGCCGCAAGGATTGCCGTCGGAGTTCAAGAACTATTTACCCATATAATTCAATTAATCATTAGTGAAGAGCAACTATTGATTTGATCAAATAAATACATTTACGTTCTCTTAGAATATCATATAAAATTATTATATTTCATAATTCATTTGATACTCATGAATTATGAGTTATCAAATTAAGTTAATTAATTAAAAATTAAATTATAATGGAATGATTTGGTGCAAACTCGAATTTAATATAAAAATTCATAGATCATTATTGTTATATTACATTATATTATATTATATTATATTCAATTTGAACTAAATTATATACATTTGTATAACACTTCAACGAAGCCTCGTGAGATTCTCACAGTAAACATTTTTTTTTTAATTTGTCAAAGTTATCTCAACAGCTAATAGCTTATATTATTAGCAGCTATTATAGCGTATTTCATTTCTTTGGGATACATTGTTAAGTTGTAAAATTCAATGCCCTTGACAATATTCCTCTCTGTCTATCTTGCTTAGTTTTATGTGCTGAAGTGAAGCAAATATTAACATACGAGTCATAATTTATAGAATTCTTAAGAATTTTTCAAAAATGTGTTATCTTCTAACACAAATTAGAACAAAAGTTGAATAGACTTGTCAGACAAAGACAGCTAAGAATTTTGATTATGTAAGTGTAAAAAATTTTGAATATATGTGTTAGACTGCATAGAAAGCTCAAGAGTTTTCCAGTTACTTCGCCAAATAAAAGTTGGCATTTCTTAAATTGTCAAACATCGAAGAATATTATAAGCAAATTTACATATATTCAGTTAGATATCGTGAAATTTACAATTTTCATTTCATCTCTTCTTCCAGCAATAATTAGAATCAAAGTTTTATCAGAAACCAGTGACTTTCCAGAATAAAAGTTGGATTTTATTGAATTGTATTTTCAAAGTTGTGCATGACTTCATAGAAAGCTCAAGAGTTATCCAGTTGCTTCTCCAAATAAAAGTTGGATTTCTTAAATTGTCATATTTCGAAGAAAAATTTTCAGTTAAAGGTAACATTAAAAGCAAGCATTCAGTTAGAATTCGTAGAATTTACAATTTTCATTTCATTTTGATAGATAGATAGATAATTTATTTGTTCAGTTCAGATAATGTAACAAATCGAACATAACTACACTGAAGGACGTCATAATTTAGTAAAAGTAAAATATCATTTAGTAAAACCAAAATACCGTTCCATAAAATTCAAAATGTACACAAAAAAGACACACAAAAATCAAAATTCATCCAATGTGTATAGTTTTTTCTGTAACAGGAACTCTCCTGTTCTCTCTTGTTCCAAACATAATTAGAATAACAGTTTTGTCAGGTAAATCAGTTACTTCTCCGAATAAAAGTTGGTTTTTCTTAAAGTGTAAAAATTCGAAGAAGAATTTTCAGTTAAGGCTAACATTATAAGCAAATGTACATATATTCAGGTAGAGTTCATCCAATTTACAATTTTAAGTTAATTTCCTGTTCGAACAACAATTAGAACAAAAGTTTCCAATATTTTACTCACTTCTCCGAATAAAAGTTGTTTTTTGTTGAATTGTATTTGTAAATTTGTATTTGCAAGTTGTAAATTTTGAACATTTATGCATGATGGCATAGAAAGCTCTAGAGTTTTTCAGTTATTTCTCCAAGTAAATTTTTTTTTTCCAAATTGTGTCAAAATTTGAAGAAGAATTATGTATTGTATATATTTTTTATAACACTTTAAGTAATTATGTAATTATGTTCGGCTTGTAGCCACTTTTGACTTATCACATTCGTTGCAAAATGGTTCAGTGAATAAAGGCTTATTATTATTATTATTATTATTATTGCTGTTGGTTATTGGTCTCCAAAATTATTGTTATTATAGTGTTCTAGTATGTACACTTTACTTATATTTGTAATTTATGTAAAAATGGAGCTTTTTACGTTAAATAAATAAATAAATACATTTTCAGCTGGTTCACATTAAAAGCAAATTTACACATATTCAGTTAGAATTCGTGAAATTTGCAATTTTCGTTTCATTTCTTGTTCCAACCATAATTAGAATAAAAGTTTGTCTCCGTTACTTCTCCGAATAAAAGTTGTTTTTTCCAAAAGTGTAAAAATTCGAAAAAGAATTTTAAGTTTAAGTTAACATGATACTCAAATGTACATAAATTCAGTCATAATACACGGGATTCACAATTTTGAGTTAACTTCTTCTACCAACAAAAATGTTGTCACTAATTCTAAAATAGGTAAACATTTTGCAATTATTATATCGTGTGTATAAAATTTGAATCAAATGTTAAACATTTGTGTAAATCTCAATAAACTGCATAGAAGACTGAAGAAATTCTCACTAAATTATTTTTCATTATTCATATACATTTTTATGAAATCGTCAAAATTCATAGAATAGTGAAAAATTTTACGGCCGAAGCTATATTATAAGCACATTTACATAAATATAGTCAGAATTTATGGATTTGTTTAAAATTTTCAGTTAATTTGTTATTCTAACCAAAATTAGAAGAAATACTAATATAGTTATAGTCACAAATCTGGAGTAGTTAAGATTTTTGCAATTATTACTTCGTGTGCACAAAATTTAAATGAAATTTTGAATTTTGTGCGTCCTTAGATGACTGAATGGATTACCAGAAAATTACTCAATATTCATGGAATAGTGAATCATTTTACAGTCGAAGCTAATATTATGAGCAAAGTTATATACGTTTAGTAAGAATTTATGGAATTGTTTGTAATTTTTTTCCGAGTTGATTTATTCTTCAAACAGAAATCAGAATGTCAGATTTCAGTGAGATGAAAATTCGTAATTATTTTTTTCCACGCATATATGTGAAAATAGCATTTTTTTTTTCCAAGGCTTACTATATATGAAAGTGATACTTTTTTACTCTAGATGTGAAAATATTTCATATCTAGAGATGAAAATAAACATGTAAAATTAAATGGAGGCACACGCATTCATTTCTACAGAAACGACTTTACAAACATAAATTTCAGTAATTTGCATTGTGACAGTGACAGTTCATTTTGAATTGAATTGAACTTGAAAGTTCTATTAATATCTAATATTTTATTAACTGCAATATCGTAGAAAAAATTAGCATTTCCTACACGAAATCAAATCTTTTTTCCATGGCTTACTATACATGAAACTGATACTTTTTTTTACTCTAGATGTGAATATATTTCCCATCTAGAGATGAAAATAAACATGTAAAATTAAATGGAAGCATGCATTAATTTCTATGGAAACGACTTTACAAACATTAATTTCATTAATTTGCGTTATGGCAGTGACAGTACGGTTTGAATTAAATTGAACTTGAAAGCTTTGAACTTGAAAGTTCTCTAATATCTAATATGTTATAAACTTACGGTTTTTATTGTAAATTTTATAAACTGCAATATCGTAGTAAAAATAGCATTTCCTACTCGAGATAAAATCCATTTGTTTTGTTCATGGACTTGCCTTCAAGGACAACTGTCCACTTACGAAAGTAAACGGTGCTTTTACCTCTTGTTGCAAAATATACTATTACGTGTATATAAAATTTGTACAAAATTTGGAATAAATATAAGATAAGATAGATAGAATAAATATAAATATAAGAGCCACTGAAAATGTTAATGCCATAAGAATTAACAATAAAACATATGTACCTAATAAGTAAAACTATTGTAATATTGTGTATTTACGTATTATTTCTATATATATATATATATATATATATATATATATATATATATATATATATATATATATATATATATATATATATATATATATATATAATCTGATCGACTGTAATGTAATGTAATTCGTGCATCGAATTATAATCGGTTAATTTACTCAAATTTCCTGCATAGAAATTCAAACCGTGCAAATATTTCAACAATAAAAAACCGACTGTTATGCAACAAATTTTGTAAACTAACCGATAAATTCGATGTATTTATTAGTAGTAGTGAACGTATTTGTTAGGGATATTATTCCCAACTGGCTATCGACCAACTATCATCCTTCTGCAGTAGTTAATAATTTATGTTAAATTTCAATGGATTATTAAATTTCACGTAAAATTAGAATTACAAACAAAGTAACATTTGTTTTGTACATACAGAGTTTTAAATTTTGCACTAATTATTTTTATTAAATTTAATGAAAATTTTCGAAATCAAACTTTCAACGGAAACATCCTGTGAAGTTTTGAAGTCCCTCACCCTCAATTTGGAAAATAAATGTTTTTATATTATAAATGACCTTTTCCTTACTAAAGTTATTATTTTCTAAATGTATATTTCGGTCACCAAGTGACCATATTTATTAGTATAGTGACATGTTTTGCCTGTACTGGGGCTCGAACCGATGTCTTCATGCATACTAAGCAATTTCTAGCTGATTTATCCATACTTCTCACAATATTATTGGTATGATTTTTATGATTATTGTTGCATTATTGGAACTAGGTACAAATCATAATTTAAATTTTGTTTTTCGTTACCGTCTACCAATCAAAGCAGCTGTTCATACATTTTAGTCACTCCAGATTTACAAAGGATGTAAAAAAAAGGTAAAGAAACTGGTGGATGGTGGTAGTTACAATTAGTAAAATTTATTTTCCAATAAAATAATCGATTTAATGTTTTATCAATTAAGATAAATGATCGTTGCAGTAAAAAGCTGAAACTTGTGCACCACAATAGTTTAGTACGAACCTAGAACAGTGTTTAAGTATGTTAACATGCGAAATTCATGAGTTTCCACGTCGGGCGCTGATTGACAATCTTTTTGAAAAATGTAGTATTCGGCGTTGCTGGCTCGCATGTTAATTATTTGCGCCGTGATTAAAATTTAATTAAGCCGATAGTATCTGCAGCTGCGTTTTGTGCGGAGCTCGGTTGTTAACAGCGAAATTTATCGGAAAAAGCCTGGCTAGCCGTGCACTAGAATTATGTGTGATCTGATAATAGCAGCGTTTGGGTAACGAAGTCCATCTCTTTCTGCTGCGTGGTTACTACGTCGACGTCCACCTTTTTCATATGTATTACCTTATTAGCCCGGTAATTAAATTACTGTGGACGAAATGGCGGGCTGAAATAACGGGACGAGTTCCTGGCGAAATGTTGGAATTGCGCTCGGCTGGAGCTGCGTTCCTTGAGCTCTGTCGCACGGTTCTTGCGATTTATGTCAAACGTCATACGCTATTTCCGTAATACGTGCAGCTACGGTGCAAAAAAACCTAAAATTTCACGATAATTCGTGACACTTGGAGCTAGATTTCCGATACGCTCCTGTGCCTTGCGACAAGTCATGATTTCCAGAGGAAATGTGGGGTTTGAGGAAAGCTCACGTCAAAAATATCACACCAGCTTCAAATAATTGTTTGGAAATGCGATTATTTTTCAGGATTTCATTTCAATCATGTGGAATGACTCCAAGACATTTAATTCCTTAATTACTTGGATAACACTTGAAATTCTTAATAACTAGAAGTACCCGTCGCGTATAAATGTATATTTGAGTGCAACAAAACTTTCAATGCGGTCAAATTTATTTCGTTCCACTGAAGACGAATGTGGTAGTCGTTTCCCGAGAAGAATTGTCGTAATCAAACACCCGTCGTTTAATACCTATGGTTACACACTAAGATTTTATTGATATGCGAGTGTGTAATTGTTAAAACTATAACACAAATTAAATTTAATTAAACCCACAGAAGCGACGACAACAATAACTCAAAAGTAAACACAGCTAGCGACGTATGTACAATTAAAGAACGACGTATTAGATGTATTACGCGCCGGAATTTCATCATCCAGAAGGCGACTTGGCTCGTAATAAAAAGTAAGTATTAATTAACGACACCTCCACCGAAACCACGATCAATTCCAAGCGGACAGATGGCCGGCCGGGGCTAGAAAAAAGGAGTAATAATAAAAACGCGCCTTACGCAGTAAAGCAGTGACCATAATTGAACATTTAATGCGAGAGCAGTTGGAATGTGAGAATTAACTCTCGCAATAAAAGCGTCCGTGGGACTCCGAGGGCATTAAAAAAAATCACCCGCTTGTTTACCGATTTTCGTCGATATAATGACTCAATTAGTGGCGTTTTTCGGGCAGTAAAACCCGATCTACGCGATTTTACGACTCGCCCAGTCCATCGATCCGTGGAATCGAAGCCGCGGACAATTATGTAAATCAACGGGAGTTTATTACCCTTATCGCTGGCATAAAACGAAAATTAATTATTCCTGGGAGTAGAGTAAAAACGGGAGCGTTCGTGTTATGTAAATAGATTCCTCAGATAAAAGATTATCGATGGGCATCGCAGAAAGGAATAAATAAAAGGGGCAAACAAAGACGCCGGCTTTTTGTCTTCCCTTTTTCGTACCGCAGAGTCTGACGAATCGGACCCCGACTGTCCGCAGAGGAGAGCCGAGACAATAGTTTTTATAACGGGGGCCCTGGTAAAAAAAATTATATTATACTTGATAATGTACACTGCGGACTTTGATAGATAAATGTATTGAAAGAGAAATGGCCCTCCTACATCGCTTTTTCATTCCTTATCCTTGTATCCGTTGGAACCGTCCGCTCTCCACGTACGAATCGTCAATTCGACAGTCGTCCTCTTGTCTCGCTTTATAATTAGCGAGAAATCTCCACCCCTGCTAGCTATCTGGAACACACGTATTGATTTCACTCCGGTGTAAAATTTCAATGTGTGCCCGGCGTTGAATTACCGCCGTATTTGTATTACAAATCTCCAGCTCGATCTCATTCTTCGGCACTGCAGAGGTAGCTCGTATTGTGCAACATCCTCTTCGAAACGGCGTGTATCAAGTTATATCTGCGTATAAATAACGCTTGCGATATTTGTGTAGCTACTTCCTTCATTCGGTTAACTCAAGTGAGATTGTTTTAATTAGAATTAAAACGTAAATTAACCTTTGTTATACATGTTTATTCAGAGATAACAGCTTAAAAATGATAATTTACTTTTTTTAGCGTGGTTGAACATTTTCATACAGCTTAAAAAAATGATGTGGCTAGCACATGAAAATATGAAATTTACAATTTTTTTTAGCAAACTTGAACATTTTCATTATCATCTACAACTAATACTATTCATGTAAATGTAATTCAACTAAATTTTCTCCGTAAACGATGAGTGCCATGGAATTTTATATCCTGTAAAAATAAGCAGTGAAAATTTGAAATTTACGAATTTGCCTTTAGCGATGTTAATTATTTTCACGAAATTTTGGTATTCGTAGGCCTAAGGCGCCGACTGCGGGGAGCACCGGGGCAAATGCCCCCCTCAAGAATTACCAAGGGGGCACCCCTCCCTTTGAAAATTTTTGAGGGACACCTTTTGTGGGTGAATTTTATTATCTTAGAAAGTTATGACACAACGTATTTTTCTTATATGCGTAACGCCGCAGTGGGCCTGAAACGGTTCTGAAAATGTACTAGTTAGAGAAAAGTCCCCAACGTCATCAAATGTCGTAGAAGCTACTGAAGAGTGTCCATCTAGCAGTCACGGAAAAGGGAAGTTTCTTCCTAATTGGGAAAATCAATTAAGTGGATCGAACATAATCCAGGAAGAGCCCAGATATTATGAAAAATTTATAAATCCAGTCAGGAATTGGACATTTTACGTTTGAAATTTCTCCCAAATTGGGAAAATCAATGAAGTGGATAGAACATGATCCAGGAAGAGACAAGGTGTTTTCCAAAATTTGTAAATCCTGTGAGTAACTGAACATTCTACATAATACCATGAATAGACTTGATAAAGCATCAATAGATACATTTTTAGAAGACAGATTTTTAGACTTGATAAAGCATCAATAGATACATTTTTAGAAGACGGATTTTCTAATTGAAAATAGGTGTTGGAAAAGTTTCAAATACTGGGAAATTCTTCTTTGCACAGATCCGCTGTGGAAAGGTACAGTTCATTTTCCACGGGGAAAAATATTCACGTAAAAAAGTATCGCTGGCGAAACAGAAAGAAATGATTCAATCACGAGTTGCTTTAAGTAATTTTTTCTACCTTGCGATTTTTGGCAGTAAATTAGCAATTAGGGACCATATTTCGTAAGTTCCAATTTAATTTTTTTACTAAAACTCCGTTATGAAGATGTTCAAGAATTGAATAGTTCGGGAAAAAAATTATGGTTCATGACGTCAAAACAGCTCCTGCGGTTTTGGGATGCAATCTCATTGGTCCAATTCCGCCAGTGGGAGGGGGGGTGGGATTTCGGTTTTATGTGAAAAGTGACATCTTATCGCAAATAAGCAACCAAATATACGACTTCAGTCCAACTTATGCTCAAGTACGGACTAAAGATACGGACCTTAATGGCTTCGGTAAAACTTGTCTTGATAACTTGATCTCCATTAATTTTAATGATTTGGCTGTCACCTCTGCATCTTTCCACAAATCTTCATAGCTATGTTTTTGTATTGTGTACTTTCTTACAATACTCTTTACAGCATGTATTTTCAAATTTACTTGCTGAATAACCTACAATCCTTGAATCGTACCAATTATAAATGATGCTGTCATGATGGTTTAAATCAAATATTACCAAAAATGGCTGGTTATTTCCCAGATGGTTAATGTTATGAAGGAAGCAACTTATTTTTATTAAAGTAAGTGACGAGACAACTGATATTTGATCATAGAAATAGCTATCACCATGCTTGAGAATTGTAGATGATAATTTACAAATCTATGAATATTTCATTGGCTTTTATGAGACACCTTTTGCGAATTCGAAAACGTTATATTCTCTCATAAAATATGCATTGATAAGGCTAGAATTACCAATTACAAACTGAAGAGGACAATGCTATTATGGTGCAAGCAATGTGGTATTAAAAGTGGAATGCAAGCTAGAATTCGACCATCCCAAATTAGAGCCCTTTTTGTCCGCTACATGACGCATACATAAAATTTGCTAGAGCACGATGGTATCCAAGAAATTTGGGATATATGAATTTTCTTAAGCATTATGGAATAATTGATACATTTTTTAATGTATCAAGTGAAATATTTAAGATTATAAAATTATATACAGAATGGGAGTTTCTTGCGTCCATTTTGTCCATTTCACTTGACGGTGAATCTTCACTAGAAAGCATTGTTGACAATTACCTAACTTTAATAGACTTTTTACTGGTGTAAACCCCAATGGCAATTTCAAAACTCAAATACAACAACAACAAAAAAGTTAGTATTTTATCCATTTTACCAGATATTTTGTATTGTTATTTGTTAAAGTACTTTCTGGTGTCTTCTAGTATTTTTTTTGTCCCTACTAGTTTCGGCTTAATCATCTATCAGATGCCATAATAAGTCATCATCAGGGGTTTTAGTAAATTAAATTATATTTTTCAAGATTATATTTGTATTTTTGTGTCAGTTTGTGGTCAAGTTTTGTTGAAAAAACATTTATTTTTAGTAGGGAAAAATAAATAAATAAATACTAAAAGATACTAGAAAATACTTTAACAAATGAAAAAAAAATAAAAAAAATATTTTAAAATAGTTTTCAACCTATTTGGAAAAAGAAATTTTAAATGCAGAACTGCAGAAACGGTTATTCAGCAAGTAAAATTGAATATTCATGCTGTAAACAATATTGAAGGAAAATACACAAACAAAAACAAATACAAAAACATAGTTATGAAAACTTATGGAAAGATGCAGAGGTGACAGCCAAATCATTAAAATTAATGGAGATCAAGTTACCAAGACATGTTTTACCTAAGCCATTAAGGCCTGTATCTTTAGTCCGCACTTGAGCATAAGTTGGACTGAAGTCGTATATTTGGTTGCATATTTTCTATAAATGTGTATGCACCAAATGCAAACTGATATACGACTTGAGTCGAAGTCAAACTCAAGTACGTACTATAAATAAGGGCCTTAATGAGGGTACCTTAGGGCATACATTTTTATATGCATTTAATGTTTATAAACAACTTTTCCACGAAGTTGTTGATAAGGGATTGTAATCTGTACAACATTTGATAAACATGGAAAAGTTTCTTTTGGAAAAAAAATTATGAATGAGATTTACAAATTTTATGGAGAAGATTTTAATACAGATCGACTCAAGCTTCCTAGGGATATGCTTCTATATAGCTCTAGCTTCGACTGAAGCAATAAAATTAAATTCTATTGCAGGTATCTCTACATTCTAAAAAGTTTCATTTTCATTTCACGGAAACATTTCACATTTCATGGAAATTTTTGTTAGTATTTACAAAGTAAGTAGAGTTACAATATATTTATAAGTTTTGATATATCGTCGGCTTAATGTTACAAGGTTGTATGTGAAAATTTGTAAATTTGGGAATAAGGACTTTAAATATGTTTGTTATTACAGAAAATGATGTATTGTGCACTGTAATTAGATTTTTTTATATCACAAGTTCTTAATATTCCTATTTTAACCTTTCAACAAGCTCAAAGGTCGTGCTTTGAAAACATATGGTCCTATAAAGTAGTAGACCTAAAAATTGAAAAATTGTTACATGCAACCTTGTAACATCAAGCCGACGATATGCATAAATAAAAATTATAATCAAACACAACACAAAATAAAATAAAATAAAACCAACACAGCACCGAATCCTAGTATAATATATTATACAGGGTGGTCACTTTTACGACGCCGACATTAGGATTTATTAAACGGAATATATACAGAGTTGGTCAAATGGGATAAAAGTTTCTCATTCTTGTGCCTTTCAATATAATGAAACGAAATCCGGGATATCTTGCACAGTTCCTGAAATATCGCCGAAAAACTGAAAAAGTGCATTTTCCTTTTCCTCTTATAACTTTTTTACTTTTGAAGGAAATGTTATGAAACTTGGCACTCTTACATTTTTCGACATGAGCATTCTGATGACAGTAGCAAATATTTTCTGCGCTAGCTAGATGCCCAAATTTTCATAGTCAACTTTTGCTTTTCTTATGTTCTACTGATGAACTACTAGCCTACGTAAAGGGAAAATCAGAAATTTATTCTCCTACATCTATGTGGACTAAATATTGCTAAAATATTCGTATTACGAAAAATATTGAACGACACACGGCCGATATGCAAATAATAGACTTGGTTGATGTTTATAAACCTCGGCTGCGCTACGCTACGCTCCGCTTCGCCTCGGTTCAAAAACTTCAACCTGCGTCCGTTATTTGCTGCATATCGTCCTAATGACGTTAATAAGTATAACTATATCTACGACACATGTACGGTTAATACGTCTTCAACGTTTAAAATCGTTCTTAAGACCCACAATGGGACAGGGGAGGTTAAATCACTGAATATTCACCGATATCTATCCAAGTTAATGAATATTGACCACATTGCCAACGATTTCATTTCGCGGGCAACTGTGAGAGAAAATACATTTTCACGAGAGTGATAAATATAAATTAATTAATATTATAGGTTAATAAAGAAAACACTTGGTAAAGTTTCACAATTTTTATAGAATTGCTCTACAATTGTTTCGGCGCTGCTGCCATTCTCAAGAGAGATAACTGTATTTATAGAAACTTTACCAAGTATTTCTTTATTAGCCTAATCAAAATGTTTCACCAAGAAGTAACCGCTTCCTCATACAATTTGATTAATATTATAGGTATTATGCAGGTTTAGTTTTGAGAATTACCATTTGATTTGCCAAAAAAATCAACATAATTTGCTAAATAACCAAATAACTGACTTTACTATTTGCCCCCCCCCCCCTCGAGATTCTATAAACTCGGCGCCTATGTTCGTAGGGTAATGTATGTTATGGGTGTCTCTGTTTTAGGGTTTTGGGTTCATCAAGTGAACATATAAGGTGCAACTTTTAATGCAAAATATCATTGAACTCTGCCGCTAAAGCACGCGATTCGCTTTGAGCGTTTACTGTAAAAAGGGATGGATATCCAATTCATAATAACTTTGAATGTTGACTTCTTGCGGTAGTAAAAATCCTGAAAGACGTTAATGGATTTTTCTCGCGTCCTCGAGAGGAATGCTTTTTGCAGTTAGCTGGAGGGAAAAAAAGGAAGCGGCGCTCCATGTTCGGCGGACAAAGGGTTTAATTTACCGTGATATCGAGTGTTATTATTATTTTTTCGCGGTGCGTGGAGCGGAGGTGATTCGTTGCCGACTAGACGGGAGGCAGTGGATTCTGCGGTTTATGGCACGTCGTTATCCCCGGGATCGGAACGAATCCTGCAAACTAATGCGATTAGATCCCGAAACGGAGGCGGGATATAAACAATCTCCGCCGCCCCCGCAGATACGTGCGTTTCTATGCGTGCCCGGACGGAAATACCGCTAATTTATATATAAACAAGGAATCGAATTTCGTATTGTGATGGGGGGTGGGGCATTGTCCCTGATCCGTGATAGTGACGCGATTTGTTTTGACGTGAGTTCGACAGTTCTTTAGCGTTTCCGGCCGCATTGTTCCGCATCCCCTATTTTATATTTCTTATAAATGTACGGCCCAGCGAGCCGGCCCGGCAATTGTAGCCCGCATTGGTATTCCTGACAGGTAAAAGACACAATGGCCAAGGGTGTGTGCTGGCCTGTTCATGTATGTATGTGTGTGTGTGCGTGAATTCAGAAAAGGTCCCTCCGGCCAGACAGACACGTTAGCAATTTCAACTGCTGACTAAATTACACGTTGCCCGGATTTGTTCCGAGCACCGTGTAATTTCAATTGCAGATATTTTTAACATCTCCATATCCTTAGGTGCACAACTCGGGCCACGCAACGCTGCTCCTTTCACAGCACAGCAAACGGCTATTAGTTATTGGCAGTGTTTGAGTGTGTATTGAGCGGTGGTGGTGGTGGAGGCGAAGGTCCATTTTTTTCGTTATAAAATGATCTTTTTCACTCGTGGCAAAAAGGATAATAAAGGTGGAGCGGAAAACTTCGCCCATCTAATACTTCCGAACTTATTCCAAACTACATCGCTCGGATGGAAGGCGGAATAAAACTGTCTATTAAAAAGCGCTTCTAACAACGGCGATCGTATTGAATCCCACCGCAAGGTTAAGCACTTAATTTAATTCATACTAATGAATGGGGGGCGCTTTATTTTCTGCGCCCCGTTTGACACCGTGACGGGTGATTTATAATGCGTGGCGATTTGGCTTATTTTTTGGTACAAAACGTCAGTGCCAGGAAATTTGAATTACGGCCAGGAATTAATTATCCCCGCATTTCTCGACCGGCTCCTGGGGGGTGGGGGGCAGCGTAAAAATTGAATTTTAAATATTGTGGTCAGGCCTTAGCAAGTGATTTATGCGCGCGTTTAGATCGGTATTTGTATTGAACATAAATAATCCGTGGAAAAAATGTTAATAACACATCTCTTGCGTGGAGCACCTCTGAAATATTCCCGCGCCGATGCTTACACGGCCGTAAATTATCCGACGTAACCGGTAGCAGCCGCATTCATAATTTCAATTAATCCGCTCCTGTTTCCCAGCGCCACGGTAATAATTGCCCCAGGACTCGTTTAGTTTTGTTACGCGACGGCGAGAAAATTGATACCCCCAGACATTCCAGCTGCGCCCCCTCGGCCCTAAACGCCCTGAACTTCCCGAAACTTCGTCCCTGGGTTTTATGGGTCGGCGGGGGCGGCGATTCTTTATTCTAAGCGTGTATTTCGCGAAGGTACTGCGCGGGACGGGACGGGGATCATATTTATGAGGGGAGTCAAGTGCAGTGCTACCGAACAGAAGTGCTCCACCGTCCCGGAAACGCGAGCCTGCATCCGCCCGTATCCTCTTACTCCAGGCTTGCCAACAACACAGACTTCTGTCTCTGTGTTTGCCATCTACGACCACGACTTCTGTCTAATTTCCAAGGGGCCGCCCACGCCGCACCAACCCTTTGTCACATATATATGCATTAACATCCCACCCCCAAGTCCTCATCACAGAAGCATCAAAATCGATACCGCAACAACTCAACTCACGCCCACCCCCAGAACGCCACTTCAAAGAACACAAGAACATTCACCCAAAATTCCATCAATAACCAACACGGCACAAATTTATGAGACTACTGAAATATGTCACTTTTACAGCTCAACAGAAACTAGGAGAAAAGTCCTAACTAAAGAAGAAATTGATAATTTCCTGTCTAATGCTCCAGATCGAAAATATTTGGCAATAGATCAATTAAATATTAATCAGTACGTGATCGAAACTATAGTCACTAATTTTAAGAAACAGTGTGATATAAACAAAGAACAGTATTAGTTTTATTTAATTTCATCATGTATCACGAAGTAGATGTCTCCAACATTGATCGAAATTTTATTGTTTCAAACACTTATTATTTATTCATCACACCCGTGGCGTTGATTTGTTGCCATTAGGACGTGCGATGGAGACAACTGCACACTTTCGGATGATATCGTTAACTATTCCCAACTCTGAATTGCATTCTCCATCATGACCGAGTGCGTGCGGTCATCTCTAGTGGACCCGTTAACCTCGATCACGCAACGCCGCTGCTCACACCGGACCTCAAAATGCAAAGAACGTTTTCATACATAACTTCCTCAAACACAATTACACGACATATCCCTTATACATCTGCAGTTTACAGTTGTGCATATTTCCTGCAAACCACTAAACCACATTGTTAAATTTTGGAATCTATTAATATAGCGCTTAGTAAAGTTTAAATAAACGTTAACCTTTGTGCACACAAAAATAACTAGGATTTACAAGTCATGCCATACACCCAAATATATGATTAATCGACTATTAAACATTAAAATATTTTCATAAGCAGAAGTACGTAGGCCCGTATCTATAGTCCCTACTTGAACTTGACTATGATTCAAGTCGTATATTTGGTTGCGTTTGGTGCATAAACGTATATAGAAAATACGCAACCAAATATACGACTTGAGTCGTATTCAAGCTCAAGTACGGACTATAGATACGAGCCATAGAGGATTGTATTTCTTTAATAAGACATCCCGACACCAAACGATAGAAGAGAAACTGATTAAGCGAAAATATGTCCATAAGCAGAAGTACATAGTCCTATTTCCCCTCTTTCTTAGCCCCTCTTTCTACTAATCATCTTATTAGTAGAAGGGAGAGAGACGGTGGTAAAAGTCAAAATCTTATATTATTTATTCGAGGGAAAGCTATATCTGTTGCTCCTATGTTCGCTATCAAATATTCCTCTAAAATTAGGCAAATCAATGATAAATTTATGAAGGTTCTTGCAGAAATTGAAGTAAAATTCGTACATAGTAAAATTCGCATATATTGAATTGATCTACCTTTTAACTTCTTGCTTACTTTATACTTTATCTAACTTTAACTTGAACTAAACTTTAGGTGCAAGCTTAATGTTTAGCTTTTGTTAGTAACTTTTTTGTAAATAATGTTACACTACTATATTCTATACACTACTATCATCTTCAGGGGCTACTTTCTACAATAAATTAATAAATTCATATATTTACGTATATTTAAAGTGTTGTTGTTGCATTCGTTTAAGTGGTGCATTCTAATAGATTTGTTTCAGGCCTTTGTTGGTATTATGCAAAAGTTTAGTGTTTTTGTCCTGTTTGTTTCTCCTGAAAATTTGTCAAAGTTTCAGTATTAAATAAGGGAGAAAATCAAACATATAACTTCGTGCATTGACAACTATGGGTTAGCTATTACTGAATTTTCTGAAAATTTATTATTTGCAAATTTGATATTAGCTTCCTCTATGGTACACCTGAAACTATTTCTCCTAAAAAATTGAAGAAGTTTCAGTATTAAATACGGGAGAAAATCAAACACTTAACTTTCTGCATTGACAAGTATGGGTTAGCTATTGCTGAAATTTCTGAAAATTTATTATTTGCAAATTTGATATTAGATTCGTATACAGTATACCTGAAACAATTTCTGCTGAAAAATTGACAACGTTTCAGTATTAAATGAGGGAGAAAATCACACACTTAACTTTCTGCATTGACAAGTATGTTTTAGCTATTACTGAATATTCTGAAAATCATTTATTTGCAAATTCAATATTAGATTCGTGTACAGTACACCTGAAACTATTTCTCCTGAAAATTTGACAAAATTTCAGTATTAAATAAGGGAAAAAATCGAACACTTAACTTTCTGCATTGACAAGTATGGGTTGGCCATTGCTGAAATTTCTGAATATTTATTATTGGCAAATTTGATATTAGATTCGTATACAGTACACCTGAAATTATTTCTCCTGAAAATTTGACAAAGTTTAAGTATTAAATAAGGGAGAAAATCAAACATATAACTTCGTGCATTGACAACTATGGGTTAGCTATTACTGAAATTTCTGAAAGTTTATTATTTGCAAATTTGATATTAGATTCGTATACAGTACACGTGAAACTATTTCTCCTGAAAATTTAACAACGTTTCAATACTAAATAAGGGAGAAAATCAAACACTTAACTTTCTACAATGACAAGTATGGGTTAGCTTTTACAGAAATTTTTGAAAATTTCTGATTTGCAAATTCAATATTAGATTCGTGTACAGTATACGTGAAATTATTTCTCCTGAAAATTTGACAAAGTTTTAGTATTAAATAAGGGAGAAAATCAAACATATAACTTCGTGCATTGACAACTATGGGTTAGCTATTACTGAAATTTCTGAAAATTTATTATTTGCAAATTTGATATCAGATTCGTGTATAGTACATCTGAAACTATTTCTCCTAAAAATTTGACAAAGTTTCAGTATTAAATAAGGGAGAAAATCAAACATTTAACTTTCTGCATTGACAAGTATGGGTTACCTATTGCTGAAATTTCAGAAAATTTACTATTTGCAAATTTGATATTAGATTAGTGTATAGTATACCTGAAACTATTTCTCCTGAAAATTTGACAAAGTTTCAGTATTAAATAAGGGAGAAAATCAAACACTTAACTTTCTCCATTGACAAGTATGGGTTAGCTTTTACTGAAATTTCTGAAAATTTCTGATTAGCAAATTTAATATTAGATTTGTGTATAATACACCTGAAACTAGTTCACCTAAATATTTTACAAAGTTGCAGTATTAAATCAGGGAGAAAATCAAACACTTAACTTTCTGCATTGACAAGTATGGGTTAGCTATTACTGAATTTTCTGAAAATCTATTTGCAAATTCGATATTAGATTCATATATAGTACACCTGAAACTATTTCTCCTGAAAATTTAACAACGTTTAAGTATTAAATAAGGGAGAAAATCAAACATATAACTTCGTGCATTGACAACTATGGGTTAGCTATTACTGAAATTTCTGAAAGTTTATTATTTGCAAATTTGATATTAGATTCGTATACAGTACACCTGAAAGTATTTCTCCTGAAAATTTAACAATGTTTCAGTATTAAATAAGGGAGAAAATCAAACACTTAACTTTCTGCATTGACAAGTATGGCTTAGCTATTGCTGAAATTTCTGAAAATTTATTATTTGCAAATTTTATATTAGATTCGTGAATAGTATACCTGAAACTATTTCTCCTAAATATTTTACAAAGTTGCAGTATTAAATAAGGGAGAAAATCAAACACTTAACTTTCTGCATTGACAAGTATGGGTTAGCTTTTACTGAAATTTCTGAAAATTTATGATTTGCAAATTTGATATTAGATTCGTGTATAGTATACCTGAAACTATTTCTCCTGAAACTTTGACAAAGTGTCAGTATTAAATAAGGGAGAAAATCAAACACTTAACTTTCTGCATTGACACATATGGGTTAGCTATTGCTGAAATTTCTGAAAATTTATTATTTGCATATTTGATATTAGATTCGTGTATAGTATACCTGAAACTATTTCTCCTGAAAAGTTGACAAAGTTTCAGTATTAAATAAGGGAGAAAATCAAACACTTAACTTTCTGCATTGACAAGTATGGGTTAGCTATTACTGAAATTTCTGAAAATTTATTATTTTCAAATTTGATATTAGATTCGTATACAGTATACCTAAAACTATTTCCCCTGAAAATTTGACAAAGTTTCAGTATTAAATAAGGAAGAAAATCAAACACTTAACACTCTGCATTGACAAGTATGGGTTAGCTATTGCTGAAACTTCTGAAAATTTATTATTTTCAAATTTGATATTAGATTCGTATACAGTATACCTGAAACTATTTCTCCTGATATTTTTTTTCAGCATTCGTTTTTTTGTGAAAAAGGGTTAATGTGTGTCATTCAATCCCTTCCTTACGATAAATTACCTAAATATGAGAATATTAAAATATTTGATTATCTTCTATGCACTTCGACTCCAGATGCCACTGGCATATTCACGGCATCCACATTACGAACTCCAATTTCCAATATTATCCAATTCCGGACCTCTTCGAGGTCCTCGGAACTCCTGCGAACTCCTGTTATACGTGCACCGATACCGGCCGCAAAGTAATAACGCAGTTAACTGTTTTAATCGAATTATATTATAATCTGCAAACGTGGTTCTTATGCGAATTTCAGTGATCCCGCGGAAATTGGAGTTAAATTTTGTTACACGGTAATTCGAGAACAGTGCACATCGAAGGCGGCGTCGTTTAAGCTCCCAGATAAACTTGATTAAAAGCCGCCCCGGAATTACCATCACCGCTAGGAATTTATACGCGCCGCGACGCTCCATGTGGGGAGACGCGTTATTGTGCAATTCCGATTCCGTTAATTAATCGGCGCTGTCGCGGCCGGAATTGAACATTGCCAGCCTTGAAGTGAAATTTTGAAGGCGAACGTGTTCATCGGGTCTCCTCTACTTAATCGGGAAGTAACTAGTCTCGACATGAAGATTTTCTTAGAAAATAGTTAAATCCTGCATCAGGCAACTATTTTCGGCGAGATTTCCTTAGAAAATAGTCAAATCGAACTGTTATTATTATACGTAAGAACAAGCATAGAGTTCTCTTTATCTTCTGGAAAATAAATTAAAATATTTGCATTTATAAAAAAATTAAGTAATAAAATTTGTGCTTTATGTATATTTTGTGGGTTGGTAGGTTTCTGCATAACGCGAACCAAATATTTTGCCTGTTTTGGATATTATAATATCTAGTATGGAAAAAACTAATACACGACCGAATGGCCAGCAAAGTCCGGTGTTTAAGGATACTAATAATACGCTATCATTACCAATTATTTATTTTAAAGGCTAATGGTTTGATGGCCGAAAAAAAAATCTCGTGTGGCGAGTGTGAGAACAGCCGGAGAACAATCGGGGCCCGGCTAATAAGCGTTTCCATGCCAAAGGGCGCGTGATTGAAGAAATGGACCTCGGCACGAAAGAAACCCGTTTCGAGACCGCACGCCCCCTCCTCCGCATCGGACGAGGCGCTAGAACTCTCGGCGCGCGACTAATTCGCCCCCAACCTCAAAAACTTGGCAATTAACAGCACCTGCCAGACAATGCGCGAACACCGGAGACGATATTTATCACCTCGCGCACAATGCAGCATCCCGAAGAAGCAGCGAGGTCCCCAGAAATGCAGATAACCGATTGATTTATTCGCACGGCGTTTTGTAGGTGTGGGCCGGCTTACAGCGGCGATACTTATTAAACAGTCAAAAAGCGGTGATAAATAATTGTGATTAATACAGGGCCGTCTGTGCATCCCGCCGCGAACAATGCACGCTCTGTCGTTAACACCCACGCGCGCATCGGCCAAGATGGTAACTAATTATAAAGGTTTTTGGCTCCTCGGGTGAGTAATCGTGGTATTTTTGTCAATCGCCTCGAACAGGTTGTAATGGTGTTGCACATCGCTCGACAAATAAGGCGAAGACTCACTTTCACTATTGTACACATCGATATAATCATTAATTTTGTTAAACAGGAAGAAGCTTCAATTCATTATACAGGCACGTTGAGAGATCGATTAATGAAACAATAACGAATATTCTAATTCACCCTACTCACCATGGTAAATTTCGTTCAAATTTCCACGGAACAGTTATTCCCTGAGGAAATTATGATACATTTTTTAGCCTTTTTTTAAATGTCTACTTAATTTTTTTATACAAAAACTGCACTTGCACTTTTTGCACTTGTATTTGCGCAAATTCAGGTCTTTAGGCTTTTTTGAAAATAAATCCATTTTGTTTACAAAAACTGCAATTTGACTTCATTCGCAGAGCAAACTATGAGCAAAATTTAAAAAAATGATCTCATTTTGAAAATATATACTGCAATGTTAATGTTTTACAATGCATGTTATAAAATAATGTTTTTACAAATACTGCAATTAGACTGCTACTATTGTTATGCTTTTGTTTCATTGCACATTTAATCTCGCTTAATTCACATGTGAAGTCCGCTAATTGGCTTAACTAAAAGATTCACTGCATCTGCTCTCTACTTATTAGTATTATTATTACTCACCTAGCATTGCTCACACCTACTAAAGCTGAGGCACATTAAGTTTCATGAAAGTAAAGTGCACTCATCTAATCATCAACACATGTGAACGTTATATGTGAACATCAGATTAAACGATTAATAATCATTACCATGTAAGATTATGTGATAGATAATGTCGCAGAGCCGAAACATTTATAGAGAAATCTATTAAAAACAGTGAAACTCAACCAGAGTTAGTTTTTTTCTCGATAAAAATTTCTTTTGGTTTTTCTGTTCTTATTTTTGTAATTGATTATATTGTAATAAGAATCTTTTTCAGGTTAATCAATTTTGTTTTATTCCAATATTTTAAATCCAAGCCTGTTTTCCTAATTTAGTTTTAACTGACGTTGTATTGAATGGTAACTAGATGCATTCTGCACCTTGAAATAATAATTTTATAGTTTTACTTTAACGCACTTTTTTTCAATTTTTTTCAAATGTTACATATTGAAAATGTCATGTTGTTGAAAACATACTAAAAAGTACTATCAAAATCATTAATAAAAAATATAGGTTGTCATTTAAAAAAATTACTCTGACGTCATAACTTTAAAACGGAGAGAGATGGAAAAATGAAAATGGTCTCAAAATATTTGTAAAAAAATCATGTTGACTAATTGAAGAATTTTTCAAAAATTTATACAGGGGAAAAAATAAAGCCAGGTCTTAATAATTTCATTCAATGCCCAATTTGCCGCCACAGAACCACAAACCCTCACTTTCCAAAACCCCAACAAGCCCAATAAAACTTACAGGCCCAATTAAAAATCCTCGGGGAACCTCGGCCACAATGCCGGCCGTAAACCAATTACCAGAAGTCGGTTTCCACATAAACCTTTTATAATTTTGGCCGCGTTTCACCAAAATTTACAATTTTCCTTTCGGACCAATTTGCTTGGCACCCGCTGAGCGAACCGCAGTTTATGACGATGGTTTATTGCAGGCACCGACTGCTTGCGCTTCCATTGGTTTTGAGTGTAATAAATCTATTTTACTGCTTCGGTACGTGCGGCTTTTGCTGTGGTGATTTTATTGTCAGTGGTTGCTTCCTGTAACTAGACACACACCATATACTGCTCAACAGTACCAAAAATGTGATGTGATTACTAACGAAAACAGTAGCTGCGGTACTGTACAAATATAATTGGGCATTTATTATTTGCATTTTGGTATACACATTCTTACATAAAATTGCGTCCCAAAAAGTTGCGGCCCCAAAAAGTTGCCAAAGTTTTTTACACCCATTATAAATCACCCTGTAGATAATGGAAATAGCGATAGGTTGTGTTAAGTTGTATTTGCATATTATTAACTTATGAACTAAAGCCATCATGCGATATAAAAAAAAAAATTGTAACGTCATTGGTGTGTCTTTCTCAAAAACTTTCTCAAAAATTACTGAGTTTTAAAAACTTTAAAAACCACAAATTACTGAAATATTATCGACGTACTTACAGGGAAAGTGTGTTCGCAGTAATTAGGAAGATATTTATATTTATACTTACAAATCATTAGAAACGTTGGCAAATATTTAAATAATGGTAACGACATTATAACTGTTCCTCAACTTCTATGAAAATTAGAATATACTATACATTCTATGATATATTTGCAAATTCAATCATAAAATCTTCATATTCCATATACTTGGAAATGCTGCAAACATTCTTGAGATATTCCTAGTAACTTTTTAGTTGAATTAGTTGAATTAGTTTTTCAAAAATTCATAGGTTATTTACAGAGTAATATTAAAAAATTCCAGGACATTCTTGTATTTCGAGAAATTGCCTACATAATATAGATTATTATAGATTATATACATTTTTTTATAAGTTAGGTATCGTTAACTTGGGAATTTTGACATTTTTCATTTTGGATAGTCAAATTTGCTATTTTGCGATGGTCAAGTTGGGTTAGATATGGTTGGTATATTATTAACATATTATTAAGTAAAACCATCATTTGTGTCATTTTTTTTTCTTCTCTTTTTGATAGACCTTCTTTCTTTGTTCTTTTTTTGTTACTGTTATTACTTACTTTCACTGTTAAATATTTGTTAATTTTTATGACGTTTGGAGAAATTCTTTAGAATTTGCAAATATTTCATAGAATCTATAAGATTTTCATATAATATTGTAACTTTCATATAAATTGTGGATGTTTCAAATGCATTTGTTAATATATCATAGTTTTTGTGTTATTTAAATATTTGTTAATCTTTCATGGAATATGAAGATTTTTTTGATTGAATTTGCAAATATTTCATAGAATGTATAGTATTTTCTAATTTTCATAGAAGTTGAGAAGCATGTTATAATGTCGTTACCATTATTTAAATATTTGCCAAAGTTTCAAATGATTTGTAAGTATTTCGCAGAATTTGTGAATACTTTGTAGAATTTGTAATATAATTTTATAATTTTTTACTGTAAAGTATCTATAAAAAGTTGTTGTAGATAACATGTGATTGTTTAAGTATGTACAAATGATGTTTGTTAATAATTTGCAATTTTCATAGAAGTTATAAAATTATTATGATATTTTTACTATTATTTGTATATTTGCCAATGTTTTATCATAGTATTTTATAAATTATGTCTGTAAGTATGACCACATCGCGTAACCTGATAATATTCGTAGGGTAACTAAACAATTGACTTGGGGCAGAATAGAACCCTGTCTATTGATTAGTCGGCGCCTTAACTGACCACGTCACATCAGCTGGGGGTAACTAAACAATTGACTTGGGGCAGAATAAAACCCTGTCTATTGATTAGTCGGCGCCTTAACTGACCACGTCACATCAGCTGGGGCACATCTATATTTTTAATGTTTTCAAAAAGTACAAATCATTATTAAAATAATTTCAGAATGTCAAAATTTAAAAAAAATGCACAAAACTTAAAACTTAAAATACCTGAAGGAGTTAATAAAAAATTATTAAAAAAAACATGATACTCGTAGCAGTTTTGGATTACATAACATATTATTATGTTTAGAAAATTGTAATTGGGGGGTCTAGAAGTATAAACCCTTTTGTGCATTTTTGGTAGTTCTGAGACAAATGGCTTCAAAGTTAACTTGAATTTCAAAATTCCAGGAATATGTTTAGAAAAGTATGTTAATATTTTAGACTTAGGTTTAGACTAAAATATTAACACAGTTTTGTAAACTTATTCCTGGAATTTTGAAATTCAAGTTAACTTTAAAACCACTTATTTCAGAATTCCAAAATGCACTTAAATCCTTTTACTTCTATACCTTTTCAAGAACAAATTGAGACCAATCAAGCTCAAATTGAGACCAATCAATTTCAAATTTAGGAAAATCAAGTTCAAATTGATACCAATCAATTTCACATTGAGACTAAACAAAATCAAATTGACACTAAACAATATCAAGTTGAGAGTAAACCAATAAAATTTATTATGACAACTTGATATTGTTTAGTGTCAACTTGATGTTGTTTAGTCTCAGTTTGAAATTGATTGGTCTTAATTTGAACTTGGTTGGCCTCAATTTGAACTTGATTGGTCTCAATATGAACTTGAAAAGGGTAGACCCCTCAATTATAATTGTAAAGTATTTTTGGTCTAATTTGCAACAATATATACAACATACAAGAAATGTTATATACATCTATTTTACAACAAAACAGAATACAACATTTTATTTGTTTTCATAGTACAGGGTGCCCAAGATAAGATAAGATAAGATAAATATTTATTCATGTAGCCACCTCACAATATAAAGAGTGTTAACATTAGTGGATATGAACATCATCTAGTCAGAAGAATAAAATCAGGCAATTGAAATTGCCAAATTTGGATGTTTCTATAGGGGGTCTAAGTCTAACTCTTCTTCGAGTCTAACTCAATGGTGATATAAAATATAAGTTTTAGCGTATTTTGATTTCGAGTTATAGATAGCCAAAAAGTGGTTATTTTCTATGTTTATTTCCACTAATTTATGTAAATATTTTAAAGAGGTGATATAAAAAATAAGTTAGCGTATTTGGTTTTCCAGTTTTGATAGGCCAAAAAATCATTATTTTGTATTTTCAATATTTCGATCTAGTTAACCAGAAGAGATTAGATGACGCATACTCGATCTATTTTTTCGAGACAAACTCATATGTGAAAACAAAATCGGCTGGCGTCTTTTGTATTCGAGTTAGAGCCAAAAACTTTATTTTTCTTTTTCGATTTCTATTAATAACTGAGATGTTTATCATTTTGTTAAAATAAGAGTTACATGTACTTAGGGCATCTGTTTAAGGAAAATTGAATGAGATTTACAGAATTTTGATATCTTCAGTAATAAACAAGATATGTACAACACAAAGTTGGTTTTTTTTAAACAAAATAGGTTTTTCTTTTCTTTTGAAGTTGTATAATGTGGATGTTATAATTGCGTTTCAATTGAAATTTATTAAAATTTTCTCAAAACTTCTTAAATATGTTCTCTTATTGGCCGTAGTACGTTTTTTATGTGTTTAAATTCAAATTATTATTGTTTGTAAAAAAACAAATTTACCGTTATTTTTTAAGTGCTTAACAATTCTGTACAAGTGTGAAAAATGTAATATGTTAGTTTTCCAAATCCTCGGTTGCCTGGACTTGTAAGTAACATAATATAATCAGGATTTTGCATTTTTTCAAAATTGCAAAGTTCGCTTTTTCAAATTTTCTAAATAGCAATTTGATACTATTAGAAAATGCCTACATCTCGAATACCTGAAATGAGCCAAGTAACATCAAATAATGCGAAATTTAGTTTCGAAAGTTAAGTTTTGTGGGCTTACAAAGTTAAAATATTACATATTTGCAAAATAGATATGGTCTTATCTTACTAAAACTGAGATATTGATAAAAATCTAAAATGGAAAATATTGGGTTTTTGGGTCGAAAACAAATGACGATAACAATGTTTGTTTTCACCATTGAGATTGAGTTTGAGAAATTGAGGATGCGCCATGCAATTTTTTCCATCTCTTCCAATTATCTCTATGGAAACATCCCAATTAGGTCACCCTGTACATATCAGACCATTGAAAAATGTAAAAATACAAACCAACTTGATTGTTTAGAGAACTATTAAAAATACTAAAACAAGAATAAACTACATATCTAGTTTTACTAGAAAATTAATCTGAAATGAGCAAAGTAACATAAAATAATGAAAATTTTGCTTTCTTTGTGAAAAAAATATGAAGTCAAATTTTGTGGCCTTACAAAGTTAGAATTTTACATATATGCTAAATAGCAATTTGGTACTATCAAAAAATGCCTACATCTCCCATACCCCATATCTAATAATATTCCAGAATATTAATCTGAAATGAGCCTAGTAACATCAAATAATGCGAAATTTGTTTTTTTTTTTTTTATAAGATAAGTCAAGTATTGTGGGCTTACAAACATAAAATATTACATATTTGCTAAATAGATATGGTAGTATTAGAACATGCAGAAATCAGATAATACCATGTATTTAAGTTCTCCATAATTTAATACCTTGAGTTAGGGTAGGTTAGGTTACCCAGGCAGGTAGATGTAGGTTTTTAGTTCACTACAATTGTACACAAGTTTTTACGACTAACGTTAATTATATCCTAAGACATGTGTCTTATTATTTGAACCCTCATTTCAGAGACAACATAATCGAATAAAAGGAACCTGTATTATTTCACCCTTCTTCCAGGTAATTACAGTGTGTCTAAGTTTAGTAACACTTGCGTGTAATAACACTCCAACCTCCTAAACACACAGGAAGTGCGTCAAATTCCGTCGAAACCTCCTCTTTCTTACTTCGAACAAATTTAAGAAACCGGAGACAGGATGCGGACGGTATGCATATTAATACCCGACGCACGATAATTTTCCACGTGCATTCGCTCGATATTCGCAATTGAAATCTGGCTGGGTATATATCTGATTATGCGTCTCTCACTTACGACAGGCTTACGCCGTTGTTGCGCGAAGAGTCCGTTGGTGAGGGCCTGGTTCTCATGCTCTCTCTCCTCCGCTTCTTCCGACGTGTGGAACGCACAGCTGTAGAATGTGGGCGCGATAAGTGTTTTTTCTCTTATTCTCCACGTGAGTTGCGAGCTGTGCAGGTTTACCTCTGGCCTGCGAACGGTATTATACGGGCGGAGTATTACAGGCAACGATCGCCGAGACGGGCTCCAGGGATACCACTTTGTCTCGCACTCCCAAGCCAAGCATCATCAACGTCAAACGCAAATATGGAAAAAAATTTAACGATGATTTTCTTGCGCTTTGTATGCTCAAAACCTCATCACCATAAAATTTACCTACGGCATTAATGGTTGCCGCGATGTTCCATTGTATGTATGCCATGTGCTACATATGAGCTTCAAAAGCTCTGTCCACAAAATATGAATAACTGTAATATTTTCGAAATTGATACAAACAAAAATATGATAAGGTATAATTTTTCAAACACATTTTCGTATCTAGATAATCAGGTGTATTGATATCAAATCAAAACAATGTTATTAAAAACGTTAGCAGTAACGTGTATAGTGTTTTCACTTGAAATTGAAAATGTACCTGCAATGAGGGTTTATTACGGTCAAGGGTTCGCCATTGTATGGCGTGCTGCGAAGAGGCGGGCGTCCAGGAACGTAACCAAATAATTTACTTTCGACGAAGATGCTATTAAATTGTTTTCTCTTCGAATAGGTATACACAATTATATCACTATGATCATCATATAAAAATGATTTATTAATTAAATTGAATTCAATAATCTTACAACTATCATCGTTTTTTATGAGTCGGCGGACGTAATTCTTTTTACAATTCGATATAATTACAAGACTACAGACGCCAGTAGATAATTAAGAGCCGTCACCTAGGAAACGGTTTTAAAAGGATTATACATTCGCCATGCAGGTTCATTGTACCTTAATTACTGGGCGAATACGCAGCCTAGGTAGACAATCAGTTAAGGCTGTCTCAAATAGTCGTTTTCTCAAATAGTCTACATCTGTCTTTCAGCCGGTGTTAACCTTTATATTGCAACAGTACTCACTTTACTTACGTGTGCATATTATCACTTATAAACTTGTGAAAAGGTAGAGTTTATTAAGATGGAAACGTCGTTAAGTGAAGCTGCAACAACTATTTCATCAATTTATAATGACACTCAGTTCGACGATCTATTTCAATTATGTGAGGAAAGAAGCCTTTCCGAAAGTTTTGTTGAAGAATCCCTTCGATAGCCTACAGAGGGAAGCTGTTCTCAAATTGATTTGGATAAATTTCAAAACAACAATCATCAAATGGACACATCAACTATCGAAAATGAAAATCAGGGATTAATAAAGCATGCTTTTCTTTCAACTGATACTAAAAGGATAGTCGTAAATATTTATAACACCCTTATAAGCTAGAATCATGCATCTCCACTGCAAAGAATTCCCATTCTGACAGGAATATCATATTCAACGGTTTGGAGAATAATTACGAAAGGACCGCTAGAAAGGAAAAGAAGAATAAGTTCCAAATTTACCGAAATAGACGATGCCATCGCCAAGAGGATCAAAAATATAATTTACAATTCTTATAAATCAGGTAACGTTCCCACGGTCCAATTTATTTTCGAAACTATTGGAAATGATTTTCCATATAAGGAAACTACTTTGTATAAATACCTACTTAGTCAGGGTTTTAAGTATAAAACTTTAAAATTGACATCATGGAAGCGCCAAAATTGCAAAAAGAGCGATTAGAATATTTATCTAAAATAAACGAATATAGAAATGGAGGGAGATCGATAATTTATTTGGATGAAACATGCTTCGATACTCACGACGTCGTTTCCAAGGGATGGGTCGATAATACAAATACGTGTCACCTTAGAGCACCGTGCAATAGAGGAAAAAAAAATGTTATTCTTCATGCAGGAGGAGACGCAGGTTTTGTGTCAAATAGTTTGCTCTCATCAGCCAAGAATATTGCATCAAGTTCGTTAGACTATCATCAGCATATGAACGCCGAATTATTTGAAAATTGGTTTCGGAATCAATTATTGCCCAACATACCCAATAACTCAATAATCGTAATGGATAATGCAATACCACTCAAAGCAAATTAATAAAATCCCAACTGCCGCTTCCAAGAAAGGCGATATTGCGGATTTTTGCATTCAAAATGGTCATAAGTGCAAAGAAAAAAAAACATTATTAGAACTTATAAAAAAACAAAATTTCAAAAAAAACGTATGTGGTTGATAAGATGGCAGAAGAATTTGGTCACAAAGTGTTGCGCCTTCCACCTTATTACTGTATCTTCAATCCAATTGAGCTGATATGGTTAACTTTAAAAAGAAATTTGCGGAAAAATAATGCACCTCCCAAAATGAGTGAAGAAATAATTCAACTTGTTCAGCGAGAACATTTCAAGTACCATTTGGAAAAACTGCATCGATGATGTTATTAAAATTGAAAACGATTATAGGACGCTTAGTGTACCAAATCTAATTATTAATGTTCAAAGCGAAAGTGATAGCGATGAATCTAGTTGTGCGGAATAATATTTGCTTGTTACATTACGAATCAGGAAAAAAATAACTGATGTTAACGTCGTTAATTTTTTTTTGTAATACCTCTGTGTTATTGACGTTTATCAGTACTGTCTGCTTGATCGATATGACAGGCGTAAAGGCATTGGCCGTTATAATAACGGCCGTGGACGTTATTTAAATGACAACGCAAATTTATGAGCAGTAAAGTCTTCATATTCTTTCTCATACCTGCTGCTGCTTTTTTGGGGAAGTAAATCGATTGTGGCAGCATTTGCTTCATTTAGTACATCTTCGGGGATACCACAAAACGAAGAACTTTGCACATCTGACATTATTTTTCTAATTTCACTTTGATTTGTTTGTTTCTATTTGAACCGTTGATGTTGCTATGGTATCAAATTGCGCCTGGATAACTAGTTTATTAATTTTGAAATTTAATATTGATAAATTGACCAGTTTTTGTAATTTAGGTATTACAAAAAGTATCGAACAACATACGGCCGATATGCAAATAACAGGCTTGGTTGAATATAAACCTCGGCTGCGCTCCGCTCCGCTTCGCTTCGCCTAGGTTTACAAACTTCAACCCGCGCCTGTTATTTGCTACATATCGGCCTAATGGCGTTATATACTATAACGCAATGAGCAAGTCAGTAATGTTATGGGTAACTTAAGTAATTTGTTTCGCGAATCATACTGTACATACATTTTCTATGAAATTATTACTACATTTGTAAAACAATTATATGTACACTTAAAAATACAATGAAAAGTACAATTTAATGATAATGAATCGCAAATGTTAACTTTCTACGGGGCACTGAATCTTTATTTTCTGATGCCGGCTCTGGACTCTGCTCTCTTGACATTACCCGTCATAAAATTCCGTTCGCACAATGGAGCGCAAGGGTGTTCATTCCCTTCGTAGGTAGATTTTCAATTTCAAGTAAAAACACTTTAAGCAAAATCGACTTTACTCGACTTTACCTACTTCTTGTTATTAAACCAACTCAAATTATTAAAAACTAATAGGTCTCATAAACTCCGCAGTGACCGGTCCCAAGCCCGGCTGTGAAAGGAGGAGGGTTGTTCGCAGGGCTACCAACCCTGCAACGTAAAAGGGAGCGTAGAAGCCCTATGCTCCGATCGGAGTAAAGAGGATTAAAGTAAAGTAATATATAACATAACCTCGCCTGTTGACATCAATGACATATTTGTTACCAGTTTTTTACAAGTACACTGTCAAAATTATTATACAAAGTGACATTTTGGCCGACCTTGAATTTGACAATTCATATCTATAAAGGATGTACTAACGTTTTTGATACGCAATGCACCTGATTGTTATAAAAATCTTTATTGACAAATTTGTTTATATTATCGTGAGCAGTTTATTTTTACTTATCATGTCCACCAAAACGTTATCATATTCACACACACACATACAGACCGTCTTAATAGAAATCTAAAAGTTTTTTATGAAAACAGTTTCCCCATATTATGGAAAAAGTAAAAATAATACCAAACCAAGTTAAATACTATTTTTTTTTTAATATTGAAACCCATTTTGTTTTACAATATGTCTTTAGACATTCGGTAATTCAAATGATTTTGTTGATAAAGGACAGGTAGGGGTTTGCCCATTGGCGGGCCCCTTTTTTTTACAAACTAAACGTTAGTGTGTGACTACAACTACGAAGTTAAATACTAATTAGCTTTTTATAAATATAGATAATAATATAGATGCTTATGATGAGTTAATAAATGACCATCTGTTGTCTAAATATCAATAATTGTAATAATGATAACCCTTGCGTTATTTGATACTTGTTTATTTAGGGCGGGCGAGTATGGATTCTTTGCTGAAGCTCTAGATACAATTTTTTGCCCGTCGGCTTGCATATGAAAGCGATTTTTTCCTAATTTGTAATCCAATATGTACACGAAACACGACTCCGAGCGGATGGAAAGTGTCATGTGTAAACAAGTTTGGGTACAGTCTATATTTAAGCGATGAACTCGTCTCATTGATAGTACCTATACTTGTTGGCGAACGTGCTTCGATTTTGGAATAAGCTATAATTGAATGTGCAAGCTCGTAGATTGAGTTATACTGCATTAACTAAATATTATCGTACATACAAGTCATTAGTCTTTTGTTTTTTCTGTTCTGATTTTTGTAATTGATGATATTGCAATAAGAATGTTTTTCAGGTTGATCAATTTTGTTTTATTCCAATATTTAAAATCCAAGCCTGTTTTCCTAATTTTGTTTTAACTGACGTTGTTTTGAATGGTAACTAGATGCATTCTGCACATTGAAATAATAATTTAATAATTTTACTTTAACGCACTTTTTCTCATTTTTTTTAATGTTACATATTGAAAATATCATGTTGTTGAAAACATAATAAAGAGTACTATCAAAATCAATAATAAAAAATATAGGTTGTTATTTAAACAAAAAAATCCCTGACGTCATAAATTCAAAACGGAGAGAGATGGAAAATTGAAAATTGTCTCAAAATATTTGTTTGAAAAAAAAGCATTTTGACTTGTTGAAGCGTTTTTCGAAAAATTATACAGGGGAAAAATAAAGCCAGGTCTTAATACTTTATGCGCTCTCTGTATAACGTTTTATGAGTTCACAAAAACCCACAATATTTATTATTTACCATACGCTTATTATCATTACTTCACTTTTAAACTTCTAGGAGTTCACGAACTACTCACTCAATGCTGCTATACTTCATTGGTTTACAGATAAAATTACGCTGAAATTTTATTTTGCTTAAAATTGCTAAGGCCTGTCTTTCTAAAGTCTAGGACAACTTATCCTCCACAAAAATATACGCACAAGGAGATTTCCTGCACTAGAAGTGAAAACAGTTTTAATATTGTTCTGGCTGCAAATCGAACTTACGACTATTGATTAGTTGAAACCTTAAAAAAACAAGTAAATTAAAATAATGAAATAAATAATGAAATTGAAATAATGAAACTACAAAATTACTTCCTTAAATACCTTTGTTTTAATGATAGTATACCTACAAAGAAATTAATCTAGGATTAAAGTAAACAGGAGATTGTATGACCGAGCCTAAATTTATATAAGTATGTACATACAAAAAATGGGTGCGTCCATATTCAGTCGCGAGCCATGTAAGCACGTTATGTAAATATTAGGTTCAATGATTAGGAAGTATTTTTAATCCATTGATAAAGTAAGTTTATATTTGTCGAGCTAAATATGGCATAATTGAGTTTTCGCATGTCTGGCGTGAAATATAAAAATAATTATCGATTAAACTGCTGTTGATGGCAAGGAGTACATGTTCAAGCTACCTTAATGAGCATTGCGAACGTAATGCCAAGTTACACAATAAACCTCGAGTACTGCCTCAGCGTGAAGAACCCACTCAAGTTAGAATTACTTCATTGATTTTAATAATGTTAAGTGGGAAATATTACAACACCCATTATGCCTTTGTTGGTCGCACTTGAGCAATTTGCCGTTTCATTGATTTTAAAATTATTAATTCAGGAATCTGAGCACACGTATTATCGTTGTTTGTTGGGCCTAATAAAAAATTGAACAATTCTCACATACAGAAATCTTTCCAAAATTTCAAAAAACCAAGCGCTAGTTTATAGCTGTAAATGAAGCAATCTCAGAAATTAATTATTAAAAATTATTAGTGCTGGCCTCGATAAAGAATTCAAACACTAAAAAAAATAAAATTCTTCATTTTCATCCATACAAAAGACGGATTCTTAAAGAAGAAGATAGTGTAAATGCTTGTATTTTAGATGTAAATGCTTGTATTTTAGATTGTACCAAAATACAAGCAATCTCAGAACTTAATTATTAAAAATAATATTGCTGGCCTCGATAAAATAATTTGAAAAAGTAAAAAAATTAAATTCTTCATTTTTACCCAAACAGAAGACGGATTCTTAAAGAAGAAGATGGTGTAAATGCTTGCATTTTAGATCGTACGAAAGTACAACATATAATATACTATCGGCATCAGTCTATAAAGATAAAATAATAAATAAGATAAAATGCAATATAAATTATAATTTAGGATTCGATATCCTACAAAAAAAAAGGTACCGAGTCCATATTATAATTATTTGAAGTGCATAAAGTGGATTTGCATTTATTATTATTATTGCATATATCATTGCATTTATTATGATAATATTTAATATTTTAATTATCACATTATCTTAATCAGAATTTTTAAAATGATTTTATACTAAAGTTTGGTTTAATAAATGAGTACGTTTGGAATGTATTGTTTTGAGTGCGTTCGTGAAGGAGTAGGTACGACTTAACATCTGAGTCACGACCGGTTTCATCTCTGCGGCATCTTTAGGCGCATGAAGATGCCGCTTAAGCGAAACCGACCGACCGACCTACATAACCATAAAATCGTAACCGTTAACTAAGAATAAATAAAATTACATTTGAATACAATTGTTGTAAAACGCATACCAGGCATGAATTCTTGTAAGTTATTCCACGAGCAGACACGGTGCGGGAATACTAATACTAATAATAATAATAATAACATCCGGCCCGCGAGGCTAGCGGATACTGACTTATCGGAGCCTTAACTCACTACGCTTCACTGGTTTATTAGTGCTATTACTATTATTTATAACTACAGCGCAAACCCGTATGCAAATGGGCGTATTAATAATGTAATTATTAATTATTAAATGTGTCTAGACTAAAAAGATAATAATAATATATAGTGTTCTGTGGACTGTCCCATGGTAATTAGTCATAGTTGCAGAAATAAGCCGTTAAATAAAAATAACATTTTAAACAGTTCAAGGTTTTATCCATAAATTACCAGTTATGTAATTAAGGTATTATTATTAATAATAACAACTTAAATTTAAAACAGTATTTGAGAAATAAGTTAATTGTAAATGCCAAATCCAATCACCCCTCAAACAAATAAACCAAAACTTAAAATACAAACGTAAATGTATTTGAAAAATTCGTTATTTGTAAATCCAATCTCTCAAACTTACATGTAGATGAATTGATATTTCAGATATAAATTTCCTCTAATCCCGACAGAGTTGTATCAAGAATATGTTTTTGTATTATGATTATACGTTAATATGTTGATAAGTGAATATGCTAATATATTATTATTGTACGTTATTGTTACAAAAGAACAAACACACTACTGTCGACTGGTCAACTGCAAATGCAGATACCCCAATTAGCAATGCGCCTTGAGAAGTATTCCCAGGGGACGGGAATATTCCCGAAAAGTTCCTGGAACCCCATAAATTCCCGCAATAATGCATGTATATAAAGTGAATTTTTATTACTTTGAAATTTAACTACCAATATAGGTTAGGTTAGGCTTATTCCTCTGAAATGAAACTACCAATATAGGTTAAAAATAGAGTGAGTATTATCCATCTGCTAATTATAACCAATTCAGATGTGCTGTGCAGCATACAACAAGTAAGTAGGCATGCATACAATCCTGCCAGTAAATGCAAACGATTTTGCTGCTAGAACATGAAATTTACATGTTTGTATAGAACTAACAATTAAAACCTAAGCAATGGAAGCTTAGTGTTGCAATAATATAATAATATGCAAAAGAAAATATTTGGGAGCACTGACTGACAAAAATGGCAAAGAAGTGTAATTATACAAATTCATCAAACTTTCATACAGCCCTAAAAATATTACAGAAAATGGCAAAATATCTTACAAAATATTTTAACGGTACCTACTATTGAAATTTAAAAAGTCCATCTGCTAATTTCAACACTTGAAATAAAACTAAAATATGGGACGAGACAGTTAGTAGTGCACAATTTACACCATCATCAATAGGATTTGGATCTAAACAAACTGAAGCTAGTTTTAATATCAATGTATAGAAAAGTGTCGTAAATGGCATGGTAGCAAATATGGTAAATTGAGGACCCATGGTTCGCAAAAAATATAACCCTATAATTTGAATTGGCTGCCTAGCTCATACACTGCATTCACTAGTGAACGATATATTCAAACTTGGGAGTCTAATTTTATTGATATGCACAATAATATTTATTTTGGTTATTATTTTATTATAAGAGTCAAATTCAAAAAAACAAATTACTCTTATAAATACTAATACTAATACTAAAGAAATACTAAGAGTAATTTGTTTTTTTGAAGGTCAAATAAAAAAAACAACAAATTGCTCGTAAAAAGTATACTTTATAGAATTTTATAATTCACGCTATAGTTTGATTTTCTTCAGGAGATTTATTATGCAGTGAACATTTAAATTATGTTCTTTGTACAGGGGTAGTATTTATTATAGTTATTTAGCAGTAAGGCGAGAGTAAAAGAAAAAAGTATAAATTTGACATTCCATTAACCAGTTAAAACAAGATGTGGCAGTTATTCCATCCGTTAGTTCAAGAAATCTTATAATACGAAAATAATTATACAGACTATGGCAATCAATGAGGAAGCATCTAAAATATTTACAAATTACATTTTTTTGTTCGAGTTCAAAAATGGAAAATCTTCTACAATCAATAATGAAGTGAATTACTATACTAGAATGCAAAACATCAAATATACATATGGTTCATGGTACATTTGAGGAAATGTTTTCTGCACTTTTCCAGGTAAGTTTTTTTCCACATCTTATTTATTCTTGTGGGAAATCAGCTTTTCCAAAATTCATGTTTGATCAGTGGAGTCCATATCACCTGCCACTTGGTGAATCCATCTCAACACTACGTGTTTGACAGTGACACTTTTGAGTTAGTGTATTTTGTTTCCATGGTATTATTTAATTTGAGAAATTTTGTAATTGGAGTGTTGAAAGAAGGAATAATGATTATTAATCCCAAGTCATTATTCCCCAAGAGAATAATATATAGCATTATACTGCAAAAATCTCATAGCATTACCTTATATAGCATTATACTGCAAAAAAGTATAATACTTACATTATAAATTAGTCGTAGAAAAAATAATTATATTTATGTTCAAATTAAAGTACATCAAAGTATCATTATTTACACTATGAAAATACAAACGTGGCGTACAAATCGAAAATCGGCTGTGATTTTTTTGTCAAGATTCATTTCAGTAGCTGTCGAATCCTATTGCAACAGAAATGATATATGTAGAAAAAATATGTGAAAAATTTATTTGCCAATTTGCCAAATAAAAATGGACCATTTTGGAATTTATGAATTATTTTCATTTTGGATATTGTCGTTGAAATGTGTGAGTTTAGGGATATACAAAATTAGATAACTATAGATTTTCATTTATAACTTTGTGTTGTGAGCTTACAATTGAATCTGTAAAGTGCAAAATTATTTTCTTCTATTGGAACATAAGGAGTAAGTAATTTTATACGTTTCAAAGTTCAACCCAATATTATTTATTGCAAAGCTTTTTATGTGTTTTGATAATTCAAAAATATAACATGTATTATTGAGTACGTGAAGACGTGAAGCGGCTAAGTCGGAAAGTTATTCTTCAGAATAGTGGTCAAATTTTTAGAAGATTTATATACTGGCCAATTCGGAACGTTATTCTTTCAGAATAGTGGTCAAATTTTCAGAAGATTTATATTGAGACATACTGTATACAGATTTGACATAAATTTTTCAAAATATTCATTAGATAAATTTTCAGAAATTTCAGTGATGAGATATACTGGTCAACTCGGAAAGTTAATAACTCGATTTTCTCACGTAGTTAAGACATACTCGTAATCAAATTTTCAAATAATTTGTATTCAGGCAAACTGTATACAAATCTGGCATACAATTTTCAAAATAATCACGAGATAAATTTTCAGAAATTTCATTGTCTGTTAACTTATACTGGTCAACTTGGAAAGTAAATAACTCGATTTTTTCACCTATTTAAGACATACTCGTGGTCAAATTTTCAGAGGATTTGCACGTGAAGCACGTGAAGATTTAAACAGTAATACACTTAAGTACTGTTTCTCTCTTATTTTTATTTATTTCTAGATGTACATTTCTGTCACCTATCGATCAACCAGTCGTATGTGGCCATGTTCATTAGAATACTGGAGTATTTTTAATGAATTAGTTAGTTTTAATTTAATAACAGTCAATGTCTGCTGCTATGCGTTAGATAAATTTTCAGAAATTTCAGTAACTGGTGAGATATACTGGTCAACTCGGAAAGTTAATAACTCGATTTTCTCACGTAGTTAAGACATACTCGTGGTCAAATTTTCAAATAATTTGTATTCAGGTATACAAAACTGGCATACAATTTTCAAAATAACCACCAGATAGATTTTCAGAAATTTTATTGTCTGTTAACTTATACTGGTCAACTTGGAAAGTTAATAACTCGATTTTTTCACTTATTTAAGACATACTCGTGGTCAAATTTTCAAATAATTTGTATTCAGGCATACTGTATACAAATCTCGCTTAAAATTTTCAAAATAACCACTAGATAAGTTTTCAGAAATTCCATTGTCTGTTAACTTATACTGGTCAACTTGGAAAGTTAATAACTCGATTTTTTCACTTATATAAGACATACTCGTGGTCAAATTTTCAGAGGATTTGGACGTGAAGCACGTGAAGATTTAAACAGTAATACACTTAAGAACCTTTTCTCCACTAATTTTATTTATTTCTAGATGTACAGTGATGCTCACATAAATCTAGTACAAAAAATGACATTGCTGTATAAAATAGCTACTGTAACCTAATTTCTTGTATTAGATTTATGTGAGCATGACTGTACATTTCGGTGACCAATTGATCAACCAGTCATATGTGGCCACCTTCATTAGAATACTGGAGTATTTTTAATTAATTAGTTAGTTACAAATTAATAACGGTCAATGTCTGCTGCTATGGCTAATTACCGTCTACACTCTACAGGTAGCGTTCCATACATATAATTTTATCACTATTTATATATTTTATTACAATTAACGAAATAATTTGTGTATTAAAAAAAAATTATATGCTAAATTCTATAACTAATAAAAAACATATCAATATTTTTTTCTTCTCAAAAACATTTTTTTATGGGAAATACTACTGTAAAACAAACAAGAAATCATTGTTATAATTTCTTTGTGGGAAACAATGTTAATATCAACGCCGAAGCAAACTCCACACCTATATTTTTTATAAGCTTTATACCATTGAACCGTTTGGTGAGTGGAGTTATTGTAATTAATGCACTTGCTTTTCATAAGTTAAGGATACTGGTATTTTATTCCAAACAGGTTGCGTAAGGTGTTGGACAATATCCTTTATTAACCATCCAATATCCGTCCAATATCTATTGGACAATATTCCAAATGAAAAGCAGTATATTTGGACAGCAAACCGCAGCTACATACACCGGGGCTCTCGACAACACTGAAACTGGACGGACTCTGACCTCTCGACTTGACATGACGCCTGACCAAGTAAATAAAATGGGAATTCTTGAAACTGATTCTGAAATATGGGAAGTGCAATTTATGGTATTCTCAGTCTGAATTTTTAAATTATTGCAAAGAAAGAAATATTAAATAATATGTAGACAACACATTTTATGCTTGGTTTAGGTTTATTGTATTTAAAGTATCGATGAGCTATTATAAATTCAAATAATTATTATTGTTATTATTAATTATAATTGTTGTAGTGTCTAGTACTCTAAGTAGGTAGTGAAAAATAACTGAAAGAGTTGTGTTTTGAGTAATTGACAAATTACTTTTTACGTTTCAATAATTTACAGCTAGAACTCTTAAGTAGGTAGTGAAAAATAACTGAAAGAGTAGTGTTTTCAGTAATTGACAAATTACTTTTCACGTTTCAATAATTTACAGTTTCCGACACGTATCTGGTATCAACTCATAGTTATCCACCTTTCGCATTCAAAAGTTACCTACTACTCTGCTGGGATCACTCAAATTCGATAAATTTGGAGTTATCTACTTATAGTAGTGTACCCATGTATGTATGTAAAGCATCCATATTCATAGTGAAGTGAAATTGAATCATTTTATGGTGCAGACTACAGATTAAAAGTCGGCTGCTAAACTTATAAAGTGAAGCCGGAAAAAATGCGCGATTATAAAACACGCGTAAAAGTAGAGCACGTGGTCTGTGCTACTGAGTTGAGCGACAATTATGATTCTGTTTTATAGGCACGCTGTATAAATCTTAATTTCAATCAGTGGCATGTGCCGCAACCAACACTTTTATAATTAATTAGGTGGAACTATTAAAGTTCGCAAACTAATTACATCCAATTGCAGTGGAACTGGTAGTCGGTGAATTTCATGTATAACACATTCTATCTCGTCGCCAGCTTGAATATTTCATTCCTCCTCGCTGTAATATGTTTACGCCGCACGGTCACACGTTCCGGTGGTCGTTAACATTTCATCACCAAAGTTCTCGGACTGGAGTTTTCGGGGCCCGTCAAATTTCCCGATGGCCCCTAATGATACATTTGTGTATTCGACGATTTGAATAATAAAACGAGGCCTGCAAATGGCGCACACCGCTTACGGAACGTGACATTAAGTTGGGCAAGAAGACATGCATGGAGCGCGCTGGAAGCGCGCGCGCTTACCCCTCGCATTCACCACTTTTTCATAGGCGAAAACACACACGAGTGCTGAAAAATAGCCAGGCATTTGCGTGAATTATTCAAGGATGGCCGGCGACGTACACGATTAATAATTCAATTGTGGGGCTTCAAGTGTGCACGTGAACAGTCATCATGTCTCGTGGAGCTATTTTGTGTAGAGGCGTTAATAGAAATAAACTCATTTATTCAGTATGTGGAGGTCAGGGGGAGGCTTAACTTCATCAACAATGAAGACATCACAATTTAAATATTTACTCTATTAAGGCTGAAATTTAACGCAAGCTGCGGAGCGCTTTTATAATAATTGCGGTCCGTCTAATTGATATGATCCACCGGAAATTACGCCCATTATAAAACGTATGCATAAGCAACTACACTACACAAATATTAATCTTTAGTACTCACACAAACGTTTATAAAATTACTGGCAGAAATCCTTATAACAAAATAATAACAAACTAAACTGGTTATATGCACAAGTGTAATCACATCACTTTGTGGAAAACTCACTGGAAATTCACGTCGTGGAGCACGCGTATTTACGGCACCTGAATCAACAAGCACGATCGAGCCTCCGCGTTCGACTAACGTTCACGTCAGACTAACATGACCACATTGAGAATAAACCACCGTCAAACGCGATTGGGATCTCCTCTCCAACCTCGTGCGCTCAAGCACTGGTCGGGGCCCCTGCGTCGCTTTCGCACCAGCAGCTTTCAGCGGTTTTCAGCGGCTTCAGGGGCACACTCAGGCGGCGTCCTCCAGGTGCACCGGCACGCTCCGGTGGCGCGGAAAACGCGCGCCCCAACCCCAAAAAACACCGCTTTCCGCGCCCTTAGAGACGAGTTTCGCCTAATTCACCCCTAATTGTGGTGGGGGCGAGCCGAAGTGGGGATGCGTGTGCTTCCCGAAGAGGGGGCAGAAACCCTCAAACAAGCAAGAGATGCATTCTCGATTTCGTTATTTGGCTTTTCAGTTTTCTACCTGGCTGTCAGCTTCGTGGGTCTGTTTTGTTGATTACGTGCAGGACTTTGAGTTATTGAGCATCGACAGGGAAGCTCGCCGCATTTGCCTGCGCGATTTCGAGCGAATTAATAACGGGGTAGTGAAAAAAAAATGCGCCGGTAACGTGTCGAGTGCATTTTAACGATTGCATGGCGTGAGCAGTGGTGTTAATAAATTATTCGAGTTTTTCTAAATCGCACTTTCCATCCATCATTATGATAATAACCCCGCAGCGCGAACAATAAAATGTATGCTTACATTTCATTCGCAACACCAGAAGTCATAAAATGACCAAATTTTAAACCAGACATTGGTAAAAGCACGATGGAGTTTCAGGGAAAACAATTTAGAAATAAAAACTTATAGGTATTTCTTAAATTAATTAACCATACTACAAAATACTTATTTTTTGTATTTCAAGACTGTAAAAGAAAAACATTTACACTATAAATTATGTTCATAATGCTTCCTGTCCTGTTGTCATTCCCCTAGGTTTCATTCTCAGAGGATGGTCCTGTTCTTCCTCCGAATCTGGTGTTTTAGGGGAATATTTTTATAAAACTAAGTAAATTCAGAGTTTTCCCATTTATTTTCTTCTCTTAAAACTTGCTGAGAAAGATCCCGATTTCATTAGAAATGCTGTTTAAAGTTTTACATTAGGCTCACATTGTCTAGAACGTGAAGGTGGCCATTTCGAATATTTATTAAAATAACGTATCATTCCTTACCTGTTCCTGCTACCTGATTAATTATTTGTTCTAATTCGTTCATGGTGTCTATACTCAGCGCATCCGTGGTTGTTAAATATTGAAATAATGTTACAAATTGTTCTCATTGATGGAGTTGGCTATCGGGATAAGTGACTGAAAAACGTCACCCACATTACTTATGATCTGATTTGCATGGTATAAAATAAATTTCACAAATAAAGACTTGACTTTACCTGAATGATCTTAAATGACAGCTAGCTAGACACATTTTTTTACAAGTTAATGGTATAATTGGTTGCATAGCTAATACTCGCAAATTGTTGACATGTGTATTTTAAAATTGAACATAAGGTCGTTGTATTGACGTCACCGACCTAGTTTTAAAAATGGCTCGGTTTAATTTTTGTGTGTGTATTCTTGTAGATCATTTTAAGTACTTTTCACCGGTCTGGAGTTTTAGTAGGGTTGTACCACGAAACTTTTGAAAAAATATGTTAAATTCTAGTTGTGACTGTATTTGTTAGGAACATTATCCCTAACTGGCTATCGACCAACGTGGGTCTTTCCGCCGTGTGATTTGTGTAAATGTGTGTATTGAGTTAGGGCTTGCTACTCTAGAAATTCGCCCCCGATCTCTAGAGCGCCGTTAATGAGCTCCCAACGGCGAATGGCACTAGTTTCTCATTACAAATGTACAACCTGTACTGGGGCTCGAACCGAGGTCTTCGTGCATGCTAAGCACGCGTTCTAATCTGTCAGCCAAACTAGCGGGGTTAAATATTATTAATGGTCTTTTTTTATTTTTTCTCCAAATAAACACATATAGTATTAAATTGGACGGCTACAATTTGACGAAGAGAAACGAAATTAAATGTCTTCATTAGTTTGTTATGACCTTAACTTTTTTTTTTAATTGGTTGGTATAATTTTTATGGTGTACTTATTTTTGTAGATTGTTTTTGTACTTTTCGTCTATAAAAAAATTGTTTATGGTGTACTTATTTTTGTAGATTTCTTTAGTACTTTTCGTCTATAAAAACATTTAATAGGGTTAGTATGTTTTTCTTTTCAAAATATGCAAAAAAAAAAGTTTGGGCTAATAGACCATTTAATCGAAAATTCCGGAGAAACAAAATAATTGCTCATAATCAAGCAACCTTTAAAAACTAGTTTTACTAAAGAAACAGTGCTTTGTAAGCCATGCTCCATTCTTGCAAACTTACGTCAGCTGGGAGCAATTCTGTCGGGAAAATGATCGGCTTAAAGCCTCTGCGATTGAATACAATTTTATAACTCTTAAAATAAAAACGTGTAGCAAAATTTTCCATTTTAGAATAGTGAACAGTAAACAAAATGAATTGCTTTTGACACTTTGAAACGTCAAATAAGCGATGCAGTTCTTTAAAGCTTGCTTAATTATTATGACCAATTGTTTGTTCCAGATAATTTCGGATTTAACAGCCTACTAGCTCTACAAGAATACACAAAAACATATACCTTGTCATAAAAAATTGTCAGGGGCGTCACAACAAGTAAATGAGCGTGTTAAAATTAAATTATAAAACAGTCAAACAGTAACAGTAATTTACAAACAGTCCTAGATATTTTACTGTTTTAGTGTTTTTTTAGTTCCTTTTTTCCTTTTTCCTTTTTATATTTGTTATTATGTAGTTAATGATTGTGTTATTTCCTCTACAGCTGGTGTGTGTGTGTAGTTTTACTTTATTATTATTACCTTTGTTTGTCGTTAGTTTATTGTCTTTTGTGTGTATTTGGTTTATTTGATTGCATTTTCTTCTGTTTTCTGTTTGTAATTGTGTTCCATATTTTTTCAGGATTGTTTGATTTTCTTTTTTTTTGTAGTATCGGTCTTTTGATTTCTTTATTATTTTTGTTAGTTCTTTTTCATATTCCTATATTTGTCTTCTATCGGTTTGTTTTCTATATTCTTTTGGTGGTTCTTGTACTGTTTATTTTTTTCTTTGATTAGTTTTGTTATTTATTTTGTCATCCACGGGCTGTTTGTTCTGCTGATCATTGTGATTGTTGTTCTGTTCTCTGTTATTAATTGTTGTAGTTTTCCGAATAGTTCTTCATATGTTTGTATGTTTTGTTTTTCTGTTCTCTGTCATTATTTGTTGTAGTTTTCTTGATAGTTCTTCATACGTTTGTATGTTTTCAAAGTTTGTTTTAGTGATTATTTTGTTTATTTGAGAATGTTTGTTTTTTGTGATTTGTTTTTTCGTTTGTTGGTAGTATTTCTATTCTTGTTTCGTTTTTGTTTTCATGTTTGTTATTATGTGGTCAATAATTGTATTATTTCCTCTGCAGTTTGTGGATGTGTAGTGTTCATTGCCTATTTTGTTTAGTATTTTGTTTCAGTTTTCATTTATTATTTTTTTATAATCTTTATTATTTAATTGTGATTGAAGGTGGACTAATTACTATTACTTTGGTTTCAGTCTATGTTTATGTATTCCATGATGATGTGCTTTGTTTTTCTATTTAGGGTGTTTTCTTTTTCTGAGTGTGTTTTGAAATGTTTCGATTTTTACCTTTGGTAGTTTAGAGACAGTTGTGATGTGTAGGCTTTTCTCTATTATTTTTATTATCAATATTTCTATTTCTTCCATGAATGTTTTCATTATTAGCTTGTATTGTATGTCTTCTCTTATTGGACTAAACCTCCTCCTTGTTTATTAGTTCTGGATAGGTATTCGGTCTGAAAATCATTTATGTTCTGTAAATCTTCTATGTTTTTGTGAGCCAAGTTTCTGTCAATGCCATTATGTGTACAATAATTCTATTTCTTCAATTATTGTTTTCATTATTAGCTTGTGTTGTATGTCTCTTATGTATATGGCTAAACCTCCTCCTTTCTTATTATTATTAGTTCTGGATAGGTATTCGGTCTGAAAATCTTTTATGTTGTGTAAATCTTCTATGTTTTATGTGAGCCATGTTTCTGTCAATGCTATAAGGCGTGCAATATTTTTATTTCTTCTATGAACGTTTTCATTATTAGCTTGTATTGTATATCTTCTCTTATGTATATGGACTAAACCTCCCCCTTTCTTATTAGTCCTGGAAAGGTATTCCGTCTGAAAATCATGTATGTTGTGTAAATCTTCTATGATTGTTTTGAGCCATGTTTCTGCCAATGCTATAATTTGTGCAATATTTCTTTTTCTTCTATTAATGTTTTGAACCATGTTTCTGTCAATGCTATAATTTGTGCAATATTTCTATTTCTTCTATGAATGTTTTCACTGATAGCTTGTATTGTGTGTCTTCTATTATGTATATGGCTAAATCTCCTCCTTTCTTATTAGTTCTGGATAGGTATTCGGTCTGAAAATCATTTATGTTGTGTAAATCTTCTATGTTTTTGGTGAGCCATGTTTCTGCTATTATGTGTGTTTTATCTTGTTTTAGTGCTACTGTTTCTAGTTCATCATTTAATAATTTATGGATCTTATGTTATGTAGATATATTTTCATTTCTTTGTTTGTTTGTGTTTGTTTGTTTGTTGATTCTTTCATTATGTTTGTTTTATGTTTGCAGGGTTTCCTGTTTCTAAAAAAGTTATTCTGTTGTTTAATCTATTTTTTTTCATTTCCAACTCAATTTGGCCAGAGGTCTTCTTTGTAAATTTCTTCTAAGTATTTGATTGGTACTCCTATTCGATAGTTTGCTGTGTTGTATTTGTTTAGTATTTTTGTTACTTCTATGTTGGTGTCTTCTTCTTGTAGATTTTCTTTTGTGTATTGTTTTATCTTTTCTAACTTTGTTTCTTTTTCTATTCTTGTTATGCATAGCCAAGCTCTTGTTTCTTTTGGGTTGGTGCCCCTGAAAGTTGTTTGGTTATTCTCTGCTTTGCTTGTTATTTTGTTTTTTTTTCTATGTTCTGTTTTACTTGTTTGCAATTATCCAAAATACTTCAATATTTCAATTATTAATTGAGAAATATAAGAACATCTTTTTCGCAAAAAACTTTGCGTATTAAAGGTGTTCTGACTCTTATTTCAAAATTATTTCACAAGCTCCGAAATGTTTTTAATTAAAAGAAGTAACTTTCCATTCAAGCAATTGTTATACGAGCAATTCGAGGAATTTTCTGTTCGAGGAACTATTTTTCGATCAATTGATTTCGAGCATGGTTTTCACTCAATATAATTCATATATAACTTTTACTGAGTGAACTTATCGAATGATTAGAAATAATCTTTTCGAATTTCGAAGGTTTATCGAATGATAAATATTTATAGATATTTTGAGCAAATTTTCTGTATCTTTGTTTTATTTGAAATTCTCCTGGAGATTAGTCGGTGAGTGAGTATCGGTAAACATTGACCTACCCAAACAGTCTATACAGTATGTTAACTTTAAAAATACTTTTTGTGTTGACACGAAGATAACTCGCATTCACGTGAATGTGAATGCGAGCAAACAGGCTTTATCTTGCGGCGTGTGTGATAAACTAAACACACGCCTTTATCTAACTTCCATGGCTGTGCATTCCCTAGGTGAATTAATTGATGACGTGTAATTACATTGTGCAAATGCAATTACAATTAAGTTAAAATGTAATTGTGCAAGGCGCCCCCGCTCACCGAAAAAGCGCGGAATTAGTGGCGCGCATATTGAGGAGCCATCTGCAATTTACGTGCATAATTTACGGTTATCGCGGTATATAACGAGGGGATGATCATTAAATACGGCAGGCAATTAACGTTTCTTTTATGCAGCGGCGGCCAGAATCAATGGATTCCATATAATTAGTGTATAAAACGGCGCGCGTAATTTATGCTCTCACATTAGAGTGTAATTGTGGGCCATATTTCATGCGACTTAGTTCGTAAATACATAAAATTTCGGTAGTAGATCACTGGTTATTGCCACCCCCGGGCAGCACGCTTACTCACCGCTCCTCCATGCCATTTATTAATTTTAAAAGGGAGGATTCTTTGTGTGTGCGCCACGCTGCATATCTTATTACGGATTTTATTGCAGTTTTAATTAATTGTGTTCAATGCGCTCAGTGTTTGTGTATTAGTGCCCATGGGGCGCAGTGCACGCATTATTTAAATCCAGTAGCACCCCTTGTTATTATTGGAAAGCAGTTTATTGGAATTTTTCCATTTTATGTAGTGGGGTGCATCGTGCAAGCAGTATCATTAAACACTGTTATTGGACCTTGAACAATCCAAGATTTATTTAACATTAATCTTCTTTGATTAATGAAATGATTCGATTCAATAATGGCCTTGGATGCATCGGTTACTCAGTCAATAAGCCACTAGGCCAATTTCTAGTAGAGCCTTTGTAAGCCGGTGCACACTAATGGGAGTATTTCTGAGAATTTCGAACCTCTCGAACGGCATAGACTTCTCACAAGACGAACAGTAGGGTTCCAAGCCAAATGACACCATTATTCCTCCCATTGTCATGAATTTATAACGAAAGCTTGTAAGCCTGTTGTTTTACCTTTTAAACATAGAAATACCAGACAACTCATTTCAAATATCTCAAAATTTAATTTTTCAAAACACAAATAACATGTGTATAATCGTATCACTTATACAACTACTTAAAAGAATAATTGCATATTCCAAAAAACTTCATTATTATTTTTTTTAAGTTTTAAGTAACTAATGATTGCAGGTAGAAACAAAAACAATAAAAATATGCGATAATTCTTTGAAGTAGTGTAGTTATGTATATAAAAGTATATTATGTATACGTAAGTTATGTATATATAAAAATCTAATTTTCTATCAAACGTTATTAAATTGCGGTGATTATAGTTTCGACCACATTAACAGGTCATTATCAAACTTATAATAAAAATAAAAATTATTATTATAAGTTTGAAAAGTTTTTATAAGTTTTTATAAGGTCGAAACTATTAATAACCATAATTTAATAAAGTGTGATAGCAACAAATTAAAAAATTGCATTCTTTATTTTTACATAATGTAGCACGAAGTACTCCTCCAGTTTTAGCAAAAATGTAGCATGAACTAAAAGACTCAAATTTTAACAAAATCTTGATTTATACAGATTTCCTAATAATTATCAAGATTTCTGGAGATTTTTCATTCATTTCCAGATGAAAACATGCAAATTGTTTGAAGTTTTTTTAATAATTCCAAAGGTTTCTCAATAATTTTCGAGATTTCCACAGATTTCCCAATAAATATCAATATTTGCAGAGATTTTTGAATGAATGCCAAGATTTCCTAATAATTTCAATTACCTAATTTTCCCAAACAATTTTCGAATTTCTATAGAAAGCCTCCAGTTTTAGCAAAAATGTAGCATGAAGTAAAAGACTCCAATTTTAACAAAATCTTGATTTGTACAGATTTCCTAATAATTATCAAGATTTTGGTAGATTTTTTATTCATTTCCAGATCAAAACATACAAATTCTTTGAAGTTTTTTTAATAATTTCAAACGTTTCTCAATAATTTTCGACTCTTCCGCAGATTTCCCAATAAATATCAATATTTGCAGAGATTTTTGAATGATTGCCAAGATTTCCTAATAATTTCAATTACCTAATTTTCCCAAACAATTTTCGATTTTTTATAGAAAGTCTCCAGTTTTAGCAAAAATGTAGCATGAAGTAAAAGTCATGATTTTAACAAAATCTTGATTAATACAGATTTAGTAATAATTATCAAGATTTCTAGAGATTTTTCATTCATTTCCAGATCAAAACATGCAAATTGTTTGAAGTTTTGCAATAATTCCAAAGATTTCTAAATAATTTTGGAGATTTCCACAGTTTTTCCTATAAATATCAATATTTTCAGAGATTTTTGAATGATTCCCAAGATTTCCTAATAACTTCAGTTACCCAATTTACCCAAACAATTTTCGAATTTCTATAGATATCTCAATAATTCTTAAGATTTTGATTACTCAGTAATTTTGAGATAATAAAAATCAGAAATGATTGACATGATTATTGATCACATGTTTTTCATTCTCCAAATTTGGCGATAAATAAAAAATATTGAGAGATTTTTAAATATTGTCAAATTTCTAGAGATTTTTCGTTACAATAGAAAAGAATAGAATATATTTTCATGCCTGTCGTCATACGACTTACACAAGTCAAATTAATAAATAAATTAAGTATTAAAAAGATTTTTACAATACCATACCACATTACAATGCGTAAAAGAAAATCGAAGACACCACAAGCATGATAATTATCATGATTTTTGGAGATTTTTCACCAATTTTGAGATTAAAAATGCAAACTGTTTGAAATTTTTCAACAATTCTCAGGATTTTATAATAATTTGAGAGATTCCCACATATTTTCTAATAAATATCAATAATTGCAGAGTTTTTTTAATCATTCCCAAGATTTTCAAATCATTTTCGAGATTCAAACAGATTTCCTGATAATTATCATGATTTCTTAAGATTTTTCATTAATTTTAAGATAAAAAAATACAAATTGTTTGAAATTTTTCAATAATTCCAAAGATTTCTCAATAATTTTGGAGATTTCCACAGTTTTTCCAATAAATATCAATATTTGCAGAGATTTTTTAATGATTGCCAAGATTTCTTAATAATTTCAATTACCTAATTTTTCTAAAGAATTTTCGAATTTCTATAGATTCTTAAGATTTTGATTACTCGGTAATTTCGAGATCATAAAAATCAGAAATGATTGACATTATTATTGCTCACGTGTTTTTCATTCTCCAAATTTGTCGATAATTGAAAAATATCAAGACATCAAACTAAAATCGGAATTTTACGCTCTTTTGAATGATATTAAAATCCAATATTGCGGCCAAAAGAAAATCAAAAGTTGAGTATGAAAATTTGGGCATCTAGTCGGCGCAAAAAATGTTTGGTACTGTGATCAGAAAACTGACGTCAAAAAATGTAAGAGTGCCAAGTTTCGTAAAATTTCCTTCAAAAGTAAAAAAGTTATAATAGAAAAAGGAAAGTGCACTTTTTCAATTTTTCAGCGATATTTCAGGAACTGTGCAAGATATCCCGGATTTCGTTTCAGAATATTGAAAGGCATAAAAATGAGAAACTTTTATCCCATTTGACCAACTATGTATATATTACCGTTTAATAGATCTTAATGGGCGTCGTAAAAGTGACCACCCTGTATACAATTTTTTTTCTGCTAGGTCATTTTCAGTCATTTAAAATTAACTAGTTTAATCAAGTTTACTGAAATCTTGATTATTTAACGAAGGCCACTATGGACTATGGCTAATTGCTACCACTCCATGTAATCTTCGTTCCACATATTTTCCTTCATCGTTAGTATTTTGATTAAATTTAAAGGTAATTGGAAACCGTAAACTTTATGACTTGGAACAAATAAATGATCTGTCTCTGTGGGATGATTTTTATACAGTTCCACATAATTGTCTGTGGCTCTATTATGAGGGACCGTCCCAAATCGAGAAATTCACAGGGGCGTTTCTGAGAATCCCTGACCTCTCTGCAGGTGGCAAACGCTGCCCAAAAGTGGTGCGCTTCCTGACCCAAATGGTAGCTAAAATACCCTAAATTTTAAATGCAGCCCTATTGAATTGCAAATGAGCTGCCTTTAAGAGCCGGATACACCGTATTGAAAATGTAATTCCGCAAATTTCGTCCTGTGAGCTAATTTAATGACATAATCATGTGAAATTTTTTGTGACTATTTTTCTTAATTACTACCTCACGGCTACACAACGTTTTTTTTTTTTACTTTTAGAATAAATATTTTTTATAACATATTTTTCTAAACTTAAAATAATCGTTCTGTAGCCGGAATAAGGTTTGAATATTGTGGTCATTTCATTTTGTTTCACCAAATTATTTCAAATAATAACGAAATGAGAAGACATTTTACATTAATAAACTTGCGATCCATATAGTAGCGCCTCTACGGACTGTTTGTAGAATTAACCTTGGGGCCGCCTTCGCCGTATTTTACGGTTGGCCCGGCCACAAAATCTCACAAAGCGGCCCTTTATGACATATTGAATATTGAGATGACGAAGAACGACCTGCAAACTCTCAGACGCTCGACTCGACGAACTCATTGTGAAATAGGTAAAGGCAAGCCTATTGACAATCACGTCTAATCAAATAAAACTCTGAGAAAACCTTTTCAACATAATTTTGTCAATAATTGTTGTTTCGTACAAAAGATGCGCACTTTAAGATTAAGTTTGATTGTGTTCTGGTTTACTTTATTTCATAACAAATGGTAATTTGTATAATGGTATGCCATTTAATATTTTACATATAATAAGGGTGCCATAAAAACCATCAGAAAATATATGTCATTAAGATGAATAAGAGGAAACACCGGACTATTGATCATACTGAGATAAGGTACTCTTTCTTCTCTCATAATCCATGCCGCTATTGCTATTTAATCCTTGGGCCCGTCGGATTACTTACAATTACTCCAATTAGTCCTTAATCTTTAGGTGAAACAGGTATAGCTTATAGGTATAGGTATAGGTAGGTATAGTTTAGGTGAAACAGTCTCTGTTACATCTTGCTAGATCTTAGTCGTAATTTGTATTGTGGTGCGTCAGGATGTTGTCGACACGTAAGAATCTCAATTTAAGTAAAAAGCGAAAATCATTTGGGAAAAGAATGCAAAGTGTTCGAAACTATAAGAAAGGTAAGTAATATATGCATTAATGTTAAGCAATTTGTAATGTTAACGTGGAAACATGTATATATACCGGGTGAGTTTTTTCAGATGTTTAGTATGGGGATCTCAGAAACTAGCGGAGATAGAGGAACGATTAAATGGGGAAAGAATTGCAGTTTTACGAGTTCAATTTCATAAGCTTTTTTTTTTTTGAAAAAATTGCATGTCTAACTAGATATCTCGAAAAAATATATTTTTTGTTATTTGATTCGGTGCCTATGGATCTGTTATTATTGACTTTAGAACACATGTATAGAGGAAAAAGTTATACGTAATTATATGCACACAATCTAACCGATTATTTTATTAAAGCTATAATTTTTGAGTTATGAGATAAAGTTGAGTTTTTTTTAATGGAAACCATAGTTGGCCATGACTTTATAAAACAGGCCCTTTTTCAACATTACATAAGTACAAAACTACTAAACAGGGAATGACAGACGATAAATTGAGAAACAAAACAAGCATATTAGAACGTAACTAAAGTAGTATCAAAACCACGTAATTAAAGTTAGGAACGTATTTAAGACTAAATATGGTCAAAAGGTTCACCACTATGATTAATGCACACCTTTTTAAAACAGAATTTGTTGCTTTTCTAACGGAGCGTCCATCAATATTAGCAAAAACTTGTAACTTGTAAGTACAGCTTCTCTAAGGTCATCTACTGTGACGTACGATGATTGATACACTCTATCTTTTACCATTCCTCATAAATAGAAATCTAAAACAGAGAGATCGGGAGATCGGCCACCTCTATAATTGTCGTTTATATCTATCAATTGTTTCTATAACGTACTACTTCGAATAGTTCGAAACTGAAAAGAAAAAAAATCCCATAATTTAATTATTTATAAAAATACCTATGTAATATGATATATCACTAGAATCGTTGAAAAAACGCCATTTTTTATAAAGTCATGGTAGACTATGGTTTCCATTAGAAAAAACACAAGTTTGTGTCATAACTCAAAAATTATAGCTTTAATAAAATAATCGGTTAGACTGTATTATTAAGCATATAATTTCCTATAACTTTTTTTTACACATGTTTTCTAAAGTCAATAATAACAGAGCAATATGCTCCGAACGAAATAACATATTTTTTTTTGAGATATCGAGTTACAATTTTTCCAAAAATTGAAAAGCTTATGAAATTTAACTCGTAAAACTGCAATTCTTTCCCCTTTTAATCGTCCCTCTATCTCCGCTAGTTTCCGAGATCCCAATGCTAAACATCCGAAAAAACTCACCCTGTATATATATATATTTTTTAAATCCATGTCAAGTACTATACATTTGTGTATTGAAATACATATATATATATATATATATATATATATATATATATATATATATATATATATATATATATATATATATATATATATATATATATATATATATATATATATATATATATATATATATATATATATATGGTGAGTCATTAGTATGGGAAAGCTCTATTACACCTACACCGTTACTGATTTTGAAATGAACTAAATTTCACTGCAAACTGGAGGCCAAAGTGCAGTTTGTAAAATTATTTAGCCCTTTACAGGGTGTTCTATTTTTGCAGAATCCAGAATGCAGAATGTAAAATCCATAGGCACACCCTATATTTTATTACTTAGTCATATTCAGTGTCTCATTATACATATTTTTTTCCTATATTTTTTCTCTCATTAATACGACAGCCACACTCATTAATTCATTAATTGAACTACGTACAATAAAGTTTAAATAAACATTTACTTCATTTCTATATCATTTTTCCATAGCTTTCCCATACTTATGACTCACCCTGTATGTTATATATAGATAACACATATCCCCATTTATCAGTTTGTCTATGTTTACAGTAGGAAAAAAAGAATCTATCATAGACGAATTGATCACTGTAGTAGAGCCTGTTGATGATATCGAGGTGATGGAGGAAGATCGTCCAATAACTGCGTCTGAAGAATCACCGGAAATACGTCAAAATGTGGCCTCTCTCCTGGACCAAGCTCTGAACCTCTCTCCTGGACCAATTGGCATGAGTGCCGATCCCGATTTTCCATATGGTAAATAATTAGCGCATATATATTTTTTTAATTGAGTCTCGAAAATAAGATTCGGAATAAAACTTCAACCTTGCCAGAATGCCAGAATCATAACTGTGCAAATTTAGTGATTGTTAAAATTAAAATCGTGTAAATCGTATCTCCGAAACGCCCTATTTCAATATCAAATATTAATTATTTTGTAATTGGTGCAATGTTTTACATTTTCAGCCGAAAAAACAATTTATGGCAGAAGAGTGGTGGATTTCCAATACTTTTTTAATAGGTTATTAGAAATAAGCAATCATGGCTTAAGATTTGGTTGTACACTAAGTAATGTAGTAATTATTGGTGAAACTTTAAAAGGCATTAACACTCAAATTAAATTAAGATGCAATATGTGCTCAGATATATTTTTATTAGATGCGTGTAATCCTATGAAAAATCCAAATTTTGACGCTGTATTGGGGGTGGTAGGATTTGGTTCGGGGTTTTCTCATTTACAGCAGGTTAGTGCAGCTTTGGATATTCCTTGCATGAATTTTAAAACTTATCAAATTGAATCGCAAAAGTTGGGACAATATTGGGAAGAAATATCGTTATCGTCCATGCAAGAAGCAGCTGAAGAGGAGAAACAATTGGCGATAGAGTGTGGTGATGTTACAGTAGACGGAATTCCATTTGTTACAGTTGTTTGTGATGGAACCTGGGCCAAACGAAGTTATAGGAGAAATTATAATTCACTTTCAGGGGCTGCAGTAATAATTGGCTATAAGACTCGAAAAATATTATATATAGGTATTAAGAACAAATATTGTATAACTTGCAAAAGGGCGGAAAATAAAAAAGAGACGGCAAAAATACACGCATGCTTTAAAAATTTCTCCGGGTCTTCAACATCAATGGAATCAGATATATTGTTAGAGGGGTTCTTGGACAGTGTAGAAAACTTAGGTCTGATTTATAAAAGCATGATCGCCGATGGTGACAGCAGCGTGTATAAAAAGATATGCGATGCCAAGCCTTATGGTCATATTTTAGTAGAAAAAATTGAATGTAGGAACCATTTGTTCAGAAATTTATCCAACAAAATTTATGATTTTTGTAGAGATTCTAAATTAGCACCACCGTTCATAAGAAATAGAGTAAAACAATGTATATTGCGACTAAGGAAAGGAATCACGTGTGCTATATTACATAGAAGTAAAGAAACATTTTCTGTTGATATTAAAATTTCTAAATTAAAACATGATATAAAAAATTCAATTTATCACATTTTTGGCAAGCACGATGATTGCGATTCTTATTTCTGCGGAAAAACAGAAGAGGATGTTCAGTTTATAAACGAGTTAAAACAAACACTTCTGTTTTCCAAAGTTGAAGATAGTCTTACGTATTTGGCAAGTCATTCGAAAAGTTTACTAAAAAATGTAGACAACAACATGGTCGAACAATTCAATTCAAAAATAGCAAAGTTTACTGGGGGTAAAAGAATCAACTTTTGTTTAAAAAACTCATATAGGATGAGATGTATGGGTGCGTGTATCTCTCATAATAAAAATAATATATTATCAACTACCAAGAAACATATAAGCCCTGGTTTTATATATAGAAACACTGAGACATATGAATCTAGATATGCACAAAAAAGAATGTTATCCGATAGAAGGAAGGTCAGACAAAAGGGTGTTCATAATTCCGCCGACAAAGACTATGGTGATGCTTGTCAGAGACCTGATGTCGATGAGTCTGAGTATACAAACTTACAAGTTGATTTGTTCGAAAAGCTTCATAAAAATCAAAATAATTGGGAAGTCATCGAAAAGAACACCAGGCAACAAAGCAATAATTATTTATGGAATGACATTCGAAAAAAAATGTTAACTGCATCAAATTTTGGCGTAGTTTGCAGAAGAGGAACTAATACAAGCACCCGAAATATGGTGAAAAACATAATATATTCCGGGAATAAGCTAAATGTACCAGCTATCGCATTTGGCGTAGCCCATGAGATAGATGCCATAAACAGCTTGTCTGAAAATTTAAAAGAAAACATTGACAACTGCGGAATTTTCATAGATCAGGAATACCCATTTTTAGGGGCTTCGCCAGATGGCATTATTGGTAATGACTATCTTGTCGAAGTAAAATGCATATTTTCTTGCCAAGACCTGACACCACAGCAAGGAATCGATCTACGAAAAATTACTTTCTGGAATAAAAATGGCAGGGTAAATAAGAAACATCGCTGGTATTATCAAATACAAGGTCAATTACACATATGCCGTAAAATGTATTTATACTTTGCAGTTTGGACACCTAAAGGGATAAAGCATGAAAAATTTGAAAGAGACGATGACTTTTGGTCAAACGAAATGGAGTCAAAATTGATACACTTTTATAATAACTGCCTACTACTGGAGATTTTAGATCCTCGGCGTCTTAGAAATATGCCCCTGAGAGACATAAAATAAATAAATTTGGTTTTATGTTATTATTATTGTAATTTTATGTTAAATACGTTGTTTAGTTGCTAAATCTTAAAACTTTTCGCATTTTTTTAAATTGTATTTTATGTTTTCTATTACTTTGTTTACATTGGGGTTTGCTAGATTATCACTTCTATTTTTTGTTTGTTTTTGTCATAAAGTTGCTTTGCCTCTCAATCAACGTTGAAGATTAGATATTTTTAATGGTTTGTAGTTTGCCTGCGAAAAAAATATAGTTAATTACTTTAATTTTCTTTTTATTTATAACCTTTACAACCTTATAATTTCAGTATACTTAATCGTATTATAAAAATATGTAATAAATCATGTGTTCCATTGTTTTCTATTAATGTAACGCTGTATTTTTTATTTAATAATCTGTGATTTAATTTGTTGTTTTGTAGTTTTTGTATACATGTTCTGCTTATAATAAAAATATTTTCTTTTTATTAAAATATCTGACTTTTTAATTTATAACGGTTGATCATATACTTGTAATTCCTAAACATTATTGGGCATCTAACCGCGACTAGGGAATCTTGGTAAAGTCTACGGATGTCGAGCCTCCAGAGCCGCTATCCGGCGCGACCGCCGGGATCCACTAATCCGCGGTAACTGGAAAACGCCCTATGCCAAAATTCGGTACCGCCTACCCATTTCCTTTGCACCCCCGATGCCCCGCAGTAGAAAGTAGCTTGTCGCTACAACCGGCTCTTAAATGGTACCACTTATTTCGAATATGTATAGTCTGAATAATACATTTCGAACAAAAAAAAACTTGAAAACATTTTTACGAGATGCTGTAAATATGCCATCGTAAGTTATAGCTGTCAATTGTATCAAACGTAAACTAATATGTTTAATTAAAATTAGTTAAATTGGTTATTTAACGAGGCATATGAGTACAATATTTCTGGAGAGACAGCGTGGCATAGCAATTTAAGGCTCCGTCTAATTGATAGTGCGTTTGATTCTCGCCCAAAATAATATTAAAATTATTGAATTTTACACATTCGAAAAGAGTTACTGTCTGAAACTTAGAGCACAATGCGGGAAACTGTGACTTGAAATCCGTTTAAAAAAATCTTTCTCGCAATCCTCTCTACTAGTAGCAACTTTTCCGGGGTATTAGAATGTGATTTGAAAACTGTTTCAAAATTCACTCCGGTCTGGATCACTGCAACGTCTGCTATTTTTGCTAATATTTTCTTGATTCGTCCAGTTTTTTACTTTCATTTACGTATAAAGTATTGCATTCATATAAATTTTCGGAATCGAGTTTTCTGCGGAAATATCCATTTTCGAGTGTTTTTATTTAGAAAGTGGTGTTTGAAGAGGTGTCTGTCTGTATGTCTGCCTATGTGTGTGTCTTTGGCCTCTCTACAGAAGACTGAAAATTGACCTGCAAATTAATATTTAAGCTTTTAAAAAACACTGGTAGGTCTTCGTGATTTTGGTTGAAATCCACTTAATTTTTTTAAATTATTTGTAGAACCTAAATATGTTTGTTTTTACACAAAAAAAAATGAGCAGTGGCACACCTTTAAATGTTTGCCTCTATAAATAATACATTTCAATACGTTCGAGGCATTCCGAGGAGAAGCAAAGGAACTACATCTGAAGATATGTGTGTCCACCGTAATTACTGCCTCCACTAACCCTTTCTTATGGTTATCCTCATATTTATGGAGGCCAGTGCTGCGGGTGAGAAGCACAAAAGAAAATAAATAAAACGCATTGTGGCCGCCGAAAAAATAACACACACTCACACTCAGTCGTGGTACAATAATAAATGCACAGTGTACACAAACACGACGCGTTCCCAGAAGGCAATAATTCCCGCTTATCAAAATTCGAGTCCGCATTCAGAGGCGTCAAGTTCGGGCACAAAGGCTCTTAATCCTTCCGGCCGAAGGCGAGCCTCGAATGCATAAAAGGGCCCTTCCCTCGATATGTTCAGAACTTATTAACGAGTCATAGCCGAGTTTTAACTTTACGGCATAAATATTTACCGAGCTAAATGTTCGCACCTCGGGCGCCGCCAAACAATGCGCCGAATATCGATCTTCGCCCCCGGGGCTCCTCGGAACCGCCCCCACAGAACCACCCCCGCGAACTGCTAAGTGCAGAAAAGCGTTCGGAGGGTTTTTTTTTGCGATAAGGACGTATATATACGCGCTTGGAAACTTTAATGCGAACTTACAAATAAAGATGTAAATTTTCGTAATATACGCGGAACTTATGGGTATTTGCACGTCCAACTTTCTTAAATTCCGCGCGCCCGGACTTTTTTAATTTTTAATTTCGCAACTTCCCCGCCCGCTTAATTCCGCCCCAGCCGAAGCAGCGGTGGAAATGAAATTTTTCACTCCCGCTTTTTCGTGGCGATTAATTCGTGCTGGGAGACAAATCCACCTGTCGCGGGATTCCAATTACCTATTAATTATCGGGCCAAATATTTATACAGGTTGCCGCTTTCAAGCGGGCCCGTTTTCCATTGCAAACAGATTTAAATTGTTATCTAACATAATACGACCTGTTATTAATTGCTGCCCGATAACTGCGGCCTGAATTCGGATTGACCATAATTTGCAATAGGATCTGGAAAATTTAATCATTTTGCAGAAAACAGGACAAAATTTTATTACGTAAGGACACAGTATAATACAATAAATATTTATTTTAATATATGAACTATAAACGACTTATATGTGGCGATTTTCGCAGAAAATCCCTTTGCTCCCAATCATAAAGCAACACGAACTTATATTTGCACGTCTACACCATACTTTACATTTTGTTTTAATAAGAACCCTATAAAGCAACATCAAATCTCCATGTTCATGTCACACATACAGAGAGCGCATAAAGTATTAAGACCTGGCTTTATTTTTCCCCTGTATAAATTTTCTGTCATGTTGTTGGAAACATAATAAAAAGTACTATCAAAATCAATAATAAAAAATGTAGGTTGTCATTAAAAAAAATGGTCCTGACCTTCAAAACGGAGAGAGATGGAAAAATGAAAATGTTCTCAAAATATTTGTTTGAAAAAAAATCGTTTTGACCTGTTGGAGCATTTCTCAAAATTTTATACAGGGGACAAAATAAAGCCAGATCTTAATACTTTATGCGCTCTCTGTATAATACATTAATAGTATTTTTTTCCAAAATTGAGCTTAAGTTTAGACCAGGAGTTTAGAAAGTACATGCATAATGCCTCCTTGCAGGTCTGAAACCGTGACATTACTATTCGTGACTATCAGTGTACAGAAATACCGGCCCCAAATCTCATAAACTTCATCTGCTCACCATAGGGCTAATTGTTGCCCCCCCACCTCCAGGGTGAGTCGGCTTCTGTTCCATTTAAACAAAACTTTTTAAAATTATAATTAAAATTTTATAAAACTGAAACACAAAAGAAAATACATTTCTCACATTCACGCCCCTTGGAATTTTATTACGGCTCGCACATCAAACATCTGCCCTAATTGAAAACGAAAAAGTAAATTGAAAATGCGTTCCTTTGATATTATTTTATTCAACTACACAAGTTCTGCAAACTTTTTATTAAATATTTTTTTATTGGCATCGACAAACTCGAGAGAAAGTGGAATGAGAGGAACACATCTATGATTATTTGGGTACGTAACTGTAGAAATCTGGCTAACTTTTATTGTACATAAGGAGAATATTTGATTCAATTATATACAGGGTGATTCAACAGGTATGGTCCAAACTTAAAGGTGTGATGTGGGATGTTACACGAAGCAAAACAATGTTAATAAATTTAGGTCTTATTTGCAACCTTTATCTATACCTCTTCAAGTTCAAATTGAGACCAATCAAGTTCAAACTGAGACCAATCAATTTCAAATTGAGGCCAATCAAGTTCAAATTGATACCAATCAATTTCAAATTGAGACTAAACAAAATCAAGTTGACACTAAACAATATCAAGTTGTCATAATAAATTTTGTTTGTTTACTCTCAACTTGATATTGTTTAGTGTCAACTTGATTTTGTTTAGTCTCAATTTGAAATTGATTGGTATCAATTTGAACTTGATTGGCCCCAATTTGAAATTGATTGGTCTCAATTTGAACTTGATTGGTCTCAATTTGAACTTGAAAAGGTATAGTTACACATTATCATACTTATAAAACAACAATAATACAAGCTTTAAACATCTTCTACCATAAAAATTATTTAACTAATTTCAGCTCATGACTTTTTTTAACAGAACAATGATAAAAACGACAAGATATTATTTATCATTGTTCTGTTAAATAAAGTCATAATCGGAAATAAGTCAAACAAATGCTTATTTGTTATGACAGAAGATGTTTAAAGCTTGTATTATTGTTGCTTTCTAAGTGTGATAATGATGGAGCTCGTTTCTGTATGCGAATTTGCTCAAATGCATTTTGAATATGGCTATTGCAGCGGGAAAAAGCTTGGACGTGAGTTAACTTATTAACTTATTTTAACATCACCAATTACACTCTAATGTTTGGCTCATAAATTTTGAATCCCCCTGTATATAGACAATTGCACTTGAAAATATCGCACGTTGAAAACCAAAGTGACATTATACAAAAAATATTAAGTTTGAGGTTTTATCCATAATTACCAGATTATTTATTTAAGGTTGTTTTAATAAGTACTTACAGGTATATGTTTATTTATTTTATTATTTATTTTTATCGCCTGACTGGCTTCGGTAATGAAAAACCATCTTAAGAGGCATATATGCGAAGAATACAATAAATTAATAAGGTTAAGTATAAAAGTTTGTTATTGTTTGTTATTACCATTATTATTATTATTTAATTTAGTCAAAACTTCATACAAATTTAAGAATACTGTAGATATGCTGTTCATGTCTATACAAAAACTGCAGAACTATCTAGAAATTATGTAAGTTTTACAGAAATTCTATGTAATTCAGTAAAAACTTGCAATTTGTAATTTGATGCAATTTGAAGAATACTGTTGAAATTTTGTTCATTTCTGTAGAAATGCTATGGATGTACAAATTCGATTAAGTTTTCTAGAAATGGCATTGATTTTCATTGAAAATCCAGTGAAGTATGGAGATATTCATTATTTTAAGAATCATTGAAAAAAAAATTATGTACCTAATAATCGTGTTAATCGTATCAATACAATCAATGTTCATGCCTATACAAATACTGCAGAACTATCTAGAAATTATGTAAGTTTTACAGAAATTCCAGTGAATTTTGCAGAAATTCTATGTAATTCAGTAAAAACTTCATGCAATTTGAAGAATACTGTTCAAATTTTGTTCATTTCTGTAGAAATGCTACGCATGTAAAAAATCGATTAAGTTTTCTAGAAATGACATTGATTTTCATTGATAATCCAGTGAAGTTTGGAGATATTCATTATTTTAAGAATTATTGAAAAAAAATGTATGTACCTAATAATCGTGTCAATCGTATCAATACAATCAATGTTCATGTCTATACAAATACTGCAGAACTATCTAGAATCTATGTAAGTTTTACAGCAATTCCAGTGAATTTTGCATAAATTCTATGTAATTCAGTAAACACTTCATGCAATTTGAAGAATACTATTGAAATCTTGTTAATTTCTGTAGAAATGCTATGCATGTAAAAATTCGATTAAGTTTTCTAGAAATGACATTGATTTTCATTGAAAATTCAATAAAGTTTGGAGATATTCATTATTTTAAGAATTATTGAAAAAAAAAAATAATAAATTGTATGTACCTAATAATCGTGTCTATCATATCAATAGTGTAAATGTCGAAAATTATTTATAAATCTTAGAAATTCTGGCAAAATTTCTAGAAATCGCGATAATAATTGGGAAATCTGGAGAAATCCCGAACAAATTAAAACATCTTGAAAGTGATTGAGACATCTCTAGAAATCTTATTAAAGAAAAATACTGAAATATCATGGAAATGATTGGAAAACCTAAAAATCCTATTAAAGAAAAATAATGAAATATCATGGAAATTATTGGAAAATCTCCCGAAATCTTGAGAATTAAAGTATAGAAAAGAATAGAAATATAGAATACAAATAGAAACAGAATTTATAAAATATTGATACGGTGTCGTTTTATAAATATCTATTTATTCGTGTCGTTACACGAATCATTCCATTCTAGAAATTAGGCAGAAAATTAATTAAATTTGGTAGAAATGTTATGTTGTCTACATGTTATTTGAGTCAAGTTTGTTACAAAAATGTTTAAATATAAATTATAATAGTATTTATTTCCCTTTAGTCATCCGTATAAAAGGAATACAAAAATGACTTTAAAAGGCAAAATTTAATAATAGTTATTAATTATACAAGCGGTTAAAATAGACGTTTACTCAATAAGTGGACAGTTTAACCGGACAGTTTTAATGTTAGTGTTCACGATAAATTAAGAGAAAAATACGAAAAATGTTACACTTCATTTTGTGGGTGGATAATGGAGAACAAACTTGAAGGAATATTAATAATAATATCTATTTTTTTCAAAATTTGCATGGTACGTAGTAATGTTAAAAAATAAATGGAGTTTAATTGGTTCTTATTTGCTTATATTTTTATTAACTTCTGTAGTTTTAGTTTAACTTGCGTGCAATTTCATGAAAATTTGAGGAATATTGAGTTTACTCAATAAGTGAACAGTTTAGCCGGACAGTTTTAACGTTAAGGTCCATGATAAATGAAGAGAAAAATACGAAAAATGTTACACTTCATTTTGTGGGTGGATAATGGAGAACAAACTTGACGGAATATTAATAAAAATATTTTTTTTTAAATTGGCATGGTACTTAGTAATGTTAAACAATACATGGATTTTCATTGGTTTTTATTTTTTTCTGTAGTTTTAGTTTAACTTGCATGCAATTTCGTGAAAATTTAAAGAATATTCTGAAAATTTTGTAGCAATTTTTGTTGCTTGTAATATTGGTGGGTATAATATAATGGTCGCTGGTTGTGTTTCTTCAGATACTTATGTATTTTAATGTTTAAAACATATTATATCACCAAATATTGATTGTAAACCATCATATCGTCATCGGTATAAAGTTATTGCTCTAAAGGCCTGCCCAACAGCATTCTAAATTTTTTAATACTATTGATAAGTATTTTGGTTAAAGATTTTCATTAAATTTTCATTTAAATTTTCATTAAAGTTTCTAACTTAAAGTTATTAACTTTTTGGCGACATCTGAAATATTTTTGAAATATGCGATTTAATTGAAACTAGTATCATCATCTGACATCATCTGACACTTTTGTAATCTTTTATAAACTTGCAACTTGTGAAAACTATATGGTACTATCATGAATAAAACTTTATTATTATCAAAATAGTGTTATTTTTACGACAAAGTTTTTATGACTTTTTTACGACAATTTGTAGAGAATGACTTAGAATTATGTACAATAATAAATAAAAATACACCATTTTTAATTAATGTAACATGAGACTCGTATGTAAATCCAATTATGTGCATAAATGGTTTCTATGTACCCAATGTCTTTATTGATCCTATAAACGCGCATTTGCATTATTCTGTGCGATGAACTGTAGAAAATACTCAATAATTGAATTACAAAGAATCCTTGGAAATTCCAGTCTGTTGGGTCTGACCGACACGAATCACTTCGTTCGGAATTCTTTAGGGAAAAAACTGTGGCAAACAGAAACAAACCGTAGTTGAAATTGAAATCAGATTTAAAGAAGTGCGCGACAAAAACTGTACACAATTAGATCGTTTCTTGCGACGCTGCACCAGAACAACAAGTAAATTCGTTTTCGCAATGAAAATAATCAACTGTTTACTCAATAATCCCTTTGTACACATGAGCGGAAAAGTGCGCTGATGTATTCCGCCGAGCTCTGAATATTCATACCAGACATTATACATTCATTGCTCCTAAGCAAGGGGAAAACAACAGCACTCAAATGGAAACTCTCACCTTGTACAAATAAACAATTAAAAACACATCCAGCGATTAGGATCCGCGCCGCGAATGATGCGTGGGTGGACATCAGGAATCCGACTGTTTGCACGCCGGCCGGGAAACTTCCAATTTCCATCCATAATCCGTGGGCAAAGTGGACGAGGTCCGTCGCGAGCAATTTAAATTAATTATGTGTATCTTTAACGCAATCCCTTATTATCAATTTTTAATTGGATCGCCCCCGCCCCGCCCCGAACACCGGCGCGATTATAATTATGTTTAAACAGACCGAAATGAAAAATCTAATTGGAAAATTCCGGGCCGTAATGGAGAGCTTCATACGGAGGATTTTGGGAGTGAATACGAAATGGGAGGGAATAAATTGGAGCAAACAGAGTCGTGCGCAATTTCGAATATGGTAATCGAAAGTGTGTCCGGTTTTGTACTTGTTTGTCATTAATATTCTTTTAAAAAAAAACAAATCAGAGAAAACACGTGCAAAATAAACAGGTATACAGTTGGTTGATGAATTTAGCAATCCAAAATATTTTTCTGGGTGATTGAATTGGACGGAAATAATTGCACGTTTGTCGTTTGAGATATCACATTATAACAGGGCGGTATGCCGAAAACGGTTATTTCGGAATAACAAAGGCATAGCTATGGTGAACATTATAATAGGACGATATGGCGAAAACGGTTATGCTGGAATAACAAAGGCATAGCTAGTCTGCTGGACAAGCACTTGCGAAAATGAGCCTGTAAAGTCACTTTGAAAATAAATCCTGAACCTTATGGTAGAATATGATATTGCTAAACTTCTCTCCCCATTTAGGAGTAAAGTACCGTACGAGAAGTAAAGGTCATGTTTAACCCCATACAAATGGCAACGCACGAGAGTAAAGTCACAGAAGATTACATTGCCTTGTCTGCGAGTTACTGAATTTCCAGCGTGAGACGTACACATACTTTGCTGCAAGCACATTGCTTGCTTATAACAAAATTAATATCGCGTATTGTTCTCCATCAATTAATTAAATAAATGCTGAAACTGCAGCTTATTTATTCAATATGAGCAGAAGACGCATTCAATTGAACACGAACAAGCGTTTACGTCCAAACTAGACGTCTGCACGTACGTATGTTATGAGAATATGTTCCGTGTAACATAAAATGAGATGATAATTAGCAACGAGTGAGTGTATAAATTAAAAATGGTGAACAGCTCCGGTGAGCATTAATTGTTTTGCTTGAACTTAGATTCGGGCGCTCGTTCCGTGTCTATTTTCCCTTGATTTGCATAATTCGTCATGCGAAACCCACGGAGTCTGTTTCGGCTCCGACATGTAAAAATGTTTTTTCATCAAATTAGAGCTGCTCCCGTCTCTCTCTAGTACACTGAGCGTAAATTACAGTGCTGAGGCCATTTAAACGTGGTTAGAGTGGTTTTGAATCCCTGTACGAAATTTAATTGTATTTTAACTATAATTTACGTGCACTGGGCATATAACTAAATATGCCCAAAGTTATATTTTCTCAAGCAAGGAGTAACAATGTCAATGAAGTAAGGATTGATTTTAATATTCTCCTGGGTATGTTAAGTGCGGATGTTTTAAGAAAGCAGGGATTACCTTTCGGAGAATATAAGCCTATTATTATTCCACTTACAATTCAAATTTTATTTATATCCGTTCGAAGAACACATACTTTATTTTGGGTATTCTTTGCGGCGATAAATAATAAATTGTAATCCTCGAGACAATGGGGATCAAATATAAGTACAAGTAGTTGATTTGGGGATTATAGTTCCACGTTAATCTCCTACTTTGCATTATCACTTATTATCTTCGGTGTCTTCCGCACAATGGCATTTCTTATAACCCTGTACAGTGAAAAGAACACCTTTTTGCACAAACAATACAATGTAAAGTTTCATGGCGTTAATAATTTCTAATAACTTATGTACTAAAACCTTCTTTTATGGTAATTTGTGGGTTGGTTGTTTATACAAATAGCGAGTTAAACAAATATTGGGCAAAATTTAAATATTACTACCGCAGTAATGGGTACAGGAAGGTTCAAAAGTAATGTATAAAATCGTTGAGAAATATATTTGAAAACTATAAAAACGAGCAAAACATTTTAGATGTCTTACATACGGAGGAAGAGGAATATCAATTAGCACCGCAACAAAAATTTACAAATCAATCTGCAGGCCCATGATTGACTACGGCCAGATCATACTGAAAAATGTAAGAAACACCCGCAAACGAATTACGGACGTAACTGAACGAAATACATTAAGACTGCCCACCAAACTAAGACACAAGGACAATCATTTTCATAACATATCGAACATAAATTTATACAAGATCACCAAAATCATACCCATCCAACAAAGACTCGATAAACTACGAAATAAATTTCAACAGAAACAGGACAATAGGACAATACTCGATGAATTATGTATTAATAGACAAGACAAACGAACTACAAAATTACATTTGAAAGCAATGATCGAGAAGGTCGATTTTTAAATTTTTAAATTGTCATTTACAAATATTAATGATTTGATAATGATCGATGATGATAATGATGACATAATACTTAACCTTGGCTTGGTCTTACAAACTTTGAGTTTAATTTAAATCGACACTCGTCAGCTAGTTTCCTTTTCCATGAATACCATTGCAGACACATGGCACTCTCATGCTTAGGCAATGTGACGAGATGATGGTATACGATCGGATATTGTCGTTAAGTATTCGTACTACTAATGACAGTTACTCTGAGGACCGAACGTGTATGGTTTCCGCCAGCAAAGTTATATTTTTTGTTTCTGTTGGGGCTACAGTGACTATATAAAGACAGTGTGGACATACAGAAATAGGAGGAGAATAGAAATAGGCCATTTTCAGGCCAAAGTTACGTACAATGAATAAAAGGAAGGCCTAAATTTTGCATAAATTTAAATATTTCAGTTACTTTTTTTTATCGGATTCTATTAAATAAACAAAATGTTTGTTACAAAATAGGATGAAATGAAAAAGAAAACCTTACAAAACACATTTAGATATTTGAGGATAATATATTTGAAGATTTATTGATTCATACAGGGTGGCCCAAATATCCTCGCTCGGACCATTGCTGCTAGACTAATGAAAATTGAAGAAAAAATCTGATTGGAAGTTTTGACTAAAACTTATTCAGATTGATCGTAATTTACCAATTAAAAAGTATTATTAGATTATAGTGCATATGTTACCATTGAATATGTCATTATATACGCACTCAGAATATGTTGCTATATACAGGGCATTCCATTAAAAAAAAAGAGTTTTAGTAATTTGAAAATAGCAAAATTCGATCGCTATTTTAGAACACCTTGTGTATTCTACGTGGCATAAAATATTATGTATGTTTTGGCATATTGCTTGGGTACTTGCATACGCTAATTATTTCATTGATCTCTTATAGTAAGGTTTTGTTGAATTTTTTCCACGTCCATGATTTTTCGATAAATTTGATTAAAATGTGAATAACTTGGCAACGTTGCACCTGATCCCAAAAATTAAAATGATTTGTGAAGCCCACATGAAGCAGATTCAAAAAATGAAAGAATATACAGAGTGTTCCACTTAATAAGGAGACCAAATTTTGTGTCCCGGATTTATGGTACACTCTGTACACTCGAACATAATTTTAAAAAGTTACACATTAAGTGTCCAATAACTTCCAATCAGATGTTTTCCTCTATTTTCATTAGTCTAGCAGTAATAATCCGAGCGAGGATAGCTGGGCCACCCTGTATATGGGTTGACTGCAGTTTAAACAAAACATCAAGTGTTAATTTTTTGAAACAATAAATAAAACATCAATTCTGGTGCTGAAAAGCAAATATGATTTTTTTATTTCAATCTTTTGAGGATTTTTTCAAAGTAGATTAGTTCTACCAATTCCTTTGAAGTTTAGTATTCTAAATCAATCAACGCTTCATAAGATGTTTTTGTTTTCTTCGAAGCAATTTTCAATTCAATTCTGGTGCTGAAAAGCAGATTTTATATTATTTTTTTATTTCATTATTTTCAGGATTTTTTCGTAGTAGATTAGTTCCAACAATTCGTTTGTAGTTTAATATTCTAAATCAATCAACGCTTCATAAGATTTTTTTTTCTTCCAAGCAATTTTCAATCTAAAAACTATAAATCTTCGAATAATTTTGGACTACAATTGATCACAATTCAGAATTTCTAATGAATCCAGTGCTTCTATTTCTTTAATATAAAATTCTTTCAAATAATATTTTGACCGCTAACTACATCATAATATTTCTTAAATACATTTTCAATATCTACTATAAAAAACCTGAAACATGCATCGTTACAGAAAAACGATGGTTTTCTTGTAACATTTTAATCGGGATAATCTAGCAAAGTTACATGCTTTGAACGTCTTTGAACCCACGGTAGAAAAGCAATCATCACACGTTTTGGAGTTTTTTTTTATACTAGAAATAATATACCCACAAATATTATACAGTGAGTTCTACTGTTAGCCTACTATTAGTTACTGTTTTAGTAGTAATTTAATGTTACAATAGAAGTTTCTCTGGAGTTTCTACATTTTCATACACTGTTTTATGACCCACGTTAATAGTATCCAAAAAATCAGACACAAACTTTCGATCATCTTGGTTATAGCTACCATTTGAGACATCTTTTATGTATTGAGAGATGGTAATAAGTTTTAAATTATTTTTAAATTGTACAGCAGTTGTTATAATATTTTTTACTCGCACTACAAAATTCCAGAAACTCGCACTACAGAAAATTCCTATTGTAATATTATTATTATTATTCCTATTGTTACTGTTTAAATTTAATGTTACAATAGAATTTTCTCTGGAGTTTCTACATTTTCATACAATGTTTTATCAGCCACGTTAATAGTATCCATAAAAATCAGACGTAAACTTTCGTTCATCTTGGTTATAGCTATCTTTTGAGACATCTTTCATGTATTGAGAGACGGTAATGAGTTCTAAATTATTTTTAAATTGTACAGCAGTTGTTATAATATTTTTTACTCGCATTACAAAATTCCAGAAACTCGCACTACAGAAAATTCCTATTGTAACATTATTATTATTATTCCTATTGTTACTGTTTAAATTTAATGTTCCAATAGAATTTTCTCTGGAGTTTCTACATTTTCATACACTGTTTTATGACCCACGTTAATAGTATCCATAAAAATCAGACACAAACTTTCGTTCATCTTGGTTATAGCTACCTTTTGAGACATCTTTCATGCATTGAGAGACGGTAATAAGTTTTAAATTATTTTTAAATTGTACAGCAGTTGTTATAATATTTTTTACTCGCACTACAAAATTCCAGAAACTCGCACTACAGAAAATTCCTATTGTAACATTATTATTATTATTCCTATTGTTACTGTTTAAATTTAATGTTACAATAGAATTTTCTCTGGAGTTTCTACATTTTCATACAATGTTTTATCACCCACGTTAATAGTATCCATAAAAATCAGACGTAAACTTTCGTTCATCTTGGTTATAGCTATCTTTTGAGACATCTTTCATGTATTGAGAGACGGTAATGAGTTCTAAATTATTTTTAAATTGTACAGCAGTTGTTATAATATTTTTTACTCGCATTACAAAATTCCAGAAACTCGCACTACAGAAAATTCCTATTGTAACATTATTATTATTATTCCTATTGTTACTGTTTAAATTTAATGTTCCAATAGAATTTTCTCTGGAGTTTCTACATTTTCATACACTGTTTTATGACCCACGTTAATAGTATCCATAAAAATCAGACACAAACTTTCGTTCATCTTGGTTATAGCTACCTTTTGAGACATCTTTCATGCATTGAGAGACGGTAATAAGTTTTAAATTATTTTTAAATTGTACAGCAGTTGTTATAATATTTTTTACTCGCACTACAAAATTCCAGAAACTCGCACTACAGAAAATTCCTATTGTAACATTATTATTATTATTCCTATTGTTACTGTTTAAATTTAATGTTACAATAGAATTTTCTCTGGAGTTTCTACATTTTCATACACTGTTTTATGACCCACGTTAATAGTATTCATAAAAATCAGACACAAACTTTCGTTCATCTTGGTTATAGCTACCTTTTGAGACATCTTTCATGCATTGAGAGACGGTAATAAGTTTTAAATTATTTTTAAATTGTACAGCAGTTGTTATAATATTTTTTACTCGCACTACAAAATTCCAGAAACTCGCACTACAGAAAATTCGTATTGTAACATTATTATTATTATTCCTATTGTTACTGTTTAAATTTAATGTTACAATAGAATTTTCTCTGGAGTTTCTACATTTTCATACAATGTTTTATCACCCACGTTAATAGTATCCATAAAAATCAGACGTAAACTTTCGTTCATCTTGGTTATAGCTATCTTTTGAGACATCTTTCATGTATTGAGAGACGGTAATGAGTTTTAAATTATTTTTAAATTGTACAGCAGTTGATATAATATTTTTACTCGAACTACAAAATTCCAGAAACTCGCACTACTGAAAATTCCTATTGTAACATGATATTTAAATAACAGTGAATTAAATTCACTGTATAATATTTGTGGGTTCACTGAACAAATTTTCAAGACAATCCTGAGTAAACCTAGACGTTAATAGAAAAATGTAGCCCTTTTCATTTAAAAATAATTCCTAAATATCCAAAATGGATTGTGTGGATTTTAGAACACCCGTTTGGGATGGTTTCCAAGCCCCATTTTTGCCTATTTTAATCTACATACATTTCTTTAACAACTCAATTTCTTTTTCATAAAAATCAGGTTCAATTTCACTAAATGCAAATGTCGAGATGTCATCAGAGTAAACCATTTCTCAACGTGATCTATAAACCAAGCTGTGGTGTGATAATCTGGATTGCTTGTCTCCTCCGATAGAAACTTCAACCCACTGCTAAGATCGTGGCTAATAACATTTGTTGATTTTGACAGCTTCATTTTGGAAATCGCGCAGTCAAAATCAGAAATGAGTCAAATCTTCTTCACTTAATTTTGGTGCCAGTTTAAAATTAAATGTTCTTTGAAAATCAACCAGCTCAGAGATGTGGTTAGAGAAATTGCAGTAAAGTAGAAGAAATAGGCAGAACATGAGACGAAATCTGCAGCACAAAACGTGATTTTCAGATATAACCTCTTTGATAATCGGTTTGTAGAACATGCACAAATCCTGTGTATAATATCACCTTGTTCCGAGGTTCTTTCCCTAGACACGAAGAAATGTAACCCCTGTGATAGCTTGAAGAATGAATGAATGAATGAATGAATGAATGAATGAATAAATAAATGAATGAATGAATGCATGAATGAATGAATGAATGCCTTAGTCCAAAAAAAAACATGCACAAAGCATTCCTAACCCAACTTTCATCATACAAACGTTAATACTTACATTAAAATATAAATCACTTCTAATTTAACTAGTGTAACACAATTGGGTAAAAGTCTATTCTTAACAATATTACACAGTATTCAAACTTAAAATCACCATAAAGTCAATGTTTTACATAAAATAACCAAGGTTGCACATAGGATGGCATGAAAACTACCACAAATCTGGCCTGAAAATGGCGATTTTTACCGCGTGACTCAACCAACCGAGAAACAACAACAACCAATCGAGAATAATACATCGTATGTCCACACTGTTATATAGTCACTGTAGTTGGGGTGATCGCGCATCGCCATCTATGGGTATTGGCGTTTAGCAAAGTTATATTAGCATCCACGCAATACCCGCTATAATATATAATAATTTTGATTGCAATTGCGCAAAAACGCTATAATTCATAGTTGCAATAGATTTAATATAAGATTTATAAGCCATATAGTGATTTATATCTCAATAAAGTAAGAAGTAAACCTAGTGCTAACCACCACTTAACTTTTTAGTACCAAATCCAATTCACGCCGACGCCTTAACAACAACTTTAAAAATTAACAGGCAGTCCCCTTTATAGCCCCTAAACGCCCTAAATCACATCGGTGGGCCGTTACAGGTCCACGCACGTTTGTGCCACTCCGGCTAGTGAAAAAGGGAAAAGTTCAGGACACGAAACGCCCCCCGTTTTCCGATCGACGCACCGCAGACGCCCCGACTTTATCATCAGTGTTTGCTTTTGTTCGCCCCGGCGCGTTCCCCGCCTGGTGATCTTGATGAATTTCTTCCTCGACAAAGGCGCGCACGGGAAACGCCACGGGAATCGATTTGTAACACCCCCGGAGAAAAATCGAAGGAAAACATGGGAAAGTCGGCGATTATTTTCGCGCGGAAATGTAAAAATTGCGTGGGAAATATGTATGTGGGTCAGAGAGGAGAGGTTTTTCTTTTCTTGTAGACGTGACTAGGAGATACAAAGTTACGTGGAATTTATTTCTGCACCGGCATCTGTGCCTGAAGTGCCAACAATAAGATCAAATTGGTAAAGAAAACTAGTAATGTTATACGACATTTAATACTAATATTCTAATGAATTTTGTATACTGGACAATTAGTAATCACAGGAGTTAACGTACCAAAATAAACGTTTCGCAAACATAATAATTATTAGGTTTTGAACATCCTACAAATCTCAAATTATATGATAACGCAATTAACTACAAAGTTACAAATTGATTATAAATAGTTAACAAGACCTTGGTTTTTACAAATTTTTATAAGTAATATTTTCAGTTTTACACAAATATTTTGGAGCTTGTGAAATAATATTTAAATAAGCATCTTACAATAAACTGCAAAGTTGCAAATCGATTATAAATAGTTAATAAGACCTTGCATTTTACATCTTTTTATGAGAAATATTTTCAGTTTTACACAAATATTTTGGAGCTTATAAAATAATCTTTGAATAAGAGTCAAAACACCTTTTTCATAAAAAAAGCATTTATTGTCACTAAGTCAATACAGTTAATCTTCTGAAGATGACCGAGGACCGATGAAATGTACATTTAGTGAAAATAAATGTTTTTCTTCTACGACAGTACGTAAATAAAGTTTTCACTGTTCACAGTGCGCAAAGAGATATGTTTTAGCACAAGTGCGTACAAAAATCTAAATTGTGTGTAAAACAAATTTTATACCCTTTTCATTCAATCACCAATTAGCAAAAGGACAGTATCAAATATTTGCTGTTTTTCATAATAGGTGTCGTAGAAAAAACTTTATATGATATATTCTCATAAAGTAGTGCTCTACAACTTGTATCACAAATAACTATTGTGCAAGATGTTTTGACTCTTATTTATTTTCAGTTTTACTAATTGATACTAGATAAGCTACATTTTTGTTTCGAACAAAATTACAATAAAGGGTGTCCTAAATAGAGCGGGATTGCATGGGTATCTTTCTTATTCTTAAAGCTAGAGATCTAGACAAGATCAATAGGCAATATTGTGCAGTTTTATATGCTGATTCGGATTGTGATGAAAAATCTTCAAAAGTCGGAGCACTTTAGAAGTTATTCTAAAAAAAACTAAAAATCGCGATGTTCTAAAAACTCCGATATATTCATAATATTGCCTATTTAACCATATCTCTAGCTTTAAGAATAAGAAAGAAACCCATGCAATCCTACTCTATTTAGGACACGTTGTATAATTTTACAGGTGTTGCAAGGATGGAGGAATTTCGAGAAGTACCATATTTTATTGATTCTCCTTGTTCGACAAAATGTTTTCAATCGCCGATATTTTCGTTTTTCGCGAATAAGACAAGGTTTTTGTAAAATTAAAATCAGTAATATTTGAGAGATCTTGATAATTCTCAATAAAAATTATTGAGAATCACTTCACTTTTTAAAGGAACACATAACATTTTTGAAAAACTTTAACGACAAATAACAGCTCTACAAAAGTGTCTAAATCGTATTCCATTAAAAAAAATGTTAATGACGGCATACAGAGTTTTCAGATTGCTTTTCACCATGTATCAGTTGTGTTTCACTTTATCTCAAACACATTTCCCGCTTGTCAACACTTGTCTGTATTGTTTCAAATGTATTCCCCATATGTCAAATTGTTTTCACTATTTATCAAATGCGTTTCCCTCTGGTCGAGATGGTTTAAATATTACATCAGGAATACGATATGAAAACTTTTGTAAAGTTGTTATTTGTCGTTACAGTTTTTCAAAAATGCTATCTGTTCCTTTAAAAAGTGGAGATATTCTCAATAATTTTTATTGAGAACTATCAAGATCTCAAGAGAATTTCCAATAATTTGGAGATCATTTAATAGCAATTTTTTATTAGAAAATCTTTGGATTTATTGAACAATCTCCAGATGTCTTGATAATTATTGCAAAATCTGTATAGGTTTCAAAAGTTAATTAAGGAATTATTGAAAAAACTCTAGACATTTCTAATCTCTAATGTTGTCTTGATATTATATAAATTATCGCGCATTTGGAAAATGAAAATATGTGAGTAATAATCATGTCAATCATTTCTGATTACTTTTATGATTATGGTAATGAGTAGGTAATGTCTAAAAATCTTAAGAATCGAAGACATATATCTAGAAATCTCGAAAATTATTAGGATATCTTGGGAATTATTGAAAAATCTCTAGAATTATTAATATTTTTTGGGAAATCTGTGAAAATCTCGAATGATATTATCTGTGAAATTATTGTAAAACCTTTTGGAATCTTGATACAATTTAGAAAAATGTTTAAATATTTTATGAATTTTGGAAAATTTAGAAATGATTGAGAAATCTCGAGAAATCTTAGTGACGAAAAATAATGGAAATCAAGGATACTAGTAGCAAATCTCTCAAAATCTTGATAATACTTATAAATGACTAGAATTATCTCAATATATGATACATGATCAATACGAATAGTCTCAAATAGACAAAGAATTATTGTTAAATTAGAAGAATTATAAATGTATGTAATAATCGTGTCAATCGTGCCAACCTATTTGCATTTTTTGCCTTTAATGATCTAGAATCTAAATTAACGAAACATCTCTAGAAATTTGACGATATTTAGAAATCTCTTGATAGAATAGAATATAACAGAAGTAGTTATACTAGGACAGTTCCCGACCACCTCAAGCAGAGATTTCGATTAATTTAATTGACGCTTTTAATTCGCGAATTTATTCAATCGCCGCGAGCAGTAACAATGGGTTGATTGCGAAAACCGCTAGTAATTTATTCGAAATAAATTCTCTAAATAAATAGAATATATTTTTCATGCCTGTTGTCATACGACTTACACAAGTCAAATGAATAAATTAATTACATTTTAAAAAGATTTCTACAATGCAATACTACAATACAATGCTTAAAATAACACCGAAGACATCGCAAGCACATCACAAATCGTAAGACATCGCAAGCACATCACAAATCATAAGTCAACAAGTTCATACAACTAGATAACATCCACAAGGATAAAATCTCTGAAATCGTACAGAGAAAGTCCGAGTAGCAGTCTTTTAACATCCGTCTTGAACATCAATATGTTTTTAATTATCGCCCAAAATCTCGAAATCTCGAAATTATTGAGTAATCAAAATCTTAAGAATTGTTGAGATATCTGTAGAAATTCGAAAATTGTTTGGGAAAATTGGGTAATTAAAGTTATTAAGAATTCTTGGAAATCATTCAAGAAATCTGTGGAAATCTGTGAAAAATCTTAAGAAATCATGATAATTATTAGGAAATATATCTGAATCTCGAAAATGATTGGAAAATCTTGGGAATTATTCAAAAATCTCTGCAATTATTGATATTTATTAGAAAATATGTGGGAATCTCCCAAATTATTGAAAAATCGTGAGAATCGTAGAAAAATTTCAAACATTTTGCATTTTTTTATCTTAAAATTAATGAAAAATCTCCAAAAATTATGAAAATTATCATGCTTGCGGTGTCTTCGATGTTATTTTAAGCATTGTAATGCAGTATTGTATTGTAAAAATATTTTTAATATGTAATTAATTTATTAATTTGACTTGTGTAAGTGATATAACGACAGGCATTAAAATATATTCTATTCTATTCTATTCTATTCTAACGAAAACTCTAGAAATTTGACAATATTTAGAAATCTCTCAATACTTTTTAATTATAGCCTAATTTGGAGAATAAAAAACATGTGATCAATAATCATGTCAATCATTTCTGATTTTTATTATCTCAAAATTACTGCGTAATCGTAATCTTAAGAATTATTGAGATATCTACAGAAATTCGAAAATTGTTTGAGAAAATTGGGTATTTGAAGTTATTAGGGAATCATGAGAATCATTCGAAAATCTCTGCAAATATTAATATTTATTGGAAAATCTATGGAAATCTCCAAAATTATTGAAAAATCTTTGGAATTATTGAAAAACTTCAAACAATTTGCATTTTTTATCTCGAAATAAATGAAAAATCTCCAGAAATCGAAATTTCTGTTATTATATTAGGAAATATTTTAGGAAATCTGTATGAATCTCGAAAATGATTGGAAAATCTTGGGAATTATTGAAAAATCTCTCCAATTATTGATATTTATTAGGAAATCTGAGGGAATCTTTAAAATGATTTAGATATGTTGAAAAAATTCAAACATTTTGCATTTTTTTATCTTGAAATTAATTAAAAGTCTCCAGAAATCATGATAATTATTAGAATTCTGTATGAATCTCGAAAATAATTGCAAAATCTTGGGAATTATTCAAAAATCTCTTTTCTGTGTATGTAACTTTTTAATTTTGCTGTTTTAATTCGTAGGCTAGCGTTAGCTAATGGATTCTGTGGTTTTTGCCATGAACAACTATAATATTACATTCTTTGTTTTAATATTTCATTTTTCGGTATCAAAAAAAAGAAGATAAGAAGAAAATAAAATTATAGAAATGTTTTACATTAGGTATTTCATTTTCTGCAGGCTTACTGCGATATTATAGAGGATTATGGTATTTTTCTTAATCTTTGGTATGAACACCAGCTACTGTCAATAAAATGTAATTTTTAGTAAATTACGACTGTCTTTATTACCCACTTTTTTTACTTGAAACATTAATACCTTATGTCAAGCATTCATCGTTTTCTTGATTTCTGTTGACAGTGATGAGTCAATAGAAATCAGGAAAACAATTAATGCTTGATATAAGGTATGAATGTTTGAAGTAAAAAAAGTGTGTAGTAAAGACAGTCGTAATTTACTCGTGTAAATCGATAAGCAATGAGGTGAATAGAGCATTACGAATCAATTTGGGAGACAATTTAAATATCTGACTTGAGAGTAGCTCATGAATTTGTTAAAAGTAAATTTTTACGGCGACGACGTCGCCTGGGCGTGTTTTAACGCCACGTCACACGGACGTGTAAAGTTGAAGTGGTCATAAACTAAATGCACTCCATATTATTACACATAAAGAGACCCGACCCGTGTTGGCGAGGCGTCTCCTTACAAAAGGGTTGTCGCTGAAGTGTTATAATTAAATTACCAGAAAAAGGCCGTGCTCGTGTTACCTGCGCCCATCCCGGACGCCTCGTTTGCGCGCTCGACGTGCATTTGAGTGTGTGAAGGTGTTATAATTCGGACGCCCATGGTTGAGTGTATACATTACCCTGAAACGGGACACCTCGATGGGGTCCAATAAAGATCTAGACACGGGGCCGAATGTTGTCACCTCGTTATATAAATACACGCGCTAATAGTTGGGCACGTCGACCTGAGCAGATGAGTGTGTTGTGTGTCTGTAAACTGATACCTGGGAGGGCGGCGGAAAGGGCGTTTGGGGTGTTGTAAAAGGAAACACAACCGTTTGGCTAGACGACCTGGACGGGAAACAATCCGACATCGTTATTACCCGCAGCCACTTCAATCTCCTAGGTGGAACATGTGTATTAAAATGCCTGGGGCTACTGTGAAAGAGTATATCCTGGCTTTCTGCAATCTGCGAGAGGCGAATTTAATTCCGGGCGAGGTTGCGGAATCAGGGGGTGGGCGCGAGGGTGTAATTGAAGGCCGCACCAGGCCCACGCAGGGACATAAATAAGCGTACGCGTAATGGTAATCCGGCGTCTTAAAACGACACAATAAATAAGAGTCTGCGTTCGGGGTTAGTTCGCAAAAATCCGGCCACAAAATAACAGATTTTTAACTCCGCGATACACGCAGTAAGCGCCTTTCCAGCTCCGGTGGAGAAAAGGGGGAGCTGGGAGAATCGCAGAAATACATATATTTTTTAAGCCGGCAACCGGCACGTTTCCTTCGAATTTTTCTTCCGGCCCGGCGAGCTTCCGCGTTATTTACTGCGTGTACGGGTAAATAGAGATTGTTCGCTTTAAACTGTAGCGCCCGTACTTTATTTAAACCGCGTTCAATCAGGGACCCTCTTCATATAACTTTCCGTCTTGAGTCTGTCTCATCGGTCGACGTTTCATTCGGGCTTTCATCCGAATAAAGGGGGAAAATGGAAACAGGGGCCCCCGTAATGACGAAAGCTCTTAACGATCGCGAGCTTTCCATCGGCGCCGTTTTGATTACGGAACATTCATTCCGCTAATTGCACCAATTTTAATAACGTCGCATTAATTACCTCCTAGCAGTCACCGCTGCAGACTACACAATTAGAACCCCATGTGATACATATCTGCTGCGATAATGCCGAATCGGCTGTTGTCATGTACGTATCAATTATATCGATGTTTATATCGTTGCAAGAACAATTATTGGACTGTAATGACTCAATAACTCAACACGGCCCCGGCTAATAGACATTGATTGTTGTACTGTGCGAGCAGCCGAGGCGAATAGAGGCGGAAAGCAAAAGCTCTTAACAGCGGCGTTAAATCGCGTAATTGCGGGCGTCGGGACGCTCAGCCGATGGCACTTCGCTGCATATTTTTACATGTAATACACGTCTTCATAAATCGCGGCCAATTTTCTAAATCAATGGGTTCCGCTTTGCATATCATGTAGCGTTTTAAAGCGGATGCTTTATTATAAAACGCACTCGCATTAATGTGAACCGTTTATAACGGCTGCAAAAATCCCAATGAATTATTTATAAATACACACGGCGAAGTGTTTTAATACATTATGGATTGCATATATAATAGCCAATAAATTGTAGTGAATTACTACCGTTTATTGTTTTGCTTTATGGCCCTCAACAGATACACATAACGGTACTTGTATTACTGAATTTTAAAACACTGCTATGTAAATATCTGGTGCTGGCCTGGATATCTCCGCTAAATTCCGCTATAGCACTGTTTAGAATAAAACTTCACGATATAAGATACGTATAAATAAAGCTGATGTGCATATGACGCGCAAGCTTAAATATTTTTTTGCTGTTGTAATCATTACCTTAACCAGATCAGTAACATGACGTACAAAAATAGATTTTTTTATACAAAATATTACAATATTTTGTATATTTTATACAAAATTTTATACAAAATATACAAAAAGTTATTCGCCACTATCATAATATTGACTTTAATATCACTTTAGTTACCCCCATAACCCTAAAATGAATATACACATAATCTGGCCCATGGCTTGATGTGTAAAAAACCATGATGTTTATTATCTTCATTTGATTTATATAATTTCAATCAAATATCAATCATTGCCCTGATTTCTCAATTATATTTTAAAATCCCTACAGATTTCGCTATAATTATCAAGATTTCTGGAGATTTTGTAATAAATTCGAGATGTCCCAATAAAAATATGCAATTAAAAACTTTTTAAAGGAAACAATGCGCATTTTTGTAAAAAAAAATATCTCGCTGTAAAGAGAATACAAACAAAACTAGCTCTACAAAACTTGTGAAATGAAAAAACAAATAGAATTCTATTTAAAAAAGGTCAATGGCAATGAAATTAAACCTATCAAATGAATAAAAATTGTCATCTGTCAAACAATACTGACTATCTAATTTTTTTTAGGTGGGTCAGCAAACGCGGAATATATAACAAATAACCTGTTCGAGGATTTATTTTATTTTTGCGAGCTATCTCTGCACAAACGCTATGGTTCCATATTAAACAAAAAATACTCTGTATAATAGCACAGCAAATTGGAAGTTCTATTAATTTAAAAAGTGCAAATTACTTTGCAAATTAATAAGACATAGACAACATATAATTTGTAAGTGGTTTTCTCCATTTTGCATATAAAATTTGAGGAAATACATATTCCTAGCTATAGTCCATGTCAAATGAGTTGTCACTTTTGCAGTAAAATTATACCCAACCTTCTCTTTTGTGAACTTTTGCGATCGGTTCTCGCGCGGGCAAGCAAGAAAACACGCTTTAAACAATAATGTGTTTTAAGGTAAGGAGTGGCAAAGCCGCAAATCGACGTCTTTTACAATTTAATGGAAAATAGGCGCAGTGGAATGGGGATGAAAGTACTCACGGGCCGGCTGGGCCGCATGCGACCTAATAGCGCCTTTACTGCTCATGCCATAAAGCTCATAATAGTTCAAAGACCCTGCTTGCCTGGATTTTAAAAAGGGTCGGTACGCATTTTACTGCAAAACTGACAACACATTTAACATGGACTATATGCAATAATGTACTGGTAATATTGAAGTAGCCTTTTGTAGAGTTGCCCATATTTGTCGAGATTTTAACTATGCATGATTCCTCCGTACAAAGCTCTTCAATTTAATTAAAAACTATGAAAAATCCAACCAAAAAAATGTTGATTTCGAAAAACCTTAAACTCAATTCAACAGCAATAGCTATTTATTTAATTAGGCAGTAAATGAAATAATTTAATGCCACAGCTGGGAGTTGCTACGCCGAGGCAGAAAAAAGGTCATGAAATCAGCTTTGTTGCCGAATTGAACATATGATTTTGTCCCGATTATTAAGGTTTTATGTTTTTAAATTAAGTTTTCGTCGATTTACAATACATGCCAAACTTCAATGTTAACTGATGTGCACTAAACTGTCACTTTTACTGCCTAGGCAGTAAAAAGATGACAAATGACTAACAATTATTAGAGATTAGAGAATTTTAAGTTTTAGTTGTTATTAAAGTTAAGCGTTTCATGTAAACATTAATTTATAAAACGTTAATGTATTTGAAGTTAAAAAATAGTGTAATAATTAGTCTATACTACTGTTATTAATGATACCAAGGCTTCATAAATACCGAAAAATATTTTGTTTTTGAGAATATGCAACTTATTTGTACCTACTTTATATAATAATATTTTATTTACTATACTCGTACTTTACTAACAGATGGCAACTTGTTTGGAATGTTTTTATGATTTAAGAATTTTTCAGTTATCGTTTAACGACGTTAAAATCGCTAAGATAATACTAGATTACACACCAAGGTTGTGAGGAATAGTGCTATAGCCAAGACTATAATAGTATTCACAACCTTGGTGTATATACTATTATTTTCTCTACTAGATCATTTATAATAATTTAAAATTAACAACATACATATTTCATCAATCAATCAAAATTTAGCATTGGCAATTTCTACGACTATAGTGAGAATGAGTGCTGTACAAGAAATGAGCTATACACCATCTAAAATACGAGAGATAGCATAAAAGGTAACAAATAACCTTCTACTACAGAAATACACTAGCACTTTATGACTTTTTGAAATATATTTGACATTGACATTACTATTTACCTTGGTAAAAATTGAAAATAAAAATGTTAAATGTTGAAAATCATCTTAACAGAGTTTTGATACATGGCGCAATGATGTGCTATATCACTACTCGTGAAAGAACTAAGTTGTATAGTCTGTTGGGATTTGTTGTTGAAACGATGATTACTTGGAGTAGATGAAACTAAAGGAACCAAAGGAACTAAATAAGAGGAAAACTGTAGAACCATCTGATTTGTTTTTATATATTTTAAGGAGTTTTTAGTAATAAATGACCCATCTGATTGTTTTGGATTTTTAGGATTATTCTAGTAATAAATGACAAGCAAAAGAGATGTCTATAACCTCACCTTACCTGACCTAAAATTAAACACAAAAAAAATGCTAGGTACGTTTATTTAGAATTCTCGTTTTTGATTTGATTGAGGTCTCGAGCGGAGGTTGTTATACTTTTTTTACCTGCGACCCATTTTCATGACACGAAACTCTTGGCGACCCCTCAGGTTGTGAATTTACTGATTTTTCTGTAAAAAGGGAAAGCTTTTAAAATTTCCTAAAGTTTTTCATAGCTTTTGTGGAAGTTTTAAAACACCGATTGATGGGATTGACCGGTATTGACCCACAGTTTGAGCACCACTGTTCTAGAGTAAGGTGATATGAAATCAATTCAAAGTGAAGGCCATAGACGGCAGTTATGATTTTCTGCACAGAAAAGCAAAAATATGTTACAAACGAGACAAGAAACAACTCCAGTGACGTGATTTTTGTTTTAAAAAGCTGCAATTTTGTTAATTAACCGGTCTTTGATAGGTCTAAAAAAAGATTATGGAAATAATCTAATCTCGGCTAAAAATGACTATGAAATGAGAAGAATTCTATAGAGGACCTACATTTAACTCAATTACAAATAACAATCTGCACACAGTCTTCCACAATTTGCAAAATTTTGTCGTAAGTAATTTCAAACAAAAATCTGTGCCATTAATGCTGTAAACATTTTATAATACGTATTTAATTTTTCTCACTTCAATATTACAAAAGTTGGAAAAATCGGAAAATGTATTACGTTTTAAATGTTTTATAACGAATACAACATTCTTATCCTTCAGCAGGACTCGACTCCTGGACCATGAGTGAGCGGGTAACTCGAACAACGCAATATTTATATATGTATCTGCAAATGTGCAATTTGGGTTCGTCGCTTGACCTAGCGATCTAGCATAGAGTCTCCAGCGCTATATTACGTAAAGTCATACTATTTCTCTCTGCTTACAAATTTTTGAAATCTGATTGCGGATTTTGAAAGCCACATTATACATTGCTGTAGCATAAAAAAATTGCCAACGCAAATTATTTAATTGCCAATTTATTATTGTGGCAATTCAAAATATTTCTACACGAAATACTGCATACATAAATATTGAATTGATGCATATCACGTAATGTTTTTCATAGTTTTTGTGACCCCTCAGAAGTTTTAAACGACCCATTGACGGGTCGTGACTCACAGTTTGAGAGCCACTGGTCTAGTGCATTGTTGGGTGGAACTTAATATCCATTAAATTGCTCATTAGACGTTTGCATGACTTGACTTTATGTGTCAAGTTTTCGGTGATACCAAAAGGGAGATTCGTATGTCATTAGCTGACATACGAATTGCGCTAGTGACTCATGTAGTGCAATGGATTTAAACCCTATTTATAAAGTTATACTTTTTTTATTAAATGGCAACATGAAAAACTTTAACAACACAAGAGAGAGCTTCCCCTTTAATAGAACAATTATTATTTTTCATGACCTAATAACTTTGCTGACTGATCGATAATGGTAAAACGATAAACTTTTCATATAGTTACAGCTTACATTTAAAGTAAATATAGCAAAAAGTCCATAAATTTGGCTAAAACATGCCAATTTCAAGAGGTTATAAAACAAATATGCGATCTAATAAAACCAAAACGTTCGTGGATTTTGTTAGTTAGTTTCATTTCGCGTTGTAGTCAATCGGGCTAAAATTTATTGTTGCACTGTGTAATAAACAACGTGCATATATGCATAAAAATCTGTATGGGCTTGCATGCAAGTATAAATTAAATATTCAATAAACTACACAAAACATCCGTGTGGTGGGAGGTCGTTTTTGCGCACAGATTGAGAACCGCAGCATTAACTCGTGAATTTCGTCCGAAATTAGCGATAAATTTCATTGAAAAGTTATTAAGTAATGCACGCTCCCAGTTAATATTGAGCGCTTATCATTTATATTGGATGTTATTACGGTCATTAAAGTAAACGCTTCAATTACCGCGAACCGGCCAGGGCCTACCCACCGCAGAATGCGAATTGCAATTATCCGGGCCGAAATTCTTTCGCAAAGCCCCGTAATTCGATTAATTATCTTAACAGTTACGCGAAACGGCCGCTTTACAGTTTTAATTAATTATTGCCGATCGTAATGAGCAGGGCCCCGCAATTCAAGAGTTGTCAACGAGGACCATATCGGCCGACGATCCCCCGATGAGATGCGGACTCGTCGGTCTCAAGATTTCGACGAGATACAGTACAGCATGGCACGTGAGCTGCTGGCAATCAGAATGTACGACTAAGCCAGGAGGTATAAATCCACGGCAAGGCATGTGTCCACAAGAGGAGATGCATTGCCTGCAATTTAAGTGAATTGTAATTAGTGCACAGGCGTCTGGGGACTCCCCAAAGCACGAAGAGGAAAACGTATCAATAGATTATTTGCTGTAATACCTAAGTCTGTACAGTAAAGTAAAACATTTACAGCAGTCATCATCATGAACATAAAGAGATTTTACAAAATTAATAATGACAAAATGTACGGCAATCATCATATTAGATGTAGGCACATTTATATAGGAATTAAATTGAATATTAGTTTCAAACAGTTATATCTTTTGGAAAAACATTTTTCCTAAAAAGTCCCAAAAGCGTCCCCCTAAAAATTCCCCTAAAGAGAATTACCCCCTTCGTTTATCAGCGTTCTTGAACTTCAGCAATTGTGCATTCGATTATCGCCCCAGACTTAAGGCGCTGACTAAACAAAATCGCAGTACCCGACACCGTACAGACACTTATTAAACGCAAAAATCCGATTTCAAAAATGTTCATGCTACTTTCCTCTGAATGGCTACAAAAATCATATTTAAGCTTTAAGAACAATGGCTGGGAAATGGCACTTTATCGGATAGGTTTTCAGCTTTTTCCCAAAATAATCACGTTTATAACAAAAGGGCAATAGTAGAAACGTCTTTTCAATTGAATTTGCAACGAATTACGTATAGATCGTTTCGTTTAAATTTAACTCCTTAAAAATTCCTTACTATTATTCGTTGCAATAATATTTCAAATTGACGCAACAATAAATAGGTAAATTTATGTTTTGCGGTCACAATTTTTTTATGCCATAGCACCTAATAATCTAGCTTTTAAGATCCGCAAACAGATTTAAAAAAATTGTAAGCATGAAAAAATTGTATGCCTTTACGTAATAAGGCGCTGGAGACTCTATGCTCGGTTGCTAGGTCAAGCGACGAACCCAAACTGCTCATTTATTGATATCTAAATATAGCACTGTTCAATTTGCGCGCTCGCTTATGATTATAATTTTGAATCCTTCTGAAGGTCAATGGACGTTACTTAGAAATATTTCTCCGGAAAATGTGACGAGTTTTCTGCATTAAATAAGTGAGAAAATCGCAAACTCCCTGAACTGGCCAATATGGGTTACTTTTTACTGAAATTTTTCCAAATTTATTAATTGCATATTTCATATTAAATTGGTACTTAGCACACCTGAAGCTAATTCTCCTAACAATTTGACGGAGCTTCTATAATAAATTAGTGAGAAAATCAAAAGTATAACTTTCTGCATTGACAAGTATTAATTAGTAGCCACTGAAATTTCTAAAAAATTATTATTAGCGTATTTCATATTAGATTTATATTAAGTAAACCTGAAGCTAATTCTCCTGAAAATTTGATAGAGTTTCTGCATAAAATAAGTGAAAAAATCGAGGATATAACTTCCGGAACTGACCAATATAGGTTACTTTTTACTGAAATTTCTGAAAATTTATTAATTGCATATTTCATATTAAATTTGTATTAAGCACACCTGAAGCTAATTCTCCTGAAAATTTGACAGACTTTCTATAATGAATTCGTGAGAAAATGGAAAGTATAACTTTCTGCATTGACAAGTAATAATTGCTAGTCACTGAAATTTCTGAAAATTTATTCTTAGCATATTTCATATTAGATTTATATTTAGTAGACCTGAAGCTAATTCTCCTGAAAATTTGAGAGAGTTTCTGCATAAAATAAGTGAAAAAATCGAGGATATAACTTCCGGAACTGGCCAATATGGGTTACTTTTTACTGAAATTTCTCAAACTTTATTAATTGCATATTTCATATTAAATTTGTATTTAGCACACCTGAAACTAAATCTCCTGAAAATTTGACGGAGTTTCTATAATAAATTTGTGAGAAAATCGAAAGTATAACTTTCTGCATTGACAACTATTAATTAGTAGTCACTGAAATGTCTGAAAATTTGTTATTAGCATATTTCATATTATATTTATATTTAGTAGATCCGAAGCTAATTCTCCTGAAAATCTGAGAGAGTTTCTGCATAAAATAAGTGAGAAAATCGAGGATATAACTTCCTGAACTGGCCAATATTGGTTACTTTTTACTGAAATTTCTCAAAATTTATTAATTGCATATTTCATATTAAATTTGTATTTAGCACACCTGAAGCTAATTCTCCTGAAAATTTGACAGAGTTTCTATAATAAATTAGTGGGAAAATCGAAAGTATAACTTTCTGCATTGACAAACAAGTATTAATTAGTAGTCACTGAAATTTCTGAAAATTTATTATTAGCATATTTGATATTAGATTTATATTTAGTAGACCTGAAACTAATTCTTCTGAAAATTTGAGAGAGTTTCTGCATAAAATAAGTGAACAAATCGAGGATATAAATTCCGGAACTGACCAATGTGGATTGCTTTTTACTGAAATTTCTCAAAATTGATTAATTGCATATTTCTTATTAAATTTGTATTTAAACATAATGCAATACATAACAAAACATAATGACAGAGGATCGGTTTGGTTGGCAAGTAAGAACAAGGCAAATAATTCAGAGTACGTGTATTTCTGTACAGTAAGGTCGAGCTGTAATCGACTGGTAATTGTCTATAAAGTATAGATATTAAATTTAAGTACCTGTTAGACAATTAACAGCTGGGATTCAACCTAATACCTATGTGCAAGCATCCGCTATCGACAAACTATTAACACATTGCGAATCGCTACCGCACAGTCCAGCAAATCGCGAAAAGCACAGGAAAGGGGCACGACTCGATAATATCAAACGGAACATAAAAATTCTGCGAATTCCCGAGACTGCAGCACTCGCATCTGATCCGGTGTAACTCTGCGCTTCGTGTCGTTTTTCATAAATTTGATGGAACATGTCGCTCGGCGACGAACAACATCGTAAGATATTGGAATTCCATAGTAAATGCACACATACCATGTATATTGACTATAAATGTCCACCCCCTTGTACCTTTCAGCGGGTCGTCTATGCGTTTCCGCTGCGGACCTTTTTTCATATTTATGACATCACATAAATTATCCTCACCTGAAACAAAGAGAACGGCTTTAGTTTGGCGCACTGGGGGGATAAAAGATGGACGTTCAAGGGGCCCACAGTATATATTTTATCTCCGGTGAGTGGTGATTATTAAAATGTGGGTTTTTTTTTGTCTGGAGTCCATGCATCGGCTATTAGTTATACGACGGTGCTTAAGATGAAGGAACATTTTTCATTTACGGGTGAACATTACGGCCACGATTTTGATTAGTTTATACGTTTTTCTAGATTTTAGTGGGGACATAAATCTTTCTGCTTATAAATTATGTTCTTCTACAACATATTTTTGACTGTTCAATTTTAAATAAATAGAAGTATTTCGAGATTTATGCGACTATTTGTTAAATTATTAGGAACCAATACAATATTAAAACGCATTTTGATCTTAATAATACAAGGTGTCCTACAACTTCGTAGCATAAATCTAGAAGCATCCTAAGAAAGGCAAAATTAAATAAAAATATAAATTCTTTTTTTTCTAATCGCTTTTGTTTACAAAATATAGGACCTTAAAGTGTTACTTCAAGTACAAATCAGTTTTATTATTAACATATCTTTTAGAGTAAACTTGGAAATCTGATATTTTGCGACGGGTCATCAACTATCAAAACATATATTCACAAATAATTACAATTATCTGAGTATACACAGTGCCGTAGAAACAAAAGTTCTTATATGATTAAAAACAATAGAAAACACTTGTTTCTACGGCATTGTGTTTACCCAGATGATTGTAATTATTTGTGAGTATGTACATCGATAGGTGACACGTTGCAAAATATCAGATTTCCAAGTCTACTTTAGTAGAAATGTTAATAAGAAAACTGATTTGCTAAGTAACAATTTTGGAAACAAAAGCGATGAGAAAAACAAAATATTTACATTATCATTTAATTTTGCCTTTCTAATCATGCTCCTAAATTTATACCACGAAGTTGTGGGACACCTTGTATACTGGGAAAATACAGGAATACAACAATCAAAAACTTTTTATTAAGCAATAAAATGTAGTTCAGCTTAGCAGAAAATATTTGATTAACAACTTTAAAACTCTATAAATCGCGTTCTGAAGTACATTTATAGTTCCAAGACATTCTTAGAAAAGCAATTCCCCCTTATTGAATAAAGGAATGATTTCTTAGTTGCCATATTCATGAAAATTTATAAAATTCTGATATGATAAAATTTAATTCAGTTTAGAACAATATATATTCTATTGTTTCGCTCTTTAGTCATCATTCATAACAGAATATGGAAACCTGATTGGAACATACTGACCGGTTATGGCAGAATGTGCACTATAGTTGTAACACATCCTGATGGAACGTGAAAAGATATGTCTTTTAGGGTCGCCCATCATTTTTAACCCTGGATTTTGTTTCGGGGCTTCATATAAAATTGTTCTACTTATAAAAATCATAAACTGTAACAAATTTCAGTTAAATTGGCCAATTTGAATTTACTTATATCTTACAAATATAACGCCAATTTATTTAATAACGTAAATAATAATTAAAAGCCAATGTGCATTTTTGTACATTTTGTACTCCTGAAGTATGAGAAAAGCATATGAACCACTTGATGAAATAAATTATTCTCTGAGATAATATCCACATTTATAAAAATTTAAAATTAAAATTATATCCCGAAAAACTTTTTAGAATAAATGAATATGAATATGAATATGAATAAGTAAGGGACATTTTTTGGAGTATTTTCAGATTTAGTTTTTATGAACAAAACTTATTTACTATTGGCTGTTTTACTGATTAAATGAGTCCAAAAATTTTAAGGTGAGAAGGTTAATTTTTGATAAATTCAATGATTGTTATAACGAAAACTTTCATCAAAGCACACAAGCACGGAATAATTAATAGAAATTGTATTTGGTTTTAAATGTTTTATAACGAATACAACATCCTTATCCTTCAGCAGGACAGGAATCCTGGACCAAAACTTTCATATATCCATAAAACTCGTTCAATAATTTATTGAAATTGTATTTCGTTTTAAATGTTTTATAACGAATACAACTTCCTTATCCTTCAGCAGGACTCAATTCCTGGACCATGAGCAAGTGTGTAACTTAAACAACGCAATAGTTATATATGTGTCTATAAATGTATGTTTGGGTTCGTCGCTTGACCTAGCAATTTAGCGCAGAGTCTCCAGCGCCATATTACGTAAAGGCGTAATATTATGCTTATGCTTACGAATTTTTGAAATCTGATTCCGGATCTTGAAAGATACATAATTAATTGCTATAGCATAAATAAACTGCCTTCGCATATTATTCAATTATCTATTTATTACTATGTCAATTCAAAATATTGCTATACAAAATGCTGCAATTGAATTGATGCATATCACGTAATGACATCCAATTTATTTCTGCTTACATTTTTTTGTAAACTTATTTGTATGTTGAAATGCGTGTGATTAAAGGTTATAATATTAAAACATTGTAACAAAATTTAAAAAAAAAATAATTAAGTACCTAATCAATAGGTAACATTTTTTGAGTAGCCACTTGTGTCAAATTTTGTTTTGATGAACAAAACTTGTTCACTGGCACTTCTACTCCAGTATAAAATTAAAGTATTGCAAATGATTTTAGTATCTTCAAAACAGTCATGCCCACATTAATCTAATACAAGAAATTAGGTTACAATTGCAATTTTATAGCAATCTCAATATCTTTGTAATAGATTTATGTGAGCGAGATTGTACTTTCAGATAAAATTTCTTAAAATGATTAAGAAGTAGTCAAGTGTCATAAAATATAAAATCAAAATATATTCCGTTAATAAATTTTCGAGAATATGGAAGTTGGAAGCACGATAGAATTTTTGTTGTATTTTATATTTTTGTTGAACATTTTTTTAGAGGAATGTGATGAAAATATCAGTACTACTTTAGTTTTCAGTAATTTCAGTTACTTCATATTTGCAACTCCATCTTCAATTGAGTAAGGATATAACGTCGGCTTACAAGTGAAATACACTAAGTCAATTTTTGGCTGTTTTTAGTTAAGTTTTATTTTGATGATTTACTAGATTGTAACAAATCTCAGACTCAGTAGGGCTATAGTAAAGGGTCCTGTAGGAGGTAACCGCAGAATATAAAACTTCAATTGCAGTTTCACACATTTTATAGTTTTTGACTTAAGTGATTTCACCTGTGACGATAAATAAACTTGGTGTTTATAATTCATGTAAATTTTAAAATCTTTACATACATAAATGTATCATAAAATGGCGTAAATCAAAATCTAAATATATCCCATCAATAGATTTACTAGAATATAAGTACCTACACCTGAACTTGGAAAATGTATAGGAGCACAATTTTTGTTGTACCGCTATTTTATATCTTTGTTGAAAATTAAATCATCTAGCAATTTTTGGTCAACCAATGTGCTCAAAATTCACAAAATTATTAAAAATGCTTCAATATTTCATAAAATATGTATAAGAATTATTTATAGAATTATAATATTATAAACCATTACTAGCTTTGCGAAAATTCTCATTCGCATTTTGATTTATTCAGTAAATATTGATTCGTTAATGTATCATAAAATATCGAAATTAAAATATACCTTTTTGTATTTTTTATTGTTTTATTCATTCTTTATTGGAGTACTTACTGGTAGTTTATATGTTTAGATATAAATATGTTTCGTTGTTTATATTATTTTTATTGTCTTCTTCACCTTACTAGTTTCGGCTATTCTTCAGCCATCTTCAGAGGTGTTAATATTTTTGAGTTCAATATACATATATGATATTAAATAAGTTTTTTATAAATGTTTGGCTTTTAAATATTTTTCTTCATATTTAAATAAATAAATAATTTAAAAGTCATAACATTTATAAAAATCTTATCTAATATCATATATATTAGAATTAGAAGAACTATAATTTATGTGCATTGAATTTATCGTTTTTTATATCGTTTGCTGTTCTGGTAGAATTTAATTATGAACAAGTTTTCTGTAGATAATTTTGCCGTTTGGGTTGTTAAAAATAACTCACTTGTCAGAATGTAGTCCGAGACACGTTCAAGAAATTTTAAATTGGGTGAGTTAATATCTCGCTCATAAAATTTGCCTCCTCGTGAAAATTGAATTTTTGAAGTGCGGTAATTGGGCCGGGACAAAGAAAATTTCCAGCGATAATTTACGCTATCGATTTGCAGAAACGGGCCCGTCTCCCAGGAGCGATTCCCGACGACATTCCGTCGCGGAGCGGCTGCAAATTCCGAATTCCAATTATTTATTTCCTCCTCCTCCTCCGTGGGGCACTGATGAGGCCGGGAAGTGGGCCTCGCGGACTCGCGCAATTTCTCCTCAGATGCCGCGGATTCTTTCGCCGGAAACCCGTTTGTTTTCGCTGCGTCCGGCAAATATTGTTACAACTGGAGGCGGCTCTTCGTGGATGTCGCGTGTTTGTCTCCTCCGCAGCCAGTATGTGTGCAGCTGTTTCGGAACCCATCGCGGCCCAGGCCCCTGGGGAAGCGGGGCGTCCTAATTTATGTCGTCATAATAAGTCAATTATGTCCGTTTTATTAATTGTAAGATGTAAAAGATTGGGCAGTAAATGTCGCCTGTTTCGGCTGTAATTTACGACGAAAAGGTGCGTCGCGGTTGAGGTACACGTTCGCTCTTGGGGTGGATGGTTTAATAAACAATGGCTTTATGTATATATGGGGACATAAATTCTCGTAATAATTGGATATGGTTAAGTAATTAAGCCAAACGCTATAACTAAACCGTGTATGTGTTTCATTGACATCAAATTGTCACCATAAAACATGGCCGCCCATAAATCTCTCCATAAACAGATTTAATATGTCCCAAGATAATAATTAAAAACATGAAATGTAAAGTAATAATTCCGAGAACGGGCTGACTATACTTCACGACCACAATTAATGAGAATAACACAAGCACCCACAAAGTTTGTTTCTCATTGATGGCCTAAACACAATCATAGTTGTTTTATAAACACATTAAGGTGGCCCATTTTTATATCGGCGATTGTACATTGTAGCGATGGTCAAGGATTTTATAATCCTTGCATGTAAATTGCAGCGAATTGTCAAGGGCTCCGTAATCCTTGCATGCAAATTTCAGCTGGGATTCTTACATGGGAAATCAAATAATTTTTCGGGGCACCTACTAATGTGTTCTGTGTCCTATAAAAAAGTATCTGACCAAAAAATGGCTGCTTCAAACCAATAGCAAAGGACCCCGACTTTCGGCGTAGACTTAATATTCTAGATTGACAGAGATATAGATTATTCGGATACTTGTTTAAACTCCATTATTATGATTGGGTAAATAACGCAGTTTGAGTTTAAAAACTTTTGAAGTATGTCGCAGACAATATAATAAAGTTCACTCTAAGTTTGATAATTATAAGAACGTGATCGAAACTATAGTCACTAATTAACTTAATAAACAGTGTCATATAAATAAAGAAAAGTGTTTGTTTTATTTAATATAAAAAGTCTTTTAAACTCAAACTGTGCGTTATTTGCCCCATCATTCTAGATTGAGTATGGACAAGTTTTGCTTTTTTTTAATAAAAAAACCCTTTTTTATTTTCCGTGTAGCCATCAAAAAAGCTGTTGATAACCAGAGAAGTTCAGAAATATACCTACAATGGGCATGTCACTGAATCCATTTCTAGGCTTATTTAAGTTTAAAAAAAATAGACTTGAACCCTCTGCTCGCAACGCCTCATATATGTATTTGGAATAATTCTTAAAAGTTGCTGTGACATTTAAATACCTCCATGCTCAGGTCCAAATGTTCATTTATTTTAACTTTTCCAAGAGTCGTAGCCAAAATCAATGGACAACCGCGATTCCATCCCAGATTTAAAATTTGAAATCTGCTCCGGTTTCAGGAAGAAGCTTTTGAAATGGCTAGTAAATTAAAGGTTACCACGATTCAGCTGAAAGGCGAATTGAATAGCAAATTTCGAAATTCGGCTCTTTTCAACGCCTCATATATTTGAAATAAATCTTAATCTTGTTTTGACATTAAATGTTCCAAACTCAGTTCCTAATATCAATTTATTGAAACGTTTCCAAGAGTCGTAGCCAAATTCAATGGATAACCGCGATTCCATTCCAGATTTAAAATTTTAAATCTGCTCTGGTTTCAGAAAGAAGCTTTTGAAATTGTCAGTATATTAAAGGTTATCACGATTCAGCTGAAAGGCGAATTGAATAGCAAATTTGGAAATTGGGCTCTTTTCAAAGCCTCAGATATGTATTTGAAATAAATCTTAATCTTGTTTTGACATTCAAATACCTCCATCCTCAGTTCCTAATGTCCAATTATTGAAACATTTCCAAGACTCGAAGCCAAAATCAATGGATAACCGCGATTCCATCCCAGACTTAAAATTTTAAATCAGCTCCGTTTTCAGAAAGAAGCTTTTGAAGTTGCCAGTGAATTAAAGGTTATCACGATTTAGCTGAAAGGCTGATTCTCTGAATCTGCAGAAATTCAGCTGAAATTCTTCAGAAACAAAAACCCGAAATTCTGTTAAACTTATTTGAGCAGTTTTTTTTCCATAAATTACTCTATCACCACTATGAAAACCAAATATGAACCAATTTTGAAAAGGACTCATGGCCTAAAATTAAAATTCTCCAGGAGACTCAAATAACTGAATTTTTGAAACTATATGACTTATTTGAGCAACTTTTGTTCCGTTTAAAATTACTGTTTCACCACTATGAAAACTACATATGAGTTTTTCTCTCTCATAAAGTATCGGATTTTTATTGCTGATAATTTTTCTAAGTTATCTAAGAAAACACATAGTACACATGTACACATGTACACATAGCACATGAAAAAAGAGCTAAACAGTGCATTTTGATTTTTTTTTCCATAAATTTCTCTTTCACCACTATGAAAACCAATTATAAACCAGTTTTGAAAAGGACTCATCTCCGATAATTAAAATTCTCCAGGAGACTCAAATAATTGAATTTCTGTTGAACTATTTAACTTATTTGAGCAACTTTTCTTCCATTTAAAAATACTCTTTCACCACTATGAAAACTACATATGAGCCTTCCTCTCTCATAAAGTATCGGATTTTTATTGCTGATTATAATGTTTTCTAAGTTATCTAAGAAAACACATAGTACACATGTACACATGTACACATAGTACATGAAAAAAGAGCTAAACAGTGCATTTTTTTTTAATAAATTACTCTTTCACCACTATGAAAACCAATTATAAACCAGTTTTGAAAAGGACTCATCTCGGAAAATTAAAATTCTTCAGGAGACTCAAATAACTGAATTTCTGTTGAACTATTTGACTTATATGAGCAACTTTTCTTCCATTTAAAATTAGTCTTTCACCACTATGAAAACCAAATATGAGCCTTTGTCTCTCATAAAGTATCGGTCGATATGTGTACATGAAAAGAGCAAAACAATCCATTTTGATTTTTTTTCCACAAATTACTCTTTCATCACTATGAAAACCAAATATGAACCAATTTTAAAAACGACTCATCTCCGAAAAACAAAATTCTCCTGAAGACTCACATAACAGAATTTCTGTTGAACTATTTGACTTATTTGGGCAAATTTTCTTCCTTCTAAAATTACTCTTTCACCACTATGACAACTTTTCTCACTCATAAAGTAACGGTCGATATGTGTACATGAAAAAAGAGCAAAAAAGCCCATTATGAATTCTCCCCGAGATGAGCCCTTTTCGAAATTTGCAATTCAATTACATATAGCTGCAATATTTTCACAAAAAATTGAGAACAAAACAAATTTTTATTACAAATGATTATAGATTATCGTCGAAGTTTCCTGGTCTCGAAAAATATCAATAGTTATACAACCAATGCAGTTACAATAAAAATGTATGTTGTTTTAGAATTAAATTTAGTACCCCTATTTTATAACACCAAAAGCTATTTTTGTTATTGTTTAATCCATTTTGGATACCAGTTATTACTATATTTTTTATTGTTTTCTGACTTCTTTATTGCAGTATTTACTGGTAGTTTATATGTTTAGATATAAATATGTTTTGTTGTTTTTATTATTTTTATTATGTCTTCTTCACCTTACTAAATTAGTTTCGGCTATCTTTGAGCCATCTTCAGAGGAGATAATTTGTTTGAGTGCAATATATATGATATTAGATAAGATTTTTATAAATGTTTTGACTTTTAAATAATTTATTTATTTAAATATGAAAAAAAATATTTAAAAGCTAAAACATTTATAAAAAGACTTATAGACATCATATAAGTATATTGAACTAAAAAATATTAACACCTCTGAAGATGGCTGAAAGATAGCCAAAACTAGTCTAGTAAGATGAAGAAGACAATAAAAATAATATAAACAACGAAACATATCTATATCTATACATATAAACTACCTGTATGTACTCCAATAAAGAAGGAAGAAAACAATAAAAAATACAAAAAGGTATACTTAGGTGTACTTATCTGATATTGGATATCAAACTTTAAAAGACATTTACATTTCAACAACCACACCTTCGACATAAACACCAACTTTTTACACAGCACTAACAAAGGACTCAATCAAATTATATTTGAGACACGAAATAGATAAATTAATAAATTCAGGACCTAATACAATATGTTTAAACGACCAAACAGAACTAAATTTTAAACTACTATATAAATTTTTAAATAATCGTTACAGAATCTATATTAAATCAAGTAATAACATAAACTTCAAAATTTGACAAATAAATAAATAATTTAAAAGTCAAAACATTTATAACAATCTTATCCAATATCATATATATTGAACTCAAAAAGTAAGTAAAATTAAATTCAAATACGGCGTATGACTACAGGAATTCACGACTAGAAATTACAAATTGAAGCATGAACTTATAACGTTAAATTTTGTTGTTTTATAAGATTTTCTTGTTGTACTTCTATCAGGACTATTCCTGAAGAACTACAATTTATCTGCATTGAATTTATAGTTTCTTATATCGGTTGCTATTCTGGTAGAATTTAATTATGGACAAGTTTCAAGGAAGAAAACCATAAACAATATAAGAATAACTGGTATTCAAATTGGATGAAACTCTAACAAAAATAATAAAATTGTTACATAGTAAAAGTCGTATCCTAAGTCATACGCGCTTTGTACTTGCTTTAGTCTAGACAAGTTCAATCAAAAATTTTCCAAGCAAAGCGGCTACTTAAAATTCTTCGCAGAGAAAAAATACGCTTTATTACTCCAAGCGTTTGAATAAATTCCTAAATATTAAAATGCATAACTGGAATCAACATTCAAGACAAAGAACATTTGATGGGGATTAACATAAATTTAAAAATATGAATACCCGAGGCGGAATTTATAGGCTATAATGTGAATAGTAATGAGGCGAATGTTTGGGCAAATACGGATTTTTTTGCGAGGACGTAATGTGCGCGTTCGTGGCGAAGATGAGAATGTGGATACGGATAGAATTATGTTAGTAATTAAAAATTCGAAAACGTAATTACGTTATCGGTGCGATCTTCGGCGCGTCCTGATGAGGCCGGAATGTACGGATTGCGCAGAGAAAAGATTTCAGATTAAAAAAAAAATGGCAACGGGCAACTAGTATAAAGTCCGTATCACTATCGTATCTATAACGTATAAGCCTGCCGCTCTCACAAAGAATATTCCCTTTGAATGGGCGCCTTTTCATCCGGAGAATATTTTCATATCTCCAGCACGGTTGCATATACAAAGCCCACGTTTTCGCATTGTGCCGGGGATAATCCCCGACCACCTCCGTGTGCATGTGTAAATAGAATGTAACCAGAAGGTCCTAGCTGCCAACTGAGCACAGGCTGACATTAGGAACTTGACATTTCGGGATTGATCCCCGAACGTATCGTATTTCGTCACGGTCGCCTCAAGCCCACACATTTGTTTCGGGGATTATGTTTTTTCACAATGTGCAGATCGTGCACTTCCTACACATTTTTTGCGTGGGAGTGCTTCGTGGGGATATAATTTCGCATTAAAGGCGTAATCTCCGGAATTTACGATTGCACAGTGAATAACGAGGCGATTTTTCAAGCGCCCTGTAAAAATAATAGTTTAATTAATGGATGCAACAGAGTTTAGATGTGGCAATAATCTGACCCAGTTTCCACCCCCGCGGCACAGTAGTTACGTGATAAATGCGGAGGCATTTAGAGGATTGATACCTCCGCCCAGCGCAGCCAATTCGGGACAGAAGTGGGATCCTGAGGGAATTAAATAGCCCGCTTCCCAGTGACACGTAATGAGTAAATTAATGCACGATTAAAAATGCAGTAGCTGAGAAAGAACCACGCGGAGTGAGCATGCCGGGGGCTACAATAAGGCCCTCCGGCGGTTTTAATTAAAAACTTATTAAGTCAGTTTTCGGTTTCGCTGATTAAAACTTATTAAAACTCTCTCCGGCAGAAACACACACAGAACTCGGGGAACTTAAACGATGGCAAAAGAGCAACGTTTTTCGGCTCGTGGGGACTCTGGGAGCCTTTTACGACCCTTCGTTATACGTTATAGCCCCCGGTCGATACCTAAAAATAAATATTTATGAAAACGACGAATGAGACGTTACCCAAATAACGATGGCGCATCACTTATTTGACAAGAGAAGATTGAAAAATTAATTACAGCTCATGTCTTATGCATGGATCATCACAAAATATAGGAAGTCTCTAAGTTAACGAAGAACATTTCTTTGACCTCCACTCTGCTATATAGAGACGCTCACTAGCAGTGCGGGGTTGCCATCCTGTGCGGGAAGTGAAATAGTACAGGGGCTTCGAAAATTATAGTACGTTTACCAAATTATGTAATAATATAAAGTACAGTAAGTTATCCGTTATTTCCCAAATTGCGATTTATTTTTGCGAGGACTAGTTAAATGTCTTCTTTTCATGGTAAAATGTGTACAACAAATTAATTAGATACTATAATGAAATAAAGTCGGAACATAGATTCTAGAGTGCAATGAAAGAATATTTTTTAAGCAAACCACTGTTTAACATCCAAGATTTTTTAACATAATTTTAATTGAGACATATACTTACCAAATGACCAATGTATCTGTATAAGTACTGTAATACGTGATTTTCTATATGTTATCCTACAATGACAATGTAATACTCTATTTAGAGTCATAATACAAATAAATGATGAAATGAAATGAAATGAAATAAATAACTATTTTGAAATAAAAGAAAACTCATTGGTAACCGTATTTTCGTGTGCCTGCAGGAAAATTAGCAATTAATATGGGAACATCGTCTTTAAACGCTCATTTTTTTTACAAATTGTAGTAACAACATACCGTGGTAAAACTTCAAAAGCCGTCTATTAAATACCAGGTTTTTTTTTGCAACCAGAAAACCATTTCTGGTTGCGAATTTTTGGTCTGTTACACTAAAAAATAACAATGTTAATAATGAACCTACTTCTCTGACTTCAAATTAAATTTTCGGAAAATCTAGACATGGGGTATATCCTGACTTTTGCATTTTCAAAGAGCCCAACGCCTACTTGATAATCGTGTAAAATTTCAATATTATTAAGAGCGCAAAAGTTGGTTAAAAACATCAAATCTAAAAGTTGTTTAATGTATATTATGCAATGTTGTTACCGAAGTTTCAAATTTTATTCCGCAAACACACTGGATAGGTAATATTCTCATTTTTATATTTTCTATCAGTATTAAGGGTACTTAATAACTTTGTAGAAAAATGAAACTGATAAGCCAAAGTTTTTGAAAAATATATAAATGTTCAATATTTCTATTGTCTACATGTAACTCCATTTATTTCAGATTCATTTTCCGGAAAATCTAGATTTTTTTTTAATGAAATTTATACAGTTTTTTTATGCAATATGGGTTACCTACATCCGAAATTGTGTCAAATTTGATTGAGATTTGGCCGAAATAGCAATTGGCAATTGATTTTTTTCAGAAAAAACGTGTTTTTTTTCATTTTTAACATTTCGATCTCGAAAACCATAAAACATAGAGATTAGGTTAAATGAGAAAAGAGTTGTAATTTTAAGAGCTTATGCAAGATATGCTTTTGTTTAAAAAAAACCCATCGTTTTTGAGTTAAAAATACAAGCTTTTTTTTTAAATGGCAGTCATAGTTGGCTTTGAAATTTTTAAAAAGGACTGTTTTTTCTCTTTATAATGTTATAAGGTTTGTTATACTTACTTTCATAAATAAATGAGATACGGGAATTTTCGTTGTATATATATATATATATATATATATATATATATATATATATATATATATATATATATATATATATATATAACGATCTTTATTAAGGCTATCAACCCCAGAAGGGGTCTTTCCGCCCTGCTTCAACAATACATTTATTTATTTAATATTTTGTTGTTTTGTATTGTATTTTGTGTATGTACATATATGATTTCTTGATTTGGTGATTTATGAACTAATGAATTCATGTTGATTTGTGAGGGTGTGTTATGAAGAATAGTATGATTTGTAGAGTGTTTTGGTCGGGTGTTTTTTTGTAGTTCGTTTGTCTTGTCTGTTAATACATAATTCGTCGAGAATTGTTCTGTAATCCTGTCTTTGTTTGAATTTATTTCTTAGTTTGTCAATTCGTAGTTTTATTTGAACAGAATTTAATATAATTAGAATAGACAAATTAATTGAATTCTTTTAGTAAGACGAAAACATTTTTTTTCCATGCCAAACTCTGTTTTTGCTACTCTCAATCATACAAATAGTCCTGAATCGTGTTTACTTGTCAAAGTAAGTAATAATTTTCATAAAATTAATTTTCGAAGATGGCCTTTATTTGTCAAAATAAGTATAACAAATCTTGTACCGCTATGAAGAGAAAAATTTGTTATTTTAAAAAATGCCAAAACCAACTATGACTGCCATTAAAAAAATTAAAATTTGTATTATAATTGAAAAACTGTAGTCTTTTTTTCAAAAATCAACGACAACTCTTTCCTCATTTAACCGAATCTCTATGTCTTATGGTTTCCGAGATCCCAATGCTTAAAATTAAAAAGAATCACCCTGTATATTACATAAGGGGTGGTGAACATAACCCTACAAAATTTTAACTGAAGGTTCTTTGAACATTGTCAATGAAAGGGTACCATTTTTGAACCTTAGCCACTGATTTAAGTGGTCGAAAAAGAAATTAAAACAAAAAATAACCTCCAAACCAAAACAATCCAAAAATGGTCAATTTACCCCATATTGACAAAAAAAGTGATCTTACTTTAGCAATAACAAACAAGTTCTATCGTGTCTCGTTGCTTTTACCAAAAATTACACTAAAAAACAATTCATATGCCACTAATTTTGAAAAAAACGTCTCTTGTTTACATATTATCTACCCTTCTGACTATAGATTAAATTTCCGAAAAATCTAGAGGCTTAATAATCGTGTAAAAGTTTGAATGCAATTAAACTACCAAAATCATGTTAAGAAAAATCAATTCTAAAAGTTATAAAATGTATATGTTACAAAAATGCTTTAAATATAAATGATTAAAGTTCTGGAATAGTTAGAGTAGAAATATATATTTTTACATTTTCTAGTAGAATTAAGTGTAGGTACTTAAAATCCTTGTGAAAACATAATTTTCATATGCCAATATTTTTGAAAATAATATCAAAAACATTCAATATATGCCTCGTCTACGTATATACAGGGTGTCGAAAAACAAGTTGACAAGCTCAACTACATGCCACTCCGGGATTGCCACTGAGTCCTTAGAAAGTACTAAAAAAACTTTAAAACAAAAATTAAAAAATTTAAACTTTCGAAAAACATAAATCATAGACGATGAGTATTTTAATTGTACAGCAGATTGTTGTCACGTTGGCTTTTTAACAATTTTCATTTTGAAATTTTTGAACACGCTATTAGAAATGAAAATACCCTATAAGATTATTTTAGAAAAATTATAATTAAACAACTTAACACATGATTTTCATGTAATTCCTTCTAAGAGCCTTTCTAAACTTGCTGTAATGTTATACCTATGTCTTGCAATATTTCAAAAAGTATAGCCCGAGGAATTATTTTAGTATTTTTCTAAGGACTCAGTTGGTAACCCCGAATGGCGTGTTGTTGAGTGTGTTCACTATTTTTGGGGCACCCTGTATTACTCTTCTGACTTTAGATTCATTTTATGAAAAATCTAGAGATAAGGTGTATTCTGATTATTGCATTTTCAATAGTCTCAAGCCTACTTAATAATCTTGTAAAATTTATATGTCATTCAACTTCCAAAAGGACATTAAAAAAGGTCAATTCTGCAATTTGTGACAATGTTACAATATTGATACTAACGTTTCGGATTAAAATTCTGCAAAAACAAGATGGATAAGATATTCTAATTTTATTATTTGTACTTAATAACTTTGTGACAATTTAAAAAAAAATCAAAAACGTTCAATATATGTTCGTCTACATATTATCATCTGATTTCAGATTCGTTTCCCAGAAAATCTAGAGATAAGATGTATTCTGATTATTGCATTTTCAGTAGTCTCAAGGTTACTTGAAAAAAAAAAAAAAGTTTCATTTGCTGTTTTTGAAAACAAAAAACTCTTCTGACTACAGATTACATTTCCGAAAACTAATGATTTTCTGATTTTTGCATTTTCTAATAATTATACTTATTATACTTATACTTATTAATTGTGTGAATGTAAACATGGTCAAAATCATGAAATTTCTGTAAAATTCTTACATATTTTCTTTTAATATCTTTAATTTCTTCTAAATTTTCTTTTGTTTTCTTATGCATTGTCCTACGATATTTTACAAATGTTTTGTGTAGATTCGTTACAAATTTCTCATTACGACTGTAATATGATGATAGTTCATGATTATTAATAAGTAGTTTCTAAAATTGGAAACAATTCAAATTTCAATAGTTTACTTATATTTGAGAAAAAAATCCGCAGAAATTAAAATTCCGCAAAAACAAGATGGGGAAGATAATCTAATTTTATTTTTTGTACTTTCTCAAATAACTTTGTGAAAATTTTAAATTCATATTCCACTGTTTTTGAAAAGAAAACTCTTCTGTCTACAAGTTACATTTCCGATAACTAAGGATGGGTATAGTTTGATTTTTACACTCTCTAATAATTCCAAGTATACTTATTAATTGTGTGAATTTAAACATGATTAAAATCGTGAAATTTCTGTAAAATTCTTACATATTTTCTTTTAATATCTTACACATTAGTGTTTTATTTCTTGTAAATTTTCTATTGGTTTCTTATACATTTTCCTACGATATTTTACAAATGTTTTGAGTGGATTTGTTACAAATTTCTCATTACGACTGTAATTTGATGATAGTTCATGATTATAAATAATTACTTTCTAAAGTTGAAAACTATTTATAAACTTCTCAAATTTCAATAGTTTACTTATATTTGAGATAAATCAATAATCGTTAATTGAAATTTATTACTATAACTAAATATTATTTCGATATATGTACTGAAAATTTGAAATTATCGATAACTAATAATTATTGATTACAACCTGGGTTTTATGTTAGACTACAATGAAAACTGCTCAATATTTTTAAAATTCCTTGCTACATTATTTGGAAGCCATTAAGTTTTATAAACGACAACTACTTTTTTCTTCTTTTTTTTTTTAAAAGTGTAGAAAATAGGATGCAAAAATTATAGCTGCGGCTAGTCGTTTTATAAAATTTAGAGATGGTCACTATCTTTTAAATGACAATACAAAATAGTAAGTACTAAAATCATAAGTTTAAACATTTTAAACATTATTTGAGAGTGATTAACTTTTTTAAATGACAACTCCTATTTATTTCTTCTATTTTTGAAGTGTAGTAAAAAAAAATACAAAAAATATAGGCATGGCTAGTCGTTTTGTAAAACTTAGAGATGGTCACTATCTTTTTAACTAACAATACAAAATAGTAAGTACTAAAATCATAAGCTTTAACATTTTAAACATATTTATTAAACAAATATGTTATACTTTTATTTCTGCAACTAAAATAATATTGAAAAATGAAGAGAAGCAAATAACAAAAAAAAACTCTTATTAGAAAAATATCAATAAATACTAATCTTAATTGCATTTATAATTTACTTATTGTGTTTTTTTAAAATGATTTCTGTATGTGTTGTATTATTATATTGCAGTGGTATTTGAGTAATCTACGGCCCCGCATGTCTGCAAAAAATAAATGAATGTGAAAGCGCCCTTATACGTTTTTAATTATAATATAAAGTATTTAATAGCTTGAGGTACATAAACTTTAATTTAACAGTCTGCGGTGTATAAAACTAAACACATACATTATACTGACAAAAATTATAAGTAAAATTATAAGTTTGTACATATAAATCGTCTTTTTATTATCCAGTTCCTGTACGAATTTTACATTTTATACCCACATACTTTAAACTTGATTAATCACCGCGGCAGTAAAAATAGTATGAAGACGTTGCTTTTACTACTTAAAACTTATCCTTTTACATACTTTTTCCGGGCTTTTAATGCCCATCGTTGCCTTATAAGAACATGCACAACTTTGAAGTCAAACGAGTACATAGCAGCAAGAAAGTTGTCCTTTCATAAAGTGGATGCTAGATATTTAAAAAGATACCTATGCAAGGCAATAAAGCCACAAAGTGGAAAGTTGCTTTGGATCATTATCTTATGTATTCACTAGCTTTGCATTGGCGCAAGAGGGTACGGAGTTTCTGGTTAAGATTATTTTTTTGAAAGTAAGTAAAATGGTGCGGTTTACGGGAAAATTGTACATAGGCTTTGAAATTTCAGGGCTGCCTCAGGGCACGCATCAATTTCAATTCCGAAACGCACGTGAAGTTCGCCTTTTAAAATAATAGCCCCGCATTTCTCTTCGTTATCTCGCAAGATAGCGGGACAAAAAGTGTAATCAGGTGTTGTGTACTTTGAGCGCGGTTTTGACGGCCCTTTATAAACCGTGCGCGCAAAAACGAGCGAAATTAATCCTGTTTAATTTAATGAGCTCCAATAAAAATATTTATAAACTGCAGCAAGCCCGATAAACGGAAGGTAATTACCGCCTGGCAAAAAGCATTTAATTTAGCAAACATTTGCGCCGACATTTCGACGATTTCAAGCGTTCGGGATGAGGTGCACCGCAAAAGAAAACAATCCACGACATGAAACGGGTAAAAAACGGATGGCGTAATGTCTGCGAGTTATACAAAGGGACGTCCAGTAACAGAGACGTATATATCATACCCGTCTGCGATTTTTTGCCGGCAAATTTCTGCCAATTATCGCGCGTCACCTTCCACCGCTGCCTTCGCCCAAATTCCATGCTCGGCGTCCTCTTTTTTCCCACCGTGACCCACGGATGCCTGACGGATGTTCATTTTTATTAGGAACAGCCGAAACCGTGTACGACTAATTAAAACGAATTTAGATAACCGGACGAACGTTTTACATGCGAGATACAGCATATCGGGAATTCCTCGATCAGTCTGTTTCAAACGATGACCTTTTTAATTTACCGAGACCGTCCGGCCCGAACATTGTTTACATAATCCTAATTATGGCCAGACGGGATTTCGGGATTCTCGGAATAAAAAATTAATTGTATTTCATTAGGGCGGATTAATAGCTCCCGCTTTACACGCTCCTTCTTGTCCGCTTCGTTTCATTTTTTGGGCTCGTGAATAGATTTCTGTTTGGTGATATAGGGAGCCTTTATTTCATTTAATTAGCAGGGCGTCTATTGATTAAATACCACTGAATATCAAAAGGTTTCTGGCTGTATCATCAAATTATACAGTAGGCACATACAAGAAACAAAGATGAACAAAAAATTGGAACTAATGAACCATTAGTACCAACTTCTTTTGTTCTTCTTTCTTAATCTTATTTAGAGATTAAGCAGAATAAAAAACATATATACCAATGATTTCTTTCTTCCAATGATTTTTCAATTACGTCTGTTATTCTATGGACTTGATCTATAGTTGTATGAGATTCTCTGAAATCAAACTGATGTTCTGGCATTATGTTTTGTTATGTATTGCATTATGTTTAAATACAAATTTAATATGAAATATGCAATTAATAAATTTTGAGAAATTTCAGTCAAAAGTAACCCATATTGGTCAGTTCCGGAAGTTATATCCTCGATTTTTTCACTTATTTTATGCAGAAACTCTCTCAAATTTTCAGGAGAATTAGCTTCAGATCTACTAAATATAAATCTAATATGAAATATGCTAATAATAAATATTCAGAAATTTCAGTGACTACTAATTAAAACATGTCAATGCAGAAAGTTGTACTTTCTATTTTCTCACTAATTTATTATAGAAACTCTGTCAAATTTTCAGGAACATTAGCTTCAGATGTGCTAAATACAAATTTAATATGAAATAAGCAATTAATAAATTTTGAGAAATTTCAGTGAACAGTAACCCAACCCAAATTGGTCAGTTCCGGAAGTTATATCCTCGATTTTTTCACTTATTTTATGCAGAAAGTCTCTCAAATTTTCAGGAAAATTAGCTTCAGGTCTAACTAAATATAAATCTAATATGAAATATGCTAATAATAATTTTTCAGAAATTTCAGTGACTACTACTTAATACTTGTCAATTCAGAAAGTTATACTTTCGATTTTCTCACTAATTTATTATACAAACTCTGTCAAATTTTCAGGAGAATTAGCTTTATGTGTGCTAAATACAAATTTAATATGAAATATGCAATTAATAAATTTTGAGAAATTTCAGTAAAAAGTAACCCATATTGGCCAGTTCAGAAAGTTATATCCTCGATATTTCACTTATTTTATGCAGAAACTCTCTCAAATTTTCAAGAGAATTAGCTTCAGGTCTACTAAATACAAATCTAATATGAAATATGCTAATAATAAATTTTCAGAAATTTAAGTGACTACTAATTAATACGTGTCAATGCACAAAGTTATACTTTCGATATTCTCACTAATTTATTATTGAAACTCTGTCTAATTTTCAGGAGAATTAGCTTCAGGTGTGCTAAATACAAATTTAATATAAAATAAGCACTTAATAAATTTTGATAAATTTCAGTAAAAACTAACCCATATTGGTCAGTTCCGGAAGTTATATCCTCGATGTTTTCACTTATTTTATGCAGAAACTCTCTCAAATTTTTAGGAGAATTAGCTTCAGGTCTACTAAATATAAACCTAATATGAAATATGCAAATAATAAATTTTCAGAAATTTCAGTGCCTACTAATTAATACTTGTTAATGCAGAAAGTTATACTTTCGATTTTCTCACTAATTTATTATAGAAACTCTGTCAAATTTTCAGGAGAATTAGCCTCAGGTGTACTAAATACAAATTTAATATGAAATATGCAATGAATAAATTTTGAGAAATTTGAGTAAAAAGTAACCCATATTTTCCAGTTCAGGAAGTTCTATCATCGATTTTCTCACTTATTTAATGCAGAAAACTCGTCACATTTTCCGGAGAATTATTTCTAAGTAACGGCCCTTGACTTTCAGAAGAATTCAAACCTATAATCATAAGCGAGCGCGCAAATTCAACACTGCTATATTTACACATCAATAAATGAGCAGTTTGGGTTCGTCGCTTGACCTAGCAACCGAGCATAGAGTCTCCAGCGCCTTATTACGTAAGGGCATACAATTTTTTTATGCTTACAAATTTTTAAAATCTGTTTGCGGATACCAAAAGCTAGATTATTAGGTGCTATGGCATAAAAAAATTGTGACCGCAAAATATATAATTACCTATTTATTATTGCGTCAATTTAAAATATTGCTGCAGCGAATAATAGTAAGGAATTTTTAAGTAGTTGACTTTAGACGAAACGATCAGTTCGCAAATTCGTTGCAAATTGAGTAAAATTGAGGAAATACGTTTCTACTATTACCCTTTGGTTATAAACGTGATTATTTCGGGAAAAAGCTGAAAACCTAACCGATAAAGTGCCATTTCCCAGCCATTGTTCTTAAAGCTTAAATATAATTTTTGAAGCCAATCAGAGCAAAGTAGCATGAACATTTTTGAAATCGGATTTTTGCCTTTTATAAGTGGCTGTACTGTGTCAGGTACTGCGATTTTATTCAGTCAGCGCCTTAAGTCTTAGGCGATAATCGGAAATTATTTTCGGACTTGTTAATCACTGCTTGTCTGTATGACTTTTTCTCTGTACTTGTGCTGGCTACAGACATTTGTTGGCTATTTCTGTGTGGCTAATAAACGGCCCAAATAGTGCATTGTTATATTAAGAAATTACTAATTTGGGAGCTCGGACGTTGGCTGTAAGAGCGATATTATGGGGTACTTGAAAGTATCCAATAATTACAACAGGTATAATGGATTAACAATTATTGATTTTATATTAAAAAAAATTGTAGTACAAAATTATACATGTATACAAGTTCGATCAATATTCTTTGATCTAAGACAAACTAAAATAGTGATATAAAATTGTGACCTGAGATATCTCATTAAATAATGATCGTGTGAACGTGTGCGCACTTAGAAGTGAAATACTTGACTCTTGAATAATTGATGCGCGGAAAAATGTCGACCTCTGCAATACTGGAGGGCTGCAAAGCTGCGATCCGAATTTGCGACCCGTGCGCCGTGGAGATTTTCGCGTCCGCATTTTTCTTAATAAATCCTCACTTCCGGAGATTTTAATATTTCTTTTGCGAGTGTGCGAGTTTGTACATGACAGATGCCGTTCATATATCTTCCACGCCGCATGAATATGTCCGAGAGCATGTCACCAAGCCAAGATGCATTTGTATTTTGTAGTGCGGTAACGAGTTTAGCGTCGATTGCACGTTGCGCAGAAAATTTCGCATTGCAAACGTTGTAATTTTTATCAGACGTTATATGCATTTTCAAGTTCTATCTACAATAATAATGTTAGTAGTTTTTAATATTCATATCAATTTTCTTATATCAATATCACGCAAATATTAACACAATTGTTTCCTGTTAAATATTGATCAGAAGTGCAATCTTCGACAATATACTGTAATAGAATAGTCACAATACGTATCTATAAAATTTTTAAGGACCTTTCATCATGTTTTCCACGAAAATATTGAATTGCCATTAATTTTAAATTCAGAATTTTCCCAATTTTTAAGGACCTTTTGGACAAAAATTGTCACAACATTTTTAAGTTTCTTGAATTTTTATGGACTTTTTGTCATATTTTTCACGATTGTTTTTAATTGCCATTAGTTTTTCTTATTTTTAGTAAACATATTAGTTATTGAAACTAGTTATACCTTAATTGATATATCTAGAAAGTTTCTTACAAAATTCAGAATTTTCCCAATTTTTAAGGACCTTTTGTGTCCTTACTACGAAATTATTAAATATGTATTAGTTTTCCAGATGTCTGTGAGACATGCATACATATTTAGACATTTTCATTAACTTCTTAAACAAATCCATAATGTATCTACAAATTTTTTAAATTCTTGAATATTTATGGACTTTTTGTCATGTCTTGCACAAAATTATTGAATTGCCATTAGTTTTTCTTACTTTTGGGACTTTTTTCAACTTATTAGTTATTAAAACTCGTTATACTTTAACTGATATTTCTAGAAGGTTTCTCACAAAAATCAGAATTTTCTCAATTTTTAAGGACCTTTGTTTATTTTCAACGAAATTTTTAAATTACTATTAGTTTTCCAGATGTTTGTGAGACATGCGTAAATGTTTAGACATTTTCATTAACTTCTTAAAAAAATCCATAGTGTATCTACAACAATTTTAAATTTCTTGAATTTTCATGGATCTTTTGGTTTGTATTCAACTAAATTATTGAATTCTCGTTAGTTTTTCTTGTTTTCGGGAAACGTATTTGAAATTTGGATATTTTCATTAATTTCGTAACGATTTCTGGAATATCTGTGATCAGTTCTAAAACATCTGGAGGTATTTAAACTCGTACTATTATTGAAATTACTAGTAAATTGTAAAACTGAGGTAAATAGGACATGTACCTCAGTTTTTTTAATATAATATTTGATATAATAACAAAAAATGTCACTAGTATCAGAATTATCAAAAATTCCAGAAAAATACTTTGGGTACCTACTTTTACAGAAACAATGATAATTGTTAGAACTCAATTCTATAGAAACAATGATAGATAACAATGCAATGTTTCTTTTAAGAATTCAGAATTTTCTCAATTTCTAATAACCTTTATAGTATTACATTATTATTGAAGTATTATAAAGAAATATAACCATTCAATAGGACAAGTACCTCAATTTCATAATAAAATATTTGATATAATAACAAAAATTGTCACTTGTATCACAATTATCAAACATTCCAGAAAAAATACTTTGGGTACCTACTTCTACAGAAACAATGACAATAGAACTTCTACTTCTATAGAAACTTCTATAGAAACAATGATAGATAACAATCTGTAAGTTAAAATTAAAAAATTACAAAATGGTGGAAAACTTGGTCTGAAGAGGTAATCGTAATATTTTCAAAATTGAACGTAATGAAATTTAAAACAAGCCAGAATTTCTGTGGATAAATATTCCATTTCAAGTCACAAAAATATGCCACTAATAGTATCATAACAATTAAAAGTTCCAGAAAATTGGTGTACAATTCTATAAAAATTCAAAAAGTAAAAATTCCATTTCAAGTATCACAAAAATATGTCACTAATAGTATCATAACAATTAAAAATTCCAGAAAATTGCTATACAATTCTATAAAAATACAAAAAGTAAAAATTCCATTTCAAGTATTACAAAAATATGTCACTAATAGTATCAGAACAATTAAAAATTCCAGAAAATTGCTGCATAATTCTATAAAAATACAAAAAGTAAAAATTCCATTTCAAGTAACACCAAAATATGTTACTAATAGTATCATAACAATTAAAAATTCCAGAAAATTGCTGTACATTTCTATAAAAATACTTTAAGTTATAAATACTATAAAGTATACTTCAAAATAGTACGGAATAAGTCAAAAATTTACTAAATTGCGGGATTTTTTTTAAAGAAATATTATTAATATTTTCCAAATGGTAATCATCTATCTATGGTTTATACACATATAAGGTTTTGTACAATTAGGCCATATTGGAGTATTTACCCATGAATATATATATATATATTCTAGTACACGCCATACAGTCATATGATATTTTTTAATGATTTTTGTGTTATTATTAGTTTCACCAGGATTTCATAAAACTATAAAACTGCCAAAACTATTTTCGTGTTACATCCTGGGAAATTCAAATAATAACATTCAGGACGATATTAAAAAATTGATACTTTATATTATGGCTGTTGAATAAAATGTGAATTTGTTTGTTGATGAAAATGTGAATTTTGTACGATTTCGTAGTATTTTGCTGTTCTATAGTTTTTAAACGTTTGTTTTTTTGGAGGAAAATGAGGGAAAATTGGAACAAATGATCCAAAATATATATTTTCATGAAACATGGCAAAAATATATACAGGGTGTCTCAAAAGTGACACCCGTGCTCTTGAAATTCGATTCAGTAGGCCAAAACAAAACGAAAATTAAGAGTGAATATTTTTTCTATTGTCACTTGTTATAGAGTAACAAAGAAAACCTTTTCGTTTCTTAACCTCTGTATTGCAGCATTTTGATGATGCATTTTGTAGTATTATTATTGTTTTCTTTATTTTGCACTTTTGCTTCTTAACTTTATTAATTTTTGGTATTCTCAATTACCGACATTGTCTATTTATAATAAATAATTATTGATACATAACAAAATATTTAAAATCATATTAAAAGTCATATTTTAAACAATAGGTAGTCATAACTACATATTTGATTCTATTTTACAATTTTAAATAAATTTTCTTCAAACAGTTTTTGATATTCTGATATTTTGATGATATTTTTGATTATATTGGTATTTTGATATAGGATCATTACTCTTGAGCAAAATTCATATTTGATGACAAATATGAATTGTCAGAACTCTTGTATTTGTATAACTCTCTATGTTTGTTGTTTGTACAATGACGTAGTCATGATTTTTTTAAATGGCAGTTTTTTCTGTTGATAGTTCTTCACACAATTATGAATTCTGTTCCAAATTGTATCATCACCATTATTAGCCGGCAACATTTTTTTGAAAATATACCGTATAGTTTAAAAAAAATGTTATATAAGATACCATTTTTATGGCACCTTACATCAAAATTCGACATTTTAGTATAGTAGTCCCGAAGAGAGCTGACAATGATTCATGTTTTGTCGAACATGGAATCGCGTTTTGTATGCTCGTTCGCATGCTTCAGTTAAAAGTAATAAGTGAAATGAAATATGAAACGTATGTCGAATTCTGGCAATATGGAGTGATGAATCATTCAACTTTATAATTTTTTGTTATTAATAACTTATATTGTCTATATATAATAAATAATTATTAATAAATAAAAAAATATTTAAAATCATATTAAAAGATATATTTTAGACAATAGGTAGACATGATTATATATTTGAATCTAGTTTTCAATTCTAAATAAATTTTCTTCATAACAGTTTTTGATATTGTTAAATCTATAGGTACATTACTCTTGAGCAAAATTCATATTTTCATTTCTCATTGGGAATTCTGTATTATATTTGCAGAGAGGAGACGTTATCGCTTATCTGGAAATAAACTGACACCAGGTCAAAAATTATAATGTTTGAATAATCAAAAACTACTAAAACTTTTCTTCTATATTTAAAAATGAGATCAAATGTTGTGTCCCGGATTTATTGTACACTCTGTATATTCTTTAATTTTTGGAATCTGCTTCATGTGGGCTTTACAAATCAGTTTTATTTTTAGGGATCAGATGCAACGTTGCCAAGTTATTCACATTGTAATAAAATTTAACGAAAAATCATGGACCTGGAATAAAATTCAACAAAACCTTATTATAAGAGATCAATGAAAGAATCTGGGTATGCAAGTACCCTAGCAATGTGCCAAAACATTCACAATATTTGGAGTCACGTTGAATACACAGGATGTTCTGAAACAACGATCGAATTTTGCTATTTTCAAATGGCTAAAATATATCGAGATTGATCGTTATTTACCTATTAAAAAGTATTATTAAATTATAGTCCATATGCTACCATTAAATAGCTAAATGAGCACTCAAAATATGATGCTATATACAGGGTGTTCCATTTGAAAAAAAAGGTTTTAGTCATTTAAAAATAGCAAAATTGTATCGTGGTTTCAGAACACCCTGTGTATTCTACGTAACTCAAAATAGTGTGTATGTTTTGGCATATTGCTTAGGTACTTGCATACGAAGATTCTTTCATTGGTTTCTTATAATAAGGTTTTGTTGAATTTTTTTCCACGTCATTTTTTCCACAAATTTTACCTAAATTTTCATTAGTCAAGCAGGAATGGTCCGAGCGAGGATAAGTGGGCCACCCTGTATATAAAATATCTGCAATAATGGTACATTTTTATATGGAAAAGAGGCATTAGTCAAACCATAATAATGTTTGCTTTACATCTGCATTTCGCAAGTTTCTCGCAGACAGATGCGCAATACTGTGTCAATACTGTGTCGAGACCATGATTATCAGCGTCCACCAATTTTTAATTATCATATCTGAAATCTCCGACTAGAGTGTATTGCTACTATTATTTAAAAAAAATATTAAACCTTAATAATAGTGGTCAGAGGTATTACATTTCAATGATAAATTTGTAAAAAAAAAGATCATTTGATGTGCTCGAACTGAAAAATGGGAACTTTTAATGACGATTTTTGTGCGAATTTTTATAGAAATTTCAGTTGCAGTGAATGGGGAATTTCATTCGTTTCAGTTATTTATGAATTAATAAAATTTTGTTTCGTTTATTTGCGCGGATTACTTTTTTAGTATATTTATTTTTATGGATATAAAATTCGGCAAACAGAATACTTGCGTTGAATGTAATTTGCATGCGGGAAGACCTCGGATGAACCTGGGTGCATGCAATGTTTGGAATACGATTCTATTAGCAAAATTGTTACCGGCATAAAAATAAACACATGGAAATAGAAAAGCATGCAAACTGAGGAAATGCATTAGGGTCGTTGTGAACTCATTAACTATATATATCCAGCCAAGATTTGTGGAATAACAATTTATACCTCAATACGAATCAGAATGGCCGAAAGAGCAGTTGGTCGATGTCACGTATATACAGAGTGTTTCATAAATATACAAAATAACTATACTATCTCCATAGTTTCAAAATGAAGCAGTTTAATTTTGTTTGTTTGTTTTTAAATAGTCAAAGAACTACACGTGGTGATGTTGGTAATACAATTCTGAGTCAAAAATCTTGAAACCAAAATATTGTACCTACCTGCTTTCTGAGTATGTATGAGGCCTCCATAGCTTGAACATGAGTCTGAAGTTAATTTATTTGTTTTTCCTATTTGTTATCATTTCGCAACGTTTTGGTACTAAAGTTTTCGACTCTAACTTTTATGACCAACGTGTATTGTTTTGTCCAATTTAGAAGAACTCTGTTTATGGTTGCCTGCCGAAAATTATCTACGAGGGGAAAAATATACTATAAATCCAGGAATATGAAAAAAACTAAAATTGCCTAAGATGCAAAGAATTTTATGCAATTGGTTCTGTTTCGTGATCTCATTAAAATGCTCAATAAATGCATGCGTGGGCGGACGTTAAACTTTTTGTTCCTCGGGATGACATGGCTTGCACCTAAGCCCAGTTCTGCGAAGCAGAGGAGGCAACATGCGATTTTATGAAAGAAATTAATTTCCAGCCACACGTTTGCCACTGGATCAATAAGGTAACGATATTCCAAGTCACGCGTTGTGCCGGAGTAATCCCGCACCGGGCAGCTGACTCACACAGTTTCGGGATCCCGAATGGGGGCTAGAGGTTAATCCCCCTTTAAAAACTTTAAATGCACCCGATCTAACGTGGAATCGGAATCCATTAGGCGTTTTGTGTTTGGGGCTCGGAGAGAGCCGCGTATTAAATTTGTGGCCAATAAATCAAAAATTAATTCCTGGCCGACTTGGCGGGGTTTGCGCCGCTATTACGCAACAATAGCGCCTATTGATTTCGGGATGGCGGAATGCAGCCACTAAACACATAGCCAATAAAGCACACAGGCACAGGTGAACGCTTTCGCCGGAAAGCGCGCAGGAAAAAGAAACCGTAAGCAGGCTCTAATAAATCTGGAATTTCATAATGCATGGCCTCTTCGCCCGGCTTGTCGTGGAACAGAATTTTTGCCGAATTTCTTTGGTCGCGCGGCCCCAAGTGATTTATGCCCCAGCATCCAGGACGGGGCGGAAGTTGCGGAGGCTAAGAAATATTCCAGGCGGATGTACAGATCGATTGCTGTGTGTTTTAGTGATATAATTCCCGGGCGGAAGAGGTGCTGATAGAGACCGTTTACCGCCGAATTTATACCCCAAACCGCGCCCGAAGCGGCCAGAAATTACACGTTTTAGCAGGGCACACGTTTTTAAATAGGTCCACGGATTTATCACCCCACAAATCGCACAGCTAAAACCACTCCCAATCCTTAGAAAGTTTTCAAATACTCTTAAAAATAGATATATTTTTTTAAACCGTAGTACATACTGTATTTTCTAAATAAAAAAAAAGTAAATGTACATGATACTCCAAAGATAGATTCTAATCGAGACCTTGCTTCCAACAGTTGAGATCTGGACAATGTTCCATTGCTTAAAACCGCAGTACATAGTGTATTTCTAAAAATTTAGAAGTGAATGTATACAGTGACATTTTTTGTAACTTTTCAACTATTTAAAAACTATGTTTTTGTACATTGTCAATACAACGTCCCTATGTTCAATTAAAAAAAACTTAGATCAATGCGTGGATGTTATCAAGTGACCCTTCTTCTTCTTCAGGTGCCTTCTCCGGTCCGAAGGTTGGCAATCATCACCGCTATGCGTACTTTTGAGATAGCCGCTTTGAATAGTTGGTTTGTGTTGCAATTGAACCAGTCTCGCAAATTTTTCAGCCATGAGTGTCGTCTTCTTCCAACGTTTCTTTTTCCCTGTATTTTCCCCTGTATTATTATTTGGAGCAGATGGTACTTCTCCCCTCTAGTCACGTGTCCCAGGTATTGTAATTTCCGCGTCTTAATGATGTTTATAATTTCCTTTTCTTTCTTCATTCTTCTAATTACTTCTATGTTTGTTATTCGGTCCGTCCATGGTATTCTCAATATTCTTCTGTACATCCACAGTTCAAAAGCCTCTAACCTTTTGATGTCCGCATTTTTAAGTGTCCATGCTTCAGCTCCATACATTAGAATTGGTTGTATATAGCATGCCGTTAATCTTGTTTTTAGTTCTAGGCTTAGATCTTTTCCACATAGAGCTTTTTTCATTTTCATGAAAGCTGTTCTAGCTTTTGCTATTCTAATTTTTATCTCCATTGAACAGTCGTTATCTTGGTTAATGGTTGTGCCCAAATAGTTGTACTTTGTTACCTTTTCTATGAGTTCATTGTGTACGTAGATGTTTTCGTTATTTTGTGGTGTTTTTGTCATTACCATGAATTTGGTCTTCTTCGCGTTTAGAGAGAGTCCACATTCTTCGCTTGCCTCTGTCACTTTGTTGAGGATTCTCTGAAGGTCTTCTAAGTTAGTTGCAATTAGAGCTGTGTCGTCAGCATATCTTATATTATTTATCGGGATGCCATTGACTTTTACCCCTATTGTTTCGCCATCTAGTGCTTTCTTCATGATTTCTTCTGCATACAAGTTGAATAGTGTTGCTGATAGTACACATCCCTGTCTTATACCTCTCTTTATTCCGATTTCTTCCGATGTATTGCCGTCTATTTGGATTATTGCTTTTTGATTATAATACAGGTTGGTAATGATTCGAATATCTCTAGTGTCAAGCGTCTTTTCTTTGAGCAGGTGGATCAGGCGGTCGTGTCGTATTTTGTCAAAAGCCTTATTGTAATCGATTAAGCATATATATAGGTCTTGATTGACATCTAAGCATCGCTGCGTCAGGACGTTTAAAGCAAAAAGTGCTTCTCGCGTACCGAGGCCCTTTCGGAACCCGAATTGTGATTCGCTTATTTCTTGTTCCAGTTTCCCGTGTATTCTGTATTGTATCACCTTTAGAAATGTTTTTAATGTGTGGCTCATAAGGCTTATGGTGCGGTGGTCTGCACAAAGCTTTGCGTTTGTCTTTTTAGGAAGCGTTATAAAGGTTGATGTTAGCCATTCGTTTGGTATTATTCCTGTGGAGTATATTGCGTTAAATAGGTTTACTATGATGTGGATGTGGTCTTCCTCAATTAACTTGAGTACTTCGGCTGGTAACTCATCAGGGCCTGATGACTTTCCGTTTTTTAGATTTTTAATGGCACGCATTACTTCCTCTTTGGTTATGTCAGGTCCATTGTTTTCTGGTTCATTGCTTTCTTGTTGTTCTTCTGTGATGTTGCCGCGCCTTTCGTCCTCGAACAGTTCTTCAATATACTTTTTCCACAGCAGCAATTTTTCCGTGGTCTCTATGACAATTTTACCATCTTCATCCGTCAGAATACTTGGTTGTCTTCGTTTTTGAGTCCCTGTGAGTTCTCTGATTTTCTTATGTATATTAAATAGGTCATGTTTTATTTGCAGTTCCTCTATCTCCTCGCATTTGTGTTTGTACCATTCTTCTTGTGCTTTTCTTATGTGTGTGCGTATTCGTTTTTGTATCTTCTTGTATTCGTGTATGTTGTTTTTTAAACTTCGGCGTTTGTCCATTAGATTTAGTATCTCGGGAGTCATCCATTGATGTTTTGCTTTTTGGGGTTGTTTTCTGAGTATCGTCTTGCTTGGTTCCATTATAGAGTGTTTTAGGGAATCCCAATTGTTATTTATGCTTGTTTCTGCATCGCTAACTTGTGTGATATGTATATTGTTGAGATTTTCGTTGATTTTATTTTGTAGTTCCTGTCTTGTCTCCCTTTCGTTTAATCGGGATATGTCTATGTTGTTGTCTTTTTCTTTAACTCAACTTCAAGTGACCCAGGTAACGTCAAAATAACTATTTCATAGATAATCACAATAAATAGAATTGTCAAGTTGTTTGAACTATTATTGTGCTAAAATACATTAAAGAAATGTATTTAACAGAACAAAAGATACAAATAATGTATTTATACCATGCAAGTCAGAGCAAAAGAAATATGCTTGACGTTTTTTCAGTCATTTATCCTGATAGATCCAGGGCCGGCCACAACGTACCGGAAATGAAATATAAACGGAATGTGACAAATTGTTGGTACATTCATAAAAGTTTGAAGTTTTTGCAGTGGCCGACTGCATGCAGCATTAGGAAGTTGGGTGATGTTGGTAGTTTATGGATGTATTTAATGACTCTTTGCGAGATACGTTCGAAAATTGTATCAATGTATCTAATAAAGCTAATTTAATATTACATACAGTGTTTCTGTTTTTTCGTGATGGTTTCATTGCAAATTGAATAAATCTCTTAAAATAAAATCCTGAAATTTTTGGGAAATATTTAACTATTTATGATTACGAGTAACTAAGTATGCAAATTAAATATTACGTATGGAAATTAAATTGAATTAAGTATATTTCATCACTTAATTCAAACTTATCGTGAAATACTAATACTAATAAAATTTTGCATGTTTCATGCAATGGTCCTGAAATATTTCAATTTGTTGTTTGGTTATATTGGTTTTGGAATCGTTGCGATATTGGGGTGATATTTCCTTAAAATTTCAGAAATTTCCTAAATTTCTTTAACGATTTTACAAAAACCATGTAAGGAATGATGAAATATAACTAAACTGTTTAAATTGAATTTGATTTGAATTGAATTATGAATTTGAATATGATATATAAGATAAAATGTTTTTGAAATATTATGAAATTGTATGAAATAATATGAAATTTCCCGAAATGTGACCCAAACAACAAATTGACATTGTATACAATTCTCTATAAATTCTGTAAATTAAGTGAAATATAACGAAATTTAATAAAATTGTTCTAATAATCATCAAATTTCGTAATTCTATGATATATTTTAGGAAATGTTCTGAAAGTTAGGTGAAAAATATCACAATTGAAAAGAATTATTAAACGACTTATCAATTTTGTAAAATGTTTCATCAAATTTTATAAAATACTTATTACGAAATTGTATAAAATAAAAAAATTGTTGAATAAACGGAATTAAATCAAATTTTGGCCCTCATTCATAAAAGCATTGGCATTCATAAAAGTTGGGACATTTTATGAATTACATTCGACATATTACGAGATGCTGTAAAATTCTCTAAACTTTCTGTCAATTTTGTGAAAAATTCACCAATTTATAGGAAACTATGAATACTATATTTCGTAGAATGCTATAAACAATGTTCTTTAAACATTATGAAATTGTATAAAAAATACTCAAAAAATCTGGAAGAAAAAAAACCTGAAATTCGATGCATTTTCTTTATGTTGTGAAATGGTTTTAATTAAAAATGTCATTGTGTGATGACCAAAGGTTATATATATATATATATATATATATATATATATATATATATATATATATACAGGGTGTCTCTAAATTGTGTGGAAATGTTTAACCACAGATTACTGGGATCAAAAAAAGACGATTTAACAAAACATATTTATATACAAATGCGTTTGGTTTAGCCAGAATTCAGCTTTAAAGTTAATTTTATAAAAACAAAATTTGCTTATAACAAGAGAACGTTTCCATTGATTTAGATGTTATTTGGTATGACACTTTATACGGGTATATCTCATATTTTGACATAGTATTCTTATTATCAGTAAACCGGTTGTTTATAAAACAAGTGACGCCCAACATTAATACATTCATATTTTTTAATGAGAAAAGCAAATTAATTAAAAAAAAAAATGAAATAGGACGCATGCATTTATTATAAAGTTTTTTTGTATCATTATAGTTTTTGATATCTGTTACAGTTTCGACACAAAAAAATAAAATATGAGTGACTGCCCTACACTCGTTTGGAAACAAATCATCAGTGAACAGAATTTTCTGGTTAGGTTAGGTTAGGTTAGGTTAGGTTATCTGTGGTTAAACCATTTCCACATAATTTAGAGACACCCTGTATATATATATATATATATACAACCCAGGTTCTACAATTGTAATGCAATTTGGCTTAAGTGGATACAATAAAACATGCAGATGGTAATAGTAACACGATTAAATTGTATAGACTATAGACGTTATACAGAAATTAAAACGACAGACATTGACAGATTGTAGAAAATATTAAAACATACTTTTTTTTATATACAATTGAGTCGTTTGGCATACAAATGTGATAATAATGCGGCATACATTTTTCAGAAATACAGGCATCAAATTGAACCAACCAAATCGAACTTTTTTTTTTTTTTTACTTCATTATGCCTTTCGGTAGCTTAGCCATTGGTACCTTGTACTTTGACATAATGTAGAGAATATCAAAACAAACGTTTTTTTTTATACAATTGAGTAATTTGGCATACAAATATGGTAATAATGCGGCATCAATTTTTCAGAAATACAGGTTTTAAATTGAACCAACCAAATCGATCTTGTATTTTTTAACTTCATTATGATTTTCGATTATTCGTAGCTTAGCCATTGCTTGGACCCTTGCACATTGAGATAATGCAGAGAATATCAAAACTAACTCTTTTTTTATATACAATTGAGTAATTTAACATACAAATATGGTAATAATGCGGCATCCATTTTTCAGAAATACAGGTTTTAAATTGAACCAACCAAATCGATCTTGTATTTTTTAACTTCATTATGATTTTCGATTATTCGTAGCTTAGCCATTGCTTGGACCCTTGCACATTGAGATAATGCAGAGAATATCAAAACAAACTCTTGTTTTTATATACAATTGAGTAATTTGGCATACAAATATGGTAATAATGTGGCATCAATTTTTCAGAAATACAGGTTTCAAATTGAACCAACCAAATCGACTTTATATTTTTTGACTTCGTTATTGACTTTCGATTCTACAGTAATAAATTATTGTTTCTTAAGTCTTTGTCTTTGTTTTCTGTGTCAATTATTTTAAAATTGTTAGTAAACTTGCCACAGAGTAGGGGCCCCTCAATTCTGTTTGCACCCGGGCCCCGTCTTGGAGAAGGCCGGCCCTGGATAGACCAATTCCATCAATGGGAACAATTTTTAACATTAATTCAAGTTTTAACAACCAGATATTCGTTGAGTATAAACACCACAAACGAATTAGAACAAACTATGTTTTAATACAAGAAACTATGTTAAACATCTTAGGCTATGAAGAAGAAAACATACTTTACAGTTTCGAATTCTTCAATCATAAAGGTTTTTAAAGAATTTAAGTATATTCCTTACAAATTTAGAAATCACCAGCTACTAACTAATGAAGAAAAATTAAAAGAACACATTTTTGTATAGTGATGTTTAATTTAATAAATACTATGAAAAAATATTAGAAAAAATGGCATTTACAGATGAACATCATTTACATTTGATGGTTAAGTAAATTCTCAAAATTATCAGTTAGTCTTTAGTGATTTATCATATCCTTTTTCCTTGTAATTTCTTTCTTTACAGATATTGGTCAAGGACTAATCCGCACCTCCAAAATTTAAGAAGGGCTCAGCACAACAGTAGGGCTAATGTATGGGCAGGTGTTATTGATAATACGTTAATTGGTACATTTATCATCGACGGAAATTTAAATTCTAATTTCTTCTTAGTCTTACTTCGTACACAAATAATACCAGGGATCCAAAACTTTAATGCAATGATGTCTGCTTTCAAATAGATTGAGCCTCACATTCCATTGCAATGATAGGACGTTATGTACATAAAATTTTTGCGGGGTTTTGGATAGGAAGATTAAGGCCAACAGCTTAGGTCACCAGATTTGTTCCCAAATGACCTTTTCGTTTGGGGCCATATAGAAGTTTTTACTTATTGCTAACTTATTATTAAAATTGACTGTGGTTTGATAAACAGGGCCAACTGCAGACGATTACAACAATTGTCGAACATATCACGACCATTTACGAACATTCACGACCATTTTGCAACCGAGTCGGCTGGGTTTTCTCTTTGTCATGTTGGACAAACTGATTCAGTGATGCAAATTCCATTGGGGAATTCAGTTATTTCCGAAACACTACCAATAAAAATACTAGATATTCATAGACTCCCCTGACGCAAAAACATCGTGAATGGAGACTAGTCATGAATCGCGTTTTAATTTACCGTGAAAAAATCATAAATAATGATGTTACCCCATGTAACAGAGTAGCGATAAATACTCTGGTTATTATTATTTGGGGGCCAGACTGAAACGGGACCGCGTCGTAAATGAAACTTCGCCGTATAACGCACGAATCGATTAAAATTTACATATACATAATTATCGTTCTAAACGGGCATTTTTACGACCGTCTTCTGACTTCATTTCGCCCGCGAGATTGATGCGGAAAGTTTGATTGCGTAATTAAAGCGCGGAGAGCATCAAACCCTCGAGCGAGTTGCAGGTTGATATTAAATATCAAGAGCCACAAAAAAGGGTGGTAATCTCGGGGTGGCTTGTGGAGGTCTTAATTCTCGCGTGAAATGCAGTTCTCCGCGATGCCGTATTGTTTGGTGAACATAAAGCGACGTGGGCCCCCATTTCTCGCTTTATGTGTCTCTGATATTATTAAATAACGTCTTATTTCCCGGGGGCCGTTCGACCTATAATCAGCGGTGCCGTGTCCCGAATCCGCCGCTAATGGTGCGCTCTGTTTGCCCAATATATTTCATCTTCCGGGGTAGAGTGCAGCTTGTTTCGTAAATCCCCGACTTTTCATTATTATCGAATTTATCTTGTGGCCTTCCTAATAAATTCCGCAAACTATTGTTCGTGCCCCATAACTCCGGAAAATCTTGTTCGCGGAGGAAGATGAAAGCACCCGGTTAACTGTGGATAATAGGATGTTGTGACAAATTTATTGGGACCCGCGCGATTATCTGCTCCTAATGCTACTGATTTTTATATGTTTTATTGCTAATAGGGGCCCGACTCAGTCGCGTTTTTTGCCTTATCGTGCAATAAATTCTGTTAACCACCATCGAATAACAAAAACGCACAAATTCATATGTAGCAAATATCCAAAATGGTTATTAAATACCATCATTCTAACTTTAGCCTGAATTTTTCAAAGAAATCCTATCTTATCTGAAACAGAAAGCAATCTTAAATATGATATGAAATATATAGGATGTCAAAATATTTGGAGTTAGTAGAGAATTTGCTCAGCATGATCTCCAAGTCATACACATCTTGTACCAGGACAAACACCAGACATTGTCGAAAATTTGGAATGTTAATACGTCTCTGTGGCTACAAGGCTGAAAGTGTGATCATTGGAATCGGGAAGGTCCAATTGGTCTAGGCTTGTGCCTCTAAGGTCAATTGGAGCAACTCAAAATATCGCGATTTTGGTTTTAGTCGATTTGATCGGAACATCATCGATTTTGCGATTTGCCAACTGAGTGCTCAACCAAGAGGCATATTTTCAAATCATTATATGGGTACATAGCCCCATATAAGGGGCATATTTTCAGCTTTGGTCCATTCTCGTAGTCCCGCAACTCCCAGAGTTATAGCGTTGGGCATGAAAAAAGTACGTTTTTTCGAAAAATATTTATAATGAATCTCATCTTAAGACCCCGCTGGACAAACGCCATCGCCTACGGGGCCCCACTATGGCTCAATGTGCTTGTATTTTGGCCCTCTATGACCCCTCTAAATGTCGTCCAAATCGGTTGAGGCGTTCTCGAAATGGAATTTCGTCCAGATGAAAAAGAAAACGCGACATTTTTCGAAAATTATAGCGCACGGCAATATTTTGAAAATTTGAGGAATATTTTGAAAACTGTTGTTTGGAGACATTACTTTTTTTTCAATTCAGATGCTATAGTTTGCTTTGTTCAACTCAAAAAAGTAGATAGAATTTCACTTTAAAATATATTTATTTACGGAAATATATTTACCTGTACTGACTCTAGTCATTTTAAAATTTGCTATAGAAAAAAAGTATTATACACTACGTTAAATAATTATTTATCGTCGTGTATCGTCGTAAAAAAAAATACATGACGATAAATTTATCGTCTTCTTCGTCTACTTATCTTCCAGAAATCACATTCAGTGATGTAATTTCTAATAGTTTTCAGTATGTACTACTAAGTTTAGATGGTACTCAGTTCACTGTGCATATGGCTATCAGTGTTTGATAAAGACTGACTCATCTGTCGAAACTATAGGCACAAATAAAAAGTTAAGTGATATTAACGAACTTGTAGTATCTTTTCATTTTAATTTAATATGTATCACGAAGTGATACATTATATCTGAATGAGAGATATATAATTAATAATCTGAAATTATTGATCTTTAAACTTTTTTTTTATATCAAATTCAATAAATTTCGATAAAACTTTGTGACAATTTCTGAAATCATTCTGAAATTTGATAATAATTTATTTTTGCATAGAAAAATACAAATTGATTTACATATTAATATCATGATATAGTACAATCGAATCAAATGATTCTCTCTTTACTTTATCATTATGAAATTTGGCATATATTTATATAATAAAATGTACTGCAATTATCTCATTCAGATATATCTGAATGAGAAATATATTAATCCAGATATACTGGAATGTTTCAGAATATTTACAAATAATTCTGAAACTTCATTTATAGGGGTTTTAGTTGCAACTTCTGATATTTTTTGTTTTGTAATTACATTTTTATTTTGGTGATTTAGGTATACGATATTAGAAAATTAAATAAGCGATTTTTCAAACAACTGAGCACCTTTTAAAAAACTTCTGGAGGGCTTGTTATAGACTTTCTACTTGCAAAATGTAACGATGTCAATGTATTTTCCGCAGTTTTCATAATTTTCACCAATTTGCACTAATTTTTCGGCATATTATAAAAGTTTTGGATGTATTATAATTCTAGAAATGTAGATATGATACATGAAAAAATGCAGCCTAGATTTTGCCCAGAACACCAATATGGTCCTGGTCCAGAACTTCAATATGGTTATGATTGCAATATCTGAAATTATTGACTATAACGTTTTCGATATTTTTGTTGCGAATTCTGTAAATTTCTATAAAACTTTGTGGCAAGTTCGACAATTTCAAATTTGGCGGAATTTGTATACAGGGTGAGTCGGGAGGAAAGGACCAAACTCCAGAAGTGTATTGTAAATGTGAAAATAATTTAAAAAAAATTAAACTTGTTATCCGTTTTTCATTTGTTATCAAGTTAAAGTTTCTTGAATATGCAAATATGGTGTTTGTCTATGGTTTTTGTAATGGGTGTGCTACAGCTGCTGTTGAAGGATATCGCCAATGGTTTCCACATCAGAAAACTCCGGATAAAAACGTATTTATCTGACTTCGGATCGGATATCAACATTTCAGTTCTTTAAATTTAATTTCACGTGTACAATACACTCCTGGAGTTTGGTACGTTCCTCCCGACTCACCCTGTATTTTGATATTATAATTAAATTGTTTTCAAGTTTTTAGATATCTTACAAAATTAATTAATGGACATTTCAGGAAATTGGGATTTTATTTTAAGATATTTCAGGTGGATTTTGTAAAGTTTATTATTTTCAATATATTTTCACGCAGTTTCCATAATTTTTGCCAATTTGCACCCATAGTCTGGAATTTAATGAAATTTTAGTACTTATTCATTACAATTCTATAATTCTCCAGCATATTACTGCCATGTTTCAGAATAATTATATACATTTCCGAAACTTCTAATATATTTATTTATAAGGGATTTAGTTGCATTTTCTGATATTTTCTAGGGTTTTTTTGTATTTCAATTACTTTTTTATGTAGTGTCTTAGATTGAGATATATTAGAAAATTAATTAATGGATTTTTCAGAAAATTGAACAATTATTCAGATATTTCTGGTGGACTTGCTATAGCTATATACTTGCAAAGTGTAATGTTTTCAATACATTCTCCGCAGTTTCCATAATTATCATTCCACAATTTGCACAAATTTACTATAAAGTGATGAAATTTTAGTATTCACTATAATTCTAGAAGTCTAGGTGTAAGCATGTAAAAAGAACTTGTGATATTTTCTAAGATTTTTTGTTTTGTAATTAAATTTTTTACGAAGCGTTTTAGATATACTTATTAGAAAATTAATCAATGGACTTTTAAAAAAATTGGGCAATTTTTCAGAAACTTCTGGTGGGCTTGTTGTAGACTTTCTACTTGCAAAATGTAACGAGTTTAATACATTTTCTGCAGTTTTAATAATTTTCACCAATTTGCACTAATTTTTCGGCATATTCGGAAATTTTGTTTATTATTATAATTATAGAAATGTACATGCTTTTTGTAGACTTTCTACTTGCAAAATGTAACGATTTCAATACATTTTCCGCATTTTTCATAACTTTCACCAATTTGCACTAATTTTTCGGCATATTAGGAAACTTTGGTATTCAATATAATTCTAGAAATGTAGATATATCTACCTATAATGTGCAGTTACATGTAAAAATGCAGCCCAGATTTTGCCCTGAAAATCCAATATGGCCCTTCAGCCTAAACTTTTGGGGACCCAGGTCTAAAAATTTGAGTACCAACTCGATTGTCAATGATCGCTATATCCGAAGTAGTATGAAAATTTATTCCATATACAGTTACACATCTACAGCATACTTAATACATATTATAATAACATAATATTGATGATAGATTGATAGATATATGATATACGATGTGATACATGATATATGGTATATCTGAAATTATTGACATTTAATTTTTTTGATATTTTGGATGCAAAGTCTGAAAATTTGCGTCGTGAGTGGGCACCGTTGGCACTACCCTCGCTACACTACTGCTGTTGATTCACTCTTTTTGTGTAGTTCCTTTATTGCTGCCACCATTTCTTTACTTCTATATTCCTAAGAGCGTAATTAAATATTTTTTTAATCAAACTACCCAATACACTCGTATATGTCACAAATCTTTGATAAAAACTTTGATAAGCTTACAGTCTTTGATAAGCTTACTTATCTTACCATCTTAACATCAAATGATTTTTGTAGGTTCAGGAAAGATTGGCTCATATAATTTTGTCCCAAATCCTATAGCACACTTATAAATCATGAAAATTGCCCATAAACATTCTTAAATGCCTCAGAATGCTAAAACCATCAAGAGTTTTCAGGTCCTTTGTCCAAACTTTGCAAAACTGTCAATACATTTAATTGACTTTCTAAAGAATTAAGAAATTAATCCATATTTTATTTCATTCGACGTAGCTTAGTCACTTAAATTTTGTATGCCATTAATTTGAAAGCCTTTTTGATTGCTTCGGCATTCTTTGCTCCTAGCTCCAGGAAACGTGTGTCAGTAATAGACTAATAAATCATAGCCTTGTTGACAAGTGACGCATACATCGAGCCCATATGGCATAGAGATACCATCTCGAGCGCAAACAAATAAAACCATCGAATTTCTGAAATTCATCCTGCGTTTCATTCATCGGATGGAGCCGTGTTGTTGCAGGAAATTCCAACCCCTAAACGCTGGCACCGTGATTGAACCGACGGACGGTACTCTCAATGGAATATTTATTATTCTTCAGCGGCCCCTCGACCGTCAGACGTGATGAGCAATATATGAGGTTGCATATTCCCGAGGCCTGTTTGCGCGCTACACTTCTACCTTTTCGGCCGGGAATTTCGCTGGGAAAAATCCGTTGGAAGGAATCAATTTTTAGAATAAACAAGAGCGACGTCCTAAAATAACAGTGCACGTTAAAATAAATAACGTCAGGTAGGGGCATCGAAGTATCGGCCGCGATAAGGGCTGGGGCACGTACGATCTTTAAGAGCCCCCCATCCCCCGTAACGTGGGGGCGAAAATATCGCCGCCGTTATGGTGATAACCGATCCAGGCTGCATGGCACACACAGTGCCTACGTATCTATGTGGGCCATCGGCCAATCTATTCAGCTATATCCCGGCCACGATTAGATAACTTTCCGGGGGGTATTATTTTAACCCAGTGACTCACAATAAACCTGATCTGACTTTTATTCCAGCGGAGGGCGGCGAAAGGAGGACGCCGTTTCTTTGATAAAGCGCTGCCGGAGCGATTTAGGGATTTCCATAATAACTCCTCTAATCAAAATACGGAAACACGAAACTCAACTAGATTACGGCCAAAAATCGCCTCCACCCTTCAAACCTTAAAGCATAAAAAGCGTCTTACTAATGTGCATTACATTTAAATGCGGTAAATTAGTGCGGTTGAGTTTCCGGGAGACTTTGTGCAAATTCGCTGGGTTTGCTGACTGACTATTCGATCAGTTGTTAACTAAAATAGTTTCAATTACATCGTTAACCCAGAATTTATCAACTATTCGTAGGGTATGTAATTAGGAAACCAGGGCTTCCATCCTAACTAACTACAACTACACCACTATGCAGAGAAACAGAGGGAAGTCAATAGTCGGACCGGTAAGTGGAAGTGATTGTTGTTCAGCGCACTTGTAAACATACGTTGTATTTACAAGAAGCGCGATAACAGTAATGCTGTTTTCATTCAAAAGTTTGTCAGAATACCTATTGCTCTGACTAGGTTTACACAAATTCAACGTTTACTTGACCTGTTATTAGAATTACTACAAAAAGTAAATAATTATAAGTTACAGTTATTGATGAAAAAACAAATTATAATATTTGAAGGCATATTAATTACTAAAAACAATAAAATATTAAGTTTTTGTTCAAGAACTCTAGTTCGCAGTTTTCAATTATACACATATCAGGCACATATTCTATGTTATAAATTTTAATAGAAAAGGAATGACTTCATGTCGGGCATTACCAACCACAAAAGGGCGGTAATTTCCAATAGTCACGTTATTAAGCTTCAGAAACTTCTGCATTTTAGATCTACCACTTTAATGATAAATAATAAAAGAATGATTCGTGTTTACATTATTTTTTCAGAAATATTACTAGTTTGTGAGCTTGTGCATAGTTTTCACGTTTATAACAGTAAATAAATTCCGCAGTCTTTGCAACAACGTAATAAACAGCCCTTTAGACAAAACTATTGACGGAGTTATGTCTGCTAAAAACAATTTTTTGAGACATGTACAGTGTCACTTCTATTCTTCGCATTTTGGTACCTCAATGATCGATTTTAAATTTTCGTCAATTATATTCTTTCTCAAAAAGTTTTTTTTTTAACACTTTTTATATAATTTTATTGGAACCCTCTAGCACCTAGCCTATTACGGTCAAACATATGTACGAATGTGTATAAAATAATGTTTTTCCGCAACCGTCTTAAAAGTCATCACTTCTAATACTAAAAACTGTCATTGAAGTTAAAGTTTTTTCACTAATAAAAAAGTGTGCGTTGCTTAGGTAACACTTTTAGTTCCTGGAAATAAAAACTTTCCTAAGATTTTTTTGCTTTCAACACTTTTTGTTACAATTTGTTTGTGACATTTATTTAAGAAAGCACCACAAAGATATTAAAAATAGTCAAATACAGTGCGAATTAAATTACACAAAATCTGTTGTAGGCACATTCGTAGACTTCCCTAGATTTATTGGGCAGAATGTTTGAACCAACTTCTTTTGCATGGTTTAAAATTTCTAGTGGTATATCATATTCATTATCAGTACTCGAAGTACCCTGATTACCAGTACATTTTCGATAGTAATTCGAAATACTGTAAATACCCCTAATTCGTTTATTTGTCTTGTCAGTTTGATAGAATAAAAAAAATTGAAAAACAAAGTCAAGAAGAGTCTACTAAAATAGACTCTTCTTGACTTTTGTTTTCAATTTTTTTGAAGTGCTTTTCTAGTGCCTTCATCTTAATCTTATTAATTTCAGTTATAATTGGTTCATTTGGTTGCAGATAAAATAGTATGTTCCATTCCTATTCAAATCCTAATCCTAATTCTAATCCTAATCCTAATCCTAATCAAATCCTAATAAATCAATCTCCTAATAAAATCCTAAATATCCTGATAAAATAATCTATTGTTTACTCTAGAGAATTGATTTTATACCACCTACGCTCTATTTGTGCTTTTAGGGTAAAAAAATAATGAGACCTGGTAACTTTACCCTTATTAATATTAATTTCATGTAGGATTGGTCCAAATGTCCATTGCAAAGTATTTCATCTTCTGCACAAATGAAACAACAAAGGTGGTTTTAATTGGCTATCCTATATATTAATATTCACAACTTCGTTATATATTATTTTTGAGAAATGAAAACTATTCTTAATTGAAACATTTTCGATAGTTATTCGAATTACTGTAAATACCCCTGATTCGTAAAACTGTCTTGTCAGTTTGACAGAATAAAAAAAATTGAAAACAAAAGTCAAGAAAAGTCAATTTTAGTATTGCTTTTCTAGTACCTTCATCTTAATCTTATTATTTTACGTTATAACCGGTTCATGTGGTTGCAGATAAAATAGTATGTTCCATTCGGATCCAAATATCTTAATAAAATTATCTATTGTTTACTCTAGAGAATTGACTTTATACAGCCTACGCTCTAATTGTGCTTTTAGGGTAAAAAATAATTAGAGCTGGTAACTTTACCCTTATTAATATTAATTTCATCTTCTGTACAAATGAAACAACAAAGGTGGTTTTAATGGGCTATCCTATATATTAATATTCACAACTTCGCTATACAGGGTGGTCACTTTTACGACGCCCACCATTAAGATCTATTAAACGGAAATATATACAGAGTTGGTCAAATGGGACAGAAGTTTCTCATTTTTGTGCCTGTCAATATACTGACACGAAATCCGGGATATGTTGCACAGTTCCTGAAATATCGCTTAAAAACTGAAAAAGTTCTTTTTCCTTTTATAACTTTCTTACTTTTGAAGTAAATTTTACAAAACTTGGCACTCTTTGGCATTTTTCGACATGAGCTTTCTGATGACAGTGCCAAACATTTTCTGCGCCTACTAGATGCCTAAATTTTCACAGTCAACTGTTGATTTTCTTATGGCTGCAATATTGGATTTTAATAAAATTCAAAGGAGCGAAAAATTTCGTTTTCAATAACGTATAACACATGGGTAAACTGTCATTTTTACCGCCAAAAATGATTGTTACAAAAAAAAATCTAAAAATAAAGTGCACTTTTTCGGTTTTTCAGCGATATTTCAGGAACTATCTTTTAGCAAGATATCCTTTTCAGATTTATTTTCAAAAAATTAAAATGCATGAAAATAAGAAACTTTTCTCCCATTTGACCAACTCTGTATATATTTAAGTCTAATATATCCTAATGGTGGGCGTCGTAAAAGTGACTACCCTGTATATTATTTTTGAGGAATGAAGAGTATTCTTACCTCAAGTAGTAAAACGTAACACTATGCGTGACTGTGTGACTGAAATCACGGTTAGAGTTGATGGACATACCTGGAACAAAAAAATCATGGATTAGACATGACTTATAAAATATTAACTGTCTCAAACAGTGACTACAGTCATCTCGAAGAGAGCTCACAATGACTCATGCTTTTTCGAATAAAGAATCGCATTATCTATGCTCGTTTGCGTACTTAAGATAAATGTAATAGAGTGGAATAATAGCTATTTATGCAGCAAGGGCGTTACTAGGATGATTACGCCCGGGTAACGATGAAATCCAGCTCGAGGTCTTTAGCCCGAGAGATGGATATTGTTTGATAAGCGTAATCATTCGGTGACACCGTGGTGCATACACGATTTTATTTTTCACTTTTCATTTTCTTCGTCTGGAAAATACATTCCAGGGCGTAATGAATTCATTACGTCCTCTTATTACGTCCCGGCTATTATGGACGTATTTACATGAAAATATGCTCCAGGGCGTAATGAATTCATTACGTCCTCCTATTACGCCCCGGCTGCTACGGACATGTTTACATAGCTCGTATTCTAGGAGTTATCGTTCAATTATAGTAAAGTAAAAATTAAATTAAGAAACGCAAATCGAATTCCGGAAATAAGGAGCGAAGAGTCATTGTCAGCCCTCAACGGGCCTATTACAGCATAATAATAACTACATCTTCAAGAGTGTATTAAGAATTTCTGACCTACACTACTTGATGCATGGTGAAACAAAATAATATATGGATAATGTAAAATACAAAAGAAAACATAATAATTATGGTGTTATAGTATTTTTAAAGTTGTTCTTGGTATGTTCTCAACAGACGTTAAAATACAATAGATCTTATTTTGTTGATGCTCTTTATTGAAGAATTGTATACCTAAAATCGAATTTACAAGGGATCAATTGAAATTCATGTAATTATATCACTTGTTTTCTATACAAGTTGATAATTGGAAGAATTAAGAATTATTTTTCTGTATCATCTCATTAAGGCTGGGTATAAATTTAGTGTAACAATAGCTTCGCAGCCGTGATAAATTTGGATGTGAAAAAGCTGAAAAATACACCGTATTACACTATCTGAACTTATATTAACATATTTTGTCATAATTTGGTCATATTTGTAAAACATATTTAAACATAATAAGTACATCACATAATTTAAACATAATAAGCTGAATTACACTATCTTTAAGTCATATTCACATATTTAAAATAATAAAATTTTCAAAAATGTCTTCCTGTGTGCAGACAGAGTGTGTCAAAAAAAAGTTTGGAATAGATACATTCATAATTTCGGAAATTAAAAATATATTATAGAAAAATCCCCGAACACTTCTATATTATAGGTGATGTTGATTATGCACTTCTGGTTATAAATAAACGAATTTATCGATGTTTATACATGGACTAGTTTCGGCCTGTGGGCCTTCTTCAGCATGTCCAAATCTGATTTTATTAAAATTTTCATATCATGTTATACATCGGAAACAAATCGGAAAATAAACAGAGCAACAATATATAATTAGTAATGCATGTATACTCATACTAATTATATATTGTTGCTCTGTTTATTTTCCGATTTGTTTCCAATGTATAACATGATATGAAAATTTTAATAAAATCAGATTTGGACATGCTGAAGAAGGCCCACAGGCCGAAACTAGTCCATGTATAAACATCGATAAATTCGTTTATTTATAACCTGAAGTGCATAATCAACATCACCTATAAACAAATTAATCAGGATGGATTTTCACACATTTCATTACTTCTATATTAGTTTTCAAAAATATATATTTTGTTATAAGTAAATGTAATTTTTATGGCATAATGTGTTTTTGAGTTATGCCGTCATCGACTTTTATTTTAAATTATTTTTTTTTTAAACCGAATAAGTGAATTTTTTAAATACATTTCTAACTTTAAATTGTTTTTTGAGCGTTTTTTTAATGTAAGGTATAAAAAAAATATACTGTTATATCCAGAAAAACGAGTTCTCGAAAAACGAGAAAAATTATAAAATTATAAAATATTGGGGTTGTTACTTAAAAAAAGACGATGGCGTCATAACTTAAAAACAAATGATGGTAAATTTTTTAGATTTATAACCAAATGTGCATTTTGGAAAACTAACATCGATGTGTCCGAGCATTTTTCTAAAATATTTTTAATTTACGAAATAATTAAATTGTTCCAGGATTTTTTTCACACCTACCTTAATGGTTTTGTAGGCAAGATCAGGAGAAATACGCTCTAAATAATTTAGTAGTCTAAAAATTAAAATGTTTAGTACAAAATCTAGATTTGAAAAGGTTTTGGAACAATCAAAAACAGGAAGTGAGTGTTGACTCTTATCATATCTCTTCAAATAAATTTCGGAAATATTAGATGCATGTGTATAGAACAGTTTGCCGCAAAAATACGTAAGTATGTAAAATAGTTTCGTGCTCTGAAGATTTCAAATTGGTTAACTCTCAATGTATGACAAAATAAACAATCTTAATATCAAGGAAAAAATAAATCATCTTAGTCAAACGACAAGATTTGGCTATATATCTGCCGAAAAGACATATTCACAAAGACGTTGAAATCACATGCTCATTGTGTTTCTAATCTCCTTGTGACTGTTTTAAATTATATCTGCAGATATAGAGTAGATTTCAGTACAATCTTAAACTATAAAGTTGATGGAGGAAACCGTTACCATGTGATAATTAATCATGATGACACTGAATTTCTGTATGACCATTGGCCAAAATGGCAAAATGGCAGATAATTTATCTGCCGAAAAGAAATATTCACAAAGATATTGAAATCACATTCTCATTATGTTTCTAATCTCCTTGTGACTTTTTGAAATTATATCTGCAGTGATACGTAGCTTTCAGTGTAATTTTAAACTATACAGGTAATAGAGGAAGCTGTTACTATGTGATAATAAATCATGATAACACAGAATTTCTGTATCACAATCTTAAACCATCGGGTAAGTGTTAGCCATTAGCATTATAAGTAGGTGGAAAAACCGGCCCTAAAAGTAGCTTCAAGTCCTTCTTCTTTCAGTGCCTATCCGAGGTCCGGATTTTGGCGATTTTCAATTTATTAGCTGAGGATCGGAGGCGTCCCGCAGTTGTTAGAGAAAATGATTGGCAGTAGTTCAGGACCTTAAAGGCTTAAAGGATTTAAAATACCATTCCATCTTTAAACCACCGTAAAAATACTTATTTGATTACAAAAACTGTTGCGAGAATAACTCAATACATTTATTTAAAAGAAAATTATTAAAGTTTAATATTTTTGTGGAGTTTTTTAAAGGTGGAAAAAAAAAATTGTAATAAATTATTGATAATTGTAGAAACGAGGCGTCATATATTTATCTCTACAAAAACACTAACCAGTCCGCCCTGGTTCGAACCATTCGGACCTATGATGTATATTAGATCTAGAATAGTCCATGCCAGATAAGTTGTCACGTTTTACATAAAACCGAAGCCCCTCCTCTGTCCTCTCGGACTGGTCAACAGAAATACAAATGAATCTCCTGAAACATCCTAGTTTATTGAGGTACGATAGTAGGCTTGAAGTCCCTGAGTAATGCAGTTGCTTATTCCAAAGTAGGTACAATCGCCGAGATTTGAAGTGCAACGAAAAGCCATAAACCGGAGCGATTTTTGACCTTATTGGTAATCAGGGTTTAGGTACATGCAAGTACAAATACAGATGCAAACCAACTTCGCCCTCAAATGTCCATAAGGCGGTCGTAAAAAGACCGTGTTGCACTTCGAATGTTGGCGATTTTACTTCATTTCTAAGATACCAGGGAATAACATTGTGTTTATTGGTTGATTGGCTCCAAACAGCTCTCGCGGTTTTGGGATGTATTCTTGTTGGTCCAATTCCACCATTAGAAGGGATTTCGGTTTTATGCGAAAAGTGACATTTTATCTGGCATGGACAATAGCAAATTTATCTCTAATTATTGTTGATTGATGTAAAGTGAGTGTTTGATTCCTTAATTCGAATAAAGTGCATAGGAAATATGTCAAGAGTGCACGGTCTGAGCTCCCCATTATCAAGTCGATATTCGCGGAAGGAAAAAAAAACTTGGGTGTGAGAAACGCTCCACTCCATCGATTTGAATTCACACCGCGCCCTGGCGCTTTTCTATACGCTCTATTTTCTTACCGGGGATTTCTTGAATAGTGCGGAATAAGCTCTCGTATTTGCGGAGCTCCGTAATTCACTCATTCAAAATCGGATCCCTGATGAATGTCAAACATTACCGAGACGCTGTTTGCCGGGGTTAACGTGCGGCTGAAGTGAAGAATATAATCCGTGGGTCTGCGGTTTTTCTCGCCATCGAAATATTATATTAATAATGCCGGTTTTTCGAGCGACACCATTAATCAGGACGGAGTGTGGAGTGCCATTTTCCGCCGTGTAGATGCAATGTCTGGCAAAGGACGGTAATTTGCTAGTGTTTAGTTTGAGTAATCGGTCGTTATTCTAAAATTATACGGTCTTATGGCGGTGGTTGCGAGTGTGATGTAAGGGCACTCGGCCGACCCCGTGCTCGCCTTTTTCACGTGCATCATTTTGTATGCATGACTCGGTCATTTTCAATCTCTATCATTACCCTTTTTACCCCACGTCCCGATTTTAATGGTACTATCTCGCAAAGCAATGTTATTGAGATCAAGTGTTTTTGTTCTGGTAGATGCGTTTTAAGAGTTAAGGTAAAAACTTGTCGAGTTATCGAAGTTATGAGATCAGTCAAAAGCATTCCGGGGGCCCCTTTTTCTAGCGGTTTATCTTCGAATGTCTGCTTGCATTACCGCTCGCCTCATGAAGCCCTGTCTTCTCCCCGCGTCGCCTTTTATTTGCTCCGCACAGGTCGCTGCATTTCACCTGGATGGGGCAAAATATTGAAAAAAAGTCCTCTTTTGCATTCTATTAAGCCCGACAGGATGACAAATCGTCCCGTTTTAATCACGATAGAGGAAAAAAATGCGCCCATAATTTATCTTCTGCCACCATTCAAACCCATACGTTTATGACACAGCTACCCCTTTGCTTTAATGCCATATTACCTTAACGCATTCGATTCGCATTCAGGACGTGGGTGCCACCCACACGCATGCTCGCGTACACACATCAGCGTATCGCGACTTGGACATGTTTCACGCTTCGAAATCCGGTGGCACACAATGCGTCCCCCGACGTGAGAAATGATTCATTTGAATATTCGCCACAATGCGATTTCTGTGTACGTGGCTTTCAAGAGGAGGAGGATGCGGCAGCTTTCACGTTTTAATTGCGGATCGGGGAAAAAATCGTCACGGCCACTTTTGTTTCAGTCCATGCGTGAAATGCGGCAGCCAAGGTTCGCAGTGTAAAAACCCGCCTCTCGGCCACCTAAAAACTTCCCCGATAATTAAATTAGTTGCGTGGAACGCGGCGGAATTCAGGAATGTTCCCCGAACGCGGCTGCACGGCTCACCTGGTGAGCCGATGCGAGACGAAATGTGGGAACCGCGGGGATGGGGTTGACGGTGGATTCCATAAATTCGCCACGTTTTTTGCGTGTGCGTTTCTGGTCCGGATTGTTTTTAGAATTCGGATGAATCCTCTTTCCCCCCAAGTCATTCGCGAACATATTTTCCAAAAACATTCCCAAATGTACCGGTTTAATCACACATTAAAAAGTCGCACATATGTACGCGAAAGAAAAGACTAGCAGACTTATAAATGACAAATAATAATAATAAGGCGGAAAGACACCATATGGGGTCGATAGCCCAATAAAGATCGATTATATATACACTGTGTATCAGCCAAATGGAATAAATTCGATAATAAATAAATGGGGGCGTGTTCGAAAAAACGCTCGGACACGTCGATTGTTATTTTTAGTTGCGCATTTTTTTCAACAAAAACTTTTTATACAGGGTGTGTCATGTGACCGTGGCCAATACCAACTTTCTTATTTTAAATGCAACACCTGGTATATTATTCAATTTTTGGCTTCTTCAGAAAATTCTAGACATATTTTATGTACAATGTCCTATACCTATCTTCAACTGTTTCGGAAATATTAAGTGTTTTCAGATTTATTGCAAAAATTAACATTAAAAAAAGAAAATTATTTGATTACAGAAATTCGTTACAACACACTCAAAAACTAATAAGTAATACTGTTTATTTCTTGATAATGTAAAAAAAAAAAAAAAACAATACATTTCAATGGAGGATTTCAATGGATGTTCAAAATGCTCGCCGTGAACGTCTTGGCAACATCCTAATCTTAAATAGAAATTTCTTCTAACGTTACTCAACATCTCAGGCGTGACCGATCTAATCGCAAGCATTATTCGTCTTCTTAAGTCAGCTAAGTCACACTTAATAACAATAATAATAATAATAACTAACACTTAATATTTCCGAAACAGTTGAAGATGGTATGGTATGGTATGGTATAGGACATTGTACATGAAATATGTCTAGAATTTTCTGAAGAATCCAAAAATTGAATAATATACCAGGTGTTGCATTTAAAATAAGAAAGTTGGTATTGGCCACGGTCACATGACACACCCTGTATAAAAAGTTTTTGTTGAAAAAAATGCGCAACTAAAAATAACAATCGACGTGTCCGAGCGTTTTTTCGAACACGCCCCCATTTATTTATTATTGAATTTATTCCATTTGGCTGATACACCCTGTATATAATAATAATAGTAGTATTACATAAATATTACATAATTGCCGAGCTTGACGTATAATCGAAAGATGCAGTTACTGGCGTCGAGATTAATAAAGCAGGCTAACCTAACCTTACCTAACTTAACTGAACCAAACCGCCAGAAGTTACAATAATACCTGCATAGGCGGGTCTGTGCGTTCAATAGATTTGACGTCTCAATTGATACACCCGACTTTTATGGTCCATTGTTTTGGAATAAAACTATGCTTGAAATTAGATTCAAATATTTATTCACATATGGCATATGGTCATATCAACCCTGATATGACCAAGAAAGAAATATAAGTGCAGATGCAGACGACAATCAGTAAAATAGTTACAGAGGAAAGAAATAAGGGAAACCATGCTATAGTAGGCTACAAAAAACTAATCTTAAACAATAAGGTCCTAAGATAAGATGCAGAGAAGAGAACACTGTGGGACAATTATTAAAAAACTAAAAACAGATAGTTAGGATATCCATAAAGGATATGGAACTGGATGCAACTAAAAAAGGCACATGCAGGAAAAATAACATGAGCAAGGGCTAAAATTAATAAGTTTTCGGAAATTTCAGTAATAGCTATCCCATACATGTCAATGCAAAAAGTTATACTTTTGATTTTCTCACTTAATTAATACTGAAACTTTGTCAAATTTTCAGGAGAGGTAGTATTAGGTATACTGAACACATATCTAGTATTAAATATTCAATTAATAAGTTTTCATAAATTTCAGTAATAGCTATTCCATACATGTCAATGCAAAAAGTTATACTTTTGATTTTCTCACTTAATTAATACTGAAACTTTGTCAAATTTACAGTAGGGGTAGCTTCAGGTATACTAAACACATATCTGGTATTAAATATTCAATTAATAAGTTTTCAGAAATTTCAGTAATAGCTATCTCATACATGTCAATGCAATAAGTTATACTTTTGATTTTCTCACTTATTTATTACTGACACTTTGTCAAATTTTCAGGAGGGGTAGCTTTAGGAATACTAAACACATATCTAGCATAAAATATTCAATTAATAAATTTTCAGAAATTTTAGTAATAGCTATCCCATACATCTCAATGCAAAAAGTTATACTTTTGATTTTCTCAATTATTTAATGCTGTAACATTGTCAAATTTTCAGGAGAGGTAGTTGCAGGTATAGTGAACACATATCAAGTAATAAATATTCAATTTTTAATTTTTCAGTAATTTTAGCAATAGCTATCCCATACACGTCAATGCAAAAAGGTATACTTTTGATTTTCTCACTTATTTACTACTGAAACTTTGTTAAATTTTCAGGAGGGATAGTATTAGGTATACTAAACACATATCTAGTATAAATATTCAATTAATAAGTTTTCAGAAATTTCAGTAATAGCTATCCCATACATGCCAATGCAAAACGTTATACTTTTGATTTTCTCACTAATTTAATACTGAAACTTTGTCAAATTTTTAGGAGGGATACTTTCAGGTATACTGAAAACATATCTGGTATTAAATATTCAATTGATAAATTTTCAGAAATTTCAGTAATAGCAATCCCATACATGTCAATGCAAAAAGTTATACTTTTGATTTTCTCACTTATTAAATGCTGAAACTTTGTCAAATTTTCAGGAGGGGTACTTTTAGGTATACTGGAAACATATCTGGTAATAAATATTCAATTAATAAACTTTCGGAAATTTCAGTAATAGGTGCCCCGTACATGTCAATGCAAAACGTTATACTATTGATGTTCTCACTTATTTAATACTGAAACTTTGTCAAATTTTCAGGAGGAGTAGTTTTAGGTATAATAAACACATATATAGCATAAAATATTCAATTAATAAATTTTCAGAAATTTTAGTAATAGCTATCCCATAGATGTCAATGCAAAAAGTTATACTTTTGATTTTCTCACTTATTAAATGCCGAAACTTTGTCAAATTTTCAGGAGGGGTAGTTTCAGGTATACTGAAAACATTTCTGGTAATAAATATTCAATTAATAAGTTTTCCGAAATTTCAGTAATAGCTATTCCATACATGCCAATGCAAAACGTTATACTTTTGATTTTCTCACTTAATTTATACTGAAACTTTGTCAAATTTTCAGTAGGTGTAGTTTCAGGCATATTGAGCACATATCTAGTATTAAATATTTAATTAATAATTATTCGGAAATTTCAGTAATAGCTAAAGTTTAAGGAAATCATTATCGAAACAACTAAAGAAAAGTGTGGCACAATAATGAACATTAAAATTAAGAAACAAATAAGATGGTGGTACTAAGGTTAAAGAGCAAGTGAAAAAAAAAAAAATGGAAGGCTTAAATCCGGTCTCTTTGTGCCCTTGGGGGAACCAACTTGTAGCTTATATTTTATATTTTTAATTTTACAATTTCTATTGAAGTTTGGTAGATTCTACTAAAATTTGTTTGTTTTTCTGTGAAAATTTGACAAATTTCGTTGACTAATTTTATAACTTAGCGACTTATATATTTTCTAGGTACAGTTTACATAATAAATTCTCCCGCTTCCACTAAATTTTGATATTTGTAAGAAACAAAGTAATATTTATAATAAAAATTTTGTAGTTTCTATTGAGTTATGAAATTTATACTTATTTTTTCAGCGCATTTTATAATCGAAAGTTTGTAACTTCCGTAGATTAGCATGTGTATCAATAAGGGTTAGTCTTTTTGTAATTAAAGATAAGTTACCTATTGAATAAACATACCACAAGGAGATTGGAAACTACCGCTATTATAATCAATCCCTTGAGGGTATCTTAAAACTTCAGGTAACTATTCGAAACTTTATAAATCTGTACAGGATCGGTTTAACGAACGCATATTGAACGTACCTATAATATTATTGCACCACCATTGAGCATTAATAATTATTTATTTATCTTATTGCCAAATCTACAGGTTTTGATATAAGTAGATCCTTGGGTACTTACGTAGATCCACTGACAACGAATAGCGTGAGAGCAGAACCACTTTAAACAAGTAGTTAGTTTATAAAAATATTTATCTTCTGGATATTAATGATTGCCATTAATTTGATAATGCCTACATAATTACGGTAGCCCGAAATCTCTTAAGCATAACCGCGCGCAGGTAATTACACGTAATTATAATATATTATTCACCAACCTACACTGACAAAAAAATATAACGGCGAAAACAATTTACCGCCATTATTCCGTGTAACAAGATTAACATCTCCACCTTGAAATATTTACTTAATTCCGCAGCAGCATTAAGATGACTCAGATAATTCTGCTTGATTTCGCGATGCCTATTACGTCCCCGTCCCGACGACGTCGATAATTATAAGCCGACTGTAATTATTTAAATTCAAATCACCCGAGGCCGGCCGACAGTACTTAAGTAACTCATGAGACTCGCGTGGAACCGTCGATGTTTTGTTGCTTTGATATTCCCATTTCCATACCTGTATGGACTTCTCTGCTCGAATACTTACAAACGAATATTAAATAAGTTATGATATATAGATTGTTGCATTCACAATTAATTTTCAATTTTAGTACTTAATTTGACTAAACAGTGACAGTTAACAATTACGCCATGGGCAGATGAGTGGCAGGATTAATTATTCAAGCAGTTTATTTACATAGGAAATACTTTTATTTAATGGCCTCTCAGTCACTTTACTATGCTTGATGTTTGCCAAGTAAATTGAATTGGATTCTGTTCGAAATGCATTAAATTGACGAGATCCGAGAGGTAAAAACTGGTATTCAGTTATATGGAGGGTTTTCCAAAATATAAGATCACGATGTTATAGATCCAGATGATTATATAATGTTATTTTGAGGTGATGGTACAGGGCGTAACAGAATGCTTGTTGATTACAAACAAATTTTCTACAATATCATATCAGTATGTAGAACGTCTTTTATTCCTGTAGATGCTGTGTTTCTGCTAACAGCTATATCTCAGTAAGACTATTTTTAAGAACCAACAGCGGAGGTTTTACAGAATAAGGATAATTATGTTAAATGTTAATGGGTAGTATTTTATATACTTTGACAGATCTGAAAATATACGGTGCAAAATAGTTAGAAATCGTAGGTTCGTAGATTGTATTGTGTTCATAATTTGCATTATCTCGGCCGGAGTTTTAGACGTGTCATCACAACTACTGTGTGCGGTGATTCTTATCGTTCTTCCGCCTGTGCAGCCATCGGAGCGCGAAGATACGTCTACGATACAGAGAGAAATTGTTTATGGCCGTAATCTACGGAAGCGTTTAATCAGAGACATCGAAAGTCGTGGCTGAGGAATTCACGGAGCAATTTTTACGCGCTATTGTTAATGGGGGCTGTTCGTGCCGATTGGGGAATTTGGGGAAATGCGCAAACCCAAAGAAATTGCCGCCGCTGTGGGAGTTTTCCTCTAAATTGCACTGCACGGAGGGAAATATTTCAGGCGGGCTCCGACAGGCGAAATCGTTTAAATTGTAGACAAGACGCCCGTTCGCGAACTTGCAGTCAATCCTAATTAGCGAAGCGGAGCCGGTCACGTCACTACGCTGGAAATCTACACATTTTCAGCGAGGAAAACCGTCGCTCCCGATATTACTGAGCAATTATCTGGTCTAGACATCTGCGCCAGATAATCTCGTGGGGGGCTAAAAAGTGACAGCCGCCCACTTGGGCTAAGCAGAACCGCCGAGAGGTAGGCCTGACTTGCACAGAGTGCAAGTTCCGGAGGCCCGTTTAATACGTAATCGCCTCAAACCTTGCATCGCGATAAAGCGTAATTACAATTTAACACGGTCAGATGCGGTTAAATATTAAATTACACGACCTCGACCGCCGTGGACTATTAATAAATCCGAAGCTCTACCTCGAATAGGATTTACTAATTTTAATAACAATATATTGTTAATGCCCAGAAAGCGGATTCGTCATACTTTATAACAAAGTTAACACAATGTGTTCGTAAAGTAACCCTTACATAGTGCATAATCTGTAGCATTAGTTTTGAGACAATATGTTCGTAAAACGACCCTTTCATTATGCATGACAGTACTTTCATCATGCAGTCTTGAGATAAAACGTCAGGTTTAAAATTTTGCAGTACCTCCACATAATTATGCTGGTTTAAATTATTGGCGAAAAAACGGTCCAAAATTTGGCCTATCAAAATCCCACACCAAAGTTTGACTTTTTGTAACGTAGATTTCTAGTATTATTTGTTAAATTTTGATTTTTTACGACCAACATCTACAATTTTATAATTGGTGTTTCATCTACCGAAACCATTTAAAAAAGACTAACCGCACCATCTTCATTGCAAACTTTCTTCGATATTTTTTTGTTACTACATAACCTGTTTCGTCATTTTTCAATTGTGTTTCTTCAATGCATTCACTTTCACACTGTCACTGGATTTGCCCCCGCCCCCCTAGAATCTCGACTTTTTAAAACTAATGCGGAAAATGATGTCGAGAAATTTTTAACAGACTATGATATCGATTTGCCTTTATATCGATTCCTGACATATTTCTTCCAAACTTAGATTTAAATATTGTTTACAAAATAAATAAATTACAATTATTTTGTCGTAAAGCACATAGTTCATTGAAAATTACAAAATATTCATTCGAAATTATGAAATTTTAAATGTAAGTTACAAAAACTTAGTGGAATATGCGCAATTTTGATTGTAATTTAAACATTGCTCTGAAAGTTACAAAATTTTCAGTATAAATTGTAAAAAAAAATACTAAAAATTAAAACAATTGCATTGAAAATTACAAACCTGTTAGTACTGATTACGATATTTTTTTAATTAATATTTAATGGAAAAGTTCCTTAAACTTTATGGTAAAAACGTAATTACTGTTTTTACTCGACATCTCTTATAACCATATCCATTTGGCAGCTTTACCTACTTATATAGCAGTGCTCTTCATTAAGGTAATAAACATTTCATAAAAATTTGCAAAATTTTCGAAGGAAAATGTAAACCTTTGACTATAAATAAAAAGTTTTCAATCGAAATTGCACATTTTTATTAGAATTTTGTATAATTTGGACATTAGATTATTCAGGCTTTATCTACAATTGATAGTTAATTCATTGCTGGTTGAAATTATGTAAAATGAATTGTAAATTATAAACTTTCTGTGAATTCTGATCTAAATCACATCAAACACTGATCAGAAATATAAAAAAAACAAATAAATCAAATAAATCTTGATATATTTTAAATAACAGAGAAACAACTTGCTGTGTTTTTACCACAGAATGTTTACTAACATAAAGACATGTACAATAAAATAACGACTCGAGTTTCGACTTCTTAGAGCCAATTATTTTGTTATAAAGCACAAACCTCATTGAAAATTACAAAATATTTATTCGAAATTATGAAATTTTAAGTTACAAAAAGTTAGTGGAATTTGCGCAAATTTGTTTGTAATTTAAACATTGCTCTGAAAGTTACAAAATTATTAGTATAAATTGTAAAAAATTTACTCAAAATTAAAACAATTGCATTGAAAATTCCAAACCTCTTAGTACTGATTACGATATTTTTTTTAGTAATACCTAAATTTAGTGGAAAATTTCCTAAAATTTTATTGAGAAAACGTAATTACTGCTTTACTCGACTTCTCTTATACCATATCCATTTGGCAGCTTTATCTACATATATCGCAGTGCCCTTCATTAAGCTAATAAAAATTTCATAAATTTTCATAAATTGTGAAAATTTGACTAAAAATTAAAACAATTGCATTGAAAATTACAAACCTCTTAGTACTGATTACGATATTTTTTTTTATTAATACCTAAGTTTGGTGGAATTTTTACTTAAATTTTATTGTGACAACGTAATTACTGTTTTACTCGACTTCTTTTATACTATATCCATTTGGCAGCTTTATCTACTTATATAGCAGTGCCCTTCATTAAGTTAATAAATTTTTTATAAAAATTTGCAAAATTTTCATAGAAATATGTAAAACTTGGACTATAAATTAAAAGTTTTCGGTCCAAATTGCAAAATTTGAATGGAATTTTGTATAATTTGGAAATTAGATTATTCAGGCTCTACAAAGGATAGTTAATTAATTGCTGATTGAAATTATGTATAATGAATTGTAAATTATAAACTTTCTGTGAAAATAGCAAAAATTCGAGTATAAATTGCACTGCAAACAAAAGAATTCGGTAGGTATAATTTTTAACTTGGAACTTGAACATGAATAATTTAGAAATTATATTATTCATCTTAAAAGGATAATTAATTCACTGCTCATTGAAATTATGCAAAATTATCGGTATAAATTTCAAAACTTATTAGAATACAATTTTTTTATTACAAATATCAAATGTTTTAGTGTAGATATAAAAAAATAATTGAAGCAGGAACATTTATTATGGAAGTTTTACAAAGAAAATGTATATCTCGATAATTTATAGAAATGTTCATTGATATTTTCACCGAAAAATGAAAAATTCTGAGACTAAATTATCAAATTGCAATAGAAATTATAGATATTTAAATGTAAACAACAAAATATCACTACAAAATTCCAACATTCTTATTATAATTTACAAAATTTCATTGGAAATTGTTTTTTTTTATCGAAAATTGAATAATTTCGGTAAAAACTACACTATTTCTTTCTAAATTACTATACCTTCGGTGCAATTGCTATGTTTTCGCTGCAAATTATAAAATTTTGATTATATATTAACAAAAATCTATAAAGTCTGGAAATTGCAATTTTCTTAACGAAAATCAGAAACCTTACTGAAAATGATTAAATATTCATTCGAAATTTATGAAATTTTAAATGTACTTTACAAAATGGTAGTGGAAATAGCGAAAATTTGTCTGTAATTTAAACTTTGAGTGAAAGTTATAACTTTTCCGGTATAAAATGCAAAAATTTTAATGAACATTAAAACAGTTGCATTGTAAATTACATACATATGTAGTATGTATATGTAGTATGTAGTATGTATACTACACTACTCATTATAATTTACTACAAATTATAATAAAGTACAAGTTTTCATTCAAATTGCAAAATTCGATTGGAACATGCATAATTTAGAAATTATATTATTCAAGCTTTATCTAAAAAGGATAATTAATTCACTGCTCATTGAAATTATACAAAATTATCGGTATAAATTTCAAAACTTATTAGAATACAAAATTTTTACGACAAATATCAAATGTTTTGTTGTAGATGTAAAACAATTCGCTGAAAATTATAACATATTGATTATATGTTAACAAAAATCTATAAAATGTGGAAATTACAATTTTCTTAACGAAAATGAGAAACCTTATTGGAAATGATTAAATATTCATTCGAAATTTTAAATGTACGTTACAAAATGGTTGTGGAAATTGCGAAAATTTGTCTATAATTTAAACTTTGAGTGAAAGTTATAAAATTTTCGGTATAAAATGCAAAATTTTTAATGGAAATGAAAACAGTTGCATTGTAAATTGCATACATATGTAGTATGTATACAACAGTACTCTATAAATTAAAAGTTTTCATTCGAAATTGCAAAATTCAATTGGAACATGCATAATTTAGAAAATATATTATTCAGGCTTTATCTAAAAAGGATAATTAATTCACTGCTCATTGAAATTATGCAAAATTATCGGTATAAATTTCAAAACTTATTAGAACACAAAAATTTTACTACAAATATCAAATGTTTTGTTGTAGATGTAAAACAATTCGCTGAAAATTATAAGATATTGATTATATGTTAACAAAAATCTATAAAATGTGGAAATTACAATTTTCTTAACGAAAATGAGAAACCTTATTGGAAATGATTAAATATTCATTCGAAATTTTAAATATACGTTACAAAATGGTAGTGGAAATTGCGAAAATTTGTCTGTAATTTAAACATTGAGTGAAAGTTATAAAATTTTCGGTATAAAATGCAAAACATTTAATGGAAATGAAAACAGTTGCATTGTAAATTACATACATATGTAGTATGTATATGTAGTATGTATACTACAGTACTCTATAAATTACAAGTTTTCATTCGAAATTGCATTATTCGATTGGAACATGCGTAATTTAGAAATTATATTATTCAGGCTTTATCTAAAAAGGATAATTAATTCACTGCTCATTGAAATTATGCAAAATTATCAGTATAAATTTGAAAACTTATTAGAATACAACAATTTTACTACAAATATCAAATGTTTTGTTGTAGATGTAAAACAATTTGCTGAAAATTATAACATATTGATTATATGTTAACAAAAATCTATAAAATCTTGAATTTTCAATTTTTTTAACGTAAGACTTGAACGAAATTTATGAAATTTTAAATGTATGTTACTCAATGGTAGTGCAAATTGCGAAAATTTGTCTGTAATTTAGACGTTGAGTGAAACTTATAAAATTTTCCCTAGTATGAAATGAATTTTATTTACTAGATATTAAAACAATTGCATTGCAAATTTCAAAACTTTCAGTACTCATTAAAAACATATATAAAATTGAACAATTGCGATGTAAATTACAAAACTTTCAGTACTCATTAAGAAATACTTCTTATTTCGATCGACATTTATTGGAAATGCCTACAGTTTCCTTATATTTTATTGTGAAAACTTATTAAAGTGTTTTTACTTGACTTTCGTATTCTCTCATAACCACATACACATGGAAGTTTTATCCAAAAAGCAGTACCATTCACCGAATAAATAAAATTGAACAATTTCATGCTAAATTACAAAACTTTCAGTACATATTACGAAATACTTCTTGTTAATACCGAAATTTAGTGGAAACACCAAATTGTTACTTATATTTTATTTTGAAAACGTAATAAGTGTTTTCTCTTGATGTTCATAATCTCTCATAACAACATACACATGGAAGTTTTATCGAAAAAACAGTACCATTCACCGAATAAATAAAATTGAACAATTTCATGCTAAATTACAAAACATTCAGTACTTATTACGAAATATTTCTTCTTAATACCGAAATTTAGTAGAAACACCAAATTGTTACTTATATTTTATTTTGAAAACTTAATAAGTGTTTTCTCTAGATGTTCATAATCTCGCATAACCACATACACATGGAAGTTTTATCCAAAAAACAGTACCATTCACTGAATAAATAAAATTGTACAATTTCATTGTAAATTACAAAACTTTCAGTACTCATTACGAAATACTTCTTACTAATATCGAAATTTAGTGAAAACACAAACATGTTCCTTATATTTTATTGTGAAAACGTAATCAGTGTTTTCCCTTGATGTTCATAATCTCTCATAACCACTTACACATGGAAGTTTTATCCAATAAACAGTACCATTCACTGAATATATAATATTGTACAATTTCATGGTAAATTACAAAAGTTTGCGTACTCATTACGAAATACTTCTTATTAATTCCGAAATTTAGTGGAAACACCAAAATGTTCCTTATATTTTATTGTGAAAAAGTGATAAGTGTTTTCACATGACTTACATAATCGCTCATAACCACATACACATGGAAGTTTAATCCAAAAAACAGTACCATTCACTGGGTTATTAATTTTTTTATAATTTTATAAAAATTTGCGAAATTTTCATAGGAAAAAGCAAAACTCTGCTTATAAATATCCATTCTAAATTGCAAAATTTGATTGGAATGTGAACATAATTTTACAAAATAAATTAGTAAGGCTTTATGTACTCACAAACGTTAATTAATTCACTGTTCATAGAAATTATGCAAATGTTTACTATTAGCTATTATTGTTTACTATCAGCAGAAGTTCATTGCATTTTTTTAATGATTCGGCTTGCCTCAATGTATCAGAAATTGACCAAATGATTAATTTTATATTTTTATACTTAGTTGCTTAGGTCTTTAACTTTCTACTCGAATTCTCATTTGTATCTCGAAACTAATGTCTCAGCGTGTATATACATACGGAGTTAGATAAGTGGGTGGTATAGGTGAGAATGAAGTAGGTCCACAGGGAAATTTACATGGCGAAGAAGACTCAAAACACACATAGTCCACTCTAATTAAAATATCTAATTTTGCCGTAAGACCCGAAACAGGCCTTGTAGTCGCTGGCCCATGCAGGGGCACCATTGGCACCTCTACCAAACCAGCTCCGCTTGCATGATTAAATAACATGGATATTATTATTTTCGGGCCATTGGATTGCAAATCGAACACTAATTGGCGGTGTTAAATGAAATTTTGCTGTGTAACCCTGACATTGCATACGTTTCCATTCTGGCTGGCTCAGCTAACGTAAAAACCAAGCGGTGTGCGGCTTGTTTGCACCCAAATGGTGGCTTAATTTGGCGTATAACGAAACGTCAGCAGCACGTATGTAAATCAAAAGGGCCGATTAATTAGCAAGTGCGTTGGTGTGGCGATTAAGAGTTGCGGTGAGCGCTGAGTATGCATATAACCATCTCTGGGAACATTCGTATTACAAATAACGCGAAGCTCGTTTTTTTTGTTTGATTTAATATAAGATTTAATATCAAAATTAATATAATATTTAATACAACAATATAACGCCGCATATACAGTGCCATCAACAATTATTTAGATAAAATAAGCCTTTGAGATGTTGGAAGTATGTCTGCTAAGGTACCAGATGTGTGTTAAAAACTGGTTGCAGCAATTCTCCAACAGGTCTGTATTTTGTAGGGATGTAGGGATAATTGTTGATGGCACGGTACTTTGAGCATAGGTTTTACCACAATCAATTTCTTAGAATATGCTGTTCCAAATTGACAGCAAAACAAAATTGTTTTTTTTTATATATTCCTATGCCATTCATTATTCGAGGCTTTAACTCAATGTGCCAAGCAGGATGTCGTGTATGTACTGCAGTAACGGTAGTTTGGTAAACCTTGGACACACATCCTTTGGTACATTCTATATTCTGTGTTATGTGTATTTGGCGATGAGGGCTGATAATTTATTCAGGCCGGATTGCTGTGCCCGGCTGCATATAAAATATAATTTAGTAGCGGCCTGACAGTAAATCTGCGTAGCCATAATGTTTTTATTGGCGTGGCTGCTCCCGAGGGTTAGTCAGCCAGCGATGCCCGGCTTTGTTGCATTGAAATTGATAAAGTACTTTTTGTCTCCGGCTGAATTATGATTAATGACGGCCAAACGGGGGCCCCGGGTTCACGAAAAAGACGCGATTAACTCAAAGTTCGCACTTCCTTAATGCCAACCGTGTGCGCAATCAATAACCATAACCGCGCGTGCTGCTCTCTTATCGCAGACATAATTACCCTCACTACTGCAATGCCTCATTTAGTTCCGTTTCACAGAGGCGACAGCCCCGCAGGGCTTTACACAACATAATTTAATAAGTGCACACGCAACAGCTCGTTACGTGCGTACGAGGAAAAAGCGGCATTGTTGTATTCGGCAGTGCGAATTTGCCCTCCCCGAAACGTGGCATTAATCATGCGAAAAATAAACACATCACTTTGAAATATTGCGCCATGGATTTCATTCGGTGGCAAAAAGTATCGTGTTCCACTGCTGTCACAATTCATTTTCTCAAATTTTGTTTCCACGCTATTTCGCTAATTATGCATAAAGAATGGGACAAGTTTTAATGTACACCCAAAAAGATACGAATAACATTCACACATTAGCCCTGTGACATTGACATGCATGAAACCGACACACAATTTGCTAATCCCGTAAACATGAAATGGATTCTTTACTGTTAGGCACTTAATTATTAGGCATATCATGTGTTATCACTGAAATACTGTGGGTTCATACTATACACAATAATGAAGCATACGCATCTTGAACTGCAGAACCTATTATCATACAAAAAAAAATCTGCATTAAAAGAATAGGGTCTTCCGCGACTTTTCAAAAACCTTGAAACTGAACTCTAGATACATTAAAAACATCCTTGGCACTAATTTTTGTGTTCAGACAAATCGTTGTAATTAGCAACCACGATTTTAAAATTAACGGCGTTTGAAAAGGTCCCAAAAGCCCGGCATGCTGCTGTGACGTCACAACGCACGTGGCGCTCAGCTGTAGCATTGCTTACAATGGAGCGACAGAAAGAAAACGTCGGTTTTACGAAAAAAGGGGCGAATAAGTATTGCATTGTGCCTGGATGTGATAACAGCAGTAAATGCGAACCAAATAAGTTGTTTATAAACGTCCCAACAGGGGATATACGGAAAAAGGGGTTACAACAAGTCCGAAGTGATTCCGCGAGTGCCACTTTGACGTCTCACTATTTTTGTGAAGACCATTTTAATGTAACTACATAATTTTCAATAAATTATCGACGAAATTCGATAAATATATATAATTAACTATCATCATTAGTAATGTGTATTCAAGGGGATTTCCGATTATATATATACATTAGTAATAACATAACCTCAAAATAGTTGTGTGGGTTCCATTCTAAAACAATACCTTCCATATCGTTATTACTTTTTAAAAGTACTGTGAGATTTTTACAATATGTTCTTACACAAACGTTTAGTTAAAACTAAAAAAACATGTTGAAACAATATTTGTAGCAAACTGTTGATTTTAGAAATTAGATTAGATGATTAATAATTACAAATTTTAAAATCAGCATTACCAATTCGTATGAGATATAGGATATATTGCAAAGTTTATACAGTATTTTATTTGTTCTACAGCTGGAAGAGGATTTGAAAAATTATATGCGACTCCACACGTTTCGGCTACGTTGAAAAGTTCACTTTTTGAGAAAATGTCGGGAACCATTAACACGTGAACTTCTATCAGATTATCTGGCTGTCCCTTTACTAACCCATCAGAACTTATTTTATGTCAGACTAGATTCTAAGTCGAATTAATCCACGATTCCTATCCCTTATGCACTGACTCCCGATCGCTAAGATGCGCAAAGACGTCACAGTGCCGCTCGGCCAATAACAGCGTTTCGTCGGTCACGTGACAAAATGTGTAAGTTTTACGATATTGTATGTTGTTTGTTGATAAGTTACAATGAAAACCAAACGTTTTCTCTGTGGGATGTTTAATTACAGGTTATAAACTTTACGTTAAGACACAAAAAGGTTATATATTTTTTTTTCAGGAAGACTCTATTTATGACTTATTTTGACACATATGTTTGTATATAAATAAAACACAATTAGTGTAAAGTTTCACAAAAATATTTAATCTTGTACTGCTACAATTGTTTCGCCACATAGTGGTTTCATCAGGCAGTTGAAAATGTTAGTAGCTCTCTTGTATATTTGTACCTCGCAAAGTGGCTGATATTTTAGTGAAATCTGGAAATTTTCACGACACAACTGAACCCGGGACCTTTACCTATAATCATAAAAAATCTCTTGTATTCAATGAATTTTTGACTGACAATTCACCTACACATAACTGAACCCTGGACCTTTTCCTATAACCATCAAAAATCTTCTGCATACGAAGAATTTTCGACTGACCTAATTCAGTAGATAACTTCCAAAGTTGCGGATATTTTAGTGAAAAAATTTCACGACATATTACTTTGCCCATGAACAAAACGTAAATAACTATATCTACAACTGAATAAGGAACCTTTAGACTTTAGGGCGAGCGCTTAACGAAGGACAAATGAAACCGGCAGTATCTACAACTGAATAAGGAACCTTTAGACTTTAGGGCGAGCGCTTAACGAAGGACAAATGAAACCGGCTGTACAAAAAAAAAAAAATCTTGCAATTCGTAAATTAGCGGCTGGGTTCGTTGCTTGACCCAGCATAGAGTCTCCAGCGCCATTTTACATAATTGCTTGTCATTTCCTTCAGGATGTACATTTTTGTAAACTGCTTCCGGAATATAAATCCCAGATAATTGATTATTATGCTATCCAAAATTTGTTATACCACCTTATAAAACCATGTAGTTATTCCTAAGTAAAGTCAAAATATTCCTTTTTAAAATATCACTTCACATCTGACGTAATAACTTAGAAAAACAAGCACATTCTACGCGTATTTCTCTCAAACGAATTAGTTGTTTATTGCCTTGTACACGCAATAAATTTTCTTACTTCTTTGTTATCTTAATTTTCATTTTGCAATATCTCTGTATTTTGAAATTACATTCATTGAGATTTCTATTAATGATCTCATTTGAGATTTTCAAATGCTGTTAATTAACAAATTTGAGATTTTCAAATGTTATAATTGCCGAATTTTAAGCTTTGTTATCGAATTTCAGTATTTTGAAGATTTTCAGTATGCGTAAGCTGAATTTTAAACTTTGTTATCCAATTTCAGTATTTTGAAGAATTTCAGTATCCACTATAATTCAAGGAAAAATTTAAAAATCCAAGAAGTATAATTTTTATTAGATTTTTTTTTTTTAGAAACCAATAGCATTGATAATTTTTACAACTTCTCAATGCCTTCGCACTTTTCTTCGCAAGTCTTTTATTTTGAAATTATATACCATCAAGATTTACATTAATTATCTTATTTGAGATTTCATTTCAAATGCTATTAATTATCTAATTTGAGATTTTCAAATGTTATAATTGCTGAATTTTAAGCTTTGTTATCGAATTTCAGTATTTTGAAGAATTTCAGTAATCATCCATCAAATTTGAACTACTATTATTCAAGGAAAACAAGCACATTTTACGCATATTTCTCTCAAAACGAATAAGTTGATTAATGCCTTGTAAACGCAATAAGGTTTCTTACTTTTTTGTAATCTTAATTTTCATTTTGCAATATCTCTGTATTTTGAAATTACATACCATTAAGATTTCTATTAATTATCACATTTGAGATTTTCAAATGCTATTAGTTAACTAATTTGAGATTTTCAAATGTTATAATTGCTGAATTTTAGGCTTTGTTATCGAATTTCAGTATTTTGAAGAATTTCAGTATGCGTATGCTGAATTTTAAACTTTGTTATCAATTTCAGTATTTTGAAGAATTTCAGTATCCACTATAATTCAAGGAAAAATTTAAAAATCCAAGAAGTAGAATTTTTTTTTAGAAACCTATATCATTGAGAATTATTACAATTTCTCAATACCTTCGCACATTTCTAAGTCATTTGTTTGGAAATTATATACCATTAAGATTTCCATTAATTATCTCATTTGATATTTCATTTCAAATGCTATTAATTAACTAATTTGAGAATTTCAAATGTTATAATTGCTGAATTTTAAGCTTTGTTATTAAATTTCAGTATTTTGAAGAATTTCAGTATGCATCCATCAAATTTGTACCACTATAACTGAAGGAAACATTTAAAAATCCAAGAAGAAGAATTTTTAATTAGAATTGTTTTTTTTTAGAATTAAGCTGTGCGAATTTTTAAAATTTCCCATTAAATTTAAACTACTATTATTCTAGGAAAATTTTAAAAATGCAAGAAGAAGAATTTTTCATTAGAATTGTCTTTTTAGAATTAAGCTGTGCGAATTTTTAAAATTTCTTAATGCCTTCGTACTTTGCTAAGCCTATTATTTTGAAATTATATACCATCAAGATTTCCTTTAATTATCTCATTTGATATTTCATTTCAAATGCTATTAATTAACTAAATTGAGATGTTCAAATGTTAGAATTGCTGAATTTTAAGCTTTATTTTCCAATTTCAGTATTTTGAAGAATTTCAGTATGCATCCATCAAATTTGAACCACTATTATTCAAGGAAAATTTTAAAAATCCAAGCAGAAGAATATTTAATTAGATTTTTTTTAAATACATATAGCATTGAGAATTTTTAAAATTGCTCAATGCCTTCGCACTTTTCATTTTGAAATTATATCCCATTAAGATTTCCATTAATTATCTCATTTGAGATTTCATTTCAAATGCTATTAATTATCTATTTACAGATTTTCAAATGTTATAATTGCTGAATTTTAAGCTTTATTTTCCAATTTCAATATTTTGAAGAATTCCAGTATTAAGTAGTTCAAATTCCATGAAATTTGAACTACTATAATTCAAGGAAAATTTTAAAAATCTAAGAAGAGTTTTAAATTAAATTTTGTAAATTAAGCATTGAGACTTTTTTAAAATTTTCAATGCCTTCGCACTTTTCTAAGTCTAACTTTAGTATAATACTTTAGAAGCCTGTAGATGTAGGCCAACACCTATAAAATTTACAATTTTCAGTTAATTGCTAATGCACTTACAATTAGTAAAATTTTAGACTATGTATTTAAAAAAAATAAAAAATCTAACTACCACTAATAGCTAATTACACTGGTCGACAAATTTTTACCAATGTATTGTCCCTTCAATTTCAATGCATTTTTCGGCAAGTATTTACCATGCAAATGCAAAAAATGCACAAAATGCAAAAACAAATTTGCATCATAATTTTTCATTAATTTTTTTTTATTTGTTACATAGTTTTTCCACTATTTACTTACAAAAACACGTTATCAGTTAAATATAGGTTAGAAAAGAGATACCAGTAACTGTCAAACAGATATTTGAATCCAGTATTGCCATAAAAATAATCGGAATCAGTCTTGCATCGCGAAAAAAAAAGTTACACATTTTGCAAAAATTTACATATCTTAAAAACCTGACGTCCTAGAATTTTTTTATGACGTTTCTGAAATCAGCCACATACTGAAATTCTTCAAAATACTGAAATTGGATAAGTTTTTTTTATGGTATTTCTGAAATTAGCAACAAAATTTCTATCGGAATCAGCTATTTATGTGTAAGGGACAAACATTTTGTTGACCAGTGTTATTAAATAAAGATTATTGATTAATTTTATGAAAATCACCATTTGATAAAACATTTTTTTAAGTCGGGCTGTTGCTACTGATAGAACAGAAAGTTTTAAGATGAATGGTGGACATAACTCGAAATTGTAAAATTTGAACATTGCCCCTTCTACTTTAAAGGTACAGAAAGAAACAAATGAAAATATAAGTCTTGAATTACGATAGACAAACGAACAGTATCTGCCATACCTTAGAGACTTATAATCTATTAATTTACATTAAACGTGGATGATTCACCGGATCTTACAGACAAGCATGGACAAGCTCTCACGTCTGAATTCCTTGATCGATTACCTCATGCGGAATCGCTGGAAACTCTCTCTTTCAGTGATTCATCCGCATCCCACTAATGCAAATAATGGAAATTAGTATAATTGCACAAAACAAAGCACTCCCATTTATACCGGTGTGACTTCGACATGATGAACGTAAATAACTGTATTGTTCTTTGTGTATTATTGAAGATATCAGATGTAAAGATCAATGACTTATTTATTAGAATATGCCGAAAAATCGATCTAATTAATCTACTACCTACTTCTGTTAAAGGGAAAAATGACTGTGAATTACTGGGCTATCCATTACTGGGAATTACTGAGCTAAAAATCACTGATACCACCCATTTTTTAAAGCTTAAATTAGAATTTTCACACAGCACATATGCAGACACCACTTCGGATTTTTTTTTACGAATAAGACTGGAAAATGAAAATTTCAGCAAATATTTCGATTTCGAAATATTCCGTGATTCAATTTTTGTTTTAAGTTTAAATCTGAATTTTCTCACAACACATCTCACCGGCAGACACCAAAATGACTTTTTTTCTTAATAAGAAGGCCCTAAAATTAAAATATCAGCAAAATTTTCCATGATTTTTTTAAAGCTCAAATCTAAATTTTCACGTAGTACATAGGCAGACACCACTATGAAAATTACTTTTTTTCTGAATAAGATGACTCGAAAAAGAAAATTTCAGCGATAGTTTCGATTTTGAAAATTCTCAAGAGAGCGTTGTACTCTTTTTCGCGAATGAGTCTAAAAACATATGAAATTGATCTTGCTCCTGAATAAAATAATATCGCCCCAAATCATAAAATCAAGTATCTGTGTTGGTACGAAAAAGTCCATATGAATGTTTTTCTAATCATTTAAAAACTACATTTGGATAACTTCAGACTAATTATTCACGCAATACAGAACTACGGAAACATTCGATTGTAAACTACAACCTTCCCTGTTCGTCAATAATATCTGTGTAATGATCATTCCACATATGTTCTATTATTAACCACACTTTTATTTTCAGCTTATGGAATATCCATATGAACAAAAGGTGAAGTAAAAAATGTAGTTAATAATTCGACCATTAATTCGACCATTAATTTCGACAAAAATTCGAAATATGTCCATATTTGGAATTGTAGCGAATATGTGTATTATGATCACCATATTCCATAAGGTGAAAAAAAATGCTGTGGTTAATAATAGAACATATTTGGAATTGTAGCGAGGAATGCCAATTAAATTCATAATTCTGGGAACGTGAATACAGACGTTTTTATTGATTTTTAGTGCCCATGAAACGAATAGTTAATTAAACGCTCGGTCGAATTTTTCGGTGTATACAATTTCATGCGATTGCTTATATTTGTAGGTCGAAAATAGACTCAAATTAACTTCAGGTAATCCATTATATAGAAATACATCCAGACGACAGCACGATACCAAAAATAAAGTTAAATATCTTATATAAAAAGCTATTCAATTTATGATTACCGTTAGACACTAACAACTATTTCACGTTCGGAAAGCGCTTTTCAGATAGTTCCTTCGATAGTCTGTTTCTACTTTAGTAGGCCTGGTCGCATGCCGTCTGTCGGTAACTGTGGTAAGGAATAAATCAGGTCCTGATAATCAGCTCCTTGACTGCAGTGGACAACCTAGCATCGCATGGGGGGGCGCCCCGTTTAAGATTAAACGATCCATAAACCGATATATCACCGTGGCCGATCATGCCGTGCCGTTTGTTAATTAAACCACACAGTAATTACCCGCCATGGCGGGGCATTTATCGGCGTCGCTCGCCCTTAATTAACACAACTTTGGTTTCTTGTCCGGCTGGAGTCGGCGTTTTCGCACAATGCTGGAAGCGGGTGATCGATCAGATTAATTTGGATTGTCGCCTCGAGTTCATCGATTTTCGCATTTGTTGCTCAGCCCCGGGCCCACACAGCAACAGCAAATAAAGCAGGGGTTCATTTCGTTCAGTTACGCTAATGAGAATGTCGATAGTAAAAATAGAACCTCAATTTTCAGTTTTTTTTACGTTTTCCCAGTTTACTAGTTTCAAAACCATCCACCAAAACCCAAAAACCCAAAACCAAACCAACCCAAAACCAAATTCCTAAATTCTGAATTAATTTAAAAAAAAAAGGCTTTACTACTTTTAATTTTTAATAAGTGCATGAGGGATTTTTTTATTATGGTGATAATTTTTGTATCACGCCATACAATAAAGCACTGTACGAAAAATCAACAATGTATTCATGTATATCTACATATAAGAAAATCCCAAACTATGTAAAAGCAAATCAAAATATCTCAGAGCTTTGGTCATTGAAAAGTGTGTGTATTCATACATACATATTTGAATGTTTGTAATAAAGTATCAATTTATTTAAGGTGTAATACTATTTCATTATTATATTTTTATATTTTACCTGACGTGTCCAATCAACAATGTATGTTACTTCAAGCACAAATAAACCGAATTGAATTGTTTTGAATTTTTGGCAGAAAGGTGTTTTAGCAAAGAAAAACAAGAATTGGGAATATTTAAAGTGGAAAACCGATTATATATGACCACTCCACTTCAGTCCACAGTAAATCTCCAGTCCACTTCAAAACCGACCAAATTCTTAAATTTTGAATCAATTTAAAAAAAAATCGCGCTTGTGAGATTAATTCTTGAAAATTGGGGTATAATGTTCGCTTCCTCGTAGTGCACCCTGGATAACGCTCAATGAACTAACACATACTGGCAGTCAGATAATCTTAGATAATCTTCTTAGTAAGACACATTCTGTAATCATCATGATTAGGATTACGATTTCTGGCACAAATATATTTCTGGATTAATAGCACACCAACATAATTTTAAATGTGCACGGATCACAATAAACTGAGTTTTTTAACACCTACGCAGTTTTGCTTCTTCTGCTTATTTTCGCCCTTTTAGCTTGTTTCATATTTTCTTGGAAAATCTGCTTGTTTTGCTTATTTAGCGATTTTTACCCTTGACTAGAAACATTTTTTTTTGCCAAATTCAGTTCCACATGAAAAATGAAAAACGAATGCTTGTATGGTAAAAGCTGGTGAAAATTTAAAAATCTTTCACAAAAATTTAATTTACTCTACATGGCTTGCACATGGATCAAATACAGCAGCAGAAACAATAAGATCCCAATTAGATGCCACTCTATACCTTCTATTTTCATATTTTCTTGGAAAATCTGCGTTTATTTTGCTAATTTCGCGATTTTTACCCTTGACTAGGAACATTTTTTTGCCAAATTCAGTTCCACATGAAAATATAATGCTTGCATATGGTAAAAGCTGGTGAAAATTTAAGAATCTTTCACAAAAATTTAATTTACATTACATGGCTTGCACATGGATTAAATGGAGCAGCAGAAACAATTAGAGGACAATTATAAGCCACTCTATCCTCCTTTTTTCATATTTTCTTGGAAAATCTGCTATTTTTGCTTATTGGACATTTTTTTCCCTTGACGAGAGACATTTATTTTTTGGCAAAATTCAGTTGCACATGAAAAAATAATGCTTGCATGTCATCTTCACCAATCGTTCACAAAAAATTAATTTACTTTACATGGCTTGCACATGATTAAATAGAGCAGCAGAAACAATTAGAGGACAATTACAAGCCACTCTATACCTCCTTTTTTCATGTTTTCCTGGAAAATCTGCTCTTTCGCTAATTTTGCGATTTTTTTCCCTTGACTAGAAACATTTTTTTTGCAAAATTCAGTACAACATGAATAAATAATGCTTGCATAGTAAAAGCTAGTGAAAATTGAAGAATCTTTCACAGAAATTTAATTTACTCTATATGGCTTGCACATGGATTAAATAGAGCAGCAGAAACAATTAGAGGACAATTATAAGCCACTCTATACCTCCTTTTTTCTCTGCTTGGAAATTCTGCTTTTTTTTTGCTAATTTTGCGATTTTTATCCTTGACTAGATACAGTTTTTTTTTGCCAAATTCAGTTCCACATGAAAAACTAATGCTTGTATGGTAAAAGCTGGTGAAAATTTAAAAATCTTTCACAAAAATTTAATTTACTTTACATGGCTTGCACATGGATTAAATAGAGCAGCAGAAACAATTAGAGGACAATTATAAGCCACTCTATACCTCCTTTTTCATATTTTCTTGGAAAATCGGCTATTTTTTTGTTAATTTCGCGATTTTTACCCTTGACTAGATACATTTATTTTGCCAAATTCAGTTCCACATGAAAAAATAATGCTTGCATGGTAAAAGCTGGTTAAAATTTAAGAATCTTTCACAAAAAATTAATTTACTCTACATGGCTTATACATGAATTAAAAAGAGCAGCAGAAACAATTAGAGCATAATTAAAAGCCACTCTATACCTCTCATATATCCCATATACCTTTACCTCCGAAACAAATCATCACTATACCTTTTCAAGTTCAAATTGAGACCAATCAAGTTCAAATTGATACCAATTAATTTCAAATTGAGACTAAACAAAATCAAGTTGACATTATACAATATCAAGTTGAGAGTAAACAAATACAATTTATTCTGACAACTTGATATTGTTTAGTGTCAACTTGATTTTGTTTAGTCTCAATTTGAAATTGATTGGTCTCAATTTTAAATTGATTGGTCTCAATTTGAACTTGATTGGTCTCAATTTAAACTTGAAAAGGTATAGATGTGGCATTTGGATGTAGGTTTGGGAATTTTCTGCATCGTCTGCTGAAGCCACATAGGTATAAATATCAAAATATATTAAAAAAATCAAGAGATAGAATAAGAATTTAGCTTTTCTAAAACCGAACCATGCTTTTGTTAGTGATTCAATACAAAAATACTGGAAAAGCAAGGACTGTCCTTAGTGAAATCTGTGGTGATTGTCTATGATATTAAAATATCCCTTCATGAAGAACCTCCCTTCATGACCCTTCATCACCCTTCATGATTAAGTAAAATTGAGCATGTAATACGGAACAAGTTTTATGTTGTACTCAGAAAAAGTGAGGGTTTTACAAAACTCCAGAAGCTATGAAATTTATTACGCAATTTTGAAGAAAATTTTGAATTTAGATGTTAATACTAGATGTGGCATTTGGATGTAGGTTTGGGAATTTTCTTCATCGTCTGCTGAAGCCACATAGGTATAAATATCAAAATATAATAAAAAATCAAGAGATAGAACGACATTTAGCTTTTCTAAAACAGAACTATGTTTTTATTAGTGATTCAATAAAATACACTGGAAAAGCAATTGATGTCCTTAGAGAAATCTGTGGTGACTGTCTATGATTTTAAAATATCCCTTCATGAAGAACCTGCCTTCATGAACCTTCAACACCCTTCATGATTAAGCAAAATTGAGCAAATAATACGCAACAAATTTTTTGATGTACTCAAAAAAAAGGTGAGGGTTTTACAAAACTTCAGAAGATAGGAAATTTATTAGAAATTTATTACAACGCAATTTTGTAGAACATTTTGAATTTAGATGTTGATAGTTTCCTAATATTTGCACCTAAGTACGCGCCTATAACATCGTTTTTCTTAGAATCTAAGAATAAAGTAGTAGCAATTATATGATTTAAAAGTGGTACAAATTTATTAGTATTTTAAAAGAGAATTAAGTCTGCAAAAATGAGAGAGATGTCATTCTATTTTTGATGAATTACTATGCAGTAGTAACTATAAGCTCTAAAGTTTTGGAGGATTGGAGGTGGAAGTCGAGAAAAGTTTTTCCGCTTATAAACATATTTGATCTGATTAGAGAAATACTTTTCTAATAGAAAAATTAGAAAAACACATTTTAATTAATTGTTTACATAAAAGTTATTGAGTATTTTTATTACACTAACTTATTTATTTTGTATATTTGTTTATATTACTTTTTTTTAAATTTTTTGTATTTGATAATAAATGCTAGTTTTGCTTTTTTTTCAGTGCTTTCCAGTGTTTTGTTGCTTATTTTTCTTAATTCGCCCGCTTTTTTAAGTGCTTTTAATTGCATTTTTAGTGATTATTTTTCCGGACCTAATCATGATTCTGTGACACATTGCCATAGGACCAAAGATCATTCTATAAAATTCACAAGTACCATTTATAAGACCATTTCATATGGAACAAAATACGGATATTGGTGTATTTTCGAAATAGATGGCTTACGATGTTTTTTTTTGTTGACAAAATCAGTGCCTTGGAAACAAAACTGCCACATTTGTGAAATTTTGAGATCTCTTTTAAAGATACGAAAAACACTTTGAATCTAAAATGTACTGCTTTTCATATGTTACAGATATTGTCAGTACAATATTCACAGTACAATACTTGGACACTTAGAACTTAAAATTCAAAATATAAAACCTGTAATGTATTATACATTCACGACCTTTTTGCAACCGAGATGGCTGGATTTTCTGTTTGTCATGTTGGACAAACTGAGTCAGTGATGCAACGGAAGTTAATTATTTTTTGTGTCGATGTCTATTAGACATTTGCGTCCTACCACATTGTCAGATTTATAAATTTGTTCACTACTAGCTTTCATATCTAATAATTTAATATTTACATCAGGCAACGATGTTATTTAAAAAAATATAATCTGAAATTGAAAACTACTTAACCTAAAAAATGAGCCTTTTTTGAATCTTCCATTGAACCTTTCATTGGGGACTTCAGTTATTTCCAAAACACTACCAACAAAATTACTAGATATTCATCGACTCCCCTGACGCAAAAAACATTGTGAATGGAGAGTAGTTTGGTGTGGATAACACGAAATAAAATCTTGAATAATTTTGATTTTTTGCACAGTCAGTAAAATTTATTTATATATTGCTGAAAAAGCTATAAGCCATAAAACAGTCTCTGAATAAATGCCATTAAATTATGTGCCTACATAAAATTTATTCTCTGATACAAATGCTCGTGAATCAGAAAGTTGCAGTGGAAACCTGTCACACAAATTAGTATACATATTATTGGCAGATACCATTAGTCATATATTTTTTTAGTGCACTGTGCTATGTAGAATGCACATTAAAATAGCATTAACGGCATACAACATTAACAGATCTAGCAATCGTAATGGAAAATCTTTTTATATCATTTGCGTTTTCCGTATTATTTTTTAATACACAATCACGCATTCAGGAAAATTAGCGTCTATTTTATTGATATATTACAGCATTTTTGTTCGTATTAATAACCGCTTTATTATTATCCCTAATTTTATGGGAGTGATACTAATGTGTGATGGACAAATGCGCGAGTATGTGTGCCTTTATCTGGTGCACTGTTAAACGTACTTTATGAGTAATATGTTATACGTATAATATACATAGATATGATAATCTAAATTCATTCGCCTTAATAGATATTGCTACCATATCATAACCAATTTCAATATATAAATGTCATGATAATAATAATAATATTAATAATTATGATAATTTATTTGTATATCGACTCTCAGTGGAGAATTACATTGTCATTGTATGTCTTATTGCTTCAATAGATTTGACTTTTATGTGTACCTCAAAACTTTGAGGTTTTTATGTAGAACAAAAAATGCTAACCTCAAATGTTTACTCATATGATTTCCATGTCTACTCTAGTAGAAATGTTTGTAAGAAAACTGATTTGCTAAGTAACACAAGTAAATTTGCTTAAGGTCCTATATGTTAGAAACAAAAGCGAAATACATCTTACATTTTAAAATACATTTAATTTAATTTTTCGTTTCTTAACATGCTCTTAAATGTATGCCACGAAGTTGTGGGATACCTTGTATAATGTAGGATCGTTTCTAATGTAGGATTATGGCATTCGTGAAATGATCGTATTCGCTTCCCTCATACGTATTGTTCGTACATATTAGTTATTTTCGTTATTAAAAATTTAGGCACATTAGGTTCAACGATTGTAAAAGTTAATATTATAATTTGTAGTCTGAGATTTATGTTGGTTCATAACGATGATGTTTAATGCAAAATCATCGCTCCATTGGGGTAAAAGTTGCCAATTACAAATCGATTCCGTCCTGATTACGTATTCATTCGTAAACTTGCGAAGACCTTAACAACGTGGAATGAAAACATCCGCAACTTTTTGAATTTATAATCATTATCAAACCCCTGGCCCTAATTCAGTACACTAAATCACCCCCAAGCCTCCCGCGCCTTATTTCTGCGAAACTTTTACCGGTCGTCTCATTAATTCGGCGGGATTCCCCGTGCGCTCACATCCGGCTGAACGTGTAAATATTCACGTTCCCGTTTGCAAAAACAAAGATATATTTATATTGTCATTCATAGTTGATTTTCGTTATCTCTGTGTCGCACACGGAAAACGACGGCCCGGAAAGAAGGCCAGGAATAGGGGCTCAAAGAAAGGGCAAATATTTGCTTAAAACAGCGCCTCTCATCACAGCGAACGAAATGAGTGATGCTAAGTTTTATGGTGCGGCAGTAAAACTCCTTGCGAAATTTTATGTTATAAATACGCGGCCTTGTCGTGTTCAGTAATTTCATAAACGTGCCAATCCTAGAATTTAGGTGCAGGAAGGCAATTTATCCGCCTTTATTGCGCGACCATATTTGTCGCGCTTGTAAATTTCCCTGCGAACATTTTTCAAAAGTTTAACCCGCACTTTCCACATTTAAACATTTTCCTTTATGTCTGCCTGTACGGCTACGGTGCGAGGATGTGAATGTTTAATTTAAAAACCGCATAACATCGCCGTTAAAGTCGCCGCTGCGGAATTATGAAGGAGTATTTGAAAACAGCTCACATCCTCGCACTTTACACAGTAATTAATCTTCTAGTGCCGGGCAAAGTACGCCGAAAACAAGAGTGGAAGGAAAAAATCTTTTTGTTGTATCTACTTCTCCCTTAGTGCACCCTTTTTTTGTTCGATTGTAATTTATGCTCCGCTTAACGGCGTACACAAATAAAAAAAAAACAACAGCCTGGAGTTAATCGAAAAGTCTCTGAAAAGGCAACAAGATGAATAATTCCATTTAGCTTTACTCCAACTGTAATGTTGTATCAAAATATTTCAGTAAATATATTACCATTAATAAATTATCATTAAAAATGTATGTTGACTAAGCACGAGCTAAGCTGCCACTGCATGGGAAACCAATACGACTAGGAATATGGGTTTCCCATGCAGTGAACCAATACAACTCAAAGTTATCATAGTTTCAGCACACCTAAATGTAGCATTTTTATGTATATTCATTGCCGTTGTTTTAATCTGCGCGACTACACCTATCTAACTGATTATTTACTAGTTACCCACGACATGGTCAAGTCCCTGCAAATTAACCTCCCAAATAGGAGAGTGCACATATATATTCTGGACTAATCAAAACTTTTTAACGCTCGGAAACTTTCTCAATTTCAAGTGTGCAGTCCTGCTGGAGGGGCCCATTAGCCGGATGGAGTTGCTTATCTGGTCTTCAATTGTGTCACAGTGCATATAAGGTCGAATAATGCCCCCATCCGAAAATTGATAAATATCGCCTCGCAAAAGGGGCACATACTCTGTGCCCTGACGAGTCTTGTGATTTAATTACAAAATTGTCCCTAATCCGGCGACCTAATCCGCACAACGGTATTATCATACCGGAGACGCGTTAACCCAAATTTCAGCGTAACGAGTTTGCTTATTGAAACGAATTTGTTTACTCCCCCAACTTTCGTACTCCATATTTCGCTCTAATCTAATACGCAGCAATTATTATGCAATCGTAAAGTGGGTGAATTATTTTCCCCAGCCGTCATCATGCTATAAAGCAATTCTGATAATAACGCAATCAAATTCGTTAAATAACAATATTTATGCAACTTTGTTATTCAGTACGCAGTCAATTATTAAGCTATTATCAATGCGTCATAAACGTTTAATTAAAGCTGTATGAAATTCGCACTCTTTTGTAACTTTATTGTCGTTTACGCGCGGCCGTAAAGAATGCATTTGTGTTGCAAAAAAATAAGTGAAATTGCATACCAATTACAATGCTTTATGAATAAATTAATAGCGGCACTATAACCCATAAAAGTTTTTATTGCGCTGTTACTTTTTTATGGCTTTAGGGTTGTGTTGCAATTTGTCAGCTGTAGTATAAGTTTGTTGCTGTATAAATTATTCTCTAAGCTACTATCGTTACACCTAGCACATATTTCAATTAGTTACAGTTGTAACTATAATCAACTATTAATACTACGTTTCATTAGTGTAGTTGTATAATTATCTAGTATATTAAATATACTTAATTCAAAATACATTTTAACGCTAGAAGAATTTTTGGCAAAAATCAAATTTGTTATCGAATACAAGGTGCTTTATAATCAGATCAAAAATCGAAAATATTGGGAGACTAATTCATAATTGATGAATCGTAAATTTCCAAAACTGACAAATAAATGAAATATATGAAATTGAAGAGAATTTTATTCATAATTTATGTGCGCAAATATGAATTTTCAGAATGATTTCAAAGCAATGGAAGTTCTGAAGATTAAAATTCTAAAAGTATAAATTCTTTTATTAATTTATTAATGAAATTTTCGTATAAAAATTTCATTAATTGTCGAGGAATACATCAAAATTGTATGAATTATGCAGAAATATATCACAATTTCATTAATTGTTCAGGAACAAGTACATAAAAATTGTATGAATTATGCAAGAATATATCAAAATTCAGAAGTTTTACAGAAATATGTCTAAATTGTATGAATTATGCAGGAATATATCGAAATTTCGTGAATCAAAATATCAAAATTTCATTAATTGTCACGAAATATATCAAAATTATATGAATTATGCAGGGATATAACAAAATTAATAAATTATCCAGGACAAAAATTGTATGAATTATGCTGGAATATATAAACATTTCTTGAATCAAAATATCAAAATTTCATTAATTGTCGATCAATAGATTAAAATTATATGAATTTTTATTTTAAATTATCTTGACAAATTTGAAATGTGGAAAACTTGTTTGATCAATCATGAACTTATAATAGGGTTGTTTAACAATCTTCACAATGATTGATGATTTTACCAATTTTTCTATAAATGAGTAAGAGTACATAAATATGTCATTAACTGTGAAGAAATATATCAAAATTGTATGAATTGTGCATGAATACATCAAAATATCATTAATTGTCGAGGAATATATAAAAATTATATGAATTATGTAGAAATATATTAAAATTTCATTCATTGTTTAGGTATAAGTATATCAAGATTGTATGAATTATGCAGGAATAGAACCAAATTCATAAATTGTCTAGGAATATGTCAAAATTGTATGAATTATGCAGAAATATATAAAACTTTCTTGAATCAAAATACCAAAATTTCATTAATTGTCGAGGAATATATAAAAATTATACGAATTTTGATATTAAATTATCTTGAGATATTTGAAATGTGAAAAACTTGTTTGATTTTGCATGAACTTCTAATAGGGTTCACTAATAATCTTCACAATGACTGAATTTTTTTCGCATTTTTCTATGAATGAGTAAGAGTATATCAAAATTTCATTAACTGTCAAGAAATATATCAAAATTGTATGAATTGTGCATGAATACATCAAAACTTCATTAATTGTCGAGGAATATATCAAAATTATATGAATTATGTAGAAATATATTAAAATTTCATTAATTGTTTAGGTATAAGTACATCAAGATTGTATGAATTATGCAGGAATATATCAAAATTCATTATTTGTTTAGGAATAAGTACATCAAGATTGTATTAATTATGCAGGAATAGAATAAAATTCATAAATCGTCTAGGAATATGTCAAAATTGTATGAATTATGCAGGAATATATCAAAATTTCGTGAATCAAAACATCAAAATTTCATAAATTGTCGAGGAATATATCAAAATTATATGAATTTTGATATTAACTTATCTTGACATATTTTAAATGTGAAAACTTGTTTGATTATGCATGAACTTCTAATAGGGTTCTCTAAAAATCTTCGAAATGAGTGAAATTTTACGATTTTTTCTATAATTGTTCGAGACTATATGAATATTTCATTAATTGTCGAGGAATTAATCAAAATTGTATGAATTATGCAGAAATGTATTAAAATTTCATTAATTGTTTACGAATAAGTATATCAAAATTGTATGAATTATGCAGGAATATAACAAAATTCATAAATTGTCCAGGAATATGTCAAAATTGTATGAAGTATGCAGGAACATATCAAAATTTCTTGAATCAAAATATCAAAACTTCATTAATTGTCGAGGAATATATCAAAATTATATGAATTTTGATAATAAATTATCTTGACATATTTGAAATGTGAAAATCTTGTTTAATTATGCATGAACTTCTAATAGGGTTCACTAATAATCTTCACAATGACTGAATTTTTTACGATTTTTTCTATAAATGAGTAAGAGTACATCAAAATTTCATCAACTGTCAACAAATATATCAAAATTGTATGAATTGTGCATGAATACATCAAAATTTCATTAATTGTCTTGGAATATATCAAAATGATCTGAATGATGCAGAAATATATCAAAATTTCATTAATTGTTTAGGAATAAGTACATGAGAATTGTATGAATTATGCAGGAATAGAACAAAATTCATAAATGGTCTAGGAATATGTCAAAATTGTACGAATTATGCAGGAATATATCAAAATTTCTTGAATCAAAATACCAAAATTTCATTAATTGGCGAGGAATATATCAAAATTATATGAATTTTGATATTAAATTATCATAAACTATTTGAAATGTGTTAAGCTTGTTTGATTGTACATGAACTTCTAATAGGGTTCACTAATAATCTTCACAATGACTGAATTTTTTACGATTTTTTCTATAAATGAGTAAGAGTACATCAAAATTTCATCAACTGTCAACAAATATATCAAAATTGTATGAATTGTGCATGAATACATCAAAATTTCATTAATTGTCTTGGAATATATCAAAATGATCTGAATGATGCAGAAATATATCAAAATTTCATTAATTGTTTAGGAATAAGTACATGAGGATTGTATGAATTATGCAGGAATAGAACAAAATTCATAAATGGTCTAGGAATATGTCAAAATTGTACGAATTATGCAGGAATATATCAAAATTTCTTGAATCAAAATACCAAAATTTCATTAATTGGCGAGGAATATATCAAAATTATATGAATTTTGATATTAAATTATCATAAACTATTTGAAATGTGTTAAGCTTGTTTGATTGTACATGAACTTCTAATAGGGTTGTAAGAATCTTCCAAATGAGTAAAATTTTTACGATTTTGTCTATAATTGTGCAAGACTAGATAAAAATTTCATTAATTGTCGAGGAATATATCAAAATTGTATTAATTATGCAGGAATATATCAAAATTGCATCAATTGTTGAATAATATATCAAAATAGTATGAATTATTCAAGAATATATCAAAATTTCATTATTTGTTTAGGAATAAGTACATCAAGATTGTATGAATTATGCATGAATGGAACAAAATTCATAAATTGTCTAGGAATATGTCAAAATTGGATGAATTATGCAGGAATATATCAAAATTTCTTGAATCAAAACATCAAAATTTCATAAATTGTCGAGGAATATATCAAAATTATATGAATTTTGATATTAAATTATCTTAAACTATTTGAAATGTGTTAAGCTTGCTTGATTGTGCATGAACTTCTAATAGGGTTGTAAGAATCTTCAAAATGAGTGAAATTTTTACGATTTTGTCAATAATTGTGCAATGAATTATGCAGCAATAGAACAAAATTCATAAATTGTCTAGGAATATGTCAAAATTGTATGAATTATGCAGGAACATATCAACATTTCTTGAATCAAAATATCAAACTTCATTAATTGTCGAGGAATATATCAAAATTATATGAATTTTGATATTAAATTATCTTGACACATTTGAAATGTGAAAATCTTGTTTGATTATATGCATGAACTTCTAATAGGGTTCACAAAGAATCTTCACAATGACTGATTTTTTTACGATTTTTTCTATAATTGTGTAAGATTATATCAAAATTTCATAAATTGTCGAGGAATATATGAAAATTATATGAACAGGACACATTTGAAATATGAAAATCTTGTTTGATTATATGCATGAACTTCTAATAGGGTTCACAAAGAATCTTCACAATGACTGATTTTTTTACGATTTTTTCTATAATTGTGTAAGATTATATCAAAATTTCATTAATTGTCGAGAAATATATTAAAATTGTATGAATTATGCAGGAATATATCAAAATTTTATTAATTTTTCAAGAATAAGTACATTAAACTTGTACGAATTATGCAGGAATATATCAAAATTCATAAATTATCCAGGAAAATGATAAAATTAAATGAAATTTGCAGGAAAATATGAAAATTTCGTGAATTTTCCATATCTAATTATTGCTGTCATACACACACACACACACCAGCAAATTTAAAGGAACGTATACAAAGTTTAATTTTTTCCATGAATTTCTTCTTTTACGGGCTAGGTCAAATAGAAAAAATGGAATTTTCGAAGAAAATTTTCTGTTTCCGTCGTTATAGAGATTGATAAAAATGTAAACAATAAGTTTCGACCACTAGGCACGATTTTGATTTATGCATTTTGTCAAATCTGTTAACTATCAGATTTGACAATTAGTTTGACAGATGAGGAGAATATATTGTTGTTTAATATTATTAGTTTTTAATAAAGTTTAACGTTGAAATGTTATTTTTTTGTTTTTTATCAGTAACTATATAACGAGGGGCAAAACGGAAAATGTTCCACTGTTAATTTTTAATTTGTTTTAGCCCCCTGAATCAAATCCCAAAAGCAGGGGTGTCACTTTTAAGACACCCTGTACATAAACAGGCAATAACATACTTAAGCCATTATGTCAGGACCAGTTATCAGAAAAATATGTTAATTAGAAGTTAATTTGTTATCAGCAATTAAATTATAGACGTGGTTAGAAAACTAGACAGCGAAGAAGAGACTGCAACGTAACCAGGATGGACAGAGTAGTAAAGATCACGTGAGTTGGAAAACCAGGAATTCAACGAACTAGAGCAAAACTTCCAACTGCATGTAAATACTCCTGGATTTCGGCAACGCTAAAGGACATACTAGTCCTTAGTTTTTAACATACTAGTTAAAAACACAAGAGAGAAGAGAATCGATAATTATTTAAAATTAGTCCATACCAAGATAAAACTTAAACTTATAGATTAACTGTATACGTACTGTATAATTGTCACTGTATAACTCGTACTGTATAATTCTATATACAGGGTGTCTCCTAAATAACGTCGCATGCCATAACTCCTTTATTTATCAGTCGATTTAAATAAAACAGATACAAAATCCACATTTTCTACAAAGGGGCCCTAATTTTATATTTTTGCAAAATGAACTTTCATTTCAGCAATTTTTTCAAATAGCTACATATATTTTCATATTGTTTTTCTGGTAGAGACAATTTTTCTGAATTCAAAGATGTATAACAAGTTGGCTTTGATGGAATTACAGAAACGTTATGTTTGTTAATGTTTGTATTTGTTTGAAAAGGGCATTGCATTGGTTCAGAAGTATTGTAATCATAAATTTGTAATGGCGTTGTAAATAAATATTATTTCTGGCTCTTTGCTAATAATACCAATAAAGAACATGGAAGTCGGTCGCTAAAACCTGTAGTTACGTTTTTTATTGCAATTATAAAGTATGCAAGCGAGACGTTTAAATTAAATTATGTTCTGGCCATAATGGCGCGGTCCTCGGTGCTTTACAACGGATTTAAAAGTAAGCATCTTCATTAGCGTAATGGATGGCGTATAAAAAAGTAATAACCAACCCCGTGTCACATACGTGGAACGTAAATAACTTAATTAGGTGACGCGTCGATTTTTTCTCTAACGACTGTCTGGTTACTTGTAATGGGGATTTAAATGTGGAAATAATTTAAATTTAACGGCGCCCGGCTGGCGTACAAAAAAACTGGTGAAAATTGTATACTGCCCCATTAGAGTAATGAAAATATCAGTTTACCTTATGTCACGGGGCAGCACCTCATTAATTTTTACGTGCGCCTAATTCGTGCGGACAGGAAATATTATTAGGCCGTTATTCAAGTTTCAGTTCCACGCAATTACCTGCGTTCCCTTGTTGTTTTTCAATTTTAGATCCGTGAGGCCGGTTAATGCGAATTTCGGAGCTTTGTTTTTGCCCGCGATTCAGAGGAGCCGTGCGGAAATTTTGATGAATTATTATGTGCATGTACCCAATTTAGCGTCAAGTTTGCGGGGTCGCATTATCAGAACATCATTAGCGGAGGGCCCCGAACAAAACAGTGCGGAAATCGTGTCGTAAATAGCTAAAGTTTACCGGCCCATAATCATAATCCCTCACTTTAATGCATCGCCGGGGTGTACACGGTGGAAAAAGTACGACACGACCGTCGAATCCACCCGCAGCAAATAACAGACGAACACGCCATTATGGCCTTAAATAAGTAAGTATTGCATTTTGCCAGCCAGATTTTATCGTTGCGTAATTATGCATCGTAAAATGCCCATCTATAGTTGCGATCTGCATCGGTGTGCAATTACGGTGCAAAAATTGATGTCGGGGAATAAGCGGATTTGCGGAAATGGCAATTTTAATCTTCATATTTTCTGTGGCCGAAATAGAGGGCGGATAAAGTTTTGTTTAAAACGAAGATTACACAAGGGCTTTTATTTGGCTTGGTGAGGTAGCTGGTAGGGGAGATATAAAAATAGAATAAATCTTTCAGGAAGTTAGCGGACGCTCACAAAAGGACGAGTCATTAACAACAACAAATCTATTAAGTTCTTTTTCTATCGCCAAGCAGGAGCAACATCCATACCGTCCCTGCGCGGTCAATTTTTCTTCCTGCAGACGTTGGACAGGTCGCTATGTCACTGTCATACACACGGAAGAGCGAAAAACCGAGCAATACTCGCCGCCGCCATTAGATAGAAACTGCGAAACTTTTTTCACCCCGGCGCGAAAATTTAATATTTCACAAGTAAACCGCCAGATCGTTTCGAATTTTAGAATGGTCATTTATCCCGGTAAGTATTTTAATATTTCAGGGATGCATAAATTTTCCCGGGGAGGGGAATAACTCCCTTTTTTACTATATAAAACGGAATTTATGGCAGAAATTGAACTGAAACACTCCGAACCCTTGGGGTCGCGAAGAATCCCAGCACGGTCATTGCAGCGTATTGCCTTTAAAAACGCCCAGGAAACGTACGGTTATGGCGACCGGAACGGCCCCGGAAAAACTCCTACAACTCCAGAGCGAGCGTTCAATAAATGAATGAATTTATTCCTAATTGGACTACGCGATCCCGCCGACAAACTGCAACCAAACTTTAAAAACTACCCAAGACTCATATTCAATGATAACGAGTGCAATTTCTATAGGGAAAAAATACCGAAGTTTCCACATGAATAGTTAAAACTTCACTGCCGCAATTCTTGGCTTACACGGAAAAATATTCAAAACATTGCTTACACGATATAACACAAACTGAATTCGGATCAATACGTAAAATGGTGGGGGGCAGATTTTCATTCCGTACCTCATAAATAAATAAAACCCGCGACTGAAATATTGTGCAATATAGGAACAATGCTGTTAAAATTTAATGCGCCGGGATTCACAATTTATCGTGATTTTTTGGATTTTATTGCCGAAGCTCCCTTATTATCGATCACAAAACGGGCGGGGATTGTGCGGTTTATAAATTGGAGGCTGCGAGATATAATTCCGAGAGGCGGCGTGTCCTTAATGCTTCGGCAATAACGGAGGATTACATTCGCAAGGCCACGTGAGAGTGCGATCTTGCGAGTTCTGTTTGCGGAATTGCGCGGGATCGCACCGACACACACACACGATTATTCACGGGCAATTGCCTCGTCCTTGATGGACATCGTTAGTGTTCTTTTGTAGACCCAGGTGTCTAATTTTGACATTGAAATTACACCGCTGTTGATTATTTAAGCATTTTGATAATAATAGTATAATAAGCTTCCTAACAACATTAAAATCAGATTTTTTTTATTGAATTCAGAATTTATTATGTCATATTTCACACCTAAGAAAGATTGATGCAAGTTACTTATCACAAATATGATAATTCTTCAGTGAAAGCAAAACTGGAATTAAAGGAGTATCTATTGCATTTTAGAAATACAAAAACTGAAGGGGGAAACTAATAGAATTGGATAAAGAAGAGGCAATTCGCTTAACTTTTTACAAAAATTAGTAGCGGTTTCACACAATTGACAAAAATGCTTTAATTGTGTGGACTAATATAAAATATTACCTAACATTTCATATTTAATTCCACAAAAACATGTTTCAAGCCTAAGAAAGATTTATGCAAGTTACTTGTCACGAATATGATAATTCTTCAGGGCAAGCAAAACTGGAATTGAAGGAGTATCTATTGCATTTCAGAAATACAAAAACTGAAGGAGGGAACTAATGGAATTCGATAAAGTAGAGGCAATTCGCTTAACTTTTTACAAAAATGAGTAGCGATTCCACACAATTGACAAAAATACAGTAATTGTGTGGGCTAATACAAAATATTATCTAACATTTCATATTTAATTCCAGAAAAAACATATTTCAAGCCTAAGAAAGATTTATGCAAGTTACTTTTCACAAATATGATAATTCTTCGGTGAAATCAAAACTGGAATTGAAGGAGTATCTACTGCATTTTAGAAATACAAATACGGAAGGAGGAAACTAATGGAATTCGATAAAGAAGAGGCAATTCGCTTAACTTTTTACAAAAATGAGTAGCGATTCCATACAATTAACAAAAATGCTTTAATTGTGTGGACTAATAGAAAATATTACCTAACATTTCATATTTTCAATTCCACAAAAACATATTTCAAGCCTAAGAAAGATTTATGCAAATTACTTGTCACAAATATGATAATTCTTCAGTGAAAGCAAAACTGGAATTGAAGGAGTATCTATTGCATTTTAGAAATACAAAAACTGAAGGAGGAAACTAATGGAATTCGATAAAGAAGAGGCAATTCGCTTAACTTCTTACAAAAATTAGTACCGATTCCACACAATTGACAAACATGCTTTAATTGTGTGGGCTAATATAAAATATGACCTAACATTTCATATTTAATTCCACAAAAAACATATTTCAAGGATAAGAAGGATTCATGCAAGTTAGTTGTCACAAATATGATAATTCTTGAGTGAAAGCAAAACTAGAATTGAAGGAGTATCTATTGCATTTTAGAAATACAAAAACGGAAGGAGGAAACTAATGGAAGTCGATAAAGAAGAGGCAATTCGCTTAACTTCTTACAAAAATGAGTAGCGATTCCACACAATTGACAAAAATGCTTTAATTGTGTGGACTAATATAAAATATTACCTAACATTTCATATTTAATTCCACAAAAACATATTTCAAGCCTAAGAAAGATTTATGCAAGTTACTTGTCACAAATATGACAATTCTTCAGTGAAAGCAAAACTGGAATTGAAGGAGTACCCTATTGCATCTTAGTAATACAAAAATGGAAGGTGGTAACTAATGGAATTCGATAAAGAAGAGGCAATTCGCTTAACTGTTTACAAAAATGAGTAGCGATTCCACACAATTGACAAAAATGCTTTAATTGTGAGGGCTAATATAAAATATTACCTAACATTTCATATTTAATTCCACGAAAACATATTTCAAGCCTAAGAAAGATTTAAGCAAGCTACTTGTCACAAATATGATAATTCTTCAGTGAAAGCAAAACTGGAATTGAAGGAGTATCCTATTGCATCTTAGTAATACAAAAACGGAAGGAGGTAACTTATTCGATAGAGGAGAGGCATTTCGCTTAAATTTTTACAGTAATGAGTAGCGATTCCACACAATTGACAAAAATGCTTTAATTGTGTGGGCTAATAAAAAATATTATCTAATATTTCATATTTAATTCCACAAAAACATATTTCAAGCCTAAGAAAGATGTATGCAAGTTACTTGACACAAATATGATAATTCTTCAGTGATATCGAAACTTGAATTGAAAAACATATTTCAAGCCTAAGAAGATTTATGCAAGTCACTTGTCACAAATATGATAATTCTTCGGTGAAATCAAAACTGGAATTGAAGGAGTATCTACTGCATTTTAGAAATACAAAAACGGAAGGAGGAAACTAATGGGAATCGACAACGAAGAGCCAATTCGCGATTCAAGCTTTTGTGCTGTAACTTATAAACTCCAACAGGTATTCAGGTGTACTGCATGCTAGTTTTTTTAAACAAAAGCATATTTTGCATAAGGTTTTAAAATGACAACTATTTCCTCATTTCTATGTTTTATGGTTCCGAGATCCCAATGCTAAAAATGAAAGAAAACTCACGCTGTATATATCAACTTCATCATCATAATTATGTATCTACGTTATGTACAGTCATGCTCGCATAAATCTAGTACAGGAAATTAGGTTACAATAGCAATTTTATACACTGTGTATCAGCCAAATGGAATAAATTCGATAATAGATAAATGGGGGCGTGTTCGAAAAAACGCTCGGACACGTCGATTGTTATTTTTAGTTGCGCATTTTTTTCAACAAAAACTTTTTATACAGGGTGTGTCATGTGACCGTGGCCAATACCAACTTTCTTATTTTAAATGCAACACCTAGTATATTATTCAATTTTTGTATTCTTCAGAAAATTCTAGACATATTTCATGTACAATGTCCTATACCTATCTTCAACTGTTTCGGAAATATTAAGTGTTATTCAGATTTATTGCAAAAATTAACATTAAAAAAAGAAAATTATTTGATTACAGAAATTCGTTACAACACACTCAAAAACTAATAAGTAATACTGTTTATTTCTTGATAATGTAAATAAACAAAAAAAAACAATAAATTTCAATGGAGGAGATGTTCAAAATGCTCGCCGTGAACGTCTTGGCAACATATATATATATATCAATTTGTTTGTACTAGAAATCGTTATTTATTAATTTTTTTATTAACTTTTTAAAATATTCAAAAAAGTATTAAATTTTAACATTCAATTCTATAAATTTCATTTTCAATCCTGAAAACCAGGGCTTCGAAAAGGACCTGAACCGAAAACCGGAAACAAAAAAATATCGGTTCAAAGCCCTGGAACAATGTAATCAAACCTACAAATTTTATTATTGTTTATAAAAAAATTGGAAATGTTGGGATGTTACTGACTATAGCCATTTATTATGGTTTATTAAAAAAATGGGAAATGTTATTCACTATAGCCAAATTTGCGTTAAAACCAACAGAAAGCTTTTTAATGTGATACTGATCTAATGTAATTTTGTTAATATTTTTGAGACAGAAAAAACAAAATTTGGAAACCGTAACAAACAAAATTCCAGCATATCTAGATAATGACGAGATTTTTTTAAAGAAAATATTTGTATTGCATTGTAGCAAAGAAAATTCAAATAATTTAACAATTACTCAACACAAAGACTCTCCGTTAGCACATCTAGCTTATAACTAGAATTTTTGTAAGAAAATATTTTTTCTTACATAGTCCTTTTACATTCTGCCACGAAAATAGTTATTTTTTGTACAAGACAAAATTGAATTTTATCTTTGAGAGTGAATTGAAAGTCGAGGTGTTAGCCGAGTTTTATCGTCATATACGCCACTCAGCGATGGCCACTGAGACCTTAAAGTTCGATTGTCAGATGCATTTATGTCATATGTGTATCTGACATTTGAATGTGATGCTGTCCAGTTATGTCATGCTGTGCGTTACTGCTAACGTTTTTTTTTATACGCAATACACCTAATTATCTGTTCCAAAATCAGACGTTGGACTTGCACATTACAAGCTGAAAGTTTCTGTATATATGTTTACTGTTTATAAGTTGGCATCTAAGGAATGCTTTATTATATGTCATGATTTTGGCTTCAAAGCTTAGTGTTAAAAATATATAAAACATATAAAAATATCTCCCCTGTAGCTTTAAGATTAAAAGATTGCTAGTTTGGCTAAAAATGTAACATTATTGCTGAAGATACAATCAATATGGTGGATATTTTCAAAATTATATTTATTTTGAAAATACTGCTAGTCATAATTTTTAAAATATACTCTGATATTTCTAACTGGCGTGCACGTCATCAATCAGCTGTGCGATGAGCTTTTTCGTACCATTGTGATTGATTTCGAGAATATGCATAACAATAGTTTAAGAATCGAAATTAATCTTAGGATCATTTGTTACATAACACTGATCACCGGTGGTTATAAATAGGTAATCGGTGTATTAACCGCGGTCACAATTTTCGCCTGCCAATCAAGTAATAAATCATGTTATGTTGGCCGACGTGATATTTTTTCGGCGACGATGCCAGATCTTTTGCACTAACACATGCTCATACATGTGTGCATAACCAAACTTCTTTGACGTTTAACTTGTTACATTTGACTTCGTTACATATTTCACGTTTCTTTTGCCTGCAGCCGGGAATCGAATCTAACCCCAAGATTTTTGTCGCTGTCAGTGTTGGACCCGAATACGGTGCAAACTCTTTTATATTTTTCCATTGTAGATGTTAAACCATAACCACAAGATTGATATCTGTACGAAAAACGGCAGAGAAGTCGACGAATTTGATACGAACCGCGCACTGTCACACAAGATCGCACGGGCGCAACAGCTGATTGCAGCCATTTTTAAATACCCAGGACAGCTGGCAACCTTGTAAAATTGTGTCGTCATTATTATGATTATTATTTTGATGACGTGCACGCCAGTTTAGAAAAATCAGAGTATAGCAATTATTTCTGTTAATTTTATAACCTAACCTATCTTAGGCACAGAAAAGAGAAAATATGTAATTGACGATATTTTGAACAGTTATCAGGTTCTCAGGCTTTCCCCATACCATTGCCAGTATTATGCAATTGAACTAGTATGGGGTTTGCCAGACAGTATTACAATAAACATGTCACGCCCAACCTTCTTCAAGAGCTAATGTTCTTCGTTTATGGAAAGAAACCCTTTCAAAATGTACACCAGAAATGTGGCGAAATAGTAACATTGCGAAAAACTCATCAACAATGATTGTACGAAATATATGGGAAATACATCTACCGAAAACATCCCTCCAATATGATGTCGTTAGCACAATCTGAATCAGAATCTGATGACGAATTGTCCAATTTTGAATGAATTTAGAACTTTTTTGTTTCTTTCTCATTTTCACAATTTATTAACTAAAATTTGCAACCGTACCTACCATAACCTCAAAACATGTTGACATCAATGACGTATTTGTTACTAGTTTTTTTACAAGTACACTGTCAAAATTATTATACAATGTGGCATTTTGGCCAACCTTGAATTTGACAATTCATATCTATAATGGATGATCTGTATATAATTTTCACAACGTACACGTGGTGTATACTAAATTAAATAAACTTCAGACATGTAGACAAACGAAATGGAATTTATAATCAGAGCACATATAAAAGATTTCCATTTTATTCTGATTTTCGAATTTCCAACAATACTAGTAAGTGTTCCTACATTTAATATTTATTTCAATAAATAATAGCACAACCTGACGTTTATTATCGATCAAACTAAGTATAATAGTTTTGTCACTAGGCAATTTTATAACACGCCGTGCTACAAAGACGCAATTTATCACGCTTATTACTTCAAAAAAAAAAAGATAATCCTTGATTATCTACTGACTAATGATATTTTATCCACTAAAAAATATGATGTGGTATGATAATTTTTTTTTTTTACTTTTTAAAACCAAATACTTGATGGTTTCTCCATATGTGGTGTAATTGACTAATTTACCCGAGAATGTACCACAAGTACTATTTATAGTTATTACAACTTTACAAATATTTCTAATATAACGAACCAATTCGAAGGTTTCTTTTTTAATAAAAATATTGCTTGACTGGCATACGCAATAATACATTTCAGAAACTATTATTACTGACGTAAAATGTAATTAATAATCAAATATCATATAAACAGCAAGACATGCATGTTTAGATGACAGAAATAGATCAGATATATACAGGGTGGCCCACCGATCCTCGCTCGGACCATTGCTGCTAGAGTAATAAAAATTGAGGAAAAAGTCTTATTGGAAGTTATTGGACCCTTGACGTGCTACCTTTTGAAATTATTTTCGAGCATACAGAGTGTACCATAAATCCGCGACACAACATTTGTTCTCACTTTTCAATGGAATACCCTGTATATTCTTCCATTTTTGGAATCTGCTTCATGTGGGCTTCACAAATCAGTTTTAGTTTTAGGGATCAGAAGCAACCTTGCCAAGTTATTCTCATTTTAATCAAATTTAACGAAAAATCATGGACCTGGAAAAAATTCAACAAAACCTTATTATAAGAGATCAATGAAAGGATCTGCGTATGCAAGTACTCGAGCAATGGGCCAAAACATGCACATGATCATGAACCTGGAAAAGAATTCAACAAAACCTTATTATTATAAGAGAACAATGAAAAAATCTTGGTATTCAAGTACCCAAGTAATGCGCCAAAATATTCACAATATTTGGAGTCACGTTGAATATACAGTGTGTTCTGAAACAACGATCGAATTTTGCTATTTTCAAATGGCTAAAACATATCGAGATTGATCGTTACTTACCTATTAAAAAGTATTATTAGATTATAGTCCATATGTTACCTTTGAATATCTCATTAGATGAGCACTCAGAATATGATGCTATATACATGGTGCTCCATTTGAAAAAAAAAACAGCCATTTGAAAATAGCAAAATTGTATCGTTGTTTCAGAATACCCTGTGTATTCTACGTGACTCCAAATATTGTGAATATTTTGGCGCATTACATTACGCATTAAAAAATATTGTGCATGTTTTGGCACATTGCTCGAGTACTTGCATACGCAGATTCTTTCATTGATCTCTTATAATAAGGTATTGTTGAATTTTTTTCTCGTCCATGAGTTTTCGTTAAATTTGATTAGAATGTGAATAACTTGGCAATGTTGCATCTGATCCCAAAAAATAAAAATGATTTCTGAAGCCCTCATAAAGCAGATTCTAAAAATCAAAGAATATACAGGGTAATCCATTTAAAAAAGAGGCAAAATTCTTGTCCCGGATTTATGGTACTCTGTACACTCAAAAATAATTTTGAAAAGGAACACAACAAATGTCCAATCACTTCCAATCAGATTTTGTTCTTAACTTTTACAATTTTCATTAGTCTAGCAGCAATGGTCCGAGCGAGGATATTAATATTATGTTTATATACTTTAAATAAAATTTACATTGAAAAATGCATCGTGCATTGCAGTTTCGGGACTCATGCAGCGATCAATTTTTGAAACTAATTTAACAGTATAAAGTTGTAAGGAAACAAAACTAATTTATATTGTTACTATAACGTCGTGAGGAAATACGATAATTAGCTATTATAAACAGCCATTTCCCTGGTCTCATAAATTCTTCTTAACTAGTAGTGAAAACCCAACATCAACGACCGCCATTACACACAATCGCCTCGTTTATATTTAATTACACAGCACATTATACATCTCCCCGCATTCCATTCACATTGAAACTTTGTGTACTAAATCAATTCTAAATTCCCTGAGAAAACACTGTTATTGTTACACGCACAAAACCCACAGTTAATTAAACATTTTTTTCCTGCGTTAGATTCCCTGACACCACGGCGCGTAACGAAAAACAATGACGCGGATGCAAAAGTTTCGGGGCGGAGTTTCTTACGGAGAAACTTACTTTCGGGGCACAGAGTAACCACCAAGATAACTCTTATACGGAAATAGTCCTAAATTAAGAAAATGCGAAGCGTAGAGCAGTAAATGGTGGAATTTGAAAAAATCGATACAGATTATTGCATGAAATATAGCAAGTTGAAAACAAAAGCGACACTATACAAAAGTTATTGTGAAAAGATCGTATTTTTACCTTATTGTTAACAAATAAATTAAAACAATAATAAAGATTATCAAATATTAATTATCATTAAAAAAAATAAGCCAAAACGTGCAAAACGATAAAATGTATTAAAGTTGGGTAAATTTCACTTAACATGTACTTTTGTATTAAAACTCTTTTTGACTTTTGGATTTGGACTAAATTTTGTACAATTGTACTAAAACGGCAGCACTGATTTCTGTCATTCATGCTTGTAAGCTCTTTATAATCGCACTTTACTTGAAAGACAAGCAAATGACGATTAATTTTTTTACTGCATGTGATGATTAAGGCGCGGATTTCTAGGTATTATGCTACACACAAGTTTTAATGGCAGATCAAAATGACTTTGCATTTATACGAATTTCACTAAATGAAGTAACGTGGCAAAATTTTTTTTGTGCTTATTTGCATATTTTCAGTTTTTAAGCTTATAATTTCTTTCGTGCATTTTTTGTGCTTATTTCCATGTTTTTTTGTGCTTATTTGCATATTTTTCATTTTTTAACGTATTATTCATATTAACTGTATTTGGTTCATATATGAGCCGGTGGTCTATAAAATTAATTATACGACATGAGTCGCGCGGTAGCCAACGTGTTAAATACTAAGATATTTAAAACGATATTACGTTGCACATTATTGTTAGTACTGAAATCAGTATTAATATTACTTCCTTCCGACTGGACTGCTTCGTTATCACAAAATCATAACAGAGCGTACGTGATATTTGGTAAACAAAGTTGGCGATTTCTATTATTTTTACGTACACAGAACGCAGCTGGTGAAGGGATGCTATTAATTCTGTACAATTCATCTCAATCTTCAGTGCGTTGTGCTTGTGCCTGTCTGTATTAAGTGTTAAATTTTCTTGGATAAAATGCCAAAAGTAAAACCTTCCGTTGATGAATGGATACGAGGACATTCGGAATTAAAATATGAGAACGGAAAATTAATTTGCAAGGCTTGTATGAAACCGGTAAGTTTTATTTTATTTGTTGCTATTGCTAGAAGGTGACATACATGCATTATGTTGTAGATTAACTGCGAGAAAAAATTTAACATAACGCAACATATTAAAACAACAGTTCACCTGGAAAATTTAAAAAAACATAAAACTGCAAGCAGTACACAGCAAACTATTTTCGAGTCCATTGCAAGTTCATCCACAGAGAATGAAAAATTTTATTTTGATTTATGCAATACTATGGTATCTTCTAACATTCCCTTAAAAAAACTGGATAATAGTATGTTTAAATCTTTTTTACAAAAATACACCGGTAGACATATTCCTGTCGAATCAACCATTCGCAAAAGCTATGTGGACCAAGTTTATAAACACACTATTGAGGAAATAAAAAAGACAATTGGCAACAATCACATATGGTTCTGTGTAGATGAAACTACAGATTCATGTGGTCGGTACATCGCTCATTTAATGATTGGAAAATTAAACGAAACCGACGCCACCAACGCATTTTTAATCAGTTCCAAGCAGTTAGAGAAAACAAATGGGAATACTGTTGCAAAATTTGTTCATGATGGATTAACGAATTTTTTTTTGCCAAACCCTGTACCAAATGATAAATTATTATTGATGCTTTCTGATGCGGCTGCATATATGTTGATGGCATATTCCAATTTAAAAATATTTTATGAGCAATTAATCCATTGCACCTGTTTAGCACATGGATTGAATCGTGTAGCCGAAACAATTAGAATGCAGTTTCCAATTGTCAACGATTTAATAAAAACCGGGAAGAAAATTTTCTTAAAAGCTCCACTGAGGGTACAAATGTTTAGGGAAAGAATGCCTGATGTACCACTTCCTCCGGCACCTGTCATAACTAGATGGGGCACGTGGCTAGATGCTGCCTGTTACTATGCCGACCATTTGGTTTCATTTAAGGAGCTAGTATTAGAGTTTCCCGAAAATGTCTCCGAGTCAATTAGAGAATGCCAAAAAGTTCTAAATGTTCAAAGGGTTGTACAAAACTTGGCATTTATCAAAACCAACTATAGTTTTGTAAGCAAAGCTATTAAAAAACTGGAAGCAAAGAATACTACTTTGGTGGAGGCGGTTCAAATAATTGCAGATTTTAAGAACGATGTCTTGAACGTACACGGATCTGTAGGAGAAATTATTTTAGAAAAATGCAACGCAGTTTTATCTAAAAATGATGGATTCAACGTTTTACATAAAATATCAAAAGTTTTAAAAGGAGATATCGTTACCGATTTACTGATAAATGGATCAATTATTCCGAAATTTAAATACGCACCTATTACAAGTGTAGATGTTGAACGCAGTTTTTCTCACTTAACAAATGTGCTGAGTGACAGAAGGATGGGATTTTCTATTGAAAATTTAGAGAAACATTTAATAACCAGTTCGTTTAAAAATGAGCAATAATTATTTGTTATCATTGAAATTATTACTAATCATTAAAATATGTTTTCCTTAAATTTAACTGTTTTATGTATATAGCCCGTTCTTGTTTATAAATTTATGTTATGTTTTGTTTTTCTGTAAACTCCAAAATAATAAAATATTATGCGTTTTAATGCTTTTTTTTGCGTTTTTGTGCTTATTCTTATCTTTATGCTTTTTTATATGCTTATTTTGTAATTTTTTTATGCATTTTTAAGCGCTTATTTTGTGATTTTTTGTGCTTATAAATCCGCGCTTTAGTGATGATAATCAGCAATAAGCAACTAAATTCTGTAATAAATATCTTCTAGGTTTTAAAATAATAAAACAAATTTTAGGCGATTTGTAGCCGTGGTGGTGCGAGGGAAACGCTCAGAATTTGTGGATATAAATTTGTACAGGAGACAAAAAACGTCGACGCAGGAAAAACCGCACGTTATTTATCGCCTTTTTGCAGCCGATGATAATATTTCTGCTTTTTCCCGTGGATGAGGTCGGATTCGTTGGTGTATTTACATACCCTGGACCGAAATACGTGTGCGCGTCGATTCCGGCGAATTAATTCCATTCCGAGGGATCGGGATTAATTGCATAATTAAAAAGCGATGAAAGGGCCCCGGCAATTTGGAAACTGTGGAGCGGGATTTGTTTAATTATTTCCACATTAAGGTATTATACATTCTGGTAAACATAATGGCATTATTAGCGATCTCATCCCGTCCCGTTTTAAGTTGGGCGCATTATTAATTGCCCTCCGCGAGAGACAATGACATATTTCCATTTAATGCATCTTTGTTTCCATGTAATTGATAATTAATTTAATACAATGAGGGTGTGATTTAAACTCCCCCCATAGTTCTCACCCCTTTGCGGCACAATTTTTCCCCCATTAATACGTCGATTATTAATCACGATAAATACTGCAAACGGCCTCACATACTAAATGAAGACATTATAATTTTATATCTGGGCCAACGGTCTTCCATCCCCATTAAATTAACAATTATGTGTTATTATCCGTCATTTGTGTGCCCCGGTATCGTGATACTTATGCGTGCGTAAAAATGGGCGATTCGTATCGTACACGATTTTTGCATTATTTATTGGTGGCCCCCAAAATTGATCTTAAATAAGTAACTCAACAGCGCCGAACGTCTTCATAAACAACCCAGCGCCCCCTGGACATGTAACATTTATAATTAACCCCCGGAAGTTTCCACCCCACCTGTGATTAAGGAACAAGGGGCGCAATTAAATCCCGACCACCGACGGTTGTGATTAAAAATGTTATTTTCGGCGCGCTGATTTATGGCGGGCGCCATTTTCGCCGGAAAATGAGGAGAATTGAAGTGGAGTAATGAAAATCCTAACAAGGAGATAGCAATCTAATTCCGCATTTATATAACTTTTTGCTGGCGTTTCATTCCTGCGGAATTGGCCGGGAAGGAATATTTTTCCGGATAAGGGCGGAATATTTTCCCTTGCCGGGGCGAAGGTAAACTGTAGACTTAATCTGGAACTGCTCACAATCCGCACATAAATAAGGGCGCTGGACGATGCACGGGCAAGCAATAATCATCATATTTGCGGACGGCAAAATATGATGAATAATAACTAATTGAATTCGTATTTATGTTTACCTACACTCTGGGAAATATCATTGTAAAATTTAAAAAAAAAACAATAATGATTCATATAAAATCAAATATGTATTGGCTACATTATTGTGGATAGTTAGGTTAGGTTAGGTTAGGTTAAGTTAGGTTAGGTTAGGTTAGGTTATAAAGTTGAATTTGGGAAGCCTTAATACCTGTAAAATATAGATCGGCATTTGAGACCATGGTATGTTCCACATTACAAGACACTAGCCTCCTCTAATTGCAGTTTTTGAGCAGGTGTTAAAGATATTTATAAAAATTGTAATTGGTTGGCATCCAATAAATGCTTTTTCTGTAGATTATATACTTCACCAAAACCATGCTTAAAACTATTAAGACACTTAGCATATTTGAGCCCAGCTTTGACTGATAGTGTGCAGGGAATATTTATTCTGGAGGATGAAATGATGAATTTTGATGTTTAGATTAAAATTTAAAAGTCCACAAATATTTGGGTGGCCACATTTGCCAATTAGAGTTGGGTAATGCAATAAGAAATGATGTTTCAGTTTTAAGTTTCTATATAATTTTACATACCGTCGTCCATTGTGTTCTTCAATAACCTATGAAAGTGTGTTTATGGCCTTTGCACAGGGTGTTAAAAAAATAGTGTAAAATATTTAACAGGGTAGTAGTACGAATTACAATTAAAAAAAGGATGATAAACAAGGGTCCCCAAAGTAACAGTTTCTGAGATATGGAAGATTATTCTTGTTTGAAACATTTGTTTGCCTAATTGCAATTATTTACTACTTATTGAGTATGTGCAAACAAGCAAAGGGAGCTTCTAGCAAATACAAGGAACAGAGTTACAGAAGATGCCGGAAATATAGCACTGTTTGCGAAGTGAACCGGTATCATACAAAACTCTGGTGAATTCTTCCGAACATACGATGCGAAGGAATCTGACGATTTGGATAATTTTTGGATAAGCTTTGGATAAGCTACTACATAAAGAAAACTTGTGCACTAACAACAACTGTCAAATACTGAATGTTTATTTCACAAAACATTAGCCAACTACGATAAAAAAATGCAAGTTTCAGCAAAATAAAAAAAGGAGGTAAAAATAATAATCTTCCATATCTCCGAAACCGTTACTTTGAGGACCCATGTTTGTGAAGACTTTTTTTTTATTGTGGTTCATACTACTACCCCCTTAAATATTTTACACTTTTTTTTAACACCCCGTATACAGGGCGATTCAGACCACCTGTCCCAGACCTTTTTCTCGGTGATGTGACGTCTTATGATGCCCGACACATTAAGGTTTATTCCGTTAAGTACGTCATTTATAAAAAAACTTTTCTTACAAAATATGTTTCTTTTTAAAATACCTATCCAACGATGTTACATACGACCTAGGTTCCCATTTAAAATTCTGAAGTTGAGTGCAGTTACGCCTACTTCCGGTTACTTCCGGAAATCGAAACAATCTCCATTAAATTCTTCAGGTAGGCTTTTATTATGATATTTTTTTTTCGAACTTCTAAGACGTCACATTACCGAGAAAAAGGCCTGGGACGGGTGGTCTGAATCACCCTGTATATATATAGCCAAATACATAAATAAAGTTGTGAAAAGGGTAATATTGTACCTGTGGTGGTGGTATTGTGAAATACTTTTCACAAAGCTCTGAGAATAATATATTTATGAACATAGTTTAAGTCAAATTTCAGAATTAAAACTACAGAATGCGTACACTTAAATTGAGATATCACATCTTCAGGCGAAACCATTTCTACCTATTAAACCCTAACACTCTTTTTTAACACCCTGTATACAGGTAATAATAATTTGTATATTATTTGTAAAAGTAAACATAATCATTTCCATGAGCGATTATTTTTTTGTATCAAATCACATAACTTCAATGGAAGAAAATGGATATATGTCCACGTTTCGTTGGCAGACATTTTTAACTTGAATGTTTTCAATTTATTCTCATGTATAATAGATGTTGATATCCAACTTCAATATCACCATATTGAAATACATTTTTAAGGCTATTTAGTGTATCTGCAGAAATGATATTTTCGTATATTAATGATATCAAAATATTGCAAACATCATAAAGACATATAGTCGCACCTTCACATAAGTCATGCATTATATCAAAAGCAAAATTCTGAAGGGCATGAAATGATGTACAGTATGATGTATTAAAAGTACAGTTTTCCATTAAACCAGTTTCCTTAAAATTATTTAGGTTTAGAAGTCCAGATCATAATTTCACTCCTAAGAAACTCATTCCTCTCTTTGCAGTCCATTTTTATTTGTAGCTGTGTACGTTTGCACACTCTATAGAATTTCTTAGATTTCTTAAAGTTCTCATATTAAGGTTGTCAATTTAAATAACAAAATTCTGTACTTCCTTAATTTTGTTAAAATATTATTTGCGACCGGATTCGGTGTTTAAACCATCATCAGGCGTTTTTAAAAAATAAAATTCACTCTATAGAAGCTTTTGGAGTTGAATGATTTTGTGAAACCTATTATGCTATTTAGTCCTAAATTATCACCCAAAATTGCATCCAAGACAAAATATACTTTAATATTTAATTCAGGTGTCGTTAGAAGGATCCTTCTCTTTGCTAAAAGATTAGTTCTTCAATTATAGGATGAAATGATACAAAAATGCAAAATCGCAAAATATGATCTACTAATACTGCCACATACATATTTAATGTGTTCTTTCCAGTTCAGTTCATTGTCCAGGTAAAAAACCCAAAAACCCAAAAAATTTACATTTGTTAGATTTATTTTGGTTGTTCTGGTTGTTCTGGTATGAAAGTATAAGCATTGACTTTTACGTTAATTTAAAATCATTTGATTTCTATCACACCGTCTTTTGATGTCCTTAATTAGTTAATTTCCGCTATATTAACTTCCAATATTTCAGGCGTTTCTGCTGAAGCAGCTACTGATGTATCATCAGCATACATGGCCTTTAATCCAGTTGAAATAAACTTTGGAAGATCGTTAGCAAAAATTATAAAGAACAATGGTCCAAATATGTACCCCTGTGGCGCGCCTCTAGTTCACTTAAATGTCAATGAGGTTACACCATCAATTCGAACAACCACCATATTTCTGTTAAATAAGATATCAGGAAATCCAGAAACGTACCTCTGAATCCTACTGCATAACATTTTTGTTCCAGAAATTTAATGTTTATGCAATCAAACGCTATCGATATGTCATAAAACAGCCCCGCCACATATCTACCCCTATCTAATTCAATATTAATATACTCTATTAAAGTATGTGCCGCACTTTCAGTTGATCTACCTGGCCAATATCCGTGCTGTGATTCGGAAAAGATCTTGTTTTGCATTAAAAAGTTTATCATTCTATTTGCTACCATTTTCTTGAAAATCTTTGAGATTACACTTAATATGGAAATAGGTCTAAAATTAGCCAGAGTGTCTTTTAGAATGGGGACAATAGATGGTATTTTAGGGTCATTTGGACAGACTCCATCTTCTACACACTTATTAAAAATAAAAGCAAGAGGTTCACTTATGGCCTCAGATATTGACTTGATTGACCTAGTAAATATATTATCTATTCCTCTACTTCCCTTGTTTTTTAATTCAGATACTGCCCTTGCAACTTCCGACTCTTCGACACAAGTAAAAAAAAAGGTGTTAGGATTTAGTGGTGGCAGAGTGCAGTGAGTGGAGAGACCATCTTCAAAATGTTGTCGCAGTTTATTTTCTGCCGAAAATTAGTCGCAGAACTTATTCGTCAAATCACGAGATCTAGTTATAATACACCCATTCTCGTCGTTGAGCTCTATTTTAGCCTTTTGCTTTGCTCTAACAATTTTATTGTTAACCACTTGCCACAAAGTTTTGCATTTATTTGTGGAGTTGTTAATCATATTTCTATAAAATAATTTCTTAGAATTATCTGCTAATCGTCTGTAGTTCCCCTTTTTTTGAATATATAAAACGATAGATTTCTCTGAGTGTATATGCAGAGGTTATGCCAAAGTAATAATCTAAATTAATAATTGCTCTAGTGAACAAAATTATAACCCTTTTATTATTACATGTGATCAATATATTATTGCAATATAATTGTAAATATTTGATTTATTCATTACAATTATTTTTGTATTGAAAATATTATAAATATTGAAGCTGATTTCATATGTTTGATGATCAATCCAGTGAATATGCCACAGTATTAACCTAAATTAGTAATGAGCTTTTAAATTCAGTATAATTAAATTAAATAATTACATATATTTTATTTATTGACTATTTGGTCCACAATTTTATAGATTATAGTATATTTTCTTTTCTATGCGTATACAAACTATATGGAGAAAATATTGATTACAAACAGGGTGTCCTAAATAGAGAAGGATTGCATGGGTGTCTTTCTTTTTCTTAAAGCTAGAGATCTGAGCAATATTGTGCAGGGAAATATGCTGGTTCAGATTATGTTGAAAAATTTTTGAAAGTACAAGCAGTTTAGAAGTTATTCCAAAAAAACTAAATATCGAGATTTTCTAAAAACTCCGATATATTCATAATTATTGCAGATGCGGAAAAAGTTTAAAATAAAAGTTACTTGGTTTGATCGCACAAACTTGAGAATCAAGTCAAAACAAAAGTCAAGATGGCGGTTTTCGAGATTTTTGTGCTTTTTTTTCACGAATCCTCGTTTTGAGGTTTTCCAAAGACATCACGACCATTATTCAAACAGTGCCTAGCTGCGTGTATCTACGTTGTGTGTATATCTGTGACAACTTTTTTATATGGTAATTGAGCGCGATTATTTAACTTTTTTCAGAATAATTAATATCCGAGTGCACTCCTACACGATACATCTACGTGATAAAACTTATAACAATGCCATTAGGAACCGTCATAGTCACGCCGGGCATATAATTCATTCCTCAGATGACTATCGGCCGCAATTATAAAACGGCGGACAAATTAGCGCATTCCGGCATTATCCACGCGCCTCTACCAGTGCGGGGCCACTCGAATCAATATTCGCATGGGCCCCAAACGGGAACACACGTTCACCGTGTTGTGCATTTTTTATGGCCAAGTTTTCCGTGCGGCAGATCCGAGCCGAAATCGATACACGGATTTTGTGTGTTTTTTGGTTTTCATCATATTTCACGTGCCTCCACCGAACCCGAACCTCGCCTCGTCGTTTTCACAAACAGTAAATTCGAGAGAGGATCGCGTGCGATCACACGATATCGTTAAGTGCGTGATTTGGTGCTTGGACGCCGAGACGCGTCCGATTAAAAATTCAACGTGGGCACGTACAAAAAATAAGTAAGATGAGAAAAGTATCGGCTGGAGTTGGTTTTTGTGGCGTGCTTTGTTTTTTAAGTTGTATGCTAATGCGGCGAGATGGTATCTATATGTATATGTGTAAGGATTGCATGTTATGGGATTTCATTGTTGTAATATTGTTGTTTGATTGGTGTGATACAACTTTTAATTAAATAAAGGTGTCCATAATAAAATTGAAAAATTTGTACCATTTGGAACGTATAATTTAATTTTATCATACATTGATGCACATTTAACTACGAAATACTAATTTACAACAAGGTAATAATTTTTGTACGTCATGCTAAGCTAAGTACATTAAACGCTTTAATGAGAAAATAAGGTTAATGTAGTAATTTAGTGTACACTACATATTGGGTGCTGAGAAAAGAAATTTACAATTTTAGTGCGTTTTATATAGCACAGTTGCATGGCACGATAAATTACGTTGTGTAATAAGTAATGTTCGTACAACGTAAAATATTGTATGCAATTTTTATAGGCTGATTTAAATTACCTGAGGAATGCGATGTGAATCGGGTAAAGTGTTTCTCCGTTCTGCCGCATATAAAACATCCGTTTCTGTGACAAAGGGGTCGAAATGCATTCCGTGCGCAGATTGCGATCGAACTCCATATTTATATAATTTCTCCCTGTTCATTCATCCCAGGGAATTTGTAGAGGGGGCGTTGTTCCTGCGGAAATGCCTCGCAGGAGCTATAAACGGGCACGCAACTTGGCGCGTTTTTCGAAGGCGACCGTCTCTAATTACGTTAATTTCCGCTGATTAGACCCGAGGAACGTGCACAAAACCGAGTTTGCGAGGCGATATATCCGCACCCCGTTTTATTGACGAAGCGGGAAGTCTGCAAGGCGCTCCCGACATTTTTCCACTGATACGCCTGCCTTATCTCAATCTCCAACAAAAGGGAAAGAGTTTCCTCTCCTTTGTTTAGAGGATGATAAAGATCCTGCCAGCAGATAGCTAATGGAGTATATATTGTGGGTATTGGGCGCATAAAATTTTACACGTGCGATAACTCCTAGAGCCAACTCCGCGATTGCGGTAATATCATGGTTGTGCAAGCCATCAGGTGCTACATTAGACATAATACCATTACGCGTTGATATAATTACACAACATTACGGTTTTAATTGCGTGGCTCCCGGCAGTTTCTACAACGACGCAGTGAAAAACGTGGCTCTTGAAAACTGGGAATCGGTCGGATCGCATTAAGGTCCATCAAACGTGTGATTATATCTTCATCGCGTCGCCAGCTCCGAGGCGCTAATAAAACGAGCACTAAAATGTGTGAGTCCCGTAATTAGAAAGTGGATGGATGGAAGTTTGGAGATGTCCCTGCTCGGTTAGGATCACGCTCTTGATGAGACAATTTTAATCCTAGGCTGTTTATGCAAAGCACTAAAATTTACTCCTGTAACTAAATATAGCTTTAATGGCACTCATTACAGTTATTACACTTCGTTTCCAAATAATACTTTTTGATTAACTAATGCAACAAATATTTAATAAATAGGCCTTATATAAACCCAAACTAAATACAGTATAATAACAAATAAAATCTGCTACCAGGGGCGGATGGGACTAGCAAAACCGGCGCAGGAAATACAGTCACCGGCGCAATACATAAAATGTGGACAAAAGTTAAAAGAATCAGAAAGAATCAGTGCTCAAATGTCAATTTTAAGAGGTTATAATGAAAAGAAGTAAAAGCGTCTGCAATTTTTTTCTACAATTAAAAAACCAAATGTATTACAGAAGTAAATAAAACGCAGAAGTAAATAAACAAAAAATAACAAAATATAATATTTTTACTTTAAAACAATAACTTTTTTGATAGAAGAGAACTGGAATTACCCAACGCGGTTACAATTTCTTTATTATTTAGTTCATTTAAATTCTCTTTTTCATAACTCACGAACGTAAGAGCTTTAAGGCGAGTGTGAGATATCGTCGATCATAATCTATTTCTACATATTTAAGCGTAAAGAAATATCTTTTGCAGGAAACTTGAGATATCGGAAGAGTTCTAAATACGCTAGACTAGAGTATAAGTATTGGGTATAAGGTGGAGTACACTTCTCCAAATAAATTGTATTTAAAAATAACGTAGTTTCAACTAGTAGCAGAGTTTTAGTAGCACTAACTTCTACATGTTAGTATTTCTTCATTTGCTTTGCCACATGCTCACACGTGCTTGCTTGATTCTTTTATATGTTCTTCTATAAAGTCTATATGTTGACGATTTGGTCTACTATTAACATATCACCAATATATTCCATATATTTTCCAAATATTTTCCAATAAATCACAAATTTCAAATCAAAAGTTCTTCTATTAAATTTTCTAATGTAACATTACAATTTTTGTTTATAATTTATTAGTTTAAATCTTCAATATAGAGAGAAGTCGATCTTTTTTGGAATATTTGGTTTAATTTCATCCAAATTTTGTGGATCTAATACAGATAGATCTTTACAAACATCAAAGGTATTTTGTAATCGTTTTATCATAGACTTGATTACGGTATCTATTATTACATTAAATGTTTCAAACCTACATTTGTCATGTTCATCATCTAATGCTGCATCTCCACATTTTTCTCCATTCTTTCGGCATACGAATAACTTTTTTCTTCGGAGTTCATTCAATATTCTCTCAAATGTCATTTCAGAATTATGTACTTCATTATGTACTAATTTTTCTTCCGCCCATACTGCGAATTAGTCTGAAAGATATATTACTGAGTCGCAATTCTTTGGAACTCCTGTAATTGTACTTTTGCGTTTTGCGCCATCTGTGTAGATTTGTAGCAATGATATTTGTAAATGAAGGGCTACGAGAAAAACGATCAGAGTCCAATTTGGTCGTTTTCTAGAAAACTGAATTGAAAGTTTCAAGTCTAATAAAGGACAGAAAGGATGAATGAAAAAACTAACTGATTATAATTGATCTACTTTGACAAAATGTTAATTAGAATATTGAGCAAAAACATGAAATAAACATAAGTAAAACTATTAAAACAATATATTTTTATCAACAAGTCTTGGACTCTGATGGTTTTTAACCGTATTTTTAGATTTTTTATGTGTGGTACAGTACAGTATAGGTATGTACAGTCATGCTCACATAAATCTAGTACAACAAATTTGACATTGACATTTGACATTGAATGGTAGGGGGCATTGTCCATTATAACTACTTGGCCATTAATTTGATTTAAAGCAGGGACTAGTTGCTCTTCAATCCACTTTTTGAATAATTCCCCACGCATGTTTTTGTGGTAATCACGATGTTCAATTTTATTGTCTAAAAGAAAGCTGCATCCCTCTAAAAATCCGGAAGCACATCCCGCATGAAGAACACTAAAGCATTTCCCTTCTGCTCTGATTCTGGATGGATTCCCTTTTAAATCAGTCATGAAGCCATTGTCGTACCTGACTACCATTTTGGAGTGAGATGGCCAAGTAAATGGCCAAGAATTTGTTATAATGGACAATGCCCCTACCATTCCATGATGAACCTCTCAATTCAAATTCACGGAAAGGGGAAATGGAAGAGTGACTCCTGAGAGAGAATATCAATTTCAATCAAACTAAAATAGAACTATGGAAGCAGATTAAACCTATCTTAGGCACAGAAAACAGAATATATTTAATTGACGATATTTTGAACAGTTATGGATATCAGGTTCTCAGGCTTCAGCCATACTATTGCCAGTATAATGCAATTGAACTATACCTTTTCAAGTTCAAATTGAGACCAATCAAGCCCAAATTGAGACCAATAAATTTCAAATTGAGGCCAATCAAGTTTAAATTGATACCAATAAATTTCAAATTGAGACCAATGAATTTCAATTTTAGACTAAACAAAATCAAGTTGACACTTAACAATATCAAGATGTCATAAATATATATATATAAATTTGATTTGTTTACTCTCAACTTGACATTGCTTAGTGTCAACTTGATTTTGTTTAGTCTCAATTTGAAATTGATTGGTCTCAATTTGAACTTGTTTGGTTTCAATTTGAACTTGAAAAGGTATAGTATGAGGGTTTGCCAAACAGTATTACAATAAACATGTTCACGCCCGAACAGTTATGGGCATCAGGTTCTCAGGCTTCCCCCTTACCATTGCCAGTATAATGCAATTGAACTAGTATGGGGGTTTGCCAAACAGTAATACAATAAATATGTTCACGCCCAACCTTCTTCAAGCGCCAATGTTCTTCATTTATGGAAAGAAGCTCTTCCAAAATGTACACCAGAAATGTGGCGAAATAGTATCCAACATTGCGAAAAACCCATCAAAGATGATTGGACGAAGTATATGGAAAATACATCTACCGAAAACATCCCTCCAATAAATATATCGTTAGGGCAATCTGAGTCATAATCTGATGACGAATTATCCAATTTTGAATGAATTTAAAACGTTTTTGTTTCCTTCTCATTTTCACAATTTTTTAACTTAAAATTGCAACGGTACCTACTTCTTGTAATTTAACCACCTAAAATTATTAAAAACTAATAGGTCTCATAACCTCAAAACAAATGTTGACATCAATGACGTATTTGTTACTGGTTTTTGAAGAACAGTAGGGCGTTTCCCTTCTGGCCTGATTCTGGATGGATTTCCTTTTAAATCGGTTATGAAGCCATTAGACTTCATAACCGCCAGAAATCCTGACCACGATTAAAACCAGGAAACTACACTACCTGGGACACATCATGCGCAACTGTAGCAGATACGGACTCCTTCAGTGCATACTACAAGGCAAAGTTGAAAGAAAAAGAAACATTGGGAGAAGAAACATGTCGTGGCTTAAAAACTTGAGGAGTTGGTTCTCTACAACAACCACATACCTCTTCCGGGCAGCTGTGAACAAAGTAAAGATAGCCAATATGATAGCCAATATCCGGAATGGATAGGCACTTGCAGAAGAATATGAAGCCATTGCCGTACCTGACTACCATTTTGGAAACTCCATGATAAGCCCAAAGAAATAAAAGTTGGCGAATTTGACGAATCACAGAGTTGCAAATACTTTCTTAAAAACGCACATTTCAAAGAATTTATGTGACTTCTTTCACATAAAATCCGACGGCCATTAACTTTTATAAAATTGTACCCCATAGATTTTATGATTTTGTGTAACGTTGATCTTTCTACATTATATTCTAACTCCAATTTTGCATAATCGAACAGATCGTAGAACTGGCTGTAGGCTCGTACCTTATGCCAGGGTTGGGAGCTCGCAGCCAAACCCAATGGCTTGGAGGCGGGACTCCAAGACCCCACAAAAAAAAGATCGTCTAATGTAAAGTATTTATTTCTCTCGTGGTACCCATACAATTTTCTAGAAAGTACTTCCTTTATAAAGTGCATATTAGTGTGAATTAGTGCCTTATTTTGTTTTCCATGCAAATTGGGGCTTTGAAGACTCTGACTCCTTTCATGTTTTTTTATTATATCAAAAACAAACATGGGGCTCATATGGAAGTTACTAATGTTGTAAACATGATATTATTTTAAAATCAGATTTGATATAGATTACATTAAACACCCTTGCAACTTTTTCGCAAATAAATTTCTTTGATGAGTAGGGTGTTATCTCTTTAATTTCCTAATAACAATTAACTACCCTCTGTTTCTCTTTTGCAGAGAGTAATATTGTTTTCTTTCGATTTTTCATTTTATTAGCTTTTTATAAGTTTCAGGACGTAAGAAAATTAAATGATACAAAGGATACACTTTTTTTAATTAATTTATTAATTAAATGACAAAGGTCATTTTTCACTCAAAATTTGAAATAATCATTTCAATTTAATATTGCCGCCAAAAAATTATATAGTTAAAAAATCAATTGGCGTTCATAGTAACTTTATCAATAATGCCAACCCAATGGCACTTTGTGACAATTCAAATCCATAATGGATTTAGTTTTTTTTTCGATATTTGTTTGTAGGTTTGAAGTCCTGAAGTTTCAACTGTTCTAGTGCATATAGCTACTTGGTAGTTTGTCATCGCTCCGTCTAATGAAAGAATGGGAAACGAGTTTAAGAGATAATTAAAACCTCGTTGAAATTCATTTGAATTTCCTAATGAAATTAGTGGATGCCAGCACGTGAGACTGCGCGACGCTTATCTCGAATTAAACTTTTCGTGGAAAATTTACTGCGATGATCTGGTGAGCTCGCCGGAGTTCGGTGTTTATATGTTTAACGAAATACTCTGAGGGAAACTACATATTGACACAGAGAGCGCGGAGAGACGGGCCCCGTCTCCTCGACAAAGTTCGTCCCGCTAAACAAAGAATCTGTAAATGATATCCCACTTTTACATCTCGTCACTTTCTGGGCTGCACTGAATCAACATGCCGTGTTATTTTAGGAGACGGTAAATAGAGATTACGGTGGATGATAGGGATATGTACGTGTTTAAGAACTCGGCACTCCTGGTCGAAGGTCTTGTTTATTCAGGTTTTCGTGAATCCGATATACGATATACTAAAATGTGACACCTTTGACCGATCGGAATCTGCCCCATGGTGTCCCCTTTGTTGCTGATTTTATCGCAGTCCGCATTCTTCGTGGAGAATGTGGCATTGATTTTCCAGACTCCGGTGGAAAATCATTCGGGCCCCATTGTTCCGGCCGGCGATTTGAGTGACAAGATTAACCCTGGCGCTTCATTACACCACCAAAAGCGAGATGACCGCCCCAATGATTCCGTTGATTTATGTACCGCACGCATGACAAACGGCACTGGACAATAAAATAATTAACCCTCACGAGTATACATATTAGCGTTATTAGAGAGCCGGTTATCATCCGCCCCCGCGATGATCCAGATCGTTAATTTCAACGGATATAAATGTTACATGTGCTCCTAGGGCGGCTGCGAGAGGGCATTTATATCTTACTTTAAGGCACCCACGGGGCATTATATTAAGATAATAAAAATTCCGATTCGGGAAGAGTTATGGTTGGCGCCGCTACATTCTCACCTGGGACGGCAAAAAAATATGTTTATCAACCGCTTTACGACCATCGTACGTTTTTGGCGACGGTTTTATTAGCAAAGATTAAAATTTGCTAATGAGTATTTAATCAGGCGTATCAGATAACGTGTGCTGTTATCGCCGCGATTCTCATGGGTCGAACGTGCTTATCAGTACAAAGAAATTAATCGGTCTTGCACGTCCTTTTTCCCTTCAGACCTATATCAAATCTCCTGATAAAATGTATTACCCTGTGAAAATGATTACAACAGAATTTTCGTTTCAATTTAAAAACCACGTTTTCTGCTTTACATTTTGGCTCATTTAATTTTCTTTATTTTCTTGTCCAGCAACAAATACCAAATTTAACAAAACTACTTCTTGTAGAAAGTACTACTTCTTTTAGATATTGTCACCCATACGCACTGCTTCAGCGACATGAACATTCATAAATATAATATGTAATATCTAACATGTAAATGTAATGTTTGTAAAGATTATGATTCATAATAATAAAAACTCAACAGTATAACAACAGTATAGAAGCAAGTTACAACTTGATGAGTACGAATATCTATAAAATATTTATATTATACAATCCCTTATTATCCTAATCCTCTTATACATCCAAATCCTTACAGTATTTAACTAGAAATTTAATATTTTCTGTTGATGAAAAATCATCAACAAAATTTAACAAACCTACTTCTTTTTCACACAAGAACTGCGTCAGCGACATAAACATTCATAAATATAATATGTAATATGTAATATGTAACATGTAAATGTAATGTTTGTAAAGAATATGAATCATAATAATAAAAACTCAACAGTATAACAACAGTATAGAAGCAAGTTACAACTTGATGAGTACGAATATCTATCAAATTTTTATATTATACTAATCCTTATTATCCTAATCCTTTTATAAATCCAAACACTTACAGTATTTAACTAGAAATTTAATATTTGCTGTTGATAAAAAATTATAAATGTAATATGTAAAATGTAACATGTAAATGAAATGTTTGTAAAGAATATGATTCATAATAATAAAAACTCAACAGTATAACAACAATATAGAAACAAGTTACAACTTGAAGAGTATGAATATCTATCAAATTTTTATATTATACTAATCCTTATTATCCTAATCCTTTTATACATCCAAATCCTAAATCTCTTTTGGAGATTAAAAACTTCCAAAATCTGCGATCAAAATATCAAAAGAGTTAAAACGACCAGAATATGATTAAAAATATCGAAAGTTTCAGAAGGCTCAATATATTAACCAAGGTTGCAAATCACGAAAATTTCCAGAAACTTCAATGTTTAATTTTGTTTTTGTTTTTCACTCTCTTCCGTTTCAGAACTCATTCTTAAAGTTTTGGAATTTACTGTAATGTTGGCAATTTTAAAGCCTTCTGATACGTTAATACAGATCCCGATATTTCGAAAATCACTACAAATTATGATAAATAGTTATACAAATAGTTAAAATAAAATAAATAGTTTTTTTTTAAATTTTATAATGTATATACAATAACAAATATGTAAATGCTTCAATAAATTATATCTTATATATATATATATATATATATATATATATATAGTTAAACAAAAGTTAAATATTATTTTCCTCGGCATACATTTTAGAGGAAATATATTTCCGGATTTGCAAGTAAATATTTCAGTTGTGCACTATTTACTTATAAGTGCTGTATTTATTTTTCAGGTCGTAACGTTAAGTGTCTCGCATATGCATTGTACTGCGCTTTCAGTTCATATATCTCCAGAATTAATCTTATGTTACGCTGTCTTTGTAGTAAATAAATTAAGTTTATTGTTGCCTACCATATTGTTATAATTGGCAATTTCGACCTGACTGTTTCAGCTAAATGTAACGCAAAAACTTTATGGCATCCTCTTTTATAGAAAAAAATATCGTGCCAAGTTCCCCGTTTATAGTCTATCCTTGTTCATCAGAAATATATTTTTTTAATTCCAAAGAATTGGATTAAAATGTTAAGAATATAACGAAGTATTTGTATGACGCAATTCTTAGATTACTAATAAGCAGTAGACAAGGTCCAAATAGTGATGATGATCACTAATAACCAGAATAGATAACGCACACCAAGAAGAAGAGGAATTATTAAATTGGACTGATTGATACTAAGGGTTCAATTTCATAATACCTGTTTACCAATGTACAGTCATGCTCACATAAATCTAGTACAAGAAATTAGGTTACAATAGCACTTTTATATAGCAATGTCAAATTGTTTGTACTAGATTTATGTGAGGCCCAATTTGGATGTTTCTATAGGGGATCTCGGTAACTAGAAGAGATAGAGAAAATCGGATGGCGTATCCTCGATCTCTTTTTACAAGACCAACTCAATGGTGAAAACAAAAATTGGCTATCGTCTTTTGTTTTCAAGTTATGGCCAAACACTCATTATTTTCCATTTTCGATTTTTGTCAATATTTCATTTATTTGTCATTTTATTAAGATACGAGTTGCATCTTCTTCAGGCACTTTTCTACGGTAAATTGAATGAGTTTTACAGAATTTTGATATCTTCCTTAATAACCAAGATACAATACAAAGTTGTGTTTTTTTAAATAGAAGTCGTAGTTGGGTTTGGTCTTAATAAATAGGTTTTTTTTTCTCTTTTCGATGATGTGGATGTTATTATTGCATTTTTGTTGAAATATATTAAAATTCTAGACTAAAAGAAAATCTTATCAACCACGGATCTTTCAATTCACCGTAGAAAAGTGCCGGAAGAAGATGCAACTCGTATCTTAATAAAATGACAAATAAATGAAATATTGACAAGAATCGAAAATGGAAAATAATGAGTTTTTGGCCCTAACTTGAAAACAAAAGACCCCCTAAGTTGGTCTTGAAAAAAGAGATCGAGGATACGACATCATATTTTCTCTATCTCTTCTAGTTACCGAGATCCCCTATAGAAACATCCAAATTGGGCCACCCTGTACATATAAATTACGTATAACAAAAGTTTTAAATCTATAGTCGTAGGTGTAACAATTATTTATAATCAAATAATCACACTTCAAAATTTGACAAATAATTAAAAGTCAAAACATTTATGCAAAAATTCATGTAATATTGTATACATACAGGGTGTCCAAGATAATGATCAACAGCATGGGGATTTCGGAAACCGTAAGAGTTATAAAGGCGGTTAAATTACAAAAAAATGAGCAATTTATGGCGCAGAAATATTCCGTTGAGAAAACAAGAAAATTCCGCTTACTTCCGGAGATATGCGACAAAATCCGAAATGTTGCGATTTCGTTTTTATTTTTTCTCAAGTTATTGGAAAAGGTATAAAAAAACCAAAGGCACTTTCTCATTGCCTCATTTTTAGCTCAACAAAACTGGAAATTTCTGGTTTTCTAAACGGAATATTAGTGACCGTTAAATTGCGCATCGTTTTTGTAATTTAACCGCCTTTTGTAACTCTCGCGGTTTCCGAGATCCCCATGCTGTTGATCCTTATCTTGGACACCCTGTATATAACGTGTCTACCTAAGTATGCAAGATATGAGTAACTTTTTAATCGTGATTTCTCGGAAAATGTTATTCTTCGTAACGGTATGTCATTTATTTGGTGCTTTTAGCTGGTTTTGGGTGAAGCACAAACTTTTATGAAAAATGACAATTGATGCGAAATAACAAAAAAATCTCATATGTTGCATACTTTGGTGGACTTTTTGAAGAACAATGCTGATCATGTAGTAAAATTGTGGAACACAGGTTGGAAAATATCGTGTCTCCAAAATAGATTTGACACACTTATTCTAAGTTGCGAACTTTTCTTTATGTGCACTCTGCAAATTACACTGACTATTGCACTTGTTACATTTACATATGAAACTTCACACTGACGGACCAATGAAATAACCCAAAATTTAATTTGCTGAACAATTAGAATCCACTTATAGTGATAATTGCTGTCGGACACTTATCGCGTTAAGATTAGGTTTCAAGTAGTTTCTCATATAGTATACCTACCCAATCAGTTAAAATCAATGCAATTTGGTGCATGCTCGTAGTTTCGTTCAATATATACTTTTTTTTAATCGCAAAATTTTTCACATTGTCTCCTAATATATTCTATATATGTAAGAGATTTGATGCCAAACCGGTTGGAAGACATTTTTATAACATTTATTAAATATTTGTCAATGTCAATTCGACACGTGCAATAGTCTTGCAAAATATGTTTCGCGCATAGTTCCTTGCTAAGATAATACCTGCTATAGTGATGCATTCGAGCTTGTTGCCGTGAAAATTGAACTCGTGCACATTGTTTTGGCAACAAGCCCTTGTGCAACTATAGCGGGTATTATCGGCAAGTCACTATGCACCTAACATATTACTATTGATAATATCTAGGAATATTTTGCACCTAATTAAATGAAAATTTGCTTAAGTGGGAGTTAAATGGAATGATATGCTATTAGATTTTTCAAAAAATTGCGTGAAATTTCGATAAAAATCGAGTGTTGTTATTATATTAAATTTGCTAAGTTTCGTTAAGATACGTAATTTATGAATTTTGACTACACTTACTAGATACACAATATGTAAATGGTTTTTATAAAATCGGTTTATTATGAACACTAGTTTGTATAATGTCCGCAAATCATTTCACTAGATTACTATTCATTATATTTCACTATTCTTCTGGTGGATCCTTGCTGTTGTAGGAATTCGGGAGATCCGCAGCTTTGCAGAATTTTATAATTCGGTGAATCCAGACAAAACTAAATTATTCCAGGAATGTAGCAAACACACCAGGCTAAATCGATACCCCTCGGCCGCAAAAAGCGCTCATGAGCTTGGAGTAGCTTCCGGAATGATGATCCGCGGCAACTCCGGAGCTCCGGTCAGAAATTCATCCGGGCCCCGGAGCCGGGACCGCAAAATGCAGCTCGCACCGCGGAGCGCTTCATGTGGACACGTACATAAAGTTGAAACGCCTGTGCACGCGGCGGCTGGCAAATGTAGAAATAAAGTGCACTTGCATTAACATGCATTTTTCTGTTCCGGGTGGCTCCCCGTTACTCAGAGCGCTCCTGTAGGATAAAGGGGATGCGGGTGCTTCGTGTGCACGGACGACCGCGGGGGAGTGCGAGATACAGAGTAGGATTAATTAACGCGAGTCGCCTGGGCGAAATAAAAACTACCCCCAAATTAAATCGCCTCCCCGGGAATGGGGGCGCGCCTCCCCGAGGAACTCCGGCCCTAATTTAATCCAGCGCGCCATGCATGATCGGCGGAAGGAGGTGGTGCGGAAATTGCACTCCTCGAGGGATATACGTATACGGCTGTTTCTGTGTGTTTGTGCGCCGAGAGAGCGTAATTATGCACAATTAGAAGGAGAGACGCTCGAGGAAGTGACCGTTGCGAAGAAGTTTCCCACCAGCGAGCGTGAAACCCCGCGGCCTTCTCGTGGGGGGACAGTGGCGCACACATCCTGTTGGCCCCCCCGCTAATATAGGTGGGGCCTAGATCGACGGATTGCTCCTATTTTGCATAATTTATACGCGGCCGTTTGTTTATCGAATTACGGGACCGGAACAAATTCTAACGTCTTCAATTAGACAGCCATTTTATCCGCTCCCTCTCCCCTGTTTCTTCGTCCTTGCATTATTAATGAAACGGAATCGGACGTAATGGCCCTGATGTCTGCGTGCTGGTTCTCCGATCCGCACTCGGACTCGACACATAATTAAATTTTAATTTGTAAGTATCCCCGCGGGTCGCATTGAATTGCAGAACAGGTTCCGATGGCAACGAAGAAGTCGCCATGGATCACCAGGTAGAGCAGCGGACTTGTAAGTGTTGGCTCAGGGGCGGGGATCTCTCCGGGGGAAATTGGGCAGGATATGATATGCAAGTTGTCACAACTAATACATTAACAACTTTATAAGTTCACTGCATGTCTACTGCAGGCTACGTGAAGGTTCAAAACTTCTCTGGGTACGGGCAAGGCAGGTAGGCAAAATTCTGCTAGCGACTCCTAATTAGTACACATTTTAATGGGGCAAATATTAAATCACATTAACTTAAAACCACTGATTTGGCCACATACATTATACTTAAAAGGTAAATTAATACATTCAAATCAGTGGCGCATTATCCCATGGGCAAATTGGACTTTTACCCAGGACCCCCAACGTCAAGGAACCCCGAGAGGGGCCTCAAATTATTATCATTTAGTATTTATTATTTAATACAATAAAAAAAGTAACACTGTACATTAGGGCTCCAAGTTCAAATTTGCCATGAAACCATAACGCGCCACTGATTCAAATCTAATTAAGGTAGATTCACAATGTATATTACACACACGGCATATTTTTCGTGAATATGTATTTCATACATTCGTACGTGTGCCTTAAAAACCAATTGATCTTTTATTCAATGTCAAATAATGACAGTAACCAATTACGCCATAGGTGGAGGAATAGTAGAGATTAAAATTATTTTAATAATGAGTTAAACGTCATCAAATGTATTGATTGAGTTAGATTAATTTAGATTACAAAAATACATAGTAGAACAATGCAGGGGTCGCACAAACCTTTTGGCAGTAGGGCCACATACGAGTTTTGTAAATCCTGGGCGTGCCTGCCAAATATTTACCGGTAACTGCACATGATATATCTACACCTAAAATTCTAGAATAATGAATCCTAAAATTTCATAAAATTTCCAGCAATATTTGAAAATTGGCAAAAATTGTGGAAACTGTGGAAAATGTATTGAAAACATTACACTTTGTCCACCAGAAGTTTCGGAAAAATTGCAATTTTTTTGAAAAGTCCATTGATTAATTATCTAATAAGTATATCTAAAACGCTTCTTAAAAAAAATAATTACAAAACAAAAAGTCGTAGAAAATATCAGAAGTGCTTTTTACATGCTTACACCTAGAATTCTAGAATTATATTGAATACTGAAATTTCATTAAATTCCAGAAAATTTGTGCAAATTGGCGATAATTATAGAAACTGCGGAGAATGTATTGAAAACATTACACTTTGCAAGCAGTATCTCTACAGCAAGACATTAGAGCAGAATGTCCACCAGAAATATCTGAAAAATTTACCAAATTTCTGAAGAATCCATTTATTAATTTTCTAATATATCTAAATCTGAAACCCTACATAAAAATGTAATTAAAATACAAAAAAGAACATAGAATATATCAGAAGTTGCAACTGAATCTCTTATAAATAAATATATTAGAAGTTTCCGAAATGTATGTAATTATTCATACCGAAACATGCCAGTACAGTCATGCTCACATAAATCTAGTACACAAAATTAGGTTACAATAGCAATTTTATATAGCAATGTCAAAATTATTGTACTACATTTATGTGAGTATGACTGTACATGCTGGAGAATTCTAGAATTATAATGAATAAGTACCAAAATTTCAATAAATTCCAGAATATGTATGCAATTCGTTGAAAATTATGAAAACAGCGGAAAATGTATTGAAAAAACTAAACTTTGCAAGTAGAAAATCTACATCAAGTGCACCAGAAGTTTCTGAAAAAAATTTCAGCTCAATTTTCAGCAAACGCGATAAATTAATTTTCTGATATATCTAAAAAGTTGACAAAATTGTAATCAAAAAACAGAAAAATCATAGAAAATATCAGAAATTACAACTAAAAATATTGGCAACAAATTGGGAAAATTATGGAAATTGCGGAAAATGTATTGAAATCGTTACACTTTGCAAGTAGAAAGTCTACAACAGCACCACCAGAAAAGTTGCTCAATTTTCTGAACAGTCCATTAATTAAATTTGTAATATCGTAGGATATTTTAAATGTAAGAGTTGCAACTGATTAGAAACTTAGTTGCAAACTTTCAGAATTGTTTGTAAATATTCTAAAACATTCCAGTACATCTGGCTTATCAGTTACAATTCAAATTTGAATTAAAGAATTATTGTAAGTTAAAACAAAATAAGTTAAATAATTGTGGATTTAGCAATAATAATAATAAAACATTACTTTTTGAAAAATTATTTCATTTCATTTCTAAAGGGGGAGATATCAAATTTATAGGTAGGTACTGCATTTAAGTGTCGGTCTAGAGTTTAAAAATAACCGTCTACTACTGTTAGAATCTTGACATTTTCTTTTAGATAGCATAACACCTAGAGGTTAATTTATATTGGATTCAAATCAATTGCATTTCCTTAATTTACTACTTCACGCGATGAATCAATAATTTTCGCATTTAGCTCTGTTGTAACTTGCAGTGTGCTGCATGTCATTCGGCCATTTAACATCGCAGTGCTGGTGATCTACTGTATAGATTTTTATTATTTAGGTCATGTTACACTGGCGCCAGGCAAAGTTACTTATGTCTTTATTTAAAGTTTACACTACACAAATTTACATCAAAAATATATTCTTGCATTAGGTGTAATGGCAACTTATTGATTTAAAACTTATAAATAGTAATAAAAAATAATACATTTGTTAGAAATTATTATAGGTTTTATTTTTATTTTGAGTACTTTCTGGTATATTTATTATTTACTCAAAACAAGAAATCTAGAATATAAATTGCGCGTTTAGGCGCAGATAGGCAATAATAATAATGCCCCTCTCCTCTTAACGCCCGCATAACTAGCAATAGTTCAGGAGCCTATGGTAAAATAAAAATGTAATTGGGTCAGACTTGTCTGTCAAATTTGACAGTAACCAATTACGCCATAGGTGGAAGAGTAGTAGGGATTATTAAATAACCGGTAAAAAAGAAGAAAAAGTTTAATTTATAAATAAATTTTGTTATAGTTTCTTCCATTATTTATGCCAGTTATTATTGTATTTTATATTGTTTTCTTTCTCAATTAGAAGTACTCACTGGTAGTTTATTTAAAATATAAAGATTTTTCTTAGTTTGTGTAGTTTCTATTATGTATTTTTCACCTGACTAGTTTGAGCTATTCTAAATTAATTGATCAATACAGTAGTTTCGAACTTATGTCCCAGTGTCCCCTTTGTTTACACACAGAACACTCTGCGGCAGTATTCATAATAATTTAATTATTTTAATCGATCAGTATTCATTCAAACACAAAAAACTAGGAAAAGTTAGGAATTTAGCCATGCAAGAAAGGCAGGCTTCCATATACTTACTATTATAAATTGGCCTTGAAGTTCAGTGAAATTTACAAAGTTTATTTCCTAAGTTACCTAAGTTACGATACGGTACATAAACTATGAAACTATTTAAATGTTTATCTAGTAGAAATCGTATAAAATCAGTGATAGGAAAATCGCCCACAATGTTACTTTAAGTATTTTACTATCACATTACTAATATTTAGCAGAATTATTAAAATTTTGAGTAAACTAATTGGAAATTGATAGTAATCTATAAAATTTCATTTTAATTGAAATGTTTAGATTATTCGTTGAAATTTTGACGACGATAAAAAGGAGATCATGAATATTTTATAAATATTCATTAATATTCAATATTCATTAATAGAATTATTGAAATTTTGACAGAAATAATTCGAAATTTGGCAGTAATCAATAATATCTTGACTGTAAATGAACGGTAATAATTGAGAATTTGGGTAGTCTATAAAAATTAGGTCTAATTAAAACTGTGAAACTGCTGTGATTTGTCATTCGACAAAGATATTACAAAAAAATCTGAGTAATTGAACATTGACAAAAGAATCGGAAAATTTTACAGTATTAATAGAAATTTTAGCAATAAAAATTGAAAATTTGGCAGAAATCATTAACCTTTGTGTAGTCTTTAACCCAATAATGAATGTTTGACAGTAATCATGCCAGTTTTGAGAGCAATATTCAACAAGTTGCAGAATTGATAGGAAACTTGACAGCAATAAGTAAACTATGGTCAGAAATAATTGAAATTTTGAGAGCTGCATGTATATTTTGACAGAATTATTAAAATTTTGACTGTAATAATTGGAAATTCGAGTGTAATCTATAAAATTTTAATTCACTTGAAATGTTTACATTAATCGTTGCAATTTTGATGACGATAAAAAAGGAGTAATTAAACATTGACGGAAAGAACTGAAAACTTAACAGTAACAATTGAAATTTTGATAGCAATACTTGAAATTTTAAGAGCTAACATGAATATTTTAACAGAATTTCGCTTATTTTAAACAGTCTTGCAATTGCGCTAGTAATAATAAAAACTTGGCAGAATTAATTCAAAATTTAACACTAATCTTTGAAATTTTGACAGAAATGACTTTGATAAATGATTTTGATAGATTTTTTGTAATTTTGACAGAAATAATTCGAAATTTGACAGTAATTAATAATATCTTGACAGTAATGAATGGTAATAAATGAGAATTTGACAGTAATCTATAAACAATCGGTCTAATTGAAACTTTTACTTTTACTGTGACCGAAAACAGAGTAATTGAACATTGACAAAAGGATCTAAAAATTTTACAGTAATAATAGAAATTTTTGCACTAAAAATTGAAAATTTGGCAGTGATCAGTAATCAATAGTCAAACTTTGTATAGTCTTGAACCTAATATTGAAACTATTGAAACTTTTTCTGTGACCGTTACAATTTTGACAAAAGGATCTAAAAATTTTACAGTAATAATTAAAATGTTTGCACTAAAAATTGAAAATTCAAAAGTAATCACTAATCAGTAATCAAACTTTGTGTAGTCTTGAACCTAATATTTGAATATTTGACAGTAATCATAGCAGCTTTGAGTGCAATATTCAACAAGTTGCAAAATTGATAGAAAATATGACAGTAATAAGAGTAGTTAGGCAACGCTGATTCCAACCCACCCCCCGCGAAGATTTCGATTAATTTAATCCGCGTTTTAATCGAACTTTTGATTCGCGTTAATCGGCTGAATTTGCGGGTAATTACATTGTGGTGATTCGGACAAGTCACTTTCAAATTTATATATTTTTATTTAAAATAATCGTTAATCAAGATTCTTCACCTGAAGAAACCACAGTGTGGCGAAATATTGTAGTGAAAATAAGAAATAAATAAATATTTGAAAACGATAAGAAAATACTATTTATTATTATTAACCAAAATGAAGGCATGTGAGATACATACAGCACCATACAAAGAAAGCAGTTGATAGGCAGCCTAAGAAAAATATACACTCAAATGTATTTCGACACATTTTCAAAATAGTTTGCTTATAATTTTATTATTTTAATGGATTTGTTTGTTTCATTAGGGCATGTTTTATATGCACTTTCACAAAATAACATCCAAATCTATTAATGTACAGATTATTATGAATTAAAAGAAAATTATGATTTACATCATTGCCGGATTAAAATAGTAGATGATTATAAATGTCTGTCCACCCTTGAATTATACGTGATAATGATCAATACTTCATCTGCAATTGTTTTTAAAACTGATTAAGATACAGATGATTAATAATGAATGCAACATTAATTCAATGCTGTTGTTATTGCAGGAAAATGTATTTCTAATGATTTACATTGCATGACATTTGTATTGAAGGGTGGGTGGGTGGGCACAGTTCAATCATCCTCTAACTTGATCCCGTGACAATAGGAATCGTTATATTATTGGTACGAAAACATGATCAAACACGATGATGATATTTTTGTTGGTTGATTTTGCTACATTTTTGACATTGACAGACAGCTGAATTTAAATATCCGTTTTTCTATGTTCCTAAACTTTATAAAACATTTAACTTTTTGCACAAGAAATCAGAAACTACAATTGAATCGTTTATTTCAGAAACCCATTGACATATATTTTTATGAATTTTTCTTTTTTACGGAATACGGTATTTCAGTAATCAAAACGCATATTTTTTTGCATTATCCGTTTAACTGACATTTGTTTTTATGGGAATTTAATTACAATATATAAAATATGAAAAGATTTTCTTCGTTTCCCGAAAATTTGAAGTACACTGAACGGGTTACTGAAATAAACGATTCAATTAAGCTGTAAATTCCGTTGCCAGTGAACACGGAGCAGGAAACATGATTTATTTGTTTTGATTGAAGATACATTTACAAGTGACCACTACACGTTAAAAGGTCCTGTTTGGGACTATCTCGAACACTGCTAGCTTCTGCTCCGCTTCTCCCTTAAAACCCGTTTTCGTGTCATCAGAAAACAATATCACAATGCCTGCTGATGTATCAGCGCAACAACAACCGCCCCATCAGCCGACAACCCCCTGCACGGCCACACATACATATACATGTATATGTATGTGCCGGCACTTTTGCGTGCATGTGTGTGTCACCGTTACAAACGCTATCTATCTCGGGAAGTATCGTGTAACCAGACACGAGCTGCCAACTTTTTAATATTTCACCCCCGGGCTGGATGATGGATGATCACCTTTCGGCGCGGAACTAGCGCGGTCCATACTTCATTTAGCAGGTATAACTCATTTCTATTTAAATAAGTACAGGAAATTCTCATCCATCCTCTGCAACTTTTAAAACTGTCGCCCTGCTTAATTATTATTCATGCTCCCCCGAGGAGTGAGGGCGGCGGAGTGATCGAACGGCGCGTCAAAAAGGAAGGCGAAAACTCCTCCTCGCGATTTGCATTTTTGCTGCATTCGGAATTACACCGGCTGCATGCGGGGATGTAAGTAAGCAAAAGGGGGAAGGCGTAAACGATGTGTGCAACAAAAAGACTCTTCCGCTGTTGGTTCACTGCGGCGCATTAAAATAATTGTGTGGGACTGCGAATATGTACTGCGGCGTGTGCGTCCTTTGCGGACTCGCAATAAACAAGGAGAGTCCGTAAGGTAAGTTATGGAGATAATAAACGCCGGGGATGACGTTTTATTGTGCTTATGAAAGGCGCAGGGACGAAAATTTATGTAGATATATTTAACACCTATATAGTATGTTAATTAAAAACCAACATACACTTCCTTGTCACGGGGAAAACAAAGAACTGAAACTTGAAAATAAATTATCGTGTAAACGTTAATTAAAACCCGTGCCCCGGCGCAACGTGGAGCTTCGGATAATATTGTTTTTTTCTGTATGTGTGTGCGTCTGCTGTAAGGCCTGAGGTGGTGTAAAAAACAATACGACTAATTTAACACAACTGTTTGAATTTTAAACGCGCATTCCTCGATACACACGTACAGACCAATTTAGTGATCGACACGTAAAAAACGCACCTTAAGGCCCTCGCATGCAGTGCAGGAGAAAAAATAAAATAAATTAGTTTAGGCCTGCCCGGGGCGCAGGTATAACTAAATTACTCCCAGGCATTTGCATTTTTCAGTCAGCACTAAATGTCCGCTGTATCTCAGTAATTGCTCTTTGAAGAGATTTTACAATTGATTCACGTCGACGCTAATAGATTACCGTGGGGGATTTTAATGTACATGCGCCTATTATTGATGATTGCAAATGCACATAAAACATTTTTTGCGCTGCGCTTTAATTAAAACACTCCCAGATGTCGGTGATTAATCACGTCTTCGAGATTTTCGCTTGTTTACATGTAGGCGAGGAAATGAATAAATTTCCTGGCGACATCCATGGGGCGCGCGCCTTCGCAGGACTCTAAATTGCCTTTGTTACGCTTTATCCAGTCTATTCCTCGTCCGGATTCTTTCCCCCGAAATCCGGGTAAAATCGCTACGCGCCAAGCGAGCTTAATTGCGTCCGTGCGTACAGCTCTCACCCAAGTCTTATTGATTATTTCTCAGAGCGTAGGTCAGAAAGCAGCCATCAATTACCACCACGTAATTGACAACATTTAAATTAAACGCGTTTCGTTTGTAATTGCACGCCGTTTTTACTACCAAGAAATATGCCCATTACTGCACCACGAAATCGGTTTCGTAAGCCGCATTGATTTCGCCTCAATAAATTCGCCCAATTGACTTCTAAATCAATACCATATCAATTGCATGCCACTATGGTACTTGCAAATTGATATTGTATCCGCGCATTTACCCCCGGTGCAATTTGACTCGCGTATACGGAAACCGCCAATAATATGCGGCCCAATAAACAAGTCTTTGATTAATTTCATGTCGCCGATTGCCAACTGTCGGGCTTTTGAACTTGGTGCTCAGATCAAGCCAAAACACACGAACATCTGCCCTAGAGCCTTCGGTTATAATTAGCGCACTCCTATATAATTACACAATTATTAACACGATAACGTTTAATCACCTTCGCCTGTTGAAATCTATTAAAAACGCCAACTCAATTAACACAGTACTCGAGATACAATACAAAGGGCACCAACTCCTATTGTTGCGAGGTTAATTGCAATTAATGCATTTACAGAAACATTAAAGGCAATCGTATAAATTAATACATACCTTGGAAGAATCAATTTTAATCAAAATACGTGACTCAGGTTCATACCCACGGGAAAAAAATATATTATCCGTTTAGGTTACAGAATTGTGATCAAAGAAATACATACAAATAAAGCAATTGAAAGGCAGCCTAAGAAAGAAATGCAAGAGATGGAAATAGATCTGGCGGATGCTTGTTTAAACTCCATTATTATGACAGGGTAAATAACGCACGTTTTGAGTTAAAAATATATTTTATTGTCTGCGACATGTTTCGACACACGGTGTCTTCATCGAGCAGATGAATAATGATTCAATCACCAATCACCAATAATGATACAATCATTATTCATCTGCGCGATGAAGACACTGTATGTCAAAACATGTCGCATACAATAAAATATATTTTTTAAACTCAAAACGTGCGTTATTTACCCAGTCATACATGCAAGAGACTGCTACTCGGACTTTCTTTGTACGATTTCAGAGATTTTTTCGTTGTGGATGTTGTCTAGTTGTATGAACTTATCGACTTATGATTTGTGATGTGTTTGCGGTGTCTTCGATGTTATTTTAAGCATTGTATTGTAGGGTTGTATTGTAAAAATCGTTATAATATGTAATTAATTTATTAAATTGACTTGTGTACGTCGTATGACGACATGCTTGAAACTATATTCTATACTATTCTAAATACACTCAAATATATTTCGACAAACTTTTAAAATAATTTGCTTATAATTTTATAACTTTTATGGATTTGTTTGTTTTATTGGGGCATGTTTTTACAATATTTTTTGAACATTAACTGATATTTTTTTTAGTGTTTTGTTATATATGTGTATTATATTAGAGGCTAGTTACCATGACCCTCATTGTGATAATTAGGGCAACCAAATACAGAAAGAGTTTGTTTTCATTTTAAGCATTGGATTTCGGAAACCATAAGACATAGAGATTCGGTTGAATGAGGAACGAGTTGTCGTTTTAAGAGCTTAGGCAAGATATGCTTTTGTTTTTTGAAAATAAAAACACATTTGTTGAGTTATAATACAAACTTCATATTTTTTAAATGGCAGTTATAGTTGGCTATGACATTTTTAAAAAGGACATTGTTTTCTCTTCATAACCATATAAGGTTTGCTATACTCATAAAAAAATCCGATGCAGGATTTTTTTTTCAACAAAAATTTCAATAGAAAATCAAAATAGAATTTCAATAGTTGAAATTCTATTCATCATTTGAATAGAATTCAGTATAATTATAATTAGAAAAATGAATAGAATGCTCCTAGTAAAAAGAAACAATTTTTTTCCATGGCAAACTCTGTGTTTCTCTTTATAACGATATAAGGTTTGCTATACTAACTTTCATAAATAAATAAGATGGAGGTATTTTCGTTGTATAATTTGAATAGAATTTAGTACAATTAAAATAGAAAATTTAATCGAATTGTCGTAGTAGGAGGAAAAAATCCCATGGCAAAGTCTGTTTTTGCTACTCTCAATAATACAAATAGTCCTGTATCGTGTTTATTTGTCAAAGTAAGTAATATTTTTTCATAAAATTAACTTACTTTTCAAAGTAAGTATAGCAAACCTTGTATCGCTATAAAGAACAAGTTTTTTCGTTCTTCATAAAAATGGGCCGAATTTCGTTCACAGAATTCCGGAAAAAGTGTAATTGTGATTAAATTTCGTTCGAGGAAATACTGGAAAAGTGCCCCGAAAACAATCGAATTTATTCCAACGAAATGTCCATGACCATGGAACTTAATTTTGAACAGAACATTTTGAAACGAAGTGCAAAATTTTTATCGTAAATTAAACATTGCAGCGAAAATAATAATATCTTCAGCACGAATCTAAAATTTTATTGGCAATTGCAAAATTTTTACTGGAATTGAAGAGATTTTCAATAAAAGTTATCAAATATTCTTCGATCATTAAGAAACTGTAATTGAAAATTAGCAATAATCATTGGAAAGTGTAAAATGTTGATTAGAAGTTAAACATAGCATTAAAAACTATAAAATTCTCAGCAAGAATTTTAAATATTGCTGGCAATTGCAAATTTTTTATTGCAATTGATGAAATTTTCAATGAAAGTTACCGAAAATTATCAATATTCATCGGAAAGTGCAAACTTTTCATTAGAAATTAAATATAGCATCAAAAAGTTTAAAGTTCTCACCAAGTATTTAAAATTTTGCTGGTAACTGCAAATTTTTTGCGGGAACTTATGAAATTTTTAATAATTAACGAAAATTAACAATATTCATTAGAAAGTGCAAAAATTTGTTAAAAAATTAAACATTGCAGTGAAAATTATATTTTTTTTAGCATGAATCCAAGAATTTACTGGCAATTTCAAACTATTTTAACCAGAACTGATCAAATTTGTCAAAATTGATACATTTTTCAGTGAAAGTTATCAAATATTCATCGAAAATTAAGTAACTGTAATTGAAAATTAGCAATATTTATTGGAAAGCGCCAAATTTTGATGGGAAAATAAACATAGCACTGAACATTTTTACTGGAAATGATGAGAATTATAAAACTTTTGGCATGCATCCAAGTATTTACTGGCAATTGCAAATATTTTTACCGGAACAAATGAAATTTGTGGAAATTGATATGAAATTTTCAATTTTTTCAACCAAATATTCATCGAACATTAAGTAACTGTAATTGAAAATCAGCAATATTAATTGGAAAGTGCTAAATTTTGATTGGAAATTAAACTTAGCTCTGAATTTTTTTACTGGAAATTATGAAAATTATAAATAATTTGGCATGAATTCAACAATTTACTGGCAATTGCATAATATGTTTACCGGAACTGATGAAATTTGTGAAAATTGATGCATTTGCAGTGAAAGTTATCAAATATTCATCGAAAATTAAGTAACTGTAATTGAAAATTAGCAATATTAATTGGAAAGTGCCAAATTAAACATAGCATTGAATTTTTTTACTGGAAATGATGAAAATTATAAAATTTTTAGCATGTATCGAAGAATTTACTGGCAATTGCAAAATATTTTTACCGGAACTGATAAAATTTGTCAAAATTGATACATTTTTCAGTGAAAGTTATCAAATATTTATCGAAAATTAAGTAACTGTAATTGAAAATTATCAATATTAATTGGAATGTGCCAAATTTTGATTGGAAATTAAACATAGCACTGAAATTTTTTACTGTAATATTTGAGCCCTATTTGTTAGAGCATAGTTTTGCATATTTTAACATAAAAGCATATTTTAGCCTATTGTGCACATTTCTGCATATTCTGCTATTTCTGTTTTTTTGTTTAAAGGTTTTCTGACTCATATTTTGATTATTTACTCAGAAAATAGTAAAAATTAATAAAGGTTTTGCGTTCTTCATAACAAAAGAATTTTGTTCAACGAATTACGGAAAAAGTGTCGTAAATGGGATTGAATTTCATTCGAGGAAATACTGGAGAAGTGCCCCGAAATGAATTCGAATTTATTCCAACGAAATGTCCATGACCATGGAACATAATTTTGAACAGAACATTTTGAAAAGAACTGCAAAATTTTTAATTTGCAATAATAATTTTGCTGTTCTTCTGAAAATGTTCTGTTCATAATTAAGTTTCATTGTCATGGACATTTCGTTGGAATAAATTACAGTGAAAATTATAAAATCTTCGGCATGAACCTAAAACTTTACTGGCAATTGCAATTTTTAACTGGAATTAAGGAAATTGTCAATAAAAGTTATCAAATATTCATCGATAATTAAGAAACTATAATTGCAAATTAGCAGTAATCATTGGAAAGTGTAAAATATTGATTAGAAGTTAAACAGCATTCAAAACTATAAAGTTCTCAGCAAGAAATTTAAATTTTGCTGGCAATTGCATTTTTTTTAATTGGAATTGGTTAAACTTTTGATTAAAGTTATCGAAAATTAACAATATTCATTGGAAAGTGTAAAATTTTGATGGGAAATTACCATAGCACTAAACATTTGAAAACTCTTATCAAGTATTTAAAATTTTGCTGGCAATTGTAATTTTTATTACAGAAATTTATGAAATTTTTAATGAAAGTTACCAAAAATTCATCGACAATTAAGAAACTGTTATTGAAAATTAACAATATTCATTAAAAAGTGCAAAGTTTTGATTAAAAATTAAACATAGCCCTGAAAATTTTTACTGGAAATTATGAAAATTATAATAAAATTTAGCATGCACATTAGCAAATTAGCCAGCAAATTAGTATTTACTGGCAATTGCATAATATTTTTACACGAACTGATGAAATTTTCAATGACAGTTCAATCAAAAATTCATCGTAAATTAAGTAACCGTGATTGAAAATTAGCAATATTAATTGGAAAGTGCCAAATATTGATTGGAAATTAAACGTAGCACTGACAATGTTTACTGGAAATGATGAATAAAATGATATTTTATTAATGTCGTGTCACGACTTACATAACTTACACAGGTTATACAAATTAATAATTTATTTATTACGTACTTGAAAATATTATTTTCTTATGAAATTGCGAAATTTCTATTATAACGTAAAACATTGCAGCGAAAGTTATACAACTATCAACATCAACTTAGAAAAATACAGGCAACTACAATTTATTTTATTGGAAATGATGAAATTGTCGTTGAAACGTACAAAACATTAATCGAAAATTATCAAAATGTAATTAAAAAATAGTAATATCCATTGGAAAGTTCAAAATATTGATTAGAAATTAAAGACAGCACTAAAGATTATAAAATTCTCAACATGATCTACAAATGTTGCTGGAAACTGCACATTTTTTAGTGAAATCTGCAAAATGTTTACTGAAAATGATGAAGTTTACATAAAAACAAAGGAAAATTTGAAATCGTATTTGAAAATTATAGTAGTTGATAGAAAATTGCAAAATTTTGGTTATAAATTAAACATTGAAGTGAAAATTTTACCATTTTCAGCATGAATTTAAAATTTTAGTGCCAATAACAAAGTTTTTACTGGAAATAGTGAAATTTTCGTGGAAACTGATAAAGTGCTCATCGAAAATTATGTTATTATAATTGAAAATTATCAATAATCGTTGGAAACGGCAAAATTTTGATTTCAAATTACAGACAGCACAGTAAATTATAACATTCTCAGCACATATTTAATATGTTGTTGGAAACTGCAACATTTTTACTGAAAACGAAGAAATTTTCATAAAAATAAAGAAAAACTTGAAATTGCACTTGAAAATTACAAATTATGATAGAAAATTGCGAAATTTAAATTGTAAATTTAAATTAAACATTGCAGTAAAAATTATCAAATGTAAGCAATAATTTAAAATTTATCTGGTAGTTGCAATTTTTTTATTGGAAATGATGTAATTTCCATTATTTCTTACAAAACATTCAAGAAAAATTGTGAAATTGCATTTGAAAATTTCAAATTTTAATTGTAAATTGTGAAATTTCTGTTTGTAAATTAAACATTGCAGTGAAAGTTATAAAATTGTCAGCATAAATTAAAACAATTACCGGCAATTGCATAATTTTTACTGAAAATACGATGAAATTTTCATTTAAACTTATAAAAGTTATGTTTTGGCTGTCAGCAAATAAATTTAAACTTTCAAAATATATCATACGTATCTGAAAATTCCTTACAACTTTTAGGTTTCATAATGTTTAGGTTAAGTTTTTACTTTTTAGAGTCTTACAACATATTTTATTCTTCGGCTAAGGTTGGCAAAAAAAATACTTCTGTAAACCGTCTTGTATAGTTAGTGTATTAATAATGTAACGTAAATACATTTATTATTCGATTATCATGCTGTGTATACATAATAAAAATTGATTTTGTGGGGAAATGTATACTCTGTGAAATTGGCTCTCAACTGAATTGCTTGTACGAGTACGGTGTGTGTTCCCCATTTTCGTGCGAGTTTGTAGACCGTGGGGTGAGTGTGTGTGTGGCCTTCTTCGGGCGTGAATTTCGTGTGTTGTACTACACGTGAATCTCGGATTACCTTTATGTAAATGAACGAGATTTATATACAGGTTTAATTAGGCATATTCGTGAGCGTCGAAAGGAAGATAGTGTTACAAATAACGAATGGTGCTTTAATTTACCTTCAGTTAAAAGAAAAAATACGGGGAATTGTTTATTCGTAAGCTGGAAAAAAAATGCCAGCATATTGGTATTTTTTTTGTCAAGATTTCTCTGCCATGTTTTTAATGAACACGTACCTTTTTTTTTATTGAAATACTATTATTTATAATACCATTTTTAGTATTATAAATAATAGTATTTTATTCAAGTAGCATATAATGATAGCCATTACCCACGAAGATGAAATTTGTACACGAGCCCTAAGCGAGTGTTGTAATTTTGTAAGTGGGCAATGGCGAGTTGAATGCAATACTGGTTACAACTATTTTAGGAACATTTTAATTATGCGTTAATCTTGATAACTCTTGATTACCATTAAAAAATATAAATGTTTATTCTAAGTTATCAATATAAACATTAGATTATTTACCATTAGGAAATATAAAATATATTCAAAATTCTCCAATCTCATGTTGTGCAACAAATTTTAATAAAATCTTGATAAAAGTATCACAAAAAAATCAAATTTGCCTAAACATTCAGCTACAAAGCTATCATGCACAATTTGCAAATAATTCCAGTAATTAATTATACACTATTATTAGCAGCTGTGTGAAAGATGGAGTGCTTCTTTGCAGAGATAAGTGCAATTACGTGTTGAAATGGAATACATATTGCTCGTGAAATGTATCGTGCCAAACTGGGCCCGCATTATTCTTACGGCTAGGTTATTAATACGATTTATGGCGACATGATCTTTGGAATGTGGCCATAAAGCTCACGAATAAGTTAGTTGCCTTTTATAACAACATAGACCGTGGACACATGATAGATTCAAAAATAAAAACAGTCAAGTAAACTCTAAAGTAATGAATGATTGAACGTACAAATATTCAAAATGTAATACTAATTCTATTTTATTTTTATTTTAAGGTATCAATTGCTAATATTACGGACCTTTTCATAGCCAATTTTTTTTTCATCATAAAATTGCAGCGCCTGCAGATACAAATCCAAAAATACAATTTAATTATTAAATTCTAGTAGTATGATAAAAAGTTTAAGGTTTTATGCATAATTACCAGTTACATATATTTAAAATCAAATACCATTAAGTACTTATTAAAATAACCTTAAATGATAAAAATTACCTACTTGTGAATTGGAGTAAAACTCTAGAAAGAAAAAAATAGGCAATATTCCATTAAAATTATGGAAAATTACAGACAACTATTAACACAATCTGCACCAAGTTCACGTAACTGAAATACAATCCAGAAAATTCTAAGAGAGCAAATTAGAAAATTTCAGAAATATACAGGGTTTTTGCTAAGCATGGGCCAAAAATGCAAAGGGTTATTCCCTGGGTTATTCTAAGAATATGCTGTCCTTCTATGATTCATGAAAAATCGCTTTGTTTCGAACAACACTACTCTAGTGGAAATTCTGGAGGATTTTCCAGTGGAAAATCTAGAGGCACAGCATAGACCTTTAAAACAAATGGATATCGACCATTACAGCCATTACCAGTAAATGGGTAGTATATTGTTATCACTATTAGTATCACTGTTATCATAATATGTAGACTGGGGCAGCATAGGCAGACCTTCGCAACTAAATAAATTTTGTATCGCATTTTTGCTGTTATTTCCTTATTTTTCTTTACTTGTTTTTTAAGGCAATTTACTTTTCTTAAGGAGATTCTAGTTCAATATTATATAGTTATCACAATTATTATCACTGTTATCACAATATGTGGACTGAGACAGCATAAACAGACCTTCGCAACTAAATAAATTTTGTAACGCATTTTTGCTGTTATATCCTTTTCTTTTCTAAGGCATTTTACTTTTTTAAAGGAGATTCTAACCCAATATTATATTGTTTCACTATTATTATCACTGTTATTATAATATGTGGACTGAGACAGCATAAACAGACCTTGCCAACTAAATAAATTTTGTATCGCATTTTTGCTGTTATATCCTTTTTTTTTCTAAGGCATTTTACTTTTTTAAGGAGATTCTAGCCTATTATTATATTGTTATCACTGTTATTATCACTGTTATCAAAATATGTAGACTGGGATAGCATGATACACCTTCTCAACTAAATATATTTTGTATCGCATTTTTGCTGTTATATCCTGTTTTTTACGGCATTTTACTTTTCTTAAGGAGATTCTAGCCCAAATCTCAAAAATTGTTTGGCCAAGCAATTCAGTTACAGCCTGTATAACAATATCTGCAAGAAAATATGTACAGGGTGGCCCAATTTGGATGCTTCTATAGGGGATCTCAGTAACTAGAAGAGATAGAGAAAATCGGGTGGCGTATCCTCAATCTCTTTTTTCAAAACAAACTCAACGGTGAAAACAAAAATTGACTATCGTCTTTTGTTTTCAAGTTATGGCCAAAAACTCATTATTTTCCATTTTAGATTTTTATCAATATATCATTTGTTTATCATTTTATAAAATAAGAGTTACATGTTCTTCAGGCACTTTTTTACGGGAAATTGAATGAGTTTTACAGAATTTTGATATATTTGTAAATAAACGAGATACAATCCAAAGTTGTGTTTTTTAAATAAAAGACATAGTTGGCTTTGACCTAAATAATTAGGTTATTTTTTTCTCTTTACAGAACAGAACCCATATTAGAGTTGGACCAGAAAATTTAAACCACTTAACGTAAGATATGTGAAATGTAATACTTATGGAAACAAACATTAATCAAGAATAATAAATTCTAACGATAAAGTGTTTTAAGTGTTTTATTAATTACTTTTGCACTCATTATAAATATGTTGTTTGGGCATTTGAGAGACAATTACAGTTCTTAAATTGTTTGGCCAAGCAATTCAGTTACACCCTGTATGACAACATCTACAAGAAAATATGTACAGGGTGGCACATAACATTCAAAACAAAACAACATTCACACTTAAATGTTTTTTCGTCATTATATTAGAGTTGGATTAGAAAATTTAAACCACTTAACGTGAGATCTGTAAAATGTAATACTTATGGAAACAAATGAATCAAAAAATATTGCTCTTAGAGAAAGTTATTAATAGGAAATGTTACATTTAAGGAGTTGCATTTATCGAATTTATACTGTAACAAATGGGAAACTTGTTTATTGTGCATTTTACGAGAAAAAAATCCGTATAATAGTTTGTGCTTTGTCTAGAACCATTTCAAATAATAATCATAAGGTATTTTATTAATTACTTTTGCTGTTATTATAAATATGTATAATAGTTTGTGCTTTGTCCAAAATAATTTTAAATAATAACATAATAACGGTGAAGTTATTAGTTGCTTTTACACTAATTATAAATATGTTGTTTGGGCATTTGACAGTCAATTTCAGTTCTTTAATGAAGTGTCGTACTTAAGTATGGCAGAACGACGAACTTTAAGAGCCAGTAGAAGAAGTAGCTGCAAATTTTTATGAAAGCAGCCTTGAAAGACTGTCAGTTATCCCGAATATTACGACATTTAAAGACACCATCCATCCCTGGTGAATATACAGGGAACCTATTTCGTTGGTATACAGGAGAAAGTGGCCAAGTCCAAAATTTAAAGATTTTGATCTTCTAACTTCAATGTATCTAAACTTATACTTGTCTTTGCATGAAGAAATTCGTTTTTTGTAAATGCATAATTCACAACTTCAATGTATCTTATCCTACATAATCCTACAAAACATATCCTACAAAATCTTAAAGATTTGATGTTCTAACTTCAATGTATCTAAACTTATACTTGTCCTTGCATGAATAAATTCGTTCTTTATTTTGTATATTCATAATTCACAAGTCCATTTTTAAATTAAATTGTACAGGAGAAGTACAGGAGGAAATATGAACTTGAAATGATGAATAATGGACTTGGTCACTTTCTCCTGTATACTAACGATTTCTTCAAAAAGGGCCTCAAATATTCGAAAATTGGTCGTTTCTAAACGAATTTTATTTATAAGTTTTATAAAATCTGGTAAAAGTTCATGTAGTTCTGGGGATATTTTATTCGGCGTAAGTTGCTTACGATGTATAATACAGGGTGGAGACACAAATGTCTGACATTTTTCACCTTTGCAACAATTCCTGAAATATGATTTTTCTGGGGACCACCAATTTTTTTTCGCAACCGCTGATTTATACCACATCCATAACCAATTTATGTATTTCGCTGGATTTAGTTCAGTTCTGGGGATATTCTGTTCGCCGCAAGTTGCCCATGATGTATAATACAAGGTGTAGACAAAAATGTCTGACTTTTTTCACCTTTGCATCAATTCCTGAAAGATGTCCTGATTTTTCTGCAGACCATCAAATTTTTCTCGCAACCGCTGATTTATACCACATCCACAACCAATTTATGTGTTTCGCTGCATTTAGTTCAATGCTTGCCGTTTCTTCTTCACGGTGCCAGTTTGTGTGGTAGCAGGAGAATCAGGAACAAAAACAAACGCCACAAATCGAGCGTAAATTTTACACAATAAATATTTATTCAGCCTGCAAACACGTCAGGAGTCGCTCCAGTGTTCCCATACATCGCGAAGGCGACAATAATTAAGCGTGAAGTTTATCCACACTCCACGATATCCCCGGGCAAACACAAACACCATTCTTCGCATTCGTGCATACCATCCGGAACGAGGTACACACGAAAATAAGGCAATTAAAACTTTTGCCCGGCGCAGAATTCTGAGCGTCCGCCTGGCCGCATGCGAGCGCAACAAATCTCCGCAGAATCGCGAATTGTAAATCACCAAAGTCCCATGTAAACGCTCCCATTTGTTTGCGGAGCCCCCATAAATACATAAATCCATATTTTTTGTGCGCCGCGAAAATATTTTGCGTTCGTGCCGTTTTAAATACGCATTTAAATTCAGAGACAATAAATTCGGTTGGATGCGCCTAAATATGCATAATAAAGCAGGGCGTCGTGCCTTTGAGTATTAGAAAACCGGTCGCGGTTTTCGAAAACAGGGCGCCGGTTTTTGCCAACAGCAAAATAACAAGATAGCACGGGCGATAACTACAAAGCGGTCAGTGGTTTTTGGCTGTAACTCACGTCGATTTATCGCATGCACTTAATCATGGGGCTCGGGCCTGCGCACCTACCTCACACCTGTAGGTGTTAATCTAAATATTTTTTTGTGCTATATGTGTGTAGGCCCTTGTTCAGCATCCATTAATATAAAATGCAAATGAAAGCGAAGAGAGTCCCGGGGAATGACACGGGTCACCTGCTACGGGCACCTTAATCTAAATTAAGATGGATCGTCCTTAGGTAACTCCAACAATCTAACTCACATTTATATCCATTATCATATTTGATTATAAGTTTGGAGCGCTCGCGCTGAAACACTGGGCAACGGCTCTATCTGCGGCTATCGAAAAAATGTAATTATGTAAATCTTTTACTAATTAATTTAAGCCCTCCAGTGGATTTACACTTTTATCTCTCCGAAGGTTATTGATCGTAAAAGCGCCGTGAATCAGGATCCTCTGTCGTGAGATAATTTACTCTGCATTGTCGCTGATATAATTAAACGCGTTAAAAAACACAGTTTTGTTTGTATTGTGCCAGCTGAATTTATGACGCCGTTACAGTCGGTATACGACAGCATTAAAACCGAACCAATCGTAACTATAAAATATTTAATTAGGGAACGACCCGTGCCCCGCTTTTCTCATAATCTTTACGAATTAAATTTTGCCCCAATTGGTATTTACGTTCACAAATTTAGTTGTGTGTATTCCGAAAATTATTAATAGTTGACGTACGTAATTACGTTCATAAGAAGCGATTAATATAAAGGCAGCAGCGTGCATCGTTAATAAATAATATCATTGTACAATTGGAAATGTAACAACCTCACATTACGCTGAAACAGGATAAAGTAAATAATTTACGTCGGCGAAACGGGGAATTATGAATGCAGGGTGGCAATTAAACAATTATTTTAGACGCAAAGTGCGATGCATTTTGTAAATAATTCAGGCGACGACGTCGCATGCTGTGGGAATGACATAATTCCAGCTTGTCAGTGCTTAAACGCGTTTTTTTGCAATTAAAATTTATTGATACCGGAACGGAACTGCGGCCGCTTATATTGGTTCAGTATTAATGCTAATTATACGCTTTGTTAATAACATTCTTGCTAATTAAATGGCATACCTGTATAGATTAATTGATTATCTATGCATTAATTGATACATGCGAGTTCATGCCACATATTGCACAAATATTTAATTTTCTACAATACATGCATATGTGCAGTTAATTTTATACACCGCATGCACATAACTGTGTAAATGATTGTTGCAAATAGATCGACAGAAATGCATAGTAATTTCTATCGAATCACAATTTCAGAAAAAAACTGAATGTGCAATTCATAATACATAATTAGTTATTTATGATAAGTTCGTAAAGCAGTACTTTTCGAAAATGTATCATACAAAGTTTTTTCTACGACAGCTATTATGAAAATCATAATTGTGTGTAAAACTTATTTTACGCAGAGTTGATGTCCCGCGTAATTTTTTGCGCACTTGTGCTAAATAGTATTACTTTACGTACTGTGAACAGTGCTTCAAAACTTAGTTTACGCACTATCGTAGAAAATATGGTTGATGTGGTTATCCAAATTCATGGTAAAAATTAAACTTTTATGCCATGTTGGACAAATAACTACTCTAAGAATAATAAAACACTTGGTTAACGTTTCACAGTATACATAGAAAAAACTCTACAATTGTTTCGGCCTCTCACCATTCTCAAGAGTATAAACGACTCAAAAGTTTTCACTCTTGAGAATGGCTGAGAGGCCGAAACAATTGTAGAATTCTTTTATATATATATATATATATATATATATATATATATATATATATATATATATATATACTGTGAAACATCAACCAAGTGTTTTATTATTCCTATACTAATATGTTTCACCAAGTGATAACCACTCACACATCCAATTTAAATAACAAGTCCCTCTGTCCCAAAATATGGTATACATTTTCCTTTTTTATTTGCCTTTATTCGTTCGCTAATGCAATCCATTTCACATGTTGTGGCTATTGCTCATAAATTACATCGAGGTGAGAAAACTACTTGTTACAATGCACGGAAAACACCAGTAGCAATTTCGGTCCATTATCGTAATTAATGAAATGAATTTGTGGTGACACTTGATGATTTGTAAGTGTATACCACGTGCACCAGTAATGGATATGGACACACCTGGCTCACCTGCGATCTACACCCTAATCACGACATTGTGACACGCAAAATGATGTTTCAGGAAGGGTGCCCAACGGTCTACAAACCCTAATTACATTTAAATCGCCGCGGGCAGCTATGACTACTACTGCTGTTAGAGTCACGTCAATTAAGTTAAGCTTAATGTACGGGTTAGCTGTTACTGAAATATTTAAAAATTAGTTTATTTGCAAATTTGATGTTAGATTCGTGTACAGTATACCTGAAACTATTTGTCCTGAAAATTTGACAATGTTTCAGTGTTAAATAAGGGAGAAAATCAAACAGATAACTTTCATCATTGACAGTACGGGTTAGCTATTACTGAAATTTCTGAAAATTAGTTTATTTGAAAATTTGATGTTAGATTCATGTACAGTATACCTGAAATTAATTCTCCTGTAAATTTGACAAAGTTACCGTATTAAATAAGGGAGAAAATGAAACAGATAACTTTCATCATTGACAGTACGAGTTAGCTGTTACTGAAACTTCTGAAAATTAGTTTATTTGCAAATTTGACGTTAGATTCGTGTACAGTATATCTAAAACTATTTCTCCTGAAAATTTGACAAAGTTTCAGTATTAAATAAGGGAGAAAATCAAGCAGATAACTTTCATCATTGACAGTACGGGCTAGCTATTACTGAAATTTCTGAAAATTAGTTTATTTGAAAATTTTATCATGTAATTGACGTTTTGCAAGGTCTGACTTGCCATCCCCGGGCAGGTTAATTTTGTTTGGTTTAAAGAGAACTGGCCATTATGTTTATACCTTCCTTCTTATATACCTTCTTTATATTCCTATACCTGATTCGGAGACGTCTGAAGGAGTTATCTACCGTTTTAAGTACTAAAATGTATTGGCATGCAAACGCGCAACTTGAATGCACCGTCCGTCCCCGAAAATCTGCGCATTTATGTGCACATATTCGTACACAACGTGTAAAAAGCCACAAGCCTTTCATTCCCCAAACATTTAAGTGTGTATTGTCCAACGTGTAAAATACCAGAAGTCTATCGGTCCTCAATATTGCTTCTGGGCACCGCTAATATCTTGTCCAGACCTGAGTATACGTAAAAAAGCATTGCATTAGTTTAAAATGCATTGTTCCAAAAGTAGGGCATTTTTTGCTGTACTTCAACTCGTCGGGACGTGACCAGAATTAATTAATTCAATGCCAACATTCGCGCGCATCTTCGTCTTCCGCGTACAAAATTTTCGCGTTGCCTCACTTGGCGCCGGCATGTGATTGGTCAGCGCTCAACAGACGCGACGCGGATGCTGATTTTGACCTGCGTCAGTCTTCGACCACGCAAAAGAGGGTGTAGACGTTTCTTCGTAAGAATTATGAATGCGGAAGCTGAAGATATACAAGCCTGATGTTTGGTCCGGTTGGAGGTTGCGATGTCTCAGCCACATGGTGGGACTTCGCTGAGATCTTGGGGGCCTTCTTCTACGCTCCACAGAATAAGTACGAGGTGTAATAATAAGCATAGGGCCGGAGACAGAAAAGCCCCAAATGCTCGGAGTTTTTGCCGGACGGACTGAGCCACGGAGTCGATGCCCAAGCGCAGTCTAAGGTACATTACAAGTTCAATTTACTGCGCATTTGGTCGAATGCTTTTTACAATTTAACGTTGTGCACTGCACATACATACAATCATCTTAATACATTACAAATGCGCAGTATAATTCTACACAGTCTATGGTTAGAAATGCATTGAATTTATATGTATGCCACAGCTATTTTGTTCAGCAGGGCTGATAGCAAACCCTAGCCCTCTTAACTGGACACACACCTCGAAATAATACCTGCGATTACAAATTTGTGCAATCATTTCTTCCCTGCAGTAAATCTTTATTTTACTAAATTTAATTACATGTAGTTGTACAATAGAAAATATTAACATTTCAAAGAGCTAACTACCCTTAAATTACCATTAAATGATAAATATTAATTACTAAATTATACATTGATTAAGAGCAATGTATAATTGGTCAAAAATTCCCGATCCTCACGCCCTTCCATAGCTTTTACTTTACACATTGTGGCGTTCAAAAAATGTTTGCACCTTCTGAAAACTTCATTCTAAAGAATGGTGGCTTTAGTTTTGTTAAATATTATTTACATTTAGAAAGAAAAAATACTTTGGGATATTTCATCATTTTATGAATATTTCGAATTTTTTTACAGGAAAATTATTAATAAAATAAAACATATTATGCCAAAAGTTGAATGTAAATTAAGCGCAGTAATGAATCGCTAAGATGTTAATTCGCGCAACTTCACCAAAACATGGTATCTTGACGATGGTCTGCAAGTCTTAATTTTCATCCAAATTCAGTGAGAATTTGGATGTGTACTATCAAATCTAGAAACTACAAGGTGGCGGCATATACTTTTAAAATTTTATTAATAGTATTCCTGTAAAAAATATTCATAAAATGATGAAATATCTTAAAGTAACTATTTTTAATTTCTTAATGTAAATAATAGTTAGAATAACAAAACTAATGCCGCCATTCTTTAGAACGAAGTTTTCAGTAGATGTAAACATTTTTTTAACAACACAATATGTAAAGTAAAAGCATTGATTATAATATCCATTTATGACGATATTATAATCAAAGGTAAAAGCTATGAAATGACGCGAAAATCGGGAACTTTTGACATCTTTGATGAGCGCGTTTGCAGTCGTATTCCTCTTAACCGAAAGATCTAACCGACTGGATCATAGTCCTAACTCGTAATGCATGTTATTGAAAAATATATTTAATAATATTCAATCGGATTCTGGAAATGTTTTACAATTTACCGCATATTTTCGCGAAATTTGAGAATTTTTATCTGCATATTTTTTTAAATTTCAGTATGCAATTCTGCTATATTTTCCATATATTTTGAAATATGTCTTTCAATATTATTAAATAAATTTCCTCATAAATTTGCAGAGATTATAAAGGTGATATAAATCACCAAGAAGTTTTCTAGAATTTTCAGAATATTTTCTTATAGTTCGTCATAAGTATATGTTTTTGCCTAAAAATTTATAAAAAAAAAGTGATACGATTTTGTTGTATATTATACAATCTTCAGCACATTATAAGTTGGAAAAAAACTTTCTGGAATTTTCTATGAAATATATTGTGGAATTAACAAATGTTTATAAAAAAATTACTACTATAATAACTATAATAATAATACTATTTATTGTGTGTTATTACGGACCTATGTAAGTTTCTACACATTAAAATTACATAATGACCTAGGAAAGCAGTACTCTAAAACATGTACTCTAAACAGTATCTAGTAGTAACAGTAACTTCATGGAATTGTAATTAAATAACTTTACTTTTATTTGTGGTTAACAGTTTATTTTTTACATTCTTTTACAAAACTAAATATACATTTCAGGCGATATGCGCTTATCTTCAATAGATAACATTTGATATTATGACAAAGTTATTTATACAGTGTTTCGCTTGAAATTGTAGCAAATTAGTAACTTTTTTATTTTTCGGTGAATTTAAAAAACCTGTGATCAAATGTTGTGATCAAAAATTAACGCAAATAAAATAAAATAAACAAATTAGGGATTTTATTTTCAAAAAAATGTATTAAGAAAAGTTGTTCAGTGTCACCTCAACATCCAAATAAATAGGTTTTGGCAACCAACTGCCAACTGTCTTTTACTTGGAGCCAACATTCCAAGTTTCGTTGAAAACAACAAAAAAAAAACAGCCTAACATATGTTATATACCTAATATGTCTAATTTCAATTTTATGCTCACAAATTTTCAAGGATTTATTAACAATACCTAATCCCTGTGAGATCTGTCACATGCAACATTGCTAATTTATCATTCTCCTTATAAACTCCTAAAATATATTTGATTTTAGTCGATTATGGCTGCAGAAAGGCTTACTATAAACGAACAAGTGGAAATTGTAAAACTTTTTTTCAACCAAACTTGAGATTTGTGGTATTGAGTATACTCCAACAACTTTTCTTTATGCATTTCTTTGAAAAAAAAACCGTCATGTGTTGTTTAATTTTTTGCGTTCATTTTTGATCACAGTAGGTTAGTTATTTGCCACGTCTAAAATGTAGTTTACCCATTCAACAAAACTTTACAAAGGTTAACATATTGAAAAAGTTTTTTTAAATCGACCGAATTTTTTTAAAAAGTTACTAACCATCAGTCACCATTTCAAATGAAACACACTGTATATGTTTCAAACTATACTATATACTTATATCTTTATGGAATTAATCAAAAATAATTCCCCCAATATTTATAAATTAAAAAAAAAGGGTTAGAATTTAATTTTTTTGGAACATGGATAAATTGTTGGATGAAACATAATTTATATTCGTCTCCTAATTTAACTATGTATGTATTACAAAAAATGCGTATTTAATATAACTTTATGGAATCGATGAAAAAAATTGACCAGATATTTATTTAATTCAAATACTGCCTAAAATGTGAAAAATACCTTCTATAAAATATTGTGACATTATACGGTATGTTCACGGATTTCCACCCTACAGGTACCAATATTTACTCAAAAATGTTCGATTTACGAAACCAAATTCTGGAATTTGCCTCTGCAAAAACTGAAAGTATGACCAGTGCAAACTTAGTAAAATCATTAATTTCTGTAATAATATTAAAGAAAACAAAGTTTATAATAGGTTTTTTTTTTTAATTTCTACCTGCAAATAATTTTTTTTTTACGCGGTTTCTATGAAATTTTATAATCAAGTGAATCAACTTTTCGATATATTTTTTTAAATTTTAATATTAATCTCTAATAGTAAATGCATTTCACTCTTATTACGTTTGCCATATAATAATAAGAAAACTTTATTCGCACCTGCAGACACAGGTGTATAAAAATAAATACATAGTTACATTGTCAATACTATTAAAAAGGTCGGGGTACGTGCTATCTTATCTTATCTCATGTTTTCCACATATACTCCTAAAACATCCTATACAGGGTGTGCAAGATAAGGATCAACAGTATGGGGATCTCGGAAACCGATAATATTAATTAATTTTTTTATTTAATAATGAAAAGTTAAACATTTCTAAAATTTTATCTAATATCATATATATTGAACCAAAAACAATAACATCTCTAAGAATGGCTGAAAAATAGCCGAAACTAGTTTAGTAAGTTAAAGAAATAATAAAAACAACAAAACATCTTTATATCTACACAATACCAGTAAGTACTATAATAAAGAAGGAAGACAATAATAAAAAATATAATAATAACTGTTACCCAAAATGGATGAACCTATAACAAAAATAATTCTTTATATTCTACTAATTACATTGTTAGAAAAACGTTTTCTGATTTTATGGAACTGATTTTTCGAATCAGTTTTGTCGAACAACTTAATTTTTATTAAAAAACGTGCGAAAAAATGGAATGGAATGAATTTTTATTTTATATTCCATGAAAATTAAATTATTTTCAGATTAATCGGTTTATTCAAATTTTGGAAAAACGACTCTATGGTACTGATGAAGTGAACTTTTAAATCACATTGAAATTGTATACCACAATTTGAGATTTTTGAATTTCTATAACTATCTACATAGAACTTTTTGTAACATGTTTCTTTGACTTTAAGAATTAAGGAAAACTGAAATACTTGAAGTAAAATCGAAATAGTTACGTAAAAATAACCAATATGTAATTTGTAGTTTAATTAATAGATTAATTCAATATCTGGAAGAACGACTGTATGGTACTTATGAAGTGAACGTTTAAATCACATTGAAATTGTATCACACTTTGAGATTTTTGAATTTCTATATCTATCTACATGGAACTTTTTGTAGTTTTTTTTTAACTTTAAGAATTAATGAAAACTGAAATACATGATTGTTGCACTGAAAAACAAAAAAATTACGTCAATTTAAAAAATAACCAATATGTAATTTGTAGTTTCATTAAACTTTTATCCATTACTTTTGTGAATATTTCAAGAAAATGTATTATCTTTGTGCCTAATTGAAATTTCATGAAATTAATGAACTTTCTAATTAGACGTATATAAGGCTTATAGGGGGTGCAACTTTTCATAGAGGGGCATGCACCCCCTCTGAAACAGCCTAGTTTCCCCCTGTATATCTGACTTCACAACGGTGATTCCGATAGCAGTTTTCCTTTTCATTAACTTGAATTTTGTTCTTCTCATGGTATTTATTAATATTCATAGTAAATTAGTTTCATAACTTCTTCTCATGGTAAATTTATTAATATTCATAGTAAATTATTTTAATAAATTTTCCTCGAGACCTTATGTTTGAACGTGTCACCAATGCGTGCAGCGGCTGCACAAACGCATCAACTCTTGAGCGGTCCCTAGAGGCGACTTAATCAGCAGCTGCACGTATTGTCGTACAAGCGGAACTGATTCTTACAGCGTAACACTATTTAATGATGAACACATTATAAAAAAAACTTATTGTTGTAATTACTACCAAGTTGATTTGGTCAATAATTATTGGTATTTCTAATTAATGTAGATGTGATTCGCAATGTGGTGTAGATGTTCTGTGGGTATCTGCCAAGCCATCGTTTCTCAACCTTTTAAGTGTCAAGGTGTTAGGGCGACCCCCTAAAAAGCCCAAAAATAAAGTAAACAACCTCACGACCCCCGAAATAATTAGGGGCTAATTATACAGCGTGTCCCACGAAAACGGTCCGTTGAAAGTTCATGGGGAAACACAAACCATAGTGTCGCATCTTAATATCAAACTAAATTATAATTTATTAGGAGTAATTAATTAGAAGGTTTTTTTCATACATACATTTTCTGACTGATTGCGACCCCCGTATATCTGATCGCGACCCCCCTGTTGAGAAACAATGGCTAAGCTAAATGGATACGTTCAAGGCTAAAATCTCTGCAAATTACTTGACCTGAGAGACAATGTTAGAGAGGCTGTCCACGTTATTCGCAATTTGCAGCGATATTTGCGACCGGACACAAAAAACAATGGCGGAATTATCGTTCCCGCAGGCGAGCCACATTATGAGCAAAAGCGTAAACATATTTACGCCGAATGTGCTGGCCCACCCATACCCAGCAAACAAAAAATAATACAGAAGCCACCGCGTATTAGATCAGCGCCGGCATAATGGACGCCCCCGACTTTTGTTTTCCGGGGCCGCCCACCCCCAGCGTCGCGACGCCTGGTGTAAATTGGACGCCGGCACAAAGTGCCGTCCCCCGCGTAACGAGCCCCGGCGACCCGGGGCCTCGGAAATGGCACTTTAAGGGCCCAAGGGCGCTCGAGTCCATTTGATACACATCAAATTACCTAATATTATATATAAATTAAAGAAAAACAGACGTGGCACGGCGGTAATTTCGAATGCCCACGGGGAAGAGCGAGATGTGGGAACTGTGCCTTTTAATATGCACGCAGTCGTCGAGCACACTCGAAGTTCAAAGAAGCACAAAAACAACGCTCGGAAATAATAACGAGCACGTGAAAAAGGATTCCGACAATCCTTCACATCCGGATCGTGCGGTGATATTATTACCATCAAATTAATCGGGGTTATAACATAACGTGTTTCTCCCATGCTATTACGTACCAATTTTAGCTCTTTGACACTTCCATTTGAGAATGGTAACGATGATATAATAAAGGGACCGTGTTACTACCACACCTCGAAAAACACTGGTGTAAATTTATAAAAACCACATCCTTTTACGCGTCACAAAGTTAAAAAAGTCATCAAATAATTTATGTGGAAAGCATAGATTTTATAGCATCCCACTATTAATCTGGAATATTTTAATACCGTCTCATCAATAATTCCATGCTCGCAATTTAATTTATTAGGGCGAATATCAATAAATTAGTTGCTCATCGATTTCGGTCACGGCGTACGCACATTTCCTGGCTCCAATAAATTCCGAAACACGTCGCACCGTTCCACCTCCGCTGTGCCCGTAAAAACGTCGGGAGAAGCGTAATTATTCAAATTATCGATTAAATCCTTTTTATTTTTAGATAACGAGTTTCTGACACGGCACGATAAAAATGTGACGGGTTTACTTAAAATTAAGTTATCTCTATCCGGTAGCTGACAGGAAGAAAATAGATAATGATGCAGATTAATTCATAACGCAGTGTATTTCACACTCCATTTCATACTGAGCGATAACAGTGGGTCGATTAGGCGGATACGTTTAGGCGGTGGGAAAACTAGTTTTTAAAGGAAACACCGCGATACATACCATTAACTGTGACAATTTTAAAGCTATTTTGCCTGCATTCAACCCTACCGGTTATTACTTGCGCCTCAAAGGGCCTTACAATTCCTGCATCCGTGCAGAAATTTGTTTGTCTCCTTCGCATCTGCGCTAAATTATTTCCTGACGTTTCAATGCGTGCAGCCACAAAGACACTTTAAGCTTGTTGTGACAAGCATGGGAGAGGTGCTTTATTTATATGTAAATAAACAGGTGGTGCCACCCACGACCGTCGCTGGGTCTTAATTTTAATTTCTGTTATTGCACCTCCAACGTGCGCCACAAACCACATCCCTTGCGCACAGTAATTGCGGATTTCATCCCTGAGACATGCCTTATACTGCAGTTTTCTGCCCCCGATGGCCGATATTTTAAAAGTTGAGCAGCAATTATAAAGTTTCGTTATTGATAACTCCTTAGAGCAAAGCTGGTCACTGCGCTATATCCGCAAACTGCTCCAGTTTTTGACTACAAATGGGAAAGTTGGGCAGCTGCGGAATTTACACGGTCCTAAAGTGCTCGAAATTTATTAATTACTGCAGAGATAGTTAAGGTACGATAAAATAATGGCTTCCAAATGAAGCAAACTAATCAAATAAGTTTATATTTATATCTCTTTAATTTTAATGGCCCATCTGAGTATTTATAAATCTTCTATGGAACCTTTAGATTTAAATCTAGATATAAATATGTAAGTGTAAACCACAGAGATCAATTACAAATTTTAGAAAAAACTTATAACTGTAGCCCCTCTAGTATCGAATTGTTTTATACAGTGAGTTTCACTCAATATTTTAATTGATTTTTTTACGGATTGAAGTTATTTTTTAGGGACGAGTGCAACTCTCCAAGACGCATCGTTTGATGTCCTCAAAACTGTTTTCAGTTCTTATACAAACATATCAATGATATGTTTGTATGTGATAAACAATCAATTTTTTGTATGAGAATACAACATAGCACTCATGTCTGCAATGCATGAGTGCTATGTTATTTTCATATACAAAAAATATGCAGTTTTAGATGATCTCTTACTTTTATTAACACATTACCAAAAAATCTGAAAAGTTCAGATTGTTGATTTTTGAACTTTTTCAAATCTATAAATATTGTTCGATGCGCAATAATTTTCTCGTTCAACTGATGCCACAACATTTTCTGTGGGTTAAACTGGTGGAAAAAATACCACCCAGTAACAGCTTCCGTAATTGATTTTAAATTTTAACTATGAAAGCCATAATTATCTTCAAATTCATTAAATGGAGAACCATCTATGTAAGGAATATATTTGGCATATTTAACTGTTTTTCATTAAAATTTCCATTGGGAACCACTCACTGGATATTAATTTACTCTTACACATGACATACTGGCACATTACCTAAAATACAAAATAAATTGCATTTATATTAATAAATATGCCGGTTCTTGGGACACGTACAAATGTGAATATTTAAAACAAAATTTTATAAAATTATTGACTTCTTTTATAAATTAGTTTAGCACATAATACTTCATGAAGAATAACTAAAACTAAAATGTCAAATTTTTGTCAATGCTATTAACTGGAAATCGTTAAATTTACTGCAAATGGTGAATGGTTTTCTTTCTTCTTTATAACGGATGAAACAAAAACAAACATTGTAAAACATTGTTAGAAAAAGGTGAAATTGTAATTGAAAACTACAATTTTTCATTGAAAATTGGAAATTTGTTATTGTAAATTAAACACTACAACGAAAATGATGGTTATTATAAATTATAAATTTATATAACAAACAAAATTTTATAAAACTATTGATTTCTTTTATAAATTAGTTTAGCACATAACACTTCATGAAGAATAACTAAAACTAAAATGTCAAATTTTTGTCAATGCTATTAACTGGAAATCGCTAAATTTACTGGAAATGGGGAAATTTTCATTCAAACTAGTAATTTTTTTTTTATTGTTTGCTTTCTTCTTTATAATGGATGAAACTATAACAAAAACTGTAAAACATTGTCAGAAAAATGTGAAATTATAATTGAAAACTACAATTTTCACAGAAAATTGGAAATTTATTATTGTAAATTAAACACTGCAATTAACACGGTAATTATTATAAATTATAAATTTATATAAAAAACTATTGATTTCTTTTATAAATTAGTTTAGCACATAACACTTCATGAAGAATAACTAAAACTAGAATGTCAAATTTTTGTCAATGCTATTAACTGGCAATCGCTAAATTTACTGGAAATGGTGAAATTTTCATTCAAATTCATTAAAAAATATATTGTTTTCTTTCTTCTTTATAACGGATGAAGCTATAACAAAAATTGTGAAACATTGTTAGAAAAATGTGAAATTGTAATTGAAAACTACAATTTTTCATTGATATTTGGAAACTTCTTATTGTAAATTAAACACTGCAATGAAAATGATGATTATTATAAATTAGAAGTACTTAAAATTTACTGGCAATCACAATTTTTGACTGGAAATTTTTCATTGAAATTTATAATATATTTATCGTATATTATTAAATGTAATAAAAATTATAAATTTTCATTGGAAATTGCAAAGTTTAACCATAAATTAAACATTGCAGTGCAATATATAATTTTTTCATCATGAAGTTAAACGTTGACTGGCAACTGCAAAATTTCTATTATGAAAATTATATAAAATGATGAAGTTTTAATTAAAACTTGCAAAAAACTGTTCAATTATAAAATTGTAATTGAAAACTACAAATTTTCATTGGACAAACATATAATTTTTTTCATCATGAAGTAAACATTTTAATGGCAACTGCAAAATTTCATTTTCTGTGGTCAAAATTTGTACTAGAAATGGAAATGTAAATGGAATCTACACATTTTCTGTGGATTAAACTGGTGATAAAAAAATATCACGCGGTAACAGTTTCAGTAATTGATTTTAATGTTTACCTGTTCAAATCATAATTTTCCTCAAATTCATAAAATTGGCAACCATCTATGTAATTAATATATTTTGCATTTTTAACTGTTTTCTATTAAAATTTCCAATAAGAACCACTCACTGGATCTTAATTTACTCTTACACATAAAATACTGGTAGGTAAATTACTTAAAAGATATAACAGATTGCATTTATATTTTACACATGAAATACTGGTACATTACTTTAATAATTAATTGCATACGCCAGTTTTTGAGCTATATAAATATAAATATTAAACACAAAATTTCAAACATTATTGATTTCTTATATAAATTACACAAAATTTCAAACATTATTGATTTCTCAAATAAATTAGTTGAAAACATAACACTTGATGAAGAATCGAAAGATTATAACTAAAATATCAAATTTTTGCCAATGCTATTAAATAAAAATTGCTACATTTTACTGGAAATGATTAAATTTTCATTGAAACTTGTAAAACATTATTCAAAAATAGTGAAATTGAAAACGACAATGTATCATTGAGAATTGCAAATTTAATATTACCGAATACTTTAAACCACTAATTGGTAGATTAATATCGTAGGTATCTAATTCTATAATTTTATCATTTTTGCAAAACCGTAAGTAGCTTTAATTTGCCCTAGACAATAAACTTGGAACTCCCGGTATAAATATGAATATTAAACACAAAATGTGAAAAATTATTGATTTCTTATATAAATTAGTTACATAACACTTGATGAAAAATCGAAAGATTATAACTAAAATATCAATTTTTTAACAATGCTATTAAATGAAAATTGCTTAATTTCACTGGAAATGATAAAATTTTCTTTGAAACTTGTAAAAAAATATAAAAAAATTGTGAAATTGAAAACTACAATTTTTTATTGTAAATTGCAAATTTGTTATTGTAAATTAAACACTGCAATGCAAATAGTGATAATTTTAAATTACATGTATGTAAAATTCACTGGCAATCACATTTTTGTTACTGGAGACTGTAACTCATTGAAATTTATAAAAGAATTATCGAAATAATAAAATGTAATCGAAAATTATATATTTTCATTGGAAATTGCAAAGTTTAATTGTAAATTAAACATTGCACTACAATATACAATTGTTTATTGTTTTCTTCTTAATTGGAGTACTTACTGGTAGTTTATATATAAAGATGTTTTCTTGTTTTTATTATTTTTATTACGTCTTCTCGTAAGGTCAACTTGCTAGTATAGACTATCTTTCAGCCATCTTCAGAGGATATTTTTTTTTAGTTTAATATATTCAATATGAGATAAGATTTTTATAAATGTTTTGACAGTTTAAATAGTTTATTTATTGTCGAATAAATATCTAATATAAAAAAAAACCTCTGAAGATAGCTGAAAGATAGCCGAAACCAGCTAGTAAGGTCATGAAGACGTAATAAGAATAATAAAAACAAGAAAACTTCTTTATATATAAACTACCACCAGTAAGTACTCCAATTAAGAAGAAAACAATAAAAATATAATAATAACTGGTATCCAAAATGAATGAAAATATAACAAAAATATAATTTTTTCATCATGAAGTTAAAATTTTACTGGCTACTGCAAAATGTCTATTATGAAAATTATATGAAATCATGCAATTTTAATTAAAACTTGTTAAAAATTGTTCATTTATGAGATTGTAATTGAAAACTACAAATTTTCCTTAGAAATTGCAATTTTTTTATTCTGAATTAAACTCTGCAGCGAAACTACATATTCAAATGATTTTTATTATAAATTTTTTAATACGTATTTATTATCTTACTGGTAATCGCTATTTTTTACTGGAAATGATGAATTTTTCAGCGAAATTTATAAAATATTTATCGAAAATTATGAAAATTCTAAATTTTTATTCCAAATTACAAAAGTCTTATGGCAAATTAAACATTGTAGTGCAATATCTAATTTTTTCATCTTGAAGCTCACATTTTACTGGCAACTAGCAAAATTTCTGTTATGAAAATTATACGAAATTATATACAAAAAACTTGCAAAAAACTGTTCAATCATGAAATTGTAATTGAAAACTACAAATTTTCATTGGAAACTGCAATTTTTTTATTGTGAATTAAACTTTGCAGTGAAAATGCATATGAAAATGATTATGATTATAATATTTTCAATACGTATTTAATATTATTTTGATAATCGCTACTTTTTACTGGTTAAAATTTTCAGCGAAATTTATAAAATATTTATTGAAAAATATGAAATGTAATTGAAAATTGCAAATTTTCATTGGACATTGCTAAGTTTAATTGCTAATTAAACATTGCAGTGCAATATATAATTTTTTTTATCATGAAGTAAACATTTTACTGGCAACTGCAAAATTTCTGTAGAAATGGTGGAACATTGTATTGATACTTATAAAATATGAAACGATAATTATGATATTGTAACCAAAACTATTAATTTTCATTGAAAATAGCGAAACTTGTAATTGTATCGAGTGATTCAAAACGCTATCATCAAAGTTGCCATGATAAAAAATGACAGATATAAAATGTATGTCTTAACAAACAGATTCTAGGAGTTCGAATATGTGAATGTGAAATTAAAAAGAAGGAAATTATGACATACGAAATCTTTTTCATGGCATGCTTTAATGAAAGATTTTTTGATCACATGTTATATTAAATACTTCAGTGAGGACAATTAAAAAATTGTCTTTGATTTGAAATTTTATTGGCAACTGCTAATTTTACTGGAGATGATGAGGTTTAATTGAACTTTGTAAAAATTTGTTCAAAAATGATGAAATTGTAATTGAAAAATATACATTTTCATCGGAAATTGCAAATTTATTATTGTGAATTAAACACTGCAGTCAAAATGATTGTGATTAAAAAAATTTAACACGTGTTTTACATTTTACTGGCATTCGCTATTTTTTTTTTTTACTGGAAATGATAAATTTTTCATTGAAATTCAACAAATATTCATCGAAAATTATGAAATGTAATTGAAAATTCGAAATTTTCTTCGGAATAATTCTCATGCTCATTGCTAAACTTTTATTGTAATTGAAACATTGCAGTGTAATATGTATAATAATGTCGACAGAAACTGCAAAAATATATTATATTATATTATTCTTGGAGAAGGAGATATAAATAAGACTTATTCCGAATCACAACTTAATTTTAAATTCCTGTTCAATTAAGAAATTCGTGTTCTTTTTATTTTAGAGCAAATTCAGTTTATTCTATATGGAATTTCGCGATGTATAATGTTGTTTCACAATAGTGCTATCAAATACAAAAGTAGAACATCTCTAAACTTCATTATTTTTCAGTAATAATGATCGAGGAACGTGTCATAACTCAAAAACAAAAATTTAGGATTTATAATAAAATTAGTACCTACTTATTTTTAAAAACTTTTGAAAAAGTATTTTTCTAAAATAATTTTATTTTCTGAAATAATAAATAAGTATATCCCATACTTTTTTACAGATTGTATATTAGATCACGTCACGACGAATAATGAGTTTATTTTCAGAATTTTACTGTTTATTTAGAGAAAATTCCGTAAAAGTTTATTCTTTATAGAATTTCGCGATATATTTATAGTTTATAATAGTGCTACCAAAAACAAAATTGAAAATCTCAAAACTTATTACTGAAATATAATGATCAAGGAACCTGTCGTAACTCAAAAACAAAAATTGTAGATTTATAATAAAATTAGTACCTACTTATTTTTGAAAACTTTTGAAACAAGCATTTTTCTAAAATATTTTTATTTTCTAAAATAATGAATACGTTACGTATATTCCATACTTTTCACACCTTGTATGTTAGATCAAGTCACGAATAATGAGTTTTTTTTCAAATTTTTACTGTTCGTCTTAGTTTCACTGTGATAATTTATTATTTCTTACAAAATATAAAAGCAAACTATATACGACAGGACAATAACTGCAGCTCATAAATGTATATGTAGTATGAAGGAATAATTAAATTTCCTTCATTGCAAGTACTAGAAGTCGGAATAAAAGTTAAGTGTGTTGGCTGAACTATAAAATCAGTTCAGATTATACGTTAAAATTGCGTCCGCTAGCGTTTCGATTTTATAACTAATGCCGTATGGCATTAATATTAATCTCCATACTAAATTTAATTGCGCACATAAACATTTTATATTATATATTATTACATATAGCAGCAGCTGAACGAGATATTTGTACGTAATAAATGCAGGGAGATAAATTAAATTATTACGCCCGCATTCCAATGTTTCTGTGTGTATTTTTTGTAGATAAATCACAACATTTTCATCTTTATTAGAAAATTATGCAAAATATCAACAATAAATCGATTAATGCATAAATTTCTGAATATATTACTAAACTGCTAGTTATAAATGTGGAAACCTACGAATATACAGTGTTGAACAGCCATGTGGAATTAATTTAGTATTTCGTAAAATTAAACGAAATTTTTCTTATGTAAGGTTAAGTTATGTTAGGTTAGATATACAGAATAAAAGGGTTATGAGATAACTAATGTATGAAATAAAGTTACGCACTTTTTAAAATTTTCAAAATTGTTTTTATTGTTCACGACAATTGTTTCACGACAATTGTTATGAGATAAAACTATAAAATATTAGGGTTGCCATTTAAAAGAAAAAAATTCGATGACGTCATAACTTAAAAACAAACGGTGACATAAATTTTAGATTTATATCAAAATGTGTATTTTCAAAATTAGAATGAGGATTTTTTCAAAATATTTTCAATTTCAGAAATACTGAATTTATTCCATTTTACTGTTCCACACTGTATACTTACTCTTATATCTTAAAAAGGCGAATATGAATAGTTAACAAGTTTTAGCAGCTACATTTTTATGCTCATATATAGTACCTATGTGATAACAATTTAATCGAATACATTTTGTTTTTACATGAAATTTTGTTGCTTTGCGATTTTTATGAAAGCAACTGACATGAATGTTTTTTGCTTAGCGATTTTTATGAGAGCAACTGACATGAAAAATCACGAGCTTTTAGGCCAGTGATTTTGTCGTATTGTTGTTTGATTTAATGATTAAAAATAGTTTAGAAAAGTCCATGGACACGATTTTAGTTTTCAAAATTTTTATTTTTTTTATAAATGTAAAATTTTTGTTATCATTTAGTTTTGAGTTATGACGTCAACGATTTATCTTTTAAATGGCAATCCTAATATTTTAAAACTTTATTTGATAACAATAAATTATAAAAAAATAAAAATCGCGAATAAGTGACAAACTTCAATATACTAAAAACTAAATATATTCTGAGATAATTGCCATCACATATCGATGAATTTCTTTAAAAACTTTGTGTGTCCAGTTTGTAAAATTTTTCACTAGAGACATAAAACTATTTAGAAAACAAAATGTTGTTAGAACCAGAAAAGTAGGTATACAAAATTTGTAATGAATTTCTTTAAAAATTTTGTGTGTCTTAGATTGTAAAATTTTTCACTTGACACATAAAACTATTTAGAAAACAAAATGTTTTTAGAACCAGAAAAGTAGGTATTGAAAATATGTACCGAAATCTTTTTATAGTCTTTTCTCATAGACATACGAAGTTTTAGTAGGAGTGGAATACTCATTACAAATTAATTGCAGGCATAAATAGTTTAACTATCTCCATGTAAGTATCTAGGGTGGGAAAAGTATTCTTTAAATAAAATATACAAACTACAGTATCTTTAATCTTTTTGTGTGGCTACTTTTGTGGACAGAATAAGTTAAAATCGAATCTTGATTCCTGATATAGTTTTATGTACAAGCTGTGTGTGGAAATGTGGGCGTAATTGAGCTGGGAAATGTCCATATGATTCCAGTTAATCTTTATTTAATAGTGTTACACATATGAATAAGATATGTAGCTGCATTACATGTAGATCATCTAATGGCATGAGGGAATAGTCAATGCAATTGATATTTCTTTGAATTTTGCCCTAGATTCGTGAATATTTAATGATAATCGGCACGACTAAAACCCACAAAAAAGTTATATAAACTGCTGGAACATATCATTATTTCATTTCATTAATTACACATCAATAATAGATTACATTCGCGTTTATGTATTTTATATTAAGTATGTCATTTTAATGGCAATTATAATTTCTTTAATAATACAGTATGCGCCTAGAATAAATTGTAGTGAAGTATATGCAACCAACCATATGCACAGTGCCATATTTAGTATAGTGCGAATGCTTGATTGCCTAAACTTCTAAACTACGACTAGAAAAGTTGTTTGTTAAAATATAATTATTTTTGCAAATTTAAGAATATTTTGTTTATTATTAATGTTATTTAAACTGTTACCTGATTTGTCTTTCTGTAAGATGAAGTAGGGAAACTTGCCTTTTAATCTGAAACAGAAAACGTAAATATTAAAATGGGATGATACGTATTATGAATCGACATGATTTATAAAATAAAATGAATCCATATAAAGTTATAATGTTGATAGAACTATAGATCAAAGTGGAAGCGTAAACTCACTACAGCATAAGAGTTTAATTCCAGCAATATTTGTTTACACTAAATTGCTCTTCATAAGTAATTCCAGAATTCCTGGAGAATTTTATTGGTACCAAGCAAAATTCTTATTTATTTATTCCTTTGCCTATCTACCTTTCGGTGTAAAGCATACATTATTAATTTTTGCAATATTCTCTCCACTTCCTCCTATAGTAGTAGTAACAATATTTTATTGGCTATCGACCTGCGGTCTTTCCGCCTTCCTCCTATATTTTGTTAATTCCTTTATTTCTTCCCATGTGTTGTTGCCTTGTTGCCTTTTCTTTAAGCGCTTATTGCACTTCCACTCTTTTGTTAATTCTTTGAAATATTGTCTCCATCTTTCCATTATCTTGTCTTCAGTCGTGATACTTGTTCCATTTTTATCTCTTATGTTCATAATGTTGTGTTCTATTTTTGTTTTGGTAGCTTTAGTGTTCCGTAGAATAGTTTTTAGTTCTGCCCAAAATTCTCATTCATTCTTTCACTAAATTTTGTCCATGACTTTTGTTTTGCTACTTTTATTATTATGAAAATCTAAAATTTCTTGACAGCTCTAAAAACGTGTCAAATAAGGCCAGACCATATGCAACTCAAAATACTTTAATTCCAAAAGTTTACAATAAACTTCTCTTCGCGAATAATTCCAGAATTCAAAGAAAATAAGGCCAGGCCAAATGTATCTCAAAATAGTTTAGTTCTAAAATATGTAATCTAAACTTCTCTTCGTGAGTGCTTCCAGAATTCAACGAAAATAATGCCAGACTATATGTAACTCAAAATGTTTTTGTTAAATGACAAAGTTTTTGAACTAAACTTCTCTTCGTGAGTAATTCTAGAATTCAAGCAAAATTATACAAAGATTCCTATCTGGCTAATTCTAAAATTCCTCGCTAGAATTGACCTTTAAAAATCATTTGCTGCCAGATCAGCTGTTACCTCTAATTTGTGCCTCTGCAATATAAATGACATTGAGGCAATGGTGAACTAAACCAAGATTATTTACGAAACTCGTGCATCTGGAGAATCTGGAGCAGCACGATCTTCAGGAAAACAGCACAGCGGCCGAAAAGGCACTTGGTAGCACTTGTGGCGACGTATTTATGCGTTCAGGTGGACCCGCACTTTGACCCCGATCACACGTAATGGGGTTCAAACGCTCGACTTTGGCGTCCCAAACGCGCGCGAGTCTACAAAAACAAAGCCGCAATTTCATCCGAGACAGGCAATTACTTACAGTTACTCATAATGGAGCTGGCCGCTTGATATTATTGTTAAACGCCATTGAGCGCACCGATCTAAAAAGAGTATCTCTTGCATAGTGCTGAAGAACGTACGAGGAATGACGCTGGAACGCGGCTATCGCACAGCTAATTGCTCATTGTTTGCCGAAGAGCCGAGACACATCCATATTTGAAGATGTGATTTGTTCCTGGTGGATAAGAAAAGCAAACACGTAATTGTGTTAGAATAGTTTTATTTGTTTTCGTAATTTCCATATGTTTTCCGCATTGTTTTACAGGACTGCAAATCGTTTGCATTCAACTGTTATTAACAACAAAAAGCAGGCGAATAATAAATAAATTTTTATTTTTATTAATAATAATTATAATTAAATATTAAGAAGATATGAAAAATATCAGCAATATTACATACATCTAGTGAAATTTACATCACCCATAACTAAACATTTTAACACCTAAATTGAAAAACTAAATTTATAATTTCATTTGCAAATTTTTTATCCAGAAGGTAAACAATAATTAATGATTTCATATGTTTTTTGAAATTTCAGTTACTATTTCGGTTGAAGACCTTCGCTACCTCGAGTCCAAGATCACCCACATTCTTTTCGAACTTGGGAAATAATCTTGGTCCAAGCCATAAATATAGATCAAGTAAATAGCGTTTATAAATAGCGACCAAGATTTAATTAATTAATAAATATCAACAGTGACCAAGATTATTTCCAAAGTTGCTGAGAAGATAGAATTGGCTGAAAAATGAAGTAAATTTCATTTCAATAATACCATATTATATAAATGGATACAAATTTTGAAATCCGGCAAATTTGCGCTTACGGTTAGCGTTGGTGGGCGACCAAATATGGGGATGATTAATAAAAATAAATCACATCAATACACACATTACTAATTAATCATTGCCAACAATTAATTAACAATATCCTGCAATGAATAGGAATAGGAAGAAAGGAATGTAATACTTCCTTTAAGCCATTACGAAGTAGATACCTCCAACATTGATCAATCAATCCTTTTGGGCATTCATTTACGCAATGATTATGCAATTACTGATTTTATTGAATGCAATTTTGAAACCTATTTACCAAAAATCAATAATTTTATTGTATGTACAATAGATTTAAATTTGCTCCTCAATGTTTCAGGGCAACGAGACTTTCCCAAGGTGAATCGTGTGATGACGATCTTATATTTTATTATACCCTTTGCTGATTACCGATTTTACCAAATATCGATAATCCCCCTAATTTACCTGAGGCCCACCCAATTGAAGACTTTGAAGTCTTGAAAAGTGCCCATTTATCTTGCAAAGTATATGATGGAGGGTGGCAAGCCGATAACGAAGAACAACTAATGCGAAGAAAAAAATAAGGTTAAATATTGTGTGCCAAAACTTTTGAGACATACGTTAGTACTTGTAAATTGCAAGTCCGCCTAATAGATTTTTTTTCTTTCTGGTTACATGAGTAAAATAGGGCTTCAGGCGAGATCTCTCATGTATAAAATAAAAAGATAACGGCATCAGTGAATTGGGCAGCTTTATTTACACCAACAGTTCAACATTAGAGAAATCATTATAAACCCAGAGGTATTTTAATGTTCATCAATTCAGTTGTATTGTAAATCAGGCCCTCCGTTCACAGACAGTACCTTTAATGTGTAGCACTTTTCAGATGTACATTCTGGAAGTGTTACGGTTTCAGGTGATGCTGGAAAAATCTGTCAAATGCATATTTTATTGAGTAAGATCTAATGTGTACTTCATTTTACTAAATTACTTATCACTTACTCATTAAAATATAAATCATTAAAAAAATGTTTGTTTAGTAGGTCCCCTATTTGTTATTCTGTTACGTTTGGTGGTTCATCATTGTGTTTACTTTGATTGAAATGTTTGTCGTACCAGTCTTTCACGTGGAGGTGGAAGCTGTTTTGAAATGGTTTGCGAATCAAGTGCTCATTGGAGGATTTAGCACCTGAGATGACCCAAGTTGCCAATGCAAATGAATAAAGTATCTATCTATCTATCTATCTATCTATCTATCTATCTATCTATCTATCTATCTATATATATATATCTATCTATCTATTTATCTATCTATCTATCTATCTATCTATCTATATATATCTATCTATCTACCTATCTATCTACCTATCTATCTATCCATATATCCAATCAATTTTTAACAAATTTGAATTTGTTATTTATTGTTATTATTATTTTACTTTTATGTTATTGATATTACTATTATTATTATTGTATTATATATTGTTATTGTATTTAATTGACATGATGATATTATGTTTAATGACGATGTAATACTCTGTAAAGAGTCGTACTCCTAATAAACCGAATACTGAATACTGAATCGCCTGTTACTTATTACAAATTTCAATTTTTTTTCAAAAAAATCCGAAGAAAGTAGAAAACCAGAAATTTTGCAGAACATAATATTATCAAAATAATAATCATAGATGATTTTGGAGATAATAGTCATGGAGATGGGCAGGCCATGTGGTAAGGCAGGATTCCTATAGATGGACTAATAGAATTATGAAATCGAGACCAAGAGCATCCAAAAGGAATATCGGCAGACCACAGAAAGGGTGCCTCAGGGACGTGAAGGAGGTGGCCGGAAAACGGTGGCTACAAGTGGCAATAGACAAAGAAACTTCGAGGAAAGCTTGGAAGAGGTCTATATCCAAATGTGGATAAATCAAGGCCGACAAATCATGTGAAGAGAATCATAGTTATATTAATATCAGATGAAAAACTTTAAATATTTTCGATCAAATATCATTAATTTCAATAAAGTTGCACAATATTTTATAAAGGTTTCAGTAATTTCCAACCAGTTTTATGGAGATTAAGTATTTACAAAATATACAATTATCAAGAAAGTTAAAATGTTTAGAATTTTACTCAAAATATCTAAAGTATTACAAGGTAAATTTTAAAAACGTTATACAGGCATTCTTATATTGCAGACGAGTGAAAATTCAGAACATTTTGAATGTTCTGATTTTATCGTATTGAATGTTATTGAATTTTTATGGAGATTGAATACTGCGAAAAATATATCAACTGTTAATGAAAGTTGTCTAGTCTAAAAATGAAAATTTTTCTCAAATTTACAGAAAATTGCTCGAAAATACACTCGAAACTAAGAAATTAAAACACCAAACAGTCTAACAATATTAAATGAAACATAAATAAACAGAAATTACATGAACAGAAGTATTAGAGGTAAATTTAATTTTTTTCAAAAATATCTGAAGAATGTGGAAAGCCCAAAAAGTTGCAGAAAGTCATATATTTTATCAAAATAATTATCACAGTATATAAAAAAAAAAACGCGAAAGTTTCAGCATTTTCAATCAAATATGATTACTTACAATAAAGTTACATAACATTTTATAAAGGTTTCAGAAATTGCCGACAAGTTTTGTGGAGATTAAAAATTTACAAAAAATGTAATTATCAAGAAAGTAAAAATATCTAGAATATTACTCAAAATATCTAAAGTCTATACAGGCGTTCTGATATTGCTGATGAGTGAAAAACCAGAACGTTTTATTGATTTTTTATGGAGAATGAACAATTTTAAAATCCAAAATTTGCATTTATCAAGAATGTTAAAGTGTCTACAATTGTAATTCAAATATCTAAAGTATCAGAAGATTCAGAAACTGTGAACAATATATCAGCTATTAATAAAAATTGTCTAAAAATGTAATTTTTTCAATGTTTGCAAAAAGTCTATAAAAATAGTTTCGTATATTTCTCAAATTTGCGGAAAATTTCTCGAAAATACACTAAGAAATTAAAACACCAAACAGTCTAACATTATTAAATGAAACATAAATAATCAGAACAGAAATGAACAGAAGTATTACAGACAGAAGTATTTCATTTTTTTTTTCTAAAAAAATCCGAAGAAAGTGGAAACCCCAAAAAGTTGCGGAAGATCAAAATAATTATCAAAGTATATAAATAAGTACGCGAAACTTTCAGCATTTTCGATCAAATATGATAACTTTATTGTAATAAAGTTACATAACATTTTATAAAGGGTTCAGAAATTGCCGACAAGTTTTATAAAGATTAATAATTTACAAAATATGTAATATCGGATTGATGAGGCTGATACATGATGAAACTCGATGTTAATATATAAATAAAACACAATTAAACATTTAGTGAAACACCAATTGTGTTTTAATTATATATTAAAATATCTAATTATCAAGAAAGTTAAAATGTCTAGAAATTTACTCAAAATATCTAAAGTATTACAAGGTAAATTCCATAAACCTTATACAGGCGTTCTGATATTACAGATGAGTGAACAAACAGAACATTTTATTGAATTTATATGAAGATTAAACATTTTTAAAATCCTAAATATGCACACAAAATATCTAAAGTATTACAAGGTAAATTTCAAAAACCGAAAACAAGCAGTCTAATATTGCAGACGGTGAAAAACCAGAACATTTTATTGAAGTTTTATGTAGATTGAATACACTAAAAATCGAAAATATGCAATTATCAAGAATGTTATAATGTCTAGAATTGTAAATACATTTTTAAAACTAAAAATGTTAAAGAATGTTAAAATGTGTAGACTTTTAATCCGAATATCAAAAGTATCAGAAGATTCAGAAACTGTGAACAATATATCAACTACGAAAATTGCTTGAAAATGTATTTTTTTCAATATTTTCAAAAAATCTATCAAAATAGTTTCGAATATTTCTCATATTTACAGAAAAATGTACGAAAATAGAATAAGAAACTAAAACTCCAAACAGTTTGAGACTAAGCAATAGATATGAATTGAAAAAAAAATGTATAAATGTGTAAATGTATAAATGTAAATAGAAATGCTGTAGAAAGAAAATCATTTACAATGTGCCACTACATAATCATGAAGGATAATGTCAATATAAGATTAAACTGCAAAAAGTTTTTTCTATTAATATTAAAAAATATTATATAGTAAATAATATGAAATAAAACATGTTGTTTAGAAGAAATGAATTACTGAACTTATTTAATGAATTTTTTCAAAGTATGAGGAATATTAGTACGTTTGCATGTAATATAGTCAGTTTCAAAAAGTTCTGTGACACAGTTATAAGTAAAAAGTAAAAAACCATTTGTTGTTATTAGCTTGATTTTAATTTATTCTAATTGAAATGTTCACATATTATTTAAATATCGTCCGTATTTCTTCTTTTTTATACATGTACTCTTGGGTCTTTCCCGTTGATTTCAATAAAAAATATATATATTTTGAAATAATCCGAAAATTCTCAGAAAAATGTTCAAAATTAACAACACATCTCTGGTTGGCATTGATGACACAACTTCAAAAAGTTCAAATTTGATTTTATGTCAAACAAATGTCTACTGATGTAAAAAGGTGCAAACAAGTGCAAATACTCCTTTCTATAGATGGAAAATGATTAAAATGGGCTACGACACATTAAATATCGTGAAGGATAATGTCAATACAAGATTAAACTCCAAACATTTTGGCTTAAATAATATTAAATGAAACATTTTTTTTTAGAAAATATCAATTACAAATTTTTCAAACTATGAGAAATATTCCGGAATATTCCGGAAATTTTCAGAAAATTGTACGATAGTAACAACACATCTCTGATTGGCATTGATAGTGATACCTACAACTCCAAAAATATAAAATTTGCTTTTATTGCAAAAAGTGTTTTTTGTTCTAAAAAAGTCGAAAGAGCTTAATAATATAATTACTAATTGTTGGTGCAATAATACATAATATACTGAGATTACTGAAGAAAATATTTTAACCAGAACAAGAAGAAGACAATACATGGAGAATTCGGATTTTTCCACATGCTAAATGATTTAATAAAAGACAGATACATTGTAAGAGACATCTCTGGTTGGCATTGTTGACACAACTCCAAAAATTTCAAATTTGCTTTTATGTTAAACACATGTCTACTGAGTCAAAAAAAAAGTTCAGAAAAGTGCAAATACTCATTCTATAGTTTGGTAATAGTTTAGTAATAGTTTATTGGTGCAATAACAGTAATGTAACACAAGTCAATACAATAAAGTAGAGTACATAATAATCAAAACTAACAAATTGAGACAGATTTAAACAAATATACAATAGAAAGAAAATCATTACAATGGGCTACTACATATTAAATATCGTGAAGGATAATATCAATATAAGATTAAACTCTAAAAAGTTTTGGCTTAAATATATAAAATGAATATTTTTTTGTAGAAAAAATCAAGTAAAAAATGTTCAAACTATGAAGAATATTTCAGAATATTCGGAAAATTCTTAGAAAGTTGTACGAAAGTAACAACACATCTCTGATTGGCATTGATAGTGATACAACTCCAAAAATTTAAAATTTGCTTTTATTGCAAAAAGTGTGCATAAAAGTCGAAAAAGCTCAACAATATAATTACTAATTGATGTTGCAATAATCCATAATATAATGAGAATATTGAGAAAAATATTAGCATGAATAAGTCATCAGCAAAAGTACATTCTGCTATCACTATTCTTTTCATTTTATAGTATCCTATTTCTACCTTCTTGGTGTTATCCTTGATTTTTTTCATTAAGTTGTCTAGGACTATAATAAAGAGCAGAGGGTTTAAAGCGCCCCCTTGTCGAAGGCTTTGTGTGGTTGTGAAATGCTCAGATGTTGCATTATTTCGTCGGCTTGGTGTTACAAGGTTGCATGTAACATTTTTTTTAATTTTTAGTTCTATAGCTTTGGAGGGCTATATGTTTTCAAAGCGGGACCTTTCAACTTGTTGGAAGATTAAAATTGGATCATTAGGAACCTATGATAAAAACATATCTATTGAGAGTGCAAAATTTATAATTTTTTGATATAGCAAACATATTTAAAATCGTTATTCCCAAATTTACAAATTTGCACATACAACCTTGTAACATTAAACCGACGATATCTCCTTACGTAGTTTTCTGTAGTTTCATACATACTCTTGATTGCTTTTATTAAATGCGCTTACATCTTCCTTTCTTCAAGTATTTCCCACACTATGGCTCTTGGGACTCTATCAAATGCCATTTCTAAGTCCTCGAATATCATGTATAGTTTGTTGTTTTGTCTTAATATTTTTTCTGTCATCTTTTTCATTGTGATCTTTTTAATTGTGAATATATCGTCTTGTGTTGAATGTCCTTTCATGAATGCACTTTGGGACTTTTCCATTGTTTTTTCAATTTCCTTTCTTAGTTGGTTCTCTTGTATTGATTTATACAGTTTTGCCGCTGTGCACAGCAGGGATATTCCCCTAAAGTTGTTGCAATTTTTACTGTCTCATTTTTTATGTATTGGGAAGATCACTGCTTTTTGCCGGTCTGCTGGTATTTTTCCTGTTTCCCTTATTCTATTTTTTAACTGTAGTAGTAATTGTTTCCCATCCTTTCCTATGTATTTCAGCTGTTCAGATTTGATTTTGTCGTGACCTGGAGCTTTTCCGTTCGTTAAGTTCTTTAGTGCGTTTTCTAACTATTATTCTGTTATAGATTTCTTTACTTCTTCTGTTTCGTTACTATTTTCTTGTTCCTCTTCGTTTTCATGTGCTTCATCGGTTGTCCCTTTTCCAGACAGAAGCTCTTGGAAGTGCTCTTTCCATCTGTTCATGATTTCTTTATCCTCTTTCATTAGTACACCATGTTTATTTTTGAGTAGCTTTAGGTTTGTTTGTTGTTCCTTTCTGCAGCTTTTCAGTGTTCTGTAGAATAGTTTTTGATTTCCTTTAAAATGTTCCTCTAATTTGGTTCCGAATTCCTCTCATTTTCTGTATTTTTCCTTGCTTTTTAATGCGTTTACTCTCTTTCTTTGCTGCTTGTATATTTTGTAGTCTTCTTCGTTTTTTTGTGGCTACGTATTTTATCCATTTTAGTTTTTCCTAACTTCTTCCTTCACTTCTTTGTTCCACCAGCTTGTTTGTTTTTTGTTTGGTGCACTTTTAGTTTTTCCACAGGCGTGTTTTGTTGCCTCTCTTACTATATGTTTGAAATTGACCCTTGATAAAACTGAAAAACTTTTCTTTTAAAATTTACAATTTTGAGTTGTGTCACTAGAAATGCCTTGATAAAAAAATAATCAAATTAAAAAAAGTAAAACTCTAACTCTTTACACTGGATGTAATTGGATTATTATATGGATGGGTAGGGTAACATGATGGTTAATTGGATGGGTTGCATAAGTGGATGCTTAAATGATATATTATTTTTGGAAATAAATATTATATTTATTATTGTTTGTCAAGATCACGTTTATGCGTTATGCGTTAATTATAAGTTATTATTTTTGAAAATAAATATTATATTTATCATTGTTTGTCTAGATCACGCTTATGCGATATGTGTTAATTATAATCATTAAACTCACGCGCACGTCAGCGTTAAAGTATGCGTTAGCTAGTGTAAGATCAAACATTTGTAATATGTGTTAGCGTATTGCAATCTACAAGAAGCGACGTTAGAAATCATTAGTTTCGAACATAAAATGTTGTAATGATACATTGACTGTGGTTACAATTTAATTTTTGGCAAAAGAAAATTAATCACCAAATAAGCATAAATCTGGCGGTTATTTCGAGGCTGAAGGCGTGTTTCTTGTTGGCGTCTAGGTTTAAACTCTCAGTTGAACCCGGGCCAGAAAAAAAACCGTGATTAATGGTCAAGTTTAAGGAACACGATTTTCGCATAAGACAGGCGGGATTAAGCTCGATGTTAATGAAGCGGTTATGAAATTGCTAATAGCGCCCCTAAATCCCCGAACAATGCAACAATGGTGCACGAGCTATTTCGCGACTTGCACGTTTTCTCGGGTGCAACGGACCTGTACTTATGTGTGTGCATAATAGATTCCCGAATTCGCTAGGCTCGACGGCACACGAGGCGCAGGAGAAAAAAAATTGACCGGCCAGTATTAACATTGCAAATTTATGCAAAATAATAAAGCATTGCATTAGTTGTATTTATTTTTAAATTGCGCATGCGAATGCTGTTAGTATAAATTTCAATGCATTTGCAAGAATTATAATAAATTATAATTACGCCTCGCCTGACTCCCGTTTCTTTGCCGGGCGCTTTCAATTTGCATCACCTTTAATTGAATCTCTCCTAGGTGGAAGTATCATCATCTCCCACCCCCGATGAAACCTAACCTCATCAAAGAGCGCACAGCCTCCACAATTGTGATCTAATGAAATGTTTGGTCGAATGTTGCGAATGACAAGTAGGAAACGAGCTTTTTGATGTCTCAATGCGCCAGACCGACGCTCTCCTGCGTTTTAATGGCATTTAGCATCCGCTGTGTCTTTGACTTTGCATTCAAATGCGACTTCTTTAATCAGCGTGCCACCCCTACACAGTTCACTTCATATTTTATTTCGCCACTGCTGAACCCTGACTCGGTTCCGAATGGCGGAAAATTCGAGCTCTTCGCAGATTCCACGTAGGGTTTCCATTACGTACAACAATTTAATTAAACAATTTCGCGTCCGGTGAAAAATAAATGCGTGCCATGAATGCCAAATTGGAATGCCGGAATGCATCACCGCCGAAATGTATGATAGTTAATTTTAGTTAGTGGCACGGGGGCTCAGCTGGGGATTTTCTCTGATGGACAACAATGTATTGACAACTAATCAAGATTTCGCCGGCTTTTCCGGAAAATACCCCGAGGGGGCCGGGAGTAATGTAATTACAAATTAGTTCATAACAGCAGGCTTGATGTCTACATTAAATTTATCAGCCCGGGTTCAATTCAATCAAGTGATGAGCGCTCTTAGTGTTATTGAGTTTGATTATGATAAAGGTTAATATTTGCGTCCACAATTGACCTACATAAAACACCAGGAAAAAAATATTAATATTTAAGGTACCCACTATTAACATTACAAAATTATTGATTACATGAAAACTGAAGTGTGGTATACATATTCTCGCAGAATTATTTTATTTAATCAACTGCCATTTTACCTTGCGGTTTTGGCGATTTTATTTACATCACATTTGTCCTATTCTACATTTTACTATTTCTTTTTACTTTTTAATTACAAATGTTTTCCATTCGTTTCTATCTCTTGCTAGTTTCCTTGCTTCTCCTTCTGACATTCCTTTCTTTTCTTTTCGCTTGGCGCTTGCCGCTTACCGCTTATCGCTGTTCCTAGACATTAATACTCTGACGCTCGAAGCCAGTAGTTTTTGCGAAGTAATACCAGTGCCATTCATTGCATATATTACAGACAATTTGTGTGAAACTCACATTTTAATAACATGTTTCTCCACTCCTTCTCAAATTAGATAACCAGTCAATCATAAGCACAAATATTTTCGTTAAAAAATAACGAAAAAAAAAACATAATTAATTTCCAGGCATGTGTTTCCCAGCGTGTCGCCTAGCTGTAAAATTTTAGCACCCGACGAGTAGAGGTATTATATGAATAATTAGGCACCGTTTTGACTTTATGTTCAATATTTTGGAAAAGCTCGCTGGCACGCAACGTGTGATGCATCGGAGGCATTTGTCAAAAAACCGTAAAGGAACGTGTGGGCACGCGGAGATTGAAATTTATTGCGGGAATTATTACTTGTCAGCGGCCAAATATTCAAATTAATTGGCGGCAATAAGGCGAGTGCTGTGTGAGCGATGGCAGCCTTTATAATCGCATTAATCTATGGCTAATTAAGTACAACAGAAAAAGTTGCTGCAAAACCTGCCTTCGTGTAATTGCCGCGAGTTTTGTACTGATATTTCAGAAGGCGGCGAGTAAACCGCTGCAAAGGCCAACATACGATATTACCGCGATAAATTGATTAAAGTGGATCTGGTGTTTTTAGTTTACAAGACATTTTACGACAATTACATTATTACAGCGTAACCTAGATTAATGGTGCGCAATCTTGTGGGTAATTCCCAAAAGTGAGAGGAGCTGAAAACTTGCAGGTGGCGGTTTTTATCGATTATTCTTCTTGATGCTCTTCTATCGGCATCTGCAATCTCTTTTCTCACATATCGTGGTTTTGAGATGATTGAATCCGTTATTTTATATCTTTTAACTAAGTATACTCGTATTTCTTACACTATATCGCGATAACTCTAATACTTTTTAAATTTCTGAAGATATTGACTTTGATTATGGTAAAGGTTAATATTTGCGTACACAATTGACCTACATAAAACACTCGGAAAAATATTATATACACTCAGGTGCAAAGAAACCGGGTCATTGGGTTATTGTTTGCAAAAGAAGCATATTTAAAAAAAAAATAGATGTTGGTATAGTCCTTAGAATAATTTTTTTAGTGTTTTACAATCAAATAGACCGTCAGGATGTAAAAAGAAGCAACATATGGTACTTATTATTTATTTAATGAACGATGACGAATGAACGAAGCGAAAACGATCATGTACGTATACACGAAAAAAATGCATTTCTGCAAAATAAACTTAACAGAGAATAATAAATGAAAATGACAGTTAATCGAAAACAAACAAATCTAAACCCAGTAGCCACCTTGATTCTCTATGCATAACGCCGAATGAGTAATAGGTAGTGAAAAACGCATAGCTTTAAATGTTATTTTCGCTTATTAAATGAACTGATAAGTATCATATGTTGTTTTTTTCTACATCCTGATGGTCTCTTTGATTGTAAAGCACTAAACGTTTCATTCTAAGGACTATACCAACATCAAAATTTGAAAAAATGGGTTTGTTGCAAACAAAGACCCAATGACCCGGTTTCTTTGCACCTGAGTGTATAAACTATACTGATTTAAACTAGTGCTGTAATAGTTATTTACGTAACCAGTTATGAAAAGTGCGAAATTGTATGACGAATGTAATATTTGCCAAAACGAGCGAAGCGAGTTTTGCAGATTACACATGTTTTTATTTTTTTCTGAAGTTATTTGAAAAGGTATAAAAAAACAAAAGAAACTTTCTCATTGCCACTTTATATAGCAGCTCTAAAAGACAGGGTTTATAAATTTTCAGTACAGCGTTTCGTATCGAAGAAACCATCATCAACTTTATATGTTTATATGGCCCGTAAATAAAGCACACCCTGTAGTAAATATCACCTCCTATTACGAATTCAACGATTTATATCACAATATGGTTTCTCATGTTTTTATTCAAAAAAAGGCTTATTAATACATTTCGAAAATTTTGGATTCTGTCGAATATTTCCAGAAGTAATCGGAAATGTCTCAACAGAATACTAGTGACCACTAAATTGCGCAACTTTTTTGTAATTTCACCGCCTTTGTAACTTTTACGGTTTCCGAGATTTCGTTTGCTGTTGATCCTTATCTTGAACACCCTGTATTCATTCATTCATTCATTCATTCGACTTTAGTTGATTGACTTTTTTTTGTAAAATTAGTTATCGTTAATAATCAATATTGGAAATACAAAGTGAAATAATTTAGCAACTTGATGTACGAATACATGTCATCACTGCATAGAAATTCATTAGCAGTTGTATCAACCAATGTATTTCAACGCCACCTTGTGGATAGGAACAAACGAAATAAATGACTTCATGAGAACTTTACGAGGTAATATTATTTAAATAAAACAGATTTCAGTTTAGTATTATCAGGTTCAATTCTACTTCTACACACATCTATACATATGGACAGTCATGCTCACATAAATCTAGTACACGAAATTAGGTTACAATAGCAATTTTATATAGCAATGTCAAATATTTTGTACTGGATTTATGTGAGCATGACTGTACATTCATTCATACGATTGATTCGGTTTGGAATGCAGAGATTGCTTGAATATCGGAGCGCTGAACAATTTTATTTACGAAATTACGTTGACCCTGAATACCATTGAATTATTTATATTGAGCGATTTATACAGGGTGATCTATTATGTGCATTGGTAACTAGTTTGATTTTATCAAATAAAGTTCATTCATTATATCGGCATTCACTGATTTCGTAGTAGTAAAGGAAGGAATTTTACAATATTGTACTGTCAGGATATATTGATGTCAGGATTGATATTCAAAATATTGTCAGTACAAGCTATAAAATGCAGTTAAGCTCGATCAACTACGCAGTATTCGGCGATAGGAACCTGCATTTTTGCCTTTACTAAATTTTGCCCCACTAGCAAGCGGCACGGCGCTGCAGTGTCTCTAGATAGGTTTTATCATTAGTATGAAAATTGACTTGCATAATAAGGTGTACATTTGATATCGTCGTTCGTATAATTACCTGAGAAATTAATTCTCAAACTCCGAGACTTGTCGAGCAGAGTAACGTTCTGCGCTGGTGGTTATTTCTATCTGATCTGAGTAAATGCCGAATTTCTGAATTTATACCTTTTCTCCCTCCATATTCTACCACCCTGGTCCCTATTTTTGCTTGTTTTTCAGAACTTGATGTCTATCGTGCGCACATATGCACCACCCAAGGTTACCATGCCAGTGGTAAGATCGCCACGTCGGTGGCGTTTTAAGTGTCTCCATTATCTTACATTGGCAGATTTACGGCCATTTGTACATGTACTTTAAAATCCGAGTTAACTAGTTTATGCGTTCACATTAATATATGTCCGCTTTCTCTCAAATGTGCGTGTCTCAAAATCCGTGGGGTCGCATGCCTTCCCGAGCCGTCTCGAATACGTATGCATTTTTGTATTATATAGGGTGTCCCATGATACGATGCGCACAGCTTACAAGCGTATTTCTTGGGTAATTTTTAGTCGAAAATGCCTTTTACAATTTTGTCCAAAATATAAGAGTTAAAGAGTTTTGGGCAAAATTTAAGAAAGCAAAAAACATGTAGAATGCAGTGATGTTATATTATTTAACTTTTTTTTTTGTTACCATCTCAAATTTAAGCAAAGTGTCAAAATGACGCCCTGCTGCCTCACAACACATTCTTGCTAATATTAAATCTAAAATTAAGTTTTGGACAAAATTGTATACGGCATTTTTGAAAATAAATCAAAGTAATACTCGACAGACAATGCATAATAAAATATAAATCACATATCATAATACATTATTTTTAACTAAGCTTCTCATTTTAATTTTTATTTAGGTAAATGAAATCTCTCCATTCCTTCCTGTTCTTCGTTAATCTCTTTTCCTCTGGAATCGTTTAATCGTTTTGTTTCATTTCTCTAATATTTGTTTTACACCCTCATCCCATTCTTGCCTCGGTCTTCCTCTTCTCATTTTTTCTTTGGTCATCGCTTCCTATACTTTTTTAGCTGTTTATTCTCTTCTTATATGATGATGTCCCCACCAGCTCAGTTGTCGTCTTTCAATGTACTTTTAAATTTGTTCAATATCTACTTCGCTTCTTATATCTGCATTTCTTATTTTATCCTTCCTCGTTACTCCCATAACTCTCCGTTGATATTTCATCTCTGTAGCCTGTATTCTGCTATTGTCTCAATTTATCAGCACCCACGTTTCACACCCATACGTCATTATCGGTCTGTAGATTGTTTTGTAAATTCTCATTTTAGTTTTCTTACTTATTTCCTTGTTTATGAAGCTCCTGTACATGGCATAGTATGTTCTGATTGCATTATTTATTCTGGTGCTTATTTGTCTTTCCTCTTCCATCATCTGTTATTTCTATTCCTAGATACTTAAATTCTTGCACCTGTTCGATTTTATGCTGTTCAATTTTTATGTCTAACTTTTCCTTACTTAACTTTCGTCTTATTGTAATTCATTTTCATTTCGTATTTCTTTAGATTCTCATTCCAAATTCTCTATATTCTCATAATCCATAATTCTCCATTCTCATATGAATTGTATTGTATATTTTTTGCATTGTCAGCTATTACTAGTACATCGTCTGCAAAAGCTCCATCCAATATTGTGATTTTCTGCATGTTTTTGAATCCTATGTTTGCTTGTACTATTTCCTTATTTGTATTTTTTATTATATCCTTATTTTATTTGTCTTCCAATTATTATAAAAATAATAGCTTTAATTGTTACTTCATTTGGAGTTTGAATTGGGTTAGAATTTTCTAAGTTTTCTTTAAATTATTCATTAAAGTCAATAAATTTGTATTTTTTATTATCTCGTCCATATATATGGAGAATAGTGTCGGGCTCAGCCCTCCTTTATTCATCTTTGTATAGGTCTATATTATTTATTAGCAAGCGCTTTTATTAATGAATATACAATATCACACAACGTGTCATCTTCTTTTCATTTTCAATCCACTGTAATCCTCAAGAATTTTTGCGTCGATTCACAACTGTCGACGAAACATGGAGGGAATAATCAAAACAGTGGGTTGAAGCTGGTGGAACAGCTCAACAGAAAGCAAAAGCAAATCGGTTGGAGAGGCTGTGGCAATTGTTTTTGGGATGCTCATGGAATAGTAGTCATGGACTATCTTCGGAAAGCCAAACTAATAACGAAGGTAAATAGACTATGCTGCGAGGCTGCGGTGGAGTGAGCGTTAACGCGTTCGCTTCTGGACCGCAAGGTCCCGGATTCGATTCCTGGGTCTGCATTTCTGTGGTGGTTTTTCTGTAGTTTTCCCACTTCCTTGCAACAAATGTTGGAAATGTGCCTCTACCATCTATAAGTCGCATGCAGGCGCAGATGGGCAATAATAATAATGCCCCTCTCCTCTCAACGCCCGCATAACTAGTAATAGTTCAGGGGCCTATGGTAAAATAAAATGTAATTGGGTCAGAATTCTCTGTCAAAAATTATGACAGTAACCAATTACGCCATAGGTGGAGGAGTAGTACGGATTATTATTATTATTATTATTATGCAAAACTCAATTGAGTGCCGCAATCAAGGAAAAACGACTTCATTTAACCAAGAAAAAAGTGCTATTTCATCGTGACAATACACGAGCTCACACGTCAAGAATGGCGAAACTATTCTCTTGATACTTTTGCCTTGCATAGTTTGAAGAGTTCGAGAAATGTTATCATAGTGATATCAAACAACTTGAACCGCATTGGATTAAGTGTGTCGACCTAAATGGTAACTATATTAAAAACATATTTTTTATCCCAAAAATGTGGGAAAAAATCCTTTCTAACTCTAAGGACTTAATAGTCCGCCCTCATAAAAAGCATATTTGTAGGGAAATTGGCAAGTTTTATGTCTTTCTGGTATAGATTCGAATCCATAAATATTGCTTAATTGCTGTTATAAGAACGTGTCATATTCCATGGTTATTTTATGTTGACAGTGTCAACAGTTGCATCTGAAGAGGTACACATGGGGAAAGTTTAAATTGGACGACAGAAGGCAGCCCTGCAAAGATTTACGATAGAAGTGAGTTACTACAGCAAAATTGCATTTGAATATCGATAAACTCGGAGTGCATCTCTCGCTGGCTCGGCCATGGTTTAAGCAGACGTGTGCAAACACAAATGGCTTAAAGTAAGCCCTGGGAGCATCGAACAATCGACGTGTATATCATTGCAAAGCTCCATTGACGAAAGAATCCTGGGAGCACGTTATCCTGGAGCACACTAGAATCTTTCAGGAGGTAACGAGCAGCGAGCGTTCAAAGGCGAATTTCGTTAGAACCGCCGAGTTAATCGCTTGACGCTCGCCAATTGAATCGAAGCATCGTCCGATATTAATTATCTCGTTTGTTGGACACAAATGCCGCGCATAATTGACAGCCCGCAGAGATACTAATGGCGGCGCTGAATATTATCTTAATGGCAGATGTAAGTGATGTAGTTTTTCTCCAGCGGACGCAATAAATCGAGATACAATCCCGGGGTTATGTATAAGGTATAAGCGGTATAAGGGAAGGCCTCAGCTCGGGACCTGTTTGTGCCTTGAAAAAAAGCCTAAAATGCAATCCTACGTCCCACATTGTGGCACGCATACTTAATAGCCCTTGCAAGCAGCGTTCTCGCCCACGTTTTACATCAATAATTGCGCCTAACGACGTGTTGCCTCGTAATCAGTCGATAGTGGAACATTCTAATGATCTTCGAATCCACTATTTGTTTATCTACATGTACACGCCGGTGTATATCACATATAAAGCGCACCAGGAAACAAAAAAAAATACATAGGTGTGAACGGCTCGCATTATTCATACGCATCGGCTTAATTGATTCGCCTCTCTCAATTAAAAACATGTGCGCGCCCTCGGGAGCGGGTGGGGCTCAATTTCCGATTTACAGGCGGCTGTGGCCGTAGCATATGCTCCGTGCATCGTATGGTAATTGTAACCCATTTCCACGGGCGAAAACGCGAAAAGTATCCTCCGCAGCTGCCACGACCGCTAATTACCGTACGCAAGACGGGGATACGCCGGGCGCCCCGGGGCACAAAGAAAGTTGCCCCGCCTGCCATGAGACGAGCGTAAAATTTTTAATTGCAGGATTACGTTTATTACCGCGCAAACGCTCACCCAGGACGGTCCAGCGTACTCCGCGTGCATCACGTTAATAACTTCATTACAGCCAATCTCAGTCATCAATCTCGACAGCAAAATGCCCCAATTGTACAAGTTAATGTCATCACGTGTTTTAAGCTCTTTGGGCTCGTTTTTAACGCCACTTGGCGTTTTGTAACAACTTTGGTATAATATTCATTACGGTGCAAACACTGTAAGCACCCGATCCATATTTAATATTCATTTCTATATTAAAACTTGTAATACAAAAATGCAAATACAGAAACTCTTTAAAGAGTATTAAAAACGTGCAGGAAAGGAAAAAACTAAGAAACAACATTTATAAACGTTAAAGATGGAAGAGTGATAACAAAGAAAGAAGAGATAATGACACGCTGGAAAGAGTACTTTGAAGAACTACGAACAGCACAGAGGCAGAGTAGTAAGGAGGAAAAAAATAACGACAACCAAGAAACGGAAAACATCAATAACGGTATAGAAAAGATGAACTTAGAGAAGCCATAAAGGACATGAAGACGGGAAAGGCACCAGGACGAGATCAAATAACAACATAAATGGTTAAGCATATGGGAAGGATAGGCAATGAAACTCTACTAAAAATAATGAATACAGCATTGGACCAGAAAACAATACCCTCAGACTGGCAAGCAGACTGGCAATATTTAACTATTGTTTCATTTAGCGGCCCATCATATAGAATTCATCATAAAAGTTAGAAAGAAAACATATTCTGGGAAAAGTTATAGAGCAGTTTAAAAATTTGTTCCTACAACAATTTATTTATAAATGAAAACATGTTTTATATCAGTTAAGGACATTTAGAATCAGAAGATATTTCATAAGAGTAAATGTGTAAAAAAAATCAATATACTCTAAGTATGTAAGGGATATACTATCTAAAAAAAATCTTAAACTTTTTTTGCTAAGTGCACGTTATTGCACTGAAAAAAGAAACAATATACTCTAAGTAAGTAAGGGATATACTATCTAAAATAATTCTTAGACGTTTTTTGCTAAGTGCACGTTATTGCACTGAAAAAATAAACAATATTCTCTAAGTATGTAAGGGATATACTATCTAAAAAAATTCTTAGACGTTTTTTGCTAAGTGCACGTTATTGCACTAGGAAAAATTAACATAGGGAGACCTTATAGAGAAGTTAAAATGAAATACATGAATTGTGTCTTTCAACAATTTTTTTATGTGGAACAGTGTTTGGGGAGAAATTTAATATTTTCATGGGTGACAATCGAATTAACAATCACGGGCTCGTAAGTCGAAGCCAAAACTGCAACACATCCGTCCAGTCAAATTTTTGGAGCTGCTGTTTGTATAATTCCTTTGAATAGAGGTTGAAAATAACGAATCCTATAACAATTTGTATCCGCCTCCCAACAGCAGCTTATAATTATTCTCCTCGCATTAACATAACAATTCCCATATCAACAGCCTGACGCTAATGCCCATTAAAACAAAATAAATATTTATTTTATTAAAATGAAATAAACATTTGCCCAACCTGCCACGTAAATTAGGCACAACTCACTATACTTTATTACACTCGCATGATCATATGAAAATCCCGAAAGGAGTTAATTAATAACAATTATTACCGCATCAATTATAATATACGTGCTGTGAAATAATAAATAGGCATACATTAAAATATGTTTTATCGGCGGCGAGGAGCAACAAATTCAAGCGCCGAGTGGATATTAAATTTCATAAATAACTAATTGCGCAGCCTTCATGGACAGCGAATCTCATTTGAATAACGAGATAGTGCAGTGTAAATCACAACTTCTATATTATAAACAAAATATTTAAATTGATTAACATTAGCTACTAAAAAACGTATACACACACAGACACACATATTTTACATCGCCAAGAATTAAGAGTTAATAAAAAAAAAATTACCAACAGATATTGTGTATACAAGTATAAAACGTATACACACCCAGAGACACATATTTTACATCGCCAAGTTTTACGAGTTAATTAAAGAAAACAAAATTACCAACAGATATTGTGTATACAAGTATACAGGGTGGTCACTTTTACGACGCCCAACATTAGGATCTATTAAACGGAAATATATACAGAGTTAGTCAAATGGGATAAAAGTTTGTCATTTTTATGCCTTTTAATATACTGACACGGAATCCGGGATATGTTGCACAGTTCCTGAAATATCGTTGAATCCTGAAAAAGTGCACTTATAAAAGGATAAAAGGACACCTTTTCCTTTTATAACTTTTTTACTTTTGAAGGAAATTTTTCGAACCTTGGCACTCTTACATTTTTCGACGAGAGCTTTCTAACGACAGTACCAAATATTTTCTGCGCCCACTAGATGCCCAAGTTTTCATAGTCAACTTATGATTTTCTTATGGCCGCAATATTGGGACCCCGAATATCCCGAAATCCGAGATATGTTGCACAGTTCCTGAAATATCGCTGAAAACCTGAAAAAGTGCACTTCTTTCCTTTTATAACTTTTTTACTTTTGAAGGAAATTTTTCGAACCTTGGCACTCTTACAATTTTCGACGAGAACTTTCTAATGACTACCAAATATTTTCTGCGCCCACTAGATGCCCAAATTTTCATAGTCAACTTTTGATTTTCTTATGGCCGCAATATTGAGACCCCGAATATCCCGAAATCCGGGATATGTTGCACAGTTCCTGAAATATCGCTGAAAACCTGAAAAAGTGCACTTTCCTTTTCCTTTTATAACTTTTTTACTGTTGAAGGAAATTTTTCGAAACTTGGCACTCTTACATTTTTCGATGAGAGCTTTCTAATGACAGTACCAAATATTTTCTGCGCCCACTAGATGTCCAAATTTTCATAGTCAACTTTTGATTTTCTTATATCCGCAATATTGGATTTTAATAGCATTCAAAATTGGGAAAAGTTCCGATTTCAACCATGTATAACACATGGATAATCTGACTTTATTTACCACCAAAAATCGATAATTTAAAAAATTTGTTCCAAAAATCAAACTGCTGTGAACTGCTCTAAAAATCAAGTTGCCAGGGAATAACAAATTTTGACATTTCTTCATACACAGAAAATAACTTCTGAGTAATTTTATTGTGTATGAAGTGCAAAAAAGAGATAATATCTTTGATTAGTAAAAATGGGAAGATATTATCCTCAAAATGAAAAAAATGACATGTATAATCTCTATGTAAGGAATTACAGAAATGCGACAGTCACATCTAAAATTTATGGTGAATTGTATCCCGAAAGAAGACAGACAACATCTTTTCGGCGTTTGTGGAATCGCGCTAATCAGTATGGTACACACTGTTCCAATAGTTTTGACACAGAAATGAGAATTAGAAGGTCATAAGCTTCCCAGAAACTATTGGAACACTATACTTCAACAGATCCAACAACTTTTCGGCGTTTGTGGAATCGTATAAAATGTCAGATTACCCACGTATTATTAATGGTTGAAATCAGAATTTTTCGCTTCTTTTAATGCTATTAAAATCCAACATGGCGGCCATAAGAAAATAAAAAGTTGACTATGAAAATTTGGACATCTAGTTGGCGCAGAAAATGTTTTGCACTGTGATCAGAAAGCTCGCGTCGAGAAATGTAAGAGTATCAAGTTTCGTAAAATTTCCTTTAAAAGTAAAAAAGTTATAAAAGGAAACGGAAAGCGCACATTTTCTGTTTTTCAGCGATATTTCAGGAACTATGCAAGATATCTCAGATTTCTTTCCAGAATATTAAAAGGCACGAAAATAAGAAACTTTTCTCCCATTTGACCAACTCTGTATATATTTCCATTTAATAGATCCTAATGGTGGGTGTCGTAAAAGTGACCACCCTGTATACACCAAGGTTGTGAATGCTATTTTAGCCTTGGCTATAATACTATTCGAATTTATTAAATAATCTCCAGAAATCTTGGCAATTATTGCGATATCTGTAGAAATCTCAGAATATAAATTAGTGGGAAATGATTGAAAATGCTTTCGAAGTTTGACAATATTTAGATATGTCTTGATATATTTCAATTATCGAACAATTTGGAGAATGAAAAACATGTGAGCAATAATCATGTCAATCATTTCTGATTTTTATGATTTCGAAATTACTGAGTAATCCAAATCTTAAGAATTATCTATAGAAAATCGAAAATTGTTTTGGAAAATTGGGTAATTGAAATTATTAGGAAATCTTGGTAATTATTCAAAAATCTCTGCAAATATTGATATTTATTGGGAAATCTGTGGAAAATTATTGAGAAACCTTTGGAATTTTTAAAAAACTTCAAACAATTTGCATGTTTTGATCTGGAAATCAATGAAAAATCTGCAGAAATCATGATAATTATTAGGAAATCTGTATAAATCAAGATTTTGTTAAAAATGGAGGCTTTTACTTCGTGCTTCATTATGTAAAAAATAATAATGCAATTTTTGCAAGTGACCACCCTGTATAGGATTTTTTCTCCATCAAAAGAAGAAAACTAAATATATTATTATTAATATTATTGGCACAGAGCGCTCAAGAAAATGGTGCCAATTTTTCCAACTAGCTTTTTCCAACGAAATAATGACGAATTATGACATTTAGAAAAATCTGAATTATTCGCATCGTAAGAATGTTTCTGCAATTTTGCAAAACATATTTGATTTATTGCCCAAAATCTTAAGAATTATCTATAGAAAATCGAAAATTGTTTGGGAAAATTAGGTAATTGAAATTATTAGGAAATCTTAACAATTATTCAAAAATCTCTGCAAATATTGATATTTATTGGGAAATCTGTGGAAAATTATTGAGAAACCTTTGGAATTATTAAAAAACTTCAAACAACTTGCATGTTTTCATCTGAAAATGAATGAAAAATCTCCAGAAATCTTGATAATTATTAGGAAATCTGTATAAATCAAGATTTTATTAAAATTGGAGTATTTTACTTCGTGCAACATTTTTGTTAAAACTGGAGGCTTTTACTTCGTGCTACATTATGTAAAAATTAATATTGAAATTTTTGCAAGTGACCACCCTGTATAGGATTTTTTCTCCACTTAGGGCCGATTCCACCAAAAAGTAAACTGCGTTTAAAATGTTTTAACCCGAGTTTACATCTCTAACTGCCATTTTTCAGTTTCACCAACATATTAATCGCGGTTTCATATCTAAACGGCGTTTAAAAAGTAACTGGCCATTTTGGCCAGTAAAACGCTTAAACGAAGCTTAATGATAGATGTCAAGTGTCAAATAGTTGAAACTGGTATACACGAATTCTGTCACATCACATTGCTTTGAGTAAAATGGCATTGGAAAGAGTATTTGAAATGGTATTTGCCGAAACATCCAGCGAGGAAGAAGACGATGAATTTGTCATTCGCCGACCTCGATGGATCTGTAATTGTGAAGACTATTTTGATGGTTTAGACGACTTTGATTTTATAACTCAATTTCGGTTATCAAAATGATCTGCCATGGAAGTCCTCGAACAAATAGAGCACCAGCTGGAATTTCTCTCCAGCTCTCAATCAATGGGTCTTCTTTATGTGTTTTAAACGGACCCTTTAAACCCTGAAAAATGGACAGTTTATGTAGCACCATGTTGCACCATGGATATACAATATTTTTACATGCGCATCAAAGAAGTTACTGTATTTGTTGTTACTATGATATGCACGTTGATATTTATATTACACATACCTGTTGTCACCCATGCTATGGTCTGTTGGGTTAAAAAGCTTTTTGCCTTTTTTAAATTCTCCCACAAATTCCTCGGCACTACAGGGTCTCGGGGCATATAAGTAGATTGAAAATAGAACTCATTGGCAATTGATGCCCATTCATCTAACTTTTTAGGACACTTGCCCTATTAGTTTTTTTGCATTCTATTACTTGTTTATGCTTTGGTGAATACGTTTTACACTATGTTTTCTATATAACGCGATTACATGTGTCACTGTGTCATCGACTGTCACTGTCACTTTTCTTCAACTTTTGCAGTGTTGCCTAGTTTAATTTTCGTTAATCTAAGATTCACTAAACTCGGTTTTCTTGCGCAACACATTTCGTGGTGAAACGGATAATTTTTAATCGAGATTAAATTTGACGTTTACATTAAACCAAGTTTACTGAAACTAAGTTTTATTAGACGGTGGTGGGATCAGGCCTTAAAGAAGAAAACTAAATATATTATTATTAATATTATTGGCACAGAGTGCTCAAGAAAATGGTGCCAATTTTTCCAACTAGCTTTTTCTATCGAAATAATGACAAATTATGACATTTAGAAAAATCTAAATTATTCGCATCGTAGGAATCGTAGGAATGTAGGAATTTTGCAAAACATATTTGGTTTGCATCTTGAACAGGGTCATCTGTTAGTATCTAGCGTGAAAGTTGACACCGCATTATTGAGCGCTCTGTAGCATCAGTAAAAATGTTTCGTATTAAACTAATTGACTTCTCAAAATTTAAAATTGGCAGGCAATATATGAGGCGTGGAGAACCTGAATGGTGTTTTTTTTTCAGAAAGTATGTTTTGTAAGTAAATAAGTAAGTACCCAAGTCCAGAAATATACAACAAAAAGGACAACATCCCATGTATATTTCTGGACTTATCTGAATTTAAGGAAAAATAGACTTACACCACTCTGGTTTTCAAGGGCTCATATACAGACATAATACAGATATAACACAGATATAATTTGTTTTAGTATTCAGTATATTAAAACTGTATGATATTTTTCAAAACTTGTAATGTAGCTGGGATAATACTAGGAGGAAGTTTTGCAAAACCAAAGCCACAATTCAACTCAAAGATTGTGTTGATTGGAACTTGCGGAAATTCAATCAGAGGCTTTTGGTTCTTAATAACTCCACAGTGGGAGCCATAAATCTCTGATTGAATTCATTTTAAACAACGCGCACGTAATAACGTTTTTATTGTGCCCGGGCCCTTTGAAGGAGTCGGTTTTAATTAAATCGGCCTCCCGCGAGTTCTGGCGTGAATTAAAGAGAAAATATCAAACGGGAAGTGATCGATCGCATGTTGGTACCATCGTCTGCAGTGTGGAGAGTGATTTAATCGGAATTATCCACGAGAAAGTGCGCATTTTTAATTTTACTTTAAGCTTCTTAATCGGAATTATCCATGAGGAAGTGCGCTTTTTAAATTTTACTTTAGGCTTCAATTGATGTGGTCACCGGCCTTAGCATGGTCAATTTTTATTTTCCCCATATGCTATAAATAACTTTCGCGAAGAGTTTAAAAACAGAGATTGAACTTAGTACGTACTATTGAAATTACTTGTTAAACTGGACAAGTAAAGTATATATACTAGTCCCGTTGAGAGCTGACAGTGACTCATCGCTTCATACGGCCGGAATCCAAAAAAAGTTTCATATTGTATTTCACTGTCTTAGAAAAAGCGATTCTTTGTTCGAAAAAGCATGAGTCATTGTCAGCTCTCGTATGACTTAATTTCCATATTATTTAGTGAAATACATACTAAAACAACTTTTGACTTCCTACTTTATTATTTATTTAATAAAACATGCAGATATTTGCTGCCGAAATTCTGCCTCTATGATACAATAAGGAATATTATGCAGTGCACTGCACATGTATTTTTGATGAAAAATTCTGCTAGTACGTTCTCGCCTGAGGTGTTTCAGCACTAGCTGACATTGATGTGCATGAATATTTCTGCCATTTAAACGGCACGAATTAATCATCCCTTTTCGCGAAATTAATTCCACCCAGTAACTGTGCACGCCCTGCAAACCACCTCAACCGAACGCACGAAATAAATTTGCAGACATGAGGTGCACCAGGTATGGCGCATGCAGACGGGAAAGTCACGGGATGTCAGGGGTGCACCTGAGGGAGCACGCATACTTTTTTCGTTTAATTCGATCGGCGTCCTCGCATATTGCGTTTTACAATAAGTTCAATGGCCCCGATAACGCGAGTAAGGGGGTGGTGCACCCCCCAACCCCCGGGCTCAACGGAGCATGCAGCAAAAATTGTTGGCGTTTAATGGAATTCCTCTATAAGACCTCAATAGGGGCGCGCGCGGCTCGGAAAGGAAATTCAGATTTGCGTCTTCCGCGAGGGGGACGTGTGCATGGGAAAAAATGATGACCCAGTAAATTTATGTGGCGTGAAATTGTTGGTTTTCGTGGAAGTCGTGACTTCTCAGCGGAAAAAACATGATACCGCGCATTTTCCAAACCAATTACATTAGGGCACGATAAATATAGAAAAACGCGAAAGTGCATCCGAGGCAGAATCGTACACTTGGGTTCAGTATCTGGGATTACCTACACAGGAAATTAAGTGACTCTTCCAGTACAAGGCACAAGCATTCGTAGGATTGGGTTTTTAGTAGAATTAGGACTTTTCAAGCCGTATCAGTCCACTGAGAGTTTTTTAAATTCATGAAAATTTATAGATCAAATTACAGAATTTTCTTATTTTTTTATTAAAAGAACTAGAATTCTCTGGAGTTTTCTGAAGCACCACTTCTCCAAAAATGTTTTGAAAAATGTTTCCCGAGTTGTAGTTTTTTTGAATATTTATAAAAACTTAAATTTTTCATTTAGATATATATTTTTTTATTAAAAGAACTGCAATTCTCTGGAAATTTTGTATTTATTGTTTGTTGCGATTAATAAAACAGTTCTCTGTAAATTCTTTGAAAAGTTTCTGCCAAGTTGTAGTTTTTGAAAAAACAAAGAATTTTTACAAGAAGTAAGGGAATTTTCTTCTTTGCAGATTTAACAGACACTGATATATTGAACATAGGGCAAGTCTCTCACAAATTTTAGATTTCTACTAAAGTTTTTGAAATTTTAAGATGATTTTGAATGCTTTTGGTATTTCTATAATTAACTTTACATTAATATTACCTTAACAAATGAACACCGAAGTTATGGAACGACTTTCATGAATATTTTTTTAAATTACTTTTATACGACTTTCGTGAATACATTTTTTATTACTTTTAACAATATTTATTTTAATATTAAAAAAAAACTATAAATTCAATTGAAATTTTTTGGCTGAATTAGAAATCCAATCAAAGTCGTGTATCTGTAGTCACGTGTGCAAGAAAATCTTATCAAAATTTAATTACACTGATAACTACTCTAGGATAGTTTTCACTTGCATGTTGACGTTGCTAGGTTGCAAAAAGTTTCGCAATTTTCTAACCAAATAATCCTCGAGCATTGATAAATAACTTATAATTTTATCACAACTTCTTCAAGCACATTGCATCAAGGAAACAGTCCTCCGCCTTCGGCATCGGGCTGTTTCTAAGCAATGTGCTTTCAGAAACGATGTTTTTTTTTTTTGTAGTTATCAATATCCTAAGTTTATTGCTACTGAATATAATAATAAATCTAAGTTTTTTGAAGTAATCAGGCAGGAATTTTATGGAAATTTAAATTTTTGTATAATGAGGGATATCATCATTTAAATTTTCTATGAAAAATTGGATTAAATATTTTTGCAATTATCGATTATCATTTTTGCATATTGTCATTGTATTTATAAAAATTTGTTGTTGTTCATCACCTCCAAGAAAATTCAGACATTTACAAGGAATATTTAATCTCTCACATTATTTTATTTTGACATTGATTTTGGTTGTAATTTAAATAAAAAATCCTAGTTATTTTTGACAAGTTAAAATCTAGCCATTCAGACTCACGTTTTTTGTAATTCTATAATTAACTTTATATTAATATTACCTTAACAATTGAACCCCGAAGTTATGAATGGACTTTCATGAATACATGTGTTATTACTTTTAACAAACTTTCATGATTACATGTTTTAGTACTTTTAACAATATTTTTTTAATATTAAAAGAAATTATTAAATCCAATTGAAAATAATAATAAATCTAAGTAAGTATCTAAGTATATTGGGCTGAAATTTTAGGGCAATTTAATGTTTTGTATAATGAGGGATATCATCATTTAATTTTTTTATGAAATATTGGATTTAATGTTTGTGCAATTATCGATTATCATCTTTACATATTGTCATTGCATTTATGAAAATTGATTGTGTTCATCACTTCCAAGCAAATTCAGACTTTTACAAGGAATATTAAAAGTTTCACATTCTTTTATTAAATTCATAGATTTTCTTTGGAATTTTCGTAAAATTTCACAAATATTTTTGATAAGTTAAAATCTAGACATTTAGACTCATATTTTTGTAATTCCTTAATTAACTTTATCTTAATATTACCTTAACAATTGAACCCCGAAGTTATGAAAGGACTTTCATGAATACAATTTTTATTACTTTTAACAATATTTTTTTTAATATTAAAAGAAATTATTAAATCCAATTGTAAATGATAATAAATCTATTTTTTAAGTATATTAGGCTGGAATTTTAGGGTAATTTAAATTTTTGTAAAATGAGGGATATCACCATTTAATTTTTTTATTAAATATTGGATTTAATGTTTGTGCAATTATCGATTATCATCTTTACATATTGTCATTACATTTATGAAAATTAATTGTATTCATCACTTCCAAGCAAATTCAGACTTTCACAAGGAATATTAAAAGTCTCACATTCATTTATTAAATTCATAGATTTTCTTTGGAATTTTCGTAAAATTTCACAAATATTTTGGTAGGATAAAATGTAGACATTTAGACTCATGTTTTTGTAATTCTATAATTAACTTTATATTAATATTACATTAACAATTGAACCCCGAAGTTATGAAAGGACTTTCATGAATACATTGTTTATTACTTTTAACAATATTTTTTTTAATATCAAAAGAAATTATTAAATCCAATTGAAAATGATAATAAATCTACATTTTTTTAAGTATATTAGGCTGGAATTTTAGCAAAATTCAAATTTTTGTGTAATGAGGGATATCATCATTTAAAATTCTTATGAAATATTGGATTTAATGTTTGTGCAATTATCGATTATCATGTTTACATATTTTCTTTGCATTTATGAAAAAAATTTTTGTTCATCACTTCCAAGCATATTCAGACGTTTACAAGGAATATTTAAAGTCAAACATTATTTTATTAAATTCATAGATTTTCTTTGGCATTTTCGTAAAATTTCACAAATATTTTTGATAAGTTAAAATCTAGACATTTAGACTCATGTTTTTGTAATTCCTTAATTAACTTTATCTTAATATTACCTTAACGGGGTTCAATTCCCCGAAGTTATGGAAGGACTTTCATGAATACAATTTTTATTACTTTTAACAATATTTTTCTTTAATATTAAAAGAAATTATTAAATCCAATTGAAAATGATAATAAATCTAATTTTTTGTAAGTATATTAGGCAGGAATTTTAGCGAAAGTAAAATTTTTGTATAATGAGGGATATCATCATTTAATGTTTTTATGAAATATTGAATTTAATGTTTGTGCAATTATCGATTATCATCTATACATATTGTCATTGCATTTATGAAAATGTATTGTGTTCATCACTTCCAAGCAAATTAAGACTTTTACAAGGAATATTTAAAGTCTCACATTATTTTATTAAATTAAATAGATTTTCTTTAGAATTTTCAAAAATTTGCACAATTATTTTTGATTGAAAATGATCATAAATCTTTTTAAAGTTTTTTTAAACTATACTGGGCTGGAAATTTATGGAAATTTTATTTTTTGTATAATGATTTAATTTTTTTATGAAATATTGGATTTAATGTTTGTGCTATTATCGATTATCATTTTTGCATATTGTCATTACATGTATGAAAATTAATTGTTGATCTTCACTTCCAAGAAAATTCAGACTTCTAGAAGGAATATTTAAAGTATTACATTACTTTATTAATAGAGTTTCTTAGGACTTATCAAAAATTTCCACAATTACTTTTGAAGTTATCTAGACATTCAGACTCATCTTTTATGTAATTCCGTAATTAACTTTATATTAATCTTACCTTAACAATTTAACCTCGAAGTTATGGAAGGACTTTTATGAATACATTTTTTTATTATACTTAACAATATTTTCTTGGAATTCTGCAAAATAATTTTAAAATTTTACATTATTTCATTAAATTTAATAAAATTTCGTTGGAATTCTGCAAAATAATTTTAAAATTGTATGTTCAAATTTGTAGTATGATTATTAAGAAATTAATAATGAACTTATTTTATTGAAATTCTTATAATTTCGGGAAATACCAGGAATTCTAATCAAGTTTTTAAAATTTTAAGATTCTTCTGAATAATGTTTGAAGTTTTCAGTTCTTAAACTATTAGATGTTTTGAAATCCTTCCGCGATTATTTTTTTTAATAATAATTATCCAAATTGTTTTTGAAACTTGATTATTGCTTTTTTTTATTAGAGTAGTAAATATCTATAAATCAACGTAAATAAATTAGTAGGTAACCGAAATAGTTTAAATCATCAATCTTCTGAATAATGTTTAATGTTTTTAGTGCTTAAACTATTAGATGTTTTGAAATCCTTCCGCGATTATTCTTTTTAATAATAATTATCCAAATTGTTTTTGAAACTTGATTATTGATTTTTTTAATTATAGTAGTAAGTATCTATAAATCAATGTCAATAAATTAGTAGGTAACCGAAATAGTTTAAATCATAATATTTAAAAAAAAATAATTTAAAAGATTTACAGCTTTTGTTTGAATATTTATGAACATTTTAGTACATTTTTACACTTCGGGCTTTTTTTTAATTTAAAATACTGAAATTCTTGATAATTTTTTTTGTTTTCGTGAGTATTGATTGTTTATACCGAATATTTTGTTGAAATTTATAACGTAATAAAATATTTAGAATTCGTTTTAAATTCAATAGATATTTTTACAGACTTCTCTACAAATATTCTCAAAGGCTAATCACGAGGAGTACTTTTTGAAAGTTTATTGTAAATAAATATTTCATACAGAGCGTTAAAGAAAGTGGTGTTCACTTGTACGATGGATACTAATAGATGGCACTGTTGTGTTGCTGAAATTATTCCTAGGATACAAGAAAATCATATAACCAGATTTAACATAATTTACAATTTACATTGCCACTGTTTTGTGATGTTGCCATATATCACAAATATTTTACGTCCATCTGTTGGCACTAAATTGAAAAGTGGACACCACTTTCTTGAACGCTCTGTATAATATAAACTTTTTAGAGTTCTTCATTTCATGTGATGTTGCCACATATCACAAATAATTTATCTCAAGACTTCCATCTTTAAGCATAAAATGGAAAAGTGGACACCACTTTCTTGAACGTTCTGTATAATATAAACTTTTAAGAGTTCTTAATGTTTAGAAAAATCTTTTTTTTTCTATAAATTCGCAGATATTGAGAAATTAAAATAGATCTCAAAAACTGGAACTGGAACTTCAAGGGTCGAAAATTCATACACACTTATTTACATTGGCACTGTTTTGTGATGTTGCCATATATCACAAATATTTTATGTCAATCTGTTGGCACTAAATTGAAAAGTGGACACCACTTTCTTGAACGCTGTGTATAATATAAACTTTTTAGAGTTCTTCATTTCATGTGATGTTGCCATATATCACAAATATTTTATCTGAAGACTTACATCTATTAGCACCAAAACTGGAACTGGAACTGGAATTTCAAGGGTCGAAAATTCATATAGTTTACTAGCAGTATACTAGCTATACTGCCTTAGCTAATTGCTGTTGCCAGATAGTGATTTACTGGAAACTGGGAGTTTTAACCGTATAGTCAGATTTGGAAAAAAATTATTCTTTTATTAAATGACTTAATTTTAGAATGAATGTTGAACGGTGTGATTTCATAAGAAAGTTAATTGAAAATCTGCAATTATTAATACATTATAGGTTGATTTTTATGTGTGCCCTAAGCCATCGATATTCAGTCACCTATATTTGTAGTGTAGTTGTTGTAAGAAAATTCGGTTGGTAAGGAAAAACTATGCCTGCATAATATATTTCAAAACTACATACAGCTTTATTATAAAAGAACACAGTCATTAGATCCCAAATATGATTTTAATAATTACTTACAGTTAGTGTTTACACATTAATTTTTTTACGAACGTCACGCTCACAGAATGTAATATTTAAAATGTAATTAATACCTCTGTACTGTGAGCGTCGCTCCGAGTGAGCGCTAAATTACAGAAATAACTATTCATCTTCGCGTTTTTTAATTGTTGCTGGCGCTGCTACAGAAATCCGCCTCGGGCGCATTTTCGCAGGAGCTTTGGTAAGAAAAACGGTTATGAAATTCAGATTAAGGCGCTCGTTTATAGATTAGCCATAATTACCTACGAAAGAAGCTAATGTACTTTTTTTGTCGCCACTAAATCCCCGCAATTACACGTGATCCGAATCAATTATTTACATTTAAGCAGTTTTCAATGTATGGACATATCGTGGGCTTAGAAGAAGAAAATGTTGAAATAACAGTTTCGAGATAAATGCATTTGAAAATTCAATACGTTATGATAAATCCAGTTTATAATAGTTATTGTTTTTGCAAAGTTTTTATTAACATTACGGCGAACCGTGATACAACATATGATTACATTTTATGGTAATTGATCATATCAACTCATTTTTGATAATATTTGACTTGATCAGTTTTTCTTGTATGCCTACTATATATTTGGAATATGTTATTTGTTTTATTTGGAGATTATTGTTTAAAACTGTAGGTATATGGATTGGGAAATCAAATTGACCATATCAATTCATTTTTGACAATATTTGGCTTGTTAACTTTTTCTTGTATGCCCACTATATTTTTATATATTTGGAATATGTTTTTTGTTTTATTTGGAGATTATTGTTTAAAACTGTAGGTATTTAGGTATTAGGAAATCTGATTGACCAGATCAACTCATTTTTGACAATATTTGACTTCTTCCCTTTTTCTTGTATGGCCACTATATTTTTATATATTTGGAATATGTTATTTGTTTTATTTTGAGATTAATGTTTAAAACTGGAACTGGAATGGAATTTCAAGGGTAGAAAATTCATACACACGTAGTATACTTTATACTGCTTTGGCTAATTGCTGTTGCCAGAGACCATCCATAAGCATATGGATTGGGAAATCTACCAGAAGTAGTGCGTAATGTACATAGTTTTATTAGCTGAAAATGTAGCATACAGAAAAGGTTTGTTTAAAGTTTTCATTGTAGCCTATAAAATTTCAATATTTTTGTTAGTATATCTCAGTCTATTATGAACTGCTAAAATTTATAGCAAACTGATCTCATTTGAATCCACTCACAACATGGGCCATATTCGGTAATGGTGAAGGAAACCTGCCGCCTTAAGAGGTTAGGCGGTTTAGAAATCCACCATAAATCAACGTAATTGTAATTATGCCGCGATAAAGAAAATACGTCCGTAAAAATGTTTTATACTATTTTTTATTGGTGGTTGTGGGGCACATTTTATTGCAGAGGTCGTGATTTATGTCGCGTATAGATTTCACTTTCGTTCCACAAACGCCCAGTGCACACACATACAATACGTATTCTTTGGCCCTTGTTTTCTCATGTCTGCGTTATCGGCAATCACGGGTAATAATGCAGCCAATTTAGGAAAAACGTAAATATCTCGAGCGCGCATTACCTAATGGACTTTCGATACAGCAAACAGGACGAAATACATCGTGTGTTTATACACGATTCTTTATTCAGCTACGTGAATGCCATCGGTAAAATGGTTCGCTCTTCGGCATATTATTATTCATACCCGAGGATGTGTATCCATACATATAACGCATGCATGCCCCTTTTTTTATATCCTCTGCAGGATAAACTTTTCGCATGAACAGGCATATTTGGACAACACACAAAACACGAGAAATATCGTGCCAAGTTTTTATTAAGTGATTGCTACTCCATGAGCCGAAGAGTACGTTTACATTACTTATATGAATGTGCACTTGTGCAGGCACAAGTTCGCACAGGTATGCTGAATCTAATTCCTGTTCAGTATGTGCAAACAAAGTAGGTGCACACGAAGTAACTTTGCACTCTGGGAATGGGGTCATGGTGTTAAACTTACGGTTGGAATTGTTGAGTTTTAATAAGCGCCAAATGGACATACATTTTTCGTCGTTTTACGAAATCATCTACCTAAATTAGGCATTCAATTAGGAATACGTATGTATCGTGTGTAAAAGTGAGAGTATAAATTTCAACACGCATTCCATGTTTTCTATGTTCTATGAAAACATTTTACTGCAGAGTTAAAACTTTGAATAGTAGTAACTGTATATGACCTATGAAATTTTTAATGGAGAGTACAAACTTTTTATAGTGCAAATAACCATTATAAACATACACCCATAACGGATTTGATCGTTTAATATTTACAATGTTACAACTTAGATAAGTGTACTGATATTTAATAACTACTCTTATGTATGCCCCCCACCCCCCTGGTATATCTTGAAAAGTTATTGATTTAGACATAGGCCTATCAGCATTTAGCAAGAGAAGTTTACTATATTAAGGACTGCATATTATTGACTACATTATAATTGTAGAAAAAAAGTTCTCAAATAAATTTTAATTTTTCTGACAAAGTTAATTTTTGAAGTAATATTTACGACTAAATACTAAATAAAATGATCATAGAATTCCAAGTGAAATTTTCCCAAAAAGGAAAACATTCTAAGGATACCGAATATCTTTTCTGATTATTTGAAAAGGGATATAAAAACTTAAAGCACTTTCTCAATAATAAATGTGGCAATCAAAAATTTTCATTGCCACATTTTCAGCTCTACAAGACGCGTTTACAAATTTTCAGTACAACTAAATTCTACTTTCAAATTTGAAGTATATTACTCAATGCTTTAGAAAAAGTGATTCAAAATTGCAAATGTTATTCTTAAATTTCAACGAAAAAACTAATTTTGCCAGTAGTTGTTCAACTATCATCTCATTATGACTATCAGACAGCAATGACTGTTTGAAAATTTTAACAGTAATGCTGAAAGTTCAACAGCATAAATATACAATTTGCTGTAATTCGAAAAATGTAATGAAAACTATCTAAATTTTATACCAATCAATCAAATTTTACCAATAGTGATGAAATTTGTACAAAAATTCTCAAATTTCTAGTACTACAAAATTTCTACCGTATATTAAAAAGTAGTCCAATTATCAAGTATCAAATATTTACTAATTCTTATATATCGAGTGATCATTTAAATTTCAAGTCTAGTAATCGATGCAAATTTTCGCAGCCAATAAAAAAGACGTAATCACCAATCTAAATTGTCTAAATGATCACTCGATATTAACTAAAAATATTCGTATGAATTTTAGAAAGAACTAAGAAAATTTGGTTTAGCTGTTAAATTTTGAGGATTCTTATTTTAAATCTCTACAAAATATCAAGAATAAATGCAAAATTGTCGAATAAGAGCAGTTCGATTATTACTGAGATTCAATTATTAAATTTTAAGTTTAAGGCTTTTCAAATCTCTAGAAAACATAAAGAATAAATGTAAAAAGTTAACAGTAATAATTATATTTTACAAAACCCTGCAAATTTTTCTATATTTGTAAAACTGTTGACTAATTCTTAATTTAAGTAAGAGATTTCATAAAAAAATTGAAAATGAAATAACAAAACTTACATTGCTCGGAAAATTTTCAGGATTCAGAGTTTTAAATCTCTATAAAATATCAAGAATAAATGTATACGTGCATCTTACATTCTTAGTAATCAGTTGACAGTAATAGTGTCGGTTATCAAATTTGAAATGTATTCATCAAGTATCCCTAAAATATCAAGAAGTCATGTGAAATTTCAATGGTGATCTGAAATTTTAACAATAACTCAAATTTTATTAGCTGCTGTTGAGGTTTTACTAAAAGATAATGTTAACTCGTAAAATTCCAATGAAAGCTACAATTATCAAATCTCGTGTCAAAATCACATACTTTCAACTTATTTAAGAATCAATCTAAAATTTTTTCATTACATTTTGGTAATTTTATAGAATATTTTGAGGTTTTGAAGATCTTTTTGAATTGTAATTATCGTTTTTAAAGAGTATGACTTAAATATGTCATATTTTATTGTTATATATTTATGTATTTTTTTTAATTCCTTGACATGTGTGAAATATATTGGCATTTTGGCAATACAATTAATTCTAATTCTAATGGAAATGATCTGATTTTCGGTGTAACTCTCGCAATTATGTTATTATCAAGAATCAATGAAAAATTTCCTCTGAAACGTATATTTTTTATAAAAAAACCTCAAATTTTAGCAGTAATTTCCAAATCGCAGATCTTTACTATAATTTCATAGTTCAAAAACATATAAAAACATTACTATAGTTCTTAACTTTGATAGAATTTGAACAATTTTATTCTGCTGTAGTTGTCAGTTGATAGTAATAGTGATCGGTTATCATATTTGAAATGTATTCATTAAGTATCCCTAAAATATCAAGAAGTCATGTGAAATTTCAATGGTGATCTGAAATTTTAACAATAACTCAAATTTTATCAGCTGCTGTTGAGGTATTACTACAAGATAATGTTAACTCGTAAAATTCCAATGAAAGCTACAATTATCAAATCTCGTGTCTACAAATTCTGAAGTTTTAACTTAGTTGTCGTAATTATTTAAGAATCAATCTAAAATTTTGTCATTAACTTTTGGGAATTTTATAGAATATTTTGAGGTTTTGAAGATCTTTTTGAATTGCAATTATCGTTTTTAAAGAGTATGACTTAAATATCTCATATTTTATTGTTTTATATTTATGCATTTATTTAAATTCCTTGACATGTGTGAAATATATTGGCATATTGGCAGTACAAATAATTCTAATTCTAATGGAAATTATCTGATTTTCGGGGTACATCTCGCAATTCTGTTTTTATCAAGAATCAATGAAAAATTTCCTCTGAAATTCATATTTTTTATAAAAATACAATTCAAATTTTAGCAGCAATTTCCAAATCGCAGTTCTTTACTAAAATTTCATAGTTCAAAAACATATAAAAAATTGATTATAGTTCTTAAATTTGATAGAATTTGAACAATTTTATTCTGCTGTAGTTGTCAGTTGACAGTAATAGTGATCGGTTATCAAATTTGAAATGTATTCATCAAGTATCAATAAAATATCAAGAAGTCATGTGAAATTTCAATGGTGATCTAAAATTTTAACAATAACTCAAATGTTATCAGCTGCTGTTGAGGTATTACTAAAAGATAATGTTAACTCGTAAAATTCCAATGAAAGCTATAATTATCAAAAAATCTAATTACAGTGCACAATACATCGTTTTCTATAATAACAAACATATTTAAAGTCGTTATTCCCAAATTTACAAATTTGCACATACAACCTTGTAACATTAAGCCGACGATGTGTGAAATATATTGGCATTTTGGCAGTACAAATAATTCTAATTGAAGATCTTTTTGAATTGCAATTATCGTTTTTAAAGAGTATGACTTGAATATGTCATATTTTATTATTATATATTTATGTATTCTTTTAAATTCCTTGACATGTGTGACATATATTGGCATTTTGGCAGTACAAATAATTCTAATTCTAATAGAAATTATCTGATTTTCGGTGGAAATCTTGCAATTCTGTTATTATCAAGAATCAATGAAAAATTTCCTCTGAAATTCATATGTTTTATTAAAAAAAACCTCAAATTTTAGCAGCAATTTCCAAATCGCAGATCTCTACTATAATTTTATAGTTCAAAAACATATAAAAAAATGACTACAGTTCTTAAATTTGATAGAATTTGCTTTTACACTACCTATTAATATATGGCACTGTTCAAGATGCAAATATTTTTACCCGTATTCAGGGGTGCTGAAGCTTTGCACACAATGTTAACGTGCTTCTTGGACGTTGAACTTTTAAAGAATTTTAGTACTCTTGATTGAAATTTTCTCTACCAATTAATTCTACATCTCCTGCTCTAGTTTCATCTGACTGGATTTTTCTGGTTTTTTTTCTGTTTCATCTTCATACTAAGTTAATTTCGCTTTCATTAGTGCTCAATTTTCATAATTTTTTTGTTCTTGTACATTGTATACTGATACGGTTGATAGATCGATCTCAGACTATTGTAGCTTATTACTTTATACGTTAAATCGAGGTAACATATCTCAGCATAAAATTGACGAAAAAGTCGTTTCTAATCTTTGAAGTTGAATGAGTTAGTTGTTGCTTCACTTCTTGTATTTGCCTTTTTTCATTCGTCATTTATTTATTAATTTGTATATTTATTTTTTATTGTGACTTGTGCCTTTGGTATTTTTCCAAAATTTGGTCGCCCCTGGATTTTGCAGCCCTGGGCTATAGCCCTTATAGCCCCACCCCCTAAATCCGCCACTGGTTTATCCAAGAAATAAAAGACTTTGTACGTCAATTCTAAGTTTTTTTTAAACATACTGTGCATTCGTGCAAATTGTCAAAGTATATTGCAACCTTCGAATATGTAAACCCACCCCCCTAAATCTGCCATTTATTTAACCAGGAAATAAAATACTGTGTAAGTAGTTAGGCAACACGGGTTCTACTTCACCCCCCACGAAGATTTTGATTAATTTAATTCGCGGTTTGATTCGCGTTAATCGGCTGAATTTTCGGGTAATTACCTCATTAAAGTGGCGGATTCGCGTTTTAAAGGGACAATCGCGACAATTATCCGCTGTACTTACACCACAATTACTCTAATTACGCCAGCTATTTGCGCGATTATCGCATTAAAACGCGAATCCGCCACTTTAATGATGTAATTACCCGCAAATTCAGCCGATTAACGCGAATCAAACCGCGAATTAAATTAATCGAAATCCTCGCGGGGGGTGAAGTAGAACCCGTGTTGCCTAACTACTTTTGTACGTCAATTGTATGTTTTTTTTTAAACATACTATGCATTCGTGCAAATTGCCAAAGTATATTGCAACCTTCTAATATGTAAGGAAACATTCTTTGCGGATATATTTCCCGGGTCATCAATTACTTTTTCGGCCGTTCACGATGGATGTCACGTCATGTGCTTGAAAGACATCGTTTAGTAGGTGCAAATGTGGCATTTAGCGTCACAGAAATGTCACGATAACGACCAGAAAATAATTTGTGTATGAATAATAAGGGGGCAATAATGAATAAGACTCGTGTGGCCGGTGCGGAACACAAATTACACACGCGTGCCCAGGGCCAACCCAATTTACTCGAGATTTGTCATTTGCTCAAACGTCCCCATAACACGTAGCGTAATTCAATTCGGCCCGGAGTGCATTAGAATTCCGGTGAAAAAATCCGGGGCCTGGATTACGGCGGACACGGGAGGACTAATGTGATTGTCAAAGTTTTATCACGAAGCCAAACTGTTTCGATTGCAATGCAATGGAGGGATCTCGTTTGGGTCGTGAATGACCGAAAGGCTCAAGGTGCACTTAATGACCCGCCGTGGAACGCCACAAACAATATTATTACCCAGCAACAATTGAAACGAGCCGAGATGGCTGTCTGTGTGTGAGTGTGTATGTTTGTATGTAATTCTTCACATGGAGAGCCTTTGGCAATGGCACGGAAAACGACTAGGTCCCTCTCCCATCTCATCTATGATACACGGCTAACAAACCGTGTACTGTTAGAAAAAGGTACCCGCGAGTTCATCAGCATCATCCCTTTCACCGGTCGCATGTGTGCGCGAGTGGGACGGCCGAGGAGCGTAATAATGGTTTATCTGGACGAGAGAGTTATGTACAGTGTACACGTACGCAGCATCGCGCGGGGTCAAATTACAGGTCATCGTTGGCCAGCTGACCGCGACATTAACATGCCCGTTTATTCTTTCAAGGTCCAGGGTGGGCGAGCGAGGGCCAGGGACGGATTTGCATCGAGAGGTCACCGGAATTGACCGGCGCAATGTATGCCCCGGTGTGTATATTTGGGGCGAGCGGGCGTTAAATTCAAATTAAAAGTTCTCGACTGCCCACTTGGGCGTTCGCCGAACGTAATTCCCCAGCTCATTCCAACTTTTATTCAACATTAATGCAACCGACCGCCACCCCGTAACATGGAAAGCGAATTGTGCCAAACAAATTACTCATTTATGAAGTCGGGATGACGGGAAACATACAAATAAGAAATGATACCGAATAACCACATTTCTTCATTAGCGTGCCATACTGCAATATGATTTCCTTCGTGCCTACGTCATGCTAAACATAATCTACTAATTTATCACCTGCATGCACAATACGACTGTTAACTGTTTTTTGTTTGTTTATAAATATGATACATATTCTAATCGGTAGACTGGGTTCGACTCTCGAAAATAGCAATATATTAAAATGTTATAAATATTCCATAGCCAATAATCCTTAAGGCCTTAAATCAAACTAAAAAGTCAGAGGATTTTCTATAATGTTTATATAACTATAATCACAAGCAAAACATTATCCTAATTAACTTAAATATCTCCGTAACCGAAGAGTGCAAAGCTATTTTGTTTCTGTCTTCAAAATATATAGTTTTAGATTATACGTGTATTTAACTTTTGCAAAACTAGTTTTCAATATTTATCAAAAGAATTTTAAATATTATTGAAAAAAAAAACGTTCTCATAATCTATTAACGTTTCGTATGTACGCAGACTATATAGGGTGTCCAAAAATAATGAACAAGCTCAGCTGCACGCCGCTCGGGGATGGCAACTGAGTTCTTCAAAAATACTATAAAAATTCCTCGCGCTATACTTTTCGATATATTGCTGGTCAAAGGTAAAACATTACAGCACGTTAGAAGGGCTGCTAGAAGGAATTAAATGCCAATTAAGTATGTGTTAAGTTGTTTAATTATATATTTTTAAATAATTTTATTGTACACTTCCATTTCTAGAGGCGTATTTAAATATTTCAAAACAAAAATTCATGAAAAATCAACGTAACAACAATACGCTGTATATGATTTATGTTCTCTTAATGTTTTTTTTAAATCTTTTAAAATTTCTATTTATTTAGAAATAATGTGCTTTTTAATGACTCAGTAGCCATCTCTGAGTAACGTGCTGTTGAGCTTGTCCACTATTTTTGGGACACCCAGTATTTTGTCATATAACATAAAATCATATGCATTTAAAATTATTACCTAATCCATAAAAATACGGTTCAGTTTTATAAGTTAATATATTTTTAATCGGCGGTTAGTTTGCCATTGACTGCCATTGTATCAACAATCTCAATAATTAAGCATACACTCGAATATCTAGTCTAACTATACGAAAACTGCAGTATTCATTTAGGTTCCAAATATGAGCATAAATTCTATCCAAATTTATTGTACGTTATTTATTTATTGTCGAATAGCTTCATAATGCTATGTTTGTTATAGAGAAAATCATTCATAAGCACCTATTTTATGGCATTGTGCCGTAAAGTGTGCCATAAAGTAGCCATAAAAACAAAATAAGCACCGTCAAAGATTACGCCAAAGATTACGGGACCAATCTACTATGAAAAAATCCTCTTTTATTCGTAGCATGCATTTCAACTTCGAGAACATACACCATAACGAAGAAGACTTGTAAAATTTTGACTTATAAAAGAAAGTACGATGAATTAATAGATAAAAAATATAATCTAAATTCGAACAATTTACCTGATCTAAAAATTACGCAAACATAACCTTTTCGGTAACTGTCTCTGCGTTTTTGATCCTTAGCCATTGGCAAAACTTGTCATTCTTATAAACATCTTCCGACTTTTTAGGAATCAGACTAAGCCCAGCTTCTACAGTTTTTTTTCAAAATTTTACCTTTTATTAAATCTTCGTCACAACTATTCATTTTGGCAGAATTTGGGAAAAATGGTTACCATAAACATTAGCTTAGTAACCGCATCAATCAGATTATAATAAAAATACTATGTCAGCACAGGCCACCTCTTGCATTATGATTTTAAAGAAAAATCATTGATTTTTGATATTTTTTGAAAATCATGATTTATGCAAAGGAAGCCGCTGAGTAGTGCAGTGTCAGTTTTTTATACGCGGATTAGTTTTGAATAATTATTTATCAGAAAAGTATAATAATGCTCTAGTCGACTACCAAATAATATATGAAATTCGTTTTTTATTCCAGATTATGGCATTCGTGAAATTAGCCAACCATTTGCTCATGCTATAATCCTACGAATTATAAACATATTTCATAATATACTATTATACCTGTATTTTGACATTAGTAAATATGTCGTTCTTCACATTTGACAGTTCTAAAATAATCGTAATATCTGAATTAGTACTTTATAAAAACTATGCAAGACTAAAAATGATGACCGCGCATATACATTATTTTACAAAAATTATCGAATATAGTATAATATGAAATTAATTTATAATGTCACGAATGGCATGGTGTTCGCTCATATGTAAATTTCGTTTAAGTATCATATTGGTACTTATTTCGTATTGTTAACGAAATTCCCTCGATGACTTTTTGTTAAAATATAATTGTCCACAATTATACAGCGTGATTCATGGGGCATTTCCTCTGGACGGGTTGTTGAGGATCTACAGGCGAAATGTGGTCATTTTTTCGGATGGTTCCTGTGAACATTCCTGCGAAACTCTTTATATTGAATTGCCCATGCTATTTCCATGTCAGTAGTAGTACTGGCGGGCTGACGTGACACTTTCCAGATGCCCCCGTATATTTTTGCTGTGGATGGCATGTCCATCAGGAGAGGCCATGATTGCCCTCGTATAATTGAGTTCTTCGTGCCCAGAAGGATCTTAAGCTGAAGAAGTGTGTCACCAATGACCTGAAGGTGAAGAAGTTTGGGGGAGGTCAAATGACCCTTAAGCTTAAGAAGTGTGTGTCACCAATGACCAAAAAGACTTTAAGCTGAAGAAGTGTGGCACCAATGACCAGAAGGTGAAGAACTTTGGGTTCAACGAACTTTACTTCTTGAAACTTCTTTAATCTTGAAATACTTATGGAGACATCAAATATTGTAATTATAACTTTATGCATAGAAATAAAGTTGGATGAACCCTGCAAGAATGATTTAAGAATATTGGATAGAGAAGAAAGAAGAATACAGAAAGAAGACGAAGAAGGGGGCAAGAAAATGCTTGGAGTAACAGAGAAGAAAAGAAGAAGAAATTTGAAGTAGGAGAACGAGTCATTAAAAAACGACTGAGAACATCATATTGAGAAAGAGTGCAACGCAATTGCATCCTTCTTTCGTCTGGACTAGAGGTGGAAGAAGAATTAGAGACAATATTGAGGTATTAAATTATCGACAGGATTTATCAACCAACTATATCAACACAATGGAAAGAGGGAAAAATTAAAATGGAAGTAACAGAAGATGGAAATAATGTTGGAGGAACTCCGCAAGAATATTGGACAGAGAAGAAAGGAAGAATGAAGAAAGAAGATGAAGATGTGACCAAGAAAATGCTTGGAGCAAGAAAATGCTTGGAGCAAGAGAGAAGAAAAGAAGAAGAAGTATGAAGTTAGAAAACGAGTCATTAAAAGACGACTAAGAACATTATATCGAGAAAGAATGCAATGCAATTGCAGCCTTCTTTCTCTGGATTCGTCAATTCGGTCAATATTGAAATATATTAAATAAATTGGATGTGTGAGTGGTTACCACTTGGTGAAACATATTAGTATTAGGAATAATAAAACATTTGGTTGACGTTCCATAGTATATATAGAAAGAAGTCTACAATTGTTTCGGCCTCTCAGCCATTCTCAAGAATATAAACTGATCACTTTGCCATTTTTAACTTAAACTGATAAAATCTGCCTAAGTTTCAAATGCATCAATCAAAATCTATCATATTTCTAATTACAATTGTCTCAGTTAGTCAAGTTTCTGTCCAAATTTGATAAATTTTTATTTGCATCTGTCCAAATTTGACAAATTTTCAATTGCAACTGTCGAAATTTGACAAATTTTCATTAGTAACTGTCGAAATCTATCAAATTCTAAGCTTGGGTTGTAAAAATCAGTAAAATTTTCAACGGCAACTGTTGGAGTCTGTGAAGATTCAAGCACCAGGTGTGAAAATCTATAAAAAAATTAACTGTCGAAATCTGCCAACTATTCAAAAAACTCTAAATCAATTTTTAAATCAACCATGAAAATTTGCCAAATTTTTAATGGAAATAGTCCAAATCTGACAAGTTCTCAAATTCAACTATAGAAGCCTTTACATTTTTCACTGACAACCGTCGAAATCTGTCAAATTTTTTATTTCATCTGTCTCATTTTTTAACTTTAACTGACAATATCTGTTTCAAATGGAGCAATCAAAATCTATTATATTTTTAATTAGAAACATCCGAATTTCCTATTGCAACTGTCCAAATTTGCGTAATTTTTTAATTGAACTGTCCAAATTTAACAAATTTTTAATTGCAACTATCCAAATTTGACAAATTTTCATTAGTAACTGTCGAAATCTATAAAATTCTAAGCTTGGGTTGTAAAATTCAGTAAAATTTTCAACTGAAACTGTTGAAGTCTGTGAAGATTCAAGCACCAGGTGTGAAAATCTATAAACATTTTAACTGTCGAAATCTGCTAACTATTGAAAAAACTCTAAATAAATTTTCAAATCAACCATGAAAATTTGCCAAGTTTTTAATGGAAATAGTCCAAATCTGACAAGTTCTCAAATTCAACTATACAAGCCTTTACATTTTTCATTGACAACCGTCGAAATCTGTCAAACTTTTAATCTCATCTGTCTCATTTTTTTAACTTAAACTGACAATATCTGTTTCAAATGGAGCAATCAAAATCTATTATATTTTTAATTACAAACATCCAAATTTCCTATTGCAACTGTCCAAATTTGAGTAATTTTGTAATTGAACTGTCCAAATTTGATAAAGTTTCAATTGCAACTGTCCAAATTTAATAAATTTTCAACTGTTTTTGTTTTTTCCGTACTCCGCTAGTGTTCCCTAGTAACCCCTCCAGAGGAAATGCACCTTATTTGAATAACCCTGTATTTTTATACAATTTTCGAGTGGGACGATTTTTGGTGGGTTTCATTTAAAAGCTGGAATTTTTACAATCTGAGTCTCATGCTTATCACTTTAATTGAATAACTAAATACTATTATGAATACCAGAATTAACAATTTTTTTCTAGTCGAATTTGAAAAACTTTAACATTTGAATACTTAATGGAGTTAGGAAAAGTGGAATATTTCCTAACAAGTGCGGAAATAATATTTCAACATTAAAATACTAATTTGAGTTAGGAAAGTGGATGATTTCCTAACAAGTGCGGAAATAATATTTCAACATTAAAAGTTATAAGTCAATTTATTGAAATTGTATATGTTTTTTTTTAAATCCTGATATATTCCAACCCTTGTTTCTGATAAAAGAACTGTTAAAACTATTTGCAATATTATATGAAGAAAGTCATTAGATGTTTTGCATTTTTTTTTTTTTGCTAAATCTAACAAATAGCTATCTTTGTAACACTTTCAGATTTGTATTACCTTAAGTTGAAGGGGTAAGAACCGAAAGGGTAAAAGTTAGTATTGATTAATTCAAATAAGATAACTTTCTTTTCTACCGAAAATTTTCATTCCTTAGAACTGAATATAAGTTAATCAATCACACTAAAAGGAGATACTGGGATGCACCCAGAATAAATATGCAGAAAATCCATACAATCACTACACTGTTTTGATTTTTGTAAATGTTTTAAATTCCTCAATTTTACAATTGTTTTATATTAGTTCTGATGCAGTGAATTGAAATTAGTGCGACCCTGAATATTGTTTAAACTTCAATTACTACTCATTCATTTCTCATTCTCATTCATTGTTATTTCGATAGCTTAGTTCATAAACATGTTTAGTACCATTTCATAATTATATTTTAGTATGCAAAAATATTTCATTCGTATCTTCTATTTTTTTATTCGTAATTTAATTTTACAATAAGATTGTGATGTTATGCTTGGCATGGATAGTGACATAACTCAAAAATTGTAATCTTTAGAAAAGGGATGTTTGAAGTTTTATATTGTTGAAAATATCAAACGCAGATTTTTGTAATCATTATTATAGCTTATTATAAAAATGATTAGTTATTATAATATTAAGTTTCTCGCACTTTTTTTTGCAACAAAGGACACTCTTTTTCTGCAACAAAATACACTTTTTTTTGCAATATAAGCAAATTTGCGACTTGACTTGTGTCACTATCAATGCCAAGGAGCGATATGGAGCCTAAATTAACAATTTAAACTAGAATTTGTTATTGATTTGAATGAATGTCATACCATCGACATATGGTTAATTATAATTGTTATATACTTTAATTATCGTATCTTCACGAAATTACTGGGCTCGAATTTCTTGATTACAGTCGATGGCGGTAATTCCCTACGTTTATTACGGCCTGAAAAACTGACATGCACCTAACACGTGCGGGACAATCCACAGCCGGGGATTAATAATTCAATCTCAACACACACCGACACGTGCTTATTGTCCTGGGCTGCATCGTAAAATAGTTTGATTGCAGATTATTCAAATGTATGCAAAGGCCCGTTGATAATTCGCGCTTGTGCACGAGGATAATTAGAGTTATTCTTCTTTGATCGGGATAACAACGATGCTAACGTTTACAATGCACCTATTTATTTGTGGCAGCACATTGTTTCCATATAATGACCGCAGTGATTATCGGACATTCGCCTCACAATTCGACAGCCTTGGTAATCGTATTATTTTTTAATCAATCCACCCATTACCTCCAGCCCCGCTTCGATTGATATTCCGCGAGCACAAGCAAAAATCACGGGGCACAGTGCAGTTGGGATTAACTCTTTTAATCTCTCGATGACGGTGCAATTTATGATTGCAGAGGGTTTTTCGAGAATTGTTCTAATGGATTATTTTTTCATAAATATTTTTATGAAAATCCGCGCATTTTTGCCAAAGTGTTCGTGCATAAGGGACATTTTTAAATATCGACCTTGGAACATGTTGTTTTTTTATTGAAATGCAAAATATAACAATTGCATCGCGTTATGCAGAAAGCTACCAACCCACAAAATATAAATAATGATTTAATATATAAATTTGAATTTTCGAATGAAGCTCGAATGATCGAACTGCTTCTAAATCGTAATAAGATAACATTAATTAGAGTCAATACATCGATGATGGCTAAATATAGGTTCAGGACGAGTTATATGATAGATATACGTATTCTCGAAGAAAAGAAAATACGGAAGCCATTTTTCACAAGACATTTATTTAACTATAATAATAATATGATTTATTGTATTCAAATCATTGTATACTAAATGTACATTTGCTGCAATGTAACCATCTTTAGTAGCAAACCAGTATCAGACATATCCACAATAAAGCAACTTATCCGATGCCTCTTGTGGGTATTTTAATCCGTCCGATAACTATTCACAACGTCGTAAGTGAATGGAAATACCGGTCGTAAATAAGATCAATTAAAATAATCTAAAAGCGGCACGCCAAATTGAGATGAAGCTACTCTAAATCTTCAATGAAACCACTCATGGAGCCATTGAATTAAACAAATGGCCGTAATAAATTATTAATGTTCTTTGTTTAAAGCAGGCCCGTAAAGTTATTACAGTATTTTTTTTTATCAGGGCTCGCACTTTTTTTTTTCTCCTTGGAGTTCATTACCGAGGGCAATTCATTCAGCCAGTGTAATCAGAATTTATTATTTCACTAACTGCGCGTATAAGCAGGGGAGCGTGGCTCGACGTCGCGCATATTAGGGCCGTGATTTACCTGTCCTTAGTAGGGAAGGATCGTTAGGATTACGGGGATTAGAGTCGAGGGTTAATATTACATATTTTTCGGGGGTTATTTGCGGTCCCAATTTGCATCACAACGCGATTCAGGCTGAGCACTTACCCCAACTCATTAATTTAATTGTTCTTTACGGCAACACACGTTCCTGAAGTACACGTTTTAATGCGGAATGGTGTGTGCATGTGGCGTAGGAGTACTTTAATAATTTAGAGAAGATATGAACAGTTGATTTTGTAAGTGGGGTAAGTCCTTTTTTAACTTGTATTCTACTCATATTTTTCTCTCATACGATATTTCCAAATTCGAACTTTGGGAAGTTCTGTAGCATTAATGGTGTATTCTACCTGAGATCCATGTAGCCACGAATAATTAGCATACAAAGATCTAATATGTAAATTTTAGAAATTTTGTCAGAAATAAAAAAGTTCAAAGGGGGGAGTATTGTGACTTTTTTTTCTCTCATACGATTTTTCCAAATTCGAACTTTGGGAAGTTCTGTAGCATTAATGGTGTATTCTACCTGAGATCCATGTAGCGACGAATAATTAGCATACAAAGATATAATATGTAAATTTTAGAATTTTTTTCAGAAATATGAAAGTTCAAAGGGCGGAGTATTGTGACTTTTTTTCTCTCATACGACTTTTCCAAATTCGAACTTTGGGAAGTTCTGTAGCATTAATGGTGTATTCTACTTGAGATCCATGTAGCCACGAATAATTAGCATACAAAGATCTAATATGTATATTTTAGAATTTTTTCCAGAAATAAAAAAGTTCAACGGGGGGAGTATTGTGACTTTTTTATCTCTCATACGATTATTCCAAATTCGAACTTTGGGAAGTTCTGTAGCATTAATGGTGTTTTCTACCTGAGATCTATGTAGCCACGAATAATTAGCATACAAAGATCTAATATGTAAATTTTCGAATTTTTTTCAGAAATAAAAAAGTTCAAAGGGGGGAGTATTGTGATTTTTTAATTCTCATACGTGTAACGGTTCGAACCCAGGTGTTGTACAAATTCTCATAATTTGTAATATTTATTATTCATTGCATTTATTTAACTGCAATTCATCCTTAAATGCAATTGGATGCATTTGATTTCTTTAACTGCATATTACATGAATTCTTATAATTCAAGTAATTGATTGGGCTCGTGATTTACAAATTCTCGTAATTTGTAATATTGATTTGGCTCGTGATTTAGTGGTAGTACTCTACGTTATGATTGATTTTTAAATCAAAATTGTGACAACTCAGTTTGGTTCGTTTTATGGGTAATGTGTCTGTTAGTAATTTTTGTTAGCAAGTAAAACACAGATACATGGATTTTATATGATTTATTCATTTTAAAAGGTTATGCAAGCGACAGGTAAATAAAAGACAATTTTGTTACTCTAATTGGACGTTATTTATTTCGTTATATTTATTTAAATTTTGGAATAGATTTGTTTAATAATTATTGAAAACTTATTATATTCTTTGAATTTGAATGATTTATTTTATTTTGAAAACAGAGTAACTTATTAACACTACGGTTGGAATTACAAAGTGTTACTTAGCGACTTCATGCACCACAATCTTCAAATTGTGCCGAGAAGGATATCTGATACATGTCATCACTGCATAGAAATTCATTAGCACGGTGCCTACCAATATATTTCAACGCCACCTTGTGGATAGGAACGAATCACATAACTTCACATTAAAGTACTTTAAGCGATTCCAGTGCTTCAAGCACCCAATGTGTCCTCATTCGGAGATATTGCTAGTATTCGCGTTTACAAACACTATCAGCCATGTGATCGTAAAAACTTTAATAGGTATTGTTATTCAAAATTGATTATAGATTAGTATGATAAAGCTCTATTCTACTTCTACTTTTCTAGAGAAAGCTGAGCAAGTTTAATTATACGATTTAATTACAAATATCATTGAATTATTTATATCGAAATTATTAAGTTATGTTCCCCTGACGCAACTTTTTATTTAACTACCGATTGATTAATGAGGCCACACTGTTTATCAAATGTTTGCGACGACGGAAAGGAAGGCATGTTACAATATTCTCCTGTCAGTACGAAAATATTGTCAGGACAAGGTATAAAATGCAGTTAGGTTCAACTCCGCAGTGGCGTGAGGCTCCCTACATTTCATACCCTTATTAAACTTCGTTCAGTACCAGCGGCAAGGCGCGGTAATATCACTAGATAGGTTACATTATTATGGATAAATTACTTTAGAATTGTTAGTGTGAAACGATGTTTGATCAAATGTTTTGCGACGACGGAAAGGAAGGCATGTTACAATATTCTCCTGTCAGTACGAAAATATTGTCAGGACCAGGTATAAAATGCAGTTAGGTTCAACTCCGCAGTGGCGTGAGGCTCCCTACATTTCATACCCTTATTAAACTTCGTTCATTACCAGCGACAAGGCGCGGTAATATCACTAGATAGGTTACATTATTAGGGATAAATTACTTTAGAATTGTTAGTGTGAAAAGATGTTTGATCAAATGTTTTGCGACGACGGAAAGGAAGGCATGTTACAATATTCTCCTGTCAGTACGAAAATATTGTTAGGACAAGGTATAAAATGCAGTTAGGTTCAACTCTGCAGTGGCGTGAGGCTCCCTACATTTCATACCCTTATTAAACTTCGTTCATTACCAGCGACAAGGCGCGGTAATATCACTAGATAGGTTACATTATTAGTATGGAATTGACTTTGGAATTGTTAGTGTGAATTACATTTGATAAACTTGTGTTATATATTCACCTGAGGAATTAATGTTTAATGTATATGAGTCGTCGTCGGACAGCGTGACGTTCTGTCTCGATCGGTACATCTAACTGTCCCCGTTTAAGTTCCGCACTTCTATTTATTCTGGTATACTGGTCCCCCACTTTTTACTCTTCTTCCTCCGTCCTATGATAATTCTGCGTACCGCTGCAAATTGACGCCTTCCCATACGTGTCACCGAATTACGCAATCGCCGTTTCGAGTTCCCGTCGTATTCCCACGACCTATTTCTCTGTGTCATCATTTTGATCGTGTGATTATTTACATTTGCCCAAAACTACGAAGTCAGCAAAATGAATGTACTCGCTTGGGAAACGCGTCGTCGGCCGCGGCCTGCTATGATATTTAAGCAGTTTTGTTCCGACTCGTAAAATTATGGATTTTAATATTATTATGTTCTTACATACGATTTTTCCAAATTTGAACTTTGGGAAGTTCTGTAGCATTAATGGTGTATTCTACCTGAGATACATGTAGCCACGAATAATTAGCATACAAAAATCTAATATGTAAATTTTACAAATTGTTTCACAAATAAAGAACAAAGGGGGGACCACTGTGACATTTTCATCTCTCATACGATTACTCCAAATTCGAACCTTGGGAATTTCTGTAGCATTAAAGATGCATTCTACCTGAGGTTCATGTAGCCACGAATAATTAGCATACAAAGATCAACAAAATATGTAAATTTTAGATTTTTTTTTCAGAAATGAAAAAGTTCAAAGGGAGGACCATTGTGACATTTTCATCTCTCATACGATTACTCTAAATTCGAACTTAGGGAAGTTATGTAGCATAAATGGTGCATTCTACCTGAGATTCACGTAGCCACGAATAATTAGCATACAAAGATCAACAAAATATGTAAATTTTGTTTAATTCTGCCCAGAAATAAAAAAGTTCAAAACCATAAGGGGGGAACATTGTGACATTTTCATCTCTCATACGATTATTCCAAATTCGAAGTTTGGGAAGTTCTGTAGTATTATACTTGCCCCACTTTCAAAAGCAACGGCTCATATTATTATCATTAATTTTTTTTAGCTTGAAAACTTTTATATCAGACCATTGAGTGTATTATTCTCTCCATTTAAATTCATATATTTTTAGTAAGCAGTAATACTCGCCTTGACGTGATATTCGAAGCACCAATTTATTGTAATCTCTACGTATCGTTTCTGGCATGCAAAAACCTGCTATCTACAGTTTTGTGCAGTAAAATGTTTTAGCATCTTACAATATAACAAGCATCGAACAGTTTAGCTGTACGTAATAGTCGCAATAATAAGGCCCGGCAGAGTAATGTTCGCATTCGCGTCCAATTATTTCCAGACACCGTCGAGTACATTCCTGGTCGAATTATCTCGTGTATTTTATTTTACGCACTTCGTCGAGTAAATTACTGGTTAGGCGCGATTCGATTGACGCGATGTACAAATTGGTAATCACAAGGCGCGGCTGAGACTTCGAAAGTTGCAATCGCGTGCGTTAACTAGTGTGAAACTCTAGATTTGAGCCTGTTAATCACTGGAATCCGAGTCAATCAGCCGTGCAAATAGCCACTTGCATTTTTTTACATAAAATGTTTACCGGCGTAATAATAATAAATTGCAGCGGTTTAGCCCAGAGCCCATTAATTAGGATGAAAATGTGAAATCATAATTTGTGAGTGGATAGTTCTGACAAAATCCGCCGTAATTGAATATTAGTGAACTTTCCACATAAATCCGAATTGCCGCGATAAATAATTCGTGTGCGCGGCGGAAAATAATAATAAAAGAAGCCCCTTTTATAAACAAGATTAAAGTCTAACGCTGCAACTTTGGACCCGCGCTCAAATAGATTAACATTAAATGTTTTATTAGATTGTTGCGGATAAGCACGGCCTCGAGTGCAACTAACCCAATTTTTGTGGGCCCCCTCTTGCGCATTAAACTCATCGGGTGATAAAAAATTAAGGGCAAACTTATACGAATTTGGGTGTCGTTACCCCGCAGAAAATTCGACCGCCCTATAAATATTTACGCGCTCCCCCGCATAATGTATAATTTAGGGAGGCGCTAAGCGTGATGAGGCCCCCTTATTTCACTTCACAGGCGCAAACACTAAGAGTTTTCCCTTTGACCTAATTGCGAGTCTGCACACTAAGGTGAGGTATTCCGACACGAATAACCAAGTGTACTACATTTATGCATGTAACGCGATGTGCACTTTAAGTTCTGCGTGCACCTACAACGAGAGGGTGTTAAAAAGAAGACCCACACGTGCTACAAATTAAGCGGATTACTTTAAAGCACACGAGGGGGAGTAATACACGACTGTGCCAGCGCAACATAAAACATGTACATCCCACCAATATCACGAACTCAAAACCTGTAATACACACAAAGTTTTTACTGGATTGTAAATTTCCAGTTACTTAAAATATATTAGCGAAATACCGCAAGGAATACTCCAATTTTCATTATATAAAAGCATCAGGTTATACTTTTATTATTAACCAGGCGAAAAAAAAGCCGTAATGCTAAAAGTGACAAAGCTCTTTAGTGTTTTGAGTTTTTCCCCCTTTCGCTCAAATATTAATGTTTGGGCATATTTGATGCCCCGGAGAAATTTAATTATCTTTTAATGGAAGGTAAAATTAATTATTAAAATCACTTAAAATATTAGCAGTAATTGAAGGTGGAACGCTTCAAAAATATTTGGTTACCTCTCTACATATTAAAATATAAAACGCTGCCTTTATTCACTTGAAGGAAGGATGCATTTAAATACTCCACACAACACTAATTTGAATCACAACTTGTTTCTAGAATTTTCGTCATAAGAAGTCTATCAGTCACGACAGTTACAATACTCAAATATTAATGCTCTAAAATTTGAAAATGTCATTGTGTATTTTATATAAATATTTTAGTTTCACTAGCACTACAGTTTTAATAATTCTATTAGTCACGATAGTTACAATAGTCAAATATTTATGCTTTAAAATTTGAAAATGTCATTGTATATTTTGTATAAATATTTTTAAAAATCACCCAAATATATGTATTATAATAAAATATATTAAAACAAATCTATGACTTAATTTGGATAAAAACAAAATATCAAATGTGGTTTATGTATCTATTATTAAAGGTGAAAACCTAAATTGGTTCGTTATGAGGCATTGCTTAAGAAACTTAAGAAATAAATTGTATATGGCGTTCTGTGAAATAAAATTTAGCCAATATAGATATTTTTATTGCAATGATTATTTTTATAATTCGTATAATGATTATTTTTACTTCGCTTGTATTAACACGTAAAAAACTAATTTATTGAAAAAATTTGGTGAATGCGCCGGGAGACAATTTCAGTCCATTTTACCACTGTTCGTCCACTAATAAAGTTTTACACCATTAAGGCCCAGTTTTACAATTATGGATTATTTTTGTGCGTGGTACTCTGTACACGATTATGAAAATGATGTATCTTAGGCAAATGTACCACAGGTTACACGAAGGTACAAAGGTTATCCGCGATTGCAAAACTAGGCCTGAAATAGACTAAAAACGCCCTGATCATGTTTCTGAATTCATTAAGGGTATGTATATTCGCCACATAATTGACTCATAATTCGAAAAAATCGGCAACAAGCGATTAAAACAACGTATCTAATAAGTAAACTTACATTATTTTTAATTTGCATTACGTGTAATTGAAATCCTTGATATAACTGCATTTGGCTCAAGTTGGTAACTTACCTGTAACAAAACAACAAATATAATTAGTAAATGTGATTAATACATACATAAACAAGCTAGTTACTTCGAGTCCAAATAAAACAGTATTTTATAAATCCGATAATCTACAGTTTTATAGCTGTACCTGTTACTGCTATAGCTGCAGCTATATGCTAAGCTATAATCGTTGCAATAGGATTAAAATCAGGATAATCTATTTACAAAAGTCTTGTTAACAAAGATATTTAGAATGTATTTTATACTAAGTACATATTTAATTTTAACTTCTAGGTGTAACATAAATACCGAAACTGCATGTAAATTTTATGTTTTACGTATTTTATGTTAAAAATTAGCATTGCAATTGAAGAGAACACATGAATTCCTCTATACACTCATTTGTGTGAAAGTTTCAATATCTCAGGAATTATGTTTTCCTCTCAATACAGTAACTTATGCAAATGTGTATGCAATGTTTTACGTAATTTATGTTAAAAATTAGCATTGCAATTCAAGAAAACACATGAATTCCTCTATACAATTTCTGTGAAAAATTTAAATATCTCAGAAATTATGTTTTCCTCTCAATACAGTAACTTATGCAAATAAAACTAGTATTGAAATTATTGGTAAGATATGACTAATAATCTGTACTTGTGTCTAAGTAAAAACATTGGAAGTGGGCAGCACATGATTGTTGTCATGTTCTTGAGCCTAGCCTAAAAAATCAGAAGTACAGTACTCTCTTAATACAGTAATTTTTGCAAGGAAAAGTTAAAAAATAGCATTGAAATTAAAATAGCACATTAATTCATCCATTTAGGAGAAAAATTTGGAAAAGTAGGAAGCATATGACTCTCAACACAGTCATTTATGTAAAAAAAAAACTGGTACTGAAATTGTAGGGATCACATAACTATTAGTACATAATCTAAAGTGGGGAGCACATGTCTCCTAATACAGCCATTTTTGCAACAAAAAAGAATTGATAATATGGGGAGTACATGACTATCAATCTGTACCTTTGTTTAAGAAAAACCAAACACATGACTCTCTCAATGCAGTAATTTATGTTAAAAATAGCATTTAAATAAAAAAACAGCACATAAATTCCTCTATACTGTCATTTATGAGAAAAAAAAAATGAAAAGTTGGAAGCATATGACTCAATACAGTCATTTGTGCAATAAAAAACCTGATATTAAAATTGTGGGGATCACATGACTATGAGTAGTGTCTAAGTAAAACATTCCAAGTGTGGACCACATTATTGTTTTCCGTTCTTCAATCAAACTTAAAAAAAACCCGAAGTTTGGAGCACATGACTTTCTTAATACAGTCATTTTTGCAACAGAAATCAATTAAGATTATGGGGAACACATGAGTGTTTATATGTACTTGTACCTGTATCTAATAAAACACAAACACATGACTCTCTCAATACAGTTATTTAAGTTAAAAAATAGCAATGAAATTGAAATAGCACATGAATTCCTCCAGTTATTTACGAGAAAAAATAGCAAGTAGGGTGCATATAACTCTCAATATAGTCATTTATGCAAATAAAACTAGTATTCTAGATATGGATAGCACATGACTTAATTTGTACTTGTGTCTTAGTAAAAATATCTCAAGTGTAGAGTACATTATTGTTATTACTTTCTTGAGTCAACTTAAAAAAACCTAAACCTAAAAAAGTAGGGAGCACATGACTCGTAATGCGGTCGTTTATGCAACCAAATACGAATTGAGATGAGCACATGACGATTAATCTGCACCTGTGTCTAAGAAAAACCAATCACATAACTCTCTCAATACACTCAGTTAGGTTAACAAATAGCATCGAAATTGAAATAGCACATGTATTTCTCCATATACATAGTTATATATGATAAAAAAATGTTTTTCTTAAAAATATGTTTTTCTTTATAAACGTTACATCAATGTTAAAATGTTATCAATATGTGGTTTACGTGAAGATGCAAAAGCATCTTTGAAAATGTATTCAAATTTTGAATATATGAGCTTATGACATAAATGATCTAAAAAGATACAAAAGGATTTTTACACTGAAATATATTTTGGCTATGATTAAAAACTAACAAATCTGAAATTATATATTTTCTCAAAAATGATTTAGTCTTAACAAATATACAGGGTGTCTTAAAAATGACGCCCGTGCTTCTGCGATTTGATTCAGGGGGATAAAACAAATTGAACGTTAAGAGTGGAACATTTTCCGTTTGTCCCTCGTTATAGAATTCTGGATAAAAAACATAGAATTAATATCTCAACTTTCAACTTTATTAAAAACTAATACTATTAATAAACAAGATATTGTCCACATCTGTCAAACTAATTGTCAAATCGGACTGTTGACAATTGAGATTTAACAAAATCTGATTTACGTAGTGGTCGAAAAGGTTTTTGTGTACATTTTTGTCAATAACTCAATAACGATGGACAAATGGAAAATTTACGCTCTTAATTTTCAAATTTACCTGAATCAAACTCCAAAAGCACGAGCGTCCCTTTTGCAACACCCTGTATACACGAAATTTTAGACGATAAAGAGGGTATTTAGATTCTGGAGAGGAAAATTACTTTTTACACCTCAAAAATGTTTTTCGCTTTATAAATGATACCTAATTGTTAAAATCCGTTACATACATATTAATAATATGAGGTACAAAAGTATTTTTAGAAATAAACCACAATTTGAATTTGTTACCTTATAAGATGAATGTGGGGTCTAAAAATATCAAAAAAGATGATTTCACTGAAGTATACGAATTTTCAATTTTATAGAGTATTAGTTAACCAATCTAACAATATAAAAATATATCTAATATATTTGTTTCAAAATTAATTTATTGCCTTGAGCTAAAATATGCAGGGTTTCTAAAAACTCACCTGAAAATGGAAAACCACATACTAAACATTATTTTATGTCGATATAACCTAAATTACCTTCATCCAAAAATGCTTCCTAAGGGATCTAGAGCTCTTTGAAAAGTACAAAGACTAAACAGTTAATGACATTAACAGAAATTTACAAATGTTAAATTATTTTTATTTCAGAAAGTTATTGTTATTTGTGTTGTCTTAGAAAGGTAAAATAAGTCAAACTCTTATTCAAATTGGTGAAGTTTTCTAATGAATGTTGCCCTTAAGAAGCATTTTTTATTGAGGTAATTTAGGTTAAATAGACCTAAAATGGGTGGAATTTCTATTTGGCAGGAGAGTTTCTGGACACCCTGTATACCTACACGATTTATTTAAAATTATTTTCTTTATTATTTTGATATCTGGATTTCATATCGTTCAAAAAAGAACGAAAATTTACTTCTGGGATCAAATTTTTACAGTGACATACATATATGTAATTTTGCATATGTTAGAGTAAAAGCTAACCAATCACCAAAATTAAATATTTGTTTCAAAAATGATTTTGTGCCTTTAGCTAAAATATTTTTAATTTTAAAGACGTTTAAGAAATGTTAAAGACAAAAAATGTGCAGCCTAGCCTACAGAGACACTTTTTTTAAATTTTGTAATTCTAAAGTTCTTTTCCATTTTACTATGAAAAAAGTTTTTTTTCTTTATAAACGTTTCAGTCCAGTGCTTTCATAACTATACAGGGTGTCCCAGTTATCGTGCTCAAGATGGGGTCTCTCACACGACAAGAGATACAGAGTTGGTTATATTACACAAAATAGTCTTGAGGCAAAGACCTACTTATCCACGAAAATGAAAATTTTAAAAATTGTTTGGCATTGTTGGCATTGTGGTTTATGCTATTGTGCTAAAACCAAAATAAATGCTTTCAAATAGATAATTGGTAGTAAATAAAATATTTTTAATTTGTTCCATACGTGGCCCATCACATAGTACCTACAGATAGATATATTTTTTTTAATCATCAATCCTGTTCAAATTCAAGAATTTATTAAAACAAAATCATAGGGTTAAAATCATGATATATTTGATTTACATAAAATCATTGATTTTTGATTTATTCCAACCCTGCTTTCAGTACAAATAAACCATAGATTTCAGTACCAGTACAAACATTTTAATAAACTTTATAATAACTTTGTGACTGTCCAATTTCTATAATCTATTTACATTAATACACAATTGTACTTCTGTACGATTAGTTGAATTAAATGATATTGTGAGTTTTTTTAGAGTTTCCTTCTTACGAAGTTTCTTAAATTCCAGATCGTCAATATTTTATGCGTATTCAATGATTTTTTATTTATTTGAAATCATGATTTATTCCAACCCTGCTGTTAGTACATATAAAGCATACATTTCAGTACCAGTACAAACATTTTAATAAACTTTCTAATAATTTTGATACTGTCAAATTTCTATAATCTATTTACATTAACAGAGGGAGAGATGGCGCTGGCGGTGGACGCTGCAGGTGCCAAGCTCAGTGCGACAAATTACAGTGTAAAAAGTAATGAGAAAATAATTTATACTAACAAAATGTTGACGGCATTAGACGAAAGTATAGTGCAACTGGACTTAAGTGCATTTGAACAATTGGTGAAGTGGAAACTATTACGCCCAAACGTAAATAGACATAACCTCGAAAGACGGAAAGACGAGAATGGCGCGCGAGGCAAGGACAAAGAAAAAAGAAAGAAGAGGACCGATCCAAAATACAACATTATGAATTGGAATGTGGAAGGCCTTACAAATGCTACCAATCTGGCACCGAACGACAACATATTTATGGATGCGGATGTGGTATGCTTAACCGAGACTTTTTTATTAAGTGACTTTTATTCCTCGAAATACTACTCCTTTTCAACCTTGGCAGTGAAACCAGATAGGGGTCGGCCGATAGGCGGCATCACAATTCTTGCAAAGCCTTGTATGCAACCATACATGCTCAGATGCAACCAAAACTCGATGTCAATTAATACTATTTTAGGAAAAATTCACTGTTTCTATTTTAATCCCGACACCGAAATCCAGGATATTACTCAGTCCTTAACCGAAATATTAGATGATGGCCCTGAACACAGTATCATTACAGGGGACTTTAATTGTAGGGTTGACACCAACAACCTTAAAGGGAGAGAACTGATTGATACAATGGAACAACTCGGTTTTGGCTTGATCACAAACATGAATGAGGATTTTACATACATTTCTCATAACGGGAGAAGCATTATTGACCTAACCTTTGTGAGCAATAAAATAACAAAATCAATAATAAATACAACGATTAAAAATCATCCGATTAGGAAACACCAGAGGACCCTAACACAAATACGGAAGAAAAATAGGACAAAGGACGTAGGGAACGCGAAAATATACAAGAACACGGGGAAGAAAATGGACCTGGCAAGAATTTTAGAACATCCAAATACTTGGGCCCTTCAAGGGGATAATATAAAAGAAATAGAAATTTTAACAAATATGATGACAGACGCGTTGGTCGCTCCAAACAAAAGTGTAATTCCGAAGCGTTGGTTCGACTCGCAGTGCAAAAGGGCCAAATCGGAATGTATTGAACTGATTAATAGGAAAAGTTTTACAGAATATCACATCGCTCGTAAGAAATATAAAGCTCTCATCGAAGACAAGAAGAAATCGCATGAAGAATCAATCACGATCCAAAGAGCACTTGAAGCGGAACTCCAGCCTTGGAAAATAATCTGTAAAGGTAGGAGGCACAACAATCAGATTCAAAATGAAGACTGGGAGAGTCATTTTAAGAAAATTCTTAACTGCTCAAGTTTAAATTTACCAGAGAAACGACCTAATTCTGACGAAAAACTGTGGTACAACGACCCAATTACAAACCAAGAAATAGCTAACATTGTAGATAAACTCAAGAGGAAAAAAGCGGCAGGTATTGACAACATCACAAATGAACACATACAGATGATCTACCCTTTCTTCGCAGATTGGTGGGTAAAAATGTTTAATATCATTCTAGATTTTGGAGAAATCCCGCCCCACTGGAAAGTCTCGAAGATCAAGACATTATATAAAGGGAAGGGCTGCCCCAAAGACCCCAACGCTTATCGGGGGATTGCCTTGGCAGCCACGCAGTACAAGCTGCCAACAAAATTGATCAATGTCAGAGCTATGAACCACCTTGAAGACCTGTTACCACCTGAACAATTTGGCTTTAGGAGACATAGGAGTTGTGAGGATGCCATCGATAAGCTAACAACAAGTGTAAAATTGGCCACATCTGTTCCGAGAGGGTCGTTGTATGCGGCTTTCGTCGACTTCAGCAAAGCGTTCGACGTAATAGACAGGTCCACTTTATGTGAAAAGCTTCGGGAAGTAGGTATCAAGGGGAAGATCTACAACTTAATTCTTGGCATGTTGGACACAAACCAGATAGTAGTAGATAACGGAATAGAACTGTCTAATTCGATAGAACAAACCAGAGGCGTTCTCCAAGGGGACTCATTGAGCCCGACTATGTTCCTAGTATATATGTATGATTTGCCTAAGCTACTAAAGAAATATAAAATAGAGTGTGCTATGTATGCTGATGATTTAGTCATCTTTACCAAGGACCGTACACAACTACAAGGGAGCCTGAACCTTCTCTACCAATGGTGCATCAACAACAAAATAACCATCAACAACGAGAAAACCAATGTTATGAAGTTTAGAAACGGAGGCAGAATCTGCAACAGTGACGTCATCTATCTAGGGGAAGAGCAACTTAAGTTTGTAAACGAGTACGAATACCTTGGAATAACCCTTCAGACTACACTAACATTTACGAAGCACTTCAACTCAAAAAGCAGAAAACTAGCCAGAGTCATCGGGACACTTAAACATCTACAAAAACTGAGCCTGAATGCAGCAATAAAATTGTACAACATTAAAATTTGGCCAGCTGTCACTTATGGAATGAAAAACTTATGGCCTCTTGTAAAGGTAACCGACCTGCTACAGCTGGACAAAGTAAAGGCCAGATTTCTTAAAAAGACCCTAGGACTGTCAAAATTTACATCAAACACCTTTGTGTTTCAGTTAGCAAATACCAGTACAATGGGTGAGGATATCATAAAGAACTGTACCGGTATATCTGCAGCGGTGCAAGAGCAGTACTGCAATATAATAGATGGTAAAAACATGGAATTTGTGTTTCAGAATTTCACAGACGGTCCAGCTTTTAATGAACATATCTGGAGGGAAGCCAATCACAAGCAAAGGCACTTCATTACCCGCTTCACGTACCATGGCTTTCACCACCTATGCTGCAATAAAACAATTTTTCACAATGCAGAAGACAACTGCATATGTCGTTTCTGCAACAAAACATCTTCAAGGTACCACCTCCTAGAATGTGAGGAAAGAAGAAATCGTCCGCTCACCAATTTCATAGCCGCTATAAAACTGTAAATGTATTTAAGTCAGGTCATATTTGTATTTTATGTGTAATTAACTATGTGTGTATGTTATCTGCTGGGGCACAGCGAAATAAAGATTATTATTATTTACATTAACACACAATTGTACTCCTATACGATTAGTTGTATTAAATGATATTGTGAATTCGTTTTTCTTGGAGTTTCCTTCTTACGAACTTTCTTAAGTTCCAGATCTCCAATATTTCATGTGTATTTTTCATCGCATTTAGTGTAAATAAATTTAGTTATACCTACCACGAAATAGTATTTTTATTAAAATCACACTATATGGTGAAGTAGAGCTTTTGAGTGTTACTTGTATAAATTAACTCATGTCTTATTACTAATTACAACTCTGATTGAATATTGGTTTAACAATCAACTTTAAATTTGGGCCTCGTGCGGCTTTCCAGATTTTGAAAGTCCGAAATGTGCTTATTTGAATTACCAGGTAATTTCATTACCAATTTCTGAGTGGATTTGGGGGGGCCTGAGTGTGTTTTCTGGGGCCCAGAATTGAGCACACGATGTGTTACAGGAGGGTCGAGTTTCTTGTTATTTTTAGGTTGAAACGTACGCGTTATTGAATTACCAAGAGTGATTCGGCAAGCGGGCCGCATAAATCGATAAGGCTGGATGCCCGCGTGTGTATCTACGTTATAAAAATGGAAATAGAATGTATTATAGAAATCCACGAAATGAATAAGTGAAATGAATTTATTATAGTGGTGCGCGGCGCGACCTCAATATCCCGAAATGCGAGAGAGGAGCCTGGAAATTCGCCGGGAAATATATATTTCGCAGCTTATGAGACAAATTCGTAAGCAAAGTGGAAACTCCATACATAATGTAAACACTTCCACTTTTTCAATAACACATCCAGGGTTTTAGTAGGTGTGTGTGTGTGTTTGTGGAAATACATTTGTTTGAAATTGATTTAGTGTAGCGTTGGCCTAAGAATTTTTCACGCATTATCGCTAATGAAACGCGGGTGGTGCATATCTGGACATCTGGGTCAGCATTTCGGCGGTGGATGAGGCGTTTATCGAACGTAGGGGGCAGCGGTCCGGGGGAGGGGGAGAGGCAACAACACAGAAAAATGCCCGCCTCGAAACCTGTAATCACGTTTCTTGCTCTATCGAATCCATTACCGTGAGATAACAATTACGGACGAAATTGATTTCCACAAAGAATTCAGAATCCAGAGGCAAAACGAGCAATTTTAATTTCAATTACCTCTCCTCGCCGCCAGGAACGGAATTGAGCGCCTGCATATTTACTTGTCTCTATCTCCGTTTTATTGCAAGGGATCCCGCAGCCATTAGCATAATTAATATGGCGGATGATTAGCATCGCGATTGCAAGGCTGTCCGTGGGGATCGCGTTTACAATTTGAAAATCGAAATAATAACGCTTTAGGTTGGAAAAGTAGTTTCGAAATATAGCGCTGGACCTCAGCGCCTGGGGTAATATAACGTAACCATAGCATATATATAAATGATTATTATTATAGCCAAGGTGGACGCAACAGTACTTCCGGATTGTTCCAATTTTAGGAAGCTTTAGAGATTCCGACTTATTACTAGAATTAGTCTGGGGACGTATGTATAGATCAGGTCCCTGAATTCTGGAAAATATTCGAACTTATACTAGATTTATTTGTAAATAATTCCATACTCTCCAAATCTCTGGACTGTAGCAATTGCATCTCCAGATGTGATACAGTACGTTCTCAGCTCCAAGTCATGTACCATAGGACAGGTAAAAATGGTTCCAATTTGCATGCACCAACTATTAGTAGCCCAGATATCTGGAGACACACCATCTCTCTCTCTGCATCTTGCTACCGCAAGGCGCCTCCGCCCGAACAGCTTGGGAATTAGAACCCAGAAAACTATGAGGAGCGCAAATTGCCCCGTCATTACCGAATTATTAGCCAACTGGATACGTGTAATTTGTTGCCGTTTTTCCGTCGTTTTCGGAGAACATGATCTCTCATTAATTTCCAAATGGGAAATTGACCGTGGCCGGGGACGTGAGCTGCCGACCGTTAAATCTCCAAACACAGCGACACGACTCCATCCGTACGTGCCGCAATACTGGAATGACAATGAAGCTTGAACTTGACTGCTAATACAGCCGACGATAGTGAAAACTCTTTAAAAGTGCGCACATTCACGGAATTGATCTCCTGCCACATATAAAAGGCTTGAACAGATTATGAAAAACATTTATTAAGCATTCAAACCGATGTTGGAAAATAAGTTAAGGCTCCGACTAAGCAATAATCCTGGAATTGGTACTCCACCAGGGCGATATATATTTTTTTCAATTTCTCCCCGAAAATGCACCAACGTACATTTTGTAGTAATTCCCCATGAAAATTGAGTAAAAAGTTTAGATTTTGAAATTGTTGGAAACATATGTGCAAGGTAAAATCAAAATTTCACAATTTTCACTGAAACTTTGCGTTTATTGAAAATCTTCAATGAACGTGCAATCACTTTGTAATTTTCGGCATAAATTTTGCAGCTGCCCATAAAATTTTGAAATTTACACTGCTTAGTGCATAATATAATTTTCATAATAAATTTTGTAACTGTCAATAAAATGTTGTGATTTAATTCAAAATTTAGGGATTGGCTATAAAATTTTGCAGTTTACAATGTTTATTTCATAAGTAATATATAGCAACGTATTATCAAAATGTCACAATTATAACTGAAAGTTTGTGAATTACAATGACAATCTACCAATTTATAACATCCGGTGTGAATTCTGCAATATCTAATACAGTGTTTCCCAACCTTTTTTGTGCCATGCCCCACCTTCGCCTTTCTAAAATTCTCATGTCCCCCCTTTGTAACATAATTTTTATTATACAAAAATTGAATTGCTAACTTAAGAAACTTAAATTAGGAAATAATCACTAGGGAATTGTTGACGAAACACAGTAGGTAAATTTATCACACATTTAATGAAAAACTGAAATTTGAACTCCATATAATTTTAATCAATATCTTTTCAAATCCATTTGTTATTTTTATTTAATTTTAATGAGAACCTTGCCCTTGATGTTGGCTGCACAAAATTTTTATATTAGGCTCCAAGTTGGTTAGCTTCAGCCTCAAGTCGCCACGTTGTGTTATACTTAGCCGATTTCTTTTTTTTTATTAATAAATCATTTACTGCACTAAATCCACATTCAACCAAATACGAAGATGGAAATGGTAGCAACAGTTTTCTTGAACATTTGGTTAGATTTGGGTATTTGGTTTCTGTTTCTTCACAAAGCCAAGCGATTGTTCCTTTTAAATTAAATAGAGTCTTAACTGACTCATCATGTTGTAATTCTGCAAGTTCTTCCTGATACTTCATGTTTGATATGTCAGACAAATCTACTAACATTGGCTGCATCATCCATGCTGGAAAATGAATTTGTTCTAAATCAGAAAATCTTTCCTTCAAATCAGCCGAAATAAAATTAAGATGATTGACTATAACAAGTATAGCAGTATCAGTTACTTCACATTGTTTGAGCCAGTGAAACTGTTCGAAGTTTTTGTTGTTGATTTGTTTTTGACATAACTCAATAACGGCAATGAATCCAAATATCTTTGCTTTTGCATCGACCAGAGTTTTATTTTTTCCTTGAAGCTGTTTGTTTAAAATATTAAGTTTTTCAAATATATCGGCTAAGTAACTTAAAAATGCTTTGCCATCGATCGTTAATAGATACTTCATTTCAGGTTTTTCTGTTAAAAAATCACCAAGAGTATCATACAGTTCAATGAATCTTTTCAGGCAGTTTCCTTTGGAAAGCCATCTAACGTCCGTGTGCAGTAAGAGTCTCAGATGGTCTTCGTTTTGTTCTTCACAAAATAGTTTGAAAAGACGCTCGCATTTGGCATTCGCTTTAATAGCATTAACACACTTAATAACTGAATGTAGTATTTCATTCAGAATAGGCGAGATGTTCTTAGCTACCAAGTTTTCCCTATGAATAACACAATGCACAATAATCAATTCTGGATTAGCATCTTTCAGCAATTTTAGGCAGCCATTTTTTTTGCCCATCATATTAGGAGCACCATCTGCAGAACAAGATGTTATATTTTGCATTGGTATATCATTCATATCAAAGTAGGTTTTTAGTTCATTATATATATCTTTTGAGGTAGTGGTGCTTTCTAATCTTCTACAGAATAACATTTCTTCAGCAAATTGCCCTTTATCAATATATCTCACGTAAGTCATCAATACTGCCTCACTATCTCTCAAAGTTGATTCATCCATTTGCACTGAGAAATTTCTTGTTTTTAGCTTCTCAACAAGTTGTTTTTCAACATCTTCACTCATTTCGTCTATTCTTCTGCTAACAGTATTGTTACTGAGCGGCATTGCTCTTACATCTTTATCATCTTTTTCAAGAACCGTTTTAAGAAATACTGATATTGACGGTTTTATTAAATTCTCTCCTATGGTATGACTTTTTCCATTTTTACCGATGAGTAAAGAAAGTTGATAGCTAGCCTCAAGGACGCGATTATTAGTTGAAGTATGAGCAGTAAATAGAGTCTTTATTGTTGTTCTCTTTTCAAAACTTTTCCTCAAAGTTTTGAAGTAATTCAAATCGGAATTGATGTGAGCACTATGTTTCGCTTTCAAATGTGACTCAAGACGACCTCGTTTCATTGATTCGTTGGATAAGCATTGCTGACATAAAAGACAAAAAGGAATCCGTTCATCGTGGATAGCGGATATGAACCCAAATTTTAAATATTCTTCCGAATATTGACGAATTTTCTTTTTGCTTGCACCACTCATTTTACCGAGGGCTGAAAGAGATAAATACGAGTATAAGGTCAAATAAAAACTAAAATTCGAGTATGTATATCACAGCACGGAAACTCAATGTTATTTTTTGTAGTCTGCATACTTAGCGACATCTAGGCGGCTTGGTAGCTGAAGTAGCTGAAAACGCGCCATAATTTAAATCGTTCAAATATATAGAATTGAATGCTTATTAAACTTAAACCATTAAACTTATTTAATATATAAAATCATATTAAATAAAAACAATTTTAAAATGTTTTAACTATTTATAATGGTATTAATAAATAATTTAAACAAATGCTTCAATTTAAACAGACTTTACATATTAAATAATAGTGGTATAAATAACGGCAATGTTCATAAATATCCTGAATTGATTTCGATAATAACTTATCGTTTTCACTTCAACATTAAATCATGTTGTTTAGTTGGATGTGGAAATCGAAATCTTCTGGAAGAAGCACTTCCATCACAATTAATAATCGCGCACGATGGTTTCCATTGCAACAATGCAATCAAATGAAATCAAAATCATCAAAATTTAAATATGATACATAAATTCGAAGAATTTTTAGTTGCGCAGCTGACTCAACTTTTCTGAATTATTCTCATCTATAAGTCAGCAGTATATATGGTTGCAGTCATTGTTTTTATTCATTTAAATGTGTTTAAATGTGATAACTGCTGCCATCATACAACATGGTAGACAAGCATTTTCTCAATCTGAGAATTTGCCATATGAGTTTCACTACCCTGATGTATATCACAAAAATATTCAAATAAATAAATCTATATATATAATCAAATGTAAAATGCTGCTTCAACCCAATCGTGTTTAAACACGATTGGGTTGAAGCAGCATTTTACATTTGATTATATATATTTTACCCAAAGGACTCCGCATTTTTCTATTTAATAAATAAATATATAATCAAATACTTACCATTTACATCTGAACAATTTATGTACTTATTAAATTTTGAAGATTTAACAACAGTTTCTCCTGACACCTATTTGAAATTAACACTATCTGAATGCTGTGAAACACTAGGAGTTGTGATTGCCACTCAGTTGCAAATAACTACGATTTTAACATACAGCTCACGACAGACTGGCGTCGCAAGCAACGCATTGTTGCCATTACTACTAAGTGTTTCGTCCAGTATAGGCAACAATGTACACATACCGATGTGTACATGTCTGACACCACGCGAGCAGGATGTCAAATAATATTTGAAATATGAATAGCCATAGAAAAAAGAAAGAAATTATAAGACAAAGGAAGAGACGGCTAGAGAAAAGGTAATTACAGCGGACGCGAACGCAAAAAGTAAAAAATAAAATAAAAGTAAAAAAATAAAAACAAGCTTTTATTTAAATTCGCTAAAATGCGATAAATCTGTGTCGAGTACATTTTCAAATTGCCCCCCTTAAACAATCAAATTGCCCCCCTGTGGGGCGTGGGCCCCACGTTGGGAAACACTGATCTAATAGAATATTGAATCAGAGGTTTAAATTTCCTAAAAATGTGCAATGAAACATTAAAATTTCAAAATTCGCTTAGTGCATCATGTAATTTGCAGAATAAATATTGCAGCTACCAATAAATTTTGTGATTTAAATTCAAAATTTAGAATTCGGCAATAAAAATTTGCCATTTGCAATGTTAAAGTCATAACTTTCAGTAATAATTTGCAACGTGTTATCAAAATTTAACACTTTTAACTGAAAGTTTGTGATTTACAATGATTGATAATCTACAAATTTATAATATCTGCTGTTAATTCTGCAATTCCTAATAGAATATTGAATCAGAGGTTTAAATTTACTAAAAATGTGCAATGAAACATTAAAATTTTAAAATTCGCTCATGCATCATGTAATTTTCAGAATAAATTTTGCACCTGTCAATAAATTTTATAATTTAAATTTAAAATTTAGAGATTTGCAATACAATTTTGTAATTTACTATGCTTATCTCATAACTTTTACTAATATTTTGCAAGGTATTATCAAAATTTCACACTTATTACTGAAAGTTTGTGATTTACAATGATAATCCACAAATTTATAATATCCGGCGTGAATTTTGCAATTTTTAATAGAAGATTGAATCAGGGGTTTAAATTTCGTAATTTCCTGAAAATGTGTAATGAAACATGAAAATTTTAAAATCTGCATGTTGCATTAAGTAATTTTCAGAATATATTTTGTAGCTGCTAATAAATATTTTTTGTTTGAATTCAAAATTTAAGGATTGTCAATCAAATTTTGCAATTTACAATGCTTATTTCGTAACTTTCAGTACTACTTGGCAACGTATTATCAAAATTTCACAATTATAACTGAAAGTTTGTGATATGCAATTATAATCTACAAATTTATAATATCCGGTGTGAATTCAGCAATTTCTATATTAAATATTGAGTCAGCGGTTTAAATTATGTAACTTCCTGAAAAGTTTCAATAAAACATTAATAATTCAAAATTTGCTCATTGCATCATGAAATTTTCAGAATAATTTTTTAAATCTTGCTCCTGCTAATAAAATATTGTGATTTAAATTCAAATTTATGGATTGGCAATCAAATTTTGCATTTTACAATATTTATTTCATAACTTTTAGTAATATTTTGCAAAGTTGTGTAATAATCATACACAATTTTCACTGAAACTTTGCAATCTTCAATGAACGTGTAATCACTTTGTAATTTTCAGCATACATTTTACAGGTGTCCATAAAATTTTGAAATTTACATTAAAACTTATATAAATATATAAACACAATATAAATTTGAAAGTTACAATGCTTATTTCACAACTTTCAGTAATAATTTGCAACGTATTATCAAAATTTCACAATTATAACTGGAAGTTTATGTTTCACAATAATGTCCACAAATTTATAATGTCCGGTGTAAAATCTGCAATTTCTAGTAGAATATTGAATCAGAGGTTTAAACTTCCTAAATATGTGCAATAAAACATTAAAATATCAAAATTAGCTCATACATCATGCAATTTTCAGAATAAATTTTGCAGCTGCCAATAAATTTTGTGATTTATATTCAAAATTTAGGGATTGGCAATAAAAAAATTCAATTTACAATGTTTATTTCATAACTTTCAGAAGTATTTTGCAACGGATTATCAAAATTTCACAATTATAACTGAAAGTTTGTGATTTACAATAATAATCTACAAATTTATAATATCCGGTGTGAATTATGCAATTTCTAAATTGAATATTGAGTCAGAGGTTTAATTTATGTAATTTGCTGAAAATTTTCAATAAAACATTCATATTTCAAAATTTGCTTATTGTATCATGTAATTTTCAGAACAAATATTGCAGCTGCCTATAAAATTTTGTGATTTAAATTAAAAATTTAGGGATTGGCAATAAAATTTTGCAATATACAATTCTTACTTCATAACTTTCAGTAATATTTTGCAACGGATTATCAAAATATCAAACTTATAACTGAAAGTTTGTGATTTACATTGATAATCTACAAATTTATAATATCCGGTGTGAATTCTGCAATTTCTATATTGAATATTGAGTCAGAGGTTTAAATTATGTAATTTCCTTAAAATTTTCAATATAACATTAATATTTCAAAATTTGCTTATTGTAGGTTTCACGTAATTTTCAGAATAAATTTTGCACCTGCCAATAAAATGTTGTTATTTAAATAAAAATTTAGGGATTAGCAACAACATTTTGCAATTTACAATGCTTATTTCGTAACTTTCAGTATTATTTTACAACGTATTATCAAAATGTCACAAATTTAACTGAAACTTTGTAATCTTCAATGAACGTGTAATCACTTTGTAATTTTCAGCATAAATTTTGCAACTGCCCATAAGATTTTGAAGTTTACATTAAAACGTTATTGATTGACAATACAAATTTGAAAGTTACAATGCTTATTTCACAATTTTCAGTAATATTTTGCAAAGTATTATCAAAATTTCACAATTATAACTGAATTTTTGTGATTTACAATGATAATCTACAAATTTATAATATCGGGTGTGCATTTTGCAATTTCTAATAGAATATTGAATCAGAGGTTTAAATTTCCTAAAAATGTGCAATGAAACATTAAAATTTCAAAATTAGCTCATGCATCATGTAATTTTCAGAATAAATATTGCAGCTGCCAATAAATTTTGTGATTCAAATTCAAAATTTAGGAATTGGCTATAAAATTTTGCAAATACAATGCTTATTACATAATATTCAGTAATATTTTGCAACGTATTATCAAAATTTCGCATTTATAACTGAAAGTTTGTGATTTACAATGATTAGCTACAATTTTATAATATCCGGTGTGAATTCTGCAATTTCTATATTGAATATTGAGTCAGAGGTTTAAATTTTGTAATTTCCTGAAAATTTTCAATAAAATATTGATCTTTTTAAATTTGCTTATTGTATCATGTAATTTTCAGAATAAATTTTGCAACTGCCAATAAATTTTGTGATTTAAATTCAAAATTTATGGATTGGCAATAAAATTTTGCAATTTACAATGTTTATTTCATAATTTTCAGTAATATTTTGCAACGTATTATCAAAATTTCAAACTTATAACTGAAAGTTTGTGATTTACATTGATAATCTACACATTTATAATATCCGGTGTGAATCCTGCAATTTCCAATAGAATATTGAATCAGGGGTTTAAATTTCGTAATTTTTAGAATAAATTTTGCAGCTGCCAATAAAATTTTGTGATTTATATTCAAAATTTAGTGATTGGCAGTAAAAGTTTGCAATTTACAATTCTTATTTTATAACTTTCAATAATATTATGAAACGTATCACCAAAATTTCACTATTATAACTGAAAGTTTGTGATTTACAATTATAATCTACAAATTTATAATGTCCGGTGTGAATTCTGCAATTTCTAATAGAATATCGAATCAGAGGTTTAAATTTAATAAAAATTTGCAATGAAACATTAAAATTTCGAAATTCGCTCATGCATCATGTAATTTTCAGAATAAATATTCTAACTATCAATAAAATGTTGTGATTTAAATTCAAAATTTAGGGATTGGCAATAAACAATTGCAAGTTGCAATGCTTTTTTCATAACTTTCAGTAATATTTTGCAACGTATTATCAAAATTTTACAATTATAACTGAAAGTTTGTGATTGGCAATGATAATCTACAAATTTATAATATCCGGTGTGAATTCAGCAATTTCTAATAGAATATTGAATCAGAGGTTTAAATATCGTAATTTCCTGAAAATATACAATAAAACATTAAAATTTCAAAATTTGCTTTTGCTTTTGCATTATGCAATTTTCAGAATAAATTTTGGTTCTGCCAATAAAGTCTGTGATTTAAATTCAAAATTCAGGGATTGGCAATAAAATTTTGCAACTTACAATGCTTGTTTCATAAGTGTCAGTAGTATTTTGCAATGTATTATCAAAATTTCACAAACTGAAAGTTTGGGATTCACAATGATCATTAAATAGGGGCCCTAATTAGGGGCAAATTCAAATATGCCAAGTCATACAGGGGGTTCCATTTATAAACAAACTTTGATACTTTTAGAAATTTTTGGAACACCCTGTTTAATATAAAATTATTTATAAAAAGTAACCATAATAAACCCCGATATAACGCAGAAGTTAAACTTTTTGAAAGTCACGTATTTTGGCCACAATATTTCATGCCGTAAAGCGTGAATAACCCTGAACAATTCTGGTTAAAAAAACAATGTTATAGGTTATGTTGGTCATTTTGTGATAAATTTAGTTTTCAATATTAATTGTTTTTGCAAAGTTTTTACTAACATTCCAGTGACTATGACTACATAGTTTCGTAGATGTTTGTAGATTGTATGAACATAGTCATAGTATTAATATAGTAGTTTGCATTGGATTACCAAAATATCGCAAACTGAAAGTTTGAAAGTATTTTGGTCACTTTGCGATTAATCTAGTTTTCAATATTTATGGTTTTTTACTAGCATTCCAGAGAACTAAGACTACATAATAGTTTTGTAGGTGTTTGTAGATTGTATCAACATAGTCATAGCATGAAAATAGTATTTTGCACTGTATTAACAAAATATCACATACTGAAAGGTTGGGATTTACAATGATCATCTACAAATTTATAAAATCCATTGTGAATTTGGAATTTTTTGTTAAAAGTTCACAACTTCAATTAAACAGCTGTACGTGTAAATATTAATATTTACGTGTCCTGTAAATATTAATATTTTGAGCTTACGAACCTTTAATTACATTCTGAAAGACATACAATATATTTTGAACTATTTGTTTTATATTTATAATAAATAATTTTGTTTTGCAATATTGATATTCTGAATAATTGTTACTTGGTAGCCCTTTATATAAGCCTGTAGCCCTATAATATTTTGAACAGTGGTTTTCATATTGTTTCCCTGGAACTATATTGCTTCTAAATCTCTTATTAACAAATGGATTGCCCTTTTCGAATAGTCTAGTTTTCCCTAAATTGCTCAATCCAGATCCTCTCGCATCGTTTATCCATTATATCCACAATAATTACCCACCGTAAACATCCACGATTGGCGGTGAAATCTAATTACTACTGCAACGGTTGCTTATTATTAATATCGTGTCATAACTTGATTGCTCACCGACTAAGCAGAAATATAATTGGAATAACGATCGTACTTAGATTTCAGTGCACGCTTTGTTTTGTACACATACACTCTATAAAAGTGTTGAATGAATGGTGAAAATAATGCTCGGCACGAAATTATTTACATGGCACGAACAAAAATAGCAAGCGTCTGTGTGGTGTTTATTGTTCTAGCAGCGCTTAATTGGTAATATTAATGACTGCTGAGTGCATATACTGTTCGCTATTTAATGTCGAGTCCACGGTTAATAGAAATAATTGAGGTATCAGCACTTGCATAATTTATTTGCATTAGCAGCTGCGAGGTTTTAGTTTAGCCTGGTGTTTGTGAATGGTTGTATCGCAATATAACAACATTTAAAAAAAATAACGTCGCTCTGCATTAAAAATATAACCATGGTAGTTATATTTATAGTTGTATGCTGCCTTTCAATTCGTCAACGAAACTGATTCAACTGACATAGTTAATTTTTTTCATAGGACGTTTTGATGAAAGATTTTGAATCACATGTTATGTTTTATTAAATACAATTAATTTTGAGCATCCGATATGAATGTAGATGAAGATATTGATTCTATTAATTTGTTTCAGATTAGCACTTATATTATGCTGTGATTAAAATATAATAGTATTGGCATTTCTTGGGAATATCATATGAGGGAATAAAACTTGTATGTACATTGTATGCACTGTATGCACTGTTGTATGCACTGTGGATATCGTTCGATTTGTAAACTTAAAATATCCTACTCGTCAGTACTGTAGTTACGTAGCAATTCGATGTATGAATGAGTAAATGCGGATATATAAATGTTGCAAAAAGTTCTGGCAGGTAATCCGGGCTCCACATACACGCAATTCCTTACAGCTAAAGAAATCCTGGGGCGTGAGCACTGCCAGGAGCACTTCGTCCTGCAAGTTCTGCAACAAGCGCGGAACTTTGTAAACTTGATCCTAACAAAACATTCGGCTGTTGTGCTTCCACATTACTTGGGTTTTAAATTTTCGACGCCATTCTCATTTGTTCACCTTTTCTCCCACGTAGATAACATTTTATCACCTTTTACTCCCACTTGCGAATTTCAATTAACTGATTCTCTGTACGGCCAATTATCTGATTTGCGCGCATCTGCATTTAGTTCGGTGCGGTACAAAATATGTACAGCATCATCAATAAAATTGACACGGATTCGCGCTAATTAAATCGGAGTGCGTAAATCATTGAAGCAATAAACGTCCGAAGATTAATGCTGTTAGCAGCGATGTTTTAAATAAATCCGGCGTCAATCCGGAAAACAATGAGCCTCATGTTTTATGGATCGCGTGTGCAATTATCGGCGATCGCAGTTTACGATTTGATTGACCCAAATGCGCGAAGTCTCCCGAAACAGGGGCGAACGACCCGGGTCCTGGACCCGCGGACCCGGGCAGCGAGTGAGCGGGCTTAATTAGTCGTGAATAAACCATAATTGCATCGGATCAACCAAAAAGAGGAAGCTTTATCCGGTTGCGTTTGACGGGTTCGATCGTTCCGCCAGAGCCCCGATTTGCAGCATTATTAGCGCAAAAAGCGCAAATTGAGAATCGATATCTTGAGGAGCGTGCTAGTTTTAACGCAGGCCGGGCTTAAGGAGATTTGTTTGGCGCGGCAGTCTGTAAACTGCGCCGTACACGTGTAACAGATTCGTCGGGGTATTAAACCGGAAAGGGGTCTTAAAATTTTTACATTTTACTTCTATACGTAAACGGTATTACGGGGGATTACGTGGGGCTTTACAGTTTAAATCCCCTCGGACGCGCAAGGTCCATCCTCATGCTTATGATCAATCGCAATTGCTTGATAAATTAATTTTTCCGTGGTGGATTAACTTTCCGGAGATCAGGCCCAATTAGTCAAGCTTAAGTCTATTAAAAGTCACTGGGGAGTGCATAACAACCCTGCAACTGTACACGATGGCATTTTAATCACCAAAACTTAAACCTGCTAGAACTAGAATTATCAAAAATATTACTCTTTCTTGCATCCCATTTAGTCATTCCTTTGAAGCAATCTACGAAAACATTTACTAAATTTATATTGTTCTCGGTTACGGTTACGGAGCCTTAACAAATTTCACATGGCTTGCCCATTCCTAAAAGCTAGGCATGTATCGTAATAAATATAAACTGCGGTCAAAAATGTGTTTCCGTTTCGTACGAATTACGAATATTATTCCCTTAAGAATTTCTCTAAGTGCTCGGTTCTCGCAATTGATAAATTGAAAATCAATCAAGCGCTTTGAAAGTTTTGACGTTTCAGCTTGAGACCTTCGCGTATTCATTCACCTGTATTAATTAAATTCTCCAAAGTAACGTTTGCTGCGGCCAACTCTCAGCTCATTAATTAATTTACGACTTTAATTAAAACTTCTTCGATTTTTTTTAAATCTGATTATCACGATTGGGCTCAAATTCAACGTGTTTACGACCTTATTTAGAGACACACGCACCCAGCCGTTTTTTCACAGGGCTATTTGACGCCACTAACCGGCCTAAGTGGCCCTAAAACAATTTTATGATAGACTACGATATAATTGGGCGCCTGACCTCCTTATACGACTCCGTGAACATCTCCTGACTGCGTTTAGTTGGCAATTTCGAACACGAAACGCCAGAGCACTCCTCCAGGATATTTTTACACCTTTTTATGTGTGTTTTTCTACGAAAATTATAAGAAGTGAGCAAATATTTACATATAATGGTAACACATGCCGTTGGAGGTACCAAAATCGCGGCAATTTAGAATAATTTGTATAATTTGCTTAACATAATATTGCGTGGTTGTTTAACGAATTACCAAACACAAATACCAGTTAAATGTATTATTAGTGTATTGTTAGAATTTCGATAAAATCGGAATTATTAGATTGCATCTGCGATGTTAGTTGTAACCAAAATGCGTGGTTTTTGATTGATTAAAATAATCGGTTGGAGCTTGTGAAATATTAACACTTAATGAAAAATAACAAATTATCCTTTTTCACAACGACATTTATTTCTCTAAATGTACATTTAAACCACTACGTAGTCATCTTCAATAGACATTTGTACTGAGAAATACAAATCTCAGTACAAATCTCTCAGTACAAATGTCTACTGAAGATGACCACGTAGTGGTTGAAATGTACAATTAGAGAAATGAAAAAGGTGAAAAAGGATAATTTGTTATTTTTCTTTAAGTTTTTATTGATTCATCGGACACATGAGGAAACTCAAATAATGTGAACACGTCAAGTCATAAAAACTGTTGTCTCATTATTGGCCTTATCACGAGTAGTCACCTAGAATATATTATGGCTAATTATCAGCTAAAGGCTAATTCGAACGAAAATTTAAAATATTCGGGATATATTTCAAAATTTGCAATATAAAATTTAAAATACAATCATTACTTGATAACTTTAAATTATCAGGTTAAATACTACACAAAGTTTAAAGATTATTGCCAAATTTTCAATAGTGCGTGTGATAATTTCAATTATTACTGTAAAATTTTCAGATACTTCAAGTAATTTGAAAGTATTCTCTGATTATTGTAATATATTTGTCAAAATTGGAACGATCACAGTAAAAGTTTCAATGGGATCGAATTTTTGTAAATTACAGTCAAATTATTGATTAGGATAATTCATTACTACCGTTATATTAATTAAGTTTAAGGATCGTGTGATAATTTCAATTATTATTGTAAAATTTTCAGATACTTCTAGTAATTTGAAAGTATTCTCTGATTATTGTAATATATTTGTCAAAATTAGAACTGTCACAGTAAAAGTTTCAATGGGATCGAATTTTTGTAGATTGCTGTCAAATTCTTCAAATTCATTTGTTGAATGATTCAAATCATTCATTACTGTCAATATATTAATTAAGATTAAGGTTTTATCCATATTACCAGTTAATTTATTAAAGATATTAGTTTGTACTTACTGGCAAAGACATTTTTTACCAGTATTTATTTTTATTTTTATATACAAAGCAAAATTACACTTATCAAGCCTCTGATGATGGTTTACTGAAGAAACCGAAACTAGTAAGGCAAAATAAAAATAAATAAATAATAAAATAAAATAAAAAATATCTTTACCAGTAAGTACAAACTAAGACCTTAAGTATATTAATTATTACGACCAAATTTGGAATTATTTCTGTCAAAATGTTAAACATTTAACAGTATTTGAATTATTTCTGCCCAGTTTTTAGTTATTATTAATGTCGTAATTGCAAGACTTTAAAATATTCAAAATTCTGAAATATTCATATTAGCCCTTAACATTTCACTATTGCTGGCAAAATGTCAATACTTACTCTAAAATTTTCAGTCCTTTCCGTTACTGTTCAATTACTCACTTTTTCCGTCTGCATTAAAATTGTAAGCATTAAATATAATAATAATAATAACATGTTTATTCTAGTAGACTTGCCAGAGATTACAAATTAATCTAAACTTTTCAATTATACCAAAATTTTTAGATTACTGTCAAATTTGCAATTATTTCAGTCAAAATTCTAATAATTCTGTCAAAATATACGTGTTAGTTCACAAAATTACAATTATCTCTGACCATATTTCACTTATTACTGTCAAATTTTATCACTTACAATTTTTCGTTTGAACAAATTGATTGATAGTAAAAATTGCTTATTCTGCACAGAAACTTCTTATGTTGCAACCAAAATGTCATTATTTCCAATTAAATTTAAAAAAACTTCTATCTAATATTTTACATCTATTATATTTACTTACTTTAAATTAATTTAATGCAATAGCTTCCAAGTTTAGTTTATGTCTTCATTTGTTATATGATATTCTTCTGTTTTTTAAATTTTCAACACACTTTTTGTGTGCAAATTGGTTTTAGGTAAAGGTTTCATATTTTACACACATACATTGTAGGTTACAATGTAACTTACATTGTTACATTACATTGTTAAAATGTTATTATTTCCAATGATTTTTTTGTTGCAATTTTATATACATTGAACAATATTTTCAATTTTCAATATAAATTTTCAATATAAATAATGACATTTTAATGGTAGCTGCTAAATTTACACCAAAAAATAAACTGCTGTTTATTGGGAGTTGGTATTTGGTTATTGGTAATCAAAATGTCATTATTTCCAATGCATTTTTTATGCAGTTATACATTAAACAATATTACAGAAAATTATAAAATCTATAATGCACATTGCAAAACATGAATGTCAATTCCTAAATTTTCAATATAAGTAATGATATTTTAATGGTAGCGGCTAAATTTACACCAAAAATTAAAAAAACTGCTGATTAATGGGAGTTGTAAATTTTCTTCCAAAATTTTGAAATTTTAATGCTTCATTCCACATTTTCTTACGAGAAAATTTCGGAAATTACGTGATTTAAATCTCTCATTCAATATTTCATTAGAAATTTCAGATTTAACACTGGATATTATAAATTTATTGATGACCTTTGCAAACCACAAACTTTCAGTTATAATTATGAAATGTTGATGATACGTTATATTACGAAATAGGCATTGTAAATAGCAAAATTTTGTCGCCAATCCCTACATTTTTATTTAAATCACAAATGTAATTGGCAGCTGTAAAATTTATTCTGAAAAACAAAACCAAACCTAACCTAACCTAACCTAACCTAACCAAACCAAACCAAACCACACCAAAATAAACCAAACTAAACTAAACCAAACCAAACCTAACCTAACCTAATCTAACCAGACCTGATCTAACCTAACCTGAATTTCGAAAATTTAAATCTCTCATGCTATATTTCTTTATAAATTTCAGATTTCACACTGGATGTTATAAATTTGTTGATGATCTATGAAAATCACAAACTTTCAGTTATAATTGTGAAATGATGATAATACGTTGCAAAATTTTACGAAAGAGACATTGTAAATTGCAAAATTTTGTTGCCAATCCCTAAAATTTTATTTATATCACAAATGTTATTGGCAGCTGTCACATTTATTCTGAAAAACAAAACCAAACCAATCCTAACCTAACCTAACCAAACCAAACAGAACCAAACTAAACTAAACCTAACCTAACCTAACCTGACCTGACCTGACCTGACCTAACCGCATTGTGAAATACATAATTATATTGCCAATCCTAAAATTTTGATATAAATCACAAAATGTTATCGGCAGCTGTAAAATTTATTCTGATAATTACATGGTTCAATAACCATTGTAAATTGCAACATTTTATTGTCAATAAGGTTTCGATAAATATTTCTAACAAAATTGTTTATATTATTATTCTTAAATTTCAACCATATACATTTGTTCTGATATAACAGCTTGCAAGTATAGTGAACTATATAGTGAAGTATTTGCAGTAGAATGTTTGGCGAAGTTCTTCGGTTTTTGCACCATGACATCTTTTAACGTTTTACCATTTCCTCAACCATAGTAAAAGTTCTTCGGTTTTTCAAACACATCTTTTAATGTTTGACCATTTCCTGAACCGCAGTAACTATGTGATGGTACAAAAATAAGTACCGCTAACAAAAGTTTATTCAAAACGAATTACATTCGTCATCTAAAGATCGTACAAACGAATTTGTTAGGGATGGCATTAATAATTTAATAGGGATATAAAGATCCAACGTAAAAGGCTACAATTAAATTTGATAACACTACACGTTAATATTTTTATGCAGAAGAAGGAGATTTGCGTTTTCTAATTAATTTGATTTGACCATACCAGTGTACGTTGTACGCTTAATTTCGATATTTTAATTGTTAAGGCCAGCTTATAACCATATGTTGCCGGACAGGTAATAACGTTTCATTGCGAACCAGCAATGAGGAAATAATGAGTCATGTAGGACACACGTGGGAGAGCTATGGCTTGGTATCCGTGGAGGCCTTTTTCAATTGCCGGTGATTTATAATTTCTCCCTATCTGACCAGCATCAACTGTGGACAAGCTATTACCCACACAGGCTTTGCTCTGAATTACATGCGCCGATATGTCGTTTGTGCATGTTTTATTGTGCTATTACAGTTAATTTTATTTTATCACCATATCGTTTGAACCTGTATTATCGAAATGGTTACTCCTATATTGATTATGCAACTTTCTCGTAATGCGTTTATGTTTGCTGTCCATATCACAATTGTAACAAATATTTGCGATTATTTTGTATTGAGGAGGTTCGAGAATTTGCAGTTCTTTGCAATCTTCTTCTCCATCTCCATCAGCGAAGTTTGGCGATCACTTCTTTAAAGGATTGTCTATCCTGTTTCAACTTTATCAATTCCTGGTGCCTATCCCATTTTTAGTTCCTTGATCGCTTCTGTTAGTTATTCTATATATATTTTTTCTGTTGTCATATCCATGTTTATTTGGTTTCTATACTCTTCGTCCTCCTCCCGTTCTACGTTGAGCAGTTCTTAGAAGTATTTTCTCCATCTTTCCATTATTTCCTATCTTTATTTTAAAATTTTGCCCTTTGTATCTAATATGTAGTTCGGGTCGTATTTTGGTTGTCTTCTTCTGCTTTTTAGTATGTTATAAAACAGCTTCTGTTTTGCTGTTTTTCTCCATCTTCTCCCCAAATTTTTCCCATGCTTTCCTCTTCGCTTGCATTACTATGTCCTTTGCTGCCCTGCGCTTTTTTCGATATTCTTGTTATTCTTTGTTATTGTTGTTGCTGGTGTACTTTTGCCATGCTTTCTTCTTTTCTTTCATGGATCTTCTTACCTCTTCTGTCCACCAGCTGGTTTATTCCTCCTTGCTTGATAGACTCCACATCTTTTCTTTGTTGTCATCAGCATGCCTTCCTTAAGTTGTTCCCACTTTCTTTCTACTGTACCTGGTTCATGTTGCACTATTAGCTTATTGCCTAATGTTTCTGTATATATATATATATAGTTGCGATATTTGTGTCTTTTAGTCAGTATTTTCAGTGTCATAATTTTAATTATTACAATACAAAGGTTTAGATCATTCTATCAATGTTCATTTACTCTAACCATCTCATAGATTTTTTGTTTGTATCTTAGGCATTACAAATATTGTATAGTGGGTACAAATAGTAAATTTTAATTTAATTTAAATGTCTAAAATATGCAGTGTATTTCATGTAGAAATTGTCGAATTAGATATTTTGTTTGTGGCCAAATGGCTTTTCCCACTTTCGCTAATTTTCATGTCTTATAGAATTTTGTAAATACATTTTCAAGGACAAAAAGTATGTTTCATGAAAACTTCATAGATATTTATGGCTATTTTGTAGTAAGTTTCTATTGTTCCAGTGCTTTGTTGTGTTTTTATCTAAGTGTAGTTTTTAATGGACATGGAATGTTCCATTATGTTTAAGTGAAAAGTGCATTACTTTAGTATGAATTAATTATCTCGAAATGCTATAAATACTTTATTTATGGGAACATCTCATAGATTTATTTTTAAGGTTAATATTGTTGATTTTTAGTTTGTTTCTTGGGCATAACAAATAGTGGGATAATTAATTTAATTTTGGAATATTTCATTAGCCAAAATTTTCAGTGTCTTTCTTGTGGAATTTATTTATATGATATTTTGTTTGTGACCAAATAGCTTTTCGCTAATTTTCAATGCAAGTCTCATACATTTTTTGTAAATACAGTTTCAAGGATAAAATGAAAATTTCATGAAAACTTCCTACATATTTAAAAAAATGTGGTATAAAGCATTGATTCCTTGGAAAGGAATGGAAATTCTTAATTTAATTCTTAAAATTCTCAAAAAACTTAATGGAAATTCATTGGAAATAATGACATTTTAATTGTAATTTACAAAGTTTCTTTATTTAATAATAAATTTCTATTGCTCCAGTACTTTTTGGTGTTTTAAATGGAGTTTTTATTAATTTTTCACAAATTTTCAATGCAATTTTCTATTATAGCTTTTTTTGGAATGCTTACATAGAATTTTCACTGATATTTATAAGATACTTTAGGGCACTTCTTATGCAATTTTCATTCCGTTTTGTTTTCATGTTTCTATGTAAATGGAATATATACTTAAATTTCTCAAAGTTTCAGTGTATGTCTTGCAGAATTTTTCCATGCAAAAACTTTCATAGCAATTTTATAGATAGTCGAAATGATATAAATACTTTTTTATGGGAACATCTCATAGATTTATTTTTAAGGTTATTATTGTTGATTTTTTTTTTGTTTCTTAGGCATAACAAATACTGGCACAATTAATTTAATTTTGGAATATTTAATTAGCCAAAATTTTCAGTGTGTTTCTTGTGGAAATTATTTATAAGATATTTTGTTTGTGACCAAATGGCTTTTCGCTAATTTTCAATGCATGTCTCATAGATTTTTTGTAAATACAGTTTCAAGGATAAAATAAAAATTTCATGAAAACTTCATAGATATTTATGGCTATTTTCTAATAAGTTTCTATTGTTCCAGCACTTTGTTGTGTTTTTATCTATGAGTAGTTTTTAATGGACATGGAATGTTCCATTATGTTTAAGTGAAAAGTGCATTACTTTAGTATGAATTAATTATCTCGAAATGCTATAAATACTTTATTTATGGGAACATCTCATAGATTTATTTTTAAGGTTAATATTGTTGATTTTTAGTTTGTTTCTTGGGCATAACAAATAGTGGGATAATTAATTTAATTTTGGAATATTTCATTAGCCAAAATTTTCAGTGTCTTTCTTGTGGAATTTATTTATATGATATTTTGTTTGTGACCAAATAGCTTTTCGCTAATTTTCTCATACATTTTTTGTAAATACAGTTTCAAGGGTAAAATGAAAATTTCATGAAAACTTCCTAGATATTTAAGAAAATGTAGAATGGAGCATTAATTCCTTGGAAAGGAATGGAAATTCTGAATTTAATTCTTAACATTCTTAAAAAACTTAATGGAAATTCATTGGAAATAATGACATTTTGATTGTAATTTACAAAGTTTCTTTATTTAATAATAAATTTCTATTGCTCCAGTACTTTTTAGTGTTTTAAATGGAATTTTTTTTATTTTCACAAATTTTCAATGCAATTTTCTACTATCGCTTTTTTTTTGGAATACTTATATAGAATTTTCACTGATATTTATAAGATACTTTAGGGCATTTCTTATGCAATTTTCATAACGTTTTGTTTTCATGTTTCTATGTAAATGGAATATATACTTAAATTTCTGAAAGTTTCAGTTTATGTCTTGTAGATTTTGTCCATGCAAAAACTTTCATAGAAATTTTATAGATAGTTGCGAACATTTCCCCTGGAATTTCCAGTTTCCAGTACGTTTAAGTGTCGCCAACGTTACATAGCAATATGAAACTTTAAGAAGAAGGAATCTTAATTTTGCAAATTTTAAATTACAAATTTGGTTTATGGAAAAATGGAATATTTATGTGCAACTTTTTACATTTTTAGATTAAGATTTATTGTAAATACAGTTTCAATTAAGGTTAAAAATAAAATTTCATGACAACTTCCTAGATATTTAAGACTATTTAATAATAATATTCTGTTGCACCAGTACTAGTGTTTTAAATGGAGTTTTTATTAAATTTTCACAAATTTTCAAGGCAATTTTCTTCTTATTATAGCTTTGTATTGGAATACTTATATAGAATTTTCACTGATATTTATAAGATACTTTAGGGCATTTCTTATGCAATTTTCATAACCTTTTGTTTTCATGTTTCTATGTAAATGGAATATATACTTAAATTTCTCAAAGTTTCAGTGTATGTCTTGCAGAATTTTTCCATGCAAAAACTTTCATAGAAATTTTATAGATAGTTGAGGACATTTCCCCAGGAATTTCCAGTACGTTTAAGTGTCGCCAACGTTACATAGCGATATGAAACTTTAAGAAGAAGGAATCTTAATTTTGCAAATTTTAAATTACAAATTTTGTTTATGGAAAAAAGGAATATTTATGTGCAACTTTTTACATTTTTAGATTAAGATTTATTGTAAATACAGTTTCAATTAAGGTTAAAAATAAAATTTCATGACAACTTCCTAGATATTTAAGACTATTTAATAATAATATTCTGTTGCACCAGTACTAGTGTTTTAAATGGAGTTTTTATTAAATTTTCACAAATTTTCAAGGCAATTTTCTTCTTATTATAGCTTTGTATTGGAATACTTATATAGAATTTTCACTGATATTTATAAGATACTTTAGGGCATTTCTTATGCAATTTTCATAACCTTTTGTTTTCATGTTTCTATGTAAATGGAATATATACTTAAATTTCTCAAAGTTTCAGTGTATGTCTTGCAGAATTTTTCCATGCAAAAACTTTCATAGAAATTTTATAGATAGTTGAGGACATTTCCCCAGGAATTTCCAGTACGTTTAAGTGTCGCCAACGTTACATAGCGATATGAAACTTTAAGAAGAAGGAATCTTAATTTTGCAAATTTTAAATTACAAATTTTGTTTATGGAAAAAAGGAATAATTATGTGCCACTTTCCTAAGTTTTTAGTGCATTTTTAATGTTCCATTACGTTTTAGTAGTTTTATCTAAGTGAATTATTATTACAGATTTCTTTTTTGGAATATATAGAATGTTCGCTGATATTTCTGTGATATTTAAGAACATTTCTTAAAAAGAATATAGAAAATTGCTATGCTATTATAGATTTGTTTTGGAAAATATAGAATATTCATGGATATTTCTAAGATATTTAAGAGCATTTGTTATGCAATTTCCATTACGTTTTGGTGTTTTATTTAAAAGGATTTTTTACTTAATTGTCTCAAATTTTCTTTGCACGTCTTATAGAATTTTATTATTTTATTAAAAAAATTCATGGAAATTTTATAGATATTTGAGAGCATTTCCTGGGAAGGAAGGAATTTCCAGTCAAAGTTTGACACTTTTAGAAAAGGAAGAATACAGTTGTATGTATTATACAAAATTTGTTTATTGAAAAATGAATGAAATGAAAAATGGAAAACTTATGTACAAGTTTCCCAAATTTTCAGTGCACGAATTTTTAATATTCCATTACAGTTTAGTGTTTTCATCTAAATAGAGTTTTTCATTATTTTCGAGTGATCAACTTTTCATTCCTTGAATTAAATTATGAAATATGCGATGATTTATCAATTTGCATTGGTTTTTGCTGTGCACACTAATAAAATTGCTGCTCGTGACATGCAAATCAATTAAAATGCGACACGCTGATGGAACAGCCATGAAATTGACATGATCCTGAATGCAGGAGAGCCGATAGAAATTATATCATTGTTGGACGTAAATTGTTCCAAACTCGCAGGTTGCACGCGCAAATGTTTGTGATATTTTTCTGGAATCAATTCCACGCCGCCGTAAATTGCCCCCTCGCGCTCACCAAAACACGAGCGCGAACAAATCAGCCGTAATTAAATTAATTAAACATTTTGTATCGGCATTAAATGCGCCGCCCCGAATCAATTCGTTTAAATATCCGCCGGACACAAGTGGCCCATTGACAAAAACACGATATTAAATTACGCGTACCCCTTTAAACAGATGCGCCCCCTCGCCACCCCCGCAAACCATGCAGAATATGCTTTTCAGCCGATTTGTTTGCGGCTGCACCTTTTTCAGCTCCATTGTTCCTCTCTCGAACATGTGTGTACGTTTGTTTGTCCACTTGTTACAACCGATTGTAAAACACGCCTGGTATTTGTTTGGTTTGCGAAAAAAGCGTCCACAATTCTATCTGCCGCGAGCAACACCGTCGAACCCCCGGAATTACATTTGGCGGATATTAATGAGATAACGCTTAAATCGGAATGGAGTGGAGACGATAATGTTCAAAACGACTTTTTGTATAGTGTTTACAGAACAATTTACAATACACGAGATTGGATAACACACGCGTGTCCGTTACGAGTACGAGAACTTTAGTTATTGTACACCAGAATATGATGGTGAAGAATCTGAATGTACTCCTATATACAGCTTGTGCATTGTGCTGCATACATGTACCTTCCGGAGTACACCAGATTCCAAGGCGCTAATTAAGTTTGCTTAGTTGTTTTGAAAGGTATATCTTGTGGTGTATTCAGTTTTTGTGACATGAGTTTGTATTGTGATTTTCACATTGATTTCTTTTAAATTAATTAATTTTGAAATATTGAATTTTATTTCGGCATGTCAATATTCCTGAAAAAAATATCTAAATATAAATAACGAAACACGCATTGGTTAATATAACTATAAAATGAGTAGTAATTAGTAATGATTAGTAATTGAGCTCTCTCAAATATGCTCACTCAAGAAGTTCTTTTATTACAAAACAAACACCAAATTTGTTTTCTTTAGAGGCCACAATGAAAGGCCTAAAGTGCAAATCGTGGAGACTGTTTAGAAAAGTTTTTTAAGTTTTGAAAAATAAAAATTAACCATCAATTTTTACAAACATCAATATGTTTGTAAAAGAAACTATTGATCATATTATGTTGCTGTTATGGCCGATGATAGTAGAACAGCAGATAAATTAAGAATGATGGTAAATCATATTTATGCCATTAAGGCAGTTAAATTCAACAATTTTAGATTATTTTAAAGAATACCGGATGCAACAGCAAAATGGCTAGACGCGTTGCTCATTAAAAAATGTACCATTTTCTGTTAGTTCATATATTTGAACAAACTCTTGAAGTCGCTTCAGGAGTTCATCAATTGCTTCAGAGCGAAAAGTTTGATTCATCTAAAACTTCTCATAGTATTAAAACTTTAATTGTAACCTTTGAAACTTTGGGGGGAAATGAACAACACTTTGATAAATTATATAAAAATAAATCATTTTTATAGTTCAAGTAATAATTGCACGTCCTTAATCTTATTACTTAAATTATAGAATTAATGAACCTTAACATAACAAATATCACAGAAATAAATTTTAGTTCGAACTGTAGTTAAATGAAAGAGGTAAAGCAGCGTCAAGGAAGCGTCCAAAAGCATTACAATTAGTAGTATGGTGATACTTGTTCAATTGACAAAGTTAATTTTCGAGAAAGAACAATTTTTAGGTAAATATGTATAAATAGGTGCAATGAAAAATATATAAACGGAATTATAAATTATAAAAGTGCACTTGTATAGCAAGAATTAATATTATTAATAATATTAAATCGGCCCCGGTAATAACTCAATCACAAAGTTTGTGCACCGTAGAAGTACGATTATTAATATTTGCACAGAAACGCTGTTCTAAAATTATATTAGCGATCGTTTGTTTCAGCTCAACAAACTTTTTTAATAATTTCATAGAACTGCAGGCTATAATTAAAATCGATAGTTTCCCGCTGTGCTAATTAGTTCTAAAAGCTTTTGTATAAACTCTATATTTTTCACCAGAATAGCGCTTTGAAACATGACACAATGATAGTTTTATATGAGTTTGTGCGAAATTTACATACACTTGATAATAGTATTAATATTGCTAATGCCCTGAATAGTAATTTAGCCATATTTTGTGGTAGACAATCTGACATAATTACTAAATATTTGCCCCATCAATGTTCAATTACTCCGATTTTTTTTAATATATCTGTCAAAATTGCAACTATTGATGTCAACGTTCATTGAATTGAGACGAAATTTTATAGATTACTGTAAAATTTCCAATTATTTCTGTCAAAATTGCAACTATTGATCTTAACGTTCATTGAATTGAGTTATAATTTTATAGATTATTGTAAAATTTATAATTATTTCTGCCGAAATTGCAACTATTGATCTCAACATTCATTGATTTGAGATAAAATTTTATAGATTACTGTAAAATTTCCAATTATTTCTGTCAAAATTGCAACTATTGATCTCAACGTTCATTGAATTGAGACAACATTTTCTAGATTTATGTAAAATTTCCAATTATTTATGTCAAAATTACAATAATTCTGCCTAAATATTCATGTTAGCTCTCAAAATTTAAATTAATTCTGACCATATTTCACTTATAAATATAAATTTTCCTATCAAATTCTGTAATTTGTTGAATATTGCTGTCAAACTTGGAATATTACTGTCAGATTGTCTATTAATTCTGAAATTTGTTAAATATTACTGTCAAAGCTGGAATTATTATCGTAAAATTTTCAATAATTAGTTCCAATACTACACAAAACTTTCAAATAACTACAAAATTTCGAATTTTCAGTGTCATAATTTCAATTATTACAATACAAATTTTTAGATCATTCTATCAATGTTCATTTACTCATTTGTTTTTAATATCTTTGCCAAAATTGGAACGATCACAGCCAAAGTTTCAATTAGACCAATTTTTTATAGATTACTGTAAAATTGTCAATTAGTACCATTTATTACTTCAATATATTATTTGTTACTGTCAAATTTCGGATTATTCTGTCAAAATTTCAAAGATTACTGTGAAATTTTCAGGTCCCTCTACCAATGTTTAATTACTCTGTGTTTTTGTAAAATCTGTCAAAATCTGCCCAATCAATGTTCAATTACTCCGATTTTTTTTAATATATCTGTTAAAATTGCAACTATTGATCTCAACGTTCATTGAATTGAGACAAAATTTTATAGATTACTGTAAAATTTCCAATTATTTCTGTCAAAATTACAATAATTCTATCTAAATATTCATGTTAGCTCTCAAAATTTAAGTTATTTCTAACCGTATTTCTTATAAATATCAAATTTCCTATCAGTTCTGAAATTTGTTGAATATTGCTGTCAAACTTGGAATATTACTGTCAGATTGTCTATTAATTCTGAAATTTGTTAAATATTGCTGTCAAAGCTGGAATTATTACCGTCACATTTTCAATTATTAGCTCCAATACTACACAAAACTTTAAGGTAACTACAAAATTTCGAATTTTCGGTGTCATAATTTCAATTGTTACAATAACAGTTTTAGATCAATCTAACAATGTTCAATTACTCTATTTCTTGTAATATCTTTGCCAAAATTGGAACGATCACAGCCAAAGTTTCAATTAGACCAAATTTTTATAGATTACTGTAAAATTGTCAATTAGTACCATTTATTACTTCAATATATTATTTGTTACTGTCAAATTTCGGATTATTCTGTCAAAATTTCAAAGATTACTGTCAAATTTTCAGGTCCCTCTACCAATGTTTAATTACTCTGTGTTTTTGTAAAATCTGTCAAAATTTGCCCAATCAATGTTCAATTACTCCGATTTGTTTAATATATCTGTCAAAATTGCAACTATTGATCTCAACGTTCATTGAATTGAGACAAAATTTTATAGATTACTGTAAAATTTCCTATTATTTCTGTCAAAATTACAATAATTCTATCTAAATATTCATGTTAGCTCTCAAAATTTAAATTATTTCTGACTATATTTCACTTCTAACTATTAAATTTCCTATCAGTTCTGCAATTTGTTGAATATTGCTGTCAAAACTGGAATATTACTGTCAAATTGTCTATCAATTCTGCAATTCGTTAAATATTGCTGTCAAAGCTGGAATTATTGCCGTCAAATTTTCAATTATTAGCTCCAATACTACACAAAACATTAAGATAACTACAAAATTTCGAATTTTCAGTGTCATAATTTCAATTATTACAATAAATTTTTTAGATCATTCTATCAATGTTTATTTACTCTAATGGGAAAAGAATGCTAGACTTCTATAAACAACATGGTGATTGTAAATACCAGATTTAGACACAAAGAAATCCAAAAATACACGAGAGAGATGAGAAGCAAAAAGGAAAAGTAAATAATAGATTATATACTGGTAGAAAAGGAGAGCAACTAAAAGGTTATTGACGCCCATGCCCAGGTACAGCAGATATGGTGCTAGTGCACATCGAAACATGGGAAAATAAAGAGGAGATCATGAAAGCAAAGAGCAATAAACTGAGCACGACCAAAATATACATTGACCATGACCTGACAGCTACAGAAAGAGAAATACAGAGAGACATTAGAAGCATTGCAAGAGAAGAGAGGACGAAAGGGAATAGAGTAAAGATTGGATACAAAAAACTGAATATAAACGATAAAACATATAAATGGAACCACCGTACAGAGGGATTAGAGATCAACGAGATTCAGAATAGGACAAAAAACTAATGAAGAAGACGAAGGCTCATACGAAGACGATAACAGCCAAGAAACAGGACACAGACATAAAACAAAAAAAGATAATTTCGAGAAAAACAGATAGATATAAATTTGGTACTTGGAATATAAGAGGAATGAGAGGGAAAGAAGAGGAACTCACAAAGGAAATGAAGAAGGCAAACCTGCAGCTACTCGCGATAACTGAAACAAAAAAGAAAGGACAAGGTACGATAGTATTAGAGGGAGGATATGTACTATACTATAGCGGAGTGAGTGGAACCGAAAACGCAAGTGCAGGAGTGGGAATATTACTGACGGAAGAAAAATTAAGAGAAGTTAAAGAATGGAAATACATAACAGAGAGAATCTTGGTCATAGAACTGAAAAATAAACAGGAAGGGAGAATGGGGATACTAATAGTGTACGGCCCGAATGAAGACGATAGCAAAGAATCTAAGAACAAATTTAGGGAAGAACTGCGGCAAACCGTAGAGGAAACTAGAGGACAGACAATAGTAGCAGGAGATTTTAACAGTAGGGTGGGTAATAAAACGGAAGGGTATGAGGGGATAATAGGAAAGCACGGAGAAAAAGCAAAAAACAGGAATGGAAAAATAATGCTAGACTTCTATAAACAACATGGTGATTGTAAATACCAGATTTAGACACAAGCAGAAAGGAGAAGTCAACAATAGATTATATACTGGTACAAAAGGAGAGCAGCATAAAGTGTGTGCTGTCCAAAGGATAGTACTTTGTGGGTGTTTAGGACTTCATGGCTCAGGATGTGATAGTTTCGTTCCTTCAGTTCATTACTTTCGTTCGTTCATCAAGTCGCACAGGCGTCTTGGTCGCGCAACTCACAGAGAGGGGGATGGATCACGGCGCAGGTCCACGGGAGTAAATGGCCGGCAACCAGAACTCTCGTCGGTTCCCGGGAAAGTGCAAATTTTCGGTGGAAATTGCTCGGAGGCGGACTGGAGTGACCACCAATGTCTTGCCCAGCTTCCGAGGCTACTTTCGATACAATTCACGGAGGTGGCGCAGATGGCCATTCATCACAATCACGATGAATGCCCGCCGGGTTCGTGGAAATTTCAAAGGTAGGTGCCGTATATGTAATTAACATGGACACAATACGCGAGTATACGTTTGGCCAAAGTTTGATGAAAAATCAATCGCTGACTTGCGAGAAGTATGCGCAAACTTTTCTGCAAAGCCTTGTGGTCATTTTGCCACGCGTGTCAAGGCTTACAAGGGCGGCGACAGCTATTAATCAATGCGTAAAGATTTTACACTTTGTCTTTGCTAATGAGGTCAAGATGGCCCGCGGGTGCGCAGATGAGTACAGGCGATGTGCTTCATTCCGCGCAATTAATATTACAATTTAAATAAATGTTATTGGTATTTTTGAGTTATTCAAAGATTATTGGTCGCAATTTACGATTATTTTTGAAATTTGTGAGTGTCCATGCGCCAAAATTTGCAAGTGGAAGATCGCTTCTTGGGATTTGTCTAAATAAATGTTTAGGTATGTGTAGAGATTTTGAACTTTGCCAAAGTGGTGAAGATGGCCGGCGGTACTCACATACAGACAAGGTGATTCATTTTGCACAATTTATATGATATTCTAATTTAATGTGTAGGTATTTTTCATTAAACCAGAGATTATTGGGTTACATATAATTAAAAAAAATTGAACACTTCAATCATTAAAAAGAACCAAACTTGTAATTTCCTATTAAAACGAAATTTAAAAAGGTTGGTTAAAAAGCTAAAGATTAATCAAAACACGGAAAATACACTTCTGCGGCATGTACTGCAAATGCTACAAACATTGAAAAAGATAATAACTTGTAAAATAAAATAAAAACTTTTGAGTATTCAAATCTGTAAATGTAACATCCATTTAATTTATGTTTGTACCAGAATCAACCTCAGAAATATTAAAAATAAATTAAACAATGTACCATAAAAACCCTTGCCATGAGTTTGACAAATGTTCTTATAGTGACAAGTTAATTCATACACTAAAACTCCCATAAGCAGCGGTGGTTTTGTCCTTATGACAGCGAAAAAAGTTTGCCCTAACTTTTTCAGCGACAAAACGGAACTTAACGTTTGAAAGCAATTTGGCGACAATTTAATTCATACACTAAAAATCCCATAAGCAGCTGTGTTTTTGTCATTATGACAGCGAGTTGTTTATAAGAATTGTGTTTTTAACAATTGTACTTTTCCGTTAAATTAAATAAACTAATTTACACCTTATTTGTTAATTTAGGGATTTACGTATTCATTAAATTGTCTTGCCGAATTACACTCTTTTTTTTGGTCGAAGTAAACTTGACATTTATAATTTGAGTTTTGTTGCCTCTAGGCAATTTTATTCCAAAAAAATGCTAGAAAAAATTACTCGTCCTACGGACTCGTAAGTTATTCAAATGCGGTTTTTTTGTTAAATTGACAGGCAACAAACATCTCATTGACATGTCAAGTTTATTTCAACATAAAAAGCTCTCGTGTAGTGAAAATAAGTGAAAATAATTTTGCTAGTCAGATATCAATTACTATAAACCAAAATCTGAGTTATTCCAGTGAAGAGAGGGTATTCATTATCAAAACATTTTACAGTGTCACCAGTTTGCGCAGAGTTTGTGTCTTATTTTAGGTTAAATTTAACAATCTACCAATTCCGTCCGTATCAGTATCGAACATCAAAAAAGCGTTCCTTGGGAGGGGAACTGAAACTGGCGATCCCATGTACTGTTAAATTGTGCGTGCACGTTAAATAACCCGACATGCATGAAGCGAAATTCATATGAAACATTGGTGTTCCTTCGAAGGGGAACTGAAATTGGGGGTCCCATGTACTGTTAAATTGTGCGTGGAGGGTAAATAACCCCACATGCATGAAGCGAAATTTATATAAGTGGTGATCCTTCGGAGGGGAACTGAAACTGGCGGTGCCATGTACTGTTAAACTGTGATTTGCGATCTGCCCGGCTTCCCTCAGTGCGCCATTTTAACTAAGCGAATGCACTTAAATTTGCTTTATAATTCATAAATGCGGTAGTAGCAAGTGATATAAATGTTGTGTTGGTTCCAGATGGAGCTTATCATGAACCCAGGACTTGGTGCAATTGGCGTCCCTCTCGTGCAATGCGCTGCTGAAGAAACCTCTGGTTATTGTATTCGCTTAGGAAAATGCTTGTCGTCCGACTTGCTAAGCCTGAGGCTCGAGCACACGAATTTGCCGGAGCCGACCCCTGCCAGGTAGGATACAAATATGTACTCGGCATTTTAGTCTATGTGTATTGCATTTAATAATGTGAGAACATATTACGTGCAATAGACATATTATGTTAATAACTACGTATAACAATCGGGAATTTTCATACAATTAGGGAAAACTAAATGTACGCATACGGAGTCTGCTATATGTCTAAATGTCTACATGACTAGACAAATACTTATATAATTTATTCCAAAACTAAGCATTAGACTGATCATATCAAGCAAAGTTTACGTGATATCTTGCAAGAATACCTTATACGTACTTCATTACAAACACTCCTTTATTAATTAAATACATTAGAAAAGCACATTACACTTCTTCACTTTATGGTTTAAAATGTATTGAATTTAAATGTAACTGTGCTCATTGTCCGGGAGGGAGGATGGATAATTTAATAAATTCAGGTTTCACTTTATTAAATATAAATTAGATAAGAAAGACATCAGTAATATAATTTTACATTACATTACATCTCATTACATACATATTTTGTTTGCATCACCTGTAACTAAACATCGCTTCATAACAAGAAAGTTAAAATGTATCATCAATACACAAAATTTTCAAATCCATTTGCAATATTTTTAGTCACGAGACTTAAATGTTCTCATATGTTTCCAGAATTGGCAGTCCCTACTTCGTTTGCAGACCTTCACTATTTCCAGTCTAAGAGGTCCCTCTGAAGACAACTCATCATTTCTGAGAAAAATAAGGTAAATTTCTGCTTAATACGTTTCAATAGCACATTGAATAAATGGCAAAATCCCGCAAATTTAGTGCCAAAATAGTGCATTTATTGCGACGACATGTAGAAGTTGAATTTCAGAATTCATCAAATCATTGCACTATTTACTAACTACATATCACCTCAATGTTATCAATGCCCTCATTAATTAACTGCATCTTGCAATCACTTGACGGCTATTAATTTACAGGATGTATATTTAATTATGGATCTAAGTAATTTTTTGTCATGCAATTTTTAAAATCAATTCGATGCAATAATACAGAAATCAATGAATTTAAATTTTCTCAGCAATGTTAATATATGAGGACTATTTTTAAAAATAAACCAAATAATTGCACACATTACAAACTGTTAATTATTAATGCTCTCATTAATTAACAGTATCTCGCAATCAATTGAACAAAATTGGTATTCATTTACGCAATGATGCAATTACTGACTTTATTTAATGCAATTTCTTAAACCAATTGAAAGGGTTAGAATAAAAAAAGGTATAAGTTACATTTCAAATGAAGTGACTCAAATGCATTTACACCTTCTTTTCCAGAAACCTTCTTTTACATTCACATTTCTACTGATGATTTGTTATGTGATTTAAAAACCACTGGGATCCTTTTTATTCCCATAAATAAGTATTCCACCTTACGCAAAACGAACTTGTATCATAAATTTAAAACATTGCACTTTTTATTCTAATCCCTTCAATGCACAAAAAATGTTACGTGCAATGAATTTAAATTTTCCCGTCATTATTTCAGGGCAACTAGAATTTCCCAAGGTGAATCATGCGAGATGATCTAACTTTTGCGTTTCATCCTTATTTTAGCATTTGCCGCCACTTCTGGGCCAACCTTGGTTTGGTTCAAGTCTGGCGGTAGTATTTTGTATTAACTAATTTGTAATTTCTTCCAGCAAGTTTTAAATTCGCGATTATACTTTGGGATTACCTTCCCAAGTCAAACGTATACTTTTTAGTGATTTCTTTGTCTTGCCTTCAATAAATAATTAGTGAAAGTATCTTGACCAGTTCAGATTACCTTCTGACGATAAATGTCCTTTTAGAGCCAGTGCGTAGTAGTGTCGACAGTTCGGGTATGGTTGAGCCTGAGGATTGTTGCGTTTGTTTCGTGCTTTCCTCACCCGCGCCACACCGTCAAACTCCGAACTCCGATTTGTTTTCCGAGTTCGGAATTGCAGGGTACTGGATCTTCGCCAATCAACTTTAAAAGTCAATTTTAAGGTAGGTCTTTTTTTGAGAAGAGCTCCAAGACGTCTCAAAGTGAGTACAATTTTTCTGCACTCCCTCCACTGTTAGGGTCCCTCCTTGCGCCCATGCAACGAACTGCGCCTACAGTACTTGCTTGTTGCAAGTACTTCCTATGTATACAGTACTTGCTTGTTGCCAGTACTACTATGTATACAGTCCTTGTTTGTTGTAAGTACATACTATGTATACAGTACTGCCTGTTGCCAGTACCCACTATGTATAGAGTACTTGTTTGTTGCAAGTACATGCTATATATACAGGACTTGCTTGTTGCCAGTACACACTATGTATACAGTACTTGCTTGTTGCATGTACCTACTATGTATACAGTACTTGCTTGTTGCCAGTACAAACTATGTGTACAGTACTTGCTTGTTGCACTTACCTACTATGTATACAGTACTTGCTTGTTGCCAGTACATACTATGTATACAGTACTTGCTTGTTGCCAGTACCTACTATGTATACAGTACTTGCTTGTTGCCAGTACATACTATGTATACAGTACTTGCTTGTTGCCAGTACCTACCATGTATACAGTACTTGCTTGTTGCCAGTACTTGCTATGTATACAGTACTTGTTTGTTGCATGTACATCCACCCTTATACCGTCATTTACCTTCCCTCTTTTTTTAGTATTAGTAAAAGTGCATCGCTTGAGTAAGTAGGGTTTTTCTTTCAGGTGCGCTATTTATGTATTTGTGTACTGTCGACGCTATTTCTTACTCTGGGAGATGCACTATAAACGATTAGGGTTTGATTCCTCGTTAATGCGCCTTATTGTAGTCGTGGTTTTCGCAAGTTTTCTCTTAATACATGCGCCAATACCATTGAAGTGCATACGCTGCACACTTAACCATTGAACACTATGTACAGAGTACTTGTTTGTTGCAAGTACAATGTACACTGTACTTCTTTGTTGCAAGTACACACAATAGAATTTTCTACAGTACTTGTTTATTGCTAGTACAAACAATATAATTTTCTACAATACTTGTTTATTGCAAGTACCACACTTAACCATAGAACACTATGTACAGAGTACTTGTTTGTTGCAAGTACATGCGCCAAAACCATTAAAGTGCATACGCTGCACACTTAACCATTGAACACTATGTACAGAGTACTTGTTTGTTGCAAGTACAATGTACACAGTACTTGTTTGTTGCAAGTACACACAATAGAATATTCTACAGTACTTGTTTATCGCAGGTGCGAACAATATAATTTTATACAGTACTTGTTTATTGCAAGTACCACACTTAACCATAGAACACTATGTACAGAGTACTTGTTTGTTGCAAGTACTATGTACACAGTACTTGTTTATTCCAAGTACGAACCATAATATTTTCTACAGTACTTGATCAGTGCAAGTACGAACAATAACATTTTCTACAGTACTTGTTCATTGCAAGTACTAACAATATAATTATCTACAGTACTTGTTTTTTTTTTGCATGTACAAACAATAGCATTATCTCTCTGGGTACAGTAATCGCAAAATCTAATGTCAGTGCGATGAGAAGGATCTGCCTTTTCCGATTAGCTCTGTCATTGTCGGCCGCCGCATATTTGGTAAGCATATATCCTTTCTCCGATCGTACAAATTGGAAGAGGCTAGTACTGCCCCCATGCTATTGTACCATGACAAAAATTTCAGTTTTATAACAAAATGTGTAATTTTGACAACAAAAACCCGACGATTTTTCTAAAATATTTGTAATTTCCGAAATAATGAATGTATTCCAGACTTTTTACACGATACAAACGCTTTTTTTTAAATGCGCGCGCTTTCATCGCATATAAATTTTAAACAATCTGAATAGGCTTAAAGCTGACATGCTTATCCCGAGCACAGATATTTTCAGGAGAATAAATTTACATTTTATGGCAAAGGTAGGTACAGCCAAGGACTCTAAGAATGACGCGTTCGTCCGTTCGATCAGTCTGCCATTCTTGTCTGGTCCCCCACGGCAGGGGCACGGTAGACAAAGATAGTAGACTGATCGGTAGGACGGAGGCGTCATTCTTAGAGTCTGTGGCTGTACGTACCAAGGATCCTGTAAGATCAAAATTCGCTATTTCTTAAAACTTCCAATGATGTCTGAAAAAATACGTTTACCAAATGTGCGGAGTCCGATAATAACAGAGCTTATTGGTAAAGAAATATCTTTCTCGCCGTACTGACATCAGACTTACTGCAGCGATTACTGTACACAGAAACATGAGTAAAATAGGGCTCCAGGCGAGATCTCTCATGTATAAAATAAAAAGATAACGGCATCAGTGAATTGGGCAGCTTTATTTACATCAACGGCAATTGGAATTGCAAACATTTCATGTTCTTCAATTAAATATATCTATCGTGTTGTAAATCAATCTCTCCATTCAGAGACAGTACCTACAACGTGCAACATTTTTCAGAATATTCTGGAAGTGCTGCAGTTGTAGGTGATGCTGGTGATCTGTCAGCATATTTTATTGAGTAATATGTAATGTGTACTTCTGTACTCATTCTACTACTCACTCAAATATGAATCATCTAATTATAAATTAATGTTCGGTATTAGTTCACTAATCAAAATTTGTGTATTGAGTCGTCAAAACTACTACTAGTTCACTAATCAAAATTTGTTGTCAGAATACTGATTTAGAGCAGTCTATTAAAGTCTATTAGTTTATTAGTCTAATAGTCTATTAAGTCTATTAAGTCTATTTGTTCCAAGTACAACGTACACAGTACTTGTTTGTTGCAAGTACATACAATAGAATTTTCTACAGTTCTTGTTTGTTGCAAGTACAAACAAAATAATTTTCTACAGTACCTGTTTATTTTGAAAGTACGTACAATATAATTTTCTATAGTACTTGTTTATTGCAAGTACAAACAATATAATTTTCTACAGTACTTGTATATTGCGAGTACGAACAATACTATTTTCTACAGTAATCCTTTTACAGTTTCTTTTAAAGTCTGTTACTCTACTGTGTAAAAATTACAAATCTAATAAATCGCTATGAAAAAGTAGACCTAATATACGTAAATAACGTACTAATTGAAAATTAGACAGTAATCTGTAAAATTGCGGTATAATAGAAACTTCTAGAAAAATCAGATTAATTTATTATTGAAAAGGATCTGAAAATTCTGCAGTAAAAGTTGAAATTTTGGCATCAAAAATTGAAAATTTTGCATTAATCTTTCAACTTTATGTAGTATTGAACTTAAAAATTGAAAGTTTGACATTAATTACTGTAGCTTTGAAAGCAATATTCAACAGCACAAGTGAAATATCGTCAGAAATAAAATTAATATTTTGAGAGCTAACATATATAATTTAACAGAATTATTAAAATTTGAAATTATTGGAAATATTTGGAATTCTGAAATAATTTAATAGAATTATTAAAATTTAAAATTATTGGAAACATTTGGAACTTTATAAAAATGGCAAATTTGACAGTAATCTATAAAATTTCTGTCTAATTGAAACTTTTGCTGTGTTCCAATTTTTACAAAGATAAGACAAAAAAATCAGAGTATTTGAACTTTATAACAAAAGGATCTGAAAATGTTACAGCATTTGAAATTATGAACCAACAATTGAAAAGTTTGTAATAATCTTAAAACTTTGTGAAGTATTAATAAAATTAATGTATATAATAAAGGAATTTGAATGGGATTAAATGTTTCAATTCGTTTAGGGGGCAAATTATTCCTAATTCAATTGTTGTAACTAATCTACTATGGAAAAATCCACGGAAGAATGAAATAAAATAAAATACTTGAACCTAAAAATTGAAAGTTTGACAGAAATAATTTCAGCCTTGACAGCAATTTTCAACAAACTGCAGAATTAATATGAAATTATACAATAATAAGTGAAATACATCAGACGTAATTGAAATATTGAGAGCTAACATGAATATTCTAACAGAATTTTAAACAGTATTGCAATTTCGACAGTAATAACTAAAAACTGAGCAGAAATGATTGAAAATTTGACATACGTTAGCCCCTTATCCCAGACACTCGGTATATTATTATTATCGAAACTATATATTTTTCGTACAGAGTTATGTTTATGGTTTATTTTTGTATTTTAATTATTTTATGATGTATTATTAATGACAAACTAATAATACAAAATAAAATAAAAATGGTACGAATAATAAATTGCTTATCTACTCTAATCTTCATCAATTGAGTATGTTCTACGTCATCAATTTTCGATTTATTGGATTTGTAATTTTTACATAGTAGACTAATAGACTTTCAAAGAAACTGTAGAAGAACTGTAGAAACAAATTGTACGTTTCTACAAACGCTATGAATTCTTGCTCTTATTTAATGGAGTACACTTTTATATTATTCGCTGGGAGAGGTCTGATATTTAAATTATTACTGATAATGAGTGAATCTAAGACATCGATAACATAATTTGTCTTAGTTACAAAATAACAATTAACATAATTATTAACAATAATTATGTTATTTGTTAGAATCAATAGAAAATAAGCACTTTAAAAGTATCTTCAATAGAGTTAGTTTCCATGAATATTAATAATTTTTCAATATTTACATTCTGAATATATGAGGAGCTAAATTTCAAAAATAATATTATCCATTAAACTCAGCTAATGACTTATATGTGGCGTTAGGGGCTTGAATACCGCATCATTAATATACTGAAGACGAAACTGTTTTAAAAATTCTATCCCATCTAAAATAAATGTCAAAACATCGCAACTTTTTCAAAAGGATTTTTATCCTATAAAGTTCATGTCAAAATTTCATTTTTTGTTTACTTATTAGTAACGAAAATCAGCTCGTTTGCTTTACTGGAAAGTATTTTTATCAAAATAAAATGGATAAAGAAGGTGTTTTAGTGAGTGAATATAATAAAGGTAGCCGAAAAAGGCAGAAGAAAACTTCTAAAAAGGAGAAAGCGAAGCAATTAAGGTAATATTCCGATAATTTTATTTATAACCCATCTTTTCTAATATTAACTCTTATGTTATAGATATGTGGATCATTTACCTAACTTAGAAAATTTTGAACGTCCCTTCACACATAATAAGCCTACATATAAATGTTTAAAAATAAAGAGACGCGATATAATTACAGCAAGAAAAAACATTTTTCATACTCCGGATAAACATGTTCAAGATAGAAAATTATCATATTTCTGTAAAGTTTCGAATCCGAAGAGGCACAGGGAAAAATATTAGCCCAATTGCCGAAATCTAAAACATGTTTGTCAGAAAAATACCGTACGGTTACAGAAAATGGTAAAACCAACAGAGTGTGCCAAAAAATGATTTTAAAATGTTTTGGAATTTCTTTGAAACGGTTACATACGATTACAAAAAATATAAAATTTGGATACGACATAAAAGAGAGAAGAGGAGGAGACAGGCGTTCATTAAAGAATAATGAAAAAAGAGAGAAGGTTAAAAAGTTTATTGGTAAACATACAAAAGAAAGCCATTATAACCGCAATAAATCTAAAAGGTTGTATTTGCCCACCAATTTAAATATAAGAAGATTGTGGAAATTGTACGATTTTTCTGTTGAGGACCAATACAAGGTAAAATACGGATTTTTTCATAAAATATTTTCTACCAATTTTAATATTGGTTTCGGGTCACCAGCATCGGATGTTTGTAGTTTCTGTTTAAAAAAAAAATGAACTACAGAATAGCACTGAATTGCAAAATTGCAAAAAAGTTAATGTGATGACGGAGTTAAGAATTCACAAATTAAGAGCGAGACAATTTAATTTATGAATGAATAGCTATGAGGAAAACAGTTAAGTATTTTGTTTCGACCTACAGCAGGTTCGGAATCTGCCCAAACTGCCTGTGGGAGAAGCATATTACTTAAGGCAGCTTTCTTTATATAATTTTTGTATTACGGATGTCGCGAATTCACCTCCATTTTTCTACACCTGGAATGAAAGCCAAGCCGATAGAGGATCTAATGAAGTGGGTTCTGCCATTGCAAATTTCTTAAATTCGCATACATTTTCCTATAATTGCAAAGTGTTACGATTATTTGCAGATATGCTCCTGAGTCATTAAAAGAAATTAACGTTTCTGCCGACAGATCGGGTGTTTAGGGTTCTAGAAAAGAATCTTAGGAGAATAGAAGTAATACTGAATGCTGAAGAGTAGAATGTATAAAGAAGTTGGAACTGTGAAGAAGCTAGGAATAGATTGGCCAATCAAAGATTTTTAGGCCCTTGATACAAGCTTAAATGAGTTAAAAGGTATAAAAGACATGAAAAGAATTATATTAAGAAAAGACAATAATGGAGTTGTAAAAATGAAAATGGAACAATATTTTAGGAACAATGACTCATCGAAAAGTTTTGAGTTGAAAAAGTTTAAAAGTTTAACAAAAAAAGGTATAATTTTGAAAGGTATGAAGACTTGAATGTCAATTAAAAGGTACTGAAAGTCCTCGTAAAGGAAGAGAAATTGAAAAATCTTAAAACATTACTCTTATTATACGACGAAAATTGGCAACAAGACGAAAAATTAAAGTTTTTTAAAGAATTACTATTGGATGAACCAAAGTTAAACCCAGCCACCACCCACGAGGATGATGGACCTTGTGATTGCAATGAAGATGATTGTGGTGTTCTTATATAATATGTACTTAAAAATAATGTTGTTTCATACAAATAAAATGTTTGATAATTATCAAGTTTTTACTTCCAATTTGCAATAAAATATAACGCTTTGGTACATTAAAATTATTTCAAAAATATTTTTATCCATATCTTTTGAATCAAATGGATTTTAATTTTATTTTTCAAAAGTAATATTATCCAAATTAATTAGTCAATAATAATAATGTGTAAATGAACTCAATTTCAATTTTTTTCATATGGTTTTATAAAAGTTGAATTACATTTACCACTTTACAAATTTAATTTTGGTTATACAGTTTTGCCGCAATCACAAAACAGTTCTTTTCTCCAATTCTTGAAAAATGTTACCATGTTACCTAAGAAAAATATTGATACTCTGGACCACGCTGTTTGTATGTTTGCAATCGACTGTTAGTTTCGATGACTACCCTTGTACCACTTGTACTTGTTTAAGGAACCTAGACTTCTAAGCATTGCTTACGTACAAATGCTTAGAAAAGTCTAGGTTCCTTAAAAAAGCACAAGGTGGCACAAGGGTAGTCATGGAAACAAACAGTCGATTAAAGTTAATCGGAGACTGTAAGACGGGGTCATAACCAGCGAAGACTCAATCTATGAAGTCTTACAGCTAAAATACAGGAGTCGTCCTTTTTTGTCTTCGTTGCAGCTACCGTAATCTCCATCAGTATACGAGATAAAGAAAATCCAGTTCTTCTCCTGTGTAATTAATTACTCACGGGCACACACACACACATGCAAGCTGGCCCCGTTTCCTCCCCTTTGGGTCCATTATCGTGCATGTGATCTCTATGATGGACCGTCGGATGTTTAATAATTAAACTGTCACGGCTACCGCTCGGTCTCAAAAACCGCCGTGGAAATCGAGATGTAGATTGGAGATAGCGGGGCGATGGTAATTAGGAGCAGGTAATGGAGAGATCCGCGGGATCTGAAAAATTTATATCATTACGCGAGGGCTAATTAAATTATTAATTAGGACCGCACAGGAGGTGCACTCCGCATTTCATTAACGGACTGTACGAAATGCCTGACCCAATCTGCCACGCACGCAATCCGGTCCATCCTGTAAATTATTTTTACCAGGGCAATCGCGAAATTTATGTGGCGCAATTACAGGCTGCCCCTCTGTATGTACACGCAGTGCCTTTTATTTTCATTGCCTGTATTGACGTTAAAAGACTTTTTACATCCCTCATAACTCTTAGGCAATTGAGTGTAATTAAAAGCAGACCCACGACGCGAAACCGTTTAAGAAACTGTTATTTAATTAAATTACTCCAATTATAATCCTCTGCAAAAAAAAAGAAACGCGTGTTGACTCAACTTGCTCAAGTTCCTGTAAGCCCTCGACGCCGTGTAAGTTCACCGCCCTAATCAACTAACTTCCTGGGGATTGTTCCTCCACTGTATTATATGCACCCCGGATTAAGGTTATTACCGAAGAAATCCTTGCGTTTCCACTGCGCCACGGCTTTGATGCTGCACATTGTAAACACGGAAGCCAGCGCAAATTAAGTTACGATTTCGCGATATAATTTACCTTTTCTTTCGCATCAAATGCTCACTGCGAACGCTCGCGTGTAATCCGCAGGACCTACATCCTTTAGCCTGAGTTTTTAATGCCAGGGGAGGACGTTTTAAAAGCTTTCCAGATTGAGTTATGCAAGGGGCCCTGATTAATCGCCGCACAGTTATATAATTCCTGATGAGTTTCCAAAACAAGCCGAGGTGTTTGCAGGACATGCAGGCGTATTATGTACGTTCCAAGTGAATAATTTGAGCCCTTTGTTTCATTTGAAGTGTTGATTGCTGTCAGCACTGGTACTTCTATGGCCTATTTATTTTCATGTGCAAGAAAGAAACACATCATAACTTCGTTATTATCTACATTATTCGTTGTAAAGAGCTTTTATGTGGGTTCCATAGCTTGATCAATATCTATATTATACAAAGTTAGCTTGTATTGGTTTCATTATTCATTTAATCAGTCACAATACTCCGTTTGAAATCAAATCTAGTAACGAAAATTATGGCAGTTTCGGAAATTACTGGAGACTGCAGTTTCGTTTTTCATCAAAATTTAAATTGGATAAGAAATGCGACTATCGAAGTTTTAAAGCTTGATGCCAAATTATCAATTATTTCTATGAAAATGATAATGGTTACTGTAGAAACTTCAATGATAACTAATAAATTTTCAATTATTTCTGTCAGAATTTGAATGTTTCTATTGTGTAAAAATAACTACCAAATTATCAATTGTTTCTAACAAAATTTGAATAACTGGTGTCAAATATCAAATTATCTAATATTGCTGTTAAAATTTCAATAATTACTGTAGAAATATCAAGGACACCTGTAAAATTTGTAATTATTTCTCTCATAATGTCATTAATTCTTCAAAATGTCAATGCAACTATCGAAGTTTTAGAGATTGATGTAAAATAATCATTTATTTTTTATGAAAATGACAATGGTTACTGTAAAAATTTCAATGATAACTGATGAATTTTCAATTATTTCTGTCAAAATTTCAATGCTTCTATTGAAGTTTCAAGAATTGCTAACAAATTATCAATTATTTCTGACAAAATTTGATTAACTGGTGTCAAATATCAAATTTTTAATAATTGCTGATAAAAATTTCAATGACTACTGTAGAAATATCAAGGACACCTGTAAAATTTGTAATTATTTCTCTCATGTCATTTATTCTTCAAAATGTCAATGCAACTATCGAAGTTTTAAAGATTGATGCCAAATTATCAATTATTTCTATGAAAATATAGAAATTTCAATGATAACTGATAAATTTTCAAATATTTCAAATAATCTAATTTAGTATTTTAATTCAATAATTCTAAGCACAGTAGCTCTAAGATAATTCTAAAACAATTGGTACAAAATGCACTATTCTAGAATATTATTATTAGAAATATTCAGAATTAAAAAAAAAATCTTAAACTATTGAAAATATAGTACAATCCTCCAAAAGATTGTAAGTAACCTAATCATTTTGGAAAGTTCCACCGTAATTCAATGACAGTTTCAGGATATTTCCATGGTTACTGTAGAAATTTCAATGATAACTGATAAATTTTCAATTATTTCTGTCAAAATTTTAATGCAATCTATTGATGTTTCAAGAATTGCTGCCAAATTATCAATTATTTCTGACAAAATTTGATTAACTGGTGTCAAATATCAAATTTATAATTATTGCTGTCAACATTTCAATGACTACTGTAGAAATATGAAGGACACCTGTAAAATTTGTAATTATTTCTCTCATAATGTCATTAATTCTTCAAAATGTCAACGCTACATCGAAGTTTTGAAGATTGATGCCAAAGTAGCAATTATTTCTATGAAAATGTAGAAATTTCAATGATAACTGATAAATTTTTAATTATATCTAATAATCTAATCTAGTAATCTAATTCAATAATTCTGAGCACAGTAGCTCTAAGATAATTCTAAAACAATTAGAAAATGCACTATTCTAGAATATTATTATTTGTAAGGCTGAAAGACCCCATGGGGTCGATAGCCCAATAAAGATTGTTTATATATATATATATATATATATATATATATATATATATATATATATATATATATATATTATTAGAAATATTCAGAATTCTAAAAAAAAATCTTAAACTATTGAAAATATAGCACAATCCTCCAAAAGATTGTGAGTTACCTAATCATTCTGGAAAGTTCCACTGAAATTCAATGAGAGTTTCAGGATATTTAGACAAAGAGATTTCAGATTTGGAAAAATAATTATGAACTTTACGGAAAATTTGTTGCTTTCTTGTATTTTAACAGATGCTAGCCAATTTTCAGTTTTTCAGAAAATTTTCATTTTCACGGTTTTTAACTATTAAACAATAAATTTGACACTTATAGTTTAAAACTGAAACTTAAAATATCAGAAAATTCCAAGAAAACTTAATATTTGACAGCAATTATTGAAATTTTGTCAGAAACAATTGATTCAAATATCTTTGAAACTTCGATAGTAACACTGAAAATATGACAGTACAATTGAAATTCTGACAGAAGTAATTGAAAATTCAACAGGTATCAGTGTAGTTTCAACAGTAATCACTGTCATTTTCATCGAAATAATTGACATTTTGAAGAATTAATGACTTTTTGAGAGTTATCATCAAAATTATATAGTAATCATTGACATTTTCACAGCCATAATAAATCATTTGATATTTGACACCAATTATTCAATTTTTGTCGGAAATAATTGATAATTTGGCAGCAATTCTTGAAACTTCAATAGATGCATTTAAATTTTAACGGAAATAATTGAAAATTTATTAGTTTTCATTGAAATTTGTACAGTAACTATTGTCATTTTCATAGAAATAATTGATAATTTGGCATCAATCTTGAAAACTTCGATAGAAGCATTGACATTTTGAAGAATTAATGACATTATGAGAGAAATAATTACAAATTTTACAGGTGTCCTTGATATGTCTACAGCAATCATTGAAATTTTAATAACAATAATTGAAAATTTTATATTTGACACCAGTTATTCAAATTTTGTCAGAAATAATTGATAATTTGGCGGCAATTTTTGAAACTTCAATAGATGCATTGAAGTTTTGAAAGAAATACTTGAAAATGTATCACTTATCGTTAAAATTTCTACAGTAACCATTGTCATTTTCATAAAAATAATTGATAATTTGGCTTCAATCTTTAAAATTTCTGTAGTTGCATTGACATTTTGAAAAATTAATGACAATATAAGAGAAATAATTACAAATTTTACACGTGTCCTTGATATTTCTACACTAGTCATTGAAATTTTACTAGCAATAATTCAAAATTTGATATTTGACACCAGTTATTCAAATTTTGCCAGAAATAATTTATAATTGCTTCGTTAGATAAACGGCACCATTTTTTTAAAATTTATCTTGGATGTAAATCGTGGACGCCATAAAATCATTACCAAAACTACAAAACTTCAAAAACAAACAAAAAATGTCATAACGTCTAAATTCTACACTGTTTGTTACCATTTTTACTCAGTGCAGTTCAATTTTGCACAACTACGTGAGTTCAGAAATACGTTTTTACATTAGCAGTAAAGTATAATCTATTTACTATTACACTTGGTAAATTCAAAATTTGTGATCTAAGATTTCTGATCTCTGATAATTGGTGCTTTTTGTTATCGAACTCGTCCTTTGAGTAAAGCTAGATGAAGGACGTCAAGGGACGCTGTAAATCTCTAAGAATTCGGGACAAGGCCGCTGCAATAATTAACGATTGCATTACGGATAAGACGGGGCGTCATTAAGGGGTCGGCTTATAAGTTTATAGCGCTTGAGCGGGAAGGAACGCAGTAAAATCTGATTTACATAGGGAAATGCCGGATTATAAAATTTTATTATTATCCAGTGTAGTATTCAAATGAGTGGACTTACGAGTTTTTCGAACTTTATGAGCGCGACCCGCGTGGAATTAAGCCGCATTTGGTGACAATAAACTGCACCAGAGGAAAAAGTTGTGAAGTAGGAGTTGTAAGTTAAGTGCACCCAGGCTGCAGTCGATAGCTCCCTTTGCAAAACTTTGAAGGGCATTTGACTTGATTCCGCTTAAATCAGGTCATACATTATTTTGGAGTGAAACCATTTGAAGTATGAAAGATCTGATTTTGGCAGTACATGACTTTTATAATATCGCCACTTTCATTGCAAAAACTGCTACTTGCGTTTCAGAAAAAAATATATACCCTAACATTTTTAATGGTAAATTATTTTTTTACAACTGTATGAAAATCGATGTGATGCTACTTCACTACTTACATACTATTGAACATCAAAAATTATGGTAAAAGTTTTGGAGCAAAGCAAGAAGAAAATTTATTTGGTGCGTAACTCGTTTTACAAAATTCTAAGGTATATTCATTATTAAATAAAAATCACGTCATAAATTATTCATGTACCATTCAAAATTCGCAAAATCTGATGTGCGCAATAAGTACATGCCTTTTGCCATATCGTCACTTTCATTCCAAAACCTGCTGCGTGATTTTCAAGAAAAAGCAAAGTAAAATCAGTAAATTTTCTCCTTAAAATTGTAGATATTAGAAACAGACAATTTCTCCTGATTTCCTCGATGTACTCTAAAAACCCCCGTTTTTACATTTCCTGCTATGGAACTTATTTTGGTTCATGAATACAAAGTACATTCCTTGAAATGCATTTGCGAGTCTGGTGAATTATCTCATGCTCTAGGCAAATTATCTCCCATTACTTCTTTTTCGAATAGCAACCAGCAGCGGTCCCTTTATTGATCAATTAAACTATTAACTTCATAAGAGTCTAAAATATTCTATTGATAGTTCTTGGTTATTACAGCAAACTAAATAGATAAGTAACGCTTGACAGCTCTACTTTGTGATACATTGTGAAATAGGTAAAAACCACACACAGGTTACTTTGTTAGTATCACTTATATTTATTTAGTAGTGACTAGAGTTTCGGCACCTTAACGGGTCATTATCAAACTTACAATGGTAAGTTGTAAGTTTGTAAGTTTTATAATGACCCGTTAAGGTGTCGAAACGATAGTCACTACTAAATAAATCTAAGTGATACAAACAAAGTAACCTGTGTTTGTTATTTTACCTATAGCAAAATAAGTACATTAATGTGTAATCCTGATGGTTTATAAGGTATCCGTAAGCTATAGGGATAAAACTAAATTGAGAATTTTAGTCACGCCGACCCCCAATTCGGTTCCAAAAATAAAAATAAAAATTGTGCAATCATTCCAGTTAATTAATGTTAACAGGTGCCAGTGATTAATTGGAGTTTAGGATTTCCCATTTAAAATACATGTTGGAAAACTCGTTTTTGTTACAAAATTCATGACTTTTTCAGCTTATGGGCAAAAACCTACCCTTTTCCAAATCCCTTAAGTTTGAGACATACAATTTTTTCAATTTTTGAGCTAAATATCCACCTCCATCCAAATCTCTTAAGTTTGAGACGTACTACAACTTTTCAATTGATGACATAAACATCCACCTCTTTCAAAATCTATGTTTGAGACATACTACTTTTTTCAATTTTTGACCTAAATATCCGCCTCTTTCTCAATCTCTTAAGTTTGAGACATACTACAAAACTTCAAAATTGCGAATGCTCAAATATGGAGTATGAAATTCATTATACACAGCGTTTTTTTTTTGCTATAAATATTGCAGGAAATCTATCAAAACTTCTTAGTTACAGATTTTTGCTGATTGTGAATCGAGTGTCAAAAGTCTAATTTTCAAAATGAAAAATACAAAATGACCTACAATAAAAAATGTTTACTGCAATATTTTAATGTTTGATTTGCAACACAGTAAGCGTGTTTGGGGTTGCTAATTATGGATATAAATGCAAAAATTCAAATTTCGAAAAGTCAGATCCAAGATGACTCAGAACTCATGACAACTCTAAATACTCAAAAAATGAAATAAAGAAAAAAATGAGTCAACCATTTTGGATGTGACATCTCGAAATTTGAATTTAGGAATAGGTACCTATATCCATAATTAGCAGGTAATTAAAAATGTGTTTTAAATGTTGTAAAAAAATGTGTTTAAAAACACATGCATTTGCTTTTTTGAAAAGATTTTATAATGCTATTTATTTGTAAATCATGTATAAATTTTACAGAACACTGTAAAATGTGTATTATTTTCTTAACATTTTGCCTATAATGATATCATTATGAGACCATTATGAATATTATTTTTCCATTACTATAGTATTAAGAAACCTGCCATTACTAATCGCAGGTCTGAGAACTTAAACTATTGCCCATTAATTTCTATTTACCCCCAAGACCACCCCCACCATTCTCTTAGTCTCTTAGTTCTCTCAAATTTGCTCCAATTTGCTCCATTGTTCTCTCCAATTTGCTCTCAATTTGCACCAAAATTTGCTCAAATTTTTCTCTCAATTTGCTCCAAATTTGCGCCAATATGCTCCATAGCATGCGATGTAGAAAGACAATTTATTTTCTGTGTGCAAACAAATTTTCAGTGACAAGAGATCTAAGTTAACGTCAGAAAATATAGAAAAATTACATGTTGCCGGATGGTTTAGAAATAAAAATGAATATTAATTTAATAATTGTTCAATTTTATTTTAATGATTTATTAATATTTAAGATTTAAGATGGTGCTAATAAAAAAATGATTATTCGAATATATTGTTTCAATTCTTACAGTTCTCTAGATTTGTTTTTCAGTTTCTCTTTGGTCAATATCTTGGTTTCGTGTTTTTATGCACTATTGCCTATCTTACGTTTTCATTTTTGCCTTTCTTGTATTTATTTTTGCCTTTTTGACCCTATTTTGCCTGTTTGGCTGCCTTTTATGATTTTTTATTTTGAATAACTATCCTATCTCTATTAAATAGCAATCCCAAAAACGTTTGACTAATTAGAAAGACATGTTTTCCAATTTCCAATTTGGTCCATTGTTCTCTCCAATATGCTCCAAATTTGCGCCAATTTACTCCATAGCATGCGATGTAGAAAGACAATTTATTTTCTGTGTGCAAACAAATTCTCAGTGACAAGAGATCTAACTTAACGCCAGAAAATATAGAAACATTACTTGTTGCCGGATGGTTTAAAAAAAAAACGAATAATAATTTAATAATTATTCATTTTTAATTTAATGATTTAGTAATATTTAAGATTTAAGATGGTGCTAATAAAAAGTTGATTATTCGAATATATTGTTTAATTTCTTACAGTTCTCTAGATTTGTTTTTCAGTTTCTCTTTGGTCAATAACTTGGATATGTGTTTTTATGCACTATTTTTGCCTGTCTTGCGTTTATTTTTATTTTTGCCTTTTTGGCCTTTTGTTTCCTGTTTGCCTTCCTTTTTTGATTTTTTATTTTGCCTAACTATCCTATCTCTAGTAAATAGCATTCCCAAAAACGTTTGACTAATTAGAAAGACTTTTTTTCTGTGTGCGAACAAATTCTCAGTGACAAGAGATCTAAGTTAACGCCAGAAAATATAGAAACATGATTTGTTGCCAGATGTTTTAAACATAAAAATGAATAATAATTTAATAATTATTCATTTTTATTTTAATGATTTATTAATATTTAAGATTTAAGATGGTGCTAATAAAAAGTTTATTATTCGAATATATTGTTTCATTTCTTACAGTTCTCTAGATTTGTTTTTCAGTTTCTCTTTGGTCAATCTCTTGGTTTTGTGTTTTTATGCACTATTTTTGCCTGCCTTGCGTTTTTTATTTTTGCCTTTCTTGTATTTATTTTTGCCTTTTTGGCCTTTTTTGCCTGTTTGCCTGCCTTTTATGATTTTTTATTTTGTCTAACTATCCTATCTCTAGTAAATAGCAATCGAAAAACCTTTGACTTGATATAGTTGATACAGTGTTTCAGATAAAAAATCAAATATTGTGTGTATTGTATTCAGTAAGTTATTTTTGCTCTGACTTTTCAAAATTTGAATTTTTGAAATTATACCCACAATTAGGAACCGAAAAAACGCTCGGATACTGTGTTGCAGATGAAACATTCAAATATTGTAGAACACCAAAAAGTTTTAGTCTGCCTTTTTATATGTTTGCATTTTGAAAAATAGGTTTTTGACACTGGATTCGTAATAAGCGATTAAAAGAAACCCTGAAAGGGTTTGATGAAAAAGTTTCAAGAATTTCCTTAAATATTTACTTATATCGAAAAGTATTACGCGTTGTAAGATGAATTTTATTTATAGTCCATATTTGAGCTTTTCAAACATTTGTGCAATTTTGTCATATGGGTGCAAAAGTTGCACGTGATTAAGCTGTGTTCCATTGAAAAATGTTGAAGTTTAAATTATTTTTTTCTAATGCAGTCTTGTGGTACTTCTAAACCTGAAGAGATTTGGAAAGAGTTTGCTTTGGAAATTGTTAGCTCATGAAATGAAAAAGTTGCGATTTTAACGAGTTTTTTCCTATGTATAATAAGCGACTGAAAAAACCCTGAAAAAGAAGGTTTAATGAATTTCCTTAAATATTTACTTGTATCAAAAAGTATTACGCGATTACGTATTACGCTATAAAAGTATTAAGATGAATTTTATTTATAGTCCATATTTGAGCTTTTCAAACATTTGAGCAATTTTGTCATGGGGGTGTAAAAGTTGCACGTGTTCCATTGAACATTTTTCAGTTTTAATTATATTTTTCTAATGCAGTCTTGTGGTACTTCTAAACCTGAAGAGATGTGGAAAGAGACGGATTATTAGCTCATAAATTGAAAAAGTTGCCATTTTAATGAGCTTTTTCCTATGAATTTTAAATTGGAAACTTATAAAACTATAAATAGCTCCATATTTTAGAACATTGGCCACAAAAAAATTCTTGACGAGAGCGAAAACAAAATTCAAAAGTTCATTTTTGTGAACACCTTATGATGGTACATACATACAGGTTCTGCCCATCATCTGGATGTTAAAACAAAGTTTTAAAAGGTTTTAAGAATTTAGAACCTTATTCTATAGCACATAGACCATTTAACTCAAAAAACTCAACTTTTCCATGTCGGCATTTAAATCGTTTTAAAGTTATGGTCATTCAGTTGCATAACTATTTCTTTTAGGGGGAACTGAAATTTGCGGTGCCGTGTAAGGCTAAATTAAATTATCCACTATAAAAATTATAATTTCCCATTGCTACTTCTTCTAAAGTACACAAAAATCAACGTTCGTGTATAGGGTTTAATCGAATGCACATTAACTAAGGTTACATGTACGAATATCATTTATATTGATAAACTGGTAGTTATTAACAGTAAAACGCTTTGATAATTTCCTACAATTTATAGACGGTTTTAAATGAACAATTATTATTAATATAACAGTATATTGTTGGCCTAATTAGGACAAAGCTGTAAGTCCAAAAATCAAAAATTGACAGGAGACTAATAAATGTGTTTTATATAATGTCTATTCTTATATGAAGGACTTATATGAATTAAAAAAGAAAAATGAGTTCGAAATTTGAATATTTGAATATAGGTATATCCGTAATTAACAACCCCAAAAACGCCTGAGTACATGTTTTAGATCAAACATTAATTTGTGACTTTGCGACATTGAACCACTCTGGTTCTTAACAACTCAATTAATTCGTTTTAAAATACTCATTAGTCTCCTGCAATTTTATTTTTTTTTATTTTTGGATTTACGGTTTTTTCAGATTAAGCCAACAATATATTGGTGATGGAACATGATGATTAGTGGTAGTGGTGGTAGTAGTACATGATGAAGATTATATAAAAAATATGTTTATAACTATTAAAGTGTCTATAATATATTAATTACATATCAAACACTATTAACGTGTATTTACGACAAGTCATTATTATTGAGATGTTACTGGTAATAAAACACCATCAATAACATTCCCCAGTCCCCCATAACCTTCATGCACAATTGAAACGTGGGGCGCTTACACAATCCGAGCGCGCTTCGTGACTGCCGGCACTAAAACGAAAATATCTCTATTAAGTTATTGCTAATCAATATGTCAAAGTATTTAGCGAGATTTATACGGTCGGGAAGTGTACCGACCGACTCGAGGTCACCTCCTCGCCAAACTCGTGGTTTCGGGTCAGAGTGCACAATTACGAAATCCGTAAAAACCGAGCGCGCCTAGCTTTCTCAAGCAATGCCCGCCACTGGCAATAAATCCATACAAAATTAATACCCGGGAAATAATGAGCGGCTGTCAATTAAGATGTATTCCAGGAGTCAATGGAACCATTGACTTTCACTATGTGGTTTTAATGCAACGAATAATATAGTTAATTGGAATTGTGAACTTGGTTTCGTTTTTTCAGAATTAATGTTTTAAAATTTTTATTTTTTAAAACACCTCAGTAAATCAATCGTCCACCCTAATATTTGGATCGCGTTATGCAGAAGCTACCAACCCACAAAATATAAAAAAATTGAATTTATTAGTTATGCATAACATAATGCAAATATGAAAAAATATTTTAAAGTTGTCAATAATTTATTATAACAATAAGAACTGTAAAGTCTAATATCTCGTTTTAGTTCTAATGTGAGTTGGTAGCTTTTTTGCATAACGCAGTCCATTTATCGCTCTGATGTCTCAAGTTCACATTGCCGAAGAACTTTCGAGTCCAGACTGCAGAACCATCTCTAAATCAGTTACCAGGAATTGGAAGTTCAGTCAGGAGTTACAGGCACACGGTAGTTCTCGTGATGGCAATTTAAAATTTAATTCTGCAATAATCTGATTGATTCGTGCACACGATCAGTTTTAAATGATAGCTTCGCACGGCAGGCACTATGTTGTCGGGCTGGTTTTGCAGCTACAATTTCACACTTGTCCCTAATTCGATTCCGAACGTGGCCGTGCAGCCGCGCACAAATCAGTGTAACCGGTGCGAAACACCGAATGGACACAAAAAACGCCGCGCCCCGTGGAATTGCATCGTAAAAAAATAATGCGATTTCGAAGTAATCTGGAGCACACATATTTCACCCAATAATAATCCCCGGCGCAAAAGCGCCGCTTTGGCATTGTTCGGGGCCATTAAGCGAAAAACGATCTATGGAGATTTACTGCGATTCGGCGATAAATCAAAAATTACGGCGACCACTTCCAAACACGTATTGCTAATTAATCTGATTGGCTGGCGTTTGATAAATTTTCATTCAAAATTTCGAGCGCGGCATACAAATTCCCCGCGTGCACGCGAGATTCAGCGCGTGCAAACGTTTCCACCTCGCTGCATCATTTGCTTAAATTCGATTTATCCTGCGGGATTATTGTCACTGTGACGGATGCGAACCGACGCCGCGTAAAATAAAAAAATGAAATAGATACGAACAAATATCGAGCGATGAATCCCCTACATACAAAAAAAAAACGACCCTCTGCCCCCGCTGGGGGTTAATTTCCGCCCCCGGCGCTTTACAGTGCAGATAAGACGCTCTCGGCGATGGATGCCCGCGTTATATTTTTATTAGCCACTTAATGAGCGCGATTTTTCTACATTAGCGTGCATGCATAATTGAATCCACGACCCGCCCAAGTCCCGTGTCTCGGAATACTTAATTAACCAGTAATTATTCAGGCCTACGATGATGCATCTCTGGGGAGACGCCGGAAAAAAGAAAAGTGTCGGAGTCTTCCGGGGCAAAACGAATGGCCTCGCGGCACCCAGGAAAATTAAAAATCCCCCACAAGTTTCTAAAGCAGAGCAAAAAAGCTGTCCGCTTGCGGGAAATTACAGGCGGAGAAAAAGCTACTTACATATTTTTATACGAAAATTGTTACTTAAAAGAATTGTAAATTTTGAGGTAGATAAGATGCGCCCCGTTTGTCAATTTTCACGTCTAGCAGTTATAGAAAATTTCCTATTGACCCGCTTACAGATGATTCTCAGTAAACGGGTAATATATAGTTTTTTCGTCAACCTTATCTAACATATTCACATCTCACATACATGCATATTTTGATACGTAAATTGTTACTTAAAAGAATTGTACATTTAGAGGTAGGTAAGGTAATTTTCACGTCTAGCACTTATAGAACATTTCCTATTGACCCGCTTACAGAAGATTCTCAGTAAACAAGTAATACATAGTTTTTTCGTCAACCGTATCTAACATATACACATCTCACATACACAGATCTAACAGATACACATCTCAATTTTTCGTCGGAAGAAAAGCGGTACTTTTTCGTCCGTAAAACTTTTCGTCCGCTACTGCCAATGCCAATATCTCCATGTACTGTTGTCAATGTCAATCTGTCAATGTTTGTTGTATTAAAGAACCAATAAACATAATTCAGGAGAAATATTGTTATTAACGTTAGTTGGGCGAAAATTGCTCAAAAACAATAGCTCGAAAGAAAATTGCTTAAAATAAATCGTTCGAAAACTAGTTCCTCGAATGAAAAATTGCTCGAAAGCCGAATGCATGAATAACAATTCCTCGAAAGGAAAATTGCTCGAATGGTCAACCCAACGTAACCTAACGTAAGGTGTACTATTTCATTACATGCATTTCATTACATTTTGTATTCATATAAATTTAATAAATTTTCTTTTACTAAGTTATTTCATTATTTCGAGCAATTTTCCATTCGAGCCATTTTCTATTCGAGCAATTTTCTGTTGAAGAATTTTCCATTCGAGACATTGTTAAGCGAGCAACTCGGCTTTCGAGCAATTTTCCATTCGAGGAACTAGTTTTTGAGCAATTGATTTAGAGAAATTCTCTTTCGACAAATTGTTTGTGCGCAATTTACGACAACCCAATGAGGTTGCACATCTTTCAAATCGTTGTTTAAACCTAATACCTATCTACCTAATTAGATATAATAAGTATAAGTATATTATTTAATTTCAGTAATAAATTGTGTTAATATTGATACATTCGTTCTTGAGATTTAATTATTTAAATATGAGAAAAATTGGAGAAGCTCAATAAACATAATTCAGGAAAAATATTGTTAATGATGTTAGTTTGGTAAAAATTTCTGGAAAACAGTAGCCCGAAAGAAAATTTCCCAAAATCAATCGCTCGAAAATTAGTTCCTCGAATGAAAAATTGCTCGAAAACCGAATTGTTCGAATAACAATTCGTCGAATGGAACATTGCTCCAATGGTTAATCTAACCTAACCTAACCTATGGTATACTAATTCATTACATGCATTTCATTACATTTTGTATTCATGTAAGTTTAATAAATTTTCTTGTACTAAGTTATTTCATTATTTCGAACAATTTCCCAATCGGGGAATTGTTTTTCGAGCAACTCGGCTTTCGAGCAATTTTCCATTCGAGGAACTATTTTTCGAACAATTGATTTCGAGCAATTTTCTTGCGACAAATTGTTTTCGCGCAATCAAAATTTATTTAATTCAAAATTATTGTTTTTACATTAATCATTTTTATTTTTGCACTATTTCTGCATCCCAATAGATGTACAATTAAAAATATAATGTAACTATAGCGTTAGCATACTTTAAAGTAGATAATTGTAAGTAAAATATATTTATTTTTTCCATCTTTTGGTCCATTACATGGTACAGATCAGTAATCATCAATTCTTGTTCGAATCCATGAATTTATTTAAAAGAAAAATAATATGAATAAAATCGTTATGTAAATAAATTGATATAAATCACATCTACTGTAGCAAAAACTGATAAGAAATATAGAAAAATAAAATAAATCATGATTTTTTTGATTTTTTTAACTCTAATTTTTGATTTAAAAAATCATGATTTATTCCAAACCTGTTTAAAATTGAGAAAAATTGGAGAAACTCTAGTTATAGCAAATAATGTGATATCTGACTAAAATTAAAATATCCTAATAAATACTCGTACTATAAAAATTTATTTACATATATTTATTACTTGTATATCAAGTAATAGTAGTAATAAATTGCATTCATATCGATACGGTGGTTCTTGAGATATCATTACTTGAATATGACCCTAATTGGAGATACAATTAAAATAGTCTTAAAATACTGAATGTTCAAATAAAAATAAAATTATCTATGATCCATTAGATATTAATTTAATTACACACATTAAATATTATATTAGTTTATATCAGTAATAAATTGCATTTATATTGATACGATGGTTCTTGAGATATCGTTACTTGAATATGAGCCCGATCAGGAATACACCTAAAATATCGAATTTTCAAACAATAATTCAAATATATGAAGAATGACCCATTAGATATTATTTTAATTACGCACATCAAATATCAGTATATCAGTTAATATCAGTAATAAATTGCATTTATATTGATACGATGGTTATTGAGATATCGTAACTTGAATATGAGCTTAATTAGAGATACACTTAAAATATCGAATTTTCAACCAAAAATTCAAATATATAAAGAATGAGCCATTACATATTATTTTATTTAAACACTTTAAATATCAGTATATCATTGAATATCAGTAATAAATTGCATTTATGTTGATACGGTGGTTCGTGAGATATTTTTACTTGAATATGAGCCTAATTGGAGATACAATAAAAATAGTCCTAAAATACAAAACGTTTATATAAGAATTAAAATATCTGAATAATCATCCATTAGATATTAATTTAATGACACACATTAAATATCAGTATATCAGTTAATATTAGTAATAAAGTGCATTTATATTGATACGCTAGATCTTGAGATATCACTATTAAAAAATGAGAAAATTTAAACACATTAAATATCAGTATATCATTGAATATCAGTAATAAGTTGCATTTATATTGATACGATGGTTATTGAGATATCGTAACTTGAATATGAGCTTAATTAGAGATACACTTAAAATATCGAATTTTCAACCAAAAATTCAAATATATAAAGAATGTGCCATTACATATTATTTTATTTAAACACTTTAAATATCAGTATATCATTGAATATCAGTAATAAATTGCATTTATGTTGATACGGTGGTTCGTGAGATATTTTTACTTGAATATGAGCCTAATTGGAGATACAACTAAATTGGTCCTAAAATACCAAACATTTAAATAAGAATTAAAATATCTGAATAATCATCCATTAGATATTAATTTAAAGACACACACTAAATATCAGTATATCAGTTAATATTAGTAATAAAGTGCATTTATATTGATACGCTAGTTCTTGAGATATCACTATTAGAAAATGAGAAAATTTGAAACATTGTTAAAATAGCTACCAAAAATTGTAATGTCCCAAGAATTACTCATTATGAATATATTACTGCTGGTATATCAAGTAATAACAGTAACAAATTGCATTCATATTGATAATGTGGTTCTTGAGATATCGTTACTTTAAAATGAGACTAATTGAAGATACAATTAAAATAGTCCTAAAATATCGTATAGCGAATATCGAATCAAAAATTAAATTAGCTGAAGTATCGCTCATTGGATATTAATTTAAATACACAAATGAAATATCAGTATATCAATTAATATCAGTAATAAATTGCATTATATTTATTTTTACTGATATAAAGACTTATCAAATGAGGTGTCACAAGGTGGGTCATCCCATTTGATATTTAAGGCAAATGTTTATTAGTGGTAAGGGGGAAACTTCCACTCATGTCAACAGTAGGTACTAAAAAAACCTCAAAATAACCCCTCAAAATAAAAAATTACGTGTTTCGGAAGGTTTTTATTTTGTCCCAATTTTCTGGGTTTTCTGGAAATCAGGGGTGGATCCTTTCAAAAAATCACCCTGTATATTGTGCCAGTAAAATAAATCTGTGCCTGCCATTGCAAAGGATGTACCCAAAACTATCAAATTTGTGTATTTGAATATTGAGAAAGCAACTTTTGACTTATTTATTGTAAATATTATGATCAGAATAAAGTGTTGTTCTCAAAAGTATGTTCTCAATTTTCTTTTTGGTTTTGGTTACACTCTGTACAAGGTTAGGATTTTAAATTAATTTCGGGAACAAATGCCTTTTTAGGCCTCGTCTCTTTGATTGCCTCACCTCCAGCTTACCTAAACTCAAACTCGTCCTGAAAAATGCACCTTTTCTTCCTCGTTACGACGACGAACTTTTTTCATCATTGCTATGTTTTTTTACAAATTTACAGAAAATTAAATCAGTACAAGTACCAATTCTATGATTTAACGTAATAATTTGCAAGTTATAAAATATTCGGGTATGAGTCACAAATTATTTGTTTCAACTTCGTGACTTACAATAAGTAGAAATAACTAAATTTCTGAATCACCTCCACGATTATTAAGTTATAATTTACAATAAACTGGCATTGAACATTGAATTAGAGGCAATAAATTCGTATACAAAAATATTGCCAAACGATTATTTTCCGTTTAATGAGTGTTGCACATAAAGGCATTTATTTGTTTTCATAAATTTCATTCGCTCCAAATAGATGGTTAATATTTGTAACTGTAATTGGAAACTGTTTGAATTTTATGTTTTTGCGGATACAGATTTGTTAAATGTACAACAAATTTGCAATATTGACCAGAGGCGGTGATTTTTATTTGCAGCAATTAGTTAAAAACAGAACCGCATTCCGAATGCAATAAACACTTTCCAATTAATTAGTTCTGTGAGCAACAGTAATGTACACTGGCATTTTTAGCCAATTCTATTCATGAAGTTATAAATACACAATCAAATAATATACAGGGTATTTTTTAAATATGGAACCAAAGCGCTCCTGTCGCGATAGCTTAAAAAATAAAAAATCCTCGATCGAAAATTGTTACATTTATTCGCATTTCTTGCCGCACTTAGAAATTTTTCAATATGATGTCAGTAGATAATGTATGACTCATGATGTTATTGACATTCTTTAAAAATGAAATTCGATATGTTTTTATTGTAAAGCTCTTAATTCAGCGACATATTTTTTTGCAAAAAAATGTATCCTTTGTTAGATATTTAGGATGTTTAATTTTTCTGTGGATATACATCATATATATGCAATCGATGGTCCTTTGCAATAACGACATAATTCAAAATTCATTGTTTTTGACTTTTATAGCAGATTATGTAGCTAATAATGCATACGTTTATGTATATCAACATGTAAATTGCTACTTTTTGAGTTGTGTAGTTATTGCAGAATAGCATTGATACGTGAAAAAATTGCAGCAGGCTATCAACCGAAATTCGTTAATGTTATTATCGAATTTTACCATAATGCTTGATATGTATATCTGCGAACTACAAAATTACCTAATGCCATCATATTTGCCGATCTACGTCTCAATTCAGCAGTAATTATGAATAATACATGATTCTAATTTCTCTCCGAATTCCTTAATCTCGCTGGCATTTCGGCTATCGGCGTATAATCCAGATTAGTTTGAGGCGGCCAGTGCTATGTTTTTACGGAAATTTGCAGGCGACACCAACGAAACTCATTCGCTGCCCTTTCATTAAGCCCGGCGATCGCAATCTTAATCATCCGCCAAAGCCACCGGCATTTTAAAAACCATTAATAAGCGTGTTTATCACCATTAGCGCACAGGGAAAGGCGACGCAATCTCGACCCCGATATGCAAATCGTCACAGCCGAAATTGGAATGTCCAGCACGCGAATCGAACGGCACAAATTACAAGCCAAGGGTTATTGTATGATAAAGCCGTCCGTCCACTAGGACGGACGGACTAGGTGGAAACGTTCCGCGCCGCGGTTAAGAGCAGTTTGCAAAGGTAGGCCATAAAACGCGGCGCAGTTTGGGGTTGGTAGAATTTAGGTTACCGAATATATCACGGGGCATAATGATAATTCTAGCTGATGCTGATGAATTCGTTCGGGTGTGCCTGGGCGAGGCGGCGAAAGAATTTCAATTTATCGACACGCTAGAGGGTGCAAATGAAACAATCCGACCAGGGGGCGCAATTAAAAGTGAAGGGCCTGGCCGTTGTTCCCGTTCCGCGTCCGAATTGTGTTTTTAACATTATGAACGCAATTACGTCACGTCCGTCCATTACGCCCCCCACCCCCTCGATATTAATGGGCATTTGTTAAAAAATTAATTACTTTTCATTGTGCGTATCCCATCGATCCGCGCAGAATTAATAAAGGCGCAGCATTATGTTTTTTTTATTAATCGAAAACGCAACTCCCCACTGTCCCTGTTTGCACGGGACGAGAACCGTTTAGGCGCGAGGAATTCCAATTATCCCCGGCGCTAAAAAGTTCCTGGCTATCCAATTTGTTTAAACAAAAATGCCTGTTATTCCGTCAAAAGTTGCGCGCAACGCGAAATTTGCCTAATTAAAATTTCTCCGGCGTAATTAAAATTTCAAATTAATCACGCAACTACCAGGCGCCCCAATTAAATGCCTGATTGACACTAATTGATTAATTTGATACCAATTAGATGTGTAATTTTGTTTCGTGGAGAAAAACCATAATCTAATATAACTAATTACGTTTTAGTGTTGAGATAAAGGTACATTATCGGGTATTAGTGGATCATAAGCGTTCCTCTGGTGAGGCTCTTCCGGGAAGCTGATATCAATTAATTAATCTTTAGAGAGACTAATCTAGTTCTCCATACAGTCTTTGTTTATGACATATTAATTAGACAAGGCTCATTTGGATAAATATAATCCACCATTGCGATAAGCTTAAACAATTAGATCTTCACAGAGCACATTGAAACAAAAGCACCAATATAATTTACAAAGAAGATAGCGAAGCTCAGTTACCTACAATTACTTTCATTTTTCAATGGTGCAATATTTGAAACGAGTAATATTCGTTTTATATTTCAACAGTTTATTAGGAATAAAATTCATAACTACATTTCAAAAAACCTCTTGAAATTGACTTTGAAAAATCCTCATCTTCATCATCTGTAATTAAATCGTTTATTTCAGAAACTGGTCAACATACATTTTTATGGATTTTTCTTTTTTTGCGGAATAAGTATCTCCTATTGTCGGGCTATATTTTTCTGCAATATAACTTCAACTGCCATTCCGCTTTATGGGATATAATATACAATGAATATCGCGTTTACTGCAGAAACCTGTCAGGTGACATCACATGGCGTGTTTCTGCAGTAAATTTAAATTTCTGTAGTAAAAGTCCTATAGTATTTTGTATAATACTAATACCATGATAACAATGATAAATCTGCGAATTAAATTAATCAAAATCTCTGCGGGGGTGTGTTAGAACTGTCACAGTATAACTACTATGGGCCATTCTTAACATTTTGACGATTACACGATTCCCTTTGTAGTAAACGAATCAATTATCGCATTTTATGGAGGTAAATTTCCACTTGGGATATCAACATCCCACCTGCATGCACTCCCTCATTCGCATCACGGTGGCTGGGACGATCTACACGAGAGATACGTCTCTCTCCGCCCAGCCGCCTGGGACATGCGAGAATGATACCGCACACGTCCGACATCAATTTCACGAAACGCGGCCGCATGTCACACAGTCCCAGATAAACAGGTTCAAAACCGTTGTCTATTATCTTTACACGTCTTGAAGTTCCACGACGTAATCATTGTGCACGCCGCGTAATGCGGGACGCCTCCGCGACTCGCATGCGGATGCTGGGAGCTCCTCGAGGCTTCCGGGCGACAGATTGGAACGGTCCTGCCCTATTTTCCGTACTTCACACTGCGCAAACACGAATCACAGATATAGTTTGCACTAAATGTTGCGACGTCTTAAATTAGAAGCGAATTAATCTCACCTCTCAAGATATAGTTAGAACCAAACTTATTTTGAGATGCCCAAAGAGATTGTGAAGTTTAACAAAGTTTTTAAGGTTCAAGAACTTCCAACAGCAAGTACGTTTTTTTTTTCAGGAAAAATATATACAGCTTTTCATAAGTTAAGGATATTGTCAGAAAACCCATCAGTTGTCACCCAAAAAAGCAACTTGTTTCGAAAAATACCCTATCCCTAAATATGAAAAGGCAAGTTCATATGAAATATGAAAGGCAAGTTAAGGATGTCTCACTCTGATAGAATGCTACTTGTACAGCTAAAGGCAACACCTGTGGACATTAATATCATCCAAATTTAGAGATCCAAAGAACAAGATCTAATTCTTTCAAATACATTCTTCAAACTGCCCCCTCAGAGATTATACACGTGGAAGTCTCCAGCAGATACACAATAAAATATAACGCGAAATCAAATTGTCTTCATAGCAATACCCAAAAGATTCCGAAATGCTATAAAATCGGTTAAAACATACCGGGATGCAGACGTATCGTCAGACCATAACCCTTTAATTTGAAAATTAAACATCAAACTTAAAAGAACAACAAAAGCAAAAATCAAAGCAAAAGCTTCAGTATAGTGTAGTTAAGGAACAGATATGTAAATCATTGATGGCCTAGAAAGAGCAAAATTACTACCATGGACGGACCACCTAGGCAAATGGAATGCAATGAAACAAGTCATCCAGCAAACATCCGACTCTTGCCTTAAACAAGAAAAAAAAAACAGCAGAAAGGAGTGGATGACAAATGACATTCTCAAACTTATAGAACAAAGACGGCAGGAAAAAATCAAGAAATCCATCCGACTAAATACAAAAGCATTCACTCTGAAATAAAACAGAATATGAGACAAGCTAAAGAGAAGTGGATGTCAAACAAATGCTCCGAAATCGAACAACTAGATCGAAAGTATGACCACTTCAACATGCACAAGAGAATAAAAGAAATGACCGGTACAGACAAAAAGCAAAACATGGGAAACAACAAATAGCGACGGCACACTAATAGGGGAGAAAGAAGAAAAGCTCAAAGTAAGGAAAAAATATGTTGAAAAGCTTTTTGATGATAATCGTTACAACAACCACACACTAAAAGTGGGTAGGACCGGTCCTAAAATCACAAAAAATGAGGTATCAAAAGCACTATCATCAATGAAGAACGACAAAGCCTCAGGGCCAGATAATGTTAACTCGACAATCTTAAAGCTACTCTGCGGTACGGATAACGATTCCTTGAACACCGTTACACCCCCTTCAACCAAATTTACGATACAGGAGATATTCCCCAGGACTGGCTTACTTCAGAATTTGTCCCAATACCCAAAATAATCATCGGTAAAGTCATGCGACGAATATAGATTAATAAGCCTAATAAATCATATCCTTAAGATATTCTAAAAAATCATACGTGGTAGGATATATAACAAATACGAAGAACAGATGGGGGAGACGCAATTTGGATCTATGTGTGCCCTGGGAACCCGAGAGGTCATTTTTGCAATCCAAGTGCTTATCCAAAGTTGCCGAGATATGAGTACCGACGTGCATATATGCTTTATTGATTTTTCAAACGCCTTCGATAAGATGCAACATGAAACCATGATCCAAACTCTAAAAGATACAGGAGCTGATGAGAAAGACCTAAGAATAATTGCAAATATGTATTGGAATCAGAAAGCATTAGTAAAAAATCGAAGGTACCAAGACTGACGATATTAACATCAAAAGGGGAGTTCAACAGGGCTGTGTTCTCTCTCCTACTCTATTTAACATATACTCGGAGCGAATTTTTAATGAAGAACTGGGAAATCTAAACGAGGGAGTCAAAATGAACGGGGAAAATATCAATAATATCAGATATGCCCATGACAGTGCAATACTAGCCAGTAGCTTAGAGGGTCTACAGATACTGATGGATCCATGATGTAAGCAGTAAATATGGTCTACATCTAAATACCAGTAAGACGAAATATATGATCATCACCAAACATCCAACTCAGCTAGTGCCACGCACACTTCGTATCAACAATGAAAACATCCAACATGTAAAAAAGTATTCGTACTTAGGTAGAGTCATACACGAAAACTGGGACCAAGCTGTCGAAATCCGTTGCAGAATAGCGAAAGCAGGAGATGCTTTCAACAAAATGAGTTTCTTTAATGGTGGGGATACAAGCTTGGAAGTGAAAATCAGAATAATTCGATGCTATGTATTTCTTGTACTACTGTATCGAGCAGAGGCATGAACTTTAACAGACGCCAGCATGAAAAAGGTCGAGGCTTTTGAAATATGGATCTACCGACGTATCCACCGAATATCAAGGACAGAACACGTTACAAACTTGGAAGACCTCAGAAGATTGGGAAAAGAGAAGGAAGTACAAAACACCGTCAAACAGCGTAAACTGGAATTGTTGGGCCATGTGATGAGAAACAGCAAGTACCGTTTTCTCCAGCTGATAATACAGGGTAAAGTAGATGGCAGGAGGGACCCAGGCCGAAGAAGGCATTCTTGGCTTAAGAGAATGATCTTAAGCTTAAGAGAATCTTAAGGTTTTTTTGTCTCGGCTTAAGAGAATAGTTAAGATATACTTGGCGAGAATGGTTCGGACTCACATCAATACAACTATTCCGACAAGCGGCAGGTAAAGTCCGTATAGCTATGTTGATAGCCAACGTCCGTAACGGATTAGGCACGCTAAGAAGAAGAAGTTAATGATAGGGTATTTTCTCGAAACATTTTCGTTAGTTTCATTGTTTTTGAATTTGTGTCTTAGTTTATCGTGCCTTTGGAAGATTGGTCCCAAAGATCGATCTTTGGGATTTGAAGATTGGTATTTGGAAAATTGAACAACTGATGCGTATTCTTACAATATACTTAGATTGCTCCTTGGAAGATTTAACAACTGATGCATATTCTTACAATATACTTAACTTATGAAAAGCTGTAGATTAAAATAAATTGTGCTTTTATCGTTTTTTTAAACTTTAAGAAAAAAATTCGAAAAAATACCCTATCCCTAAATCATGAAAGGCAAGATAAAGATTTGATATGTTTTCGAAACATTTTCGTTAGTTTCATTGTTTTTGAATTTTTGTCTTGGTTTGTCGTGCCTTTGAAAGATTGGTCCCAAAGATTGATCTTGGGATTTGAAGATTGGTCTTTCGCAAATTGAACAACTGATGTGTATTCTTACAATATACTTAGATTGGTATTTCGAAAATTGAACAACTGGTGCGTATTCTTACAATATACTTAACTTATAAAAAGCTACAGATTTGAATAAATTGTACTTTTATCGTTTTTTTACACTTTTCGATTTGTTTTCGACAAAATAGCCTATCCCTAAATTATGAAAGGCAAAGGATAGGGTATTTTCTCGAAACATTTTCGTTAGTTTATTAGTTTGTCGTGCCTTTGGAAGATTGGTCCCAAAGATTGATCTTTGGGATTTGGTGATTGGTCTTTGGAAGATTGAACAACTGATGCGTATTCTTACAATATACTTAGATTGGTCTTGAACAACTGATGCGTTTTCTTACAATATACTTAACTTATGAAAAGCTGCAGATTTGAATAAATTGTGCTTTTATCGTTTTTTTAAACTTTTCGATTTTTTTTTTCGAAAAAATAGCCTATCCTAAATCATGAAAGGCAAGATAAGGATTTGATATTTTTTTGAAACAATTTCTTTAGTGCCATTGTTTTTAAATTTGTGCCTTAGTTTGTCGTGTCTTTGGAAGATTGGTCCCAAAGATTGATCTTTGCGATTTGGTGATTGGTCTTTGGGAGTTCCCACAACTGCGTTTTCTTACATACTTAACTTATGTTCGATATTCATAATATATCGTATACGGATAGATATTCGTAAAGATACAAACTTTCGTTAGTGTCATTGTTTTTGAATTTTTGTCTTAGTTTGTCGTGTCTTTGGAAGATTGGTCCCAAAGATTGATCTTTGGGATTTGGTGATTGGTCTTTGGAAGATTGAACAACTGATGCGTATTCTTACAATATACTTAGATTGATCTTGAACACCTGATGCGTTTTCTTACAATATACTTGACTTATGAAAAGCTGCAGATTTGAATAAATTGTGCTTTTATCGTTTTTTTAGACTTTTCGAATTTTTTTCGAAAAAATACCCTATCCCTAAATCATGAAAGGCAAGATAAGAATTTGATATTTTTTTGAAAAAAATTCGTTAGTGCCATTGTTTTTAAATTTGTGTCTTAGTTTTTCGTGTCTTTGGAAGATTGGAAGATTGGATTGATCTTTGGAATTTGGTGATTGGTCGTTGGGAGATCCTATAACTTGCGTTTTCTTACAATATACTTAACTTATGTAAAAATATTTGTAAAGATAAAAAAATTCGTTAGTGTCACTGTTTTTGAATTTTTGTCTTAGTTTGTCGTGTCTTTGGAAGATTGGTCCCAAAGATTGATCTTTGGGATTTGGTGATTGGTCTTTTCGAAAAGGCAGAGCTGCTTTTTTCGTTATCTTACAATATTATGAAAAGATATCTATCTATCAATCCATCTATCTTCTTCTTCAGGTGCCTTCTCCGGTCCGAAGGTTGGCAATCATCACCGCTATGCGTACTTTTGAGATAGCCGCTTTAAATAGTTGGTTTGTGTTGCAATTGAACCAGTCTCGCAAATTTTTCAGCCATGAGTGTCGTCTTCTTCCAACGTTTCTTTTTCCCTGTATTTTCCCCTGTATTATTATTTGGAGCAGATGGTACTTCTCCCCTCTAGTCACGTGTCCCAGGTATTGTAATTTCCGCGTCTTAATGATGTTTATGATTTCCTTTTCTTTCTTCATTCTTCTAATTACTTCTATGTTTGTTATTCGGTCCGTCCATGGTATTCTCAATATTCTTCTGTACATCCACAGTTCAAAAGCCTCTAACCTTTTGATGTCCGCATTTTTAAGTGTCCATGCTTCAGCTCCATACATTAGAATTGGTTGTATATAGCATGCCGTTAATCTTGTTTTTAGTTCTAGGCTTAGATCTTTTCCACATAGAGCTTTTTTCATTTTCATGAAAGCTGTTCTAGCTTTTGCTATTCTAATTTTTATCTCCATTGAACAGTCGTTATCTTGGTTAATGGTTGTGCCCAAATAGTTGTACTTTGTTACCTTTTCTATGAGTTCATTGTGTACGTAGATGTTTTCGTTATTTTGTGGTGTTTTTGTCATTACCATGAATTTGGTCTTCTTCGCGTTTAGAGAGAGTCCACATTCTTCGCTTGCCTCTGTCACTTTGTTGAGGATTCTCTGAAGGTCTTCTAAGTTAGTTGCAATTAGAGCTGTGTCGTCAGCATATCTTATATTATTTATCGGGATGCCATTGACTTTTACCCCTATTGTTTCGCCATCTAGTGCTTTCTTCATGATTTCTTCTGCATACAAGTTGAATAGTGTTGCTGATAGTACACATCCCTGTCTTATACCTCTCTTTATTCCGATTTCTTCCGATGTATTGCCGTCTATTTGGATTATTGCTTTTTGATTATAATACAGGTTGGTAATGATTCGAATATCTCTAGTGTCAAGCGTCTTTTCTTTGAGCAGGTGGATCAGGCGGTCGTGTCGTATTTTGTCAAAAGCCTTATTGTAATCGATTAAGCATATATATAGGTCTTGATTGACATCTAAGCATCGCTGCGTCAGGACGTTCAAAGCAAAAAGTGCTTCTCGCGTACCGAGGCCCTTTCGGAACCCGAATTGTGATTCGCTTATTTCTTGTTCCAGTTTCCCGTGTATTCTGTATTGTATCACCTTTAGAAATGTTTTTAATGTGTGGCTCATAAGGCTTATGGTGCGGTGGTCTGCACAAAGCTTTGCGTTTGTCTTTTTAGGAAGCGTTATAAAGGTTGATGTTAGCCATTCGTTTGGTATTATTCCTGTGGAGTATATAGCGTTAAATAGGTTTACTATGATGTGGATGTGGTCTTCCTCAATTAACTTGAGTACTTCGGCTGGTAACTCATCAGGGCCTGATGACTTTCCGTTTTTTAGATTTTTAATGGCACGCATTACTTCCTCTTTGGTTATGTCAGGTCCATTGTTTTCTGGTTCATTGCTTTCTTGTTGTTCTTCTGTGATGTTGCCGCGCCTTTCGTCCTCGAACAGTTCTTCAATATACTTTTTCCACAGCAGCAATTTTTCCGTGGTCTCTATGACAATTTTACCATCTTCATCCGTCAGAATACTTGGTTGTCTTCGTTTTTGAGTCCCTGTGAGTTCTCTGATTTTCTTATGTATATTAAATAGGTCATGTTTTATTTGCAGTTCCTCTATCTCCTCGCATTTGTGTTTGTACCATTCTTCTTGTGCTTTTCTTATGTGTGTGCGTATTCGTTTTTGTATCTTCTTGTATTCGTGTATGTTGTTTTTTAAACTTCGGCGTTTGTCCATTAGATTTAGTATCTCGGGAGTCATCCATTGATGTTTTGCTTTTTGGGGTTGTTTTCTGAGTATCGTCTTGCTTGGTTCCATTATAGAGTGTTTTAGGGAATCCCAATTGTTATTTATGCTTGTTTCTGCATCGCTAACTTGTGTGATATGTATATTGTTGAGATTTTCGTTGATTTTATTTTGTAGTTCCTGTCTTGTCTCCCTTTCGTTTAATCGGGATATGTCTATGTTGTTGTCTTTTTCTTTAACTTCCTTCTTCTTTAATTTGATGTTGACTCGAGCTATTACAGGATTATGATCCGATGATACATCAGCTCCTGGGTGTGCTTTTGTGTATTTGATTACGTTTCGATACCTGTTATTAATTAGGATATAGTCGATTTGATTTCTCGTGACTTTCTCGGGATTATCCTGTGGTGACTTCCATGTATATAGTCGTCTTTTTGGAAGTTGAAAGAAGGTGTTTGTTATAATAAAGTCTTCCTCTTGGGTAAATTGTTCCAGTCGATCTCCTCTTTCGTTTCTCGTTCCGAGTCCGTATTCGCCTATGTGTTTGCCGCTTTTTCCCCTGCCGATTTTAGCGTTGAAATCGCCCAGAATGATTGTGATGTCTCTTGATTTGATTGATTTTAGGATATAAGAAATGTGCTCGTAGAAAGTCTCTATCTCCTCGTCTGGTTTATCTGCGGTGGGGGCGTATACTTGAATTATATTGAGTTTGCAGTGTTTTGTTTGTAATTGAAGTAGCATTACGCGATCTGATACTGGCGTGAAATTGGTTACTGATTTATTTGTATGTTCTGATACCATCACTGCCACTCCATATCTATGGTGAGGTTTGTCGTTTCCTGAGTAGTAGATAGTCCCATCCGGTGTACTGTGTTGGCCGCTGTTTGACCATCTTGTGTCGCTGATGCCTAAGATGTTTAGGTTCATTCTTTGCATCTCTTGTGCTATATTATGGGTTTTTCCCGGTTCGTACATGCTGCGTACGTTCCATGTTCCGATTTTCATGACATTTTTCAGAATTTCCCCCCCCGGAGATCCGATTGGGGGGTTTTTAGCTCCGGAAAATTTTCTTGTGAAACTAGTCATGGTGATGATTTGTACAAAGGATATCCTCTTTTTTGGATCTTTAATGCAGTGGTTTCCCCTTGCCTTCTGCATCCCCATGCCGTTGATCATTCATTGATTCGTCCGCCTTTCAGGATGATTTCTCACCCTGAGGACAAGAGGGTGCCGTTTCTCTTGCCAGCTCGTCCACCCGAGGCTGTTGGCTGTCAAGAGGGGACTACTTATACCGGTAGTTATTCGGTCTGCTTGGTTGGGGACTGCTTATTCGTCATATTCTATGCTTATTTCGCAGCTGACCTCTATATCTAGAGGCAGTTCACTATCCACCACCTGTGACCCCGCTGGTAGCCTGCAGTACAGCCCCAGCTGTACTGCAGCTGGGGCTGCAGTACAGCAGCTTAGATGTAATCCATCTATGAAAAGCTGTAAATCTGAATAAATTGTACTTTTATCCTTTTTAAAACTTTTTTGTTTGTCTTATGAGCTTCTTCAGTGTATAAATGCCTTTTCAAGCTACGTATTAAAAATATATGCAAGCTTAAAAATCCATATTCTACTTGTGCATTCACTCTTCATTAAAGTCCTGTGCATTAACGCAAATACGAAATTACAACTACACATAATTCTGTACCTACCACCCATTAAATTTTCAAATTCTTGAATTACCTCTCCCCACTAACTATTTTAATCACTCTAATATATAAAGTAACAAATTCGCCGAGGCGTGAGTTCTTCATAATGTTTCTAATAATGTGGAGCTCGCGTTCCGGTATTCGAAATAAAATTAGCCCTTCGCTGAGGTAAAGTGCAGACGCGAAACTAGGTGCTGTAGTTGCGCTCGCAGATAATTAAGTTATCTCCAAGAATATCAGATCCATGCTTATGCAGCAGCTTTAATACGGGTAACGCAGTTAGCACGGCAAATCGATGTTAAACGGGTCTGAAATTGGGAAGCGAAATTTAGTTGTTTGAGCAGAATTAGGAATTTAAGAAATTGTCTACACTCTGTTGCGCGTGAATCGGTAATGAGATCGGTAAGTGGAAAAGCCTTCGTTGAATCCTGACGTCGCGAAGCTTGTAAGCTAGATGTAACAGATCTCTTGTATTGGGATTTAATTGAATTATTTTTTAAGCGTTGCTTTTTTCCTTCGGTTTTCCTCTTTCTTGAGGAGTCGTGATCATGGTTCACTATGTATTTGCAGCTCTTCTTAAGATATCTCTTCATTTTTCTCAAGAGAGATGAAACTGATCTCTTAAATTGGGAAGTAATTAAAGTATTTTTTAAGCGTTGCTTCTTTTTCTTCTTCGGTTTTCCTCTTTCCAGAGGAGTCGTGATCATGGTTCACTATGTATTTACTGCTATTCTTAGGATATTTTGATTTTTTTGCAGTAGTTACAGAAAACAGCAAAGTTTATGACCCTTAAATGATTCAGTAATCTAAAACTAACACGCAATAAAAAATTATGGCGTAAATTCCGAAAATTAGAATTATTTAGATTTTCATCATTTTGAAAAAGTAAATTTTCTAGACAAGTAGCAATCTCTCGGTGTATCTGATAAGGGCTAATACAGTTTCTAGACAAGCACAAATTAATGCCTTCAAAAATTTTCCGACTTTTTGGCGGTCACTGTATATCGTTATAAAGCAATCAATTTTTCGTAAAATAAAGTAAAGAGTCTCTCGTCTCAAAAAAGTCTGGAAAGAAAGTATTTTTAATATTAAAATTTTGCAAATACATACATATATATATATATATATATATACATATAACCATATTAACATATAATTAAAATTATAGTCATTTCATAATTTCTATGTACATTATTTTTTAATTAGATAAAGTTGAAAATTACAAATTATAATAATGGGTTTATTAATCATTTTAATTAGAATATGTATTTTTTTAATAAGGATAATATATACATATTTAAGCTCCTTGCTCCAGAGACGAGTTTAATTATTTATACCTACTCGCAGTTTATTGATTGCCTCGGTAAATATATTAATATTTAATCGCCTCAAGATGAGATGCCGTGTTTAAATTACAGTACCCAGAGCATAAGTAGTGAAGCACGATGAAAATTGTTTTATTACGTAATGGATTATCTCATAACGGCTAAAACAATAACTTTATTATTGTTAATAATCCTAGTATAAATGGTTTCTTGAAACTTGAAACTAATCCAGTGTTAATGATAGCCCTTGCCTTTGTGCACACAGGAGATGTGCGACGAGGTATTAAACGTGTCGCTGTTGATCATAACCCGGAATGGTACTGGTCAAGTCAGAGAGACAGAAGAGTGCTCAATTAGGGTGGTAATTGAGGAATGTTCAAGCTAAGTGAGTGAAAAATGTTGGGATTTATATATTTGTTATTTGTTGTATCGCCACTGGATCAGTCGTAGCTCATTAATTAGAAATAATTACATACTTACAAATCGACAATGAAATTCCCCAGTCTGTAACTCACCTGAAATCAGAAATGAATTTATTAGAAAAACAATTGATTGCCTATTTTATTACTTATCATTATTTATATTTTTATTGCTTATTTGGTAATTGTAATTAGACATGGCATTTAAAATTAAAATTTAATATACCGGTACCGGTAATCCTGTAATACCGGTACCGCTAATCCGGTAATACCGGTACCGGTACCAATAACAATAACAATAATAATAACAAAGGATGTATTTGGATTTCGTGATAGTACATTTGGTTGCATATTTTCAAAACCTAGATGCGCCACCCTCAGCTCGAGGCTGTTTATGACGAATTGCGTCTGTATTAAATAGGAAAATTAAAAGAAATTCGAACTTGTGGAAAAATAACAACTCTGGCACTGTTCACAGTGCGTAAAGTGATTTTTTTCAGCACAGTCAAAAACTCACTGTGTCTCACTCAAATGTGTGTAAAATAAGTTTTACAAACAATTCAAACACTCACCAATTAAAAAAAAATGCAACAAATTTTACTTGCAAGTCAACTTTCAATAATACGAAAGAAGTTCAAAACTTTAAACATTGAAGTTAATGTTACAATATGGTACAATGTGAGATAGTAATATTTTTCTTAATAGTTGTCGCGGAAAAAACTTTGTATGATACACATTCGTAAAGAGCATTTTTGCACTTGTGTGATTTCACGCTCGTACAAAAAAGCAGTTTCTTACAAACTTTTATCATAAGTAACTATTTGTATACATAAGATACATTTTTTTTAACATGTGTTCAAAGTTTTGTGGAAGCTTCTAAATTATATAATTTTGGATATAAGTTTAGACTTATTAGAAATCTGTGAGATTATTTTAGAGAATAGTTTTGTGGAAGCTTCTAAATTATATAATTTTGGATATAAGTTTAGACTTATTAGAAATCTGTGAGATTATTTTAGAAAACTACATAAATTAATATAATTTTCATTTTCTTCAAATTGTAAACAAACATTTTTCATTAGTACTTTGGAAGTTTCTGTATGGATCCTTTTTCAAAATTGCTTGTTTGGCGGCAGTTTTGGTGGCAAAATTTGCTATTTGTCATTCAAATTTCTGGAATATTACAAACATCTTCAATCTTATTAACAACTTTGAACTGTTTTGTTTGGTTTATCAAATCGTGCTGACCAGTTTTTGCAAAATGCAGAAAAATTCGAAACTTTTAATAATTTGTATTCCAGCCGCAATCAAACCTGACTTCTTGTGTCATTGGCTCAGTTTTGTTACGGAATTAAAAATAGTGTTCAAGAAACTTTGAAATTCTTATAAATTGCTCAATATTTTCAAAATCAATTGTAGATCCATTTTTTACAGTGTTTACGTGAATTTTCAAGGAATGTAACGAAGTTTATAAAATTTCATTATGCCATTGAAGGGTACTGGGGAAAAACTCATCGCATTTTTTGTCGAGAATGGACTGACAGCGCTACCTGTTGCAATTATTTGAAGATCCTGAATATGTTGTCCTTGTCGGTGAAATAAACCGGCATTGCACACTAAAGTAAGATTGTATATTTGCTGACTTCTTGTGTAATTGGCTCAGTTTTTTATGGAATTCAAAATAAAGTCCAAACAACTTTGAAATTGTTATAAACTGCTCGAATTTTTCAAAAATCCTCTAGATGCATTTAATTAGATAATTTAATTTCTCGGTACAATAAGCCATCATTGCATACCAAAGTAAGGTTGAATATTTGCTATATCGGAAAGAACGCGAAATTTTAGAAAAATACAAAATCCGAAATTTTTATGGTTGTTTTTATGAAATTCAAAATAATATCCAAGAAACTTTGAAATTGTTTTAAAATGCTTCAATTTTTCAGAAATTTTGTTAATCCATTTAATACAATACAATACCAAATATTTCAATTGTTTTGTCTCGTATTTTAAATTATGTTTTTTGTAGAAATATTGTAGATAAATATGGTATTGTAGAAGTTCTATGGAAGTGTCTGGATTATTTTATTTTATTTTTTAGATATATAAATACAAATTTCGCGGTTTCTCCAAATTTTCAAGTAATATTAAAACTTCAGCAGTTCTTCAGCTGTTATAAAACTTCAATTTTTATTTAAGAAATGTTCAAAATAATATACAAGAATTGTTCAAATTTTTCGGAAATTTTGTTGATCCATTTAATACAATACAATACCACCTATGTAAATTGTTTGGTCGCGTTTCTAAAATTATGTTTTTGTAGAAATATTATAGAAACAAATTGGAATTTATTAATATATTTTTCATGTTCTTCAAATTTTAAAGAAGCTAAAGGTCAACTGTTCTTCAGCCGTTATAAAACTTTTATTTCGATTTAAGAAATTTTGGACTTGCCATAATTTGCTTGGGATTTTCAGAAATGATGGAAGTACATAAAATAATTACAATTTTCATGTTCTTATAAATTATTAATAAATATTTTTTAAGTTCTATGGAAGTGTATGGATTATTTTATTTTATTTTTTAGATAAATAAATACAAATTTCGCGGTTTCTTCAAATGTAAGTAAGTAATATTAAAACGTTTTATGGAGGTTTTTAGATTTTTATTAGCATTTTCAATGTTTTTAAGCTGTCATAGAACATACCATGTTTAGTCTGTATATTATGGAAATCTTCATGTTTTTTTAATGAAATTGCATGTTTACCAGCAGTTATCAAACGTTGTATTGTTTTATATGGTTTATTAAATCGTATTGACAAAATTTAGAAGAAATGCAGAAGAATCTGGAATTTTTATTGATTTGCATTCCAGCCATATTCAAACCTGACTTCCTGTGTCATAGGCTGAGTGTTTATATGGAATTCAAAATAATATCCAATAAACTTTGAAATTGTTAGATAATGTTCGAATGTTTCAGAAATTTTGTAGATCAATTACAACCTATTACCATTTTATTATTATTACTATTACCTATTACTACTACCTAATACTATTACCTACGAGCTATTACAATTGTTACGTTAATTTTCAAGGCATATTATAAAGTTTTATAAAATTGCATTATGTAGTTGAATGTTCTTATTTAGATTCTCACGAATTATGTTCTTGTAGAAATATTATAGAAGAATCCGGAATTTATTAATATAATTTTCATGTTCTTCAAATTTTAGCACATTTTTATTTTTATGGGAGTTTCTGGATTGTTTTACGGAATTTACTTTTTGGCTGTTATGGAATTTCCATCATTTATGTAAGACATTTTGGACTTCAATAATTTGCTTGGGATTTTTAGAAATTATGTGGACAAAATTATTACAATTCTCATGTTCTTACAAATTATAAAGAAATATTTTTTAAGTTTTATAGAAATTTCTGGCGTTTCTTATGTTATTTTGTAGATAAATAAATAGATATTACACGCGTTCTTCAAATTTGCAAAAATACTAAAAAGTTTTATGGAATTTTCTGGATTCTTATTAACACTTTCGATATGTTTTCAAGCTCTCATAAAATGTTTTGTCTGTATTTTGAGAAATTCTTCATGTAGCTTCTGAACTGTTTTTAAATGAAATTGCTTAAAGGTTGAAGCGTTTTTTAGGAAACAGCCTATGCATATATCATTAGGTACATGGAGAACGCATGTGCTGCCCACATCTGACTTTTATTTTATCATCGATCCTTGTTTAGTTTCAGATAAAAAATGGTGAATGTCATATGTATGCTGTGATTTAGATGCACTGAATTGTGGTTTGCTTGTAACAATAATATATGTATTTTGAAAGGGAAACTATTTTACTGAAGCCATAATTTAATGTACTATAAGTTGATTGAAATGTTAGCAATTCTTAATGCACATCACACAATGCCTGACACGTTACCAGGCTATTAACTGATTTGATGCTGATGGGATTTAGTAGGCAGTGATGTGCAATAAATACTGCGGCTTTTGTGTGATTTTTGCGGCCGTTGAAAGGGGTCGGTGCGTGCGAACGAATCGCGTTAGCCATGAATGAAAATTGTGCAGTGCGAATTTATTGTGCTTGCCTAATAATAAATAGCGCCTAGATAATACGCAAATGCATTATGGCGCGTGCAGAAAACAACGGGGCGCGCACAATGAGATAAAAACAGTTTATATTGGCTTTTATTGCCCGACTCTCATTGTACGATGGTGTTGGGGCGCGATAAAAGTTTAGTTGAAAACTCCAGGGTTGGGGCACCTTTCGCATTGAAAGTGCACTAATACGTGGGCGCTTTATTTACCGGAAACGCGTCCTCGCTCATACACACAAAGATAAAATGTTTACCATAAATAACAGTGCATTGAATGGGGCATGGCGAGGCACACGGGGAGAAACTTCATACGAGCCGTGAGTCGTGAGAACGGGTTATAGACAATAGTCATGTTTAATCGATATAGGTTCGCCGCACCGAAATTTCGAAGATAAATTAACGCCCTGGGCGCTTAAAATTTCTATGCGGGACTCGTTCATCCCGTGTCGTCTCCACGGGCGTTGTAAAGTTTTACGTCTTCGAAGGGGGAACAAAAATACAACTATAGACGTGGAGTCATCGAGAAAAGACGATCAAATAAGTTGTGTGAACCAGTGGTGTATCAAGCTGAAATTTCGCCACTGGTGCGATATAAAAATCTTGAGCCTCTTCCCCAATTAATCAGAGCTGTGTTAATTATTTCTGTTAATTATTTTCTTTTGGGGACTTGGGCCAAAAATCATAACTCAATAATTTTGACTTCATTTGTTTTTTACTTATGTAGAATGTTAAATGATACATGAATACATTGAATACATATATTTAAAATGCAAACAATGACCAATAAACTTAATTATACCAATAAACACGACAAGTTGAAACAGGAAATGTTTAGAGTAATTGTAATGTAATTAAAAAATTAAAAATTAATTTACATATATGTACAAAATTATATTACGATGAATCATCTGCCTCGTTATCATATACATTTTCGTCTTCGGATTCGCTCAAATCGTCTAAATAATCTTAATTTTCTGTTCTATAATTAAGTATAGTCATCTCTTTATCAGGTTTATGTTGTTTTCTACCATTAGCTTTACGAAACCTCGAAATATATGGATCCTATATTAGAGTGCGATATTTAAATAAATATTTGTTGGTATCGCAAAGACTTGTTTTGCGAGTATGAGACAATCTGTATCTGCGAACTAATTGGTGAGTGGCCTCCAACGCTTTTTCGGATAGCTGACCAATAGGTACATCAAAATGTGATATAACGTCAGATCCATGTATTAACAATGTGTGGAGTAAAATAGGCATGTAGTACCAATTATACAATTGCAAGTACAAATTTCTCGTTTCCTTGCATAATTTTTCAAAATTATTTTTAATTATGGACAACCCGCACGAAATTATTCTTAAAATTAAGTAAATTTGTTTAATCAAATCTTCGTTGATTTCGGTTATTTCTGAAGCTAATTCGCTATTTTCAAAAAAATTACGTGCCGTTTTGCCAGCATTTGTTGAACCGAATCCAGGTTTTGTCAGAAGACAAGAAGCTATAATTCCAGGCACGAAACAAAAATTCAAAACAAATTCATGGAAAAATTGGGACTTCAGTGGATAACTGTAAGTCCCAATTTTTCCCTGAATTTCTTTTTAATATCTTTATTTTCGTGCCTGGAATTATAGCTTCTTGTCTTCTCCCCTAACCTGTCAAGATTTAAACGGTAATCTATAAGCAATATGGAGAAGACATTCGAATGCACGAATTCAGGAATGCAAAGTTGCAAACCAAAACAATAGTTTTCCGGATTAGGTTCTTTTTTCTAATACATTGGCACTATTCATGTCGGTAGGTTTAGCACCGGATAGCACCTTTAAGATTTAGCACCTCTGGCATTTGTGCCACATAGCATATTGATCCCCATGGACTTCCATCCAGCATTTTAAATAATAACTCATAGCTAATATTTATGACATTGTTATTATTTTCAATGCTATGGTCTTTTAGAATTTGCATTTGATTTTTAATATCAATTTCTTCATTGCGAATTAACTCTGAACATTCCTTCATAAACGCGATTTTAATTGGTTTACAATAGAAAGTTGAGCCAGGACGAGGATTAATCCAGAATCCTTCTCCTGATTTTATGTAGATAAATTTGTATGGTACCAAAGCGACCAAGAACATGTACTCGTCTGTATTTTCTACGTTGGAAAATTTTTGTTTGTAGTTGCTATGGCCGGAGCACCTGTCAAAACCCCAGTTATAATTTAATTTCGCAGAAACAGACTCATTTAAATTTGTGAGTTTTGCGATACTTTCCACAGTTTGATTTAATAAATTTTGAATGGATACTTTGGCAAATAATTCAGTAACATTTGCATAATTTAGCAATTTTTTAAATTTCTAGTGATGAAGATAGTGGTCAAATAAAGATGATCACGTAGTGGTTGAAATGTACATTTAGCGAAATAAATGTCGTTGTGAAAAAGGATAATTTGTTATTTTGCTTTAAGTTCTCTAATAACATGTATACTAGGATGCACCCCTTGTTTACTGAAATAATTGTTGATCGTAATACATTAAATTTTCGTTCTGACAATTCCAAATAAATATACATTGATAAAGCTTGAATTGGTTCAAAACATTTAGCTTTTTCTACAATACTGCTATCTTAACGCTGTGCTGCATAATTCAATTTCTCTGTCGAATAGTTGGTAACTAAATCCTTAACACGCCGAACTTGGGTTTTCACAGAAAACGTATTAAATGCTTTCTGTGGTCTTCCTCGAGGTGTGTAGGTTTCCATTTCTTTATTAATAGGTCTAGTCAATTGTTGCATTTCTTCTAGTAATTTTACCTTACGATTCAGCCAATCATTATAATGACTAAGAAATAATTTACGATTCCTCGTGCAATTAGTCCACATCTGATTCATTTGTAAACAGATTTGTCGTTTAGTTGTCGTTTCTGTATTAATATTTGCACACTTTCACACTTTGTATCTGTAGGTTTTCCCTGATCTGTTCGTTTCTTACTCTGTCTAATCTCGTGACTCGTTCAACTTTTCTTAAGTATCTCATTTCGGTTGCTTGTATTTTGTTCATTGTCTTTTCATTTGTTGTCTAGGTTTCGCTTCCATATAAGAGTGTTGGTCTAGAAATTGTCTTGAAGTGTGTCATTTTCGTGTTTTAGGAGATTCTTCTATTGTTTAGAATGTACTTGTTCATTGCATAGTAGGTTTTATTTGCGGCCATGATTCTGTTATTTATTTCGTTTTCCATGGTTCCTTTGTTATGTATTATTGTACCTAAATATTTGAAGGTTACAACTTGTTCTATCCTTTTCAAATGTATTAGTATTTTTGCTTTTGTTTCCTCTTTCGCTACAACCATTACTTTTGTTTTGTTTATATTAATTACCATGTTGTGTTTTTTCAGTTCCTCCTCCCATATGCTTATATTGTGTTGCAGGTCTTCTTCGCTTTTGGCTAGCATGACTAAGTCATGTGCAAAATGTGCAAAAGCACTATTCTTTTCATTTTATAGTATCCTATTTCTACCTTCTTGGTGTTATCCTTAATTTTTTTCATTATGTTGTCTAGGAATATAATAAAGAGCAGAGGGATGAAAGCGCCCCCTTGTCGAAGGCCTTGTGTGGTTGTGAAATTCTCAGATGTTGAATTATTTGTCCTTACGTAGTTTTCTCACCATTCTCACCATATTCTCTCACCAACCCTCTTTAATCTCTACTCAGAGGACATAGTAAATAAAGCACTCGATGATCAAGACATAGGCATAAAAATTAACGGCATGTCAATAAATAATCTGAGGTACGCCGACGATACGGTTCTTTTAGCTGAAACGCTCGAAGACCTACAGACGCTAATTAATAAAATAGTCACAGAAAGTGAAGAATATGGGCTATCACTGAACATAAACAAAACAAAATACATGCTAATAACTAAAACAACTCAGGACAACCATCGAGTATATGTAAAGAACCAGCCTATTGAAAGGGTAAGAGAATACAAATACCTAGGCACAACCATTAATGAAAATAATGATAGCTCCCAAGAAATTCGAATCAGAATCGAACAGGCAAGAAGCTCCTTTTCTAAAATGAGGAGCCTTTTCAGTTGCCGAGATCTAAACCTCGATCTAAAAATTCGAATGATGAGATGCTACGTACTATCAATACTATACTACGGAATGGAATCCTGGACATTGAAAGCAATCGACATAAAGAGACTGGAGGCATTCGAGCTATGGATATATCGAAGAATACTGAGGATCTCGTGGGTAGAGAAAATAACGAATGTAGAAGTGATGAGACGTATGAATAAAGAAAAAGAAGTAATTCTGACAACTAAGCAAAGAAAACTGGAATATATAGGACATATCATGAGAGGAGAAAAATATCAAATACTACAAGTAATTATGCAGGGGAAAATTAGAGGAAAGAGGTCCATAGGAAGGAGACGAAACTCATGGATGAAAAACCTTAGAGAGTGGTTTGGCTGTACTAGCAACCAATTATTTAGAAATGCGGTCTCAAAAGTGAAGATCGCCTTGATGATTGCCGACCTTCGTATCGGAGATGGCACCTAAAGAAGACGTAGTTTTCAGTGGTTTCCTACATACTCTTGATTGCTTTTATTAAATGCACTTTTATCTTCCTTTCTTCAAGTATTTCCCACACTTTGGCTCTTGGGACTCTATCAAATGCCTTTTTTAAGTCCACGAATATCATGTATAGTTTGTTGTTTTGTCTTAATATTTTTCTGTCATATTTTTAATTGTGAAGATATGGTGTTGTGTTGAATGTCCTTTCATGCATAAATTTTGTGACTTTTCTATTGCTTTTTCAATTTCCGGTCTTAGTTTGTTCTCTAGTATTGATTCATACAGTTTTGCCGCTGTGCACAGCAGGGATATTCCCCTAAGTTTGTTGAAATTTCTACTGTCTCCTTGTTTATGTATTGGGAAGATCACTGCTTTTTGCCAGTCTGTTGGTATTTTTCCTGTTTGCCATATTCTATTTGTTAACTGTAGTAGTAGTTGTCACCCATCCTTTCCTATGTATTTCAGCTATTCAGATTTGATTTTGTCGTGACCTGGGGCTTTTCCGTTCTTAAACTTCTTTAGTGCGTTTTCTAACTCTTCTTCTGTTATAGATTCCTCTTCTTCTTCTGTTTCGTTACTATTTTCTTGTTCCTCTTCGTTTTCATTTCCTTCATTAATTGTCTCTCTTCTAGGCAAAAGCTCTTGGAAGTGCTCATTCCATCTGTTCATGATTTCTTTATCCTCTTTCATTAGTGCACCATGTTTATTTTTGAGTAGCTTTAGGTCTGTCTCTTTTTCCTTTCTGCAGCTTTTCAGTGTTCTGTAGAATAGTTTTTGATTTCGTTTAAAATGTTCATCTAATTTGGTTCCGAAATTCTGTCATTTTCTGTCTTTTTCCATCCTTATTATTGCTTTTGCTCTCTTTCTTTGCTGCTTGTATATTTCGTAATCTTCTTCGTTTTTTGTGCTTAGGTTTTTTTTCCATTTTTCTTTCTATTTCCTAACTTCTTCCTCTACTTCTTTGTTCCACCAGCTTCTTTGTTTTTTGTTTGGTGTACTTTTAGTTTGTCCACAGGCGTGTTTTGTTGCCTCTCTTACTATATGTCTGAAATTGAGCCATAAATCTTCTACTTTTGTTTTTCCGCTTTTTTGAGTGCTTCTTATTAGTTCTTGTATTGATTCCTGGTAGTTTTCCCTTACTTGTTTGTCACTTAGCTTGTATATTCTAAATTTCTCTATTCTTACTTCCTTGTCGACTGTTTTCTGTGTTTGTTTCGGTTCCCTTCTTGTTGTTTTTATTCGTGCTGTTAAAAGATAGTGGTCACTGCCAATTTCGCTACCTCTTTTGACTTTAATATCCATTACTTCCTTCACTTGTGCTTAATAATAATACTAATCATTATCAACTACATTGATCATAAATCCAAAAGAAGTACATCCACGAATAGTCTATCGGATTATGGAGTTCCAATTTCATGAGATTGTGTGCGGCGGTTTCCGAATGAACAACAAAAAAAATCCATCAAACGTACCAAAGCATATTTTTTCGGAAGTGTAGCATTCCCCCAACTTCGTCGGAAGTACGACATAATCTAAAAGCGACATATCAAATATTTCTTGTGCCCGACGAATACGAAAGTTGCAAATTTAATGGCCGGGAAGAGGTGCCCAGCCATAAACGAAAACATCGATCCGAAACTTTCCCATACACGTCTTTAAAAAACGCGCCCCCCGTTTTTTGCTTATCGCTCGCACATCTATATTAGAAACTATCGATTGCGCGTTTTTGTGCGCCCGACATACACACTTTCGCAGCAGCGGCAATGGAAAGGGGAGCCTCGTATCAGCGGTTGGACAATGGGAAAAGTTCGGCATATTTCAGAAACTCCGCTTCCATGTTTATTATTAACTTGTTTATAAAATATACATCACTCCGTTGCGCTGAAGTTGTTTGTGACCGCTCCGTGGACGCTTACCGCACTGCCAGAAGTTTTAAATTCACCAGCCTGTGAAATGTATTTCGTGTTTTCAGAATTATAGTGTAAATATTATTATTACAGTTTCCACAGAAGGAGTGTAATTTATATAGTAAATTACACCGCAATTACGGAGAAACACCGATTATCCGTGGGGGTTGTATTAATTGAGTTGTATGAATTAAAATTTTCTGTTCCTGAAAAAAATATAAAGGACCATAGTTTTAATAGTATATTTTGGCTTCAATATTAAATGTGTTATAAGATTTTGGGAAAGTTTGATCAAATGACATTGCACCCCTATAATGTACAAATTTTACTCTTTGATCTCAATTGCTTTTTGTACGTGAATAACCAGTTTCGTTATCCATATATCCCCAAATTTCGTGCTGGCGTTGACTGCAACTGTTGAAACGATTACATCTTCAATAGTCATGTCAGTAACACCCAAACTATGTTTCATGGGGACTATTCAATTCGAGGCGAATCATGTAAGCTTTATCCAAACACAAGTCGTATATATTTGAGATATGAGCTTGCACTTAATTAATTCAACCATATGTATCTACGTACTACAAACTCATTATTTTGTAAAACCATTGTCTGGCAGGATTATAATTTATGTTCGAGTTGCACTCGGCGTTCAGGACGATCTTTTGGGCGCGCCTTATGTCATTATAATTATGCACATCGAAAGCCCCAGTCCCACGCACGCACACCCACGCCCCCACTCTGATCATCCCGCGGAAAGGATTAATTAACGCGGTAAAAATAATAACGCAATTAAAAGCGTAAAGCGTTCACACACGTGCAGCGTCTACGCACAACCTTCCAGCTCGCGAGATTAAGTGGCGCGTTTCGTGAAAGCAGGGGACACCGGAGGGCGAACCGCTGAAACGGGGCCTGTAATCTTTTAATCCTCGGGTTATACTAATAAAATTTGAATTCCTGCCGCGGGATGGCAGGTTTTTTATGGGGGAAATTAGGAGCGCACGACGCAGTCGCTCCTAATGTTAATTCAAAAGACGCCGAGCATCTCCTCAAACCAAGTTTCTTCAGCGAATTTCTAAAAAATCCTACAGATCTGTAACCAATAAACAAAAATTAGGAAACCTTCCAACCCTTTTGAAAACCTCGTAAATTCTATAAAAAACAATTTATTGCACAAATTTTATTTCCATGCCAAACCCGGAAGGTGTTGCTTTCTGATACAACAAATCATTTCAAACTCAAAATACCTGAGAAGTTAATTAGTATATTTAAAAATTTAAAAAAATCAAATAATGCTGTAGCGTATTATTATGTAAAATATATATTATGAAATAATATGATGTAATTGTTAATTTGATAAACCAAATTGGCCTAGAAGGAGTATTTTAATTGATAATGCACTTATAACATGAAATATGTACTGCTACATGGTCTAATGAAGTAATCTCCATCGTTTCTAATTTACTTCCCTGGTAATCTGAATACAAGGGTTAGGTGATTAATATTAAGCATCTGATTTAATTCCGGCCCTCCGCTAAGTTTCTTATTTACTTTAATGAAATTAACGAAGACGTCGCTCCCTGGAAACAATTCGGGAATTTAAGGGGATCAATTAAATTTAAATTATTTGGCTTAAATCCTGTAGGCCGACGCTTCGTTCCAGGGGGTAAAATTCTTACGGATTCCACTAATGCAAGTTTGCGGATGAAAATGGATTTGTAAATTTTTAAGCGTGTTAATTAAGCTTTCCCAATAGCATTAGATAAGTCCTCTTAGGCAAATCAATATATTTTTTACGCAATTAAGCTCTATCAATGCAATTAATTTAGAAAAGTTATTCAGAAATCTAATCTTTTCTTTAAACATTCATCGATGTCTTTAACGTCTTATCGATACAATTAGTTGAAGAGATCTTTAGAAAATTAATCTTTTTTTTCTACACAATTAAGCTTAATAAGCAATTAAGCAATACAATTAGATGAAGACTTGTGCAAACTATTTTTTTCCTAAACAATTAACCTTAGCTATCAATGCAATTAATTGAAGAGCTATTCAGAAAATTAATCTATTCTTTAAACAATTAAGTCTTATCAATTCAATTATAATTGTATCGATACAATTAGTTGAAGAGTTCTTCAGAAAATTAATATTTTTTTTCTAAACAATTAAGATTTATCAATACAATTAGATGACGAGTTCTGCAAACTATTATTTTTAACAATAAACCTTAGCTATCAATGCAATTAATTGAAGAGTTATTCCGAAAATTGATCTTTTCTTTAAACAATTAAGTCTTATTAGTACAATTAAATGAAGAGTTCTTCAGAAAATTAATTATTTTTTTCTAAACAATTAAGCTTTATCAATACAATTGGATGAAGAGTTCTGTGAACTATTTTTTTTTCTAAACAATTAACCTTAGCTATCAATTCAATTAATTGAAGAGTTATTCAGAAAATTAACCATTTCCTTAAACAATTTAAAAATTAATAATGTTTTTCTAAACAATTAAGCTTTATCAATACAATTAGATGAAGAGTTCTGCAAACTATTTATTTTTTTCTAAACAATTAACGTTAGCTATAAATACAATTAGTTGAAGAGTTCTTCAGAAAATTAATAATTTATTAGCAAAAAATTAAGTTTTATCACTACAATTAGTTGAAGAGTTCTGCAAACTAATTATTTTTCTCTAAACAATTAAGCTTGGCCAATATTTAGAGATTATTCTCCAATTTAACATTACTAGCGCGATTGAGAATGGGGATTTTTTTTTTCGTCTTCCCTGTTATACAACACAAAAGAAGTTCGTGCTATAGGAATACCGACGAATACTTCATGGGAGCAGCATAAAGTGAATGATTATTAAATGCTACGGGGAATTGGAAAAGGCAAAGAGAAGAAGCTGAATACCACCCAAAAAATAAAGGTCCAATAATGAACTAATAAATGAACACGAGGTTCAAACATCCACGACAATGATTTGGCCTCACCCCTGCAGAAGTATTTCGTCAATATTCGCAACGAAAAAAACACACGAAGAATACGACGCAAAAAATATAACAACGGGAAATAAATGAATGTTCGTTATTTTTTATATTATTACCAGTTTATCAATAACTTTTAAAATGTGAGAAGTTTTCATTTAAAAATCAAAATATCGAACATGGAAATAGATTTGGCGGATACTTGTGTAAACTCCATTATTATGACTGGGTAAATAACGCACGTTTTGAGTTTAAAACATCATTTTATTGTCTGCGACATGTTTCGACACATAGTGTCTTCATCGGGCAGATGAATACTGACAAAATATCGAAGTTTCATTTTAATCATGTTTACCTTTAAGACTACAGGGTGTTTCATAAGAAACAAATAACTATACGTGGTCATGTTGGTCATAAAAAAATCTTGATACCAAGATATGGGGTGTAAAGTTAGTTCGCCTCCTCGTGGTGCACCCTGGATAACGCTAAATGAACTAACATAGCAGATAATCTTAGGATCTGCTGACTAAGATACATTCTATAATACTACAAATTGATTGAAGATTTTCAACTCAGAATTTTATGACCAACATGACCACGTATAGTTAGTTGTTTCTTATGAAACACCCTGTAGTATTAAAGGTAAACATTATTAAAATGAAACTTCTACATTTTTATTTTTAAATGAAAACTTCTCACATTTTAAAAGTTATTGAGAAACGTAACCATTAAAGGTAGAAATGATTAAAATGAAACTTCGACATTTTTGTTCTTAAATGAAAACTTCTCACATTTTAAAAGTTATTGAGAAACGTAACCATCATGATAGTGACCAATCATAGTGGCCAATAGATCGCGTATAGTTTTGTGTCCATTTTAGAAACACCGTGTATATAAAACAATTACATTAACTAAACGTAACTTAGCTGCCATTTATTTTTCAGAAATATCTTAATCAAATTTTAATATTAATTAAAAACCTCATTTTTTGTGTAAAAAAATTGAGAAATGTGTGATGGCCGTAGTTAGATCAGATGAATGAATCAATCAAACTGAATGACAATCAGATTTTTTAAAGTCTAAGTATTTCCTTGCTTGTTTTAGGAATATGAACGTCATTTAAGTTCTACATGTATACAGGGTTATTCAAGCTATACGGCACGGAATATTGTGGCCAAAATACGTACCTTTCAAAAAGTTTAACTTTTGGGATGTATAGACGGATGTATATATCCCAAAAGTGAAACATTTTGAAAGTCATGTATTTTCGCCACAATATTCCGTGCCGTATAGTGCGAATAACATTGTATATGTATAAGAAGGACATCGTCAACTAGCGTATTAGTTTGCGCTTTTCAATGTTTATAAAGTTGTGCACTACTTTCATAAGACATTATTTGAAGCCGTCAGTTGCTAAATCTACCAAAAGACGGTCTCTCGAAACTTGGTAATAAGTTATATGCCGGATAGACATACTTAGTAGGAAGTTGGAGACTACCTGTCAAAGACATGTCTAATACCTTTGTGGGTTCTTAAAGTGTCAGATAACTATTCGCAACTTCATAAGTAGATGAAAAGATCAACCCAAGACGCAACGAAAGTGGAACGAAACGCATTATAAAATTGAAGCTTAAATATCGCCGAATCGATGGAATTAACTCGAAATAGGCTTATTTAAATTTGTCCCCAATCTTGTTTTGCGTTGCCCCCCCCTCCCCCAAATAATTCCTGCATTCAGCGAAACGGCAAACTTTCCCTATAAATAATCCGTATTGATTCGGATAATTTTCAAATTTAAATAGCCCTGCGCACCCTATCGATTCGAATAAGCGACGCTCTTTATAAGTCCCGTTAACTCGATTGCCCTTTCAGTCCCCCAGGGGAGATATTTTTCTTTACAGTTTTTCCTCCTCTCGTTTTAAATTATTTCTCCAGCCCACGATTCAATTAATCATCGATCGCGGCTATAATTGTCACATTCCCGATGCAAATCGCACAATCGTGAACCATTTGCAGGCGTGACTGCGAATGATTTTTTTTTTATGGAAGCGCGAATATGGCTTTGTTGATCAACAGATGGTGAGCATTGTAGATTATTACGTCTTAATAGCTGCGATGTTAGCGACGTTTTTAGGTGCTCCTTGAGGACTCTTCAGACCGGAGCGTGGGCGCTAGAGTGCGAAACGCGAAAAATAATTGGGAGCGTGCTCGTTATTTTAATTAAAAAGTAAATTAACTTCTACGATTAGTTATTAATTACGAATACATTAATGTCCCATTTACATAGGAATGTCTTAATAATACCGTTGGCAATTAGAAAATAATTCATGTTAATTGGAAGCATCCAGGAGCACACATGTTTTAGTCTGTTTTGTAAAATAAACAAATGGGATTTGCATTTTACACAGCCTGGATGTCAAGGCTTCATATTATAAAAAAACTCTCCAGTAGTAAAAGAAACAGACCACAATAAAGACCAGTAGAAATATGATAGAATGTTTCATTTATTTTCTGCATATTTATATTGCAGTTAAGCTAAAGGAAATTTCTGATATTTTCAACTGTAACTGTGAATATTTTTCATATTTCCATCTGAGCTGTTAAAATCTGTGAATTTTTATCACCTGCTCTGATCTGAAAGTGACAGCTCTGAAACTACAATTGTCGAAATCTGCTAAATGTGATGAACTCATCAAATATGCTGATTTTTCACATGAAACTGTATCAAAGTTTGTTAAATGTTAATTTTTCTTTGCAACAATTGTTTAAATACTAACAGATAGCGGTGTAAAATAAAAAAATATTCTTCTTCTTATGCAATAGTGCCTGGCTGTCTGTCTATCCACCTAGCCGAATTGCCGTCTTTCTGGAAAATGATTACATTACGATTAAAAAAGTTTGTAGTGTTGCATGAAAAGATTATACGTAAAATGTTGAAACTCTGAAATGTAATAGCGTTCTAAGACTTGGCAAACAAATATTCATATTTCAATTACCGACCCACTTCTTGTGCATCGGACGTGTACCTCCTCGATTTAATTTAACAACCGAGAAAGCTCGCTGTGTCGAAAACGCAGCACAATTACTTCAGTTTCATATAAACGTGGCAGTTTGGATTCATAATAAATAGTCGTCGTGCTCGAATCTCTTGTATTCAAATGAAGTACTTTCGATCTGTCAACATGTTTACATTTTACGACTATGTATGCTTTTATATTAAATTAACATTAATCGATACATCCGCAACAAAGGCCTGACAAAGGCCTAGAACGTGTCCGTTCTAATAAATTATGCACCTATATATTAATGCGGCGTTGTGCACGAGAAATATTATTATAACATAGGTGATAGATGGCGCGTCTGACACTTTTATGGTATATTAAGCGGCCATGAAGATCGCACAAAAGTTATGAATTAATACGAAATTCGTAATATATAGCGGCGCGTTCGGAAAGGCGGCGCGCCGGTTTTTGTGTTGACGATTATTAACGAGATTTATATGAATATCGCGTATCAAATCGTATCCAATAAACAATTTTACATTATTTACTTTCGGGCCACAAACAGAATTTCACGTTATTTATGTTGCCTGCATCGCTAGGATGTTTACTGGGCATTCACAAATACCCAAATAAATAATTTTTAAATAGCATCCAACCTAATCGTGGCCATAAATTATTCACAACAAAAGCAGGCCATATAAAAGCAAATTACTCACGAGTAAATCATAAACCATAAAAGGAGACAATTAAATTAGTATCCTCGCTAATGTCTAAACATGCATGTTGATCATTCACGAGTTAAATTTCTTTTGATTAAAATTAATGCACTCCCCGAAATTTAATAACCCAAAAAATATGCATCCTCGCCTTAAATACTTGGCACACTTCAAATTTCACATTGTTAAGCGGCCCCGGCGACAAATTGAAATACTTCATTCTCCCCTTGGCTCGAGCCGCGCTCCCCCCGCATTTAATATTCGTTTATAAAAATATGAACCCCAACGAAAATATTATGATAATCCGCATTTGCATATTGAGGCCGGCGAGATGTACCCAGGATTTAACCGCTATAAATATTTCGGCTTAAAATTTCGCACGGGAGCAGGTGATAGATTTGAATATTCCCCGAAAGAAGCGCGCGAATTTACAATTTAATTAGATTTACCACGCGTTTAGCATAATGTTTGGCGTAAGGGCGTGGGCGTTGATGTTTGTAAGGCGATAACGATATCAATATCCTTTTGTCAATAGCGATTTCCCACGAGATTATGGGGTGAGTGAACACGTTATTATCGACTGCTGTCATCTAAACCCGTGTCTTGTGGTTTGTATGATAATTAGATAACAAATAAAATTTAACAGCAGATTACTGTGAGAAATAGTTGCTTCGGAAATGAATTACTAGAAACAATAGTTTTTGAGTCTATCGACGTTTGAGTCCTAGCGGTGCAAATATTTGCCAAGTTGCAATACCTAGAAATAGTTCAGAACCGAGAGGTAAATATAAAGTTGTTCCGTCAGAATTATTACAAAATATACGGTAGTAAGCAATTGCGTTACGGGCGATGAGCTGTATTAATATTCATACTAAATAATATATTCTATGAAAATGTCTTCTAAGTTTTTATGCAATGTTTCAATCGATGTTAGTTAGTATAATTACTCGTGTACTATCGTATATTTTTATATGTTAAGGCATTAATTTATTAATTACTCAGCGTGATATGTACTAATAATATTAATAAATATAAAAACAATATACAGTTTACAGAACGTCACATAGACTATTAACAATCTAAATAACATCACATTATATATTTATGATAAACATTCAATCAATACACATGTACAGCAATTCAAATAATTAAAAAAAAAAACGAATATTGTGGTCATTGCATTTTCGTAAATATTCCAAAAACCACATAAAGTGCCTAAATGTACCAAACAAGTGCTATAATATTCTGGAAACAATAGAGTACAGAAACGTAATTAAACAATTAACTTAAACTTCAAACAGACATCTGTAACTTTCAAATTTCAAAATTCAAATTGATTACAAAAATACAATACAATATGATTGTAATTTGAATACAAAATTACAATATGATCAGGATATATACATATTAAAATATAAATATCATGCCTCTGATGATGTTTTTTTAAAAACCGAAGCTAGTCAGGCGAAATAAAATTAAAATAATTTTACCAGTACGTACCTAATAATAATACCTTAAATACATAACTGGTAATTTAAAGATAAAACCTTAAACTTAAATTAATATAATCATATCGTTTTAAACATGTTATTCTGTATGTGTATTAACGTTATTATTGAGTCGATGTGGTTGTAAGATTGGTGTAGAACTACTTACTTCTACAAATATGTGCCGCTAGAGTTCAATTATATGATTCCCAATAAATCGATCTGTCACGCGATAAAAATGTTTATGTTCATACTTCGACGCTGTTTGCAATTTGATAACCTTTCTGTTTGTCGTTGCAAATGTGCCTATTGAGGCACGGATGTGCATCAATTTACGAGAGAAGCGGATCGTTTGTTCTGAATTCAAATATCGAAAATAATGCCGCATTCGTTGTATTACTCGGGCAAACTGAAATGTAGATGTGATGTATAGAGTTACTTGACGTCATGCCCCGTTTGTAAAATAAGTGGAGGGGTTTGGATCCAAATGTGATGAAAAAAGTACTTGTTCTAGTTCATTGAAATGTCGTATTTATGAATATTAGGGCAGTTATGCTCTACAAATAATGAAAAATATGCATTTATTTATATTTACAAACACAGGTGGACTCTCAGAGCTGGTCATAAGACTGTAAAGATTTTGACAGATATAATTGAAAATATCAGAAATATTCACAGTTATAGTTGAAAATATCAGACATATCGACAGCTTCAGGTGAATATATCACAAATTTCGTCAGTAACAGTTGAAAATTGAAAAGTTTTTGACAGTTACCGTTGAAAATGTAACATATTTTGATTGGACAAACGGAGTTGAAACTTTTAGAGATTTTCAGAGATGGCCATAAAAACTTTAAAGATTTTGACAATTACAATTGAAAATATGTCAAATATTAACAGTAACAGTTGAAAATATCGGAAAAAATTACAGGTTCGTGTGAAAATATCACAAATTTCATCAGTTACAGGTGAATATTTGATGTTTTTGACAGTTACCATTGAAAATGTGACACATTGTTATTGGACAATTGGAGTTGAAAATTTTAGAGACTTTCAGAGCTGGTCATAAAAACTGTAAAGATTTTCATAGTTCGAGTCTCAGAGCTGGTCATAAAACTTTAAAGATTTTGACAGTTATAATTATAAATATGAGAAATATTCACAGTTATAGTTGAAAATATCAGAAATATCGACAGCTTCAGGTGAATATATCACAAATTTCGTCAGTAACAGTTGAAAATTGAACAGTCTTTGACAGTTACCGTTGAAAATGTAACATATTTTGTTTAGACAAAAGGAGTTGAAACTTTTAGAGACTTCCAGAGATGGCCATAAAAACTTTAAAGATTTTGACAATTACAATTGAAAATATGACAAATATTAACAGTAACAGTTGAAAATATCGGTAGGTTCGGGTGAAAATATCACAAATTTCATCAGTAACAGTTGAATATTTGAAGTTTTTGACAGTTACCATTGAAAATGTAACATATTGTTATTGGACAATTGGAGTTGAAAATTTTAGAGACTTTCAGAGCTGGTAATAAAATCTGGAAAGATTTTGATAGTTCGACTTTCAGAGCTGGTCATAAAACTGTAAAGATTTTGACAGTTATAATTGAAAATATGAGAAGTATTCACAGTTATAGTTGAAAATATCAGAAATATCGACAGCTTCAGGTGAATATATCACAAATTTCGTCAGTAACAGTTAAAAATTGAAAAGTTTTTGACAGTTACCATTGAAAATGTAACATATTTTGATTGGACAAAACGAGTTGAAACTTTTAGAGACTTTCAGAGAAGGCCATAAAAACTTTAAAGATTTTGACAATTTCAATTGAAAATATAACAAATATTGACAGTAACAGTTGAAAATATCGGAAAAATCGAAAGGTTCGGGTGAAAATATCACAAATTTTATCAGTGACAGTTAAATATTTGAAGTTTTGACAGTTACCATTGAAAATGTGACACATTGTTATTGGACAATTGGAGTTGAAAATGTTAGAGACTTTCAGAGCTGGTCATAAAAACTGTAAAGATTTTCATAGTTCGAGTCTCAGAGCTGGTCATAAAACTGTAAAGATTTTGAGAGTTATAATTGAAAATATGAGAAATATTCACAGTTATAGTTGAAAATATCAGAAATATCGACAGCTTCAGGTGAATATATCACAAATTTCGTCAGTAACAGTTGAAAATTGAAAAGTTATTGACAGTTACCGTTGAAAATGTAACATATTTTGATTGGACATAAGGAGTTGAAACTTTTAAAGACTTTCAGAGATGGCCTTAAAAACTTTAAAGATTTCGACTATTACAATTGAAAATATGACAAATATTGACAGTAACAGTTGAAAATATCGGAAATATCGACAGGTTCGGGTGAAAATATCACAAATTTCATCAGTAACAGTTGAAAATTGAAAAGTTTTTAAAGTTTTTATGACCACCTCTGAAAGTCTCCAGAGGTGGTCATAAAAACTGTAAAGATTTTGATAGTTCGACTCTCAGAGCTGGTCATAAAATTGTAAATATTTTGACAGTTCTAATTGAAAATATGAGAAATATTGACAATTACAGTTGAAAATATTAGAGTGTTTCAAAATTTCACTAAAGAATTTCAGGTGTTTTTTTTTTCATATATTTTATTTATTTGTATTATCAAATAAATGTTGGAATATATACGGATTTTTTAATACTATTGAACGAATTTCCTCAAAAATTTACAGAAATTATGAAGATGACAGTAATTATCAAAAAGTTTTCTATAATTTTCAGAATATTATGATAAATTTTTATCGGTTTTGTTTTTATTTGTATTATTAAATAAATTTTGGAATATATACGGATTTTTTGCAGAAATTATGAAGATGACAGTAATTAGCAAAAAGTTTTCTCTAATTTTCAGAATATTTTCATTAAAAAATTAAAGTTTTTCGCAGTTACAATTGAAAATACGCATGATATTGACGGTTACAGTTCAAAATATCAGAAATGTCACAGAGTGTTTCAAAATCTCAGTAAAGAGTTTCTGGTGTTTTTTTCCATATATTTTATTTATCTATTTATTTCTATTATCAAATACATATTGGAATATGTACGGAGTTTTTAATAGTATTGAACGAATTTCCTCAAAAAAATACAGAGATTATGAAGATAATAGGAATTACCAAGAAGTTTTATAGACATGAAACACATTTGAATACAGTCCATTATTTTTTCAGTCGCATGAAAAAAATGTATGCCTTTGCATATATTTGGTTGCCCTAGATATCACATGTTAAATTTAATTACAATAGAAAAATAAACAACAGGGTTGTCAATTTTTTCTATCGTAATTAAAATTAAAATGTCAGTAAAGAGTTTCTGGTGTTTTTTTCCATATATTTTATTTATCTATTTATTTCTATTATCAAATACATTTTGGAATATGTACGGAGTTTTTAATAGTATTGAACGACTTTCCTCATAAAATTACAGAGATTATGAAGATAATAGGAATTACAATGAAGTTTTCTAGACATGAAACACATTTGAATACAGTCCACTATTTTTTTAGTCGCATGAGAAAAATGTATGCCTTTGGATATATTTGGTTGTCCTAGATATCACATGTTAAATTTAATTACGATAGAAAAATAAACAACAGGGTTGTCAATTTTTTCTATCGTAATTAAATTTAAAATGTCAGTAAAGAGTTTCTGGTGGTGTTTCCATATATTTTATTTATTTATTTATTTCTATTATCAAATACATTTTGGAATATGTACGGAGTTTTTAATAGTATTGAACGAATTTCCTCAAAAAATTACGGAGATTATGAAGATAATAGGAATTACCAAGAAGTTTTCTAGACATGAAACACATTTGAATACAGTCCATTATATTTTCAGTCGCATGAGAAAAATGTATGCCTTTGCATATATTCGGTTGCCCTAGATATCACATGTTAAATTTAATTACGATAGAAAAATAAACAACAGGGTTGCGATTTTTTTTCGGCATCCCTTCCTGTTTCAGGAAGGGATGGGAAGGCTTCGCCGTGTTTTTTTCCGAGTTTTTTTTATTTTGTCTACGTATGTCTGCAAATTATGAACCCCCTGTGACAACGGTAACCCCATTTGTCCCAAAAGGTAAAACCCCTCCTATAAAAAATATTTTTTTACAAAATGTTGAATTATTTTCAAATAAATAAATAAATTTATTCATGTCAATAACCTGGAGGCTTTACATATGTCAAATTAAAATTTACATGGTACAGAGAGTAAATTCACATATGCATACACATAATAATAAAAACAAAAAGTGAGAAAATTGCAGAAAATTGAATTATAATATCAAAATATCATATTACACCAAATTTCATAAAGATTTAAATTTTAATTATTAATCGGTTTAGATTTATTAAAAAAATCCTTGCTAAAATTTTATAAAACTGCCAATTTTTTATGGTAGCAACTTAGGTAGGTACCTAGAACAGACATTTCATTTCAATTTTCTGCAATTTGCATACTTTTTCTGCGATTCTTGCTTGTGTTTATTAGACTTTGTTAACTGTTCTAGATTTATTAGAAAAGTATAGGTACCGTGAAATTTTCATGAAAATTTCTGCAATTTTTATTATTTTTCTCGGATATTTGTTTTTGTTATGTCTTAATAATATTACTGGGAATTGCATTTAGTTTCTGTCTATAAAAGTTTGTAGGTACTAAAAAAAAATTGCACCCAACATGTTTGTATCTTAAAAAACTAAGATAGTTTATGTTCTAGTCAAGTGGGAATTCATGGGAGTAAAAATGCGGCTTAATGATGCACGAGCTATCATCGCCGTACATCTATATTAAGTAATATAAAAACTATAGCTTGTAAGTTGTAAAGCGACAGTCAGTTTATCATGTAAATAGAAGGAATAATTCCGAGTGCCTTTCCTCGGTGGAGAAAAATGATCCGCTTCAAATTGTTTAATGGCCATCGCTGCGGCAGCATCTGCCGAAAAATTATTCACTGACACGTCGCGACGAGGCTGCCGGGCTATGTAGTTCGCTATTCGTGGCATCCTCAGAGAGGACCCGCTGTCGGTACAAATTCCCAGCGGGGAGGCATCTCTGGAAATTGATAAAATCCGAGGGCCCGGATCAAAGCCCCACGTCGAGTGCCCGGACGGGCGGCTTTATTAATTTCCCATTCAATAAACCGATCGGCGGCCCATTGTTTTTAATCGCACCTCGTTGGTGATGGCGCCCACGCCATAAATCCCCCTCGGGCTTATTTATCCGCCGGATGATTTGTTCGTGAGCATGGAAATGGCACAACGGCCCATGTATAATCTCCCATGTGTGTGTGCGAGCAAGTTCCGTACGTTTTCACGTGTGTGTGCGCTCCATGGGCTGGAGCCGGGCCATGCAGCGAGTGTGGGCAGTGGACACCGGACAGGTTCGCGGCTAGGTCAGGCCGTCCGGTCACTCACATCCAAGGCGGATCATACGAGAGAGCTCTGCACACACACATGCTCACACACACGGCGATGTCGCGTATCCCAGTAGTCGGCCAATGCCCGCACCAATCTGCTTTATGTGCCTCGCGAGGTGAGCATACCTAGATCCTTTTATTCGCCAGAGACGTATCCCGGATTTCCTCGCTTTCCACGGATTCTATTTTCTTCCGGGACAGCGGCAGGTACTTTGCCGCCTCACGGCTATATCTCTGCCATCACCCCAGATGGTCGTATATTTCTGCGCTTTTGTGCAGCCACTACAATCCTACACGTTTAATTTTAATCAATTTGCTCGAGATTTTCGTCTAACTTTCAAAAGATTCTCAAATAATTTTGACAGCGGCAGGTACTTTGCCGCCTCACGGCTATATCTCTGCCATCACCCCAGATGGTCGTATATTTCTGCGCTTTTGTACAGCCACTACAATCCTACACGTTTAATTTTAATCAATTTGCTCGAGATTTTCGTCTAACTTTCAAAAGATTCTCAAATAATTTTCATAGATTTCTCATATTAAGGTTGTATATTTAAAATAAAAACTTTTGCACAAAATTAAGGAAGCACAGATTGTTTTTATTTCAAATTGACAGATGAGAAATCTAAGAAAATTATTTGAGAATATTTTGAAAGTTAGACAAGAATCTCGAGCAAATTGATTAAAATTCTCAAAATTGTAAATTCTCAAATAAGTAAACATTATAAAAATTGTAGTAACTTAATTGCAAAAGATTTGTGCAAAATAATTATTCGAAACAATTCGTAATGGTATTTGTCAAAAACAATTCGATGGTCGGAGAAATTATTCCAAACACTGTATGTACTTACTACATACATATTTATATATTTATATCCGAAAACTGAACCAATGTAAAATGATTATCAGATTATAATCGTTGCTTACCCACCGCAATTTCTTAAGATAGCATCTTGTTATTGATCGATTCCTGGCTAGATTATCCTCATTTAAATTATCGCGTGTTGAACTCATCTCTTGTGACACGGTTCTTACGCATTAAAAGTAACTCAATTTAATAGCAACTAATCTCCGGCGAGGACTGAAATGGAAAATAAGACAGTGCAAAAAAGGGGACATCCTCAGGGCCCGACGGGTACCCCAGTAATTTGTCCTCATCATCATTCCCGTCGCATCCTGCTAATCTCTGCCATCTTGCAGATTCTGCAACTAGTTGCGTTCTAAACCTCACTTAGTATCATTTAAGAAAACGTTGGATAATATTTAATAATATTCGTGTAATATCAAATTTTAAATTACGCACCAGAAAATTTAATACAATACTCTAAGCATTTCCAAGCACTGATAAACTTGTTATGATTATTTATCTGTCAAATTAAGATACACACGAAATTAGATATATATTTGGCTTTCACTGTATCAAGCTGGACTATACCAAGTGTCAAGATGCATTAAAAAAGAATGTAAACAAACAATTTGTGAGACTTGCGTTAAAGGAAAAATTGCGCGAAAACCAATTCCAAAACAATCGCATAATAGGGCCAGTGAAGTCCAGGAATTAGTTCACAGCGATATCTGTGGTCTAACCGGAATGACAGTAGGAGGAAATAGGTACATTCGTACATATATTGACGATTTAAGCCGTTACACCATGATTTATCTCATTAAGGAGAAATCGGAAGGATTTGATAAATTCAAAAATTACGTCGCATGGACGAAGAATTTATTCGTCAAACCAATTAAAATGTTGCGATCTGATAGAGGAGGTGAATACATCGTCATTGAATTCCGAATATATTTTGAATGTCATGGCATTACCAGGCAATTCACTGCACCCCATAATTCTGAACAAAACCGAGTGGCGGAAAGCAAATACCGCTACTTAGTAGAGATAATGTGATGTTTATTAAGAGACTCAGGTTTAGATAACAGTTTCTGGGGAGAACCAGGAATGACGGCAAACATTACTCAAAATCGTATACCTTCAAGAAGTATCGAGAGCAAAACGCCTTTAGAGTTTTGGCACAAGAGAAAACCGATGTTCGATAACGTGAAACGTTTCGGTACAAAATGGTATGTCAAAATCCCACAAATAAGGCGAAGAAAATTAGACCCAAAAGCAGAAGATGCAAAATTGCTTGGCTTTGACATGGAATCAAAAGCGTAGAGATGCTTTGTGTCAGGTCGAAGTAAGGTCGTGATTTCAAGACATGTTATTTTTACAAGCAGTATAAACAAACATCATGAGCCAAACACAGACAATATCAACGACCATATGTATACAGGGTAGCCACTTTTACGACGCCATAAGAAAATCAATGACTATGAAAATTTGGGCATCTAGTTGGCGCAGAAAACGTTTGGTCAGAAAGCTCATGTCGAAAAATGTAAGAGTGCCAAGTTTCGTAGAATTTCCTTTAAAAGTAAAAAATGTTATAAGAAGAAAAGGAAAGTGCACCTTTTCAGTTTTTCAGTGATATTTCAGGAATTGTGCAAGATATCTCGGATTTCGTTTTAGTATATTGAAATATATAAATATAAGTATATAAATGAGAAACTTTTATCTTATTTGACCAACTCTGTACGTATTTCCGTTTAATAGATCCTAATGGTGGGCGTCGTAAAAGTGACCACCCTGTATACCGGGTGTTTCAGAAGGAAGTGCAAATATTTTGGGAAACTGTAGTATGGATAATCTATTCAGTAAAAGTCTAAGTAAAAAATGTCACATGAGCATATGTCCCATCGATAATAGATACTGAGAGAGGGTCATTATAAGATATATTAAAGTACAAGAAATAACATTGTTGGTTTTTAATAATATCAATTTAAATTAATACATTTAGTAATTCTATTAGTAATGCCGCTAGTTGCTCTTTCTGAGCAGCATTACTAATAGAATTACTAAATGTATTGAGGTTGGCGCTGAAATTTTGAACCAACAAAGTAAATTTGTTTAACTTTGGAAAAAAAACACCCTTGCTCTGTTTTTTTGGCACACGACTTTACAAGGAAGTTACAATTCATAATTTGTAGCATAGTTGATACACACTCACTGATAAAATATACATTTCTTAATACCGAGTGATCGATTAAATATCAGCTCTAGTTATCTATGGAAATTTTCGCAGCTACTAAAAAAGGCGAAATCACCAATCTCGCCTTTCTTATTGCCGGTTATCTATAAATGTCACCGTATACTTTTCTAATCAATCTAACACTTAATAAAGTATAATAACAAAAACAAGAATCGAAGAAAGTGCATGCAAATGGCAAAAAAGTAAATGAAATTTCTGTTGTAGGTACCTAAGTTGCCATCATAGAAAATTGGCAGTTTTACAAAATTTTAGCATGTAGTGTTCTAATAACTCTAAAATGATTAATAATTCAATATAATTCAAAATTTTAAGAAAGTTACAAATGATAATTTTGTAGGATAGCTGATACACAATCACTGATAAAATATACATTTGTTAATACCGAGTGATCCTTTAAATTTCAGCTGTGGTTATCCATGGACATTTTTCGAAAAAAGAAAGGCGAGATTGGTGAGCCTTTTTAATTGCCTGCGAAAATTTCCATGGATAACTAGAGCTGAAATTTAAATGATCACTCGGTATAACTAACACTTAAGATATAAATTAAAAAAACGTGATGAATTTTGCTTGTAAAATTTTTGGAATCTGTCCTTTTTTCAACTCACTCATCAATTTTTATTGATTAGGTTTGGTAGATGCGTTTGGTAGATTGGTGGCATTTTTGCTATATTTTTTAAATTCCCAGCTTTAAGGGGGGATATCTCGAGAACCGCTGGGACTACAAGGCTAAAAGTGTGCTCATTAGAATCGGAAGAGTTCAATTGGTCTAGACATGTGCTTCCACGGTCCCCGGATTTCGCGATTTTTGGGATTTTTTTTATTAGGCGATTTGATCGGAAAATCATCGATTTTGCACCGACACCGATTTGGTGTTCGTTCTGCCACCTCTCTTGCTTTCGTCTTAACACCTACCACCCGAAGCGTACTCGAAATGGATTTCATAGAGATGCAAAAAAAAATTCAAATTTGGAAAATTAAAAGCTTAATGTCGATGTTCCCAGATTTTTTAACTTCTGACACTTTTGATTAAACACACTGGACTTTTAACTATGTCTGACACTTTTGATATTTCGATTAAACATATTAGACTTTTTAACTATTTCCGTATTTTGATTGCATATTTTGGAAGTGATTAAATTAAATCTTCGCAATTCTTTTTTGGTGATTATTTATTTATTTATTTATTTACTTATTCACATCTATTCACATCATGCTAGTGGATGTGACGAGTCAATATTAGAATTACTAATAGCTAAAAATACCAAAATACAATATAAAGATTTAATTCATAATAATAATAATAATAAACATGATCAACAAGAAAACAGAAAACATCCTACACATGCAAATATTCAAACAGCTTATAAAAACATCCGTCAATTAAGTGTTCCCTCATCCGTGTTTTAAATATTTTGACGGTTTTGGATTGCTTACATGAAGAAGTTGTTTTGTGAATAGTTGTATATTTTGATATTATAATTATTATTCATAGGAAGTAAATTAAATAAAACAACTTTGTAATTTCCACTCACACTTTTATTTCTGAAAAATATTCAGTGACTGCAGTTTCGACTAAGGTCTAGTCATTATCAAACTAATACAATATTATTCATAAGTTTTCTGTTTAACTTCAATTTTCTCGTCTTTCAATTAATTCGGTTTCATAACGGCAAAGTTAACGAGATTGAATTTTATATTCCTTTTCACTCGCTTGATATTTTGGTTGCATAACTTGGTCCAATTATTTCTGTTTTCACTCGAGAAGGAACTTTTAAAGGCTTACAAGCTTATATAGTAATAATAGGATTACGATGAGGAATCATTTTATTTATTACTTCAGAAGTTTTAGTTTTATTTCTATAAAATAATATTCTATGATTTTTCAGTATTTTAATTGGCAATTTCTAAATTTTTTATAAAAGATTTATGTGTATGTGATGTTATTATGATTAGATACACTCTCATTTATAGTTTCTTAGGGCATGATCATTATGAACATTTCTGAAACTTCTTTCTATAACATTGAATGAATTTTCCATATTTTATTTGGCAATTTCTATAATTTTTATAAAAGATTTATGTGTATGCGATGTAATTATGATTAGATACACTCTCATTTATAGTTTCTTAGGGCATGATCATTATGAACATTTCTGAAATTTCAAGTATTTTTACTTATAGCGTTTCTAATCTCGAATCAACTACGTTTTTAGTGGTTACTTGGAGTATGTATAAATATTATGCAATTACTTTATATGTTTTTAGCAATGCGTAATGTAGGTATAAATGAAATTGTTATCGCCAAGGAAGCACTGAAGTTATTATTTGTAAGACTTTGTGAATCGAGGATTAAATAACGTTTTATTGGTAAAACTGTAATTGAGTGCCTCTTAGCTTTCAGTCAATTGGATAATATCAAATGAACGAGCGATCGAATCGACGTAATTAAAATTTAAAATATTGACAGGCCAAGTTACAACGCTGAATACGGCGAAGCTTGAAACGTTTTAATCTCCGAGAAACCGTGCCGTATTCCCCCGGCGTTCCATCACCTGCTCCACTTTTATTTAAATTACTCGGTACTACACGTTTTATTACTTCACACGGTGCGTAAATTGTGGATTAAATTTCCAGCGTAATTACCATTTTCCGCCACTCTTGGTAAAAATGCAATATCCCCACACATATGCAGATAACAATCGGATTCGGCCCCGTAATTGCTTTAATTGTCGCTTATCTTGGAATTGGGGTAATTAAATTTATAATTCAGCGATGCGATGAAGGCGAGGAGCGAAGGAAAGTGTCGTGACGTAAACCGGAGGACCGATGCGCCGAAGACTTCGTGAGCAATAAGAAACGATCCGAGGAGATAAAATCTGCGCGATAACTGTAAATGACCTATTAACTTTATTACTCAGTAATAGTATTATTAGATGGCATTATAAAATCGCGGTGGGCTATGGTTAGAATATTGAATTATTATAATGATTGAGGTTGGATGGGAAATTTTCTGTACACTAATGGGTGGTAATGATTCATAATTGTGCAACTTAATAACACGTTTACTACCAAATAACTTATGAATTTTATCTGAGCCAGTAAAAGAGTGTTAGTATTAATAACCACGTAATAAACGGGAGCAATTATATTTACCCGCCGAAGTGCGTAATCCGAGAATAATGTGTCGGGCACTTAACATCCCATCCCACAAAGCGCTGAATGATATTTTTCCTTGTCTGGCGAGGTATTATGTATCAATTTGTGGTCTCGTTTACGGTGCTCCAATGTTAACCAGCACCGGCAATGCATCGAGAGGAAAAGAATTATCTTCCGGCGGAACCTTATTACCGGTGTTTTTCCAGTCAAATCGTTGTTTTTCTTTCCTCCCAGAGCGCTTAAGCCCTTTCAGGAACAACGCGCCATTTCAAACAATAGGGGGAGAGACCGCCGGCAATTTCCATCACGCGAAAATAATATAAAAATTGTAATTTTAATCGCCCGTTTTCGCATGCTGAAAGATATATTTCCAGATTGCGGCGTTATCTCTCAAATTTAATTAGGGGGATATGTAAAGTACATTTCTCATTTCGCGCGGCATAAGCCGCGACAATTAAACGGTCACTGCTCGTTAACTCTTTGAAATAAAGAGTTTTGAGTTACTGCGGCTGAATTGAGCACCGAAATAATTTCCGTTGCGTGTGGGAACGCGGCATTATTTTGAATTTCATTACTCGCATAACTCACGACGGTCACCAAGTTATCAATATTTACATAATCTTAACCTTCAGGGCATACATGAAAAAGTTTGAAGGGCATCGACATTTCGCATAGTCCTGATACAAATCTTACGTTTAATGTGAAACACGAATTACATTTTTGAGTTGAGAAAATGTATTTGTCAGAATATTTATATGTGCCCGATCAGTGATACATTCAGTGAATCAGTGAAACGCGCCCAAAAAACTTTCAAAGAGCTAACACGTCTTGAAAAGTTTGTGGACCAGAATGGCAAGCTTCTAGATTTTGTATTATTTGACATTTAATCATGTACAGAATGACCAAAATATTTAGCAAAGAATATTTCTATATTAACATGTATCCGATTTTATCAGTGAAATATTGAATGAATCAGTGAAATGTGCCCAAAAAACTTTCAAAGAGCTAACTCGTCTTGAAAAGTTTGTGGACCAGAATGACAAGCTTCTAGATTTTGTATTATTTGATATTTAATCATTTTAAACCGTTTATATTATTATAAACAGTAAAACACAGTAATCAGTGAAATATTGAGTGAATCAGTGAAATGTGCGCAAAAAAACTCGTCATAAAAAGTGTGTAGACCAAAATGACAAGATTATTAAGACAATCGGGTTTCTAAAATAAACAATAACGTATGCAATAATTATTTTAATTTCGTAATTTAAACCGCTCAAAATTATTCGCATCGACAGCGTTTAACCCTGCGACACTAAAACCTTTCACATGAAACGTAAATTGCTAAATCTTTCACTAACTTCTTGAATATTATTATAATGATCTTCATTTACGATTACTTTTATGATTAGTACGATAGATATAATTCATGATTGTTGATGCAGAAAGTTATGTTTGATTTTCTCTCTTATTTACTACTAAGAGTTTGTCAAATTTTGAGGAGAATTAGTTTCAGGGGTACTGTACACGAATCAAATATCAAATTTGCATATAATAAATTTTCAGAAATTTCAGTAATAACTAACCCACACTTGTCAATGCAGAAAGTTATCTGCTTGATTTTCTCCTTTATGTACTACTGAAACTTTGTCAAATTTTCAGGAGAATTAGTTTCAGGTGTATTGTACACGAATCAAATATCAAATTTGCAAATAATAAATTTTCAGAAATTTCAGTAATAGCTAACACATACTTGTCAATGCAGAAAGTTATCTATTTGATTTTCACCTTTATTTACTACTGAAACTTTGTCAAATTTTTAAGAGTATTAGTTTCAGGTGTACTGTAGACGAATATAATATCAAATATGCAAATAATAAATTTTCATAACTTTCAGTAATAGCGAATAAAGTAGTTTCAGGTGTATTGTACACGAATAAAATATCAAATTTGCAAATAATAAATTTTCGAAACTTTCAGTAATAGCTAACACATACTTGTCAATGCAGAAAGTTATCTGTTTCATTTTCTCTCTTATTTACTACTGAAACTTTGTCAAATTTTCAGGAGAATTAGTTTCAGGTGTATTGTACACGAACCAAATATCAAATGTGCAAATAATAGATTTCCATAACTTTCAGTAATAGCTAACACATACTTGTCAATGCAGAAAGTTATCTGTTTCATTTTCTCTCTTATTTACTACTGAAACTTTGTCATATTTTCAGGAGAATTAGTTTCAAGTGTACTGTACACCAATCAAATATCAAATTTTCAAATAATAAATTTTCAGAAATTTCAGTAATAGCTAACACATACTTGTCAATGCAGAAAGTTATCTGTTTGATTTTCTCACTTATTTAATACCGAAACTTTGTCAAATTTTCAGGAGAATTAGTTTCAGGTGTACTGTACACGAACCAAATATCAAATTTGCAAATAATAAATTTTCAGAAATTCAGTAATAGCTAACCCATACTTATCATTGCAGAAAGTTATCTGTTTGATTTTCTCCTTTATTTACGACTGAAACTTTGTCAAATTTTCAGGAGAATTAGTTTCAGGTGTACTGTACACGAATCTAATATCAAATTTGCATATCATAAATTTTCAGAAATTTCAGTAATAGCTAACCCATACATGTCAATGCAGAATGTTATCTGTTTGATTTTCTCCTTTATTTACTACTGAAACTTTGTCAAATTTTCAGGAGAATTAGTTTCAGGTGTTCTGTACACGAACCAAATATCAAGTTTGCAAATAATAAATTTTCGAAACTTTCAGTAATAGCTAACCCATACTTATCATTGCAGAAAGTTATCTGTTTGATTTTCTCCTTTATTTACTACTGAAACTTTGTAAAATTTTCAGGAGAATTAGTTTCAGATGTACTGTACACGAATCAAATATCAAATTTGCAAATAATAAATTTTCAGAAATTTCAGTAATAGCTAACCCATACTTGTCAATGCAGAAAGTTATCTGTTTGATTTTCTCCTTTATTTACTACTGAAACTTTGTCAAATTTTCAAGAGTATTAGTTTCAGGTATACTGTACACGAATATAATATCAAATGTGTAAATAATAAATTTTCAGAACTTTCAGTAATAGCTAACACATACTTGTCAATGCAGAAAGTTATCTGTTTGATTTTTTCACTTAATTACTACTGAAACTTTACCAAATTTTCAAGAGAATTAGTTTCAAGTGTACTGTACGCGAATAAAATATCAAATTTGCAAATAATAAATTTTCAGAAATTTCAGTAATAGCTAACACATACTTGTCAATGCAGAAAGTTATCTGTTTGATTTTCTCACTTATTTAATACCGAAACTTTGTCAAATTTTCAGGGTAATTAGTTTCAGGTGTACTGTACACGAATGTAATATCAAATGTGCAAATAATAAATTTTCAGAACTTTCAGTAATAGCTAACACATACTTGTCAATGCAGAAAGTTATCTGTTTGATTTTCTGTCTTGTTTACTACTGAAACTTTATCAAATTTTCAGGTAAATTAGTTTCAAGTGTACTGTACGCGAATCAAATATCAAATTTGCAAATAATAAATTTTCAGAAATTTCAGTAATAGCTAACATGTAATATGGGAACAATACAATTCATAACAACAGTCTCCTTTAAGAATCGATAATACGAATTAAAGTTTTTATTGGATTTAGGAAAATTCACCGCCGACAATTCATCGCCGTCAATATACAGCCGTCAATTGATCATGCCGTCAGGTTACTGCGCCATCAATTCATCGCCGTCAGTTCACCGCGCCATCAATTCACCGCCGTCAATTTATGGAGCCATCAATTCACCGCCGTCAATTTATGGCGCCATCAATTCACCGCCGTGTATTCACCGCCGTCAAGTCATTTTTTTACTGACTTTGTTAGTAAAAAGAAAAAGAGAAATAGAAGTAATAACTCGAGGATGGTAGAAACTGGGCAATTCTCTTCATCTTCTAGTTAGCAGCTATCCGCTAGATAAGTTGAAATTTTGAATTTCTTATTAGTTGCTCAATATTAACTTATATCTAGTAGATAAACTATTTGAGGATGAAAAGAGTAAAATCTGATTGCGCGATGAATTGACGGCGGTGAATAGATGGCGGTGAATTTACCGGAAACCGTTATTATTACGTCGGTAGTTATAGTACCTAGTCATTACAATAATTACAATTTTTAATTCATAATTTCTTGGTTTATTATTATTATTAAAATCATAATCTTTATATACTGACGATAATTAATAACAGATAGGTATAACAGATAACAGATAGAGATAATTATTAACAGAAATAACCTAAAATAAATAATAGCAGAGGTTGTAATGTTCATCATAATTAAGAATTCAGATTATTTTTACAATATTGAGCAAATATTAAAATAATCTTAATTTATCATTGGTTTTAATAAAAAAAATATTCATAGTTGGTTATAATATTACTAATAATACAAGTAATAACTAAGAATCGAGATTATGAATTCAAATTATTCTACAAGTACAATACTAATGTTCATAACAATCTTAATTCGTTATTACCTTTATTGTTATTATAATGATCATTTTAATTCATCGTTGCTTTTATATTAATGTCGACTGTTGTGCTCATCTTAATTATTAATTGCTTTTATATATAACAATTATAATCTCAATCAATAATTGTGGAATTATTACTTAACAATTAACAATTAAGACAATGAATTAAGATTATTCGTGCGATTACAATTATACGCTGCATAATTGAATGAATAATTGTGCCATCTGCTATATGGCCTCTAAACATTAATTAGAGGAGATAATTTGATGTTAGGCTGCCTGTTGTATACGTAAACATTTTCAGCGCAAATATCCGCTCTATAATTAGAATTAATGGAATCTGCGTCGGACATCTGATGAAACATAACTAAATCGGGCGAATTAAAACGCTGACATTGATAAGGAGTGAAGGAGCTTCGTGCGTGTCCCTTTAATAATTACGAGATCTTACAATTATTAACATTTCGGAGCATGTATAAACAATTGTGCCGGTTTTAGAACTTTTTTACAGAGATCCTATGAATTGTTTATTGCTTCTGTCGCACAGCAGTAATTTATTCATATTTGGGAATTTTGCCTCTACGGATCTTGTTTTATCATATTATGTGCACTCTCTAAAATTACACAGAACGCCACTTACTGTTCTTGTAATAATAATAACAATCATGATTATAATCACCAGATTCTCCCCATACAGAATAATTAGTTAATGATTTTTTTTACAGGTAAACATAATTAAAGGTCAAAACTGTTTTCTTTTAATGATTCAATTTTTAAAATTGACGGGTAAGCTGCAAGAAGGATATAACTCCATTTTCGCCTTTTTTATGAACAAATAACCATTTCATGAGTTATTCCTGATACTAGTGTAAAAAGTCCATGTTTATTAGTAGTTAATAAAACATGCCATACGCGAGGTACGATCAACATTAAAGACGTCTTGACATTAATAACAGGATGCTATGGCATTCGCGTTTTCTAAAAAAAATTATGGAACTAATCTCTCAAAGCTTACTTTGTACACGATTTTCCGTATTTTCCGTAATCACTTCTTGAATGATCATTGATAAATACATTTTTTAACAATAATTATATTTTTGGCAAAAAAATTTTTTTGCGGGGGAGCTTATTGATTTATTATTTCTTCCACAAGCTGGGCGTTTTCTTTAAATGTAACGATTCTTTTAATCATAACATTTCCATGTATGTACTTACAAAACAAACTACACTATTTACAGAATCAATAAGCACATTATTATTCATTCTTATAAAACGCGAATCAATTGTTACCGTTCCGCTACATGAAGCCGATTACTACTTAGGCCGCAGTTGAAAAGCTGACTGCACGCACTTAGCACCATGGACTTGTTCGTTAGTTAGTATTGAATGAGTGCAGGCTCATTATTCAATGATTACCGGCACTCACAGGCGCTCCTCGAATATAGGTCAATATTGTGAAGTAAGTGCTTGGCAGTACGTTTCAAGGCGCCAAGTTTCGTCAAACAACCTCCCTTCGCACTTTATGGATAAATAATTACAAATCGATAGCCGTACCCTTAGAATAATGCATATCATTATAATAAATAAACATAATGGGGGAACGTTTGTATGAGTATGAACGGTACACATGAACTATTGATATTAAAATTATAACAATGAAAACACATTTATATATTAAAATTTATACTCTTAGTAATACTTTAAGTGAAAGTGCAAAAATGTAGAAAATACAATAACATTGGCAAATTCATCAAGTAAATGTTAAAACTAAAAGCTAAGTAATCTTTGTAGCAATAGGACTGTAATATTTTGATTTACTTTTATATACATACATATAATAAATATAATAAATAATAATAACAAATAAATACATACGATAATAAAACATATTCGAATAATAAATTTAAAAAAAATTATCTACTGTAGAAATACTGAGCCAAATACGAAAGTATTATATTTCAGATTGAACAGTTATTTTATAAAACGTCCGTCCTAAAAAGATTTGTTTTTTTAGATAATATCTCAAATATGTAACGAGTTATCAGATGGAGCTAAAAAAATGTTGACAGTTGAATTTGAAAATTTCATACTTTGAATAATTTCATTTGAAAATTTAACGAAGTTGGGAAATTGCAACAGTAAATTGCAGCAAATAGCAGTAGTAAATTGCAATTGTAAGTGTCGGATTTCAATTGGTTCGTTTAAATAAATTGTAGATTTTGACAGTCACATGAAAATTTTACAGATGTGGATAGTTGCAATATAAAATAAGGTTACCATATGAAAAGTTTGAAATAATTTCATAACTGGAGCTGAAAAATATACGGATTTAGACGATTTTGTTTGAAAATCTGCAAATTTTTTAACTCAGTCTGTTAAAATTTAACATATTTTCCACATTTTCCCAATTTTAAATTGAAATTGTTAAAATTTATCAAATTTTCAACTGGATCTATCAAAATCTATTGAAATTTGGATGATTGTGATTGAAATTTTAACAAATTTGGAGGGTTTGATTTGAAAATTTTGGCAGATTTGGTCAATTGGAGTTATATTTTTTTAGAAATATTCACAGCTAGTGAAGATGCAGTAAAGTATCAATGTAATCTATTACATCGAAAATAAAAAATTCCAAACGGTGTTTATAAATCACAATTTTCATTGGCACTATTGACAATTTTAAAAATTTTGTCATACGTGTAAATTAGATATGTTTGTAAATTTGGAGGGTTTGGTTTGGAAATTTTGGCAGATTTGGTCAGTTGGAGTTAAATTTTTTTAGAAATATTTACAGCTAGTGGTAAAAACTGCTTACGTACAGTTGAAAAGATTTGGGCAGTTGCAGTAAAGTATCAATGAAATATATTATAACGAAAATAAAAAATGCCAAAAGGTGTTAATGAATCACAATTTTCATTGGCACGGTTGAAAATTTTAAAAATATTGTCATTCGTGTCAATTAGACAAATTTTCACAACTGGAAGTAATCATTTGACAAATTTTGATAGTTGCACCCAAAATTTTGAAAACAGATTTGGAGCACACCAGAATTTGGTAGATTTTGATAGTTGGAGCTATAAATTGTTTAGATTTTCAATCTGATGCCAATAAATTAAGAGTGGCAAATTTTTCTTACAGATTTCAAATGTTAGAGTTGTTAATTTGATAAAATTTAACAGGTGGAACTAAAAAAAATAACATATTTTGACTGGTGCATTTGAAAATTTGTGAAATTTCAAAAATTTATGAAATAATTTGAAAATTTCACAGATTTAGATAGTTACAATAGAATAAATATGAAAATGTGAAATAATTTTTCAACTGGAGCTAAAGAAATTTGTACATATTTGGACGATTTTGTTTGAAAATCTGCAATATTTTCCACCGAACTCTTCAAACATGTAAAATTTACAATTGAAATTATTAAAATTTATCAAATTTTCAACTGCATTTATCAAAATCTGTTAAAATTTGGACGATTCTGATTGCAAATTTATCAAATTTGGAGAGTTTGGTTTAGAAACTTTGGCAGATTTGGTCAGTTGGTGTTAATTGTTTAAACAATTTTTTACAGATAGTGCTAAAAACTTAACAGTTGAAAATATTTTGACAGTTGCAGTAAAATATCAATATAATATATTATAACGAAAATTAAAAATGGCGTGAGGTATCTATCAATCACAAGTTTCATTGGCATAGTACAGTTGGATTTTTTTTAAATATTATTGTCATACGTATAAATTTTGACAAATTTTCACAACTAGAAGTTATCATTTGACAAATTTTCACAACTAGAAGTTATCATTTGATAAATGTTCATAACTAGAAGTTATCATTTGACAATTTTTGATAGGTGCAGTAAAAATTTTGAAAACAGATTTGGAGCATACTTCAGAATTTGGAAAATTTTGATAGTTGCAGTAATAAATTGTACAGACTTCTGATGCCAATACATTTAAAGTGGCAAGAAAATATAACAGATTTTAAACGTTACGAGTTGTACATTTGACAAAATTTAACAGGTGGAGCTAAAAAATAACGATTTTGACTGGTGCTTTTGAAAATTTGATAAACTTTAACAATTTATGAAATTATTTGAAAATTTTACAGATTTAAATAGTTGCAATTGAAAATATATTTATCATATGAAAATTTGAAATAATTTCACAACTGGAGCTAAGAAATATACAGATTTGGACGACGATTTGATATATTTGAAGAGTTCTGAGTAAAATATGTTAGATTTATCAGTCGGAGATGAAAATTTTACAGATTTTCAACTCCGACTGATAAATCTAACATATTTTTCACAGAACTCTTCAAATATATCAAATTTTCAATTGAAATTGTTAAAATTTATCAAATTTTCAACTGCATCTATCAAAATCTGTTATAATTTATCAAATGTTCAACTGCATCTATCAAATTTTGTTAAAATTTATCAAATTTTCAACTGCATTTATCAAAATATGTTAAAATTCGGACGATTTTGATTGAAAGTTTAACAAATTTGGAGAGTTTGGTTTGGAAAGTTTTGCAAATTTGGTTTATCAAATTTTCAATTGAAAAAATGATTATTATTATTATTATTATTTATCAAATATAGATAATAATAATAATAATAATAATAATGAAATTCAAAGTTTCGTAACACATTCTCACTGTTTTCCCAACAAATTTCAAAATTCAAATTGATTACAAATATTTATGGTAAAAATAAGATCAGGATAAGTACTGTCATGCTCACATAAATCTAGTACAAGAAATTAGGTTACAATAGCAATTTTATATGGCAATGTCAATTGGTTTGTACTAGATTTATGTGAGCATGACTGTACATAGTAAAATACATATATCATGCCTCTGATGATGTTTTTTTAGAAACCGAAACTAGTCAGGCGAAATAAAATAAATAAATAATAAAATAAAATAAAAATAATTCTACCAGTAAGTACCTAATAATAATACCTCAAATACATAACTAGAAATTTATGGATAAAACCTTAAACTTAATAATAATAAAAATAATAATTATAATAATGCCTTTATTTTGACAAAAAAATAGATTGATGATAGATTTATAATCCATGTAACTTGTTTTAGTTTTGAGAAATATGTGATTAAAATTATTGTTAATTACAAAATTGCATTTTTGTTAATAAATGAGCATTTAATTGCCATAACTTGCCTTATTAATGTGCGAACATTAAACACTACCATTTTAAGTGTTAAGTGGCAATTAAGCAATAAATTAATTTGCATTTGCATTCTACCAGTAAGTACCTAATAATAATACCTTAAATACATAACTGGAAATTTATGGATAAAACCTTAAACTTAATAAAAATAATAATAATAATAATAATACCTTTATTTTGACAACAAAAAATAGATTGATGATACATTTATAATTCATGTAACTTGTTTTAGTTTTGAGAAATATGTGATTAAAATAATTGTTGATTACAAAATTGCATTTTTGTTAATAAATGAGCATTTAATTGCTATAACTTGCCTTATTAATGTGCGAACATTAAACACTAACATTTTAAGTGTTACGTGGCAATTAAGCAATAAATTAATTTGCAATCAGGACCATTAAATTTTTAATAACCACTTATAGTTAAAGATTTATAATGTACCTTGCGATAAAATAGTTGCGTAATTTTTCTACGGATTAATAGTGCTGTACAGTTACACGGATTTCTTTTGACAGTGCCCGTGCGAGAAGGATTTTTCTTTTCCGATATGCTCAGCTCTCTCGGTGGTAAGTACTGTTTGTACGTATTTCGCTTCTGAAATTGTTCTTCATCGGTGACGACCATGCCACCGCTGGCACGGTCTGCACGGTGGAGAGATAGCAGGTATAAAATGTTGCCGGCTTATTTTGCGGAAGAAATACCTTAATTCAGCCTGGACTCTGTACGGCTCATTTTGCGATAGAAAGATGTAAATTCTGCCCTCACCTTGTACGGTCATTATTTTAATTGTAATTAGTAATAAATATTTTAAATCGTTTTTTTAAAACAATTTTATTTAATAAGAATAAATAACTTACATATTTATCAATCTTGAATTGTTGTCATATTTATGCATATACAAAATTAAACCTGTATCTGGGTTCGATACTTGATTTCTCCCAACTAAAATTATTGTATGAACATATTTGAACTTACGAAGTTTATAATTTTCTTTTAATTAGATTATAATAATATAACGTCAATTAGAACATATATCATCCTCTTTCTACGATTTGGTGTTAATATTGACAAAAGTTATTGCCTAAGTAAATGAAAACTATTTCAAGTTGAACTGATTATAAATTTTTAAGCATGAATATTATATTACAATGATATGTATTATTAATTAATTAATTTATATAAATAAAATACCTGATTAAGTTATAAAAATTCAAGAAAAACGCGTAAAACTTTCCTAGATAATTTATATCATTTAAAAAGAACAATTAAATTGTCATACATAATAATTAACTGTCAATCAACTTTTGTAATATTTCGAAGAAAAATAAGAAATAAAATAGATCTGTTCTCAACTAACTAAATGTCTTTGAATTGTTTAATGTAACAGTGAATAATAATTAATAATTTGTTTAATTATACTCAACAAAACTATGTGATTCGTGTATATGTTGTATATCAGACAAATGTAGCTGGGAAATAATTAAGTTGATCGTGTAAGTTTACTGTAGTCCATTTCTTAAAAGACCAATGGGTTTTACCAATAATTGTGGATTAAAATAGTTACAATAATATATAATAGTCATTCACATCTCTATTATCATCGTGAAATTATTCTGGGTTTTTCCATCTTTTTAAATACTTTTATAGGGTAGTAAACATTTACAGTTATCAGTGTCCCCCAGAAAGTTTTTTCTAAAATTTCTGCATTATTTCCAACACAATAATTAATCTGACAACAAATCTTCTCTGAGAGAACTGACAAAAACACAAAACAATACACATATATATATATAAGAATTATTTACAAAAAAGATTTTGAATTTAAATATACATAGTGTCCGCCAGAAAGTTGACATATGAAAAAATATTTTAATATTAACATCGTAGAAAATTTTATTGTTTCAATAAGTTTCTGCATTATTTCAAACTCGGTAAACAATCATCGAAGTAAAATTTTCTGCCTGCAACCATAAATAGTAACGGTTTGAGAGTGAAATATCCTTGTTCTTTAAGATATGTGAAAATGTTATTTGGAAAAGTTACTTAAAATTGCCAGAAAGTTCAAAATACCAAATTAGAACCACCTACGGGGAATATATTTTCTTTTGCCTTTTCTGGTTTGAAGATGAGCTTTGTCATTTTCAATGTCAGTTTAACCTAATATAATCAAAATATCTGAATATTTTGACTGAGAATTTATCAACTGAAAATGGCTCCAGTTGTGAGTTTACAACAAACGGCCAATGTTTTTGCCAGAAAAGGCCTTCTATCAGTTCTAAGTATCTTTTCCCCAAATAATATTTTCACATATTTAAAAAAAAACAAGACTGGCTTACTTTTAAACTGTTTTACTATTATTGCTTATACCTGGTATACGCTAGCAGATAATTTAACTTGGATGATTAATTATTGTGTTGGAAATAATGCAGAAATTTTAGAAAAAACTTTCTGGGGGACACTGATAACTGTAAATGTTTACTACCCTATAAAAGTATTTAAAAAGATGGAAAAACCCAGAATAATTTCACGATGATAATAGAGATGTGAATGACTATTATATATTATTGTAACTATTTTAATCCACAATTATTGGTAAAACCCATTGGTCTTTCAAGAAATGGACTACAGTAAACTTACACGATCAACTTAATTATTTCCCAGCTACATTTTTCTGATATACAACATATACACGAATCACATAGTTTTGTTGAGTATAATTAAACAAATTATTAATTATTATTCACTGTTACATTAAACAATTCAAAGGCATTTAGTTAGTTGAGAACAGACCTATTTTATTTCTTATTTTTCTTCGAAATATTACAAAAGTTGATTGACAGTTAATTATTATGTATGACAATTTAATTGTTCGTTTTAAAAGATATAAATTATGTAGGAAAGTTTTACGCGTTTTTCTTGAATTTTTATAACTTAATCAGGTATTTTATCTATATAAATTAATTAATTAATAATACATATCATTGTAATATAATATTCATGCTCAAAAATTTATAATCAGTTCAACTTGAAATAGTTTTCATTTACTTAGGCAATAACTTTTGTCAATATTAACACCAAATCGTAGAAAGAGGATGATATATGTTCTAATTGACGTTATATTATTATAATCTAATTAAAAGAAAATTATAAACTTCGTAAGTTCAAATATGTTCATACAATAATTTTAGTTGGGAGAAATCAAGTATCGAACCTAGATACAGGTTTAATTTTGTATATGCATAAATATGACGACAATTCAAGATTGATAAATATGTAAGTTATTTATTCTTATTAAATAAAATTGTTTTAAAAAACGATTTAAAATATTTATTACGAATTACAATTAAAATAATGACCGTACAAGGTGAAGGCAGAATTTATATCTTTCTATCGCAAAATGAGCCGTACAGAGTCCAGGCTGAATGAAGGTATTTCTTCCGCAAAATAAGCCGGCAACATTTTATACCTGCTATCTCTCCACGGTGCAGACCGTGCCAGCGGTGGCATGGTCGTCACCGATGAAGAACAATTTCAGAAGCGAAATACGTACAAACAGTACTTACCCCCGAGAGAGCTGAGCATATCGGAAAATAAAAATCCTTCTCGCACGGGCACTGTCAAAAGAAATCCGTGTAACTGTACTTGCCATTTTCCTTGCTTTCACTGCGACGTTATAAATTACTTTATAATCGATTTAATCTTGCTGTACATACATATTAGGACTTAACATTAATTTTCATCACACGCTCGCTTCTGTATCTCGCAAAAAACTGTTGAATAATAATGCAGACTTTTTAGGTATTCTCTTGACTACGGAATACTCTGTAATATTAATGCGTTGCTGTCGATCAAGCTGCAAAAATGAAGCGCTAATATTAAACTGCGTTGTATTTTGTTGTGCTATTTAAGGCATCAATTGTTGTAATCAAAACCAATTAATTGGAAAGTACTACTCGAATCGAATTTATATAATTTTGTATAATTTAATTGTATAAATAATTGTTGATTAATATAATTTGTATTATATAGCACTGAGCTAGAATCGTAAGTTTATTATTTAGAAACCGGAGTACAAACGTATCATGTACCTGCTTTATTACCTTTTATGTACATTTTACACCACATGATTATTTATTGATAGTAGTAATAACAATCGATATCATACATTAAGAAAATTAATCATGATATTCTTATTAATAACGTAAAAGCTACATAAACATATTTGTCAACTGCCCCTCTAATGAAACCACCCAACATTGAAAAAATATTATATTTATACAGGATGTAACAAAACTCATGCAAGAAGTGTGAAGAAAATATTATTTTTATGATAATTGTACAATGCATTTGTAGATACTTTATTAATAAAAAAATAATAATAATAATACAGGGGGCTCCTGGAAAATAATTTAACAAATTGGCAAATTTTATATTTCAATTTTTGGAAATTTAAAATCCTCTTTACCTCAATATAAAATTGAAGATTGTATATTATGGCGTCGGTCATATCTGCAATAACTGTGTTAACACGTAAATTTTCGACGACTAGTTTATAATCTTGTCCCTTCTAAATTAAAATAGTATTAGCAGTTATAGCATAGTAAAATACAATTAAGTGTTGTGCATAATAAAAAATAAAAAAAATAGCAGTTGTGCACGTTCTTAATGTTTTTAAAAAGAATTAGAAAAGAGTCATTTAAAAGGTTTATGAACTTATGTAAATAGATGGTTTTAATGTAAATGGATTTTAGACGAGGATCATTAACTGCGCTCCAAGAGTCCTAATTTATTTGCAAAATTGAAATTTTAAATTTGCCAATTTGTTTAATTATTTTCCAGGAGCCCCCTGTATTATTATTATTACTTTTTTATTAATAAAGTATCTACAAATGCATTGTACAATTATCACAAACTATTACTTTCTTCACGCTTTTAAATAGTACCTACACTAAAATTCTCGAGAAATACGATTACTACGCATTGAAATCCAAAGTTTCGTAACAGATTCTCACTGTTTTCCCAACAAATACCCAGTGTAAATCTCTTAAACGCACTTATCCTGCTTTGTCTGGGGGTAAATACAGCTTCTGCGTGTGGGAGTAATGTGCAAATACAAAGATCGTTATTTCAGGTGGCTGCTGAATGTGGCCATGAATTAAATAAGCAAAGACTTGTTAATTAACGGCGAGCTTATAGGTGAGATTCCGCCACAATGGGATCTCGTCGTCATTCAGCACAGAAGTTGCGCCCATTGTGGAGTTTAAGTTTGTGGTATGAAAGCGGAGAAAGTTGAAGAGTATGCGCAAGCTTTGTTTCCAATGTAAAGTTGGTGAAACGTGCACTTTACGACGCATTCAAGATTAATAAAAGCTTCTAACATACTCACACCCCAACATACTCTAACATAGTTAACATCACCCATTAGATGTTATAGATGCGGATTTTGATAGCAGGTATTGCCATCATAAATGATTGATAGCAAATCTGATGGTTTACTCTCGCCCGTGTGTTGAAAAGTCAATTTCAAGTGAAATTAAACAAAGCTCAAGCACGAATTGAACCTATCACTTCTGAATCGCAGACTTCAGATGAAGCCTCGAATGATGAGGCCCGAATCTGTCGTTGATAATAATGACGCGTTTTTTTGTCATGATTTTTACAATTAATTTGATGAGGAAATAGCCAAAGCCATGAGAGCAAAAGTCTGAAATGCAGTACATCGCTTCTAATTAATGGTATGATTATGATTATGAACAACAGAATCAGAAATTGGATGCTTTGGATCTGTATCAAGGTTTTGAATCATTCACAGCATTTTCAATTTCACAATGTTTATACACTATTTCAATATTGGAAAATCACAATAATAACCATGAACTTTGGAAAATGGTAATGGAAATCGATAATGAAGATGAAAAAGAAGGTATAACAAGGCAGTGACGAATCTCGTTGGCTAGTTATGCAAGAAACTGAAGCATGAAGAAATCGGAAGTCAGGAAGATATTGTATTATATAAATAATTAGTAATGTACCATGAGTATTGTACTGTGTATTCTTAACCAAGTTGTTAATACTAGGCAATTTAGTCAAGATATTTTTTAAACAAAATTAATTCTGAATGGACTTTTTCTCGAAGTCGAAGTTAATTTTTCTGAATATGATGTTACTTTTTCTGAAATTGATTCTACATTTTACATTACTTTACTTACTTTACATTACTTTACTGTCTCTGAAAATGAAGTTGGAAAGGTATAGGTTTTATATTTTAACTTTGACAGTCGCAATTACTCTTACTCTAATAATTACACTTTCAATTTCACAATGTTTATACAGTATTTCAATATTGGAAAATCACAATAATAATCATGAACTTTGGAAAATTGTAATGGAAATCGATAAAGAAGATGAAAAGGAAGGTATAACAAGGCAGTGACGAATCTCGTTGGCTAGTAATGCAAGAAATTGAAGCATGAGGAAATCGGAAGTTAGGAAGATATTGTATTATTAATAATAATAATAAAGAATATTTATTAGCAAAAAACGCTACATAATATACAAAATTTCAACAATTAGTAATGTATAATACAAATAATTAGTAATGTACTTTGAGTATTGTACTGTGTATTCTTAACCAAGTTGTTAATACTAGGCAATTTAGTCACGATATTATTTTTTAAACAAAATTAATTCTGAATGGACTTTTTCTCAAAGTCGAAGTTAATTTTGCTGAATATGATATTCCTTTTTCTGAAATTGATTCTACATTTTACATTACTTTATTTACTTTACATTACTTTAATGTCTCTGAAAATGAAGTTAGAAAGGTATAGGTTTTATATTTTAACATTGACAGTCGCGTTCAAATCTGTCAAATTTTCCGAAGTGTATTCCAGATCTAACAATTACTCTTACTCTAACAATTACACTTTCAATTACACAATGTTTATACAGTATTTCAATATTGGAAAATCACAATAATAAACATGAACTTTGGAAAATGGTAATGGAAATCGATAAAGAAGATAAAACGGAAGGTATAACAAGGCAGTGAGAAATATCGTTGGCTAGTAATGCAAGAAACTGTATCATGAGGAAATCGGAAGTTAGGAAAATATTGTATTATATAAATAATTAGTAATGTACCTTGAGTATTGTACTGTGTATTCTTAACCAAGTTGTTAATTCTATGCAATTTAGTCAAGATATTATTTTTTAAACAAAATTAATTCTGAATGGAATTTTTCTCGAAGTCGAAGTTAATTTTTCTGAATATGATGTTGCTTTTTCTGAAATTGATTCTACATTTTACATTACTTTACTTACTTTACATTAGTTTACTGTCTCTGAAAACGAAGTTGGAAAGGTATAGGTTTTATATTTTTACTTTAAAAGTCGCAGTAAAATCTGTCAAATTTTCCGAAGTGTATTCCAGATCTCTAACAATTAACATTTGTCAAATCTATTCCTACAATTCTGTGAATTCATAAACAGCAACTTTGATATTTTTCATTTTGTTACGTAATATATATCTCATTGCAAATCTAATATAAAGTACTTCGTAGGTTTCTCATGTTGAAATTTTACTATTTAATAAATAAGATGCATGAGCTTCTTTAACTTTGTGATAAAAGTTAAAAGAGAGAGAAAGTTAAAGAAGTACATTCATCTCATTTATTAAATTAATATAAAGTAGTTTAGCTAACACTAAAAATCAGTACTATTATTAAAGAATCTAAAAATCTGTAAAATTTGCAAGTCCTAGTGTAGAAATTTGACTTATTTTCCAGCTGAACTCTGAAAATATGTTAGATTTTTAAATTGTTTAATAAATTGTTAAAATTTATCATACTTTCAATTTACTTGTATTTGTATACCTTTTGTACCAGATTTGACCTATGTAAAACTCTATGTTGCAAATCTCGTTGGTGAATAATTCGAGAAACTGAAACAGTTCCACCAGTTAATTTTTTTTTGATCAGAAAGTTAAGAAGTACATTCATCTTATTTATTAAATTAATATAAAGTAGTTTAGTTAACACTAAAAATCTGTACTATTATTAACAGAATCTAAAAATCTTTAAAATTTGCAAGTCCTGCTGTAGAAGTTTGACTTATTTTCCAGCTGTACTCTGAAAATATGTTAAATTTTCATTTTTTTTTAATAAATTGTTAAAATTTATCATACTTTCAAATTACCTGTATTTGTATACCTTTTGTACCAGACTTGACCTGTGTAAAACTATGTTGCAAACACCAATACAGAATTATTATTAATTATTATTATTATTAAATGCATGTGTCAAAATCTGTTATTTTTCTCGTTGGTGAATAATTCAAGAAACTGAAACAGTTCCACCAGTTATTTTTTTTTAAATTAACAATATATGAACTATTTTTTGTTTGTTATATGAAAAAAAACTCCATTTTTACATATATTACAAGTAATTGATAAAGTGTACATACCACTACCACTTGAACACTAAAGTTATAGTTTCATTAATTTTGCATACCAGTTATTATTATATTTCTTATGGTTTTCTTCCAACTTTATTGGAGTACTTTTGAGTAGTGTATGTCTATACTTCTTACATCATTTGTTTCAATATTTTTGATCAGCCATTTGCACTTTTAATATTTACGAAAATTAATTATCATTATCTACTTTCGACAATAATTCTGATTTACAAATATTTATATTAGATTTGTAATCTAACTCACACTCATACGTTATTAGGTTTAGTATGTAAACAACTTCTAATCCGGTTATGATGTGTTCGTTTTTATGAATTATGTACACATGCAGATAATGTCTATTTAAGGAGAAAATAATAGTTTTGCAATTACGTATGGGAAATGCGTACTTTCTTTCATAATGGTTAAATGATGAAATTGGAGTATAATAATGACATGCATGCAAACAAAATTTGGGTCGATTAGAAAGCAATCTATATCCCTCTAAGGGCACTTCATGTAGATAATGATGGTTATAAATTCAGTAGTCATGACAATATTGAATAGAATGTTGTATTAACATGTGATATTAAAACAGATTCGTTTTTGCTTTGTTTTTACTAGTCTGCCGTTCGGTCATTACCTGCATGAATAGTTTATATTGGCAGTGTTATCACTACTCTGTGATCAGTGTATAAAATATTGAATATTATATGTGATGAACGAAATTATCGAATGAGGAATAAATAAATCTTGTAAATATTAAAGGAGATTTAAATAATTTATTCGTTTGATAAAATTATAGGCCTTGCGGAAAATATCACAAGGCTTCTGAGACTTGCTAATTTTTATATAAAGCGCATGAAATATGATTGTTCTCCAACAAAGGGACTATAATTATAGGCAGACAGGCCTTTATTTATAAATAACGTGCTTATAAGAATACCAATGTTAAAAGCTGTGTGTTTTCTGTAAACATGTATAAGCAGGCAGCAAAAATATGAAATGGTATTTACATGTATTAACAATATATTGTTAATATTCAAATAAGCATGATTATTCAAATAAGCAGTCGTACATACATAATGTTGATTTTTACATTAAATTATATTCAAACAAATATTTATGAATAATGACGTATTATTATTCTGTAACAAAAGTATGAAATTTGATAAAATAATACATCAATCATCCTCAAATAATGGTAACGCAGCAAATAAGCTTTGAGAATAATTATGTGTAAACAAGCATTTAAGCTCGCGGTTTGGTTAATATCTCTTCAAACCCAACTAGAAAAATACGTTAAATCAACAGCTCCGGAGCAGTTGAAAATATACAGTCGCACTTAACGCATGAACGATGAAAGCGTGAATAAAGTACCGCAACGACAGCAAGTTTTTAGTGGTTTTCCGCTGCAGTCGCACAATAAAGGTGCCCATTTTCATATCGGCTTCTCCAATTTATGGTCCGCAAGAACATCACACTTCGGACGTAAACGATGAACTCTTCCCAATAGTTTTTAGAGTACGATGAACTGGACGTTTTAAATTCCAGGCACGCTCATAAACGCCACAGTTTGCCTAATGCATCCGATTTGTGTATAAATTCATACCTCCAATTGAAATGCACCGAACCCTATTCTTCTGAAATAGGCCCTATTCTACGCGAAAATGTGAAATAGAGAAAATGTCGAGTGGGGAGGAATTGTATTACCATTATAATGCGGCTTTTCAATCTCAGGAGAGTGCCGTTAGACTTGGAAAGTGCAGTTCTTGGTACATGAAAATCTAAGACTAGCAAATAAAATTCCATACAATATTCATAATGTCTGTATGTATCCCATAACCATTATTCAGTATTTATGACTACTTATTATTATTAGCACATTACAAATTCTAATAAATTGTTACATTATTATCATTATTGTTAGGTCACAAACTCATTATAACCTTAATGCCGAAACTAATTCCGAGAACATATTAGTATAGTAAATAAATTAGTATAACAGTAAATAGTAAAACAAAGTAAACACATAGAAATTATTTATTGAGAAACTAAGTTTTTACTTTAGGTAATATGTTCTCGGAATTAGTTTCTATATTAATATTATAAAACTGAATAGATATAATAGTCTCGTTGAGAGCTGACAATGACGCATCGCTCATACGTTTCTTATTTTATTTCACTCTATTACATTTACCTTAAGCATGCAACAAGCATAGAAAACGCGATTCTTTGTTCGAAAAAGCACGAGTCATGATCTCTCCTCGGGGCGACTATATACTTGTAAATTCTGTAAGCCTCGTCTCACCAAGACGTATAGAAATTATGAAAATTCTGCGGTAGATCAGAAATCTTAAGCCATCAGAAACATCAAACTCGAATAAATTAGCTCACTCGTCCTCTCGGGCTCGTGGTCTAATTTTATTCTCGTGCATAAACTCCCACTTAACGAGAATAAAATTAGCTCACTCGCCATCTCGAGCTCGAGGCCTAATTTTATTCTCGTGCATACACGTCAACTTAACTCACTTATTAAAATATCTATTAATTTACTTGTTTATTTGTAACATTTTTACTTGTACATTTTTTACTTTTGTACTTTTAATTTTACATTTTTATTTGTAATATTAACTTTTTTATTGGGAAGATTAACATAAGAAAGACCAAAGCAGCGTTATTGATTAGGTGGGAAAATAGGAGCGAAATTAATATTTACAGCTCTCAAAAATATAGTGCACCAATCTCTCATGATTAAAATTAACGCCGGGAGTGTCACTAATTTTCATAATGCGCCCGTCACTGCGAGGTAATATTAAAATTAACTCTGCTTTTCAGGTTTTCAGCAATAATATCGTGATGCATGTACGGTGCAGCAGTCATTCATAATTATAATTATTAAACATTTCCACTGATAGAGAATTATTTGTAATTATTTCGTACGTGATTAATCATTTGCCCAATTATATATTTTTATAAATGAAATTATAACCGAAGGCTACAGCACTTCGCGATTTTGTTGTTCATGGATTTAGTTTGTTCTGCGATTTTTTTTTATTTGTACAAATATAGTTATGCAGCCATTGACTGGATAATGAACATGAAAACCATGTACGTATATTATAGTATACTATCTATACTAGTATCTATAGCCAAATAAGATGACACTTTTCTCAAGAAACCAAAATCCCTTCCACTGTTGGAATTGTACCAAGATAATGCATCCCAAAACCGCGGGAGCTGTTTTGATCAATAAAGTCATATACCATATATTTATTCCTTTGATCCCTGCAAATGAAGGGAAGTAATGAAATACTTTGGAATAAGCAACCGCATTACCAGGGACTTTAAGCTCACTATCGTAACTCATTTCTTGGAATTTGCATTGCTGTTGACCAGTCCGACAAGACAGAGGAGGGACTTCGGTTTTATGTGAAAAGTGACATCTTATCTCATATGGACTATACCAGATGTATAGTCAAGTTTTTGGACTATGCAAGTTTTCGCATATGTTTCAAAAAATGACAACTGGTGGTAGGACATTCGACGCTGTCTAGCCCTAGCCAGTAAATTAATGAAAAGTATTCAACTATATATGCGTTCCTTTAAATTTGCCTGTGTGTGTATAAAAGCAATAATTAGTTATGGAAAATTCACTAAATTTTCATATATACCTGAAAATTTATGAAAAAAACAAAAGTAAATTTTGTTTTTATTTTAATTATAATGATCAGCTTAAATTATTGATCAATTTTCTATGAACTACTGGCCAATCGATCAACATATTTGGAAATTATTCCAGTATGAAATTACCTAACGAAAAATTTCTTACAGAATTGTTGAAGAATATTGAAATTAAGTGATAAATTACCGTGGAAATTTTATCTCAAACTGATTTATTTGAATTATTGTTTGGAAATTCATATTAATTCCTTGAGAAATTTTGAAAATACTCACAAAAATACTCACAAAAAGAAATTTGGTACTTAATTCTTTATTAGGCTATTGGCCCTCGGCCTTTCTGACTATCTCTTTTTCAAAATCTAAGAGATAGTCAGAAGTTTTCATTTGTTCTCTCTTGTTCTCTTCTTCTTTGAGGATTTTTGAAATTATTCCAAAATAAACTAACTATCAAATTCTTGAATATTCTTATGGAACTGAAGAGATTTTTTTCTTCTTGGAAGTGGTAGTGGCAATGACTTCGAACTTTTGGCGAATTTCCCATTCATGCCTAATTATGCTATCAATTTGCTTGTAGCTGCTATCAAATATCAATTATCTTCGAGATAATTTCTTCTGCAACTAATTACTCAGAAGTGAATTGGCTTTCTTTAAAATGTATTTGAACTTTCGAAAAATATTCGAAATAATTGTTTGTGCAATTTATTCACTACCAATTATCTTAAAACATCCCCTGCAACGTTCTATGATTTTTGTAGTACTCACAAATAGCAATTTAGTCTATAGAAATACGCACCCTATGTCAGTCGGATTAAGTCACTATGACATTTTAGGGTAATAGGGTAAGTAAAGGGAAATAATGTAACGAATGGTATGGGTCAAAATTAAAAAAAAAAACATATGAACATAGGTATCATTCTCAATAGTTTCGGAGATACAGCTGTAAGAAATTTGCGTTTTATTCTCTAGAATTATTATTATTAAGCACATTCTCAAAAGTAGTATAGAAACATATTTTTAACTTTTTTTTATCGAAACATTTATTTATGATTTATTGATTCATTTTTATGATAAGTTTAAATTACCATCATTGACTTCAATACACTTTTCTACTCATGAAATAATAATAATAATGATGGGAATTATACCTATGTTGACGATTATTTTAGGCTCATACTACCATTGCTTAAAATATTTACCTTTCTTCGTGACTCACACTGTATGTACAATTTTGAATTTATACTCAATCGCTTGCAATTTCTCTAGCGGAATTATCATGACAATTTCCAACAAAATTTTGCCACAAGTGATCATTTAGTTTTCAGGCCATAAAGGGCATAAAATTCGAAGTTTTTATTCATTTTCATGCATTTGTATCAACTTTTTATAATAGTATTGAATTCGCGTTTGCAATACGCAGTAATTGTTGAATGAAAAATTGTGAACTGAAAATATTGTTAAAAAAATGAATTCTGTTATATTTCTGTGCAAATTTTTTCCTAAGTTTGATGTTTAATGAATTTTAAAATGTTTTTTAACATTTTTGTTAACTGTTTTAAAACAAAAGCATTTTTGTTTAGTGTTATAAAAAACATTCTTGTTCAATGTTTCAAAAAAACATTTTTGATTAGTGTTTAAAAAATAAACATTTTTGTTTAGTGTTTAAAAAATAAACATTTGTGTTTAATGGTTTTTAAAGTTTTTTGTGTTTACCTTGGACGGAAAAAAATGGATACACTTCTAGAGTAGACAAATTTGATTCTCGCCCTCTCACCTAAAATTGTTATGCATTTCTATGAACATATTCGAAAGCATCAGACTCTAAGATATCTATGATCCATCAGTGTTTGCAGCAATATTTTATATAAGACTATTTTCAATAAATCTTCCTGGTTTAAATGTATATGTCTGGTTTGGCTGTTCTCTTCCATAGCACTTATAATTTGTGTCCACAAAATGATGAAATGTGGATGTTATTTAAAAAACAAATCTACTACATTAACTCATGTTTAAAAAAAGGTTCAAAACAACTTCAGGAAAAAACTTTTTCCATAGAAATAAAATATAAATAATATTATAAAAAAAGTATTGAAATAATTCCATGCATACTTTCTTATAGATGATTAATTTCGAAAACTACATTAATAATTTAATGTATACATCAAATCAAATAGATAAATGTAAAATTACCATGCAATTTTAGGTATATTTTAGACATTACAAATTACGAAAAAAAAGTACAGTTGTCTTTAATTATTTAATATTAAAACTTACTTAAAATTGTATGGTAATTTTACATTTATTTCTTTTATTTGCTTTATACAATAAATGATTAATATAGTTTTCGAATTTAATCATCTATAAGAAAGTATACATGGAATTTTTTCAATACTTTTTTATTATATTATTTATATTTTATTTCTACGGAAATTTTTCTACATCCTATTACATCCTACATAGAAATTCGTGGTTCAAATTATAGTTAAATCATTTTTAACAAATTTGAAGGCCATAAGCAATAGAATTTCCAAATTTATTTGGTTTACGAATGCATGTGATATAATTTATACAAATTGCTTCAGCAATATGCTAAGTATCACTCTGTTTCAGTGTTGTAAGAGTGCTTGAGAACGAAATTGATGAAAAGCAAGTTGGTTTTCTATTTTTTTTTTCTCTCTATTTGACAATGGCACTTAGGATTTATCAGTATTAGTATACAAATTTAAAAAAAAATGTACGGTTTTCTAAAATATATTCATTCTTTAATTAAAAATGGCACAAAGCATACATCAATGTTAAATTGATTTTTATACATCGATTGGTTACATTACCTATTAGAATTTTCGCTGTTAATGATTTTTTATTCTAATTTGCCTTTGATGTGTTTTTCTTCTTGTATTATGAATGAAATTGTTGAAAAGCAAGTTGGTTTTCCAAAATGTTTTATCTCTCTAAATGACAATGTCACTTAGAATTTATCAGTATTATGTAGATTTAAAAACAACGTGAGGTTTTCTAAAATATTTTCAATCTTTAATTGAAAAAGGCACAAAGCAGTTATCAATGTTAAATTGATTTTTATACATCGATTGGTTACATTACCTATTAGCATTTTCGCTGTTAATGATTTTTTATTCTAATTTGCCTTTGATGTGTTTTTCTTCTTGCATTATGAATGAAATTGTTGAAAAGCTAGTTGGTTTTCTAAAATATTATTTTCTCTCTATTGACAATGGCACTTAAAAATTATCAGTATTATGTAGATTTAAAAAAAAAGTACCGTTTTCCAAAATATTTTCATTCTTTAATTGAAATAGGCACAAAGCATTCATCAATGTTAAATTGATTTTTATACATCGATTGGTTACATTACTTATTAGCATTTTCGCTGTTAATGGTATTTTTATTGCAATTTGCCTTTGTTTCGTATTTCTTCTTGCATTATGAATGAAATTGTTGAAAAGCAAGTTGGTTTTCTGAAATATATATTTCTCTCTATTTGATAATGGCACTTAGAATGTGTTAGTTTTATGTAGATTTAAAAAAAATGTACGTTTTTCTAAAATATTTCCGCTCTTTGATTGAAAGTTGCACAAAGCATTCATCAATGTTATATTGATTTTTATACATCGTTACATTACCTATTAGCATTTTCGCTGTTAATGATTTTTTATTGTAATTTGCCTTTGTTGTGTTTTTCTTCTTACATTAAATAAAATTGTATATTCTTAAAAACTAATTTAGTTAAATGTAAGCAATACTAGGTAGTTGGTATCGAAAAAAGTACACGTTAGCAGTTCGATTATTTTATGCAAAAATTCTTAATTGTACAATTATGCAAAAATTCCAACGTGTTATTTTTTATAATAATCAACACCGCAAATTACTCCTTAATGTGCTGCAAAAAAAAAATCGCCCTCCTGCTCCCCATCGATTTCCACCATTCGCCATACGCAACGAGCGGCTCGGCCGACTGCAGGGTTCATTTTCAGTATTCACTCTTCGGGCGTCGCACAAATTGCTTTTTAATTGGCCGAAATTTGCGTTCCGGTGAACGCTACGAAATCTCTTCCTATTGATTTTGCGGCGGATCCGATGCGTGCCACTTTAATAACCGGCAGTCCGGGGCCCTGTCGGGGGGGCATATTTCATCCCCCGTGCCCAGGCCGCAGCTTTGCGTCCCCACAGGAGGGGGCGAAAGGTGAAAGCTCGACGCTTTTCTTCCCGAATATGCAATCGGAAAGTTATATAATATAAAATTCGCTGTCCGAGGAGACGGGGTGACCTGAATCCGGTTATGGGGGGATAAACGCTTGGGTTCGCACGAAATTTCCCCGAAGTGGGATTCTTTTGCGTAAGTGAGTGTTTGGTAAATGTTAGGGCATTCGGTAAGCTTTTAAATAAGGTAGGAATATGTGGGTTACTGTAAATTCACAGGTATTAGTAAATAATAAATAAATGCTTTTGCTATTATTATTATGTCGTTTAATGTCTGTTATCTGATTCAAGCTTATTTTATTGTTAATCGTGTTTTAATTATTATTAATGGTGCAAAAATATAGTTTCAGCTTTTCAATTTTTAATTATTCAGATATTTTTTTTGTTTAATGTATTGTACGCTCTAGAAACTATATGTGAAAGAAATTGATTTTTGTACAAAGGGTAAGCCCTTTAGTGAAGTTTTTTTTTATATATAGTCTTGTACGACCCCTCGATTATTAATTGATATCTGGTCTCACATAATGCCTCAAATCATTTTTATTTTTATAAAAAAAAAATTTTTATGTTAAACATGTTTTAATGTAATAATTAAAATTACACTACATTTTCCTGTTGGTGGGGGTGTTGTAATTTTTCATTTTTCTTTGCGTTGGGGCTGCAGAGTATTGGTATTCATGAAAAGTACGGCAAAGGATGGTTATGACATATAGCAGGAACCTTATCCTGACAGTGACACTTACCACAATCACTGAAGAAGACACTGCGCTTAATCCTATGAATGATTAACTGTCCGTTGCAGCAGGAGCACAGACCTGTGAATTTACTGCAAACGCACTGTTTTACACACCAATGTTAGTAACCCAGGCTCACATAGTTAAACCAATTATTTTAGTAGATTAATTGATCAACGGAGGTGGAAAATCGAAGAGGACGTTTACGCCGTGTGCAGTGAATGGGATCAGACAATCGTAACGAATTTTATTTATATACGGGAAGGGGGGCTTAATAGCCGCAGCAGAGCAGCAGGACTGCTACTCGAATTACGCGCGGGACTTATAGACCGGTAATCAGACGTGAACACATCCAAACTGGATACACGCTCTGGCTTGACTGAACTGAAACTCGCAAAGTCGCGACGCGAGTCGCGGGCGCGAGCGTTGCTCTGAACCCGGCTATCCCCTCCATTTATCGAAACAACCCCTCTATTGCACAGGCCCGTGTGCGAATTTCCCGCATTTTCCCGCCCGACACTTTTCCGAGCCCTCTACCCCCAGACGGCATCAGCGGGAATGGCCACGATTTCCTTCCAGAGCTTGACTGGCTCCTCCACCATAATTGCACCTCCACACCATCCCCATCACAACCTTTTCAGAAAATATATTACTTATTGCTAACTCAAGCCACATAGTATTTAAACTAAATAACTAATTCTTATTTATTACTATAAACTTTTTTTATTAGCTTTTCTTTTGAACAATGAGTATATGATGATAATTTTGATCGAAATAATTTGATGTATTACAATAATTATTATTGACTTATTAAGTAGACACCCATTAAGTACATACTTGCAATTGAAAAGTTGTTAAAGTTGAAATAAATAATTCTTATTAATTGTAAAATATGTAAAATATCTAGAAATCTGCTCGTCTCCTTTCAGAAGGCAATGGCAAACCACTGAGAGTAATCTGCCCAGGGATGTTTCCCCAAAAACCAGTCGTTCGCAACCGACGTTAAACTGTAGGTGCCATACGTCACTGTAAATACGATACAGACACTCATACATTGACGTATGCGGGGAAATAGCCGACGCTCGACATCGAGTATGGCAATCCAAGAAGAAGATTAATTATTATGAACTTTTCTTATTAGCTTTTATTTTTAACGTTGACTATATGATGATAACTTTGATCGAAATAATTGGATGTATTACAACAATTATTATTGATTTATTAAGTAGACACACATTAACTACATAAACACTTAAAATTGAAAAGTCGTTACTAAATTCTAACAGTAATCATTCAAAATTTGACGAAATTATTATTATATTTTTTAAAATAATTGAAATTTTAGCACATTCATCGAAAAGTTTCCAGAAATATATTTTCAGAATAATTAAAATTATGACAGTAATAATCAAAATTTTGATACAACTAAATGTCATTATTAGTATAATCATTGCAAATTTAATATTATTTACGTCACTATATTATAAATAAAACACATTACTTTGATAGTATCACATAAAATTATTTATTGATTTGTTATTAGTTTCGACTACTTAAGTAATTATTATCCAGCAGAGTAACAGAAGTTAACGCCACAACTCAAAAAAAAAGAAAAACCTTATATTTGACAGTAATAATTAAAACTATAAAAAAAATTGACAAATTTTGACAAAATAATTGAAAATTTTACAGTAATTATTAAATATTTGACAGTTATTAATGAATATTTTACACTAATTTTGAAAACTTGAAGTTGATTGAAAACGTATAATTTTTAATTGAAGTAAACAAGTGGCAAGATTAGAAATTTAAATCCTCAGTTGCACCACATTGATTTTTTAATCTGGATAATTTACAAAACGGAAGCTTTCGGCTTGAAAGTCTCAGATCCATCAATATTGCAAAATAAAGGATCTCAGGAAATGGAAAATGTAAAATGGAAATGGTTACTGGAAATGAACCATTAAAATTTTCCAAAAAATTTTAGATCCTTCATTTTGCAAAATGAAGGATCTCAGGAAATGAAAAATGGAAATGTATGTTGGAAATGAACCATTCAAATTTTCCATAAATTTTAATGGTAATAATCGAAATTTTGATAAATATAATCGACATTTTGGTAGAAATCAATAAACATTTGATATAATGGAAGTCAGTATTTTTTTTAATGTTGAGTACTTACATGACAAAAATTCATGTACCTACCTATTTCAACAAAAAGAAAAGGTATCCTTCGATTCTGCATGACACACTCTAGGGTTTAACTACCTATTTCAGCGTGAACATATACTGTTGATATTGACATTGCAATCATGTTGACTTTTAATGATTTACTTATATACTTAGTAGCAGTCATCGTATATAATAAATCAAATCTTCAATAAGAGTTCTCACATTTCATTCGTTCTATCTACAAGAAACAATAGTCTGTAAGTCTGAAAGTCTCAACGTCTGAAAGTCTGAGATCCTTCATTTTCCTAAATGAATGATTTCAGGAAATGGAAAATGGAAATGGAAATGGATAATGGTAATGATACATTAAAATTTTCCACCAATTTCAATGGTAATAATCGAAATTTTGATAAATATATGTGACATTTTGGTAGAAATCATTAAACATTTGATATAATGGAAGTCAGTATTTTTTTTTAATGTTGAGTAGGTACATGTCAAATATGCATGTACCTACCTATTTCAACAAAAAAAAAAGGTAACATTCGATTCTTCATGACACACTCTAGGGTTTAACAACCTATTTCAGCGTGAACATATACTGTTCATATTGACATTGCAAACATGTTGACTTCTAATGATTTACTTATATACTTAGTAGCAGTCATCGTAAATAATAAAACAATACTTCAATAAGAGTTTTCACATTTCAGTAGGTCTATCTACAAGAAACAAAACAGTCTGTAAGTCTGAAAGTCTGAACGTCTGAAAGTCTGAGATCTTTTATTTTCCAAAATGAAGGATCTCAGGATATGTAAAATGGAAATGGAAATGGATACTGAAAATGATACATTAAAATTTTCCAACAATTTTAATGGTAATAATCGAAATATTTGGATAAATATTATTGACATATTGGTAGAAAAAAATAAACATTTGATACAATGGAAGTTAGTATTTTTTTAAATGTTGAGTAGGTACATGACAAAAATTCATTTACATAACTTCTACGAAACAACTTCAACAAAAAAAAGGTATTATTCGATTCTTCATGACACACTCTAAGTCTAGGATTTAATAACCCATTTCACCGTGAAAATACACAGTTGATATTGACATTGCAATCATGTTGACTTCTAATGATTTACTTATATACTTAGTAGCAGTCATCGTAAATAATAAATCAAATCATCAATAACAGTTCTCATATTTCAGTTCTCATCTATAAGAAACAATAAATAGTAATAAATAGTCAATTCAATCCCTGAACTGTTATTCTTATTCACTGGCAGAAAATTTTATGAAAATATAAAATTTTGGTATTTGAAAGTACATAAACGTTTTATTCCAGTATATATCTGAAGTTTTGGAAAAATTCCCTAATTTTCTGAAAAATTCTTGAAGTGATTTTATATTTAATAATTTATTTATTCCTTTGCTAATCTAAATTTCGGTGTAAGTAATTTTATAATGAATCTAAAAACAGCCAATGAAAGCTTCATAACAAAAACAAAAACAAAACATTGCATTGTTGCTTTTTTTTAATATAAAGTACTGAATTTGGAACCAGAATATAAAAACTCTAAACTCAGAAAGGTTCATGAACTTTCTGAAACATCCCGTAAAAGTAAAAATGAGAAAGTTGCAATAGAAGTGTTCCTGAATTTTCGAAAACATTTCCGCAGAAGTAGAAACGAAGAAGTTGCAGAAATTTCATCATTAATATATCACAATAATTATAATATTTAACGAAATATGCAAATAAATATTTCATAAAATAATATAGAAATTGTCAAAAAAATGTTATGGAAATTTAATGAAAATTTGTAAAATGCACAATCGAAATATAAATAGAATTAGTAGAAAAAGTTAGACAACTTTCAATCCTAACCATAATATCAAAATACATGAACATATAAGTTGCGCATAAAAAATCCAGAAATCACCAAAAACTTTTACCAAAATTTTGTGAAAATTTTCAAAATATACAACCAACTCATATGAGGTTAAATATTAATATCAAGAGTAGCACAAAGTTCATAAACTGCGATCATTATATCAACCAATGTTGATTAAAATAAGGGAAAATCCCATAAAATATTATTTGTATATTTTTTAAAAGACTCTAACAAAACAATTTCATAGTGTTCCTCAAATTTACAGAAAATTGCGTGAAACTTACAAATGTTCTGTTAAAACTGTGATCTACTGACACAACAAGCACGAACTAGTTTTGGATTTTGCAATATTTAATAAAACATTTAATTTCTTTACTAATAATTTAACTAAATAAAATAATAATAAATAGTATTAGTTATTTATTTAATTAGCTTATTATAGCTTTTTGTGTAGAACATAATTTTGAAGATATTGAGGAAATAAATTTATTTTTGGAGATGATGAAATTTACAATGTAATTTTAACTGCTCAGACGATCATTATAAATTTCTTTAAAATTTACATTTGATTAATTAATAATTGAAATACTAATATTAAACTTATTGGTTTGGCCAAATTTAATCAGAATTGTATGACTATGAATAGACTTGAAAATTAATCTATTACTTAATATACCCAAATTTATATGACTTCAAGTAATTTTAATATTGTTTTCTTTAATGTTTCTCATATTAAGGTTTTCAATTATTGGTTGTATTTTTGTTATGTATTTCCTTAATTTTTAATAAAATTCTTTATTTTCTATCCATTTACATTAAGGAAGTAGGCACATAACAAAAATACTAGGTTGAATGATAAATATGAAATACTTTTCTCACAGAGTGTTTCATTTATCTCAAAGATTTTGAAAGCATTAAGCTTGGTAAGTTCCCTAAAAATAACTGGTTTAAGTAAGTCAAATTATTATATTACCATCGAGCCTTTATGATTATTTGTAGATTTTTTTTTAAGGATAATACACTTTCTAAATAGTAACCTAAATGTATCTCTTAATAAAATTTATAAATATTAAGTATTTGGTTTTGATTGAGAGTAGAAATTTCTGTATGTATGCACAACTGTGGTATAACAAGCGTTTATTGCATGTGGTGTGTTATAGCCTTTCCATACAACTCTGATTTTAATCGTTACGCCGCAGGCCGTAAACGCCTTATTATGCCCTGAATACACAACTATTACAGAATAATGAACCGTCAAATTTTATTGTTAATTAGCACCCTGACATTAACTATCTAGAGATAGTGTTATCAGTGTGATGTTATTATGATATGTTAATTTCGCCCACATGGTTATAAACTTATGAAGTTTGAAGGAAGAATTTTATATTTAGTAAAAAACAAATATTTTACCTACGGTATTGTAGATATTGAAATACAATGTGATAATTTAACATCGTAAAGTAATCGTATGGTTAGATATTTATGAAGTTTGAAGGAAGAATCTTATATTTAGTATAAAAAAAAAACATTCTAACTACGGTATTGTAGATATTCAAATACAATGTGATAATTAAACAACGTAAAGTAATCGTAAAATTGCGGGTTATTTTATCACTTTTATATTTTGCAAAATCATTAATAGTAATAGTTTTGTAGTATTATTATTAATATTATCATGATAGCGTTGCAGAACATACATTCCTGATTTGCCATGATTTTTACCTTCAGGAGGTCTGAGCGTGTAGTCTGTAGTCTCCTGCGAGCACTTGAGGGATCTTCGGCTGTATACCTGGATAGTGCAATCACTGCTGAGCTTAGGCGCGCCGGGGGTGCATAGAAATTACATTAAGGAAATTTAAATTTCCTGGGGTCTTGCCGGATATTTCACCTGAATCGCTGAAAATTATAAATCACGTCCTCCGGAGCGCCACCATAATGAACCCCATTAATAACTTATTATTCTTTTGTCGTTGTGTGGGGGAAACGTATACCACAAGGGGAACACTTGCCAACTGAATAATTGAATTTTTTAGGCTAGGAAAATCAATTGTGAACAGATTTAACAACGCATATCCAGAATATGAATTCTTTACAAGCCCCCACAAAGCGCTGACCTGTTTTCTACCCTTAGTCAAGAATTTAGAAACTTGTAGTCGTAAAATAATAAAATTTTAATTCAGATTTTAGATAACATTACATGTAATATGTGAAACAGTAATTTGACAGGTAGTTGGCCCAATGATATTTTGTACTCTTTGTGGATGAGTAGATGAGTAGTGTAAATCAATCTATTTTGGAGAGGGCCTGGCCTAAAATCTGTTAATTGCTATTGCTAACTGGTAGTTAACTTCAATTTTGGTGCCTGTACATGTTGTCCATCTGGTAATTGCTATTGTTAACTGGTAGTTAACTTCGACTTTGGTGCTTGTACAAGGTGTCCTATCAAAGTTTTCAAGATTTGCGATATAGGAATTCGAAAAAAACGGACATAACATAGTTGAATCTGTTCTCCTTATGGAACATATTTTCAACTTTCTATTGTTTCCCGTTCTGCCGGAAATGGTCACTAACTTGCATCTTCACCTTCATTACATTAACAATTTTTTTAACTCAAATAGAATAGTGAGTAGTATTTTCTTTGATTCATTGAATTTGAAGCGTTCATTGTTTCCATTGCACCACAGTTTCCCGAGCAAAACTAATATTGTGTTTGAAAGTTTAAAAATTCAACCGTGTCATTCACCCTGATCCGCTACCCCGCGAATTAAAAGTAAACTTCACAAATACATCTGCAATAAAGCTTTTAAAACTCCCGATCTAACATCGATATCGCATTAAAGTAATATCTCAAATGCTCGCAGTCCGCGGGAGACAACGGGGAGAATGATTATATTTTCAGCGTCGTTTCGGGCTCGCGTCGACCCTCCCCAACCCCTCCGGGAACTCGCATTTCCTGGACGGCGAATCGATCCTGCGGGGGCGGCGGGGAAAAAATGCTTGCGGGGAAACACGCAGAAGTCGCCGGCGTTTTTACTCAGTTTATTAGAAAACAGATTTTATCCCCCCGCGAAGATTATGTGGAGCTACTTAAAATACAATGGCTGGAGATTGGCTTATATAATCACGAGTTTACGGCACCCCCGGGATTACGTTTTTTTCACCGTGGAAACGCAGGAAACAACGCCAAGGAAACGTTATTATATTTTTTCCAAACTTTGGCCACTCAGGGGATGATTATCCCCGTGCCCGGTGACCTTGGAAATTTATGAAAATACAAAGCTGCTTCGTTGAGTGTAAAAGCCGAAACACTTACAAGAGCCTTAGTGGTTGAAATCAGCAATGCACTGAGGATGATTGCTTCAAGGTCGAAGTGTACAAATAAATGATTTTGTTAAAAATAAGTAGGTAGTAATAATAAGTAGAAATAGAAGAAAGTATGTACAGTGTTTTTACTTGAAATTGAAAATCTACCTACGAAGGGTGTTTATTCCGCTCCATTGTGCGAACGGAATGTTATGACGGGTAATGGGAAGAGAACAGAGTCCATAGTTTATACTTTAAAATCTATTATGTCAAAGTCATTCAAATTAAAATTTGAATAAAAATTCAAATACTTAAAAGAATAAATGATAAAATTATATAATCAAATATTTTCTAGAAGAAAATTTTATATTTATATATATTTTTTTTTACTAGATTGACAGTTTGTTATACTTTTTGTTTATTGTGTTATTCTATAAAAGTAATCCAGAAATAATTTCGATTCCTAAACATAAACCTAATAGGAATCTAAAATTTCATCAGGCTGAAATGTTTGAGTGTGTTGGGAGGGGTCAATTTATAAATTATTAATCATTATTTATTGTTCTAATTATTTAACCATTATAGTTAATAGATGAATAAGCTATAATTTTTGTTTCGAATTGGGAATTATTATTATATTATGTATTTACTTATACATAAAGCAATGCATAAATGTATTTGTATTGATGATTCTCTCATAGGCAAATTTTACAGATTGAGGATGTTTGGTCCCATTAGATTCGCATGCGTGTGCAGACTCATGACAGCAAATCTATTTCAATTGCGGTGGCATTGCGACCGCATACCCTCCATGGGAATTGCCGATATCACTGGATAATGTATTCAATGTGGATGTTGGTGGAGGCCACTATTTAAAATTGCCGCTTATGCGAGGAAATCGTCGCTAAAAGCCTCTTCCAAATTCGAATGTGTTCATTTCACACACTCCGTAATTAACAGTTTATCAGTGATATTCGTGGTAGCACCTTTAGTTGATATAGTTAATTTAAATTTATGACACAATGTAAAACCCATCTCGCATTTTGAAGCAACTTAAAAACATCAGTAAATTGGGACTAACTTTTACTAATGAACGTACAAAACCATTAAAAAAAATATTTCAACGAATGTAATGCAAATTAGGTTGAAAATTATCAAATCTTAGTACAAAAATGTGGGGGAAATGCAGGTTTTGGGAAATAAACTGTTCATACCTACGTTACTAGGTGTGAATAAATATAAAGCGTTTACACCAAGTTATGTTCAAACTCTGCATGATCGGAATTGATCTTGGCGTTCTAAATTTTGTTTCATGGTACAAGGTTAAATACTTTTACTAATGAACGTAAAAAAACTATAAAATAATTTTGACATTTCATTGAATGAAATGCAAATTAGGTTGAAAATTCTCATATCTTAGTACAAAAATGTGAAGGAAATGCAGGTTTTGGGAAATAAACTATTCATACCTACGATACTACATGTGAATAAATATAAAGCATATAAAGCATTTACACCAAGTTATGTTCAAAAGATCGGGATTAATGTAGGCGTTCCGAATTTTGTTTCATGGTACAAGGTGAAATTGAAAATGTTAGTAAAAATGACAAAAAGCGCGATCGTGCGAAAAATATTTCACATAATATAATATAAACGGAACGTTCCACGTCAACATGAACACAGCTCTGGACAAATATCGGAACATGTATTAATCAAGTATGAAATCCCAAAATCTGCATTATGATATCTATTTTCAAATGAAACGTTCCTTTTTTCAAAATTCAATATGGTGGATCCAATATGGAGGCTTGAACACCGACTCGTTGTGGTCGTTGTCAATCTAAATTGTACGCAATTGAGTGTAAGAGTGTCTTGGAAGCCGCGCAATAAGATTGTAGCAAAAAATATTAAAATTCAAAATGGCGTATTCAAGATGGCAGCCAAAATTCGAAAAAACATCTAAATCTAGTAAAATTTTGTATTGAGCTCGTCCAAGTCGGTGGTGACGAATAATTAAAAATGGCGGAACCAAAATGGTGTCCTTATGATCTAGTTTTCTGTTTTGAAATGAAATAGAATGTCGCAAAATAACTCATATACCGTTTATTAACAAGTTTTCGTGATCACTGACTACCAATTTAAAGTCAAAATGATCAAATATTCTGTGTTACATGAAATGATCCACCATTTTAAACATTGAATCCACCATTTCAAATACCAATTTTATGTCAAAATATTAACAAAAGGTGATACGGGAACAAAATTTACATTGCAGGTATGTTTATATTTTAGGTATGTTTGCAAGTACACGTATTTTCAATATTTTTTTTTGCTAAATCTATACAACTGAGAAAAAAATGGCATAAGATTGGTATGGTAAATATGGTATTTTAATTTTTTTATCGTTACAAACCCACCCATAAGTTTTGCCAGAAGCATTACCTAACACCCTGTGTGTTTGTGTGTGTATTTTGATACTAGGATAAAAATTTCTGCAAACCCAGTTTTCTGATTTACATGAAATGAAATGTCGCAAAATAACCCATATACCGTTGATAATGGTGGATCATTTCCCGTAAAACAGAAAATTTTATCATTTTTACTTCAAATTGGTACTTTCTGCGACCACGAAAACTTGAAAATATACGGTTTATAAGTCATTTTGCCATATTTCATATCATGAAATCAGAAAACTTGATCATATTGACTCCATCTTGTATCCCCAATTTTCAATTGTGCAATTTTACAGTCATATTAGCAGTAATCGACCTTCCCATGTATACTAAATTTTACTAGATTTGGCTGCGGTCTTGAATCCACCATATTGAATTTTTAAAATTTTGACTTGATATTCTTATTCCGCGATCTCAGAAACACGCTTACACTTCTAGATAAGGTTTGGTTAGGTTAGGCATCACAAACCACCAAACACTTAATTTTTTTATACAATTTAGATCGACAAAGCGATGCATGCTTTAAGAATCTATTTCTATTTACGCAACTAGTCGGTGTTCTAGCCGCCATATTGGATCCGCCATGTTGAATTTTTCAAAAGGCCACGTTTAATTTGAAAATAGACATCATAACGACGGTTTTGAGATCTTAAACTTGACTATTGGTTATTCCAATTGTTCTCCAGAGCTTTGTCCCTGTTGACGTGGAACGTCCTAAATATGATATTTTATCAAAAAAAATTAAACTGTACTTTATATACAGGGTATAGTCATTCTCCCACCAAACTTAACTTTATAATGATAAATGGAGAAAAAAGTGTTATGTAATTTTTTGTTCTAATATGCATAGTTTCTAAGAAAAAGCAAGCATTAATTTTTCAAAATCTTAATTGCGAAGGTACAATAAAAATAGGAATGGATACTTTAGTTTTTATTCTCGGGAAAAATAAAAACAAAGGGATAAAGATGCAGAAACAAAATTAACATTACGGCACGTATTTCCAACAATATTTTTCTACAGCATGTAACTGAAAACAAATGGTGTAAGAATTTTCAATGTTTTCTATCATTACAAACCTACCCTAAAGATTTGGAAGAAGCATTACCTAACACCCCGTATATGTGTATTTTGATACCACGATAACATTTTCTGCAAATCCAATGAAAAAAATTACTTTTTTGTAACAAACAACATTTTATAAACTACATTTTTCTACATGTTTTCACTAAATAAATTAAAAATATACCAATATGTTTAGTAATTTTTCTTGAAATAAAAATGGAATCCCGAAAATTGTCAGGATTATTTGTTATTTGCATCACAATTATAATTAAACATTTCGAAAATAAATATTTTATTAATATTACCCAATCCAAGACTTTTTGGAGTTTGGAGTTTTGGTTTTTTAATTTGGTTACATTTTTTTAATAAGTTTCGTGTAATTTTCTAAAATTTTTAGGTATTTGAGTAGTACATAGTAACAATATTTTACAGGCAATCGATTTTCGGCTCTCTCGCCTATTTGAGGAATATTCAGAGACTTTTCATTTCTTTATACAGCTTTTAAAATGCTTTTAAATTTTTTATGAAAACGAAGAAATATTATGTTCCCAATATCTGAACCATTAATTACTTTCGATATTTTAATTAGACATTTTGTATTTTGCAAACATTTCGACTTCATTTTTGCATATTGTCCTTAAAACTCCAAACAAATGTCTGGCAATTTCTAAAATCTATATTTGTATATTTTGATATCATATTTTTTTATTTAATCATATTTTATATTTTAATATATACATGTGTGTATTTTGATACTACGATAAAAAAAATGCAATTTCAATTAAAAAAAAATGTTTTTTACAATTTTAGCTTTCAGTAATTGTTGAAATTCATGGCAATGGCCTTTTGATATTCTGATGAAATATTCTGGATTTTTAACTATTAATTTGATGGAAAACAAATTTTGATGGAAATTCTGAATTTTTTATGAAATTTTGTGTAGTTAATACATATAACTTTTGTATATTTTCACAAATTTTTTTTTTCTTTTCTTTAAATTTTTTAATTTCTTCAGTTTCATAACAATTCCGTTGATTAACTGGTATGTTTTAGAAAATTTCAGAACAATTTAAAACTTCTATAATCTGTATCTGTACAGTTACATTTTATTATTTAAGTTTAAGGTTGTATATATAAATTACCAGTTATATATTTAAGGTTGTTATATTTAGTTCTTACTGGTAAATTTTATTTACCAGTAACTACTAAATATAACAACCTTAAATTTTATTACTTATTTTATGCTTTTTATGTTACCATCATTTAGTATGTATGGATTTATTAGAAATTAATGACATTTTCAGCTAACTGCCTGCACATCTTTTTTAAACTAGTATCATTTTTGTAGATTTTCTAGTTGCAAATTCTATGTTTTAATGAAATTACAATCTGCATAAATATTATGCCTATTCGACTTGCCAATGTCGTATACATTTTTTTATCTGCCACTTTTCCACAACATGTTCGTTTCAAACAATAATAAGTATATTATGATACAAGTGCATAAGAGAGCCTTAACGGCGCAGTGCTTGAAAGGCCCTTATACAGCTGTATTATACGTTGATTTTTATTATGCATAGCCCTCAATGTGGAAATAAAGAGAAAATAGGAACATTTAAATTCATTTTACAAGGTATTTACGCACATATCTTATTTTATTCGTGGAAAGTTGACATTGGTTGCATCAATGTCATCTGCTATAGACGTCAGTGTCATCAACGAAATTCTGAAGGTTGAAACTGCTACATTCCAAATAACCAATAAAAAGTAGTATGAAGCTTCTGGTTTATGGTTTTCGGAAATCTAGCAATAGTAAGTCTGTATTTATATTTTTACATTTTACAAAACTAGTACTGCCGGACTTTTATTGTCAATCAAGGATAGTCAATAAATGGTTTGATAATAGGCAATCTTAAAACATGCAGTGCTTGCAAGATGGCATTCTGAAACGCGTATTAGTTCGATAACCAAAGATTGTGGTTCAGATATGAAAAATATATATATTTCGCACTAAACAAACATTACGTCAGAAGATAGAATTCTATAGATTTTCTTTGGGTTATTTGAATTATAATAATGCTTACCATTGAAAAATTTTCATTTATTTTCCTTTCATTTCGTTGATTTTTTAACAAAAAAAAGACTGAAATTGTCTTTTCTCGTTGCTTTGCAAATATCCTCCCGAATATAAAATTCATTACGAACGTGAACCTGGGAAGAATCCCACTCCCACCCCAAACAGAAAAAGCTATTTAAATTTAATATACATAATGCATTCCAGATAATATGATTTAAATTTCGCAAATCAAAGTGGGCGAGGGGCGTGGGAAACTTAAAAAAGTTTGATGAAATCCCGCAATGTGTACGGAACTTTATGGACCCTTATCAAGAAACACGGGAGAATACGTTCGCAGCAACAAAAGGGATAAAACGGGTACTTTTCGTTTGTTGCGCGGCGGCATAATGTATTTTATCAGCGAATGTGGGGATAATAGAACAATGCCACTCCGGGCGTTGGAAAAAGTTCACCAGTCGCAAAACTCCTAGCGTGTGCGAATTAATTAATCTCGAGTTAATCAGCGATTAACTGGAGATATTTCGGAGTAATTTATGCAAATCGCGTCGGTTTGTAAATTAAAATCGTGTACGGGTAAATTAAAAATGTTAATTTCACGCCAAGTGAATTAAATTGCAAAGTAATGTTTTTGTTAGTATCAATAACACAACACAAACAATGAAATATTTAATAAAAACTAATGTTTTTGATAGAATCAATAAAACAACACAATGAAATATTTTATAAAAACTAATTAATTTAAATTTAATCATAATCTCTATATTCACCTTAATTTCCTCCAAAAGTTGCCGCCTTGAAAGTAGTTTCCGAATCAGTAGTCCTGAAAATAAACATATCTGTATTAGCATTTTGTGTGTATTCAAGAATTAGCTAATTTAGATCGAAGAGTTTATTAATTTGTTTAATTTGTCATTACGTTTACCGTTTCTCGGATGCAATCCTGATATACATGTGTCAATCCGCATTCTAGCAAGCAAGCTCCAGCTATTAAATTAGAAATACTTCACTTCTAATTAATCGCTTGCTGTACGTGTATGGGTGCCTTTTTGCTTCCAGTGTACGCGTGCACAAATTAAACGCAAATCCGACGACGGGTTCATCGAGTTTTAATGCGTCGTTACGGTTTGAAACAGTTATTCGGTCGGAATTTGTTAAGGTAATTAACGACTGCATCGGCGACAGCATACATGTACACACACATCTATGGTCACATTCACGCTCACCAAATATTTAGTTGGTGAATAATAATTTCGGCGGCGTACGTTGGTTGGCGTAAAGATGTAATTAAGATTGAGTTGGGATTAAGGTCGATTATTTGAACTCAAGGATGGAACAGAAAAAAAAAACTAATTGCTTCTAAATTATTTAGGCTGCTTTCGATGTGGATTCAGACTTAAATTAATTCTATTTATAGAGGGAATTGCTGATAAGCTGGTTTTAACTGGAAGCTTTGAAATTTAGATTCAACTCGGAATATATTTTTGTTCTAATATTACCATTTTAACAGTAATTCATATGTTTTGAGCTTACAGAAATCATTTCTAAATGATTCTAGAATAAAATACGAGAACTGCATACGACTAAATCAGGGGCGGATGGGCAATATACAAGCGGCCCGGAAATTAACCTTTGTCGGCCCATTTTAGATTCTCATAAAAGTGCAATAATACCATATACTGGCAAGTTATACAACTAGACGATCGAAAGTAATCGATTATACGAGACGTATTGCCTGAAACACTTTGTTTTAAAGGCAATACGTCGAGATTCGAGTACTTTTGATCATCGAGTTGTATACGTAGATTTTTTCATGAACAAAATGAAAAATACTCATTTTTTAAATGGTACACCCTGTATATAGCATCATATTCTGAGTGCTCATCTAATGAGCTAGTCAATAGTAGCATATGGACTATAATCTAATAATACTTTTTAATAGGTAAATAACGATCAATTTCGATATGTTTTAGCCATTTGAAAAAGCAAAATTCGATCGTTGTTTCAGAATACCCTGTATATTCAACGTGACTCCAAATATTGTGAATGTTTTGGCACATTACTTGGGTATTTGCATGCCCAGATTATTTCATTGATCTCTTATAATAAGATTTTATTGAATGATTTTCCAAGTCCATTATTTTTCGTTAAATTTGATTAAAGTGTGAATAACTTGGCAACTTTGCATATGATCCCTAAAAATAAAACTGATTTGTGAAGCCCACATGGACCAGATTCAAAAAATGATTGAAATTTCAGGATGTTCCATTTATAAATGAGATCAAATGTTATGTCCCGGATTAGGGTTCACTCTGTACACTCTAAAATAATTTAAAAAAAGGAGCACATCAAGAGTCCTATAACTTCAAATCAGAGTTTTTCCTAAATTTTCATTAGTCTAGCAGCAATGGCCCGAGCGAGGATAGGTGGGCCACCCTGTATATACTACCAGTAAGTACTCCCCATAAAGAAGAAATCAATATAAAAAATAGTACCATATAAATTTTTCATAATGAAAATTTATAATCTAGTCGAAAATATTGAATAGAAAAAAATAGCCTGCCTATTTCGCGATCTCAATTTAATTATTTCCAATGAGACTGCTTTCAATCACATTAAATAAAATATGAAAAAGGAGGCGGAAAGACCACATAGGTCGAAGCCTAATAAAGATTGTCTACTACTACTACTATGAAAAAGATTAGGTAATTAAAATTAGTCATGCTTTGACTAAGAAAATGTTTTCCAATGAGACTGCTTTAAATCATATTAAATAAAATATGAAAAATATTAAGTAAATAAAATTAGTCATGCTTTCACTAAGAAAATTGTAAATTACAATATCTTCATTATAAATTAGAAAAAGTTTATTTAGATCTTACAATTTTTTTTCCATTATTGGGTTTCTTTCCAGAAAGCATATCCCTCACAAAGTTGTTAAAATGTTCATAGTTATTTGCAGAAAATTTATTGAAAATGAAACAAATTTTAATAATTAAAAACATTAAAATGTAATTTTCAACGTTACTACTTACAAATTTTAATTTTTAATTGCAAAATATTAATCGAAACACAAAATTGTCATCTGTACTGTACAATTTATATTGAAAATAATAATAATACATAAGTTTAAGGTTTTATCAATTTCAATATATAAAAAAAACAAACTTAAACAACCTTTAATAATAATAATAATGTTTACTAGTGGGAGAACCTATAATATACACATAAAGAAATATAAAAACTTACTAAATTATAATTAATTTGCAATTTTTTTAATGACAGTACAAAATTTGCATTATAAATTCCAAAACTCACTGGGCATAACAAATCGTCATGATATATGATTGAATTTAGTTGGAAATTATGTTTTCTTATAGAAAAGTTGTGTTCTTATTGAAATTATTATTGTAAATACCAAAATATTAAATATATTAAATTTCAATGTTTCATTAAGACCTGAAATTTGGAGTAAAAACTCAAAGCATATAACTCACTAAGTTATTAATATTCTGACAGATATTTGCAAATCTTTTGATAGAAAATACAAAATTATTTATAAAATTACAAATAGAAATTATGACATTTTCGTTGCAAATGAAAAATTTTGAATGCAAATTGTCCACATTGTCTTTACAAATTAAGAAATTTTATTACAAATTGCATATTCATCATACTACAAAATGCTCAATCAAATGATATAATTTCGCTTGTAAATTACAACGAATGTTGCATTTCTATTTAACATAACAAGATTTGCATTAGCATTTATTTTAGTATAATTATCAAAATTTTCATAAATTATAAAGATGAATGGAACCTAGCGAGTATTTTCATTGGAAATTATAACACCTTTCCCCAGAAATAGTACTCCTTGCACAGCTATTAACCATTTCATAGAAATTAACAAAAAATATAAGGTGTAAAATTGGTTTGCTTGTGAATTTTAAAAAATTCAACAAAAACTATGAAATTTTCGTAATTTTATCTACAATTTACAAACATTTCTTCGAAAACTCTATAAATAGTAATAACATTATGATGAGTATTACGAAATTTTGATGATGGGTTTAAATATTTCTATAGACATTGTGGAATTATAATTGTTAAGTACAAATTGCAAATTTTTTATTATAGATACAATTTTTCAATGGTATTAGAAAACAATCATCAACTAATGAATTCGTTTTATTGGAATTATGTAATTTTCGTTGTTACTTTCATCATTCATTATGCTAAATTACAAAATTGCAATAGCTTTTGAAAATTATATTGTAAATTGATAAATTTCATTATAAAATGTACAATGTCATTTTCATTTGCAAAATTTGTAATAAGCTATTAAAATGTTTATAGTCTGTTACTTGTAGAAAATTTAATGAAAATAAACTCAATGGAAATAGAAAACAATCATGAACTAATAAATAAGTTTTATTGGAATTATTTAATTTTCGTTGTGATCATTCATCATTCTAAATTACAAAATTGCAAAAGCTTTATGAAAATTTTATTGTAAACTCATAAATTTTACTATAAAATGTAAAATATCATTGGAAATTTCAACGTTCGTATTATAAATTACAACATTTCAGCGGCGATTATGAGAATTTTACTGTAAATTTTCAAAATTTCATTATAAAATGCACAATGTCATTTTCATTTGCCAAGTTTGTATTAAGCTGTTAAAATGTTTATAGTCTGTTATTTGTACAAAATTTAATGAAAATAAACTCAATGGAAGTAGAAAACAATCACCAACTTGTAAATAAGTTTTATTGGAATTATGTAATTTTCGTTGTGACTTTCATCATTTAATATTTTAAATTACACAATTGCAATAGCTTTATGAAAATCTTATTGTAAATTGATAAATTTCACCATTAAATATAAAATATCATTGGCAATTTCAACATTCGTATTATAATATACAACAATTCAGCAGCGATTATGAAAATTTTATGTAAATTGCCAAAATTTAACTATAAAATGCACAATGCATTTGCATTTGCAAAATTTGTATTAAGCTGTTAAAATGTTTACAGTCTGTTACTTGTAGAAAATTTAATGAAAATAAACTTTCAATGGAATTAGAAAACAATCATCAACTAATAAATAAGTTTTATTGGAATTATTTAATTTTCATTGTGACTTTCATCACTCAATACTCTAAATTACAAAATAGCAAAAGCTTTATGAACATTTTATTGTAAATTGATAAATGTCACTATAAAATGTAAAATATCATTGGCAATTTCAACATTCGTGTTAAAAATTACAACATTTCAGCAATGATTATGAACATTTTATTGCAAATTGCCAATATTTCACTATAAATTGCAAAATGTCATTTGCATTTGCAACATTTGTATTAAGCTGTTAAAATGTTTATAGTCTGTTATTTGTAGAAACTTTAATGAAAATAAACGCAATGGAATTAGAAAACAATCATCAACTAATATATAAGTTTTATTGGAATTATTTAATTTTCGTTGTGATCATTCATCATTCAAAATTACAAAATTGCAATAGCTTTATGAAAATGTTATTGTAAATTGATAAATTTCACTATAAAATGTGAAATATCATAAGCAATTTCAACATTCGTATTATAAATTACAACATTTCTGCAGCGATTATGACAATTTTATTGTAAATTGTCAAAATTTCACTATAAAATACAAAATACCATTTGTATTTGCAAAATTTGTATTAAGGTGTTAAAATGTTTACAGTCTGCAGAAAATTTAATGAAAATACACTTCGCTGGAAATTACGAACTTTTCATTGGAGATTACAAAATTTTCATTTGAAATTATGAAATTCTTATTATAAATACCATTAGCAGTAGCAAGAACATTTATTCCATATTCAGGTACACATCTACAGCATACATAATACATATAATAATAAAATATTGATTGAAGATAGATAGATATATGATATACGATGTGATGATATATGGAATGGGCAATGAATGAAAAATTTACGTTTAAAAAAAATGAAAAATCTACATATTCCTTACAAATAATAAAAAAACTATTTTACATTGCAAAAACCTAATCAAGTCACAAAATTGTCAATCAAATTATGTCATGTCGATTGTAAATTAAATTTACAAAAATTTCATAATTTTCATTAAATTTTTTTCTTATTACCCACCAAAATTTTCATAAATTACAATTATTAATGGAACCGGCGAATTTTTAGTTGAAAATTATAAGGACTTTCTACACTAATTATATTCTTTACAAAAATATTTAATATTTCATAAAAAAATTTAAAAAATATTAAGGAAATGGACGAAAAACCCCCAGTTCAAAAAGGGAGTGGCGAAAAAGTTAGGGGATAACTGTGTTAATACATTAGGTAAAAAAATTTTCTTTGGCAAATTATCAATTAACTTGTCGTCGGGTCTGCCAACCTAAATTTCTGGGACTTGCCGGCCCAATATTCGGCGGGCCTACAGACCCACCGGGAAATTTCCCATTTTCCCATATGGCCAATCCGCCCCTGACCTAAATGATTTATTTCAATTAGATCTATCTATTTATTATTAGATTTAATTCACTCTTGTATTAACAATTCTATGTTTATTCGTTATATCTGGAGAATGTGTGCCTCAAGGTATACAATCTGTAATTAATTTCGTGTCTAATTATGAGTTGCAATAATATTAATGGTTATCTTATCTGGAAACGAAAGCGATTCATCACCATCGCCGCGGGACAAAAGGACGTGAAATATTTTTTCACTGTCAAAAATGATATGACTTAGTTCCGGGTGAAATATTAAGTGAGGAACAATGCTTAAATAATGCATAATCTCCGGGCGTCCTTCGCTTGCTCCCTCTTCTGCGCGAGAGGGAAATATGTGGGGCATCCGTTAAGAAACGTGGATAGAAAAAAAGTGGATGGTCGGGTTCATTCTCACCCACGATCTCATCTATCGGAGTCTATTGCATGTCCCCGAGGGCTCTTCGGTCAGTGTATCAGCCGTTATTGGCGTGACGTGGGTTCGACGGTTTGCGCCCCAAGCGAAACACCGCCGCTGCCGTACCATAAAGTACTTGTGCTTGTGCCTCCCTCGCCACAGTCGAAATCCCGACATTCAAATCGCTCGCCCGTAAATATAAATCCGCGCGCATTCAATTACATCCTCTTATTCGCCACTTATACAGCAACGATCTTGTAAAATCCACTTAATATGTAAAGTATATATTTAATGATTGGTGTGGGGGTGCGTTCCTTGTTTCAATTTTATTGCTGCAAAACGGGAAAATGCGAGCGGCACACGAATTAACCGCATTTTATTGCTCTATAAAGTTTATCGCTTTTTAAAATGACACGCTAAAATTAACGCCGGACAATTTTGTTATTTTATTGCGGATGTAAAATTCATTGGAAGACTTAAATAAATGCCACGCGGCACACTTTTACAAATTTTGGCCCAATTCTCAAGCCACATATTGTTTCGTATAGTAATTATTGTAATTTCAACATTTTTTATCTGATGATCATGAATTCAACTCCTTAAATATATTGCAGTACCTTCTACAAATAATGCTTCAATGTAGTAAATTATCTCGGAGAATATTTGAAAATAAAAATATATAACGATACAAGTGCATAAGTGTTTCAAGCACGCACGTAACTAGAAAAGACAAGAAAAGAAGTAGCGGGACAAGAGAACAACTATATGTCAAATCAATCAAGATCATTATAATCAGACAAGATAGATGAAAAGAAGCTTAAGTGAATGAGTCATCTTTGCAGAATGGACAAAGGAAGACAGGTCAAGAAGATTTGGAAGCCAAGAAAGGCGGTAAAAATATTAGAGGAAAACCACGAGCATCCTGGCTAATAGCGTTATTGAAATACTTAAGAAGAAGGGGACAAGGTGGAAGTTAGCTTCCTTTCTCCTTAGAACTTGACAATAATTACAAAAAATAGAAGAGAATGACGAATTGTTGCTGAAAAGAGTAATAAAACGTAACAAACCTCTACACCTGTATGGCAAAAGAGGATTAAAGATGATGATGATGATTTAGATCACGGTTAAAATCATTTGATTTTTTTGTAATAAATTCTTTAATTTTAGATTTTTTTTCAAGTGTTATTGCACAATCAAAAAGTGACTCGGCAACAATCAAAAGCGTAAGAGCGAAATGATTGCCGGCGAATTAATTTGAAGTGCTGTCGAAATTAATCCTGACGTCTGTCCTCCTTTTGATAGCCGCACGCATGCTGATGCAATTACAGACCACCAGGGGGTGTTGCTGCTTGTAACTCGATTAAGAATGATTCATAATTGTGGGACCCCAACTGCACCGATAATTATCCCCGCACAAAAAACCGGCCGCTCGTGGGCAATTTGCGTTTTTTGGCAATCAGTTTTACTGCACGCATTTAATGCAATATATTTCATGCGCGGGGCGAAAAAACGTTGCGGTAATTAATTTAATTTCGAGTAATTATAATTAGTGCGCATTTTGGGGGGTAGAAAAAGCGTGATTGCGCTTTTTTTCAGTAGTCCAAGAATGGTGGATGTCATACATGCAATTGCAGCATACATCGTTAGTAAGCGTGAAGCTTGGCGTGTTATTAAACCCCGAGGGCAATAAAAATGCCCAGCAGCATAACAAAATAAACTGATATGGCGAAAATATAATTTTTGCAAACATTTTTGAATACCAGATTTTGAGGTCTTCAGAGTCCAGTAAGAAGTGATATAGGGAAAATATGATTTCATGAATATTTTTGAATTCCAAATTTCATTCGTTTGCAGGTCTTCGGGGTCCAGTAACAACATTTTTGAATAATGTCTCTGTATGTGTGCAGATGGGAAAACATTTTGTGGGCAATTGCAGTGTACATCTTTAGTTAGCACAAAACTTTGCGTGTTAATAAACCCTGAAGGCAATAACAATACCCAGCAGAGATAAAAGCATGACATAAAGAAAAACTGATGTGGAAAATATTGTTTTCGAGAACATCTTTGAATACCAAATTTCATTCGTTTTGAGGTCTGCCGAGTCCAATAAAAACATTTTTGAAAATTGTCGATTTGTGTGTGTGTATTTGTTTGTATGTGGATGTGATAGCTTTTTGTGGACGCGATGTGAAACATCTTGAACTGTAGATTTAAGGCAGATTCATAGATTTCTTACGCGACGCAACGCTACGCTGTGATAATGCTATCGCCATGGGCATTTTCAATAGCGCTCAATGTGCTTTGAAAATGCCTCTATCGATAGCATTGTTACAGCGCAGTGTTGCGTCACGTATAAAACTATGTATTAGCCTTAAATCTATACATTATAAAAAATCTTTTGTATTCAAAGAATATTTGACTGACACAATTAAGTTTGTAACTCCCAAAGTGGCGGGTATTTATGTAAATTCTGGAAATTTTCACGACAGCTTACTGAACCCAGGACCATTGGGTCTTAGAATGAGCGATTGAGGAGCGAAACCGGCAGTGTAATAATTAAAAATCTCGCAATTTGCAAATTTGCGCTTCGGTTCGTCGCTTGATCCAGCATAGGATCTCCAGCGCCATGTTACATAATTGCATGCTATTTCCTTCAGGTTGTAAATTTTTTGAAACCGCTTCCGGAATTTAAAAGCTAGATAATTGATTATTATGTTCTCAAAAATTTGTTACAATATCTTATGAAACCATATAGTTATCCATAAGTAAATTCAAAATATTGCCTTTAAAAATATTACTCGATAATTGAGTTAATAACTTAGGAAAACAACCAATTATACGTATATTTATCTCCTAACGAATAAGTTTTTTCTTGTCTTGTAAACGTAGAGATAGATTTTGTACTTGTATGGTATCTTATCTTTCATTTTGAAATGCCTTTGTTTTTGTTTTTAGATTTTATTCAGATTTCCATAAATGATCCAATTCCATGACCTTGAAATTTAACTTAAAAGTCAAATTCAAAGTCATCACCAGATGGCGTCCATGTAGCCATATAACTTTTGTTACAGTCAATTTTTGCTACCAAATATAGTTATTTGCGTGGATTGATTAAGATGGCCTACCCTGTATAACTGACGGTATCTCAAAAACTAGCCTGTCAATATGAATGCAATTTTACAGTCACGTTAACTGATAGACTGGTACATAACATATGTAACTATTTTAATATTCAATGAACAATTATTAAGATATTAGAAGTTTTGTTAGAGGCTACTATATTTTGAGGCGATTTTAAATGTATCTGCCATATTTATCATACATGCGCGATGGTATCTCAAGAACTGGTGCATGAATCTGAATATTTTTTTTATGATATTAAGTGATATACTAGTACATAATATGTATAATAATATAATTATCCAATAAGCAGTTCTTAAGATACTTCAATATATCTTCTGAGACTGCGATTTACACCAACTTTACTGATACTTTACTGATAATATCTCACGAACTGGCGTATCAATTTAAATACAATTTTGTATTTATATTAAGCAATATGCTGGCGCATAATATGTGGAATTAAATTAATATCTAATGAGAAATATTTTGGAAATTTCGATTTTTGTTAAACGATTTTGTGGCAATTGTATGTATACCTCCCATAATTAATATACATAAGCAATGGTATCTCGAGAACTGACGTATAAACGAGATTGCATTTTTTTGCCGCTGTTAAATGATGTAGAAGCATATAATATGTGTAATTAAATAAATATCCTATGAGCGGTTCTTAAGATATTTCAATATTTGTTTGAGACTAAGATTTTACTCAAATTTTACTGATATATCAGTGACACATGATCAACAGTGATCGTATTTTAAGAACTGGTGTATCAATTTAAATTCAATTTTGTACTGATATTAAGTGATATACCAGTACATAATACATGTAATTTAATTAATATCCAATAATCAATATTTTATCCAATAATAATGTGAAGTAATTTTTCGCGGAAGAGTTTATTGTCCCAACATATCCCATTAATGTATAAACTCTGTCTGTTTTCTCTAACTTCCGCTTTTTCACATCAAAATCTCTATCAGGGGGCAAAAACTCGGAAGATATTGATATTGAAATCTTGCAAAAATAAACATTTTCACATACAGAGAGTTTTTTTATTGTGCAACATAGGGTTAATAATTTTTATACTGATACTTATACTCTTCTGTCATAATGATAGCAATGTATCAAAACATATTTTTTTAAATGCAACATACAAGTAAAATTAATTCTCTGTGAGGAATATATTATAGTTTACGAAGTGAAGAATGTTAAACTAACGTTTGCAGCATGAATCCATTTGAATAACTGAGCTCTCTCCTCAGTTTTATTCATTGTTCATTTCGTAAACTGTAATATTTGCCTCACAGAGAATTACTTGTATGTTGCATTTAAACAGAGACGCTGTGATATATTCCTGTCATTGTGACAGAAGTTTGAAATGATGAACCCTATGCTGCACGATAAAAAAAACTCTGTATCCTGTATTACCTTCAGTTGCAACTCACTTCATTAATATATCGGGTCAAGTTATATATAATAATGAACGAAATTGGTGGTACAAAATTCAACTTGTGTGTAGAAGAAGGAGCAATTTTAGATGTAAGCTTGTTCAGATATTTAATTAATCATGTTATTTAAATTTACATTCTCATACATTAACTTACACAAAATTTACGGTTAACTTAATTTAATTAACCACATTTACCTGCGATCAACGTCAAATTTATATAAAACTCATGCCTAATCATACTACCAAATGAACGTACTGCAGACGAATTTTTATATTATTATAATTTTCCGTGTCTAATTATTTTAGGACGTAATTAAATTTAATCGACCGTCGCGCCGCAAATGCGTTATAATATCACATAATCATTTAACGTACAGGTGGGCTGCGTAGCAAAGGGCTCCCCAATTAATCTAATTTCCCTAAATTCACGCAATTTATGCCGGGCTTAATGGGGTGCACACCTCGGCCGCCTGCCGTGAAAAAAAAAGAGTTTACGCTTCTTTAACTTCTTACTGTGCCCGAAAATTCCGCACTTTATCGCGCTTTTTCATTATTAATTTTAGAATTTCTTTCCAGGGCAATTGAGAGCACCGTTCATCTCTGCGGAAATTAAAAATTGATAGGGCGAGCCCACAGCCTGCAATGTAATTAATCTTTTGCACGTATCTACGAGTATTTGCATCGTCCATTTTTAATAAATCCGCGTTCGCCCGTTTTAACATGAAAAAAATAGTGTAAGGCGTATCGGGTAAATTTCGGGCATACATATTTTGCATTTATGTTGCAACAGAAAATTACATAGCTGATGTTAGTTGGTGTTAATTTTTATAAAGTCGATAGGTTGTGCTGAATAATTGAGGTATTTGTAAATATAGACGTTGAATTTAAAATGCAGCAGCTATTTACTTTTGGTTGCATGATATATGTATACTACACACTGCACAGTGCACACACTATCCTAGAACGTACACGGCATCAATAAAAATAAACATAAATTCTGCATGTGCAACGTATTACGTCTATAGGAAGCCTTTGTCCACCAACGGCAAACTATCGTTTGTTTATATATAATTTTATTATTAGGAATTCCACCCCAATTCAATTAACAGTCACAGAAATATTAGCGTGATATCCGTAGGGGCGGCCACTTCAATTCGACCCCCAGGGGAATAACCCATTTATTTTTTTATTAATACAACACCCATTTTATTGTACGTGACGCCCATATTGTCCGCAAATGTGCGGCACGGGAAGGAACGGTAATAGTTTCTCGAGATCCCTAGAGCAAATCCTTTTAGGCCCGCGCCGGAATTTATCCAGGGGCGGCGGATTGGGGGCGGCCGGGGGTTGCACACGTACCGCATCAGGTGGGCCGGCGTATTAATATCGATGGCCCTTGAAGAGCGCGCCTAAGTGCTCTCCGCCAAATCCAAGTGTAATTGGAGACTTTATGGGCGATTTGCCTCGCATCACTTAAACGGTTTTTCCTGTTGCAGGTAAATTGCCTCGGTGGCACGGAAATTGAGGAAAATACAATTTACTTTGCACTTTCGGTGTTACTTGATGCATATGCAAGAATAAAATATGTGTACTTCCAAAGTGAAGATGCTAGAGTTGAAACTGAAGATGATACAGAGAGTTTTTTTTTATAGTGCATCCTAGGGTTAATCATTTAAATAGTTACATACATCTGTCACAATGACAGGAATTATCAAAGTGTTTTTTTTTAATGCAACATACAAGTAATTTTCTGTGAGGCAAACATTACAGTTTACGAAGTGAACAATGTATAGAACTGAAGAGAGAGCTCAGTTATTCAATTGGATAATGCTTTAAACCTCAGTTTAACATTGTCCACTTCGTGAACAGTAATATATTCCTCGCAGAGAATTGATTTTACTTGTATGTTGCATTTAAAAAAAAACTTTGATACATTGCTATAATTGTGACAGAAGCGTATAAGTATTAGTATAAAAATGATTAACCCTTTGTTGCACAATAAAAAAATGCCTGTATGTGAAAATGTTTACTTTTGCCATATCTCGTTTGACATCTATATCTGAGTAACTTCTTATTAAAAACTAAAAATGTCTGAAAATATGGCAACATAAGAAGGATTTAAATTGTTCAAAAATTCGCAGTCTCTAGAACAGAGGTCCTCAAACTTTTTAGAAATTTAATTTATTAATTTTCTTAATTTTCTAAAACATCAACAAAACTTCAATCAACAAACACAAAAAACAAAAGAGATACCAAATACTTCAAGAAAGATGTCTATTTCAAATTTTATCCAAAATACTTTTTCTCTGCTATTGCCAGGAGTGATGACAATTGATTTTCCCGATAAGATTTCCAATTCCAACAGAAAAGTTCCAATTGCTGTGAAGAAAATGGCACATATCAAGAAATCTCACAAGATTGTCGACCAAAATTCAGAAATTCAAACCTTTTTGAGAAATATTTTTAGATTTGGAATGGGGAACATCTGTGATTTGGTAATCACTTGGTGAAACATATTGATTAAGGAGATTTAACACTTGGGATAAGTTTCACATTTTTTTTTAATAGAAATAACTCTATTGTTTCGGTAGTTAATTCAGAATAGTATTCATTTGCTCTTGAAAATGGTTTAAACACCGAAACAATTGTAGAGTTATTTCTGTTCAAACAATGGTGAAACATATACCTCGTGTTTTTTTCAAATCTCCTTAAAGTTAGTCACGTTTTTCTAATCAAATATTGGAAAATTACATACGTAGGTTATTATTTAAGGGTTACGTAGCATACGTAGGTTATTATTTTATTTAAGGCAGAAAAACCCAAGTTCGAATGATATTTAACATTCAGACTCCTTTTGACATACCCATCTGTCATCTGTGTCATTATATTTAGTTAGCTGGTATGCTGTTCTGTGCAATATAATGTTACCGAACTCACCTAAATAAAGTTAAGAAATATAAATAATTTTACTTTATTTTTTCAAAACTACTTATATGTGACTTGTATGTGTGGGTTGTTTCTGAAATAAGTAATTCAAGTATTTTTTACTAATTTGAAACAACATATGTACGAAATTTTATTGGTTTTTTAAGTACACATCGGACAATTTGAAAATATAACTAATTTGAGTGCTTAGAGAACTATTAAAAGATACTAAAATCTGAATGTAGGTAATCAATCTCTAAATTTTCCAGAATATTAATCTAATTTGAGACAATCAATATCAAATACTGTGAATTTTGCATTTATTGTTTTGAAGTGAAATTTTGTGGCTCTGCAAGGTTAAAATATTATATATTTGCTAAATATTAGAAAATGCAAAAATCAGAATATATTTCATATCAAATTTCTTTATAAATTTACACTGGACTGGAGTCATTTAAGCAATTTTAAATATTATGAATTATATACGTTTTAGATTTGTATAATAAAAAATCAACATTTTATCTATTACATTTTATATAATAATTTTTTATGGTTCAAAGTTCTGTATATACGATATTGTATCAATTCTTTTGGTTGTAGGATAACTAGATTGTCTACCATCTACCAGAGTACCATAATCTGCAAAGACTACAAAATACAATGTATTCCCAAAATCTGCTCCAATTTACCAATAAATATTAAACCTAGGTTGCTAATCAGTAAATGTTAATACCACTAGAGATGAAGTTGAAAGACTAAAATAAAAATATAATATAAATATATTATAATCTTATGTTGTTTTGTATTTTAAAGTACTTATTGGTATTTTTTATATTTGTTTACAGATTTGTTTCTTATTTATCATCTTCTTAATTGTTTTTAGCCTGGTGTATATTTTTTATGACTATTAATTTGGTATTTTTATGTTGGCAGTTTTAATTTATGTAGCTTTTATATTGTTTGTCGTTTTTGAAAAACAAAAAATACAAATAAAAAGGTAAATAAAAAAAGCTTTTATATAAATATTAAAAAATACCAGTAAGTACTTCAAAATACAAAAAACATTAGATTATAATATAATATAAAAAATAACTGATAAGTTTAACTGTATGTTTTGTAATATGTTTCTATCTTCTTCTTTGGTCCTATTACTCCACCACGGAGTTTAGGGCATCTTTCGATGTTTCTGTGACTGATGTAACAATAAAATGTCGTCACCATTTAACATTTATTTGTAATATGTCTAAATGCATTTAAATTTTGTAGCTATATCTGCTAGATACGAAATAAAAAGATATTTATTTATAAATAACTGGTAGAAATTGATGAAACACTAATTAAAATTATAATATTATTACAAAATGCAAAAATTGCAATACACCCCCATTTCTAGATTTTGCAGAAACCTACACATTTCCTAAGTAACTAGGTAAATATATCAAGCAAAATAACGCTTTGGCTTCCATGCTCAACTTACTATATCGAATTGTTTTCGGAGTGTTTCTATTTCTGTGTGTTTAGTTTTAAAGATTGGCATGTTGGCCGAAAGCTTCGCCCTAATCGGTGATAAACAAACGCAAAAACCAAAACAGCAATATCTCAAAGTGCGTACACGCACAAAAAGCGTGGGTCGGCACACAAAACAACAGCATTCCATTTCGGTTAGTGTTAAGGGCTGCTTCGTGTCGCCTCTTCCGAATTCCAGACAATAGTGTTCGACCCGTGTCGGTGCATTAAAGCAGGAAAAACTGATAATCGGCAACTTCATAAGACAGAGTCATTAGGGCCCAGACTTGGGGTGGGCTGCAAGTGCGTCTGACTACAAGGGGTGCATCCATAGACGGCTCGTGGGCGCGTCACGAACGCGGGAGCTTTCCGTTTCCTGGTGTGTTATTAATTGAATCTTCGGGTGGGTTTATTTGTATAGGTGCAGTATTGTGTGGGTGATTGATTCACGGCTGTTTTTATTTGAATCCCTGAGTGGCTTGTGTTGTTGTTGCCGGGTAAATTTAGAAGGCTACGCCCATGGCTCGCCCTAATCTTTAATGGATAAGACGTTTTTGGGTAAACGGCGGCAGTTTTAACTACATCTTTGACACCACTTAGTTATGAAGGTCGTAAATTAAACATCCGCCGCCACCGATACCCGTAAATTCTGGACGACTTAATCGCTCCGAAGCAAAAATAAAGTTTTTGATAGCGCCGTGAAAGCGAGATGTACTTTATTTTTATTATTATGCCCGTGTTAGCATGTGGAGCTACAAAAGTCTTTATGTCCCGAAGTTTTATCAGCCCGTCCTATTTTTAATCTCCTTTGAGGTTCTATATTTATCGTAGCGTCAATATTTTCGGCGCCGCGTTATCAATTATAACTTTCCCTAATTAAGGTGGGATATAAAAGCCCAATTTAGAACCCCCGAGCATCATTTATATATAGATATTGGCGTTTCTGCTATACATATCGTTCATCCTCTGTAAACACACCTTTCGTATATATGTATTTTTTCCGAGCAGCGGACGCAAATAAAGCATTATTTGTAGACAGATGTTTTATTATTTTATTTATAAAAGCCACAGGGCGTATCATATCTGCATTGTCATAAATTCCCTGCCGCTGCAATGAACAAGGGTGGCGTACCTTTGAATGCAGCGAAAAACGCGCCGCGCTCATATTTCATTTAAAACAAGTAATTAAAGTTAATTAGACACTTATATGGAATTAAACCCCACTAGTTAGTGCAAGCCCAAAATGAAACTTGGCGGCAGCAAGTGCATTCGCCAAATTCTTGAAATCCTGAGTGTTATTAAACAAAGTTACACACTGAAACGTCAGATAAACACCAACTACTTAAGACTCGAGTGAAATTCCGCGCGAATTCCTGGGGAAGTCATTAAAAAATGAGCCAATTAAACCGGAACCCGGTCCTGTCCAGGACTTGCATTAATACCGCGCGTAAAAGATGGGAGACAAATTACAAAATAAACCAAGGACCGGCTATATTTCACCCGGTGCAAGATGCGCCTTAGCGAAATTGCATCTCTCATAACACTGTTACCCCCAACCCCTGGATGTTCCCGGATAAATGAAAACATCCCGGCGCACTCCGGCAGGAGTAATAAATGTTGTTTACATATTTGCAACTTAAGTTTCCAAAACAGCACGCCTGAATGGGGAAGATGCGCGCCAGGGTGAATTAATTTCGCCCAGCATTAAGTGAGCAAGACCCGATTTTTCAATAAGTCGTTTTGATGAATTGCAGCAAGTTGCAGCTGAATTTGTTTACAGGGATTACTGTTTCATAAATATGCATATTCCCCTGGAAATGTATGCGGAAACTCTTTAAGCGCATATAAAATGCTAACACGAAATTATAAATATGCATTCACTTTCCAGACAGTTTAGCTGGTTTGATATGTTTTCCGCTTTGTATAAATATAAGCATCGTTTCAAATCATATCATATCCAAGCGTCAGACAAACCGGCGGAGAAATTTACTTCTTCTCAAAAACAATACCAGATTTCCCCGGAAACAAGACTTCATACAGGAAGCTTACCACGGATAAGAAAAAGTGCTGCGATCAATTAATTTAATTACTTACATAACGAGTGCCAACTTAATGGAGAGTATTAATTGAATTTAAATTCTCTTTGTCCCAATTAAGTTTCACATAGTTTATTTTTTTGAATCGATTGTACTATAAATAACAAATACATAAAAACATAACAAAATCTCTAGTTAGCACAGTATAACTACATTTAAAACAAAAAACAAAGTTAGATATTATTCCGGAAAATAGGCTTTAAAAAAAATTAATGCGCCAGTTTGCAAACCAGGTTTCGTATGTATGACAAGATTCTCATTAAACTTTTTATTGTACTTTGATAATTTCACAATTATAAGATCGACACTGATAAATCTACCACTATACACCACCATGTAGGTATAGTGTCGGCTACATTTAAAAAACTTTTTTATTATTAGTTTTACAAAAACAGTTTATTTTTATAAAAAAGTTCTGCATAGTATAAGGCTAGAAGGTGTATCAGAAATCATAAATTTTGCGTGAAGGTAAAATACTTTTATTTTTCACAATAATGAAAACACACACAGGTAACCTGTATGTGTAATAACCAAGTGCATACTATTAGTATTACTTGGATTTATTCAACAAAACGTACCATCATAGTAGGTTTGATTAAGGTGTGGAAACTATAGTCACAATCAAATAAATCCAATGTATCACAAAGTAGAGCCGTCAAGTATTACCCATCTAAAGAAATTCCAATGTTTTCTTCCCAACTTAATGTTGCTAAATATCCATCTATTCTGAAAAATTACAGGAAATAAAATAATTTCTATTTCATCTCCCGAACTCAATGTCGCCAGTCGCTAACTAAATTTCAAGATTTTGGAAACTTTGGAAATATTCCTCCAAAATGAAAAAAAATATATTTACGAAGATTATTCTAGATATTAGAATTTCATTGACAAATGGTGAATATTTAAGATTATTCAGAACGAATCTGGATAAAATTGGAAAGATTCCTTTGAATATCATGAATTTGGATAAATTGAAAAAGATTTTCTTGAAAATAAGAATTATTGAAACTTTTTCAAATTTTCAGGAGAATTAGTTTCAGGTGTACTATACACGAATCTAATATCAAATTTGCAAATAATATATTTTCAGAAATTTCAGTAATATTTTACCCAGACAGAATGCAGAGAGTTAAGTCTTTGAATTTTTTCCTTATTTAATACAGAAACTTTTCAAATTTTCAGGAGAACTGGTTTCAGGTATACTGTACACGAATATAATATCAAATTTGCAAATAATATTTTTTCAGAAATTTTAGTAATAGCTAACTCTTACTTGTCAATGCAGAAAGTTATATGTTTGAATTTCTTCCTTATTTATTACTGAAAGTTTATCAAATTTTTAGGAGAATTAGTTTCAGGTGTACTGTACACGAACATAATATCAAATTTTCAAATAATAAATTTTCAGAAATTTCAGTAAAAGCTAACCCTTACTTGCCAATGCAGAAAGTTATATGTTTGATTTTCTTCCTTATTTATTACTGAAACTTTGTCAAATTTACAGGCGTATTAGTTTCAGGCGTACTGTACACGAACCTAATATCAAATTTGCAAATATTAAATTTTCAGAAATTTCGGTAAAAGCTAACCGTTACTTGTCAATGCAGAAAGCCATGTCTTTGAATTTCTCCCTTATAACTGAAACATTGTCAAATTTTCTGTATATGAATCTAATATCAAATTTGTAAATAATAAATTTTCAGAAATTTCAGTAATAGCTAACACATACTTGTCAATGCAAAACGTTATTAATGATTAAAAATATATTTAATATAATACAATTATATTTATATTTCAATGTTCTCTTGCCAACTCTATATTGCTAAATGTCCATCCATTCTGAAAAATTACAGGAATTAAAATAATTTCTTTTTCATCTCCAGAACTCAATGTCGCCAGTCGCTAACTAAATATCATGATTTTGGAAACTTTGGAAATATTCCTCCAATATGAAAAAAATATATATTTACGAAGATTATTGTAGAAATTAGAATTTCATTGACAAATATTGAATATTCAATATTATTCAGAACAGATCTAGATAAAATTGGAAAGATTCCTTCTAAATATCATAAATTAGGATAAATTTAAGAGGATTTTCTTGAAAATAAGAATTATATTGTTAAATTTTTGAATTTTCTTCAAGAAATTATAATGTTATAGGAAATTGGAGAAGATTCAAGAATAATTTAAATAGTTTCTTGATAAAATAATATTGATTCGTAGTAAGTATCATGATTCCTCGACAATTAGACAATTTTGTACGAAATTTACGAAGTTTCCTTCAGAATATACAATTTAATCAAATATAATCATGATATAAGACGAATAAGACATTATTTCGAATGAATTGAAAATTATTTCTTGAAATTTAAACTAATTACTGGTAAATTTGGAAAGGTTTTTTGCAGAAATTAATAATTTATAGTTAAATACCTTTACAATTTTAGGGAACTTCTAAAAATAATCCTCGTATATAAAAACAAATACTAAGTTTCTTGTAGAAATTTCAGACGAATTGAAAAAAATTCTTGAAATTTAGATAAATTACTGGTCAATTTAGGAAGTTTCTTGCAGAAACTATTAATTCATAGCCAAATTTGCAAAAAATTAAGACGAATCCAAAATATGTCTTCATGGAAATGGCAAAATTCGTGCCAAATGTCATGATTTGTGACAATTTATAAAATATTCCGTCACAATTTTAGGGAACTTCAAAAAATACTAATAAAAAAAATATTAAGTTTCTTCTAGAAATTAGAATTTCGTAGACAAATGGTCAATATTCAAGACGATTCAGTAAACTTATTGATAAATTTAGAAAGATTCCTGCTATATATCATGAATTAGGATAAATTAAAAAGGATTTTCTTCAAAATAAAAAATATATTGTTAAATTTAAGAAGTTTGTTCGAAAATTTATAATTTTGTAGTAAATTAGTGAAGATTCAAGACAAATTCGGAAAGTTTCATGTTAAAATAAGAATAAGTTTGAAAATTTGAAGTTTCTTTCAGAAATTATAATTTAATCAAATATGGTCATGATATAAGACGAAAATGATATGATTTCGGACTAATAAAAAAAAATCCTTTTAAAATTTAAACAAGTTAATAGTAAAGTTAGTAAGTTTCTTGCAAAAATAAACAATTCATAGTAAAATTCGCATAAATTCAATATGTATTCAAAAATTTGAAAAAATCTGGAAAATTTATCAGATGTAATCAAACTAAAAAAACTAATATTCTAAACAGCTTAGGATTTAGCAATAATAATAATTCCAGACGAATTTAAGAAGTTAATTGATAAAAGATTTGTACTTAAATTTCATGATTTGAAAAGATTCTTTCAAAATTATAAAATTGAATGTAAAAATGACGTTTCTACCAGAAATTTAAATTTATAATACCCCCAATTTTGTTCTAAACCCAAAAGCAACTATCTAGAAACTATAAATCACTGCAATTTGTTCATACTTAGGGGTTACGAAAATTGGTTGAAGGTCATTACTAGGATCATGTAGTGCCTGAAATAATAATAATGAAACATTATTGCTAGAAAACTAAATAATAATACCGAAATAAACCGATACATTTTTCGGTTCAACTTCGGTTGTCGTCTTTTCTGGTTTTCGGTTCATTTTCGGTTCAAAGCCCTATGCAGAATCCTTTATAAAGAATTACTTTCTTGTATTGCTTGTTTTCATTTTTCAATAAAAGCGGAATTTTTCTTCCACTTTCCATTTATTTCCGATTTCACCGATAAAATGTTTATCAAAGAAATTCGCAAATAAAAGTGTACCTACAAAGTGCTTTATACGTAGATTGACTTATAATGGCTAATTAGAAATATATTTTTGTTTACCTGTTAATTATGTTTGTTAAATACACAAAACTAAGTAATTCTTATGATTCAATTCTAAGATTCAGAAAAAAAAACCTTTCAGCCCTAGCTAAGGGTGTTTTCGAATTACGGCATTCGCATGACGCATTTTGATATGGGTATTTTGCACTATTGGGAGCTACATTTATAGCTGTATGAAATCTTTCTACTCAAGTTAACTAATTTCCATATGGCTATTTTGCACTATTGGGAATTGCATTTTTAGCTGTATAAAAACTTAGCCCTGAATGTATTACTTAAATAAATTAATAAATAACAAACTCGATTATAATTAAATTCCGCTAATCTTGAAGGAATTACAACAAGGCGTAATCGATTTCCATAAACATACAGAATTAAATTATGCAAAATTATGCTAGTGTATTCTTTGCGTAATTCGTGGCGGCGTATAAATCATGTACTTGTTAATCTTAAGTTTCTAATAAATTACTATAATTATATTCAATAAGTTGAAACTTAATTACCCCTGCTTCGTTCGCTGCGCAAAGTTTCGCAAAAGGATGCTGATAACGTGCGTAGTTTCCCCGATTATTTATTAATTCGTCGCTTATATTGTTTCCGCCGGCGTTGTTAGTAAATAAGGGGGTGCTCGCCAAGGGTTGTTATTTGCACAATAAGTATTATTACAGATGTTAGGGAGAGATAACTGCCGTCTATTATTCATTATAATAGAAGTTTTGAATCGCTAGTAATAATTACCTAATAAGTTATTGATTCTCGTTCAAAGCAATAATTAAATTATTGAATTTCTTGAAAATCGAAAATTAAAATAAATTATGAAATTAACCATGTATAGTTTAGTAATTATTGCATTTATTAAGGATTAAATCAAATGAAATATCAAATGAAGATGCAGACGTAGAAAATATCTGTATTCATGTTCTCAATGGGATTTCTACGAGTAAGAGTCCCAATTAATGAAAGTTGGCTCACGTGTCTTTGTCTTCCATTTATTATAAAAATTAAAGCTTTAATTGTTACTTTATTCGGAATTTGAATTGGGTTAGAGTTGTCTAAGTTTTCTTCAAATTATTCATTAAAATCGTAAGAACAACATATTGAATGAGTGAGTTGAGAAAGGGACAGATTCCAAAAATATGTAAAAAATCACATTTTTTATATCTTAACTCTCATTAAAAAAATATATAGCTACGAATTAGCAATTTGACTTTTCTTGTAATATGACTTGCCCAAAAAAACCTTTGTTCTAGATTCTCAACATTTCTCTCAGATTCTCAAACATTTCCTCTGGAAGAATCTGTCACCTTTTCAACTCACACATCACATTAGAAGGTTTTGCTCAGCCTTTGAAGCGTATTTATATACATATATATTTTTGTGGAATAAATAAAAGGAGTAATATGTATTTAGTACGTACGTTCCAATTTTACTATTGACGAGTTTCAGGAGTAGATACTAGAACGTTTCTTCTGAATAATGCGCATGACATTTACACCTTTGGAACTTTCCTTCTTCAATTTACAAAGAAAACAAATTTTTGTAATTGTACATTATTTTTAGTTTAACTATTTTTAACATCTAACAAAATTTCTGTAAAAGCTTATTGGGACTAAATAAACGTTTCACATAAAACCATGATTTATTAAAATAATCTGTCAATGGTAATGAATCGACGGAAAGTGATATGTTGCCCACATCCGATTTTTATTCTAATATGCCTAATATTAATTAAACTAATATGGGAATAAATCTTGCCCATCCTACGCTAGAAATAAACTTTACTACCTCCAATACAATATGCCTGCTTTGCATAAACGACGTGTGCGATCTGTGGATGTGCATTCCTCGTCATTTCCTTATTCCTATACCACATCCAAGAGCCGTTAAGACATTCACACGTAAAATGCGTGCAATTCGGCATAATTAAACTGCCTTATTTGCGTAAAGCGTCGATATATTACCTTCGGGATGTGGCCGCCCAGCGACTGTTAATGTGGGGGTGTAAATAACAAAAGAGGAGGGAAAGTTTGAGCATCCGCGACTTTCTCACCGGGACGCTTCGGGCGTCGCGACGTCGCCAGCAGTATCCGGCCTTTGTTTATTCCACCCCGTGAACAGGCGAGTGGTTTCATTTTGTAGGCTGTGAGTTACATACTTTTATAAGAGACTAAATATATTTTGGAATAGAAATAACATTTCTGAAATTATGAAATAACGATGAAAATTATTAAGAAATCATCTTCACGGTTCCTCAAAACAATTGCACCTAATTTTCACACTTAGACCGAAGTTCAATCTAGGTTTAAAATATAGACTCATGTTTTTTCGAACTAAGGATCGCGCTTTCGATGGTTGATCGCGTACACAATATGTAAATCTATGTATTAGAATGAAATGAAATACGAAACGTATGTCGTATTCAGGTAATATATAGCCATGAGTCACAACCAGCTCTCGACTACCATCACCAAAAATCTTGGCGTGCGATATTTTGGTTTAATTTCTTTTCATTTGTAAATACTCATGATAACTACGTATAATCAATCAATCAATCTACAATCAATACTATAAAATAAATATATATTTTTTATGATGATTCATTTTTGCATAAATACATCCACTTACTGTTTTGAAAAATTCACACCAAGTTACACCTACCATTTTATACTGAGATATTTAGATCTTACTAGACTTTTATTTACGAGATAAGTTCTACTCCCTGTAAAAATGATTAATAGTAAATACAGAAAAATACTTTAGTTAATTTAGATACCAAATAGCAGCAAAATATGATCTCACTTAAACACTAATATCTGTAGCACGAAGTAAACAACTACGATTACTTAATCGTAGTTGTAAATTTTATTTAATGTTAAATATCAAATGCAATATCTCATTGCATGTTATAGTATAATTCCTTGGCCATATAAAATATTATTTTCTATATTTAAGTATAAAATGCTTTTCGTATTCTAAATTCTACATTAAATATTATTTTTCATATTCTTTCCCTGTATGAGAATATAAAGTGTATCTTTATATTACTACATTGGGATTTTTACTTCTGTGTGCCCAAAACTATAACAATTGGAAGTAACGTGTCATTACATTTTTACTGCCTAATTCAATTGCTCAGTAATTTTATTGCAACCATGTCGGATTTATGGGGGTGAAGTTTAGTTCATAATAAAACTTAATTTAATATCAGTGTCATTGATTGCTTCGATTATAGCTGCAATATAAAACCATCATAATGTCAATTTATGAGTGAAATAGATACGTTTTATAGGAATGCTTATAATCTAGACAGATATCGTTAAATCCTCTGAATGGCGATGAAACGTATTTCATCCATTTGCATGAAATGTAACATTATCAGTTTAAGTACATAAAGCTGATCTTACGTAGGTCTAGCTTTATTTAATATCGAACGATTTTCTTAAAACTAAGTTGATAATCAGTTAATCTCGTTGAAAATTAGTGATTTCTTCCAAAATCAGATGAATTTCGCCATTGTTAGTATCACTTGTGTAAAAAAAAGAACCACTTCCCTTGACAATTCGTTAATTTTCTCGTTTTCATTAAAGCTTAGTTGACATATCAGTTGATCTCGTTGAATATCAGTCGATTTTCTTGAATTTCAGTCGATTTTCTTGAAAATCAGTAGTTTTTATTAAAAATCAGTCGCTTGATTTGATACAGCTCAATTTAAAAATGAACGGGAACTATAAAAAGTACATTATTTTTACTTTTGTAATAGTTTGAAACTAGTTTTTTAGAAATAGGTTAGAATTATTTAGCGGTAGGTCAGTACATAATTGCATCGCTACATTCATAATTGTCCTACCATTTTCTTGGTGGGAGATGATTCTACCTAAATCTATTACCATTAGATGAGGCATTGTAAAAGTTGTTGTAAATTGGTAGAATTTGTTTTGATAGGTTAGTTTAGGTTACTTTAGACAATTAATTTACAAATACTTAGAGAGACGATTTTACCTTTATCAATTTCGATTAGATGGGGCATTGCAAATTGGTGTAAATTGGTAGAAATTGTTTTCATAGCTTAGGTTAGATTATGTTAAGTTAGACAAGTAATTTACAAATACTTAAAACCAAATTAACGCTGGGAAAAATTAGATTTCCCGCTTTTGTTTTAATTCAACTGTAGACATTCAGCTAATCATCATTATTTTCCAGATACAATATCATATGATAAAAAGTTTCCAAAACTTTGAATTTGTTTGAGCTCATTACCTACCGGGGTTATCTGGATATTTTTATAGGAACCTGTACACTGCCTGATTAACATTAAAAAAAATTACCTTGTTAAGTACTTAGACGTATTTATCATTTAAAAGTTTTGAAAAAAAAAATTTGAGACAAAAGTTGCTTGTACCTATAAAACACTTAATGTGATCTCGAAATTCACCTATGTCATGTTCATATTAATGGGACCATTAAATCTATTTGATTAAAATTTATATGGGTCACACCCAACTTTCATCAAGCAAATCATCAGTGAATAGAATTTTCTGATTAAAAAGTATATTTTCAGCTCTTTTTTCCTGAATAAATCGACAAAACGCAAAACGTAGGTCATAATCAGCTGATAAAAGCTCTTGCACTATTCGGATATGGTATGGATGAAGCAATTGCTATAATTTCCAAAATTTCTTCCTCGTTATTAGGGCTTCTAAAATCCTAAAACAAGCAACATATCTGTTTTATCGGCGTAACTGTACTTTATATTCATTATTGTGAATAAACTATCATCAACCCGGTAACTAGATTATATTTGTTTCCAAACGAGTGTAGGGCAGTCACCCATATTTTATTTTTTTGTGCCGAAACTGTAACAGATATCAAAAACTATAAAGATACAAAAAAACTTAATAATGAGTGCCTGCGTCCGATTTGATTTTTTAAAAGTTATGTGTTAAGTCATTAAAAACATTAAAAAATATATTAATGTTGAGCCACCCTTCTTTTATACACAACCGGTCTACTGATAATAGCAATATTATGTCAAAATATGAGTTATATCCGTATAAAGTGTCATACCAAACAACATCCAAATCAATGTAAACGTTCTCTTTTTATAAGCAAATTTTTAAAATTTATTTTGAAGCTGAATACTGGCTAAACCAAACGCATTTGTATATAGATAAGTTTTGTTAAATCGTTTGTTTTTCATCCCAGTAATCTGTGATTAAGCCATTTCCGCACAATTTAGAGACACCCTGTATACTGGTATGTCTATATATCAATAAACATACTATGGTAAAAACATAGCAAAGTGCATTTTGTGTAATATAAGTATATAAAATAATTGACAACTCGTGTTTCGACTTCTCTCGAAGTTCGAGAAGCCGAAACATGAGTCGTCAATTATTGTATATATATATCAATAAATATACTGTGGTAAAAACATAGCAAAGTGTATATGTTAATTATTGTATATCTATATACAATAATTGACGACTCGAGTTTCGACTTCTGGAACTTTGGGAAGTCCAAACTCGAGTCATGCAAAGTGTATTTGTTTCTCTGTTTTTAAATATGGACTACCTCGTAGTAAAGGTTGAAACTATCCCCATGCGTTCTTTTTATTGTACTGCTCACTAAAAATTTTCAATAGTTTTTATAAAAATGTCTATTGTCGTACCAATATTTTAATTGGGTATTTTTTTATTGTTTTTGACAGATTTTCACGATTGTGTGAAAATGTCATTGATCACTATAAAAAATTCACTGTTAATTTTGAAATATTTCTGTCAAATTTCGAATTATTTTGTCAACGTTTCAATGTTACAGTTCAACTTTTAAACATTGCTATCAAGTTTTCAATCATTTCTGTAAAAAATTGAATTGTGCGAAATTTTAATAATTGTTTTTTTCAATCCTCGATTTTCTAAATTTATACCATTGGAGGCTCGACTTCAAGCCTTAATTATTTAATTTTCCATTCCTTGATTTTCTGCAGTTAGATAATCGAAGTCTTGATTTCAAGCTTTGACACTTTCAGTTTTCCATTACTTAATTTTTCACCTCTCGAGTTTTTATGCCCCAATTTTTCAATCCTCGGTTTCATAAATTTAAATCGCTGTAGGCTCGACTTTAAGCTTATATTTTCAATTTTTCAATCCTTGATTTTCTACAGTTAGATAATCGAAGTCATGATTTCAAGCTTTTACTCTTTCAGTTTTGCATACCTCAATTTTTCAGTTTTCTACATTTGATGACGTAATTTTCAAATTTGCTATACTCTAAATCTTGATTTATGATGCCCCAACTTTTAATTTTTGAAATCTCAATGTTCCAAGCAATGATTTTCTATATCTAGATAATTAAAACTTACATGACTCTATTTTAAATATTTGATTTTTCATTTTTCACCTCTCGAGTTTTGATGCCCCAATTTTTAATTTTTCAATCCTCGATTTTCTGTATCTAGATGATTGGGGGATAGATTTCAAGCTTGAATTTTTCAATTTTCGAATCCGCGATTTTCCACATTTAGATAATCGAAGACTCGACTGCAAGCTTTGACTATTTCTATTTTCCATTCCATGATTCTTCAGTTTTATATATTTCTTGCCGTAATTTTTACTGTTTCAATATTCGGATTGTTGATTTTCATCCAATAAAAATTAGTGATCTCGCTTATACGAAAATTTCCAAAGATAACTAGAGCTAAAATATACGTAGATGTTCACTAGGTAGTATGGTTCACTGGAATGTTCATGAAAACTTTGCAAAAACCATAAATATGGAAAACTATATTTATCATAAAGTCAATTATATCAATATAACAAAGTTTGCCACTGACCTCATAGACCATCCTGTATATTGGGAGGAAATTATACAATTTCACCGATGAGTTCAAATCAAGTAGTAGTAAAAGTAGGATTGTAAAAGCTTTGTAGCTTCATGTGATTACGTAAGAGAGGCGTATTAAAGCCGCAGCATAAATAAAATAAAAATATTAATTTTAAAATATTAAATTTCATTGTGTCTCCAGAATTCATTATACCTTGCTTCTCGTGTAGACCGTATTTGTGATTGAATAAAGCTAAGCTTCTCCCGACCTTATTTCACATTTTCTACTTTAATATTGCACAAATCTCTTATGCAATTTTTAAGTATATCCGAGCACGCAACCTTAACAAAAGGGGCATTAATAACGTCAGTAATCCTCGATATCCGACACAATTAAAATCGAACCGGGAGAGGCACGTGATCGATAGAACGGGTCTTTTTGTCCGATCCTAAAACCGCACTTTCGCTTAAAGTAATCCGTAGCGTTTGTATCTGGGTGTGTCATAGCTTTGACGTCAATTAAGATATTAATGCTGAGGTATGCGCTGGACGAGTCGGGAACATAGAAGAGCACTTACGGCTGGGCCAGAGGATTTACTTTTTCGGCGATTCGATCTAATTTTTCTATTAATGCCATCGATCCTGACATGGGCCGTCTTCTGTTCGCGAGATACGATCTGAAACCAGTTTGATGCGGTTGGTCTCCTGTGATACTCCAATTTGTTCTGAGCCGACACTATCGGCAGCCGTAAAATATTTTATGTGTAAAGTATGCGTCGTATACGCATTTGTGTTGTCTTTTGTTTCCGTGCATCTAGCTGCAACTGCAGTGGAGGAAGCGGGTTTATTTTTACTTCACTCGCTGCAGACGTTTTATGTCACTCGTAAATTTTTAAGCACTAGTATTGATATTACGTTTGATCGGTTTCATCTCTATTACGTCGGGAATTTTTATAAATATTTAGTTTGGGAGCATAAAATTTTTATTGGCCTGTGAATTCTCCAGTACCCAGCGGTCGATATTGGAGGAGGGAAATAATGCATTGCAATTAGTTTTGCGGACGAGGCGACTGTTAAAATTGTACTGGAAGCGTTTCTGTACGATTCCTCGTCTGTGGATATCGTAAATTGGGCCATTAATTTGAGTTTTAATTTGATCCTTGGGCGGATGATGTAAGGCATGCAGGGCATTTATTTTTTCAATTACTCGATTTCGGCGAGGAACTGGGAAATAAATTACAACGTGGGATCGGCACGTCAGACGGCCTCAACTTCTTTTGACTCAAAAATTGCAGCCGACATAATCCAGTTAGGCATTCTATCGGAAAACTTATTTTTTTCTCTCCCCACTGGAAGAATGTTTATGCTATTCGGCACAAGAGCGCCGCCTCGTCAAACTTCCTTTATTTTATTTACCTTTTTTTATCCGAGCATTGTAAACCGAGACGTTTTATGAAATTCCACTTGTGCGTATGATTCCCAGCCGCACACCGACACACCTTTATTTGCGAACACCAACGGCCGGCAAATTGGGGATGGAAATTATTGGTGATTCTTTACGTTGCATGGGGGCTGTTGGGGGCATTATTTGGGGCATAAAATCCGCAATGTTCGCGACATTTTTGTCGAATAAAATTACACCCAGCCACCACATAACGCACGGTTAAACCCTTTATGCCCAGATATCCGCGTCGAGCTCGCGATCACCTTTTGTTGCCTCCCCCAATATTACAACCCTGTCAAACCGACCCGCTTGATTTATGCCCAAATATTATAGTACGGCCATAGTGGAGCCATGATATTATATCATCCGTATCACAAAAACGTCACTGTCGTCCCACATTTACTTATTTATTTTTATTATATTGCTTTATACAGCTCCATTATTATAGTTGAATTGCGATCACTATCTACATGAAATATGTATAAAATTTACCTTTTTAATGTGCGCCCGTTTAACCAAATCTCATGCATAAATTTATACATTTAAGGGCTTTATTATGCTTACGTGGATTTCCACAATACCTACATTATTCCGGCATAAACAAAATTACACAATATAAGATTTAAATATTATCGCCTAATATTTTTGAAAACACTATTCTGAACAAATAAATAATTATAAATATGCAATATAAAGCATACTAGAATATACATAGAAAATCATTTAACGTTGGAAGAAAGGAAAGTGTATAGAAAAATTAGAAACATCGCGAAGGAAGAACAAGACAAAGGAAATGAAGTAAGAATGGGCTACAGAAAAATAATAATTAATGGAATAGAATACATATGAAACAAAGGCAGAAGAGGAATGGAAGTAGTAGAAGGTAAAGGCAATATAAATAGGTAAAAGGTAAGGGCAATATAAAGCATACTGGAATATACATAGAAACTGATTCAACGTCGGAAGAAAGAAAAGTGTAAAGAAAAATTAGAAACATAACGAAGGAAAAGACAAAGGAAATTAAGTAAGAATGGGCAGAAAAATACTAATTAATGGAACATAATACAGATGGAACAAAGGGAGAAACGGAATCGAAGTAGTAGAAGGTGCAAAAAAGGGTCCAAAAAACTAAACCAAAAACCAAGACAGTTGACAAACAACACCAACACATAGAACATTAATATGGAAAACAGCGATAAAATAATTTAGAAAAGAACACAAAACCAGAACAAAATAGCAATAACAAAATAAAAATAAAAATATAGGAGGAATGGAAAAAAGACAAAAACCAGAAAAAAATATAAGTAAAAGTAACAATAGGGACATGGAACATCTCAATTCGAATCTCCTGAAAAAATCATTTTGCAGTTGGGTCATCATACCACCAGAACGGCCTTATTATAATTAATCAATTTGCTACCTCATATAAGTAATATAAAGCTTACTATATTGTTTTAATATTGATTTATTATTGCTCCTATATTTCCTTCTACGGATTTTTTTTTTCAGGAAACGTGGGATATGTCATTACTTATCGCATCAATTGCCCATATATAGAACAGAATATAGAACAGAACACAAAACCAGAACAAAATAGCAATAACAAAATAAAAATAAATAGATAGGAGGAAGGGAAAAAAGAAAAAATATATAAGAAAAAATAACAATAGGAACATGGAACATCTAGATTCGAATCTCCTGAAAAAATCATTTTGCAGTTGCGTCATTATTCCACCGAAACGGCGATATTAAAATTAATGAATTTGCTACCTCATATAACTAATATAAAGCTTACTATATTGTTTTAATATTGATTTATTATTGCTCCTATATTTCCTTCTACGGATTTTTTTTTTCAGGAAACGTGGGATATATCATTACTTATCGCATCAATTGCCCATACTTATATAGAACAGAATATAGAACAGAACACAAAACCAGAACAAAATAGCAATAACAAAATAAAAATAAACATATAGGAGGAAGGGAAAAAAGAAAAAAATAAGAAAAAAATAACAATAGGGACATGGAACATCTCGATTCGAATTTCCTGAAAAAATAATTTTGCAGTTGCGTCATTATTCTACCAGAACGGCGATATTATAATTAATCAATTTGCTACCTCATATAACTAATATAAATCTTACTATATTGTTTTAATATTGATTTATTATTGCTCCTATATTTCCTTCTACGGATTTTTTTTTTCAGGAAACGTGGGATATATCATTACTTATCGCATCAATTGCCCATACTTATAAATAATGCATCGGAAAATACGTTCGACGAAAGAAAAGCAATTCACTGATGCTGTTGCATATTGAGACAATCACAATCGATATTGGTAAGGAGCATGACATGCCGGGTTTTTGCGGCTGCCGTGATTAATGGATTTCCAATGCAGAAACCGTCTGATTACAGATGTAGATTTCTTATTGATAAATGTTGCGGTATTGTTTGTAAACGTGCCATTTGCTTAACGACAGGATGTTGCACGTTATTACAGCAGAAGAATTTAATAACAATAGTGTCGCCTGTAGAATTTTTAAATAGAATCAATTCATTTGGAAATATGTTAATAACTTTAATTAATGAGCGAATTATAAAGGTCTCAGTAATCTGGTCGATTTAAAAAATAATAATAATAATAAGACCAAGCAATATTTCCAATATTGTATTGCCTAAATTATTAAACAGTTCCAGGTATGAAAATGTGTGTGGATCCATCCTGAGTTATGAGGTTAGGGAAATATGTTTGTACACCTGAGAGTACATAAACATATTTCCCCAAGTTCTAGGTCATGTAATATATGTTTCTTGAGCACGTGAAGGAAATTGTTAATGAAAAATAATCGTGGTACCTTTTCTTCACTATATTTATATGTGACTAAATGTACATTTCGGTTACAACGTTACCATAACTAATGATGTATACTATCAGTATTACTATTAGTATACTGTATGATGCATACAGTATACTAATGATTATGGTCACGTTGTGTCCGAAATGTACATTTAGTCACAAATAAATATAGTGAAGAAAAGGTACCACGATTATTTTTCATTCTAGGTCATGATTAAACATGTCAATCTATCAAAACAAATCAAATTATTTCATTAGAAGAAAACTGAAGTTGCTCTCATGCATTCATGCTTATAAAATATAAGTAAAATACTTAGAAGTGAATAAATAGGCTCTACCAATCGCAGTAGATGATTCCAATAAGCGAATTAACAGAAATACAAGCTGTTTAACAAACTTAATGAAATGATGAACATTCTTTCAAAGTTAGCATTAACTGGTTTGTGAACTTTTCCTTGGATTAATATAAATTAATATTTTAATAAATCAAAAATATAAAATCTGAATAGTTTTTCTAAATTATATGAAACGTAATCTAGAAGGATCACTTGAATTGAATTGTCTATAATTTTGAATTTCAAGTAACATTTGATATTATGTTTTGATGGCGATTTCAAAATGCAATTTACAGAAAAACTGTTTAACAAAGCAAATCAAGTGGTGCACAATTGTACATTGTTTTAAAGTTGCCATCAACTGATTTAGGAAGCTTCTCTTAGATATTTTATAAATCAAAAATATATAATCTGACTTGCTTTTATTTACGATTAGATAAGCAGTCTTGAATTTAATTATATAAAACTTTTAATTTCAAGTTAAATTTGATTACAAGTTTTGAGGACGAAATCAATGTTTTTAAGTTAGTTTGTTAAAGATACACCAAAGATTTTTTGTTAATCTAAAATGTCAAATTTACTCATCCATGAAGTTTTCAGTTTTGTTATTAACATCAAAGATTTATTTTTAATAAATAATTCTAAATATTTATTTATTTATTCTAAAAGCTGTAATTTATCGAGCTGTATCCATTTCAGCTTCTAAAAGCTGTAATGAAAATTTATCATTTTTATTTTTGATATTACAAGGGTGAAAAATGAAAACTTGATGGATATTGTGTAAATATTAATTTCACAATTCAATTTCCAATCCAATCCAAATTCAATTCTCCAAAATTTCAACGATTTTTAAAGCTTTCCATCTAAATTTCAGTGTTCGCTACAAACAGTTTAAATGTAAGTGTCATATCAATTATTACTTGCATGATTTCAATTATTACCATTGTTCCAAAATATTAAAAAGTTGAAAGGTTACAGTTAAAAGTGTCAAATTTTAAATTATTTCTGGAATTTTACTTATTATTTTTATCCACAATCACATTATAATTGGATTTTTATCCACACTTATGAAGCATATAAAGTACCACTTTATCCACTAGCGGAATAATGAAAGTACTTTATTCCACTAATGGAATAATGAAAAATACTTTCTTGAATTTTACATTTCTGTAAAAAAAATTATTACTACTAATATTGGATGTGTGAGTGGTTACCACCTGGTGAAACATATTAGTAGGAATAATAAAACAGTTGGTTGTTACACTGTTATACTGTGAAACGTCAACCAAGTATTTTATTATTCCCATTTTATTATTACTGTCAAAGTTGCAATTCTCAATTTTCTTTGACCAACTTCAAAATTTGCTGCCAAATATTTTATGATTATTACCAAATTTTCAGTTTTCTCTGCCAATATATCCAATTGTTGAAGGTGGCCGTAGATATTTCACTGATTATTGTTACTCTCTAATTTTCAATTATTTATGGAATTTTACTAACTATTTCTGCCAATATATTAATTATTATTAAGGTTGCAATACTCGAAAATTCAAAGATTGCTACCAAATATTTTATGATTACTACAAAATTATCAGTTTTATCTGCCAAAATGTTCAAAAGTTGAAAGGTGACCGTCAATATTTCAGTTGTTACTGCCACAATTTCAGTTATTATTGACAAATTTTCAATTGTTTCTTGAATTTTACTAATTATTTCTGTCAACAGTTTCATTGCTACTGATAAAGTTGAAATTCTCGAAAACTTCAAAGATTGCTGACTAATATCTTATGATTACTACAAAATTTTCAGTTATCTCTGCCAATACATCCAATAGGTGAAAGGTGCCGTCAATAGTACACTAATGATTAGTGCCACAATTTTAGTTATTACTCTCTAATTTACAATTATTTCTGGAATTATACTAATTATTTCTGTCAATTTTTTATTACTACTGTCGAAGTTGCAATTCTCGAAAACTTAAAAAAATGCTGCCAAATATTTTATGATTACTATCAAATTTTAAGTTTTCTCAGCGAAATATATACAATTGTTGAAAGGTGACCATTAATATTTCAATGATTACTATCACAATTTCAGTTATTATTGCGAAATTTTCATATTTTTTAAAATTTTACTAGTTTTTTCTTCAAAATTTTGATTACTACTGTCAAAGTTGTAATTCTCGAAATCGTCAAAGATTGTTGCCAAATATTTTATGATTATCAGCAAATTTTCAGTTATCTCTCCAAAATATCTAAACGCTGAAAGGTGACTGGCGATAATAAATAATTTTCAATTATTTCTGGAAATTTACTTATTATTTTTGTTAATTTTATTGCTATTCTCGAAGTTGCAATTCTCGAAAACTTCAGAGAATGCTGACAAATATTTAATTATTACTACAATTTTTTTAGTTTTGTCTGGCAATGTACCCAAAAGTTGAAAGGTGACCGTCTATAAATCAATGATTACTGCCACACTTTCAGTTGTTACTTCTAATTTTCAATTATTTCTAGAATTTTGCTAACTATTTCTGGAATTTTACTGATTATGTCTGCCAATATTTTAATTATTACTGTCAAGGTTGCAATTCTCGAAAATTTCAAAGATTGCTATCAAATATTTTATGATTCCTACAAAATTTTCAGTTTCATCTGCCAAAATGTCTAAAAGTTGAAAGGTGACCTATAATATTTAAGTTATTACTGCCACAATTTCAGTCATCATTGTCAAATTTTCCATTTTTTCTTGAATTTTACTAATTATTTCCAAAAATATTGTCAAAGTTTTAATTATTTCTTGTTATTTCGATATATCTATGGATATGTAGTGTAGTGGATACTGTTAAAATTTCATAAATTGTTGCTAATTTTAGTAAATTTTAGATCTAATTATGAAACAAGTATTAGGCACTCATGCAATAATTTAATTTTAGTAGCATTCAAATATAAATTGCAGACTAAATACATCCATTTTGGGGTCGGTTATATATTAGAATATATTTTGAACGTTTCGTATTCAACTAAAAATGTATCAATTTAAACCATCTGTCGCCCCTTGCATTTTCCGCATTTTTCGCACACACCACCACTTATTTGCAGAATCGCCGCAAGTAGGTACGAACAAGTTGTTAAGCTTTGTAATGCACACTATTGTAAAATGCAGCGCAACACAATTTCTGATATATTCCATTCCTTGCTGTTTATTGTATTTGCATATTATCCGCACCGCTCGCAACGTAAACTCCCATTACTAATGGCACGTCGAGGCAACGCGAAGGAAACACAAACTTATAAAACAGAGGTAATTTTATCTCCGGCGATATTTACTTTATTTTACTTCCCGGCGTATTAAGTGTGGGAGGTGTGTACACAGCGGTGAATAAAACATCGCAATAAAGTAGCCCGCAGGAAGCGGCAGCAGACGATCGAGTTTCGCGAACATATCTCATAACATTGCTCGAAACAGAACACTGTTCGGTTTTTTTGACACAATTCAGTTAAATGATTATAAGTCACCAAAGAGGAATAATAATCAGTGGTTTTTTTGAGACAATTCAGTTAAATGATTATAATACACTAAAAAGGAAAATGTATAAAGTAATAATCAGCGTTTTTTTTTGAGACAATTCAGTTAAATGATTATTATACACTAAAGAGGAAAATGTATAAAGTAATAATCAGCGTTTTTTTTGAGACAATTCAGTTAAATGATTATTATACACTAAAGAGGAAAATGTATAAAGTAATAATCAGCAGTTTTTTTGAGACAATTCAGTTAAATGATTATAATACACTAAACAGGAAAATGTATAAAGTAATACTCAGCAGTTTTTTTTTAGACAATTCAGTTAAATGATTATAATACACTAAAGAGGAAAATGTATGAGGTAATAATCGGCAAGGTATTAATATTAATGCAATCAATCATCGATCTTATGCCATACAGGCCAGGGACGGATCCAGCCAGTTGACTAACGAGTCCCAGGGGCACATAAACCATTGCGTTTATGGCACTGTATCGCAGGTGCCCAAACTAAAAAAAAACGTATTTGTTATTAACGCTTATCTAAAATATAAAATAACATAATTTCATCTCCGATCTGTGTGTAAGCTAATTTATAATTGTAATTTCTGAATCTAATTTCTATCATTATGTTGCGTCTTTCAATATGTTATAAATTGTGTACGGATTTGACCGTGTGAGTAGTTGTCGGTGTAAGCAGTTATCGGTATGCTAAGTTCCTTCATTATGTTGCATCTTGCAATATTTTATAAATTGTGTGAGCACTTGCCCGTGTGAGTATTTGTCGGTGTAAGCAGTTGTCGGTATGCCCATTTCCATCATTATGCTGCGTCTTGCAATATGTTATAAATTGTGTGAGCATTTGTCGGTGTTGGCATTTTTCTCGGTTCCAGTGTTTTTGTCGGTGTGAGCATTTGTCTGTGTGAGCATTTGTCGGTGTGAGTACTTTTCCAGTGTGAGGCTCGCTTCACACTTTCACGGTTGTCGTCTTAACGTGCTTCTTTCTCAGTATGTTCTCTAACGTGTCTTCCCAAGTTCTAGCTGGTCGACCTCTTCTTCCTTTCATTTTCGCCTCCCACACTTTTCTTGCTTGCGTACTCGCCTTCATTCTGTGCATGTGCCCCCACCATCCTAGCTGCCTTTCTTCTACGTAGTCCTCTATGCGCCTAATTTCCAGTTTATTCCTAATTTTCTCGCTTCTGATTCTGTCTCTTAAGGTGACTCCATATACTCTTCTAAAGTACTTAATTTCTACCGTTCTTATCTTGCTTCTTTGCTTCTCATTGAGTAGCCACATCTCACTTCTATATGTTAGGACTGGCCTCTACTTATATACTTTAATTTTAGTATTTTTCTTTATTTCCTTCTTTCTTGTAATGGCATTTGTTTAATGTGTAGTATAGTTTATGCCCACTGCTAATTCGGTTATTAATGCCTGTTTCTTGTTGTCCTTTATCATTTATGATAACCCCTCGGTACTTGTATTCTTTGACTTGCTCTATTGTTGTGTTGTCTATCTTTATATCCATCTGTAGATGTTCTCTCGATATTGCCATAACTTTTGTTTTCTTCAAATTAATCTTCATTCCATATTTTTTCAACGTCCTGTTCCATATTTCTAGGTTATTCTTCAGTTCATCTTGTTTGTTTGCAATTATTGCTAAATTTGATGTATTTGTACTCTTCTTTGGTTTCTATGTCCGATGTTAGCTGGTTTCGTTTCCTTGCAGGCGACTTTTATTATTTGGTCCATATAAACTATGAATAGCAAGGGGCTTAAACTACCTACTTGCCTTACTCCATGCTTTGTTATGAATTATGTCAACATTTCGTGTTTCCTTGTATTTGCTTTGGCTCACTTTGATTAGTTTTTGAGGCACTTCCACTTTAAAAACGCAATGTGTAAGCTATTCTGGTTGTCAATCGTCCTATTATGGTTTTCAATGTGAATATCTGGTCATGCACACTTCTCCCAGTTCTAAATCCGCTCTGAGCTTAGGACAGTTTGCTTTCTACTGTTCGTCTTATTTCTACAATTTTCTCGTGCGTCTCCATTGTCGTTCCTATTACTGCAATACCTTTATAATTTTCACATTCCGTTTTCTTCCCGGCCTTGAAGATTGGCACAATCGTTCCCATTGACCAATCTCTTGATATTTGCTCTTCTCTCCATACTCTGTTAATGGACGCATGCAATCGTCTTCTTCCCTCTCCTCCTATGTTCTAAATTATTTCCCCTGTGATTCTGCCTGTGCCTGCAGCTTTACGTGACTTAAGTTCTTAGATAGCTTCCGCCACTTGTTCCTCTGATATTATATCCACCGTTGATACTGTATTTCTGATTGGTATTTCCTCTATGTTTTTTTCTGATTCATAATCCTGAATTAGTAGGTTATCAAAGTACGTTTTCTATCTTTCCATCGTTTCTTCTTCTGGCATTGATAACTTGCCTTTGCCATCGCTTATTCTTAGAATTTCTACCCGTTTGCCTTTCCTTAGACTTTTTACCATACATAAAATACCTTCTGATTGCAATTAGCATTTTCTTCCATCTTTACACCAAAATATTCCCACGCTTTCTGTTATTCTTCCAGTGTCATTTTTTTCACTTTTGCTCTTTGGGTGTTATAGGCCTCGTATCTCACCACTGTTCTCGTGTGCAAGTATTTTTCCCATCTCTCTTTCTTGACTCTGATCTGTTGTTTTATCTCTTCTGTTCACTATGTTGTTTGTTTCTTATAGTTGCTTTGTGTATATGTTTCACATACTGTCTCTGCAGTCTCTAGTATCGTTGTTTTTATTGCTTCCCATTCTTTGCCTAATATAAGCAGTTCCGATTTTTATATTTCACTCATCGCCTTGTTGTTTTCTTCTATACACACTTTTGCATCTTCTTCTGATTTAAGTTTGAATGCCTTTATGGGTTGTGCTGCTGTTTGTCTTCCTTTTATATCTTTATCTATATCATCTTTTTCACTTTTGCTCTTTGGGTTTTATAGGCCTCGTATGTGGCCACTGTTCTCGTGGGCAAGAATTATCCCACCTCTCTTTCTTGACTCTAATCTGTTGTTATATCTCTTCTGTCCACCATGTTGTTTGTTTCTTATAGTTGCTTTGTTTATATGTTCCACATACTGTCTTTGCAGTCTCTAGTATCGTTGTTTTTATTGCTTCCCATTCTTTGTCTAATGTGAGCAGTTCCGATTTCGGTATTTTAGTCATCTCTTGTTGCTTTCTTCTATATACACATTTGCAATTTCTTCTGATTTAAGATTGAATGCCTTTGTGGGTTGTGCTGTTGTTTCTCTTCCTTTTATATCTTTACTGGGTTTAGAGTATTTCCTTTTTATTTCTGTCACTAGTAGATAATGATCGTTGTCAATTTTAGAGCCTCTGTTGACTCGGAAGTCTTTTACTTGGTTTTTATTTATCATTTCTGTTATGATGTAATTATAATGGACTTTTCCGAACATCTGTGCTGTTCTCTAGTGTACTTATGAATTTCTTTATGCTCGAAGAATGTGTTTGTTATTACCAAATATTGTTCTATACAATAATCTATAAGTCTTTTGCCGTTGCTATTGATATGCCTTATGATCGCTGTCGATTTGAAACCCTCTTTTGACTCGTGATATCTTTCACTTGGTTTTTATTTATCTTTTCTGTTATGATGTAATCTATAATGGACTTTTCCTATCGGCTGTGCTGTTCTCTAGTGTACTTATGAATTTCTTTATGTTCGAAGAATGGGTTTGTTATTACTAAATCTTGTTCTATACAATAATCTATAAGTCTTTTGCCGTTGCTATTTATATGCCTTTCTCCGTGATTTCCTAGAACTTCTATGTACTTTCTATCTTTCCTTCCCACGCGTCCATTGCAATCACCTGCTACGTATGTTTCATCTTTTGCTCTTTCAGTTACATCTGTTAGTTGCTTCCAGAACGTATCCTTGTTTATTTTGGTGTCGTCTTCATCTGGCCCATACACTCCTATTATTGTTACTAAGTTGTTTAGTATTTCTTAGTTTAATAACTATTAATATTTTGAATGGTGGTGGCGCTGTTTATTGAACCAAGTAAGATTGCTCATAGTACCATATTGCCTTGATAGCGTTTGTTGATTGAACCAATCTTAGTTTAATAACTATTATTCGTTCATTTATTGCTTCCTAATCTTCCACTTGTTTCTCTAACCGGTTATGTATTATACATGAAGTTTCTGCTTCTGTTCTACTTTCCTGTGCCGTTCCGCTATAAATGATTCTATGTTTATTATCTGGTGCCTTTAATTTTTGTTTCAGTTATTACTAATATATGTAGATTCACCCTTTCAAATTCTTGTTAAAGTTCCTTCTCCTTGTTTTTGATGCTTCGGACATTCCACGTGCCAATTCGCCATTTGTTTGTTTGTGTTTCTGTCATTTTGGGGTTCTTTATCACTTTTGCTGTGTTCATCTTCTTGTCGTACCTCTTGTATGGTTGTTTGTTACATAGTTTTTTGGTACTTCTATCAAGGTTTTTGTTTCTCATCCCATTGGTACCACTGGTCATTCACCCATAACTTTTTGTAGCCCACCCTAATTCTGCATCCCTTCTGGCGTTCTTCTCTCGCTTTGTTTGATTTGCAATTTCTGCAAACGTTTAATTAAATTATTCATTTGCGTTTCTATAATTACGAGTGTAATATGTATACAACAAATATTTCCAATTTCTTGCTTAATACTTATTATGCAATTATGGATTAAATATTGTTGTACGCAGAGCGGAACGTAGCAGCAGTAATTGTAATTGCATTACTGCATAGTGTAGGCAATTGCTTATTCAACTTACCGATGTTAACCCATCCATATCCCCGCAGTTTATAATGAAATTTGAATCTCTCCTAAGCGTTCCCCACGTAAATTCCCTATGCAAATTAAACGACGATTTATATAAAACAAGGCCCGACGCTAACGTATCGATTCCGGCCATAATTAATACCGCGAGCATTGAGTGCGTCTTGCGTTTTATAGATGCCGTAAAGCCCGGACTTTACTTCTTTTGTTTTCGCGTCGTTTACGGCCGTTACGTGTCAACTCCGTGCGTTTTTACGCCGAGCTCAAGATGTAAAACCGCATTAAAATCAACGGCACGGCTTATTTTATTAGCGCGGTGGTAAGAAAAAAGTTGCATTGAAATCGCCTTGAGGACTTCTTCATTGGTCGTGTCCTTTGAAATTAATTACGATATCCGCTTGTAAATCTCTCAGGATAATTAAGCTACGGCTTCAATTGAGCTTTACGGCGCGAGCTGTGCGCTTGACGCTTATAATAAACATTATTTGTAAGCTATGGCAGGAGCCTCTAATTAATGCGGAGGCTGAAAGAAGTCTCTCATATAGATTATTTATGTTTGCTCGCATTAGGGAAGTATCCAGGCTCCTCTGCTCGCGTGACCTCGCGCGTTTTTGCTAATAACACGAGTTTCGGATGAGTGCAAGCTGTAACACACACCCGCGCTCCTGAGGGCCCCCCAAACCACGGAGGGCGTTAAACACAGTGAGAGAAATTAGATTTTTTCCCCGCATCTTAGTGCCAAAATCATATATCGTCATTTATCTGGGTCGCCCTTGTATCTTAACAGATGTAACTGCGAAGAAGCGGCCGAGAAATGATAGAACACATTTTTTTTACGTTGCTGCCAAGTGTGCCCAGGTTTTTGCAGAGGAAGCCTACAAGATTGGAGTTAATTAAAAGAGAATGGGGTATTGATTTATCATTCCAGCAAGATCTTGTTTCATCCGATAAAAAGAGAAATGACCTACTCTCCGAATGAAACGTTTCAACTTTGAGTTAAAATTTCAGAAAATTCTTGGGCTTCATGAATTTTATTCCGTGCTTCATGAGCCTGCAATGTGCCACTTAAATGTTTCACCGTATCGTGATGGCGTGCCACCGAAGCCCGCCACAACATCCCCCAGTGCCGATTTCCATCGATACATCCAATACTGCATAATGACCCCTCCCCATCCGTGTATTTTATTTATAAAATGTTTAATGATCCGTCCGAAGGTTCGAGTCGCCGTGTGGCACGGCTGCACGGTCATATGTCATTAGGCCGTAAGCGTGCTCGAACGGGGGGCCCTTACGTAACTCAAACAAATACGGCGCGCCGCCCCCGCAGGCTCCGTCAATACCCAGAACAGCGGAAAATACACCCCCGGGCCATCTTGGGGGGCGGCGAGGTGGAAGGGGCCGCGGAGTGCACCCTCACGTCAGCCGCACTCCACGCCCCTCTGAAGCGCGCGACATTGCGAATTATGTAAGTCCCGATTTTTTTGCTCTTCGGTTTAGCGGCGGTGAATCGATAGTGCCCTCAGGGGTGCAGGTTCAAGGTTTATGCGGCTGAAGTTATGGACTGAATATTTGCAAAGGTATCAATTTGCTCGGCAGTGTGAGTGTGCGACGAGGCTGAATACTGCCTTTTGCCAGCATCAGGCTAACTAACCGCGAAACTGGAATCACCCACTTCATTAGAAATACAATGATTTTGTACTAGACTGAGATAAAGTGGAGTATACACCAATATTAATTTCGCCTACTGAACTTCCAAATGAGTGCAGAAATGTAAGTGGTATGAGCCTGGTAACGTCAAAAAGATGGGGTAGGAGTGAAACGCTATAAGAAAAATCAATTGAAGAAGTTATGAGAAAAAAAAGTTATTCATATGGGGGTACTACTATGGAGTTGTAAACATATTTAGAATGCATCACTCTGAATTTTATTATATCTTAAATTTAGGCGAAAAAGTGACACATCTTCGGGAAAACGTTCAACACTTCGAAAAAAATTGCAACAGTTTTATGAACGGCAAGATAACTTTGTGCAAGTGGGGTGTAAAGTTAGTTCGCCTCCTCGTGGTGCACCCTGGATAACGCTAAATGAACTAACACATACTGGCAGTCAGATAATCCTAGGATCACCTGACTGACACACAATCTATAATGCTACAAATGAGAAACACAATCATCATGATAGTGACTGAGACACATTAACTATGTCAACTCACCTAGTTATAATGTCTCAAGATCACTCTATGAAATTCACCACTGTTGAAGTAGCATACTTGGACACGAAAACACTAATGAAATTAATTTTTTGGTTTAAGTTTTTTGGCTTTTAAAGTTTGGTTAGTGAAACCACAATTGAAAATGAGATTAAACTTTCCATCGTCCTTCCAGATTTGATGGACCATTCTAGGTGACGAAGCACTCACCAAACTTGGAAAATCATAATCATAATCATAACTTTGAAAATTATAATTTGCATTGGTACTGACGATAGAAAGTTATTATCATTTTCAATTGAGGAAAATGAGATTAACTTTATATCATCAGTACCAATAATAATTATAATTTTCAAAGTTATGATTATGATTTCCCAAGTTTAGTGAGTGAAACCACAATTAAAAATGAGATTGAGTTTTCATCGACCTTCGAGTGTACCATTCTAGGTGGAGAAACCCCACAATTGAAAATGAGATTAACTTTCTATCGTCAGTACCAATGAAAATTATAATTTTCAAAGTTATAATTATGATTACCATTTTCCAAGTTTGGTGAGTGAAACCAGAACTGAAAATGAGATTAATGTCCCATTGTCCTTCCAGATTTTATTGACCATTCTAGGTGAAGAAATCCCACAATCGAAAATAATATTAACTTTCCAATGAAAATTAAAATTTTTAAAGTTATGATTATGATTATGATTTTTCAAGTTTGGTGAGTGAAACCACAATTGAAAATGAGATTAAACTTTCCATCGTCCTTTCAGATTTGATGGACCATTTTAGGTGGAGAAACCTCTGACGAGTGAGAGTTAATCTCATTTTCAATTGTGGAGAATGAGATTAACTTTCTATCGTCAGTACCAATGACAATTATTTTCAAAGTTATGATTATGATTTTCTAAGTTTGGTGAGTGAAACCACAATTGAAAATGAGATTAAACTTTCCATCGTCCTTCCAGATTTGATGGACTATTCTAGGTGGAGTTCCTCCACAATTGAAAATGAGATTAACTTTCTATCGTCAGTACCAATGAAAATTATAATTTTCACAGTTATGATTAATGGTTATGATTTTCCAAGTTTGGTGAGTGAAACCACAGTTGAAAATGAGATTAACTTCAAATCGTCCTTCCTAATTTGATAGACCGTTCTAGGTGGAGAAACCCCACAATTGAAAATGAGATTAACTTTCTATCGTCAGTACCAATGAAAATTATAATTTTCAAAGTTATGATTATGATTATGATTTTCCAAGTTTGGTGAGTGAAACCACAATTGAAAATGAGATTAAACTTTCCATCGTCCTTCCAGATTTGATGGACCATTCTAGGTGACGAAGCACTCACCAAACTTGGAATATCATAATCATAATCATAACATTGAAAATTATAATTTTCATTGATACTGACGATAGAAAGTTAATCTCATTTTCAATTGTGGAAAATGAGATTAACTTTCTATCGTCAGTACCAATGTAAATGAAAATTTGCTAAGTTATGATTATGATTATGATTTTCCAAGTTTGGTGAGTGAAACTTCAATTGCAAATGAGATTAACTTCCCATCGTCCTTGTAGATTTGATGGACCATTCTAGGTGGAGAATAGATAATATTTTGTGGATTACATCATGCAAAATTCACCAAAACAAAATATAAATGAATTTGATTTAAAAATTTCTAAAAGGTCATTTAATGATCTGGTGCCAATTTTTGCACCAATCCGTAAGTGGACAGACAAAGAGGCGATACTTTCTGCAATATAAATAATATATTATTTATATCGACCTTGCAGTTCCGAATTTAGTGAACATTCTGAAATATAAATTGCAAATTTATTGATTGTTTGCCATTTTAAGCTGTCAACGATTTTCCAGAACTTTTGCATTTATTATTTTGGCTTTTTTTACATATCTTACAATTTTCGTTTACTTTTATCCCAAGTTCTGAATTTTCTTAAGTAGGTACGTGTTGAAAGTAATGTTTCACAAAAACTAAATTCTGATATAGAAATAGCAGTTTTTTTGAATGTTTTGAAGTTTAAGCATGACATTTCCTGAAGTTTTGCAATTATTATTTGGATTTTTTTTACAATTACTACATTTTCTCTTACGTTTATTCCGAAGTTGTGGATTTTCTTAAGTGTGTGTTGAAGTTGTGTTCCATAATAAATATAGCAATTATAGGACAGACTGCACAAAACAGAAATATTCAAATAAATAAACATTTTAGAATTTCCAGTCCCATCTTTCAGTCAGTCTTTGTTTATTGTTGATATATAAATTCTTACTTAAGAAAATTAAGAATTTCTTTAAAAATGGGGATATAAGCGAAAGAAAATTATATAAATTGTACCTACAAAAAGTCAAAATAATTATTTAAAAAATCAGAACATATATGACTGCACATAGTAAATAAATAATCATTTCAGATTTCTATAATTATTTTAGGATTTACACAAATGTCACATCTTTTAGTCATAGTTTTTGTTTATTGATTTGGCATAAATTCAATGGATACTTAAGAAAACTAAAAATTTCTATAATAACGGGGATAAAAGAGATATAAAATTGTAAAAGTTATACAAAAGTCAAAATAATTATTGAAAAAATTTGGGAAAAATCATATCATTGCAAATCAGGGTTGGAATAAATCATGATTTAAAAATAAAATAAAGACTCAATGATTTAAAAAAATTCAAATGAATCATGATTTATTTGTTTTTTTTAATATTTCTGACCAGTTTTTGCTGGGGTAGATGTGATTTATATCAATTGATTTACACCGCGATTTTAATCATATGATATTTTTTAATATATGCTTGGATTTGAGCAGGAATTGATATATGTAACAAATTTCTGTCTATCTGTGCTAAAACATGGAAGAAAAGAAATATATTTTACTTACAATTATCTATTTTAAAGCATGCCAACTCTTCTCTGCTAATACTTACATTATATTTTCAATTGTTCGCCTATTGGAGTGCTCAAAAAGTTCAAAACAATGATTAATTAAAAAATAAAAAATAATTCAAAGATATGATGTTTTTTTGAAATAAAAAATCAGTTGATTTAAATCACACAAACCCTACTGCAAGTAGTAAATAAGAACATTTCAGATTTGTATAACTATTTTAAGATTTATACAAAAGTCGCAACTTCCTGATTAATATAAATAATGTATAATTTTTATGTCCGAAAGCAACATTTGAGTGCATAAAATTCAAAAACATTTCAGAATTCCACCATTAATTTATAATAAACTTTTGAATATTTCAAGATGACATTTTTTTATGATAGCGGTAGTTTGTTGGATACGGTTTTGTTTGTTTGCAAATATTTAAAAAAATATATTAGGTTTAAAGAAAAAACAAGAGAACAAAACTGTTTGTAGGGAAACCTATTTATACATAAATGGCTATTTTAGTTTTTTTGCCAATATTTAAAAAAAAATATATCAGATTTAGAAAACATAGTACAAAAGTGTTTTTAGAAAAATCTATTTATGTACATAGATAGCTATTTCCGTTTTTCTGCAAATATTAAAAAAAACGTGTTTAGAGAAAAAACTTAGAGTAAAAAAGTGTTTTTAGAGAAACCTATTTATGCAGTAGTTACATAAATGGCTATTTTCGTTTTTTTTTATATTTGAAAAACCAAGAGTAAAAAAGTGTTTTTAGGAAAATCTATTTATGTACATAGATAGCTATTTCCGTTTTTTGCAAATATTAAAAAAAATCGTGTTTAGAGAAAAAAATTAAAGAGTACAAAAGTGTTTTTAGAGAAACCTATTTATGTAGTAGTTACATACATAGCTATTTTCGTTTTTTTTTTGAAAATATTTGAAAAACCAAGCGTACAAAAGTGTTTTTAGGATAATCTATTTATGTGTAGTGGTCACATCAATAGCTGTATTCGTTTGTTTTTAAATGTTCCACAAAAATATCAGGTTTTAAGAAAAAACATAAGAGTACAAAAGTGTTTTTAGAGAAATGTATGTAGTAGTTACATAAATAGCTTGTACATATCTTTTTATGCCACTTAGCTTTTTTAAACTTTGGCAATTAATTGATCAAATTTATTAGGTGCAAAGTTAAATTTTCCTTTTTTTAATTCTTGCTTTTCGCCAATTTCATACCTGTCCAAGTGCCTGTTTCACTTTTTCTAAATCTTGTAGTAGTAGCAATAGTACAAAAGTGTTTTTGGAAAATGTATTTATGTAGATAGATCGCTATTTTCGATTTTTTTTAATATTAAAAAAACTAAGAGTACAAAAGTGTTTTTAGGAAAATCTATTATGTGTGGAGTGGTTACATCAATAGCTGTTTTCGTTTGTTTTTAAATGTTCCTAAAAAATATCAGGTTTAGAGCAAAAACATAAGAGTACACAAGTGTTTTTAGAGAAATGCATGTAGTAGTTATATATATATTTATATATATAACAATATGTATAGCTTATACATATATTTTTAGGGCAGTATGCTTTTTCATACTTCGGCAATTAATTGATAAAATTGATTAGGTGCAAAGTGATTTTTTTCTTTTTTTAATTCTTGCTTTATGGCCCATTTCGTACCTGTCCAAGTGCCTGTTTCACTTTTTCTAAATATTACTGTTTTGGTCTCTGATGATGACTAAAATTAATTAAGTAACAAAAATCCTCGCATTCGAATGTAAGTTAAAATCAGCATAATATATCGTTGATTCTAGAATTCGCGAGCAAATTACCAAGTGATCATTTACATTGCAGCTCTAGTTTTCCATGGAAATTTAAGCAGCCAATAAGAAAGACGAGATCACGAATCTCGCCGTTTTTATTGGCTGCGAAAATTTCCATGGTTAAGTAGAGCTGGAATTTAAATGACCACACCGTATATGAAAGTATACTGGACGTCTGAACAATAATTTGACGATGTAGGATTTTCAAAAAAGCGCATTCTCAGTTTGAGGCTTCGTAGCAATTTACGTTTGCTCGTGCAACTTGCAGCCTCCCATTCAAACTTTCTGATATTTACAGGCAGCTTGGTGTAAGAGCGTAACTTTCGATTACTTCCGTTTTAACAGTCCGCGTTCGGCGGACGCAAAAAGGCGGCGCTAATGAAATTATTCCCTGTTCACAGCGAGAATACATTCGGGTACACATTTAATATCTAAAAATGGGACGCTATTTGCATAATGCCGCATTTTAATTTCTTGTAATAACTTCCATTCGCTGCGCACGTTTTAATCGGGCGAAACGTCGTGGGTAGGGGGCGTCCTGTTTACTTTAATTCACACTTTTTTAATACGGAGCAGTTACGTGGCGGAGATTTGCATAAAAACCGCCCCCGTAGCACTGCAATCCGGACTGGAGATAAATGCGCCGCTGATGAGTTTAATTCGCGAATTATTTGGCTTTATTAATTGCGCACACATTTCATTACGTAGTGCCGTGTTTGTTGTGTCGTGGAGTCGTTAGCGGGTACCTCGCAGGGTCGGTTTTTATGATAATCACTGGGCCCACGTTTAATCCCCGAGCCCGATCGTTAATAAAGCGTTCATGTTATATAATCCAGGACCCGCAAGAAGGCCGCATATGTTCCTTTTTTATTCTCTCACGGACAAGAAGCGAGACCTCGAGGTCCGCCCAGGCCACGGCCGTATAGCAGGGGCGAGTCTTAATGGAGGTGGTGGACCGTATCGGGGGTTATTTAGCGTAAAATGTAACTAATCCGTCCCAGATGATTAAATTTCTCGTTTGGAAGGTTCGGCGGGGTAGGCTTAATGCGGGATTAAGGTGGATGGGTTTTTGCCGTTCGACTTCCGCACTGTGCGCGGCTTAATTTTAAAGTTCATAAAATTTTCGGGCAAACGACGGGGACGTCCTGAATCATTTATTTATTGAAAATATATCGCCCTAACTAACCGAACCGTACAAACATCGCGCGCCGTTTTATAACGCAATTTCCCCTCGCGCCATTTTAATAATTCACTCGGGAAAAATCCGCCTCCGTAACGAAAATTAATTGCTTGAATTAATTAAAGGAAATGATAAAAAAGTCATGTGGTGGTGGGCGGGAAAAATTGTAATTAGGTCGACGGCGGGTGGCCCAACCAGAGAAATACGACATTTGGACAATTTTTTGTATACAAAAATTTCACCTCACGTGGTAACACACTCAAGGCACAACTACCTGAATAAATCGGATAGAAGTTTTAGACATGTAAACGTCAATAAAAGTGAGTTTCATATACGACGCTCCAAAAACAGGTGCTTCCTTCTACGATACCTAATTTAAGCATTTTTTTACAAAATTAATTATTCATATCGAAAACTGAATTTTTGAAGTGGAAAATTCGGGGCAGCATTCCGCAAGGCGCTTGCACGAAAATGGCCGGCCACAATTTACATAATTAAATCAGGAAATGTGATATTAACATCACACAAAGCGTGCGATAGCCATCTAAAATATTTATTTAACTATACGGATCTAATACATAATGCAAGCGGACAGACCCATCAGAGTTAATGACGCGTCCCGGACGTGCAGACACCTGTGCCCCCGGTGCACACGTTCACGAGAGGAGAGTCCGTGGATCGAGGGGGCCCTTGCCGTGTAAAACCGTGCGTTTTCCCATATTTTAACAGCACGCGTCTGGTTTATTATCTCCGAAGCGTGGGGGTGGCTGCGGGCAACAAAGGAGCCCCAGGGTGGCGGCCACAACCGGCCCTCCTTGTCGCTTGTGTATGTAAATGTTGCGCAGGGAAAGAGGAAAGGATAATGGAATTGGGATGTAGGCGACCTCCATGGTCACAGTCTCTCTCATTGGGTTATAGGCACACGTGTATTTTTGCCTTTGGGTATCTACTGAGCTCGGTAAAATTCAGAACAAAGCAGTAAAAAACGCCATTCCGATATAAGCAGTAACAAATTAACTGAAAAGAGTTTTACTTAGATATGTATGATGTAGTACACGTGAAGCTCAGTTCGTTAAGTTACAGAATGCTTAATTATCTGTAACTGAAGTTTTCTTTTGGTTACACAGACTCGAACTATTGGAAAAAAAGTTGCATTAATATTGCAATAATTCGGATGAAGTATTACCCCGATTATAAATATTATTAAGCTATGAATAATTTTAGCAGTTTTGCAAGCATGGCAGATAATCATGTAAGAAAGACGTGCATGCACGTACAATTGCTACGTCAACTGATTTTGTTAGGTGTAATCTTGTTTGAGGTAAGTTTAAAAAAAAATTTAGTTTATAGTTCATCCATTTTGAATATAGAAGAAATGAAACATTTTTTTTTGTTTATTCAGGTAAAATAAAAGTTATTGTATTTCCCTTCTAGTTTCTTCTCCATTACAATAATTTAAAACTTTTGCAATTATATTCGCAGTGCAACTTTTTGTTCCAAATTCGATGACGTACTTGTTTTTTCTACGTCAATTCGCCGAATTTGCGATAAAAATTTATAATTTTCAATTACAATTTCCTAATATTGAAAAGTTACATTCACTTCATAAGTCTCAATAAATATGTCATCATTTCTGTAGTCCTTGCCAGATAAGATGTCACTTTTCACTTAAAACCTAAGTACCTCATCTATCCTGTCGGACCGGTCAATAGAAATTTAAATGCATATCTTGGAGTATCCTAGTTTATTGAAGTACAATCGCCGACATTTGAAGTGTAACGAAAAGCCATAAACCAGAGAGAATTTTGACCTTATTGGTAATCGGGGTTTAGGTACGCACAAGTATAAATACAGATTTACAGTCGTAAAAAAACTGTGTTGCACTTCGAATGTCGACGATTGTACCTCTTTCTAAAACACCTCATTTCTATGAGATCAAAGGAATAAATTTATGGTTTTTAGGCTTTACAGCTCCCGTGGTTTTGGGATGAATTCTCATTGACCCAATTTTACTAGGGGGGGATTACTGTTTTATGTGAAAAGTGACATCTTATCTGGCATGGACTGTAGATACTATACATTCTAGTATAGTATACTATAGTATACGTACATGGTTTTTATGTTCATTATCCATTCTGGCATGGAATGTTTTATAGTAACTGTTTTGATAACTGAGTGTAACAATTAAAATCCAAGCTGAAAATGTTTCCAAAAAAATTCCCTTGCAATTGTACATTTCAATTACTTAGATATTATTTTTGACAAATATTCGAAATATTCGATTGAAAAGTTTCATTGAACATTTCATATTCATTCCATCATTTTGCAAATTTTTAATAAAATTTTACAATCTGTAATGTAAATTTTGCTATTTCTACTAAAATATATAGTTTATAGGCGGAAAAACATCAGGTCTTATATTTAATAGGTTTTATTATATATCAGTTAAAATGTTGATCATCATCATCATCATGATTAAATTAGTAATACTACTGCTACATAGTTTATTAATTCAATAAATAAATAAGTAATGATTAATAAGTTCACGAATTTCTGAGAAACTTTGTACTTAATATGGTAAAAATTTCCAAATTTCTACTGAAATGATAAATGTGTAACAAGATTTCGTATTATTTACTGCAATTTTGAAGACTGCAATGAAAATTATTCAGTTTCAGTAAAAATTTTGTAATTTCAGAAAAAAAATTGCCATTTGCAATGTAGTTTTGTTATTTATAATCGAACTTTGACTTCTTGCTATACAAATTTCGTAAACTTCTATGAAAATATTTATAACTGTGAGAATATCCTATTTGCATAAAGCAGTCAAAAAATTTTGTGGAAATTTCCAATTTAATTTCGTAGTTTCCAATGAAAATTTGTAAATTTCGATTACTTATGTTAAATATGATTTTCGACGAATATTCAAAATATTCGATTGAAAAGTTTCATTGAAAATGTCATCATCATTTCATAGAATTCGGCATGAAATTTTACAACATGTAATATAAATTTTGCTATTTCTAATAAAATAAGTAGTTTATAGGTGGAAAGACCACAGGTCTTATATTTAATAGCAGTTTAAATATTGATCATCATCATCATCATGATGATTAAATTAGTGATACTACTGCTATATAATTTATTAATTAAATAAATAACAAAGTAATGATTAATAAGTTCACAAATTTCTGAGAAATTTTGTACTTAATTTGGAATAAAAATTTATGAATTTCTACTGAAATGATGAATTTGTAATAAGGTTTCGTTTTGCATACTGCAATTTTGTACACTGCATTAAAAATAATTCAGTAAAAATTTGCAATTTCCAATAAAATGTTGCCTTCTGCAATGTTGTTTTGTAATCGAATAATATAGTGATACTACTGCGATATAGTTTATTAATTGAATAAATTAACAAGTAATGATTAATAAGTTCACATATTTCTGAGAAACTTTGTACTGAATTTGCAATGAAAATTTCTCAATTTCTACTGAAAGGATGAATTTGTAACAAGATTATTTACTGCAATTTTGTAGACAGCAATGAAAATTATTCAGTTCCAGTAAAAATTTTGCAACATCCGATACAATTTTGCCATTTGCAATGTTATTTTGTAATTTATAATCGAACTTTGGCTTCTTGCTATGAAAATTTTGCAAACTTCTATAAAAATATTTATAACTGTGAGAATATCCTATTTGCATAAAGCTGTCAAATTTTTTTGTGGAAATTTCCAATTTAATTTCGTAGTTTCCAATGAAAATTTGTAAATTTTGTTTACTTGTGTTAGATATGATTTTCGACGAATATTCAAAATATTCGATTGAAAAGTTTCATTAAAAATTTCATCATCATTTCATAGAATTCGGCATACAATTTTACAGCATGTAATATAAATTTTGCTACTTCTACTAAAATAAGTAGTTTATAGGTGGAAAGACCACAGGTCTAATATTTAATAGCAGTTTAAATATTGATCATCATCATCATCATCATGATTACATTAGTGATACTACTGCTATATAGTTTATTAATTAAATAAATAAAGTAATGATTAATAAGTTCTCAACTTTCTGAGAAACTTAATTTTGAATAAAAAATTCTGAATTTCTACAGAAATGATGAATTTGTAATAAGATTTAATTTTGCATACAGCAATTTTGTAGACTGCAATGAAAATTATTCAGTTACAGTAAAAATTTTGCAATTCCCAATAAAATGTTGTCATCTGCAATGTAGTTTTGTAATTTATAATCGAATAAAATAGTGATACTACTTCAATATAGTTTATTAATTGAATAAATTAATAAGTAATGATTAATAAGTTCACATATTTCTGAGAAACTTTGTACTTAATTTGGAATGAAAATTTCTCAATTTCTACTGAAAGGATGAATTTGTAACACGATCTGGTATTATTTACTGCAATATTGTAGACAGCAATGAAAATTATTCAGTTCCAGTAAAAAGTTTGCAATTTGAGATAAAATTTTGCCATTTGCAATGTAGTTTTGTTATTTATAATCGAACTTTTAGTTCTTGCTATACAAATTTCGTAAACTTCTATGAAAATATTTATAACTGTGAGAATATCCTATTTGCATAAAGCTGTCAAAAAATTTTGAGGAAATTACCAATTTAATTTCGTAGTTTCCAATGAAAATTTGTAAATTTTGATTACTTGTGTTAGATATGATTTTCGACGAATATTCAAAATATTCGATTGAAAAGTTTCATTAAAAATTTCATCATCATTTCATAGAATTCGGCATACAATTTTACAGCATGTAATATAAATTTTGCTATTTCTACTAAAATAAGTAGTTTATAGGTGGAAAGACCACAGGTCTAATATTTAATAGCAGTTTAAATATTGATCATCATCATCATCATCATCATGATTTAATTAGTGATACTACTGCTCTATAATTTATTAATTAAATAAATAACAAAGTAATGATTAATAAGTTCACAAATTTCTGACAAACTTTGTACTTAATTTGGAATAATTTTTTTATAATTTCTACTGAAATGATGAATTTGTAATAAGGTTTCGTATTGCATACTGCAATTTTGTAGACTGCAATGAAAATTATTCAGTTCCAGTAAAAATTTTGCAATTCCCAATAAAATGTTGCCATCTGCAATGTAGTTTTATAATTTATAATCGAATACAATAGCGATACTACTGCGATATAGTTTATTAATTGAGTAAATTAATAAGTAATGATTAATAAGTTCACATATTTCTGAGAAACTATGTACTTAATTTGGAATGAAAATTTCTCAATTTCTACTGAAAGGATGAATTTGTAACAAGATTTGGTATTATTTACTGCAATTTTGTAGACAGCAATGTAAATTATTCAGTTCCAGTAAAAATTTTGCAATATCCGATACAATTTTGCCATTTGCAATGTAATTTTGTAATGTATAATCGAACTTTGGCTTCTTGCTATGAAAATTTCGCAAACTTCTATGAAATCATTTATAACTGTGAGAGTATCCTATTTGCATAAAGCTGTCCAAATTTTTTGTGGAAATTTCCATTTTAATTTCGTAGTTTCCAATGAAAATTTGTAAATTTCGATTACTTATGTTAGATATGATTTTCGGCGAATAATCAAAAAAACCGATTGAAGAGTTTCTTTGAAAATTTCATCATCATTTCATAGAATTCGGCATACAATTTTACAGCATGTAATATAAATTTTGCTATTTCTAATAAAATAAGTAGTTTATAGGTGGAAAGACCACATGTCTTATATTTAATAGCAGTTTAAATATTGATCATCATTATCATCATCATCATTATCATGATTAAATTAGTGATACTACTGCTATATAGTTTATTAATTAAATAAATAACAAAGTAATGATTAATAAGTTCACAAATTTCTGAGAAATTTTGTACTTAATTTGGAATAAAAATTTCTGAATTTCTACTGAAATGATGAATTTGTAACAAAATTTGGTATTATTTACTGCAATTTTGTAGACTGCAATGAAAATTATTCAGTTCCAGTAATTTTTTTTCAATTTCCAATAAAATTTTGCAATTTCCAGTTAAATTTTGCCATTTTGAATATAGTTTTGTAGTTTATAATCGAACTTTGGCTTCTTGCCATGAAAATTTTGTAAATTTCTACGAAAACATTTATAACTGTTAGAGTATGTTATTATCCAAATAACATACTCTCACCGTTATAAATGTTTTCGTAGAAGTTTACAAAATTTTCATGTGTCAAAGTTTTTGGTGGAAATTATAAATTTACTTTCGTAGTTAGTAATCATACTAGTCTATAACCATATCCACTGAATTCTGGTATTTATAATACAATTTTTTGTAGTCTCAAAAAAAAATCCTACTTTTGTATAAGTTTTATAAGTCTCAATGAAAATAACTTAATTTCTAGTAATAATTTTACAATTATGCAATTGGCATTGCCAATTTAAGTAAAATTTAATATCCAAGCTGAAAATGTTTTAATTTCCATTGCAGTGGTTAATTTTCAATCAAAATTTCACATTTTCCAATGAACATTTTTAATTTTCAATTACTATCATATAATTTTCGATTAATATTCTTTAGGTATAATTAGAAATGTCATCAGCATTTCATCATTTTGCAATTTTTAATAACATTTTGCAACCTGTGATGTATATTTTGCAATTTCCAATGAATTATATAGTTTATTAATTAAATAATAAATAAATAATGATGTCCACAAATTTCAGATATAGTTTATAATTTGGCATATAAATTTCTTAATTTCTACTGAAGTGTTAAATTCATTAAAAAAAGTTATATTATTCACTGCAATTATTCAATGAAAATTATTCAATTCCAGTGAAAATTGTGTAATTTGCAATCAAATTTTGGCATTTTCAATGTAATCAATCAATGTTTTGTAATCTATAATAAAACTTTGGCTTGTTAGTGTGAAAATTTCGCAATTTTTAAAGAAAATGTTCATAACTGTGAGAGATATGCATTTTAGATTAGAGCTGTTAAAATTTCTAATGAAAATTTGCAAATTTAATTGTGTAGTTTGTAATCAAAATAGTGCTATTTCCACTGAATGTTGATATTTATAATACATTCTTTGTAATTTCCGATAAAAAATTATAATTTTTAATTGCAATTTTCTAATTTTGAATAAATTTCATAATGCCTAATAAAAATAACATCATTTCTAGTAACACTTTTGCCATTCGCAGTAAAATTTAAAATCCAAACTGAAAATATTACAATTTCCATTGCACTGGTTAATTTATAACCAAAATTTTGCATTTTCCAAGGAAAATGGTAATTCCAATAACTATAGTTTTAGTATAGTTTTCGAGTAATTAGTATAGTTTTCGACTAATATTCTATAGCTTTCATTGAAAATGCCATCACTATTTCAAATTTTGCAATTTTTTATAAAATTTTTCAACATGTCATGTATATTTTGCATTTTCTAATTTATTATATAGTTAAATAAATAAATAAATAATGATATGTCCACAAATTTCAGAGAAACTTTATAATTTAGCATATAAATTTATTAATTTCTCTTCAATAAAATGTTAGTCTGCACTAAAATATTCAATTCTAGCAAAATTTTTGCAATTTCCAATGAAATTTTGCATTTTCAATGCAGTTTTGTAATCTATATTCGAAATTTGGGTTGTTGCTGTGAAAATTTCGAAAAATTCATATGATTATTTTTTGACGTTTCTCAAAACCAATGATATATTTCGATTTTTGTCATATTGATACTTCTGGACCAATCCCGTCATTATTATACTGGGAATATTCTCTAGAGATTATTATAGTGGGAATAATCTCGGTAGCTAGGTTCACTCTTGTCAATCAAAATATTTGTCAAATTATTAATTTATCAATCATATTAAAGTGTCATACAAAATGAATAAAAGTCGCTTTAACTGCGTTTCGCATACTGAAATTGATAAAGAAATACTAGAAAGCAGAAGTAAAAATACAGTGATTAGCAATAATTCGATATCGAAACAATTTTTAACTTTTTGCGAAGAAAAAAGTTATACGTTAAACGAGTCTACTACAATAAATACTCTAGCACTGATCTTAAAAGACTGGGGATATAATATGAAGCGGAAAAATGGCAAAGATTATAAAGAAGCAGTAATACGCCAGGCGTCAAAAAATAATCTAATCAAATATAACTCGAGAGTTCGATAAATTAGAAAATAATTTGACAGATTATGTCTCAAACTTGTTGCCATTTGGCAATAGTCACTCGAGCCCTTCGGGCTCTCGTCAATTTATTCTCACTCTCTTGTTATATTATTACTGAAAATATTCATAACAGTGAGAGATATTCTTTTTAGATAAGGCTGTCAACATTTTTAATGATACTTGCAATTAAATTTTGTAGCTTTTGTAGTTGTAGTTGTAATGCTCAAAAGTTAAAAATTAACATTTTACATTAATTTTGATGTTGATTGTGTGATTCTTGATTTCAGTGCTATTATATCACTTCTATTGAGCCATTTGAATTCTCGAGTATTCATTGATAGGTCAAACAATACAGAAAATTTTTAACGACAGATTTGTTTAGAAGGAGGAAATATCAGCCTGGAAATTACAGAAAGCGCTATTTAAAGTGCCAATCCAATACGATATCTTTTCATGAAATAAATGTGGAGCGTTTAGTAAAACAGTACTAAATAAATATTTAATATTTTCTGTAATGTAAATAAGAATATTTACCATATTTTTACCATATTTAGATGAAATGTTAACGTAAATAATGAATCTCTTGTATAAATATAATTGTTTGTAATTATATGTAGAGTATTTAAATATACAGTAAATAACGCTTTTGCCTCTCTTGGCGTACAATTAAACTTACAGAACCCGTTATAATTTACAATCCCTAGAAAATTTACGAGGGCCTAAATCATCGCCCGCGATTAAGTGTAGTCTTAAAATATGGAAATGTATTATATTCAATAAGGTTGGCTGTGCCAGCAAGTGAGACCCGGCTGAAGTTCCCGATGTAAAACCGGGGAAGTCAAAACGCGAAATGAAGAGTTATTATTTTGGAATGACGAGAAGGAGCGGCAGGAATTCACGGAATAAAGTTCATTAAATTTAATAAAGAATATATTTGGGGTTATTCCAGTGCGAGTGAGTGGCTTTTACGGCCCTTTTATACATTTCAGGACGGGCTTTTTCATAAATAATAACTCTTTAAGTGCACGGGCTGTGTGTAGGAGAACGGAATGTTTAGTGGAGATAGGTGGGCCCTGTTAATTATATAAAACGGTTCTTTAGCACTTTTAAAAACTCACTTTAATAACATTCGCGTCCCGAAAAAGTATGATAATGCCAGGCGAAACTTCTTAATTATTTGCCTCGCACTCCAGCGTTTCACTCTTAAACGTTTAAATTAACAAAGAATTAAGCGGCGACGTTAAATTAAGCAAATACAGTTATTTTATTAAACGTCATTCCGCAAAAAAAAAACAACTGGCAAAGCTCTGTAATGGCCATAACGCCTCCGCAATTGCCAACTTTTTACACGCAAAGTTCGCGAAACTCGTGCGAATAAATACAAAATACAATCGCGCGATGTGTCAAAATTAATTGCGCGTGTTCTAATCGGCGCGTTTGTTAACACAGATTTAATTGCTGTTTTTCTAATGCCCGCAGCGCCTACACACTAATCCACGCCATCCTTAAGGGAAGCGCACTGTATAATCTAGTTAATATTACATACCCATTTTAATTAAACACTGACTGAACTGGGGGGTGTTGCACGGAGCTGAACCACCGAGGAAAATTAACTCTATTACATTAATTATGCTCAGCGGTTCGACTTCCTATAGCACAGAATGCAGTTACTGTTTAAATTATAATTAGCCCACCTTAAGCAAATCCAATCAAAACATGTGCCAATATTGCCATATTGAATGCATATCGCACTTCAATTGAAGAACCTGAAGCATGGATATAAACTAATCCAAGAACGTTTATCAGAGCATTTTTATAATGCGAATAATTTGGCGCGCATAAGTTATTTGTAAGAGCGCAAAGAGTTTGTTCATGTTAAAACATTCTAAATTGTCCTCATCAAAATGTAGATAAACAAAGATAACGAAATTGTTTAATTATATTAAATGTAATAATTATAAAAATATTAATTATTGATTTTTAAAATTTACAATAATAAAATAACAGATATGCCATTGTTAGAACAAGAGAATCAGTTATTTATGTTTTTTATCTATTTTTTCTCCAGTTAGTGCGTCATTGTAGATACAAAAAAATAATTAACTGCGGCAATAAATTATTTCATGTGTACGTATAGCCCGTGATTAATTGGAGGTAAATTGTGGCATTGTGTGGGATTTTTCAGTGCAGATAAAACTGCACACGGCCGACACAAATATGTCACCTGCCAGTCAAGTGAACTTGTTTGAGCGCGGCAAATTAGACAATTAGCGATAAATCAAATCGCAAGCATCCCCCGTTATGGATAAATGTCCCAAGCCTGCTTCATGAGTCACGTTATTTTTTCAGCACTTGAATTTCCGCGAGAATTAATCGCCTCACCATTCGACGCGGACAATTACGGATGCATAGACGTGCCTCGGCTGCCACTTCTAAATCGGCGTTATTATTTTTGAAATTATTTCGAGTATGTGTTTTTGTCTGCGCATACTTCAAAAATAACGACTGTAAACCGCATAGTGCAGAATACACTTATGAACTGAAACGGTTATTGAAAGAAAATGAATTAGTAATTTATTGCATATTTATACAGATCATCCATTACAGGTTTGAATTGTCAAATTCAAGGTCGGCCAAAATGTCACATTGTATAATAATTTTGACAGTGTACTTGTAAAAAACTAGTAACAAATATGTCATTAATGTCAACATGTGTATTGAGGTTATGAGACCTATTAGGTTCTAATAATTTGAGGTGGTTTAATAACAATAAGTAGGTACCGTTGCAATTTTTAGTTAATAAATTGTGAAAATGAGAAAGAAACAAGAACGTTTTAAATTCATTCAAAATTGGGCAATGGACAAAATTTGAAATAATCATTTTAATATTGCCGCCAAAATTAAATAATTAAAATACCCATTGGCGTTCCTAGTAACTTTATCAATAATGACAACCCAATGGCACTTTAACAATACATATCTATAATGGATTTAGTGTATATCTAATGAAATTTCGAAACATAAAATTTGTTCGATTGATTAGAAAAGTGACGATGATAATTTTCGAGACATTTGAAACATTGAAGTCTTTGTAGTGTAACTGAAACTGGCTTGGACTGCGAATGTAGGGCAAAAACAACGCTTGTGCCATGCAATTTGTAATTAAGGCCCAGTTGTGCCATCGTGGGTTATCTTTGATCGTGGTTTAGTTTCTAATGCCCAGTTGTACGATCGTGGATTATCTTTGATCGTGGTTCAGTTTCTAAGGATGTCATTGTATTAAGAATTGTATCCTAGGTAACTGAACCATGGTCAAGAATGATCCACGATCGTAAAACTGGGCCTAAGGCCCAAGGATGATCCACGATCGTACAACTGGGCATAAGGCCTAAGGATGATCCACGATCGTTCAACTGGGCCTTATGCCCAGTTGTATGATCGTGGATCAGCTTGACCATGGTTCAATGTTAATACAATAGTATCATAGGCAAGTGAACCATGGTCAAGGATGATCCACGATCATACAACTGGGCCTAAGGATGTCATTGTATTAACAATTGTATCCTAGGTAACAGAGCCATGGTCAAGGTTGTCCACCGTCGTACAACTGGACCTAAGGGTCGAAGTAAAACAACTGGGCTTAAGGATGTCATTGTATTAACAAATGTATCCTAGGTAACTGAACCATGGTCAAAGATGATCCACCATCGTACAACTGGGCCTAAGGGTCGAAGTAATATGTTGCCCATTGCAAATATATTTTAACTGCAACTGTGGCATTGATGAAACAACGTTGCACTGTTTTTATGAAGTTCTTCTTCAGATAGTCTTTCTAATACATACCAATTATTTGGAAAATTTCAATAAATCCTACAATCCGTTTAATTGACATCTGCACTGTCAGTACCAAATCTTCTGAAAAATAAATTGAGCATGCCTGTAAAAATATCACTAAAATAAGCTCTTCATTCAAACTGTACAGTCATTTAGTTACTAAACTGTCAGCAAAAAAAGTTCGGTTATCGTATTCGCATGACATGAATGTCATAGATACATGACATCAACATATAATCATGTTGTTTGAAAATGATCGAGAGTAGTTATACAACAACGGTTCCAACTCAACCCTAGCAGAGATTTCGATTAATTTAATTGACGCTTTTGATTCGCGAATTTAATCAATCACTGCAAGCAGTAACAATGGGTTGATTGCGAGAAATGTAATCACAATTGCAAGATAACAATTGGGTAATTACAATAATTGCAGGTGCATTACTTCAACTACAGGTACTTTAATTACAATTACAGGTTAGTAGGCGAATCAAAAGCGTCAATTAAATTAACCGAAATCTCTGCTGGGGGTGAAGTAGAACTGTTGTTGTATAACTACTATCGAGGCATAAGTTTTTTAAGAATTTTTAAAAAGTAACTACTGACTTTTTCTCTCTGCCATTTAAGAGTATTCTAGTTTATTTTTCTTGCATATATCCATTTATTAAAATATTTGACCAATTCGAAAAGTTTGACAGTGCCCCTCAGTGGATGATATACACAAGATACCAATAGGTAAAACTTAGAACCTTTTAGTAATAAATAACAGTGGTGCCAACACATGGGTTATCGTATTCGCATGGCATGGATGTTGTTTGAAAATGATCGAGGCATAAGTTTTTTTATATCTTTTTATTAAGTAACTACTGACCTTTTCTCTCTACCATTTAAGAGGATTCTAGTTAGTTTTTCTTGCATATATCCATGTTTTCCTTTATTAAAATATTTTACTACATTAACATTCAAAATGTTTGACAGTGTCTGTCAGTGGATATGCACAAGATACCAATAGGTAAAACTTAGAACCATTTAGTAATAAATAACAGTTGTGCCAACACACTGTAAGTTTGACTGTGCAGATGTCCAGTAAATGTCAAAAATGTCAAGAATGGCAGTAAACGTCAATCAAGTATACAAGAGTTTCGTAAGACCCAACCATTATAATTTACTAATTATAATTGTTAACTCCGCCAAGGACGGTCCCAAGCCCGGCTGAAAGAAGGAGGAGGGTTGTGCGCAAGGTTAACAACCCTGCCACGTAAAAAAAAACACACTGGTAAAGTGTTACGAGTTGGATGTTACCTAACCTAACTTAACCTAATGAAGTATTTCAACACTTTGTTTCTGAGAAGAAATGCACATAAAATTCTACTTTGAATTTCAAAATCTATCTTGTTTTGTATATACAAATTTCTGTTATAGTTTCTATGGTTAATTTACTTAATGACCGGAACACTTGAAACCAAAGATTTCAAGAATTTAAAATAAATTTCCAACAGCCCTAAAAACAAACAAATACATTTTACAAAACCTATTCACTTAAGAAATTTCCGAAACATATCAAGAGACTTTATAACTATTATTAATGTTATAAATAAAACAAGTTACTTTATGAGTGTCACATAATTTTATTTATTTGTGACTATAGTTTTGACTACTTGATTACCTAAGAAACTATAGACACAAATAAATACATTTTTCCAATTCGCATTATTAAAATGTTCATTATGTATATTGAGTCTCATCGTTAAAACTACACTTTAATCGAATAGGTGAATAACATGTTTACCACATAAGAAAGTATAAAACAAATAAATACATTTTTCCAATTTGCATTATTAAAACGCTCATTATGTATATTAAATCTCATCGTTAAAACTACACTTTACTCGAATGGGTGAATAAAATGTTTACCTCCTAAGAAACTATAAACACAAATAAATACATTTTTCCAATTCGCATTATTGCAATGCTTATTAAGTATATTGAATCTCATCGTTAAAACTACACTTTAATCGAATGGGTGGATAAAATGTTTACATTTTCACTTTATTCACTATAACCATTGAAAACATGAATAAAGTTAAAAAAAATGGTAAATTCGCACTATCCATGAAATTTTGTTGTCACCTGACAATGTGACATTTTACGCAAATTCTTCAATTCTGATAACGAATTGGATACGTTATGATCACGTGAATAAAGCAATTTTATCCACTCGAAAACATTATCGCACTCGCATCGCCTCTTGCACTAAACTGTTTTTTCGTGGATAAAATTCGACTTTATTTACTTATACCATAAATGTCTATTAGTTAATGAAATATTTTAAAAGCACATAATATATTTGTTTATATGCTTGTGTATGCCAGCGTTGTTTGCAATTTCAATTTTATCACTGTTTCAGTTTAAGTTTAGAAATCTAGCCTGTACACTGTAGCAAAATTTAGGATGTTTAATTCATTAGTTCAGTTAAGTGCACAAGTTTTATTATAGCCAAACTTCAGTCATAAAATTTATTGAGTCGCACTAAAAGGCTGCAAAATTAAGTGATTTGAATCTTCCAAGTAATTGATTAAAATAACCCAATTAATTAAGGAGAGCATAAAGTAAGTTATTACCTCACATAAGAATACTCCAGTTACAGATTTTTATATCGGTGTTAATGTTATCACTTCATAGATAATTTCATATTTCATTTATGTTTCTCATGTACTTCAATTATCACATCTAATAACACCTAAGTGAATAAAATACTTATACTATTATAATTCTATATATAATCCTAAATAGTATTATTATTAATTTTAAGTATTTATTTTGAAGTACTTACTGGTAGTAAATTTAATTACCACCAGTAAGTACTAAAAAATACAAACAAACTTAAAATAAATAATAAATGGTATCATGGATAAAACCTTAATAGAAACTATTATTAATATTATTTTTGTAATAATGTTATTCCTTAAAAGCTATTCCAGCTGTAATTGATCTGATTCACTATAGGTTTTAAATTTATTTTAAAACCTATGTGGCCTAGTTTGTGGTTGTGGTTCTACATTGTGAATTGAATCTATGCATCTATGCATGAATTGATTCTTCTATTTATATAACGAGAGCTTGGATTAGGCTAAATTTATTTCATGAATAAATTAATCATTAATTTACAATTAGATTATGAAATAATTCGAATGCTATAAACTTTATTCATTCAAGGTTTTGCAATTTATTTGCAGTATTTGTTGTTATTTTACATAAGCTACGACATCCATAGATTTTATAATTTAAACAATATCAAATACATTGGTGTTATGATTATTTTATGATATTACGATTTTACCACTTTTATTGATTTTTGTTATTATTTTGCATAAGCTACGATATCCATCGATTTTTTCTAATCGAAATCAAATACATTACTTTATAATATAGACGATAATAAATATTTTTGTGTAATATATATTCAAAATTATTTATTGTATTACAATGTTTTTGCCACTTTTATTTTTCTATAAAATTCACAACTAGTTTCGACTTGTTAAGGTCATTATCAAGTGATAAATTACAATGGTATAATATTTTAATAGACATGCGCCCGCATTTCGTAGCGAGTTAAGGCTACGATTAATCAATAGACTGTGATTATATTCTCACCCAGTGCAATATTAAAATTTTTCAATATCCCTCATTTTCTATTGCATGTTCTTTGAAATGTTTAGCTCTTTGATCATAGCAGTCGACGGCTTAATAATAATAATCATACAGCCAATAACGCAAAAAGTTGAGTATTTCCTGTTGACCATTGAAAGCATTGACAAAATTTCAGAAGCAATACGCTACTTATTACGTTTTATAGAAATATTCTCACATAAATTTTAAATAAGCGAGAAATAATTATCTCCACTTATACACTTCACACCAAACAGACTTGTTTATTTTTGGAGGTGCCTATAATTACTTTACACTACAATGCATGACAATGGATGGTTGACTAATACTTAAAGTTTCTAATAATAGCTGAAAGAGAATAGCCCATATATTTTTAAACCTCTTCATTTCCCATGTTCATTTAGTATTCTAGCTGGATTTCACATACAGTGTAATATCTTAACTATAATTTGTATTTGTATTTCTGACAGATTAAGAAACGCACGAAAAAAATAAAAAAATAAATGGGTGGAGAGTTAATAAAGCTACTTGTGGATATGTGTAAACCCCAAATAACGTACTCCAAGTTTGGAAAGAGTTTGTGAGGATTTGGTATAGGATGACGTAATACTTTTTTGTAGCAAATTGAGGACTTTGGGACGTTACTGGTCACATCCGAACTCATAGCAAGATAATGTATATTACTCAAATTGGGAAGTAGTGCTTGTATTACTTAAAATATAAGACTATTCAGGAAAATGAAAACAATTTCAAACAAGATCATCAACTCTTGAGTTATGCAGATTTTTATCGCTGTAATAGAGGATGCGATAAGCAATATTAATCGTTATTAATTGAAACTTAATACCAGGTCTGTATTATTACAGTCGTAACTTTTATAATTAGAATTCTGGCCACCAGAGTAGAATCGCGATGTCAATAAGGCAATATTCTCCGATAACGAAGCGAGCATCCAATTGATTGCGTACAAAACTGCTTTAAGAGCCTCATGCGCAAATTTAATGGCAGCATATGCTCACACACATGCAAGCAAATCAATCGCTGCCCATGTAGATGTTGCCGCTTGACCAGACCCGCAGGATTACGCTCGAAACGAGAATCGAGAGTGAAAGAGACGCGCGTTCCTGCTAAGAAGCCCATAATTATCCTGCGGTAAAAACTGGTACAATCTAAGAGAGGTAGCCGAAGAGGTCGCCTAATGAAACTGTACCATCAATTGCGGAGGCCTGCGACTTGTCAGAGCCACGGATGGCCAGACGCCTCGCCGGACCGTGTAGCTAATTTCCATATGGTTTCGACTAAAATGCTCGTACTTATTAATGTCCTGCTATATCTGACTTGCTAATTAGATAAGATGATAAATTGGCACTGGGCATTCGCCATGCACACGTACAGATATACGCGGTAATCGGCGATAATTTACGTTAAATTCGGGCAAAAATATTAATTAAGGATGAAGGATGCCCGGGTCAGTGTAATAAAATTCGCCACATTCGCATTCATTATTTACTAATTTACAATATCCTGTGGATACCCCAAGTCTTTATTTAAATGAGGAGGATGTTGTATCATGATAATTACGCATGGCTGAATATATCAAAACAACAAATCTTATATATTCCAGTTAATAGTATGCATCAGCCTTCCATAACTTCCACTATAAAGTTTAAATATCCACCAAATCACTTTTCATTTTATCAATCAGAAGCAACACAGCAGTTCCATAGGGTTTGAATTGCTGTACCGAATTTCCAATGTGCGATGCACTCTAACACCATATTAGAATTATAATTGGCACTGTACTCAAATATTTATTTATCAATTATCTCGCCTTCGCGCGAATATCAGCGGGTGAATAGTGTCGATTTTCTATTTTCGGGTGCCAGTGAAATATTGAAACGAATTACGAGAATCAGCTGGCGTAACGATGCGGCCCTAATAGGAGGATGATGAATGAAATGGTGCAAGGAAGAGATGCTCACCACATTTCATATTTTACTGCCGCAGCTGTATTCGTGCTTTTAATTTTCGTAACCTATTTTCGGTTCCAGATAAGATAACGCGGAGTTTTTTGACAGCGCCGACTAAATTAAGCCCTTGCCTTTTTATGGATGCCGCATCGGGAGAAACGCCCCAGTACTTAAATCTAAAACAGTTCCTGCAAACCGTTACTTTTTAGGGCGAGGCGTTGAATATTTTTTGATGTTTATTGTGCTTGATTAGATTTGAACCACCCCTTCTCAGAAATTATTTTAATATCATAAATTTTGTGCAAGGAGTTAAGGCCTCAAGTAATTAATAGCCATAGATTCCATTATTGGACATAATTAATTATGTACTTTTCTATACAAAGTATATCATATTAAACCACCTAAATCGCCATTTCCATCCACCAGATGATAGTTCTTTTTCTGTACAAGTAATGTACAACTGACTAGATAAAATCAATAAAATCCTTGAAAAAATTATTCAAAAAATTCACTGCTTTATTTATCTTTATTTAGAAGACATTCCGGTAAATATCTCCATTATTTATCAACCGATTATAAAAAGGCTATGAAATGAGGTACCAGAAGAACCACTTCGCTACTTTGCAATTTGAATTTTTAAAGTTTGAGTTGCTGGCGCTTACGGGTTTGTGGGGTGGGTGGTCGAAAATTACACCTCTTAAATGGAAATTAAAAAATGAAACTCGAATTATCCAAGCATTTTTTAAAATATTTTTCTCAACGATTTTATTGATTTTATCGCTTTCATTCGAAACTCCCTGTATGTTTATATTTAGATAGATATTTATGGGCTTAGTCTAACGGTTTTCTGTAGCAATATGTTTCTTGCTTATCGTGGAAATTGATTCTCAAATGTTTAATGCGAGGACGGCATTGCCAAGAAATAGGCCATAACCGCAGCAATCATATCCTATATAATTTATTCCTCACTTAGCAATAAACGCACAAAGTACTCGCAATTCTGTGTAAAGTGTCTCGTTTACAGACGGTCCTCATACTCTGCGTTCCCACGATGCGTATAGCTTTTTTAACGAACTGTTCTTTATTGACATGGAAAATAAAAGTCTCCCATTTCTTAATTAATTAGGTAAATTTACGTCGATTTCTAAATCATTATGAATAAAATTAACCTTATTATTTCATCTATTAATAATTGTCTTTTGGAAGAATACCGGATGAGAAAAAAATTCACTCAAGTATCAATAAAATTATGAAGGATCGGAAATATCATCTTTCGAAGAAATTGCAGAATATGTATAGTGGCCATAGGAAGAAGTTGACATATCTGACCAGAATTGAATTTAACTGTTCAAGATGATTTTTATTAAGAAAGAATTCCAGAAAATTTACAACGGATCGATGATGCAGCGAACACAATGTAGATCAATTATATATTTTTAGGCACAGGCACTTGTAGATCGGTTATATTAACTAGAGATAGGATAGTTGGGCAAAATAACATCAAAAAGGCAGGTAAAAAAGTAAAGCAAAGCGTATGACTGAAATACTGACATATTTTTAAATCTATGAATGTTGAAATGTTTCTCCGAAAGATCAGCAAATAACAATGATTACTGAACTAATTTTCAAAACTTTGAGCGTAGATGAAATTTGTGGATCTGAACTTGAATTTTTCAATATTTTTTTTGTAGTTTTGAAGTTATCTCATGTATTTAACATTTTCTCTTATATTCTTCATCTTCCAAAATTAATGTTTTAATCATGACCAGTTTCATAGGCAGATCAAAGCATTATTCTCGGAATTAGATTTCACAGTTAAAGAATTAATAATTAATTTGAGTCTGTATTATAGTTATCTTAGGAATTCCAAATTTTCACTTGAAATATGTTGTTCCGGACAACAATGTAATAATATTGATATATAATAACATAAATGGGTCTGGGTTACAATCGAACCCATGGGTATTGTTGAAATTTCTGAGCCTAAAATCACATTGGTAATCAAATATAAAATGAACAAATATGGTCTACATATTGCTACAATTTGCAATGTAGCTCACGATGGATTTTCAGCTTTTGAAGTTATCTTGGAAAATAGATGTCTACTGTAAATTACTTATACTGAATTGGCAATCAATGGTTCAACATTATTTTTTATTAGATAGAAACTAATCAACATTAACATTCAAATACTTGTCTGTTCATATGTGTGCCATTATTATTCAAATACTTGAAATTAAAAAAAAGTTTGTAATTTATGTTTTCTATATTTTATTGGAAAATTCATTCTATAGATTAGATACGTTCACAAAGTATGCCATAAATAAGTTTATTTATTAATGCAAACATACATTTGATTTCCACTGAAATTTATAGGAACATCAAGGATTAGATTCTACACGAATCTAATATCAAATTTGCAAATAATAATTTTTCAGAAATTTTACTAAAAGCTAACCCATACTTGTCAATGCAGAAAGTTATGTCTTTGACTTTCTTCCTTATTCAATACTGAAACTTTTTCAATTTTTCAGGAGAATTAGTTTCAGGTATACTGTACACGAATATAATATCAAATTCGCAAATATTAAAATTTCAGAAATTTTAGTAATAGTTAACACGTACTTGTCAATGCAGAAAGTTAAGTCTTTGAATTTCTTCCTTATTTAATACTAAAACTTTTTCAAATTTTAAGAAAAATTAGTTTCAGGTATACTGTACACGAATCTAATAACAAATTTGCAGGTAATAATCTTTCAGAAATTTCAGTAATAGCTAACCCACACTTGTCAATGCAAAACGTTATATGTTTGATTTTCTCGCTTATTTAATACTGAAACCTGGTCAAATTTTAAAGACAATAAGTTTTAGGTGTACTATATATGAATCTAATATCAAATTCGCAAATATTATATTTTCATAAATTTCAGTAAAAGCTAACCGGCACTTGTCAATGCAGAAACATATGTCTTTGAATTTCTTCCTTATTGATAACTGAAACTTTTTCAATTTTTCAGGAGAATTAGTTTCAGGTGTACTGTTCACGAATCTAATATCAAATTTGCAAGTAATACATTTTCAGAATTTTCAGTAATAGCTAACCCATACTTGTCAATTGAGAAAGTTAAGTGATTGATTTTCTCCCTTATTTAATACTGAATCTTTGTCAAATTTTCAGGACAATTACTTTCAGTTGTACAGTATACGAATCTAATATCAAATTTGCAAGTAATTTTTTTTCAGAAATTGCAGTAATAGCTAACCCATACTTGTCAATGCAGAAAATTAGGTCTTTGACTTTCTTCCTTATTTAATACTGTAACTTTTTCAATTTTTTAGGAGAATTGGTTTTAGGTATACTGTACTCGAATCTAATATCAGATTTGCAAATAATAATTTTTTAGAAATTTCAGTAATAGCTAACCCATACTTGTCAATGCCAAAAGTTATGTTTGATTTTCTCCCTTATTTAATATTGAAATTTTGTCAAATTTCAAGGACAATAAATTTCAGGTGTACTGTATACGAATGTAATATCAAATTCGCAAATAATACATTTTCAGAAATTTCAGCATTAGATAACCTTTACTTGTCAATGCAGAAACCTAAGGCTTCGAATTTCTTCCCTATTTAATACTGAAACTTTTTCAAATTTTCAGAAGAATTAGTTTCAAGTGTACATAGACGAATCTAATATCAAATTTGCAAGTAATACATTTTCAGAAATTTCAGTAATAGCTAACCCATACTTGTCAATTGAGGAATTTAAGTGTTTGATTTTCTCCCTTATTTAATACTGAAACTTTGTCAAATTTTCAGGACAATTAGTTTCAGGTGTACAGTATACGAATCTAATATCAAATTTGCAAGTAATAAATTTTCAGAAATTGCAGTAATAGCTAACCCATACTTGTCAATGCAGAAAGTTAAGTCTTTGAATTTCTTCCTTATTTAATACTGAAACTCTTTCAAATTTTCATGAGAATTGGTTTCAGGTGTACTGTACACGAATCTAATATCAAATTTGCAAATAATAAATTTTCAGAAATTTAAGTAATAGCTAACAAGTACTTGTCAATGCAGAAAGTTAAGTCTTTGAATTTCTTCTTTGCTTAATACTGAAACTTTTTCAAGTTTTCAGGAGAATTGGTTTCAGATGTACTGTACTCGAATCTAATATCAAATTTGCAAAAAGAAAAATTCATAAATTTCAGTAATAGCTAACCCATACTTGTCAATTGAGAAAGTTGAGTGATTGATTTTCTCCCTTATTTAATACTGAAACTTTGTCAAATTTTCCGGACAATTAGTTGCAGGTATACTGTACCCGAATCTAATATCATATTTGCAAATAATAAATTTTCAGAAATTTCAGCAATAGCTAACTCATACTTGTCAATGAAGAAAGTTAAGTCTTTGAATTTCTTCCTTATTTAATACTGAAACTTTTTCAAATTTCTTGGAGAATTGGTTTCTGGTGCAGTGTACTCGAATCTAATATCAAATTTGAAAATAATAAATTTAAGAAATTTCAGTAATAGCTAACCCATACATGTCAATGCAAAACGTTATATGTTTGATTTTCTCCCTTATTTAATACTGAAATTTTGTCAAATTTTAAGGACAATTAGTTTCAGGTGATCTGTATACGAATCTCATATCAAATTCGCAAATATTAAATTTTCAGAAATTTCAGTAAAAGCTAACACATACTTGTCAATGCAGAAAGTTAAGTTTTTGAATTTCTTCCTTGTTTTATACTGAATCTTTTTCAAATTTTCAGGAGAATTAGTTTTAGGGGTACTGTACACGTAATAAAGTTAATATAGACATTTATTACTTAGTAATTTTTAGACAGAGTTGTATTTTTTATGTAGTACGTACAAACATAATTATAATTATCTTATGCTCAATCAGCGTCAATATTAGGGAATATGCTGCAGATAATCAGGACCCACCATTAAAAATAATGCAATTAAAATTTTGCGAAGTCATTAATATTATTTGAACAAGATTAGAATCAGTCTAGAATATGAGTGGCTAAATTATGTTACGTATATTGTGAACATCATATCGTGTTTTTCGTGCAACGGTTTGAAGTAGTTTTACTTATCAGCGACTCCATGAATGTAAAATATAAATTTCGTTTCACGTATGAAAGAGTGCATTATGTTGACTGTCCCGGTGCCATTGTGTTCGAAAATAAGAATATGATGTATGGCCGGGAAGTGATAAAATATAAATAAAGGGAAACGTATCCAATTTAGATTGGGCAGAGGAGATTGGAAACGCACACAAACAATAAATCCGCGTTAACGCGCGAATATGCGGATTTCGGGGTTCAATTTCCTTACGTAACAATCGGAAAGTGCGGTGCAGCCGCGAGTGTTTCATAAATAAATCGCTTAAATCATGATTTGTCTGCCGGAGCGAGTCATAAACCTTTGACGCAGAGCCAAGTCTCCGCCCGGAGTCGTCGCATTCTAATATTTCACCTCCTTGTTACACCCACTGTAATCACCATAAATCTAAGGCTTTCTATTAGAAGCGCGACAAGAGTCCATTGTCTTTCGCAAACGCATCCCCATATTTTTCTCCACCCCGGTGCTGTGATCCACACGCATGTTAATCTCCATCGCGCGATTTGTCCGCCCGTCCCCAGAGTTATGGCGCTGAGATTTCCACAGATTTCCCCGAGATTTCCCGGGGATGCCGTCCGCGCTTTTTCTGCTCCTCTGCAGTACGGCGTGACTTATGCCCCCGACGTTGTCTATTATACATTGTACTGCTCGGCGGCTATTTTTTCCCGGTTTGACATCGAGGAGATGTCCCCGGCAGATTACAGCCAACTTTAATTCAATTTGCGAAGCGTGCCGAGGGCATTGCCTTTAACAAAGTTAACAGATTCGCTTTCAAAACCCGTACGTTAGCGATTTCCACTTAAAAACGCGCGCACCTTAAGGGAATTAAAGGCCTCATTAAGTGCTAATAAATTCACTTCATTTCGCAAAGGAAACTCAATTAAGGGACCAATTAAATTACGACATCAAAGAAACGAAATTCGACGTGGGACGTGGGACGTGTGACGACGCCTCATTACCGTCCCTGCATGGGCGTCGATAATCTGCACCAGCTCGTTGACAATCCCCAACGCTTGACTTTGACTGCATATCCATGCTTCGGTAGTCGAGTGAACAGGAGCAGCGTTTCCTGACGTATTGGCATTACAATCTTACGCACAGCTGAGCACACGATGGCTACTGCATCTAAACGTTTATTCTGAAATCACAATAATAGCGTGTTATTGTTGCCCGTAATTTAATCATATTGCTTATTGTGCTTATTGACAGGCAAAGGCATTGTTTACACTCGTCCCGAAGTAAAGTGGTGGTTTCGACGGAGATAATAGAGCGGATGTAATCTTGACATAAAACTCTCTAACAATGGCCTATGTTAATACGATAATACGGCGAAGCCTTGTTATTACATACTTAACAAAGTGACATACAATCGCGAAAACTATAATTAACCAGTCCTGATATAAATAAATACTCCTCTTATAAAGATCTACAAGTAGATCTTTAGTTGATAGGAACACCATGGACCATAGGAAAATACGGGAGGACGAGGAAGGCCACAAATGCGTTGGGCAGACGACATTAAGAAACATGCGGGGAAGAAATGGACTGAAATAGCAAGTAGTTCAGAGAAATGGAAGGAACTTAGGGAGCCCTATGTCCAAAGATGGATGACAGAAGGCTGAAAAGAAGAAGAAGATATGTAAAGGCAAGGTAGTGTCATTAGGCCAAGAGATCTGAATAAAGGCTTAGTATCAGCCCTGTATTTAGCTCTTGCAATTATTCGAACTGCCCTATGCTGAAAGCCAAATATACGATGTCTTCCTGCCGAGGGTCCCCACACAATTAAGCAGTAACACAATAAAGACTGACATGTGGAGAAGTAAGTGATCTACAGTAGTTCAGCAGACACCGAGTTAGCCAAGTTTCTTAACAAGAAAATGTTGCAACAGAACCTGCTGGCCAGTTTGTCTGTGTGATCGTTCCAATTCAACTCATTATCTATATGAACTCCCAAAAAGTTTGAGAAATAGGTCTATTGTAAATATGTTGTTTTAATGTAAAAATGATATTTACGGTCTTATTGGTGTTCAAGTGAAGCCGGTTAGCGTTGTACCAATCGTTGGCGCTTTTGACCATTTCAAGATTGACTTCCGAACTCTTTCAAAAACAAGTTGTTTCTATTGCGTTACACCCATTAACTATCCAATTTCTCAAATCTCCTACATTTTCCAACGAACTTGTGTAAACTAATGACTTCAGATGACTCCGAAGAAAAACATCTTGACAGTGAAACTTATATTCCTAATACCTATAATATATAAGAATTTTTTAAACATCTAAGTAGATTTTGTTCAGAATTCATGATGCATGTGATTGTACCCTTTGTATACCGTGACTTTTTTTTAACTCTGATAATAGTCAATACAACGTCCCTATATTATTTTTTTTTAAACACAGGTAAATGCGTGGATGTTATCAAGTGACCAAGGTAACGTCAAAATAACTGTTTAATGGGTAATCACAATAAATAGAATTGTCAAGTTGTTTGAACTATTATTGTGCTAAAATACATTAAAGAAATATATTTAATAGAAGAAAATATACAAATAATGCATTTATATCATGCAAGTTAGAGCATAAGAAATGTGCGTGTCATTTTTTTCAGTCACTTATCCCGATAGACCAATCCATCAATGGGAACAATTATTAACATTATTTCAAGCTTTACCAACCACAGATGCGCTGAGTATAAACACCACAAACGAATTAGAACAAACTGTGTCTTAACACAAGAAACTATGTTAAACATATTATGCTATGCAGAAGAAAACATACTTTGGAGTTTCGTCTCCTTCAATCAGAAAGGTTTTTAAAGAAATTAAACAAAAACCTTACAAATTTAGAAATATAAGGTTTAGTAACTATTAACTCATTTGTATAAGGTACTGATTAATTCTTGGTGAAAAATTTTGATAAGACGAATAAGGAAAAACACTTGGTATAGTTTCACAGGTTTATATCTCTCTTGAAAATTACCGTAAGGTCGAAACAATCGCAGAGCAATATAATATACCTGTGAAACTATATCAAGCGTTTCCCTTATTATAGAGAATAATTATTAACTAAAAGTATCACAGGTTTATATCTCTCTTGAGAATGACCGTAAAGTTGAAACAATCGTAGAGCAATATAATAAACCTGTGAAACTATATCAAGTGTTTCCCTTATCCATCTTATAAAATAAATCGTTCAAAGTCTGAGATTATTGAGAATAATTATTGACTAAAAGTTTCACAGGTTTATATCTCTCTTGAGAATTACCGTAAGGTTTTCAACCTTACGGTTTTCAAGGTTTTCAATCGTAGAGCAATATAATAAACGTGTGAAACTATATCAAGTGTTTCCCTTATCCATCTTATAAAATAAATCGTTCAAAGTCTGAGATTATTGAGAATAATTATTGACTAAAAGTTTCACAGGTTTATATCTCTCTTGAAAATTACCGTAAGGTTGAAACAATCGTAGAGCAATATAATAAACCTGTGAAAAATTTTCAAGTGTTTCCCTTATTCATCTTATAAAATAAATCGCTCAAAGTCTGAGATTATTGAGAATAATTATTAACTAAAAGTTTCACAGGTTTATATCTCCCTTAAGGTTTTCAATCGTAGAGCAATATAATAAACGTGTGAAACTGTATCAAGGAGGGGAGATGGCGCTGGCGGTGGACGCTGCAGGTGCCAAGCTCAGTGCGACAAATTACAGTGTAAAAAGTAATGAGAAAATAATTTATACTAACAAAATGTTGACGGCATTAGACGAAAGTATAGTGCAACTGGACTTAAGTGCATTTGAACAATTGGTGAAGTGGAAACTATTACGCCCAAACGTAAATAGACATAACCTCGAAAGACGGAAAGACGAGAATGGCGCGCGAGTCAAGGACAAAGAAAAAAAGAAAGAAGAGGACCGATCCAAAATACAACATTATGAAGTGGAATGTGGAAGGCCTTACAAATGCTACCAATCTGGCACCGAACGACAACATATTTATGGATGCGGATGTGTGAAACCAGATAGGGGTCGGCCGATAGGCGGCATCACAACTCTTGCAAAGCCTTGTATGCAACCATACATGCTCAGATGCAACCAAAACTCGATGTCAATTAATACTATTTTAGGAAAAATTCACTGTTTACAATTTTTCACAATGCAGAAGACAACTGCATATGCCGTTTCTGCAACAAAACATCTTCAAGGTACCACCTCCTAGAATGTGAGGAAAGAAGAAATCGTCCGCTCACCAATTTCATAGCCGCTATAAAACTGTAAATGTATTTAAGTCAGGTCATATTTGTATTTTATGTGTAATTAACTATGTGTGTATGTTATCTGCTGGGGCACAGCGAAATAAAGATTATTATTATTATTATATCTCCCTTAAGAATGGCCGTAAGGTCGAAACAATTGTAGAGCAATCTAATAAACCTGTGAAACTATAGCAAATGCTATCCCTTATTCATCTTATAAAATAAATCATTCAGTCAGAGAATATTGAGAATAATTATTAACTATTTTTTTTCTAAAATTTCGAATAGACAATTAAATAAATAACGTCCACTTTGAGTAATAAAACTGTATTAACCTCTCAAAATTAATAAATCACATTAAAATCATCTACCGAGGGTCTCAAGGCAGTACCTGTTAACTGAATTTTTTATGATTTAACTTTTTTATGTATATATTGCAGAATTTGTAAGTGCCTTCTGTATTTTAAATCATGAATTATCAAATCATAACCGTTTAGTCGGTATTTCAGAAAACTTAAACGCTGTACCCAGGGATGTTCCCATCTATCTTTTCGAGGGTACACCAGCGGTAATTAGGGTTGCCAACACTACATTGAAAAAATACCTAAACATTCGGTTACTGGCAAAGAAGAGGATTTATTATACAGGGTGTTAGGCAAGTCACATATAATTACAGAATACAGATGTGCTTATGTCGATATTCTTAAATAAAAAATGACATTCTGACAAGCCAGAGAAAAAAAAATGATGCCTGAATGTGCACAGAAATTAAAAATAATGCCATTTCTTTTATACCAAATTAAAGGTACTGGATAATTAAATAAAGATTTTGACTTACAGAACTGAAATTTTGATTTGTATAAAAAAAAGTAAAGTTATGAAGTGTAATTCATGTAACCAGCAAAGCTTCGATCGCTATTATTTGAAAAACTAAGACTGAAGTGCAAAAAGCTAAAAACGTAAGAAGCAAAATGGTAATCGTTGTTATTATTATTTGTTTATTTAACAAAGCCTATTTCTGTTGCTATGTCTAATTATCATTATTATGGAGAAGACGGATTGTCATTATACTATTAGTCTTACAAAAAGTTTTAATAGTCATTATAGTTCACAAGTAACAGATCTATATTGGCATATAACTCTAAAACTAAAAATAAAGTATTTTCAACTTTTTGCATTTCCTGAAAGCACGTTATTCCAGAAATAATGTCATGAAATTTTATGCAAATCCTACAAAAATTTCAGCGTTTATAATTATTATAGCTCAAAAGTATCACATTATACCTAAAGAGCATGTTTATTAGCCTATAACTCAAAAACTAAAAATGGCGTATTTTCAACTTTTTGCATTTTCTGAAAGCACGTACTTCCTGAAACAATGTTATGAAATTTTAAGCAAATCCTACAAAAATTTCAGCTTTCATAGTTATTATAGCTCAATAGTAACAAATTTTTCGCAAAGAATATGTTTATTAGCAAATACTCGAAATCTAAGAATGACGTATTTTTATTTTTTTGCTTATTCTGAAAGCACGTACTTCCAGCAATACCGTCTTGAAATCTTAAGCAAATTCTACAAAAAAATCTGCTTTCATAGTTATTATAGCTCAAAAGTATCACATTCTACGTAAATGTATGTTAATTGGCATATGACTCAAAAATTAATAAAAGAGAATTTTCAACTGTTTGCATTTTCTGAAAGCACGTACTTCCAGAAATAATGTCATGGAATTTTAAGCAAATCCTACAAAAATTTCAGCTTTCATAATTATTATAGCTTGAAAGTATCACATTGTACCTAAAGAGAATGTTTATTAGCATATAACTCAAAAACTAAGAATGGCGTATTTTTATTTTTTTGCTTATTCTGAAAGCACGTACTTCCAGCAATACTGTCTTGAAATTTTAAGCAAATTCTACAAATATTTCAGCTTTCATAATTATTATAGCTCAAAAGTATCACATTGTACCTAAAGAGCATGTTTATTAGCATGTAACTCAAAAACTAAGAATGGCGTATTTTCAACTTTCTGCATTGTCTGAAAGCACGTACTTCCAGAAACAATATCGTGAAATTTTAAGCAAATCCTACAAAAATTTCAGCTTTCATAGTTATTATAGCCCAGTAGTAACAAATTTTTCGCAATGAATATGTTTATTAGCAAATAACTCAAAATCTAAGAATGACGTATTTTTATTTTTTTGCTTATTCTGAAAGCACGTACTTCCAGCAATACCGTCTTGAAATCTTAAGCAAATTCTACAAAAAATTCTGCTTTCATAGTTATTATAGCTCAAAAGTATCACATTCTACGTAAATGTATGTTAATTGGCATATGACTCAAAAACTAATAAAAGAGAATTTTCAACTGTTTGCATTTTCTGAAAGCACTTACTTTCAGAAATAATGTCATGAAATTTTAAGCAAAACCTACTAAAGTTTCAGCTTTCATAGTAATTATAGCTCAAAAGTAACATATTCTACCTAAAGAGTATGTTTATTCGCATATAACTCAAAAACTAAGAATAGCGTATTTAGCTAGCTCGACAGATTTGTTTTTACAGGTTTATGGTATAATTGGTTGCATAGCGAATACTCGCAAATTGTTACAATGTGTAGTTTGACGTTGTATTGATGTTCAGAGTTAAAAAAATCTCACGGTATGTAGGTATACGGGATTTTTCACTAATAATAATAATGTTTATTAGTATTTTATCAATGTTTTACTAAGAATACACTACAATACTAGAAGATACCGGAAAGTACATAAAATAGCAAATAACAAATAATAATAATAATAATAATAATTAACGGTTCGTTTTATTTACGTATGCAAACATAAATAAATGTGAACCTATGAACAACATTTAATCAAAGCCCTTTACGAAAATCACGAGAAGAATGGGCGAGATTTTACTCTGCTTAACATGAAATCAGGTAATCTAGGAGGTAATAATCGCCCTTTTCGCTTAGCTAATTTTAACTGAAAACATAGAATACACCTAGAACCTCGCAGCACCGCAAATATATGCTGAAGTTGGAAACTTATTCACATGATTTAGCGTTTAATACACGTAGTGACCATTCATGCGGTTTCCATTGAAGTTTCAACGTGTTTACATTTAATTAGTGACACATTTTCACCTCGTATGTACAAAAACTGGAGCCCAATTAACCGGAGTGCATAGTTCGCGAGCTCAACTCTCCGCGGGAGCTGTAATAAAATAACATAATTCGTATTAAATTGCGTTTTAATAGCCCCGAACTTAATAAACCGCTCTCTGTTAATTATTAATAATTTGGATGCTTAATCCCCATAATTTATAATTAATTAGGCATGCGTTTAAGCAGTAAACCGAAAATATTAGAGGCTGCTATTACCGGAACGGGCACTGTTTTAATGGGCATTATCTAATACTGCAAACGGTGGCTGTTATGAATGAGTCGTTCAAGATCTAAACTACGTATACTATCAAATTGGGTGGAATTATGACGGCTCCAGAACTTAATGGTTTATGTGATCACTAAAGATCACTAGCAAACTACTTTATACACATAACCAAAGTTATATTATATTTACTTGGCTCATTTTTATTACCTATGTAGATTTTAGCACAGATGCTTAGAATGCCATGGCGTATGCGTGTGTTTAATTTTATACTAATTATATATTTTATATTAGTAAATACTCAGATTTTGGGATGCCAATACGTGTATTCCCAACCAACCATCATTTGGTGCATGTTTTACAATTTAAATTAATATAAATTGTAAAACGTGCATGTGTTTTTATCAACCTTTTAATAGCAAAGATATGTTTTACAATATGACGGATACGATGATATCAACAATAGTAAATTAGTTCGCTTTCATTTTGTGACCAATATAAATATATACACATACACAATATAATATATTTAGAAAAGTTCAAGTTTTGATATTTATAGACATAATTAAACTTTTGATATGAATTGCTTTATGTGCAACATCAATTTGATTTTTGAAATAATCGAAACTTAATACGATTGTAGAATGTTGGTTGTTTGTTGAATATATAAGATTAAAAAATTCTTTGTTTACTTGTACCAGATTCAGCCTGGGACCGTTATCAGCCGTTCCCAAAAGGTAATTAGTTTAAAACTTGAAAAACAAAGAATTGTTGATCTTACATCTTCAATAACATCAACATCCTACATAAAAATTTAATTCAAAATGGATTATAATACTACAAAATATTTAATACAAAACATTGACATATTTGAAGCCATAATTGAAATTATGTCAGTCATTGGTACATATGAAAAATATTTAAATAAATTGTACCTACTGTTTTAGATATAAAATAGTTAAAATTTTGACAGAAATAATTGAATGTTAACATTAAACTGAAATTTTTCCAGAAAAATTTAAAGTTTGGTATAAATTGTTGAAACATCGATTGAAATCATTTAAATTTTGAGAGGCATGATTAAAACTCTGACAAAATAATTGAAGTTTTAAGTGAAGTCATTTTAATTGTAACAGAGAAATTTATATTTTGGTATTGTTGAAATTTCAATTAAAATCATTTAAATTCAACAGAAGCAATACAAATTTTGAAACAAATGATTGAAATTTGACGGAATCATTAAAATTAACTACATCCTAAATAATAATAATAATAATAATCTTTATTGGTGCCATTGACAAATACGTCTTACACAGGTCATAAAGTATAAAAAGGTATAAAATATAAAAGTATAAAATACGAAATACGAAATTCGAAATCCAATACATATTTAAAATAATTTATAAATATTTTTATGTGAATTAATCTCTTTGCAATATCAATTTGATTATTGAAATAATTTAAATTTTGATACGAATCAATGACATTGTTGCAGCCTTCATTGAAATTATCAAGTAATTAAAACTTGCAAATGTTGCAAATATTTTACGTACTGTTGAAATTGCGATACGAATGAGTTATACATATTTTGACAGAAATAATTGAAATTTGAACATAATAACTGAAATTTTTACAGTAATGCTTAAAATTTTAGTTAAATATGACAGAAACCACTAAAATTTGGAAACATTTGAATGAAATTTTGTTATAATGGATACAGTATTTGTGCACATTGAGTACCAGATTTATACAACTAAAGTTTCGACATGTATAGTTGTAGGTGCACATTGTAGCAGCCTCCATTGCAATTATGAAGTAATTGAAACTTGTTCAAAAATATTACAAATATTTTACGAACTGTTAAAATTACGATACGATTCAGGAATACATATTTTGATAGAAATAATTGAAATATGAACATAATAACTGAAGTTTTTACAGAAATACTTAAAATTTTAATTAAATTTGACTGTTACCATTAAAATTTTGAAACACTTGAATGAAATTTTGTCAAAATGGATACAGTATTGGTGTACATTGAGTACCAGATTTATAAAACTTAAAGTTTCGACATGTATAGGCCCAATCATTAAAATTTTGATTTCAATCGATATTTTTGTAAAATCAATTTGATATTTGAAATAATTGATATTTTAATACAAATCAATGACATGCAGACATAATTGAAATTATGGCAGTAATTGGAACATTTTCAAAAATATTACAAATATTTTACGGACTATTGAAATTGCAATACAAATCAGTTATGTTTTGACAAAACTCATTGAAATTTTAACATATAAGTGAACTTTTTAAAGAGAAATTAAAATGCTGTACCTAACAATGATATTTGTTGAAATTTCTATTGAAATCGTCAAATCGATTGAAATCATTTAAATTTTTGAGAGAATTTTAAGAAATTTCTCCGACAATAATTGAAATTTTGAGAGAAATCATTTAAATTGTACCTAATAGAAAAAAAAAATACTATTGTTGAAATTTCTATTGAAATAGGAAAATCGATTGAAATCATTTAAATTTTAAGAGAAATTTAAGAAATTCTGACGAATTGAAATTTTGAAAGAAATCATTTTAATTGTACCTACCAGAAAAATTAAAATTATCGTATTGTTGAAATTTCGATTGAAATCGTCAATCGATCGAAATCATTTAAATTTTTAGAGAAATCTATAAAATTCTGAAGAGAAAATAGAGAAATGCTTAAAGTTTTTGTTAAATTTGACAGAAACCATTAAAATTTGGAAACATTTGAATGAAATTTTGTCAAAATAGATACAGTATTGGTGCACACTGAGTACCAGATTTATAAAACTTAAAGTTTCGACATGTATAGGCGCAATCATTAAAATTTTGATTTGAATCGATATCTTTGTAAAATCAATTTGATTTGTGAAATAATTGAAATTTTAATACAAATCAATTACATGTTTGCAGACATACTTGAAATTATGACAGTAATAATTTTAACGTTTTCAAAAATATTACAAAAAAAAATTCTGTTGAAATTTCAATACAAATCAGTTATATTTTTACAGAAACCATTGAAATTTTAACATATAACTGAACTTTTTACAGAGAAATTAATACACTATAAACTACTATAATTGTTGAAATTTCGATTAAAATCGTCAAGTCGATTGAAATCATTTAAATTTTAAGGGAAGTCTATAAAATTCTGACGACAATAATTGAAATTTTGAGAGAAATCATTTTAATTATACCTTACAGAAAAATTAAAATGTGGCTATTATTGAAATTTTGATTGAAATCGTTCAAATTTGACAGAAATTAATAAATTTTGAAACACAATTGTTTGAAATTTTGACAGAATCGTTAAAGTATTTGTATATACTGAGTACCAGTTTTATAAAACTTTATAAAGTTTCGTCATGTATAGCCTTAATCAATATTTTTTTTCATTTGAATTGATCTTTCTGCAAAATCAGTTTCAAATCAAATCGATTTTTGAAATAATTGAAATTTCAATTAATATGAGTACAAATCATTGACATTTTGCCAATCATTGAAATTATGACAGTCATTGAAACTTATACCAACAAAATTTAAAAAATGTACGCACTGCAGTTCAATTGTATGAGTTATATTTTGAAACCATTGATTGAAATTTTGATAGGCCTTAAATAAGTGTGAAAATCGAGTTATTAACTTTCTGAGTTGACCAGTATAAGTTATCATTCACTGAAATTTCTGAAAATTTATCTAATGGACATTTTAAAAATTTTATGCCAGATATGTATACAGTATGCCTGATTACAAATACTCTGACAAACACTCTGAAAATTTGATCACGAGTATGTCTTAATTAAGTGAGAGAATCGAGTTATTAACTTTCCGAGGTGACCAATCAAGAAGTTCTTCAAAACTATATGTACCTGTACGTCAAATACAATAATTAATATTTTTCGTCATGAATTCCTGCTGAATTACAGTTGGCTGCAGATGGAACGAATCCTTTTGAGAGATGCAAATGCGCTCGGGGCAGCACACATTCGGGGTCGGTGGTAAAAGGTGTCGTCGTATTTTCTCAGATTGTCAAATTATCAAGGGGCCCCGGCGTGAAAGAGTCCCGGGGGCCCGAGGATCAAAGGACCACGGTACGTGATGCATTATCCTACTGCTTCAATATTCACTTCGATTAAATCTATTCTTCCCCGGAGATTGTGCGAGAATTTAAAATATTGTGTGGCGACATGCGCCGCATATGAATATACGTTATTCGTCTTACGTGTGTACAGAGTACACCCTTGTACACGGGAGCCGCCTTGGGGTGATTTCCTGCGGATTTGCCGTGTTGCTTAGCGCGTGTCTCAGGACCCCGCTGCAGGATCCGAGGCGTCCTCGGGATTTACCGGGGGGCACGAGGAGGCCCCTTTTCGGTGATAATCGTGTGTACAGATGGTAATTACGCGCTAATATCGTAACGTTGTTCGCGGATAATTCGCACGGATACTTGTGGTAAATGTTTGTTTTCATAGGACGACGTCGTTTATTTTGCACGGGTCACTAGGGATAGGGTAGAGACCCGCAAACCATGTAATTCAAAGTGGGAGATGTTTGCCTATAAACTCCATGAATCCTGAAAATAGCCATAAATAAATTGTATAAACATATGTAATATGCACATATATTAACCGCTTCGCTGTACGATTTTATTGCGTTATTGTTTGTATGTATGTACGTATATCTGCAGGTAGTTAATCCTTTGATAATATTATTTCAAATAATTTAAACTTACTAATAAATGTAATATTTGAAAATGATATGTCCAGTCTAAATTCCGTTGATTTAATTTCTAAGTTGAAAGATATTGAACTAAATTTAGATGACAAATTTATTTCTTCCGATGTAACAGATTTATTTCCAAAAATTCCTATAAATGAAACATTTAAATTTTTAGAATATTTTTTAAGATTCAATTCAGTAAATCAAGAATAAAAAAGAAAATACTTAAAATTAACAAAATTATGCATGGAACAAAATATTTTTAAATTTAACCATATGTTTTATATATAAACAGACATTTGGCACAACTATGAGTATCTCCATTTATAGCAAAACTATTTTTAAATTATTTTGAAAATAATATAAAAAGAAAATATCCAAAGTTTCCCAAAGTTTGGCTTTGATAAGTGGATAATATTTTTTGCTATTGTAGATTTTAATTTTTGTAAGGAGATTTTCTTTCTATTCTAAATTCCGAATTTGAGCCAATAAAGTTCACATATGAAGAAGAAAATGACAATAGCGTTCCATTTTTATATATTAGAATAACAAGAAACCCTTTAATAAACATTAAGCAAATTCATTTGAAATCTTTGTAATAAATTTAAATTAACCCCTGCCTTCTCTAATAATAACAAGTTCAACGCAAAATTACCAAATAGGCAAGGAACCTCCTTTACAAAAATCAGGAATTTATTTACCAGATAAATTGTAGACAGTGTAAAAACTAGACAAACAAAACGAAATATAAATATGTTTTTAGAACATTTATTTGCAATGCAATAATGTACTCAATTTTATTGAATTGCATAAAATATAGCTTGCTAAATCGAATGCATATTGATCAAATAATTTTATATCTGGTATTTATTTTGGCGCCTCTTTGATGTTAATCAAAAAGGCAAATATTAGTCATTTGCCCTGCGAAAGCTTTGCACCAGGACGTCTTTGATCTAAAATAGCTGAAACTAAGCGACAACAGCCGAATCGCAAATATTAATTTGCGCGCAACCATTTACGGTTTCCAACTGCGAATATAAATTATCAATTTCCCATCGTATCAGAGGGACGCACACTCGGTAAAGGAACGACCACATAATTACAGACGTCCGGCGAAATTGCACGTCTGCCGCGAGATTGCGTCGAGATGGGCATTTTAAATTTTAAATTGAAAACCGAGTCCGGGGGAGGGCAAAAATCCAAACAGAATTATTGTAGCGGGCTAATTGCGTACGTGGGGCTCGGGGGTGGGAGGCTTATGAAGTGAATAAATTGGGGGCCGAATTTATGTGGAATTTGCGTCCGTATTTGCATACACTGAAACTGGGGGTGATTCGCGATTACATCCCTGCCTTGTTGGTTTCGTTATTGTTTCAATAATCGAAAAAATATTGGGTAAATACTGTTGAGCGGATAAAAGTGTGTGCTTTATTAACGATTTTTATGTTGTTCATTGTTAGGGATACCGGAGGGTGAATATTGCAGAGAATTGCGAGTTAAGGCAGAAATAATGTGACTGTAACGCGTGGTGGTCAAATATTGTTTGGGAAATCTTTTGTGATGGCTTTGGGAAAATATTGCTCAGACAGTGACAGCAATCACAGTAAAAGAAGTAACTTTGTTTGAGCAAATAGTTGAACATAATTAATTTTGCATTTTATGTGATACAGTTAAATATCTCGAAAACTAATAATTGAAGAGAAAACTGCCATAGTTAGTAGTTGTAGCATTTCAAGGGGGCAATCGGAAAGAGAAAAAGTAGATACATGCAACTTTTTGAAATGTGACAGTTTTCAAGAGTTTTGAAGGTTAAAGTCTTAATAATCGACGCGATAACCGATAACATCAGCTCCATCACATAGTGCATGAACAGAGTGTTTCAGGAAGGCAAGAGAAGGCAAATAATCCTGGAAATCAGTGAAAAATAAGCAGAGGAAATAAGGTACGTTTGAGGAATACAACTAAGGAACTAGTTGAACGCAAAAGGACGTAAACATAAATGGATCAACCAACTCACATAAAAAGGTTAGGATACAGAGTCGCAACCTCCAAGGGGTTAGCCCGGGAAGCTACTTCACGGCTCCTGAAGGGTAGACCACACATGCTGCACAACAAGACAACGAACCAAATAAACAAAGTAATACGGCAAACAGCCATCGGGATAGACGGAATCCCGCAGCCCAGTAAGGCAATCTGTCTAATGGAAGAAAACCATAAAAAATAAATTACCTGGCCCTCCTGGTTGGGGGTTGGGGCGAAGGGCCTGCAACCCATCACCCGGAAAAAATAATTCAACCGCAAAAACAAACAGACAACAGCCTCGGAAACCGAACGACAACGAAAATAGACGAACCAAGCAAAGGAAAAGGATAATGAATATGGGAACGTGGAACGTACAAGGTATACGTACGAAACAAGCCGAAGTAATAACGGAGATCAAGAAAATGGATATGGATATTGTAGTCCTCACAGAAACAAAGAAGAAAGGATTTGGAACTGAAGAAATAGACGAGTATATTCACCTTTTTAGTGGAGTACCGAAAGAAGATAGAGCTAAGAGAGGAGTATCCCTGTTAATTAAGAAGAAATACAAAAAACTTTTGACTAACTTTGAAGCAATCAATGAAAGGATCATCAAGGTGAATATCAATATACTAGGAAGACGACTAACCATCTTTGGAATTTATGCTCCCAATGAAGACGAAACAGTCCTACTAAAAGACCTATTTTTCGAAGAACTTCAAATGGCGCTAGATAACATAGGAGACAATAGAGAGATCATTCTGATGGGAGACTTTAATGCTCATATAGGGAGTAGAAGAGACGATAAAGTAATCGGACAATTCGGCGAAGTAAATATCAACAATAATGGGGATAAACTGACGGATTTCTGTGCACAGAATACATTGAAGATCGAAAATGGATTTTTTAAACACAGAGACATACATAAATACACGTGGATCCAGCACACTAGACAACTAAAATCTATTATTGATTATATCATTACCAGTCAAGACAAATCAATCAAGGTCAATGATGTAAAAGCATATAGAGGGCCGGAATGTGGGTCAGACCATTATCTAGTAAAGGGAGTATTCTATTTTCCATATTTTCCATATAAGTCTTCTAACCTACCACCAGAAAAAAAAGGAAAGGTGTCTAAGGAAGAACTAACAAAGCTAGACAGAAAAAGATACAACATCGCAAATTTTAACGAGGAAAGCATCAGATATTTATACCAACAAAGGTTAGATCAAAAGCTAACACATAACGCATCTAACAATGTCGAGGAAATGTATGAACACATAAAGCTAGCTATACATGAAGCATCACATGAAGCTTTAGGGGCATTAGAAAAGAAGAAGCCCATCAGCAGAAACATTTGGTGGAATGATGAGATCGAAGAAGAAGTTAAAAGCAAAAAACAGGCGTACCTCAAATGGCTCAATACTAAAACAGAAGCAGACAGACAAGTGTATACGGAGAAAAGAAATGCGGTTAGAAATCTAGTAAAAGAAGAAAAAACAAAGACATGGGACAACAAATGCCGCGAAATAGAAATGTACATCGGCGGCCGGAGATGTACAGAAGCATGGAGGTTTGTAAACAATATAAGAGCAGACAAGAAACAAATACCCCTGGAACAAATATCGGCAAAAAAGTGGGAAGAATATTACGGAAGACTGCTATCGGAAGACCGACATCAATTTATCGAAGAACAAATAAATATTATGGTGGATGGAGAGCCCATGGAAATTTCAATAGATATGGTAGAGAAAGCAATAAAAAACATGAAAAATGGAAAGGCGAGCGGACCAGGAGATGTGGCTGCGGAGATGTTAAAAAATGGTACAAAAAAACTTAATGAAATGATAACAAAATTACTAAACAAATGTATCAACGAAAATAAAGCCCCTGAAGAATGGAAAATGGGGTTCATGTCATCTATACTTAAGAAAGGAGATCCTCGCAAGTGCGAAAATTACAGAGGAATAACGGTAACATCAACTTTTAGCCGCCTATATGGAAGAGTACTTCGCGATCTTGTTGAAACGGAATATGCGGTAATTGAAGCAGAGGAACAAAGTGGTTTCAGGGCAGGCAGATCGTGCATGGACAATTTATTTTGCTTAAAACAGCTAATGGAAAAGAAAATTAGCACAGGAAGAGAGTTGCACCTACTTTTCATAGACCTAGCAAAAGCGTATGATAATGTGCCCATACAAGGACTATGGAAAGCTCTAGAAAACACTAATATAAGTACGAGAGTAATAAAAGCCATTAAAGAACTTTACCGAGATACCAAAATTAAAATGAAAATTGGAGAATCAATATCGAATGGAATCAGTACATCTAAAGGTTTGAAACAAGGATGCTGCCTATCACCGACACTATTTAAAATTTATATCGAGCACTCCTTGAGAACGTGGAAAAGGAAATGCAAAGGCATGGGAATTAACATAGGAGACAACAACATATACACTCTCCAATTTGCAGATGACCAAGTGCTCATGGCCCAAGATAAAGATGACCTTCAATATATGACCAGGAAAATTAAAGAAGAGTATGAAAAAGCAGGTCTATCTATGAACCTGAACAAAACTAAATACCTATGTATTGGAGGAGAATCCGAGGATTTGGAACTGGAGAATGGAGAAATAATATCAGCATGCAATAGTTACCAATACTTAGGGGTAAACATACAAAAAGATGGAAAGGATGAAAAGGAAATTAGGCAAAGAATCGGACAAGGTAGAAGAGGTATTAAGAGGCTAAATGGTATATGGTGGAGTAAAGAAATAACGAAAAAGAGAAAATATAACATATACAACACAGTTATAAAAAGTATTGTACTCTACGGAGCAGAAGGATGGAGGTGGACCGAAGCTGACAAAAGAAGACTAGAGGCTCTGGAGATGGATGCCCTAAGAAGATCATGTAGAATATCGAGGTTGGATAGGGTACGCAATACAAGGATAAAGGAATTAATCGGCTTGAGAGAAAATATCGTACAGGAAGCAGGAAAACGGCAACTAATCTGGTACGGACACGTGAAAAGGATGGCAGATCATCGCTTGCCAAAAATTACGCTCGACTGGGTCCCTCCGGAAAGACGGAAACGAGGCAGGCCCAGGAAATCCTGGAATGACGGCATCCAGAAAGCTATGAGCGAAAGGAACCTACAAGATGACCAATGGCAGGATAGGTTAGGATGGAGGAAGAGTCTGGGGATCGGACAGCGTCGACAGACGTTCTAAAACCGAAATTATATATATAATACGGCAAACAAAGCAAGACGACAAACGTGAAAAGGAAAGTATACGATAAAATTTAGGAAAGCGCATGAATAAGAAACAAACGAAGAGCTAAATAGAAGAGACAGTAATAGATAACAAGAGAAAGTGAGCCGAAAGTAGCTCAGAAGCAAACTATAAAAACAAACAAACAAGGAAAGCAAACAAGAAACAGGAAATAAGATGAACGAAGAACTCAAACAGATGATGCTGGACATGATGACAAAAATAAAGAACATTATAGAGGATCAAAGACAGTATAGAAAACATATATGAGATAAAAGAGGAAAACCAACAATTAAAGGAAAAGTAAAGAAGCAAGAAAACAGAGTTGATCAAATTGAAAGAAAAGAGAGGAAACTTAATATAGTTATAAAAGGTATCACAAGGAGGGATCAGGACACAAAAAACAGCAGATGAGATGATAAGGGAAAACTAGCAATAAACCTAAAGCAGCAAACAACACTGGTAAAACAGAAAGAAAAATCTTAGTAACAGAATTGGAAAACTGGGAGGATAAAATGAAAGTCATGAGGCATAAAAACAAGCCGAAGAACACGGCAGGGTGTTAATTAAGAACGTCGATGAACTTAAAGCGATTATTCTTTGATCAATTCTAATACAAAAAGTTCATATAAACATGGGGTCTCAGCAGCTTCGTTTTCAAAATGAAGTTTAATCAAGTTTTAATTTTTTTTTTAAATATTGTTTAATGAGAAACAATCCTACAATAGATATAAAACTTGAGTTACAATATACAATATTGTAACCAATTATGGTTACAATATTACCATAACTTAAACTTAGTTATGGTAATAATTAAACAAATCTCATTAACTCATTAACTAACTTTAGCAACTGTTGAAAATGACAATTGATTGGCTACTCGTTCGAAAGTATCATGAATATTCTGTTACTTTGGTTATTTGAAAAGTAGCAGTTTCAACCTTCAGAATTTCGTGGATAATACTGGCGTGTATAGCAGATGACACTATGCAACAAATGCCAACCCTCCACGATTAAAAATGACATCCACCTGTAAAATGAATCTAAATGTTTCTCTCTTATGCACGTGGTATCATAATATACTATTCTAGACGATCTTGTGTTATTATTCTTTACTTTTGTTTACATCGGGTAAATGGTTATTTGGTTATTTGGTTATTTTGGTTATTTGGTTATTTGGTTATTTTGGTTATTTGGTTATTTTGGTTATTTGAAAAGTAGCAGTTTCAACCTTCAGAAATTCCTTGATGACACTGATGTCTATAGCAGATGACACTTTGCAACAAATGCGAATTATTATAATAATGGCACATGACTCTTGTATGTGATTTCTAAAATCTTCCACATAAAGCATTGTAAGATTGCCTGTTATTAAATAATATTTTTTTAGTACTTCTTTAAACTGTATTTTGACAACAAACCCATTGAGACGCCATATTTGTATGAACCTTTTGAATTAGAATTGATCAAGGAATAACCCCTTTAAGTATGTCTATATACATAACTAACACCCTGTATATAGATAATGATCTTACTGTGAAAGAACAAGAAATCCAAAGCCAGTCTACGAAAAATTGCAGGGAAAGAGAAATATAAGGGCAACAAAGCTACAGTAAGATACCAGCAACTGACGTAGGAGGTAAAACATGAATGTGGGATAAAAGGGAGGAAAAACTGATTCCAGAAAAGTAGTACTAGATAAAGAAAGCAAAATGACGACGGCGACGATGAAACTGGAAAATAAAAAAGGCAAAATAAAGACAAGCAAAGAGAAGCAAACAACACGGCGAAAAGACAGCGAAAAGGATAAAAAAAACACCCAAAAAAAAACAAAATACAAAACGATAAGAAATAAATATTAGTAGGAACATGGAACGTAAGGGGGTTAGATGAAGACGGACAGCTAAATCCACTCGAACGAAAGAAAAAGGTATACAGTTGATATAGTGGTATTACAAGAAATTAAACAACTTGGGCAAGACCCAGTAGAAATACTAGACTACATATTTATCAACAGCGGAGGAAAAATAGAAGACCCTATTCTAGTAGGGAAAAAAAGTAGAGAAAAAAATTAAATTACAGAATTCAAACCACTATCGGAAAGAATGTGTTTACTAGGGATGAAGGGAAAGTACCAGAAGATTACGCTACTGAACATACATGTACCTTCAGAGGAAAAAGAAACGGAAATGAAGGAAAATTATTATAACAACCTGGACAGAACATACGATAAAATCCTGTTCCTGCATTAGATCCTAGTTCCTGCATTAATACCGTTGAAATGTCAATTTTACAATTATAAAATTTGGCACAACTTACAATATTAGCGAAAATCATTAGTTCATAGTAAAAGCAAAATGTCTCAGTAAGCATACATTGAATTTTAACAAAATTTATTTTCAGGACTTACAATACAATTATATATATTGCTTATAAAAATGGTAATTATTGATACGCTAGTTTCTAAATTAATACTGATGAAATGTCAATTATTTTTAATTATTAAATTGACCAAATTACTGTATTAGTAAAAATCGTTGGGTTAGTAAAAACCAAATATCTCAGTAAAAACACATTGGATTTTAATGAAATTTGTTATCGGAACTTCCAATACAACTAGATGTATGACTGATAAAAATGGTAATTATTGATATGCTAGTTTTATAATTAATACAGTTGAAATGTCAATTTTACAATTATAAAATTTGGCACAACTTACAATATTAGTGAAAATCGTTAGTTTACTATAAACGAAATGTCTTTGTAAGTACACATTGAATTTTAACCAAATTTACTATCAGTACTTCTAATATAACTATATATATTTCACATTAAAATGGTAATTATTGATACGCTAGTTTTTAAATTATTACAGTTGAAATGTCAATTTTCAATTATTAAATAAGGCAGGCAGAACTTACAGTTTTAGTGGAAATCGTATAATATACAATGATTCATGATATTTTCATAAATGTCACAACATTTTGATGATTGATTGATGATGATGAAGGATTAATATGGTGCCCCCGCCCGCCCACCCTTTATTCAAATATAATGTAAAATAAATCATTGGATGATATATGTATGAAATTATTCATGATAGTTTCATAAAAAATAACAACATTTTGAAAATTTGATTCAAATATCAAAACATCTGCTAACATTCGTGATTAAGGATGATTATTATGTACCCACCTGCCTACCCTCCATTCAAATATGATGTAATGTAAATCATTTGATAAAATGATTCCTGATACCTATATTTTCACAAAAATCATAAAATTTTGAACGATTATTGATTGATAATGATAAATAATGATTACAGTGTACCCTCCCACCCACCCTCTATTCAAATATTATGTAAAGTGAATCATTGGATGACTATTTATATAATGATTCATTCACTCGACAACGAAATAAAAATTTACAAATTTGGTATAGTGACATTACAAGAAATTAAACAGTCTGATAACTATACGATATTTATGATTTATATTTATGATGAAGGATGATTGTAGTGATTGTAGTGATTACAAATGATATTAGAAGATGCAAACGCAAAGATTGGGAGAGAAGAGGTTTTCAGAACTACTATAGGAAAATTCATAATATTTTTAAAATTCACAAACACAAATTCACAACATAGCGAAACCTACAAAAATGGACAATTGCTAATTTATTTGGCAGTGGAAAAAAAACATGATAATCAAAAGCACATACTTCCAAAGGAAAGTTATCTACAAAGGAACTTTCCCGGACGGGAGAACTATTTCTTCCAGACGGGAGAACTATAAATCAGATTGACCACGTACTTATTGAAAAAGACGAAGAGGAAAGTATAGAGAACATACGAACGTACAGAGGAGCAAACGCAGATTCGGATCATTTTCTAGTCGGGATAAGAATAAAGCAAATAATACCATGGCATAGAAATCATGCAAATAAGAAACAGGGAGCAAGAAGACCGACACGTCTGATAACGAGGGAAGAGGAAACAAAGTACGAGGAGGACACTAATAGAAACCTAACCGACGAGGGGATAAACGGACCAATTGAAGACATTTGGTAGAAGACCAAAACAACCTTAGAAGGAGCGCGAAAGGAAAACAATAAGGAGACAGAAATAAAAAGAAAACCCGTGGTGGGATTATCAGTGCAAGGGAGAGCTAAAAAGAAAATACACCTTACTACTCCACATGATAAAATAGAAAACCACAGATGCAAAAAACCAAATATGAAGAACAACAAAGGAAGACAGAAGTGTTTGAAGGTCAACTTTGACTTTTGAAATAGCAACGAAGATTTTTTTTTAATCTGTTTCATCACATGTTTCTGCTTCTTAGGTACTGCCCCTGTGAAATGCTACAACTCTCATATGAAAAACCTTTCTCTAGAATTTTTAGTTTTCGAGATATTTAGTTGTATTACTTAAAATGGGACACCCTGTATATACATTAAAATATTTGGGTATCTCTACCATATTGAACTGATGAGATGAAATAGTCACAGATTAGTTATCATTTGAATATTTGGCACGTTGTTTTCAAATGATTACAAAAATATATTAATTTGCATTTCTTATTCATCCCGTATTTGTTCAACAGCAGCTTTGAATTAAACTAATTGTTGCGTCGGCGCTTGGAGATAATACGAATTGGACAGAGGAATTTCGATTGTTGTGCATCACATGGCAAATCGAATCCCAACAATCGGCATATACAATTCCCGGTTATTAATTTAAGCCCAAAAAACAAGCGACGAAAAGGACAGTGAACCGTTCACGTCCCGAATAAGGTTACCAATCCTCGGGGGCGCGAAGCTCCCCTTTGTGTGTGCAATAGTTCCAGGACTATCTTTATTTCTTGCATGGGTCTTGCTGCTTATTTTGCTTTGTGTGCTGAATATAAAAGGGTCGCCTCCGCCGGGCTTGTTTAAAAGGGACGGGTATTTTTCAGCGGGTCGAATCGCTCTCGTTACAGCGGGCCGGACAGTTTTCGGACGGTTCCTCAGCGCTTTTAAATTATGACAAATTCGGGATTAGGACGGAACTCCGCCGCGTTTAACCCCAAAGTTCTTAAATGACTTCTAGATATATCACCACGTCCATAAACGGAAGTTCGGATACGCAGTCGGCAGTTGAGATGAAGCGACAGTTTTACAGCGATTCCTCAACTTTATTAAGGAGACATAATAATTTCCCAAAGTGGTTGTTTATGGTGATACAGTAATAAATAATATGGTGGATATCTACATAATTTATGTAACTCGACATAAATAAGGAATTCACTGTACAAGTATAGCCGTTCTTAACCAAGGAATAATGGTAGAATAAATATGCAAAAGACTACATGAGTTTGAGCGGTGCACACTACAGTGCACATTCTCAAAACAGCTTTGCAAGTATAGGTAGGTAAGAAACTGAGGTAGACATATTTCTCATCATAAATATTGCACTGTTCAACTTTGTAACAAGTATAAGACCATGGTCCTTCCATGACAACTTCTCATCAAGCACATCTCATCAATGTGTTAAATAAGTAACATTGCTAGATATTGGGCCTATGTCTGCAAAAATATCAACGATTTGTATTAAAAACTAAATTACTTTAAATATCAAATTAATTTTGCAAAGCGATCAATAATTCATATAAAAAATGTAATAATTAACTCGATAAATATATAAATACTTTCCATATACTGTTTCACTCAATGGTTTCAAAATGTTTATGATTTCTGTCAAATTTAAATGATTTCAGGTCAACCCTGAAAGTTAAATATTCTGAATATTTAAAAATATCATAAAAAGTGTGCATTAAACTGTCGCTCAATAAAACTTATGTATGTTAGTACTAAAGGGATGGTGAATAAACCCTGTAAGTGAAACTTTCCAATTTGCCGTTGGAGGGTAGTTAATCAACCCTAAATATTTATAAAAACCTAATCAACTCGGAAACTTAATAACTCGATATTCTGACTTATTTAAGACATACTCATGGTCAAATTTTCAGAGGATTTGTACTCAGATATACTGTATACATATCTGGCATAAAATTTTCAAAATATCCATTAAATAAATTTTCAGAAATTGCAGTGACTGATAACTTATACTTGTCAACTCGGAAAGTTAATTACTCGATTTTCTCACTTATTTAAAACATACTCTGGTAAAATTTTTAGAGGATTTGTACCAGGTATACTGTATACAGATCTGATATAAAATTTCCAAAATATCCATTAGATAAATTTTCAGAAATTTCAGTGACTGATAACCTATACTTGTCAACTCGAAAAGTTAATAACTCGATTTTCTCACTCATTTAAGACATACTCATGGTCAATTTTTTAGAAGATTTAAATTCAGGCATGCTGTATACATATCTAGTATAAAATTTTCAAAATATCTATTAGCTATATTTTCAGAAATTTCAGTCACTGATAACTTCTACTGGTCAACTCCGGAAGTTAATAACTAGATTTTCTCACTTATTGAGGACATAATTGTGGTCAAATTTTCAAAGGATTTGTACTCGGGCATACTGTATACATATCAGGTATAATATTTTTTAAATATACATTAAATAAATTTTCAGAAATTGCAGTGACTGACAACTTATACTGGTCAACTCGGAAGGTTAATAGCTAACCCATACTTGTCAATGCAGAAAGTTAAGTGTTTGATATTCTCCCTCATTTAATACTGAAACTTTGTCAAATTTTCAGGAGAATTAGTTTCAGGTGTATTGTACACGAATCTAATATCAAATTTTCAAATAAGAAATTTTCAGAAATTTAAGTAATAGCTAACCTATACTTGTCAATGCAGAAAATTATATGTTTGATTTTCCCCCTAATTCAATACTGAAACTTGCCAAGTTTTCAGGAGAATTAGTTTCAGGTATACTGTACACGAATCTAATTTCAAATTTGCAAATAAGAAATTTTCAGAAATTTAAATAATATCTAACCTGTACTTGTCAATTCAGAAAATTATATGTTTGATTTTCTCCCTAATTCAACACTGAAACTTTGTCAAGTTTTTAGGAGAATTAGTTTCAGGTGTACTGTACACGAATCTAATATCAAATTTGCAAATAATAAATTTTCAGAAATTTCAGTAATAGCTAACCCATACTTGTCAATGCAGAAAGTTAAGTGTTTGATTTTTTCCCTAATTCAATACTGAAAATTTGTCAAGTTTTCAGGAAAATTAGTTTCAGGTGTACTGTATACGAATCTAATATCAAATTTGCAAATAATAAAAATTTAGAAATTTCAGTAATAGCTAACCATACTTGTCAATGCAGAAAGTTAAGTGTTTGATTTTCTCCCTAATTCAATACTGAAACTTTGTCAAGTTTTCAGGAGAATTAGTTTCAGGTGTACTGTACACGAATCTAATATCAAATTTGCAAATAAGAAATTTTCAGAAATTTCAGTATTAGCTAACCCATACTTGTCAATGCAGAATGTTAAGTGTTTGATTTTCTCCCTCATTTAATACTGAAACTTTGTCAAATTTTCAGGAGAATTAGTTACAGGTGTATTTTACATGAATCTAATATCAAATTTGCAAATAAGAAATTTTCACAAATTTCAGTAATAGTTAACCCATACTTGTCAATACAGAAAGTTAAGTGTTTCATTTTCTCCCTAATTCAATACTGAAACTTTGTCAAGCTTTCAGAAGAATTAGTTTCAGGTGTACTGTATACGAATCTGATATCAAATTTTCAAATAATAAATTTTCAGAAATTTCAGTAATAGCTAACCCATACTTGTCAATGCAGAAAGTTAAGTGTTTGATTTTCTCCCTCATTTAATACTGAAACTTTGTCAAATTTTCAGGAGAATTAGTTTTATGTGTACTGTACAAGAATCTAATATCAAATTTGCAAATAAGAAATTTTCAGAAATTTAAGTAATAGCATAACCTATACTTGTCAATGCAGAAAGTTATATGTTTGATTTACTCCCTCATTTAATACTGAAACTTTGTCAAATTTTTAGGGGATTTAGTTTTAGGTGTACTGCACATGAATCTAATATCAAATTTGTAACTAAGAATTTAAAAAACAAAAAAATAATAGTTAACCTATACTTGTCAATGCAGAAAATTATATGTTTGATTTTCTCCCTAATTCAATACTGAAACTTTGTCAAGTTTTCAGAAGAATTACTTTCAGGTGTACTGTACACGAATCTAATTTCAAATTTGCAAATAAGAAATTTTCAGAAATTTCAGTAATAGCTACCCCATACTTGTCAATGCAGAAAGTTATATGTTTGATTTTCTCCCTAATTCAATACTGAAACCTTGTCAAATTTTCAGGAGAATTAGTTTTATGTGTACTGTACAAGAATCTAATATCAAATTTGCAAATAAGAAATTTTCAGAAATTTAAGTAATAGCTAACCCATACTTGTCAATGCAGAAAGTTAAGTATTTGATTTTCTCCCTCATTTAATACTGAAACTCTGTCAAGTTTTCAGGAGAATTAGTTTCAGGTGTACTGTACTCGAATCTAATATCAAATTTGCAAATAATGAATTTTCAAAAATTTCAGTAATAGCTAACCCATACTAGTCAATGCAGAAAGTTAAGTGTTTCATTTTCTCCCTAATTCAATACTGAAACTTTGGCAAGTTTTTAGGAGAATTATATTCAGTAATAATATAACAAGAGAGTGAGAATAAATTGAAAATAATTTTACAGATTGTCGAAAACTTGTTGCCAGGCAATAGTCACGAGAGCCCGAAGGGCTCGAGTGACTATTGCCAAATGGCAACAAGTTTGAGACATAATCTGTCAAATTATTTTCTAATTTATCGAACTCTCGAGTTATATTTGATTAGATTATTTTTTGACGTTTTTTGCTTTCTAGTATTTCTTTATCAATTTCAGTATGCGAAACGCAGCTAAAGCGACTTTTATTCATTTTGTATGACGCTTTAATATGATTGATAAATTAATAATTTGACAAATATTTTGATTGACAAGAGTGAACCTAGCTACCGAGATTATTCCCACTATAATAATCTCTAGAGAATATTCCCAGTATAATAATGACGGGATTGGTCCAGAAGTATCAATATGACAAAAATCGAAATATATCAATGGTTTTGAGAAACGTCAAAAAATAATCAGGTGTACTGTACACGAATCTAATATCAAGTTTGCAAATAATAAATTTCCAGAAATTTCAGTAATAGCTAACCCATACTTGTCAATGCAGAAAGTTAAGTGTTTGATTTTCTCCCGCATTTATTACTGAAACTTTGTCAAATGTTTAGGAGAATTAGTTTCAGGTATACTGTACACGAATCTAATATCAAATTTGCAAATAAGAAATTTTCACAAATTTCAGTAATAGCTAACCCATATTAGTCAATGCAGAAAGTAAAGTGTTTCATTTTCTCCCTAATTCAATACTGAAACTTTGTCAATTTTTCAGAAGAATTAGTTTCAGGTGTATTGTATACGAATCTAATATCAAATTTACAAATAATAATTTTTCAGTAATTTCAGTAATAGCTTAACCCGTTCTTGTCAATGCAGAAAGTTATGTGTTTCATTTTCTCCCTAATTCAATACTGAAACTTTGTCAAGTTTTCAGGAGCATTAGTTTCAGGTGTACTGTACACGAATCTAATATCAAATTTGCAAAATAACTCGATTTTCTCACTTGTTTAAGACATACTCATGGTCAAATTTTCAGAGGATTTGTATGCAGGTGTACTGTATACAGATCAGTGATAAAAAATCCAAAATATCCATTAGATAAATTTTTAGAAATTTCTGTGACTGATACTTGTCAACTCGGAAAGTTAATTACTCGATTTTCTCACTTATTGAGGACATACTTGTGTTAAAATTTTGAGAGGATTTGTACTCAGGCATATTGTATACATATCTGGCAAATTTTTTTCAAAAATCCATTAGATAAATTTTCAGAAATTTCACTGACTGATAATTTATTACTGGTCAAATTGAAAAGTTAATAGCTCAATTTTATCACTTCTTTAAGATATACTCGTGGTCAAATATTCATTGGTTTTGTATTCAGACATACTGTATACAGATCTGGCATACAATTTTCAATATATCCATTAAATACATTTTCAGAAATTTCTGTGATTGATAACTTAACTTTGAAAGTTAATAACTTAATTTTATCACTTGTTTAAGATATACTCGTGGTCAAATTTTCAGAGGTTTTGTATTCAGGAATACTGTATACAGATCTGGCATAAAATTTTCAAAATTTCTATTAAATAAATTTTTAGAAAATTCAGTGGCTGAAAATTTATTCTGGTCAACTCGGAAAATTAATAACTCGATTTTCTCACTTATTTAAGACATATTCGTGGTCAAATTTTCAGAGGATTTGTATGCAGGTATACTGTATATAGATCTGCTTTTTCATTCTAGCTCTGAAAATGCGAACTAAAGGATTGCGGTCTGAGATTGATTGTATGTTGGCGCCTGAATAAGGTTTTATTGAGTTGGAGGTATTTCAGTATATTTTGTATACTGACTTAGTCATTTAAGTTTCTGAGAATATTTTCACCTGAACTCCTGGAAGATTGAAAATTCGATTCTAATCTGCAACATCAGTGTTTATTTGCTAAGAAGTTTAATTCTTATTGTTCATTGCAATTTTGATATCTAGTGAAAAGTTAATACAGATGTGCACCTGTATTGCATAAAGTCTAACAAAAAAATATGATAAATAATTATTATTGTATGTAAAACTCTCTCTCCCTATTTGTGTTACATTGGAGGGTGTATTTACGAAAATTGATGATGTTTTGTTAGCTTCAATAAAAACCCTAATTGAGCCCCGACATAAACATAGATTCTACAATACACGCCATTAGAGTTGTCCTACATACCCTCTTCACAACTCTTATCGCCCCTCGGCGTAATCATATGTTTATTGATGATATTGTGAGTGTAATCCCGTATTTCGGTGCATAAAATCATCAGCGTGTGGTCGTTTAAACCACCCCCTGCGCTTGGAATAAAATCACGCGCTTGTAATATCAGCTCTAAAAACGCGTGCAGAATTTCATACCATTGTGTGCCGTATTGCAATTACATGACAAAAGCGTCTCGCTTTATATTATATAATTACGGGACGTAACATGTGTCAGGCTAATTAAAACTATTAATTCAGACATCGTTGTTTTGCGTCCCCACGTAGATCATAAAACAAGATTCAGCAGTAATTAATATCTGTGTTGTGTTATTTGCTTTTTCTCTTCCGTTGTGCGTCGCTCGCCAGCGGCTATGCGCCGTTTATTTAATAGAAACCTTATTATGTATCTAATAATGCTCGGATGGCGCACGAATTTATATCCCCGAGCCGTGGATATACACATGCAGAGGAACACAGATAGACTCCTCTTATTCCCCGGTTGTAGTACAAAGCTGTAAAACTAATATTTCCCGAACTCCCGGCTGCCTGGCTATTCTCGGCGAACAATGCCAAGGTGGTATTAGAGAAATAAACGTACAGGGCCAACAAAGGGAAGATCCGCGGCGCCAGAAAGGGAATCATTTCGCGCCTGGTCGGACCCTTTCAATGCGTACGTTTGATGCGCCGACGTGCCTGGACGAGGCCAAAGGGTTAACAGGTACCGGGGCCCAGGATCTCCCTAAGGAATCTATCAGTTCCTGATCTGCGCAGATTATCCAAGCCGAAGAGTTTTTGTTGTCGGGGGAGCGTGTAGCTTGCCGCCTCGTTATTGAGACGCGCTGGTGTGATTGAAATTTTAACTGGTGGTGAAAACCCCTTGATGCGAATCTGCGAGGCATCGCTTTCAAGAAATGAATGAATGTGTAGCCAAATGGTTTCTCGTGTTTACGTGTTCGTTGTCAGCTCCTATAGATTTCAAATCATTCATGTACACCAGTTTCCATTTCATCTTTACAGCATATTTCAGAATTGTACAGAAAATAATCTTAAATGATAACCTATACTACTCCAGCTATACAGTTAATTTTGCATAAATTAGAAGCATAAAAGAACCATGAAATGTTACTGTTAGCACATGTTCTACTTTAAGTTATAAGCTTGAGGGGGTGGGCCACACGTGGCACACGTGGTAAAGGATTCACGCCAAGAAATGATAAGGGCGGTGAGAGTGTTAAATCGTTCTTATCTGCTGCTGAAGACGAAGAGATACTATACTGTAAAACTGTACAAACACTTGATAACAAATCGATAGATGGAAAGGATTCATGCCAAGAAATGATAAGGGCGGTGATAGTGTTAAATCGTTCTTATCTGCTGCTGAAGACGAAGAGATACTGTACTGTAAAACTGTACAAACACTTGATAACATATCGATAGATGGCACCCTTATTGTTGAGAAAATGCATCTCTTTACTACCAAGTATATTGTATATCTAGTTTGCATATATGCACTTAGCTCAATTTTAAGTAAAATATTACTTGGAGCCCTAGTATTATAATAAGTGGTGGTTTAGTGCCGCTATTAGTTAAAAGTAACGTGTATTGTTATAGTATGGGTTTTATAAAATATTATTTCTTGCTTTCAGTTTTATGTAATAAATATTGTAATTTCTGCGTTTCTCGGTTCAAATTCGAAAGTAAATACCAAAATCCCCACAAAATTACACGGGGGATTTGTGGAAATGTCATGTTTGTTATTTGCGGCGAAAGCCTCGCAATAACAATCTCAACCTGTGGATGAATTTTCCATTTACGTTTGGGGATTCCCTCTGGTGTATACGTTAGGCTCGGCACACGTGCGTTTGTGTACAAGTTAAATTAAAAAAAGAAAATGGAAAGTCAGGTATGCGTGATAATAAATATTATTTAATAACTGCCATTATAAATTACATATTCATGATAGTAATGACATAAACACATGGAATATTATTGTTTCCCATTCGCACCATAAGTAAAATTTGATGTAGTTATGATAATAAAATGTTTATATTATTAACAAAATTAATAATAAATAATAATTCTCCACCTGTGCATTACTAGTGATTATGTAGAAATTATATTTATTCAGTGTGGTGATGATACTTATACAAATCTTACACGATTTTTTTTTTTTCAATAGAGATATTGCTAGTGTTACTTATTTTTTCAGGCCGTGTTAAGGCAACGATCAATCAATATTCAGGTTACAATTCCCATATTCGCCCCAATGCGCCATATCGACGTTTTCGGGACATTCTTGGCGATTATCACATTTTGGTGTTTTTCTATCAAGTTGGCTATCCTGCATCAAATGGTAAACCTCATATATAATGAAAAGCCCTGGAAAAATTATAAGTAATTCGCCTTTCTAAGTGCATACTTTGCACTACCAAACTAAAATCTTTTATCAGTATCAGTATCAGTGCTAGTATCAGTAGATACTAAAAACTGTTAGAAAGTATATCACTGAATGTCATTTCTGCAAAATGACATAAACATGACAAATAGCATATTAGTAGCTACTTTTCTGTAGCTACTAAGTTACTCTTATCATATTCGTGTAATTTGCGTCAGCCAATCATCTTCAAACTGCTTGCAGAAAATAGTAATTTTAAGTATTCTTGATGTAACCAGGATGTTATGATAGAATTTATATTTGACGTTGTTATCTCCATATTAAAATTTCCTATATTAAAAAAAATTGTTACGTGATTATTATAACAGATCTAATTGTAGATAGTATCAAAATACCTTAACTTAAAAAAATTACCAAAGTACTTGGTCCAAAATATCTTACTGTAAAAATGATCTAACATAACTAACAAAAAAGAGACTTATAATTTCCACTAATTTAAATTTGATAAAATTGCTATTAAAATTAATTTTAATACTATTTTTTGTATAAATTATGTATTACGTATTTTATTTTTGGAAACTTTTCAAAATTTGTATGGGTTTGTAGAAAAAATATGTAGTGCTTATGATTTATTTTCAAGTTTTCAAGCCGTTTGTGATTGCAATTACTAATATAGCAATATTTAGAATTTGGATTTGAATTTGCTTAAACAAATATTTAATATGGTTAATATTAATAATTTAGCTTACAAATTGCGAAAACTGCTTAAAAAATGTATTGTAACATTGTATATCATGTGATTATGTAAATCGATTCTGGCGATCTTATTATGGTCAATGATCTTATGCTAGGTCAAGTGACGAATCCAGACATCATTTACTCATGTACAGATTTTTACGACTTTTGGTAAGCTTTGTTTCTGCACTTTTTCTGCACTTTCGAGTTAGTGCCCTGCCGAAGTTATGATTGTTGGATCTCTTTATGTTTTTCAAAAAAGTTTTACGTGACAACATAATAATCCTTTTCTGCAATCCGAATCGATATTAACTATTTTACCACACCCATATACAATTAAATACGTCTAAGTATTAGACTAGGAATAATTACATAAACTCAAGGTATTGTGACCGTTACTCATAGTCTTGTCCGTCACAATTTTGTTGTATTTGTTGTACTTCCTTAAAATTCTCCGATTGTTCGCTACAACGAAACCCAACAACTACCTTAATACAATGTTTGAAATTTTTTAATCTTTTATTTATATTCCTATTTGCAGCAAATAAGAACATAAAAGTTTTCAAACATGAAAAAGTACCTACCTACATCAAATACAACAACATTATAGTCAATTAGTTTTGTTACTTTATAAATGATATCTCAAATCTCAAATTTGGCAGAATTTAATTGATGGTCAATATTCAAAGCTTTCTATCCATTTTCTCATAAATTATGTGCTTTCCGATGATATTCTTAAATATGGAATTTCCTTTTGTAAAGATATCTTAAAATCTGGCGTATTAATATTAATAAAATTAATACTAATTATTATGTGATATGTTGTTGTGTCATATATTTAGTTTCATTAATATATAGTGTTTCATTTAAAAAAATCTTGTGTGTTAGTGCAAACTATATTTTCTAATGATATGATATCGTATCAATACTGAAATAATTTATTATTGATTTTGAGCCACTTTATTTTTGAGTGAATTGTTATTTAAATCATTACTTTGTATTAGTATTAAATGTGGAACAGTTGAGATATTGGCTCATAGATGACATGTTAAAATGTTGTGAACACTTTATTGGTGATATCTCAAAAAGTCTTATTCTCATTTTCTTGTTTTTGAAGTGATTTTTACTCAAAAAGTAGTGAATAAATATTAATATAATTAATAGCTGACATTTGGTAATATCTAACTATATCACGTGTTAAGTTCCATCCAATGCTTCATGCTTCATTATTGAGATATTTGCGTTTTAGTGTAATCATGATTCTAATTATATTCTCAAATATGGTCGTTCCTTTTATAATGATATCTCAATATCTAACGTATGCATATTAATATAATTGATAGTTATTATTATTTGATATGTAGTTGTATCATATATTCAATTGGATTAATATGAAATGCTTAATTATTAAAATATTTGTATTTTAGTATAGGTACAATTCCATGTATTTTCTAATGATATTCTCAAACATTACTGTTCCCTTATTAGTGATATTTTAAAACCTATCTTATCAATACTGAAATAATTTATTTTTTATATTGAGTAACTTTTTTTTCACATTTAAATCATTAATTTGTATTAGTATTAAATGTCGAATACTTGAGATTTGGCTTTTTGATGAAATTTTCAAATTGTGTTAATACTTTATTGATGATATCTCAAAAAGTAGCGTATAAATATTAAACTGATTAATAGTTGATAGTTGGTGATATATTCGTATATCATGTGTTTACTTTTGTTAATATTCAATGCGTTGAAGTTGAGATATTTGCTTTTTAGTGTAATCATGTGATTTCTGATGATATTCTCAAATTTTGTCGTTCTTTTTTAATAATGATATCTTTATATCTAGAGCACGCATATTAATATAATTTATAATCATTATAATTAGATATGTTGTTCTATCATATATTTAATTGAATTAATATCGAATGCTTAATTCCTAACATATTTATCTTTCAGTACAAAACTATGTACTTTCTAATGATATTCTCAAATATTGCTGTTCATTAATTAGTCATATTTTAAAACCTACCTCATAAATACTGAAATAGTTTTTGATTGATATTAAGTGACTTATTTGTATTTAAATCATTAATTTGTATTAGTATCAAATGTCGAATACTTGAGATATTAGCTTTTAGATGATATTTTCAAATTTGCTCATCCTTATTTAATGATATCTCAAAAAGTAATGTATTAATATTAATATAATTAATGATTGTCAGTTGGTGATATATTGTCATATCATGTGTTTAATCGTGTTAATATCCAATGCGTCATTGTTGAGATATTTGCTTTTTAGTGTAATCTTGTGTTTTCTGATGATATAATTAATAGACATTATTATGTGATATGCTGTTGTATCATATATTGAATTCAATTAATATCAAATGCTTGATTCCTAAAATATTTGTCTTTTAGTACTATACCATGTACTTTCTAATCATATTCTCAAATATTGCTGTTCTTTAATTAGTGATATTTTAAAACCTATCTTATCAATACTAAATTAAATACAAAACCATGCATTTTCTTATGATATTCTGAAATATTGCTGTTCCTTTATTAGTGATATTTTAAAACCTATCTTATCGATACTGAAATTATTTGTAATTGATATAGAGTGAATTATTCTTATTAAAATCATTAATTTGTATTAGTATCAAATGTATTGGCTTATAGATGAAAATTTCAAACTTTGTTCACCTTTATTGACGATATCTCAAAAATTAGCGTATCTATGTTAATATAACTCGAATTTGATATAAGGTGATCATTTTCAAATTTTGTTCATACTTTATTAATGATATCTCGATAGGTAGCGTATCAATATTGATATAATTAATAGCCGATAGTTGGTGATATATTAGTAAATGATGTGGTAAATTGTGTTATTATCCAATGCGTTATTGTTAAGATATTTGATTTTTAGTGTAACCATGTGTTTTCTGATGATATTCTCAATTATGGTCGTTTCTTTAATAACGACATCTCAATACGTAGCGTATATACATTAATATAATTAATAGTCATTATTATGTGATATGTTGTTCTATCATATATTTAATTGGATTTATATCGAATGCTTAATTCTTAAAATATTTGTCTTTTATTACTATACCATCTATTTTCAAATGATATTCTTAAATATTGCTGTTCCTAAATTAGTGATATTTTAAAACCTATCTTGTCAATACTGAAATAGTTTTTTATTGATATTGAGTGACTTATTTGTATTTAAATCATTAATTTGTATTAGTATCAAATGTCGAATACTTGAGATATTGGCTATTAGATGATATTTTCAAGTGTGCTCATACTTTAATGATATCTCAAAAAGTAGCGTATGAATATTAATATAATCATTAGTTGTCAGTTGGTGATATACTCTCATATGATGTGTTTAATTATGTTAATATCCAATGAGTCATTGTTGAGATATTTGATTTTTAGTATAATCATGTGTTTTCAGATGATATTCTCAAATACTGTCGTTTTTTAATAGTCATATCTCAATACCTAACGCATGCATATTAATATAATTAATTGTCATTATTATGTGATATGTTGTTGTATCATATATTTATTCGGATTTAAATCAAATGCTTAATTCTAAAAATATTTGTCTTTTAGTACAAAACCATGTAGGTACTTTTTAACAATATTCTCAAATATTACTGTTCCTTATTTAGTGATATTTTTAAACCTATCTTATCATTACTGAAATAATTTGTTATTGATATTGAGTAACTTATTTGTATATGAATAATTAATTTGTATTAATATTAAATGTGGAACGCTTGAGATATTTGCTATTAGATGACATTTTCAAATTTGCTCATACTTTATTATTGATATCTCAAAAACTAGTGTATCAATATTAAAATAATTAACAGTTGTCAGTTGGTGATATACTCTGATATCACGTGTTAAATTGTGTTAATATCCAATGTGCAATTTTTGAGATATTTTGTTTTTAATGTAATCATGTGTTTTTTGATGATATTCTCAAATATTGTCGTTTCTTTAATAATGATATCTCTATACCTAGCGCATGCATATTATTATAATTAATAATCATTATTATTTGATATGTTGTTGTATCATATATTAATTCGGATCAATATCAAATGCTTAATTCTTAAAATATTTGTCTTATATTGCTCTACATTTGTTCTTTTATTTAAATATTGCTGTTCGTTTATTAGTGACATTTTAAAACTTAAGTATCTATGTCTTTTTGGCAATGGCTAAGGATCAAAATCGCGGAGATAGTTACAGAAAAGGTTATACTTGCGTACTTTTTAGATCAGGTACATTGTTCAAATTCAGATTATATTATTTATTATTCATTCATCGCAATTTCTGCTATTAGTCAAAACTTTACAAGTCTTGTTCATTGTGGTGTATATTCTAGAAGTTGAAATGCATGCTACGAATAAAAGACGTAATCTTTGACTGTGCTTATTTTGTTGTTATGGCTACTTTATGACCCACTTTACGGCACAATGTCATAAAGTAGGTTTCTCTATAACAAACAAAAGCTTTGACTGAAGCTAGTCGACTCCAAATATGGCTACTTTATGTGCTAATTTCACGAATGCCATAATCCTGAATTATAAACGAATTTCATATACTATTTTGTAGTCGACTGTAGCAGTATTATAAATTTCTGATTTCTGATTCCAAAATGAATAGTTGTGAGAAAGATTTAATATGTGTTGAAATTTTGAAAAGAAAAGCTGCAGAAGCTGAGCTGAGTCTAAAAAGTGGGAATAATTGTTTAAAACTAATCCGCGTATAAGAAACTGACAAGAGCTTTGTTATGGCATAATGATATAACAAACATAGCATTATGAAGCTAGTCGACTACAAAATATTTTATTTCAATTGTTTAAAAACTTTATTTTTATATTACTTTGTAATTAATGAAGGTAACAAATAAGTAATAACTGCGGACATTGTTCTTATAATATTCGATTTGGTGGGTGGATTTTAAAAGCACGTAGTGGAGAGCTGTAAGCCCGATGACGTTTCCAATTCCGCGCAAAAATATAGCGAGACTCTCAACCGTAAAAAAGTAATTGCTAGGAATTAATAGAACAAAGCCCCGTCGGGAGTACACGGGGCGGATTATCTAAATTGGAAACTGTTACGCCGACGCAATTGTTAAACTAAACCATGCCCGCCGTGCCACCCTGCGATCCCAACTTATTAAATAAAATCATTAATTATGGATCTCGTGCGAAAATTAGACTTATCTCTAATTATCTCCAGTTCGGTGCCGTACAACGTCGCAGCAACTTCCAGATTATCTCGCGGACGCTCCGAACAAGGGGTAGAAATGGGGGTCACGGAGACGGGGGGTCCTCCCTCATCCTTGTTCTTGCCACCAATAATGATTTACTAGTCCAAACTGGATGCGACCGTCTTAGGCGGTCCGCACACAATTATCCTGATCCTCCTCCTTTACCTGGCGGTGTACCTATACAACACAAACATCCCGTATTGTGTTTGTGTGGGGGGGTAATAATGTTATCACTTCATGCGGAAAACTTAACTGTCAAACTCCGGAGGTCCAGCCATTGTTATCTCAGTCGGGCTGAATTATGCACTGGTAGCTTGAACGTGTCATTGTTTTTGTATCGATGACCCCATCGCGAGTGCCACCCCCATCCTCGGCGCCATCCCATTACATCCAGACTCGCAAAGTGGCGTTTTTTATGCCAACATGCTGAATATCGATTCCCTTTATCACGGGCAATTTATTCGTGTAAATGTCGAACGGTTTGTGCCACTGGTTAGTTTAAATTGCATTAAAGTTAGGAATAAACTTTGTCTGAATCTTGCAAAGTTTAAAACAGGGGGGGCGGCAATTTACCTAGGGGCAAAGCGGCAACGATTCCGCATTTTTCCCACCCCCAGACGTAGATAAATATCAATATGGTAATAAAGTTTCCAGTGTAAATTTCACAGGCGCGGCCCCGTGCATTTCGTTATCCGAGGGGTATTAGCCGAGGAATAAAGGTGCATCCCAGTATTCGCCCCCTGGCAACTAATTGGAATTTGTGATTTTACCTCCTCGTAGATTATTGTAATTTTACAATCTATTTATCCCATCGGGGCGATTAAAAGAATAGCAACTAATGATTATGATAATGATGACTTATTAATAAATTACATGAGACAACTAGTAATTATTCCGCTTTACAGAGCGAACATGTGGACGTCTTAAGTCTAGGCTTCTATTCGTATTCAAACAGAACTAAGACACGAACGCAATCAGAAATATATATTGGGTGCAAAGTTGCATTAATAACGGGATCAATTTGTAACTAAACCAACCTGGCAAGTCTTGAAGTGGAATTAATGTTCTTATTAGAAACGACTGGCCGAAAGGACGAAAGCATCGACGGCATTATTGCACTATTGCTCCTCGTTCCCTGGAAGGCTTGCAAGTCGCGAAACAATTTCCGAGATGCCGCAGTAAATATTGAAAGCGCCGTACAATTTCTTACGTGAGGATTTTCTTGTAAATGCAAAATCTTATTTTGCGCTGGAATAAATCTCGCAGCTTTATTTACTTCCTAATTTCGGAGGGCGCCTGAGAAATTATAATGGGGCGGGGGTGGGCCGGCGAGATTTAACGCTTTTTAAACTCCGGGAGACATAATGTATACGCACTCCCCCGCCGAAAAGTGGGGGGCCACTAGTTAAAAACGGAGACGAGCAAAGCCCCCTAATAAAAATGAGCGGGGGCGGCAGTATATATTTTTTCTGGAGTTTAAGTGAAAACGTATTTGATGCGACTTCGCTGCGAGTTCGTGGGGGGTTTTAATAGAATTGTGTAAGGAACGTATGCAGCGCGTCCCGAATGTTTACAGGCGTCATTAATATTGATTACCGGGACACTTTCAGGAGCCGTTTGTAAGGACACGAGTGGATGTCGCCGGCGTTACATTTTTTCCGTAATTTAAGGTCTCCGGTGAGTGAGTCGCATGAAAAGAATTGGTGCTTTCAGGTTTAAATCTCGTTTGTGCGCCCAAGCAAATTGCTCGTACGGAATTACATGAAAATATATGCGGATACATTTTGCAATTTGGAGTTTGAGTGCCTCGAAAACTAATTCGCCGAATTTCTGAAAGCAATCATGATTATGGAATTTCATAAAACTTTATGTCATTGCTATGTAAAAGCTATTGGCTTCTATATTTGCCCTTTTTCACATGTTTAGTATAACAGGAAAAGTATTTGTTTTTGAGTAAATTTTACAATACAAAATAAAAACAAAGAAACAACTAGCACCAGTAAACTAAAAACCATTTCAGCAAATACACACACATGACAAAAGAAGCAATAAATACAAAAGGCTTCACAGCTGCAAACAAACTGTAAACTGTAAGCTGTAAACTTTACAATACAAAATAAAAACAAAGAAACAACTAGCACCATAATACTAAAAACCATTTCAACAAATACACACACATGACATAAGAAGCAATAAACACAAAAGGCTTCACAGCTGCAAACAACAACAACACAAACTTGGAAAAACAAGCATACAACAATACAACCTGTTAGACAATGAAACAAAAGCCCTGAAAGTAACTAGATTCAAAACACCAAAACAACAAAAAAATAACAAAAAGCAATTTACCATTTCAAAATAAAATGTCGTAAATGTCGTAGATATTATAACATAGTAATAATATAATAATAATTATCATTATAATATAATAATAATATATTAATAAATTATTTATTCACGTTACTGTAATTATACAGATGCGATAGGTCAAAAAATTGATGCAAAATATATTCAAAAATGCACTGCACAACTTAACCTACATCCTATAACAACCCAAGCGTTTTACTCGGTTGAAGAATTCCTAAGCAACAGCTTTAGTTATCTGTGATATTCCCATGTGATAGTACCTATAACTGTAACATATTAAAACTATAAAATTCAATATACAGGGTGTCTCTAACTTGTGTGGAAATCGCTTAACCACAGATTACTGGGATCAAAAAAAGACGATTAAACAATACAGGGTGTTTGCCGTTCGTTAAAACTTTACAAGGTTGCCGTTGTACTAAAAATTTCAAAAAAATCCTCGTCACGCGGTTGAATCAGTTATCCTCATGTGAAATATGTTCAGCTTTCTATCACTTCCCGTTCCACCGGAAGTAGCACCAACTTTCTTATTTTAAATGGAACACCCCATATATTATAATATTTTTGAATTGCTCGCTTAAATTGGAACATATTTTGTAAGAACGTATGTATACTTATCTCTTCTAGTTTTCAAGAAAAAAATGTTTTTCTAAAAATTTTACCTTTTAAAGGTAGTATGAAATCTGTCTATAACTTCTCTTAGGAATAAGATAAAATTATGAGTTATATTTCTAATTGTACCTAGAGGATGCCTCTATGAGTAAACTAATTGGAAACTGTCAATTTTGATAATAAGTGTTTATAAAATGTCAATATCTAAGTGCTCTCTTAAATATCTCTTAATTCATGTTTTTTTAATGGAATGACCCATTTATTATCGCATAGCACGATTGGGAGAAAAATTTACTGAAAACATAAATCATTCAAATCATGAACATTGCTGTGTTCAGAATTATTAAATGAGACCTCATAGTTTAAAAAAAAATAGTACGAGAAGGTATAGTTTTTTAAATTACGTCATCATAAGGTGAAGTTTTCAAAATAATAAGAGGAAAGTTATAATTTTGCAAATTATATCATGAAAACTGAAAAGATGGATAGATGTGGAAAATAGTACTAACATTTATAGTTTTTGTGATGTGATATTCATGATGTTATTCTTAGAAACAAATTGCCAATGGTTTTATTATAATAACTATAACTTTTCCTATTATTATTTGGAAAACTCCAAATTTTCTTCCCATTATTTTTGTAAACCTTAAATTCTGGTAGTTTTAGTTTAAAATCTATATATTAAGATTCTATTTATAGCATCTTTCGCGCTATTCATGTAATTAAGTTGTAAACTATAACTTTCATGCTATGATAAAATCATTATAAAAATACCATAACTTTTCCTGTCATTACTTTCAAAACTGTAACTTTCAGTTGTTATTTTGGAAGCTATAACTTATAGTGCTATTAGATTAGTAAAAATGTAACCAATTAATATTAATAAATCTGCTACAATTAATACCAACAAATATGATTAAACTGATTCGCCACTCTACTTAAAACCACTCATTTTAGGGATATGTTTGTTTAACACTTTTTGTAGAAAATTGTTCTGTCTGTTGCCACGTCATACAAAAAATATGTCATTTCACTACAAAAAAATGAATTATGGCATTTTGAAGTGTACCTGTAAATAATTGAAATTTTGAAATAGTATAGTGAAGTATCAACACGCATGAGTTATATTAATGATAGAGCTATGCTTCAGCTACAATATGCAAAAAAGTTTAAGTTTCTATTTTATTTGTAAGAAAAATTATGAATATTTTTTAAATCGTTTATTTGAAGCAAACATTTTTTTCCTTAAAAACTACTAAAGATAAGTGCTTTATAGGTTTGATAAAATATGTTCAGAATTGAACGTGAAATCCGAATATGTAAAAATATATAGGGTGTTCCATTTAAAATAACAAAGTTGATGGCCACTTCTGGTAGAACCGGAAGCGATAGAAACATGCGCATATTTTATTTTGGGAGATCACTATGAATCGTGTTTGTGTGATTTTTTTCAAATTTTTATTTCATCAGGATATCCATAAACTTTTAACCAATGGCTTGCGTGGGACACTCGTATTATGTTTGTGGACGCTAGCAACGGTACATGACTTTTTAAGGGATGTTTACTGAAATTGTAAAATAACTGTAATATTTGCTTGGTATTGCTTCATATTTGTACGCAATTTGAAAACTTCAAGTTCAAAAACAACCCCTTGATTAAATATTATGTGTGCAGTCGTTCGAAATGGGATCAGGACGTTTTAAAGGATGGTACGAAAATTGTAAAATAACTATAATATATTCCCCGTACTGTATTGTACGTGTACGCAAATTGGAGCCAATAAGTCCAAAAACAACCCCAATATTAAATAAAACGCGTTAAGGGTTGTTACGGAAATCAGGGGGTAGCTACTCAAAAACGGACTCCATATTATTATTCTCCACGAAATTCTGCACATAAATGTTAATTATGGTTCCATTCAGCCAATTAATAATCTCGCAATCAGAGTTTTAGTTATTAAAATTTCGATTTTCTAATTTCCAATGTAAAAATGATTTTACGGAATGTATTGATTTTTCATTGTTGCAATTCTATGCAGGTGTCGCAAGTCTGTGAGCGCGCGCAGCCTCACCTTACCCCTCAACCACCGCAAGTATCTAAGGTCTGAGAGACCGCCACCAGGAAGACATGCAATCCGTGATGCTCCCGGAATTTTCGCCCCTCTTCCAGGAAATTCTTCGCGGATCTGGACGGGACTCCGGGATAGTATTCCTGGGCCGGACAGCCGCGTTTAGGGTGAGTATTGCGGCGATCGCAGCCTAATTTTGCGGGAAATTTTCAATTCTTCGGTTCCATCAAATGGCGACACAACGTAGAGGTCAACTCGGACTTTCTGGGTATTAATAGATAATATATTTCTAGGTCCCGGTCTTTGGCCATCGGGAGTGAATCCAGTTCAGGATTTCTCCAGATTGGTGGTGAATCCAGTTCACGGGACGCCGCAGATGCCAAGGGAGAATACATTTGGACTTTCACGAGATTGGCTGAGTTTTGGCCGACATTGTGGAATTCCAGGTTAGTGGTTAAGGCGCATGCCTCGTTCTATCTGGTCTTGCGCAAATTTCAATCATATCTGCTCACATGCATTCACACAAACATATATCTTTTTACATCGACTTATTGCATATAAATTAATATTTTTCGGAAGTTTTTATTAACATAAGTACGCATTTATACAAAAGTGTATACAATTTATCTACTTTAACAATTATCTATTTTAAAGCACGCTAACTCTGTAGTTACATTATAATTTTAATTGTTCACTTAATGGAATGCACAAACAGTGAAAAAATAATCATGAATTAAAAAAAAAATCTATTTTTATTTAAATCAATGATTTATAAAAAAATCCGTTGATTTAAATGAACGAATAATTAAAAAAAAAACAGTTTAATCATGATTTAAATCAACGAATAATTTTTAAAAAATCAGTTTAATCATGATTTAAATCAATTGATTTAATTTTTTTTTTTTTTTCATTCTTTGATTCATGATTTTTAAATCATATCAACCTGGAATAAATGGCTACATATTTTGAAATACCGGAAATTTGCATTTATTGTTAAAATTGCTTCGTTGAGAAAGACATGGGGATGATTTTTCAAAATAAATCAAATTATTGTACAAATTTGCATACTTATTTTTATAATTCCCTCATTAATTAATAGTACCTTATCAATGTAATCAAATGGGTATACATTTACGCGATGATTGTGCAAATACTGACTTTTATTAAGTCCAGTTGTTTGGGGACAATTAACCAGAAATTTTACGTGCAGCGGATTTAAATTTTCTCCTCAACATTTCAGGGCACCTAGAATTCCCCAAGGTGAATCATGTGAGATGATCTTACATCTGTGTTTCGATCACTTCTGGGCCAACCTGGGTTTGGTTGAAGTGTGGTGTGTATGAATGCGTATGACAACACATTGGCCTTTGGTGCAATACTGTATATAGTGATTAGGAGTTCATTGTTGAGTCCCTAAATCATAGTCCACTGTTGCACCTGATGTTATTGTGTATATTAACTTCTGGTGCAACATTTTACATCGTCATTGAGAGTTTCTTGATGAGCCTAATTAGGAGTTCCATGTTCAGGTCAATTCATAGATCTGTGTTACACCCAAAGTTATTGAATATACAGAGTGGGCCAAAAAAACCGTACAAATTGGAAATATTCATATTTTCAATTAACGCATTAAATCGATCATTTAATTTTGTTTTTCATGTTTACACTTGGTCGATCGTAAAAATGATATTGCATTTTAGAAAAGTTTTTTTTATCATCAACATTAATTATTGACATTAATGAAGGCTCTGCATCAGAGCTTGTACAATTCTTTTGCCCACTCTGTATGTATCTATGTATACTCTGTATACACACTATGTATACTCTGTATACATAAATATGCGTGCGTGCATTGTATTTACTAACGTGCAATTTCTTCCAGCAAGTGTTAAATTCGTGATTAACATGTAAATGTAAATTGTGATGGTAGGTTCCTTGCTACACCGTTGACCTCAATCAAATTGTTCCCTTCAAATCTGTGGATTCCGTAGGTTCAAAAGGGTCAAGAATAACTGCATTATAGCTTCACACAGTACGCCGCCTGAGTGAGCAGGGTTTTTCTTAAAGGATTTGTATTTGTCTATTGTCGGCGTATATTCTCGCTCTGGGCGACGTACTTATAGTTCTTGCGCTGCGCATATATACGTTTAGGGTTTTTCTCCTTACAGGTGCGCTCACACTTTGCGCTCGTACGTCGAGACAGTAACGAGTAGGGCTTTGTATACAGTACTTGTTTGTTTCAAGTATCTGTATACAATACTTGTTTGTTGCAAGTACTATGTATGCAGTGCTTGTTTGTTGCAAGTACTATGTATGCAGTGCTTGTATTTTGCAAGTAAACACAATCGCATTTTATCTTAGCTCTAAGCCACTCATATTTCCGCCCACTCTTGTACTTGTTGTATGTATACAGTGCTTGTTTGTTGCAAGTATTACGTATACAGTACTTGTTTGTTGCAAGTACATACGTATACAGTACTTGTGTGGTTCAAGTACATATGTATACATTACATGTTTGTTGCAAGTACTTTGTATACAGTGCTTGTGTGTTGCAAGTGCATGTATACAGTACTTGTTTATTTCAAGTACCAACAATCGCATTTTATCTTAGCGCTGCGCCACTCATATTACCGCCCACTCTTGTACTTGTTGTATGTATACAGTGCTTGTTTGTTGCAAGTATTAAATATACAGTACTTGTTTCTTGCAAGTACATACGTATACAGTACTTGTGTGGTTCAAGTACATATGTATACATTAAATGTTTATTGCAAGTACTTTGTATACAGTGCTTGTGTGTTGCAAGTGCATGTATATAGTACTTGTTTATATCAAGTACCAACAATCGCATTTTATCTTAGCTACTTGTATTTCCTTCTTGTCGGCGCATCTCGTTCTGTAAGACGTACTTATTCGATGTGCATATAATTAGTACCGCGATGTTGCGCCCATGCATTGAACAGGGTTTTCCTTTTCAGGTACAATCTATTAGCTACATTTGAAGTAGATGCATGTAAAACTGCGCCTTACTAGGGTTCCTCTAAGCAGGTACTCTTAAATTGTTAGGTACCCAGTACTTGCTTGTTGCAAGTACTTGTGTACTATGTACATAGTACTTATTTGTTTCAAGTACGACAATAGCATTTTCTCTTTCAGGTACAATACAAACTGCGCCTATATTGGGTTCCTGTAAACAGGTTCTCTTAAATTATCATACAACAATAACATACAACAATACAACTATACAACAATAATAACAACAATAATATTAAATAAAGGGAAATAAGACACCTGGTATAAGTTTCACAGTTTTTTTTTTTATTGATACTCCACAATTGTTTCGGTTGTTACACCATTGTCAAGAGTTAAAAGAATACTCTGAGTATTCTTTTAACTCTTGAAAATGTAAGGACCAAAACAATTGTTGCGAATCAATCAAAAAAAAAAAAAAAATGTGACACTTAGACGAAGTGTCTTATGTTGCTTAATTTAATATGTTTGACCAAGAGGTTATTAAACTTTTAATTCAATCAAAAGAATGTTTTCTTTCAGGTTACATGAGTAAAATAGGGCTGAAAGCGAGATCTCTCATGTATAAAATAAAAAGATAACGGCACCAGTGAATTGGGCAGCTTTATTTACAGTCCAACTTTAGACGAATACCAAGAGGTATTTAAATGTTCATCAATTCAGTTGTATTGTAAATCAGGCTTTCCATTCACAGACAGTACCTCAAACGTGCAGCACTTTTCGGAATATTCTGGAAATGCTGCAATTTGGGGTGGTGCTGGAAAATCTGTCTAATGCATATTTTACTGAGTAAAATTGAATGTGTGCTTCATTTTGTTGCTGATTCTAGTTACTCATTAAAATGTGCATCATTAATTTTCTTTCTCATTTTACATTGAGCTTGCTTATGAATATGTATAAATCTGTAAATGGAGACGAATAAATGGGAAAAACTTATAAATATTGAGTATATTGATTAAATATAACCCTCATAGCCCCCCTCCCCCCACCCATCTAAATACGCCACTGCACATGAGACGAATGAGAGAAGATAGAAACACTAAGAAAATATACGAGACAAGAGGAATAGGAAAACTAGACAATAAGATAGAGAAAAGAGTGGAACAGCGTAATAAAAGAAGAGGCAGCAAGAAAAGGAAACACATGGGAAGAAATAAAGGAATTAACCAAAGATAGGAGGAAGTGAAGAGAATAATATAAAAATTAGTAATGTAGGCCTTACACTAACAGCTAGATAGGCAAAGGAATAAATAAATAAATGCATAGAACATTAAAAAACCAGAAATTGAAACAAAATGCAAATTCTGATATTCAGAAAAATATTAGTTGGAGCGAACAATTTATAACTTAATTGCGAATTATTTGCGAATCTTTTTCGACTATTTTTGGGTAGAATACAGCGTCCGGCAAAATTCAGCATTCTGCTTCCTGTACAGACTAGTTTAAAAAAAAATCTTTTAGAGGTCAAAATTTTAGAAAAACATTTTTTTCTTGAAAACCAGAAGAGATATAAGCACATACGTTCTTACAAAATATGTTCCAATTTAAGCGAGAAATTCAAAAATATAATAATATATGGGGTATTCTATTTAAAATAAGAAAGTTGGTACTACTTCCGGTGGAACTGGAAGTCATACAAAGTTAAAAACATTTTAGATGAGGATAACTGATACAACCGTGTGACGAGGATTTTTTTGAAATTTTTAGGACATCGGCAACCCCCTAAACTTTTAACGAACGGTTTAGCGTAGACACCCTGTACATATATGAACTTTTAAAATAGTTTGTATTATCTGATATATGTTACGTGTATATTTCATATAAGTATGTATGAAATTTTAAGATATCTTGTAGTTTCTGATTTAAGGAATTAACATAACTACTGATAAAACTATTTTTTAAAGACTAGAACGGATTTACGTTTAAATATTCATCGATATTATTACTTATAATTTTAATAACTTCTTTGTATAATTTTATGTTTAATATGTGTACATCCATTCTAGTGTAATATTTTTGTGTGTGAAATTTAGTTCGTGCACGTTTCTATAAATTATCTTGAAAGTTTAAGCGGCCCGTGCATTTTTCATCCGCTCCCATTCCTGTAAGCGTCGGACAAATGTCCAGTTATAAATATGGAATTACTCGAAAGCCCGCGAGGTATTGAAGTTTGCGTTTCCTGATGGTCAATTTTTTTTTGTTGAAAATAAGTTTCTCGCATCCATAAATAACGTGTCGAGAAACTTTTACATACATACACGGGGGGAGTTTTCCGGAGCACCGACAAATGACAGACACACCAACACATAAAACCGACATTTATTCGACGCGGGGAAAAAAACGTCATCTCAGCTCGAATGATAATAAGAGATCCGCCGCTATTTAGGGGCACGTATATGGAGTTTTACTATTCGTACAACATTTGCATTCCGGGCGAATTCCCCTTCTGCCATTCCCTTAATTATAGTGTCATCTTGTTAAATTAAATTTTTGCTGTCAGTTCTTGTGTAATTTATTTTGTTGACTGCCGCGCGCTTTCATTTCCCCTTCATTTCGCCGTCCGTCAGGGCGGAAGACCAGGGAAAAAGTACATGTGGATTAGTGGGGCAGGGGGTGCACGCGATATCTTTCGATTCCTAGGGGTGAATTCGAATGAGAACGGTTTAATTAAGAATGGTTGCTCATGAACGTGGCTTTGGGAAATCCAGATTCGCGAGAATGCACGAGTGCGATATATTGTAATTAGTATAGGCCATGGACTAATTAAAGGACGACTTCTAAATTGGAGGTGTGGAGAAAATTGAACGAAATTGGAGAAAATCGAGTAAGTTTTCTGAATTACACGTTGGTGGTGGTGATTTCATCAGGTTTACTTATATTTTTTGTTATTAACTCAATAATCAAATCAAATCAAATCAACTAGTATTATGTATCTGTAAGGTATAAATAATATAATATTTAATTTAAAGAAAGTATAAAACATGAAAATAAATAATTATTAAGTACGTGAATAAGCAGCAGACTTGCCATTTACTGATAAAGTTCGAACAGTTATCTGATACCTATAAGTTTAAGTTTGAAATATTGCTGCAAAAGTTTACTGGATATCTCAACAATGCCATGCCGCAATTATTTTTACTGAAAGTCAATTTACCACTCAGTTTTGAATGAAATATAGTATATTTCATTTATAGAATTGAAATATAGTATAGTATAATTAGTGAAATTGATCAGATCAATTGTCATTGATCATTCATCAGAAATGAGAAACTTAAATATATAGTCAATATTTCTTAAAAACAATAAATTTCACTACTTTTATAGAATATTTCTACAATTGTTTCGGTCTCTCGACTATATTTAAAAGTTTTTATTTAATAACAAAATGTAATAATTTTTTTGACAAATTAAATAACAAAATAATTATTTAATGACACATTTTGTTTACACTCAAATACAATTTTCATAATTTTATGAAATTATTGCAGAAATTGGGAAATTTAGATTGTACTTTAACCGATATTAAATATTTTAACATTATCTATAACGTAGTCATTTACCATCTCGCCTAATATACTCAAATTGATCAAATATTCTTCAATTGCATAAAGTGTATGCATGCTCCATCTATTCCTGGCGTTGTGTACGAGCAACAGGAAACTTGAACACGCGAGAAGCTCAAACCGGTATCGACCAGTTGCTTTCAAGCTACACGAAATCGTATAGGAATCTGCAGCAAGATGATTCCTTCATAAAATAAAGAATTCTTTATTCGCACTAAAAGTGCAAATAAGTATTATTTATGCAGATATCCGATAAAGCTGATAAAGTGGTAAATAGTTATCTATTCTAATATATAATTTTAGTTTATACAGATTACTGTATGACCTAATTGCACTTATTCAATAGATGCATTTTCATATTCGCCGGTCATATTCGCCCGACTTTAATACCGACTGAATTTTCTACTATCAAAGCTGTACAAATTTTAACTGATTCTGCAAATCTACAACTTCAATGCTCAAAATCTTTAAAAGTTTCAACGTCTAATGTCAAACATGTTAATTTTTTAACTGCATCATAATCTGTCAAATTTATCCTCCAAACTGTCAAACTCTATCAAGTTTTCACCACACTTTTCAAGTGTCCAATTTTCAACTTTAACTATCAAAACCTGCCAAATTTTCAACTACAACTGTCTAAAAGTACTAAATTTGTAACTGCATCTGCAAATTTTGACAAAGAGTTTCAAAGTTTTAATTTTAACTGCTAATTCTGTCAAAAATGCAAATCTTCAAACTTCAATGCTCAAAATCTTTAATATTTTCAACGCCTAATGTCAAACTTGTTAATTTTTGAACTGCAACTATCATAATCTGTCAAATTTATCCCCCAAACTGTCAAACTTTATCAAGTTTTCACCACACTCTTCAAGTGTCCAAGTTTCAACTTAAACTATCAAAACCTGCCAAATTTTCAACTACAAGTATCTAAAAGTACTAAATTTGTAAGTGCATCTGCAAATTTTGACAAAGACTTTCAAAGTTTTAATTTTAACTGCTAATTCTGTCAAAAATGCAAATCTTCAAACTACAATGCTCAAAATCTTTAAAATTTTCAACGCTTAATGTCAAATTTGTTAATTTTTCAACTGCAACTATCATAATCTGTCAAATTTATCCCCCAAACTGTCAAACTCTATCAAGTTTTTACCACAGTCTTCAAGTGTCCAATTATCAACGTTAACTATTAAAACCTGCCAAATTTTCAACCACAACTGTCTGAAAGTACTAAATTTGTAACTGCATCTGCAAATTTTGACAAAGAGTTTCAAAGTTTTAACTGCAACTGCTAATTCTGCCAAAAACTGCCAATTAACAACTGCACCTGTACGTCAAAATACGTCTGTTTTCAACTTTAATTGTCAAAACTTAACGACCATAACTAAAAACCTTTCATATTAAACGAAAACATATTAGGTGGAAATTATTTTTGGACATTATGCGACCTAGGTCAATATTTCCACTACAACTATCAAAAACTGCCAAATTTTTAACTACAACTACAAAAAATTATCCAAAATGTGTCAAATTTTTAATTACAAATTAAATTTTGAACTGCATCTACAAATTCTGTCAAACAGTCAAAGTTTTAATTAAACTAGATGTGTGCAATACATTTAACTTCGGGGGATGCAAGAACCAATGCGCTGGTGTATTAAAAATCCAAATGAAATCAAATACCAGCCTTTGTTTGCCAAATTCAAAATTGGTTGCCTATTGAATTAACACACAATTGACTTGATTACACGTTTTCAGCTGTGAATTTAAACTCGATTTATTATTTCACAGGTGCAATTGAAACTTTACACACTGCAAATTTGAAAGTGCAACTTACAGGGAATATTTACATACCCTTCAGGACTAACATACATAAGTTTCATTGAGAAACAATTTAATGCACACTTTTTATGAGTGTTTTAAATATTTTTAGGGTTGATTTACTACCTTTCAACGGCAAATTCAAATTGTTTAGGGTAAAATATTTATTGATTTACTACTTTCGTACGGTAAATTGGAAAGTGCCACTTACAGATTATATTCATCGACCCTACAGGACTAACATACATGTGTTTCAATGAGCAACAATTTAATGCACACTTTTAATGAGTGTTTTAAATATTCAGGGTTGATTTACTACCCTTCAACGGCAAATTGAAAATATTTAGGGTAAAATATTTATTGATTTACTACTTTAGAACGGCAAATTGGAGAGTGCTACTTACAGATTATATTCATAGACCCTTCAGGACTAACATACATGTGTTTCAATGAGCAACAATTTAATGCACACTTTTTATGTATGTTTTAAATTCAGCATTGATTTTCTACCGTCACACACCAAATTGGAATGTGCCATTTACCTATTATATTCATAGACCCTTCAGTACTAACATATATAAATTTTATTAATCAACAATTTTATGCACACTTTTTGTTTGTTTTAAATTATAAACTTCGACGATAATTTGCCAAACCGCTGATATACTTTGATGTTTAAGTTGCTGTTACATTTTTTGTGAAATTCGTTAATGCTCTGAGAATCAAAACGAAAACAATTTGAATGAAAAATATTTTCCATTTTTTGTATATCAATAAAACCTTGCTAAATTTTGTGCATGTACTTTTAGTGCTGAAGCACTGAGATTTATTTACTTAGGCTCAGTTGTACGATCGTGGATCATCCTTGGATCAGTTACCTAGGATACAATTGTTAATACAATGGTATCCTTGGGAAGTAAACCACGATCAAGGATATTTTTAGGTCCAGTTGTACGATCGTGGATCATCCTTGATTCAGTTACCTTCGATATAATTGTTAATACAATGGTATCCTTAGAAACTAAACCACGATCAAGGATGATTTTTAGGTCCAGTTGTACGATCGTGGACCATCCTTGATTCAGTTACCTTCGATACAACTGTTAATACAATGGTATTCTTATAAACTAAACTACGATCAAGGACGATTTTTAGGTTCAGTTGTACGATCGTGGATCATCCTTGATTCAGTTACCGTCGATACGTTAATACAATGGTATCCTTAGAAACTGAACCACGATCAAGGATGTTCCGCGATCATACAACTGGGCCACAATCATGCAACAGGGCCTTAAAGTTTTTATGATTTTATTTTGTATTATATTAGAATCACAATGATTTTTTTTTCATTTCATTAGAACTTGAAACAAAAAATGTAGAAGTATCATAATTTCTTTGAAGACATTGGAATTTTCACAATTTTTCTGTTGTATGTTCGGATTATTCATGAAACTTTAAAAAAAAAAATATTAATTTGTAGCTTTATTCATGTTTTGCAACTATAACTGTCAAAACTTAATAACCATAACCAGGGGCGCGCCTGACGGGCGTGCAACGCGTGCGGCGCACGCGGGCGGCCAAGTTTGGGGGCGGCCGTTTGCCGTTGTGCTCAGCAGCGCCCCAAACCAAATACAGTGGATGCCCACACTTCAGTCAGTTCTACAAAAAATATTTAAAACTAAATAGTTGCAACTTACAACCTTTTCATTTATTTAGTATAACGGAAAGAAAAACTAAACATATCCAGCGTATTGAGAAGCAGAAAGATAGCAATAAACGAATTCCCGACGAAATTATTAATCAAATTGGACCAAAAATTAAATGTGCTATATTGGATTTCCTCAGAAAGTCAAGATATGTTTCCATTATATTAGATTATACACCGGATTTAAGCCATGTAGAATAGATTACTGTTATCGTACGATTTGTACTCTTAGATGAGAAAAGGGTAGAAGTAAGGGAACATTTTCTTGGATTCAGTCCAACAACAAAAAGTACAGGAGAAAGTATATCTGAATATCTCTTAGAAGAATTATCGAATTTGAAATTAAATATTTTTGATATGAGGGAGCAAGGCTATGATAATGGTGCAGATATGCGAGGAAAGCACAATGAATTACAAAAACAAAAATTAAACATAAACGCTCGTGCTTTTTTGTGCCACGTTCAGCACATAGTTTAAATCTGGTCGTAAATGATTCAGCTAATATTTCACATGAAACTGTATTTTTTTATCTTGTTCAAGAATTGTACGTTTTTTTTTCTGGAAGTACACAAAGATGGATAGTTCTTAAAAAATATGTAGGAAAGTTAAATTTAAAACCACTAAGTGATACTCGATAGTCCTGTAGAATCGATGCCATAAAGCCTTTACGATATCAAATTGTACAAGTGTACGAAGCTTAATACAAAATTTATGTAGATAAAACTAAAGACTTTAAAACTGTACATATGGCGCATTCATTGCTATTAAAGATATCGAGTTTCAAATATGTTTATGCTCAATTGTGATTTGGCATCAAATTTTATTTGAAATCAACGTAGTCATTTTTCAAAACCCAAAACTAAATGTAAGATCCTCTTTGACGTATTTAACAAATTTGACAAACCATTTAAAGAAATATCGTACCGATAAAAGTTTTGAAGACATTATTGTTGCAGTTAACACTTTAGCTATGGAATAGGAAGGTTGAATGTAATTTCCCTACAGTGGAAAATATAAGAGTAAAGCGAACACCCAAAATTTTTGAGCATCAATCTGCGGATGAGCCAATTTTAGATCCAAAAACAAATTTTAAAGTAAATTTTTATTTTTGTGTATTGAATCAAGCTTTATCATCTATCAAGACCAGATTTGAAACACTTGTGTATTACAACGATTTATTTGGCATAATGACCAATATTAATAGCATTTTGAATGAAATGTTGTTAAAATCTTGCAAGAATTTGCAAATTAAACTAAGAGATGAGCAAAGAAAAGAGTCTGACATTGATGGGATAGACATCTTTCAAGAAATTTTATCCTTGAAAAACCATTTACCATCAAAAGATGTCACAGAACCACAAATAATTCTTGAATACATATTGGAAAATGATCTGCAGGCAACGTTCCCGAATATATTTATTTCTATAAGAATTTTGTTAACATTGCCAGTATCCGTAGCATCTCGTGAGCGATATTTTTCGAAAATAAACATTATAAAAAAATACTTACGATCTACAATGTCACAAGAAAGTTAGTAAATTTATCAATGATATCTATTGGACATGAGATATTGGATCAGCTAGTCATGCACGATTTAATATCAGAATTTGCTTGTAGATTTTTCAATATTCTTCCTATATTGTGATTAGTGATAAAAATGTAATTTATTATTTGTAATATATTCTGAATAAATGTTAGTATCATTGCGAAAAAATGTATTTTATTATTATTATTATTATTATTATTCCCCGACCTGTCTTTAGAATGGATAGCTACTCTGTGTAGGGCGGCCAAAATACTATTGCACACGGGCGGCCAACTACCTAGGCGCGGCCCTGACCATAACAAAAAAACCAAAACCAGATAGAGACAATTGTAGTGAAATTTAATAGATTTCACTACAATTGCAAAACAACAGTAAAACTTATCCAAGTGTTTGTAATCTTATTTTATTTAATGAAAAATATTTGACCAAGGGGTAACCACTGAATCTTACAATTTAAAATAAACCTTTCATACAAAAAAAAAACTGTAATTTTTGGCGATTGTATAAATAGGTCATACAATCATCAAAAATAACAATAAATGATTTTTAAACTTGTCAAATGTTTCTCTACAACTGCTACAAATGTCATATATCCAACTGCAACATTCAAAATCTGTCAAATTTTCAATTACAACTGCTAAAATGTGTTAAATTTTCAACTGTCAAAAAGTCTCAAATTTTTAAATGAATTTGCAAATTCTGTCAAAAACTCTGAAAGTTTTAACTGCATTTGCAAAGTATGAATAGTACCTGTCAAAAGCCGTACATTTTTTAACTTCAACTGACAAAACTTAATAATAATAATATAATAATAATAATAATAATAATAATAATAATAAATAATAGTATTCTTTATTCAAAACTCAATAATTGCTTGCACAGAAAGAGAATTGATAGCGTGAACAATTACAGATAAAAATACCAAATTACAAATAATTCATTACAGATAACATGCTCATTACAAATTACAAATTAAAAATTACAAATTACAAATTATAAAATTACAATTTAAAAATTACAAATTACCAATTACAAAATTACAAAATTACAAGTCCACACGCTATGACCCCAAGAAATCACCCACACAGTACGGTTCCATCTCTACTATCTTAATGACTAACTATTATCTATCGTTCTATCTATTTACTTGTCGGATATATTTACTGTTATTTTTGGGGATTCGCCTACTAAACTGTCAAATTTTCCATTACAACTGAAACTGTCAGGATGCATAGTGGCATTTTGGCACTAATATAACAATGCCAATGGCATTGTTACGTGCCTTATCTGTCATTCTATCTATTAGCTATTATAACTACCTAACTATTGACTATTAAAAAAACATTTAATAGAAAAAATATATATTTACTGTTATTTTTGGGGATTGGCCTATTAAACTGTAAAATTTTCCAATACAACTGAAACTGTCAAAATGCATGGTGGCATTTTGGCACTAATACAACAATGCCAATGGCATTATTATATGCCATAATATGTAATAAAACCACATGGTATAGTAAAATGGATGCTATAAAACTATTAGTTAATGATTATTATCAGAAATTTATAATGTTATATGTAAAATATCAAATACATAATTTGAACAAAAGACAAAATATGACGTCAAAAACTTTATTTGTAAAAACAGTTATACAAAGTGGGAATTGTATTGTCGAAATAGAAAAAAAATATTATTGTTTTGTTTTGACACCCTATTTTTCTGAAATTATTTTATTGCATTTTGTGGATCAAGTAACTTGATTCCTCTCTTATACTTTCTTCAATTTTATTGAAAATGTTTTGAATCAATATATTTCTCAGGTCTGAAAATAACTCGCAAGACATTCATTTCTAAGTTTCTAAGTGATTTTTAAGTAATCTTAAATAGAAAAAAATATTGTTTTGTTTGGACAACCAATTTTTCTAAAATTATTTGATTGCATTTTTTGGAACAAATAACTTGATTCCTCTCTTATACTTTCTTCAATTTTGTAAAAAATGTTATGAATCAATATATTTCTCAGATCTGAAGATAACTAGCAAGACATTAATTTTTAAGTGATAGGTTAACTATATTGATCCAATATACATTAAAATCTTATCTTAAATAGAAAAAACCTGTCACCTTTGACCTTTGACACCCAATTTTTCTGAAATTATTTGAGTGCATTTTGTGGAAGAAGTAACTTGATTCATCTCTTATACTTTATTCAATTTTGTTAAAAATGTTATGAATCAACATATTTCTCAGGTCTGAAAATAACTTCCAAGACATTCATTTTTAAGTGATAGGTTGACTAAATTGATCCAATATAAATTAAAATCTAATCTTCCACATATATTAGCTACCTCTATGAAGCATGGAATGGAAATACAGTGAAGAACTGAAACATGAACTAATTCTCATCAAGTGAACTTTTAGTGTACTAGATATTAAAGTGCTTATACATATTTTATATTATGTAAAAATTAAGTTTTAGCTTGTGTTGGTCTTTGTGTAAATATAATCTTGATTTTATTATTGTCAATTTTGTATACTGTTCCGATTGTATTTTTTTTTAAACGTCTATCTATTATCACACGTTTTAAAACCTAAGATTTTTTTCTTATGTTAGTTTTACAATTATTTACGTATATATTTATTGTTAACGGATTTTTCATATGTGTAATAGAGTTATGAATATGTCCGGCAATAAAATATTTAGCTATTTAAAGCAACATATTGCTAAATACTACTAGATTAATGCGCCTTCTAAGCTTAATGTAGTTTCCTTGTTTCGTCAGTTCTTGCAGTGGCCATTCCAATATATATTATGTATATAATATATTTGCATCCATTTTTAATGTGTTTAAGAACGTGTAGACGAGGAAATAAATTAATTAACTCGTTGAAAATGACAATTGGCAACAATAGGACAATATGCGATAAAATTCCACATTTTTTACCCTGGAAAACATATGTTTGGCAGGAGGCGTGTCTCATTATTTTTAGAGCGATCCGGTGTAAAAATACGACGGATACCGAAGAACATCAGAGGAGAGGAATATTTTGTCATTCACGTTCGCACATACAATGCACAACAAAGTCGAGGTGCGCATTTTACCGCCGGCAACACGTGAATTATTTATACCACGTCAATTTGCATCTTGCAAAAAAATCGCATTCTGCATGCATCGCTCTCCATCCCTGGATTCGTATTCAGAACGCGGCAGAAATCAAATCAGAGACACATGCGGCGAAACATTCGTCTATCATGGTATAAAAAAAAAAACCGTCGTCGACACCGTTTTCGAATGCATAAATAACGCAGACCGGACTAATACATTTCGATTCCTTATCCCTCGAATCCATCGAATCCTTCCAGTCGCGTCCGTAATTTATAAGTCGCCCCGGAGGCGATCCGTTATCCTCTTAATTTTCGCTCCCGAAGACCGCCTGAATATAATTTAGTAAATTAATAGCGCGATGTATATAGTGCGCTCTCTGCATATTATGGGGGTATAAAAAGTGAACTTTGACTTCGAGCCAAAACAATATAATCCTTGACCAGAATAAGGACGGTCATGAAACGCATGTTTATTAAAGTTATCACCCCGGTAGTACATTTTATTCCCATCTTAATCCTTATTGCCACAAGCATTAATCACCACATAACTGCTTCTTGTAATTAGAAAGCAAAATCAATCACCGCGGAGGTTTTTTTTTACATCGGCTGTAAGAAATTAAAGTGTCCAACATATCCGGCCGCATCATTCCATCATCGTTTCCCTAATGATGATCAATAGCGAGCGATTGGCCTTAATACAAAAGTTTCCCAATCCGTATAGATCCGCTACGCTGCATTATTGTTATTATTATTCATCTCAGCCGGATATTTGTGCGGGAATCAGGGCTGGATCCGAGCTCGGCAGCATTATTTTTCCATTCATCATGCTGACCACTTGCATGAACATTGATGTATTATTTTCGGCATGGGCGTAATTGAAGTATTCGTGAATACGTAAAATTGAAATGCGAGCTAGTAAATCAAGCGGACGCGATTAGTACTGATTGGGTGCACCCCCACTGGATTGTGCAGCGATTTTAATTGTACTATTAAATGTCACGTAATTGACTATTGTGCTTCGATTAAACAAATCCCAAATCGAACAGCAAAATAAATCGCCAAAACAGTAAAAATAATCGTTGAAGTATATTTTTGTAGTCGACTTGCTTCATAATGCTATGTTTGTTATAGACCAAATCCTGCTTAAGCACCTACTCAATGGCATTGTGCCGTAAAGTGCGCCATAAAGTAGCCATAATAACAAAATAAGCACAGCCAAAGATTACGTTGTCTTTTATTCGTAGCATGTATTTCAACTTCGAGAACATGCACCATAATGAAGAAGAATTGTAAAGTTTTAACTAATAAAAGAAAGTACGATGAATTAATAGATAAATAATATAACCTAAATTCGAACAATTTACCTTATCTAAAAAGTTCGCAAGCATAGCCTTTTCTGTAACTCTCTCTGCGTTTTTGATCCTTAGCTATTGCCAAAACTTGTCATCCTCTATCTTATAAACATCTTCCGACTTCATAGGAATCAGGCTCAGCTCAGCTTCTGTAGATTTTATTTCAAAATTTCATCACTTATTAAATATTCGTCACAACTATTCATTTTGGCAGAATTTGAGAAAAATGCTTTCTAACAAGAGCTTAGTAACCGCATCAATTAGATCATCACATAAAAACTATGTCAGCACAGCCACCTCTTGCCAGTTTTAAATTCGACATTGAACCATTTACAACATCATACCTATACGACGGAAAACATTGATATCATTGCGTGTAAGTGTAATTAAAGCGACAAAATTTATCTAACACCGTTGTGAAATTCTCCGTGAGATTCAGAAAGACATTAATTGAACTCTTAAAGGGCAACAGTTACGAGGGTAATTCAATTAGCACTTGTCGCTTTTTTCATATCTGCACCACATGCGGTGAGTTCGATAATCACTCCTCGACTAACCTCGATAGCAGTAATAAACGACTTCACAACAGTTACCACGACATAAGCGGCACAAATAAATGGAAATTGAATTACTCCATATAACAGTGGCTTATAAGTACTGAAGATTTATCGACTGCTAGAATTATAGCGTTTTGAAATATGTTCTCTTAGCAAATTAAAATTTTCAATAAATTGTACGTAATAATCATCATGTTTTGATCTTCACACAGAAACAGGCCGACGTAAATAAATATAGAAGAGTTTACATTGATTACTTTTTATAGATAGAGTACAATTTTTATAAGGCTATTGGCCCTCGGCTTTTCTCCCTTAATTTCTATATTGAATATTTTATGTATAATCAATCATCTGATTTCCAACCAACGAAAAATAGCTATTTTTGGTATAAGTAAATATAGTCGAATTTTATCTACGAAAAAAATGTTTAGCGTAAGAGGCGAAGCCAAGTGCGATCATGTTTTCGCAAATAAAATTGCTTTCTGCACGTGTATCATACAAGATTTTTTCCAATTCGTTATCAGAATTGAAGAATGTGCGTGTAGTGTCACATTGTCAGGTGACAACGAAAATTTCAAGGAAAGTGCGAATTTACCTAATTTTTACTTTATTCACGTTGTCAATGGTTATAGTGAACAAAGTGAAAATGCAAACATTTTATTTACCTATTCGATTAAAGTGTAGTTTTAACGATGTGATTCAATATACATAATGGAGCATTTTAATAATGCGAATTAGAAAAAAGTTATTTATTCATACACATTTATTTTAATAGGTACTATTTTCCTTTGTATAATAATTGAGGGGCTTAGATGCAAAAAAGGAGTACAGGCGATATTTTCTTAAAATGGAGTTAAGTGCAGAACTAGAGACTTCAACTTCATCTCAGTTTTCTGGCAGAGGGATACTTGTGAATATTAATTAATATGAAGTTTAAGGTTTTATCCATAATTATCAGTTATATATATATATATATATATATATATATATATATATATATAATATATATATATATATATATATATATATATATATATATATATATATATTTAAGGTTGTTTTAATAAGTACTTACTGGTATTTGTTTATTTATTTTTATTGCCTAACTAGTTTCGGTTATGAAAAACCATCTTCAGAGGGCTTCATTTTTTTTATATATTATTGGATTAATTCGTAACTACGAATACCCTCTTGAATTTATGATCGAACGCTAACTTTAGTTGTCCCTTTTTCAATAATTTGATTTTGTCACTAGTTAACCTGTACATCTGACCCCTCAATTATATGTGGTTAAAAATTAAAAAATGTATAACTCGTATTTTACATTTGGACAAATCATTCCAATATCAAGAAATAAAATAAAATTGCAAAATATAAAATTGTATATTGATTTATTAATGACGCCTTATGCAGATAACTAATTAGGCCTATAGGTCACTCCAATGCGAGAAAAATTTAATTACCTACTTATATTATACCCTCGCTACGCTACTGACATAGCCCCATATAAGGAGGATATTTTGAGCCATTCCATTCATTTGAGTCCATTATCGTATTCCAACAACTTCCCGAGTTATAGCGTTTTCACGAAAAAAGTACGATTTTTTGAAAAATATTTTTCTCTTCTTAAGGACCCCCTGGACAAACATGATCGCCTACGGGGTCCACTATTGTGCTTGTATTTGGGCCCTCTATGACCCCTCTAACTTTTGTCCGATTCGGTTAAAGCGTTCAATTTTCAATAAACCTGTTCAACAATTTAGAAAATATTCCGGATATTCATATTACTTGAGAGATTTGCAAAGATTTGCGAAAAACGAGAATCCTATTCAATATATTTCTTTCCATTAAGCTGATAGTTATGAAATATACGCGAAAAAGCAAGAAACCTGTCCAATAAATAACTGCTTCCGGTTTGTGGATTTCAGCCAAAAGTCTAATGAACGACCAATTTTTTCTTATAACCTCAATTATACATTTTTAATCTAATCATTAAGTGTTCTATGTTTCTAAAAATAAAATGAAACATATTCAATGCACTTGACGTTTTGATATACTACTGAAGAAAGAAATCATCGCATTACATTTTTGTAACTTTGTCCGAATAAGAAAACTTGAAAACGGATATTTCAGCAAATATTTTGTTTTCAAAGTTTTGCATGATTACAATACTTTATTTAACTACGTAAATAACAGACAAAATCTGCACAAAAGTTTAAAAATAATAAGAAATACTTCTAGTTTGGTACATTTTGATATTTTGCATATTTAGACTCGGAGCAGCACCTGATACGAAATCTAAATTCCTAAATGGCAAACTTTTATCGTTTTCACACATGAGTTGTATAGAATCAAAACTCACAATATTCAAATACCAAACTTTTTAGAATTAACCAAAAACCGCTCTACTCGACAATCTATTTCTCAGAATTTTGCAATTTTTTTTTTCCACTCCCTGCATGGTAAGTACACTGTTATAACATTGATTTAGTAGAAATTAGTCCCACTTACCGATAAAGCTTTGGTTACTATGAGCAACGGGAAGTAAGTAATCACTTACTTCCATCAGGGAAGTAAGTAAAATAATTTCAATAGCGTTCTTTCTCTGGCACCAGTCTTTAAAACACTTTTGGTAACACCTCTTCGACTTCTCCGGCAGTAGGAAGGAACAGGCAGCATCTGCAGCTTCTTCAATTGCCATTTCTTGTTTATTTTCATTGGAATTCATTTTACAACTGAACGAATGCAATTTCTGACATTCACACTTTGTTTGAAAAATAGTCTTAGCAACCAAAGCCGTAGTGACATTTTGTTCATGTTGCGAAAATAAATTAATCAAACACAAACATTTAAACCAACTTCAGGAGTGGAAAAACAGTTATAAGCAATTTGAGAGGTAAGTTTTGACCAGTCTCGGTCTTTATTGCTAGCCCTCGCTGTCGTTCGGGCGCATACTCGACCTCGACTGGTAAAAGATACTTACCTCTCTTAATGCTTAAATAACTATTTTAAATCCTGTTAGCTCAATAAAATGAATTTTTAAATTAAAAAAATGATTTTTTATATAACAGTTTAATAATAAAAGCAGTTAAAAATTTGATAATATTATTTTTGAAACCAATATGTGGATAATGTTTCTTATCTGATTTTGATAATTAGTTCTGATTCCATAATAGTTGTAAAATTTATAAAATATCTAATTATATATGCAATAGCATTTATTTCATTAGAGCAAAACAGACAAAACCTTCAAAACTAGGCACAAAAAAATAAACTGAGATTGACAGCCATTAGATGGCTTGTTGTTGGTTGAAAATCAGTTGGTGTGAAAAGTAATAATATCCAATAGATAATTTATTTATTTATTTATATATTTATTTATTTATTTATTTAACGGAAAAAGACTCCATTTTTACATATATTACAAGTAATTGATAAAGTGTACATACCACTACCACTAGAACACTAAAATAACTAAAATAACAATAATTTATAATAAGGAGACCAATAATATTAGTATTGACTTCAAACCTCTACTTCTGATAGCATTGTACCCGAGATATAGTGAGTTTGGACTTGAACCGACGCCATATTTGATTTCAGAGCAAAATTTCAAACAAAAAACCACTGATAACTCGATTTAGATGATTTTGGATATTGTGAGTTTTGATTCTATATGACTCACATATTGAAAAATGTGATTTACAATTGCATTAAAAAGACAGCACCGCTTATGTGTATTACTATGTATGCTGTACTTGGTGTGATACTAGAATTACTACTGGAACTTTTACTTTGGTGCCCTATGAATAATTAAAAGAACCGAACCACGTTTTAAACAGTCATATTTTAAAGAACAGAGAAACAACTTGCTATGTTTTTACCATAAAATTGTATTTTGTATTAGATAATGTTAGTTTTGACTTCAAACCTCTACTTCTGATAGCATTTTACCCGAGATATAGTGAGTTTGGACTGAAACCGACGCCGAATTTGATTTCAGAGCAAAATTTCAAATAAAAAACTACTGCTAACTCGATTTCGATGATTTTGGATATTGTGTTTTGATTCTATATGACTCACATATTAAAAAACGTGATTTAATACGACTCACATATTGAAAAATGTGGTTTGCGTATAGCTAAACGAAATAAGAGTTTGCAACTAAGGAATTTACTTTTCATATCAGGTGCCAGTCAAAATGTGCAAAATGTCAAAATGTAGGTACTAAAGTTTGTTAAATTTTGTTTGAATTAAGGTCGAAATCATCCTGATGATCAAAAATATTTTGTGTAATGATTTTAAACGAACAAGTACACTTATGTACCTACATTTTTTTTCCTGATACTTGATTGTAATTACATATTATCGGTACTGTCTCCATGGTTGTTATTTAACTAATATCAGCCACGGCCGTAAAAATTTAACAGTCGTGGACGATATTTTTTAACAAGTGAGTTAACTGTATTTTAAGTACAGTAAAATATCTCCGTTAGCACCTTCAAATTTCCTGCTTTTTCTCCATTCGGAAAATTCTTGGTATATTTTTTCGTATCCAGTTTTAGTCTTCGCAGGCCGTAAGTCTCGACTTGCTAAAGTCGCTTCATTTAAAATTTCTTGATAACATTGAGGATAAACACTTTCACCACTTTTACCTGACATGTTGTTCATTTATTTATTTTGGAGTTCACAAGCGTTACTCTGCAACATACTTGAAATATGTCATTATGATGTATGAAAATTATTTCGCAAAATTTAATCCTTCTTATTTTAGTATCATGAAACCTATAAAACAACGTACATCCGATATGGATATAAGAGACTCGATTGATTATTTTATTATTATTTAATCGTGTGTGTTCTCATGGGGGTGTAAAAGTTGCACGTGATTAAGTTGTGTTCCATTGAAACTGTAAGCCCCACTCTTCGTTGCGGATAGCTTCCGTTGGTTGCTTCCGGACGGTATTGGAGCTTATTATTTTATAGCTTTTTTGAGAAAATTAGTGTTCTGATCTCTTTCTTGAATGTGTGGATGTTGCTGCTTTTGATGCTATCATTTAGAGTGTTGTGGATATTAATGGCGTTTCCTGTAAATTCTAGTTTGTATAGGTTTTTACTTGAAATTGAAAATCTACCTACCAAGGGTGTTTATTGCGCTTCATTGTGCGAACGGAATTTTATTACGGGTAATGGGAAGAGAACAGAGTCCAGAGCCGGCCACAGCACGCCATACAATGGAGAACCCTTGACCGTAATAAACCCTCATTGCAGATACATTTTCAATTTCAAGTGAAAACACTATACTTCCTTGTATGGTTCTTTTGTGTTTTTATGTAATTGCTGTTTCTGGTGTTGTATTTGTGTGTGTCCTTGTTGATTTTTAGTGTAATGTTGCTTATTATTAATCCTTGTCCCATTATCCTTGCCCATTATCCTTGTATGGTTCTTTAGTGTTTTTATGTAATTGCTGTTTCTGGTGTTGTATTTGTGTGTGTCCTTGTTGATTTTTAGTTTAATGTTGCTTCTTATTAATTATTTTTTTATCTTATGTATTAGTATCAGGTTTTGTAGCGTGATGGTCTGTGTTATGTTTATCTCATTTGTGACTTGTAGTAGATCCGTGGTTGGTTTTAGGCGCGGTAAATTGTATAGGATTTTTAAAAACTTTATTTTGTATTTTCTGGATTGTATTTATATTCTTTTTGGTCGTGTTACTCTTTATATTATAAAATCTCGACTGCACCTCTATTTTACTAAATCTCAACCTCGTCTGTTATATAACCCATATCGGCCTAATACCGTTATATACTACTTTGTATCGGTATCTAGCATATCACTCCCAAAGATTCCTGGCTTATTTCTTATTTTTGTAACTTTTTTTTCTTATTATTTTGTTTTCTTAGTTCATAACTCCGATATTATTCGCTTTGGGACTTAAATTTAAGGGAGATTTTTTATTTTATTAATTATGGATGTAAGGAGCAACGTTGCGGAGGTTATAACTAATTTCAGTACTTTTTAATTCAATAATGTATAAAGCCAAAGTGTGGTGCATGCAATTAGAAAATTATTATAGTGCTGGATAAACGTATGAATCGGCGATTCATTACGTTTTACTCGGTCGTATAACGCCGAGTAGCGTTTCAGTGGACAATTTCAGTGTGCTGAACTTAACATTATCGCGTCCGCTTTCCGGAGTAATGACGAGGATATTACCAGATGGCGATTTAGTTTATTTGTCATTTATTGGCAAACATAGCGTTTGGCCACGGCGGTAATTGCTGTGATACAGCATTAATGGTGTAACAGTAAAGATAACAACCTCCGGGGCAATTACTAACACCCCTCGAGCGCTGCGGGCGCTATTTAGACCGCGGGGGCGGCGGGGGCGGCAGAAAAAAACCCCGTAAATTGCGGTGGCTTTTTAAAAGAGGCGGCTTTGCGGGGGCGGTAACTCGCAATTATATCTAATCTGAGGCGGCGCTGCAGAGGAGCGCCTCCGCATTGCCATGCATAACTCGCGACGCCGTAAAGATGGGCATTAAGGTGTGAATGTGTGCAGGTGTGTGCAGGTAGGTGAATGCAAGACTCGCGAGATGTGGCTGGCGTTAACCAATATTGATTGTGAGCAGGTAATAATGCGACGTCTGCCAAAAACTCGCGAGCGTGCACACCATTACCTCAGCTGTTCGCAAGTTCCGATACACTAAGTGTGACATTATTTACTTCGCAAAAATGCAATCTGCCCCATAAATAAGGGTCAAACGACTGCACTAATAAATATCGGTGATTTAAATTTCGCCGTCGTTATTGATTTGCATACGACGGGGGAGTCCTGCACACAGCGAAAAAGCGGCGTATACACGACGCCGTTTCTCATCCCTTATGGCATCGTACGAAACGCTTAATATGTTCTGTATGAAAGAACTTGTATCAATTGTAATGTTATATTTGGATATAAAATAGAGCAATATTACCATTTATAGAGCAGACAACAGACTGGCGCGTCAGGGTCGGCTTGAATTGTTTTTGGGGATGCTGAGCGGGCTGGGGGTGGAGGCGCCGGGGGCGGCGCGGCGCGGGGGCCCGACGGGGATGCTGCAGTGGTGGTCGATGCGTTTTGCCTCTATATGCTTTGCTTATATCGCGATTACGAATCGCATTTTGTTTCGAGAGCGTTCCCCCCCATCATAACTTCGCCCGGGACATATTTTCCACGTTTGAGCACTTCGTTACTCCCCATTAACTTTTTTGTCTAACCCCCTCAAACAGCCTCAATTAACGATATACTTTACATTTTTGCCCTCGGCACCGTTCCCATAATGTGAGAACGTGCGGCACTCGCCTCCGAAGCGTTGAGTTTCACAGCACATCTTCGGTTTAATAACATTAACTTGTAATTCAGCATATGTATTCCGCAAACATTTCATAAGGCCACGAGGAGGAATTTCATTTGAATTTTATAGTATTCTTGATCTTGGCTACGTTTCTCTGAATTGTAGTCTCGTGTTCGCTAACTATATTACATCCACTTGCATGGAAATCGCTCTAATTTCCCCCGCGCGCATCGGGAAATGCCTGCTCACTTAACTTTTAAACACCATTGCCAGCTCCAAATCTCTACATATGTTTACTGCCGTCTCAGGAGGTCTTTCGGGAGATTATCTAACCATTTTTTTTTTTTTAACAAAACTACATTAAGAACTTACATAAAGTCACTTTAGTACTTCGCCGGTAAAATAACTGCCTTATTTGCGTTCATATAAATGCTCATTTAAGTCGTAAGTATTTATTCTTGATGAACATTTATGCTCCAGCGATTATTATCTTCTATCCATTATATACTACTCATCAGTATACACGGTGTCCAAGATAACGATCCACAGCATTGGGATCTCGGAAACCGTAAAAGTTATAAAGGCGGTTAAAGTACAAAAAAGTTGCACAAGTTAGTGGTCAATTAAAATCTGTTGAATAAACCAGTAATTTTCGCTTACTTCCGAAGATATAATAACTGCCTTATTTGCGATCATATAAATGCTTATTTAAGTCGTAAGTATTTATTCTTGATGCACATTTATACTCCAGGGATTATTATCTTCTATCCATTATATACTTCTCCTCAGTATATACGGAATAAAAAGAATTATTGCATAAAACTCGTCAACGCTCGCATAAAATCTTGACTTGCATTTTCTGCCCTCCTCGACAATATCATATTTTTTTATAATTACTGAATCCTGATTCATTTCGAAATCATTAGGACTTGCACTTTATAGATTTTACAGGAGTGTGACTGAGAACCTAAAAGGTGAAATGAAAAATATCATATTTTGTTTATTATTTCAAATAGTGCAAAAAATATGCATTGTGATGTAAAAATAGACAAAAATAAAATATAAGGGCAATCGCCTCATGAAGTTTCAGAAATTTTACATTTTTTGTTCAATTTTAATCTTTTTCGCTCGTCTGTGATTTGCACTTTAATAACATAAATCGGAAAGTTGGTACTTTTTAAGTCTTTCTATTGATAAATCGAAGGTTTTTTTGTTCGTCTAAAAATAATGGCGAAGATTAAAAAATACAAAATTATTCGACTTAAAAAATCCTCAGTTGGAATGTTCTTTAAATGGGAAACGTATGAGCCCTTACTTAAAAAAATATTCAGTATAAAATATGTACTTTCTTAATTATATTTTATTTATTTGCTTTTGCGACCGGTTTCGACCAATTAATTGATCATCTTCAGGCAAAACTAAAAAGAACAACATATTAGAATTTATACATTAACAATTTTAAAAAACAAGACAATGATGAAATTATATGTGTGATATTAATAAGTTACGTTGTTTCATGAAAATAGATAATAGATAGATAAGTGTATTAGCGGTTTACTATTTAAGTTTTATATATTAGGTTTTAAGTATCGTGAGTGACTAATATTGCTCAGTCTTGAAGTAATACAAAAACTATTACTCTATTAAACGGAAATATATACAGAGTTGGTCAAATGGGATATAAGTTTCTCATTTTTGTGCCTTTCAATATACTGAAATGAAATCCGGGATATCTTGCACAGTTCCTGAAGTATCGTTGAAAAACTGAAAAAGTGCACTTCTCTTTTCTACTTTTGAAGAAAACTTCACTTAACTTTTGAAGAAAATTTCACGAAACCTGGCACTCTTACATTTGTCGACATCAGTTTTCTGATCACAGTGCCAAACATTTTCTGCTCCAACTAGATGCCTAAATTTTCATAGTCAACTTTGATTTCCTTATGGCCGCAATATTGGATTTTAATGGCATTCAAAGAGCGAAAAGTTCCGATTTCAACCATGCATAACACATGGGCAATCTGACATTATTTACCACCAAAAATCGAGAATTTAAAAATTTGTGGACTGCTCTAGAAATCAAGTTGGTATGGAATAACAAATTACCATTTTGATATTTCTTCATACAAAGAAAATTACTTCCGAGTAATTTTATTGTGTATAAAGTTAAAAAAGGAGATAATATCTTTGATTAGTAAAAATGGCAAGATATTATCTTCAACATGAAACAAATGAGATGTACAATCTCTATAATGTAATATCTTACATTATATTTCACTGGCCGAAATTGCAAATCATAAATCATATTGTATTCATTAAATAATCTGATACCATGGTACCTAATACCATTCTTGAATTAAAATTTAGGATATTTAATTATTGCCATTTTTACTAATCAAAGATATTATCTCCTTGTATGCACTATATAGACAATAAAATTACTCAAAAGTTATTTTCTTTGTGGGAAGAAATGTGAAATTTGTTATTCCATGGCAACTTGATTTTTAAAGCAGTCCACAGCAGTTTGATTTTTGTAACAAATAATTAAATTATCGATTTTTGGTAGTAAATAATGTCAGATTATCCATGTGTAATACATGGTTGAAATTGCAATTTTTCGCTCTTTTGAATGCTAATAAATCCAATATTGCGGTCATAAGAAAATCAAAAGTTTAATATGATATTTTGGGCATCTAGTTGGCGCAAAAAATGTTTAGTACTGTCATCACAAAGAATGAATTTGAGCTGACGTCAAAAATGTATGCGTGCCAAGTTTCATAAAATTTCCTTCAAAAGTAAAAAAGTTATGAAAGGAAAATGAAAGTGCACTTTTTCAGTTTTTCATCGATATTTCAGGAACTGTGCAAGATATCCTGGATTTCGTTTCAGTATATTGAAAGGCACACAAAAAAGAAACTTTTATCCCATTTGACCAACTCTGTATGCATTTCCGTTTAATAGATCCTAATGGTGGCGCAAAAAATGTTTAGTACTGTCATCACAAAGCTGACGTCGAAAAATGTAAGCGTGCTAAGTTTCCTAAAATTTCATTTAAAAGTAAAAAAGTTATAAGAGGAAAATGAAAGTGCACTTATTCAGTTTTTCAGCGATATTTCAGGAACTGTGCAAGATATCCTGGATTTCGTTTTAGTATATTAAAAGGCCCAAAAATAAGAAACTTTCATCCCATTTGACGAACTCTGTATGTATATCCGTTTAATAAATCCTAATTTTGATTTGATTTGGCGTCGTAAAAGTGACCACCCTGAATATAAAATTTAATTTAGTTTTTTTTTTATCAATTTTGTTTCTGTATTATCTCAATACAGGGCAATATTAGCCACCCACGATACTTTGTAATTATTAAACCGCTAATACACTTATGTATGTAATCTATTCTCATGAAAAAACGTAACTTACTAATATCACACATATCATTTCATCATTGTCTTGTTTTTTAAATATGCTAATGTACAAATTGTAATTTCCAAGAACGAAGACTTGAGCAAAACAAAAAATTGCAAACTCTCCTCGCAAGGAAGACTTTGAAAATTCTGAAGCTGTTCTGCTTGCTAACATTCAAAAGAAAAATGTTAAGTTAGTTCAATCTCAAGAAGAAATTAAACAGTATAAAAACAAAATTTTAGAACGAAATAAGTTAGTAACTGATTTAGGAAATTCATTATCCATTGTTGAAGTTGCCATTGAAACAGACGAAGACGCTGTCCATGCAATCAGTACCATAAAGGAATCAATACAAGGAAAAAATATGGCTATTACCTTTCTCTTGAAGATGATTCACAAACACGCAAAGATGACGTTGAACGAGTTGTTACAGTAGTTACTGAGTCATCTTTATGTGTCTGTGGATTATCTTCTAGCGAAAGTTTTATCAAAGCAAAAATCGCATCTCAAACTATGTGCCAAACTATGTGCCAAAATATTCAAAAGTTAAGAACTTTTCAATTTTGTAAAGGATTTAAGTGGTTTATGTTTTTTTCTATATAGAAAACTTTTGCATGTACAGGGAGTTAAAAACAAATATATGAAATTTGTAGGACACAAAATTGAATATTGGTACAAAAAATACTTCAATATGCCAGTGCAGTGAAAAACACACATTTTCAAAAGTTAAGAACTTGATAAATTTTGTTAAGGGTTTAAGTGGTTTATTTTTTTATAGCAAACTTTGCATATATAGGGTGTTAAAAATAAATATATGAAATTTGTAGGATATATGGCATGGACCAAAATAAAGCTGAAAACAAATGTATGAAATTTCGTAAAATATATGGAATGCACCAAAATAAGCTTAAAAACGAATGTATAAAATTTGTAGGACAAATTAAAATTAAAAGTTCTTAACTTTTGAAAATGTTTGTTTTTCACTACACTGGCATATTGAAGTATTTTTTGTAAGAACTTTTGGCATATTTTTTTGAGATGCGATTTTTGCTTTGATGAAACTTTCTCTTGAAGATGATCCTAAATGACGGGAAATGATGACGTGAACGAGTTGTTAAACACTTCTTAAAGTAGTTAATGGGTCATTTTGGTGTGTATTTGAATCATCTAATAGCGAATGTTTTATCAAAGCAAAAATCGCATCTCAAAACATGTGCCAAAATTTGATACAAAATGACTGCAATATAACGGTGCACTGAACAACAAACATTTTCAAAAGTTACGATCTTTTCATTTTTTTTCTATATAGAAAACTTTGCATATACAGGGTGTTAACAACAAATGTATGAAATTTGTACGACACAACATTGAAATGTTCTTAACTTTTGAAAATGTTTGTTTTGTACTACACTGGCACATTGAAACATTTTTTGTATCAAATTATGGCAAGATGCGATTTTTGCTTTGATAAAATCTTTTTTTGAAGATGATCCACAGACATGCAAAAGATGACGTTGAACAAGTTGTTAAAGAGTTATTAACGTAGTTACTGAGTCATCTTTATGTGTCTGTGGATCATCTTCTAGCGAAGGTTTTATCAAAGCAAAAATCGCATCTCAAAAACTGTGCCAAATTTTATACAAAAAATACTTAAATATAGCAGTGCAGTGAAAAACAAACATTTAAAAAAGTTAATAACTTTTCAATTTTGTAAAGGATTTAAGTGGTTTATTTTTTTTTCTATGTAGAAAACTTTGCATCTGCAGGGTTTTAAAAACAAATGTATGAACTCTGCAGGACACAAATTTGAAAAGTTCTTAACTTTTGAAAATATTTGTTTTTCACTGCCTGGCATACTGAAGTATTGAATCACATTTTTACATAATTTTTTTAGATGCGATTTTTGTATTGATCAAACTTTCTCTTGAAGATGATCCACAAACACGCAAAGATGACGTTGAACGAATTGTTAAAGTAGTTACTGAGTCATCTTTATGTGTCGTGGATTAACTTCTAGCGAAAGTTTTATCAAAGCATAAATCGCATATCAAACTATGTGCCAAAATTTGATACAAAAATACGTCAATATGCCAGTGCAGTGAAAAGCAAACATTTTCAAAAGTTAAGAACATTTCAATTTTGTAAAGGATTTAAGTGGTTAATTTTTTTTTGTATATAGAAAACTTTGCATATACTGATTGTTAAAAACAAATGTATGAAATTTGTGGGACACAAAATTGAAAAGTTTTTAACTCTTGAAAATTCTGTATATTGAAGTATATTTTGTATCAAATTTTGGCATATTATTTGAGATGCGATACTTGCTTTGATAAAATCTTCTCTTGAAGATGATCCCAAAAATGACGTTAAACGAGTTGTAAAAAAAATCTTAAAGTAGTTACTGAGTAAGCATTGTATGTCTCTGGATTATCTTCTAGCGAAGGTTTTATCAAAGCAAAAATCGCACCACAAAAAAATGTGCCAATATTTGATAAAAAAAAATACATCAATATGCCAGTGCAGTGAAAAACAAACATTTTCAATAGTAAACACTTTTCAATTTGGTAAAGGATTTAAGTGGTTTATATTTTTCTATATAGAAAAATTTGCATATACAGGGTGTTAAAAACAAATGTATGAAATTTGTGGGACACAAAATTGAAAAATTCATAACTTTTGAAAATGTTTGTTTTTCACTGCACTGGCTTACTGAAGTATTTTTAGTATGAAATTTTTGCATATTTTTTTAGATGCTTGTTGCTTTGATAAAACCTTCTCTTGAAGATGATATAGTATACATATATGTATACAAGGTGTTAAAACAAATGCATGAAATTTATAGGACATATACTATGGACCAAAATAAGCCTTTATAAGCCAAAAAAGTCTTAATAGGTGTCCTAAAATGAACAGTTTCAGAGATAGGGCAAAAATGCATTAAACTAATTCTTATTAATCATGAATATTTTGTGTAGAATGCTTATTTTGAAACCTCATAAAACTTCATTGTTATTTTACATTAGATATGTGTAAAGATTAATAAATATATACATATTAAAAAAAATGTATGTAGGTATAAATTATAGAATGTTTTATTTATTTGGCGGAAATTTGGCAATTTTGACTTCACAAAAATTAAAAATATTTTGTGATAGGATTTTTATTTAGAAAGTTTCAACGCTCAAATAATAAGTAAAATAAGCTCTAAAATATCACCAGTGATATTTTAGTTGTTTGTGTTTAAGTTGGTGTAGCTTTTTTAGCTTTATAGGCAAATAAGTTAGATAGATAGTTATTTATTTTGTAATATAAGGTAAGCAACACAAATAGAGAGAGAGAGATAGATGTTTAGTAAATTGAACATAAGTCGGACCACCACTTACGACATAGTGCGATATATCAAATTAAGTGCATAAATACCAGGAATATGATGAACGACATCAACGGAAGTTGAGAAGTAATAAAAAGGGCGAAAACGGAAATTAAGTATTAATTTCATGGTAGTTATATGTTACCATGGTAACCAAAGCAGCAAAGGGCCATTACGGGATATGATATATAATCGTTCGGGAAAAGTTGGGCCGATCGTAAAACATCACCCAACAACAGAGACAATTAACAAACAACGGTAGGAGGCTATAAATAGAACCTTATAAATAGAAGCCAAATTTTAATCAGTTACGGAATATCCACCGCCAATCCACGATAGTTGACACCTGGACACCTTGAAGGGACGCGGTCTTAAAACAAACAACCCACGAATTTACGCCATATGGTTCTGTAAAACATCGACGATAGCTGTTTCATTACGAATGGTGTACAAACAGAAAAGGATATCTTCAAAAAGGATCCGAAGCAACATGACTCACTACAATAATCCGTAGTAAGGCCAGCACATCACAGCATCCGGATATGAGATATCTTCTCATATTCTCAAACATTCTCAATATCATGAATTATGTGTACACATACAAATTAAGTACCAGGAAGGAATTTGGGGCTACAACTAGTGCGCAGACGAAAGAATGCGGCAATATTGAAAATAAGGTAGAAAAACATTTCTCAGTAAAGTTTGACCAAAACACTATTTCATTATTCACAAATAATAAATCAGTACAAAATTGGCGCCCGAGCATGGGGCTCCTTGATTAAAAATATCACAACAGAAGATTAAGTTCTGATGTATCTGGTAGTGTTGCATTAGATATACAAACTTGTGGATCCTCCGTTGTTTTCTTCAATCGTGATGCGTCAAGTTTGGTTTTAGACAGAAACTGGTCGACTTCTGTTTTGATCTCATCAGACATCTCCAGCTCTCTTGTAAGAATCCACAGCATGTCTACAAAATAAATAATAAATTCGTCAGTACACGGTAAAACAATGAATACCTAGTCGGGCTCGAGTGAACTAATCGAAATTATTTGATAGTAATAATGTTGTAAAACTTATTAAGTAGTACTCACGAAAACTTCCATAGAACACATCTGTGCACGACCAAAGAATCGTATAATTCTGGTAATCAGTTTCTAGTAGCGAATACGTAGCTAGTGGTTTAAAAGGAAACTGAACACTCATCATGCCCGGTTTGTTCTCTGGATCTACCATTGTACCTGTCCCTTCCATTGTCATCCATGTATCGGAATTCGTATATTTTGCTCTGTTTTCAATTTTAATCTTGTCATCGCTAATTTTGCTATAGTCTATAGTTACACATTCCGTGCCTGCTTGGTAAATTGAACTGAAGCGTTGCTGTTCGTGCCATCTTCCCAAACACTGAAAAATCCAAATTAAAATTTCATAGCAAATTTGGAAAACTAAAATGTAGACATCGAAAAGCATAAGCTAGAATTAATATTATATAACCTTTTATTGGCATAATTTACAATAATATGTTTGCACATATTCAATAATATTTTTCACTATTGCACAATTATATATGAATTAAAGCAATCTTGCTTTGCTATTAATAGTACAGACTTTAATATATGATATTATGATCATAAAGTACAAAAATTTTCACATAAATAAACGAATACATGCATGAATATTTTATTCATGCATGCAGCCAAGATTTAAAGGTGTTGGATGAACTGAAACTAAATTAGTAATAACTGTTGCTCCTCAGACAGATATTTGCCCTCAAGGTAAAACATATCCTAAAAATGCTGTGATAGAAGTACTTCTTATATTTCAGATTTTTTTTGAATTAATAGATTTTGTAAAATTTAATTCGTAAACATAATAATGTGTACTTACTTTTGATACGTCTATATCTGATTTTGCGGTCAAGTTGAAACTTTTGCAGGAACGTCCATATAGCTCTTGCCCAAAAGACAGAGAGAAAATCAATGTCAGCACTGCACAAGTTATAAGCATCTCGAGGCTTTGTTGACTGCAGCCGCAATGACACAATTTTGTACGTCGCGTGTGACGAATTTTCTATATCGCTCTTTGATAAACTTTGTAACCTTATTTATATTTTATCAATCAATAAAAATGAGATATTACGTGGGTAAATGTGCTCCAAATATTTCAAGATTAAATTATATGTATGTAGAAGTTGTTTCTTTGTTTAGTTATTTTGCGATAGCAATTCTTCTAGATAATAATTACAGACGTAGGGAGAAATATAACCTAAGTCAAAATTATGCCTCTATGGATTTGCATGGCTTTTTTATATTTCTGTTTAATTTTGTCTGTTGGCTATTAATTTATTATTAATTCCGGAAATACGTGTTGGAAATGGACTAATGAAGAAGAGCAATCATTTAATTAGAAATCAATTCTTCTAGATAATAATTACTGACGTTGGGAAAAACATAACCTAACTAAAAATTATGCCTCATGGATTTGCATGGCTTTTTTATATTTCTGTTTAGTTTTGTCTATTGGCTATTAATTTATTATTAATTCCGGAAATACGTGTTGGAAATGGAATAATCAATAAGAGTAATAATTTAATTAGAAACATATCGTTGGTATACAGAAGAAAGTGGCAAAATCCATTTTTCATTATTTCAAGTTCATTTTTTCTCGTGTACATTTCTCCGGTACATTTAATTTAAATAATAATAATAATAATAATAATGAAGAAGAGTAATACTTTAATTAGAAATATATCGTTGGTATACAGGAGAAAGTGTCTAAATCCATTTTTTAATATTTCAAGTTCATTTTTACTCGTGTACATTTATCTGGTACATTTAACTAAAAAATTGACTTGGTCAATTAGAATTTACAGAAAAAAGTTCGAATTTCTTAGGAAATAGATTTTGTAAAGAGCTCATGAAAAGATGAGTAAGTAAAATCTAAATTTTAGAGTAAATCTGTAAATTTTGGACTTGAGACTTTCTCCTGTATACCAACGTTATATATGTATAGGTCCTACTTCTATCAGGAATGTAGTAGCGAAAGTATAAACTATATTACAATCACGACCTTTTTGCAACCGAGTTGGCTTGTTTTTTTTTGTCATGTTGGACAAACTGATTCTGTGATGAAACGGAAGTGAATTATGTTTTTGTGCCGATGTCGATTACATATTTGCTTCCTACCACATTGTCAGATTTATAATTTTTTTTACTCTTAGCTTTTAAAGATATCATTATTTTTTTTACTGCGTATTCGAACCCATATCTATTCAAAACATTGAATGTTTTTCAATTCATTAGTTTTCATCTCTAATACTTTAAGCTTTACATCTGGCAACTATGTTATTTAAAAAAACTCAAATTGAAAACAACTTAACCTATAAAAAAATGACAAGTTCCATTGGGGAATTAAGTTATTTCTGAAACACTACCAACAAAATTACTAGATATTTATAGACTCCACTGGTGCAAAAACATCGTGAATGGAGAGTATGTATTCTATTTATTAAAGTTTGCATTTATTTGATTTGCACCTATTACATAATTAGTATTATAGTGTAGATTTTATAGTGATTTTATGGTACAGTTTATGGTATAGTATGGTATGGTATATAATAGATTTGATGGTTATTATAGTGATTATAAGATTTTATAGTGTACATATAGTAGAGTTGGAATTACAAATACTTAAGTTCTGTTCTACATATTTCTGGATCGCTTCTGAAGATTCTTGACTTATCGATCTTGGCACTCTTGAAGATCTCGTCAATTTTGTCTCTTGTGTCTTCTGAAATTTCCGCCTTTCTCCCCAAGACCCACATAAGCTCTGGAAAGATGTAAACTTGTAGTTAATTATGAAATGGGATAACATGCAAAGACTGCCAAATAGATTTGCAGGAACTACAAAATTGATACATCAACAGTACCTTAAAGTTAATAAAACGTTTCAATATTAAGCAAGTAATGATACAATAGTATATCATTCAACTATCAAATAATGATGGCTGTTACCTATGAAGATGGCTATTACCATCTATTGGTAGATGCTATTATCTATGAAGATAAATTTTGCGACATGAGCCGAAGGATAGTGTTGTAATCAACTGAATACTATTGGTTTTGTAAGTTAAAAAGTATATCAATAAATGAATCGCTAACTCCAGGAAGAGGACAAGTCACATTTTGTATTGTATGTATTGTATTTTTGAATTTTTTGTATTGTATGTATATATTGTATTGTCCTTGCCGATAACAAATAAACAACTAAACAAATAAACATTTTCCTAAATGTTCAGGAGATTAAACAAAACCTTTTAATTTAAAAAACTGCGTTTTACTCATATTTTGGAATATACCTATATAATAGCGTCAATACCGTTAATGCCACAAATCCTATATCTGTTGTATGTTTGTACTCAAGACATCTACATTAAAAATATACTAAAATCCCATTTTGGGAAAAAAATAATATGTCCAATTTCTGCAGTTAGCGGTTCAAATATTAACGGAAAAATGCTTGCAGTTTCATGTAATTCTCTACTTGCTATAACCAATGTTGTAACAGATACATTTTTTTATCTAGATACAGATACAGATACTTCAGAAAAAATGTATCTAGATACAACTTTAGGTACTTAAGCAAGAATGTATCTAGATACTTGAAATCTATCTAGATACTGTATCTAGATACATGTATCTAGATACATTACAACACTGGCTATAACTATAATTTACACTTACGGGAGTTATGTATCTAGATACAGATACAGATACCTCAGAAAAAATGTATCTAGATACAACTTTAGGTACTCAAGCAAGAATGTATCTAGATACTTGAAATCAATCTAGACACTGTATCTAGATGCATGTATCTAGATACATTACAACACTGGCTATAACTATAATGTATACTTACGTGAATTATTCATCAAATTATCTGTACATGACCAGACGACTGAATATGTATCGTAGTTAGTTCCCAGCACCCAATAGTTTCGCTTTGGGCTATTCGGGAACTGCACACTTAACTTTCCTTCCCTGTTTTCAGGACTATCTTGCCAGGCAAAACCTTCAGCCGATCTAGCATAATTTTTGCGTACATATTTTGCCCTCTTTATCACCTTGATCTTGTTTTCTCCCGACATAGAGTAATTTGCTCTTATGCAATCTGTGCCTCTTTGGAAGATGGCATTGTAGCTTTCCAACTCGTACCATAAGCCCATGTACTATAACACATGATTTTTTTCCTTATCAAGAGAAGAATAATTAAAACCTTAAGAAGAAGTAATAGACAGAAAAAAGAGTGTAATGAAAATTAATTTCTGGTAATACATCTAAATTTTATATTAATAAGTTGCTAAATAAGAAAAAAATAATAATAAATAAATAAATATTTTTACAAGAACCAATTTGATTACGGTATCCTCTACATATAGCATCTATACAGTTTCCAATATTATTTTCCTATTGTGACCTTAATAATTTTATATGTGGAAAATATAATTTCTTGGATTTAACCCATCATAACATATCTTTTTACATAAATAATTGTCACATATAGTATTCATGACACATACATAATACACATTATACATACCCTTTCTACATCGAAATCTTGTTCAACATGTTCTGTGAAGTTTTTGCACGAACCAGGAAAAACCACTTGTGCACAAAGGGGACAAACCAACAACAGGAGAACATAAATTGGTAACATCTTATCGCAATGATTGTCTGCGTTTATATGGAAAATTGTTTTCATGGCGTTTATCGGTGATTCCGATTCTGCAACCTCTAGACCATGAAAATGAAAAATTACACGATATGTGATTCGAAAAACATTTAGATTTAGAAATGAGCTCATTACTTGCTCCCATCATCCCATGATTTCTGTGTAGTTGTAAACATCAGTTGGATTCACATTTCAGAGCACACTGAAGTTTCGTTCTAAAATATTTCGTTCTAAAATATTTTAATATTACTTTTGGTATTAGACTAAATTACAGGTCCATATTGGTATTGGTACATATTGTAAGTATAGAGGACATCCAGATTAAGTTTCCTTCAGAACAGTTTTTCTTTTGATAGAGAATATGTATCTCTCGTAAATTCTCAGAGCTATCATTTTGCCTACAAGCATGTATATTGTAACAGTATAAGTGATTGCCAAATTTAGTCTAATAGAAAAAGAAACTGTTTGTGTAAAATTTTTGTGGTTAGGTTTGGTTAGGTTAGGTTTGGTTATTCAAAATACACAAAAAAAAAATAATTCAAAAGGGCGAAGTTTGGTGTGTAAACGTAACATACTTAATTGGTTCTATAATGAAACGCGAGAGTCAATAGTGGAAGCAGAAATTAACTATAATCTAATTAATTAAATAAAAAAATCATATTTACACTAATAATCTTAAATACAACTAAAACATGAAAAGACCCAAAAGAGTTTTAAGTTTCAGGAATAAGAGAAGCATTAAGTGCCATATCATGGTGAAATCGAACCTCAATAATTTTTTTTAATCTTATATTTTAGTTTTATTCAATTTTTTTTACAATTTTGATACTTATTGAATGGGAAAACTTCACCACGAATCTAATATCAAATTTGCAAATATATATTACATTTTCAGAAATTTCAGTAATAGCTAACCCATACTTGTCAATGGTATGGGTTAGCTGTTACTGAAATTTCTGAAAATTTATTACTTGCAAATTTGATATTAGATTCGTGTACAGTACACCTGAAACTAATTCTCCTGAAAATTTGACATAGTTTCAGTATTAAATGAGGGAGAAAATCAAACATGCAACTTTCTGCATTGACAAGTATGAGTTAGCTGTTACTGAAATTTCTGAAAATTTATTACTTGCAAATTTGATAGTAGATTCGTGTACAATATACATGAATCTAATTCTCATGAAAATTTGACAAAGTTTAAGTATTAAATTAGGGAGAAAATCAAACATATAACTTTCTACATTGCCAAGTATGGGTCAGCTATTACTGAAATTTCTGAAAATTTATTATTTGCAAATTTGATATTAACTTCACTGACTCTTACCCCACTGTCAATTTGTATACATGAAGTTGGTATAGTATTAAAACAAATATAGATTATGTATTAAAATTTGCATTGATTATTGATTTGCATTTACACCTATTTTCACAATTAACTTATATAATATACAGTTTAAATGATTAATTTACAAGTTTTACAACTATTCGAGGAATCCGCACACTTCTGGATCGTTATTAGTTTTCCTGATTCTTGACTTATCGATTTTGGCATTCGCGAAGATCTCGTCAATTTTGTTTCTTACGTTTTCTGAAACTTCTGGCTTCCTCGTCAGCACCCACATAAACTCTAGAAAGGTATAAACTTATAGTTGATTACGAAATGAGACAACGTGCAAAGACAGTCAATTGAATTTGCAAAAACTATAAAATTGTTACTGTAACAACTATATTGGATACTCTAAAAACTATAAAATCAATACATCAAAATAACCTTAAAGATATGCAAAAGCATATTATTTGATTAATAATAAATTTAAATAAAACAATAAATAAATTAAATTCAAAACACACAAAAATATGTCATTATTAAAAAATCAATGATAATAACATAATCTGTAGGAACTTAATTTATGAGGTATGTATTAAACTATACTTGTGTCTATTTTTTGAGATGAAGAATGGCGAACTTGTATATTAAGTTTACGAATTCAATTGAATTAGGGCAAAGGTGCTTATATTGATGAAGGAAAAAAATGATTTAACATGCTATTTTTAGTTTTAAAAATATTTCAATAAACAGAAAATTGCGATTTTCGTTTTTATCGTTATATTGGACAGCCAATCTAAACTACTGACATATAAATAATAGACCAAATTTGGTGCATCGATTTTATTGTTTCTTAAGCGTTCTTAAGTGTTATTAGCGTTCTTTAGAGCTAGAACAAATGGAACATAATTTTTACATTCCTCTTTAAAATGTTTTTGAATAATCATGTTTCGATTCAAAGCATTATTCAAAAACATTTTAAAGAGGAATGTAAAAATTATGTTACATTTGTTCTAGCTCTTAAGAATGCTAAGTACACTTAAGAACGTTTATGAGAAATAAATCGATACACCAAATCCCATAATTATTTATTAGTCCATTATATATTTGACAGTAGTTTTTACAACAAATAATTTATAATCATCTTGTCGTAATTTAATTCAATGCACTTTGGTAATAATGTAAAACGCAATTTCTTCATTAAAAATTAGCACTGTTACGAAATCATATTTCGCTTTTATTTCTTGCATATTTTATCAAGTTCAAAGTGCAGTGATATTTTATTAATTATCTCTCGCTATTTAATAACCTACATTTAAAAATCGCAAATATTCGCTACTTCTAAATATTTGGTTTTGATTAATGAACTTTAACTGCAAGTGCAATGTTTATTTATAGAAAGTGTACTAAAATTAACAAATCTGTAATTTTTTTGTTTATATTAGTATAAGTAACTTTTTTAATAAATAAAACAATAATTATTGTTATTATTAATTATTAATTATTTTGTCAAGTTCAAAGTGCAGTGATATTTTATAAATTATCTCTCGTTATTTAATAACCTACATTGAAAAATCGCAAACATTCGCCACTGCTAAATATTTGGTTTTGATTAATGAACTTTAACTGCAAGTGCAATGTTTATTTATTGAAAGTGTACTAAAATTAACAAGTCTGCATTTTTTAATATTTATATTAGTATAAGTAACTTTTTTAATAAATAAAACAATAATTATTGTTATTATTAATTATTAATTGTTTTATCAAGTTCAAAGTGCAGTGATATTTTATAAATTATCTTTGGTTATTTAATAACCTACATTTAAAAATCGTAAATATTCGCCACTGCTAAATAATTGGTTTTTATTATTGAACTTTAACTGCCAATATAATGTTTATACTGACTTATATTAATGGTGTACTAAAATTAACAAGTCTGCATTTTTTTTGTTTATATTAGTATAAGTATTTTTTTTTATAAATCAAACAATAATTATTGTTATTATTAATTATTAATTATTTTATCAAGTTCAAAGTGCAGTGGTATTTTATATATTATCTCTGGTTATTTAATAACCTACATTTAAAAATCGCAAATATTCGCCTCTGTTAAATAATTGGTTTCGATTAATGAACATTAACTGCGAAACTGAGTTTATTTATTTAAGATGTACTAAAATTAACAAGTATGCAATTTTTTAGTTTATATTAGTATAGGTATTATTTTTAATAAATAAAACAATAATTTTTTTATCTTCGTCAATACCTAGAATAAAGTGAATTCAACTTTTAATATAATATAAATTAAAAAATTCTGTACTTCCTTAATTTTGTTAATATTTTTATTTGCAACCAGTTTCGGTGTTTAAACCATCATCAAGCAAAAATGTCGGGCTCAAACCGGTCGCAAATAATTTTTTTAACAAAATAAAGGAAGTCTGATTTTTTTTAAATTTAAATTGTTACCTTAATATGAGAAATGTAAGAAATTTTAATATAATAATATTATAATAAAGGGGTGTACATTTATTTCATTTATCAGGATGAATCAGAATGAAATAAATTATTATTATTAATATTATTATTATTATTATTATTAATATAACGTGTATGTGTGAGTAAATATTTATTCCAGTTGTGGGGTGTAAAGTTAGTTCGCCTCCTAGTGGTGCACCCAGATAATTTTAGGATCTTCTCACTAAGACACATTCTATAATAATCATATTTTATTATGTTGTTATTATACATATAGTATATGTTTATTATATATAGTATATTATATGTTTATTATACATATAGTATATGCTTATTTAACTGCGACCGATTTCTGCTGATATGGCTAATTGCCGTAGACAAAGAACGATCCACCAAACTTTAAAATTTTTGCCAAAATGATTTTGTCTCATACATATCGAGTTTCTGCGTACGCACAGTTTAGCAATATACCGTTTTAATCCCGAAGGACTAAAAGGTAAATTTTGATCCCTAAGGATCAAAATAGAAAAATACATAGCTTATTTAACTGCGGCCGATTTCTGCTGATGTGGCAAATTACCGTAGCCAAGGAACGATCCACCAAACTTGAAAATTTTGCCCCAAAAATTATGACTCATACATATCGAGTTTCTGCGCACGCACACTTTAGCAACACACCGTTTTAATCCCGAGGGATTAAAAAATAAATTTTGATCCCTAGGGATTAAAATTAAAAAAATACATTGATTAAATTTGGGTTGGTATGTAACCAGAGTATTTCGTGTCAATTTTTAATATTTAGGACTCTTATGATTCTTGTGATTATTTCTCGCTCTCGCTGATGTTTGCTCGTGAAAATAAGATATACATAATGAGTACTAATATATATGCCAACATATATTTGTGAATAATTGAATCTTGTAATCTGATGACTTGAGAAAAATACGTAGTACTGCAACTGCTAAAACCGACTTAATGAATCTGTTGATCAATACTTACGTAAATTATTCAACAAAATATCTGTACATGACCAGACGACTGAATAATTCTCATAGTCAGTTCCTAGCACCCAATACTTTCCCTTTGGACTGTAAGGGAACTGCAGGCTTAACTTGCCTTCCCTCTTTTCAGGACTGACTTGCCAGGCAAAACCTTCAATCGATCTATCCTTATTTTTGCGTATATATTTTGCACTGTTTATCACCTTGATCTTGTTATCTCCGGACACAGAGTAGTTTGCTGTTACGCAATCTTTGCCCATTTGGAAGATAGCCTGGTAGCGTTCCAATTCGTACCATAAGCCCATGTACTATAAAACATCAATTAAATAAAACAAACACTTTTCTGTGTTTATATCACACTGCTTATTAAAATTAGTGTTCTGATCATTATTAAACTTGGAGTCACAAGCTCGCTCACTAGCTCACTATGTTTAATAAACAGTGTGATATAAACCAAGAAATATGTTAGTTTTATTTAGTTTCATCATGTATCACGAAGTAGATGCCTTCAACATTGACCAATTAAACATGAATTAGTTGCTAATTAAGAGAAGAATAATTAAAACCTTTAGATGAGAAAATTAAAACAAAAATAAAGAGTGTAATGAAATTTGATTTCTGCCAATATAGCTAAATTTTCAAATATCAAACATATCAAACAAAAGTAATTTCGAGAATATGACAAATACGTAAAAAGCAGTTTTAAATTTTTACGTATTTGTCATATTCTCGAAATTACTTTTTAGTACAGTGAAATTATAGTTTAACTACGGAAAAAATAGTACTTCAGATTTTATATTTGAAAAGTGTTTAGGGACACAAGACAAGTCTAAAACAAAAGAGATACCGTCGGAAGGTGCCGCCATTTTGAAAAATGTAACAGTCGATTTTAACAGTCCTTTTCTATTGGTTGTAGACAAAAACTTTTTAGACAAAAAATATTGCACATATCGCCAAACATTGTTCTTTTGAAATTGATGGAATGGTATTACACTGGAATTGTACGTCTGGTAACATTCATTGTTCGATCTGCGTAGACGTTTGTATTGGGGTGTAATAGCGTAATAACACACTAGGCAGTGTAATAGATCTTACACGAGCGAAATAGCAGAATCAACACCGGCATGCATTACAATGGCAATGGAATGCAAGCTGTGGAATTGTTCGCCAAAAATTGTTCTTTTGAAATTGGTGGAATCTTATTACACTCGAATTGTACGTCTGGTAACATTCATTCTTCGATCTGCGTAGATGTTTGCATTGGCGTAATAGGGTAATAACACACTAGGCAGTGTAATAGATCTTACACGAGCGAAGTAGAAGAATGAACACTGGCATGGAATGCAATGGCAATGGAATGCAAGCTGAGAAATTGTGAGCCTGAAAGGCAGATGTTTACAGGCAAAACAGATTTTCATTCAAAGCTTGTGTCATAATGTCCAATTCCAAAAACGTTGATCGATTTCTTCCACCAACCGCAATATGAAGCGCTGTAACTCGGAGACTATTTGCAGCAATCACATTATTCAAACGGGATTTTGTAGATTTTTTCGAGTTCTACAACTTTTATATTTGCAATGATTCAAAACTAAAACTTCTACAGGGAGAAAATGGAAAAAAAAACCTGATTTTTTATCATTTTGACAACCTCTACTGTTAGAAATATCAACTACAGTATCGCGCTAATAGTAAGTAATGTGTAAAATTTTATGTGCAATATTTCTTGTCTATAAAGTTTTAATCTACAACCAATAGAAAACGAGATAAATCCACTTTTACAATTTTTCAAAATGGCAGTACCTTTCCATGGTAGTGAGGATACGCCTTTTTGGTTTTAAACTTTTCTTATGTCTTTCAGCACTTCTAAAAAAAAATCTGAAGTACTATTTTTTCCGAGGTAACAAGGTTTTTTCCGACAATTTTACTGTACTATTTCTATTGGTTGATAATTTTTTTTCAAACATAATGCATAATTTGGTATAATTATATTCATATTTATATTCAATTTATTTCATATTTTTACATAAATAATTCTATAATTTGTATTCATGACACATAGTAGTAAACTTCTATACATACCCTTTCTATGTCGAAATTTTGTTCAACACTTTCTGTAAAGTTTTTGCACAAACCAGAAAAAACCTCCTGTGCAAACAGGGGACAAACCAACAATAGGAGAACATAAATTAGTAACATCTTATCGCAATGACTGTCTGCGTTAATATTGAAAATAATTTTCATCTCGTGTATCGTTGATTTCGAATCTTGCAACCTCTTGACCATGAAAATGAAGAAAAATAGCACGATATGCACTTTATCTATTAAAAAACCTTTAGACGCTCTGAAATGAGTTCATTACTTGCTCCCATGACTTTGGTACATGAATATTGTTACATTGCTATTAATTAATCAAATAATGTTTTTTTAAGATATGAAGTAAAAATGAAATTTAATGTTTTTCTTATAATATTTTAGTTTTTTTTTCGATAATTTCTAAAATGTGAAAACTTCTGGAAAATATTTATTAATTTAAAGTAATATTAAACCTAAACATCCTAAAACAAATACAGGTAAGATAGATTGGCTTGGGTTAGGTTAGGTTGGGTTAGATTCGGTTGGGTTAAAGTCGATAGCCAATAAAATATCGTTACAAAGTCGAAACTAGTCAGGCGAAAGAAATAAATCATGAAATAAAATAAAAATAAATATTTTTTACCAGTAAATACTAAATATAAGAACCTTAAATTAAACCTTTTGTTTAAGAAAAAAATTTGAAGTTAAGATTTTACGCAGACATCTAATATTCATTGTTTTTATTAACAGTGTTAGTAATATATGCTTGCTTTAACATTTTAGTTTCTCCATACAACTTTTAATTGATTTTTAAATAACTATTATAATAAATCCAATATTATATTACTTGTAATTGTAAATATTATAAATATATTTTAAAAAATCATACGGAGAACTTGTTATAGTTGTGTGGCTTAATTGGCAATTCATTCCATAATATTGCGACACTAGTTAATCTTGAAGCCTCGAGCATGGTTCAAAGTTGCTATTTCCAAAGTGACATGATATTTTTATTGGTTCTGGTATTGGGATTTAATTTTAACGATCACATTTGTTATGCTTGTGGCACCGTAAAATTAAGTCGGCCGAATCTTCACGGCGATTATTTCAAAATAATAATTTCCATTCTGTTGGTCATAACTAAATACAATATAAAATATAAACAATATACAATATACAATAAAATGATTAATAATAAATTAAATAAAACAAACACTTTTCTTTGTTTATATCACACTGTTTATTAAAATTAGTGACTAATAATTAGTGACTAATTAGTGATAGTGACTATTTTCGATCACGTTCTGGTCAAGTTTGATAATGATCAGAATGTGATCGAAAGTATAGTGACTATTTTTAATAAACAGTGTGATATAAACAAAGAAAAGTGTTTGTTTTATTAAATTTCATCATGTATGACGAAGTAAATGCCTCCAACATTGACCAATGAATAATAATAAAATTAATAAAAATACAATTTATTCTTAGTTTTGTAATTTACAATTACACAATTAATTCAACAATTAACAATTGTTGAACTTTTATATAAATATCTGTTTTATATTGTTGAGCTCTATCACGATAATGAGCACATTTAAGGATCAATTGTCCATAATCAATTTTAACTTATGATATATTGTGGTCTAATTATTTTGGTTTTCTATACGCACAATTTAGGCCCATATGTTAATATGATCAATTTCGTTTGGTTTCCATGGTTGACTCAATATCCAAATTTTCGGAACACCTTTAGCAAACACCCTGTATATATATTTTTTAAATTTGTAATATAATTGTATGCCTTAAAGCCAAACAAAATAAATATTCGCATTGTTGTGTTGTAGTTTTTTTAAAATTTGTAATATAATTGTATGCCTTAAAGCCAAACAAAATAAATATTCGCATTGTTGTGGCAATGGTATCAGATAATGCACTGCGAATTCGAGTCATGTAGTTAAATAAATTGTTAAATAAAAGCAGCATGTGAGTTGTGTCGCGACAGGTCAGGCATATATTTGCGCAGCGTCGTGGATAGGAATGTAATGGTGTTAAAGTAGTGGTTGTTTTGACTGTTTTGCATATGCATGTGTGCGTGGATAAAGAATTTCATGTCTTGTATGTATAACATGAAGTGTAATAAAAGCGCAACGTTGTAATCGACTACTATTTCTGAATTTATATAGTGCACAAAATAAAATCGCACATTCCATACTAAAATATATTTTTCCCATAATTTACAGTGTATTAAGTATAATCTAAGACAAGTGTTAAAAAATTGTAACAAGCAAGTTTGTGAAGTTATACAAAAAAATTACAAACTTAAGCAGACTTATAATTGATAATGAAATACAAATAAATACTACTAAGATATTACATTACTGGTACTATTATTGTTTTGTCGATTTTGTTATTAATATGTGGTGTACGGAATGCTCAATGGACCGTGCAGTTCGCATTTTTATAGCTAGCCTGGAGAATCAGGGTTGCTATGGAGAAATAAAACTAATGTAATTTTTAGTGACTTTTGATGGAGACAGAATATAGTATATTAAAGTATAAGTGGATATCAAGGCCTTTCAAGCACGAACGTTTTTCAAAAAACCGACCCGTCGCTCCCCGCGCAGCGGGGAGGCGGGGAGGTTTTTTGAATAGAGTGAGTGCTTGAAAGGCCAGATATCCACGCATACTTTACGCTATTTTTTATCATTGATGCCGTAAATTGGCCTAAACATTTGTAATTATAATTTCTATCTGATGTGCCGTCGATTTTGCCGTACAGTTTTAGTATCGTTGCTAAGATACTGAATAAATAACTAGCTAACATGGCGGCTGATACTATGCAATCGTTCTAGCCTTGGTTGTCAAAGTGTTGAATATCGTATGTAACAATCTTTCAATTTGGCGTCAGTTTTGATTTTGGTTGAAAATGCAACGAAACTTTGATCAATTAAGCTCCGAAGCAGAGAGGCGTTTAATTCCCCAAAAATCGGAATTGGCATATAAGAAGGAATACGATAAATTGGTAAAATGGATGGACGAACAGGAGGTGAAAACTGTAGATGAAAGAATGATTCTTGCTTACATGCAGAAAATGTCTACATGCTATAAGGCGTCAACAATGTGGGCAATACATTCCATTTGTATCCATGGAAACCTTTACAGGAAACGCGCGTTTTTGAAAGCCTGTTTTATGCACGCTACACGATGTTTTAAACAAGCAATATGATGCATCAATGATAAAAAAAATATTTATCCTTTTCATCAAGTTATTCCAAATCTACAATAAATGTAAGGACAGTATAAATACCTAGTTATGATTTTGGAATAGAAGTTTTTGGGTAGGATTTTCATAAATTTAGAAATGTATTTACTGATTTTTTTTTTATATATTCTTCTACTGATATTGATTTTTTTTTTCGTAGAAAATCTTTTTTTTTAAATTTTATATTTTTTTAAGATTACTGTACTAACACTTTCTCTAAAAATCTCACAATTCCTAGATATTAGAATAGAAATTAGTTTCAGGTATACAGTACTTGAATCTGATATCAAATTTGCAAATAATAAATTTTCAGAAATTTCAGTAATAGCTAACCCTTACTTGTCAATGCAGAAAGTTATATGTTTGATTTTCTTCCTTATTTATTACTGAAAGTGTATCAAATTTTCAGGAGAATTAGTTTCAGGTATACTGTATACGAACCTAATATTAAATTTGCAAATAATAATTTTCCAGAAATTTCAGTAATAGCTAACCCATACTTGTCAATGCAGAAAGTTAAGCCTTGAATTTCTTCCTTATTTAATACTGAAACTTTTTCAAATTTTCAGAAGAATTAGTTTCAGGTGTATAGTACATGAATCTAATATCAAATTCGCAAATAATACATTTTCAGAAATTTCAGTAATAGCTAACCTTTACTTGTCAATGCAGAAATTTATATGTTTGATTTTCTTCTTTATTTATTGCTGAAAGTTTATAAAATTTTCAGGAGAATTAGTTTCAGGTGTACTGTATACGAATCTAATATCAAATTCGCAAATATTAAATTTTCAGAAATTTCAGTAAAAGTTAACCGTTACTTGTTAATGCAGAAAGTTATGTCTTTGAATTTCTCCCTTATTTCTAACTGAACCTTTGTCAAAGTTGCAGGCGAATTAGTTTAATATGTACTGTATACGAACCTAATATCAAATTTGTAAATAATAAATTTTCAGAAATTTCAGTAATAGCTAACACATACTTGTCAATGCAGAAAGTTAAGTCTTTGAATTTCTTCCTTATTTAATACTGAAACTTTTTGAAATTTTCAGGAGAATTAGTTTCAGGTGTACTGTATATGAATATAATATCAAATTTGCAAATTATAAATTTTCAGAAATTTCAGTAATCGCTAACCCTTACTTGTCAATGCAGAAAGTTATATGTTTGATTTTCTTCCTTTTTTAATACTGAAACCTTTTTAAATTTTCAGGAGAATTATTTTCATGTGTACTGTACTCGAATCTAATATCAAATTTGCAAATAATAAATTTTCAGAAATTTTAGTAATAGCTAGCCCATACTTGTCAATGCAGAAAGTTAAGTCTTTGCATTTCTCCCTTATTTATAACTGAAACTTTGTCAAATTTGCAGGGGAATTAGTTTAATATGTACTGTATACGAATCTAATATCAAATTTGTAAATAATAAATTTTCAGAAATTTCAGTAATAGCTAACCCTTACTTGTCATTGCAGAAAGTTATATGTTTGATTTCCTCCCTTATTTAATACTGAAACTTTGTCAAATTTTCAGGACAATTAGTTTTAGATGTACTGTATACGAATCTAATATCAAATTTGCAAATAATAAATTTTCAGAAATTTCAGTAATAGCTGACACGTACTTGTCAATGCAGAAAGTTTAGTCATTGAATTTCTTCCTTATTTAATACTGAAACGTTTTCAAATTTTCAGGAGAATTAGTTTAAGGTATACTGTACACGAATCTAATATCAAATTTGCAAATTATAATTTTTCAGAAATTTCAGTAGTAGCTAACCCATACTTGTCAATGCAGAAAGTTAAGTCTTTGAATTTCTACCTTATTAAAATACTGAAACTTTTTCAAATTTTCAGGAGTATTAGTTTCAGGTATACTGTACACGAATCTAATATCAAATTTGAAAATAATAAATTTTCAGAAATTTCAGTAATAGCTGACACGTACTTGTCAATGCAGAAAGTTAAGTCTTTGAATTGCTTCCTTATTTAATACTGAAACTTTTTCAAATTTTCAGGAGTAGTTTCAGGTGTACTGTATACGAATCTAATATCAAATTTGCAAATAATAAATTTTCAGAAATTTCAGTCATAGCCGACACGTACTTGTCAATGCAGAAAGTTAAGTCATTGAATTTCTTCCTTATTTAATACTGAAACTTTTTCAAATTTTCAGGAGAATTAGTTTCAGGTATACTGTACACGAACCTAATATCAAATTTGCAATTATTAATTTTCCAGAAATTTCAGTAATAGCTAACCTATACTTGTCAATTCAAAAAGTTATATGTTTGATTTTCTCCCTTATTTAATACTGAAACTTTGTAAAATTTTTAGGACAATTAGTTTCAGGTGTACTGTATACGAATCTAATATTAAATTTGCAAATATTAAATTTTCAGAAATTTCAGTAAAAGCTAACCGTTACTTGTCAATGCAGAAAGTTATGCCTTTGAATTTCTCCCTTATTTATAACTGAAACTTTGTCAAATTTGTAGGGGAATTAGTTTCATGTGTACTGTATACGAATCTAATATCAAATTTGTAAATAATAAATTTGCTGACATTTCAGTAATAGCTAACCCATACTTGTCAATGCAGAAAGCTATGTCTTTGCATTTCTTCCTTATTTAATACTGAAACTTTTTCAAATTTTCAGGAGAATTAGTTTCAGGTGTACTGTATACGAATCTAATATCAAATTTGTAAATAATAAATTTTCAGAAATTTCAGTAATAGCTGACACGTACTTGTCAATGCAGAGCGTTTAGTCTTTGAATTTCTTCCGTATTTAATACTGAAACTTTTTCAAATTTTCAGGAGAATTAGTTTCAGGTATACTATACACGAATCTAATATCAAATTTGCAAATAATAAATTTTCAGAAATTTCAGTAATAGCTAACCCATACTTGTCAATGCAGAAAGTTAAGCCTTGAATTTCTTCCTTATTTAATACTGAAACTTTTTCAAATTTTCAGAAGAATTAGTTTCAGGTGTATAGTACATGAATCTAATATCAAATTCGCAAATAATACATTATCAGAAATTTCAGTAATAGCTAACCCTTACTTGTCAATGCAGAAATTTATATGTTTGATTTTCTTCTTTATTTATTACTAAGTGTTTATAAAATTTTCAGGAGAATTAGTTTCAGATGTACTGTATACGAATCTATTATCAAATTTGCAAATATTAAATTTTCAGAGCTAAATTTTAGTAAAAGCTAACCGTTACTTGTTAATGCAGAAAGTTATGTCTTTGAATTTCTCCCTTATTTATAACTGAACCTTTCTCAAATTTGCAGGCGAATTAGTTTAATATGTACTGTATACGAGTCTAATATCAAATTTGTAAATAATAAATTTTCAGAAATTTCAGTAATAGCTAACCCATACTTATCAATGCAGAAAGTTAAGCCTTTGAATTTCTTCCTTATTTAATACTGAAAATTTTTGAAATTTTTAGGAGAATTAGTTTCATGTGTACTGTATACGAATCTAATATCAAATTTGCAAATAATAAATTTTCAGAAATTTCAGTAATAGCTGACACGTACTTGTCAATGCAGAGCGTTTAGTCTTTGAATTTCTTCCTTATTTAATACTGAAACTTTTTCAAATTTTCAGGAGAATTAGTTTCAGGTATACTATACACGAATCTAATATCATATTTGCAAATAATAAATTTTCAGAAATTTCAGTAATAGCTAACCCATACTTGTCAATGCAGAAAGTTAAGTCTTTGAATTTCTCCCTTATTTAATACTGAAACTTTTTCAAATCTTCAGGAGAATTAGTTTCAGGTGTACAGTACACGCATCTAATATCAAATTGCAAGCAATAATTTTTTAGAAATTGCAGTAATAGCTAACACGTACTTGTCAATGCAGAAAGTTTAGTCTTTGAATTTATTTCTTATTTAATACTGAAACCTTTTCAAATTTTAAGGAGAATTGTTTTCAGGTGTACTGTACTCGAATCTAATATCAAATTTGCAAATAATAAATATTCAGAAATTTCATTAATAGCTAACCCTTACTTGTCAATGCAAAAAGTTATGTGTTTGATTTTCTTCCTTCTTTATTACTGAAAGTTTATCAAATTTTTAAGATAATTAGTTTCAGGTGTACTGTATACGAACCTAATATCAAATTTGCAAATATTAAATTTTCAGAAATTTCAGTAATAGCTAACCCGTACTTGTCAATGCAGAAAGTTAAGTCTTTGAATTTCTTCCTCATTTAATACAGAAACTTTTTCAAATTTTCAGGAGAATTAGTTTCAGGTGTACTGTACTGGAATCTAATATCAAATTTGTAAGTAATAAATTTTCAGAAATTGCAGTATAGCTAACCCATACTTGTCAATGCAGAAAGTTAAGTCTTTTAATTTATTTCTTATATACTACTGAAACCTTTTCAAATTTTCACGAGAATTGTTTTCAGGTGTACTGTACACGAATCTAATATCAAATTCTCAAGTAATAAATGTTCAGAAATTGCAGTAATAGCTAACCAATACTTGTCAATGCAGAAAGTTAAGTCTTTGAATTTATTTTTAAGTGTGTGAGTGTGTGGGTGTTTAAACAATTAGGTAGATTAGTTAAGAGTAACCATGTGCGTATGTAAAATTAGGTTATGTTGTTGTTCTGTAATTGAAAAGAAGTAAAGTTGGAAATAAGAAAAACCTTTTTCAAATATTGCCAATATAACTTCAACATAACTAGACTTTATGTCGCAAATTTTCAACAACACCTACACACTCACTTCTCGCTTACGTAATTAATATATTACGTTTTCACTTTTTCCAAAACTTCATTTAAACATACTATTCAAACTTTCAAATTTAACTATTATGTCAATTATTAACTACATTTAACTATATAATTAATTTTTAAATTTAACTATACTACGACATCATGGACTTTTTCTATCTATCCATCAACAGTACCTTTAAGATGTCATCCGAAAACATAACTCGATTTGTCGCCACTCATTTATGACTGTAAGTTTAACTATTTTATTACAATGTTACACAATTTATATATGAAATTTTTTCTTTAATAAAAGATTTGGACTCTGCTGATGATGACCCCCAGGTCCTAACTAGTCCATTTAAATTAAAGACTGAGTTCTTCATTACCTGATAGTGCTAACTACTTCTTCAAACCTACTTAATCAGAATGGAACTAAACACATTTAAATAAGTAATATAACGTTTAATATTAATGATTGAATTAAATTTTTAAAGTTTATTGACCTAAAATATAGTTTTTAGAGATTGAGAAACTTGAAAATGTAAAACTGTGAATATCTCAGAATGGCAAAAAAACAAGTTACCACTATTGTGCTTAGCGTGGTACAGTGTTATTAAGTTCATTTACACTATTGCGCTCTAATTTTGTATTAAACTGCGTATTGTTTATTTTGCCAAATTTCTACGCATTAATTTCATTTAAAAATATGTGGGTTAACATAGAATAGGTGAAGTTGTACAGTTGTAGCAACTTGCGGTCGTTGTTTACGAGTGGACCACTAATTCATTAATTTGGTTGCTCGAAAAAAATAGATTAATCCGCTGATTAATTTCAATTACGGACGAAAACAACCCCCGAGCCGTTATCCCGGCATCCCCCAAAGTGGCGAAACGCGGCGCTATAAATTAATTCCGCATCCCAATCAGAAACAACTTTTGCCGGTGTTTATTCACCGAAACTGCACACAAGAACACACCAGAGCCGAGGATTTATCCCCGCCGGAGGCATACACACAAACACACACAGATATTCCTCTGTGCGCCGTCCTTATCTCCTAATTTTAATCCCCGTAATTAGAATTCCGCACAGTTGCATATTTACGGCGCGTCTCCTTCTAACATCCTCATTACCGCGCTCCTTTTCTACATAAACACTTATGCATATTGTCGTTGAGAGCGACTGCAGATGCGGCAGCGGCATAAGCGGCGGGAACGGTTAAGCGGCGAAGCGGTGAGGCGGTAAAGCGGTAAAGCGTCGACGGCGTCGCGGCGTCATGTGGAGCGAGGGGGCCGCCGGGACGGCAGGGGGGGTGGGACGCTTGGAGTCTGGCCAGGCGTCGGTGCAGCGTCAGTTCGCACGCGGAGCTCTCAGCTCCAAGTGCTCGCTGAAACCGATCTTGAAAAATACTGAAAAAAAAATACATGCATACAACATGCGTTAATTAACACGACGATTTTTGCATAGACCCCTGATTTTCACGCCTTGGATATCAACTCAGCGAACGCATGGAGACGTTATAAAGGTTAGTCGATGCAATGTAAAATTATCTTGTTGTTGCAATCACGATCAAGCGTGGAGCTTTTATCTCAGATGTCACTATCTTTTTGATGAATAGGGCTTTTTGCAGCCCAATCAATCTTTATGTTTGAATACAAATGTTCAATCTGATGGGGGGCGAAAGGGGTGGATTTATGTGTGGGGTGAGAGATGTATTTTTCTGATTGTCCGTTCGTCTGTGAGATTTAAAAATGGGCGCCGGGTTGACACTTTATTTATATCGCGGTCCGCGCACTCCGTCGGGTGGTCAGATTTTACGAGTGGCCGGCCTAAAAATACGCGGAAATTTTTAATATTTTTTGGTGTATATTTATCAGGGACATTCCTGCTTAGGCGATGTGCGGAGAGTATTCTGTGAGCGGTAGTAAACATCTATTAATAAATTAGGAAAGCGGGTTAAAAATAGGTCCACTAATTAAACGGTCCATTCTGTAAGAAGCCGCGCTCCTCGCCGATTCGGGATTTTAAAGTTGTGAAAAAAGGGCAGAGATTCGGTGACCCATTTCTCTAAGGAGTTTATAGCTGCGAGATGCACCCGACCGGCAAATTTGGTTTATTTTCCATTCTTCCCCGCGATGACGCTTTATGGCGGCATTAAAGTAATATTAAAGTCAATTTCTTATAGCCCACGTATTTCACAGGCTGATTTAGTGCGTGCGCTCCAAGCTGTATTTCACACACACACAACGCTTCCTGCGCAAAGTTATTTTTTGTGTATAAATCCTGCAGTTTCGTCCTTAAAGAGTCCATAAAACGTACAGGGCACGGATTTGCGCCGCGCATACTTAATCTCAACGTTTTTATCCCGTCTATTCACACGCACTGCTCGTTAGCCGCGCGATAAAGGATTTTTGGATGTTTTGCTTTGGTCCTTTCTTCCGGAAAGCGTTCGGACCTATGCTGCTTGTATACAAACTTCCTGCTGCGATCAGTCAGGGTTGGCGTGCGGTATGTAAACACGCGAGTGCACCCCACTTGGCTCGGCCAGGTCATCCCTGTGCCAACTGGAGCCGTCAATGGACACGCACATTGGCATCCCGAGTGTTACTCCAATAAAGAACCTTGGCTCCAATAACAGGGAAATCCCCGACGCACGCCAAATACCCACGTGCACTGATAAATATTATGATTCCCGCCAAAACTGCCGATAGATTCCTCCATGGGAAACTGGGCCTGAGCCAAGGGCTATCGACTTTATCGTTTGTTGTTCTTTTGCGTTCGGTATTTCCTGTAAATTCCGCCGGGTCTTGCAGCAGCAATTGATTTGTGTTAAGTGCTTGCCGTGAAATCCCACAAACATACCCCTTCGCGAAGATTAACGGCACACGCATAATATCCTCATCAACCATGTATTTATGATATTTACATTGCCCACTGCAACAACAACCACCTAACCGTATTAAATTTTAAAGTCCCCCAACCCCAGTACACGCTAAGACAATTTCACGTATGAGCTGCAGCGCCGCTCAAAACAAATAGAAAGTACTCGATAGCTGCAAAAAAACGGCGCACACAATCTCATCTGATTTATAAACTGCAGTTTGACTGCACTGCAGAACATCAATAAATTTAAGATGTATTTCCTAAATTGTAATAGCTTTTATTTCGTCTTTTATAGTTTTTACCTCCCCCTTTATCTTCCTACAGTGCTTGCTTCCTGTGTCTCCGACCGGATGAGGGATAAAAAAACCGCCCGCATTTTTTCAACCCGACACATATAAATATTCCCCGTTTTCATTACGCCATTGATCCTTAGCACGTAAAACTGCAGGAATTAATTTAGTTTAATTACTCGCGCATAAATATTTATAAAAGTCGAGTGCACGTTCGCGCAAACTAGCGCGCACACCGGCGGCTTTATTGTTTCCACAAATAAAAATAACCAAATTATAAGTTCGTGACTTTGTGACATGTTCCGCAGTTTTATGAGCCTGCAAATTTACACACATGTGCATGTGCACCGCGGAATTTTATAATGTGTCGCTTTAATGCAGCGTCCCGGGAGCGTCGTTTTTCAATTTGTCGGGTCGTCGGCGGGTCTAGGGGTGGAATAGAAAGCATTTACGGACGATTAAAGTACTGAAAACTAATTATTATACATTCGTACTGTTTCATTGGACCCAATTCATTATAAATGAACAGCATTTATCACTCATGAATGAAATAATATTGAACAACATTACAACAATTACAACTTACAACAATTACAAATTTAGTATTATTAGTAGCAATAAAGCATTTGGTTAAGTTTCACAAATTTTTAATAGAAAAAATCTACAATTGAACAAACTGAATACAAATTCATGAAATAAGCTAAATAAAATCTAAATACTAATGTAAAATTATTATCCCATTAGGGTTTCCTAGATTTGCAAAATGAGGTGCTTTCAATTATCCCATTGAACACCGAATTATTTTCAAAACACTTTAGCATTAGTATAAATAAAGCATTTGGTTAAGTTTCACAAATTTTTAACAGAAAAACTCTACAATTGAACAAACCGAATACAAATTCATGAAATAAGCTATATATAATCTAAATACTAGTGTAACATTATTATCCCATTAAGGTTTTCTAGATTTACAAAATGAGGTGCTTTTAATAATTTCATTGAACACCGGATTATTTTCAAAACACTTTAGGCCCAGTTGTATAATCGTGGATTATCTCTGACCATGGTTCAGTTACCTTGGATACAATTGTAGATACAATGGTATCCACAGGAACTGAACCAGGATTAAAGATAATCAGAGATGGTACAACTGGGCCTTAGTATTAATATAAATAAAGCACTTGGTTAAATTTCACAAATTTTTAACAGAAAAGCTCTACAATGGTTTCGGTCTCACGACCATTATCAAGAGACAAATGAGACTGAATACAAATTCATGAAATGCGCTATATATATAATCTAAATACTAGCGTAATGAATTCAATGTTTATGAACTTGTATTTTAAGTTTCACAATTTTTAATAGAAAAACTCTACAACGGTTTCGGTCTCACGACCATTATCAAGAGACAAATGAGACTGAATACAAATTCATGAAATGCGCTATATATATATATATATATATATATATATATATATATATATATATATATATATATATATATATATATATATATATATATATATATAATCTAAATACCAGGGTAATGAATTCAATGTTTATAAATTTGTATTTTAAGTGTCACAAATTTTTAATAGAAAAACTCTACAATGGTTTCGGTCTCACGACCATTATCAAGAGACAAGTGAGACAGAATACAAAGTCATGAAATGCGCTATATACAGGGTGAGTCGAGAGGAACGGGCCAAAGTCCATGAATGTATTGTACACATGAAAATAATTTAAAAAAAATCAATGTTGTTTAAAAAACATCAAATGTTGTCCGATTTTCATTTGTTTTCAAGTTATTGTTTCAAATCTTTATATGCAAATATTGTGTTAATCTATAGTTTTTGTAATGGGAGAGCTACAGATCCTGTTGACGAATATCGTTAACGGTTTTAACATCAGAATACTCCGGATAAAAACATATTTATCCAACTTTTCAACAAACTGTGCGAAACTATAACTTGAAAGCAAATGAAAATCGGACAACATTTGATTTTTTTTAAATTATTTTCACGTGTACGATACATTCCTGTAGTTTGGTCCGTCCCTCCCGACTCGCCCTGTATATAATCTAAATACTAGTGTAATGGATTCAATGTTTATGAATTTGTATTCAGTCTTATTTGTCTCTTGATAATGGTCGTGAGACCGAAACAATTGCAGAGTTTTTCTATAAAATTTTTTTGAAACTTAACTTAGTGATTTATTTATACTAATTTAAAGATGCTTCCCCAAGTATTAGCCACCGATTCATACAATCTAATTACAACTTTGTACTATATTTTATATTATATTTTATTGTATATTATTTCTATATCTGTTTTAATATATCTTTAACAGTTGTAGTAATAGTTTATTTTAAAATGTACATACAACACATGTATGATTACAAACATATTTTGTACATAGATGTGGTACATAATATTCACTTTACTTTTTCATTTACATAGTAAAAGAAAGTATTGTAGGCTAATATCAAATCTTTGATGTATGTTTTCTTATGGGCCAATAAAGTACAATACAATTGAATTTTTCAATTGTATGTACATTTTCATTAATACAATTTTATGTATTAATGAAAATTTTCGTAGATTGAGACTGAAGAGTTTTTTAAAAAAAAATTTTTGAAACTTTACCAAGTACTTTATTTATACTAATTTGAAGATATTTCACTAAGTATTAACTACCGATTCGTACAATCTAATTACAACTTTGTGCTACATTTTATATTATATTTTATATATTTTAAAAGAAAGTATTGTTGGCCAATATCAAATCTTTGATGTATGTTTTCTTATGGCACAATAAAGTGCAATACAATTGCATTTTTGTATTGTATGTAAATTTTCATTAATACAATTGTATGTATATATATATATATATATATATATATATATATATATATATATATATATATCAGATGCCCTTCTACAATTGTATGTAATAATGAAAATTTTCGAAAACGAGATTTCTGCGAATATATCCGATAACGAATCAACTTATTAATAGCATATCATTTTTGAAGTGGTTTTGAAGTGAACTGAACTTTCATTTGAAACTTCATCTTTATACTTAAAAAAAAAATAGGATGTCGCTGCGATTTTTGGCAGAAATCAACCTACCTCAAGTTTATCGGTATATGCGATTTGTCAATAGTTTTACATTAAATAACTTAAATATTATTTTATTGAAAAATTGTCAAAGATAATTACAAACTCTGAAGTTTTTTTTTTAATCTTGTACGGACTTACTTTATTAAATTTACAATCCAGAAAGTGTTGGAAAACTTTTTTTAATCTTGTATAGAACAATTATATTAATATATAGTATATTAATGTTTTTAAAAAATGTGAAAGTATGCTATATCATAAAAACTCTGAGAATTTTTTTTGAAAATCTTTCCTATAATAATAATAATTTAATAAGTTGTGCAAATATTTCAGAAACGTCAGATTTTTAAATAGTCCTTTTGACTGTAAATTTTTAATAATTTTGGGAAGTAGGTTCTATTGAAAAAATAGTAAATAAGTAGCATAAATATAAATTTGAACACCTTTTGGGTTTTACATATTGCTCATTTTAATTTGATTTCAACATATAATGACTTGTATAGAACATTAATCTTGTATATAACTATTTGAATCGTTTATTATTATTTTCTTAAATGTAAAAGTTTATAGCTATAAAATCTATTTGAAAAAAATTAGTTTTTTAAAAATCTTTCCTATAGTAATAATAATTTATTAAGTTAAGCCAATGTTTTACAAAACGTCAGATATTTAAATAGTTCATGTTACTTTGATAATTTTGGGAACTACTATTGAAAAAGAGTAAATAAGTAGCATAAGTAGGGAAGAATAAGGGAAGTACCTACTGTTAAAAATAGAGTAAATAAGTAGCGTAAATATAAATTTGAAGACTTTTTGGGTTCTACATATTGCTCATATAAATTTGATTTCAACATTTAATGACTTGTATAGAACATTAATCTTGTATATATTTTTTTAAATAGTTCAATAATATTTTTAAAACATGTGAAAGGTTATCGCTATAAAATCTATTAAAAAAAAGGTTTTTGAAAATCTTTCTCATAATAATAATTTAATAAGTTGAGCATAGATTTTGAAAAACATCTGATTTTGATATAGGTCATGGAACCATAAAATGTTGACAATTTTGGAAGGAACTATTGAGAAAAGAGTAAACAAGTATTATGAATATAAATTTGAAGCCCTTTTCGGTTGTACCTACTGCTCATTTTACTTTGATTTCAACATTTTATGACTAATGTGGAAATAATTGTTCTAAAATATCGCTTAGTGATAATGTTCCTTGGGGTATTTGCCGGCGGATACTTGCCCGTCGGACATTTTTTTGTAACAATCATAACTTTTCTTTCATTTTTGAAAGCCATACAGACATACGTAGACATGTATGCACTAAATCAAACTTTACCTAACCTGAATATCAACGAAATGATCGCCATGATTAGTTTTCAGGCCATGTATATTTACAAAAATGTTTTCCCATACACTACACACTAGTTACACTATATAAAATAAAACTTTTTTAAACGCGTAAATATCACTCTAACCAGCCTGAACAGTTACCTGGTAAGGTAAACATTAAATACACCGTGCATGAAATGGTTGACACGAGCCAGTGTAAAAATTTTACTTGTCCCGTGACAAATTTATAGTCTCCCTTGTCATGTTTATATTATTTTCATTCACTCAATTTTCAATTATTATTATTTGGTATATTTGTTTGAACTTTGCAATTCAAACGTGCAATTATGTTTGAAATTATGATATTAGTTTATGAACATTTGGACACTGACAGAAGATATATTTTATACTGTGATGTTATTATCTTAATTTAACTATTTACTCGTGTTTAACAAATAAAATATTGTACATTATACGCCGGATAATGGTTTTTACTGGCTCTACAAGGTGACAGACTCGCCTGCGGCTCGTCAGTCATTCCCTTGTATCGCCAGTAAAAATCCTCTCACCTGGTTTATAATCTAAAATACTACTACTCACACTAGAATGAATAGCAATACCATACATAATGAATTGCAGAATTTCGGGTATGCAAATTCATAACAATTTACCCCATACATTTGAAATTATTTATAAATAGGTACTCCAACTAAAAAATATCATAAGCAATGCTATGGTGAATTTAGTATTTAGCAGAACTTATTTACAACAACTTGTGGTTTCTAAAATTAAACTTTTACTCACATAAACATCATTAGCAATAACATTACAGAATAATAAGTAGTAATGTCTTTATTTATAAACCTCTGATTAATGGGCTCATTTGTTGGCAAGACCATTTGGATATATTAAGATACCTACTTCATATAAAACTATGTATGCACGGATATTGATAAATTGACAATTATACACGAATGTCATATACGTCTTTGTATAGCCCATGGGCGACTTTATTGCCCATGGGCTATAAAGAAATGTCAAACAACGATATCATACCAAATAGAAAAAGGTTAAAAACGTATTCATTATAAGTGTTTCCATACACCTCCTTAATTTTTTCGGCAACTACGCTACTGTGTTTTGCTTTTTTAGCAGCGTCATCAATTTCGTTCATTTTACACTAGTTAATTAACGGACACAAAATGAAACTAAAAAATATTTCTATAATAAATTGAATTTCTGGCCACATCTAGCGTTGCTTTGATTAAATTTCAAATTTGAAGCGTAACTATGATAACGGTTAAATAACGGTAGACATATTGGCTAAAGCCTAACAGCGTTATTCATAAAAATTTAAGCCGCGGTGTAATGGTGGTTTAATCTTAGTAACCTTGGCAACCTTTTGTAAAACACCGCTAACCCATCGTTAGACCACGGCTTAAATATTTATGAATAACGCTGTTAGATTTTAGCCAATATGACAATTATGACGGTTCACATTCAAGCAATCTTATTTTTGTTCATTAAAACAATTGCTGATGTTGCCGATATTTGAAGTTTTTAGACTTATATTTATAGAAATTATCAGCATATATGGAGGATGCGCCGGGAATAAATAATCCTTTTTTTTTAATAATCATATTCTATACATACATTATGATTATACGTAATTTTAAGTTTAATTAATTAACGGTTTGATGAATCTCCAACGCTTGAAGAACTAGTTAAGGTTCTACTAATTTTGAGATTCTGAGGCATTGGTCTAATTCTCACACGAGCCATATTTACCTATTAACTTAACTTGTTATGGGTAATGTCATGTCATAATTTAATTGCAAATTCTGAAAAAGGCCCATCTCAAAAAAAAAAAAAAATTCAGGAGACTCAAAAAACTGAATTTTTGTTGAAAGATTTCACTTATTTGGACTTTATTTTTCTTTTATAAAATTACTCTTACGCCTCTATGAAAACCAAATATGAATATTTCTCGCTCATATATGTATATATAATATTGGTACGTATGTGTACATGAAATAAGAAAGAGAAAAATTACATTTTGAATCCTCCCCGAGATGAGCCCTGTTTTGAAATTTGCAATTCAATTTATTTTTGAATAAAACACTACTATGTTTTTGATAAACTATGTTTTTACCTACTATGTTTATATTAAAAACATAGTAATGTTTTCAATGTTCAATATTGATTATTGATTGATTTATTAATTGATTGATTCAGTGTTAATAAGGATTATCACGTAGTAAAGGTCCCAACCATCTTGATGATTCAATTAATTTCATCACTATTTTTCTTTATATCTCTTCTTATTTATATAACATAGAAGTATTTTCAATGTTGAATATTGATTTTTGATTGATTGGTTAATTGATTAATTCAGTGTTAATATGGATTATCGCGTAATAAACCCAAACCCAAACTCATTTCATAACTATTTTTCTGTTCAAATATAGTTAGTAATTTATCAATATTAATAATGATTAGGACTCATGTTTTTGCTTTATCAGATGTGTAATTAAAGGATCTCGCATTAGTATTCCTATTATGTTTATATGTATATCACGTGACCCAATAAATTTCCAGTTTAGGTGAGCCGTGCCAAAGAATGTCAGGTCTTAGCTTTTGTATTTGATAAATGTCAATTTGTCGGAAGTTGTTTCTAGGATATATTTAGAGGTCGTGAGCAGAACTAAGACTTTAAATTCGTCGTAACATTTAATTTCGAAATTTGTTACTTAATGTGTTTTATAAATTTAACACTGTTGAAAATTTACATAAATTTATAACAAAAGATATTTGTGTTTTCTTCTTAATTGAAGTACTTACTGGTAGTTTATATATAACGATGTTTTCTTGATTTTATTATATGTATTATATATTCTTGACCTTACTAGCTAGTTTCGGTTATCTTTAGCCATCTTCAGAGGTTAATTCAGATATGTATATATATATATATATACATATATATATATATATATATATATATATATATATATATATATATATATATATATATATATAGCCGAAACTACCCAGTAAGGTCAAGAAGATATAATAAAAATAATAGTAACAAGAAAACAAGATGTTTTTATCGGCCAATTAATATTATGCACCATATGGTGAGTAAAAAAAAACACACAAATATTTTAAGAAGTGGTAGTATGAGTCACAATTGAAGACAAACTCATATAAACACAGGCTTGTTAAAATCTCAATCTTTTATCTAAAGTCTTTTATTTCAATAAAAAAAAACATTTTTATTATACTTATCTGAAATAACCTTATTTTCATACGTTTTGACAATGATGGAAAGGTGACATTTTCTGAACAGAGCAAGGAAAAGATTTCCCAGAATATGACACCTTTTAGACTACGCCTCACGCGGTCATGACCTCAAATGTCATGCGCGCACAGAAAAATCCCTTATTTCCAGATTCGAAATGAAATATACTATTCTATTATTTTAAATTCTATTTTTCAGAATTGGGTTAATAATAATAATAATAGACAATAAAACTATGCCTGGTTCAAACAGTTGTATCATCGAAATTATTGAAAATTATACCTATTCTTATGATTTTTTTTTCATTTTTGTCACATACCATCACGCATTGCTCACCTTGGCTCACCATGAATTTTTCATGTTTTATTATTATAAAAAAAACAAGTTGGATTAACAAAATAAGATAGAAGGACAAAAATTATGAAAATTTCTTTGTAAGACACAAAATGTTCTCTAGGTATAGGTACGTATGTCAGTACCTATAAGATTGACAATATCTAATAGAGATGTCCACAAATTTCTTACAACCAATTATTTCCACCTTCACAATTTAACACCACATGTCGTCAGTTTCATGTTGATAAAAATGTAGTATGAACTAATTATGTTATAAATACTAAAATGTGATAGTGCAGAAGAATTATCAAGTAGGTAAGTGAAAAGTGTCTTGCATCATTTTTGGGCAAAAATGTAATCTTTGCAGTCTAAAATATTCTTAGTAGTAAAATACTATAGTTTTTATTATACTTATTTAAACTTATGCAAATATCAGAAATTATATACTTATTTTGGAAAATTGTTTCGTCAAAGAAATTTGCAAACTAATAAAACATTGGCAACTTTTTTAAAGTAGCCTTACGAGACCTAACGTAACCTAACCTAACCTATGCAAATATCAGAAATTACATACCTACTTATATTGGAAAATTGTTTCGTCAAATATATTCAGTTTTATGTTTATAAAGATGTAGTATGAACTAATTATGTTAAAAATAATAAAATATAATAGTGCAGAAGAATTCCCTAGTAGGTGAGTCTTCCTTTTTTTGGCAAATTTAATATTTGTGGTCTAAAATATTGTTAGTAGTAAAATACCATAGTTTTTATTAAACTTATTTAAACTTATGCAAATATCAGAAATGACATACTTATTTTAAAAAAATTGTTTGTCAAACAAATTCTTAGTCTATTATTTGGACAATAATAACACGTTGGGCACTTTTTTAAATTGGCCTTACGTGACCTTACCTAACCCAACCTAACCTATGCAAATATCAGAAAGTACATAATTACACTGGAAAATTGCTTCGTCAAAAAAGTTCTTAGTCTATTATTGGGAAAATAATAAAACATTAGCAACTTTTTAAAAGTAATCTTACATGACCTAACCTAACCTAACCTAAAGTAACGAAACCTAACCTAACCTACATCAATAATAATAACAAACAATCTGAATAAGGCAATCAAGAGAAGGCTTAAATATGTAAATTAATATTAATAATTCATCGATGAATTATTATACAATAATTATAATTACTATTTCACATCGTTTTTGCTTTAAAATTAAACTTATACTCCTAAAAGTGTACAGCAGAAATGAGTGAAAATATTCACAATCCTTAAAACGCTTCACTGGATGTACCGGATCTAGGATTTATGTAAATATTCATCAGATCTTCATTATCAGAGTATCAGACTTTATTAGTAGTGATCAAGTGCTATGATGTCAAAATGGTAGGCATAATCAGATTTTGTAATTATAGATACTCAAAATTTCAAATTAATATTAAAAATTCTTAGTCTATTATTTGGAAAATAATAAAACATTAGCAACGTTTTTAAAGTAGCTTTACGTGACCTAACCTAACCTAACCTAACCTAAATCAATAATAATAACAAATATTCTGAGTAAGGCAATCGAGCGAAGGCTTACATATGTAAATTATTATTAATAATTCATCGAAGAATAAATAAACAATAATTATAATTACTATATTTTGTCGTTCTTGCTTTAAAATTAAAATAATACTCCTAAAAGTGTACAGCAGAAATGAGTGACAATATTCACACTCCATAAAACGCTTCACTGGATGTATCGGATCTAGGATTCATGTAAATCTTCATCAGATCTTCATTATCAGACTATATGATTTCAGTTGCAGTGATAAAAAAAGGCTTCGCATAGTCAACTTTTCAACAATCTGCCAAATCACATTAATTGACTATCTCATCTGATTGATTTTATGAGATTATTTTTTGAGTTGTATGTTAAATGTGAACCACACACTCTATAGGATAATATGGAGGGTGTATTAATAAAATCTATGTATACTAGTTAAGTTAATATTACTTTCAACATATATAACAGGATATGTAACAGTTTTCGAAAATGGCTTTTCTTTGTTTTTGCCGCTTTTGTAAGCATGCTCATATGAGATATCTACGTGATTTAAAAAAAATAAAATATAGTGATCATTAAAATCTGCCTACCACTTATCGGCAATACAATTTTATAGCATTTACTAAGAAATTTAATACACAAATGAAATGCAACTTTTTGTTTTAGTCAAAAACGAGTTGCACCAATGAAATACATTTTAAAATAAATATAATTATTGTAAGAGAGAATATAAATGACAACCAGAAGTGTTTGTTTACTCTTATACTCTTACTCTTACTCGTAGTGGTTGTAATAACTAATTTACTATGATTATACTAGCATTGTCAAGTGCTATGATGTCAAAATGGTAGCCATAATCAGATTTTGTAATTACAGGTGCTCAAAATTTCATGACCTTGATGTCAAAATATTGAAGAAGATAAAACATTAACGAAGAGAAACAGTGAAAATTCACAACGTTTTTATTACGTTATTAATTTTTCCAAATATGTGAAAAGCGTCTTCATTTTTGTATTATAAAATATTCTTAGAAGGTATAGATCCATAAATTTAATTAAACCTATTTAAACTAAAATAGCAGAAAATACATATTTTGGAAAATGGTTTATTCAAAGAATATCTTAGCTACTATGTACTTAGAAATTATTTCATCACCAAAGTTATAATATATTTTTTTGGAAAATAATAAAAATTAATAGTGTTTTAACGTGGTAATTAGTAATTAAATGTGCATATGAGGAAACGAATATACATCAGAAATAGTTCTGCATAAATTACTTAAATTTCTAAATAAAAGCAAACAGTTTGGGCCATTTCCTCCGTTTTTTTAAAAATTTGCATATTTTCTTGGTAACAAATTAATAATATTTCACTATTATAATATGGAGAGGATTATTTAAATGTGTACGTAGAATTTATGAGTACACGGGATCCCTAGCTACAGTTTAATGTTTTTTTTTAGATTTTCTGTGTTGTATTTCTTGCTAATATGTTATCCTTTTGTAAGTGTGACATTGCAATGAGTTCAATTCGAATCAATTTGGAACCAATTTAGCCGAATCCTGAAAGTGCAGACGCTGAAAAACTCCATGTAACTAAGACTGTAATTGCATTTTTTTGCACTTCTATAAATCATCGTCCAAGCTCTAAGCTCTAACTGCAGCAGAAAATCTATTTCAAATAATCTGCGTCGATAATAACGCGGACGTCGAGCGATGCGGTCCTGCCGAGCACCTAGTGCAGCAGAACTCCGCAGCTTTGAAACATTATTATGGGACTTAGAGGCTGTCTGTATCATGAGAAATTGCAAACATTACGCTGTTAACATGGCTGTAAAATAAAAGTTCCAGTTTATACGAAAGTTTTATGTGGTATTACGAACTTGCTAGTTTTGGGGGAACAGTTTTAGACCGCCGTATTGTTTCCGGTGATTTAAGCCGCAAATATTTTTATATTTGGGGGTTTGTTAATGAAAATAATCGGATTGAGGGTGTTGGTCCGGTGGAAACTGTTTATAACGGGTATTTACCGCATCGAGATTTCTTCAGACTTGACCTATGGTGACGTGCTGGCTAGCGGGGACAGGAATAGTTTTAGCTCAACTATTATTAGCCCGGTTGTATCATACTCCCCTCGTGATCCGTCCTCCACATACTAAGGCCCATCAGTGCGGATTATTTATAATGTATCTTTTAAAATGCGTTTGCAGTCAGACTGGTTAGCCACAATACGCAGACCCTGACTAAGAATTGTGTCGCAACAACGTTCATGTTTATATTCATAAGCACGGATGGATGCTGAGACGTCTAACCCCGGGGAAGATTTTACATGCGACCTTTCCCGACGGGCGTGTGTAGTCTCCAAGATGGAAAAAATCAAAGAAAAACATTAATAATTCAGCGGTGTCATATAAATTCGCGATGCGAGATTAAAATGGGGCCAACGGAGGCTCTTATCGGACGTCTCGCGAATATTACGTAAAATATGTTTGTGTACAAATGTGATGTTTTTTCGGCCTCGCTCCCTAAGGCCCGGGAGCATTCAATTTACACAAGCGCTTGCGGGTTTTATTATTTTCGGGGAACAATCTGATTAAAGCGGGCCCAAGAAAAGAAATCCATCTTTGGATTGTAAGCAGATGAGTAACTATGTTCTATGCATTATTCATGAAGCTATCCTAAAAAATACGATAATTAACAAATTAACCTTCACATTAGTAGTATCTAATTAGTAGTATGTTAATACACATTCAGTTGCACGAAAATATTTTAGTAATTATTTTGTATGGTCGTAGCCATAATCACAAAATAATCAGATTATACTTAAATAGTACTTTGGCAAGTATATTAAGATGAATTATTAACATAATACTTGAGCATCCTCAAGATGCCTTTTAAATTTTTCAATTTAATTTTAATTATTAGTATCTTAATTAAATTGAAACTATGTGTGGATACTACTTGGTGAAACATTATGATTAGGTTAAATCAAACACTTGGTTAAAGTTTCACTGTATTCAATACAGTACTGAATACAGTGAAACTTAAACCAAGTGTTTGATTTAACCTATTAGTATCTTAGGTTAATTGAGTTTAATGAAAATTCAGTTCCCAAGCTAGAATAAATGTAATAAAATATTAATGATGGGTAATAATATTCCTTCCCAAATATGCATGTTAATTATATAGATACTTACCTATACCTTTGAGAATGGCAGAATAAGCCGTAACACGTGTCAGGAAACTGATCAAATATATGAAACAATACAAGTGAAATTATACATAATATACATGTATAATAACAAAATTATTTGTATACCTGCCAAATTCACACCAATCAGCTCCTTATCGTCGAGGTAATCCCGAGCTGATTTCATAATATCGAAATTGCCAAATGTAACCAAATAGCAGAAATATTTTGCTTTCATTTACGTAGTCTATCTGACTGTCTGCCTGCTCGTCTGTCTGTCTGTAAGTCTGTTTGTGTATCTGTGTCCTCTCTGAAGCCCACACGGCTTAACTAATCGACTTGATTTTATATGTCAGCTTTCAAGAAAATATTTAAAGGTCATTGTGATTTTTGGCTGAAATCCATCAAGCAGAAGAGGTACCATTTCGCTTTTTTTTGCAAAAAAGAAAACCTGTCAGTGATGTTTAGTTCAATCAGAAGTGGTAGTTCTTCGGTTTTTGCAGATATTTCAAAAACTATCAGTGATTTTTGGCTGAAATAATCAGTCAGAAGTGGCAGTGTTCCCTTCTTTTGCACATAAGTATTTCAAATACTATCAGTGATTTTTGGCTGAAATTCATCAATCTGAAATTTTAATTTTTCACTTTTTGCAAATATTTCAATAACTATCAGTGATTTTTGGCTAAAATCCGTCAATCAGGGGCGGTAGTTTTTTACTTTTTTGCAAATATCTCAAAAACTCTCCTAGCTATATAGATAACTAAACTAACTACACTAAATAGCTTTATAGAAAGAACAATAAAAAGTCTTTTAAACAAAATTTGAAGCAAATTTCGTGAAAAAAAAATTAACATTCCAAAAACTCGTGATTATTATTCGTTATAGACAATTCCACTAGTGTTCAAACAGGGGTGGTGTGATTTACCTCAATTGATTTCAATCAACTGATTTTTTTTAAATAAATCATTAAATAAAATCAAAATTGTAAAAATAAACACAATTTTGATTTTAATGAACGATTTATTTAAAAAAATCAGTTGATTTAAATGAATTGATCATTGAAATTAATCATTGTTTTTGCACGGTTTGTGAATTCCAATAGGTGAACAATGAAAACGTTAATGTAACTCTGAGTTAGCGTGCTTTAAAGTAGATAATTGTAAATAAGTTTTTTTTTTCGTTTCTTCCATTTCTTCTTCCATCACAGAGTACAGATAGATCGATTTATTTATATATTTATAGATACAATTTATAGATAGATTTATATATTTATAGATGCAATTATGTGTAGTTTAGATACGATTAAATAAATAAATAGATCGACTTTTTTTAATCACAAATTCCTGTTCAAATTTAAGAAATTATTAAAAAGAAATCATATGATTTATATCGTGATGTAAATCAATTGATAGAAATCACTTCAAAACAGGCAAAAACTGAGCAGATATATAATAAAAACAAAAAAACATGGTTTACTTGATTTTTTTTAAATCATTGATTTTAGATTTTTTCTTTAAATCATGATTTATTCCAACCCTGGTTTCAAAGACAAGATATAACAGAGATGTACTTGTCATTTTGACCACCTGGTGATGGTATTGTTTCTGAAAGAAATAACATTATACAGGGTGTCTCCTAAAAAACGCCGCTGGCCATAACTCCTTTATTTATTGGCCGATTTCAATTTAACAAAAACAAGATTAAATGGCTCCACATGTTCTACAAAGGGGCCCTAATTTAGTTTTTTTTTGCAAAATCAACTTTCATTTCAGCGATAGTCAACTTTTATTTTTCAAATTGTTACATATATTTTCTTTTTTTTTCTGGTAGAGATTATTTTTCTGAATCCAAAGATGTATAACAAGTTGGCTTTGATGGAATATTCGTTACAGAAAAATTATGTTTGTTAACATAAAGTTGTTTTTTTGTAAGTTTATCACGTGTGCCATGGAAAGCAAAGTGAACACAAAAAAGACACCCTGTATATTATAGTACCAAAGCATCAACATTTGTATTATACTTATATTATATTTAGCAATACAACTTCCAAATAAAACATATTTTAGATTCTATGATTCGTAGTAGTAGCAATATTTTAGTCGCTTTAATCTGCGGAAAATCCCCCTTAGGTTTAATATTATTTTAATAATGGCTAAACAATACCGAATCCAGAAAATTATGTAATACTGTTCAGATGAAAGAAGTAAGAATTGAGCAAAGAGAAAAAATCCTCTCATAATACAAATATTCATATTTTTCATTTTGGTAAATAATACCATAAGTTAAGGAAGAAATGAACATTTATTTTTAATGAATTTTCATCTCAGTATATATGCAAATAAATGAGTATTTATCTTTATTGGTTTTAATATATTGTGAAACTTTCTGAAATTGCATAAAATTATATGCAATACTTTTGTGATTTTTTTTCATTCTTCTTCATTTTGAAGAAGTAAGAATTGTGCAAAGAGAAAAAATCTTCTCTTAAACAAAAATTCATATTTTTCATTTTAAGTTAAGGACATATATTTTTAATGAATTTTCATCTCAGTATATATGCAAATAAATGAGTATTTATCTTTATTGGTTTTCATATATTGTAAAATTTTCTGATATAGGATAAAATTATATGCAATGCTTTTATGAAATTTGTTAAATTTTATGGAATATTTATAAAGAAAAAATTGTAATATTTTATGTCTTTAGAAATTTTAAACAAATGGTATACTGTTTGTAATATATTAGTAATGCAAATTGTGTCAAAGAAATTTGTAGATATTGCATTACTCATCTACAAAGTTGTATGAAATTTTATATAATTGACATAATTTTATGAAATATTTGTTAAGTTATAGATAGACGTTTTTTTTCAACTTACCATAATACCATAATATACCATAGGATCATAATTTAAAAAAAATCAGAAAACAAATTGCCTTTTATAAATATTTACGAAACTGTAACAAACACAAAACAAAAATATAACAAGTTTTATGTAGCTGTTTCAAATGTTTATGAAATGGTATAAAATATTTTTAGTTGGTAGGACATTTATATAAAAAAATATTTACTAGATAAACCTTGGGACCTCAAAAATAATGTATAGTTTTATCAGTGGAAAGTTAGAATGGTTCATACGGAGAAATTTTAATAATAATAATAATAATAATAATAATATTTATTGTGTATAGAACTATACAGCATACACAAGTCAAAGTAGGTACATACTTTGTAAAGTATGTTAGTGAACAAAAATATCACAGTGTTGATATCTGGAAACACTAATATAGTAACATACGAAAACGGTAAAACGGTAAAAACAGTAGATAAACCCACATACAGTACATAACAGAAATATCAAAAAAGTGCAGGATGTGTTTGTGTTTATTAAGTGTTTATTAAGTGCATGATTCTCTTCGATATTTCTAAACTATATAAATCTACGCTTATGAACTCTTTCGTTAGTACAGAAAACGTTCAACATGTGTGGAAAATAATTTTGTCAGATATAATTTTTTGTTTGATCGTTTTCCACCTATATTTCACAAAATATTTCAAATTTGAAACAATTCTTGAAGACAAATATTTAAAATGTAAAAATAATATGTAAATTGAATTTTAACAGAATGTGGCGCATTTTTCAAAATTCCATTCTGGTCGATATTTACACTGTTGTTTAAAATAAAATAATCGGTTGTACCTTGTGAAATATTAACAATTAAAGAAAAATAACAAATTATCCTTTTTCACAACGACAGTTATTTCTCTAAATGTGCATTTCAACCACTACGTGGTCATCTTCAGTAGACATTTGTACTGAGGAGAAAACAAGACAAAACACATTATATAACCCTCTTTTAATAATACATATTAAAATCCTAAGCAATACATGTTATTGTTATTATATTGTTCTTTTTCTTTACACTGTTGTTTGCTGAAAATTTTCCCATATTGGACATCACTGGATATTTTCTTGCATATCATATAAGTTTCCGGGTGTAACAATTTGTTAAACAATTTTTATCCAACTCTACTTAAAAATAATGTTGTTTCTGAAAGTATCAATTGAAATTCAATGTGTGGGTTGAAAAAGGGACAGCGTCGTGCAGAGTAAGATTTTGGGATACTAAAATAAACTTTTTTGTTGTTGTTGGGAAACAGATCGTATTCAAAAATAACTTGTAAAAATAATAATAATTATTATTATTATACTAATAAATTACAAGATTACAAGTACTCATTTTAACTAATTTATTCAATACAGGTTAGTAAATTTTGTAAATCAAAAAGCGCCAATTGTAATTCAGATTAATTAATTGTATATCAGAAAGCGTCAATTTCCTTTTTTTTTCATTACTGTGGTATCCATACTGATTAACATTTCAACGAAATGAATTACAATTTACTAATCTGAATTATAAATGAATTACAATTTACTAATCTGAATTATAAGTGAATTACAATTTAGTAATGTGAATTATGAATGAATTACAATTTACTAATCTGAATTATATATGAATTACAATTTACTAATCTGAATTATAAATGAATTACAATTTAGTACTCTCAATTATAAATGAATTATAATTTACTAATCCGAAGTTTAAATGAATAACAATTTACTAATCTGAATTATAAATGAATTACAATATACAGTTTGTGATATACAATGCGTTAATGTGAACTGCTATATTTACAATTTCTGATTTACCAATTACTAATCTGAATTACTTATAATGACATTTTTCTGAATTAGGTACATTTGCAAGGTACAAAACTGGCAAAAACTGATCAGATATATAAAAAAAAATAAAAAAACGAAAATACATGGTTTATTAGGTACATTTGCAAGGTACTGTTCTATGAAATAAAACATTGGCGCACAACATGTCACTCGTTTGGAGAATCATTGAGGCAAGTGTAAATTCATAAATAGTTGAAAGCACGCATTTGAAGTTTTTTAAAATTATGTTTGGCAAAAAATGGGATACAAATTGGAAAAGGGAAGAATCACAATTCTCATCAAAATGGTTGAGAGCTTTACTTTGTAGTAATCGTTATTAAATTCAGAATAAAACACTGCTGTGTTTTAACCACACAACAATATAACAATAATAATATAACAATTGATTGTGTGGCTAAAACATAATAGTGTTATATTTCGAATTTAATCACAATTCTGTTTTTCTTTCCAAGGAGTTGAATTTTAGGAATTTTATGATATTAGTAACTGTTTTTTTTAAATGTCATTGTTTTACCAAAGTTACGATGTGATGATTTTATGAAATTTTATTTCTATCATTTCTAATAAATTTTAATAAAATTTTAATTTTAATAAAATCATTTCTAATAAAAAAATTATTTTCCTAAATTAAAAATGTGTTCATTTTGTATTAGAATTAAAATGTCATTTACATTTGAATGACTTTCAGGCCATTTTTACGTTTAGTTTTATTATAGTGCCGGCATATGAAAACCTTGCCCCTCGTAAAAACATATATTCAGAACCCCATACATAACAATATACATCACTATAATTTCATATGTGCTATTTGTATAGAACAGTAATAAAATTTACATTATGATATGGGAAAATATTATTCTCTTGTACTTCCTTAATGTTGATTTTACATTAAGGAAGTACAAGAGAACAATATTTTCCCATATCACAATAAAAACACTTAATATGACACAAATAACAGAAAATTTACATTATTAAGTTGTGGGTGATATATGAAGATATTAAGAAATATTAGTCAAATAAGACAAAAATAAAGCTAATTATATTCCAGAGGGTTCCATTTAGGAATTGAGGAAAACAAGCGGGTCAACATTTGCCCCAAAACAACACAAAAGCAATGCAGCGCACCGCTATAATGAAGATAATAAACTACAGTATTTATAACAAACAAGTCCATTGTATTTATATTTCGCGCTCATCTATATGCAAGAATTACATTCGCGTCACAATTTCGCCGACACTCCTAAATTGGAATATAAATTTTCTATCGCCACAAACCTGTCTTATTCCACATCAACCAGCATAATGCATGCAGGTTTAAATTTTGACTATTCTTAAATATTTCTTAACAGTAAAATATACTGCACATCTCCAATTTGCGAGGTAAACACAGGCATAAAGTTTATTTTACGAGTGTAAGCATTTTATTTCTATCAGCACATTAACCTAGAATTTGAGTTGACATTAAGAAATTATGAAATTATTATTTGAAATACTGACTTCTTGAATGTTTTTGAGCAAATTATCGGCTTGTCGGTGGTATTTAAGTACTTCTTATGCATGTATAAGCTTGGTAGAGTTGGAACATTTTTTACACGATTATTACACTATATGGAAGTGTGAAGTAACACCTGTTGGCGAGATAAGTAACTACTAAATAAGTTTTTATCATTCTCATACCTTTTCAGATATACTACTACGAGAAAGATGAGTGTCAAGACCGATCTATAATAATAATATATGAGGCGTTAAATATATGAGCTACATAAATATACATTTTCGATAGAATGTAACCAACTTAAATATGAGCCGTTGAAAACCAGAGTGGAGTGCCTTTTTTTAATTTAGAGAAGTACAGAAATATACATATGACATGTTCCTGGATCCATATCTGGACTTATCTGAATTTAAAATAAAATGGACTTACACCACTCTGGTTTTCAACGACTCATATTTAAGTTGGTTACATTCTATCATAAAGGTATTTAGGAAACCGTCTTCAGTTTTTATTTTAAATTAAATTTCTCCTTGGGAATGAATTTATTGTTATTACAGTTTTTAATTGTATATAATTATTATGGATTGTACATAATTATTACGTTATAGAGTTTTTACATGATTGTACTACTTATTAATAATTTGTGCGCATTGCGTCAATATATTATTCCACATACAAAGAAACTAACGAAGAACTAAATCTAGGTTACTGTTAAAAAACGTACAGAATGAAGTGAACTCGAATAGAAGTCTCCGCAGAGTTACGTTTTTGAAATCATAATCTAATTTATTGGAAATTTATTTTTATTTTTGAAGAGGGCAGCGTAGCGTGCTCACTGTTAATCTTGCGACATAAATCTTGTATCTGCCTCACATAGACTCTCCCGACTCTTAAAGCCGCCCTTAAAACTTGAAAAGTTTGTATTTTTTCGTGCAATCGATTCCGACGCGAGTCTGTTTTTTTTTTCTCGCGCGACACTAATTTATCCGATTTTCCCGCCGTTTATTTATTTAAGAAGTGCCACGGTCTATTCATCAAGCGGCGATTCGGTCCATTCTTGAGAGGCTGCCAAGATTCGCACACGTTTTCGCGCACTCCTTCAAATTTTGGGTCTATTTCAATCCATCGCCGCAGTTCGGGACTTCGCCGGGATACAATTTTTATTGCTTATGAAGTGTTTACGCGACACTTCCATAGTAAATCAAAATAACTGTTTGTAAATCGCGTTAAATGGAAAAATGTGCGCCTTGCGTGCCAATGCTAGACACTTACTCATTAACGAGTGATTTTTATGAACTTGGATATCATCACCGTGGCTCCAATAATCATATATCGTAAATCTGTGATGCAGGAAAACCTGCAACATATTCTTTGCACTTCTAATTAATAAATTCATTTATTTGTTAAATTAGCGGCGACTTTTAGCTGTTGCTATGGCTAATTACCATCGCCAAGAAGCGATCCACTACATTTGGAAATTTTGCGTTTATGATTCTCGTTTCATCCATGTATATGGTGAAGAAATATGCAAATTAATTTAATTTGCTATCTTAATAATTTAGCCTTTGAAAACCAGAGTGATATAAGCCTAACCAACCCTAACCTAACTAAACCCAACCTAATCTAACCTAACCAAAACTAACCTAACATAACCTAACCTAACCTAACCTAACCTAACCTAACCTAACCAAACCTAAACTAACGATTTTTTAAAAATTGTTATAAGTCCAGAAATATACAAGGGATCCATTTACAACTGGATCCATTTCAGGACTTAACTGAATTTTAGAAAAATGGACTACACCACTCTGGTTTTCAACGGCTTAATTAATAGATTAATTAATTATTATTAAATTGCATGGTTAGTACGCGAATCGATAATCGCCTAGCTGAAAAAGCTCCAGATGAAATTTAGTGGTGATAGTTTGTAAATGTATTTTAAGTCGTATGAAAAGTTTCAAAAGAAATTTAGAGGTGATAGTTTGTATTTTTTTTAAACTCATTTGAAAACCCCTAAGAAAAATGCAGTGGTGATGGTTTGTAAATTTGTTTTGACTCATATGAAAAGCCCCAAAAGAAATTTAGAGGTGATAGTTTGTAATTTTTTTAAACTCATATGAAAAGCCCCAAGAAAAATTTAGTGGTGATAGTTTGTAAATTTGTTGTAACTCATATGAAAAGCCCCAAAAGAAATGTTAGTGGTGATAGTTTGCAAATTTGTTTAAACTCATGTGAGATACTTATATTCAAAACAGTCCAAGATCTTTAGAAACTTCAAGGAGAATGACATGATAAAGTGGAGAATATGGAAACGTGGAAAAATGGTAAACATAGCTTTTACTTTCATTTACGTAGTAAAAGATACTTACTATAGTATAGATATACTATAAATATACTCATTATAGTGATCATTAAAAAAAAGAATTCGTGTTTTTTTTCCGCAAATCTGTTTTGGAGTCTTCTGAAATTTAGAAAAAAAAAATTAGTCTTGAAGTTGCGTCTGTATTCCTACTTTAATTTTCATGTATTGTGCCCTATCTATCAAATTTAAATATGCAATAAAAATTTGGAGATTCCAGTGATTTTTGGCTACAATCGGCCAAGCAGAAGAGGTAGTATTTCGCTTTTTTGCAAATACTACTAAAACTATCAGGGATTTTTGGCTTAAATCCATCAGGCTGAAGTGGTGGTTTTTCGCCTTTTTCAAATAATTCAAAAACTATCGATGATTTTCAGCTGAAATCCATCAGGCTGAAGTGGTAGTTTTTCGCTGTTTGCAAATATTTCAAACAATAACAGCTTTATATAAAACACAGTAAAAAGTGTTTTAAACCAAATTTGCAACGAGTTTTGTTATCATTTTTGCAAAATTCATTCCAAGAACTTGTGACTATTCATTGTAGATACCATTAGACCACCATTAGAGCTTCTAAGACTTTTTTATACGAGTGTAAATTTTGTTGAACTAGGCACAGCCGAGTCCAACAAAGTTCGTGAGTGCAAAAATGCACTACTTTACGAAAGTGTATCAAACAAAGTTTTTTTTCTGCTACAGCTATAATCTAAATATCTTTTTTATTTATATAATCTTATTATTTATCTTTTTATTTATATAATTAAAAATAAAAAAATCTCACATTGTACTAATTGTATCATTAATTTGAATGTTTAAAGTTTTGAACTTATTTCCTAGTATTGAATGTTAACTGCTAATTAAAATTTGATGCAAAATTCTACCTTTTTTATTTGGTGAGTGAATTAAACTTGTAAAACTTATTTTACGCACAGTTGATTTTTACGTACAAGTTATTTTTTACGCACTGTTCACAGTGCGTAGAAACTAAGTTTGCGCACTGTCGTAGAAAAGTCGCTTTTGAAGTTGTGTCTGCTTGTGAATTGTTTTTCATATTTAAACTTGTTATAAAAAATGTGAGATCGCAATGATTTTTGGCTAAAATCCGCCAAGCAGAAGAGAAAGTATTTCGCTTTTCTGCAAATATTACAAAATTATCGGTGATATTTTTCTGAAATCCATCGAGCAGAGGTGGCAGTTTTCCGCTTTTTTTGCAAATATTATAGATTGTGAATAATTATAAATTAAATTGATTATAAATGGTAACTAGAATTTACAACCAATGTGTAAGCAGATAACTTTATACTCGATTAAATGCCCAAATCTACATGATATTATGAATAATTTCATACGTGAATGAAGCCATCAATTAATTTAATGGCAGTAATTCAAATTCCCAAAGTGAATTACGTCATAGATTATTTTAACGGCCTTGTAATCAACAGATCTAAATTAAAATATCGTCAACAATTATGTTAATGGCCTTGAAATCAAAAATCGTTGTATCTACGCATTATTAATTACTTTTAGGTAATTAACGTTTATAGATGTTAATTTGTTATTAGGTAATTCTTCAAACTATAGCCCATTAAATTAAACATTTCTGTTCTTTTCTTTTCTATACATTTTCGTACACGTCTGACACTTTAATCATTTTTTAATATATCCTAAATAGATGATATCATGCTTTGTTTATGAAATTATGAAATATTGTTTTGTTAAATCTCTAGTCGAAGAATATTTTGTCAATTTTTAAAACCTCCGATTTAAAGATATTCCGAGAATTTCAACTTAAAAGAAATAATAATACATTACAATTTATCATAATAATTCTAGGATGTTATGAAAATTTTCAATAAATTATAGATCTGTAGTTGAATTTTAAATTTTGACAATTTGGCAAATGTTAAACCGATGTCTTTAAATGTTGGGCTGGCTTCAAAAACGGGATATATTTTGACAATATTTAATATTCAATATCATCGGTTCAACGCCAAAACCATGAATGTGCAGGATCGCATATTTTCACTTTTGTATACTAATCAAATATATTTCAATAAATTCTCTAAGTACTCTACTACTGTAAATGGGTTTTAAACTGTATGAATGAAATCATACCAATGCCCGAGAATTGCAAAAGTAATGTAAAAAGTAGATTTTTAAGTTTTCAACTTTCAAACTCGATTATCTCAAAGTTTTAAGTTTGCACATTCATGGTTTTGGCAGTGAACCGACGATATGTTAAAATATTGAAAGCATCTGGGCGAAATATAAAATGGAAATAGCAAGATGTAAAAATTTATAAAAAATATTGAATTCAATTTATTGGTAGCTGTAAAATCATTTTACAATTGAAAAAAGTGTATATCTGAAAACCTGAATTTTTTATTAGGTATTTTTTCGAAATATAGCCCTTTGTTTTTCTTTACATTTTCGTATGTATGAGACTTTAGTCAATTTGTTTAATAAATCCTTAAAATATAATATATAAATAGATGAAATGACAATTTTTTTATAGTTTATTAAATTTATGTCGATATCTTCATCTTTAGTATACTTTAGTATACTCGATGAACGTTTTGACAATTTCTAGAACCTCTAATCGAAAGATTTTTTGAGAATTTCATCTTTGAAAAATAAAACAATAATACCAACAATTTCATTTATCATATTTATATGTACATTCTAGGATGTTATCAAATCAAATTTTCAATAAATTATAAATAGTTGAATGAGAATTTTTGATAATTTGGGAAATGTTAAACCAATATCTTCAAATTTTGAGCTGACTTCAAAACCATACATGAAAATGTTTCAAATATTTCCACGAAATTAAAACGGAAATAGCAAAATTTATAAAAAAATTGTTAGCATTTATTTAATTGGCAGGCCTATTAATTTAGGCAGCTGTGAAATTTTCATTAATTTTTAAAATTGAGAAAAATGAAAAATCTGAAAACCAGAAACTTGTTATTAGGCAATTCTTCAAACTATAACCCGTTACATTAAACACTCAATGAGTTTGATGTTTGAGGTTTTTCTACTGATTTACTTTACGTTACTTTACGTACTTATCTGAAACTTTAATCAACATATTGTAATAAATCTTAAATAGAGTAAATGACGATTTTTTTATGAAATTATGATATAATTGTGTAACTGGAAGGACCTTTTGACAATTTCTAGAACCTCTTATTGAAACATATTTCGAGAGTTTCAACTTTCAAAAATAAAACAATAATATCAACAATTTAATTTATCATAACTATAGGTACATTCGAGGATGTAATCAAAATTTTCAATAAATTATAGATGACAATTTTTGACAATTTGGGAAATGTTAAATCAATACCTATCTTCAAATTTTGAGCTCACTTCAAAAATAGGACATATTTTGACAATATCCAATTAATAGTCAATACATGAAAATATTTAAAATATTTCCACGAAATTAAAACGGAAATAGCAAAATTTCAAATTTTATAAACAATTAATTTATATTGATTTAGTTGGCAGGCCTATTTATTTAGGCAAGTGTAAAATTTTAATTAATTTTTAAAGTTGAAAGAAATGCATATCTGAAAACCACAAATTTGTTATTAGGCAATTCTTCAAACTATAACCCATTACATTAAACACTCTATGAGTTTGATGTTTCAGGTTTTTCCATAGGTATTTGTACACATCTGAAACTTTAATCAACATATTTTAATAAATCTTAAATACATGATATGACGATTTTTTTATGAAATTTTGATATAATATTTTATAAAATTTTAGGTCGATATCTTCATCTTTAGTATAACTGGAAGAACATTTTGACAATTTCTAGAACCTAAGGTGTAAAATTTTCATTAATTTTCATTACAATTGAAAGAAATGCATATCTGAAAACCAGAAATTTGTTATTAGGCAATTCTTCAAACTATATCCCATTACATTAAACGCTCGATGAGTGTTTCTGGTTTTTCTATAGATTTTCGTACACATCTGATACTGTAATCAATATATTTTAATAAACGTAAATACCTAGATGAAATTACGATCTTTTTATGAAATAATGATATAATATTTTATGGAATTTTATGTCGATGTCTTCATCTTTAGTATAACTGGAAGAACATTTTGACAATTTTTAGAACCCCTTATTGAAACATATTCCGATAATTTCAGATTAAAAATACTAATAATACATATAATCAATAATATAATAATTCAATATAATAATTTATCATAATAATATTCTAGGATGTTATCAAAACTTTCAATAAATTATAAACTGATAATTTTTGATAATTTGGGAAATGTAAATGAAATGTTTCCAAATTTTGCGCTGATTTCAAAAACATCATGTGATAGAGAATAATAACAGAATATACATTTAATATTCAATGTGTAATATGTTAAAATATTCAAAATATCTCGGCGTAATATACAGTATGTTCCCGGATTAAGTTTACAAAAGGGATTTTATATTTATTTTTACTTTAAAGTAAACATGTTATAGTAATTATAATACCTGCTTGTTCTGAAACTACCAGTTCAGTTATTAAAACTTTGATTTATTTATACAGGGTCTTATTTTCTGATACTTAATCTTATTTTGATGCTTACATATTTATTTACTATTTGCAAAACGAATTTAAAATTACATCTAACAACAGTATATAAAATCAAACAATCCCCCAAATGTAGAAAATAATACTGAAAATTTAAAAAAGTTCCTACGAGAGGCATTTGCATCAATAACTATTGAAGAAAAACAAAACCGTTTTCAGGAATTCCACACCAGTCTTGAACTGTGTGAATAAAATGGTGGAGGATTGTTTAAATGATGTTATTTCTCGTAAGTGCTGAAATTAGATTTTTTTAATTTAGCCAATACCTTGTATAAATAAATCAATGTTTTAATAACTGAAATGGTAGTTTCAGACCAAGCAGAAATTTTAATTCCTATAACATTTTTACGTAAAACTAAAAATTAAAAAAAACAGTCATGTAAACTCAACCCGGGGACATACTGTAGAATAAACATTGTAAAAGGTAAGTAAACCTTTTAGAATGATAACCAAGGAAAAGGTAACATTCTAAATTAATAAAAATTATTCATTTCAATTTACATTTAGTTTAGGCAACCGTTAAAAATCAATAATTTTTGCAATTGAAAAAAAATCATGTCTTCGAACCTGAAATTTGTTATATTGTACTTTAAAAAAAAATCGATACAATAAAAGCCATGTGTAACAACATTTTTGTCTAATTTATAATTTTCGCGAGAAAAAAGTTTAGAACTTGATAAAAATATATTACAGTATGGCTAAAATAGATGGTTAACGATATTGATTTAAAAATCATGTTTTATACTGGGTCTAACAAATCATTTCATATTATACTAATCTTGCTGCTCTCCCACTTGTTGCGTAATTAGTTTATGTGACATAATTTTGAGATAAAATATTGAGTTTCACTCAAGTAGGTACCTAATATTTAGACATTTATAAATATGTAGTAAGTATTTAAATAAATATGAGGCATGTTTTTTTAAGTTAGCACCGTTTTAATATTTTGTAATTTAACGCAAAATGTTTATCAACAAGATAAGATCAGGATATATACATATTAAAATACATATAATGCCACTGAAGATGTTTTTTTCTAAAAAGCCGAAACTTGTCAGCCGAAAGAAATAAATAATAAAATAAAATTAAAATAAATATTACTTACCAGTACTCGATATAACAACTTTAAATATAAGTAACTGGTGATATGGATGAAACGTTAAATTTGAGGACATTTATGTTAACAATTTAAATTTTTTCATTCATATCAAAACAGTATTTACTTAAAAAACATGCCTAATTATGTGGCAAAAGAGTACTGAATCATTGTGTCGATTTTCGTGGACACTGTTTTTATCATTCCAAAAATTTAGATTACAGTAAGTCGATATTATTGGCTAATTTTCGTATTGCCTTGGGTGTGAATCGAACTACGACAAATAATTACTAAGATTCTTTAACTCTTTTAGTCCTTGTTGATTACGTTTTCTTGACACTTGTTGCCATCTGTTTTAATCATCTGCAATTTGTTGGTTTCAGGAACGACAAGGAATGGCCCCGTGCATAAACACTTGGGACGTCAGTTTCTGAATGACCTGAAGAAACTAGCGCCCCTGAAGAACATGTCCCCGATCAGGACATCGTGGATACGCACGGCTGCCATACCCAGAGGACCGCCGATGGCCAGGGTATTGTGTCTAACCTGGCCATCGCCGTTTCGTCGTTACGACCTGTAATATAATATAATAATTTGTACATATGTGAAGAGCAGCTCCATAGCTTGGTTCACGAGGAAAGAAGCGATGGAGCTGTGCTGATGTTCGAAAATCTGGGGCCCATCGCTCTAACGTTCTTAGTTTTGTATATAAGGAAAGTTTATAATTATAAATTTAGTAAAAGCCCAAAGCGCGTGGGGCCCCAGACCTTGGTTGACGTCCAAGGCTGTTGTTATATTAACCCAAGCTTCTAACTAACATAAGGCAGCAAATATGAGAAACGAAACCCTCTGATCTATACGTAGCAACTTAGCAATACATTAATATTAAGGGTTAACATTAGTGAAAAATATTTTCAATACAGGTGTGAATGCGATTACTTAACTACTGCATGATATTTGATAAGATATTATACAAGTTTTGCGTACCTTTCTTATTGTAATGTACTACATTGAAACTAATGTAAAAAAAGAAATACGTAATTAAAAGATAACAATTGTATATGGATCGTCCGTCTTTCTACCCAGGGAACAGAGGCGATGGTATTTAAAACAAGTCCAAGATCGGCCTAGTATTTTTCAGCCAATTAAACAAAACAAGGTGCATATTATAATTAGCTTTAGTCCACATAGATTTCTATCTAATTAGCTCCGTTGAATTCCACTTGTAACATGTGGAGTGTTTCACGAATTTTCGCAAAAGTATATTATGAAACGCTTTCAATTATAAGCCGCGCCCAAAAGTCGCACAGAGGCAACCCAATTCTAAGATAAACAAACAAAAAAAATTATGAAGACGATAGAAAGAATTTATGTATATATTTGATAAATATCTTATATCCCCGCCGTGCGGTGCTTTTGGGCGTGGAGAATAAGCGCGAGCAAATGAAGTTTTGGCTAGTGATATATAACTAAAATAGCTAAGTAGTTAGCCCGGGCCCCTCTATACAAGGGGCGCATTCTATAATATAGCAGATAGTGGCCTTTCAGTGACGATATACCTACGCATGGCTCAATATTATGTATATCACATTACCGATTCAGAGTATTGTAATGGTTCAGGGCTCGAAGCTCTTTGTACAATGTATTTATTCACTATTATATTGGAATAAAATGGTTTGAAAACATGTTTACATTAACTTTCCTATGTATTATAATTTAGTTCAACCAATCTCACAACTCTTTAAATTGTTTTATTTATTTTTTTCCAGCACTTTCTTCACAGATCCACAACCATCGCAATAAACGATTTATATTTGCTTTTATTTATTTTATGCGTATTTGTAGTTTACAAAAGCAAATCAACAAATCCTCTAACGTGACATTCATGATTTCCTTAATGAAACCTTGGCATTGATCCACAAGTAGTACTTCGTAGTAGTGTGTTCTAGATGTTGCACTTAACGAAGCAAACAAGTAGGCATATACCAATTATAACTTAATTATGAAAATAATAAATAAATTTCTATCAAGTTAATCATCTTATACCTAGTGATCATTTAAATTTCAGCTGTAGTTATTAACGGAAATTTTCGCAACCAATTTTTCGCCCAGAAAAGCGAGATTTCCAGTCACCAATATCTGGAACTAGAACTGTAATCAGAAATATGATAGAATAAGAAATATGATAGATGATGAAATAAGACATATTTAAATGATCACTCAGTACATAATATTTGTGAAGGTAGTATTTAAATCCAAAATATACCTAATAATTGCTAATTTCCTAAAATTTATTGATGAACAATTTTGAAGTGATTCCTCTAGAAGTAAAAAAAAATTACATTTTTTGGAGCTAGAAACGGACCCATGACTATCAATCACGAGTTTCAGTAAAATATAGTATTTATTTAGTAGTAATTGTAAATTTTGCCAAACGCTTAGTTGAGTATGGTCTAAATTATTTAAACAACTCATATTTGAAATAACACCACACTTATCATTCATTCAAAAATGATTTAATTTAAAAAAAATGAGCCTCATTCTGCATTTTTTTACAAGTAAAAATAATAATAATTAAATAACAAGACCAACAGTTTTTTTTAGTTTTGGTGTACATACACAATAATAATAATACGTTAATAACAATATTTATTACACTTGCGGCTTCTATTATCAATAGACCATCTACTGCTGAATGCCTCGATAACCAACACAATTTATGCTTCAACGAACACTGACTTATAAACTGTAATAATGTACAAAAATTATTTTTTATAAATCACCCTTTATCAATTTAAAAAATAATAATACGATACTATTCAATTATATTAAAATAACAATGACTTCCAAAATTATAACAGATTCTGTTTTATAATTTTGTCCCTATATTCCAAACGGTATCTTCTAGCATAAAATCAAATGTACACCCAAATAATATATATAATAATAATGTAAATTCATAGTCATATAAATAATAATTAAAAACTAATACAAGAAAACAACAATTTTTATTTTTCAGTACTAATAAATAATAATAAAACAGCAGCAATTCAGATACTCCCATGAGTTTTGGTATAAACCAATATTACTAAAATTCACAAATTTTCCTTTTTCGATTTTCGGTACCGATAATAATAATAATTTACACATCGTACAAGTAGCAGCAGTAGCAGTTTGGTGAGTATGTCTATCCGACAACTAACACACCCTCAACTTTGGAAGACCAGCCCTATATGAAATGAACTCTACATGATAAGCAAGATGAGCATGTGAAAGTAGACCAAAATATTGCCTCTTTTAGAAAATCTACTTCTAATCGTCAAGGCAATTGATACTGTACAAATAGCTAGGCACATATTTGTAATCACCAGAAAACTCCATTTAGGTATGCAAGTATAGTAACAGCAATAGAGTGAAGACGTAAATAATAGTAACAGGCTCTGTACTAAAATGAATCTACCATAATTGCAAAATAATTAACATGAAAAGTTTCAACGGTAAGTCTATCTAAAGAATGTTATAAGATAACTGAAAATGATTCGAATAAATTGTAATATAAAAATGTCTTCTACTTCTTCGTCTTCTTCTTCTTCTCCTTCTTCTTCTTCTTAGCGATATTTCTATCTATTAATTTTAAAGCTGCCTCTGCACAAAATCAAATGTTGAATCAAAAAGTAAAGTAGGCTACCGGAAAACGGCAATAGACCGAAACGCTTAGAGGACTATGGAAGAGGCCTATATCCGGTAGTCGATAAATCAAGGTTGAGAAGAAGAAGAAGAAGATAAAATAAAATAGAGGAAATTTACTTTAAGAAAAATCACTTTTTGTATCGGAACAAAAATAATTTATTAAGTTTAAGGTTTTATCCAAATAATAATTAAACAAAAAAATGTTTTTGGAAAAAAATATTTGAGAACCAATTTTTGAATTGGGCAGGAGGGTTGATTTTTAAATTAATTAACAAAGAACGCAAAATATACAGTGTGTCTCCTAAAAAACGCCGCTGGCCAATAACTCCATAACTCCCTAACTATTTATTGCCCGATTTCAATAAAACAAAAGCAAAATTAAATGTCTCCACATGTTCTACAAAGGGGCCATAATTTTCTTTTTTTTGCAGAATCAACTTTCATTTCAGCGATAGTATGTAGATTTTGCAAAAAAAATTGGGCCCCTTTGTAGACATGTTGAACCATTTAGTTTTGTTTTCATTTTTTTGAAATCGGCCAATAAATAGATAAGTTATCGCTTGCGGCGTTCTTTAGGAGACACCCTGTATAATATTATATTACATTTTTTTTAACAACATGAAACATAATGTCAAATTTACAAATATAATAAATACGAGGCTTGTTTTTAAAGTACCGATTTGTATTTTGGCCGCTGCAGCGCCGCTACCAAATACAGATATTGGCGAAATATATAAGCTGATAACTTCAAAATAGCGAATAAAGATCACCCCGAAAAAAAAACCAATCTTTCAAAAGTCGGGACTTTTTTCAAACATCGCGGGACGCCGGACAAATTTCTAAAAATCGGGACTGTCCCGCCAAAATCGGGACGTCTGGTCACCTTATTTATACAGCTTCCACGGTGACAAAAAATTGCACTTTCCATTACAACTTTTTTTTTCATATAAAATGACACATTTACCCAATCTCATTTTTAAGGAAATGTATGGTCGACATTATAATTGAGGGCAATTTGCCTTACAAAATATTAGTAGTATGATTTTCGACCGCTTCAAGTAATATATTTAATTTTCATTGCTTGTCTGTTTTGAGGCCGATACGGTTGAGGCAAACGAATTACACTTCCAATGTAATTTTCCCAAAAAAAAAGAGCAGTATCAAGATCTATCTCAAACAGTGGAGGTTGTTAAAAGTGATTTTGAGTAAACACTAATGACTAGGGAGCGCATTGTAGGCACTAATAATAATAAATCTCAAAGCAGGTAGGCAAATAGGCAGGAATGATTTATTAAAATAGGCAGAAATAGGCAGTAATATAGTTACTACATAACGTTATTACATAACGAGAGTTATAAGAAGCATATTACGCACGAAGAGAAACTTTACGTACCGAGTCGCGCAGCGGCAAAGTGCCTAATTTCTCGAGTACGTAATTGCCTTACAACTCAAGTAATGTACGCTATTTTTTCTACTCCCAGTCGTGATTATGACAAATTTTGCACACATTGATACATTTTAGTTCTGTCAGATGCTCATATAAATAATCCCCGCCTAACTGTTACGTAATATACAGGGGCCACGAATAAGGGCCATTAAAAGTTTACGGGGTTCCTAAAAGATTTACAATCAAAAAAATCTGTCAATTTTGACAATAGGTATTTAAAAAGTGTCAATATTTCAGTGCCCACTTGGAAACATCATATTTTATTTTTTTTAAATGGAACGACCAATATTTTATATCATGGGGCGATTGGCAAAGAATATTTGCTACAATCCCAGAATTTCTGCACAATAGAATACGTAATGGATTAGTTTTGTTGAAACTCCTGCAAGTTCTGCAATGTACGAATAAATTCATCATTTCTTGATTTGTATACTTATTCATTTAAATCTCGATTCTTTCGCGTTAAAAAATATTGATACGTTGGAAACTAATTTTACCAGATTTGAAACAGTTAAATATTGACACTAGCCTACTATGGTGCACGTGTGAATAGTACAGGAGGTATATATTGTATTGAAAATGATATTTTCTTTTTCACACAGTTGATAGAAATTAATTTTCTCCAGAATGCCGATATTTTATATTGAAAAAACACAAATGTGGTTAAAAAGGGAAATTACATGGCAAAACTAGGCAAATATGACGCACAAAAGACGTAAATATGTGGTTTACAAAACTGCAGAAATAGGCAAACTAGGAAAAAGCTTAAACTTTAGGGAAAATGACAAAACATAATTCTGCACTGTCCGTTTGTTGATGCCTATAAAAATTACTATAGGCAATTAGCCTACAATCCACTGTTTCCTATAGACATTCTAAATTTAAAAGAAAAAGGTGCAGAAGATGACTTTAATATTTAAAATTGAGCTGCCCGAACTATTTTTATAACATAAAATATTGTTATTATAAATTTGATCTAAACTTTATCACCGCACTGCGTGCTTATTAGCGGAACAAAGTGAAAAAGAAACGAAAATGTATTACCATTAATACATAAGATAAGTAAACAGTAGAGACACAGAGTAACACAGAGACGAGACCAAATAATAAGACATCGCTGCTTGGCATTGATAGTGCAACAAATTCACAGCTCAAAAATTGTGGACTTTAGAAGAGGAGTGTTTTAAGTTTTATATTATTGAAAATATCAAAGGCAGACTTGTTAATAATTGTTATTATTGATAATTGCAAACATAATTAGTAATTATATTATTGAGTTTTGTACGAATTGTATGAATACGGTTTCCAAATGAGGCCAAAAGTATACACCCATACTTTTGGGTTTTAGAACTTTTCGAAATATAAGCAAATTTGAAATATTTGGAATTGTGTCACTATAAATGTCAAGCATATCACTGAGAAAGAAACGAATAACGAAGTCAATAATTTTAAAAGGAAGCAGGATTAGGGTAAATTAAAATCGAACAACTTTCAGTAGAACGAGATGGACAAATAAGATATAAGTCTTTGTATACTAACCAAGAAACTTGTATTAAGCTAATTGGAGCTACAAGAACTTAAGTATTTGAGAAATTGGTTTCTTCAGACCTTTATTCATTCAACATTATATTTTGATGATGTATTGAGAGACATATGTTGAGAAGGGAATGAATAATGAAAACAATAATTTTAAAAAAATGTAAGAAATAAATTCTAAAAGATACAGGAAGCAGGAATTCACTATATTTAAAACAAACAACGTTCAATGGAATGCGATGGATTGTTACAAGAAATAAGTCTTGCAGTGATAACCAAGAAAAAGTATTATACCTATAAAAATGTATATATTGAATTCTAAAAGATACAGGAAGCTGGAATTAGGAAAAATAAAAAGAACAACTTTCAATAGAACGAGATGGACAGCTAAAAAATAAGTCTTGGAATAATAACCAAGAAACTTGTATTAACCTAATTGTAGCTACAAGTTCCTAAGTATTTGAGAAATTGGTTTCTTCAAACCTTTATTCATTCAACATTATATTTTGATGATGTATTGAGAGACATATGTTGAGGAGGGAATGAATAATGTAAACAATAATTCAAAGAAAAATGTATAAACTAAATTCTAAAAACTACAGGAAGCAGGAATTAATAAGATTGAAAACGAACAACGTTCTATGGAATGCGATGGATTATTACAAGAAATAAGTGTTGCAGTGATAACCAAGAAGAAGTATTATACCTATAAAACGTATAAATCGAATTCTATAAGATAGAGGAAGCTGGAATTAGGAAAAATAAAAAGAACAACTTTCAATAGAACGATATGGACAGCTAAGAAATAAGTCTTGAAATAATAACCAAGAAACTTGTATTAACCTAATTGTAGCTTCAAGTTCCTAAGTATTTGAGAAATTGGTTTCTTCAAACCTTTGTTCATTCAACATTATATTTTGATTATGATTTGAGAGACATATGTTGAGAAGGGAATGAATAATGTAAACAATAAGTCAAAGAAAAATATATAAACTAAATTCTTAAAGATACATGAAGCAGCAATTAACAAGATTGAAAATGAACAACGTCCAATGGAATGCGATGGATTGTTACAAGAAATAATAATAATAATAATAATAATAATAATAATACTGTTTATTTCAGATGATTAATAATAATAAAATGAAATACATGTCACAAAATCAGTTACAAATCCTAAGGTACAAAATACAGTGTAATTAACGGTTATAAAATCCATTCAAGTGGTATGGCTCTAGGTCTAAGATAAATTGATATATTAGTTTATGGAACAGTTTTCTGTTTTTTATGATTTTAAGTTTATTTGGTAGATTATTGAACATGGTTATACAAGAGTAAAAGCAACCTCTTTCAAATATTCTGAGCCTGTGTTTAGGTACATTAAGGAATACTATCCTTTTGTTTGATGAAACTAGATTATCGAAATATACTCTGTTTTTGGACATAAAGATCAGGATTTCATATATGTAGAGGCCTACCACTGTTAAAATCCCAATTAATATCCAATATCCAATAAGTCTTGCAGTGATAACCAAGAAGAAGTGTTATACCTAATTGGAGCTACAAGTACAATTTTGAAAAAATGTTTCTTCAAAGCTTTATTCATACAACATGATATTTTGTTGAGCTATTTGTACAAGTGTTTCTGGTATTCTGTAGCACTTAAATTTCCAAATTTTACTAAGGAAGCTATGTGTATTCCGAAATGTTCACGTAATTAAGCATTGTATTAAGAATTTGGTTTCTTCAAAGCTTTATTCATACAATATGATATTTTGATGAGATATTGGGACAAGTGTTTCTGGTATTCTGTAGCACTTAAATTTCTAAATTTTACTAAAGCAGCTATATGTATTCCGAAATGTTCACGTAATTAAGCATTGTATTAAGAAATTGATTTCTTCAAAGCTTTATTCATACTGCATGATATCTTGATGAGGTATTGGTACAAGTGTTTCTGGTATTCTGTAGCACTTCATTTTCTAATTTTTTTCTGCAGAAGCTATATGTATTCCGAAATTGTTCATGAAATTAAGCATTGTATTAAGAAATTGGTTTCTTCAAAACTTTGTTCATACAGCATGATATTTTGATGAGGTATTGGGACAAGTGTTTCTGGTATTCTGCAGCACTTAATTTTCTAAATTTTACACATCTGTGTGAACCGAATGAAAGTTTAAATATACTGCAGAGTAGTTATATGATCTATATCATTCCATAATCGTCTGGGACGATTCGTGCAACAACTAACGAACACAAAAGCCCGTGCACAGTGTAATTAAACACCGAATAAAACAATGGGCCAGCCGATGGTTAATAACGTGCCCTGGGTCGCGCGTTATAGATATACAATGTCCGAGGCACAGTATGAACAAGACATGTGAAAAATCGATGGTGGCGAACCGCCTTTTCTTGATAATCCTCCGACCCATAAATATCCGTAATGCGCTCGCATGGCCGCTGGCTGTGAATGAGATAGGACCCCCTAATGTAGCCTGTGCGCTCTCTGGCCCCGGCCAGACTCCCTCTAACTCACACTGTTTACTAGAATATCGCCATCAGTTTACGATATTTGATGGGTTACATGAACTCATTGTATCCTAAAGCGGCGCGCAAGAACGCGTTATTATTAACGGCGCGTGAGGCCGTTAAGACATGAAGGGTTCAATATTTCTCACCAGAGCGTCGCGACGCACGCGTCAGCAAGAGCATTGGGGGCAAATTAATCAACTTCCATGGGGGTAATGTGTGCTACCAACCAACAATCGCAAATTCTAAGAGAACACCGGGGGATGACCACCGGAAACCGCTTTCACGCGACATCAAGCCAGGGGTTCAAATTAAAATGGGTCAGCCTCTGCGCTCAGAAATGGGTCGCCACAACAGTTTTACCCCCAACCCTGCAGACCCGTGCAGCGTAATTGGATCGATTTGCGAAGACAAGCAGATTTGATTATTGTCTGATCAGTCCAAATGCGACGCGAATTCGCATGTGTACAACTGCAAACGGAGGCCGATTGTTTCAAAATCGCTCAGTTATTAGGTCTTTCATTGCCAAATGTAAACGCTGTTATAATTAAGCCCAGATTTGTGTTGCACGCGTTTTGCAACTGGTCGTGTGTTTATAATTGAAGGAGCACTGTTTACATACACTTAATTGTGCAATCGCTAACGGGTTTAGCTATAAAGTCAACAAGCCATTTACAAATAGAGTTGAATTGGTATAGAATATCTGTTCTATGATCATTAAAAGCTTATTACACTTAAAACATCATAAAACGATAAGTTCAGATAAGTGCAAGAAGTGCAAAAGCTTGTAATGATTTAATGCATTGTAATTTCAGAAATTATTTAATTTAATTCAAGGTGAGCGAGGCATTCAAGTATAGAAGAATTTAACAAAAGCTGAAGCTAAAATTACTCCTATTAATGCACCAACAGTAAATAATCCTAGGGCGCAAACTATTGAAGGAGAATAGTTCAAATCAAATACAAAATGCAAATCAGAGCATACGTAATGTGCATGATGTTTTTCAGTCACTTATCCCGATAGACCAACTCCATCAATGGGAACAATTTTTAACATTATTTCAAGTTTTAACAGCCACAGATGCATTAAGTATAAACACCACAAACGAATTAGAACAAACTAAGTCTTAACACAAGAAACTATGATAAACATCTTATGCTATGCACAAGAAAACATACTTTGGAGTTTCGTCTTCTTCAATCAGAAAGGTTTTTAAAGAAATTAAACAAAAGCCTTACAAATTTAGAAATCCCAAGCTACAAGCTAATGAAGACAAAATTAAAAGACCAAATTGGTGTGTAGTGATGTTGAATTTAACAACAATGAAGAAATATGAGAATAAATAGTATTTACAGATGAAGCATCATTTACATTTAATGGTGAAGTAAATTCTCAAAGTTGTCAGTTAGTCTCTATTGATTTATCATATCCTTTTTCTTTGTAATTCATAAAAACATACGTTGGAAACATACGTTGAAGTTTCGTCTTCTTCATTCAGAAAGGTTTTTAAAGCATTTAAATATAAACCTTACAAATTTTGAAACCACCAGTCACTAACTAATGAAGACAAAATTAAAATAACACATTTTTGTGTAATTATGATTAATTTAATAAATAAAAATGAAGAAATATTAGAAAAAAATAGTATTTACAGACGAAGCTTCATTTACATTTGATGGTGAAGTAAATTCTCAGAATTATCAGTTAGTCTCTAGTGATTTATCACATCCTCTTTCCTGGTATTTCATTTTCTTGCATATATTGGTCAAGGACTAATCCGCACCTCCAAAATTTAACAAAGACTCCGTACAATAGTAGGGCTATTGTATGGGCAGGTGCTATTAATAATGCGTTAATTGGCTCATTTTTCATCGACGGAAATCTATTCTAATACCTTCTTAGTCTTACTTCGTACAAATAATACCACAGATCCAAAACTTGAATGTCAATGGTGTTAGGTTTCAAATAGATGTAGCCTCACATTTCACTGCAATAATTGAACGTTATTTACATTTTAATTTTTGCTGGGCGTTGGATAGGAAGATTTGGGCCAACAGCTTGAGTCATCAGATTTGTTCCAAAATGACCTTTTCCTTTGTGGTCATCTAAAAAATAAAATTTACAATAATATTATAATAAATGATATTGAAGAACTAAACGATCGGATAGGGCATGCTTGCAATGAGCATGATCCCAATTTCATTAGAAATGCTGTTCAAAGTTTTTATAATAGTCTTATATATTATAATTTCTTATATTTATTATAACAACGTATCATTCCTTAACTGTTCCTGTTGCCTGATTAATTATTTGTTCTAATACGTTTATGCGTAATTTTTTTTATCTTTTTAGCGCATCAGTGGTTGCTAAATTTTGAAATAGTGTTAAAAATTGTTCCCATTGATGGAGTTGGCTATCGGGATAAGTGACTGAAAAACGTCATGTTACTTTTGCATCTGACATTACTTATGCTCTGATTTGCATGGTATAAAATAAATTTCACAAAAATAACTTGACTTTACTTGAATGATCTTAAATGACAGCTAGCTCGGCAGATTTTTTTACAGGTTTGTGATATAATTGGTTGCATAGCTAATACTTGCAAATTGTTGACATGTGTTTTTAAATTGAACATGGCGCGTTGTATTGACTAGGTTCAGAGTTAAAAAAATGTCACGGTATACTCCTACTATATGCGATATGATGAGCTCAAACAATAAATCCTAATAGGCCGTTGGAAATTATTGCGTAAATTATTCCTAATGCGTTTTCTGACTTTACGCTCCAATAAAGTTAAAAAAGCATCACCAACTAAAACACAAATAACCAAAATTATTCTTGAAACAAATGAACACCTAAATTGATTGATTTAGACTACTAAACTTCAAACGGTATCTTCCCAGCATAAATCAAATAAACATCTAAATTGATTGATTTAGACTACTAAACTTCAAGCTCCCGTTAAGGTCAAGATTATCCAAATCCTGGTAGAATTAAAATATAAACTTCAGAATGACCAGAAAGTCTAACTGAAGATCTTTTATATCAACGAAATGTTGGTATAAAAGAGGATCTCCTCCGCCAGCAGGATATAAATGATGTATGTAAGTTTCGATCTGTTATAAGTATTGTGATTGCTCCTGATAGCACTGGTAAAGAGATAAGTAATAGAATTGCTGTAATAGCTACTGATCAAACAGCGAGTATGAGGAAGGTTCCTGGATCAAATCGGCATGGAACTTATGACTTCTATCCCCTCGCAATGACCAGAATGACCTGGATGACCAGAAAGTCTAACTGAAGACCCTTTATACCAACGAAACGTTGGTATAAAGCTTCCTTTTACCTCTTTCTTAGCAAATAACATGGGAGATTATCCAAATCCTGATAGAATTGAAATGTAAACTTCAGAGTGACCAGAAAATCTAACTAAAGACCCTTCATACCAACGAAATGTTGTTATAAAAGTGGATCTCCTCTGTCAGCAGGTTATAAAGGATTTATTTAAATTTCGATCTGTTATAAGTATTGCTCCTGCTAGCACTGGTAAAGATAGAAGTAATAGAAGTGCTGTAATAGCTACTGATCAAACAGCGAGTATGAGGAAGGTTTCTGGTTCAAATCACCATGGAACTTATGGCTTCTCTCCCCAAGACAAATAGGCAACCACTGATTGTATTACCTCATGATAAATCTCCATCCCAGAGGTTTGCAGTACTAATCAATCACCAGATACCATGTCGCAGTAGTATAACATCCAATCAGTTGCTGGGGAAGTTGCCTACGTTCGAGTACAAATACGCCACTCTATGAAGATATGTTCAAAAGTATTATTAAAATATAATTGCAAGGAGGGTGAAAATAAAAGCATCTCATGATTATTAAATTTCTGTACTAAATCTACGTGCACATATTTTTACCATAAATAAACTTAAATATCAACATTATCAAGTCTATCTGCGTATCCAAAAACATTGTATTCGTAAACTTCTGCAATGTCATCCTTAGCTCTCGGCACAAATCTTGAATGGATCAAAACTTTGCACCTCAACTCCAAAATCAGTGGCGCATCTGAAATCTATATTCTTGACTTATGAAAAACTGTTACTTACCACAAATAATAATCGGTAATATTTTAATAGTAATAATATGTTTTAGTACTAATATGTACGAAAGTCTAGAAAACAAGTATTCAAAACATTTAAAAACAAAAATACAATCAAGATCAAAAGCAATAAAAGTAAGTCATAAATGAGTCATAAAATATCGCACGCCAGTTTGTAAGAATTCCTACCAAGCATAAAATGCACTTTTAATTAAAAAGTTTTTATTATATTTTTATTTTTTTATTATTATTTTAAATAAATGACTATATCTAGTGAGATACGAATTTGTATTTACAATCTACAAGCATTCATGTTTTAATTTATGTAATAATGTAATAATTTTCATGTGATATACAGGGTGGTTTTGTTTCATTTTAAGCATTGGGATCTCGGAAACCATAAAACATAGAGATTCGGTTAAATAAGCAAAGAGTTGTCATTTTAGAAGCTTATGATAGGCTTTTGTTATTTATAAGCAAAGAGCTATTATTTTAGAAGCTTATGATAGGCTTTTGTTATTTGAAATATGAAATATGAAATATATAATTTTTGAGTTTTAATACAAACTTCATTATTTTAAATGACAGTCATAGTTGGCTTTGACATTTATAAAAAGGGAATTCTTTTCTCTTTATAACGATATAAGGTGTGTTATACTTACTTTAATAAATAAATAAATGAAATGCAGGAATTTTCGTTGTATAATTTGAATAGAATTTAGTGTAATTAGAATAGAAAAAATAATAGAATTCACATAGTAGAAGGAAACAAAATTTGTTTGTATGGACAACTCTGACTTTCTTACTCTATATAATACAAATAGTCCTGTATCGTGTTTATTTATTCAAGTAAGTAATAATTGTCATAAAGTTAATTTTCGAAGCTGGCCTTTATTTATCAAAGTAAGTATAGCAAACCTTGAATCTCTATAAAGAGAAAAGTTTGTCCTTTTTAAAAATGTCAAAGCCAACTATGACTGCCATTTAAAAAAAATAAAGTTTGTGTTATAACTGAAAAACTGTGAACTGTTTTCCGAGATTTCAATGCTTAAAATGGAAAAAAAAGCCACCCTGTATAATTTATGTAATAATTACTCGAATATTAAGTTAGATTTTATCAATTGATTAAGACCACTAGTAATTATTGTAACATGCTCAATTTCTCATAGCTACTAATCAAGTCTTTTCACATTGACCACTGTGTGTATCATTAGGGCGACGATGTTATGAAATATAAAAATTTCACAATTTAAAATTACATTAGTCCACAACAGTTTGATTTTAAATTATGCAAATTACTACAAATATAAACTGCATCGAATTAGTTTTTTTCTATAAATTTTTGTTTCGAGCATAAATTATATAACTTCCTCTAAATGAATAATCCGCGCTTAATTGCCTCGGCCTTTATAAAACTTCGCCCATTTAAAAATTTGCGATCGCCTTAATTAGCCATCTAAAATTTTGATTGATAGGCGCACAAAACGTGTTCTACAAATTAATTACTGATTTTATAATTTTGACAGAGTTATTTGTCGATATATTAACTGATTAAGTGATGTGTTTATATAAATATTCATACATTAGCTTCGATTTCATATCAAGAACACATACATATTTTTGATATAAATATATTTATGTCTATAAACATAAATAGAAAATAGGACAACAATATTAATAATAACAGGAAAAAATGTGACGACTGGTTAGAGTAAACTAATAATAATAATAATAATATGGTGTTTAGAGCTCAATTTCTCGCCAAATATGACAATTATGTATCTAAAGTTTAAAAACTTAACTCAAATTGGTGTGGGACTGAGGAGAGTAAATTCATCGCCAACAATTCATCGCTCACACCTCATAGTCCACAATTCATCGCAAACACAATTCATAGTCCACAATGCACCCCTCACAACGCATGGCCTCTAAAGTTTAATAACTTGACTTGGTGTGGAAACTGGGGAGTTAGCTAAATTCATCGCCAATAATTCATCGCTTACACCTCATAGTCCACAATTCATCGCCAACACAATTCATAGTCCACAATGCACCCCTCACAATTCATGGCCTGCCGAATTAATCGCCAACACAATTCATAGTCCACAATTCATCGCCGACACAATTCATGGTCCACAATTGATCATGCGTGCAGTACCTACGCTTACTAATTGCTAGATTTATTTTGGATGCGTTTATGTATAAGTTTCACAATTAATCGCTCACAATTCAAAGCCTGTACAATTCACCGCCAACACAATTTAGAGTTCACAATTCATCGCCAGCATCATCCACAATAATTGATCATGCGTACAGTAGGTACCTACATTTACTAGTTGCTCGAATTATTATGGATGCGTTGATGTAAAAGTTTCACATTTCACATTTGATCGCTAACAATTCATAGCCTGCAGAACCAACCATATACATAGTCCACAATTCATCGTCCTCAATTGATCATGTTTACAGCAACTGTACTTACTAGTTGCTCGAATTATTATGGATGCGTTTATGTAAAAGTTTTCCAATTCATCGCTCCCAATTCATCGCCAACATAATTCATAGTCCAATATTCATCGCCGTCACAATTCATCGTCCACAATTCATCGCCGGCACAATTCATCGTCAATTGATCATGCTGCAGTAATTACACTTACTAGTTGCACGATTTATTGTGGATGCGTTTATGTATAAGTTTTCCAATTCATTGCTTACAATTCATGGCCTGCACAATTCATTGCCAACACAATTCATAATCGACAATTCATCGTCGTCACAAATCATCGCCGGCACAATTCATCGTCCACAATTGATCATGTGTGTAATACCTACACTTACAAGTTGCTCGATTTATTATGGATGCGTTTATGTAAAAGTTTTCCTATTCATCGCTCACAATTCATGGCCTGGACCATTCATCGCCAACATAATTTTTAGTCCACATTTCATCGCCAGCATAGTTCATCGTCCATAATAATTGAACATGAGTACAGTAGGTACCTACATTTACTAGTTGCTCGAATTATTATGGATGCGTTTATCTAAAAATTTTCCAATTCATCGCTCACAATTCATAGCCTGCACAATTCATCGCCAACATAATTCATAATCCACAATTCATCGGAGATGTAAATTGAAACGTTCTGGAATACATACACGTATTGGGCACAATATTGCTCATTAATATCCAAATTTAGTACTATTGTAGCAAACAACAGAGTATATAACAGCATATATAACAGCATACAACAGAATAGCATATAAAAGCTATTCAGCTATTCAGCAGTTATGTGCTCTAACATATGTTAGGGAGACTAGAAAGCTGACCTCCACGTGGTGTCTCCCGGGTAACGCTAACAAGCTTTCGTTAATAATGGTTTAATTATTATACTTACATCACAATATTTCTCTAAATATATCGTTTTTTATAGCATTGCGCGATCCAGATGCGCTATCCCAGATATGTTGGATTAATCTAAATTATGCCGGCGATGAATAGTTCGAGCTATGAATGGTTCCGGCAATGAAGCGTTCTGACAATGAATAGTTCCTGCGACGAATTGTGCCGGCGATGAATTGTGCCAGCGATGAATAGTTCCGGCGATGACTTGTGCAGGCGATGAATTCAAGACTATGAATTATGCCAGCAAAGAATTTAGGACAATGAATTGTGCTGGCGATGAATTGTGAATTATGAGTTATGAGTGATGAATTGTGGGCGATGAATTTATCTAAAATTGAGTACCAGTCATCACTCCATTGTATAAGTGCGATTAAATTCTAACTAGAGATAATTTTGAATTCCAAAATATTTGTTTGAACAATATTAGAAATTTCGTAACAGGAGAGTAACTAGCTGTAAATGGAACAATTTTATGAGAACTGAAATCTCGAAATATTTGTTAATATTTATTCACTGCTTTGCTTCGCTTCTTAACCAGATACAATAATTACAAGTAGTTGGAGTGTTAACTCACATGAAACCTCATTGATGATAATTATTTGTTACAAAATTATGTTTTATTATTTCGAATGTCTACACGAATCCGGTCAAAAACCTGAGGGTTCCCACCTGAAATTTTATATTTGACCTTCACCTAGCAATATCAAGGTCATTTCAAAGTCACATCACACAATCATTAAATAGATTTTTTTCAAGCCGTACAACTTTTACCTGAAACATTTTTCACGAAACCGTTTTCCTTCCGAGATTTCCTGCTGTATCCACATTTTTTCAACACCCTGTATATATTATTACATGGGGCAAGATGACAATTAACTGACGACTCTTTCGAAAATATCATGAATATTTATAATAATGGTACATGACTCTTATATTCGATTTCTAAAATCTTCCATATTAAGGATTCTACGATTGTCTGTTATTAAATAATATTCTTTTAGAACTTCCTTAAACTGTAGTTTGAAAACAAGACCCTATATTTGTATGAACTTTTTGAATTAAAATTGATCAAGGAATAACCCCTTAAAGTTTGCCTACGTACTTAATTAACATCCTGTATGATGGAAATTTCAGTGGAAATATTAAATGTTCAATTAAATATAAAAATAAACTTGATGTTTGTTTATAATTCATGTAGTTTTTTATTACACTTAATATAATAAATTATTACTTTTTAAATATTTTTTTTTCTCAAATCTTTACATGCCATACGTATCAATACGTTAAATAAAACAAATATATTCAACATCAATCTTAAGTTGTAAATACTTGCTATTCCACTGCCTAATTGAACGTGAGAATCACGGAAAGAGTCAAACACCAGAATGGCTCACTTCTTCAGTCTGTTTTTGTTGTTTCCGTGCTTTCCATATGCTACTTCAATATCGTTCGGATAAATGATAATGACCCAATTCTTCGGAAAGGCATCGTCCAATCGATACTGAGATGAATAGGGATGTACGTTGTTTTGCCCTAAATATTCAGGAAAATTAAGTGTGTTTCAGCCTCTGGAGAGTGTAGGAGAGCATCAGGAAATTGAAAGAATGATTTGATTGATTTGATGCTCTTTATGGAAAAGCAGTCGTAAATTGAAACTTGTGAACTATCAATTAATGATTTGTAATTAACAGAATAGAATAGTACTTACTAATCGTCGGTGAAACTAGAATACAGTGTACCTCCACTTTTACTGAAAAATGAAATATAAGCAACACATTTAATTACAGATTTGTTTGAGATTTCTGTAATAACATTATTTTCATCAACATCTATTAACGTATGATGTAGATGTAAAATTATGACTGTACAACAGTCTTCTGTAACAGATTTATTTTTGAGACTTCTGTAATAAAATTATAAATTATAAATATTATTCGAAACATGTGAACTATCAATTAGTGATTCGTAATTAACAGAATGGAATTTCTCAACTTACTGATCGTCGGTGAAACCAGAATGAATGAATTTTACTGAAAAATGAAATATTAGTGCCAAATTTAATTACAGATTTATTTCAGATTTCTGTAATAACATTCATTATCACCATCGTGTATTAACGTATGATATGGGTGTAAAATTATGACGTTACAGCACTCTTCTATAACAGATTTATTTGAGAGTTCTGTAATAAAATTCTGAGAAATTGTGTATTAACGTATGATGTGTGTGTTTGTAAAATTATGACGTTACAATGCTCTTCTGTAACAGATTTATTTGAGACTTCTTTAATAAAATTCTGAGAAATTGTGTATTAACGTATGATGTGTGTGTGTAAAATTATGACGTTACAATGCTCTTTTATAACAGATTTATTTCAGACTTCTGTAATAAAATTCTGAGAAATTGTGTATTAACGTATGATGTGTGTGTGTGTGTGTGTAAAATTATGACGTTACAATGCTCTTCTGTAACAGATTTATTTGAGACTTCTGTAATAAAATTCTGAGAAATTGTGTATTAACGTATGATGTGTGTGTGCAAAATTATGACGTTACAATGCTCTTCTGTAAAATTTACATTTTTGGAGCTACACTGTTATCTGGTTTCGCCGACTTAATGCGTATTGCATAACATGCTCTGCTCCAGTGTCCAGGTTGCTCCGTCGCCTGAATGGCTTGGGTTCGACTCCTGGTGAGTCCCATATTTCATTTAAAGATCAATCAGTTTTAACATATAGAACTGCAAACGAATTTGGTAAAATGTCATAGAAGATTCGTTCCCAAGTCAAATAATCTTAATCAGACATTGATTGTATATCGTTGGTATTCAGGAGAAAGTGGCCAAGACCAAAATTTAAAGATTTTGATTTTTTAACATCAATACATTTAAAACATCTTTCCAAGGGGTATTTCCTAAATCCATTTCCTAAGAAATTCGTACTTTTTTTCTGTAAATCCATAATTGACCAAGCCCATGTTTCAAATAAGCAGGTTAAATGTGCAGGAGAAAAAATTAACTTGAAATGATGAGTGACTTGGCCACTTTCTCCTGTATACCAATGATATGTTTTCGAAGTATTGACTGACACGAAAAGTATGTAGATATATAAAATGATTTAAGTAATTTCTGATAATATAGTACTAAGTGTATGAAATTTGTTTTAATAAAACCATGAGATTAAATATTACAGGAAATCTTTCCAGATTTTTACACGACTTTCAATATTTGGTAGCATGGGGCTTCTGGTGTAATTTCGATAATTCCAGCTCTCTTGACGTCGAAAGTTAAACTTTGACCCCGGCATATATCATCCCAGCGACAGCTTATTCAGATTTAGCATTTCCACTCCGCGCTGCTGTTTTCGTCTCAGCGCCATAACTCATGCCGAATTAAAGCTTGCCTTATGAAAAAGTCTAATTAGAAAAAGGTCATTTGCGACCCGGGACCCGGCTCCCCGCCGGCTACTCCTTATCTCGATCAAAGCAAAAAGCAGCTGGAAGCTCTAATATTTCTAACACGCAGTTAGAAACTCAGAATGACAAAATTTCAAATTCAGCAGTATGAACTTACTTTTAAATCAAGAAAGACACAAATCTGACAAGTAAAATCAACATTGAGACAACTAGACCATGTGATATGAAATTAAGTTTATAGAATATTTTATGTCAATGCACATCTTTAAAAATACTATAAAAATTAAAAAATCCACAAGTATGATGTAGTGCAAAAGTCAAATTGGGATCAAAAGTTATCTGACACTTACTAGCACAGTTTTATTATCAAATACATAAATATAATTATAATATAATGAACGATCTTGTATTTTAAAATATTTCTTTTATATGAACTCGTGAGCTCAGAAAGAAAAATATCACTAATCTTTATTGGGCTATCGACCCCATAGGGTCTTTCCGCCTAATTAAAGTGTAGTAAAAATACTAATAATCTAAAAACATAAGAAAAATTATCGATTATTATGTATGAGTAATGGATTCAATTTATTGATTATATAAATGATACATTAATACAATATATTACATTACATTACATTACATTACATTACATTACATTACATTAATACACATGAATGCAATGAATAATATAATCGAAAAATTGATAGAAGAAAACAATAATTTTAATTATTATTATAATTGATTGTTCTATTTGAATCTCAAATCTAACGTGGAGCGTCAAATGTGTAGCATATAAAATTTCACAAGTATGATGTAGTGCAAGAGTAAAATTGGGGTCAAAAGTTATTTAGCATTTACTAGCACAACTTTATTATCAAATACATAAATATAATAATAATAGAATGAACGATCTTGTATTTTAAAATATTTATTTTATATGAACTCATTACCCTAGAAAAAAAAATGTTGCCATCATTAGATACATTGTTATGTTTTAATGATTCAAGATGCATGTTTCATGTACTAGTATTAGCAGGCAATTATTTTATAAATATATTGCAAGCCAATGCATTCGTATTATTTAACGAGACATTTATAACTAATTACACCATACTAATTAAATGCGTTGAAAATATAAAACGCTAATGATAATTTTAGTACTACATGCAAAGTTAGCGAAATGCGAACAAGTCACATTGTATTTATTCAATGAAGCTCCAGGGTTTGAGTGTGTGTTTGCTTTCAGCATGGGTAAGTCCATGCGGAGTTTATTGAATAGAGTTTATTAATTAAGGCATTATCCCATGATCAAATCAGAACTGCTTAAAAACACTAAAATTGTTATCGGTAATACATAATATTTTTGGCTTACAAGTCAAAAACTATAAAATGTGTGAAACTGCAATTAAAGCTTTATATTATGCTGTTATATTTCCTGCTCAGTCATTTAGTGAGTTAAGTATTTGGAAGTTCGACCCTATACTATACGCCTACTGAGCCTGAGATATGTTACAATTTTGTAAACCATCAAAATAAAATTTAACTAAAACCAGGCAAAAATGGACTTGGTGTATTTTACATGTAAACCGACGATATAATGTAATTCATAAAAAAAATCTGCTTTCAAGTTGAAATTTTTTGTTGAAATGTAATGTTTTATTATTTTTCACCAAAATTCATCTCTTGGGTGATTATAAACTCCACTTTTACTGAAAAAGGAAATATTAGTGCCAAATTTAATTACAGATTTATTTGGGATTTCTGTAATAACATTCATCATCAATATCTATTAACGTATGTTGTGGATGTAAAATTATGACGTTACAACACTCTTCTATGACAGATTTATTTGAGACTTCTGTAATAAAATTCGGAGAAATTGTGTATTAACGTATGATGTGTGTGTGTAAAATTATGACGTTACAACGCTCTCCTGTAAAATTGTGAAATTCTGGCTTAAGTGAAATCACTTAAGTCAAAAACTATAATATGTGAGAAACTGCAATTAAAGCTTTACATTCTGCTGTTACATTTCCTGCTCAGTCGTTTAATGAGTTAAGAATTTGGAAGTTCGGCTACAGGACCATTTACTATACGCCTGCTGAGCCTGAGATATGTTACAATTCAGTAAACCATCAAAATAAAACTTAACTAAAACCAGGCAAAAATATACTTAATGTATTTCACTTGTAAGCCGACGATATAATGTAATTCATAAAAAAAATCTACTTTCAAGTTGAAAATTTGTGTGATTATTTTTTGACGTTTCTCAAAACCAATGATATATTTCGATTTTTGTCATATTGATACTTCTGGACCAATCCCGTCATTATTATACTGGGAATATTCTCTAGAGATTATTATAGTGGGAATAATCTCGGTAGCTAGGTTCACTCTTGTCAATCAAAATATTTGTCAAATTATTAATTTATCAATCATATTAAAGTGTCATACAAAATGAATAAAAGTCGCTTTAGCTGCGTTTCGCATACTGAAATTGATAAAGAAATACTAGAAAGCAAAAAACGTCAAAAAATAATCTAATCAAATATAACTCGAGAGTTCGATAAATTAGAAAATAATTTGACAGATTATGTCTCAAACTTGTTGCCATTTGGCAATAGTCACTCGAGCCCTTCGGGCTCTCGTGACTATTGCCTGGCAACAAGTTTTCGACAATCTGTCAAATTATTTTCAATTTATTCTCACTCTCTTGTTATATTATTACTGAAAATATAATGTTTAATTTTTTAATTTTTTAATTTTTTTAAATTTATTTACGGCACATGCCCAATAAAACAAAAAACAGAAAGAGAGAAAAAAGAAAAAAAACAACAGCAAACATAACAAACAAAGTAGCAAAAGTACAAGATACTGAAATTATATTGCATTCTTGATATGTTTAGACGAGGTGTTGAAAATATCAAGTTTTATTATTTTTCAACACCAAAATTCATCTCTTGGGTGATTATAAGCTCACTTGTCTTCCAATGGTAATCATCTCAAATTTAGAGTATACTTTTGATTAAAATTAAGTTAGAGTTACAATTGAATGGGTGAACTTGAAAAGAGGCATATTCCAAAAATAATCCAAAAACATTTCATCACTTTTTTAGTTATATTATAACTGACAGTTATATCAAAAAATATATATTTTATCAGCAAGTGTGATAGTTATATTAAAATATGTATATTTTTTTAATTTGTATTCATAAAGACGTCATTAACGTCGTTATAACAAACAATCTAAACAACCGTTTATGTGCAATGCTACAATATTTTATAGCAACGGACGTTAAATTTTTTGTTTTATAGCAACGGACGTTAAAAACCGCCACAGCGGACTTTTCTGTTTAACGAGATAGAGAGAATGAGATACGAGAGGACGATATAACTAGAAGAACGAGATTGCGAATTAATTATTATTTAGTTAATAATAATAATCTAAACACATACAAATTATTTATCTTTCTTTACAATACTGAAATTAAACGTACATTTATTAAAGTGTCCACTAAGCGTAATTCTTCCGTCGTCACATATATCATTCATAATCGTTTGTTCATTGCTATTAGAGACGATTCCAGATGATGTAGATGGAATGTCATCAGCAGTTTTATTCGCCGAATTTGTAATTTTCTTTGCAATTTCCATTTTCTGGTACTCCGATTCCTCAATATATCGATATCTGACATTTTGTCAAATTTAATTTGTCAACAACAACACTGTTGTTATGGTTGGAAATAACATATTTCAATATTATTTTCAAATCAATATGTGTACAAATTAAAAAAAAAGTTGTATGTTACACGTACGCTAAATGGTCTTTATGGACTTGGCCGGTTAAATGGCTCGGCTAACGCCTCGCCATTTAATCTTCCGGCCGCGTCCATAAACACCTATTTAGCGTACTTGTAACATAAATAACTATTTATCAGTAAGTGTGCAAAATTTTATCAGTGAGTATTAGTTTGCTATAAATGCTATTGTGCATTTATGGCAAATGTACATGTATTTTTTTTATTACACTTAATATAATAAATTATTACTTTTTAAATATATTTTTCTTCAATTTTTTTTAAACCATCAAAATGAAACTTAACTCAAATCAGGCAAAAATTCACTTAGTGTATTTCACTTGTAAGGCGACGTTATAATATAATTCATAAAAAAAATCTACTTTCAAGTTGAAATTTTTTGTGGAAATATAATGTTTTAATATTTTTCAACACCAAAATTCATCTCTTGGATGATTATAAGCTCACTTGTCTTCCAATGGTAATCATCTCAAATCTAAAGTATAATTTTGATTAAAATTAAGTAGAGTTACAATTGAATGGGTGAGCTTGAAAAGAGACATATTCCAAAAATATTCCAAAAACATTCCATCACTTTTTTAGTTATGTTATAATTGATAGTTATATTAAAAAAAAAAATATATATATATATATATATATTTTATCAGCAAGTATGACAGTTATATTAAAAAATATATATTTTATCAGTGAGTATCAGTTTGCTATAAATGTTATTGTGCATTTATGGTAAATGTAGCTATAAATTATCAATTGTATCTTTTCTTGTATTACGATGAGTATGCCCAAAAAACTTTTTTTTTTTAGTCATCTTACTCTTGATGAATTTGTCGCCTCTTCAACTCACACATTCAATTTAAGTTAACCTTCAGTAGAATGACCTGAATAATACTAACTAATTTAAAAATTTGCATTTATCAGACATATTCTATTACCAAAACATAGCACTAGTATGTGGTACATTACAAAACACGACTTGGAAAAAGGGTGCCCAAAAAACTTTTTTTTTAATAATCTTACTCTTGAGGAATTTGTCCTCTCTTCAACTCACACATTCAATTTAAGTTAATCTTCAGTAGAATGACCCCAAAAATAATAACTAATTTAAAAATTTGCATTCATCAGACATATTCTATTACCAAAACATAGCACTAGTATGTGCTACATTACACAATACGACTCGGAAAATTGTTACTTTCTAATTTCATTATCATCACCAGAATCTTAATAGGACTACAAGCCTAGGGGTAATTTATAATTCTTCTCAATATTTGCATTTTTACTACGCACATTTGTCTACATAAAAAGTACCATTAACAACATTTGTAAAGGTGCTATTTTAAGAATATTATTGGCACATACAATAATTAATACGCATATTAAGTTACATCAGGAACAGAAATAGCTTTATCTTTTATAACATATGGCATATCTGAAATCCGTGACTTTACGGTCATTATCGAATTCAATAAAATTTCTTTTGTAGAAATTCGTTCCGCTGCTCGTAAATATTTTATGCCTTTGACATTTTTAGATGAATACAAAAAGGTACGTTTCTATGTTGCGTAACTTTCATTAAATTACTACAGCAGTATCATATTAAATGTCAGCGTAAAGTTGCGTGAATGCGTACAGTAACTACACTTACTAGTTGCTCGATTTATTATGGATGCGTTTATGTAATTGAAAGTTAAGATCATTGACCTATCAGTTGCTCGTATCTTTTAATACAATGATGTACACATTCACACTTTCAATTTCCGTATTAAAACATTATTCAAGTGGTCAAGTAATTGTGGCAATATTTGATTTTCCCCTTGACAATATCTAACACATGAACTATAAATGTTTACAAATTAAATTAACAGATGTGTCTGACAGCTTCCTTGTATCGGTAATTACCTATAGCAGTAGAAACTGGCTTTCGTTGAATAACTCAAACATAACTTAATTATATAATAAAACAAATGAATAGAAATTTGCAGTAAATAAAGTGCGCAATAATGAATGCACTTATAATTTAACATATTCAAATAAACTTATGTATAATTAATTTTAATATTTATAAATATACTTATACAGGGTGTCCAAGATAAGGATCAACAGCATTGGATCTCGGAAACCGTGTTACAAAGGCGGTTAAATTAGAAAAAAAGCCCAATTTAGTGGTCAGCCAGAAACTAATAATATTAAAAAACAAGATATTGTCCATATTTTACAAACTAATTGTCAAATCTGACAGTTATGTATCTAGATTTGACAAAATGAATAAAATCAAAACCGTGCATTGAGTAGTGGTCGAAAAAGTTATTGTTTACATTTTTAACAATAACTCGAGGGACAAATGGAAAATTTTCCGTTCTTAATTTTTAATTTTGTTTAGCCCCCTGAATCAAATCTCAAAAGCACCGGCGTCAGTTTTGAGACACCCTGTATATTATGACCGATAAATAAATACATCTGAGAATCAGCCGATCAAAATGCATATTTTGTTTTATATTATCGTTTAATGAAACATGTATAGTGAAATATGGTATGTTTACATAATGTGTAAACATACTATATTTCACCATATCATATATCTTGTACCATAAGATATTATCTTTCTTGAAAAACTTTCTAAATAATTTTAGTATTATGTAACTTCAATTTCGTGAAAAACTAACGTTATTATCTTTCTTGAAAACACTCTCTAAATAATTTTACTGTTGTGTAACTTCAATTTCGTGAAAAACTAACGTTATTATCTTTCCTGAAAACACTCTCTAAATAATTTTACTGTTGTGTAACTTCAATTTCGTGAAAAACTAACGTTATTATCTTTCTTGAAAAAACTCTCTAAATAATTTTATATTATGTGACTTCAATTTCGTGAAAAACTAACGTAATTATCTTTCTTGAAAAACCTCTCTAAATAATTTTACTATTATGTTACTTATATGTAACTTAAATTTCGTGAAAAACTAACGTTTTAGCTTGTCCTGATCTCCATAACTTTAAATTCGTCCAAATAGTAATAAACTGATATAAATTCTAAATAAATTGTTTGCTCTGTATTTTGCTCTTGCATCCAATTGCACGTTTGCATACATTTCCAGGGAATTTTCTAGATAATTCACTGTGCTCGCAGGCGATAAATCCACCCAATAAATCCCTGAATCGATCTGAAATGCGACCACAGACCCAGTTCAATGAATATATCAATTACAGCGGTTTACGAATTCCTGAAATCACATCGCTGACCTATACAGCGGTTGGAGATTAGATTGCGCACGTACCTGCAATAATTCGGCTTTCCAAATATTTAAACCTGCTACAAATTTGTTCCCCAATCGATGAAGCTAAACAACCATAATTTTGATGCAAATTATGAATTTTCAGGAACAATTTAGATTGTTCTTGTACATATTTAATTCTCGTAAAATGCTCAACATTGGAAAAGTACTGGGCTTGAGTCAGGTATAAGAGATCAAGGTAAGGCTCAAGTTGTAAGAGGTGTAAGAGTCATGTCATCCTTCGTAAGAATAAAATATCAATGATGAACTGTTAAAAGTCACACAAGGCAAATATTAAATCATTATTAGGTAAATAACATTAAAATATATCTCTGTAATATTGATGTGTTCCAGAAATTGTATGTGAGGTACAGCCACGGACTCTGGGAATGACGCGTGTGTCCGTCCGAGCAGTCTTCTATCCTTGTTTGGTCCCGCACGGTAGGGGCACGCTAGACAAGAATAGAAGACTGCTCTGACGGACGTAAACGTCATTCCCAGAGTGCGTGGTGGTACACTGCTGATGTCCGCTACAAGTATCTTAAAGTGGTAATAGCCATACGACACTTGCCATTTAACATTAACGGAAACATTTACCACAGATGTGTTTTTGATAGTGGCGATCAAGCATTCGGCTGCTAAGGATCTTCTTCTCAGATTTTCTTCTTCTTCTCCTCAAATCTCCTACTTCTCAGATCGTATTCTTCTTCTTATTCACAGATCTTGTTTTTCTCATTATCAGATCTCTTCTTCGTCTCATTCTCGGTCCTTCGTCTTCTTCCTCTTCTTCTTCTACGTCTTCTTCTACGTCTTCTTCTTCTTCTTCTTCTTCTTCTTCTTCTTCTTCTCATTATCAGTTATTCGTCTACTTCTCCTTCTTCTTCGTCTTCTCCTTCTTATCAGATCTCCTTTGATTTATCCACTGCTGAACATTTACCACAATGTTTTTTGACAGTGGTGATCAAACCACAATGTCCTATGAAGGCCTATGTCCCAAGATGGATGACAAAAGGCTTAGAACAAAGAAAAATATCAAACACTCCGCTACTAAGGATCTTCTTCTCAGATCTTCGTTTTCTGCTCCTCAGATCTCCTTCTTCTTCATCACAGATCGCATTCTTATTCTCATTCGCAGATCTTGCTCTTCTCATTCTCAGATCTTCTTATTCTTATTCTCAGTTCGTCGTCAACTTCTTCTTCTCCTTCTTCTACTTCTCAGATCTGGCAGTGGCATTCGGCCACTGAGGATCTTCGTCTTCTTCTTCTCAGATCTTCTTCTTCGTCTTCTCAGAGTTTCTTCTTCTTGTTCTCAGATCTTATTCTTCTAGTCAGATCTTATTCTTCTTCTAATTCTTAGATCTTCTTTTTTCCATTCTCAGTTCTTCTTCTTCTTACGTTTCTTCATCTTCTTCTCAGATCTCCTTTGATTTATCCATTGCTGGATATAGGCCTCGTTAATAGTCCTCCATGTTTTTCTGTCCTTTGCCACTTAGAAGAGCTTAGAATCTGAAAGAAACACTGGAAACTGAGAATGTGCTTTTTCAAATTATCATCATTGAAACTACATTTGCAGACAACCATTCTCTGCTCTTCGCCGAGATTTGAACTCGTGACCTCTCAGCTGCGAAGCGATTCCTTTACACGCTTGACGCTTGTGAAAGTGCAGTTCTGAAATTTAATTGCAAGGAATTGTGGTCTGAGGTTTGTATAATTTGAATATCTCTGACTGATGTTATGAAATGAGGAATTTGCAGTGTGCAGTACAGTCGTAGGAGTAATACATATGTGTATTTACTGTATGCAGTAATATGTTCGTTGATACTAGAAGAACTGCTCGATTAATGAGTTTATAAAAATATCCATGCATATGTGTATTTATTGAATGCATTAATATGTTCGTTGATACTAGAAGAACTGCTCGATTAATGAGTTTATAAATTCATCCATGCATATGTGTATTTATTGTATGCATTAATATGTTCGTTCATTCTAGAAAATCTGCTCGTTTAATGAATTTTTAAACATATGCATGCACATTTAATTGATTTGATTAGAATATTTCACATGATATAAATTATGCATTTTAACTTCATAAATTGTATTTACATATAATGCCCATTGTATTGTGCACCGTGCAAAAGTTCATGAATATGTGGTATAACTTATGAAGTAGTTATTCGGTTTTACAATAGAATAGGTTATATAAGTACATCACGAAAATTCTTGCTGTTCAATATATAGTTCAATATCAATATATATATATATATATATATATATATATATATATATATATATATATATATATAGTTTATTTTATAGTCTTATATTTATAATACATACTTTTTAGTTGAATAAATTAATACTTACCACTTACATCTAAATTTGTAAAATTTGGAATACAAGTCGAAGTTCATAGAGATATAACATTGTAATTTAAATTTATGAAAAATCTTTTATTAAGTTTTTTTTTTGTTTTTAATAAAATGTTAGTATGCCTATTTTGTATCGGTTGTATCCATGAATAGTTCATATTACTTTTTTTACTCAAGGTATTATTAGTTTGTACTTACTGGTAGAGTTATTTTTATATTATTTTATTATTTATTTATTTTATTTTGCCTGACTAGTTTTAGTTTCTAACAAACCATTATCAGAGGCGTGATATGTGTATTTTGTCTGTCTTATTTTTATCATAAATATTTGTAATTAATTTGAATTTTGAAAGATTTCTATTTGAAGTTTAAGTTATTTGTTTCAAATTATGGAATTTGAATATAAATATTGGTTTGTTAGAAACTGAAACTAGTCATACAAAATAAAATAAATAAATAATCAAAATAAATAAAAATAACTACCATTAAGTACAAAATAATAATACCATAAATAAATATTTGTAATTAATTTGAATTTTGAAAGATGTCTGTTTTAAGCTTAAGTTAATTGTTTCAAATTATGGAATTTGAATATAAATATTGGTTTGTTCGAAACTGAAACTAGTCAGACAAAAATAAAAAATAAAAATAAAAATAACTCTACCATTAAGTACAAAATAATTCTACCTTAAATAAATAACAGGTAACTTATGGATAAAACCTTAAACTTTTTTAATCAATTGAAAAAGATCATTTGCCTCTTCAGAACAAAATTTACGAATTTACATCAAATTGATATTTAGAATAGAAATTTCGGAAAAAGGGAGAGAAGAACAAGTTTTGAAAACATTACTATTCTAAATTTTACATATTTTGGTGTAGAATAATAGCCATATGTCACTTGCGATTTAACATTTACGATATCATTTACCACAGATGTTTGTTTGTCGGTGGCGATCAAGCATTCGGCCTTTGAGGATCTTTGTCTTCTTCTTCTCAGATCTTCTTCTTCATCTTATCAGAGTTTCTTCTTCTTCTTCTTCTCAGATCTTATCCTTCTTCTTATTTGCAGATCGCACTCTTCTCTTTTACAGATCTTCTTCTTCTCATTCTCAGTTCTTAAAATTACTTCAAAATAAGGATCTTGGTCTTCTTCTTCGTCTTCTCAGAGTTTCTTCTTGCTCTTCTCAGATCTTATTCTTCTTCTCATTCTCAGATCTTCTTCTACTCATTCTCAGTTCTTCTTCTTCTTATGTTTTTTCTTCTTCTCAGATTTCCTTTGATTTATCCACTATTGGATATAGGCCTCGTTCATAGTCCTCCATGTTTCTCACCTTGATTTAGTGCAGTGGCGTTTTGTGGTCGCCGATATTTAGAAACAATCGCTCAGGTTGATGTCTTCTTGATACATTTCCTATTACTATCGAGGTGTAAGCATGCATAAAAGGCAATGGCTAACACGCATCAGTGCTGATTGATGATAGAATATAAAAAATATAATTTATTAGAAACGAAATATCGTCAAAGATAAACAAAATTTGTTTCAATTGAATGAATGAGTTGAAAGAGTGACATATTCCAAAAACATTAAAAATAATCTGATGTAGTGACAAAAAATGAGCATAAAGAAACCTATTCCTGCTACGTTGCATAGATTATTTTGGACTCGTAGATGAAAGTGAGTTAAAAAAGACAATAGATGATAGAAATACGACATATTCCAAAAATATTAAAAAAAATCTGATGTAGTGACAAAAAATGAACCTAAAGAAACCTATTCCTGCTACGTTGCATAGATTATTTTGGACTCGTAGATGAAAGTGAGTTAAAAAAGACAATAGATTCTAGGAACGTTTTTAGTTTCCCAACATCTTACTCTGCATGAGTGCCCCTTTTCTAAATTTTCATTAACAACCCTGATACACAAAATACAAATTCATAAAATTTTCTTCTAAAAATTTAAATTTTCAGAATTTTAAATAATAAGGGATAATCATCTACTAAATGAAATGACTCATATATATATATATATATATATATATATATATATATATATATATATATATATATATATTTATGAAGTAAATTCTTTTAATTTTCGCCTCACACATTCAATTTGTACTTACCCGACAATCTCAGTCCATAATAAATTATTCATTGTATCAATAATTTGACATAAATATCATTATTTATTTAAATATTTCAATATTAATATGAAATATAAATATTTCAATACATTTCCAAATTTTTCAGTTTAGTACTTGCTAAATTGTTGGCTTTATTTGGTTCTTGATCATTCCGCCTTTATATTTGTTATTAAGTACAAAATTTAATTGAACAGTGTGATAAGAACTTGCAACCTCTGTGAACCTAAATAACCACTGAAGCACTCAGTCGTAGACGACAGCTTGTTATATTTTAATGATTCAACATGCAAGTTTCATGTACTAGTATTATCAGGCAATTATGTTATAAATATATTGCAAGTCAATTCATTCGTATTATTTAATGAGACATTTATTACTTTTTACATCATACTAATTAAATGAGTTGAAAATATAAAAGTTTAGTGCTACTTGAAAAGTTAGCGAAACGGAACAAGTGACATTGTGTTTATGCAATGAAGCTCCAAAGTTTGGGTGTGTGTTTGCTTTCAGCATGGGTAAGTTCATGTGGAGTTTATTAAATAGAGTTTATTAATTAAGGCGCCTTCCCATGAAATCAAATTAGAATTCAAATTTTAATTGCTAAAAACAAGAGCAAAAAATATTATCAGTAATAATGATCATAAATATTAATACATAATCATAAGTAATACATAAAAAAAATTCCACTTTCAACTCAAAAATGTTGTGCAATATTAATGTTTTATTATTTTTCACCAAAATTCATCTCTTGAGAGATTATAAGCCCTCTTGTATTCCCATGGCAATCATCTTAAATTTAAAGTTTACTTTTTATTAAAATTAATTACATTTCAACGACGCAAACCGTAATTATTATGTACTACGACGAATAAACCTTCAGCATTAAGGATATACAAAAATTAATATTGTGTTCTTACAATTCAATTTCCAGACGCTCTCGAAGCCCGCAATCAATGATTTTCCCGTCTACTGAGTCACTCCAGCCCCCTTCATATCACATAAACCATAAGATACATTCACTCGGCGAGGTCGTTTTATAATTTTGGGCATTGCATATGCACTGAAAACTAATTAATACTCGTATCCAGTTTTCGAAATGCTTGTGTGAAATTTTCAAGTTTGCGCCATTTCCCAATTCATTAATTGCCACACCGATTCCTAATCGGTAAACAGCTTCCTCTCATACATGCATAGGAATTCCGGTACAACACGCCTTGATGAAAGGTGCGATTTTCGTTAGGAAACTGGTAGCCTTGATTCGAGACTTTAAAGGCACTTTAATATACCGTATTGCGTCTATGTATGTATATATAGTATGTATATGTTATATGTATGGGTATATGCACGTGTATGTACATGTTTATGTATAATATGTATACTATGTATTTATATATGTACCTATGTATATATGTGTACCTGCATTAATGCGACATAGGTTTATAATCTTAATGTGGATTTAAATGCGCGTCAATGACAAATTACGATTGCATGTCTCGGTCTATAATTAGTTCCTTAAAATAGATATTATAGATTCATTATGATATTTATTTCTGTGATATCAAACGTGTATCCGATTCTAAGAATATTTCTATAATTGTAATTTGTATTCCACAAAATATTTCCAAATTATTTAATTATCTTTTTCACTTGAATTTCATGACCACTAGTTATTATAAAATTTTATATATTGTATTTGACTTATGTAAGTATCTTAGATATATGTACTAATATTAATAAACCGATCTATCTATCATATAAATAACTATAAATAAAAAAAAACTCCTCAAATCGCACGCCATTAGAAATTTAAATTAATTAAAATAAATATTGTTAAAAATTTGATTTTCAAGAATTTGTTAATTAAGGAATTAAGTAAATAGAGGAAATCATTGTAATATATTTCGAGGTAATAAAAGTAATAATTGTAAAAATACTTTTAGAATCAGATACGTGTTTAAAGTCATGGAAACAAAGGCTATTAGACGAAAACCGATCAGTTTAGGCAACTATTTATATATCCTCTACTTGACCTGGATATGGTTTCGAAGTTTTTAGTTTACCAGTTTTCATTTTTATGTAAATTTCAACTACTTTTCGGGTTGTGTAAATTTAAATTGTTCGATTGGCGTTCAGGGCTATATTAAAATTAATCAATTTCCTTAAAAATAAGAACTTTCCTTAGAAAAATTATAACGAACAAAAATACTTTAGATAATCTAACAGATTGTTTTACTACATATTAAGTAATATAAGAATAGCCTCATAATATCACAGTATCGAGAAACTTATTATTGATTATTAAATATGGATATTATAAGTACATAACGGATGTGAGCTGCATGTGAATTTATCCTGTATCAATATCAACAAAATAAAAAAAAATTATAGCTTTACTAGTTTTCCTTTTTATGTAAATTTCAACTACTTTTCGGGTTGTGTAAATTTAAATAGTTTCGATAGGTGTTCAGGGCTATATAAACATTAATCAATTTACTTCCAAATAATAACTTCCTTTAGAGAAATTATAACGAAGAAAAATTCTTTAGATAAACTAACAGATTGTTTTACTTCACATTAAGTAATGTAAGAAAAGCCTCATAATATCACAGTATCGAGAAACTTATTATTGATTATTGAATATAATTATTGTTACTTCATAACTGTTGTTAGCAGCACATGAATTTATTCTTTATCAATATGAATAAAATTAAAAATATTAAATTTAAAGCTACAGATCAAGAAGTTTGCTACAAAATGTAACCAACTAAAATATTTTTTAGAATAGCGAATGAATATATCCTTTATCATTATGAATAAAACTTTTAAAACCAAATTTAAAACTGCAGACCAAGATGTTTCCTACAAAACTACCTAAAATATTTTTTAGAATAGCTAAAATTTTAAAATTATGTGATAACGAACATATGGTATATATGGTATACAATAAAACAACTTTACATTGTTGCTTCCACTAACACATTTATTTTACAAAAATAATTTACTGACTGCAGTTTCGACTACTCTATAGTCATTGTCAAACTAAGTGCAAAAATTAAGAATTAAACACAATATATACACTAAACTTTACAGCAATTTTACAAAAATAATTAAGTGACTGCAGTTTCGACTACTCTATAGTCATTGTCAAACTAAGTACAAAAATTAAAAATTAAACACAATATATATATATACTAAATTTTACAGCAAATAAAAACGGGAGAGAATATAAGATCTGTCTGCTCATTAAGCAAATGACCGTCAGCAATGAGACCGTCAGCAAATTGAAAATAACATAACTTCTCGAGTAATTTTTCATGCATACCAACCAATACGTCAACCTAACGGAGCCAAAATTTGGCCAGAATAGATCGTGAACGGTGTCTAAATAATCGCGTGGGGAAATTTTGCACCAAATTTAAAACCAAGTATAAGGAATTTTCATTATATTTTTGCATTCATTGTTTCAATCATTTTAAATACTATTACTCCTACTAACTGAAATATTTTAATTTGAATCATTAATGCATTAATAATAATCAAAACTAACTATCTGCCTTGTGGTGTTACAACATTTTATCAATTCCTAGTACAATCATGTGATTACATGGCACTAATGAGAAGTAATCACACGAGAACAATCATATATTGTTAGAAGTGAAAGGATGCACACAAGACAATTATAGCACTAATGCGATGATGTCGTCAAGTTTTGTCCCATATGGGTTCAGTTGATCACCATTACTTCCGCACAGTGTTATAACAATGAGAAGGCAAAATATTAATTCTATATATTATTGTAAGTATTAATTTATAGCTGCAAAAGCTGCATTTTAATGAACATGTTTTGATTGTTATGTTGCTCAGTTAACGACGTTTTCTCTCTATTGGTTTCTATTTTATATTGCTTCTTTGTTTATGACATAGCCAGAAGTTCCTGCATTACATAAAAAAAAAATGAATCAGAAAATGACAAGTTTTAAGCAAGTTGTTGGTTAAAAGTTTATGGGGTTCTTAATGAAATAAAAATTTGAAAAAATCCTACAAGCATGGTTCATCGTGATCACCTAAAATAAAATACGTTTCTATCGCTTCCGCTTCTACAATACAAAAAATATGTCATTCCATTAAAAAAAACGAATTCTGACATTTCTAAGTGTATCTGTAAGTCGTTGTTAAAAGTTTATGGGGTTCTTGATGAAATAAAAATTTGAAAAAAACTCATAGAAACATGGTTCATCGTGTTCTCCTAAAATTAAATACGTACATGTTTCTATCATTTCCGCCTCTACAATACAAAAAATATGTCATTCCATAAAAAAAAGAATTATGACATTTTGAAGTGTACCTGTAAATAATTGACCTAAATGAATTAGTACTCGTATGATAACAGCACATATAAATTATTAAAATAATGAAGCTATGCTTCTAGTACAATATGCAAAAAAGTCAAAAGGAATACATTTGAAACAATATTGACAAGTGTTGACAAGAGGAACAGCATTTGAGATAAAGTGAAACACAACTGATACATGGTGAAAAGCAATCTGAAAACTATGTAAGTAATTTTACGATTTCTCGCATTAATATGTGCATCGATTAGTAAGAGTAATTTCTTTTCAACAGACAGTCTTTTCAACTGTCCATTTCTTAGAGAATTTTATCATTTTCAATGTTTTCGACTGTTAAATCGATCTGAAAGTTCGTTGGATTGGCAAAAATCACGAAAAACCTGAATGTTCGGCAAACACAATAACATCCAAAATATATCGACCTTGAATGCCCGACTCGAATGAGATCATCGACATGAAGATTGGAACGAGGTTATGAATATCGTTTTTTTTTCGATTTTTGGTATTATTCTTCAATTTCAAGGCTTCGAAGGCGGCTATCTCGATAATCTGCGGGTCCACCGAATTTAAATAATTGCTTAAAAATAAAATTAATCATTTGTTTTGCACTGTTTGTGCATTCCAACAGGAGAAATATTAAAAACGTAATGTAACTATAGAGTTAGCATGCTTTACAGTAGATAATAGTAAGTAGTAAAATATAGACATTCTGGCATTATTTCTTGATATTTTCAGATATTTTGGTAAAATTCATTAGAATTTTCATTTTACATTGAACTGAAATAACTACCAATTTGAAGACAGTTTACTATAATTACTGCCAACTTTTAGACATTTTGTCAAAATCACTACGCTAATTTCTAGAATATCCAAGAATTTTCAGTAATTGTGTCTAATTGTGATCTAATTTCAGTAGATTGTTTTTAAATTAGCTTTTTTCCCCTGCAAAATCACTAATTTTTGCCAACAATACTTTACATTTTAAGATACTTGGGCATAGTTACTGCCAATTATACATTGTTGTGGCCAGGGTTGGTGTGATTGAAATCACGATTTTAAATCACGATTTAAATCATGATTTAAATGATTTTAAAATGTTTTTTTTAATAAATCATTGTTTTAAATCTTTTTTTTTTCAATAAATCATTGTTTTTGCATTGTTTGTGGATTCCAATAGACGTACAATTAAAAATATAATGTAATTATAGCGTTAGCATGCTTTAAAATAAATATTTGGAAGTTAGTAAAATAATTTTCGGTTCTTCAATTTTTGGTCCATCACATAGTACAGATACTCCGAATCATCAATTCTTGTCAAATTATAAGAAGAAAGCAGAATATATTTAAAAAAATATATATGATTTGAAGCGTGATGTAAAGCTATCTATTTAAATCATATCTAAACTGGCAAAAACTGATTAGAAATATAAAAAAGTCAAATCAATCAAATAAATCATGATTTATTTGATTATAATTTGATTAATATTTTATTTAATTTAAAAAAATCATTATTTATTCCAACCCTGGTTGTGGCGAAATTACTGTATTGTTTTTAATTGAAATCTTTACTTGATATTTTTGGATATTATTCATTATAATTTTCAAATAATTTTTAGAAATATCTGCCAATTTAAAGACAGTTAACTATAATTACTGCAAACTTTTGAGATTTTGTCAAAATCACTGCCAATTTCTGAAATATCCAAGAATCTGCAGCAATTATGTCAAACTGTCTTTACATTAGCATGTTTTGCTAAATGAAATTTTTGCCAATACTCCACATTTTAAGACACTTGGGGAAATCACATCCAATTTCTGAAATGTCTACAAATTAACAGTATGTAATTGTGTGAAACTGTCTTTAAATTAGCAACATTTTTCCAGTTTCAAAAATTACCAATTTTTGCCAACAATTCTTCACATTTAAAGATACTTGGGTGTCCTTACTGTCAATTTTACATAGTTGTGGCGAAATTATTGCCATCTTAAGACATATTTTGGTAAAATTCATTAAAATTTTCATTTTATATTTGACTAAAATAACTACCAATTTCAAGATAGTTTACTATAATTACTGCCAATTTTTTGAGATTTTGTCAAAATCACTGCCAATTTCTGAAATATCCAAGAATCTGCAGTAATTGTGTCAAACTATCTGTAAACAGGGATTTTTTTTTGCTGAATTAAATTTTTGTCAATACATTTTATTTAATACACTAGGACATCTTTAACCTAGCAACATGTTTACATTTTGCAAAATTATTAATATTTGATAACAGTTCTTCACATTTTCACACTGACCTGTGATATTTGTCACGTAATACCTTTTACTTTTCTGTTATACAATAGCTTTTAAGTTTTGATTATTCAACTATTTTATCTGTGATGTTTTTCTTTCTTTGTAATTTCTTTCTTTTTATATCAGTCATATTTATCATATATTATATTTATTTAGCTTATATACAATACTGAAACCCATTGTCTGGACGAGTGTAAACATTTTTTTTATGTATTGAACATGTATAAAGTAAACTATACATACTTTGGCATGCTTAGTGTCAATTTAATATAGTTGTGGCGAAATTACTCTCATTTTTAAGAAATGTTGGCATTATTACTTGATATTTGCAGATATTTTGGTAAAATTTATTACAATTTTCAGACATTTTACTAAAATCACTGCCAATTTGCCGGCTGCCAACCTTTTAAGATTTTGTCAAAATTACTGCCAAATTCTGAAATATCCAAGAATCTGCAGTAATTGTGTCAAACTGTCATTAAACTGTGATTTTTTTTGCTGAATTAAATTTTTGTTAATACTTCACATTTTAATACACTTGGACGTCTTTAAATTAGCAAAATGTTTGCATTTTGTAAAATTACTAATATTTGACAACAATTCTTAACATTTCCACATACTTTGGCATGCTTAGTGTCAATTTAATATAGTTGTGGGGAAATTACTCTCATTTTTAAGAAGTGCTGGCATAATTACTTGATATTTTCAGATATTTTGGTAAAATTAATTACAATTTTCAGACATTTTACTGGAATCACTGGCAATCTGCCGACTGCCAACCTTTTGAGATTTTGTCAAAATCACTGCCAAATTCTGAAATATCCAAGAGTCTGCAGTAATTGTGTCAAACTGTCTTTAAACTGGGATTTTTTTTGCTGAATTAAATTTGTGTCAATACTTCACATTTTAATACACTTGGATATCTTTAAACTAGTAAAATGTTTGCATGTTGCAAAATTACTAATTTTTGACAACAACTCTTCCCATTTTCACATACTTTGGCATGCTTAGTGTCAATTTAATATAGTTGTGGCGAAATTACTCTCATTTTAAGAAATGTTGGCATTGTTACTTGAAATTTCAGATATTTTGGTAAAATTTATTACAATTTTCAGACATTTTACTGAAATCACTGCCAATCTGCCGACTGCCAACCTTTTGAAATTTTGTCATAATCACTGCCAAATTCTGAAATATCCAAGAGTCTGCAGTAATTGTGTCAAACTGTCTTTACACTGGGAATTTTTTCGCGGAATTAAATTTTTGTCAATACTTGACATTTTAATACACTTGGACATCTTGTAATTAGCAAAATGTTTTTATTTTGCAAAGTTAGTAATATTTGACAACAATTCTTAACATTTTCACATACTTTGGCATGCTTAGTGTCAATTTAATATAGTTGTGGCGAAATTATTCTCATTTTTAAGAAATGTTGGCATTATTACTTGATATTTTCAGAAATTTTGGTAATTTTTTATACAATTTTCAGATATTTTACTAAAATCACTGTCAATCTGCCGACTGCCAACCTTTTGAGATTTTGTCAAAATCACTGACAAATTCTTCAATATCCAAGAATCTACAGTAATTGTGTCAAACTGTCTTTACACTGGTTTTTTTTTTGCTGAATTAAATTTTTGTCAATACTTCACATTTTAATACACTTGTACATCTTTAAATTAGCAAAATATTTGCATTTTTACTGAAATTTTTACTGCATTGTTACTTGATATTTTCAGATATTTTTGTAAAATTTATTACAACTTTCAGACATTTTACTAAAATCACTGCAAATCTGCCGACTGCCAGACTTCTGAGATTTTGTCAAAATCAATGCCAAATTCTGAAATATTCAAGAATCTGCAGTAATTGTGTCAAACTGTCTGTAAACTGGGAATTTTTTTGCTGAAGTAAATTTTTATCAATACTTCACATTTTAATACACTTGTACATAAATAAATTAGCAAAATTTTTGCATTTTGCAAAATTACTCATTTTTGACAATAATTCTTAATATTTTCACATACTTTGGCATGCTTGGTGTCAATTTAATATAGTTGTGGTGAAATTACTCTCAATTTTAAGAAATGTTGGCATTATTACTTGATATTTTCAGATATTTCGGTAAAATTTATTACAATTTTCAGACATTTTACTAAAATCACTGCCAATCTGCCGACTGTCATACTTTTGAGATTTTGTCAAAATCATTGCCAAATTCTGAAATATCCAAGAATTTGCAGAAATTGTGTCAAAGTGTCTTTAAACTGGCATTTTTGTTGCTGAATTAAATTTTTGTTAATACTTCACATTTTAAGACACTTGGATAAAACACATCCAAGTTTTGCAGAATTGTAAGATTAGGAGAAACCTGGATAAATTATATTTTTCCAATTCGCATTATTAAAATGCTCATTATGTATATTGAATCTCATCGTTAAAACTACACTTTAATCGTATGGATGAATAAAATGTTTACATTTTCACTTTATTCCCTATAACCATTGACAACGTGAATAAGGTAAAAAAAATAGGTAAATTCGCACTGTCCTTGAATTGTTCGTTGTCCCCAGACAATGTGACACTTCACGCAAATTCTTCCATTCTGATAACGAATTGGAAAAAATCTTGTATGATACACGTGAATAAAGCAATTTTATCCACAAAATCGCCTCTTGCGTTAAACTGTTTTTTCGTGGATAAAATTCGACTTTATTCACTTATACCATAAATAGCTAATTTAATACTATTCTGGATGGGAGCTAAATTATTATTATTACATTTTTATTATTATTGGATGAGATGTGCCTACACTTTTTATGCCTACATCTACAGTAAAAAAGTATGTTTTTCTTTAATTTCTTTAGTTTGATTTGAGTCTTAGATCAATATTATCAATTATTGCCATACCGTTCTTTGATTCTATAAATATTAAGTAGGTATACGAAGTATATTTTTGCTTAGTTCAACACGGAGCCTGTAAATGACCACATAAATCATTCTCAAACGAAGTTAAATTAATATCAATTAAAGTGCAGTTAGTTTGCAATGCTTCAATTAAAGTCATTAACGTTGATTTAGTTACATCCGTGCGCAATGCACGTAATTTAACCAATAATTGCAGATGGGCATACGATCAACTTCCTGACTTTCCAATCCTACATCCTATGACATCCCCTTGTCATCATTGCGTATTGTTTCTCGATATTTTTTTTTAACTTCCCGCAAACTTTTTTTATCTCCTCTCCGGAGTCTCGTGCGGGTCACATAATTCACGTGCCAGACGCTCGGAAACTGGGAGCAGAATGCGTGGGGATCCGGACGGTCGGCTTTCACCAAGTGTCCAAGACGAGGCACAAATCATCTGTTACACGCGCCGTCCTGCAGACTTTTTTTCCAACCCCACCGACGCGATCACTCACAAGTGGGGCATTATCACAGGCTCAACCAAGGGTCATGCGTTATTATACAGCTGGCCAGTCGGCCAGTAATGATTTATTTCATACGCCGGTAACTCCTCGCCGCTTTTGTAACATGTGACCGCGGTCCATCAGCTCCTTGCATCGACGGTTCTCACACGTGATTGTTATTGTTGTGGTCTGGACGTTTTTATTTATTTTTTGTTCAGTGCATCTAATATTTCATCGGTATGTACCTACACTAATTTGCTGTTATTATCGTGTAAACACAATCTTAATAATTTGTTTGAAATGTGATAAGATAAGTTTATCTCCAATCTTTATCAATTATATGGCAATTCGTCTCATTTTTTTTCGTTTCTCAGTGAGTGAGTTTCTCACCATTTATTATAACGATTATAATTTAAAAACGCAGTGACTATTTTTTAATAACAAAAATGAATACTTAGTACCTACTGTGCTCATTGCACACAAAAAAAAAATTACAACTACAAAATAAGTTGAAACGAATATATTTTACCATTCATTTATAGTATTTCTTTCCTTTTTATAGAATATAATTTTATATTTGTAATAGCAAATTCTTCTAAATTATATTTCCTAATTATTTTTCAAGCCTAAATGACGAAGACATAAAGGTCCTACAAACCTACGAATCAACAGTTGTATGTTCAATTGTCGGCCAAGGTAATATCAAAATTGTTCTAATTGTACCTTATATAAGGAATATTTAGAAAAAATACGACAAAACTAGTGATTTCGGCAACCCAGACTTTAAATAAGATAAAGAAGAATAAACGATTCAAATGAGAATCTATAGCGCTTTCAGTATTTTGGGCAAACTTGAGGTATTCTTGTTTTACACCTTGTGTATATGAATATTTCGTTGATTTTTGTTATACCTACATCACAATTATCAAACAAATATTATTCATTGCAAAAAGCTGTTTCAAAAAACAAATAGTTTTTTTTTCAAATTTTAGACAGCAAATCTCTAATATGTTATTTATAGAATAATATATGTTGTTGGGCACTTCAACGAAATTGTTACCGAAAGTAATAATTGTGATACCTTTTCTTCACTATATTTGTTGGTGACTAAATGTACATTTCGGTCACCACATGACTATAATCATTAGTATACTAGTATTATTATTTATAGAACTTCTTTATACATTTATTTATTGCTTGATATTATTATATTTTATATAATATATAAACAAATATATATTTTGTAGATGTGGTATGACATTTCCTATATATTTCTCTTTAGAAACGATTTATTTTATAGAAAATTTATAGGTTCCGATTGATTAAACTTAATATGTATGAAAAATATCATTTTCTTTTGAATATAATTTCAATTTCGCTCAACCATTGATGAACAAGAATTAAAAAAGAAACTGTGAGCAGATTGTTTACTTACTTAATTACTTAGACAATTGCATTTAGCAAAAGATTCAATCCCATTGAATTAAGTAATAGTAAACATTGTAGCATCTCTAATGATATTTATTCAATTCTGACGTTTTAAACTGACGTTATATACCTCTTAGCAGACGTCATAAGCAGTTATTTATCTTTAAGTGAAATAAAATTTTCTTGATTCCTGGTGAATTTAAAACTTGCTATTCATTCAAAATCAAAATCATCCAACAAAATACCTTTAACTTCGTGGACACCAACTTTCACATTGCTTCTGGGCCTTCATTTGGAACCCCTTCTGGTACGAAAACACTGCAATCGGCCTTTTAAAATTTTGATTTGACAATAAATGTCAGTTTGACTTTTTACCCTCTTGATATTATCAAAGTTTTTCGACAAAATTGAATAAAATATTGTATAAAACACGTGAGTTAGGGATTCACTCGAATAAATTGGCCCACTCGCATCTACTTAACTCACTTGTTATATAAATAACTATTAAATAATAAAGATTGCCAATAAGCCAATAAAGATTGTTCTCTCTCGAAGAACTCAAATAAATTAGCCCACTCGCTCTAACGGGCTCGTGGCCAAAATTTTTTCTCGTTAAAAACTTCCACTTAACTCACATGTAATATAAATAACTATTAATTAACCGCATAATAGAAAAAATCATGTCATTAATTTATTTAAACTATCTGATGGCTTTCTGCTTATATTTATATTAAAAAAAATAGTAGTTATAATACTAACATTGATTTTAGTTTTTCATCAATAGCTCTATGATGATTCTAAGCTAAATTGAACTTGAGTTATTCTACGCAATTATTATACACGGTGAGTAAAAAGTAAGGAACTTCATCCCTAGTGACTTTATGTTTATATTTAGAAAAAAAGTTTTTACCTTACCAAACTTAGCTAAAAACTTTTTTTCTAAATATTACTAATAATTTACTAGTTATTTACTACAATTTGATGATCTTCATTTTTTTTTTGTGACGCGACACTTTTAGATATCGACAATAATTCATCGATACTGTTTTGAATATCAACCTTCACCTCCAATTTTTCTATTAACAAATTTGATAGCATTTTTTGTATCTTCGCTATTATCTTAAAATTCCACGAGGTTGCGTAACCTAAATATCAAAAATATGAATTAAAACAAAATTTAAAAATAATTGAATAACAAAGACTGCCTTCGAAAACAAGTCATAGTTATAAAAATTAGTTAAGAAATACGATTTACTAACGTCAGTTTGTGACAATTTAGACCACTCGCTCTAACGGGCTCGTGGCCAAAATTAGAGACATTTTTTTCTAGTAAAAAACTTCCACTTAACTCAGTCAATAACTTGTTATATAAATAACTATTAATTAACCGCACAATAGAAAAAACAATGTCATTAATTTATTTAAACTATCTGATGGCTTTCTGCTTATATTTATGTCAAAAAAATAGTAGTTATAATACTAACATTGATTTTAGTTTTTCATCAATAGCTCTATGATGATTTCTTTTCCTAGCTAAATTGAAGTTGAGTTATTCTATGTAGTTATTAAACACGGTGAGTAAGAAGTAAGGAACTTCGCCCATTTAGAATTGGAAGAAATGAAATCTTCCATTTCACCTCATTTAGAAAAAAATGTTTTAACAAAAGTTTAAATGTCAGTTTGTGACAATTTTGTGAGTTTGTGACAATATTTGTATAAAATAAAGTTGTAAACTGAACAGTATTAGAAAGTGTTTCAATCTCTAAGTTTTACTCAAATATTTTTGAGAAAATAGGAGAATTTTGTATATCATGAAGCGTTTTTTACTAATAAATATTCTTTATTATAGAAAATAGAAATATAAAATAAATTGAGAAAATAAATAAATAGAAAATAGAGAAATTAATTATGAATATAGAAAATAGGCCAGAAAACGATAATTTACATTCAAATCTAACATTTTCACGACAATATTACGTGCCACTTAACTCACTTGTTATATGAATAACTATTAATTAATTTAAAATATCTAATGGCCTTTTGCTTATATTTACGTTAAAAAAATAGTAGTTATAATACTAACATTAATTTTAGTTTTTCATCAAGAGCTATCTCTATCATGATTTTTTCCTGAGCTAAATTGAAGTTTAGTTGTCCTATGCAGTTATTATTCACGGTGAGTAAAACGTAAGGAACTTCATCCCTAGTAACTTTATTTTCATATTTAGAAAAAAAAATTACAAAATGTCAGTTGGTGACAATTTTGTGAGTTTGTGACAATATTTGTATCAAATAAGGTTGTAAACTGAACCGTATTAGAAAGTGTTTCAATCTATAAGTTGTCCTCAAATATTTTTGAATACACACACGCATTTAAAAAAAAAATAGCCTGAGTGTCCAGAAAACGACAATTTACGTTGAAATCTAACATTTTCACGAAAATATTACTTGCCACTTAACTCACTTGTTATATAAATAATTATTATTTAACCGCAAAATAAAAAAATAAGACGCCAATAATTTATTTTAAATATCTAATAACCGTTTTCTTATATTTAAGTTAAAAAAGTAGTAGTTATAATACTAACACCGATTTTAGTTTTTCATTAATACCTCTATAATGATTTCTTTTCCTAAGCTAATTTGAAGTTGAGTTATTCTTTGTAATTATGATACACTGTGAGTAAAAAGTAAGGAACTTCATCCATAGTGACTTTAACTTTATTTTTATATTTAGAAAAAAGTTTTTACCTTATCAAACTTAGCTAAAAATTTGTTTTCTAAATATTACTACTACTTTACTAATAATGTACTACAATTTGATGATCTTCTTTTTATGCGACACTTTTTGATAATGACAATGATTCATCGATACTGTTTTGAAATATCAACCTTCACCTCCAATTTTTCTATTAACAAATTTGATAGCATTTTTTGTATCTTCACGAATATCTTAAAATACCATGAGGTTGCATAACCAAAATATCTATAAAAATCGAGTTTAATTAAAATAAAATTTAAAATTAATTGAATATCAAAGACTGCCTTCGAAAACAAGTCATAGTTAAAAAAAAGTTAAGAAGTTAAGAAATACGATTTACTATTGTCAGTTTGTGCCAATTTCTCTGTGATCTATTGTCAAAACGACGTTTCAACTCAACCTAGAATGTTTTAGGAAGTTTTAATTTTCACATGGTAGGTATATTATATTTCAACTACTACACTACTTGGTTGTTTTTGTAAGAAAGTTACAATTACGTTGAGATATATTTTTGCATGTGAGTAGGAAAATGCTTTTCTGTATATATTTTTGTTCGGAAAGTGTGGGTATACCATAGTGTGTAATTTATTTTGTTTTTAAATTTAAATTAACAAAAATCTCGAGAACAACTCATTAAAAAAATACGCAAGTTGTTTGTTTGGTGGAGATTCAGTGGACGTTTTGAAGGTTAATTCAATATCAACTTTGTTATTTCAAATAGTGACTTCAAACTTAATAATACATATTTACCTGTATTATTTGCACAACATTTAAATATTACACCACTCTGAACACGATTCTACGTTTATTATGCAAATTTAAAAATGTTTATTAGTTATTAATAGATAGGCTTACTTTTCATCCAACAAATGTCACAACACCTAATTTAAAACTCATTTCCATAATTTCCCTATAATTTACTTATTTGCAACATATGCAACACTATCACAATTAACCTACAGCTATAATTACTAGTCAAGAATCGTTATTATAGCTCTCAACGAGTAAACTAAATAGTAGTCCAGTTTCAATGATTTGTTTTTAATACGTGTTCCATATATTGATACTATTTTTACGAACATTTTATAAACACAAAAAGGAACTAGTAAAAATACAAATAATCTATCAATCCAATCTTATAAAATGTTTGCTAGTTTTTCATTTGGGAGTACGAAGGATTAATAATTTTTTTTCGGTTCGAATTTTCCTAATGTGATATAATAATTCATAACATCAAGAACCATACATATTTGTGAGGCATATTTGTAGAAATTGTCCATAATAGGTTAACCCTCTCAATAATTAATAACTCTGTGTTCGAGTATCGCCATGTAAATGTTTAAATTATTATATTTATTCTCTAATATTAATTTTCAATAAATTTGCTGTGCCCTGCACAGGGTATGCTAAAATTTGGAACAAAATTGATAATTACTGCAGTTTATGTTTTCAATCTAATCGCCTGGGCAGCTCAATTTTAGAATTAAAGATGACAACTTTTGATACGAAATTGTATATTACATTATGAGTCTGAAAATTCAATTAGAATGGTTATATAAAATAAGTATAATATAAAGCATCGTTCATTACTCGTCCAGAAATGGACTTTTTCATGCTTACATGACGTCCCGTGTTAGGATTCGCCTCACACAAGAATTTGTGTGAGGAATGTTTTCAATCTAATCGCCAGGGCAGGTCAATTTTAGAATTAAAGATGACAACTTTTGATACGAAATTGTATATTTCATTATGAGTCTGAAAATTCAATTAGAATGGTTATAAAATAAGTATAATATAAAGTATCGTTCATTACTCGTCCAGAAATGGACTTTTTCATGCTTACATGACTTCCCGTGTTAGGATTCGCCTCACACAAGAATTTGTGTGAGGAATGTTTTCAATCTAATCGCCTGGGCAGGACAATTTTAGAATTAAAGATGACAACTTTTGATACAAAATTGTATATTTCATTATGAGTCTGAAAATTCAATTAGAATGGTTATAAAATAAGTATAATATAAAGTATCGTTCATTACTCGTCCAGAAATGGACTTTTTCATGCTTACATGAAAAATCAATTTCTGGACAAGTGATGAACGATACGTTTTATTATACTTATTGTTATAACCATTCTAATTGATTTTTTTTATTCAGCGCACGGAGAAACATCTGAGATCGGGAAAAGTTTACCATGCGCTGCGCTGTTCTGAAAATGCCACTAGCGCATTTACAGAACGAAAAACGTCGCGGAAAAGTCGGTGTTCGGGAAAAGTTTTCCGTGAGCTGTTCTTAAAATGCAACCTTTACGTCATTGTAAAGACGAATAAATACAAGGTGTTTTCAAATAAGTATAATAAAAAAAAATTATAACGTCATTGGCATTTGCGCAATGCCATCATCATCATCATAATTTTTTTAAATAACAACCCTCACTTGTTCTTGTTTATTTCTGTCTATTTATATAAATTCCTGATTTATTATTCTACATTCAGATGGTTAAATTGGTATATACATGACATGGTGTATTGTGATAAATAGCCAAATATAACAGTGCTTTAATTTAATAATTTAATGTGTGGGAAGTATGCGATAAATCATTTAAAGAATATTTAAAAAAAAATCATCTACCCATCTTTTGCAGTACTTTACTTATTCAAATATAACTTACTTAACTTATGTAACGTATTAAAATAACCTAATATTCACTTCCTTCACTTAGATATTGTTTTGTTAGTTATTATTTTATTATTTTTTTTATTACTTATTTACTCAATTACTTATTCACAGGATTATACACTGTAAAAAGTATTAACAATAAGCAATGATTTTACATGAATTGTTGGGATATTTTTCAAACAAAATATTTATATGGCCTTAAGATTTCAATTTTATTTACTGAATATATTTGAAGACATCCGACATTTACCTTGCATTCAATTTTAATACATCGTCCTTCACGCTTTAAGTATGCATATATTATAAATCAACTTTTCGGATCCCCGCCACACTTAGATTGCACAATTTCGTCGCTTGAATGCTGCAGCGATGAATGAGATTTATATACCTACCTACCTACATGTTGAAATTCAAACCATAGTATACTGGTAATATATTATATCCAATAAGTAATTACTCATAACTAATGGATTAGGCATTTTAGCGATTGCAAAATTGAATTTATGACTATATGTAGAAACTACTCTGCTTAGCATATTGGAACGAAGTCATATAAGTAGCACCAATTTCGATTAGACAAACTTAGGTGTGCTTAATTTTCGCAGTTATTATGGAAATTAAGCTATAATAAGAAACATACAGTTTTTTGTTTATTTTTTTAATCATTTTTTGGGCTTCACTGTGGTATTGTCTGCTGAGGACTTATATAGCCACGATAAATTTTTGAAACAATTTTTTTTTACAATTAAAAATTAAAATATGGTCGATATTTATAACCAGTTAACAGCAATTAGCAAATCTACCAATGTTAAAATCAAATTTAAAAAGTATATATGGTTCAGTTAAATTCCAGAAATGCTATTTTCATGTAATAGAAATTAAAAATTGCTCTCAAAAATTACTGAAACATACAATTTAGTGTTCTCAAACGATATTTTTTTCTGTAATGAATATTCCATTAATGTCAACTTGTTGATCAGCTTTGGATTCAGAAAAATAATCTCTGCCAGAAAAAAAAATAAGAAAATATATATAACCATTTGAAAAAAATTAAGTTGACTATCGCTGAAATAAAATTTGGTTTTGCAATAAAAAAACAAAATTAGAGACTCATGTAGAAAATGTGGGGCCATTTAATTTTGTTTTTGTTTTATTGAAGTCGTCCAATAAATAAATGCGTTATGGTCAGCGGCGTTTTTTAGGAGACACTCTGTATATATACAGGGTGTTAATACTAAGTTGTAACACCCGAAAATGGCAGTTAGAACTCATTGAAACAAACAACTTTTCTTAGTTAAAATTTTTGAATTGGAGCCCAAGTTCATAGTTATTGGCGTTCTTTTGTTTTTTCGAAAAATCGTCATTACTCCCTTATTTTAAGGAATATTTAAAAAATACAAAAACGTTCAACATGCGCTTTCGGTTCTCTAAAACATTTGTATTTACAATTATTTTCTATTTAATCAAATAACAAAATGGCGACCGATCAAAAATTTCTAAGCAAGATATTTTGAAAACCAATCGATCGATTTTTGAAAATAAAACATTTATGAAATCCTTGAACTATCTTATAACATTTGTCTGTTTTGATAATTTAGCATTTTTATACACAAATTATGCAAAATACACACACAACTGATAAACGTGACAGAAACTTTTTTAAGATGAAGCAGAAATTTCTGAATAACAAGATCAAAAAGAATTTAAATTTGAACGTACAAACTAGAAAACACGTGCCTCAACTTGTTTAATGGCCTAACTTAAGGTTAGCCTACTTTGTTTTAAATGATTTTTGCAGTTTGTTAAAAGTTATCTTGAAATTCAATTTGAATTAAAATTTATTTTGGACAGATCGAAAAAAAATGTTTCAGACAAATGTTATAATATAGTTTAAGGATTTCATAAATGTTTTATTTTCAAAAATCAATCAAGTGATTTTCAAAATATCTTGTTTCGAAATTTTTCTTCGGTCGCCATTTTGTTATTTGATAAAATAGAAAATAATTGTAAATACAAATGTTTTAGAGAACCGATAGCGCATGCTGAATGTTTTTGTATTTTTTAAATATTTCTAAAAATAAGGGTGTAATGACGATTTTTCGAAAAACAAAAGAACGCCAATAACTATGAACTTGGGCTCCAATTCAAAAATTTTAACTGAGAAAAGTTGTTTGTTTCAATGAGTTCTAACTGCCATTTTCGGGTGTTACAACTTAGTATTAACACCCTGTATATTGCATTAAGTAGTTAAGTATTCAATAAGAACATATGGTGTGCATTTTGATCGCTACCTTCGTGGACAACAGTAAACCGGTTTCGACCTGGTGGGTCTCATCAGTACAGTGCGTCCGAATGTAGTTACCAATAGGCTAATTGGATTTCACCATGAGATGGCACTTACATGCTTCTCTCAATCAATATTTAAATATAATATTATATTATAATTAAATAAATAAATAAATTAAAATTAAATATATATAAAAATATATATATATATATATATATATATATATATATATATTGTCAAAGATACGGTAGTTAAAATATCTATCTACGAAATTATAATTGCTATTTTTACGCTCTCGCGTTTGTGCTATTCTTTTGTGTCCTTTTGCTATTCTTTTGTGACGCAGAATACGTTATTTGAGGTGTATTGAAAGGCGAACAAGTATTCAAAGGCATATAATTAAAATATATGGCGTGTTTAATTTACACACTAATAATATAGAAAAAATAGAAAAAGTAATTATGTGGGAAAATAATCAGTTACAAACATAATGTGACATCAGTCGAAGGTATATTTAAGACACGAAAGTAATTAGCATACATCCTATTAATTTGTTTTGACCTCAATAAATATCTACCTATTTAACTAAACATCTATTATTTTTGTCATCATAATATGTCATCACGGGACATTATAAGTAAAATATGGTATGCTTTTAATTTTTTTTTAATTCCTATTCAATAAAAAAAAAACATCAGCCTCAAAAGGATTAAGGCTCATTGCTATTATTATTATTACGAAATGTAAACTAATAAACGTGTACAATTGTATGTCCAGATATTTAGATGATTTTATCATGATTCAGTTTTAGATCTCACGAGTATTTAATTCTTATTAATATCAACTTCATTTGCATAATTGTTATAATGTTTAAGTTGAAACGATAAAACAAATATTTTATCATGAACCTGTTTTAGATCTAACGAGTATTTAATTCTTAATAATTTCAACTTTATTTGCATAATTGTTATAATGTTTTAGTTTAAGTTAAAATAATTAAAAACGTTTTTTACGTAATTTCTATATAGAACTTACTTGCCTGTTACATTCCAACTTTTTCCCCATTTCTTCTCTTGTTTCGCAGTTCTTATTTAAAATCATTTTTATTTTTAAATTAGTTGAAATAAATACAACAGAATAGCCTGATTTATTTTTCCAGTACTTTTGAGTATAATTTCCACTGTAACTTTTTTAAATTTCCAACAATAATGATTTTTAGACATGTGCACTTTTTAAAATAGACGCCTCAATTGTTTTTATATCATGTTTATTTTAATCGAAAAAACTCTAATTCTAATAGAACTGTAGATCTAAACTCAAAATTCGAGAACTAATTCAACTAATTTCCAACATACCAAGTATATTACAAAAAAACCTAATGGTGCTTCAGCGCTAAATTGGACTACTAATTTTTTATATAGTCTTGGGCAAGTATCGAACTTATGATATCGAGATATCGAAGCCTTAACTCACTAAACCACACGGACTTTATTGCAAGCTTGATGAATATTATAAAATATTGTGGTTATATTTATAAATTCTGCTGCCATTTAATTAATATTTGAATATAAATTTGTTACGATAATTTTTAAATCCTTAATCTAGGATTACTGCAAAAAAATTAATGATGGATATGACATATGGAAAACGCGTATCAAAATTCTATCTAATCAGTTGTTAAATTGACGTAGTAAATTGAGCAATTAATTAAATTGATCGATTTTACGAGACACTGATTTAATTAAACACGGAACGCTTTCGCACTAGTAAGCTATGCACTTTGCTGAAACGAGGCGGTCATTGCGGTCAGCGCGGTTATTGTTTAATTGTCTATGGTATTTAATTGCATCCACAGTAATTACAACACCCACCACAATATTAAGTAAAGCGACATCGAGTTTCTCTAATTGGCATTTATCCTTGTATTGCCAGTTAAACGAACCGTTCTAGTTTCGCTTCCAGTTAGTAACATTGTATCGCCGTCCAACCAACTAATTAATTTGATAATGATAATTGATAAAATGTATTTGTTATACTCTATTTTAAACATAAACAATTATTGTTGAGCAAACAATGCTCAGGTTAACTACGGTCAGAATGATATTGCAGCAATGCCAAAAATAAGGACATATACGAGCCCTTTAAAACCAAAGTGGTGTATCTCAGTTTTTTTTTAAATTAATTCAGATAAGTTCAAAAACATACAAAGGATGATCTTGTAGTGTGGTCAAGGTCAACTTGTATGGAATTGATTAGCAAGACTACGAGATTATTGTGCCGATGAGAATCAAGAATATTTTTGAAAAAGGTATCCAAGGAAATAGGAGAAACGTAATAATAAGTATTACGTTTACGCAATTTTATAAGTATTACGTTTACGCAATGCCAAAAATAAGGAGCCCTTTAAAACCAAAGTGGTGTAACTCAGTTTTGTTTTAAATTTATTCAGATAAGTTCAAAAACATACAAGAGATGATGTTGTAGTGTGGTCAAGGTCAACTTTTATGGAATTGATTAGCAAGACTACGAGATTATTATGCCGAAGAGATTCAAGAATAGCTTTGAAAATGGTATCCAAGGATGTAGGAGAAACGTAATAATAAGTATATTTGTGATATAAAACTGTAATCAAAATATTCTTCTCACAATATCTGTATAATCTTATAAATATATATCTTAACAGAAATTTATAAATCTTACAATGTTCCTAGTATATTTCTGGACTTGTCTGAATTAATAAGAAAAACGGAGTTTAAAAACACTTTGATTTCAATGGCTCCTATATTATAAATGCAGCATAAAGGTTTGAAATAGAACGTTTGAAATAGAAAAAGATATAAATTTTAATTCATTTAATTTTATCAATCCAATGAATTAAAAAGAAAAACGGAGTTGAAAAACACTTTGATTTCAACGGCTCATGTATTATAAATGCAGCATAAAGACGTTTTAAATAGAAAAAAAAAAAATATATATATATATATATATATTTTAATTAATTTTATTTCATCAATACAATATGTCTTAATAAGAGGTCTTCATTACATAAACAAAATCATAAAGACACAATGCAATATTTCAAGAAAATGTCAAAAATGTGTACTTATTAAAATACACCTGAATCTATAGTAACATCAGTTCCCACAAAATGTAAATGATTTCAACTTTTCATTGGTTCTGTTTGCTATTTTCGCGAATTAGTTTTTTTATTCTTATGAAATTGAATCAAAATGTGCATCAGTACCCACAAAATATAAATAATAATTCAAATTTTCATTTGGTCATGATCAGGTTTTGTTTGCTACTTTTGCTAATTATGTATTTTCCTTTTTATGAAATCTAATAAAAATGTGCATCAGTACCCACAAAATATAAATATTCAAATTTTGATCTGGTCATGATCAGGTTTTGTTTGCTATTTTCGCTACATAATTTTTATTCTTATGAAATCGAATCAAAATGTGCATCAGTACCCACAAAATATAAATAATAATTCAAATTTTCATTTGGTCATGATTAGTTTTCGTTTGCTTCTTTTGCTAATTATGCATTTTCCTTTGTATGAAATTATAATCAAAATGTGCATCAGTACACACAAAATATAAATATTCAAATTTTTATCTGGTCATGATCAGGTTTTGTTTGCTATCTTCACTAATTCGTTTCTTATTCTTATTAAATCGAATCAAAATGTGCATCAGTACCCAGAAAATACAAATAATAATTCAAATTTTTATTTGGTCATGATAAGGTTTTGTTTGCTACTTTTGCTAATTATGTATTTTCCTTTTTATGAAATCTAATCAAAACGTGCTTCAGTACCCACAAAATATAAATATTCAAATTTTCATTTGGTCGTTATCAGTTTTGTTTGCTATTTTTGCTAATTATGTTTTTTCCTTCTTATGAAATCTAATCAAAACCTGCCTTTTATAGATTTGTTTCTGTAAGTTCTTAAATATGTGTGCAAACATCGCGTGCTCGTTTTAATCAATTGCCATAACCATTTATGTCCACGTCAATTACCACATGGCGTCTTGCTGTAATATTTAATATCATTTTTGTATATGGAAGTTGCCCAAATTATGTAACACGGACTTCGCGTGGTGATCATAATTGCGTGTAGATTTAATCGCTTTGATAGTCATGTTGACGAAAATTATTACATGCACAATTACGCCCGCTTTAGAACTCCTTGCAATTAAAAATATCAAAAAAACACCGCACGATATTTATTAGTAAAATTCTTAATTACTGACATAAAAGTTATGACATAATTGAGAATTAATGCTCGTATTTATTTCGATGGAATATTTTTATTATATTTAATTATCAAAACCTCGTAATTGTAAAATTTTATTCACTTTTTTTAACCGTTTTCGAATTATTGCGTCTCCATTAAAGTTATGCTCAACACATTTTTTTTTAAGAATCTGCCTTATCTGATCAATAAAGTTTCTAAGACAAATACAAACTGATATTCTTATGTTTCACTAACTCACAGTTTTTAACAAACTGTAGATTGAATTACTAAAAATAACATTAAATTTTTAATCATTAATCAATCAAGTATATTTTATATTATAATTTGACTAATTTGTTTTTGCTAAATAAAAATAGCAAATAAATTTTGTACTCAATAGATACTCAATTTAATGGCAACATTGCCCACTGTCATAAAACATAACCTCTTTTTTTTAAATATAACCTATTTTTTTCAAGTCCAGTGACTTTTTACATTGGCCAACAATACTGTCACCCTAACAGAGCCAACTTAGTTAAAAATAAAAAAAGAAACAGAGTTTACATCATTCCAATAATACGCTTCATTTGACCTCGCCTGTGTTGTGCACGACTCATGTTTCTTTCATACTCGCTCACTAATTTTCCCAAAAAATCTGTGCCAATACCCCATTAAATGTCATTAACTGCATTCGATTGCAAATGACGAAATTGCAAAGTATTAGAAATGCCTCGACGGATTCACCTTGGGTGCGTTGAACGTACTGAATTAATCTCAGGCGCGCTTTATGATTCACGTAGCGCTTTCGATAAAATTTGTTGAGCAATCCTCGTGCAGACAAGTGCACCTCTTAGAACAGAGGGAACGCCAGATGCGAAATTGGGGTTTTATGGAGATGAGTCTTTATCTGCGAGTATGGCAAATGTTGGTTTGTATGAATAATCGGAAGCTTGCTTTCACGAGTTGTGACTGGAAATCAATACACATGAATTATCACTTAGCGGTTTGTTAAGGCATGGCATTGCATAAATTTATTTGCAAATACGTAATATCTAACAACACAAACACTTAGTTTTATTACTATTTATAATTTTTTTTTTAATTTGTATTTAATCCAAAATTTAGTCCTTGGACGATTGAGTCTTATATAAATTTGAATATATAAAAAACTTACTATAAAATCAACTTTATTCTTGCTGTCATGATGAGTTTGCTTTTACTTAAATCCAGGATTTAAGCAAAGGGTGCTGAAATCTCATATGACATAACAAAAGTCATATTTAATACTAGGTATAAGTCAAGTGGAGTATTAATTGGATCGCGTAATGCAGAAAGCTACCAACCCACATTAGAACTAAAACGAGATATCAGACTTTACAGTTTTTATTGTTATAATAAATTATTGACAACTTTAAATTAATTTTCATATTTTCAATATGTTTTAAAACTAATAAATTAAAATTTTGAGCAAAATATTATCCTGTAAGATTTAAATTGTGCTAAATATGGCGGTGTTTGAGGGTTGGTAGCTTTCTGCTCTTTGTAAAAACAATAAAATAGAAATAAAAATTAACAAAAATGCCAAACTTAGTTTTTTATTAATTAGTTATACAAATATAACAACAAACGAAACATTATTCCTATATGGCGTTTATTCTGCATCAATTTCAAAATCCAACTCTTCAACATTATGGCCGTCGACATCTTCAATAATATTGGCATTTCTAAAATTTTCATAAAATAATCTTGCATCTGACGTCATTAGGTTCAGCATTTCGCTAAGTTTTGTAATTTTGCTTCTGCGATGGGTTTTCCATTTTTCCACAGTAGTATCAAGTCTTGGAAAATATCTTGTCTGTAAGGTCTCCCACGGATATTAGAATCGATTTTTTTTGTAAGGGTTTGAAACTTCATTCTGTTTCATCATTAATATAAAAGTTGCTTCTTTTTCAATTTTTATTTGTCTTACTTTTAACCAAATATTTTTTTCCTTGCTATCTATAATTTTCCTATTAACATTTTTTTTATATATTTGTAATTCCCATAAAATCTTTTGCAGCTATTTGAGCGGCTATCAAATGTTGTTTTTTCCTACACGTTTTCATAATTCCTATATAATCGTCAGGTGTATATAATCTTTGTTGGCATTTATAGTGGATTCAATATCGCTAAAATCTGTACCGTTCGGAAGGAAACTGTGTCCAAAACAAAGATATTTTACACAAATACTTTGAAGACTTGTTTTTACACTGTGTAAGACTGATTTCAGCAATAAAATCAATTTTATGTTGCGATTCTGTCCTCTGCAAGAATCGCACTATAGAGCTAGATGCTTCATTCTTGCTGGCAAGTGACTTTTAATATGTTTTAAAAGGCACGAACCGATTTCTTGGGCCCCTCTTCCAGTTATTTATCCCTCTATCCAAACGTAACAATAACCGCAGCTTTCTTCTGTTCTTCTGCGTTATAAATCCAAAGTTGGCGCTTATAAAATACTATTCCTGTTGGAATTAAAGGTCGTGGTAACGTCTTTTCTAGGTCAAAACTTAAACACTCATGTTCTGCAGATTCCTTAGCTATAGAAAAATCGGTTCTTCTCATTTTCTGTGCTTCTTCCGCTATTTTTAAAAGTTTCTGACGTTCTTGAAGAAGTTGTTTTTTTCGCTCCTCATCCGTTTCATTGTCAATTTTAATTTTTAGTGTATCGCATTTATTGCACGTATTAAATTAAATTTAGTGTAAAATATGTGTTTATAAGACATCAAACTAATTGGGCGAGCCTCTTCTTTTCTGTAAATATCATATATTTTTTGTATGGTAATTCCACAAGGTAAAAATTGAGCACCAGTCTGCTCTCTTCGATAATGTGAAACGTATTTTGGAATTTTGTTGATATGATCAACAACAGCTTGAACCTTTGCTTCTGGCAACTTATTTTTTCCATCTCGTTTCAGACCTCATTGATCGGAAATTGGAGCCCGTCCATGAATTTTTTTAAGAGCAGTGTTCACTCTACATGTAGTGATACCAAAGGTTTTAAGAAACATTTCTTTACAAACTTCCACATTTTTTAATTGGTAAATTCTGGAAAACTTTCTTTTTTCTGTGTTTGTACCGTACTTTCTCTTATTTTCTGTTTCGAGTACGCTTGCTGCTAGGAAATTGGTTTGACTTTTATATGATTTTAAAGACCAAATTCTATAAAATTCATTGCCAGGTTTCAACAGATAGATATTTGGCACAATTTATTGCAATACAGTTGCAATTTAAAGTAACCAATTCTTTTGACTTTACCTCAATGCCCTTGTAGTTATAATACGATTCGTTTTTATTTTTCTTATTTTTTTCTTTTCTCGATTTTGGGTTGGAAATTTTCGTTTTCGACCTTTGCGTGGACGACCTTCTGGTTTTGTAGCGTTTCATTTTCAATAGAACTGTTAGTATTATACGTAAGATCTAGCATAGAGTTCTCTTTATTTTCTGAAAAATAAATTAAAATATTTGCATTTATAAAAAATCTAAGTAATAAAATTTGTGCTTTACCTAATTCATTAAGAAAATCACATGTAAATGAGTTTGAAGGAGCCATTTCCATGTTATTTATCAAATTTTGTTACACAGATGCGAAACTAACTCCAAAATTAATAATTCACACTGTCAAACTCTCTTTTTCTTGCACAGCCGCCTATTTATAATAATCTAGTAGACGCATTAAAATAATTTCAGGAATATGGTTTATAAAACTGGACAAATTTGTTGAAAATAATAAAAAGATCTTTAACAAATCATAAATAAAACGTAAAACAGGCAAAGCTACGTGGGCTGGTCGCTTTCTGCAAAATTAAATAATGAATATTAAAAATGTAGTGAAAACGTTTGCAACATTTTTACAATTTAGTATAAGCCTGATCTTTCTAAGACTAAAACAGAAAGAAAAGCTCAAATTTATACGTACAAAAACAGTGTTAATTCATTTTTTATATTTTGTGGGTTGTTAGCTTTCTGCATAACGCGATCCAATTGTTATTAAAGATGTGAGGCTCTGCATTGCCTCCTGGATACAGGTATGTTTAAAATCGTAATATCAAAATCGTCAAAATCAATCGTCATCAAAATGTTTTAAATCGTAATATCAAAATCGTTAAAGTGAACTTTATTTTAAACAATTTATGCAAATTTAAAATTTTTGTCACAGTTTAGTTGTTACTACTAAATTTCAATTCTGTTCCTGTCAAAATTCGTACCAGTGCTAAAAATTTCAGTTATATCGAATATTTTTGGATTACTGCCAAATTTTGAATTATTACTATCAAAGTATTATTTATTTTCGGCATTCAAATTTGTCAATGAAAGTTAACATTTCAAGGATAACTGTACAAATTTTAATTGTTTCTGTATGTTTTTAATGTTCTTGTCAAAATTCGTACCATTGCTAAAAGTTTAAATTATATCTAAATATTTTTGGATTACTGCAATTTTTTTAATTATTACTATTAAAGTATTATTTATTTTCGGCGTTCATTTTTGGCGACCAAAGTTGATGTATGATCTTTAATTGTATCTATTGCTCAAACTAATTTTAAGTTAAAGCTGACTTTATCATCATTATGGAATACATGTAGCAATTTTATTTTAATGCCGACCTCATAAAGTTATTATGAAACTACCCCAGTTCCAATTACGTACTGTTTTCTTATCAACAAATACCCATAACTTATACGAGTTTTTATCACGTCTGTGAGGATATGCCGAATTCATTGCATGAATTACGCCTTCCTGTCTCCTTGGGTTATACAAATTTTATGGCTGTTTACTCCTAGTCAAGATGCGGATTGATCGGGCTCTAAATCGGGTGTAGCATTTCGTTATGCAGAGCAAATGTTTTGCAGGCCGATCTCGGTGCATTGTTGGACCGCAGTAAATTGTTCAAGTGGGTCAAGCGAATGCAATCACTGCAAATCGGTTCGGCGTAGGTGAAGCGCTTTGCTCGTAAATCCACCCCTTTGTAGGGGTAATCGCGTTTGCCGGCAGCGCTGATTGCCGCGTGGAATTCAATGTCTGCGACTGGAAGAAACATAATGTAATTAGGCAAATGCGGTCATGCATAAAATACAAAACAAAATATCAGAAGGAAATTAAAGTGAAGGCAAAATACAATAAAACCAACACAAATAAACTCTCTAACATTTTTATTTTTAACTAAGTTGGCTCTATTAGGGTGACAGTATGTTGGCCAATGTAAAAAATCACTAGACTTGAAAACTAAAGGTTATACTTAAAAAAGAGGTTATATTTTATGCCAATAGGTAATATTGCCATCAAATTGAGTATCTATTGACTACAGAATATATTTGCTATTTTTATTTTACAAAAGCAAATCAGTCAAATTATAATATAAAATATAGTTGATGATTGGTTTACGTACCAATAATTAAAAAAACACTTCAATGACTGAAGCAATAATTTAAATATTTTAATATATGAATTAGGCAACGTTGTTAAAAATCTGTCATTTAATAATTTTTTCACTGTCAGATCTTTTTTGTTGGTGTTCATGTGTAAAACTTAATGAAATATAAAGTGTATAAAAGTATAAAAATAAAACCACAGCCTTCTTAGTTAAAAATAAAATGGAACAGAGTATAACTTTTTCACAAAGACATTTATTAATTATTATTATATTAATATGTATTAATATTAATTGCTACAGCCTACAGCCTACAGCTACAGCCTACAAAGTCGATAACAACCCCTTATACAACAACGACAAATTTAAGGAAATCAACAAATGGCACCAGGAATTTACAAACGATAAATCACACGAGCGGGACATCGAAATCACTGAAGACGAATATTATGAGATCCTCTACAGTGGAAAAAACAGTTCACCCGGACAAGATAACATCACAAAAGCCATCCTACGAAACTTAAATCCGACCATCCATAACTACATCCGGAAAATATACAACTATTGTCTAAGTAACACCCACTTCCCCGAAGAATGGAAAACTGGTGTAATAATACCTATCAAGAAACTCAACTGTGACCCAACGCTGATAAGCAACTTCAGACCCATCACCCTACTACCAGTTATGGGAAAAAACCTAGAAATCTACATCAAAAATAAAATAGAGGAAGCAACGACAGGAGTTGTGCCACCTTACCAATTTGGATTCCGCAAACAAAAGGGTACAACACTCCCCATCACCATCGCGCTAAACAACATACAACACAACTATAAACTAGGCAATGCAAGTGCATGCCTAATGCTAGACATCAACAAAGCATTCGATAGCGTATCCCATCCATCACTCATATATAAACTACACGCAGTCCAGGTACCAAAACAACTCACCCTGTTAGTAAACGAAGTGCTGAAAAACCGCAAAAGCAAAATAAAAATAAATAATCATCTCTCCGACCCGTTTGGAATTGAACAAGGTGTCCCACAAGGTTCGCCCCTATCGCCTACATTATTCAACTTGTACTGTCACGATATATATAATGCAAACCCTGAATATTTCAACCCCAACTGTTACATCCTACAATACGCAGATGACACAGCGTTAATATCACACCATAACTCCATTGACAAAGCAGTAAATCAATTACAAAGCCTTATCAACAACACCACAGAATGGTTCCTTAATTGGCGACTACTACCAAACCCAGAAAAATCTCACCTCCTACTACATCACCACCGAATCGAAACCAATTCACCTTACATCACCCTCTTAAATCAAGACGTCTTCCCTGAATCATCGGTTAAGTATCTGGGAATAACCATAGACAGTGCCACCACACTACAAGAACACACGTCTTACATCAAGAAACAAATAACAAAACGAGCGAAATATTTCAACAGCCTAAGGCTAAATAACTCTGGCATAAACATAAAAACGGCTTCGCGTATCTACAAAGTCACCTGCAGACCACTTCTGGATTACAGCTGCATAGCGTACCTCAACTCCAACAAGAGCGTCCTCACCAACTTAAAAAGAGCAGAGACTATTGCACTACGTAAAATAACTAAACTGAGACACCCTCATAACCCAGTGCACAATCCATCCAATCAATTACTATACAACAAGACCCGCATACAACCCATCCAAGAAAGAATAAAATATCTGTCACAGCGATTCATCAATAAAGACTCAAATAAAACCATCATCACTCAATTCACCCCAGCCACCACAGACATCTGGAAAAGAAAAAAACCCAAAGCCACCATTAAAGAGATACTGTATTCCCTGGAAATGGACTAAACCAAGGACAATGACCATCAAGGGCGGAAGGACTCCGGTCGATAGCCCTTTGCCAGGACCAAAACATCTAATACCATACCAATATATACATAAATATTACGAAATGTAGCCCTGGCAATAAATTTCTTATTCTTATTCTTCTATTAATTATTATTATATTATATTAATTATGTATATTTTAACCACCATGGGTCATCTTCAGTGGAAACTTTTGTACCTACCTTTCTTTTCAAACTTTTCATTAAATAATTTTGAATTCATTTTTTTTTTACTTTTTAATTAATTGTGAGGATAACTTTTTTATATAAAAATTAAGTATCAAAGCAAACCTAGCAGCAAAAACTCATTTTGACTGAATTGGTCTCTGGATTTATTTTTATAAAATATCATTTTATACTCAGTTATATACTCTGATACTTAATTTGAATATATTTTAATATTTCTGTAGACTTCAAATTATGTCCCTTACCACCACTGTAGAAAATGGTGGTACAAAATCTTGCCATTGCTTGGCACTATAATTAAAACATTTTAAGTGCAAGTGGTTTTTGAATGTTAATTTCGAGGCGCCTCGAGATAATGACTTGTCTAATAATGCAATGAAATACGAACACAAGCACGAAATATTAGGAACCTGTTTTAAATATGGCCGTGACATTACGCAGTGTTTGCGCAACAGCAATGAGAACATTGCATAATTTCAACCACAAATCGACGAAATTCAATGCCATGACATATAAACGCCACAAACTGCAACGTTTTTGCACTTCCAACGGCAGTGTTGACACACTCTTCTGCACTTGCCACGAAACGACGGCAATTATCTCGTAATTGGGGATTTTCGTATAAGTGTATCGTTACAATTTCAATGTCAAAGAGATTGCTTAAATGCGAGTTGCTTAAGGAGAACCTTCGTGTCAAATTAATATAATTTAGGACAATTAATAATGGACCCACGCTCTCCAACTGGGTATTAGTGTACACCCAGGTATTAGTGTACACCCAGGTATTAGTGTATACCTAGGTATTAGTATGTGCTTTGATTACATAAAGTTGTATGTGATTATAGATATTTCAAACTGAGTATTGTGTATAACCAGATATTAGTGTATACCCAGGTATTAGTGTATACCTAGGTATTAGTGTGTGCTTTGATTACATAAAGTTGTATGTGATTATAGTTATTTCAAACTGAGTATTAGTGTATACTCAGGGATAAGTGCATACAAGGTATTAGTGTATACCTAGGTATTAGTATGTGCTTTGATTTCATACAGTTTTATGTGATTATAGTTATAGCTAGATCTTAATCTCTTATGAACCATATTTTGGATTATAAATATCACAATTTCTCGTACGAAATAGATTTATTTTAAATTTATGGAGTTAACACAGTTTTTAAAAATGATCTAAATAGACTCACGCTCTCCAACTGGGTATTAGTGTATACCCTGGTATTAGTGTATACCAAAGTATTAGTGTGTGTTTGATTACATAAAGTTTTATGTAATTATAGTTATTTCAAACTGGGTATTAGTGTATACCCAGGTATTAGTGTATACCTTGGTATTAGTGTGTGCTTTAATTAGATACAGTTTTATGTGATTATAGTTATCGCTAGATCTTAATCTGTTATGAACAATATTTTGGATTATAAATTTCACAATTTGTCGTACGAAATAGATTTATTTTAAATTTATGTAGTATTATTAATAATAATGACAGTAACCAATTAGGCCAATTAGGTAGAGGAGCAGTAGGGATTATTATTGATAATACGAATAATAGTAAAGTAATAATGATAATAATAAGATACATAATTATTGAGTTCCACACTGTACTTTGGCCCTTCTTCAGCTACTATTTACTGCCCCTAAATAAATTATTGTCAATCAATACTCTGAAAATTACAATTTCTTGATTTGTTGGTGAGGTTAGTCACATAAATGTTGAAATTAAAATTAAGGAAATTTATCGGTTCCAAAAATTAAAATAGTTTCATCTAAAGTGTAAAGATTAATAATGTACAGCATGGGGGCCTTGGAAAATATAAAAGTTCTCTCTAAATATAATAATGATAATAATAATATACATTATTATTGAGTTCCACACTGTACTTTGGCCCTTCTTCAGCTACTATTCACTGCCCCTAAATAAATTATTGTCAATCAATACTCTGAAAATTACAATATCTTGATTTGTTGGTAAGGTTAGTCACATAAATTTTGAAATTAAAATGAAGGAAATTTATCGGTTCCAAAAATTAATATAGTTTCATCTAAAGTGTAAAGATTAGACAATGTACAGCATGGGGACCTTGGAAAATATAAAAGTTTCAAAAAAGTTGCTCAATTTAGTGGTCAATATATTAGAGAATACCAGAAATGTCAACGTACTTTCCGAGATATTCGACAAAATCTGAAATCTTGCGATTTCGGTTTTATTTTTTAAGTTTAAGTTATTTGAAAAGGTGTAAAAAACAACAGGCACTTTCGCATTGCCATATTTTTAGCCATATTAAGCGTTTACAAATTTTCAGAACAACGTTTCGTTTTGAAGAAAACATCATAATTTTTTTTTATACAGGGTCCATCATTTCACCTCCCGTCTTCAATAGCTCAGTTACTAATTGAGTTAGGATTTTGATATTTTGCAGACTTCAGTTGCATTCTAGGGTGTATTTCAGGAAAATATTTTTGATTATACAGGGTGTCCCAAAAAAGTGTGATGTCATCATGATGCATATTTTTAGATTGCATGGTATATTTATTATTACTTATTTGGGTGCCTTTTATAGATACCTATATACCCATAAAATTTTATTGAAATCGGTTAAGTGACATTAGCACAAAAAAATAAAAACTGAAAAAAATCAGTTTTGCACCATTGGTTAAGAAAATTAATAAGGGATAAAAATAGTGCCTCGTTTATAAAACCATGCAAGGTACTCATTAAATAAGGTCTAACAGTTGCGTAAACCAAGTTTTATTGATATGCATTATACAGAGTGTCCAAAATTTAGTGTCAAACTTTTCAAACTTTAAAGCACTTTATTTTTCTTATTTTAAATTGGAACCCCAGTATATTTTTATGTAATTCCATGCGGAATTAAAAGACAAACATTTTTCCTAATTACAACCATATCTCAATTCCTAACACATTCAAAGATATTTGCAGAAAACTCGTTTTATCAACAATTCCAATGGCCATTTTAATTAATCAAAATCGAAGTGTTCAAAGCTATTTGATTTAATTCATTCGATTTAATCAGGGCTATATTAATTTGTTTTTAAAGATTTAAATTTAATAATTTTATTCAATATCCATGTAGGTAGACACAGTTTTCAAATATGATCAAAATAGACTCGCGGAACCTCGAAACGGATTTTTTTGCTAAAATCTTGACGAAAATGTTCATGAATAAATACGTTCCTGCTACACTTACATGGAAAAAATTAAAAATCTTCTGCAGTGGAATACTTGCTTATTTTCTTATTGAAGCTGTAGTCCCATGATCGATTGTATATGCATGTTTTTTTTTTTTCAATTACGTACTTCATGGTTTACCCGCACTAATTTTTCAGCATAATTTTTAAATCCTTTATATTTTAACTTCTACTGACCATTGTAAGCCATTTGGCGTAAACAAATAAATTACTATTACTATTACTATTCCTATTCCTATTACAAAATTTGCAGGTTTTCAAATATTTTTTTGCCCCCTAATTTTGACCGAACGAGCCGTTCTCAGGTACTGTCACTATAATTGTCAAGTGAAGTTTATTTCAAAATGCCAAAATTTTCTAATCAAGAATTAACAGAAATTGTGTTGGTATATGGCCGAGCTTTTGGAAATGCCGCAGAGGCCCGTAGATTGTACAGTGCACAATATCCTGAACGTGTTTTGCCTAAGAGGCAATGATGTACCTTTATGACACCGTTGCCATCACAACAAACGATTTTATCGCTGCACACCTTTAACCATAGGCGGGTATGCGTTTTAGTAGATAAACTAGAACATATTTTAAATCAGTTTAACGTTGGTTTTTGAAAAAAAAAACATATAGAAAAAATGTTTTATTTAACGAGTTCTACCAATGTTTAAAATTAACACACGTATTTCTGTTACACCCTGTATATGCCATCTCGTAAGAAAACAAATATTTTTATACGCCTCATTAACAAAAAAATTTAATCTAATTAATTCCATATAGCCACTGACCATTGTAAACCATTTGACGTAAACAAATAAATTACTATTACTATTACTATTACTATTACTGTTACTATTACTATTACTATTACTATTACTCGATAGTACAATCAAAAATTTATTAAGACTTGAGAGAGCATATATATGCCATCTCGTGAGAAAATCAAATATTTTTTCACGCCTCATTAAAAAAAAAATTAATCTATTCCATACAGCCTTTGTACAATTATGTATTACATAATTGATGAAGAAGTTTATAATATTGATATATTCGTCTATCAGCCGTTTACAGTAATCTATTATTGTGAATATTTCTGAAATCTCATCAGGCCAATTAATATAACATATTTTTTTGTACCTTTCGTTTTACATACATTTTACTATTACTCAATAAATCCGGTTTTATGTGTCTGCTCTCGATTTAATTACAAAACAAAATCGTTCAAGGCTGATGAACAAATGTCGTTGGCCTTTCATAAACACGCACGGCCTTGTTTCCGATAGGTACTGATACAAATTTGGTAATTGCTGATAGAATTTTAGACCCGTTTTCTGTCAATCTCAAAATAAAATTATCGTATCAATCTGCACTACAAATTTGACATAAATTATTTCTCAATCACTAACTGCAATGACCATGATCCATTATGTAAATTCACACCTTACAATTCGCAATAGGATATCCGAGCATTTTCATGTAAGTGCGACATGCCCTGTTAATCAGACGTTCTAAAAATATGCAAATTTGATACATTGATTGATTTTTAATGTAGGTGCTTCAATTATCACTGTTATTGTGCGAAGCAATTGCTTGCCAATAACATTTAAACTTGTTTGTGGCATATTTTAACATGATAATTTCATGCTTAATTGGGTATACATTTTTTTCGTACTTGCTTGTACTTTGACCAATTACTGACCAATGTAAACAAACATAACTGATTATTTTTATTTTGCTCTCAACTTTTTTCTAAGTATTGTATTAAATCATTTAAATCATCATTTAAATCGTGATTTCAACTGATTTTTTTATATAGTTGATTTAAATGAAAATAGATTTTTCTCTTAAATTAATTTGTCTTAAACAGTTTTCCACTGTTTGTGCATTCCAATAGCTGAACAAGTGAAAATATAATGTAGCTATGAGTCAACATGCTTTAAAGTAGGTAATTGTAAGTGAGTAAAATATTTTTCTTTCTTCCATTTTTTTGGTCCATCACATGGTACAAATACACAGAAATTGGTTTTAATAGTCAATTCTTGTTGAAATTCAGGATTTTATTTAAAATAAAAATCATACGATTTAAATCGTGATGTAGATCAATTGATATAAATCACAATAAAACTGTCAAAAACTGATCAGAAATATAAAAAAAAATCATGGTTTATTTGATTTTTGATATAAAAATCATTGGTTTTTGATTTTTTTTAAATCTTAATTTATTCCAACCCTGGCCTGTAAGTTTTTAAGTAAGTATTTCTGGGCACATTTCTATAGGAACTTTTTTCACACTTTTGTTTCATACCGCACGTTCGTATATCCATTGAAGACGATAGCTTCTTGATTGATTCACATAAATCAAGTACAAACTTTTTTTTTCTATATAAGATTGGTATTGTAACCTAATTTCTTGTACTAGATTTATGTGAGCATGGCTGTATATCATTACTTTGAATGCCTATCAAATTTTCAATCAATGGTTTCAAAATGTTAATGATTTCTATCAAATTTAAATGAATAATATTGAAATTTCAACAATTCATACCAACATTTAAATTTCTTTGTCACAATGTAAAATATTTAAATTAAAATTATGTGAGAATTTCAATACTGTCTCTCAAAATTTAACTGATTTCAACTTAATTTATAATCACTTATACAAAAATTTGATTTTTTTCTCTAAAAATGTCAGTTATTATATTACATTTTGAATGATTTCTGCAAAATCATTGCATTGCATTGCATTCTGCAAACAGTCAAAATATAACTGATTTACAGTTCGTACCATTTATTTTTTATTTTTGTTGTTGTATAAGTTTCAATGATTCTCGTAGTTTCAATGATTGGCAAACATGACAATGATTTGTATTAATTAAAGTTTCAATTATTTAAAAAATCAACATGATTTTGCATAAAGAACTATACAAATGAAAAATTTAATGAATCAGCCTATACATATCAAAACTTTATAAAGTTTTATAAAACGGGTACTCAATGTATACCAATACTTTAATGATTCTGTCAAAATTACACACACTTGTTTCAAAATTTATTGATTTATGTCAACTATAAACGATTTCAATCGAAATTTCAACAATACCAAAATTTTAATTTCTCTGTTATGATAAAAATCAAAAATGATTTCTATCAAAATTTCAATTATTGTCGTCAAATTTTATAGATGTCTCTCAAAATTAAAATGATTTCAATCAATTTCAATCGATGTGATTATTTTAATTGAAATTTTTACAATTTCTAGCAGTATTTTAATTTCTCTGTAAAAAGTTCACTTATATGTTAAAATTTCAATGATTTTTGACAAAATGTAATTGATTTGTATTGTTTTGTACCATTTCAACAGTTTGAAATAATTTTAAGTAAAAATTAAAACAAAAATAATTTAACGTAAAATTGTTTTAAAATATTTTTTAAAATGTTTCAATTACTGTCATAATTTCAATTATATCTACAAACATTTCATTGATTTGTATTAATATTTCAATTATTTCAAAAATCAAATCGATTTTACAAAGTTATCGATTCAAATCAAAATTTTAATGATTAAGCCTATACATGTCGAAACTTTAAGTTTTATAAGACTGACAAACTATGTATCAGTTCAGTCATGTTCAGTCAATTGTTTCACAGCGTTAATGGTTTCTGTCAAATTTAACTAACATGTTAAGTATTTCTGTAAAAATTTCAATTATATTAAAGTTTCAATTATTTCTGTAAAAATATTTAACTGATTCGTATCGCAATTTCAACAGTACGTAAAATATTTCTAACATTTTTGAACAAGTTTAAATTAGTTCATAATTTCAATGAAGGCTGCCACAATATCATTGATTCGTATCAAAATTTCAATTATTTCAAAAATGAAATTCATTTTGCACATAGATCGATTCACATCAAAAGTTATATGATTCTGTCAACATTTCAATCATTTGTTTCAAAATTTGAATGATTTCTGTTAAATTTAAATGATTTCAATCGAAATTTCAACAATACCAAAGTATTAATTTCTCTGTTACAATTAAAATGATTTCTGTTTAAAAATTGTTTCTGTTTCTGATTAAAATTTCAATTATTATGTCAGAATTTCAATTATGCCTCTCAAAATTTAAATGATTTCAATCGATGTTTCAACAATTTATACCAAAATTTTAATTTTTCAGAAAAAATTTCAGTTTTAATGTTAACATTATTTCTGTCTGTAAAGATTTTAAATATAATAATTTGTTTAAAAATTTCAACAGTTCATACAATGTTTTTAATATTTTTGCGTACGTACCAATGACTGCAATTATTTGAATTATGTCTGCAAAAAATTGAAATGATTTCTGTTAAAATTTTAATTATTATGTCATAAATTCAATGATGCTTCTCAAAATTTAAATGATTTCAATCGATGTTGCAACAATTTATACCTAAATTTTAATTTTTCTGGAAAATTTTCAGTTTCTAATGTTAACATTCAATTATTTCTGTCTGTAAAAATTTAAAATATCATATTTTGTTTAAAAATTTCAACAGTTCATACAATGTTTTTAATATTTTTGCATACGTACCAATGACTGCAATAATTTGAATTATGTCTGCAAAAAATTAAAATGATTTCTGTATAAATTTCAATTATTATGTCATAAATTCAATGATGCTTCTCAAAATTTTAATGATTTCAATTGTTGCAACATCGATTTATACCAAAATTATAATTTTTTTGGAAAAATTTCAGTTATAATGTTAACATTCGATTATTTCTGTCTGTAAAAATTTAAAATATAATATTTTGTATCAAAATTTCAACAGTTCATACAATGTTTTTAACATTTTTGCATAAGTACCAATGACTGCAATAATTTGAATAATGTCTCCAAAAATGTCAATGATTTGTATTAAATAGGTTGTCTATACATGTCAAAACTTAATAAAGTTTTATAAAAGTTGTACTCAATGCATACCAATACTTTAATGATTCTGTGAATATTTCATACAACTGTTTCAAAATTTATTGATTTATGTCAACTATAAACGATTTCAATCGAAATTTCAACAATACCAACATTTTAATTTCTCTGTTATGATAAAAATCAAAAATGATTTCTATCAAAATTTCAATTATTGTCGTCAAATTTTATAGATTTATCTCAAAATTAAAATGATTTCAATCAATTTCAATCGCTGTGATCATTTCAATAGAAATTTCTACAATTTCTAGCAGTATTTTAATTTCTCGGTACAAGTTCACTTATATGTTAAAATTTCAATGATTTTTGACAAAATGTAACTGATTTGTATTGTTGTGTACAATTTTAACAGTTTGAAATCATTTTAAGTAAAAAGTAAAATTAGTAAGTAAAATTAAAATTTAACGTATAGTTTTAGTAATATTTTTTAAAATGTTTCTATCACCGTCATAATTTCAATTATATCTGCAAACATGTCATTGATTTGTATTTATATTTCAATTATTTCAAAAATCAAATTGATTTTACAAAGATATCGATTCAAATCAAAATTTTAATGATTAAGCCTATACATGTCGAAAGTTTAAGTTTTTTAAGATTTTATATATTTAAAACATAATATTTTGTATCAAAATTTCAACAGTTCATACAACGTTTTAAACATTTTTGCATACGTACCAATGACTGCAATAATTTCAACTATGTCTACAAAAATGTCAATGATTTGTATTAAATGTGTTGTAGTGTTCAGATCAATTCTGAATTGTTTCAGCACTATTAGGTTGTTTTTTTGCAACATATAAGATTAAAAGATTCTTTGTTTTTCATCTTATAAACTAATTACTATTTGAGTACGGTTGATAACTGCCCCCAGGCCGAAACTGGTACAAGTAAACAACGAATTTTTTGATCTTATATATTCAAATAAACAACCAACATTCTACATTCGTATTAAAGTTTCAATTATTTCAAAAATTAAATTAATTTTGCACATAGAGCAATTCATATCAAATGTTTCATAAGTATGTCTATAAATATCAATACTTTTATAAGTATATTATATTGTGTATATGTATATATTTATATTGGTCCCAAAATGAAAGCAAACTAATTTATTATTGTTGATATCATCGTATCCATTACATTGTAGAACATATCTGTGTATGTATATTTACCAAAATATTTTCTCTATGAAAATGGAAAATTGTGCTTCACTTGAATTAGCTTTAATAAGTTGACACGTTTGCTTAATTAGTTAAAAAGTGACCATAAGAAAGCTAATGATTCTCCTGAAATATGAACTTTGTTGGCAGCATTAGACCGTAGTATTACATAAACCTCCCATATTCCTTAAAACGTAAAATGAAGTCAGATTTGTCCTTTCATTCCATCATTTGACCTCATAAAGACGATCTTCTCCAAGCATGGTTACACAACATACAATCCTCGCAAACACTTAAAACGATAGATCGCACAGAATAACAAATCACTTGTACTATTTACCAACCGTTTCATCACACAGCTCATGAATAGTGATGAGAACCTTTCCACATTCTCAGCGTCTCCTGAGTCAATCATTAGCAAAATTGACAATTCGATTGCCTAATCGAATTGCGAGATGAAAGTGAAATGATTATTCAATATCCGCAGCCTTTGGGTGAAATATGTGGTCTAGCTGCCGGAATTACTCCCACCTGTTCCGGTGAAATGCAGAGCGAGCACCGGAAGAAAGTGGCCTACCGCGTAAGTGTCCGTTCGTGTTTCGTGGATTCAGGTGTGCAAAATGTTTCGTTTGGTCGCTGAGAACGTAACTAAATTCGCTTGCGATGGAGTCATCTTCAACGGCTCCAGCTTCCAGGAGCTGAAGAAGACGGACCTTCGTAACTCATCACGTTTGCCCGTGCAAAAGTGCACACTTCTGCTTCAGAATGTTAAGCTGCCCACTGCCGTAAGTGCCGTAATACATGACCGAGATTGTGCAACGAAAGTGATACTCCACTACGTAAAAATAAAACATAAGTTCTTTGAGTTTCGTAAATATTATAATTGTTAGGTCAACAATTTTCCACGCAGTGGTATTTGTGTATAGCTAATTAATTATTCGTACAGTGGTTTAATCAGGAAGATAAAGCCACTGTGCGGAAAAATAATTCTTCAGCAATGCAATTTGTGGAACCTATATGACTTGTGTGTTCTTTGATGAAAAGTCTTTTGTGTCTTAAGGTTTTTCCCTATTTTCACTTTTGTGAAAAATTGTTCTTCAGCAATGAAATTTGTGGAACTAATATGACTTTTGTGTTCTTTGATGAAAAATATTTTATGTCTTAGGGTTTTTCCCTATTTTCATTTTTGTGTGTGTGTGTGTGTGTGTGTGTGTGAAAAATCTTTTGTGTCGTAGGGTCTTTCCCTAGTTTTACTTTTGTGTGTATGTGTGTACAATTCATTCCAATTAACTCAGTTTCAAAATAAGAAGCTGCCTAAAGCTGAATACTAAGACATAATACGACGTGATCGTGATTATGGTTCATATTGTGGAATCGTGAAATGTCGAACTGCTTGTGAGCATTTTTGAGACTACTTTCTGACATGCGTTGGCTCATGGTATCGTATATTTTAAAATACATGCGTTTTTAATGGTGCTATATGTTGCGAGATTATATTGCACACCTTTGCATGGGAATTGCTTGCTTGCTCTTAATTGAAAACACCAATTAACGATTTAGATTTTCGTTTACTACCTACATGTGATATTTTCTTCTAATGGGGAACGATTGAGATGCAATATTTGCCATCATTTTTAATTAATTTTGTTTTTAATAAAATGATACACCAGTCCCGAATGCCATCAAAAACTGTTATGGGGCTAAGTTTAAAGAAATTTTAAATGGGGCTAATTTAAAAAGTTATGGGGCTAAGTTTAAAGAAAAAAATCGCTTCTAGAGCGCAAGGTCTTGGGTTCCGCTTCTAGAGCGCAAGGTCTTGGGATCGATCCCTGATGTCTGCATTCCTGAAGTGGTTTTTCTGAATCTTACCCACAAATACCTTATAACAAATATTAGATAAGGGCCATCTATAAGTTATTTTCAGATTTCAGCAAATATATCAGTTTTGAAATCCCCCAAGACACGATAAGTCAAGAAACAACTAAATATTTTTTAAGTAAATTAAATAAAACAACTTTGTTATTTCCACTCACACTTATATTTTTGAAATATGTTTAGAAACATACAAAGTGGTTTTATTTCATTTACTTATTTACAATGTTCCACTAAGTAATGGATACCAGTATACAATATTTAAATATTTTTTGTATATTAAAATAAAATTATTATTTTTTACCACAATTTGTTAATTGTACCATTGTTACCACAAAGTAAAGCTCTCAACCATCTTAATGATTAAAATTATTAATATTTTTAATTCTTAATTTTATTTATTATTATTCATAAAAATTTAAATCATTGAATGAAACTCTTAAAACCAAACTCGCATAATTTAATATTTTCTTTTGTTTACGTGTTCGCTCATTTGTGACAACTTGACTTTCATATTTAGCTTCACATTTAATGCTTCGTCGATCAAATTGCTCCTCATTAGCTATACGTGACTCGGGCAAGTGTTCTGCAGATTATATTACGAAATTGTATAAATCCAAATACGTTTTTGTTTTCAATTAGCTGAATAAGTCATAAGCAAACTGTATATTGATAATTTTTTATTATATATTTTGCAGATCGAAAGCTACTGAACCTTATTTTGAACTTATTTTGAACCACTAAAACAATTGCAACTAATATTAGGTACATAAACTCTGTTCCATTTTTATTTTTAACTAAGTTGGCTCTGTTAGGGTGATAGTATAGTTGGCTAATGTAAAAAATCACTAGACTTGAAAAATTCGTTGTATTAAAAAAAAAGTTATATTAAAATATAACCTCTTTTTTTTTAAGTAACCAAATTTTGAAGTACAGTATTTTAGTGACTTGAGTTGCCATCAAATTGCCTATCAATTGAGTACAGAATTTATTTGCTATTTATATTTTACAAAAGCAAATCAGCAAATTATAATATAAAATATAGTTGATGATTGGTTTACTTTAAACCAGCACACTTGCATGATTGAAGCAATAATTTAATTATTTTGATATATGAATTAGGCATCGTTGCTAGAAATCTGACATTTCATAATTTTTTCACCGTCAGATCATTTTTGTTGCAGTTCATGTGTAAAAGTTTGTAAAATGAAACCACAGCCTTCTTAGTTAAAGATAAAAATGGAACAGAGTATACCTACTTTTTTTTGTTGTTTAATTTTAGGTCAGGTTGGGTGAGGTAATAGATATCTCTTTTGGTAGTCATTTAATACTAAAAAAAATCCAAAAAAATCAAATAAATCAGATTGTTGTACAGTTTTCCTTTCCTTTGGTTCCTTTAGTTTCATCTAAGACAAGTAATCACCGTTTCAACAACAAATCTCAACAGACTCTACATCTTAGTTCTTTCACGACTAGTGATATAGCAAATCATTACGTCATGTGTCAAGTTCTGTGAAGAGGATTTTCTATGATTTGTGGTTAACCTTTTTTTTACCAAGGTAAATAATAATGTCAATGTCAAATGAATTTTTAAAAATTCATAAAATTTTGATATATTTCTGTGGTAGAAGGTTATTAGTAACCTTTTGTGCTACCTCTCGTATTTTAGATGGTCTACAACTCATGTCTTGTACCGCATTTTCACTATACACACTACACTATACTCATTTTCACTATATTCGTAGTATTCTCATATTCACTGTATTCGTATTCGCCTTCTTAGTTAAATATTAAAGTGGAACAGAGTATACTAGAATAATCATTAGTTTTTGTTCTTTATTGTAAACAATTGTTTGCAGTTTTGTTAAGTTTTACGTTTTTTCTAATTGTTTCATGATTTTAATGCAATCTCCTTTTATGTTTTCTTTTTCATAATGGTTTTTTTTTCTATATCTAAGTCTATAGTGAGTAGATGAAGATTTTTTTTTAATTGGAGTAGCGTATTTGTGTCCTTTATTTAGAAAGTTTATTTCGTCTTCGTTAAATGTTGTGTCTAAAAGATTAGTAAGTTTTGAATCTTTTATATTAGTGTTAATGTGTAAAACTTTATAAAAATAAACCACAGCCTTCTTAGTAAAAAATAAACATGCACCAGAGTATACTAGAATAATCATTATGTTTTGTTCTATATTGTAAACAATATTATTATTGCAGTTTTGTTAAGTTTTATTTTATTTCTAATTGTTTTAAGATTTTAATTCAATCTCCTTTTATGTTATCTTCTTCATAGTGGTTTTTTTATTGCTATATCTAGGTCCATAATGAGTAAAGGAAGTTTTTTTTTTTTTAATTGGAGGAGCGTATTTGTGTCCTTTATTTAGGAAGTTTATATCGCCTTCATTAAATGTTGTGCCTGAAAGATTAGTAATTTTTGAATTTTTCAATAGTTTAAAATTGTGTTGTTTGTTTAGATTTTCTTTTTCTTCTTCTAATTCTTCTTTTTCATTTTTCTTAAAAGGTTTATCTTGTTATTCGTGATTGAAACATTATCAATTTTGGAGCAGCGTATTTGTGTCCTTTATTTAGGAAGTTTATTTCGTCTTCATTAAATTCGTCTTCATTGACTTCATTTTAATGTTGAAAGATTAGTAATTTTTTAATCTTTTATATTAGTGTTATTGTTTTGTAGTTTTAAATTGTGTTGTTTGTTTAGATTTTTTTTCTTTTTATAATTCTTCTTTTTTCTAAAAAAAATTAAATTATTGAACGAAACTCTTAAAACCAAACTCGCATAATTTAATGTTTTGTTTTGTTTACGTTTTTTTTTTCTTAAAATGTTTATCTTGTAATTCTTGATTAAAAAATTATCAAAGATATTATCAAAGAAAATAATGGAGTTTACGCTATAACGTGTACTGATTGCGGTACTAAATATATAGACGAAACAAGAAGAGCAGTCAAATCAGAATTAAAGAACATTTAAGAGATATCAATATTTTAAATTTTGGCAGACATTTACATTTTAACAATTACAAATTTGATATAGAGAAAAACACTAAACTTTTACATAATTCAGTCAAAGGTCTAAACAAATTCTACTTGAATCTTGCGAAAGAGATAAAGGGAATGAAGTGAAGATAAGATGAATATAACATACAATGCCTTAATGATCAAACTAATTTAAATTTCAAACCACTTTATAAATTTCTCAGTAATCCATATTACATAACACAAAACAATAATTCAAAGTGATACATTTCAAAATTCATCTAAATGTCACAATTAAATATTCATATTAGTATTAATAACTTTTTTAACCTAATATTCTATATAAAAACACATGTAAGTACTCACTCAAGACATTAATAACACCTCATACATTACTACATTACATTACTACTTCTCACAAAATAACAAAAATAAGAAACACAATAAATATTACATTCTTTGGGGCACAATAAATATTATATCCTTTGTAGAACTCTGCCTCTGAAGATGATCTTAATTTGATCGAAACTAGTCAGGCAAATATATAATATATAAATTATTTAAACAAGAAAAATAAAAACTTTCCTTAACTGCCCGTAAGAACTTCAATAAATCAATAAATAAATAATATAAAAATAATCATTTATTTATAATAAATATACGTAGCCTGAAAATATTATACACACCAAATTATAGTTAAATTAAATTTTTGTCTGGTATTTATATCTCAATGTATTTAATGTTGGCCTCTAAGGGCTACCTACTTATTTAAATTAAAATTACACTGAAAAAATGGGAGCTCAGGTAACTCCTGAAAATTTAAAAGAATCTTGGACTGAAATCCTAAAACAAATATCCGGCAACACATTTTTCTGAAAACATCAGTAAAGTGAGCTGAAATCGGCACTAAAGTGTTTCAGTACGATTTCGTGAAAATTGGGTTATCTACAACGTAACACCACATAAAATAACCTAACACAATAGAACACAACAAAATCGAATCAATAGAATAGCTGTTAACTTCCCGTACTCTTTTATCGTCTTTGCATTGTTTTCCCCATTTGGTACAAGTCCTTCTTTCTTATCTCTATTATTATTATCTTTATATATTTTATCTTACATGATTATATTTCTTCGATATATTCGAAGAAATAAAAAATAAGTTACCTATACAATACAGAGTGGTCAATATTCATTCCCCAGCCCTCGAATATGTGTTCTACAATACCCTCATTTCCAAGATGTCAGTATGTTTAATTTCCTTTTTCTTTTTAATTGAACACATCCGAGGGCTGGGAAGTGAATATTGAATCACCCTGTATATTTTGTTTATTTTTTTAAATTTAGTAGTTAGTATGTGAAATAGAAATTGTACGAAATCAATTGAAGCATGGAAGTACCAAAGGCATTAAGTGCAAAAATATGGCATTTTTAATATTTGCCTCCACGTTCTATATTCCTTTGACAATTATTCTTCATATTGTTTTCTGTTTTATTTAACATTCTCTATCATAATTTCACAATAAGAATAAGTGTTATGTTAATATTAACCATAAAAATAACTTAAAACTACCAAAATACCACTTAGTGCCTTTGGTACTTCCATGCTTCAATTGATTTCATACAATTTCTATCTCACATACTAACTAATACCACGTTTCAATTGCACATTTTCAATCGCGCCAAATACGGTAAATTGAAAATTATAATTGCAAACAATTTACTAAATTAAGGTAATACAATATCTATATTTACAGCCAATACATAATATTCGTGCCCATATATTGCAGTAATCAGTATTTGTCATATAATGGGTGAATGCTCATAAATCTTAATCATAGTGAAATAGTTGGTCTATCAAAACTTCATTTCAATGATTGATTTATGACTACATGAAATAATTGGTGTCAAATCAAACGTTAACTGCCTTTTTACGACATCGTTATTTTTTATATATCTTAATTTTATTATTTGATGTAAATTTTCTTAACTTATATTTCCATAAATAATTCATAATTATACGCTACTTCGAAGGCTGCTCCAAGCTATGTTTATATATTTCTATATAATTTGGAGCAGCGCTAACGCGAAATCTGGAAAGGATTCTATGACTTTTGCACATATTATTCATCTGAATAGTAATAGTAATAGTAATAGTACTTATTGGTGTTCAGTAACTGTACAGTTTTACACAAGTCAAAAGAAAAATATACCATTAGAGTCAGGGCAGCACATATTACTAACATAAAAACAATAATAATAATAATTAAAGTAGGTGTATGTATAAAATAACAGCATTTAACACTGACATAATTATAAATATAATAAATTAACTAAAAATATGTGTAAATATAAAAACTGCAGCATTTAAGCATAAAAAAATAATTATTAGTGCAAAACAAGTTTCACATCAACAAATTTTTCGCATTTTCAAAAATATTCATTTCATTATTTTAGTACTATTTTAATTTTATTTAATTTTACATGGTGGTAATGTTATGGTTTAATTAAACCATACATATTAACCAACATATTAAGTTATAATTAAATAAAATTATTGTAAATAATTTTAATATATGTTGTTATTCAAGGTTTTATAAATTCATTTTATTGCGTGATCATTTAATATTTTCCTTTTATCTTCAGGCGGATATTTATAAAATCGCCAAAACACGTTTTAATAAGCAACTACTGTTCAATTAAATACGAAACTCGTTTAGAATCACGACTGATCAACACTTTCAGACGTGTTTTTGTACTAAATTGTTGATCCTACTCTGCACTGTTATCGTCCTTGTACCTACGTCTGTTCCACTTTCGGTTCCAATTAGAAAATTAAAATGCAATTACCTGTCGGATAGTGCAAGAATCACGTTTCGACAATGGCGCTTAAAGTGAAGCAAGACGCTTGTGGGAAGATGAAACTGCATAATATCGTCGTTCTGGGCTATTATTAAATAGAGAAATTTCGTTGGGTTATAATAAGTCGAAGATATGGGAGAGTGCGTTCAACTCGTGACTTTTTGTTGTTATTTAAAGGTGAAAGTATTGCAAAATTATGGAGTAATTGTATTTGTACACATAACTAACTACGAGGTAAAATTACAATTGCAAATGTTTGAAGCACGAAACATTATTAATTGGATATATTAGTTTAATCATTGATGCGTTACTTAATTAGATAACAATAATTATTCTCAATAATTTAAGTACAAAAAAATGTACGTCTTTAATCTTGATTTAAATTATTGAAATAATTAACCTTAATATGAGAAATATTTCAAAATAATTATTCTGGTCCAAATTCAATAATAAATCATTATAATCTATTAATAAAGAAAAAAACACTTTTTTCACAAATTATTTTATCATTCTACTGAAGATGGTCGCCTAGCGATCGAAATGTACATTTAGATAAAATAAATGTGTTTTGTGAAAAAAGGTGTTTTTTTTCTTTATTAATACGAACCGTTCACAAGCTCCAAGATACCACTTATTATAATCTAGGACAATCGGTGCTTGTGCAAATAATTATGAATATTTTATAATATACAGGGTGATCTATTGTCCATTCCATGTGAGATAATCAACTACAGAGCGTTCAAGAAACTGGCGAAAGCTGGATACTAATACATGACACTGTTCAAAATGCAAATAAAATTAGACCTCCTAGAATCAATGGAAATATTCAAAGCGAAACAATAAAGAGCTTACGCTTCTTAATGACCAAACCGAATTGTAACCTAACCTAACCTAACCAAACCAAACCGTTATTTAAATGTGTAATTTAAGTATTTAAATGATGTGTATTATTTGCTGTATTTTCAATATAAATTTCATATTTATTCATATTTAATTTCATAAATATTTCCGCTGTCGTAATTTTAAGTTATTGTAAGTTTGATAATGACCCGTTAAGGTGTCGAAACTATAGTCACTACTAAATAAATCTAAGTGATACTAACACACTGGCCGATATGTGTTTCTTTTAAAAAAAAATATGTTTTGCAACGTTGCTGAAATTTTTCCTAGGATACAATCAAATAATTTTTTTATCTGTTTGTTATTATTTCGTTGGCATTAGTTCTAAGAATTGACATCACTTTCTTGAATTATTTCTTGAAATATTAGTGCATGTGATAGGTATCTGGCATTTACACTGTGCAAAAAGTTTGCACATCCAAAAAAATGGTAATTTCGGATTTGTGGAAAAGAAAATGCTAAAACGGATCAATTTGTACTTATAAAAAGAAGTCGAAAGTTTAAAACATGTTTGAATCTATGAATGAATCTATTGTGTTTTTAGTATTTCCAAAATTTTGAAGGACATCTTGAAGCTGGTAGATTTTTCCTGTTTAAGCATTTTTTCTATAATCAAAATTTACAATTTTATTGGGATGTTCAAAATTAAATGAATTATATAGTAATTGGGTAAATTAATAAGTTGAGTAAATATTTTCAGTTGAGGTACTCTATAGTCATTGAAAACAACTAAAACTAACTGAAGTTAAAATAAAATGTAATTTCGGATTTGTGGAAAAAAAGCTAAACAGATCAATTTGTATTTATAAAAAGAAGTCGAAAGTTTAGAACGTGTTTGAATCTATGAATGAATCTATTGTGTCTTTAGTATTTCCAAAATTTTCAAGGACATCTTGAAGCTGGTAGACTTTTCCTGTTTTAGCATTTTTTCCATAATCAAAATTTGCAATTTTATTGGGATGTTCAAAATTAAATGAATTATATAGTAATTGGGTAAATTAATAAATAGTAAATATTTTCAGTTGATGTACTCTATATTTATTGAAAACAACTAAAACTAACTGAAATGATCTAAAAGCGACTGTAAAACTTTTGCATACAACTAAAAACAACTGAAAATATCTGAAACCTCTTTCGGTTTATTTGGTTGAGAAACAACCATCCATCCTACACGAATATTTTAATTGTTTTCAGTAGAGGTACTCTACATTCATTGAAAACAACTAAAACCAGGCGAAAACATCTAAAAATGACCATAAAACTCTTAGAAACAACTAAAAATCAAAGAAAAAGAACTGAAAACAATTGGAAAACAATGGAATGCATCCAAAAATAATTGAAAACTAACTAAAATAACTGAAATGAGCTGAAAACAATACAAAAATATCTTAAAACTATTTTGGTTCATTGGTTGACAAATAACCTCAAAAACTGCATGAATGTTTTTAATATTTCTAGTAGAGGTATCCTGCATTCACTGTAAATATGTAAATCCAACAAGACATCTAAAAACGACTGTAAAACTTTTGTAAATATCTAAAATCAACTGAAAATCGAATGCATCTGAAAGCAACTAAAAACAAACGAACATGGCTGAAAACAGCTGAAAACAATTAAGCAAATATCTGAAAACTCTTTTGGTTATTTGGTTGACAAACAAATCATACAAACTGCATCTGAAAACCATTGAAAATAAACGAAAATGACTGAAAACAAAACAGAATATGTCTGAAAACTCATTTGGTGGTTGGTTGACAAAGAACCACACAAACTGCATGATTATTAAATTGTTTTCAGTAGAGGTACTCTACATTGATAGAAAACAGCTAAAACTAACTGAAAACATCTAAAAAAGACTTTCTACTCTTGAAAATAACTAAACATAACTTAAAATAAAGGAAAACAAACTGAAAACCACTGGAAAACAACGGAGTGCATCTGAAAACGATTAAAAACAAACGAAAATGACTGAGAACAGCTGAAAACAATACAGAAAATGTCTGAAAACTCTGTTGGTTATTTCGTTGACATAGAATCACACAAACTGCATAAACATTTTAATTATTTTCAGTATAGATGCTATATATTCATTGAAAACAACTAAAACCACCTAAACATATCTAAAAACGACTGTAAAACTTTTGGAAACAGCTGAAAACAACTAAAAATCAATGGAAAATAACTCAAAGCAAATGCTAATAACAGAGTGCATCTAACAACAATTAAAAACAAATGAAAATAACTGAAAACAACTGATAAAACAACGAAATGCATCTGAAAACAACTAAAAACAAACGAAAATGTCTGAAAACAGCCGAAAACAATAAAACAAATATCTGATAACTCTTTTGGTTATTTGGTTGACCAACAAACCATACAAACTACATCTGAAAACAATTGAAAATAAACGGAAATGACTGAAAACAATACAGAATATGTCTGAAAACTCTTTTGGTTGTTCGTTGACAAAGAACCACACAAACTGCATGAATATTAAATTGTTTTCAGTAGAGGTACTCTACACTGATAGAAAACAACTTAAACTAACTGAAAACATCTAAAAAAGACTTTCTACTTTTAAAAATAACTAAAAATAACTGAAAGTAAAGGAAAACAACTAAAAACCACTGGAAAACAACGGAGTGCATCTGAAAACAATTAAAAACAAACGAAAATGACTGAGAACAGCTGAAAACAATACAGAAAATGTCTGAAAACTCTTTTGGTTATTTCGTTGACATAGAATCACACAAACTGCATAAATATTTTAATTATTTTCAGTAGAGGTGCTCTATATTCATTGAAAACTACTAAAATCACCTAAAAACATCTAACAACGACTGTAAAACTTTTGGAAACAACTGAAAACAACTAAAAATCAATGGAAAATAACTGAAAACAAATGCTAATAACGGAGTGCATCTAACAACAATTAAAAAGAAATTAAAATAACTGAAAACAAATGCTAGTAACGGAGTGCATCTAACAACAATTAAAAACAAATGAAAATAACTGAAAACAACTGACAAAACAACGAAATGCATCTTAAAACAACTAAAAACAAACGAAAATGGCTGAAAACAGCTGAAAACAATGAAGCAAATATCTGAAAACTCTTTTGCTTATTTGGTTGACAATGAACCATACAAACTGCATCTGAAAACAATTGAAATTAAACGAAAATGACTGAAAACAATACAGAATACTCTACTATACTAATATATAATAACTCTTTTGGTTGTTCGTTGACAAAGAACCACACAAAGTGCATGAATATTAAATTGTTTTCAGTAGAGGTACTCTACACTGATAGAAAACAACTGAAACTAACTGAAAACAACTAAAAAAGACTTTCTACTTTTAAAAATAAATAAAAATAACTGAAAATAAAGGAAAACAACTGAAAACTACTGGAAAACAACGGAGTGCCTCTGAATACAATTAAAAACAAACGAAAATGACTGATAACAGCTGAAAACAATACAGAAAATGTCTGAAACTCTTTTGGTTATTTCGTTGACATATACTCACACAACCTGCATGAATATTAAATTATTTTTAGTAGAGATACTCTATATTCATTGAAAATAACTGAAAATAACATTGTATTTAAATATTCTTTCAACTCTTTTAATATCACATTTATTTAGAAATAGTGACTATAGATTCGACCACGACGAAACTATAGGCACTATTTCTAAATAAATTTTATATTAACAAAATTGAAAAATATTCATTATTTACGTTTACATTATTTAAATATTAAGCACGTATCATGAAGTGAATTTCTAACATTAATCAACAATTGTACAACTATTGAATTATCACAGGCAAAACTGTGTTTATGATAACAAAAAAAAATAAGCAAAGCCAAAAGAAACATATACAAATTGATCTATTGCCAGATAAAATATATCACTAAAATTACTAGTGTAAACTGTTTATTGCTAAACTATAAACTATTGAAATTCACAAAACGTTTAACAAATGAACGTTTACTGTATCAGTAGAAGTAATAATAATTCTCCAGTATTTACTTGATATGAATAATACGAAATAAATAAGGATTGTGATCTATCTTATTCACCGAGAAATGGACAGCTTAATGCATTTTTAAAGTAGTACGTATTTCTACAGGTCCATGACACAATAATATTATTGCGTGTTTCCTTGCTGGTTGAGTGAGCCGCTAAACAGTACTTCACAATATAATACAGTAACTGCTGCACGGCGTAAATTAAGTTCAAGTTCAAGGATATTGATTGTAATCAATTCATTAATGGATAATACATTTTTAAACTGCGTTACTAGTTATATAACTATAACTTATAAAGGGAATATATTCGAAAAGTGATGTCTAATAGTGATGTCTAGAAATATCTCAGACAGTAGTTAGAACTTCAGGATAGCTACGACTTTAAGGCGCGAATCAAGTTTAGTTGATCGATGATTGTAGTTTATCAACAAAGGTTGAAAGGAAACTATAGTGAGAATCTTTGTTTCAATAGAGTTGATCAACTTTATACGATAGTTTTCATTCAAATTTTGTTGATCAACTAATATCGATCAATTAAACTTGATTCGTATAATAGAGTGATGTCTAGAAAAGTCACAGACAGTAGTTAGAACTTCAGGAGAGCTGCGACCTTAAGGCGCATTTCTAACGAATCAAGTTTAATTGATCGATTGTACTTTATCAACAAAACTTGAATGAAAAATATAGTAAAAACCTTTGTTTCAATAGAGTTGATCAACTTTAGACAATAGTTTTCATTCAACTTTTGTTGATCAAATAATATCGATCAATTAAACTTGAGTCGAATAATAGAGTGATATCTAGAAATTTCTCAGACAGTAGTTAGAACTTTAGGATAGCTGCGACCTTAAGGCTCATTCTGATAAATCAAGTTTAATTGATCAATTGTAGTTGATCAACAACAATTTAAAGAAAATTGATGTAAGAATGTTTGTTTCAATAGTTGATCAACTTTAGACAATAGTTTTCATTCAACTTTTGTTGTTCAACTAATATCGATCAGGTAAACTAGATTCGTATAATATAGCGATGTCTAGAAATATCTCAGACATTAGTTAGAACTTCAGGATAGCTGCGACCTTCAGGCTCATTCTGATGAATCAAGTTTGATTGATCAATTGTAGTCGATCAACAACAGTTGAAAGAAAACTATAGTAAGAACCTTTGTTTCCATAGAGTTGATTTAGACAATAGTTTTCATTCATCTTTTGTTGATCAACTAATATCGATCAATTAAACTTGATTCGTATAATAGACTAGAAATTTCTCAGACAGTAGTTAGAACTTCAGCAGAGCTGCGACCTTAAGGTGCATTTCTGACAAATCAAGTTTAATTGATCGATTGTAGCTGATCAACAAAAGTTGAATGAAAACTATAGTAAGAATCTTTGTTTCAATAGAGTTGGTCAACTTAAGATAATAGTTTTCATTCAACTTTTGTTGATCAACTAATATCGATCAATTAAACTTGATTCGTATAATAGTCTAGAAATTTCTCAGACAGTAGTTAGAACTTCAGCAGAGCAGCGACCTTAAGGTGCATTTCTGACGAATCAAGTTTAATTGATCGATTGTAGCTGATCAACAAAAGTTGAATGAAAACTATAGTAAGAATCTTTGTTTCAATAGAGTTGATCAACTTAAGACAATAGTTTTCATTCAACTTTTGTTGATGAATTAATATCGATCAATTAAACTTGATTCGTTTATAGTTATGTCAAGAAATATATCGGACATAGTTAGAACTTCAGGAGAGCTGCGACTCTAACGCGCATTCTGACGAATCAAGTTTAATTGATCGATTGTAGCTGATCAACAAATGTTGAAAGAAAACTATAGTGAGAACCGTTGTTTCAATAACATTGATCAACTTTTAACAATAGTTTTCATTAAACTTTTGTTGATCAACTGATATCGATCAATAAAACTTGATTCCTCAGAACGGGTCTTTACATTATATTAGTTACAGCTAACGCTTATATCAACTTAATTAGTTTGAGCACCATAGGGTTTGATATTGCCATACCTGTTAACCAAATATTCCTGTAAATTCTAATACTGTTTTTTTTTTCAGATCATGACTTCATTTGACTTTGGATTCTATGATTTATTGATACTATCGTTTGCTACTTTGGGACTAGTAGTGCTGTGTTGCTTTCTACTGGACACAGTATGGATGTTGCTACAACTGATGCGTGCCCTACTGGCTCCATATTTATTGACCAATGAAGAACATACAACAGTAAAGAAGTACGGCGAATGGGCATGTAAGTATTGTAAAAAATGCACATTTTTGTAATAAAATATTTTCTCTTCAAATTAAATAAAAAAGTAATGAGTTTATTTAGTTATCGTGTATAGCTTTAAAAGTGAAAATAATATGATTTGTAAAATAGTCACAAATAAACAATTACAATAATAGTTATTTATGTTACTTATTTTATGTTTATGTTATTTATTGTTAAGTTCGTAAAGTAGTGCTTCTTTGTATGAGCGTGAAAAATCGCGAGTGCAAAACTTACGAACTTACGAACGAAAATGGGTCATACAATGTTTTTTGTACGACAGCTAATATGAAAAACAGCTAAAATTTGATTCAAAATACTATCTTTTTTTTAAATTAGTGAGTGAATGAATTGTGTGTAAAACTTATTTTATGCACAAGTAATTTTTTTACGCACTTGTGCTAAACTGTATTACTTCTACGCAGTATCGTAGAAAAATACATTTGTATAATATATAAATACAATTCAAAATTTGTAACAATTAATAGTTTATTATTATTGAATATTTTGCACGATTTTCGTGTTTGTGTTTGCATTATCTATTACCACGCAGACAAATAGATCGTAACAATTACTTCAAACAAACGGCGCCTAAATGTGCAAACAAGTACTAAACTTGTTTACAGCCTCACTAAAATCAATGCCGTTTAAAATCCATCAAGGTTTACATTTGCGACCCATCGAAAATTTCCGCACTTGCATGCAAACGGCAGACAACATCCTGGCCGGCCAAATATTTGCATACCAGAGTCTCCGAGGAAGCAATAAAAGCCGAAATCTATTCTTCAAAGATCAACATTCCACCAGCAGGAGATGCACGGGCTAAAGGTTTGCTCGGCGCATGTTTGTTGCTGGCAAACGCACGTCTAATTGAGATTCATCGTACTACTGACATTTCGTGAGCACACATTACCGCACAGTAAATTAGGAAAGATTTGGAGATTACATTGCAAATTATGCTGCAGTTTAATCCTACATTTTAGACATTGCCTAATGGTAGTTTTGTTATTACTACAGCTAACAAGTAATTACCTATTGCTGAAGATATATTTAAATAGACAAACAACTGCATAATAACAAAAAAGTAACATTTAATAACAACAAAAATGTAAACAATACTAAACATCGTAATAATAAAAATATAATAACGATTATATGGTCATAATAGAGAAATAATAAAAATAATTAAAAACATAATTACCAGTAAGTAAAATTTAAAAGAACGTCAAGATTGGGGATGAAAAGGGATGAAAGTCTAATAAAAAGAAAACTAAAAGTTGCATCATGTATAAACAAACGATCGTTTTAGAAACATGCTATAAAAATTGATACAATAAGAATATGTACACATTTTTTTTCTTTTAGTACCTAATAAAGATATTTACTATTATTGCTATAAGTATTATCTTCGGCTTTACATTTTATCAGAAATTTTTTTTGTACATGATTTGTAAAATACATAAATGCAAATTGAACTTGTTTTCCACATTATTTGCTTATTTAACGAAAACCTGCTATGCCTAATTACATATTGATTATTACCAATAATTTTATAAGTTGCTACTAATTGATTAGTAATGAAAGATTTCAGCAGCCTAAGTAAAATTGTTATTTCGATTGTTACCAATAAATGAATTAGTGGCAATATTTAAATAGTTATCATACGACACATATCAATCATACACAGCAAATTGATCATATTTTCTCTACTGTTTGCTTACTTAACGAAAACTTTCAATGTCTAATTACATATTGATTATTACCAATAATTTTATATGTTGCCACTGATTGAACAGTAATCAAATATATCGGCTGTCTGAGTAAAATTGTTATATCGATTGTTACCAATAATTGAATTAGTTGCAATATTTTAATTGTGACATATATTAATCATGCAAAGCAAATTGAACCTATATTCTCTACTGTTTGCGTATTTAACGAAAACTTTCTATACCTAATTACATATTGATTATTTGTTATAATTTTATAAGTTGCTACTAATTGACTAGTAATGAAATATTTCAGCTGCCTAAGTAAAACTGTTATTACGATTGTTACCAATAATTGAATTAGTTGCATATTTTAATAGTAATCATACGATACATATTAATCATACAAAGCAAGTTGAACCTATTTTCTCTACTGTTTGCTTATTTAACGAAAACTTTCTATGTCTAATTACATATTTATTATTACCAATAATTTTATAAGTTGCTACTAATTGAATAGTAATGAAATATTTCAGCTGCCTAAGTAAAATTGTTATTTCGATTGTTACCAATAATTGATTTAGGTCCAACAATTTAAAGACTAAATAACTATCCTTATATATTATAAGTATCGAAATAATTCTCGTGTTAGGTATTTTCTCTATTTTGATCAATACATTACGCAGTTCATATATCAACTTATTATGTATTAATAATTTATTGGCAGATGAACATGTCGCAATTAATGTTTCTAATGCTCACATCTTACTTCATTAATTTAGAAGTGGTACTGGAAAAATGAATAACTTACAGCTTCCAGGTGTGCTCACACATAAATAACTACTTTCCTGATTTCAAAGAAGCAAGATTTCTCTCGGTTCTCAATTCATTGTGTGTGCTAATTACTTTATGTGGTGTTGAAATTAACGTTGCATGTGAATGCTGAAGGAAACTTGTATAGAATAGCAATTAGTTATGGAGTATTGCCGCGAACCCAATAGCTCTCCCAATAATCATCTCGTAAGAAATTAAGTAGAAGCATTACATCATATTAAGAACATATCTTAACCACGATAAACGTATAATTTGAAGTTGCTATTTATTAGCATAATACAGCTGTATAATAATATTAATTTTCATATTACAGATATTTATAACGATAGCCCAATAAAGATTGTTTATATATATATATATATATATATATGATTTTAATGATATTAATAATAATAATAATAATAATAATAATAATAACAATCCCTACTACTCCCACCTGGATCCATGGAGGATAAAAAATAATAAGCATAATAAGTAATAATACATAGTATCAGCTAATATAGAAAATAATGATTTATTTTAGAATCCATTTTTAGCAATTGTTATAGGATATTTAAAAAAAACTGTTTAGATAATGATTACAAAAAGTATCTCCCTAGTAGTACTACAGGAGTACTACTAGGAGTACTACAGAGTTTTTATTATATAATTTCCCAAAAATGTTGCTTCAATTTGTTTATAACAAATATTCTTGAAAATTTCTCTCATCAGCACCCTAGAGAACATATTTTTAGGACTGCGTGCAAAATTTCGTCGACAAATCTTAAGCCATTTTTGACTATTCTTCTTCTTAAGTTGAAAATATGCGTGGATGCCACTTGGTGAAACATGATAATTAAGGTTAATCAAACACTTGGTTGAAGTTTCACTATAGTATATAATATAGTGAAATCTCAACCAAGTGTTTGATTTATCTTAATTCTTCTTCTTTCGAGCAACAGTTTTCAAGGGGTGTCCTGGACTATTAAACATACGAAGCACATTTTACAATTTTTTGTGTTTTGCAACAAATGGAAATGCCGTATTCACAGTTTTATCAACAACGCGTGGAAAAAAAATTAAAAAATTTAAAGACGTGGAAAATTCATATGCCACTGTTAATATGTCTCTAAGTGTAAAGATGACCCATGATTATTCATTTTCAATTATATAAAGGATCATCCCTTGTTGTGAACTAATAATACTTACTTATACATACATTGTAACATGTACTGTATCATAAAAAAACAAATCTCAAATATTAAATCTGTGATGGGTGGGAAAAACAGTATAAGTCAAGAATTAGCATTTTAAGGAAGCGTCGACTTATACCTTTTTTCCCTCCAATAATCGTAGCATTTAAAGTTGTACTAAAACTGCCAACCTATTTAAAAGCCTTAACTGAATAATGTGACATATACTATTTCAAACACAATGTACAGCATCACTTTCTGAAATATAATTTGACTTAAACTCATTTTCCCAAATTTTCGACTTATACTGTTTTTCCCACCCATCACAGAAATGTAAGTAGGTATGTATTTTGATCTCACTCGTAACCAGTGTGAATTTTGGAAAAATTATTGATTCTCTGATTTTTGATAACCAGCTGCAACAATCGTTTATGAATCAATAGTTTAAAAAAAAAATTATCCATTAACTATCCTTTAATCATTATCTGCAATTTTTTTTCATTTTCTCATTTTGTTATTCTAAACTTTTTCACGAATTCGTGTAATATTTTTATGAGTAAATAAATTCACAGTTTTATCAACACCGCGTGGAAAAAATAAATAAAAATGAAAAGACATGGAAAATTCATATGCAACAATTATTATTTCTGTTAGTGTTAAGATGACCCATAATTATTTATTTTCAATTCTGTAAAGGATCATCACTTGTTGTGAACTAATAATACTTACTTATACATACATTGTAACATGTATTGTATCATAAAAAAAAACAAATCCCAAATATTAAATGTAAATAGGTATGTATTTTGATCTCACTTGTATCCAGTGTGAATTATGGAAAAACTATTGATTCTCTGAGTTTTGATAACCAGCTGCGACAATCGTTTATGAATCAATAATTTTTTTCAAAAATTACCATTATCCCTTAACCATCCATTAATCATTATCTGCATTTTTTTTTTTTAGTTTTCTCTTTTTTATTCCGAACTCTTTATTCTTTCACGAATTCGTGTAATATTTTTATTTAGTAAAGATAGAGATAAGATAGAGATAGATAAAGGCAGAGTTAATAAATGATCAGAATTTCAGAAAATGTAACAAGAATTCTAGAATATCACTTGTGTATGAGAATTTTCTACTTTTTATTTCTGCATTGTCATCATTCTAAGATAAGTCATCATATCCAAATATGACAAAAAATTCCAAATTTAACACTTTTTTTAATATTCCGCACTCTTTATTCTTTCGCGAATACATGTAATATTTTTATGAGCTAATAAATCATCAGAATTTCGGAAAATGTAAGAAAAAATGCTAGAGTATTACTAGTGTATGAGAATTTCTATTTTTTATTTGTGCACTCGTTAATTTTTGGAATATATCAAATGCAATGATAATTTTTCATCAAATTATCTTACGTATCAGAGAAAATCTTAATAGTAAATAAAAATTTAAAGAAATTCAGTTGGATATCAGAAAATTCCAACTGTAAGTTAAATCTCTCCAGAATATTACTAGTGTATGAGAATTTTCTATTTTTTATTTCTGCATTACCATCATTCTAAGATAAAGTCATCGTATCCAAATATGACAGAAAATTCCAAATTTAAAACTGTTTTTTTTTTATTTTCACATTATTTATTCCGCACTTTTAATTCTTTTGCGAATTCGTGTAATATTTTTATGTGCTAATAAATCATCAGAATTTCGGAAAATGTAAGAAAAATGCGAGAATATTACTAGTGTTTGAGAATTTTCTATTTTATATTTCTGCCCCCAAATATGACAGAAAATTCCAAATTTAACACATTTTTTAAATTTTCTCAATTTTTTTATTCCGCACTCTTTATTCTTTCACGAATTTCTGTAATATTTTTATGAGTTAATAAATCATCAGAATTTCGGAAAATGTAACAAGAATGCTAGAATATTACTAGTGTCTGAGAATTTTTTATTTTTTATTTCAGCATTATCATCATTCTAAGATAAGTCATCATATCCAAATATGACAGAAAATTCCAAATTTAACACTGTTTTTTTGATTTTCTCATTTTTTATTCCGCACTTTTTATTCTTATGCCAATTCGTGTAATATTTTTATGAGCTAATAAATCATCAGAATTTCGGAAAATGTAAGAAGAATGCTAGAATATTACTAGTGTATTTTTTATTTCTGCATTCGTTAATGTTTGGAATATATCAAATGCAATGATAATTTTTCATCAAATTATCTTACGTATCAGAGAAAATCTTAATAGTAAATAAAAATTTAAAGAAATTCAGTTGGATATCAGAAAATTCCAACTGTAAGTTAAATCTCTCCAGAATATTACTAGTGTATGAGAATTTTCTATTTTTTATTTCTGCATTACCATCATTCTAAGATAAAGTCATCGTATCCAAATATGACAGAAAATTCCAAATTTAAAACTGTTTTTTTTTATTTTCACATTATTTATTCCGCACTTTTAATTCTTTTGCGAATTCGTGTAATATTTTTATGTGCTAATAAATCATCAGAATTTCGGAAAATGTAAGAAAAATGCGAGAATATTACTAGTGTTTGAGAATTTTCTATTTTATATTTCTGCCCCCAAATATGACAGAAAATTCCAAATTTAACACATTTTTTAAATTTTCTCAATTTTTTTATTCCGCACTCTTTATTCTTTCACGAATTTCTGTAATATTTTTATGAGTTAATAAATCATCAGAATTTCGGAAAATGTAACAAGAATGCTAGAATATTACTAGTGTCTGAGAATTTTTTATTTTTTATTTCAGCATTATCATCATTCTAAGATAAGTCATCATATCCAAATATGACAGAAAATTCCAAATTTAACACTGTTTTTTTGATTTTCTCATTTTTTATTCCGCACTTTTTATTCTTATGCCAATTCGTGTAATATTTTTATGAGCTAATAAATCATCAGAATTTCGGAAAATGTAAGAAGAATGCTAGAATATTACTAGTGTATTTTTTATTTCTGCATTCGTTAATGTTTGGAATATATCAAATGCAATGATAATTTTTCATCAAATTATCTTTCATATCAGAGAAAATCTTACTAGTCACTAAAATTTTAACGAAATGCAGTTGGATATCAGAAAATTCCAAATGTAAGTTAAATCTCTCCAGAATATTACTAGTGTATGAGAATTTTCTATTTTTTATTTCTGCATTATCACCATTCTAAGATAAAGTCATCGTATCCAAATATGACAGAAAATTCCAAATTTAACACATTTTTTAAATTTTCTCAATTTTTTTATTCCGCACTCTTTATTCTTTCACGAATTTCTGTAATATTTTTATGAGTTAATAAATCATCAGAATTTCGGAAAATGTAACAAGAATGCTAGAATATTACTAGTGTCTGAGAATTTTTTATTTTTTATTTCAGCATTATCATCATTCTAAGATAAGTCATCATATCCAAATATGACAGAAAATTCCAAATTTTACACTGTTTTTTTGATTTTCTCATTTTTTATTCCGCACTTTTTATTCTTATGCCAATTCGTGTAATATTTTTATGAGCTAATAAATCATCAGAATTTCGGAAAATGTAAGAAGAATGCTAGAATATTACTAGTGTATTTTTTATTTCTGCATTCGTTAATGTTTGGAATATATCAAATGCAATGATAATTTACTTCAATTTATTTTACGTATCAGAGAAAATCTTATTAGTCACTAAAATTTTAAAGAAATGCAGTTGGATATCAGAAAATTCCAAGTGTAAGTCAAATCTCTTCAGAATATCCTACTATGTTAAGAACTCTTCGTGATACATCAAGAATATTGAAAAATTTGAGTGGAAATTAAGTGGAATTTTCGTTTTGATAATTTTTTATCAAATTATCTTACGAAATGTTTTATTATTTTTAACATGACTTTTGAAAATTTCATTTCCTATTCATTGACAATTCCCAATTCATGACAATTTTTGGAATATTTATTTCAAACATGTATTAAAGTTAATTTCAAGATGAGTAACAAATTTATTTTAGAAAGCATATTCTCGAATAGTTATTTAGAGTAGGAACGTAGTTTAACCGAAAAACTCTAATGTGTCAAATTCCAAGTATAAGTAAATCTCTTCAGAATTTCCTACTATGTTATGGACTCTTCGTGATACATCAAGAATATTGAAAAAATTGAGTGGAAATTAAGTGGAATTTTCGTTTTGATAACTTTTTGTCAAATTATCTTACGAAATGTTTTATTATTTCTAACATAAGTTTTGAAAATTTCATTTCCAATTCAATGACAATTCCCAATTCATGACCATTTTTGGAATATTTATGGCAAACATGTATCAAAGATAATTTTAAGATAACTAACAAATTTATTTTAGAAAGCATATTCTCGAATAGTTATTTAGAGTAGGAACGTAGTTTACCCGAAAAACTCTAATATGTACCTTACATTTACTATTCCAGCTACGAATTTTTTTTTTTTTGTTAATGAATGTCACAGCTGGTTATTAAAAATCAGAGAATCAATAGTTTTTTTTTCAAAAATTTCTATTATCCATTAACTATCCGTTAACCATCATCTGCAAAATAACTTTAGAAACTATATTCTCGAATAGTTATTTTGAGTAGGAATGCAGTTAAACCAAGAAACTCTAATACGTAGCTTACATTTACTATTCCAGCTACGAATTAACTTTGTTTTGTTAATGGATGTTGCAGCTGGTTATATAAAATAATAATAATAATAATAATAAAGAATATTTATTAGCAAATAACGCTACATAATATACAAAATTTCAACAAAAAACAACAAAAGAAAACACACTTCTAAATTTGAGAATCAACAGGTTTTTTTTAATTACCATTATCTATTAACCATCCATTAATCATCCATTAACTATTATCTGCAATATAATTTTACAAACTATATTCTTGAATAGTTATTTTGAATAGAAACGCAGTTTAAGTAAAAATCTAATATGTACCTTACATTTACTATACAATCTACGAATTAACTTTTTTTGTTAATGAATGTCGCAGCTGATCATTAAACATCAGAGAATTAACAGTTTTTAAAACGTACCATTATCTATTAGCTATTCATTAACCCTGCATTAATCATCCATTAACCATTATCTGCAATATAATTTTAGACAACATGATATTGTTTAGTGTCAACTTGATTTTGTTTAGTCTCAATTTGAAATTGATTGGTTTCAATTTTAATTTAATTGATCTCAATTTGAAATTGATTGGTATCAATTTGAACTTGATTGATCTCAATTTGAAATTGATTCGTCTCAATTTGAACTTGATTGGTCTCAATTTGAAAAGGTATAGATAGTTTTTATATAGGGTATCATTCAATTCTTTACATTACGACCTCATGGCTTGAAATTCTAAATAATTACTAAAATTGTTTGATAATATACTCTAGTAAATTAAAAAAAATGACATTGTGTATGCCGTTGCTTTGTTATTATTTGTTTTGAATTTCTTATGTTTGTTTTAGTGCTAAAAGTACTCAATAAATGAACTTGTATTATTATTATTTTTTTTACAGACTATATTCTCGAATAGTTATTTTGAATAGAAATGTAGTTTAAGCAAAAAATCTAATATGTACCTTACCTTTACTACACTAGCTATGAAATATCTGTTTTTTAATTAATGCCGCAGCTGGTCTTAAAAATCAGAGAATCAACAGATTTTTAAAAATTACCGTTATCCATTAACTATCCATTAACCATCCGTTAATTATCCATTTTTATTATTAATTATCATTAACTTATTTCGTTAATAAATGTCGGAGCTGGTCATACAAAACCAGAGAACCAACTAACCAGTTTTTAAAAATTACCATTATCCATGAACTATTCATTAAACAACCGTTAATCATCCATTAACTATTATCTGCAATATAATATTACTAACTATACTCTCACATAGTTATTTTGAATAGAAACGCAGTTTAAGCAAATAATCTAATATGTACCTTACTTTTACAATACTAGCTGCGAATTACCTTTTTTATTAATGAATATCACAGCTGGTCATTAAAAATCAGATAATCAATAGTTTTTCAAAAAATTACCATTATCTATTAACTAGCCATTAACCATCCATGAATCCCTCCATTAACCGTTATCTGCAATATAATTTTACAAACTATATTCTCGAATACTTATTTTGAATAGAAACGCAGTTTAAGCAAAAATCTAATATGTACCTTACTTTTACTATAGTAGCTACGAATTAACTTTTTTTGTTAATGAATGTGTATTCATTTTAATTCCAGCTACTTGTGTTAGATTCTGCTGCTATATATTTATGCCTCCTTAACTGCCACTTTTACGACTCCTAAGTGCGAGTTTCATGCTAATTGTTACATGAAAACAACAACGACCTGCGGCATGTGCCAACGAAACCTGCAATTTCGCCTCTGCAGTAATCAATGTTCAAAAATCCCGTCCAAAATGAAAGAATGTCAATCTCAATTAAAATAAGAATTAAGTTTCTAAAATCATGCAATCGTAACGTAAAACACAAGTAATAATTAATTTAATTAAATCGTCAGTGAACTGTAAACTTTATACTAGAGAAGATAGATTGAGTAATAAATTTCCTTAATGTAATGAATTTATTGTTATGATTATTGAGGTAATAAATACTTTCGCCGAGTTTGCTACATTTTTATAACACGTTTACAAGAATGAATATATTCTCTATATTAGTTGAAAAGGAAGTTATTTTTGCTTAAGTTTGTTTTAGTTAAATCAAATTGATGTAATAAATGTCGAAAAATGTAGTGGTAATTTTTCTAGAGTTCTAAAATTCGTGGAGTTAAATTTTAAATGTCGAAAAACAAGAGTTTTTCGACATTTGCATATTACAAGAATGAATATATTCTCATGATGATTAGTTGAAGGATGATAGTTTTGTTTTACTTTGTTTTAGTTAAATCAAATTGATGTAATAAATGTCGAAAAATGTAGTGGTAAATTTTATAACATTCTATAATTCGTGGAGTTAAATTATAAATGTCGAAAAAAGTAGCAATAATCATTTTATTAAGGTTCTAAAATTCGTGAAGTTATTATTGAGGTATTATTATTAAGGTGAAGGTAATATTGAATTATTGAGGTAGGCAAATACTTTCGCCGAGTTTGCTAAATCTTTATAATACGTTTACAAGAATGATTATATTCTCATGATGGTTAGTTGATGGATGTTATGTTTGCTTTAGTTTGTTTTTTAAATAAAATTGATGAATAAATGTTGAAACATGTAGTAGTAATTTTTACAAGGTTCTGAAATTCGTGGAGTTAAATTATAAATGTCGAAAAAAGTAGTGGTAATCATATTTATAAGGTTCTAAATTTCGTGTAGTTAAATTACCTCATTCGTTAGGTGGATACTAAAATAAATGATAATGGAGGCAATCACAATTAGTAAACATGAAATCAGATTTCGGAAAGACTCATAGCTGAATTTTGTTGTTAATATTATTTTGCCATGCGATTTGGCGATTGACTTACAAGAAGTTTGAACCAGGTAATAAATATAATTAATGCTTATTATTACATAAATTAAAGTTACGTAAATTATCTTTACATCTACAACAAAAATTAACACTGTAAACATATTTGCCTCGTCCAGTTTTTGTATTGGCCATATAAAGTAGTATATTGAGTTATTTGAGCACGTTATTTAGAGAGTTATTTACTTTGTTGTATTTGTTGTACTTCCTTAATGTTTGAAAATTTTTATATTTTTATTTGCGACCGGTTTCAATCTTTATTAGACCATTTTCAGGAATAAGTGTCAAGAATTAGATGATCTACTAAAGATTGAAATCGGTCGCAAATAATTTTTTTTTCAAACATGAAGGAAGTACAACAACCGCAACAAAATTATAATAACCTTCACCTTAATATGAGAATCAACCATTATCAAATACAGCAAAACTATAATAAATATTTAGTTTATACGTTTTCATGGGAATACAATAACAAACACTAAATTTCAGACATGCTGGCATCCATAAAATAATGAATTTGTCGATTTTCGCTTGTATTCTCACAATCGTTTGCATTAAAACCTGAATGTCACAATGTTCATGTGATCCGTTCCTGTTCCATTTTTACGAATATCTCGTGCTAAAATTAGGTATTCAAGTCACGGATCCGCGCATCGATAACAACGCGGACGTAAAGTAATGTCGAACACATGTAATAAAACGTGATAGCCTCCGTTTATGATTGGTGGAACATCGATGCACTGGAATTAGGGTAAAAATATCCCAAGTTTTTACGGTCTCGACAAGCTCTGATTCCCGGTAATGAACGAACTGAAGACGTGTGAAATGAGTGATTTATCGATACAGTATCGTATTATGAGCATCTGAAAGTGAATGTTAGTTAAGCTTTGTTTACAACTATTACAGCTATTACATAAAACTGAAGACGTGTGAATTGAGTGATTTATCGATACAGTATCGTATTATGAACATATGAGAGTGAATGTTAGTTAAGCTCTGTTTACAACTATTACAGCTTTTACATAAAACTATTACAGTCACAGGCACAGTTAATTTTGTAGCTTCTAAACCTTAGTAGATACTAGAAACGGTTCGAAAGTACTATCTATTTAGCAGTGTTGTCATGTATACATTTCAAGTAACTAGATACGTATCTAGATACACTTTTGCTTGAGAACCTAAAGTTGTATCTAGATACATTTCTTCTGAAGTATCTGTATTTGTATCTAGATTTAAAAAAAAATCTGTTACAATACTGCATTTCACGTTAATTACATACAATTAGCTATTGATTCATTATTGAGAGCATTATTTATTTAATTTTTACCTTGGGGCTAAATTTTCTCGTATTTATTTTTAGTTTGAGTGAGTAATTTGCTATTTCATTGTGTATTATTCTTGTATCTATTACGTATAATAGCCCGTCGAAAGCTGACAATAACGCATGCTTTTTCGAATAAATAATCGCATTTTTAATGCTGGTTCGTGTGCTTAAGCTAAATGTAATAGAATGAAATGAAATTAGAAACGTATGTCGAATTCGTGCAATATCGATGGATAAGTCATTGTCAGGATGGGACGAGTAAACCAATAACTATAAGCAGATGATAAAAAATAAATTTAGGTTTGCACATTTTATTAAATATTTATGAGCATTTTCATTTGGATGTAAAGTGCGTATGTAAAAAGAAAACAATTTTTGCTTTTGTTTTAAATGTATCATAGAAGTATCTTGATACTTTTCAAATATATCTGAATCTGTAGCTGGATACATTTTCAAATTTGTATCTAGATACATTTTTTCTGAAGTATCTGTATCTGTATCTAAATACAAAAAAATGTATCTGTATCTGTATCTAGATAAAAAAAATGAATCTGTTACAACACTGCTACTAACTATCTGTACTAGCATTATAATAATCTGATTAGCATTAGTAGCTACCAAGTATAAGAAGCTACTAAGCTACTATCGACTATGCATGTGCACGTTAATATTTCATTAATTTTGAGTCAATTCTATACATTTATTTCATAATACATTTTTTTCTGAAGTATCTGTATCTGTATCTAGATACAAAAAAAATGTATCTGTTACAACACTGCTACTAACTATATGTACTAGCATTATATTAATCTGATTAGCATTAGTAGCTACCAAGTATTAGTATCTACTAAGCTACTATCGACTATGCATGTGGACGTTAATGATTCATTCATTTTCAGTCAGTCTATTGCTATTAAATTATGTTATTATTAATAATTGTAATGGATCATGAACATAATATAAACCAAAAAACTCAATTTAATAGTAATAATCATCTAAATAATACAAAACTTAAATAATAATAATAATAATAAATATTAATAATACCTGTATTTATTTTAGTTCATTTAATTTTTTTGAGCATAATAAATCGATTATTAGGATATTGGTTACATTTTAAAAATTGTAGATATTTCAAAAATATAATCGTTGCAAAGATACGAACTTTATATATTTGGTTTGGTTTTCCATGTATCATAGAAGTATCTAGATACTTTTCAAATGTATCTGGATCTGCAGCTAGATACATTTTCAAATTTGTATCTAAATACATTTTTTCTAAAGTATCTGTATCTGTATCTAGATACAAAAAAAATGTATCTATTACAACACTGCTGCTAACTATCTGTACTAGCATTATATTGATCTGATTAGCATTAGTAGCTACCAAGTATTAGAAGCTACTAAGCTTCTATTGACTATGCATGTGCACGTTAATATTTCATTTAATTTTTTTTTTTAGTCAGTTCTACTGCTATTAAATTATCTTATTATTAATAATTATAAAGGATCATGAAGATAATATAAACCAAAAATCTAAATTTAATAGTAATAATCATCTAAATAATACAAAAACATAAATAATAATAATAATACTAAATAATAATAATACCTGTATTCATTTAAGTTCATTTAATTTTTTCGAGCATAATAAATCAGCATTTTCATTTGGATGTAAAGTGCGTATGTAAAAAGAAAACAATTTTTGGTTTGGTTTTCCGTGAATCATAGAAGTATCTAGATACTTTTCAAATATATCTGGATCTGTAGCTAGATACATTTTCAAATTTGTATCTAGATACATTTTTTCTAAGTATCTGTATCTGTATCTAGATACAAAAATATGTATCTGTTACAACACTGCTACTAACTATCTGTACTAGCATTATATTAATCTGATTAACATTAGTAGCTACCAAGTATTAGAAGCTACTAAGCTAATACCGACTATGCATGTGCACGTTAATATTTCATTAATTTTGAGTAGTTCTATACATTTATTTCATAATACATTTTTTCTAAAGTATCTGTATATATAAAAAAAATGTATCTGTTACAATACTGCTACTAATTATCTGTACTAGCATTATATTAATCTGATTAGCATTAGTAGCTACGAAGTATTAGAAGCTACTAAGCTACTATCGACTATGCATGTGCACGTTAATATTTCATTAATTTTGATTATTTTATTTTAATAATTATAATGGATCATGAAGGTAATATAAACCAAAAATCAAAATTTAATAATAATAATGATCTAAATAATACAAAAACATAAATAATAATAATAATAATAATAATAAATAATAATAATACCTGTATTTATTTTAGTTCATTTAATTTTTTCGAGCATAATAGATCAGCATTTTCATTTGGATGTAAAGTGCGTATTTAAAAAGAAAACAATTTTTGGTTTGGTTTTCCATGTATCATAGAAGTATCTAGATACTTTTCAAATATATCTGGATAAATTTTCAAATTTGTATCGAGATATATTTTTTCTAAAGTATCTGTATCTGTATCTAGATACAAAAAAAATATATCTGTTACAACACTGCTACTAACTATCTGTACTAGCATTAAATTAATCTGATTAGCATTAGTAGCTACCAAGTATTAGAAGGTACTAAGCTACTATCGACTATGCATGTGCACGTTAATATTTCATTAATTTTGAGTAGTTCTATACATTTATTTCATAATACATTTTTTCTAAAGTATCTGTATATATAAAAAATATGTATCTGTTACAATACTGCTACTAATTATCTGTACTAGCATTATATTAATCTGATTAGCATTAGTAGCTACGAAGTATTAGAAGCTACTAAGCTACTATCGACTATGCATGTGCACGTTAATATTTCATTAATTTTGATTATTTTATTTTAATAATTATAATGGATCATGAAGGTAATATAAACCAAAAATCAAAATTTAATAATAATAATGATCTAAATAATACAAAAACATAAATAATAATAATAATAATAATAATAAATAATAATAATACCTGTATTTACTTTAGTTCATTTAATTTTTTCGAGCATAATAGATCAGCATTTTCATTTGGATGTAAAGTGCGTATGTAAAAAGAAAACAATTTTTGGTTTGGTTTTCCATGTATCATAGAAGTATCTAGATACTTTTCAAATATATCTGGATACATTTTCAAATTTGTATCTAGATACATTTTTTCTAAAGTATCTGTATCTGTATCTAGATTAAAAAAATGTATCTGTTACAACACTGCTACTAACTATCTGTACTAGCATTATATTATTCTGATTAGCATTAGTAGCTACCAAGTATTAGATGCTACTAAGCTACCATATACTATGCATGTGGACGTTAATGTTTCATTCATTTTGAGTCAGTTCTATTGCTATTAAATTATCTTATTATTAATCATTATAATGGATCATGAAGATAATATAAACCAAAAATCTAAATTTAATAGTAATAATCATCTAAATAATACAAAAACATAAATAATAATAATACCAGTATTTATTTTAGTTCATTTCATTTTTTCTAGCATAATAAATCAGCATTTTCATTTGGATGTAACGTGCGTATGTAAAAAGAAAAGTACTCAATAAATCAACTTGTATTATTATTATTTTATTATCATTATTATTCATTTAATTTAGAACATAAAGTATTGAAACGAGCAATCGTCTTATTTTGGTAATTTTCTTACACAATACATATTACTACTAACTAAAATTTTAAATTATTTTAATGAAAACAAAAAGTGTTTGTAACAAAATCATTTATAATTGACGTCGTCTCGACCCAAAAAGCTAATAACAGTTTATACGTGAACATATATTAAATTGGATTATAAAACCATGTTTCTATAGTTGCATATATTAATTTTGAACACGAACTGCACGATTTGTATCCCAAATGCGTAACTCAATTTACATAATAAATTCCTGTCGTAAATTACTTAAAAAATTACTTTATTATTATTATTTTATTATCATTATTATTCATATAATTTAGAACATAAAGTACTGAAGGGAGCAATCGTATTATTCTGGAAACTTTCTTACAAAAGTACCTATTACTAATAAGTAAAATTTTAAATTATTCTAATGAAACCAAAATTCACAAAATGTATTTCTAACAAAATCATTTATAATTGACGTCGTCTCGACCTAAAAAGCCAATAACAGTTTATACGTGGACATATATTAAATTGGATTATAAAACCATGTTTCCATACTTGAATATATTAATTATGAACACGAACTGCACGATCTGTATCCTAATAAATTTTACATAATAAATTCCTGCCGTAAATTTCTTAAAAACTAAAACGTAAGTTATTTTGACAAGAATTCCAAATACCTTTAAGCGCTTTTATAGGTAGTATTGCATAAAACGATATCTGCATATGACTAGTTTAATCTTTGGCAATTCTGGCTTCAGTAATATGTCAACATTTATTACTCGCTAGACTGAATACAGTGATTTTAATCATGCAACGCGTGGGCATATTTTAAATTTATATAATAATAGCAACTATTAGTTAATAAACATGTTGCAACAATAATAATAATATTGATGGATTGTATGGATCCATCCTGAGTATCGATTGGAAGATCCATCTTAATCTACTTCCTCAACTAATAATAATGTTGAAATTATTAGTTTTTCCTTGTTTTGATCCTTTTGTGGTTATCCCATGCAATCCTACTGTATTTAGGACACCCTGTACAATGAAGAAGAGATGGATGAAAAGACTAGAGAAAAACACAAAATTTGATCCTTTTCTGGTTATCTTTAGTCTTTTCGAAAAAGAGAAAGATGGACGAAAAGACTAGAGATAACCACAAAATTTGATCCTTTTGTGGTTATCTTTAGTCTTTTCGTCGATCTCTTCTTCATTATACAGGGTGTCCTAAATAGAGTAGGATTGCATGGGCACCTTTCTTATTCTTAAAGCTAGAGATCTAGTTAAATGGGCAATATTGTGCAGTTTTATTTGCTGGTTCACATTATGTTGACGTGTAAAAATCAAATATGGCGGCCATTATAAATAAGAAAGTTGCTAATATCTTTAAAGCCGGCATCTTGACTATTGTTTGGACTTGATTCTCAAGTTTGTGCGATCGAACCAATTAACTTTTATTTTAAACTTATTTCCGCATGTTTAATAATTATGGAAATATCGGAGTTTTTAGAAAATCACAATTTTTATTTTTTTTTAGAATAATTTCTAAACCGCTTGGACTTTTGAAAACATTTCAACATAATCTGAACCAGCATACAAAACTGCATTACCTATTTAACCAGATATCTATCTTTCAAAATATGAAAGATACCCATGCAATCCTACTCTATTTGGGACACCCTGTATATCAATACAGCACTAGACAAAAAAAGGGGACACTTTTGTAAATCCTGTACTTTTCCCCATCTGAAATTCGTCTGCTAATCGCCTCATAGACCATACTTCTTAAATTTTCGTACAAATTGAAGTTCTCTAAACGTCATTTAAATCAGGCATTTTACATTTATGTGAGCTAAAATTAGGTTAAGATAATTTATTTTTGTCTAGTACTGTATACATTGTCAAATTGTTCCCTATTCTTATATTTACTAATATTTAGTAAAAATCCTAAAGAATAATACGTGGTGTAAGCAAATTTAAGGCAAGACAAGGGATGACATTTATCCCATCTGATTTTGCATTTGAAAATTTTGCTTTTATGGATTTAACTTCAAAAATTTTTTTTTTGTCGACGTTTGAAAAAATCTCAACAATCTGCTATTCATAATATCTCGTATTATTATATTTCTGATCGTTACTCTGGACGTTCTTTGTGACAAAGAAGTTTCTTTGGGATATCTTTCCTGTGATGATCTTTCCTTCTGATGATTGTACCTCACACCGTACATTCATTATTCTATTTCCTTTCGTAAAACACAATAAGCATGTTGCCATTATATTCAAGCATTTGTCTTGTGTCTGGGCGAAGATTAATTTTACCAATTCTGCTTGGATATTTGGCATTTAAAGGACGCCTATGTTACAGTAATTACAGGATGCACCGATGGCATTGGGAAACAGTACGCTCTCGAAATGGCCAAGAAAGGACACAGCATAATTCTGGTCAGCAGGTCAAAGGAGAAGCTGGAGGCAACCGCCAAGGAGATAGGTACGTCGTCTATGCATTTCGCAATATGTAATATGTAAATTTGATTTTCAAAACCGAGCGAACGCTTAAGAAATCCGAGTATTTGCTCATTTCGAACCAATTATAAATTATATACAGTTTTATACAATATATCAATATTACAAGAAACAATAACATAAAATTTATGATTTCCGATCAAATCGCGAATTTTGTGCTTAAATGTTGAGGTAAACGTAACCAATTACTTTCAATTGAAATTGATCTTTAAATTCTACAATACAGGGTGTCCAAGATAAGAATCAACAGCATGGGGATCTCGGAAACTGTAAAAGTTACAAAGGCGGCTAAATTAGAAAAAAGTTGCGCAATTTAGTGTTCAGTAATATTCTTTTGAGAAAACCAGAAATTTCAGCTTACTTCCGGAGATATCCGACTAAATAAGAAATCGTTTTTATTTTTTTCTGAAGTTATTTGAAAAGGTATAAGAAAACCAAAGGCACTTTCTTATTGCCACATTTTGGCTCTATAAGACAGTGTTTACAAATTTTCAGTACAAAGTTTCGTTTCGAAGAAACCATCATCAACTTTATTATTTTATATGGCCTGTAAAAAATATACATCCTGTATTAGATAGCATTTCCTATTACAAATTCAACTATTTATATCACTTTTCAGTACAACGTTTCGTTTCGAAGAAACCATCATCAACTTTATTATTTTATATGGCCTGTAAAAAATATACATCCTGTATTAGATAGCATTTCCTATTACGAATTCAACTATTTATATCATTTTTCAGTACAACGATTCGTTTCTAAGAAACCATTATCAACTTTATTTTTGTATATGGCCTGTAAAAATGTACACCCTGTATTTAGCATTTTCTATAACGAATTCAACTATGTATATCACTTTTTTTTCTAATTTAACCGTTTGTAACTTTTAATGTTTCCGAGATCCCCGTGCTGTTGATCATTATCTTGGACACCCTGTACATCAATATTATAAGAAACAATAACGTAAAAATTATGATCGCGATTTTTATGTTGTATCAATGTTAAGGTAAACGTACCATAACACATTACTTTCAATTGAAATTGAACTTTAAATCTTAACCTGGATTCGTGGTCGCAGGAAAAAAATTGACCTCGAATATTGTGGAGCGCTAATTTCGACATTTCTCGTTGCAACAGATTATTTAAGTATAGTGCAATAAAATAAAATGGATTTGAAATAGGTAATTACTAAATATTACCACAATGGTTTAATAAGTATTTAATTCGTACTTTAGTGACCTTATTACTTATAAAACAAAAATGCGTTAATGATTGGGAATTATTTCTAATTAAATATACATAATGTTAACATAAGTATTGCGTTACGTTAGTATATATAGTATATATAATTACGTTAATTTATTTATACGTTATACAGCGTGATCAGAATAATAGGTAACTAATGGATAAATTAATTAATTAGTTTTAAAATCAATAATAGCATTATTTGAAAACTGAAAAAATTAAAAATTGAATCTTTTTTTTTAAGTGCTGAAAATTGTTATATATTTTTTAATAGGCGAGCATTTTTTTTAACTTACTTAAATAGTACTTGCGCAATAGTTTTGCGACTGATGACTTTTTCAGGATGATTTATATTGCATTCATTAGCTGCTTCTCTGCATGTTCTGTAATTAGTCCCCAACAATAAGAACAATTTCAACCATTTCTGGGTTAATGAACGACACTTTACTAGTGCAAATGACACTTTAGTAATAAACATATTACAAAACGAAATATGAAACTGGAAACCCAGATAAAGCGTTTTACATTTTTTATTAGAAGTGTGAAATGCAGGTGAAGCGAAAAATAAAACAACCCGTAGAAAGTAATAACAAACTGTACATTATATCTTCAATTTAAGAACATAATTAAGCACTTGTTCCAAAAAAAAAATTCATTCAATATTTATTTTTATCAATTTCCAAAAAATATTATTAATTTAAGACTATTTTAATTTAAAACTATTTAAGAATTTTACTATTATTAATTTGAGACAAAGCAGGACTTTGTTACCTAAAAACTTTTTCCTCTAAAATGCATATCAGAAAAGTTTCCCATTTGTTACCTATTATTCTGATCACGCTGTATATGTATTTATAGATATCGTCGGCTTACAAGTGAAATACACTAAGTCAATTTTTGACTGTTTTTAGTAATGTTTTATTTTGATGGTTTACTAAATTGTAACAAATCTCGGTCTTAGTAGGGGTATAGTAAAGGGTCCTGTAGCCAATCTTCCAAATTCTTAACTCATTAAATGACTTAGTAGGAAAGGTAACAGCAGAATATAACACTTGCAATTGCAGTTTCTCACATTTTTTTGACTTAAGTGATTTTACTTGTAAGCCGACGATATTTAGTTCAACTAGTTCAACTAGTCATCAATTTTCAAATTGATATTTTGATCTTATAATTATTATTTAGTCCAAAATACCAAGAAGCATCTGATACATTTAATCGATGAAATTGTCAATATGTTTGTGCTCCAAAGTTATTGCAATTTTATGTTAGAGAACTTTAGTTGCTCTAGATTCACAGGTTCGCCGTATTCGAACTGAAGACCCTTGATGTGAGACTTACGTGAGCATATCTCTTAAAACTTCGCCCAATTCTTCAATTCATACATTGGGATATTTGAAAACAGTGGGAATCAAGATAAGTAAGCGTTTCTTTAATAGTAAAACTAATTTCAGAAAACCTCCACTCAGTGAAGACGAAGATAATCGTGGCAGACTTCTCTAAAGGCCAAATGGCAATTGATCACATCCGTTTGGAGCTTGGAGCAACACCCATAGGAGTACTTGGTAATTAATCAAACATTCCAACCAAATCATTTTGGAACTCATATCACCACCCACAATATACAACCTCAATACTCGTAGCTACGCAAAATATGATTCGTTTTTCAGACTACTTTTGGCAAACGCCGTCTGGAAAACGAAAATATTTTGCTATATTAGAAGAAAGGGAGTATAAAAGTAATCAACTAAAGCATTACGTATCACCAATCTAAGAGTCCATAATAAATCACTAAGGGCTTCATTTCCGTGGATACCATTCTGGACATAAATGTTGGACATAATGTCATGAAAAGTAATCGTCGATTAACGTTAATCGGACACTTTAATACCGGACATATGATCTTGTCTTGTCTTCTGTTCTAGTATGTTATCTGACGGTTTACGATATCCATTAATTACTAGAAACATGTATAGCAAGTAGCTTCTACTGTCCTAATTGCATTCACCTAGAGAACATTATTTGTTAGACGTAATTTTCATTTTTTTTTTTATTGTACTTAGGTTAGGTTAGGTTCTAAACAGGAATATTTTTTGTCAATATTCTGAAATTTGTGTTAACTTGTCAACTTAATTATTTTACACCAAATGGTAACTAATTTACTGTCAATCCAATCAATGTCAATCCTTGTAAATTACCGAAAAAAATTGATTTCGTTTTATCCACTTGAAATCTAACCAATTCACATAGGCTCACATACTAGTTTAATTGGAATTCAAAAATATTGTTTTTTTAATAATAAAAACCTCGTTATTTTGAAATATTTTTAGTAAAATTAACACGCCCTGAAACGTTTACACTTTTTCGTGTTACTGTTGTTTCCAGTGAACAACGTAGGATCACAGTACACATACCCAATGTATGTGGGTGAGGTGCCTGAAGAGCAGCTGTGGAGCATCATCAATGTCAACATAGGAGCAGTGACGATGATGACTCGCCTCCTCATCGCTGATATGAAGATCAGAGGACGTGGTGCTGTCGTCAACGTCTCTTCAGGTTCTGAGCTACAGCCGCTACCATTGATGACAGTATATGCTGCCACGAAGGTAGTATGAGTTTTAAGATATATATATATATATATATATATATATATATATATATATATATATATATATATATGAGTTATAAGATACTTATAGTTATATAAGGTATATGAGTTATAAGATTGTATTGATAATGATCAACAAGGTATAGAAAACAGATTCAAATTACGGTCAACATAAAGTGATACTATTATATGACAGATTCTATTAAAGATTTTTACAGGAAACAGATTCATCTAGGTATTTCCTATATATTTTCCTATATTTAGGTATAGGAAACAGATTCAAATTTCGGTCAACATAAAGTCATTCTATTATATGCCAGATTCTATTAAACATTTTTACAGTAATGGTATATATTCCCAGAGTGTATAACAGTTTTACAGTAATGTAGTTCATCCTGATTATTTATTTTGTTAAAAACGAGATTTTGCCACCAGATTCTTCAAAATCTCCCTTTTAACAAAAGTTTACAATAATTTTGAGAAGTGTATTAATGATAATAATTTATACTTCATTGTCATAACATATTACCTTGTTATTATGTCACAAGCTACACTTCCCTAAATAATAACATGAATTTTGATTTTAGATCTAGACAGTTTTGTGCTATACCTAAAGTTAAATTTTTGAAAACAAGACAAAATTTGAAATAACATCAAAAGTGTAATGCCCAAAGATTTTAATTTAGAATATTTAGTAAGGTCATATTATAGCATCTAAAGTTCTTTATCAAGCCAAACATTGTATTAAAATATTCCAATAATATTTAATATACAAAAAAATATTTGACTCTAAGGCGGAAAGACCCCATATGGGGTCGATAGCCCAATAAAGATCGATTATATATATATATATATATATATATATATATATATATATATATATTTGACTCTATTTAAATCTCAAATTACATTTCTGTTTCACTCTTTCATATGCAAATCTCCTGAATCGGCTGAAGACATCCTTCCAAAGAATTGATAACACAGGCCGACATGATTATTGGTGTTTTGAATTTGATAAGTGTCCTTAGCTAATACGGGTACGTTGATTCTGAATGTGTATTTGGTTTGTGCCCATCACGTCAAGATTTTTCACAAAATTAAAAAAACCTTGTGAGATATTTTGTACTAGAGCAAAGAAGTACCTTTATGATATTTCCTAAATTGCATTAAAATTATTTCTTTAAAATACTTGATACATTGATAGAAAATATTTTAGTATAATATTATGATTTTTTTAAATTTCAATGACAACACTGTTTTATTTTCGCATCTGTCAAAGTCAACTTGATGGCATCGGCAGTTGTTTACGAATAGTTAGTTAGCGTCAGTTGTTTGTAGCACCGAGTTGTGTTTTATTTTCTAAGTGTTTAGTGCGTCATAATGTCATCAAGAAAGTGCAAAAACAGTCCTGATATACTTTGTTACGTGTGTGGTGATTTAACGATAGCAAAGCATCAACGAAACATTACAGAATTTATCAAGAAAGCTTATCGCGCTTACTTCGGTGTAAAGCCTGGTGATCAGGACAAACCTTGGGCTCCACACAAAGTGTGCTTTCAGTGTATCGAGCTACTGAGAAAATGGACAAAAGGTACACGTAGCTCTTCACCTTTTGGCATTCCTATGATATGGAGGGAACAAAAAAAAACATGGAGACGACTGTTACTTTTGCTCCTGCGATGTCAAGGGTTTTAATTCGAAAAATAAACATACTATTCAGTATCCTGATTTACGGTCTGCTAAACGACCTGCACCTCAAGGAACAGGAATTCTCATTCCTCCACTTTTTCTTCACCCCATCCAACAGCAATCATCAGATGAAAGTTCAAACTCAACAGTTTATCCAAGCTGAACTAAATGACTGAGTGAGAGACTTGGGCCTATCGAAGGATGCTCCACAAATCTTAGGGTCACGACTGAAAAACAAAAATCTGTTTACTACAGGAACCACATTTTCGTGGTATAGGTGAAAAAGAGTTCGGGGAATATTTCTCTTAAGAGGATTCACTGGTGTATTGTAATAATATTCCTGAAGTAGTCATGAAACTGGGAGCTGACAATTATGATTCCACATCATGGAGGTTATTTATTGATTCTTCTAAGAGAAGTCTGAAGGGTGTCTTGTTGCACAATGGTAGTACTTATGCCTCGGTGCCTGTTGCTCACTCCATGCATCTCAAAGAAGCGAATGAGAATCTTGAGCTGTTGTTAAATACAATAAAGTATAGCGAATATTGTTGGCAACTCTGCGGAGACCTCAAAATAATATCCATGCTTTTGGGTCAGCAGTCTGGATTCACAAAGTATCCATGTTTTTTGTGCAGGTGGGACAGTCGAGCACGAAATTTATATTTCGTTAAGAAAGATTGGCCACTCAGAGAAAGACTTGTACCGGGACAAAAAAATGTGCTGTGTGATGCATTATTTGACCCAAAATTAGTTCTTATGCCTCCCCTTCACATAAAGTTAGGACTGATGAAGCAGTTTGTCAAAGCTTTAAATAAACAAGGTAACTGCTTTAAATACATGTGCGACAAATTACCTGCACTTTCTGAAGCTAAACTTAAAGAAAGAATTTTTGTAGGCCCTCAAATTCGAACATTAAAATAGGATAGATTGTTCCAGAATACAAGGACCCAGGATGAATCTGAAGCATGGAGTTCTTTCGTAGAAGTCATAGACGGTTTCCTTGAAAACAATAAGCCTCCAAACTATAAAGAAATTGTAGCCGACATGGTCGAAAATTATAAAAAACTGGGATGCAATATGAGCGTCAAACTTCATTTTCTGAATTCCCACGTTGATTCTTTTCCAGAAAATCTTGGAGCTGTCAGTGAGGAACAGGGAGCGAGGTTCCATCAAGACAAAAGAAATGGAGAGACGTTACCAAGTAAGATGGGATATTAGAATGATGACTGATTACTGCTGGGACTTGAACAGGGACTCGCTAACAAAAATCCACAAAAATAAAACTACAAAACGCAGTTTTGAGGGAAAAAGAGAGCGATTTTATTCAAAAAAAAAAAACACCAACGATTGTCTAATTTAGATTATACTGCTTTTTTTTTAATGAACAACTCAATTTCGCCGTGTTCTATTAAATATAGTTTCAACAAATATTTTCTCAATATTTTTGGCAGTTTCTATGAAAAGTTTCAAACACACTTTTCCTGAAAACCTGACGTGCTGGAAAAAAAACTAAGCACAGATTCGTGATCAGCACACCCAATTTCCTATAGGACACCTATTAAACTTGAAACATTTATCATAAAAAAAAATCTAGGCTTGTGTAATTTATGTAAATCTGTTTGCCTATTTTAACTTATGTATCACATTTTACTTATGTTTGAAAAATTGTACAGATGCGCATTAATATTAAATGTGTTCAAATATGTTTTACACCCCCGTATAAAGTCTCAAAAAAAAAAAAGTTTTCTTTCACAATTTAAATGAATTGTGCTATTTATTTTTTAGTTTTTATTCATATAATGTTTTATGTGACATAAGTTTTCACACTTTTATAACATTTAATGTTGGATGTGTTTGTAAGTTATCGCAATTTTATGTAAATCTCTTTGTCAGCACCATTGCAACTTATGTGTTCCAGATGTATGTGAAAAGTTTTACGGAGGCGCTCAGGTACGAGTACGCGAGCTCGAACCTCACCGTGCAACACCTGACTCCGTTCTTTGTCAACACGAAAATGAACAATTTCAGCAACAGGTTGCGCAGGACGAGTGTCTTCGTGCCAGACGCCCGCAGCTTCGCCAAATACGCCGTGAGCACCTTGGGCAAGGTTGACCATTCCACCGGATATTGGTCCCATGGCATTCAAGTAAGTGTACCAAGGGTCCCCATCGATTTGCTAATCAGGTTTTCGGCAGGTTTCTCTTTTGAAATTGAATACCATTTTGGTAAGTAAGTGGGTTGTACAAATAAGTATAGTAAATAATATGAAATGCAATACTTTAATAACATCTATTAATTTCATTAAATGCAATAATTACGTAACTCTAATTATTACGAATTCTATGGTCAATATTATATTACATACATTATTGATAATATTGTATTTAAAAATGACTGAAAGATGCAGATGCAGATTAGGTTTAATTTTGTTAGAATCCTGCGGCAAAATGATTACAATATCCATATATTACATAGGACGAGAAATAGTAGCATTACTATTATTGTTCCTTACGTATTTTCAAACTGTTAACGTATAATTAGGTATTCAAGTTTATACAGAGAAGAACACAATTTAACTTAATATAATTTATCTGCAAAATCAGAAGAACTATAAGACAATAAGATAAGTAAGTAATAGTAACATATTTAGCAACTGTCGCATTTAACACTAACTATAAATTAAATATATCGCTAGGTATTTGGATCCATCTTGAGTTGACCTCTTTCTACCCTCCAATAATTAAATAGTTATGTGTTGCAGGTACTTCCTTAATTATTTTGTTAAAACCTTTTTCAAAATAACTTTGATATGAGGAACCAAATGGAACTAACTATAAAATATGAAGTAAATTTTGTTCGTTGCAATTTGCAGAATTCATTTCCTTCGAATAAGTATGCATTTTCAGATTATCTTTAATATCTATTAATTATCTTTAATTTTTATAAAAATATTCACACTTCTTATTTTAGAAGTTTTGTTTTAAAGAACTCTTGTTTTAGAAAATATTCCTCAAACCACAAATATATCAGTATTAAATCTCAAATATATCAATATCAAACCTCAAATATATACAGGGTGAGTCGAGAGCAAAGGACCAAACTTCAGGAGTGTATTGTACACGTGAAAATAATTTAATAAAATCATATATTGTTATCCGATCTTCATTTGTATTCAAGTTATAGTTTCAAATCTTGAATATGCAAATGTCGTGTTTATCTATGGTTTTTGTAATGGGATTGCTACAGCTGCTGTTGAAAGATATCCTCAACGGTTTCCATATCAGAAAACTCTGGATAAAAATGTATTTATCCGACTTTTCAACAAACTGTTCAAAACTATCACTTGAAAACAAATGAAAATCGGATAACAACATTTGACTTTTTTTAAATCATTTTTACATGTACAATACACCCCTGGAGTTTGGTCCGTTCCTCCCGACTCACCCTGTATATATGAGTAAATATAGGGTTGGCCTTTTTCAACAAAAACTAATCAGCAATAAGTTATGATGCGACATCAGTAACAAGTTATGGTGTGAGACTTTTATTTCAACCCAGAATTCCTGTGGTAAACAATACTCGTGGGATTCACAAGCATACGTACGCATACATATACTGGTTGTGTTTGTTATTGCCATTTTCACTTTATTCTGTATCCCAATTTCTACATGTTTCTGTAGTTTTAATAATGAAACTAATAATACTTAAAAAAATAATCAGTGGTTAAGAAAATAAAATTGGTGGTGGAGGCGCTGGTAAATTTATAAAATTACTGATGTAGGAAGATAATTTATACTGTAGGTGTATACTACTATGTACTACTAGTATATACTACTTTATGCACTACAATTCTATAGTAATATCATGAGAACGCTGGAATTTGAGCATTCAATCACATAAAAGGTGGCTAGCGTTTAAAATTTTATAGTTAGTAAAAGTTATAGTAAAAGTTACAGCTAGTTTAAAGTTTTATAGTACATATATGTAAAATTGGTGTTATTTAAGTTTCTAGACAAGAAACCCATAAAATTCTACGACTGAATTGATTTCGCCGTTATTATTTTAGTTTTAACCGTATTAAATGGTTCAACATTTTTCATATTTCTGACAATTTCATTAAACGAAACCAACTTAAATGTGTTTTTCCAATCCAAAAACCTCCGAAAGCATTTGAAACTTTTTTTATCCAATATAAATAGTGATCGTTAAAATTTCTATGTTATTTTTCCTTATTACCACTTTTTTACAGCGTGATCAGAATTATGGTTAACAAAGGAGCATCTTTTTTAGTTACCCTCTGAGAAACTTACACATTATTTTCGCAGACCCTTCAGGATTGACACACATAAGTTTCATTGAGCAACAATTTAGTGCACACTTTTTTATGATTGTTTTAAATATTCAGGGTTGATTTACTACTCTCTTACGGAAAATAGGAAAATATATAGAGTTGATTTAGTACTTTTCTACAGCAAATTGGAAAGTGCCTCTTACAGATTATATTAGACCCTTCAGGACTAACATACTTGAGTTTCAATGAGCAATAATTTTTCCTTATTGCCATTTTTTTACAGCGTTACAGCGCAGAATAATGGGTAACAAGGAGCATATTTTTTAGTTTGCATTTTAGAAGAGGTAATAGTTGTTATGCAAAAAAGTGCTAACTATTAATAATATAAGGTGCATTTTATTATCATCTTCTACGGGGTGTTCAGAAAATAGATTTATCTCTCGTTTGTGTGACCTACCTTTCACAATTCCAATAAAATTGATGAATGTCGTTATCTGTTTTGCCAGTCTAATTTTTGCACACTTTTTAGGATTGTTTGAAATATTAAGCATTGATACACCAGTCATACACCAAATTTTAATGTTCCACTTACCTGTTATATTCACAGACCCTTCAGTACTAACATACATAAATTTCATAAGCAACAATTTTATGCACATATTTTGTTATGTAGATCATTATGAACTACAATGATAATTTGCTAAAGCGCTGAGTAGACTATAATGATGTTAATGATAATGTTAACATTGCTTCTACATTTTTTGGGAAATTTGTTAATGCTTTGAAAATCAAAACGAACACAATTTGCATTGATTTCCGATTTCTTGTATGTAATTTTCCCGATTTTTTGCATGTCAATAAAATCTTGTTATATTTTGTGCATGGCCTTTTTGTGCTGAAGCACTGAGATTTATGCACTTAGAGTGTTCATGATTTTATTTTGTATAATATTAGAATCTCGATGATTTCTTTTTTTCTTTTCATTAGAACTGAAAACAAAAAATGAAGAAGTATTATAATTTCTTTGTCGACGTTGGAATTTTTCTGTTAAATGTTCGGATTTTATATGAAACTTTTATAAAATTTATGTATTAGTAGCTTCATACATATTTTGCAACTAAAACTTAATGACCATAATAAAAGAAACCTTATTTTGCAACTATCAAAACTTAATGACCACAACAAAACAAAAAAAAAAACGAGACCAAAAAGAGACAATTGTAGAGAAATCTATTAAAAACAGTGAAACTTACCCAAGTGTTTTTATTCTTAATTTATTTAATGAGGAATGTACCACCAAGCGGTAACTACGAAGTCTTAAAATTTAAAATAAGCCTTCCATACAAATACAAATTACTCTCATTTTTGGCGATTGTATAAATACGTCATACAATCACCAAAAACATCAGTAAATGAATTTGAATTCTATTCTAATTTTCATCTACAGCTGCAACAAATTTTATTTTGCAGTTGGAAATATGTTATTTCTTGCAGCTGTAGATGAAAATTAAAATAGAATTTAAATTCATTTACTGATACATTCAAAATCTGTCAAATTTTCCAACTACAGCTGCATTAAATTCAAACGTAAATTCTTCAATTCTGATAACGAACAAGCATTGCTTTATTCACGAGCATCATACAAGAGTTTTCCAATTCTGATAACGAATTGGAAAAACTCTTGTATGATGCACGTGAATAAAGCAATGCTATCCACTATTCTTCAATTCTGATAACGAATTGGAAAAACTCATGTATGATGCACGTAAATAAAGCAATGCTATCCACTATTCTTCAATTCTGATAACAATTGAAAAAAAACTATGATACACGTGAATAAAGCAAGGTTATCCACTATTCTTCAATTCTGATAACGAATTGTTAAAAACCTTGTATGATACATGCGAATAAAGCAATTTTATCCACTCAAAAACATAATCGCACTCGCCTTCGCCTCTTGCGCTAAACTGTGTCTTCGTGGATAAAATTCGACTTTATTCATATATACTATAAATAGCTATTGTGTTATTTACATAACCAATACCTGTTCCAAATTTAAAAAAATGAATCCTGTAATTGACAACCTTCTCGATCAAACTTCTACTCAAGCAAATGTACAGGGTGGTCACTTTTACGACGCCCACCATTAGGATCAATTAAAGGGAAATATTTACAGAGTTGGTCAAATGGGAGAAAAGTTTCTTTTTTCCATGCCTTTTAATATTCTAAAAAGAAATCTGAAAACGATCTTGCCTAGTTCCTGAAATATCGCTGAATATTTGAAAAAGTTTTTCGCTCTTTTAAATGCTATAAAAATCCAATATTGCGGCCATAAGAATATCAAAAGTTGACTATGAAAATTTGGACATCTCGTTGGCGCAGGAAATGTTTGGCACTGTCATCAGAAAGCTCACGTCGAAAAATGGTTAGAGTGCCAAGTTTTGTAAAAATTTCCTTCAAAAGTAATAAAATGATAAGGAAAGTGCACTTTTTTAGTTTTTCAGCGATATTTCAGGAAGTGTGCAAGATATCCCGCATTTCGTTTGAGTATATTGAACGGCCCAAAAATGATAAACTTTTATCCCATTTGAACAACTCTGTATATATTTCCGTTTAATAGATCCAAATGGTGGGCGTCATAAAAGCCTGTATATGTTTTATTTATAAATATGTTTTTTTAAATATGTTATTACACTAGAGCAATCATCATGGATAAATACAGAAATGCATTTATAATTATCAGTGGGCGAAAGACACAACAGTCTGGGCTAAAAATAATACATATTAATGCATATTTAATAATATGTTTTCTGTTTCTAACGTAAGCTACATGCAATACATATAAGCGATTTTTAATTGAAAGTATTCCGTTCATATTGTTTACATGTTACCTATATTTGAGACCCATTTTATAAACATATAGTCATACTTTAACAATAGCTATTTATGGTATATGTGAATAAAGTCAAATTTTATCCACGAAAAAACAGTTTAGCGCAAGAGACGAAGCCGAGTGCAATAATGTTTTCGAGTGGATAAAATTGCTTTATTCACGTGTATCATACAGGTTTTTTTGCAATTCGTTATTATAATTGAAGAATTTGCGCGAAGTATCACGTGACAACAAAAATTTCAAGGATAGTGTGAAGTTACGTATTTTTTTAACTTTATTCACATTGTCAATGGTTATAGTGAATAACGTGAAAATGTGAACATTTTATTCACCCTATCGATTAAAGTGTTGTTTTAATGATGAGATACAGCATAAGCATTTTAATAATGCGAATTGGAAAAATATTATTTATTATTAAATGTTATATTCGCTGCATAAGTAGTACAAATTCAAAATTACATCTTTGAGTTATTTATATGTCATTAAGTTATCATTATAATTTTTCTTCTTGTAATTACTAATAGCAATACTATATCCCTAATAATTAGTTTTACTTGTATTCTTGTAACCAAATAGTACGTATTTTGCAACAAATATAACATTTGTATTGATAATGGAACTATGTTTATGTACTATCAGGTTATCCTACACCTGAGAGTGCATAAACATAGTTCCATTACCTCATAACTCAGGATGGGTCCACATACATTTCAATTTGTATTGATGTTGGCCCATAAAAAAATTGTATGTACTCAATCTAAACTCTAACTCAATCTAAACTCAATCTAAAGTAAAATAAGTTAGTTATTGTTATCAAGAAACTTATACTAGCAGTTGTAATTCAATAGTACAACATTTGAAAACTCTGTAAAATCTATTTTTTTTGTTGTTGTACAATTTATGGGAATTGGTATGATTCATTCATACTGTATAAAATCTTTAAAAGTCCATTTTTTAATTCAGATAACTCCAGAAATGAATCCAGGAACATATATTTCTGTACTTATTCTGTATTTAAAAAAAATTAACTTACACTACTCTGGTTTTCTATGACACAATTTTGTCCTAGAAAATTCCAGTTTAGTTCCTCAGAAACGTTTGCATATTTGTTATATATTTTATTAAAAGCGCCGATTACTGACACCTTTTTTCATGATCACAAAACCACAAAATATTTTCTTTTTTCCGTAATTTTTATAATATTCCATAATAAATAATTCCCCAATTAAATAACCCTATTATCATAATAAATGTTTTATAATATTCTCTGAAATAAACTAAATAAGGGTAGGAATAAAAGGAAGGAATAAAAAATATTGCAGGGGAAAATGATCAATTCTCTGTCTACTGTTGGTTAATGGAAACTTCACTTGATTTACTACTAAGGCGACTACTGTTATAAACTATTCTAGTCTTTTAATTAGGATTAATGTTATCTTTTTTCACTTGTAAATATATTTGTATTGTTTTCAATGTACATTTTAAGTTTAGAATTTACAGAAACACTTTGTATTAATTGGCAGAGCACCAAGCTTAGACAAAGTGAGTAACAATGATTGTGGTCAAGAAAAATTTCCTGCCAAAAATCTGGGAAATTTCTTCACTCCAAATGTTTCCAACTGGGAAAGTTATTAAATTTGATAGTACATTTTAAGTTTAGAATTTACAGAAGCACATTGTAATAATTGACGAAGCACAAAGCTTAGACATACAGAGTGAGCAACATTGATTGTGGTCAAGTCAAATTTCCTGCCGGAAAGTCTGGGAAATTTCTTCACTCCAAGTTTTTCGAAGTGAGAAAGTAATTAGCTTTAATAGTAAAGCGTCGTGAGTCGTATATTTGATAAGACAAAGGAGAAGCAATCCTGACGATTTTATTTTCATATTTCCAGTTGCACTAACATGCGTACGTATGTACATATTTACAGTCGTGCTCACATAAATCTAGTACAAGAAATTAGGTTGCAATAGCAATTTTATATAGCAATGTTAATATGTTTGTACTAGATTTATATGAGCATGACTGTACGTATTAAATTTAATAAAATTTATATAAACTAAAAATCTTTATATAATAAAAATAGCTGCTAGTAAGTACCTCAAAAGAAGTATAAAAACAAGAAAAATTTAAATAATTTAATAATAACTGATATTTATATACCTACAATGGATGAAACTATAACAAAAATAATTTATTTGTATTGTAATTTAGGAATAATTATTAATGTCATCAAATAAATTGTTATAATGCAGAAACACACATACTTATGTACATTTGGTTGCTTTCCTATCAAACCACAATAATTGTTGCTCACTCACAATTTTTCCTTAGCAAAAGTTTTATTTCTTCTTGTTATATTAACGATACAAATATACAATGTTTCAGTATTTCTTCATGTCAATTGCTCCTGTATGGCTGAGGATGCACATCGGTGGATTCCTGAATAAATCCTTCAGAAGAGAGTACTTCAGGATCAACAACATCAAGTGATTTTTTAACTATTCTAGTCAGTGTGTATTAACATTTCCTTTCGTTTTGTAGTATCTACATAATACGTTATATTTTTAGTTCCATTTCAGATCTTGTTCTGTTTTTGCTGTATGTTACTTTTTTTTAATCGGTTTAATTACTAATTTTTAAATATAAATGATAATAAATACTTATATAAATTTGTATTTGTGTAATAAAAAACAAGAATGGTGGTATTTTTTATTCCTAGTATTATTTGCAATGTGATATTAATAACAATAACTTATGTGTCTAATTTTCTCCTTTATTTGCCCACTTTACATCTGATGTTTTTTTCTCTCTTTTTGTTCAATATTTTTAATATAAATTATTTATTAATTAGCTTAGCTCACACCGAAAGGTAAAGGGCCTTTTGATAATAATAATAATTTTAATATTTTAATAATCTATCAAAATAACTTATAATTGTGCTAATATTATTAATATAACTGCAGCAAAATAATAGCGCAATACAGATTTTTACTACTATTTTTTTTTAAATAAAATGATTCTCTGACTAATTAAATTTCTTAACCTGTTTTAAAAACAAAATATAAAATCCCATGTTATTCGTATTTCAGTATTTCTTGTAAGTGAAGTTGCATAGGACGATATTATATAAAATCAAATCATTTTGTCACAGATTTGAACCACGAATATCAATATGATATAAACGCATTTATTTCTGGATTGTATGCTGGTATTAATAAACATATTAAGTTTGTTGGTTTCTTTTTATAGATCGTTTTGTAGAACCATTGGGGCAATTTTATGTTTACGTTTAGGTAAATTGTACATGTTATATAAAACATGTACATAATTATGTACATGTAAATAATACATGTTATTACTTATAATAATAATAATTATACTTAATATTATAAATAAAAATCGTGGTATTTGTTATGAATTCGTTATATTTAATTTTATTCCAATTACAAAATATGTCTTGTATTCTATCTTGTTTCTTCTTATCTTCTTCTTATATTTTTATTTATTTATTATTTATATGAATTTATTTGGTATTTATTTTAATATTTATTAAAGGTATTTATTATGTTATATTATATATATTATATCGTCGGCTTACAAGTGAAATCACTTAAGTCAAAAACTATAAAATGTGAGAAACTGCAATTAAAGTTTTATATTCTGCTGTTACCATTCCTACTCAGTCATTTAATGAGTTAAGGACTACAGGACTCTTTACTATACCCCTACTGAGCCTGAGATTTGTTACAATTTAGTTAAATATCAAAATAAAACTTAACTAAAAACAGCCAAAAAAATGACTTAGTGCATTTCACTTCTAAGCCGACTATATTATCTTTATATTTCATGTTATTCTAATTGTACAATATGTCTTGCATTCTTTCTTTCTTCTTCTTACTTTCCTCTAGTTTCTAGCTATTGATCATCTTACTATTGACTTTTTTTAAAATTTTATTAACATACCTGTAGCAATTTCAAGCATCCACACATAAATCACAGAGAACTTATCAGTTTTAGCATTTAACTTTTTATGCAAAAAAAGTAAACTAACAATGCATTAATATTCAGAGTGGGAAATATATCATACATTAGTGACCGAATGAACCTTCATCAAAAAATTTATGTCCACGCAAATAAAATGAACAAACCTAAAACAGTCTCTGCACAAAACAAATTAATTTCCAGCTGTGCTGAGTTCATTAAAAATACTTACAACTCTCTACATGCTATACTGCCTCATCCACAATTATTCATTTTGACAAAAAATGCAAATGTCTCCAAATTACACCATCAATTATGGCGATATATATGAGTGCCGTGGTATATTTGTACCTGGTCACAGGTAACTGCTGCCCTTTCGGTATCTAAATATATCTTTGGAGATATATATGTGGTTGGGTAAGTCGTAAATTGAGCGCCGGATTTATTGTCTTTGGTCGTAACAAATCAACGTCGACTATACAAATCCAATCGTCGTGAATGCAAAGTATGGGACGTAAATAATAAGAGAAGAGAAAAACACTTATGGGAATTTGATATAGTATATAAAGTAATATTATATGTTAGCCCTATTCACAAGAGGTGCAATTTAAAACACTAAAAAAACTTCACACTAAAACAATCTATGCAATCTATGGGATTAAACAAACTAATAAAAATGCTAAATGCAATTTATGAAACAATTGTAGAGTGTTTCTATAAATTTCGTGAAACTTTAAACCAAGTATGTTATTTACCTTTTTATTTAACTTGTTTCGCACGTAGTAGTAACCCTACATACATCTAATTTAACTACTAAATGTATTTGTAGTAATGTAATTGTAGTAATTATCTTTAATATGTGAATATAAACTCAATAAATATGTAATTATACAGTGTGTCTGAGTAACTACCAGACAGCAAAATTAACATTGGGAAATCGTACAGGATGATTTTTTTAAGAGTATCCGGATTTCTCACAAAATAAGGACAAAATATAGGCTTTTGTAGACCTTAATTAGTATTTGGATGTATCTTTAAGATTCGTAGATTCAACTTGAAAATGTTGTGTTTTGTGTTGAGTTCGTCACATTACCCAGCATAGGATCTCCAACACTATGTTACATAATTGCTTTTCATTTCTTTTCTGTTGCAAATTTTTGAAAACTATTTAAGGAACTTGAAAGCGAAGTAATTAATTATTATTGTGTAAAAAAATTGTGGTAGCAGAGTGTGTAATTACATATTTATTAAGTGTCACTTCCAAATATTGCTATACATCTGACCTGATAACTAAAAAAATATGATTTAATAAACTGCATATTTTTTTAATAAAATAATACTAAAATTCTAAACTGAACAAAATGAAATTAAAAAAAACTGCCTATTTTAGTACATAAGTATGAAAATTTTAAAAACATCTAATTAAAATTCTCATGTAGATAACATTTTACTTTTTCACACACATTAATTGGTATATGAAGCGGAAAAAATCTTGTGTACACCACAACTAGAAGACATAAAAAAATATTTTTTATTCAAAAAATAATTCCTAAGATAGAACGACAGTGACATTTTAGTAATTATAAATAATTAACAATAATTAACAAAACTAACTACGTATATAGCAGTTGCAAGGAACAAAATTAAAAGATTTCGTCTACGAAATTATATTATATAATAATAATATAATAAATATATTATATTATTTCTTATATTCAGGAGAATTTTAATATTGGCAATTAATATCATATTTTCAAAATTGAGCACTGCTTTTTTTAATAACCCATATTTATTTGTATGTTTATTTATGAGGATCTAATATTGAATGGTGAAAGTATCTTGGTACAAATAAATGGAGGTTTATTCAGGTAATCGTTCGTTTAAAGTATGTAGAACCGCTGCACAAAGAAAAAAAAATTAGTCAGAAAAAGCTGAAGATTTTTCCAGATATATGATGTTTTTTGTTGTAAAAGTAGCTAAATATACTTGAAATATTCCCGAAAATGGGCAAATTTCTGAAAATTCATTCTATGTAAGTGGATAAGTTATGATGAAAAATCCAAATATTACTATAAAAACATTTTCAGATGTAGTAAAATGTGCTGTAAATTCTTTCAGCGGAAGAGGCTAAATATGCTGCAAATTTATTTATAAGTGAGCTAACTATGACAGAAATATTTCCAAAGGTGGAAAAATATGTAGGAAATGTTTAGAGGTGGCAAAATTTATTGACACCAAGGAAATATTATAATGGCATATAAATGCCCAATGGGCATTTCTATTTAGAAATGATTTAAATCTGAAATTATTATGTTTGGCGTGATTACATTAATATATCTATTGATACACTAAATATCACTAATTTTCATAAAAGTAAGTAAATGTATGATTTAAAAATATTGATTAATTCAATTAATTTAAATTGAAATTAAATAATAAATTAATAATTAAATATTTAAATAATAAAAATATTAAATAAATAAAATATCAATTAATATCAAAACAATCCTCAAATCAAACCTACTGATTTATATTTACAACACAAAAGCTAATTGGATTCTGTTTTTAAGTCCCTATAATATAAAATTTGCCACCCATGAGAATCAAATGGCAAGAGCTATAAATTTATTTTAGTGGCAATAAAATTATACGGGAAAGATTTTACAAAAACATGTAAATATAATTTAATGTCTTATTATAAAAGGTGCATTAGGCAAATTTTTGTTTACTTATTTTTTGATTTTTTAAGTTTTGATTACTTGATTAAAAAAAAGATTTATTATACAGCTAATACTACATTTGCAAATTTTATATGTGGTGGTTCTGATTTAGCTGTTTTTTCAATGTATCTCAAACTCTGAGTCGGTTATTTAGAAATTAAAAAAACATTACCTACATTTCATTGAAAATGAAAAAATGTTTTATTTTACTATTGCAAATTTGCGATTGTAAAGATTGTAAGTTGCCATATTATGTACATCCATGGACTCTGGGAATGACGAGTCCATAAGAAGGAGCAATCTGCTATCCTTGTCTGGTCCTGCATGTAGGGGCACGTTATAGACAAGGATAGAAAATTGACAACAATAAAACAAAGACAAAGCGCAAGTTCATAAACCATATGATCTTTGTATTAATTATTACAATTATATCACTTTTAGAAGACTTCTTATCTCATAAAAATAAATGATACTTTCAACATCATAATAACTATTACAGCTTCAGCTTCAAGAATCAAACCAAAGCTATAGAACTCACAAAATCTCAAATAATCAATTTATTATTACTAATAATCAACTTGTATTAAGACAGAAAAACTGAGGGCCAATAGCCTAATAAAGAAGACCTTATTAGAAGACTTCTCTTCTTACAAAAATAAATGATACTTTCAACATCATAATAACTATTACAGCTTCAGCTTCAAGAATCAAACCAAAGCTATAAAACTCACAAAATTTCTAATAATTACTAATAATCAACTTGTATTAAGGCAGAAAAACTGCGGGCCAATAGCCTAATAAAGATTGTTATCACTCTCTCAACATGCATTTTTTTTAATTTATTCAGTGATTGTAATGAGGTGCGAAATATAATATAAATCCGAACGGAAGTAATATAATTTACGGTTAATAAATTCCTTACAAATTCTTACATCAACATATTCACCTGTAACTTACCAGTCTACATAACTGGATATATGACTCCATTCTATGCATCACAAGGTATGAAATATGCCCAAGTTTCGAAAAAATGCACGATGTAGCAATTAAACATTCATTTTTATATAAGGTGATTAAGATTACTTCAAAAACTGAAATTGTGTCAGAACTAATATTAATGTTTTCAATTACCTCCAAATAAGAGAATGCCATTGCCTGCTTTTGCTCGTATTATCTTTTATCTCTATTATATCATATACGTCTATACCAAAAATGCAATTATTACGACAAACATTTCAATTATACGTTATAGCGTAACTATTCTGTCAGCTTTTCATGGTTATTGTTAATTAATCAATGATTAATGTAACAGTTTCAGTTATTTAGTTCAAAATTTCAATGCTTTCTATCACTTATTCTTACCAAAATTTATATTATTTCTGTCAAACTTATTATTATTAGTGACATTATTTTCGGTTACTGTGAAATTTGTTACAAACGTTTAAATATGTTATTACAACTTCAATAATTACGTTTGTATGTATCAAAATATCAAATATTTTTGTCAAAATTTAAAATATATGCAACAAAACTTGAATTATTTATGCCAAAATTCAATGATGGAGTCTCTAAACAAAAGAGATTGTTGTCAAAACAACAATCTTAAATTTCATCACTCGGTGCATGTCAAATTTTGTTGTCTCAAAATTTTCATTATTTGTGCCAAAATTTCTATGAATTGTATAAAAAGTTCAATTATTTTTATTATTCTATCAATCCTGGATGACTGACAATTAATCAATGATTAGTGTATTTTTTATTTTTTTATTATTAGATCAGATGTTCGATGATTCTGTAAAAATTTCAATTATTAAGTACGTTATTATAGGTATATATTTATTTATATACAATTACTCTTATTATTCTGTCAATTCTGGATGACAAACAATTAACCAATGAATAGTGTATATTTTTTTATAAATTATTTTATCAAATGTTCAATGATTCTGTAAAAATTTCAATTATTAAGTACGTTATTATAGGTATATACCAAAAATGTAATAATTATAGCAAACATTTCAATCACACGTTGAACTATAACTCTGCTGTTATAACTGTTATAACTCTGCTCTCTTAATATATATCTCTTAATTTCTATGTTTTAGTATTTCTTAATTAATGTTGTAAGAAACAAATAAGTCTTGACATTTATGTCGAAAAATAAACATTAATATAATTACATATTAATGTATTGGTTTGTCAAATTAAATATTATTATTATGATACAAGAACAAAATTATACACGAAGAAATGGTTTTTAAATTGTTATTACAAATTTTACAGCAATCAACTAACTTTGAACTCAATTTTGTCGGAATCTCGAAATTGTCACTTAGATCATTTTGCTTCTGACCGCTTCAATTATCTCCAGGTTTTAAAATATTTTCTTCTGTATAAAAATCACATGATAAACTTTTAATTATCTGATATATCTATTTACATTTTACAGCAATCAACTAACTTTGAACTCAATTTTCTCGGAATCACGAAATTCTCACTTAGACCATTTTGCTTCTTACTGCTTGAATTTTCTCCAGATTTAAAAAATATTTTCTGTTATATAAAAAGCACACGATAAACTTTTTTTTTATTATCTGATATATCCACTTATATTTTATAGCAATCAACTAACTTTAAACTCAATTTTCTCGGAATCTCGAAATTGTCACTAGAGATTATTTTGATTATTACCGCTTCATTTATTTCTAGGTTTTAAAAATATTTTCTTCTGTATTCTTTTTCATTAGAAATGCAAATGCAAAAAATAAATCAAAATTAAAAAAAAACAATGGAACAATTAATTTTGCTACGTTAGTCTTATGGTAAAATTTACAAGAATTTACTAACTTTGAAGTAAATTTCTGCCAATCGATTGCAGTCAGGTGGCATTGGTTAATCGAAAGAAATATATTGGACCTACAATTTTTTCGGACCCTGACTTTCGTGCATTTTATGTGTCAAATTTTAAGTACTAAATTATACATGAAGAAATGGTTTTTAAATTGTAATTACAAATTTTACAGCAATCAACTAACCTTGAACTCAATTTTGTCGGAATCTCGAAATTGTCACTTGAACTATTTTGCTTCTTACCGCTTCAATTATCTCCTGGTTTTAAAATATTTTCTTCTATATAAAAAATCACACGATAAACTTAACAAACTACATTTTCAAATAGTTGGTACAATTGGCATTTTCATTAGAAATGCAAATGCGAAAATAAATCGAATTTAAAACTTTGAATTATATGATATACCTACATTTTCAAGGAGTACGATTGGCATTTTCATTAGAAATGCAAATGCAAAAATGGAACAATTAACGACGTTTTTGCTTACATGTTAGTCTGAAGTTCAAATTTTTAAGAATTTACTAACTTTAAAATCAATTTCTGCCAATCGATTATAGTCATGTGGCATTGGTTAATCAAAAGAAATATATTGGACATTGCATTTTTTTCTGTCCCTGAGTTCTCATAAATTGTTAAGAAAGACAAAACAGGTTGGGTTGGGTTGGGTTAGTCTTACATAGGGTTTCCTGAGTATATGCAGCAACAGTATCAAATATCACGAAAGTCAGTTAAGGCCCGGACTATTTAATAGTCGTACGTTCGATTCACGCCCAGGAGTATCAAAATTGTCCAATTTTCCAGGTTTCAGGCAAATCAAGAAGGGCTATTATAATTTTGAATGCTCATTCAATTAAACGAAGCCCACAGTTAAGATTGTTAAGTAAGACAAAACAGTTTGAATACTTATAGTCTTACACAGGGTTTCCTGAGTATATACAGCAACAGTATCAAATATCACGAAAGTCAGTTAAGGAACGGACTATTTAATAGTGGTATGTTCGATTCTCGCCGATAAGTATCAAAATTGTCAAATTTTCCAGGTTTGTGAATATTTTACGAAATTAATATTAGTAAGTCCATTGAATTGCATAAAATCAAATTAAATTAAATCGAACCAAAACGGAAATAATTGTCGATATTCATGGCTTTAATTTGATTTCCCCTGATTTTCATGTATCAAGCAAAATTAAAAACGTATTAAGCAGGATGGGCTATGATAATTTTGAATGGTCATTTTATTAGACGAAGCCCATTGTTAAGATTGTTAAGTAACACAAAACAGTTTGAATACTTATAGTCTTACACAGGGTTTCCTAAGTATATGCAGTAACCGTATCAAATATCACGAAAGTCAGTTAAGGCCCAGACTATTTAATAGTCGTATGTTCGATTCTCGCTCAGTAGTATCAAAATTGTCCAATTTTCCAGGTTTATACGAAATTAACAATAATAAGTTCATTGAATTGGATGAAATCAAATTAAATTAAATCGAACTAAGCGGCAATAATTGTCGACATTCATGGCTTTAACTTTGCAATAAATAAATCTACAGCTAATTGGATGGTATTTTTTTCTAATACCGAGCCGATTGTAGGAACCACTTTGTAAATTTAAAAATACTTACCCTGCCCTGCTTGTATATACTAAAATGTGTTATGTACGTCAGAAAAAAATTAAACTTATACAACTTGCATAAAGATATTCACCAGCATGACACGTACGAAAGACAATGTGAATCCTAAAGAAAACAGACTGTTACACACACAAACAGGAACAACTTTCTATGCAATTAAATTCTTTAACGCGCTACCACAGAGTGTGCGGCAACTTGACGTAAAAGGTTTTAAATCTCAAGTAAAACTCATTCTATTGCGCATTCTATACATATAGCGAGTTTGAAATATATGCAGGGAAGGACTGGAACCAGCCAAACTATATGATAGGTTTTATTGTATTTTGTTTTTCTTTGATGTAAGCTATTTCTTGTATATCCGTTTTGATTTGTTTTCGATGTGTACTTTTAATTTGACCTGTTTAAGACATACCTGTATCGGAAGCATCAATAAATTATTATTATTATTATTATTATTATTATTATTATTATTATTATTATTAATACCTAACACACCTAACACCTTAGGGTAAATAGGTTATCGATTATATATATATATATATATATTATTATTAATATAACGTGTAATAAATTGTCGCCCTTCGGATTACTAATTTGTGTGAGTAAATATTTATTCTACTCGTGGGGTGTAAAGTTAGTTCGCCTCCTCGTGGTGCACCCTGGATAACGCTAAATAAACTAACACATGGTAAGCTTAATGTTACAAGGTTGGATGTGCAAATTTGGAAATAAGGATTTTAAATATGTTTGCTATATCAAAAAATGATAAATTTTGCACTGCCAATAGATATGTTTTTATCACAGGTTCCTAATTATCCAATTTTAAACTTCCAACAAGTTGAAAGGTCCCGCTTTGAAAACATGTAGCCCTGCAAAGCTATAGTACTAAAATTTAAAAAAAATTACAAGCAACCTTGTAACACCAAGCCGACGACATGCTGGCAATCAGATAATCTTAGGATCTCCTGCCTAAGACACATTCTATAATACCACAAATGAGAAACGTTACCATCATGATAGTGACTGTGACACATTACCACTGGACCATCGATGACTCGATGGATATCATCACTAAAATTTACAACATTATAAATTATAAACCTAGTTTGGTGTGCCATACGCTAAATAAATATTCGCCTTAAGAATTACTATGACTATTTCTGGACAAAAATTTCATGCGAAGTATTAATGAAATTTGAAATTTCCGGAGGGAACTAGTCCTCGATATATCCCTCTTGCATGCCATCCTTTAAATTATTACTGGTGCACTTCGTGCACTCGTAAAAATATTCGCATATTTGGCATGCACTCGGGATATAACTACTGATTATTCTTTTCTACAGGGATTCGAAACCAAGACTACTGCGATAAGAAGTTTTAAAAATGAATAATGATTTTTACTTTGCGCATTCTCTGCATATCAATCACGATGACAAGTACAGATAATTTGGTTTTATAAAATGACTCAGCACCGGATTTAATTCTTTTTTTACGATTTACGAGACATTATACGACGCGATACCGCTAATTTCTGGTAAACACCAATGATCCCTGCATCATAAATTTCCAAGAAACCCGCAAATGACCCGACGTCACCTTCTGTCTGGACTCCTGAGGTGCGTTGAATGTTGCCTACGGATTTCACGCCGGCAGGAACTTCTTGGGCAGCAGGAGACCTCCTACGTCCACCCGAAGCAATCATCTACCTTTACTTAAGACATTCTCCTGGCGCATGCGCGTCTTACGGTTTGGGCACCGCGAAGAAATTTCTTCAGCTGTCAGTTCTTGGCCAGGTGTCGTGGGATCGCAGGGCCGCTGGTCTCCCCGAAGTTTCACAACCGATTCCGATATGTGCGAACAAACCGAACGATAAGTTAAAGAGACAATTAACCCTCTCGAAAATGAGACTGAAAATTTTGTGAAAGTTACTAATATTAAACATTTGCTTAGTGTAATTAGTGTTATTAATTGGAAGATTCAAATATTTTATAAAGTAAGTGTCCAATAATTTTTACTAATAATTTTACGAATTACGACTAATTAATCCGAAAAACTTTCGTGCTCCACTACTTTCATTTGTGTGCGTCTGTGTGCTCTTGCCCAACGCTCAATTATAATTGTAGCGCTGTATTGCACACGATCCCGTAACACATTCGCGGCTTCGTGAGCCCAATTTCCAATTGCTCCTCGACGGCCTTGCAGTTTAATTCGAAACGGGCCGATAGTGATCGCGATTTTGCACTTAGGAATGCCCACGGATGTTCGTACATCCTGGAAATTTCAAAATCTCCCTCGACGGCCGTCTGCAGGATCTCGATAGCGAATTGCGAAACGGCCCGAGGATTACGCGCAGAACGATGAAAATTTTAGACGATGACTGTGTCGAGCGGAAAAGTTAAAGTTCGCGACATTTCAGGCTGAAGGCTGCTCATTCTTGACCGACCGTTAACGTCACCGTCACGATACGTGAAAGTTATAATTTTTTATGCGATTTTTGATGGTGATGGGTTTTATAAACGTCATTTTGTTAGATAACATTGTCGATTAAACATCTTGGCACCTATAAACCAAGAAAATTCTTACTTCCAGGAGTGTTAAAAGTGATATTTTTGCTTATAATCCCGCAGAATTCGCTGCAAATTCAGAAATTAAAAAAAATAAAATAAAACAACATCAAACATTAGTATTGTACATTTTTAAAGATATTAAATACGATTATTTCTAATGGCATAGTTCATGGACATCTCTTAAAGCATCACCTAATAAAATCCAACAACTAGAAAACCAAATGCCAAGATTCATTTTTAGGAAGGAATCGTGTCCCTAATTTTATACCATTTAAATTTTTGACTATAAATACACAGGGTATTTTAATAACTAAGGCACAACTGAAAACGTGTTATTCTTGAGGATATTTAAAGACTAAACTTACCATTTTTTTTATTCAATTTCTCTTGTAAAGTTACATTTTATAAAAGTTTTACAAATGACAATTACGAGATAAAATGAAGGTAAAACTTAACGCCTAGGCACAATTTTTTTATAGTTTAGATATCTACGTTCATTGTTAATGTCATGAATTTTTGCCTAAAAAACACTTTTCTTTATTTAAAATCTGGTTTGATTTCTGGTATGAAATTGTTGATTTTATCAATTTTATGGACTAAATTAAGACAATTTAATAAAGTTAAATAAGTTTAATAAGTTTGGTCGTAACATATGTTTAAGTAATGTTGTAATGTGTTGACCTGTCTTCGTTGTACCTTAGCTATTGAAAAATCCTGAACAATATTTTAAATCCTGAACAATATATATTATATTATATAATAATTATATTTTCAATAACAATAAGTAATATAAGCGACACAACGAGTATTATTAGTTTGCCAGTATTTATACTATGTATTATAAGCATCGATTTTTATACTATTTAAATTATTGACTATAAATGTACAGGGTGTTTCAATAACTAAGCAACAACTGAAAACATATTATTCCTGAAGACATTTAAGGACTAAATTTACCAGTTTTTTTAACTTCCATTTCTCTTGTAAAGTTACATTATATAAAAAAATTAAAAATCACAATTACGAGATGAAATGAAGGTAAAAATTAATGCCCAGGCATATTTTTTTTATAATTTAGATATCTAAGTTCATTGTTAATGTCATGAATTATTTGCTTAAAAAAACACTTTTCTTTATCAAAAATCTGGTTTGATTTTTGTTATGTAATTGTTGATTTTACCAATTTTATGGACTAAATTAAAACAATTTAATAAAGTTAAATAAGTTTAATAAGTTTGGTCATACATATTTTTTAGTAATGACCTGTCTTCACTTGTACCTTTGCTATTGAAACATCCTGAACAATGTTTTAATAACTAATTTAAGCGACCCAAAGATTATTATTAGTTTGCGAATTTTGTAAGAACATCGATTGTGTTTAATATCATAAATATTTGATTCAATTTACTGTACAATATCATATTAACTTCAATAATGATAATGATAATAATTATATTATGTTTCAGAATAACTCTTTCTAAATATATAATTTGTTATTACAATATCTGCACCTTTTTTGATACTCTTGAATACTCCTAATTTCTCAAACTTATTAATCGCTTTGTTAAGATATTCAACAGTATAATTTTATATTTTTTTAGATTTGATTGCTATGATCATTGGTGTTTTCTCATAAGCAATTTTGTAGAAATTTGGGTGAAATTGAACAGTTTTAATATTTTTCTGGAGGAGTATGGAACCCATGACTATTGATTGATTGATCAGCCGGAGCCTTAACTTTCTACGCAACATGACAAACAATATGCAATCATTATTTGTATCAATTTCTATTATATTATATTATATGAATATGATAGTCTATGTTATTATATGTATTTTGTTGAACTCTCACTCAATACCAGATCGACTTGCAACGTAATATAGTTTGCAAAAAAAAAAATACAAAATCTATAATAAAAACTCTTCTGAATAAGATTGGGTATCTAAAATGCTCTATTCAATGTTTGAAAACATTTGATAGAACATTTTACCATTTGATAAGATTTGATCGAGGAAATGGAATGTTATGGAGTTACTCTGAGTAGCTAAATTTTATCTCATTTTTCATGTTACATATGTGACCGATATTTTATGAACGAGAAAGGCTCATATTTGCTTTACATAAGCAAATAGGCGAAAATAGGCGAAAAGGTTATTTTAGAAAACAAAACTGCTCAAATAAGTAAAAAAAAACGGAATTTATCTTAGCTCCTGAAATATTTAAATTTTCGAGGATGTGACATTTTCAAATTTTTAATGTAGGTATATTTATATATGTATATATAATGGATATTTTAGTATTTTTCAAACATTTGATAGAACATTTTACCATTTAATATAATTTGATCGAGGACATGAAATCTTATGGAATTACTCTGAGTAGCTAAATTTTCGCTCATTTTTCATGTTATATCTGTTATATGTGACCGATATTTCATGAACGAGAAAGGCTAATATTTGTTTTTCATAGTGGTGAAAGATATATATTTTAGGAAAAATAAACTGCTCAAATAAGTCAAAGAACTGAATATTTCTTTTTTGTGTCTCCTGAAATATTTTAACTTTTGGGGATGCGCCATTTTCAAATTTTGCAATTCAATTTATAATTAGTTAGGTGAATGTTTCAGTTATTATTTCCCTAAGTGAGAATCGAACTGATGACTATTTCACATTCAACATCATCGTTTGATGACTATTTATTTGGTGTTGGTCGAGTTTGGATGTTTCATATCATTTATGGTATTTTGAAACACCACATTTATGGTATTGTGAAGAATATTGTTAAGAAAATTGTGTGTATATGGTATTGTGGTACTGTGATACAGAAATTTCTTCTTCTTAGATTGCCGTGATTGTTTTTAAACATTGGCATCAACATGTTCGTGATTATTTGTAACTATTATTGATGGTTTTTCTCTTGAAGTTTTTCAACTTTTCAACTTTTTCAACTTTTCAGACCCATCAAGGTTCTAATATTTTGAAGCCACAATTCTTCTGCATTAAGATCCTCAAAATAAAATGAATTGGTCATCAATAAGACAAATTCCAGCATTGCATTGGTATATACTTGCTTGTGTTACTTGTGAATAGGATGACGTACATCCACAATAATGTGTTGTAATTATCAAGATTTTCAAGCATGACTTCCTGGATTAATTGGTTGATTTTACTTCTTGACATCTTTTAGTAGCTACACAATTAACGTAATTATAACGCATTCCACTTCAGTAACAATGAAGTTCTGTAGTACTTCAATAGTAATAATTAACGCTATTGTGCATCCAGGAAGCATTAAAATTTGAAATATTCATCACAGATTTTTTTTATTCGAAAAGCATATTTAATTTTTGATTTTTAATTTTAATAACGGTACGATTCTCGTCTAGTATAATATTGAACAAGTAATTAATTTGTACTGATTTAACGTTGTACAGCAAGTCGATAGTAATAATGCTGGATTTCTGGATAGGCAGTATTAAAATTTTAAATATTAATAAAGGATTTTTTTCGAAAATTCAATTCTTAATGGGAATTCTGAATGAAAGAGACGAATATTCTAACCTCGTCTCCAATGGGATAGGCAGTCAAAGAAGAAGAATGGAAATCATTTTAGAAAAATCCGAAAAAAAAAACAGAAATCATTTTTGAAAAATGATTTCTTATTTAATTTTTTTTAATTTCTGGTTTAAAATGTTATCTTTTTATTTAATTTGCCAATATTTAAATAAAGGAAAAAATCTAAAATGCTTTGAGAGCGACCAGAAGTTATTAATAATATTAATAATAAGAAATAGTTGTTAGCAGAATAGCTACATAATTTCATATTGTAAATGTAACATCATGCCTCAACTAATTTCCAACAAGAATTGAACATTATTTGGAAAACTCGCATTTAGAAATGTACTTATTCAATATTAAAACATTCCCGGATACACGCATTATTAGTATTGGCATACTGTGAAATGTTTAATTAGTAGAAATTAAATCAGTTCAATATAATTCTGGACGAGAATTCAAGCGACGACTACATATTTAAATATTGAACACTAAATGATAATTCTTGCATGATAACAGTAATAACAATTTATTGGTGCTAATTATTTACTGACAACGCGACCTAGCTTGTTAATAATAATAATAATTTATTGGCGCTAGTTAATTACCGATAGTGGGAGCTAGCTTGATGATAATAATAATAACAATTTATTGGTGCTATCTAATTGATAGTAGGTATTCATGAGATCATCGTTACAGAAAGAGCAAAAATGTTGAGAAAACTCTAAAATATATTGCTGAACGTAAATCGAACTGATGACTACAAATTCAAACTTGGAGATCTAACTGATAATTCATGCTTAATAATATTAAAAATAATACAATTTATTGCTGCTAGTTAATTATTAATAATGCAAGCTAGCTTGTTAATAATACGAGTAATAACAATTTATTGGTGGTAGTTAATTACTGATAATACGAAGTAGCTTGCTAATAATAATAACAATTTATTGGTGCTAGTTAATTCATAGTATTACTGAGAATATCATTAGAGAAAGATCTAAAATGTTGAGGAAACTGGGATAATGCTCACAATAATTTGATTATTATTAAAATTTCTTATATAAATTCCTGCTTTGAACAATTACAATTTTATTGAGTTGTTAATGAAGAGCTTTGTAAATAATAATACAATATATTGGTGCTAGTTAATTGCTGATAATACGAGCTAGCTTGCTAATAAAAATAACAATTTATTGGTGCTAGTTAATTGATTCTATTACTGAGAATATCATTAGAGAAAGAACTAAAATGTTGAGGAAACTGGAAAAATGCTCACAATTATTTGATCATTATTAGAATTTCTTATATAAATTCCAGCTTTCAACAATTACAATTTTATTGAGTTGTTGATGAAGTGCCACTTTGTAAATTACACTTTTTATAGAAATAATTGTACATAAGTGACATAAATGTAATTACTAATGATAAGTCTATTAAATAATAATTTAGTATTTATAATTATACTTTCATGTCACTAATTTGGCATCATTAATAGACATAACTACTTTTGATTAACACTACATAGTGAATTCCGCTTTTATAAAACACTAACATTAGTGTATAAAAGTAATTCGCAGATTTTTAAATTAACTATTAGAGATTTTAAGTAAGCGCTAAATAGTAGTTCTCGCATTTTTAGAATTTTTAATAATTTGTAGCAGTATTGACATATATTTAAACTAATTTCCTTAAACTCCTAAATAATTTTAAATTGAATTGCAAAATTTGAATTCGTATTCGTCTACGATGAAGTTATTTATCATGCCCATTATTTCAATAACTTGCATTAAACTAATACTGGTTAAAAATGAAATCACTTTTATCATACTATGAATTAATTTGAAACGCAAATATTTTTATGTTTGATGATAATGATGATGATGATTAACAATTCCTATTCCATTGTATGTAATACAGGGCAGGACATAAAATGTCATCAAACTATAAGAACGCTAATTAAATCGTCAATCATTTTGCATCTATTGTGTCTTAATTTGCGTGAACAATGCACTGAAAACGAATGGCAGGAAAATGTTATTCCCACTGTTTTTTCTGTATCGTCAGGGAAGTTTGCGGTTTACAATATTCAATCACCGCAGCGGCTTCCTTTATTTTTGGAGAACCCAAACCGGTGTGCAGGCAAAAAAACAGAGTATTGATGAAAAGTACTTTGCGGCATGACTTGAAATATAAGTATATCCAATCATTTGTTCAATATGTAATTATTGGAGCTTCTAGATCACCTATGTTATTAAGCAACACCTAAATTTACCTAATTAAGCAAAATATATAGTCCATGGCAGATAATTTGTCAATTTTCACAGAAACCCGAAATCATAGGACCAATAGGACCAATGAGAATGTATCCCAAAACCGCGGGAGCTGTTTTGAGCCAAAAGGCCATAAACCATAAATGTATTCCTTTGATCCCTTAGAAATGAAATGCGTTGGAATAAGCTACTGCATTACTCAGAGACTTTAAGCTCACTATCGTATGTACAGCCACAGACTCTGGGAATGACTCGTCCGTCCGTTCAAACAGCCTTCTAACATTATCGACCATGCCCCTGCCGTGCGGGATCAGACAAGGACAGGATACTGCTCGGACGCGTCATTCCCATAATCTGTGGCTGTACATACCTCAACAAACTAGGATGCTCCAAGTGATGCATTTGCATTTCCGTTGAACATTTTTTAACGCCTTTGGTAATATATTGATACCCTTCTGATGGTCAATAATCACATAAATGTGTAATTTTAAAATACACATTTTTGCATGTATTTGCATTTCCGTTGAACATTTTTAACGCCTTTGGTGCTCATATTGAATCAGTTCTGATGGTCAATAATCATATAAATGTGTAATTTTAAAAATACACATTTTTCGCCTTTCAGAGCTAATATTCCTGCAGGATATCATTGAAAACTCACTTATCTGAATGGTCAGACAGGACAGAGGAGGGACTTCGGTCTTATGTGAAAAGTTACATATTATCTGGCATGGATTTTAGCAACGCTGAGTACAATAACGTAATAGCATAATGAATTAATATCCTATAAATCATTGCTCGTTTCAATAATCTGTATAAGGTTTTAAGAGGTCATAAAGATCTACCTTAATTTTCTATGGAGAATCAATTGCCTGCATTAATAGCATTGATGGTTGGCACGATTTATTATTATATGAGCCTCAATGCTATAAAAAGATTATTGAAGTGGCATTAAGTTCTGATAGAGATGAATATTATTGATCATACCTAAAACGGAATTCACTTTATTAATGCTGAGCAATCCATATTCGTTTTCATGTTACAAGGTATTTAATGCCAGTATAATAATTATATCGCAATGAAGATCATTGGTACAAAACCTATAATTAAAGCTTGTACAAGTGCCAATTACAAGTTCTGTTGATACATAAGATCCTTCATAATATATTAACTAGAGAGGAAAAACGTGCTGTTACGCGAGTGCACAAAGAAGGTACTTACAAAGACGCAGAAATAAGATCAGCAATCGATACTCATTAAATATAACGACGTAGTCTCAACCGTGATTGATCTTAGGCTCCCATTTCCATCGCGAGCAGTTAATCACACTCGGCCGCATCTCTGCCTCCGGATTAATCACAAGACTTAACATCACAATCAGAAGCAGGTTAATGAACAGATAGGCCATTGCGCAAGGAGACTCAACCATTGCACAATGCACTCTAGGGATTTACGGCCACAATCCATCCTCGTCGATTGTACAATAAGTTGACTTGAGCTGAAGGAACAGTTTACTCCAGTTGTTTAATTGGCAGTTGGTGCACGCGTCTCGCATCACCACTAATCCGAACGGTTTTCTTGCTGCCGATGGTGTTGAGATGAGACCACAGCCAAGAGCGTGCATTGCATGCTTGACGTACTATTGACCCACTATCGTATGTGGCGTGCTCATAGAGTCCCACGGCTTTGATTGGCGAGATGGGCTTCTTTTAGCCAATTCATTTACAAGTAGAAAGTTTTGGATCATAGCATCCAACAGGTTTATACTACCATTCGATGGTTGTTTATATACGTGTAATGGTTTTTATTGTATTACGTCCGTGCAGGTACGTGCTGTCAGCAAAAACCACATTTCATTCTTGTGCCCCAAATGTGGTTTCTATTATCTTGTTTCAAATGTTAACCGATACGAATAGTACCTCATCGGCTGAATGACAGATATCTCTTCTTCTCTCAATATCTTTCTATCTCTATAACTGGTCTTTGTTGAAACACTAAGCGATGTTGCTTACTAACAAATAGTTAACAAGTTAACATTTGAAATTATTATTAAAAAGTTGAATATTCAAGAAACTTCTCAATTTCCAGTTTATAAATTTCAGCCAAAAATCTCTGGAACCTCATATTTTTCCCATATACATGATAGTTTTTGAAATATTTGCAACAAAAAGAGAAAAAACCTATTCACTAGACTAGGGGTCGGCAAACGTATAAGCCAGAAGAGATAAACCTGTCCCTTACGATGATTAAAAAAAAAAATCGAGAGCCATACATATATTTTGTCAATTTAAACTCATTTGGTAGCAAATTATGATTTTATGCAACGGAGAAAAATATTACAAATACGTGTAAATCACAAAAAGAGAATCCGTATTTATCGCATTTGTTTTCATCAATTCAAGCAATCCAATTGCATTTCGTTGTAACGTTTCTGTATGTTCAGTATACTACTAATAACTTTTAGTTTAAGTCAAGACTAAAAGGTCGTATCAAAAATTTGATTTCTAATTTCACCATTAATTAATATTATTTGTTTTGTTTTTCAACTCATATGATTCTGAAAAGCTACTCCAATATTGATAACACATATGCCTACGTTAAGCATATATTAATTGCCCACCTTAAGCAAATCTTTCATAACAGTCTGCCTGTGCTGTGAAATCAAATTGCATTTTTCTTTCTCCAGTTCTTTTGATTGAGCACCAAGACGTACAAATGTTGAGCCCCATATAAGTCTTTGATTGTCAAGTCTAGAAACTATATATTAAAGTTATCAGAGTTAATTTCAAACGAAAATAATATTAATGCTTCGGTATTAGCATTAAAAGGATTTTTGTGCAACCGGACGCGTAGTGCCCTTTCGCGTACGCAAACCAGACCGCGAAATTCAATTGACTAAAATTATTTAAATGATTCTAAAAGCAATTTAAAATGTCTCAGTAATCATTGAAATAACAAAACAATATCAAACATAATTAATAATTGTAAGGTGTTAGATAGTATTAATTGATAGAAATAGTTGCAATCATTTTTTATATTATCTCTGATTTATTCTTATAAATTAACTGATCTGTTGTCCTACAGAATTTACAAATTTAATTTTATTAGAATTTTGTTTATTTTCGAAATTTTCTAATATTTCAGTTAGAATTTCTGTTACTGGAATGTACAAGGGTCTTAATCTTTAAGTGCATTTCTGTATTTATGATTTTTTTTATATTATAATAATGCTTTTACGATTTTCTTTAATATAGGTGTAATTTTCAAGGAATTTACAAATTGTCAATTTTGGTTAGACATTTTTAATGTTTTGTACTCTATCTGCTTATTTATTTATTTAAATTCTTGTAAATGATTCGGTGCGGAAATTACATCATTTACATCTTAAAATTTCGTAATATTAGCAATAACATCCACTTGAATTTTCAGGAATTTTCCTTTTTAATTTATGTAATTTTACCAGCATTTGTTACATTTGCTGTGAATGTTTGTTAGAAATTTTGTTTCTATAAATATTCCAACATTTTAATTAAGATCTTAGGATTTTTTTCATGTTTTCTGGAATATACAAGACCTTGTTGTAGATTGTTGTTAACAATATTATTTATAACTGGAAATATTTCACATTTAATTATTAAGATTAATAGGTACATGCATACACAAGAAGTTTATGTAGATTGTTCTAGTTTTTGGCCTAAAATACATACAAAAAATATCACAGCAGTTCTAGCGAAAACTTGTTACAATTTTTATTTATATCGGAACTTTTCTAATATTTTATTTGTCTGGTTAGAATTTTATAGACTGATACTGGAATATAATGGAAACGGCTAGTAATGAAATTTCGGTAATATTTTTGTGTAGTTTTGTATTTTTAATATTATAATAATCTGTACAGTAATTCTGTATTTTATATATTTTTAGTAGAATAATCACCCCTAAAGATGGCCTACATAGGCCTAAACTTGTTAGGTGATAAGAAAAACTAATAATATGCATTTGAACTAAAAATCTTCATATAACAAAATAAAAAATACCTATCAGGAAGTACTCCAAAAAAAAAGAAGAAGAAGAAGAAATCAATATAATATAATAATAACTGGTACATATAAATAATGGATGAAACTATAACAAAAATTATAATAATCATTTTACGATTTTCTATAGTATTAATGGAAGTTACAAGAACTTCATTTTTAATTGTAGTTAAAATTTTATATATCTTCGAAATTTTTCGTAAGAACTTTATTGTTTTCGTTGTAGTTAGCTGACTTTTCCTATTAAATTTCTGGAATTTTACTAGAATTTTTCATTTGTGGTGAATTTTTGTCAGAATTTTGATGTATTTCTGAAAAAATTCCAATATTTTAATTGTTATTTTGTGTATTTCTGTATTTATAAAAATTTCTATTATAATAGTTCTTGGAGTATTGGTGGAATTTACATGAAATTAATTGACAATTTTGGTTAGAAATTTTTATATCTTCGAAATGTTTAGTAATTTCTGTCTTCTGTGTATTTTCTGCATTTATCCTTTTTAATTTCTGGAATTTTACTGGAATTTTATAAATTTGTTTTGAATTTTTGTTAGTATGTTTAAGTATTTCTAAAAAAAATTCTAATATTTTAAGGGTGATCTTAGGATTTATTTTTCGTTTTTACTGGAATTTGCAAGAATTTGTTTTATTAGAATTATTGTACATATCCGAAATTAATTAATATTTGAATTGTAATTTTCATGATTAATGCATGAATTCACACAAACTTTTTGTGGATTACTATTCTAGTTTTGATTTATTTTTGAATTGTTTGATGATGATTTCATTAGTTCTTTTTGAATATTGAGTGTTACTGGAATTTGCAATAACTGTTTTGGATTTTTGTTAGAACTCAAATTTATTTTTGACATTGTAATTGTCCTCGTAATACTTTCTTTTGTGTTACTAAACTAATTGTGACAAAATGTATTTTTTTATCAAATATTCAATTTTGACTTGAAATTCTTTCAAAAAAAGTATCACAGAAAACTTTTGCTTTTTTGAAAACTTTTATATGACTACATAGTTTGAATTTGTAACAGAAAGCGAAAAACCTATCCAATAAACTATCATTTCCGGTTTGTGAATTTCAGCCAAAAATCTCTGAGACCTCCAAACTTCCAAATGTTTGTCAAAAGCTTAAATATCAACTTTGAAGTCATCAGATAAGATCTCTGTACAATGACAGTGCACAGGCAGACAGAAAGTTATACACACCAGTCCAGTCGAAATTAGAATTTTTGCAAAATTCTCGATTTCGAAAATTTTTGAAATACAATACTTTGAAATACTTGAAAAAAAATGGAAACAAAAAAATATATTAACAATTTCTTTAATACCTAATAATAAATATTTAGAATATCAACTTTATAACAAATTATGTAATTTATATTTTAATTGCACAATTTGTAATGTTTAGAAGCATGTGTAAATGTATTGAAATTGGTTCAGACTACTCAAAAATTATGACAGTAATACTTTTCAGGTTTTTTTAATTTGATTCAAACCGGCGATTACTAAGATTTTAGGCGGTATCATGAGCAATTTCTTAGACTGTGCTATAGAGCAGTCATATTCGAAGTGAAATTGAACACTTTAAATTTTATACGAACCCACGACTTTTGATATACCTACTCAGTCGGAATCTTAACGTACACATGTGTTTCTACAATATTATTAATATTCCAGTCAATAATTATTTTAGAATGAATCGTAGATATATTTTTATTAGCTGTTAATTCAAACACAACATCTGACCTTTAAATCTTGAAATACTAGATGATAATTTTGCTTGAATAATTCAATAAGAAAAAGTTTATGTTTATAGAAAGACTTGTTTAATAGATATTGCGAATATTCTATGGATAAAATTAATAACCTGTTAATATGAGATAAAAATAGTATACAATCAAGTGGAATCAAAGTGGAACGTATTTTATGGATAGTTTTAAACAAATATGATAATATTATTTGTACCACTAAACCTAATAACCTAATAAATGTAATATATACATTTATATTAAAGTATAAAATGATTTTTTCTGGTTAGCACTGAACTATGATCAATTGAATGAGTGAGTTGAAAAAGGGACATATTCCAAAAATATGAAAAATAAACTTCAACACTTTTCTTTTTTAGATCTGAAATCTTAGATATATTTAAAATGTATATTTTATAATTAGGTTGAAACTATGTGTGGATACCACTTGGTGAAACAGGATAATAAATGTAAATGAAACACTTGGTTGAAGTTTCACTGTATTAATATAATTTACTCTACAATCAAAACGATTGTAGAGTAAATTCTACCACAACCAAGTGTTTGATGTACCTTGTAGATTTTATAAATGAGTGTGTATAGCAACTATAGCTACAAATTTTCATTTTAAACTTTTCTTTTAATATGATCAAAATGCACAAATAAACGTCTCATCGCGACATTTCAAAGTGATCTCCAGAAAACTTAATTTCAACAAATGCAACTTAAATAGCTTAAAAATATGAATTATTATTAAATTCAATATTGAATTCTATTCTTATTCATAAGGTAAAGAAAACACTTGGTTAAAGTTTCACGAATTTATAGATAAACTTTTAACCAAGTATTTTATTTATCTTATTATTCACCATGTATCACCAAGTATATAACCACACATACATATAATTTAACTATTCCTATTCTATTGTTAACACAATTTTATTATCTTTCTTTTTCACCGCAGTCAAACAAGGCTGTTTGGTTTGTGCAAAACTGCCGTATTATGTAAACATTCATCTTTTTACCGTGCTCAAACAGGAACTTCTCTATGAGGAAAGTTTCCGCCAGATTTCCACGAAGAGGTTTTCTAGTAGCGTAATAAGTGGAACTGGTACATTTTCTCTTACGAGCCGGAATTATAAGAAACAGGATTATAATGCGTTCGTTTACATCAAATCGTTTGTTATTAAATTGTGGACGACTTTGCATTTCTCCAGTGCATTTACAGTAGCTAGTAACCTACTTCTTGCTTTAATGCTTAAGTAGTTCTGTAAGTGAATTAAATTGTTTATGTACGTGCCACGGAAATGTGAGTTTTCTCAATCTGTATTCGTGTGGTCGATTCTCGCTCAGGGCAATATCCAAATTATTGAATTTCCTTTCTGATTCATTTACTTTCATCATATTGGGTTTCATATTGGGTTTGCCAGATCGAATTTCCCTCCAAAGTAACGAAACTTGATGTTATTGATTTGATGATAATATCGATTCTAAATAGAATATTCGATAAGTAATCAATAATATTTCGAAACGTTTTTTTTTTCTAAATACAAGTCCGAAAGCTCAATATCTCGATATACAATTGTCTATATCCATTTTAGTAATAAATAACTAAGCAATAAGAAACTAAACCTAACCCAGCTCAACCCAATAAAATTCTAATTAAATTTACGATACTATGGGCATGCCATAAAAAAGCATCAAAAGTCAAAATTTGGCAAAAATGGGTTGAAATTACACCGTATCATTTACTACTGGTACTATTTATTACAGGTACAATAAAAGTTCGTTGTATTTATCACGACAAAGTTTCTATGTTGTATCTTGGTTCACTGGAATATTAATAATCTTTTTGCAAAAACATAAATATTGAAAACTAGATTTATCGTAGTGTTGAATTTTCAAATGCATTTAGCTCAAAACAGCGTTTCTTCACTTTTCCACTGTTTGTTGTAAGCCCATGATATCATAATTAATCATAATGATGTCACTAATTATTGCCGTGAACCCTAAATCAAACACATTATCATAGTGCTAATTATGGGTTTAGTCTAATGTTAATTTGTGCCCCTGTAATTAAGTTATAAAGAATCATTAAATATAATCAATCACAACTCTGTAGACTGGTCAATATAAATAATAATATTTATGGAAAGTTTAATGATGTATCAGAGAATTACATCAAAAATTAATTTAAAACTGAAATTAATAACCCTCTGTGAATAATACACGTTGATGTTTAATACAAACGTATTAAACATCAAACGAAACAAAGGGAATTGTTACGACAATCCCTTTGTTCAAGGTACCCTTTATTGTGGTATTCCAACGTTGATACACGTTGATGTTTAATACGTTTGTATTAAACATCAAACGAAACAAAGGGAATTGTTGCGACAATCCCTTTGTTCTGGTACCCTTTATTGTGGTATTCCGGTTTTAAAATAGAAATTTGTTTGCTAAAGCCGACTTGTTAATTATTCCTAAGTAATTATAAGCTGTAATAAATCATTTTAGTCACTAGCACACATAACTGGTTTAGAAATTAACGTTGCCAAATACGATTTTAAAACTTACTCATTAATACATTTATAACTGTAGTAAGATATAATATTGTTCTAACATAATTTGTGAATGGATGAGTACGTTTTTGGCCACTCATTTGTATAATTATATACAGTAAGTTGGTGTCTTTAATTCCAATTATTTTTTGATTATTAATGATACACTTTCTATTATACAGATGATCTTCAAAATTATACACTCAGTTGGGTGGAAGTGAAAATATGAATCCATCAGAATATTCAATCTGTATATGCAAATTAGAGAGACTATCAGACTAGGCTGGAAATTATCTGCTGTACTTTCTATGGAAAGTACAGAAATGATATTTTCCAAAAACATAAAAAGAAGTGATTGCAGTACTCATGATTGACATTGTTCTTACTTAAAAATATTCACCAATTACACTTTTCCAAAAATAAAAAAATTAGTTTCTTATATTATATAAACACTAAAAACAAGTCAAGCGAACTAAAATAAATAAGTAATAAAATAAAATAAAAATAAGTTTACCTTTACCAACCTTAAATACATAACTGGCATTTTATAGATAAAACCTCAAACTTAATAAAACTCAGTGATTGCAATACTCATTATTGCTATCGCTCTTACGATAAAATGAATTTTAATGTAATAATAAAAATGTAAAATAAAAGTTTTCCGTTATTTCATTGAAAATTAATTGCACAAACTTTTTTTATAGCAAATGTAACAACTAACGTGATTAAGGATTAACTTGTAGACGTGTTTTTAAGGAGTTAGTTCATAAACGTACGGCTCTGGAATTGATTTGTTATGATTGTTGTCCTTTTTTAACAGTTATCAAAAAATGTTGAAATCTTTAATGATTTTTTCAAAAGTTGGAAAAATCTTCAAAATTATACTCAGTTGGGTGGAAGTGAAAATTTGAATCCATCAGAACATTGAATCTGTATATGCAAATTACAGAGGCTAGACTGGAAATTATCTGCTGAACTTTCTATCGAAAGAACAGAAATTATATTTTCCAAAAATATAATAAGAAATTGCACTCATGTTTGATATTGTTCTTACTTAAAAAATTATATTTATGTATTCAAAAATATGCAAAGAAAGGGATTACAGTACTCATAAGTGACATTGTTCTTACTTAAAAATTAATATTTATGTTATCAAAAATATACAAAAAAGGAAGTGATTGTAGTACTCATGATTGACATTGTTCTTACTTAAAAATTAATATTTATGTAATCAAAAATATGCAAAGTAAAAGGTGATTGCAGTACTAACTTAAGAATTATTTTTTTGTAATCAAATATATGTAAAATTATATTTTTCCATTGAAACTTTTTTTTTATAAAACAAATGGAATAATTAACGCGATTAAGGATTAAGTTGTAGACTTGTAGACGTTTTTAAGGGGTTCGTTCATAATGGCACTTCTCTCAAATTTATTTGTTATAATTATTGCCCTTTTGTGACGATGTTCCAAAATGTCGAAATTTTACGTGATTTTTTCAAAATATGTAAAATCGGCGTAATAACGAGTGCAAAAAACGTATCCTTAAGCATGACTCGATCCAAAAACTTGTGAGATATACAGAGTAGTAAATAATTAACGCTTGTCTATCGAAATTGGCATGCTAATGCCAAACTATCTACCTTTAAATAAGCAATTTGTGTTTGGGTTCGTTGCTTATGCAGGCATAGAGTCTCCAGCAGCATGTCACATTATGGCGTGTCATTTATTTTACAATTACAATTTCAAAAAACTGCTTACGGCATTCAAAAGAGAGATATTTGCTTACTGTAGTACCAAAAATTTGAATTTGCTAATGATGTAATTAAGTATATATTAACGTCTTAATGACAAATATTACCGAATACACTTTTCACTTTATTAGCTTTTTTGTTGCTTCAACTGTTACCGTTTTTGACCTTAGATATTGACCATTTTTAAATTTATATTTCCAATGACACTTGCTTGTTAAAGTAAATACGTTAATATATACTTAATTACATAATTAGCTAAATCGATTTTTTAATTCTTATTAGTACTAGTAACAATATTTTATCGGCTATCAACCTGCGGTCTTTCCTCCTTTTTATTTCTGATAATTTATTTGAGAAACATTTTTCTTCATGCGAAATAGAATTTCGCTTTGAAAATGTAATACATAATGAAAATATATTTTATTAAAATTCATCATTTTGTTGTTTTGTCGAAAACTCTAAAGCAAGTCGAATATTGTTTAAAAAATAGCCTTTCCCGTTTTTTATCAACGTTTGTTGTTTTTCACTATCATCAATCATCATTAATTATTTTATACCAAATGGTGATGTCATTTTAAAGCACTTAAAGCTAAAAATTTATTTTTATTGAAAATAATGTTAAAATTCGACAAAATATGGCAAATTTTCTTATATTCATGAGTTAAAGATAACTCTTACCAGAGTTACCACAAGAAGTTCTTGATGAAAATTTAATAATTTTTACTGCAATGTTTAATAAACATTCAAATTTTGCATTTTCCAATAAATGTTTGAAACATTTAAAATTAAAAATAAAATTTTTGGTTTAAAAAAATATTTTATGCAAATATAGTTAATTTCTAACTACATTAGCATAAAATATTTATTTAAGCTAAAAATGTTATTTTGCTAATTATCTATTTAAGCATTTATTAACGTCTCAAGGACAAATATTTCCAAATACATATATCACTTTATTACCTTTTTTGTTGCTTCAACTGTTACCATTTTTGACTTTAGATATTGACAATTTTTGAATTTATATTTCCAATGACACTTTAGAAGTGTACTACATTTGCATAACATCTTGTTTAGCCAAATTTTTATTTTGCTAATTATGTAATTAAGTATTTATTAACGTCTAAATGACCAATATTAACGAATACACATTTCACTTTATTAGCTTTTTTGTTGCTTCAACTGTTACCATTTTTTATTTTAGATATTGACAATTTTTCAATTTATATTTCCAATAACACTTTGAAAATGTTCTACATTTGCAAAATATTACTATTTTTTTAAATCTGTGATGCTAAGGCAAAAAAAACGATAAGTAAAATAAAATTGATTGTACCGATTGTTCATATTTTTTGCCAATATGCTACGTTTGCAAAAATTAAGTATTTTGTTAAAATCTGTGATGCTAGACAAAAGAAAAATCCGATAAGGTAAATAAAATCGATTGTATCGATTGTTCATATTTTTTACCGATATGTAGAGACCGATTGTATCGATTGTTCATATTTTTGCCGATCTGCCACGTTTGCAAAAATTAAGTATTTTGTTAAAATCTGTGATGCTACGCAAAAGAAAAATCCGATAAGTAAAATAAAATCGATTGTATCGATTGTTTATATTTTTGCCGATATGCTACGTTTGCAAAAATTTTGAATGTTCGTAGTTTTTGCCGATATGTACAGACCTGATGATTTGAATGGACAGACCTCTACATAGTTTACATGTCTTTAAAATTCGCAAAACCATAATAGAGGTTCTGATATGTTTTCGATTTATCGGTAGCAAAACCCAATAACATGTTAACTTCTAATTTTTGACTTATCGGTTTTAGCCTTAGTAGGTACCACTTGTAATATTTAGTAGAAATATTAATTCACAGTCTTCTCAGGTTATATACTACGTGCGCAATGCATTTATAATTATTTTGTGGGTATCGTAAATCGTCGGTTAACTATTCGCAACTTATCAGTGAATGGAAAAACATGACTCTTGGTGCAGTCTTTTGCCTCGTAATGAAGTAGGTATTTTCACAAAATCGTATTACAACTTTGATGAAATACTGGTAAATTTCCATATATTTTTTTAACAATAGCCTACACTTGTAAATATATAACCAATTTATAACAATTATACGACCAATCTTTGTAAATATAAACTTCAGCAAGAAATTTATAGACATCTTACAAGAGAAATAATTTAACTTCGGCAAGAAATTTATAGACATCTTACAAGAGAAATAATTATCGTTAAAACCTCAGACGTTGGGTTTCGCACTGATATGTAATTATATTCCAACTGGAAGTGGCTTAAAAACCACCTGCAGACTTCATTCCTGAAGGGCAGACACGAAATGCCGACCAAAATAATTGCCTTATGCCATATATGGATAATATAACTCCTTATATATTAACCAATTAAAGAGGTGATCAATGAATTCTTTATTAATACTAATAATATATCTCTATTGCGTGTGATAAATTAATAAATATTGAGTGTGCGAAACATATACCTATTTAAATTATGTATCGTATAAATTCGGTTGGTAGGAAATATTTATAAGGGCTTGTGTATTCAAAGTTGCGAATAAATTATCTGTTGGATAGGCCCCAAGTATTCTACTCTAAACATATTCTAAACTTGTGTTTTACTGTATTACATAAAACAACTTTGTTATTTCCATTTACACATTTTTTTAAATTAAATGTGTAAGTGGAGATAACAAAGTAAAATTAATTTATTTAATTCATTATGATGTTCCACAAAGTAATAGCTACCATTATACAGTATTGTTTTTAATCCTTTGCACGAATATAATATATAACTATTAGCTCATTAAAAAAATATTATATTAATAAAAAAAATAGTGAAGTTAAGTATGCATTTCGTAATAATCCATTATTATACCATAAAATCATTAATAATAATAATTATTATAATAATAATAATATTTATTGCGTACTTACTAAATATCATTAATGTTTTACATTGCAATATAGACATATATTTACACTTAGACTTAAACATATGTATACATAAACAATATTGCTCTTTTAAGGTATTATTCTTAGGTACTTACTGGTAAAATTATTTACCTTAAACTTAATTAATCTTTTTGCTACAAATTACTAAGCAATTTGTTTTACTGTAAAGTTTACTTTTAATTCTGGATACTTTGTTGCTGCAAACAAAGACGAGTTGTATTTAACATCAATTTCCACAAGAGTGAAACGTAGCCTGCAGATCTCATTGTTCCTCACATCTTATCGCGCCATTTAATTAATCTAGAATGACACAGCGTGCAACACAAAATTATATAAGTACACAAGTTATTGGCACAGGAACAATTGCAGCAAGTACAACACACACCGTTATATAACTCATACTAAAAGCAGGCGGAATTTGTTAACTCCTAATTGCAACAGTAACCGCACGCAGATTTACCTGAGCGATAAAAATAGCCAAGCGCGTTGTATAATTAATTAAATAATTAGCCAGCAGCAACGCTATGACCGCGTCCAACGTAATAAAAGCCAATGAATGGGTTTACTAATATAGCACGTTATAACTGTACAGCCGATGCATCCACATGTGGAGTTCAAATTATGACTAACGATATGTAAATGCGAACGGAAGTTTTCGAACAATAATAGTAATCTGTGATGATTTGAGGTAAACAAGCGTGAATTATTTATAAACTGGATGCATAATAGTTGCAAATAATTAATGTGCAGCTAATATGTTCAGTCATGGGTAAATTCATTAGTTACAGTTATAAAAATGATGTATCAATTTGTTATAATATTGTAGTTGTAGTTATTAATTGTATCAGTAAATAGTAACATATACATGGGCGCCCCCAGTAATGGGCAAAAGGGGGTACTTGCCTCTCCCCTGGAATCATCACTCTCTAAAACTTATGCGGAATGATGTTGAGAAATTTTTAACTGTCTATGATATCGATTTGCCTTTATATCGATAACCGACATATATCTTCTGAACTTAGATTTAAATACTGTTCTCAATTTATGATACTTAATTATTGAATTAATTCAATATTTTCAAATATACCTTTGTTTTAACCCCCCCCCCCCCCCCCTAAAAAAAAATCTGCGGGCGTCCATGAACATACATAATAGTCATTTAAATATTTACATTAAATAATAACATTAAAAATTTCTATATTGCCCTAAGTTTGACCCTCGGTATAGGTCACACTAATTTGTACATAGGATGTAAGAAAAATTATGTACGAAACTTTTTCTGGGGGTTTCTGGAAAATAATTAAATAAATTGGAATATTCCAAATTTTAATTTCCGGAAGTTAAATATTGAAAATCTCGTAAGACTTAATATGAAGTTTACACCTACGCCTTTGGTTAAAGATATTTTCAGTTTGTAGTAGCAAAATGTGTCAACACTTATAAATTATCGTCGACTTGTAAATTTGATACAAGACCCTTACCCTTTAAAATTTAATAAGAAATAGCAGATATTGACCTGTTTGGGTCTTTTGGTTTTTTTTTGTGAAATAAACAAGTCGACGATATGTTATAAGTGTTGACTCACTTCATAATCAAACATAATAACTAGTAAGTAGTCCCATTTTACATTTACTGCTTACTAGCAGCTTAGTTGAATATATTGGTGAACATTAGAATTTCCTTTTTAACGTAAAGATTAACATAATTAATCGTAATTCGTCCCTTTTTACATTTCCTGCTAGTAACATGAATACATTGGTGGACATTAGAATTTTTATTAACGTAAAGATTTATGCACTTTCAGGTACAACAATTGAACCTGAATGTGTATTTGGAAATTATTTCCGCAGACAACTGGAGATCAGTTTTGACCTAATTGAATTTCATCAGTGCAGTAAGTCAGCATTTAAAATTCCCAAATGCACACTATTACACCGTATTCTCTTTTGTTCCGTATTGTAGAAACCGTAAATTTCGTTAAATCATTTGCTGGTAAATCTCACATTATTTTATACCACTTTGTATTTGTTATATAATATTGTACCTACTTGTCTTTTAAAGTAAACGCAAAAATATCGTGTAAGTCAATAATTCGGGGAACTCCAAATTTGTTAGGACTCCAAATTTGGTTACAACAGAAACATTGTGTCAATTTTAGATACATTTTGGCTCGCTTTGTTCGAAGGTTCATTTTAAGCAGGTTCGTCTTGTCTTTTACTTGTCATTTAAAGTAAACGCAAAAATACCGTGTAAATCCATAATTCGGGGAACTCCAAATTTTTAAGTATTCCTAATTTGGTTACAACAGAAACATTGTGCCAATTTTAGATACATTTTGGCTCGCTTTATCCAAAAGTTCATTTTATGCAGGTTCGCTACAACCAGTTAAAAAAGCTATAATAGTTATAATATAATAAAGCAAAAAGTTATAATTTTAGATACATTTTGGCTAGCTTTTCCCGAAACTTCATTTTAAGCAGGTTCGCTATAACCAGTTAAAAAAAGCTATAATAGTTATAATATAATACAACAAAAATTTATAATTTTGTTATATAATATAGGACCTCCTTGTATTTTAAATTAAACGCAAAAATACCGTGTAAATCCATAATTCGGGGAACTCCAAATTTTTGAGGATTCCAAATTTGGTTACAACAGAAATATTGTGCCAGTTTTAGATACATTTTAGCTCGCTTTGTCCGAAAGTTCATTTTAAGCAGGTTCGCTATAACCAGTTAAAAAAGCTATATTAATTATAATATAATAAAGCTAAAAAGTTATAATTTTAGATACATTTTGGCTAGCTTTGCCCGAAACTTCAATTTAAGCAGGTTCGCTATGATCAGTTAAAAAAGCATTGAGCTTAGGAGAAAATGTTCGTTTGAAATTAAGTACGTTGTATAACTGAGGCGTTTATTTTAAAAAGTGCAAATGTGTAAAAAAGGTATAAAATGTCCAAAAATCCGTTCCGTGGGAAATTTTAAAAAAGTTACAGTGTAAGTTATACTCAAAGTACTGGGAAAATAAATCAGGCTATTCTGTTATATTTATTTCAACTTATTTATAAATAAAAATAATTTTAAATAAGAACTGTGAAACAAGAAAAGAAACGGGGGAAGTCTGCAATTTTACAAAATTAAATCCAGAAGCAAATACCTGCAATATTTATAAATATAGAAAATCCGTAAACTTGGAATGTATTTGTGCATTTTTGTAATTGTGTTGTTTTTAAAATAAACGCCTCAACTAAATTCTCTATAAACGGGTTCGTTATTACCAGACTTCACTGTATTGCATGTTCCAGTCTTGCATATTGCAAACACATGGATTGTTTTGGTCATTTCCTTGTATTTACATTTTTTTATTATCCAGCTTGCACAATTTTTTTTTTAAACTACAAGTAATTTTTTTTAATCGGGCAAAAAACTCAAATTGTTAGTAATCTACATAGAACCAGATAGAACCAATCTATGCAAAGCATAGATTGCTAGAAATTATATGGTTTTCAGAAAAGAGATAAACAGAACAAAATTATAATTCAGAGTGAAGAATAGGTGAAGAATATTTACAAATGAAATAACTGCTCTGAAAAAGCTCACTGCATGCAATATGTAAACCTTATGAATTCTTGAAGCAATGATCATCCAAAACTCTGTGGTTTTCGTTAAAAGTTGCTATCAAAATTTCGAGCGAGAGAGAGAGAGAGAGAGAGAGAGAGAGAGAGAGAGAGAGAAAACAATCTGTATTGGCTTATTGCACAGTATTATTATCAAATGGAAAGCATATATTGCTATAAATTATATGGTTTTCAGAAAAGAGATAAACAGAACACAATTATAATTCAGAGTGAAGAATAGTTGAACAATATTTACAAATAAAATAACTGCTCTAAAAAAGCTTACTGTATGTAATATGTAAACCTTATGAATTCTTGAAGCATTGATCATCCAAAACTCTGTGGTTTTCGTTAAAAGTTGCTATCAAAATTTAAAGCAAGAGAGAGAGAGAGAGACATAGAGAGAGAGAGAGAGACATAGAGAGAGAGAGAGAGAGCAATCTGTATTGGCTTATTGCACAGTATTATTATCAAATGCAAAGCATAGATTGCTATAAATTATATGGTTTTCAGAAAAGAGATAAACAGAACAGAATTATAATTCAGAGTGAAGAATAGTTCAACAATATTTACAAATGAAGTAACTGCTCTGAAAAAGCTCACTGCATGTAATATGTAAACCTTATGAATTCTTGAAGCAATGATCATTCCAAAACTCTGTGGTTTTCGTTAAAAGTTGCTATGAAAATTTCGAGCAAGAGAGAGACAGAAAGAGAGAGCGAGAGAGAGAGCAATCTTTATTGGCTTATTGGCAATATTTATTGTTTAAAAGAAATTTAACATTGAATTTTGTTGTCATTTATATTTGGCCTGATTTTGATCTCAACTAGTCATTCAATGTCATAATGCGCGTTTCTATGTTATCCCAATATCTTCCTTGAAAATTTCAAAAATAAGTATAATATTATCTACAACGGGCTTTCAATAATTAACAAATCCATACATCTACAATTTTAATATTCTGAAATTTTCTTTGAAATTATTAAGCTTGTACCACTTTAATTGAATTCAGAGATTGAGGCCTCTGTAACACAGACGTCTGCAATCAATCCCAATCAGTTGGTAATTGCACATGACCTTTACGTCTGAATAATGTATTCTGAATGCTTTAACGTGGCGTTATTACCAATGCAAAGTTTCGAAGCGTTTATAAGCTGCCAGTCGATTACCATGGTCACTCGCCGATTAGCAGGCTTAATCCCGCCGCGTAACTAATCATAAACAGCTCAGGAATTGCAAAAAAAAAACTTCAATTGAGAGGTATTTACACGTTTTAACACAATAAAAAAAAGATTTGTGGTAAAACCGAATAATTTATGGCTACAATAGTAAATCATTTATAACAAATGAATACCACCAATCACCACCATCAAGTGTGTGCACTGACTGCAGTAAACGTTAAATGATTAGATTGTACAGGTAAAACAGAAGAAGCCCATCAGAAATTGAAACACACATTTTACTACTTTTTATATCACTTATATTTGAAACGTTTATCACGACAGTTTCGACCACAATTTGGTCATTCTCAAATAAAATACCACCAACCACCACCATTAAGTGTGTGCACTGACTGCAGGAAACGTAAAATGATTAGATTGTACAGATAAAATAAAGAAGCCCATCAGAAATAGAAACACACATTTTACTACGTTTTATATCTCTTATATTTTAAACGTTTAACACGACTCCAGTTTTGACCACAATTTGGCATTCTCAAATAAAATGCCACCAACCACCACCATCAAGTGTGTGCACTGACTGCAGTAAACGTAAAATGATTAGATTGTACAGGTAAAATACATAGAAGAAGCCCATCAGAAATTGAAACACATATTACTACGTTTTATATCACTTATATTTTAAACGTTTAACAGGACTCCAGTTTCGACCACAATTTGGTCATTCTCAAATAAAATACTACCAACCACCACCATCAAGTGTGTGCACTGACTGCAGTAAACGTAAAATGACTAGATTGTACAGGTAAAACAGAAGAAGCCCATCAGAAATTGAAACACACATTTTACTACGTTTTATATCACTTATATTTGAAACGTTTAACACGACTCCAGTTTTGACCACAATTTGGCATTCTTAAATAGAATACCACCAACCACCACCATCAAGTGTGTGCACTGACTGCAGTAAACGTAAAATGATTAGATTGTACAGGTAAAATACATAGAAGAAGCCCATCAGAAATTGAAACACATATTACTACGTTTTATATCACTTATATTTTAAACGTTTAACAGGACTCCAGTTTCGACCACAATTTGGTCATTCTCAAATAAAATACTACCAACCACCACCATCAAGTGTGTGCACTGATTGCAGTAAACGTAAAATGATTAGATTGTACAGATAAAATAAAGAAGCCCATCAGAAATAGAAAAACACATTTTACTACGTTTTATAACACATAAATTTTGAACGTTTAACACGACTCGAGTTTTGACAACGATTTGGTCATTCTCAAGTAGATCTGAAAACAGACCATATCTAAACTGAACTAAATCTGAAAATTCTTCATATTCAGTTTTCAGTTATCAATAAGGCCAAATTGTGGTCGAAACTGCAGTCGTATTAAAGGGTCATTCTCATGTAGATCTGAAAACTGAATTCTTCATATTCAGTTTTCAGTTATCAATAAGGCCAAATTATGGTCGAAACTGCAGTCGTATTAAAGGTTAAAATAATAGTGAATCAAAACGCAGCAAAATGTGTTTCTATTCCCAATAATAAAATGGTCAAATATCACGTAGTAGGTAAAGACTTGATCCATCAACTTCAAGTAGAACATAAACCAACAACGGTCCTCCTTGAGGAAATGACAGCCATGCAAATAATACTTCGGAACTCCCTAATTCGTGGGCAAACTCATGACATAAGGAAGCACGATTACAATAATAATTACACATTCGGCTTGTTGCAGTGGACACATAAAACCGTACATTGTATCAACTTCTCCGAGGTTGAGGGATTCCAAAAGTGAAAATAATAACTGCACCGCATGAATCGGTATTAGAAATCCGAAAACTGAGTCGAAAGCCGATGGAAAGCATTCGTATTTGAAGTGGAACGATAACGTAATGAGTTTATGTAAGGAGTTTGTCGCTTGTGTGGGCGAGTCGAGGTCCACCTCGAAGGCAATGGATTGATCAAGATTGCAAATACGGTTGATACAGTTTGTGATCTATTGAGTCCGCTTCACGCTAATGTGCGATAGTGGACTGGGATAGGCACATTACTGGACGCAATAATGTTGTAATTAATAATTTATTACCGATTGTCTGAGTTCTTGGGCTTTGTTTGTAATAATTATTATAGTTGGTTATCTTTATTTTCGCAACTTGCTTTTGTATTCAGATTTGTAAGGCTTTAGGTGTGTTTAGATGATTAAATCGATTAGTTTAGTAAATTTTGACATTTTCGTCAATTAACATATTATTTAATAGACAATTACATTTGTATCATTGTATTGTATTAACGCATTGTATGTACATGTGTTATTGTATGTATGTACAAAGTATATATTGGGTGTAGTAACTAAAGCAGTCTATTTTGAATAAGTTTTTCAAAAAAACACAAAAGTTGTTTCAAGGAGGAAATATTTTACTAGATAAGTCACTAAGGCACCATCACCACCAACTCAAAATCTAAAAAGGGAAATTTTGGTGGAAAAATGAAAAAAGTCGAGTGATGCATCATTTGAAAGGTCATTTTGCTCTTTGGACATCACAACAATTTTTTGCCAATCTGTTCAGTCGTTATTGAGAAATTTAATTTTCAAGTTAGGGATTTCTACGGATATGGAAGACACAAAATACACAGAGGTAAAATTCGCAAATGAAGTAGGAAGCTCATTGGCTATGATTAATTAGCCACTGCAGCAAAAATGGGTCGTCGTGAAATGTACAAATTAATAATACTGTGCGTTGATCATATACAAGATTAGTTCAATTATTGCACAATATGTAGAAATGCATTTATAATATTTAAAATTATATTTTCTAAAATATTCCTTTATCATCTGAAAAACCAATTAGCGGCATATGTTTTGCAATCAACAATGTTAGAAGCAAAATCCTCCACTCATCCTCATTTCACACTTAATCACTCAATTGTGTCCAGGAGAAAGTGATTTGGAACTCTGCGCCACAGATATCCTCCTCGGTCCCAGCAACAAAGGATAATGAGCCACAGACACAATGGCTGCCACGCATATCGGCATCTCGGCGGGGAGATTTTTGATAAGTCCCAACAACAATTAGCTAATTGTCTGGACATATTCCTTAGACTGACGCCTGCCATTGCACGCCACGGTGTGGAAGGCATTAAATCGAAGCCAGATCTGTATCTCTTCGGCGAGTGAAAGTGGGTCAGCAGCCAGCCAGCTGCCGAGAGGAGAAGCCTTTAGCGCCCGAGGAGGCCCCGACGAATTGCGGAAAGTGAAATGGTAAATGAGCTGGTAAGCTGTCGGTTTTTACTGCTGGTTTTTATTGCTGGTCGTATTATTGGTCATTACCGGATAGAGCATCGTGTTGTCAGGAGGACTGTTGCGATATTTTAATTCACCATGGTGAAAACTCACGACCTGCATTGCCAGTAAGTATTGGATTTAGCACGACGATATGGGCAATAATGTTCCAAATCGAGAAAATAATTAAACAAAATTTATTCTAAAATCAATCCTGAGTTAAATGATTTCACGTGCTGATTTATGCACTTTCAGGTATTAACAATTAAAAAATTGTAAAATCGAGACATATCTTCTGTGAAAGGGCTCCCAAGCACTGGAGACATGGGTATTTTCTAATTCATTTTCCGAACGCTAAATGGCGCTCATTTACCTCTCTCACATATCACAGTCGCAGTGCATTTTATGCAAAAATTCTATCTTCATATGGAGAACTATATACGCGCGTTTTTTTTTTATGTCTGAACATAGGGTATGTTCAGTTTTAAAACGACGGTATCAATCCTATGCTAAAATTCAATGTATATGCAACCAAATTTACTAGCGTGTGTAACTCAATTATTTAAAAAAAAATAACAAATTCATAACCTATTTAATAAAACGTCAAAACTGTAGACAGTAGACTGTTTTAAAACTGAACATACCTTATGTTCAGCGATTAAAAAAACGCGCGGTATAATGTGTACGAAAATAAGAAAAACTGCAACCTGTAAGTGATAATATTCTGCAAGTAATATTCTGAAATCGATAGTAACATTGAACAAAATTCCTTAAGTTGTTCTGTAAGTTTGATCGAATATTTTAAAAAGCGACATAATATCACTGGTTAGGGAAATTATTGGTGTATACGTAGTAGTACATATAAATACTGTTACTGAGTGGTAAACTAATACTTGGGCTGATTCTCGACCAAAATATGTTAGTAAAGATACCATCAACGACGATGAAACTTTTGCAAATTGCCCCCGATAAAACTTTTTTGAGAAATTTGTGAAAAAACATGTGCCGTTGAAAAGTTATCTAAAGTAAGGCTTGCTGTCATTGTGGGTGCTAACTTATTCTGCAAGTAATATTCTGAAATGGATAATAACATTGAACAAAATTCCTTAAGTTGTTCTGTAAGTTTGATCGAATGTTTTAAAAAGAGACATAATATCACTGGGAAGGGGTATTATTGGTGTATCCGTGGCAGTGGATATGAATGTTTTTACTGAGCGGTAATCTTATATTTGGCCTGAATCTCCACAAAATTATGCTAGTAAAGATATCTTCAACGACACTTATTTCAAATTACCCCTGATAAAACTTTTTTGAGAAATTTGTGGAAGAAACATGTGCCGGTGTAAAGTTATCTTAAGTAAGGCTTGCTGTCATTGTGGCTGCCAACATATTCTGCAAGTAATATTCTGAAATGGATAATAACATTGATCGAAATTCCTTAAGTTGTTCTGTAAGTGGGATCGAATGTCTTAAAAAGAGACATAATATCAGTGGGGAGAGGAATTATTGCTGTATCCACTACGATGGGGATATGAATGTTTTTACTGAGCGGTAAACTTATATTTGGCCTGAATCTCGACAAAATTATGCTAGTAAAGATATCTTCAACGACACTATTTCAAATTACCACTGATAAAACTTTTTTGAGAAATTTATGGAGGAAACATGTGCCGGCGGAAAGTCATCTAAAAGTCAGGTTTGCTGTCGATGTGGCTGCCAACATTTGTGGCACAGAAAACAGGATATTGTTAAAAATCTACCAATTTTAGAGTTTTAAAAACAAGCAATTACCAACGATGAAGTGGAGCTTGTGAAAGTATTGTAGAAAATAAACAGTACTGTATTAATAACAAAAAATATATGTTTTCGAGATATCTAGTTAGCCATGCAATTTTTCCAAAAAACAAAAAGCTCATGAAATTGAACTCTTAAAACTGCAATTCTTTCCCCATTTAATCGTCCCTCTATCTTCGCTAGTTTTCGAGATCCCCATATTAAACATCCGAAAATACTCACCCTGTATAATAAACCTCATCGATCTTCTTTATTAACCCTATTACGATTTATATTTTCGTGTTGTTTTGTATATGCCTACATGTAAAATTTGTGTATTTTGTATATTTAAAAAAAGGGAAGTTCCCGTTAAATAAATGATTATTATTACTGAAGATGGCTGCATTGCTGCACGCAAAAGTGCATTTAGTAAATACATGATTTTTTTGTGAAAAAGCTGTTTCGTAAGTAATTACCAGTAACTTACAAATCAAACAGTAAGGCTTGAATGACATCCGAAATATTTAGAAATGAACTGCTTTAAAGGAATGGACAATTAAAACGGAAAAATGAACGGTGCAAAAGATGAATTTGATTCAAAAGATGAATGTGATTCAGATGATAAGCTTACACTTGCTCAATGGTTACATAAAGCAGATCCTAACTGCTGTGGCGGTACAAAATACATTTGAAACAGAAGTAAGAAAGGGCCTTTACAAATTTAATTTATAAGAATATGTTGGGGTAGATGATGAAATGTTAACGAATGAGCAAATCAGTGACCTCAAATGTGGCAACAAGTGTTTAATACGAAGAAAATGGGAATGATGAAGTATAATGTAAATGTTCACTTCACTTCTTATCAGTGACCTCAAATGTGGCAACAAGTAATGAAGATGAAGAAAATGAGAATGATGAAGAAATTAATGTTGATGTTCCTTCTTCACTTCTTACGAGTGGTGCTCCAGTTTTTTATTTAACAATAATTATTCTTTATGGAGGTTGAAACTTAAAATGCCAATAAACCAGACTGTTGTAAAACTCTTTTGGTTTGGCTTATCTGGTTTTTATTCATCACTTCAATTCCAATATTATAAATGGTAGCAATTTTTTTTATCATATTATTCCTTTTCATTGGGTAACAATTTTTTCTAACATTCATTGTGAACCAATTTCCTGATATTATTTTGTTAATAAACACGCACATACATACCGAAACCGAAAAATGTAACTGACAAAAGCATCCCAAAAAAGCCATTAGAATTTAAAAAAAAAGGAAAATAACGCCAAAAACTGTCATAGTTTAACTGTATTACGGTCAATTAGAGTCAGCAGATATAATGTTTTCATTGGAGCACTTGAAAAGGCGGTTTTTGCATCTAAGACAGGCGAGGACTTTTTTGGATCAAATTTTGGATCTAATGTAAGATTTTGATTCCAAATTGCGTTGGAGAGAAAACGAAATACAAATCATTTTAGGCAATTAGCTCTTGATCTTTCTGCCTCATTTGCTTTGGATATATTGAGATTTGCCTTATAAGTTCAGTATAGATATATGTATAGGATTGTCCATTCTAAACTTTTTATTAAGTTAAGTTTATTTTTGGAAAAGTTGTGACTTGGATTTGGATCTAGGCGACTTATTCAAAGTATTTTTTGTAAATAAGGTATTTATTACTTTCTTCACTTCTTACACGTGGTGCCAAAGTTTTTCCTATAACAATAATTATTCTTTTTGGAGGTTGAAACTTAAAATGACAATAAACCTGGCTGCTTTAAAACTCTTTTGGTTTCGCTTCTCCGGATTTTAATTATCACTCCAATTCCAATATTATAAACAGTAGCAAAATTATTGATCATATTATTCCTTTTCATTGGGTAGCAATTTTTTCTAACATTCATTGTGAACCAATTTCATAATATTATTTTGTTAATAAACATGTACATAGGCACTATGTTAAGAAACACGTTTAGAATTTAACTGACAAAAGTATTAAGGATAAGTAGTACAATGTTCTCATTGAAGTACTAGAATAGTCTGTTTTTGCATCTAAGGCAGGCGAGGACATGTCGGTTTTTGGATCAAATTTTGGATCTAATGTAAGATTTTGATTCCAAATTGCGTTGGAGAGAAAGCGATACAATGTTTTTTTAGGCTATTATCCCTCGGTCTTTCTGTCCCATTTGCATTGGATATATTGAGATTTCGCAAGACAGGCGAGGACATATCGGTTTTTGGATCAAATTTTGGAACTAATGTAAGATTTTGATTCCAAATTGCATTGGAGAGAGAAGCGATAAAAATATTTTTTAGGCTATTAGCTCTCGGTATTTCTGCCTCATTAGCATTGGATATATTGAGATATACCTTATAAGTTCTGTATAGATATATAGGATTTTGCATTCTAAACTGTTTGGTGAGTAAAGTTTATTTTGGAAAAGTTGTGAATAGGGTTTTGCTTCTAGGTGGCTGATTCAAAGTCTTTTTTTTTGTAAATAAGGTATTTACGTAATTTTTTATGTCGAATCATAAATATAATACATATACACATTATGTACTTTTTTATGATATTTTTTATGTTATTTTACTTTTTATACGATTAAAACGAAGTATGGATAAAACGAAATTGTTTTGGTACATTTTTCTAGTTCGATATAACCCGACTTTACTATATTTGTACATCAATGCAATTTTATTTATTTTAACGATTTGTTAACAATAATAATTAAATAATACATTTAAAAAAATGCAACTTACCCCATTTACGGAAGAACGTATTTGAATTTCAGTGACGAATCGCGTTATGCAGGCGTTGAGCAACTTCTAATATTCTAATTGATATTTCGCAACCGCTGAGTGCATTTTAATGTCCGCATGAGGATGAGAAAACCGCTAATTTATTGAGCATGGCCGGACGTAATCGATCCTTGTTTCCATATGTGAGGCCGATCTTCGGCGCCAAGTAATAGGAAATTCAATTACTTACTTCAATGCTCGGGAAATTGCGTCGGGAATTGCAAGGACACGTGGTTTTTGCCAAGCGTATTATAAAATTAAATCGGCACAAGAAATATCATTGCGTCCTAGTAATGTAATAGTGCAAAAAAAGCCAATCAATATTTAGCAATACTTAATAAACAGTTTTTGAGTAGATTTTTGTTATAAAATAATCCGCGCTAATAATAATCACATTTAGAAAGATATATACAGCTGAACAAATTTTAATAATTTCAGTTCATAATTAAAATATAACTAGGTCTATAACTTACAGGATGTAAAATACATAACGACATTCGTCCTTGAACTCTTTTTACAGTACTCTGTTCGAGTCTCAAGACTCGGGTCCTTTGTGGCCTCGTCTTTAAACTTCTCTCGTACTGTAAAATATGAGTTTCCGGACATATAACGTTAATTACTACTTCTCTCGTACTGTAAAATATGAGTTTCCGGACTTATAACGTTAATTCCTATACTTGATAATTGATGATCTTCAAATTGCTCGTATTGGTTAAGATTAGAGCAGATTATTAATAATGCGATTTTATTGTCTGAGAATGCATTCTCCTTAACTATTCAATATAAAAATTCTGGCATAAATGCATTTTACTACTTTAATAATACTTCTATCTCGTGCAATGAATTTTGCAAATTATTTGTTTTAACTAATTTCAGTTCCTAATACTATGCAATACTAATAAATTATGCATCCCAAACGTGAGCATTAATAACTGGTAGTTTCGCAAATGGGATATCAGCATCCAATTTAAATCCATCACTAATAACACACCCATCGTCTTATATACATATAATTTGGGACCGATCGGCCTAGAAACCTCCAATTTGGAGGGAAAAATAAGCTGCCGGAACAATAACTCTTCTAATCGTGATCGGAGGTGAGTCAATATCTCGAGGGGTTCATTGTAAGATTTGGAGTGATGTAATGCATTTTAGAACGAAGTCTCTCGACACAAGGTAATTACTCCTTAAAAATTAACTGGGAGGCACGATATTTTTTTAGTGTCGCCTATCCGTACACAATGGAGTTGCCCAAGAACGTCTTTGGTAATATTTGAGATAATTATGGGTGACACGTCGGTCGGCTGCATGTTCCCGTTTGTGTTAATGAGATGCACAACGTGCATAGGATTCGTGGTTTGAAGGAGTACAGCTAAATAAAATACATATACCGAGATTTTCAGCATATTGGGTTATTATTATTGATGTCATTGTTGTATTTAATATGATTCATAATACGAATTATAATTCGATCGTTACAATAATTCGTATTCGCATAATTCGATTAATGAAATCATTCGATTTTGCCCATCACTAGGGCATAATCGAATGATTTCAATAATCGAATTATGCAAATACGAATTATTGTAATGATCGAATTATAATTCGAATGATGAACCTTTCTATTTAAAATCATTCATAATTCGATTTTCACGAATGATAATCCGAATGATAATCCGAATGATTTTTACAAATGATAATCGGATTGATTTCCACGACTTATAATCCGATTGATTTTACCGAATAATAATACAAATGATCTTCACTAATGATAATGCTAATGATTTTACCGGATGTTTTATTTTCACGAATGATAATCCGAATGATTTTAATAATCGAAATATACCGAATGATACCAATAATCGAATTATTCGATTACTATAATTCCAATTAGCCCATCACTAATTGATACCATACAAAATTTTACCGAATGATAATCCGAATGATTTTAATAATCGAATTATTCCAAATGATACCAATAATCGAATAATTCGATTATTATAATTCGAATTAGCCCATCACTAATTGATACCATACAACATTAAAAGCTAAATTATGTGTGCCGGCATTAACTGCTATAATTCTAGCTGATAAGCTAGCTAATTTAGTTAAAAAATGAATCAATTATAATATTTCAAAAATTTTAGTTTTAATTAAAAAAATTAAAATTAAAATAATTTTCAAAAAAAAATCTTTAATAATTTTCAAAATTTCATAATTACAGCTGGCATGGTATGCTTCAACATTATCTTTAAAAAAATTATGAAAAAATATGCAAGACACATCATACATTCGACATTTTTTTATACTGCTAACACAAAAGATTCCGCAATGGTTTTGTTCTAGCGAACAGTTTCATTGTTACTGACGTCTTCTCGGCAGCAATTATTATGTAATATTTTGTGACTGGTCTGGCTGATTGTCAAGCAGAACATTTATACAAGATTGGCCTAAATGGAAGACAATAAGAGGCTGCCATTGCAACACCTGAGCAAAGTAAACAAAAACCTAAATATGAATTAAGTGAAGTGTACCAAAAATGAACACAGTAAAATGTGTGTCACTTCCTTTCACATCAAATTATAATATGCTCAGTATAATTAGTCATATAGTATGCAATGATATATTTTTTTAGATTTAATATTGGAATAAGGACACGTGGGTAGATTTAGACTAAATGGCATAGTAAATTAAAGCACAAACTTCAACAAAGTATAGAAACTTATTTTAAATGTTGCTCCTTACAGCAGGAGTCTTACAGGAGAATATTTTAGAAAGTGTTTATATAGGTCAAAATAAACAAAAAATTCATATGAACATTGCTATAATTCTCAATAAAAATATCTATTTATTTTATTTTTTCGATTTTTTTATTCTTAAAATTCTATTTTTGAAAATTTGCACAATAATAATAATAATTAACAATACAACTCTTGATGAAACATCATTCATCACTATCTAATTTGTTCCCAATTTTTGGATTCTTTGACCAAACATATCTTCAGTAACTTTTGAATATAAGATCTTAACTTTTTTAATAATAATAATAATAATAGTAATTCTTTAATCACGTCATTATGTGTGTCCAAAATTCTAATTTTGAAAATTTGCTGAATAATAATAAATAATATCTAGAAACCAAAAATATGGGTTACTACAACTGATAATCCAGGGGAAAATCCAAGGGAAACGGAGCATAGGAAGACGACGTATATCCTGGCTACGTAACCTGCGGGAATGGTTTGGGGTATCGTCGGCGGACCTGTTTCGTTCGGCTATCTCCAAAGTTAGAATTGCCACGATGATCAGCAACCTCCGTCGGAGAAGCTGAAGCAAGAAGAAGAAGAATTAATAATGAAACTCCTGATGAAAGCTAAATTATGTGAATCTGGATTAATTGCTATAATTACTGCTGATAATAAGCTCTGTTTAATCAAGTTCAAATCAATTATATAGTTTAGTTTTAATTTAAGAAAAAAATTTAAAAAATTATAATTTGAAAAATAAGTTTTCAATTTTGAAAATTTTCCCAATTGGAGAATTGATCATTCTCCAATTTGTTCAAATTGTTTGGCTATTTTGACAAAACATCGTCAGTAATGTTTCATTATAAGATCTTAAGTTTAATAATAATAATAATAATAATAATTCTTTAATCACGTCGCCACGTGTAAAATGTATCTACATCTGCTAGTGGGTGTGACAGTCAACATTAAAATTACTATCTAAAAATGCAAAATTCTATTTTTGAAAATTTGCCTAATAATAATAATAATTAACAATAAAACTCTTGATGAAACATCATTCATCATTGTCCAATTTGTTTGAAATTTTTAGCTTTTTTGACCAAACATATCTTCAGTAATTTTTTAGTATAAGATCTTAACTTTAATAATAATAATAATTCTTTAATCATGTCACCACGTGTACAATGCAATTATATCTGCTAGTGGATGTGACAGTCAACATTAAAATTACTAATAGCTAAAAATACAAAATTTTATTTTTGAAAATTTGCTTAATAATAATAATAATTAACAATAAAACTCGTGATGAAACATCATTAATCTTTCTCCAATTTGATCGAAATTTTTGGCTTTTTTGACATAACACATCTACAGTATTTTTTTTTTTATATAATGTCAACTTTAATAATAATAATAATTCATTAATCACGTCGCCACGTGTACAATGTATTTTTATCTGCTAGACAAAATTACTAATAGCTAAAAATACAAAAATACAATATAAAAATGCAATACATAATAATAATATTAATCATCATCAATTAAAAAACAAAAAATTGAACCTAAACACATTAAACTTAATGGTATTTTTATTTATGCGTTGTTCGTGGGTTGGAGAAGAAATGATTACAGTAAACTTTTCATGAATATAAACTTGGTCCAATCTATGTATCATACATTACCGTTCTCTACAAACCATATGGGTATGCGTCAGGTATTGGGAGAATTTGAAGAATGTATATCGAAAACAAAAAAACAAAAATATGTTTTTTCTAACATAAAAAAAAATTGCATATTGTACTTACGTAGATATTGTATGCATATCTATTGTTAACAGCAATCCAAATTGAAAAACCTTCTAGTATTTCTATAAGTAAAGAAGTCATTTCAGTAATATACAATGTCATTGTAAATTTTTTGTAAAAGTTTTTCAGCGATTCTGACAGCAGTCTTTTCTGCTTTTGACCTTATTTCTGGTTATGTAATCTCTTTTTCCTGGGCACATTTTTACCCAGAATGTTTAATGCATGCACAAGTTTCTCGATCTGCCCATTTAGAATGAACAATCCAAAATGACTTAAGGCGATAGAATGACCCTCAGAGATATTTTGAATTTTGTTTCATCAGAAATTTTTTTGTAAATGTTTTTCAGAGAATCTGACAGCTGCTTTTTGACCTTATTTTTGGTTATGTAATCTCTTTTTCCTGGGCACATTTTTGAATTTTCGTCTTTCTCCAAAAAAAAATAAACAACGTGCTCTTTTAGGAGTTCTCTACATGTATGGTTTTTTTCTTTCTTTCATACTGTGTTAAATGAACACTGCCGTGGAACTTTTTATGCATTTTGTTGCTAATTAGTGTCTTTGCTTCACCAATAAGACGATATTTCTTCAAAATATTACCACTAACTACTTTTCTTACTATTTGTTTCTCCTTTTCATTATTTATTTTACTTATATTAGTCTCGAGCTGGTGTACCAATACTTCACCAAACAATAATCGTTTTTTAAGTTGTGCAGGTATTTTATAGCCTTAGTCATTCGGTTGACTTTAGTGTTTCGTGTCAACTTTTTTTTATTTGTCGTTTGAGTCGACAGTCTATCCAACCGTTTTCTATATTTAGCTACATCCTTTTTAAGTTTTAAAATTTTGTCTTCAGCTGGGCACAAACGTCTGTATGCTTGTGCTTGGTCATGCCGTACTTTTCTTCTACCACGCATTATTTTAGAACTAGCCATTAATTGTTCGACATTTATAGGAATTTCTGCATTGTCCGGTAATGATGGTACATTTTGATTCAACATGTCTCTTGTGTCTACCTTCAAAATCTGTTTTTTTCTGTTGCTGTTGCGACTCTCCACTTCTTCCGCTAAATACGCTTTTCTCTTGCGTCACATTTCTTTATATTTTTTATCAGTCCCACTTATTTTTTCTTATGATATCGTTCTCGGCCTTTTCTCCGTTTTTCCTCTAAATCTGGCGATTTTCTGGCGAAATTTTTGAACTCTTGCTTTGTTTTGCAGTTTTTCATGTGCATTTCTATCTTTTCTAACTTTTTTCAATTTTAAACCACTGTAACAACATTTAAAGGAAAACCATCAGAAAATTAAAATTAGTCATTTCGGTAATGAATACGTCATTGTGGTAATGTGGAACCATTACCGAAATGACCATAAGCGAAATGAGATAGGTCAAAGCCTTACTATACGCCTATAAAACAACTTTCCAATTTATTCGAAATTTTCGGAATTATTGATAAAAGCATATCTTCGGAATTTTTTGGAAATATGGTCTTAACTTCAAACTTTGATTTCTTGGACCTTTGATATTTTGATATCTACGTTGTTCGTGGATTAGAGGAGAAATGACGGACACTTTTCATGAATATAAACGCAGTGCAATCTTTTATTCTACATTACCGTTTTCTCCAAACCACATACACATAGTTGACCCATAGCCACTATATGCGCCACGCTTCAAATGTTAAGTGACAATTCCGAAAATCCGGAAGCCGAAATGCTTCCTGCCCATCAACGTCTCCGCCTGACCGTGATGAATCGCACATCCCTGCTTGCATAACTTCTTTGAGCAAATATTTGACGAGTGAACGTCCTGTCACATAAGGAAGTGTCCCGTGCACCACCCACGCATTGAACTTTACTCGGGTTTGACGACATTTCCATCTTTGGCGCCCGCAAAACCGTTCGATGTTTACGAGCGTGGTACAGGAATATGGAAAAGTTATATGGGCGCGCCTCAAGGACCCCAGACTCATTTTTTCTCTCACGGTGATTTGATTTTATGTTTCGCATTTTTTAGCTCTGCATCATGCAGGAGCTGAGTGCATCATTATCGCTGGTAACTTAATTGCTTCTTCTGGCGGTGATCGTGACTGTTAAGGCAGCGATGAACATAATTACAGCTTCTAAGTGTAGTTATCAGATTTGCTCTGCAAACATGCTTGCTCTAAATTATTGTGTCAATTGATTGAGCGAGTATGTGTGTTATTGGGTTAATTTGATTTTTAATTAAGACAATTGTTGTGTGTTATAGGGTTAATTTGATTTTTAATTAAGACAGTTGCTAGGTATAGCAAATAGCATTTTCTGGTCTATTGACGATGTACACTAAAGAAAAAGAGGTTTTTGTAGATTATATCAATGTAACAATAATTTAAGATAACAGGTTAGAAAACAAAACTAAAACCGTTTATTTGGAGGGGAACTAAAATTTCTGCATGGCTATATCCATTATTGACATTTTTGATATTTTTTTAATTGTAAATTGCATCTTCCTTAACGATATGAACAATATTAGTAAATTTAAAAATTGAATTCAAAATTCTAACTTTTTTAAATATCTTGAATGTAGTGAAATATTGTGTACAAAAAGTATCATGACAACGCCTTGGTACGCCCTGGTTCGGCTACAACAGTTTGCACCGTTATGAATAATCGGCGTCCTTTGAGTAAAAAGTGAAAGGAATATGTTGCTGCTACCAGTTACTATTGTTGGGCGCGTTTCGCGCTTGATCAGGTTGCTTTGTTCTTTGATATCACACATTTCTTATGAATATATTTTCTTCAATTTTGTATCGAAGAATTAACTCAGTCTACGATTTGTGCCAAGTCCAGCTATGACATTATCTTTCTCTCATAAACGTAATATGAGTTTTGCCCAATGTAACAAACCATCATAAAATTATCGTAAAAATAAGATATATGTATTATAAAATAGAGACTGCATCGAAGAAGTAGAAATATTTAGTCCCTCACAAAACATATAATTATTACACATGGGTAATGTGACATTATCTACCACCAAAAATCGATAATTTGATAATTTGTTGCAAAAATCAAACTGCTGTGGACTGCTCTAAAAATCAAGTTGCCATGGAATAACAAATTGACGGGTTTCTGAAATAAACCATTCAATTAGCGAATTTTAAGAAATTGTCAATGTACAATTGTACACAAATTAATGTGATAACAATTGTAATAATAAAATTCATTTAAGGAATTTTATAGTTAATTACAGCTCATCGTAAAAATTGAATCAAGTCGATACAATATATCAATAAAAATATTAATATCTACCTAAAAGAGTAGATCTACCTATTTTGTGATATAGTAAAACGATTTCACCTACTCGTTTAATAATATCGATGATATATGATGTTGCTGTATGCTGTTTGAAACCTACACTGTGAATGCATAGGTTAAAGAACTCTATATATTTTTTTAGTAGAACTACTATTCAATTTGTATTCTGAATACGTTATTCCATTTTATTATCAAACCGTGACTTAATCACATGAATTACAAATGTAGTTTACATACACAATTTTATGACAAATCATTAATATACTGAATACTAATTAATTCTTATTGTTGTTCGCATTAAAATAATTAGTATTTTCTAACCACGCTTTTTCTTCAAACGAAACATCTTAAGCAACTAAATTTTACTATTTTCATTTTCATTCTTTTTCATTCGTTTTCATTCGTTCATTCATTTTGAAGGAGTCTATTTAAATTTGTCCTAAATTAGGGAATTTACCACAAATCTTTCAAATTTATTAACAAACTTCTTAAATTCGACTTCAATATTCACAACTTTCCTGTAAACATTTTTTTAGAAGAAACTGAATCATGTAAATTTATATTCTCTAATTTTATTTTCAAATTTGTGACATTATCCTGACAAGTCATGACATTCAGCAGGGATTTTGCAATTTTATCAAGATTTATTCATTCGTTTTAATTATTTCATTCATTTTGAAGAAGTCTATTTCAATTTGTCCTAAATCATGGAATTAAGCACGAATCTTTTAAATTTATTAACAGACTTCTTAAATTCGACTTGAATATTCACAACTTTCCTGTAATCAAATTTCTAGATGAAACTGGATCATTTAAAATTATTTTCTCTAATGGTTTAGGAAAATTTGTTATGTTGTCCCAAGTCATGACATTGAGCAAGGATTTTTCAATTTTATCAAGATTTATTCATTTGTTTTCATTCTTTCGTTCATTTAGAAAGAGTCTATTTCAATGTGTCCTAAATTATGGAATTTAGCACAAATCATTGAAATTTTAAATTAACAAACTTCTTAAATTCGACGTGAATATTTACAACTTTCATGTAATCAAATTTCTAGAAGAAACTTCTATCTTTTAAAATGATTTTTTCTAATTTTATAGGAAAATTTTTCATGTTATCTTAAATCGTGACATTGAGCAAGGATTTTTCAATTTTATCAAGATTTGTTAATTCGTTTTCATTCTTTCATTCATTTAGAAAGAGTTTATTTAAATTTGTCCTAAATTATGGAATTAAGCACAAATCTTTCAAACTTTATAACAAAGTTCTTAAATGCGACTTGAATATTCACAACTTCCTGTAATCAAATTTCTAGAAGAAACTTGTATAATCTAAAATTATTTTCTCTAATTTTATAGGAAAATTTGTGATGTTATCCTAAGTTATGATATTGAACAAGGATTTTTCAATTTTATCGAGACACTTTAAAAATTCGTTATACATCTTCAGAATGGGTCTACTTTATGATAATCTTTTCATTTGTCCTAAATAATGATATTTTGCATAAATCTTTTCAATTTTATTAAAAAACTTTTTAAACTCATCTTGAATTTACGCCAATTTTTCATAAAATTCTGGAAGAGACTTCATATCATTGGCATTCATTTTCAAATTATGAAGGAATCTTTTATTATTTGTTATAAATCATGATATTTTGCATGAATCTTACCAATTCTAACAAGAAACTTTCTGAATTCGTCTTGAATTTTTGCGAAATTTGGGTATGTACTATGATTTTTTTTATTTCTGCAAAAAACTTTCTAAATTTGCTATTGATTTACCAAAATTTGAAAATAACTTGTTCAATGCGTCCTTAAGCATGAAATTTAGCTTGAATTTTTCTAATTGAATCAATAAACTTTCTGAATTCGTCTTATATCTTAATTTTTTTTTATTAATTGTAATTTCTGAAAGAAACTTTGTTGATTTAACAATATATTTATTATTTTGAAGGAAACTTTTTTTATTTATTCTAAATCATGTTTTATTATTTCTGTTATAGCGGTTTAATAACCGCTGTTATTTAGTAGGAATCTTGCCAATTTTATCAAGAAACTTTCTAAATCTTCGAATATTCATCATTTGTCTATGAAATTCTAATTTCTACATTTTTCGATGTTGCCTAAATTTTGAATTTAGCTTGAGTTTTCTAATTGTATCAATAAACATTCTGAATTCGTCTTATATCTTTATTTTTTTTATTTATTAAATTTTAAATCCTGAAAGAAACTTTGTTGATTTAACAATATATTTATTATTTTGAGGGAATCATTTTTTATTCATTCTATATCATGATTTAAAAAAAATATTTATTTATTTACGGGAAACCTCTTTTACAAACCCCCTGATTATTTAGCCCCTGTTAATCCCTGTTATTTAGCAGGAATCTTTCCAATTATATCAAGAAACTTTCTAAATCATCGAATATTCATCATTTACTGTGAAATTCTAATATCTACAATTTTTCGATGTTCTTAAAATCTTGAATTTAGCCGGTGATATTAGGTTTAGAAGAAAACATTAAAAAATTCTGTGATCGGGTAATTTTTTAGAATGGATGTATAACCACATTTTGATTTATTAGAAAGTAGTTTTAATTGTTAATTGCTTTTCTTTATAACAATGTTCGTTATTGTTAAAAATAAATGTAGGTGCTTTACCTTTACGCAAAATTTGTGTTTTCTGACAAACATAGTACCTGATACTGATGACTGATACATTTTGATATATGATGCTAACACTTTTGGTCTTAGGCCATGATAACTTTTTATAAAGAATAACTATTTTATGAAACAAATAATAAAAAAATTTCGTATGTAGCCAAGATAAGTAGTCACACTACATATTAAACTTAAGAAATGTTTAAAGATAAATGTTTAAGTTAAAAGATAATAATTATCGATAATTATAATATAAATATTATAAGTAATAAACAATCTTATAAAAACTTCCCAGACAAATCCCATAATTCAATTCTTATTATATTTAGAATGGTGGTGGCGTCTACTTGCGTGATACATTTTATTAATTATAAATAAAACACATTACTTTGTTAGTATCACATAAAATTATATTGATTTGTTACTAGTTTCGACTACTTATGATTACTTAGGTAGTCGAAACTAGTAACAAATGAATACATAATTTTATGCGATACTAACAAAGTAATGTGTTTTATTTACAATTCTTATTAGGTAATAAATTAGTAATTCTGGAGGTAAATTAGATAATTTAGTAACTAAAATTGGACAAATTTGGTGCTTTGTTAAAACATACACAAATACAAATTTCCTGTAATGGAAATAGAACCGTCGTTAAATATAAATATTTACAAAAAATGAACCATAATATACACACTTGGCACATTAATCATTTCATTTATATTTTTATTTGCATAATTGCATTTTGAATCATCAATTCACAGTGACACAACCTTTACTTGCAGTTTCAGTTTGTCTTCCTTAAGCTTAGCGAGATGTACCGTTTAAGCAGTTAACGGCATTTCTTTATTGACACAGAGATGATTTGCATAATCGCACTGCGAACTTGCATATTGTGCATGCATCAATGATGCAACGCTGTGAGACATGCGAACTTTGTTTAACTGAATACATCAAATATTCATCATTCTTCTGTTGAGAAAATAAAAGTACTACAATATATTTTGGTAATGTTGTTGACCCTTTGAACGATATTACATAATTTTTGCTATATACAGAGTGTTTGCTATATACAGGGTGTTTCCTAAATATGTTCTACAAATTTGGATATCGCCATGGAAACCAAACAAAAAGTTCATGTGAACATGTAGGCTTAGATAGCGCTGTAAGCAAATCATCAACTTTAAATAAAAAATGTTTTAAAATACATAACGATTTAAATCCGTACCAGTAAGAGGGCTTTATTTTATTTTATTTGTCTTTATATTCGTATTGGATGAGGATTATATTATGGATCATATTATCTTACATTAACATGATTAATTGTATTGATTGGCAAATTAATTTTAATTGGTAATTTCTGACTTGTCAATTTATGACATTTTGCTTTTCAGGGGGTTCATTTTTTGTATTTGTCTTTATCTTCGTATTGGACGATTATTATATTATGGTCATGTTATCTTACATTAACATGATTAATTGTATTGAATGGCAAATTAATTTTAGTAGGTAATTACTGAAATGTCAATTTTCGACATTTTGCTTTTAAGGAGTGGCTCTGTAAACATCTGTGAACCTTAGTTAGTTGTTATTATTATTTAATTATTAATCTTGAATTAGTCTATAATAAAGTTTAACTGCATTGCTGTTAAAATTCTACTTGATTTATCAAGTAGATTTGTCATACAAATATAATAAAGTTTTTTTAATTTGTATTCATAAAGACGTCATTAACGTCGTTATAACAAACAATCTAAACAACCGTTTATGTGCAATGCTACAATATTTTATAGCAACGGACGTTAAATTTTTTGTTTTATAGCAACGGACGTTAAAAACCGCCACAGCGGACTTTTCTGTTTAACGAGATAGAGAGAATGAGATACGAGAGGACGATATAACTAGAAGAACGAGATTGCGAATTAATTATTATTTAGTTAATAATAATAATCTAAACACATACAAATTATTTATCTTTCTTTACAATACTGAAATTAAACGTACATTTATTAAAGTGTCCACTAAGCGTAATTCTTCCGTCGTCACATATATCATTCATAATCGTTTGTTCATTGCTATTAGAGACGATTCCAGATGATGTAGATGGAATGTCATCAGCAGTTTTATTCGCCGAATTTGTAATTTTCTTTGCAATTTCCATTTTCTGGTACTCCGATTCCTCAATATATCCTTCCGCTACACTCGTTGAGCGCCATCCACCAAGACTTTTTAACGCAAATACATCACCTCCACCTTCTACCAACAAAGTGGCCGATGTTCTCCGAAAACAGTGTCCGGTGTATAATTTAAAATCCGGAAGTTTTAAATATTCGGCAACTTTTTGGGGAATATTTGCTATTGTGTGTATTCCAGCTGGCTGTACAGTACATTTTCCTCCGCGATAAGTTAAAAATAACCTTGTAGTTTTAACATGACCTGGCCGCAATGACAAATACTTTTTGTAAAGCATATAACCGTTGAATCCATCAGCATCATTCGTAATTACGAAAGATCTTGTTTTGTCGGTTTTTGTCGCTCCAAGAAACACCCGTAAAAATGAGCCATTCTCTTTCACATCGTTTACCGTCAAATTGACAAGTTCTTGGCGACGACAAGCACCAAAAACTCCAAAAAGAACCACAAGCTGAGAAGATTTGATATAGGTACATCAGTTTGTCTAGCAGAAATACAGTTTACCTACCTTTGCAAATAAAAAATGGAAATCATCAGCCTCTTTCAAAAATGCCATGACATTTTCTTTAGATAATACCTTTGACTTTTTAGGTCGGTAACCTCGGGAAATATTTTTCAAAAATTCTTGAGCACTAGCATATCTAACAATTTATACAAATCTAGTATTGAATTTATACATAGCAATATTAGAACTTACTTACTAATATCCACTTTTTCCTTTACTTTTAGCACTTTCTTCAACATTGAAAAATATGACCAAAGACTAGATGGTTTGACTTGTTTCGATTTCTCATTTAAGTAAGCCATAAGGACTTGTTCCGAAGTTTTTCGAACAGACATTTTGTTGCGCCAATCGCAAAACAACTTATACGTTTTTTCGTAAATGGCAGCCGACTTCACGGGCATCAATCGACTTTGTGCTTGTGCAGCTTGCTCGATAACTTCTGGTGGCAAATCATAATCTTCTTCGATATTATCTTCGATATCTGACATTTTGTCAAATTTAATTTGTCAACAACAACACTGTTGTTATGGTTGGAAATAACATATTTCAATATTATTTTCAAATCAATATGTGTACAAATTAAAAAAAAAGTTGTATGTTACACGTACGCTAATGGTCTTTATGGACTTGGCCGGTTAAATGGCTCGGCTAACGCCTCGCCATTTAATCTTCCGGCCGCGTCCATAAACACCTATTTAGCGTACTTGTAACATAAATAACTATTAATTGCTCTGCTATTATTAATTCTACTTAATTTATAAAGTGGATTGGTCATTCGCAAAAAAATACTACCGTGGCATTTAAATCGTTTATAATACAGCTGCAATTAATCGTTTATTATTATTTAGTGGTTAATTATTAATTAGGCGATAATGAAACCCGGGTGTACTTGTGTTATTAAATCTACTAATTATACGATTTCTCATCTCTGCACATAAACTATTGCCGAGTAAATTAGAAGAGCACATTTCCAATGAAGTACAGAATGCATCTATAAATTGTGATTGACGTGAAATCTTCATTCACAGCATGTGCCAATTCTCCGCCTTTACATAATTAGTCAATTAAAATACCGTTTTTGTAAAATTATTGTGAAATCAGCAAGTGCACTTATCTTGTTGCCATTTTACTCAATCCCGCTTTGAAATTCCTGCTTTGTTATTACTTTATTATACAACAAAAATTACATTTACGGTAAATGTACTGTTTTAGTTTTATAAGGTGAATGTGAATATAATTTTATTCTGAATAAATGAAAAAGTAAATAAGCACGTGACAAATGTAAGGTTTTATTAAAATAATTATTGATTACATAATGCTAATAACATAATGAAGTATGGAATAAAATCTAAAAAAGCGCAGAAACGCAACGAGATAATTGTATCACGTATTTGGAAAGTTGCTTAGATTCGGGCAAACTTTATTTCTATGGATAGTAAGTGTTTGAAAGACCGGGATTATTGGGATCAATCGTTGACCATTGTGAAATGATCCTGTCACGTCTATTATCATGGGTATCGTTAGGTTAGGTTCCTATCAAGAATTATTTTCCCTTCATGATACATGAGGCGTTTATTTTAAAAACAACACAAATCCAAAAATGCACAAATCGAGTTATTAACAGTAAACGGCTCTCAAAACCAATGTCTATGCTAAATGTCTATGTGTAACAGGCAAATGATTTTTTTTCATTTGCCTGTTACATGCTTGTTACATTCCAACATTTTCCCCCGTTTTTTCTCTTATTTCACAGTTCTTATTTAAATTCATTTCTATTTTTAAATAAGTTGAAGTAAATACAACTAGAGTATAACTTTGAGTATAACTTCCACTGTAACTTTTTTTTAAATTTCCCACAAAACTGATTTTTGGACATAGGTACTTTTTAAAATAAACGCCTCATATGGTAAATAATATTGGTGTCCATTGGTGTCCTAAAAAATGTCTATGACTTATTTGGTTGCAAAAATTGTAATAGTTGTAGAAAATACAAGTAGCAAGTAACAAGTAGCAAACAAAAAAAATGTACCTACCATCATTAAGTTGGAGCATTTTGTGAAACAAAATTTGTGGGCAGTACATGACTTTCTCTGTACCAAATGAATGAAATACATATCAACGTTTTGTTTTGTCCATAAAGTTTGCATGCATACATTTATTTTCATACTGTTTTTTTTTTTCAATCCATTATTTTGATCTAGTATCTAGATAGTAGATAAATCCCTAAATTGTTACTATTTGTCCCTAAATTGTTACTTAAGTTGCTCATTTTGTCCATGAACATAGAAAAATTTTAGATTATCCATGCTACAAAATTTTACCTTCAATTTCTTAAATCCTCTTCAACGTACGTCTTACAATGACAGCTGCTGCAAATCTCTTCAATCTTAACGCATTCTTAATTATTTGAACGCTTACAACTCTTCTGCAAGCGTAATGCGAGAAAATACTACAAAGGAGGCAAATTATGGGATTTTGCCACCCATTAGTGGTGCTCGTGTGCCTTGCTCAAGAAGCATTAGCCACCGGCGCTAATTGAATTGCAAAATTGCAGGTTTGTATTTGATACATTATTAATACTCATTAACCTAACACGGCTTCCAGACATACCTCGATTTTGATTAATTAAAATATCTTCGTGTTTACGCAGACAACTCCACACTTGCAAAACCGTGCTGTAACTTCGCATTATGATAAATAAATTAAGCGCCTTTGGGCTTGTAGCCGATATCCAGGTTTTGGAGGCGCATTACATCACTGCATAGGTATTTGTATTGCAATTCTATATCTAATTTTAGAGCTGATTTGGATGAATAGTGATGAGTGATGAGATTGGATGATACATTGTGAATTGTAATGCAACGGTACCTCGACACCCTGAGGGTATAAGCGACCGGAGTATGTATGTACATGTATGGATATATATTTGTTTGTATGTATGTATGTATGTATGTATGTATGTATGTATGTATGTTTTTTGTTGTTGCCTGGGTAGGTGAAAGTCAAAAGACATTCACTGCTTCTGCAGTGTGTAGGATTTTACCCACTTGAAACACCTCCCATAATGTGATGTCGCAGCCACCACCCCATGTATGTATGTATGTATGCATGTATGAATGATGTATGTTTTGTTTTGTTTTTTTTTTTTTGTTTTTGGCTTGGTAGGTGAAAATTTTCAAAAGACGCTGCAAAGCCACTGTATGTATATATGTATGCATGTATGTATGTATGTATGTATATACGTATGTATGTATGTATCTGTATATGTGTGTATGTATGTATATATGTTTGTATGTATGTATGCATGTTTGCATGTATGTTTGTATAATAATACAACGATAACCGTTGTTATTTAAATGATTCGTGTAAACAGTTTCTACACCATGAACGAGTTCTAGTTAATGATGCCACAATTGCAACTTCAGAATTCGTACTTTTTGAACCTTGAAAGATTATGTGCTACTAACAAGAGATAATCACCAGGCGCTGCTTATTATCGCACAATACCCACGGGACAATTACTAATTAAATACGGCTTATTACCCATTACGTGTTGCTGAAAGGGGGATATCCTCGCATTCCGTTTGCAATTCAAATTTCTCCGATATAATTATTGGCCGTGCAAATCTTCCTGTTACACTTAACAGCATGCAAGTTAACGCTCTGCATACGGCGCGTGCAGCTGTTGTGTAATACCTGGAGCATCGGATCAAACAGGCCGTGGCTTGCTTTAATGGTACTAATTGCTCCATTCGTCACTGCAAAAAAGAATCTGCAATTAAGATTTGCCTAAAGCCTTTGGGGAAGTAGTTTTTCGTGATAAGGAGGTGTTGTTAATGGGATGTGAAAGAGCCATTGGGGTTGTTGTTTTTTTGTAATAAAGAGGTGTTCTTAATGGGATGTGAAAGAGCCATTGGGGTTGTTGTTTTTTGTGATAAGGAGGTGTCCTTAATGGGATGTGAAATGGCTTTAATGCCATTTCGTACTTTTTGAACCCGTGCAAATCTTCCTGTTACACTTAACAGCATGCAAGTTAACGCTCTGCATACGGCGCGTGCAGCTGTTGTGTAATACCTGGAGCATCGGATCAAACAGGCCGTGGCTTGCTTTAATGGTACTAATTGCTCCATTCGTCACTGCAAAAAAGAATCTGCAATTAAGATTTGCCTAAAGCCTTTGGGGAAGTAGTTTTTCGTGATAAGGAGGTGTTGTTAATGGGATGTGAAAGAGCCATTGGGGTTGTTGTTTTTTTGTAATAAAGAGGTGTTCTTAATGGGATGTGAAAGAGCCATTGGGGTTGTTGTTTTTTGTGATAAGGAGGTGTCCTTAATGGGATGTGAAATGGCTTTAATGCAGATGTTGGATGCTATCGGGAACTGGTCATATTTGTGTACGACAGATACTAATGTACCTGTTAACTATTATCCTTGCATTCTTCGGTAATCCTGACTGTTGTACCAAACTATGCAGCTGTGGTTGATATTAATTCAAAATCCAAAAAAATTCAATTGTAAACTGAGCTATTAACTATCATCTCGCATTATTCGGTAATCCTGATTGTTGTAGCAAATGATGGTGTTGTGGTTGATATTAATTGAAAATCCAAAACAAATTGAATTCGGTAATTGTAAACTGAGTGGCCTGAATATGAAGAACGAAATAAATAAAATGGAAATGATAAAAAAACCCTGAGTAAGAGATATTTGTCTATGCTATAAATTGCTCGATGAATAACTATTTAATTTATGTCTTCATTGAAAAATTAGTGGCATTGTTCAGGAACAAATAGTAATAGTAAGAATTAAAAACAAAATATTTAGTACCTACAATATGTGTTGCAAATTTAATATGTTTGATTTTCCATAGCCCTGACAGTGTTTGAAAAAGCGAAAAACGTAACCATTTTGTTCCTATGGGCTAGCGTCTAAAAAACCTATCATGGATCATGGATTTTAGCCAAAAGTGTATGGGATCTTTCAATATTTCTTAAAAGCTTAAATTTGAATTTTCAAATTGATTACCTAAGCAGCATGCGAACAGACAACCGTTAACTGGTCATTTTGTGTACGACAGATACTAATGTAGCTGTTAACTATTAACCTTGCATACTTCGGTAATCCTGATTGTTGTACCAAGCTATGCAGCTGTGGTTGATATTAATTCACAATCCAAAAAAATTGAATTGTAAACTGAGGTATTAACTATTACCTTGCATTCTTCGGTAATCCTGATTGTTGTAGCATATGATGCAGCTGTGGTTGATATGAATTGAAAATTCAAAACAAATTGAATTCGGTAATTGTAAACTGAGTGGCCAAAATATGAAGAATAAAATAAATAAAATGGAAATGATAAAAAACCCTGAATAAGAAATATTTGTCTATGCTATAAATTGCTCTATGAATCAACTATTTAATTTATGTCTTCATTAAAAAAAATAATGATATTGGTTAGGAACAAATAATAATAGTAAGAATTTTTAAGAAATTTTAAGTACCTATAACATTTGATGCAAATTTAACATGTTCGTTTTTCCATAGCCCCGACAGTTTTTGAACTATTTGCAAAAAAGTAAAAAACATGATTTTTTTTTTCTATGGGTTAGCGCTTGAAAAACCTATCCAATCAACTAGCACTTTCGGATCGTGGATTTTAGCCAAAAGTGTATTTTTAAATTATTATACTTAGATACACAACGTAATATAAAAATCCGAGAAACACTTTCCATAAAGTCATTATGTACAGTTTACTATGTATTTGTGAAAAGGGATTTTCAGATTTTTATTTTACTAAACTTTCACAAGTCCAAAATTATCGATATGAAACATAAAAATATGAATATTCGACATTCTTCGAGTAGCATGAAAACTGATTTTGCTGCTAATTATTTTTTCAAGTATCTTTTACTTTTATGAAATGATATTTATTTTAAATGTTTGTTTTTCGATAGCTCTGACAGAAATATTGGCGAAAAAGCGAAAAACGTCATTTGGCACAGTTTACTATCTGTTTGTGAAAAAGGATTTTCAGATTTTTAATTTACTAAACTTTCACAAGCCCAAAATGATCTATTATGATACTTAAAAATATGAATATTCGACATTTTTCGTATATCATGAAAACTGATTTTGCTGCTAATTAATTATTGAAGTATCTTTGTATCTTTAACTTTTATGAAATGATTTTTTATTGAAATGTTTGTTTTTCCATAGCCCTGGCAGTTTTTGAAATATTTGCAAAAAGCGAAAAATTAATCAATTTTTTTCTTCTATGAGCTAGCGCTTGAAAAACCTATCCAATCAACTACCACTTTGGGAACGTGGATTTTAGCCAAAAGTGTATGGAATACCTCAATATTTCTTAAAAGCTTAAAATTGAATTTTCAAAACGATTACCTAAGCAGTATGCGAACAGACAGATAGGCATACATGCAGAATAATTTATTTTTATATTTTACAAAAATTTTGTATGTCATTTTAGTAATGGTTTTTTTACATTATTATACTTAGATACACAACGTAAAATAAAAATCGGGGAAACACTTTTCATAAAGTCTATATGTACAGTTTACTCACAGTTGGCCTAAATATGACTTACGTTTAAAAAAAATGTCCAAATCTAATTTTAGTTTCAAAGTACTTTTTGTAACTACATCTTCCAAAAAATATGCTGCTGAAAATCTTTGACCGGCGGTTTTGAAATAGTTACATATTTTAATCCGTAATTATTTTAATAAATTTTATTGATCATAAAAAAAATAATATTGAACATATTTATTTAGAATTATTTAGAATTCGCCGATTGAACAGGTTTTAGGAATTTAATAGAAACTTCCGGACGTGTTTCTGCTATATTTTTTCCCATATCTTCTTAAAATCGGCGTGTACAGCTTTTGAAGCTTGTTCCCTATACTTTCCTAATCCATTACCCTCATGTTTGCAAACATTTTCAATATACTAAACTATACCATGATTTTTTCGGTTACAGTTATTTGCAGTTGAATAAAATCAAAATATACGATTTTTCAGATTATTTCAGATGATTAAATGATGGGACAGAAAATGCAGTTACCCAATTTCTTCAAATCATTTTTGTTTCCTCCACAAACTGACCAATTATTATAATTTGTTTAATATTATATACGTAACTCTGATGCTAATTTTGCCATTTTATTTATGCTAAAATCCAAAGATAAAATGTAGTTTTGCAAGCTGGTCTATAGACAAATTTGTGTCTTTATTAACTGATCTTTTTTATTGAGGTTTACAGGAATTGGAAGTCCTGTATTTGTATATACTGAAATAATATTTTCTTCGATTGTATGCTGATGTTTTTGTATTAATATTAAAGAGGCAACTTTTTCGAAAGGTAATTTCGAAAATAATAAATAATTATAACAAATTTTAACTTGGAGAGGAAAATATATTTAGTTATAGATTAAAATATGCGTTTGTTTAAAACTTCGTCGGTAAAAAAATTTAAACTTTACAGATATTTAAAAAAAAGAATAGCCAGAAATAGTTTAAACGCAAAATTGGGCTTGGACATTTTTTTATACATAAGTCATGGTTTGGCGAACTGTGTACTATGTATTAATAATATAATGCTAATAAATATTCTTTATTATTATTATTATTATTATATTATTTGTGAAAAAGAATTTTCAGATATTTTTATTTTACTAAACTTTCACAAGCTCAAAATTATCAATTATGATGCTTAAGAATATGAATATTCGACATTCTTCCATTATCATGAAGACTTTTGCTACTATTTAATTATTCAAGTATCTTTAGCTTTTATGAAATGATATGAAAATGATGGAAATGCAAAATGAAATTAAATGTCTCTTGTGTACTCCATTATGGAAAAAGTTTATCAAAATTAAAAAATCAACTAGCAGTTAACGATTTTGTTCTTGAACTAAGAACTAATCAGCAGTAAGTTTCATTAAGTATCAAGTTTGAACCCTAAATTCATACTGTTCATGACACTGGAGATAAACTTAAGTAGAAGTAAAAGTTTATTGATTTCAAGAAATAATTTTATCTATCAGACTTAAAAGATGTAGAATGTACATGTAGAAAAAATAAGGAAATGTGTTAACCCTCCGATACTCGAGCTAAATACAAGTGTATCCCAGCGTTTTTCTTAAAAGTCCGTTTGCTTCTTGCATGCTTGCAAATATTTTCGAACTTGACTCCATGTAATTCTCAGTTCATAGTATGTTTGTTGCTGCAGTAGATTGCAGGTATCGAATTTCCATTCGTAAGTCGTCATATTTACCAAAATTTTGTTCTGAGATATAAATGCATCTTCAGCGACTGATGTAATTAGATAAATCTAATAGATTTTTTGGTAAATAATTTTATTTATTTGTGTAATTATTTTACACAAATATTTTGATTATTATTTTATTATTTTTGCATCAATTATTCTTGAAATTCAAAGGTTGAAATTTCAGAACCAAAGCCATTACCAATGCAAAATCATCAGTGCAGTACTATTTCCTTTCACATTATGTTAGTCGTCCTTTAAGGCCATTGCCTTCGTAGTATACTATGAAATTTATAAAACAAAATAGTTCAAAAGTATAATACTAGCAAACGCCCATTAATCAAAACACCTTTCATATTATGTTCCTCGTCCTTTGAGGCCACCGCCAATTTCTGCTCGAAGCTTTTGCAAAACGTACGGTTTGGTTATGCAATGAGCGTTCGCAATTCCTTAACCTTTGCGGCGAATCGTGTTCCTTGTTTTCGTTTTAATAGCGCTTTCTCCGGTTCAGTTCCTCGGCAAATTGACTCATTCTCAGTTTATTTTTTGTAATCTGCAGTACACAGCTGTACACGTACAATGCCGGCGATAATTGTGCGGGCGATAAAAATGCAATTGCCGCACGACGAGGTGTTTTATCTTGTACACATGTTAACTAAACGTTTTAGTACCTATTTGGTTGATTACGAGTGATTACAATAATTAACACTTGTAGTAATTAACGAATAGATTTATAACTTTTTATAAGGAATTGAAGTTAATTATTTTTATTTATGTTAAACGTATAATAGTACATATCGTCTATGCCAGGGCAAAACCAACTAAATCTCTTTTTTTTAAATATACTGAAAATAGGCATTTATTGTTGCACCGTTTCGCATAAATCGTGTTAGATTACTTTAATTAAACTCTGCTACATGACCAAAAATGGTGCTTAACACTATTTAGAGTGAAAATGTGAAGGTTTCGATCCTTTGAGCAGCATACTAAGAGCTCAAAAGTAAAATAGATGGTTTTGCTTCAAGTTTCGGCCCTTCCAGTAGCATACTAAGAGCTGAAAAGTAAAATGGACTGTTCCGCTGAAACCATAACAAAAATTATTACTAAAAATTAATTATTAATTATTAAAAAATATAATATTCAACCCATTTCCTATTATCATTTCAATTACTTGTGTCAAAAGTTTTGTGATTACTGTCACATTTTAATAAATCATAGAAAGTTTCAATTATTTCTACCATAATATCAAAGCAGATATCGTAGACATGAAAGATAGCTCTTAAAATTTCGAATATTTTAGTAATATTTCAATTATTCTGTCAAAATATCAATGACATGTCAAATTTGCAATGTTTCCTGTCAATATTTTAATCATTCTGTAAAAATGTCAACTAATATTTTCACATTTTTAATAATTACTGTCAAAATTACACGATTTTTTGTCAAATGTTTATTAGTTTGTCAGCATTGCATTACATTCTGGCAAAATAGCAATTATTTCTATCAAAATTGCAATGTTTCCTGTCATAATTGCAGTTACCACTGTGAAATTTTCAATGATTACCTATTGTGACATTTTTATTGATTGCTGTAAATATTTCAATTATTTTTACTCAATCTTCAATTGTTTTTATAAATTTATTTCTGTCAAAATTGCAATGTTTCCTGTCAAAATTTTAATCATTCCGTGAAAATTTCAACTAATACTGTCAGATATTTAATGATTGCTATCAAAATTGCACGAATGTTTGTCAAATGTTTATTAATTTGTCAGAAATGCATTAATGTTATCATTCTGTAAAAATTTCTACTAATACTTTCACATTTTTAATAATTTCTGTCAAAATTACACGATTTTTTGTCAAATGTTTATTAGTTTGTCAGCATTGTATTACATTCTGGCAAAATAGCAATTATTTCTATCAAAATTGCAATGTTTCCAGTCATAATTGCAGTAATCACTGTCAAATTTTCAATGATTACCTACTGTGACATTTTCATTGATTGCTGTAAATATTTCGATTATTTTTACTAAAACTGCAATTGTTTTTATCAAATTATTTCTGTCAAAATTGCAATGTTTCCTGTCAAAATTTTAATTATTCCGTGTAAATTTCAACTAATACTGTCAGATACTGTCATAATGATTGCTATCAAAATTGCACGAATTTTTGTCAAATGTTTATTAATTTGTCAGAAATGCATTAACATTTTAATCATTCTGTAAAAATTTCAACTAATACTTTCACATTTTTAATAATTTCTGTCAAAATTACACGATTGTTTGTCAAATGTTTATTAGTTTGTCAGCATTGCATTACATTCTGGCAAAATAGCAATTATTTCTATCAAAATTGCAATGTTTCCTGTCATAATTGCAGTTATCACTGTCAAATTTTCTATGATTACCTGCTGTGACATTTTAATTGATTGCTGTAAATATTTCAATTATTTTTACTAAAACTGCATTGTTTTTATCAAATTATTTCTGTTAAAATTGCAATGTTTCCTGTCAAAATTTTAATCATTCCGTGAAAATTTCAACTAATACTGTCAGATATTTAATGATTGCTATCAATATTGCACGAATGTTTGTCAAATGTTTATTAATTTGTCAGAAATGCATTAATATTATCATTCGGTAAAAATTTCAACTAATACTTTCACATTTTTAATAATTTCTGTCAAAATTACACGAATTTTTGTCAAATGTTTCTTAATTTGTCAGCATTGGATTACATTCTGGCAAAATTGCAATCATTTCTATCATAGTTGCAATGTTTCCTGTCATAATTGCAGTTATCACTGACAAATTTTCAATGATTACCTACTGTGACATTTTATTTAATTGCTGTAAATATTTCAATTATTTTTTTTTTTAAGTTATTTCTGTCAAAATTGTAATGTTTCCTGTCAAAATTTCAATCATTGCGTGAATATTTTAACTAATACTGTCAGATACTTAATGATTGCTATCAAAATTGCACGAATTTTTGTCAAATGTTTATTAATTTGTCAGAAATGCATTGCATTCTGTCAAAATATCAATGATTTCTGTCAAAATTGCAATATTCCTGTCATAATTTCAGTTATTTCTATCAAAATTTCAATGATTGCCTTCTGTGATATTTTAAATGATTGAAATGATAAAAATTTCAATTATTTTTACTGAAACTTCAATTGTTTTAATCAATTTATTTCTGTTAAAATTGCAATGTTTCCTGTCAAAAGTTTGCGTTCTTTTCAAATTATGTATGAACAAAAATGAAAATTAATAGTTTTGCAACACAAATCAGAAATAAATGGTTTTGCTATCAAAAATAATATCTTCCTTTATGGGTATCTGTACCAAAAAAATCAAAAAATAAAAAAATGTGATATTGCTATGATACCCACGATATGTATACTGCACTGCTAGCACAATAGAGGTAACTAGTTTTATGGACATTTTGATATATTCACAGTTTTTAATTTTCACGATTCTCAGTTTATAAAAATTAGATTTAAAGTCAATATATTTTCGAATTTGAATTAAATCATAAAGGTAAAAGGTTATATTACTTGTTAATGTTAAAAAAGTATTAAATATTATATAATTAAATGGTAAAAGATTTTTTTTTACACTGACCACTTTTTGATGAATATAATCATTTTATTTTATTACTTAACCTGGAAAAGCATTGTAGAAAGATTATTACAAATAAGAAATATATTTCATCCACGTATCATAAACTTATTATTTCAATATTAATTAACTTATAAGTACATAAAATAAAATTTTCAGTTATAAGTAAAAGACGCATTCAATAAAAAAAAAAAATATATATATATATATATATATATATATATATATACACCAATTTTCTTCATCCGAGGCATTGTTATCGTTAACTGTTCTAGAAATTGGTCTTGCCAAAATTTAAGTTTATTTTTTGGAAAAAAAACAATTCTTGTGGATTACCATTACTTTGTTTTTATTCTGGTTCCTTCATCCCTTCTATAATGATTTCATCCTTCAAAAGTTTAACTATAGTATATTCAGCTTCTTCAAAAATCTTCAAAAGACCAGCTTCCTCATTTCTCTCTTACTTCACAAAAATATTTAACTTATGGACATTGAGAATTACATTTAGTATTTTTCAAGACGTATATGGATCTTGCGACTCAAAGAAATCTTCAACTTACATTTCCAAAATATAATTTTTTTGACGCATTTGTGACGTACTCTTTGCGTATTTTTTTTCTTTACTTTCAGTTCACTTTCTACCCTGTTGTGAAATGAATCATCAAAAAACACACATCTCAGGCAATATCAAATTAAATCATCTACAAGATTTTCTTATATGTGCAATGCAATTCATCTCCTAACTTAGAAATTTAAAAAAACGAAAATTACTTAGAAATGTTCTATTATTAATTATAGATAAAATACTAAACAAATCATAAGCCAAATGACATCGTATTACGTACCTTTACCTTTTATTATCATAAAAGTTATTTTAAATATTACCAATAAAAGATTTCACTGGATTGAATACTTTTATTATAACGGAATTTCCAGTTGTCTTTCATTATTATTACCAAGGATAATTGACGAAACTGATAGATACTAAGGTAAAATAAGCGTATCTCGTAAATACTAAGATATTTTAGCTTAACTTTTGAGTTGCGATTAAAATATCTTAGAAATTTCCGCTTACTGCAGGAAATATTTGACGTTATCCGAAATCTTGCGATTTCGTGTTTATACTTTCCTGAAGTTATTTGAAAAGGTACAAAAAAAAAAGAAAAGGCACTTTCTCATTGTCACTGTTTTAGCTCTACAAAACAGCTTCTATAAATTTTACACCTAAACATATAAGTTATTAATTATTTTAATTGTTCAATGTTCTTGGTGAGTTAATTGTGGAAGAATTATAAATAACTCATTTACATGGTGCTTGGTATTTTAGACATTTTAATGTTAAAAATAAGAAGTTTTTTTAATAATCATTACATTTTTATTGCTACACGACCATGTCGTTATAATGCCATCTCTTTAGGATCTGAACAAAAATAATCCATTATTAATATTGATTAGCTAAAATTCTGTAGTCTTGACTTTTAGAACAAGGCAAAATGAAAGTGGTAACCAGCACAATACTTTTTTACAGTTACCTATGCTTCTAGTTTGTATTGGCTATAAAGTATAAAGATTTTTTTACGTACATTTTTTAAGGTACACAATGAATGGATTACCTCCAAGCAGAAAATAATAAAAAAAAGTTGATTTATGCTTGGCAATAACGTTATATAAACTTGAGTCACAAAATATAAACAATTACACGTCTTACTTCCATGTCAATCAAATGTTATGAACAATTGCATAAAAAAATAACAAGTTGTTACATCCATTGAATAACGTGATTGATTAAAAAAAGCATAAACAATTGAAACAATTGTTGAACTTAAATGCCTTGCATTCGTGTAATTAAATGTTTATACACAATAGACTTTCTGCGATAATTACTGAATTAGAAGAATAGAATCGCGGTTTAATAAATGAGTTGTGCATTGTAGTGCAGTAATATTTATGACCTAAGATATGCAAATTAATGAAATCAAGTAGAGTTTCTCATTGCATTTGCATAAGGTTATTGGTAGACTGTACGAAATCGAATTGCAAGATCGGCTCGGATATTGATGGCGGATGGCGACTATCTCTTGCATAACTATTTTAGTGCAAAATCGCGCAACAGAAACAGGTACAGGATTTTATTGTGACATAAATATTTTTTTCATTTTTTTTAAACGTGATTTGTTACTGCAGTTAGGTTAATAGCCGGATATTTATAATAAGCGGAATCTACTACAATATTAACAATATATATTTCTTGAATAACTGATTTGGTTTAAATTTACATTTTTTTAAACGTGATTTGTTACTGCAGTTAGGTTAATAGCCGGATATTTATAACTATCGGAATCTACAACAATATTAACAATATATATTTCTTGAATAACTGATTTGGTTTAAATTTGCATTTTTTTATACGTGATTTGTTACTGCAGTTAGGTTAATAGCCGGATATTTATAACAAGCGGAATCTACAACAATATTAACAATATATATTTCTTGAATAACTGATTTGGTTTACATAAACTTATTATTTATAATTTTTACATCACTTATATTTTCTTAGTATAGTAAATCAGGCCAAGGACTGCGGATATATACTGTGACTGATCGAAATTGCTTCTTCTTTCCAGTAATTGGAAACGTGTCATTCATTCACGTATTGCCTTTTACTTTGGTAAATCCTTAAAGTAATCAATGAGTCAATGGCGTAGGCGAGTGAACATTTAAATAGTTTACTATTAAATTTCTATTTATACTCACTTACGAGTAGTAAACTACTGACATGTTTCAGAATTTTACATTGAGTAACTTAATTGGAAATAGTTAATATCTATAATCTGTAGCAACAGTAAAGATGTTCACCGCAGCAATTTTATTATTATCCCAGACGAGAATCAAACCCACGATCATAAATTATGGCTCAGGACCTAAACCAGAAAGCCTGAGTTTCTCTTAAAATCGAGGATCTAATTCTCGCCGAGTATATATTCTCTATATTCTGTATATATTCTGTATTTATCCTTTTTAATTTCTGGAATTTAATAAATTTGTTCTGTATTTTAGTTAACGTGTTTAAGTATTTCTAAAAGTTATCTAATATTTTAATGGTGATCTTAGGATTTCTTTTCCGTTTTTACTGGAATTTTCAAGAATTTGTTGTAGATTGTTGTTAAAATTATTGTACATATCCGAAAATATTTAATATTTGAATTGTCCTTATAAGATTTTCACGATTAATACATGAATTCACGAACACTTTTTGTGGATTACTGTTCTAGTTTTAATTTATTTTTGAATTGTTTCCATATTTCATTAGTCCTTTTAGAATTTTGAGCGTAACTGGAATTTGCAATAACGGTTTTGGATTTTTGTTACAATTAAAATTTATTTTTGAAATTGTATTGTCCTCTTAATACTATCTGTTGTGTTACTAAACTAATTGTGACAAAATGTTTTTTTTTTATCAAGTATCTACTTTTGACTTAAAATTCTTTCAAAAAAATATCACAGACAACTTTTGCTTTAGTGCCAACTTCCATATGACCACATAGTTTTAATTTCACTTTTAATTGTAGTTATTCAAAGCCACACTTACGTACACAAAGAGCCACATGTGGCTCGCGAGCCACAGTTTGCCTACCCCTGCTCTAGCTGGTTACTTCCTGGTTAGACTCTAAACCATATTGATAAATAATAAAATTGTTCAATTTTACATCCAATATTTTATAGCATACTCTAAGATAAGAACCGATATTGCATTGTAACAACGTGATTTTTTAATTTGTAAAATATCTTATTTTGTGACCTCTTTAGTCGTTAAATATCTTGTACTAATTTAGCCCAAGAAAGAATACAAAATGATCGTGATAAGTATAGGCTGGGAAATTTTACACTAAACAGATATATTGTTGTATTGAGCCACAAAAATTGCTCACATGTTTCCCATTCCCATGCACATCTGTTAATTTCCATTATAATAATACTGAATCAAACAATTTATCGGATTGAAGTCTCGAATAAATTTACTTATAAATGTCTTTTGACGCATATATGAATGTTTTATATATAGTTAACAAATGGCAAAACTTTGCAAGTTTTTTATTTGTTTTGCACTAATAATTTATTTAATTTCGATTTCCACGACTTGGGCTACAAATGACATCATGGCTTCGCTCATTTTCGCAAATTTATGTTGTCAAAATTTGAAATTAATTCAAACTACAGCGTTTAAAAGTGAGAATGATAACCTGAATATTTAACTACGTATCGCAAAACCCATATCTCAGAGAATTGGACATTTTGTTAGCAAATTGCTTACACATTGCACATTTTGCATAAGAAACGATGCGCTGTGAGACTCCTGGCCTTTCTTAGATCACGGATGTGGCCGTCTGAGCATCCAATCGAACACATAAAATCCTCAAACGAGCGAAATCCTTGTTCGCTTCCCACACAAGACTCTGAGATGGGCGTCCAGCTGCTAAAACTGCATCATTCAAACCACGACCATCAGAAGGAAAATCCGTCAAATTGTGGATTCACCTCCAGCCTAATGTGAATTCCCAACTCGTTACTGAGCCTGAGCTGCGTGCAGAGGCGTGAGAACAATTACGCACATCGCCATTGGAAGTTTAAAGTTTGAGCTGCAGGTAAACTTTGCGCAATAGTTATCTGTCAGCGAATTATCCAGCGATGCGTACTTAATTTTCACAGTTAATTTGCGCACGCGAAATTCGCGTATAAAACTTTAAATGCCACGTGTGAAATGCTAACAAGCATTGCGTAATGATTGCCTCGGTCGTTTAAATGCAAATTTCTAATTACCTGCAATCCGTGCTTTATGGCCCAAAAAGGGGATGATGATGTGCACTTTCTAGCGAATTAATAATTAGATCGCTTCTGCTATTGCAGGCTGAAATCGTCGCTGTGTTGCATATCGCCTATTAATTATTGTTTATTAATGCTAAATTTTGAGCAACACTATAATGCAAATTAATTATGTGAAGCTGCACGAAAGTGTAACGCTGTTGGGTAATATTAATTTTGGGAGTGAATGGTTGACGCTTCATCATATCGTCGCCTTACAACTTGATAACTCAAATTTCGACATCCTGGAAAATAATTCCTTGAAACTTGAATTGAAGGTATACATCCGTAATTCCTAATCCCAGAATTATTTAGAACGCAGTTAATATATCACTTCCATGCCAATTTCAGAGAGTCTATTAAGATTATTCAGACATAGAGTTGAAAATAACACTGGTATACAAGGTTTTGGTCTGGAGCAACCAAATAGTGTTTTTAAGGTAATTTTGTGCGCTGAATTCCAGTCTGTAAGTGTTTTTTTTTTCTATTCCGAGATATAAAATATCATTTTTTCGTATGTTTCGCACCCAAATTACTTGAAAAACTTCCTCCTCTTTTCCAGTCAAATTTTGTATTTTAATTTGTAGACCAGTGTAATTATAACAGAAAACGTGAGGCAATTGTAAATCATCCAAAGGATAATTTCACCTTTGCTCTCACTCATCTGAGCTGAGAACGTGCAAGAGAACAAGTTCAAATTAGAGTAATAAGGTACTCATCGCAGACCGCATCTGCAGATAATATCATTGGCATTGCCGATCATTACTATCTCTGCAAATACATGAGAATTAAATTTCAATAATACAAGATTGGATGTATAAGGCTTATATTAACTTGTAAATAATTGGCAAACTTTGATGGAACACCGAGAAACTGCTAATTATTTTTGCGTTAAAAAAAAGTACTACCTTTAATGATATTATGAAAAATTGTGAATGTACAGTCGTGTTCAAAAATGTGTTTACACAGATAATTGGCTGTTGTAAGTCTTATTTCAAAATGTATTGTACAGAAATAGGTAGTTGGCTGTATATTTTGTCAATGGTAGATACATTTCAGAACTGTCAAGGTAACAACCAACAGTGACAAAAATTATTATTATTGTATTCTTTATATGAAAATTAATTACTCTAGATCTTTAGATTATTATTTATTCTACCATTAAAAGTTTATCGGTGGTTGTGTTTTTACTCGACAAAGGTTCACACTGTATCATTAACAAAATAGACGTACATCTAACCTTTCAAAATATTTGTATGTACAGTCATGCTCACATAAATCTAGTACAAATAATTTGACATTGCCATATAAAATTGCTATTGTAGCCTAATTTTTTGTACTAGATTTATGTGAGCATGACTGTACAACACTTTTTTGAACTTTGTGAAATTAAGTTACATTCACACAGCAGAAATTCTGCACAACACATTAATGAACCCGACTGTACATTAAATAACTATTAAATATTTACACCGCGGGCCATAACCCCTTATTATGCCCTTGATATATTAATAACATAAATGGCACGTATCTTGCATACGTTATTAATTTTTTAATCAGCCACTAATACACAACCTCCAAATTTGATTAAATCGCAAATATTTCAATAAAACAACACACCTATTTAAAACCCACAAATTATTATTTCAGATTGAATAAAACTATAATTGCTTATCAATAAGGTAACCCGTCGAATTTGAATTATTTTATCATCTAAATTAAAACTATGTAAATTTTGATTTCACGTTTTAGGCGTGTCGTTCGTTCCGGTTTACTATTTTTGGTAAATGCCTAATGATATTTGAAGTGCAAGTAAAAGTAAACTCTGTGCTCGAGCTGGTAATGACAGTAACAAATGTGATATTTCATAAAGGCTTGCCCAAGTACGAACACGCTTGCGTTACTAATCCACTGTTCTATTTTTTGAAGTCGTGGACATTCACCACGCCCAAGCAAGGAAATATCAACTTCCTACTTATTCCACTCTGGCAGTTAAGGTGAATACATGCATAAATTTCGCTCAAACGTAAGGGTTTTGAGCAGCTCCTGAGCAAAAGTGAAAGCTTATAATTTTTGCCTCGTTTTCAGCGTTGTTTGTAATTATAAAACTATTATTTAGGTTGTTATTAACGACCCTGTCAATCAAAAATGCTGTGCCTGGTTTTTAAATATTTCCTTGATTGTAATGATCGTTAATCCAAGATTAAACGCTTGATTGCTGTAGCATTGATAGAAACAAATTTAAAGAGTTCCTGCTTCCTGAATAATTTCATACTAAATTGTATCGATTTTCATCTAAATAAATTTTAAATTTGACAATCATTAATTAATATTTATAAATAATTAATAAATAATATAATAATAACACTGGTCAACACTGATTTTTTTCTCCAAAATATGATGACTGTTTCTAAATACATTAAAGATTCTCATTACAAAAATAATATAGGTTTTCTTCTAGCAGCTCTACTTTTTGAAATAATACAATAACACTTTTTTATAGCAAACTTTTAACACTGTTTCCTTAAAAATATCATTCACAATCACTACAAAACCTTCTTTTTGGGATTTTCTTGAATGCATGGCTTGCGGTTGATCTCTTTGTATACTCCTGCAATAATCTTCCATCATATGGATGTCTCACTTACCCTGATAAAGCTATTTCATTGTACGTATATCTTCTTGCATTCTTTCATCTATATGTGAGTGCAAATAATGAAGTTTAATACTACATTTTTCAAATTGGTCAGCATACTATCAACTAACTGAAAAAAGTCGTCCAACTTACAGGAAAATTTCGGATCACCAAAACAATTTTTTTACAAATTTTGTTTTGGTGATTCGATATCCTTTTAACACAGTTTCTCCAAAAATGTCATTCAAGATCACTACATTACCTTTTCTTGTAGGATTTCCTCGAATGCATGGCTTAAGGTTGATGTCTTTGTATACTCTAGCAATAATCTGCCATCACATAGATGTCTCACTTAGCCTGATAAAGCTCTTTCATTGTACGTATATCTTGTTGCATTCTTTCATCTATATGTGAGTGCAAATAATGACGTTTAATAGTACATTTTTCAAATTGGTCAGCATGCTATCAACTAACTGAAAAAAGTCGTCCGACTTAGGGTGAAATTTCGGATCACCAAAACATTTTTTTTACAAATTTTGTTTTGGTGATCCGATATCCTTTTAACACAGTTTCTTTAAAAAAATCATTCAATATCACTACAAGATCTTTTTTTTCAGGATTTTCTTGAAAGCATGGCTTGAGGTTGATCTCTTTGTATACTCTAGCAATAATCTGCCATCACATGGATGTCTGACTTCCCCTGATAAAGCTCTTTCATTGTACGTATATCTTGTTGCATTCTTTCATCCATATGTAAGTGCAAATAATGAAGTTTAATACTATATTTTTCAAATTGGTCAGCATGCTATCAACTAACTAAAAAGAGTCGTCCGACATAGGGGAAAATTTCGGCTCACCAAACAATTTTTTTACAAATTTTGTTTTGTTGATACAATTTCCTTAAAAATTTCATTCAAAATCACTACAATACCTTCTCTTGTAGGATTTTCTCAAATGCATGGCTTGAGGTTGATCTCTTTGTATACTCCAGCAATAATCTGCCATCACATGGATGTCTCACTTACCCTGATAATTCTCTTCCATTGTACGTATATCTTCTTGCATTCTTTCATCTATATGTGAGTGCAAATAATAAAGTTTAATACTACATTTTTCAAATTGGTGAGCATACTATCAACTAACTGAAATAAGTCGTCCGACTTTGCGGAACATTTCGGATCACCAAAACAAAATTTTCACAAATTTTGAACTTGTGATACAGTTTATTAAGTTCCTCCATAATTAAGACCGTTTACTCAACATTTAAAAGGATTGGCATTGGAATTCAGAGAACGCAAAACTGTGGAAGATAAATTTTAAAACAAATCTGTAAAATTGTTTCAAAAACTGGAGCTGTTATAGAAACACTAATGTCACATTGACAATTGGCACATTGGAATAAAATTTAAATGTTAAACAAATCCAAGGAAAAAAACAAAAAGAAGAATTTTGTTGGGCCGTGTAATTATTATAATAACTATAATAATATCAATAATTGCCATAAATTTGAGATTTACAATGGCAATTAGCTATAGCAATCAAAAGAAAGAAGCAATCTTTTGACTTTTCGCCCAACCCTAGTTTAAGATATATCTATTTAAGGTATTATTAATAATAATAAAAACTTAAATACATAACTGGTAATTTATGGATAAAACCGTAAAGTTAATATATCTATTTAGTTGTGGGCTGTATTGTTTTTAATGAGTTTTGGCTCAACCGCAGTTTAAAATATATCTATTTCGTTGTAAGTTTGTTATTGTTTTTATAACAGTTTCAGCTGAAAAATTATTGAAGTTTGTAGTATTAATATTCAAGAGTTGAAGATTATTAAGTTTCATTTTCCCAATTTCCATTTATTTCCATAACAATTAGCAATGTTCTTTCTTCTGTGCCATTGTAAATGGTTTATAATTAGTACTCTTAAAGAGAAAGGTGCTGCAGAAGTGTCTAACGTTGTTCTATCTATTTTCCGGCATTGCTGTATATTTTAAACTAAATACTTGGGAAAACGTTGCAATTGTATTTTAGACGAAGAAAGTGCATATTAGCAAATATTGAAAGTGTGAATTGTTTGCACTTATTTGAAGCTACAGTGGAAGAAATTAACACTGCAATTGACTACCTTCCTAAACACATTTATACAATTTAATTGTATTTTATTTTACACAATGCAAAAACGGAAAACGTTGCAATTGTATTTTGAACGAAGAAAGTGCATATTAGCAAGTGTTGAAAGTCTGAATTTTTCGCACTTATTTGAAGTAAATGAAATTAACACTGCAATTGACTAGCTTAGTAAACAAATTCGTACAATTATATTGTATTTTGCATGTACACAATGCAAAATATAATAGTTATATTTTATTGTATAAAATAAAAAACATTAAATTAAATATTTCTATAAAAAATTCAATTACACCTCAACACCCAAAAGTGTAAAAAAGGGAAAGAGTAGGAAAAAAAAAGAAGATGAAATTTAATGTATCGAGATTTTCGTTATATTACGTAAAAAAATATATCTGCTGTAAAAATTTTACACAGTATTTGAATTGCTTCATTGCTACATTGCTATTGCTAAAAGGGTAAGTACATTAAATATTCACTGTCTTAGTTTAGTAGTCAGTTAAATTACTGGAATTACCACATATCGTCGCTTAAGAATTATTTTGAACCAAGTCAACATTTATTGACTTGGTCAATTCTTAACATTAATCTGACTTAATACCTTCAATGCGCTTTACGTGTACGTGCATAAAAATGCACCATGTTCAGCTGGTAGAACAATCTAATAGAACTCATTATTGGCTAAACTGAAGAATTACATTAAAGACGGTCAAAAAGTGCACTACTCTATAAAATTATTTTGTACAAAATCCAAATACTACACATTTAATAATTTTTTACTTGGTTCTAAATAATTCTCAATCGACGAAATGTCATGAACTTGTAACTTGTTTTGATTGACGAAAAGCTATTGATGATGGTTAGAAATTTTTTACTTATTTATATTTACGCTCAGATTTTTCTATTTCTGATATATTTTCTAATAATTACTTTCTGTTTCAGAGAAGATGACGACGCGAAATGATAGTGATGATAACTTCTCGGATGATGAAAGTGTTCCCCTCACACACGATATTTATAGTGGAAGGTGAGTTAACCATAGAAATTCCAATTTTTCACTTGTGCTTCCACTGCGTCATTAACCCAATGAACGTATTTTTAGACTGATGTAAACTTATGTTCAGTACCTACGTAAAACTATTAATTAGACAGCATAAAGGTAAAGGCATTCAGTCTCTATATGACAGCAATTTTTAGATCAGACTAAAAATTGCAGTTTGCACAAGGCAATTATGTTTTTCCTTTTTTGGGGCTAAGCGCAATCTATGGGCATTCGCGCTTGAAATTGCAATTGAAATGCCAAGTGAGCCTGACTGCATAGTTTAAATCTGGTAAATCGTTGAGTAGTCAATATGGTCGAAATTCATGATTATTGATTAGTCGGAGCCCTAACTCATTTTTTTAGACTGATGTAAACTTATGTTCAGTAACAACGTATAACTATTAGACAGCGTACAGGTAAAGGCATTCACTCTGTATGTGACAGTAATTTTCAGATCATACTAAAAATTGCAGTTTGCACAAGTGCAATTATGTTTTTCCTTTTTTGGGTCTAAACGCAATCTATGGGCATTAGTGCTTGAAATTGCAATTGAAATGCCAAGTGAGCCTGATTGCATAGTTTAAATCTGGTAAATCGTTGAGTAGTTATGGTCGAAATTCACGATTATTGATTAGTCGGAGCCCTAACTCAATCTGCAAGAATATTTTATACCCAGTAGGAGTATAAAATGTCTACTGAAGATGACCATGTGGTGGTTGAAATGTACATTTAGTTAACTAAATGTAAAAGGAAAAAAGGATAATTGTTACTTTTCTTTGTAGGAATTTACGTTATCCTAAATGTCTGTTGAATGTTTCTGTAACCTTGCAAAGTGCTAATTTGAAATGGCAAATATTTCGATGCGGAAGTAACTTACTGGTCAATGCAATAAAATTCGAAAGTATTTGAATAAATATAAGGTGCAATATCTTTTCACAAATTGCTGTTTTCGTAATATGTGTTCATTATATAACATAGATATGTACCAGTTTTTGGTGCAATTGGATCTTTACTTTAATAATGGTTACATGACGAAATATATACATTATTTTATAAGATATTATATAACATAGATATGTACCAGTTTTTGGTGCAATTGGATCTTTACATTAATAATGGTTACATAACGAAATATATACATTATTTGATAAGATATTACTGCATATAAAAATAATGTTAATATCGGAGAAATTACAATTAAGGAAGTTTACTTTAACATCCTTATTAATGCATTTATATACCTTTTCAACTTCAACTCTTAGCACTAATCACATTTAAGTTTTCATTAATCATTATCAATTTGGCATTAATCAAAACCCGGTTGTCATTGTTTAATGCCAACATAGTTTTGATTATTACCAAATTGATTATGATTAATGCCAGCTTGACTGTGATTAGTGCTAAGTTGATAAGGTATAGTTAAATTCTATAAATGAAGACAGTTTACTACAACGGAAAATTTCAAGTTGAGAATGTTATCATTTTGATTATTGGACTTTTGAAAAAAAAAACGTTTTAAAAGACGCATATTGGAAATTACTCTATGCATTGGTGCTGCTGGTTTATTGCATTTAAACTAATAGTTGTCAAGGTGAAACAGTCACCAAAAGATATATTAGTCATATGTACCTCATGCAACTTATATTTTATCGTTTATGAAGGTAAAGACAAGAACTCGTATGCACCTACACAATACTTTCACTACGACATTTACAAAATAACGTGTATTTAATGGTTAAAAAATTACCTTGCATTCTTGACGTGATGGTCACACACAAATGTGCTAACCAAACCTTAAAATTGGAGCCAAATTAGGACGAGATTATGAGCAATAATTTGCTTTCCTGACTTCTATGCGTGCTTTAAATTATTTCATTACAAAATACTACTAGTTATTTATGATACAAGTTCGTAAAGTAGTGATTTTTTGTATGAGTGTGAATGTACAACAAAAAACACAATCAACGCAATCAACACAATCACACAACACAATTAACATCTATGAGCTTATTTTAGTGCTGCCCAAAGTTTCTAATATTAAAATGGTGCAAATTTAAAAAGTGGTAAAGCTATTTGCTATAGATAGATATATATATTTATTTCAAGAGATTATTACAAAATAACAATGAATTGAAACATGTCAAAGGTAATAAAGTAGTAGTAGTATATTTCTCACTATTATGATCCTAGTGGATGTTACAGTGTCAGCTTATTAAAAATAAATAAAATTAGATTACAATGATTAGTAAGCACTATATATATATGACAGTAACTGAATTTTTATACCATAAGCATTGAAATTTTGACGAAATAATTCAAATGGTTACAGAAGTAATTGAACATCTGGCAATGTCCATTAAAAAAGTGCCAGTATTTGATATGCTGATTGAAATAATTGCATATTTGATATTGAGCACTGAAAATATCTCAATAATTGAAATTTTGATAGAAATTTTCAAAGTAATAATTAAAATTTTGATAGTTATTGACCTTTTTACAGAGTAATTGAAATGTTAACAAATATAAGAGGCAAATTTAACAGTCAGCATTGAAAATATGACATCAATTGAAATTTGGAAATCATGACTCTTTTTTTTTGAAATTTTACAGATGAAATTTGATTTGATAGTAATAATTGACAAAACTGGCAGTAAGCACTGAAAATAAAAAGATAATAATCACAAGAATAAGCGCCTATCAATTACAGGATAATATTCCACTAAATACAGTTCTGATTTAGTTCAGAATCGAATCTTAAAAAAAAATGTAATAAAATCGAAAAAGTGAAGGATCTAAAACAAAATTGTAATGATATTGATAAATTCGAGGATCTTAAGGAAAGTAATGTAATGAAATTTTCAAAGCAATAATTTTCATTATGATAGTTGTTGACGTTTTCACAGAGTAATTGAAATGTTAAGACATATAAGAGGCAAATTTAACAGTAAGCATTGAAAATATGACATCAATCGAAATTTGGAAATCGTTACTGTAATCTTTGTAATTTGACAGATGAAATTTGATTTGATAGTAATCATTGATAAAATTAAGAGTATGCCCTGAAAATAAAAACCTAATAATCACAAGAATAAGCGCCTGTCGATTACAGGATAATCTTCCACTTAATACAGTTCTGATCTAGTTGAGATTCGAATTTAAAAAAAATGTAATTAAATCGAAAAATTGAAGTATCTAAAACAAAATTGTAATGATATTGATAAATTCGAGGATCTTAAAGAAAGTAATGTAATGAAATTTTCAAGTAACAATCAAAATTTTGATAGTTATTGACCTTTTCGCAGAGTAATTGAAATGTTAACAAACATAAGAGGTTAATTAAACAGTAATCATTGAAAATATGACAACAATTGAATTTTTGAATCATTAGTGTAATCTTTGACAATAGATAGATGAAATTTGATTTGATAGTAATAATTGACAAAATTGGCAGTAAGCACTGGAAATAAAAACATAATAATCACAAGAATAAGCGCTTATCGATTACAGGATAATCTTCCATTGAATACAGTTCTGATCTAGTTGAGATTCATATCTTAAAATAAAATATAATTAAGTAGAAAAATTGAAGTATCTAAAACAAAATTGTAATGATATTGATAAATTCGAGGCTCTTAAAGAAAGTAATGTAATGACATTTTCAAAGTAATAATGAAAATTTTGATAGTTATTGATCTTTTCACAGAGTAATTGAAATGTTAACAAATATAAGAGGCAAATTTAACAGTAAGCATTGAAAATATGATTAGGAAATCGTTACTGTAATCTTTCAAATTTGACAGATGAAATTTGATTTGATAGTAATAATTGACAAAATTGACAGTAAGCACTGAAAATAAAAACATAATAAGAACAAGAATAAGCGCTTATCGATTACAGGATAATCTTCCACTGAATACAGTTCTGATCTAGTTGGGATTCGAATCTTAATAAAAATGTAATCAAATCGAAAAATTGAAGTATCTAAAACCAAAGTGGAATGATATTGATAAATTCGAGGATCTTAAAAAAAGTAATTTAATTTTCAAAGTAATAATTAAAATGTTGATAGTTATTGACCTTTTCACAAAGTAATTGAAATGTTAACAAATATAAGAGGCAAATTTAACAGAGCATTGAAAATATGACATCAATTGAAATTTGGAAATCGTTACTGTAATATTTCAAATTTGACAGATAAAATTTAATTTGATTGTAATAATTGACAAAATTGATAGTAAGCACTAAAATAAAAACATAATAACACAAGAATACGCGCTTATCGATTACGGGATAATCTTCCACTGAATACATTTCTGATCTAGTTGAGATACGAATTTAAAAAACATGTCATTATATCGAAAAATTGAAGTATCTAAAACAGAATTGTAATGATATTGATAAATTCGAGGATCTTAAAGAAAGTAATGGAATTAAAAATTGAATTATCTAAAACGAAACAGCGATGCCATTGCCAAAGCAATTGCAAATAGATTAAGAGATTGGATTATTATTCAATCTCTTAAGATTCGATTATTATCCAATATCTTAAGTTTGGATTGGAAGAAAACAATTTTAAATACAAAAAATCGATATGTCTATATCTAAAATAGCGCCTGCAAACTTGGGATATAATTGAAAAAAAATGCTTTAGCTAACAGAATCAAAATATTGCGAATTGCTTGTCCGATTATTTGGTATTGATTTCTGTAAATGATCACATCAGAATCTTTTTTACCTTACGATGTAATCATTTATTCAGTGTTTGCTCTCCAATAAAGTCTTCGGGTAGGTATTTGCTGGTTAGATCAGGCAATTCAAAATCACATTAGAATGTCGATTTAAAAAGCGTAGCATTGAAGCAAAAAAAAATCTCTGCGAACAGAAGTTGGTCAACTCCGTGACGGAAAACGTAGCTGTTTGCAATGAATGCGGTAATTGGCGTGCGTTTAGTGCGCGAATTAGAGCCACAACACTGGAACAGTTACGTATGTTAATAAACAAAACATGACCCGCCATAATTCTTGCTCGGAACGGCCCAAGACAAGGACGCTCTGATGGCTGTTGTGCGACTTGGAGGAGGAAGGTAGCAAGCTGGCGTAGGCGATACTTCTGCAGTGCCAGCTCGCAAGGTCGTTCGTAGATCTGGTTTAATAATATGAAGTGAACGGTCGACTTTCTAATGATTATTATCCATTTAGCGTGGATATGGCGGTTACTAACTCCGTGTTTGTCTGTGGAAAATGTTGGCTTGCATGCCACCGCCCCGCAGCCATGTACACAACAATCGCGACCTTATGTGTACACTAGTGTACATAGTGTACGTGTACATCGGTGCATGTAAATTATATGCATGTGGAGTACATAAAGACCTGATACGGTTTTATTGTGCTCTTGGCTCGTAGCACACCAAGTTCTCTGGGATTGTCATACATCCGCAAGCTAAGAAAAAATCTAGATTACCTTGGCATTTCGTAATATCTTGTTCTCAAATACGTTCCCTCAACTGGAGTGACTAGTTGTATTAACAATGCATTATTAATCCAATAGCATTTTAATTGCGTCGGTTTCAATCGAAGCCTTAAGCCCAAAGGTCATTGCATTACTTGCAGAAACCAGAAATCGATTTATTTGTAGTTCAATTATAGTTTTTAACACCGTACCTTTATGGTATGAACGTTCAAAGAAAACAATACTTGTTTTAAAGTCTGATCAAATCACGACATTCCCTAGTAAATATTGGAACAACATTTTTGGAACAACCTAGAAATTCTCAATAAAATAACAAGGTTACATGTTTTGTGCAATGGATTTGATTTTATTACATACAATTTGGTGCAGAACTAAAAAAAACAGTGTCTTTAAAACATAGTTTCAGCAACATTTTCAGATTTATTCAGGTCATTTTGAAAAATAAAATAAAACTATCAACTGGTATTTTTTAAAAGAAAATAATACTTCATGAAGAATAAACTGGTATCCACTTGTTGATGACAGTTTTGTGCATTTATTATTAACAGGATTCCTATAATTTTGTTTCAGATCTAAAGATTTTTTTTAATTTTTTCAGCTATTAATCTTCCTTTTTTAAGTTTTCAATTTTAGTTACTTCGTCCTATTATTAAAAATTACATTTTTATAAAAATGTTAGCGTGCCTCATGATATTTTGATGAGAATTGATTTGCCCCACTAAATTTCCTACTTTTTTTTAACTCTTAAACTTTTACTTGCAGAAACCAGAAATCGGTTTATTGTAGTTTAATTATAGTTTTTGACATCGTACATTTATGGTATGAACGTTCAAGGAAAACAATACTAGTTTTAAAGTCAGATCAAATCATGACATTACTAAGTAAATATTGGAACCACATTGAACAACCCAGAAGAATTTCTCAATAAAATAACATGGTAACATTTTTTGTGCAATTGATTTAATTTTATTACATGCAATTTGGTGCAGAACTAATTAATCGTACATTTATCGTACAATGTCTTTAAAATATATTTTCAGCAACATATTCAGATTTATTCAGGTCAGTTTGAAAATTAGAATAAAACTATCAACTGGTATTTTGAAAAAGAAAATAATACTTCATGAAGAATGAACTGGTATCCATTTATTGGTGACAGTTTTGTGAATTTACTATTAACAAGATTCCTATAATTTAGTTTCCGATCCATAGATTTGTTTTATATATTTTCAGCTATTAATCTTTCAGTTTTCAATTTTAGTTATTTCTTCCTATTCCAAAAAAATACATTTTTATAAAAATCTTAGCGTGCCTCATGATATTTTGATGCGAATTGATTTGTCCCACTAAATTTTCTACTTTTTTTTAACTCTTAAACTTTTACTTGCAGAAACCAGAAATCGATTTATTGTAGTTTAATTATAATTTTTAACATCGTACATTTATGGTATGAACGTTCAAAGAAAACAATACTAGTTTTAAAGTCAGATCAAATCACGACATTGCCTAGTATATATTGGAACAACATTTTTGGAACAACCTAGAATTTCTCAATAAAAAAACAGGGTAATATGTTTTGTGCAATTGATTTGATTTTATTACATGCAATTTGGTGAAGAACGAAATAAACCAATGTCTTTAAAATATATTTTCAGCAACATTTTCAGATTTAATCAGGTCATTTTGAAAAATAAAATAGAACTATTAACTGGAATTTTGAACAAGAAAATAATACTTCATGAAGAATGAACTGGTATCCATTTGTTGGTGACAGTTTTGTGCATTTACCATAAACAGGATACCTATAATTTTGTTTCAGAACTATTTTTTTTTTGTTTCAGCTATAAATCTCTTTTATAAGTTTTCAATTTTAGTTATTTCTTCCTATTTCTAAAAATTGCATTTTTATAAAAATCTTAGCGTGCCTCATGATATTTTGATGAGAATTGATTTGCCCCACTAAATTTCCTACTTTTTTTTAACTCTTAAACTTTTACTTGCAGAAACCAGAAATCGGTTTATTGTAGTTTAATTATAGTTTTTAACATCGTACATGTATGGAGTGAACGTTCAAAGAAAACAATACTTGTTTTAAAGTCAGATCAAATCACGACATTACCTAGTATATATTGGAACAACATTTTTGGAACAACCTAGAATTTCTCAATAAAATAACATGGTAACATGTTTTGTTCAATTGATTTAATTTTATTACATACAATTTGGGGAAGAACTAAATAAACCAATGTCTTTAAAATATATCAGCAACATTTTCAGATTTATTCAGGTCATTTTGGAAAATAAAATAAAACTATCAACTGGTATTTTGAAAAAGAAAATCATACTTCATGAAGAATGAACTTATATCCATTTGTTGGTGACAGTTTTGTGCATTTACTATTAACAGGATTCCTATAATTTTGTTTCAGATCTAAAGATTTTTTTTTGTTTTTTCAGCTATTAATCTTTCCTTTTTAAATTTTCAATTTTAGTTATTTCTTCTTATTACTAAAAATTACATTTTTATAAATATCTTGGCGTGCATCATGATATTTGGATGTGAATTGATTTGCCCCACTAAATTTCCTACTTGTTTTTTAACTTTTAAACTTTTACTTGCAGAAACCAGAAATCGATTTATTGGTAGTTTAATTATAGCTTTGAACATCGTTTTAAAGTCAGATCAAATCACAATATTACTTAGTAAATATTGGAACAACATTTTTGGAACAACCTAGAATTTCTCAATAAAATAACATGGTAACATGTTTTGTGCAATTGATTTAATTTTAGTACATACAATTTGGTGCAGAACTAAATAAGCCAATGTCTTTAAAATATAATATCAGCAACATTTTCACATTTATTCAGGTCATTTTGAAAAATAAAATAAAACTATCAACTGGTATTTTGAAAAAGAAAATAATACTTCATGAAGAATTAACTGGTATCCATTTGTTGGTGACAGTTTTGTGCATTTGCTATTAACAGGATACCTATAATTTTGTTTCAGATCCAAAGATTTTTTAGATTTTATATTTTCAGCTATTAATCTTTCTTTTTTAAGTTTTCAATTTTAGATATTTTTTCCTATTACTAAAAATTGCATTTTTATAAAAATCTTAGCTTGCCTCATGATATTTTGATGCGAGTTGATTTGCCCCACTAAATTTCCTACTTTTTTTTAACTCTTAATATTTTCGTTGCCGTCAACCCTTGTTATTATGTCATCAAACAAATCAAAATTATATAAAGTGTACCCATTATAAGTACAAAAAAAAAATACTAAATTTCCTACTTTTTTTAACTCTTAATATTTTCGTTGCCGTCAACCCTTGTTATTATGTCATCAAACAAATCAAAATTATATAAAGTGTACCCATTATAAGTACAAAAAAAAAATACTTGACTGACTGAGTTTTCCATTTATTTAAATATACATTTTTTGAGAGATAATCATCTACCATTGTCATAGATGAGTAACTAGTTTAGAACAGAACCAGAATTAGAACTAAAAGCAGAACAGAAACAGATATTATCATTTTTATTGATTATTAGATTACAATATCAATACGTACATGTAATAATATCAGTCTTAATTTTATTTATATATAATATTTTTTTCTTGTTTTGATAATAACGGATTGTTTGTAATATCAATATATACAAAACATACAAACGTCGTGATGTTTTTTTCCATGTTTTTCATTAACATATGTGAAATTTTGTTTACAGTTCTGCAGCAATTGCAACAGTTCTACGTACCCAAAAGGAGTTCGATGGTGCCGTGTTTTGTTGATAAACTATATAGCCACTTTCACAAAATGAGAGTGAATGCATGTAAACCATTATGAGATACATAACTCTCGATGTAATATGAATGATATTTGAATTAGTGAAAGGATACTTCGAAAATATGTATTGTTGTAAACAATAAAGTTCAGGCCGCTTCATTGAAGAAGTTTATAATTGAAATTATTAATAAATGATAGATGAAATTTTTAAAGAAGTAACAAATATAATAGCGGAAAAACTAAAACGAAAATGATTCGTAGACAGTAAAAATAACTTCCAAGTTGCGTATATTAAATGGAAATAATGTTTTTAATATTGCACAGGAAACTAATCGTTGATGTTATCATCACAAAGAGCAAGAGAGATACATAACTCTCGATGTAATATGTATGATATTGGAATGAGTGAAAGGATACTTCAAATATATGTGTTGTTGTAAGCAATAAAGTTCAGGCCGTTTCTTTGAAGAAGTTCATAATCGAAATTATTAATAAATGATAGACGAAATTTTTAAAGATGTATAAATGTAATAGCCGAAAAAGTAAAACGAAAAGTGATGATTCGTAGATTGTAAAAATAACTTCCAAGTTGTGTATATTAAATGTTTATAAATATTGCACAGGAAACTAATCATTGATGTTATCATCACAAAGAGTGATACATAATACATAATACATAATACGTAATTAGAGATACATAACTCTTGATTAACATGAATGATATTTGAATGAGTGAAAGGATACTTCAAATATATGTGTTGTTGTAAACAATAAAGTTCATGCCGCCACATTCAAGAAGTTTGTAATAAAGATTATTAGTAAATGATAGATGAAATTTTTAAAGAAGTAACAAATATAATAGCAGAAAAAGTATAACGAAAAGTGATGATTCGTAGACATTACAAATAACTTCCAAGTTGCGTATATTAAATGGAAATAATGTTTCTAAATATTGCACAGGAAACTAATCGTTGATGTTATCATCACAAAGAGCTTAATGAAAAATGTATTAAAACAATATAAATGGCGTGTTTTGACCTTAACTGTCGGAGAGTACTTTAGCGTAGTTATAAAACATGAAAGATGATCTTCCACCCACAACAGGATTAGGTCAGCCTGAGCACGTTGTGAGAACGCAACACGGAAATCCATAAATAACAGATGTATGAAAAATAAATGTTTTATGGATATCCATTAGTCATAATGTGATGCGTAGTAAGTTTAGGCCCCGACTTCTAATCCAAAGTCATGGGTTCGATTTTAAATATTGATTCCGCATATGACATTTATTTTATCTACTATTTCACTTAAGGCGTCGACTCATCTGAGCATCGTCCTTATATTCAAATTCTCAAAATATCTTTAGAAGAATATTAATCAATGGTATGTGTGTGGATCCATCCTGAGTTTGTTTTATGGCTTTAGGCTTAGGCACCCTCAGGTAATAAGTAAAGAGATGCTCTCTTTACCTCTAGAGAGTATCTCTTTACTTAATACCTACTTCTTCTTCTTGCAGTGCATCTCCTATCGGAGGTTTGCTATCATCACAGCTATTCGAACCTTATTGGAACTATTCTTATTACTTGAGAGTTGAGAGAACTTATTACCTGAGAGTGCCTAAACCTAAAGCCATAATATTAATCAAGTTTAATACTTATCTGGGCGAGAATCGAACCTACGACAATTGAATAATCTAAGAGTAACGACGAAATGGATGCCAGAGAAGTGTGGATTCACAGAAACGACTGAACAAATAGCTTTAATCGAATGGGTGAATAAAATGTTTACATTTTCACTTTATTCACTATAACCACTGACAACGTGAATAAAGTAAAAACATACGTAAATACGCATTATCCTTGAAATTTTCGTTGTCTCCTGAGAATATGACACTTTACGCAAATTCTTCAATTCTGATAACGAATTGGAAAAAATCTTGTATGATAAAATTCACTTATACCATAAATAGCTATTAAATAATATTTTATGCATTGCGATTTATTTATAGCTTTCACTGTAGACTAGTTTAAACTGGCCTGCATAATTTTGTTTTCGTTTTAAAATACTTGCTTTTAAATCTGCATTCCTGCATTAGAATTAATTGCCGAATTATTTGAAACAGGAATGCCAGGTAAATTTATGCTCATGCTAATTAGATTCGCCAGCATAATATAAATAGTTCGCAAGAAATCCTCAAGCAAGTTTGGAGATATCAGACATACTGGACAATAAATTAAAACAGCAAGTCGCAAAAAAACAGAAATGCACAATTTTAAAATGCAACCTGCATTTGTAGTTAAGTTTCGATTTTTATTTTTTTGGGAAAGCACTAATTAATTTTCGAATAAATCGCCGAATTATGACAATGTACACTAAATAATATTTAATATTTTGCGTTTATTTTATGTTATTTGTTCAGAAAAACTTTAAATAAATCATTTATATGGCTCTTTGGAAAACGATGGGTGACTGGATGAAAATTAAATCATGTTTTAGATTTAGATTAATTTAACACATACAATTGTTGTGGAACAATGTTCCACAAAGGAACGGCTACCAGTTTACAATATTTACATTAATTTAACTTTTATCTCATTGGAAAATGATAGAGATGTATTAAGGGCCGGTTCCATAATATCACAGAAAAGTCTCCTTTATGTAAAGCTTACTTAATAGAAAAGTCGACTTTAAAGTCTGCCTCTGTTCCATATGTAAAAGACACTTTTTCGTAAAGTGACGGTTAAAAATCAATTACGGAACGCGTTGCAGTATTTAAAGGCGCGTTTTCGGTTTAAAGGAAACTTTAATACCATTATGGAACCGGCCGTAAATGCGACAATCTTGAAAAGGGAAGCAATGCAGATATATGACTCGTGCAATATATTGAATGAACCAGTACCTGATTTGGGCTGTAAAACCAGAAGAAGAAGAAGACAATTGTCTGATTCTGTATATATTTATTTTTGTGGCATATTTTTTTAAGCAAGCTTTAATATCAGAAATAATCTGTTTAGTTATTTACATCGTTAAATTTCCTCTTATTATCATATAATAAATATCCCTTCATCATTAATAACTATGTTAAATGTACTTCTAAGCGAATGTGCTTAAATTCATAAGGTTTCTATAGGTAATAACCACTCATCAACATTGTAATACATTAGCAGCAACAGCGTCAAGCGTACCATATTATACCCCACACACTGGATTAATCCTCCTGCTACTTCTGCACATTATAATCTCCGTGTAATAAATTGCATGCAAGACTCGAACGCACACATTCCTAAATCCGCAATGGCAAAATATAAAAATCAACTACACTTTGTAAACACACAATAAAAATCTACTACAACATTCCTCAAAAAATTACCCATGACATTCAACGGTGTGGATGTAAATCATGTCCAAGCTGGACAACGCCTAGCCCAGCCCAACCCCTATCCTCGCTAGCGGTAATAAATAAATAAATAAAGAAATGTTGTTCCTTGGAACGTGGGGGCGACTCTTTGTCAACAGTTCCGCACGCTGACCTTTGACTGGCGAAACGTTGATAACCTTGGAGGACCTAACGCCCTTGATAGTGCAACACCCTACATCCTTCACGCTATGAGTGAAAAAAAAATAAAAAAATGTTCTGCAGCGTCGTGAGTTGAAATCGCGTGTTCGTCTTATGAAGGATCAAGATACACGAGTCTATTACAGAATAGATAAACTTGTAATACTTGAAATGCTTGTATTGAATGGTGAATGTCTGCTTTATGGATTGTTGTGGGAATTTTTCATTATTAAGTATTACTGCATACAAGGGAAATCTGAATTATTCAATAAGTTTGGCGGATATTAATTTATGTGCGAGTACATTTTATACAAAGTGATTTAAAAATACAACAACTTCCCAGAGAAAAAAAATTCTATCAAAAAATACAACTTCCCAGAGAATAAAAATTCTATCAAAAATATGAATGATTTGTAAAAAATCTGAAATTCTATATAAAATATCAAGAGTGATTCGTAATAGATCTACTTAATACAATACAACAACTTCCCAGAGAATAAAAAATCAATCAAAAAATATGAGTGATTCGTAAAAAATCTGAAATTCTATAAAATATTAAGAATGATTCTTAATAGATCTACTTAATACAATACAACAACTTTCCAGAGAATAAAAATTCTATCAAAAAATATGAGTGATTCGTATAGAATCTGAAATTCTATAAAATATCAAGAGTGATTCGTAATAGATCCAATAAAATCATTTTCTAGAACTGTAGTAATTTTTTTTTTAATTTGAGCGGTTTTTGACACTTCAATTGTTGTTTTAAGGGCCGTTTTTGTCAAATCTTTATAGTCTTTTTTCTTTGAAATTTTTTCATTTTCATTTTTATTTAGACCTATAAGTCATCGACCAAAGCTACATATAAATATACAACTACAATATTTTTTGTACAAATATTGAATTAGTAATATATTCGTTTTGTTCATTTTATTTATTAATTAATACTAATCTCCACTATGCGGAAGAATATCATATTTGAAAAAACTTTGAAAATGTTTAATAGAAAATTAATATAAGTATATAAAGGACATTGTTTGTCCATTCTGTAGAGTCTTTTTTCTTAGAAATTTATCCATTTTTATTTTCAGTTAGACCTACAAGTCATCGACCAAAGCTACATACAAATACAATACAACTATAATATTTTTTGTACAAGTAATGAATCAGTAATATATTCGTGTTATTCATTTTATTTATTAACTACTACTAATCTCCAATATGAGGAATATTATCATATTTGAAAAAACTTTGAAAATGCTTAATTGAAAATTAATATACGTATATAAAGGCCGTTGTTTGTCCAATCGGTAGAGTCTTTTTTCTTTCAAATTTTTCCATTTTCATTTTCATTTAGACCTATAAGTCATCGACCAAAGCTACATACAAATACAATACAACTATAATATTTTTTGTACAAATAATGAATCAGTAATATATTCGTTTTATTCATTTTATTTATTAATTAATACTAATCTCCACTATGAGGAAGAATAACATATTTGAAAAAATTTTGAAAACGCTTAATATAAAATTAATATAACTATATAAAGCCGTTGTTTGCCCAATCTGTAGAGTCTTTATTCTTTGAAATTTTTCCATTTTCATTTTGATTTAGACCTATAAGTCATCGACCACATACAAATACAATACAACTACAATATTTTTTGTACACATATTGAATCGGTGATGTATTCGTTTTGTTCAATTTATTTATTAATTAATACTAATCTCCACTATGAGGAATAATATCATATTTGAAAAAACTTTGAGAATGCTTAATAGAAAATTAATGTACCTATATAATGGCAGTTGTTTATCCAATCTGTAGGGTCTTTGTTCTTTCAAATTTTTCCATTTTCATTTTCATTTAGACCTATAAGTCATCGACCAAAGCTACATACAAATACAATACAACTATAATATTTTTTGTACAAATAATGAATCAGTAATATATTCATTTTATTCATTTTATTTATTAATTAATACTAATCTCCACTATGAGGAAGAATAACATATTTGAAAAAATTTTGAAAACGCTTAATATAAAATTAATATAACTATATAAAGCCGTTGTTTGCCCAATCTGTAGTCTTTATTCTTTGAAATTTTTCCATTTTCATTTTGATTTAGACCTATAAGTCATCAACCACATACAAATACAATACAACTACAATATTTTTTGTACACATATTGAATCGGTGATGTATTCGTTTTGTTCAATTTATTTATTAATTAATACTAATCTCCACTATGAGGAATAATATCATATTTGAAAAAACTTTGAGAATGCTTAATAGAAAATTAATATACCTATATAAAGGCAGTTGTTTATCCAATCTGTAGGGTCTTTGTTCTTTGAAATTTTTCCATTTTCATTTTCATTTAGACCTATAAGTCATCGACCAAAGCTACATACAAATACAATACAACTACAATATTTTTTGTACAAATATTGAATCAGTAATATTTTCGTTTTGTTCATATTATTTATTAAGTAATACCAATCTCCACTATGAGGAAGAATATCATATTTGAGAAAACTTTGTAAACGCTTAATAGAAAATTAATATACCTATATAAAGGCCGTTGTTTGTCCAATCTGTAGAGTATTTTTTCTTTGAAATTTTTCCATTTTCATTTTCATTTAGACCTATAAGTCATCGACCAAAGCTACATACAAATAGAATACAACTACAATATTTTTTATTTAAATATTGAATCAGTAATATATTCGTGTTGTTCAATTTATTTATTAATTAATACTAATCTCCACTATAAGGAAGAATATCATATTTGAAAAAACTTTGAAAATGCTTAATAGAAAATTAATATACCTATATTAAAACCGTTGTTTTTCCAATCTGCAGAGTCTTTTTTCTTTGAAATTTTTTCATTTTCATTTTCATTTAGACCTATAAGTCATCGACCAAAGCTACATACAAATACACAACTACAATATTTTTTGTACAAATATTGAATCAGTAATATATTCGTGTTATTCATTTTATTTAATAATTAATACTAATCTCCCATATGAGGAAGAATATCATATTTGAATAAACTTTGAAAATGCTTAATAGAAAATTAATATACGTATATAAAGGCCGTTGTTTGTCCAGTCACGATAGTCTTTTTTCTTTGAAATTTTTTCATTTTCATTTTCATTTAGACCTATAAGTCATCGACCAAAGCTACATACAAATACAATACAACTACTATATTTTTTGTACAAATAATGAATCAGTAATATATTCGTTTTGTTCATTTTATTTATTAATTAATACTAATCTCCACTATGAGGAAGAATATCATATTTAAAAATACTTTGAAAATGCTTAATAGAAAATTAATATACCTATATAAAGGTCGTTGTTTGTTCAATCTGTAGGATCTTTTTTCTTTAAATTTTTCCATTTTCATTTTCATTTAGACCTTAGACCATTTAGACCATCGACCAAAGCTACAACTTCAACTACAATATTTTCTGTACAAATAATGAATCAGTAATATATTCGTTTTGTTCATTTTATTTATTAATTAATACTAATCTCCACTATGAGGAATAATATCATATTTGAAAAAACTTCGTAAATTCTTAATAGAAAAATAATGTACCTATATAAAGGCCGTTGTTTGTCCAATCTGTAGAGTCTTTTTTCATTGAAATTTTACCATTTTCATTTTCATTTAGACCTATAAGTCATCGACCAAAGCTACATACAACTACAATATTTTTTGCACAAATAATGAATCAGTAATATGTTCGTTTTATTCATTTCATTTATTAATTAATACTAATCTCCACTATGAAGAAGAATATCATAATATAAAAAAAACTCTGAAAATGCTTAATAGAAAATTGATATACCTATGTGATAAGTTAACATATGTGTTAATTATAGACATTTGATTAAGCAACATTTGCTTAAGCAATTAATACTATTCTCCATTATGAAGTAGAATATCATAATATTTTTTAAAAAACTTTGAAAATGCTTAATAGAAAATTAATATACCTGTATGATAATTTAACATATGTGCTAATTGTATACATTTGATTAAGCAACGTACATCAATGCATATTAATGTTTAATTAAAATTAAACTTCAAATGCTATTCACTCACCTTACATGCTTGCGTAAGAAATAACATTACCGAAACTTACGTATATAAAGATCAAAGTTTACGATATACGGTGTTTTTAATGCACAATCCAAGTGGTTATGGTTATGGAGAGTACATATATCCTTGCAGCCTTGCCTTGGAGTATTTACGACCCTACCCGTTTATCACCAATTAATTGCACTTTTAATAAAAAACATTCCGCAGCGGATTTATTGCTCCCCAAAAGCTGGTCCTCGTCGATTGCATTCTCCTTTAATTCACTTATCTACTCCTCGTAAATCCGCAAATCCGTGATGGGCCTACACGTGTAACTTTATCGTGAAATTCAACCCTCGTAAACAACAGGTCCCGGATGCAGAGTGCACTTTTGTACAGCTATTTGGAAGGTCGTTTATTCGCCTCACGACTCCATTATGAACGTTGCTTTATAATCGTGGACAACCATTTTTTTACGTCGCGCGTTTATTGCATTTTAAATTTCCTCTGGCTATACTTGTTCGTGATATGTTTAATGCTGCACGCTGCATTGGGGCTCGTGCCAAAATATTCATATCCAAGTGTACAATAACTTCCACCATAATGCATGTCTTGGTATTTAGGAGTGGTTGGTTGGTGTCAACTTTTATTAGGATTCGAATTTCATTGCAATGGAAATGGAGAATATGAGAACGAATTATGGTATAATAATAATAAATATTCTCATGAGGCAAGTCTTATAAATACTTATTACATTATTATAATAAATGGAAACGAAAAGATTTTTTTTTTCTAAAATGACAATTTTTCATGTCATGAGATGGAAATAATTAACATTTGACAAACAGTAAGTATATTTAGATTCAGGAAATTATACAGAGCGTTCAAGAAAATGGTCTCAACTTTTCCAACTAGTTCCAACAAAATAATGACATATGAAAATATCTTCTTAAATTATTTGCTAGGAAACACTCCAGAAACGTTGCAAAACATATTTGATTTGCATCTTGAACAGTGTCATCTATTAGTATCCAGATTAAAAGTTGACACAACTTTTTTGAGCGCTCTGTATTAACAAAACACTAAAATAAGCATAGTATTAAGTGATAGTAAATATGTATGTAGAATGTATATGGTTGTTAAGTATTTTGCAAGTCTATTGATTAGGACGAATTGTTTGTAATTATCTGCATCAAAGTTCTGCCAGAAACTTTCTATTTTCGCTAATAATGATCAAAAACTATTAGCGTAACAAATTCGCTCCTTTCCCGAAAAGAAAATAATTACCAAGCCCACTTTCAACTACTTCGCAGATGTTTGTATTCAACAATCCTAATTACACACCGAGGTCGTTATACACCCAAAGTGCACCTTGAGCGTGTAATATAAACAATGAAACAATACGGGATTCTATTTAAATTTAATGGCAAAGTTGTAAATCTGGATGTAAGTGGCTGCAGAAAATCCTGCATTTGCAGGAAACTCACACATGCCCAAACTGATCCACCTAATTAACGTTGGTGCATTTTCGGCGTAAAGTAAATGGAACGCAAACAATATCCTACCGTATGTTCGGCTTGGATTCTCCAAGCTCATTAATATGCACTTAGAGTAGTGAATGATGGGAAAGAAAACTGGTGACGTAGATGTCTCACACCTACAGCACGAGAATGCTGTTTCTATTGAAACCTTGGGACCTTAATAATACTTCATAATTGTAAAAATTGTAATTAATGATGCACCTATACATACATTTATTGTACGTATTCACCTTGCGTATGTATGTTTACAGCCTTAATGCACAATAGCACTCAATTTTGTTTTGAATTTAGACGCAAGGCGTCGATTGATATAATCACAGCTATTATTATACAAAATTAATTAGAATTTGGTATATGAAATATATATTCGCGGCGAAATTGCCTAATTTTGGTTGTGTCCTATGAGAGAACAAACCGATATTTGAGTATTTATGCTAAAATTACTATGGCCCGTATCTATAGTCCGTACTTGAGCATAAGATCGACTCAAGTCGTATATTTGCGTATACTTTTTTGCATTTGCTACATTTCATTGAGAATACACAACCAAATATACGACTTGAGTCGAACTTATGCTTAAGTACGGACCTAAACACCTAAATAACACCTAAGTAAAACCTAAATTGATGGATTTAGTTAACTAAACTTCAAACGGTATTTCCCCAGCTTAAATCAAAATACGGGCCTTAAACACTCTGACGCTCGAATACTCTGCATTTTAATAAATTATTGGAAATTCAATAGTAAAATAGTAAAAGTAAGGCAGAAACGTCAAGAACAAATAGTCTACTAAAGATTGTTATGTCTCTCAATAGCAATGAAATGAGAGGCATAAAGAGATTACAGTTTTTCAAAATGACAAATAGTCTACTAAAGATTGTTATCTCTCTCTCAACAGTAATAAAATGAGAGGCATACAGAGATTTTATCATTACTTATTAATAACAAATTGGCAATATTATACATTCACGACCTTTTTGTGAACGACCAACCGAGTTGGCTGAGTTTTCTTTTAGTGTTGGACAAACTGATTCAGTGATGCAAGAAGACAATTATTTTTTTGTGTCGATGTCTATTAGACATTTTCTCCCACATTGTCAGATTTATAATTTTTTTCACTACTTGCTTTTAAAGATATCATTATTTATTTTTTTACTACATATTCGAAGCCTGAAATAATTTTCACTTCTGTCAATATATTAATCAAAATGCCAAAAAGTATCAATTAGATAATTTAAATTTTTCATCTGACAACAATGTTATTTAAAAAACCCTAAACACGAAACACTACCAACAAATTTACTATACCTTTTCAAGTTCAAAATGAGACCAATCAATTTCATTTTGTGAAGTAACAAATTGAAATTGAGACTAATTAATTTCAAATCTGAAACAATCAATTTCAAATTGGAAACAATCAATTGCAAATTAGAAGGAATCAAATTCAAACTGAATTGAAACAAATTCAAGTTGAGATCTAACAATTCCTAAATGAGATTTTCAATTTCAAATTGAGATTAATCAAAATCAAGTTGACAATAAACAATTTCAATTTGAAAATATTAAGTACCAATAAATGTAATTAAAGTATTAACGAAATATGATTATAATATAATTTATTCATTCTTGTAATATTAAATATTAACATTATATAACAAAGAACAAAGCAATCTAAGAAATTACTAAAATAAAAGTACATGTCTTCCATGTTTAACCCAGCAGGTATACATTTTTGGATACCTAGCACAAATCTAGCACAATTATTAACAACATTAATTTTTCTTACGTTTTCATTAATTATGTTATTCCTGCCTTGTCCATTCCAAATTTATGGCATTTGTACCACTTTCTGAAATGCATTCTCAATCGGGTTCAACATTGGGCTATATGGACTTACTCAAGGGATTATTTCTGAATTCATGTTCATACCCATCGTGTTAGCAAGGGTTTTCCAATCTCCATTATTATTATTATAAGCAGCACACAGCTGCTTCTTGAGATGTATTGCTTCTGCTTTTTTTATGTAGCGTGGCATTTTTAATACGACACATATAAATTAATTAAGTTGTCATAATAAATTTTATTTGTTTACTCTCAACTTGATATTGTTTAGTGTCAACTTCATTTTGTTTAGTGTCAACTTGATTTTGTTTAGTGTCAATTTGAAATTGATTGGTCTCAATTTGAACTTGATTGGTCTCAATTTGAAATTGATTGGTATCAATTTGAATTTGATTGGTATCAATTTGAACTTGAAAAGGTAAAGATATTCATAGACTCCCCTAGAGCAAAAACATCTTGAATGAGAGTACAATAATACTGTATTAATATTGTAAATTTATGCATTTTCTGATTATTTATACTGAATATTTTGAATTTTGAATTGAAGCACGAGGACAGTGCCAGACACAAAAGGATGGGACGTCTTCAGAGATCCTCCCGTCAAGGAGGAATCGGGTTCGATGGCGAATCAAAAATGTCTGGATCTGACGGTGAAGATCTTCAAAGTCATGGCGTACCTGGCCACATTCGTCATAGTCCTAGCTTCTGGCGTCATCTCCAAGGGGACGCTGCTCTTCATGACTTCACAGCTGAAAACCAACAAAATCACTTCCTACTGCAACAGGGAATTAGGTAAATGAAACAATTGCACCGAAAAAAAACCAGGCCACAGTCTTGCACGTACCGTGGGAACTCATTTGAATACTCACCAACGGTTGTTCTTGAAATCCGCAGGTAGAGAAAAGCAATTCATCGTGAAGCTGCCTCAGGAGGAGAAGGTGGCGTGGATATGGTGTATATTCTTCGCGTTCTGCGTGCCCCAGCTGGGAACGCTCTTCCGATCCTGGAGGATGTGCTTCTTCAAATCTTGGAAGAGGCCCAAGTTCTCGCACTTCCTGATAGTCTTCATATGCGAAACAGCGCACACCATAGGCATAGCTATACTAGTCTTCTGTATCCTGCCAGACCTCGATGTCATCAAAGGAGCCATGTTAACTAACTGCCTCTGTTTTATACCAGGAGTACTAGGTAAGAATACATAATAAACAACGTTTCTTAAGGCACTATTAATGAATATATGAAATCTTCAATACCTTCTTATAATACTCTTTAATACCTTCAAATACCAATACCTTCTATTAAGGCACTATTAATGACTATATGAAATCTTCAATACCTTCTTATAATACTCTTCAATACCTTCAAATACCAATACCTTCTTAAAGGTTTAAAGACACACATGCTCATTTCTTATCATACTGATGGTGACCAAAACCCCAATAATGGTTACACACAAATCCTCCAATCTTACTGTTTTGTCATAGGTCTGCTATCCAGGAGCAACAAGGAATCCCAAAGATTCTTAAAAGTCATAGTGGATCTCGTGGCCATCGCTGCCCAGGCCACCGGCTTCGTTGTCTGGCCACTAGTCGAGCAGAAGCCGCAAATGTGGCTCATTCCAGTCGCAACCTTCCTCATCTCCTGTGGCTGGTGGGAAAATTATATCTCAAAGAACTCTCCCATACCGTTCGTGAAGCGCCTCGGGAAAATGAAGGAGGAGTTCCAAGCGTGCCGGTACTTCTCCTACATGTTCATCTCCATCTGGAAGTGCCTGTGCTTCTTCCTCGCGCTCGTGTTCATCCTGCTGATACGGTTCGGGGAAGTTGGATTTTTCTTCTACGACTTCTCCGCAGGTTTTGGAGCGCACAGAATCACAATCTTGGAAATCAAGCCTGTGCTAGGCGGCACTTCGTTACCGGACATATCAGACGTCATACCTACAGGGGATGACACAACGGTACCTGCCAATGATATGACGGCAGTCCACGTGCTCCTCATCAATATATTCGCCACGTATTTTGCTTACATCTTCGGAAAATTCGCGTGCAAAATCATGATCCAAGGCTTCTCGTACGCGTTTCCTGTGAACCTAACAATCCCAGTTTCCATATCCTTACTGATCGCTGCTTGCGGTCTAAGAAACGAGGATCCCTGCTTCTTCAACGAGACCATACCTGGATACTTATTCTTCGAAAGCCCCCCTGTATACTTCCTCAACGACTTCATATCGCACCAGCACGCCTGGGTATGGCTACTCTGGTTGCTATCACAAACCTGGATCACCCTTCATATCTGGACACCTAAATGCGAGCGTTTGGCGCGCACAGAAAAACTATTCGTCTCACCAATGTACGATGGCATCCTAATCGACCAGAGTATGGGCTTGAACAGAAAACGTGATGACGAGGCCGATGTGAAGACCGAGGAATTGGACGAGATACAGAAGGAGAAAGGAGACGAGTACTACGAGACTATTTCAAACCACACCGACGGATCAACACCTAAAACCGTGAAGAATTCAGACCATATCACCAGAATTTACGCTTGCTGTACTATGTGGCACGAGAACAAAGAGGAGATGATAGAGTTCTTGAAGTCTATCTTGCGATTGGATGAAGATCAGTCAGCTAGGAGGGTTGCTCAGAAGTACCTACGAGTCGTTGATCCAGATTACTACGAATTCGAAAGTAAGTAGAATCAACAATTAAGAATCAGCCGAAAATTATATTGGACAGGAAAATGGTATTAATCCGGATTCTCTAAGGCCCAGTTATATGAACGGAGATCAGCTTGATCGTGGTTCAGTCACCTAGGATACAATTGTGTCAATAATGATATCCTAGGTAACTGAACCATAGTCAAACTGATCTACGTTCATACAACTGGGCCTAAGGGCCAGTTGTACAAACGTAAATTACCTTTGACCGTGGTTCAGTTACCTAGGTTACAATTATTGACACAATGGTAACCTTAGAAATTGAACCACGATCAAAGATAATCCACGTTTGTACAACTGGACCTAAGGCCCAGTTGTACGATCGTGGACCATCCTTAACCATGGTTCAGTTACCTAGGATACAATTGTAAAAACAATGGTATCCTTAGAAACTGAACCACGATCAATGATGATCCACGATCGTACAACTGGGCCCATGTGGAGCTAAACATTACTTTCTGAAACTAATTCTGTGGTTCAGAACAAAATACTTGAGTCCGGAGCTAAGTCTCTAGTCCATAACCAGGTGCCAATTATTTATGTTGGCCTCGAAGAATTCTGCTTTAGATCCATTGAGAAGTTTACAACTAATTGAATTGTTCATTAATTAAAATAATATAAGATTTATTGACAGAATGTTTGCTTCATTTTAGCTCACATTTTCTTCGATGACGCTTTCGAAATCTCTGACCACAATGACGACGACACCCAGGTGAATCGCTTCGTCAAGCTGCTCGTCACCACTCTGGACGAGGCGGCCAGCGAGATACATCAGACCACGATAAGGATCCGTCCTCCGAAGAAGATACCCACGCCGTACGGCGGCAGATTGATCTGGCAGCTGCCCGGAAAGACGAAGATGATCGCTCACTTGAAGGACAAGATGAAGATTAGGCACAGGAAGCGCTGGTCGCAGGTGATGTACATGTACTACCTCCTCGGGCACAGGCTTATGGAACTGCCCATATCCGTGGACAGGAAAGCTGTTATTGCCGAGAATACGTATCTGCTCACTCTGGATGGAGATATCGATTTCCAGCCGTCCGCTGTCACATTGCTGATCGATTTGATGAAGAAGAATAAAAACTTAGGTGAGTCGCCTTTGCGCGATAATTATCAAAGTTTCCAAATTATTGTTTTGTGTCCAAACATGTTAATCTCGTTTTATTTTGGCATCAAATGATCCTGAGTGAAGAAGTAATCTATTCAAGGCTGATAATTATCAAAGTTTCCAAATTATTGCTTTGTGTCCAAATACTGTTTAATCTCGTTTTATTTTGGTTTTAAATAATTCTCAGAGAAGACGTAATATATTCAAGGCTCCTAGCTAATTGTGGCAATTGGGTTGACACTATACCTTTTCAAGTTCAAATTGGGACCAATCAAGTTCAAATTAAGACCAATCAAGTTCAAATTGAGACCAATCTATTTCAAATTGAGGCCAATCAAGTTCAAATCGATACCAATCAACTTCAAATTGAGACCAATCATTTTCAAATTGAGACTGAACAAAATCAAGTTGACACTAAACAATATCAAGTTGTCATGATATTTTTTTTTTGTTTACTCTCAACTTGATATTGTTTAGTGTCAAATTGATTTTGTTTAGTCTCATTTTGAAATTGATTGGTCTCAATTTGAAATTAATTGGTATCAATTTGAACTTGATTGGCCTCAATTTGATATTGATTGCTCTCAATTTGAACGTGATTGGTCTCAATTTGAACTTGAAAAGGTATAGTCCTCAATACAAGAGTCGTTTTTATGAAAATAAAGAAGAAAGTAGAAAGGAAAGAAAAGAAAGGAAAGAAGTAGAAAACTAAACTGGAAATACAACATTCAGAAATCTTGACCCTCCACAATTTATGTTGTGTCCTAGCTACCCATAAAATGTTTGAACTGTAATAGAGTATTCAACATTGCTGCATAGTATTTTTTTGGTTGGAACGAAGCAAGTCGATTTTTCAGTGGATCTACTGAATTAATTGAGATACTAACATATTAGTACCTTAAAATGTTTTTAAAATTCGTGACATTTTACAGGTTTGTTCGCTATAATAATGTTACTTTTTATGTAGATTCAACAATTGATAACATCTTCTTTAGTTAGTTAATGTATACTTCTAGTGGACTAAGCCTCCCTTAGTGACCTCCATACCGCTCTATCTTGAGTCGTCTGGTACCACCTGCTTCCTGCTACTTTCATTATATCGTCTAGCCATCTCTTCTTAGGTCTTCCTATTTCTCTCTATGTTCTTCTTGGGCGCCATTGATAATATCCTCATGCCACTCTATCTTGTGCGGTCTGGTACTATCTGTTTCCTGATACTTCTATTATATTGTCTAGCATCTCTTCTCAGGTCTTCCTATTTATCTCTATATTCTTCTTGGGCGTCACTGACAATATCCGTCATACAAAAGTAACGTTTAAGCCTTTCTTGGTCAGCTGAAGGAGATTTGTTTCTTCTAATTTTTGTTGCTCTTTGTGAGTACATTGCATAAATTGTTTTAGGTGCAGCATGTGGTCGCATCCATCCGGTAGGTTCAGGACCTATGGTGTGGTACCAAATGTTCGAATACGCCATCGGCCATTGGCTTCAAAAGGCCACCGAACACATGATAGGCTGCGTACTCTGTAGCCCCGGCTGCTTCTCGCTCTTCAGAGGAAAGGCCCTCATGGACGACAACGTCATGAAGAAATATACGATGAGATCAGACGAAGCCAGGCATTACGTGCAGTACGATCAGGGAGAAGATCGTTGGTTGTGTACGCTGCTGCTTCAGAGAGGATACCGTGTGGAGTACTCGGCTGCTTCGGACGCCTACACGCATGCCCCAGAAGGCTTCAACGAGTTCTTCAACCAGCGGCGCCGTTGGGTACCATCAACCATCGCTAATATCATGGATCTGCTCGTGGATTACAAGAAAACCATCCAGATTAACGACAATATTTCTATGCCTTACATTGGTTATCAGGTAATGCATTGAAATCATTTGGCTATTCGTTCCATGTAGAATACGATATTTCCAGATTCTTTTGATGGGTGGCACTGTTCTTGGACCTGGAACTATATTCCTTATGTTGGTGGGTGCCTTCGTGGCAGCGTTCCAAATCGACAACTGGACAAGCTTCTACTATAACATAATTCCCATTCTATTTTTTATGTTGGTCTGTTTCACGTGCAAATCTAATCTTCAGGTATGTAACGAATAATGAATCTGACCTCCAAAAAATCGTGACGTACAACTTTTTAAATCAAAACTTATCTATAGATCACATTACACATTAAATACATTTTTACTTCATTACCATTTGTGAGATAAGATATACTGTACATAATTAGTACATTAAATTTTAGTTAATGAGTCATTTGATACATAATTTGTTTTTCAGAAAATTATTTTACTAAACAGCATTATATTGCATCTTGTAGTTAAGTAGTATTTTCAGTCAATACTTACAATATATAAAATTTGTATGTTAGAGTTATTTTAGGCTAAAATCCATTTGCAGTTTCAATCTTTTTTACTCCAAATAGCATATTATAAATATTGGTAGTGAAGATATATTTGGACCATGTGATATTTTGGGCCAAATGTAAATTGCATACAATACGTAGAACATAGCTATTTGGGGCAAAATGGCATGTAATGCGTCATTTATAATTGAAAACTATACCTTTTCAAGTTCAAATTAAGACCAATCAAGTTAAAATTGAGACCATTCAATTTCAAATTGAGGCCAATCAAGTTCAAATTGATACCAATCAATTTCAAATTGAGACCAATCAATTTCAAATTGAGACTAAACACAATCAAGTTGAAACTGAACAATATCAAGTTGTCATAATAAATTTTATATGTTTACTCTCAACTTGATATTGCTTAGTGTCAACTTGACTTTGTTTAGTCTCAATTTGAAATTGATTAGTATCAATTTGAACTTGATTGGCCTCAATTTGCACTTGACTGGCCTCAATTTGAACTTGATTGGTCTCAATTTGAACTTGATTGGTCTCAATTTGAACTTGAAAAGGTATAGTTTAAACCAACTCGTGAAAATGATTTGATTTCGCGTTTCCAATTTTGTATTTGAACGGTTTTACTTCTGTAATCGACATGATAAATGTTATTCTGCATTAAACTCTGCAGCGTCCAATTATCCTACTATCTCATAAAAAGACTGAATTTGGTTGAATGGCACATGATAGAATAATTAATAGTCCGATGACTTAAATTCTTGAATTTCAGCTGCTCTGCGCTCAAATACTTTCGACGGGCTATGCGCTCATTATGATGGCCGTAATCGTGGGAACAGCTCTTCAGCTGCGCGAGGACGGCATAGGCTCACCATCGGCCATCTTCTTGATAGCCATGACGTCCTCGTTTTGGATAGCAGCCTGCCTCCACCCGCAGGAGTTCTGGTGCATCGTGCCCGGCATCATCTACCTGCTATCCATTCCATCCATGTACCTGCTGCTGATCTTGTACTCAATCATCAATTTGAACGTGGTATCCTGGGGTACCCGAGAGGTCGCCGTGAAGTTGACCAAGAAGGAGATGGAGCAGGAGCGAAAGGAGGCCGAGGAGGCAAAGAAGAAGGCAAAGCACAAGTCCCTGCTTGGTTTCCTTCAGGGTGGAGGGACCAGTGAGGATGATGAGGGCAGCATTGAGTTGTCCGTCGCTGGGTTATTCAAGTTCATGCTCTGCACTCACCAGAAGGGAGGAGATGAGAAGGCCCAGTTGATACATATTGCCGACACTTTGGATTCGCTTAGTAAAAGATTGGATCACATCGAAAAGTATGTATTTGGAAGTTGAATTGAAACCATTACATTAATTATAAATGCCTATAGTAGACCAGGAAGTACATGTATTAAGGACATGCCAAAATAGGTAGATAAGCATACAGGTAGACCTAGGTAGATTTTCGAAGGTAATTAGGCAGAAACCCTACATCTGTGATATCAATATCCTACTCACGCTGTACACCTACGTTTCAATTAAAATCTTTATTATATCTTCCCCCTAAAATTACCTTCACAAATATATCTGCTAACCCTTTGTTATGTAGGGTTGTAGATCCTCATGGCCATGCATCCCGTCGGCGTAGCATGTCTGCATCTTCCAGAGGAGATCACCACCATCTCGGGGCAGTTGCGGAAGACCCAGCTGAAGAGTCTTCTGAAAGCGACTCTGAGACAATGTCCACAGTTCCTCAGAATAAACGTGATGAACTTATAAACCCTTACTGGATCGAGGATCCCGAATTAAAGAAGGGTGAAGTCGAGTTCTTGAGCTCCGCGGAGATTCAGTTCTGGAAGGATTTATTGGATAAGTACCTCTACCCTATTGACGAAAATAAAGATGAAAAGGTAAGCAATTGGAAGTTTTGTATGTAGTGTGTAGCTGCAGTTGTAATACGTAGATGTCATTCATTTTTAATTGTTGGTACTTAAGGTGTAATGCCAAATATTGATTTGTAGTGCAATACATATTGCTTCATTATAGCTTGTACTTCCTAGCATACGTTTTTTTTAACTTTGAAAGAGGGGATGGAAAAAACTCTCAAGACAATTTTCAAAAACTTTTTTTTTCACTTCAATCTGTTTTTCATTACCGATGCCTCTGGTTATACACGACTAGCAGTTTAGTTCTTGGAGCATAGCATACTTTTTTTTAACTTTGAAAGAGGGGATGGAAAAAACCCTCAAGACAATTTTCAAAAACTTTTTTTCACTTCAATCTCATTTTCATTACCCATACCTCTGGTAATATACGACTAGTAGTTTAGTTCTTGATGCTTCAGTGCAAAATTAAACGCATTTTAAATGTAACTAGGTTTATTAATAGTATTTGCTAGCCATAGTTTAAGAAGACGGTACTGCTTCTTATACTACTACTATTAGTATGCAATGTAGATTTTCAGGGACTCTAAGACCTATTCATTCTTCATTATTTGCTTCAATATATCAGCTTAGTTTAATAAGTGAGACTCATTCCATGTTCATGGCTTAGTTTAATAAGTAAGCATCATTCCATTTTCATGGCTTAGTTAAATAAGTAGACTCGTTCCATTTGCATTGATTACTTATGCTTAATAAAGTACGGGCAGGTTTTTCTAAAGTTGGTGGATGTGTAGGACATAGTTAAAGTCCTACACATGAGGAGGTTAAAAGCTACCTCCTGTATGAGTTTATAATCTTCCTGTGGGTATTTGTATCTCTGGAGTAACTATTCTTAACTTTGTTAGTAGACTGTAAGATAATTCAATGGGCCATTATCGATAGTAGGATCATTAATATTAGAATGCTTGAATTAGGAGTTTGATTAACAGATCTATTAATTGGTTGATACTACCTAGTTTAAGACATGAATCTAATGAAATCATTTATAGGCCCGTATAGCAGGAGATCTGAAGGAGTTGAGAGACCAATCTGTATTTGCCTTCTTTATGCTGAATGCTATATTTGTTTTGATCGTATTTTTGCTCACCCTGAAGAAAGACTACCTGCACATTAAGTGGCCATTTGGCGTGAAGACCAATATAACGTACGACGAGAGCTCACAAGAGGTAATTAGATTTCGGGTTCGCGTGATTCTTGCAGCCCGAGTGAATATGTGAGCGCTTGCAGCCCCCTAGACTCCAAGCAAGGAATCATGTGACCCGCACGAACACTTTGCTAATATGTTGCAATCTTTTTTACAGGCTAGAATTGCGAAGGAGCTCATTGAGCTTCGCAATAAGTCGGTATTTGCGTTCTTCATGTTCAATGCTCTATTTGTATTGGTCGTGTTTCTGCTGCAACTTAATAAGGATCAAATCCATGTTAAGTGGCCGCTCGGGATACGAACCAACATTACTTACATTGAGGAGACATCCGAGGTATTTACAGGTTTATAGGCTGCTACAGGGGATATTGGATTTATATACTAATTGACCTTTTGGATTTTGGGTCTTTCTATGTGTGACTAGAAATGTAATTGTATACATTCACACGCAGACACTCGTCTTATTATTTTTGTGATTAATATCTTCACGAAATTTACTTGGATAATGAACACCACTTTTGGGCCTGGTGACACAATTACAAGATTTTAAATATTTTGGGCACACTATATATCATAAGTTTTCACGAATTGGTACTTTGTACTAACATCAAACAAACCAATAAAAAGGAAATACACAAAACAAACTCATCCCCATCCATTTCATCCATCAAAATCATCTTCAATCTTTCAAAATCTTGGTTAACTAAATAACTGTTCAATTTTTTAATACATAATCATTGTATTATCGCCAGGGCCATGCAGTGATACCTTGGAAGAAGCAGTCTTCCTGGCGCCAATTGAAAACTAAAAGTACTCTTAAACAGTTAAACATAACTTTATTTTTTTACAGTTTTCATGGTTTTTCAACTTATAACTAATTATACCAAATATTATGTTAGCACCGCATGCCAAATATAATATTGCACCAAATTATTGCTACATGGCCCTGATTATCACTCATATCATTAAAAAAATCATTTCATTCACATTCAAATCGCAAAACATGGCGTTCAAAAATATATTTTAATAAAACTGTTTTAAATCCGAAAGTTGAAGCAGTCAGCCAGCGAGTTCCAGTGTGCCGAGATATTCCACTCCTTCTTCCGATCTGTTTTGTGTTCTGTACAGTGATAACATTTCTTATTTATTTTAATTATTATGTGTTGGGTACAATAATGCAATTATAAATATTGTGCAATAATTAACCGATATAATACACAAATTCAGCAAACGTCCCTATCACCACTACAGCCTAGTTTCTTGTAGGTACACATCACAAAGGAATACCTGCAACTGGAACCCATTGGTTTGGTGTTCGTGTTCTTCTTCGCGCTCATCCTGGTCATCCAGTTCACCGCCATGTTGTTCCATCGCTTTGGAACTTTGGCGCACATCCTGGCTTCCACAGAACTAAACTTTGGATGCAATAAGAAGGTACGTCATGACATGCAGTTGATCCAGTAATTATCAACTTATTAAGGACTCTAAACGTCGCAGTGCTGAACCACACCTACCTAGGATTATAAATATTTATGTATTTGCAGAAGGAAGATCTATCTCCGAACGCATTGATAGACCGACAAGCAGTGGAAATTGTAAAGCAACTACAACGGTTGCAAGGCATAGACGACGGGGATTATGAGAACGATTCAGGCTCTGGCCCTGATAGGATAGGAAAACGGAAAACAATACACAATCTTGAAAGGGCAGCTCAGCGGAAGAGGCAAATCGGAACCTTGGATGTCGCTTTCAAGAAGCGTTTCGCCAAGTTGAATGCAAATGCCGAAGGAGGTAAGGTTCTTCATTAGTACTTCAAGATTATTTTCCACAATCGAAATCTCCATCGTTATCTTATTACGTTCTAGGTACACCTATATTAAGTAGGAGGATGACGATGGGCAAGGAGACGATGAAAGCCCTAGAAGTCCGTGTGAATTCCGTCATGGCCGAGCGCCGTAAATCCCATATGCAAACTTTGGGTGCGAAGAACGAATACGGTAACAACAATGTCAGCATCTTGCGAAACCACCGGAACAGCACGGTGAGCATACCCGTGAAGGAGGTGTTCGAGAATGGACAGATAAACAAGGCTTTCGAGGAAGACACGTACGGGAGCCGCACTTCGTTACCAATGCACCCTAGGAATAATGTAAATTGGAAAGGCAGTCTCAATAGGATGTAAGAGTCACTAAGTCGGTACCGTTTGGAGCTTCAAAACCTACTTCGCTTGCATTGTATATGTGTGCAACTTCGGTATAGTCACTGCCAAAATACTCTTGAAATACTCAACCGCAATGTTAAATTCACAATTATTATTTGATTATTGTAGACTATAAGAAAGACTTAACTACTTTAAGCTCAATTTTTTACAAAACTTGATTTATTAATATATTATGTATATTATTTATAGTATTTAAGGTATTGTGATACAATAAAAATATATGTATAGATATTGTTATTCAATTTTTAAATTATAAATTAAATTACGAATTAATTATAGGTATTAGCAAATTAAGCTACGAAGCAGTTCCAGTGTTTCAAACTTTGAAGATCTGAAATTACCCAAACAAACTCGAGGCTGCCACAATGAATGCAATTGCTACATTTGCTAAATTAGAAGACATAGGGGACACAAAAAGGTAGACAAAGGACGACGTCATGTTTGTATAATAAATACTACAATTAACACAAAGAATAGACTTTACGGCTCATCAATTGATTCAAATCTGACAACTCCGCTTCCTCCTCGAACTGTATGAAAATCTATGTTTGTGTCACCACGTTGCAAAAATTGTATGCAACAAGTTGGTAAAGGCAAAGGTCATTCTTCCTGCACTTCCAGTGGATCTCGTGAGAACATGGTGAAACTTATACAAAGCCTTCCAGGAAAACAGCAGGAATAATTTGCTACCTCAGTCCTGAAGAAAATTATAGATCGAAATTTGTAAAATGATAACATACGTTCTAATTACCAAAATGTTAAAGTAAATCTAGCTACTATCTAGTTCGAAATTGGCCTTAAATCCACAACCTGAAAAAGAAATCAGATGCATCGTAGTTTTTCCAATCAATTCTCTTGATAACTTTCGAGTAAATTCTGGTTCGTCCTCCAACCAAATGAAAAACCCACGCAGGTTACAAGTCTGTAGCAGCAAATTATCGGAATCATACTGCGAAGAAATCCAAAATGTTAGAAAACGTGTATAAGTCCGATACCTTTGCATTTACTGTTGAAGATGATAAGAATAAAGAATTGAGGCCTGTTATTTGGGCAGATGCAGATAAGCTATAGACTAAGCTCTAGCAAGATAGCTAGATAAGCTATACCAAGGTGCTGGTTGTTGATTAAAAACAAAATCCAGGAATTTGAAGTGAACAATAGAAATGACACATGTGGAAAATTACTTACATGATGATATACGGAACTATTTGCAGCTAGAATTAACCAATACTTGTAGTTTCTAGCGTAAATCACATGTAGAACGTATGGATGTACTACAATTCCTGAGTATAAGTTGTCTGTGCGAGTACCTGAGCACGACGTACAATGTTAATCGGCCATCATTGAATTTAAAGATAATTCAAGGACAATCGTCGCACTTATACAGAAAGCTAAACTGAATCATGAATAATGTCACATGTCAAAAGCAATGTCACATGTTGCACGTCGGCTTGGCTCTTCCAGGACCTCCAAAGTTAACCATTTCTGTAATAAAGTGGGTACGATTCATTCAATACTTGAGACCGTCCTATTTTATAGTAGCAATCAAAATTAGATGCCGAAAGCAATAAGTATTTTGAAATTCTCAAAAGAGGAGGCAGAAAGACTTACTTGCTGAATACTAAACTAATAATGCATATGTTTGCTGAAAGCAAAATAAATCTTGGCATTAATTTCCACAGATTCCTGGTTACAGGTAAAAGGTGTGCAATTCATATCCAGTTCATCGATTGATACATATAATACAAAGTTATCATACTGTACGATAGATACTACAAAAGCATTGTTACTCCCTTTAGAATATTTTAAATACATAGTTTATCAATTAATTAATCTACTCAAATAAACCTGTCTATAGAACAATAAGCAGCTAGTTTTCTAATGCAATCACAATTTTTTTTAATTAAGCAAATTCTTTCTAACCAAAATGGTCAATTGGCTTGCAATATTAGGCAACTGCATATAAATGAATAAGTTTACAATATGAATGTAGAATGGCAGTCATACACGTTTCTATTGTTACAGCTCTATTTGCAGAACACATAAATAATTACAATATTTTATTTTTATAACTCACAGTTACACAAAATATATTTTTTAATATTTTCCACAATAGTAACTATGGCTAATGTATAGTACTTTATATCTATATATTCAATAAACTTTATATACATCTGAAATAAAATCAGTCTGCATTATCAAAACTAGACTGCAATGAATGTTTATAAATCTTCATTGACAAAAAGATTTAAAGTAATGAGACTCTTACGACTAAATTATGCATTCACGAATAGCATTCTTCTACAATGGAACCAAGAGAATTCACACCATTAGTGCTAATAATCTCATTGGATTTAACGACTTCTGTCCTAATTATGTTGCCCTTCTCGTCCACATCATCGATAGTGATTATGATTTCATTATTAGTTGGCTGGATGACGGTCTTCTCATCAGAAGTGCTGGCCACCTTAAGCACAAAAGAGGGCACACCGTCTTCCCTATCCGGTTCCCTTTTTATGATGTATTTGATGTTCTTCTTGATTGGAGGCTGGAAGGCCATCATCTCCTGCGTCACTTCCAAGCTTTCGTAACGAACCGTTTGCAACCTGTACATTCCATCGCTATCTTGCTTATACCTATAATCAATAACTAATTAGAAAGCGGAACCAATATTATATATAACAATTGTTATAATCACAAGTTTATTAAAAGTTAATTATAAACTAGAGCAAGTTCCAGAAAAGAAAATCAGATGTTCAGTATTAATTCTAGAATCATGATCCAAAATCTTCTGAATTTGTCTTAATTGATTTTTATACTTTACCTGAATCTGGAATGTCCAGAAGGCCAATTAAAGTCATGGTTTTTCATCAAATGCTTAGTCAGGTTTCCCCCCCTTTGAAACTGCTCTGAACAGCAGTGGCACTCATATATTTGCACGATTCCCTGAAACAATTTATAAAATAAATCCAGGATACAACGGCTATTTCTGATGGATATAATAAAACCATTGGACATATCAATTGCGGTATCTTTAAGGACTACACTTCTCTATCTATTGATTAAACGCAATTACCTGTCCATGTACAACTTGGTAGTGCCTTTCCAGTGCATGTGCAGATCTGCATTTGTAATCGCACTCATCGCACTCCATCAACTTCTCAGCACAGTGCGTTGCCAGATGCGTCTCTAAGTTGTATTTGGTAGTACAGCTGCAACAGAAGTATTAAAAGTCACCCCAACGAAATTTATGTGGCTCACCATTGCTCGCAGAGGGTGCATTTGAAAGGTCTTTCGTTTAAGTGCCGCAGTCTTATGTGTTTGGCTACCATCGAGGGCTTCTGAGCGGTCATGTCGCACATGTTACATTTGTAGTGGTTAATGTGCGATCTGATATGGTCTCTGAGTAATCGTTCGGTTGGAAACAGCTTCGAACATTCCGAGCACTGAAAGCTGTGCACTGAAAACACAACAGTGTATACGACGTGTTTCTCTACACAGTGTTATATTTAATTTAATGTTATGATGTACAATGATGCTGAGAAATAAATGGATTTATTATTATTATTATACTGCAAACATTCGGCGCACTAAAAATATGGCGGGCAAACATTTACATGATATGTATTAAAAATATACAAAAATATTTTCGACCATTGAAATCTATGAAGTTCAAATTAAAAAGGGATGGACAAATTTGGTGCTTTCACTTCTAAGAAATTCTCTTTCTCTTCTGACAAAGTCTTGAAATTGAAATAATGATTTTCAAATGGAAGCTAATTCTTACATTCTGTTGGTATCTGGCGTTTCCTGTGGTCGGTAAACTTGGTTTTAGAGGCGAACATCGTTCCACAAGTTGGACATGCAATCGTTTTCTCTTTGGTGTGGCTTCTGACGTGATCCCCAAGTTTGTACTGCGACGTAAATTTTGATCTGCAAGCTACCACACGCTACCATAAAGTCATAACAGATTGAGCTGCTAATACCTTTCCATTCGCACTTGATAACCTCGTTTTTCTTGCAGTATTTTGGACACTTGTGAATGTGGACTTTGATGTGCGCAAGGTATTCGTGAATCGTTCCGAACAAACTATCACAATCCTTCCATTCACAGCCATAATCGCATTCTATGGCAGGAACTTCATAGCACAAGGACTGGCTGCATTTTGGGAGCTTTGACCGTTCCGCTACATTCTCCCCGACGTTTTTAAGTCTCTCGTGGAACGAGTGGAAAGCCACATGCTTCACAAGGTACATGGGCGCCTTTGCTTTGTGTTTGCATTCTGTAAATCTGCAGCTATAGTTTCCTTGAAAACAAGCAGACATTAATTGTAACTGTTTCATTTCTTGTTAGAAGCCTAATTTGATTATTGATAAAATTTACCATTTTCATCTTCTTCTACCGCTAAGGCATGTTCTTGTGTATGTTCAATGAAAGTTGGGTAGTTATTAAAGCGCTCAAAGCACTCGTTCCAATTGCACACCAAGCAGGTTGGTTCAACGGCTAATCGTACTCCCCTCTGACGCTTCTTTAAAGTCTGCAAATTGGGAAAACTGTTAGATGTTATTGTGTCTACCATCGTCCACCTGTGGTGGGTGGCAATAAAAAAAACATTGGTCGATTTAGTGGCATTCATACAAGCGGAAGAACATGGTCCAGATAAATGCTTCAGAGCACATGGCAACTAATATATAACCTTGGTCCGAAGCTGTTTTCTGTATCTGGTTGGTTAACTAGTGTATATGCATAGAAATCTCGCTTGTAAACGATGATTTTGTCAATTCAATGCAAAGGTCAGTTTTTCATACCAATTATATCAATAAAAAGTATTCAATGATTACAGAATTATAAATAATCTGTTTCAAAAGTCTACTTACTATAGTGTCCTCACAGTCATCATCAATAACCAAATCACATTCGGACTCAGCGGAATACGCACACTTGGCCCCTCTGCTCCCCTCATTAAAATTCCTTAAACTGCGCCTCTCCCTGCTTTTAATCTGTTCAAAAACTTCTTTTAGGCTTCTTGTATCCCCCATTATTTATGAGTGTGAGGTTATGTTTTTCAATTAAAGATTCAAGTGATTATGGTAGTTCAAAAACTGAAACTGCAAGCTATATTTGATCTTCAATGGCACTTGAAACACTTATTTCTTCAATCTGAAAGAGATTTTCATAATTTCAACAATCAAAGGGGTTTTCAAGGGTAATGATGTTGGAGCCATAAATGAAACTCAAAGAATAATGAAACTAACCTTGGTTAACTGAAAATCAGTTAGAAATGCTCATGATATATAATACAATTTTTATATTGAATGAAAATACTATATTCTAAAAAACATAAAAAATGAATATATTATTTAGACAAAATTTACAACAGTAATTCATATCAAATATGGATAAAGTATTACATGTAAAGGCGTATGACATGGACATATTTCATGCAGAGGATCTAGACAGTTTGTTGACCTAAATTTTTATAACTGGGCCACTGATTAATCAATTAGAATATTTGTTTTGAAAAAAATTTCAATGAATGTATGTACACAAAAAGCTTATAAAATATCCTAAAAAATCATAATGGTATAAATCAAAATTCCAGAGCCGTATGCACCACATATAATGTCAATTCACTTACCGATTTTAATGCTTAAATTTCTCCACGTACATCTGAACTTGAAAGTTTTCTGCATTAACCGTATGTACAGGCACAATATCTGGAGATGAATTCGAATCTCTGGAATTCACTGAAATCCATGGATATTCCTACCATAAAAAAATCACTTATATGTTTTTAATCATAAAATCAAATATATATGTGAGAAGCTTACACTATACTTTGAGTCCTCATTGAAAGCCAACACCGAATATGCTGTAGTACACAACTCTATGCGAAACTCTGATTGTGTTGGCAACGAACCTAAATAAACACTAGTCACAGACAGCTTTAAACAAAAAGCTCGCATATCTTCTTTCAATTTCAGAAGCAATGGATCACTAAAATTATATACAAATGCAGAATAATTAAACATGAGGGTGCGGTAATTTCAAGACTCCATAATATAATGACGATATGAACAAAGCATATCAGTTTTCTCAATCGAATAACATAACTACGTTTGTTTAAATTATGATTTGGGGTTTGATCTAATTAACGACGATTCATTATTCTGCTACATTTAGGTTTTATAGTGGCTCTTACCTCTCATGATTATTGTTAATCGTCACAACATCGAACACGTACGACTCGATGACCCTGTTTTGAGCAGTTATAGAAACGTTTAGGCGTCTTAACTGGTTTGCTTTCGCATGATAATGCACTGCTATCAATGACTGAGCAATGTACTCGTTCAGGAGTGGGTGCTCGGACTTATGTACCAGAACTCCGTACTTCTTCTTCCGCACAAATATGGATTCCGGATAGACCTTTCTGGTATACAGTATATTGTGTATGGCAACTTCGAAGAACTCACAGATTATATCCACTATTTCTAAAACAGGTGCTAAAATTAGGAAATGAATAATTAATGGTCTGAACACTCACCAATGGTATCATTAGTGGACATATTTTGAGGTTATAAATTCAAACTGCCGACATGATGATCAGTGTTGCCACAATGAAAAATTCAAATGTACCAAGTGAACATCTAAAAAGATCTAAAAATGTACCAGATCGGTTCAAAAAGTACGAAATTAAATAATGTATTCTTTATTCTTTTTGAGTTTTCATTTATAATGCCATCAAATGAAGATCGTCTGTAGTCATCAAAGCAAATAAAACTAGTTTAATTAAAAAAGGTGTTTTACATTATAAATATTATAAATGTAATACAAGGAATAAAACACAACTAGGTTTTCAAAATAACTGGTAAAATTTTCGAAGTGATTAGTCATTAGGATGCAATATTCACGCATATTATAGCATGCAAAATTATATATTACCGTGCGATCAACAATTATTTAGATATGGGGCGGCTATTACTGTGCTAGTGTTATGGAACCTGCCAGAAAATTTTGAACCAGGACTTGGATATGCATTCCTACAAAATACAGGCCTATCATCAATTGCTGCCATCAGATTTAAAAAAACGTCTTGTCCCTTAGCAGTTTTGAAAATCGTATTTTTGGCGCCTCTATGGCCGTTTCCCCCACCAGTGTGCGCGAACGAGTGCAAGGTTTAAAATATTCATGCTGTGTCAAAATATGTGATTCTTTCTCACTGCAGCAGGCTAATAGACTATAAACTGTTGACCTCGCTTGAAGTGATAAAGTCCTGATTATTTGTCTTAAAACAGTTATCACATGAAAAAAACTAAATAAAATCACATAGATATCTCAATAATTACTATAAATTTCCAGCTTACAATGGTGCTTCTGCTAATAAGTTTTACAGTAGCACTAATTTTTGTGGTTCATAAGTGGGTGAAAAATTACAAGTTCTACAAACATTTGAAATGTTTTCCCTTAGTATCCAAATGGCCTGTCGTTGGAGTGCTCCCCGATTTCTACAACCCCTCAAGCAAGTAAATATGGCCACTGGTGATTATCAATTTTAAATTTATCTTTGTAGATGTTGTCACCAATATTGCTCGATATAGAGCTGACCATGGGCCCAATTTTATGATGGACATCGGACAAAAAATGCTGATTGTGAATGACCCGAAGTTAATGGAGGTTGTTCTCGGATCCAATAAATTGATCACAAAATCGCCTGAATATAAACTTCTTTCTCGTTGGTTTTGGTACTTATAATCTAAATTATTTAAGAGAATAAGAAATTAATGCAACTTATTGTCTTAAGGAAACAAGTGGAGATCGCGCAGGAAAATATTGACACCAGGTTTCCATTACAATATACTGCAGGATTTTGTTGAAGTTTTTAATGAAACAAGCGAAAAATTAATAAATAAATTATATGTAGAATTAGGCAAACCTTCCGTCGATATATACCAACACATTAGTTTACACACGTTAGATATTATTTGTCGTAATTTTAAATTTTCTAAAATAATCTCCTTCTAAAAAAGTCAATTTTAGAAACTGCAATGGGATCGACATTGAACGCACATGATGCCAGTGATTCTAATTACGTGCAAAATGTAAAAGAAATTTGTGATATCATGTATCGTAAATTGTTCTCCGTAACTAATAGAATCGAGTCGTTTTATAAGCTAACAGCAATGTACAAGCGTGAGAAAAATATAATTGATGTACTTCGAGAGTATAGTAACTCTATAATTCAAAAACGTAGAAAAACTCTTGATAATTATATTCAGAATCAAGAAGGCAAAATCGACGAGTTAGGGATGAAGGGAAAACATACATTCTTGGACATTCTTATCTTGTCTAACGTTGATGGCAAGTCATTGACTGACGAGCAAATAAGGGAAGAAGTTGATACGTTTATCTTTGAAGTACGTACTACTTCAATATACAAATATAATAAAATAGTTGATTACTGCGAGGATATTTGAGCAACATATTCATATATCAACACAAATAGCAACATATTCTTATTGGCAACATAATGAGATGATAGCTTTTTGAGACCAGTATTAGTAATATATTTTTTTAGGGACATGACACGACAGCAATTGCCATATGTTTTGCACTTTATAGTCTATCTGTTAATCCAGACGTACAAGTGAGAAAACTAAATAGCATCGGTGTTTCCAAATGTAATCAATGAATACATTTTAGAAAGAAGCATATAACGAAGTCAGAACAATTATTAATAGTCCGGGGTCCTATTATGAACATTTGCAAGGTATGAAATATTTGGAAATGGTAATTAAGGAGACATTAAGGATGTACCCATCGGTTACTGGATTTGCGAGAGAAGTCAATGAAGATATAGAATATTGTGCGTATATTTATATTAGATTACACTTGTAGCATTGAGTACAATTGTACAGTTGTAGCAATGATCTATGAATAGGCATTTTTCAGATGGTGGAATATTACCCAAAGGATTGACCATTGCTTTAATACCATACGTATTGCATAGAGATCCTGAGCTGTACCCAGATCCTGACAAATTTTGCCCAGAGCGATTTTCAATGGAAAACCAGACAACAAGACATCCTTACGCTTACGTTCCATTCAGCGCAGGCCCAAGGAACTGTATAGGTCAGAAGTTTGCCATGCTGGAGATGAAGTCTACAATTTCCAAGATTTTGCTTCATTATGAGCTACTTCCTGCTTCTCCCAAACACGAACCTATACTCATCAGTAAAATTACCATACAATCATTGAATGGTATAAAACTCCAATTCAAGAAGCGATTATTATAGATTTTTAATACATTTATTGCATTTATAAAATAACATGAATTTGCAAACTTGTAGTTTGATGCCATGAATAAATAGACAAACTGAATATGTAGTGTTAAAGTTGTAATTCGCTTCAATTATAAATAAAGCTTATTTTGAAATAAGTACCATAGTTTGTATAAACAATGATATTAATCACTGAATAATCAATTTATTTTCAGTAAATATTGGTTGTTTTCGCAATACTAGCGAAAACACGAGATTGTGTTGTCGTTTAGACTTATTGTGAGAACACATGAAAAATGTAATGTTTAGTTGTTTTTGATAAGGTAATTTCCAATTTAATCAGAGTTCAATTGATAACAGCAATTAGTATTGCAATATTTGCATTATCAATGTTATCTTTACAGATGCTCTTAGTAAGTTGCTTTGATACAAATCTGATAGTGGGTCCAATTACAAGATCAATATCGGCGAAAAAATGCAACTGTTTTAGAAAACCGACGATGTTAATAAATTGGAAGTGGAATTTGAGAAACAATGCATGCACAATGCAAACAATGCAAATCAGCTTGTACCACTAAACAACTTCCTGATCTGTGGAAAAGTATTTTTCAGATGGTAGAATATTGCCTAAAAGTTAACTTTAGTACCTTACATAATACATGAAGATTATGACCTGTACCCAGATCCAGAAAAGTTGGGCCCTGAGTAATTTTCAATGGAAAATCAATTAATTGTATCTTTACGGACTTTATGGAGTGCTCTTACATGTGTGATAGCCCAAAGAACGATTTTATTATTCGCATATTTAATCACGTTCATGATTGGAGGTGGACCAATCAGTTCCTGGATTTGAAGAAAGAAGTCACTGAAGATATTGTGTATTGTACATATATTTATATTTGATTGCACTTGTAGCATTGAGTATAATTGTACAATTGTAGCAATGATCTATGAAAAGGCTTTGTTCAGATGGTGGAATATTTCCCACAAGATTAACCATTGCTTTAATATCATACGTATTGTATAGAAATCCAATTGTAAAATTGTACAATTGTAGCAAAGATCTATAAAAAGGCATTTTTCAGATGGTAGAATATTGACCAAACGATTTACCATTGCTTTAATACCATACGTATTGAAGAGAAATCCTGAGCTGTACCCAGATCCAGACAAGTTCTGCTCAGAACTATATTCATGCGAGATTCATGATGAATTCTTGAGAGATTTATCTTCGAATACGTTCGAAAAAACAAAATCCCGAAATTTAACTTTTATATTATCTTTTTCGTGTTGAAAGATTTGTTTTTATTCTCTCTAAAATAATACTCCGAGTACTTTGCTAATTGTTAAAGAAACTTATTGAAATTAACATGAAAACTATAAATGAAGGTTTTTTTATTGTAATGGCGTTTATTTGACAGTTGAGTAATCAATGAGGTTCCTGATCACTAGGAATTATTATTAAATTATTTGTAAGCAATAGTGACAGTGTCATAATTCATTAACTTGGGAACAAATAATTAATTTAATATTATTAAGTGACATTAATTGCAATCTGGTCTACGTCTGGACTAATTGCAATGCACTTGTTTTCTGCTTAGTAAGTAATTAATAAATTAGCAGAAAACTTATTTAATTTGCGTTGCTTTACATACTTTATTTAAAAATAATTTTACGGTTAATTATATACAGTCAAGTTATAATTAGTATGTTTCACGAACTTATCAACGCACTGTTTTTAAGCTGGACACAGTTTTAATGTAGAGGATGTTGAATTGTTATAACAATGTACAAATTTGAAAATACAATGTAGCGATTTATATGACAATTTAATTCATACACTAAAAATTCCACAAGCAGCGGTGTTTTTGTTATTATGACAGCGAAAAAAGTTTGCCATAACTTTTCCAGCGACAAATAAAAACGGAACCTAAAGTTTGAAAGCGTCTGATTTTAGTAGTTCTGCATCATCAATCTCTAGCAACACTGGCATGACAACCAATATTGTAAACAATTTTTTCTCAAACTTTCGTTGTCAGAAAAGTATCTAATCTGTGAAAATGTTGCGATTTGGAGAGTCTTCGATTGAAGAAATTGAAAAAGTCATCAACAATAATGTGCCTCGCAATACTGTGAATTTAACTACGTCAATTTGGCGACGATTTACGCTGCTTAACAAAAGACACGAAAGTTCTGAAAATGAAGTTGTTTATAAGAATTGTGTTTTAAACAATTATACTCCGTTAATTTCAATAAACTAATTTACACCTTATTTGTTAATTTAGTGATTTACGTATTCATTAAATTGTCTTAGCAATTACACTTACAATTACACAATATTTTTTGGTCGAAGTAAACTTGACATTTATAATTTGAGTTTTGTTGCCTTTAGGCAATTTAACTAAAAAAATCCCAGAAAAACATACTCTTCATTTTTCAAAAGCAGTTTTTTTCGTTTAATTGCCCAAAGGCAACAAAATTCTCATTGAAATGTCAAGTTTACTTCGACCAAAAAAGCTCTCGTGTAATTATAAGTGAAAAAACTCCACCGTTTGTAAATAATTTGCCGCCTTTAACTAATACAAATTTAATTTTTTATACAGGTTTCTTCACTTAATCTATCAAATTTTGAGAAATTTTAATACATTCACTACCAACATCTACTGAAGATTGAAATATACATTTAGCTAATAAAATTCATCCTCGTGAATTATAGCCTACATTATATGCTCGTTAAATAATATACTATTTTTAGTTTGTATAATTTCATTATTACTATCATAATTGCACTGTCGTATCAGTTGGACCGGTGGTTCCCAAAATTTTTTGAGTCGAGGCGCCCTTTTTAAACTATTGTTCAAATTGTACAAATCTGACTATGACGGAAAGGCTTACGGCCGATACCCTAATAAAGATTGACCTCTGTCTAACTATAATAAAGAATTAGTTTTACGATTAGACCTTTCAATTGCAGGACCAGAAATATACAATATTTTCCCAATTGTGATGCAGAACACACAAATTTTAATACACGAATTCGTCTTGCTTTAAATAATGTTATAAAAACGAACATTGTACGTCAATAAAGTAATTAAATTATTCAGATTGTACGGTAGCTAATTTTAGATTAATTACCCGTAAAAAAATAATTGGTTTCTACAAGTGCTATTATGTTTTTAATATATCGAGGTAATTATCTCAGTGACGTTCGTATAATTATTGCAGTCTCGCATTTTTTGTGTATCACTTTTGCACTTCATTATAAAATATCTGATGTGGGCGAGACAAAATATTTTGTTAATTAATATGAGAAAATGTAATTATGTAACTAGCTAGTCATATTTATGTGTGGCCAATTATTGCCGTTCCTTCTATCTAGAAGTTGAGTATTACGTTATGCCAATATTTGCAAGGCTCTTTGATCTCTGATGCAACGTAACAAAAAAGAATTATAGATTAGTTGATGTCGGTCTGGAAACGATTCCTACTAATTTCATTGTCAATAGCATAATACTATAATTGTAACACAAATTCAGATACAATAAGAAAAATATAATATGATTATTAAGATTAAGACAAAATAAGATATTTTTAATGCAGATAAGATAAGGTATATCCAAATATAACTTTTGAATCACATGGAAACATTTACATCGAAGTTATATTCTTAATTTGTGTGTAATAATTTTATTTGTGTTAGAGTTTGCACTTACACAGGTCAAAAATGCAATAAAATATACAATGGACATAAAATATTCTTGGATTATTCACGATTATTCATGGGTTTAATATAATAATATTTATCCGCATATTTTTATACCTTATTTGATTTAAGGTGTCCATAAATATAGACAATAGAAATCATGATTTGGCCTCACATGGAAACATTTATATTTATTTCTCAAGATAAGTATACCATAATTGACCATCCGGTTAAAAACCGCTTTATATTGTCGTTTAAGAAAATAGAACCAACGAGTACAGATTATAAGTCGGAGCCTTAACTCAATGCGGCGCATGGACCGCTTTAGAATATTTATTAACCATTTTGATAAATAACAATGTAAAAATAAATGCTAATATGTAATTATCATGTGTAAATCATTTAGTTTTTACTTTATTATCAAGCAAAACATAAATAAAAACGATAACTCAAAATTATCAATTATGTGCCTTATCACATTAGCACTTGCTTTTTATTTCAGAGTACAGTTTCTGCGACAATTACCATTGCAGTAGAATTAAGCAAACTGTCTTCATTAAGAAGTTTTTACTTCGTAAGAAGTATGTTCGTTTTAATGTCCGTAACAATAATAGTGATATATGTGGTTCGAAAATTTGTACAAAACTGTAAATATTACTATCATTTACGTTGCTTCCCAAAAGTACATGGGTGGCCAATAATTGGAGTCATGCCTGACTACTACGATCCAAAACGTGTGTACAACAATTTAAGTTACATTTAGAGGGATACCAATTTTTTATATTACGCCAAAGTTTCATTACTAACTTAAATACTCTTTCAATTTTGAGAGAGCTAAATTTAGGTTTTCAGAATCTTTTCCTTTTTAGTAGTATGAACATTTATTCCATATACACCGGGTGATTCAGACCACCTCTCCCAGGCCTTTTTCTCGGTAATGTGACGTCTTAGAAGTTCGGGAGAAAAAATATCATAACAAAAGCCCACCTGAAGAATTTAATGGAGGTTGTTTCGATTTCCGGAAGTAACCGGAAGTAGGCGTAACTGCACTCAACTTCAGAATTTTGAATGGGAACCTAGGTCGTATGTTACATCGTTGGATAGCTATTTTAAAAAGAAATACATTTTGTAAGAACACTTTTTTTTATAAATAACATACTTAACGGAATAAACATTAATGTGTCGGGCACCCGACAATATTAATAATAATTTATAATATTCGAATAAGGCTGCAAAAATGTTCCAATCAAGGTAGTAGACACTTTGAGCATTTATGAAACTTATTGTTTAAATTATTTGTGTATATTTTATTTTAATATTAAGGTTTTCATCAAGTTTAAGGTTTTATTGATTAATTTGTTTTATTTACAAAAACTATTCCTTTAAAAATCGTTTATTTCTGGTTTCTCTTAAAAAGAAAAATAGTTTCTTCTAGAATGGCTTAGGTTCCTATTTAAAATTCTGAATTTGAGTACAGTTACGCCTACTTCCGGTAACTTTCGAGAATCGGAACTACCGCCATTAAATTCATCAGGTAGGCTTAAGTCGTTCTATTTTGTTTCGAAACCTCTATGACGTCATTCTTTCGGGAACATCGTCTAGGCTGGATGCCCGACACATTAATGTTTATTCCGTTAAGTATGTCATTTATAAAAAAACTTTTCTTACAAAATATGTCTCTTTTTAAAATACCTATCCAACGATGTCACATACGACCTAGGTTCCCATTCAAAATTCTGAAGTTGAGTGCAGTTACGCCTACTTCCGGTTACTTCCGGAAATCGAAACAACCTCCATAAAATTCTTCGGGTAGGCTTTTGTCATGATATTTTTTTCCCGAACTACTAAGACGTCACATTACCGAGAAAAAGGCTTGGGACGTGTGTTTTGAATCACCCTGTATATAATTTACAATATGCTTAATATACATAACATAACTACATTTATAGATGATGTGATACATGATATATGGAATGGGCTATCAACTATCGTCTTTCCTTTTTATTTTTTTAATTATACAAACTCTTTGCGAGATATGAAATATTTTATGTTTCAAAACCAAGCATCTCTCTTAATTGTTTCATATTGCAAAATTACCGATACAAAATTATAAATGATATTTATTTTTTATATATTATTTAAATACCTACATGTAAACGATATGTTGCTTGCACACATATATAGGTCATGAGGGTACAAATAATATTAATAATATCAGCTTTGACATTAAAACAAATAGTAATTAAAATACATTATTACTTAGTTGAATTTTTTGATTGATCATTTATTTGCATGCTATAACTGACTAAAAAACTGTAGAACGAGAAAAATAGGAATAATTGATCATTAAAATAGTTAATTATATCACCTACCATAATTGTCTCGTCGCATAGTACCTTAATCAATTAGATTAATAGTCATAACAACAATTTACATGATGATGTGAAGTTTGTTATACTATACAATCAATTAGATTAATAATCATAATAATTATTTACATGATGATACATTATAAATATTCCTAAGTCCTAAGTCCTAATTTATTATTATTATTATTATTATTATATTAAATTATAACTATAAAACAGTTGATGCATCTAGTTTAACTTTCTTCAACTTGAATTATTTTAGATGCTCTTTCAAATTCAATGAAATATGCAGAGAAGTATGGGCCTAACATTTTGCTCAATATTGGAGAGGAAATTCTTGTCATCACAGAGCCTAAATTAATGGAAGTGGTTTTGAATTCCCAGAAAGTGTTAACCAAGTCCCCAGAGTACAGATTAGCTAATTTGTGGTTAGGGAATGGGCTACTAACCAGCACTGGTAATTGAATTGCTAATGTATTTCATGGCGTAATTTTCAGATTTTTAAGGTGCAAAGTGGAGGAGCCACAGAAAACTTTTAACTCCATCATTTCACTATAATATATTAAAAGATTTTGTCGATGTCTTCAACGAGTCGAGTGAAAAATTAGTGAAAAAATTGCGGATGGAGTTGGGGACACAATCTTTTGATCTATACAAATATATAACTCTACACACTTTGGATATCATTTGCGGTACATAGTACAAACTTATTAATATGCACAAGTGATGGTACTGCATGGCTCCAGTGTTTATCAGCTCTATCAGTTTATCAGTTTATCGCATTGAATGTTTTAACGAGATTTCAGTCTCAATGTATAATTCTAATTGGAATGCTTGTTAATTGGAATTCATGGTTAAAAAAAACAAAAATAATTTTATTACAATCTGATACAAAAATGAAACCAGTTACTACGTATTTTATCACTTTATTAGGTGATAAAAAACGTAGTATCGTGTTTCATTTTTGTATCATCATGATTAATTATCACATAGTAACGGCTTCCTCCATCAACTTTATTATTACAATCTTACTATAACATAGTACATACATAGTACATACATCTTATTACATCTTATTACATCTTATTACATCTTATTACATCTTATTACATCTTATTACATCTTATTACATCTTATTACATATTATTACATCTTATTACAAAATATTATTGAAAATTGTTGAAACCAGGCCTAAGCATATTGATACTAAACCTTTTCAACTTCAAGATGGCACTAGTCACAATCAAGTTGGCATTAACCAATATCAATTAGGCATTAATCATTATAAATTTGGCATTAATCAAAACCATGTCGGTATAGTTGTTCATTAAACATGAATTTGTTTAATGCCAACATGGTTTTAATTAATGCCAAATTGATATTGATTAATGTCAACATGACTGTGATTAGTGATAAGTTGAAGTTGAAAAGGTATAGTTGTTGATGATATTATAGCATTTCTTATAGAAAATCCGCAAAATGTTACAGCACGAGCTACGGTATTCCATGGAATTGGGGATCAAACATATGAAATTTCATTTTTCAAAATAATTGAATACCTGTGAAATATATGGTATTCCATGGAATTCGGGATTAAGATATGAAATTTCATTTTTCAAAATAATTGTTACCTTTGGAATATAGGAATTGATCACTAATTAATTTAAGATCATTAATCTAGTCTAATGTGCCATTGGATTTGCTCACTTAAATGGTATCAGACGAATCGTAATAGACACGCTAGTTAGTCAATATCTTAAAACCTTTGATCGGTCTCAAAAGCCATTGTGAATATATTTATGGATGGAAGATATAGCAAGTTTTTAACAAAATAACTGAAAACCATTGAGAGTAATCTTTTAAATGAAACATAGCATGTCCTGGCAGAAACCTAATAGTAACTTTATACAACAACTGAAGGGCAATTTTGATCAAAACTGAACCTCTGCAAAATACTAGATGCAGCAAAATAATATAAATCATGATAAAAATTATTTTAGAAACGGCAATGGGGTGTACAGCAAATGCACAGGATGATGAAAACTCAGTATTCGTAAAAAGTGTAGAAGCCATTTGCGAGATTATGTATTCAAAAACGTTCTCGATAACCGGAAGATTGGACTGGCTGTATCCCTACACAAAAATGTACAAACGTGAGGTGCAAGTGGTCAAAGAACTACACAGTTACAGCAACTCGATTATTAAAAACCGAAGAAAGATGCTGCTTAGAAGCGATGCCGTTCAAATTGACCAGTTTGGAATGAAAGGCAAACACACGTTCCTCGACATATTACTTTTATCAAGTGTTAATGGAATACCCCTAACTGATGAAGAGATAAGGGAGGAAGTGGATACATTCATATTTGAGGTTTGGTAATCTTTTAGGCTCAGTCAAATTAACTTGCTGAATGACAGCCATGGAAACTAACCATCGAGTAAAGTTAATCGGAGACTATAAAAAAGGGCCGCTCTAAGGTGTAGTAATTATTACCATGATTGATTTTAGGGACATGATACTACGGCAGTGGCTATATGTTTTGCATTGTACTGCCTGAGTAACAACGCCGATATTCAGGTGAGGATAATATTGTATGTTTATTTAAATTGTTTTAAGTGCATAGTAATAAGGCCGTACAATAACAATAATACTAAGTATCTATATAAAATAATCATTCGTAGAAGAAAACTTTCGAGGAAGTAAAACAAATTGTAGAAGATAATTCAGGATGGAGCTACGAAAGTCTTCAAAATATGAAGTATTTAGAAATGGTTATTAAAGAAACGCTTAGGCTTTATCCATCAGTACCAGTATTTGGTAGAATTGTTACCGAGGACATTAAATATGGTGAGTCATAGAATTTTATGTACTCAAATATATTAAATGGCAAAGTACACATAATCGTACCATAATAATTGTACATTTATTGAGTAGATTTAGTAATAACACATACCGTTGTAACTATCAATCAACGTCATATTAAATATACAATTTAGGATTCTAAACTATTTAATGAAAAATAAACAATATGAATAATGTAACGAAGTTTTCCAACTTATATGTCACTAGCAGAAAAGTTTAAATTAAAAAAATATATAATTATATAATTTGTGCCTAAATAATTGAGAATAATTTAGGATCTATAGCAAATATGTATCCACTAAATATAATGTATTTTACTTTATTATTATTTATTAGTGTGATATGTATGGACCGTATAAGTTATGTATATACCTCTGGGTTCTATGAACATGATATTTCAGAAAAAAATTAACCATTTTTGTGTCCTATTTTGTTCAGTTAATATTGTTTTTAGGTCAAAGTTGTAATGTTATTGCATATATTATAATAATAATTACTATTAATACTTTAAAGTATGTATTTGTAATGTCTTGGTAAAAACTTTGTTTCAGAGGGAGGAATTTTGCCTAAAGGATTAATAGTAGGCTTGGTGCCTTATGTGATGCACAGAAATCCTGATATATACGAAGATCCCGAAAAATTTTGTCCTGAACGATTTTTACCAAAAAATGTAACAGAGCGACACCCGTATTCTTACGTTTCTTTCAGCGCAGGGCCGAGAAACTGCATAGGCCAGAAGTTTGCAATGCTGGAGCTGAAGTCGACAATTTCTAAGATTTTGCTTTCATACGAACTACTTCCAGCCTTTCCCGAACATAAGCTTAAAATGACAACAAAAGTTACATTGCAATCATTAAGCGGAATAAATATTCAATTGAAAGAAAGAGGGTTATGAAAATTTGTTGAGCTGTGTAATTGATGATTATATTGCATTATTAATAACAGATTCTTATTCTCAATATTTCCCCCATATCCAGAATTCCTGGCATTTGGGTTCAAGATTCACCCCATATAAATTGTATATAAAAAGGCCTAAACTGAACGTGGCGGGCGCGTGTTTTTTAAGCAAAATAACTAGTAAATGGGGCTTAGTAACTTGAACAAATATTAAATATGTTGTTATTCGTAAAACAATTTTGGATGAGTGGTACCCGAAAGAATATATTAAAGTTTACTACTGTATATGCAATAGTAAATATAGTATATAGCTACAAGTAAGCATTTCTGACAAATTGTGGCTTTAGTAACTTTCATCAGAAAACGAAACAGAAGTTTGCCATGGTATGATTTTGATTCGCAACGAATTACCTCTTGCCTATGCAAAGTTCACACTTGATGTAATTATTGAACAAAGTAAAGGAGCAATATAAAAGAAATATTAATAACGATAAGTAATTTTTATGTGAAATGTTAAAGCTGAACGTTCACCAGACAGGTGCGGTGGCATAGTGTAGGGCCAACCAATGAAAACTGCGTTTTGCGCCGATGTATTAGGCGCTCAGCTTTAAATGGAATTTTCTTAATTTATTTCCATGAGACGCTCATTTTTAAAAAGTAGTTTAATTCATAAAAGCAACGCTTTTATAATTCCGAATTAATTAATGTAATTAGCTAAAATTTCTATTAAAACGTATTAATGACAGCTGCACATTCCGGGCAATAGAGTATATATATACCTTGTGTTTCAATGATAGCTTGTTAGTATTGTTGACACCCGTCTATCATCACCGAAGAATAATGATTCTTATACTATTTGTGACATGTTTGATCTTAATGTTAACCTGGCTCACAATAAAACGGTATAAATACCTTTCTCATTTAAAGTGTTTCCCTCAACCAAAGGGATGGCCAGTGATTGGAGTTCTTCTTGATTTCCTCGATCCTGAGAGAAAGTATTTGTCTATTATTGCAGTTCACATGTTTAACGGTAGAAATATTTTTAGAAGGTATAACGGGCTTGCATAATATATTCAAGAAATGTGGTCCAAATTTTTTTGTAACTGCGGGTGGCTTGGAATTGCTTGTACTGTGTGAGCCCAAGTTTGCAGAAATAATTTTGGGATCCAATAAACTGCTCGATAAGAGTTCGGAATATAAGTTTTTTGCATCCTGGTTCGGCGAAGGTTTGTTAACAAGCACAGGTATTTCAAATTTTAATAAAATTAATTATTATAATTAATATGTTTCAAAATTGCGATAGACATTATATAAATATGGTAACATGTTCATCACAATGGGTTGGTGATCACATGGTAAACTAAACAACTATACCATATTAAATTTTGTGCTAGAATTATTACAACAATATATTCACCTCTTGAAAGCTAAGAAACTATAATCATATTGTTAAATTTTTTCTTATTATTTAAATAATTGAGCTGTTTCGAAGGGCTTATGTCCTATGCCATAATAATCAATTTCTTTATAGGGAGGAAATGGAGGAGTCACAGGAAGATCTTAACTCCTGCTTTCCACTTCAATATCCTACAGGACTTTATAAATATTTTTGAAAAATCAAGCGACAAATTAGTGCTAAAATTAGCTGCAGAAAAGGGCAAAGACTCTTTTGATATCTACAAATATATGACGTTGCACACATTAGATATAATTTGTGGTAAGAAATTTAGTAATTAGTTGAAAAAATATGTGTTGAATGAAATATTTTATTATACATCACGTGAACAATGTATGTAAAATGTATTGCAATTTAGAGACAGCAATGGGAACTGAAATGAATGCACAAGATGATGGAAATTCCAGTTATGTACAGAGTGTAAAAATCATGTGCGACTTAATATACCAAAGGTCCTTCAGCATTTTTTCACGGATCGATTTAATATACATGCTTACACCAAACTATCAGAATGAAAAACGTGCCTTGAAAATCTTAAACGATTACAGCTATAACATAATTAGAAAGCGAAGAGCTGTGTTGCTAGGAAGCAATGACAAAATAAAGAATGATTTTGGGATGAAAGGCAAAACGACTTTTCTGGATCTGTTACTCATGTCAATCGTGGATGGCGAATATTTAAGTGATAAAGATATTAGGGAGGAAGTTGAGACCTTTATATTTGAGGTATGTTCAAGTTTTATTATTTTAAATAGCACTGAAATAATATTTTAATTAGTGCTTAGTATAGTAGTGGCCAATTAAGATTCTAACACTTTTTTTGTGTATATATCCGCTGAGGCTTAAGACTGGAGGTAAACGTAATTGAGCTTTAAGAAAACTGAAACTTTCATATATGACACTATGTTTTGCAAAAACTTTAGTATTGATTTTCTTTCAGGGACATGACACCACTGCTGTGGCTATTTGCTTCTGCCTTCACGATCTCAGCAAACACAAAGGCATACAAGTAAGAAATAAAAAATGTTATTTAATCCCTTTATTATCTGTAGCACATAACAATTTTTTTATTTGTAATTCCGAAATTCAAATTTTAGTTAGTATACTGTATAAAAGTATGACAGCCTGTATAATCTCTACATTTTTGATATAGGATAAAGTATATGAAGAAATTAAAACCAGCGTAGATATGCATAGCGAAAAAGCTTGCAATTATGAGAATCTTACAAATATGAAATATTTGGAAATGGTCATTAAGGAATCGCTTAGACTTCATCCATCGGTCCCTATTTTTGCAAGAACCCTCATGGAAGATACATATTATGGTGCGTTCTTTTGTTATTAGCCTGGACCTATCTAATGGTCCAAATACAAAAACTTATAGATTATCTTGATTACACTTCTATTATCTATGCTATTATTACAAATAATAAATTACTAACTTTAAATCATTTCAGATGGAGGCATGCTGCCTAAAGGCCTAGAAGTAGCAGTCTCGCCTTTCCTAACTCATCGAATTCCAGAGTTGTATCCAGACCCTGACAACTATTGTCCTGAGAGATTCTCGACTGAAAACCAAACAAAGCGCCATCCTTATGCATACATTCCATTCAGTGCAGGACCCAGGAACTGCATAGGCCAGAAATTCGCAATGCTGGAGATGAAGACGACTATTTCAAAAATTCTAATGCGTTACGAAATCCTTCCAGCTTATCCGGAACACAACGTGCGTCTCCTAGCCAAGGTGACAATGCAGTCAGGAAACGGATTTCATATTCAATTAAAGGATCGCAAGTAGAAGATGGTAGATGTTCCAACAGACCATCAAAATAATTTCACACAAATAAAATCTGTTAAATTAGGTTACGTGTGGTTAAAATAGTTTAGCTGTTAAATAGAAATGTGTACCAACATATGTATATGTAGGTATATGAAGTATTTCCCATATATGTGTGATAAGCCATCGATATGTGGAAATGGTGTATTGTAAAATGCTTCAAAACAATCCTCAAACCGTTACTAATACAATGTATGTATGTATTATTACGTTAAGGTGTCTAAACTATGTATTGAAATATATTTTGTGACACCTACAATGCAATCTCTATTATTGGATCTATTTTATAATGAATACAAAGTAGAGGAATCATTTCGAAGGGGTAGTACACAAATGTTGTAAGTACACTTTCCGATGAAATTGTGTTAAATGCATAAAAATGTATTAAAAGTGATGAGCAAATAAAATAAATTCATTTATTTTCTTTAAAAACATAATTTATTTCTACTACATGTACAATGTACATATATATATATATATATATATATATATATATATATATATATATATATATATATATATATATTAACATGATGTCCCAAGTGAATCCCCCCTCTCGCCATCATTTGCAAAATTGTCATTTTTTTTATTGATATGTGATGACCATGCAAACGTGATAAAAGCGCTGGTGATATAAACAATAAATATATGGTACATTTCATATTATTTGCATTAATAATCAGTAATTATTAATCGTAATTAAAATTTGAATAGAGATACACTATTCGCAGAAATAGTTATTTACTACTCTGACAAATTGTACACTGAGCAATTTTTATAAAAAAATTTAGCAAAAACAGGGGCAAAACAAAACCTCTATACCACGTCCACATTCGACGCATTCGTTGAATAAAATGAAGGTTCAATATAAGAAACAAATTAATAATTAGTAACAATAAGTAGACGAGCATTATTTATAATTATCGGTTAATTATAATTACGTTCATGCAAGAGAGTATATATACCTTGTATTTCAAAGATACATTGTTAGTTATGTTAGTTATTGTTCACCGTCACCCTACGTTAACCGAAGAATAATGATTCTTATACTATTTGTGACGTGTTTGATCCTACTGTTATCCTGGCTATCTATAAAAAGGTATAAATACCTTTCTCATTTAAAGTGTTTCCCTCGACCAAAGGGATGGCCAGTGATTGGGGTTCTACTTGATTTCATCGATCCAGAGAGAAAGTATTTGTCTATTATTGTAGTTCACATGTTTAACGGTAGTAATAATTTTAGAAGGCATAACGGTCTTGCATAATATTTTCAAGAAATGTGGTCCAAATTTTTTATTGACTGCGGGTGGCTTGGAATTGCTTGTACTGTGTGAGCCCAAGTTTGCTGAACTGATTTTGGGATCCAGTAAAGTGCTAGATAAGAGTTCGGAGTATAAGTATTTTGCATCCTGGTTTGGCGATGGTTTGTTAACAAGCACAGGTATTTCAAATTTTAATCAAATTAATTATTATAATTAAATCATTTCATAATATCGATAGATATGATATAAATATGGTAACATGTTCATCACAATGGGTGGGTGATCACATGGTAAACTAAACAACTATACCATATTAAATTTTGTGCTGGAATTATTACAAAAATATATTCACTTTTCTGAAAACTATCAAACTATAATCATATTCTTATCATTATTCTTATTATTTAAATAATTGAGCTGTTGGGATGGACTTGTTTCCTATGCCATGATAATCAATTTCTTTAAAGGGAGGAAATGGAGGAGTCATAGGAAGATGTTAACTCCCGCTTTCCACTTCAATATCTTACAGGACTTTATAAATATTTTTGAAAAATCAAGCGACAAATTAGTGCTAAAATTAGCTGCAGAAAAGAGCAAAGACTCTTTTGATATCTATAAATATATGACGTTGCACACATTAGATATAATTTGTGGTAAGAAATTTAGTAATTAGTTGAAAAAATATGTGTTGAATGAAATATTTTATTATACATCATGTGAACAATGTATGTAAAATGTATTGTAATTTAGAGACAGCAATGGGAACTGCAATGAATGCACAAGTTGATGAAAATTCCAGTTTTGTACAGGGTGTAAAAATCATGTGCGACTTATTATACGAAAGGTGCTTCAGCATTTTTTCACGCATTGATTTAATATACATGCTTACACCAAACTACCAGAAAGAAAAACGTACCGTGAAAATTTTAAACGACTATTGCTACAACATAATTAGAAAGCGAAGAGCTTTGTTGCTAGGAAGCAATGATAAAATAAAGAATGATTATGGGATGAAAGGCAGAACCACTTTTCTGGATCTGTTACTCATGTCAACTGTGGATGGCGAATATTTAAGTGATAATGATATTAGGGAGCAAGTACAGACATTTATATTTGGGGTATATTCAAGTTTTATTACTTTAAATGCACTGAAATGATATTTTAATTAGTGCTTAGTATAGTAGTAGCCACTTAAGTTTCTAACACTTTTTTGTGTGTATATCCGCTGTGGTTTAAGACTTAAGGTAAAAGTATTTGGGCTTTAAGCAAACTAAAACTTTCATATATGACACTATGTTTTGCAAAACTCAGATATTGATTTTCTTTCAGGGACATGACACCACTGCTGTGGCTCTTTGCTTCTGCCTGCATGATCTCAGCAAACACAAAGACATACAAGTAAGATGTGAGAAATGTTATTTAAGCCCTTTATTATCAGTAGTACACAGCAGTAGTTTTGCTTGCAGTACCGAAATTCAAACTGTAGTTAGAATACTGTATAAAAGTACGAAGTACTGTAACATTACTGTATGTAGTTAGTACAATGTATTAAAGTATGACGCCTGCATAATCTCTAAATTTTTGATATAGGATAAAGTATATGAAGAAATTCAAACCACCTTAGATATGCTTAGCGAAAAAGCTTGCAATTATGAGAATCTTGCAAATATGAAATATTTGGAAATGGTCATTAAGGAATCGCTTAGACTTCATCCATCGGTACCTATTGTTGCAAGAAGCCTCGCGGAAGATATATATTATGGTGCGTTGTTTTGTTATTAGCGCGAGAGGCCCGACCTATCTAATAGTCCAAATATGAAAACTTATAGACTATCTTGATTATACTTCTATTATTTGGGCTATTATTACAAATTATAGCTACTAACTTTAAATCATTTTAGATGGAGGCATGCTGCCGAAAGGCCTACAAGTAGCAGTCTCGCCTTTCCTAACTCATCGAATTCCAGAGTTATATCCAGACCCTGACAAGTATTGTCCTGAGAGATTTTCGATTGAACACCAAACAAAGCGTCATCCTTATGCATACATGCCATTCAGTGCAGGACCCAGAAACTGCATAGGCCAGAAATTCGCAATGCTGGAGTTGAAGACGACGATATCAAAAATTCTAATGCGTTACGAAATATTTCCAGCTTATCCGGAACACAATGTGCGTCTCGTAGCCAAGGTGACACTTCAGTCAGGAAACGGATTTCATATTCAATTAAAGGATCGTAAGTAGAAGTTGGCAGATATTCCAACAGACCATCAAAATAATTTAACACAAATAAAATCTGTTAAATTAGGTTAAGTGTGGTTAAAATAATTTAGTTGTTAATGCCTAGTTATAGTTATTTTATTTACTGTACATATATAATAGTTTGGGCAATAATATATTTTGCAATTAAATGATTAAATATATATATATATATATATAAACAATCTTTATTAGACTTATGATTAAATATTTTCTGAGAACTAACATATATATATATATATATATATATATATATATATATATATATATATATATATGTATAACCTAACCTAACCTATATAACAAACTACCTTCTCCTATAAAACATACAACTAACGTCTACAAATTTAAAACCATGCTAAAACAATTTTTGATAGACAAGGAGTATTATACTGTGAGTGAATTCATCTGTGATAATCTGTAATTATTCCTATGTGTCATTTAAAACAAAAAAAAACTGTTACGTCATAATGAGTACGATGTATTTATTTCTATATGTTAAACAATTTTTTGTTTCTGTCTTTTGTTTCTTATTGTCTGACTTATCACATCTGTAAAAAACAGCTACGTGAATAAAATACTTATTATTATTATTATTATTATTATATATGTGTGTTAGCTTACAAATACGTCAAATGCGATTTAATAAATGTATTAATGAGACACGTATAATAGAAATGTGTACCAACATATGTTTATGTAGGTATATGAAGCATTTATCATATATGTGTGCTAAGCCATCGATAAGTGGAATATTATAATACAATTAAATGTTGTTATTAGTTGAAATAAATTATGTTTTTAAAGAAAATAATTGAATTTATTTTATTTGCTTATCACTTTTAATAAATCTCTACGCATTTAACAAAATTTCATCGGAAAGTGTACTTACAAGATTTGTGCACTACAAAATCGAAATGATTCCTCTACTTTGTAATTATTTATAAAATAGACCCAATAATAGAGATTGCATTACACCATCGAAATGATTTCTCTACTTTGTAATTAATTATAAAATAGACCCAATAATAGAGATTGCATTAACATGTTATTTGAATTTAATTCAATGAACACTTTTGCACTTTATTTGCACTTAATTCCAGAATTAGTGCATCAAATCATATTGTATTTATAATGACTGAAAAGCATTTTTCAATAGCTTTCCAACGATGTATTACAAGTAGGGGAGTGCCATTTTAATTTTTTAGATGGAGATGGCTGTGGCTTAAAGGGTGAGTAGGGGGTCGATACTACTAAAGCCATTTTGGTTGCCCTACGAACCATCCAAACTGTTTTGAGTAATTTTAGAATTAATCAAGTGTTCTATGAAAAAAGTCGATGGCAAGTTTTCAAATCGACACTCTGTATGTACAATGTACATATAGATATTATACAGGATGTTCCAAATAAATCCCCCATCCCACCATCATTTGCAAAATTGTCAATTCTGTTGATTGATATGTGATGACCATGTAACTCGATAAAAGTGCTAGTGATCAATATAAACAATAATTATATGGTACATTTCATATTATTCGTATTAATAATCAGTAATTATTAATCGTAATTAAATTTTGAATAGAGATATACTATCCGCAGAAATAGTTATTTACGTAACCAGTAATATTTTACGATCACGCGAGTACAAACACGAGTCAAACCATATCGCATATTTCGTAACGTGTTACGTACAAAACTTTATTTAATTCCGCCAGAATTATTTAATCTACTATTTGATAAGAACGTTCCTTACTACATCACAAAATCAGATCACCTTATACCTATGGTTTCTACGGAAACATCATTGCACTGGCATACATAAATTTTTCTATAAGCTAAAACTAAGAACATTTCCTCAAATAGTGATTCTGAACCAAATTCCGAAGTTGAAAACTCCGCGAATACTGCCATGGGTAGCTTAATACCTGAGAAATCTAGATATAGATACGCCGTAGCCTACAAAAAGTTTGTAGCATGGTGCGGACTTAGAATAAAAACCATAAAAACCATCAATGAAAAGGTAATGTTGGCATATTTTGAGGCAATAAATTAACATTAGGCAAGAAATGCAAGAAAATATTTCTGCAGAATCGGGTATCAAGTTAACAAATTGTGTTTGTAATAATTTTGTGTTTAATGTTTATAAATATTAAAATTCTATGGGTCATATCTTACCTTATTTCCTTATTTCGTTTTAAACAATGCCAGTCATGTATTGTTTTTGCAACTACAACTACAACTACTTTACATAGCTGAGTGCATGACAGCCATGAAAAAATTGACGTTTCATAACGTCTGAAATTAAAGGTTAAATTTAATGGTAAAGGTTTGTGTTTTCATAACGGAATTAATTTAAAGTCAAAAAAACCTCTAAAAGCGTAATCGTGTTTACACTAAACACGAGTGAGTCGATCGTTGAATATAATGACGGTTCAATATAAGAAAGAAATTAATCTTTGTACCGATAAGTACGATAATTATAATTTATAACTATCACATGCAAAGACAGAATATACGTCTTAGCAAAAGAGTATATAAACCTTGTTCTTCAAAGATGAATGGCTAGTCTAGTTGGTTATGGTTCACCATCACCCTACGTTAACCGAAGAATAATGATTCTTATACTATTTGTGACGTGTTTGATCCTACTGTTATCCTGGCTATCTATAAAAAGGTATAAATACCTTTCTCATTTAAAGTGTTTTCCTCGACCAAAGGGATGGCCAGTGATTGGGGTTCTTCTTGATTTCATCGATCCTGAGAGAAAGTATTTGCCTATTATTGTAGTTCACATGTTTAACGGTAGTAATAATTTTAGAAGGTATAACGGTCTTGCATAATGTATTCAAGAAATGTGGTCCAAATTTTTTATTGTCTGCGGGTGGCTTGCAATTGCTTATACTGAGTGAGCCCAAGTTTGCAGAACTAATTTTGGGATCCAATAAACTACTAGATAAGAGTTCGGAGTATAAGTTATCTGCATCCTGGTTTGGCGATGGTTTGTTAACAAGCACAGGTATTTCAAATTTTAATAGAATTAATTATTATAATTAAATCGTTTCATAATTGCGATACATATTTTATAAATATGGTAATTTTTCATCACAATGGGTGGGTGATCATATGGCAAACTACTGAATTTGTGCTAGAATTATTACAAAAATATATTCACTTTTCAGAAAACTATGAAACTATAATCATATTCTTGCAATTATTCTTATTATTTAAATAATTGAGTTGTTTCGAAGAGCTTATGTCATATGCCATAAAAGTCAATTTCTTTAAAGGGAGGAAATGGAGGAGTCACAGGAAGATCTTAACAGCCGGTTTCCACTTCAATATACTACGGGATTTTATAAATATTTTTGAAAAATCAAGCGACAAATTAGTGCTAAAATTAGCTTCAGAAAAGGGCAAAGACTCTTTTGATATCTACAAATATATTTCGTTGCACACATTAGATATAATTTGTGGTAAGAAATTGAAGTAAATGGTTGAAAAAAAAATGTGTCGAATGAAATATTTTATTATATATCTTGTGAACAATGTATGTAAAATGTATTGTAATTTAGAGACAGCAATGGGAACTGAAATGAATGCACAAGATGATGAAAATTCCAGTTTTGTAGAGAATGAAAAAATCATGTGCGACTTATTATACCAAAGGTGCTTCAGTATTTTTTCTCGCATTGATTTAATATACATGCTTACACCAAACTACCAGAAAGAAAAACGTGCCGTGAAAATCTTAAACGATTACAGCTTAAACATAATTAGAAAGCGAAGAGCTGTGTTGCTAGGAAGCAATAACAAAATAAAGAATGATTTTGGTATGAAAGGCAAAACTACTTTTCTGGATCTGTTACTCATGTCAACCGTGGATGGCGAATATTTAAGTGATAAAGATATTAGGGAGGAAGTAGACACATTTATATTTGAGGTATGTTCAAGTTTTATTATTTTAAATGGCACTGAAATGATATTTTAATTAGTGCTTAGTATAGTAGAAGACACTTAAGATTCTAATACTTTTTTGTGTATATATCCGCTGTGGCTTAAGACTGGAAATAAAAGTAATTGAGCTTTAAAAAAACTAAAAGTTTCATATACGATACTATGTTTTGCAACAACTTTAGTATTGATTTTCTTCCAGGGACATGACACCACTGCTGTGGCTCTTTGCTTCTGCCTGCATGATCTCAGCAAACACAAAGACATACAAGTAAGATGTGAAAAATGTAATTTAAGACCTATATTATATGTAGCACACAACATTTTTTTTGTTTGTAATTCCGTAATTAAAACTGTAGTTAGTATACTGTATAAAATTATGACAGCTTGTATAATCTCTACATTTTTGATAAAGGATAAAGTATATGAAGAAATTCAAACCACCTTAGATGTGCTTAGCGAAAAAGCTTGCAATTATGAGAATCTTACAAATATGAAATATTTGGAAATGGTCATTAAGGAATCGCTTAGACTTCATCCATCGGTCCCTATATTTGGAAGAACCCTTGCGGAAGATACATATTATGGTGCGTTCCTTTATTATTAGCACGAGGCCGAAACTATCTAATAGTCCAGATACGAAAACTTATAGATTATCTTGACTATACTTTCATTATTTCGGCTACTGTTACAAATTATAAATTAGTAACTTTAAATCATTTTAGATGGAGGCATGCTCCCGAAAGGCCTAGAAGTAGCAGTCTCGCCTTTCCTAACTCATCGAATTCCAGAGTTGTATCCAGATCCTGACAAGTATTGTCCTGAGAGATTCTCGATTGAAAACCAAGCAAAGCGTCATCCTTATGCATACATTCCATTCAGTGCAGGACCCAGGAACTGCATAGGCCAGAAATTCGCAATGCTGGAGTTGAAGACGACGATTTCAAAAATTCTAATGCGTTACGAAATCCTTCCAGCTTATCCAGAACACAACGTGCGTCTCGTAGCCAAGGTGACAATTCAGTCAGGAAACGGATTTCATGTTCAATTAAAGGATCGTAAGTTGGTAGATATTCCAATGCGTCAGAAGAATAATTGCAAACAAATATAACATCTGTTAAATTACAGTTGATTGCAAAGAAAGTTGAGAAAAACGGTTTCCTGTATTTGCCTTATTATTTTTATTTATTTAGTCATGTAGTTGTTGTCATGGGGGGTAAAAGTGGCACGTGATCCGCAGGCTCCACTATTCGTCGCGTATAGCTTCCGTTTGGTGCAAAATGTTATTGCATAAATGTGGTTTTCATAACCCCCCATTTCTTTTAAATTTGACAATCTTTCAAAGTTGACATTCAATTCAAAACTTTTATAAGTAGTAAAATGCCTAATCTAGATGACGAAACCAAAGCCATAAAAGCTATAAATGATTCAGAAACGGTGTACACTTTCGCCTGACCAGTTCACCATATACAAAAAAAAACGCTGAAGTCAGTTGCTTAATTATGGTTAATGACACTGACACTTACGTGACTTCTAACGTCAAGGTTTTTCAAGCAGTCGAAACTTTCTTGTCATTTTTTTTGCAATCAACTGTAGGTTACGTGCGGTTAACATAGGTTAGTTGTTAATGGTCTTGTTACTTTATTTACTCTACATATTTAATAATTTGGACACGAAAATGTTTTGTAACTAAATGATTTAATATTTTCTGAGAACTAACACATATAGAGCTTTTTATCGTGCAACACAATCTTAACCATATTTAGTTATACACTTTTGTCACAATGACAGAGCATCTTTTTTAAAATGCAACATACCAGTAAAATGTTTTCTCTCCAAGGCAAATTATGAAATTTATGAAGTGAACAATGTTAAGCTGAGCTTTGTAGCTTTATTCATTAGAATAACTGAGCTTTTTCTTCAGTTGAATACATTGTACACTTCGTAAATTGTAATATTTGCCTCACAGAGAATTACTTGTATGTTGCGTTTTAAAAAAATACGCTTTGATACATTGCTGTCATTGAGACAGAAGTGTGTAACTATTGAAATGATTAACCCTATGTTGCACGATAAAAAAAACTCTCTGTATACAGGGTTATTCACGCTATACGGCACGGAATATTGTGGCCAAAATACGCGACTTTCAGAAAATTTAACTTCTTGGATATATGGGGGTCGATTATGGTTAAATTCATATTATCCAGGGCGTTCCAAAAGCCCTAAAAGTATCAAAGTTGTGTTTTTTTTATAGAACACAAAAACACAACTTTGATACTTTTAGGGCTTTTGTAATACCCTGTATAATGTGAAATTAATTTTACAAAGTAATCATAATAGACCCCCATATATCCCAAAAATTAAACTTTTTGAAAGTCACGTATTTTGGCCACAATGTTCCGTGCCGTATAGCGTGAATAACTCTGTATATGAGTTAGCTTACACATATGCCATTTGATAAATTTATTAATGAGTTAAGTATAAAATAAATGTCTATCAACATATTTATATGTAGGTAGGGCGTCCCTTATTGTTTGACTTTAATTTTTTTGAACGCGTACCCTCTCATTTTCTGAAATGAGGTTGAATTAAGTTTCTACACCCAATCGAAAAATATCATGCTTGCACATATCAGACAATTGATGCTTGTTTGGTAGAGGACATATTATTCCCAGTCATATCTACATATTTATATGTAGGTAGGGTGTCCCTTATTGTTTGACTTTAATTTTTTTGAACGCATACCCTCTCATTTTCTGAAATGAGGTTGAATGAAGTTTCTACACCCAATCGAAAAATATCATGCTTGCACATATCAGACAATTGATGCTTGTTTGGTAGAGGACGTATTATTCCCAGTCATATCGTGGCGATTATTCAGTCAGTATTATTGTAGATTGTAATAAGAAGTGTGCGCATGGAATTACGAAGTTCGAAAATAAGTAGGAGTATATTTTTAGTGGGATCCAAACTTCCGTCAAATCGCCAAGTTCTCGAAGTGCTATTTTTTAACATTTGCGAAGTTGAATTAACTGTCAGTGAAAGCTCAAATCCGGCCATCCGTGAACGTGTGATATTTTGGGAAAAGGCAAGAAAATACACAAAATCTTTTCCAAATTGTGTGAAAACACTTTCGGATTGAATCAACTTTGGAGAGACCTCCAAAAAGATGCCAAGAAAACCCAGGATGTTTACGAGTGTCGTAGAGAAAAGCTTAAAACCAATTTTGATAACCTATTTAATATTGCACACGCAGATGCACTTCAGTTAATGAAAGCAGAAGAATATAAGATATTTTGCAGCGACACACATTTGCCTATTCCAGCTGATAATTTCACCGAAAATTGACTATTAGGAATATCGGTTATTTGTGTAATTATTATTAGTAGAATGTCCAATGTATTAGAAGGTACTGCCATAAATCGTGTAGTATTTGTATTTGAATTAAACGTTTCAAAAATGGATATGAGTCGAAAAGTGAAAACATTAAACAATTAAAACAAAATGCATAAAAATTATCACTTTTGTGGCCAAATTAAAATCGTACTAATGCCAGGTTTTAAGCCAGATATTCAGATCGCCATAATTACCATAACATTTTAGCAAATTTACAAAAAAAAAAATTAAAAGCCATTATTGAAAGATAATTAAAACAATGAAAAATACAGAGAGCAAAGTGCTACCTAGCGGTGGACGTTTTCAATGATTTTTCTTCAACAAAGAACTCATATAGTGTACATTTCAGATTTAAAATTTTATTAATATTTTGATTCACTGAGTTGTGAGGTATTTCGGCTGATCGTCTAGAATTAGCAAATATGTGCGACAGAGGGATTTTTATAATTCTTAATTATTTTTAATTATATATCCCAAGTGCCTAAGATTGGTCATCTCGCTTTCTTATTGGTTGTGCAAATTTCCATGGATAACTAGAGCTGAAATTTAAATGATCACTCGGTACAAGGGTTAAATTTGAATTCATTTGGATGTTTATTAAGGTTCATTAATCTTTTAACGGATACTTCAGACCATTTACATAAAGTCTTCATCTTCTGTGAGTATGGGAGATGGTCCATGATTTATTTTAACAAAGGTTTCGCTTAAACTTCGCTTAAACGAAAAATGGTTGTGGTCGAGGAACTCCGTATATTTTTGAGGCCTGTTTTTTTTGACAGGCAATTTAATGTATTGCAATATTGCAATGGTTGCAATATAATGTAGTGCAATATTGCAATGGTTGCAATATAATGTATTGCAACCAGCGCTTTTGACTTTGACTGCAAGTAAACACATTTATCATGCATATTGTAAACTAACATCTGTTTTATTTTTATTTTTATTGAATAAATTAGATTTGGAAAGCCGAAGACGGTCACCAAACCGAAACCGGTTCCATGTAAACAAAAATACTTCTTTGATTTGATTTAAACTGTTGCCATGCCTACTTTTCTCATAATGCAGATTTACTATCACAGATATATTTATTGTAAATTATTGTTGTCAATGCCTAAGTTAGTTTAGATGGGTTAGTTTAAGGGTCATATAACGAAGAAATTAGTGCCCACAGTTGGGTATTTAAGTCCAAAAGAACTAAGCCCAAAATTTTTGCTGCAGCTTACAACCGAAGAATGTACCTACTAAGGATATTTTTATGGAGTTTGACAACTGTGTAAACGTTCTCTTTCCATATTATTCGCCCACACGTAACTCAGTGACCTATACTACAAAACAACCCATAAGAACTTACCACTATAGATAAACACGCTGCAGAATAAACAACATCTGAAAAAAACCTAAACACCAACCAAATAAAAATAAATAATACCAGAATGAATTTACATAATGAAAGTTGACAGCACGGTAGAGATTAAGAACAAATAATTTCGAAGGAACCACACCTTCAATGCAATAATTCAGTTTCTATTTGGCCGTGTTACAACTCCCAGGGTGTTTGGGACACAACTATTTACCTTGTTTTTCAAAGATAAATTGTTAATCTTGTTGAATATTGTCCATCATCACCCCAAGTTAACCGAAGAATAATGATTCCGATTCATATAATATTTGTGACATGTTTGATCCTACTGTTATCCTGGCTATATATGAAAAGGTATAAATACCTTTCTTATTTGAAGTGTTTCCCTCAACCAAAGGGATGGCCAGTGATTGGAGTTCTTCTTGATTTCATCGATCCAGAGAGAAAGTATTTGTCTATTATTATATTGCATTTGTTTAATGGTAGTAATAATTTTAGAAGGTATAACGGTTTTACTCAATGTATTCAAGAAATGTGGTCCAAATTTTTTAATGTGTGCGGGTGGATTGGAATTGCTAGTACTCAGTGAGCCCAAGTTTGTAGAGATAATTTTGGGATCTAATAAATTATTAGACAAGTCTTCAGAGTATAAGTTGTTTGGATCTTGGTTTGGCGAGGGATTGATAACAAGCACAGGTATTTCAAATTTTTGTTAAATTAATTATTATAATTTAATCGTTTAAAAATTGCGATAGATACACAGTATGTCCCCGGATTGAGTTTACAAGATGGATATTTTTTTAATTTTTAGTTTTAATTAAAAATGTTATAGAGATTATAATTTCTGCTTGGTCTGAAACTACCAGTTCAGTTATTGAAACTTTGATTTATTTATACAGGGTGTTGATAAAATCAAAATCCCCTCTTTAGAGGGAATTAAATGCGAACTTTTCCCGCAAAAAACTATTTTTTTTCGTGTACCTAGAAAAAAGTTATGATTTTTTTAAGATTTGAAATTTAGGTGATTTTTCTTAAAACTAGAGAATTTAAAAAAAATGTAATTAGCACCAAGGTGTTTTTTGCGGGAAAAGTCCTCATTTAATTCGCTCTAAAGAGCCTAAAATTTTCATGCTTGGGAAATGTTTGCCCTAAAAAAAGTTGTCGAAAGGTAATGAAAATGCTCATTATATATAAATATGGTAAAATTTTCCTCGTAAAAAGTACCAAAATATCTGCATCTTCTTGGTGGGTAATTTAAATCGCATGGTATTCTAAATAACTACACCATACCATCTATTATACTATAATTATTACAACATACTTTTCTGTAAACGATGACTTTATAATCATATTCTTACAATTATTCCTATAATTCAAATTATTGAGCTGTTATAATTGCATTATTTCCTATGCCAAAATAATCATTCTCATTTGAAGGAAAGAAATGGAGGAGCCACAGGAAGATCTTAACTGCCGGTTTCCACTTCAATATCCTACAGGATTTTATAAATATTTTTGAAAAATCGAGCGACAAGTTAGTGCAAAAATTAGCTGCAGAAAAGGGCAAAGAGTCTTTTGATATCTACAAATATATTACGTTGCACACATTGGATATAATTTGTGGTAAGACATTTTGTAGTTAGTTGAATATTTATGAGTTGAATGAAATAATTATTTATACATCATATGACTAATATATGTAAAATGTATTGTAATTTAGAGATAGCGATGGGATCTGAAATACATGCACAAGATGATGAAAATTCCAGTTTTGTACAGAGTGTGAAAATCATGTGCGACTTATTATACAAAAGGTGCTTCAGCATCTTTTCTCGCATCGATTTAATATACATGCTTACACCAAACTATCAGAAAGAAAAACGTGCCTTAAAAATCTTAAACGATTACAGCTTAAACATAATTAGAAAGCGAAGAGCTGTGTTGCTAGGAAGCAATGACAAAATAAAGAATGATTTTGGGATGAAAGGCAAAAATTCTTTTCTGGATCTGTTGCTCATGTCAACTGTGGATGGCGAATATTTATGCGATAAAGATATTAGGGAGGAAGTAAACACATTTATATTTGGGGTATGTCGAATATTTGTTATTTTAAATGGCATTGAAATGATATTTCAATTAGTATAGTAATGTATAGTAATGTGTATATGTAGTCATTTAAAATTTCGACACGTTTTGTGTTAATGTCCGCTGTGACTTAAGACTGATGGCATTGAAATGATATTTCAATTAGTATAGTAATGTATAGTAATGTATAGTAATGTATAGTATATGTAGTCATTTAAAATTTCGACACTTTTTGTGTTAATGTCTACTGTGACTTAAGACTGATGGTAAAAATAATTGGGGGTTAAATAAAATTGAAACTTTCAAATACAGGGTATCCTAGATAAGGATCCCACAGCATGGGAATCTGGGAAACCATAAAAGTTACAAAGGCAGTTAAATTACAAAAAAGTTGCGCAATTTAGTGGTCAGTAATATTCTTTTGAGAAAACCAGAAATTTCCGCTTACTTCCAGAGATATTCGACAAAATCCGAAATTTTTCGAGACGGTTTTATGTTTTTCTGAAGTTATTTGAAAAGGTATAAAAAAACAAAAGGCACATCATCGCCACTTTTTTAGCTCTATAAGGCAGAGCTTATAAATTTTCAGTGGTGTTGATCCTTATCTTGGACACCCTGTATGAAACATTTTTTTACAAAAAAACTTAAATATTAATTTTCTTTCAGGGACATGATACCACTGCTGTGGCTATTAGCTTCTGCCTGCATGATCTCAGCAAACACAAAGACATACAAGTAAGAAATGAGCAATGTTATTTTAAGCCCTTTACTAACTGTAGCACACAGCATTTTTTTGGTTTGCAATTCCGTAATTCAAACTGTAGATAGTATACTGTATAAAAGTATGACAGCCTGTATAATCTCTGCATTTTTGATTTGGATGAAGTATATGAAGAAATTCAAACCAGAAATAGACCGCTACCACCTAGTAGCGAAAAAGCTACTATCTGTAGCACACAACAATTTTTTTTTTAATTCCCAAATTTAAATTGTACTTTTTAAGCAGAGTACGTGAATGACTTTCGTTATAATTTGTAAAACATAGACCATACGGTTAGCGAGTTTTAACTACTAATAAGGTAATCAAAATATGATTAAAAAGACTGTCAAATATATTATTTCTACATCCGGAGTCCAAATCTAGACTCGACTCGACAGATTTTTGCAACATTTCCACTACTTTACAGGATTTCATTTTTATGCGATATTTGATGCATATTTTTTGATCCCTCATTGTGAAAAATAAAAAAGATCAGCGAATCTACAACAACACAACTTCTTTAATTCGCTGTTAAATCTAAAATTCACCTCAAATTTGGCTGCCAATTGATACAATCATCAAAGACAGTTTAATCAAGATGTCAACAATTTTTTTTTTGTGATACATTGTACTTAGGTACTCGTATAAATGTTGTGTTCAGATTTGCAGATATGGCCCAATGTAACGTGCTCAATGTAACGTTTTGTAACATTACTGTGTGTAGTTAGTACAATGTATTAAAGTATGATAGCCTGTGTAATCTCTACATTTTTGATAATAGGATAAAGTTTATGAAGAAATTGTAACCAGCTTAGATATGCATAGTGAAAAAGCTTGCAATTATGAGAATCTTACAAATATGAAATATTTGGAAATGGTCATTAAGGAATCGCTAAGACTTCATCCATCGGTCCCTATTGTTGCAAGAACCCTCATGGAAGATACATATTATGGTGCGTTCTTTTGTTATTAGCCTGGACCTGTCTAATGGTCCAAATACAAAAACTTATAGATTATCTTGATTACACTTCTATTATCTATGCTATTATTACAAATCATAAATTAGTAACTTTAAATCATTTCAGATGGAGGCATGCTGCCTAAAGGCCTAGAAGTAGCAGTCTCGCCTTTCCTAACTCATCGAATTCCAGAGTTGTATCCAGACCCTGACAACTATTGTCCTGAGAGATTCTCGATTGAAAACCAAGCAAAGCGTCATCCTTATGCATACATCCCATTCAGTGCAGGACCCAGGAACTGCATAGGCCAGAAATTCGCAATGCTGGAGATGAAGACGACTATTTCAAAAATTCTAATGCGTTACGAAATCCTTCCGGCTTATCCGGAACACAACGTGCATATCGTAGCCAAGGTGACAATGCAGTCAGGAAACGGATTTCATATTCAATTAAAGGATCGTAAGTAGAAGTTAGCAGATAATCCAACAGTCCGGCAGAATAATTTCAGACAAATATAAAATCTTTAATTATATTGTATGAGGATGTGGTTACTTCTTGGTGAAACATTTTGATTAGGTTAATAAAGAAAACTTGGCAAAGTTTCCCAAGTTTTATTGAATTGCTCAACAATTGTCTCGGCACTGCTGCCATTCATTCAGTTTTATCTCTCTTGAGAATGGCAGCAGTGTCGAAACAATTGTAGAGCAATTCTATAAAACATGTGAAACTTTACCAAGTGTTTTCTTCATTAACCTAATCAAATCTTTGTTAGAATAGTTTAAGTGCGGTTAGAATAGGTTCGTTGTTAATGACCTATTTACTGTACATATTTTACACTGACAGAAATAAAACAAAATAAATAACTATAGTTTGTCTAATCTTTCTTTCGTCTATTGTAGAGATTACGGATTTTCACATATAAAGTATTAAGTACATATAGCAGCTACATAGTTTCCGTGTGCCAAGGAACTATATAGCATTAGTGAATATTTAGTGTAGTGCAATTTGTATGTACTTGTACATTTGTTTTGTGACGTGTTTCTTTCTCGTTCGAACCCAATTTGTAACAAATTTGTATGTTCAAACTTTTTAGAAATAAATTCTATCTATCTATCTCTCCCAAAAGCGTCGATACATGATTTTGATGCGCTACGAATTACCTCCTTCCTATGCCAAGTTAACGTAATCGTCGCATGAAATGAAGATTAAATATAACAAACAAATTAATAACAATAAGAAATTATTACGTAAAATGGCAACATGCAACTTTCTTAATTTATATCTGTGAGACGCAGATTTTTTTGGAAATTAGTATAATACATGAGAGCGGTGTTTCTATTATTCTGAATTAACGATTGTAATTTGTGTAAATTTCTTATAATACGTATGTATTACTGACAGCGTGTACGTTCAGGCAACAAAGTAGGTATATATACCTTGCTTTTAAAAATAATATGTTAGTCCTGTTTGCCCCTTGTCCATCATCATCTTACGTTAACTGAAGAATAATGATTGTTATACTATTTGTGATATGTTTGATCCTACTGTTATCTTGGCTCTCTATAAAAAAGTATAAACACCTTTCACATTTAAGGTGTTTCCCTCAACCAAAGGGATGGCCTTTGATTGGAGTTCTTCCTGATTTCATCGATCCAGAGAGAAAGTATTTGTCCATTCTTATAGTTCGCACGTTTGACGGTAGTAATAATTTTAGAAAGTATACCGGTCATACTGAATATTTTCAAGAAGTGTGGCCCTAATTTTTTACTGTCTGCTGGTGTCTTGGAATTGCTAGTACTGAGTGAGCCCAAGTTTGTGGAGATAATTTTGGGATCCAATAAACTATTAGATAAGTCATCGGAGTACAAGTTGTTTGGATCCTGGTTTGGCGATGGTCTGTTAACAAGCACAGGTATTCTAAATTTTAATATTTTTTTTAAATTATTTATTAAGACTTCAAATTAAAACACCATCAACTTTTATACTAGAATTAGTACATAAAAATTACCACTTTTCTGCAAACATTTATACTTTATAATTCCTTGACATGGAATTATTTTACCGTTCACAATTATTCTTATACTGTGCGAAAAACTCCATCAACTTTTATATTAGAATTATTACATAAAAATATTCACTTTTCTGCAAACGTTGATATTTTATAATTCCTTGACATTATCACAATTATTCATATACCGTGCGATCAACAATTATTTAGATAAGGGTCGGCTATAACTATCAGTATTATGGTACCTGCAAAAAAAATTAAAGAAGGATTTGGTTTGCATCCCTATAAAATACACCAGATTTTAACTGACGTCTTGTCCCATAGCAGACATACTACCAACATTTCAAAGGCTTCTTTTATCTAAATAATTGTTGATCGCACGGTATTTCAAATTATTGAGCTCTTAGGATAGGACATATTTCCTATGCCAAAATTTTAATAGAATTAATTATTGTAATTAAATCGTTTCATAATTGCGATAGATATTATATAAATATGGTAATTTTTATCACAATGGGTGGGTGATCACATGGTAAACTAATTTTTATCACAATGGGTGGGTGATCACATGGTAAACTACTGAATTTGTGCTAGAATTATTACTTTTCTGAAAACTGTGAAACTATAATCATATTCTTACAATTATTCTAATTATTTAAATAATTTAGCTGTTTCGAACGGCTATGTCATATGCCATAAAAGTCAATTTCTTTAAAGGGAGAAAATGGAGGAGTCGCAGGAAGATCTTAACTCCCGGTTTCCACTTCAATATTCTACAGGATTTTATAAATATTTTTGAGAAATCAAGCAACAAATTGGTGCTAAAATTAGCTGCAGAAAAGGGCAAAGACTCTTTTGATATCTACAACTATATTACGTTGCACACATTGGATATAATTTGTGGTAAGAAATTTAGTAATTAGCTGAATAAATAGTATGCGTTGAGAGAAATATTTAATTATACATCATGTCTGTAAAATGTTTTGTAATTTAGAGACAGCGATGGGAACTGAAATGAATGCACAAGATGATGAAAATTCCAGTTATGTGCAGAGTGTGAAAATCATGTGCGACTTGCTATACAAAAGGTGCTTCAGCATTTTTGCACGCAGCGATTTAATATATATGCTTACACCAAACTACCAGAAAGAAAAACGTGCCGTGAAAATCTTAAACGATTACAGCTACAACATAATTAGAAAGCGAAGAGCTGTGTTGTTAGGAAGCAATGACAAAATACAGAATGATTTTGGGATAAAAGGCAAAAATACTTTTCTGGATCTATTACTCATGTCAACTGTGGATGGCAAATATTTAACTGATGAAGATATTAGGGAGGAAGTCGACACATTTATATTTGAGGTATATTTCAATTCATGCATGGTAATTATGATTTCAGATTTTGACTGATTTTTTTGTGTTGATATCCGCTGAGGCTTAAATGTGGAAGTAGAAATAATTGGGTCCTAAATCTAAAAAAAGGATGTAAACCGATAGATTTAAATCGATGAATTCAAATTGACTCAGGATAGGATCCATTTAATTACTAAAAAAGGAGATTAAAAAACTAAGAATGATAAGAAAAGAAACTAAGATAAGAAGATATTCGTGCAGTAAATTTTACAAAATATCCCTAAATAGCTTTTCATACGAATTAAAAATATTAACAGATATGCGTTTTCATTAATTTGCCTTTTGAAAATCTATGCACTATTATATTGCAATCCAGATAATTCTCCCAAATTAAAACACAAATTTTCTGTTTCCTCGAATTGTTGGGAATACCGATGCATATAGTATTAATCTACGCACTATTTATTATATTGCAATCCAGATCATTCTCCCAAATTAAAACCCAATTAAATCTTTCCTCCAAATGCTGGGAATACCCATGCATATAGTCTTTATACAGTGTGTTTGTAAATGAGTGTAGATTGTATTTTAGGCAACCAAACATACACGTTGGTAACACAACAAAAATATCACTAAGGATTCATTGGTGTAACATAATGTTAAAGTTGAGATTCAACAGTAACTAATTGAATCAAGAAGCAACGGACGTTACTTTGTATCCAAGAAGGGAAACGGGTCAACGGGTTTTTTTTCGTCCAGTGTGGGTCAGATAAATTGTTATGATATACCTGATGAAATATCCACGAAACAACGACAATTAAATAGATACAAAAGAGAAAATTATCAGTACATAACAACTTAACTGACCCACACTGGACGAAAAAACCCTGTTGACCCGTTCCCCTTCATAAATAACTAACTTGAAATAACTTACCTAGATTAACTTTACAATGATTGCACGCTACTGGCGAAAATGACATTAAACTTTGACAAATTGCGGTGAAATACACTAAGCACCGACATGGAAAAACTTAACGACAATTAAAATCCTAAATTTCATTTAAATTTTGCCGCTTTTTCTACAATCATTTACAAACACCCGTTACATGTGTTAGTCGAAATATTAAAAAAAAATTTAAGTACTTACAATAATGTATTGTTAATGAATGTGTCAACAAACATTCCAATGTGTTAAATGTTGACTTATATGAAAAATAATCGTGGTACCTTTTCTTCACTATATTTAAATATAGTGAAGAAAAGGTACCACGATTATTTTTCATTAGCAATTGCCTTCACGTGCTCAAGAAACATATATTATGTTGACTTATATGTATTTATGTTTCCATATTTATCAAATTTTTCTTTCAGGGACATGACACCACTGCCGTAGCTCTTTGCTTCTGCTTGAATGATCTCAGCAAACACAAAGACATACAAGTAAGAAATGAGGAATGTTATTAAAGCTTTTTACTACCTGTAGTACTTCTATTTTTTGTTTTAAATTGACAAATTGAAAGACTAAAGTTTTTAAGAGTTCGCGAATAAGTAGTAAGACATCTTAAAATTGAAGGACTAAGGCCTTTAAGCACAGTAATAGTAATAGTAATAGTAATAGTAATAGTATTTATTGGTGTTCAGTAACTGTACAGTTTTACACAAGTCAAAAGAAAAATATACCATTAGAGTCAGGGCAGCACATATTACTAACATAAAAACAATAATAATAATACTTAAAGTAGGTGTATGTATAAAATAACAGCATTTAACACGGACATAATTATAAATATAATAAATTAATTAAAAATATGTGTAAATATAAAAACTGCAGCATTTAAGCATATAAAAATAATTATTAGTGCAAAACAAGTTTAACATCAACAAATTTCTCGCATTTTCAAAAATATTGATTTCATTATTTTATTTTATTTTACTTGGTGCAGTGTGGAAAAATACAGGTACAATTCACAGAGCACAGGTCAATAGTGTGTCAAAAATAATTCACAAAATACTTAGGTGGTAATACAAAAATATACAATTAGTTACATAATAAAACTGCCCACTATTAAACAAAAGCGAATCAACAGTGGGGACAAACAGGGTAATAAAAGATACAAACACCATAAACCATGTTAAAATAAGTGCAGCAACAAAGCGCAATGTAAAATCTAATGATGTGTGGTAAAAACGTCCTGAGAGAATTCGTTAATTTCGTACAACTCAGCCTCAATTAGGATTTTTTTTATTGTATTTTTAAATTTGTCCCTTGACATTTCCTTTATCTCTGCAGGGAGGCAATTCAGCATCTTTAGACATTGGTATTCGCTACCTTTCTCCGCGAATAAGTACGCGGACGAGTACGCTAGTACGCGAATAAGTAGTAAGATATCTTCTTACATTATCACCAATCTTATAACGATTTGTAAAACAGAGACCATAGATTTCTTAGTGAGTTTTAACTACTAATAAGGTATCCAAAATAAAAAAATAAACAAAAGTATTATTATTTCAACATCTAAGTTGAAATTTAGGTGAAGAATGAGAGAGTAATCGAATGTTTCGGCAAAAATGTGTGACACCATTTAAAAACAAAAATCATAAAATAAAAGCCGATCAAAAAAATAATAATGTTTAAAAAAGATGCCGCTTTATAAATCAAGATTTAGTTACTTTACAGTCACCCTATGAGAATATAAAACTTTTTGTAATATGTTAGTATGTAGTTATTATATTGTATTAATGTTTGGCACCCTGTGTAGTCTCTACATTTTTGATAATAGGATAAAGTATATGAAGAAATTCAAACCATCTTAGATATACATAGTGAAAAAGTTTGCAATTATGAGAATCTTGTAAATATGAAATATTTGGAAATGGTCATTAAGGAATCGCTTAGACTTCATCCATCGGTACCTGTTTTCGGAAGAACTCTCTCAGAAGATACATATTATGGTACGTATTATGGTGCCTTGCTTTGTTATTACAGGATTTAATATTTGGAGAAAGATTTTGCCTCTTTAATAGTCCAAGTGCTAAAATTTCTACGTCTCTATTAAACTTCTAATATCTAGGCTATTACTACAAATTATAAATTGATTATTACTTGATTATTTGTAATAAACTTGATTGATTATACTTCCATTATTTATCTAGGCTACTATTACAAATTATGAATTAGTAACTTTAGATCATTTTAGATGGAGGCATGTTGCCAAAAGGCCTATCAGTAGCTGTCTCACCTTTCCTAACTCATAGAATTCCAGAGTTGTACCCTGACCCAGAAAAGTATCGTCCTGAAAGATTCTCGCTTGAAAACCAAACGAAGCGTCATGCTTATGCATACATCCCATTCAGTGCTGGGCCTAGGAACTGCATAGGCCAGAAATTCGCAATGTTGGAATTGAAGACGACGATTTCAAAAGTTCTAATGCGTTACGAAATCGTTCCAGCTTATCCGGAACACAATGTGCTTGAAGTTGTTAAGGTGACAATGCAGTCAGGAAACGGATTTCATATTCAATTAAAAGAACGAATTTCGAAGATATTCTAATATTCCAAGAGAATAATATCACAGAATTGTAACATCTCTGTTAATTTAGATTAGAAACTATAATCCCATCTAATGATATAAATCTAGTGTCATCAACAAAACAAGTGTTATCTTATTTACGTTTTAATGTATCACATAGCAGAAGCATAAAAACTTATTTATTATATTTGCCATTTATCTTTATTCAAGTATTCAAGTATTCAAGTATTTACTTTATTAGTAATTTGGCTCTTTACAGAGTATCACATTGTCAATAAATAAAAATTATGACTTCTATTAAAATTAAGTGTACTAATATTAGGGTATTTTTATTTTTTTTAAATGTAGTATGGCAGTTATTATTACTAATAAAGTAGCAATTTAACTAAATGATAGTAGCTATTTTTAAGAAGATATAAAACACCAAATTTTAATATATTTTAATAATTAGTAAACAAGTGTATGTATTACTACTGCAACTAATAATAAATTTGTTTGGATTAAATTCTTTTTTACAAAGTTTAATACAATACTACAAAATTAAAAATATCCACTTATTTTCGGATTTCCAACAATAATTTATATACAGAGCAAAGAGATTACGTCAAAATATTGCGTTTGAAGATTTACCGATTTGAAGTTTGAAGGTTTGAGGCATTTTGAAATCTAAAATTGATCTGTCCGAGCGATTTCATTGAAGCCAGAAAATACATCAATTATTAATTATGTTCTACACTTTATCCGTCATGAAAACATTGCGAATGAAGATTTTACGATTTCAAGTTTGAAGGTTTGAGACATTTTGAAATCTAAAATTGATCTGTCCAAGCGATTTCATTGAAACCAGAAATTACATCAATTATTAATTATATTCTACACTTTATTCGTCATCAAAACATTGCGTTTGAAGATTTTACGATTTGAAGTTTGAAGGTTTGAGGCATTTTGAAATCTAAAATTGATCTATCCGAGCGATTTGATTGAAAACATTAAATACATTAATTATAAATTATGTTCTATACTTTATTACACCTTGCACATACTGATTATCTCAGTTTGAACATTACATAAACGTTAGTACCAAGGAGTTGCTCAGTTACGTAGATCTTTATCTTTATCTCCATGATCACCATTATCTAACATTAATTATCTTACATTGTTGCATTATCTGATCGCTATCGATACTCACAGTATCAGCTCCATCTCGTGGATTTGTATATTTTTCCACAAGTGGTCCATTGTTTTATCGTGTGAAATTTTGTGATCTATCGTAATTTTTTTAAAGATTTATTTTAATTCTACATTAAAGCATCTTTCTTTCTACTGCAGGTATTATATAACGTAAAATTAAATTGTAACAAAAATAAGCCATTTCGGGATTGTTACTGACAACTGAACCAAAACTAAGTTACATTTTGTTATAGTGCAAAAAGTAATTTGACATTGAATTTATTTATAAATGCAATACATGGAAATTGGTATTAATTTCGATGAATCGTATACCGCCTAATATAAAGTCAGATGTCTTATGAGTGAAAAAAACGTTAACAGAAACGTGTACATGATTTGACAGCATCACATTATAGTATATAACGCCATTAGGCCGATATGTAGCAAATAACAGGCGCGGGTTGAAGTTTGTAAACCGAGGCGAAGCGAAGCGGAGCGGAGCGCAGCCGAGGTTTATATTCAACCAAGCCTGTTATTTGCATATCGGCCGTATGTTGTTCGATACTTTTTGTAATACCTAAATTACAAAAACTGGTCAATTTATCAATATTAAATTTCAAAATTAATAAACTAGTTATCCAGGCGCAATTTGATACCATAGCAACATCAACGGTTCAAATACAAACAAACAAATCAAAGTGAAATTAGAAAAATAATGTCAGATGTGCAAAGTTCTTCGTTTTGTGTTATCCCCGAAGATGTACTAAATGAAGCAAATGCTGCTACAATCGATTTACTTCCCCAAAAAAGCAGCAGCAGGTATGAGAAAGAATATGAAGACTTTATTGCTCATAAATTTGCGTTGTCATTTAAATAACGTACACGGCCGTTATTATAACGGCCAAGGCCTTTACGCCTGTCATATCGATCAAGCAGACAGTACTGATAAATGTCAATAACACAGAGGTATTATAAAAAATATCAAATGCTATTATGTCTTATATGCATTTGACATTTGAATGTGATGCTGTCACATAACGAACACGTTACTATTAACCAGTCTTGTAACAGATTCTTTTTTTTTGGTATATAGATACACAAACAGATACTTTTGAAAAAAATGTACCTAGATACATATCTAGATACAAATTTGAAAATGTATCTAGCTGCAAATACAGATACATTTGAAAAGTATCTAGATACTTCCAGATACAAATTTGAAAATTTATCTAGCTACAAATACAGATACATTTGAAAAGTATCTAGATACTTCTACATACATTTCAGATACATGGAATACCAAACCAAAAATTGTTTTCTGTTTACATACGCATTTTACATGCAAAAGAAAATGTTCATAAATATTTAATATAATGTGCAAAACTAAATTTATCTTCTGCTTATAGTTATTGGTGTACTCGTCCCGTCCTGACAATGACTCATTGATCCATATTGCATGAATTGGGCATACGTTTCTAATTTCATTTCATTCTATTACATTTAGGTTAAGTTCACGAACCAGCATTAAAAACGCGATTGTTTATTCGAAAAAGCATGCGTCATTGTCAGCGTTCCACGAGCTACTATACGTAACAGATACAAATGAAATCAAGTCAAACTGTTACTTTTGTATGAAAAACTGCGAAATTACTGTCAAACTTTCATTTTTGTACAAAACTACTGCAATACTATTTGTTTTGTACAAAATAACTGTGAAATGGTAGTTATGTATAAAACTACTGCCTTACTATCAGTTTCGTACAAAATTACTATAAAACTGTCAGTTTTGCACAAAACTACTGCCATACTATCAGTTCTGTACAAAATTACTGTCATACTATCAGTTTTGTGTAAAATTACTATCAAATTGTTACTTTTTTTTTATAAAATGACGGTCAAACTTTAAGTTAGAGATAAAATTACTGTTAAACTGTACGTTTGTTTAAAATTTAATATTTTGTACGAAATGACTGTCAACAAGTTTGTATTTTATAAAATAACAGTCAAAATGTCATTCAGCTTTATATAATATTATCAGTTTTCTAGAAATAAATGTCAAACTGTAAGTTTAGTATAATATGGCTATCGTGTTGTACAATATAACTGATAAACTATCAGTTCTGTACAAAATTACTGTTAAACTGTTAGTTTTGTAATAAACTACTAAACACAATAAATAATGCACAATGAATTAGCAAATTACAGACTCAAACTTAAATTAAATAGGAGAAAATTAATCGAAGCCCCAAGGTAAAAAAAAAATGCCCTCAATAATGAATCAATAGCTAATTTGTATGTAATTAACGTGAAATGCAGTGTTGTAACAGATACATTTTTTTTGTATCTAGATACAAATACAGATACTTCAGAAAAAATGGATCTTGATACAGCTTTAGGTACTCAAGCAAGAATGTATCTAGATACTTGAAATGTATCTAAATACTGTTTCTAGATACATATATCTAGATAAATTACAACACTGCTATTAACGTTGTTTATACACAATACACATGTTTGCCATTGTCAGAATAGTAAAAAGTACAGAATGAATAGTTTTTTTTTAAATTGTTATGTTTGTTACAAGTAAGTACCTAAAAGAAGTATATTTGGACGAATCGTTGCTGTTTCTGGAATAGCAGAGGAGTCCGAAGAAACATAATTTAAGTACGTGTTATAAACAACATGTTTATGTGATGCTCTCAAAAACACATTCAAACCGTTTATTATGAATGAATAATGTGATTAGAGCAAATATTTTTCGAAAATACCGACCTTAGAATTTTAATTACCATGCTACCATAGCATACAGATTGTTTTAACCAACGCATTTTTTTGGGATTTAGCCCGGAAAAAAATCATGACTTAAATGAGTCATGAGTCCTATTTTTGGAAGCATGTACATAAAACAATGTCACGTTGTTTTATTTTTTACAGCTCTACCAAAAAAAAAATCATTTAGCGTTTGGAGAAAACATGTTTCTTTCTTACAGCAACTGCTTTTATGGGTCACGTAAGATTGCTGATTGCCGTCAGCTCAGAATCACCTCTAATCTTATCATTCCAATACTCAATAATCCGCACTGCACAATGCATTCCCTATGCATTCGCGTTCAGTTTGTCCCATTATATTAAACGCACAAGATGATTTACATATTATTTATAACGTGTGTAACTATTCTGCTAATATGGCAAGCAATCAAGAAGTACCGATTCCGTGCTCATTTAAAGAGCTTCCCTAGAGCAAAAAGTTGGCCTGTCATTGGAATACTACTGGATTTTCTGGATCCGAACAGAAAGTATCTGTTAATTTGCTTTGTTCTGTATGTATATTGTGGTACCTTTAGATGCAGTTAGAGCTGGTTTAAAGCTGTTTGAAACGAATGGTCCAAATGTATTGTGTACAGTCGGTGTAATGGAAGCACTCATATTAACAGAACCAAAGTATAATGAGCTTATTTTGGGATCGAGCAAATTGATAAATAAAGCAAAAGAATATAAGTTGGCTGCGTCATGGTCTGGTGATGGATTGTTAGTTTCTACAGGTAATACATGGGTAGGGCACATTCAGGTAAAAATTATAATAAATATTCACGCAAATAACCTATAAAAAATGAATACCTCTCAAGATAAAGTTTTCCATGTTGACAATAAGCATACAAATGGTACAAAATCACAATTTTTTATTACTTCCTAAAAAAAGATTATTGAGGCATTACTGATTTACTATTGGTATACAGAAATTATCTACCAATATATTTTGAATCAAAGCAGATACAAGTAACGATCAATAACCTTGATAAATATTGCTTTATTTCAATAATATTTTGTCTTTAATATCCCTACATATAAAATTTAAGGTGCAAAATGGAGAAGTCGCCGAAAGATTTTAACACCAGGTTTTCATTACAACATTCTGAAGGATTTCGTTCAAATTTTTGATAAATTGGGCGATAAATTGGTGCATAAGTTGAGTCAAGAATCAGGAAAGAAGTCTTTTGATGTCTACAAATATATAAATCTGCACGCCTTGGATATAATTTGTGGTAATGTTAACTTTTGATATTAACAATTTCGCTCGTCGATTCTCATCTAAATACATGTTCTAGTAACTTTTAAAGTTAGAAATGTATATTAAGCCATTTTTTTTACTTCATGCAAATTAAATTGAGTATATGTAGAGTGCGGATGCACGGATAGACCTAATATATACCCTAGTATTCCCTAGTATAACGTAGTATACCCTAAAGCAGACCCTATAAACTGTTTGATTTGTAATTTTTTTGAAAAAAAAAATCTCTTGTTCTGGAAAGTTTTCCGTAGTTAGTCTAAAAGCAGAGAGGATAAATAAATATATAACAGGAAGTTGATTGCTTCAAGACTAGTAGCCTGAACACACGTAGTTACTGTATGCAGATACAGTATGCAAGATATAGTATCCCGGAGGAAAATTAACGCATACTGTATTGCATACTGTATCTCGCATACTGTATTGCATACTGTATCTCGCATACAGTATGAGCTATTTTAGCAGAAACTATAAAGAAAGAGGACAACGTTATAAGAATTAGATATGAAATATTAACTTTGCTCTCAAATGCCATCTCACATGGTGGAATAAAACAAATAATTAAAGATGCACCTAAATTCCTGTCATTAAATAATTATTCAAGTTCATTTAAAGCGTTTTTTCTTCTATCATACAGTATCTACGAGTGTTCAGGCTCTAAAGTACGAGCTATTTAAGCAGAAACTATAAAGAAACAGGACAAAGTAATAAGAATTAGATATGAAATGTGAACTTTGCTCTCAAATGCCATCTCACATGGTGGAATAAAACAAATAATTAAAGATGCACCTAAATTCCATATAAGTCATTAAGTAATTATTCAAGTTCATTTAAAGCGTTTTTTTTCTTCTAATTTTGGCATATAAGGTGTCATTTTTCAAAACTGGCAGTAATTTTGAGACATCGTACTTTTCATAACTAGTTAGGAAATGAAACACTTTTCGCAACTGGCGAATAAATAGTATATTGTTTTATTAGGAGTAGAAGTGACACTTTTTGTGGCGAGTCTGTAGGTATTGGCTGCCGAGCGGAGCGAGGCAGGCAACTACAGACGAGCCACAAAAAGTTACTTCTACTCCGAATAAAACATGTAATTTTTTCTTCAAACGTCGAAAATAGTTAAAAAGATAATGGAATTAATATTTTTAATTGTCCGAATACGTATAGTTTTAATTCCCAAAGAAGCATGCTATGCAGAGCGTTGCTATGGTTTTGTTTAATTCATTATTTGACATTAAAGTGTATAAAATGGACGAAGACATGTTTCAATGTACACCGCCAGATATTTTAGAATCGGCAAGGGCTGCAACAGAGAAATTATTGCCCACTAAGTCCAGTACCATCTATGAAGTGGCCTACAAAAAATTTATTAAGTGGTGCGCCGAGAAAAATGTAAGCAATTATAGTGATTATTTTTTGACGTTTCTCAAAACCAATGATATATTTCGATTTTTGTCATATTGATACTTCTGGACCAATCCCGTCATTATTATACTGGGAATATTCTCTAGAGATTATTATAGTGGGAATAATCTCGGTAGCTAGGTTCACTCTTGTCAATCAAAATATTTGTCAAATTATTAATTTATCAATCATATTAAAGTGTCATACAAAATGAATAAAAGTCGCTTTAGCTGCGTTTCGCATACTGAAATTGATAAAGAAATACTAGAAAGCAGAAGTAAAAATACAGTGATTAGCAATAATTCGATATGGAAACAATTTTTAACTTTTTGCGAAGAAAAAAGTTATACGTTAAACGAGTCTATGTTTAAGTTTATGACAAACCATAATACGCCAGGCGTCAAAAAATAATCTAATCAAATATAACTCGAGAGTTCGATAAATTAGAAAATAATTTGACAGATTATGTCTCAAACTTGTTGCCATTTGGCAATAGTCACTCGAGCCCTTCGGGCTCTCGTGACTATTGCCTGGCAACAAGTTTTCGACAATCTGTCAAATTATTTTCAATTTATTCTCACTCTCTTGTTATATTATTACTGAAAATATTTTACTCGCATATTGTTCGGAAATGGCTAAGAAGAAAGTAAAAAGTTCCACTATGTGGTCTCAGTATTCCATGGTAAACTCGTTATTAAATATTAGAAATGGTGTAGATATTACCAAATATTTAAAACTACGTGCATATTTAAAAAAACAAAATGAGGGTTATACACCCAAAAAGGCAAGAGTGCTGACAAAGGAACAGTTCAACAAGTTCTTTTCCGATGCTCCTAACGAGAAATACTTGGCGACAAAGGTGAGTTCTTAGAATAATAAACAAATACAAAATTAAACCCTAAATCGTATTTTCAGATTATTTTGATATTTGGCATATCAGGGGCATGCCGTTGCGATGAACTCGTAAAAATGAACACGACAGATATTCAAGACTTGGGATCTTTGCTACACGTAAAAATACCAGATAGTAAGACATCAAAAGTTGAAAATATCTGTGGTAGCAGCAAAATGGTTGGCGACAGCGGTGCTGTAAGTGCTGCTGTTGCTGCCAGCGCAATCAGTTTTCAAGGGGCTAAAATATCAAATTGTACCTTTAATTAACATTTTAACAATAAATAAATTTGTGTTTTGTTTGAATTTTTTGTTTTGTTCATCATGTATGCGCACCATATGTATGTGCAATATTAAACCCGCCCTCGTAGGGCGTTCTTATTACAAATTATCCAATCATGTTGTCAAATTTACTTTTACTGCCTAGTCAGTAAAAGTGAAACTTTTACTGACTAGGAGACGAAGTAAAACTTAAGATTGTGAATCGAGTCACTAAAGGTGTCACTTTTATGACGTTTGAAGAAAAAATTCATTTCAGCACTTTGAAAATAACGACGAGAACACCAAGTTACACTGAACAGATAATTGGATTCCTGTCATTAAGGAATTATTCAAGTTCATTTAAAGTATTTTTTTTCTTCTAATTTTGGCATATAAGGTGTCACTTTTCAAAACTGGCAGTAATTTTGAGACGTCGTACTTTTCATAATTAGTTAGGAAATGAAACACTTTTTGCAACTGGCGAATAAAAATTCATTTCAGCACTTTGAAAATAACGACGAGAAAAGCAAGTGACACTTAACAGACGATTGGATTTTTTTCCCACCAGGTCTTTGGTCTCGTGCGTTCAGATAATGTAATAAGTTTTTTCCACAATAAAAAACAATTCTATACAATTTCTCGCAGTTTTCCTACTTTTGGGATAACCATACTAATTATCACGATTTCATTTTTAGAGACCGCAATGGGGACATCTATAGATTCCAAGGATGACGAAAGTTCTTTGTTTGTGGAAAGTGTGAGAAATATATGTAATTTACTGTACAACCGGCTGTTCTCCACATTTACTCGAATCAAATTAATTTATAAGCTTACGCCTACATATCGGGAAGAAATACGCCTTGCGAAAATTTTAAATGGTTTTAGCGATAATATAATTAAAAAGAGAAGAGCCGATTTGTTGGCAACCGGCAGCAAAGTGAAGACTGATTTCGGGATGAAAGGCAAAAATACGTTTCTGGACTTGTTGCTGTTGTCGACAGAAAATGGTAAACCTTTAACTGATGAAGATATTAGGGATGAAGTAAATACATTCATATTTGAGGTACGTTTTCCTTCGCATTCGTCCTTATTATACGGTTGTTTGTTAAACGCAATATTTTTGTTTCAATTAAAGCATCGTGATTTCAAGTATCTGCTACCAGATTTTTTGAAACTATAATCTTATATAATGTCATAAGTTAATTACAATTACATTTCAAGTATCTGCTAAGCGGTAATTTTCATAGATGGCGATGCGTTCATGCATTCAGCTCCACCCCCATCAATAGCTAATTGGATGTAATTAACGTGAAATGCAGTGTTGTAACAGATACATTTTTTTGTAACTAGATATAAATACAGATACTTCGGAAAAAATGTATCTAGATACCCTTTAGGTACTCAAGCAAGAACGTATCTAGATACTTGAAATGTATCTAGGTACTGTATCTAGATACATTACTGGTTTACACTGTTTGATTACAACACTGGTAACAGGTATATAAAAATCATATAAATTGAACAAAATTAGGCTAATTATAGTCATGGAACAATTTCAGAATCTTCCTTGAGAGTTACATCTGAATCAGTTTTTATTTGTTTGCTTTAAACAGACGTATTGCTAATTTTTTATGCTGGATTTTTAATAACTTAAAACAATTATATTTTTATATAACGAAAATTGAATCCACGACTGTAGATTAGGAATTAGGCAGCCATAAATTTTATTTATTTATTTTTATAAATTTTGTTCAAAATTATTAAAGTGTTTCATGAAAGCTTCACACTATGTGGAAGATAGTCGACTTATAGTTTTGTTATTATTTTTGTATTCGGATGTGGATAAAAGTAAATTTCACAAAATTACAATTCAAATTTCATTTCAAATTTGTCAAAATCTTTAGAGATAATTACTTCTTAACATCACCCTTTTGTTCAAAATTATTAAAGTGTTTCATTATAGCTTCATACTATTTGGAAGATAGTAGAGTTATAGTTTTGTTAATATTTTTGTATTAGGATGTGGATAAAAGTAAATTTCACAAATTTACAATTCAAATTTCATTTCAAATTTGTCAAAATCTTTAGAGATAGTTACTCCTTAACATCGCCCTTTTGTTCAAAATTATTACAGTGTTTCATTATAGATTCATACTATTTGGAAGACAGTCGAGTTATAGTTTTGTAAATATTTTAGTATTAGCATGTGGATAAGTAAATTTCACAAATTTACAATTCAAATTACATTTCAAATTTGTCAAAATCTTTAGAGATAGTTACTCCTTAACATCACCCTTTTGTTCAAAATTATTACAGTGTTTCATTATATCTTCATACTATTTGGAAGACAGTCGAGTTATAGTTGTGTTAAAATTTTTTTGTAATACCTCTGTGTTATTGACATTTATCAGTACTGTCTGCTTGATCGATATGACAGGCGTAAAGGCCTTGGCCGTTATAATAACGGCCGTGGACGTTATTTAAATGACAACGCAAATTTATGAGCAATAAAGTCTTCATATTCTTTTTCATACCTGCTGCTGCTTTTTTGGGGAAGTAAATCGATTGTGGCAGCATTTGCTTCATTTAGTACATCTTCGGGGATAACACAAAACGAAGAACTTTGCACATCTGACATTATTTTTCTAATTTCACTTTGATTTGTTTGTTTGTATTTGAACCGTTGATGTTGCTATGGTATCAAATTGCGCCTGGATAACTAGTTTATTAATTTTGAAATTTAATATTGATAAATTGACCAGTTTTTGTAATTTAGGTATTACAAAAAGTATCGAACAACATACGGCCGATAAATAACAGGCTTGGTTGAATATAAACCCGCGCCTGTTATTTGCTACATATCGGCCTAATGGCGTTATATACTATAATATTAGGATGTGGATAAAAGTAAATTTCACAAATTTACAATTCAAATTACATTTCAAATGTGTCAAAATCTTTAGAGATAGTTACTCCTTAACATCACCCTAAAAGAAAGTGAAAGATGCATGGTTCTATTAAAAAAATATAAATTATTTGCTTGGTTAATATTTGTAATCTTTTATAGGGCCATGACACTACAGCGATGGTCCTTTGCTTTTGCTTACATACCCTCAGCAAACACAAAGATGTGCAAGTAAGTAACAAAACGGCAAACCAAAATTAGATTAATTAGAATTGGGCCTAAGAGATATAGGAGTCGTGCAGAATCAACACTCACAATATCCAAAATCATCGAAATTGAGTTAGCAGTGGTTTTTTATTTGTAAGTGTTTCAAATAAATGTTTCAAATAAAGTGTTTGCTCTGAAATCAAATGTGGCGTCGGTTCAAGTTTATACTCCATATATTCCGGCTAAAATGCTATCAAAAGGAGAGGTTTGGAGTCAAAACTGACATTATCCATTGGATATTGTTACTTTTGACACAACCATGATGACCAACGATGATGATTTTGATGACCAACCAATCACAAGTCATCTTATGGCTGTTAACTGACCCGAAGGTTACTGTTTATAACCTATATTTTTATGCCTAGTTTTGATGGTTTTTTCTGTTTTGCTCTACTAAAATAAATGTTATTGTATATATAATTAGATATTTTATTAATTTTATAACTATAATGGAATCAGAACCAATTATCAAAATCAGATAAGAAACATTATCTACATATTGGTTTCAAAACTAACATTATCCAATTTTTAACTGCTTTTATTATTAAAATGCTATATAAAAAAACATGTTTTTATTTAACAATTCATTTTGTAGAGCTAACATAATATTTTATTAATTTTATAACTATTATGGAATCAGAACTAACCAGCAAAATCAGATCAGAAACATTATCTACATATTGGTTTCAAAACTAACATTATCCAATTTTTAACTGCTTTTATTATTAAAATGCTATATAAAAAAGCATTTTTTTATTTTACAATTCATTTTGTAGAGCTAACAGGATATAAAAAATTCATTTGCAAAATTCGGGGAAAAGTTTGTCGAGTAGAGTGGTGTTTGGTTAATTCCCGAAATTTTGGATATTGTGAGTTTTGATTCTATACGACTCATATGTATTAAATGACTAAATAAGTTCTATTACAGGATAAAGTATATGAAGAGATAAAAACAACTTTGAATGCTGCAGATGCGAGCGAATGCAATTATGAGAACCTATTAAATATGAAGTATTTAGAAATGGTCATTAAGGAATCGCTCAGACTATACCCATCTGTTCCTATATTTGCAAGATCTCTTGCAGAAGATATACATTATGGTAAGTATGATTTTTATTTCGTTTAGGCTACAATTAGGACGATTCAGTTTATCTTTACAAATTTTGTTATAATATGCGACCAAAACTCATATTTCGAAGAAATAATTTTACATCAATATTACACTGGATGACTATCGATAATCCCATAAAATCTAAAAAACCCCTAAAATTTGGAAATCCCTAAATTATCCCTAAGTAAGAAAATAAAGATAATAATGGCTTCTGATTATAACTCTGAGCCTTACAGGTAATATTCCACATGGATTTCATCATTGTAATTATTATTATTATTATTATCAATAAGCCCTTTACCTTTCGGTGTGGGCTATACATGTTACATATCTTACATTACAGTTATATTATATTGTTTTGTTATGTATTTGCAAATTCTTTCCACTCTTTTGTGTTCTTTGCCATTTCTCTTGCTTGTTTCAATGTCTTCCCTCTGCTGTTTATTATTTCTTCTATTTGGTTGTCCTATTTTTGTCTTGGTATACCTCTTCCTCGTTTCTTTCCTATTTTTGATTCCCAGATATGTTTTGTTTGATTCGTATTTTTCATCCTAATTAGATGTCCCAACCAGTGGATTTGAACATTGTAATTATGTGGGTTAAAATTAAATCCTGTTTTAATTTTAGATGGAGGAATGCTGCCCAAAGGTTTGTTGGTAGTTGTCTCACCTTTGGCAACGCACAGGAATCCAAACTTGTATCCAGATCCAGAGAAGTTCGACCCTGAGAGGTTCTCCTTGGAAACCCAATTAAACCGCCATCCTTATGCTTACATTCCATTCAGTGCTGGACCAAGAAACTGCATTGGTCAAAAATTCGCAATGTTGGAAATGAAATCTACAATTTCAAAAATACTGATGCGCTACGAAATTTTGCCAGCATATCCCGAACACAACGTTCATTTGATATGCAAAGTTACGCTGCAATCGGCAAATGGTTATAATATCCAACTAAAAGAAAGGAAGTAAACTTGCAGGTTTTGGTAATATATAATAAGTTTTATTTGTTGACGGTAAATTAGCTGTTTGACCGTCCTTTGCATAATGTAATTTTATTTACTATGAAATAAGCAAATATTGCTTTTATTAATGTAATATTTTCTGTTATGTAGACTAATAAACAATAGTTCTTTATGATACAAGTTAGTAAATTAATGTTTTTTTTTGCAGGAACGTGGATTTTGTTGAATGAGGCACAGCCGAGTTCAACTAAAAACGAAAGTGTATAAAAGCTCTTTACGAAAGTGTATCGTACAAAGTTTTTTCTACGACAGCTGTTATGAAAAAAAATGAATATTTCACCATGTACCGTTGACTTGAATGTTTAAAGTTTTGAAATTATTTTGTATTATTGTATTATTTTTGTATTTTGTATTATTATGTTGACTTCTAAGTAAGTACACCAGCTTATTCTCCACTTCAGTTGTATTTTTTTTAATATTCGCAAAAACAGAAAAAAATAAAAATCAATCGCTCGGAACTGAACCGAAATCCGAAAAACCCTTAATTTTTCGAAACGAAAACCAGAACAGAACCGATATTTATATTTTAATTGACCGGGAACGAAAACCGAAACGAAAAAATAATGGTTCGAACCAATGATGTTTTTACGAACTTATGCTAAAAAGTATCACTTTACGCACTAACTAAGATTTTACGTACTGCTCATAGCGTAAAATCTTAGTTTACGTACTGTCGCAAAAAAAAATATCTATTTTGATTTAATTTATTTTATTTTGTTTATTTAATGACGACCAATTTCTGCTACTACAGCTGATTACTGTCGCCATACGTACATAAAGGTACATGGCACGTCCACTTCCAAAGATAATTCATATTTCTGTTTTAATACCAGATGCTTTAATCGCACCAAAATTATCAAGCATAGCCAGTCAGGGCCAACAATACTTGGATACTTGTAGAGTACGTACACTGACCTCTGATGCACTGGTAAGTCGAGACAACAGATAATTTATTTGTTATAAAAATAATATGCTAATCTGCGCAGTTTCAATATAACCAAATAAATCCATAATCAGTTACTATGTTTCAAAATAAAATATACACTGCAATCAGTAAATATTTACTGCATCATTAATAATTGGGATTACATTTCTGTCTGCTATTTATAGTGGATCAACATATAAATGTATTAGTAGACCGAAAAGCTTTCACTCAAGTACAATGATTGCTATTTTATCCATAACCTGTATCGTTTTGCTTGTAATATGGCAAGTTATTAGAAAATATAAATTCCGCGCTCATTTAAAATGTTTTCCGAAAGCAAAAGGGTGGCCCATCATCGGAATTCTGCCGGATTTCCTGGATCCCGATAGCAAGTGTTTCATTATTTTGTATGTACTTAAATCTAATTGGTGTGAGCTTTAGATGCAATCACAACTGGCTTAAAGCTGTTGAAAGACTATGGTCCGAATGTATTTATCACAGTTGGTGTGATGGAAGTACTTCTGCTGACCGAGCCTAAATTTAACGAAATTATATTAGGATCCAGTAAATTAATAGATAAGGCAAAGGAGTACAAGTTGAGTGCCGCCTGGATTGGTGATGGACTGTTAGTTTCTTCAGGTAATGCATATTTAATACCAAAACATTGACAGAAAATATGAAAATGTTTGAAGTAATTTAGTTATAATTTCATAAGTAAATGAAAAACTATAATTACTCACAGGAACAAATGGTCTAAAAAAACTGCTTGCTTTGATGTCTTTTTTGGCACCCTATAGATGTATAATTTGCAATAAGGGCAGTACATATTTTTTTTAGATTTACATTGTTGGTTCAAAAATTCCTTTGATAAAAAAAGTAAATGAAAAACAATAATTACTCACAGGAACAAATGGTCTAAAAAAACTGCTTGCTTTGATGTCTTTTTTGACACCCTATAGATGCATAATTTGCAATAAGGGCAGTACATACTTTTTTTAGAAATCCATAAATTTACATTGTTGCTTGAAAAATTCCTTTGTTGGTTCACTCGTTGCTCTTTCTTAGCAGCATTACTAATAGAATTACTAAATGTATTGATGTTGTCGGTGGAATTTTTGAACCAACACAGTAAATTTGTTTAATTTAAATTGATATTATTAAATACCAACAATGCTATTTCTCGTACTTTAATAAGTCTTATAAGGCCCTATCTCAGTATCTAATAACGATGGGACACATGCTCATATGACATTTCTTACTTAGAATCATCAATACTACAACTTCGCAAAATATTTGCACTTCCTCCTGAAACACCCTGTATATGTCTTCTGTTCTTAATTTATTAACATCTGGTCCGTTTTTAAAAATACAAAAAAATCCAATTGAATCATATTCTACAAAAGTAATTAAAGCTTTGAAAGATTGTTCAAATTTAATAGATAACAAACTTAACTATAATTTACGAAACTCAAATCGTCATATTTCAAAACTATACTGTTTACCAAAAATTCATAAACAAGGCTACAGTTTCAGGCCAATAGTTTCTAATATTAATTCTTCAACATTCAAAATTGCGAAATGGTTTGTTAAACCATTTCGCAAGTACTTCTACAAAAGTAATTCAAACTTTGAAATATTGTTCCAATTTAATAGATAAGAAACTTAATTATAATTTACTAAACTCAAATCGTCATATTTCAAAACTACACTGTTTACCAAAAATTCATAAACAAGGCAACAGTTTCAGGCCAATAGTTTCTAATATTAATTCTTCAACATTCAAAATTGCGAAATGGTTTGTTAAAGAATTTAATAAATTTAAATTTAAAAATGATATGTCCATTCAAAATTTCGTTGATTTAATTTCCAAGTTGAAAGATATTGAACTAAATTCAGGTGACAAATTGATTTCGTTTGATGTAACAGCTTTATTTCCAAACGTTCCTATAAATGAAACATTTAAATTTTTAGAATCTTTTTTTAAAATTTAATTCAGTAAATCAAGAAAAAAATGAAGAATACTTAAAGTTAACAAAATTATGCATGGAACAAAATATTTTAAAATTTAACAATATATTTTATAAACAGCTATATGGCGCCCATAGCTGTGCCCTGTTTCACATTTATTATTTAAGTTATTTTTAATTTATTTTGAAAATAATATAAAAAGAAAATATCAAAAATTTCTCAAAGTTTGGCTTAGATATGTGGATGATGTTTTTGCTATTGTAGATTCTAATTTTTGTATTGAGAGTTTTCTTTCTATTCTAAATTCAAAATTTGACTAATAAACAATAGTTCTTTATGATGCAAGTTAGTAAATTAGTGTTTTGCACTAATTGCAAAATATTTTGAAAATAATATGAAAAGAAAATATCAAAAATTTCTCAAAGTATGGCTTAGATATGTGGATGATGTTTTTGCTATTGTAGATTCTAATTTTTGTATTGAGAGTTTTTTTTTCTATTCTAAATTCCAAATTTGAGTCAATAAAGTTCACATATGAAGAAGAAATTTGCAATAGCCTTCAATTTTTAGATATTAGAATAACAAGAATTTAAAATAAATTAGATTTTGATATTTACAGAAAAGACTGTCATACACTATATAAATTCTTGCTATATGACTTTCTATAAATATAAACAATCGGCGTTCTATTTTTTAATACATAGATTATTTAAATTTCCATTATTAGTACAAAATTTTAATAAAAAAATTAATTATATTCGGCATGTAGCAAAAATTGACTGTTACAGTAACACTTATTTCAAAAATTTACAATAAATCTAAGAAGGCTTATAATTTATCAAACCAGACCACACTAAAATTAATAAAATGAAAAATAATACTATATATATTTTTTGTAAAATAACCTTTAATTACCATTGGGCTAATTCTTTTCCAAGATCTCAAATTGTTAGATCTCAAATTGAATTTGTTGCAATTCAATTTGAATTTAATAATTTCCTATTTGAAATTGATTCGTCTCAATTTGAATTTGTTACTTCCCAAAATGAAATTGATTGGCCTCATTTTGAACTTGAAAAGGTATAGATGTTGATCCTACTTATCTACAATTATCTTAAACAATTGACCCCTGTTATTTTTTTGGCGAACCAGGATGCAACTATTTTATGTTAATTTGTGAAATGATGATAAGATGATGATAAAGATGGCGCAAATTCTGTGATTGTGCAAAACGTGAAAATTATATATGATTTGTTGTTCTCTGTAATTTCTCGAGCAATTTAACTTTCTGTTGATCTTTCAATAAAAAAATAGCTCTTCCGCTAATGTAATGTAAAATAACTTACTTAGACTATTAAGTCTGCTCAATTTAGTGTAGTTCTCAATGTATACCTTTACTCTTCGTTTTATTCCGAAGATCACTTTACTATATGTGATACAAATTTTAGGTTTAAAATGGAAGAGTCGCAGGAAGATTTTAACCCCAGGATTCCATTACAGTATACTCCAGGATTTCGTTCAAGTATTTAACAAAGTGAGCGACAAATTAGTGCAAAAGTTGAGTGTTGAAGTGGGCAAGGATTCATTTGATGTCTACAGATACATAAATCTGCATACTTTAGATTTAGTTTGTGGTAAGAATTGGTTCTGGTATACATGTAATAAAGTTGTACAAATTGGAAACCATTGACTCTAAGGCCAACAGTTAGTAGATATTCAGGTGTATTGCATATCAAAAAACCTGAGCAGTAACGTGTACGTTGTAGCATCACGTTCAGTCATGCTCATATAAATCTAGTACAAGAAATTAGGTTACAGTAGCAATTTTATATGGCAATGTCAAATTGTTTGTACTAGTTTTATGTGAGCATGACTGTTCAAAGATCAAATGCTATTATGTCATAATTGTCTATTATGTCATAATTTCATTAGACATTTGAATGTGATGTTATGTACTAAACTAACTAACAAAACTAACGTACCTCTTTACTGCTAATGTTTTTTGATATGCAATATATCTGATTCAGTTGTGTTGCATATCAAAAAACGTTAGCAGTAACGTATACGTTACTAACATTACGTTCAAATGTCTGATGCATTTATGACGATACATTCATCTGACATTCGAATGTGATTATGGTAAATAACGTGCACGTTACAACTAACGTTTTTTGATACGTAATATACCTAATTTAATTAAGTAATTAAACCTAATTAAATATGTAAAATATAAAATTTAATGCATCAATTTCTTTATTTTAGAGACTGCCATGGGGATTTCTGTAAATGCCCAAGATGACGAAAATTCTGTGTTTGTGCAAAGCGTGAAAACTATGTGTGATTTGTTGTACAGACGATTGTTCTCTATAATTTCTCGAGTTGACTGGCTCTATAGGCTGACACCAGCTTACAGGAAAGAAAAATGTTGTGTCAAAATCTTAAACGATTACAGTGATTGTATTATCAAAAAAAGGAGAAATGAGTTGTTGGGAAGCAATGAAGTAGTAGAACAAAACTTCGGTATGAAAACAAAGAACACATTTCTGGATCTCCTGCTTAAGTCCACCGAGGCTGGCAAACCTTTAACTGATGGTGATATCAGGGATGAAGTGAACACTTTTATATTTGAGGTAAAGCTGGGTGTTAACAATACCTTTTCAAGTTCAAATTGAGACCAATCAATTTCAAATTGAGGCCAATCAATTTCAAATTGAGGCCAATCAAGTTCAAATTGATATCAATCAATTTCAAATTGAGACTAAACAAAATCAAGTTGACACTAAACAATGTCAAGTTGAGAGTAAACAAATAAAATTTATTATGACAACTTGATATTGTTTAGTGTCAACTTGATTTTGTTTAGTCTCCATTTGAAATGAAAAAAACAACTTGATATTGTTGATACTTGAAATTGATTGGTCTCAATTTGAACTTGAAAAGGTATAGTTTGCGTACTATTTCAGTTGTCTGACGGTTAAAAATGTCCAATGAAGTTATAAAATGCTTTGGGCAAGTGGTTTGCCAATTTGGCAGACAAGAGTATGCCAATCTGAGTATGAGTATTTGACATGAGTGTGCCAATCTGGCAGACAACTTATACTTAAATTTGAAAAGATTGGGTTTATATGAAGTACTTAACAGAAATACAGCTAATCTGATAGATAACGTATCCTTAAATTTGAACATAGAGTGTTGTAACAGATACATTTTTTTTGTATCTAGATACAAATACAGATACTTCAGAAAAAATGTATCTAGATACAACTTTAGGTACTGAAGCAAAAATGTATCTAGATACTTGAAATGTATCTAGATACATTACAGCACTGCACATAGGTCTTACATGAAGTACTTGAACAGAACTGAACTTAACAAATCTTTTAAGTATTTTAAGACAACTATGGCATATGTAGTAATATTACAGTAATGTTAATCATACTAAAGCTTATATTTGAAAGATATTTTAGATATAAAACATTTGAATTTAAAAAATCCCTCCCAAGAATTAAAAATACTTATCAAGTAAAATCATCATATCGTTAGTCACTAAAATCTTTCAGTACTAATATCACGTCAAATTGATTAATATTTGAAGCTGTAACTAATACACTTATGGACAAAATTAAGGGACTACTAGTAAAATTGAAAATAAATTTAAAATCAGATTTTTTCTGATTGATTTGAAAACGATATTTAATGAACCGAATAAATATATAAATGCAACAAATAATAATAGGGTTTCCTAACAAATAATAGGGTTTAATAAACGTCAATTTATGACATGTAAAAAATCTATTGAAAACAACTTATAAATTGGAAAAGTTATTTTAAATATATTTGATGGTCCCTCAATTTTGTCCAGAAGTGTATATTAAAGTATACCCAAATTGAAGTACAAAATAATAAACATAATAAAAAAACTTGTGACTATTTAACTTGAGGGTAGATTTGGCCATGTTCTGAGTCTTTCTATTTTTTGTAGGGACATGATACCACCGCTGGAGCACTTAGTTACTGCCTACATGCTCTCAGCAAAGACAAAGACGTTCAAGTGAGTATATTTTTAACGTTGGAATAGGGTTCTAGCTATCCCTAAAATCCCTAATCCTAAATCCCTAAAATATCTCTATGTCCGTATATCAATATATAGGGATATATTGATATTTTAGGGATTTTATAATAGGGTTTCGAGGATTAATTATTGATTTCCTGAAATTGTCTGAAATCGTACAAACTAGATATGCAGCCACTATTGCGTCATTGCTTTTACTCTGCATATAGATGTTGAAAATACATTCTGTAGGTGAAACTAATCGTCTTTTAAAAGTTAATCAAAGACCGGGAATAGAATTATATAATTTAAATGTGTTTAGATCCATTCTGATTAAGTAGGTTTGAAGAAGTGGTAAGCACTATCAGGTAATGAAGATTTAGTCTTTAATTTATATGGACTATTTTTGACCTGGGGGTCATCATCAGCAGAGTCCAAATCTCTGCTGATGATGACCCCAGGTCGAAACTAGTTTATGTAAATTAAAGACTGAATCTTCATTACCTGATAGTGCTTACTACTTCTTCAGTCATCATCAGCAGAGTCCAAATCTCTGCTGATGTTGACCCCAGGTCGAAACTAGTCCATGTAAATTACAGACGGAATCTTCATTACCTGATAGTGCTTACTACTTCTTCAGTCATCATCAGCAGAGTCCAAATCTCTGCTGATGACCCCAGGTCGAAACTAGTTCGTGTAAATTAAAGACTGAATCTTCATTACCTGATAGTGCTTACTACTTCTTCAGTCATCATCAGCAGAGTCCAAATCTCTGCTGATGATGACCCCAGGTCGAAACTAGTTTATGTAAATTAAAGACTGAATCTTCATTACCTGATAGTGCTCACTACTTCTTCAGAATTATATAAGTTACACTTTTTAACACACTTTTTACTCATATCGATTAAAAAAAATCTTGAAATTTGCTTTTAAAATTGATATCAGTTGAACGAAAATCTCTCAATTTTATCCTGACTCAAAAAAAGAATACAACCTTTAGTTGTCAAAATAAAAATATTTTTTAATAAATATCACATGTAAGTGCGGATAATTTGATATTTTCTTCATTTTTATTGCCTAGGCATTATTGAATTCAGCCAATTTACACCAACGCTAATGTACGTATAACTACATTTATCCATTAAGTGAAAATATCTTAATTATATACTGACTTAAAAGAATACAAGCTTTAGTTGTCAAAATAAAAATAATTTGTAATAAATATTGCATGTAAATGCGTATAATTTGATATTTTCTTCATTTTTATTGCCTACGCATTATTCAATTCAGCCAATTTACACCAACGCTAATGGATACCGGGCTTTTTTTTCGTTTTTACACATATGATTGACAATGTAGAACTGGTTGCCTGCATCTGCCCGCAAGGAATTTCCTATGTGTAATTCTAAAAAAAAAATAGGTAACTCATTAGCGGCGTCGGTGCAAGCAACTTGTCAATTTTGGCATATGTTACACAGAGAGGTTATGTTTTTATTCAAGACAATACACGAGAGTATTCGTAATGTATCAAGATCAGCTGATATGTCAACAAATGATTATTTTCTTTGGGGTTACCTGAAAAGTAAAATTTTTAATGACGTACAAATACTTAACGTAGATGAATTGAAAGGCCGTATACGTACTGCATGTAATGGCATAAATCCACAATACATTACGAATACTCTGCGTGTCTTCAAAAACCCTGTCGTGTATTGCCTTGAATAAAAACATAACGTCTATGTGTAACATATGCCAAAATTGACAGGTTGCTTGCACCGACCCGCTAATGAGTTGATTATTTTTTTTAAATTACACATAGGAAATTCCTTGCGGGTAGGTGCAGGCAACCAGTTATACATTGCCCATCATATGTGTAATAAGGAAAAAAAAGCCCGGTATATTACTACATTTAACCATTAAGGACGTAGAGAAATTAACTTGGGACCTATCAAGAAATTTGATATAAACTTGAAAATATTCTGCCAAACAAAGATTATGTATTTTTGATTATAGGAAAAACTATATGAAGAAATAAAAACCACTCTGGATGCTGCCAATGTGGATGCATGTAATTTCGAGCAACTTACGAATATGAAGTATTTGGAAATGGTTATTAAGGAAACGCTAAGGCTTTGCCCATCTGTTCCTGTAATGGCAAGGACTCTGTCAGAAGATACATATTATGGTAAATTAATACAAATTTGGCATTAATAAGGATTGCATTTTCAGGTTTATAACCTGAAATTTGCACAATAATAATTCGTATTATAATATAATTGTGCATATTTGCACTCCTTATTAATGTAAACTTATTAATGCTAAACTTATAAAGACATATTTTTACTTCTGCAGAATAAACATTTATTGATCTATATCTAGATTTCGACATGCAATCTTAGTATCTTAGTATCTTAGTATCTTAGTATCTTAGATTATTATCTTATATCTTAGATCAGTGGTTCCTAACCTTTATAATACTGCTACCCCTGTAACCTGTTAGGAAATCAAATTTTACCCCAATTTTAAAATGTTATAAAAACACTCAATGCAAGCGAATTCTAATGTTTATTAATTACAAAGTTGTCATTGCCCAGTAGTTAGTCAGAAAACTGGATACATTGTGGCTACATAAAAACACAACAATATTACGATATTTTAACTATGAATTAATAATAATAATCAGTGTGAAGGTTGAAATTGTTTTGCGTTTTTTTATGTTAGGTTTAGTGTCACTTAAAGCACATCTCATGTCATGTTCCACATTGAGACGGTTTCTGGCCTTTGTTTTCAATGAAACTAAAGTTGAAAAACCACTCTCGCATCTGTAAGTGGTGGCAAAAGGTACTATCATTTTTAAAGCTCTGTTAGCTATAACAGGATATTCGGCACCTAAGACTTAGATATATCTAGTACAGAATTGCGAATATCTATTGCACATGTCACCTTGCTTGTGGAAATGTACAAATTTTTGTTTTCTACGACAGTGCGTAAAGTAAGTTTTTACGCACTGTTCACAGTGCGTAAAGTGATACTTTTTAGCACGTGTGCGTAAAAAAATTACCTGTATGTAAAAATATCAACTGTGCGTAAAATAAGTTTTACACATCATTTATTCACTCGTCAATTAAAAAAATATAGTATTTTTGATAAAATATTTGTTGTTTTTCGCAATAGCTGTCGTAGAAAAAACCTAGTGTGCTACATTTTCGTAACGTAGTGCTTTACGAACGTGTATCATAAATAACTAGTTTAGTGCTTTAAATTTTTTTGAAGTAAAAGTGTTGAAGTAAAACAAATATATACTTAGTATAAATAAAGCACTTGGTTAAGTTTCACAAATTTTTAATAGAAAAACTGTACAATTGTTTCGGTCTCACGACCATTTATCAAGAGACAAATAAAACTTCTTGATAATGGTCGTGAGACTGAAACAATAGGAAAGTTTTTCTATTAAAAATTTGTGCTTTATTTATACTAGTTTAGAGATGTTTCACAAATTAACCACAGATTCATACAATCTAAATATTATACAATTTCGGTCATTTATCATGTTCATGCTTTATTCAATTTTATTTGTCTCTTGATAATGGTCGTGAGACCTAAACAATTGCAGAGTTATTAATTAGCTATTAAAAATTTGTGAAACTTATCCAAGTGCTGTATTTACAGTAATTTAAAGATGTTTTACCAAGTATTAACAACCGATTCATACAATCTAATCAAATATATACATTAAGGAGTGAGAGATGCAGTAGAATAGAAGAAAACTGTTTCAGAATACATTTCAAAATTTGCACATTTAATAGAATTGATACATATGTAATTTATTTATTACATTAGAGAAGACGGAATAGTTTGTATATATTTACTTTGTATATCTAATGTAGGCAAACTTCATCACTTTAGAAACTACAACTTTTGATGTGTACTGAGTTATTGTAGGTACTTTATCCGAACTTAGGGCTCAGTTCAATCCTGAACTATTTCCTGCAATATCATTAAGGAAATAGACAATATAAATGGGCCGAGTAATCTGTAAAATATGAGCTTCTCCATAGTAATACTTATAAGTATTAGTAGCATAAGCTACTAAAATAAAATGTGTTATTGTTAATTAATTCTGTGATGGGTGGGAAAAACAGTATAAGTCGAAAATTTGGGGAAATGAGTTTAAGTCAAATTATATTTCAGAAAGTGATGCTGTAAGTTGTGTTTGAAATAGTACATGTCACATTATTCAGTTAGGGCTTTTAAATAGGTTGGCAGTTTTAGTACAACTTTAAATGCTACGATTATTGGAAGAAAAAAAGGTATAAGTCGACGCTTCCTTAAAATGCTAATTCTTGACTTATACTGTTTTTCCCACCCATCACAGAATTATATTCTTGTTTTTAGATGGAGGTATGCTACCAAAAGGCTTAATGGTTGCGCTAGCACCGTTATTAACTCACAGGATTCCAAGCTTGTACCCAGATCCTCATAAGTTCGATCCTGAGAGATTCTCAAATGAAAACCACTTGAATCGTCATCCTTATGCCTACATTCCGTTCAGTGCTGGACCAAGAAACTGCATAGGCCAGAAATTCGCAATGCTCGCATTGAAAGCAACGATTTCCAAAATTTTGATGCAATACGAAATCCTGCCAGTCTTTCCAGAACACAATGTGCATCTTATATGTAAAGTTACAATGCAATCAGCCAACGGTTTTAATATACAATTGAAGCAACGAAAATGATGACGAAAATGAAAATCACTAATGTATATAAAAAAAAAAGAAGGTTAATTTGATACATGTTTAATATACATTTTCAGGTTTTGTATGTATTTTTATATAATTTATTGTAAAAAATGAAGGTTAATTTGATACATGTTTAATATACATTTTCAGGTTTTGTATGTATTTTTATATAATTTATTGTACAATTAATTACCAATTATTTTGTATATATAGTCACAAAAATGTGATCTTATATCTTTAATGGACATATTTTAAATAAATAACATGAAAAGTAGCTACACTGTTTTTTATGCATACATGGAGTTAACTAAGTTAAAATATAACTTTTTTATCATTGATGCATCATATTGCTTGTTTAAAACATCGTGTAGCGTGCATATAACAGGCTTTCAAAAACGCGCGTTTCCTGTAAAGGTTTCCATGGATACAAATGGAATGTATTGCCCACATTGTTGACGCCTTATAGCATGTAGACATTTTCTGCATGTAAGCAAGAATCATTCTTTCATCTACAGTTTTCACCTCCTGTTCGTCCATCCATTTTACCAATTTATCGTATTCCTTCTTATATGCCAATTCCGATTTTTGGGGAATTAAACGCCTCTCTGCTTCGGAGCTTAATTGATCAATGTTTCGTTGCATTTTCAACCAAAATCAAAACTGACGCCAAATTGAAAGATTGTTACATACGATATTCAACACTTTGACAACCAAGGCTAGAACGATTGCATAGTATCAGCCGCCATGTTAGCTAGTTATTTATTCAGTATCTTAGCAACGATACTAAAACTGTACGGCAAAATCGACGGCACATCAGATAGAAATTATAATTACAAATGTTTAGGCCAATTTACGGCATCAATGATAAAAAATAGCGTAAAGTATGCGTGGATATCTGGCCTTTCAAGCACTCACTCTATTCAAAAAACCTCCCCGCCTCCCCGCTGCGCGGGGAGCGACGGGTCGGTTTTTTGAAAAACGTTCGTGCTTGAAAGGCCTTGATATCCACTTATACTTTAATATATTATTTCAGGTTTTGTATATATTTTTATATAATTTATTGTAAAAAATGAAGGTTAATTTGATATATGCTTAATATACAATTTCAGGTTTTGTATGTATTTTTATATAATTTATTGTACAATTAATTACCAATATATTGTAGATATAGTAACAAAAATGTGATCTTATATCTTTAACAGAAATATTTTCAATAAATAACATGAAAAGTAACAACATTGTTTTTATGCATACATGGAGTTAACTAAGTTAAAATATAACCTTTTCAGGTTTTGTATGTATTTTTATATAATTTATTGTAAAAAATGAAGGTTAATTTGATACATGTTTAATATACATTTTCAGGTTTTGTATGTATTTTTATATAATTTATTGTACAATTAATTACCAATATATTGTAGATATAGTCACAAAAATGTGATCATATATCTTTAATGGAAATATTTTCAATAAATAACATGAAAAGTAACAACACTGTGTTTTATGCATACATGGAGTTAACTAAGTTAAAATATAACTTTTTCAGGTTTTGTATGTATTTTTATATAATTTATTGTAAAAAATTAAGGTTAATTTTATACATGTTTAATATACATTTTCAGATTTTGTATGCATTTTTATATAATTTATTGTACAATTATTTATCAATATATTGTAGATATAGTCACAAAAACATGATTTTATATCTTTAATGGAAATATTTTCCATAAATAACACGAAAAGTTACAACACTGTGTTTTATGCATACATGGAGTTAACTAAGTTAAAACATAACTTTTTCAGGTTTTGTATGTATTTTTATATAATTTATTGTAAAAAATGAAGGTTAATTTGATACATGTTTAATATACATTTTCATGTTTTGTATGTATTTTTATATAATTTATTGTACAATTAATTACCAATATATTGTAGATATAGTCACAAAAATGTGATCGTATATCTTTAATGGAAATATTTTCAATAAATAACATGAAAAGTAATAACATTGTTTTTTATACATACATGGAGTTAACTAAGTTAAAATATAACTTACGTTATTATTATAGCCTCAATTATTATTGCCTGTAAATTAAGAGCCTTTGCGTATTAAAGTAAGCCTATTATTGTACGATTACGTGCAAGTTTGATTGCATACATAACATTATAACACAAAAAGGCATAACAGCCATTTTAAATAACTAGCATGAAAAAGAACAACAATGTTTTTTATCCATACATGGAGGCTAAAACTAGCCTCTAGATAGCTAAAACTAGACGAACTAGGCGAACTATAACGTTCTTATTAGAGCCTCGCCTCGTTTGCCCTTTCGAGTGTCGAGTTAATTTTTCTGAAATGTCAGTACAATTACAGTACATTAAAAGATCGGCAATACCGTAAGCCTATTATTGTACGATTACGTGCAAGTTTGATTGCATACATAACATTATAACACAAAAAGGCATAACAGCCATTTTGAATAAATAGCATGAAAAGGAACAACAATGTTTTTTATCCATACATGAAGGCTAAAACTAACCTCTAGCTAGCTAAAACTAGATTAAACTATAACGTTTTTATTATAGCCTCGCCTCGTTTGCCATTTCGAGTGTCGTGTTAATTTTTCTGAAATGTCAGTACAATTACAGTACATTAAGAGAAATCGGCAATAACGCAAGCCCATTATTGTACGATTACGTGCACATTTGTTTGCATACATAACATAATAACACAAAAAATGAATAACCGAAACAGAATGTTAATGTAAAATGTGTTAACGTTATCTGACATTAGTTTGACATCTATCCAAATTCATAAAAACATTTGCAACCTATCAGGACGTTTGTAAATTTCACATTATCCAAATTTATCAGTCATATAAACTTATTTGACATTTTGGCTTATTGAAATCTATCCAGCTGAATCTGACATAAACTGATATGATATAGATTCAAATTTTTTGACATTCATGACTTATTTGAGTTAAACAAATTTATTGGGTAATTGTTACTTATCTGAACTTTGTTTGGCATTTCTAAACTTACTTGGCATTTTGGCATATTGACATATATCTAGCTGAATCTCACATTGCAAACTTATTTGACATTTGCAAACTGATACGATATTGATTCAATTATTTTTACATTCATAACTTATTTGACAGTTAAACAAATTTATTGGGTAATTATTACTTATCTAAACTTTGTTTGGCATTTCTAAACTTACTCGGCATTTTGGCATGTTGACATCTATCCAGCTGAATCTGACATTGCAAACTTATTTGGCATTTGCAAACTGATACGATATTGATTCATTTTTTTTGACATTCATAACTTATTTGACTGTTAAACAAATTTATTGAGTAATTATTACTTATCTGAACTTTGTTTGGCATTTCTAAACTTACTTGGAAGTTTGGCATAATGACATCTATCCAGTTGAATCTGACATTGCAAACTTATTTGACATTTGTAAACTGATATGATATTGATTCATTTTTTTTACATTCATAACTTATTTGCTAGTTAAACAAATTTATTGGATGATTATTAGTTATCTGAACTTTGTTGGGCATTTCTAAACTTATTTGGAATTTTGGCATATTGACATCTATACAGCTAAATCTTACATTGCAAACTTAATTGATATTGATTCATTTTTTTTTTACATTCATAACTTATTTGACTGTTAAACAAATTTATTGGGTAACTATTACTTATCTGAACTTTGTTTGGCATTTCTAAACTTATTTAGCATTTTGGCATATTAACATCTATCCAGCTGAATCTGACATTGCAAATTAATTTGACATTTGTAAACTAATATGGTAACTAAGTGGTAAAATAACTCGATTTATAAATTCCTATCAATTATTTTACACGTATATAATTTATTTAGATTAAATGTGTAACGGCTACTTTATCCATTTCTATTGTAGGTGTAAACTGACCATTTATTACCTACGATTGTCATTTTTCAAAGCGGTGGTCAGCGAAAAGGACAGGTGGTGCTGGCGGAGAGATATTTAGGGTTATTCTCAATGTCCTGTTATTGTATATTGACCAGAGTAAGTCGAGAAAGGTGCAGTTTTTGTATTGATTTGTTACAGCAAAAGATATCATGCAAAAATATTTTCATAAATGTTTAATTGAATCCATGTAATTTAAATATATAACCGCTGCTATTTGTGTTTTTAAAGGAAAATAATAAATTATTAATTTTAGTAATAATGGGCGAAAATGTATATAAAGTTTATAATGATCTAAGTTTCAGTTCTACTTCTACTTCAACTCTATAATAAGTCGATAAAATTGATGATAAATATTTGTCGCTGAATAAAAATAACGTACAAGTTAATGTTTTTATCTCGTACAAAGATTGTTTTAAAAAAAGTGAAGCTGTGTATCATTGTATATCTGAAACAATTTAGTTAATACTCGTCGCTGAAATGATGTAAAAACCTGATATTTCCTGATATTTACATTTAAAGTACACCAAAGATAATTTCTAAAATGCACAAAAATATTTATAATATTATAATATCACAAGTCATATTCATATACTCTCCATTCACAATGTTTTTGCGTCTATGAATATCAAGTAATTTTGTTGGTAGTGTTTCAGAAATAACTGAATTCCCCAAGGAACTTTATTTTTTTTTTTAGGATAAGTTGTTTTCAATTTTAGTTTATCTTTTTTTTAAATAATACTGTTGCCAGATGTAAAGTTGAAATTATTAGAGATGAAAATGGAACGGCCTTAAAGAAAATGAAAAATAATGCATTGAAAAACCTTAAATTTCTGAGTACAAATAATCAGTAAAAAAAAGATATCTTTAAAAGCTAGGAGTGACAAAAATAAATCTGACAGTGTGGTAGGAAGCAAATGTCTAATAGACATCGACACAAAAAATAATTAACTTCCGTTGTATTACTGAATCAGGTTGTCCAACATGACAAAAACAAACAAAAAACAACCAACTCGGTTGCAAAAAGGTCGTGAATAGAATATACTTATATTCACAATATGCACAAAAAATTAGAGTTCGAAAAATTATGCTTGCCAGTGAATCTAAATGATGTAAGATACTTGCAAGTGTATGTTGCTCATTTAGTACTTATGAAATACCATGTCCATGTATATTTCCTGGACTAGCGAGTCAAACAACTAGCACCAAAAAATGCGAAAATAAGAGCCTATTGAGTCCGCCCCACAGCATCCACCCTCGCATTTTTTTTAGCAAACGTTCAAAATCCATATTTGTTTGTACTAGAATGATTTATGACCGCCCGTTTTGAAAAGGCGTCTGCAAGCTCAGATGTGTTTTCAATGAATCTTTTTTTGCAAATCACTTCTCTGCACCGAAGGACGACAAAACGCGATTTCACGTTGCCAAAGCGAGGCTCATCATGGCATTTTTATTGAAGGACTGCGCACTATTACCACGAATTTTAAAAAGCATGCAGCATCGTTGCGTCGTTTATCATGTTTTCTACGTGGGTGATCAATCAATCATTGCGTAGGTTTATATTGTCCGGAAGATGTTGATCCAAAACGTATTTGTTCGATATGAAACTGCACCGTAAAAAATACACTGCGTATTCTTTATAATGTACTGATATCGTATATCATGAAATCAATTTCATTAAACCGAATAAATAGAATAATTTTGGGAAATATTAATTTTATTGAAAAGGCATAATAACCCTTTTTCGGCGATTATGGTTAATCTTACATTTTTAGTAGAACACCATTTTTGTTCCAATCGATAAATCCAATAAATATTTGTAATCAATATATAATTGATGTCCAATTTATATCCAATCAATATATAATTTATTCAAAGAATGTATTATATAAAAACCGTATATAAAAAAAGAAGATAATAATAAAATAATGAACTGAGTATTTAGATTAACATGCAGCAATTTAAGAATATTTGAAAATCTTATATAGTCCCAATTAGCATTACAAAAAGATAAATGTGACACCCTATTCGTATCGTAGTATATTTATAAAGAGAAAAATTGGTCCTTTTTAAAAATGCCAAATCCAACTATGACTGCCTTTTAAAAAAAATAAGTATTATAACTCAAAAACTGTGTTTATTTTTCAAAAAACAAAAGCATGTTTAAGATAAGCTTTTAAAACGACAACTTTTTCCTCATTTAACCGAATCTCTATGTCTTTATGTCTTATGGTTTCCAATGCTTAACATGAAAAAAATTACGTACAACTTTTTCCTTTACACATTTTTTCAAAAGTCAATAATAACAGATCCATAGGCACCGAACAAAATAACAAAAAAATATATGTTATCGTGATATCTAGTTACCTATGTAATTTTTCCAAAAAACAAAAACCTCAGGAATTGAGCTTTTAAAACTGCAATTCTTTCCCCATTTAATCGTCCCTCTATCTCCGCTAGTTTCCGAGATCCCCATACTAAACATCCGAAAAAACTCACCCTGTATATAGTAAACTGTTTTTTGTACCGATTAATGTATACTGAGACCATTTCCTACATTTGCTTGTATATGAATATATGTATGTAAATATATAGGAAATAAAGATATCTATCTGTCTATCTATCCATATTGATAATTTATATACAGTGTATCCCAAAATGAGTCGAATTATATGGCTAGCTTTCCTAAAATTCGAAACAAATACTTAGTTTGGTCCAAAGTGATTTAACCTCTTCAATTTATAATCATGTACTTTTTTATTATCTCCTGATTGACTACTTGAGTACAGTTTCGTGAGTCACCGAAGTTCTCACATTATACCCAGCAACGTATTGCGATATCAAATCTTATAAAATAACAAGTACTGATTATAGAATATATTAATTGACACAAAGAAAAGTAAATACAATTTTAATTAAATCAAGTCTAATAATGTAAATGAATTCTCGACCTTCCGAATCCTTGAACTCAAGTAGTGTCTATTTACATTTTGAGTAAATAATTTGTCGTATGATAAGTCAGGCTATCTGCTAATGCTTTAAGATTATAGTATTTAAGACATTAACAAAAATAATTGTAACCGGTTAATAACACCCAACTGCTCGACTGCAAAATTTTCTGTGCACATGTAGGAAACACAATTTGTGGATTTGTTATGCAGATATAGATGATCTAAAAATCTGGGCACAATATACATTTTTAAAATGCATTCATAATTGTTTCAATAAAAAAGTTTAATTCTGTTTCAATAATTATAGTATTTTTTATTTATAATAATAATAATAATAATAATAATACTTATTCACTCAGCTGTAGTACATACAGATGTGGTAAGTCAAAAAAAGCTATATGTATATATATAATATAATAAAACAATACAAAACATGCAAATGTCAATACATAAGACATTCAATTTAAAATTGTGCATTCAAATTAATCACAAGTCATCAGCGATGAACTCACTCACACTATAATAATAATTATTATTATTTACCTAAAATAAATTGAAGTGAAGTAACAATTTATATATAATAATACAGATTGTCATTGTCTGAATCTTACACATAGCTTTCCATGTAAATTATATTTTCCTTTTACAAGTGGCGGTTTCATCGGAATAATAGACTCAATTTATGGTGATTTAGAGGACCAAATAAATCAAATTGGGCTTCATCAAATCGTTATAAATGATTTAGCCAAGCAATGAAATGAGGTCCATCAGCCAACAAAGAAAGTAATGCTACACATTCTGTGACATGGATCATCTTCGTTTAAAGAAACTCCCTGTATATATTTTGTCTGGGTATTATTTGAATAATTCTGTTCTCTAAGGTTCTAAGCCTCTAAAGCTTTTAATGAAATTGAGGTTCATCAAATCGTTATAAACGATTTAGCAAAGCAATGGAATTTGATAATGATAATATAATGAACCGAGTATTTAGATTAACATGCAGCAATTTAAGTATATTTGAAAATCTTATATAGTCCCGATTAACATTACAAAAAGATAAATTTGACACCCTATTCGTATCGTTGTATCGTTATAAAGAGAAAAATTAGTATTAGTATTCTTTGAATCATTCTATTCTCTAAGCTTCTAAGCTTCTAAAGCTTCTAATGAAATTGAGTTTCATCAAACGTTATAAACGATTTAGCAAAGCAATTATATGAGGTCTATCGGTCAACAAAGCTAGTAATACTATGCATTCTTTGACCTAGATCATTTCGTTTAAAGAAACTTCCTGTATATATTTTCTCTGGGTATTCTTTGAATAATTCTATTCTTTAAACCTCTAATCTTCGAAAGCTTCAAAGCCTCCAAAGCTTCTGATGATATTGAGCTTCATCAAATCGTTATAAACGATTTAGCAAAGCAATGGAATGAGGTCTATCAGTCAACAAAGCTAGTAATGTTACTCATTCTGTGATCTGGATCATTTCGTTTAAAGAAACTCCCTGTATATATTTTGTATGGGTATTATTTGAATATTTCTATTCTCTATTCTATGAGAATATTCTATGAGATCCATCGGTCAACAAAGCTAGTAATGCTATGCATTCCTTGACCTGGATCATTTCGTTTAAAGAAACTTCCTGTATATATTTTCTCTGGGTATTCTTTGAATAATTCTATTCTCTAAGCCTCTAAGCTTCGAAAGCTTCAAAGCCTCCAAAGCTTCTGATGATATTGAGCTTCATCAAATCGTTATAAATGATTTAGCAAAGCAATGGAATGAGGTCTATCGGTCAACAAAGCTAGTAATGATAGCATTACTAGCGTTCTGTTACCTGCATAATTTCGTTTAAAGAAACTCCCTGTATATATTTTCACTGGGTATTCGTTGAATAATTCTATTCTCTAAGCTTCCAAGCTTCTAAAGCTTCTAAAGCTTCTAAAGCTTCTAAGCTTCTAAAGCTTCTAATGAAATTTAGCTTCATCAAATCGTTATAAACGATTTAGCAAAGCAATGGAATGAGGCCCATCAGCTAACAAAACTAGTAATATTACGCATTCTGTGACCTGGATCATTTTGTTTAAAGAAACTTCGTATATATTTTCTCTAGGTATTCTTCGAATAATTCTATTCTCTAAGCTTCTAAGTTTTTAAAGCTTCTAAGCTTCTTCTTCTAAGCTTCTCCTTTTAAGTTTCTATTCTACATCCAGCGCAATGTTTCTAGTTCATCTACGAATTTCCCTGGCATAATTTTACTGATCCTCTTTGTTTCTTTGATATTCTTGAGGACATAAAATACGTAATGTTTTTTATTAAGTACTTAGATTTCTCCGTATTTTCCACTCATTTGACCTTCCTTTTTCTTCTGAACCTTCTGAACCTGAATTTTCTGACCTTCGTTTCAATGGTTTTGTAAGGTTGTGGGTTTGTCGATTTCAAGTTTCACCTCCTATCCATCATGACCATGCTTTGTACCATATAATTATATGCGCTTAAAAAGCGTGTCTTTCAGAAACTGCGAACTTAATATGCATTTTGAAATTTTACGTCTGATTAAGTAGAATTTTTTGTAAGAATGATTTTTTTATTAGATATTTTATATTGATAGATTATAATTTTGAAGTACTAATACGTACTACCTACGAACTAACACGTATGTTTTTTGTGAAAAAGGTGTTCTGTATTTTATTTTGTACAATACTTTCACAAGCTCCACCTCATCGTTACTAACACGTCATGAAAGTTGTTCTCAAATTGACAATATGGGGCATGGGTGAGCAGTCCAGAAAAGGAAAAAAAAGCCAATATATCGATGTAAGACTACTCCAGAACAGGTTATTCAAAATACTTACTGATACTTAGTTGATGCTGAGTATAGAATTTTAATTTTGCATTTTGAAATTAGGTGGCTCGGTAACGACAATATTTTACAATAATGTTTAGAGCTTCTTCTTAAAAAAAAAAACTTGATGAAAATATGAAAGTAAGTACTTACGAAGTAAGTATGAAGTAAGTAAGTACTTATGAAGAAAGTAGTAAGTAGGTTCTTAAAAAAAATGAAGAAAATATGAAAGTAAGTACTTACGAAGTAAGTAAATACTTATAAAGTAAGTAGGTAAGTAGGTAGGTACTTATGAAAACTTATGAAGTAAGTCCTTAGAGATCACAGCTGGTTATTTGATGTAACCTGTCTTTCTGAAATAACGTCAAACATAAATAAACTCAATCTGAAAATTCAGATAAAATAATGGACTATTACTGAACTTATTCAATGAGTTCATAATTTTATTCACTTTCCAAATTTTGAAAATATCGTATATCAATTGTCATAACGCTGCAACTTATTAAATCTGATAATTTACTGTTGTTTTTTAATTAGATCTACAATTAAAAATTAGAGTATCTATGTCTTATATCTATCTAGACTAAAGTATCTAACTATCTCTATAAATTGATTTACTTGAAAATGATTTCCTATTGTTGATTTTTAATCTGGTCTGCAATTAAAAAGAAACGTATCGAATTACGAATAGAATAATTTGAAATTGATTTCATTTTGTTGTTTTTTAATCTGATCAGCAATTAAAAACAAGAGTATCTAATTACAAATAGAATTACTTGAAATTGATTTCCCACTGTTGTTTTTTAATCAGATCTATAATTAAAAACGAGAGTATCTAATTATAAATACAATTACTCTAGAGGGATTTTGTTTTGTTGTTTATTTAATCTACAATTAAAAATAAGGGAATCTATCTATTCTATCTATCTAGACTAAAGTATCTAACTATCTCTATATATTGAATTACTTGAAAAGGATTTCCCTTTGTTGTTTTTTAATCTGGTCTGCAATTAAAACCAAAAGTATCTAATTATGTATAGAATAATTTGAAAAGGATTTCCTTTTGTTGTTTTTTAATCTGATCAGCAATTAAAAAGAAGAGTATCTTATTACAAATAGAATTACTTGAGAAGGATTTCCCACTGTTGTTTTTTAATCACATCCACAATTAAAAACAAGAGTATCTAATTATAAATACAATTACTCGAGAGGGATTTTCTTTTGTTGTTTTTTAATTTACAATTAAAAATAAGAGTATCTATATATTCTATCTATCTAGACTAGAGTATGTAACTATCTCTATAAATTGAATTACTTGAAAATTATATCCCATTGTTGTTATTGAATCTGATCTGCAATTAAAAACAAGAGTATCACAAACAGATTTTGGTATCTTCTGTATGAGATAAAGTATCCACTTATGAAGGAAACCTTTCAAAGGTTTAACTCATGCTTTGTATCAACTTGACTTTGCAAAAGTTAATTTTAACTACGAACATTTGAAACTGAGAATGCCGAATGAACATCTGAATGATTCACCTGAAACCTGAGTACAATAAATGGCGCAACATGTTAGGTGTATAATTTTGTTTTCTGTACTTTTGAAAGTATATTACGCGACTCGAACTTCTGGGTTGTGAAGAGAACATTGACCTACATCGGATATTTATTATTTATATTATCATTAATGATGCATTGCAAATATTTCTCAATTCAAGGTGACGATCTAATTTTGATTAAGCAAATCTATATGTTGTCGAAGCTGTGCGTAAAAATTTATCGCAGATTTGACCTTCTATTTGGACCACTGATTGGGTGCGATCCGTTTCGATTTTTTTGTCTGCCAGCGGCTTAGCGTCGCTCCATAAAAACCCGTAGATGACCATAGGTCTTTGCAAGTATTTGCGCACGGGGGCAAGCAAGGGACCGGACACGAGCACCTGGCAAAGCTGCAGTTTTTACACATGTGCCCCTCACAATGGAGCTCCAGTAACGACGGCCGGCCGATTGTCACTGATATTTTATTTATTGGCTGCACGCACACAGTCCGGGCCGCTTTTTGTGTCAATCTCGACCAAAAAATCCGCGATTAAAACTGTCACGATAATATTTAACAGACCGCCAACGGCTACCTACACCCAAGGGATCGAATTGGCAAGTTTATGGGGATTACTTCCAAGAAGTTTATCAAGCACGAGTCCATTAGGCCGTACAAAGATCTTATCAAAACATTTCTATTAACCAACATCTCATACAATGTTGAACATAGTTTTAACAAATTAAGCCTAAAATTTCGTCCAAGTGTAAAAATCATCTAAGAAATATAATTCCACAGTACATTAGGCCGTACAATAATCTTATGAAAACATTTCTATTAAACAACATCTCACACAATGTTTGCCACAGCTTTAACAAATTAAGTCTAAAATTTCGTTCAAGTTATAAAATCATCTAAGAAATATAATCTAGTAACTAATATATCTCCCATTATTTTATAAAAATAATATTTTGATTAAATTCTTACCAAATTTTTGCCACAAACGGATTGTTATGAAATAGGTCATTTTCATCACTTACATTTTCACATACATTTCGTCCAATTACAAAATCATCTTAAAAAAAATATATGCGTAGACTAGCAACCCCCTAAATTTATAAATGATTATTAATAAGAGATCTCAGATGTGAGATGTCTACTGACCAATGTATCAGTTTCAATTTTTCAAGTCAATTTTCATTCAATTCAATTTTTAACCACTTATCAAGAAAGTTAGACAAATATAACAAATAATGCATACACATTAATGCATTAAGTGTTAAAGTTGGGGAAATGAAAAGTATTTTTTAACTTGTCAATTTTTCTCATCGGTTGTTGATTTTTGACACGTACATGTTACTATAGTTCCTCTACCAGTAAATACCATTACCGTTTACCGGTAATTATCAGCTATTTTTACGTTACCATTTACTGGTAAAAGTGTTTGAAATTTACCGGGAATTTCGAAAAAAAATCTGCGTTAATGTGAAAATGAGAACACTGCTGGCTGTCTGTATTTTTTCTATTTGCTTATGCACACATTAAATTTAATAAAATTAAAAAAATCGACTTTATTCACTTATACCATATATAACTATTTTCCAATTCGCATTATTAAAATATTCATTATGTATATTGAGCCTCATCGTTAAAACTACACTTTAATCGAATGGGTGAATAAAATGTTTAGATTTTCACTTTATTGACTATAACCATTGCAACGTTAATAAAGTAAAAAATAGGTAAATTGCACTATCCTTGAAATTTTCGTTGTCACCTGGCAATGTGACACTTCACACAAATTCTTCAACCCTGATAACGAATTGGAATAAATCTTGTATGATACACGTGAATAAAGCAATTTTATCAACTCGAAAACATTATCGAACTCGATTTCACATGCTGCGCTAAACTGTTTTATCGTGGACAAAATTCGACTTTATTCACTTATACCATAAATAGCTATTTGGAAATCGCCTTTAAAATAGATTTTTTCCAAAAATAAAAATAAATCTACACAAGGCAAAGAACAAGAATTAAATGGATGTAAAGACCATATGGAATGCTATTGATCCGATGATTGAGATATATTTAACAGTAAAAGAAGAGGTAAAATAAACTTTAATCTATTTCAATAGTGTTCATCTGTTATCGTGTATCGACGATGTATATTTGATCAACTTTATCACCTGAACCTGAAATATCACCAAATATTATCACCTGTAAGAATTGCTGCAGAAGCACTTTTCAGAAATGATGCTTCAATATTTTCAGCAGAAAGTGTCATTGAATTATTATGCACAACGTTAGAAAACAACGATTCGTGGATTTCATCTAATTTTTTGGTATTCTTGAAAGAAGATATTTATAAAAGACGACATATGGAGTTATTGTCCCTTGCAAAAAATATGCTCAACACTACAAATAACGCAATTTTCAATTTGCTTACTGTTCAAAAAGCGCGACTGTAACCTTTAGCAAGAAATTGATTGCAAGATTATTTAAATGTAACCTTTGGCAAGAAATTGCTTGCAAAATTATTTAAACCAGATGCTGAAGTTGAATCAGCAATAGCACTAGAACAAAGTGAAGCCCAGGAAAATGTAAATGATATAAAATTTCTGTTCGAAAATTCAATTTGAACAGCCATGGATTTCGCTAAGCCAATGGGAAAATCTCTTGCCAAGGACTTTTCATTCTTTGAAGTGTCTGGGAAAAGGCGATATTCTCACACTCTTTTTTGGAGCTTTAGAAACTATTAAGCCAACTTCTACAGAAAACGAACGAACATTCTCCATTGCGAGCCGAGTTTGCCCAAAAAGCAGATCTAGGCTGTTAGATGAAAACCTAGGTACAATAGTTTTTCTAAAATATTTCTGTTTAAAACAAAAAATATAATAACATAATCAAAATACTACTAAAATTATAGTAGAGTAGGCGATTGTTACGATCTAAGTTTTATTTATTTTTGACAGTTATAAGTATATTGGCAACATTGCATTACAATATTGTAATTGGCAACATTGCATTACAATGTTGTAATGCTTTCGTTTAATAAGAACAAGAATAAGAATAATTTATTTACGTGCTATTACATAAAGTTTACAAATGTCATAGAAATTAGAACACACAAAATGTGGAGGACACAATTAACATAAAGTCACAATACATCAATAAAGGTTTGATACTAATATAGAGAGAAACTTATTTAACTAGAGTGTGTTTTTATTGACTTATTTTTTCACATATTACCGGTTAAGCAATTGCAAATTCATCGTTTTACCGGTAATAGAAAATCTCCGCTAATAATGGAACTATACATGTTACTTTTTGATAGCTCGACACTTGTCTTTCCACTTGTTCATCCACGCACCCCAAAAAAGCTCGGCACACAAAAAAGCGCTTATTTGCTACGGGGCGCGTCGCTTAACCCCGACAAAAAAAAAACAACCGCAGCTTAAAAAAATATAAACGTCGCCCATCCGAGCACCAGAATCGCTACATATGGGCACGCACCGGCCCAACTTCCGCACCTTTTCCACCCCTATGTAAATGAAGAAGTACATAGAGCGCACGCACAAAAACTCACCCCCAGGTTTTTTGCGTCCCGGAACTGGGAACGTGGTGAACACGCGCTTGGCACGTCCCATTGGATCGCCCTGTCCCTTTTTACATTATTTTTAGCCGGGGTGCGACGCTATTTAAAGAGCCCCTGCGCTTTTTTCCCTCGTGCCGGGGGAGAAAAATGCTTAGAAAATGGAGCTATTATGTGAGCACACACGCTGCATACATTATCGGGCTGCCAATTATTCATGTTTAGGCGAAAGGTGGATGGTATAATGGCCGGAATACAGCTTTGGTTAACTTTAAGTTCTCACGAAATATAAAAAAATATATAAATCCAATTCTATAAAAACTACACACAAAACACTACTTTAATCCCGGAGGGAATAACATATCCACTTTCCCTAGAGAATACAGTGAATCACGTGTAGTTTGTTTAATTATTTTGTTATAGTAACAGTAACAATAGATTAATTCACATTCACATTTACTTACAGACAATCATCTGATATCCTGGAGATTCGAAGTTACTTCAGGTAATGGGTGCGAGGCGTGGGGTGCATGTCGAGTTGGATTGATACTCAGCTTTTGAATACAACTGATATGACTTTATTTGACATTAAAAATTGTCAAGATGATAGCTGTGTCTATGGTGTAGCTAAGTTTTGTCTGATACTTGATAATCATGATCTTGATAATCTTGATAATCTTGATAATCATGATAATCACGTGCAGTTTGTTTAATTATTTTGTAAAAGTAACAGTAACAATAGATGAATTCACATTCACATTTACTTACAGACAATCATCTGATATCTTGGAGATTCGAAGTTACTTCAAGTAATAGGTGCGAGGCGTGGGATGCATGTGGAGTTGGATTGATACTCAGCTTTTGAATAGAACAGATATGAATTTAATTGTCATTAAAAATTGTCAAGCTGTGTCTATGGTGTAGCTAATTTTTGTCTGATACATTTTTCACGAAACCATTCCAAAATTCCCAAGTGTATCCATAATTTTTCAACACACGGTATAATGAAAATACAAGTCAATTTATCTCAAATTTGTTGATGAGTATTTTTTATGATCGATTTTATTGTCATTAAAAATTGTCAAGATGATAGCTGTGTCTATGGTGTAGCTAATTTTTGTCAGATAAATTTTTCACGAAACCGTTCCAAGATTTCCAAGTGTATCCATAATTTTTCAACACACGGTACAATGAAAATACAAGTCAATTTATCTCAAATTTGTTGATGAGTAAACACGATAACTTAGTTGAATATACCAGTGAAATGGAAGCTGCTTCGAGGACATCAACTAACGATTACCACCTCGTTGAAATATATTGCCTGTAGAGGTAATGATGAATCATTTTTTTGACTTGACAGCAATGGTACAAAGTATCACTTTGCAAAACTGAAAACAGTTATAGAAGATGGACATTATAATGTAGAAATAGAAAAAAGTATATACAGGGTGAGTTTCTTCGGATGTTTAGTATGGGGATCTCGGAAACTAGCGGAGATAGAGGGACGATTAAATGGGAAAAGAATTGCAGTTCTACAAGCTCAATTTCATGAGCTTTTTGTTTTTTGGAAAAATTGCATGGCTAACTAGATATCTCGAAAAAATATATTTTTTGTTATTTGGTTCGGTGCCTATGGATCTGTTATTATTGACTTTAGAAAAAATGCGTAAAGGAAAAAGTTGTACGTAATTATGTGCTTAATAATACAATCTAACCGATTATTTTATTAAAGCTATAATTTTTGAGTTATGAGACAAAGTTGAGTATTTTCTAATGGAAACCATAGTTGGCCATGACTTTATAAAACAGACGCTTTTTCAACTATTCTAATGATATACCACTTGATATAGTAATTTTTATAAGTATTTAAATTATTGTTATTTTTTACTTTTCATTTTCGAACTATTCAAGAAGTTGGCTATGGAAACAATTGATAAATGCGCAATGCGTTAAATAATAAAATTCAAGTTAGTTTTTTCAAATTTTTCTTTTCATTTCGAAATTATAAACATTATTATTTTGGTGTAAAATGTTTATTTCGTTGGAGTTACAATTTTATATAAAAATTATTTCTGATAAAATAAAATTACAAAAGTACAAAACTACTAAACAGGGAATGACAGACGATAAATTGAGAAACAATACAAGCATATTAGAACGTAACTAAAGTAGTACCAAAATAACGTAATTAGAGTTAGGAAAGTATTTATGACTAAATATGCTCAAAAGATTCACCATTATGATTAATGCACACCTTTTTAAAACAGAATTTGTTGGTTTTCTAACGGAGCGTCCATCAATATTAGCAAAAACTTGTAACTTGTAAGTACAGCTTCTCTAAGGTCATCTACTATGACGTACGATGTTTGATACACTCTATCTTTTACCATTCCCCATAAATAAAAATCTAAAACAGAGAGATCGGGAGATCGGTCTAATAATTGTCGTTTTGGTCTATCAATTGTTTCTATAGCGTACTACTTCGAATAGTTCGAAACTGATATGAAAAAAAATCCCATAATTTAATTATTTATAAAAATACCTATGTAATATGATATATCATTAGAATCGTTGAAAAGAGGCCTTATTTATAAAGTCATGGCCGACTATGGTTTCTATTAGAAAAAACACAAGTTTGTGTCATAACTTAAAAATTATAGCTTGAATTAAATAATCGATTCGACTGTATTATTAAGCACATAATTTCCTATAACTTTTTCCTTTACACATTTTTTCTAAAGTCACTAATAACAGAGCAATATACTCCGAACAAAATATCAAGAAATATGTTTTTTCGAGATATCTAGTTAGCCATGCAATTTTTCCAAAAAACAAAAAGCTCATGAAATTGAACTCTTAAAACTGCAATTCTTTCCCCATTTAATCGTCCCTCTATCTCCGCTAGTTTCTATGTTTTGTTTTATGTTAACACACAGATGTTCTTTATAATTACTATCATTGCAATTCATAATATTACATGTCGTTTGTATATCTTCATATCTCAGAAAGGTTTGATGCCGAGGACAAAAGCTTAACTATTTTTTTTTACTATTGACGATTTTTAATATAAAAGCACTGATTATATTGAAGTAAGTGATTATTTTAAATCGTGTCATTATTGACGGATCCTAGATGTTGCGATATAAGCAGATGTGGCTGATGATGCGATGATAGACCACGTACGCTTAAACATTAAACGATATCCTAAAAAGTCTGCCAGAAACATCAAAACATCCAGTGGACTGCTACGTCGCTCACATTCGAAGCCCATTGTTGCTGACTTATTCTTCCTATTCGCGTCCATTTCTCTCATTATTCAGTATTTTGTCCTTCCGTTTAGTCCTGTCCGTGCATACCTGGATGAGATTTCATCGGGCAGTAATCTGCCCACCAGCCAGGATCGCGGCATTCAAATCCTGATACGTGCGACAACTTATCGATCAAAGAGCTGTCCGCCTCCATACCCGCTCAGAATGTGATCGAAACAGGACCCAGGCTCACCCCTTGTAACGTTCTAAGCTCCACGTAAACAGACAGATTTTTTGGCCATTATTCCGTGCTTTGCAGTCGGAGTTTTCAGTGAGGCTCGCACTTCAGCACATGCGGTGTGGTCAGAAGGCCGTTTGTGAAGTAACATATGGCGCTGAAAAGTCTTTGTGGTACGGGCCACTTCCTTTTTTTATCTAGATGCCCGTGCGGTTCGCCAGAGCATTTTTGCTTGAAGTAAATAATATAGACATTTCACGGTACTTACTTACAGGGAGATTAGAGATTCCGGTAGCTTTTATTGTACGTGATTATGGGGAATTAGGATGCTTCTTTGTTATTTCGGCTCGATTTTCACATCGCTACAGCTCCATAATGCGTCAAAGTAAACATTTTTATTAACGTCGGCAACCACAATAATATCATAATAATATCTCTTTTGGTAAAGGACGTATATAACAATTGGATATTCTATGATTTCAAGCCCCATACAGGAAAGCACCATTGTTATTATTACATATTGACTAAATACCACCAAAATTGGGTTCGAATTATTCATTCGTGAATAAAGTAATACCAATAATAATACTAACACTAATTATTAATAATAATCAAGTATATGACCTATCCCCTAATTGCTAAATGTTGCATCATATGTAGGTATTCATATGACACGTAAGATATTTCATAATTATTTTTATGTTATATAATTATTAACACAATTATTTGTTGTTACATTATTATTTGGTACTTACAGGTAAAAAATATTGTTATTTTATTTTATTATTTATTTATTTCATTTCGTCTGAGTAGTTTCGGTTCGTATATAACAATATTCAGAGTCATCTACGGAGAATACAATAAATTAATTAGGTTAAATATAAAATTGAAGTCAAGTTTTTTAGAAAATGTTTAAATATAAATTATAATAGTATTTGTTATGTGTTCAATATTATAGTGTGTATGAATGATAAGTGTTTTAGAATTTAAATGTGAGAAAGTAATTTTTATGGGGATATTAATTTTGTTTTTTTTTTTCGTTTTTTCGGAAATATATTTATTTAAATTTTTTGATACTATTAAAAAATATACTCCAGAATATATGGAAAAGACACCTGATTTTCTGGAATCCCGTACTTATAATTCGTGCAAAAATAAATTTACAAATTAATCTAAAAGGAATTAAATTTCTTAATCTTTCCACTTCTTATACTTTGCGGTACAATTACAATTCGTTCTCTACAGATATTTGCGTGGGAGCATTTTCTAGCATACAGGTAGCGTATTCTCCGTTGTAACGTTTTTACCTAAAAACGTAGGATCGGGGTGAGATTTTTAACGTTCATTGTTGCCGCGTCCGTAATCCTTGGGTATGCAAGAGGTACTTAGGGTCTTCTGAATGAGGAGAGGCCTGGCCACTGAAGTAGGCGATGCACATTTTTGCAAGCTCACAAAAAAAGTAAAGAATGCTTGCACGCATTGAATTTTTGCGGGGGGCACTGTGGTGGCGGGGGAGGGGGCCAGGCTTTGTTGCCGTTTCAAAATACTTTCGTATCTGTGAATGGGGAAATGCGGACGTTGTGTGCCCAATGCCCGTAGGTATCAGTAACTCAATATATTAATTTCGCTTCCTAGATGTAACCGTACGCACAATTCAATACAAAGAAGAGGAAATCTGAAGTTACAAATAGTCCCAAATAGGAGGAGATAGACGTGCAGAAAGAGTTGTTAAATAGGAATAAATCAATTAATAAAAAGGGTGACAAATAAATATAGAGGGTAGTCTGCAGTGAGCAGGCATAGATTAATGAAAACTTGCTATTAAAACCTCCACTTTTTATAGAAAAATAAGCTATAATTAATAGCAATCATAAATTTTTCAATAATTTTTGCAAAAACATATACACGTATAAGAAAATATTTTGAAATTTCTAGAAAACTTCTTCGAAATTTATATCCTATATACCTCTGCAAATTTTTGAGGAAATTTCTTTAATACTATTGCAAACATATATTCCAGAATATATCGAAAATACATCTGATTTTCTATAATAAAATTTAGACAAAAATTGTGTCAAAACCAATAAAATTAGTACTCATCGATTAGTACTCTTTAAAGAAATTACGCTGTTATTAGTAAGGTCACATCATCAACACTATCAACACCAACATAAATACCATAATCACCAATCAACACCACACCAATGAAATTAGTATTTATAGATTAGAACTTTTGAAATAAATTGTGCTGTTATCCCAAAAGTAGTTTTAATTAAAACGTTCATAAAAATTCACCAACAAATATATTATGTTTTGTAAACACTAATAAATATTTCGCGCTAACTTGTATAATTTATATATGTATGTTATAGTAAACTCGTTGTTAATGCTCTCCAAAGCTTATTTTTCTGCGTATCAAATTTATTGTCTAACAAAAAAATATTAAGTTTAAGGTTTTATCCATATTACCAGTTATTTATTTAAGGTATTATTCTGTATTTACTGGTGTAGTTATTTTTTATTTCATTTAAAAAAATGAAATTGTGCTGTTATCCCGAAAGTAATTTTAACTAAAACGTTCTTAAAAATTCAACAATTAATATTTTATGTTTTGTAAAAACTAATAAATATTTCGCGCTAACTTGTATAATTTATATATGTATGTTATAGTAAACTCGTTGTTAATGCTCTCTACAGCTAATTTTTCTGCTTATCAAATTTATTGACTAACAAAAAAAATATTAAGTTTAAGGTTTTATCCATATTACCAGTTATTTATTTAAAGTATTATTGGGTATTTACTGGTATCGTTATTTTTTATTTTATTTTATTATTTATTTATTTTTATTTTGCCTGACTAGTTTCATTTGTTTAGCAAACCATCATCAGAGGCGTCAAATGTGTAATATTATCTTGATTTTATTTCATCTTAAATATTTTAAATTTTATTTGAATTTTGAAAGATGTTTGAAGTTTAGCAACATAAAAATAAATAAATAATACAATAAAATAAAAAATAACTATACCAGTAAGTACAGAATAATACCGTAAAAAAATTATTAGTTGAAAATATTAGAAAAATGTACTAGGCATGACAAGTTACAACCAAACATAGAATTTATGTTTTAGTGCTATTAATGGGATATTATACATTCGATTTGATCAGTTATTTACTATATAATCTTCGTCAAATTTTCAAAGGCATACTGTTTCAAATCGGGCATAACATTTTCAATATATCCGAAATTTCAGAAATTTCAGAGACTGATAACTTATACTAGTCATCTCGGAAAGTTAATAACTCGATTTTTTCACTTAATTTACACATAACCAATATCAAATTTTCAGAGAATTTATATTCAGGCATACTGTATACAGATCTAGCATACAATTTTGAAAATTTCCAATAGATAAATTTTCTTAAATTTCAGTGACAGATAACTTATACTGGCCAACTCGGAAAGTTAATAACTCGATTTTCTCACTTATTTGAGAAATCCTAGTGGTCAAATTTTCAAAGGATTTATCTTCAGATATACTGCATACAGATTTAGCATAAATTTTTCAAAATATCCATTAGATAAATATTCAGAAATTTCAGTGACTGATAACTTATACAGGTCAACTCGGAAAGTTAATAACTCGATTTTCTCACGTAATTTACACAAACCCATTGTTAAATTTTCCGAGGATTTATCTTCAAGCATACTATATACAGATCTAGCATAAAAAAATTAAAATATCCTTTAGATAAATTTTCAGAAATTTCAGTGACAGATAACTTATACTGGTCCATTAGGAAAGTTAATAACTCAAATTTCTCACTTATTTGAGACATACTAGTGGTCATATTTTTCGAGGATTCATCTTCAGGCATACTGTATACAGATCTGGCATAACATTTTCAAAATATCCTTTAGATAAATTTTTAGAAATTTCAGTGAAAGATAACTTATACTGGTCAACCCGGAAAGTTAATAACTTGATTTTCTCACTTATTTGAGACACACTTGTGGTAAAATTTGCAGAGGATTTAGATTCAGGCAAACTGTATACAGATGGGGCATACAATTTTCAATATATCCATTAAATAAATTTTCAGAAATTTCAGTGATAGATAACTTAAACTGGCCAACTTGGGAAGTTAATTACTCAATTTTCTCACTTAGTTTACACATACCCCATGTCAAATTTTCAGAGGAATTATATTCAAGCATACTGTATACAAGTCTGGCATAAAATTTTCAAAATATCTATTAAATAAATTTTCAAATATTTCAGTGACAGATAACTTATACTGGTCAACTTGGAAAGATAATAACTCGATTTTCTCACTCAATTTACACCTGCTCGTTGTCAAATTTTCAGAAGATTTATCTTCAAGCATACTGTATACAAGTCTGGCATAAAATTTTCAAAATATCTATTAGATCAATTTTCAAAAATTTCAGTGACAGATAACTTATACTGGTCAACTTGGAAAGATAATAACTCGATTTGCTCACTCAATTTACACATACTCGTTGTCAAATTTTCAGAAGATTTATACTCAGGCATACTGTATACAAGTCTGGCATAAAATTTTCAAAATATCTTTAGATAAATTTTCAAAAATTTCAGTGACAGATAACTTATACTGGGCAACTTGGAAAGTTAATAACTCAAATTTCTCACTTATTTGAAATATACTAGTGGTCATATTTTTAGAGGATTTATCTTCAGGCATACTGTATACAGATCTGGCATTTTCAAAACATCTATTAGATAAATTTTTAGCAACTTCAGTGACAGATAACTTATACTGGTCAACTCGGAAAGTTAATGACTCGATTTTCTCACTTAATTTACATATACTCATTGGCAAATTTTCAGAGGATTTATCTTCAACCATACTAAATACAGATCTAGCATAATTTTTTTTTAATATTTATTAGATACATTTTCAGAAATTTCAGTAACAGATAACTTATACTGGTCAACTCGTAAAGTTAATAACTCGATTTTCTCCCCTAATTTACACATACTCGTTGTCAAATTTTCAGAGGATTTCTCTTCAGGCATACTGTGTATAGATCTGGCATAAAAAGTTTAAAATATACATTCGATAAATTTTCTGCAGTTTCAGTGACTGATAAGCGATACCAAACTCGGAAAGTTAAACATCAGAATATTTACCAAATAAAATTGCCAAAATATATACAGGATCTTTTTTTAAATATTTAACCAAAGCGTTGCTGCTGAACCTCGAAAAAATCATGGAACAGATCGATTTTGGTTTTTTTATTTCGTATTTTCTGACGCACTTAAACAATTATGTGTCATTTTTGACTTGTCACGTCATTGATTAATTTAGTTTACTAAACTTCAAACGATTTTTTCAGACGGAATACGACGCCTGTAATTTTTGATGTGACGTCATTGACATTTTTTTAAATGGATTTCGATTTTCTTTTCGTAACTTTTGTAGTGCTCTTAATTCTCTTTCAGTCACATAATTTGTGTATACATTTTTGCATAAATCTACTCATCCATTCTACTCATCCATCATTTAAAATTGGAGTTTTTTATAAGCAATGTTTTATTGGATCTTTTGGATTTATTGAAAAACTTTTAGAAATTTTCAGATAATTATTGTGAAATCTATAAAGATCTCAAAAAATAATTGAGAAGTCAGGGACGTGATTAAAAAATCTCTCGAAATTTGACAATATAAATATTTAAAAAGAAACGTGAAATGACAAATAAGGAGCATGAAAAATCATTCTCAATCTTTTCTGATTTTTATGATCTCGAAATTTTTGAGTAATCTCTCAAAATCATTGATATCTCTACAAATCGCGAAAATTATTGGGAATTCATGAGAATTACTGAATGTTATTACTTTCAAAGCGCCAAATCATTTCTACTGAGAGCTCGAAAATCTCCTCGAACAGATCGATTTTTGTTTTTCTGTCGCACTTCTGTCAGTATTTTCTGACGCACTTAAACAAGTATGTGTCATTTTTGAATAGTCACCTCATTGCATTTTTTTAGACGGAATTCGGTTTCTTATTTTATTCGCATTTTCTGTCACACATAAAAAATATGACGCCTGTAAATTTTGACTTGTGACGTCATTGACATTTTTTAAAAATTAAATTTGATTTTCTTTTTGTAACTTCTGTAGTGCTCTTAAGTCTCTTTCAGTCACATAATTTTTTTTGCATACATCTACTCTTCCTTTCCAAAAGTGGTGTCTTTAATACGCAATCTTTTATTGGATCTTATGGATTTATTGAAAAAAAAATCAGAAATTATTGTGAAATCTATAAAGATCTCAAAAAATAGTTGAGAAATCAGGGACGGGAAAGAAAAATCTCTCGAAATTAGACAATATAAATATTTAATATGAAATGTCAAATGACAAATTAGAAGAATGAAAAACCATTCTCAATAATTTCTGATTTTATGATCTCGTAATTATTGAGTAATCTCTCAAAATTATTGATATCTCTAGAAATCTCGAAAATTATTGGGAATTCATGAGAATTACTGAATTTTATTACTTTCAAAGCGCCGAAACGTTTCTGCTGAGAGCTCGAAAATATGCTCGAACAGATCGATTTTTGTTTATATTCCGTATTTTCTGACGCACTTCATCAAGTATGTATCATTTTTGAATAGTCATGTCATTGCATTTTTTTAGACGGAATTCGGTTTCTTATTTTATCTGCATTTTCTGTCGCACATAAAAAATATGACGCCTGTAAATTTTGACTTGACTTTTTTTTAAATAGAATTCGATTTTCTTGTGGTAATTTTTGTAGTGCTCTTAATTCTCTTTCAGTCACATAATTTTTTTTGCATAATACTCATCCTTTCCGCGAATCCTTTTGAATTTATGAAAATTTTTCAGAAATTTTCAGATAATTATCATGAAATCTATAAAGATCTAAAAAATTAATTGAGAAGTCAGGGACGCGATTAAAAAATCTCTCGACCAAATATTAATAAAATTTATTTTAATTAGAATATTATTCGTTATTTTGGCAGTTTATTGACAATATAAATATTTAAAAAGAAACGTGAAATGACAAATTATCAGAATGAAAAATCATTCTCTATCGTTTCTGATTTTTATGGTCTCGAAATTATTGAGTAATCTCTCAAAATGATTAATATCTATAGAAATCTCGAAAATTATTGGGAATTCATGAGAATTACGAGAATTGCTGAATTTTATTACTTTCAAAGCGTCAAAGCGTTGCTGCTGAGAGCTCGAAAATCTCCTTGAACATGTCGATTTTTGCTTTTTATTCCGTATTTTCTGACGCACTTAACAAGTATATGTCATTTTGAACTCGTCATGTCATCTATATTTTTTTAGACGGAATTCGTTTTTTTTTTATATTTTCCGCATTTTCTGTTGCACATAAGAAAATATGACGCGTGTAATTTTTGACTTATGATGTCATTTTTGTCCTTTCCGTTAAAAGTGGAGTTTATAATAAGAAATTTTTTATTGGATCTTTTGAACTTCTGCAAAATTTTCAGAAATCTTGATAATTATAGTGAAATCTATAAAGATCTCAAAAAAAATTGAGAAATCAGGGACGCGATTGAAAAATCTTCCTAAATTTGACAATATAAATATTAAAAAAGAAATGTCAAATGAGAAATTAGAAGCATGAAAAATCATTCTCAATTATTTCTGATTTTCATGATCTCGAAATTATTGAGCAATCTCCCAAAATTATTGATATCTCTAGAAATCTCGAAAATTATTGGGAATTACTCAATTTTATTAAAAGTGGAGTTTTTAATAAGCAATGTTTTATTGAATCTTTTAGATTTATTGAAAAATTTTCAGACATTTTCAGATAATTCTTGGGAAATCTATAAAGATCCCAAAAAATAATTGAGTAATAATGATAAGTCAGGGACGTGATTGAAAAATCTCTCGAAATTTGACAATATAAATATTTAAAAAGAAATTTCAAATGACAAATTAGGAGCATGAATAATCATTCTCAGCTATTTCTGATTTTTATGATCTCGAAATTATTGAGTAATCTCTCAAAATGATTGATATCTCTAGAAATTTTGAAAATTATTGGGAATTCATGGGAATTACTGAAATTTATTACTTAGTTGGGACGTAACGGAACTTCAAATATCTCGGAAATTATTGATATTTACAGGAAAATCTGTGAAAATTTCGAAAATTATTGAGAAATCATGGGAAGTATTGAAAAATACCACAATATAATTTAATCCTTTTTGTATTTTAAAATTGATTCTGCTAATTTCCTTTTTGAGTCATAATTTGTCTCAATTCTATATCTTTTTTAACAGGGGTGTTAGTTAAAAGCGCTGTTAAAATCACTTATTAGCCAATCGATGTCAAAAACATAGCTTTTTTAGTTTCTTGTAATAAGTGAATTTATAGGTATTAATATAATTAAATCAAAATACCTGACTTCCCTTTAAAGCTGTAATTTATGTTGCTAGTTATCGACCGTAATTTATGCAGTTAAAGCAGAAATTGCAATTGATAAGAGGCATTTTTCAAATAAATCTCTTAATATTGTATTATTAATAAAAGTATGCATTATTTATTTTCTTTATCGTTAATTTGCATTACATTGTGTTCCTTTGTCTATTACAGACTGACGTGTGCAACGGGTAATGTAGCAAGGCCACGCTTATTACCTCCTATGCACTGAAACAATCGTATTTTTTTATCACCATGTTGCATTTACACTCCCTATCATATGGACTCTATTATGGACTTTGGTACACCACTGCATAGGTTTGGGTGCGTTAATTATCTTTCCATGCTTAACCAATTAATATTGAAGTACTAATAATAATTTTAGATATTTTTTTATCGCTACTCCAAAGATTAAGCAAAGGTTGGGGAGTTGGTGCACTTGGACAAAATGCGTTCTTCGACCCACTAAAAACTGATAGTATTATCTGAAAAAATCGACGATTTCTGGTATCCGTCACAGTGAGAGGCACACTCACGTAGCCGAGAGTAATCAAATTTAATCCAAGAGTTTTATGTGGCGGGTGCAGTTCTCTTCCTATCAACGCTCGCGTTTGTGTTGACATGCTTTACGTTTACATCACTGTCGTGGTGGTGGCTTTGGTCTACCTGTTGGGCCGTCGCCAAAGGACCACCAAGCTGCTGAAGAGGTTTTCCGGGCCTCCGAGCCTACCACTCATCGGCAACCTATACATGTTTACGAATGCCAAAGGTGAGAATTAGATATGGACCATCAAGTGAAATCAACCAATATCTTTTAGAGAACCTCACGAAGGTCGCGAAGATGACCTCCAAATACGGCAACAACCTGTTGATCTACCTCTTCACGAAACCGTACATCATCGCCAGTGACCCAGAGTTTGTCGAGTTCATCCTTGGATCTAACAAACTGATCCATAAGTCACAGGAGTACAAGTTCTTCGTGGAATGGTTCGGTTTGGGATTGCTAACTAGTACTGGTACGTTGCTACTTCCGCTTAGTTTAAGCAAGTTTACTATTAACATAGTTCATTGCGGAAATATATGTTTACTTCCCATTCATAACATATTTGCGATGTCGTAAATTTGGTGCTATATTTAGAGACGGATCATTATGTCTTCAGTTGAGATAAGTGAGTAAGTGAGTCAAGGTTTTAAAATAATTAACAATCGTGGATTCGATTTTCGTTTGTGCCATATTTTACTTATTTAAATTTCTCAATAATACATGTGTAAGATAATCAAATTGTTTGTTCACAACAGATATGTCTACTCTCATCAATATTTTCAAAATTTAATCATGATAATGGAAAGTCATAATTGATTCTTATCAATTGATAACACAAATGAAGCACAACACAAATCTAACAAAACTTAAAATTAAAAAATAATAATAAAATATGTAATTTAAACTTTATTTAAGATAGACAGAGATACTATCTGAATCTCAATCTCAATTTAATATGGTGTATTTTTCCTTCGTATATTTTTCGTACATTCATATATTTCTATATTTGTATATTTTTCCTTCGTAATCGTTTAGCATAGTTTGCTGCTATTTTACATAATCCAGTCATGTGGTTTCAAAATTACCTATAATCAAACGTCGCGTTTTCGATTCTTGCTATGATAATATTGAAATTGATTAGTGTATTCTCTAAGGTGTGCCTAAATAATTGACAATAATTACCCTTAGGCCATGATAATTCATCAATATTTTCAAAATTTAATCTTGATAACGGAAAGTCATAATAATTGATTTTTATAAATTGATAAACAATTTTAATTAATAAACACAAATGAAACAAAACTAAAAACAAAATAATAAAATATGTTATTTAAACTTTATTTAAGATAGACAGAGATACTATCTGAATCTCAATCTTAATTTAATATGGTATATTTTTCCTTCGTATATTTTTCGTATATTCATATATTTCTATATTCGTATATTTTTCCTTCGTAATCGTTTAGCATAGTTTGCTGCTATTTCACATAATCCAGGCATGTGGTTTCAAAACTACCTATAATCAATCAATTAGTGTATTTTCTAAGGTGTGCCTAAATAATTGACAATAATTATTCTTAGGTAATGCTAATTCATTCCTCATAACCAAAATTAAAAGATATATTTTGCGTAAAAGATATATTTTGCGCAGAAGAGGCTATATAGAGCGACTAGATAAATAAATGGCATGATGCACTTCTGAGCAACAAATATAAAATTATTAAATAATTACGTGAGCAAAGGATATGAGTAATATTTAATAATATGAAGATTTCCATTAGATAATAATTGGCTAAGTGAAAAATTGTTTGCATTCTAGTTCTCTGAATTATTTTATTATTATATGCATTTAGTTGCATGGCATATTATCTTATACAATCAGTTAAAATAAAGAGGTCGGGAATTTGTAGATCGTGCAGTACAGACACGAATGAGTTAAACACTCTTCTTCAGCATAAATCCGCAAACCAAACGTATTCGGTAACAAGATTTTTTTGAAAAAAAAGGTAAATTTTGAAATTAGAAAATGCGAAGCATATTTTGAAATTTTTAGCAGATGTGTGTTATTTTTAGTCGAGTTTGAGTTTTATTATTATGAATCATATTCTATAACATTACATTTACATGTTACATATTACATATTACTTTTATGAATGTTTATGTCGCTGAAGCAATGCTAGTTTAAATAATATAATAATAATAATTTTATTTTTTTGGCAGATGTGTGTTATTTTTAGTTGAGTTTGAGTTTTATTATTATGAATCATATTCTATAACATTACATTTATATGTTACATATTACATATTACTTTTATGAATGTTTATGTCGCTGAAGCAGTGCTTGTTTAAATAATATAATAATAATAATTTATTTGAATGTTAACGAAAACTTTTTATTTCGTAAAATTTTCGAAAAATTACGAAAAAAATACTTATTTTAAAAACTATATATTTTTTGCTTATAAATTAGATTCGGTGCAAAACTATAAGAGCGTTTGTTATAAAATCAGAATAGCAAAAAGTATGGTTATGTAAGGTTAGGTTACCTGAGGATAGGGTAAGTAAAGATAGGTTGTGTCAGTTTAGGTAAGCCTGGGTGAGATTAAGGAAATTTCGAATTTCAAAAGTCGAGAAGGAACTTTTCAAGATTAGGGTAGATTACATCAAAACATAATCTACATTTTATTTCTTTGTATTATTCCTTAATATTACTTTATATAATCACAATATTAAAAAATAATTAGAAAATGCAGAGCACATTTTGAAATTTTTGGCTGATTTGTTTTAATAATGTAATAATAATAATTGATTTGCTTGTTATCGAAAACTTTATATTTTTGCGGATAGATTAGATTAGGTGCAAAATTACAAGACGGTTTGTTATAAAATGATAGTAGAAAAAAAGTATGCTTATGTAAGGTTAGGTTACTTCAGGATAGGCTAAGTAAAGATAGGTTGTGTCAGTTTAGGTAAGCCTGGGTGAGATTAGCGAAATTTCAAATTTCTAAAGTCGAGAAGGAACTTTTCAAGATTAGGGTAGGTTACATCAAAACATAATCTAATTTATAGTCCTTTATATTATTCCTTTATATTGCTTTATATAATCACAATTGTATTATATTGAGCCGCTGTAATAACTATACAGGGTGGTTTATAATAGGTGTGAAAAAATGAAGTGATGTATGCATTAATTCTCAAAATTAGATAGAAAACATTATATTATTATTATATTATTTTATCATTATTATCTCAACAACCTTCTTCCATGGCCTGATAGTTTATTTTTGTAATTCTAAAATCTGTTGTTCAAACACATTCTAAGTCGAAATGAGACAAAAATCGTTTCATTTGTTTTCTCTCATTTCTGAGTATACTAAACTAAAAAAGTTGGGCAAAAATAATTATTAATTAATTTCACAGCTCTTATTGAATGCCTTGTATAATTGCAATGCATTTGCAATTTTTTTATCATGGCCAAAAACAGAAGTTGCTTTGTGCTTTAAAGCTATTTTAAATTTCGGTTCGATTTTTAGGTCAAAAATGGAGGAGTCACAGAAAAATTTTAACTCCAAGTTTCCACTACACAATCCTAGAGGAGTTCGTCAAGGTATTCGATAAGCAGAGCTTCATATTGGTGAGCAAGTTGAAGAAGGATGTTGGAAAGGATTCGATTGATATTTTCAAACCGATCTCATTATGCACGCTGGATATTATTTGCGGTATTACATAAATTATATATCATAAGATTTTTTTTTTTAATTTGCCAAAACTATAAACTTCATTTATTTATCAAGCAAAACTAAAGAAGGAAATATTTTGGACATAGTTTATCAATATGATTACTATATTTCTGGAAACTTTTTAATGATTTTAAAATTTTAGTAAATAGATTTTTAAAAACTTGTTAAGGGTGTTCAATTTAATTTTCTAATATGTTGCATTTTTTGAAGCTTTAAGAATCTATGATTAGTTTTAGTTTATCAATATGATTACTTAATTTCAGGTAAATTCCCTGATTTTAAAATTTTAGTAAATAGATTTTTAGAAATAGTTAAGGGTATTCAATTTAATTTTCTAATACGTTGCATTTTTTGAAGTTTTAAGAATCTATGATTGTTTGATGTAAAACAATTTATGCACCTATCTCAGGCAAACAATTTATATTCACTAATGTAAAATCATAAACTGTAAAGTTATTTGAAATGTTAGATTATGATCTATGATCGGCGTTAGCTCTATGATTAGTTTTCTTGGACACATTTTTAGAGATTTATAGATTTTGAATTACTATTTTGAAACTTTGAGTTTTTTGAGAATTTTGATTGAAATGTTAGATTATGATCTATGATCGGCGTTAGATCTATGATTAGTTTTCTTGGACACATTTTTAGAGATTTATAGATTTTCAATTACTATTTTGAAACTTTGAGTTTCTTGAGAATTTTGATTGAATAATTATTGTATTCCGGTCTTCACCTGTTTACTGGGTGTTGAAAAAAATGGATTCACCAGGAACTCTCGGAAGGAAGACGGTTTCGTGAAAAATGTTTCAGATAAAAGTTGTAGGGGTTGAAAAAATCTATTTTGAGGCGATTTTTTTGTGACCTTGAATGACCTTTAAATTGCTAGGTGAGGGTCAACTTTAAAATTTCAAATAGGAAGTGAAAAATGACTGAAGCAAAAGTTGTAGGGCTTCAAAATATCTATTTAATTGTGATATTGCAGTGACCTTGAATGACATTGAAATTGATAGGTGAGGGTCAACTATATATTTTTTTAAATAGCAACCTATAAGTTTTTGACCGGTTTCGTGTAGATGAGGTCAAAACCTTCAATATAAAAAATAAATAAAAAAGAAAATATAAAAAATATTACTTATTTTTTATTTTTATATTTACTTTTCACCTAACTATTTCAAATGCATTTCGAAAACTGTGTTTTTTGACTTGGCCATTTTTTCATGTAAGCTCACGATGTTTTTTTCATTTTGTAACGAATTAAGCGTTTTCCCTATTTTATACTCAGAAACTGCTATGGGCACTCAAGTAAACGCTCAAGAAAACCCAGACACCCCTTTCGTGTCCGGCGTGAGAGAAATGTGCAGCATCATGTTCACGAGGTGCTTCTCCATCTTGAGATGCGACTTGTTCTATTATTTCTCAAAAACCTACCAGGCAGAAAAACGGGTGGTCAAAATTATGAGGGGTTTCAACGAGGATATCATTAGGAAGCGCAAGCAATTTCTTCTGGAAAATACAGAGGAGGAGGGCGAAGATGACAAAGATAGTACTGGTCTTAAGAAGAAGTTCACATTCTTAGACGTATTGCTGAAGTCAAAAATTGATGGCATGCCCATATCTGATACCGATATACGTGAGCAAGTGGACACATTTATGTTTGAGGTAGGCTATGAAGTTTTTGATGGTTAACATTCAGGGTGAGTCACGAGTAAAGGTAAATTCTTTAAGGAGGAGGATAGTATGGGTGAAAAAAAAACAACGATTAAAATCATATGAACAGGTATAATTCTCATAATTATTACTTTGTTATTTTTGATTGATTCATTATTTATGATTTGATTATCATTGAGTTGATAATAAGTGTATTGAAATCCACGGTTTTATTCTAGAGAATTTGCGTCATAATAATAATAATAATCAACAATAAAACTCCGCAAAGTTCAAATAGTTTTTGAACAAATTTCAAAACTATTCAGAAATTGTTATTGAGTTATAGTTAGAAATAGAATTAGGATATTATACCTATATGATTTTATCAAATATTTTGACCATACTTCCATTCCTAAAAAATATTCACCTTTCCTCGTGACTCACTTTGTATATGTCGTACCTAATATGTGACTTTTGTAGGGGCATGACACAACATCGATTGCTATCAGTTTCATACTTTACTGTTTAAGTAAAAATTTGGATATTCAAGTAAGTATTTCTATTTTTTTTCATTTAAATGTATAAGAAATATATTGTTTTCGTGAGAATTTTAGAATTTAAATTCTCAACAGATTTTTGTTCATGGCGACTATATTCGAAAAAGGTTTATCTGTGTGTGAATGTTAATTTTTGAATTAACATTTTGTTTAAATTTTGTTTAAATTTAACAAAAAATTTGCGTGGGCCTTTATTTTATCTACCGCCACTAAAATTTAAAATTGCTCGAGAAAATTTTGACAGATTGGCAGTTGAATTCTCAACAGATTTTTGTTTAAGACGACGATTTTCGAAAAAGGTCTGTCTGTGTTTGACTATCCATTTTTAAATTAAAAAATTGTTTAAATTTTGTTTAAACAAAATGTCTGTGTGGACCACTGATATTTTATCTGATTGAATTGTCAACAGATTTTTGTTTAAGGCGACTATTTTCGAAGAAGGTATGTCTGTGTGTGAATGTCCATTTTGAGATTAAAAATTTGTTTAAATTTTGTTTAAGCAAACTTTCTGTGTAGACCACTGATATTTTATTTGCCGGCACTAAAATTAAAAACTGGTCATATCAAGAAAATTTTGAAATCAAGAAGTTTAGAATAAAATCTAGATTTGAAAAATGTCAGCATCAAGACCACAATCAGAAGAAGGTGCTCCTGTTATATTTCCCTTTATCAAAAATTTATAGAATTATTATTTAGTTAGTGTCAGGCTTATACACAGCATATTTACGTAGACCATGTAATATTGATGATGTCCCATTTGATATGTTGATATGTTGATGACGTCCCGTAGACATTAAAGGTAGCAATGCTATAGTCGTGATGGTAGGTGATTCCGAGTAAGTCGTACCATGGTATGTCTTTAGTTGTTGTTCTTCTGAAGAATGAGTTTCTTGTAGCTACTAGCTCAACTTTGCTTGAGTGTAGGATTTTGGAGAAGTATAGTGTTTGGTTTTACTGGTGCCTTCAATCTTTATCAGGCAAACCCAGATGTTTTGTCCGAGGTATATAATTCCGAGTAAGTCGTACCATGGTATATCTTTAGTTGTTGTTCTTCTGAAGAATGAGTTTCTTGTAGCTACTAGCTCAACTTTGCTTGGGTGTAGGATTTTAGAGAGGTATAGTTTTTGGATTTACTGTTGCCTTCAATCTTTATCAGGCAAACCCAGATGTTTGGTCCTAGGTATCTAATCACTTGGTCATTATGAAGACTGTTGCCTACGTTATGTTGTTTATCATTTAGTATGCTTGTTGTATGTTCACCAGCAGATTGTATTGATTCTTTAGCTGATTCTAGCTCATTTAGCGTTATCCAGGGTGCACGTGTAGTCTTCTACTACGGACGCGAGCTATTTTACACCCCATTTATAGAATATGCTAGATAGATAACTTTATTGTTAATGTATACATTCCATGCCAGATAAGATGCCACTTTTCACATAAAACCGAAGTCCCTCCTCTAAGCTGACCAAAAATACTTATGGCAGAAGCCAAACTTTCTGGAAAATATCTTCATGTTTTTTAGGCCCGAGTTTATGATGAGTTGAAAAGCATATATGGAGATGACAAAGAAATGGCGACAACGTACGATAAACTCCAAGAGATGAAGTACATGGAGCAAGTCATCAAAGAAGGTTTAAGGTTATATCCGCCAGTAAGCATTTTTGCCAGAACCGTGCATGAGGACGTAGTATATGGTAAGATCATGTTATGTAGCTTGAAGGTATTGGTAGTTGGTTGGTGATATTGGTAATATTGACCTCTATTGATATATCCGCATCTTTAAAAAATGAAGAAATAGACATACCCATTAGGAAGTCAAAAACTTGTAAATGTATTAAAACTTGAGATAATTATTCGCAATTGTACAGCTCAGTCATAGATAGGTTCTTAGGTTCTTAGGTTCGTTGGTTCTTAGTGCTTTAAATTTTCAAACATTTTAGAAGCTACTACATTTTTTACATACTAATTTGTTGTTGTAGTTGGTTGGTTAAATTGGTAATATTGACTTCTATTGATGTATCGGCATCTTTAAAAAATGAAGATATAGACATTCCTATGAGGAAGTCATTAAATTAACCTCTTTATTAAAATTTACTTGTAAATGTATTAAACCTTTCGATAATTTTTCGCAATTGTACAGCTCACTTATAGATATGTAATTGGTTCTTAGAACTTTAAATTTTCAAACAGTTTAGTAGCTACTACATTTTTTGCATACTAATTTGTTGTTGTAGTTGGTTGGTGATATTGGTAATATTGACCTCTATTGAAATATCCGCATCTTTAAGAAATGAAGAAATAGACATTCCCATGAGGAAGTCAATAACTTAACCTGTTCATAAAAAATTACTTGTAAATATATTAAACGTTTAGATAATTTTTCGCAATTCTACAGCTCACTCATAGATATGTAATTTGTTCTTAGAACTTTAAATTTTCAAACAGTTTAGTAGCTACTACATTTTTCACATACTAATTTGTTGTTGTAGTTGGGTGGTAATATTGGTAATATTGACCTCTATGGATGTATTCGCATATTTAAAAAATGAAGAATTATACATTCCTATTGGGAAGTCAAAATCTTAACCTTTTCATTAAAATTTACTTGTAAATGTATTAAACCTTCAGATAATTATTCGCAATTGTACAGCTCAGTCATATATAGGTAATTGGTTCTTAGTACTTTAATTTTCAAATATTTTAGCAGCTACTGCATTTTTTACATACTAATTTGTTGTTGTAGATTTCAGTAAATTATTTATTCATAGTATTATTATATTTATGTTCAGAAACAGCTTTAATTAAGTGATTTGGTTTTGACTCATCAGTTGTCATTTTATACCAAATGCAGAAAACATTGTTTTTATAATGTCCGAAGTTTATTAGAGAAAATTGTTAAATTTGGATATGAATGTTAAAACTGAATCTGTAAAGAATTATAATTCTAACGAATAATATTTTATTAATTATCTTCAAATATACAACAAAAATTAACATTTCGAAGTTTTCTTAATAGAAACATGTCCTAAAACTTTGGAGTTGCCTCTATTCAATATAAACATTTCAATATAATATTGTAATTGTTAAATTTATTAATAATTATAATAAGAAAAAAAAATGCTTACAGCAAATGCTTTTTACCAATAAGAAAACCAATAGCTTTAGTATAGTAAACATATAATATATAGTAAAATAGTAAATGTTAAAACTGAATCTGTAAAGTATACTGAAGAACTGATTATGAATTTCGAATGGAACCATATTGTCCGAAAGTGTATATTTTTAATAATTTACTCGTATATCAACAAAAAATAACATTTAGAAATTTATTAATAGAACACTTGTCCTAAAACTTTCAAGTTACCACTATTAAATATAAAGTTAATAGATAATTAAGAATTAAGATAAGAGTTAACAGATAATTTTTAAATTTGAATATTAATGTTAAAACTAAATCTGTAACTCTAAAGCTGCTTCTGAATTTTAGATGGAACCATATTGCCTAATGTGATTTTATTAGTAATCTACCCGTATATAAAAAAATAATATTTCGAAGTTTATTAATAGAAAACTTGTCCTAAAACTTTCAAATTACCTTTATATATTATAAAGTTTTCAATTGCTTACAGTAATTGGTTTTGACCAATAAGAAATCCAAAAGTTTATTACAGATAATTGTTAAATTTGGATATGAATGTTAAATCTGAATCTGTAAACAATACTCTAAAGCTTCTTCTGAATTTTAGAAGGAACCATATTGCCCAATGGTGTATTTTTTAATAATCTACTCGTATATCAACAAAAAATAACATTTCGAAGTTTATTAATAGAAAACTTATCCTAAAACTTTCAAGTTACCTTTATAAAATATATAGTGTTCAATTGCTTACAGCAATTGTTTTTGACCAATAAGAAATCCAAAAACTTATTACAGATACTTGTTAAATTTTTATATGACTGTTAAAACAAAATCTGTAAACAATACTCTAAAGCTGCTTCTGAATTTTAAATGAAACCATATTGCCCAAAAGTGTATGTTTTTAATAATCCACTCGTATATCAACAAAATTTAACATTTTAAAGTTTATTAATAGAAAACTTGTCGTAAAACTTTTAAGTTACCACTATAAAATATAAAGTTTTCAATTGTTTACAGTAATTGGTTTTGACCAAAAAGAGAACCAAAAGCTTATTACAGATAATTGTTAAATTTGGATATGAATGTTAAATCTGAATCTGCATACCATACTCTAAAGTTGCTTCTGAATTTTAGATGGAACCATATTGCCCAAAGGTGTATCAGTGGCGCTTCTACCTTATATAATGCACAGAGATGCCAAAATCTACCCTGATCCCGAAAAGTTTGATCCGGAACGTTTCACTCTAGAAAACCAAGCCAAAAGGCATACATATGCCTACATACCATTCAGCGCTGGACCTAGGAATTGTATTGGACAGAAGTTTGCGATGTTGGAGCTGAAATGCACTTTAGCCAAAGTGCTGCGGCACTTCGAAGTTCTGCCGGCAATTCCTGATCACGTTGTCGAGCCAATGATCAAAGTCACTTTGGAATCGGCGAATGGGATAAAAATGAGGCTCAGTCATAGGAAGTGATAGATGTTTAGATAAATTTAATTTTGCAGCGTTATTCGGTATATTGATAATTATAATACTAATGTAAGTTGTTTGCCAAATATGTAAATCACTAATTAAAATAAATGTTTATACATGCTTGCACGATGCCTGGAATTTATTGGGTTTATATGTACTGATAGTGACTATAATTGAATTACAAATTACGAAATTTGTGCATTTCCGAAAAATAACATTTTTTAGGAGACAAAAAACTGAAAACCGGTTGACTTATTTCAGCAGTTTGTTTTCTCTCTCTCTAAATTTACTATAAAAAATGATGCAAATGCTTTATTTGCAATTTCCAATGTATTTTGTTTGCGATGCTCTCAAAAAAAAACTTAATTTTGGAATGCAAAAGAATCATTTCGCAATGAAGAAAGACCACATGGGGTCGATAGCCCAATGAAGATTGTTTATATATAAAAACTATATATCAACCTTTCTCGCTCATCTGGAAAAGAAGAAAAAAAAGCGAAAAGGTCAATTTCGAATTATAGGACACAAATTCGTAAGTATATGAAAGAAACACAAATTGCTCTTCCAGAAACCTTTCACACAAATCTCAGCTCATTTGGAGATTTATCCCCTCCCTTTTTTGTTTTTGATGTAATTGTTATAAAATATTTGCTCTAAAAGTTTTGAAGGTAATTTGCAACCGTTCTAAAGTGGTTTGGCAGTTAAAATGTTTCTAATTTTCACAGAAAAGGCCATACCTATTTGAATTTCACTGTACTCACTCACTTCATACTCAGTTAACTATCTGCAGCTGGCTGCTGCATTTGCGTTTTTATTAATACTTTTTTTCTGAAACAGAACCAACCTTTTCCCGATTTGTTTGTTTTTTATAAGTATTTCAATTGCTTGTAATATATCTACAAACATCCTGTAAATATTACGGCTATAAACATTTATTGCCATAACTGCAGTAAACTTCCTTTTTGTGCGTTGCGTTGACTTTTTTTGTACCTCGCAACTTTCAAATTTACTGCACCATTATCCTAGCCCATTGTAAAATTCAAATATCTTCCTTTTTCAGGGATGCAAAGAGCCGCTCGTTTATTGTTACGCAAACGCTTTACCGTTTTCGGTGAGATACAGACATCTTCGGCGTTTACTGTTAAACTCTAACGGGTTAGAGTTTTAGGTGGTAGTTTTCAATGCTTGCAGTAAAAACGCATTACATAACGGTGCAGTTGTTCGACGGTATTTTTTTAGTACCAACACCTATAACTGTATGTAATTGTAATTGAATGGGAGAATAGAATATGCTGAAATAGACCGATATATCAATTCAGATTTTGTTGATAATTCAGCCGAAGAAATGCCTTTACTCTCCAAGTGACCATAACACCCGCAAAAAAATAAGAAGATATGCATGTTCTCGCATGTCAGTTTGTGAATTTCACCTGCCTATTGTGTTACGACAGCACAAAAAACTTGCCTACAACCGCAACGAATTTCATAGTATGACTCAATGGTCTTATTAGCGTGTTCGTTCAGTAAAAAAATATATCCGACAGGCGTATAATATGATACTGCTGGCAACAATGCGATCAAAAACTGTTTCCACTTATAAAGGTGTTCGTGCACGCTTTTACCTGTCTGAATATTAACTATAAAAGATGGGCATATACGTATAATATTCCAAAGTATTAATAAAAAGTAGTTATATTATTACATACAGCGTTTTCTGATTATATTTGGAGGCATATGGCACGAACTAGCGGAAAGATGAATACAAGAGGAAATAATAAATGTAATAAAAAAACAGAAATATTGTGAGAACAAACAACGAGGAATCAAAAGAATTCGAAACGAAGAAAGGAGTAAAACAAGGATGTGTGCTAAGCGCTTTGCTTTTCAATATTTTATTGGATAAGGCGATGAAGAAAGCAAAGCAAAAAATGAAGATGATACAAAATGGATATTAGAAAATAGAAATAACAAAAATAGCAGAACTACTTTTCGAGGATGACATGGCAAAAATTGCAGAAACAGAGGAAGAACTGCAACACAACATGGAAATAATTGAGAAAGAGATTAAGAAAATTAACGTGAAAATAAATTACGAATAGACAAAAACCATGATAATTGCCAAAGAAAAAAAGAAACACGAAATAAAATAACCAGGAAAAAAAACGAAAAAGTAGAACAATACAGATATTTAGGAACAATCATACAGAGCAATGGTAAATTAGATAACGAAATAGAAAATAAAATAGGAAAAACAGCAAAACTATATAACATGTTAAAAAACATCTTTTTAGTAAGGCAGAGATATCAAGAGACACAAAAACAGAAATAGTCAAAAAAGTAATTAGACGAAGGCTAACTTACAGTAGTGAAACTTGGACGGCGACAGGAAAACAAATAAAAAGAATAAATGCCATGGAGATTCCTAAGAAAAATAGATCACAAATCAATATGAGACAGGATAAGGAAATTGACGCACAGGAAAAACTTAAAAATAAAACCAATACAGGATAAAAATACAGAAGGCCAAATGAGGTGGTATACTAAATGAGATGAACGAGACAAGAAAGAAACACTAAGAAAATATATGAGACAAGAGCAACAGGAAAACAACAGAGAGGAAGACTAAGAAAATAGTGGAACAGCGCAATAAAAGAAGAGGCAACAAGAAAAGGGAACACATCGCAATTCAGGGTACCAAAATGTCTTAAAATCAGGAGTAATTTTGCCAAAGTGTTCAAAATGTCAGAAAATTGCCAGAAATAATTCTTAGTATGTTGATAATTAATAAAGAAAAAAACACCTTTTTCACAAAACACATGTTTTATATCTAAATGTACATATCGATCGCTAGGCGACCATCTTCAGTAGAAATATTACTGATGCGAACGAGGAGGTGCAATTCCTTAAATACCTAAATCTAGAAAAAGTAATTTTACAAATATAATACTAATTACATGATTTCCAAGGAGAATGTTGATAATTGCCAGTAATTTAACTAGAAATTTAAAAAAACAGAAAATCTGCAAATTGATAATTCTTATCTTACATTTTGTGTTCAACAAAATAGTTACAAATTCTGCAATGTGGGGATTTTAACCTTAAACTTTTTTATATTTTGCCAAAAATTTGAAAATTATCAGAAATAATAGTCAAAATGTCTTAAAATTTCCTTCAGGCGTTTTAAAAAGTGCACATGTCCAAAAATCAGTTTTATGAGAAATTTAAAAAAAATGTTACAATGGAAGTTATACTCAAAGTACTGTGAAAATAAATCAGGCAATCCTGTTGTATTTATATCAACTTATTTAAAAATAAAAAAATATTTTAAATAAGAACTGTGAAACCAGAGAAAAACTGGGAAGAAAGTTGGACTTGTGTTCTTTTAAGGTGGAAATTTTTTAATGCGAACAAATGAAAATACAAAATAAAGTTTAAATACAAAATAAACTTAACTTTTTCAAAAAAATTAAATGAAAATTAAAACTCTTCACAACCACTACTTTTGTCATCAACAACACTTAAATATTACTCAGCAAAAAACGGTTCAAAAATGATATATTTTGTAATATTAGGTCCTAAAATTCTTCCTTAAACTCTCCTTAAGTTTTGCTGATGATATTTCTTGCTTTCTGTTTAGATATCGACACTTAAGAAAGAAACCCGATGGACATATGTCGTTTTTAAAGAATTGCTATATTTGCATTGGCGTGTTACACGCGACTTGTATTGTTTTTCGAGAAAACGGGTTTGTTAGTGCATAGACATTGGTCTTGAGAACAGTTTACTGTGAATAACTCGATTTGTGCATTTTTGGGATTGTGTGGTTTTTAAAATAAACGCCTCAGTTGTCAAAACATCTGAACTTTGCAAAAACTGTTAGAAAATGTAATTTTCCTAAAATTAAAATAAACAATCTAATTTAGTTTGCAAATATTTAATTAAAACTCTTCACAACTAGTACTCTTGTCATCCATAACACTTAAATATTGCTCAGCAAAAAACGGTTCAAAAATTATATATTTTGGGGATCCTCTAGGAAACCCATTAGGTCCTTAAGATTCTTCCTTAAACTCTCCTTAAGTTTTGCTGATGATATTTCTTGCATTTTGTTTAGATATTGACACTTAAGAAAGAAAGCCGATGGAAATGTGTCGTTTTTATTGAATTGCTATATTTTCATTGGCCTGTTACACGCGACTTGTATTGTTTTTCGAGAAAACGGGTTTGTTAGTGCATAGACATTGGCCTTGAGAGCCGTTTACTGTTAATAACTCGATTTGTGCATTTTTGGACTTGTGTTGTTTTTAAAATAAAAGCCTCAATTTTCAAAACATCTGAACTTTGCAAAAACTGTTAGAAAATGTTCAGTAATTTTCCGAAATTTAAAAAAAAAAATCTAATTTAGTTTGCAAAAATTAAATTTTTTGAAAATGTAAAGATCCTTCCTGAATGAATGGATTTAAAAGTATTGAAATTATGCACTCTCAGGGTGCAGCAATTTAAATTTTTACAAACGTGAAATATCAAAATATGTGTTTTTTGCATTAAAAATATAATAATAATAATAATAATAATAATAATAATAATATTTACATATTTATATATTTACATATTTACATAGTTTGTAAAGTATGTTAGTGAAGAAAAATATCACCGTTTTAACATCTGGAAACACTAATATAGTAACATACGAAAACGGTTTTAACATAATAAAAGTAGATAAAGACACATACAGTACATAACAGAAATATATTTTAAAAAACAGGAAATAATATAATGACTATAGATCGAGCAGTCTATCCGACAACACTCACTATAGTTACCACAGTTAGTATAGGTATCGCAGATAACTAGTCACAGCATATGATCACAGTAGGTCAATGAAATCATTATTTAAATAGTCTGAATAGTATAGTTCACGTTTGTGAAAATTTAAATTACTGCATCCTGAGAGTGCATAATTTAAATACTTTTAAATTAAATTTTTTGTTTGCTGTCAGATTGTTGTTCTGACCAAATTATCTTCAATTGGGAAGAAAGAAAGGAATTAACAAAAGATAGGGGGAAGTGGAGAAAATATTATAAAAATTAGTAATGTAGGATTTAGACCGAAAAGTAGATAGGCAAAGGAATGAAAAATAAAAGTATTTGCTTTTGTAATTCCCACTTTGAGCAATTTCGTATTGAGTCAAAAATCAAATAATTTTAAATTGTATGGGGTAGTAGTTATTTCTTGTTGAAACATTGCAAAAAAATAAGATTTAACGAAAGGTAGATAGGCAAAGGAATGAATAAATAAAATTATTTGCTTTTGTAATTCCCACTTTCAACAATTACATAGTTAGTTTCAATCAAATGATTTCAATTTGTATGAGGTAGTGGTTATTTCTTGGTGAAACATTGCAAAAAAATAAGATGTTAAAAATTGGATATTGGAAAATGGAAATAACAAAAATAGCAGAACTAGTTTTCGCGGATGACATGGCAATAATTGCAGAAACAGAGGAAGAACTGCAACACAACACGGAAATACTTGAGAAAGAGATTAAGAAAATAAAACGACAAAAACCATGATAATTGCCAAAGGAAAAAAGAAACACGAAACAAAAATGGAAATAACTAAAATAGAAGAACTACTTTTCGCGGATGACATGGCAATAATTGAAGAAACAGAGGAAGAACAGCAACACAACATGGAAATAATTGAAAAAGAGATTAAGAAAATAAACATGAAAATATATAAATATAACATTTTGAAAAGTCAAAAACCATGATAATTGCCAAAGGAAAAAAGAAACACGAAATAAAAATACAAGGAAAATAATCGAACAAGTATAATAATTCAGATGTTTAGGAACAATCATATAGAGCAATGGTAAATTAGATAATGAAATAGAAGATAAAATAGGGAAAACAGCAAAACTATATAATCTGTTAAAAAACACCTTTTTTAGCAAGAAGGAGATATTTTGATAAGATGAATAAGGGTAACACTCTGTATAGTTTTACAGGTTTATTAGATTGTTCTACAATTGTTTCGACCTTACAGTCATTCTCTGGAACTGGAAACTGGAAAAAAATCGTTAATTCAGTTTTATATCTTTCTTGAGAATGAACGAATGAACGTAAGGTCGAAACAATTGTAGAGCAATCTATTAAACCTGTGAAACTATACCAAGTGTTTGCCTTATTCATGTTATCAAAATATCTCCTTCCTGTGAAAAAATATGTTTTTTAACATGTTAAACTCTCTTGGTAATGACCGTAAAGTCGAAACAATTGTAGAGCAATCTAATAATCCTGTGAAAGTATACCAAGTGTTTCCTTTATTCATCTCATCAAAATATCTCCTCAAAGTTTTTTAACATGTTATATGGTTTTGCTGTTTTTCCTCAAATAAACAAACTCAAAACATAAAAGCCTTATTTGAATTATACAATTTATATTGAAAATAATAATGATTATCAGCAGGAGGAGCTACATAATATGCACAAAAATAAATAAATATGAAAAATTACTAAATTACAATCAATATCGAAAATTATTTATTGAAAATACAAAATTTGTTTAATTAATTCCAACACTCAAAGAAAATATCAAAATTTTCATGATAAATTACAGAATTCAGATGTAGAGATTACAACTTTTTCAGAAATTATGCTATAAATTTCAATTAAGTACCTAGGTATAAATTTCCAAGTTTAATTGGAACCTGCGAAATTTGCGAAACTTTTAAGGGAAAATGCAAAATTTTGATTTTAAATTAAATATATTTTATATATATATATATATCTTTTATAAATTAGTAGATATTTAAATGAACGTTCATAGTATATAGATGATTCTGATGGTTTTCTTGTTTTTATTTTAATGTGTTTTATTTTCTTTTTTTTATTTATTCAGTGCAATATTTTTGTGTACTATACTCATATTTGTCTCTGTAATGTTTTTCGAAATCTGGATACAATAAATGATATTGTTATTATTATCAATTTAGTAACTCTTTTAAAATGCAGTAAATAGTCATTGTTGAACTTAAAATTCCAGTGTTATTTTATTTTCTCCGCCGGCGTCGAAGATAATAAGGCAATCAATTCCGCGTGAAGCCCAAAGCGTTGTGTAAACATTTTTGAGGCGTCGGCGCTCCTGAAAAAAGCTCGGGGCCCCGCCTAGTGCAGCCACCAAAAATAAAGCCCACTAACAAAGTGTTAAACTAATTAAAAACGCTGACATCTCTTTCATTCCAGGCCGTTACTCTTTCAGCTCGCCCCGATACTTAATGGACTTATTCCCTATTCCGTACCGAAAATAGCGAAACGCGGAACCGAAACTCCTGAAATATGGAGGGCTGTCAGGGATTTAGTTTTATTGACCGCAGACGTCGATTTTTTTCGTCTCCCCCTGGAGCCCGCGCAAGCCCATGAAGCAGCTGCGACCGCTTCAAGACCGTTAAAATGTCTTGGAAAACGGGGAACGAAGTGGGTATGGATTTCTTAAGAGCGACACTGGCGGATGGGGCAAGGGGGGCACACAATTCAAACGAGACGTATCGAATGATCCGAGGCCTTATTACCGATTCATACACGGAATAACGGAAATAGAGTGCTGATTATTAATAGATGGCGATGCGCACAATGACGTTGGAAGGCTGTCAGAAAAATGTTTCCACGAAATCGTTTGATAACTATGAATTATGCATATATTTTCAATAAAAATCAAATCTACTTTATATCAAATCAATAAAAACAAAAATTGTTAACAAAGGCTTGTAGAGAAGCAGAATCTTGATTTCAGCATAAAAATTGTCTTCACGTGTAATCAAGCCTTATCAGTTATGTGTCAATCCGTCCATAATAAATATCTCTAGTAACAATCATATCCAAAATTTTAAAATTTAAAGATGCCATATCTACCCTCAACCCTCTAAACTCTAAATTATTAACAAAATTTTATTGACAGTAAACAATCGTAACGCTAAAGAGAGCCCATCTATGTCGACTAATGTTGAACATACTTTGTCAGATATAGATTTTTTTTAATTTAAAAAAATGAATTTACTAAATTTAAAAATAAATTTAAAAAATCAGTACACTTGAATGATTCAAGCAATAATTTAATTATTTTAATATATGAATTAGGCAACGTTGTTAGAAATGTAACATTTAATATTTTTTTCACTATCAGATCATTTTTGTTGGTGTTCATGTTTAAAACTTTATACAACGAAACCACAGCCTTCTTAGTTAAAAATAAAAATGTAACAGAGTTTTGCCCTATTTTAGTTTTTTTTTTTTATATAAATACGTCCACCCTAATTGTGAAGTTATTTAACTAATCGTCAAGTGAACTTTTTTCCTCCACACAAAAAACCTCCCCTAAAACCCGCGTACCTGCCGTGAAATTCTATGCAGACAGGCAAATTAATAAGGGGTGTTTTTTACGCTGGCGCTACCCCCCGGGGCTGTTGACCCTGCTAATTTAGAATCACCCCTGGGCGCCCGCAAAAAACTACCTGCCTCGCGAATAAAATGGGGCGCGTGCCGGAACACCCTGCTTCCGCATTTTTTACGAGGGTGCCGCGGGGTGGAGCGGTTTTTTTTTATTGCCAGCACGCTTTAAAGCTCCGATTGCCGAGGGGGCCGAAGATATAAAGCCGGCGCGTTTTGTGTGTTCAATGCGTCCTGGGTGGGACGGCGGGGCCCCTTATGTAACAGGCCCGGTCGGTAAAAAAGGGGTTCACGGTATATAAAGCTGCGCTTTTTTAGGTTTTTTTAACCACGCCTTACGTAGTCGAATGAAATGGAGGTGCGACTAATCCGTGTTTTGAAACGGAGCACAAATTCGAATGAGTATTTTTTAATCCATTAGGAAATTATCTCGGACACGAAATATTTTATGAAACAACAAAGATATTATTGTTTTGAAACGGAGGACAAATTCGAATGAGTATTTTTTAATCCATTAGGAAATCATGTCGGACACGAAAAAAATGATGAAACAACAATAACTTTATAAGAAAATTCTATTTCCTACGGTATATTTGTTAATTCCACAACACTATAGCTGTACGGATATGGGCCACTTTCCGATTTCGTGTGTGGATATGAACATTGCCAAATTACAAACAATAACAACAATATACCATTCATGTAGATATAAGCAGACAATAATTTGCGAATCTAGCTCAACTTAATTCAAAATTGTAAAGTTAAGATAAATAAAAAGTAGATATATCGAATTGATGAGGCTGATACATGATGAAACTCCATGTTAATATACAGTATGTCCCCGGATTGAGTTTACAAGAGGGATTTTTTTTTTAATTTTTACTTTTAAGTGAAAATGTTATAGGAATTAAAATTCCTGCTTGGTCTGAAACTACCTTTTCAATTATTAAAACATTGATTTATTTATACAGGGTGTTGGCAAAATAAAACAAAAATATCTCATTTTGAAACTTTATGTCAAATAATTATGAACAATAACATCATTTAAACAATCCCCCACCATTTTATTCGCATAGTTTAAGCTTGATATGGAACTCCTGAAGACTGTTTTAGATTTCTTCAATAATTGTTGATGCAAATGCCTCTCGTAGGCGACTTTTTAAATTTTCAGTATCATTTGCTGCATTTGGGGGATTGTATGAATGATTTTTTTTTTCTGTAATGCAGCTAAATGTAATTTTAAATTCCCTTTGGTAAATAGTAAATAAATAAGTGTCAAAATATAATTTAAAAATTTTGATTTTGCCAACACCATGTATAAATAAATCAAAGTTTCAATAACTGAACTGGTAGTTTCAGACCAAGCAGGAATTATAATTCCTATAACATTTTTACTTAAAACTAAAAATGAAAAAAATATCCCTCTTGTAAATTCAATCCGGGGACATACTGTATAATTAAAACAAAATTGGAGTTTCACACGATATTTAATATTTTCAGTTTTCATCTGCCTGATGAAGCCACTGTGTGGCGAAACAATTGTTGCAGTACAATATTAAATATTTTGTGAAACTCACACCAATTGTGTTTTAATTATATAAAAGTAGATATCGTAATGTATAGCAAAATCCTTGTTCTTCAATAAACAGCAAAAAACTTTTCGATATCGCCTCTTTAGTTCGAATGGTCTGATTTGTATTCCTCACAATTTATTACCAAGTTATACTTTTACTACTATTTACTACCAGTTATTTCTGTTCATATGTATCTATTCTTTTACTATTAATGAAGTAATGGATTTAGCATTTGCATTAAGCTTTTCCTGCAAAAATGCATAAAAAGAAAAATATTAATGACGTGCAAAAAGATCTGTGACAAAACTTTCTACGCTTCTATACCTTTTCAAGTTCAAATTGAGACCAATCAAGTTCAAATTGAGACCAATCAATTTCAAAATGAGGCCAATCAAGTTTAAATTGATACCAATCAATTTCAAATCGAGACTAAACAAAATCAAGTTGACCCTAAACAATATCAAGTTGATAGAAAACAAATAAAATGTGTCAACTTGATTTTGTTTAGTCTCAATTTGAAATTGATTGGTCTCAATTTGAAATTGATTGGCCTCAATTTGAAATTGATTGGTTTTAATTTGAACTAGAAAAGGTACAGATCCCCGCTTTGACAAGAAGAGATTTTTGTAAGTAGATAACGCAAATGGAAGGTCATTCCAGTACAAATATCCAGAAAATTTTAAAATCATGTAAATATACGAAATTCGTTAACAATTTAATAAGATAATGGAATTATGTTTACGAACTCTCAGGTGTGTCATAAGTCCATTACCTCATAACTCAGGTTGGATCCACACATATTCCAATTTAATAAGAGATTAATCTAAACCAGCACAAATGTGCAGAAAAATTGAAAATTAATTGAAAATTAATTGAAAATTGAAAACTCAAAATAAATATACGAAACTCTGCAGGGTGTTTCACAATTTTTGGTCAACTACTTCAGAAATTTTCATTGAATACTATACATTTTTACAGTATTCAATGAAAAATTGGTTTCGTCGGAGATCAAAAATTATATAAAAATGAAAAATTCCATGATAATCTCTAATGGCATACATCGAAAATTACATAAAAATCTATTAATTCGATATTCCCTTAAAAATTCATAACATGTGGATGACAATTATTCATTGAAAATTGCAAAGCTTCTTCTAAATCAAAGTTTCCACAAAGGTACTAAATTCCAATTTCTGCATCTAAATCAGCATAAAATGCAAATAAACAGATAATTAATTCACTTATTTCAGAAACAACCCAAGTCACATAAAGCTAGCTTTGAAATAATAAAGAAAAAATAATTATCTTTCTTAATTTGTTTTAGGTGAATTCGGTAACGTGATATGACATAGAACAGCATGAAAAATATGATGAAATAGATGACAGTGTATGTCAACAGCAGTCATAATGTTAAATATTACTCGGAAACATCCTAAACTTGATATTTTATATGCATTCATCTACTTGTAAAAATTTAATACATATTTCATTAAAGTATAGCACTTATTCGTGACCCCTGACTCAAATTCTAATAATGGGATATTTTTCTCTATACTTTGAAGTCATGTAAAACCTAAGCTATATTAGAAAAAGTGATTATATTGTTATATATGATGTTTTCATTGAATGTGTTTATTTCTTTACGATAAATTCAACTTGAGATATAAAAAAAACCGCAAAATTCACTTCTGATTCTTAATAAAAATTAAATAGTAGATAGTGATAGTAATTATAAAGAACATCTGTGTGTTAATATAAAACAAAACAAAAAAATTGGCTCAAGTTAAAATTTGCAATACCTTTTGGAACATGAATTGTATGAAAATTTGCTTTGCAGAGCTACTTAACTCTGTTTAACAGAAATTACATAAAATTAAAGAGTAGACTTTCCTTTATAATAATTGGCTGCACATGTTTGCCCCTTTTGATCTTTTAAATATTGTTTTAAAGCATACATTATTTTACAAAAAATGGAGTCAGATATAATATAATGTTTTTCTATTTCGACATTACAATGCCCACTTTCTATAACTGTTTTCAGTTGTGCAAAGTGATACTTTGTACCACTGCTGTCAATGCCAGAAAAAATATTCATCATTACCTCTAGGGGCAATATCTTTTAACTGAGGTGGTAATCGATAGTTTATGTACTCGAAACAGCTTCCATTTCACTAGAATATTCAACTAAATTATCGTGTTTACTCATTATCAACAAATTTGAGATCAATTGACTATTTTCATTATATCATGTGTTGAAATAAGATGGATACACCTGGAAATTTTGGTTGCCTAGATATAGTTTCGTGAAAAATGTTTCAGACAAAAGTTGTAGGGCTTGAAAAAATCTATTTAGTAGTGGTATTTTCGTGACCTTGAATGTTCTTGAAATTGCTAGGTGAAGGTCAACGTTAAAATTTCAAATAGGAACCCTTAGGTTTTTGACCGGATTCGCCTAGACTAAGTTAAGTCCTTAAAACAATTACAAAAATAAAAAAAATGAACAATATATTTTTAATATATTTTTTTTATTTTGAAGGTCTTAACCTTGTCTACACGAATTAGGTCGAAAACCTAAGGGTTCCCATTTAAAATTTTAAGATTACTTTCACCCCTCAATTTTAAGGTCATCGAGGTCACGAAAATATCAGCACTAAAAGATTTTTGCAAGCCCTGTAACTTTGTCTGAAATATTGTTGATATTGAAATATATTTCAAGAAACTATAAAAAAAGAAAGGTATGGGAGAACAAAAATTTAAAGCCATTAGAGCTTACAAGCTAAGAGCCTGTCAAGCTGGAAAATCATAGCAAAAGTAATCAAAAACTGTCTACAGAGTGCTTTAAAACCTGAAAACCAAAAGGATACACTACAAAAATAAATCAAGAAAACAGAGAAATAAGAAAATAAGAAAAACGAATATAGAAATACTTCGAAAATCTACTCCAAGGAATGAAGAAAAAATATTAGAATTTTGTATGGAACACAATATGATAGTTGCAAACACCCTCTATGAACACAAAAATATACACAAATACACAAGAGAAGAACCAAGCAAGACGAAAAAAATCTATAATAGACTTTGTATTAGCAGAGAAAGGAAATAAGCAATCAATCGGTAGTAGATGTAAAGGTGAAAAGAGGAACCCAAATGGGCAGCGATCATTGCCTAATAGTTGCTAAATTAAGAAATACATTTGGAGAAACTATAAAAAAAAAATAAAGGTATAGGAGAACAAAAATTTAAAACCATTATAGCTTACAAGCGAAAAGCCTGTAAAGCTGGAAAAGGACAGCAAAAGTAATCAAAAACTGTCTACAGAGTGCTTTAAAACCTAAAAACCAAAAAGATACACTACAAAAATAAATCAAGAAAACAGAGAAATAACAAAATAAGAAAAACGAATAGAGAAATACTTCGAAAATCTATTGGAAGGAATGAAGAAAAAAATATTAGAATCCTGTGTGGAACACAATATGCTAGCTGCAAACACCTTCTATGAACACAAAAATATACACAAATACACAAGAGAAGAACCAAACAAGACGAAAAAATCTATAATAGACTTTCTATTAGCAGAGAAAGGAAATAAGCAATCAATCGGTAGTAGATGTAAAGGTGAAAAGAGGAACCCAAATAGGCAGCGATCATTACCTTGTAGTTGCTAAATTAAGAAACACATTTGAAGAAATTATAAAAAAAGAAAGGTATGGGAGAACAAAATTTTAAAGCCATTAGAGCTTACAAGCTAAGAGCCAGTAAAGCTGAAAAATGAGAGCAAACGTAATCAAAAACTGTTCTACATAGTGCTTTAAAACCTAAAAACTAAAAAGATACACTAGGAATTGCTAAATAAAAATATAAATATATAATCCTGACATCATTGAACTGACTGTAGGCTCGTACCTTATACCAGGGTTGGGAGCTCGTAGCCAAGCCCAATGGCTTGGAGGCGGGACTCCAAGACCCCACAAAAAAAAAAACAACAAAAAAAACATACAAAGCACAGTAACAAAAATATACGAAGAAATTCTAGAAAGAAGACCAAGAAAGACAATAGAAATGGAGCTAAAAGAATCTCACAGTAGATACAGAAAGGGGAGAAGTACACAAGATCATATATTCACAATCAAGAAATTACGAGTAACAGACTGAAAAGAGGGGGAAAGGTGTACTGCGCGTTTATGGATATGTAAAGACATTCGACAGAGTACCAAAAGAAGCGGTATAAAAGTCACCAGAAAGAAGAAAAATAAATAATTTTACACTTTTTCAAATTGTATTCCTTCAATAATTTATTTTGCGGTTATGTAAAAAGTAGAATATGCATATGTTACAGAATTTAGAAAAAAAAATACTACTTTTAAACATATTCAATATAACCCCTCGTGCTTTTTAAAAACAAAAAAGTTGGCCTTGAGCCTCCAAAACAAATGACAGCAGTAATTTGAAAAATATCTCAGAAGATAGAATTCAAATAGTTTTAGGCGTGTACCAAATTTCAACAATGGTTGATGAACTGTTTTCGAAATATTAATAAAGTTAAGCTAGATCGAGCATACGTCACAACGTGCGGCGAGGCGAAAGTATGACATCAAACATCAAATCTACAGTCATTTGAAATTTTGACATTTGTACATTTTTACTTAATAAATAATTAACTCTGAATTTTGACATGTCCGTCGTAGAAAAAGGCAACTATACAACATGTGCGGATATAAACCCATATCGCACTTGGCATTTGGGGCACCGTCTTCGGTATTATGACCCAAACATGTTCCACGATTCTTCTTCGAATAAACAGCGTTTTGACGCTGGTGAGTTTTAAACGCCCAAGGTTAAGCGAGTTTAAATCTGGGTTAAACATGTGGCCATTAACCCTCTGGTTCAGCACCGATATGTAAGAAGTCGAATCAATCAAAACATTAACACGTTACTCCGTATCACTCCAATGCAACACCTAGCTAATACTACAAAAATCCATCATATTTCATCCACATCTGTTCCGCGTCGATTTCGTTCGAGTTTTCAAATTCTTGGGCGTGGCGTGCGTGTGAATCAATTAAAACTTCTGCATCGGCATAACCAACCGAAAATACTTAAGCAGGGTTAAATTGGAAAGGATAGCCATGCACACGGGCACAGGCACAAAGCGGGAATCGAAATCGCACAATGGGGTGCGGGGTGGACACGATTATTTCCGATGTTACATTTATCACCGCTCCATTGAAAGTAACCTTTTGACCGTTCGGACTTTAAAAGAAACGTGCGTAAGCCGGGATTACTGCCGTATTTATTGCCTTTAATTGCCATCCCCCCCAGTGACCCTCGCCGTTTTCATTTGCGCGTTTCGGACATATGCGACGTTTCCGTTATTGTTATCGTGTGCGTGGGATGCATGAGCGCCGAGGAGGGACGGAGAAACGACAGTTGCAGATTTTTAGAACTGACCAACAGTTTAATGATGAGAACTCGAAACTCCCTCAGAAAGTATGTGGAAGTAAATCGGCAGGGGGGAATGAGTAGAAAAGGTTTAGTTCCCGCCCCTCCTTCTAATTGATATTTTCGAATGCCACAGACTGGACAGTTTTTGCCATTAGAATAGCAGTCATAAACAATGAAGGACATAAGTTTTCTAAACATAAGTGTTAATTTTTTACAATGTTCTACTTATCGACATTAACCAGCTTTAAAACTAGCATTTCTACCAGCAAACAGCAACAACTTTCTATGCAATTAAATTCTTTAACGCGCTACCACAGAGTGTGCGGCAACTTGACGTAAAAGGTTTTAAATCGCAAGTGAAACTCACTGTATCACGCGAAGAATCTATACATGGAGCGAGTTTGAAATATATTCAGGGAAGGACTGAAACCAGTCACACTAGATTATAGGTTTTATTGTTTTTTTTTCTTTAATGTAAGCTATTACTTATAAGACCGTTTTTATTTGTTTTCCGCATGTAATTTAATTTAATCTGTGTAAGACATACTAGTATCAAAAATATTTAAAAAAAATAAAGTATTGCAGTTGAGCAGTGGAGTCGATGGGGAGATAAGTAGATAGGTAAAGTAATATTTTGATAAAAATTACTAATTAAAAGGTTTCAATTAAAAATCCGTTTATACTTTCTCCATGTTACAATACTAGACAAAAAAACAAGACAACTCTTAAAGCAATTTGCAATTAATTTTGGCAAAGTTTAGTTATAGTAACTCAAAATATTGTAAAATGCCTCATTTAAATTACGTCCAGAGAGCTAGAATTTGTACGTAAATTTAAGAAGTTTGGTTTATGAGGCGCTTAGTAGACGAATTTCAGGTGTGGAAAAGGCGAAAATCAAATAAAAAATCCGTAAATTGCTTATAAAAAAATCGAAAAAATTGCCCGGTGATTGTAAAAAAAATTGTAAAATATTGTTCTTCATAATTGAATACATTAAATATGGATATTTTATTTCTATTAGAAGTGGCCATTTTGGACTCGATGGTAGGACCCCGAATAGATAAGAGGTAAGACAATTACATCAAATTTTGTAGGTACTCAAGATCCGAAATTGTAACATTGATAATTCATATTAATGTGTTCGATCATTAACGAAGGTTCATAATATTTTAAGCAGCAGTAGGAATGAATCGTACTAATCTGCCAATATTCGTTTTAAGTACCTAAAGTTTGTTTTATACTAGAAGAACCTTTATCCAATGTCAAGAAATCGATTTCTCTGAAACAATGCCATATGTTCGTTGCACGCCAAATTTATAATTATACAGCGGCGCAAGGCGGCGCTACAAATGCCACGTGTCGGTGATCTATCTATCATAGATGAAGCGGACGTGCGGTCAGGTAAAAGACCGACCACTGGTCATAATTACACTAATACCGTGAAAAGGAAACGATGACGGATGAGTGCAGTATGAGAACAGACGTCCTTATAGAAAATTACTATAAATGATAGTTTCCATTATAAACGAGTGTTTATATTTTGAGTTGTTTTGTGTAATACCACAAGTGGTGAGGAACTGGTGCAGAATTTTTGAACGGAAGACACACCAAAAACGTCCCAAAAAGTTTTTCTGCAAATGGTATTTTGTATCAAAAATAGGAAAAATTGAAAGAATAAAAAAAGAGTGCATTTTTAATTACGACAATGTTAATCACCATATGATCGTTATTCGAAGAAAATAAGATAAAAAGGTACTGGCTTCTCAATTTTAAAAATATTTATGATTATCATCTTACAAAACATTCAAGGTATACAAAATGGCGAATTCAAAATTTTAATAATTTGTTTCTACTACTACCTGCTATTATTTACCTGTATTAACTACTAAGTACTAACTTATTATTGCGATTTTCATAAATATTCTGTAATACCACAAATATTTCAGAAATTTCCATAAAATAATTTCCGATTTTTGCTGAATATTGTAGAAAATACAACAAAATTATCAGAATCGTCTAATAAATTTTGTAAGTAAAAAAGAACACAAGTATATGCCTAACTGTTATGAAAATATTCTGAAAATCTAGAAAACTTCATTGTAATTTCTATCATCTAAATATCTGTAAGTTATTGAGGATTTTTTTTTCAATAATATTAAAAATTCCATTAAAAATTACTTTATATAACTACCAATGTTTAAAATTAACACACGTATTTCTGTTACACCCTGTATATATATATATATATATATATATATATATATATATATATATATACAGGGTGTAACAGAAATACGTGTGTTAATTTTAAACATTGGTAGTTATATAAAGCATTTTTGCTATACGTATTTTTTCAAAATTGCAGGTTTTTTAAATATTTTTTTGCCCCCTAATTTTGACAAATTCAAAATGATTTTTTTAAATTCAAAATTTTACTAATTTGTTTCTACTACTACCTACTATTATTTACCTGTTATTATCTACTAAGTACTAACCTATTATTGTGATGTTCATATATATTCGGTTATACCACAAATATTTCAAAAAATTCCATAAAATAATTTCCGACTTTTGCTGAATATTGTAGAAAATACAACAAAAATTATGAGAAAGTCTTATAAATTTTGTAAGAAAAAAAAGAACATAAGTATATGCCTAACTGTTATGAAAATATACTGAAAATCTAGAAAACTTCATTGTAATTTCTATCATCTTAAAATCTATAAGTTTTAGAGGATTTTTTTCAATAATATTAAAAATTCCATATATACGGGGTGAGTCGGGAGGAACGGATCAAACTCCAGGAGTGTATTGTACACGTAAAAATGATTTAAAAAACTCAAATATTGTTATCCGATTTTCATTTGTTTTCAAGTAATAGTTTCGAACAGTTTGTTGAAAAGTCGGATAAATACATTTTTATCCAGAGTTTTCTGATGTGGAAACCGTTGACGATATCTTTCAACAGCAGCTGTAGCACTCCCATTATAAAAACCATAGACAAACACCACATTTGCATATTCAAGATTTGAAACTATAACTTAAAAACAAATGAAGTTCGGGTAACAACATATTTTTATTTATTATTATTTTCACGTATACAATACACTCCTGGAGTTTGGTCCGTTCCTCTCGACTCACCCTGTATATTCCAGAATGTATGGAAACACCAGAATTTGTTTAATAAAATATTGAAAAACTCTCATGAAGTCTTCAGTCTTTCACTGTTGTGATTGTACGAATAATAACAGTAGCCATTATGTACCATCATGAATTATGATTTTATAATTCACTGCTTCCGTCCAATGACAGAATCAGAAAACCATAATTCACTGGTCTAATTCAAATCACTCGATATCATGGCATTAGCGTAGCGAGGGTAGTGCTAACAGTGCCCCACAGTTGGTATATATATGAATCAACTTTAAAAAAAGTCCAAATCTAATTATTCTAATTCTAACTAAATATTTAATGCAATTATTTGATTTGCTTCGCTATCGATATTTATATTTTCTATGATCAATCTAATGAATTAAAATAATAACAGATCAAAATATGTAACTATTTCGAAACCGTCGGTGAAAGATTTTCAGAAGCATATTTTTTGAAGATGGAGTTACAAGGAGTAGTTTGAAATACTTTTTGTAACTCCATCTTAAAAAATGATATGCTTGATCATAGAAAATATAAATATCGACATCAAAGCAAAACAGATAATTGCATTAAATATTTAGTTAGAATTAGAATAACTATTTTACAAATTAATACTAATATAAAATTGAACGGATTTTAGGAATTTAAAAGAAAATTCCTGATGCGTTTCTGCAATTTTGCAATCTTATATTTTCCCATATTTAAAGTACAACAAAATACAAAAGTACTGTTAAAAAGTACACAACCACTGAACATATGTACTGTATATGAACTGAACAAATTGAACGTAAAAAATCGACCACAGCAAGGAACCAACAGCCAAAGTTTCCTTTGAAATGAACCTCCAAGAATGGGTTCTTTCTGTATATGCCAAATTCCTGCCCATTTTTCACAAACTTCAGGGAAATTTATATTTAGGTGGGAAAATTTTATTCAGCAAAAAATTGTGGACACAAAAGACTTAATTAATTATTTCGCCATCTTGCTTCGTTGTAAAGATTTGGAGCTCTTTATTAAATTTGTTTTAGCAAAAATCCTATTACTTTACAGTACTAGTAATTAAACTATGATAGAAACATAGTGAAAAATGAAAAGTAAATGAAAAGAAAATGTATGAAAAAAAATACAAATTTTCATAATCATCAAAACAAAGACTAAATTAAAATTCATCAAAATAAGTGTTGACACTTATTCACACACACTGGTTACAAAAATATGCCTACATAATATTTTGCTGAATCAGAACATTTCAAAGATTCATTAAAACTTTAGAAAATTCATCAAAGTGGTAAAGATTTCATGGAACTTAAAAAAAAATTGAGTATTATATTAATAATAATCACAAAATTCATCAAAGTAGTAAAGATTACATGGGAAATAAAAATCATCCTCAGTATAAATATTTTTAGCAACACCGAAGAAGATACAATCCTCCGGAGAATATATCTTCTTTTGCAATACCCATCATTAGATAAGTGTAATTCTGGAGGTGGAATTATTTGAAAGGCTACGGGGGAAAATGATCATCCGAGTCCATTTTGGTCGTTTTCCAGAAAACTGAAGTCTAATGAAGGACACAAAGGATAAATAAAAAAACTGATTAAAATATATCTACTTTGACAACAGGTGAATTGAAATATTGAGCAAATCATGAAATATACATAAGTTAAACTAATAACTTATTAATATACGCATTATTTTGAGACCTCATCGATAAAAACATTTAAATGTTACATTTATTTAAAAAATAATAGCAACCAACAGTTTAAACTCAAAATTGGGTTTGGACGTTTTTTTTACATAAGTCATGGTTTGGCGAACTGTGGCTCACGCATCAGGTGCCGTCATAACTGGGGGTGCCTGAAATTTAGACGGGTCATAGATGGCCCAAATACATGTACAAGGAGCCATAGTGGGCCCCCGTATGCGTTCGCATTTGTCCGGGGGGGGGGGGGAGCTTAAGAAGAGATAATAATTTTTCAAAAAAAAGTACTTTTTTTCCTGAAAAAGATATAACTCTGGGAGTTATGAAAATACGAGACTGGACGAGCGCTCAAAAGATGTGCCTTATATGGGGATATGTCCGCGTAGAATGATTTGAAAATGTGCCGCTTGGTTGAGTCCCCAGTTGGCTGGCAAAACGTAAATTCGATGATTTTCAGATCAAATCGACTAAAACGAAAATCCGAAAAATCGCGATTTCTCGATTTGCTCCATTGACCTTAGAAGCAGATGCGTAGACCAATTGGACATACTCGTAAATTGCATTAATTTGAAACTTTCCTCCTTCTTTCTTATTAGGTTAATAACCATAGATTAAGATACAGGTATGATAGAATAGTATATTATGATACAAGTGCATAAGAGGGCTTTTCAAGCCGGTTTTAAGAGCACGACACGAAGTGGAATCTTAATAATTTAAATAATCTTATTTTTTTACATCCTGTTTCCATCGTTCTTGTATAGTAACTGTAGGATATTTGAGTCACCCAAAACTTAATACATTAAGCCTCTCGTTGCAAAAACATTACCGATATTGTCGTCCATAAATCATTCACGTTCAATTTCTGTACGATTTCGGGGCCCACTTTATCACACCCGGATTGCAGCCTCCCTCCTCTCGGGCCGCGTCTGCCGACTGACCAGTGGTCAGTGCGTGTGAGTCACCCCCGCGGTATTTTCGCAGCGCGGAAAGCACCGCCACCCCCACGAATCTGGAGCGTGCTGCGCTTACCATGGCTGCAGGCCCCGATGATAAATCGAACGGCGGAATACGAAGAATGGCCGGACTTTGTTGCAAATGCGGACGTAATGAATTATATTTGCACAGACTGTCCGGTGGGGCGGGGGTGTGAAGTGCGTGAGGGTGGACGCATGCGACCGGACACTCGGACATATTGCTTCGATTTTCCATTGTTTTCGGATTGCAATTTTGCAGGGGGGTCAGTTTTATGTATTGACCATGGTCAGATGCATTATACTGCCGTGTACGAATTTGTGTGTGCAGCGAAGAAAACGCCGAGTGGTATTGATTGTTTCCACGATTTTCTCACGCAGACCTTCTCTACTGACTGAACTTCCCCCCATAAAACCGATACGTAGTAAATAAATCCTAAGTAATTATAATAGCCATAATGCTCTTAATAATGGATGGTATTGATTTCGTGAAAATTTTCTAATTCCAATCTTCAATCAGACCAAAGATTGAAGGTCATCGGACTGCATTTAAGCATTTAAAAAGAAGACCATTTAAAAAATGATTGTCTAATTACCTACAGTGATTTTTGAATGTCGTGTGAGCAATATACTTATCACATTCACAGATCCACAAACATTTTTCAAAAAATGTACATTTTCGAAATGATTAATGAAAAACAAAAATATGATAAAAGCATTTGCTATGATAAAAGCAGTAGGTATTTACCTATTCATAGTTTTTGATTGGTTTTCAAAAACCATTTATGTGTTGATTATATTCTAAAAATATTAATTGAAAATTTATATACAATATATTTATAACAATATAAATATCAATATAAGCAATTATCTTGAGCAATTATCACATCCACACATCCAGATAGACAGACATTTATGAAAAATAGCCTTAATGGACCTCAAAATAACTATTCGTTGAAATCTTGAATTCGAAAATTTTTTAACTTATATAAAGTAAATAAAAATCATTGCAACATGCAAAATAAAAAATGCAAAACGTAGAATTCTGTAATTACCAAATACCATTTAAAATATTGTCATTATTAATTAACATCGCAGGTCTAAGTTATCGATTAATCGTTCCTCGACACATATTACGTTTTAATTACGAGCTTATCATCATTTGCCAATATGTTTCAAATGGTGTTCTCAAATTCTTAATAGCCATTGGCTACTATTCTTCTCCAAATTGCAGGGAGTCGCCTACATTTGAAATGTGTCGTGTGAAGTGCATAGAATTGACCATTGTCCACTGCAATTGTCATGTGTAATCTCTTTCATTACATGCACTACGTTACTCCCCCTAAATGCACATTGAAAAGTACAGTTGGACAATAAGTCTAAAAGTATTAAACTTACATATTATTGGCCCTACAAGACGTATGAAAGAAACTTTTCTATGTAAAATTTAGCTACCTGCATACGTTGAATACATTATGTAAAATGATAAGGACAACATATTGACAACATATTTCGAATTATTAGAATCACGTTTGAACGTCTATTGTAAAAATTCTAACAAATTTGAGAACTGAAAAAAAATCCATTAAGAATTAATAACGTTCTATAAAATCTACAATTTTTATTTGTTTTCGATCTGTTTAATTTAATTTGACCTGGGTAAGACATACCAGTGTCAGAAACATTAATACATTATAATTCTTTGTAAAGATTGTAGCAAATTTTCAACCTGCAGAAAATTCTGCAAACATTTCAGAATGTTCTATAAAATCTCACTGCAATAACTGTGAATTTCATTAACTTTTGTGCAGTATTTAGTGCAGTATAAAATTGATCAAGGAATGATTGTTCTTAATTGCACCTTTTCGTTTTTTTTGTCAAAAATACAGCAAATTTTTTAACAATAAAATTTGATAAAAAATAATAACTTTGTGTAAAATCTACGGCATTTATTATAGAACATGTAGCCAATTGTAACATTCATTGTTTGAAAGTCTATTGTCAAAATTCTAACATATTTGAAAAATAAAGAAAATTCCATTAAAAATTAATAACGTTCTATAAAATCTACAATTTCGATTTGTTTTTGATATGTTTAATTTTAACATTAATACATTATAAATTTATTATTATTACAAGATACTTTGTAAAGATTGTAGCAAATTTTTATACTGCAGAAAATTCTGCAAACATTTCAGAATGTTCTATAAAATCTCACTGCAATAACTGTGAATTTCAACAACTTTTGTGCAGTATAAAAATTGATCAAGGAATGATTGTTCTTTATTGGAGATTTTCGTTTGTCAAAAATCTAGCAAATTTTTTAACAATGCAATTTGATAAAAAAATAATAACTTTGAGTAAAATCTACGGCACTTATTATAAAAAAACTGCAGCCAATTGTAACATTGTTTGAAAGTCTATTGTACAAATTCTAACACATTTGAAAAATGAAGAAAATTCCATTAAAAATTAATAACGTTCTATAAAATCTACAATTTTGATTTATTTTCGATCTGTTTAATTTAATTTGCCCTGTGTAAAACATACTAGTGCCAGAAACATTAAGACATTATAAATTTATTATTATTACAAGATACTTTGTAAAGATTGTAGCAAATTTTTATACTGCAGAAAATTCTGCAACATTTCAGAATGATCTATAAAATCTCACTGCTCAAACTGTGAATTTCATTAACTTTTGTGCAGCATAAAAATTGACCAAGGAATGATTGTTATCTATTGCAGATTTTCGTTTCAAAAATATAGCAAATTTGGTAACAATAATATTCGATAAAAAAATAATAGCTTTCTGTAAAATCTACGGGATTTATTGTTAAAAAATGTAGCCAATTTTAAAATTTAACAAAATTTCAACAGAGTTTAAAACAAAGAATTAATGAATTTATTCATTTAACGGAAATCAGCGTTACAATATAAATTACATATTCAAAAAACCAGAACCATATAGCGGCTAGGAAATTTTGAAAAATTGTAGCTATTTTTAAATTTGAAGAAAGTTGTATCGACATTGAGAATGTTCTGAAATGCAAATAAATGCAGAACACTTTTAAAAATGGGCAACTGAAAATTCGATCAAAAATTGAAGAATGTTCCATAAAACCTCCAGAAAATAGTAGCAGAATTTAAAATTGAAGAACATGTTGTAGAAACTGTACCTTATAAAAATGATTAAATGATTATAAGAATGAAAGATGACAATTTTAAAATTGTTGTAAAACCTGTAACCTATAAAACTGTTGAAGGTTAAATTTAAAAAAAAATGTAAACGTAGTAGTCAATTTTAAAACTGAAGAAATACCTGTAATACTTGAGGAACGTTCTATAAGCATTAAAGATGTTTCTTATACAAATCGAAAAACATTCTACCAAATCAGAACATTTTGTAAAAATTTTAGTCAATTAGACTTATGAACAAAATAAATGTCTGTGAACATTTATAAACGTTCTACAAACAAAAGCAGATTTTATAAAAATCGGAAAACATTTTGAAAAATTTGTGAAAAAAACAACTTAAAATTGAAAAATATCCATTAAAATTGAAGAACCAGATAAAATCACCAGAAAATTTCATAAAAATTGTAGCAAAATTTAAAATTGGACAACGTCTTAAACAATATCCAGAAATTGTTGTAAAATTGGCACGAACATTTTGTAAACATTGTAGTCAATTTTAAAATTGACGAATATTCTGTAATAATTCAAGAACGTTCAATAAACATTAAAGATTGTTTTTTATAAAATCGAAAAACTTCTACAAAATCAGAATATTTTGTAAGTTGTAGTCAATTTCGTAACAGAAGAAACTTCTGTGAACATTTAAAAAAGTTTTAAGATATAAAACATCTAAAACTTTCGAAGAAATTAAAACAACTGTGAACTCTGTAAAATTTTCAAAGAAGTTTGAAAAAATATTAACCCATTTTTAATTTGAAGAAAATTTGAAAATTAGATTTTCATTATAAAAAGTAAAAAACATTTGACAAAATCGGTATATTTTGTAAAAATTGCGATCAATTTCATAACAGATGAGACTTTGAAGTAAAGTAAAGTTTTTAAACCTCTAGAACTTTTGGAAAACTGAAAACTTCTGTAAAATGTCACCTTCACCTTCTGTAAAATCTCCAGAAAAGTTTGTAAAAATATTAGACCATTTTTAATTTGAAGACAATTGTATAGAAATTGAAGAACTTTGTAAAAATCAGCAATAAAATCCGTAGCAATACAGTAGGTAATGAGTGCTGTATTGTACAGTACAGTACTGTATTGCTAATGAAGATGGCTTCATTGTAGCGGGAATGTGCATTTAGTAAATAAATATTATTTGTAAATGTAGCCAAAGTTTAAATTGACTATTCCACTCCCACTACATGTAGCCAAGGACACTGACGCTTGCGTTATTTTTTAGCCAATCATATTAATTATTAATAGTGGACCTAGAGGATTTGTCTACTAGCTGTGAGGAAATGATTGCACCTACATTATTTTCATTGTTGATAGGTTGAAAATTTTGAAAATAGTTAAATTTATATAGGCTAATAGACTAGAATAATAGAAAATAGATAATAATAGACTAGAAAATAGTAAGTTAAATTTGCAGTCTTTGAATTTCAGATTGCACCTACAACACCTACAATCACTAATTGTATTTTTGGTGCACCAAACCTATAACATTACTTCCGGTTTATTTAATATACACACTTATGCATCCTTGTCATCAAGTTTTACTGGAAATTTAAACAAAAAACGTTCAATGTTGAAAATTTTTGGAAACGTTTTTTGTTAAATTTGCAGTCTTGCGACTCAAAAAAATCAATTTGACGTGTTAATACCGAGAAAGAAATTAGAATGTTAAAATATATTCTATGAATGACAATGTAAATAAATGTGATTGTTATATATTTAGAAAACTAGTATAAACTCCACTTACTCATTATTAATTTCCAGTAATTATTGATGACAAGGATGCATACTTGTGTATATTAAATAAAGCGGAAGTCATGTTATAGGTTTGGTACACCAAAAATACAATTGGTGATTCAATATCGCTATATAATTATTAATAACCGCCGTAACGTAGCAATTAGTACCTATGGATATGCATGTGAGTATGTGAAGACGTTTTTCCCTAATTGTGGTTTATTTTTTAAGCACTTTGCTATTGAGACAGAAAAAAAACGCTTGGTAATTATAATCACAACGTCAGTCATTGTAATCTGTTTTTGATGTTCATCGTCTACTAATAACATACGTCACATCCTCCATTCTCCATTAATGAAGATAAAGTTAAAAAGTTCATTGTTAAATTAGCTGATATTGATTTTATACTAAGCTTATATTTGTGATCACATTTTTTTGACAATTTTATAAGTATACTTTAAAACTCTAAAGCATTGCTAGTTTTAAAGTATACTTTTAAAAGTGTCAAAAACATGTGATCACAAATATAAGCTTAGTATAAAGAAAAATAGTACAAGATTTTGATTTTATATTAAGCTTATATTTGTCACATCATCCATTCTCTATTAATGAAGATAAAGTTAAAAAGTTCATTGTTAAATTAGCTGATATTGATTTTATACTAAGCTTATATTTGTGATCACATTTTTTTGACAATTTTAAAAGTATACTTTAAAACTCTAAAGCATTGCTAGTTTTAAAGTATACTTTTAAAATTGTCAAAAAAATGTGATCACATATATTAGCTTAGTATAAAGAAAAATAGTACAAGATTTTGATTTTATATTAAGCTTATATTTGTCATCACATTTTTTGGACAATTTTAAAACTATGCCTATAACTAGCAATCGTTTAGATAAAGAAAAATATTACAAGTTCAAATAGGTATCTACCTATTTGCTTATTTAATGTGTGTTTAATTGTTTTATTACGTGTGTTTTTAATGTTTATTTAAAAGTCTTGGAATCCTTATTTATTTAGCGACTAAATAACTATATTTTTAGACTCAACCATATACCGTCTTATGGCGATAATAACGTTTTCGCCAAATCGATGTATATCGATAAATCTAACCCTGACTATTTAGTACAAATTTTTAATTTACAATTTTAAGTTTGCATTGCATCAGCAGCTGATGTTCTCCATTTTTGAACTATTCCAGAGTTAATAAGCTTAAGAGTTAATTAGCTAGTTTTATTGATATACCTCTAAATTAATCCCTAAAAATATTTCATTTTCAAAACCATTAATTCCACAAACATCAATTAATTTTTAATTAAACTTAACTAATCAATGTCATAGAGTTGTCGATGGTTCAGTGGCAATGTGTTACAGTCACTATATTGACGGTTTCGTTTCTCATTGTAGTGTTATAGATTGCGTTTTAGTCAGGAAATCATAAGATTATCTGACTGCCAGTATGTGTTAGTTCATTTAGCGTTATCCAGGGTGCACCACGAGGAGGCGAACTAACTTTACACCCCTTAGAATCCTTAAAAAATGCCATAACAAGCATAATGCCTTACATCGTATTTCAATTACAAATTTTAATTTTGAAATTCTGAAATAATTTCTCCAACAAAAATATCCAAGAATAATTGATTGTATCTAATAACACCGATAATTATTTAATGGAATATCGAATTATCCTATCTATTCTCATCAACTAATTCATGCTGTTCCTAGAAACATCGAAACTGTCTAGATATAGCAGTTCCAGTTCGCCTCGAACGCAGCATTTCTAAAATGGACCAATAAAGTTGGCGATAAAAACTGCCATTAATCAGCGTCATAAAAGAACGAATAAAAACACAATACGTAAAAAAGACGTCCGTTCTGCGGGCGGGTTAATTGCTTTCGGAGGTTATGAAGACTTGCAGGGTCAGATTTATCGATATACATCGATTTGGCGTAAAACGTTATTATCGCCATAAAACGGTAGATGGTTGAGTCTAAAAATATAGTTATAGACTTACACGTTAAAATGTATCATAAGCAGATCTAATAAAAACATTATACATCGCTTTAAAATATTGGATTGCATTATTAGTTAACTTAATATTTATAATGTGGTCATCGAAAATGACGTTGTTATTCAGAAGATTAAAAAATGGATATTTTTATCTGAACAAAATTAGTAAAGAAAGTTTTTCACTCTCGCTCGAGATACTTTCATTGTTGACAAAATCAAGACATGCATTTTCTGACTATATCCCTAACTTACGAAAATCAGTATATTTAATTAACACTCTCAATGTAATGAAATGTATCAAAATTAGTATCAAAAGTGGGTATCAAAATATACCCACATTATGAGATTCAGTCTCATAATGAGTGGTCAAGGGTGCACAACTATATCTTCTTCTGTTATATAGTTTCTGACTATATCCCTAACTTATGAAAATCAGTATATTTAATTAACAATCTCAAAGTTATAAAATGTATCAAGACTAGTATCAAAAGTGGGTATCAAAATATGATTCAGTCCCATAATGAGTGGTCAAGGATGCACAATAGCGCATTAATTCGTTGCCGATCTAGGGGTGGGTCCTATTCAGAGGTGCAACGTGTAAATAATAAAAGCATCCACGTGCGGTGGGTTCGGATGTCATCAGTTCTTGTCGCAGGCGGAAGTCGTGGAGCCTCTCCTAAGGACACCCCGGATTTATTTTCAGCACTGTTCATTCCCTATTCGGTCCGCTGCACTTATATACATGTGGTTTTTGTTCGGGAAGCAAAGCCCACCTCAAGAAAAAAGGACCCTCTCATTCCGCCACGGAATGTTTGGATTCCCCGAGCTCACCGTCAAAGTGGAGGCACGTGTGTGGTAAAAAAATAGGGATGTGCGCGATCTGATACTTTAATAGGTATTTGAAGTTTCGATATGGGAGATGTATTTTTATTAGTGTTGGTCAAGTGTTAAATAATGCTTCAAAGGAAAACATCATTTAGCAAGATGATCAAAACAATAGGTTTTTATATGAATAATGCTTCAGATAAAAACCTAACCTAACCTAACCTAATCCAGCAATAATATTTATCGACACTCTAGTGGCAAAAAATATTAAAGAACACATTAGTTTGAAACTTGCTTTAACAGCAGTGTTGAAGAAAACTAAATACAACTTCAAATCAAAATTTCTATAAAAAAATGTACCGTTTTGATATGAAACATTTTTTAATAGTGTTGGTCAAGTGTTAAATAATTCTTCAAATGAACATTCATTTAGAAAGATTATCTGAATAAGAATGGTTCTGATAAAAGCATTACCTAGCAATAATATTTGTCTAGTCACGAATTGTGAACATGTTTCTGTTTTTAGATTTATAATAATGATAAAAAATAACATGTACAATTGCAATAAATTGACTTTTAATGTTGAAATATTATTTCCGAACTTGTTAGGAAATATTACACTTTGCCTAACTCAAATAAGTATTCAAATGTTAAAGTTTTCTAAACTCTAGTGGAAAAATATATATAGGTACCTACAAATGTCATTGCATTTTCGTTCTAGAAATTAAAGCATAAAAATTAGATCTCAAATAACTATAAATTATGAAAAACGAATTGTTTCACTGGACTGAATGATTATATATGTAAATATTCATTAACAATGTCTAATTTGTGAAAAGAAAATTTTTGGTCAAAACCTAGTAACCAAGTAAAAGTATCGACTAAACACCAATGATTAATTTTATTTGAAAAATATATGGTTGGAAATTAAACATATCTTTTTGTTTCCCAATCGTTGATGAAATGATGAAAATGATCATATTTTCTCTGTTAGTTCTTGGAGAGCTAGTTTAGTTCTTTCAGAACTAAACAAAATAATAGAAGACAGACAGCTGCAATGGTTGTGACACCTACACAGAAGAAAATACACCAATCAAACAAAAATCATATGGCAAACAAAAATAACCGGATAAAGAAAAGTGGGAAGACCGAAAAAGAAGTGGGATAAATATATTTCGAAAATATTATGGAAAGAAGAGGAATATCTAACGCCCAAATGAAGAAAAGCACAGGAAACAAGAAGGTCTGGAACCTACTAGTAAAAGAAAATACAAGAAATTGAAAAACTACAATATTCTACACCCAAAAGGGTAAAAGAATTATGACTATAATAATAATAATAATAGTTCTTGGAGATTTCCTGAAAATATTACATAATTTTCTATTTCCTAAGTTTTTATTAACATTAAAATGTATTATTGGTCAAAACTTTTCATAAAACTGTAAATATTCTACTAAATTTATAATACACGTAATCAACAAACTTTTAATTCTATATATTGGTCATTAGCAGGTTTAGGATTTTAAAATTATTATTTATTCCGTAGTTTCTGACGCACTTAAAAAATTATAACGCCAAGATTTTTTTCCGTATGACGCCATTGACTTTATTTTTAAAATTGATTTTCTTCTCTTTACAGTCGCATATTATTTTTATACCAAAATATATCTTTTTCTTTAAATTGTGGAAAGATTCTTAATACTCTTTAATGATTTTAATAGATTTCTCATAAATTATCATGATTTTAAGAGATTCTTCAGTAATTTCGAGATCATTAAAATCATACATACATACATTCATACATACATACATACATACACACACATACATACATACATACATACATACACACATACATACATACATACATACATAATCATAGGTACATATATTTTTCATTCTCCAAATTTCTCAATGATTCTTAAAATAGCTATTAATAGATTACCTATTAGATATATAATAGTATAGCTATATAATAGATAGCTATTAATGAATTGAGAATTCTGGAAATTGAGAGGTTTTCCAAAATTTCCTTGATTTCTCAATATTTTTCATTACCAAGACTTCTAGATATTTCTCAATTATTTCCAAGGTTTTTCAATATTGTTCGAGATTTCTACAGATTTCTCAATAATTATCGAGACTTATAGAGATTTTTCAACAATTCCCAAGATTTCTTAATAATTTTTGATATTTATACAGATTTATACAGATGTCATTAATTCAACATTTCGAGATATTTTCGGAATTTCGAGATCATTAAAATCAGGATATCCAAATTGATTCATACGATTGACACGATTATTACATACACATTCTTAAAATATCTTAATATTTCTGAATTTTAGGAAGATTCCGAAACATTTTCCAATAATTCTCACGATTTCTTAATATTTTTCGAGATTTCAACACATTTCCCCATAATTATCATGATTTGTGTAAATTTTTCAATAATTTCGGGATTAAAAAATGCAAATTGGTTGACACTTTTCAATGGTTCTTAAGATGTTTCAATAATTTTCGAGATTTCCACAGATTTTCCAATAAATATCAATAATTTGAGAGATGATGAGAGAAGTCCCTTTAAGACCCATGTAAGTAATACATTTAAGTTATTACCATGACGTCCCAATAATTTTCGAGATTTCTAGAGATAGCAATAATTATCATAAAAATAAAAAATTATAGAGAACGATTTTTCATTCTCTAAATTTGTCATTTAACATTTCTAAATATTATTAAATTTCGAGAGATTTTTCAATCATGTCCCTAATTTTTCAATTATTTTTTGAGCTCATTATAGACATCGCAATAATTATCAGGATTTCTGGAAATTTTACACATTTCTCTTTATAAACGATTCAATAAAAAATAGGTAATAGGCAAAAGCCTTCACTTTTTAAAGGAAATAATAACTAATTTTATAAGAAAAGTAAAAAAAATAACCAAAACAAACACTTTTCTATGTTTATACCACACTGTTTATTAAAATTAGTTACTATAGTTTGATAATGATCAGAAAGGGAATAATAACTTTATAGAGATAATAATTTTCGAGATTTCTAGAAATATCAATAATTATCATATAAATCAAAAATGATAGAGAATGATTTTTCATTTTCCAGATTTGTCATGTGACATTTCTAAATATTGTAAAATTTCAAGAGATTTTTCAATCATGCCCTGATTTTTCCTGTCCCTGATTATTTGCCCTGATTATTTTTTGAGCTCTTTATAGATCACAATAATTATCGAGATTTCTGGAAATTTTTCAATAAATACAAAAGATCCAATAAAAAATAGCTATTAAAAACTCCATTTTACAAAGGAAATAATAAGTATTTTAGCAAAAAAAAAACTATATAAAACAAACACTTTTCTTTGTTTATATCACACTGTTTATTAAAATTAGTGACTCTAAGTTTGATAATGATCAGAACTTAATCGAAACTAAAGTCACTAATTTTAATAAACAGTGTGATATAAACAAAGAAAAGTGTTTGTTTTATTTAATTTCATCATGTATCACGAAGTAGATGCCTCCAACATTAACCAATAAAAAATAAAAAATATATGACTAAAGAGAATTAAGAGCTCAACAAACGCTTAAAAAAAATCGAATTTCATCTTAAAAAAATGTCAAGGACGTCACAAGTCAAAAATTACTGACGTCATAATGCTTTAGGTGAGTAAAGCGAAAATGCGGAATAACAAAAAAAACGAATTCCATTTAAAAATTGTCAATGACGTCACAAGTCAAAAATCACTGACGTCATAATTTTTATAAGTTCGTCAGAAAATGCGGAATAAATAACAAAAATCGATATATATTCGAGGATTTTTCAAGCTTTCTCGGCAGCAGAGCTTTGGTTCTATATTTAAAAAAAATCTGTATATATTTTGTTACAGTTATAGTGTACTTAACACCCTACGGGTAAAATATGGATCTGATTATAGTAATAATAATAAATATAGTGCAAATAAAATAAATTTTGAGCTGAATTAAATAATCTATAAAATAGACTTTTTTCATATTACAAAATATAGCAAAGTTATATAATGCATAATTTTATTTGAAAAATTTTACGTTGAATGTAGCTTTCTGCTAATAAATATTATTATTATTATTGAAAATTTAAAGTGGTTTTATTGTTTCACGATCTATATAAATAAATCTGTTTCGATCTTTCGATCATTTTCAAAAGTCAGATGACATGTTTCACTTAGTGTTGACCAGATAATCAATGTCATTATCGTCATCAGGATCATCGTGTATATATTATAATTTTAATAGAACTATGTTTATGTACACTCAGGTGTAGGGTAATATAACCTTTTTGTTGTAAAAAGGTATTATTACCCTACACCTGAGTATGCATAAACATAGTTCCATTACCTCATAACTCAGGATGGTTCCACACACATTTCAATATTATAATTTTATTTATTGAAAACGTGATAATTTTCTTCCTATTAGTTCTTCCAGAATTTCCTGAAATGTGTTCCTGTATTAATTGCTAAAAACAACTTCACATGACAACTTAAAATTTAATCACTCCAAGCATTTGTCGCATAATATTTGTACGAGATGAAACATGAAAAATTGAGTATAAGAAAAACGTTGTCAGTATTACACAAAGAAACCGCTTTAAGGGATCCCAAAAATAGATGAAAGTTTAGCAAATCTCAAAATTATAGTTTTAGTACCTAATTACAGTAAATTTTCAGTTGTATGCGTTATGCGTAATTTCATTTAATATACTTAAAACTTGATCGCGCCAAGCATATGTCGCATAATATTTGTGTGGGATGAAACGAGAAAAATTAAGTGTGAGAAAAACTTTGTCAGTATATATTATACAAAGAAACCGCTTTAAGAGTACCCAAAAATAGATGGAAATTTAGCAAATTTCAAAATTACAGTTTTAGTCATTTCAGTAAATTTTCAGTTTGCGCGTTATGCGTAATTGCATTTAATATACTTAAAACTTGATCGCCCCAAGCATGTCGTAAAATACTTGTATGGTATGAAACGAGAAAAATTGAGTATGAGAAAAACTGTGTGAGTACATATTATACAAAAAAAAAACGGCTTTAAGAGGACCCAAAAATAGATGGAAATTTAGCAAATCTCAAAATTACAGTTTTAGTAATTACCTTAATCGCCCCAAGCATATGTCGCAAAATATTTGTATGGGATGAGACGAGAAAAACGTTGTCAGTACATATTATACAAAGAAACCGCTTTAAGAAGACAAAAAAATAGATGGAAATTTCACAAATATCAAAATTACTCTAAAACTTGGTTGCTAGAAGTGTATACAATACAATTTTCTTACCTTTAGTTGTAATGTAGTTGTGTTGTTTGCGTAAATGAAACTTTTCAGTAGATAAAATTTTCAGTTTTATGCGTTATGCGTAATTGCGCTTTATATATTTATATTGTGGGAAAAATAAAATGGGAATTTTAAATAAAATTTGTTTATTTATCTATGCGTGATTTTGGTATCAACACGGCAACTTAAAAAATTACACTGACTAAAAAACACCCACATTATAAATACAGATACATGTTTTGATCGGCTGCTCAGAAAACATACGCTTAGAACCTAAACATCAACTTATATATACATCAGTCTTAGGTCATGGCCCCGAAATTGTCTTAGAAATAAGAAACACGTAAACATATTTAAAAAACATCATATAAAATGTACAAAAATAATATGGCATCGTTTACAGGTAATACATTGGTAGACACTAATAGAAATTAACAAACACACGTACGTCGTTTTATATTTTAAAAATGTTATGTTTAAAATAGCGTTGCTGCTCAGCAGGCGTTATTTTAAAAATTTATTGGGAGTCATATTTTTAAAATATATTCGAGGAATCATCAATCATCATTTAAAATCATAGACTACGTCAAATTTGTAGGAGCTGTAGCGATAATCGAGAAAATGTATAATAATGACAATAAATTAATGCTTAATATTTACAGAGATCGGCACATAAATGTAAGAACCCATAAAGTCCGAAATAAATAAAACATAATAATTGCACTCTGCAAGCGTAAATGAAACGAACACTTTCATTATACGGTGACTAGATCTTGGTAAATCAAAACTGTTCCGAAACTACTATAAAATATAAATAATACATCCATCTTATAAAATCTCTTTGTTTTGAGAATGGCAACAAAAATATCAAATTTTTGTTGCAATTTCATTCATACATAAACGATCAGTCTTGCATATATCAGCGGCGTATTAAGTGTGTGGGTTGCGTGCGATGTGCAAGAAAAATGCTACCTTATCAGTGCATTGCTCGCCGCACATATTACAAGTGAAAGGATCTTTGTAACCATGGTACCCCATGTGCATGGTGTATAGTACCAAATCACCGAAAGAAATACAGCAGAACTGGCACACGAAATCGTTTTGGTTGTTGTTGGTGCTTTCAACCTCCTTGACTTCTTTAATATGTTTGGCTGCAGTATGTTTTTCAGGTACTGCTTGAGTGGCGTCTTGCTGTATGTCTTCGTCGTCTGAATGGTACTGCTGGTTAATGGTGGATCGGTCCAGTTTGAAGGCACGTCCTTTGCGGCGGTTCTTGGTCGGTGCTTCGGCGGGCGTCTCGGTTTTGCTGAGATCCAAAGCACCGTCATCCATTATATCTTCCTCCATCTTATCCTCTTTGAAATCCTGCTGCTGCTCCTGAAGGTTCCTCTCTCTGGCTAGTTGTGCTAGCTGAGGGAAGAACAGCGGGTTCCCCAAGGCCCCGGGGAATCCCCGCATGAACGGGTAAGGGAAGTTCATGGGGAGCTGCGAACCAGCGCCCATGATCAACTGCGCGAATGGGTTCTGCATGGCTTCGTTTTCCTCCTTGCCTTGCTGGAGCTTCATCTTAGGCCCTCTGCGTGTGCCGTATATGTCAATTATAGGTAGTGGGTTTGGCGTGCCGTCAGGGTTTAATACCATGGCAGGTTTGTGGCCGTACTTCCTCAGGTGTAATTTAAGGGAGTGGCAGTATTTGGTAGCGTAGCTGCAGTCGTGGCAGCGGTATTGGTAAATATTCGAATGCGATTTCATGTGAGAGTTCAGCATTGATTTATTCACACAGGAGTAGCTGCACTTATCGCACTTGAATGGTTTAGACCCGAAATGGTTGCGTAGGTGGTACTCGAGGTGGTGCTTGTACTCCGTGACGAACGGGCATTTGGGGCAGGTAAGGAGCTTATCGGTTTTGATGTGCCCCTTTGAGTGCTCCCAAAAATCCAACTTGGTGATGGCAACAAAATCGCACTGCTTGCATTTAAACGTCTTCACCTTACCGTGCGAGTTTACCTTGGGCACCCTCAAAGTCTCCTCGTCGCCTTCCTCAGTGCCAAGATCCGATTTGGTGTCGTCGTCGTTCGAGTGCTCACTAGTGGTCTTCGGTGACAAAGCACCTGCTGGCAGGTAATCGCCTTTCTCGAAGCTCATCTGCAGCCTCCTCAGAGGGTTCTCCTGGTCGTGGTCCTCGCCGCCGTCCGTCGAAGACGGCGACTTCGCCTCCGCTGGACTCGTGGGCGAAGCGTGGGGGGTCAGCGTGGTGTTTTGCTCCGAGGAGTCCGGCTTCAGGGCCGCGTCCTTGGGCGACGCCATTGGCTCGGAGCTGGGTGGGGTTAAAGGGTTAAAGCCTAAATGGAAGGGTGTAGATGACTGGTAGGATGTGGGGACCCTGGGTTGATTGTACTGCGATGTCACGGGGGTATTATAATAAGGGGTTGGGTTATTTGATACGGGAGGGGACGTATATGCGGGGTTGTAGTCCTGGCTGTTGTCGCTGCCGGGGGAGGAGGAATGGAACTCGCTCCCGGAGGTGATTCCGGAATCGTTCCTGTCTTCCTCCATGTTTGGCTCTTTCTTCTGCAAAGGAATAATTAACACGGTAAGAAGAAATAAGTAAAAGCACAGTAGAAAATGCATAGATTTATTAATATGTAGAAGATTATAGGTACATAAAACAATCTGGAGTAATGTAGGATATACATTTATAAAATAAATTCAACATATATCCATACATAGTATCACATATGGTATTGGCCACGGTCACATGACACACCCTGTATAAAAAGTTTTTGTTGAAAAAAAATGCGCAACTAAAAATAACAATCGACGTGTCCGAGCGTTTTTTCGAATACGCCCCCATTTATTTATTATCGAATTTATTCCATTTGGCTGATACACAGTGTATATGCTGGAATAAAAATTAAAAAATCCAAAAGATTTATGAACCTCTAGTTTTGTCACAATTTTTGGTAATAAATGACTTGGTAGTACATAGTAATTATTATAATTTGTTTCTTAAGTCCTAGTAAATCACATTTTCCTTACTTTTTGTTATTCTAGCATTGCAGCATCAAAAACTAATGTTTTTAAATTTTGATATGTTCATAATATTATATGAATATATATAGCAAAATAATTTATCACGCAACTAATGTAAAACATGTCGCTGGAAAATTATAATCTGCTTATAAAACTAAATAATAATTCGATTGTAAGAGTTAATGGTTACCCCTCAATTTCATTACTTTTGAAAATGGTCGCAAAGATGAAACAATTAGGGAAATGTAATACAAAAACTGCGAAAGTCAGCAGAGTTTTTTTTACGTATACGTTTTTATGTATACATATAACAAAATAGTTTATCACGCAATCAATATAAAACGTATCCCTGGAAAATTCGAATCTGCCATATAAAACTAAATAATGACTAGATTGTAAGAATTAGCAGTTATTACCCCCCAATTACATTACTTTTGAAAATGGTCGCAAAGATAAAACAATTGTTAGAGAAATCTATTACAAAAACTGTGAACGTTTTTTTTACGTATGCATTTTTATGTAAACATGTAGCAAAATTATTTATCACGCAATCAATATAAAACATATCCCTACAAAATTCGATTTTGCTATATAAAACTAAATAATTATTATTATTAGTGAAAATGTAAGATTGTAAGACACTCATGTAGTGATTGTAAAAATTAGAGGTTACCCCTCAATTATACTACTTTTGAAAATGTTCGCAAAAATTAAACAATTGCTAGAGAAATCTATTACAAAAACGGTGAGAGTCAGCAAAGTTTTTTTTTTTTTAATTTTTATTTAAATAATGTTCTCCCCAGTACTTGGAAGTACTGTACCCAGTGGGTGGTTTTAGAAAGTCAGAGCGGGTTCCAGATCCTGTAAGATGACATCTGGATATGCCCTTTGTTATTCAAAACAGTGAACACTGCGGGTAGTTTTAGAAAGCTAAGTTACGCAATCTTTTAAAACTTATTGAATGTAAGCAAATAATTATCATCACCGTTGATTTACACTACAAATATATTATTCTCAAAAACCCACAGCTATAACTGAAACTTCATGAAAAATGAACATAAATAATTCCAACTTTGACAGTAATGCTCAAAGTTATTACACTAATACTAAGACTTTGTCAGTAATATTTGAAATTTTGACGGTAATTACTGACATTTCGCTTAAAAAAAATGCAGTTTACCTTCATCACACTACAAATATGTTATTCTACAAAACTCACAGCTATAACTTTATAAAAAAATGAAAATTTAACAGTAGTCGTTAAAATTCCGGTAGACTCGACGCTTTGACAATTTATTATTGCAACTTTGACAGTAATGCGTAAAGTTCTTACACTAAAAACTAAGACTTCGTCAGTAATATTTGAAATTTTTACAGTAAATACTGATATTTCGCTTAAAAAATTTAAATTTCCAGCAATTTTTCAAATTTTTGTATAATTAAAGCTATATGAATACTGCCAAAGCTTTAATTATACCAAATTTGAAAAATTACTGAAAATTTAATTTTTTTAAGCGAAATATCAGTATTTACTGTAAAAATTACAAATATTACTGACGAAGTCTTAGTTTTTAGTGTAAGAACTTTAAGCATTACTGTCAAAGTTGCAATTATTTATGTCAAAATTGCAATAATAAATTTCAAATATTTTAAATTTTAAATTTATTAATTGTAAATTAGACAGTAGACAAATACAATACATTTTTGAAATTATAACAATAATAACTGAAAAATTAATAAAAATTAAAAAACATCAAATACTATCACAAATTTCGATAGAATTTAAAACTTTGACAGTGCAATAGTTCCAATTTTAACATTAAGCATTGCAATTTTGATAGTAATAAATGAAATTTTGACACTAAAAACTAAAACTTGGAGAATAATGTAAGAAATTTGGACAGTAATTACAGAAATTTTACTTAAAAAATTTAAAATTTCCAGAAATCTTTGAAATGTTGGTATAATTAACGCATCGACAGTAGACATATCATTACAATTTTTAATTTAATAATTTAAATTTAGACAGTATTAATACAATAAAATTTTGAAATTTTACCATTAATAATTGAAATATTAGACAGTTTAACTGTCACACAGTTTTTGAGTTTTAAAAACTCAAACTTTAACAGTAATGTATGTAATTTTGAAAGCAACAACTGAAACTTTAGGAAACTTATCATTATAACAGCAAAATTCTTGCAGTTCTTGAGCTATCATTGAAATTACATAATATGATCATACTGGAGGGGGTATTTTTACCACCCCTGGGATTGCAATACTTTAACAGTAATGTATGAAATTTTAGCAGCTAGAATTCGTTGCAATATTAAAATCAATCATTGCAATTTTATAGTTATTAAATAAATTTTGAGACAAATATCTAAAACTGTGACAGTAATGTATGAAATTTTGACAGCAATAACTGAAACTTTAGGAAACTTATCATTATAACAGTAAAATTCTTGCAGTTTTTAAGCTATCATTAAAATTATAAAATATGATCATACTGGAGGGGGTATTTTTACCACCCCTGGGATTGCAATACTTTCAACAACATTGTATGAAATTTTAGCAGCTATAACTGAAACATTACGAAAACTGAAAATTTGCCAGTAGTCGTGAAAATTCCAGTAGACCCAATGCTTTGACAGTTTATCATTGGAATTTTGACATAAATGACTGCAAGTTTGGCAGTAATGCTTAAAGTTCTCATACTAAAATCTTAAACGTTGTCAGTAATGTATGACACTTTAACAGTGATTATTGAAATTCCAGTTAAAAAAATAAAATGTCCAGCAATCTTTGAAATTTTGGTATAATTAAAGCTTTGACAGTAAGCATATCTTTCCTACTTTAAATTAAATCATTGAAATTTAGGCATTAATATACTATATTTTTGAAGTTTTACCGATAATAATTGAAAAATTACTGAAAATGAAAATTTTCAAGTAAAATTAGAACTTTCGATAGAATTTAAAACTTTCACAGTTTATAGTTGCAATTTTAACATCAATCATTGCAATTTTTGTAGTAAATGAAATTTTGACACTAAAATCGAAAACTTTGACAATAACTGTCATACATAACGTATGTAATTTTGACACGTATAACATACATTTTACGAAAATTTGACAGTAGTTTGACAAAATTTCGGCAGGCATAACGCTTTGACAGTTTATCGTTGCAATATTAACATCAATCATTGCCATATTGATAGTAATAAATGAAATTTAGACACTAAAATCGAAAACTTTGACAGTTATGTATGTAATTTTGACGCCTATAACTGAAATATTACGAAAACCGAAAATTTGTCAGTAGTCGTCAAAATTTCGGCAGACACAAGGCTTTGACAGTTTATCGTTGCAATTTTGACAGTAATAAATGAAATGTTGACACTAAAAACTAAAACTGTGACAGTAATGAATGAAATATTGACAGCAATAACTGAAACTTTAGGAAACTTATCAAAGGCAGCAGTAAAATGCTTGCAGTTTTTAAGCTGTCATTAAAAGTATATAATATGATGATACTGGAGGGGGCATTTTTACGACCCCGAGGATTGCAACCAACAGCCTTAGACATGAACGAATTTTTTGCTTACTATCTTAACGAAAGCTCCTGCAAATAATATGGTCAATAATACTATGTAAGTTAATAAATGTATTCATCCATACAAAAAAAGGTTTCTTGTAAGACAAATTAGCAATTTACTAGTTGCAATTCTTTTCTACACAAAATAAATACTATGTAAGTTAATAAATGTATTCATCTATACAAAAAAGATTTCTTGCAAGACAAATTAGCAATTTGCTAATTGCAATTCTTTTCTACACAAAATAAGAAAAGTTGAGTTGTAAGACAAATTTGTTTTTGATAATCACATTTAAGCATACAATAGTCCTTAAGTCCTTAAGTTAATCGAATATCTAATTTTCCTTACAAACACAATTTCATTATTTGTCGAAATAATTCTGTCAATCTGTCAATAAATCATTTGTTCTGTCTAATGGCTGAATTAGGATAAATCGTAAAATTATTTATTGATACCTTTGTATAGATAAATAAATTTCTTTATCGCAATTTCATGCGGTAAATAATATATTAGATCTATTGTTTTCAGAGTGCATTTAATTATTTAATTTGATAGGAAAGTTAAGAAGAAAGTCCATGTCTAATGTGATATATAATTTGTTCAACACATATGGTTTTAAAATTATTCCAGTGATGGTTCTTAATGTCATGCAATTTCCTATAATAAACATATTTCCTATTCTATTCTATAATTCCTAACTAAAATACGAATTGTATGGAATAATTTTGTTATATTCGTAATAAATATTTATAAACAACTATATAGATTTATTAATTGAAATCAGCAATATAAAATCATTTTACTTAATAGAATTCACATTGAAAAATACTAAAAAAATTGGGTACCAGTGATTTTCGTCTGTATTTTTTATTTAAAATGTTATTTTGTTTCTTAAATAAGAAACAAATGTTTGAATGTTTTTGTCAATTTATGAACCTGATACTTTTGATAGTTTGATTGAAATAATGGAGTTTATAACTCTTTCGATATTATGAAATTTTTCTAAATTTCTATAAAACAAATATGACAAATATGTGTAATATGATATTTTGATATCATAATTAAAGTTTCTGCAATTTTCTCGCATTTTGGTTTTATATTTATATGTGTATTTATTGTATGTATTTGTGAATTTCCTCTCTTTACAATGTAACTTTTAATTTGACATATGTAAATCATCCTGGACATTGACATGAATAAAATTTATTAAAAAAATCAAAACACCAAATGTCTGGAACATATTTGTGATATTTGTATGAATGTTTAAAAAAAATTATATAAATATATTAATTGAAATCAGTAATATGGAATCATTTTAATTATTTCAATTGAAATTGAGAGTACAAAACAATGGGCACTAGTGAGTTTTTCTTTTGTATTTTTTAATCAAACGACAGTCTACTTCAGATGTTATGGCTAACTACCGTCGCTAAGGAGCAATCTACTATTACTTTCTACAATTCTATTACTACTTCAATCTATTAAAAAAATTTCTGCTCTAAAGCAAATGCACTTTGGTGCTAGCTAATATTAATCATTCGAAAATTCTCAGACCCACGGGTTTCAACCTGAGACCCTTGGTGTGAAAGACACGTGCGCTAATCTCTTAGCCTGAGGACCAGAGTTCTATATAAAATTAGTTGCGTAAACATATTAATCTTGGCTTTCAAATCCATTTCGGCCACGAGTAAATTATCTCCACTAACAAAGGGTACTAAAACCACCGTTATGAATTGAATGCTGATTGCATTGCTTTCCCAGAATATTAGTTTATTGTTACAGGCAAGAGTTTAATACCTCACGGTTCAATAACGACGTCATAATCCCTTAAACGCTTTTGAACGACTTCTTAGTCATGCTATTATTGAAAATACAATTAATGCAACTAAATATAGTATGGTCGCAAAATTGGGCATCAAAAATAAATAGTATTAACTTTGTTCTTAAAATTTATGTTTTTAGTAATATTTGGTATTTAGTAATATTAAGAAATATTATAATATTTATTATTTATTAATCAAAATTAATAAATAATAAGGTATAACTGGTATCCCAAATGGATGAAACTATAACAAAAATTATGAAAAATTATAAAATTATTTTAAAAGTATGTTGTTCTTAACAAATTCTATATTATTTTACCTCTACACCGTAAGGTAGAAGAGGACCAATTATGGTGATATTATTTTATATCATCATAATCGGTCCTATCGCTTGTAACAACATAAAATGAGTGAATTGAAACGTACATTTTTATATTGGTATATGTATACCTTGTGACCTAATACGTTCTGTAAAACAAAGATTATCAATCAAAGTATTGGAGCTTGTGAAAGTTTTTAAATAATACAAGGAGAATAACCTTTTTCACAATACACATTTCTTCTTCTTCTGTCATTTATTTATACTAAATGTACATTTCAACTGCAAGGCAGTCTTCTTCAGTAGACAATTACAATTAACAGTTGAAATGTACATTTAGTATAAATAAATGTGTATTGTGAAAATGGTTATTGTCCTTGTTTTATTTTATTTAAAGATTATCAATTTTGAAACTATCTACTTATAAACTAAGATTGACTCCTTACACACCTACAATAACATAAAGTGACATAACACAATATCCAAAATGTCAACCAAGCACTATAAAATCACAACTTTTATATTTTGAACGACACAAAATGTAATTAACCAATATTTTTTTATAGAATGAGCCTCTGAAGATGGCCAAATAAGCCAAACCTAGTTAGGCATAAATAAATAATAATAATAAAAACCTCATAAAAAAAGAAAAGCCTTTAATTTTAATAAATATCTACCAGTAAGTACTCACTTACAAAAACAACAGCCTACAATATAAATAAATATTGTTTGTGCAATATTTTTTTCGTCTCCTGAAACGTGTTTAGTTTTTTCCACATATTCAAGATATTCTCCCGAAACAGTAGTTAGTTGTGCAGGATTTAGATGCATGTTCTAGTAACCGTGTTTTGGACAGACTTGAATGTAATTGTAACAATTGAATGTATACTGTTGTAGCAAAATACTACTACAAATAATACTACAGATATTCATACAAGAAAGAAATAATGATAGAATGTATTTTTAGAAACAAACTTGTCTCAATTGTTCCTTGATTTTATATACTGGGTGTCAAAAAAGTATAGAAAACATTCCTTATTTTGGAAATTAAACATATGTTAGAAAAATCCTCTGGCACGTCAATTTTAGTTTTTCAATATACATATTTTGTCATAAATATAAATTTTTGTCATCATTTGGTTTTGAGTTATTATGTCGTCGACTTTATTTAAATGGCAACCTTTATTTAATATTTTGAATGGTGGCTTCTACTTTTTGTTACATTTTATCAATTATAAATAACGACTAGTTCGACTAGCGGTATACATTTTTTATACCTTGTATAAGACAACATTTTGCTTAAAAAAAATTACAACTTAGAAATTTATTTATAAAATTCAACTATTCGGAAAAACCATTTAAATGGTTTCAAAGGCTATTTAAAAAAAGGTTGCAAACATCAGAACTCAAAAACAAGTGATGACATTTTTTTTACATTTATAACAACATGTATATTTTGGAAGACTAAAATGGACGTGTCCAATGAATTTTCAAAAATATTTTCAATTTTCGAAATAATGAATGACTTGTTTGGTACCAAGTACCTATCTAGAATCTAGGAATAATTCAGACAAGTTTGTTCTTGAAAAATTACATTGTATCTATAAGCAGGGCCTTGGTACACTTCCAAATTGTTACTTCTTTATTATTGGGTTGATGCTTAATTATTATAAGCATTTACTCAGTCGCTTCAGTCGCAATGCGACCATCTTAAGTAGCAAAATAATCTTAGTAATACTTAGTATATAGTATTGTTTTGCTACTAAAGATGGTTGCATTGCGACTGAAGTGCACTTTTTATTTTTATTTTACTCTAAAGCAGTGTCTCTCGGCCCTTTTAATACACGTACCACTTATAACTGTGTTTTCCGCAAATCAAAAATAAGTTATCTGCCAGATAAACATGCCCACAATAGATGGATATGGATAACAAATTGTTATGATATTAAAAATATATCAATTATACGTACTTTACATAAACAATAATGTGGAGCTTGTGAAAGTATCGTAGCAAATAATATACGGAAAACCATTTTTCACCAAGGCATTTACTCAAACTAAATGTCATTTCAGTCACAATGCGATCATCTTCAGTAGCAAAACAATTCTTACTAATACTTAGTATATAGTATTGTTTAAAGATGGTCGCATTGCGACTGAAATATACATTTAGTTTGGATAAGTGACTTTGCGGAAAACGTTTTCTGTATTTTATATGTTACGATACTTTCACAAGCTCCACATTATAGTTTATGTAAAGTACGTATAATTGCTACATTTTCAATATTAAAACAATTTGCTTTCCATAACAATCTATTGTGGGCATGTTTAACTGGCAGATAACTTATCTTACACTTGCGAAAAATACAGTCGTAAGTGGTCAGTTGTCAGTGATCAGTTAATTGTGAAATCGTGGAAGTTGTACTAAGTGTTTAATGTATAAAAATAATATTATAGTAGTATTATAAGTAATAAATGTATGAAATGATGTAACATATGATGTTATCTGCCAGTTAAACATGCCCACAATAGATTTTTATGGAAAGCAAATTGCTTTAATATTAAAAATATAGCAATTATACGTACTTTGCATAAACAATAATGTGGAGCTTGTGTAAGTATAGTAGCAAATAATATACGGAAACCGTTTTTCACAGAGGAATTTACTCTACTAAATGTCACTTCAGTCGCAATGTGACCATCTTCAGTAGCAAAACAATACTTATTAATACTCAGAATATAGCATGCAGTATATAGATAAATATGATATACGATGTGATACATGATATATGGAATGGGCTATCGATTTTCGTGTTTTCGTCTTTCCCAATTATAGTAGTATTATAAGTAATAAATGTTTGAAAGGTTAAGTGTATGTTTATATACAAACATATTATAGATTGAATTGTTGAGTGTCCTATCTAATGGTTATGATTGTGCTGTAACTTCGAGTTACTTCACAAAACAATCATATACATATTATTATTATTCTCATATAATAAATTCTATGTTTGTTATTACTTTCTATAGCAAACACGCTATAAATGTAAAGGAAACTGTGTAATTTAATTACATAATACTGCTTTATCACGATGGAATATTAACATAATTTAAGAGGATACGTGAAGTATTTGTTTTTCTTTATATTGCGCCAATGGCCACTATGGCGAATCATAAGATAAACAATTGAAACAAGAATTGGGTTCTGACCCAAAATTTTTAAATATTGAAATTTGAGTGGATTTTAAATTAATCGATTAGAGCTTGTGAAATATTAACAATTAATGAAAAGTAACAATTATCCTTTTTTCACAAAGACATTTATTTAACTAAATGTATATTTTAACCACCACGTGGTCATCTTCAATAGACATTTGATACCGAGGAGAAAGAAGACAAAACACATCATATAACATTTCTACAGCAATACATGCTTTTACCCCAAATTGTATTATTGTAAAATTGTGTTTTGTCTTGTTTCTCCTCAGTATCAAATGTTTACTGACGATAACCACGTGGTAGTTGAAATGTACATTTTGTTAAATAAATGTCTTTGTGAAAAAAGGATAATTGATACTTTTCTTCAAATGGATTTGTATGCAATTTTGTAAAATTTTCTCATTCAGTTTGAAATATAATATGGCTACATACTTTGCAGTGCAAAATAAGCAATAATCCCAGAAATATGGAATTTTCGGCAGTTATTGGCGATATAATAAACTTCTCTCATACAGAGATTCAAACCGCATACTCGTAAATTAACATAATTTAAGTGGCAGTATTTGATGTTTTTATATTGTGCCAATGATCACTATGACGACTTACAGGATAAACAATTGAAACAAAAATTGGGTTCTGACCCAAAATTTTGAAATTAAAATGGATTTTAAATTAATCAGTTGGAGCTTGTGAAATATCAACAATGAAAGAAAAGTAACAATTATCATTTTTTCACAAAGACATTTATTTAACAAAATGTACATTTCAACCACCATGTGGTCATCTTCAGTAGACATCTGATACTCAGGACAAACACATCATATAACATTTTTAGACCAATACATGTTTTTACCCCAAATATGTATTATTGTAAAAATGTGTTTTGTCTTGTTTCTTTTCAGTAATGTTTGAAATTTTGACAGCAATGACTCAAACTTTAGGAAACATCATTACAACAGTAAAATTCTTGCAGTTTTTAAGCTATCATTAAAATTATATAATATGATTATACTGGATTATACTAATTTTTACACCAATACATGTTTTTACCCCAAATATATATTATTGTAAAAATGTGTTTTGTCTTGTTTCTCTTCAGTATCAAATGTCTACTGAAGATAACCACGTGGTGGTTGAAATATACATTTAGTTAAATAAATGTGTTTGTGAAAAAAATATAATTGTTACTTTTCTTAACATGGATTTGTATGCAATTTTGTAAAATTTGGTCATTCAGTTTAAAATGTAATATGGCTACATACTTTGCAGTGCAAAGTTAGCAACAATCTCCAAATATGCAATGTTCATCAGTTTTTTGGCGATATAATAATAAATTGCCCTCATACTGAAATATACATTTAGTTAAATAAATGTGTTTGTGAAAAAAATATAATTGTTACTTTTCTTAAAATGGATTTGTATGCAATTTTGAAAAATTTGGTCATTCAGTTTAAAATGTAATATGGCTACATACTTTGCAGTGCAAAGTTAGCAACAATCTCCAAATATGCAATGTTCATCAGTTTTTTGGCGATATAATAATAAATTGCCCTCATACTGAGATTGAACCGCATACTCATACAATATTTATTTAAACCAACCAATGAAGACTTGCTATGATCAATGCTATGTGAAGATACATATTCTCTACTTATTATTAAATATAAATTACAAAACATATAATGACAATGAACTGCTTAATATTTATTCTAGAAGATTATATATTCTAGATTCGCTATAAATTATACAAACGAGTGTGTATTTTTAAGAATTATTAAATATGTATAAATAATACGAATTATTATTGTTATTGTCTTGCGCTGTCACTGTAATTAATATAATTACAATTAATGGCAGGCTTCACATCAAATGCTCAAATTTCATTTAATTATTTTATAAAGAAAATCAAGCAATGAAGCTATGATTCATGCCATGTGTAGATACATATTTTGTACTTATAATTAAACATAAATTACAAAACATATAATGACAATTAACTGCTTATTACTTATTCTAGAAGATTATATATTCTAGATTCGTGAAGACTCGCTATAAACCATACTAATGAGTGTGTATTTTTAAGTATTATTAAATACGTATAAATAATACGAATTATTATTGTCGTTCGCTGTAATTTTAATTAATATAATTGCAATTAATGGCAGGATTCACATCAAATACTCAAATTTCATATAATTATTTTATGAAGAGGACTGAAATTTGATAATGTGGTTTGTTTGCAAATTAACACACCCCCAAGAGTGTTGTTGATTACAGCATGAAGTATGAAATACACGTAGTAATAGAACACACAAGTATCCAATACAAAATGGGGCTATTGTACATTAATAGTTATTTCAAATGTTTACAAAGAGTATGTCAGTAATTTAAATTAGCAACATTTCATTAACCAACCATGTGTTAAGTTCTGATGTCCATGTTGTTCAAATATTGTTAAACTCACAATATGTTGGTAAATTATTAATTAACTGATTATTATTGCACGTATAGAATTCGTACTAATAAAAAGAGAATATAGGAATCAGCTTTGGCCATAACACTCAAATATTTTTAACTGGTGCGATCTAATAATTGTAATAATAAATTTATTGTATACAGAGCATTCAAGAAAGTGGTGTCAATTTTTATGGTGGATACTAATATATGCACGTCAAATATGTTCTGCAACGTTGTTGACATGTTTCCTACGATACAAGCAAACTTGATTTTTTCAAATTTGTCAATATTGTTATCAATATCAATATTTGTCATTATTTCGTTGAAACTAGTTGGAAAAGTTGACACCGCTTTCTTGAACGCTCTGTACAATATAATTTTTAATAATAATAGAATTGCGATATTAACTAAAGAGCGAAATGTTGCTAAATTAAAATTAACACGAATGACACAGTAATGTCAACTTACAATAACAATTGAGGAATGCATGTGCCATGCGGGGGCTGGCGAATGGGCCTCCATCATGACGTTGGGTTGATATCCGCCAAGAGGACGTGGAAGGCCTCCTGGCACACAAGAGGATGACATGTCCCAGCAAACACTTCCTCTCATCTCACGCATATGATAAGGTTGCGGTGGACGCTGCAAAGAACAACATATAGTTAACAACCACACGACCGCAAATGCGCATTATCGCCCATTATTTATCAAGAAACGAGAGTGGAAAAAATATGTACCTTATCTCATAAAAATCCGTATGTGTTACACCACAGAAAAATACACCCACGTAAATTAAAAGAACAAATCGCACGACTAATGTCCACTGCCCGATGCTCGGGTTACTACTATCTGACCACACCAAATCTTTGATATCCCTGTCCAGCCGACTCCCACCCCCTCATGACTTCCCCCTTCCAGCACCCACGTCTACCCCCACCCTGCCTCGTGCTTCGTCACGAAAGCTCGAAGCTTACGCAGGCGTTTGGCTTATCGCTTTTTTCCTTGATTTACGAGATACATAAAATATTTAATTAGATTTAAGTGTCAGTTCAAAATCTTTCATTAAAATTTATCACTCGGTACAATCACGCTAATGCACAGCAATTTTAAAAATTATTTCATAAAATACACATAATGAACAAACGGAACAACCATATTTTTTTTGCATTTGAATACGATTTTAACTTACGAGATATTAAAGTAACAAGACATTCAAAAAACGAACAGTCGTCGAATTTCGATTCATTTTGTTGATATTTTATTCACTATGCCGAATCATGGGATAAGCAATTGAAACAAAATTTGGGATCACACGGAACATATTAAAATACTGAAATTCAAGTGGATACAATATTTTTGTCGAATTGTTGTTCTCATTGTTTATAAATCAAAATTTCCATTTATATATAAAAAAATTGATTAAAAAAATTATGTGAATTAACAAAACTGCCGCACACTACTCTGGTTTTCAACGGTTCAAATATATAACGATTTGCATTATGTTTTTGTAAGATAATCGTCGAATTTTCAATGGGATTTATGAAAACTTCATAAGCAAATTGAGTACGGACATATATTCAATACATTTTTGATAAAAATTGAAATTTTGATCAAAGCATTTGATAAAAACTTCAATTTTGATCAAATGCTTTGATAAAAATTTCAATGTTGATCCAATGCTTTGATAAAAATTTCAATTTTGATCGAATGCTGTGATAAAAATTTCAATTTTGATCAAATGCTTTGATAAAAATTGCAATTTTGATCAAATGCTTTGATCAAAATTTCTATTTTGATCAAAAATTTATTGAATATATGTCCATACTCAATTTTCTTATCAAGTTTTCATAAATACCATTGCAAATGCGACGATTATCTTACAAAAACATAATGCAAATCTTTACATATTTGAACCGTTGAAAACCAGAGTAGTGTGAGGCATTTTTGTTAATTCACATAAGTCCAGAAATATACCAGGAATGTTATCCCATGTATATTTCTGGACTTACCTCAAAAACAAAAAAATGACGTACAACTCTGGTTTTCAACGGCTCAATTATTGCATTAATTTCAACCTCCCATATTACATTTTGTTTAGTAGGAATAAATAATGATAATAGGATTGTATTTTATTTTTTGGTAATAAAACATAATATTTTAGCAGTTAAGACGAACTATTTAGTTTTGTGGGAATAAATAATAATAATTTAGCAGTAAAGACGAACTGTTATGTTTTGTGGGAATAAATAAAAATAATTTAACAGTGCAGACGAACAATATTTTTTTTATGTGAGAAAAAAAAATAATTTAACAGTGCATTTTATTTTGTAGAAAAAAATTATACTTGTACAGGGGATACGAATATATTTCTCGCATGCTTACCGAGCTTCGTAAAAATCCTGTTGATCTGAAGCATGAACTGGAGCAAAAACTTCACGAACTGCACACAAAAACTTCGTTCTGCTTTTTGGTGAGATGTTCACGTTATGAAAGCACGAGTGTGTTTACTGGTTTTTGAGTGGCGTGCGTCCTTTTCATTCAGTAGGGGAAGGTCCGGCGCCCCCTCCACGCGCGCCCCTCGGTTCAAATTAAAAATTTCCATAGAAAATACTGGGGGTCGCAATAAAATAGACGGGTGCCTGGCTTTTGAGTCCGCGCCCCTTGATTCCTTGGAAAAGGGGTTAATCTGGAAGCCATTAGGCACCTGAATAAGTGGTACGTGCTAAGAGATTAAGCGATTTTGCCACGTTAGCAGTAATTTTGTTTATATCTTAAAAGTCGTCAGCTTCCCATCAGCAACACTTGGGAATTATGCCTTTATGAAATCCGTTCATTAATATCCCTTGTTCGGTATTTTTAATATTCTAGTGAAATCCGTTCATTAATATCCCTTGTTCGGTATTTTTAATATTCTATAATTTTCAAATTGAAAGTAACCATAGAGCAGTAATAATTGTATGAGCGTAAATATTAAGAAGTAAATATATTAAACTAGATAGTAGCCATAGCAATGGAAAAATGTCGGATGAATAGATGAATGTACATTACAACTGAAATAATGTGGATTTAGGTTCTAAGTTTGTAAATATTAGTGATAGGAATACAAAAATGGTAATCACCAAAATTTTACGTAAAGTTTTATTTTATAAAAACGCAAGTATCTATTTTGGTGTTCATTTTATTAATGTTAGGGAGATACCGTTTGAAGTTGAATAAAAAGTTTGTTTGAGTTTGTTTTGGAATTACTCGAAATATATGTTTTAAGGCAAGGGATGTCAGCGATTGTTAGTCGCACCATGCTCAACATTTCATAAATGAGCAATTTTGTTAAGTTCATAAGGTATATTTTTTAAGGTTATAAAAGGTTATAAGGTTTATAAGTTAAGGTATAATAAATCGAATAAACATTTATAGGTACCAGTTACCCATTTTTTTTATGAATGTCTGGTGATAATTATAGATTTTTTGAAGAATTTTGAATAAGGTGCATTTGAACCAATGATAATCATGATGATAATCATCTTCCAGCACAATGGCAGCACCAGAAAATGCACAGTTTCAAAAAGCAACTTAGCGAACACTTAAAACAGCATGCTTTCTATTCAGTACAGGATTTTTTTCTACATAAAATGTAGTGTTTTCCTAATTTATATTGTCTTGATCTCACATGTAATTCATATCCAATAAAAGAAGTTTGAAGTTTGAAGTTTGAACAACATTCACAAATATTTTGCAGCTGGTGAAATAATCTTTAAATAAGAGAAGATTCAGAAAAAAAATGTATATTGGCAATTTTTCGATATCCTTTAAATAATTAAGATATCAATATCGGTCATATAAAACCAGAACCGTGAAAAGTTTTAAGTATATTTTTAAACAAATTAAAACATCTAACCTTTTAAAAAATATTTATCTCTATCGAAATTAACAAATTATTTTTGTCATAATACATATATCGTAACATTTTTCTTATTTGTGGAGAATTTTCTCAATTTCTTATGCAGTGCTATATTCATTTTTAATAACAGTATTGATGATAATCATAAAGAAACTTATTTTTTAATCTTATAAATTAAAAATCTACAGATTCTGAATCTTGCAGAAACTATGAGATTGGCTAGAATTTTCAATCAATAGAATATTCTGTAATTCTGTAATTGCTCTGTATAATAGATAATAAGATTTTTCTTAGTTTTGTAAAAACATAGCAAGTTGTTTCTCTGTTTTTTTTAAATATAGACCACCACCATAGAATTTTCAATAAATTTAATTGAATTTCTATAAACACTATGTAATTCTGTAATTAATCTGTATTGTTCTATAAATATGTTCAAATAGTTTCTATTTTGATGAAATATTATAGAATATTATAGAAATTTAATAGAATTTCTATAAATATTCTGTAATTCTGTAATTATTCTGTATCATTCTATTAATATGTTCCAATACTTTCTTCTTCGATGAAATATTATAGAATATTATAGAAATTTAATTGAATTTCTATAAGTATTCTGTAATTCTGTAATTATTCTGTACTATTCTATAAATATGTTCCAATGCTTTCTTTATGATGAAATATTATAGAATATGTCTGCATTTTCTAAAAAGTATAGATATTTTGCTAAATCTGATAGATGCTTCTATAGCTTCTATAAATTTTGTGGAAATTTCTAGAAATCTGTTTTTTTTAATCTGATGCTATTTTGAAGAAATTACAAGGATTTTTGTATATTTCTATTTTCATGAAATATTTTACTTACAAAATCATGCAGAAACAATATATATATATATATATATATATATATTTTAATTTGCTAAAATATTCAACATTCAATTTCACAGCAAAACACTCATAATTATACAGATATTTCATGGAATTTTCTATATTTATCTTCTATCATTTCTAATATTCATTCAAAATTTATAGAAGCTACAGAAGAATCTTTCAGATATAGCAAAATATCTATACTATTTTTTTATAACTATATTTTTTAGAAAATTCAGACATATTCTATAATATTTCATAAAAAAAAAAACAGTTTTCTATATATATGCTATTACTCTCTTGAAAACTTTTTTTTTTTTTAATTTTTCTATAATTTAAATATTATGGATTTTTTAAATCTTATAGACATTATATAATTGATTTGGAATTTGATAGAATTTTCAATAAATTTCATGCAATTTTCTATAAATCTGCTCCAATCTTTCCTTATGAAGGAGATCTTATTGAACAATTTTTTTCTTGCAATATTATAGAAAATTTCTGAATCTTGTAGAAACTATGGAACTTGATTCTTGATTCTTGATTCAGTAAATTTCATTGAATTTTCTACAAATCTGTACCAATTTTTTGTTTGTCTAATATTGTAGAAGATTAATATTACAATATAAGAATATTACAGAAATATTAAAGAAAATTTACGAATATAGCAGAAACAATATTTTTTTTATTGTAATTTCGTAACATCAGTTGGTCATTAACAAACTTATAATTACTTACAATTATTATAAGTTTGATAATGACCAGCTGAAGTGATCGAAACTATAGTTATTATAATTTAAACATTAAATATTGATCACATGTCTTTATTGGCATACTGATTTATAACGCAATTATAATAAAAAATAGTAAAGTAATTCTTAATGCAACAATATATAATTAAAGTAAAATATTAATGCATTTTAATTAATAAAAGCAATAACATGTTTAATTTCTCCGTAATCTAAGAGTGCTATGCCTTGTTTTCCTACAAAAGTATGCAGTTTTCAATTGTCTGTAGCTTTTGTGTCAAATTTTTTTGATGTGAATAATATGTTATTAAAATATAGTGACTCCAGTTTCGAACATATCAGCTGGTCATTAACAAACTTATAATTACTTATAATTATCGAACTTATATTATTATAAGTTTGATAATGACCAGATGAAGTGATCGAAACTATATTACTTTAATTTAAATATCAAATATTGATCTCTTTATTGGCATACTGATTTATAACGCAATTATAATTAAAAAATAGTAAAGTAATGCTTAATGCAACCATTTATAATAATATAGTAATAAAGTAAAATATTAATGCATTTTAATTAATAAAAGTAATAACATGTTTAATTTATCCGTAATCTAAGACTACTATGATTTTTTTCCTACGAAAGTATGCAGTTGTCAAATGTCTGTAGCTTTTGTTTCAAATTGTCTGAAGTACTTCAAAATTTATTATTCCAAAATATTCGATTTTTTTAAGTACTTTAAAGTACTCTACCTTAGGAAACATTTATAAGAAACAAATGAATGAAAAGAGTAAACTTTCACTTCCAGTTGGCACATTTTCTGCCAACAAACTAAATCAAGATAGACTAGGTTACGAAACTCTTCAAGAATAAAAAGAATAATAAAGATATGAAAACTTTCATTTAGAAAAATCAAATCGGCAGATGTAGGTAGGTTCATACATCTAAATGTGTTTAAATGCAAGCATAAAAAGAATAATAAAGATATGAAAACTTTTATTTAGAAAAATCAAATCAGCAGATCTATGTAGCATCGTACATCTAAATCGGGTTAAGTGCGAGAATAAAAAGAATAATAAAGATATGAAAACTTTCATTTAGAAAAATCAAATCGGCAGATGTAGGTAGGTTCATACATCTAAATGTGTTTAAATGCAAGCATAAAAAGAATAATAAAGATATGAAAACTTTTATTTAGAAAAATCAAATCAGCAGATGTATGTAGCATCGTGCATCTAAATCTGGTTAAATGCGAGAATAAAATGAATAATAAAGATATGAATACTTTCATTTAGAAAAATCAAATCGGCAGATGTCGGTAGGTTCATACATCTAAATGTGTTTAAATGCAAGCATAAAAAGAATAATAAAGATTTGAAAACTTTTATTTAGAAAAATCAAATCAGCAGATGTATGTAGCATCGTACATCTAAATCGGGTTAACTGCGAGAATAAAAAGAATAATAAAGATATGACAACTTTCATTTAGAAAAATCAAACCAGCAGATGTATGTAACATCGTACATCTAAATCGGGTTAACTGCGAGAATAAAAATAATAATAAAGATATGAAAACTTTCATTTAGAAAAATCAAATTAGCAGATGTGGGTAGGTTCGTAGGTACATCTAAATCTGATTTAATGCGCATTCTACTCGGTGTATGAATTCTGTGCCCAGAAACTGCCACTAAAGATTTAAATGCGTTGTCCAATAGGAACATTATTGAATTATTTAAACTGACATATGTAAAAAAAATGTAGTTTATCTTTCTTAACATGCGATAAATAATTATTATAAATATGTCAAAGATCAAGTTGCATCTGGTTAAAGTTAATCTGGTTAAAGGTAATTAAAGGTTTATAACCAGAGATGCGACTTTTAATGCAGCAGTTTCCCTGGAAACTGCCCGATGCTTTAAATTAATCGGGGATTATCCAACCTTGTCTTACCTGAAAATAAGACGTTTCTGTGTTTGGCATTCATTAGCTCAGAAGAATGCGCTAATGTATTTATATTTATAAATAATCCTGGCCAGAAACGTTCATAGGATTAAGGTCATGGGGGTTTATAATTATAAGTGGTAGAAAATGTGGCACTTATATACAGGGTGGTTCAGAGTGTGCCAAACGATATCAAATGATGGGGAAGGTAATTGTGAATAAAAAAGTTATTCTTTTAAGGTTTTAGATGTTTATCAATACCTATCCGATCTGTTTTTGTTTCTAGGTATTTGAGTATAAGGTATAGTACATAGTTGTAGCTATTAGGTATAACGACTTTATGTTTACTGTAAATAACCTATAGATGCACTGCTAAAGGAGATCTGCAACAACTTTCTGATTAAGTATAATCTCCCCATATAATAAACTAATGCTGCCTCGAATATTTAATGCTTAATTTCTTCATCTTGGTTCAGCTTCACCGTTGGAGGTTGCTGTTCGTCATGGCAATTTTGGCTTCATTTAAGTATCGCCAACTTAAACCAAGTGCATTTATTGTGAAACTTAAATTAAGTGACTTACGTTTTGATGGGCCTATTCCACCGAGTAGTTACTACGTATAACACACATATTTAATTATAAAAAATGTCGTTATCAATAAATGTATCCATTTTGATGATGAACATTTACGTCACGTCTACAAAAAAAAAATCCTAATTAACATTTAATTGTCTCAATGTAAGCAACTAATAGTTGTTTTTAGAATGGCCTCGTAAAAAATATTCTGGCTCGGTGTACTTTAATCACGATGAATCAAATCGTTCCGCTCTTATTGCCCTCCGAAATCCATATATTTTTAGGATCCATTTAAAGGCGTCCCCGTCTCGGTTTTTATATTAAAAGCGCCGTCCCTCGTCGTTCACCCCTTAAATGTACGCTCACCCTCGGCCGTCCGCGATTGGCCACCCCCGGCTGCCGGACAGCGTGGCCACCCTCGCTACCCTTTTGCTGTTTTTGTTGTTTTCCCTAGCGAAAAAAGCGCCCAGTCATCACTTTGCAGAACTCGCCAATTTTCAAAAAATACCCACCCATACATACATACACCAACGTAAATCAATACGCGCTTGCGATGCGGAGTTTTTAGACCCCCCGTGCAATTTATAAATATTCGATGATCGCTGCTATTAATGTACAAATGGAAAAGTTCCAATTCCTTGAGTGCGCAATGCCCTAATGGCTCCGAGAGATTGTGGAGTTTGTTCCTTATCCTTTTTAAAACTGCTATCGAAATGGGCAAACAATCCGGTACCCAGTACCAGTGTAAAATTTACAAAACACCAATGCAGTAAACAAATACGTTAATCTAAAAACAACAACGTTTGTTTTTTTCAGTATATGCCCTTTGGTTTCGCCGGGTAAATATCGCACGATAACACAATCGCGGGGATGCGGATATTAGATAAATGCGCTCAAACAGAAAAAATATACACCACGCCGATAAGCCGGGCGTCGGAACTGGAAAAAATAACAACCACCTCAAGGCTGCGGCAAGAGACGGCAAAGGGTTCTGCCTGGTGTGCTGAGGCCAGGTAAAGTGAAGAGCCTCATCATCTCGGACCGACGTATGCACAAAAAAGGCATTGTCTACTACAAAAAATGTAACCATATCTGGGAAGAAAACGTCCCACTTTGAATGGCGTAAAAAGGGTCAATCACCCTTTTTTGGTCAGTTGTAACCCTATATTCGACAGCTGTCGATATGCAAAGGCCGAAAGCTGGCCGAAAGGATGGGGGCGGATGTTACGAGTTCTGGGTGCAAAAATACTTGTTTTGACAGGGCACTGCATTGTAACGAGCGCACAAACATATTTTCGACGAAAAAAAGTATTGCAATCGGTTGCCCCAGGATTATGTATGCTTCATTGAATGGTAACAAATAATAGAGTTATGAAGTACCTGAAGAACACATGCCAGGACCAACATCCGCATGATAACTTATATTTAGAGGAACGTAACTAGCAGAATGTAACTATTACAAAATGTAATAACCAAAATGTACCGCATCCCAAACTTTTCCACAATTTTCATCTGAAGTTGGACTAGGTATTTTTTAAATGTGACATTTAATACATTTTAGAATACATTAATTTCTTGCACAGTTTTAGTCGCTAATGTAATCCAACTTATTTAGTCCATTTATCGCCATTGAAAAATACAAAAACTAGAATATACACAGTTTCTCCAGTCTCCAGTTTTTCTAGTTTACTAATTTAAACTTAGAGGAGTTACTTTACAAACATGACATTTTAGACGTTTTTGATTAATATTGCACATTTCAGCAGCTTGGGCAAGGTACAGAGAGAAAGAAAGAGAACAATTTTTATTAGGCTATCAGCCCTTTTATAATGTTCTGATGGATGTTCCGATATTTCTTGGGATATTTAAATAAAAATCTGATAAAAGCGAAATTCTAATGTAAATAAGACGTGTTTAAATAGGTGACCATAGTAAAAACAAATTATAGATCTTTATTAAACAATTAGTTAACATTTGAAATTGTAATACATGTTACCTTTGCGCGATGAAAAATTTGCTGGAACATTTTAGGAAAATTCCTACATATTTCAAATATGCACATTATGAATTTGATAAATTTGCCAAAATAATTTATGAAATAAAATAAACTATTTAACAGAATGATACTTAACACATTTTTTAAAGAATTGCATTGAATTTCCCTTAAGTAAAAGATGGAATTTTGGATGGAAAGTAAGTACTTAGCACCTCTAAAACTTTTCAGCCTTATCCATTTTTATGTTATCTCTTGTCGAGTGTCGAGCAACATATTGATGCAGACAGAGAAGAAGAAATGGTGCAAATAAGCAATTACATAAAATAACGAGGAATATATTATAGCAAAGTACAATCAATTTATAAACAAATGCAGTGTAAGTTAGCATACTATCGATCTTTTAGAGATAGAGGCGTTGAGTGGTAAAATTTTCTACAGATATCATGCAATTTCAATAAATCTTAATTTTTTTGGGAATTTCTTATCATTTTCTTGTGAACGTATGTAAGTAATTACTATGTATATTATACATTCACGACCTTTTTGCAAGCGAGTTGGCTGGATTTTCTTTTTGTCATGCTGGACAAACTGATTCAGTGATGCAACGGAAGTTAATTATATTTTTGTGTCGATGTCTATTAGATATTTACTTCCTACCACATTGTCAGATTTATAATTTCTTGAGGTTCCATTTTCATCTCTAATTATTTAAACTTTACATCTGCCAACAATGTTACTTAAAAAATACAACCTCAAATTGAAAACAACTTAACTTAAAAAAATTGGGGAATTCTGTTATTTCCGAAACACTACCAACAAAATTACTAGATATTCATAGACTCCCCTGACGTAAAAACATTGTGAATGGAGTAAGTGTTATATAATTTTCTACAAATTTAATCATTTTTTTAACGAGTGATTACCTACATACTTTATGCATTGTTTTTTATAAATCTCACTCAATTCTTTGATTTCTCTAGAAATTTTCAATCGTTTCTGAATCTTAAGGATGTTAGATTTTTTGCGAAGTTCATATAATTTTCCTGTGAAAATGTATGTATTGTATTGCAATGTATTACATGTCTTCTATGTAATTTTCTACCATTTATTAGAAATTTTGACGAGTGGTTGCATACTTTATGCGTATTTTATAAATCTCACTCAATTCTCTTTTAGAAAATTTTGATATTTTCTATCTTACGTACAACAGATTTTTTTGTTTTTATGTATCAAATTGATTGATTGTAAATAGAAAATAGTAGATCTAGTAAATAGAATAAAAATATATGTTAATATAAATACTGTATTTACTGTTTATGTCCTTGCTTTGGCATTGTTCTTTTTATTGTTTTTTGAAATTTTGTATATTATGTAGCTTTTCTGCTAATAAATATTTTTTATTATATAATTATCTCAAAATTTCATAGCATTTTCTTTCAATCTGATATTTTTTGTCATTTTTTCACACTATGAAAATAGATAATTTTAATAACGTTCCTAAAACTTATAGAATTTCTAAAATACCTACGAAATAATTTCATATAACATATTAATGCAATATTTTGCACATTTTATAAAACTCGAAAATTGAAATTTTACGGACAATTCATCGAAGCATAACATAACACAACACAGCCATTTATTTGCTGTTTGATACAATTTTATGTAAGTTTCAGGAAACTTTGTACAAATTTGATCGAGTTTTTTGTTATTTACTGTAATTAACAGCAATCGTATAGCAATTTTATATTTTATGTAAACTCAATTGACTTTTTTCTAGGTTTTGTAAATTTCAAGTTGATGTGATCGAATTTTCTTTTATTACCTGAAATTTCATAGAAAAATCGAATGATGTTTCTCCATATCTACAAATTTTCGAAAAGCGATATTTTTTTGTAAGTAGGGAAAAATTACTCTGATGATGTTTACCTACAGTGGTTACCTACATACTTTCTGCGTTGTTTTTTATAAATAACACTCAATTCTTTGATTTCCTTAGAAAATTTCAATCATTTCTGAAACTTAAGGACATTAGATTTTTGGGGAATTTCATATAATTTTCTTGTGAAAATGTATGTATTGCAATGTATTACATGTCTTCTGTGTAATTTACTACCATTTATTAGAAATATTTACGAGTGGTTACATACTTTATGCGTTTTTTATAAATCTCCCTCAATTCTCCTTTAGAAAATTTCGATATTTTCTATCTACGTACAACAGGTTTTTTTTGTGTTCATATAATTTTCTCTAAATTTCATAGAATTTTCTTTCAATCTGATAATTTTTGTCATTTTTCACACTATGAAAACAAGTAATTTTAATAAGGTTCCTGAAACTTAAAGATTTTCTAAAATACCTACGTAATAATTTCATATAACAGATTAATGCAATATTTTGTATATTTTATAAAACTCCAGTATTGAAATTTTACAGACATTTCATGGAAGCATAACATAATACAATACAGCTATTTATTTGCAGTTGGATTTAATTTTATATAAGTTGCATGAATTTTGTACAAATTTGATCGAGTTTTCTGACATTTACTGTAATTAATAGCAATCGTATAGCAGTTTTATATTTTTTGTAAACTCAATTGATTTTATTTTTCTAGGTTTTGTAAATTTCAAGTCAATGTGATCGAATTTTCTTTTATTACTTTAAATTTTATAGAAACATCGAATGATGTTTCTCCTTTTCTACAAATTTTCAAAAATTGATAGGTTTTTGTAACTAGGGGAAAATTACTTGATTATGATGATGATGATGATCATCCGATAGAAAATTTTAAAAATTATAATATACCCCATCTCCAGTTTTTCTCCATGATTCATATATAAATCCATATTTTGTTTTCTAGGTATCCTTTTTCGTAAAGGACGTAAAACGGATTTTGCCATTTACAACTGATGGCCAACCGTTTTGCCAACTACAAAATAGCAATTATCCCGATATATTCATAAGTTTAAACGACAATTCCAGAAAAACTAAAGATGGGGTCTTCTCAAGTTCTTCCATTTTTCGATAGAGAATTAGAAAAAATATAATATACCCCATCTCCAGTTTTTCTCATTGATTGATTTAACTCAAAGGAGTAACATCACAAAAAAGGTATTTTACACGTTTTTGATTTATTTTGCACATTTTCATCAACTTAACTAAGTTACAGAGACAAAATAACCATCTTTATTATTCTTATTGGCCCTAGGCCTTTTTGCCTTGCAAGTTACATTTACTAACTTATTATGGATATTTATCTTTATTAGGCATTGTAAAAATCAAAATATACTAAATATCTAGTTTATAAGATGAATTATATTTAATATAATTCTCATGGGTTTCCAACTCGGACGTAAACATGGCAATGAATTCTGAATTAACAATTCGCCACAGACGTTTTCGCTTAACACCCAAACTTAAAACCCATTCAGACATTTCATATCGTGGACACAAATAGAAATCTGTTAAAAATAGAACGAACGCGCAGACAATAACCGCCGCCCCATCAATTACCCCGTGAAAAAAATTCACTTGACGTTTCGCACCATACATCTCCCAGATTAACCTGGAAAAACGTGCACACCCTGCCACAATGCAGGTGTGTAATTCTAAAAAACGCACCCCTGCGCACCACAATGCGATCTCAGTTCGTGGCAGACCCGAGCTGGCCGGGACCGTTGCTGGGGCACACTAAAAATAAATCTTGGTACGGGCTGATGTATTTTTAGGGTGGGAACAACAATAAAAAAGCCGGCCCGGGAGGGGTAGGTAATAAGTAGCTTACTAAACGTTTTACACGCCGCAAAAAAGCGACCTCGGGGTGAAGGAAGGTGGCGCAGGTTGGTGGGTTTTTTAGGGGGGAGCACACAGGTTGGGGTTTTTTGTGTCGCTTTTTATATCGGTGAAAAATGTATGAGGTATGTGTGAGCTGATGGTGGGTTGATTGTTAGGGTGTAACGTGTAAATTAGAAGAGGAATTGATATCCTTACTACTTTACAGAGCAATCGTTCGCGCGTTAAATGTAATTAATTAATATGAAAAACTGATAAATATGCAGAAAACAAATTTATATTGAAAAGTAATCTGCACCTGCAAATTTTTTAAAACACCAAGAAGTATCTATCGATATTACGTATTGACTTAAGTTTATTATATACATCGCTTAGATTACCAATTTTAAGTAAGTCATAGATTGCTATTACAATTGGCCTTAACATTTCCAATTTCTTAGGCCCAGTCTGACATTCCCAGAGCCCTAATTGAGCCCTTGTAAATATAGCGGTGTAAGTCCTTTTTTTTTTAATTCAGTAAAGTCCCGAAATATGCATGAGATGTTATCTCTTGTATATCTCTAGACTTATCTGAATTTAAAAGAAATGAACTTACTCTACTCCAAGTGCATCAACTTGGTTAAGCTGATAAAAATGTGCAAAATAAATCGGAAACGTGTAAAATACCATTTTTTAGTAGTTTAAATCAATCAACGAGAAAGACTGGAGATGGGGTATATAATTTTTCCAATTTTCTATCCGAAAATGGAAAAACTTGAGAACGGCTCAATTGGTGCTAATTTTCCTTGAAGACCATTCTGGGAACAATGATGGTAAATATAAAAACTCCGCCAAATTTTAATCGGTGGTTTTCTTCCTTCACCATTATAGGTAGATACGATAGCAGTCATGGGAATTAGCCCTCGAATAAACTTAATCGAAGATTGGGAAATCGGGTGTTAGAATATGTTGTAGAAGTCATAAGTATTTGGAATGAATATTACTGTTAGTGAGAACCAGAGCATGTATACGTGTGGGTTCTTCTTCTTTGCGTGCCTATCCGTTACCGGATGTTGGCAATCCACGTGTACGTATGTATATTAAAATTTAATAAATAATAAAATATAAAAATAAAAAATGATCAAATTGATAAAAAAATCTATGAGATAGGTATAATATGAGATATTATAAATAAAATTATATGAATTTCTTAGATTTCTCATATTATTGCAATGCCAATTGCAAATAAACATTTTAACAAAATTAAGGAACTCCGGAATTTTTTAATTTAAAATTACATGGAATTCCAAAAACAAATCTATTGTCCATAAGATTCAGAAACAAATCAAATTTAAAAGAAATAGAAGTATGTAACCACTCGTTAAAAATTCAATCAAAATTGTAGAAAATTACATAGTGCATGTACCAGTACATTTACAATCTTGCTTTTGTTGTATTTTCCAGAATATTCAGCGTTATTTTTTAAAAATTTGGAAATATTTATGGTACTTCCAGAAATATTTGTGAAATTTTCCCGAATATTTATGAACATTTCAAAATTTGTGAAAGTTTCTACACTTCTATTGATTTTTTTTATTGTCCGTTAGATTCAGAAACAAATGAATTTTAAAAGAAATAGAAGTATGTAATCACTCGTTAAAAATTCAATAAAAATTGTAGAAAATTACATAGTGCATGTACAAGTACATTTACACTCTTGCTTTTGTTGTATTTTCCAGAATATTCAGCGTTATTTTTTTTAAATTTGGAAATATTTGTGGTATTTTCAGAAATATTTAAGAAAATTTCAAAATCTATGAAAGTTTCTACACTTCTATTGTTTTTTTTTACTGTCCGTAAGATTCAGAAACAAATTAAATTTAAAAGATATAGAAGTATGTATTCACTCGCTAAAAATTAAATTTTTCAAAAATTCTAAATTTGTAGAAAATTACATAGAACTGCATGTACATTTACTTGTGCATTGTTGTATAAGTTGCAACAATGTACAACAATGTACAAGTACATTTCCATCAGAAAATTATATGAAATTCCCAAAAAAATCTAATTCAGAAATGATTGATGTTTTCTTAAGAAATCAAGAAAATGATAAAGGATTAAATGAGATTTGATAAAATTGCATGAAAATTATAGAAAAATTCTACCACTGAATGCCTCTATCTCCATAAGATCGGTAGTATGCTAACTTACACTGCATTCATTTTTACATAGATTGTACTTTGCTATAAAATATTCCCTGTTATTTTATGTAATTGCTTATTTGCACCTATTGTGAAACCATTTCTTCTTCTCTGCTAGCATCAATATATTGCTTAAATTAGATGTAGTTATCATCTAACTCGACAAGAGATTTCAAAAGTTTCTACTTTTCTATTGATTTTTTTTTTAATTTTCTAGAAATTTAATGGATTATTTGAAATATTTTATATTAAGCGTGTTCAATATTGCGAAACTATTTTTGGAATGTGCGCTATCTGAAAAAATTTAAAACTCAGAATTATCGATTCTTAGTTTTTGAGATATGCAGGGTGATTTTTTTTATCACTTTAAGAATTGGGATCTCGGAAACCATAAAACATAGAGATTTGGTTAAATGAGGAAATAGTTGTCATTTTAAGAACTTATGCAGACATACTTTTGATTTTTGAAAAAAAAACATGGTTTTTAAGTTATAATACAAACTTAATTTTTTTTTAAAAGGCAGTAATAGTTGGTTATGAATTTTTATACCGGACTTTTTTTCACTTTATAACGATATAAGGTTCGCTATACTAACTTTCGTAAATAAATGAGATGCAGGAATTTTCGTTGTATACTTTGAATAGAATTTAGCATAATTAGAATAGAAAAATTAATAGAATTCCTGTAGTAAGAGAAAAATAAATGTTATTCATGACAAACTCTGTTTTTGCTACACTCAATAATACAAATAGTCCTGTATCGTGTGAATTTGTCAAAGTAAGTAATAATTGTTATAAATTTAACTTTAGAAGATGACCTGTATTTACTAACGTAAGTATAGCAAACCTTGTACCGCTATAAAGAGAAAAATGTGTCCCTTTTAAAAATGTCAAAGCCAACTATGAAAACGACAACTGTTTCGTCATTTAACCGAATCTCTATGTTTTATGGTTTGCGAGATCCCAATGCATAAAATGAAAAAAAAAACTCACCCTGTATACATTGATTTAATAACTTTGCTATTGATATTTACATGTAAAAGCTCAGATTCTTATGTTTTTTTCTGCAACGACAATATAATAATAATAATCAAAAATAAATACTTATTTCTAAATATTTTTAGAATGAAATTATGATAATATCTCTATCTCTATGTTTTATGGTTTCCGAGATCCCAATGCTTTAAATGAAAAAAAAAAAACTCACCCTGTATACATTGCTTTAATAACCATGCTATTGATATTTACATGTGAAAGCTCAGTTTCTTATGTTTTTTTTTGCAACGACAATATAATAATAATAATCATAAATAAATACTTATTTCTAAATATTTTTAGAATGAAATCATGACAGTATCTATGATAATTATGAAAATACAATCTTTTAGAACATGCAGAACAAAATGGAAATATCCCAGCATTAGATTTTTTTTATTAAATTGAGCTTAAAAAACCTTCAAACTTTTAAAAATATATAGCTTCAGCTGTTACAGTTCAAATTGTAACAGCAAATTTGATTGAAATTCCTGCAAATGATAGTTAATTGTATAGAATTGGTGAAATTCAGTATATAAAAGTTTAAAACCTCAAAAGAACAAATTTCTGATGGTTCCAAGTACCATAAATTAAAAAAAAAAAACGAAAAATAGCACTAGAAATTACTCCTCTAAAGCTAAAAAAAATTGAATTGTACAAAAATACAATGAATGAAATATGTAATGAAACTTATTAATAAGGAAATTAAATAAAACAACTTTGTTATGTCCACTCACACTTTAGTGGTTCCAAGTGCCATAAATTAAAAAAAAAAAGAAAAATAGCACTAGAAATTACTACTCTAAAGCTAATAAATAAATTAAACTGTACAAAAGTACAATGAATGAAATGAATGAAATATGCAATGAAAGTTATTAATAAGTAAATTAAATAAAACAAGAATGTTATTGTGTGAGTGTGATAGGAAATAACAAAGTTGTTTTATTTAATTTACTTATTTACCTACAATGTTAGACAAAGTAAAGGCTACCAATATACAATATTTAAAACTTATTAATATTATTTTGTGTGATTTTTCAGTTATTGAATATGAATTCATTCATGAGCTGATAACAATATGATTTACTCTCAAACACAAAAAGTTATTTACTACAGAAATTTTATATTTTCAATTATTTGCAAAAAAGTCACATTTTGAAACCACCACGAGATGAGCCCCTTTCGAAATGTCCCCTTTCGAAATGTGCAATTCAATTATTAAAACTAGTTAAAAACTACATTAATAGTTTTCGGAATTTATTATTTTGTTTATAAAAAACATGGACTTGGAATGTAATATTTTGTGTAGGTCAATAAATGATAGTGGTAATTAAATAACATTTTTTAGATAAAGATAAAGTATTTTAAACCAAATGCATTAAAAAAGTTTTCCAAAAATAATTTTCAAATAATCTTCAATGCATACGTTTTGGTGGAAATACATTTTCATACGTCTCTCACTTTTATTGATTTTATTTGTTGTTGTATTATTTTATATTATAAAAACTTAATGATTATGTTATGATTATTAATAGCCAATAATTATAAGAAAGTTATTATTTGGTAAATTTTTAATTTGTTATTGTGTGACTTTGAATATGTGATAGATTATTAAATTAAACTCTATTAGTATTGTCAGAAGCTTCTATATTTTTGCAAACGTTCTTTTGATTCATAATTATTCCCAGAATACCCCTTTCCACCATTCCATTTTCCCTTTAGCTGTGAGATGAAACTTTCACATTGACAATTAAAACAGACAATTGGACAAATTGCACCCATGATCCACCCAATTATCCGGAATCATATATTTCAATAAACGTCACTGTTTCCAAGGACCAAGAAGAATGCCATCATATGGGCTGCATATGGGTATCAACCACATCCAATAATCAATGTTATCTGATACAGTTATTTTTATCTCTTCGCGGTATCAACCATTATTTTGTCCACCGGACCAATGGAGACGGCACTCGCAGAGCACCCCTATGCCGCAGTGTTTGGGGTTCGGCAATTATTTTATTTATTTTAGTTGCCAGTTGGCCGTGCCTTCCCCTTTTCCCATGCTAACGATATTTTGCGATGGGGACGAAGGCCTTTGTTTATGCTCACTTGAAACCGTGGCTCTCGTAAAATCCACGCAAACAACGCTAGGCCCAGCATGCATGCACACTAGAAATAGACGTGGATTATTCTAGCCGTTTCTACGAGTTGTGTTTTGAAGAAACATCGAAATTTTGATTGAACACATTTTTTTTTAAATTCCAATAAGTTATAATGTACCTAACCACCATATGTAGCTTGTTTATACGACGACAATAACATATTATAAACAGTAGAATACTGAATGGTTCTATAAAATCAGTAATGTTGGTACATAATATCTGATACACCATTATTTTGTGGCTTAAAAAATCTTTACAAAAAAGAACACCTTTTTCACAAAAAATACGATACAAAGAAAATACGATTTTGTAAAAAAGGTGTTCTGACATTATCTTATATAGCTGTATTTGCCATATGTAGTCTTCGTCATCTATAAAACACAAGGATTACTCTTGCAAGGGTCTCGCACAGTTAAATTGTTATTACAAAATATTTGTATTTACATAATATTTTGGCATTTGTTTAACAGTAAGACTTTTCAGGTGAGGTAAAACTGTGCTGTAGAAGCATAACTGAAGCGTTTGTTTAAGGTGGTGTAGGAATACAGCAAATTCGTGAGAAAGTAGCGGGAAGCTTGTGGAAATATCGTTAACGCACAAACGTGGTGATGGCCTTCGAAAGCTCGACAATAGAATAATTTAAAGCGAGATTAAGCTAACCCTATGTGTCTATTAAGAGCAGAACCGATTTATTGCCGAGAGGCAAGAACAGATGTAGGCCAAAAGTCAACCGCACCACAAAGCCCGATGCTTGATTTATATGACCTATTTTATTGAAAATACTGACCATGGGTCAGTTTCGACAAAAGCTTGGGCGCAACTTTATCATGCAAAATCGTATCGGCCAGCCTCTCCTTTGTGCGGGGCATTGTTCATGAGGACCCCAGGGTTAAAAATTTTGACCCTAGTAATTGTAGCGTGGATAAACATGTCGGTAATTTTTCAATACTTTTAACAGAAACGCCGTCATTATGCAAACGGCAGCGGTCACACATTAAACGCTTTCAATGGGAGCCCCACAACGGAAATTTCGTTTGCACCTTCGCACATTTCCGCTGTCATCGCGGATATCTGACGTCGAAAAAATTTGGGGTAATAAAGAGCCGGTGACAAGCGTGACATCAAAATATTTTGAGATAAGTGCGTAAGACGTGAACAGACATCTTAGGTCAGTATCGGGCGTATCTAATGAGACGCACATTTTACGTGAGTGATCTTGTAAACGCATCAAGCTGGAGCAATTCTCGCCCTTGTGAGAGGAGAGCTTTGGGATCCTCCAGATTGGGTAGTTTTCACCAGGCTGGAAGCTTTCAGTAGCACGTGCTTCGTCAACGTTACGTCATAGCCGTTGCCACGTGGAGGTTAATTACACTTGTCTGTGCTCACGGTGGAACTTAACGTGTACTAATATCTTACAACTGCTGTGTAAATAAACATGGAACTTATTTTAGTTGTTTCGAGGTATAATTAGTAAAAATGTTTCTACAATTACTATTTCCATAACATCGTATTATTTAAAGAATGCTGTAATTAGCGACAGTGCAGTTATTTTAATTGCACTTGAAATAATCACTGCGGTGCAAAATAATTGGCAGTCAATATAAGCTTATGTTTACAGCGCATTAATGACTAACAACTCGTTATAATCAATCAGCAAATCTCATCATAAGCACTTTTTAATTTTAAATTCTAAATACAAAATTCATTTCAAATGAAGCACTAAAAGAATATGGAATGACAATAAATAAAAGCAAAAGAAAAGTAATGGTAATTGGAGATGAACAACACAAGATCGACATAACATTGGAATACGAAGAGATTGAACAAGTAAAAAACTACAAATACCTTGGAGTCGATATACATATTAATGGTAATCCAGAAATGGAAATAAACAATAGAATAGAAAAAGCAATGAAAACATATTACGCAATGGGATCATTCATAAACAAGAAGGAAATATCAAAGAAAACAAAAATTAACGTATACAAAACCATATACCGACCAATATTGACCTTGGTTGCGAAACATGGGTGTTCATGAACCAAATGCAAAAAAGTAAGATCCAAGCAGCAGAAATGAGATTCCTTAGGAGAGTTAAAGGAGTGACAATCAAACACAAGATAAGAAGTTCGCAAATCAGAAAAGAACTATGAACTAGACCAATACTAGAATTTATCGAAAGAAGACAACTTAGCCGGTGGGGCCATCTGCAACAGATGGAAAGCAAAAGGACGGTAAAACAAATATGGGAAGCAAAGACACAAAGTAAAAAGAAAAGGGGAATACCCAAAGCAACGTGGGATAGTGAGATAGGAAAAATACTGAAAGCAAGAGGAACCACATGGAAAGAAGCCAAAAGAATTGCACGAAACAAAAAAGAAAGGGCAAAATTTGTGTACAATAAAAATGAAATAGTTTAAGCAAAATGTATGATTTGTAAATTATACACCCTACACCATTAAAATGGTAAATGGGGATTTGATAATATATATACAAAATTCATTTCAAAAACTAGCATTTTTTCTAGGAATTAAATTTTGCTTTCTACGTTATATATAACTTTTATGAAAGTATTTGCTCCAGATTTTCAACTTTAATAACATTTCAGTCATTACGTAAACATTGCAAATATGACTGCTTCGGAAAATTTTCAATTCTTATTGTTATTATGAAATTACTATTATGAAATTATTTCCTCCAGATTTTCAAGTTTAGTAACCTTTTAGTCATTACGTAAAAATTGCAAATATTATTGCTTCAGGTAATTTTCAATTCTTATTGTAAAAACTAGCATTACTATTATGAAAGTATTTCCTAGAGATTTTCAAGTTTAGTGACATTTTAGTCATTACGTAAAAATTGCAAATATTACTGCTTCAGTAAATTTTTAATTCTTATTGTAAAAAGTAGCATTACTATTAAATTTTCAATTATATCAGTTCAGATTATAATGATTACTGTCAAATTTTCTAATTATTACTGTCAGCACAAGTTAAAAAGTTTAATATTTTCAATTTTTAATTTCAAGACTACACAAATTTCAAAGATGCCATTTTTTTATGTATTCCGATATATTTTTCTCGATATGTTTATTATTATTATTATTATTAAATTTTCAATATTTTGTATCAAAATTTAATTTATTACGGGATATTTTTCAGTATTTTTCTGTTAACTTTCATCTGTTATCATTCAATTACTCTGATTTTATTTTAATATCTTTAATATTATTTTTAATTTTTAGTTAATTTACAGACATACCACTGAACTATTTATAGTAATATATATTTCAGGGATTACTGTCTAAATTTCAGTCATTTCTATCGAAATCGCAATGCATCTACGAAATTAATATAACAACATTTTCAAGTTTTATTAACATTTCAGTAAATGCAACCAAAATTCAATTTTTAGTAAAATATTAGTCAATACAGTTGAAATTTCAAATTTACTGCCATTTTATCAATTATTAGTGAAATAAATTCAATTATTAATATTAAAAGTGCAATTATTATTGTCAAAATTTTAAATGATCAACTTTCAGTCAATCAAAATTCCAAACATGACTGCATTTTTTTTAAATTTTTGTTAATACTCCAGTTATTGCAATCAAAATTTCTAAAATGAATAGCAAATTTTGAATTTTCCGACATTACAGTCAAAATTTTACATATTTCTGCAATCATATTTGAAAATTTTGACAGAAATATGTAAAATTTTGACTGTAATGACGGAAATTTACAAGAACTTGAAAATTTCCTATTTATTTTAGAAATTTTAGCTGCAACTACTAGAATGTTAACAAAAATTTAAAGTTTCAGCAGCAATTTTTTGGAATTTTGATTGCATTCATTGAAATTTTACTGAAAATTGATGATTTGAAATTTTAGCATAAATCATTGGAATTTTAATAGTAATAACTAAAATTTTCAACTAATGATTGAAAATATGACAGTATTATTCGGAAATTCAACTGTATTGACTCAAATTGTAATAAAAATTGAAAAGCTGGCAGTATCTTTAAAAATTGTCACTGGTTTTCTTAACCATAAAATTATTAACTTATTAACTTATATATTAATAGTAATCTTCTCTCATTATTACTGAATAGTTTATAAAATTTGAAATGCATATGAGAATACTTTAGATAACACCTAAACCCACATGTTGATACCAAAAAGTACCAAAGTTTCAATTTTTAGTAAAATGATAGTCAACACAGTTGAAATTTCTAATTTACTGCCATACTTTTAATTATTAGTAAAATAAATTCAATTATTATTATTAAAATTGCAATGATTATTAGCAAAATTTGAAATAATCAATTTTTTGCAAACTTTCAGGGAATGCAATCAAAATTCCAAACATGACTATAGTTTTTTTTCAATATTTGTCAAAACTCTAGTCGTTGCAGTCAAAATTTCTAAAATGAATGGCAAATTTATAAGTTTCCGTCATTACAGTCAAAATTTTACATGTTTCTGCCAAATATTCAAATGGCAGAATATTAATGGTAAAGATTTACATTACTTTTGTTCAAAATTCAATCGTTTGATAAATTTTGACAGAATCAGCTAATGTGAATGCTCTTGAGCTTTTCAGTTTTCACATATAAGTTTAGGTGTTATCTGACGTATTTTCATAAGCATCTAAAGTTTTATTAACTATTCAGTAATTCGAGTCAAAGTTTTAAATGCTACTGCCAACTTTTCAATTTTTACTACAATTTCAGTCATTACAGTTGAATTTTCGAATATTACTGACATATTCTCAATCATTGGTGTAAAATTTCACTTATTACTATTAAAATTACAATAATTAATGCCAAAATTTCAAATTACCAATTTCAAGTAAAATTACAGTGAATGCAATCAAAATTCCAGAAATTGCTGCAGACATTTTTAGTCGTTGCACTCAAAATTTCAAATTTCAAACAAAATTCCGCCATTACAGTCAAAATTTCACATATTGCTGCCAATTTTCAAATATTATGGTACAAATTTACGTTACATTTGTTAAAAATTCAATAATTTGATAAATTTTGACAACATTAAGTTAAAACTTCAAATATTACTGCCATATTTTCAATTATTCCTGTAAAAACTTCAATTTTAATTATTACAATTGCAATGATTAATGCCAAAGTTTCAAATTACAATTTTTCAGTAAAATTTCAGTGAATGCAATTAAAATTCGTGAAATTTCTGCGAACATTTTCAAGTCTCGTTAAAATTTCAGTTGTTGCAATGCAACTTTATAAAATTAATTTCAAACTTTTAAGTACCAGGAAAATGTCTGTCATTACTGTCAAAATTTCACATATTGCTGCTAAATTTTCAAATATTGTGGTAAAAATTTACATTAGCTTTGATAAACAATTCAATCATTTGACAAATTTTGACAACATTACAGATAGTATATCAATTATTACTACCATATTTTAAATTATTAGTGAAAAAATTGAATTATTACTATTACATTTGCAATGATTAATGCCATAATTTCAAATTACCAATTTTAAGTAAAAATATAGTGAATGGAATCAAAATTCCAGAAAATGCTGCAAACATTATTAAGTCACGTTAAAATTTCAGTCGTTGCAGTTGCAAGTTTCTGAAAAATGTCCGTCATTACAGTCAAAATTTCGCATATTGCTGCCAAATTTTCAAACATTGTGCTGAAACTTTACATTACTTTTGTCAAAAATTCAATAGTTTGGCAAATATTGACAACATTACAGTTAAAATTCAAATATTACTGCTATATTTTCAATTACAAGTGTAATTTTTTTAATTATTACTATTACTTTGCAATTATTAATGTCAAAATTTCATATTGTCAATTCTTAGTTAAATTTCAGTGAATGCAATCAATATTCCAAAAATTGCTGCAAAAATGTTCAGTGTTTGTAATAATTCCAGTCGTTATAGTTAAAAGTTCTAAAATTGATGGCAAATTTTTGAAGTTACAGAATAATTTATTTCGTTGCAATCAAAATTTCACAAATTTGTGCCAAATTTTCAAATATTATGGTAAATTTTACATTACTTTTGTTAAAAATTTAATCATTTGGCCAATTTTGACAACATTACAGTTAATATTTAAATTATTACTGCCATATTTTCAATTATTAGTGTAAAAAATCAATTATTACTATTACAATTGCAACTCTATTGCGTAAAGCATTCTATACATGTAATAAATAAATAAATAAAATAAACAAATGGGGCGACTTTGAAATATATGAAGCGAAGGACTGGAACCAATCTAACTATATTATCGGTTTTATAGATTTTATTGTTTTTGTTTTAATCTTTGATATAAACTATAACTTGTATGACCGTTTTGATTTGTTTTCGATGTGCAATTTAATTTGACCTGCGTAAGACATATTAGTGTCAGAAACATCAATAAATTATTATTATTATTATTAATATTTAATGCCAAATTTCAAATAATCTATTTTCAGTAATGAATTACAGTACTCAATAATTTAATGATTTCAGAAAAAAACTTACTGTGCAACTCATCAGTAAATTTTCATTTTTAGTCATGACCGTGGATATTGCTTGTATATATATAATCTAAAACCCCGGATATACCCAACTGGGCGTAGGGGTAATTAGGGGTAGGTATATTACTTGTACTATGTAAAAATGACATTTATGTATATTATAAAATAGTTCGCTAAGCCATTTTTATGTGCGATCATATTTGATAAATTATGCGATTTTGATTATGCGATTTTGATAAAAAGGAGATTATTTTTATTTAAAAAAAGATAAATAACGTGTACATCTTTTTTTTTAATTTGAATAATAAATAAATTCTAATAATTAAATTTTCACCTACATCTTGGCACATAATTGGTACATAATTAGAACCTAATCCAATTCTCCAGGTTATTAATTAGCACCGTGATAATTGTTAATTCCAAATTTCTTGAATCAAAAGTATTTTTGAACATACAAAGCTGATACAGAAAGTTACGATATTTTTGTACTTTACGCACTTCGCCGATATCGTCTTTAGTTAATCTCTGTGTAAAGGTCAATGACTGCACTGACGGCTCCAGAATTGGAAAATATTTGCTACTGAATTCGAAAGTCATCAACATAACTTACTTATGAGTGTCGTACGTCAATAGAATTTTATAAAACTGTGTTAAATGAGAATCAAAGGTCGATAGCTTAATTATTCTGCATACAGGGTGATCACCAGAAAATAGCCTTCATAGGAATTTTATTTATTTGTCTAAATAGAAAGAAAATGTATTGACATTGTGCAATTGTTTTTTCTCCTTAATGGCCCGGCTAAGGAATAATATTCCTCTGTAGACAAATAATTCTGCATACAGGGTGTTTACGAGAAAAGAGCCTGTATAGGCATGTTTTGTATTTGTCTAAATAGAAAGAAAATGTCTTGACTCTGTGCAATGTGTATTCTCTTTAATGGCCCGGTTAAGGAATAATATTCCTGTGTAGACAAATAATTCTGCATACAGGGTGTTCACGAGAAAAGAGCCTGTACAGGCATCTTTTGTATTTGTCTAAATAGAAAGAAAATGTCTTGAAATTGTGCAATTGTTTCTTCTCTTTAAAGGCCCGGTTAAGGAATAATATTTCTGTGTAGACAAATAATTCTGCATACAGGGTGTTAACGAGAAAAGAGCCTTTATAGGACGCTTTTTTATTTGTCTAAATAGAAATTTTTGAATCTTCACGTAAAGTACAAAAATATCGTAACTTTCTGTATCAGAAATGTATGTTCAAAAATACTTTTGATACAAGCCATTTGGAATTAACAATTATCACGGTGCTAATTAATAACCAGTTTCTTTTTTATTACTATGTATTAAGTATTTTATAACTATTATTTCATTGCTATTATAGATACCTTATTTTCCTATGAAGAGGGTTGAAAATAATAGTCTATAGTGTAACAACGGTTTCAGTTGTACAACGTAAATATGTGTTTGTTGGCTGTACAACGCTTTCATTTCTAGAATAATCTTCACTATGGCTTACGTTGAATGGCCTCACAACGGTTTCATTTCTGCAACAAAAGTATGACCCATGGCAGTATGTCTATTAACCGTTTCACTTGTACAATTTGCAAGAACCCGACCGTTTTATGGCCCCGGCACCTGGCTGAGCCTAAAATTGGCGTCTGGACGAGCTGGAGATTTAAAACGAGGCGATTAGCAAATGGCACAATGGCCGAGATGACTTCCAGGTAATGTCTTCAACGCAAAATGCCGCCGTTGTGACGCGTCAAAATTCATTACACCGTCATCGTGGCGTATTTTATGCATTTTTAAATGCAATATTAACTAACGTATTAAGAATACGCCGGTAATTAGAAAGCCACAAAGATACGATCGGATATTGCGCTAATGCATTTAGGATATGCAGATAAGCGCGTCGTATTTTTTTTCTATTTACTGTGATGGGAATAAATTTTCAGGTGGTAGCTTGGAAACTCCAAACTTCCATCCAAAAGCCCAACCAAACCGTAGAACCAACCCAATTTTCATTTAACAAAAATCGGTTAAACGAGAATTTGTAACTTACAATTAAAATGATTTCAATTGTATCGTAAAAATGATAGAATACTACGCACATTAAACAATATTCTGGCCACTATTTTGTTAAATTGTAAATTTTTATTATGAAAAATTCTTATAGGTATTCCTAATTATAGAATTTCCCAATTAATTTAATTATTTTGCGAAAATTTCAGGAGGCCTATATAAATTAGGGCTACTATTGTGCAAGTAATTTTGTTTTGAAAAATATTCATAAGTACAATAATGCATTGTATATCTGAAGATAAACTCGTCGCAGTCAAAATGCACTTTCAGATAATAAAAAGCTTTTTGTGAAAAAGCGAAAACGTACTTTACTTAAATTGCAAGACATTCGAAACTCCCACCAGCAATTAATTTTATTGCAAAACTACTGGAATGCCAAGAGCCCAATAAAGCTAGTAACTACTATTTTCTAATTTCTGTAAATACGTTGATAGTGTCCAGGATTTTATTAAATATTAGTACAACTTTACCATTACTTTTCGTATGTGATAAAATCAATAGTATCTTTGCGCCTTTGTCGCATCCTGTGGATATTGGCTTTCCAGTAAATGGGACGAGAGTGACGAAATGAACTAATGAAAGGGAAAGAAAACTGGAAATCAACGCGGCAGTAGCCGTGTCAGTGACTTAGTAGCAAAAAAACCAACCCCCGGATGAGCCCGGGGCAAAAAGCCCTCCCGGTGCATCCCACCCTCGACTCGTGCCACGTCGCCCAGTCCAGCCCGACTCTCACAGGTGATCTGGAAGGACGAGGAGCGACTCACTGAAGGGACGCAGGACCATTTTGCAAAGTAAAGGTTGTGGGGGGCGAGGGGACCCCCCAAGGGTCAGGACGAGGGTGAGGAAGAGGATGCGCCCGGCGGACACTTTTTATTGCGCTATCTGGAATCCGATCCTCCCGCCGTCCGTCCGGAGGAGATAAAGCTGACGGTCTGCTACATTGCACCCAAGTCATTATCGCTGTTTTATTTACATTTGTTTTCACACTACAATTAACACACGAAATCGCATTTTCGGCAAGGATAGGCTTCGGCTCAAAATTGTAAGCACACAACTCCAGATTAACTCGCTACTTCAATAAACCATACACACACAAATAAGTAAAAGGAAAACAAATACGTAAACGGATAACTCAATACGACAAGATACAGTACATAGAAATACGAAAAATAATGCAGAAACTTAATCAAATCACTTAATCAATAATATGTTGGCGCATTTATAATAAGTGTACACAATTTATACATTGTGTTCATCTTTCATGGCAGAAAACGTTACCTGAAGCTTTAGCAGAAGTTTCGGGTCACCCCGTATATTGTTAGAGTTATTTAATTAGATCCAATTTCTTTGGATATGACTAATTACCACTGAGTAATATACCACAAGCAGAAATTATCTCGTTTTCCCGTTTTTAGTTATGAAGCAAAATGTCTCAAAAATTAAAATTCTAGGCAAAAATGCTTCAGATCATAGTAGCATATCAAGGGTGCAATTAGATGCACGTATCTATTTTCTGAAAAATTACAGTTTTGAAAGTTTTTGAAAGTCAACCTTTCTATTACAGAATCTGATTCAGCACAACTTAATACATCAAGATACAGTTCATAGAAAGAAAAATAATGCAGCTACTGAATCGAATCCCTTAATCAGTAATATGTTGTCACATTTATAATTATTATACACAATTTATACATTGTGTTCATCTTTCATGGCAGAAAAAGGTTACCTACAGCTAAATTTCTCAAAAATTAAAATTCTAGAGAAAATGTTTCAGATCATAGTTGTAGCATTTCAAGGGTGCAATTAGATGCACGTATCTATTTTCTGAGTTATGACAGTTTTGAAAGTTTTTGGAAGTCAACTTTTTTTATTACAGCATCTGATTCAGCACAACTTAATACGTCAAGATCCAGTTCATAGAATTAAAAAAAATATAATGCAGCTACTGAATCGAATCACTTAATAAGTAATATGTTGGCGCATTTATAATAATTACACACGAGTTATACACTGTGTTTATCTTACATCGTAGAAAAAGGTTACCTGAAGGTTTAACGGAAGTTTCGGGACACCCTGTATATTGTTAGAGTTATTTAATTATATCCAATTTCGTTGGCTATGACTAATTAAAACTGAGTAATCTATCACAAGCAGAAATTATCTCGTTCTCCCGTTTTTAGTTATACAGCTAAATTTCTCAAAAATTAAAATTCTAGAGAAAAATGCTTCGGATCACAGTTGTGGCATTTCAAGGAGCAATTAGATGCACGTATCTATTTTCTGAAATATGACAATTTTGAAAGTTTTTGAAAGTCAACTTTCACTTTTTAAACGACAAGGTAGATTTTTTATGGCAGAATCTGATTCCGAACATTTTTCTACTTCTGATTGCCCCCTTCAAATGCTAAAACTCTTATTTTAAGCATCTTTCTCTAGCGTTTTTAGTTTTTGAGATATTTAGCTGTATCACTAAAAATGGGACAAATTGTATAAGTATATTTTTATAAACGTGTAAACCTGTTTGATCAAAATCGAACTAAATGTGAGAAATGCAAGCTGTTCTGTAGTCACATTATTCAAAATACAATTGTTCAAAATTATTTGTCGAAATATAAACTTTTCGAAATAAAATCTTAACATAATAACACAATTTTTGAAATTACGTTTGCCCAAAATTGCAATCGTTTGAAACAATTTGTAGCTAATAATGAAACGCATTTTTTTAATCAAATTTTCTATTATTCTGACACTGCCAATGTCAGAATAACGTAGACACTTAACAATGGCATTTTTGTAAAAGTAATTTTTTTTTTAAGTTTTTAAGATACGGATTTGGGAAAAGTTAATATTTCTGGCCATAACTGTTCGAAGTATCAATACTGGCAAATATTGGCAATAATGCTTATTGGAATCTTTATCAAAATACAGATAATATTTTTCAATTACAATTTTTCGAATTGCATGTCTTTGGAGGCTTTCATATCATTTTTCTTATTAATTTAGTCCTCCTAATTGTAATTTTATAATATGGATTTTGTGGAATCTCATTTTTTTTAAATTTAGTTTATATTATTGAAACCAATTTTACGAAAGGCAATTTTTCGAAATATCAATTTTTCCAAGAGCATCTTTGGAGTGTTGCTAAATGATTTAATTCTCCCAATTATATATTTTTAAATGCGTTCTGTGGAATGTCAATTTTTCGAAATAATAACAGTTTAATTAAATAAAAACAGTTTTACGAATGTTTCTACATGGACTGAAACAGCAAGTAGTAGGGAGGAATGGAAGCAACTTGGGGAGGCATATGTCCAAAGATGGACGACAGATGGCTGAAAAGAAGAAGAAGAAGAAGTTTTACGAAAGACATTTTTTGTTCGAAATGTCGAATATTTTGGAGACTTTTATTACTCACTGTTTATAGAAATACATGTTTTGTATTGTAAAACTGTATCACAACATGAAAATAACATGTTTTTAAATTATTTTGTAATCGATACAATTTCAATAATTAATTGATTTACAGATATGTTATGTGTCAAAACACAATTTTAAACAACCAGCAAAAATCATGATTTTTGAGTCGTGACATTGTTGCAGTAAATGAGTCACATTTTCGATTCTATTCGCAAGCTACAAAGTATTTACGCGAACTTTGCGCTTGTTGCCAATAGCAACGCGCGACAAAATGACGATCCTTGGAAATCGTCAACTTTTCGCTTGCATTAGCAAATAGATAGACCTACTTTGTGTATCATTTGTAGGAAAAATATGTTTAATGTGCGAAAAATGTATTTCTCCAAGATTATTGGTAGTAAAAGAGAGAACGTTAAGCTTTAATCCACGTTTTGTAATGACAAATTTGTCATTTCGAATAATTGTGTCTCAAGAGATTTAAATTGTACGTTCATTTTCGTTTTTTATTTTAAATTTCATATTTCCACTAATTTGTTTGTGTTTAATTCAATATTATTGACTCTAGCTAATAATTGAACAGACATTCCTACTATGTGATTAGATAATCCTATTACGTACATACATACCAGCAGTTTATTATAAACCCTATTTACATCACGAGTGATCACGATAAAAATGCTTGCATGATATTTCATATCGCCATTCTTATCGCCAGGAAAATAGACTTTTTGAATAATAAATATGCCAATGTGCAAAACTTAATAATAATAATTTATAACTTATTTAATAATAGCTTGATTAGTTTACATAATAAGTTATTATACAAACTTATGAAGCTACTTAATGATTGTGATTTATTTTAATTTTGATAAAAAAATATAATAACATTTACTTATGTGTAAAAGAATTAAACAAATATTTTTGTCGGAATAAAACCCAATGGTATCTTATGAAAATAATATCCATGGAATTTAACAGTCGATTTAAGTTAATCTCATAAAACTTCTGTCATTATCTTGAATTTTATTTATTTTACTACTGCTTGGATAAGAACCTGTTTATGCCATTCATTAATTTAGTTGCGTTACATAATATAATTCATTAGATCACCTGTGATGTAATGAACTCATTACGTATCTACAAAAGAGCAGCTTAATATATCACAAATATTAAAAAATATATACCGTGCGAGCTACAAATATTATCATTAACGTTTGCTTTGCATCTAAGGCAGTAGAGCTTGGCAGTACAGCTTAATGCCCTCTTGGATGGAAATAAATTTTGCTGGCACGATACAAATATACATAGTTTTCTGTCTTACATCAACTCCACTGAAACGAATCAATAATCAATATATTTACCAATATAATGGATCAATATCAATTAATACAATTGATTAATCCTATTATACCCTATTATATCCTCTATCATTTAAGAATGCAATAAAAAATTAAATCAGGGAGATTTAATCGAAATTGATAAATTTTCGAAATCGAACCTTATTTTTCCTAATTTTCCTAATTTAAAGTTAACTCTTTATAACATTAAAACTTCAATTGTTGGAACTAATCTACTATGGAAAAATGCAATAAATAAATAATAATATTAACAATGGTCAAAGTCCAGGAATTCAAATTAATCAAATGAGCACCTAAATAGATTGATTTAGTCCCCGAAGTTTAGATACTTTAAATGAGGAAAATTAAAATTAAAAATTAGGTTTAATTTGGAAAATTTATCAATTTCGAAGAGTAATTGCTGGATCCTTTCGATATTTTGTACAGGATTCTAGAAAACTAAAGAAACAAATTGAAATATCAGGTTCTATTTCGAAAATTTATCAAATTTGAAAAATATCTGCTAGATAACTTTTTATAAATAATTGGTATAGGATTATAGAAAACTATACAAAAAAATGAAATGTCAGGTTCGGTTTGGAACATTAATAAAATTTGAAAAATATTTGCTACATCTTCTTCTTGGATTGCCATACTCGATGTCGAGCGTCGGCTATTTCCACGCATACGTCAGTGAACGAGTGTCTGTATCGTAGTTACAGTGACGTATGGCACCTACAGTTTAACGTCGGCTGCGAACGACTGGTTTTTGGGGAAACCTTTTGGGGAAAGAAAAAAATTGAAATATCAGGTTCTATTTGGAAAATTTATCAAAATCTAAAAATATTTGCTAGATAACTTCTTATAAATAATTGGTACAGGATTATAAAAAACTAAATAAAAAAATTCAAACATCAGGTTCGGTTTGGAGTATTCATATAATTTGAAAATACTTGCTAGTTAACTTCTTATAAATAATTTGTACAGTAGAAAACTAAAGAAAAAAATCGGGTTCGATTTATAAAATTTATCAAATTCGAAGAATATTTGCCAGATAACTTCTTAAATTTTAGAAATGAAGATTTTAGTGTATACACAATTTTATATTTATAATTTGCAACTTGATCAAATTTGAAGTACCTTATATATTTGTAAGTATACTTATATTTCCTATATAATTTATTAGATTATAGTCAAATTTTAAGGCAGACTAGCTTGGTGTATCACTAATTTTCATTATTGCATATTGCCTGTTTGCAAAATCAAAATTTATATATAAATTTATATTTTACGGATTAGATTCAGACTTTAGCGAGTTTTTTTAGTTTTAAGGCGATGATTGCTAATGCGTGTTCAGTAGCCTAGTAATGCAATTTTCAATCATAATTGAATATGTTATAGAAATATCAAACTCAGATGTAAACTAGTAATTTCAATATTACGCTGAGTGAGACTCGAACCTTCGACATTGATCACAAATCCTAGCCAAATCTTATCATGGTTTAATTATACGTTATTATAACACTCATTACAATTTGAAGAAATGAATCTTCGTATCAGCCTTTGAGAGCGGATTAGGAAACCGTCAGGTAAATGTTGGGTATTCCCATGCAATTACCTTATTGATGGCAATAGGATAATCCGAAGACTCCATTCGCAGAAGTCATTTCTTAACTCGTCTCAACAGAATACATCCAGTGCAAATCCATGGAGTTTTAAAGTTGCTAATGGCAGTAGAAATACCAGAAATAGCCAAAATATTGTCAGGACTTGTTTGATGAAACCGCTAGGTGTTAATGATTTTTTAATCTATAGTGCATTCGATTGTCACGCGTGAAAAATTAAAATTAGTTGGACAATATCAATTTCTATATCACTTTATAAACAATTGATTACAGCGACAACAGAAATCAATGTTATTTTATTTGTGGTGGAAAGGGTGTTTTTTGAGTCTTCAGCATGGTAATTATAAATCTAACAATAACCATAAAAAAAACAAGGAGAATAACCTTTTTTACAATACACATTTATTTATACTACTACTACTTTTAGTATAAATAAATGTGTATTGTGAAAAGGGTTATTCTCCTTGTTTTATTTAAAAACTTTCACAAGCTCCAATACTTTGATTGAATAACCATAAATCTGTACATAAATCTAATCTGAATCTCAACTTCGAAATTTCGATTTTGTTGCATTATGAACAATTATTCCATATATAGCACAAATATTTGCAATTATTTATTACATAATTGTAACGATTATTATATTGATATATGATATGACATATGGAATAGGCTATCGACTTACTTCTTTCCGTCTTTCGATTAATTTGGACTGAACATGAAAAATTAGTAAATTTGAGGTATGCTATTAAAGGAGTACTGAGTAATGATTGCCAGTTGTGGAAAATAGGCCAACAGTAAAGAGTTAAGTGCAAAGCACAAACAACGTCCACGTTAACGTTTGTTTTTCATAGTATGCATCTACTTCTTGCACATTTCTTCGCGCATCTCATGAACTATTATGCTGCTATTATAATAATTGTGAGCAGAATAACAGTTTTTGATTAATTTATGACAAATTACTGTGCTGAATTTCACGTCATGAACACGTAATAACGCAATTGAGCCTGCTGAGAGTAGACATATAATTTCCGCGAACGAATACATTAACGGTCAATTTATGTCCTATCAACGTAACAACTTCCGTTTCTACTTGAGAATAAGAAAACATCGTCTACTGGAAAACGTTTCGTCCGATTTGTTCAGAATTCGTGTAGTCGATCTGTAACTTTGTCACCACTTAAGTGCCATTCGTGTAAGGAGTTTCGCGTGCAGTAAACACAGGGATTCGCGACGTGTTTAAAGAACGGGAACCATTAGGCTCATTAGTAAAACACCGTTTACACGCATCCCTAAATCATTATTTATGCGTGGGCCTCGATGGCGTTATGTCCGGGCTGGACCCGGTGGTGTCCAGACGGAAGTAGCGATCCCACGGGGCCTGCCTCTTGTTAGTGGTTTTGGATGTATATAGGTGTCGGAAACCCGGCATTCCTTGGGGAACCTGGAATCCGCGCTATGTGGAAATGTTTTAATGATCTCTGGCCACCGGTAGTTGCGGCGGGGAGGAAAAAAAATTGCGTCCGCCATTAGGCTACATCATATTCTACTTAGGACAGGAAGAACAACGAGGATCGATTGCGGTATTAACATTTTGGCTACGTTATGGATGATGGATTCAAAGAGCTTCGGATTGCAAATCGATACGCGACATACTGTCCGTCTGCTGCTTAAATAGAACCGAACAAAACACCCCATCGTTATGCAGTAGCAATCTCAAGTAATGACCATTGGGTACACCCACGCTGGCTTTACAATAGCCCGGAATTGTGGACACTGGTCAATTCCCATGCAACGGGATACACTTCCTCATATTAAATATGTCATAATAACTTATTTTCTACGTTTCAAGCTCCTCTTGTGCAGAAAGCGCACGACATATGGGCAATAGGGCGGTTATTATGACCATAATAATACTCTTATTGTAGGTATTCTCGGTAACCGATAATAACGAAATCATAGTTGACTTGCTTATGCAAATTAGGCGTAATAAAACCTTCTGTTCGCAGATTTGCAGTTTACAACCAAAATATTTCTATGGGGTTGAAAGGGTTGCGCCCCACGTTTATTGGGTGCTCTTAAGACGGTGGCGCGGTCTGGAAATTCCGCCAGGATTAAAAGATGATGATGGAAGGGCGCAATCCACCCGGTTCTAGGAAGCGGAATGATCCACGCAAAAACATAATTTGTATCCATCCCGGGCGTCGCCTCTGCCGTATCTGTTTTTGGGCACATGTGCTTAAAATAATACATCTGCCAGGTTTCAATCATATTGACAGTTTACGGGCCGAAATCGGCATACTTCCAGAAATAACGAGCGGCAGCACAAAAAACAACAAACCAAAGGTCCCGAGCTTCCGACACAGTGGGGGTATGCGGAATCAACACGCCCGTGTTTTTCTAGTAATTATGGTAATGATTGGGGGATGATTTTTCAAATTTTCGCTCCAGAGAACTCATCTCGCCTGTTATTTACGTTAGTTAATGGCCATTGTGTATGTTTATTTGCAGAGCTTTAAAGAACATCAATTACACTTTAATCTTCACCTTTCAGTTTCATCTTCCACTAAAGTATCACCTTTTCAAACTATGATATTTGGTGATACAAAAATGAAACACGTTACTACGTTTTTTGTCACTTTAATTTTTTTGTTAAACACGACTGAAGTTTCGACCACAATTAGGTCATTCTCAAGTGATTCAAAATACAAGAATGCGTGTAATTGTGATCGAATCTGCAGTTGTGTTTAACGAAAAAATAAAGTGCTCATAAGTGTTTCATTTTTGTATCATCATTATTAATTATCACTTAGTAACGGTTTCCTCAATCAACTTTATTATGATATATGGCCCCAAAAATGAAATATAAGGTCGCAATGTCCTATCAAACAGAAATTAAAAACAAAACAAAAAATAAATTTAACTTTAACTAAAGTATTAAAAGAGCAATAATTTTTAATTAGTCCTGAAAATTCTGAAAAAATTTGATACATTTAATTTGAGTAAAAAGACCATTAGTATCACAGACGTGAGCCTCTTATTTCTTATTTGTAGAAAATATAAAATTTAGACTTATGTAGCTTAGATACCCACTTACTAGCAACACGAAAAGTCGCGAGTTCGAACCCCAAATACCTCTCAATTCTAGACTTATTTATATTTTCGTAGTTGTTCCTTCGAATTCGAATTCCTTGAAATTATTGTTATCGATCAATATTCTGTAAAATTCCACGTGTACACTGTACAGGTTTTTTATATTAAAATTAATTGAACATTTCAAAAAATAAATAAAACAAATAAATTTAGAGAAAATAAAATTTGTTGATAAAACCTGAAACTTAATAAAACTTGTACAAACATTAAAATAAAATATGCAATTCATTAAAAGCTGAATTTTGCACAAAAATCACTATTTCAAACTATGATATTTGGCCCCAAAAATACTAAAAAATAAAACAAAAAATAAATTTAACTTTAACCAACGTATTATTAGTAATTATTTTTATTAGTTCTGAAAATTCTGAAAAAAAACTGTTACATTTCATTTCAGGTTTTGTAAAAAGACCATTAGGATAACAGACGTGATCCTCTTATTTCTTATTTACAGAAAATTTAGACTAATGTAGCTTAGATACCCACTTACTTGCAACACGAAAACTCGCTAGTTTGAACCCCAAATGCCTATCAATTCTAGACTTATTTATATTTTCGTAGTTGTTCCTTCGAATTTGAATTCCTTGAAATTATTGTTATCGATCAATTTAGTGTAAAATTCTAGGTGTACACTGTACAGGTTTTTTTATATTCAAATTATTTTAACATTTCAAAAAATAAATGAAAAAGTACAAAATAAAGAAATTAATAATAATAATAAAATTTGTTGATAAAACCTTAAACTTAATAAAATTTGTACATACATTAAAATAAAATATGCAATTCATTAAAAACTGAATTTTCCACTACCATAGTAAGTATTATAAGTAAGACACAAATAAATATTGGCAAATAAAACACTAGGAAATGCTAAAACATAAGTGTTACTACTCTACAAAATATTTTTTATCGGATGATCTATAACCTTAGATGTTATTTTGTGACTTTGTGTTTTAAATATGTATTGGATTTCGTATTTCGTATTTTATACTTTTATACTTTATACTTTTTTATACTTTATGACCTGTGTTACGATTTCGTATTTCGTATTTTATACTTTTATATTTCATACTTTTTTATACTTTATGACCTGTGTAAGACGTATTTGTCAATAGCACCAATAAAGATTATTATTATTATTATTATTATTAGGTTGTTTGAGGGCCACTCCATTTCAAGTCACCCCATATAAATAAAATGTGTTTCTTAACATTCTTTTATTCCCCCTTTTTTTCATGTATTCCCATGTATTTCATGTATTATAGCTAATTAAGTTCCTCAAAAATAAATTACTTCATTTGGTTTTATTGGCGTAAGCAATATTCTCTTCACCATTCATTTATAGCATATTTCGTCCTTTCGCAGAGATTTGAACTGAAGACCTCTGTATCAGTAAGCAAGCAGTTAACTGCAGAGGACGTAATTGTTATTATATAAATTTTAGATTTGTATAGACTGACATTTCTAACATCACAGTAAACTTCTAAAGGAATTATCTGAAGTATTCCACAAAAATATTAAATCATTCGAAATTCTTACACTAAAATCAAAACCATGATTTTTTTCTAATAGATAATTAAGTTCCTCAAAAATATATTACTGAATGTGCTAGAGAGCAAGTATTATAAGTAAGTATAAGCACAAAGAAATAATGGTAAATAAAACACTAGGTTGTTTGAGGGCCAATCCATTTCAAATCACCCAATATAAATAAAATGTGTTTGTTAAATTTTTTTATTCCCCGTGATTTTTTTTTTCATGTGTTCCTATATATTATAACAACATGTATTATAGATAATGAAGTTCCTCAAAAATATATTAGGTACTTAATTTGTTTTATTGGCATAAGCACTATTCTCTTCACCATTTATTTATAGCATATTTCATTCTTTCGCAGGGATTTGAACTCAGGACCTCTGCATCAGTAAGCAAGCAGTTAACTGCAGAGGCCGTAATTGTTATCATATAAATTTTAGATTTGTATAGACTGACATTTCTAACATCACAATAAACTACTAAAAGAATTATCTGAAGTATTCCACAAAAATATTAAATCATTCCAAATTATTACGCTAAAATCAAATCAAAAATTCGAAATTAAAGTTTTCCAAACTCTAAAAAAAAATTGTTTTTCATTGTGCATTCTTACTCACTGTAATTATAAGGGTAAAAGGGTAAGCATAAAGATACAAAATCAAAACAATCTGAATTTCAAAAATTTGCAATCCAACATTCATGTGGCGTCTAAAATTTGATATTTTCAAAGTTGCCGAATATTTATACCGTGGAAAATTTTCTTTATACTTTTATTATTATTTGCAGTGACATATATAGACAAAAAATCAGCAGAAACTCAGTTACTCATTTACATTTGGCAATTTAAATGGCCCCTAATTTGGTTTTATTGGCGTAAGCACTATTCTCTTCACCATTCATTTATAGCATATTTTATTCTATCGCAGGGATTTGAACTAAAGACCTCTGCATCAGTAAGCAAGCAGTTAACTGCAGAGGCCGCAATTGTTACTATATAAATTTTAGATTTGTATAGACTGACATTTCTAACATCACAGTAAACTTCTAAAGGAATTATCTGAAGTATTCCACAAAAATATTAAATCATTCGAAATTCTTACACTAAAATCAAAACCATGAACTATTCTCTTCACCATTCATTTACAGCACATTTCGTCCTTTCGCAGAGATTTGAACTGAAGACCTCTGCATCAGTAAGCAAGCAGTTAACTGCAGAGGCCGTAATTGTTATTATATAGATTTTATATTTCTATAGACTGACATTTATGACATCACAGTAAACTTCTTAAGGAATTATCTGAAGTATTCCACAAAAATATTAAATCATTCGAAATTCTTACGCTAAAATCAAAACCATGAACTATTCTCTTCACCATTCATTTATAGCATATTTCATTCTTTTGCAGGGATTTGAACTGAAGACCTCTGCATCAGTAAGCAAGCAGTTAACTGCAGAGGCCGTAATTGTTATTGTATAAATTTTAGATTTGTATAGACTGACATTTCTAACATCACAGTAAACTTCTAAAGGAATTATCTTAAGTATTCCACAAAAATATTACATCCTTCGAAATTCTTATGCTTCAATCAAAACCATGATTTTTTTCTAATAGATAATTAAATTCCTCAAAAATATATTACTGTATGTGCTAGAGCATAATCGCATATAAATGTAACTCTTCCATTACTAAATTTGTAATAGTCACAAATCACTGATAATGTTAATATCACAAAAAATATATGTCATAGTTTTTTTTTGCGGATATTGATAAAATGGCGGTTAAAATACGATACGTTTGCAAAAAGTATTGAAGTTTGATGATAATTAAAGCCTAATTTTGAGCTTTTGGAAGTAACAAAACATCTTATTTCACTGTCACTTATGGGGATATATCTGTGATAGCTTCTTGTTTGCGGACTTGGCTTTGCACGAGCATGTAGAATGTTAGCCTTTTACTGAAATTCACTGCTCTATTACTCTATATGTAGTTGAGTCTCAGTCATAATTTTTTTGTGACATATTCCGCGCTTTTACTGAAATTTACTGCTCTATTACTCTAAATGTAGTTGAGTCTCAGTCATTTTTTTTTGTGAGACATTCCTATGTGTATAAAGAACATTCTGTAAAATGTTCACTTGTTTTCATTCCGTTGTTTCTTAGATATTGACCTGAGAAAATTGACGTTAAAAGGCTTTCGGCCATTTTTGAAAAGCTCTAGAAAACAAAGGAGTGCATTGTCAGGTCTAAAACTTATACTGCAGGTAGTTTTGTAAGTATTCAACATAGAAATAACATATTATTAGTGAGTCTAAGTTCCTTGATAAAAATGTATGGTCTTAAAAAGTAACGATTGATACATTTCTGTTAATGAAACTCTATGTTAATATATAAATAAAACACAATTGGTGTGAGTTTTACATAATATTTAATGTTGTACTACGACAATTGTTTCGCCACACAGTGGTTTTATCAGGCAGATGAAAACTGGAAACAATTGTCGTAGTACATTAAATATTTTGTGAAACTCACACCCATTGATAAATTTATTCCGAGTTTTTACAGAAAGAGTTTGAGACTCTTGTATGATAGAAAAATTTAAACAAAAAGCCCAAAGTTCATTTCATGCTGAACAAACTGGTTGAATTATTCTGATATCTTTTTAAATAGCTTGACAATTAAACTTTCCGTAAACTACGTTTTTCATTAAAATTGGCCCAACCACCATTTTAATAATGGCTGCCAGAAAAAAACTATGGCTTATAAAAAAAATTAAACAGTGTTTTGTGACTGTCTATCTATAGCGAACAAATGAAAAAAAAAACAGGGAAACAAAAAATGATGAGCAACATTGCCTGGGTGATTTGAAATGGATTGGCCCTTGAGTCTCACTGATTTATTGCTAATAACTGTAACAATTGCTTTACCACACTGATGATTCGGCAATGAAGCCACAACAATTGTTGTAGATATTAGCAATAAATCTGTGAAACTCAAACAATCTAGTGTTTTATTTACCAATTATACTATGGAGTTTCGTCAAGTATCTGCCTCATTTTCTTTTATTTCATTTATTTATTAGCCCATTTAGACACAAAAGTTAACATGCATTGGGTATGTCGATTTTCTCATCAATCTAATACAAGAAATATGTTGTCTTAATTTCCAAATGAAAATTTCAGCACGAACTGAAAACTAATCACAAATCAAATACTCCCAATGTTTACATGATCATGATGTAACCATGTACATTACTCGATAAGAAAATAGGAAAAACTAAAAATACCCCATCGATAATTTTCCCATAATTTGCAACTGAAAATGTAAAAACAGACTTAAAACTTGTAGTAATGAAATGGCTATTTGTGGAATAAGTTATTAAATGTATTTTTTTCCGTACTAGGTATGGGATTTTTGATGGTGGTGATAGCCGAGATTAAAAACATGCGGTGTACGTAAAAAAAAAAAGATTTCCTACGTGTTGCACACATAATTTTTTTCTACTAGAGTTTGAAATGTAAATTAAATTTGGATAATTTTAATATTTTAAAATTATTTCTAAATTAAATAGAGGAATCAAGATTGTTCTGCTTTCAATAATGAAGAGGTTAACGTAAATAATACCCCAATTTTTACTTCCACAAAGACCTGTTCTGGAATTTCATTCACGAATTGTGAACATGTTTCTGTTAAGATTTATAATAATGATAAAAAGTAACATGTACAATTTCAATAAATTGACTTATTACTTTTAATGTTGAAATATTATTTCCCCACTTGTTAGGAAATATTCCACTTCCCTAACTCAAATTAGTATTTTAATGTTGAAATATTATTTCCCTTCTTGTTAGGAAATATTCCACTTTCCTAACTCAAATTAGTATTTTAATGTTGAAATATTATTTCCGCACTTATTAGGAAACATTCCACTTTTCATAACTCGAATTAGTATTCAAATGTTAAAGTTTTCCAAACTGTAGTAGAAAAAGTTAGTTTATGTAAAAAATGACATACGGAATACTCACAAAATTAATTTGAGCAATCTAAATGTACTACTCTTAAAGAAAACGGGGAAAACTAAACACATTCTATCGATAGTTTTCCCTTAAACTGTAATTGAAAATTGCAGGACAAAGTTCAACCTTATGACACAGTACAATATTTTTATCAGTATCAAAATCCTAATACTCGCAAATGTTATATCAGTAATCTATGTTCATTACTCTATTCAAACGGGGGAAAACTAAAAATATGCACCCTATCGATAGCTTTCCCACAATTTTCAACTGAAAATGTAAAAACGAAGTTGAAAATTGTGAACTTTTCAATTACTGACGGAAAGTTAAATTTTTAAATAAAATAAAAATCCTTTCTTATTTTTGATTTTTGAAGAAATCCTTAGAAATATCCTCAGAATGTTTGTGCCGGTGATAGTTAAAAAGTTCGAAAATTCAAATTACCTGATTTTACAAATGAACAAATTTCTTGTTCGACACGGCATAATTCCCACCCTCAGTATAGTATATTGTAATTGTAAAATAGAGAAACGCATTTTTCGGCAAATCTGCATTTTTTTCTAATATGCACTGTTTCCGCGAAAAAGCATGCTTTAATTTGTGCGCATTAAATATTATTATTATTACAGGTAATTTGCTGTACGCCATTTTTCAAAATTTTAATTGCGGAGGTGCAATTAAATGCAAAAAATGATAAACATATATTTATGCATAAACATTTATTTATGCCTAAGGTTTGGCAGAAGCAATACCTAACACCCTGTATGTTCTGTTAAATTTTAGGAAGAGGGTTGTATAAGAATAGAAACTACTTTTCTAAAAAAAAGTACCCTCATCAAAATTTGGTAATAACGGAACCGCACGAAAAACGCCATTGTTGCCGCGCTTCGATCCAGCAATAAATAAATAAATAAGGGAATGACTGACGAGCCGCAGGCGAGTATGTCACCTTGTACAGCCAGTAAAAACCATTACCCGGAGTACAACGTACAATATTTTAATTGTTAAACACGAGTAATTAGCTTAATTAAGATAATAGCACGGTATAAAATATATCTGTCAGTGTCAAAATTATCATAAATACAATATCATAATTCATTCTATCAAAATAACCATTTTTTAGGCCCTCGTATAACTGTTTATGAATATTTGCTACATTGAACGAGCATATTTCCTGCACATGCATCCTCATTAACGCCCTCAAGGGTCCTTTAAAGATGCCCGGAAGTCGGGGATTGTTTGTGTGCCCTTTAAAAAGTGATATATGTCCATGAGCCACGCTCTCTTGAAATCCAGAGGAGGAATGTTCTAGCGCGAAATTAAGGAGACGGATTATTTTCCAGATTTACGACGCACCATAGCAATATCGTATTGCACATTTTCTGGCTGGGATGCTTTTTAGAATGTTTTAAGTGGCAATGACTCACATAAATCATAGTCAGTTATGTGATATCTCTAATATTTGCAAAATAAGCTATTCATGATTTGCAATATTTTTGAAATATACCAGTTCAAAACTGATCTTAATGCATTTGGGATATATAGCAGTTATAATATACCAGTTCAAAACTGGTTTTAATGCATTTGGGAGACCACAAAGCGTGTTGAAGCGTTGAAGCGTTGAAATCTGGAATTCGACAGTTTCCACGAAAACAATATAATGACAAATAGATGAATGGCATATTTATACTGTTAACCTGTAATATGTCATACGACTGAAGCAGCAGTTTTTAAAGTTGCAATTTGTAAGTAGTTTCTATAATAGCGTCCATTCATAACGAGCAGCAAATTACATAATTAGAAATCGTTAGGGCGTGCTTTTGTATATTACGCAATTAATAATAACCTGCTCAAATTACTACTTGCGGTGGCAATTAACGAGGCGCAATTTGGCTAATCGGCGTATCAATTGCTGCGGCTGTCGCGGCTAATGAAAGCTCCTTAATCCGGCGCCAATCGCTTCCTCTGGCCATTGTCCGAAAAATACATACATCACACACAATCCCGTATCGATTCCCGGAACGGAATCCCATTCATGAAAGCGGGGCCCTTTTTTAGTGCACTCAAAACCGGCCGATGTCATTCGAAAGATTAAGTGAGCGGAGAAGAAAAAAGTCGCAACGTGTACAAATGGCTGGGACCATTGTGATGGGTCCTCGGACTTAAATTCGGGCTTAAACTGACCAACACATGTTTTTTCTGCCAGCAAGTTTTAAAGAAGCAGCGGTCTGCAGCTGAAGACGCCGCCGTATATTATCCGCAAAGGGGAAGTAGGTGGACACCTCATTATTTCACTCTCCTTTCTTGACTGAAAAAAGCTAGTTTTTTGTGCATTCCAGAAATCTGTTAAGCATTAACACTTTGGAGAAAAAAGTATGCAAACATATGAGACCTAATATCGGATGTGACCCGTTTTATGTTTCATACTTGTAGACCTGCAGCAGCATACAAGAAGGTATTAATGAAGATGTATTACAACCAGAGATACGCCAGGTTTAAAATTACAACGTGCTTTATATTTCCGACACCTATTTAATCAATGATAAGGGGCATTCAAAACCATAAATTCAGTAGCGCAGTTACTAAAAATGAAGTAAAAGAAGGCAGTACTAAAGAAGGCAGAGCTTTGAATGTGTACAAAGAGTAGTGATACGTTTTATTTTTATTTTTTATTGATCAAATATGTTTAATAGTTTTAATACATAAGCTAAATTTTAGACTCGAAACTTTAGAATTTATTTAAATAAATCATTTTTTTCTACGACAGTGCGCAAAGCTATAGTTTCTAGCACAAGTGCGCAAAAAAATCAACTGTGCGTAAAACAAGAGTTCACACACAATTCATTCAGTCACCAATTAAAAAAAAGATAGTACGATCATGTTAGATGGTGCACTCAAGATAGTGCATCAAATGTTAGCTGTTTTTCATAATAGCTGTCGTAGAAAAAACTTGATATGATACATTTTCGTTAATTTACGTAGTGCTTTACGAACTTGTATCATATATAACTATTTAAGTTGTTTTAGCTTTCATCATATTATACCATTGACATTAATATTATACATGTGTAAAAATATTGCATTATTAATTAAAATACTTATATATTGATGGTTGTCAAAAGCTCATGTTAAAGCCTTTGTTTTTTTTTAATTTTCTTTTATCATTATTATTTTACTGTATGAGCAACTATAGAGTATGTAATACAAAAATTTACAAAAATTAAAATTAACAAAGAAGTTACTTTTCTATTAAATATTCAAAATTGTGCAAGCATTTGCGAATTCACTTTCCATCTGTTGCCCGAACGGCGTTCCCAGTAGAGAAAGTTGCTTCCGAGTATCAAAAACGGCCAAAAACTGACCCGTGTCCCAGTTTTGCGCAAAAGTGCGCAATAATGGACAATAAAGGGCCGTCATACTATATTACGGGGCCGTAAAGAATTCCTCTCTTCAGGAAAAAGTGAAACCGCTATTGAGGAGGAGGCAGTAAAAACGTTAGTCTTCATAATGGACGGCCATCGGCTACCGAAAGTCGTTTTGCAATTATGAGTTTATTGCGGGTGGCACAATGGTAAAACGGCATTTGGGTCACTGCATTATCTGCCTTTTGGAAAAAATCATGCCTATTGATGGGGATGGCCTTGTAACGTTAACACCAGGCGGTGTTTGTAAACGCAAGATTTCGTCCAGAAATTTGTAAATTTAATTGCCAGTTATTTCGAACTAGTAATTTATAGATTATTATACGGTTCAATTCGTATTGAAACTATCATTTTTCTACTCCTACACTTTAATTGATATATTAAACATTCGCTACCTGAACCTAAATGATAGTCATTTAGATTCCATCTTTTCATTAAGATACAAGTTTATCTAAAAAGCCAAGACAATAACAGATATAAAATTAATTAGTTTTGACAGCTGTGCATGGGGAATTGGTGATTCGTATTCGTATTTTGTTGTATTTCAATATAATATTATACCTATAAGTTTAATGAATTTTGACAGTTGGCTTTATTATTATGGTGTGTTGTAGAAAACATATTGTTAAATATATACAAATTATTGTTGTATATTGTATTAAATATAATGTTGTATATTTACTTTTAATAAATTTTTACAATTAAGAAAAAATAGTGTATGCAACTCGCATTTAATGGTTATTAAATGCTCGTTGCATAATATACTATCAATGATTATTATTATTCATATAAAATTACAGTTCGATTTCATGTTTTACAGGACTGTGTTTATTTCTTAATATGCGCATATGAACCTATATTTTTAATAATTTATAATCATTTATTTATTCACCAGAAAGAGTGAAAAACAAGTGAAAATATAAATAGCCTCTATTGGCTTAAATCAAACAAAAACACCTAATATACACATTGAAGACATTTGCAAAAATCTAATGTGGGTAGCATGTGATTTCTCCATGCACATTTATCAACAAGAAACATTAGTAGGTATTCAAATTAATGTTAATAGAATTTTATTTAGAAATCATTAATTTGGTTTGAAAATTTAATTAGGCTAAAATAGAGCTAATTTAATAAAATCATTTGGTGAAAAATTGAAAAATTGATGCTCAATTGTTTTTTTTCGATTACTCTAACTTGAGAGAAAATGTAGTTATAAATATTTATTTTCCAATGTAGAAACATTTTGAGGATCTGTATGCAGAAAATTTTTCATTAATCCTTCGGACGATTATTCGTGCTCTTAATACAAACCTGGAATAGACTTATGATGAACAATGCAAGAATCATCAAGAAAAACTGAGAAAAATATATTGAATTTTCCATCATTTGCATGTCATTATACAGGGTGATCTAAATTAAGTGTTCAACATTTGTATCTTTGTTATTAAAGATACAAAATTGATTAAATTAGCAAACCATTAGTAATTTTTATGCCCATTTAGATGGTTTGGTGAGAATTGCTTGCCGACAATTGCTCAAAAACAATTGATAGAAAACAAATTTATTAACAAGAAAAAATAGTAGGTATTCAAATTAATGTTAATAGATTTTTTTTTACAAATCATTAATTTGGTTGGCAAATTAAATTAGGTTAAAATAAGGCGAATTTAATAAAATCATTTGGTAAAAAATTGAAAAATCGATGCTCAATTGTTTTTTTTTTCGATTACTCTAACTTGAGAGAAAATGTAGTTATAAATATTTATTTTCCAATGTAGAAACATTTTGAGGATCTGTATGCAGAAATTTTTTCATTAATCCTTCGGACGATTATTCGTGCTCTTAATACAAACCTGGAATAGACTTATGATGAACAATGCGATAATCATCAAGAAAAAGTAATGAAGAACTGTGAAAAATATATTGAATTTTCCATCATTTGCAAGTCATTGTACAGGGTGATCCAAATTAAATGTTCAACAGTTGTATCTTTGTTATTAAAGATACAACATTGTTTAAATTAGCAAACCATTAGTAATTTTAACGCCCATTTAGATGGTTTGGTGAGAATTGCTCGAAAACAATTGCTCGAAAATGGCTCACATGGAATAGTCTAATGATGAACAATGCGAGAATCACCAAGAAAAACTAATGAAGAACTGTGAAAAATATATTGAATTTTCCATCGTTTGCAAGTCATTATACAGGGTGATCCAAATTAAGTGTTCAACATTTGTATGTTTGTTATTAAAGATACAAAACTGTTTAATTTAGCAAATTATTAGTAATTTTAACGTCCATTTAGATGTTTTGGTGAGAATTGCTTGCAAACAATTGCTCGAAAACAATTGTTCGAAAACAATTGCTCAAAAAATAGTTCCTCGAATGGAAAATTGCTCGAAAAATAGTTCCTCGAATGGAAAATTGCTCGAATTAATAAAATAAGTTAGTAAAAGAAAATCTATTATATTTATATAAATACAGAAATATGTAATTAAATGCATCAGATCAAATGTACTAGAATCAAGTTCTATGAAGTATGTTAGATTACGATAGGTTACGTTATTTTACGTAAGGCTAGGTTAGATTAGGTTAGGGTATGTAGAATCCTACCATTGTACTAGTAAGGGGTAAGTGTAAACAAATGTACACTACTTTGGCAGTACATGCATTTAATTAGGTAAGTAGGTACATATTTTGTATTTATATAAATTTAATAAACTATTAATAACAAAACTCTTTTACTAACTTATTTCATTATTTCGAGCAATTTTCCATTCGAAAAGTTGTTATTCGAGCAACTCGGCTTTCGAGCAATTTTCCATTGGAGGAACTATTTTTCAAGCAATTGTTTTCGAGCAATTTTCTTTCGAGCAATTGTTTTCGAGCAATTGTTTTCGAGCAATTCTCGCCAAACAATCAAATGGCCGTTAAAATTACTAATAGTTTGCAAATTTAAACAATTTTGTATCTTTAATAATAACAAAGTTACAAATGTTGAACACTTAATAAAATTTAATAAACTTTATTTTACTGACTTATTTCATTATTTCGAGCAATTTTCCATTCGAGCAATTGTTATTCGAACAACTCGGCTTTCGAGCAGTTTTCCATTCGAGGAACTATTTTTCAAGCAATTGTTTCGAGCAATTTTCTTTCGGGCAACTGTTTTCGAGCAATTTTCTTTCGGCAATTGTTTTCGAGAAATTTTCTTTCGGGCAATGGGTTTCGAGCAATTCTCACCAAACCATCTAAATGGGCGTTAAAATTATTAATGGTTTGCTAATTTAAATAATTCTGTATATTTAATAATAACAAAGTTACAAATGTTGAACACCTAATTTGGATCACCCTGTATAATGACCTGCAAGTGATGAAAAATTCAATATATTTTTCACAGTTCTTCATTAGTTTTTCTTGATGATTCTCGCATTGTACATCACAAGTCTATTCCAGGGGTGTTTGTGTTTTAAGAGCACAAATAATCGTCCGAAGGATTAATGAAAAATTTTCTGCATACAGATACTCAAAGTGTGTCTACATAAATAAAACAATATTTATAACTACATTTTCTGTTTACCTCTTGTGAAGTCTAAGTCTTCTTTGTCGTATAAGTTATTTATTAACTATTTCGTAGAGCAATTTTACTTCTTAAAATCTCGTGGTTTCCAGAAACGTACAAAATTCACTTTACAAACGTCCAGTAAAGTGAAGTAAAGTAACTTTACTTTACTTCACTTTACTGGACGATTGTAAAGTAACTTTACTTTACTTCACTTTACTGGACGATTGTAAAGTGAATTTTGTACATTTCTGGTTTTCTACTTAGAAGTGAAGTTATTAATTAAGGACTAAAGGACTAAGGACGAAGGAGGACGCTGTTCTTCGTTGCAAAGTATTTTGGAATAAACCCGAAATATTCATCCAGATGACAATTCAGAAAAAGCAGTAAATGCTAAAAAAATAACTATAGCTGATTTCAACGGTTTAGAGTTTACTGCAAAAGTTGGCATTGGAAGGACGAAGTTTTGAAACTCGAAATTTCGTTTTTTTCAGTAATTTATACAATTGTACAATGTACAAATGTCTATTGAAGGTGACCACGTAGTGGTTGAAATGTACTTTTAGAGAAATAAATGTCGTTGTGAAAAAGGATAATTTGTTATTTTTCTTTAAGTATTTACACAATTCACTTTACAATCGTCCAGTAAAGAAAACTAAAGTAAAAGTATAGTAATTAACGTTATAACTCCGGGAACTCATATTTTACAGTATAAGTGGCACGTCTAACAAGCTCGAAAAAATTTGAAATTCGAAACAAGTACTGTAAAAAGAGTTCACGGATGAATGTCGTTATGTATTTTACTTCGTCATGTGTCAAATTTCGCATTAAAGAAACATTTAAATTAATTTCATAATAATTTAGCAAAAGCTCCATATCTAGTTACATTTTCGGAACATGTTTGGTAACTTTGGCAACAACATTTTACAGGACTAAGTCGTTTTTTTGCGTTTTTCCGGACTGAAACTGTTGATGTAAAGTATTGGAATGTGAACAGGATGAAATAAATAGTTATTTACTGAAGGGTCAGGAAAATGATCCATTACTTGCGAGGAGCCACAGTCAAATACGAGGCACTCTATGCCGAATATTTTACAGGGCTCCGTGAAAAGTAAGAAATTTTACTGACGAGTTGTGTGTTTGTGTTTGTGACAGACATATAGTCATTTTATTATAAGTTTGTTCAAGGGTGAACGTTAATCACATCAGACTAGAATCAAACATACTTTTTTGTATATAAAAAAATGCTGCGCTGTTTCTTTGTGAAATTTATGAGGGAAACCTTTAAAATTTAAACGTTACTGCTAAGGTTTTTTGATTCGCAATATACCTGATTGTGACAGACATATAGTAATTTTATTGTAAGTTTGTTCAAGGGTGAACGTTAATCACATCAGATTAGCATCAGACATAATTCTTCGTACACAAAAAATGCTGCGCTGTGTCTTTGTGAAATTTATGAGGGAAACCTTTAAAATTCAAATGTTACTGCTAATGTTTTTCGATTCGCAATATACCAGATTTTGACAGACTTATAATCATTTTATTGTAAGTTTGTTCAAGGGTGGACGTTAATCACATCAGACTAGCATCAAACATAATTCTTCGTACACAAAAAAATGCTGCGCTGTGTCTTTGTGAAATATATGAGGGAAACCTTTAAAATTACTTTGTGGGATTGCGTTGCAAGAGAGTGTGGAAGCTGAATTCCATTTGCTTGCGTTCGATAAGGCGGTGGCTGTAAAAATGAGTATCCAGAAAAAGTGAACGACAAGAATATGATTTATTTGTTATTCCACTATGTCTGCAAATATATTGTTCAAAAAGGGGGGCGAGGAAGAAAGGAATTACGTATAACTCAATGCTGGCTTCCCTCCAATATATATACCGAGTGACAGTCGCCGATATGTTTTAGTATCGAACGGTAATAAAATCTAAAATGGCCGGCGCGCGAGATGCGAGGGTTGTTCATCTCACCCCAGCGGCATCCCCCTAGCCATGACTCATTGCGGGGGTGGAAGGTCTCGCCCCGCCGCAGATGTATCGGTGCCGTTCAATTAATTTTATACAGGTACGTAAAAACGCGCTTTCGCCCGGCGCAGCAATATCGGGTGGCTTTTTGCCAACCCCCGCTGACCACCGCGCCAACCCCGCGATTTACGGCCTGTGACAAAACGGCCGTTTTACCTGCTTTTACCTGCGCAAATAAAAACCGAACCCTTTTGAGTGGATGCCCACTTTCCACGTTTTCATTACAATTATTCGGCCTTCATAAACACGATTTGAATACGGTCAGGGGAAGAGGTAAAAGTCAGGGCCGTTCTGGAAGGGATTAACTTTTATGAATATTTATGCCGGCCCATAGCGAAAATTTAGGCACTTTGCGCTTTATGGCCGTTCTGTTATTGTACAACCCCCGAAAATTACCGAGAAGCCAAATTTACATCAGGCCTAAAGTAAACTCGCCAGTGGTGGAAGAGCTCACGTTTTTGCACGATTTCTAATTTTTTCGTCGCACACAAAAACGAATGTATCAACCCTTCCATTTCGCCCCCTCATGCCGGCGCTTTTTCCCCAAAAACCCTTTTCACTCGAGGGCCTTTACCGGACCCCGCTGTTTGCTCTCCTCCAGTAACAGTACATTATTTAGGAGCGTGTTCGAAAATTGTTGGTTTTTGTGCTTCCAAAGACTGGCCGATATCAATATTTAAACATTTACTCACCATTCGAGAGATAGTACTTATCGTACATTTTTTTTTCATTTCCGAGAAAACCACAGACAACGTGTTCGTTGTTGGCGTCTCGCTATCACGCACGACGCATTGGATACACAAGAAACGCAGTCCTTTTTAAACACAATTAAAAATTCTTTCAGCGAGTTTTCATAGATAACACAATGTAATAAGAATAGTAATACTAACGCACATATAGGCCTAAATTAATTCGAGCAGCTTACCTATGACTCAGTGGCCACTCGTGACAAAAAAGGGGGGCATTCTGCAAATTATACCTTGCCTGTTTTTTGTATGTTAACTCAAGTATACGACTTTCAGGAAACCAAATTTGTCGATGATATTTCATCATCGCAAGAATATTTTAAAATTACCACACTAGCTGAGATTTTGCCGATATATTAGTGACTTCGCTGCTAAAATTGCCAGACATGCTTTTTTTAATAACTTTAGTTATTTCTTTATAACAAACCTAAATAAATGTTCAAAATTTCTTCAAAAGTTCCTTTATATAACACAGCAATGAATTAGGTTGCTAAGAACAATAATTTAATAATTCTTGTAGACTAAGCCACAGCAATTAATTAGATTGCTAAGAACAATAATTTATCAGAGAAAGGTGACAATCTTTATTAGGATATTAGTCCTGGGCCTTTCTGCCTAATAATTTATCAATCCAAGAAATATTACCATAAAAATATTACTATAAAATAATAAATATTATTTTTAGAGACAGCAGCATCAATTCAAAACCTTTGCAAAATTTAATAGTTTACAATTTTTTATAAAACTTATCTATTTTTGTTATAGTTTCCTCCATTTTATCTAATTTTGCCATTGTCATTATGTTGTTGTTAAATTCTTCAGTAAGCTTGACCTAATGAAAGTCTGATATTAATTGTTCCTAATAATGCTAATTCCAAGTTTCAAAACCTTCACAAAATTTAATGTAGTTTACAATTTTTTTATAAAACTTATCTATTTTTTCTCGCTTACATAAAAACTTTACATAATAAACCCTACTACATATTATCTATTTTGTTATAGTTCATTTTGTTAAAAGCCGACACATTTTGTTTACATACTTTACCTCTCCCCAGAAAATAATCTGTGGGCGCCCATGATTATTATGTAATACAATAACTTAATGTTACGCTTGTGACTATCGATTTGTGTCATATCGTGTAATTGACATTGATGGGGGTGTGCGTTTTGTGGGTCGCTTCGTGTTTTAGCTGCATTTTAGGTAAACCATCATGAGGGCAAAGGTGATGTCAATCATACCTATGAGTGACTGACACGACCTTTAGCATGTGTTTTAGAGATTAATAATAAAACGGTTCTGATGAGCAATTTGTGTAAATGCCAAACGCGCATTTTTAAATGAATACGGTCGAATCATATCTGTAATTGTGTATTCAGACATACAAATGTATGTATGATATACTGACAAATGTCAGTAGTTTGTGTTATGTAATAATAATAATATTATAATAATAATATCTAATGGTCCTTCACCTATAACTATATAATATACAGGGTGAGTAAAAAGAAAGGAACCTCCCTTGTAAATCTATCTGCTGGTCCTTCACGTATAACTATATAATATACAGGATGAGTAAATAGAAAGGAACCTCCCTTGTAAAGCCTTTATTTTTGTTTTCCGAAAAAAGTTTGTATGAATAGTTTGACAGGTATTTATTTGCCACAATTTTAGATTTTCATTTTTTTCTACTGCTCCTTTACCTATAACTATATAATATACCGGGTGAGTAAAAATATAGGAACCTCCCTTGTAAAACCTGTATTATTGTTTTCAGAAAAAAAGTTTGTATGAATAGTTTGACCGGTATTTATTTGCCACAATTATAGACTTTCATTTTTTTCTATTGCTCCTTCCCCTATAACTATATAATATACAGGGTAAGTAAAAAGAAAGGAACCTCCCTTGTAAAGCCTTTATTATTATTTTTTGAAAAAAAGTTTCTTTGAATAGTTTGACAGGTATTTATTCCCACAATTTTAGTCTTCCATTTTTTTTGTGACGCGTCACATTTTGAGAATAATGTCATCGACACTTTTTTAAACGGCAACCTAAGTTTTTCTATTAACAAATTTTATAGCATCAATTAACATAAAATTTATTAATGTTGTTTTAACAGGTTAAAATGTAAGAAACTTTTTCCCTAGAGCCTATATTATTTAAAAGTTCATCGACACTGTTTCAAACGGCAACCTAAGTTTTTCTATTAACAAATTTTATAGCATCATTTAACATAAAATTTGTTAATGTTGTTTTAACAGGTTAAAAAGTAAGAAATTTTGTGCTCAATGTCTTTATTATTTAAAAGTTTTTAACAAAAGTTAGACAGATAATTATTTGCCACAATTTGATGATTTACATTTTTTGTTTTGTGACGCGACACTTTTAGACCATGACGTTATCTTAACATACGTTTCCATTAGCTAATTTTATTTAAGGTTCTTTTAATAAGTACTTACTGGTATTTGTTTATTTATTTTATTATTTATTTTTATCGCCTAACTAGTTTCGGTTATAAAAAACCTTCTTCAGAAGGATATGTATTTAATGTGTATATATCCTGAACTTAATTGAATTGTATTTGAATTTTGAAAGTTATAGATGGCTAATTTGAAGTTTTATTTTATTTTATTATGGTTTTTTATAAACGAAACTAGTCAGGCGATAATAATAAATAATAAAATAAATAAACATATACCAGTAAGTACTTGTTAAAACAACCTTAAATAAAATTTGTTAATACAGAAATATGTTAAGATAACGTCATGGTCTAAAAGTGTCGCGTCACAAAATAAAAAATTTAAATCATTAAATTAAGGCAAATAATTATCTGTATAACTTTTGTTAAAGACTTTTAAAAAACTTTGTTATAAACTGTTTTTCTTAAAGTAGTAATAACGGCACCAGGGAACAAGTTTATTACTTTTTACTCACTCTGTATACTAAAATTTACATAAATAAAAAACTTTGTTAAAAACATTTTTCTAAAAGTAGTAATAACGGCACTAGGGAACAAGTTTATTGCTTTTTACTCACTCTGTATACTAAAATTTACAAAAATAAAAAACTTTGTTAAAAACATTTTTCTAAAAGTAGTAATAACGACACTAGGGAACAAGTTAATTACTTTTTACTCACTCTGTATACTAAAATTTACATAAAATTTATTTAATACATAACTTGTATAATCAATACATCAACTACTCCTCGTGGTAATCGAAAGAAATAAGATAACGGTAATAACGGTTGATATTAATGATAAATTATTGGAGAGAGAACTAATCAGCTGGCAAGGGACATAATTCTCAATCAAAGATTAATCAAAGATCAACAACCACATTTCATACTTATAAACCTGTTTGTTGTAGCAAAACTTTAATAAGTCATTTGTGTACAGAATGATAAGAACTAATAAATGCTAAATGCAAAGGCTGTAACTATAAACTGCGCTAAACTGTATTTTAATAGACCTAATAAGCAACAGTTTCATGAGCTTTACATTAAACTGCCGAAAAAATATTATTTGATAGCAAATATTCTTATGATTTGCCATAAATCCTAGGTAACTTACTCAAGATATGATTTTATAAACAAAAACAATTTTGAACGGGAAATTGTTTTTTGTGAAGTTGAAGTTCATTTTTTCTGAATTTGATGTTACTATGTATGGAATTGAATTTTTATTATACTTATTTGAAAACACCTTGTTATCATCTATTATATGTATGCTCCAAATATTACAAATGATTAATATAGTACCTAAGTGGTAAATGCTAGGTAACTTATTCAAGATATGATTTTGTAAACAAAAACAATTTTGAAAGGGAAATTGCATTTTGTGAAGTTGAAGTTCATTTTTCTGAATTTGATATTACTATGTATCGAATTGAATTTTTATTATACTTATTTGAAAACACCTTGTTGTCATCTATTATATGTATGCTCCAAAATTACAAATGATAAATAAAGTACCTAAGTGGTAAATGCTGGGTAACTTATTCGAGATATGATTTTGTAAACAAAAACAATTTTGAACGGGAAATTGTTTTTTGTGAAGTTGAAGTTAATTTTTCTGAATTTGATGTTACTATGTATGGACTTGAATTTTTATTATACTTATTTGAAAACACCTTGTTATCATTTTTATTATACTCATCTGAAAACACCTTGTTTTCATTCCTGTTTACAATGACGTAAAGGTGGCATTTTCAGAACAGTGAATTTTTAATATACTTATTTGAAAACACCTTGTTATCATTTTTATTATACTCATCTGAAAACACCTTGTTTTCTTATTTATTGTACTTATCTGAAAACACCTTGTTTTCATTCCTGTTTACAATGACGTAAAGGTATGCCACCTTTACGTCATTGTAAACAGGGATGAAAACAAGGTGTTTTCAGATTAGTATAATAAATAATTTCAGAACAGTGTACGGAAAATTTAATTGATTTTACATTTCCTGAAATTGATTTCTCTGAACTTCCTTCTACTTTTTTTTTAAATTGATATTACTTTTTCTGGAATTGAAGTTGTAAAGGTATAGTTAAATTATTTGCTTTTATCCTAGGAAACATTTCAGCATCGTTGCAAACAATACTTGATTATATCTTGAACAGTTTCATTTTACATTATACAGATCGAAGGCAAAATCGATTGCAAAATCAAAATCGAGAATCTGGACGACAATAGTTTTATTTCAAATGTATTAATTACATATTAATGTATACAATTAATGTAATTCCATCGGCGCTTGACAATATGCAATATCTTAGAAACGGGAACAAATGTGTACAATTGGCTGCATATAGTACGATCCAGTTATAATATATTGTGTGGCATGAATATTACTGAACATCACTTTTTACACTACTGCTATGGTTCATGCAGCAATAAAAGTGTAGAGATAATAATAATAATAATAAAAAAATTATAAGAAATAATAATAAGACCACCAAGACCATCAAATTATTCAATTTGTGAACGACATATTTAAAACCAATAAAGATCGATGTTAATCATTATTTAAAGTTGTATGTAGTATTAAATACTTACTGGTAACCTTTATTTTTATTTCATTTTATTATTTATTTATATCGCCTGACTAGTTTCGGTTTTATTAACAAACCATCTTCAGAGGCATATTTATTTTACTATGTACAGGTAGATATCCTGATATTATTTGTATTAATTTTTAAATTTTTATAGCTACAGATGTCTGATTTGAAGTTTTTATAATACTACAACCTTAAGTATAAATAACAGGTAAATATAGATAAAACCTTACATTTAATAAGTATTGTTGAACTTGTCTCATTCATGGTAACATCAAACAATATTAAATATTTCCCTGGAAGAGAATCGAACTGATAAGTATTTATAAATGTGAAGAGTCCCTTACAGAGCTAATAATGGATTGTGTCAATTGGAAAATGAGCAGATTCCTCAATAGTAAAATTTTGAAAACGTATAAGCAAATTTTTTGGGCAAACAAATCCTATTTCAAGAAAAGTTGTTTTTTATAATTCGTAACCCGTATTACAAGAAAACTTGTTATTGATAATTTGTAACTATAATTGATACACACTCAACAATAAAATATACATTTTTGAATTTAACTGAAAGTATAGATATAAATGAAAAAAGTTATAGAATGTTTTGTTAATAGTTTTGGAATATTTTGGGAATATATCCCTTTTTTAACCTACTCATTGAATTATAGATCTGATCGGAATGAGTAGAAATTCAAAACTTATACTACTTATATTAATATTTAAAGACGTTAGGGGAAAAGGGAATGTCATAATTTAAAAAAAATGAATTTGAGTTAGTCAAAACACTGAAATTATAAAATCTGAAGTTTCAAGTGCATACCAGGCATACTATTACTAGCCAGTTTTTGTGTAATCACTACTCAATTTTAGGAAAAACAAGATTTTCAGAAATAAACAAATTCACGAGGAACAGAAGTAATATAAGTTTTAAAAGCAGTTTGGAAAATATTGTAAATTTATTTTGTGGCAATTATGTGGGGGTATCAATATCGAATATTGTATGTAATACGTAATAGTAGAAACAGTTAATAAATATTCAACAATAATTCGGTAAAAAATACAAAAATACAGATAAAGATCTAAATATGTGTCTCTTTAGGTATTCCTTAACACAATTGAATATGAATTTGTTAAAAGGACGAGTCATTTTTTCGTCTGATATGTTTTTTATCGCGTTTACTGTTCTTCGTACATAAAGTTACAAATTGATTTAAAAAGGTATCAGTTAAATCAGTACTAAATATTGCGTTAAGAATAAATATGAAAATTGAAAAGTTGTTTTAGATATACATATGTTTAAACAAATAAATACATTGTTTCTAATCAATTTTCCAATAATAAGACTTCGATGACTCGTGCCCTTTTAATAAGTTCTAATTCAATTATTAAATTTATGTGCCAATGTTCAGTTGATAATGAGACAATAAATCTCAGCAAATTATGATATAGTTATATTGGTTCAGTTGATAATGAGACAATAAATCTCAGTAAATTATGATATAGTTATACTTAGTTAAATTAGTTAGCAGTAATCCCACATGTAGTTCCTTACATTGAAAGCAGAATTTAGCTAAATTGCCAATTCCATATATCATGTATCATATGATATGATCAATGTATGTTATGTATATTATATTTATCATGAATGTAAATTATGTATATGTAATAAAAGTTCATACTACATACTATAATCTGTAATTTTCCTAAATGTCAGTGTTTGTACAATTAAGTTTCTGTAAGCACAATAAAACTCGACCTTCCTTGCAAATTAAAGCCCTGCCCAGGATATTCAAATTTTTAGCATGAAAGTACTTACGCCTAATTTCAAACACACCCAAACGACTCCACGGGACATCGTAGCGAACTAACTCCTTTTTGTCTCTTTTTATGGCAAAGTGAAGGAAAGTCAATTGGGGTTATAAATTCCGTGCTATTCGGTTTTATTGACAAAGGGTTTGCCTTTTCGACCTGGACAGATTTATTGCCCCCCTTGTCCTCGGCAGAAACGGAAATTTCGGCTCAATGTGGTATGCAAATGTCCAGCAAAGGCAACCAGAAGAAAAAACAAAATGTGACGTCCAGACGCAACCATAAAACGCGGTTAACTGAAAAATTGCTGACGAGGGATGAAGCTTCCAAGAAATTTTGGTGACCACTTTTCTTTCAAAGTCATTTCTGAATAGTAGTTTAGAAGAAGTAGTGTGTAGATTTACAAAGCAAGGCTTATATAATAAAGACCATAAGTTTTATACGAGTAGAAAATTAAATAATTTATGATAAAATTAACTGTAACTTTCATTGCAATTGAACAAATTGTAAAAACATTGCAATTAATGCAATTATTAATTGCAAATCAGATTAGTCAATTCAATATCACTAAACGCTAATTGTAATTCAGATTAATAATAATAGTAATACAATATTTTATTCACTTAGCTGTTTTTCACAGATGTAATAAGTCAGTCAATGAGAAACAAAAGACAAAAACAAAATATAGTTTTCATTTATTGTACACCTGATAAAATTTCTATTATTTCTATCAAAACCTTAATGTTTAATTATTTATTATTACTATTATTTGTACATATCTCACAAAGTTCCAACTATAATTCGCCAAGTGTTAAATGTAATTCTGATTTGTGATTAATTACTCTCTTGCTCCTTACTTTAGTATTATATAATAACAGTATGATATCATATGTGATATTAATCTAACTAATCCTAACAGTGAACAGTTTTAAGAAATACTGAATATATTACTCGTTAAAAAAAGTAAGCTGGTACAGTTCGCTCTAAATCTGTTTGCTTGGTGATAGAGAGATGACAAAACATGTCTAACAAGAAATAATTAATCTGTACTACTAACCCAAACAATAACCGTGTTATATATGTATTTGGTAACTTAGAAGTTGAAAATCGAGTGCAATTCACGAAGAAATTGTCTATGTAAATAATTCATGTTCAATTCTGGAATTTGCGATTTCGTTCATATAACTCAATATGCAAGATATATATATATATATATATATATATATATATATATATATATATATATATATATATATATACTTATGTTATTATGTTAATATTGATGTGTATGGTACTTAAATAATCGTATTCGCATTAAATAAAATTAGAAAATAAATATATTTTTTAAATATTTATACATATTTATATATATATATATATAAATAAAATATAAAAATATTAGAAATTGAGAAATTAATTGAAGTCGTTATACACAACACTGCAAGATTTTTTTTATTAGCGCTCATATTTTTTAAACTAATGAATAATTTTGTTCATATTTATTCATATTTTGTACGGTTGATAGGCCTCGTGGAAACAATTAAGGCCTCATATTAAAATTAATAACTATATCTTGAAAATAAATATTAAAGTACATTAGTTTCGATCAGATTACGAATTTGAATAGAATATTTTAATACATTGATTATGGAAAAACATGTTATTGCATTAATCGATGTATTAAGTACAAATATTATGAGATACATAAGTATATCTAGTGAAATCGAATTTTATATGCAATCAGGTTGTTAGCAGGTGCAATTAAAAAAATATGTTATGAAATTTACTTTACACATTACTATTTCTCATGGATGTGTAATTTAAGATTATCATTTTTCTACTTGCGTAGTTTAATTCAAAAATTATGCAGAATTTAATCAGAATTATTATTCAAAATAGGAAACAAATATTCAATACGAAACGTATTTTCTATCTAAGGATGATAATAAAAAAAAGGTAACACTTCTGAAACTCTAGGAGATCAAGGTTTTAAGGTTGTGGTTTGTGTAAATTTTAATGTTTATACCCATCAGGACAAGAAATGTAAATTTGTTGCAGTTTAAGGTAAAAATATAAAATAAATAAAAATATATTGATATACAGGGTGTTAATACTAAGTTGTAACACCCGAAAATGACAGTTAGAACTCATTGAAACAAACAACTTTTCTTAGTTAAAATTTTTGAATTGGAGCTCAAGTTCATAGTTATTGGCGTTCTTTTGTTTTTCGAAAGTTGTTTGTTTCAATGAGTTCTAACTGCCATTTTCTGGTGTTACAACTTAGTATTAACACCCTGTGTAGTAAAATATATCCAATATATTTTCAAATTTCATTGATTCTAAGGTTGAGAAGTATAAAATCTAGTAGATCAAGGTTAAAAAATTGTGATTTGTGTAAATTTGAACCTTTGGGTGAAATGTTTGTAAATTTTATTGATTTAAAGGTTTAAATAAATGGATGTAAATAAACATTATATAATATTATATTATTATATTAATGGTTATAAATTTCAATAATTTTAAGATTGAGAAGCATTAACTCTACTGGCAGAAGGTTGGTTGTATATATTTTAATGTTTCTTCTCAATAGAAGAAATATTTGTAAATTTATTTTGTTTTAAGGATTTACTATCCAATATATTTATAAATTTCAATAATTCTAAGATTGAGAAGAAACTCTTCTAGGTCAAGATTAAAAAGCTAAGGTTTGTGTAAATTTGAATAATTTTATGGTTCAGTAGAAGAAATGTTTGTAAATTTAATTGGTTTAAAGGTTTACTACCCAATATGTATATATTTAATTGACTCTAAGGTTGAGACGCACAAACTCAACGAAATCAAGGTTTCAACTTTGTGGTCTGTGTAAATTTTAATTTTTATATCCTTAAGGACAAGAAATGTAAATTTATTTCATTTTAAGGTTTAGGTACCAATATATTTATAAATTTCAATGATCCTAAAGTTGAGAAGTATAAAATCTAATAGGTCAAGGTTAAAAATTGTAAATTGTGTAAATTTGATTTTATGGGTGAAATTTTATAAATTTTATTAATTTAAAGGTTTTCTACCCAACATGTTTATATATTTCAATCATTCTAAGGTTAAACGTTAACGTTAAAACCTTGATCTCGCAGAGTTTATGCTTCTCAACCTTAGAATCAATGAAATATATAAACATGCTGGGTAGTAAACCTTTAAATCAATCAAGTTTACAAATATTTATTGTACTAAACCATAAAATCATTCAAATTTATGCAAATCAGAATTTTGAACTCAATGAGCTCTATGTGTTGAGCTGTATCATTGTGCTCTATGAGCACAACCTTCAAAATTCTGATTTGTGTAAATTTGAATGATTTTATGGTGCAGTAGAAGAAATGTTTGTAAATTTTACTGATTTCAAGTTTTACTACCCAACATGTTTATAAATTACAACGATTCTAAGGCTGAGAAGCACAAACTCTACGAACTCAAGGTTAAAAATTTGTGGATTGTGAAAATTCGAATGGTACCATTATTTAGTATACGAAAATAATGCAAATTTCAATGAATTTAAAGTTGAAAAATATATGATTTTGAAAGCTTCAGTGATTTTATGATTCCCGAACAGAATATTTTTATTGAACTACAAATTTATGCAAATTTAAAAAATCGTATTCATTTTCATCTTCAAGAGATATTTGTAAATTTTTATGATTTCGGGGTTGAGATATAAACAATTTTGAACATATTAAATATTTTATAGTTTAAAAATCGAAATATTTCTAAATATTTTAAAATTTTAATAGTTTTATGCTCGCGAAATAAAATATTTTAATGGTTTCAAAGGTAAAAACTCCATTTTTATGCTAGTAACAAAAATCTAATGGTGTCATTTAATACATAAAATTTATATAGATTTAAAAAAAAAAGAGAAACATGTCGTATTGAAAATTTTAATGACTTCATGATTCCTTAATAGAATATTTAAAATGAACTAATAATTCACGCATTAGTTTGTAATAATTAATAATTCTTCTTCTTTAGGTGCCATCTCCGATACGAAGGTCGGCAATCATCAAGGCGATCTTCACTTTTGAGACCGCATTTCTAAATAATTGGTTGCTAGTACAGCCAAACCACTCTCTAAGGTTTTTCATCCATGAGTTTCGTCTCCTTCCTATGGACCTCTTTCCTCTAATTTTCCCCTGCATAATTACTTGTAGTATTTGATATTTTTCTCCTCTCATGATATGTCCTATATATTCCAGTTTTCTTTGCTTAGTTGTCAGAATTACTTCTTTTTCTTTATTCATACGTCTCATCACTTCTACATTCGTTATTTTCTCTACCCACGAGATCCTCAGTATTCTTCGATATATCCATAGCTCGAATGCCTCCAGTCTCTTTATGTCGATTGCTTTCAATGTCCAGGATTCCATTCCGTAGTATAGTATTGATAGTACGTAGCATCTCATCATTCGAATTTTTAGATCGAGGTTTAGATCTCGGCAACTGAAAAGGCTCTTCATTTTAGAAAAGGAGCTTCTTGCCTGTTCGATTCTGATTCGAATTTCTTGGGAGCTATCATTATTTTCATTAATGGTTGTGCCTAGGTATTTGTATTCTCTTACCCTTTCAATAGGCTGGTTCTTTACATATACTCGATGGTTGTCCTGAGTTGTTTTAGTTATTAGTATGTATTTTGTTTTGTTTATGTTCAGTGATAGCCCATATTCTTCACTTTCTGTGACTATTTTATTAATTAGCGTCTGTAGGTCTTCGAGCGTTTCAGCTAAAAGAACCGTATCGTCGGCGTACCTCAGATTATTTATTGACATGCCGTTAATTTTTATGCCTATGTCTTGATCATCGAGTGCTTTATTTACTATGTCCTCTGAGTAGAGATTAAAGAGGGTTGGTGAGAGAATACACCCTTGACGGACACCTCTCTGTATTTCTATTTCTTCGGATGTTGTGTCTGCTACTCTTATTGCTGCCTTCTGGTTGTAGTAGAGGTTTGAGATTATTCTTATGTCTCTAAGGTCTATCTTTCTCTTTATTAGCGTATCTATTAGTTTGTCATGTCTAACTTTGTCAAAGGCTTTGTTATAGTCTATGAAGCAAACGTGTAGGTCTTGATTCATATCTAGGCATCTTTGCGACAGGACATTAAGTGCAAACAGTGCCTCCCTTGTTCCTAGGCCTTTGCGGAATCCAAATTGTGTGTCGCTGATGTCTGCATCTAGTTTCCTGTATATTCTATTATGGATCACCTTCAACAGGATTTTCAGTGTGTGTGCCATTAGGCTAATCGTACGGTAGTCGGAGCAATGCTTGGCACTTTTCTTTTTTGGGAGGGTTATAAAAGTTGATAGCAACCATTCATTTGGTATCACTCCTGTTGTGTATATGGTATTAATTATTTCTACTAGAATATGAATCTGGTCCTCCTCTATCAGTTTAAGAATTTCTGCTGGCAGTTGGTCTGGACCTGCTTGGAATTAATAATAAATGTATGCAAATTTCCATAGTTCCTAGATTTTTGTCCTCCTTCATGAGATAATTTAAAAATTTTTTGATGTAATGTTTAGATATCAATCAGTTTGGACATTTAAAATATTTTTCTGTTTGAAATACAAAATATTTGTAAATTTTTGATAATTTCAATGCGTATATTGTTGCAAAATAAATTATTTTAAATGCTTTCAAAGGTAAAAACTAAATTTTTTTGTCCTAACTAAAAAAATCTAATAGTGTTTTGATTTAATACAAGAACTATGAGTAGGTATGTAAATTTCAATCAATTTCAAGTTGAGAATGATATTGTTTTGAAAATTTCAAAGCTTTATTGCTACAAAATACAAACCGTTTAAATGGTTTCAAGAGTAAAAACCACCATTTTTTTGTTCTAATTAAAAAAAATCTAATAGTGTTATGATTTAATACAAGAACTATAAGTAGGTATGTATATTTCACTAAATTTCAGGTTGAGAAACATATCGTTTTGATATGTTTTATTGTTGCAAAATAAATTATTTTAAATGGTTTCAAAGGTAAAAACTACCATTTTTTCTACTAATTAAAAAAAATCTAATAGTGTAATGATTTAATACAAGAACTATAAGTAGGTATGTATATTTCACTAAATTTCAGTTTGAGAAACATATCGTTTTGATATATTTATTGTTGCAAAATAAATTATTTTAAATGGTTTCAAAGGTAAAAACTACATTTTTTTTGTTCTAATTCAAAAAATCTAATAATGTTATGATTTAATACAAGGACTATGAGTAGGTATGTAAATTTCAATAAATTTCAAGTTGAGAAACATCATTTTGAAAATTTCAAAGCTTTATAGCAAAATACAAACCGTTAAAATGGTTTCAAAGGTAAAAACTACCATTTTTTTTTTGTAATGAAATAGTATATAATTGTCTGATTTAATACACGAAATATATGTAGATTTCAATACATTTAAAGTTTAGAAACATATAAATTTCAATAAATTTCAAGTTGAGAAACATATCGTTTTAAAAATTTCAAAGCCTTATTGCTGAAAAATACAAACCGTATAAATGGTTTCAAAGGTAAAAACTAAAAATAATGTTCTAACGAAAAAGTATATAGGTAAGAAGTAGGTATATAACTTCAGAGCTTTTTTGCTGCAAAGTACAAATTTTCAAAGGTAAAAACTAAGAAAACGTGTTCTAATGAAAAAGTATATAGGTAAGAAGTAGGTATGTGAATTTCAATAAATTTCAAGTTGAGAAACATATCGTTTTGAAAATTTCAAAGCTTTCTTGCTGCAAAGTACAAATCGTTTAAATGGTTTCAAAGGTAAATACTACCTTTTTTTTCTAACGCAAAAGTATATAATAGTCTGATTTAACACACAACATATATGTAGATTTCAATACATTTAAAGTTTAGAGACGTATCGATTTGAAAATTTCAACGATTGTATGTTTCCCAAATAGAATATTTGAAATAAACTCAAAATTTATACGAATTTACAAAATTTCCCAGATACCTGTTATCATTCATGAAATATTTGTGAATATTTTAATGACTTCATGGCCAAGATATCGATAACTTTGAACATTTTTACTTTCAAAAGTAAAAATTTCAAAATTTCATGTATGTTGTAATGATTTAAATAATTTTCCAAATATATTGGAATTTTTCAATAATGCACGTTCTTATTTTTTAAATTTTCAATTTTTTCATATCAAAATTTTCAAATTTCAAATTTTTAGGTTAATTAACAATTTCCCATGGTTCACAAATTCATCCTCTTGAACATTTTATATATCTACAGATGAAAATACGAAATATTTGTTAATTTTTGAAAATTTGTCAGGGATGCGAAATAAAATATTGCAATTTTTACAGTTTTCCTGCAATTTTAATAAATTTCCACTATTTCCCAGAGTATTGTTAACCTTCAAGAGATATTTGTAAATTTAAGTGATTTCATGGTGTAGGTAACAATATCAAATAATATTGTTAAGATACATATTAAGAACTATTAAAAATATTGAGCAGTTTTCAATGTAGACTAAAATATAACACAAGGTGTAATAAATAATTAATATCACTCATCAATAATTTCAATTTTTCAGAAAATATGGAAAAATATATCAATAATATTTAGTTTTCGTAATACATTAACAATAACGTTGAAGTTATTTATCATAACTTCTTGATTTAAGTGATAATTTATGACATGATTTATTGATAATTTATAAGTAAATTATTGAACATTGGAAACTTGATCATTGTTTTCCAACTTTAGAATGTAGTTATTATTAATCATGAACTATCATCATGACGATAGTTCATTTCATACAAATTTCTCAGATTTAACATATTATAGTCGTACTGAGAAATGTTGTAACCAGAAATTTGTGAGGAAAATGTGTAAGAAACCAAACGAAAATGAGCAAGAAATGAATAAAAAATGTGTAAGATATTAAAAAATGTTTTACTAATAATTAAAGTTTTAGAAGGATACTTAATATTAAGTCTTTTTTTTAAGAAAATTGAAAGAATTCTATAGACATTTTCACTAATCTTTTCGCCTGATTATACTAAACTATTATACTAATATATATACTACATACTAGTATATATACTAAAACTAAACTATTTGCTGTAAATATTACAAACTCGCGAGTATTGCCTTGTTGACACACGTCACTATTTGAGGTTCAACAGTCAAAAGAATAACACGAAATTACTGTTATCCTGCCTAAAACTAAGGACCTGTTCGCACGTGTGTAATGTGCTATACTTCGAGCACGCTTGGAGTGGAGATCACACAGGATAACTGTAATAACATAGGCGAGACTCAAATATAATCATTCATCGATATTTGTAGAGCCTCGCTGAACATTTTAAAGGTGTTTGCTTAACGGTACCTTCCGTAGAAGATTAGCGACGCCCAAATTTGTGGCTTCAACAATTAAGGAATTGTGTAAATAAGGATTCGTTGAAATGTTTATGATTCATACGAGTGGAATGGAATTGTTATAATCAACGCGTATTGACATCAAATTGCCAATATTAAAAACCTCTCATTTTTTAAGGCTGCGTCGATTGCTATAGTCACTAGGCTCGTCATGATAATTTCTTTGGCAGAGTTGGATTAAATTAATAGTTGATTTAATTGGTTGCACACACAATGGTAGTCATGGAAACTAACCATCGATTGAAGTTAATCGGGCATTGTAAGATCGGACTGTGCTATTAAATATTAATAAATTTGATACGAGTAAATTATTTCTGTATTTCAATGATTACTTTAGGCGAGCTTAAAGTGTACACCAATTCAAAACCTAAACTCGCTACTAATCATCTCCTTATAGTACAAAACGATTAAATTTCGTGCCGTACAGAAATCGGGGCCCACTTTACAAGCCAGGCCATTTATAAGACCATTAACGCCTGATAAAAAATTGCAGCTCAATTACCTAAACAGCGCATTTTTTTCCAACAGCATCAAATCGTGTTGGTATTAATTAACGTATAACAATCTTGGTGCTTATTTCGCTATTATCATCCACACAAAAAACGTGGAAAATTAGCTCTCGACTTCCAGGTGAACTGGGCATCGTCCGCTATTAAGAGGGTACATCATTATCCTCAGTAAAAAGAGCCGAGTGTTGCGATAGTTGTCAATAAATAAAAACAGGTACACCACTTCCTCTTGTCGCAGTGCGCGATGATTACTATCATCACGAACGTGGATGGTGGAAAAAATGATGGTTTGTTCGTGCGAGGGTAATTAATTTAATGCAGATGAAGTTATTATAAGAAGGTTGCTCCAATAAATAGAGGAACATTGAAATTAATGACAAATTAATATCTCATTATTTTGTTCATAATTATATTAAGTGCGTCTGCAATTTCCAAGATGTGAAGCTAATGACGAATTAATGGGATTTAATATATTTCTGTATTGGACCAGTTGTGCTCAGTGTGAATTTCAGCTTAATCGGCAAAGGCATTTACAACCTGTATTTGCAATGACAAAAAAAAAACACTTTTGCGAATTTGAAATGACAGAGTATCATAACTTGTCAGACTCCTTGAAGTTTCGAATTGTATTTTTCTATTTTTTCGTACATTGAACTGCTGATTTCTAGAAATCCGTATGAGATTGAGAGGAACATTTTCAGTTCAGTGCAGATGTTGATGCAAAAAAAGTAGATAATATTTTTGTTTCCTGTTTGTTTTCCTGTATTTGATTTTTCTCAAAATGTTATTCTACAAATGTGGATTTTATTTATCAATCAGTAGCTAGGGGCTATAAATAAATCATTGCTAACATTAAGTTTGTTCAAGCAGTCCAAAAATTTCTTGTCTATTTTTTTTTTGCATTCAATTGTACTTTTACTACTAATAGGTAGCTCTCACATTCTTTAGTCACCCCCAAATATGAGCCGTTGAAAACCAGAGCGGTGTATGTATGTCCATTTTTTTTTTGTAAATTTCAGTTTTTGTAAGTCCAGAAAAATTCAAGGGACATACCCTGGATTGATTTCTGGACTTATCTGAATTAAAAACAAAAAGGACTTACACCACTAAGGTTTTCAACAGCTCAGATATCAATTTGGGTATTTTAGACTGGTGCCCATTTTTCATTTGCAGCTACAACAGTAATTTGCCAAAATGTTTTTATTCGAATACATAATATCGTCGTCTTACAAGTGAAATCACTTTAGACAAAAACTACAAAATGTGGGAAACTGCAATTAAAGTTTTATATTCTGCTGTTATCTTTTCTACTCAGTCATTTAATGACTGCATAGGTCATAAGGGGTCCTACAGGACCCTTTACTATACTCCTACTGAGCCTGAGATTTGTTACAATTTAGTAAACCATCAAAATAAAACTCAACTAAAAACAGCCAAAAATTGACTTAGTGTATTTCACTTGTAAGCCGACGATATTTAAATCGCAATTATATACTCTCCATTCACGATGTTTTTGCGTCAGGGGAGTCTATGAATATCTAGTAATTTTGTTGGTAGTGCTTCGGAAATGAATTCCCCTATGGAACTTGTCAAATTTTTTTAGGTTAAGTTGTTTTCAATTTGAGGTTATATTTTTTAAATAAAATTGTTGCCAGGTGTAAAGTTTAAATTAGTAGACATGAAAATGGAACGGCAGGAAAGAAAATGAAAAATAATGCATTGAAAAACATCGAATTTGTTGCAATTTGGACAAGAATTGTGTGAAGACTTAGGTATGCCAATTTGTATTAAAAGCTGCCCCAAATTATAAATCTGACAATGTGGTAGGAAGCAAATGTCTAATAGACATCGACACAAAAAAATATTTAACTTCCTTTGCATCACTGAATCAGTTTGTCCAACATGACAAAAAGAAAACCCAGCCAACTCGGTTGCAAAAAGGTCGTGAATGTATAGTATGTACAATACAATTAATGACACTGACAAATACTGACGTTAAAAAATCTCGTCACGATTAATAGATAAAATTAAAGAATTATGGCAAACGATTCAATACCAATCATCGACGATTTTGATTATCATCCATGCAATACACCACGAGGATGTTTATACTACGACAAAAATGTATTAACAGCTGAGCAACAAACGCATCTCAATTCTTTGAAAACTAAGATAATGAGGGAGGATGAGACTTATCTCAACAGGAATCCAGAAGCAAGTATTTGACATATTCATCTCTTTGTGTTGAAGAGTTTTACATAGTATTTACTCTACTCAATTTTTGATCGACATAAACTATCTATAAGACTAAGATCTATAAGACTGAATCTATAAGACTGTAAGACTGTAAGACTATAAGTCTTACAGTCTGTACAGACTGTAAGACTGTAAGACTATAAGTCTTATAGTCTTACAGTCTCCAATTAACGTTAATTGGCGAAAAAACAACAAACTGACATATTATTTATATCTGACGTATTTGACAAATTCATCTCTTTGTGTTGAGTTTTAATTGTATTTACTCTACTCAATTTTTGATCGGCATATATACCATCACCTACAGAGTCTGTTAGTCGGATTAACGTAAGTCTTACAGCCTTACAGTCTTATAGTACAGTCTTACAGTCTTCAATTAACTTTAATTTCCGGTGAATTTGCTTCGATCTCATTATGGGCACAATGACAGTCATGCAATTTAACCATAGGTTAAACTTAGTACAGTCTTACAGTCTCTAATTAACTTTAATTGGCGAATAAACAACAAACACATCTCAATTCTTTGAAAACTAAGATAATGAGGGAGGATAAGACAGGAACATATCAACAGGAATCCAGAAGCAAGTATTTGATATATTCATCTCTTTGTATTGAGGAGTTTTACATTGTATTTACTGTACTCAATTTTTTATCGACATATATACCATCACCAGCATAGTCTGTTAATCGGATTAACATAAGTCTTACAGTCTTACAGTTTCACAGTACAATCTTACAGTCTTCAATTAACTTTAATTGGCGGTGAATTTGCTTCGATCTCATTATGGGCACAATGACAGTCATGAAATATAACCATAGGTTAAACTTAATCTGATACTTCTACTATATTACTACTACTACTATATTATGCTCTGGCAGGGTAATTGACTCTACCTAATTTTTGATCAGCATATATACCATCACCAGCTTCTACCTATTCACCTATTTTGCTTCGATCTCATTGTAGATTGTGCCTACAATGAGATCGAAGCAAAATGACTCTCCATTAAAGTTAATTGGAGATTGTAAGACACTGAACACTGCACTGTGAGACTGTAAGACTGTAAAACTTAAGTTAGGTTAGGTTAGATTAGGAGTCATGGAATCTGACCATGGACTAAACCTAATCTGATTCTACTATATTGTGCTCTGGCTGTGCAATAGTCAGAATTATAACTATTTGTTGGCGAAACATTAAATTATTGATATGTGGGTTTTTTGTATTACTGTTTTTTTCTGTTCAACGGTACCGTTGATAACACAATTTTTGTCCCTTTGACGTAAATAGTCGACTCCGATAGAAAATTTTGCGCCGATTGCAGAAACGTCAAAAAAATGTTTCCAGCACAACTGCTTTTTGTGGGATTTCAATTAGTTGCAAAATGTGCATAACTTTCTATTAATACACTATTTATAACTATTATACTATCATACTATTATAATTATATATAATACATATATAATAATATAAATATATAATTATACTATTAGATAACACTATTTTTTTCGGGAAGCAACACCGATGATTTTTAATTTTATGGCAACACTGGACTCAAATTTCGGTTTGACATTTACCACCATCACTTTTCGAACCTGTCTTTAACTGAGTACGTGTTTTGATGTGTTTTTGTATAGTGTACACTATATCTTTCATTTCGTACTATGCACACATACATCGTGGTATTATGCATAGAAGTTTTTTATATGCATAACTTTCATAACGATCCGAATAATGCTTTTGAACTGAAGGGAAACACATGCAACGACATTTGTCAACCAGCGTATTTTTTTAAATTTTGATTTTGATTTCTGCTGAGGTATGAAATGACTGAAATTGTATAATATTTAGATTGTATGAATCGATGGTAAATACTTGGTGAAACATCTCTAAATTAGAGTAAGTAAAGCACAAATTTTTAATAGAAAAACTTTACAATTGTTTCAGTCTCACGACCATTATCAAGAAGTTTATTTGTCTCTTGATAATGGCCGTAAGACCGAAACAATTGTAGAGTTTTTCTATTAAAAATTTGTGAATCTTGACCAAGTGCTTTATTTATACTAATTGTATCATATTGCTTCTGGTGAATTTTGCTTAATCTCTATTTTTGTGGCTAAGTGCATAGCCTTCTATGGATTTTCGCTTAATCTGCACTGGGTTCTTAAGAGTACCCATTTTAACGTACACTGCTCAAAAAAATTAGGGGAACACCTATAAAAAAGGGTTAAAAATGTTTTTTTTATAGTAGATTGTATTTTTTTGCTTATTTTGCTTATGGTTTTAAAATGCCTCTTTTCTGTTTAAATAAACATGAATTAAGATTAATCAGAAATAATTAATTTCGTATAGTTGTTAAATTTCTATTTTAACCCTTTTTTAAAGGTGTTCCCCTAATTTTGTTCAGCAGTGTATATTGGTTGTATCTGAATAATGGCTCTTAAAAAATATTAATATTCCTGCAGCATATCCAATAGTTTTGTAGCTTAATGCAATAACAACCCAATACAACAGTCCATATTCCTGCTGCATAATGTAATATTGTCTGTCATGCAAATTTTTAAGTGGAAAGATGGAAAAAAGGCAATGTACTTTTGAACGCTGAAGAACAACACACTCAAGTTGGATGTATTTCGAGCGTAATGCAAATGCAATGTTCTTGAGACTTAAAAGGCAATTTTAGCCGGTTCATTAAGAAGGCACAGTGAACTCCAGTATGTTTGCCACACATGAGAACAGTGGTTAAAAACATAAATTACTAACATATATTGGTATGTATGTTGTGTTATTAATTTTACGTGGAAACGATGTCAGCCTAAATGATAAGTATGAACTAAAATAATGGATACTGCAAATTGTATGCAATTCTTAATGGTTATTTCATATAAAATATCAACGCATGACTTAGTACCATATAGTGGTATTCCAAATAAGCATTGCCAAATAAGTATTCTAGTAAATTCTGGTAAATTAGGGCCAATAGAAGACTGCAAAACGAATTATATTAGGATAATTGGGATATTTTGAGGTCTGAATTGCCAAAATAATAATTTTCTAAAATATTTGTTCCTACATAAAAACTAAGTAATGAAATAGCTATTTATGGTATAAGTGAAAAAAGTTGAATTTTGTCAGGCGAGTGCGATAATATTTTCGAGTAGATAAGATTGCGTTGTATCATACAAGATATTTTCCAATTCGTTAACAGAATTGAAGAATTTGCGAAGTGTCACATCGTCAGGTGACAACGAAAATTTCAAAGAAAGTGTCTATTTACGTTGTTTTTACTTTATTCACGTTGTCAATGGTTATAATGAATAAAGTGAAAATGTAAACATTTTATTCACCCATTCGATTAAAGAGTTAATTTAATCACGAGATTCAATATACATAATGAGCATTTTAATAATGCGAATTGGAAAAAAATATTTTTTCTACAAGAGTGCGTAAACTAAGGTTTTTCGCACTATTCACAGTGCGCAAAGTGATACTTTTTAGCATAAGTGCGTAAAAAAACACATGTGCGTAAAAACATCAACAGTGCGTAAAATAAATTTTACACAGAATTAATTCACTCCCCAATTAAAAAAAGCAGCATTAGCATTTTGCATTAAATTTTACTTAGAAGTCGACATTCAGTAATACGAAAGAAGTTCAAAACTTTAAACGTTCAAATTAATGATACAATTGGTACAATGTGTGATATTCAAATTTTTCATAAAACCATCATAATTTAATCATAATAATAATTGCAGAAAAAACAGTGTATGATACACTGTCGTAAAGAAGAATTTTGCACTCGCGTTTTTTGTTGAACTCGGCATTGCCTCAAAAGCAACATAACAAAAACCAAAATTCACGCTTATACAAAAAAGCATTACTTTACGAACTTGTGTCATAACTTTGCATTTTGCAACAATTTTTACTTAGAAGTTCACATTCAATAATACAAAAGAAGTTCTAAACTTTAAATGTTCAAGTTAATGATACAATTGGTACAATGTGAGATATTCAGTTTTTCTATAATAACCATAATGGTTATTTTCCATAATCCAGTTTTTCCATAAATTAATCATAATAATAATTGCAGAAAAAACTTTGTATAATACACTTTCGTAAAGAGCATTTTTCCACTCGCGTTTTTTTATTGAGCTCGGTTATGCCTCAAAACGAACAAACCAAACAACAAAATTCACGCTCATACAAAAAAGCACTACTTTACGAACTTGTATCATACCTATGCAAATGCAACTTCTTCGACAAACAGAATATAATTCATCAGATACATCTTGTAGTGTAAACACACCAATCTTTTATCATGGATCTGTTGGTGTAAAATAACATAAAACTACTCTAAACCGTGCAATATTAATTTTTTGACGCAACGTTTCTTCGTCGACAAACAGAATATAATTTATTAAATACATCTTGTGGTCTAAATACGCTAATCTTTATCATAGATCTTTGGTGTAAAATTCCAAAAAAAAAAATATTTATTATACTTAAAAATACTATTTTTAACGCAACACGGTTTGCAACCGAATCAGTGACCGAATGCAAACTTGCTTGATTTTGAAGGCAATATGAAGCCTTTGAAAGCAACTTTGAGAGCAATCTACTTAACAGTTCAAATATTATATTTTTTAGGTAGGTGCCTTTGTGGCCTTGATCATTCGCTATGTCCTGAAAGTGAGACCCAGACAGAACGTTCATAGAGTTATAGGAGAATTCTTCGCCCGACCTGAATATGTAATTCAATCTGAAGTGATGGAGTACATCGCACAACGTGTAAGTATTATTTTTCTCATAATTTTCCCAGAATTCTCTACAAACTTCAAAAACGTAAAAAATCAAAAGTATATTCTAAAATAGATTGATGTGGCTTTTATTTGTTGAAAATTCATAATTAGAAATGTATAAAATAAAATTACGCACTTTTTAATTTCTAAAAACAGTTTTCAAATTTAAAAAGTGTATAACTTTATTTCATACATTTCATATTCTAAAATATTATCAAAAATCTTAAAGAAAATTAAAAATCAATAGTTTTACAATAAAACAAACAATTTTCTTTGTTTATATCACACTGTTTCTTAAAATTAGTGAGTATAGTTTCCATCACGTTCTGATCATTATCAAACTTAAAGTGTTTACTCTAAGTCACTAATTAAAAAAAAACAGTGTAATATAAACAAAAGCAAGTGTTTGTTTTATTTAATTTCATCATCTATCACGAAGTAGATGCCTCCAACATTGACCAGTTCAGTTTTACAATAATTTACTGAAAGTTTCCAGAAAGTCCTGTAGAAAAGCGCAACAATGTTTCAGTTCCTTAGAAGTTTTGCTTTAATTTAACGGTTTAACTTCTTATTTAAAATTTTTCCCAAATTTTTAATCCAAAATAATCAGGTGCATTGTGTATGATAAAACTTAGCAGTAACGTATACGTTACTTCAAGTAACTTACTTGACATCATCACATTCGAATATCAGATGTATTCATGACATAAATTAATCCGACATTCGAATGTGATGCTGATAACTTATCAGTGATAACTGATACTGATAACTTATCAGTATAATGTATCAGTGATAAGTAACGTACACGTCACTGCTAACGTTTTTTGATACGCAATACACCTCAATGTTGTGATTTTTTGATAAAATACTATGAAACCATCGATTTCTTCAACATCTTAAGATCTTCTACATTTTAAGGTACTTTGGTAATTTTTTAAAGTAAGTACTACGAGTTTATTCAAGATCTTCGCAATTTTCCCAAAATAAAAAAAATCAAATCGTATTCTAAAGCAATATCAATTTTTATTATGAAGAAATTTACAATAATTTACAAAAATTTCCATAAAATACCAAAACTTATATGTAATTTATAACAAAATCTTAATAGCAACATTGATATATTTCGGGAATTCTGGATAAAAAAAACTCTTAATAGCAACATTTATAAGTTTCAGGAATTCTGTATACAAAAACCCCAGATGATTGGCACATTTTATTTATATTCATTGGCCAACTACATAATTCATTTTTTAGGGGCAGCCGATAATTCAGGAGCAAGAGCTGGAAGATGAGGAGGATTTATTCAATAAAGAGGTAAACAGTAGTTATTAGTATATGCAAATATTGTTTTATAAAAAAAAATGGTGCATTTGAACAGCAACAAAATGAACGAAATACTGCCAGCCTCAAAAGAGGCGAACAAAAAATTAATCTCTGCAATATGGTGAATAGAATTTAAAAAAATAAGTAGTAGTCTCTAAAGCTTAGTAGATACTAATGATTAGTGGACAAATTTTGACGAATGTGTCCCTTTAATTAAAATGCATTTTTCGGAAAGTATTTACTATGCATAAGTACGAAATGCAAAAAAAAACAGTGTCTGTAATTATTTTTTATTTTAGATTTTTTCCAAAGTTTTTCGACTATTTAGTTAGATTAGATTAGATTTATTTGCAACACTAGATCATTTACATGATATTTGTTAAGTCAATATTACATATTATTACATTCCACAACATAGCACGTACATATCAAAATTATATATTAAACATATCTTAATATTCATTAAAAATTCAAAAACTCGTCCAGGGTATAAAATGTATTCTCAATTAAAAATACTCTTAACTTACTCTTAAATACTATGGGGTTTTTACATTTTTTGATAAAATCAGGTAATTGATTGTATATCTCTACACATGAATAATATGGAGAATTTTTATAAAATGATGTACGATGTACGATGTAGATTAGTTACATACACGTTCTCAGTTAAACCTATTTTATAAAAGTGCCGGTGATTGTCAAATTGAAATTTAAATCCAAAATTGCCATAAAAAATCATTGGAATCGGTCTTGCATCCTCATCAAAAAAATAAAGTTACACATTTTGCAAAAAATTAAATATTACAAAAACCTGAAGTGCTATTTTTGGGCGTTTCTGAAATCAGCGCCAAATTTACTATCGGACTCCGCTATTTACGTCTAATGAACAAATATTCCATTGACCAGTGTAATGAGATTGTCAATAAAGAGGTAAATAGAAGTTATAAGAACATCCAAATATTGCTTTATAAAAAAAAAATGGTGCATTTGAACTGCAACAGAATGAACGAAATACTGCCAGCCTCAAAAGAGGCGAACAAAAAAAATAATCTTTGCAATATGGTGAATAGAATTTAAAAAAAAACAGTTGTCTCTAAAAGCTCAGTAGCTACTAATGATAACATTACTCGACAAATTTTGATGAATGTGTTGTCCCTTCAATTGAAATGCATTTTTCGGAAAGTATTTACTGCATATGTATTTTTAATGCATATGTACGAAATGCAAAAAAAATGAGTTGGTAATTTTTTTTTATTTTAGATTTTTTACACAGTTTTTCTACTATTTACTTACAAATACACGTTCTCAGTTAAAGCTATTTTAGAAAAGTGCCGGTAATTATCAAATTGAAATTTAAATCCAGAATTGCCATGAAAAAATTCAATCGGTCTTATATCCTGAAAAAAATGTAGTTACACATTTTGCAAAAATTTAAGTATCACAAAAACCTGACGTGCTAGAAACATGTTTTTGGCGTTTCTGAAATCAGAAATCGTTTCTGAAATTCTACGTCTAAAGGACAAAAATTGTATTGACCAGTGTAATTAGAATGTGATTTATCTTGTGGAAAAGACTTTCAGTGATGTACTTTCTAACCCTTTTTAGTATCTACTAAGGTTTAAAACGCTACGAAGTTCATTATGCACATGGTTGTTAATAATTTACTTGGAGTAGTGATTGACTGAAAATTTTCTGGAAATTGACAGTTTTCCTACTGCCAATATGTATTTTTTCAAACGATTCAAAATTTTCATTAAATTGTATTAGTAGATAATCATAATTCTACTCAACCCAATAATAAAACGTGGTGCGTAGTAGGTATATTATAGTATAGTATAGTATAGTATAGTATAGTATAGTATATGCAAATATTGTTTTATAAAAAAAAATTTGGTGCATTTGAGCAACAACAGAATGTACGAAATACAGCTAGCCTCAGTATAGCCTCAGTATAGTAGAGTAGAGTATAGTATAGTATAGTATAGTATAGTATAGTATAGTATAGTATAGTATAGTATAGTATAGTATAGTATAGTATAGTATAGCATACTCTATTATAGTATATAGTATAGTGTATAGTATAGTATAATATAGTAGAGTATAGTATAGTTTTATTACTGTGGTAACAATCATGTTTAATACAAGTCAATATAAATAAGTACCATAATACAAAATCATAATGATTCTACTCATGACGCAGTTGTCATTGTATTTTGCACATTCCTACAGAAAACTTTACCATTATTTATGTTTCAAAAATAAGGTGCAGGTCAATAGAATATTAATATTTATTTTTTGTAGTTATTGAAATACTATGTCGCTATATGTGAGTCTGGGGATCACCAAGTGAAAGAAGAGCAATCAAGGGAAGGTTTGCAGGATCACCAAGTGGAAGAAGAGCAATCAAGGGAAGGTTTGCAAAGAAGATCAGCCGAAGAGTTCATCCGTCGCTTACTTGATGAACGCATATACGGAATGCCTTCATTGCAGAGTATTCATCACAACAGATCTTTGAGAACCAGCGCTTCAATGACAGTCGCTCACTCAGAAATATCAAAAACTGACACCGAAGGACGAGTAAGCCACACAGAGGTTGATAAATCATAAATAGCAATAGCTTAAGGTATAAATTATTTGTACATCACTGTATAGTGTGCAGAAGTAAATTTTACATAATGAGATGCGTAAGCTGAAAATGTCGAGTGAGAAGAATGGAAAGTAATCGATTTTCTGATGATCGACTTCCTGAAGTTTTAATGCGCGAGTGCTAATTGTATTGAACTTTTGCAGGAAAAAGACGACATCCTGCAGTAACCAGGATGATGCCTCGTTTTAATATTTAGAATATTAAAATCGAGCTTTGTGATTTAATTGCGTCTGTAATGGAGACGTTAACCGCCGCATCAAGCCGGTTCCCACAATGCGACAATATAAATTAAGACCGCTATTCACGACGTCTCTCTTCGCTGGCAGCAAAAAGAGGAGAGTGCAAAGAAGAAATGGGTTTAATTACATCGATTTTGCTCACTTCGCTTACACGCCGATAACGGAATGGGAGAATTCCGGGCAAAAATCGATGATTCGTGCGCCTCTTCTGCCTTCTATTATTATCACTGGCGAAGTAACGACCGACTCGGTTTAATTTCGTTAAATATTTAACAGTAAACCCAGCCACTGAATGGCTGCGTTTTTCGCAATTTCCGCCGCGGCCATCATTTCCAGATATATATTGTTGCCGCGTGTGAAAAAAGCGAAATTGAGCGATCCGCATTTTCCACGACTCCTTTTTTGGTCTATCGCACATAACGGCCCAGCTTGTTTTTTTTATGTCCCGCAATTATTTCATATACAGACATGAGCACCGCATTATGCGAAATACTGTGCAGGCTGTTAGGATAATTGTTTGTGAAAACAAAGTAGCGATTCCCTCCGGGCGTTATTAATGTCGTCTTCACTTCACACGAGTTATGTTTATAAGCAGCAGATTACCTAGAAGAGATTATGTGAGAAGGTTTAAATCTAAAAGCCTCATTGACTCCGTTTTAATCCCAGTTATTTCCGGAAATGTCTCAATTAGTGGAAAAAAAAACGTTATAGAAAATAATATGGAATTAATTTTGTTTATTAACCATAGACTCATATTACAGCTATTGACCATTAATAACCAATATTATAAATTTAAAAAAATAAATATAGAATTAGTGTTTGTATTACCCATTGACTCGTATTATAGCTATAAACTATTGATGACCAATATTATAAATCAAAAGAAAATCAATAATATAGAATTAATGTTTGTATTACCTATTGACTCGTATTATAGCTATTAACTATTGATGACCAATATTATAAATCAAAGGAAAATCAATAATATAGAATTAATTTTTGTATTACCCATTGACTCGTATTATAACTATAGATCATTGATAAACAAGAAAATAAATCAGAAAAATTGTCAATATAAATCAAAAGAAAATCAATGGGGCCAATTTTTTGGGACTACATTGGTTAATGAAACAAAATAATGAATGTGAGACTTACAACGTAAGCTGAAATAGGAAGTGACCACCACCTACTAAAAATGGACATGAGTTGGAAAAAAATGAAAAGTTGGAATTTGGAAGAAAAAGAAAAAAAAAACAAACTACATAGTTGAAAGCATTCAAAATCTAAAAAGATATTTTTTTTTGCTAAGCGCTTCGCATCTACCGTCATAAGCGCTCCAAAATCATCCAATCAATCCATACAATAGTAGCAAATGTACAGGAACGAAGTTTGATTACCGTACTATATGGTTACCAAACAAAATAACGAATATGAGAGTTATAAGGCAAGCTGAAATAGGAAGTGACCACCACCTACTAAAAATGGACATGAGTTGGAAGAAAATACAGAAAACAGACAAGAGGAGGATAAAAATTAAAGAAAAGATAAAAGCTTACTGATTAAGAGAAAAACAAACACAAGAGAAATACAAAGAGATACTACAAAATAAATTCAGCGAGAGCAAAATAAATCTAAACATAGAGGAAAAATGGGAAACATTCAAAATAATAATACTACAAGCGGCAAAGAAGACCTGCGAAATAACAAAAATTGGAAACAGGGAAATAAAAAAAAAGACAAACTGGTCGACAGAGGAAGTCAAAAGAAGATAAAAGACAAAAAAGATAAATGGAAAATATCCCTCCAAAAAAAAAATAATTGGAAACAGGGAAATAAAAAAGACAAACTGATGGACAGAGAAAGTCGAAAAGAAGATAAAACACAAAAAAGATAAATGGAAAAAATGCCTACAAACAAAAAAAATAGAAGATTATGAAAAATAAAGGAAGAAAAGAGAAACAAAAATAATCAATAATAAAAGATGCAAGCCAAAACTCTTGGACGAAATTTGGTGAATGGAATGAGAATTTTGAGCAGAATAAAAAACTATTCTACGGAATACTAAAGGAACTAAAACAAAAAAAGAACACAACATGATGAACACAAAAGATAAAAATGGGACAATTATCACGAATGAAGACAAGATAATGGAAAGATGGAGACAATATTTCAAAGAAAAAGAAAAATTATGAAAAATACAAAGAAAAGAGAAACAAAACAAATTCAATAATAAAAGAAGTAAAACAAAAATCGTGGATGAAATTTGGTGAAAGAATGAATGAGAATTTTGATGGAGACAATATTTCAAAGAATTGTGAAAAATACAAAGAAAAGAGAAGCAAAACAAATTCAATAATAAAAGAAGCAAAACAAAAATCATGGACGAAATTTGGCGAAAGATTGAATGAGAATTTCGGGCAGAACTAAAAACTATTCTACGGAACACTAAATCAACTAAAACAAAAAAAGAACACAACATGATGAACTTAAAGATAAAAATGGGAAAATTATCACGAATGAAGACAAGATAATGGAAAGATGGAGACAATATTTCAAAGAATTAACCGAACATAACGAAGAAGATAACGTAACACAAGAATGGGAGGAAAAGTTGCAAGAAAGGCAGGAGAAAATTGATTAAATTAAAAAGAAGAAGCACAAGAATAAAATCTATTATACGAAGTTTTTCTACGACAGCTATTATGAAAAACAGCTAAAATTTGATGCAATAGTATATTGTAATAAGAGTGCGGAAAGGGCTTCATTGCAAAACGAGTATGAAAGTTGGAGCACGAGCGCCAGCGAGTGCTCCATTCATACGAGTTTTGCAATGGCCATTTCCGCAAGAGTGTTACATACTATTTTTTCTACGAAAGTGTAGAAAACTAAAGATTAATGTAAATTTAATCATTAATTTAAAATAAATGTCATTGTCATTAATTTAAACGTCAGAAAATTTATAAATCGCTTGTCACCAAATCGAGACTCGAAATTTATACATTAATACTGGAAGTAGAAGAATATCAATAATGGATTCCGATAGTGACGATATAACAAACACTCCGCCGGAACTTGCGGCCATTGCATCCACAGTTTCGTCCGATTTATTGCCTCAAAAATCAAAAGAGAGGTATTGGAGTGCGGAAAGTGAGTGCGGAAAGTACTTTCCGCACTCATATAAGTGCGGAATAGTAGTTTGTACAACTAGAGTGGATACGATGCCCATATCGCACGAGGCGGAGTTTGGCGCACGACGCCGCAGGCGGAGTGCGCCAAACCTCCGAGTGCGATATGGGCAATCCACTCGAGTTGTACACACTACTTTTTCTACGACAAAAACGAATAACAATGTTATGTAAATGGTATTTACTAATAAATGTCAGTGTGACACATTTGAATGTCATTCATCTTTCAATACATTTAATATATTAGAATTAATATAATATAATATATTAACCGCTAGTTTGGCTGACAGGTTAGAACGCTTGCTTAGCATGCACGAAGACCTGGGTTCGAGCCCCAGTACAGGTAGTACATTTGTACTGAGAAACTAGTGCCATTCGCCGTTGGGAGCTCATTAACGGCGCTCTAGATATCGGGGGCGAATTTCTAGAGTAACAAGCCCTAACTCAATACACACACTTACACAAAACACACGGCAGAAGGACCCACGTTGGTCGATAGCCAGTTAGGGATAATATCCCTAACAAATACAGTCACTACTATAATATACTTTGCCTTCGACTTTTCCGGAAGTAATGATTTATATGTATCATTCGCGGACTGCCGAATATCGGGGGGTGTACAGCTTAATGATGAATCGTTTTCATTGGAAATCATAATTCAGCACTGTAAAGATAATTGTAATAATGTCGATTTGACTTCTTGCTTATTAATTTGTCGTTGACAACTATGACAAATTTATGAAAAAACATGTTGCTCTGCAATTTTCCATCTCTCTGATTGGTGGACATCATATCCGCACACGTGTGTGGGAATGAAAATATATCCACATTGTTCATTGCAATAGGCCACATATATGTATAGTAGTCTATGAAAGAATATGCTAATATACATATAGGAGTAGAAAAAGTACTTTCTGCACTCCTTGTAACAAATACCAACTTTCAAGGTTAAATTTTATGACAGAAAACGTGTCTTTCAACACTTTCGTAGAAAAAATACTATGTTTTTTTAATTGGTGAGCGAATGAATTGTGTGTAAAACTTATTTTACGCACAGGTGATTTTTTACGCACTTGTGCTAAACAGAATCACTTTACGCAGTGTCATGATTTATTGAAATGATTTATCTAAAAAAAATCTAAAGTTTAGAGTCTAAAATATACCTCAGGTATGTATTATAAAACTATTAAACATATTTGATCAATAAAAAATAAAAATAAAAGGTATGCGTAAAAACGTGTGCGTAAAAGCTTAGTTTACGCATTGTCGCAGAAACACATTTAGTGGGAAACAAACGTTATGTGAAAATAATGTGTTTTTTTTTTAATTAACCATTGACTCGTATTATAGCTATTAACCATTGATAACCAATATTATTAATCAAAAGAAAATAAATAATATAGAATTATTTTTTGTATTACCCATTGACTCGAATTATAGCTATTAACCACTGATGACCAATATTATAAATCAAAAGAAAATCAATAATATAAAAATATTTTTTATATTACCCATTGACTGGTATTATAGTTATAGACAATTAATAACCACATCAATAATATGGAATTAATTTTTGTATTAACCATTGACTTGTATTATAGCTATAGAACATTGATAAACAAGATAATAAATTAGACGAAAATAAATGGGGCCAAATTTTGGGGGACCACATTAGTTAATGAGCTATTACAAACTAACAACGAACGGGGAAACACCAAGAGAATGGAATAAAGGAATAATTCTACCAATACATAAGACAGGGGATAAAAGAATATGCGAAAATTACAAAGGAATCACGCTAATAAGTATACCAAGTAAGATAATGACTAGGGTACTAGAAAAAAGGATGGGAGACAAACTAGAAATGACAATAAAGGACAGCCAGTACGGATTCAGAAGAGGGAGAATTACGCAAAACAATATCTTCATACTCAGACAAGTAAGCGAGAAACTAATTAAGAAGAAAGAGAAATGTACATATGCTTCGTAGATCTCGAAAAAGCATTCAACAGGATAATGAGAGAGGACATATGGAAAGAACTAGCAGAAAGAGGAATAGAGGAGGAAATAATATCTGTAATAAAATACATCTTTATCAGCTTTATCCAAAATGCATATCTTTCACAGTTATGAATATTTTCATGGAAATTTGCGAAATTTTCACAACAGCAATCCAAAATTTGATTATAGATTATAAAACTACATTGAAATTGGCAAAATTTGATGGAAATTGTACAACTTTCATAGGAATTGAATAATTTTTATTGCAGACTACTAAATTTTGTAGTTTTCTGCTAATAAATATTCTTTATTATTATTTATTATTATTACAGTGAATAACACGAAATTTTATTATGAATTTATCATTTCAGTAGAAATAAAGAAGGTAAATCAAACACATGGTTGAAGTTTCACTATATTTTATTCACTTATTGTTCACTATATATAATATAGTGAAACTTCAACCAAGTGTTTGATTTACCTTAATTATCATGTTTCACCAAGTGGTTTCCACACATACTTTCAACTTAAGAAATAAAGAAATTTGTAAGTCAAATTACAAACTGTCTCTAAATTTTGTGAATGTATTATTAATTATTTATTTATTTTATAAATAATCTATATAATTCATTAGAAATTGCAAAATATACATTACAGGTTGCAAAATTTTATTAAAAATTGCAAAATTATAAAATAATGAAGGCTTTTTTAATTAAACCTATACAAAATTAGTCGTAAATTATATCAAAGTAATTGAAAGTTATAAATTTTCATTGGAATATCTGAAATTTTGACTGTGAATTCACCAGTGCAATAGAAGTTATAACATTTTCAGCTTGGATTTCAAATTTTACTGAGAATTTCAAAATTGTTACTAGAAATGATGTTATATTATATCATATTATATGATGTTATATTATCATTGAGACTTATGACAATTGTTAAAAATTCGGAAATTGTAGTTGAAAATTATAAATTTTTATCTGATATTATTAAAAATGTATTATAAATACGAAAATTCAGTAGAAAAACCAATATTTTGAATAAAAATTACAAAATTAAATATCAAGTTTTTATTAGAAATTTTCACAGCTTTATGTAAAATGCATATGTCTCACAGTTGTGTATATTTTTATATGGACTTGCGAAACTTTTACAGTGACAAGCCAAATTTTTATTATAGCTTACAATACTACTTTGAAATTGTCAATATTTGATGGAATTTGCACAATTTTCACAGCAATTGTATAATTTTCATTGTAGACTACTAAATTACAGTAACCTAAATTATATTATAAGTACCAAATTTCATTGTAAATAGCAATATTTGGATTACAAACTACAAAATTTAATGTAAATTTCCATTAAAATTTTTGATAGCTTTATGCAAAAGGTATATCTCTCACAGTTATGAATATTTTCATATGGATTTGCGAAAATTTTACAGTGACAAGCCTAATTTTTATTATAGCTCACAATGCTACATTGAAATTGTCAATATTTGATGGAATTTGCATAATTTTCACAGCAATTGAATAGTTTTCATTGCAGACTACTAAATTACAGTAACCAAAAATGTATTATAAGTACCAAAATTCATTGTAAACAGCAATATTTGGATTACAAACTACAAAATTAAATTGTAAATTTCCATTAAAAATTTTGATAGCTTTATCCAGAAGGTATATCTCTCACAGTTATGAATATTTTTATAGGGATTTGCGAAACTTTTACAGTGACAAGCCAAATTTTTATTATAGCTTACAATACTTCATTGAAATTGTCAATATTTGATGGAATTTGCACAATTTTCAGAGCAATTAAATAATTTTCATTGCAGACTACTAAATTACAGTAACTAAAAATGTATTATAAGTACCAAATTTCACTGTAAATAGCAATATTTGGATTACAAACTACAAAATTAAATTGTAAATTTCCATTAAAAATTTTGATAGCTTTATCCAAAAGTTATATCTCTCATAGTTTTGAATATTTTCATAGAGATTTGCGAAACTTTTACAGTGACAAGCCAAATTTTTATTATAGCTTACAATACTAATTGAAATTGTCAATATTTGATGGAATTTGCACAATTTTCACAGCAATTGAATAATTTTCATTGCTGATTACTAAATTACAGTAACCAAAAATGTATTATTAGTACCAAATTTCATTGTAAATACCAATATTTGAATTACAAACTACAAAATTAAATTGTAAATTTCCATTAAAAACTTTGGTAGCTTTATCCAAAATGTATATTTCTGACAGTTATGAATATTTTCATAGGGATTTGCGAAACTTTTACAGTGACAAGCCAAATTTTTATTATAGCTCACAATACTACATTGAAATTGTCAATATTTGATGGAATTTGCACAATTTTCACAGCAATTGAATAATTTTCATTGCAGACTACTAAATTACAGTAACCAAAAATGTATTGTAAGTACTAAATTTCATTGTAATTAGCAATATTTGGATTACAAACTACAAAATTAAATTGTAAATTTCCATTAAAATTTTGATAGCTTTATCTAAAAGGTATATCTCTCACAGTTATGAATATTTTCATAGGGATTTGCGAAACTTTTACAGTGACAAGCCAAATTTTTATTATAGCTTACAATACTGCATTGAAATTGTGAATATTTGATGGAATTTGCACAATTTTCACAGCAATTGAATAATTTTCATTGCAGACTACTAAATTACAGTAACCAAAAATGTATTATAAGTACCAAATTTCATTGTAAATAGCAATATATGGATTACAAACTACAAAATTAAATCGTAAATTTCCATTAAAATTTTTGATAGCTTTATCCAAAAGGTATATCTCTCACAGTTATGAATATTTTCATAGGGATTTGCGAAACTTTTACAGTGACGAGCCCAATTTTGATTATAGCTTACAATACTACATTGAAATTGTCAATATTTAATGGAATTTGCACAATTTTCACAGCAATTGAATAATTTTCATTGCAGACTACTAAATTACAGTAACCAAAAATGTATTATAAGTACCAAATTTCATCGTAAACAGCAATATTTGGATTACAAACTACAAAATTAAATTGTAAATTTCCATTAAAAATTTTGATAGCTTTATCCAAAAGGTATATCTCTCACAGTTATGAATATTTTCATGGGGATTTGCGAAACTTTTACAGTGACAAGCCAATTTTTTATTATAGCTTACAGTACTGCATTGAAATTGTCAATATTTGATGGAATTTACACAATTTTCACAGCAATTGAATAATTTTCAATGCAGACTACTCAATTACAGTAACCAAAAATGTATTATTAGTACCAAATTTCATTGTAAATAGCAATATTTGGATTACAAACTACAAAATTAAATTGTAAATTTCCATTAAAAATTTTGATAGCTTTATCCAAAAGGTATATCTGTCGCAGTTATTAATATTTTCATAGGGATTTGCGAAACTTTTACAGTGACAAGCCAAATTTTTATTATAGCTTACAATAGTACATTGAAATTGTCAATATTTGATGGAATTTGTACAATTTTCACAGCAATTGAATAATTTTCATTGCAGACTACTAAATTACAGTAACCAAAAATGTATCATAAGTACCAAATTTCACTGTAAATAAAAATATTTGGATTACAAACTACAAAATTAAATTGTAAATTTCCATTAAAAATTTTGATAGCTTTATCCAAAAGGTATATCTCTCACAGTTATGAATATTTTCATAGGGATTTGCGAAACTTTTACAGTGACAAGCCAAATTTTGATTATAGCTTACAATACTACATTGAAATTGTCAATATTTGATGGAATTTGCATAATTTTCACGGCAATTGAATAATTTTCATTGCAGACTACTAAATTACAGTAACAAAAAATGTATTATAAGTACGTTATGAATATTTTCGTAGAAATTTGCGAAATTTGAGCCAAAGCCAAATTTTGAATATAGATTACAAAACTACATTGAAAATGGCAAAATGTTACAGCTTTTTTTGACAGCTTTTTGTAAAATGCGTAGACCTTATATAGATAGGTAAAGGAATACATAAAATAAATAAATGGTTACCAAAAACTGCACATGTAGATTGGTTCTACATCTATGAACTATATCTATATAACAGTTCTAGATACAGTTCTAGTACATTAGGGTAGTACATCTAGTCTAGTACATCTAGACATCGAGATTTTCTAGATGTAGTACATTACAAATTTATGATAAGACAACAAATCTTTACCGGGATTTGAAACGGTTCCTTTTAGAGCTTATAGCCAACGTTTTCTAAACTGCACTTAATTTACAATTTGCAATAAAATACGGGTTCTTTCGCTGCGATGTTTTTATCGAAAATAAATACAATTACATTCAAGTCCCAATGTTTCAGCTTTTGCAGACTTGTTTTTCCGAAGATCCTACTAAAAACTATTTCGCAGACGAACCACTTGAAGGAGTATTCAACTGTCTCTTATTGCGCTTCTTGTCCTCATCAAAATTTGGTAATAACGGAACCGCACGAAAAACGCCATTGTCGCCGCGCTTCCAACCAGCTGAAGATTTTGATTAAGAGAACTCGTCGGTTGCAACACGCACAGAGATCGATGGGCTGTTTGTTGTTGTGATTACGCAGCGAATTTCCTGTGATCTCGTAAAACCATCGCCGGTTTTTACGCACAGACCGAGGCCATTACCATTTTCAAGAACCGGTAACGGCGATTTATTAGGGCCGGCACGAAGCTCCATCGGAGGCCGGCACATAAAATAGACCAGTTTTCGAAAAAAACGCGGCACGTTATTATGTCCAACAATTTGCATGAAATTACTCGACATTATATTCCGCGGAGATGGGATTTAAAAACTGGTCATTACTGCGCCGACCCATAAATGGGGCGAACCCCTCCGGATAACCATAGATTATACGACAATCACATCACATCCGTCATGGACAAAATTACAATCACATTTTTTTTTTACATTTTTTTTTGTGGAATGTTGTGTTTGGCCTCTTAATTCATTAGGACAGTATCCAATTACGACAAAGGTACAGAAGCAGAAGAAATATTATTATTATAATCGTATCAAAACTGTATCCATTGATATATCTGGTGTTATATCAATTATTATGAAATACTTTGCTCAAACAGAAGGAAATTGAACTATTATAAACTCCCCGTAGGCAAGAATCGCAGCCATGACTACAAATGGCTAAAAACAGGGTTCGTTTGATTTATATCATGATTTAAATAATGATTTACTGATTTTTTTTAATAAATCATTGATTTACATCAATATTTTTTTTAATTAATCATTGTTTCTGCACTGTTTGTGCATTCCAATAGATGAACAATGAAAAATTTACTGTAACTATAGAGTTAGCATACTTCAAAGAAAATAAATGTAAATAAATAAAACAAAAATTCTTCAAATTTTGGTCCATCATATGGTACACAGAAATATAACCCATCAGTTTCATCAACACATCTTAGAAACAAATACTACTAAAGTTCACCACAACACACTGACTATTTACGTAATGTAATATGTTGTATAGCATATTCTAACAAATTGGCCATTATAAGGCCAATTACCACAGTAAGACATAATTTAAATCAACAAAAAATATATAACAATATTTTTTACATGTAGAATTGTATGCCATTTCAGTATTACCATTCAAGCATGTAAAGTTTTCGTGCCCGGAATTAGGCCCACCGTAATTTCTAAACGGTACATTTGCATTGTACCAGAGACTGGCAATTAAGAAGTCGTACGTCCACGCGTTGGCCGTACCCGAGTGACAAGTGCCAATAAAACAATTAAAAAAGTTGCAAAACACTCTTAGCCGAAGCATGATATAATCCATGAGTGTACAGTTAGATGTGTTTTAACGTTTGGTGATTTATCGTTATATTGGCGCTGTTTGGCTTTCCGTGTATAAAAGGTAGGTGTAATGTACCTCTACGTCTTGATTATTTTCTTTTGACGAGTTTCGATTGGAAACCCATTGTACGGTAATGGAATGCATGCGAATGCGAAACGAAGAATTTGCTGTGCCTATTTTCTCTGTTCATCAAACATTCATTGCCATAAATAGGATTCAAAATAGCTATAAATTTACGAAGACTACCAATATAGAGTTTGGTTTTTATGCTCTATTGAAATCTGATTGGAAATTAATAGTAATGCGTTATTTATTGCCAAGAATAAACACTTACTTTATGCACATGAACGGAAGTAGTTCAGTTATTTCCTATTACCCCATTTCCTAAAACAATGCCGAGTGATCCATTTAGAGACAATAATTGTTAGACAATTGATTAATAATCAATGAGACCATAATTTAGGTGAGATAATAATTTAGGTTGGTAATCTGCAAATGTGCATGTTATTTGTTTACATTTCAAAATGGTATCAGGTAATCAATATGTTTAGGTTTTAAAATAGTATCAGGTAATCAGTACCTGATCAGGTGTTTAGATTGTATGTTCGCGTCAATCAAATCAAGAAAATCAATTATATCTGTTTTCAATACTTCAAAATTTCAGCGAATTTCATAACTTATCTATTGCCCTTCTCGCCACGGATAATTTTTTTAATGAAATTGCTACGTGTAAGCATCAACAGCAACTCAATCTTAATGATTATCATGATTATCAGTTTGTAGTTATAGTTGTAGGCAGAAGCTTAGGGGTTATTAAAGGGAGATTAATTATTTAGTTATCCAAATTTATTTATCTATACGGTACAGGAGTTTCCGTCTAACGACTGTAATTAATGTTTATTGACTGTATTGCCTATTTTAATATCCTGACGACCACATCCACAACGATTTGTGCTGTGCAATGTAATTGTCTTTGTATATATTATGTATGAATTGTATATTTTGTATATTGTGGCTAGGTGGAAATAAATGAATATGAATATATGGATCTCAGATTGAAGTTTTTCAACCGATTTTCAAAAATCAAAACATTATGGTCGCAGTTTTTCAAAAATCTTAATAACCGGCTCGTCAATTTTCAAGTTAGTAAGGTCTAATTTTAGTACATCTCATCGCTCGGACCATTGTTGCTAGACTAATGAAAATTGAAGAAAAAGTCTGATTGGAAGTTATTGGATACTTGATGTGCTACTTTTTGAACTAATTTGCAAGTGTACAGAGTGTACCATAAATCCGGACACAATATTTGATCTCATTTTTAAGTTGAACACCCTGTATATTATTTCATTTTTGGAATGTTCTTCATGTGTACCATAAATCCGGGACACAATATTTGATCTCATTTTTAAATTGAACACCCTGTATATTATTTCATTTTTGGAATGTCCTTTATGTGTGCTTCACAAATCAGTTTCATTTTTAGGGATCAGATGCAAAGTTGCCAAGTTACTCACATTTTAATCAAATTTAACGAAAAATCATGGACCTGGAAAAAACTTCAACATAACCTTATTATAAGAGATCGATGACTGAATCTGGGTATGCAGGTACCAAAAAAATGTGCCAAAACATACACAATATTTGGAGTTGCGATGAATACACAGACTGTTCTGAAACAACGATCGAATTTTGCTATTTTCAAATGGCTAAAACATATCGAGATTGATCGTTATTTACCTATTAAAAAGTATTATTAGATTATAGTCCTTATGCTACCATTGAATAGCTCATTAGATAAGCACTCAGAATATGATGCTATATACAGGGTGTTCCATTTGAAAAACATAAGTTTTAGCCATTTTAAAATACCAAAATTGTATCGCTGTTTCAGAACACCCTGTGTACTCTACGTGACTAGAAATATCGTGTACATTTTGGCACATTGCTTGGGTACTTGCATACGTAGATTCTTTCATTGATCTCTTATAATAAGGTTTTGTTGAATTTTTTCCACGTCCATGATTTCTCGTTAAATATGATTAAAATGTGAATAACTTGGAAGCGTTGCAAATGATCCCAAAAAAAAAAATGGTTTGTGAAGCTCACATAAAGCAGGTTCTAAAAATGAAAGAATATACGAGGAGATCTATTTAAAACTGGGACCAAATTTTGTGTCCCGGATTTATGGTACGCCCTGTACACCTGAAAATAATATTAATTTAACTTAACATTGTATTAAAGAAGATAGAATATATAGATAGAAGATAATATAGAATAGAGATAGAAGATTAGTATAGTCCAGACAATACGTATTAGCTAAAATAGTTCATATGTACATAGACTTACTTTATGCCTCGCCATTTGTAAAACAATACTCGGTGTGCGTAAATCTGAAAAATAAATAAATATTTCATATAAATTGTATTTTCCTCGACACCCTAAGGGTACATTGGAACGAATTATGTATGTATGTATGTATGTATGTATGTATGTATGTATGTATGTATGTATGTATGTATGTATGTATGTATGTATGTATGTATGTATGTATGAATATATGCATAAATTGTAAAATTTAGGAAGTATTTCGAAAATAAAAATTTGTTTTGCAATTTAACTTGCCGCCGATTAGTTTTTAGTTTAAATTGGCCAAACAGAATAGGAATGTTTTGTATAACAGAATAAGTATGTGAAAAATATTTATACAAATTAGATGAAGATAATGAAGGTGAAGTAGTTAGATGAAGTCGTTTTTCCGCTCTATGGTTTTGCAATTTAACTTGTCACTAAATAGTTTCCAGTTTAAAATGGCCAAACAGAAGAGGAATGTTTTCTAATACAGAATAAGAATGTGAAAAATATGAATAGTCGTTGCGAACATTTTCTGCTCTATAGTTTTGCAATTTAACTTGTCGCTGATTAGTTTTGAATGAATTTTAAAATGGCCAAAAAGAAGAGGAATGTTTTCTAAAATAGAATAAGTATTTGAAAAATATTAATAAAAGTTAGATGAAGATAAGATAATGAAGGTGAAGAAGTTAGATGAGGTTTTTGCGAAAATTTTCCGCTCCATAGTTTTGCAATTTAACTTGTCGTTGATTAGTTTTCAATTTAAAATGGCCATACAGAAGAGGAATGTTTTCTAAAATAGAATAAGTGTGTGAAAAATATTAATAAAAGTAATGAAGATAATGAAATGAAGAAGTTAGATAAAGTCGTTGCGAAAATTTTCCCCTTTAAAGTTTTGCAATTTAACTTGTCGCTGATTACTTTTCAGTTTAAAATGGCCAAACAGAAGAGGAATGTTTTCTAATACAGAATAAGAATGTGAAAAATATGAATAGTCGTTGCGAAAATTTTTGCTCTATAGTTTTGCAACTTAAGTTGTCGCTGATTAGTTTTGAATGAATTTTAAAATGGCCAAAAAGAAGAGGAATGTTTTCCAAAATAGAATAAGTGAGTGAAAAATATTAATTAAAGTTATATGAAGATAATGAAAGTGAAGAAGTTAGATGAAGTCGTAGCGAAAATTTTCCGCTCTATAGTTTTGCAATTTCACTTGTCGCTGATTAGTTTTCAGTTTAAAATGGCCAAACAGAAGAGGAATGTTTTGTAAAACAGAATAAGTATGTAAAACATATTAATAAAAGTAAGATGAAGATAATGAAGATGAAGAAGTTGGATGAAGTCTTTGCGAAAATTTTCCGCTCTATAGTTTTGCAATTTAACTTGTCGCTGATTAGTTTTCAGTTGTGCCATTTGTTCAAATGGCCAAACAGAAGAGGAATGTTTTCTAAAATAAAATAATTGTGTGAAAAATTATAATGAAAGTGAGATGAAAATAATAAATATGAAGAAGTTAGATGAAGTCGTTTGAAAGAAGATGAAAATTTTCCGCTCTATAGTTTTGCAATTTAACTTGTCGCTGATTAGTTTTCAGTTTAAAATGGCCAAACAGAAAAGGAATGTTTTCTAAAATAGAATAAGTGTGTGAAAAATATTAATAAAAGTTAGATGAAGATAAAGAAGGTGAAGAAGTTAGAAGAAGTCGTTGCGAAAATTTTCCGTTCAATAGTTTTGCAATTTAACTTGTCGCTGATTAGTTTTCAGTTTAAAATGGCCAAACAGAAGAGGAATGTTTTCTAAAACAGAATAAGTGTGTGAAAAATATTAATAAAAGTTAGATGAAGATAAAGAAGGTGAAGAAGTTAGAAGAAGTCGTTGCGAAAATTTTCCGCTCTATAGTTTTGCAATTTAACTTGTCGCTGATTAGTTTTCAGTTTAAAATGGCCAAACAGAAGAGGAATGTTTTCTAAAACAGAATAAGTGTGTGAAAAATATTAATAAAAGTTAGATGAAGATGAAGAAGTGAGATGAAGTCGTTGCGAAAATTTCCCGCTCTATAGTTTTGCAACTTCACTTGTCGCTGATTAGTTTTCAGTTTAAAATGGCCAAACAGAAGAGGAATGTTTTCTAAAAGAGAATACAGTGTAATATATGAAAAATATTAATAAAATTTAGATGAAGATAATGAAGATCAAGAAGTTAGCTGAAGTCGTTGCGAAAATTTTCCGCTTTAAAGTTTTGCAATTTAACTTGTCACTGATTAGTTTTCAGTTTAAAATGGCCAAACAGAAGAGTAATGTTTTCTAAAACAGAATAAGTATGTGAAAAATATTAATAAAAGTTAGATGAAGATAAAGAAGTTAGATGAAGTCGTTGCGAAAATTTTCCGCTCTTTTTATTTTAATACATATAAAAAGCTCCAAACTTGTAATTAAAGATGAAGATAATTGAAAACTGTTTGCAGTTTGTAGAAAAAAAAATTGAAGACTCTTGGATAATAGGGAAAACTGTTATATTAAATCGAGCCGTTCTAACAGTTATGAAAATACATAATGTAGTAATCTCACGAAGACATGTATTCCATATACGAACGACATCCCAACTTGAGCTATATTAATATGGAACTAAGTATGTGGCTTGTTCTGAGTTAATCAATAAAAACTTGATACATATTGATGCATTATTGGTTAATTTGCAGTGCACGTAAAGATAACTGCTCAGTAATTCCATTACAAAAAAATTACCAATTTGTTTCCGACAAGGTAGAGTTGGTGAACAAAATATAAGAAATATTAAATGTTGGCAGTTTCTTTGCTTCATTATTGTTTGCATTATTGGTTATTTTGCAGTGCCGGAAAAGACAACTGTTCGATAATTCCATTACAAAAAAAAAACATTAGCAATTTGTTTCCGACAAAGAAGAGTTGTTGAACAAAATATAAGAAAAAATAAATATTGGCAGTTTCTTTGCTTCATTATTGTATGCATTATAGGTTATTTTGCAGTGCAAGTAAAGATAACTGCTCAATAATTCCATTACAAAAAAAAAAAACATTACCAATTTGCTTCCGACAAGAAAGAGTTGGTGAACAAAATATACGAAAAATTAAATGTTGGCCGTTTCTTCGCTTCATTATTGTATGTATTATTGGTTATTCTGTAGTGCAGGTATAGGTAACTGCTCAATAATTCCATTACAATAAAAACATTACCAATTTGTTTCCGACAAGGAAGAGTTGTTGAACAAAATATAAGAAAAAATAAATATTGGCAGTTTCTTTGCCTCATTATTGCATGCATTATTGGTTATTTTGCAGTGCAGGTAAAGATAACTGTTCTATAATTCCATTACAAAATACACATTACCAATTTATTTCCGACATGGACGAGTTGGTGAACGAAATATAAGAACAATTAAATATTGGCTATTTATTTACTTCATTATTGTATACAGCTTTATTGTTTATTGGAGAATGGAAAGTAGCATCGATGTTTTATGAATTGCATCTCTCTATTGGGTAAATTGACTAAAGTGCATAAGGAGTGTTTTATTTCTCCTTTAAGTCTCTATTATTTTATGTGACATAAAAATGAATTGAAACTTTATTCATTGCAATATGTATATAATAATAAAAATTCAACCGCTACCTCACCTATATTACATACATTTCTATGCACATATATGACAATAATCGTACTACTTTTTCGCCATTATCTATAGCTGGTGTAACCATAACACCATTTTAATATTACGTTGATGTAAACGTTATTTGCAGTGTTGTAACAGATACATTTTTTTTGTAGCTAGATACAGATACAGATACTTTAGAAAAAATGTATCTAGATACAACTTTAGGCACTCAAGCAAAAATGTATCAAGATACGAATCTAGATACTTGAAATGTACACCTAAGTTAATTTGGTCCGCATTATAAATGGTCACATGGGAAATTTTCGTTGTCACCTGACAATGTGACACTTCAGGTAAATTCTTCAATTCTGATAATGAATTGGAAAAACATCTTGTATGATACACGTGAATAAAGCAATTTTATAAACTCGAAAACATTATCGTACTCGGCTTCCCCTCTTGCGCTAAACTGTTTTCACGGATAAAATTCGACTTTATTCACTTATACTATAAATAGCTATTATCCACTCGAAAACATCATCACACTCGACTTCGCCTGTTGCGGTAAACTGTTTTTTCGTGGATAAAATTCGTCGTTATTCAAGTCATAAATAGTTATTAAATAGATTGATCTGTTTTTTAATTAATACTAATAACATAACAAAGCATTGGTATCTTAATTAAACTTAACATAATCTTAATCTCAACTTACATACTAACACCATGACCGGTGCATTCCATCGATTAATCTCGAGATACTTTAAGGTGAAAAAACTGTATAAAATGTGCTAAGCACGTCTCAATTTAACTAATTGCCTCGCCGATATTTACCTACGTAAATCTAATATTGACAAAAAAAAAAACGTTTTTCGTCTACATGGCTAGAATAACGTACATAAAACGTGTCCGGATCGCAAGTTGCTCGACCGGTGGACGATTCTTTAGAAGCGTCTGCTTCACCTCTTAATCAATCAGCTGATTCTGCCGGGTTCGATACCCGCACTCTGACAAGTACAACTACCACATATCAACATATGCATGCATTCAGTGAGAGTTAAAGAGGTATAAATCTATTGGAATCTATTTAAACATCGATAAAAGATTTATTATCAGATGCTTGCATCCTTAGCAAAACGAAATTAATTATGTACTCGTATAGCTGTTAAAAACAAAAACATGGGTGCATTGTATTCATGTATGTTGATTATGTGATGTATGTTGATGTATGTGATGTATTCATTAAACATTATAAGAGCGAAGTATAAGTAAGCAAATGTAATAATGGCAATAGTCTTAATAATTATTATTGCTACAGCTCTTACACATGTGACATACATATAATTACGGTTAAATAAAATATTACATTTGAAAATGGTTCAATTTGATCAGTCTACAATATTTCAGATACTTTCGGTTATAAGTTTTAGTTCCAAATAAAATTCAAACACAACCTTTTCGGAAACATGAGAGAAGCAATGGATGACATCTCAGTGCTTGTTGCAATATTCCATTACAAGTTTATAAAATCTAACAAGTGTACAAATTGGGAATTACATTCAGACTCACTGCATTGATGAGACCCACCAGGACGAAACCGGTCTCCAGTTGTCCACGGAGGTAATATCAAATTTGTACACTACATTTCATGACAACATTTTCTATTGTGATCAATCACAACTTGATCACATTTTATCATTATTCAACTTCCAATGAAATTCTACCTTATAGTATTACAATATCTAAATTAACTTCTGTATTAACTTTTGTCTTTATTTTCAATATTTGATTAAATTTCGGGTAAAAACTTTCTAATGTTATCTGTACGTTCTCTAGGTTAATTTTGTTCAGATTAAGTATTGATTTTAATTCTAGCTCAAAATTTTACAAATATATTTTTCCACAATGTATCAGATGGATTTTTCACTTTTGAGGCATTAAATTATAGTTGAATTTCACTCGAGGATAAAGTTATGTTAATAATTAATCAAAGTAGCAATTTCCAATCAAATTTTGAAATATATAATTAAAGTTCTGATAATTGAACTGATTTATAATATTTGTAGTAGAGATTTTGTAATATCCAACAATTTTTTTGTCATTTTAGGTAAGATTTTGTAATTTCCCACAATTTTTTTGTCATTTTAGGTAAATACTTTCCTCATAGCAATGATAATTATATAATAATTTCTCATGAGTATTTAAAAAAATACATACATCATATGCCTAATTGCAGAAGCCTTCATAATATAATCGTATTGTATTATAGATTTTCTGTTTTAATATTATGACCTGTGTAAACAATTGTATCAACACGAATAAATTACTATTACTATTACTATATAAATTGCCTTAAACTTTTTGCAATTTTCATAATTGTATGATGATGTATTGCATTTCGTAGTATACTGAAACATATTTTGGTATTTCCAAGAAAAAAATCGCATGCCCATGAAAAATTCGAAATATGTTCAATTCAGTTTTGGAATATACATTAAAAATTCTGTAAATTCAATTGAATTTTAATATTTGTAATATTTTTTTGTAATTCCCAAATAAATTTTATAATTTTAAGTAAATATATTTTTTTAAATAAAATATGTTTATAATGAAACACAGAATATGGTTATTTGCAGAAACCTTCGTAAACTCGTAATTTACATAATACATAATACATAATATTCGCAACTTCCAATAAAATTTTGAAATATATAATAAAAAAATTGATAATTCAACTGATTTATAATATTTGTAATAGAGATTTTGTAATTTCGAACATTTTTTTTGTCATTTTAGGTGAGATTTTGTAATTTCCAACATTTTTTTTGTAATTTTAGGTAAATACATTCCTCGTTGCAATGATAAGTATATTATTTCTAATGAGAATTTTTTTAAATACATACATCATATGCCTAATTGTAGAACCGTTAATAAATTGCATTAAACTTTTTTTTTTTGCAATTTCAATAAAATTTTGCAATTTTCCAATGTTCAATAAAGCTTTCTTTTGTAATGATTATTTCATTTATACTGATAATAGCAAAAAAAAATTAAATTCCTATTAAATTTCGTAGTATACTGAACCATATTTTGGTATTTCCAAGAAAGAAAAAGAAAGAAATGTCCATGAAAAAATTCGAAATTTTCAATTCAGTTTTTTAATATACATTGAAAATTCTATAAATCCGATTGAATTTTAATATTTCTATTTTTTTTTTGTATATCCCAATATAAGTTTTATTATTTTAGGTAAATATTTTTAAAAAATAAAATATGTTTCTAATGAAAATTTTAAAACATAAACACAGAATATGGTTATTTGCAGAAACATTCCTATACTGCATTAAAAGTTTTGCTATTCTTAGTAATAATTTTAATAATGACTGATAATAATAACAAAACTGTAAGTTCATATAAAACCTCCTAGTTCATAGTGAACTAAATTTGGTTATTTACTAGAACAAAATGTAATTTTCGTGATATAATTCACAATTTCCATTTAAATTTATATTAAAAATTGAAAACTGTCATAAGAGTCCATACACAAAAAAAACTAAACTAAACAAAAAATCTGCTAATTCAATAGAATTAAAATTTTTGCAATACAAATATTGTAATTTCAGAAGAAAATTTTGTAATTTCCAATTACAATTGCACCATAGGTACTTCATGTCTCTGTGAAATTGTATGATTTCTAATGAAAAGTTTAATGTTTTACTTTATACTGAAACTGTTCACTGCAATATCAAATTACAACTACAAAATTCGTAATTTTCACTGATATTTAATAACAAAATTGTAAGTTCTTATAAAACCTCGTAGTTCATAGTGAACCAAATTTGGGTATTTACTAGGAAAAATTGTAATTTCCATGAAAAAAAATCACAATTTCCAATTAAAGTTTGTAATTTATATTAAAAATTGAAAACTGCCATAAGAGTCCATACACAAATTAACTAAACTAAACTAAAATTCTGCTAATTGAACAGAATTTTAATTTTTGCAATAGAAATGTTGTAATTTCAAAACAAAATATTGTAATTTCCAATCAAAATTGTGCAACATTAAGTACTTTCCTGTTTCAGTGAAATTGTATGATTTCTAATCATAAGTTTATTGTTTTACTTTATAGTGAAACTGTTCACTGCAATGTCAAATTACAAAATTTGTAATTTTTACTGATATTTTGTAATTTCTATTTAAAATGTCATAATTTTGAATGTATATTTTATAATTTTCGATAAAGTTTCGTGATTTCTGTTTTTTTTTTAGATTTTTTTAATATATAATCAAATTTTCAACATTTTTGCTGAAAAGCAGTTGCAAATACAATCTTTGCAGTAACATGCAGTTTATATTTTATATTATTTATATCTATACTTTAACACTCCGATTTTATTTTCAGTTTCAGATTTATATTTACACACGATTTCAAATATTACCATTTATTTAATTGTAGTTCCAAATTTAAAAGTAATACAATTCTGTCATAAGTGTCCATACACAAATAAACTAAACTACACTCAAATTCTGCCAATTCAACAAAATTTTAGTTTTTGCAATAGAAATGTTGTAATATCAAAACAAAACATTATAATTTACAATGAAAATTTTGCAACATTAGGTACTTTCCTGTTTCAGTGAAATTGTATGATTTCTAATGAAAAGTTTAGTGTTTTACTTTATACTGAAACTGTTCACTGCAATGTCATATAACAACAACAAAAATTGTATTTTTTACTGATATTTTGTAATTTGTATTTAAAATTTCATAATTTTGAATGAATATTTTACAATTTTCAATGAAGTTTCGTGATTTCTGTGTTTTTAGATTGTTTTAATATAAAACCAAATTTTCAACATTTTTGGTGAAAATGTAGCAATTCCAAATACAATCTTTGCAGTAACATGCAGTTTATATTTTATATTATTTATATGTATACTTTTACACTCCGACTTTATTTTCAGTTTCAGATTTATTTCATTGTAGTTCTAAATTTAACAGTAATACAATTTTATTAATAGGCAATGTACAATTTTTGTACTAATCCATAGATCTCAATTAAATTGTAGCAAGTTTGAAATCTGCTTTAACTTTCATTTCCAATTTCCACTAGAATTTAAATTCTAGTACCAAAAATTTCAATCTTGAATTGCTTGTTACTCAAAATTATATAATTCCAGGAGATTTTTTAATTATAATATTCAGTTTTACATTAACTTTTGGCTCAAAATTGTACTAATATAGGCACTGCACATTATTTTCATGTGTATTTTCCCTCTTAAATTTACTAGGTAAACCACTTCTTCTTGGCTAAAATTAATATTTATTAATACATTAATTTATTGGCTCCAATACTGTTACATTTCTTGCTATTCTATTTCAATGGTTATCGTTTATATCCTCAGATGTTAACCGTTGTTTATTTACGTAAACCCATAAAAATACAAACTAATTATCAAAACACGAATTCAAGTCGAATTTTATGCGCCATCAGACAGCTCTGATCTTCAGATAAATATCGCGTCTATGGACCGAAAAGTTGATTATAATTGCCCATAATTTCACGCGACTGTTAATTCCTGTATAAACGCCATGACCAAATCAGGTGCAAATGGATGGATAACTTCCTCATAGCTGATGCTATAAGCAATCAAATGCAATGTGGAGATTATATAGTTGATTTAGAAGAAAAATGGCAAAGTCAAAGCAGACAGTTTCGAGTTAAATGTATTTTAAAGAGCAAAACTATGAGAAACAAAGGAAGGTAAACGACAAAATTATAAGGATAAAAAAATATATATACGAAAACAACACCAACACAGTAATATGCAATAACACACAATCGGAAACATTTAATACCAAAAATGGACTAAGACATTGAGGGAGTCTAAGTCACACACTATTCATTAGTTACATGAACGACATAATAAATAAATGCACACCAGAGAGCAACAAGAAATGGATAGTAGGCTACAAAAACATGAAAAAAATAGGAATATCGAAAGGAGCATTTGCAGACGATGTAATAATAATAAAAAGAAATCAAAACAGCTACAAGAAAGAGTAAGCTTATGGAACACAGAACTAAAGGCAAAAGGAATGAAGCTGAACATAAACAAAACAAAAGTAATGGTAGTAGGGAAACAGGAGCGGATACAAATAGAAATTGACAACAAAGAACTTGAACAAGTAGAGACATGCAAATACCTGGCAGTAAAATTAAATTATGTGTATATTATGGGAAAAAAATATTTATAAGATGGTCAGATGTACGTGTTAATACCTCATACAATAAATCATCAGTGGATTAGCAGTAACACATAATTAGTATTAAAAATCAGATTGTATCTGCTCAATCAACTGGTAATCAATTGTAAATTACAGTGCATAAAAAGTTATTTTTTTACATAATGCTTGAAAACGACTCGCCCACTTTAACCTTGAATCATTCCGGATTATGCACTTTAATCGTCCTCTAATTAAATTCCGCGGATTTTCCACGCGTCGCTGGAAGGTAAATTAAAAACCAATAAGTAGTAATCGGGGTGATTTGTGCGGCGGCGAAAGGCGATAGAGGAGCGTGAGAGCGTCGCCCTGGAGTTAGTCTCTGGGGACGTCTCTGCAATAATTGTCGGATTGTTTGTTGCGTAATTTGTGTCCCGAATTACGTCGGCGTGTCGTACTTGATCTTGGAGATCGCCATCGAGGAGCAAGCTCGGTCTTGACATTGGCCGTGGCGGAGAAGAGGTGGACAGGTATAAAGACCTCGCGGACGACTCTTATCTGAGTCGCGGTTGAACTCTTCAAGAGGTGTTCTGAGTAGTTGCAGACCAACGCCAATTCAACAAGTTCGTCGTTCATTATAAAAAAAAAGGTAAGATTTTTACATAAAAATAGCTACATCTTTATTTATACATTTAAAAAGAAGCAGCTACTACAAAAATGCAAACAGTTTTATGAGCCCAGATTACAATTTTAGATTAATAAGTTCATTGCTGGTGAGCAGAAAATAATACGAGAATTATTAGGATTGTTTTCACTCTACGAAATTAACACCAAAAATGATTGAACTTAAAATGCTGAAGTCTAGGATGATGCCCGTGAAATAATTATACATTAAAATAGCTGCAAATATTTGAATTAATCTACTTCAATTAGCCACCAAGGAACAAGAATAAATAGTGAATAAATTGAAATTTTAAGAGTTTAAATTTTATTGCAGTACCATTTTTATTTATAGCCCTTTTAGCATATTTTCAGTAGAACTCATCACTATCAAAACACATCAAATTAAATACCTTTGCTCGGAATTATACACAAGAAATAAATTTAAAGAGCATTAGAATTAAAATTGTCATTTTAAAATTAAGAAGAATTAAAAAACAGTTATTAAAATTTTCCCTCTTCATTTATCTAACTTAAAAAAACCCGTTAATTATATTTTTTTAGTATTCATTTTCATCCATTGAAAAAAAATATATTTGAAATTCTTCTAAAATTAGTTTTAAGACATTATCTCATACTACAAAAATATATTTTGTTATTCATAGTCTATCAGAGTTTGTCCCACTGAAAAGCAAATTTCTAAAAAAAAATCATGGTAAGAATATAAAGAATTTGTATGTATTTTTTTACCAGGAAATACCTATCTATTGCACTACTAACATTTTCCCTCTTCATTTTTCTATCAATGTGTGATACACATTAATGTTTGTCATCAATGAAAAAATGATGTGCTGAAAAATTACATTACATACATTTGATCAACATTCCTGTATTTCTCGGGCAATATCTCAAAATAGGTCATGATTTAAAAAGAAATCGTTAATTATATTTTTTAGAACTCATTTTCGTACATTGAATAAAGAAAATAATTATTGAAATCCTTCTATAATTAGTTTTTCGACATAGTTTCAAACTAAAAAAATATATTTTGTTATTATCATAGTTTGTCCCACAGAAACACCAATTTCTAAAAAAATGAAAAATAATGTTAAGAATGTAAAGAATTTGTATGTACATTTTTTTACCAGTAGGTAGCTATTGCACTACTAAAATTTTACTTCTTCATATATATATATATATCAATGTGTTAACTGAAAAAATGATGTGCTGAAAATTTACAGCAGTGACTTTCAGGTATTACATTTTTATCAAAATTCGTGTATTTCTTGGCAAATATCTTAAACTGGAGATTTTTGATCTGAATTGGTTTTATTACCAGATTATCTCAATGAAAAAAAAGTAACATATGTCATAACTTAAAAAAAAAAATAGTATTTATTTTCATACATTGATTAAAGAGAATAATTATTGAAATTCTTCTAAAATTAGTTTTTATAGAATATCTCAAACTACACAAATATGTTTTTTTATTATCATAGAAATACAGAGAACCACAGAAAAACCAATTTCTACAAAATAGAAATATAATGTTAAGAATATAAATAATTTGTATGTACATTTTATTTTACCAGTAGATGGCAATCTATTGCACTAATGCATAATTAATTTAAACAATTACTGCTACATAATTAATACTTTCTACAACAGCATCGAAACTGCTGAATTTATAAGGGAATAGCTTATTAAGATAAACGTTCGATCAGCCTTTTTAAAAGAGAATCAAATCCATGTTGAAGCATAAACCAACTTTTGAAGAAATTTTTTGAAGAAACTTGATATTCAGTCGTTTCTATGCTGTTGTAGAAGTATTAATTATATAGCAGTAATTGTATAAATTCATTATGCAGTAGTGCAATTGATACGTATACACTGGTAAAAAATGTACATAAAATTTCATTATATTCTTAACATTACTTTTTTTTTCAGATATTATTTTTTTTTGTCATTACAAAGTTGCTTTGCATAAATGGCATAAGTAGATATAGAGGCAAAAGCACCAATACGTAATTACAATGTAATATAATATGACTCTATGTGGGTTCGATGGCCAATAAAGATTGTTTATTTACAGCGTGATCAGATTAATGGATAACCAACAATAGGCAACGTATTTGGTATACATTTTAGAGGATATAACCAAGAAATAAATTAAAAGAACATTAGTATTTAAGTTAAAAAAAACAGTAATTAAAATTTTCCTTCTTCGTTTATCTATCAATGTGGTAACTGAAAAATTTTTAGGCAAAAAAGTCCTGCATTATCTCAAATTAATAACAGCAATTTTTGACAATTGAAAAAATTAAAAATTAAAAATTGCATTTTTTTTAAATTTAAAAAGGGCTTAATTATGTTCTTAAATTGAAGATATAAATTACAGTATATTATTACCTTCTAGGGGTGGTTTTGTCTTTAATAAAATTTAAAAATCGTGTTATCTGGTTTGCTAGTTTAATTTTTTGTTTTGTAATATTTTTGTCACTAAAGTGTCATTTGCAACATTTGCACTGGTAAAATTCCGTTAACTAACCCAGAAATGGTTGGAATTGTTCTTGTTGTGGGGAATAATTACAGAACATGCAGAGAAGCAGCTAATGGAATCATCCTGACAAAATCATCAGTCGCAAAACTATAAGTACTTATACTACTACTACTACTATAGTTTAAACAATGCTCGTCTGTGTTAGATCAATTAGTAAACTATTCAATTTTTCAGCACTTTAATAAAATATAAATTCAATTTTTAATTTTTTCAGTTTGACAAAAATATTAATTAGTTATTATTAATTTGAGTTAATGCAGGACTTTTCTGCCTAACAACTTTTTCCTCGAAAATGCTTACTAAAAAAGTTATCCATTTGTTACCTATTATTCTGATCACGTTGTATATACTAAAGTTTATAATTATTAATTAAGTTTTATAATTCTGTAATCTGCGGTAATTAGTTTATAATTGAAGTTATTATATAATAATTTGAAACTATTTTTATACATTACATTTTTTATTCGTAAAACATTCGAAAAAAAATTAAACAAAATTGAAACTCTACAGAAAATGTGAAATATGGAAGCAACAAGATTAGTTCAATGTTATAAATCTTGAAACAACAATTTTTGCATTTTTAATAATTGTTTGTTTATTAATAAACATGAAAATATGATGTGCATTTTGGACACTACCTTTTCGAGAAAATAAATATTTTATGAAGTTCTAGACTAGAAATATTAATCAAATAAATCTGTTAAATTGTATGAATCGGTGGTTAATACTCGAAACATCTTAAAATTAGTATAAATAAAGCTCTTGGTTAAGTTTCACAATTTTTTAATAGAAAAACTCTAAAATTGTTTCGGTCTTACCTAACCTAACATAACCTAATCCTAATTTGTTTCTTGATAATAGTCGTGAGACCAAAGCAATTGTGGAGTTTTGCTATTAAAAATTTGTGAAACTTAACCGAGTGCTTTATTTATACTAAACTAAACAAAATTTGTATATCTTACGTACACTTTTTAGTATTAGAAAATGGAAAAATTTGAATTCACCCCATCTTTAGTTTACGGAAATTGAATAAAAAGTTACCACTTTAATGCCATGTAGGGGTTGCAAAATTACCACTTTAATGCCATATAGGGGTGCAAAATTGTTATTGCATATTTCTACTTAAACACAATTTTAGTCTATAGATTATTATAAAAAAATTCACATTTATTTAACACACAATTTTCTACAAGAAAATGGAAAAACTTGAGAACAGCCCATGTTCAGTTTTCGATTAAACTCATTAATGTGTCGTAATAATCGAGTATTGAAAGTAATTTTGCAGGTTTCAAAGAAATCAATATTTAATAAAGTTCTAAACTAAAATTTAAATTTTTGTTATAGTTTCATCCATCAGTTATACCAGTAATTATTATATTTTTTTATTGATTTTTTTCTTCTTTATTAGGAGTACTTACAGTTTACTGTTAACCTGACTGGTAGTATACTTAAATATATATTTTTTTGTTTTTTAGTTAATGATAATAAATTCCTTATTGAAAAAAAATAAAATTTTAATAGTATTTTTAAGGGTTCGCTGCTTGAATTAGCATAGGATCTCTTACCCCGCTTAACTGAATCAGTTGCTATGTTTTAACAAAATAAAATTTGCAAAAAAATACTAATACGTCAGATGTGGGTATAATTATATTATTTAAAACAGTCTATTGATTATCGAGGAAATATGCCTTAACAATTGTATAGAGGTGCAAATATTGAATTTAATATTAAAAAAAAAAAAAATCTAACTTTGTAGATAATATGGATAAAGCAACTTATTGAACTTAATGTTTAGTAAGTTTTTGGTTTCGCTTTGAGGGAAAATCTTCAGTCACTAGTAAATTTGATTAAAGATTGTTACTCATATTTAAAAAATAGTTTAGTATATAAATGCAAAAAAATAATTATTGTCTACATGTTTTAATTTAAAAAAATCAATGGAAAATATCTCTTGACAATTGTGTTGAGATGCAAATAATGAACATAATTTAAGGTATTATTATTCTGTATTTACAGGTAGAATTATTAATAACTCTACCAGTAAGTAAAGAATAATAATACCTTAAATAAATAACTGGTAATATGGATAAAGCAACTTATTGAACTTAATGTTTAGTAAGTTTATGGTTTTACTTTGAGGGAAAATCTTCAGTAAATTTCACTCAAAAATATTTCTGATATTCAAGAATAGTTCGAAAAAAAAAATGCAAAAAATGTAGTGTCTATATAATATATATTAAAAAAAAGAATCTCTATGTGAAATGAAATTTGCAAAAACGTCTCAATTTGCACTATTCGCGAGCGACAACGTGTTTACACGAACTTTTCGTTTGCTGTCAATAGCAACGCGCGACAAAGTGACTGTCCTCTTAAGTAAAATAATAAAATTTTAGATAATTAGCAACTTTACATCGCACTCAAATTAATTATTCCCCATCAATAATTTTAGCTCAAGGATTTGCATTTTTTTACAGTAGGAGGATTAACAGGAGTGATTTGAGCTAATTCATCTATTGATATTATTCTCGGAAAACTTTTCGCCCGCATTAGCAAGCAGAAAGACCTACTTTGCGTGTCAATTGTAGGAAAAACTCATTATAGTTATTATTACTCACACTTATTATTACCACAAGTCCCTAAAAATAACACTAATGTACACATATAAATATCATCTGAATTTATTTGTCCCACTTTGACCGCTAAATAAATTTATATTTATAATTATTAACACATACTACAATGTATTATAACAAATTACTATAAGTTAACCTTGATTCTTGAACATTATATTTTTTAGTCTCTAAAGCTGTTACTAAATAATAATAATGAAGACGCAGTTAATATCATGTAGTACAATCTCTGCAATATGCTTTTACCATATTGCTTTTAACAATCAACCCATAATACCTTAGGAATTATGTACTTAGTCCTTGCACTAATTCCATGGTATGAAGTATTCTGTATAGTCTACGAACAGTTATTAAGCTTTATTACATACAAGTTTTTTGCTGCTAGAAGCCGCAATGTACACTTCGTATCTTGCACTGTAATTTCCAAAGTCATAAAAGTTTTATAATATCGAGGTTACGAATGCAATTAACTCGGTTTTCTTTAGAATCTTAATATCGTCTGCAAGTTTCAACTTTTTACGAGAAGAAATAACATCATAAATCGCCGATGTGCAGTTTTTTTATCACTGGTTATAGCAACAGTAATAGTATGGTATCAATATTATATGCTTAGAAAATGATAATTGGTAATTGATTATGAGCAATTAACAATTGCAACAATAAATCTTATTAAGTTTAAGGATTTATCCATAAGTTACCAGTTATTTATTTAAGATATTATTTTGTACTTACTGGAGTTATCTTTATTTTATTTTATTAATTATTTATTTTGTTTTGCCTGACTAGTTTCAGTTTCTAATAAACCATCATCAGAGGCGAGATATGTAAAAATGAAATAAATAAATAATAAAATAAAATAAAAATGACTACCAGTAAGTACAAAATAATAATACCTTAAATAAATAACTGGTAACTTATGGATAAAACCTTAAACTTAATATTAATTATTGTTGCAATTGTTAATTACTTATAATCAATTATCAATTATCATTTTCTAAACATATAATATTGATACCATACTATTACTATTATTATTGATAATATGCCAAAGAATATTATTGTGCTTACTTAGCTACAACATTATTATTAATTTTTGTAAGTTATACCAGTTATTTTTGAAAATTATTTATTATTTTTTTAAAATAACAAATAATAATTAAACAAATATATTTGAAATATATATGTAACATCTAAGTGAAAACGTTTTTAATGTAAAAATTACTGGTAAGTAGAAAAATGTAGACTTACTTCGGTTCTAGAGAGAAGTTAATCTTTATCAGGCTAGTGGCCGTAAGCCTTTACTATTGATTTTGATATTATACATTTGATAAATCTAAATGTAAAATCTAAGTGAAAACGTATTTAATGTAAAAATTATTGGTAAGTAGAAAAATGTACACTTATTTCGGTTCTAGAGAGAAGTTATTCTTTATTAGGCTAGTGGCCGTGAGCCTTTAATATTGACTCTAATATTGCCTTTGATATTGTCCCTAACATTGCCTCTAATATTGCCTCTAATACCCCCTCTAATGATGCTTCCAATAATGCCTCCAATATTGCACTTTCGAGATCGAACAATCTACAGATGTAAACCTAAATTCACTTAGGCAGCCAAATTAGCAAATATCCCCAAATTATGTATATCATATATTTATAGCAACTTTGAGTCCTTTTTGACAGATAAAAAGTTAAACCGGTAGTTATTTTTGATAAACGTCCGAAAAACCAATTATTTTTTATTCCTAAAGCGTGATAATTATAATTATCTACAATTTATATTACGCCCAGTACTAGCAATTTAGATTCTAATGTTCCTCGCGATTATAAATAATTAGTATGTGTGTTTTTACATTATACAAATTAAACACACACTTATCATAATAATAAGGAAATTATAATCAAAACTGACTGTGAAACAAATAAGCATGTCATTAGTTGAAAATTTTCTTGGACATAAAATGTAATTATAATCAAAATAACAATCATTGTGCATATCCTCCATCTGGGGGCAATTGTCGTTATTTACGGGAGGTAATTCTGTAAAATGAGCTGCCAGATTATGCTATAATGATCTATAAAGTTACATTGTAAAGCAGAACCAGCAAAGAAAATGTTTAGCAGTTTGGTGGTACAATACATTTATTTGAACCAATATACAGGGTGACTAAAAATATAAGGAACCTTATCTCTGGAGCCGTTATTATTTTTATAAAAGTAGTTTTTAACAAAAAGTTTAATAGGTAATTATTTGGCACAATTTGGCGGTTTTAATTTTTGATGTGATTCCTCGCTTTTTCACACTTTTTAATAGTTTCATTTATAACTTTATTTGAGAAACAGAAACTAACATTAGTAAATCGTATTTTTTTTTACTTGTATTTGTTTTCCAAGGCAGTCTTTATTTTTTTTACATTTGTCATCAGACATTACATTCGATTTTCTTAGAAGATTTTGTTATGGTATTTTTAGATATTCGTGAAGAGAAAAACAAATGCCACTTTTTAATAGTTTTATTTATAACCCTATTTGAGAAACAGAAACTGACATTAGTAAATCATTTTTTTTTAATTGTATTTGTTTTCCAAGGCAGTCTTTATTTTTTTACATTTGTCATCAGACATTACATTCGATTTTCTTAAAATATTTGGTTATGGTATTTTTACATATTCGTGAAGAGAAAAACAAATGCTGTTAAGTTTGTTAATAGAAACATTTAGGTTACCATTTAAAAAAAATATCTATCGTCATTGTCAAAAACTGACGCGTCACAAAAAAAAGTTAAAACCATTAAATTGTGGCAAATAATGAGCAAAAAACCTTTTGTTAAAACGTTTTTTTCTAAAGATAATAATAAAGGCTCACAGAGGAGCTTCCTTACTTTTTACTCACCCTGTATTCAATCTCGGTAATTGTTTTGAAAACGTAGTAATTACACACGTATAATCAATATTCTCAATAAATTTCCTAGAGTCATTACGTTTAGAATTCAATTTATACCAATTTTAGCGACCTAAGAAATATGAATATCTCCAGGATACATTAAATTACTGCAGATTTGAAACCTCCTCAAGCGTGTAATAGCTTATTTATACCTACGCACTAAAATATCTGGAATTCCACGCGAAAGAATCACGCTAATAAGGTGCAAACCATCCACAAACACAACTATTGCTCGCTAACTAACTGCTCGCAAACAAAACATCTCACGATACTCAACTGCTAAAACGGTAATACATTTCTAAACACGCATTTACACATGAGGCATCTCACGGAAATGCGGACAAAATTATAAACACACATCAAGTGCCACCGTTACACGTTTATTTACAAATAAAAAATATCACGGAATATATGTCTGCAGCGTCTGAAGTAGCAGTTATTATAGTTCGCACCAGATAAGAACAATTAAATTTTAAATTAAATAACAATACAGAAGCTATTATGGGAATACTGGGAGCAAGCTTTTAATGGTAATGCTTTGAGTTCATTGCGTGGAACAATACAGATGGGGCGGACGTGTGTGAGGATTGTAAATTGCTTGTCTCATATTCTTCGTCAAGAGGTATTAAGGAAAGATTTATTTGATTCGGAAATGTAAACCATTAAGCAATTACTGATGATAATGAAAAATGCGCGAAATAAGCGATGTGCAAAGGCTTGATTTGTTACAGTACCCTTTTTTTATAGATATTTATAGATGTTAACTTACGGGTTTTCCGCCTACTTTCCGCGAATGATTTTTTTATTGAGTTTTCCAATTAGCTACGTATTTTTATTGAGTTTTCCAATTACGAATTTTTATTGAGTATTCCAATTACAAAATCATTGAGTTTTCCAATTACAAATTTTCATTGAGCTTTCCAATTACGAATTTTGCAATTATGAATTTTCATTGAGTTTTCCAATTACAAATTTTCATTGAATTTTCCAAATACGAAATTTCACTAAGTTTTTCAAATAATGGCAGAAAACATAATTAGAATTTTATTAACTGTGAATATTTGAAACTCTGAAAACTTCTTGAGTGCTCTGTATTACAAAGTACAAAATGTGTTTTAATATTTGCGCCTTTAAATTTTTTTAAATAATTAAAAACGCATTTCTCAAAAAATTGCAACTATAAATATGGATTTTTTTATTTCGAAATAAGTACCTTATCTGCAGATTAGATAAAGATTTCGATTTTTGAGATCACTGACCTTCCTACAGCCAAAATCTTAAAATATTATATCGAACATTTGGAGACGAATCGAACATTTTTTTATAAATAGCAGTGTCTAAGAATCAAACACATAACTATAGATTCAAATTCGGAGCCTAAACTCTGCAGAATTATTACAATAATGTTAATAGCAAGTTCATTTATATTACATTTATATAAATTATATACATTTTTTTTTTGCAATATTTAACACAACGTTTACAAAGTTGCTCGCAGGGATTATAGTTCAAAATCTGAAATATCTTCAATCAACATTAAAAACAATATATGCCAACGTAACTGTTGTTATGTTATGATGCAATAAATTAAATTTCAATCTAATTTTTACCTCTAGTGCTGTGTTTTTAAATCCAGCATGAAATACGCTAACAATGCATCATTAAATGATCCATTCCTTCTTATTACCCCTTTGATCCTGTCTCCAGTTATGATATTAAACATCCCACTTAATTATATTAACGTATATCTCCATCATAAACTTCATTACTTAATGTGCGATCTTACATCATTACGCGCGTTAACCATACGAATCTGCAATGTTTATGCACGGAATTATGTAGATCATTTCAATATGTGCACGCCAGCGATGAGTTCCTGTAAGTAGCATGCAACCGTTTCAGGATTAGGATTTGTAGTAATCTTTTCTTGATTTAACTGATAAACAGATATTATTACTATTATTACAGATATTATTATATAGTAGATTATTATTAATAAACTTTAAAATCAAGTAAAAAATAATAATATACAGATGTTCTTATTATTATTACTAATGCTGCAATAATAAAATCTATAAAAGGTTCAAATAATTAGATATTTATATAACAAGTATATAATTTTATTAAAAACTCCATTGGGTTAGCCGAATTTATGGCCGAACGAGCATGCGAGCGAGGCTAATAAATAGGGGACTACAATAAAGTCCGAATATATACGAGTTTTATACAATATTTTATGTTAAGACTGCTCCCCATTTTCAAAAATATTATTTTCGTTTGATGTAAAAAGTCTATTCAAACTATGTTGTATTTTAGTATTTATTGATTGCCAATTCATAAAATAGGTGATCAAAATTGAATCGGTCTGAATAGGTTTCAATAGGTCTCAAAACAAGTAGACAAAAATTTATATTGCGGAAGAAATTGAAGATGTAGAAGCATGAGCAACAAATGCTAGAGAAACAACACCCTTGCCAGCTAAGTCAAAAGACCTTTACGATGGTGCATATGCAGATAAAAATATTAAAATTGGCGTAATAACAAAAGTGTACTTATGACTTTTCCATTATAGTACTAGTACAATAAAGTACGACTTTATGGATTCTAAGGTAGGTATGTCATAAACTGAGTAATTATAATGTGGTCTAACATGAAGACATTTATTAAAGTAACGTCCAATTTATTTTTAACAAATGCATAATTGTGTTAGCTGCAATAGTAAAGTTAAAATTGTTTTGATAAATTTACTTTACAGTACGTAACAAAAATTAATTCTTGTGATCTTCTTATTTGGTTTTAGTGGCGATATTATTATTTAAGTGCAGAAAAAATGGTGTCCTCTTTAAATTGATAAATTGTAGATGTGCGCGTGAATGGACAAAATCAAAAAGACAATTATGTGATAATTGATTTACTCGTTAGCTTTCGAAAATCGAAAGATTTAATTATGGTACATATCAGTATTTATTGATTGTAACTCATGTCTTTATTCTTCAATCTGATGAAGATTATCGATACGGGTTTTGAAAGCTAACGAGTAAATCGATTATCGCATAATTGTTTTATTGATTTTGTCCATTCACCCTCACAACTCCAATTTATCAATGTCTTCAATTTAATATTATTTAAGTAAAGAACAATTTTCATTCTTTCCTAAAAGAATATTTAGCTAGATTATTTAAGTAAAGAACAATTTTCTTTTTTTCCAAAAAAATGTATCTCCAATGTCTAAGTATAATTTAAAATTTGACAATAATTATCAAAATATGTCATATTAATAAAAAAACTGATATAGATAAATGAAAATTTGACAGTAACAATTAAAATTTTATTAGAGTAACTGAAGGCAATTTCAGCATTTAAAATCTGACAGGTATAAATAAAATTTTAACATAAATTGTTGAACAGAGTATTGTTTTGACATAGAAGGTTGACATTATCGCAGAATATTTAAAAAATTGACAGTGGTTGAAATTTTCTAAAGCTACAAATAATTGAAATGTTTACAGAAATAATTACAATGTTGACAGTTATTGAAATATGACAAAATAATTGAAAATTTGTCAGTAATCATTGTGTAGACAAATGTTGTCAAAAATAATTGATATTTTGACAGATATAGTTAATATCTATGTTTTATATTACAGAATATAAAAATAATACAAATTTTAGTACAAATAATCGAAACTTTGACTAATCACTAAAATATGAAATATTTTTTTAAATTTTAGACAGAAATAAATGAAAATTTGACAACCACCGTTGAAATTTTGACAGAATAAATTGAAAGTTTGACAAAAATGAAATATATAATTATAATAAAAGATGTTTCAATACTTTTTTGTTGGAAATAATGATTAATTAAGGGAATTAGTCGTATCAGTAAAAATCGACAAGCATATAAAACTGGGACATTACTAAGGTATCCATGACAATTGACAGTAATAATACGAAAAGTATTTTAAGGTTCCGAAATTGCAAACATGTGGAGGTGAAATAAAGATTTTCAAAACTTTCAGTTATATCATATTAAAAGAGTTTAAAAATCCACAATGTTTAAAAATCAAAATATAAAAAGTATCTAAAGGTTCACAAACTGAGGCTCTCATATCAATTATTTAATCAAGTAACCAAACCTACCACAAAATATTATTGTTTATTTTTTAAAAGACGAAGTCCAAAATCTATTAAAAAGCGTTTTAGAATAGTTCTCATATTTTCATGAAATTGCACGCAAGTTACAAATCTGGAGTTTTTAGTAAGTGAGTAAGTTAGTAAAAATATGACCACAAAAACTGCATGGTTTTTGTTAAAAATGTTTTGTTTGTTAACAGATTACTAAGTAAAGCGAGTATTTGAAAAATTCCCAAGTTAAAGGTACTAAATATTATGTAGACAAGTTTTCAAAAAACAAGAATATACTGGTATTTTTTAAAGTTGCTCTGTAAATGACTTATGAATTTAAAAAAAATCTCAAAATCGCATATGTTTTTAAAAGAGGAAGTACAAAATCTATTGAAAAGCGTTTTATAATATTTCTTAAATTCATGAAAATGCGCGCAAGTTACAAATCTGGAGAAGTTATTAAAAATGTGATCAAATTAAAAATTGCATGTCATTTGTTAATATGTTTTTTTTGTTAACAGATTACTAACTAAAGCCAAATTTTGAAAAATTCCCAAGTTAAAAGTAATAAAACTAATTCGACTAAAAAGTTTCTAGGAATATCTCAACAATGTTCGCAGTTCTGATAATGACTGCGAGCATTAGACTGATTGATAGTTGATAACTATCTATTTTTGAAACATTTTTGAAACTAAAAAGGTTTTTAAAAGTTTTTAAATTTCGGCAATTGTTAAGACAGTTGTGTCAACATTTTTCAATAATTTGTGTATTTTAGGTTTAAAAAATTGTGTGGACATTTTTCAGAAATTCGTATCGAAAATTCGATAAAGTAAATAAATAAAAATCATTGGTTAAATTTTAGATTTTTTTTAATCATTTCCTCTATATCTTTTTAATGATTGCGGAGGAAGAAGAAATGAGAAAGTTGCTGTAGATATAATCATAATATCAAAATATATATAAAACAAACATAAAACATTGCTGAAAAAACTTGAAAAAATATTTCTACAATATTCTTAAATAAACGATCAATGTATAAGAATAATTAGTAGAGAATATTTAAAATTCAATTCTTCAATCTTCCGAAGTAGAATTTACAAGTAGATAATAATAATCATACTTTAAGAATTTTTCTAAACGTTTCGTACTTCTTACGAAAAAGTAAGAATAATTAGTGGAGAATATTTGAAATTCAATTCTTCAATCTTCCGAAATACACTAAGTAGATAATAATAATCATACTGAAGAATTTTTATAAACATTTCGTACTTCGTACGAAAAAGTATTGGAAGGTTCCAAAATTGCAATCATGTGTAGGTGAAATAAAGATTTTCAAAATTTTCAGTTGTATTATATTAAAAGAGTTTAAAAATCCAGAAAGTTTAAAAAACCAAAATATAAAAAGTATCTAAAGGATCATAACTGAGACTCTCATATTAATCATTTTATAAGTAACCAAAACTGCCACAAAATATTATTTGAAGTATTCGAAGTATTTTCAGGTACATATATTGATAATGACTGCGAGCATTCGACTGATTGATAGTTGATAACTATCACTTTATGAAAAATGTCTTCATTAATTTGTGTTGGTTAGGTTTAAAAAATCGTGTTGAAATTTTTCTGAAATTCGTGTCGATAATTCGACAAAGTTGTTAAATAAAAATCGTTGGTTAAATTTTAGAAATTTTCGAATCATTTTCGGTGTATCTTTTTAAAGATTGCGGAAGAAGAAGAAATGAGAACGTTGCTGTAGATTTAATCAAAATAACAAAATATATAAAAAAAATCATAAAAAATTGCTGACAAAACTAGGAAAAATATTTCTAGAATATTCTCAAATAAGCGATGAGTATAAAAATAATTAGTACAGAAAATTTGAAATTCAATTCTTTAATCTTCCAAAATACACTAAGTAGATAATAATAATCATACTTGAAGAATTTTTATAAACATTTCCTACTTCATACGAAAAAGTATTGGAAGGTTCCAAAATTGCAAACATGTGGAGGTGAAATAAAGATTTTCCAGACTTTCAGTTATACTATGTTAAAAGAGTTTAAAAGTCCAAAATGTTTCAAAAATCAAAATATTAAAAAAACATATCTAAAGGATCACAAACTGAGACTCTCATATCATTTTAACCAGAAACGAAAACTACCACAAAATAGTATTGTTTATTATTACCTACAGACGCCTTGACGAAGTTTTGAAAAATATCGTGATATCTCTGTATGAATAATAAATGTCTGTAAATTAAAAACTATATGTCCGTAACGTTGCATAAATTTCTCTGATTTGGTAATTATTACGAATATTTATCAAATCTGAAGGAGCTTGGTTAATTATTAAATCTACCATTATTACAGATTATTAAATTCAACTAATTAACACCATTCAATTTTTTTTTATTTGTCAAGTAAAGAATTTTTCATAATACTGGCCTCGAGGTTGTTTTTTTTTATAATTTTGTTAAATTAACAGCTTTAATTTTTTGAATTATTTAGAAGCAACAGTATCAGTGTAATTTTTCTGTTTTTTTTTTTAAGAATATAATATTGGTGAGCGGTAGTTTGGGAACCGCTGGTCTAAGTGATGATAATAGAAATGTACTTTTAGAAAATAAAGGTATTTTTATCTATCACAAGCTCACAGCATTATTATTATATGTTTTTATCATGTTAGTTACAACTGGTTATTATTACTAAAATTGATATTATTATTGCTGTTATTATATAATTAATTCATGGAGACATTTAATTCAATAATTATATAATTTAAATTCTGCAACTTAATAGTGAATATGTTTAATAATAACTAAAGGCAATAAAAACCTACATGTCTACCATAATTGAATTATTTACCGGTCGGTAACACAGTGATTAATATCTTCAGAGCTGAAGCCGATAGGTAAATCGACATGTAACGAGTTTCCTGTTAATTAAATACCACAATCCAGGCCTTATAATCGCCAGCTTCGCAATACCTCAGCTTCGGGATAATTATTGTATAATAAAACCCTTAATTATTACGTACATCAATACCACCATAAACCAAAACTAGTTATAATTAATTACACCTCTATGATTGAAATTTAGCATAACTTTAGAATTGTGAATAACCAAGATTAATGATATCAAATACGTAAATAGAAAATAAAACTAACACATTTTAATGAATCTTGAAGTTAGGTTAGATTCTAACCTAACAGCAAGTTTAAAAAAATGAATCAGAAAAAGCATCAGAAATAGTAAATGATACTAGTAAAAAATATTTTTTATACTATATAAATATCTACCTCATCAATAAATAGAGATATATATAAGAAAAGTCATACTACATCTACAAAATGATATTTTATATTTAAATTATTAAAACTTATGTAAATATATTTAATATGATTTTCAATTTTTATATATTTGATATATTTGTTTCTATTTACCTAACCTAACCTCAAAATTCTGAAAAATGGAAATTCTGGGAACTTTTTATAATTCTTAGACTCTGTATTACTGCTCATGTATCCGTTGGCACACAAAAGTTTATCTATTCACATGGGTGGCAAGAATATCATATGTCATGTTGTATGTGCAAATAAGTATCAATAAACGTATATCTTGTACACAGAATATGACTTTTAGCACACTCACACGAAGCAACCATTTTTCTTCTTCCCACAAATCCTCTATGGAATTCTGCAATATGCATGCATACTTAAAACCTGTGCTGTGGGTTTATGGCGGAATCCCAACTGGAACTATTCAAGTTTGCCATTGTTGCACGCGGCTTGTAACTGCGCCCATATATAGCGGCATTAGACGGTGGACGTAATGCGCAATTACTCTCTTAAAATGCTGCCGAGGAAGAGCCTGCCTCTGAGGCACGCATCATAGGTGCAAAGCCGTACCTTGCGCAATGTTTACAGCTTCCACGAAAAATCGTACGCTCATTATAAGGCGCACGCTAATGAAGGTTCAACGCTTCTGCCCACAGACCATTGCCTGGTATCAATATAGAAGCAAACAGACGCAATGTTGGTGGTTAAATAGAAGAGTCGAGATGGAGGAAGGGTAATTAGCTGCTCTTGAAATTTTGTCTCTGCAGGCGTTTGAGGAGAATTTTGTTTTGGGCTATTAGTAAATGATGTGCGTTTCGTAACTTGGCCCAAAATGCAGTGATAATTTATGCGTGCAAGCGAGATTCCGTTTTTCAGGACGGCGAGCTTCAAGCGATATCATTATCAAAGCTTGATCCATTATTAACTTCAATTAATAGTTATTAAGGTACCAAGGGCATTATGAGTCAAATAAGAGCGTAAGGTATAAGGTCCATTTCTTATATACCATGTGGTATTAGTAATAACTATAACTAATATTAGTAAAAATTAACTTATAAACAACTGGCGTTGTAATCGTGCTTTAGCAGCATCTCTGCAAAATGTAGCTGGATTGCCTGCACACTATATCATTACATTACATGTTACAAAATTTTTACCTGGACGAAGATTGCGTTACTTGATCGCCTAATAATCATGCATACAGCATCGCCGGGCTTTTCTCACGCAGTTTATATGCAAACACCGGGAACATGTGAATATAAACAGACATTATAAACGCATCATTTACGGTACAAGACTAAATTCCTTCGAGACTAACGGCGACTCCAAATTGCGTAATATTTCGTACTGGGCAGACCGGAATTTCGTGTTCCGGTGTACCTCGGAATATGGGACGAAGTCTGCTCCGTTAGGATCATAGTTTATCTTATGCTCCTGCTGCGATGTGAGAGTATACCAATTATATGTTTATCTGATATATGCTAATCTGTTGATTATAGTGAGTAATGTAATATCAGAGCTTATGCAAAGGTATTTCATGCTCGTGGATACGAAAATTAAAGTGGTAGCTTATTAAAAATAAGAAGAATTTTAATTTTAATGTTATTACAGCTTATACCTTCAAAGTCGTTCGTACTTTTTTTCGTACTTCCTTAGTAATAAGAACTTACTACTTTACCAGGATGTACGAAACAAGAAACATAATACAATATATAATACTGGTATAATGTATGAAACTATATGCTCGTGAATACGAAAATTAAAGTGGTAGCTTATTAAAAATAAGAAGAACTTTAATTTGTTTGTTATTGAAGCTTATACCTTCCATGTCAATTATTTCCCACTTTTGAAGTAACACAATACTTTGATTTAAATTCGACCCATTTTCTACATACATTTGGATGCATCTCTAATAAATGTTAATATCGCAGAATATAACAAATTTTCCTTCATGTACAAAAATTTGTTGAAAATGTAAGATTTTTATTTGTGAAAATATAATCTCGTGAAAGTATACAAATTTGGTGAAATTTGAAAAATGAAAAATAATTCAATTCTATCATCAAATAGCCAATAAATAACTAATATTTGTTAATAAGTAAACGATCAAATCATGAATAATATTGTGAAAATAATTTACACTAAAAAAATTGTTATACCAAATACTGAAAATGAATGTAACCAAATAATGCCAAATCATTAATTAATCTCAACTAAAAACACAACAAAAACAAACTTAAAAATAATTGTATTATGTTTCTTTTTTCGTACTTCCTTAGTAATAAGAACTCACTACTTTACCAAGAAGTACGAAAAAAGAAACATAATACAATATATAATACTGGAATAATGTATGAAAATATATGCTCCTGAATACGAAAATTAATGTGGTAGCTTATTAAAAATACCAAGAATTTTAATTTTGTTGTTATTGTAGCTTATACCTTCCAAGTCAATGGTTTCTTACTTTTGAAGTAACACAATACTTTGATTTAAATTCGACCCATTTTCTATATACGTTTGCATGCATCTGCAATACATGTTAATATCGCAGAATATAACAAATTCTCGTTCAAGTACAAAAATTTGTTGAAAATGTAAGATTTTTATTTGTGGAAAAAAAATCTCGTAAAAGTATACAAATTTGGTGAAATTTGTAAAATGAAAAATAATACAATTCTATCATCAAATTTCCAATAAATAACTCTAATATTTGTTAATAAGCAAATCATCAAATCATGAACAATATTGTGAAAATAATTTACACTAAATTGTTATACCAAATACTGAAAATTAATGTAACCAAATAATGCCAAATCATTAATTAATCTAAAACAAAAACAAACGTTAAATTAATTGTATTGTTTCTTTTTTCGTACTTCCTTAGAAATAAGAACTTATTACTTTACCAAGATGTACGAAAAAAGAAACATAATACAATATAAAATACAGGTATAATGAATGAAACTATATGCTCTTGAGTACGAAAATTAAAGTAGTAGCTTATTAAAAATAAGAAGAACTTTAATTTGGTTGTTATTGAAGCCTATACCTTCCAAGTCAATGGTTTCCCACTTTTGAAGTAACAAAATACTTTGATTTAAATTCGACCCATTTTCTATATACGTTTGCATGCTTCTCTAATAATTGTTAATATCGCAGAATATAACAAATTTTCGTTCAAGTACAAAAATTTGTTGAAAATGTAAGATTTTTATTTGTAAAACAATAATTTCGTGAAAGTATACAAATTTGGTGAAATTCGTAAAATGCAAAATAATTCAATTCTATCGTCAAATTGCCCATAAATAACTCTAATATTTGTTAATAAGTAAATCATCAAATCATGAACAATATTGTGACAATAATTTACACTAAATAAGTTGTTATACCAAATACTGAAAATAAATGTAACCAAATAATGCCAAATCATTAATTAATTTAAACCAAATTTTTTTTAAAAAAATTAAGATTAATTGTATTATGTTTCTTTTTTCGTACTTCCTGAGTAATAAGAACTTATTACTTTACCAGGAAGTACGAAACAAGAAACATAATACAATATATAATACTGGTATAATGTATGAAACTATATGTGAATACAAAAATTAAAGTGGTAGCTTATTAAAAATAAGAAGAATTTTAATTTTGTTGTTATTGAAGCTTATACCTTTCAAGTCAAAGGTTTCCCACTTTTAAGTAACACAATACTTTGATTTAAATTCGACCCCTTTTCTATATACGTTTGAATGCATCTCCAATAAATGCTAATATCGCAGAATATAATAAATTCACATTCAAGTACAAAAATTTGTTGAAAATGTAAGATTTTTATTTGTGAAAAGATAATCTCGTGAAAGTACACAAATCTGGCGAAATTTGTAAAAAGAAAAATACCTCAATTCTATCATCAAATTGCCAATAAATAACTCTAATATTTGTTAATATGTAAATCATCAAATCATGAACAATATTGTGAAAATAATTTATACTAAATAAGTTGTTATACCAAATACTGAAAATAAATGTAACCAAATAATGCCAAATCATTAATTAATCTAAAACAAAAACAAAAAAAAAACAAATTAAAATCAATTGTATTATGTTTCTTTTTTCGTACTTCCGTAGTAATAAGAACTTATTACTTTACCAGGAAGTACAAAAAAATAAACATAATACAATATATAATACTGGTATAATGTATGAAACTATATGCTCGTGAATACGAAAATTAAAGTGTTAGCTTACTAAAAATAAGAAGAATTTTAATTTTGTTGTAATTGAAGCTTATACCTTCCAAGTCAATGGTTTCGCACTTTTGAAGTAACACAATACTTTGATTAAAATTCGACCCATTTTCTATATACGTTTGCATGCATCTCTAATAAATGTTAATATCGCAAAATATAACACATTCTCGTTCAAGTACAAAAATTTGTTGAAAATGTAAGATTTTTATTTGTGAAAAAATAATCTCGTGAAAGTATACAAATTTGGTGAAATTTGTAAAATGTAAAATAATTCAATTCTATCATCAAATTGCCAATAAATAACTCTAATATTTGTTAATAAGTAAATCATCAAATCATGAACAATATTGTGAAAATAATTTACACTAAATACGTTGTTATACCAAATACTGAAAATAAATGTAACCAAATAATGCCAAATCATTAATTAATCTAAAACAAAAACAAAAAAAAAACAAATTAAAATCAATTGTATTATGTTTCTTTTTTCGTACTTCCGTAGTAATAAGAACTTATTACTTTACCAGGAAGTACAAAAAAATAAACATAATACAATATATAATACTGGTATAATGTATGAAACTATATGCTCGTGAATACGAAAATTAAAGTGTTAGCTTACTAAAAATAAGAAGAATTTTAATTTTGTTGTAATTGAAGCTTATACCTTCCAAGTCAATGGTTTCGCACTTTTGAAGTAACACAATACTTTGATTAAAATTCGACCCATTTTCTATATACGTTTGCATGCATCTCTAATAAATGTTAATATCGCAAAATATAACACATTCTCGTTCAAGTACAAAAATTTGTTGAAAATGTAAGATTTTTATTTGTGAAAAAATAATCTCGTGAAAGTATACAAATTTGGTGAAATTTGTAAAATGTAAAATAATTCAATTCTATCATCAAATTGCCAATAAATAACTCTAATATTTGTTAATAAGTAAATCATCAAATCATGAACAATATTGTGAAAATAATTTACACTAAATACGTTGTTATACCAAATACTGAAAATAAATGTAACCAAATAATGCCAAATCATTAATTAATCTAAAACAAAAACAAAAAAAAAACAAATTAAAATCAATTGTATTATGTTTCTTTTTTCGTACTTCCGTAGTAATAAGAACTTATTACTTTACCAGGAAGTACAAAAAAATAAACATAATACAATATATAATACTGGTATAATGTATGAAACTATATGCTCGTGAATACGAAAATTAAAGTGTTAGCTTACTAAAAATAAGAAGAATTTTAATTTTGTTGTAATTGAAGCTTATACCTTCCAAGTCAATGGTTTCGCACTTTTGAAGTAACACAATACTTTGATTAAAATTCGACCCATTTTCTATATACGTTTGCATGCATCTCTAATAAATGTTAATATCGCAAAATATAACACATTCTCGTTCAAGTACAAAAATTTGTTGAAAATGTAAGATTTTTATTTGTGAAAAAATAATCTCGTGAAAGTATACAAATTTGGTGAAATTTGTAAAATGTAAAATAATTCAATTCTATCATCAAATTGCCAATAAGTAACTCTAATATTTGTTAATAAGTAAATCATCAAATCATGAACAATATTGTGAAAATAATTTACACTAAATACGTTGTTATACCAAATACTGAAAATAAATGTAACCAAATAATGCCAAATCATTACTTACTCTAAAACAAAAACAAACTTGAAATGAATTGTATTATGTTTCTTTTTTCGTACTTCCTTAGTAATAAGAACTTATTACTTTACCAGGAAGTACGAAAAAAGAAACATAATACAATTTATAATACTGGTATAATGTATGAAACTATATGCTCGTGAATACAAAAATTAAAGTCGTAGCTTATTAAAAATAAGAAGAACTTTAATTTGGTTGTTATTGAAGGTTATACCTTCCAAGTCAGTAATTTCCCACTTTTAAAGTAACACATTTTCTATATACGTTTGGATGCATCTCCAATAAATGCTAATATCGCAGAATATAACAAATACTTGTTCAAGTACAAAAATTTGTTGAAAATGTAAAATTTTTATTTGTGAAAAAATAATCTCGTGAAAGTATAAAAATTTGGTGAAATTTGTAAAATAAAAATTAATTCAATTCTATCATCAAATTGCCAATAAATAACTCTAATATTTGTTAATTAGTAAATCATCAAATCATGAACAATATTGTAAAATAATTTACACTAAATAAGTTTTTATACCAAATGCTGAAAATAAATGTAACCAAATAATGACAAATCATTAATTGCTCAAATTCAAAAACAAAACAAAAACTTTTAAAATTAATTGTATTGTTTCTTTTTTCGTACTTCCTTAGTAATAAGACTTTATTACTTTACCAGGAAGTACGAAAAAAGAAACATAGTACAATATATAATACTGGTATAATGTATGAAACTATCTGCTCCTGAATACGAAAATTATAGTACTGGTATAATGTATGCAACTATATGCTCCTGAATACGAAAATTAAAGTGGTAGCTTATTAAAACTAAGAAGAATTTTAATTTTGTTGTTATTGAATCTTACACCTTCCAAGTCAATGGTTTCCCACTTTTGAAGTAACACAATATGTACTTCGATTTAAATTCGACACATTTTCTATATACGTTTGGATGCATCTCCAATAAATGCTAATATGGCAGAATATAATAAATTCTCGTTCAAGTACAAAAATTTGTTGAAAATGTAAGATTTTTATCTGTGAAAATATAATCTCGTGCAAGTATACAAATTTGGTGAAATTTGTAAAATGAAAAATAATTCAATTCTATCATCAAATTGCCAATAAATAACTCTAATATTTGTTAGTAAGTAAATCATCAAATCATGAGCAATATTGTGAAAATAATTTACACTAAATAAGTTGTTATACCAAATACTGAAAATAAATGTAACCAAATAATGCCAAATCTTTAATTAATCTAAAACAAAAACAAAACAAAAACCAACTTAATATTGTGACAATAATTTACACTAAATAAGTTGTTATACCAAATACTGAAAATAAATATAAACAAATAATGCCAAATCATTAATTAATCTAAAATAAAACAACAAAAAAACACTTAAAATGAATTGTATTGTTTATTTTTTCATACTTCCTTAGTAATAAGAACTTATTACTTTACCAAGAAGTACGAAAAAAGAAACATAATACAATATACAGGGTGGGTCACTTTTACGACGCCCACCATTAGGATCTATTAAACGAAAATATATACAGAGTTGGTAAAATGGGAGAAAAGTCTCTTATTTTCATGCCTTTTAATATTCTGAAAAGAAATCTGAAAAAGATATCTTGCATAGTTCCTGAAATATCGCTGAAAAACCGAAAAAGCGCTCTTTCGTTTTCCTTTTATAACTTTTTTTAGTTTTTAAGTTTTTTTAGGTTTTATTTATTTTAAATTATCGATTCTTGGTGGTAAATAATGTTAGATGTGTTATTACATTACGTGTGTTGTTAATGTGCCATTCCGTTTAAATCGGAAATTTTCGCTCTTTCGAATGCTATTAAAATCCAATATTGCGGCCATAAGAAAATAAAAAGTTGACTATGAAAATTTGGGCATCTAGTGGGCGCAGAAAATGTTTGGCACTGTCATCTGAAAGCTCACGTCAAAAAATGTAAGAGTGCTAAGTTTCGAAAAATTGCCTTCAAAAGTAAAAAAGTTATAAAAGGAAAAGGAAAGTGTACTTTTTCAGTTTTTCAGCGATATTTCATGAACTTGCAAGATATCCTGGATTTCGTTTCAGTATATTGAAAGGCACAAAAATGAAAAGCTTTTATCTCATTTTACCAACTCTGTTTATGTTTCCGTTTATTCGATCCTAATGATGGGCGTCGTAAAAGTGACCACCCTGTATACAACTGGTATAATAGTAGTTATACTAGGACAGTTCTAACAGTTTTAATCGAACTTTTGATTCGCGGGGAATCGACATTCGCGTCTAATCGGCGAAATTTGCAGGTAATGGGATAATCGCGCAAATAGCCGACGTAATTAGAGAAATTGCGGTGTAAGTACCGCGGATAATTGTCGCGATTATCGCGAATCAAAAGTTCGATAAAAACGCGGATTAATTTAATCGAAATCTCTGCGGGGGGTGCGTTAGAACTGTCCTAGTATAACTACTTATAATGTATGAAACTATAATATTTTTTTAAATTAATTAGTCTGTTGTAACATCTTCGTGATGATATACTTTATTTTTAACCTGCCTATTATCAAATCGTCAACTCATATTGCAATCGATCATAAAAAAATCATTCATTTATCATTCATTCATTTTTTCTATTCATTTATTATAATTCAGTCATGAAAAAAGTACGAAATAAGTAATTAAACTGTCTTCACAGCGCACTGGCAACAATCTCTATTTTTAATTAACCTGTCATGAAATCATCACCAACGAGTAGAAAAATGATTGATTGGTCTGTAATAGTATCATCCTGAAAATGCAAGTACCATTATACACATGGCCGTAAAAAAAATCATCCCATTGTCCTTGGGATTTGCATACAAGGTCCCGTTGCTGAAGAGATGATCGGATAAACGCACCCAACGTGGAGGTAATTGTGGTCGCTTCTAGGAAAGCCAACGAACATGAGGTGCTCCTCAAGCACATTCGTTCGGATCGGCATTCCGTGCGTTTTTTCTGTTTGCCTTTGAAGCACGCAAGAAGCCGTGCAGCATTAGCGTAATTTTTACTTATTAGAGTTTGGAATGGCATGAGAGGGATGGGATGCGAGATCGGTTACAATCTTCAGATACTGCATCAAATATTGAACCACGTAATGGAACAGTTACTGGCAATTTTTAGTTATTGGATGGATGATTGGTGGGATATGAGCAAATTATGGTATATAATTTCAATGCAATTTTCTACAACTCTAAGAAATGGTTATGTTGTATTTTCATTGCAGAGGGTTCACAATTGTTCATTTTTCGGAAATCATTCCATCAATCGATAATTTAAATTATTTCAAAATTCTGTCGAAATTTTTGAAAATATTGTATTTCCATCAATTGAAAAAGGCAGATATAAAAAAATTAACAACATCATCACCATCACCACAAAACACCACAACACAAAAACACCATCAAGTATTATATATCATCAATGTTATTGATATTATGATCATAGCTGAAGAATATAATTATTATTATGGTTATTATTATAATTATTATAAAATGTATCAAATTTCCATCAAAATCTTGAGGGCTGATATAGTAAAGATTTCTCCATAACATTAAAAATAGACTATGGAAAATTTGATTTTACAGTGTACCAAGATAGATTTCAGATCTCGCTTATCAAATTATAGTACATAACTTAAAACAACACAAAATATATAAATGAATAAAAATTTTCACAAGTCAGCGCTTACTGGGGCTTTTTTTGTACGCACGTTATACGCTCGTGTATACCTTAAAAAAGTGATACACTTTCATTAAATATCTCAATTAATTTTCAATAATCCGTAGATAATTACGTCCCATCCAATTATCACAACGCAAAAACTATTTAATGCACGTCCTTTGCAAAATTCACGCTCGCAAATTACCCGTGAATAATAATTTAATAATTACAACGTATCGACGGCATATTCACAAACGCCAAGCTAATATGACGAAGTGTAAGCCCAGTCGTTAATTACCGAGATGCTGGTTGACTTTATAACACAGTTTAATTTCGAAATTAATCACCAACCGCAGGTAAAAAGAGCTGATTTACAAGCAGAGCTCAATGAAGTGGGCATGAGGAGGTACAGTTAAAATTCCTAATTTATTTATGGGCATAAAAACGGGCGGTGTGTTTTTGGGCCCTCGGCGGTTCGTTAATTTGAATTTTGGATCAACGACCTTCAGAAAAACGCGACGGGATCAAGCGGCGTGTTTGCGCAAAAAGCGAAATTGTGTAACAGGTGGCATCCAGGCGAATCACTTTCATCGATATCTTGTTAGGAAGTTGAGAATAATGAGCCCCAGTTTCGAATTTATGATCTTGAGTACGATTAAATAAGAGTCGGAACACCTTTTTCACAGAAAACATTTATTTGAGCTAAATGTATAATACACTGAAGATGATCGCATTGCGATGAAATGTGCATTTAGCTCAAATAAATAACTTCAAAATCATATACATTTCAGTGTTAAATCTTTGAATCCTTTACATTTACTGTAAATTTAAATTTGAATAGAAATTTTTCAAAATTCTAGAAACTTTGTGTAATTTCAAAGTGTTATTTAAATCTTGCCAAATCTTGCGATGAAATGTGCATTTAGCTCTAATAAATATATTCAAAATCATATACATTTCAGTATTATGTCATTTAATTTACATTTAAATTGAATTTTTTCAAAATTCTAGAAACTTCGTCTGATTTCAAAGTGTTATTTAAATCTTGCCAAATCTTGCGATGAAATGTGCATTTAACTCAAATAAATATCTTCAAAATCATATACATTTCAGTGTTAAATCTTTGAATCCTGTACATTTACTGTTAATTTAAATTTGAATAGAAATTTTTCAAAATTCGAGAAACTTTGTGTAATTTCAAAGTGTTATTTAAATCTTGCCAAATCTTGCGATGAAATATGCATTTAGCTCTAATAAATATATTCAAAATCATATACATTTCAGTATTATGTCATTTAATTTACATTTAAATTGAAATTTTTCAAAATTCTAGAAACTTCGTGTATTTTCAAAGTGTTATTTAAATCTTGCCAAATCTTGCGATGTAATGTGCATTTAGCTCAAATAAATATCTTCAAAATCATACTCATTTCAGTGTTAAATATTTTAATCATGTACATTTACTGTTAATTTAAATTTGAATTGAAATGTTTTAAAATCCTAGAAACTTCGTGGGATTTCAAAGTGAGCTATTATTCAAATCTGGCGATGAAATGTGCATTTAGCTCAAATAAATATGTTCAAAATCATATACATTTCAGTGTTATATATTTGAATCCTGTAGATTCACTGTTAATTTAAATTTGAATTTTTTTTTTCTAAATTCTAGAAACTTCGTGTTATTTCAAAGTGAGCTATAATTCAAATCTAGGTTAAGAATATAAAAATCATCAAAACTTTGGTGCAAAAAGTTTCAGTCCTGCAGGTGTGTAGATTTACAGTTAATTTAAATTCATGTTGAAAAATTTCAACATTCTACATACTTACGAAATCAGACGAAGTTTGCAGAAGTTTGAAATTTTTCGACTTGAATTTAAATTAACTCTAGATTTACATATCCACGGGGCTAAAACTTTGTACACTGAAGTTGTGATGATTTTGAAATTCTTAAGGTGCTACATTTGGAATACACGAGACGAGCATATAAATGTTATCTCATGGCAAAGTTAATGACTACATGTGTATTATTGATCATTTTGAAATCACTCGAACTTTCTAGAATTGTGAAACTTTTCAATTTAAATTAACCGTACATTTAAGAATATTAAAATCCATCAAAATTTTGGTCCAAAAAGTTTTAGTCCTGTAGACGTGTAGATTTACAGTTAATTTAAATTACAATTGAAAAATTTCAACATTCTACAAACTTACGAAATCACACGAAGTTTGCAGAAGTTTGAAATTTTTCAACTTGAATTTAAATTATCTGTAAATTTACATACCCGCGGGACTAAAATTATGTACACTGAAATTGTGATGATTTTGAAATTCTTAGTAAGTGGTACATTTGGAATACACGAGAGAAGCATATGAATGCCATCTCGTGGCGAATTTAATGCCTACATGTGTATTATTGATCATTTTAAAATCACTCGAACTTTCAAGAATTGTGAAACTTTTCAATTAAAATTAACTGCAAATCAACACATATACATTATTAGAACTTTTGACCCTAAAATTTAGATGATTCTGATATTCTTACTAACAGAATTTAAATAGAGCACATTTTGAAATCACACAAAGGGTTTAGACTGCAATTTAGAATTTTTTTAATTTGAATCTAAGTTAACTGCAAATCAACACATCTTCAGGAACAAAATTGTTACCCTTCAAATTTAGTTGATTTTGAAATTTTTATTAATAGAATTCAATTGTAGCTTATTTTGAAATCACACGAAGTTTCTAGAATTTTGAATATTTTTGAATATAAATTTAAATTTACTGTACATCAACGCATCTACAGGATTATAACTTTTAACACTGACGTGTAGATGATTTTGATATTTTTACTGATAGATTTCAATTGATTCATTTTGAAATCACGAGAAGTTTCTAGAATATTGAAATTTTCCAATTTAAATTTAAATCTACTGTAAAGTTGTCCTAATATTCAGGAATAAAACTTGGAAATAAACGTTGAAATTTAGATGATAAATACCACAAATTCTTATAAATAGATTTCAATTATAGCTCTGGGTTTTTTAAATACATGTTTTTATAAAAGTATTTAAAAATAAATCTGTAAATCTATAGACTTTAAATTTCTAAAATTAGATTATATGTATACATTATTAGAACTTTTAACCCTGAAATTTAGATGATTCTGATATGCTTACTAAAAGAACTCAATCAGATTTCATTTTGAAATCATAAATCATGAAATTTTGAAATTTCAATCTAAATTAACTATATATCAACACATCTTCAGGAACAAAACTTTTAACCCTGATGATTTTGATATTCTTACTAATAGATTTCAATGGTGGCTCATTTTGAGAAATCACGCAAAGTTCCTAAAATTTTGAATTTTTTTAATTTAAATTTAAATTGACTGTAAATCAAAGCATCTGCAGGATTAAAACTTATAACACTGACATTTAGATAATTTTGATATTTTTACTGATAGATTTCTATTGCAGCTCATTTTGAATTCACGCGAAGTTTCTAGAACTTTGAAACAATATGAAAGTCGTAAAATTAATTAATTCATTTTAATTTAAATTTTAACTATAAATCTACAGGATTACAACTCTATAGATCATCAAATTTCTGTCAATAAAGTTTTAATCCTGTAACTTTATAGACAGAAATTTGGATTTTAAGAAAACTGGATTTTAATTATAATTCCCAAATCTATAAAAATGAGACTACTTGGACTTACATTAGGTACAATTATCATAATAAAAATCTTCATATCTATACAATTGTGACTTATTAGACTTTGTGTTATTTTATTACAATTTTATGGTACACATTTTTTTAATTACAGCTGATTTTTAATTTTTCAACGGTATATTTGAATCGTCATTAAAACTTTTTGAATATATTATAGACGAATAACGAATATTGATTTTAAACGATTTTGAAAATCTTACACACGATTAGAATTACGAGTATTATGTCAACAATTTCATGAAATTAGACTTTTTGGACTTGTAACCCATTTACAGCAAGGTACCTCTATTTATAATAAATATAATCTATAAATTTAACCTTATTTGACATATAATACTATTGCAGTAATGAAAATGTAAAAATTAAAACAATAATATTATAATTTTTTTAAAAGACTCGTGACATTTTTGCATCATTTTTGAATTTGTCAACTCTGCACCAGAAATTTTTTGTGTGTTCAAAAATCCCTCTAACCTTTTAAAACTTTATACTCAGAATGAATCTAACCACATACTACATATTAAAAAAAAAAAAAAATTAATATATGATTTATTTTAATTTTGACAACTTTTAATACGTCTGCTACGAAATCTTAGCTCAATTTAGCTTAGGTAGCTTAGGTCATTTAAAATGACCGAGAAAACTCTTAAACGCTATACAGGGTATCCCAAATTGCATAGAGTACCATGGGTAACTTACTTATTATAAAACAATAATTTTTTTTTTTTTAAAACTCTCTTATTGTTGCCTCCGAAATCCGCCATATTGAACTTTATTTTGACATCATTTTTAAGTGTGTATTCAACTCAAGTAACCTTTGTCTGAAACATTTCTGCATAACTTTTATTATTTCTAAAATATTTTACTCGAAATAAAATTGCGAGTAGTATGAACATTTATTCCATATACATCTACAGCATCCTTAATACATATAATAATAATATAATATTGATGATAGATAGATAGATAGATATATGATATATGATGTGATACATGATATATGGAATATCAGAATTCAGTAGTTTTTGAAATTTTTGAAATTTTCTCAACGGCAAATGTTCCAAAGCTCAAAACTGCAAGACATTCCCCGTTTAACTGAATCTCTATCTTTACAAGAATCGTTTATAATAAGAAAAATCAAGGTAGTCTGCTCAATTTCGGACCCTGTAAAACCCTGTATTATAAAATTTAGATTTATATATATAACATTGTTCATCTATTTAAATTAGGTTAGGCGAGTTTTAATTAGGTTATGTGGTAAAATTGGAATTTTAGATATGTGTTTTGCAATGAATCGGCATCCATAAATCTTAAAAAATAAAAAAGTTTTCGAGCTATTTCACCATATCTTCTGGTCTTTGCTCTTTGAATTTGAAATTTGTTAGATATTTTGTTACAAGTATTTTAGTAATGGTTGCTGCAGCTTATTTAACAACGTCCCTATATCTGCAGCTGCATCCATAAATCTAAAACAACTAAAAAAGTTTTGGAACTATACTTTTTCGCCATATCTTCTGGTCTTTGCTCTTTGAATTTGAAATTTGTTAAAAATTTTGTTACAAGTATTTTAGTAATAGTTGCTTCAGCTTATTTAACAACGTCCCTATTTCTGCGGTTGTAGATCATTACCGTTGTAATCATGATCATTGTCGCGTTTCGAACCCAGAACCTTCCGCGTACATGAAAAAATTTAATATTCACTACCGGGAATGGTTTCATAAATTACTGCCTTATTATATTATTTTCAAATTATATACAGAATATAATTACTCCTCATCCTTAGTTATACGAAGTAGCTTCAAGGCTACAGAATCTGCTCACGCATGAATGAGTGTTCAAGAAGTGCGTGCTGCATATAAAAATTAATTGCGACACGCACCAACAAAAAAAAACAGGCAGTCAACGCACCTGATTCCACAAACAATTACGACCATCAATGAAGCTGTTTGCATGTTTAATAAACGTTAAGGATGCGCCAGTAATTGCATTGCTCGGAATATGCACATCAAGGCGGATCAATGATATTCACCAGACAATAATCATCGGATGATAATTTCTAATTACAATGTGAATCGTTTCAGATACCTGCAAACTGAGTGGAAATGTTACGTGCCAGCCTGCTACTTATGGTCGTGGTGACCACGATGATCTCCGTTTCTGGTTTTGGAAGCAGCGAGGATAAATTTATCAAGAAGTACGCAATGATGAAGGTGAGAGGTCATACTCATTATAATACGGTAATTTAGGTATTCTAATCAGTGATGGGCTAATTCAACTCAAATAAGTTTAACTTATTTATGAATTGGTCAGAATTTTACTTGAGAAAGGTGCCATGAGAAAAGTTTTATTCAAAAAAGACGCCGCGAGTCGAACACTTTTGGGAACCACTGCCTTATTGGGCACAGAAAAAAATCTTCATGATCTACATCATTAACATCCATGAATTTAGTTACTCAGTATCCCAAGATGTAGCTAATATTTTTGTCTTGCATAAAATGGATCCGGAGTGAAAAAGTTTAAGAACCTCTGGTTTAGATTATCTCTTGTATCTCATTGTTAATATCATTATAAGCTACAATAGCAAAGTTTCTGCTGGTTGTTCCATTTAAGTCACATATTTCTAGATCATTGGACTTACAATGGCGATTAAACTATTATGGCGAAAAGTTTAAGAACCTCTGGTTTAGATGATCTCTTGTATCTTATTGTTAATATCGTTATAAGCTACAATAGCAAAGTTTCTGCTGCTTGTTCCATTTAAGCCATATATTTCTAGATCATTGGACATACAATGGCGAACTATACTGTTAGTTCTTTGTACGTAGTGTAACCTCAAGTGTTGTACGAGCCCAATAACATCTGCCACAAAACCACAAAAAAATGACCAAATTTCTGCAACAAGGCGATTTATTTATACTTTTTGTCTAGCGACTGAATCGCAAACGACATTTCTTGCCTCAACCAAATGCCAGTGATTAAATGAACCGTTGCCAATGCTCGGTTTTCGTGAAAATAATTGCACGTTGTTGTGCAGAACGTGCCTGCGCAAAATAATTAACGTGTGCTAGATTACAAATTACAAAAATGGAGTAAAGTTTTTAGTTTTACATTTGAAACTTTCTTTGGAAGAAGATGTAATTAGTATGATTAGACCAAAAATAGTTTGTACCAGTTTTTCATGTGCCACAAAGCCCTAAAGCATTGTACTAGAACTAGATGGATAATTGATGTTATATATCGTGTATTAGTGATATCATAGCACTCAATTGGCTACGTTTGATACCACAAAATTAATTAATATAGTATCTTACATACTTGATTTCCCACTAAACTACTATTTGTTACCATAAATAACATTACTATTATTGTTACCATAAATACGATTACTGTTATTTCTTAAATAATAAGAATTTTGTATTGTTTGTTAAGTAATGACTATTGCTACTATTGATCTACTACTATAACTACTGGATTACTATGTCTTGCAACAAATGTGATTATGCTACTATAATACTATTACAACTAGTATTTTTTGTGAATATAATTTCGTATAATTTATGATTATAATTTTTATTGGCATGGAATTCACACAATAATGAAGTGTGAGTTAAGTTTGTTACCATTTTTTATATTTAACTAAGAAGGTTGTGGTTTCATTTTACAAGGTTTTACACATTAACACCAACAAATATGATCGGACACAGAAAAAAAATTAAATATCAGATTTCTAACAACGTTGCCTAATTCATATATTAAAATAATTAAATTATTGCTTCAATCATTCAAGAGTGCTGGTTTTTAATTACATAAAAAGTAAACCAATCATCAACTGTATTTTATATTATAATTTGACTTGCTTTTGTAAAATAAAAATAGCAAATAAATTCTGTACTCAATAGACAACTCAATTTGATGGCAACATTGCCCACTGTCTTAAAATATAACCTATTTTTTTAAAATATTACCTATTTTTTCAAGTCTAGTGACTTTTTAAATTGGCCAACTGTCACCTACTGTCACCTTTTCATACTGTCACCCTAACAGAGCCAACTTAGTTAAAAATTGAAATTTAACAGAGTACAGGTAATCTTGAAAATAAATACATAACTAAAGACATAAATACATTACAGAAATAAAAATACTCAATTGGCAAATGTATATAATTTTGAAGCAAATTTATACAGTTTTACTACTAGCTTTTTTCACAAATAGTTTTACTAGTCGTATAATATTTTATTCGTCCCTCTATAAAGTATTTACCTATACATGATTTCATAAACTTGTGCTCTCAGTACATTTAGTTCCTTTTTTGTTGATTACATACATTAAATCAATCAATTACTGCAGGCAGTAAAAAATGAACTCGTTAAACTCCATTGCAGTCTGCAATGAAATTACTGACCTTAAGAGTACGGATGGCTAGTCATCACGAAAGTGCACTCGTCACAAAATTTGCATAATTAGTTAAAGAATAACTAGTCGCACTTCATTTCATTTACACTCGCACATGCTGCAAACTGCCTTGCAACTGAGAGAGCCTCGGCAGCGTGCATCTTTTTTACTCTCAATTGTTGTCGAGCCATTCGATTTCTTCTGCGTATAGAATCGTTCTAATATCTTTAAAGGTGACATTGAAATAGTATACATGATGGTTGCTTTCACTTTGCAATTAACTACGGATTGGTTGCATTTTACTTGGAAATTTCGTTAAAAGATATTCACATAGCTAATTGTAACCAAACTTGAAAGTAACCCCATAGCTCAGTACAATTGATGAGTGACAGGGTTAACTGCAATTTATCAATTTGATTTAATTTTTCAAAATTCATCTTCACAATTAAATCAGTGCTACGAACTGTTCAATTAAATCTGTGCTACGAAATAACATACAAATGACTTATGAATCATGCAGGGTGAAGCTTAAATTCCCAAGAATCCTAAAAGCCATTTTTGATTCAATTTTTGAAAAATTAAATCAAATTAATAAATTGCAGTTAATCCTCTCACTCATCAATTGTACTGACCATGGGGTAAATTTCAATATTGGTTACGATTCTAAAATTAAGTCTGTCTGTCAACAATTAAAAATCTATTAATTATTATTGGAATGTGTGTGGATCCATCCTGAGTTTTTCGTTAATGGAGAAGTATTTAAAATACTTCTCTACTTTAAAATATCTCTCCATTATTAATTATTAGTAGTGCACGAGAAAATCTGGCGAGCGCCATCTCTTGTTTGAAAAACAAATTACCAAATTACAATTATTTATGTTTTGCAATTATTAGTAAATCGATCTTCATTTATTATTATTAGTTATATTATTATAAGTTATTATTTAGTTATATGGAAAAGAATAATTTGCTATACGATAAATAATAAATAATCAATTTCAGATCTACGAAAGCTGTTTTGGACCTGAAGTGGTGAAGCAGATTCGCAAGGAGATGAAAGCAGCGTGTGCGAAATGTGCAGCTTACGAAACACCAGCCGCACCACCACCACCCCCACCCCCAATAAAGCAGTCACCTCTGCCACCACTGCCTCCAGTTTTTGAGAATAAGGACACCATCGTGGATCCCGAGAGCACCATTTACGCCAATCAGCAGACCTTCGACGCCGATAAGCTGCACCAAGCGATCCTAGCCTATAGGCCTGTAAGTCATTAAACTGATCATATGTGATGAGGAATTTATGCAAATTACACTGATTAGGAGATAAGTATCTTGATCAACCGCTATGATAGTTATTAAGAGTTTTATTGGGATTAATGAAAGGGTAATTTATGTTGGGTTCGATTTCAATTACGAATGGAGGAAGAGTACATTAATACTTAATATACATGCAGAAAATATTTATGAATATCATTAACAATTACTTCATTCATATAGTTAGCTTAATTTTGCATCAATTTAATTTCCTGTTCCTGTACAAACAAGTTTGGCATACACGAAAACTTCTGTAACATCAAATTGATATATTAATATAAATCGGTTGTGGAAAAGTATATTAACAGTATATTGGTGTCCCAGGATGGATGAGTCAAAAGGTGAAATGACTGACAAAACCAATTTCGTGCAAATGAAGTCATGTAATAACGCTTGGACTGCATACATTTTATATTATTTCCACATATGTTATGCAGTCACATTTGTTTCGTAATTTTACAATGTTTTGTGAAAATGAAATAACTTTATATAAATTCAAAAGGGCCTAGAAATCTTTGTTGCTTGCTGCAGACAATTGTTGCAATCAAACATTCAAACAGGTTTTGACAGAATTTTCAAAAATTTATAAAAAAATCCTTCGAATCAAATAACTTTCCTTTATAATTAAGTACAGTTTTTCGTGGGGTTGTTTTTAATTCAGATAGTTGATGCACTTAAAATTGTTTCGAATAAAGTTTTGCAACATTTAGCAAAATTAGAGAGAATGTGTTTAATTCGGATAGTTGATGCATGTAAAATTTCTTCCAATTAAGTCTTGCAACATTTAGAAAGCATAAAATAAATGTTATGAAACCACCTAGAAAATTCTACAAAAAACTCAAATGGTTCAAAAAATTCAAATTCAAAAATGGTTCGAAATTCAAATATTATCAAGACATAATGAAGAACGTCGAGAAATGCTCCACGAAATACAGAAATAGAAAAAAATCAAACATAGAAAAGCAATATCTGAAACTTCCAGAACCTACATATGCAGCCAATAGTAAAAAGAAAAACTACAAAAATGAAAAGAACAATATAGAAATACCAAAGACAATTCACAAATAGGCACTACAAAATATATATATATATATATATATCAATCTTAAGATCAATAATCTTAAAATCAACAATCTTAGGATTCATAGGGATATTCCCAATAAAAGTAAAAATATCAAAAACTCCCCAATCATCATAAAAATTCGCAAAAGCCCTCAATAATTCTATACAAGTTATAAAGATAATCAAGAAATAATTATGAATATCGTGAAAATTTTAAACATCTAATTTTCAAGACACAAAAAGTGAAGAGACAAAATTGATTATGTAGTATAGGGAAATTTTATTGATTTTTTTGTATACTAATACATACAAGAGAATTTTCTGTTAATTTGTTTAAACTATGAAACAATATTTGAAATTGAATAGAAATATTACAAAACTCGAAGAAAACTACATAAATACATAAATACACGATGTACTTTATACATCGATGATATTTTGTGGAATTTTATAAAAAAAAACTCCTACAGAAAACCATGCATTTCCTAATTATCTTTCTACAGAATTTTTTAGGGCTTTTGAGAATTTTTATGATGATTAGGGAGTTTTTGATATTTTTCCTACCTACTTGGAAATTATTATGTAATGACGAATATATTGTGAATATTTTTGTCAAATCTTTAGTATTTTTTTAATTTATTTTCAAATATTTTGAGTATTCATTCATGTTGAAATGAAGCGATTTTAGATTTAGAAAAACTTTGATGGACATTTTTATTGCATCTTTCTTGTATTTTACTAGATGTGAGTGAATTTTCTGTCAATTTCTTTCAACTATTAAACAATGTATTTGCACATAAATTATTATTATTATTACTGAAACTAAAAATAATATTCCAAGAAAACTTAATATTTGACAGCAATTATTGAAAATTTCTCAGAAATAACTGATAATTTGGCAGCAATTTTTGAAATTTCGTTATGAAGATTGAAATTTTGACGGGACGATTGAAATTTTAACAGAAATTCTTGAAAATGTAACAGGTTTAATTGAAATTTCTACAGTAATAATTGAATTCTAGATAGAAATAATTGATAATTTGGCTTTTCTTGTATTTTAACAGATATATTTTTCTGTCATTTTTTATCAACTATTAAACACTATATCTGGCACATAAACTATTGCTGAAACTGAAAATATTAGAAAATTCTAGAACACTTATATTTCACAGCAAATATTGAAATTTTGTCAGAAATAATTGATAATTTGGCAGCTATCTTTGAGACTTCGGTAGTAACATTGAAATTTTGATTCAGAAACTGAAAATATTAGAAAATTTCAAGAAAACTTAATATTTAACCGCAATTATTGAAATTCTGTCAGAAATAATTGATGATTTGGTAGCAAACTTTGAAACTTCGATAGTAACATTGAAATTTTGGCAGGCCAATTGAAATTTTGAGAGAAATAATTGAAAATTTTACAGTTGTCATTGAAAGTTCTACAGTAATAATTGAATGTTATATAGAAATAATTGATAATTTGGTTAGTCTTTAAAATTTCGATAGTTTCATTGACATTTTGTAGAGTTAATGAAAGGTTAATAAATAAAACACTTGGTAAAGTTTCACAAGTTTTATAGAATTCTATAAAACTTGTAAAACTTTACCAAGTGTTTTCTTTATTAACCTAAACAAAATGTTTCCCCAAGAAGTAACCACTTCCTCATACAATTTAAATAATTAATGAAAGTTTGAGAGAAATTATTAAAAAATTTGGTCGTCATTGAAATTTCTACAGTAAGCATTGAAATTTTGACAACAATAATAGGTAATAATAATATAATAAGAAATATATATTTGTGCCAAATACCCACAGGTCTACATACGTCATACATAAAAATAGTCAAAAGACATAAGTATAAACATAAATATAGACACATATGAGATTAGATAATTTGATATTTTACACCAGTTATTAAAATGTTGTCAGAAATAATTGATAATTAAACTAAATCTTTAAAACTTCGACAGTTGCATTGAAATTTTGAAGAATTAATGAAATGTTGAGAGGGATGATCAAAACTTTTACAGTTGTCAATGAAATGACAATAATCATTTAAATTTTTCACAGCAATAACAGATAATTTGATATTTGACACCAGTTATTCAAATTTTGTCAGAAATCATTGATAATTTTGTTAAATCTTTAAAACTTCGACACTTCCACTCAATTTTTTAAGAATTAATAAAATTTTGAGAGAAATGATAAGAAAAAATACAGATGTCATTGAAATTTCTACAGTAATTTATTTAAAATTTTGACAGCAATAACAGATACTTTGACATTTGATACCAGTTATTTAAATTTTGTCAGAAATTATTGATAACTTGAGAGAAATTATCAAAACTTTTACAGTTGTCATTGAAATTTCTACAGTAATCATTCAAAATTTTGAAAGCACTAACAGATAATTTGATATTAGATACCAGTTATTCAAATTTTAGCAGAAAAAAATTATCAGTAATCATTGAAATTTCTACAGTAATCAGTATATCTTTTTTGGTACTGAATGTGTACATAATACATTATCTCTACGAAAATAATAATTCTTCACGAATTAATGAAATTTTGAGAGAAATGATGAAAAAATTACAGTTGTCATTGAAATTTCTACAGTAATCATTTAAAACTTTGACAGCAATAACAGAGTATTTCATATTTGATACCAGTTATTTAAATTTTGTCAGAAATTACTGATAATTTGGCTAAATCTTTAAAACTTCGACAGTTGCATTGAAATTTTGAAGAGTTAATGATATTTTGAGAGAAATCTCTTCTCTCTCTTCTCTCTTCAAAATTGCAATGCAACTGTCGAAATTTTAAAGATTTAGCCAAATTATATAATTATCTAAATTATTTAAATAAAGAGAAGAAATTATCAAAACTTTTACAGTTGTCATTGAAATTTCTACTATAATCATTTAAAATCTTGACAACAATAACAGATAATCTGATATTTCATGCCAGTTATTCAAATGTTCGCAGAAATAATTGATAATATGGCACCAATTTTTGAAACTTATATTGAAATAATTGAAAATTTATCAGTAATCATTGAAATTTCTACGGTAATCAGTATATTTTTTTTTCTACTGAATGTGTACATAATACATACATTTTCTCTACGAAACAAATAATTCTATATAATTACAAACAGACACGGAAACAAAGTTCATGGGCAGTTAATTTCCATGTGAGTTGTATGTTCTTTGCGATATCTTCAGTATGAGGGTTTTTGTCATTTTTCATCAACTTGGTTTCATTTTTCTTGATAAATAATAAATATAATAATACAGAGAAAAACGATGTCTTCAATCAGGAAAGTTTCTTCTATTTTTATAAACCTTTTCATTTTTCTTCATTTTGTTATTTAGCTTATGGCATAATTACATCAAGCTCCATTACTGATTATTGTCTAATAATTTTTGTTCTTGTCCAAATATTAAAATATCCAAATATCTTAATGCGTCTTGGAGTATATCACCATCACTACCAGTCACTATCACTAAATGTCCAAATATCTTACTGCATCTTGGAGTATTTCACCTTCACTATCAGTCACTATCACTAAATGTCCAAATATCTTACTGCATCTTGGAGTACTTCACTATCACTATTGGTCACTATCACTATGGTTGCGTTTATCATTTCTAGCACTATAGAATGTGTCGCAGTCAGCAGATACAAATATTATCTGACTGACGATATGTGTTAGTTCATTTAGCATTATCCAGGGTGCACCACGAGGAGGCGAACTAACTTTACACCCCATTTTATCCTGATAAATGACAGAAATGACAATGCCAAGAACTAATATTCAAATATATTTTTTCTACGACAAACTAAGTTTTTACGCACCGTTCACAGTGCGTCAAGTGATACTTTTTAGCACAAGTGCGTAAAAAATCACCTGTGCATAAGAACATTAACTGTGCGTGAAATAAGTTTTACACACAATTTATTCACTCACCAATTTAAAAAAATAGTATTTTGCACCAAATTTTACTTTACAGGTCAAGATTCATTAATACGAAAGAAGTTCAAAACTTTAAACATACAATTGGTACAATATGTGCTGAGAATTTGTATGATACACTTTTGTAAAGAGCATTTTTGCACTCGTGGTTTATGTTCAGCTCGGCTGTGCCTCGTTTAACAAAATTCATGCTCGCACAAAAAAGCACTACTTTACGAACTTATATTATAAATAAGTATTATAACATTACATAAGTTTAAAACAATCTCGCAACACATTTGATTTTTCATGTTTGTTCGTTATATAAAGATGACATATTTTTTTTTACTTTTGCATAATGGTTTCTTGGTAAAACATAAAATGTTTTTCCAGAAATTAAAAATATTCACACAAATGTTGTAAACGTATGTTGACTAAAGTTTCTTTTTGCAGACAACTAATATAATTTCTTGCAATTTTCCAGAATCCGTTTACAATTCCAACCTACAGGCCATACCCACAAAATTTCTACAATGGCTATTCAAGTCCTGGACTGCAAGGCCCACTCTATTACCCAACCAGCTACCCTCAGCAAAGCCCGTTCGCTTCGCCGTACTCTTCTTACCCATACTTCGCTCAACAGTTCCTGGGCAATAGCCGCGTATCGGTGAGATAAACCATTAACAAGGTAATTTACCTCCTCATTACACCACGATTTCAGAGAGATATGGACATCAGAGGTCAATTGGAGGCGATCACGTCCAGAGTGAGTGGGCGTGTGAAGAACGTGACCTGCGTCATGCAGGAGCTGGGATACTTGGACGAGAACCTCGAGCCCAACTTTGCGAAGATTAGCGATAGGATTGGAAACCTGCCGGTTTCCGATGAGTTGAGGAAGGATATGCAGGATGGTGTTCAATTTTGCCAGCAGTTTTCGGTAATTTATCTTGATTTATTACTCTTATTTCAACTCAACTCAAGACTCAACACACATAATTAATAATTATTTTGTTTATTTGCTATACTTGTATGTATTTTTAATATACATACTAATCCTTTTTAATTATTGACGCCATTCATTAGATAGAAATTAAAAATTAGCTGAGAACTGTTACTGAGATGTGAGAGAATAACAGTAGTTTGTTTCTTGTATAAGAATTTAGTACAAATTTGTTTACTCCAAAGATATATATCGTACTATAGTAGAATAGTATTTATTAAGTAGGTTATGACGAATGCATAACTAATTAATAATTTTTTTGATAAAAGAAAAGTTGGTACCCAAAACTAGAGATTACTTTGAAATTCAAAATGTCTATATGTAATTTAGAATATTGTAGATTGTATGTGATGGATTTTTTATTAATCAAATTCAATATTTCAAAGTCAGAATACCAGAAGCAATTACTCCTATTCTTCAGGATTCTGGAGCTTTCCAATTAATGATCCCACACATATTAGGTTGAAACTTTTTGTGTTTTTTTGAAGCAATTAATCACCTAATCTATTTTCTGTAGCAATGTGTTCCGGAGGTGAAAAAAGAGAAGTCTCCGCTATCACGCGAGCTCATCAGGCCGATGTTCTTCTTCAAGTGCTACAAGCACAAGAAGTTGGAAGCTTGCATCATGAAGGATGTCAGAGAAAAGTACTCAGGTGTTGGTGAGGACGATTTTGAGAGCGACGTGGAGTTCAGGAGAACAGGAAAGGCGACCAAATTCCAGGACAGCGAGATCGATGACCTTGCGAACTCTATGTACGAGTTCTTGTACGGAAGCGACAGCAGCATGGACTTGGACAGCCTCTTCTAAGCGCGAAACTAAAGTCTGAATTACGAATTACTTCCCGAATAATCACGTATTAATTAATAGCAGTAGTTTTTTTTGTATAAGAATTTAGTACAAAATTGTTTACTCCAAAAATATATATCGTACTATAGTAGAATAGTATTTATTAAGTAAGTTATGACGGAAGCATAAATAAATTTGATTTTCAGCAATGGAATCAGCATGAATTTATTGCTGAAACTTGAACTGGTTGTAACTTATAAAGGGGGAAATAATAAAGTTTACACAATGAATGCTTTAGTTTTTATCCACACATAATATATTAAGTACACATTAATACTAATTATTGTCGAATTATTGTCGTGATTCCATGTTACCACATTTATCTTCAATTGCTTCCTCATTATTCTTTAATCTCTATAAAATCCTTATTTGGAATGATTTCGAACTTCAAAAGCTTGGCGTATTTCTTCAGGAGCTTGCGCCAGTAGCAGGTGACATCCTTCATCCGTAGATGCTCCCAGATGGCTTCGAAACCGTCGGAGGCAATCCTTTTAGCTAAACCATCGTGCAGCTTGAAGAATTCTATGAGCTCCTTTATCTTCGATTCCGGCACGTTCGCTTCTAGAGGCACGTAGTGCACCCAAGGCTTCAAAGATGGATAGAAGAATTCGAGCCACTCGTCTCCAACGTGGAATACCAAAGATTTGCATAACAAGACGTGCTTAAAGCGAAAACTAGCGGCGACGCCTCGGAAATTGAAGAGATATTTGTAATTGCAGTGGTCAGTGAACGATACCTCCGAGGCTGGAGGTGCGTGTAAAGTGTCCTGTAATTAGATATGGAGATGAAATTATACTTTTACACACAAATACTTACAATGATGCTCGCGTGATAAAACATTAGGAAAAAATGAATCGTTTTTTTTACAGATTGCAGAATACTCATGCGTTCATGAGAAACTTAATATATATTTTGCTTCAAATGCTAGATGCATGTGTTTAAGAGAAATATTTAATTGCTCTTCATTATATCTCCTGAGAATTACAAAATTATTATACTCTATGATTTCCACTTTCTGCACTTTTATGACTAGTTATTCTTCTTCAAACGTTCATGGGAACAAAATACTTCTGCATCTGTTGTTCATAATATTTAAGGTAGAATCTTACAGCATCAGATTTCCAAGCCTGATTCTTCGTGTATTTCGCATCTACTAAATCGGGACGCTTCCTAGATAGCAACACCAACGGATCCCTCTCAGCACTGGTCCTTGATCCCCTAAAAAACGCTGTACCTTCCTTCTGTTCCCATGAAGTCTCATTGGATTTTTTGCTGAGCTGCTGCCTGTGTAAATCCCAACGTCCTGAAACTCATGCTACATCAACAACCTCGTAAAACCTCTCCACCAGCATCATACCCATTCCTCTGGGGTACAGGCCAATTGCCGGACCTCCCGTCCAGAAGGCCCAAGCAGGGTACATGATGTCGTCGTACTCATCGGTTTTGCTGAAGGAGAAAATGGGTCCATGGACCCCATAGTTTTTGTTCACTTGGGGCCAGTCGCGCGTGTTTATGACGAGTTCCAGGTCAGGGAGCTCAGGGAGCAGTTCCAGGAGGAAGTGCTCGATTCCTGAGCAGCGTGCCGGGAACATGCAGTCGGCCTCACGGTACAGGCTATGGTTGATGATTTGGTATCTGGTACCCCTGAAAATTAACATTTTAAAACGCAGTTTGATATATGTATATTAAATTGATGATGATGATGTGGTATCTGTTACTCCTAAAAATTAACATTGTAAAACCCTGTTTATATATCTATTGAATAGAAAAATATTGTTTTCATTTGGATCAAAATTCATTTATTGGCATTTATTTATTGGTAAGTGTTATTAAAACACTTGATGGTCTGGGTAATGTAAAAATTTCGCAGATCGCAAATTAGATCGCAAATCTGATAATTGATCATTTGGACCAAAATTTATTTATTGGCATTTATTTATTGGTAAGTGTTATTAAAACACTTGATGGTCTGGGTAATCTAAAAATTTCGCAGATCGCAAATTAGATCGCAAATCTGATAATTGATCGTTTGGACCAAAATTTATTTATTGGCATTTATTTATTGGTAAGTGTTTTTAAAACACTTTTCAGAAAATTTCAGATTCAGGCTTCTGAAAATTTGATCGCAAATCTGATAATTGATCATTTCAGAAGAAACATTTCTGAAAATGACTTGCAAATATGCCATTTAATGAGTACAAATTAATTTTTGTATATAAATCTGTATAGAAATAACATATAATCTGATATTAGATATAAATATCAAATGATATTTATATCTGTATCGATATAAATATCATTTATAAGGTCCTGAAATTTAGAAAACTGATTCCTGAAAGTTAGTTTCAAATAGTCATTGTATTGGAAGTTGTATTGGAATTCTAGAATATAATTATTGTTATAACTTTCATTATAATTTTATGTTTCCTAAATTTGTAGTAGTGTGTGGTTTTCATGTATGTTATGTTTGACGTTTATTGTTTGTAGATCTCGTAAATCTTGAAAAGTAAGCAGTAAATCAATGGGCTTACTTTGTCTGTACAGCTTTCAACATGTCCCTAGTTATGCCACCCTTGAATGGTTTCAAATCGCTTGTTATTACGGAGGCGTGACAGTTGCAATTCGATCCATCGCATTCCGCGTAGTTTTCTCTTGCTTTTTCAATCAGGTTTATGTAATGCTTGTATTTCGTATTTGATTCTGGAAGAAAGAGAGATAAATAAACACTTATGCAGCGACTAACAACAAGGTAAATTCGTGTACCATGATTACAGGAAGAAACATCAAATTAAATGATTACATTATAAAGATCAAAATACAACAGATTAATTCACCATTTTAATAACTTCGATATAGTCAATAAATCAATCAAGAAATGCTAAAAGTTTGATAATAATTCAAAAAATATTGAAAAAATTATAAAGTTTTGGTTAAATTGACTGATTAGGTGAACGATATAATTCTTTCAAAATCACCATGTAAATATGAACAATAAGTTTATAATAAATTTGAACAATATTAGCTAGTTTGTTGTTTTATGAATTACAGAATTGTTCTATTAGAATTAATAGAATTAGAAATTAGAATTAGAAAGAATAGAATAATTCTTTTGTTGGGTCATTAATGGAATTTTATATCGCCGTTGGTATCAACGATGAGATCAAGTTTACTTGGTCTTTCTGCCTTAAACTTTTATTATCTACATTTTTCAATTACAGATGTATCAACATAGTCACCATCACACTTCTCCTTCGTACTCTCAATAACAGCAATTGCACAAAAATTACAAAAACAGTACGTAATAGACAATATTAATTAAACAACAAATTGAGGATGTATAAAATTTTATATGATGATATTTGATATGGTATATAGCTATTGTGAACTATGTTCATTCTGTCGGATTTCCATTTACAAATTAAACGAAATAATTATTATCACTTATTTACTTTATTAATCTTTCATTATTAACAGCAATTGCATAAAAAAATACAAACGCAGTTTGGATTAGACTCATTATGACCTGTTCAAGCATTTTTCAAAAATTTCTACAGAGGAAAATATAAATCTAGGTTTTGAAACTCTAAATACTCTCTATAATCAGAAAGCCTACAGATACTTCCAGGAAAAATTGAACATTGTATGTTATCACAAAATTGCAAGTATAAAAAAAAAAGCAATATAATCATGATCGCTGATTTCCTTTATTATTCTTTCCTTATTAACAGCAATTGCATGAAACAATATAAACACAGTTTGGACATTAGACTCATTTTGACCTGTTTAAGCGTTTTCGCAAATCCCTACAGAGGAAAAAATAAATCCAGGTTTTGAAACTCTATACGATCCCTATAATCGGGAAACCTACAGATACTTCCAGGAAAAATTGAACATTCTATAGAATCACAATATTGCAAGTATGCAAAAAAAAATGCAATATAATCATGATCACTGATTTCCTTTATTAATCTTTCCTTATTAACAGCAATTGCATAAAACAATATAAACACTCATTAGACTCATTTTGACTTGTTTAAGCGTTTTTCGCAAATTCCTGCAGAGGAAAAAAATAAATCCAGGTTTTGAAACTCTATACACTCTCTATAATCAGAAACCTGCAGATACTTTCAGGAAAAATTGAACATTCTATATAATCACAAAATTGCAAGTATGCAAAAAAATGCAATATAATCATGATCACTGATTTCCTTTAATAATCTTTCCTTATTAACAGCAATTGCATAAAACAATATAAACACAGTTTGGACATTAGACTCATTTTGACCTGTTCAAGCACTTTTCACAAATTTCTACAGGGTAAATAAATCCAGGTTTTGAAACTTTATACACTCTCTATAATCAGGAAACCTACAGATACTTCAAGAAAAAAATAAAAATACTATGTAATCACAAAATTGCAAGTATTAAAAAAAATCATTTAGGATTGGCCAGAAATACGAAAGTTAAATGAAGGTATAAAATAAACGCAGTTTTTTAAATCTGATATTTTATTACGTCTAAGTTAAATATAATTGAAAATTGCACACTTTTTGTGGGAATTTGGAAAGTAAAAGTTCATAGTGAACAATATAACTTGAAATTTAATATTTTGTGTTTGTTAAAAACGATATTAAAATTAAACTATAAAATTACATATTCTAAAACAAATCTAGATGTGAAAAAATGTTCGATAAAATGATAACCGAAAGTGATAAATATTTCAATGAATAAAAAAAAAGTAATACATATAACAACCTTAAAAAATATATTTTTTCAATGCATACTTTTTACTGGACATACATTTTTAATGGCTTTCTATTTACAAATAAATCTTGATTTTTACACGATATTTTTTTAATTTGTTCTCACATTGTATTATTTTGTAATAAAACCATTGTTATATTGAAGATTTATTCTGTATTTTTATTTAGAATTATTTTTTTTGTACAATGAAACTTGAAAGTTAAATGAAAATATGAAACAAAAGCAGTTTTTTAAATCTGATATTTCATTACAACCAAGTTAAATAGAAATGAAAATTGCACACTTTTTGTGGGAAATAAAAGTTCATACTTCAATTTGAAATTTAATATTTTGTGTTGGTTAAAAACGGTATCAAAATACACTGCTCAACAAAATTAGGGGAACACCTTTAAAAAAGGGTTAAAATAAAAATTTAACAACTATACGAAATTAATGATTTCTGATTAATCTTAATTCATGTTTATTTATACAGAAAGAGGCATTTTAAAACCATGTGCTCAAAATAGGCAAAAAAATACCACTACTATAAAAAAAATTAACCATTTTTACCCTTTTTTATAGGTGTTCCCCTAATTTTGTTGAGCAGTGTATAATTTTGAAAGTACGTATTCTGAAACAAACGAAATTTTCGATTAAATGAAAGCCGAAAGTGATCGGTGTTGAATGGTCTTCAATCCATTCTTTTTAATGGATATGCATTTTCAATCGCGTTTTAATTTACAAATAAATTTTCTAATTACATATTCTAAAACAAATCTATAGATGTAAAGAAATTTTCTATAAATTGATAACCCGAAGTGAAAAATATTTCAATAAATTTAAAAGGCATATCTTTAATGCATGCTTTTTAATGGACGTGCATTTTCAGTGGCTTTTCAATTTACAAATTAATTTTCTTTTTAACTCAATGACATTTTCATTTCCCCTTATATTGTCCCCTATGGTATTATCCCCTATGGTATTGAATTATTTTGTAATAAAATAATAATTATAATTTAGGCACCGTCAAACAGTATGATGAAGTCACGTGAGCCATATAAACTTTTCATAACGTGTTTTGAATTTTCAGGAAGTATGGAATTTTCATAAAATAAATGGCGCTTTGGGACTTCCGTGATAATTATTCTGAAACTTATGTAAAGTTTCTCTTAAATATAATATAATATAAAAAAAAACTGTCTGTTTTTGTGAGCATTCTGTAATTGTAGTTTTCTGTAAGTTATGTAAATTTTCTTCATTTATAATGATTTTATAAACTTTCGGTTTTTAAGCTGGAATGCTGGTATATTTTAGAATTACTTAAGCAAAACTTCAAATATTATTGGGTATTAATATTAATAATTATATATTATATATAATATTATATATTATAATAATTATCTACAGGGTATTCCTTAATGACGTGCTAATATTTAAGGGTGTAATTCCTCAGGTCATTTTATCAAGAAAATTTCATATGAACATATGACTTATGACATATGACATATGAACATATAACAACGGCTTAAATTTAAAAAAAATATTTCAACACCCTGTAGCAAAAAATTTAAGCCGTTGTAGGATATATGTTCATATGAAATTTCTTTCATAAAATGACCTGAGGAATTATACCCTTAAATATGAGCACGTCATTAAGGAACACCCTTAATATGGTACTTTCGGTGGCAAATGAAAACGTTTTCTGGAGGATTGTCAGAACGTCAGGCTTAACTTTGCATAAAAATGTAATTGTTTCAACAGAAAAATCCAATTTACTTAGTTTCCTCTTTTCATTTTGTATACAAAAAATAAGGAATATGTAATAAGTAATAAGTAATACGGAAAAACGCTGGTAAAAGTCCGCTGGTAAAAGTCCACAAAAATTAGTACCTACTAAATATTCAGAAACTATCTTCAAAACTTTAAAAGAATCGATGAAGACGGACAAAAACGCTGATAAAATTCAGAAACAAAAATAAGTAAAATGTAGTAAATAATAAGTAATAAGGAAAAACGCTGGAAAGTCAGAATCAAAAATAAGTACCAAATATTCAGAAACTATTTTCAAAACTATAAAAGAATCAGAGACGGACATGACTATTTTATGATTTTTTATGCTTTCGAAAACTGTCTGTTTTTGTACTGAAATACTAGTGGATTAAACAATTATTTAAATGTTTCCAGTTATAACTAATTAATTACAATCTTCATTGGGGCTCTAAATAACAGTCTACACTCTACAGAGTACCTGCAAAAGCCAGGATACACAAAACATCGAGAATCAATCGGTATAAAAAGTTATAAATAATTTAAATTGAATAACAGAAATATCTGATATTCTTAATACAAGTTTATAATAATATCGCCACTATATAAATAATATCTGAAAATGCTAAGTATTTTCAAAAGTTGCAAAGATGATTCAAATGTTCCCAGTTATACCAAATTAATTACAATCTTCATAGGGTCTCTAAATAACAGTCTACACAGTACCTGCAAAAGCCAGGATACACAAAAAATCGAGAAACCATCGGTATATAAAGTTATAAATAATTTAAATTGAATAACAGAAATATCTGATATTCTTAATACAAGACTAAAACAATATCGCCAATATCTAAGTAATATCTGCAAATGCAAAGTATTCTCATAAGTTCCAAAGATAATTTAAATTTTCCCAGTTATATCAAATTAATTACAATCTTCATTGGGGCTCTAAATAACATTCTACAGAGTACCAGCAAAAGCCAGGATACACAAAAAATCGAGAAGCAATCGGTTTCTATAAAAAGTTATAAATAATTTAAATTGAATAACAGAAATGTCTGAAATTCTTAATACAAGACTAAAATAATATCCCTAATATATAAATAATATCTGAAAATGCAAAGTATTTTCAAAAGTTCCAAAGATGATTTAAATTTTCCGAGTTATACCAAATAAATTACAATCTTCATTGGGGCTCTAAATAACAGTATATAGAGTACCTGCAAAAGCCAGGATACACAAAAAAATCGAGAAACAATCGGTATATAAAGTTATATTTAAATTGAATAACAGAAATAACTGAAATTCTTAATAGAAGTCTAAAATAATATCGCCAATATATAAGTAATAGCAGAAAGTGCAAAGTATTTTCAAAAGTTCCAAAGATGATTTAAATTTTCCCAGTTATACCAAATTAATTACAATCTTCATTGGGGCTCTAAATAACAGTATATAGAGTACCTGCAAAAGCCAGGATACACAAAAAAATCGAGAAACAATCGGTATATAAAGTTATATTTAAATTGTATAACAGAAATATCTGCAATTCTTAATACAAGTCTAAAACAATATCGCCAATATATAAGTAATATCTGCAAATGCAAAGTATTTTCATAAGTTCCAAAGATGATTTAAGTTTTCCCAGTTATACCAAATTAATTACAATCTTCATTGGGGCTCTAAATAACTGTCTACAGAGTACCTGCAAGAGCCAGGATACACAAACCAAATTGAGAAACAATCTGTATATAAAGTTATAAATAATTTAAATTGAATGGGTAACAGAAAAATCTGAAATTCTTAATACAAGTCTAAAACAATATCGCCAATATATAAATAATATCTGAAAATGCAAAGTACTTTCAAAAGTTCCAAAGACCTAAAATACATTACATTACAATTATTATAATCGTGTATTTCGATTATTACGAGTTAGGGGAATGTTATTATTAATGATTATGGAATTATTGTTAGGTTTTTATATTATTATATTAACATATAGCATTACATATAACATTACTTATTGAATTAATGTTGCTGCAAAATATATGTTGCGCGGCCATCACATCTTTCGTGTGATTTCTCGGAATATGCATTTTTTGCTCCCTGCCTTAGGCAACTGTGCGAACGAAATGAACCGTTACAATAACCCTATGCAACCGTCAATACCAATTACCCGTTGAGGTTAGTACCAGTTACCTTCAGAATATATATGTTCCATGCCGCCCACGCCACAGCTGTTCCTGTCTGCACACTGTTCTCCATCACAATTTACTAAGCACAAAAATCCAACGGAAACAACGCAAAACAGAATATCCCCCGAGAGCATACTTGTTTTAAACCAGTGCCATTTCAATGTAGACGCCGGAAGATAGAGATTGGTGCGTGGCAGCGCGTCTCAATCGATAAAAAGTAAACGACTGCAGCGCTTGGAGTTCTAGTTTTTATTAAAAAATACAAACTGCATAAATACAATAAATATTAAGACTACATTACTTGCTACGCTGTTGTTGGCTTTTCGAGGTTATCTGTTGTAATAAGCGTTCGGATTCTGTGGATCATTGTACACGTTCATGATGCAGTACAGCAACGGGCTGAAAGATGCCGTTAGGAGGCCGAAGGCCACCCACGGTCTATACGCGGCCCAAGCAAGCGCAACGACGAAGAGCGCAGTGGAAAGAGCAGCAATGAAGCTGGTCGAAGCGCAGATTTCATCAGGAAAAGTTTTTCGCAAAACAGGAACTTTCAGATCTGCAAAGCAAAGAGTTATTTATGGATTTATGGATTAGTTCGAAATTATTACGAAGTATCCGTAGTAGCCGGGCCAAGCAAACGCTGGACACGTAGAGTACGAACAATCCAGCAGCTCTTAGCTTCCAAGTTTGAAGTCGCGCATCTGAATGTTCGGCTTCAAACATTTGTTTGATGTTCAGATTTCCGTGGCGTAGAAGTGCAATTTCATGGTCTTTGGTTGTCAAGTAAGGTACTAAAGATCCATCACGCTGCTGGGCTATGATACTTACCTATGTATGTAATAAATTGTTAACAATTAATATGGATATTTGTAGCAACCTTACAGATTCCCCGTTATGCCCGGCATGATAAAACTGCACCCTGATGTCTCCAACCTCAGCGTTCCAGACATCATCGCAATGATAGTATATCCCTAAGTGTAGTTTAATATCCCGTCTCTCCGGTCTTTCGTCGCTCGTCATCTCAACAAAATCAGTAAACTTCTGCTTAATCTCCGATCCTAAAGACAGCTGGCCCACACGCACTGATGTCGAGAGGTACACGTGAGACTTGAGGGGCATCTCCGTGGGATTATGGTGTCCATGCCTGATGTAGAAGCTATTACTATTGACAAGCTTATCCCTCCACTCGGTCACATAGTAGTAATCATTGGTTTTCTTCTGCTCGGCTTCGGTATCCGCGTAATTCGTAAGCGACCTCTCTTCCACCCACTGGTACATCTGTACACGTCTCTTAAGCTTAACAGCTTCTATGGATACCCCATACTCTGGCTCCGTGAGTGGCTCATCGATCAGCAGATTACCGCTGATGTGCACCAGCTTTCCCTCGTACTCAGACCTGATGGGCTCGTAGATGTTCAACGGTATGACGTTTTCATAGGCCTCGTCCAAAGAATGCGCGTGGTGAACGGCTCTGCCCTAAGAACATCGGATGGGTGACACTGCGTTTACTCGTCTATCATATTACCTCGTTCCACGTCAGCAGGCATATGCCACCGGCTGCCAGGAGCAGCCCTATGGCGGAAGTAAGCCAGCTTCGCCTGAACTCGTCCCCAAGCGTCAGCTCCATATCTGCAATTCAAAACTCGTGCATACACGCATGCTCACAGAATAGTCTATCTGACAGTCACTGATACTAATTTCGTGTGCTCAGGCACGGTCCGCCAAAAACTCAGGATTAAAATGTGATCGCCCACGGATTACCACGCAGATACGTGAGTATTTGCCGAATACTTACCGTTATTTTATTTTATTTTTATGAGCACCAAAGGCCCTCGCACAGTCACACTTTTTACCCTGTGGGTCAACACATAACCTCAGACTGCGTCATGGTATCGATTTTAAAGATGTGCGCGTTCCGCTGCTACATTCACATTTCTGTAGTGTGCACGTAATTGCTAAAAATATTTTTTGCAACCTCATTGATAGCAATTTACAACCTTTTGTTTGCTCCATCGTAATATAAATGCTTCTATCGTTTTAACTCTATATTTTTCTCTATACATTACGTATTTGTTTTAATTATAAAGACCACGTGGTCATTTTTTTTTTAATATAAAATAATCATTACACTAGTGTGCTAATATTGAGAAAATGTGCCGAAAGGTTACATATTATAATATATATTATAATATATAATATAATTCTATATTATCGTATTTTCGAGGTGGCATATTAAAAAAAAATACTCGAACACATAATAATAATACAGGGAAATTGTGAATAATACTGATTTACATGATAATGATTATTGATACATTTGAATTTAGAACATTTGTGTAAATATCTCGATATACTTACATGTTTTTTATTATTTATTTTTTACTTCAATTCTATTTAGATTATGTTATTCAGATTATTTATATTTAGTACATAAAATATAAAGTACATTTAGTAATATTGAATTATACAATTATAATTATTTGTTCTAAATATAATATGTAGTTTATGCGATATTACAAAAATGAAATTCTTTTATTTTTGTTCGATTATATTTTTCGTATTAACTTTTGCAATTTTATTAAAAGTTTCGAGCAATATTCTGGAAATTTTATGAATATTCTGAAGAACATTAATTATTAATTATAATATCGAAATATTACAATATTCAGATGAACATTGTAATATCGAAATATTACAATATTCTGATGAACATTGTAATATCGAAATATTACAATATTCTGATGAACATTGTAATATCGAAATATTACATGTACAGGGTGGGCAAATTTCGATGATTTAATAGGGAATCTCGATAACTGTAACAAGTATGATTAAATCCCCCCCCCCACCCCCGATCTCTTGTTTCGAGAAAGACTTGATGGTGAAAACCAAAATTGGCTATTGTGCCATTTTTTTGAGTTTTGAGTTAGTTTTATTAGTTTTTTTTGGGTCTTGGAGTCCCGCCTCCAAGCCATTGGGCTTGGCTCCACACAACCCTCCCAACTCCCAACCCTGGCATAAGGTACGAGCCTACAGCCAGTTCAATGTATTTTCGAGTTATTCGCAAAAAATCGGTTTTTTGACGTTTGGTTTTATGGCTGTAGGTCGCTTATTTATGAGAATAGAAAAAAATTATTTCTACATTGTTCAGACACTTTTTTTATAAGAATACAACAGCGTAGTTAATTTTTCAAAATACAGTTCGAAATTCGAGTTGGCTGTGACTTAGCTAAAAAGAGGGCTTTTTTTCTCTTTTTAACAATAAACGACATGTGAAGCCAATTCTTAATTTTCAATCTGATTTTATCAAAAATTCTGATTTTTTAAGGCTTATGTCATTTTTAATATAGGTACCTTATTAAAAAAAGTATCTGTCAGTGCGTTTTTACAATACCGATCATTTGATTGACACAATTCATCACATTTAATTATTTATTCTTTGGTTACTGCTTATAATATTTTACCTTTAAAAGTTCGAAATGGCTTATGAATTTATGAGTTACGAAAAGTTTGTATATTAGAATGTTTTTATTCTGAGTAATAATAATTCTGAAGCTGCAAGGGAAACATATATTAATCGTTACCCAGACAGAAACCAACCTAATATATCTATTTTTGGACGATTAAAAAATAATCTTATTAATTATGAGTCATTTAACAAACCAAGATCTTTAATATTGTGTTTCTTTCTTCTTGTTTTATTAAATGGCCTATTATTATTGACATTTTCTGTTAATTAATTCTCGTGGATTATCATTCCTTAAAATGACACAAGCCAGCTACGCAAAAAACCTTCATAAATAAGAATTTTTGATAAAATCAGATTGAAAATTAAGAACTTGCCCCACATGTCGTATATTGTTGAAAATAGATAAATTCCCTCTTTTTAGCTAAGTCATGGCTACATATGAAATCCATTTGATTCTAATATCTGTATAAAAAACCACAACTTCAAGTCATAACTCGAATTTCGAACTGTTTTTTGAAAAATTGCCGCTGCATTCTTATCATAGCAATTCCTGTCATAGCAAGTAGGAAGTATGAAACTATGTAGTTACTTTTTTTACTATGCACGATGATGCGACTTTTATAAACAAAAAGTGCCTCAAGAACGTAGACATTATTTTTTCTATTCTCATAAATAAGCGTCCTACAGCCATAAAACGAAAAGTCAAAACATCGTTTTTTTGCGAATAACTCGAAAACAAAAGAAAACCAACAGAGAAAACAAACGTCAATTTTGGTTTTGACCATTAAGTTTTTCTCCGAAAAAGAGATTTGCCCATCCTGTACATGCAGATGACATACTTACATGTTTATTTATTATTTAGATTAAATTATTTAGATTATTATTATTTATTTTTTTCTAAACATAATAGTTTATGGTATATTGCAAAAATCCAATTGTTTTTTTTGGGCTTGATTGCATTTTTTTGTATTAACTTTTGCAGGTTTATTAAAAGTTTCGTGCAATATTCTGGAAATTTCCTAAATATTCTGACCATAATTGGGCAATTGGGTTTCATTGGGCAACAATTTAATGCACACTTGTTATATTTTTAAATATTCCAATTTAATGCACACATTTTATGATTGTTTAAATGATTAGAGTTGATTTTCTACTCTATTTTTAAACCTTTACGAAATATTATGTAAACTTATTGATTGTTCTATTACAATGACTGATAGTTTAACATCGTTATTTGTATAATTTGATATTTTCAACGGACCAACTAGCTCAAGATCGATATGCTAGGAAAGCCATAATTAGAAACTGATAAGTCACCACATCCTTTCGAAGGATTATGATAGAGGAGGAGGATTAAGTATTTTGAAACTAATAGTTTGAATGGTGGTGGCGTCTACTTCTTGATACATTTGATTAATTATAAATAAAAACACATGACTTGATTAGTATCACATAAAATTATTTATTGATTTTTTACTAGTTTCGATGACTTGAGTAATCATTATCAAACAGTGTATCTGAAACTAGATCAGTCTTACTTATTTATATACAGCGGCATAAGTAAGACTACTCTAGTTTAAGATACTCTGTTTGATAATGATTACTGAAGTTGTCGAAACTAGTAAGAAATCAATAATAGCTATTGGTATAAGTGAATAAAATTGCTTTATTCACGTGTATCATACAAGATTTTTTCCAATTCGTTATCAGAATTGAAAAATTTGCGCGAAGCGTCACAGTGTCAAGTGACATTGAATATTTCAAAGATAGTGCGAATTTACCTATTTTTTTACTTTATTCGCGTTGTCAATGGTTATAGTGAATAAAGTGAAAATGTAAACATTTTATTCGCCCATTCGATTAAAGTGTAGTTTTAACGATGAGATTCAATATACATACTAATTTTTCACTTTGTTCGGGTTCATAATGCCAATTTTTCTTCAATTTATTTTCATCCAACATTTTTGTATTGAGATTTTTAACTCGAGAAATGACAATCGAGAATTTTTTGACAACACCGCCACGTGTAGTTCTTTCGCCAATTTGTACCATATTATATTTTTTTTTCTTTTGGAAAATTTACAAACTATTATATTTCGATTTAATTTTTCTAACCATATGTACATATTAAATGCCCTACATACTAACGGCTCCCATATATTATCGATCGCCTGATTCCAGAAATTATTATGAATGCATAATTACGTGCATTAATATTTAAATAGACAAGGTCCAATTACCATAAAAAGTGTAAAACATTTGCTCTATATTTAGATATGATTATTACGCTTGATAGTTGTGTGCATATTTAAAATATTGTTAGAAAATGGTAATGTGTTATTGACACTATGAAGGAATATAGGCGAATTGAAAAGTTTCAATGGGAAATGGTAGATTGCCTGAGTAGTAGATATCGGCATCGTTATGGTAATTAGTCATATCAGCAGAACTTTGCCATTGCCAACTATCAATCGAATCTTCCGTTTAAGATGCCATTAGATGATTCATATTTAAATAGACAAGGTCCAATTACCGTAAAAAGTTTAAAACTTTTGCTCTATATTTAGATATGATAATTACTCTTTAAAGTTGTGAACATATTTAAAACATTGTTAGAAAATGGTAAATTGTTATTGACACTATGAAGGAATATAGGCAAATTGAAAGGTTTTAATGGGAAATTGCAGATTGCCTGAGTAGTAGATATCGGCATCGTTATGGAAATTAGTCATCAGCAGAACTTTGCCATTGCCAATTATTAATCGAATCTTCCGTTTAAGATGCCATTAGATGATTAATATTTAAATAGACAATGCCCAATTACCGTAAAAAGTGTAAAACATTTGCTCTATATTTAGATTTGATGATTACGCTTGATAGTTGTGTGCATATTTAAAATATTGTTAGAAAATTGTAATTTGTTATTGACACTATGGAGGAATGTAGGCAAATTAAAAGGTTTCAATGGGAAATGGTAGATTGCCTGAGAAGTAGATCTCGGCATCGTTATGGTAATTAGTCATATCAGCAGAACTCTTGCTAAGATAACTAACAGATAACATTGTCAACTATCAATCGAATCTTCAGTTAAGATTCCATTAGATGATTTCACAAAAGCCATAAGTAATTGACAATGAAGTTGTGCACTAGACGAATATTTCCTTTTTTAAATATGTGTGTGTATTAGAGTGTCCGTAAGCTATAGGGATGAACACATTTTTGGGGAATTTTAGCCCCAATTTGATTAAAAAATAAATAAAAATAAATTGTGTAAAATCTCAATCCAATACTTTTATGTTTACATGTGTCAATGATTAATTGAAGTTTACCATTTAAAAATTCATCTGAAAAAACTTGTTTTCTAAGAAAATTCACAACTTTTTCAGTTTATAAGCAAAAATCTGGAAAGAGGCCGATGTTTGGCTTATACACTGAAAAAGTTGTGAATTTTCTAAGAAAACTATTTTTTTCCCAAGAATTTTTAAATGGTAAACTTCAATTAATCTCTTACTTTTTTAATTTTTAATTACTTTTTAAACCGAACTAGTGATTGAAATAAACAAAATTCAGAAGTTAATTTTTACGGACACAATAGTGCGTATTTAATCTCTAAGATTTGAACTCGATAATCTCCATCTGACATCAAAGATTAGCAAAAAAGGAAAAAATCTGGTAAGAGGACGATTTTTAGCGTACACACTGAAAAAGTTGTGAATTTTCTAAGAAAACAAGTTTTTTCCCAAGAATTTTAAATGGTAAACTTCAATTAATCTCTTACTTTTTTAATTTTTAATTACTTTGTAAACCGAACTAGTGATTGAAATAAACAAAAGTCAAAAGTTATTTTTTACGGACACAATAGTGCATATTTAATCTCTAAGATTTGAACTCGATAATCTCCATCTGACATCAAAGTTCAGCAAAAAAGGAAAAAATCTGGAAAGAGGCCGATTTTTAGCTTATACACTGAAAAAGTTGTACATTTTCTAAGAAAACAAGTTTTTTCCCAAGAATTTTTAAATGGTAAACTTCAATTAATCTCTTACTTTTTAAATTTTGAATTACTTTTTAAACCGCACTAGTGATTGGCTTAAACTAAATTCAATGGTTATTTTTTACGGACCCAATAGTGCGTATTTAATCTCCAAGATTTAAACTCGATAATCTCCATCTGACATCTCCAAGATTTGAACTCGTAGCCGATATCTTAAGATATCGCCGAATCAGCGATATCTTAAAGCACTATACCAACGAGGTCAGTAATCAGTGCCTCGCTATTGTAGTTTCCACGTAATTGAGGTGAACATGAAAATATTTAACGTAAATATTCCAGTCAGGTTGATACATCATAAATTCACGACAGGAGTGTTTTTTATTGATTTACCACAAAACGAGTTTTGATGATTGATGCTGCGAACTTTGGGGGAAATATCTCATTATTTTTTTACTACCTCACAAAATCCATCTCGAGTTTAATAGTGGCTGTATTACACATTTTTCTCTCAATTCGTAATCAGTCATTAAGTATGATAACTAAGTAACTAAAAATTAATCCCTGTGACATCTTAGTTATTAGAAAAAAAAACACAATTCAAAATGATTAGATTTATTTAGATTATGGTACACCAAACTACATTACAGGGTTTTAATTTATAATTTTTAGTTGTGAGTGCCCTTAGGTATTGTGAATTTCATCCAGTAATTTTTTGGAGTAATTTGAAATTTTTGTAATGATTTTTTTTAGTAATTACATCTTCTTGTCTTCTCCTTCTTCTTATTCTTCTTCTTACGCCCTGTCCTTGAGATGGTTGACAACCAAAATAGTAAGCCTTATTTTTGACACTTCCGCACACAAGTACATTTCGGTAGATGTGATCTTCTTCCTATACACGTTTAAAATTACCCAATTTCTAGTGCTAGATATTTGTTTTATGTTTACTCAATTGTCTTTTTAATTGAATGTAAATATCTTAACAATATTTTGTTGCCCTATGTTGCTTGTTATAACTTTTCAGTGGTCTTCAGGTAGTAAGTTGTCCTTCATCTTTTCCTGGACCTCCCTATGACTTTGTCCCGATGGGCAATTTATCTCGGGCTATCCTAACTGTTCTTGTCTCCGCCATTCTCTCGATGAGAGTGCTCCATTCTGTTTTTCTATTTTTGCTCAATTCCGCGATATCCTTCATCTTATTATTCTTATATATTATTCGGATTGCCTAGTTCGATATTCTGTTTCTTCGTTTTTTGCCTTCGATTGATCTCGATTTTTTTTTCTTGATTTCTTCGTGAGGCTGATGAAGAATTGTTTTCCAATTGATTAAGCGCCCTTTTTGCCATGGCAATTGGTCGTAATCCCAAAATCTAAAAAAGTAGGTTACTAGGTATTAGAATTACACCGTCGATATCGTGGGCTTGGAAGACAATGTTACCAAGTCAAAACATATAATTTCGAACAGTTTGTGATAAATCTAGTTTTCAATATTTATTATTTTTGCAAAGTCTTCATTAACGTTCCAGTGAACCATGATACAACATTTTTCTGATAAATACACCCAACCTTAATGGTACCTGATCATTCCAACTCAATATTTTGTCAATATTTATTGTTTTTGCAAAATCTTCATTAACATTCCAGTGAACCATGGTCCTGTGAACCTTTAGAAATTGGTTCTACAGCAGCTCCATTGAACTTCCTTGAACTTGAACAACCTTCTCAAATGAGACGGCACATGAAGAAGAAAGGACTATACAACATTTTTCTGATAATTATAACGAACCTTTATGGTACCTGATCATTGCAACTCATTTTTGTAAAACTTTGACTTGGTCATAAAATTGGCTATATACAGGGTGTTAATACTAAGTTGTAACACCCGAAAATGGCCGTTAGAACTCATTGAAACTAACAACTTTTCTTAGTTCAAATTTTTGAATTGGAGCTCAAGTTCATAGTTATTGGCGTTCTTTTGTTTTTCGAAAAATCGTCATTACTCCCTTATTTTTACTAATATTTAAAAAATACAAAAACGCTCAACATGCGCTTTCGTTTCTCTAAAACATTTGTATTTACAATTATTTTCTATTTTATCAAATAACAAAACGGCGACCGATGAAAAATATCTAAGCAAGATATTTTGAAAACCAATCGATCCATTTTTGAAAATTAAACATTTATAAAATCCTTGAACTATCTTATAACATTTGTCTATTTTGATAATTATGCATTTTATACACAAATTATGCATAATACGCACACAAATGATAAACGTGACAGAAACTTTTCAAGATGAAGCAGAAATTTCTGAAGAACAAGATCAAAAAGTATTTAAAGTTGAACGTACAAACTAGAAAACACGTGCCTCAACTTGTTTAATGGCCTAACTTAAGGTTGCTCGGCTTTGTTTTAAATGATTGTAGCAGTTTCTTAACATTTATCTTGTAATTCAATTTGAATAATAACTTTTTTGGACAGATCGAAAAAAATGTTTCAGGCAAATGTTATAATATAGCTTAAGGATTTCATAAATGTTTTATTTTCAAAAATCAATCGAGTGATTTTCAAAATATCTTGTTTTGAAATTTTTGTTCGGTCGCCATTTTGTTATTTGATAAAATAGTAAATAATCTTAAATACAAATGTTTTAGAGAACCGATAGCGCATGCTGAATGTTTTTGTATTTTTTAAATATTTCTTAAAATAAGGGAGTAATGACGATTTTTCGAAAAACAAAAGAACGCCAATAACTATGAACTTGGGCTCCAATTCAAAAATTTTAACTAAGAAAAGTTGTTTGTTTCAATGAATTCTAACTGCCATTTTCGGGTGTTACAACTTAGTATTAACACCCTGTATAATATTGCGCTATTTATATATTACTTGCCAGAACCGAAAATAAGCAAATTTTAAATTACAAAAATTACATTTTGGTAGATGTGGATTTTTTAAATATTTCTTAAAATAAGGGAGTAATGACGATTTTTCGAAAAACAAAAGAACGCCAATAACTATGAACTTGGGCTCCAATTCAAAAATTTTAACTAAGAAAAGTTGTTTGTTTCAATGAATTCTAACTGCCATTTTCGGGTGTTACAACTTAGTATTAACACCCTGTATAATATTGCGCTATTTATATATTACTTGCCAGAACCGAAAATAAGCAAATTTTAAATTACAAAAATTACATTTTGGTAGATGTGGATTGTTATGTGTAAACTACACGATCACTATTGAGTTTTCAGAAAAGCATTGTTTCCAACTTAATCCAACTGTGGATTGTTATGTGTATACTACACGATCACTATTGAGTTTTCAGAAAAGCATTGCTTTCCAACTATTATGCAACTCGTGACATCCCGCTAGAAGATTACACTATAATTATCAACAATTTTCGAATCCGCGTACCGAATTAATCGTTCAAGCTCGTTTAATGATCTCGGACAATATCTGATTGCCAAGGCCATTTCCCGTCGAATCCAAAACATGGCAAACAACTATGCAGTAATTATGTTTACCCATACAACACGCAATGATACAACAATCATCGCACGGCTGTATTTATCTTGTGCACGGGCGATATTCGTATTATTACTTGTGTACAAAATAAATACAGAGAATCACTTTGAATAAACACGGCTGAAGGAGATAATAGGTTATTGTTTTTGTACATAATCATGCACAATTATCAATCGCAATGACGATAGTATGGAACTTTGCATGGTACAGATTGCTTCGAGAATTGTTCCCGCGCTCACATTTAAATGGGCTGCAGTTGCTTTAAGTAGGTGATTACTAGATGATTTACTCAAAATGGAGACTGTTGTTGCAGTCGTTGTTCCGGTAATTCAGGTAATCATCCGGTAATGTTGTGGCGGAAATGAAGTTGAGTTTGCGTGCAGGATTGGTTTTCATGCACCGGTGCTCTTTCAGATGTGTGTTATTCCACTGTCGATCTTCGATGCAGGAAGTCGCGCAAAATCCAATTATTGGATTTGCGAATTTCTGCTATTTACGTGGATTCCTAAAATTTAGTGGTGCTAGAATTTTCGAGAACTCAGAATGAGAATTTTAGATTGGGAATTTCTGAATAAATATCCTTCCCTTTTTCTTCCTTCAATTGTTTTCGTCTCTATGTAATTATTTGTACGATTATATTTCTGTAGTACTAAGGCAAAATCAGAAAAGTCAAATAAGATTATTTGAAGCGATTGTTCGTATTTTTTTTTTTAAATATGTAGAGAAGATTTGAATAAACAAACCCCTATATGGTTTCATAGTCCTAGAGTACGTAGAACCAAATTAAGTTGTAAAGTGTTTTCTTCTCTATGTATTCATTTGTACGATTATATTTCTGTAGTACTAAGCCAAACCAGAAAAGTCAAATAAGATTATTTGGGCCGATTGTTCTTATCTTTTGTCGATATGTAGAGAACATTTGAATGTAGAAACCCCTATATGGTTTCATCCTCCTAGAGTACGTAGAACCAAATATAGGTTCAGATATGTACATTGCTTTGCGATTTATCGGTGGCAAAACCCAAGAATATTTTGACCTTTGATATTTGACCTATCGGGTTTTGCCGTAGAGTACGTATAATCAAATAAAGGTTCAGATATGTACGTTGCTTTGCGATTTATGGTGGCAAAACCCAAGAATATTTTGCCTTTGATATTTTACCTATCGGGTTTTGCCTAATTACCACAGATTTATTCTATTTGCCAAAATTGTAAACAAATAATTTTTTTGACAGCCTTAATTTTTGACTCCATCTGATTTCAGGTGTATTGAAAAATGAGAGCCTTGGTGGTATCAATATGGGTCTTCATAAACCTGATCTTCTTCGGGATGTGTGGGTACATGTACCTGCTGTGGTCGCAGTACTGGATGTACATCGAAAAGGACCTGTACACATCGACCAACAACTACGAGCAGCAGATCTACTACTACAACCGAGGGTACCCGTTGAACGACACAGCAAAGCTGCACGAAGAAGTTAGGAACAGGACGAAGCACGCTGCCAAAGATATGAACAACGTTACTATAATCAAGAACAGCAAGCCGCGGTTCCCAAACCTTCAGGGCGACGACTTCATACTGGACACCCAGAAGTATAAATGCCTGATAAACGATAGTACAAATGAATGTGATAGCAAAGTGAAGCAATACAAGGAGAAAATACTCAACGAACTGAAGCGGGTCTTCATGGACGAAAGCAATGTGCTAAAGTCCGGGCTGGACAACCAGAATCCGTACAATGTCCAATACAAGGGAACACGGTCTAATCACATGAACAAGGATCCGAATCAGATCCTGTGCGAGTTCAGGAGATTCAAAATGAAGACTGTAAGACGTTCAGACCCGCCTTTTAGCAGTACCGAGTTGAAAGACGTTATACCAAAGAGAAGGTTCCTAGATAATAAGCGTTTTAAATCTTGTGCCATAGTCGCTAGTTCTGGCAGTTTAAAAAATTCAAGATTAGGAAGTTTTATAGGTATCCCCATCAAATTCGATCAATTGAACAAATTAACCTCTCAATATTTCAGATTCCCACGATGTGGTGTTACGTTTCAATCATGCACCAACGCTGGGTTACGAGTTAGATGTGGGTCGCAAAACCACAGTTCGCATTCTGAATTCTCAGGTGGTTTCCAAGCCAGAATTTAAATTCTTGCAAACAAGCCTATACAGAAACGTTACGTTACTAGCGTGGGATCCTAGCAACTACACGTCCACTTTAGAGGAATGGCACAGCCATCCGGAATTCAACCTATTCCCCAACTTTATCGACTACCGCAAGATGTTCCCGAAATCCAAGTTTTTCCTGCTGAACCCACAATCACTGTGGCAGCTGTGGGATTTCTTACAGAGCAATTCGCCTAACAGATTGAGGAGGAACCCGCCTTCTTCCGGATTTTTAGGTAAGCCACCAACCGCACGCAATGGAATGCCTAAAGTCCGCGCCAGATAATTTGTCACTTTACCCATAAAACCGAAATCCCGCCCGCTGGTGGGTCGGACTAACGAGAATGCACCCTAATTTTGCAAACCCATGAAGTAATCAACTATAAACCTTTGATCCCTTAAAAATGAAGTACTTTGGAGCAACTGCATTACTCAGGGACTTTAAGCTCCCCATCGTACCCCAATAAGCTAGCATGCTTAGAGATATGGTGCTCTTGCATTTGTGTTGCCCAGCCCGATAGGGTATAGGATGGGATTCCGGTTTTTTGAGAAAAGTGACAAATTATCTGTCCTCTAACTAATTGATTCACCAGGCCTTGGGGTGCTGCTCCCGCATTGCGACCACGTCAACATGTTCGAGTACATGCCGTCTATACGGGTCACGAAGAAGTGCCATTACTACGACCCGGAGGACAACCCTGCGTGCACTTTCGGCGTCTGGCACCCGCTGGCTGCTGAGAAACTGCTGACCTACAGCCTGAACACAGCCAACGACGAGGCCGTATTCAAGACCGGCTACATGAGAATACCCGGTTTCCCCAATGCGAAGTGCTAGTTTTAAAATAAAGGTTCTATCAGAACATTTCTTCTTCACAGAAAGCATTAAGTACGATCGAGTTCAAAATGTGATTCATATTAGTCTTTTTAAACCGCTTCGGATGAGGAATATCTTAATATTCAGATATCACGTTGTTTCATGTCAATTTAGATTTAACGACAGACTTTATATTCTAGTACGTGTAATATTTGTGATAAACATGGAAACTTTACTTTTAATAAAGAAATCACCTTTCAATTGTGTGCAATTTTTAAGACCCAACTGTGCATGATGTTAATATTTCATACGAATGCCATTAATTTCATTAATTCCAGATTCATTACTGATTATTTGTACAACATCATAATTTATTATTAACAGTTACCAATGTCCAAATTCTACATCTATCCAGTTTGTTGCTGCATTAAGTTACAAATTACAACTTTGATTTTTGATTTCGCAAAAAATGTCATTCTTTACTATTGCTTATTTTCAAACCCTCTAAAAATCAGATTTTACGGAAACACAGCGGTTGACAGAAAAATTACAAAGAGAGAAAAAATTTACAACTTTCTATTTTCCTATTCAGCATCTAAATTGATATTTTAATTCCTGTTGAATTCAATGGTGCAAATTCTACACCTATCCAGTTTGTTCCTGAATTAAGTTACAAATTACTTCTTTGATTTTTGATTTCTCAAAAAATTTCATTCTTTACAGAAAGTATTGCTTATTTTCAAACCCTCTAAAAATCAGATTTTGCGTAAACACAACGGTTGACAGAAAAATTACAATGAGAGAAAAAAATTACAACTTTATATTTTCCTGTTCAGCATCTAAATTTATATTTTAATTCCTGTTGAATTCAAAGGTGCAAATCTACAACTATCCGGTTTGTTCCTGCATTAAGTTACAAATTACAACTTTGATTTTTGATTTCATTCTTTACAGAAGTATTGCTTATTTTCAAACCCTCTAAAAATCAGATTTTGCGTAAACACAACGGTTGACAGAAAAATTACAATGAGAGAGAAAAATTTACAAATTTATATTTTCCTGTTCAGCATCTAAATTGACATTTTAATACCTGTTGAATGCAATGTTGCAAATTCTACTCTATTCGGTTTGTTCCTGCATTAAGCTACAAATTACAACTTTGATTTTTAATTTCTCAAAACATGTCATTCTTTACAGAACGTATTACTTATTTTTAAACCCTCTAAAAATCTGATTTTGTCAACATAACGGTTGACAGAAAAATTACAATGAGAGAAAAAAATTACAACTTTATATTTTCCTGTTCAGCATCTAAATTGATATTTTAATTCCTGTTGAATTCAATGGTGCAAATTCTGCATCTATCCAGTTTGTTCCTGCATTACGTTACAAATTACAACTTTGATTTTTGATTTCTCAAAAAAATTAATTCTTTACAGCAAGTATTGCTTATTTTCAAACCCTTTAAAAATCAGATTTTGCCTCAACACAACGGTTGATAGAAAAATTACAATGAGAGAGAAAAATTACAACTTTCTATTTTCCTGTTCAGCATCTAAATTGATATTTTAATACCTGTTGAATTCAATGGTGCAAATTCTACTTCTATCCAGTTTGTTGCTGCATTGAGTTACAAATAGAAACGAACTTTTCATTCATTCTTTACAGAAAGTATTGCTTATTTTCAAACCCTCTAGAAATCAGATTTTGCGTAAACACAACGGTTGATAGAAAAATTACAACGAGAGAAAAAAATTACAACTTTCTATTGTCCTATTCAGCATATAAATTGATATTTTAATACCTGTTGAATTCAATGGTGCAAATTCTACTTCTATCCAGTTTTTTCCTGCTTTAAGTTACAAATAGAAAAAAAAAATGATTTCGCAAAAAAATTAATTCTTTACAGAAAGTATTGCTTATTTTCAAACCCTCTAAAAATCAGATTTTGCATAAACACAACGGTTGACAGCAAAATTACAATGAGAGAAAAAATGTACAACTTTCTATTTTCCTGTTCAGCATCTAACTTGACATTTTAATACCTGTTGAATTCATTAGTGCAAATTCTACATCTATCCAGTTTGTTCCTGAATTGAGTTACAAATAAAAACGAACTTTTCATTCATTCTTTACAGAAAGTATTGCTTATTTTCAAACCCTCTAAAAATCATATTTTGCGTCAACATAACGGTTGACAGAAATATTACAATGAGAGAAAATCTTTACAACTTTCTATTTTCCTGTTCAGCATCTAAATTGATATTTTAATTCCTGTTGTATGCAATGGTGCAAATTCTACTTCTATCCAGTTTGTTCCTGCATTAAGTTACAAATTACAACTTTGATTTTTGATTTCTCAAAACATTTAATTCTTTACAGAAAGTATTGCTTATTTTCAAACCCTCTAAAAATCAGATTTTGCGTAAACACAACAGTTGAGACAAAAATTACAATGAGAGAAAAAAATTACAACTTTCTATTTTAATGTTCAGCATCTAAATTGATATTTTAATACCTGTTGAATTCAATGGTGCAAATTCTACATCTATCCAGTTTGTTCCTGCATTAAGTTACAAATTACAACTTTGATTTTTGATTTCTCAAAAAATTTCATTCTTTACAGAAAGTATTGATTAGTTTCAAACCTTCTAAAAATCAGATTTTGCGTAAACACAACGGCTGACAGAAAAAATACAATGAGAGACAAAAATTTACAACTTTCTATTTTCCTGTTCAGCATCTAAATTGATATTTTAATACATGTTGAATTCAATGGTGCACTATGAACTATTAGACTGGTTAAAAAAAACTAGCATAACTGGTAACACTGGTTAATTGGTAAAAACTGCTAAAAAAATGGTAAAAACCATAAGATAATGTGCTATAAACGTATAATTTCATAAACTACCTACATTTGTTGTGAAATTGATAATGGTCCAAAACGATCGCTTTTGTACAACGTTAAAATGTTTACATATTCACTAGGTCAAAGGTTATGATTATTATATTAATCCTATTTTACTGGAAGTGCATGGAATGATTTTATAAAATTTAATTTTTAATTGACGTAAAAGATAAAACATAATTATTAATGAATTTACATTTTTTAATGTTAAAAACTGCTTTGCTGTGCCTACAAACATTTAACTTCATTTGGAATTAATTTAACAGATAACATTATTGTATTTACAAATAAATGTTATTAATTTTTGATTGCGGGTAAAACCGAAGACTCTTATCACTTTTCACTTGCTCAGTCTGCAATGCTCAGTCTGCAAAGTGCCAGCTTCAAGAATACACACAAATTCTATATGTATTGTAAAATTATGGACATCATAGTTTTCTTATTGTTTCTTGCTTATTGCGAGTCTGCTCCAATGACTACGGAAGAGAAGGATAGCTCAGTTGTATGTAGATTTCGTGCCAACATATTTATGTAATTAATCTGAATGGTTTTGTAGACCTATCTAAAACGCTATGGGTATTTACCTGAAGAATACACCAATGAAGATTTATATGAGGCCGTTGTGGACTTCCAGAACTTCGCAGGGATGGACATGACAGGTATAACTAATAAACTATATACTGAGTGATCATTTAAATTTCAGTCTAGTTAACCATGGAAATTTTCGCGCCCAATAAGAAAGTCGAGATTGGTGATCTCACCTTAATTTTTTTTGCAAAGTGCATTCCCATCAAACGCTTCGCCTTTCTTTTTGGTTGCGAAAATTTCCATGGATAAATAGTTGAAATTTATATGATCACTAGGTAGTTATATCACTATACGATGTTTGTAGCACTGAAATATTGAACGAAAATTCTAACCTCATCTCGAATATCACTTAATTAAATAATAGATGTGATCGCTAACATCCCGAATGGGATACACAGTCAAAGAAATGAAGAAGCATTGACAGCAATTATTTAGCAAACCTAAACCTAGTTGTTGAAATCAGTAAACCGGTAAATCGGTAAAGTGTCTATCTGCACATATTTATTTTTCATAGTATTCATCACGTAAAATTTCATAGCAGGAAAGCAATATTTTCTTACGCATCTCTCATTTAAAATCTATTTTATTGGTCAAAAAGAATGTGCATGAAAATCACCTACAACTTGAGTTTCAATAAAACGTATCTTTGCCAAATTTTTGTCAGCCCTTCAATTGCTTTAGGTGAAATGGATGACACAATGTATGAAATGACTCTGGTGCCTAGATGTGGTATTGCGGACATGTTTCACCACACAAGGGAGAAAAGATACTCCACGGTAATTACACAAATTCTCTAAAGATGGTTGGTGAATATTAGTTGTTGCAGTACCACCGCATTTGGTCCAAGGGCAAATTGACCTATAATATCAGAAAATACTCGGAGATTCTGACCCCAGCTGCTGTTGATCGTGATGTTGCTGCTGCATTCGGACTGTGGTCAAAATATACGAAACTGACTTTTGAAGCCAAACCGCAGAATACCAGGACGGATTTGGTGGTATCTTTTGGCAAAGGAAATCATGGGGATGAGAGTCCTTTTGACGGCGCAGGGAAGGTTTTGGCACACGCTTACTTTCCGGTATGTAGAACGTTTTTGTGTTCTTGTGTCCTCCAAATATTCATATTTTCACCCACCCAAGTTACAAGCAATATGTAACTGACGTGTTACATATTTTTCCAAAACAAAAAACTTCTACCTATATTGGGCTATAGTGCCATCATTTCCTCCGCAGAATTTTTCTCATAGTAATTATGTTTAATTAAAAATATTGGTTTTAGAGATCAGGCGATATACATTTTGATGATGATGAGAAGTGGGTTGAGGGCAAGGAGAGTGGAATAAACTTTTATCACGTAGCAGTACACGAAATTGGGCACTCGCTGGGATTGTACCACAGCGACGTACAAGGAGCTATAATGCAGCCTTTCTACGGAGGGTACAAAAGACAACTGTACTCCAGGCTCCCAGAAGATGATATACGAGGTATACAATCTTTGTACGGCGAGAAAAGCAAAGTCGAGAAACGGATGAAGGATGTAGTTAAGGACGCGGGCGAAACTTTATGCCGCACAGACAAATACGACTCAATATTCGTCCTGGGCGATATTGTATATGTATTCAGCAGAGGCAGATACTTCAAAATTGATCTAAATCGGAAAAAAATCGACGTTGGAGATATCAGCGAGATGTGGAAAGGAGTACCTAATAACGCCAAGGCGTTTACATATAACGATAAGATATTCTTTTTGGAGGGGGACAGGTATTGGCGATTTGATGGCGACAAAATGGACGGAAGTTACCCTAAGAGTATGAAAGATGGATTTGCAGGGATCCCTGCGAATGTAAACGCTGCCTTTGTCATGCAAGAGAAGGTTGTTTTCTTTAAAGGTACGTAGCTGTTAAACCTTTTTGAACTTGCTACTAATCTGCTTGTAATTTGTAGGTAGCCAGTACTGGGTGTTCGACCCGAAAAAAAATCCACGGGTAAAGCCTACTTACCCAAAGAAAATGAGTTCATACTTTACAGGATTTCCATCTAAATTAGATGCTGTATTAGTACGGGATATAGATATAGTAGGATTCAAGGATAATAAGTTTTATCTGTACGAAACAAGCAAAAGGACTGTTAGTACGGCGCCATTGAATACAAATACATTTTTTGGTTGCACCTAAGTATAAAAAAGTGTTAATTGTTTCATCGTGTAATATTATGTTGTGCTCCTGTTTATTAAATAACTGTTTTCCGGAGATGTACTTTTTATTTCTTTAATACAATCATGTTTTCCAAACGACTCAAAACATAGTCAAACGTGGTCAAATCTCACGAAGAAGGATCTCTGAATATATTGTGTGAATATAACTGTATACATTTTTTTGATATGTTACATAAGAAAAATTTTGCTCTAGAAGCAATTGATACTTGGAAATTAATGTATAAAATCCACCTTTTCTGTTTTTCCGATTACATGGATTGAAAGACACGAGCCTATTCATTGTCCACTAAGGTTTCCTGGCCTTATTCTACTTATTTTTTTAATTTGAGGACAATTGAAAAGCCTTGTTTTTGAAACAAAACCTACAATACAGAAGACCTGAAAGATAGAATTCAAATAGAAAATCGAATACACAAACACTTAGGTAACAGGCAAAAATATGTCAAAATGATAACAATACGACAAAAGAGACTTAATTTTTTACTTTGGGGACAATTAAAAAGCGTTGTTTTTGAAACAAAACCTACAATACAGAAGACCCGAAAGATAGAATTCGAATAAAATATCGAATACACAAACCCTTAGGTAACCGGCAAAAATATGTCAAAATGATAACAATACGCCAAAAGAGAAAGAGACTTAATTTTTTACTTTGGGGACAATTAAAAAGCGTTGTTTTTGAAACAAAACCTACAATACAGAAGACCCGAAAGATAGAATTCGAATAAAAAATCGAATACACAAACACTTAGGTAACAGGCAAAAATATGTCAAAATGATAACAATACGTCAAAAGAGACTTAAATTTTTACTTTGGGGACAATTAAAAAGCTTTGTTTTTGAAACAAAACCTACAATACAGAAGACCCGAAAGATAGAATTCGAATAAAAAATCTAATACACAAACACTTAGGTAACAGGCAAAAATATGTCAAAATGATAACAATACGTCAAAAGAGAGCCCTCTTAACATAAAAGTTGACGTGTTTCAAGTTTTTCAAATTTACTGATTACTGTAAATTTTTCAATTAATTCTGTTTAATGGTAAGCAACAATATTTCTATGGTTGCTGTATAAAAGACTGCAATTAAAATTGCAATTATTTTGTCTAAATTGCTCTTAACGCTGCCAAAATATCTATGATTACCGTAAATTTTCTAATTATTTCTCTCAAATTAGTAATTTTTGAGATAAAGAGATAGATGTGTAAATTATGGGTGGTTTTTACGAACCGTACATGCTAATGGAGCCTCATTATTTTTTATTTGTCTTTATCTTCATATTATCTTCATTGAATCATATTATCTTACATTAACATGATTAATCGGAGTTATCATTCTTTTTGCAGTAATAGCAACAGCATTTTTAGGATATGTTTTACGTTGAGGGCAAATATCTTTCTGTGGAGCAGCTGTTATTACTAATTTAGTTTCAGCTATTCCTTATTTAGGAACCAGAATTGTTCAATGATTATGAGGAGGATTTGCAGTTGACAATGCAACCCTAACACGATGTTTTACATTATATTTCCTTCTACCATTCATAGTTACAGCATTAGTAATAATCCATCTATTATTTCTTCATCAAACAGGCTCAAATATTCAATTCCTTTCCACCCATATCTTTCTTTTAAGGATTTATTTGGATTTATAATTATTACACTTACATTAACCATCTTAACACTTTGAAACCCATACCTTCTGGGAGATCCAGATAATTTTACCCCTGCAAATCCTTTACTCACACCTGTCCATATCCAGTCAATATGTCATTTAATTTGCTAAATTTCAATTATTACAGTCAAAATGTAAGTGATCAATGACATTTTGACTGTAATAATTGAAATTTGGCAAATTAAATGACATATTAAGAGAATAACTGCAAATTTGATAGAAATAATTAAAAAAATTATGTTAATAATATTTGATATATGTAAATATATCAAATACATTATATGTAAATATGTAATATGTATATGTATATGTATATGTATATGTATGTATATAATATATAATATGTAAATATGTGATATTTTGACTAATACAGACAAAATAATTGCAATTTTGAATGCAGTCTTTCGTACAGCAAAATTACGTTGAGCTCTGTTAAAATTGCAATGATTACCATATATATTACCATATCAAATTATTATTTATTCTCTAATTATTATTCTAATTACACTTATTTGCACCTTAATTTAGGCAAAAATAATTTCAGACCACATATTTAGAAAAAAAGTGCACTGCTGTATTACTGGCATAAAAACGTTTTCTATTTAAATTGTTCGAGAGGCGCTTATTGCAGGGAGGGGGTAACTGTCACACATGTTAATAGTACGTGTTTTTGGAGTTTTTATTGTGCTCTGATTTTCTGAGATATCCGGGGTGGATACCTTTTAAAAAATCACTCTGTATATAAATACATTTAATATACAACTAAATGTATATTAATACATTTAATATACAATTAAATGTATATTAATACATTTAATATACAATTAAATGTATATTAATACATTTAATATACAATTAAATGTATATTAATACATTTAATATACAAGGTGTTAAAAAAAGAGTGTAAAATATTTAAGGGGGTATTAGTATGAACCACTTTTTTGTTTTTGCTCGAAGCGCCCTTTGTTTGTTTGCATATGATCAATAAGTAATAAATAATTGAAAATAGACAAATAAATGTTTCAAACAAAAATAATATTCCATAACTCCGAAACCGTTACTTTGAGGACCCATGTTTATTAAGACTTTTTTGTTATTGTGGTTCATACTACTACCCCCTTAAATATTTTACACTCTTTTTAACACCCTGTATTTAACACCCTGTAAGAATAATCTTCCATACCTCCGAAACGTTACTTTGAGGACCCATGTTTATCAAGACTTTTTTTTATTGGGGTTCATACTATGACCCCCTTAAATACTTGCACTTTTTTTAACACCCTGTATATGTATGTATATATATATTATATATATATTTATATTTACTTTAGAACACATAATTTATTTTATTAAGTGCTACGGTTTTGGCGACACAAATTTCGGAGCAATTATTGGGAAACATAATCATGAAAAATATCCTTATGTTTGTGTCACCTGTTTGTGTGGAAAAATTTGTAGGTACAAAAGTTTTTGAAAACTGGTAGTGTACAAAACATAAAGAAAAGTAGAAGAAAGTTAAATAAAGGTGATGCAAGTATGCACTACATTGCGGCAAATTCCGAAATATCATTAAGAAGGAGATCCTCGCAAACAGGAATAAACACGTTACAATTTTAATGAGCAATAAATGTTTTCGCAGTAATTTAGACAGACTTTAGAAATCGATGACTAAGCAAAGCGTTTATAATTTTGCTTATCGATGATGGGAGTTTAAGACTTAAATAGAAGAGAAAATGAGAGATTTTTCCGAATGATAATCCGAATGATCTTCACGAATGATAATCCGAATGATTGAGGCGTTTATTTTAAAAAGTGCACATGTCCAAAAATTTGTTTTGGCGGAAATAAAAAAAAAAGTTATATTGTACCGTATGATAATCCAAATGATTGAGACGTTTATTTCAAAAAGTGCACATGTCCAAAAATCAGTTTTGTGGGAAATTAAAAAAAAGTTATTATGGAAGTTATACTCAAAGTACTGGGAAAATAAATCAGGCTATTCTATGTATGTATTTATTTTAACTTATTTAAAAATAAAAATGATTTTAAATAAAAGCTGTGAAACAAGAGAAAAAACGGAGAAAATTTGGACTTATTACGTGTTGTTTTTAGGTGAAAATGCGAACAAATGAAAATAGAAAATAAAGTTTAAATACAAAATAAAATTTACTTTTTCAAAACCTTTAGATGAAAATTAAAACTCTCCATAACAACTACTGTTGTCATCCTTGTCCAGTTTGGGTTCCTCATCAACAAGACTTAAATATTTCTCAGCAAAAAACGGTTCCTAAAATGATATATTTTGGGGTTCCTCTAAGAAACCTTAAGATCCTTCAGTTTTGCTAATGATATTTCTTGCTTTTTGTTTAGATATTGACATTTAAGAAAGAAACCCGATGGACAGGTGTCATTTGCAAAGAATTGATATATTTTGGAAATAATTTGGAATGATTTTAATAATCGAAATATTCCGAATGATACCAATAATCTAATTGTTCGATTATTATAATTCGAATTACCCCATTACTAATTATTATATGCTTGTTTTCAATTAATCACAATTAAAAATGATGCATATAGACATGTACACATGTATTATAAACTACGTAATGATGGTTATAAAGACAAAAACTAACGCTTTTATGCAACATTTTATATATATATATATATATATATATATATATATATATATATATATATATATAATGATTTTAATAATCTAAATATTCCGAATGATACCAATAATCGCATTATTCGATTATTTTAATTCGAATTACCCCGTCACTAATTATAATATGCTCGTTTTCAATTAATCACAACTACAAATGATGCATGTAGACATGTATGCATCTATTATAAACTACCTGATAATAGTTATAAAGACAAAAACTAATGCATTACAACATTTTATATTTATATAATGATTTTAATAATCGAAATATTCCGAATGATACCAATAATCGAATTATTCGATTATTATAATTCGAATTACCCCATCACTAATTATAATATGCTCGTTTTCAATTAATCTCAATTAAAAATGATGCTTTGTAAGCATGTGTTATAAACCACCTGACAATGGTTATAAAGTCTAAAACTAATGCTTTTGTACAACATTTTATATTCACTCGGTCAAAGGTTATGATTATTATATTAATATTATTTTAATTCAAGTTCACGTGATGATGTTTACAAAAAATGATTTTGTTAATTGACCCGAAAGATAAAAATATAATTAGTAGAGAGTTTACGTATTTTAATGTTCAAACGTTCAACTTCATTTGCTAATAATTCAACGGATTACATTATTTTTATTTATATATAGATGATATTATTTTTTATTGCGGGCAAAACCCAAGGCCTCTTATCTCTTTTCACTTGTTCAGTCTGCAAAGTGCCAGCTTCAAGAACTCGCACAAATATTATATGTATTGTAAAAATATGTACATCATAATTCTCCTATTAGTTTGTGCTTATTGCGAATCTGCTCTAATGACTGCGAAACAGAAGACTGTCTCAGTTGTATGTGGATTTCGTGCCAAAATGTTTATGTAAATAATCTGAATGGTTTTGCAGAGGTACCTGAAACGCTATGGGTATTTACCCGAAGAATACACCAATGAAGATTTATACAAGGCCGTTGAGGACTTCCAGAACTTCTTAGGGATGAACATGACACGTATGACTAACAAATCAAATTACTTATTTATTACTTATTAGTCATCATACTTATCATACTTCATTAATCATTATAGGTATTTTTGAAGCATTGAGAGAAAATATTCAGCAAACCTATAACTAGGTTTTGAAAAACAAAGAAACAATTTGTGCTATGTTTTTACAACAAAATGTTTATTGATATATAAACATATCGTCGGCTTAATGTTACAAGGTTGTATGTGCAAATTTGTAAATTTGGGAATAAGGATTTTAAATACTTTTGCTTTTACAGAAAATGATGCATTGTGCACTGTAATTAGACTTTTTTGTTATCACAAGTTCTTAATAGTCCGATCTTAACCTTTTAACAAGTTGAAAAGTCTCGCTTTGAAAACCTAGAGACATGTAATGCTCTAGACCTATAAATTAAAAAAAAAATGTTACATGCAACCTTGTAATTCTAAACCGACGATATACTATAAAATATCGACTCGAGTTTCGATTTTGTACGGTCATATTCAAGTGCCATTTTCAAGTGGTAATATATCAATAAACATTTTGTGGTAAAAACATAGCAAGTTGTTTCTCTATTTTTTGATATGGACTACTACGTAGTAAAGGTCGATACCATCCTAGTTTTTAAAATTAGTGAAATACTGATAAATGTATTTTTACAAAGGCGGAAAGACCCCATGGGGTCGATAGCCCAATAGAGATTGTTTATATATATATATATATATATATATATATATATATATATATATATATATGTATGTGTTTTAACCTATTTAAATGTGAATGTCTATCTACTCATATTTATTTTTTAATAAATTATCATCACAGTAGGAAAGCAGCATGTAATAAATTGATTTAGACATCTAAAATGTCCACATCTCTCTTTTGAAGCCTATTTTAGTGGTCATATAAAAATGTGTTCATGAAAAACATTTACAACTTAAATTTTAATGTCTTTGCCGAATTTTCTGTCAGCCCTTCAATTGTTTTAGGAGAAATGGATGACACAGTGTATGAAATGACACAGGTGCCTAGATGTGGCAATCCGGACGTATTTCGTCACACGAGGGAGAAAAGATACTCCACGGTAATTAGACAGAATTCTCTTAATATGGTTGCTGAATATTAGCTGTTGCAGTTTCCCGAAATTTGGTCCAAGAGCCATTTAACCTATCAAATCAGAAAATACTCGGAGGTTCTGACTCCAGCTGCTGTTGATCGTGATGTTGCTGCTGCCTTCGGACTTTGGTCCAAATATACGAAACTGACTTTTGAAGCCAAACCGCAGTACTCCAGGACCGACTTGGTAATCTCTTTCTTCAAAGGAAAACATGGAGATGAAGGTGATTTCGACGGCCCAGGGAACATTTTGGCACATGCTTACTTTCCGGTAAATAAAAAGTTTGTGTGTCTTGTGTCCTCCAAATATTCTCAACTGACTATATCGTGCTTACATATTTTTCCAAAATAAAAAATTTCTGCCCACATTGGGCCCTCATTTCCTCAGCAGAAGCTTTCTCATAGTAAGTATGTTAAATTAAAAATATTGATTTTGTTATAGACGACAGGCGTTATACACTTTGATGACGATGAGAAGTGGGTTGAGGGTATGCAGAGTGGAATAAACTTCTATCACATAGCTGTACACGAAATTGGGCACCTGTTGGGATTGTACCACAGCAATGTAAATGGATCTATAATGCAGCCTTGGTACGGAGGCTACACCAGAGCACTGTACTTCAGGCTCCCAACAGATGATATACAAGGTATACAATCTTTGTACGGCGTGAAAAACAAAGTCGAGAAGCAAACGAAGGATGTAGTTAAGGACGTCGGCGAAACATTATGTGACACAGACAAATACGACTCAATATTCGTCCTGGGATATATTGTATATGTATTCAGCAGAGGCAGATACTTCGAAATTGATCGAACTCGTAATATAATCAACACTGGATATGTCAGCGAAATGTGGAAAGAAGTACCTAATAACGCCAAGGCGTTTACATATAACGGTAAGATATTCTTTTTGGAAGGGGACAGGTATTGGCGGTTTGATGGTAACAAGATGGACGGAAATTACCCTAAGAATATGAAAGGCACATTTGGAAGGATCCCTGCGAATGTAGACGCTGCCGTTGTCTTGCAAGAGAAGGTTGTTTTCTTTAAAGGTACGTAGCAGTCAAACGGTTTGGAATTTGCTCAAATCACTCGAATAAGGATCTCTAAATATATTGGTGGTATGGTAATCTGATTGTAATTTGTAGGTAGTCAGTACTGGGTATTCGACCCGTATAATATGCCACGGGTGGGGCCTGCTTACCCAAAGCAGATAAGTTCATACTTCCGAGGATTTCCGTCTAATTTAGATGCTGTATTTGTACGGGATAGAGATATAGTAGGATTCAAGGATAGTAAGTTATATGTGTCCGATACGAGCAAAGTGAGAGCTCCATTGAATATAAATACATTTTTTTATTGCTCTTAAGTTAAAAAGTGTTTATTGCTGCTCACATGTAATAATGTGTTGTTAATTAAATAACTCTTTTGTGTAAGATGTACTTTTTATTTCTTTAATATATTCGTGTTTTCCAAATGACCTCGACATCGAGCATGGTCAAATCACTCGAATAAGGATCTCTGAATACATTGTGTGAGTTCATCAGTTCCACAAGTAAAATTATAATATATTGAGACAATCAGTTCAGTGCCACTTAACTAAAATATATTTACCAAAAGTAGTTCTTAGATTTTAAATTTTGTGCCACAGACGCAAGTCCTGAACTAAATTCAACATGTGTTTTCCGAGTATGTCCGAGAATTTTTCAGATTTCTCCGATTTGGTGGTTCGTTTCATACGTATTGGACGTGAAAACCACCGTTCGCATTACGAATTCTCAAGTGATTTCCAATCCAGATATTAATATTCTTGCAAGCAACTTGCTTAGAATCATAGAACAATCTACTCTAGAGGAATGTTACAACCATCCAGATTTTAATCTAACCATATAAACTACCGCAAGATGTTCCCAGCTAAGTGAATTCTTACGAAGCAGTTCGTCGAACAGATAGCGGTAAAACCCGGCTTCTTTCGGACTTTTAGGTTAGATCTCCTACATTAGGGATTACCAGATACTAACTCATCGATTTACCAGGCCTAAAACGTGTTCCTCCCACATTGCATCAGTTTGTACGTGTAAATGTCTTTGCGTCATGAATCAGTGCCATTACTATGATCCAGAGGACAAGTCTACGTGCAAATTTAGGGTCTTACACATCGCATAAATGAAGCTGAATTGAAGTCAAGCTGTATGAGCATGTCCAACTTCTTTAATACGAAATATGGTATAAACAGTTCTATCAAAACTATCTATATTGCGTATCAACAAACATTAGCAGCAACGTGTACGTTACTGGCAGTATCACATTCGAATGTCAGATGCATGTATGTCATCAATGTCAGTTGAATTGGATTTTTTCGCACTTTTAAATGCTATTAAAATCCAATATTGCGGCCATAAGAAAATCAAATGTTGACTATGAAAATTTGGGCATCTATTGGCACAGAAAGTGTTTGGCACTGTCATCAGCAAGCTCACGTCGAAAAATGTAAGAGTGCCAAGTTTCGTAAAATTTCCTTGAAAAGTAAAAAAGTTATAAAAGGAAAAGGAAACTGCACTTTTTCTGTGCAAGATATTCCCGATTTCGCTCCAGGATATTGAAAGGAACAAAAATGAGAAACTTTCATTGCATTTGACCATCTCTGTATATATTTCCGTTTAATAGATCCTAATGGTGGACGTCGTAAAAGTGACCACCCTGTATGTATGACTTTGAATTCGGACTCGGCACACTTGATAACACAGGAATAATACGAAATTTCTCAAGGCAGCGAAAAAGTTTTTTTTTTGCAGAATAGTTATATTACAACAACGATTACAACAATTGGAGTTGTTAATGTTCTCCATTGGAGTGACCATTGTTTTTTTTTTATTATTAAATTTGCAACGCACCCAATCTTAAGATTATAAACATTTTTAGTCTGACGTAAATGCTACATTACTTAGTAATGTAACAATTTGAATGATTTTAATTCTCGAACACTCTTGATGACAATAACATTGTTCAATTTTCCTTAATAATAATGACTTCAATTAGATATTCCTGAAGTAACTGTCAGGCAAGTAACATATACATTACCGCTAACATGTTTTGATACGCAATACACCTGATTGTTTGTTCACATAAAGTTTTTAATGCGATCAAGTTAAAATATGATTAATATTGATACTTCGATTGAATATTTTAATATTCACATATTACACTATTTCATGTTCATTCAAATATAACTACATAATATATTTTGGTACGTGGAATATTTGCGATAAACTTTAGCCGTAATAAATAAGTGATTTCAATTATATGCATTTTTTATGGCCCACTGCGTACGATTTTAATATTTGATAAGGATATGTTTAATTTCCTTTATTTCATATTCATGAGTGACTCCTTGTGTAATATTAGTTTCTATTATTATATAGCCACCAACGTTGTGCAAATACAACAACAGATTATTATAAAACTAAATTAACCATTCACGTAGTAAGTAATGAAAGTAGAGAGCAATTTCGATTATATTTCGGTCCGAGTTATCAGATAAAAGCGTGGGTAATGTAAAATTTCTACTAAAACGAGAATTTCCTGGTAATAATGGCTTTTAGTACGTTTACACGTACCAAGATGCGGTGATGATTTTTCATAATTTCAGGCTTCATGAGCCATTTAGAACGTTCTATAACTTTTATTTTCAAAATTTTGCAAACATAAGAATGAGTTTTCATAATTTGAGTATTCTGCACTTGAAATATGAATGACATGCATAAATCAACAATGCGTGATTTATGTTGATTTTGAATAACAATATTCACTGAAATGTATAATGACTCCAGAATTTGTAACTCAATTAAAGTGTTCACTTACAATATAATATACGAAACTTTCTCTCGGACATTCAAAAGTTTGTAGAATCAATAAGTTGTAGAATTATTTCTCAAAGGATTTATCTAATCCAAGTTTTGATCCAGCATGGTTACATTCACCCTTTAGCATTATTTTGACTATTAGAGTTTGTTAGAGTAAATTCACACTTTAGAAACATAATTCTGATCCAATTACTGTAACTTACTCTAGTAACTTGTAAAGGTGGAAAGGCCAAAAGCCAATAGTCTAATAAAGATTGATATCTCTCTTTGTAATTTGTGGGTCTCATCTCTGAAATGCAGATGCTATCAATTGAATCGTTTATTTCGGAAATCCGCCAACAGACATTCATTCTTATAGATTTTTCTTTTTTTGTGGAATCATCTATCAGTAATCGGAACCCACATTTTTCTGCTTTAACAATTCAACTGATATTTTCAGATGCTATCAATTGAATCGTTTATTTCAAAAATCCGCCAACAGACATTCTTATAGATTTTTCTTTTTTTGTGGAATCATCTATCAGTAATCAGAACGGACATTTTTCTGCTTTAACAATTCAACTGATATTTTCATATGCTATCAATTAAATCGTTTATTTCAGAAATCCGCCAACAGACATTCTTATAGATTTTTCTTTTTTGTGGAATCAGTCTATCAGTAATCAGAACGCACATTTTTCTGCTTTAACAATTCAACTGATATTTTCAGATGCTATCAATTGAATCGTTTATTTCAGAAATACGCCTACAGACATGGTTATAGATTTTTCTTTTTTTGTGGAATTATCTATCAGTAATCAGAACGCACATTTTTCTGCTTTAACAATTCAACTGATATTTGCTTTTATGGGATATATAATTACAATATATTAAATATGAAAGATATAGTTTTTATTCTTTGTTTCCCGAAAATTTGAAAAAGTACGCTTAGCGGGTTTCTGAAATAAACAATAATTTAAATTCAATTCTTTAAAATGGTAAATGTAAGGCAACAATAAATCTCAGCAGAACTCAAACCATCATACTGAAAGTAGTGAATGTGTAAAATTTATTGATGTAGTAGGCCACAACGAATTGATCTCTTATAATAAGGTTTCCTTGAATTTTTCTTTCACACAAATTTTTTCACACAAACAGTTGACAGAAACATTAGGATATTTTTCATCGTTCGACAAGTACTCAGAATATGATGCTATATACAGGGTGTTCCATTTGAAAAAAAAAGAGTTTTAGTCATTTGAAAATAGCAAAATTGTATCGTTGTTTCAGAACACCCTGTGTATTCTACGAGACTCAAAATATTGTGTATGTTTGGCACATTGCTTAGATACTTGTATACGCAGATTCTTTCATTGATCTCCTATAATAAGGTTTTGTTGAATTTTTTTCCACGTCCATGATTTTTCGTTAAATTTGTTGAAATTGTGAATAACTTGGCAACGTTGGATCTGATCTCAAAAAATAAAAATGATCTGTGAAGCCCGCATAAAGCAGATTCTAAAAATGAAAGAATATACAGGGTGTTCCATTTAAAAATGAAACCAAATATTGTGTACCAGATTTATGGTACACTCGAAAATAATTTTAAAAAGTAGCACATTAAGTGTCCAATAACTTCCAATAAAATGTTTTCCTAAATTTTCATTTAGAAGTAATGGTCCCAGCGAGGATAGGTAAAAATATAAACACTTTCAACTTTGTTAATATCACATTTATTTAGTAATAGTGACTATAGTTTCGACCAAGACCTGGTCATTTTCGAATTACAGTAGTTGTAGTTCGAAAATCACCATACTTGGTCGAAACTATAGTCACTATTTGTAAATAAATGTGATATAAACAAAGTTGAAAGTATTTCTTATTTAAAAATAGAGATGAATAGAATATAAATCCGATGACTTACATTCACTATAAAATAAATTCCACAAACATGACGCTAATGAGAGAACAGTGAATGAAAATTTCATGCGCAACGAAGAAACTAATATTTCTGAAAACTTATTGTAAATGACGTACAGTTAATAATAATACAGAAATAGACAAGTACAGAATAATAATGAAGACACGTTTTATGGTAATTACTTTGACGTAAACATTATTGAAAAACCTATATAATGCAAACAACGAGATTAAAATTAAAGATAACTAAGACGAGTATAAAATACACTGTGTTTGTAAATGAGTGTAGATTGTATTTTAGGCAACCAAACATACACGTTGGTAACACAACAAAAATATCACTAAGGATTCATTGGTGTAACATAATGTTGTTTGTTTCTGAAAATTAACATTTCTTATTTTAACATAAGTAACTAATTGAATCAAGAAGCAACGGACGTTACTTTGTATCCAAGAAGGGAAACGGGTCAACGGGGTTTTTTTCGTCCAGTGTGGGTCAGTTAAGTTGTTATGATATACCTGATGAAATATCCACGAAACAACGACAATTAAATAGATACAAAAGAGAAAATTATCAGTACATAACAACTTAACTGACCCACACTGGACGAAAAAACCCTGTTGACCCGTTCCCCTTCATAAATAACTAACTTGAAATAACTTACCTAGATTAACTTTACAATGATTGCACGCTACTGGCGAAAATGACATTAAACTTTGACAAATTGCGGTGAAATACACTAAGCACCGACATGGAAAAACTTAACGGCAATTAAAATCCTAAATTTCATTTAAATTTTGCCGCCTTTTCTACAATCATTTAATGTGTTCATGTAATTTAAAAAAACATAAGAGCTATTTATGGTATAATATGGTGTATATTAGCATATATAGCATATGGTATATGCAAACTGAATAAAGTTTATTAGCTTACTATAAACAGTTTAGCGCAAGAGGCGAAGGCGAGTGCGATAATTTTTTCGAGTGGACAAAATTGCTTTATTGACGTGTATCATACAAGATTTTTTTCAGTTCTTTATCAGAATTGAAGAATTTGCGTGAAGTGTCACATTGTCAGGTGACAATGAAAATTTCAAGGATAGTGCGAATTTACCATTTTTTTTACTTTATTCACGTTGTCAATTGTTATAGTGAATAAAGTGAAAATGTAAACATTTTATTCACCCATTCGATTAAAGTGTAGTTTTAACGATGAGATTCAATATACATAATGAGCATTTTAATAATGCGAATTGGAAAAAATACGTTTTAATTTTCTTTTTGAAGTAGGTACAGTACAGTCATGCTCATACAAATCTATTACAAACAATTTGACATTGTAATATAAAATTTCTATTGTAACATAATTTCTTGTACCTACTAGATGTATGTGAATATGCCTGTACATGCATTGAAAATAGAGCAATCTATGTAAATATATTTTAGACAACCTCTAAGGTTAGTGCAATAATATTAAAATTAATTAAATAAAATGAAAAATTTATTACATTTAGGTCATTCCATGTCAAGTGATGCAAAATTTGTTCACTTTTTGATCTCACCTTATAATTTTTTCGATGGGTCACTTGACATTGAATGACCCATTATGTAAATGTTTTTTTTAAATACTACGAAATTACTACAAAACTCTAAACAAAACCTGTAAATTTCAAGAACTCTTGAAAAACGTGAAAAGTTAGTGAAATACTACAATTTGTGGCAAACTATGTCTTGAATATTATTAATCAACAATAAGTTGATAAGTTTATGCAGAGAAAATAATTTCCAAATATTTAATGTTAAATTGTAAACCTGATGAACAATGAAACAAATACGTTTATGTAGAGAGAAAAATTGCCAAATATTTAATGTTAAATAGTAAACCTGATGAACAATGAAAATTTTGTTCTTAATGTATGAATATTTTTTTATTAAGTTTAAGGTTTTATCCATAATTACCAGTTATATATATTTAAGATTGTTTTAATAAGTACTTACTAGAATTTGTTTATTAATTTTATTATTTATTTTTATTGCCTGACTAAATCATTTATACACACTATAACATTAAACGCAAAACAAATACTATTATAATTTATATTTAAACATGTTTGTAACAAACTTAACTCTAATTTTATATTTAACCTTATATATTGTATTCTTCGTAGATATGCCTCTGAAGATGGTTTCTTATAACTGAAACTAGTCAGGCGATAAAAATAAATAATAAAATAAATGTACAAATACCAGTAAATACTTATTAAAACAACCTTACAAATATTTATTTATTTATGATTATTAAGTCGAACACAATTGTTTAATCTTACAGCACTTTCACAAATTAACTACGTTTCATAAAATTTTATTAAATTGTCTTTCAATATTATATTATAGAATTATAAATTGTAGGAAATTTCATGAAATTTCATAAAATGTTTTACATTTCGTAAAAGGTTCTTGATCTATTACGAAATTGTAAAACATTTCTTAAATATTCTGGAAATTTTCGGAAATAATAAGAGAAACTGTCAATGAAACAGGAATAATTAAATATAACGAAATTGAATGAATTGAAATTTGATATAGTACCTAATTCACATGAAATATTTTTCAAATGTTATAAATTGTAATTTCTTAAACACATGGAAATTTGGTGAAATATAATGGCATAGACTTAAATGGTTCGAAACTTCATGACATTTTAGAAAATATTTTATTTTTGTAAAATTATAGAATGTTCTTAAAATACTATGAAATTAAGATATTCACTACAAATTCTGGAAATTAGGTAATCTACTTAACTTACGTTAAGAGACTGGTACTAGAACTTTCTCTGTACGATTTCAAAGATTTTTTCTTTGTGGATGTCATTTAGTTATTGACTTATTGACTTATGATTTGTGATGTGCTTGCAGTGTATTCGATGTTATTTCAAGCATTGTATTACAGTGTTGTATTGTAGAAACCTTTTTTAAGATAATATAATTAATTTATTAATTTTACTTGTGTAAGTCGTATGACGACAAGCACGAACATATATTCTATCCTTTTCAAATTTCCAGATTTCCAGGCTTTAAGACAAATTCATGAAATTGATAAAATATTCAAAATTTTATGAACTGTTAGGATAAAATTCCCAAAATCGTTTAGAAAGTTTGCTGAAAAATAAGTAAATTGAGTATTTATTATTACTGTAAAGTATTATGAAATTGTACGAATTTCATTAACATTTGGTGTAATATTTAACAATTTATGAAATTTATAAGAAACTATTAATATAGGCTGAACTTTCGAGGCTGATTCATAGATTAGATTAGATTAAATTAGATTAGATTTATTTCCAAAACAATTGTTTACATTCATGGATGGGTCATTGTAGATGGGTGGATGGGGTGGATCCCCCCATCTATGGAGGGGGGATCTCTATGGGGGATCTATGAGTCGGCTTGAGTTCAGTCCTATTCGTGAACTCGTGCCCAAAATATGTGCGGATTTGATCATGGACCCCTCTGAATGCCTCGTGGTAGTCAGTTGACTCCAGTATTCAGTGCCTCACCTTCTCGACGTACTGGGGCTCATGCGAGAACATCTGAAGTGGTTAACCAGATAATCGACGGCCTGTGGACGGTGTGTAGTTGTTTACTGATTTTCCGCGCCATAGCGACGCATTCCCGCGCCAGTAATCCAATTTTCACACCCAAAGAGGCTTGCTGGTTTCAATATGAATGAATGTGTGAACTGTTATAAATTGCGTTGGTTATTATTTGCTAATTTTTGTGTAACTTATGGTCGTAAAACTGTAATCTGCCTCTTGTACAAAAGTGGTTCGCTCCTGGAGTAACACACACTGAGTTAATCGCATACTCACGAGCGCACGAGGGCAGCCTAGGCTATAAGTATGATACGTGTCCTTTATTCGTTGTAGGTGTGCAAACCATGATAGTTTTCAGTTCCAATATCGGCGAGAATTGCGTTTTCAACATACATAATTTTCTTTATCCTTATTTTTCATTATACTTCGTACGATCTATCCTCTGCAGGTTTGCAGAGGATCGTACTTTCAAGAATTTCAGGTTAAATTAGATACTTAGTTGCTTAGTGTGGAACATAAATATAGTAGGATTCAAGGATAATAAGTGTAATATGTACGCAAACAAAAGGATTGGCTCATTGGATATAAGTTAATTTTTCGGTTGCACTGAAGTTTAAAAAGTTTTTATTAGTGCTTAATAGACTTGTAACGAAAATAAATATTGTTTTTAATATTATTTGGAACTAATTATTTAATTGTAGGCGCACTCGTAGTAGTTGGAGTCATGATACGTGTACAACATGAATTACTGTTCCTTGACTGGACGGACTGCGGAAAAAAGGTAGGATCATGTTTCGTAGATGATTTTGTTTTCAGATTGTAGATGTAAAAGCTTTTAACACGAAAAAAATAGAATATGTTTTCATCCATTCTCATCCCAGCGTTTATAAAGTTTGGAAGTTTAGGAAAAACCTCTGATATTCTTTTCTCTACAGGTACTATTATTTTCGGGTCGTATTCCAATATCGACCGGTCTAAAACAAAAGAACAGTGAGAAGTCTACTAAAGCTAATGCATCCGAATTTTGGCGGTATCGTTAAAGATTACACTAAATTAGTTCTAACATGTTAGTTACTAAAGAGTACAAGTCAAAAACAGTAACTTTTCAGGACAGCGTTTTGTACTCTTACTACGTAATACAGAATTAAAAAAAAAAGTTATTCCATCAGGTACACTAAAATTGGAAAAAAATTACCAAACATTACCAAAAATTTGGTAATTTAACGTCGTCCTATTGACTTTTACTATTAGGAACCAAACGATTAAAAGAGGAGGACTCAAATGTGAGCAAAAATGGAAATGGTCGATTTTTGATTTATGATCTTAATACCAATTACGTTAGACTTCTCAAAAAAAAATGTATATGTAAGGGATCAGATCTAAGATAAAACCTACATAAACAATTTTGAATTTGGTAGTATACCTTTAAAAAATAAGATTTTCTCTCCCCACGGAAGTGCCATATCCACAGATTTAATACCCTTAAACCCTTGATAAATCATTTTCGGAAACCCTTCATCTAACGAGAAGTTAGAGTATCTCCAGTACTGTTTCCCTTTGAAGAAAAACATTCTCCTGCTCGGCGTTTCGAATGCCGCATCTATTTGCAGAGGTAAGTTCCTCCACTTATCCTGCACGCACCCACGCAATACCTCCTTCAAATCTGCACCATACTGGATGTACAGATCATGGTAGAATACATATATGGAGTTGTCCACGCCCTTGAAAAGAAAGTCGTAGAAGTAGTTGAATAAATTTGCAACTGGCGACTTTTTTGGGCCATAATGGGCTTGTATGCGTTTGATGTCATCTTTATCCAGCTCTCTACGGAATCGCTCCTGGAAGCCCATGTATGTGGGGAACATCACAGAGGTTGGTACGCTTGAATGGTTCAGACCTAGCATGTGACCGATCTCATGGACAGCAGTCTGATAGAAGTTGACAGTGTCCGGCGTATCGTCAGTTGACCATTTCTCTTCTGCATCAAAGTGCGTAAAGTGCGATGTTGGGCTCTTAAAAATAATAACACATTTTTATGATTGCGTTACTACTCTATTCGCAGCTACAACTATAAAAACGATTCCAAAAATCAGAAAAATAGTAATACATCTTTTTGGTCTGAATTGTTATATCAGCCTTCCACTACAAGTATGTCAATAGATGCGCAGATGTGTTTTAACCATTTACTAGTGTTATTTTTGTAGCGAAGAGGAAAGTATAATATGTCAAATTATCGATTTATATCTTACATCAAAGATGGAATCATCTACTATCATTATTAGAAGAAGAATGTGGGCATGTTTCTCGTTTCAACACAAGATATAAAGTAATGCTAGATTGATCTTCTGGTACGGAAGTTCCAAATTGTTCCAAATTGTTCCAAATTAAAACAACTTTTGTTCAACTTTGCTAGCAGCAATTTTCAAGGACGCAATTTCTGTCATCAATATAAAATAATGTGTTACACCAATTCATAGTCACTTACAGGATAAGATGCATGGCCAACTACTTTTCCAGGACCATCAAACGGCGAGTCATCACCATGGCTTCCGTAAGAAAACTGAATACTGGCATTATACCTCCTGCGTCTAATACCAATACCAAGATTAATATATTTCGTCCAAATAGCGAATGCATCTCGAAGATCCTTGTCAAGTGGAATATCATTAAAATGGTTTGGGTATGCCTCAAGTTTGTACCAAAACGTGTTGCCTTCGAATTTTTCGGGGGTTCCCTGAATATGTCGACCGTTCATCATCTCGAATTTCCCGCATCTTGGTCTGTTCATCATATCTATGGTGCCCTTGTCCAGCCTCCCTAAGACAATTTTATGCAGAACGGTGATGTCAGAAGGTTAAATTATACCTGTTGGTGTCATGCCCATGATGATTTGATAGTTTTGAAGTGATTTTTCCATCGAGCTTCTAGTTTCAGCTGCTTCATCTGCCATATAACCAAACGATTTCAAATGTTTCTAAAAGTAAATAACTAATAACTAATTTTACTTATTTTTTTTTAAATTATTTGTTGGTGTATTTGAAAAATTTATGTACACAACTAAACCCCGAAATGGTGCAATCATTTTTGACTGATAACGTAAGTGGTTCCATACACTAAGAACAGATATTTTTAAAGAGTGCTAGGTACTTACCATAGCCATAGTCATATCATCATTGCTAACTGGCAAGGTGTACACAACTTTGAAAGCAATTAATATAATTACTGTAGACAGCATTTTATTTGGTGTAATGTCTGTTTTGAGCATAAATACACTGCGGGCAGGCAATATATTTCCACCAATTTGACCCCGACCTCTTAATCTTAAACCAGCGATTAGTTTTTATATTAATATAGCCTATAATTGCTTCTATTTTTATTAAACTTTATTTTATTAGTGATCAATATTTTGAAAGATAAAAAATCTGTGTTGGATTTGCTATTTATGGCCTAGGGTTCGTCATATTTGTGTAGTCATTTTGTGACACAAACAAACGTATCAAAACTTGATCTTTTATTTTAGATGAACAATTACTTTAGATGAACGTTAGATACTTTATTCTACAAATATGATAAAGAAAAACACCGTATTGTTCATACTGACATAGAGCCAGTCTTTCCATGTACTGAAAAGTAATTCGTAACTTATCAGTACGTGGGAATAATGAGAGAATCACTCTCAAAAACATTATTAGAAATGCATTAGACAGGTCGTTGTAGTAGTTCCGATGAGAGCTGACAATGACTCATATTTTTCAAACAAAGTATCATGTTTCCTATGCTCGTTCGTTTGTTTAAGGTAAATGTAAGAGAATGAAATGAAATAACAGACGAATGTCGAATTCTAGCAATATGGAGTAATGAGTCACTGTCAGCTCTCGGCGGATCGACTATACCATTCTCCTTATGAATATCTTAAATCATCAGTTAATTATTGGGTTTTGCAGGTAGTTTCTTATCTTCTGCAGACAACATTATCCTTCAGATAATGTATCACCATCTTTAAAAAATGAAATGAAATGAAATGAAATAACAGACATATGTTGAATTGTAGCAATATGGAGCAATGAGTCACTGTCAGCTCTGGACGGACTTACTATACCATTCTCCTTATGAATATCTTAAATCATCAGTTAATTATTTGGTAGTGCAGTTTCTTATGAGAATATGTGCAGAATATCTTAAATCATCAGTTAATTATTGGTTTGTGCAAGTAGTTTCTTATCATCTGCATACATGGTTATCCTCCAGATAATTTATCCCCATCTTTTAACAGACCTGCTTCAACGATATACAATCAACATTTTTTCGCAATATTTACATTGACATCATGTTTCTGCTTAATTAAAGTTTTTCCTTAAATCTCTTGCACGTGCAAAAATATAATGAATTGGAAGCTTTGACAATTAATTTCGATGCGATATTTTCAGTGAATACATTTAGCCATGGAAAACGCTCGTGTGACTTCTTCAATTAACGTAGTGTGTCTAATTAATTACATCTTTAACTCGCGCAAATCCGCAGATGGATCTCATTATCTCGGCAGTAAATGCGCAGAACCAGCGTCATCAAGTATTTCATGTTTGCCGACAAGCCTAACATTATTCTATTGGAAAATTTGTGGTCTGTGATGACTTGGATTTCTGTAAATTTTAATTGTAGGATTTTTTCATCAGAACGAATGATTACGGAATTATGGTGATCAATTTTAATTTATTCGAAGAAAGAAAAACAAAACTTAAAATTTTAATTTACTTGAATTTCCACACATATGTGTATTGATTTTTTCTCCAGAAATAATATATTGAATCAAAATGAGTGTTTATATGTTATTCCATATTACTTTTAAATCAATCCAATGGCGCATAACTTAAGTTATGATAAATATACAGGGTGATCCAAATGAAGTGTTCAACATTGACAACTTGGTTGTTATTAAAGACACAAAATTGTTTATATTAGCAAACTATTAGTAATTTTAACGCCCATTAATATAGAGAAATCGAAAAAACAATTGAGCATCGATTTTTCAAGTTTTGTAGCATAATACTTTTTTTTTTTATGGAAACCAACGTATTTTTATTTTTTTCTGTTAAAATATCAAATGCAATGCAAAAAATAATATTACCATTTACAAAAAAATTATTACCCTGCAATATAGTCATGTCAATAGGGATGATTGCCAATCTTTTTTAATTAATTGTAATTTTTTTTACTATCAATGTTTTTTAATTTGTTGTACTTTTCTTTAAAGAACTATCAATTTTGATATTAATATGATAGAATTTCAACAAAAAAGTCAACTTTCTTAATTGTATTTAATAAAACACAGATATCAAGTTTCTACAAAATGTTTTTTAATTTGTTGGACTTTTCTTTAAAGAACTATCAATTTTGACATTAATATGATAAAATTTCAACAATACCATTTAAAAAAATGTAATACAATGCAATACAGTCAGGTCATTAGAGATGATTGCCATTATTTTTTAATTTATTGTAATATTTTTTAAAGAACTATCAATGTTTTTTAATTTGTTGTAATTTTTTTTAAAGATGTGTAAATGTTTTTTAATTTGTTGTACTTTTCTTTAAAGAACTATAAATTTTGACATTAATATGATAGAATTTCAACAAAAAAGTCAACTTTCTTAATTGTATTTAATAAAACATAGATATCACTCGTCTACAAATAAACTGTTAATATTCAAGAAATCTTTTCGGATTTTCTTCAATTTTCTAATTGCAAATTTCAATTATCTAGAAATATACTGTCAATTTTCTATTGCTTAATATAGCTTTCGATATGAAACAGTTAATTTTCTAATTACAAATTTTAACGATATTACTACCAAGTGTAATGAGACTACTGTCAAAATTATTGAATTTATTGTAATTATTTGAAAGAACTGGCAATTTTCAAAAATGTAATTTTCTAAAATACAAATATCTATTTTCTAGAAATAAACTGTGAATTTTAATTACAAATTTTAACGATCTTACTACCAAGTGTAATGCGACTACTGTCAAAATGATTGAATTTGTGAATTTGTTGTAATTATTTGAAAGAACTATCAATGTTTAAAAATGTAAGTTTCTAAAATACAAATATCTATTTTCTAGAATTAAACTGTAAATTTTTGTGATGCAGGATCAATTTTCTTACAAGTTTCTAATTGCAAATTTCAATTATCTAGAAATTTGGTGTCAATTCTCATTCGGAAAATTACTGTGAATTTTCTCGATGCAAATGTTAACGTTATTACTGTCAATTCTATAGAAATGATTGACAAGGTTAGGTTAGGTTAGGCCTTTTATTTCCCTGCTTGTCTCCATTGTTGATTCGCTTTTGTTCAACAGTGGACAGTTTTGTTTTGAAACTTCTTATGTATTTTTGTATTTTGTATTAACTAAGTAAATTGTGTATTTTTGTATTTTGTATTAACTAAGTAAATTGTGTATTTTTTTGACATATTATTGACCTGTGGTCTGTGAACTGAACTTGTATGTTTTTCCACTCTACACCAAATAAATTATTATTATTATTCATATTATGGTTATTGAATTTGTTGTAATTCTATGTTGAATCTTGTTGTAAGGACTATCAATTTTTGTCATAATTTGACTGAATTCCAACCAAATAAACTGTCAACTTGTAAAAATGTACTGCCAATTTGTAATTTTACAAAGTACAGATATCAATTATCTAAAGTACAAATATACTGTAAATTTTCCTGATGCAAGTATCGTTTTCCTTCAATATTGTAATTGCAAATTACAATTATCTAGAAATTTACTGCCAATTGCGAATTTCAGTGTTCTAGATTAAACTGTCAATTTTCGAATTGCAAATCTTAACGATATTACTGTCAGCTTTATAGACTTGATTGTCAGAGTTATTCAATTTTTCGTAATTTTTACTATACGTTTTTGTCATAATTGATTCAATTTTACCCAAAAAAATATCAACTACTAAAAATATAATTATCCGAAACACAGATATCAATATTCTGAAAGTAAGCCTATAGAGATTCAAGGTTATTCAATTTGTTGTCATTTTTAACAAACGTCATTGCTGTCATAATTTAACTTAAATTTTTCTAATTGCCAATTTAACGATATTACTGTTCAGCCTATAGATCAAGGTTATTGAAGTTGCTGTCATTTTTAAAGCACTATCAATTCTTGTCATCATTTTACTGAATTTCAACCAGAAAACTGTCAACTTTAAGAAAATGTGTTAATCAAAATGTTAATCAATTGGTATGATTTGGGCCGAAAGACGAAAGTCGATAGCGCATTCCATATATCATGTATCACATCGTATATCATATATCTATCAATCTATCATCAATATTATGTTACTATATGTATTTAGTATGCTGCAAATGTGTAACTGAATATGGAATAAATGTTTATACTACTACTGTAAATTTGTAAAATACAAATATCAATTTTCTAGAAAACTAAATTTTTTTAGATACACCTATCAATTTTCCTTCAACGTTCTAATTAAAAAGTACAATTATCTAGAAATGCACTGTCATTTTTCCTTTGCTAATTTTAGTTTTCCATATTTAACTGCCAATTATCTAAATCCAAGCTTTAACGATATTAGTATCAAGTCTGTAGACTGTAGAGATAATTGTTGATGTTATTGAATATGTATTTTTTTAGAGTAATCAATTTTGTCATAATTTTACCAAATTTCAACCAGAAAACTGTCGAACTTTAAAAAAATAATCTTTCCAATTGTTTTATTCAGAAAACAATTATGTGAGTCATTTGTAGCAAAAACGTTTATTACAAAATTTAAAAAAAAACTTATAACTTCAATATTCTATAACAAAAATATTATTGAAACATATTTCAAAGAAAATATAAATTGCAATTTTCGTTATTAGGTTTTTATTCAAGAACCATTGATTTGAGTTATTTGTAACTAAAACTTTATTTAAAAATTGCAATTTTCATTATTGTGTTTTTATTACGAAACCAATCATTTGTAGCAAAAACGTTATTAGATCAGTTTTCCACGAGGAATTCAAAGGTAATATTACATTTCCTCCAGCACTTAATTGTGATAGTTATTTTAGGCAGCTTTTGTGAGCATTATGTAGAATGTAGATTAATAAGCTTTACATGTAATATTTATGTAACAAAACTACTGTATTTATGGATTTTTTTAAATTGTTATAAGGTAAAAATATTGTTGGTCACTATTCTAAAATAAATGGTTTTTAGAGATAAATTATTTATTCTATAAAATATGAAATTTTATGCGTTACTAATTATATAATAAGAAAACATTTATTCTCACCTCATAACAAATTGAATTATTTTTACGCGCCATTATAATCGATTTGGTAACGACGTTTTTACGTCCCATTGAATAACTGCGACAGTTTTCTCTTCTTTTATCAGTTATATGCTCATTTTTGTGAAAGCGAGATTGGATAATCCCTTCCATAGCAGAATAGTATCGGCGTCAATCACGTCGCAAATTATTTGCATAAGCAACAAAAATGCATAACGCCCCATTATTCTTAATATAAAGCGAACAAATAAGTGATTCACGTCTGCTGAATAGCACATAATGAATAAGCCCCTCATTATATTACTTGTACCACGAATGCTGAGTGATAACATTTGTAAGTCGACGCTAATGCCAGTAAATTTGGTAATAGTTGTTGGAAAAGATTGTGGTGTTTATTTGATTACCTCAACGTGCGAATAATTGATAATAGGCAAGGTGCATGATTTAGGGTTTTGCCTGTTTTAGCCAAGGACGAAAATTGTAGCTAAGAAAATTTTTTGGTGATGATTATGATTATATATCATCTGAGTCAGAATGCATTTTTTGTATCCCTGTAGGTCCTTAATCTGTTCTACAAATTTTTCAGATTTGATACCTTAATTGATAGCTGTTTTTATGTTCAATACAATTAAAAAAAAGGTTTCAAAATTGGACGACAAATAACGGAGATATTTAATGAAATGAATTCAAATGAAATCTGTTCTACATTTTTTTTCAGATCTTATATCTCATTTGATAGCTTTTTTAATGTTGAATACATTAAAAAACAGATTTTCAAAATTGGTCTCTAAATAACGGAGGTATTTATTGAAATGAATTCAAATGAATTCTGTTCTACAAATTTATCAGATTTGATAGCGTTTTTTAATGTTGAATACAATAATTTTTTTTTTCAAAATTGGTCGATAAATAACGGAGATATTAACTGAAATTAATTCAAATGAAATTTGTTCTAAAAACTCAGATCTGATACCTCATTTGATACCTTTTTTATGTTGAATACAATAAAAAAAGTTTTTGCAAAATTGGTCAATAAATAATTTAGATATTAAATGAAATGAATTCAAATGAAATCTGTTCTACAAATTTTTCAGATTTCATAGCTTTTTTATGTTGAATACAATAAAAAGAGTTTTTCAAAATTGGTCGATAAATAACAGAGATATTAACTGAAATGAATTCAAATGAAATCTGTTCTACAAATTTTTCGGATCTTATATCTCATTTGATAGCTGATTCTATATTGAATAAAGTTATTTAAAATTGGTCGGAAATAACGGAGATGTTTACTGAAATGAATTCAAATGAAATCTGTTCTACACATTTTTCAGATCTAATATCTCATTTGATAGCTTTTTTTAGGTTGAATACAATAAAAAAAGTTTTTCGAAACTGGTCGATAAATAACGGAGATATTTACTGAAATGAATTCAAATTAAATCTGTTCCTCAAATTTTCCAGATCTAATACCTCATTTGATAGCTTTTTTTATGTTGAATACAATAAAAACAAAGTTTTTCAAAATTAGTCGATAACGGGAGAAATTTATTGCACTGAAAGTGCCATTATTCGAGCAAGCGTGATTTTTTTTCAAATGTTTTCCCAACTGATTTATTGATTTTATACACCCTATACATTTCACACCAACGAATTCTAAAATGTTGCAAAACATAGCTATTTATGGTATAAGTGGATAAAATTAGTTTATTCACTTGTATCATACAAGATTTTTTACAATTCGTTATCAGAATTGAAGAATTTGCGTGAAGTGTCACATTGTCAGGTGACAATAAAATTTCAAGGATAGAGAGAATTTAACTATTTTTTTTACTTTATTCACGTTGCACCATATACATTTTACACCAACGAATTCTAAAATGTTGCAAAACATAGCTATTTATGGTATAAGTGGATAAAATTAGTTTATTCACTTGTATCATACAAGATTTTTTACAATTCGTTATCAGAATTGAAGAATTTGCGTGAAGTGTCACATTGTCAGGTGACAATAAAATTTCAAGGATAGAGAGAATTTAACTATTTTTTTACTTTATTCACGTTGCACCATATACATTTTACACCAACGAATTCTAAAATGTTGCAAAACATAGCTATTTATGGTATAAGTGGACAAAATTGCTTTATTCACTTGTATCAAGATTTTATACAATTCGATATCAGAATTGAAGAATTTGCGTAGTGTCACATTATCAGGTGACAACGAAAATTTCAAGGATAGTCCGAATTCACGTATTTTTTTACTTTATTCAACTTGTCAATGGTGAATAAAGTGAAAATGTAAACATTTTATTAACCCATTCGATTAAAGTGTAGTTTTAACGATGAGATTCAATATACACAATGAGCATTTTTATAATGCGAATTTGAAAAAAATGTTTATGAGATGCATTTCAAATCTATTTTTTTTAAGGGTACGATTTGGAAGAATTGATGAGCTGTTACGGGATAACCATTGACGAAATCGTTACATACGACACGAAGCAGCAGTAATTTCTGTCGCTCGTTATCTACTACAAACATTTCCTAATAATAGTACACACACTCCAGTGAATCCATTGATTTTGACATTGAACCACAAATGTGTTCCAGATTTTTTCAAGTTAGTCACACGAAATTGGTTTACTGGGAAAATTGCTGATTTGTTAAACGTTTAAGGAAAATGCCTAATTATTATCTATTAGATTTCAGCACGTCTTCAATTATGTAAACAATGGACTGACGTCATGGAATGTATATTATAACAGTCCATATTAGTGTAATAGTAGTTAATAAAATATTAGGATTCGCTTGGTCAAGGACCAGTCAAAAATCTCCCAGATACATAGATATGTTTCCAAGTAGTTTAGAAACTGGTTATCTAATTATATTAGGTACAGTAAGCTGTGTTTTGTGGACGCTGTAAAAATTATTATTCCAGATATTGTTTTTGTGGCGACCATAAATATTAATAATAACACTTCTGCAAAAAAACTTTATTCCGCTTCTTTGAGAAATTTTGCCACATTTCTATGTTTTCAACTGCGGAAAAAAACTAGGATGATGTTTCGAAGATGATTTTGTTTTCAGATTGTAGATGTAAAAGCTTTTAAGGCGGAAAAAAAAGAATATGTCTTCATCCATTTTCATTCCAGAGTTAATAAAGTTTGGAAGTTTAGGAAAGACCGCTGATATTCTTTCCTCAACAAGTACTATTATTTTCGGCTCGTATTCGAATATCGACCAGTTTAAAACAAAAGAACAGTGAGAATTCTACTAAGGATAATTCACCCTAGTAAGTTTTCGTAGGCATCGTTGGAATTTTATCCAAAAAAATTTTCATAGACCAAATTCATAAAAGTGATATAAATAATAATTTAAAAAAGAAAAACCAGGAATAAATATCAAGAATTACTATAAGTTAGTTCTAACGTGTTAGTTACTAAGAGTAGAAGTCAAAAACAGTTACTTTTCAGGACAGCGTCTTGTACTCTTAATACGTAGAACAGAATTTAAAAAAATAAGTTATCAGGTACAATTGAAAAAAAAAATATTGTAACGTCGTTCCATTGACTTACACTATTAGAAACAAAACGAATAAAAGAGGAGGAGTGAAATGAGAGCAAAAACGGAAATGATCCATTTTTTATTTATACTCTTAATACTAAATACGTTAGAGTTCTCAAAGAAAAATGTGACCAGATACATAGATATGCTTCTAAGTAGTTTAGTAACTAGGTATCTAATTATATTAGCTACAGTTTTGTGAATGCTATAAAAATTATTATTCCAGAAAAAAAAATTGTGGCGACCATAAATATTAATATTTTTTATTTTAAAATAAAATAAATAATATCTTTACCAGTAAGTATACCTTCCACACCACCAAGTCATACCTTCAATTGATAATAACACTGTTCTGCCAAAAAACTTTTTTTTTTCGCTTATTTGAGAAATTTTGCCTTGTCGATTGTTGATTTATACTCTTAATACCAAATACGTTAGAGTTCTTAAAGAAAATTGTGACCAGATACATAGAAATGCTTCTAAGTAGTTTAGAAACTAGGTATCTAATTATATTAGCTACAGTAAGCTGTGTTTTGTGAATGCTATAAAAATTATTATTCCAGAAAAAAAAATTGTAGCGACCATAAATATTAATATTTTTTATTTTAAAATTTAAAAAAATCTTTACCAGTAAGTACACCTCCCACACCACCAAGTAATACCTTCAATTGATAATTACACTGTTCTGCCAAAAAACTTTTTTTTTCGCTTATTTGAGAAATTTTGCTTTGTTCCTATGTTTTCAAGTGTGACCAAGTGTTCAAGAGCCCGAATCCGAACTCATTTTAGCATCATTTTTGAGAAAAAATGTGGGTGAACTTAAAAAACAAAAATTTTGGAAATCGTATGCAAATTTATTTAATTTAATTTTTAGATGAAATATACTTATTTGTAATTAATGAACCTGTTTTTAAGCGTAATTAAATTTGAACAAAAGACTCAGTGTCTATGCTCAGTGCGTCGTTCTTTTCCTTTGATATTCTTCTGCATCGACCTCTAGTAGATCGACGGAACCAAATCTTTTTATCTGTGGTGAAAAAATTCTCTCACAGTGTTTTTTTTCTCATTTTGAAATACAACGGACATACGACGTATCATTCTTCGGAATCGTGCAGCTTCTTAATCTTTTCAATGAAGTTGAAACTCTCTTCCGACTCTCTTCGGAATCGTGCAAATGTTTAATCTTTTCATTAAAGTTTTCCCAAAAAAAAAAAATCCCAAAAGCAAAAAAACACCATATTTTTTAACAAACTAGATTTTTCGAAAAAAAACTTCGGATTCGTATATGGCACACCACAAAACTTTAAGAAACGATATTTTTGACGTCAAGTAGTCAAAAATAATAATTCAAATTCCCAAAGCTAATTCGGTGCTTTATGCTAAACATATTATTGATATGTTAATATGTGTACAACTGTACCATGAATAGTAATTAATCAACAGATTTTTATTTGCTGTATAACAGGCCTGGGTAAACTTTTGCAACCCAACAACTAAGTACTTCAAATTTATTCCAAAATGTAATATGGATGCTCATTTTTATGTTTGCACACTTACAAAGTATGTCGTAGCGAAAGTATGTCGATTGCTCCAAAATTGCGGTAAATCGCAATCGTTTTGCTCTTGCCTGTTGAAACTATCCGCAGACATTTATCAACTCTTGGCAAATCACGTATACATTTTCTCTACCTGATTCGTTCACATCTGTCTGCTGAATAACGAACATAAATCTTGCCAAAGTGTTTAAAATTGCGATCTCGCTTGCACGTACATCCAGTCTGTATACCGAAATTCTCACCTAGGTCATATGCGAATAGTGTTCAATGCCTGCGTCCGGAGCGATAAGGTAATTCTCAATCAAATCGGAAGTGTAAATATGGAAATGAGGAATTTACAATTTTTCAAGTTTCTCTATTTATACAGAAGGCAAGGACTCAATACCTCAGCTACGCACAAACACTGGCCGGAATGCAAATGGCCACGCGAAAAAAATCGCTTAGCAATTACAATCGAATTGTTGAAATTAATGAGAATCTGTGGCGATTGTGTATCTGTCACTTGCAGGTTTGCATATAATGCGATTCTTTTTTTGCTGCTGCGTACCCTTCGACTTTATGGTCTCATCGATGGGGATCGTCCGCGAGGAATGCGTCTTGTTTGTATCGAATATATTAAGGTGTTGCCAGGAAGAGTGCCTGTCAATGCCAATTTGAGCCGAGAAAAAAGAATACTGTATCACGTATAACGAAGGACGGCTTATAATATGAAGTGAATATTTATCTCAGGATCATCACCTACTGAAATAGACTACTAGGGATAAAGAAAATAGCCCCTGCTTATTATTCCTCAGCTGTGCCACAGTTCTGTCCTTATGTTCCTGGAATGTGCGCCTTGCGTCAAACGCTTTAGATAATCCTATCCTGCGGTTGTAAATCACGCACTAAACTGTATCAATCAAGATACTTTTCACTATTACTGGCGTGAGTCACGGGCAAACGACTTTTGACAACAGGCGTCGGCGGTTTTTAACGTAGTGACTCACTTCGCCCTCACAGCTGATCGCCGCAGTAATTCTATAACTGGAACAATTTAAGGTGATCATCATGCTCAGACCACAAGTAATTTGCATGCTCACACACGCGCGATTTCTTTGAGGAGCAACAATCCGACAATTTGCACTTGTGGTGTGAGTAAAACCGAGTCGTTAATATTCATCTTTTGTAGCAGATTAATAATGGAATTGTTTTATTCAAATTAGTCATTGAACCGTTTTGTGTCTTCGGTCTTTTGTTCATTGCACTCCGATTCAAAACCTATTGGGAATTCATACGTGCATGACGAATTTTAGGATTTACCATCGTGAGAAATTTAGAGGTGTAGGATTATCTAAAACAATGAAGCGAAGAAGACACATATTTCTAATCGTAAGAAATAGTCGTACAAAATTGAAGGTAGAGAATTTCCATTAGAATTGCAAAGAGGATATGTAAATCGCAAGTTTTTCAAACCAACATGTATTCTAATTGAATAATTTAAATCAAAATTTTGGTACATTGTTGCTTGTAATAATAGTAGTATAGTAGTAGTATTGTAGTTTTAATAGTAGTGTACTATAGTAGTATTAATAGTAGAATAGTACACTAGTATTAGTAGTAATTTAGTATAGTAGTATTAGTAGTAGTATAGTATACTAGTATTAGTATTAGTATAGTATAGCAGTAGTATAGTAGTATTAGTAGTAGTATAGTATAGCAGTAGTATAGTAGTATTAGTAGTTGTATAGTATTGTAGTAGTCTGGACCTGCCAAACATGTAAATAGTAGTACACTTCAAATTATTGTATACGTGTATTATTGTACATATCTCCTTGGTTAAATACTTGACAACTTGGTATAGTATAGTAGTATTAGTGGAAGGATAGTATAGTAGTAGTCTAGTACTAGTATAGCAGTAGTATAGTAGTATTAGTAGTAGTATAGTATAGTAGTAGTCTGGACCTGCCAAACATGTAAATAGTACACTGCAAATTATTGTATACATGAATTATTGTATATATCTACTTGGTTAAATAAATACATTATTATTATTATTAGTGTAGTACCGAATAGTAGTATTAGTAGAAGTATACTATATTTATATTAGTTGTGTATGTGACTGAAATGTGCGAAAATAAACACAACTTCAATCTTCCAGTTACAGGACCCTCGGCTAAAAATTTAGTAGAATATAAAAGTTTGGAACAAATCCTACAACATTGTTAAATTGTTTTTTTTTTATATAATTATATTATATGATTAATTAATAAATTATAAATAATTAATTTATATAATTAATTATATAATATAGCATTAAAAAATGTATTTAAAGGCCGAAAGACCCCATGGGGTCGATAGCCCAATAAATATTGTTTATATATATTTATATAAAAGCAGAATGACCTCAGATCAATAGCCATTAAGATATTGTTACTACTACTACCACCTTTTATTTATATAAATTATATTAAAAAGAAAACGAATTCTAATATTAGCCGTTGATTGTGAAAGTGGGGTAAGTCCATTTTTTTTAAATTGAGAAAAGTCCAGAAATATACATAGGACAACATTCATTGTGTATTTCTGGACTTATCTGAATTTTTAAAAAAGTGGACCCACTTTCAAAATCATTTTATAAATTATATTAAAAAGAAAACGAATTGTAATATTACTTGTTGATTTTGAAAGTGGCGTAAGTCCATTTTTTTAAATTGAGAAAAGTCCAGATATATACTAAGGACAACATTCCTTATGTATTTCTGGACTTATCTGAACTTAAAAAAAAAGTGGACCCACTTTCAAAATCAACATCTCATATATATTAAATTAGTAAACAATCTTAGTAGATAACAATATTTAGTATAAGGCTATCTGGTTTTTAACTCTTCCATAAATCCAAAGAAATTTATAAATCAAAATCTAACAAATCTAATAAATCTTAAATCTTAAGATATCGTGTTTAAAAAGTATAAACGATAAGTTTGTGAGTTACTTTATATTCTTTCTATTTTGTAAGAGATGTGTAGAGTAGTGTGGCATTGTTATATTGTTACATATGTTGTTGAATGGCAGTGAGCCATGAAACGAGTTTCTAAAGAAATAAAAAAATAATATGTTTGCCATTTTTAACGAAAATAAATCTAATAGAATTTTGTATTTACAAGAAACTTAATTATTAGTCGTAAGGCAGACCAGATTGCGACAGATGTTTCATTTGACCATAGAAGAAATTTGGAAGAATTTTAAAATTGAATTCCAAACAAAATTTGCTTTGCAAAGTCTGTAGTAAACAAGAATCATGTGGTTAATTTCTAGAATTTTGTATTTACAAGAAACTTAATTATTACTCGTAAGGTAAACCAGATTACGACAGATCTTTCATTTGGCCATAGAAGAAATTTGGCTGAATTTTAAAATTGAATTCGAAACGAAATTTGCTTTGCAAAGTCTATTGTAAACAAGAATCATGTGGTTAATTTCTGCCTACAAAGAGGTAAAAACCCATAACTCTGAATAATAGTAGGAAATGTAAAATAATAAGTTTTTGGCTGTAGCCCGAAAACAAAAGACGATAGCATATTTTTGTTCTCGCCATTGAGCCTGTCTTGAAAAATGGGGTCGAGATATCCAGGGCCGGATTTACGTATAAACAAAATAAGCAGTTGCTTAGCTTTTTTGCTAGATTTTTCTTTTGTTGGCTGGGGGCATAAAATTATTGTGCTTAGAAACTCTTCAATACCTAAATCCGACCCTGCCCAGATCCCCTATAAAAACATTCAAAGTTGGCCACCCTTTACACTAGCCAATACAAAAAGAAAAACAGAAAACAAAAGACACTAGCCTATTTTTGTTTTCGCCATTGAGTATGTCGTGAAAAATGGGATCGAGATATCCAGGGCCGGATTTACGTATAAACAAAATAAGCAGTTGCTTAGCCCCCCCACCCCCCCATGTGACACATTAGGGGCCCTAGATTTTTCTTTTGTTGGCGGGGGGCATAAAATTATTGTGCTTAGAAGCTCCGCAATACCTAAATCCGACCCTGCCCAGATCCCCTATAAAAACATTCTCAAATTTGGCCACCCTTTACACTAACCAGATATAAAAACCCAAATACCAAAGTGCCCATAAATTGATTAAGAAATATATATAGTAAGGTTTTTATGTTTTCAATAATTTTTGTACGCAATTTTTGAAATATCTTTAAATGTCATCACAATTTCATGAGAGCTTTTAATTTTTCTACGATGGAAGTACCAAAACTATGAATGTAAATTACGACGCAATTTTCTAAATACTATAAATATCATATATTTAAAAAAAAATAATTAAATGTCATAAATTTCGCTTTTAAAATGTCAGGACAATTGAATTGCTATTTTTGAAAATTTCTTGGGTGGAAATTTACAAGAGCCATAATTTTTGTACGCAATTTTTAAAATATCTTTAAATGTCATGACAATTTCATGATAGCTTTGGATTTTTCTAGGATCGAAGTACCAAAACTATGAATATAAATTACGATGCAATTTTCTAAATATTTTAAATATCATATATTTAACAAAAATAATTAAATGTCCTAAATTTCGGTTTTGAAATGTCAGGACAATTGAATGGCTATTTTCTAAATTTATTGGGTTGATATTTACAAGTGCCATGTTATGAAGACTGTTTCGAACTTTCAATCTTCAATAAATTTCATGTCTCTTCATTTGCTTTTTGATACTTTTTGGAATGTTGATATTTTTGTGTACTTTCTTTACTTTATGAGTATACATACTATTGACATGAAACATCAGAAGTTTATACTTCAAATTTCATTTATAGCTTTTTATATTTCTGGGATGGAATTACAAATACTATAAGTAAGTTACGACATTTTCTAACTGGTGTAAATATCATACAATTAAAAAAAATATATAAATTTCGGCAATGTTTTAAAATACAAAGACAATTTAATTGTTATTTAAAAAAATGGTGAAACTTTATAAGTCATATTATATTATGAAGACTGTTTCGGACTTTCAATATTTTAAATAGCCTGTCTCTTTAAATGATTTCTGATACTTTTTGAAATATGGATATTTATGTATTTTAATTTACTTTATATGTATATGTACAATACCATTGACATGAAACATCATCAGTTCAGACTTCGAATTTCGAAGTACCAAAAATAAGTACAAAAATAAGTACAAAAAATGTACGTAAGTTACGACTTTTTCTAAATATTGCAAAATCATACAATATTTAAAATTTTGTAATGTTATAAATTTCAGCAATGTTCAATGTTCAGTACTTTAAATGATTTCTGATACTTTTTGGAATATAGATATTTTTGTGTTGTAATTTACTTTATGTGTATCCCTACAATACCATTGACATGAAACATCACCAGTTCAGGCTTCGAATTTCATTTAGAGGATTTTATTTTTTCTAGGAAAAATGTACGTAAGTTACGATTTTTTCTCAATATTGTAAAATCATAATTTTTTTTTAAATTTCGGACATGAGTCAAGACTAATGAATTCCTATTTTTTTTTAAATTGCGGTGTAAATTTATTAGAGCCATATTATGAACGATATGACTGTTTTGAACTTTCAGTTTTTTTTTTTAATTTCCTGCCTCTTCAATAGAATTTTTATACTTTTTTGGAATGTGAATTATTTTGTATAGTTTCTTTCTGTGTAGTTTCTGTATTTGCTTAGAAGATGCGTGGATGCTTAGAAGGATCTACAATCGTTCTCCTCATATAGATAAAGGAACTGTTCATTCAAGAAGAACCAGCCAGATGATGATAAGAAGGGCCTTATTGAAATGTCTAACCATGAAATAATCCAAATTTCACTGGGAGGCCCAAAAATCTGAATAGTAATACAAATGTTAAATAAAAATAATAATAAAAATAATAAAAAACTAAAAAATTAAAATTAAAAACTATAATAATTCAAGAAAAATGCATTTATTAAACAAAAATGTATGGTGAGATTCAGTTTACAGGTCACCTACCCCTGATTATGATGGGCGACAAAATACTTGGAAACTGCGTGGATATGAAGTAACATGCAATATTCTTACTAGACCTAGTGTGGAAATCAAACCGCATATCTGCGGAACTTCCGTTGGTCTTCTATAGTTCGAGTTAATTGTTATCAACGCATAAATAATTCCTTGGAAATAATTAACTTTTTTTTTTCAAATTTAACTTCTTAAGAACTCGAAATTAGTATTCAATGCAATTGTGACGTACCTGAAGGGCAATCAGCGCGTTAGGCCGTGGAGCGAGTGGAGGGTCCCTTCGAAGCAGTGACGAGGGCCAGGCTCTCGGTGTCAGAGAGCGGGGGTGTTAAAAAAAGGCTCCACGTAATTTTAACCTCGTCGCTACTTCGTCGCAAAGGGTGGCTCCACCCTACCTGCGTGGGTGGACGGCAGACAGTCAGCGAAGTTCAGAAATCACGAACTGTCACAACGCTGACCATTTGGCGCCAACACCACCAGATTTAAATCTCGCAGTGAGAATAAAAACTGAAACTGAAATAAATGCCCGATCGAGAAAACGTGGGGGGAACAAAAAATAACAGGTGTGAATTTTGTAGTGTAAAATATCGGCGTTTATTCACACAAACGACGGACACTGTGTCTACGCTCCTGAAATAAATACCTCCGTACGCAACCCTTTCACGCAGGGTTCACCCTATTCGGCCGAATATTGCGAGCTCCTGATCGCGCGATTCAAAGGGCCGACGGAGCGACATTTCTCTTACACAAGCGCAAAACACGTACGGCACGAAACACGTAACGCAAATTTTACACAACAGAAATAAACGATATGTCAATATGGAATTAAATTCAATTGAGACCAACAATCAACCATAAGGTCCGGCTCAATTGAGAACACAAAAAAATAGGTATCAATATCTATATCTGTATCTGGCCTGTGTTCCTAGTTTCCTAGTATGTCTTCGCTGGCGGCTGGGTTCAGCTCCTGGATGGCGGCGGTTTGCGTCGTGGACGCCGATCACTCGATTCCGGCCTCAGAGCAGGATGATCGCTGCCTCCAGCCAAGAACTGGTTGGCTGAGCTACTTAGCCCTTACCCCGTAACAAAACGCTCAGATGTTATGAGCGTATGGATAGTTCCTTGCCCTGTACCTGGTGCCTCAATCCCCTCAAGGGTGGTTAACTGAGTCCCCGTTGATTATCCCGGAAACCGGATGGTGGTACACCTATTACAACGGTTCTTCTGGCACTTCCGTACTGTACGCAAGGTAGCTGAATTCTCCTCTATGGCGGCGTCTCGCCGGCGAATTTAAAAATCGCACACATATGGGAAACGCGTCACCACAACAAAAAAAGGTGCGAGTACGGTCGTCTACAGTGCAGGTCTATGCGCCAATTAATTATTAAAATGCAGTTTCTGCCAAAGACGTTTCTGGACCGTTACACAATATCGATAGTGTTTTGATTTTGTGAATAAAAAATCTACGTATATACGAAATATGATGGTGATGGATTTCAGCAAAAAAAATAATTGTATCTTAAAAGACTAGATATGAATTTTGAAACAGATCAAGTCGATCTGTTAAGCTATTTGGGATATAAAGATGACGCAGGTGGACAGGACATTTTTTGTTAATAAAAAAACACGAAACCGCAAAAATATTGATTTCGAATATTTTCATGATTACAATATTATTTTACCATGTAAATGAAAATGAAATTTGGAACAGGTTAGTTTTAACGAATAAGAGAAGCAAGTGCCATCTCATCGTGAAATCCAATAACTAGTCAGGTTAGTTTTAAGCTATTTTCAAAAATATCGATTTCGAATATTTTCATGATTACAATATTATTTTACCATGAAAATGAAATTTTAAAAAGGTTAGTTTTAACGAATAAGAGAAGCAAGTGCCATCTCGTGGTGAAGTCCAATTACTAGTCAGGTTAGTTTTAAGCTATTTTCAAAAATATCGATATCGAATATTTTCATGATTACTATATTATTTTACCATGTAAATAAAAATGAAATTTTGAACAGGTTAGTTTTAACGAATAAGAGAAGCAAGTGCCATCTCATGGTGAAGTCCAATTACTAGTCAGGTTAGTTTTCAGCTATTTTTCATTCCAGTTTCAAATTTATGATTGATAATGTTTATATATGAATTATTTATTTATTTCTAAAAGAATTTCCAGTGAGAATGAAGTTGATTACATTCCCTCATATGATAAGTAACATTATTTATAGAAATGATTGTAAACATAATTAAGAATGGTGCTGGATATAAAACAAAAATTGTTTATATGGCATTGCGATAATTTAAACAATGAATTGTTAGAAAATAACTTGCGCAGATTTAGAGTAATTCCCATTTTCGAAATTACAAATAAATGGTTCGATGAAATCAAACGATAACAAGTGAGTTAATTTATAGGTGTTGCAATTCCTAATGGCTATTATAAAACCACAATTTACGAATGATTAGGGAAATACGCAAAGAGTATACAAACAACTAGGTTGATTAAGTAAATAAGAAAAAAAAAATACAATTCATGTTATGTTAGATGTTAAGTAACTATCAATAATGAAGTCATGCCATCAAATTAACTAAAGTGCACAACATGTCATGGAAAATTAATGGATAAAAATTTTATGTTAAGTACAATAAACCAAATACAAATAATGAAGTAGTTTGCTAAACTTTTTTTAAAGTTTTAAATATTTTATTACTTTTATAATTATTATTAACTAATAATAATAACAATAATAATATTTGTCATTTATCAGTTATACCTGTTATTATTTTTTTTTATATTATTGCTTTCTTTCTTCAAGTACTTCCAATAAAGAAGAAAGAAAACAATAAAAAATATAATAATAATTATAACTACTAATAACTATCATACTAATTCTATACTTTGTGTGTAATTGGTTACTGCCACAATATTTTCTTATAATTAATTATCATTTTCTTAAACAATAAGATGATAATTTGTTTAATCCATAAATTGAAAACTCCGTCCCAAAATCTCAAACTCAAAAATCAGTCGATCAGATTATTGTTCCAAATATAAATTAATTATTAGTTTATTAACCTATATTAACTTGCCTGTATTATTTAATTCACTATCAAATTTTGGCACAATCCGGTGTTAGTCTAATTGCAATATAACAATGAATCATCATTTGGGACAAATTTAGATTTCTGCTTGCAACCTCTATGACCACAAGCTGCACTACACATCCAGACATTTTCACCGACATACCCGGAAAACCCCCAGACTTCCACGCAATCCCAAATAGTCATTAAAACCACAGAGAACGAACTCATCTAGATCTACAACAAAATATCTGCACGAGATATGTCATTAAACCGCGAATGATTACTTGCAGAGTGCATTAATAAACAGAACGACAGGTAGATTTGCAAATGAGACAATTCCCGGTGGAGAGCACCGAAAACACACACACACCACTTTCTTCATTGGAACGATTTAAATTGCAGATTTCCTACGTGGGCGTTAAGTTATCGTTTAATGTAGCTCGTTGAGTCACCGCATTTCGGAGCTAAACAATTCTTTTGTTGAATCGCAAAATTGTTTCTGGAAATTAACATGAAAAATAATTCAAAACGAGACTGCTTCCAAAGAATTTATGCTAATGAGGTTGTACTGCTCCCAATAATCCCAAACTACACATAATATAGTTATTTTGTAGTAAACATAAAATTACTAATTTGCAGGTACTAATCTTCTAAAATATGTTCGGTTTGAGGATCATTATACAAATGATTATGTTAGATCATGTTTTCAAATCCTCTCTCTCCCATTTATATTTTCGAAATCAGGTACTCTCCGTTTCTCTCTGTTATTTCCTGCAGGGCAGTATTCTGCCAGTATTTCATGCATCTAATTATTAATGTATCCATCTCCTCAATCAATCATTAATTTCTGCATCTAATCGTTAATCTGACAGTAGGTCTTTAGTCATGTCTAGCTATGAAAATGACCCATTAAATTATCAATGCTTTAGAATATAGAATGTTAGACATAATAATAAAGAAAGAAAAAATTATATTTTATTTTTATCATTAAAATTAATTTAATTGAATAGGCTTCAATTATAAGTGTACAAACATAATTCTGTCAAATTAAACATCAGGGCTCTAAAAATACTACCTCCATTTTTTTATATTTCACATGATATACTAGTATGTAGTAGTACATACTAGTACATCTACTAGTACGTATACATACATGTATGTATACTACATACTAGTATATCATCTGAAATATAAAAAATTGGAGTACAAAAAGTAGTACATACTAGTACATCTACTAGTACGTATGATTACATACTGTACGTACTGTACTAGTATGTACATACTACATACTAGTACTAGTACATACTACATACTAGTACATACATACTAGTATATATGTATTCTACATACTTGTATATCATCTGAAATATAAAAAAAATGGAGTACAAAAAGTAGTACATACTAGTACATCTACTAGTACGTATGCATACATTCGGTACATACTGTACTAGTATGTACAGTATGTATGCATACTACATACTAGTATATCATCTGAAATATATAAAATTGGAGGTTGTATTTTGATAGCCCTCATGTTTTATTTCACAGAATCATTAAATTCTAAAATGTACTGCACATGGCGATTTCAATGTCAATAATATTTCCAGCATTTACATAACCATATCATGGCCATGTCCTGCATACACCATCATTATCCAGTCGAACCATCGAACTCATCTAATGCTTGCAAATTACCACATTCTGTCGAATAATTACGGTTTCCATGAAGCCTACTCGTCACACTAATATTATTTTCGATTAATTTGCATTCCCTAAAACTCTGATGGTATTTATTTGTAGTAATGTTCATCGCAGTAAATATATGCACTTTGCATCATTTCTGCTTCTGGAAAATGCTGCGCAAATTGCCGGTAAGGATCCGAATCCTATTGAGTAATTGTGTTTGCAACGTATTGATTACGCTACGTTTTATTAGAATCCAGAATTCCTGCCTTTATCGTGACTAATTAAGTATAGTCTCGAGTTTATTGATGATGCAAACTAAGCATTTATTTTGCGCCAAGTCTGGGAATTGAGGCGTTTAATCCAAAGCAAATGCAAATATTTAATATAACTGGTTATAATATAAATAATGTAAAGCTATGAGCTTCATCATAAACTATATTAGTCCATGATATTCCGATATAATTGATTTTTTTAATTATTAGTGTTGGTCATTATGTATAATTCTATGTAATTTTATATATAATTCATGAAGAATTCATGAAGAAAATATTTTTGAGAAGAATGATTTTTTTTAACAACTACATACATCTAACTGCTATCTCTACTACTCACTTAACATCTGATTCAAATCAACTTCAACAGTGTTCAAATCATCTATGAATGACATCTGATTATATTGATCTTGAACAACTATATCTGAACTGCTATCTATACTACTAACCTAAAATCTAATTCTAATCAACATCAACAGTGTTCAAAGCTATGAATAACATTTCATTGTGTTAATCATGCTTATGTAATGTCAAAATGGCAATGGTTTATGATGGTAATGAATTGTTAGAAAATAATTTGCGCAGATTTAGAGTAATTCCCATTTTAGAAATAACAAATAAACTTTGTTTCTTTAATTATAAATTCTATGTATAATTCATGAAGAATTCATGAAGAAAATAATTTTGAGAATAATGATTTTTTTAACAACTACATACATCTAAACTGCTATCTCTACTACTCACCTAACATCTGATTCAAATCAACTTCAACAGAGTTCAAATCTTCTATGAATGACATTTGATTATATAGATCTTGAACAACTATATCTGAACTTCTATCTATACTACTAACCTAAAATTTGATTCTAATCAACATCAACAGTGTTCAAAGCTATGAATAACATTTAATTATGTTGATCTTGCTTGTGTAAAGTCAAAATGGCAATGGTTTATGATGGTAATGAATTGTTAGAAAATAATTTGCGCAGGTTTAGAGTAATTCCCATTTTCGAAATTACAAATAAATTTTATTTCTATAAAATATATAAATTCTATGTATAATTCATGAAGAATTAATGAAGAAAATATTTTTGAGAAGAATGATTTTTTAAACAACTACGAACATCTAAACTGCTATTTCTACTGCTCACCTAACATCTGATTCAAATCAATATCAACAATGTTCAAATCATCTATGAATGACATTTGATTATATTGATCTTGAACACCTATATCTGAACTGCTACTAAGCTAACATCTGATTCTAATCAATATCAAGTGTTGAAAGATAGGAATAACATTTCATTATGTAGATCTTGCTTATGTAAAGTCAAAATGGCAATGGTTTATTATGGTAATGAATTGTTAGAAAATAATTTGCTCAGATTTAGAGTAATTCCCATTTTCGAAATTACAAATTAATTTTATTTTTATAAAATATAAATTCTATGTATAATTCATGAAGAATTCATGAAGAAAATATTTTTGACAACAATGATTTTTTTTAACAACTACATATATCTAAACTGTTATCTCTACTACTCTAACCTAACCTAATCTAACTTAACATCTGATTCTAATCAACATCAACAGAGTTCAAATCATCTATGAATGACATTTGATTATGTTGATCTTGAACAACTACTGGGTTTTTAATACAGAATGTAAAATATTGAAGGGGGTAGTAGTATGAACCACAACAAAGAAAAAGTCTCGATGAGCATGGGTCCTAAAAGTAACGGTTTCGGAGATATGGAAGATTATTCTTTTTATCTCCTTTTTTTATTTGGCTAAAACATGCATTTTCTTATCATAGTTGGCTGATGTTTTCTGAAATAAACATTCAGTATTTAACACTTGTTATTACTCCACAACTTTTCATATGAAATGAAAACACGCTGTATCTAAACATCTAAACATCTATATGAGTAAGAAAGTACGAACTTATGATCGAAAACAATATTAAGTTAAACCTGGGCAGAAAAAAACTATTTTGCAAAATTTTCTAAAATAACAGGGATTAATATACATATTACATATTATGTATTAACACCAGGGTTGGTGTGATTTAAAACAATTTATTTAAATCATGATTTAAATCACATATTTTTTTTAAATAAATCCAAAATGATTCTTTTTAAATTAATCATTGTATTTGCACGATTTGTGCATTCCAATAGGTGTACAATTAAAAATATATTGTAACAACACAGTCAGCATGCTTCAAAGTAGATAATAATTGTAAGTAAAATATTTTTGTTATAGATTCATCCATTAGTTATACCAGTTATTATTATATTTTCTATTGTTTTATTTCTTCTTTATTAGGAGTACTTACACTACCAGTAAGTACTCCTAATAACGAAGAAAGAAAATAATAAAAAATATAATAATAACTGGTATAACTAATGCATGAAACTACAACAAAAATATTTTACTTACTAACAATTATCTACATTGAAGCATGCTGACTGAAAATTATTTATTTTTTTCAATTTTTTTGGTCCATTACATGTCCAGATACACAGAAATTTGCTTTAATCATAAATTCTTGACAAAATATTGACGGTTCATATGGATTATTTTATTATACAACTTTATATGCAAACTTAATAAACAAATAAAAATTTAAACTAAAATTATACTACATATATAATTAGAACTGTGAAAACTATCGTTAAAAATAGATTAGATTTTTATTTAATTTTCTCAAGATTTCTAAAATGACAAATGCGAAAATAATTCAAGTAATAATTATTTATGTAACAAGGACGAAAAGTCCAATTTTCAGAACGAGGCAACATTTGGTGGCCGAGCAGGAGACGAGGCAGTCAAACAGGCGCGAGGCCTGGAAATGCACTTTTATCCGAGGTGCGTTTTATATTTTTCTGTCGACCTCTAAGTTTCTCAGTTTATGCTTAGATAAACTCTTCAATGTGACAAGTTATCACAGATACTATTAAGCTGACCGAATACGACCTTGCTTCATTATTTGTAAAACATTTGTAAAAACAATAAAGTCGGATGGTTCAAAAATACTAATACTAAATCCATTGAGATCGTTCAAAGTATACTATAATCGAGTATATATCAGGATAAATACTTTTGGCAGTAACGATTAAATAATTATATTAGGACATCGTTTGTATTAACAAACGGAGATAATACTAAATCCCTAGAGATCGTTCAAAGTAATCTGTAATCGAGTATATATCAGGATAAATACTTTTTCCAGTAACTATCAAATAATCATATTGGGACATCGTTGGTATTAACAAACGGAGATCAATTAACCCCTTTAAACTTTCTTTGTACAAAATCCGACTAAATAAGATTAGATAGTGAGCATCTTAATTTTAAAATGATTATATCAAAATATTCTTTGGCAGTATCGTAAAAAAATAAAAACACTATAAATACAATTTGATCTATAAGAGCAGCCTCCACAAGACTTGTCTGCTGCTCCAATACAGCAGAAGTGAACAAGTTTTGAAGTTGACTCGACTGTAAAACTATAAAACCGTTGGAAGTATAAAAACTTACATGATTATATCTGTATATAAAGCTATAATATAATTGGGAGTATCAAAACTATAAAACGATTGGCTTTGTCAAAACTATAAAGCAATTAGCTTTGTTAAAACTATAAAATAATTGGTTTTGTATAAACTATAAAACAATTGTGATGTCAGAACTATAAAACAATTGTGATGTCAGAACTAAATAATAATAGGGATTGTCAAAACTGTAAAACAATTGAGACTCTCAAAACTGTAAAACACTTGAGTGTCAAAACTGTAAAAGAGTTTATGCCAGAACTACAAAACAAATGGGAGTGTCAACTATAAAATAATTGGAATTTACAAAGAAAATATTACTGTTTATAAAAAAATCTGATTTCTAAAATATTAATAGTGAACTATGTAAACTTGTCATGGACATATGCAGAATAATTAAAATATAAAAAAATCAAAATTTTCCTGAAAGGCAAAGATTATCTTAACTTTGATTTTAGAGCAAGATTTAGATAATCTCAAAAGGTTACTTATAATAAAATATTTATTTGAGTTTATAGTGATGGGTTTTATAATTTTATTCCACAATTCAAGTAATTTCTATTTTTATTTTCTTTTATTTCTATTTTCTATTTCTGTTTCAATCATTTCTGTTTTGGTTTTCTTCTATTTTCCTCCTAATTCAATAACACCGACATTTTTTACTTGAAGTTTGAAGTTCAAACCAATATTTGAAGTTCAAACCAATATTTTACATAGAGAGGCAGAAATGTAAGTGTCAATACCAGTGATAGATAAATATAATAATACTAACTACTTTAATTTTACATTAAGAAAATTTTTAAATTATCCGCCAAATATTATTTTATTTTTAATAATATTTATCCCAAAAGTAATTATTTGTTTAGAATAGATGATGGCATATTTAAACGTAGTTTTTTTATTATAAGCAACTTTTCATAATAACTATTTTCGATAATTAATCGGCCAAAATTATGTATTTTTCCGTCGACCTTACCCAAACGTAGAAATTTTCGACGAAAAATTAAAAGTTTTACTTTTTCGCCCTCAAAATTTTACTTTTTCGTTTGCAAAACACTTCTTCGTCCGCTATTTACTGTCAATGTCAAGCGGTCAACGTGCTGTTTGTTATAAGTATTAAAAAGCAACAAACATAATTCAGGAGAATCGCGTTCATGATCTACACATTCAAACAGTATACATTGGTCTAAATCGATACCAGTTAATTAGATGTGGCAAGCCAGCTGATCATAATAGTTTTGACTAAGTCAATTGTTTTATAGTTTTGACAAAGCTAATTGTTTTATAGTTTTGACAAAGCCAATTGTTTTTAAGTTTTGACAAAGCCAAAATTGTTTTATAGTTTCAACAAAACCAAATGTATTAAATTTCTTACATTCGCAATTGTTTACATCTTTGACAATTTCAATTATTTTATAGTTGACACTCCCATTTGTTTTGTCGTTTTGGCACAAATTCTGTTACAGTTTTGACACTCAATTGTTTTGACACTCTCAATTGTTTTATAGTTTTGACAATCCCTATTATTATTTAGTTCTGACATCACAATTGTTTAATAGTTCTGACCTTACCCAAAAGTAGAAATTTTCGACGAGAAATTAAAAAAATTACATTTTCGCCCACAAAATTTTACTTTTTCGTTTGCAGAACACTTCTTCTGCCGCTATTTACTGTCAATGTCAAGCGGTCAACGTGCTGTTTATTATAAGTATTAAAAAGCAACAGACATAATACAGGAGAATCACGTTCATGATCTACACATTCAAACAGTATACATTGGTCTAAATCGATACCAGTTAATTAGATGTGGCAAGCTAGCTGATGATAATAGTTTTGACTAAGTCATTTGTTTTATAGTTTTGACAAAGCAAACTGTTTTATAGTTTTGACAAAGCCAATTGTTTTTTTAGTTTTGACAAAGCCGAAATTGTTTTATCGTTTCAACAAAACCAAATGTATTAAATTTCTTACATTCCCAATTGTTTTACATCTTTGACAATTCTAATTATTTTATAGTTGACACTCCCATTTGTATTGTAGTTTTGGCAAAAATTCTTTTACAGTTTTGACACTCAATTGTTTTACAGTTTTGACACTCTCAATTGTTTTATAGTTTTGACAATCCCTATTATTATTTAGTTCTGACATCACAATTGTTTTATAGTTCTGACCTTACCCAAAAGTAGAAATTTTCGACGAAAAATTAAAAATTTTACATTTTCGCCCTCAAAATTTTACTTTTTCGTTTGCAAATCACTTCTTCTTCCGCTATTTACTGTCAATGTCAAGCGGTCAACGTGCTGTTTGTTATAAGTATTAAAAAGCAACAAACATAATTCAGGAGAATCACGTTCATGATCTACACATTCGAACAGCATACATTGGTCTAAATCGATACCAGTTAATTAGATGTGGCCAGCTAGCTAATCATGATAGTTTTGATTAAGTCAATTGTTTTATAGTTTTCACAAGGCATTTTTTTTTATACTTTTGACAAAGCCAATTGTCTTTTGGTTTTGACAAAGCAAAAATTGTTTTATAGTTTCAACAAAACCAAATGTATTAAATATCTTACATTCCCAATTGTTTTAAATTTTTGACAATTCCAATTAATTTACAGTTGACACTCCCGCTTATTTTGTAGTTTTGACACTCAATTGTTTTACAGTTTTGACACTCTCAATGGTTTTATAGTTTTGACAATCCCTATTATTAATTAGTTCTGACATCACAATTGTTTTATAGTTCTGACCTTACCCAAAAGTAGAAATTTTCGACGAAAAATGAAAAGTTTTACTTTTTCGCCCTCAAAATTTTACTTTTTCGTTTGCAAAACACTTCTTCTTCCGCTATTTACTGTCAATGTCAAGCGGTCAACGTGCTGTTTGTTATAAGTATTAAAAAGCAACAAACATAATTCAGTAAAATCACGGTCATGATCTACACATTCAAACAGTATACATTAGTCTAAATCGATACCAGTTAATTAGATGTGGCAAGCTAGCTGATCATGATAGTTTTGACTAAGTCAATTGTTTTATAGTTTTGACAAAGCAAATTGTTTTATAGTTTTGACAAAGCCAATTGTTTTATAGTTTTCACAAAGCCAAAATTGTGTTATAGTATCAACAAAACCAAATGTATTAAATTTCTTACATTTCCAATTGTTTTACATCTTTGACAATTCCAATTATTTTATAGTTGACACTCCCATTTGTTTTGTAGATTTGGCACAAATTCTTTTACAGTTTTGACACTCAATTGTTTTACAGTTTTGACACTCTCAATTGTTTGGAATATATACATTCCAAAGTTACATAATGTTTATATATTTATAAGTTTTCTAGAATGCCTAATATAAATTTAGAAAAATATAAATTTCAATTTCAGGCAATTGTTATTTTGTTTAATATAAATCATAATAAATTAATAAATCATAATTGTTATTTAATACAGGCCAAGTTATAAATGAAGTATTATAGAAAACTATTAATTTAACACATCTAATCTATTCAGGATTATGAAAAATCAATTTATATATAGGGGGTTCCCAAAATGAATGACTATCATAATACTCATACGGGAGTGTTTGCCTATATTCAATATTGGTGTGAATGAAATATTTTTTGGCTGATAAACCGAATCGCCGAGTTCGCTACACATTAACGACAATAAGAGAACGCGCGCGTAATCCGGGGAGAGGCGCGCATTGATATAAATAATGGCGGGAGCGCCTGGCCGAACTTAGTCCGACGTGGTGCACTGCAACGCACAGGTGCGCCAGGAACGCAGATCCTTGAAAATCCTTTTTCCGTTTCGTGTAAATGTAAATGTTCGCGCGCAGTCGATAGTCCTGATCGACGAGCCTGGCAGTTTTATTTTACATGATCGCACGTTGAAGGGAAATAAATTGACATTGTGCAAAAATACATAGTGCTTCGCAAATTCGTTACACGATTTTTGATTTCTTTGGCAATTCGAAACAATTGGACGCAATGATTGGAGGTGTGATCCTGCCCATCCTGGCGCTCTTTGCGTACGCGAATTGTGGCCCGCTCAACGATAACTCCGCAATGGTAAGAATTGTGATTTTAAGCTTGATATTTATCTCGTTCAATTCCATATACGTACGTATTTTTAAATCAAATTAAATCCCATTCGGTTCAAGAAAAATGTATTTCGTTTAAAAGACTCTTAATAAGTAATTCTCTCTTAGTCTCTTAGTAATTTTTTAACCAAATTCAAATATATTTTTTTTATTTTCTACATTTATACTGAAAATTAGTATTATAATAAAATTACACAAAATAAGTAGTTAAATAGGTACTGAAAATTATTCTGCAAATAATGCAAACTTACGTATAACAAAAAAAAACTTTTACTACTTTGGAAAAATTATGAAGTGGAAATGAACTAGTTCTGATATATGGCAAATAGTGGAAACAATGTATTTATGTAATATGTTTTATTGGTACTCTTCACCAGGGCTAAGCAATCAAAGCTTACTCTATAAAAGTGGATAATACAATTAACACATCCGATATAACAAAATGTACCTTGAAAGAGCATAATTTGTTTTACCAAATAAATTATGACACATAGTATTTTAATCTAATATGATTATATGTAAATATATGTAAATTTGAAATTTTACACAAATTTTACACAGCATTTTTGCCATTTTTCTATATTAATTCGCGTAGCAACTTGATTCATCCAGCCACATTAAAGAATTTAGATACGTTTTCTTCAGGGTCACACTCTCTGCATGATGCGTACAGTCAGTGGCTTAATAATCGCTAGTGCTATTTACATATATCGTCGGACACTCATCAACTGTTGCCTTATTATTCTTCTTATTCCTTTTATTATATTTATACTTCTTCAGCTCAACCAAAAGGAAAAGGTTATGCTTTAAATATTTATAAGCAACAAGTGTATTTGTCCACTAGTTTTTTCGCGAGGTAAAAAGTGTTAGCCGCGGGCTCTGCATGAATAATCTGTTTTCAGTAAATGGACAACTACCTAATTTACTGGAGCCAACAAAGAGCGGACAAAGAACGCTTGGTCTGTGTAATTGCGGCTAATTAATGTATTATATATGCGACTGGTGTCGCTTCCGAGGCTACAAATGTAGCCATCAATAACAAATATTATTTATTGTTCTGCCGGAGTTTGCGATGAGTCCGATTGTGCGTTCTAATCTGAGTTGTCAGGGGCGATAAGATTTTTCGGTTGATTATTGAGGTGCGGTTTGCGTAGCGCAGATAATTAGAACGAATTTTTCGTCATTTCCGCAACAAGTTTCCGTAAATGTCTCATCCTTGGTTTGTTAATTATTAAATCTCACATCTATTAAACAAACTGTTTAAACTCAATAGCACACTTTTTTGTTAAAAAACGAGGTTTTTAAATTATTTATGGTTTAATAATCATACAACTTAAACAAATTTGCCACGTTTTCATAATATAACAATATGTCTCATCCTTGGTTTGTTAATTATAAAATCTCACATCTATTAAACAAACTGTTTAAACTTAACAGCAAATTTTTTTGTTAAAAAACGAGGCTTATAAATTATTTATGGTTTAATAATCATACAACTTAAACAAATTTGCCATTTTTTCATAATATAACAATATATCTCATCTTTGGTTTGTTAATTATAAAATCTCACATCTATTAAACAAACTGTTTAAACTCAATAGCACCTTTTTTTGTTAAAAAACGGGGCTTTTAAATTATTTATGGTTTAATAATCACACCACTTAAACAAATTTGCCATTTTTTCATAATATAACAATATTATACGTTCTTATAATTAAATTGTATGAATCGGTGGTTAATACTTGATGAAACATCTTTAAATGTTACACATCTTTAAATAACATCTTTATCTGGTATAAATAAAGCACTTGGTTACGTTTCACAAATTGTAGAGTTTATCTATTAAAAATTTGTGAAACATTACGAAGTGCTTTATTTATACTAACATTCTTATAAATAAAATTATGTTTTTCTAGAGGGGTTACCAATAAGTTAGCTAAAAAAATTGTCAAATGCCATTTGGTATCTTCGTTTTAGCATTTAAAAAACATCTCCAACAGCATAATCCAGCCACGATTCTTTAATCATTCAATACTTCCATTTTCACTCAATAATTTTATTAGTAAATTAATTTTACAATAAAAGTATAACGTTTGTATTAAAAACAAAATTAATAAAAATACTAGAAGTTATTATTTCTATAATTTAATTCATTTAGAATGCCAATCACTTGGCTAGATATGTATGCTCAGCTATCAGTATGTGTTAACTTGCATTAAATTTAAATTTTTGTTGAATCGTTTGACATATTTAAGCAGTTTTTTTCTCCTCTAAACTTTCACCACTTTGAGAACAAAATATGAACCTTTCTCACTTATAAAATTTCGGTCTATATGAAAAAAAGTGCGAACCAATTTTCTATTAAAAATTTGTGAAATTTAATCAAGTGCTTTATTTGTACTACCATTCTTATAAATAAAATTATGTTTTTCTAAAGGGGTTATCAATGGGTTAGCTCAAAACATTGTCAAATGCCATTTGGTATATGTGTTTTAGCATTTAAAAAACATCATAATCAAGCCATGTTTCTTTAATCATTTAATACTTCCTATTCCACTCAATAATTTCATTAGTAAATTAATTTTACAATAAAAGTATAACGTTTGTATTAAAAACTAAATTATCAAAAAGACTAGAAGTTATTATTTCTTTAATTTAATTCATTTAGAATGATAATCACTTGCTAGATATGTATGCTTATCTAGCAATATGTGTTCACTTGCTTTAAATTATTTGAATTGCAAGTTTCCATCTCCAAGTAAACAAAATTTTCAGGAGGCTCAAAAAGCTGAATTTTTGTTGAACCATTTGATATATTTGAGCAGTTTAGCTTTTTTTTATTCTAAAAATTACTCTTTCACCACCATGAAAATCAAATATGAGCTTCTAAAATATCTACAATAATTTCTCATTTATAAAATATCGGTGTATATGAAATAAAAAGTGCGAAAATGTTCATTTTGTTCAAAAAGTTCATTCCCGAGATGAGCCCTGATTCTCGAAATTTGCAATTCAATTATATTTCAACGAAAAATCATATAATCTTAGTCGAAAAATACATTATATTTTCTCAAAAATGTATTAAGAAAAATTAGAGTACACTAATTTATAATAATTTGAATGTAGAATTTCTACTAGTTCTACTAGTTTTTTTTGTAAAAGTCGATTAAGATTTGATAAACTTTTTCTATGCTGCAATTTTATGTGCAGCCCTTAATTATTCCGAAAAAATTGAGTTAATTCTTAGATTCAATGTATTGTTATAATAAATGGTGTAAATTATTAAAATATTTTAATTTTTGTTATTTTTACAGATTTTTTTTTTAATCTATACCTACTACTAGATTCAATTTAACTTGTTATTACATTATAATTTGTACTAAAACATACATTTTTATTTGTTATTATGGTTATTATGGCTGATAGATTTTATTTGTGATATAAGTATTAATAATAATATAATGTAATATTAACTTATTCACGTTGCTGCATCATACAGATGTGATAAGTCAAAAATACAAGAAAAAATACAGAAAAATTGAAAAGAAATTACCTACAAAACAAAAAAAAACACAAGACAAAACTAGATTTTGCGTAGTATTTTTGTCTACTGTATAAGCCCACCAGAAATAGCTGATCAGAAACATCAAAACATTTTATTCAAGTGAAAAATTTATCTATACCTACTACTAGATTCAATTTAACTTAATTACATTATAATTTGTACTAAAATATACATTTTTATTTTTTATTATGGTTATTATGCCTGATAGACTTTATTTGAAATATAAGTATTTATAATAATATAATGTAATATTAACTTATTCACGTTGCTGCATCATACAGATATGATTAGTCAAAAATACAAAAAAAAACAGAAAAATTGAAAAGAAAGTAAACACAAAACACAAAAAAAAAACAGAAGACAAAACTAGATTTTACATAGTATTTTTGTCTACTGTAGAAGCTCGCCAGAAATAGGTGATAAGAAACATCAAAACATTTTATTCAAGTGTATAATCACAAGATAAAAATGAGTGGAGGCTGAGCAATTTAAAATTAGATCATTTCATTAAAGTTGTACGTAAATAACGTTCATTATATTCCCACATATTCTGCTTAAAGGTATAATGCAGTGTTATTATTTTATCTTAACGTAATAGAAAATCTACATTAATATCTGCTTTTCAGAATTGATTCTACTAATTCATTTCCTTATTTCCAGAAAAGATTATAAAAAGTTTTAGACGAGAATTAAATTAGCAGTAAACTTTGTATCAAAATTCATTTATTTATTATATTGGTTCAAATTTATACCATATAATATCTTGGATAATAAAAAAAAATGAAGTGTTTTCGCCCCATTACCAGATCTATATGTATACCTATTCGAAAAATTTACCCTAGATTGCAAAAAAAAAAAATTGAGGTATATTTATGTAGGTATGTAATTTATTTAAATTAAATTGAAACTATGTGTGGATACTACTTGGTGAAACATTATGATTAGGTTAAATCAAACACTTGGTTAAAGTTTCACTGTATTGATTGAATAAACCTCTACAATTGTTTCGGCCTCACGACCATTCTCAGAGTACAGAGATACTAAAATTAAAATTTAACAAATGTATGTAATTTAACTTATAACACCTAATATTGGTGAAAACGGAATTAAAATCTTTAATGGTTTTTGAGAAAATTGTAAACTGTATTATTAGTGAATAATTCTGAAGGTTTTCAGAAGATTTGTATTGCCATATATTATAGTTTTTCTAAAAGTATAATTTATGTATTATAATAGTGGATAATCTATTTTAAAGCTTTCACAAATTTAAGAAAATTTTGATACATGACTGACGAATTTCAAAGAAACTATGAGTTTGAAAAAAATATTTAAACGATGCACTCGATATAAAAAATAACTAACTAATTTTGGCAAAAAACATTTGAAAACATTAGAAACATTAGTCATTAGAAATCTTTTGACACAATGAAATCTGAATTCATGCATTCAACAAAAGTATACACAGAAGTAATTACCAGTTTAATATTTCTAGTAGTATTGCAAACAATTTCATTGCCAATCAAAATCATGGATTCAAAATTAGAAAATTTGCAGTATCTTTACATATTTTTAAATAATATAAGTAATATGTTTGATGTTTTTTGCAGTTTGATATTTTTTTATTCGTTTTACAGCCATATGCATAGTAAACTTAATCGCTTCTAAATCTTTGTAGATACTAAAATCTTTTAGAAAGTATTACTCAATGTAATTTCTGCAAGATTAATCACATTCTGATTAACATTACTTCTCACTTAACACTTCTTATCATTAGTAGCTACTAAACATTAGTACCTACTAGGGTCGACGCTAATACTTTTATATAATTAATTCATAAATTTATTTTTGTTGTAAACAACATTTTTGGTGTTTTGCAAAATTTCTATGATATTGAGTTTAAAATGCAAAACTTAATAAAAGTATTGTTTGGTACATTTAATATGTCTGGTATTTTATTATATTTTAAAGAATTTTTTTATAGACAAGCTCACAAATATATTTTTGCGCTAAAATTGTTTTGGTGTTTTGTAAAATTTCTATGGATATTGTGTTACAAATACAAAATTATAAAAAAAATGAGTATTGTTCGGAACATTTTAAATGTCTGGTATTTTATTATTTTTTATAAAACAAAATTATAGATTCAATTAAAAAAACTTGTAGGTATTAACCTTATTTTTTTATACAAATATTTATTTGCAACCGGTTTCGGTGTTTAGACCATAATTAGGCAAAAATGTCAGAGCTCAAACTATATCTTTGTTCATGTTGTTTTTTGCATTTTCAATTGAAATATTTTGTTAGGTGTTTCTGGTGGAAAATGTGTGAATTTTTTCGAAACGATATTTCACCGTAACGTTACGCACCTGAACACACCTAACAACATATTTCGATATATGTATATCCTCCTTTTTTTTTTTTTAAGTTTATATTAAATCAACGTATTATACAGGGTGTTTACACTGATTGTGATGTAACTGAATTGGCTTAGTTAAGATTGATTAACGTAGTTAAGTTGTCTAAGATTTTTTGTGTCTTACGTCAATACTACAATTGGGACAAATATCGGAACATATTTTTTAAACATCCTGTACATCAGATATTAGAGTGAATCGCAGTACATATTGTTGGTGGATCCTTGCTTAAGTTCGTTTGCCCTTTCACTGCAAATTTACACAACCATTGTCTCGCATTTAATGCAACTTTCCTGTTTGTTTTCCAAGAATGTATAATGAACTAAGATGCGATAAGCTAAATGTCAACGCGCACTTAGAATTTGCCTTTGCCGTTATTAATAGCTTAAACGAGTACGTCCCATAAGGGCTGGAAAGGTTACTGCAATCCGTTTTACGGGGATTAACGATACCAGCGAAATATCGATCCAATTTATTATGTTTGTATGGAAATATACATTAACACAATGTTAGCGTGTTTTCAAATTTAACTGATAATTGATTCGAACATTTTTACGATAATGTTTTACGGGCCTTAGAAGTGCAAGTTCAAGGATATGTGCTTATTGATAAACCTATTTCTAAAGTGAATAGAATTGACAGTAATTAATGGTAGGAAGTATACTTATTTAGATTAAACTTGTTTTTTTTTTATAAGTTGAGGTATTTAAAGGCCACATCCATTTGAGACTTGTACAGAAATATGAATAATTACGTTGGTAATACAAAATTATAGGTCTGTTCAATTTTAATTTTATAATATTCAAAAAAACATTTTAATTGAAATGCAAATTTCTAAAAGCAATCTTCATAAATGATAATTTTTGGAGGTGATGAAGGAGATACCAAAAACTGAATATGACGTATTAAGCTGTTTTTTCTCTCTAAAATTACTCTTTCACTACTATGAAAACCAAATATGGGCATTTCTCGTTCATAAAATATCTGTATGTATGTGCACATGAAAAAAGAGCGAAATAGTTATTTATGGTATAAGTGAATAAAATCGAATTTTATCCACGAAAAAAAAAGTTTAGCGCAAGAGGCGAAGCCGAGTGTGATAATGTTTTCGATCGAAAAGTAAATTTTGAATCGTCCTGAGATGAGCCCTTTTCGAAGTTTGTAATTTAATTAAATATTTTAGTTTTCTCATCGATATATCGATTTATTTATATCTTACAATCTAATCTTGGTAAATGAACAGATTGCAATTTTTATCATTCGAAATTATTTTATACCAACGTTAGTAGGTATATTGATTTCTTTGTGAATAATGTTTTACTACGTATCAGCAGTAATCTCCAGCAAAATGATAACTTTATATCAATAATATTTGTGATAACATACGTATGATGACTGATAATACTTATATTTCCACCTGTCTTCGACTAAGGTCGCTTCTACAGCTGAATCTTTTGCTACATAGCTGATAGATGCAGAGTAAAAGTATGGCCATTTTCAAATATTTAATTACATTTTAAGTTTCGAGATAAATGCATTTGAAAATTCAACACTGCACGAATCTAGTTTTCGATATTTATTGTTTTTGCAAAGTTTTCATTAGTGAAGCATTTTACAGCATAGAACCTTTCCCTAATAAATACAACAAACCTTTATGGTACCTCGTCATTTCAACTCATTTTTATCAAATTTTAACAATACATTTCCAACTTCAACTTGGCACTAATCACATTCAAGTTGGCATTAATCATTACCAATTTGACATTAATCAAAACCATACTGGCATTAAACAGATTCATGTTGTCATTGTTTAATGCCAACATGGTTTTGATTAATGCTAACATGGTTTTGATTAATGCCAACATGGTTTTGATTAATGCCAACATGGTTTTGATTGAGGCCAACATGGTTTTGATTAATGCCAAATTGATAATGATTGCTGCCAACTTGACTGTGATTAGTGCCAAGGTGAAGTTGAAAAGGTATAGATCACTTTTTCTGGTATGCCCATGAAATATTAATAGTGAAACTTTTGGCGAAGATAGAAACTAAAGTAGGATAATGATTAACATTAACTTCTAATCTTCATCAATATAATTACAACCAAGAACGAGTTATAAGTGAAACACAATTTAGGATATTAAATTTTAGTCCTTGTTTCCAAACTTTTATGAATTTCATGAAGTTATAAACATAACAGTCTGCAAACAAACCTACGCCAATATTTACAGCACTTCATAATGTAGAGATAAAAGCATCTTATCTGATTTATTAACTTTACGTGCGATTGCACGTGACGAGTGCGTTCAGCAATTGTGCGGAACAAGGAGCAAAGTGTCATTGCGATCGACACGTTATTGTTCCTCGAACTTGGAAATTCGCAGCGAAGCGAAGCACAGGAATGCGTTCCGTGTTTCGAATTGCATTACCCGCCAAGAAAGGTGACAAAGAGTTATAATAAAATACTGACAAACGACTAATAAGTCGTGAATTACTCATATGTTTTTGAAAAAAATAGGTGTCAAGATGAGTCGATGAAAGTTCTCAGAATGAGCGCATCTCAGCGTGTTGTTATATAGGTAGTAAATGTATGTGTAACAAGATATCATCGGTTTGAAAGTAAAATTCATTAAGTAATGAAAAGAAACAACAAATATAAAATTACAAAATTGATTATTACCTATGCACAGTTTCTACTATTTTTGTAGAGTCATTGTTTATAAGTTATAATTTTGAAATTTGTATTTTCTAGTTTTTAAATTCTTAGTTGTAGCATAAAATACAAATTTCAAAATTATTACTTATAAACAATGACCCTACAAAAATACCAACCAATATAGTACAAAATTCAAAACTGCATAAGATATACTAAAATAGAGACTATATAAAGACTAAAATATGAGGGGTCTAAAAGTAGATGGGTTTAAGTGCATATTTGGCAATGAATAAAAATGCTGCTTTAAAAAATCTTGTTCCTCTTTTCCGTGATATGTGCAACGCCTATTTCTGCGTAAGGCTTTCTCGATAATTTGTGGTCGTTTCCTCGTTACCAGTGAAAAGATACATTGATTTGCCGGGCAAGTGTGTCATGAACAGTTCCAGTCTGATGCCGGAAGGAATGCAAATTGCCTTGTGGGGACGGTCAATATCACGTCAGCGCTCAAACAGAACCAGAAACCGAAAGTAAATGCGGGTGCTTGAGAATAAATTGTCTCGCATTATAACTGTATATCATTTTTATCGGATTCTTCATAGTCCAATAGACTCATAAAAACGAAGTCTATGAACCGATTACAAGGGACAAACTGGGAGAGGGGATGCATGTAAAGTTAGAATTATTAACATGAAATAACAAATAATTAACAATAAAGTGATAATTTTTGTTATAGTTTCATCCATTTTGGCTACCAGTTATTATTATATTTGTTATTGTTAGTATCTTGAGATCTGTGTTTATGTGTTTAGAAAATCCAAATTATCTCTCAAATTACCAACTTTTGAGACAAAATCTAAGGCTTGAAAGAGATGTAAAATGAGGCGCTGAATACAGCTAAGTAATAAAATAGGGCGTGTACCATTTAAAAAAATCAAGTTATGCCTATCATATTTCATATACCTCTAATAAAATTTGTTTGAATCGTTTGTTAGTATTGTGTAATAACTTGGTTTTGGTGTTTATGTCGAAGGTTTGGTTGTTGAAATGTAAATGTCTTCCAAAATTTGATATAGTTTTCTCTAACTAACAATTTAAAAAAATATATTCCAATGAACCCAACTTCACCAAAATTATATCGTATTAGATATATATGATATTAGATAACATTTTTATAAATGTTTTGACTTTTTATTATTTATTTATTTGTCAATTTTTTAAGTGTATGTTATTACTTCATGTTTCAATTTAGATTCTGTAACGATTATTTAAAAAATTACATAGTCGTTTAAAATTTAGTTCTGTTTGGTCGTTTAAACATATTGTATTTGGTTCTGTATTTATTAATTTATCTATTTCATATGCCTCTAATAAAATTTGTTTTAGTCCTTTAATAGTATTGTATAATAATTTTGTGTTGGTGTTTATGTCGAATGTGTGGTTGTTGAAATGTAAATGTCTTCCAAAATTTGATATAGTTTTGTCTCTGATATGTTCATTAATCTAATATCATATACAGAGTGAGTTTTTCATTTTAAGCATTGGGAACTCGGAAACCATAAAACAAAGAGATTCAGTTGAATGAGGAAAGAGTTGTCATTTTAAGAGCTTATGCAAGATTCGCTTTTGTTTTTTGAAAAAAACATAGTTTTTGAGTTATAATACAAACTTTTACATTTTTTTACATTTTTTTAAATGGCAATCATAGTTGGCTTTGACATTTTTAAAAAGGACATTTTTTCTCTCTTTATAATGTTGTAAGGTTTGCTATACTTACTTTCAAATTTCTGAAAACTTCTGTAATACACAACTATTGTAGTGTTAAGAACTGCTGGAACTTTAAATGTGTAATTTGACTTGTGTAAAACTTTAATGTTACTTAACACCAATAAAAGACTTTACTTTACTTTACTTTCATAAATAAAAGAGATGCTGGAATTTTCGTTGTATAATTTGAATAGAAATTCGTGAAATTAGAATTAAAAATTTAATAATATTCCGTAATACAAGAAAAAAAAATCCGTGGCAAACTTTGTTTTTGCTACTCTTTATAATACAAATAGTCGTGTATCGTGTTTTTTTTGTGTCAAAATAAGTAATAATTGTCAAGTTCATTTTCGAAGATGGCCTTCATTTATCAAAGTAAGTATAGCAAACCTTGTATCGCTATAAAGAGAAACATTTATCCATTTTGAAAATGTCAAGCCCAACTATGACTGCCAGTTAAAAAAATAAAGAGTATATTGGAACTGAAAAATTGTGGTCTTTTTTCAAAAAACAAAAGCATATCTTGCATACGCTCTTAAAACGACAAACGCTTTCATCATTTAACCGAGTCTCTATGTCTACTAGTTTTCGAGATCCCAATGCTTAAAATGAAAAACGACATTAAACACAAACTTATTTTTAATATACTTTTTATATTTAAATATATATATTGTAGAATTGACACCCCTGAGATGGCTGTAAAATAGCCGAAACTAGTCAAGTAAGGTGAAGAAGAAATAAAAAAAAAACAATAAAAACAACAAAACATATTTATATCTAAACATATAAACTACCAGTAAGTACTCCAATAAAGAAGGAAGAAAACAATAAAAGATAAAACGATAATTAAGGGGTCTAGAAGTAACAGAGTTTAAATGCAGTTTTTGTAGTTCTGAGATAAGTGGTTTTAAAGTTAACTTGAATTTTAAATTTCCAGGAATAAGTTTAGAAAACTATGTTAATATTTTAGTCCAAAAAATGTTTTGGTAGTTCTGAAATAAATGGCTTTAAAGTTAACTTGAATTTCAAAATTCCAGGAATAAGTTTAGAAAACTATGATAATATTTTAGGCTAAAATATGAGGCGTCTAGAAGTAAAAGGGTTTAAGTGCATTTTTGGTAGTTTGAGATAAATGGCTTTAAAGTTAACTTGAATTTCAAAATTCCAGGAATAATTTTAGAAAACTATGTTAATATTTTAGACTAAAATATGAGGGGTCTAGAAGTAAAAGGATTTAAGTGCATTTTTGGTAGTTCTGAGATAAATGGCTTTAAAGTTAACTTGAATTTAAAAATTCCAGATAATTCCAGATCATAACTGAAATAAAAAATTAATCCTATTATACCTTTAAGCATATTATATCCTTTATCATTTGAAGAATTTAATGTTAAAAAATGAAATCAACGAGGTGGCATTCATTATGCTTCTGTCTCATTTAATTAAATATGAAAAAACTATATTATTAGTTTTTTAATTAGAGTTGTATTTTGTTGAAGTTGTCAATTACTGAGCTCATTTGCTTTATCAGATCTTTTTTTTTAGAGTAGGCCTTGCAAATACATATTCAAGAAATACAAATAACAATATGACTTAATTAAACCCAATTTGAAACACAATATGTCCAATTCTCTATGCACATTGCTAATAGTAAGCAAGATAATATCTTGCTATTCTAAATATTTTGTGTTACTTAGCAATATTGTCTGTATATCGTATATAGAAAATATTGCTAAGTAACACAAAATATTTAGATAGGAAGATATTATTTTGCTTACTATTAGCAATGTGCATAGATAATTGGGCAGATTAAGCCAAATAAATTGTATTTACATGTCATAAATAACACAAAGAAATGTAATGAGACACATAATGTAACAATCATGTAGATTAATAGAATATTCTGGTAAAATGGGTATAAGAGCTATATTAAAAATTACGCCCTTCTTTAATTACTGTAAAATTTAGTGTATATATTGTGTTTAATTCTTAATTTTTGTACTTAGTTTGACAATGACTATAGAGTAGTCGAAACTTCAGTCACTAAATTATTTTTGTAAAATAAATGTGTTAGTGGAAGTAACAAACTAAAGTTGTTTATTTAATTCACTTGAAAATACAATATCTACTGGTGCTATTGGCACTGTACCAGCAGTGATCCACAGCAACGAATTACTGAATGTTTGCTGGACAAAAAAAACTTCCTGGAAACGTAACAGCGCACCAGTACTAGAAAATGTGATAGAGAACACCGGGCTCAGTATCTCATCATCAACCTCGAGCAAGGTCCGGAGGATATCAAGGTTCCTATTGTGAAGGTGACAATTATGAATTCATCCACACCGCCGCGATCCGCGCTCGCGCATGTCACCAGTAAAGCGCGTTTTTTGCACGGAAATCTCTCGAAATATAAGATATATGACGCGAGTACCTTCCCAATTTGTACCTATTCAGTCCAGCAGTTGCCAGTATCGGTTCACAATTCTCAATATTGCCAGAAAATGTGTCACTTTTCCAATAAAATCGGAATCCCACCCTCTCTCCTATCGGAACGGACAGAACAAATGCAAGTGCATCTCTCGGAGCGTCTTAGCTTATTGCGGCATGATAGTGACCTTCTTTCCTGAGTAATTCGGTTGCTTATTCTCAAGCTCTTCATTTCTAAGGTATCAAAGGAATAAATTTATGTCTTTGTGGCTCAAAACCGCCTTCGCAAGTTTAGAGTGCATTCTCATTAGTCCGACACACCAGCGGGCGGGATTTCATTTTTATGGGAAAAGTGACAAATTATGTGGCGTAGACTTTATCAGTTTACTATTAAGTAAAGAGTACTGGTTTACAATATACGATAGTAAACAGTGCTGGTTTACAATTTACTATGGTAAACAGTGCCGGTTTGCGTGACCGCACCGGACTCCGGAACTCCGGGGAAGCCCCGGAGGTTCGGTGGAAGCGCCGCGCCGCGGTTCTCTGAGAACCGGTAAACGGCGGTGACGTCACACACCGTTACCTCCGGCGATTAAGGATTCATTATCGGCGTGAAAACTAGAAATTCAGGGCGTCCTTGGACCTGGAATCGATGTTTTCGATTTCAAATGGGGCGCTTCTTTTTGTGTCAGCAGACGGCACAGGTGTGCCGGTGCGAGGCACGGCTCACCATAAAGGCCCAGAGCCTTGCGTAATTATGTTAATAATTTTAATTTTTGTTTACATGCGTACTGTTATCGCGCGTCTGTAATTTGTAATTATTGGTGCCGGCGTTTTAAGGAAACTCTTATTCATCGGAATGAGTCACTTATTGTTTGTGTCGGACGTAGCATGTGATAACCCAAATTTTTAACTGCAAAGATCACGAACTATAACCAATGATTCGGTAGAGATAAATTTTAAAAAAGTGCCAATTAAAACTTATAATTTAAAACTTTGTAAACAATAATATTATAACATACAAGTACAGTGCGCACTGCTATATATCTTTCACAACAAATTTATAAGCTTGAAGTAATAGATTAAAAAATATCGAATACAAAACAAATACAGGTCCACCAACCTAAAATTTCTCTCGATAGTAATAGTGACAACGTTAGTGTCATGAGTGTTTCTCGGAAACGGTCTAATATGTAAGGATTTTTGTAGTGATTTTTGTTTTGACCAACATAAAGCAATCGGTGGTGAAAAAAAGTACCATACTTTTTACAACATCCATAACCACTTCATAACCACTTATGAAATGCATAATGTTCTGTAACGGGTGTGATATAGATGGCAGGAGTTGCACAAAACTTTTCATTTCAAACGTTTCATAACGTAGGACTTTTTCTAATTTTGACGTAGCCTTAAATTCTACGATTTTATTTGAACATTAGTTTTATTTAATAACTAATTTTGGTTGTCAATTTGATGTTATGAAGTAGTTTACTTGTTACAAAAAGCAACTACTGTCAGCTTTGAAAAGTTACTTTTCAACAGACTCTTATTTTTCATTAGAGACAAACTTATTTTTTATTATCAATAAAGTACCCTCCTTTAGGATGGGAACTAAATATAACGATCCCGTGTAATGTTAAAATGTGCATATACATGTAAAGGACTCGATATGGACACATGAAATCTTTGAGGCAAAATGAATTACGACGGCAATTAGCTGCAGCAGCAGATATAGGCTGAAACCACGACCCCACAGCAAAAAGCACTGAAATTCTTGAAGAAACCGTAACGTTGGGAAAAAATCCAAGAGAATTCTAGAAGAACCTACATAATATCTGAAAACTCCTAAAAAATTAAAGATCAAACTCTTACAATTTCTTACACCAAGAGAATCCTAGAAAAATCCGCATATTTTTCGAAAACCCAACGAAAATTCAACAAGAAACTCTTATATTCTTGAAAATTGTAGTTATTCGGCACTCAGGAATTCCTAATTCAGGCAATATGCGGATTCCTCTAGGATTCTCTTGGTATAAGAAAATTTAAGAGTTTCGTCTTTAATTTTCGAGTTTTCAGTGATTTTGTAGGTTCTTCTAGAATTCTCTTGGATTTTTTCCCAACGTTATGGTTTTTTCAAGAATTTCAGTGGTATTTGCTGTGGGGTCGTGGTTTCATCTAATTGAATTTATTGTCATATTTATCGACACAGAGATTAATACAGAAACATACACAGCGTCCAACAAAGTGGTGTCAACTTTTCCAATTAGTTCAAACGAAATAATATCAAATAACGGCATTTGAATACATTCAGTTAAAATATTTGCTTATTGTAAAATGCTATGAAACATTTCAGCACTATTGCTGTTGATATGCATCTTGAACAGTGTCATCTATTAGAATCCAGAGTAACAGTTGATTCCACTTTGTTGGGCGCTCTGCTCTGTAGGGACAATCACTTGATGAAGTGATTGTCAATGAATTGTCGATGATTGTCTTGACGAATGCGAAGACTCGAAAACGAATATTTCTACAAAATCTCGACTTCGAAAATATTAATGATTATGATACTTAATGAGTATGATCATGATATATGATTATTGATGATATTCATGATTATAATTCTCTCGTTTACTACGTAAATGGAAACAAAATTGAAGAATACAATTTCAATGATTAAGATGTGATATTTATAAATGTGAAAGAGAACTAGAAAGTTATTACCATTAATAATATTCATCATAATAGGTGGTGTCTAGTAATTACATAATTTTATACAAAATTCTCGACTTCGAAAATATTCATGATTATTCTACTTACTGATTATGATCCTGATATATGATTATTGATAATATTCATGATTACATTTTCTTCGTTTACTACGTAAATGGAAGCAAAATTGAAGAAAATAATTTAAATGATTCAGATGTGATATTTATACATGTTAAAGAGAACTAGAAAGTTATTACAATTAATAATATTCATCATAATAGGTGGTGTCTAGTAATTACATAATTTGATACAAAATTCTCGACTTCGAAAATATTCATGATTATGCTACTAAATGATTATGATCCTGATATATGATTATGATCCTGATATATGATTATAGATGATATTCATGATTACAATTCCCTCCTTTCCTCGTAAATGAAAGTAAAATTGAAGAAAACAATTTCAATGATTCATATGTGATATTTATAAATGTAAAAGATAACTCGAAAGTTATTTCAATTAACAATATTCATCATAATATATGGTGTCTAGTAATTACATAATTTTATACCAATAATAAATCAGTTTAATTTTATTATGTAATAATAATTATAATAATTATAGGCACAGTTCGAAATTTATTAACGAAATGAATAAACATTTTGTGGAAGTAAAAAATAAAGAAAAATCGCCAATCGTCATATCAGTTATGCTTGAAAATTTCAATATTATTTATGTGGATCTTTTAATGTTACTTAAGGTACCTTAAGTACCTTAAGATACTTAAGTTTACCTGTTATTTCAATTAATAATATTCATCATAATAGATAGTGTTTAGTAATTACATAATTTTATACCAATATTAAATCAGTTTAATTTTATTATGTAATAATAATTATAATAATTATAGACACAGTTCGAAATTTATTAAGGAAATGAATAGACATATTGTGAATGTAGAAAAATTAAGAAAACTCGCCAATCGTCATATCAGTTATGCTTGAAAATTTCAATATTATTTATGTGGATCTTCTAATGTTACTTAAGGTACCTTAAGTACCATAAGGTACTTAAGTTTACTTGTTATTTCAATTAATATTATTCATCATAATAGATGGTGTCTAGTAATTACATAATTTTATACCAATAATAAATCAGTTTTATTTTATTATGTAATAATAATTATAATAATTATAGACACAGTTCGAAATTTATTATCGAAATGAATAAACATATTGTGAAAGTAGAAAAAATGAAGAAAACTCGCCAATCGTCAAATCAGTTATGCTTGAAAATTTCAATATTATTTATGTGGAACTTTTAATGTTACTTAAGGTACCTTAAGTACCTTAAGGTACTTAAGTTTACCTTAATTATCCTGTCCACCAAGTGGTATCCACACATACTTTCAACTTAATTTTAATGTTACGTTTCAAAATATCTTTCTTTCTTTGAAATTTATTAAAAATATTAAAAAACATTATGAGAAAGTAGAAAAATAAGCAAGTAGAGCACCGGTGAATATGATAAGAATAGTTATGATGTGTCCAACCTCCGGTTGGAGAAAGATTGCAAGAAGAAGAAGAAAAATGAAGAAATATCGCCATTCTTAATATGTTTGAAAATTTCAATATTATTTATGTAGATTACAAGGATTTTTAATCCTCTCTCAAAATATTTGTGTTTGCAGACATTCTTATCAGGATTTTTGAATAAATTTGATTATTTTTCCATTGAGTAATTATTGCAGAGTATTTTTATTACTTAATAACGTTGTAATGCAACATTTCTAATAAATTAGTCATACATTGGTTATGCACACTAATTATATGGCTATGATTATATGTGCATCAATACTAATACTAAGAATGCATGTATTGTACGCGGTTGGTTCCATTCAAATTGGATCCGGTTCCGGCGTGAAATTTTCGTTTACGTATCTGATAGTATCGTCAGCTATATTTATGGAACTGATTAATTCTACAGTTGTCTGATTTCTAGATAATTAATGAGAAAATAAATTCGGGCACGAAAAAAAAACTATAATAATAATAATAATAATAATAATTATTATTATTGTTATTATTATTATAATAATAATGATAATAATTTGTATTATTATTATTTTTGATAATAATAAGAACAATAATAAATACCTACTATTATTATTTGAAATGTGATCACCATAATAATAATAATGATAATAATAATAAGTAATCGTTTGTTTCATGTAGTATTTCAGGTATTTTGACAGATTAGTGCAATAATAAAATCAGTAGCTGATATTTTAAATTTCTGCATTAGTAGGTATATCTTATGCTTTAAATTTTCTACAAATTTTAAGTGTAAAGTTAAATCCACTGGAAGTACCCATTAACTTTTTTAAATATACTTCTGGACACCATTAAGGGACCGCTAGTAAAATTCAAAATATAATTAAAACCAGATAATGACATTTAATAAACCGAATAAATATATAAATGCAAGGCGGAAAGACCCCATATGGGGTCGATAGCCCAATAAAGATCGATTATATATATATATATATATATATATAAATGCAAATATTTTCTAACAAATAATGCAAATAATGATAGTGATTAATAAATGTCAATTTATGACATGTCTATTCTATATCTATTATTGATATCAATTGATGTCTATTGAAAACAACGTACAAATTAGAAAAGTTTTTTAAGTATATTTAGTGGTCCCTTAATTTTGTCCAGAAGTGTAGAACAGCTTGTATTTTATTACGTTTTTGGCTTCTGAATTCAATTTCGAACATCTTTTGTAGCGACATGTGCAATTTTTACATTAGAATTACGTTTTGAAAAATAGTTTACATTTGTCTTAGGAATACAAGAATATGCAAATTAGGATAATTACGAAAATTTCATCTCGTATTATACCTGAAATGTGTCTCTATGAGTGGATTATTACGTTTTTGAATTCTCCATTCAATGTTGAACATCTTTTCTAGTCATGTATGCAATTTTGACCTTACAATTAACTCGTTTTAAAAAATAGCTGCAATTTCTCTTAGGAATATAAGAAATATACGAACGAAGAGTAAAAGGGAAATTTCATCTCGTGTTATATCTGAAATATTCCTTCATGAGTTGATTATTACGTTTTTGCATTCTCTATTCAAATCCAAAAATCTCTTATTATTTTTATAAAATATCTTCAATTACTTTTAGGAATATAAGAATATACGAAGGAAGATGAAAACGTGAATTTCATCTCGTATTATACCTGAAATAGATACACCTGATGGAAATATATTTATGAGTGGAATTATTTATATCTCAAAGTTTTGACAATTAGTATTTGAAAAATGTCATTAGATTTAACTTTCCATACGTCACGTTCGTGAAGTTTGGCTTAATGTTACACCCTGCATAGTAATTACTATTATTGTGGAGTTAACTACTGACGACGGCAATTTCAAAGTTCCTAATTACTAAAATTTCCAAAAATCTACATTAATCTATCTAGTTCATGCAAGTGTATTAATTAATTATCATATAAATAATGTTTCAATATACACTGCGTTTCAAAAAAAATGTACCACCTAGAAGGAGTTGACGTAGAACTCTGAAATTATGTGAAAATAGTTAGTATGTGTTGAGAAACAATTGATTAAATTTTCATCGAAAAATAATAATATTTATTAAGAAAATAATTAATAATGTGTTGCATCTCCGCGCACTCTTATGCATTCAGCAACCCTTCTGGGCATGCTGGAAATCAAATGGTCCAATGCATCTTGAGGCAGCTCATCCCAGGCAATCTGAAGATGGTGTCTTAATTCATTTAAATTGTTGGGAGGATGCGCCTCAAGATGCATTTAACCATTTGATTTCCAGCATGCCCAGAAGGGTTGCTGAATGCATAAGAGTGCGCGGAGATGCAACACATTATTAATTATTTTCTTAATAAATATTATTATTTTTCGATGAAAATTTAATCAATTGTTTCTCAACACATACTAACTATTTTCACATAATTTCAGAGTTCTACGTCAACTCCTTCTAGGTGGTACATTTTTTTTGAAACGCAGTATATGAATAAATATATAACAGAGTTCAATTTGCTTCGCCCTAAATAAAAATTGTTCATTTGTTTCACTTGGTGAAACTATTTTACATTAGTTTGTTCATTTATGTCTGATTAGTTACATACACATCCTGAAAACTTTTTAACGAAATTTGCATTTGTGTTTTTGCTCCAGGAGGTTTAAAACTCTGGAAACGTATAACAGTTAGACTAAATCGTTTGCTCGTCATGACCTTTAACCTACAGGCAGCCAAGGTAAACAACGCCCACATTAATTATATCTAGTGGCGTTTAATTACTCGCCTTACAAGATGCCTGGAAACTAAAATCTTAACGTATATGAAGAAAGCATCGAAAATTACAAACAAAAATGGCAATAAGAAATTATGATAATAATAACGTAAAGTGTGGTGTACAAATTGGATATTACTTCCATGGACAATTTAAGACCGGTTTCGACCAGTTGGCTCTCATCGGCCAAGTGCGTCCGAGAGTAATTCCTAATTTGTACACTTGTCAGGTATATACGATAATAGCATCTTTCTATAAGCTTCTCTCATGTATCAATAATATCATAATTAATCAAAATTTCTAATAATATTCATTGGATTACTTCTGTCTTTGCTGGCATATACTCCTGTCCAAGATTCATTTCACATACTTTTGTCCAATCCATAATTTTCTCTTTCCATCTCTCCTGACGTTCAGTTATATAATCATCAATGACGTTTGTCAGCTGGTACATCATTTTTATGTTTATAATCAATACGAAATAGCAGCAAACATTAGATGACAAACAAATAGTTGAGCATGTAACATTTCCAGAAGGCCAATAACTAATTCAATAATCACAACTGAAAGCGGAAACAAACATCGTTACGAGTATATATTTTTTTTCAATGCAAGCACACATTAACTCTACAAATGTTTCCTTTTCTGGCTCAACGTTTTATGAATTAGTAATAAAGTGTGTTGCTCAAATAGAATTTGCGGCTTTACAGATTGTAGCGTAACGATGGAATACATTATCGAATTAATATATAAATATGGCATGGTTATAGTGTACAGTTTGATAGGCTAGAACTTGCTGTTTCGATAGAAATCGCAGTCCTAAGTTTGTATTGATTTTTTATGCTTTTATCATGTTTAAATATTACAGGTTTATAAAACTTGACCAGTGTACAAATTGGAAATTACATCCGGACGCACTGAACTGATGAGACCCAAAAGGACGAAACCGGTCTCCAGTTGTCAATGGAGGTAATATCTAATTTGTACACCAGATTTCATTTCTACATTGATTTTATACTTCTCAGGTAATGTTAATAACAAAACTATTCAATTAGTCAACAATCGTGCAATATTACCTATATTTTCAATATTTATCCACAATAAAACAAACCATATCATTATCATCCATTAACGTAGCATTTTTTAATAATTATTTACTACTACTGCCACAAATTCTCAACCACACACTTGCCTGGATGGCCACCAATTATTAATAACCCTCTATCATATTACATCATTATGCAAATTGTACGAATACACAAACCGCAATTACCGGCAACTACGCAAATCCTCCAGTTATCACGACTCTCGATAAATTACAAAATCACACGCCGACTTTTATCTCCGCGATCGCCGAATATCCGCATTGAAAAATTACTGCGCACAGTGAGCAAGTAATACGAAGCTCGTGTCACCGATTACTGGAAAACCAACAGCATCACAATAAGGGTCAGATCATGCCTGGTCAGCTTGCGTGGGCGTAAAAATGAACAATGAACGCGCGGAATGCAAATTAGCGAAGAGAGGATGTTAAATATGATGGCATTTGATTAATGGATTTACGTGAACATGCATTATCTAATTATATGTAGCATGTAATAAATAAATATTGAGTAGGAAGTAGGTATATAAAAACTGTTGCTGAAAATTTACTGAAAAATACTGAAAACATAGTTGGACCTAATTTCAATGTCTAAACTTTTATATTATGATGCAAATTGCATGAGCAAAGGATATATTTTGAGGACTGGATCACTTGAGGCTGTTCATAATATGTTCCTATTAATAGGAACATAATAGGAGTCACAATTTATATGTATGTTTATATGTTTTGTCAATAACATATTTTAGAGTCACAACTTGCTTATGATTGTGTGCCTGATTAAATGTTTTGTCATTAAATTTTGCAACAATTTCTTCCTCATTCGAATATTTTAAATGCATCGTGCTTACTGTAATGCTACCTACGTACGTGAAGGCCCACTTTAATTTCCTCATCACTTTTTATGAGTCAGTAGCCACCTTGATAATAAATACAGAGTTGTTCGTCTTGAAATTGTATATTAATCTTGAGAGCAGTTTTGAATATGTTGATTGCATTGATTGCATTGACATTATTGATTAAATTAAAAAATATATATTTATGATACATTTTCTTCATCAGGATGGTTTCGACCTTTACTACGTGGCAGTCCATATTAAAAAAACAGAGAAAATATGTTCTTATTATATTTTCTTAATTTCTGGGCGATTTTTGCTTGATTTTCGTGCTTGATTTAAAGCATCGACTGATAAGACTAATGGCATTATCAAGGTAAATATGGCGTAGTAACGAGTAATTATAACGAGTTCTTAAGAATTTATTGCTAATTTATTACAACCCGTTTTGTTTTTTCCACGAATCCAAAAAGTTTTTGAAATATTTGCAAAAACACGTAAAACCTATTCAATAGTACCTGTAAGCACTTGCTAATAGCGGATTTACTAGGACAATCGTATTTTTCTTGAAAGCTTAAATATGCATTTTTTAGTCGATCTGTGCATCGAAGCACAGACAGACACACGCACTATATGCAAACGAAAGTAAAAATATAAATCTCCTTCATAACGAATTAGAAACTGTAACTGAACATAACCGATTTTGCATAAAACCATAAAAAAATACATTCGACCATCCATATTCATATCGCATGCGTAAAATGAAGTCAATAAGCGTGCAAATTAACAACTTGCTGCGATTTATGTAATTCTGTACAACACCATACGGTACAATTTACATACTGATCACATTCATCGCAGATCAATTAAATCAGTGCACACATCTCCTGCCATCATTGAATTATATAATCCGTGGGAAGGACTATGATCGCTGCACGTTATCATCATTTCTAATAACACCTGAAATTACTCCACCGAATATGATTGTTATCAGTGGAAACGGAAGCTGGAAATTGCCTGGGTATGTTGTTATTAATAAAAATATGGCCAATGTGTTCCACCTTGGCTGTAATGGGTTTTGCATTGGCCTGAGCAGCGATACAAGGCTCGTCAGAGAACATCGATATGTGAGCAGACAACACTGTTAAAAATGAGGGTAATGCAGCACTAAATGGCTTTCATTAGACAGCAGTTGTAAATATTGATTTGGCGTTAATTTTAACTATTGATGGAAGTGTCACCGTTAATATTCCGATGTTCCATTATTCTTTAGAAAATAATAAAGAGTAGTTTTAACAAAAAAAAATGGCTTAGAAACAAAGTGCAGATATAATTAATAACATTGCTTATGTTTTTTTTATGAAATTAAATGATCCAAGTAATTACACACTTATTTCAGTAGGTATATATAAATGTTTATATTTTATATTTTGTATTTAATTATTTTATTTTCGTGTAATATTGACAATTTAATACTCCACTGAGAGTCGATATACAAATAAGTTATTATTATTATTATTATTATTATCATTCCGAGATGAATTTCTTTTGTAGTAGATTTTAAAGAATTTGTGCCTACCGCAAGATTCAGAAATTCTATGAAATTTTAAAGAATATTTTACCCTTTAGTTACATATTTTTAATGAGAAGTGATAATTGTAAGACGTGTCAGAAAATGTGCTGAAATTTTAACGATATTTCAGAAAATTTCATTTTCTGATAAAGTCTAAATGTGTTTTGATCAAATTTCAACAAATCATAGCAATATTTTAGTTTTTCGGTCAGAATTTTTCAGGTCAGAAAGTTTTAATAATTTCAGTTAAACCTAAAATAATTTCAATCGAAATTTCAACAATTTATACCAAATTATTATTGTATCTGTCAAAACATCATTTGGAAACAACAAAACAATTTAATCATTTTTATAAAATCTTGTATTTGAATTTTTGAAACTAAATTTTTATAAAAATTTCAATGACTCACACATATTTAATTATTTATAACAAAATGATCAAAATGTCAATGGTTTTAGTCAACATTTACATGATTTCAAGCGAAATTTAAACACTTTATGCCAACATGTTTAATACTATAGCAATATTTCAACGATTTCTGATCATATTTAAATGATTTCTATTAAAATATCATCAAATGATCAGAAAATTTCGGTTTTGTAAATATTTTTGTGATTTATGTCAAAATTTCAATAATTCATAGCAATATTTTAAGTTTTTTTAACAAAATTTTAGTTGTTTCTGTCAAAGATTCAATTATTGTGTCAAAATTTTAATGTTTTCTGTAAAAATTTAAATAATGCGTATCAAAATTTCAACAATTTCAACAATTTATAAATGTATCTGTCAAAATTTCAATCATTTTTGTCAGAATTTCAATGACTGACACATATTTATTTATTTGTATCATAATTTCAAATCGTATGTAAATATTAAAATGATTTCCATAAGAATTAGAATAATTTAGACAGAATTTTCAATTATTATACCAATATTTTCACAATATCCGCCAAAATTTAAATTATTTCTATCAAAATTTCTACAAATGATAAGAACATTTTAATTATGTGAAAATTTCGGCAATTTTTATCAAAATATTGCTATGAATTATTGAAATTTGGACAAAAATTGCCGAAAGTTTCACATAATTAAAATTTTCAATCAATTGTACAAATTTTGCTAGAAATCATTTAAATTTTGGGAGATATCGTGGAAATATTGGTATAATAATTGGAAATTCTGTATAAATTATTCTAATTCATATGGAAATCATTAAAATTTTGACATATTGCTTAAAAAATTGCTTTGAAATATTGAAATTTAAAGTTTTCTATCAAAATTTGAGTTATTTCTGTTAAAGTTTCAATAATGATGTCAAAATCAATGATTTCAGTTAAAATTTAAATAATTTGTATTGAAATTTGATCTGTAAAAATTTCAACAATTGTTGTAAAAATTTCAATGATTGACACACATATTTAATTATTTCTGTCAAAATTGTCAAAATGTCAATGATTTACGTCTACATTTAAATTATTTCCATCAAAATTTAAATGATTTGTATCAAAATTTCAACAATTGATATGAACGTTTTAATTATGTGAAAATGTGAGTGATTTCTGTCTAAATGTCTTAAAGAAGATTTTAAGTTTTCCATGAAAATTTTAGTTATTTCTGTCAAGTTTCAATTATTATGTCAAAATTTGAAAGTTTTCAGTAAAAATTTAAACAATTTGTATCGAAATTTTAACAATATATACAAAGTTACAAATGTATCTGTCAAAATTTCAACCATTTTTGTAAAAATTTCAATGGATGACACATGTTTATTTATTTCTGGCAAAATTGTCAAAATGTCAATGAGTTATGTCAACATTTAAATCATTTCCACCAAGTTTTCAAAATTTCAACAATACATACCAAATTTTTAATTATTATACAAATATTTCCATAATTTCTGTAAAGATTTAACTGATTTCTATCAAAATTGATATGAAAATTTTAATTATGTGAAAATGTCAGTGATTTCTGTTTAAATTTCAATAAAAATAGCAGTATTTTAAATTTTCTATGAAAATTTCAGATATTTGTGTGAAAGTTTTAATTATTATGACAAAATTTCAATGATTTCACTTAAAATTTAAACAATTTTCTATTATTTTTTTTATTAAATTGAAATAATTTCAATAATGTATGGAAAGTTGTAAATTTATCAGTAATCAGTAATCAATTATCTGAATTGTATACTAGAAAGACCGGAAAGCTTTTGTTAATAAATCAAAATTGGAAATTTAGATTATCTGGAAATTAAAGAAAATCAGGGGAGCTGGTATATTGTTTCAAAACCATTCAGAAGATGTTAAAAGAAATTATTCCGATGCTTCTTTATCAAAATAATCTGCAACCAATATAGTATATACCTACTAGAACCAATGTAGTAGAAAGACAGGACTACTTTACATTATTAATAATACATGTTAATACATCAAAATTAATTGAAAATTTGGATTTTCTGGAAATCAAAGAAAATAAGGAAAATTGATATTGTTTCAAAACCATTCAGAATATATTAAAAAACATTATTGTGATGCTTTTTTAGCAAAATAATCTACACCCAATATACTATATACCTATTAGAACCGAAGTATTAGAAAGACAGGAATGCTTTTGTTAATAAATGAAAATTAATTGAAAATTTGGATTATCTGAAAATCAAAGATACTCAGGAAAACTGATATTGTTTCAAAACCATTAAGAAAATGTTAAAAAAGATTATTGTGATGCTTCTTAATCAAAATAATCTCCAACCAATATACTATATACCTACTAGAACCAATGTACTAGAAAGACAGGAATGCTTTTGTTAAAAATCAAAATATATAAATAAAACACAATTGGTATGAGTTTCACAAAATATTTAATGTTGCACCACGACAATTGTTTCGCCACACAGTGGCTTCATTATCAGGTAAAACTGCCTGATCAGTTTTCATCTGCCTGATGAAGCCACTGAGTGGCGAAACAATTGTCGTAGTGCAACAATAAATATTTTGTGAAATAAATCAAAATTAATTGAAAATTTTGATTATCTGGAAATCAAAGAAAATCAGGAAAACTGGTATATTGTTTCAAAACCATTAATAAGATGTTAAAAAATATTATTGTGATGCTTCTTTATCAAAATAATCTACAACCAATATACTATCTACCTACTAGTACCAATGTACTAGAAAGACAGGAATGCTTTTGTTAATAAATCAAAATTAGAAATTTGGATTACTTGAAAATCAAATAAAATCAGGAAAAAAAGCATCACAATAATGTTTTTTAACATCTTCTTAATGGTTTTGAAACGATATGCCAGTTATAGTTTCAAAACCATTAAGAAGATGTTAAAACACATTATTGTGATGTTTTTTTATCAAAATAATCTGCAACTAATATACTATATTCCTACTAGAACCAATGTAGGTACTAGAAAGACAAGAATGCTTTTGTCAATAAAACAAAATTAATTGAAATTTTGATTATCTGGAAATCAAAGAAAATCAGGAAAACTGATATTATTTCAAAACCATTAAGAAAATGTTAAAAAAGATTATTGTGATGCTTCCATATAAAAATAATCTACAACTAATAGAACATTATGTCATATAGAGAGTTTCCCAATAGGAACTATATGTTTTTAAACATCATATCAACCTTATCGAAAATTATAAAAATGTCACTAGCTGTCATTTGTTTTTAGTATAGACCCTTTATATAGTTGTATCTATTTATGGTCTATGCCAGATAATTTGTCACATTTCCAATAAAACTGGAATCACTCCTCTCTGCTAACGGACTGCACAATACAAATGCAAGTGCATTTCTCGGAGCATCCTAGTTCTACCGAATTATGGTCTATGCCAGATAATTTGTCACTTTTCCAATAAAACTGGAATCACTCCTCTCTCCTATCGGACTGCACAATACAAATGCAAGTGCATTTCTCGGAGCATCCTAGTTTATTGAGGTACGGTAGTGAGCGTAAAATCCCCGAGTATAGTCGATCTCACGAACTTAGAGGGAAAAGCCATAAAACGGGATAAGAACATACATTCCGTGCGTCTGCTTGGGGCAATATCAGTACGGCCAATCGATTTGCCCTTTAGTTGTAGCTGTAGTTCGAAACAGTTGAAGATAGGTATAGGACATTGTACATGAAATATGTCTAGAATTTTCTGAAGAATCCAAAAATTGAATAATATACCAGGTGTTGCATTTAAAATAAGAAAGTTGGTATTGGCCACGGTCACATGACACACCCTGTATAAAAAGTTTTTGTTGAAAAAAATGCGCAACTAAAAATAACAATCGACGTGTCCGAGCGTTTTTTCGAACACGCCCCCATTTATTTATTATTGAATTTATTCCAGTTGGCTGATACACCCTGTATAAATGAAACGTTTAGCCCTTTTATGGCTTTTACGTCCAAGTTCGTGAAATATGCTATAATGCTTATTCCCAAGCTCTTCATTTCTAAGGGATCAAAGGAATAAATTTATGGTGTATGTCTTAAAACTGCTCCGCAAGTTTAGGGTGTATTCTCATTAGTCGGATTTCGCCAATGGGCGTGATTTCGGTTTCATGGGAAAAGTGATAAATTATCTGGCGTAGGCTTTATCCGGAATTAGATTATCAAGGCGCAGTACATAAAACACATTGTGGGATTTGAATTTATAAAATTTAAATACATAATCATAATTCGATTTCACCTTCGATTCGAGCGCCACGAGCGCATTTAACTGTCGTACTTAAATATCCGCCGTGTCATTCTGTTTGCTGCAAAAACGTAATCAAACGCAGAAGAAAAAAAAATACGCTCGTTCTGCGTCCTTGAGGCGCTCGAGTTCGAGTCTCGCCGACGACTCCGTAATCCTCACCGACAGCATCCTCTCGACCCTCGCGAGCCCCACGTCCCACGACCACGTCGCGCCTCTCGAAGGATCACGATCCTGGAGGATCGAGGGCGCCGTACTCTCCGTAATCCCCGACAGGATCCCCATCCTGAAATCAATCACGATCAAGATCGGAAACTTCCTCGATTGAATTGTGCCTCCTCCCGGGCACCGTCCGGTTTATGAATTCCGGTCGGTCTATCGGGCAAATCCTTGGCGAAACGGAACAGACGCCATTTAAACAGATCCATTATTCAGACTGTCAAGTAGGATGTGTCGGGCGCGAGGCCAGCCAAAGGTCGCTTTATTAATATTACCCTGCGTGCGCTGGTCAGGGGGAATAGAGGGAAGCAGTCTTCGGTACGTGCAAGATATAAAGACATTACCATACGAAATCGTTGCGTCTTGCTAATGCAGATGGACTGACCTTTAATAAACGCAACACTGTAGTGCGGCTTCGATCCCAACCGGCCGTTTTTAAATTGCACCATGCGGAGAATACTAATCACCGCGGGATTACAACAGTCTCTTCCTCATCGTAAAACGCCTGAAATAATAAACAGCTAACAGAGCTGACCAAAACATACAGACGAGAAGTGTTCAGAAAGGGAAATCGTTGGGCAGACCCTCAGTATCAGGAGAGGTTGTTGCAGATGTTCGTGTACGACTCGAAGTAAGCCCTCAAAAATCAATTCGTAAATTATGTATGCAAGCTGGAATTTCCCCAAGAACCTGCCACAGAATTGTGAGAAAAAGGTTAAAACTCTACCCTACATATTTTTGGAAGCACTGCGATTTATAGAAATTATTTGCAAAATTTTCAGTAATTTTCTGGAGGCAGCAATAACATTTATAAAGATAACGGGTACTGTTCTAGAGATAACAGTGAATTAGGCAATTGCAAGCGTTAATGTTGTACAGATAATTAGCTTTATTATATTATCATGAAGGCCAGACTTTTTAGGCAAATATTAGTTTTGTAGATTTCAGTTTTGGGGAAAAACTGTAAATTATCGATAGACTATTTATCTAGTTCGTTTATTAGTTTCATATAATAGATATTTTCAAAATTTTGCTAAAAAAATACTGACAGCTGTAGCGTTTATATAATTATCTTTATAAACGCTACTGCTATCACTTTTTTTTGTTTTTTTTTTGGATAACTCAATTTTCAGACAAAATGTGCCAACGTTATTATTTACATTAAACGATATGAAGAAATCGAGATTCTCCACCTGCACTTTAAATCCCAGTGCCAAAAAATTGTCAGCTTCATGACCAATATGTTGCTCATGCAACCATATACACATAAACTTATACCAATGTATATAAACATAATCGATTCCGGTGAAAACTTTCTGACCTACACTACGCCCACAAAGCCTCCTCTGCCTACACATTCTCCTAGAAATTTTTTATTGTTCGTCTTGTGAGTCACACGTGGTAATTATAGGAACGAAATTGAAGCAGTTACGTGGAAAGTGCTGGTAAGGTCGGTTTGGGTTTTTTTCTCTGCGTTTGCTAATAGTCGACTCACATTTGCTTATTGATAAGATACGTCGATAATCTAGTTGCTTATTTGCTGTAGATTACCTTTCATAGCCAGAATCTTGGGTGAACATACTTTGCGGTGCAATAATATGTGGGTTAAATATTTATACATCGGTGCAGTTGGGAGCAGGTGGAGTGAGTTTGTTTGTCTTATCGTTTATTGCAAAACAATGCGATAGAATTTTGAGATATTTGGTAGTAGCATATTTTTTGCTATTGAAAATACAATTATAATATTGATGTAAACGATATATGGAACTATCTCAGGTAAACAATTTAGATTCACTAATGTGAAATCAAAAACTGCAAAGTTATTTGAAATGTACGTCTGGGAATTATTTCCTCAGGCAATCGGAGACCGGCTTCGTTCTTATTAGAACTCATCAGTCCTATATAGCCAGATTTGTAACAATTGTAATAATTTGTTTTGAAATAATGTTTCATTTAATATTGCTACATCCAAAACTTTTACAACAAAGTTTTACATTTTTAGTTTGTTTTTTTTTTTATCATGTCTTGCATATTTGCTGTAGCTTTCGTACAGTACATAATAAATCTACATATTATTTTTTTAAGCAACGACAAAGTTTTCACGAGGCAAAATTTGCATTGTTGATTAGTCGAAGCCTTAATTCTCTGAGCAATATATTTTTTGCATCACATACAGAGATCATAGAGAATATGATCAATCAATTATCATGATTTATCAATTACTTATAATATATGTAAAAATGCAGAATTTTTTCCGTTAAATAAATAAATAAATAAATAAAAATTCTAATGCTGTGGCATTTAATTCTTTAACAAATTATCATTCGAAGTGAAAACACTATCTCTCAAATAAAAAATTAAAATGAAAATATTCTGTATATGGAGGAATTTCTTGTATCAGAGTTTGATTGACATATTGTATTATGTGATTGCATTAGTGTATCATTAATTTTCTGTCTTTTAGTATTATAACCTATTTAAGCAATTGTTTAACGCCAATAAATTACTATTACTAATATTATTATTACTATTTCTTAATCTTACTGTTACTATTACTATTACTATTATTATTTCTATTGCTAGTAATATGAGTTATAAATGACAAATGCGGGAAATCTGTTACATATATTTATTCAGAGATTTCTTACATTATGCTTTAGAAAAGAATTAGTTTCATCTACGTAATAATATAATGTAATGTAATCCTAAAATTTTTTGAATCGAGATTTTTAGAATTTGTACAATTTTTGCGATATTTGCGATTTTTCTTTATCTTTTTATTCAGAAAAAGATGGAATTTCGTTTTTTCGCAATTATTCTAAAAACTCACGTTTACTATAACATTTTATAAAATGTATAAAATAGTACTGCTAATGAAATGGATAGAAAATTTCTTACATTATGCTTTAGAAAAGTATTACTTTTATCTACGTAATAATATAATGTAATATAATTATGAAAATTTTGAAGACGACATTTTTGTAATAAGTATTTACGATTTTGCGATTTTTCCACCCTTTTATTCAGAAAAGGGTGGTTTTTGCTTTTTTGCAATTATTCTAAAAACTTACGTTTATTATAACATTTTATAAGATGTATAAAACAGTACTGCTAATGAAATGGAAAGAAAATTTCTTACATTATGCTTTAGAAAAGTATTACTTTCATCTACGTAATAATATAATGTAATGTAATTATGAAAATTTTGAAGACATTTATGTAATAAGTATTTACGATTTTGCGATTTTCCACACTTTTTATTCAGAAAAGGTGGTTTTTCGCTCTTTTGCAATTATTCTAAAAACTCACGTTTATTATAACATTTTTAAAGTGCTGCTAATGAAATGGATAGAAAATTTTTAACATTATGCTTTATGAAAGTATTACTTTAATGTACCTAATAATATAATGTAATGTAATCATGAAATTTTTGAAATCGTGTTGTTTTTTAAAATGATGCCATTTTTGCGATATTTGCAATTTTTACAGTCTCTTTATACAGAAAAAGATGTATTTCGCTTTCTTTTTCACACTTATTCTAAAAACTAACATAAGAAGTATAAAATAGTAAGAATATAACTGCTAATAAAATGATAAACTGAGGCTCAATATATTTACTTATTCACAATTATTGCAATGTTTTTTTGCAATAAAATATTTAACCCCGAAATGGAATTCAAATTCACAAATTCAAACTTGCTATTCATACAGTTTATAATAAGGTGTTAAATCGCACTAACAAACAGCATATTTCCAATGCAACCTTGTTGTACCTTATAAAACTAATTAGCATATTGACGATGATTGTATTTGACCCTGATAGATCTTTACTTACAGTTCATGCCAAATAAGATGTCACTTTTCACATAAACCCGAAATCTCCCCCACTGGTGGAATTGGACCAATGAAAATGTATCCCAAAACTTGGGTAGCTGTTTTGGGCCTTAAAGCCATAAACCATAAAGCCAAGTTTATTCCTTTGATTCCTTTGAAATAAAGTATTTTGAAATAAGCAATCGCATTACTCAGGTACTTTAAGCTTACTATCGTACCTCAAAAAACGAGGATGCTCCAAGAGATTCGTGTGCATTTCTATTGACAAGTCCGACGGAGAGAGGAGGGACTTTGGTTTTACGTGAAAAGTGACATCTTATTTGCCATGGACTATACGGTACTATGTTATTAGAGATGTTTCCAAGTTACTTAAAAGAGGTATTTTTTTTGGTACTTATATGTATAAAGAAGTCATTAAACAACCCCTGTTGACCTGTACAACCCCTGTATAATGAAATCATTATACATCCCCTGTTGAATAATGAAATCATGATACAACCCCTGTTGAATAATGAATTACATTATGTTACCAATGAATGTATTATTTATGAGTCACAGATAAAACCTTTTTATTTAATTTTAAATTGTTAGAAAAGTATTGTGCATATTATAGGGATAGTACCGAGGGATATTGTACACATTATTTTTTTGGCTTTTTGTAGAAATTGAAAAAAATACATTTTCTGACAATTTTCATAATTAAACTACTTGACACTTTTGATATTTTGAAAAGAATTGTGGACTTTTTAACTCTTGATATTTTAATTGCATTTTGATTGCACTTGCACTTTTGCAAATTTTTAATATACATAAAATTTTCTGGTTTTTCAGTTTGTTTGGTTTGAGAAAGCCTGTATTAGGTATTTGAAATGTACCTTCTAATACGTTGATATCTTACTTAAAATTCTGAACACTTTACAAACCATAAAACTTTTGGACAATTTCTGAAACCATTATAAAATGTTGTGTAACTACAAAATTGAAAACTATTTGAAAATGCTGAAATTTTAGACATACATACATACATACGTACATACATATACCCTCACATACGTTACGGTGTAGAGGTAAAGAGAATGAAAATGCTCATAGTTTAGCATATTTGTATATTGTCATAATTATTTTCATAATATGAACAAGTTTTCTGCAATTTAACTAAAATTTTCGGGATTTCACTTTTCACTGAATGTTTTTTTTTTTCTAAACTTGCTACTGTTTTTGATATTTTGATTGAAATTCTTCACTCGTTTGATGGCATATTCTAGAAATTCTCATAATATATCAATTTTTTTTTTTCAATTTCTGAAATCTATGAAATTTTGTGTTTGTTGTTTTTATAGTTTTTGCACCTATATTAAGTATATGTAGCTTTTGTATATAATTAAAATTTCTGCAATTTTGTCGATATTTGGTTTCTTCAGCCTTTATAAAATTTTGTGTATTTGTTGTTTTTGTATTTATTTGTATACGTTGATATAATTAAATTGTCTGCAATTTTATCCATATTTAGTTTCTTCAACCTCATTGCAACTTGGTTAAGTTTTCCCAGACTAACTAGCATGTCTTCAGAAAATTAAAAAGCATTTCCGAAACATCTGAAATTTTTATCTGAAGAGTTTTTAGTTGCAACTTCTGATATTTTCTACACATTTTGTTTTGTACAAAAATTAATTTATTAAATGAACAAATACGGTATAAAGTTTTCCCAGAATATACAAAATTCCTATGTGACCATTCTGCGTATAAGTTTGGGGAATCCGGTATTAATATTAATAATAATAATAATAGTTTATTATTTCAAGAAATGTTTACAAAAATAACAGTGTTATTACAAACATAAATGAAATTGTGTCAAAGGAAAAGGAACTTATAGAAAAAATCGCAAAAAATAAACAATTTTAGACAACCCTACAAAAGTTAAGAAATATATCTCAGATTTAAATAATCATTAATGGAGTATGGTTCTGCGTTTAGCAATAAGCGAAATATAACTGAATATTATTATAATATTATACAGCTAAACTAAGAAAACACGAGTGACATTTAATATTCTATTATAATTATCGAAGTCTCTTTCAAATTCAGAAATGTTTTTAAACTCTTTTTTAATATATAATAAAATAATTATTATATATTAGCTACTCTGAAAATATCATCCACGGAAGTATAACTCTAGAATTAAAAAAAATGTAAATATTTTAATTACTGGTAATTATAATTCAGGTATAATTAGATGGATAATTTGTGAGCAGTTTATAAACCGACGTGTATATTTATTTGATTAGTTTCTTTGTCCAAAATAAGGAATAATTGATTTAAACTCTGTTATTTGTATTTACCTTCATGATTTGCTAATTATTCCGCAATAACTAAGAATTATTACTACTTTAAATTAAAGTTGCTTACATGTTATGTATTATTTTTTTACTTTATTGTAGATTCTTGGTGTAGATACAAATAAAGTAAATAATATGTTTTTATTGTTTTTTTCATTTTCTTTTTCTTCGAATAATATGTAACATTTTACGGAATTTCACTTACTTTTGGGACCTATTTTTTACAAAATCACTATTTACAAAAAACTAAATTATGTGGGTGTGTATGCTGGTGAATGTACCATGAATTTTGTTCGCACGATTACTCAAAAACCTTGCAGAAAATTTCGCTGCAACTTTATATTTAACCCGTTTGCAAGTTAACACTTTTGATAGGTATAAGGTAACCTCATTTCTATTAGTTTTGGACGAAAATGGAAAACCTGAAGCACAAGTTTCCCCCTTTTTCATGAATATTTTCTAAAATTGAAAAAGTGCTTGAAAAGTATTTGTCTAAAAGTTAAAGATATCTTAAGAAGATGATTATTAAGAATAATGTTTAACTTTTAGAAAAATATTTTTCAAGCACTTTTCAAGCACTCAATTATAATTGAACTCTACGAAATCTATGGTTTTTTGTGGGAATTTGTCTGTTCTTCGAATTCTGAGAATTGAAATAGTTTCTATAGTTGAAAAACTGCTGGAAGAGTATTTTTGTAAAAGTTAAAGATATCTTAAGAAGAAGATTTTTAAGAATCAACTTCAACTTATAGAAAAAAATATTTTTCAGGCACTTTTCAAGCACTCAATTATAATTGAACTCTACGAAATCTATGGTTTTTTGTGGGAATTTGTCTGTTCTTCAAATTCTGAGAAATTGAATATTTTAATAGTATTAACATTTATTCAGGACATAGCACAATTATTTACAATTATGTATTAAATAATTATGATGATGATGAACTTCATGATTTGATATATTATGATATATGGACTTTTGGTATAGACTTTAGTCTTTCGGCCCAATTAATATTTTATTAGTCTTATTAATTAATTTTATTTTAGACTGTATTACTTTGGTTTATAATAATTCAATTATTATAATTATGATTGCACTCTCAGTTAGTATAATTAAGTAACGTGGTGGCCACAACAGATTTTTTTAAGTTTGATTAATGACATTGTTCATATAACTTCCTAGAATGTGTTACGTACAGTGGTTTGGAATGTAAAATTGGACAATTTTAACATTTTTGTAGACAATAATGCAATACGTAGCGGTAGAACTGCTAGTTTGTTTCTCAGTGGTTAATCAACGTGGTAGCGATGAAAAATCAATTTTGGACCAAATTATATTAATATGTTTTCGAAAATTAACTACTAAAACGGATCTCTTATTATTTTTGCTTAAAATTTAAAGTGCTTGGAAAATATTTTACTAAAAGTTAAAGATAATTGAACTCCTGGAAATCTGTTAGACCTCACCCTTGACATGTGCTTAGAAAACTCCAGACCATCTTTTTTGAAGTCCAGAAATTTGCAAGGGGCATGTCTCTGAGTCTATTTCTGGACTTATCTGAATTTTAAAAAAGTCTGGCTTCCAACGGCTGAATTATTGCACTTCAATAGTAAATTTGTAAAGTTCACATAACATTTTTTTTACATTTTTTACATTTAGAAATTTCAAGATAAATATGCAATCATATATTCAGCGGTCAAGCAAAGAACAGTTCTACATTACAACTTCGGCATTCGAAGAGCGGCCGACGGTCAGAGGCACGTGAGCGCCAAAAGTGCCCCCTGCATTATTTATAATTCAGCAAATGAGCGAATGATGTGCACGAGAAAACAAAACCGGCGACCGCACCCTGGCATTGTCCGTCGAGAGCGAAAACATTCCCAATCGTAAATTACATTTTCGCCGGATTTGCATTGTCTGCACGTTCGCTGTTTGTTTTGGAAGTGCACCCGAGGACCTTCCATGTCTTCGCGAATCATCATTCCCTGCTGATTGATAGCATCAGGCATATCACCATGCAAATTTTGGTGCGCCCAAATGGCATCACGTCAACTCGAGGGATAATAGAATTTTGATGGCGATTCAAGATAAATCAGCTAAATAAATTGAACCGCTTACAGTTACTGGTGGCTTGTAAGGTACTTGACTTTGAGTCGAAAATTTTTGGCCAAACACATAAATTCACGTATGCCCATTACAGTTATCTAACGGTTAGCAAAGGCTTTGAATCACTGTACCATATAGGCTTATAGGCAATCGACGTTTAATTCTGTTTACATTTACAATGTGCTCTGATCATTGCTGTGATCTGATCTGATCTGATCATTGATCTGATCTGATCTGATCATTGTTCTGATCTAATCTGATCATTCTGATCATTTGATCTGATCTGATCTTATCATTGATCTGATTTGATCTGATCACTGATCTGAATTATCATTGATCATTGATCATTGATGATTGTAAATACAGAGCGCTCATTTTTTTTTATGAATTGTCATTACCATGCTCTATGATCAATTTCTTAGATTAGGCTATAGAATAATCAGTACGAAAAAAAACTCTATTGCCCTTGAAAGAATCAAACACGTGACATCCTCATGAATTACCATTTCCAAGCCCTATCATGGTCAATTTCTTAAAAAAGCTATGAAATAGTTATTTTCGGAAAGAATATATATTTCTCTTGGAAGAATCCAACACATGACATCGTCATCAATTACCATATATTCTAAAATTGAAACATCCAACAAATAAAGAAATAAAACAGCATTATAATCTCGAGAACATTAAACAACAAAACATGTTTTTTTTAATTATGATAACGTGTTTCATCAGTACCAAGGATACTGCAAATTTGACCTAAAAGTTGCATTGCTTTAAAATGTTCCAAATTATGACAATCTCATTGTATACAGCTTTACAACCAAAATTATGATTATTGAATGGGATGGAGTCAAGGGTTCTGTCCGCAGCATATTATATTTTTTTACAAGTTCATAGAATTTCGGTTGCGCTGAGAGCAAATTAACACCGCAAATACATACGTGTGCAATACACGATATATCACATGCAAAGGCTGTATTTAACGAGCGAATCATTAGTTATAATTACATTATTTGTCGATAATACTTGTTACGTAAGAGCCTCGAGGAATGCAGAATAAACCATTATTAATAAAAATGCATGAACTCATGAACACCGATGAAGCACATTTAAAAGATTTCGTAAAGATTTTCAATTTTCAATTGGATATCTATTGGAAATTGCCAATATTTTTTTTACATTATAATGTATGGGAGAATTAACAATTTGAGACACGCTCTTTTTTCTAAATGGAGGGTTTTTTAATTTTCATTATTGGCAACACTAGATTTAGTACAATTAAGTACATTTTCTTAGATTTTAGTACATTGCAAAATCTATGTGTGGTAGTACTTATTAGTATTTTTATTATTGTTATACCGGGTGTCCAAGATAAGGAACAACAGCATGGGGATCTCGGAAACCGTAAAAGTTACAAAGGCGGTTAAACTACAAAAAAGTTGCGCAACTTAGTGGTCAGTAATATTCATTTGAGAATACCGGAAATTTCCGCTTACTTTCGGAAATATTTAATAAAATCTGAACTATTGCAATTTCGTTTTTATTTTTCTCTGAAGTTATTTGAAAAGGTATAAGAAAACCTTTTGGCTGTTTCTTATTGCCATATTTTTAGCTCTACAAAACAGCGTTTACAAATTTTCAGTGCAACGTTTCGTTTCGAAGGAACCATCATCAACTTTATTTTTTTATATGGCCTGTAAAAAATGTTCACCCTGTATTAGATAGCATTTCCTATTACGAATTCAACTATTTATATTACAGTATGGTTTCTAATGGTTTTATTCACAAAAAGGTTTGAAAGAAAATTAAGAACCATCATCAATTCTTACTTATACAGTTAATGATGGCTTCTTCGAAACGAAACGTTGTACTGAAAACTTATAAACACTATCTTGTAGAGCTAATAAAGTGGCAATGAGAAAGTGCATTTTGTTTTTTTATACCTTTTTAAATAACTTCAGAAAAATATAAAAACGAAATCGGAAGATTTCAGATTTTGTCGATTATCTCCGGAAGTTAGCGGAAATTTCTCGTTTTCTCAACAGAATATTACTGACCACTAAATTGCGCAACTTTTATGTAATTTAACACCGTTTGTAACTTTTACGGTTTCTGAGATCCCCATGCTGTTGATCCTTATCTTGGACACCCTGTATATATGCCTAATTACTAATCTGTTAGTTGAGGTTATTACAGTTTTCGTCTATTAATATTAAGGTGCGTTATGTTTTTTTTTCCTTCGATTCAGCGATCCTTAGGTTTAACCCAGCAAAATTAAATTATATCTAATTAAATCTAGCCTAACCTAACCTGGCTGGGTTGGGTTAGATTAAATCTGATCTAATGTACGGGGCACAATGTTCAACTTTCTAATCATAGGGAAAGTTGGCTTTGTGCCCCGTACATTAGATTATATTTAATCTAACCCAAACCCACCAGGTTAGGTTATTCTAGATTAAATAATATTACCAAGCACAAAGTCCACCTTTCACTATGGTTAGATCATCTTAAATTCTGCTGGTACTACTTGTAGTTATGAATCTTATATTGTGTTAATTTCGACTAAGATTGACTATTTCAGAAAAATTACTTGAAATGAATTGAACACAATACCAAATTGAATCTAATGTAATGTTCCAAGCTAGTCCAACTTTCACTGAAGTCAAATCTTAAGATTAATTAGTACTCTTATGTGATTACTAATCCGCATGCAATGGATTATGTACATGGATTTGTTAATGGATTGTTAATGGATGAATTGAATTTAATGTAATGTTCCAAGCAAGTCCAACTTTCACTTAAGTCATATCTTAAGATTAATTAGTTCTCTTATTTGGTTACTAATCTTAACCTGTCGTAATTCAGATTAAAGCGAAAGCTTTAATTAAGTATTGTATACCTTGGTTTTTTGATTTTGTTTGTAGAAAGTTGAAAAATTTTGTTTTTTCAAATTTTCAACTCTTTTCAAATGTGCCAATGTTTATTTTTATTTTATTTTATTCTTTAATCACGTCTCCACTTGTACAGTGTATTTACATCTGCTAGTGGATGTGACAGTCAACATTAGAATTACTAATAATAATACTAAAAATACTAAAATACAATATAAAAATACAATACATAATTCCATTAAAAAAGTTCCATTAAATAAAGGTTTTTTTCTGAATTCAGATCCGTTTTTATAATTTTTTTGTTCGTCGTACCGTTTTCAAATGAGAACCCAAATAAATTTCGGACTTTCTGTCGGGCCCTCTTTTTTTGCAAAACATTCTACGATCGGGGCCCTTCGCCTTAATATTGGCTATTTCAAATAAGTTACTTCAAATGAATCGCATGTACAAATTTCAGATTTCATCTCTATAAACAATTCACAATAAAAGCACTATACTTCCTCATTTTCTCTAAATCTTGAATAAATATCTGGTCACATATGTACTGAATCAATTAGCTGCCAATTTACCGGAAACGTCTGAATGCCAGCTCATTCTGCCGCGGTGAATCAACGCAATTCACATGTTGAGTGGCGATGATTCACTCGCACTAATATGTGCGATAAACATGTGCTCGCGAATTATCCAAATCGCAATTAATTTGATAAAAAAAGCCTTCATGAGATTTAATGCTGCAGATATGTCTGCTTAGTGAATCTTCACTCGTCCTCGCAATAAGCCAAACGTTTGGCAGATGTTTGATCCGCAAGCATATGTTTCTAATGTCATGGCGGTCATCTTTTGATGTACGCCTCAATTAATATAAAGTGATGATTTCATTCACGCATATTGTAATGTTTTTTAAGGTTGAAGTTATCAACCTAATAGATTTATGGCTGCGAAATTTTATTCATCTTTATAGTTTTGTCTTGCTTGTTTAACTATTTTTGCTATGTCTAATTGCCTTTGCTAAGCAGTTATACTAGGACACTTGTTCCATATATTTATGGCTGCGAAATTTTATTTATCTTTATAGTTTTGTCTTGCTAATTTAACTATTTTCGCTATGTCTAATTGCCATTGCTAAGTAGTTATACTAGGACACTTATTTCATATATTTATGGCTGCGAAATTTTATATATCTTTATAGTTTTATCTTGAGTATGTAACTATTTTTACTATCTTTAATGTTGCTCAAATTAAGGTTTTCAATTATTCATTGTATTTTTGTGTACTTCCTTAATTTTTAATGTGAAAATAAAGGAAGTACAAAACAAAAATGCAACATTTTTACTATGTTTAATTGCATTTGCTAAGCAGTTATACTTGGATACTTTAGGAAATTTTATTTGTCTTTAATGTTATGTCGTTAATAAATGCTTAGTTAACTATTTTTACTACTATGGATAATTGCCGTTGATAAGCAATTATATTAGGAAAGTTCGTGTCTACAGATTTCACTTTGTCAGAATTATTTTTACTACTATGTCTAATTGCCGCTGCTAAGCAATTATATTAGGAAATTTTGTCTCTACAGATTTCACTTCGTCAAAATTCTTTTTAGTTTTTAGAAGGTAGTTTCAATTCTCTTTGTAAATGGTAAAATTACTTACGAAAAAAGTTAAATGTAAAGTTATGTACTTCATGGTTTTTTGTTGTTTGCCAATCTATTCACACACCTGCTCACACACTATTCACACACTATTTTTACTACTATGGCTAATTTTCGTCGATAAGCAATTATAGTAGAAAAGTTCGTCTCTAGAGATTTCACTTTATTCGAATTATTTTTACTACTATGTCTAATTGCCGCTGCTAAGCAATTATACTAGGAAATGTTGTCTCTACAGATTTCACTTCATCCAATTTTTTTTTAGTTTTTAGAAGGCAGTTTCAATTCTCTTTGTAAATAGTAAAATTACTTACGAAAAAAGTGAAGATATGTACTTTATGGTTTTTTTTATTGTTTGTCAATCTATTCACACACGTGCAATATTTCCCGGAAAGCTGTTAAATAATGAGTAACTCAATGTTTGTGGAAGTACATAAAACTTGTAATATAATAATACAATAAAATGTATGGAAAATACCCATTGTTTGCTATATATTCGTTTGCGAAATACTTATGATCTCATTTTTACATCGAGTAACGAAACTAGTTTCATTAATGCTACTAATCAATATTCTAGAATGTGATCATAACAATTCCCAAAAACAGCGGCTTTTTTGTGCAGGTCGTTGCCGCCTAAATTTTGTTTATCTTTTGTTTTATTTGATGCACGAGAAAATGGCAATTAAATTTGTATCAATGATGTTTTGGCCCGTATGGTAATGACAGTGGCAATGAACCAGTCGAAACTGTCATATCTCAATGTCATCATAAATAGAATCATGCAGAATATGAATTATGTATGACTGCTCGCGCGGTACAACTATATATCTGATATAGACGCGCGCAAACAAAAGGATTTACGCCGAGGAATCTGCCTCGAGCACGGTAAATTATATTACATTTTTATAGGAGCTTGTCATCAGATTGATTTCGCGGATAATTCGATAAACAGCTTTGAAAGTGTTTAAAATCAATCATTACAATAGGGAAAGTAAAAATTGTGAGTATCTCAATCACTTCTTGATTCCCAATTGCTCAACCATTCCATCTTCTATTAGAATCTTCCATGAAACTGTAATAGGCACTTAGTTTAGGTTTTCCCAATGGCTCAACCCTTCTAACTTATATTACAATCTTTCATGAAACTCTAATAGGCACTTGGTTTAGGTTCTTGATTCACAATTGCTCAACCATTCCAACTTCTATTAGAATCTTTCATGAAACTGTAATAGGCACTTGGTTTAGGTTCTTGATTCCCAATTGCCCAACCATTCCAACTTCTATTAGAATATTTCATGAAACTCTAATAGGCACTTGGTTTAGGTTCTTGATTCACAATTACTCAACCATTCCAACTTCTATTAGAATCTTCCATGAAACTCGTGTAATAGGCACTTGGTTTAGGCTTACAAATTCAAGGTTCCATTCTCGATCAGGCCAATATCACCTATAATACTGTGCAAGTAGGTAATTACTTTGAAGCAGATTTTAAGAAATACACCTTGCGATCGCAGAAACAACATTATAAATTATTTCAAACAGAATCTTCCGAGATATATTTTACTGAAGATGGAAAAATGTTGCATTCCTCGCGTAATAAAAAATCGCGAAAACATGATACAACTGTATACGGTTACACAATTTCCTGTTGGTGTGTTATGTAATATTTATATTTGCACTTTTCAGCGAATTGTTTTTTCTGGCATAAACCGGCATCACATTCTGCCACTAGCAAAACTGTACGGTTGTTAATCAGCACGAACTGCTAGCCAGATAAACAAGAAAGAAACAGCAAACAATTTTATCTAATCTAACCATCAGCACATTGATGCAAAATCATTGTTACATTTCGCGTTATTAAAATTAATATAAAAATCAGCAAATTACTATACCAGCACGCACTGGTGAAACACAAAGCACACACAATAGCGAGCTTCTGAGCCTCATCATTGCCTCGGCCTTGGCAGTGAATTGCCAGTATATCGAGTGCTGCTGGTGTTGCAATGTAATTATTGAAAAAAAATATGTCAGTATGTCAGGATTAGTTGATTTATTATTTATCAATAAAATTAGATTTCTAAACTATATGGGTCATTAACGTGTTTATTTGTTTGATTGCCGGTTATTCATGATAAAATTTATGGCGGGTGTTGGAGAGCGATTTATGTGCGCTTGTGAAAATTGCGGCAAGGTCTGAGCGTACAATACATATTTTTCATGTGCACACATGTATAAATGTCATGCGTTATTGCTGGGTTCATGGGCGCAATTTTCAATGTGGATTGCCCGCAGATGAAAACCATGTAGTACATATATCACGCTGGACGTGGATGGTAATGATAATTGGCACAATGTGGGTTCAATTAATTGTTTCCACAATATTATCATTGAATATGTCATGACAGTTTTAAAATTATTATACTTAAATTTACGTAATAAAAAAATAGATGGATTTCTGTGAATGTTATAATAGTTTTGGTATTATCATAAAGTAATTATTATGATCACAAACGCGGCGGTTCTGCTTATTTTCTAAATAATAGGAGTCATATTTTCATAATTTATATTCATTAAAAAGCAAATCAAAATATTAATGTATACATCTAGTAATCGACTTAATAACCAACTTATTTAGTATAATATTTCATTGACATCAAATATCTAGAATAATTGTCTAAATTAATGTCTAAAACACGTCTATGATTATTTTTATCTTGATGATAAGAATTGTTTATTTCCATCGGAATGTGTGATACGCAATATCCATCATTAGGCAGTATTTTCTGTGAAAAACTGTGACTGTAACTAATTATACTTAATACTTATTTAAGCAGATATTTTTTATTAATATAAATCGCTGTAATTATTAATTTTATTATTGTTTGATAAATTTCTTAAAATATGTTATAAAACAATCAATTAGATTAGGCATATGCAGAGAGAAATTGAGAAATTGAAACATATTATCACAAAAGTTAAAAGCCTTTGTTGATGTTTCATAAAAATGTATTTTTTTACACAAGTTAAGAATCACTCATCAAGTAGTAAGTAAGTTAGTAAGTAAGTAAGTAAGTAAGTAAGTAAGTAAGTAAGTAAGTAAGTAAGTAAGTAAGTAAGCAAGTAAGTAAGTAAGTAAGTAAGTAAGTAAGTAAGTAAGTAAGTAAGCAAGTAAGTAAGTAAGTAAGTAAGTAAGTAAGTAAGTAAGATTTTTTTAAATCTCCTTAATCAATATGTTTCACCAAGTGATTACCACACACACATTTAATTTAAGTTAGTAAGTATGTAAATAAACATCAGCAACATCTAACATCATAAAAATCATGAATATGGTTTTCCGCAAGAATATATTTTAATCTAAAAGATTTCATAACTCACGTCTTAGTAACTCTGTATATTTTTTCTCATGTTATACAAAATTAATTTCGTGTTAGCATATTAAATCTTGCATGAAAATCTCACCAGTCATCAGGCTTTCAACAGGCTGTTTTATTTTAGAATAGCGCAATGCGAGATTAGTGCCTTAATGTAGACTTCCTAATAAAATCTATTTGTGAAACGATCTTTCGTTATCATCAGTTATGATTAGATAGAGGTCATTGTTACGTGCATCATATCTAACGTATGTGCAAGTAAGTGAGTCATATCACCACAAGCTTATGTGACTCATTAATCATACATGTTAGCTCCAGGAATGATCACAGCAATAATATGTTTTACGATCAGCAATTACTGTTGACCTCTTTGGGCTCGTTCTTATGAATATCGGGAAGGGATTAATCAAATTAATAATGAAATGAATCACAAATCAAGAAATAATCTACTGAAGAAAAATCTGAAAAAATTAACAGATATTTTTGGACATAAAATTTTAATTATTTTGAATATTGTTGAACATAACGAACAAATAATAACATAATAATAATAATAATAATAATAATAATAATTTACGAAAATATATTTACGAATAAATGCAGGAGTAAACAAAAAATACATACTGAATTACAATTAATTAAAATTGATAAAATTAATGTTATTATTCAAATTCAGAATGAACATAACAAATAATAGAAATACATACACAATATGATAAATTTATAACTCCTTTCATTACTTTACGTGTAGTGAATGCCAGTTTTTTTTTTATATATATCAACAATGTTTTTATGCCGCTTTTGTCTGCTGAATTTTTCCATCAAGTGTATTTCCTGTATTTACATTCATTGCTTTAGTAAATGTATATGCTTTATGATAATTTTCCATTAATATTTCTTTTGCGTTAGCCTACTTCGTGATAATCGATTATATTATACACTTCTGGACAAAATTAAGGGACAATAGTAAAATTCAAAATAAATTAAAAACCAGATAACGACATTTAGTGAACCAAATAAATATACAAATGCATGTGTTTCCTAAGTGATAATCGATTATATTATACACTTCCGGACAAAATTAAGGGACAATAGTAAAATTCAAAATAAATTTAAAACCAGATAACGACATTTAGTGAACCAAATAAATATACAAATGCAAGTGTTTCCTAACAAATAATAATAATAGTGTTTAATAAACCTCAATTTATGAAAAATCTATTCAAAACATCTTATAAATTGGACAAGTTATTTTAAGTATATTTTGTGGTCCTTTAATTTTGTCTAGAAGTGTATAATACAACAATTTTCTTTATATTTGATCACTTATTTCTATTGGATTTTATATATTTTTTGTTTTCTCCTTTTGCATTTATTCGTAAATATATTTTCGTAAATTTGTATGTATTATAATAATTTTCCATTAAGACATTTATTATGTTAGCCTTTACTTCGTGAAAATCGATTTTATAACAGCAATTTTCATCATATTTGACCACTTATTTCTATTGGATTTTCTTTTATTTTTTACTCCTGTATTTATTCGTAAATGTAAGTATTTTATCGATTATATTTCCCAGGTTGTTTGCTACAGGATGTACACGGATTTTTATGAATTCTATTTTTTATTGATACATTTTTCTTATTGTACTTTTGTCTACTGAATTTTTCAATCAAGTGTATTTCCTGTATATCCATTCATTGCTTTAGTAAATTTATATGCTTTATGATAATTTACCATTAATATCTTTTTGCGTTAGCCTACTTCATGATAATCGATTATATAATACAACAATTTTCATCATATTAGATCACTTATTTCTATTGGATTTTCTGTATTTCATTACCTAAGATATCTATGAATTTTCTCTAGATTGTATATCTTATTCTAAAACTGTAATTATTAATAAAATTATTTTTATTTTTTCGCTGTGATTTTTCACGACCGTCTTTATGCAACTTTTTGTCGTTTTAGCATCCATGAATACTACACTATTATCCTCAATACGTATTTTACTATTTTTTGTGTTCTTTAGTCTGTTGATAAATATCTGTCTTTTTTGCCTTCCAGAAATTTCTTGGACTGGAAATTTTGATGATATTAATTAAAATATTGACAGAAACAGCTGAAAAACAGCTGAAACAGCTTATTGTGAAAACCTAAATACGTATTTTGCAATTTTTTGTGTTCTTTAGTCCGTTGATAAATATCTGTGTTTTTTGCCTCCCTGAAATTTTTTGGATTTGAAATTATGACAGTAATATTTAAAAATTTGACATTAATAATTAATGTATTGATAGAAATAATTGAATATTTGACAGGAATCATTGTAATATTGACAGTCTTAATTGAAATTTTGAACAGTGAAAACAAGTGTAATTTATGCAGTGATAAATAAAATTAATTTAAAAATTGTACATTATTGATTAATATATTGATAGAAACAATTGAATATTTGACAGGAATCTTTGTAATATTGACAGTCATAATTGAAATTTTGATGATATTAATTAAAATATTGACAGAAACAGCTGAAAACTTTATAGTGAAAACAAGTGAAATTTGTGCAGTGATAAATGAAATTTTGTTAGTAAACATTGAAATATTCTATATTTGTGGACTGATTATCAAAGTTTTATAGTACTAAACTAATTAACTTGGATATGACCCTACACATTTCGATATCTGTATCGATAATTGATTATTATATCATTATTTTTATTATTTTATTAATTGATTATGTTTTGAAAATGATAATAGAAATTTTGATAGTAATAATTAATAATTTGACAGAATAATTTAAATTTTGTTAGAAGTAATACAAATATTAACAATTATCATAGAAATATTGACAAAAATAATTAAAAAATTGACAGTAATCATACAAATATCAACAGTAATTGAAACATTGATAATGCTTTGTAGTCTTTTAAATTTGCCTAGTTTTGCCTTATTTGTTAATTTTTGTCACATTTGCTTATAATTTTACGCAATAGCTTGATGATTGAATGACCCCAATACAAAAATTCAAGAAAAAAAATCATTTTTTACCGTGATTACTTCGCCATTAATTATTTTCTAATTAATTACCGATTTTTTTTTTACCAAAAGTCTAAATTTAGTATGAAGAACTGTCATTGATTGATCTGATTGTTTTTCAACATTTTTGAATTTCTTTATTAGGCAATTGGTCAAGAACCTTTCTACATTTCTTCCGAGATTTCACCTCGATAACGATTTTTTTAAATATCAAAATTTAGATATGATAAGTTGAATTTATTGAGATTTAAGTTTAAATTTTCAATATGTGTAATTAACTACCGATTTTATTTACCATAAGAATAAATTTAGTATGAAGAAGTGACATATCTGATAGATTTTCAACCATTTTTGAATTTCTATTATTTCCTTTTTGATATTTTGTTCGAAATTTTGTAGAATCTTACAAAATTTCAAATGAGAGAGAGAGAGAGAGGGATTTGTTTTTATTATGTAATTGGTTAAGAACCTTCAACCTGGTTCTTGACCTGGTCAAGATCAAGAACCTAACCTCCATTTCTTTTGATATTTCACCACAATAATGATTTTTTTAAATATAAAAATTTAGAAATGTTGAATTTTATAAAATTTTAGTTTTACTTACTACATTTATATGCCAAAAGCATATTTTGTTCGAAATTGTGTAGAATTTTACAAAATATCTGATAAGGGATAAATAGACTGGTTTTTATTGCCAATTGGTAATCGACATGTCTGCCTTTCTTCTGATTCACTAAATTATAACTTGTTTTAAACATAGAAAAATAATTTTGATATGTAGAATTTCTTAAGATTTTAGTTTATTTTATCTTATGATTGATTTTAGCTTTTAATTGATTATTAACAATTCAGACAAAGGTAAAATTATATTTTGACTTTCGACTATTTTATAACGTCTGATTAAAAGTACAGAAAGCGCTAATGCCCATAGATTTCACAGAATTTCGATCTATTCATATTTTTATGTATGTTTCCAATTTTGTAATCCTTTTTTCATCTGAAATTGTACTAGAATTTTGAAATATTTGACTTTCGACTATTTTATAATGTCTGGTTAAAAGTACAGGAAGCGCTAATGCCCATAGATTTCACAGAATTTCGATCTATTCATATTTTTATGTATGTTTCCAATTTTGTAATCCTTTTTTCATCTGAAATTGTACTAGAATTTTGAAATATTTGACTTTCGACTATTTTATAATGTCTGGTTAAAAGTACAGGAAGCGCTAATGCCCATAGATTTCACAGAATTTCGATTTATTCGTATTTTTATGTATGTTTCCAATTTTGTAATCCTTTTTTCCTCTGAAATTGTTCTAGAATTTTGAAATATTTGACTTTCGACCATTTTATAATGTCTGGTTATAAGTACAGAAAGCGCTAATGCCCATAGATTTCACAGAATTTCGATTTATTCATATTTTTATGTATGCTTTCAATTTTGTAATTTTTTTTTCATCTGAAATTGTACTAGAGTTTTGAAATTACTAAACAAAAGTTAAAAATATTGAGCTAAAAATATAAAGTTAAAAATATTTTTTTTTTAAATGTAAAAAAAATGTATTTCAACTGATTTTATTAATTTTTAGATCAAAGTACTGAGTGATTATAGAGAAATATTTTGTAAAATGTTATCTAATTATTGCTGTGACAATAAGCTAATGTTTTATGAACTTACAAATAAATATAATAAGATACTTTATTCCACCCCACATCGGTCATTGTCTTTTCGTGATATAACCGGAACTAGCTATTGTCATGTCTGTGTTGGAAGTAATTGATGCATTGACCTACTTCGGAATCCATTCATTGTGAATCACAAAGCTATTACACCTATACCCAATTTACACTACCAGAATTTAACTGTAATCGCCTCCACATTTTATGATCACATTATAAATTCGATGAAACATATAGTATAAACGACCTTCATTTTTGATAATTACATAAATAGTTATATAATTCAATATACATGTGTAATAATAATAACATGTTTTATCAAGATATTAGCAAGGAAAGTATTAATTTTAATTCTATTAAGTATTTAAATGCTTATTTCAACTAAAACCAATTAATAGTATTAGTCTACTACAATCTGGTCATGCTCACTACTCATATACACTCATTACAATGAAAGACTTACGAATTTATGAACACAAAAATAGGATTGTACTTGGCAAAAGTAATAATTTGTCATCTGTAATTAATGCAAATATATGTATTTATACAAAAACTTATTGCATATTTATGATAATTGTGCATAATTCTCAAAATAACTAGAATATAAAGTCATAGGTCGAATATATTACATACTTATACAAATTTAGTAAACTTGTTTCGATAGTTTTGAATTAATATGACTTTACTATCGTTGACTGCAATATTGTCCTAATATTCAATTAATGCTACTATATTTTGTTAGAGTTTTTGGACTTTCATTGGCCATAATTAAAAATATACATGCCATTAAAGAATGAGTGCCCCACAAGAACTCTTAGGGAATAATAAGAGGTGAGCTGTGCTAGACAACTACATCTCTCTATTTGTCTTTCATATACCTACGGATGGCGAAGTAGTCATCACTTCGCCATATAATTGCTCATCATATCTTGAGAAACCTTCACATGTCAAACAAAAGATACACAATTTTCTGGAATACAATTACACAGAAATAATGCGTATCAAGATAATAAGAACATTGCTAGTAATCCAATAAAATTGCACTTTGCATGTGTTCTACAGGTTTATCTAACTATATATAATGCGTTTTTGCGTAAATGTAAATAAATCGCCACAATTATCTGAAGTGAACATTGTACTTTCATTCTTATTAAGTGAATCACGATACACATAGAACGTGAAATACATGCAATTTAATTTGCGCCCAATTTATAAGAGGAGTTTGTTTACTTGGTCATTATTGTATTTTATTGAGACGGTTTGAGATTTTCAATGAATTATAGTTAGTTAGTTAAAATCTTTATTTGCTATCGACCAGAGGTCTTTCTGCTTTTACAGTTATAGTTTAATTATATGTAGTTTGATGTATCAAATATTAAAATTAATAATTAATTCAAATTAAAAATATTAAATTAAAAGAGATACAAGGAACAAAAACAAAAAACATCAGATATGATGGAAGTGTAAATTGTGAAGTGTGTATATGAATGTGAAAATGAGATATGTCAGGCATTGTATGATTCGTATAGGGTTTTGAATGGAATGGTCCGTTTGGTACGTCGTGTGGTTCGTGTCAAGTATAATGAATAATATTTCATGGCAAGTAATAGTTTCGCTAGTGACAAAAAATATATAATAGTTATATTGTATTCTAACCAATATGGCTATATGATGATCGAAATTTAAACCGAAATAAAATAGTGATGATAAACTTTCTGAACTCATAATCATTCATCGTTTATCTTTATGTGTGATCAGCTTCCAGAATCCAAAACTCCAAGAACTCCCAAGAATTTCACAACTCCAAAAAATTGTTATCTTGTAAATTTTCATGACTAATTCAATGCTATTGGAGCCAATATTTATTGCCTATGACATCAAGGCATTAACGGGATAGCCTCACGCTTGGCGAATTTCGCTTGTAGATTTCTTCGAAGTGTCATAAAATAATAGGCCACAGGTCGCAAAATCCTTGAATACCTACCTCACTAAGTGACTAAACCGCGAGTTATCTTCGATTGCTCACTAGAATTCCGCGAATGGAGCCGCCACGCGTCTTCCAAATCCGTAGGAGTTCCATTCAAGCCTGCCCACAGGTGCACGTATCGAACTCCATCTCTGCGGCCAAAGGTCAATCACTACTGACCGCGCGCAATTTTTTGCCCAACGAGACCTGGTTTCTTGATTCTTGCGTCCTCTCTGTCGCGGATTAGATAACCAGTTATATAACCGCTAGTAATTTATGGTCGCGGATGACTAATCCCGAAACCATAACGCATTGTCATGCCGAAGCGGAGAAACGTGGTTACGACAAGGGAGAAAATTGCTTTCTAAGCAACGAAACCACCAGACCACGCCGGTTTTTCACAGTCGCCGAAAGTGGATCTTGGGCAAGGCCGTTGCCCAATAAATCCGAACAAACAGAGAGATAAGATAATGGATAACGGTGAATAATGGAATCGTGCGCGTATCGTGGGCGTAATTTCTGTTTTCTCATTGCCTCACCCAGCCATTTCCAGCTCGAGGATTGATAAGTAATTAGCAGTTAAGATTTATAACAGCCATGGCAAATATTTGGTTTGCGGTCGTAACTTGCGGCGTTATCAGGTGCTTTACTGACGGCAAACATCAAGTAATTTGTTATTCGTGCGTATCTTCTTGTGCACCGACACACATCTGAATTCCAGATGTTGTTTCTAATATTAGCAAATTGCTCATTACACACAGCTGCAGATAGGCAGCCACACCACCTAATACATTAGAATATCAGAACAATACATTAGAAATAGAATATCACACGCTAATGGATCAAAATAATAAGTTGTAGTATTATGTTGTTAAAAATTTGCATTCTGTATAATGAAAATGGCACTAAACACCTTTGAAATATATTTGATTTCAATTTCTTTTTTTCAATTTTTTTATTTTGATTATTTAATTTTTACCACCTTTGACCACCTTGTTTTTTTTCTAAATCCATAGTTGGGGTTATATGAGAAGATTTTTCTGAAGAATATATATGAATATATAATGAACATGGCACTAAGCACCTTTGAAAATGACCACCTTATTTTTTTTTCCTAATCCATAGTTGGGGTTATATGAGAAGAATTTTCTGAAAAAGTGTATTATGATAGAATCATTTTTTTGGATCACCTGAAGAACAAATTTGAGATTGAACATACTCGTCATAGATCTCCTATTAAGTTTTTGTTCGAAATTTTACATTTTCTCTACTCTTATTTGAAAGCCATAAAATGAAATTTGTTCCATGAAATCCAAAGAGCCTTTATAATGTGCCATTAAATTGGAACACAATACTAGATAATGTTGCATGTGAGGGTTGTCCTTGACGATATCTAAAACTGAATTACTTCATTTCTCAATTGTCAAATTTTAAATTTTATGTATTTGGTTCTGACCACTTCAATTATAATGCCAATTAAAGATACAAATATAAATAATAATTAGCGGTACTGATGTTGCTAACTATGATATGTGATAGAATTGCGAATTAAATCACTTGAGCAAGTCTAGTCAGACAAATGTTATAAAAAAAATCTAAATAATAACAGATTCAAATGTATCCTGTATAAACCAGGGTTGGAATAAATCATGATTAAAAATAAAAACCAAAAATCAATGATTTTTAAACAAAATCAAATGAATCATGATTTATTTGGTTTATTTTATTCTTTATATTTCTGATCAGTTTTTGCATACAAATGATCTGTCTCCTTTAAAGAATCCTTTTTTTCAAATTTGTCAAAGTATCAAAACGCTTTCAAAATTTATCTTTCAAAGTTTGAAGTTCATATAAATTAATTGTCATAATAAAGGACAGCTGCTACCTTAGAACTTCTCCTGTATGACGTTTTGTAAGTTCCTATATATTTCTCCTCTCATCACATGGCCAAGGTATTGCAGTTTTGTTGTTTTAATATTGTTTAGCGCTTTATTTTCATTCCTTCTTTACTTATATAGAAAGTGCTGTATAATAATGATCAGTTTCTATAACAATTGTTTTATCTTTGCAGTTGTATCTGGCCCAATATGGATACATACCAAAGACGAAATTCGCCTCCAACAACATAATCGACGAGCGGAAATTCTCGGACGCAGTCTCCGACTTCCAGAGCTTCGCTGGACTGAACGTCACAGGTTCGTACCTCGCTCGTATGTCATTGTCGCGAAAATCACTGTAATCCGCGGGCATTGTGCAAGGAATATGCGGGTTAAGGCCGTGCTGATGAGCCCGAGCACGCCAATGTCAAACGCGGAAAGAAGAGGAGGTTGAGGATGGCAATTTAGTTCCTAATGCGATATTTTGTGATGCGATAATATCGATATTTACGTTTTTGCAGGAGAGTTGGATGACGAAACCGTGAAAACGATGAGCCTTCCTAGATGCGGAGTGCAGGATAAAGTTGGAGCCGGCGGCGATTCAAGGTCGAAACGTTACGCTTTGCAAGGTAATGCACCAAATCATTACTAATAATAGATAATAATAATAAGGAAAAAGAAGTACAAGAATTATAATTTCCAACCATGTTCATTGTACTGGTAGTGATTAGATCTACGGAATCTTGCTTTAAACTGAATAGTAATAGTAATAGTAATAGTAATAGTAATAGAATAGTAATAGTAATAGAATAGTAATAGTAATCGAATAGTAATAGTAATACGCTTAGTAAAAATAAAGAAGAAACGAATAATAATAACAGCAATAATAATTATGATTGAATATTGAGTAAAGCCCATTTGTGGATAAGCAGTCCAATTGTCCAGTCTTTGTTTGATGGGTAGAATTTTGATGATCTTGTATTAATTTATGTTTGATATGTTATGAAGATGATTGTCCTTGTGTCTTAGTTTGGTGAGCAGTCTTAATGTCTTCCGTTCAGTACATCCGTAATTCGTTTGCAGGTGTTTCTTACATTTTCAGTATGATCTGGCAGTAGTCAATCAAGGGCCTGCAGATGGATTTATATATTTTTATTGCGGTACTAATGGATTTTATATGGCGTAAATTTTAGAATTGATGAAGAAATAGATAAAAATAAATAATAAATAAAATATAGAAAACAGATGAAAATCGCACAGCGCCCGAAAATTTTTGAAGATCAAAATTCTTCAACATCGAAGTACCATTTTGCTTTGCAAGGGAACTAAAGCTAGTGATCCCATGTGCTATTAAATTATGGGCGCACGTTTAAAAGGCATAAAAGAAGCAATGACAATAGACGCAAAATTCCGAAACGTGGTAATTAGCCACAGCAATACAAAATGTCATTCTGTCATAAACAACAAACAAAATTACCTCAGTCTAATTAAAAATTGAGTCTCTAATTGCCATTACTGAAAATTAACAATATTCGAGCAGCCAGCAGTCAGAACCTATTTCCTGCTGCAATGAGATCGCATAACGGGAATGATTGGCGCTGTGAGGCATCAATGGATTGATGAATTGGAATGGTGCTTGTGCACTGGCTGTGTGCCTACTTTAGGATGCATGGTCCATTGCGTTTGCCTCATGAATGCGTTTTGTGTCTGGCACATGGTGCACGCATGTACCACATGCAACATGCAAAAAACGTGTGAATGTTTTCAATTGTGGGGTTTTTATCGTTTATGTAATGTGGCAGAAATCGAGGCTGGTGATTTTGCCAAGTCAAACGATTTAAGTGTGAAATTGTGGGCAAAAGTGTGCCTTCGAAATTGGTATTTTAATGAAATCGGCAATTTAGTGATTGATTTAAAAGTTATGAGCAATATAGGTCAAATTCAACGAATATGAGGCTACGTCGAAATTGGATTCATTTTCTATGTTACTAGACTGGAACAAATGTGCTTCTTTAGTAAGAGCGTTTGTTTTCTAGATACTTGCGAAAATAAATGGGAACGGGATCCCGTGTACAGTCACTGACTCTGGGAATGACGCGTTCGTCCATCCGAGCAGTCTGCCATCTTTGTCTACCGTGCTTCTACCGTGCAGGACGAGACAAGGATAGCAGATGGCGAGGTCTTATGGATGCGTCATTCCCAGAGTCCATGGCTGTACATACTGTTGAATAATTATGCGTGCACTTGATATGAAGCTACTAGGTATTACACCTCACACATTTTAAGTCTGATAGATCGCTACTAGGCGACGATAATTGGTCATAGAAGCAAAACAAAATTGGTATTAAATAAGTAATAATAATATAATTCATTTTTGTATAATGCATATGACGTCATTCTACAAAAAAAATCTATAAAATGCAAGTTCTATTCGTTTGGAGGAGAACTGGATCAAGTTTAAGAAGCCCGATGTCTATGACACAAAAGAAAAATGATGAAAATGATAAATAATAATATGAAAAATTTAAAGGACTATAAATACTAAACAATTATTATATAAAAATATATAATAAAATATGAAAAATATTTTAAAAAAATGATGTTTAGTAGATTGCTACTTGGGGACGATAATTAGTCATAAATCCAGAAATATTGCATCGTATTAAATAAATAATAATAATATAATTAATTTTAAATAAATCAAAGGACGTCATTCTACAAAAAAAATCTATAACTTGCAAGTTCTATTCGTTTGGAGAAAAACTGGATCAAGTTTAAGTAGCCCGATGTCAATGACACAAAAAAATGATGAAATTGATAAATAATGATATGAAAAATATAAAGGACTGTAAATACTAAAGGAATATGATTTATAAAAAAAATATGAAAAATATAAAAAACAAATTTCGATACGTAGTAGACAGCTACTTGAGAACAATAATTAGTCATAAATCCATAAATATTGCATCGTTAAATAAATAACCAGATAATAATGTTTTCGTGTAAAGATTTTGCATTCTCAGATTTAACAATTTAAAATTTTCACATAAATTAAATAATTGCAAAATTATATTATATTTAAAATTGTAAAATTGAAAATGTGTATTTGGGAATTACTTCTGCGGACAACTAGAGGTCGATTTCGGCCTATTCGGGTCTCATCAGTCCAATGAGTCTTTATAATTCCTAAAAGCTCATGAGTCGTATTCATAAATGAAATTGTGATATTGATGTGATGCACATTTATAATATAATAATGTGTTTCGTGTAAATATGCACTTTTAAATGACTACGGCTTTACTAATACGCCAATAACGATTCATTGTTCCTTGAAAACGCATTCTTCGGAAACAATGTACGAAATTCAAAAATAATGCAAACTTATTACGAATATTTAAAAAAAAAAACAATTTTTTGATAAAAAGAGAGAATAAAATTAAAAATTACAATATTATCTTTAAAACTTTCCTTGCTAATATCTTGATGAAACATTTTATTATTATTTTAAATGTTTATTATGTATAATTACACTTGTTTTGTTTCATATATTTTGTCACTTTCCTGACACGTGTTTCAAATTGCTGAAACAGTCGTTTTCAAATCGTTTGAAAACGGCCGAATAAGCTGAAACACGTGTCAGGAAACTGACAAACTATATTAAACAAAACAAATTTAATTATACATATTAAACATATTTAATAATAATAAAATGTTTCATCAAGATATTACCAAGGCAAGTTTTAAAGATAATATTGTAATTTTGAATTTTATTCTCTCCTTTTATCAAAAAATTGATGACTCAAAGAATTAATCTTTACAAGAATTCGTTTGAGATTGTTTTTTTCAGGAATTTACTTTCAAAGAGCTCGTTGATTAGCAACATAAACTTATAGTTCACCTCCAGAAAAAATGTTCAAAAAAATGATCACTCAAAGAATTAATCATTACAAAAATTCGTTTTCAATTGATTTATTTTCCAAGAATTTGGTTTCGAAGAGCTCGTCGATTAGCAACATAAACACATATACCTTTTCAAGTTCAAATTGAGACCAATCAAGTTCAAATTGAGACCAATCAATCTCAAATTGATGCCAATCAAGTTCAAATTGATACCAATCAATTTCAAATTGAGACTAAACAAAATCAAGTTGACACTAAATAATATCAAGTTGAGAGTAAACAAATGAAATTGATATAGTTTAGTGTCAACTTGATTTTGTTTAGTCTCAATTTGAAATTGATTGGTCTCAATTTGGAATTGATTGATATCAATTTGAACTTGATTGGCCTCAATTTGAAATTGATTGGTCTCAATTTGAACTTGATTGGTCTCAATTTGAACTTGAAAAGGTATAGTTCACCTCCAGAAATAATGTTAAAAAAATTGATCACTCAAAGAATTCATCATTACAAGAATTAGTTTCCGATTGATTTATTTTCCATGAATTTGGTTTCGAAGAGCTCGTCGATTAGAAACATAAACAAATAGTCCACCTCCAGAAACAATGTTCAAATAATTGATCACTCAAGAATTAATCACTACAAGAATTAGTTTTCAATTGACTTATTTTACAAGAATTTGGTTTCGAAGAGCTCGTCGATTAGCAACATAAACATATAGTTCACCTCCAGAAACAATGTTAAAGAAATTGATCACTCAAAGAATTAATCATTACAACAATTCGTTTCCGATTGATTTATTTTCTAAGAATTTGGTTTAGTGGTGGAAACATAAACATTTAGTTCACATCCAGGACTATAACTACTTCCGGTTGAAATCCACTACAGCAAACCAATTGGTCAGTTGGGTCATGCTGAACACCTGGGTCATGCAGTTTATATTTTATTTGGAAGGAATTTTGATGATATATCTGCAAAACTAGTATAATCATGGATGTTCAAAACTTTGTGCTAATATCATGCTGTATTTGATATATCCTGGATTTAGTTAGATTTTCTGCAAAGGTCATTATAAAACTTTTTATAAAATTTTTGAAAATTATGATATTACGTAAGGAATTTTGCAATTTACTAATTGAATATTTGGATTTTTAGGTATAAAGTATTGTGTAAAAGTGTGCAATTCTCTAGATTTTTTCATTGAAGGTTAATTTTTAAGGTAGTTTTGGTTCGCTTCACATTTTTTTTAAACAGGGTATATGTAAACTCTGTTCCGCACAAGTTTTTATGCACTGTTCACAGTTAGGTAAAGTGATACTTTTTAGCACAAGTGCGTAAAAAATTATATTTTTCTTCATTTTCTTCTTCAGAGAAAAACCATGTCTTCAATAAGGAAGGTTACTTCCTTTTTTATAAACCTATTCATTTTTCCTATTCAACTCTGTTCCGCACAAGTTTTTACGCACTGTTCACAGTAAGGTAAAGTGATACGTTTTAGCGCAAGTGCGTAAAAAAATTATTCTTTTCTTCATTTTTTCTTCAGAGAAAAACCATGTCTTCAATAAGGAAGGTTACTTCCTCTTTTATAAACCTTTTCATTTTTCTCCAGTTTGTTATTTAGCTTATGGTATGGCTTATGGTCTAATAACTTTTGTTCTTGTCCAAATATCCAAATATCCAAATATCTTTATGCTTCTTGGAGTATTTCACCATCACTATCAGTCACTATCACTAAATGTCCAAATATCTTACTGCATCTTGGAGTACTTCACTATCACTATTGGTCACTATCACTATGGTTGCGTTTGTCATTTCTAGCACTATAGTATGTGTCGCAGTCAGCAGATACACAGATCATCTGACTGTCAGTATGTGTTAGTTCATTTAGCGTTAACCAGGGTGCACCACGAGGAGGCGAACTAACTTTACACCCCATTTTCTCCAGATAAATAAAAAAAATGATATTGGCAAGAACTAATATTTAAACATATGTTTTACTAGGACATTGCGCCAAGTAAGTTTTTACGCACCGTTCACAGTGCGTAAAGTGATACTTTTTAGCACAAGTACGTAAAAACATCAACTATGCGTAAAATAAGTTCACTCACAATTCATTCACTCGCCAATCTAAAACAAAAATGTATTTTGCATCAAAGTTTAGCTGTTTTTCATAAAAGTTGTAGAAAAAAAATACATATTTTGATAAATAAATAAATCCGGGACACAACATTTTATCTCATTTTTAAATGGAACACCTTGTATATTCTTTAATTTTTGGAATCTGCTTCATGTGAGCTTTACAAATCAGTTTTTTCTGAAAATGAAATAATATACAAGGTGATCAATTTAAAAAAGAGACCAAATTTTGTGAAAACATAGTAGTGCTTCATTCTGAATTTAATATGGATTACCATAAAGTAAAGGTCTCAACCATCTTGATGATCTTATGACAATGTTTATGAAGTGGAATAAAAATCAAATTTTAACGAACTTTCGGAATAAACTATTTTCAATTACGTAGTCCATTTTGTTGAATGTGTAACAAAATTTTAGATTTTTTAAATAGTTCAATAATTTCAAAAATGTGTGTGAAAGTTTTTATGAATCAAAATACCCAAAGTACCTCAAAAAGGCGGAAGTCGACAAGGAGCTGCAAAGGGCATTCAATGTTAATCTTAGAAATCTTAGAATCTCAGAAATAGTAGTAGTACAATCTGTATTAGACTATCGAGCTATGAATTCCGGCGTTTGAATCTTACTTATTGAATTTCGTATTTTGATGTTGATATTATTATGATGAAATTATAAATTCTCTAGAATCTCTTCCAATTTACACATTTTAGGTAGCAGATGGAAGGTCAAGAACCTCTTCTACAGGATCTCAAAATACCCAAAGAACCTCAAAAAGGCGGAAGTCGACAAGGAGCTGCAGAGGGCATTCAATGTTTGGGCCGACTACACCGACTTGTCTTTCTCACCAGGCACTTCCCGAGTGCACATAGACATCAGATTTGAGTCTGGAGAGCATGGTGATGGAGACCCTTTCGACGGACCTGGAGGAACCTTGGCACATGCCTATTTCCCTGTAAGTAGATAATGGGGGTCCAGAGTTAAAATGTTTTCTTCGATCGCAGATTTAGAGAGACATATAAAACCATACCTCTTAAAATCATTGATATTAGACAATGATTTCTGATAATTAGATTACAGAATACTAGATTAGACTGTTTCTGTTATTGAACAGGAGATAATTGATTCCACATGACGTCCACGATTCCAAACGTAGTATCTATTATAAATACATGAATAACTACCAATTAAAGCAATAGAAGATCGAACTTTAGAGTTTTAATTGATAAATCTGATTTAGGATAGGCATTAAATTATATATCGATAGGTAAAAGCTCAACCATTGCATGTACAAAATAAAATTTTCTCGATAAAAGCTTAATATAGTTCTAGTGTTTGTATTTTTTGCCCCAATTTATAGATTTGGATTCTAAAATTAAGGCCTTTCGCCATTTCACTACACTATTGTAGGACAAAATGTAGGACAACTGAGGAAACATATGCTTATATCCACAGTTTGTGAAACAACTAGCTTACCTCAGAGGCAACACTTCAGCGGGAGAAGTGAAATTAATTTTGATATAAATGGACATACAATTGTTGTGCTATGACCCATCGACTTCTTCTTCTGTTATATTTTCTCCCTCTTCTTTATCTGCTTCTGTTCTATTTGTCTCTTTGTTCTCCTCCTCTTCATCTTCTGCGGTTCCCAATAGTTCTTTAAAGTATTCCTTCCATCTTTCTGCTATTTATTTTTCTTCCCTTAGTACTTCTCCGTTTTTGCTTCTTCTTCTGTTATATTTTCTCCCTCTTCTTTATTTGCTTCTGTTCTATTATTCTCTTTGTTCTCCTCCTCTTCATCTTCTGTGGTTCCCAATAGTTCTTCAAAGTATTCCTTCCATCTTTCAGCTATTTATGTTGCTTCCCTTAGTACTTCTCCGTTTTTGCTTCTTCTTCTGTTATGTTTTCTCCCTCTTCTTTATCTGCTTCTGTTCTATTTGTCTCTTTGTTCTCGTCCTCTTCATCTTCTGTGGTTCCCAATAGTTCTTCAAAGTATTCCTTCCATCTTTCAGCTATTTATGTTGCTTCCCTTAGTACTTCTCCGTTTTTGCTTCTTCTTCTGTTATATTTTCTCCCTCTTCTTTATCTGCTTCTGTTTTATTTGTCTCCTTGTTCTCCTCCTCTTCATCTTCTGTGGTTCCCAGTAGTTCTTCAAAGTATTCCTTCCATCTTTCAGCTATTTCTCTTTCTTCCCTTAGCACTTCTCTCTTTAGCATTAAACTTTTAGCATTAAATAAAACAATTTTCTTTCATCTAGGTATATGGAGGTGACGCTCACTTCGACGCAGCTGAGAGCTGGACGATCGACACCTACAAAGGCACCAACTTATTCCAAGTAGCTGCCCATGAATTCGGGCACTCCTTGGGCCTTAGTCACTCAGATGTACGCCAAGCACTTATGGCTCCTTTCTACAGAGGATACGAACCTTACTTCGTATTGGATAGAGACGACGTCGAAGGCATACAAGCTTTATACGGCAAAAAAACCAAAAAGACACCAACACCGCGTCCGGCAGCGCCACCCGCCCACGATGACGATGATGATGATGATGATGATAACACGTCGCGTGGCTCAAACAGTCCCAGATCAGATAGCTCGCTGTGCAAGGATGCCAAATTCAACACGATCTTCAAGTCTCCAGAGGGGAATACCTATGTGTTCAAAGGTGATAACTACTGGCAACTTAGTGATGATGCTGTGATGTCTGGGTATCCCAAAGCCATTTCCAAGGGATGGCCAGGACTACCCGGTAACATCGACGCAGCGTTCACCTACAAGAACGGAAAGACCTACTTCTTTAAAGGAAAGCAGTACTGGAGGTATGCCGGCAGGAAGGTTGACGGGGACTACCCTAAAGAAATTTCTGAAGGCTTTACTGGAATACCTGATGATATTGATGCTGCTACTGTTTGGACAGGAAATGGAAAGATCTACTTTTATAAAGGTATGCAATTCAACATGTCAATTACATATTTTATATTGCCTAAGGTAGGTACATAAATGTGATCTACCACGAATAGTTGATATAATCTTATGACTTGCTCTACAAATATTAGAACCCTTACGCCATTTTTAGGTGTTCCAAACTCTTCATACAGTTTTACTTCATCTAAATGTTATATTGTTATAATTATTGTTTGGTAATAAAATATCTTTATTTGTAGGAAGTAAATTCTGGAGGTTCGATCCAATGCAAAGGCCTCCAGTGAAAGCTGGATACCCGAAACCTTTGGCAAACTGGGAAGGACTGCCCAACCACATAGACGCAGCTTTTAAGGATAGCAACGGCTTCACATACTTCTTCAAGGATGGAGCTTATTACAGGTTCAACGATCGTGCCTTCCAGGTGGACCTGACGAACCCAGCGTTCCCCAGATCTACAGCTCACTGGTGGTTCGGATGCAAGGAGGCTCCTAGGGGCACGTTAGGTACCCATAACTCGAGGGGCTCACTTACATCCGGGGAGAGCGATGGCAGCCTAGGCTATGGCGACACCGACGCAAATTTAGATGCAGGTAGGATGTCGTTATTCTTACAACTCTCTACTCTAATGATCATTAATTCTAGTAGAGCCCTCCTTTATTTTCCGATTCTAATTTAGTTAACAATTAGTAACAATGACTAATTAAACATTAAAACCAATTAAATCGCTCTCCTCTAAAGTATGTATTTGTTCCCGATTTATAACACTAAAGCACTTACAGCACGTTGATAACCTATCACTATAATTGAGTGTGTTTTATGTAGTATATATTACTGTTATTGTTACAAACTATTTAATATTTGTTACGTCAATAACTGTTCTATGTACATTATTGTTTTGCTTTATGCAGTTAATCATTTTTCACGCACGTGCTACTAACACCCCACAACTTCACGCTTTACATTAGTAGACAATAGTTTATTACATGTTTAATATATATAATATACCAACTTAATCGAATTAATTTGCTTAAACATTATGGAGCTAACTAAGTTAAACAATTAAGTTGGTAGCTTTAGGGAGTCATCAGAAGCTTTAATATTTTTTGCGTGTAGTGTTACGTAGACTTGGTTGGTCAGTTTTTAATGTCGGACACGGCTACATTCCAGAGTCCTACTACCACCGACATGCAAGACACTGAGAGTCCAGCAAAAATTCATTCAAGTATGTTCCATGTTCCATTATATATATTTTTTTATAGTTTACCTTCGTAGTTTAGACTTACCACGCGAGATGGTTCATTACTTTACTCATCATAAAATACTAACCGAAATTGGTGGCGTTTTCAAATAATCTATTTAAAGTAACGAACCGTGCTCGATGTTCACGTTAAATCATTACATCACTCACGCTTTCCAAATGTCTCGTTATCGTACATTTGCTTCACGTGATTCTACTATACAACCATTTTACTTGAGGAGTGCACCCATACAACTAATACTAACTATTAAAATTAACCGGTTTTAAATTTTAGACCCGCACCACGGTGGTTCAGGCAGGAAATCGCCCAGATCTGGATCTCATCCCCTGCTGGCATCAGTGTGTTTAACTACAGCAGCAACAGCGCTGCTGGTATATCTTACATCTTCATAATAGTATGGAGCAACTTAAATCAAATTTAGTCTCAGGGCATCGTTTTATAAATGGTGCCACGAGACAAAGACTATTGACTGATTACGTATCCTCAAAGGCAACATTTTGGTGTAAAGGTTGCCGGAAATTGTGCCTATTCGAACCAAAATGGGAGACTCTCCGTCGGCCAACAGCCATAAGGGTTGGCTAATTGCGGTGCTGACAGGCTTTCACTGCGAGGGAGCCCCCCTCAAAATGGAGTTTCAAATTCTCTGCTGTGAATTACAATAGTGTGATGTCCTTATTAGATACTTAAGTGAAACTAATTGTAATTATAACAAATCTAGGTTTAGCTGTGCGTCTTGTTTTCTCTTGTTTTATTATTTTTTCCTTTTTACATGTTTAATATTTAAATATCTCATATTATTGTAATTTATTGTATCGGGACCAAATTATGCAAAAGTGAATCCAGTCTATCTGCGTGTTGGTCTAAATTCTATAATCATGCAGCAATAACTTATGTATATTTCGTCTTTTGTAACATTTACCATAAAGTATTTTTTAATAATGTTTATTGTTAATTCATTCATTTATCCCTTAACCATAATATCCCTTTGCCTCAATAAGTTTTTTCGTCTCAACTGGATAATTGGACCACTATTTTACAGTGTTATTCATAAAAATTTAAACCGTGGTTTTACGAAGGTTTCGCAGTGTTTCACAAAGGGTTACCAAGTTAACTAAGATTAAACCACCGTTAAACCGCGGCTTAAATGTTTATGAATAACACTGGTATTCTCTATATTTCTGTAATTATTACTGAGGTTGTGAAAAAATCGGAAGATATTGATATTTTTCCTTCAGGGGTTTATAAAGAGTGATATACAGGGTATATGAGTATGGATATTTTAAAGTATTATACCTCCAGGGCGATTTAAAGGCAATACCTCGAAAATGGTTTAAAATATTTTCATGAAGTAATAGGAAGATGGGGGGCATGTTAAGAAATATTTTTCGCATGGATAGCATTTTGATTTTTCTTGAGGTGTAATTTGTATACAGGGTGAGTTTTTTAAAGTGTTACAAAGCAATATCTCAAAAATGGTTAAAAATGATTAAAAATACTTTATTAAACTCCCCGAATTTTCTCACCCTGCACAGCCCTGAAAAACTCATCCTGTATACAAATTACACCTCACGAAAATTCAAAATGCTTTTTCTCTCTTGATTTACAGGTATACTGATATGTGATTATCCGTCTGCGTGATGTTATATTTTGTGCAATAGTTTAACTTTCGATATGTGACGATAATTAACACTTTACACAATACCACTCTACCAACAATACCAACAATAACACTTATTTGAACTCTCTGTATTGTAAATATAAACAACCCGGAAAGTTTTTTAGATTTCATTTTGATTTCAAGTTGCTAAATATGTTGGTACCTACAAGTAGGTATAGGTATATTTATATATTTCAAATTTACTAAAAACTTTAGAATTAGAAAAATTTCGATTCAAAAAAATATTGTGTATTAGAGAACTGTATCATACATCTTTAAGCTAGTGTTAACAATAAAATATTCAAGGTATAAAATCTTGTCAGGACCGTATCCAGCCCGCGGGCATTAGGTAGCGCACCTCTGCTTTATGCTAGTTAATTATGGAGGCAATTGCGAATGTTTTCATAAAATAAAATGACTGAAATCAGTCTTATTTGTCTCTTGGTAATGGTCGTGAGACCGAAACAATTGTAGAGTTTTTCTATTAAAAATTTGTGAAGTTTAACCAAGTGCTTTATTTATATTAATTTAAATATGTTTCGCCAAGTATTAACCACCGATTCATACAATCTAACTGAAATTATCATCAGAAACTACGTGATAATGACATATAGAAAAAATATGTTTGCTAAATTATCCGTTAATTTGAAATAGTGTTATTAATAACACTAATAATAATTCAAAAAATTATAATCGGCGGAAAGATCGCAGGTCGACTGCCAATAAAATATTGTTACTGCTACTACTAAAAATCGGTGGAATCGTGCTCAGGAATAGAATGATGCCCGGCGCATTCACCATTATTGTTAGGCTTCGTATTAAAATGCGAAACTTATATGGAGGGTATTCAGGGCGGAGTTAGGGCTCACAATACCGGTATTCCGGTATATTCCGTTTAAAAAACCGGTATACCAGTATTAATACTGGTATTCCTAGCAAAAAATATTCTTCTGATTAGAAATGAGATTCACATGATTAGAAATGAAAACTTAAGGTAATGAACTACACAGAAATAATACACTCTTAAACTAAATATGTACTGCGACGTTCCCGAAAGGCTTTCGACGCATAAGGGGATGGAGCAACTTGATGTCCGTTTGGAACAATTAAGAGGGCCTTTATAATAATAATAATATAATAATAATAATAATAATAATAATAATAATAATCCCTACTACTCCTCCACTTAATAGTTTGTTACTGGCGTAATTGTTACTGTCATTATTTGACTGAGAATTCTGACCCAATTACATTTTATTTTACCTTAGGCCCCTAAACTATTACTAGTTATGCGGGCGTTAAGGGGGAACGCACTTTATTTTTGCTGGCGACTTTTCAATTATTGAATAATGTTTCCAACACATCCGGACGTGCATCGGACGTAGTACAAAATTTAAAATATAATATTTTTCATCTCTACCTCACTTGTGCACAGTGCATATCAATTACTTGCTTTAGATATCCTATAGTAAGTCAGATGAATAATAATTCGCTTAGAGCGACGTTATGTTTACACTTTATTGGGAATGTTGTAATAGCTATGACACTCGGACGGCATCGTATTTTTCGGTAAATACCGCCTCTTACTTTTTTTTACTAAATCAGGGGGGGGCTCCGAAGGCGGCGGCATTTCACCGACAAACGGATGCGGCAGCCGCATTATCCACAAAGGAATTATCACTGCGCCGCACACTGTGGCGGATGGGAAATCTGACTTTACTAAATTAATAACTAAGTAATGTGAATTAAATAATCAATTCTTATTTTCGATTTTCGGCTCTGATATTACCCACTCCTGCCTAGCCACCCCCACTTTGAAGTTTTAAAAGGCACGACCACCTTGCGATACCTCATTTTAAAGCTTAAAATAACAAATGTAGAGGCGTGATAAAAATAGATTTTTGTCCATAACATTGGTAAAAAAAAATATCGAACGAATGTATCGAATGTATTATGTATTATGTATTCAATGAAACAAAAAAAAAACAAGTCGAATCAGTTTTCGAGGTAGATGTTAAAAACCATGTTACTTGAATTTTAAATATCTGAAAATATATGTTTTTTTGTTGCATAGAAAAGAACTTCGTTCAATGTAATTGTTTTGGAATTTTTCAGGTTCATATTTTTTCCAAAACGTGTGGACGAACATATTTTATTTCACCCCTCTAGATTAGCTTTTTTCAGCTTTAAAATGAGGTTTGCAAGGTGTCGGTGCCATTTGAAATTTTAAAGTGGTGGTGGCTATGGAGGAGGGGGTGACACTCAAAATTTATTTGACTTTAAAAAGTTGTTTTTAAATTTCCCCCTCGAAAAATCAATCGATGTGTTTTTTTTAAGTTTAAACTAATGTTTAAAATTGGCATGTTTTGAAATATACACCCGGTATGTACAGGGTGTCCCACACAAAGGATATTTGCTAGCAGGCCATATGCTCTGCTTTAGGTGAACTGCTGACGTGGTCCGGTGGTGTATCGTGGAGCCTTCATATGGGCGAGTTACATAACTCCCTGGCGCACTATTTGCAGAATTGTGTTACTTGAGAATTGTGATTTATTGTGTAGTGAATATGGGAAAGATATCCAAATTGTCTCTGTGTTCTTGGAGACGAAGCAGAAAAGTATTGTTTGCGAAAATAAGGTAGAGATATTATAAATATACTTTTTACATTTACATTTTGAATACTAACAACCAGTGTTGGTGTATCAATAGATTTTTTTATATAAATCATTGATTTAAATCAAAATTATTATTTTTTAAATTAATCATTGCTTTTACACTGTTTATGCATTCCAATAGGTGAATAATTCAAAATATAATGTAACTATAGAGTCCATCACATTTTTTGTCCATCACATGGTACATGGAATGGTTTTGAATCATCAATTCTTGTTCATGGGATGCCAAAACAGGTCCCTTTTTTTCGCATGATTACAAAATTTGACCACGCTTCAATGTGACAAAACAAAATCAATCGATTTATTAAAATATATATATATATATATATATATATATATATATATATATATGATTATAATCGTAATTATAATGATTTATATCGTGAAGCAAATGAATTGATTTAAATCACAGTTATCCTGGTAAAAACTCACTGATGATTTTTGTTTAAATAATTGATTTTAGATTTATTTAAAAAAAATCTTGATTTATTCCAACCCTACTCACTTGCACCGTTTTCAATTGTAATTCGGAAAGCATCAAATGTAATACAGATTGGTCAATTGTATTTCAGAAAGCATCAAATGTAATTCAAATCAGTCAATTGTAATTCAGAAAACACCATTTTTTGTGGATAAAATCCACAAATGAAAAAAAAACGCATTTTATCTCGAGTAGGAAATGCTATTTTTTTCTACGATATTGCAGTTTATAAAATATTAGATATTAGAGTATGTACTTTCAAGTTGAAAACTTTCAAGTTCAATTTAATTCAAAATCAACTGTCACAGTCACAATGCAAATTACTGAAATTAATGTTTGTAAAGTCGTTTCCATCGAAATGAATGTATGTTTCCATTTAATTTTACGTGTTAATTTTCTTCTCTAGATGTAAAAATATTTTCACATCTACACTAAAAAAGGATCACTTTCATGAAATTCAATTTACGTTTTCTGAAATATATTTGACGCTATCTGAAATATATTTCACGCTATCTGAATTACAATTAACTAATCTGAATTACACTTGACGCTTTCTGAATTACATTTGACTGTTTCTGAATTACAATAGACTAATCAAAAATACATTTTACTGTTTTTTGAATTACAATTAGAAAAGGTATTGCTGGGTATCCTACAGTATAGGATCTCATTTTTTTGAGCAGATACGAAATTGGTAAAATTAGACCAACATTCTATAATGTAATTTATACTTTTACAAAATGTTCTGCACAGAATAAAAATAAAAATTCTGAATACCAAACATTTGATCGGCCAGAATCAGAAAATGTGTGTGGAGAAAATATTCAGTTGGAGGATCTGAGTCATTCCGAATCAAGCAATTTATATTTGTAATAATACATTTCACAATTCAATAACAATTTTTCAATAACATTGATAATTTTAGGAGAATTGAGAAATTGTAAGGACACCGAATTATGAATGTGGCGCATTTTGTAGAACAAATGCAAGCTTTTGAACATTGTGGCCTTTTCTCATGTAATTTTAAAGACATCATGATTATTAAAGAAGTAAAATAAAGACGACATTTTAAAAATATGTAGTTCTACAACAGACCAATCAGCCTGCGCGTTATGGATTGAGGAACGAAGAAAAAGGATCACTGCGTCATCATTTGGAAAAATTTGCAAATTACGCAAAAATACAAATAGATAAAATACAATAAAATCGCTCCTCGGTAATAATTTTTATGCGAAAAGTACGCAACATGGAATTGATAATGAACCCATTGCTCGACACGAATTTGAAAATTTCATTGGAAAAAAAATCAAACGTTGCGGACTATACATTCACATAAATGATTTTTATTTGGGAGTAATCCCGGATGGATTAATTGAGGAAGACAATATAGTTGAAATAAAATGTCCTTACAATGCAAGAAATTTAACTCCTTCTGAGGCAATTAATGAAAAAATTATTAATTTCGCGATTTTAAAAGATGGTAAATTGATGCTGAAAACTCGGCACAACTACTACTATCAAGTTCAGGGACAGTTACATGTAGCTGAAAAACTGTTTTGTTACTTTGTAGTTTGGACTCCGTAAGGAATTTTGTTTCCGAAAATTTGCAGAAACACTGATTTCTTTAAAGAACATATGCACGCTAAATTAAAAGACCTTTATTTTATGCATTACTTGCCAGAACTATTAAAAATCGAGTAAAATGGACAAATCACAGTGTTTCAGTATATTGTAATTATTGTAAAAATGTTTTTGGAAATATTATACATAATATAGATTTTAAAAATAAAATGTTACTTCTTCGTTTTCGTATTGTTTTTGTGAATAATTTAGAGCTATGCCGATTTTAAATGAGGTTCAATGTGTATATTGTTTTAGAACACTTTTATACACACTATTATAGCTTATATCATTAACTATTTTCTGCATTTTTTGAAACAAATATAATTTATAACATAATTAAATAAATTATTTTTATTACAATTTCACTAAATCAAATAAGATAAAATAATATATACGTGTTAACTGCAGCATAGTTATGTGTTTTATTCATTTCTCTAAAATTTAATTAATACTCCATCATAATAAATTATTTTAATAAAGTAATCTTACACATATATACATGTACAATAACTCTTTGTTGAAATAATAATCTTAAACTGCATTTTTTTACCGTATGAAATTCGTTTTTACATATAATTATTTTTAATAAATAATAATTATAATTTTCTGAAATATGAGTTAATAATAATAATTATAAAACGAACAAGTAACTTAAATTTATGATATGTTAATTTATTTTAAAATTTAGTAGAAATTTCTAAAAAGAAAATGATCGCTGAAGTAGATTTATTAACATTTGTTTTAATGGTGGTAGCGTTAATATCGCGATACATTTTTATTAATTAAAATTAAATTAAACTATTTAAACAATTACTTCGCTACTATCACATACGATATATTAATTTGTGTAGTAGTTTCGAATGGCAACTAGTATAACTACCAATCTATAGTAGAGTAATTATTTGCTTTATTTTTTATAAGTAATATATTGTAGTCATGCGCAGTCCTTATCCGATTTTTTATTCGGTTCAGTATACAAGTATATCCGGTTACATCTGAATATCCCTACACTATATGCTATATGATTTCAGCAATGTCACAAAAAATGTTTAACCGCAATAGTACCGCTGCCAGGCCATAATATTGTAATGAAAGTTCGAGGTAAGTGTGTTCAAGAGCCGATCGTTGTCGATTGTAGTGCGAACCGTGCGAGAGGGACAATTGTAGGCGCGTCTTCCGAATGCCTAGAAACGCGACCTCAAATTACCGAGATTTTTCATGAGATATTACAGGAAAATGGCATTGTCAATTTTGCTGTTAATTATATGTATTTGTAGATAATAGATCTGCGGTGTTCCCTATAGAGCGTTTTTTGTTAATTTAATAGTTTGAAACGTTGAAATAGCATGTAGAAATACAGTTAATAATTCACAATTTTCAACATTTTTTTTTTCATGCTAAAATTTTTTTTTTCAAAAATCGGCTTCAATAGGGAACTTCTCATATACTTTAGGTTGGTCATGGATATTTTTAATTTATTAAATCGAGCCTCATTGCCGCTCAATGTCTCATGAAAAATCGTTAAAAACTCCATAAGAAATGAGTAGGTGCGTTCCCCCTTAAGAGGAGAGGGGCATTATTATTATTGGCTATCTGCGCCTGCTCGCGACTTATAGATGGTAGAGGCACATTTCCAACATTTGTTGTCGTCGATCCTACGAAATTTAAATCCTATTGCCGGGAAACGGTAAAATTATACATACAAAAATACTCGAGGCATGCCATGCCGCCAAGTGTTTATAAAATTTTAATTCATGGCAGACAAATATTAGATAACACGGTGTTGCCAGTGGGTTATTTTGGCGAGGAAGGATCAGAAGGACGAAATAAATTTTATAAATCTGACAGGCAATATCACGCATTACAAACAGTAAAGATATTTTTAATCGAGCAATAGACACAGCGGATCCTCTAATATCTTCTATTAATATAGAAGATGGCATCCGCCATCAAAATAAGTTGCCACTTCCTTCTGAAGTGATCAATTTACTGCTAGAACCAGAACCAAGTCAAACCGAACACGAACGTGACGAAGAAATCGAAGATGAAGAAAATGAAGCCGAAATTACTTTGGAGTCGATAGAACTAGAAGACGTCACTTCTACTGCGGAATTAGACATTCTTGAGCTTGAGAGCCAAGTATTAGATTAAGTTTTTTTTATGGTTAAGTTTATTAGATTTCGAGTTTTCTACAAATGTTTTCTTTCGTTTTTTCGCGAAATTTTCATACAATTATACTAATATGACAACCCTCTTTCTAAATTGGAAAAGGCGTTGACGTCATTCTCACGAAGAATAATAGTAGTAGTGACTGTATTTGTTAGGGATATTATCCCTAACTGGCTATCGACCAACGGGGGTCCATCTGCCGTGTGTTTTGTGTAAGTGTGTGTATTAAGTTAGGGCTTGTTACTCTAGAAATTCACCCCTGATCTCTAGAGCGCCGTAAATGAGCTCCCAACGGCGAATGGCACTAGTTTCTCAGTACAAATGTACTACCTGTACTGGGGCTCGAACCCAGGTATTCGTGCATGCTAAGCAAGCGTTCTAACCTGTCAGCCAAACTAGCGGTTTGAAGAATAATATTATTACAAATTTAGACAAAAATGTCATAAATTAGTTTTACGTTTTTAGTTATTACTTTAGAAAATAATGCAGCCTATTAGTTTCTTATACAATCGGTGATATTATGAGTAAAGGGTGGGCCAAATGCAACTTTCTTGTTAAAAATGTAATAAAATAACTAAATATATATTTTTTCATATATTATGGCTTTATTAAAAAGAGCAAACATTCCCATTATGTATGAAACACGACTTCATTCATGGGGATGGCTACGCAGACGTCAAGACGTCGTTGATGGTTTCGGGCCCTATTTGACGAATGGTTCGGCCAATGTTCAACTTAAGAGGCTGAATCGTTTGTGAATTACCCGCATACTATTGATCTTTCACGGTATTCCACAGAATATTTTTTACAAAAAAAAAACAATGGCGCCGACGTCAAACCGTAGCTCCAAGGCAACCAATTGACATCACTAAGACGGCTGATTACTGTATTACCGAACTTGGTGCGCAAAGATCGATTGTTTGATGGGCTGTATATTATCTCGCTCCATTCTGTTAAAACCAAAGATGGTCCAAGGCCATGTTCTCAATTTCTGGTCATAAAAAGTCTCTGTTGACCTCTCCGTCTGCGGAGATATGATATAGAAAATAGCATATCATTTAAACAGAAAGCACTAGTTGGCCCACCCTATAAGTGTAGCTAATGGAGGAGGCTTGTGGAGGATTGTGAAGAATGGAGGCGTGTGGTAGCGCAGCCTAAAGCCCTCCCGTGGTTGTACAGTCGGTGGAAGAAGAAGACGATGATCTTCAGGAGTTTTCGTCTTCATCTGATGTAGAATGATCTTCTGCGTTTCTGTACCGGATAAAACCGACGGAGTGGAGGAAACTTGTGGAGGATAGAGAAGGATGGAGGCGTGTGGTAGAGCTGCCCAATGCCCACCCAGGATTGTACAAACAGTGGAAGAAGAATATGATGATCTTCAGAAGTTTTCATTTTCATCAAGCGGACGTTAACCCGCCATGTTTAGGCTCAGTTCAATGAGAACAGTCCTGGTACACATCACGGCTTTAATGGTTCGGAAACCGCGTAGTTTCATTTTAATTCCGTGACCCACTGCAAGTGGGATTCTAACCGGACGTTCTGCCGGAGACCAAGAGCTAGTGTCTGACCTCCACAACCGGATGCGGTTGGATTCATACTAAACGACCCGAGTACGCTAACACCTTGCACCGTTCTAAAGAGCAGCCGTACAGAGTGAGCGCTTTGTGCTTGGTACTTTATACTTTGCGCTTTGAGCTTTGCGCTTTGTACGTTGTCCACACTCTGTAAGTGCCTTGTCTAAAGGTTACTTGGTGATCCCACCCACACTACGAACCTGTAACCGTCGTCAGCATTACCAGCGAGCTGATCATCCTCCGCGGGAGCTGCGAACAGCGCCTCTACGAGGGAGCTGCACGACGCATCGTGGGATCCGCAAAGATAAGACATTACTAACGTCTGTTTTTTTATCAGTGCGGAACCGCGCGCCCAGAGCGCGATATACACTGGCGCCCCGTGTAATTAGCGCCCAGTCTATCTCCGCACGCTGTATTTGTCTGGAATAAACCAATTGCCCATCGAGGCCTTCTTCTTTCAAGTGCCGTGTCCGGTCTCCCTGACCTTGGCGATCACTATGGCGAATGCGTGCCGGTCCTCCGCCAGCCTCCGCCAGCCATCGAGGCCGGTGGGATATATTGAAGTTACACCGTTTTCTTTTGTATTGCCTGATTTCTAACCTTGTACGCCTCTGCCTTACGTCACGTTAAAAAATGTGTGGAGCCCTTTCACCAACTGACTAGCGACAGAAGTACCCACTTCCGTCTCCATTGGGGTTAGCCGACGCCGTGGAGTAAGAGCCAAAAGAGGGCATATTTAAGGGAGTCGCTCTATTTATCTCACGTCGGGGGCAGCGGTTGCATGTTCTTCTGCGTTTCTTAGTGAAGAAAGCGATGGAGGGGAGGAGACTTGTGGAGGACAGAGAAGAATGGAGGGGAGTGGTAGAGCAGCTTAAGGCTCACCCAGGGTTGTACACACCCAGTGGAAGAAGGTGATGATTTACCGGAGTTTTCGTCTTATTCTGATGTAGCAGGTTCTTCTGCGTTTCTGTACCGAAGAAACCGATGGAGGGGAGGAGACTTGTGGAGGACAGAGAAGAATGGATGCGTGTGGTAAAGCAGCGTAAGGCCCACCCAGGGTTGTACACACCCAGTGGAAGAAGATTATGACCTTCAGGAGTTTTCGTCTTCATCTGATGTAGGAGGTTTTCAGCGTTTCTGTACCAGTACCGGTTGTCTGATACCGGAGAAAAAGAGAGTGGGTCCCGGTATTCGGGATTCTGGTGTTGTGAGCCCTAGGCACGATGAAGGCGAGGACTGGGGGGGTCACCGTGGGGGCGGCAAGCTTTCGGTCCGTACGAAGAGGTGTCGCGGCGTCCTGGGTCCTGGGTGGCGGCGCCCCCATCCGGGGTACAGCAATTCGTCACCTGGCCGCGTGCGTGGCAATGCAGCGAGCTTTTGGAGGGGGTTGGATTATACCGACGGGCCGACCGAACGACCGACCGACCGACCGACCGACATGCATGCGAGGTGGCGCGATTGATTGGGGGCGGCGGTATCGATCGGGGACGGCGCCTGCGCCAAAGGGGGCGCCGCCGCCGCGCCAGTGTCGAGCGAGAGACGGCCGGCACAGCTCGCGCCCGGGCGGGAAGGACTGTGACCAACATACCCTTCTCAAGATGGCGGCCCACCTCGGGAGCGTATAGTGTGTAGTGCAGTGATGTGATGTGCACCGGTGAGCATGCAGCATGAGCGAGGGCTGTGGGGGGCCCGCACTCGGGCGGCCTAGCGGGCCCCGGCAATCGGCCCCCGGGGGCATTCGGAGCCGCGAGGGGGGGCACTCCGGCCGCCCGCAGCGATGCTCCCGGCTCCCGTAGCTGCCGACTACCGAGCCGCCACCGCGCCCTGCCCCGCAGAATGCCCCGGGCCCCGCCGGGCCTCTCGCTGCTCCTGATGGCCGCCCTGGCGTTCGCCGCCACCCCGCCGCTCGAGATCATCAACCCCTGGTTGTCGGCGTGCGACCTGCAGCCCGCCAGCGCGACTGACCTGAAGGGCGCGTGTTCCGCCATGTGGGGCCCTGGGTCCCTCTGTCCGCCGCCCTGCCCACCCAACAGTACTCATCAGTGCCTTTTATATTTGGAAGATTCGCACAAAGAGACGGTGTGCGGCCACGACTGGAGCCCCGAGCGCAGGCGGCGCGCGCTTAAAGACCTCCGGATGCGCCACTGCTGCGAACACGCGGTAGGACTGGCCCTGCCCGAGACGGTGTTCCAGGGCGGTGAGACTTGTCGCCACCTGCTGGCCGCGCTGTTGGAGGTGGACACCTTGGCGGCTCGCATCTCGTGCGAGTTCGCCGAAGTGCTATACCGCTACGACTGCAGCCAGAAATACTCGATCAAGCACCAATGCGAAGACTGCAAGGTAACGCCATCACCAACACCGCCACCGCCTTCCTCCAGGTCATCCAGGTCCTCCAGGTGGCCCGGCGCCTCCGCCATATCCGCACCGCCAGCCCACAGCCATTCAGCGCACCGATCCGCTCATGAATGCCGCCCCAAACCCTTCGCCCGGTTCATTTCACATTCCATCATACAAGTCCTTTGAAGGCGGCCGCTACATCTACTACATATCACATCACACAAGCCTACAGATTACCACCAACCAAATTAGCAGTGAGCATCGCTCATCTCACTTAACCCAACCGCTCCGAAGAAAAATACCCTTGCAATATATGAATAACTTCACTTCAATACACGATATCCAAACCATAACCGATAATATCTAATTTGTAGATCTACAAAGCTGAACGCAGGGCTATGCCAAATACTACAATACGCCAATACTACAGATTACATATCTGCCGTGCTAACCACAATAGTGGTAACTTGTTTTATGACCATTTTCATATACTCAGTTTTAACTTTCAAGATTATCAGTCTCTTAAAATTAGATTTCAAGTCAACTTGAATTGAATCATAAAGGTAAAAGGTTAAATTACTTGTTAAGAGGTCTCTTTACCCATATAGGGCATTGCATGTAAACGACAGCCAAGATAATTCATTAATAGGTCAACATAATTACAATCGGAGACCTGATTTAGAAACTTTAGACATTTATCTACAATTGTGCTGAGTAGTTTTTAAGAAATAATAAAATTAATTTATTATGTTGCATAAAAGATTTTCATGTTTAGCCGATATGTGAAATTTTCTTCTGTATTTATTTAATTAAGACAGGGTACATATAATGGAAATTCCCTCAAGGTATTTGGAGCTAATGTTATTGCGAACTACTTTTTTTTGTTCCCATATCATGATTTATAATGGAGTATTCTTGTCTGCACATAAATCCGATTAGGTGATCAGAAATAAGTCACCTTTGATTTATTTCTTAAAACTACTTTGTCTAATTGTAGGTAAATGCCTAAACTTTCTATATCAGTTCTCCGATTGTAATTATGTTAACCCGTTCGTGAATTATTTGGCTATCGCTTATTAATAATGCCGAATACTAGCTGGGGTAAAGAGGCCTTAAATAGACCTAGATCTAACCTTTCAAAATATTTGTATGTACAACTGTTTTTTGAACTTTGTGAAATTATGTCATATTCACACAGCAGACTTTAATGAACACGACTGTACATTCAGGGAAATCATCTCCTACCTACAAAATGTGCAATAAAGAAGGATCTCCACACTTTTTATCAATAACTTTCACAAATACTTTGGCCCTTGTGATAGAATATTTAATATGAGTACAGTTTTCCTACTGAAGATGATCGCATCTAGGCCGAAATGTACATTTAGTTCAAATGAATGTATTTTTTGTGAAAACGGTGTTCTGACTCTTATTTGTAAATAACATTACTTGCATTGTAAAACAACTTATGCAGAGCCTAGTGAAATATGTCTGGGAGCCTCTGTACCCACATATTCGCCCTCAGTATTTCACGTAATGTTCTAAATGAGTTCGTAAATACTACTTGCCAAGTTTTCAGCCTAATTGTAGATCTAATCAAATGTTTTACAAATCTTCTTTACAATCTTTGTATGCAACTCTCAAAAATAAACGTTATACCTCAGCAGTCTTCCTCTGGGGCTCCAACCCTATTTGGAGGTCGGCCTCAGTGTTCAAGTTTTCAGCAGGATTAAAAATAGTTCTAAATGTTTGTCTGAATAATGATTGCAACGTTTTCGGACTAATTGTATCGGATGATTAAAAAAAAAAAACTTTCATCAAAGTTGCCATGAAAAAAATGATAGATATAAAATGTATGTCTTAGCCTGTAGTTGTCAAATCTGACAGATTTATCAGAGATCTTCATGATTTACATGATTTAAACGTTATGGCTTTCACCTTTCAACCAAAAACGCTGCTGTTGCTGCTTGCAAAGTTTTCAGTGTAGTTGTAGATCTAATCAAATGTTTTACAAATCTTATTTACAATCTTTGTGTGCAACTCTCAAAAATAAACGTTATACCTTAACACTCTACCTCTGGGGCTCCAACACTATTTGGAGGTAGGCCTCAGTATTCAAGTTTTCAACAGGATTAAAAATAGTTCTAAATGTTTGTCTGACTAATGCTTGCAAAGTTTTCGGCCTAATTGTATCAGGTGATTCAAAAACAAACTTTCATCAAAATGGCCATGAAAAAAGGGATAGATATAAAATGTACGTCTTAGCTTGCAGTTGTCAAATCTGACAGATTTATCACAGATATTATTGATTTAAACGTTATGGATTTCACCTTTCAACTGAAAACATTGCGTGTTGCTGCTTGCAAAGTTTTCAGCCTAATTGTAGATCTAATCAAAAGTTTTACAAATCTCCTTTAAAATCTTTGTATGCACCTCTCAAAAATAAACGCAGTCTTCCTCTGGGGCTCCAACCCTATTCGGAGGTCGGCCTCAGTATTCAAGTTTTCAGCAGGATTTAAAATAGTTCTAAATTTTTGTCTGAATAATGATTGCAAAGTTTTCGGCCTAATTGTATCGGGTGATTCAAAAAAACTTTCATCAAAGCTGCCATGAAATAAAAGGATAGATATAAAATGTACGTCTTAGCTTGCACTTGTCAAATCTGACAGATTTGTCAGAGATCTTATTGATTTAAACGTTATGGATTTCACCTTTTAACTAAAACCATTGCGTGTTGCTGCTTGAAAAGTTTTCAGCCTAATTGTAGATCTAATCTAAGGTTTTCAAATTTTCTTTACAATCTTTGTATGCAACTCTCAAAAATAAACGTTATACCTCAGCAGTCCCAACCCTATTTGGAGGTCGGCCTCTGTATTCAAGTTTTCAGCAGGATTTAAAATAGTTCTAAATGTTTGTCTGAATAATGATTGCAAAGTTTTCGGCCTAATTGTATGGGGTGATTCAAAAAACTTTCATCAAAGTTGCCATGAAAAAAAAGGATAGATATAAAATGTATGCCTTAGCTTGCAGTTGTCCAATCTGATAGATTTGTCAGAGTTCGAATTTGTGAATGTGAAATCTTATTAATTTAAACTTTATAGCTTTCACCGACCATCAAAAACGCTGCATGTTGGAAATGTATTTTAGAAACGGTGTAAAAATTGATGGGCAGTGAGTTTATTCGTAATGCATTAAAAAATTTAAACACGTAATGCATTTAAAGATTTCCAAGAAACTTTTTCAGAGTGATCGTCTTCTGTGGTACACTCAGCAGAAAAGTAATTCAGACATACGTAATTTTTTTTCATGGCACGCTGGGATGAAAGTTTTTTGAATCACATGTACAAATATATACTTTATAATATTTACGTCCATTTTGTAAAAGTACTTAAAAAAGTTGACATTACTTTCTTGAATGCTCTGTATTATAACTAATATAATAATATTTCAAGCAATTGTACCTCTGTCTACATACAACCAAAAATGTGTATAAATAGTTTTTTTAATTGATAAAAATAATTCTTGATTTCTGTGAAAATTGTTGCCAAGATTCATGTCAAAACTATTAGGCATAAACCATTAAAGAAATTTGTGAATTCTCATGGATATGAAGCCATGATATGTGCACAATTCTGTGCTCCTAACACGAACTCTAGTCAGTATGCTGTGACAATCTAAAAATTGATGGGCAGCGAGTTTATTTTTAGATTTCCAAGAAACTTTTTCAGAAGTGATCGTTTTCTTTAATATATTGAGCAGAAAAGTAATTCAGACATACGTAATTTTTTTCATAGCACGATCTTGATGAAAGATTTTTTTAATCACATGTTAGATCTGATAATATATACTTTATAATATTTACGTCCATTTTGTAAAACTTCTTAGAAAGGTTGACACCACTTTCTTAGACTGTCCTTTGCAAGGGGTTCATCACCGATTTTTTTTAATTTAGTAGACACAAAAAACTGAGTTCAACCATTTGATTTATTTGAGCAGTTTTTTTCTCTTCTGAAATTACTCTTTCACTACTATGAAAATCAAATATGAGCCTTTCTTGCTCATAAAATATCGGTACATAAAAACAAAGGAAAACATCCAATTTGAATCCTCCCCGAGATGCCATTTTTCGAATTTTGTAATTCAATTTATATCTCGGCATTAAAAGTATTCAATACACCATAAAATAAAAAAAAAAACAACAAAAAATTTATAAACATGACTTAGATGGCCTATTGATTAACTAAGAACGAACATTTTCAGAGGTAGGTATCAAAATTTCCGTAATCCCATTTTTATGGAGAAATATGGTAAAAGTCAATCTTACTTTGAGTTGTTAAATTTTTCGTTTTCAAAATAGCCTACTCTTTAATTTTGTAGGCAACATCTCAAATCTACTACTATTTCTACATTAGATTTACCAGTGGTATTGCAATCATTTATAGATGTTTGTAATGTCAGTTCTCTTATCAGTAGTTTGGGTAAGAACAAAAGTAATTTTGCAGGCAATATTATACCAGACCTTACTTAGAAATCATATTTCTCATACCCTCTCAAAAACCCAAAACTAATTTGTAAAGATGACTTAGATGACCTTTTGAGTAATTAAGGGCACAGATTTTCGGAGGTAGCATATTTTCCAAAATTCCATTTTTGCGAAGAATATAGTAAAAGTCAATCTTACTTTGAATTGTTAAATTTTTCATTTCAAAATAACCTAATCTTTCATCTTATAGACAATATCACAAATCTGGTACTACTTCTACAGTGGATTTGCCAATGTAATTGGAATAATTTATTGATGTGATAAGTCCACTTATCAATACTTTGGGTGAAGAACAAGAGTAATTTTGCAGGACTTGACCACACTTATAAATAATATTTCTCATACAAACGATGACAAAATTTTACTAGCGTCAATAATTTATTACATAAATTATTATTAATTGATCATCAGGATGGTTTCGACCTTTGCTACGTGGTAGTCTATATTAAAAAACGGAGATACAAGAGGTAAAAACATAGCAAGTTGTTTCTCTGTTTTTTATTATTAATTAATTTTAAGTTAAAACAATGGGCAACTATAAGTATTCTCTGCACCTGATTACCCGCTGTGTCACCAGCAGTTATTTATTATCATTGATGCTTTGATCATTGATATGAGTGAAAAAAGAACTTGGCTAAAGAAGTTGATTTCGTGAAGTTACTTGCAGTAGGGTATTAGTACAAAATATTTACCTAGGTAGCAGTGCTGTAAGCCTAGAACTAGCCATAAAAGCTCTACCTAGTCTAATCTAAACTATGCTGTATTTTTTTTTAAATTTCACTCCATGTTATTTATAGACGAAGAAGATTATATTATTCTTGCCTTTGCAATTTGAAGTTATACCGAGTGATGATTTAAATTTCAACTCTAGTTATCCATGAAAATTTTCGCTTCCAATAAGAAAGGCGAGATCACGAACCTCGCCTTTCTTATTCGCTGCTAGAATTTCCATGGAAACTGGAGCTCAAATTTAAATAATCTCTCGCTATAATAGATATTTATGTAACAAGTATATAATCGAGGACTTTAGTGGACTAGCCGAAGTTATGTCCGAGCGAGCATGCGAGCAGGTCTAATAAAGAGGCGGTCACATTTTTGATAATGCAATATTTGACACTGACTGAATTTTTCCATTATAGTACTAGTTTCAACTTTATGGGTTCTGAAGTATGTCATAAACTGTGTAATTATAATGCAGTCCAACACAAAATATTATACCGATACTACAAAACAACCACGATGATTATACCTAAGCTAATCTGGTCCCTACTATAAATTTTATGCTTTACCGAACAATATTGTCACCCATTTAGCGCTATCGTGCATAGTTATCACAGCATATAAATTATAAACAACACTTATAAATCAGTAGTGTTATGGCAATACAGGTTATCTGCCATTTTTGTTATTTTACAGGAGAAGCAAAAACAGTTTTGTATTTATAATTGTGAATGTAGATTAGCACATATCATAGTTATTTATAATACAAAGGTACAATACAACACTAAATCCTTTGATCAACCTAAAGTATCTTTATTTGTAGCCATTTAATGCCAAAAAGTAAATTTTGAAAAAAAGGCAGATAGCATGGTTTGCCATAACACTACTGAAATGTAACAAGTATAATTTGCACCAATTTTAAATGTGTTTCGTTTTCTCGTTATTTCGATTTAAAGTTAAATTTTCGAAAATTAACAACAACAAAAATGGCAGGGATATTTTCCTAGCGAACTACAAATTTATCTATTTTTATCTCAATTTTCTTAAATGTTGAGATACAAATGTGGTTTATCAATGAAGCGATACGCGATATATATTTTAGTTTATGAAGACCAATTCATATGAATACTTTATTTGTGGCCATTTAATGCCAAAAAGTGCATTTTGAAAAAAGGCAGATAGCATGTTTTGCCATAACACTACCGAAATGTAACAAGTATAATTTGCACCAATTTTAAATGTGTTTCGTTTTCTCGTTATTTCGATCTAACGTTTCTCGTTGTTAAATTTTCGAAACTAACAAAAAAAAAAATGGGAGTGATATTTTCCTAGCGAACTACAAATTTATCTATTTTTATCTCAATTTTCTTAAAAGTAGAGATACAAATGTGGTTTATGCATGAAGCGATACGCGATATATATTTTAGTTTATGAAGACCACTTCATATGAATATACTCTAGAAAAGGCACATTCAGAGAGATTTTTAATAATTTAATGTTGTCTTCGAAATCAAATCCATGAAAATGAGAGTCTTATTTAGTTCACTCTAAATTGACGTGTGAGGATTAAAACAGTTTTTTATATACCTGTTTCAAGTTTTAACTGGGCACCAATACAGATAGTATATGTTGGGTTACTTTCTATTAATTTTATTAAAAAAATATTCTAATAAACATGCTAGATTAGGTTGGGTTAGGTTACCTAACTAAATCTAACCGTGGTTTTATACGTAACCTAGCATAACATTCTTTTACTATTCCGAATATTAACAAACACTAACCCATTTTAATATTCTACCTTTTTTTTTCGATATAATATAATAGTTCAGACAGTTATACAATAAATTTCACTGAATCAATAACTTTATTGTATAACTGTCTGCACTCCTAAGCCTTTTTTCTTTTTTCGTGGCTCAGGGAATCGACCCGCCAATCAACCCATACCCATAGCCACCTCTATTGATCTATAAAATCTAAAGATCAAGTGAATTTTTGTTCAGGTTGGAATTTCGGTTAAATTTCTGTTTTCTGTTTCGGTTCGGTTTCGGTTCGACTCGCTGCATAGAATATGAACAAAACTAACCTAACCTAACCAAAATATGTCATTGTTTGAAAGCATAAATATTAGCAATAACCTAACCTAGATTGAAACCGGTCTCCAGTTGTTCGCGGATATAATTCCCACATTCCAATTTTACATTTTAAATTGTTATACCTAAGAGTGCATATATCTTTACGTTAAATTATGTAATAATTATTACTTAGTTTTTGATATGCACCCATATAATAAATAATGCAATTAAAAAGATTGTCGAGGCATGGAAGCTCTGTATGGTAAATAATAATAACTTTTAATAACTAATAATACCCGATTTCAAAGGCGCAATTTCTATGAGCAGAAAATTCTATGAAATAATTACTGCTTTTGAACTTATGTGCTGACTGTTCTGTAGAAGAATTTAAATTTCATTGCAGCTGATGCACAACTAGTGCTTCGTACCGCACGCTAAATACCGCCCTCAATCTCTTAAATGTGCACGTAAAAGGCTGGCGGTTTTGCGGAAATTGATGGGAGGCGGCCGCCTCGCAGTGTGTATACAAAGTGTTGGGGGATTAATTTCTGAAAGAAGCCTTTTACGATAGATGTATGGAGTGTGCAGTAAATTGCGCGTCATCGGGCCGTATAAAAAGGCCGAAAACACAGGCTGCGGACGCTATTAATTTCCTCGTTCTTGAAAGGACCTCGGCCGATCCATCTGCAGAAAAGTCGTCAACTAAATCATCGTCAAACGTTGCAATCATGCGTGGGCATGTGTGCATACATGTGTGTATATATGGACGCGGCATGAATCTGTGCTACTGCTGTGTGCACTGGTGTGGGTGTGTATGCTTGTGTATTTGGCTGGGATTGTGTATGCAGTGCATGGAGTGATCCGTGACCGCCTACAAGCTATTATCCGATATTACGTTGACACAAGGGTTTGGTGATGACCTCGAAGGTCTCGAAGGTATGAGGGAAGTTATTGGTTCTATATTAAAAGCGAACATTGTAATGACACATAAAATTGTGTAACAATTACATAATGACATTATTTTATACTATGCGATAAACGCATCTGCCAATTAATTAAAATACGTATATAATTATATAAAAAGACGTGAGCAAATGTAACACATCGTCCTTATATCATAAACTATTGTTTATAATATAAAGAAGGAAGAAAACAATAAAAAATATAAACTGTTGTATCGCAAATTAACGGTACCATTGAATTTGTATTTAAACCCATTCTACTTGAACGTTTAAAGAATATTTTCCCAAAAGAAACGGGTATTACACATAATCCATAAGCAGTACACAATGCCCATCCTTTCTGGCTACATTAGTGCCACAACGCAAGAGAAATTGCTTTGGTATCTGAACAGCGACTCATCGCTGTGCATTACCAAGTGCGCTGTGCACCGCAAACAAGATTAATCTGCGGAATTCGGACAGAGGGACGAAATGAAAAACCGCCTTGATTCTGTGCAGCAGCGGCGGCTGCTGTCCAACAAATGGGGGGATATTTTTGGAGTAAGCCACTGGAAACCGCCTCGTAAAATTAAACGGGAAGATTACAGCAAAGCTGCCACTAATGAATCCGCAGAATAATATACGTGAGAACAGGCGGATTATCCTAAATATTTGAGCGGGCGCGTCAGGAACGCAGAAGAAACTCCGTCATTAATTTTTCATAACTGCAATTTCATTTTAATTATTTCAAATAAATATTGATTTGGAGAACAGATATCCTACAGTTTCTTTATGAGTAGTAGTGCTATGAGAGTTCGGGGTCATAACTCCTATAAGAATTACATGGGCGGATTTTTCGGTACTCTTCGCCATTTTGTTTTTGTCCCTCCCAATACCTGTCCCAAATACCCTCCCGATATCCTCTCGATACTCTCCCGATACCGTCGAGATACCCTCCCGATACCCTCCCGATACCCTCCCGATTGGGATAATGGTGGTGGTCCTGGAGGTTATAAGGTTAGATTAGGTTAGAACGAGTTCTAACAATATCCAGAGGATATCGGAAGGGTACGCAAGGGTATTGGGAGGGGAAAAAACAAAATGGCGAAAACTAGCGAAAAATCCTCCCATGTATTTCTTATGGGAGTTATGATCCCGAACTCTCATTGCTTTACTACTTTTATATATTTTTTCTACGGGCGTGGGTCTACTGGCGAAGACCCACTAAAAACCGGTTAATTGCCTAATGAATACACCTATCTCAACCCTTAAATGCATAATTTTTTATTTTATTTGGAAAGAACAAATTTTTAGGTCAGAAATTGTTCAAGAAAAATGGGAAAAATATTTTTTTAAATCGCATGTATCGCATTATTTTAAAAAAATGTCAGTTGTTGCAATTATGCAACTTTGTGCATAAAATGGTAAAATAGTTTTTATTGATGAAACATTTCAAACATTTTTTTTTTATTTAAGCGCATAAAACTATGCAGCATTTTGCACAAATCGTGTCTGTGAAGCCTTTACATTTTGGAAACTCAGATCTGGTACGCTTTTCTGCGTATACTGGCTAGTGCCCCACTTGATCATTGCGTATATCTTTTGGGGGAACATGTTGAGCATTACCTCTATGCCTTTTAGCTTCAAGTTCTTGTTCAATGCTGTTGTTTGGTCTGCCTCGTTTAGAGGTAGAGTAGGTAGAAACAGTGCATAAGCAATTTGCAACTTCACTCCTGAATTTTGATTGTGGTAAAGCTTCTGATTCTTTTCCTTTTGCAATCATGACTCGCTTCTACAAGAGCCAAGCATTCACCATTGTAAGGTCAACGAGTCAAGTAAATGATAAAATATTCTTAAATACCATTTCCTATTCATGAGTGTAATTCTATATCGCCCCATTAAACTAGTCATCAAATCCACCCCCCCCCCATGTGTCTATTGTATTCTTTCATAACATGTTGGCGTTCTATTTCTACAATTTTTTCCCTTCTTTTAATCGAAGCGATTCACGTGTGCAACTGGATGTTTTTCCAGCATATGTTGAGAGTAGACATACTTGTTGTCTTTTCAAATCAATGAAGAAATATCTACATCATCAACTGTTGTCATGTGTTGTCACTGTTGTCACATGTTGTTATCAACTGTTTCAGATGAATATCTGAAATACCACGTTTGTCCCTTTTTATGTCTTTTTATGAGGGTAGTTAACAATCTGGTATTCTGTTTCAGCATGACAGTACCACGGTATTCGGAATTGTATACTTTTTTGCAAGGTAAACTGTTGTCACGTGTTGTTATCAACTGTTTCAGATGAATATCTGAAATACCACGTTTGTCCTTTTTTAGGTCTTTTTCTGAGGGTAGTTTACAATCTGGTATTCTGTTCCGCCTGACAGTACCACGGTATAGTATACCATTTTGCAAGGTAAACTATTATCTCCAGAGAAGTATAACAGTTGTCACGGTATACTCGATAATTTTGCAATTGTGGTATAATCCGCGCTAAACGCACAACGATATTAGCAGATGCGCCAAAATCTGGTTCATCGTTTTGCCCCGGAAATTAATTTTCTTGCCCAGAATAAATTTCGAAGCGGTATACAAACCCAGAAACCCCAGCGAGCACACACAATTTGAAACCCCATTTGTTAGGTTTCATGACAGTGCAGATTCTAATGAAATAGTAGACATTTTTTTATTAAACTCGTCAATATGATGATGGATTTTATGAAGCCTATCGTGCCCAGGATTATCTCGTGGAAGATGTTTCGAATTGTCATTGAAATGTACAATTAAGTTCGAGAAAATCATCGAATCTTTTCGAACTTATTTAGGGGCACGGCATTGCTGATTAGGTCATATCGTAATTATTTGCTCCTATAGGATCTAACATTTGGCATGTGGACCAGAGACATATCATAGCAAAAACCAATAAACTGCCTGATATCAGAAGAAAATCTTGCTGAAGTATTAGCATCCTTTTGTACAGGATACAAGTTATTCTCCTCAATAATTTTGTTATACATTTCACAATCAAAATATATAGCCTAAACATATGGAATAAGGTACTAAAAGAATATGGTATGAAGATGAATATAAACAAAAGAAAAATAATGGATTGGGGAACCTACAAAAATAAACATTAGAATAGACAACACAATCCTAGATCAAGTGCAAACCATGAGATATCTGGGAGTAGAAATAAATAAGGATGGCAAGCAAGAAACGGAGATAAACATCAGAATAGAAAAGACAATGAAAACTTACTACGCGCTGAACAAGATGTTCATAAATAAACACGAAATATCCTGTCAGACAAAAATAAAAGTATTCAAATCGGTTTTTAGACCGATATTAACATATGGCTGCGAATCATGGACACTAACCAAGAAAGAAAAGAGCAAATTACAGGCAACTGAGATGAAATACCTCAGAAGAGTAAGAGGCGTTACAAGGAGGGACAAAATCAGAAACACCCAAATCAGAGAAGAGATGGAAGTAGAATCGTTAGAGGAATTTATGGCAAGAAGAAAACTGAGCTGGTGGGGTCATCTACAAAGAATGAGAAACCCAAGGCCAGTTAAGAGAATATGGGAAGCCAGACCTGGAAAACGAAGAAGCAGAGGAAGACCAAGACAAACATGGAACAACTCCATAAACGAGATTCTGAAAAACACAGGAAATTCACGGGCAGAGGCAAGAACAATGGCGAAAAACAAAAAGGAGTGGGCAAAATGTACATATGTAAAAAAACCTGAATTAGACACCTTACACCATTATATAGTAGAAGGGATACTGATTATATATATATATATATATATATTTTTTTTTTATAGTATATATATATATATATATATATATATATATATATATATACAATCAAAAAAATATTGAAAAAAACTATATGGAGTTTCTGAAGCCATTACAGTAGGGTCAAGATCTGTATTTCCGTGAAACATAAATTGGTAATCATTTAGTTGAATTCTTCTATGGTTCCATACTACTTTTCTTTTCCCTATTTTGTTTTTATTTGTAGGACCGATTATCCGTTGCAGATTATCATGTTGAGTTTGTTCTTCGGATTCAATATCTTCAGCACCTTTATCTTCCGCTATATCTTCATCGTGAACTTGATTTTCAATTTCAATATGATCATCATCATAATCATCACCCCGTATAAAGTTTGGATCATCAATACTATCCTCATCTGAATAATATTCATCTTCGCTGAGGTCTAACCAATTTTCCGCAATTTCCGCGAATTCATTTTCCGTAAGGGTCCGTTTATTTGAATCCATGATAATTGCTATTGTATAATCGAGAAGCACACAGTTGCAAATCTGTACCAATGACTATTGCACTTGTCAAATTTACATAAGAAACTTCACACTGACGGACCAATGAAATAATCCAAATTTTAAATTGTTGCCCAATTAGAATCCACTCAAAGTGATAATTGCTGTCGAACACTTATCACTTTCGAGGAGGTTAAGATTAGGACCTACAAAATTAATAATATTTTAATAACTCTTTCAAATTGTCTCCAAATATATTCTTGTGACTTTTTAGTATTCTCTGGAGTGGAGCCAACAATTTCTTACTTTATATTTGTAAGAGATTTGATACCACACCGGTTGGAAGACATTTTTATAATATATATTAAAAATTTGTCAATGTCAATGCAACACGTGCAATAGTCTTGTAAAATATGTTTCGTGCATAGATTGTTGCTTAGATAGTCGAGCTTGTTGCCGTGAAAATGTGACAATGTGGTACATTTTCATGGCAACAAGCTCTCGTGCCACTATAGCGGGTATTATCGGCAAGTCAGTATGCACTTAACATATTACTATTGATCATTTGCTTAATTAGAACCTTGATCAATAATACATACTTATGTTTATATAAAAACCAATTTTCCAGTACAATTTATTAAAAATTGATAACAAAACAAATAACTACTTTATCATCAAACACGACACAGCAGGTGACAGTTGACAAATGAAATATTTCTTCAAAATCTCTATTATGGCGTCATCTTTGGCAAAGCAGCATACTATAGATTATGGGTAGATTGTTGCGAATGTGCAATAGCATGCTTTTGGCCGTGAGTAAACTCACACAGTTTATAACCCGTTATTCACCAGTTGTGGTAAATTTGCAACAAAATGCATTTAAGGGTTAAAGTAAAATGAACGAAATATAAGCAATAGTTAATAAATGAAATATTTTCCATATTTATGGAAAAATGTAAAATGTAATTTAATATTGACAGTATTTATGACATAAATTTGAATGTTCCGCAAGTAGTAAACGTATATTTTTATAACGTTGCATGCAATGTTTTTGAAATTTTTATATGGATATATGAAATAATACAACAGTATAAAATTTTATGTTTATGAAGTAATGTGAAATGCAGGGCAATATTTCTAATAATTATGAAATATTACAAACTTAAATGGAATATTTTTAATGTTTATGAAATTGAATAAAATATTTACAACGTGAATGGTACTAACTTGAATGAAATATTTATAATATTTATGAAAAATTGGAATAGATCAGAACAGAATAATTTAATAACTTCATATTGAAAACTGGTAATAGATATTATAAACCACTAATCCATTCCATATCTCACTCGAATATGCTAATTATCCCCTACAAAAGGCGAAATGCGAAACGTTTTGAGTTGTCGAATGAGTGAAAGTACTTCAGTTCGGTGAGTCGTGCGGCATCAATTACGCCCAAAATCTTGTAAATCGAGTAACGCAAACATCCTTGAAACTAACGAATCCGTAAACACCGAATTACTGGATATTGATATAAATCGTCGGAGATCCGCGTTCCTGGCGGAGCAGGAAGGCGCTAAAGACGCTCACTAATTGCGCGCTAATGGGGCTAAATTAATATTAGGTACAGTTCGTCATCCCCCATCAGCGGTACGTCGGCGGGGGCGGCGCGCGGGGGTGGGCTAATGCCCCTTTCGGGAGCGTTTAACCTTTCAAAGGACGCGCCTCCGTGCACCGCGCGCAGCCCCCGGGATCTGGCAAATTGGGGCGGCAAAAACTATTCTTATAAATTTCGCGCAATTATCTCGATTCTGCACACCCCATGGAGCGCGGTCGTTACCACAGTTTTTGGCGCACAGATTACTTACAACGATTGAATTATGGGATTCCCCAACACTTTGGCCCGCTGTTCAGCGGCGTGCATCTTCTTATTTATAGCCGCAGAGATTTATAAACTGCAGCGGTTTGCTTGAGGTGAACTTATGTTTGAAGTTATATCACTCTCTAAGCAAATAACACTGGTATACAAGGTTTTGAACTGGAGGAACCAAATAGTGTTTTCAAGGTAATTTGGTGCTCGAATCTGTAACTGTTTTTTTTTCTATCAGGTCAGGTAGGCGAGATATACAATATCATTGGTTTCGTATGTTTTTAATAAAAAATCGTTAATTTATTCAAAAATAAACGAAATTTCAAACGTAAATGGCAGTGTTTGAACATCGTTTGTATTTATCTGGGTCAGTTTCACGTATTAGAGACCAGCAATAATCTCCCAGCATACTTTTGTCCCAAAATCCTTGATAATTTCTTTCAATTTTCGTTAAATCTTGATGAGCACGTTCTCCTTGTTCATCACTCACCGCACCCAGGTTTTGTGGAAAAAAGTTCAAATGTGAATGCAATAAATGCATCTTGGGTGACATCCGTGCACCCAATTCACAATAATTTTTCAATAATTCAGTAACGATTTGTCTGTAGTTTTCACTTTTCTTGTTTCCGAGGAAACCATCTACGATGCTTTTGAAAGATTTCCAGGCTACAGATTCTTTATCTGATAAATATTGTGAGAAATAATCATTCAATAGCTTCCTGATCTGACGACCAACAAATATGCCTTCTTTAATTTTAATGATCTCCAAATAAGTTTAGTGCCAACAAAATTTCCTGTGGGGCTTCGCGTGTAGTTTTAATAAATTTGGATTTTCCTGCATCGGCATATTTATTCGAAATTCGGTAATATCAGCGGTAAACACTGCCGCGTGAAACATTTACTCGGCCAAGGAGAAAATTACTGGGGCCAAATTGCACCTCGCGTCCGCATTGTATTGTAAATAATTTTACGACCCCCTTATCTGTTGGCATTGTTGGGGGGCTCGCATCCGAAGATTGCACGGAAAACTGCCAACCGGTAGAATATAAAGTAACGTGTTGCCTCGCGTAGCTCTTATCAAATTTGGATCCACCCTCAGGAAGCCGCCCCCCTCAGGAAGCCCCCGGGAGAGGTCAGGCGATAATTCACGAGCTTTATTTAAATACTGAGCGCCCCCACGGACGCGGGAACGAACAGGTGTCGACGGAGATTCCCCACTCGGGGGGCGGCGGAGGACGGCTGCGCTGCCCCTCGTCGATTAGATTTAAAACCGAAAATGATTCGGGTCCGATTTCCATAACCCCGTCGCACCCCGTGTGCTCGAGACTTCGGGGGTGTGAGGCGGCATGTTGCGAGGGGATGCGTGATGACAACTGGCGATGACACTAACGCCCGCTGACAAGACATAACTCCGGGGCCTCTCCCCGGAGCCGCCCTCGGGCTCCCGGACACCCTCCCGGAACCCTCCCGGGCACTGGCGTGCACATAAAAACTCCCACTTGTCCCCAACAAGGATTACATTCGAAATTAAGGATATTAAACCATAATCTCTAAATATTACGGCATCCTTGACGGCGATTCTGGAGGAAACTCATCGACGTTCCTGGACCTGGGATATCGCTCCAGCAAAAATTCTGTGTGGGAATTTGCGAAATGGATGTAATTACTCGTCGGTAGCGCGCCGTATAATGTGTCCGCGGTGGTGTAATGCGGTGGGATTCTAAATGGAGAATAATTATAATTTGAAATAATTTTCCTGCCGCACCGAGCACCAGCACAAATGCACGCATTTACCCTGTTATGCCGCAGTACAGGTTTACAAAAATACGTAAAATGAAACTCCTACTGCAATTACGCTGCAAAATTCAAATTACGCTTACAATCACTTACTTCCACATAAACATTGTAACCGTCGTTTCTCCGCAGTAAATTTTAGACCGATATAGGTCACGCGAGTTGCTACGGATAGTAGACAAGATGGAAAGCACTGCGCAGAACACTGCACTTCAATTAGCTTAATTGAAAGATTTTTTCGTTCTCGATTTCCGAAATTTCGTAATTCGGAATTTTCTTATTAACTCGGTTTGTATCTTCCAACGTGAATTGATATTCTTTTGTTTATTTCGACGTGTGTAAAGCTGTTAAGTTATAGCATAAATAAAGTATTCATTGTATGTACAGTATTCAACACTTTTACAGTGTTAATGCTGGTAAATTAATGCTATGTAAAATTAAGATATTTATTAAGATTATGGACGTACACAATTTTTTACATAAATTATTGAAATAATTAACCTTGATATGAGAAAGATTACAGAATTATTATTATCATTATTTTAAGATTATTAAATTTTGTCTCCGGTGGGAAACTTGCATATCGTTAAAAATATGTGGTAGGAAATGGCAAGTCCTATAAAATATATATAGACTGGAAAATTAGCTCTGCAATGGCTGAGCTTACAGCAAGACGGCATTTCTAACACAAAAAAACATTTATTTAACAGAAGTCTTTGCAGAATTGTGCTTAAATTTCACGAGTTTCAATATACTACATGACGTATACCTAACGTAATGAAGTATATCAAAAGATCAAAAGGAATATTGAAAAAATATTGTCTACATTGAAGAATTGAAAACATGCTGAAATTAAGGTATTTATGAAGAAAATGATGAGCATATCGAAGAAATTTTCGAAACAATTGAAAAATCGCTGAATTCGAGGTCATTTCCCATAATATTTTACCTGAAGTTATGAGGAAAAAAAATGATGAGCACATAAAATCTTTTAAAATAATTGAAAAACTGCTGAAAACGAGGTCATTTCTTATAATATTTTCCCAGAAGTTACAAAGAAAATGATAGGCATATAAAACATCTGATGAAAAATGAAAATGATAAGCATATCAAAGATTTTTTGAAAAAATTAGAAACTTGAAAAACTGCTGAAATCGAAGCCATTTCCCATAATCGAAAATTAATTCTAATAAACTTAAAAAAAACAATAATTATGAAACATTAAAGCTTAGATGTTACTATTAAACAATAAAAAAAATGAATTCATTGAAAACAAATCATGTTCCGAAAGTTATCACGATATACGAAGAGGTCCGTGGAACGAGGCAACTGTAATGTACAGATTTAAGATTTCAGATTTTCAGATGATTTTTTGTCCTATAAATTCCACTTGTGGATTGTGTAATATTTTTCTAAAAAGCCTAAACATGTTCTCCGCACAGCCACAAAGTTTTTTGAGGAAAATTGAATTGATTTCTATTCAATGTTTTTGTATGCTAAGCCTGTATGAGTTTGCCATGGAATTTTTTTCCCTCATACAAGGAGAATTCTATTAATTTTTCTATTCTAATTATAATTAATTATATTGTATTAAATTATATTAAATTCAAATTATACGACGAAAATTCTTGCATCTCGTTTATTTAGGAAAGTAAGTATAGCAAACCTTATACAGGGTGTATCAGCCAAATGGAATAAATTCAATAATAAATAAACGGGGGCGTGTTCGAAAAAACGCTCGGACACGTCGATTATTATTTTTAGTTGCGCATTTTTTTCAACAAAAACTTTTTATACAGGGTGTGTCATGTGACCGTGGCCAATACCAACTTTCTTATTTTAAATGCAACACCTGGTATATTATTCAATTTTTGGATTCTTCAGAAAATTCTAGACATATTTCATGTACAATGTCCTATACCTATCTTCAACTGTTTCGGAAATATTAAGTGTTTTCAGATTTATTGCAAAAATTAACATTAAAAAAAGAAAATTATTTGATTGTGTCCGAGCGTTTTTTCGAACCCGCCCCCATTTATTTATTATCGAATTTATTCCATTTGGCTGATACACAGTGTATAGTTATAAAGAGAAAAAAATGTCGTTTTTAAAAATGTCTAACTCAACTATGGCTGCCATTTAAAATAAAAGTTTGTATTATAACTCAAAAACTATGTTTTGTTTTTCAAAAAAACAAAAGCATATTTTGCATAAGCTCTTAAAATGGCAACTCTTTCCTCATTTAACCGAATCTCTATGTTTTATGGTTTCCGAGATCCGAATGCTTCAAAAGAAAAAAACTCATCCTGTATGTAAACTGCTGAAAACGAGCTCATTTCTCATAATATTTTGCCCGAAGTTACAAAGAAAATGAAGAAAGCATATAAACTGCTGAAAACGAGCTCATATCTCATAATATTTTGCCCGAAGTTACGAAGAAAATGAAAAAAGCATATAAAACATCTAATGAAAAATGACAATTATAAGAATATCGAAGATTTTTTGTAAAAAATGAAAAACTGCTGAAATGCAGGCCATTTTCCATAATATTTTACCTGAAGTTATGAACAAAATGATGAGCACATAAAAGATCTTTTGAAATAATTGGAAAACTGTTGAAATTGAGGTCATTTCTCATAATATTTGGACCGAAGTTACAAAAAAAAGTAGTTTTCCCAAAGTTACAAAAAAATGATAGGCATGTAAAAGCATATAAATCTAATCAAAAATGAAAATGATAAGGATATTGAAGATTTTTTGTCTGCTGCAATCGAGGCCATTTCCGATAATATTTTACTTAATATAATTATTTTATGATTGCATTATTGTTATTATTGTATTATATATAAATAAAATACAATTGGTGTGACTTTCACAAAAATTTAATGTACTACAACCATTGAAAAAAATGATGAGCACATTAAAGATCATTTGGAATAATTGCAAACCTGCTGAAATCGAGGTCATTCCTCATAATATTTTGGAAGTTACAAAGAAAATGATAGGCATATAAAACATCTGAGGAAAAATGAAAATGAGAAGCATATCGAAGATTTTTTGAGAAAACGAAAAACTGCTGAAATGCAGGCCATGTCCCATAATATTTTACCTGAAGTTATGAAAAAATTGATGAGCACATAAAAGATCTTTTGAAATAATTGGAAAACTGCTGAAATCGAGGTCATTCCTCATAATAGTTTGCCCGAAGTTACAAAGAAACTGGTAGGCGTATAAAATATCTCATGAAAAATGAGAATGATAACCTTATCGAAGATTTTTTGAAAAAAATGATGAACACATAAAAGATTATTTGGAATAATTGGAAAACTGCTAATTTGGAGGTCATTCCTCATAATATTTTGTCCGAAGTTACAAAAAAAATGATAGGCATATAAAACATCTAATGCAAAATAAGAATTATAAGCATGTCGAAGATTTTATGAAAAAAAATGAAAAATGCTGAAATCCAGGTTATTTCCCATAATATTTTAAATGAAGTTATAAAAAAAAAATGATGAGCAAATAAAAGATCTTTTAAAATAATAGGAACACTGCTGAAATCGACGTCATTTCTCATGATATTTGCCCCGAAGTTACAAAAAAAGTAATAGGCATATAAAACATCAGATGAAAAATGAAAATGATAAGCATATCAATGTCGATTATTATCGATATCATCATTATATCGAAGATTTTTTGAGAAAAAAATGAAAAACTGCTGAAATCGAAGCCATTTCCCATATTCGAAAATTAATTCTAATAAACTTAAAAAGAAAAACAATAATTACGAAACATTAAAGCCATTAAACAATCCAAAAAATATATTGAAAACAAATCATGTACCGAAAGTTATCACGTAAATACACGAGAGATCCGTGGAAGGAGGGTAACAGTAATTTTCAGATTTCAGATTTTCATATTTTCAGTCGAATTTTATCCACAAAAAAAAAACAGTTCGAGTGTGATAATGTTTTTGAGTGGATAAAATTGCTTTATTCACGTGTATCATACAATATGTTTTCCAATTCGTTACACAATCTGTCACTATGTCAGGTGACAACGAAAATTTCAAGGATAGTGTATCATACAATATTTTTTCCAATTCGTTACACAATTTGTCATAATGTCAGGTGACAACGAAAATTTCAAGGATAGTGCGAATTTACCTATTTTTTGACTTTATTCACGTTGTCAATGGTTATAGTAAATAAAGTGAAAATGTAAACATTTTATCTACGACTAATTTATAATGTAAGTATTATACTTGAGGTTTTTGCAGTATAATGCTAGTCATTAATCCCTTAGGGAATAATGACTAGGGATTAATAGTCACCTCTTGCACTCCAATTACAAAATTTCTCAGATTAACTAATACCATAGAAACAAAACACAAATTCAAAAGTGTCACTGTCAAACGCTTAGTGTTTGTGTATTTGTATTGAGAGGGATGAAAATGAAGAGTTTTTACTTGTACACCTCCGGAAATCGTACAACTTGAGGTTTTTGCAGTATAATGCTGGTCATTAATCCCTTAGGGAATAATGACTAGGGATTAATAGTCCCCTCTTGCACACTAATTGCAATATTTCTCAGATTAAATAATACCATGGAAAGAAAACACACAAACTCGAAAGTCTGTGTCTCGAACAAAGTGCCACTGCCAAACGCGTAGTGTTTGTGTATTTGTATTGAGAGGGATGGAAATGAAGAGTTTCTTACTTGTACACCTCCAGAAATTGTACAACTAGCTTAAGCAACAACATCTATCTTGATACCGGAAATATGGAATTCCATTTATAATAAAACGTACCTAACCTTCAACAAATGGCGTCTTCGAAAGAACGTAAAATCATCTTCCGAAAATGTTCTACTAGCCTATTTAGTCGTAGATAAAGTAGAGTATACTACTCGCAATAATGGCTATTATTATTGACTCGTGGTATAATTTATTGTTATTTACCCATTGGATTAAAGTATAGTTTTAACGATGAGATTCAATATACAGAATGAACATTTTAATAATGCGAATTGGAAAAATAACTATTATTTTACTCAAATGTATTGGATAGTTTTTAGTCGATTCCTGTATTCATATGTTATAGAACATTAATTTCGATTGTAAAATTTAATAATTTTATTATTGCACTGGGCATGAATTATTGAACCATACATTACAAGACCCTAAACTCACTGCACCCTGCCAGCTGCGTTGCAGCGGCTGTATTGTAACTATAGACGATAAAAATATTGGATTTTATATTTGATTGTAAAACGCGAAAATTTATGTCATTGCATGCATTGCACGATTTGCGCGAAAATATAATCTTGTTTTACACGCCGATTTATTAAGCTTTTAGTAATTATTTCATGTATATAGCAAAAACAGATAAAATTGGTTATTCGAATATTTATAGGTTTGAATTAGCTGTGCAGTGAGAAATGTTGAAATGTGGGGGGTGATTATTGCGAGGCTCGATTCATAATTGAACGTGCCCCCGGGTGGAATTAGCATCAAGTTATCAATTTAGAAATTCACACTCGTACATTGTTCAGGGAATTATGCGCCCGCTTTGGTAAGTCGTCCCCGCGGATGTCGGCGAAATATTCAATAATTATACACACATCGAAGGTGATCCTGCAGAGGGGGATGATGCGAGGGCGCACGCGCCACGGATCCCGGGGGCAATCCGAAGATCGGATCCGGAAGGATCCGTTTATCCGGCTGAGAAAAGGGACGTGCCGGCGGAGAGGACGAAACAAAGCAAAACATAAATTGAGGTTGTAGCGTGTCAGGTAAAGTTTTTATGCATGTCCTGGCGCCGAGAGGGTGTTTCGATTAAGGCGCGGCGCGGCGCCAAGGGGTTCACCAGGGGATGAAAGCGCCCCGGGGGCGGGCGGCGGAGTACAGGTGAAAACGCACAGAGGCGGCCGCCAGGACTAAAGGATTTCGGCTCTCATCTCTTTCGCCCCGAAAATATGCCCTTACATCCCCCATCTAATTATCACGCTAGCTTTACAAAACGCGGATTGCCGGGGGTGTTTAACTTTTACTCGCGCATTAATCTTGCAAACGAGCTGCCGCCCCTCTCGATCTCAATTCCGCGACCTTTATTCTTCCATTGAATATTTAAATATGTTTGCAGCGTCACTCCTGCCTCCCCATGGATGCGAGAGGCAGCCTATGTCGCTGCCACGTGGCTACCTGGCACGTGCACGAGTAACGTGATTGAACTGTGGCATTATAAAGCCCCCGACCGCATTTATCGAGCACGCATTTTCATGCGGACAATTCGCCATTCTACATAGCGCACATGCTTATCTGCGATTAAGTTCTAAAATCTATATTCCTGTGATAACAAGTAATCGCACACATAACCATAATGATGCTATTATGTACTGTGATTAGTGTACCAGCTATCAGAAGTGCCAAGTGAAGGTGGTGATCACCTGGGATGACCTGCTTCAGCAGGCCATGCAGGTTTATTTGGTCCAGTGGGGTCGAGTTGGACATTCAGCGTATCGACATGGTTTGCACACGTTTATTCAATTAGATAGGTAATACATAGTGATGGATATCCATAGTAAGCACATCCACATACTGTCTCGTATACTGCTACTGCGTATCTTATTATATAGTTATTCTATAGTTCTTAGTCTCTGGCAGGGGCGGATGGGGCCGGTGGGAAGCCGGGAAATTTCCCGTTGCGCCGGTCGGAAATAGTCGTGAGGCGCCGGTGCAGTTGCCTGATCTTTTTCGCACTTTCGTGTTACCCTATTCCCATTACAAATTATTTTGCAGAATGTGTTCTAGCAGAGGGAAATGTTCTAGAGAACATACAAGCCCAAAGCCCTAGCATAGGTCATCGGGTCTCGCATTGCTCGCACCGCGGATGATTCGGCTTTATGCGAGAAACTAGCTAGCTCAAAGGAACAAATGTAGTTTCTCTAGGAATTCAGATAATAGTCATGGCACTTTCAAAAATTTTCTGTAAATACGGTGACATCGAATCAGCTTTGTATGTAGAAGTTTTATTGGCGTTAGAGACAATAGAGGAAACCAAAAAGATGAATAGTAATTTGCCATAGTGAGAGCTATGGCAAAAAGTCTTAAAGAAAATATTCTAAAATACGAAGTTATTTTTACAGCTAATATATTTTTAAATATATTCAGCATTACAGAACCGCTGTCAAAATATTTACAAACACCAGGACTAGATATTTTTAAGCTACACAGATAGCGCAAAGTGCAATAATACTATTAAACGAGTTTCAAAGAACTTTCCTTTCAGTAAAAAATCGAGCAGACGAATTCGTAGTATGGGCTGAAGGAAAACTAGAACAACATAATTCTGAAATGACAGTTGAGACATCATTGCCGAAACTACGAAGAAAAAAATAAACCTTATGCCTGGAGAAAAACGTGGAGAAGAAACACCAGACGATGAGCTTGACAAATATAGTATTGAAACATTCACTGTAATAATTGTATAGTAATAGAGTGCATGATAAAACGATTTCAAAAAAACTTTGATGTTTGTAAAGATTTATCTTTGCGAGATCCACAAAAATGTAATTAAACTGATTTTTAGAGCAGTCCACAGCAGTTTGATTTTTGCAATTGTATTTGCAAAACATGATTTAGTGTAGAAAAATATATTACTCCTATAATATATTATATAGTTGTAAGGTAAGCCTAATAAAGATATTTTATATACAGAGTGGGCCAATGAAACGGTAAAGCTCTAATGCAGACCCTTTCATGTGAAATATTGTCGATAAAAAACTTTTGAAAAATGCAATTTTTCATTTTTGCAATCTACAAAGTACTCTTTGTAGATTGCAAAAATGAAATTTTCATTTTGTTTCTAAAAGAAATATTTCATGCATTAATTGTTATTGGAAATATGAATATTTCAAACTTGTACAGTTTTTTTTTGCGCATTGTGTATACGTTTGTTTTTTTTTTTAATTGTAAGTATTGGGATCTCGGAAACTATAAAACATAGAGATTAGGTTAGAGATTAGGTTAGGATTAGATTAGAGTTGTAATTTTAAGAGCTTATGCAAAATATGTTTTTTTTTAAATATAGAAACCATAGTTTTTGAGTTATAATACAAACTTTTTTTATAAATGGCAGCCATAGTTGGCTTTAACATTTAAAAAAAACTTTTTCTCTTTATATCGATATAAGGTTTGCTATACTTAATTTCATAAATAAACGAGATGCAGGAATTTTCGTTGTATAATTTGAATTTAATATAATTTAATATTTAAGGTATTATTCTGTACTTACTGGTAGAGTTATTTTTTTAAATTTTATTATTTATTTATTTTTATTTTGCCGGACTAGTTTCAGTTTGTTTAGCAAACCATTATCAGAGGCGTGAAATGTGTAATTTCTTCATTTTATTTCATCATAAATATTTGGAATTTGATTTAAATTTTGAAAGATGCTTATTTTATAAAGGGTATTTAAATTATATTTAAATATTATTTTTTTTTTAATAAATATAATATTTTATCAATATTAAATTGATATAATATTGAGTTCAGATCCCAATTAAGTTCTTCTTTTGCATAGACCAAACAAACAGAAAATTACTAATATTGATATCCTTAAATTGATCAATATTTCCGAAGAAGACAAGAATAATTCTGATAAAGATGATCTTCAATAAGATGATTTGTAAAAGCATTACGCATAATGTATTTCGTTAGCTTAATATTTGATATAATAAAATTTCAAAATGATTTGATTGTTATTCATTTATACATACTATAAAAACATACAGTGTGGAAATTAAGTAGCAGATAAATTCGGTAACTCCGTTAATGTGTATGAGAGAGAAAAAATCTAAAAGGGAGATAGCGATATAAATTACTGCGCATATGAGAATATTTTTTTCATATTTAAAAAAACAAAGTTTTAAAAGTTCATTCAAAACAATTTCATCATTTTTGCCATTCATAAGCTCATTTTATGTGCAAGTTAACCCAAATTCAAGCAACAAAGCTTTGTTTGTGTATCTGCAAGTTTCTATGAAAACAAAAATTCGTATATATGAATTTGCTGTACATATTGGAGAATCCAATAAAAGTATTATTATTGTCTGTGATATTTTTCAATATAATAGACAAAAATGTTTTTTGCAAAAAAAAAATTCAGATGATAATAATTTAGATTGTATTTAGATTTCAGATTGTAATAATTGTAGAAATTTCAACTTATACTGTATTTTTAATATTTACTTTATCATGAAAATTTACTTAAAATTCTTCGAATTTGAAGAAAATGCAGTAAAAGGTTCGCTTGAAATCTGCTTGAATTGTGAAAATAAGTACGTTTAAAAATGTTTGCAATTCCTTAATTCATAAGCACATATATAGCAAATAATAACCTAGCTCTCAATATGTAATTAAGATAATTAAAACTAAATTTGAAAAAAAAGTCTTATTGATCTGCCAGTGTTTTAGCAAAATAAAATTTCTTCTAATGTATGAATTTATTGTGTATTTTGCAGAATCAAATAAAAATATTATTATTGTCTGCAAACTTTTTCTATATATACAGGGTGTCCCGTGATACGATGCGCATAGCTTAAGAGCGTATTTCTTGGGCAATTTTTAGTCGAAAATGCTTTATACAATTTTGTCTAAAATATATAATGCGTATCGTGTCACGGGACACCCTGTATAATAGTTGTTTGCACTACAAACATAAATGTGCTGATTAATTAATTTGATTGCATTGTTGTGGTTTTCTCTTTTTTTTACTTGTTCATGACTTGGCCAATGTCAAATATTTGATGTATATTTTCTAATGACGAAATAAAATACAATACAATACAATACTTTATGGATTCGCTGTAGATTCTGTAGAATCCAACTATTAATATTGTTATTAGTATTTTTAAAAGTGTAGAAGCAATTTTGAAAAAATCTTCGATGTAAAACAGATTTGATCAGTCAGAGCCTTCAATCACGCAACCGCACATGCTTAAATCTCGTTTAATTTAGAGATGGGCCGAGACACTCTGATTGAAGACGAGGCGAGAAAAACAGCTTTCGGGGCGATTGGATGCGTTCCCTGAGTGTCCCCATCGGAAGTTGGGATTGCTCATCGAAACGTCGGTCGCGAATGTGACAGGAGTGTCAGGGAAACGTACACGTTGCCCGAGTGTGACGGCCAATGGGCACGGCGGAGTGGAAAACAAGTCATATAATCCTGCGGCAGGTGCAGGACTAGGCCAGAGCACACCTGATATCGATCCCTCCCCCACTCCCCTCCTGAACTCCTGCTGTGCACTACGCTCCAGTTTCCCACATCCACGGGGCGGATTTCAGGTGTAACAATCACAACTCGTCAAGATTCTTAAAAACAAAAATGTTGGGGCCAGCTTCAACATGAACAGTTTTGAACGTGGATTCTTGTTTCATATCGCCGTTTTACGCGTTCATTTAAAGCTTATTTAAATATCACATAAGCAAGCAAAATACTGAGGAAACGTGATCAAAAGAGAATATTGTTAGAAGTAAGTATGAATCTTGTCACGGACTCTGGAGTTTCAAATACTTAGGGGGGTTTTATATAGGTCCCATGAGGGTATACAATGAAGTACATCAATATTAGCTATATAGTGGCACACAAAAATCAGATGATGCCCGAGAGGCTTTTGAGCGACCTCTCGTACTCTACAAGAATAAATTTCATGCGTTAATTTGTTACACGAAAATTATAATACTTGATAAAGTATTGCACGCTTGGTAGATTAATGACATATCTGAAACATATATTTTTCGTGCTTTAACGCAATTACCGCGCACGTAGATAAATTCCCGAAGAAACTCATAAACCTACTATCGCGGCCATTAAGCAAGCCATTAAAGATAAGATCGATGCCTGGCCCATAACCAATGCCAATAATACATGCAAAATGCGCCCAGTTAATACACTTGAACTATTGATTTTCAATGTGAATAATATGCCTCAGGTCGTAAAAATTACCATAACGCCAACCCCTGCGCGGAATATCGTGGGGAAGATGCGATTAATTAGTGGCACTTAACGCGACCTCCCACCACTCTCGAAATGTACTTTAATTGCAGCAGCACGCTGGAGAACGTCTCCCGAAGAGTTGCGGGGGTGGAAATCGATCCGGCCGTAGTGGGAAACACCGAGCGATATCTTGGCCGGCATCGGAGAACTTATTGATTAAACGAATTAATTAATCAGAAGCCTGGGTCCAATATCACTTTTTAGACGTACCGAAGTTCCTCACTGGCGGGACGCCAAGTCCAAATGGAAGGATTGAAAAGTACACATCCGATGCTCTGATTAATGTTGCAACTGAATAATAGATTGAGAATTTATCGACTAGGATATTTAGTTTTCTATTAGAAGTCAATATCATCTTTACTTCTCTTGCAGCCAGGTGAAGAATTTCGTTAGCTTACAAGTAGAGGGTTGTTCCCGATTTTTTTCTAAAGATTTGGATTTGGAAAAAAACTTGAGAAAATGACAATGATAACATCATAATAATAGTAATATTATCTGAATATAATCATCAATTATGCTATAACCAAGGCATACATTTGGCAGTTATAGATGTAATTTATAATCAAAATTAAAATTTTGTTAATATTGAAAGTAAATACGAATGTAGCTCAACCAACGATTCATTTTCTGTTAAGGGGTCTGATGAAGACACAAATGATGCTTTTATCCTAAGATGCCAAATGGGAAATTATTGAGAAAATTGACTTCAATCATATAAGGTCGAGATTCCCTCAAAAATAGGAAAATTTAAAAAGACTTACACAAGCTGGCAGATTACCCCACTGGTTGTAATCTGGCGGCTAGTCACAAGTACGTATGGGGCCCCTTTTCACACATAGATCCCACAAGGGTTGAGATATCAATCTCAGTATAGGCACTTCCCTAATTTATCCCAAATTCTGAGAGCTGTATCACTGAATTGCTGTTTTACAAAAACGCTTTAACAATAAAACCACAATTGTCACCCAATCAAAACATGGTGATGACACAAAGTGACATTCTTCAGCCGGCATAATGAGACAATCCGAGTCCCTCTACCGTGTTTTACAATTTACTTCAAATTCTTCGAATTTGTAGAACATGCATTAAATAGTGTACTTGAAATTACAGAAACTTATAGAAAATGCTGTAAATAAAGTCTTATTTTGCACTAATTGCATATTTAGTATTAGTATTGTATTTCGCACACCTTAACACTATTCTTCTAAAAATTTGTTTAATTTTCTATTGAAATGGTGGAAAATCGAGAATACAACTTTCTGAACTGACAAGTATGGGTTATTTTTCCCTGTAATTTTTAAAAATTTCTAAATAGCATACTGTTTTTTTTCTTCAATTTACTTAAAATTCTTCGAATTAGTAGAACATGTATTAAAACATGTACTTGAAATCCCAAAAAATTATAGTAAATGCTGTAAAAAAAATCTTCTTTTGCACTAATTGCATATTTAGTATTAGCATTGTATTTAGTACACCTTAACACTATTCTTCTGAAAATTTGTTAAATTTTTTATAGAAAATGGTGGAAAATCGAGAAAACAACTGTCTGAACTAGCAAGTATGGGTTATTTTTCTCTGAATTATTGTTTATATTTTTTCAATATAAGTACTATAAAAATGTTTTTTGAAAAAAAAAGATCAGATGAATTAATTTTATATGCACATTATTGTAACAATTGTACAAAATTTCACCTTATACAGTTTTTTATTCATATTTTATCATGAAAATGAGAGCAGTTTAATTTAAATTCTTCGAATTTAGGGCTCTTTGTTCGAAGCTTTGAAAGCTACAAGTTTCATTTAACTTAAATCCTTAGACATAGTTAAATGTAATTGTACAAAATATTAATCAAATTATGGTGATAAAATTACTTCTTATAGTTCAGAATTTTTTTAAATGAATAGATTTTGTATAATTTAATACTCTATTATTAATTATTAATGTTCTATAAGTTACTCGTATGTAATAATACAAAGTAACTAAAGTTATAATAATTGTAATAAAAGAAATTAAAAAAATTTTCAATAACACACACACATTAAAAAATGTACTTGAAATCCCAGAAACTTATAGGAAATGCTGTAAATTAAGTATTTTTTGCACTAATTGCATATTTAGTATTAGTATTGTATTTCGCACACCTTGACACTATTCTTCTAAAAATTTGTTGAGTTTTTTATTGAAATGGTGGAAAATCTAGAATAAAACTTTGTGAACTGACAAGTATGGGTAATTTTTCCTTGAAATTTTTTAAAATTTCCAAATTGCATACTGTTTTTTATTCTTTATATTTTTCAATATAAGTACTATTCCTCTTGGATTGCCATACTCGATGTCGGGCGTTGGCTATTTGCCCGCATACGTCAGTGTATGAGTGTCTGTATCGTAGTTACAGTGACGTATGGCACCTACAGTTTAACGTCGGCTGCGAACGACTGGTTTTTGGGGAAACATCCCTGGGCAGATTATAAATACTATAAACAATGTTTAAAAAAATATGTTTAGATGAATTAATTTCATATGCATAATATTGTAACAATTGTAGAAATTTCAACTTATACAGTTTGTTATTCATATTTTATCATGAAAATGGGGGCAATTTACTTCAAATACTTCGAATTTGTAGAACATTCATTAAAACATGTACTTGACATCCCAGAAACTTATATAAAATGCTGTAAATACAGTCTTCCTTTGCACTAATTGCATATTTATTATTAGTATTGTATTAAGTACACCTGAACACTATTTCTTTTGAAAATTTGTAGAGTTTTCTATAGAAAATGGTGGAAAATCGAGATTACAACTTTCTGTACTCAGTATGGGTTATTTTCCCCCGAAATTTTGAAAATTTCTAAATTGCATACTGTTTTTTATTGTTTATATTTTTCAATATAAGTACTATAAAAAATGTTTTTTGAAATAAAAAAGGTTCAGATGAATTAAATGAAATATTATTGTAACAATTGTAAAAATTTCAGCTTATACAGTTTTTTATTCATATTTTATCATGAAAATGAGAGAAATTTACTTCGAATTTGTAGAACATGCATTAAAAAGTATACTTGAAATCCCAGAAACTTATAGAAAACGCTATAAAAAAGGCTTCATTTGCACTAATTGCATATTTAGTATTAGTATTGTATTTAGTACACCACTATTTTTTGAAAGTTTGTTGAGTTTTCTATAGAAAATGGTGGAAAATCGAGAATACAACTTTCTGAACTGACAAGTATGGGTTATTTTCCGTTGAAAATTTGTTGAGTTTTTTATAGAAACTGGTGGAAAATCGAGAATACAACTATCTGAACCGACAAGTATGGGTTATTTTTCCCTGAAATTTTTCAAAATTTCTGAACTGGATATTTAGTATTAGAATTGTATTTAGAACACCTTAACACTAGTTTTTTTTTTAAATTTGTTGAGTTTTCCTTAAAAATGGTGGAAAATCGAGAATACAACTTTCTGAACCGACAAGTATGGGTTATTTTTCCCTGAAATTTTTGAATTTTTGTAAATTTCATATTTAGTATTAGCATTGTATTTAGAACACCAGAAGACAATTCTTCTGAATATTTGACGAGGTTTCTGTATTAAATAAGTGAGGAAATCGAGTATTCAACTTTCTGAATTGATAAGTATGGGTTATTTTCACTGAAACTTTTCAAGATTTATAATTAACCTATTCAGTTAGGAATCATAATAATCATTTACTTCTGACAGAGAACACATACAAGTACATTTACAGGAAACATCAAAATGGCTAAAAATAACAAAAGATTAAAAAAAAAATTAAAGATTAGAAAGCAGAAAAAGGAGTAAGGATATTACGGTTTGATACAATTATCAGAAATTTAGTCCTATTTCTCTTTACTCTAACTCTTCGATTACTACTCTGATTACTCTTGGAATAATCATATAACCATACTAGCCATATCTTAAGACACATGTATTTTTTTATTCCAGCGTGTCGATAATATGTGTATCGACTTATACCCAATTTTTCAGTAATTTCATGATTATTTCTTGATATCACATTCATATTCTCATCACATCATATTCATATTTCAGCTGCTCCATAGTTTTAAAGGAATCGAAAATAAACTGAATCAATAGTATACTCTGTTTTATTTTCAACTAAGAAGGCTGTGGTTTCATTTTAGAAGTTTTACCATTTACCAAAGTTACACTAACATAAATGATCTAACAGTGAAAAAATTATAAAATGTCAGATTTCAACCAACGTTGCCTAATTCATATATTAAAATAATTAAATTATTGCTTCAATCATTCAATCGTTAATTAATTAGATTTATGCTTCAAGTAAACCGATCATCAACTATATTTTATGTTATAATTTAACTGATTAACTTTTGTAAAATAAAAATAGCAAATAAATTCTGTACTCAATAGATACTCAATTTGATGGCAACATTGCCCACTGTCATAAAATATAACCTTTTTTTTTAATATAACCTATTTTTTTAAGTCTAGTGACTTTTTATAATGGCCATCATTTCTGTCACCCTAACAGAGCCAACTTAGTTAAAAATAAAAATGGAACATAGTATATCTTGATTGATTTGATTGAGAGTATATCAAATACAAGCTTTTTTAAGTTTATTTCAATAGAATGATTTATTAAAACTTGTGTCTAGCTATTGATTTATATAATCAATGGAAAATTAATTGATGCAGTAACATTTATTTCGCCGAATGCAGTCACTCACGATCGGACTAAAACCAGAAACTATTTGCGGCAAAAGGGCCGTATGTTGATTTATTAAATTTAAATTTTATAGAATTGCGATTGATAACTTCGGAGTTTATAGAGCGGCGCCAGGCTTTTATTAAAGTAAGCCACCAGCTGCCTCACAAATTGGTTATTCAGGAAGATATTAACGTTATTTGGTTAGGACGTTATTGTCAAACCGTTCAGACGGAATAACTTATAAAGCGCTCGTATATGATAAGATCTGGTGTACGTGAATGGACAAAATTTTCAAAAGGATTTTAAAGAATGCGGCGCTCATCCTGTTCCGTGCTTTTAACTAAGGACACTTAAATACACCCCTCGCTTCGACACCTTACATTTTAATAATAATAATAAATTACACTGGTATACAAGGTTTTGGACTGGAGCAACCAGAAGTAATAAATAAGATTTAATTTTTCTCCAAGTATCAATCTATATTATACAAGTGTGGAAATAAATAAAGGGCCTGTCAGTCATTTTATTAATTTAGTTAAAAGCTTCTGTGTTATATTGTAAGAGCTGGGCATCACACATAAATGAATTCCTCTAATGCAACAATAACCATCAATCATGAAAGTGTGCCTTCGCGTGTAACGTCAATCAAATCTTATTGATATGACGGTCAGCAGAATCACAGGGATTGCGTTTCATAAGAAGGCACGGAAGTAATGGATACTGATGGTGCGGAACGGCACGCACGGCTTGACCTCTTCTGGCTTTCCGCGCATCTTTTTAATAGAACCGAGGGTGCCAGTAAAAGTGAGGGAAGCATCCCCTGCGAGCATCATCCGAATGTGCGGAATAATTGCCAAAGGGATATAAATGTGGTGCTCCGGGTACGTGTAAACCGAACCCAAAAAATTATCTATAATCCCATAAAGAGTCCACGGGGCGCATAAAATTATGATATATCGGCGGCCGTAAATCCTGGCAGGGCGAGAAAACAGTAAATCCTGCGCCGCAGGATTTATCTCTGTGTAAAATCGCGAAATGATCGCGATCTGGATTTGTTCGGTCGTTGGTGGGAAATGGCACTTATAGGATACATCGATTGACAGCCACTCGGCAGGACTCTTCTGCCCCATATCCTGCCGAGAGTATCGCAGGAACGGACAACTATGCACTCCCCCGAAATCCGACCAACAATTTATCGCACGGTTTATATTCATGGACGCTATCGATTTTGCAACTAAATTTCATTTTTGCCCAAATCTCCACGGCCCCGCATTTTTACTACGAGGTGCGCGACCCTTGCAAATTCCATTACCCAAACCCCCTCGCCGGGATGGGAGGATTTATCGGGACGGACAGCAGTCGATCTTTTAATCGAGTTACAATTCACGAACATATCTTTATTATTACGTTTTCGAGTATAAACTTTAGGTGAAACTTTTTCCAGATTGCAAAACAATGTATTATCGGGAACGAAGTTCGCCGGGAAGTTTTATTTAGTAAGTACTGTAGGGCTATTTAATTATAAGAACAAAGAATGAGCCCCGAAGTTTTGTTGACATTATTTCAATCCAGGAAGGGTAATTTTATATCCGCAGTGCTTAATTAAATGGGAAACTCCCACTGCAATAAACCCATATTAATAATGGCAATTAAAGCATTAGATTCTCCTACAATAACTCCCATTCCAATTGTAATCAAAAGGATTACTTATTTATCAAGATGGTTAGGACCTTTACTATGTGGTAAACTGAATAAAACACTACTGCTATGGTACAAACATAGTAGCATTTTATTCAGGATTACTTATTATTTCTTGTTTTATTTCATCAAAAATTTCATAATTATTTATAGATTAATATTAAATTATATCGAAAATTTTCACTGTTACATTATTCGGATATCAACTATTTTCTTACGTAGTTTTAAAAATCTAACATTCTCTAAATTAAGATTGTCTACGTTAAAATTGCACACCTACGGTTTATGATATAGGTAAAAATACCTGCAACATCAGAAATAGGATTTGTCGCGCAAATGAAGCCCACAAAATCAAATATTACCATTTTACAACAAAACTGGAGGTGGAGGGGCAATAGATATTATTATTATTATTATTATAATTAATAATTCAAATTATTTCTGATTTATTATTTGATGAAGAAAGTTCATATTACATACAATTAAGAAGAAATGGAACAATTAAAAAAAAACTACGATTCCAGTCGAATTAGCGATATTGAAGCCAAAACATTGATCAATTTTTTAAAAGAAATTTGAAACATTTTATGCTAAATATCAGAATTTGATATGTATGATAATAATTAATGTGTCGATGCCGATGTAAGAAACGTTTTAAACGATTTGCAAATTTGAGATGATTCATGAAAATTTTAAGAACATTTTAGTATAAGAGAAGAGAAGATAAACTTAATACTAATATATTGATGAAACATTTTATTATTATAAATATTTATTTATTATAAATGTATATTATGTATAATTACTCTTGTTTTGTTTCATATGTATATTTTATCAGTTTCCTGGCACGTGCTCCGGCTTATTCAGCCATTTTCAAAGGATTATATGTGTTTACAATACAATTTATTTGATTGATGACACATTTGATTAATTCAAATGAATTCCTGCTATAAAACTATCATTGCCTTAGAAGAGCTCGTTTTGATTATTCATTATGTGTTTTTCTTCCATAATATGTATTTTGGTCTCTATCCCTTCTAACATGTATAATCTATCTTCTTTTTTTTCCTGAAGAGAAGATAAGTGAGAACAGCAGAGCAGTTATTCAACACTGGTTCCAGAAAACCGCCCACAGAGATTCAAATATGAGATTGAGATTAAATTAATTTGCGGTTTTAATCAGAGAACATCGATTAACCTGTAATTATCCTATTGTAATCATGTAATTGTAATTAAAGTACCCGCAATTGCAATAATTATCCTATTGTAATTCGTCGCGGTGATTAGACCGCTGATTAAAACCACAAATTAAAACCGCGAATTAATTTAATATCTCTGCGGGGGTGGGGGTCTGGAGCCGGTGTTGCCTAACTACTCAGAAGAGAGAACAGACTTAATATCAAGTTTCGACAATTTGAGAAGCCCAAGACAGGATTCAAAAGTGTATATCAAATTTGACAAAATTCATGTTATAAATGGCACTAAATATTTGCGATATTTTTTTCATTTTCAGAATTTCAGAAGAATTACGTCACATGTGACAAACTTAAAACAAAATTTCATATAATGTGAAAATAATGAGAAAAGTCATCTCAAATTTGAGACGATTTTTGCCAATTTTGCAAAGATTTCAGTCGAATTTGAGAGATTCAAACCAAATATGAAAACAATCATGATACAATGGCAAATATGCATAACAAAATTTAGATATAGGTATGCATCATTTGAAACGTCTGATGCGCTAAAAATTTACGATAATTAATAATTTTCAGAATTTCAGAACAATTATGTGAGGTTTAACAAAATGAATTATATTTATTTATTAAGTTATATTTCAAATCATGCCAAATTTGAGATAACTTATCTTATATTTGAGACCATTTTTTTTGCCTGTTTTCCGAATATTTCAGTTAAATTTGAGTCGAATTTATGCATCATTTGAAACATCTGATACTAATTTCTGATAATTTTAGACAATTTAAAACAATCATTATGATATAGATGAGCGATAAATTAAAACAAAAATAGACATGTGCTGTATTAAATTAGTACCTAGTAATTAATTTTGCAAAATATATCACTTACGTGGAATTTTAAACATATCAGTGTGATTCGTGGGAAAATTAAAAAGATTTGTGTAAACTTCAGATAAAATTTGTATCAATAAATTCCCAACTTGAGACTATTTAATGCGATTTAGTTTCAGACGATCTGTGCGAAATTTTAACGTATCCAACTGAATTAAGCGAATTGAGATAGACTTGTACAGATTTGTTGTAGTGGTATGCATATTCATGATGAATTTCGTTACATAATTGTCTCACTCTTCGGTAATTTAAAAAAAATTGAAAACATTTTAGACGATTTATATAAAATTTGAGCAGATTCAACACAAATGTTAGACCAAAAGACCAAATTTTAGTCTGACGATCTGTGCGAAATTTTATAATACCCAACTAAATTTAAGCGAATTGAGAAAGATTTCATAATAAATTTAAGATTCGTTAAAAAGTTTAAGTTAAATTTGGACAAATTTTATCGGAATTCGAGGAGTTTCATTATATATGTCACTCTTTGAATAATTAAAAAAAAAAACAAATTGAAAAATTTTAGGCGATTTATAACAAATTTGAGCACTTTCAGCTCAACATTTGTCAGAAATAGTCTCAACTTCACCTTAAATCTTCTCAAATTGAGAACAACTGCCTGAAATTATACATCAGGTTTCTTAAATTTGACATAAATGGTCTTAATGTCAAATTTAAGAAACCAGATGCATACTTTCAGGCAATTGTTCCCAATTTTAGAAGAGAAGAAGGTGCAGTTGAGACTATTTCTGACAAATTAGAAAAAAATCCAGTTAAATTTGAGATTGTACATACACCAAAAGTAGATAGTAATTAGAATCATCTTTTACATCTTTCAAGACGATTTGTGCCTAATTTTAAAATATCCTAGTGAATTTAAACGACTTATGATAGAACTGTAAAGGTTCATAATAAATTTTAGATTCCTTAAAAAAATGAAGTAATATATGTTAAAATTAGAAAGATTTAATCTTTTCACTCTTTTGAATAATTTCATTGGAGCCGATTTAAGTATATAATTTTTTTTTACATTAACAAATTTCACAGTAATAATGATAATGCGAGTAAAATAATGTCAAATTTATAACAATTTGTGCCAATTTGTGTGAATTTGAGATATTTCAATGGGGAATCTTTCAATATTGCAATGACATGTTTGTTTAGCTGTACTATCAGTAAATTTAAAATATTTTGTAATTTGAGAATAGGTTGTTAGAAATCTGATGCTATGGGATTGTTGCTACACTTTAATCAACTTAATGTTTCCTTTTTGTCATATATAACATTAAAACATGTCATATATTACATGTGTAACATTAATTTTTTCAATCATATTATTTGTATAAATTGTATTTTTTCATTTTTATGGTATTATGGTATTTATAATATGTATTTACTGTCTGTACTCGTGGGCCTTGACCCACGCTCATAAAAAATAAATAATAAAATTGGGAGGATTTATGACATAAATGAGTGATCTGAGGAAAATTTAAGACGATTTGTATCAAATTTAAGACCATTTATGTCAAATTTAAGACCATTTATATCAAATTTAAGACCATTTATGTCAAATATAAAACCATTTATTTCAAATTTACGACCGTTTATGTCAAATTTAAGACCATTTATGTCAAATTTAAGACCATTTATTTCAAATTTAAGACCATTTATGTCAAATTAAGGACCATTTATGTCAAATTTAAGACTATTTATGTCAAATTTGAGATAACTTGACACCGAGTAGGTCAGCGGAGAAAGGAGGGGAGAGCTTGAATACGATATTTATAGCCTAGGGACTATCGTGCTCTCGTTAGTACGCGACAACACGAACAGGTTACTATGCAAAAGGCGCGAGTAAGTTGGGCAAAATTGGATTGCAACAGGTATCGATACCGAATGTGCGTCGTATGAAATGACAACTAGATTAACAACTGCCCACGCGACTACCTGCTATCGATTAACTGCTTCACGCTGCAGATGTTGTCACACGAGTTCCAGTACCATGTCAAGGTGAAGCACTCAATACGGGAGTCAACTGTATAGCACGAGGCATCCAGAGGGGTCACAGACTTTCCGCAGATCTTTTAGGCACGAGTTCACTTAGGACTCAACCGAAGGATCGACTCACAGATCCCCCATCACAGAACACCGCAGGAATGTTGCCATCTATGAGGCAGCCCGGAAAGTTCAGCCTATATCAAACTGATGCCTAATTTCAGACAACTGCGCCAAATTTGAGAAGCTTTAAGGTGCAGTTGAGACAATTTGTTGCCAATGTTGCCATCTATGAGGCACTCAATACGGGAGTCAACTGGATAGCACGAGGCATGCAGAGGGGTCATTGACTTTCCGCAGATCTTTTAGGCACGAGTTCAGTTAGGGCTCAACCGAAGGACCGACTCACAGATCCCCCATCACAGAACACCGCGGCGATGTTGCCATCTATCAGGCAGCCCGGAAAGTTCAGCCTATATCAAACTGATGCCTAATATCAGACAATTACGCCAAATTTGAGAAGCTTTAAGGTGCAGTTGAGACTAATTGTGGCCAATGTTGCCATCTATGAGTCAGCCCGGAAAATTCAGCCTATATCAAACTGATGCCTTATCTCAGACAATTGCGCCCAATTTGATTGTTTGATTGTTTGATTGTTTTGCGCCGGCAAAACGCCGGCAATAAAGTTCATAATTATATATTATTTTCTAAATTATTTTCATTGTGCCCCATATATCTAAACAATAACTGCATGTGTTGTATCTGCATTATTATTTTTGGCAATATTTATATAAAATCAATACATTTTTTATGAATATCGCACATAAATCAAAAACTACATTTCTACATTCAGCCCGTGTAGTGGGCTATCACTCTTTCCAGCCTTTCGACACGTCCATACATAATTGATTGTTAGCACTGATAAGGCATTGTTTCCTTTTGGCCAATTTAATTCGCACTGTTTGGCCGTGCTAATCCGAAAATAATAAACAGGCGGACGCAATGGGAAAATGCAGTAATTACTCATCCGTCCAACGGCGATCGATCAACGTCATTTGCATTAGATAACACAAATCCGGCTCCTTCGGATTGATGGAAACATGGTAATAAGAAAAATAATTGTCGACAGGTTTTGATGTATTGTGGGGGCGACCCTCGGATGGAACTCGCCGCTCCTGGGCGTATTGATTTTATTAAATCATCGTTTCGTGAGCGAAGACAGACAGACATTTATAAAACCAATCTGACATGACGTTATCAGAAGATTTTTTTGTACAGATGTACTCATAATAATTTAATTATTACAAACATGCAAGGGATAATAAATTTTAGCAATTTAGTTAATTTTGACATGACGCTAGTATAAAAACTTTTTGTACAGATATTCTCGTAATAATTTAATTATTACAATAAGAGATTGCTATTAAAAAGTTAATTTAGGTAAAAATTCAAATCCAATTGTGCAAAATTTTCCCATTATATCATCAATTTATATTCCTACATATCCCATCCCATCCCAACTATCTTACATTAAATGGCAGATAAATCTTTCAAATTCTATAAAAACAATAATGTTTTTCTTGAAAATAAGTACCTACTGTTCATTTCAAAACCATCAGTTTCCCATAAGTCACCCTGTACAATCTACAAATGTGAGTTTTTCATTATTGAGTTTTCATATTATAGACGCATATCTAATAGTTATCCAAAAACTAATATCAATTTTAGTTAATATCAAGTATTTTGAGAATACATTTTTATTTAATTTAAAATGTCATCGAGCCGGTGGGTAATTTTTTTAAATTATTGTATGATAACAAAAAAAAAATGTGTCATTGCCATTAATATATGAAAGCTGAGAGGGTGAAAGTCGATCGTTTATAATCACGGGCATTTATTTAAATACGGGAACAATGAGGAGATTTATATTCCAATAACGGAATCGGGCAGGGCGAAGTACTGCGACAAATGAATAACGATCACGCGTAAATTTGTAAACGTCCGAAGTATGTGTCAATTTCGCCTCGGCGTATCCCTGGTTAGAGCAGCTTCGACCGCAGTTGGCTGCTAGCAGGCCCGGCTCGGGATTCCACCCCTGCGAGGCATTGATTTTCGGGCCTGTGCTTAATTTATTATAAAAATACAACGGCGCCACGTACAGCCAAACGACTTTCACCCAGAGGGCAGGGCTCGGCTAATTGCGAAGATGCAATTTGATTTTCAGCCGTGCCTCATCGATTGCCCACTGCAATTACATAAATCATTTCAGGAATTAATAAAAGAAATATTTCGTTGGGTATGGATTTAATTGACATTTGGGTGCTCGTGGGTATTACATACCCATTAACAGGGGTTACACATTAATTAACCTATATTAGGGGGAGCCTAGGCATTTTTTTCTAACCACCCTCTACCCCCCACAAAAAATACTCCTCAAAATAATAATTTAAATATTTTGAAAATTGATAGTTATTGATAGATATATATATATTAACAAAATTTGAAATTTTCTATAAAACCTATAGAAATACGAAAAATTATATAAGTCCGTGAATTTAGCACAAATTGAAAAAGTTAAAAAATATGTGCTTTTTATTGAAAGCTTAACAAAAATCATGTCTTGAAAGTTTAAATTATCTCACTTCTGCATGTTTTAACTTCGACGTGAGAAATGAGGAAGAATGCGCAAAAAATTTTTATTTGTTTTTATATCTTATCTATATTATCAATAAATATTCGATGTCAAAGAGACAATTCAATAAAAAACAGCATTTATATTGTGAAAAGGCGATAATAAAGTCTCTTATATCGATCTATAAAAAAATCATTTGAATTGCGAAATATGAACAATGTTAAAGTGATAAAAACTACAAAAAAAAATCGGATAAATTTGCAAATTTAAAAAAGATAATTCTATAAAACAAGTATATTTTAATTACTGGAATATTCTTAGAAATCGCGATGACTCTAATCATCTACAACTATTATTTGTGCGATATATTTGTAGAACTAAGAAAAGTGATAAAAACCTCAAAACAAATCAAATAAATTTCAAATTTAAAAAAGAGAATTCTATAAAAAAAGGTATAATTACTGGTATTTTCATAGAAATCGATTATTCTAATCATCTACAACCATTACTTGTGCGATATATTTGTAGAACTAGAATTTAATAAAAATTTAAGGCCCTGTCATTGAAAAGGTGCCAAAGAAAAACAAATATTTGTATTTTTATTGAAAGCTTAACAAAACACATGTCTTGAAAGTTTAAATATCTCATTTCTACATGTTTTAAGTTCAAAGTGATAAGTGAGGAACAATACGCAAGAAACATATTATTTGTTTATATATCTTATCTATATTATCAATAAATCTTTGATGTCAAAGAGACAATTCAATAAAAAAAGCATTTATATTGTGAAAAGGCGATAATAAAGTCTCTTATATCGAACTATAAAAAATTCATTTGAATTGCGAAATATGAACAATGTTAAAGTGATACAAAACTTTAAAAAAAACCTGATAAATTTTAAATAAAAAAAAAATAATTCTATAAAAAAAGTATATCATAATTACTGGAATTTTCATAGAAATCGCCATTACTCTAATCATCTACAACTATTATTTGTGCGATATATTTGTAGAACTAGAAGTTAATAAAAATTTAAGGCCCTGTCATTCAAAAGGTACAAAGGAAATACAAATATGTATTTTTAAATTGAAAGCTTAACTAAACCCATGTATTGAAAGTTTAAATTATCTTATTTCTACATATTTTAAGTTAAAATATATATTTTTTTTTTATTGAAAGCTTAAGAAAACCCATGTATTAAAAGTTTAAATTATATCAGTTCTGCATGTTTTAAGTTCAAAAATAATGATATTTCAAACAAAAAACAGAAAAACATGTAACAATAATATATAAAAAGGGCAAAACAGCAATGAAGCCACATAAAATAAACTACAAATCATTAAAAAGAAAACAGAAAAACTGTAAAGAAACAATATACGAAAAAGAGAAAAACAGGAATGAAGCCAATTGAATGTAACTACAAAAATCTACAATCTGCAAGTTTATTAGCTTTCAAAATGAAGTATGTTAATAAAAACAAAACTATAAACAGTATAGAAATATCGAGAAAGTATCTACATATCTACCAACTGCAAAAAAATCCGAATCCCAAAATATCTGTTTTTAATAGACAACCCTGGCTAACTAAGTGAAGACGGCGCACAGTGGGGCCAAATCGCAAAAAGCAAATTGAATTTTAAATACAAAAATCTACAATCTGCAAGTTTATAGCTTTCATAATGAAGTATGTTAATAAAAACAAAACTATAAACAATATGGAAATACGAGAAAGTATCTACATATCTACCAACTGCAAAAAAATCCGAATCCGAAAATATATGTTTTTCATAGACAGCCCTGGCTAACTAAGTGGAGACGGCGCACATTGGGGCCAAATCCCAAAAAGCCAATTGAATTTGAACTACAAAAATCTACAATCTGCAAGTTTATAGCTTTCATAATGAAGTATGTTAATAAAAACAAAACTATAAACAATATGGAAATACGAGAAAGTATTTAAATATCTACCAACAGCAAATAAAACCGAATCCGAAAATATCTGTTTTTCATAGACAGCCCTGGCTAACTAAGTGGAGACGGCGCACATTGGGGCCAAATCCCAAAAAGCCAATTGAATTTTTAACTACAAAAATCTACAATCTTCAAGTTTATAGCTTTCATAATGAAGTATGTTAATAAAAACAAAACTATAAACAGTATAGAAATATCGAGAAAGTATCTACATATCTACCAACTGCAAAAAAATCTGAATCCGAAAAAGTCTGTTTTTCACAGACAGCCCTGGGTAACTAAGTGGAGACGGACCCACAGTGGGGCCAAATCCCAAAAACGCGACCAAAAACGAAAAACGTTTTCAATTCAATTGAAACTCACTACTGACAGGTTTTTGCGGTCACTGATTACAAATCTGGCGGTAAAACAACCAAAAAGAAAATGGCGGATCCAATATGGTGGGCAAAATATTAATACAGCCCTTAATGTCTATATAAAAAAATATTTTCGTTTAAATAATTCACTGAGTCTTACTTACTTAGTTAATAATTAAAACATATCTAAGCATCATTTTTTGAAAGGGATAAGCGCCAAAAATACCAGTTTTGCTGTACACATTTGTACTACAGTAAAATACAATATTTTGTTAATACAGCCGTTGAATTGGAAATAATAGAGACTAAATTGTAACTTGTAAATTGTAAGTTATTTACGAAACAAGAGCCCAAGAAATGAATTGTGCGTTGCGCGCCAAAATTCACCCGTTCTTTCCGGCTCTATACCTCGCGGACTATAGCTATAGCTTAGCTACTATAGCTTTTGTGTCAAACCAAAATATAATTTTTGTTCAAAAATTAGTTTCCATCAACTTTTCCCGATATAAATTTTCAGGAAGTGCACCGTTTTGCACCGTTTACGGGATAATTGCTCGTTTTTCATTATTAAGGGTTGAAGCCTCCGCCAGGGAAGGGGAAACTCGACGGAGATTCGATTCTAGAGTACTGTACGCACACCATTATTAGAAATAGATATTAATCAGTACAATTATCAGTATCAAGACAATTATCAGTAATACATATTACAAACAGCTTACAGTTGAATCGGCGTCAGTAACTATTGGCAGCAATTAACATTTTAGGAATTTAGCAGTTACAATAAGCAAAACTGCGTGTTACTGACAATGAACAGTAATAATCTCGATAATGCCAACTAATTGTACTATGCTGTCAGTGTCTATTGACATTAGTAATAATCTAATGAATTTGGCAGTAATATAATGGAATTCGCAAAAATAATCATTTTAGCAATATCGGGAAAAAAATGCAGAACTCACGTTGATGACAATTAACATCAATAATGACAATTAAAAGTGGAATATTGTCAGTGACTATTTCCTATTGAATGATATTATCATCACTTAGACAATTATGAGTAATATTAATAACCTTTAACAGTTGAAATGGCGTTAGTAACTCTTTGGAGCAATTAACATTTTAGACATTTAGTAGTAATAATAAGCAAACTGCGTATGCACACCAAATTTCAAAAATGTATAATATACATATTTATAATTATTATAACATAAATCTTATGGCAAACAAAAATAACCGGAAAAAGAAAAGTGGGAAGACAGACAAAAAACTGGGACAAATATGTCGAAAATATTGTGGAAAGAAGAGGAATAATAACGCCCAAATGAAGAAAAGCACAGGAAACAAATATCTGGAACCTACCAGTGAAAGAAAATACAAGAAATTGAAAAACAATATTCTACACCTGAAAGGGTAGAAGAATTACTATAATAATAATAATAATTTGCGCCAATTTGCGTCTTAATTGGACTAATAGTATTTTTCTCAATTATAATGTAAAAAAATAGGTTGGAGCTCTTTAGAGTAACTTTTCTTTGTAGATTCTATAAAAGCAACATCTTTGCTACAATTTAAAAAAAAACTCAGTGAACAACGTGGGGCAATGTACTTTAGTCAACTTTTTGTGTAAACTTTTATACGTATATATCCATTAACTTTGCATTGGTTAATACTTTCGGGATATATTATAATTCTTATTTTGGAAAACACAAAATAATATACATTCTAGCTCCACAAATTTCTGAACATTGACCAAAGAATATTCCTGTTTGGTTAAGAAAAAAACTTTGAAGTTTAGTAGTCTAAATCAATCAATTTAGGTGTTCATTTGATTTATGATGGGGAGATACCCCATTTTTCGCCTGAAGATTTCAATTTGTAGATATGAAATCTGATGAAATTTGCACTTTCGGTCACGATTTCATTTACACCATTCAAAACTAGTTCACTTTTCAACTGCTTTCTGTAGGCCACGTATACAGGGTGTCCAGTGACACGATGCGCATAGCTTAAGAGCGTGTTTATTGGGCAATTTTTAGTCGAAAATGCCTTATACACCTTTGTCCAAAACTTAATTTTAGATTTAATATTAGAAGAGTAAGAATGTGTTGTGAGGCAGCCAGGCTTCATTTTGAATAAACACTTTGATTAAATTTGAGTTGGTAATAAAAATTAAAAAAATTGTATTACTTATAATTAATAAAACATTACTTTATTCTACATGTTTTTTGCTTTCTTAAATTTTGCCCATATATGTATATTATGTTTTGGACGAAATTGTATAAGGCATTTTCGACTAAAAATTGCCCAAGAAACGCGCTCTTAAGCTATGCGCGTCGTTTGGGGGCACCCTGTATACATCCCATCCTTCTAAATGAGGCCATTGTACCCTTTGTGTATTCTTCTTCTTGGAGTGCCATACTCGATTTCGAGCGTAAGCGATTTCCCCGCATACGTCAGTGTATGAGTGTCTGTATCTTAGTTACAGTGACGTATGGCACCTACAGTTTAACGTCGGCTGCGAACGACTGGTTTGGGGAAACTATCCTTGGCAGATTTGTGTATTACTGCACCTAATTGTATAGTTTACTTTTTCAAAATTAAACTTCATTTTTCGACTTTTGGCCAAATTTTTTTGGGATTTGGCCTCACTGTACGGTGTGTACAATGCTTAACTAGTTGGAGTGCGGCTCCACGGAAGGAAAAGTGGCGAATCGTACAGAGACTAAGGGGGCGCTTAGGTGATCTATACCGCGGCGCATATTCCGCAATTACGTTCGACACGGCGTTTATACCCACAGACGCACTTCTTACCTAAAGATCTAAAACGGCCGATAAGTGATGTAAACTGAGATCATATGGTCCAGTCCTTTGACTAAGAGTCGTGGGCCCACAAAAACCACGTAGGGCACTCAACTCACAAATCGCGCTTTAATGGCGGTCACAATCCCGGTATTTTACCGGCTTCGTCGCAGACAAATACCGACCACTCGTGCGATCTTTCAAACGATTAATTCGACTTAATGTTCGCCAACGCGAAACCCGATATCAGGGGAGAAGATGAATTGAATTATTTAGCGGAAGCTACCTCGCAATCATCGCCGTACGTAAAAAATATAACGTTACAATTTCCCAATCACCCCTTTCAGGAATGATTACCTGTACAGGCACAATTCTATCAGACAACGTTCGACACAATTCAAGATATTTGCTCGACCAACTACTTCCCGGCCATCCCTATCCATTATACTTATCTATATGCACGTTTTCTAGGCTTAGGCAAGATAACTAAATGCAAAAGAGGCAGATTATATACGTATACACTTAGGGAAATGAAAACAGGAATGTTAAAAGAATTCCGTTGTGTATAAAATAATTCTTCATGTTTACTATCATTCACTAAGCATTTAATCTTCGCTCGTACCAATGTAATTCATATCTGCGCTCCATTTTATTCCTCTGGCATCTCGCCTATCGGCACATCAACGAAATTAATGGGCGTAGCGTAGTAATTTTATTACTACAAAAATACAATATTTCACTCGGCATCTCGTAGATACTGCGGAGAATTTAATGCTCGCTGAACGGTGCCTACAAAGCAAGAGAGCAGAGCATGTAATTCGATTACAAGAAAATACAATATTCCACTCAACAGCTCCACGCACTCGGAGGACAAATCCGCGCGCGCGGATTTGAAATTCCTGCGACGTTAAGTTTCCGAAGAATCTTAATACTAGTTCCACGCCTAGTTAAAAATGTTAGATGAGCTCCCCCGGCAAACAAGGGAGCAGACTTAAAAAGGCCAGGCAATTGCATTCGCATATTTGCGGAGCCAATATTGACTCTGCGAGAATGAGATGGGTCTCCGACGCTTGCCGTCTTCTTGTGTTCAACAAAACAGACGACTACACATACTCACATACTTACAAGTAGACATGAAAAGACAGCAAAGTAATTTCATCCAGTATCATGAATAATCCATAACATTATAATGTATAATGCTTAGGATGAATTTTTACCAAACAATATGTTTTAATTGATTATATCTTAGTAGAGAAAAACAGAAAATGACTACACCTACTCACATACTTACAACTAGACATGAAAACACAGCAAAGTAATTTTATCCAGTAAAATGAATAATCCATAACATTATAATGCATAATGCTTAGGATGAAGGAATTTTTACCGAACAATATGTTTTAATTGATTATATCTTAGTGGAGAAAAACAGAAGATGACTACACATACTCACATGGCCTATATATAGGCCAATATCAACTTATGGGTGTGAACCATGGGTATTAACAACAAGAGATAAAAGCACACTTCAAGCGTTGGAAATGAAATATCCCAGAAAAGTGGTAAAAAGATTAGTCAGAATAAGAAATGAAGATATTAGACAGAAGTTAGAATGTAACAATTTTAAATCCCTGCTGGTTCAAATGCACAGTTGACCCATTAATTAAGTAACCAATTACATTCAAAATGCATTGAATTTATCGCGCATAATTGGAATGGTGGTAATTAATCGTCTCGTTCACTGAAATTAATTGCAAACGCACTCTTATCGCTTGCCAGATCAGCGCGACGTCAATATCTTGTGGTTAATGATGGCCAAAGGCTTCATTCGCGTTTCATAATGAAATATACAGACTAATAGACAGTTACATATGGCAGCAATTAGAGCTAATGAACAGTGCAATGCATCAGGGCCCAGCAAGCTTCGACTCTTATATATTGCTAGCTTACATCGTCTCAGATGTTGGTATATAACAGTTACAAACATTTTCCACTATCTTAAATATCAATATATTACACTATAGATTTTGGTGATTCTGGAAGGTATATACTCACTAGAATACTTATTTGTTTTATATTATGGAGTTATGTAACACTAGTATACATGTTTTTGGACTGGAGCAACCAAATAATGTTTTTAAGGTAATTTGGTGCGCTGAATTCGAATCTATAACTGTTTTTTTTTTCTATCAGGTCAGGTTTGGGAGATATAATATATCATTGTTTTCGTATGTTTTTAATTAAAAAAACCGTAATTTATTGAAAAATAAATGAAATTTCAAAAGAACATTTGCGTATTTCACACTTATTTGATTTTTCATATTGATCCCAACAACTTTTGAAAAACAAAAATAACAATCGGTTTGGTGATTACTTTGCTCTCTCCATATTACTGGAACTGAAACGTCGAAATATTCGAGCACTTGTACAAAATAGCTCTGCAACTATTGCAAAACAATGTCGGTGTCCACGTTTTGTCTAAATTTCTGACAGCAAAACCAAAGTAGTGTAAATATGCATATTTTAAGGGTTCTGTTTTTGCATATCCTTTTTTTCCAACCATATATTAACCACAAACAAAGCAGAAATAGCTTGAATTGGTAACACATGATCTACTTGACATATTTAAGCACTATTATTATGAAGATAGAGAATAAATGTGGGTTTCCGTCAAATTACTTTACATTAGCGCCATCCATGCGCCATAAAAAGAACTACACTTGATAGCGCAATTCTGGTGGTAAATTTGAATTCTACGCACCCAAATTACTTGGAAAACATTATCCTTTTTTCCAGTCAATTTTTAATTTTTATTTGTAGATCAGTTTCGGGTTATGTCCCGTCGTTAATTTGAAAAAATGTTAGTCATGATTTCCTCTATTAACTATAATAATTTTATCGAGTTATGTCCGGTCGTTAATATGAAAATAATGTTAGTCATGATTCTGCTATTGACTAAAATAATGTAATCGATTTATGTAACTACCTACAAACAATTTTCACTTTTAGTGGATGCGCCGGGGTTTCAAGTACGCAGTCGCCCTTCAAGGGCGGTTATTCCCGCGGGCCCGGGCAGTAAAGGGCCGCCTTTAATTGAGTACATAAAATCAATTTACAGTAAAGTATCGCTTCGCAAGTTCACCGCCGGACTGTGTCTAATATATAAAATAATAGCCGAAAGTCCGAAAGTTGTGCTTTCGGTCATGCCGAAACTTCCCCTGCACGCAACGCACAACAAACGAGGGTCGGAACGGGATGCTCAGTGTAAATTGTTCGTGGAATAATTATACCGTACGGAGCTGGACGAGCCGAGAGCGAAGAATGACGGGTTTATTGACGTGGCCACTGGCCACAGGGCAGAATGCCTTTTGTAGACCAAGAAACAAAGGGCGCGTTTAGGTGTTGTTAATTCTATTTGTTAAAATTAAGATAATGAGATACAGGCATTGGATAAGTGAGAGCTGCCCAACGGCTCCCACATTTGTTTCAATGAGACAGTTGCAAAAGTTGATACATTATTATAAGATAAACATATACGAAATTCCCTACTCTATATGAAACATGTCACATGGAAAGTATTACTGCAATTCAACATCAAATATTTATATTACAGACGAAGCAATTCGCATTGTTGCAGTACGGATAAAGGCATGACAGATAATTGAGCTTTTATCACAACAAATTACAACGTTCCTGAAGATTTTTAATCTAACAAAAGCAAACAATATTTGTCCTCTTATAATAAAAAAGGCTACAAATGAATTCATCGAGGATTCACTATGTCGGAATCGTTAAATTTTTAAATCATGTTTAAATAAAAATGATTATTTTGTTTATTACAACAACTACTGTTTTCTTTAGTTTTTAAATACCTTTGTACTTGTCATAAAACGGTGATAAATAAATGTGACAACATTATTTTCATTGTAAAAATTGTATTGACTTCCAGAAATAGGTAATAAGAATATTTCAATTTTTTTTTAAATAATTTCCAAGTCGCTACAAAAAATCTGCGACTTATGATTTCTGGCTACTTAAAAAAAAACTTTAATAATATACTTATATGAAAGTAAATTAAAAATTAGAATTAGCTATTGTAGTATTTCTTTTGATATAAAACAGCGATGTTTTTTTGTGATAGTAGCAGCCAATTTCATAATCAATTTAATGTGTCTTTAAATTTTAAAGCTCAGTTTAATTTTCAAAATAAATTTCATAATAATTTTCAATTCACCCTGTATTATACAGGGACATCCTGTATAATTGATACTTATAGTATTTAGTAATCAGGCAAACTTTTTTATTTGACTTTGAATTATAGTCAACAGCTTCATTATGATAAATCAATAATTGTATTGAAATATTTAATATTATACGTTGATATTGAATTGCACGGACAAACCTCTAGGGCTTGCAAAATACAACAACGCAAACAACTTTTAATCACACATTTGTTAACAAAAGTTGTTTGCTTTGTTGTGTTTTGCAAACCCTATAAATTTGTCTGTATAATTCAGTAACACCCTGTATATTTCAAGAAAAAAAACAGTCAAAATTGTGTTTTAATATTCAATTGAAAATATATACAGTGTGGTGATAAAGTGTGGAACAAAATACATCATTGCGGAATTATGTCTTCAAGAAAACCCCTCTGACAGATCAATTTTTAAATGCCATTTTCTAATGTCTCTTGTTTATAACGTTATTGGTGTTTTAAAAATAACATCATCAATTTGGTTAAATAACTACCTCTAGGATTATGCAAAACACAACAAAGCAAACAACTCTGTGACCACACATTTATTAACAAAACTTGTTTGCTTTGTTGTGTTTTGCAAGCCCTAGAAGTTTGCCTGTATAATTCAAAATTCAATAACACCCTGTATGTTTCCAGAAAAAGAAGGTCAATATTGTGTTTCCATATTCAATTAAAAATATATACAGTGTAGTGATAAAGTGTGGAACAAATTGCATAATGGCGGAATTATATGTTTTTAAGAAAAACACTCTAACAGATCAACTTTAGATTTTTAAATGCCATTTTCTGATGTCTCTTGTTTATAACCTTGTTGGTGTTTTCGAAATGACATCATCAATTTGTTTAAATGACGACCTCTACTTTGTCCTTCTGTGTTTTAATAGACTTTCGTACTACTTAAATGGTCATATAAGAAAATGGTATCTTACACAATATTTTCTTTGATTAAATGGCACAGCATAGAATTCGCCTTGAAATGGCGAAAATGGAATGGAAACAGAAAAATAGGCTCGACAATATTGAAACCACCATTCTCATTTTCATTCTCAGCTATAAGACATTGCATTGCAATATCATATAATTAACACATTTAAAAGTTCTACTAGATTAAATCTTAGCAATTTTCAATAATATCCACAAATACCAGAGTGAAGAAACGTTTTAACAAACTTTAGGACAGCAATTTTCTTTTATAATCCGAAAAAGTCACAAACCACTGATTTTTAAATAGCGAACACTTTGTTGATAGCAATTTTTCATAAAATAGTAATACCTCAGTCAATAATTATAGTAATAATAATAATAACATTTATTGAATTACTGAATTGTGAACCAAAAAAATCTTCATTTTCAGTTTTCATAAATTTGAATGCATTGCAAACAATAATTCCAAATTCCTAATGTTCAACTTATCTTATTATCTATAACTCTATAAATAGTACATTCATTATGCATCTATGCAACTATGGTAACATAATGCTGACATAATGTAATACAACAGGGGTTGTATTATAACCTTATAATACAACATAGTGCGGCCTCTTCAAAATGAACTATGTGTAACGCTTTTTAGTATTATTTTACTTAATTTTTCTTAATCTCTTTATTTTTCGCATCGCTATGTACTATTCCCGACAGAAAAAAAACTAGAACAGTTAATATGTTTTAACGTGTATGTGGCTGATGTTATCTATCTGTCAAAATTGTCTGAAGCCACGTTCAATCCAATAAAATAATGCAAAATCACTAATAAGAGTGGTCGTAGTTTTTTTTTGTAGTATGTTGTCATTGTTATTTTTTTTCACCCTATGTAAGCTCATTTGCATATGTAGAATTGGTTGCTAACAATTGGTTGACAAAAATTTGTTAATAAGAATTGGTTTATGTAAAAAGTAATAAAACGTCGTATTTGACTAGCACATAATTGCTAAAATTCATAAGAATGACGAGTAAAGGCGAGTTTATAATCACCCGAGACTAATTTAGAAATCAAAAAATATTAAAAATTAGTACATTACACTAAAGTAGTAATACTTTATTCCTAGCAATGTTCCATTAATTAATACCTCAGTTAAAGAATTGAGAGCCAAAAAGATAGTTATACAATTGTTTTTGTTTCAAAAGATCTTCTTTTTCAGTTTTCATAAATTTTAATGCAATAGCATTGAAAGCAGTAATTCCTAATTTGTAATATTCAATTTATCTTCATTTATAATATTCAGGAATTCGTTTATAATCACACAAAAATCACAAATCACTGATTTTTAAAAAGACTCAAGTCAAATACACTTTATTCGTAGTATTTTTCCATCAAATAAAACCTTAGTCAACAATTGAGGCACAACAAATTGTTCTGCAATTGTTATTTTGCAATTAATCATTATTGTTATTCATTATAGTTGTTATGTTATAGTTATGTTATAGTTATTCATTATAGTTTGATATATAGTTTGAAAGTTTGATATATTTGGGCAGTTGTAATAAATATTTGACAGATTTTGACACTTTATTATTTCGCAAAATATGACAGCTGCAATTCAAAAAATTATAGTTTTGGATGTCTGCAAATGAAAATTTTGTAGAGTTCATAAATTTAATTGCAAAGCGGCAATTCAAAAAATGATAGATTTGCATTTGGATTTGGATGAAAATTTGGTAGAGTTCATAAATTTAATTGCAATAGTATTGAACACAGTAATTCCTAATTCATAATTTCAATTATTCAATTAATCTTTACTTATAATTTTCCGATTTTTTTTGTTTTGTAATCACAAACCACTGATTACGCAAATAGCAAACAATTTATTATTTATAGCAATTTTCCATTAAATATTATCTCAGTGAAACAATTGTGAGCCAAATATATCGTTCTGCAACTTCTGGTACTTTTCAATTGATCTATTTTTTTTTTCAATTGAATCTAACTCAATTGACTGTATTTGACTAAAGTCAAATACACTTTGTTCATAGTATTTTTCCATCAAACAAAACCTCAGTCAGCAATAGAGGCACACAAAATTATTCTGCAATTGTTATTTTCCAATTAATCTTCAATGTAGTTGCAATTGAAAGTTTGATATATTTGGGCAGTTGTAATAAATATTTGACAGATTTTGACACTTGCAATTAAATTTCACAAGATATGACATCTGCAATTCAAAAAATGATAGGTTTGGATGTCTGCAAATGAAAATTTTGTAGAGTTCATAAATTTAATTGCAATAGTATTGAACACAGTAATTCCTAATTCATAATTTCCATTATTCAATTTATCTTTACTTATAATTTTCCGTTTTTTTTTTTTAATCACAAATCACTGATTTCTCAAATAGTGAACAATTTATTTTATATAGCAATTTTCCATTAAATATTATCTCAGTGAAACAATTGTGAGCCAAAGAAATCGTTCTGCAACTTTTGGTACTTTACAATTGATCTAATTTTTCAATTGAATCTGACTCAATTGACTGCATTTGACTGAAGTCAAATACACTTTGTTCATAGTATTTTTCCATCAAACCAAAACCTCAGTCAGCAATAGAGGCACACAAAATTGTTCTGCAATTGTTATTTTGCAATTAATCTTCATTATAGTTGCAATTGAAAGTTTGATATATTTTGGTAGTTGTAATAAATATTTGACAGATTTTGACACTTGCAATTAAACATTTCACAAAATATGACAGCTGCAATTCAAAAAATGATAGATTTGGATGTCTGCAAATGAAAATTTTGTAGAGTTCATAAATTTAATTGCAATAGTATTGAACACAGAAATTCCTAATTAATAATTTCCATTATTCAATTTATCTTTACTTATAATTTTCCGATTTTTTTTTTGTAATCACAAATCACTGATTACTCAAACAGCGAACAATTTATTATATATAGCAATTTTCCATTAAATATTATCTCAGTGAAACAATTGTGAGCCAAATATATCGTTCTGCAACTTCTGCTACTTTTCAATTGATCTATTTTTTTCAATTGAATCCGACTCAATTGACTGTAATTGACTAAAGTCAAATACACTGTGTTCATAGTATTTTTCCATCAAACAAAACCTCAGTCAACAGTTGAGGCACAAAAAAATTGTTCTGCAATTGTTATTTTGCAATTAATCTTCATTATACTTGCAATTGAAAGTTTGATATATTTGGGCAGATGTTATAAATATTTGACAAATTTTGACACTTGCAATTAAACATTTCACAAAATATGATTGTAATTCAAAAAATGATAGATTTGGGTGTCTGCAAATGAAAATTTTGTAGAGTCCATAAATTTAATTGCAATAGTATTGAACACAGTAATTCCTAATTCATAATTTCCATTATTCAATTTATCTTTACTTATAATTTTCCGATTTTTTTTTTTTAATCACAAATCACTGATCACTTAAATAGCGAACAATTTATTATATCCAGCAATTTCCTATTAAATATTGCCTCAGTGAAACAATTGTGAGCCAAAGAAATCGTTCTGCACCTTCTGGTAGTTTTCAATTGATCAAACTGATTTTGTTTTCAATTGAATCTGATTAAATTAAATATGTAGCAATTTTCCACGAAAGACTTCCGCAGTGACCAAATCAATTTCCAAGAATCCATACAACAATTTCTAATTTTAAATTTGTCTACATTGACAGTTTTCATGAATATCATTAAAATCGCACGAAATTTGCAAATTTCTGTTAACTTGGAAATGGTTTGAATTTTTTTTCGCTGCAATTTTCCGTTACAATATTTGAACACCCAGTAGCAAAAAATTTAAGCCGTTGCGGATATATGTTCATATGAAATTTTCTTCATAAAATGACCTGATGAATAACACCCTTAAATATTGGTACGTCACTAAGGAACGCCCTGTATTTAGGGTTGGAAAATTTAATTTATCAAAATTTCAATTAGGTATTCAACTCAATTTTTTTATTTTTATTTTAAAATCTCATAAACAATATTTTATGATTAAATTTGTATGAGGAAGTGGTTACTTCTTAGTGAAACATTTTGATTAGGTTAATAAAGAAAACACTTGGTAAAGTTTCACAAGTTTTTTAGAACTGCTCTACAATTGTTTCGGCACTGCTGCCATTCCCAAGAGAGATACACTATCTCTCTTGTGTATCTCTCTTGAGAATGGCAGCAGTGCCGAAACAATTGTAGAGCAATTCTATAAAACTTGTGAAACTTTACCAAATATTTTATTATCTAAAACTCTGTACAACTTGAATACATGAATTATGAATACAACTATGAATATTTATAATATTTGCATCGAATATCTGTGTCATTAGGGTAATATTAGTGTAATATAGGGTTCCTACAAGTTTTTAGTAATAATATGTATTTAAATGAAAAACAAAAACGTGGATAATAAAATTTAAACAATTTCAATAAATATTCTTGTAAACTAGATATTGAAACTTTATTATTGTTGAACAATGTGATTTTAACCCACAAATTGTCTCTGCAATCCTCGCATTTGGGGGTTGAAAATCAAACAAAAATCTCCTCAAATTTGTAAAGTCGCCGTTTTCAATGGCAAAGCAATTAGAATTCCAGAAGCCTAAGCTATTTAGCACACAATATGGCAACGGAACAATAGCAATTGATGCAGATGCAGGGATCTGTAGATTATATACTCTGCCTGCATACATCCGAGTCGACTCGTAGTGTAAAACCAGATCAAAGGACACATTCACGTGTTGCACAACGTATTTCACGGGCACATATGACACATGGATACATGTTAGAGTACGCAAAACTATTAAAAATATATTTATTATTTTTTTTACCTATATTAGTTGAAACAAAAATGTAAAATGAAATGTAAGAAATTTTAGTGTGTGCCAGATTAGAAAGAATTGATTCGTGTTATAGAAAATCAAACAATTACATATGTATTCTTAAATTTTCTTGCCTATAATAATTGAAACAAAAATGTAAAATCAAATGTAACAAATTTTTGTGTGTGCCAGATTAGAAAGAATTGATTCATGTTATAGAAAATCAAACAATTACAAATGTATTCTTTAATTTTCTTGCCTATAATAATTGAAACAAAAATGTAAAATCAAATGTAACAAATTTTAGTGTATGCCTAGTTTTTGCTATACTAGAAAATCAAACTATTATTATTTTTTTAGCAATAAAAATTGAAAAAAAAAATGTAAAATCAAATGTAACAAATATTAGTGTAATGTGGCACTAAATTAATACATCTAGTCAGGTTCTTATATCATTCTGGGGTGCTATTGGGTCTGTATGAAGCTCATCAGTGTCAAATTGAAAAATTGAATTATCGATTAAATTCGCGGAATATAAAATGTTCCAGGGTAAATATCGTAACGAGTTTCCGTAATATAAACCGGGCCTAGTGTGGCTGCCTCTCTGTGTGTGCCCAGATAATATCAATCCAATATATGTGTAAATTATTAATAAATGTGGTTTATGTAAGAGGCAGCGAAGGAGTAGGAGCAGGAGTGTATGGATATCGATTTACGCACGCGGCTGTATGTAAAATGAGGGCGACAAGTTTTCAATATTACTTCCTTCCTTCTCCTATTCGTAACCATGGCATCCATTTCATTGATCAGTTTTGTCATCATCATTTGGGCTTAAGACGGACGAAGCTCCGGGGGTCGACAATCTGCGAGCATTCCCGGCAACCCTTTATTGTAATAAAAAAGGGGATGACTTTGTTCGTATTATTTGACAGATGGCTGGATAATATTTATTTAGTTTTATACATATTGAATAACTGACATCAGATCAAATATAGTTCTTATTGATATTTTATACTCAGTTTTATAACAAACGTATAAATTTATCTACTTCAAAATAGATTTCCATCAAATCCTGAAGTTATTTTGATAACACATTTAATATCACTGCAACGAATTAAAGATTTAAATGACGAAACTACTTCTATCAAACTTTTGTTTCAAATTCATATAATAAACAGGTGTCTTATACAGAGCGTTTTTTTAATCTCTGAACATAGGCTATGTTCAGTTTTAAAACGACAGTACCAAATGCATTACTAAAATTCAATGGTATGCAACCAAAATTACAGGCCGCGTTACAAGAACTCGGTCATTTCAAATGTCAAAACTGTTGACAGAAAATGTATTCAACGCAAAAAAGTGGTATAGTGAATTAAAATCATTTTGATTAATGAAGTCATTACTTATTACAAATAAATAAATAATTACATATTAATGGTGACTGCAAGAAAAATTTGGGCAAGAATTATGTTGATTCAAATCAAGTAATTTTCAAGCTGTTTCGTCCATAAAGTATAAATCCGTGCAAATAACTGCGCCCGCTGCTGTAAAATTATCGTGCAATGTTTGGATTTTATTTTAATTAATGGATGTCACAAGCACGGATGTTGTATAATCCTTATGCACCGGGGAGGGTCCCTGACCAGGACGTCGCTCACGTAATTTAAATGTATTGTACAGATACACTTCATGGAGACACACAATTTTTTTGCAGTGCAGTTGGGCATCGATTTGTGTGATTCGAAAAAAGGGGCGCGGATAAATATTGACGGTGACAATTTATTAATTTAAATGGCCCGGCGTGCAGTTTAAAATTATTACACGCGCAATAAAAAATATTTATCGGGGCAGATGGAATCCGTTCAGGATTTATTCGCGCGTGCACGCAAATTTTAATTAGAATGGCAAATTAGTTTTCAATTCAGCTTTGGGGGGATTTGTCAATGGCAGAAGTTCATATTTAAATTATATTGCTCAAAATTATTGTAATAATTTCAATTCATAAATTATTAGTAGTTATGGATAAATTAGGTACGTGGCAAATGCACATAGTGATATTACAATGCGAGCACATAATTTTGTCTATTTGTATGTAATAAAATAAATAAACAACATAATAATTGCGATGTAATTCTACACGTATTTTGTATTGATGAAGCCATCAATATACCGAGTGATTATTTAAAATTCAGCTCTAGTTATCCATGTAATTTTTTCGCAGCCAATAAGAAGGCGAGATGGTGATCTTGCCTGGTGATGTAATTCTACACGTATTTTGTAGTGATGAAGCCATCAATATACCGAGTGATTATTTAAAATGCAGCTCTAGTTATCCATGTAATTATTTCGCAGCAAATAAGAAGGCGAGATTGTGATCTTGCCTGGTGATACAAGGTGTATGTAAATGCTTGTAATTACGTCACCATATAAAGTATTTTTATTCCGCTCCAGTAAAAATAGTTCTATTTTTGACAATCGATCGACAAGCAATCGATCGTCATTTAAATTATCCATAAACCATCGGCAATAACTCAATCGGCGTTGAGGAACCACTGGCAACAATTCTTGCACCACTGAGACCCTATAAGGGTGTAAATTCAACCTCTTTCTCACAATTCTATGGCAGGTGCTCGAGGGAATTCCAGCTTGCATAGTCAATTTACGAATGACTTTTGAGGGCTTACCCTAAACCTCTCCTGATACTGAGGGTCTGCCTGAAGATTTCCCGTTCTGAACACTACCAGTTGACTTTTGAGGGCTTACTTCGAGTCATTAGCGAACATCTGCAACAACCTCTCCTGATACTGAGGGTCTGCCTGAGGAGTTCCCTTTCTGAACACTACCAGTTTCCCTAACACGGTGCACTATTCGTGGAATATGTATTGACAAAACCGATTATTCAAATTTGTGTCAGGGAACTTTTGTTGAAATTCCCGAATGTACTCTGGAATTGAATAAATCCATTCTCCATTTTCAAATCGTCCATACTAAAGTAAGCCTCCACAATAAAAGTGTTCTTCTGATCAGTGCACATTTTAACAATCTACTGTTATTATGTTGTCTGACAGTTGACAGGTATGGTTGACAGGTATGGTTGACAGTGACAGTTCTCAAATAGTACGGTGTACAAATTTGAAAGGCGGCACAATTGAATTGAAGTGATTGCATAGCAACAATCATTTGTACCTAAATGATTGTTGTTATGTAATCACTTCAATTCAATTGTGTCGCCTTTCAAATACGTATACCGTACTATTTGAGACTTGTAGATTATGATGATTGAGCTTCTGATGAGATTATGATGAATAGCTATACAAGAAGGTGAGATGGTGATCTCGCCCGGTGATAGGTGATGATGATTGAGCTAATGATGCTAACAGCAGACGCCACAAATAAATCGTAAAAAAAAATATTGCAATAGTTTTAATGCCATCATAGATTATATATTACGTAATAATCGTTAAAGCTTGATCGACATGCCCCGTTGTTCATCAGATGTTTTGGGAATTACTGGATGATTACGAAATTTATTAATTAATTTATTATCAATGTAATTAATTTGCCATGCACATTATTCGCGATCCATAACAACGGCGCAGATATCGGTTATCCAATAAGGACCGCAAAATAGTTTATATTGCCGGGGTGACACAGCCAATGCGTAATTTAATAACGTTACAAGCGTTCGAGTTTAACAATTATTTGTATGTAATGGCAACTTGTGCCCAATAATTGCCATTCATTAACAAATTATCTGTATGCGTGGATATATTGAATTGATAGATTTAATTGCAATTATCAATGGAGGTATTCGCTGTTGCACATGAAATAATACTGGGATAATCCAAATTTACCAGTAACACTGAAATGCACGAATACAGATCTATGAAATAACATTTTTCTTTACCCAATATAAAGATATTTTAGACTATAATAAGATAAGGAAAACAATTACAGTAAACGCTCCCTTAAACCAAATTCACCAGTACCACTGAAATGCACAAATACAGGTCTATGAATTAACACTTTTCTTTACCCATATAAAGATATTTTAGACCATGATAATGATAAGGAAAACAATTACAGTAAACCCTCCCTTAACGGACGCCTCCGAATAGCGGACGCTTCCCTTGAATGGACATTTAATCGATTCCCCGATAACACTAATGCAACCTTCTGTGTACTTATACCTCTGGTATACGTATACCTCTGCTATACTTAAACCTCTGGTATACTTAAACCTCTGGTATACTTAAACCTCTGGTAAACTTAAACCTCTGGTATACTTAAACCTCTGGTATACTTAAACCTCTGGTAAACTTAAACCTTTGGTATACTTATACCTCTGGTATAAGTACATGAGGGTCCGTAGCAACAAACCCTCTAAAGAACGGACGCGGACAGTAGGATTAGGCACTATTATGATTTTTCCCTTGAAATTTATCTCTATTCAACGGACAATAAAGGTGCACAATAATGACTGCGAAATGCGGTAGCTAGGAATTTTATGTGAAATTATTGCGAACAGTAGGATTGGGCACTATTAACCTTTTTTTCACTTATTTTTATTATTACCTTATTATTTTCACGAGAGCTTCTTTTGTCGAAGTAAACTTGACATTTCAATGAGAATTTTGTTGCCTGGCAATTTTACGAAAAAACAGCCTTTGAAAAAATTATGAGTTCGAAGGGCGAGGAATTACCAATAGAAGAAGTTATCAAGTTATGAAGTTATCAAGTTATCAAAAGAAGTCTCTCTATTAGAATAGGAAATATTTCAGAAAAAAATAATGTTATCGCGAAGAAAGTTATATACTAGAGAAGGAATTCAATAAAATAATATTAAAAAGAAATGGAAATTTTATAGATAATGAACCTCAACAAAACATTTTTAAAAACAGATAAAGGAAGAATTACTAAATAAAGGATAAAAATACGCAATAAAGGACGAGGAATTACCAATGAAGAAGTTAGGAATGATTTAGAAAATGCATCGAGAAAACTAGACCCTGAAGTATCAAATCGATTTAAAAGCGAAGCTATGAAGATTTTAAAGAAAACAATGAATAGACAATACCACCCACCTAAAAGTTGAGATATTAATTGAACTTGGGAAAAAAGAATGAGTATATTTGAAACCCGATAAAGGAAACGCATTAGTAATATTAGACAAAGATGTATATATGTCTTCTGTTCTTAATTTATTAACATCTGGTCCTAATTTAAAAATTCAAAAAAATCCTATTGAATCTTATTCTAGAAAAGTAATTCAAACTTTAAAGATTGTCCAAATTTAATAGATAAAAAACTTAATCATAATTCACGAACTCAAATCCTCATATTTCAAAATTATACTGTTTACCAAAAATTCGTAAACAGGGCAACAGTTTCAGGCTAAATAGTTTTTAATAATAATTCTTCAAGATACAAATTGCCAAATGGCTTGTTTAAGAATTTATTAACTCTGTCATCCTTATTTAAAAATTCAAAAAAATCCAATTGAATCATATTCTAGAAAAGTAATTTAAACTTTGAAAGATTGTCCAAATTTAATAGATCAAAAACTTAATTATAATTTACGAACTCAACTCCTCATATTTCAAAATTATAATGTTTACCAAATATTCAACAGTTTCAGGCCAATAGTTTCTAATAGTAATTCATCACGGTACAAATTGCGAAATGGCTTGTTTAAGAATTTATTAACATCTGAACCTAATTTTTTTTTTTAAATCCAATTGAATCCTATTCTAGAAATGTAATTCAAACTTTGAAAGATTGTAACTGTTTTGAAAGATTGTAAGATTGTACACTTTTGATGTAACAGCTTTATTTCCAAACGTTCCTATAAATGAAACATTTAAATTTTTAGAATCGTTATTAATATTTATTTCAGTAAAAAAAAATGAAGAATATATAAAATTAACAAAAGTATGCATGGAACAAAATATTTTTAAATTTAACAATATATTTTATAAACAGACATTTGGCACAGCTGGTTACCCATAGCTGTGCCAAATGTCTGTTTATAAAATATATTGTCTCTTTCTCCATTTATAGCAAATTTATTTTTAAATTATTTTGAAAACAATATAAAAACGAAAATATCCTAAATTTCCCAAAGTTTGGCTTAGATATGTGGATGATGTTTTTTTTTATTGTAGATTCTAATTTTTGTATTGAGAGTTTTCGTTCTATTCTAAATTCCGAATTTGAGTCAATAAAGTCTACATATGAAGAATAAATTGACAATAGCCTTCCATTTTTAAATATTAGAATAACAAGAATTGAAAATAAATTAGATTTTGATATTTACAGAAGAGACTGTCATACAGACAACTATATGAATTCTAGCTCTGTGACTTTCTATAAATATAAACAATCGGCGTTCTAGTTTTTAATATATAGATTATTTAAATTACCATTATCAGTACAAAATTTCAATAAAGAATTAAGTTATATTTGGCATGTAGCAAAAATGAACGGTTACAGTAAAACTTTTATTTCAAAAATTGACAATACATCTAAGAAGGCTTATAATTTATCTAATTAGACCACACAAAAATTAATAAAACGAAGCAATAATACTAACATTTTGTTGTTGTAAAATATCCTTTAATAAACATTGGGCAAATTCTTTTTCAAATCTATTTCATAAATTTAAATTAATTCTTGCCTTCTCTAATAATAACAAGTTAAAAGCAAAATTACCAAATGTATTGGAATAGAAACCTCCTTTGCAAATATCAGGAATATACCAGATAAATTGTAAACAGTGTAAAAAATGTTATATAGGACAAACAAAACGAAATATAAATAAAATGTTTTTAGAACATTTACACCACACAAAATTTCGTAGTACTGACAAATCAGCAGTTGCTACACACCATTTTAAAACAGGTCACATTTTTAACTTTGTAGATGTTAAACTATTAAAACATTGTACAGATAAAGATTTAAACATTTCGAAGCAATTTATATGAAAATATTCCAGCCTTGGCTACATAATAATGATCTGTCTTCTTCAAATAATACTTTAATTTATAATTAAACAATTGGCCAATGTTTTGCCGAGAGACTTTCTCGTCTCTATTGAGATGGTAAATTTCGATTTTCTTATAGTGTGGATGTAAAATACATTTTGCGAGGAAAGTATCTCTTTAGTGCATCATATTTTTTAGTAAGATAATGCTCGAGCTTTAAATCGTTTTCAATAATTGCTTCAAGTGGAAATTACACACGTCTCCCCCTTTTTGTATACCTTAAAACGCCCGCACGTAATTTCCAATCCTTCACTTGTCACCCATACAATGTTCACCTGAGCGGAGCCATTCTGGTCTTCCACCTCATGAGCCTCGTCATCACTATCGGCGAAAAAGCTCGTGCGGATCCCAAATCGCGCATCAAATTATTTCAGATTTCACACCCGAACTGCGCCCTCCCGCCAGATTTTAATATCGCGAAAAATCCGGCCCTTTGAACCGCCATGGGATCTAGTGCGGTTAAAAATGGCGCGTGCATGCGACTATAAATTGCACTTAATTGTATGTGGCGTAACATAAAATTTGGTTTGCTCGACTGTCGAGCTTTTGACCTAGTTGCACAATTGCACGCCGCCTGGAGCTTTTTCCAGCAGGATGATACGCGAGTTGAAAAAAAATTCAACATATGCCCGCTGCATAGTGCAGTCTGGATAATTGGCTCTTTAAAGTGCTTGGTCGAATAGGCAGGGTGTATTTTTATATGTTTTCTCTATTAATTGGATCAAACTATAAAGCTAAATTCTCGCAGTATACGTTTATATTAATTGGATCAAACTCCATTGCCAAATTAACGCAGTAACTTAACAAATAATTATAATTATTACATGTTTTATACACAGTGTGTCTACTTAAGTTGGCTACAAACTCTGAAAAATGGAAAACTTTTTTACTATTAGTTTTAGCCAAAAAAATGACTCTTTATAAAATATTTTGGATAGTCTAGAACGGAAAATGCAACTGTAAGATACCAAAATGTATCTGTCATAAATGGCGTTTGTCAAAAAACGTAAATTTTCCGTAAAAGTTCAATATCTTAATGTTTGACATTATCGAAAAATGTTATGACCAATTTAATTTCAATTTGAAATTTCTTTGTTAACATTGGTTATCACAGTGACAATAATAAGCATATTTCGTAAACTATGATGCATATGTAAATAGCTTACGTGAAATTACATGATGCACAAATTTTTCAAAATTTTACAAAAACTACTTATTTTGGGAATATGGTGGTATAAAACTCTTTGTTAGCAAATTGACATGCCAATTGCTTTATGAGATAAAAAGTATGTCATTCCATAAAAAAAAAACGCTTACTTTAAATGGGTACTTAAGTAATGACATTTTTGAATGACTAATTGTCAAAATTTTCAGCTACAACATATATCAGTTAAAGAGGTATCTTTCAGGTACAATTTGAGATAAATTTTCCGTTTTTATCTTATTGTGTAAGAGAAATTGATGCCATTTTTTATAATGTCTGTTTGAGGTCAAAATTTTTAAATTTATTTTTTATATAAGAAAGTAAAACAGATAGGTGTACACACATCTCTACAAAAGATGTTTCAAATTAAACGGGGCAGCCAGAAACATAATAATATATAGGGTATTCCATTTTAAAGACCAAAATAGATGGCTACTTCCGGTAGAACCGAAAGTGGTATAGGGTTGAAAGTATTTCAACTGAGAAGAACAAAATCAGCCATAAGATTTTTTTTTCAAATTTGTATCCTATAGGGAATTTCATAAACTTAAATGTTTATTAGGATGGTTGCTTAGCATTAGGATTAGGCTTATGGAGCATTAAAATGCTATGATAAAAATGTATATGATATTTAAATATATAAATATTCATACTTATTCATGTAAATGCAATATTCTTGCAATACATACATAATAATATTAATAAAAATAATATTACAAAATAATGCAAATAATAGGAGCAATATTTTATATTGATTTTTTTCTTCTTCATGTTAATATAATAATAATTGTAAATAATCTGTAACCACTAAGGTAGAATAAAATAAGGATAGTTTAATACAGATTGTTATCTTTCTATCTCAAATATTGCAAAAATCAGTAGAATTAGTAGAATTCCCAATGAAATTTTAATTTTTGGAGGAGACTTCGTCATTTTAGCATTAATTTTTCCAATTTTGAAGCAATACTTAACACAGAATGTTATCTTTCTATATCAAATATTGCAAAATTCAGTAGAATTAGTAGAACTGCCAATTAAATTTAAATTTTTGGAAGAGACTTCGTCAATTTTGCATTAATTTTTCCAATTTTGAAGCAATACTGTGCAATGTTATCTTTCTATATCAAATATTGCAAAATTCAGTAGAATTACTGAAACTGCCAATGAAATTTTAATTTTTGGAAGAGATTTCGTCATTTTAGCATTATTTTTTCCAATTTTGAGGCAATACTTAAAATACAGTACTAAATCTTTCCTATTGTATCAATAAACTTCTTAAATTCGTCTTAAATTCCATTAGTTAACATGATTTTTGCTAATTTTATAGGAATCTTTTTCGTTTTATCCTAACTCATAATATTTAGCAATAACTTTTACAATTTTAGCAAGATCGTGAGACCGAAACAATTGTAGAGTTTTTCTATTAAAAATGTGTAAAACTTAACCAAGTGCTTTATTTATACTACTTTAGCAAGATACTTTAAAAATTGGTCTAAAATCTTCAGAATGCTTTTATAACATTATAAGTTCTAGAAGAAACTTAGTAAATTACCTGGTAAAGGGGTAAAGGAAATTAAGGTACTACCTAGTAAATTTCATGCGAATTTTGAAAGAATCTTCATAAATCTAATACAGATTTTTTTTTAATTTGTTTTATGGCGCTATAACATACGGCTTTGGGGAACCGCTAGCAACTGTAATCTTGAAATCCTGCAGATATGCATATACTGGTACAGAAACTAACAAACTAACTAAACTAACCAAGTAGTTTGTTTTAGTTATACTTTAGTAACTTCGTTGCGCAAAACTACTATAATCGTCCCTCCGAGAGCTGATTATGACTCATGGTTTTTCGAACAAAGAATCGCGATTTCTATCTATGCTCGCTCGTAAGCTTAAGATAAATGTAATAGAATGAAATGAAATAAGAAACGTATGTCGAATTCTTGCGATACGGAGCGATGAGTCACTGTCAGCTCTCGATGAGGCGATATGTAGCACACTTAAGTAAACACACTGTAACATATATTGTATTTTTCTACTTATATATATGAAAGTAGCAATTTTTCTACGGATTTTGGATTTTGTCGAAAATGTCTGAAAGTAAGCGAAAATTTCTGGTTTTCTCAACAGAATATTACTGACCACTAAATTGCGCAACTTTTTGTAACTTTTATGGTTTCCGAGATTCCCATGCTGTTGATCCTTATCTTGGACACCCTGTATAGAACGTGCCAGAAAAAAAGTAGGCATTCACTAAATATCTCTATAGATTTCTTTCTTTTTCTTCTATAGATTTGTTTTATTTGTAGATGTATTGGTATTTCTTTTATAGATTGGTTTTATTTGTAGATGTTTTGGTGTGGAAATTTCCTAGAAATTTCAGATCCCATGCTGTTGATCCTTATCTTGGATACCCTGTATAGATTGTGCCAGAAAAAAGTAGAAATTTCCTGAATATCTCGTTTATAAATTTTAAAAATTATAACGTGATAATTTGTAATTTTCTCAAATTTTCAGTGGTTCTCTCATAGAATTTTTCTTTTATAAATTTGTTTCATTTGAAGATGTTTTGGTATTTCTTTTATAGATAGGTTTTATTTGTAGATGTTTTGGTTTGGAAATTTCCTAGAAATTTGAGATCCCATGCTGTTGATCCTTATCTTGGACACCTTGTATAGAATGTGCCAGAAAAAAGTAGAAATTTCCTGAATATCTCGTTTATCAATTTTAAAAATTATAACGCGATAATTTGTAATTTTCTCAAATTTTCAGTGGTTCTCTCATAGAATTTTTCTTTTATAGATTTGTTTTATTTGTAGATGTTTTTGGTATTTATTTTATTGATAGGTTTTATTTGTAGATGTTTTGGTGTGGAAATTTCCTAGAAATTTGAGATCCCATACTGTTGATCCTTATTTTGGATACCCTGTATAGAATGTACCAGAAAAAAGTAGAAATTTCCTGAAGATCTCGCTTATCAATTTTAAAAATTATAACGTGATAATTTGTAATTTTCTCAAATTTTCAGTGGTTCTCACACAGAATTTTTCTTTTATAGCTTTGTTTTATTTGTAGATGTTTTGGTATTTCTTTTATAGATTGGTTTTATTTGTAGATGTTTTGGTGTGGAAGTTTCCTAGAAATTTGAGATCCTATGCTATTGATCCTTATCTTGGACACCCTGTATAGACTGTGCCAGAAAGAAGTAGAAATTTCCTCAATATCTCGTTTACAAATTTTAAAAATTATAACGTGATAATTTGTAATTTTCTCAAATTTTCAGTGGTTCTCTCATAGAATTTTTCATTTATAGATTTATTTTATTTGTAGATGTTTTGGTATTTCTTTTATAGATAGGTTTTATTTGTAGATGTTTTGGTGGGGAAATTTCCTAGAAATTTTAAATCCCATGCTGTTGATCCTTATCTTGGACACCCTGTATAAAATGTGCCAGAAAAAAGTAGAAATGTCCTGAATGTCTCGTTTATCAATTTTAAAAATTACAACGTGAAAGTTTGTAATGTTCTCAAATTTTCTGTGGTTCTCTCATAGAATTTTTCTTTTATAGATTTGTTTTATTTTAGATGTATTGGTATTTCTTTTATAGATTGGTTTTATTTGTAGATGTTATGCTGTAGAAATTTCCTAGAAATTTGAGATCTATTTATTTAATTTAACTATTTATTCTCCAGAGAATTTATGAATATTTTCAATGTTACAAATTTCCGTCAAGATGTCGTAAATTTTCAGTAAAATTTGTATTTATCATACGCCATAAATGCATTTTTTACAAATTTAGATTGGTTGGTTAGATTGTTTCATCCAAACTTATAAAATTGAAAAAATGTAACCCCTATTTTAACAAACAGGTAAAACAGAAATTTTTATTAAATTTAAGAGAAAATATCTGAAAATTCCATAAAACTCATCTATAGTTTTCTCGGAGTAAAAATCCGAAGCTAAATGATCGCCAAAAAATATTCACCGGAGATATTATCATTTTTTTAATTTTGATAATTATAACATGATAACTTGTTTACATGAAAAATGGTTCACCAAATACAAATTTGAAACATTTAGAAAATTTGTATTATGTGACGGACGTACCTACGTCGTGTCTCAAATATTAAAATATGTTGTTTTTAGTCCGAAGCTAAATGATCACCAAAAAAATATTCACCGCAGATATTATAATTTTTTTAATTTTAATAATTATAACCTGATAACTTGAAAACATGAAAAATGGTTCACCAAATACAAATTTTAAACATTCAGGAAATTTGTGTTATAACACTATGACGTATCTACGCGAGTCTCACATAATAGAATATGTAGTTTTTAGTCTGTAGTTTTCCCACAATTTTAGTCAAAAGCTAAGAAGAAGAACAGCTGAAAATTTATGAAATTTTCCAACAAAACATGAAAACATCCAACAAATAAATCTCTTACTCTTACTCTTAACCAGATCATTGGTTTACCTGAAAATTACTGAAAAGTACTGTTTGCTGCACGATGCAGCAAAAATTAGAATTCTGATCTGAGAATAAATGATCCATCAAAAGATTATTCACGAGAATATTTTTTAAACTTTTTTAGGCTTTAAGAAATCCTTAATTTGTTAAGAAACTCTGCAGAATATTTATTAAATTTATCTGAAAATTACTGAAAATACCATATAACCCATGTATAGTTTTCTCGGAATTTAAAACTGAAACTAAGTGAGCACCAAAAAAATTATTCACCAGAGATATTATGAAATTTTCAATTTTGAAAATTATTACCTGATGATGAAATTCTGCAGAATATTTATTAAATTTATCTGAAAATTACTGAAAACACTATATAACCCATGTATAGTTTTCCCGGAATTTAAAACTGAAGCTAAGTGATTACCGAAAAAAATATTCACCAGAGATATTATGAAATATTTAATTTTGAAAATTATTACCTGATAATTTGTAATTTTCTCAAATTTTCAGTGATAGATCATAGATTTTGTTTAAGATTTGTTTTATTTTTAGATGTTTTGGTGTGGAAATTTCTTAGATATTTGAGAGCATTTTATTTATTCTCTAGAGAATTGATGAAAATTTTCAATGTTATAAATTTCCATCAAGATGTCGGAAATTTTTGAGGAAATTTTTTATTTGTCATACGCCGTAAATGCATTTTATACAAAAGTTTGTTTTTTAATTCGATATGTTGGTTAGATTGTTTCATTCAAACTTCGAGCGTTTTTATCGAAGTGATGAAGAGTCTGAACTTTGTACTGATGTTAATGCAAACTTAATACATACACTGCTTACTTCAGTAGTGAATAATAACCCAGATGGTGGGTGTTTTGTTAACTAAGCAAATTTTCCGTTTTCATAAAAAAAACTGTTATTCATTTAAATGTAGCTACATTTCGACCGAGAAGTGATCATCTTTTTAAGAAATAGGAACATTGTACCTCAATTAGCGGTAACTACAAAGTTTCGTTCAATTAGTTCGGTAGATCTTCCTTCTGTAATTTTCACAATTAAACTCAGCTGATGTTATCCGAGCGGAAAACGTCGATTATAATAATTTTCGCTCATCCTGGATCCAGGACCACTCCTACGCGGTTTTTGCGCCGCGCCACTGCGGAAGGCATAAAACACCGCCGCCCCCGGCAGGGGCGGCTCGGTGGGGCGGTGGGGGGCTCATGCGGGCGCTCTTCCCGGCCGCAGTTATCGCCGCGAATTTGCATGATATAATAATTATGGCGTTTGTGCGCCGGCGATTCGAACGCATGTGTACATGCGCTGGGCCGGTCTCGCCCTTTCGCCCGTCCGCCGCCGCTCCACATACGCGAAGGTCCTTGAAATTCCGCACTCCGGTGATTTAAAAGGTCCCTAGCTTCAGCCGAGCGCCTGGCTGTTCCGATCGATCCACTGACCCGAATACGGCGCTCGTGTGTCTCCGCCGCCGCCCCCAACCGCCCCAACCGGCGTGAAGTGGTTTGCAAGGTATCCGTGAAGTGCTGAGCGAAAGAGCTGAATTATCCACGGATTCTATTCTATCAATTACGCTTATGTTTTATATCGCTTGCACTGCGCGTCCCGCCGATAAATGCACCGTGCGTTAATTAAACGCTGCCCGCCGCTCCTGTTTTAATTAATAAAATCCTCTCGTGCACAAGGGGGAGGAAATTTAATGTGTATTACAAAAGTGTATTGTTTTAGGATTGATGTGCCAAATTATGTTCTGTGTAGTAATTAAAATGGCTCAGAATGCTCTTCGCGATTTTATGATTTCCGAGTGCCACTACACAGCGGTGTTTAATCAGGATCCATTTCGGCAAATTGCTGATGTGCCCATTGTTTGAGATCAGCATGGATAATTGCACCTTGTGTAGGCCACTAGTTAAACTTTCAGTACAATGCTCTAATCCGTGCTAAAATATGGACGAGTTCCTGCACGTACAGATTAAAATACAGAAAGCCTTAAAAATAAATAGTAGCAGTGCATGCGCTTGAATTCAGCCACTTCTATAAGAAATGAAAGTCGATACAAAGGTTTCTGGGTTACAAATTACTGTTTATTATTTTTAACTTGGTTTATTTAGTTTTTTAATCGTTGACTAAAAGTCCGAAAATGAAGATAAAAACGCGAAAACAACGTTTTTGTTGTTGCAACAAAAGCGGTAAAAATATGAGAGGAAAACCACGAGCATTCTGGGACAATAGCGTTGCTGAAATACTTAAGAAGAAGGGAATAAGCTGGAAGGAAGCTAAGGACCTGACAAAAAAATAGAAGAGAATAGCGAATTTTTGCGGAAAAGAGTATTCAAATCTAACAAACCTCTACACCTATATGGCAAAAGAGGATCAAAGATGCATACGCAGTGCATACACAAAAACAAAATCACTACTATTATCACAAGTTTGTTAGCAATTTTTTTCGATCATGTGTTAATAATGTGCTATTTTGCGCAATCTTTTTTGAGCTTTTAAATTTCTCAAACTTCGCAAAGGCACTCATTTACAGTTGAACTGAAACGATAAGGTATATATGTACATTCCCGTTCGGTAATTAGCCATAGCAACAGAAATGCACCTTACAAATTCGCGGCATTCAGCTCTACGTGTATACTAGTATCAGGCGAAACGTACACATCAGAATTTCTTTTCTCGCAAATAATTTAATAGCCGTTAACAATAGGAGAACTCCATGGGCGACACATAAAGCGCCATGCTTAAGAATATATGTATGCTAATAGCCTTTAAATTTACTGGAGTATGTAAAATACCACAGGACTTCAAGACACAAAATGTTTGCTTTGATATTCGCACACTTCCTGTTTAAATCTCGAATTCAAAACAGGCATTATCCTTTGACAATGCTATTCAGCGAGTTTTTATAGTGTACGTTTCTTTTGCCTGAAAATCAGTTTAAAGTTTCTTGTAAATGCGCCAACCTATACAATATACATACAGCTTATTAAACACGAGTGTCTGTTATAAAAAAAAAAAACGGTGGAGTATGATAATATAAACTATAATATTGGTTAAATTAATATAAACTGTCAGTGCTACACACTTAATAAAATAATTTTTATAGTGTACGTTTCTTTTGCCTAAAAATCAGTTTAAAGTTTCTTGTAAATGCGCCAACCTAGACAATATACATACAGCTTATTAAACACGAGTGTCTGTTATAAAAAAAAAAACGGTGGAGTATGATAATATAAACTATAATATTGGTTAAATTAATATAAACTGTCAGTGCTACACACTTAATAAAATAATTTTTATAGTGTACGTTTCTTTTGCCTAAAAATCAGTTTAAAGTTTCTTGTAAATGCGCCAACCTAGACAATATAATACAGCTTATTAAACACGAGTGTCTGATATAAAAAAAAAACGGTGGAGTACGATATTATAAACTATAATATTGGTAAAATTAATATTAACTTTCAGTGCTACACACTTAATAAAAGAGGGTTATTCTATTAGGTTGAATTTTATGGCTATTTATGTACCATGGGTTGTGCTATCCAGCTCGAGGGCTTTAGCCCGAGAGGTGAATATTGTTCGATGTGCGTAATCATTCGGTGACGCCGCGCCGTGGCGCATACAAGATTTTATTTTTCACTTTTTCTTTAAAAAAAACGCCCTCTAATTATGCCCCGACTGTTATGGACTTGTTTACATAAATATACACTCCAGAGCGTAATAAAAGGGCGTAATGAATTCTTTACGCCCTCTTATTACGCCCCGCTTGTTATGGACATGCTTGCATATGTCATATCCTACAAGTTATAATTCAATTATAGTAAAGTGAAAACGTGCTTAAGTTATTATTATTATTGGCTGCGAAATGTCGATTTGTTAGGAACACATGTTACTAAGTTATTATTATTATTGGCTGCGAAATTTCGATGTGTTAGCAAAACATGTTACTGAGATTGGTGTAAACGCGCCGTTACAACAATTTTGGAAGGATTGATTGATAACTGATAGATGACACTAGAATTGCAAATGAAATAGTAAACTTTGTCCTGAATAAAAACGCAATAATGGTTTTGTTCGACGCAAAAAGCTTCTTTACATTTATATTTGATCAGTTTCCTGACACGTGTTTCGGCTTATTCGGTAATTTTATCAGTTTCCTGACGCGTGTTTCGGTTTATTCGGCCATTTTCAAAGGATTATATGTGTTATAATTTATTTGATTGATAACACATTTGATTAATTTGATTAATCAAATTAATAATAATTAATAAGAATAAGCCAAAACACGTGTCAGGAAACTGATAAAATATAGATATGAAACAAAAGCAGAAAATTTCACAAAATTTTACAAAATTTCCATAACTTTTGTTAAAATTTCAATGATTTTAATGTCTCCCAAAATTTTAATTTTTCTTTAAAATTTCATTGATCAATTGTCAATTTTTAATTCTTTTTAGGTGAAATTACAATTGCTCTGTCAACTATCATTGTCTTGCAGTCAAAATGTTATCTATTATGTAAGATATAAATGATTGTCATGAAAATTATGAAAGTTTCATTTTATTTAAATTTTCAATATTTTCTAACAATGTAAAAATGTAAATTATTCTATCAAATTTCATTGATCAATTGTGGATGGTTCAATAAATGATACTGACACGCTTCGATGTATTGTAGAATAGCTATTCTTCTATTAGAGATTGGAAAACTTTAACATTTGAATACTAATTTGAGTTAGGAAAAGTGGAATACAAGTGCGAAAATAATATCTCAACATTGTTTCCTGACACGTGTTTCGGCTAATTTGGCCATTTTATCAGTTTCCTGACGCGTGTTTCGGTTTATTCGGCCATTTTCAAAGGATTATATGTGTTATAATTTATTTGATTGATGACACATTTGATTAATTTGATTAATCAAATTAATAATAACTAATAAGGATAAGCCAAAACACGTGTCAGGAAACTGATAAAATATAGATATGAAACAAAAGCAGAAAATTTCACATAATTTTACAAAATTTCCATAACTTTTGTTAAAATTTCAATGATTCCTGTCAATGTTTTTAATGTTTCTCAAAATTTAAACTTTTCTATCAAATTTCATTGATCAATTGTCAATTTTTCAATTCTTTTCAGGCGAAATTACAATCGCTCTGTCAACTATCATTGTCTTACAGTCAAAAGGTTATCAATTATGTAAGATATAAATGATTATCATGAACATTATTAAACTTTCATTTCATTTAAATTTTCAATATTTTCTATCAATGTTTCAAATATTTCTGTAAAAATGTCAATTATTCTATCAAATTTCATTGATCAATTGTCTATGGTTCAATAAATGATACCGACAGGCTACGATGTATTGTAGAATAGCTATTTTTCTATTAGAGTTTGGAAAACTTTAACATTTGAATACTACTTTGAGTCAGGAAAAGTGGAATACTTCCTAACAAGTGCGAAAATAATATTTCAACATTGTTTCCTGACACGTGTTTCGGCTCATTTGGCCATTTTATCACTTTGCTGACGCGTGTTTCGGTCTATTCAGCCATTTTCAAAGGATTATAAGTGTTATAATTTATTTGATTGATGACACATTTGTTTAATTTGATTAATCAAATTAATAATAATTAATAAGAATAAACCAAAACACGTGTCAGGAAACTGATAAAATATAGATATGAAACAAAAGCAGAAAATTTCACAAAATTTTACAAAATTTCCATAACTTTTGTTAAAATTTCAATGATTCCTATCAATGTTTTTAATATGTCTCTCAAAATTTAAATTTTTCTGTCAAAATTCATTGATCAATTATCAAGTTTTCAATTCATCTTAGGTGAGATTACAATTTGCTCTGTCAACTTATTTACACGTATCTTGTCGGCCCTTGGGCCGATAAAAAGGGCCCAAGAGTGTAGTAACTACACATAGCTATTTATTGTTATTTTATCATTAACAAACCATACATATTATTAAATGGGACAGTCTTAGCTACAAGCCAGTGAAAAAAAAACTTTTTTAAACATCTTCATTTATTTGTTGTGATGTCACCGACATTTTTTTTAATGGCTCGGTATATTTTTTTTTGGGGGTATTCTGGTAGGGCATTTTAAGTACATTTCATCTTCCTGAATTTTAAGTATTCTTATACTATGAAAGTTTTGCAAAATGTCTGAAAAACTGATTTACAAGATTCAAAAAAGAAGAGCCAAAACATTTTATTTTTAATTATTCTTCCAAGTCAATGAAATTAAGGTTTCTTCTGGATTCACAACTGTTGTTATTATTTTTTTTGCCATGTAGTTTTCGAGCTGGCCTGGACTTACTTTTTGGATATTTTCATTCTCTTGTTTCAGAAACACCCTAGTTGATCGTGGCCTTTCCCCTTAAAAGTTTCTATCTTCACACATATTAAAGTTATAAGTTTCATGATTGATTTTAATATATTGACAGGCGTTTCGATTTCACGATCATATTCGAGATTCAGATATGAATGAATAAGGCTGTCCATTTATTAAAGTCGCGAATTCACAAACTTTGTGCCTAAATTATTCAACCTCCAAATCTATTAAATATGTATCGCGTAAAGCGTAAAGTAGACCATATCGTCAGTGAATTTTATTATAAGAACTAAAATTTGATGAGCTGATATACGATAACATTCTTAAACGCAAACTCTTAGTGACCCTCAGATTTTCCATTCTCGTTTTGTCATCCAGCTTTGGCCCCTGTACCACATGCAAAGTGCATCTGAAAATGCTGTCACAATAACTGAAATCCGTCCGAGGCGTGTAGGCCGAGACCTGCCATAACCCAATTTATCCCGGCATCAATTTCGTCCCTGAACCTCCCGCTGGCGCCGTACCTCCTGGGTTCAGTCGCCCGGCTGGATGACTTCCGGTTCCTGGTCACGTCCTCAAACACACCTGACGCGCATGGCGGATTAATTAACCGAAATAGCGCTAAATAATTAATTGTAATATGACCCGCGCACGAATTTGATTGGGAAGTACGAAAATAATCTTCTTGCCTATCCCGATCCATCTGGTCCTGGCAATGTTTAGGAAACTTTTAATGGTTATTTTTAATAATCCGCCGGGCTTGTTAAGAGCGCTCGTTACGATGGCAATTAAAAACGCGCGATTCGGCGAGCGCTGGGTTCTGGCGTGCTGTCTCATTAATTTACCATTGCAATAATTAATTAAAGTGATACAAAGGAGCGGGCATTAAACTGGTGGGGGTTAATCGGGTTTTAAAATAATTATGGGGCCGTTCGAAGCGGAATTCCGACCCCGACACGGCGGCAATATATCACGCGATATTAATTGTGGCTTAAAAAGCGCTTGCGATATTGCTATAAAAATTGCACATATTCAAATTTTCGAAGGTGGGTGTGATGTGGAACAGTTAACCCTGAGCAAAATAAGCATGAAGTTGACGATCTAGCCTCTAGAGGCTGCTAAAAATTAGTTTTTATTAGTTTCATTTTTCATTGTTTATTAGTTTCCCTGACCAGTCACGAAAACATGTACATATTATTTTCAAAAGTTTTATTGAATATTAATATTTATGGTTGAGTTTTCTACATTCTACATCCCGGACAACAAAGCACTTTTATTTCTAATAATAAAATTATTTTCCGTGTTAACTCTCATCTCTCATCGCCAAAGAGTTGAAGCCTTATAATTATGTTAAATTTTCACCATAAAGTAAGCCAGAAGAACAACCAGAAACTTAATTTTGTTTATAGTTATATTCATCACCAAATGCCAAATGAGAAGTTCAGCAACTTCAGCGTATTTCGTGATATCAGCGTTATTTTACTCTTTCCTGAGAATTGAATTTCCTTGACTTGTCACGAAACTGTATTTCCCTGACAGGTCACGAAAACTGCATGACTAGTTACGAAAACTGCATTTCCCTGACTAGTCACGAAAACATGTAAGTTTTATTGAATATTAATATTTATGGTTGAGTTTTCTACATTGGACATATTAATCCCGGACAACAAAGAACTTTTATTTCTAACAATAACATTATTTTCTGCGTTAACTATCATCGCCAAAGAGTTGAGGCCTTATAATTATGTTCAATTTTCACCACAAAGTAAGCCAAAAGAACAAACATAAACTTCATTTTATTTATAGTTATATGCATCACCAACTGAAAAATGAGAAGTTCAGCAAGTTCACCGTCTTTCGTGAAATCAGCGTTATTTTCGTCTTTCCTGAGAATTGCATTTCCTTGACTAGTTACGAAACTGTATTTCCCTGACAAGTCACGAAAACTGCATTTCCCTATCTAGTTACGAAAACTGCATTTCCCTGACAAGTCACGAAAATAAGTACATATTGTTTTCTAAAGTTTTATTGAATATTAATATTTATGGTTGAGTTTTCTACATTGGATATATTAATCCCGGACAACTAAGCTCTTTTCTTTTCTAATATTAACATTATTTTCCGTGTTAACTATCATCGCCAAAGAGTTGAAGACTTGTAATTATGTTTAGTTTTCTCCACAAAGTAAGCCAAAACAACAAACAGAAACTTCATTTTCTTTATAGTTATATGCATCACCAACTGCCAAATGAGAAGTTCAGCAAGTTCACCGTCTTTCGTGATATCAGCGTTATTTTCGTCTTTCCTGAGAATTGCATTTCCTTGACTAGTCACGAAAACTGTATTTCCCTGACAAGTCACGAAAACTGAATTTCCCTAACTAGTTACGAAAACTGCATTTCCCTGACTACTCACGAAAACATGTACATATTGTTTTCTAAAGTTTTATTGAATATTAATACTTATGGTTGAGTTTTCTACATTGGATATATTAATCCCGGACAACAAAGCACTTTTATTTCTAATAATAACATTGTTTTCCGTGTTAACTATCATCGCCAAAGAGTTGAAGCCTTATAATTATGTTTAATTTTCACCATAAAGTAAGCCAAAAGTACAAACGGAAACTTCATTTTGTTTATAGTTATATGCATCACCAACTGCCAAATGAGAAGTTCAACAACTTCAGCGTCATTATGTCAGTGTTATTTTCCTCTTTCCTGAGAATTGCATTTCTTTGACTAGTCAAGAAAACTGTATTTCCCTGACAAGTCACGAAAACTGAATTTCCCTGACTAGTTACGAAAACTGCATTTCCTTGACTAGTCACGAAAACATGTACATATTATGTTCTAAAGTTTTATTGAATATTAATATTTATGATTGAGTTTTCTACATTGGATATATTAATCCCAGACAACTAAGCACTTTAATTTCTAATAACAACATTATTGTCCGTGTTAACTCTCATCGCCAAAGAGTTGAAGCCTTATAATTATGTTTAATTTTCACCACAGAGTAAGTCAAAAGAACAAACAGAAACTTCATTTTGTTTATAGTTATATTACATTATATTATAGTTATATTATATTATCACCAACTGCCAAATGAGAAGATCAGCAACTTCAGCGTCTTTGGTGATGTCAGCGTTATTTTCATCTTTCCTGTCCTGTATTTGATTAGCAGTCGTCAGTTGATTTGCAATTGATTCTTCTATGTACCTTCGGCGACTCATCCGAAATTTGAAACTGAATTTTTTTGAAAACTGTTTAAAATTAAATAAAATAATACATTTCTTACCTTTAGCATCAAAAATTTTTCATCAGGAACCTCTCTAAGAAATCTATCGATTTCAATACGGGACAACACTTTTGATTTTTATATATCCCCCACCTTGTTTTTTTAAGTACACAATTAGCTTATTGAACTTGCTGATATCACTTTTATTTCTAATAATAACATTATTTTCCGCGTTAACTATCATCGCCATAGAGTTGAAGCCTTATAATTATGTTTAATTTTCACCACAAAGTAAGCCAAAAGAACAAACAGAAACTTTATTTTGTTAATAGTTATATTCATTACCAACTGCCAAATGAGAAGTTCTGAATTTTGTACATCCAGCAACTTCAGCGTTGATGATGTCAGCGTTATTTTCCTCTTTCCTGTCCTGTATACGATTAGCAGTCGTCAGTTGATTTGCAATTGATTCTTCCATGTAACCTTCGGCGACTCATCCGAAATTTGAACCTGAAATTTTTTGAAAATTGTTTAAAATGAAATAAAATAATATATTTTTTTACCTTTGGCATTAAAAATTCTTCATCTGGAACCTCTCTAAGAAATCTGTCGATTTCAATACGGGACAACACTTTTGATTTCTTAGCTTGATATCCCCACTTTGTCTTTTTAAGGCCCAGTTGTATGAACGTAGATCAGTTTGATTATGGTTCAGTTACCTAGGATACCTTTATTGACACAATTGTATCCTGGGTGACTGAACCACGATCAAGCTGTTCTCGGTTCATACAACTGGGCCTAAGGTTCAGTTGCACGATCGTGGATCATCTTTGACCATGGTTCAGTTACCTAGAAACTGAACCACGATCAAAGATAATCCACGATCGTACAACTGGGCCTAAGTACGCAATTAGCTTATTGAACTTGCTGATATCAATATTCTTTTTATTGATAATATCGACTTAAGCATGGAACAAACACTCCAACTCGGAAAAAGAGAGAGGAAATTGTCCAGGCAAAAACCATAGGCGTAAAATAGTAAAATAACTATTTGATTGCAACATACAAACGAGCTATCAATTTTATGTATTCCATAGGTTGGATATTTTTCCAGAGTTTGTTGGAAGTGAAAACACAAAACTTGCGAAGAATTTTGGTGCGATCATACGAGTTGTTTTTGTCCTGTCGTAGCATTCGCTCGATAAGTGATGCGGTTGGATTATTAAAAAAATGCATCTATTCTTTAGCCGAGAATAAAAAAATGATACATTTTCCGTTATCGTATTTTTACAATAGATAAGTGCATTTTACTCAGGAAAATGTGTAGAATGTTTCATGTACCTGCGTTTTTAGATTATTTGGTGTGAAAACTGGGTTATCCAAAAAAGGATTTTTTTTTTTTAATTTGTGTTCCAAGTCCATCAAATTAACGTTTCTTCTGGTTTCTGGGTTCAAACCAGTTTTGTTTTGCGGCATATAGTTTTCGAGCTAGGTTGGAAATACTTTTCGACATTTTCTTACACCATCTGGTGTTTTAAAAATACACTAATATGGTGGACTTTCCTCTTAACTATATTTACAGATTCATCGTTTATCTTTAAAAAAAATGAAATCTTCGTATCTAGATCTTATTAAACATATTATTAAATATCTGAAGAAAGTAAGCTATTTTTATATTAATAAGTTATTAACAACCTATTATTACTAACAGTAATAATAGGTTATTAAGTATGCAATAAGTATGTATAATAAATTGCTCCCATATTTGTAGTAAAGCTGATGTAGAAATGTATTCTATTGGGTTTATTAATTTAATGTCATAACAATTGTTATTATAAATTCTACAAGCAGAAACTTTTAAAGGGGTGCTGTTAAAATACGGTTGAAACTGTGTATCTGTCCCGCAAAAAAACACATCCAGCCAAGCCCACATAATTCCCGATTCAGCGCATGTAAAGAGTTTTCAAATACAGTTGTTATTCCAAACACAAATGGACTTCTGCCAAATCCTTGCAACACCGCTGCTTAGCACCCCAGACCCCAGAGATGCCTCCACCCGCTTCCTCTGCACTCTTCCGCCGTCAATGCGAATCTATGGTCTCATTACACACGTCCGTTTTCTGTTGCAGGTATGTTTGTCCACGGCAGGATTCCCTCCTGCGGCGAGGTGCCACTCTCAATTTAGGTAATGTAGAGAACAACTTGTTCGTGCCCCCGATACGTCCGACGACCGGTCCCAGGGCGCAAAAACCGGCGGCCCCAAAAACCTGCACACGGATCGATCGCCACGCGCCTGCAAGGGGCAAAAATCCTGCACCGAAAGTTGCGGAACTCGCTGAATATTGGAGGCGGCACCCGGCCAGTCTCAGGCCCGCGACACTTGTATATTTAATGCCGGGGGGGCGGCAGTCGTGTCTGCCCCGGATGCCCCCCCCCCCACCATACGTCCGGTTGTGCGGGATGACGGAATTAATGTGACGTCATGTCCGCGTCGTAACCAGGTGATTAATGTGCGATCGCATTCGGCATGCATAAGTACGGGGCCCGAGGCCCCCGTTTTTACACGTGCCGCCCCCACACTGCCGCCCCCGGCCGGCTCAGACCCCCCGTCAAACCGCCACGTACTGAAACTACTGGAACAAAAAAGATGGTGAGCTAGTTGTAATTAGTGGACGAGTAAGGGGTGGGAAGGATTAATGGCACGCGTAATAATTTAGACCGTAATAGGAAATATAGTTTGCCTAAAATCGTCAAAAGTCTTTCAAGACTATTTTGATTCCATTAAGTTGATCATTACAAGATCAAGAAAGTCACACTTCCAAGACTATTTTGATTCTAAAAAGGTGATCATTACAAGATTAGTTCAGTAATAGTTTTACCTGACAGTTATTACTAGTTTGCCTTGCTTGAAATCGTCAAAAGTCAAACTTACAAGACTATTTTGATTCTAGAAAGTTGATCATTGCAAGATCAAGAAAGTCACATTTCCAAGACTATTTTGATTCTAGAAAGTTGATCATTTTGATCAAGACTAGTTCAGTAATAGTTTTACCTGACAGTTATTAGTAGTTTGCTTTGCTTGAAATCGTCAAAAGTAAAACTTTCAATACTATTTTGATTCTAGAAAGTTGATCATTACAAGATCAATAAGATCAAGCAAGTCACACATTCAAGACTATTTTGTTTCGAGAAAGATTATCATCTTTCTCAAGTCTAGTTCAGTAATGGTTTTACCTGACAGTTATTAATGTAATGTAATGTGTTTATTAAATGTATTTGAATACATGTAGGATACAACAAAAGACTATACATAATAACAAACTTACACCAAACAATAAGTGACATGTGTGTAGATAAAATATATGAAATATATTATTACTAGATTACCATACTTGAAATCGTCAAAAGCCAAACTTTCAAGACTATTTTGATTCTAGACAGTTGACCATTACAAGACTAGTTCATTGATAGTTTTACGTGACAGTTATTACTAGCTTGCTTTGCTTGAAATCGTCAAAAGTAAAACTTTCGATACTATATTGATTCTAGAAAGTTGATAATTACAAGATCAACAAGATCAAGAAAGTCACACATTCAATACTATTTTGTTTCTAAAAAGATGATCATTACAAGACTAGTTCAGTAATGGTTTTACCTGACAGTTATTACTAGTTTGCTTTGCTTGTTATCGTCACAAGTCAAACTTTAAAGACTATTTTGATTCTAGAAAGTTGATCATTACAAGATCAACAAGATTAAAAAAATAACACATTTAAGCCTATTTTGATTCTAGAAAGTTGATTATTACAAGACTACATCAGTAATAGTTTTACCTGACAGTCATTACTAGTTTGCCTTGCTTGCAATCGTTAAAAGTCAAACTTTCAAGACTATTTTGATTCTAGAACGTTGATCATGACAAGATCGAGAAAGTCACACTTTCAAGACTTGAAAGTTTGCCTTGTTGAAATCGTCACAAGTCAAACTTTCAAGACTATTTTGATTGTAGAAAGTTGATCATTACAAGATTAACAAGATCAAAAAAGTCGCACATTCAAGACCATTGTTTTGAATGTGTGAATGAATAGTGGTTTTACCTAAGAGTTATTACTAGTTTTCCTTTCTTGAAATCGTCAAAAGTCAAACTTTCAAAACTATTTTGATTCTATAGAGTTCATTATAGACAAAATCAAGAAAGTCACACTTTCAAGACTATTTTAATTCTAGAAAGTTGATCATTATAAAACTAGTTCAGTAATAGTTTTACCTGACAGTTATTACAGTACTACTGCTTTATAACAGTTTGGTGGTGTTTAAGAAATAATTCTTATAATATATATAATATATAATAATCAAAACTTCGAGTCTGATATGATTCGTAAACAAAGTCCACTTGGTATTTATAATGAAAATTTTCTAATTTCCACTGAAAATTTACGCCTTGCCAATACAATATTGTAGTACACAAAAACAGGTAGGTATGTAATTTACAAACGACAATCAAAATTTCTATAGATTTTTTGTATTGAAACTTAACTGAAACTTAACTGAAACTTAACCATTTCTATTGAAATTTTGTAAATTGTTTTGTAATATTTTTTTTGTATTTTTGAATGAAACTTTCGTGGTGTCTAACGAAAATTCGCGAAACTTTGAGCTGAAAATTTCCTAATTTCCACTAAAAATTTAAGCATTGCCAATGTAATTTTGTAGTACATAAAAACAGGTACGTAATTTATTAAATTACAATAAAAAATTTGATAGATTTTTTTTAGTTTTAACTGAAACTTAATCATTTCTATTGAAATATTGTGAATTCTATTAAAAAATTTGTATTTTTGAATTAAACTTTCGTGGTGTCTAGTGAAAATTCGCGAAACTTTGTGTTGTTATTTTTGTTTTTATAATGCCTTTATAATTTCCACTCAAATTTTGTAATTTAGAAGGAAAATGTTTCGAGTGTGTAATTTATAATGAATTATAATGAGTCATAAGTTTTGCAAAATCTTATAAAAACTTTGTGTCGATTTGGCTGTCCAAACAAAACTTCAAAATTTGCTTCGTAATTTAGAATAAAACTAAACTCATACCTCTGTTTTTTTTTATTTTAAAATTATCCACTGGCAATTACCGGTGATAATATAGACAGTGCCAATGCAATTTTATAGTTTTTAAACATAAGTTTGCAATTTATAATCTGTAGTAACAATTGATACATTTTTTTTTTTAATTTTTCTAGTTATATTTCGCAATTTAATTTTGTTTTTATTCCAATGAATAGTGATGTACAAAGAAATCTTTCAAAATTGTGCAAAGAACATACAATCAATATTTCGTGGTATCTGGTAAAAATATAGACAGTGCTAATGTAATTTTATAGTTTCTACACATTTTTTGTTTAATTTTTCAATAGAAATTTTGTCATCTTTACCATTTTGTAAATAGTAATGAAAATTTCTAGTTATATTTCGCAATTTAATTGAAAATTCTCAAAGTTTCAATGATAGGTAGTTTCTAAACATAAGTTAACACTTTTTTTTTACATTTATAATAGAAACTTGGTCATTTTTACCATTTTTTCTTTTCTGTAAATTTTTTTGTAATAGATTTATGTGAGCATGTCTGTACATATATTTTGTTCTGTACACAGGGTGTTCAAAGTTATCGGTCCGCCATTGCTAACTCTGTTATTATTGACGTTACAAAGTCTGTTAAATTCGCAAACAAGCAGTAATTTTTCCGCTGTTGAACATGACGAAATCAGAAAAACAATTGAAAATCAGGTTCTCGAGTTATTAAAGAAAAAAACATTTTCTGAATGGAACGATAACGATAACTTTCAACACCCTGTACATTATATTAGTGAATAAAAAGACAAATTGAATTTAAAAAAAATCCGCGTGACTATTTGCTCTTCTACAGTAGCTAATATCTTAAGATACATGTCCAGAATGATTACGAGTCAAATAAAACATCAAAATAATTATACCAGGTATCTTATTCGTTAATAGTTATAACTTATAAAGATTGGTACCAAATTTTCCTCAGGAATTTGAGATGATTCATGAAGTGCTCAATTTAAATCATATACAATCAACCTTAATAATTGCAGGAAGGTAGGTTTTTCAATTCCATTATAGATACTTGATTTTTAATTTTTTATAATTTTATGCAACACGACATTCAGATGATGGGTCTTGAACATTATCCAAACTTACACTAAAATTACAGGAATGGATAATTTCCGATTGGAACGACACCATCTATCTTTTTTTTAATGTTGTACCTGATTATCAATAAGGCGCAAAAATATTTATCTTACGTTCAAAGGAACTGATGAAGAGAAGTCCGTAGAACCTATAGTAAACAGGTTTTTCAATCCTTAGTTATTTTTTAATAACTTTGATTAAGTAAAAAACTTTTGGCTTTAGAAATTGAAAAGGGAAGAACAGATTTTTAAATCCTTAGTTATTTTTTTATATTATTGATGAAGTAAAAATTTTCGGCTTCTTCGATTGCATTTTTTCAAGTTTTTCAATCGTTTGGATTTTTTTGATTAATCAAAAAACTTTGGGCTTTCAAATTTGAAAAGATAAGTACAGATTTTTCAATCGTTAGATTATTTTTGATATTTTTGATAAAACAAAAAACTGTTAGCTTCCACCATAGCCTAAAATTTGAAAAGATAAGTCCAGGTTTTGCAATCGTTAGTCAATTTCTGATATTTTTGATAAAGTAATTACGTTTGGCTACCACCATTGCCAAGAATTTGAAAAGATAAGTACACGTTTTTCAATTGTTAGGTAATTTTTGATATTTTTATAGACATAATGATATTAATGGAAACTATTACCCCAAAAATATACCAGCATATTCTTGAAGTTAACAATCGTTGTTATTGATACCTCAAGCTGATTTTTTATTGATTTTTTTTTTACCATTTCAACTTTATATTGGTTTAATTTTGTTGAAAGTACAAGAAGAAGAAGATGAAGAAGGCGCCCAAATATTTCATAATTTCAGTATTCTAATTACTTATAGATTATATACAGAAATAGGATTATTCGGTATTCAGGTTATTATTTGTACTCCTTTACATAATGCTTATATTCATGTCGTTTTAATATTCATAATTACCTTCTTCATCAGATGGCAATTTTAATTTTGTTTTCGTAATAAATCCGAGACATTCCTTTTGTATTTCGCAGCCACCCTTTCTGTATCTGAGAGATCTCTCGCATTTACAACGATATCGCGTTATTAATGTTCCTCAAAACAATACGTCTCCATAAAAATAAATATTAGCCGGCCAAACAATGAGCTCGCCTCTTAATCATTTACAGCTACATCCAAGTGCAGCATCCGACGTGTCTGTTTACACCGCCGCCGTCGGCAATGTGTGCCACGGGACTTCCTCTCGGCATCGATCATTATGTAAGTGTTGCAGGCTCGCCAGAGTGAGGGCAAGGGGCGGCCGGTGGCGGCGTTGCGCCCCCGAGCCACCCCCGCTCCACCGGCAGCCGCCCCAGGAATGCACTTAATTTGTGCGGGGCCACGGACTCTCGGACGTTTTTATTCCACGGCCTAAGAATGGGGGATTACACGGAATCGTATAATTTGCTTCTGGCTCATGGGGGCTTCCGGTGCTGAATCTTTAAGACTGCCCCACAAATGCCATTAAAAGTGTGACGAGTGGCTCGAGGGAAAGGTGAAATTGAAAATTTTCAGATTACACGAGTAATTTTTATTATATTTATCACATAGACAAATATAAAAATTGATTTGTTTGAGATATTTTAAAATGCATCAGTTAGTAGTAACAGTTAGCTCTGATGGTAATTGATAGATATCATTTCCAATTTGAGTCTCGTCAAACTGGTCTTAAAACGATCAGATGCAGATTTTATTCTCGCTGTAAGTCAAGAATGAAAAACTTTTTAGTAACTTAACGCTACCAAATTTCAGCATAGCTTCACTTGAAAGTGGTAAGCTATGTGCTAAACTATAGTAGCATGAAGTTATTAAAAAATGGTGTTCAAGAAAATGTAACCTGAAGACAGCAAAGGGACTGAAACTATAGAAGCGTTAAGTTTTTAAAATGTGGTAATCTAAGTATTTATAAAATCAGGAGTGATTTTTTTGTTGTGATGGAGAAACAAGTTTTTTCTCCTTCATTAGACTCCAATAAATCTGCTTACTTAATTCCGGCCAAGCCGACGAAGTAACTTTAAAAGGACGAGAATAATTAGTTGTCAACTGATATTTCCCTTATTAATAATACAATCTGCATCCTGGAATCGATATATTGAGTTACGACCATCCCCCAACTAATTACTCCCAGGGATCAATACGGCCCAGAATATTTACGGGGCGACAACAACGGTTTGTCCAATTAAAAACGCAATAAGCCAAATGAAATCCAAGAAATGCTCGCGATTAATTAATTCCACCGGCGCCGAAGGTTTAAATCAACCCCGAGCAAACTTCCTAATTAGTATTGCCGCTACGTTTGGTGTCAGCATGCCGATAAAATCTCTAGATGTATGGTCGGCGGCTCCGACAACCCCCGACGGATCCTGGATAAAAGAGAGGGGCTCTTTCACGTGCCAGAGAACGCAATTTGTATTGAAGTTTCTTTTGCGAGAGAGAATACAAGCAGGAATAATTGAGTAAATTTTAGTACACCTGATTATATCGGTAAATATTATATTATACCTTGCCTAAACTTTCAATTGGGAACTTAGGCTTATAATATTAGGAATTTAACTCATACCAAAAACGGTGATAGTATGCGGTTTCTATAGTTACACATGTATTAATAAATGAATATTCTGAAAATACAACTAGTTGTATTTTCACGGAAATGCCACGAAAGCCCACGAACAAATGTCGCTGAGCGCTATCACCACACAACGTTCGTAACGGCAACGACCACATACGAAAGAATAATTATATGTCACGATGATATCCGAACCGATCGTCTTATTTATTGGTTCAAGATACTTGCAAACAATGGGCAAAACGTCTCCACTCACAAACAAGTTCTAGTCGGCCGCTAATAAAAATATAACCTGAAATGTCTGTGTGTCTCTAGTTCAAGTACGTACATAATTGCGGTTTGCTATTTGAAAAATGAAGTAATCTAAATAAATATAAGTATTTAAACTGTATATTTAGCTTCTCATTTATTCTGCTTTACCAGATAATATAATGAATTTATTATATTCCCTTCCTGTTCTCAACAATCGATAATGATTTTAAAAATACTACTCATTTTAACCCCAAACTTTGGAAAAAAATTGTCGTTGGGGTTAAAATTCATAATATTTATAAAATCATTATCGATAAAGAAAACTTTCTTCATGAGAATTAGCTTCAGGTATAATGAATACAAATCTAATATTAAATATGCAACTAACAAATTTTCAGAAATTTCAGTAATAGCTACACCTAACCTAACCTACTTTTGATTTTCTCACTTATTTACTACTGAAACTATGTGAAATTTTCATGAGAATTAGCTTTAGGTTAGTGAACACAAATCTAATATTAAATATGCCTAACCTAACCTAACCTACTTTTGATTTTCGCACTTATTTACAATTAAAACTTAGTCAAATTTTAATGAGAATTAGCTTTTGGTATAGTGAACACAAATATGAATATTAAATATGAAACTAATAAATTTTCAGAAATTTTAGTAATAGCTAAAACTAACAGAACCTAACTTAACCTACTTTCGATTTTGTCACTTATTTACTACTAATACTTTGTCAAACTTTCATGAGAATTGGCTTCAGGTTCTAGTGAATACAAATCTATCTATATCAAATCATTAGTGATTTTTTTGTTGCGATGGAGAAACAAAAAGTCTAATTTGACTGTGATATTGTAAGTCCAAAACTGTTTGGAACTTTAGGTTTCTTTTTATTAATATTTGCAGGTTTGGTAAAAGCTTCTTGCAATTTGTAGAATATTCTGAAACTAATTTTAGGGAGATTTGTACATTTTTCGGAAATTTCCTTATATTAAGACATTAGTTTATATAATTCTCGCATTTTGCAATTATTCTAATACTTATAGATTCTTTTTATTAACATTTTGGACGTTTTAGATATCTTGATTACATATTTTGGAATGGTTTTATCTCTAATATAAAATGTTTCGTAAGCTATGTGCTGAAACTATAGTAGCATGATGTTATTAAAACATGGTGTTCAAGTCAAAGTAACCTGAAAATGGAACGATATGTGTTTAAACTATAGAAGCGTTAAGTTTTTAAAAAGTGGTAATCTAAACATTTATCAAATCAGGAGTGATTTTTTTGTTGTGATTGAGAAACAAAAAGTCTAATTTGACTGTGGTATAGTAAGTCCTAAACTGTTTGGAACTTTATGTTTCTTTTTATTAATATTTGCGGGTTTGGTAAAAGTTTCTTGCAATTTGTAGAATAGAAATAGAATATTCTGAAACTATTTTAATAGAGATTTGTACATTTTTCGGAAATTTCCTTATATTAAGACATTGGTTTATAGGTATAATGCTCGCATTTTGCAATCATTCTAATAGTTTTTTTTAATTACCTTTTGGACGTTTTATTAATATTTTGATTACGTATTTTGGATTTTTTTATCTCTAATATAAAACGTTTGTTTTTTTTTTTTTTTTTAGTACCGATTGTATATTTTACTAATTACTGTTGATTTGTTAAAAGTTACCCACATTTTTCTGAGGATTTAAAGAACATTCTTACAATCAGGTCTAACATAGATAAGTTTCATTGAGCGATAATTTGTTGCACACTTTTTATGATATTTTTAAATATTCTGAGTGTTCAACTTTCCTAGTTGACCAGTTATCAGTCACTAAAATTTCTGAAAATTTATCTGTCGGTAATTTTGATTTTTTTTGCCAGATCTGTATACAGTATGCCTAAAGATAAATCCTCTGAAAATTTGACCACGAGTACATCTCAAATAAGTGAGAAAATCTAGATATTAACTTAATCGAGTTGATCGGAATATTACAATTATTCAGCGTTGATTTACTACCCTCCAACGGCAAATTGGTAAGTGTTACTTACAGGGTATGTGTTACTTACAGACCCTTCAGATTTTGTACATTTTGTGTACACATAAAAAAAATTACATTTTTTGACTATTTTACTATCATGGTTGATATAATATTCCCAACATTCTGATAGTATTAATATGTTTATCTACAACTATTAAGTAACATTTACATTACCTGTATATTTTTGACAAATAACGGCATGTCTTACTTTCATAAATTGAGTAATGATGACAGCATAATTGAATAATATTATTCCATGACAAACAATCGCTGTCACTGTCAATGTCACTTGTGTTTTCCGTTTCGAAGTTCTTTCATCGTGTTAATTTCATTGAGGCATGTCCGATGAAAGTGAAATCTCTTCAACGCTCTAAGAGCTATTGGAGCTGGCAAAAAATGCTACTGAAAACTTGTTTCCGGAAAAATCGAAAGGTAAATATGATGCGGCATATAAGAACTTCATGATTTGACAAACGAAGAAAGAAACGTCTACGTTTTCTGAAAACGTCCTCTTGGTTTACTTCACCGAATTGGCAAAAACGTATAAGCCGTCGTCTTCGTGGGCTTTTTACTCTATGTTAAGAAGCACACTGAATATTTACCACAATATTCATCTGAAAAATAAATGTAAGTTGTCATTTTTAAAGCGTTAAGCTGAGGGTCATCGGGCAACAAGAGCCAAAGTTTTTAGGCCGGAAAAATTATGATTTCGTTGGAAATTCAACACCGGTCATTAATTTCCATAATTGCAAGAATGTTACAATTAATTTCAGTGCCTTTAAAAATTAAATTCTCAATTTAGGTGCATTATTAAATAGTTGTAGATAAAGTATAGTATTCAACTCGCGCGCAATGGCTACTACCCACTCAGATGATTACAGAACTCGCCGCTGCGCGGCTCGTGCTGCAATTTCATCTTCGTGGGCAATAGCCATCATTACACGCTCGTTGAATAATATACTATTGTTAACTTTCTGAACGTATGAACTCTTCTGATATTTTGCTAGATCGGAAATCACTCATCATAACACTTTATTGCAATTTATAAACTATTTATTAAATGTTATGTAACTTCCCTGATTATTTCATTAAAATTGCTGAACGTGTTTGGAATATTTATTTATGGATTCTGCAATTTCAATAACAATTTCTGATTCTTCACTTTCGTCATCTACATAATGCTATGTGATGCATTTGATATTTTGTTTGAAATGATGAAGTTTCTAACTCTTTTGATGTTTTCATTGCATATTCCAGAAAATTCTATAAAACTTTATGGCAATTTCTTAAATCTTTTTGTGTAACTTGCTAATTTATTTGTACTCATTTAAATATTTATAATCAACACATGAGTGTTGATTATCACATATGTGTTGATTATAAAAATTAATAAAAGCGCATATCTTACAATCTTACAATCGTAGATTGTCTTTGTTCGTGGTATCTTTGCCTAGGATACCATTGTTTCAATAATGGTATCCTAGGCAAATGTGCCAGGAACAAAGATATCTTAACATCTCAAAAATCTGGAAAGACTAGAAGAGTAGAATGTTTTAACATATAGTGGTTGATTATTATTATTTTTCTCTATTGTTCACACGGTGTCCAAAATATGACTTATATTAGTACTGACTGACAATGGCAATTAGATAATCTATAAAATATGTTCACAGAAAAATGTTGATTGCTATTTAGAAACAGTATCGATGACGTCATTGCCGAAAACAAAAAATAAAATAAAATAATGAATCATGAATGATTCGGGGAGCAGGTTCCTTACTTTTTACTCACCCTGTATCGAGCACAGTATACGAGTTAAATTGTCTGAATGACTTACTCACTACATTTCAAAATTCATAATTTTTCGAATAAATAAATATGTTTTAAAAATGTTGATTGCCATTTGGAAAGTATCGATGACGTCATTGCCAAAAACAAAAAAATAAAATAAAAACATGAATAATGAATGAGTCGGGGAGGAGGTTCCTTACTTTTTACTCGCCCAGTATCGAGCACAGTATGCGAGTTAAATTGTCTGAATGACTTACTATATTTCAAAATTCATATTTATTTGAATAAATATGTTTTGAAAATAATTTTGACAAGATTCCCAAAAATCAGTGGCTCTTGCATATTAATATGCAGGGTATTTTTGTTAAGTATCCACGCCAGATTTATGAGAAAATAAGGGCAAAATTATAATATATTAATGCTAGTGCTCTAAACATTAGTTATAGTTATGGAAGGAGGAACACTTAGCAAGGATTTGTTCAACGCAATATAATATAAACATGTTTTGAAAATAATTTTGACAAGATCCACAAAAATCAATGGCTCTTGCATATTAATATACAGGTTTTTTTTTAAGTATCCACCTCAGATTTCTGAGAAAATAAGGGCAAAATAATAATATATTAATGCTAGTCCTCTAAACATTAGTTATAGTTATGGAAGGAGGAACACTTGCCAAGGATTTGTTTAAAGCAATGTAATGTAATTATATTTTTTGAAAATAATTTTGAAAAGATCCCCAAAAATCAGTGGCTCTTGCATATTAATATACAGGGTAATTTTTTTAAAAGTATCAACCCCGGATTTCTGAGAAAAGAATGGCAAAATAACATACTCCCAGAACACGTCAATTTTTATTTTAAGGGAGACATATTTTGACATACTGTTGACATGTGTCAACTTCCCTAACCCTAACCTCAGTAACCTCCAATAAGCACCTCTCGAAAATTTTAAATGACCCAACTTGTGATACCTCATTTGGGAGGTTTTTATGTCAGTAATACAGCAGTGCAAATTATTTTTTCGTTTCAAACAAAAAAAAAGTAAAAAAATAAAAATAAAAGTCCCTTTGCGGAGAAAGAAAAACAAGAAGTTTTCAGTTTTGTGAATAATTTTGTTATTGTCTCTTCCCCATAAATTACATCATATTTTATGTCTAAGGCCCAGTTTTACAATCACAGATTATTGAATGACACACATTAACCGTTTTTCACAAAAAACATTTATTAAATAAATTCACGTTTCGGACGCAATGCGACCATCTTCAGTAACATATAAATAGGTACTTTAAAACGAAATACAATTTTAGCCCTTTATATACATTTATATTGTCGTTCGAGCATGGTATACCATTTATGGTTACTACGGGTCATTAGTCTAATCAGTCTTTCTTGGACCTATTACGGGAGGCTATTACAATGTTAGTGCCTTATATACATTCATATTGTCGCTCGAGCATGGTAAACCATTCATGATTCCTACGTGCCATTAATCTTATGAGTCTTTCTTGGACCTATTACGGGATGCTATACTATATAATAAATGTTGTTTGTTTTTTTTGTAAAAAAGGGTAAAAATGTGTGTCATTCAATTATTTTTCCCTTTACAGCCTCAAAGTATAACTAATTAATAATTGTGATTATCTTTGTCCGTGGTACATGTGCCTAGAATACGGTTGTTTCAATAATGGTATCCTAGGCAAATGTACCTGGAAAAAAGATAATCTACGATTGAATTTTTTTAAATTTTTTTTGTGAAAAAGGGTAAATGTGTGACATTCAATTATTTTTCAATTCAATTTTTTATTACGATTGCAAAACTGCGCCTTATTCACAATTCCGTGGTTATAATTTATACTTCGTATTGCTGTTAATAAGTTAGCAGACAGACGTCTGAAGCAAGCGAGTGCTCAACGTAAAAGACGCAATTTCAAACACGGTGGTTACTTCTAATTACTTTTGTATTCTTTCGCGGGAATTGTAAGGAACATCAATTAAAAACCTAAGAAAACGCCTTTCTCAGAAACACTTTTTTGGCGTTTGATATTAAACTTTCCGTCCCCAAATTGCGCGCGGCCACTGCAAAAGTGTCAGTTAGGCTTTATTAAATCGCCAGCCAGCGCCAGAGCAGCCGAAATTATTAGTTTTTCTTCTATTCTGGTGGAATCCCGTCGTGAAAATACTCGTTTCTGCACTTGCTTGTTGGTCCTTATATCTAGGCGTGTTTACACTCCGCACCAACAACGCAGAACGACAACGTTCCCAATCAATCGATAATATACGTCTTGCAATTTTCATTATTTTGAAACGACATGAATTAATTTTATTTACTGCGTATTGTGCTGAAGTATAAGTGGCAGTAACTTATACGTTTTTATGGTGATGCGATAATAAACGTAGCACGTGATGCATTATATAAAATAGACTAGTTAATAACGGATCGTAAATATGGGTTGTTTTAACGCAATCAACTTTTGTTGAGTTATTATCAAGCATTATATTGCTGATTCATTGAATTAGTAAAATCACTAAAATTTATCAACTAATAAGTTTTGTTAAAATTCTGTATAAATTATTTTAAACAAAAATGTTATACGAGAGAGTAAAATTATAACATTTAAGTTTATTTTTTACACTTACAGCCCATTTCATAATAAACTACTTTAGAACGCTTCAACAAAAGTGAACTTTAAGTAAAAGTAAGCTTTAAACGCTACTTAAAGTTTGGTCCGTTTCAATGGCCTTCACATTAAAGTCAACTTTACAGTATAAATATATGTTATGAAACGCATTTTGAAAATAAAACTGAGCTTTAAAATTTAAAGTCACTTTAAATTGATTATGAAAATGGCTGTTAATAGTTAATTAAATAGAGACTATTGATAAAACCAACTTGCTCAATATGTGTGCTAATTTTTTTTTTATTTGGTGTTATTTTTCGTTGGATAATTTTGGGTTGGATAAGTTTTCGTGTAATGGGTTCACTTGTCATTCACCGCGCACCTCAAGGCAACCTTGTAGCAACCAGGCGAACTAGGTTGAACACTTAGAAATTGTGTAAACGGTCATTTAGCATTGTGGGGACGAACGTGCGAGTGCAACTCGCGAATTTGACGAGGTGAAGAGGCGAGACACGAGCGCAAATGTGTGGATTCGCCAATACTATTGATAAAGCCAACTTGCTCAATATGTTTAACAAGATAACGAGCTTTTAAACTTTTTTTTTTCTTAATTACTGAGGTCCCCCTAGAATACCATTCCTATTGAGAACCACTGCTTTAAAGAAAGTTCTGCATTAAATTTGCTACATTATATTTTCTCATTATAGGTACAGCCACGGATAGGTACATAATATGATATATACAGCCACGGACTCTAAGAATGACGCGTCCGTCCGTCAGAGTAGTCTTCTATCATTGTCTGCCGTACCCCCACCGTGCGGAACCACACAAGGACAGCTGACTGCTCGTTATTACGGACGCGTCATTCCCAGAGTCCGTGGCTGTACATATCATATTATATACCTATCCGTGGCTGTACCTATAATGAGAAAATATAATGTAGCAAATTTAATGCAGAACTTTCTTTAGTAGTTCATAGTAACTGTCACGTTGAACCTTTAGAGTTTCTACATTTTTGTGGAAATATTGCTGATTCCATGAAATTAAAATGTATTTCCGAACATAAATTGTATGCCCTTCGAAGAACAAATTTAATTCACTTCGACATCGCCGATAAATGAAATTTCAGTGTAACCGCGGCTCGTAGGGATGTTACGGGCGGGGAAGAATACGTTACCTTATTTGCATATCTTCTGCTTCGCGCGATATTAAATCGAACTCCGTGATTATATTCGCGAATCGCGTAAGGATTCCTATGTATCCGGCGATGCATGCAGAGCGCATTGAACGCCATTGGGCATGAAATACGCTCCATCAATCCATGAGATGTACTTTTTATTATTCCTCCAACTATTTCATTACCGAATCGCCAACCTAATCACCAATTTAAGACAACGATATAAAACGCGAAAGATGTTAAGGCAGCGTAAATTGTATGTTTACTTAATTATGTTGTAATGACGAGCAAAGCTACATCCTCAATTTTCTTATTTATTTAATACAGCCTCGTCAAATTTTCAGCAGAATTGTGTTAAGGTATACTAAATACAAATCTGGCACTAAATATGCAAATGTACAAAAATATTGTCAATTCAGAAAGTTACATCCTCGATTTTCTCACTTATTTAACACAGAACTACGTCAAATTTTCAGGAGAATTGTTTTCCGCTGTAGTAAATACAATAGCTAAATGGAGAACAAAGATAAGAGAACTACTATTTGCGGATGACATGGCAATAATTGCAGAAACAGGGGAAGAACTGCAACACAACATGGAAATAATTGAGAAAGAGATTAAGAAAATAAACAAGAAAATAAATTACGTAAAGACAAAAACCATGATAATTGCCAAAGAGAAAAAGAAACACGAAACAAAAATACAAGGAAAAAAATATGAAACAAGTAGAACAATACAAATATTTAGAAACAATCATACAGAGCAATAGAAAATTAGATAATGAAAGTAGATAAAATAGGAAAAACAGCAAAACTATATGACACGTTAAAAAACACCTTTTTTAGTAAGAACTAGATATCAAGAGACACAAAAACCGAAATAGTCAAAAAAGTAATTAGACCAAAGCTAACTTACAGCAGCGAAACATGGACGATGACAGGAAAACAAATATAAAGAATAAATGCCATGGAGATGAGATTCCTAAGAAAAATGGAAAACAAAATAAGAAGACACAGGATAAGAAACGGGACGCACAGGACAAACTTAAAAATAAAACCAATACAGGAAAAAATATCAGAAGGCCAAATTAGGTGGTATGGACACATGGACAAGGAAGAAAGAAACACTAAGAAAATATACGAGACAAGCGCAACGGGGCAACAACAAAGAGAAAGACCGAGAAAAGAGTGGAACAGCACAATAAAAGAAGAGGCAACAAGAAAAGGGGAAGAAATAAACGAATTAACAAAAGATAGGAGGAAGTGGAAAGAATATTAATAATGTATGCCTTACACCGAAAGGTAGATAGGCAAAGGAATAAATAAAATAAATAAACAAGATAATTGAACAATTAAATATGGGAACTTTTTGAATTGACACAAAAATCGGGGGTGCACAATGACAGGCTGATAATATTATTACTTGAGTTTATGAAAGCACACAATTATCTCCGTAACAGTTATGTTAACTGTGTTATATGTTATGTTATAATGTAACAGTTATCAATATGGCAGTATTCATTGACGAACTCGTCCTCCAGGTTGCGACAATAACCGGCACTTCCGCCATTCTGGCGGGTCCATTCGATCTCTTTTCGAGTTGTTATCGCGTCTTGTCCTCCTGGAGGCCTTCCAAGAGACTTTCAAACTTGGTACATATCTGTTATGGAAAGTTCAACTCTCTGGCATGGTGTATAATGTACGCCGTATGAGCACGTTAATGTTCTGCTCGCGAAGGAAAAGTTTTATTTACAAGCGACAGCTTCGATTTTGGACATTTCTACGGCACGATTCGATAAACGTTTTAATCAGATATTATAATTTTTCCAATTCGCATTATTAAAATGCTCATTATGTTTATTGAATCATTGTTACAACTACAGTTTAATCGAATGGGTGAATAAAATGTTTACATTTTCACTTTATTCACTATAACCATTGACGACGTGAATAAAGTGAAAAAAAAAAGGCAAATTCGCACTATCCTTGAAATTTTCGTTGTCACCTGACAATGTGACACTTCACGCAAATTTTTCAATTCTGATAACGAATTCGAAAAAATCTTGTATGATACACGTGAATTTACTCTACCAGCAAGTACAGAATAATACCTTAAATAAATAACTGGTAATATGGATAAAACCCTAAACTTAATAATTTAATATAATAGAATTAAGTATAATTAGAATAGAAAAATTAATAGAATTCTAGTACTAAAAGGGTAAAAAAGTTTTCCATGGCAAACTCATACAGGCTTAGCATACAAAAATATTGCATAGAAATCAATTCAATTTTCCTCGAAAAACTTTGTGGTTTTGTGGAAAAAACTTAATAATAATAAACTTAATAATTTAATATAATAGAATTAAGTATAATTAGAATAGAAAAATTAATAGAATTCTCGTACCAAGAGGGAAAACAAGTTTTCCATGGCAAACTCATACAGGCTTAGCATACAAAAACATGAAGAACATGCATAGAAATCAATTCCATTTTCCTCGAAAAACTTTGTGGTTTTGTGGAGAACATGTTCAAGCTTTTTAGAAAAATGTTACCATTAAACAATCCAAAAGTGGAATTATAGAAAGAAAAAAATCATATTCTGAAAATCTGAAATCTGAAAATTACAGTTGCCTCGTTCCAAGGACCTCTTCATATATCAATGTGATAACTTTCGGAACATGCTTTGTTTTCAATGAATTCAATATTTGGATTATTTAATGGTAACATCTAAGCTTTAATGTTTAGTTTCACTTCACGCATGTGAATGTTTCGTGGCACTTAACGCAAATTCTTCAATTCTGATAACAAATTGGAAAAAAATCTTGTATGATAAACGTGAATAAAGCAATTTTATCTACTCGAAAGCATTATCGTTTTAATCGTGGATAAAATTCGACTTTATTCACTTATACCATATATAGCTATTAATTTTTCATTACTAACAACAAAAAATAAGAGGCGCACTTTATCTGAATAAGAAGACTCGAAAATCGATATTTCCCCAAAAGGCTCGAACATTTCAATGATTAGAATATTTTCATTTACGTCTTAGGGGAGTTGTACGATCGTGGATCATCCTTAACCATGGTTCAGTTACCTTGGATACAATTGTTAGCACAATGGTATGCATAGAAACTGAACCACGATCAAGAATGATCGACGATCGTACAACTGGGCCTTAAAGTCGTAAGTAGAAGTAGTATGTATAGATATAGTATATAACGGTATTAGGCCGATATGGGTTATATAACAGACGAGATTGAGATTTTATAATCAAACGAGTCTGTTATATCCATATCGGCCGTATGTTGTTCTATAGTTTTCGTGATACTAAAATAAAAAGATTACATTTTGCGAAATTATTTTCATAAATCATAATAACATATTTAGAAGAATACATAGAAGAATGTATTTGCACCCTATGCAGATGCCCAGCAGTTAGGTAGCATCTATTTAACTGCAGGGAAAGGAAGAACCGACCACTTGCTCAGTTCTTTAAAGACATATCAAAATAGTATCCATCTTGTATAAACAAACATAATTATCCTTGACTATAACAATGTAGATATTTGTGTGTTAAAAATTCTATATTTTTTTTTTTTTTATGCTGTATTCATCTGCTTCGGATCTGAAGCGAACAAGTAAACGATTGAATATAACATATTTCAAGTTAGCTGTGATGGTTGTCTAGTAATGCTTGTGAACACCAAAATAAATAAATGAACAAAATGTCAGGTAAAAGTAGTGAAAGTGTTTCTCCTTAATGTTATCAAGAAATTCTAGATGAAGCAGCTGCAGCGACTCGAGAGCTATTGCCTGTGATGACAAAAAATAGATACGAAATAATATACGAAGAATTTTCCGAATGGAGAAAAAGCTGAAAAGTTGAAGGTGCTAACGGAGACATTTTACTGTGCTATGTATCCTCACATTTTGCAAATGTTAATGCTGAAGACCTGCTTGAAGTTGTATGAAATTGACATATCTATGTAAAATTCACACTCAAAGTGTAATAATTATTACAGAAATTAATGATTTATAGGTATGGAAAAGTATTCACCTTTTTAAAATGAAAATCGGAGTCGTATAAACCCAAGAAATATCCCAAGAATAATCGCGGTTTTTATTGATTTTAAAGAGCCTTTGAGGTTCTTAATAGAGACATACTATTAATAAAACTGAGAAATATTTTATTAGCACTGGAGGCTTTTACTTCGTGATACATTATGTATAAATAAATAATGCAATTTTTTACTTTGTAGGTATGAGAAATATTGGTATAAGTACGGATGCCCTTAGATGGTTCGAAAGCTATCTAACAATAAACAATGCACTATCATTGATAACTATAAAAGTGACCACTTATCAAACAATTACGGGATACCTCAAGGTACGATACTGGGCCCTTTGCTTTTCAGTATCTACATTAATGACATAGGGGAGATTTGTAATAGTAAGGACGAATATATTAACCTATTTGCAGACGACACACTATTTGTTATTGAGGATAAGGACAGTGATAAAGCAATATACAGAATGAACAAATTACTAAAAAAAAATTGAAGATTGGGTTGTACAAAACCAGATAATTGTGAACACAAATAAAACTGAAGCTATGGTTCTTGGCAACGACCAATTTATTATAAATTCTCAGCTCGTTTTACAGGGTGATCATACCGGGTGATTCAAGTTTTATTGCCAGGCCAAAAATGGCGACTTCTAATTGAAATGAAAAATCCAAAATAAGTACACATGTTTAGATATTGATGAAGCCCAATCTGACGATAAAAAAAATTTAACCATCCGGTAGTTTATACGTTATTTCACAAAGAATTCGTAATTTTATTTATATGGTTTTTGTCGGAACATACTTTAATGCTAGTCCAAACATTCCAGTGTAATCCAAGTCAAAAAAATTGCACCAATTATTGAATTAAATGAATTTTGATATTGCAACAGTAAGATTGATTACTAAATAGTAAAATATGACGGCTGCTACCACTAATAGTCCCTATAATGGATTTTATGGGTTTTATGATAGGGCCGTGCCCAATCCCTCAGCATGCTGGGTGGATACGAACGCAAGGATTTCTTCAGGGCCAGAGCTCAATATTTGCTTAATAATAAAGTCATAAAACGTTCCAACCGCACCGACGCGGTCAATGCTTTGTAGGGCTCTTGACTTACGAAATCATAAATTATACCGAGGAAAGTTGCTCAGTGATGTAAAAAATGCTTGAAATCTAATCATTTTCGTTAATTTTTGATTTCATAAATGGGTTCTATGAATAAAATAAAACAGTTTAGGGCAAAAATAACGATAATGAATTTTGCCCGAAAAGAGATTTTTTAAATTTTATAACCGTCTATATAATTATATCGAAAAAGTCTAACTACCTTTCCGTAGATTAGTATCAGACCTATATAAATCCAAATTTTTTGGACAACTCCAAATGCCTAAAAACCCATGGTAATAAAACTTGAATCACCCATAGAAATTGTTGACGAAACTAAATATCTAGGTATAACGATAGACCGAAGTTTGAACTTCAAAAGTCATTGCAAGAATATGTCTGAGAACATTGAACAAAAGACTAATTATTTCTATAGGATTTCGCAGTACCTAACCAAGAGCAACAAGTTATTAATATGTAAAGCCATTATAAGTCCTCTGTTTACATATTGTCCAACAATACTATTTTATGTTAATAATTCTGGCTTTGACCGACAGCAAATGCTTCAAAATAAATGGTTACGAACAATTTGTAACAGATACAGCACTATACAAAACATGTTAACAGAACTAAACATATTTTCTGTTCGGCAATCGCTGTTCCATATGAACATATCTTTCATATATAAATTAACCCAGAATATGCTACCAGCGTACCTGACATAAAAAAATATTAAAATAAATGAAATTCATAACTATTGGACAAGATCTGTAGAGGATTTATATATTGGAACAGTGCGGACACAATGTACGTATAACTCACCGTTTCACAAAGGCCTCGTAAGGTGTAATGAGTTGAGTAGTGTCATTAATGCCCGATTGCACCGTATGCGTTAAGGATACTTAAAATTTTAAGGTTCCTTAACAGACGAAAAACCAGTGCACCGCCATCTTAAGGTTACTTAAACACCGTAAGGACCCTTAAATTTTAAGCTCCCGACTCCGGCGGAATAACTTATTTAAGGGTTACAAACTGACAGTTTAACGTATTATGAGCAGTGGATGTGTACAAAATATTACTTATTTTTAACTACATTAGCCTTTATACTGATTTTAAGATAACTAACGAACTTATAATTACAATTCGAGTGTTGAATACCTTGACTATGATTGCAATTGTTGTTAATGCAATATTGTGAACAATTTGTTGGTGTAGGTTAGTTTGTGTTGAATTTTGATACAGGATAATCGGGTGTATTGCTTATCAAAAAACGTTAGCAGTAACGTGTACGTTACTTGAGAGCATCACATTCGAAAGTCAGATAGAGTTATGTCATAAATGCATTTGATATTCGAATGTGATTCTGTCAAGTGACGTACACGTTACTGCTCAAGTTATTTGATACGCAATACAACAAATTGTGTGATTCAATTGAATTCAATTGAAACTTTAATATAAATAAATTACTTCTACATTCGTATATTATTCGGCATTGGCGCTTGATACATTTGCATTTCCTCTACAATTATGACATAAAATTAATTTTGTTAAAATTGAATTTAAAATCACGATACTAGTGACATTCTGGAATCCAAATTCATCGGATTTCCTTGTTTAGTTTATTTGAGAACGGATTATTTCAACAATTTGGACGACCTAAGTTTTTATAGACAGAGAGGAATCGAGGTAAAACATACCGTTGACAACTGTTTTGTGTTAAATTTCATCAGAGTGAATATAGCAGTATTTAAATTCCCTAGAATGCTGAACGCTAATGTTGCTTTACTAAGGAATCTGATGTCTTGTACGGTGCAACACAAAGTTAATTTTAAGGATCCTTAAAATTTAAACTTACTTAACTAAGGATCCTTAAAACTACACACGGTGCAATCGGCCATAAGAGGGCAGGTACGTTGCAGTAATTCAAATGCCTGTTGCGATCCTTCGTTAGTGAAAATATTCCCATGTAAAAATTGTTTATAATTTCAATATGTGGCCTGAAGCTATCAATTGTATAAATATTGCTAGGTAGTATTATTACTTGTACCTGTGTTATTTATTTATAAGTTACTATTAGTTTGTAATGTATATGTATCTTCATATATTTAATAAATTAAACTAAACTAAACTAAACTAAGAAGATAAAAGTGTTAACAGAGGATCAAATTACGATTTTTTTTATGGAAGCAGCAGATGAAGTTTTTCTATTGGAGAAAATAATTTTATTGTTTGGAATATATGGCGCTGAAGAACTCGTCATATTGTCTGTTGATAATATTGACTAGTGGCAAATTCATAATGGTCACCTTGCAAGACACGAAAAACTAATCTTCACGAAGGTTTACAATTACTGATAATGACCTTTCAAAGGCTGCGAGTTATACAGTAAATATGCAGCACTTAGACCTTCCGATTTACAAGGTCGTCGTTTTTTCGTCAATTTCAGAAAAGGCAAATGTACTAGACAATTCCTGGGTGTGCACAAAATAGGAGCAGTTCTTAGGGAGATAGCGAAATTCTTAAAGTTGGAAATCCCTGAAAATTTTACAGGGCATTTCGAAGGTCGAGTGCTACTATGTTGGCAAATAACGTATGGTCCTAAAGTTTATTGAAAAATGTTAAATGATTCGTTTTTATACCATATGCTGTTTAATCAACTTGCCATGGAAACTAAAATGTCACAAGTAATCAAGTTTGATAATAACAGTTTAGTTTTGGGAATCGATCGTAGCAAAATGTCTTACAAATTAGATATCTGTAAAGGTATTTACAATTGTTACAATAGTTGGACGAATACCTAAGCGTGATATTAATGCAATCTACCGAGAGCAAAATGTAGGGAAGTCAGCCATTTACAACACTATAAGGAATTCTGAAGAGGGTATACCATGCATTAATTTACCCAAAAGCGGTAGACCAAGAATTTTCAGTGGAATAAGAGAAAGAAGACTGATAGAAGCAGCGAAAGACAAAGTTTGAGTTTCTCAGAAAAAAATAGCCCTTTGTACCTAAGTTGGACAATCCTCCTAATGTACCTCAGTCTAGACTAATAGAAGAATTGTGGTCAATACTATCGAGGAAAGTGTACGATAAAGGAAGGGAGCTACAAATGAAGATCAATTGCGCGTGGCATCTTCCAAAAGATTAGAGAAATAGAACCTGAACTTGTCCAAAGGAAAATTGGACAAGTCCGAAGAAAATTGCGACTTATTGAGGATAATGGGCCACTATCCATAATGTAATTACTAATTATCTTTTGTTATTAGTGTCGTCAATTGCTGTAACATTTGTTTTTCAAATTAAATGAGTTTGGAAAAATTATTAGCATTTAAAATTTTTCCAAAAACTTTAGGAGTGGTGACCTCACATTAAAGCAATTTGGGGGTTGGAAGTCCTCATCGGTAGCTGAACAATATGTAGGAGAATCGGTCAGTAAGATAATCAAAGTTTCTAAACAACTTTTTGATGTAGAACAGCACTATTTAGAAATTACTTATTGCGCAAATAATGAAAACCGGGAAAATCCCGGACAAAATTATACTAGGAAAATTGTCATTTCGGGAAATACAAATTGTACGGTAATAATTGTTTCATTTTCTTCTAATGTTATATTGTAACATGTTGTAAAAAAAAAATAACAATTTATAAAAAAAACATTGTTGTGATAGTATTGTTGTAAAATATATCGTCTACGGCTGTTAAATTTAGCACTTAGCACAAGCATACGATTGGTCGTCCTGCAGTCTGCAGTCTAGGCGGACTAAGTGGGTTTTGTTACAGCAATCGTGCAGACTCGAAAATGTAAATTATAACGTGCATTTATTTACGCGCGCTCTATCTTGGAATTGGACAGACTGTAGTACCTATAGGTATTCTTAAATTTTTGCGTCTTTTCGTTCCTTTTTTATAAGGTGCAGTTGGTTCTTGATGAGAAAATCATCAACATCCGCAATTCGATCTGACAATAAATCTCCATTTTTTGCATTTCCCATGCCCGAATAAATTCCGGGAGCACGATAATTTACAACTCAATCCATAATCTGTCCTTCCTGGCGGCGGTCCAAGCCAGCCGAAAGGGGCATTACCTGCCCCCTCAAACAAACAAAAATAAAATCGATCCGGCCGGGAAACTTTTTTTTAATAAATAATAGACCGGGGGACGACTCGCCGCCTCCCCCCACACCCCTTGAGGGGGTGGCGCGGGGGCGGCGATCAATATCGGGCGGCCGTGTCGATTCGTTTTCGGTTGAGTCGCGACTTTCTAGGTCACGCTCGCCCTTAAAACGCACGGTTGGGGGTGGTTTTGGGGGGTGGGGGGCTCGGCCGGCCGCAGGGACGTCCGGCAGCACGTGAGAAAATATGACTCAGGGTGGTGCGCTTCGATTGGGTGGGGGATGATTGCGTTCGTCGGATGCTGGAAGCGGCCGAGTAATGTATCGAGATGGGATGAGGCGATAGTGTACTCGACATTCAGCATAACACAATATAAGGACGATACAGAAAACTGCAAAACCCTATTTAGGTGTTGAATGGGACATTGGATATGACCGGCTTTTTTTCGATTCACGGTTCTGATTCTGACAATTGGAAAATCTTTAATCCTTAATTTATTTTTATTTTTAATAGTCCTTAAACCTCTATTTCATAGCTCAAATAATATTAATTCAAAGAAATAAAAGAACTTCCTATGTTTATCTATAGGCATACTGTATATAGATCTGGCAAAAAAAAATCAAAATATCCAACACATAAATTTTCAGAAATTTCAATGACTCATATAACTGCTCAACTCGGAAAGTTGAACATTCAGAATATTTAAAAATATCATAAAAACTGTGCATCAAACTGTCGCTCAATGGAACTTATGTATGTTAGACCTAAAGAGTATGTAAATATATACTGTAAGTGACACTGACACAAATCAACCCTGATAAATTATAATATTCCGATCAACTCGGTTAAGTAATATCTCGATTTTCTCACTTATTTGCGATAAACTCGTGGTCAAATTTTCAGAGGATTTATCTTTAGGCATACTGTATACAGATCTGGCAAAATATTCATTTAATACTAATGGTTACAGCCGTGCTGTCTACGTATCGTTACTACTCAACTTAATGTAATATAATCGATCATACGTTTGCCGCCCCTTTTGCGATTTTTTTATGAACATACGGTTTATCTGCTTAATCTCTTACACATATATATAGCATTGTGATCGTCATGTATAGGTTGTACGTGCTGGTTGAATGTCTAACGTGCGACCTTATTATTATTGCTTTGTTGCGGCCTTGCTAAGGTTAGCATAACAGAGCAACGACTTGTGTTATTTATTCCATTACAAGTTAGCATACAAATAATAACTATAGCAATAATCAAAATTATTTTCATTGCAATTATTATGATCTGAAATCATCAAGATTTTCGATCATAAAACCTTTCAATTATTCAAAGCAATTTTTGTCTGAGAATAGTATGTTTATTTATTCCGCATGTCACTTGGCAAAAGTTGAAAATTTTAATCACATCGCAACGTACAGAACATAAAGCGTAGAAGAAAATCCGCGACACACACACAGAATATTAAAACCTGTCCTCCGCGAAATTAACGCTTTGAACAATTTGCAAACGCATTTAACAGAAGATTACAACAGCCGACTAAGCGAAAAGAAGCATAACCTAAAAAGCAAATATTAAATTAGCAGTCGGAATTTCTCATCGTTAATGAAGTAACTTTGTCGATTATTTGAAAAGTTTGAATAAGTAAGTTTGCGCAGGGCATAAATTAAATACATTAGCCGATGGTTGCGAATTGAGCGGGTCGGCGGCGTGCGCTGCGAGGGGGCTCGGAATTATTGTTTTACTTAGGGGCGGCCGTCCACCACCACGACCTGAGTCACGGTCGGGCGGCTCCCTGCAGGATTGTCCTGGCGATCTTCCGGGCTCCAGTGCGGCCGGGGGCTCGCACCCCTCGACCGCACGCGTCACTACCCTTTCATTATTTATAGCCCCACGCTCGATTTATAATGACCTATAATTGGTCACCGCCCACCCCTTAATTTTGTTAGTTTGATGTACGACCCGAGATCAAACACTAATTTGTTAATCATCAAACACATTAAGTCAGCCTGGAAGAATAAAAGTACGAGGATTATATCTGTTAAATACTATTTTTAACATCGTTTGCCAATCATAATATTACACTAAATCCATTATAGATATAAATTGTCAAAGTGCCATTGGGTTGGCATTATTGATAAAGTTACTAGGAACGACAATGGGTATTTTAACTATTTAATTTTGACGGCAATATTAAAATCATTATTTCAAATTTCCAAGTCCAATTGTCCAATTTTGAATGAAATTAACGTTTTTGTTTCTTCCTCATTTTCACAATTTATTAACTAAAAATTGCAACGGTACCTACTTTTTGTTATTAAACCAACTCAAATTATTAAAAACTAATAGGTCTCATAACCTCAAAACACATGTTGACATTAATGACATATTTGTTACTGTTTTTTTAGTAGTACACTGTCAAAATTATTATACCATGTGAGATTTTGGCCGACTTTGAATTTGACTATGCACACCTATAATATATGATCTGTAGTTAATATTTAAACTTCACGAACAGTTGACGTTGAGGTTAAATAGCGCTAGATTTTTTTAGACAGGTTTGTTTAGACAGTCTCATATTTATGGGGTTTAACTGAAATGCTTGGCCATAGTCTACGAACGTGGCAGGCGTATGGAACAAACAAAGCTGTGGAAAAAGTTGCGATAGATGTCTAGATTTTTTTTTGCAACTTTGAAAACATAAAACATTGTTGACGACTATCACTAAGGTCCAGTTGTACAATCGTGGATCATCCTTGACCATGGTTGAGTTATCTAGGATGCAATTGTTAATACAATGGTATCCTTAGAAACTGAACCACAGAGAAGAACAAAAAAGCAATATCTAATTCGAGTTCAGCACATTTGATAATTTTAAAATTCGCATGTAACTTTCTAATCAAACATTTTTGGACATAATGTGTATATGAACTTTTTTCGTAGTTTTGTTTCATACGTTACGTTCATAAACGTTGGCCAAGCGTTTCAGTTAAACCCTATAAATATAAGACTGTCTAAATAAACCTGTCAAAGGAAAATCCAGCGCTATTTAACGTCAATCAACTGTTAAAAATCTTTAATTTTCCTTATTGATAAATAGATGGAGAACGTTATGTGCACGCAGATTTGCATGTATATAATGTTAGAGAATATGTTTTATAGAAGAAAAGTGTGGCTGGCACATAATATCCTGGATAAGTTTAAGGTCGGGTTATATTAAGCATTCGGATCGTCAGCGACTAGTCATAAAGGGAGAACTGTCCGCAGAAGCACAGGCAAAACTAATTTCGGTTGGTAGAGTTAATAGTACCATAAAATATTTTATATTCCCGATAAATTGCACCCGAGCAGAGTCTGAGTCGAAACTAATTTGGTGATACCACACATAATATTTAAGTAATAATTAGAATCCTACAGCTAATCTGCATGTAACGTAATTAGTTACAAATCGTGTCCAAATTGCAAAACACAAAATGAATGACATACAGTTTTCCGTTTGTACTATTAATTTTCCGAAATTTTAGAGAATATTAATCAGCATAAAAAATATCTGCATGTAACGTAATTAGTTACAAATAGCGTCCAAATTGCAAAACACAAAATGAATGACATACAGTTTTCCGTTTGTAGGTACTATTAATTTTCCGAATTTTTAGAGAATATTAATCAGCATAAAAAATATCTGCATGTAACGTAATTACTTACAAATCGTGTATAAATTGCAAAACACAAAATAAATGACATACAGTTTTCCGTTTGTACTATTAATTTTCCGAAATTTCAGAGAATTTTAATCAGCATAAAAAATATCTGCATGCAACGTAATTAGTTACAAATCGTGTCCAAATTGCAAAACACAAAATGAATGACTTACAGTTTTCCGTTTGTACTATTAATTTTCCGAAATTTTAGAGAATATTAATCAGCATAAAAAATATCTGCATGTAACGTAATTAGTTACAAATAGCGTCCAAATTGCAAAACACAAAATGAATGACATACAGTTTTCCGTTTGTACTATTAATTTTCCGAAATTTTAGACAATATTAATCAGCATAATAAATATCTGCATGTAACGTAATTAATTACAGATCGCGTCCAAATTGCAAAACACAAAATGAATGACATACAGTTTTCAGTTTGTAGGTACTATTAATTTTCCGAATTTTCAGCGAATATAAATCAGCATAAAAAATATCCCATTTAAGTGAGCATACAAAATATCCCATATAGGTGAATGCCGTAAGATAGACATGCAATTCAGTAGCCTATTTGGGACACCCTGTATATACCCCTTGTTTGTAATTATATTTGAACAAATTCTTGTCGCTTCAGTCGCTTCAGTCGCTTCAGGAGTTCATCAATTGCTTCAGAGTGAAAAGTTTGATTCATCTAAAGCTTCTCTTGGTATTAAAACTTTGATTGTAACCTTTGAAACTCTGGGGGAAAATGAACAACACTTTGATAAAATATATAAAAATAAATAAATTTTATAGTTTAAGTAATAATTGTACATCCTTAATCTTATTACTTAAATTATAGAATTAATGAACCTTAATATGAGAAATATCACAGAAATAACTTTTAGTTCGAACTGCAGTTAAATGAAAGAGATAAAACAGCGTCGAGAAAGCAAAAACATCCAAAAACATTACAATCATTCTTGTAGTATTATGATACTAGTTTAATTGACAAAGTTAATTTTCGAAGTAATATTTACGACTAAATACTAGATAAAATGTTCATAGAATTTAAAGTGCAATTTTCCGAAAAAGTAAAATATTCTAAGGGTACCGATTCAATCTTTGCCCACAATGTCAAAGTGCATCTTTATCGTTGAACTTTTAAAGAATTTTAGTACTCTTGATTGATTCTGAAATTACCTCTACCAATCAATTCTACATCTCCTGCTTTGGTTTCATCTGACTGGTTTTTCGTTTTTTTTTCTGTTCATTGCATCTTCATACGCTTTTATTGGTGCTCAATTTTCATAAATGTTAAATTTTGTTCTTATACATACATTGTATACTGATACGGTTAATAGATCGATCTCAGACTATTGTAGCTGATTACTTTATATGTTAAATCGAGATAACATATCTTAGCATAAAATTGTCAAAAATTTGGCAAAAACTTCTAATATTTGAAGTTGAAGGATGCTTCACTTCTTGTATTTGCCTTTTTTCGTTTCTAATCTTTGAAGTTGAAGGACTTAGCTAGATGCTTCACTTCTTGTATTTGCCTTTTTTCGTTCGTCATTTATTTATTTATTTTTTATTGTGACTTGTGCCTTTGATATTTTTCCAAAAATTTGCCGCAATGGGTTATAACCCTTAACCCCCCACCCCCTTAAATCTGGCTGGACCACCACAACACATATCGTGACCTGCTGAACCACCACAGGTAGCTATCACCTTCCACTTGGCACTTCTAACCTCTTAACCTACTAAGGCAAAACCGCAATTATTTCTTAAAATGTAATCATTTTGGCAATAAAGACTTGCCTGAAATTTGTTAAATATTTCAACTTATAAAAGTTTCACATTTATTTTTTTATCCAGTTGAACTCTAACATAGTTACAACCTTTTTCTGTGATGTGTACCATGCGAAAGTTGGTTTATTTTTCAGGATTATACATTCTAATAATTTTCATTATTGTTTTAATATTATTCGCCCCTGTCGTGTCGTGGAGAAGAATGCGCCCTAAGCCTTCTCTACTTTTAATATCAACCCTGAATGAAATTTACCATAATGCCCACTTATTGCGCGAAAAACACGTCGACGTTGCAAAGGCTATTGGGAGAGGGGCAAGCATACAAAGGAGGCCGGTTTGGTTCGCAGCCCGTTTAAATTACATCTTCGATCTCCAGGCGATCATCAAACGACACGGCACAATGCCGCCATTGTGACTGGGTGATAACGATCCAGGGATCGAAACATATTCACGATGCGATTTAAATAAAAGCGTAACAAATCGCTGCCATATTTCCGAACATCCATTGTGGGTCGCACTGTATGCGCCCTGTGTTTGTATGCTCGCAGCAGTGTAAACAGTTTGCGCAATTCGCGTGGACGTATGCTGGAATAAAATGAGCGATTTTAATTGAACAAATAACGCTTAATATACGTTTAGGTGGAAATACAGCGTGAATACAAATTACTATGATATTTAGGCACCTGTATACAGGGTGTTGAAAAGAACGGATTGTAAATTATAACGTATGTTCATAAAAAAAGTCCAAAATGTCAAAAATATCGCAAACTTCGCACGTATCGGCTTGATTACGAAAATCATCCTCTATAGAATTGTATATTCTTTGGTCTTACTAATAATATTTATACTATTATGAACAAAGACTTCCAGTATTTTATGGTGTTGCTAATAATATTTACTTGTTTAATGCTATGAACAAAGACTTTCCAGAAATTTGTGAAAAATGGGCAGAAATTTGTCATATACAGAAAGAACCCTTCCATTGAAGTTCATTGATGTGATATGTGATGTTCAGATGTTTTACATTCAATGTATCATCTTAACGGTTAAAAATATGTTCAGTGTTTGTGTACTTTTAAATAGTTCTTAATTAATGTTTTGGTAACAGTGTGCTGAGTGATTTTGAAAATGTTATCCAACATATTAAGAATGATTTTATTCAATTGCACTTGACTGTAACAAAAAAAATCATGGTATATTTTCCCATATTGAACAACTTTGCAAACATGAGGGTAATGGATTAGGAAAGATCATTGAACAAGCTTCAGAAGTTGTGTACGCCGATTTTAAGCATCTATGAGGATACAAAATAGCAGAAACACATCCGGAATTTTCTTTAAAATTCCTAATATCTATTCAATTTTCTAATGGTAGTCATTTGTAAAATAGTTTTTCTAATTCTAAATAAATATTTAATGCAATTATTTCGTTTTACTGTCAATATTTTTTTTAAGGTCAATCAAATTAATTAAAATAATTACTGATTAAAATATGTAATTATTTCAAAACAGTCGGTGAAAGATTTTCAGCAGCATATCTTTTGGAAGATGAAGTTACAAAATGTACTTTGCAACTAAAATTATATTTGGACATTTTTTTAAACGTCAGTCATATTTAGACCAACTTCGGAGATTAACCTGCGATGAACAATCTTATGCATGAAGTCATATGCTGATTAATTATGCTTCGTAGCATGTAGAATGCAATTCCTAGTAAGTTTATGTTTTATTATGTATTTTATATTATGTATATAAAAAAAATTAAGGATCATATGATCTATAAGAGAAATAATTGACTAACCCACCAACATACGCAATGGAGGTAAATGAGATTTTCTTGAACATCATCCGCCTTTTTGATAGGTCAAAGCACCCCAAACTATCGTCTAATTTTTAAATAATTTTGAAAAATCTTCAAATGCCAAGAAAGTGCAGTGTAGATACGGAAACTAATTATTTTGGAATTTATATGTTTTGTGGGTCAGTTCACTTTACAGCCTCACAAATCAGACCACATATTCGAGTATTTTTGCAAAAAAAAAACTTTGGATTTGCCAATTTCGTCCGATGCCTTATAACTTTTTATATTCAACACATGCACGGTTTCCTTTTCATGTACTGCAAACTGGCACGCAAATCCTACGTCAAATGCCAAGAAAATGCTTTGTAAATACGGAAAATAATTATTTTGGAATTTTAGGTTTTGTGAATTTGTCCACGTTATAGCCTCACATATCAGACCACATATTCGAGTATCTTTGCAAAAGAAAATCTTTGGATTTGCGAATTTGGTCCGATGCCTTATGACTTTTTATATTCAACACATGCACGGTTTCATTTTCATGTACTGGAACCTACCACGCAAATCACACATCAAATGCCAAGAAAATGCTCTGTAGATACGGAAAATAATTATTTTGGAATTTTTAGGTTTTGTCGGTTAGTCCACTGTATAGCCTCACATATCAGATCACATATTCGAGTATTTTTGCAAAAAAAAACAACTTTGGATTTGCGAATTTCATCCGATGCCTTATGACTTTTTATATTGAACACATGCACGGTTTCTTTTTCATGTACTGGAAACTGCCACGCAAATCACACATCAAGTTCCAAGAAAATGCACCATAGATACGGAAAATAATTATTTTGGAATTTTTAGGTTTTGTGGGTTGGTCCACTTTATAGCCTCATAAATCAGACCACATATTTGAGTATTTTTGCAGAAAAAAATCTTTGGATTTCCGAATTTCGTCCGGAGCCTTATGACTTTTTATATTCAACACATGCACAGTTTAAGTTTCATGTACTGAAAATTCTCTGTAGATACGGAAAATAATTATTTTGGAATTTTTAGGTTTTGTGGGTTAGTCCAATGAACAGGAAACCATGCATATGTTGAATATAAAAAGTCATAAGGCATCGGACGAAATTCTCAAATCCAAAGATTTTTTTTTTGCAAAAATACTCCACTTTATAGCCTCTGATATCAGACCCCATAGTCGAGTATTTTTACAAAAAAAAAAAAAAAACAACTTTGGATTTGCGAATTTCGTTCGATATATTTTTATATGCAACACATGCACATCAGTTCACCAAACCATGACTTATGTATAAAAAAAATGCCCAAGCCCAATTTTGAGTTTAAACTGTTTGTAGTTTTCTTCTTTTAAATAAATGTAACATTTAAAAAAAATTACCGATGACTTTTCAAACAAATTCATATTTTAATCTAATTGCTATATTTTCCTCTTAACGTTAAAAAAAATACAAATCACAAATAATGTTGGTATTTTAAAAAATCTAAAATATTTAATCTTAATGTTAAAAATAAAAATGATAATAAAATTCGTTATTATTATTTATTATTTTCCAAATTATCTTTCGAAAAAGAAATTATCTTTCGTTGCTTGTAATGTTATATGATTGTTATATGAATATATGAAATAATACAGCAGTATAAAATTTTATGTTTATGATGTAATGTGAAATACAGGGCAATATTTCCAATAATTATAAAATATTACAAACTTGAATGAAAAATTTTCAATGTTTATGAAATCGAAGAAATATTTACAGCGTGAATAGAACCAACTTGAATGAAATATTTATAATATACAGGGTGAGTTTTTTCATATGTTTAGTATGGGGATCTCGGAAACTAGCGGAGATAGAGGAACGATTAAATGGGGAAAGAATTGCAGTTTTAAGAGTTCAATTTCATGAGCTTTTTGTTTTTTGGAAAAATTGCATGGCTAACTAGATATCTCGAAAAAAAATATTTTTTGTTATTTGGTTCGGTGCCTATAGATCTGTTATTATTGACTTTAGAAAAAATGTGTAAAGGAAAAAGTTGTACGTAATGATGTGCTTAATAATGCAATCTAACCGATTATTTTATTAAAGCTAGAATTTTTGAGTTATGAGACAAAGTTGAGTTTTTTCTAATGGAAACCATAGTTGGCCTTGACATTATAAAACAGGCGTTTTTTTAACTATTCTAATGATATATCACTTGATATAGTTATTTTTATAAATAATTAAATTATCGTTATTTTTTACTTTTCATTTTCGAACTTATCAAGAAGTAGGCTATGGAAACAATTGATAGATGCGCAACGCGTTAAATAATAAAATTCAAGTTAGTTATTAAAATTTTTCTTTTCATTTCGAAATTATAAACATTATTATTTTGGTGTAAAATGTTTATTTCGTTGGAGTTAGAATTTTATATAAAAAAAATTTGATAAAACAAAATTACATACATACATAGTACAAAACTACTAAACAGGGAATGACGATAAATTGAGAAACAATACAAGCATATTAGAACGTAACTAAAGTAGTACCAAAACAACGTAAATCAAGTTAGGAAAGTATTTAAGACTAAATATGTTCAAAAGGTTCAAAAGGTATTTTTCAAATTATCTTTCGAAAAAGTTGCCTCTTTAATATTAATACAAAAACAGCGACATGCAATCGAAAAAAATTCTATATATACAAATATAGGACTCTCAATTTCTGTAAACATCAATAAAGGAGATACAGTTTATAAATACACAATTTTGTTTATAGATCAGATTACAAAAATGCAATTAATCTTTGGATTATAGCATAAAGAAAACGGCAAAATATGCATCAGAGTTACTCAAGCAAAACTGTTGGAACAAAAATATTTAATTCAGATATTTCAATATCTTTGATGTACGTGGTGTAATATAAATAAATACCATTTACTCAATAAAGGTTTTTAAGATCCATAATATATGGAGCAATATTAAAAAAATATATAATGGTTGGTCAGTTTGAGGAGGAAACAAATATGATTTGAAGAATATAATTAAAACACGAATTAACCCTTTTTCACAAAAACATTTATTAATTTTAAATGTACATTTCTGTCGCGATGCGACCATCTTCAGTAAATATCAAATACGTACTCATTTACGAGTTTACGAATTAATAAATGTTTTTGTGAAAAAGGGTTAATTCGTATTTTAATTATATTTCACTTTTCACAAGCTCAAACGACCCTAATGATTTGAAGAAATTCGGCAACTGTATTTTCTGTCGCATCATCTAATCATCAGCTGAAAATGCAGTGATTCTATAAATGAAAGGCTACGGGGAAGAACCATTTTGATCGAAATCGAGCTGATGGTACCTTGTTGTAGCATCAGAGAAGTAGTTTCGGCATGTGAAGTAAAACAGTGAAAAACAATCACCATTTGCTTCAAGCACAGAGGAATAGAATAGGATTTTGACTAAAAACTGTTAAGTTCTGGAGATCTAATAAGCATAAGTAAATAAAGACTGGTTTTATTCTATAAAAACGATCAGAAATCAAGATAAAGAAGAAACATTTATAGACGATCCCCCCAATGGACAATGATCGGTAAGCATATTATCTATAATTTGTATATCATTTAAAAAACTATTTTTTGCCTATAGAAAATCTAAAACAAACTGTAAAAAACAATCAGAGTCCATGACGTGTTATTAAGAATAATTTTTTTTAATAGTTTAACTTATGTATGTAAATTTTATGATTTGCTCAAAATTTCAATTCACCTGGTGTTAAAGTACCTACATATATTTTAATCAGTTAGTTTTTCAGTTCATCCTGTCTGTCCTTTATTAGACTTGAAACTTTCAATTCAGTTTTCTGGAAAACAACCAAATTGGACTCGTTTTTCGTCGTAGCCCTTCAAATCATTCTACCTCCAAAATTACACTTATGTAAGTAAGTATTGCCAAAGAAGATATATTCTCTGGAGGATTGTATCTTCTTTGGTGTTGCTAAAAATATTTATACTGCTATGAACAAAGACTTCCCAGAAGTTTATGAAAAATGGGCAGGAATTTGGTATATGTAGAAAGAACCCATCCATGGAGGTTCATTTCAAGGGAAACTTATGCTGTTTGTTACTTGCTAAGGTCGATGTTTTACGTTTAATTTGTCATCTTAATTGTTTGAAATATATATGTTCAGTACCTGTATACTTTTGAATGGTACTTTTGTACATTTTTGTACTTTGAATATAGGACAATATAAGATTGCAAAATTGCAGAAACGCATCCGGAATTTTCTTTTAAATTCCTAAAATCTGTTCAATTTTATATTAGCATTCATTTAGTTGTTTTAGTTGTTTCGTTGTACCGAAAAAAGCATGGTATACTTTTACATATTGAACAATTTTGCAAACTTGAGGGTAATGAATTAGGGAAGATCATTGAACAAGCTTCAGAAGCGGTATACGCCGATTTTAAAAAGATATGAAGATACAACATAGCTGAAACACATCCGGAATTTTCTTTAAAATTCCTAATATCTATTCAATTTTCTAATGGTATTCATTTGTAAAATAGTTTTTCTAATTCTAAATAAATATTTAATGCAATTATTTGTTTTGCTATCGATATTTAAATTTTCTATGATCAATCAATCAAATCAATCAATCAAATTAATTAAAATAACAACAGATCAAAATATGTAATTATTTCGAAACCGTCTGTGAAAGATTTTCAGTATCTTTTTTTTTAAATGGAGTTACAAGGAGTACTTGTACTAAACTGAACTTAGATTTGGACTTTTTTTTTAAGGCGAGTCATATTTGGACCAACTGTGGCACGGTTTTCTTTTCGTGTACTGGAAACTGGCACGCAAATGAACCGGATTGCGTGAAAATGGGGCCGACCCTTTTTAATTTAAAAGTGTCCATCCCTGCGTCCCAAGTGCCAATTTAGTTACTGCTATATTAAATTACTTAATCTCATCGGACGCGGCGCTAAGTAAAAAATGTAAGCTCATTTTTCGTCCCATTTATACGAATTAAGAATTAATTTTATGAAGCGCCGCGAATGTGTGCGCCTGAGAAGCGCAAAAAAGGAGAGCTCGTGTGCAACGCTGGCCAGAATCTCTTACTAGATTGGATGGGTCTAGTATCGAATGAGCTTGTTTTGATCGCTTAGGGTTTAGTAGGTGGTAATGGTTTCGTCTGAGGATGTGATATCTCATTAGAGGTCTGAATAGTACAAATATCAGAGTTTAGTTGTTAACATTTATAGCTCTAATACACATCATCAGTATAAATATAAGAGTTTACTTATCAACATTTATAGCTCTAATATAACCCTGTGTTAAGTACCAATTTCCAATTTTTGGATGAGTTAAGCGCCGTTATCGCAAAATTTAATTTGGTGATTCATTGGTTATGGGATATATAAGTTTTACAATTCAAAGACTAATTAAATGTTAAAATTAATATAATTAATGGAGTTTCTATGGCATTTAAGCACCTTTCTCCGGCCAGTTTCCGCCCCTTTCTTCGCCGAGCTTCACAAAAAGATGGTAATGAATGAATTGGCTACAAGCGGCGTTCACTTGGCGGTGTGCGCGATGATTTATCGGCGTAACGATTTGTTTGCGTCCCAGATTCCTGCTCGAAGTGCAATATTTCATGTGAAAATATGAAGTCGCCGCGCAAAGAAAGTAAAAATACTTAACATATTTTATCAATACCGGCGCATTCTTTCCCGGCCCTATGGCTGATTAAACATGAATGCCGGAGGAGAACCTTCGTCCTGCCGAGAGCGGCGTAATCCACATACCTACATGCCCCATAAACATCCTCTTGACCCACAGACCCGAGCTCCGGAGATGCGGGGGTGTTAAATATTGACGGGGATGTTATGTACGTGTGTGCGCTTTGAGCACATCGATTGGTTATTACGATGGCACCGATGGCCTATTGATTCCACCGCGGTATTTAATGCTATCGTCTCGATGTTTAATGAAGTATTAGCGTGAGCATCATTTACAGTCACAAAGAACGTCGATAAGCCCGAGGTTAACACCACAGAAGCCGTTTCTTATGAATACGATGATTAATTATGTTGCGTGATATAAACCTAACAAAACCAAAATGGATAAAAAGAAGCCGGATATTCATCTTATTATATATTTAGTACAGAATCACAGCGGCATTTTACCCTTAGAAGACAGATTACTGATTTACTTTAAAAAGCATGATGAAAACTGATTCAAATGAAATTAAATATTTATTATGGATATATAAATAAGTGTTATGGATATTAAACCGTACAAATTACCTATTTATGTACCAAGGGCGTTACTACGATGATTATGCCCGGAAAACAATATAATTCGGCCCAAGATATATCGTTCGATGGGTGTAACTACTTCGGTTACAAGATTTTATTTTTCACTTTTTCTTCAAAAAAAGATTTTTTTTTGAGTTTGTTTTAATAGGTACTTACTGGTATTTGTTAATTTATTTTTATAGCCTGACTAGTTTCGGTTATGAAAAACCATCTTCAGAGGCATATCTATGAAGAATACAATAAATTAATTCGGTTAAATAAAACGTTAGAGTCAAGTTTGTCACAAAAATATAAATTATAATAGTATTTGTTATGTGTTTAATGTTACAGTGTGTATAAATGATTTAGTGTGTATGTGATTTGTTAGTGTGGGAAAAAATTAAAATGTGTGCAAATTGTTTTTTATGGGTGTATTTATTTGGTGATAGAAAGTTTTTTTTTTTATATTTACAATTATTTACTTACGTATTTAAAGTTTATATATCCTGAACTTATTTGAAATGGAATTTGAAATTTGATAGATGTGTGATTTAAAGTTTTATTTAATTGTTTTTGTTGTTTTATATGTTATTTGGATTATTTAAAAATTTATAAAGAGGTTTAAATGTTCGGTCATTAAGGCATTGTATGTTGTGTTCTGTATTGATAGTTTTATCTATTTCAAATGCTTCTAATAAAATTTGAGCATTTGAGAAATTCTTAATAAAATTTTAAGCCTTTATGGGTAAATGTCAGGTATTGGGAGAATTTGTAAAATGTATTTCGAAAACAAAATTTTGTTTTTTCTAAAATAAAAGAAGTTGCATATTGTACTTACGTACATATTGTATGCATATCTATTGTTAGCAGCGATCAAAATTTAAAAACCTTCTAGTATTTCTATAATTAAAGAAGTCATTTCAGTAATTTACAATGTCATTTCGGTAATGCGTAATATCATTTCGGTAATGCATAGTGTCATTTCGGTAATGTACGTTATTTTGTTTAAAAGCCTATATTAATACGAAAAATGAGAGATAAAGGTTTTTCAGCGAATCTTGCAGCAGTCTTTTCTGCTTTTTGACCTTATTTCTGGTTTCTTTTATTTCTTTCATACTGTGTTAATTGAACACTGCCGTGGAACTTTTTATGCATTTTGTAGCTAGTTAGTGTCTTCACCAATAAGACGACATTTCTTCAAAATATTACCACTAACTACTTTTCTTAGTATTTGTATCTCCTTTCATTATTTATTTAACTTATATTAGTCTCGAGCTGGTGTACCAATACTTGACCAAACAATAATCGTATTTTAACTTCAGCTGGTATTTTATAGCCTCTTTTCTCCGTTTTCCCTCTAAAGCAGCTTCAGACATTTTCTACCGAAATTTTTTAACTCTTGCTTTATTTTGCAGTTTTTTACGTGCATTTCTATATTTTCTAACTTTTTTCACTTTTTCCATTTTCAATTTTAACCCGCTGTAACAACATTTAAAGGAAAACCATCAGAAAATTAAATCTGTCATTTCGGTAATGAATATGTCATTGCGGAAATGTTGAATCATTACCGAAATGACCATTACCGAAATGACAATCTATAGAAAAATGAACCAAACCACTTTCTATTACGATAATATTTTGGAATAAAAGTGAGATAATGTTCAGGCTTATAAAGCATGTTTCATCACTACATTAGTTTTTCTTTATTCAACAGGAGATAATCACATAGAGCATTACCGATATGACGTATATTAAACATACGGTATCAAAATGTAACATTAACTACGTTATTGATGTTAAAATACGGAAAAATAAAAGAACTTACCAATCAAACAGTGATGTGCCGTCGATGATGTTAACTACTGAGCCTTTCATTGGCGCATCCAAGTTGTGGTTTATAAGGTAGCCACCTGACAGCTCGGCATTACCGAAATGACACAAAAGTAGTGGACAAAGTATAGCATTTAATTAATGCAACTTTATAATTAATCACGGACATTTATACACATGTTTTAATTAGTAGGATTGTTCTACTTTAGAAAAATGGCAATATTAAGGTAGCTAATGTTCACGTGTAGAAGAAAATAAATAATATTACATAATGAATGAGGTTTGGGACACCTTCCCAAATGGTATTATGGCAATTTCATTTTGCGCTATGTCTAGAGAAAGTAGAGAAAGTTGTGTGATTACATTTATCACTACATTCATGTGCAAAAGTAACATGTTTGAGCAAACTTTGCATTGATTATTTGCAGAAATTGTTCCTATTTTTATAACAGCATAGCATGGGACCTAAATTCTTCCAATACCTGACACTTACCCTTATATGTATTGTGTAAGAGTTTAGTATTTTTGTTAGATTAGGTTAGGTTCAGTGTAGGTGTCGTCCAAAATTTGAAAAGTTTATGTCTCTTAAATGTTCGTTTATTCTAAATTTTTAAAGTCTGCCGGTTTCTCAAAAGTGTTTTACACCACAATCGTTGCAGGTTATTGCGTAAATACCATTTTTATCCAAAAAGTTTGTTTTATCTTTAGCTTTAAATAGTTGTATTTTAATTGCGTTTGGTTGAAAAAGACGTTTTAATGTTATAATGTTTAAGTGTTTGCTTAATTTTGTTGCTTATGTTTCCTTGAAATGTGAATTATTTATAATATGTGGTATTTCTATCGTTTTCTGTTTGTGTTTTTGATATTGTTGTATTATTATTTATATTGTTTAGTTTTTTGAAATAATTGCATGTTTCATGTTTAACATTCCTGCAATTATAAAATTTTATATAATTCTTTATCAATTTGTTCCAAGAAATTGTCCCTTTTTACATCCATGTTTATAAAACTATAGCAATTTTTTTTATATTTTTTTTTAATATTATCTTGACATTTCATAATGGAAAAAAACAAAAAACATTCAAGAAAATCAATAAAATTTCATCCGACTTGATATTCAGAGGAGACTTTCTCTTTTAGAGAACTTTAAAGAAAAATTCCATGAGAATCAGTATTTCTGAATTTGCAATTGCATATCTATAATTACAAATTCTATAACATTTCATTGAATATAAGAATATTACAAAAAATCCCTTAAGTTTGAGGAAAAAACGAAATTTGTTGCCACATGCTTGGGAAATTAATTCAAATCTGTGTAATGTACAATTATATTTTTATAAAATTCCCTTCAAATTCCTTTATTAAATACATTAATTTTATTAAATATAATATTTCATTACTTATTTTTAAGATACATTGCTTATTCTTCATAATGGTTTTAGAAAATGCAACAAAATTTCCGAGAAATTCAAGCAAGTTTTCCTTTAGTTTTCTATAAAATATCTCTGAAAAATCTGTGAATTTTCATCTAAATGTCAGTAGATTTCAAACACTCTATAATATTACAGAAAACAAATACAATTTCTCCAGAGTTCTACCAATTTTGATATAATTTCTAACGCATGAAAAATGAAATGATGTAAATAATATCAGTTTTAGGAAATTACTGGAACTGTAGCGAAATTTTATTTAATCCCGGGAATTTTTAGATCTTTTTTTTAAATCTACAGACATTCAGGAAATCGGAAATAGGAAAGAGGTATAGCAAGAAATTAAAAAATATATATCTGGAAACTTAATAAACTTATTTTATAAATCGTTAAAATTATATCTGAATGTCTGAATGATCAAAGATGATCTAAAAATTCCCGAAAATAAATAAAATTTCTCTAAAGTTCCAGTAAATTTGATATAATTTCTAACAAATGAATAAAAAATGTTTCACAAAAAGCAATATCATTTCCAGTCATCCTCATCAGCAAAACTTCGGAAAATATAGAAATATGAAAAATTCTGAATGTTATTGGTCATATCAGAGTACCCCAAAATGTTGAAATGTGTTATTTCCAAATACACATTTTTGCGATTTTAGCCACTAAGAACGGTACCAACATGCTACCAAATGAGTTAATAATGGTTCATTTTGAAAAATCGATAAATTTTCTTCTGAATGTTAGTAGATTTTAGTAAATTTAAGTCTCAGTAAATTCAGTTTCAGTTTAAGTTCAGTATTTCTGAAAATATAATATACGTACCTATAGGTGGAGGAGTAGTAGGGATTATTTTTAATATTATTATTATTATAATAATTATTATAAATTATAATTAAATAATAAATTTATTCATGTCAATATCCAGGAGGATTTACATATTATGTCAAATTAAAAGTTACAGTTAATAAATTTATTATATAAATCTTCCAAACTTCATTGAATATAAATTGAATGCAACATTTAAAAAAATCTGTTTAGTTTCCAGGAGGAACGAAATGTGTTGCCACAGGCTTAGGAAATTTATTAGATTCTATCAAATGTATAATTTCTATATTTATAAAAATATAAAAAATATAAAATAAAATTTCTATATTTGTAAAAATATAAAAATAAAAATTAAAAATTATGTTTTTTAATTATTTTAGTTATTGTGTTTATATTGAAACCATTATTTAAGACGATTTGTTGTATTAAATTTATTTCATTTAAATTATTATGTTCATTAAGAGATGTTTATTATGTTTATGAAGAGCATTAAGCATTCTATGTATGTATGTGTGTATAGCATCGTATTTGTGTGTATTGTGGTGAAAATAGTTTGGTGGGAAAATGATGTCTGTTTGTGTAGGTTTTTTATAAATATTGAATTCGATTTTGTTATTTGTTTTATATAAATTTTATATACAGAGAGCGCATAAAGTATTCAGACCTGGCTTTATCTTTTCCCCTGTATAATTTTTTGAAAAATGCTTCAACATATCAAAATGATTATTTTTGAAACAAATATTTTGAGACCATTTTCATTTTTCCATCTCTCTCCGTTTTGAAGTTATGACGTCCGAGCTATTTTTTAAATGACAATTATATTTTTTATTATTAATTTTGATAGTACTTTTTATGGAGGAGTAGTACGGATTATTATTATTATTATTATTATTATTATATATTATGTTTTCAACAACATGATATTTTCAATATGTAACATTTGAAAAAAAATGAGAAAAAGTGCGTTAAAGTCAAACTATTAAATTATTATTTCAATGTGCAGAATGCATCTAGTTACCATTCAAAACAACGCCAGTTAAAACAAAATTAGGCAAGTTCTCATCAATGTCTGTGCGGCCTTTCGACATCAATTGGCATACTGTCAAGAACAATATGGTCAACAATTTGAAAATCAAATTTGATAGAAATATTTTTTCGTTATATTAATTATTTTTGTGACTTCATATTATTTTAAAACTTATCTCAAAACTAGTCATTACTATTTTTTTCTCGATAAAAATTTGTTTTTGTTTTTCTGTTCTTATTTATGAATTGATGATATTGTAATAAGAATGTTTTTCAGGTTGATCAATTTTGTTTTATTCCCATATTTAAAATTCAAGCCTGTTTTCCTAATTTTGTTTTAACTGGCGGTGTTTTAGATAAAGAAAATTTCGCCTTTATGAATTTCGCTTCAATTCATAAAGGCAAAATCATCTTTGTGTACATTTTTGTAACATCTTTGTGTACGTTTTACTCACATAAATACAATATCTGGTAGTCTATGAAACAAAAACAGATTGTTCACTTATAATTGTCAAATTTGCTTTTTGATCAAATATTATTAAACGATTTTTCTGGGGCGTAATAAATTTATTACGCCCTCTTATTACGCCCCGGTTGTTATTGTCAAATTTCATTAACCTATTTTTTGAGGGAGTAATGAATTCATTACGAACCTTACAACCTAATTTTTAACATATATAATTTAACCTATTTATTGTAGAATAACGCCTCTGAAGATGGCCGATAAGGTCGAAACTATTTAGGCAATATAACCAATCAAAACTCCTACCAAATATAAACATCTAATCTTTAATTTTACCACTAAGTATTCTTAAATAACTTAATAAATGAAATAATTTAATATGTTGTAGCTGTTCAGATCCATCCTGAATTAAATTTAGATCTATAATATTTGATGGTTAAGCACTATCAAGTTGTTTTTTTGAAACATATGAGATCAAAAATTTCTTCGTTTATTTGGCAAGTAAACCGAAGTAAACAAAGATTTTTCTTAAATTTTATATTTTCCATAAACATCTTGATAGTGCTTAACCATGAATTATTATACATAATAGCTATTTATGGTATATTAAGCATTTTAATAATGCGAATTGGAAAAATATTTTTTTCCAATTCGCATGAGAATGATGAGATTCAACATACATAATGAGCATTATTAAAATGCTCATCATGTATATTGAATCGCATCATTAAAACAACACTTTAATCGAATGGGTGAATAAAATGTTTACATTTTCACTTTATTCCCTATAACCATTGACAACGTGTATAAAGTAAAAAATACGTAAATACGCACTATCCTTGAAGTTTTCGTTATCACCTGACAATGTGACACTTCACACAAATTCTTCAATTCTGATAACGAATTGGAAAAAAACATGTATGATACAAGTGAATAAAGCAATTTTATTCACTTATACCATAAATAGCTATAATATACGTTTTTAATGAATAGAACATTTCATGCAGACTATTTATCCATATACTGTGTAAATTACAAGTCTCTACTTTAGATGTCGTGCTTTATTTTCCTTGTGATACTTTTCTACTTTTAAAGCGCTCCTATTTCCTCGAGGCGTTATCGTAACAATGCGAGCAATCATCAGCCTCCGTGTGAAATGTCAAGTGAAAACGCGAGCTCATGAATGCGAGGGTGCGAAAATTAAAAACTAGGACAACAAAGAGCTCCCACGCAGGCTTTTGACCTTTTCACCACGAGTGAAAAAATCTAAAATAAAACATTCATTAGTACAGCTCTGAGCTGCCATTGTTACGATATTACCAATACTTGCTAAGAATAATGACTAAGCATAGTGGCAGAAATAAAAGGTCCTTGAAATACTAAAAAGACTCAATTATTACAACGAGATTGATCGATGTGGCTTTTATTTGTTGAAAATTCATAATTACTAATGTATGAAATAAAGTCACGCACTTTTTAAAATTTTCAAAATTTCTTCACCTGAAGAAGCCACAGTGTGGCGAAACAATTGTCGTGAACAATAAAAAACAATTTTGAAAATTTTAAAAAGTGCGTAACTTTATTTCATACATTAGTTATTACAACGAGTATAACGAGTGATTTATATGTTTATTTATTTGATTTGTTTTGTTTTTTTTACTGTCTATGACATTAATTTTAATTTTAATTTAGTTATTGACCTGTAAAATCTAATGAAATTTTGGAAGAATTGCAAATCTTTATTGAATTGCATATGATTTATTATTAGATTGCGAAATTACAAACAGTAGTCACTCATCTGTTTGTGTAATGGCTACGTGAATAAATACTTGTTATTATTATTATTAACTTATGACTCGTTGTTACTAATAATTGAATCACTTCAGTTGAGACTTATAACTTTTACGTAACGATGCTCAAAATTGTTAACGAAGCAAATGTAAAATAGTAAATGTAAATTTAACTGCGATAAATGTAATATTTACCAGAAAAACACTTTTCTGTACAAATACTCTTGAATTTCTAAAAATTACCTAAAATTGTCCTAAAATTCGATAGAAACTATATTCTATTGAATGCTATATAACTCCCATTCAATTCTGCATAATGTCTTTTGAATTCAGTAAAAATTGCTCTGAATTGGATAGAAATTATTGATATTTGTACAAATTTTGTAGGATTCAGTACAAATTTCATTGGATTCTGTAGAAGTTTATTGTATTTGTGAATGTGCATTGAATTTTATAAATGTTATAAAAATCTGCACACAGTTCTATTGAATTCGATAAAAATGTAGAAATTTCTTAGAATTGTGTAGAAAGTTTATTGAATTTAAATTTTTTTAGAATTATATTGAAATTTCATAGGATTCAATAGAAATTTCATTGAATCAACAGAATTCAATGAAGTTTCTACTGAAATTTCTTAGAGTAGTGCAGAAATGTTGTAGGGTTTAGTAGAAAGTTCATTGAATTCTGTTGAAGTTATTGACCATGTAAAATGTTCATTGAATTTTATAAATATTATAAAAATTTGTTGACAGTTCTATTGGATTCGGTAAAAATGTAGAAATTTCTTAGAATTGGGTAGAAATTTCATTGCGTTTAACAGAAGTTTCACTGAAATTGATATGCACTCTATTAAATTCAATTGAATGTGATTTAATTTGATAGAAATTTCATTCATTTTGATAGAAATTCTATGGATTTGGTGGAAATTATATTCAAATTGTTAGACCTAGAGAATTTGATAGAAATTTGATTAAATTTTAGAGAAATTTCATTAAGTTTGATAGATATTGAATTTAATTCTTAACAATGTCTTGTGAATTAAGTAAAAATTGCATTGAATTGGATAAAAATTATTGACATTTGTTGAAATTTTATTGAATTCTGTCGAAGTCTATTGAATTTATGATATTTTCACTGAATTTTATAAATATTATAAAAAACACTCGTCTATTTGTGTAATGGCTACGTGAATAAATGCTTATTATTGTTATTATTATTATTATAAACTTATGACTCGTTATTACTAATAATTGAATCATTTTAGTTGAGACTTATAACTTTTACGTAACGATGCTCAAAATTGTTACTGGAGCAAATGTAAAATAGTAAATGTAAATTTAGCTGCATTAAATGTAATCTTTACCAGAAAAAACACTTTTCTGTACTCTGAAGTTACTCTTGAAGATACTCTTGAAGTTCTAAAAATTGTCGTAAATTCGATAGAAAATATATTCTATTGAATGCTATATAAATCCCGTTCAATTCTGCATAATGTATTTTGAATTCATTAAAAATTGCATTGAATTGGATAGAAATGATTGATATTTGTAGAAATTCAACGAAAATTTTACAAATTCAATAAACTTAAACAGAAATCAATAAACTTTCTACTAAATCCTATGAAATTTCTGCACGATTTTCAGAAATTTCAGTAGAATCTTTATTGCATTCTGTTGATTCAATGAAATTTCTACTGAATCCTACGAAATTTCTACACAATTCTAAGAAATTTCTGCATTTTTACCGAATGCAATAGAAATGGGTACAGATTTTTATAAAATTTATAAATATTGAATGCAAATTTTACAAATACAATAAACTTCAACAGAATCCAATAAAATTTCTACTGAATCTTTCGAAATTTCTACAAATATGAATCATTTCTATCCAATTCAATGCAATTTTTACTGAATTCAAAAGACATTGAAATGACGTTGAATGAAAATTCGTTGAATTGAATGGGATTTATGCAGCAATCAATAGAATATAGTTTCTATAGAATTTCCGACAATTTTTAGAAATTCAAGAATATTAAAAATTGTTTTTGTGGTAAAGATTACATTTAACGCAGTTATGCAAATTTTAGTTGCCAATCTTTGTAATAATAAATAATAATAATTATTTTAGTAATAATAATTTGCAATTCAATAACGATTTGCAAGTCTTCCAGAATTTCATTACATTTTCAAAGAAATTTTATGATTAAAAATGATTATAATTAATAATACGCAATTCAATAAATATTTGCAAATCTTCTAGAATTCATCAGATTTTTAAGGACATTTTACGATTAAAATGATTATAATAAATAATTCTCAATTCAATAAAGAGTTGCAAATTTTCCAGAATGACATTACATATTTCTAATCGATGTATAAACTATCGACGATCGACTATTGAATTTACTACATTATTAGAGAATTCAAGAGTATTTATGTAGAGAATTTATGACTTTTTTTCATCAAAAGTTTACATCTAATTTTGGTGGGTTTGGAATGATGAATCGAAGATTTACATATTGAGAAATACTCCTGACACTTTATACTGTTTGCAATCTTAGTAATAATAAATCATTCCCGATTCAATACAGATTTGTAAATCTTCCAGAATTTCATTAGATTTTCCAAGATATTTTTTTTATTATGGCAAAATTTCAATATCAAAGTTTTGTAGGTATACTACGCTAACGTATCTTCTTTATTGTTTTACATATTATAATGTAAAGATATTTATTTATTTATAGTAAAAATTAAATTCTAAAAGGTTTAATTATGATTTGATTTATTATTTAATTGCTTATATTAATTTATCGTTCGTTGTGGCAAATTACAAACTGAATCGCTCATTACATTGTAATTGCACCACAAATGGTGCTTGCATAAAATTATTAACCATTTTATGTAACCAGGAAGGATCTCTGTTCCATAACAATGGACCGTGTAGTAGAATTGATACACACGTTGGTCTAATTGTTAAAGGACAATGAGGCTTCGCAGCAATATGCAGTTTCATGTATGCCCGTGTAACGTTGTGTATATCGACTTGTATCCATACACGCCCACATAACGTGTCATTAAGAATACAGAGAATTATTAGTGTGAATTCGGTACAATTTGTGATGTAGAATTAAGAATAGGCATACTTATTAATGAGAATTCGATTGTCTGTGGAATACTTTATAAAATTGTAAGTGAATGTAATGCAAAAACTTTCTCAAATGCATGATAATGATTTCATGAGCCATATATTTTAATATTTCAATATATTTTTTTTATTAATATTGATGAATATACATCACTATTAGTATACTATATCCCGTTATGTTTAATAAATAATAACGCTTGAAAATGGTCGTAGGGACAAAACAATTGCGGAGAAATCTATTATAAACAGTGAGCCCCAATTAATTTTAAAATGTTTAAAATCATATTTTATTTAAATAATTTATTTATGTTTGCGAACTTCGTGGTAATAAATAAATAATTTAAATAATTGATTAAATAACTTGAAATTTAACGTTTTAATAACGTTAAATAACAATGTATATGACAAATACTACTAAATAATATTTAAGGTTGTTTATTTATTTTTATCGCCTAACTAGTTTCGGTTTATAAAGAAACCATCTTCAGAGGCATACGTATTTAATGTGTATATATCCTGAATTTATTTCAATTGTAACTTAAACGAAATAAATAATAAAATAAATAAATACCAGTAAGTATTTATTAAAATAACCTTAAATGTATATAACTGGTAATTATGGATAAAACCTTAAACTTAATAAATAATATGTTGATTATTTTCATTTTACTTTATTATGTATATGTATTTAATAAATAATAGATTATTATTGCTTATTATATTGTATTCTAATTTTATAAATTGGTCAATTGTAGTTTGAATTATGAAATATTTAACCAGTTTGTATTAAATATTTTCGTGTAATATTTAAATCGCCAAAAAAATAAAAAGCACATACTATTTCACATAAAAACTTCCCTTAAGCTTACAAAAATGTGTTGTGCCATACTGGCAAATGTTTTCTTTTAAACTTATCCTCCGCACAATCTTTAAGCTTTTGCATCACACAGAATCTTTAAGCTTTTGCAGTCGCATGTAAAGAGTAACGACTTCTCCAATGTAAACGTACACTGCGGGAAGAAAAGCCAAAAACTCGGGTTACTGAGAGCATTTTCTAACTATTTACCCAGCGTATTGGATAAACGTCTCTTTGAACGCTGACAACAAAAGGAAAGCGAATGTTGTTTAGTATGTAGAGGCCTGCGCGTTATATTGTCAACAGGGTTTATTCTCGGTATCAAAGAACTGGAAGAGCTTTTAAGTGAACGAGGAAAGAAATTGTTGCCAGCTGAATCGCTCACAATCATTGCCAATGTTAGTAACAATTTCAACAATCATAGTTACAATATACTTAATTGATTTAGCACATTTTATGAAACTAATAAGCAACAAAAATACGCCATTGTTAGATAAAGAATTCTAATATCATTATTTGTTTTAATTAATTAATTACTTAATTCCATTATTTGTTTATTTAACGACGGCCTATTTTTGCTGCTGTGACCAATTACCGCCGTCAAGGAGGTCTATTTAACGATGGCCTATTTTTGCTGCTGTGGCTAATTTCCGTCGTCAAAGAGGTTTATTTAACGACGGCCTATTTTTGCTGCTGTGGCTAATTTCCGTCGTCATGAAGAGATTACGGTTTTAATAAATACGGTTTCTTTAGTACACATTGAAGTCGTATTTATGTGTAGGTACAATATTTTTTGAACTCACCGCCTCGAAAGTGACATTTGACGCACTCTATTGACAACCGGAAATCCGTATTTCCCGGTCTAGTAGACCGGGAAAACGGCAAAAAAACACTGTCATAAATAAATCAATACATAATTATTTATTGTGAACGATCTACATCGACTTAAGCAGGGTTATTATTGTACACATTTATCGTACAATTAGTACAATTTGAAATGCAAATTCCCGAACTTTCCACCGCATCGGGTTTAGATATAGTGTGCGACACATTAAGAGTTTCAGAGATTGTATAGTTTTCAACTTGAGATGAAGGTCCCGGAGCTGGTTGCATCAATCTTTCAGCTACGTTAATTTTACTCTGCACAGAGTCATCGACGTAACCTTCGGCCACGCTTGAAGATCTCCAACCGCCAAATTTTTTAAGAGTCAGTAAATCGCCACCGTTGTTTGCAAGTAAAGTAGATGAACTTCTTCGAAAGCAATGACCAGTGTAGGCCTGTGGAGCCTCTAGCTGAAGGTACTGTGCCACAGAGCAAGGTATTTTGCCAATTGTATTAAGACCAATAGGTGAATTAATACATTTCCCATTTCTGTAGGTCAAAAAGAAACGTTTATTTGTCCCTACTCTTAAATTTTTGTATTTTAACAATAAATTTATCCATTCTGGATTGATCACCACAAAACGTCGAGAAATATTAGTTTTGGTCTCTGGTACATTAACAAGTACCATTTCATGTTTAAACTCGATATGATCAATTAACATTTTACATAATTCATCGCGGCGACAAGCGCCAGAAATGCCCAATATTACTACTGCCTGTAAAACATATTATAGAATAATAGAATAATATCGATTAATGAAACATATTGTGTACGTACCTTCATTAACAGAAATGAGTTATCAGGGGCTTCATGAATAAATCTGTCAATTTCATGACTTTCTAATACCTTGGATTTTTTCGGTTTCAGGTTATACGTTTCTTTTTTGAGAAATGCGTAAAATTTCGTAAATTTGGAATTATCTACGTTATTGTGTATTAGTAGACAGGACTTTAGCATAGAGTAAGTGGACCATAGCGACTTTTTGCTTGAAAAGGTTTGAAAATATGCCAGCAAACAATTTTCTGAATAAGTCCGTATTTTGTTTAACCTGCACCAATCCATAAATTTCGAGTGTACCAACTCGTACCTTCGTTTGGATTTATCCGGCAATAAATTTTTAATTGCCGTATTAGCGGCATTGCGGATTTCCGGAGGTGTACAACTACTTATATCCGAATCGGAAGACATTTTATTAGAAACTGAGACTTTAAACGACAGGCTTTAAAAAATCAACTGTCAAAGTAACAATCATTGTTTTGCTATACAGCCATGGCTTGCTTTATTTCATATTTTGAAACGGAATGAAAATTATTTGAGTTTATGCTGATCGTTCTGTTCGTTTCAAAAAAAAAATGTACAAACCACTTGCGGGAATCATTTTCCCGCATTCACGCAGATGAAGCATTCGCTCCCTTCGGTCGCTCATGCTTCAAAATTGCGTTCATGCGGGACAATTGTGTTCCCGCACTTGGTTTGTAAATAACTAATTCCACTTGTCTAGTTTTGGTCCTTTACTATTTTTTACATTTGCTCCATTAACAATTTTGAGCATCGTTACGTTACGAATTCCAACTAAAATGATTCAATTTTTAGTAATAACGAGTCATAAGTTAATAATAATAATAATAAGTATTTATTCACGTAGCCATTACACAAACAGATGAGTGATTTTATAATATTTATAAAATTCAGTGAAACTTTCATAAATTCAATAAACTTCAACAGAATTCAATAAAATTTCTACAAATCTCAATAATTTCTATCCAATACAAAGCAATTTTTACTTAATTCACAAGACATTGTTAAGAATTAAATTCAGTATCTATCTAACTTAATGAAATTTCTACAAAATTTAACCAAATTTCTATCAAATTATCTAGAAGGTCTAACGATTTGAATATAATTTCCATCAAATCCATAGAATTTCTATCAAAATGAATGAAAAATCTATCAAATTAAAGCACATTCAATTGAATTTAATAGAGTTCATCAATACTCAAAACAAATACTCTTGAATTCTTTAAAAAATGTCGTAAATTCGATAGTCGATCGTCGATAGTTAATAGATCGATTACAAATATCAAATGAAATTCTGGAAAATTTCCAATATTTATTGAATTTCGAATTATTTATTACAATAATTTTTAATCGTAAAATTTCTTGGAAAATCTAATGAAATTCTGGAAGATTTGCAAATCTTTATTGAATTGAAAATTATTAATTATAATAATTTTTAATCACAACATTTCTTGGAAAATCTAAATACATTCTGGAAGATTTACAAATCTGTATTGAAATGCAATCGATTTATTATTACTAAGATTGCAAACAGTATAAATGATACTGTACAAACAGTATAAGGTGTTACGAGTATTTCTCAATATGTAAATCTTTGATTCATCATTCCAAAGCCACCAAAATTAGATGAAAACTTTTGAAGACAAAAATGAAGACAAAAAAGATCAATTCTACATACAAATACGCTTGAATTTTCTATAAATTGTCGTAAATTCGATAGTTTATCGTCGATACTTGCTAAATGGATTAGAAATATCTGATGAAATTCTGGAAGATTTCCATCTAGAATCTTTATTGAATTGCGAATTATTAATTATAATAATTTTTAATCATAAAATTTCTTAGAAAATCTAATGAAATTCTGGAAGATTTGCAAATCTTTATTGAATTGCGATTTATTTATTATTACTAAGATTCACAACTAAAATTGGCGTAACTGCGGTAAGTGTTACCAGAAAAACAATTTTCTGTTCAAATACTCTTGACTTTCTAAAAATTGTCGTAAATTCGATAGAAACTATATTTTATTCAATGATACATAAATCCCATTCATTCCTGCACAATGTTTTTTGAATTCAGTAAAAATTGCATTGATTTGGATAGAAATTATTGATATTAGTAGAAATTTCGTAGGATTCAGTATAAATTTCGTTATATTCTATAACAGTTTATTGTATTTGTGAAATTTGCATTGAATTTTATAAATTTTATAAATAGTTCTATTGAATTCAGTAAAAATGTAGAAATTTGTTAGCATTGTGTAGAAATTTACTAGGATTCAGTAGAAATTTCATTGAATCAACAGAATTCAATGAAGTTTCTACTAAATTTTCTTAGAATCGTGCAAAAATTTCGTAGGATTCAGTAAAAAGTTCATAGAATTCAGTTGAAGTTATCGAATATGTAAAATTTTCATTGAATTTTATAAATATTATAAAAATGTGTAGACAGTTCTATTGGATTCCGTAAAAATGTAGACATTTCTTAGAATTGTGTAGAAATATCATGGAATTTAACAGAGGTTTCATTGAAATTGATATGAACTCAATTAAATTGAATTGAATGTGATTTAATTTGATAGAAACTTCATTAATTTTGATAGAAATTCTATCGATTTGAATTTTACTTAGAATTGTGTAGAAATTTCATACGATTCAACAGAAATTTCATTGAATCAACAGAATTCAATAAAGTTTCTACTAAAATTTCTTAGAATCGTGCAAAAATTTCGTAGGATTCGGTAAAAAGTTCATTGAATTCAGTTGAAGTTATCGAATATGTAAAATGTTCATTGAATTTTGTAAATATTCTAAAAATCTGTAGATAGTTATATTGGATTCCGTAAAAATGTAGGCATTTCTTAGAATTGTGTTTAAATATCATTGAATTTAACAGAAGTTTCATTGAAATTGATATGAACTCAATTAAATTTAATTGAATGTGATTTAATTTGATAGAAACTTCATTCATTTTCATAGAAATTCTATCAATTTTTCTGCAACTTCTATCAAATTTTCTAGTTTTCCATTTTCACGTTTTTCATAACGCCTAACGTCTTTGGACACCTAATAGTTTTGATATTTTGACCAAAAATTGTGAACAGTGCAACAGTCTTGATATGATTGCATATTTTTGTATTGTTCAATCTCCATAAAGATTTTTGAAAATTACTGATACTTTCATAAAATGTTGTATTACTTTATTTAAACTAATATTTTAATAATAAATTATAAACATGGACAAATAAAAAACCATGGACATTTTTTCTGCAACTTCTATCAAATTTTATAGTTTTCCACTTTCACGTGTTTCATAACGCTTTTATATTTTTGAACTTTTGATATTTTGATTGAAATTCTCGATTGACTCTTTCGATGGCACTTTTGATGGCTCTTTTCTTGAGATTTTGATAAAATTTGAATTGATGAATGGATTGAAACTTTTTGAAAATTTTCTACTTTCGTGTCTTTCATAACGCCTGTATTAAATTTATAAAATGTACGTACGGTTTATGAGATATACAGGGTGTTAAAAAATATTGATACACAACGAAATCTTCGAAGGAAGATGGTTTTGTCAAAAATGTTTCAGATGAAAGCTGAATGGCTTGAAAAAATCTACATAGTGGTGATGTGGTGTGACCTTGATGTGACCTTGAAATTGCTAGGTGAAGGTTAACTTTAAAATTTCAAATGAATTGAAACTTTTTGACAATTTTCTACTTTCGTGTGTTTCATAACGTCTGTATTAAATTTATAAAATGAACGAACGGTTTATGAGATTTACAAGGTGTTAAAAAATATTGATACACCAGGAAATCTCCGAAGAAAGGGAAGATGGTTTCGTCAAAAATGTTTCAGATGACAGTTGAATGGCTTGAAAATATTTATTTAGTGGTGATGAGGTGTGACCTTGAAATGACCTTCAAATTGCTAGGAGAAGGTCAACTTTAAAATTTCAAACAGCAACCCTTAGGTTTTTAACATGATTCGTGCAGAACTAAACCTCAAAAATGTTAATACTTTTCTTTTTTTTAATTGAAAATCAGGACTTGACTCTTTTGATGGCACATTCTAGAAGTTTTCAGAAAATATCAGATACACTTTTTGACAATTTCTAATATATTTACTATGCTGTTCCAGAATGAAATGGATCATGCGTATCCGTTTATGTCTATATTAAATTTAATACAAATTCCTCTGATTTAAGTTGAAATAGTATTGCACATTTTAATAAATTCGCTAAAAAATCCTTCTGAATGCCATAATAATTCTATTCCGTTGAATTCCATATAATTTGCAAGAATTCTCTTTCTTTGCAAGAAAGTCTATAGAATCCTATAACTCATATTTTTACTTTCACTATCTAAGTATATGGGAAAGTATAGTTTTCGTCACAATTTTCGAATGAAAACTTTAAGGGAAATATCCGTTTTGAGATCAATTAAAACCATTAATGTATTACACATTATTACATTGCAATATGTAATCAGCTCAAGCAAAACACAGTAACTCCAATGCCAACTGCACTGACTGATGCCTTCAACTTCTACGCTCAGAAAAATAGAACATCAAAGGCCAATGCTACGTGTAATTTTATTAATTCACCGTCGATTTGCTTCGAACGGAAGCTCTTTAATCTGCTTGTTCCACACACATTCAGATCGTAAATAATGCCGCACAAAGCGATAAAAGCCACGCTCATAAAACTAATAATATCTATCGATACCATAAAATAACGTGCTGCTTTTAAGGCAGTTTTTATTCGTTACTTAATGGGGGTGAAAGGGTGGTTTGATTTACATTGATTACTGCAATTACAGAATCCGGGACTGCACAGACAAATATATGTTCAACCCAGATCGCCAGGTAGTTCAAGACTGATTGTTAAATGGACTTATAAATGTGTTAATTCGGATATCAGAGTGTAATTTGAGTCATAATAATTCCAATAATGGAAAACATAAGATTATAAAATATTGTTTAGAAGAAAGTTTTTACGAACACAGTGGTAAAGTGATACTTTTCAGCATAAGTGCGTAAAAAATCACCTGTGCATAAAAACATCAACTGTGCGTAGAATAGTTTTACTCACTCACCAAATAAAAAAAGATAGTTTGCATCAAATTTTAGTAATCTTTCATTATAGCTGTCGTAAAAAAAACACTTTGTATCATATATTTTCGTAAAGTAGTGCTTTATGAACTTGTATCATAAATAACTATTCTGGTAAAGTTTTAATTTTAGTCATAAATATGTTAATTGGGAAGTGAAAGTGAAGTTTGATTTACATTAATTTCAATAATGAAAGTACATACCTGTACAAGTACATACATTATTTCTAATAATTCCAGTTAAGTTGTTAATTGGTGTCATAATATGTCGGTGCATAATGATGAAATATGTCATTCACAGCACAATTATTCTCGAACAACTGTATTCGCTAAACTCCATTCAATTAAGTTTATTCGCAGTAGTAACTGCTTATTCGAAATTATTAAGCATGAAACGCGTTTATATGTGGTAAGCGAAGTCGATGTTTGTGCATAAAGCAAGTGGACCACAGGGAAAATATCAAAACCAGCATCAACTGCAGAACTATTCGAAGCTGCCGTAAACTGAGTAAATAGTTACGTGCGCAGGTAATTGGAAGTGAAATGTGGGGGCGGCGTTGCACGAGAATTGCGGCAATTGCATAAATGATGCGATTCCGAGTGTGCTAATCCCTGAATCTTGACGGCCGAACGTGATGAGCAGTGTTTTTAGCTCTCGCTGACCGTGTAATGGACGTGGTTATTAGATTGCTCTCTGTACCACGAATTATGTGATAAGGCTTCGGAATTTAGTGGCTCTCATACCAGCAGATGAAAACCAACGTCTGCTTTAAGTACAAAAATCTGCTTTTTACAAAGGGTATTGCGGAAGCTATCAGCATGTTTGTTATTATTTATGTTCAGAATAATAATATATTATAACACCTAACTAACTCCTATAACTTCTATAATGGCATTAGTGTGGACACAAACGCAACCATGTGATTCGGGAAGATCGCGAGATATCATTTTTAATCGTGCATTATTGATGATATTTCAACATCTTTAAATAGTTCTATTTTTGGTCATATCAATTTTCCGTAGTTAAATGGAATGAAAGAGCATGGTAGTAAATGATCTGAGAAACGAGAAATGTATGTGGATGCATAACAAACTTACGTAAATAAAATATTAATTGAATGAATAAGAGAATTTACAACTTTTGCAACTTTTACATCACATTTCCTATAGTTTTAATTTGCTAACATAATGGCAGACTGCGATTCCTGGTTTATTATGTAACATTACATAATATTCAATTAAACCCATTCAAACAATTAAACTAAAACCTTCATTATCTTCATCATTTAGAGTAATAAATTCTTTCTATATTATTACTTTACGCCAAACATGAGAAAGTATATTATTAAATAAAAACTGAATAGAAAGTAACAAGTGCCGAAAGGAGGAAAATTAAATATTGGGGCTCACCTATTGAGCTTTGACACTGACAATATTAATGATTTATTGATTAAGTTTCTGGCGATGCGTGAAATTAGGTCTTTCTGTGCGGCTCTCTCCCTTTTCTTTCTCTCCGCCCTTTTATATATATAATAATAATTCCCGCCTGGACGTCCTCACAGCCCGGTGGGAGAACGGACAATTTTAGATCACTTTTCATTAAATTAGATGTGATAACATTAATTTAATATCCAATTCCGAATGTTATCCAACTTATGTTCCCGTTCCGTGCGTTTCATACCAAATTGGGCATCATCCGGCGGAAGACGACATTCATTTTCTGCCAGATTTTTTTGTGTCCCGGAAACTGTTGAGCCATAGAATTGAGATACAAATGTAAAAACATATTTGTTGTAATTTAAATACTGATTACATTACGAATGTAAATGCAGTAACCAATTACACCATAGGTAGAGGAGCAGTAGAGATTATCATTATTATTATTATTATTATTATCATCATCATCATCATCATCAGTGTTATTATTGTCATTGTTGTTATTATTATTATTATTATTATTATTATCATCATCATCATCATCAGTGTTATTATTGTCATTGTTATTATTATTATTATTATTATTATTATTATTATCATTATTATCATTAATATTGCCACAATGAAGAGACAAGAACCTTATCAAGTGATGCAAATAGCTCTTTGCTGGCGGTAATTAGCATCAGCATCAAAAATGGATAGTCCTAACACTACTGAAACAAATAACATGTATGAAACAGACACAAAAATATATCATCAAAAAATTGTGTCTTGGTAATAAACAATTTTTTTTTAAATTATAAATTGCACCAAAATTCCTGAAACATTAATTAGAAATGAATAAAAGTTGTGGGGAAAAGGTACTCATGTATATTAAAATTTTTATTAAGAAATAATATAAAAGGAAGAACTTTAATTTTTGTTTCTTTATTTTCATATATTTTCTTTAATACGGTTTTTATGATTATACCCATATATTTTTACTTAAAGTTATTCAATTCTACAGTTTAAATTAATCCTTCGCGTGCTCAATAACATATAATCAATAAAACAACTAATCACGTGTTTATGTCGTTTATAACACAATTTTTACATCACGTAAAAATTTATCAATAGTGATATAAACAAAGTAGTTGTTTTATTGATAATTAATAAATAATGTATCAATAACATATGTTATATTTACAGACTTTCCTGATATGTTTATTGAATTTTCCGAAATTTATTTATTTATTTTTCCAATTCGCATTGTTAAAATCCTCATTATGTAAATTGAATCTCATCGTTAAAACTACACTTTAATCGAATGGGTGAATAAAATGTTTACATTTTCACTTTATTCACGATAACCATTGACAACGTGAATTCGTTGTCACCTTACAATGTGACACTTCACGCAAATTCTTCAATTCTGATAACGAATTGGAAAAGATCTTGTATAATACACGTGAATGTTTGCCTCTTGCGCTAAATTGTTTTTTCGTGGATACAATTCGACTTTATTCACTTGTACCATAAATAGCTATTGTTTTCTGCAATATTGCAAAATGTTTGAAATGTAATAACATTCAGATGAAACGGAAATTTTATTTAAAGTTTAAGAAAATTTTATTAAAAATAAAAGAAATTTTTATTAAAAATACAAAGAAATTTTATTGAATTTCATGGAATTTCATTTCATCTTCTGAAACTATCATGATTTTTATAAATATAGAAATTATACATTTGATAGAATCTAAATTTCCTAAGCCTGTGTCGACAAATTTTGTTTCTTCCTGGAAACTTAACAGATTTTTTAAATGTTATATTCAATTTATGTTCAATGAAATTTGGAAGATTTATATAATAATTTTATTAACTGTAGCTTTTAATTTGACATAATATGTAAATCCTCGTCGATATTGACATGAATAAATGTATTATTTTATTATAATTTATTATAATAATAATAATCCCTACTACTCCTCCACATATTGATACGTATATTATATTTTCAGAAATACTGAACTTAAACTGTAACTGAATTTACTGAGACTTAAATTTACTGAAATCTACTAACTTTCAGAGGAAAAATTATCGATTTTTCAAAATGTTTACTATATTTTCCGAAATTTTGCTGATTGTAATGGAAATGATATAGCTTTATGTGTAACATTTTTTATTCATCTGCTAGACATTATATCAAATTTACTGAAACTTTAGCGAAATTTAATTTATTTTCGGGAATATTTAGATCATATTTGAAATCCACAGACATTCAGATGTAATTTTAACGATTTATGAAATATGTTTATTAAGTTTCCTGATAGATATATTTTTTTAATTTCCTACTATTCCTCTTTCCTATTTTCTGAATGTCTGTAGATTTCAAAATAGATCTAAAAATTCCCGAAAATAAATAAATAAATTTCGTTACAGTTCCAGTAATTTCCTAAAACTGATATTATTTACATTATTTTATTTTTTATTCGTTAGAAATTGTTACGAAATTTGTAGTACTCTGGATAAATTGTATTTGTTTTCTGCAATATTACAGAGTGTTTAAAATGTACTAATATTCAGATGAAAATTCGCAGAATTTTCAGAGATATTTTATAGAAAACTAAAGGAAAACTTTAGTTTTCCGGAAATTTTATTGCATTTTCTGAAACTAGTATGAATAATAATGAATGTATCTTAAACTAAGAAATAAAATATTATATTTAATAAAATTAATGTAACTAATAAGGGAATTTGAAGGCAATAATTTTATAAATATATAATTGTACAATGTACATACACAGATCCCAAGTCTGTGTCAGCAAATACTCTTATATTCAATGAAATTTTACAGAATTTGTTGATATGTTGATTGCATTTTCAGATACTGATAATATACTGATACAGAAAATACTGATTCTCGTTGAATTTTTAAGGAACTTTTGAAATCCATTAATATTCAGAGGAAATGTTATTAATTTTCCAGAATGTTTATTGTATTTTTCCATTATAAAGAGTCAAGATAAGATTATGATAATTTACTATAGTTCTATAAAAATCAATATAAAAGGGGAAAAATTCTGGTAAAAAGTATATTAATTACAGTGTTATAATTACAACTATTCTTCTAATGTTGGTTAATTAATCCTTAAATTTAATATTGATTCAAATTCCAATGATTTCTGATTTTTTTTTATGTATATCTAAAATTATAATATATGCTATAAAATATTAGATATTGGCACAATTTTGTCAGAGGAAATTTTATTAATTTTCCAGAATGTTTATTGTTTTTTTTTTCCATTATGAAATGCCAAGATAATATTATGATAATTTGCTATAGTTCTATAAACATCGATGTAAAAGGGGGCAATTTCTTGGAAAAAATGATAAAGAATTATATAAAGTTTTATAATAACTGCAGCAATGTTAAACATGATAAAAAGTATATTAATTACAGTGTTAAAATTACAACTCTTCTTCTAATTTGGTTAATTAATCCTTACATTTAATATTGATTCAAATTTCAATGATTTGTGATTTTTTTATGTGTATCTAAAATTATAATATTTACTATAAAATATTATATATTCACACAATTTTGTCGTTCTCCGTTTTATTATTGTTAGTTTATTTTTATTACAACATTCAGATGAAAATTCACAGAATTTTCAGAAATATTTTATAGAAAACTAAAGGAAAATTTGATTGAATTTCCCGGAAATTTGATTGTATTTTCTGAAACTCTTATGAAGAATAATCAATGTATCATAAAAATAAGAAATAAAATATTATATTTAATAAAATTAATGTATTTAATAAGGGAATTTTATATAAATATAATTGTACATTACACAGATTTGAATGAATTTGCCAAGCCTGTGCCATCAATTTTCGTTTTTTTTCCGGAAACAAGAGATTTTGTTTAAATATTCTTATAATCGATGAAATTTTATAGAATTTGTTGATATGTTGATTGCATTTTCAGAAATACTGATTCTCGTGGAATTTTTAGGGAACTTTTGAAGTTCCCTAAAAGAGAGAAGTTTCCTCTGAATTGATATTTAGAGGAAATTTTATTAATTTTAGAAATTTATTAATAGAATGTTTATTGTATTTTTCCATTATGAAAAGTCACGATATTATTATTTTATTACGAAAATTTCTTCGAAAAAATTAATAAAGAATCATGTAAAAATTTATAATAACTGCAGGAATGTTAAATATGGTAAAAAGTATATCAATTACAGTGTTACAATTAAAACTCTTCTTCTAATAATTAATCCTTAAATTTAATATTGATTCCAATTTCAATGATTTGTGATTTTTTTATATGTATATCTAAAATTATAATATTTGCTACAAAATATTAGATTTTCATACAATTTTGTCGTGCTCGGTTTTGTTACTGTTTCTTTATTTTTATTGTCATCGTTTTTAATGAACCTAATAAACACTTTTAAAACTTGGGTTTTATGACCCACAATTTTAGAAATTGCATCAAAACTTCCAAATGAATTTAAACCATTTTATGAAAGAAATGTGTGTTAGGTGATATGTAGGTGCAAAAATTTTAAGAAATTTAGAAATCACAGTTGATTACAAAAAAAGTAGACGAAAATAGTTTCCTGCATTTGTTTTTGTCTCAAAATATTATAGTAATGTTATATAATATATAATAATAAAGTAATAGTTGATGTGTTATAGTATAAATGTGGTTTTTCATAATCCCCAGTTTTTTTTTAAATTTGACAATCTTTCAAAGTTGACATTCCGTTCAAAACTTTTATAAGTTAAGTATTAAAATGCCTCTTGTAGATGATGAAACCAAAACTATAAATGATTCACGAACGGTGTTTCGGGGTAAACTTTCGCCTCACCAGTTCACCAAAAACAAAAAAATTCGCTGAAGTCGGTTGTTTAATTTGTGAATAATGACACTGACACATACGTGATTTCTAACATCAAGGTGGTTGTTCAAGCAGCCGAAAATGTCTACTTTTTATTGCAATCAACTGTACATGAAAATTCCTGAAATTTCTATAATATTATGATTATTTTCTAAACTTCTATAATTATCGATGTAAAAAGGGAAATTTTTATTAAAAAATATAAAATAATAAAAAGTGTTTTTTGTATTATATTAACTGCAGGGATGTGTGATATGGCAAAAACCAGATTAATTACAGAGTTATAATTGAAGACTCTGGTCGATTTTCAACAAATTGGTACTGTTTTTAAGATAATAAATAGTGCTTGACCGTTTGATGCAACAATGGCATAAAACGTATGTTTTGCGTATTGAATAATAAATCCTTTAAATCTTTAACCGAGAAAACAATTATTTTATTTTTCTTTAATAGTAAACACTGAAAAGTTTTTCTTTGAATAGCCTAAAATTAACATTTTTGGACGTAACCCCTTGTTGCACCAGAGTCTTCACTTATTGTTTTTTTTTCTGTTGGTTGTTTACTTTGGTTACTGATCTTTAATTTTAACATTAAAAATTGCAACGATTCGTGAAGTTTGTGTCCTAATAAAATTATCATATTTACTATAAAATATTAGCTATTCTGAACCAGCATACAAAACTGCATGGCCTTACCGATTTAACCAGATCTCTAAATATCAAAATAAGAAAGATACCCATGCAATCCTACTGTATTTAGGACACCCTGTAATTAAAACACAGGTTTTGTGATTGAATTGGATTTTTCAAAAATTTATAGTATCTGAGGAGCCCCAACAAATCTAAATACAGTTTTTATAGATAAGGTTAGATAAGGTAGTTTTTGGTAGAATTGATTGATCAATTGACTGATTTTATAACTATATCTTATTATGCAGGTTTACTATGTCAGTGAAGTAACGGATTGTGAGTTAAAGATCAAAACATGAATATGATTGTTCAGTGTTTCAGATTCAGTTGGAATCATCTATTGAATATTCCTCATGTATATCTTCCAATCTGGAAACATTTAATTTTTAAAGTAAAGTTCATAATACACGCAAAATCTATTTTCTTATTTTCTTGGATTTTCTTATATCCAAGGATCCGAAGTAGGTAATTATTAACATAGTTAATAAATCGCTGTTCGTAGCAATTCGTTTCCGAGTATTGTGTTCTATGAAAGTTCTGCAGCCTTTATTTCTACCTTCTTGAGCTTCCTCTGAATATATTTTACTATTGGAAGATCGATGTCTTTATCATTCCTGATAAGTGGATTTTTCCATTTGCCGTAATGAGCATTAATATAGTTTACCACACAGTTTTTTTCGGTTATAATAATTATAGCAATTATTCTTATTGTAATCACATATTTATTAATGACGGTATTCGGGGTTTTGACAATCAGTGGCCCTTGGAGGATACCGGTGACACAATGCAGATGATAACAATAAAATATCCACGAAATGTAATGTATCGCATGATAAGCGGGATTAAATGCGCGGCGGACATAAAAAGCCACACGAGGACCGCCATTCATCCCCCAAAACGCGAAGGTAACTACCCACGCTGAGCAAATAAAAATAAAAAAGCATGCCCATATCAATGAAACCCCTAACCTAAAAAAATCAAAGAGGTTCTCTCCGCACACAGAACCTATACACGCACAGGTTATGCTCACAAACACATGAGGACGACGTGTGCAGTCGAGAGATAGCACCCACGTTGGGGAGCGGCGGCAAGGGTTGTAAAGGGGCTCGTTCGTTGCGGGGGCGAGAGCAGCCGGGGGCACCGCCCTAGTGCCAGCTGTGCTCAAGGATCGATCCCGACGCGAAACTGGGTCCGGGACCGGGACATCTCCCGTTCATTCATTCCCGTCGCAGCCCTCCTCGCAGCACAGAGGTTGGCCCCCGCGCGGGGGCCTAACGCAAGCACGGGGGTGGTGGTGGGCAGCCCTACGATTTACGTGGGGCGCATCAATCACGCGCCCTCTTCTGCATGCCGCTGGACAAGGCCCCCCGACGGCGAAGCTCGCCGGTGATATTCAAATTAGCGACAATGTAGGTAATGAGTTTATCTCCTATTTACTTGACCCGTTTGCACACCACACGCACACAAAGGGATATTAGGAGAAGGGATTGAAATTTTGCTGCACGGCGAAACTTTCCAGCTCGGCCATAATCCGGAATGGTAGTGAATGGGTGTTGACCCAATACAACCTGTCTATAATTTGGGTCATAACTTTATGCCAATTATCGTACGCCATCAGAATAGGTACCTATAGCCCGTTTTTTTTTCAACTTTGCGATGGGCGACTACTTTGGGCTATCTCAGAGTTTGAATTGTGATCATTGGGCTGCAGACCTATTCGCAAAATGGCGAATGCTTATAGTAGATAAGCAGGACAGGTTCTGGCTCAAACGACGAAGAACAACGTTTTCAAACATGTCTACGTTGAGAGACACTCTTAAAGTGCGAGAGACGCACTGAGAGACCCAAGTCTAATGGGTCTCTCAGTGGCAATCATGAAAATTGCCATGAAAATAATGTAGACTTCTGGAACCCAAGAAAGTGAATTAGGAAACAGGATCAAAACAGCTACAAGAATCTATAACGTTCTATATAAGAGTTTCTTAAACAAAAAGGAAATCTCAAGAGAAACTAAGATATAAAACTATATTTACCCCACTCCTAACATATGAAGCTGAGATCTGGGTACTAAAAGACAGGAAAGAGAAGAGAGTACAAGCAGCAGAAATTAAGTACCTGAGAAAAGTCGCTGGAGGAATTAGAAAAGACAGAAAAGAAGTAGCGATATAAGAGAACAACTACAGGTTAAATCAATCAAAAACAAGCTAGATGAAATAAGCTTAAGTGGATGGGTCATATTTGCAGAATGGACGAAGGAAGACAGGTCAAGAAGATTTGGAAGGCAAAGAAGGTCTGTAAACATATTAGAGGAAGACCACGAGCATCCTGGGACAATAGCGTTGCTGAAATACTTAAGAAAAAGGGAATACGTTGGAAGGAAGCTAAGCACCTGACAAAAAATAGAAGAGAATGGCGAATTTTTGCTGACAAGAGTAATTAAATGTAACAAACCTCTACACATGTATTGTAAAAGAAGATTAAAGATGATGATAATCGAATTTTGTCTTTGCAATAAAATAAATATCAGTAATATGATTGATTGGTTTAGGAACAGAAGGGCCCAACATTTTTTTGTGATAAACATCATTCAGAGTACACACTGAAAGCAATTAATCAACTGCAATTAATTAGATGTACAGTCATGCTCACATAAATCTACTACAAGAATTAGGTTACAATAGCAATTTTATATAGCAATGTCAAATTGTTTGTACTAGATTTATGCCAGCCTGACTGTATATATCTGATTTCACAATATATTTTTGAGATCCCCACAGATTCGCAATAATTATCTAGATTTCTGGAGATCCATTCCAATTTTTAAACGAAAGGATATGTATTTTTGCAAATAAATAAGTTGGAAATCAAAGAAAATCGAACTCAATTTAATAAAAATGTCAATGACATCATAATTGACGAATGAATTTAAAGTTTTTCTAATTAAAAAAATGATATTAAAACATCAAATTTTCAAAGGAATGGATCAGTATTTTTGCAAAAAAAAGTTGTGAGTTAAAACAATCGAACTCAATTTAACAAAAATGCCAATGACGTCATAATTGACGAATTTTATCATAATTTTTCAATAAATTTGTACTGTATTTTCGGCAAATAACTAAATAACCTCATGATAAATACTGGAAATTATCTTAAAACGTAAGTTTTTGTATTTTTAGTTATTTTATTTTTAAAATGATATTAACGATTCCAATTTTTAAAGGAAAGCTAAAGTATTTTTGCAAAGATAAAGTTGTCAATTAAATAAAATCAAACTCAATTTAATAAAAATGCCAATGACATGATAATTGACGAATTAATGTAAAGTTTTTCTAATAAAAAAAATGATATTAAATCATCCAATTTTCAAAGGAATGGATAAGTATTTTTGTACAAAAACAAAGTTGTGCATTAAAGAAAATCGAACTCGATTTAATAAAAATGCCAATGACGTCATAATTACGAATTTTGTTATAATTTTTCAATAAATTTGCACAGTATTTTTGGCAAATAACTAATTAACCTCATGATAACGACTGGAAATTATCTTAAAAACTTAAGTTTTTGAATTTTCAGTTATATAATGCTAATAACAATTCCAATTTTTAAAGGAAAGGATAAGTATTTTTGCAAAGAAAAAGGTGTGAATTAAAGAAAATCGAAGTCCATTTAATAAAACTGCCAATGACATCATAATTGACGAATTAATGCAAAGTTTTTCTAATTAAAAAAATGATATTAAAACATCAAATTTTTAAAGGAAAGGATAAGTATATTTGGAGAAAAAAAAGTTGTGAATTAAAGAAAATCGAACTCCATTTAATAAAAATGTCAATGACATCATAATAGACGAATTAATGCAAAGTTTTCCTAATTAAATAATGCTATTAACAATTCGAATTTTCAAAGCAAAGGATAAATATTTTTACAAAAAAAAAACGTTGTGAATTAAAGAAAATCGAACTCAATTTAATAAAAATGGCAATGACATCATAATTGACGAATTAATGCAAAGTTTTTCTAATTAAAAAAAAATATATTAAAACATCCAATTTTTAAAGGAATGGATAAGTATATTTGCAAAAAAGAACGTTGTGAATTAAAGAAAATCGAACTCGATTTAATAAAAATGTCAATGACGTCATAATTGACGAATTTTATCATAATTTTTTAATAAATTTGTACAATATTTTCGGCAAATAACTAATTTAACCTCATGATAACGACCGGAAATTATCTTAAAAACGTAAGTTTTTGGATTTTCAGTTATAAAATGCTATTAACAATTCCAATTTTTAAAGGAAAGGATAAGTATTTTTGCAAAGAAAAAGTTGTGAATTAAAGAAAATCGAACTACATTTAATAAAAATGAAAATGACATCATAATTGACGAATTACTGCAAAGTTTTTCTAATTAAAAAAATGATATTTAAACATCCAATTTTCAAAGGAATGTATAAGTATTTTCGCAACAAAAAAAAACGTTGTGAATTGAAGAAAATCGAACTGGACTTAATAAAAATGTCAATGACATCATAATAGACGAATCAATGCAAAGTTTCCCAAATTAAAAAATTCTATTAAAAATTTCAATTTTTAAATGAAAGAACAAGTATTTTTGCACAAAAACAAAGTTGTGAATTACAGAATATCAAACTCAATTTAATAAAAATGCAAATGACGTCATAATTGACGAATTTTGTCATAATTTTTCAATATATTTGTACAATATTTTCGGCAAATAACTAATTTAACCTCATGATAACGACCAGAAATTAACTTAAAAACGTAAGTTAAACAATTTTTAAAGGAAATTATAAGTATTTTTGCAAAGAAAAAGTTGTGAATTAAAGAAAATCGAACACCATTTAATAAAAATGCCAATGACATTATAATTGACGAATTATTGCAAAGTTTTGATAATTAAAAAATGCTATTAAAAATTCAATTTTTATGGAAAGTATCAGTATTTTGGCAAAAAAAATTGTGAATTAAAAAAATCGAACTTCATTTAATAAAAATGCCAATGAAATCATAATTGACCAATTTTATCATAATTTTTCAATAAATTTGTTCAATATTTTCGGCAAATAACTAATTTAACCTCATGATAAGGATCGGAAATTATCTTAAAAACGTAAGTTTTTGGATTTTGAACTCTAGGGATATTTGCTATTTTGGGTTCAAAAATTTCGGGCGATTCTGTTCATAGTATAGTGCGACTTCTAACTTCCCACATCTGGCAACCCTGCCGCACACATACCCCTCCTTTATTATCATTTAGTTTATCAATTATTAGCCAATAACTAATCACGAAAATTTGGTAATCAATCAATATTTCCAATAATATACCTACAGCTACTGTAGGTATAATAGTTATATCTACGTGTTCTTACCACGTATAATTTTGCAGTACTACCTTTGCAAGTACTTACTGCTATCTGTCGGTTTTGATTATCAAGCGGTTTATTATCGTTTATAGAACTTTATTATTTGTAGTATTATTATGAAATATATTGGATTTATATATAATATATATAACAAAAGTACTGTGTTTTAGTTACAATCTAATAATGATTGTCAGTGCTTCAAATCTGTGTGAAAATAAATTCGAGCAAATTAATTCAGATATGTTAATTTATTTTCGTACAATACCGTCACAGTCTGCTTCTTGGGTGTTAAACGTGGAACGTATAATTTTTAGCTTCACGTCCGCTTCTTGGCTAAACCGCAGCAATTTCCGTTTTTGGCTTGAGCAGCCCCCATGCGATAAATTCACACATACAAACGAACGACATCCCTTTTTATCAGGCCCTGGCAAGGGGCTCGTTGTTGGCTTAAAACTAGGAAAATATTTGTCGCAAATCCGGTGTCGTGAAATACGACTCGTCCTCTCGATGCCCGCATCCCCCCAGCAGTGGGGTGCATTATTTGTATTCCGTCAGTGTTATTTATCCGGCGTACATTTCACGCCAGGCTTCGTCGTGGTGATCATAACACTATCAATACTGTACTACCAATACGTGTAACGGGCGCGGACGTGCACTGCCGGCAGTACATAAATTCCGGTGTAAACACCGCCCCCGATGCAAGAAATATTGAGCGTCTGGCTGGGGGCGTGCGGAATGCAAGCTGCCCCCGGTTGGGGGGCGGCTTGTGTCGTAAAGTTGCGGGCACTGAATCCACCCGCAAGCAAAATAAATAACGAAATGACGCCGGATTGGATTAAGTTCGGTGGCACACTTGTCCCCGGCGAATTTAGTGTGATGACACTCGAGTAAGTGGGTGGCCAAAGTGTTAGTGTGAGCACTCATGAGGAAACCGTGAATCGCCAGAAATCGTTGCACTTTTGTTAACGCAAGTCTTACCACAATAAATTTGTTAAGTATAGAATCGCAGGTTCAAGGATACCTAACCTGACTTGACCTAGTCTAACCTGACCTACCTAACCTAACCTTTACGCTGAAATATCACAACTCTGTCATACGGTTAAATCTTAATCATTGAAGATGTTCAAGGCACTGGGCGACATTGCCATAGTATTTCCCGCATGATTTTTTTTTTTTACTGCATGCAAAACTTTCGAATGCGTTTCCTAATTAGTAATAAAATGTATCGAACCGCTAGTTAACTCTAAGCAGCTTAACTCCCAATTCTCAACTCTGAAGGAAATTTTAATTTAAGCTTGTTAACTCTAAACTCCCAAGAATAATAATACAGGAAGTTGGAATCGTAATTGGAAGAGATTTTCGGAAACTATTGTGGCGTCGACGTCGAGTTTCAGCGTTTCAGCGTTTCGGACGGTTTTCAGCAAATTATGAGACAAGCGAGAATTATTAAGGGGGCGCTCGTAATTCAGAGTACGAAGCGGCGCCGTTGGCGTTTACATCTGTACAGGAGGTTAAAAATTCAGGACAGTTACTCTTCATCAGTATATATGAGAACAGTTTAGACGACTTACTGGGTTATTAACACAAGTATTTAGCTAATTAAATAAAACCACATGGTGAACTAATCAATTAAAAATTAATAAGTATTTCACTTCTACTATCTATTTTACGTATGGCATTGACACGTATAGTATGCAAAAATAGATAGATTAATAAAATAGAATTTAAAATGTATATGAATTATAAACAAACATCTAGTTTATATATTCGAATGAAGATGGAGTTGAAAATATAAAATCACTAATATTTCCATCAATGTCACTCCTACTATATGAAGCCAATGACAGTCAGGCTTGCATTATTTTTTGGCAAATCATATCAATTCTTGAATGAATAAATCGAACTTAGCGATTCAAACTGCACAAACCGAACTTAACTATTTACCAGCTAACAAATTGAATTAGCCTTGACTAAAAAACAATTTAGTAAAATACGGTATTCTCTTGTTACAAAAAGAAAAGTAAAAGTTTTGCAACTTTTAATTTAAATACAAATAACTTAATGAGTGATTGGCTCTGTGGATAAATCCTTTCTAATTTCTACTAAAAATTGCAGGTTTCAATTAAACATTTGAAATTCAAAGTTCAATTCAATTGAAATTTATAATTAAATTTTTTATATTTATAATAAGAGTTTCATAATTTCTAATGACAATTTTGTAATCTCTAGTGTAAAAGTCGTAATATCCAAATAAATTCATTTCCATTAAATTTTCTGCAAACAACTACGACATTTTAACAACTTAATACAAATTTTACAAATGGCAATGATATTTTGAATTTTAGAGTAAAATATTGGCACTGTACAATAAATTTTTCAAAAATTTTCAAAAGCCTATGATATTTTGCATTTAGGTCCGGTGAAATTTTGGCAATTTACATTGAAATTTTCATCATCTCTGCTGAAATTTTGTAATTTATTATAAGAATTTCATAATATCTAATGAAAATTTTGTAATCTCTAGTGAAAAGTTCGTAACATCCAAAAAGTAGCATTTCCATTAAATTTTCTACAAATAACTATGAACATTTTGTCAATTTAATACAAATTTTACAAATGCCAATGATATTTTGCATTTTACTGTAAAATATTTGCAATTTACAATAAAATTTTCATCATTTCTGCTGAACGTTTATAACTTATAATACGAATGTTGGAATTGCCATACAAATTTTGCAAATGCCTATGATATTTTGCATTTACATCCAGTGAAATTTTCGTAATTTACAATGATATTTTCATAATATCTGCTGAAATTTTGTAATTTATTATAAGCGTTTCATAATTACTAACGAAAATTTTATAATCTCTAGTAATAAGTTGGTAATATCGAAATACATTCATTTCCATTAAATTTTCTACAAATAACTATGAACATTTTAACAACTTAATACAAATTTTACAAAAGCCAATGATTTTTTGATATAATAGTATTTTATCAATTTACAATCAAATTTTCGTAATCTTTGCTGAAATTTATAATATGAACGTTGGAATTGCCAATAATATTTTACATTTTGAACTTGAATTTACATAAATAATGTTCTAATTATAATTTTAGACGACTTCTTTAAACTTGAACATTTTTAATGTTGAAATTTTATAGGATATACTCTTTCTAAAAGTTTATTTAAGCATAATTTTTCAATCTAACTAATTAAAATTCATATCTAATGTTATTATATTTAATAAACAATTTTGTACTTTTCATAGCAAGGTTTTCTAAAACAAATTATAAAAATTTAGCAAATTATATTATTGAGCTACAGCTACATATTCTTCAAAATAATCTAAGATACAACATGAATTTACATGAAAAATATTGTAATTACAATATTAAAAGGCATCTTTTTCGAATTTTAACGTCATAGCATTTTTAGTGAAGATATTTTATAGGATAGTCTATGAAAATTTCGATATGCATAATTTTTCAATTTAAAATCTATTGTTATTACATTTTATAAATAATAGTAGTAATATTTAATACCAATTATGTAAGTACGCTACAGGTAGAGAAACAGTAACATTATTGTTATTATTGTTATTATTATGGTGGAGTTTTGTAAAAATTGTGAAGAAAATCATTATGATAATTACATTTTTGAACAGCATAATTTTGATATTCTTCAAAATAGTTTAAGGTACAACATGAATTTACATGAAAAATATTGTAATTATAATATTAAAAGACATCTTTTTCGAATTTTAACGGCATAGCATTTTTAGTGAAGAGATTTTATAGGATAGTCTCTTTATGAAAATTTCGATAAGCATAATTTTTCAATTTAAAATCTATTGTTATTACATTTTATAAATAATAGTAGTACTATTTAATACCAATTACGCTATAGGCAGAGAAATAGTAGGATTATTATTATTATTATAATTATTATTGTTATTATTATGTGGGGTTTTCTAAAAATTGTCATGAACTTTAGTAAATTATATCTTTGAGGAGCGATATTTTTATATTCTTCAAAATGATCTAAGATACAACTTGAATTTACATGAAAAATATTGTAATTATAATTTTAGAGGTCTTCTTTTTCGAATTTGGGCATCATAACATTTTTAGTAAGAGATTTTATAGGATAGTCTCTTTATGAAAATTTCGATAAGCAAAATTTTTCAATTTAAAATCTAATGTTATTACATTTTATAAATAATAGTAGTAATATTTAATACCAATTACGCTATAGGCAGAGAAACGGTAGGATTATTATTATTAGTATTATTATGACGGGGTTTTCCTAAAATTGTCATGAAAATCTAGTTAATTATATTTTTGAGGAGCAATTTTTTGATAATCTTCAAAATAATCTAAGATACCACCTGAATTTCCATGAAAAATATCCTAATTACAATTTTAGACGACTTCTTCAAATTTGAACGTCATAACATTTATAATGAAGTGATTTTATAGGTTTAATTTTATAGAATTTCTCAAGAAATTTTATGAACATTCAGTTTAAATTCACAAGAAGATAACAACATAAATTTATTACAGAATTTGAAAGAGTGTCTTTAGAAATTAAGACTTTTTAGTCATCTTTTTTTAATCCATGAATATAATGAAGATTCACATTTCATAGAAATATTTAAGCAATAATGGTGCATTTTGAGAAAATTTTGAGAAAATTTGTTAACATTATTTGGAATATTGGTAAAGTTTTTCGAGATTTATTAAATTTAACTGGCAAAGTTTTATGAAAGCCAAAATCGATAATAGATATATCGACAATAAAATTTCGAAAACATAATCCAGTAAAACTGAAGTTTAAATTGAAATTCTATTTAAAAAATCTGCACAGAGGAATGTGGGTATTATTCGCTGATTTTCTGAATTACGTTCTAATTTTTAGCACATGTATGAAAATTGTCCATAGACAACGAAAAATAATATAGTTCTTGATCAACTCATAAGACTGTTAAAATACATAAAAATTGTCCAGGATAATGGATATACCTTCTGTTTATGAAAGTTTCTTTGCATACTTTTTCAATCTAACTAATTAAGTTTAATATGTAATGTAGGTAATTGCATTTTATAAATAATAGTATTTTCACAGCCGAAAAATGTTCATGAAAATTTAATAAATTACATTTTTGGGGAGCATTTTTTATATTCTTTAAAATAATCTAAGATACAACATGAATTTACATGAAAAATATAAATTCAAGAGGGCATATTCATTGAATTTCTAAGTCATAACATTTTTAATGAAGAAATTTTATAGGATGTACTCTACCAACTTTTATTAGAGCATACTTTTTTTTCAGTCTAACTAATTAAATTTAATTTGTAATGTTATTATAGTTTATGGTACTATTTTATAATTGTACAATTTCTTATGGTGGGGTTTTATAAAAATTCAGGAAATGTAGGTAATTATATTTTTGACGAGCAATTTTTTGATATTCTTCAAAATGATCTAAAATGCAACTATATTTCATAGTTGCATTATGAAAGTTTCTTTAAGCATACTTTTTCAATCTAACTAATTAATTTTAATATGTATGTACATTTTTAAAGAAGAAATTTTATAGGATGCACTCTACGAATTTTCATTAGAGCATACTTTTTTTCAATCTAACTAATTAAATTAAATACGTAATGTTATTATAGTTTATGGTACTATTTTATAATAGTACTATTTCTTATGGTGAGGTTTTCTAAAAATTCATGAAAATTTGGGAAATTATATCTTTGACGAGAAATCTTTTGATATTCTACAAAATGATCTAAATTTCAACACTAGTGTTTATTTGGGGGGGGGGGGGAGGGGGGGTTATTCTAAAAATTCATGAAAATTTAGTAATTATTCTATAGTAATTTGTAATTATTATTATTATTAAGAGTTTCGGTAAATTATATTTTTGGCGAGCCATTTTTTTATATTCTTCAAAATAATCTAAAATACACCATTGAAAACTTTACATGTAAATTATTTATGATGTAATATAACGTTTTATGTAAACTTTACATAAAAATATTCTAATTATAGTTTTAGAGAAAATAATCTAAGATACACCATTGAAAGCTTTACATGAAAACTATTTAAGATGTAATGTAACGTGTTTTACGTAAACTTTACATGAAAAATATTCTAATTGTAGTTTTAGAGGACTTCTTCGAATTTGTACGTCGTAGCATTTTTAATTAAAATATATTATAGGATATCTCTAGGTTTTTACTAAGTTTTATAAAAAAAATGCAACTTTAAGAGAAATTTTAAGACAGTACTGTAAATTTTCAGAATTTTTTAATGTACTGCCCAATATTTTCTTAAATAATTCACAAATTTGGGGGAAACGGGGCAAAAATAGGGAAAGACCCCACATGAGGTCGATAGACAAATAAAAATTATTTATATTACATAGGTAATTTTTAGTATTTACAATAAACGAATCCATTCGATGAAATTTGTTTTGATATGTGGGCGATTTTTAACACCATGTATACTTAACCTGGAGCTAAATTGGTGGCCCGATACTAAATATTTAGTCTGGAATTAAATATTTAATTACGGATTAAATATTTAACTCGGACTGCCGATTTAGCGCCTACCAAGATATTCATTCAGAAATTAAATATTTAGCCTCGAATCCATGTGTTAATCTTTATCTTTTACCCTGCATTTATAGTACATATGCATATATTATATACCATGTATTACTGGAGGACTTATAAATTGTCGTAAAAAGTCACCATAGAGAAATTGTTTTGCAAAAATTGCATTGCCATAAAAAAATTTGCTATGACCTGATAGATGCTACAAGAGCGATTCCAATAAATCAATGTAGCTACGTTATAATGCGATAGTCTCCATATCTCATCGGTCGGTTTTCGGTGATGAATTGACGAATATGCATGTAATCACCGGTCACAGCAGGTCACATAAATTATTATCTGCCGGCTAATTTGGCATTATAATTGGATAAGCTATAAACTAGGGAATAAACAGGTATTCCCATCAAAATATTTCATAACTGCTCCAACGTAATTAGAAATTGTGTGCGCACACATTTCAGTTGCCTCGAAATTTAGAGAATTGCAAGTGTTGTTAAAACTAATGAAGGAAATTAAACGTTCGAGTTTATATTGAAATCTAGATTCAGATACATAACTAGATTCAATTAACAATAACTGGTTTGCGGAGGTTACATAGTATAATAAATTATTGTATTTTGAATTGTGATGGCGTTTACTTCGTGATATTGATTTTATCAATTATAAGTATAAAGTAATTATAAAGTAACTTGTTTTATTTATAAATTATTGTAAACATAAAAATTATCGAAATCGAGATTTTTGCGGAAATATCTGTTTTTACGAGTGTTGTTATACAGAAAAAGTTTTGGAAGTGGCATGTTTAGTATGTCGGTCTGTATCTGAATATGTGCTCTCTCTCTTCAGCCCAAACGGCATAACTGATCGACTTTTCTCTATTTCTCTATTACTTCATCGTCATCATAATCCATTCTCGTATACCCGATAGGTGTCGAGGGTTTCATCTGTTCTCTTTATTCCATGGTTATTTCCCTGGTCCAATTTCTTCATCAATATCTGTCCACATACTGTTAGGTATCAAATTGTATCATTGGCAAATAATTGATTATTAATATTAGAGGCGGCATCTGTGGCTTTGTTTGTTTATATAAGCCGGGGCGCGACGCGCTCAGCTGAAGAACGAGTAACGAAGGGACATTGAGTTACGTGCTTTTATGGAGTGTGGATGCAAGTTCGGTGCCGATTGTGGGGAAAGCATGTGTGATCTGGTGTTTTGGTGTGTGTTGCGATGTGGACGGTTATGGATTAGGTGTTGGAATGGATTAAAGGTCAGTACATAAACTACAATATGTATATTAGATAGAGGTGCGTCCTGGAGGTGCGTTCTAGTAATTGCAACAAAAGAGGTTAGTCCTAATTGCAACAAAAGAGGTTAATCCTAATTGCAACAAAAGGGGTTAATCCTAATTGCAACAAAAGAGGTTAGTCCTAATTGCAACAAAAGAGGTTAGTCCTAATTGCAACAAAAGAGGTTAGTCCTAATTGCAACAAAAGAGGTTAATCCTAGTAATTGCATTAAGAGAGGTTTGTCCTAGTAATTGCAATAAGAGAGCTTTATCCTAGTAATTGCATTAAGAGAGGTTTGTCCTAGTAATTGCAATAAGAGAGCTTTATCCTAGTAATTGCATTAAGAGAGGTTTGTCCTAGTAATTGCAATAAGAGAGCTTTATCCTAGTAATTGCATTAAGAGAGGTTTGTCCTAGTAATTGCAATAAGAGAGCTTTATCCTAGTAATTGCAATAAGAGAGCTTTATCCTAGTAATTGCAATAAGAGAGCTTTGTCCTAGTAATTGCAATAAGAGAGCTTTATCCTAGTAATTGCATTAAGAGAGGTTTGTCCTAGTAATTGCAATAAGAGAGCTTTATCCTAGTAATTGCAACAAGAGAGGTTCGTCCTAGTAAGAGGTGTATGTCACTGCTTTGCACATGAAGGTGAAATACAATAGTCGTAGAGAATAATGGTTGAAGCCGTGAGTGCTAGCGATCCAGTTGGCGAGAGAACTGGCGGGGGGAGGGGAGTTGCTCCCCCGGTAAGTCCTTCCAATTATAGTTAATATACAATACTAAAAGAATACTCTTTATATGTGGGGAAATCATTTGGAGCCAATGCCATCTTCGGATCGAGTTCAATGTAAAGCCTGCGCATCCTGACCAATGAAAATACAGTATATTATGTAAGTGATTATTATTATTAATAGGTAAAATGGCGAAAATTTATGTATTAAATATGACGTCAAGTTAAGGCTATGATTGGAAAAAGAACTAGCCTAACAATACTTTCTTTTCGCCTCCAAAAATTCTCGCCTCATTTTCCATGGTTATTACCCTGATCCAATTTTCCATCAATTTCTGTTCACATACTTTTTCCTCGCCTCCGAAAATTCTGGCCTCTTTTTCCATTATTATTACCCTGATCCAGTTTCTCCATCAATTTCTGCCACACACTTTTTCTTCGCGTCCGAAAAAGTTGTACCATTATTTTCCAGTATCTGGCTTATGTCTCCATTCCATGATCTTGCTAGCCTTCCTCTTCCTCTTTTTCCTATTGGTCTTGCTTCTCATATTCTTCATTCTCTCATCCTTCATTCTGTTTAGGTGCCCCAGCCATCTGAGCTTGTTTTCTTTTTTCCATTCTTGTTTTTTAATAAAATTAAACCAAATATGCGCTCTTTTCAGATCCAAATTTGGATCATCCATAATTGTATACATGAAAACTGCTATTTGTCGAAATACATTGCATTGGGAAACCTCTAAATGTCTAAATTAAAGCCTTTCATTCGTGTAATTCAATACTTCACAATTCTACTTCTACTTCTAATTCACAATGCTTAAGGAGGAATAGTTGTAGTGACAGTAAGCAACGCTATTATCTAAATAACTAAGAAAAGATAAAATGCCCGCTTGTCCAAAGCTTTCAAATTGAGACTAACTATTCCTGCATATTCCTGCAAATTGGTCGAGACTCATTAGCAACTTGAAAATGCTCCACATTACTATCTTTTTTCAGATCAAAATTTGGATCTACCATGACTGCATACATGAAAATTGTTATATGTCGAATCACATTGCATCTTGGGAAACCTCTAAATGTCTAAATAAATGCAACTCATTAGCAACTTGAAAATGCTCCATATTACTGTTTTAACTATTTGCTATTTTTTGCGTATTTTAAAAAAATCCATTCTTATGGAGATAAAAGCACTCTAATAGTAGTGAGAAGCGCATTCGTGTAAATAATTACGTCTAAATTGTGCAAAGTGCCCTTTTCATTTACACTAAAAAACAGTTGCTAAACACTTTTCGTAGGGGAGTTAACGAGCTCACAAATCCAATTCGCTCGGTAAACGAGCAAAAATTACGGAGTAAATTAAAAGCGTGTTAAAAGTCGCGGGACATCATTAAACTAGGTGCATTAACATGTGTTGAAACGAGATTTTGACCCCATAGTGTTCAGCGCAAATGTAACTCTCTAAAATAACAAATTTAATACTACGAACCGCAAAAACTCCACTAATTGATGGGAGGTATCATTCATATTGATTGATAAAACATGATAAATTTGCGTCAAATTTAAGTAATGAAAATCGTTTAATTAATGTGTAATTGTAAATTTATTATTTATGATCTATAATTATAGCAAATAGTTTGGAAAGTAACTGTAGCTAACAATGCTGTTAAATTGCCTGTCTACGTTAAAGAAACCGATCTGAGGTGCTTGAAGTTTGCGGAAAGTTGGAAGCAGTAACGATCAAATTAGGCTTATTCTATAGCCTTACGTTAGTGCTATTTACTGCATTTAATGCGAAGATAAGCGGACATCTCTATAAAATATTACAGCGTTTTCAATTTTTTCCGCGTATTTCACTTCAACCGTGTGGATTTTTTTTTTTGAGCTGAGATCTGGGTACTAAAAGACAGGCAAGAGAAGAGAGTACAAGCAGCGGAAATGAAAAAGTCGCTGGAGTAATTAGAAAATACAAGAAAAGAAGTAGCTAGATAAGAGAACCACTACAGGTCAAGTCAATCAAAGACAAGATAGATGAAAAGAAGCTTAAGTGAATGGGTCATCTTTCCAGAATGGACGAAGGAAGACAGGTCAAGTAGATTTAGAAGGCAAAGAAAGGCGGTACAAATATTAGAGGAAGACCACGAGCATCCTAGGATAATAGCGTAGCTGAAATACTTAAGAAGAAAGGAATAAGTTGGAAGGAAGCTAAGAACTTGACAAAAAATTAAAGAGAATGGCGAATTTTTGCTGAAATGAGTAATTATATTAAACAAACCTCTTCACCTGTATGGTAAAAGAGAATTAAAGATGATTGGTGCTTATTTGATTTTGCAAGGGAGATACCGTTTGAAGTTTAATTGACTAAATCAATCAATTTTGGTGCTTATTTACGATTTTATGATGATGATGATGATAATGATGATGAAGAAGAAAATATATTACCTTCAAAAAATAAAGAAAAAATGTAGAGTTAATCATACTTTTTACCTTGAGGATTTTTTTCCTTTCGAGTTTTGTAACATTTTTTGCATATACGTGTAACAAATCGTTACTGCCGTTTACTCTTCCGGAAAAAAATCGAAATCTTCATCATTCTCTAATCATTACCTTTACCTAGAAATTAAAAAAATGGTAGGCGTATTTTCGCAAACCATTTCAAAACAGCTTCCAACGTGAAATACCACCTGTATTTCACGTAGAGGACAGACCAAACGAAGACATTGAAGTACCACCAAACGTAACAGAAGACGAATACCAGGACGATACTTAATAAATATATATATATATATATATATATATATATATATATATATATATATATATATATATATATATATATACATCACGCTATCATTCTGGCATCCGTTTACAATAGGTACATTCTGGCATCCTGCACAAGCAGAACGAATTTCTCATTTTTTGTTGATGAATATGTCTCATTTTGGGGACACATGATAGTTTACCACTAAGATTTTGTTGATTTTTTTTTTTTTTTAAATATACGTTTTTATAGTTGGCCGCATTTATCTTACCATCAAAGTGACTTCCTTTCATAATTGCTTCTATTTGGCTTCCGATGAATATCCGTTTTCATTCTTTCGCTGATGTGACGTCCCACCCTATAATCAATGCCCTGAGGAGCGTGTTCGGCCTAACTCGTGAAATTGTACTTGGTAATCAACACACCACACCCAAATGAAGACCGTTAATGTAAAGCAGGCTGGTCTTGTAATACTAACTTAAAAAATGTTTAATAAAGTTATATAATAGTTTTTAGAGGGAAAAAAAATGTGTTGCGAATTTCTGAATTTGTACATTTGAACCGAAAAGTTAGTTTATTATTTATAAAGTATCATTATTTATAATTATAGGTCATAAATATTGATTATTAATGTCAGTCCATACCATACCCATGTATTATTCGTAGGATTAATACTTCTTAAATGAACGAAAACAATGGTCATTGCCACGTAATGTACGCAATGTTGCCAATCCGAAAAGATAGCTAAGAAGAAAGCAGGTTATAAACGTTTGTAAGGAGAAAAAACTCTTCAAACACAACAAAATTCGTACTTACACTTATTTATTACTCGTAACTTATTTATTTTACAGTAAATTAAATTACTTGGAATACTGATTCTGTACAAACACTTTAATCTTAAGCCAATCCTTATTATGAAGTAACTGTGAATTAATCTCAACCAGCTTTTCACATTCAGCCCTTTTGGCAGCCCTTTTATTTTTTATATGGTCTTTGAAGAAAGTAGTAACAACTTTCTTCTGTTCAGGGGTCCAAGGGATAAGAACTCTTTTCTTGGGTCGGCTTGTACCCACACTTCTATTGGATGAATGTTGTGGCAGAATCGCAGATACCTCATCTTGGAGCTCTTCATAGCCTATATTGTCAGGCTCAGCACCGTCACTGTCAGCTTTCATCTCATCGTCCAAGTTTATTTCGTCTAATGACTTTCCTCTGAAACGATCTACTTCGCCTTTTTCCATTAACAATAATAGTTTTGATAGCTTGGCTGTTTGATAAACATCATCGGGTAATCTGTACGAGTTTTTGTGAACCCCAAGAGTGTGGCCCATAAATGTGGCCAACTGTTCCATGTCAGTATCGTTCATATTCAGCAATTGCGTCAGTGTAGCGAGATGTTTTCTTAACTTCGTACAGGTAATTGCAGTCGGATTTTTTGCTCCACACAGCTTTGTGTACTTCTGTAGAACCTTGTATCCGTATATTGGAGAGTTAAAGTTTGGTTTGCCAAAAAGATAGTGATTATTGGCTGGAACAAAATTGCTCCGTACGCTTGTGAGAAGCCTAATATGCTCTTGAACATCCAGGCCGAATAACACAGGAACTCCACGGTTTCTTTTTCCTTTAATCACCACTCGTTTAAACCGTTTCATTAAAATATTTTCAGTCACAGACACAGCTTTATTAAACTCTTCATAACTATGCTTGTCCTTATTGCCTGAAGTCTCGTATACATGTAGAGTCATTCTTTGGAGTTCTCCTGGTCTCTTCCGGTTCAAAAGTATAACTCTGCAAAAGACTGTTTGTCTTTTACAATTATTGTTGTCATTTGACAGATTCTTAAAGGCTTCTTCCGATTTTTCCACCAGGTAATCTTTTAACATCTTAATATCACTTGCAAGAGGAACTATGGTGAGCTTGTTCCAGGTTTTCATGTTTAAATCATCAGCCGCTTGATTCGAAATATCATATCTCCAGTTGGTGTCAATTAATCTAATAATTGTTTTCAAATCTGACTCCATCTCCGCAGTAGAAACTGTAGTTTCCTTTTTTAATGCAAACATAATGGCCAAATCACAACACTGTTTAATGGATGTACTTATATTCATGGCGTAAGTAGGAGACAGGAATATACATTTGTTGGGGTCGTATCTGGCCACGTACTTTGTTGCCTCAACCATTTTGTCGTAAAATTGAGGGCGTAAAGTTGAAAACATATCCGTTATTAAGGAGTCGAGCTTTCTAAGTTGAATTAGTAGTTTAGCGAGTTCTCTCATTTTACGGGAAGTAACATTGATAAAATGTTTTTCTCTATGAATCCTCAGATATCGAGCACCGAATGCGCAAATTAGGGTATCACTTTTTGCCACTAAGGAAATGTTATCTGCCCTCATACGTGGGAAAACTTGTTCTTTCAGTTGCTGATCAACCTTGCGATTTCTCAAAAGTAAATTTTGACCTTCGGTTTGATGAGCGACCTTCTTGCCATAACTTTTTCCGCATCTTTTTCTATGTCTCCATAGCTGCTTTCTTGCATAGAACCCATAGCAGTTAGTACAAGGCAAGTAATTATTGGGATCAAAAGTGGAAGGCATCTTCATTGGCTTCTTACAGCCATTTGAATTTTCCAAAAAACTTCCTTGGTTTCTTAGTCGAGTGAATAGGTCTTTTCGTTCTTTACTATTCTTTGGTTTTGCCATGATTTTCTGAACCTCAATCTCTCTGGTATGATTTCTTTCAATGTGCCGTGAAAAATTAGTAACAGCGTCTTCGCAGTAGATGCAATAATTTTTCTGTCTGATCCTTTTTGTTCTCGATGAGGCAGAAGGTCTTTGAATGGTAGTCGATGTAAATATTTCATGGTCAGAGTTATCATCAATAAAGTGCAAGGGAGGCATAACTTCTATTTCTTCTGAGCAAGTATCTTCCTCAGTTGACTGAAACAGTAAAAAGTGTAAAAAGTAATATTTTCAAAATCTAAATCAGAAATTTGAGTTTTTAGGGTGCCTTTAAACGACTTTATCAAATTACCTCACAATCCTGATTATCGCCTGAGCTTTCTGGACTGTCAGGAACGTACTCAGAGCCACTGTCCTCACTCTCTTCAATAAGATCGGCATCAGAGTTCCAGTGTGGAGATTGATTATATTCCAAATTGTTATTGGTTTCTGTATTCCTTTCTTCCAGTTTCTGGAAAGATATTCACAACGCAACACATATTAGATTTAATAAATGGAATTTGTGCTAAATAGAGAGGTTGATAAAACACAATTAACTTTTTGATTCGTACATTGCTATTTTGCACAATAAGTGTATTTTCCATTTCGCTTATATTACATTTGTGTCCATCCTTATCTATAGGTTTTGGGATCACTGTCAAGAGATGCGCTGTAAAAAATGCATACTTTTATATATATATATTTTATATTTTTGTAATACCTCTGTGTTATTGACATTTATCAGTACTGTCTGCTTGATCGATATGACAGGCGTAAAGGCCTTGGCCGTTATAATAACGGCCGTGGACGTTATTTAAATGACAACGCAAATTTATGAGCAATAAAGTCTTCATATTCTTTCTCATACCAGCTGCTGCTTTTTTGGGGAAGTAAATCGATTGTGGCAGCATTTGCTTCATTTAGTACATCTTCGGGGATACCACAAAACGAAGAACTTTGCACATCTGACATTATTTTTCTAATTTCACTTTGATTTGTTTGTTTGTATTTGAACAGTTGATGTTGCTATGGTATCAAATTGCGCCTGGATAACTAGTTTATTAATTTAGAAATTTAATATTGATAAATTGACCAGTTTTTGTAATTTAGGTATTACAAAAAGTATCGAACAATATACGGCCGATATGCAAATAACAGGCTTGGTTGAATATAAACCTCGGCTGCGCTCCGCTCCGCTTCGCTTCGCCTCGGTTTACAAACTTCAACCCGCGCCTGTTATTTGCTACATATCGGCCTAATGGCGTTATATACTATTATGAACTGGTCCTGTACATTGTTTTATAAAAACATATCTCCTGGGTGTCTGGTGTTTTGTCATAGTGACATTTACAGTTTATTAACTTGTGACTACCAAAATAGCTGTTATGAAATATATGAAATATAAAATGTTAACAATAATAATGATCTGGTCGATATGTTTTTGATATATCGACTATTATTTTGATAGTCTTAAGTTAATCATTTGCTAATGTAATTTTCACAAAACACCATTTTTATATAAATAATGCACAGAACGGGAAATACCAGAAATATGTCTATAAATAACTATCAGCTATCTATATTACAATAATATCAGCTATATTAGCTATCACCGAAGTGAAATGATCTCATTGCGTATAAATGATTTTATAAAAAATAGTAAAATGACTTGAAATAACCCAGTAAAAGGAAAACACAAAAGAATATATTTTGATCGTAGGTGGTCCTAATTTCGTACATTAAACCTTCTGTCAGTTCGAAATAATTTTTCCAAATATTATCATATTTGCATATTATTAATAACAGTTGTTATTGCTCTTCAGTCATTTTACATTTTTTTTATAATACGCCGTCTGCGCAAGAAGATCATTTCACTTGGGTGATTAGTTGAAAACATGAAATCATGAAATCATTTTTCCATGTGTCGAACTTCCTGCCGGACGCTGTATATGGAGCATTGTATATGGAACATTGATTCTGGAGCCTTTATTATGTATCAGAAATAATATTGATAATTGTGAAATCGTGGCAAATAAATAGTCATTAAACTTTTATTCAAATGTTTTTTATACTGATAATAAAGGCTCCAGAATCAATGTTTCTTAAGATTTTTCATTTACAATATATATTATTATTATCATTATATTAGGTATTATTTATTCAATTCGAAAAAATTAGCCTCGGGAAACGATAGAACACATGGGAGCCTTCGTGACCTTCCCGGTTTTTGTTATTAGCTAAAGTGATTTTATCAAAATAAAATAGTTTTCACTTGGGATCAGAAATGGCAAAAGAAGACAATAATGCAAGTATTTTCAAAACTCAACCAGTCAGCATACAACATGACATCAAATATTTTTTTGTCAATAAAAAATATATTTAAGGTGATAGCTAGTTACCATTTTTTAACACTAAGTCTCGTTCAGAATAAGTTGTTTCTTTGGTTGATTCGTAGTCCGGAGCCCATAACTCCGGTCGCTCAGTTCGAGCCAAATCCAGAATTTTTCTGCCGCGACTGAGCTGTAAAAGTAAGAGGCACAGAGAATTTAACATAACTGAAAAGTAGTTACGAACATTCTGCAGCTATTTTCATATTTAATACTGAGCAGTATTTCTTTCTTTTAATAGAACATTAAACAACGAGTTCCACAAGTCAGTGTTGATAGTATGAGTCCAAATTTAAAAAACAACCCGAGTTTTTTTAACGGACGAATGCTAGAATTGACTTATGAAAGAGTTTTTTATATTTTATAATTTTTTTTAAATAATTTGCGCCTTATTGAAATAAAATAAATATGTATTTTCTATAAGTTCCATTGACTACGTTGCGCCTGCCTGGTACTGTTAGCCTACTTACACACGAGGCGGTTTCAGCGAGCGGCGCACCGCCTGACGCACCGTCTCGACACATGATCTCGTGCAAAGCGTAGGGAGTATTCACACAGCCGAAACGGCCGCCGCTAGATTTTTCGCATACGCCGGACTTAAACGCGCGGTTTAAGCTTGGCGATGACATATATAACGACACGTTGGGGGTTATTTAATGGTTCTGCGGCAGAATTTTCAAGGGCCGCTTTCGCAGCTCGCGTACCCTGTTACGTTTTTATGGGTTCTTATCTACTTTTTTTGCCCCAAGTCCCCACTTTGGTTACCGTAAAATGAATTCGAATATTGATAATGAAATTAAGATAATTTTTAACATTATTAATTTACTAAATAAAATAATAAAATTTTATGTATTGTAAGCAATACACAATTTCGCGGCTGTCCTAATGTGGAGAAATACAATCCCCAAAATAAAGAAATAAACTCGTACACAATAATAATCTGGGGTAAATTCCCATACTGACACAATAGGCACTTAACAAAACGATCGCAAAACTTTTTTTATAGCAAATTCACCTGATAATTTAAATTTAACTTATTACCTAAAATACAATTTACTTAATTCTAATTTACTCAATCTATTCGTATACCGCATAAATCGAATAAAAAAAATATCTCGCATCAAAATCTGTTTTAATAAAAATTTAAAAATACAAAATTTAATTTTAATATGGTGAGTACACCAACACAATTAACCCATTAATCCCCAAGAGTGCGCCAACGCAATATTTCACATACGATTTTTTTTAAGTGATAGCCACTTATTATAAAACGCTGAAATTTTTATATTCGTTTTAAAGATGTCCTGTATTTATTATATGCCATGCAAATTATTCTAAAATTATATTGCTTTCTACAAAAAAAATCTACAAACCAGTAGTTTTGTCCATTTGGGCAACGGGTACACAAACTAAATAAAAAGAAAACTTTATAAGCTAAATGTAAAATTTTCAGTCCGATACATTATTACTATGTTGACTGCAGATATGCACCACAAAAAAAGTAATAATTTATTGATGGCAATTGTATATTACCAGTTGTCTCTGCGCTGACTCACGCTAGGGATCATATCTCACGCGACGAGCGCGGTGCCGATTTCTGTGTGCTCCGTCAGCGTTTTCGATAGGGTAAATAAATATGTTATGAATACCGGTAATGTGCAGTGACCAAACTAATAAATAGGAAAGAATCCGCAAAAAAATGTTTACGCAGTCCTTATTTCTAATAGAAAGGTCTCAGTTTGAAGCTTTTGCGTACTTGACTTCTGCTGTTACATATTATACAAAGTTCCATATTAAATTGTCGCATTGTAAAAGTTGAAAGGCAAATTAATTGGCAAATAGGTACTTACCACAGACATTGCAATTTATCTAGTCACCTAATACAATCACATAAAGGAGTGACAGGACAGGATGATAATCACTAATCACTAATCACTATAAAATTCACAAAAACTTACAGCTCACGTGTGGTCAAGTAGTGTAGAGCACGCGTCTCGTCTTGCGAAAATGAGAATGGAGGTTAAATGGCCGAGATTTGGTCGGATGCCACATAAGCCAAAAGATAAAACGTATAAAAGTGTAAAAGTATACTCTGGCGATATACACCGCGATCACAGCGCTCATGGTGGAATATTGGTTGAACTAGGTACTTTTATTTACTTTTATTTCGCCTCCAACCTGACCTCCAGACGAAAAATATGAATCACTCCCAAGTGTTCCCTGATCACGCTAACAGTCAGAACATGGAGATGTAAAGTGGCATCCGTATACGGAGGCCACTTTACGGTGGATGCCAGATTAAATGTAAATTTTCTTGATGCGGATGCCGGACTGGTGGTAGGATATATATATATATATATATATATATATATATATATATATATATTTGAATGATTCATATTTTAATGAGTAAATGGTAACAAATCAGCATTAACATCAAAATTATGCAATACTGTATAAAAAATATATATATTTGGATAATTCATATTTTAATGAATAAGTGGTAACAAATTAGCATCAACATCAAAATGAGGTACATATTAGATCTTACTCAGTAAAATATGCATTTGACAGATTTTTTCCTGCATCACCTAAAATGCAGCAGTTCCAGAATATTCTGAAAAGTGCTGCACGTTAGGTACTGTCTGTGAATGGAGGCCCTGATTTACAATACAACTGAACTGATGAACATTTAAATACTTCTTGGTTTATAATGACTCCTCTAATGTTGAAGTGTAAATAAAGCTCCCCAATTCACTGATGCCGTTATCTTTTAATTTTATACATGAGAGATCTCGCCTAGAGCCCTATTTTACTCATGTAACCAGAAAGAACCAGAAAGATAAATAGTACTCTTCCTCCTTGGTACTCTTCGTGAAGGTTTGGTGGCACTATGCCTAAGCCATTTTGGCTATTGCTCTCCATGCTTGTCTGTCCTGGGTTATTTCTGTAGCCTCATTTAGAGAATGTCCAACCATTTTTGTCACTCCATCTACCCAGCGAGTGGTGATCTTCCACGTGTACACAAGTACTATATAGAAGTGTATACTAATATATACTAGACAAATCATTTAAGAGAACCTGTTAAGAGGAACCCAATAAAGGCGCAGTTTATATAGAACATAAAAGAGAAAATGCTATTGTTTGTACTTGAAATAACAAGTACTGTGTTTATAGTAATTTAAGAGAACCTGTTTATAGGAACCCAATAAAGGCGCAGTTTATATAGAACACGAAAGAGTAAATGCTATTGTTTGTACTTGTAATAACAAGTACTGTGTACCTTGTAATGTCAGAGAACCTGTTTGGAGAAAGGCGCAGTTTATATAGAACATGAAAGATAAAATGCTATTGTTTGTACTTGTAAAAACAAGTACTGTGTACATGGTAATGTAAGAGAACCTGTTTAGAGGAACCCAATAAAGGCGCAGTTTATATAGAACATGAAAGATAAAATGCTATTGTTTGTACTTGTAAGAACAAGTACTGTGTACATAGTAATCTAAGAGAACCTGTTTAGAGGAACCCAATAAAGGCGCAGTTTATATAGAACATGAAAGAGAAAATACTATTGTTTGTACTTGAAATAACAAGTACTGTGTACATACTAATTTAAGAGAACCTGTTTAGAGGAACCCAATAAAGGCGCAGTTTATATAGAACATGGAAGAGAAATGCTATTGTTTGTACTTGTAATAACAAGTACTGTGTACATGGTAATATAAGAGAACCTGTTTAGAGGAACCCAAAAAAGACGCAGTTTATATAGAACATGAAAGAGAAAATGCTATTGTTTGTACTTGAAAGAACAAGTACGGTGTACATAGTAATTTAAGAGAACCTGTTTAGAGGAACCCATTAAAGGCGCAGTTTAAATAGTACCAGAGAGATAAACCTCTAGTGTTTATTTTCTTATATTGTTCATTATATTATATTCTTTATTATATTCTATTGTTGTAATACAGAGAATATGTTTCTATTTAAAATTGTTATTTATTTTAAAATTAAAAATTTATTGTCGGTACTTGCAACAAACAAGTACCTTATACATAATAATACGTAGTAATAGTACTATGCATTACTGTGTTATTGCTATATATTAACAAACAAGTACTGTATACATAGTAATAGTACTTGCAGTAAACAAGTACTGTATACATAGTAATAGTACTTGAAACAAACAAGTACTGCATACATAGTAATAGTACTTGCAACAAACAAGTACTGTATACATAGTAACAGTACTTGCAACAAAGAAACTGGGTACATTGTTACGTCGTACGAGCGCAACAAAGTGTGGTTACGTTGGTTTCTCTCCAAACAGAGGAGAGAAACCTCAGCAGCGAGGAAGTGCATAAAAAATGTACTCACTGCGATACGTCTTGGGGCTCATCTTAAACAAAGACTTACCCTCAAATTTACTTTTAAAGTTGTATTGGCGAAGATCCAGAAATCTGATGTACCTTTTCGGAGCAGCCTGGGCGTGGATAAGAAGAACACATCCAAATCAACCATAATCGAACTACGCACTTTTGGTTTATTCGTCGCACACATGTTAAAGAGCCGTGGAAGAATGAACAATACGTGGCATACTCAAGATTAATTGAAACAGATAATTAATCTCGGTTTTTGGATACCTGCTGAAAATGCCATCGTTTAATCGGAACTGAATATGACAAATATTACAAAACAAATACATTAGAAGAGATGGAGTGTGAATGCATTTTTTAAGCGAGATCAACGTAGGAATATTATATTCATTGGCATGTATCTGCACAAATGCAGGGTCCTGTTAATTACAGTTGAAATTAAATTAAATGGTTATAAAAATAATTTTGTTATAAGTGAAAATAAAATTACGAGTACCTGTATTATTGAATAAAAATATTTGAAACCTGTAGACATGCCAATGATTATAATTCAATTAATTACAGGAAAAATTATATGGAAACATTAATTAAATGGGCATCAAAAGTTTAAGCACTTAAAAAGTGCATGTTCAAAATCAACTCACCATCTCTACGAACGAATGTAATTAAGAGTGAATTTAAGTCTAGAACAAATCATTACTCCCACGGCTTTGGCGCAAACGGATTATTTACGAGATTATTGAAGGGGCAAGGTAAACGGTTAACGTCGGAAGGTAATCCGAACGTACATACACTCGCGATTACTTATTATTTGAAGATAAGAACGTGGTAAAAAGTATACATTTGGCTCGGAAAGGTAATCCCGAAGCCAAAGTACTGTCGCGAATTGAACACTTTCTGGAAGAAATTACAAGTTAATTAATACAAAATATATACCAATCTTCAATCAAACCCACGTTGGCCCGAAGCCACCGCTTCGGGCCAACTGCAAACTGCAAACTTAGGATCAAACACAGATACAAGATCATCCTCAGACGATTCACCTCGGAAAAGTCTAGTTGCCCTGAAAAATAGGCGATAAAATTTAAATACATTACACGTAAAATTAATTTTTTTATTGTATTATTCATTTCATGATCATTGAGGAAATGCATACCATTTTGATTCAATTCATTACAGCATACTGTTAATTAATGAAGGCTTTAATAAGATTGAGGTGATTTGTAGTTAGTAATTTGTGCAATGATTTGATTCATTTTAAAAATCTTCCCCATATTTGGTTGTACTGTTGTGTTTAATGTTTATTACTAATATTTATAAGTAGGCAAATTCACATAAGAAATAATCAGGTGTATTGCGAATCAAACAACGTTAACAGCAAAGTGTACATTACTTGACAGCATCACATTCGAATGTTAGATGCATTTATGACATAAATGCATCTGTCATTCGAATGTGATGCTGTTACGTAACGTACACGTCACTGCTTAAGTTTTTTGATACGCAATACACCTGAATATGTGTAATCTTTACAAAATTTCAAAATCTTATATTTATTATGTTCCCATGGTCACACTTTTCACTTTTCGAAACTTGCAGCTATTCCAAGGCATTAAACTACCCCCCACCAGAAAGCCGTAGGATTTTTTTAATTATAAACAGTAGGGCGACATCATTTGCTCCCTGTGTTGCTGTAGCTGCTGCTGAGACATTACGTGAGTCTGCTGTAGCACATACTAGTTTTGCTGTAAAAGTTGAGGCTGCTGTTGAAAAACTTGCGATTGTTGCTGATGAATAACTTGGTGTTCCTGTTGCTGCATAACATGCGGTTGCTGTTGTTGGATAACTTGTAGATGCTGTTCTTGGATATCTTGAGGTTGCTGTTGTTGAAAAACTTGAGGCCGCTGTTGTTGGATAACTTGAGGTGTTGTTGCTAGATAACCTGAGGTTGCTGTTGTTGGATAACTGTTGCGTTATCCAACGCAACGCGAGGGGTCACCAATTTGTTACGATATTAATGCGAATAAGATCGAGACTAACATTTAACTTTTTATTTTTACAGTTCTCGTACAATTTTATGTCCAATTTATTTACAATCACTTTTTTATTTGCCCACTTTTTACCATTTGACCACTTTGGCCATTTTTTACCAAAATCAAACACAACAGTACTACAATTTTAATAGTAAACGCAATTATGGCGGATTTCAAAATTGGTAGCCATTTATTCAACATGGTATTATTAAGTTGAAACTTACCTTATTAATAGAGCTTAGATGTCGTCCCAGCGCCTTTAGAGAGAGGATCGCATACACTCGTTTCCCGATAATGAATGCAAGAGTCATGATTAGTTAATGGCCGGAACCGAATGTATGTGATCCTCTTAGGCCCAGTTGCATGATCGTGGATCATCCTTGATCGTGGTTCAGTTTCTGAGGATAGAATTGTATTAACAATTGTATCCTAGGTAACTGAACCATGGTCAAGGTTTATCCACGAAAGTACAACTGGGCCTTAGGCCCAGTTGTACAATCGTGGATCACCTTGACCATGATTCAGTTGACTAAGATACAATTGTTAATACAATGGTATCCTAGGTAACTAAACCATGGTCAAAGATGATCCACGATCGTACAACGGGGCTTTAGGCATATGCAGCGGAGATCTTCAACCATAGCAGGAAACGTTTCTGAAAACACAAGAAATCATTAAATATTGCTTGCCACGTGGATAAAAATGTTGTGAATGAATTAAAAAAATAGTTTAGTGGTGCCAATATTTTTAGAGATAGTGGGTTTTAAAGTTGACCCGAAACGCGCGTTCTCACGAATCAAGTGTAATTGATCGATTATAGTTGATCAACTAAAGTTGAATGAAAATTACAGTGAGAACCTTTGTTTCAATAGAGTTTATCAACTTTAAACAATACTTTTAATTTTTTCAAACTTTTTCAACGTTTGTTGATCAACTACAATCGATCAATTAAACTTGATTCGTGAGAACGCGCCTTTAGAAACAAACAACCCATTTTGTCTAAAAATATAGGAAAATTGAGAAAAATTGGGTGAAAAAATGTACATCGTTGTGACGCGAAATTATATAGCTATCAGATGATGTGCGACTTAATTGGCCCCTTTTCCAATTTACGATTTTTGGAGTCGACTGAAAAATCTTAAATACAAAAGTGGGTCAAGTCGCACATCATATGATAGCCCTGTGCATTCTCTTCACAACCATGTGCAATATTTGTTTTAAATTGATAAATATTTATTAAGTACTTATACAGGGTGTCAATTTGAAATGTTACTATTGACTTTTTTAAAGAACAAATTTTTATTTTTAAAATCCATTTCATTAAAACCATTTGGGCGGTTTAAATGGGGAACCAAAAAGGCGTTGGTAGTTTTGATAACGTGTCAAAGTGTTCAATCAATTAATTTAAATTTAAAATGTTTTTTATAAATGTTGGAAATGGTTTCCATTGCTTTCTATACAAAAGTACAGCCATAAACCAAAAGCAGGCAGCATTTATGTTTGAAAAACAATGAAAACTGTCTCTAACATTTATTGCAACACGTTAATTGAACACTTTAGCACTTTATTTGCACTTAATTCTGAAGCTAGTTTAGGGAGAGAGGGTAATATTTCACATTAAATTAGTATGGTTTTTAACACCAGCTTCGAAAACTGCTTCGACTTGTTTTTTGTTTCTTTGAAAATAACTTAAATTCTGTTAATATGAATTGTTTTTTTAATTTTTATTATTTATTTCTTCCTAAACTAATCGACTAAAATATTTTTTATCACGCCTCTAGATTATGTTTTTTCTAACCTTAGGGTGTCATTTGGAATTTTAAAGTAAGGGTGGCTATGGAGGAGGGGGTAACACATAAAATTTATTTGATGTTGTTTTTAAACTTCCCCCTCGAAAAATCAATTAACAAGTTTTTTTTTAATCAAGTAATCTTGAATTTAAAAGTTATTGAAATTGGCTAGTATTGAAATGTACACCCGGTATAATTTTCAAATAATTCTAGTTGCAATTTGAAATGTACAATAACATTTCTGCGTCATTTCGTTTTTTATTACACTTTTATTAATTATTTTAGATGTTTTTGTTTGTTTTTTATAACACTTTTAATAAGGATTTTAGATGGATTAGAAAATGAAGTAATAAAATAATAATATTTATTAAGTACTTATACAGGGTGTCAATTTCAAAAGTTACCATTGACTTTTTCAAAGAAAACATTTCTTATTTTAAAATCACTTAAAACCATTTGGGCGGTTTGAATGGGGAATCAAAAAGGCGCAGGTTGATAAAGTGCAGAGTGGTTCAATCAATTAATTTCAATTTAACATGTTTTTAATAAATGTTGGAAATGGTTTCCATTGTTTTCTATACAAAAGTACAGCCATAAACAAAAAGCAGGCAGCATTTATGTTTAGAAACAATGAAAACTGTCTCCAACATTTATTGTAACACATTAATTGAACACTTTAGCACTTTATTTGCACTTAATTCCGAAACTAGTTTAGGGAGAAAGGGTAATATTTCACATTCAATTAGTATGGTTTTTAACACCAGCTTCGAAAACTGCTTCGACTTGTTTTTTGTTTCTTTGAAAATAACTTAAATTCGGTTAATATGAATTGTTTTTTTAATTTTTATTATTTATTTCTTCCTAAACTAATCGACTAAAATATTTTTTATCACGCCTCTAGATTATGTTTTTTCTAACCTTAGGGTGTCATTTGGAATTTTAAAGTAAGGGTGGCTATGGAGGAGGGGGTAACACATAAAATTTATTTGACGTTGTTTTTAAACTTCCCCCTCGAAAAATCAATTAACAAGTTTTTTTTTAATCAAGTAATCTTGAATTTAAAAGTTATTGAAATTGGCTAGTTTTGAAATGTACACCCGGTATAATTTTCAAATAATTCTAGTTGCAATTTGAAATGTACAATAACATTTCTGCGTCATTTCGTTTTTTATTACACTTTTATTAATTATTTTAGATGTTTTTGTTTGTTTTTTATAACACTTTTAATAAGTATTTTAGATGGATTAGAAAATGAAGTAATAAAATAATAATATTTATTAAGTACTTATACAGGGTGTCAATTTCAAAAGTTACCATTGACTTTTTCAAAGAAAACATTTCTTATTTTAAAATCACTTAAAACCATTTGGGCGGTTTGAATGGGGAATCAAAAAGGCGCAGGTAGTGTTGATAAAGTGCAGAGTGGTTCAATCAATTAATTTCAATTTAACATGTTTTTAATAAATGTTGGAAATGGTTTCCATTGTTTTCTATACAAAAGTACAGCCATAAACAAAAAGCAGGCAGCATTTATGTTTAAAAAACAATGAAAACTGTCTCTAACATTTATTGCAACACGTTAATTGAACACTTTAGCACTTTATTTGCACTTAATTCCGAAACTAGTTTAGGGAGAGGGGGTAATATTTTACATTAAATTAGTATGGTTTTTAACACCAGCTTCGAAAACTGCTTCGACTTGTTTTTTTGTTTCTTTGACAGTAAATTAAATTCGGTTAATTTTTTTTTTCCAGAACTAATCAACAAAAAGCTTTTATATCACGCCTCTGGATTAGGTTTTTCTAAGCTTTAGGGTGCCATTTGAAATTTCAAAGTAATGGTGGCTAGGGAGGAGGGGGTAACACTTAAAAGTGGACTTGATGTTTTTAAACTTCCCCCTCGAAAAATCAATTATCAAGTTTGTTTTTTAATCAAGTTGACTTAAATTCAAAAGTTATTGATATTGGCTAATTTTGAAATGTACACCCGGTATAATTTTCAAATAATTGTAGTTGCAATTTGAAATGTACAATAACATTACTGCGATTTTTTGTTTGTTTCTTTTTAAACTTTTATTAAGTATTTTAAATGCATTAAAAAATAAATTCAAATAATAATAATATTGATTAGGTACTTATACAGGGTGTCAATTGTAAAAGTTACCATCGACTAGTTTTGAAATGTACGCCTGGTATAATTTTCAAATAATTCTAGATGCAATTTCAAATGATCAATAACATATCTGCGTTTTTTTTTTAGTTTGTTTTTTATTACACTTTTATTAAGAAATTTAGATGCATTAGAAAATGAAGTAACAAAGTAATAATATTTATTAAGTACCTATACAGGGTGACAATTTGAAAAGTTACCATCGACTTTTTCAAAGAACGCATTTTTATTTTTAAAATCAATTTCATATGTTCAATAACATTTCTGCGTTTTTGTTTGTTTTTTATTACACTTTTATTAAGAATTTTAGATGCATTAGAAAATTAAGTAACAAAATAATAATATTTATTAAGTACCTTTAAAAAGGTGTCAATTTGAAAAGTTGCCATCGACTTTTTCAAAGAACACATTTTTATTTTTAAAATCACTTAAAACCATTTGGGCGATTTGAATGGGGAACTAAAAAGGCATACATAGTGTTGATAAAATGCAAAAGTGTGCAATCAATTAATTTCAATTTAACATGTTTTTAATAAATGTTGGAAATGGTTTGCATTGTTTTCCAAACAAAAGTACAGCCATAAACAAAAAGCAGGCAGCATTTATGTTTAAAAAACAATGAAAACTATTTCCAACATTTGAGCCATTGATTTTGAAAGTGGGTCAAGTCCATTTTTTTTGTTTTTAATTCAGATAACTCCAGAAATACGCAAGGAATGTTGTCCTTTGTATATATTATTGGAGTTTTCTCAATTTAAAAAAAAGGACTTTTACCACTTTCAAATTCAACGGCTCATTTATTCTAACACGTTAATTGAGCACTTCATATGCACTTAATTTCGAAACTAGTTCACCAAATTTATTAACCAATAGTAAACTAGCCAATAGTTAGTTATTGTATTGATAATGACTTGAAAACATTTTTCAAGAGCTTTGCAACGTTGTATCACAACTAAGGGTATGCCATTTAAATATTTTACTTGGTGGTATCTTAAAGGGGGGGGGGGGGTGGAAGGGAGTCGATACTACCTACGGCAATTTAATCCCTCCCCCTTCGAACCACCCAAACGGTATTGAGTGATTTTAGAAATAAAAATGTTTTTTGAAAAAAGTCGAGGGTAACATTTCAAATTGACACCCTGTATAATAATTAAAACATAAGAAATCAGATAATCGGTCTACTTTAAAAAAAATATATATATATATATATATATATATATATATATTTTCAATACATATTACGAATTTTACCCAAGTGTTTTGCAATTTGAGTAAATATTTCATAATTTTTTGATATTTTTTAATACCATATTAGATGTTTGAGATGTGGTATTGATTAGAAATTAAATAAATCACGACATTACTATAATGTTGATGATTTACTTATGCTTAGTTATAAAATCCGGGGTAATGTATAATTTTTTTAATTGAATTTACATGCAAATGCATGTTTATACGGGTACAAATCTGCATCTAATATGCAGAAATGATTTCATAAGCGTTTATGACCCGCTGTGTAATATAATATCGAAGCCGGATCATATACCTAAGTTTTTGCAAGATGACTAACCTTTTAATGCGCCAAGGACCTCGCGCAAGTCGCAAGCGTGAGTCTCACCTCGCTCACTCTCCGACCTTGTTCTCGCCGCCATGACATCGTGTCGTCACGGATCCTGGCGAACCCGGAAAACCGACGAGAACCCATTTTCCCGCAAAATCCTGTAGGGACGTCCGCAAGAAACCCGTCCCGGGTGCAGGTACCTCCCGGCAGCCGACTCCCCAAAATTCGTCCCGGTCGAAGCCCTTATCCCTAAAGGAAACAGGGAGGGCGTCGAGTGCATGTTCCCTTTCTGAAAATACGAGATTTACTAAACCTTAGGCCCTTGAGGGATGGAGAGACGGAAGGAGATTGCGAAAATTGATTGCGCACGCAGCCACTTGTGCTACTTAAGATGGCCCTGGGCAATTTGGAGCTATTTTTAGATATACTTTTTTTAAATTTGCATATTATAATTACATGGGAAATGAAAATACTGATTTATGCAAACTTCCAATAATGATTGCGGGTTTATTAATTGCCAGAATGGTACCCAATTACACATTTAGGTTCTAAATTGTATGGCGAAAAGTACTGTCATGCCCAATTTTGTGGAGCAACCCCCTGGATGCGACATCAACCCCTAACGCGTTTTAATTATTTATGGCGTTATTTAACAAGATATCGCTATAAAAACTTACACACATATAGTTGAACATATAACTTAGATTATAGTTATATTCGTTTTGCATATAAAAGAACGGTTTAATGTACCTACTACCCCCAACACCCCCATTACGTTCCACTCATTTGGGCTGTAATAGAAATCATACACACTCCATATATCAATAAAGTTATCATTAAACCCCTTCTGCTTGTACTTTTTGGCCCTCAAAGCCCTCAAACATCCCTTAATAATGTAGCACCCTTTAAACACCTACCCTCCTAATCATACAAAATATGCACCGAATTGAATGTATTTACGCCATGTAAACAAGTCGCCTGTATATTCATTGTTAAAAAAACGTACGGCAAATGTACGATTCGTGGAATAAATACAGGGTGTACCACGTAAAGTCGAAATCAGGAGAGATGTGCCATGATTCATTATAAATGAATGTTTAATGCAGGAATATATCGGTGTCGCTATATTACCCTAAACCGCTGAGGTAAAGTGAGAGAGTAAATGTTCGATACGTCTGCTGTACGTTTTAAATGAAACCCATGAAAACGTATGTCTTATGTTAATTCATTGCATCTGTCAGTGTCACTGTTAACACGTTAGCAGAATGTCTGAGTTAAAATTAAAAGTTAAATTTTTAACAAATCGTTAAAAAGCCAATCGCAAATCATAGTAATGAATGTGCCTAATTATTTTAACATGGAACGTGATCGAAATGGACCAGTTTTACCTCTTACATCAATAATTCAGGTTAATATAAAATACTATTGATTTATGCAAGCCATATAATTAAGCCGTTATATTTAAATTTAGTGTGTCAAGCTTAACAAAGTTGTTACATTCGCTCGAGTTTCAATATAAGATCGATATTGGCCGAAGAAGACTTCTTGAAGAAGAATATGTAAGCAACAAGACGTGCAAGATTTCTGAGGGAATATTTTCATAATAAAAATGGCACAAATTATGATCCAGTTTTTCTTGACAAAACGTGGATATTTAGTCGCGGGTCATCATATCGAACGTGCCATGATCAAGATAAAAAAAAGTACGAGAAAGAAACAAATTGGTGAAGGAAAATGATAAGCTAACTTAGTTCATTATGTTATTATGTTTATTATGGTCATTATGTTTATTAATAAATGAAATAATTATTTAATTTGAAAGATGGATTTATTCCCAATTCATTGCTGATATTTTTGTCAAAATGTAAAACTGCAGATTGTCATTGACAATATGAACACAGAATTGTTCCAAAAATGGTTTGTGAACCAACTCTTGCCCAATTTTGTTTTAAATGTTTCAAAAAATAAATGTCAACGTGACGTTTATCATTATAATTATTGTTTTCGCCGAACATCAGCGACCCTATTAGTCAATGCCGGAGCGAATCTTACAAATTTGAAGTGGCTGGCGCTCGTCAACAGTTGCAGAAGGGTACCTTGAAGACAGTGTCAACAATAAAATTATGATTGCTAAGCAGATGATGGGGGACAACTCGAAGAAAATATCTCATTCTTCGGTGTCAACCACATCAATCCATACTGCTCCTCCTAACGTTCATTTAACCAATTGTGACTCTTGTACAATTCATATAACATTATAAAACTTGTTAAAATAAAATCTGTTGATAACAAACTTTTTTTAATCTTAGAGTGTGGTAAGAAATTTGAAGTGCAGCATGATTTCTTGCCGCACTAAGTGCTGTAAGTGACATTTTCAATGTTTGTTTAGAATGTTATGTTGACATTTCGACACAACCGTAGAAAAATGATATTGTAGTAATAATATGTATTGTAATAATAATATTGTAAATAATATTATTACTGTGAAGCTCTAATACCTCGTAAGCAGTGTTACCAGATAAACGATAATTTGTTTATCGACAACAAGAGTACGATAATGACAAAATGTACAATTGTAGGAGTAGTGGCTGTCGACGGTTTGTTTTATTTCTTCCCACGTTTTTCTGTTGGATATTGGAGGTGGAAAAACTTTACTGACGATATAAAGGTGACAAATAATGAAATATAGACGAAGAATTCTCTCCGGCATAATTACCAGTTATTTCTATCTGTGGTTGTTGTATTAAGTACTTACTGGTATTTATTTTAATTTAATTTTATTATTCATTTCTATCGCCTGATTAGTTTCGGTTAAAAAAATTATAAAAATTATATTCAGTTCAGTGAACTGTAAGTAAATACATCTAAAATAATCAAATTTTGCGATTTATTTATTAAAATTAAATGTACAATAAATTATTATTACCTCTTTACGTACTTATGCACCCATAACCTACACAGCAAAATTATAGCATTGTAGATTTGATATTGACGCGATACAAATGTACTAATTCGTAGGCCTAATTGGCCGGGCGCATTTTTGCCTACTGGGCCATGAAAATCAAAGATTAAAAAATTGAATGGTGGTACACCCTCTATACAGGGTTATTCAGGACATCTCTGACCATTTCTAGTAATCATTCATCCTCCTACTTAACTAAAATTATGTTCATTTAACTTTTCTTCTCAGAATGACATCACTTGTCAATTCCAAGGTTACGATCCGTGGAATATATACAGGGTGTACCACGCATCGTGCTCATGAGAATCTAATAAACGACAAAAGATAGAGAATTGGTTAAAAGAGACAAAATAACCTAGAAACCAGGGCCTACTGGGCCACAAAAATCAAAGATTAAAAAATTGAATAGTGGTACACCCTCTATACAGGGTGATTCAGGACATCTCTGACCATCTCTGAACAATTCCAGTAATCATTCATCGTCCTCCTTAGCTAAAATTAATCGGACTTATGTTCATTTTACTTTTCCTCTCAGAATTACGTCACTTTTCAATTCCAAGGTTACGATCCGTCAAATATATACAGGGTGTACCACGCATCGTGCTCATAAGAATCTAATAAACTACAGAAGATAGAGAATTGGCCAAAAGAGACCATATAACTTTGAAACCATGGCCTACTGGGCCATGAAAATCAAAGATTAAAAAATTGAATGGTGGTACACCCTCTATACAGGGAGATTCAGGACATCTCTGACCATCGCTCACCATTTCTGGTAATCATTCATCCTCCTCCTTAACTAAAATTAATCGGACCTATGTTCATTTAACTTTTCTTCTCTGAATTACATCACTTTTGAATTCCAAGGTTACGATCCGTGGAATATATACAGGGTGTACCACGCATCGTGTTCATGAGAATCTAATAAGCGACAAAAGATAGAGAATTGGTTAAAAGAGACAAAATAACCTAGAAACCAGGGCCTACTGGGCCACGAAAATCAAAGATTAAAAAATTTAATGGTGGTACCCCCTTTATACAGGGTGATTCAGGACATCTCTGACCATCTCTGACCATTTCTAGTAATCATTCATCCTCCTCCTTAACTAAAATTAATCGGACTTATGTTCATTTAACTTTTCCTCTTAGAATTATCACTTTTCAATTCCCAGGTTACGATACGTAGAATACATGCAGGGTGTACCATGCATCGTGCTCATGACAATCTAATAAACGACAAGATATAGAGAATTGGTTAAAAGGGACAAAATAAGATAGAAAAGAGGACCTACTGGGCCACGAATATCAAAGATTAAAAAATTTAAAGGTGGTACATCCTCTATACAGGGTGTTCAAAGTTATCGGGCCCCCATTGCTAACTTTGTTATTATTGAAGTTACATAGTCGCTTAAATTAGCAAACAGGTAGTATTTTTTCTGGCGATTATGATAGTGAAATTAGAAAAACAAGAGAACATCAAATTTTCGACATCCTCTATACAGGGTGTTCAAAGTTATCGGACCCCCATTGCTAACTTTGTTATTATTGAACTTACAAAGTCGGTTAAAGTAGCAAACAAGTACTATTTTTTCTGGCGATTAAGATAGTGAAATCAGAAAAACAAGGGAACATCAGATTTTCGAGTTATTCGAAGAATCAACTTTTTTTTTTACCTTGGTATAGGTATCAAAGTAACTTAACCAGGTATATTATTACATATTTTTAAAGATATTTTAAGCAAACAATAATTAATGTTAATACACTACCACCCTAAAGTTAAAAATACACAAGTAATACACACTTAAAAGTTTTTTTTATTCAAGGAGATTCAAAGGAAATGATAGAAATCATGTTTTACATGATTACATGAATAAATAGCAGATGTTAAATTGACGTATAACAAAGTTTTATTAAAAATAAACGCATGTCTACTGCAATAAACGTTCAAAACCCCACCTTCTATCTCAAAACATTTTAGAGCTCTCCTTATAATACCATGTGTAGCTTTTAGAATAGTTTTCACATTTTGATATAGATTTTTCCTCCTCTTTCACATCACCTCAAAGATAACAATCTTTAGGATTACAAAGCTTCTATGTTACAAAACTCTAAAGACCGAAAAAATCCGTTGATATAAAAACTTTGAAGCCGCTTAAATAATGCTTTTTTAAGTTTAAGCTTTTATTCATAATTACCAGTTATACAGGGTGTTAATACTAAGTTGTAATACCCGAAAATGGCAGTTAGAACTCATTGAAGATTGCCAATTCATTGGCTCTTCTTACTAACTTTCTATGGACTAACAAATGAGGTCCAATTTAAGCATTTTCAGATAACTTTAATAATACATTTTATGTCCTCTCTAAAATAAAGTTGACTCTAGCTAATGCCGTACTATGGTTTAAAGTGGCTTTAAACTAATGCAGACTTTATTGCCATTATGAAACCAAGTTCACTTTAATATTAAGTTGACTTTAGCAGTTACAGTAGTATGGCTTGAAGTAACTTTAAAGTAAAGCTGTCTTTATTGTCATTATTAAACCAAATTGATTCAAAATTAGGTTGACTTTAGCTGTTTCAGTAGTATGGCTTGAAGTAACATTTAACTAAAGCTGACTTTATTGTGATTATGATTAATGCTGATTTTTTTCTATAATTATTAGAATAATAGTAAAAAGAATTCAAAATACCTCAATATTTGGCGCAACTTTCTTATACTGTACTAAAGTAGCAATAGTTCCACTTGAATCTTTAATAGCCCAAAATAAAGTAGTAAATTTCAGTAGTATGGCTTAAAGTAACTTTAAACTAAACCTAACTTTTCCATTAGAAACCAAGTTGATTCAATATTATGTTGACTTTAGCAGTTTCAGTAGTATGACTTAAAGTAACTAAAACATTAAACTAAAGCTGACTTTATTGTGATTATGAAACCAAGTAGACTTCAAAATTAAGAGTAGACTGGCTGCTTGAGTAGTATGGATTAAACTCTAAACTAATATGTCGTAAGTGACATTATGCAACCAAATTGACTTCAAAATTAAGTAGACATTAGCTCTTTCAGTAGTATGGCTTAAAGTAGCTTTAAACTAAAGCTAACTTTTCCATTAGAAACCAAATTGATTCAATATTGTGTTGACTTTAGCTGTTTCAGTGGTACGATTTAAAGTAACTAAAACTTTAAACTAATGCTGACTTTATTGTCATTATGAAACCAAGTAGACTTCAAACTTAAGTAGACTAGCTGTTTGAAAGGTATGGCTTAAAGTAATTTTAAACATAGCTGTCTTTGTTCTCATTATGTAACCAAATTGACTTCAAAATTAAGTTGACTTTAGCTGTTTCAAAAGTACGGCTTGAAGTAACTTTAAAGTAAAGGTGTCTTTATTGTCATTATGAAGACAAATTGATTTAAAATTAGGTTGACTTTAGCTGTTTCAGTAGTATGGCTTGAAGTAACATTTAACTAAAGCTGACTTTATTGTCATTATGATTTATGCTGATTTTTTTTTGTATAATTATTATTACTAGAATAATAGTAAGAAGAATTCAAAATACCTCAATATTTGGCGCAACTTTCTTATACTGAGCTAAAGTATCAACGGTTCCACTTGAATCTTTAATAGCCCAAAATAAAGTAGTAAATTTCAGTAGTATGGCTTAAAGTAACTTTAAACTAAAGCTAACTTTTCCATTAGAAACCAAGTTGATTCAATATTATGTTTACTTTAGCAGTTTCAGTAGTATGACTTAAAGTAACTAAAACTTTAAACTAAACCAGACTATATTGTCATTATAAAACCAAGTAGGCTTAAAAATTAAGAGTAGACTAGCTGTTTGTGAAACTAGCTGATTAGCTATGTTAATTGAGTACTATGGGTTAAACTTTAAATTAATATGTCTTAATTGACATTATGCAACCAAATTGACTTCAAAATTAAGTAGGCTTTAGCTGTTTCGGTGGTACCATTTAAAGTAACTAAAACTTGAACTAATGCTGACTTTATTGTCATTATGAAAACAAGTAGATTTCAAAATTAAGTAGACTAGCTGTTTCAGTAGTATGGGTTAAACTGAAAATTAAATAGGCTTTATACTTTCTTGCGTGGACAAATACTCTATCTAAAACATTTATACAATAAATAATAATTATTTAAACCATTTTTAGGCTAATTTTAAAATTAACCTTCCAACGACATAAAAAAACATTTTACCAATTCATAGGCTCTTGTTACTAACTTTCTATTGACTAACAAATAAAGTCCAATTTAAGCATTTGCAGATAACTTTAATAATAAACTTTATGTCCACTCTAAAATTAAGTTGACTCTAGCTAATGCTCTGGAATGGTTTAAAGTGGCTTTAAACTAATGCAGACTTTATTGCCATTATGAAACCAAGTTGACTTTAAAATTAAGTTGACTTTAGCAGTTTCAGTAGTATTGCTTGAAGTAACTTTAAAGTAAAGCTGTCTTGATTGTCATATTAAATCAAATTGATTCAAAACCTCAATATTTGGCGCAACTTTCTTATACTGAGCTAAAGTATCAACAGTTCCACTTGAATCTTTAATAGCCCAAAATAAAGTAGTACATTTCAGTAGTATGGCTTTAAGTAACTTTAAACTAAAGCTAACTTTTCCATTAGAAACCAAGTTGATTTAATATTATGTTGACTTTAGCAGTTTCAGTAGTATAACTTAAAGTAACTAAAACTTTAAACTAAACCTGACTATATTGTCATTATGAAATCAAGTAGACTTCAAAATAAGGAGTAGACTAGCTGTTTGTGAAACTAGCTGATTAGCTATGTTAATTGAGTACTATGGGTTAATCTTTAAATTAATATGTTGTATGTTGTATGTATTAATATGTGTATTTAAAATTAACTTTACAATGACCAAAAAATTCATTATGCCAATTCATAGGCTCTCGTTACTAACTTTCTATTGACTAACAAATTAAGTACAATTGAAGCATTTGCAGATAACTTTAATAAACTTTATGTCCACTCGAAAATTAGGCTGACTCTAGCTACGCCGTATATAGTTTAAAGTGGTTTAAAAACTAATGCAGACTTCGTTGCCATTATGAAACCAAGTTGAGTTTAAAATTAAGTTGACTTCAGAAGTTTCAGTAGTATTGCTTCAAGTAACTTTAAAGTAAAGCTGTATTTATTGTCATTATGAAACCAAATTGATTCAAAATTAGGTTGACTTTAGCTGTTTCAGTAGTATGGCTTGAAGTAACATTTCTCTAAAGCTGACTTTATTGTCATTATGGTTTATGTTGATTTTTTTCTATAATTATTATTACTAGAATAATAGTAAGAAGAATTCAAAATACCTCAATATTTGGCGCAACTTTCTTATACTGAGCTAAAGTATCAACAGTTCCACTTGAATCTTTAATAGCCCAAAATAAAGTAGTAAATTTCAGTAGTATGGCTTAAAGTAACTTTAAACTAAAGCTAACTTTTCCATTAGAAACCAAGTTGATTCAATATTATGTTTACTTTAGCAGTTTCAGTAGTATGACTTAAAGTAACTAAAACTTTAAACTAAACCTGACTGTATTGTCATTATGAAATCAAGAAGACTTCAAAATTAAGAGCTGTTTGTGAAACTAGCTGATTAACTATGTTAATTGAGTACTATGGGTTAAACTTTAAATTAATATGTCTTAATTGACATTATGCAACCAAATTGACTTCAAAATTAGGTAGACTTTGGCTGTTTCAGTGGTACGATTTAAGGTAACTAAAACTTTAAACTAATGCTGACTTTATTTTTATTATGAAACCAAGTAGACTTCAAACTTAAGTAGACTAACAGTTTGAGAAGCATGGCTTAAAGTAAATTTAAACAAAGCTGTCTTTATTCTCATTATGAAACCAAATTGCCTATAAAATTAAGTTTATTTTAGCTGTTTTAGTAGTATGGCTTGCAGTAGTTTTAAACTTCAATTCTTAAATCATCAACATAAAAAATACACATTGGTTTTGTTAACTTTTAATTGCAATTTGCACTAGTCTGCCTTGAATAAGCTCAAATTAGCTCTGTACAAATTCTGCACCACGTACTAGTACTAAACACATCGAAGCTAATGATACGAGTCGATGGCCCACAACCGTCCCACGAGCCCCGAAATTTTTCCCCTCACCAGCGGCCTAATTACGCCGCTAATACCTTAATGGCGTTAAACATACGTGGTATTAAATGGCCGCAAATCGATCCAAATAGTAGGAGCGTTAATTGAGTTAATTTCATCGGTGCATTACGGCGATAATTATCCAGGAATCTGTCATGCAGAGGAGCGTCGACGGCGACGAACAGCGACGCCGCGCTCAGTAATTGGACGGCGTCCCGACGCCGCGGATTATTTTAATAGCGAACGATGGAAAACCGGCGCTGCTCGGAAAATGCAATGTCGCTAATTGAGTGTTTGCACGTTTCACGTTTGTTAAGCCGGGTCATCATGCGGGCTTGCGTTTTATTTGGTCGGTTCACCTTAATAAAATACGGGATGGAATTGTGCACGAAAAAATATGAGTGAAATATCACTTCAATATCCATAGGAATGGATAAGGTAAAAAATTATAAATAATATTGCGATCAAATCTCGTGCAAGAAATACTGAGCGAATCAGAATGGTGGTCGTGTTTTTGGATTCCCCGCAAATAAACTTTTATAGTGTTGGCAGTTCTGCATTATATATAGAAACAATTGATTTAGAATCCGTCTCGCATTTTTTATTTATAATATTTTTCGTTCCATTGTTGAAGTGAAATTATAAGAATTTGCTTCAATAGAAAGGGTTATGTAATTTCAATATTTTCAAAATCAGAGTAGGTACTCACATGATAATTTTGTGTTTTTGTTTATATTATTTTCAATGTAGCATCATTAATTTGCAAACAGCGTTTTTGTGACTCTTTTACTTAATAAATGTTGATCAAATAAAAAATGACCATCCCCATCCAAAATAAATTCCCACTTGTGGAATCCCAGACATTAACTCAGCCCATGTGGAAGCGCAAGGCAGTACATTTGTTCTTAATTGCCCCTCTAGTCTGTGATGATGTACTGCCAGGGAGTTGCCAATAGTTTCAGCAACTGGTAGCTTCCTGAACGTGCAGCGCATCCTCAGCGTTTAATGATAAGTAATGTACAGGTCCTGGCCACTGGTTGCTTGGGGGGGGACACATCCTTGGTGAGGATCGAGGATGGACGTTTGGCACAGAAACGAGGCGCAATTCTCGCAGTTATTAAACCGGAAGCGCATTATTCCCGCGGGAATTATAGGTGTGTTGACCAGCTTTTACGCTTATTAAAGCCGTATTTTGTGTATGCGCAAGGTAATTGTGTTGCGGAATAAATGGCAATATGAATTTATTACGATGCATATTCTGTTAGCCACTGCGTAACAGAATTATGGTTTTGGATACTAAAATTATTAAATTATAAAGACTGATATGATGAATTATAATGTGTAATCTAATGTGTAATAAATGTACATCATTTAGAAATTAAAAAGCAAATTCCAAAATTCAAAAGTTTATATGTAGGTAATTTATTTCATTTTAAACATTATATTGGCAATAATCAAAACACAATTCAAGAATATTAATACTTACTACTACTAACTGATATTCAGAGATTGCCCTGATTATGACCCAATTTTCTTCCATATATGTATTTTGCATATGTTTGTTGAAATAAAGTTTGTTTATTATTATTATTATTATTATTATTATTATTATTATTATATTATTATCATTATTATAATTATTATTAAGCATATGAAAATCTCAGCAAAAAGAATTCGTCTAATCCGTACTCTAGTACAGTGCGAGTGAACAAGTTTTCATATGGACCTCCTCATACAGAGCGTTCGAGAAAGTGATGTCAACTTTTCGAACTAATTCCAAGAAAATAATAACAAATTATGTCATTTAAAAAAAATTGTTATTTGCTTGTATCCAGCGTATCTTAAATGAATCATAGATTAAAATTTCCGAAAATTCAAGAGAAATTACGATTAATTTCGAACTACCAAAGTTTTTTTTAATATTTAATAACGTCTCATAAACCTACATTCAAATATCCTAAAACAATTATAACTAAATTTTGACGCTATGGTTCCTTTCGTGATACTTCTAAAGATTGTATGTATAAAGTCTATGTAGTTATCGTGAAATGCATAGAATTACTTCAAAATGTAAGTTTCCGCAAAATCCACGAAAATCCACAAATCCACAAAATCACAAATCACAAATCAAGATTCAGATTCTGAAAATTCAGATCAGAAGATTCAGATTCTGAAAATTAAATGTTCAATAAAATCCAGAAAGTTGTTATAAAAACAATAAAGTTAGAATAAAAATTCATTAAAAATCAAATTAAAATTATCCTAATCATTCATGAAATCATAACAAAGCATGAAATAATTATAAAATTCTTGACAATTACAAAATTCATATAACCAAAACAAAGAATAATAAAAAGTTTATATAACTAAGTAAGTAAACTTAATTTTCGTGAACTTAATATAAAAATTCCTTTGAATATTCAACCACACATGAAATTACCAGAAATTTTAACAAAATTATCATAAAAAACACATGAAAACTGTGACAGGTGAAGTTAGCATAAAATCGATGAATTAATCATAAAACCGATGACATTTACGGAGTTTATATCAAGATTTCAAACATAAATGACAAACATTTCTATGAAAATTTTAAAACAGAACATACAATGTAATGTTCCTGATTTCTGAACTTTGACAATATATAACTTTAGAACTTGACGAACTTTGACAATAATTTATGAACTCTAGAAATTCCAATTAAGTGATTCGAAATACGAAAGTTTTGTTTCCATAAAGTTATATTTAAATTTCCTATGGGAACTATGAACAAAAATAATAAAATTTGAATAGTATTTACGAAAACAACACAACATTTTCTTAAATAAATCATAGATATTAAAATTTCTGAAAATTCAAGAGAAATTCCGATTGATTTCGAAGTACCAAGTTTTTTTTTAATTCAATAACGTCTTATAAACCTATATTCAAATATCCTAAAACAATGATCACTAAATTTTAACGTTGCGGCTATTTTTGTGAATCTTCTGAAGATTCAATATTTATAATTATGTTATTGAATTTTCCGCAGATTGTATATTTATAATTCTTTTATTAAATTTTCCGAAGATTCTATATTTATAATTTGTTTATTGAATTTTCAGAAAATTACAAAACGAAAATCCATAATATTTGAAGAAAATAACAATGAAATTATCATAAAATTAATGAAAATTACAAAAAAAACCTATATGTATAAAGTCTATGTAGTAATAAAGTCATAGAATTACTTCAAAATGTAAGTTGCCACAAAATCCACGAAAATCCACAAATGGCAAATCCAGATTCAGATTCTGAAAATTCAGATCAGAAGATTTAAATTCTGAAAATTCAGATCAGAAGATTCAGATTCTGAAAATTCAGATCAGAAGATTCAGATTCTGAAAATTCAGATCAGGTGATTCAGATTCTGAAAATTCAGATCAGTAGATTCAGATTCTGAACGTTCAGATCAGAAGATTCATTTTCTGAAAATTAAATTCTCAATAAAATCCATAAAGTTGTTATAAAAACAATAAAGTTAGAATAAAAATTCAGTAAAAATCAAATTAAAATTATCATAATCATTCCTGAAACCATAACAAAGCTTGAAATAATTATAAAATTCTTGACAATTACTAAATTCATATAAGCAAAATAAAGAATAATAATAAGTTTATGTAACTAAGTAAGTACTAATAACAAAAACTTAATTTTCATTAACTTTATATAGAAATTCCATTGAATTTTCAACCACACATGAAATTTCCAGAAAAATTAACAAAGTTATCATAAAAAACACATGAAAACTTTGACAAGTGAAGTTAGTATAAAATCATTGAATAATTCATAAAACCGATGACATTTACCAAGTTTATATCAAGATTTCAAACATAAATTACAAAAATTTCTTTGAAAATTTTAAAACATAAAATATACAATGTAATGTTCCCGATTTCTGAACTTTGACAATATAGAACTTGACGAACTTTGACAATCATTTATGGACTCTCTAGAAATTCCAATTAAGTAATTCGAAATACGAAAGTTTTGTTCCCATAAACTTATATTATATTTTCTATGGTAACTATAAACAAAAATAATAAAATTTGAATAGTTTTTACAAAAACAACACAAAATTTTCTTAAATGAATCCGAGATATTAAAATTTCAGAGAATTCAAAAGAAATTCCGATTAATTTACTATATCTAAATTTTCAAGTTTTCACTCTACGAAAGTAGTGCAATTAAAATATTCATGTACAAGAAATAATATAATATACAGGGTGATTTATAATAGGTGTAAAAAACTTTGCTAACTTGTTCGGGAAGTAATTTTATGATAAAAATGTCATATGGACATAGGTCATATTCCCATTAGTTACAGAATAAGAACAATGTAAATAAAGTAATACAAAAATCAGTCATGCCTTGGAATTGCTGAAACAAACATATATGCAAATTTGAATTTAAAGTAATAAAATTTAAATCTGTTCTAGTTCAGTAACTAATGGGAATATGAGTTATGTCCATACGTCATTTTTATCTTAAAATTGCTTCAAGTTTACTAAAGTTTTTTGCACCTATTATAAATCACCCTGTATACAATATGCCCAGAGTTTGTCCCATAGAGGGATTTTTGAATGTGCGAAATTTTCAATACAAGTGTAGCAAGCAACTCATCAGCGATAGTAATTAGCCATAGCAACATAAATAGAATTGTGGAAAATAGGCCAGAATAGGAATTAGAAATAGGTTATGTAAATAAAATAATAATAATATTTACGGAAATGGCAAACACATTTAAAATCTGAATAAAACTTTGATTGATTTTATTTTATTTGCTATATATTTTTTAAACTCTGATTTTTGAATGTGCGATTTTTTTAATACAATTTCCAAGTGTAGCAAGCAACTCCTCAGCGACAGTAATTAGCCATAGCAACATAAAAAGGCATGTGGAAAATAGGCCAGAATAGGAAATAGAAATATGTTATGTAAATAAAATAATAATATTTACGGAAATAGCAAACACATTTGAAATCTGAATAAAAGTTTGATTGTTTTCATTTTATTTGCTACATTTTTTTAAACTCTCATAATCTAGATCTACATAATGCAAATGAGTTCCTTTTTTAGATTTAGTATTATTATTTATTAGTATATTTATCGAATATTTTAGACTCGAATTTTAAATAATATTTCCAAATATGGATTGCCACTGTTCAACGACAGTAATTAGCCACAGCAGCTGAAATATGCCATCATTATACAAACCAAATACATAACACTAATATTTATGGAAATACCAAAAACTTGAGAAATCTGCACCAAAGTGTTTTATAGATTTTATATTATTTTCTTCATATTTTCTGTTAGGCAACCAAAATTACTGCGCCTGCAACTCGATCATTGGAAATGTCAAAACTGTTGACAGAAAATGTATTCACCGCAAGAATTATTCTGAGACACCAATCCCATCATTCCTGTTCAAATAAGAATTATCAACTGTTAATCCCGAAATAGTAACTCATTTGTGAAAGTGCAATATTTAAACACTTTCTTGCGTTGAATACATTTTCTGTTAATAGTTATGAAATTTCAAATGATCAAGTTGCACGTGCATGTAATTTTGGTTCCTTAACAATTGCTTTTTAGCAACGCAATTGATACTGTCGTTTTAATACTGAACATAGCCTATGTTATAGGATATAGAATATATTTAGAATATGTCATTGTTTTCATTATTAGTTGTTCGAAAACTTATGTTTTTCTTTATTATTTTTTGGGGATAGGTAGGTCAGTTGAGTTTAAACAATTTTCTGGATAAGTAATGTACTGGCCACATATTATATGTATTTAAACGATAGTATAAAAGCAGAAAATTTGACAAACTTAAAAAACAATATATTGTACTGACGTTTCGGTGCTTAACAGTGCACCTTTTTCAAACTATACGAGGACTGGATAAATGGAAGGGTTAAAAAATACATAAACGCCAGGGTTGAGAAGTCATAGTTACAAAAATTGGTGAGGCGAAACATATTGTTAGGTATTTGGTTTAAAAATGTTGTCATAAGTGCTAAAAGGTGATATCGACAATATGTTCATGGTGTTTCATGCTGAGGGCAATGATAAAACGACGGTTTGCTTGTTGTCCTTCGGACAAACGTTCATTACTTGAGTGTTTTGTTGAAATTAATGTGAGAATGTTTCAATTTTTGTTGTACAGCAGTAATTCTATTATGGTTGTAGTTTGAGCAAATATTATTCATCCTGTGAAGTTGGCATTTACTGCGAACAGCAACTGCAAGAGATATACCATTTACCAATCATTGATTCTGATTGGTAAATAGTATATCTCTTGCAGTTGCTGTTCGCAGTAAATTCCAACTTCACTAATTTTTTAAAAGACATCTTTATTAAACTGTTTCACGTAAGGAAATAAATTGTTTAATATTAATAGTTAATTTGTCATTTAATTAGAAAACAAAAATTGTCACTGATACTAGTGATAACTAAATTAGTGATTGATAACATTCATTGTTATTAATAATAGTCATTGATTACTAAATAACTCTTGAAATGGTCGAGAGGACGATACAATTATTGAGGATGAGATGAGATTCTAATAGTGAAACTCAAAACAAGTGTTTTTTATATATACATTTAATTATATTATGTAACGGGTTTCGAACCCAAAGCTTCCAGGATGCGCACAATTAACACTATGGCTTGATAATTGGCTAAGTTTCTAATTTGTCATATTTCACATAATTGGTGAGGCGAAACATATTGTTTGGTATTTGGTTTAAAAATGTTGTCATAAGTGCTAAAAGGTAATATAGACAATATGTTCATGGTATTTCAAGCTGAGGGCAATGATAAAACAACAGTTTCCTTGTTGTCCTTCGGACAAACGTTCATTACTTGAGTGTTTTGTTGAAATTATTGTAAGAATGTTTCAATTTTTGTTGTACAGCAGTAATTCTATTATGATTGTGGTTTGAGCAAACATTATTCATCCTGTGAAGTTGGGATTTACTGCGAACAGCAACTGCAAGAGATATACCATTTACCAATCAGAATCGACAATAAAAACACAAATTTAGTAAATCTTTTTTTTTTTGTGAGATGATTGCACCTGGTTGTTGTGTGTTATAGCAGGAAAATATTTGTGTTTATCTCACATGTGTTTTGATGAGCGCCATGTGAGCATGGAACAAAGTTTGCTCAGAATCGACTGCTCTTGCAGTTGCTGTTCGCAATAAAACCCAACTTCACAGGATGAATAATATCTGCTCAAACCACAATCATAATAGAATTACTGCTGTACAACAAAAATTGAAACATTCTCACATTAATTTCAACAAAACACTCAAGCAATGAACGTTTGTCCGAAGGACAACAAGCAAACCGTTGTGCTTTCCAAACGGCCCCTGTGGACTCTGTCTTAGATTTATGCAACCAAACTTTTAGCATGGAAATGGAGCATTTAGCTAATAAATGTTTCTTGATGTGTAAAAGGTATTCAATTATATACAATATATGTATACAATTACAAGACATTCACAACCTCAAATTACCGTATCACAAAACATATGTTTCAGTTTTGCAAGTAAAATTGTAGCAAAAGCTAGGAATTAACGAATAAATAGTTGTACGAATTATTATTATTATTATTATATACGAATTGTAAAGAATATGATTAATAATAAACTGAAACTGAATACATTTTAAATAGCGCGTCACGTTGGTCACGTTGGTAATAAAATTGTTCACAAACCTGGCCGATTGCTTGCGAATAATTCAGCCCTTCAGCTCAGCCATGATGCTTAATGAGTTTTGCCCCAGCCAAATGTTGAAATCTATTTCCACTGACATTTTTGTAGCGCCGCCCGGACCACCTCAGAAAACTATACGGAACCACTCGGAAATAGCCATAGAACGCCCTTTGCATGCTCTACGGCTTCTCACGGTCGATTTAGCCCCGAAATTTTGCAAAATGTTCGGGAGCGATTTCGAAACGACGCCATTTTATCACAAACCCGCGCCGACGTAGTGAATTGCATATGCAGTGAGTGCAGCTGCATATACATACTTCATCCAGAATTCTTGTACTTTCGTTATTCACGCATTATGTAAATATGCAAATTTAAAAACTTATAGGCAATTATCAAGCCATAATGTGAATTGCGCGCATTCTGGAAGCTTTGGGTTCGAAACCCGTTACATAATATAGTTAAATGTATATATAAAACACACTTTTCAGTGTTAGAATCTCATCTCATCCTGAATAATTGTATCGGTCTGGCGACCATTACAAGAGTTATTTAGTACTCAATGACTATTATTAATAACAATGAATGTTATCAATCACTAATTTAGTTATCAATAGTATCAGTGACAATTTTTGTTTTCAAAATAACTATTAATATTAAACAATTTATTTCCTTACGTGAAACAGTTTAATAAAGATGTCTTTTAAAAAATCAATGAATTGTTAATTACATTACTACTATTTGGCTTATTAATTTCTAAAATATGCATCTGAGGGCAGATGTAGATACCTACTTCATCCGTAATTCTTGTACCTGCACTATTCACGCATTATGGGAAATATGCAAACTTAGAAACCTAATTATCAAGCCGCTGTGTTAATTGCGTGCTTCCTGGAGGCTTTGGGTTCGAGACCCATCACATGATATAGTTAACTATAAATAAAAACACTTGTTTTGAGTCTCACCATTAGAACCTTTATAATTGTTTCGGTCTCTCGACCATTTTCAAGAGTTATTTGATATAAATAGCATATTGAATATTAGATTTGTGTTTAGTACACCGGAAGCTAATTCTCCTAAGCATTTGACAAAGTTTCTGTATTAAATAAGGGAGAAGATCAAACAGATAACTTTCTGCATTGACAAGTATGGGTTAGCTATTACTGAAATTTCTGAAAATTGGTTATTTGCAAATTTGATATTAGATTCCTATACAGTACACCTGAAACTAATTCTACTGAAAATTTGGCAAAGTTTCAGTATTAAATAAGGGAGACATTCAAACAGATAACTTTCTGCATTGACAAGTATGGGTTAGCTATTACTGAAATTTCTGAAAATTGATTATTTGCATATTAAAAATTAGATTCCTATACAGTACACCTGAAACTAATTCTACTGAAAATTTGACACAGTTTCAGTATTAAATAAGGGAGAAAATCAAACATATAACTTTCTGCATTGACAAGTATGTGTTAGCTATTACTGAAATTTCTGAAATTTTTTTATTTGCAAATTTGATATTAGATTCGTGTACAGTACACCTGAATCTAATTCTCCTGAAAATTTAACAATGTTTCAGAATTAAGTATGGGAGAAAATCAAACACATAACTTTCTGCATTGACAAGTATGGGTTAGCTATTACTGAAATTTCTGAAAAATTATAATTTGCAAATTTGATATTAGATTCGTGTACAATACATCTGAAACTAATTCTCCTAAAAATTTGACAAAGTTTCAGTATTAAATAAGGGAGAATATCAAACATATAACTTTCTGCATTGACAAGTATTGGTTAGCTATTACTGAAATTTCTGAAAATTTATTATTTGCAAATTTGATATTAGATTCGTGTACAGTACACCTAAAACTAATTCTCCTAAAACTTTGACACAGTTTAAGTATTAAATAAGGGAGAAAATCAAACTCTTGACTTTCTGCATTCAGAAGTATGTGTTAGCTATTACTGAAATTTCTGATAATTTATTATTTGCAAATTTGATATTAGATTCGTGTACAGTACACCTGAAACTAATTCTCCTGAAAATTTAACAAAGTTTCAGAATTAAATATGGGAGAAAATCAAACACTTAACTTTCTGCATTGACAAGTATGTGTTAGCTATTACTGAAACTTCTGAAAATTTATTATTTGCAAATTTGATATTAGATTCGTGTACAGTACATCTGAAACTAATTCTCCTGAAAATTTAACAAAGTTTCAGTATTAAATATGGGAGAAAATCAAACACTTAACTTTCTGCATTGACAATTATGGGTTAGCTATTACTGAAATTTCTGAAAATCGATTATTTGCATATTTGATATTAGATTCGTGTACAGTACACCTAAAACTAATTCTCCTGAAAATTTAACAAGGTTTCAGAATTAAATATGGGAGAAAATCAAACACTTGACTTTCTGCATTGACAAGTATGGGTTAGCTATTACTGAAATTTCTGAAAATTTATTATTTGCAAATTTGATATTAGATTCGTGTACAGTACACCTAAAACTAATTCTCCTAAAACTTTGACACAGTTTAATTATTAAATAAGGGAGAAAATCAAACACTTGACTTTCTGCATTGACAAGTATGTGTTAGCTATTACTGAAATTTCTGAAAATTTATTATTTGCAAATTTGATATTAGATTCGTGTACAGTACACCTGAAAGTAATTCTCCTAAAAATTTAACAAAGTTTCAGAATTAAATATGGGAGAAAATCAAACACTTAACTTTCTGCATTGACAAGTATGTGTTAGCTATTACTGAAATTTCTGAAAATTTATTATTTGCAAATTTGATATTATATTTTTGTACAGTACACCTGAAACTAATTCTCATGAAAAATTAACAAGTTTCAGTATTAAATAAGGGAGAAAATCAAACATATAACTTTCTGCATTGACAAGTATGTGTTAGCTATTACTGAAATTTCTGAAAATTTATTATTTGCAAATTTGATATTAGATTCGTGTACAGTACACTTGAAACTAATTCTCTTGAAAATTTAACAAAGTTTCAGAATTAAATATGGGAGAAAATCAAACACTTAACTTTCTGCATTGACAAGTATGGGTTAGCTATTACTGAAATTTCTGAAAATTTATTATTTGAAAATTTGATATTAGATTCGTGTATTGTACACCTGAAACTAATTCTCCTGTAAATTTAACAAAGTTTCAGAATTAAATATGGCAGAAAATCAAACACTTAACTTTCTGCATTGGCAAGTAAGAGTTAGCTATTACTGAAATTACTGAAAATTTATTATTTGCAAATTTGATATTAGATTCGTGTACAGTACACCTGAAAGTAATTCTCCTAAAAATTTAACAAAGTTTCAGAATTAAATATGGGAGAAAATCAAACACTTAACTTTCTGCATTGACAAGTATGGGTTAGCTATTACTGAAATTTCTGAAAATTTATTATTTGAAAATTTGATATTAGATTCGTGTATTGTACACCTGAAACTAATTCTCCTGTAAATTTAACAAAGTTTCAGAATTAAATATGGCAGAAAATCAAACACTTAACTTTCTGCATTGGCAAGTAAGAGTTAGCTATTACTGAAATTACTGAAAATTTATTATTCGCAAATTTGATATTATATTCGTGTACAGTACTCCTGAAACTAATTCTCCTGAAAATTTGACCAAGTTTCAGTATTAAATATGGGAGAAAATCAAACATATAACTTTCTGCATTGACAAGTATGTGTTAGCTATTACTGAAATTTCTGAAAATTTGTTATTCGCAAATTTGATATTATATTCGTGTACAGTATACCTGAAAGTAATTCTCCTGAAAATTTGACAGAGTTACAGAATTAAATATGGGAGAATATCAAACGCTTAACTTTCTGCATTGACAAGTATGGGTTAGCTATTACTGAAATTTCTGAAAATTTATTATTTGCAAATTTGATATTAGATTCGTGTACAGTACACCTGAAACTAATTCTCTTGAAAATTTAACAAAGTTTCAGAATTAAATATGGGAGAAAATCAAACACTTAACTTTCTGCATTGACAAGTATGGGTTAGCTATTACTGAAATTTCTGAAAATTTATTATTTGCAAATTTGATATTAGATTCGTGTATTGTACACCTGAAACTAATTCTCCTGAAAATTTAACAAAGTTTCAGAATTAAATATGGGAGAAAATCAAACACTTGACTTTCTGCATTGACAAGTATTGGTTGGCTATTACTGAAATTTCTGAAACTTTGTTATTTGCAAATTTGATATTAGATTCGTGTACAGTACACCTGAAACTAATTCTCCTGAAAATTTAACAATGTTTCAGAATTAAATATGAGAGAAAATCAAACACTTAACTTTCTGCATTGACAAGTATGGGTTAGCTATTACTGAAATTTCTGAAAATTTATTATTTGCAAATTTGATATTTGATTCGTGTACAATACATCTGAAACTAATTATCCTAAAAATTTGACAAAGTTTCAGTATTAAATAAGGGAGAAAATTAAACACTTAACTTTCTGCAATGATAAGTATGAGTTAGTTATAACTGAAATTTCTGAAAATTTATTATTTGAAAATTTGATATTTGATTCGTGTACAATACATCTGAAATTAATTATCCTAAAAATTTAACAAAGTGTCAGAATTAAATATGGGAGAAAATCAAACACTTAACTTTCTGCATTGACAAGTATTGGTTAGCTATTACTGAAATTTCTCCTTTCTCTCCTTAATCAATATGTTTCACCAAGTGATTACCAGACACACATTCAATTTAATTTGTAAGTTTGGTTGCATAAGTACTCTATTAATATTTACTTGTGTTTTCTAAAACTGAACATAGGAATTTTAGCCTATGTTCAGCGACATCAAAAACTCATTGTATGTAAGGTGTTGAATATTATTGTTTGTTGTAATGTTATTATTTAAATAAATTATTAAATTTGATTTCGATTTTTTGGCTGAAAATCGAGTTAACATTATTGATTAGGTTAATCTGAAGTCATCGCCTTAACTCGACAAGGGCTTAGATATTTGCTCAAAATGTACCTCTCGGAGCCGTTCAACTTTAACAGCAACATTGCCTCCCATTAAGCAAGGCGGGGGTGTCATACTTTACGCTGGGGCGGCATCGCGTTTCACCTGTAGGGTAGAATACCTGCCCCTTTCTCCCTCGTTCTCGCGAGGATTAATTTAATTAGCGGGGGCGGCCATCGAAGACGAGCCAACGTGCACTCTCTGGCGGCTGCGTGACGGCCATTTAACGCAATTACATCGTCGGTGGTCGTCAGAGCAAAGCCCCAGATGACGAGGGTTAAGCCCACGGTCCGGATGGTCCACGTCCTGATATCGGGGAAGATGTACGGCAGTTGATTTGTATGGTTATTATTAAGTGGTGTGGATAGCCTATTATAGAAGGTTTACTCGAAGAAGATAGATAGTTGGGATAAGCAACAGTCTAGAAAAAATGGAGTAAGTAAAATAATATGGAAATTATGGATTATGGAAAATATGGATGAAGAGGAGGAGAACAAAGAGACAAATAGCACAGAAGCTTTTTATCTGGTTCTGTTCTATTTGAGCAGACATTACTAGACGAACCTTCAAAAAGTTCGCGAAGAGATTAAAAGGAGGCTATATTTTTGTTTAGAAAACAATGGAAGCCATTTGCAACATTTACTTTAACATGTTGTTTGAATTTAATACATTGAACACTTTTGCACTTTATTTGCACTTAATTCCAAAAGTAGTTCACCAAATCATGTTGTATTAATAATGACTGGAAAGTATTTTTCAAGGGCTTTCCAACGATGTATCACAAGTAGAGGGGTGCCATTTTTTTTTTAGATGGTGGTGGCTGTGGCTTAAAGGGTGGGTAGGGGGTCGACACTACCTACGCCATTTTGGTTCCCCCTCCGTACCACCCAAACGGTTTTGAGTAATTTTAAAAATAATCATTAGTTTTATGAAAAAAGTCGGTGGCAACTTTTCAAATTGACACCCTGTATATGTATATACCATTAATTATGATCGTTAAAAGTAATTAAAAGTATACCATTGATCCATTTAATGTAGAAGTAAGTCATTTATCTAGTTCTATGAAAAAAGTCAGTAGCAACTTTTCAAATTGACACCCTGTATATATATATATATATATATATATACAATTAATTATGACCGTTTAAAGTAATTAAAAGTAGACCATTGATCCATTTAATGTAGAAGTAAGTCATTTTAACATTCCAATCTGCGGTGAAAATATATGTTTCCATCCAGAGTCTCTAATATATCATGGCCGGCAATAAATCGGGAAAATCTCTATTTAGAACTAAAACCAGATCGTAAAATCGCCACCTACTGTCTTATGGCTCCCTTGACCTCGCCCGGAAAATTATGATCTCTACATACTGACCTTTTAACACACACTCGGCGCTTTTCCGGACCATTCCCTTACTTTTACGACGTTTGAATATAGAAAGGGAGTACCAATAAGGGCTTTACTTTCGATCGTAATTAAATGGAACTGCAGGTTTATACAGATAAACAAATAATCAAGCGTTAAATGAACCGTTCTTAATTGCAATTAATAACTATTTTCAATGATCAGTTAAACATTACTCTAAACTGTTGAAAAAAACTGTGTCTGCACGAAAACAATGTATGATATAATAATAATAATAATGGCTTATATGTTAAACAGTACTCTAAACAGTAGAAATTACTGTGTCTGCTCAAAAAACAATGTATGATATAATAATAATAATAATAATGGCTTATACGTCTCCTTGGAGACATCGTCGCTAAGGGAAACTTTCTAGATCTATTGTTTTTGGGAAGATAGCCCGTATGTATGTATGATATACGTGTTAAAATGTTTTCTGTATTTTGAGACGTTGTTGCAAAATTGTTGTCAAAATTAAAAAAAATCTAAAAAAATGCAAAATATGTAAAAAATGTATCAATAAATGCCAAAAATATGCTTTTACATATTCTTTTATGTAAAAACAAAACTATCTTACCTATACTTATTACAGTCGCCAATGAGCAATCTATAAAATTTGATTTTTTTATCAATTTTATTTTTTTAATTTTTCTTATCCATATCGGGGTAGCCAGCTTTAGTTATTAGTTATATCCCTCTATACAGTCTGTTTGATTTATGTATGGCAAATATCTGGGTTATTAGTATACAGGGTGTCCTAAATAAAGTAGGATTGCATGGGCATCTTTCTTATTCTTAAAGCTAGATAAACCTTTAAGCTAAACCAAAGGGATATGGTTAAATGGGCAATATTGTGAACTAATTTCTAAACAGCTCGGATGTTTCAAAATTTTTCAACATAATGTGAACCAGTATACAAAACTGCATGACATTGCCTATTTAACCAGATCTCTAGCTTTCAAAATAACAAAGATACCCATGCAATCCTACTCTATTTTGGACACCGTGTAGATAGAACAAAATGTTAAAGAAAAAAGTTTTAGTACTTTTTGTCGTCTATTAAATCCTAATGTCAGAAGAACAATTGAAACTCAAATAAACACGTGAAAGCTATAAGCTTCATTTTACACTCTTTAATATAGTATATTATAGCGACATAATATCAACTTCGAATATACTTTATGGAAAATATTAAACTATTATACATCCCAACGAGCATAAACAGCCATTATAATAAAGAGGTACTTATGTGGAATCATTATGGCCCGTATCTATAGTTCGTACTTGAGCATGAGTTCGACTCAAGTCGTATATTTGGTTGCGTATTTTCTATAAACGTTTTTTGCAGCAAACCCAACCAAATATACGACTTGAGCTGAACTCAAGCTCAAGTATGGACTATAGATACGGGCCATAATGATTCCACATAAGTACCTCTTTATTATAATGGCTGTTTATGCTCGTTAGGATGTATAATAGTTTAATATTTTCCATAAAGTATATTGGAAGTTGATATTATGTCGCTATAATATGCTATATTAAAGAGTACTTTCAAAGTGGCCTTTGAGTGCATGTATGAGAGTAAATATGTATGAGCATATGGGTGTATGCATGTGTGCGCATGCCATCGCGGCCCGCCCCGATCCAATTTAATGGGGATGGAATGTTTGTTATCGACGTAATATGCTATTTAAGCTTCGATTAAAATTGTAATTGAGATTAAAGTGTTAAGGGCTTTGTACTCTACTAATATTATCATCCCATTAGAGCCGAACCTACAATAATGCTTACAGTTATGAAAATACCCTACAGCAGAAATTATATTACTCATTTGCCAGATAAGTCACGTAAGTCGACTCGTTTTTGCATTGTGCACTTATTGGGGCGCTAATGATGCACCATTAATATAAGGCTAACAATAACAATGTATAAATTACTTTTTGTGCAAGCGGACGCGAAGTGTCTATTTCGCATATGCAAAACAGTCCGCGAAATTCCATTTCGCGATGTCGCGAGGCGCGAAGCTCGACATCGAGGAAGAGAGATTGAATTAATTAGCGCGCCTGGGATGCCTACGTAGGCAACCTGGCAACCATCGCCGTACGTAAAAATTATAACGTTACACATTGTTGATAGAGCTGTTGTAAAATTGCCATTGATTTTACGAAGCTTTGATACTTTATATAATGAAACCACAGCCTTCTTAGTTAAAAATAAAAATGGGCAGAGTTTATGTGTGTCTTAATACTTAATTATATTCACAGTATGTATTTGTTACATTTTTTTATTTACAACTAAGCACTGCCATATTTTTTTATTCTTTGTGATCCTCAGATAGTTTTTTCGTACATTACTTACATACATAAAATAATTACATTTACTTTAAGAAAATACATTCAAGATAATGAATATTTTTGTTGTAACTTGAACATCGCGAGCGAATAATTGAGCTGCGTCGGATTAATTATAGCAATTATAATAGGGGCCTGCCGGGGTCATATAAAATTTATTATATCCAAGCAAAGCGCTCAATGCCTAAATACTCCACAGGTTGGCTTTACGTGCCCTATGGCTTATTTCATATAATTAATTCGGCTTATTCCATACAATTAATGAAATCTCCCAGTCCTGCCATTAATTTTTGACTGCAACCGGCAGTAGGTGTTGCACTTTTTCCCATGCAAACGTGCACCCCTCAAATTTTAATTATTCAACTCCGCCATCCGGAGATGTTGGCATTAGAGAGCAATGCTAATCATTACGAATTTAAGCGAAATAAATAGCGAGAATGCGTGGGCGGATTTAACCTGTGACCTTTCCAATGTGATGCTACATTATTATTCATATTACGGAAAATGCACCCACATTACGCCCAGCAAATAACCGGGAGAGGAAGCCCTTTGACCCGTGGGCACAGACGTATTGATGGGAAATTGAGTTTATAATTACAGCGAACTTTTATTGGATGTCGTGTTGTATTGAGCGCCAGTTACAAACTAAGTATCCAATTTTTAACTACTAAAAATAACTTAATTTTTTCTAATTCTCTAACATAAATTGCGGTTTATACAATCTGTTTGATTTATTGTGACACAGCAAATATCTCGATTATTAGTACAGATAAGTAATAAGTAAATTAGTACAGATAAGAAAAGAGTTTAAAAAAAAGTGTTACAAATGAAAATCAATTAAACTTGTGAAAGCTATAAGCTTATTGTGTTTAATGGAACGAACACCATATATATTTTGGTTATGTCTAATAGGCAATAAAATTAGCTTTATAATGTTACCACATAAGTACCCCTTTATTATACAAATAACACGACAATTGCCATTAATAGTATATTATTTCACGTGGAGGAGAAATGAGACTTGCCATGGCGCGCCTGAGTTTGCGCGCCGAACGAAGTGAGGCGCATAATAGCCATGAAAAGTCACTTCGCCTCCAAGTATATACTATTTTTTCTTATAAAATACCACAAAATACGAAAACTCGTAATTTTGATACATAATTTTTTTAAATAAATTTAATATCAAAGAATGCATCGTATGTTTTTTTGTTTTCTTGGTAGAAACTGTTTCAGCATTTGACAGTGACAATGATAATTTTTGTTGAAAAACCATCGATAGATTTAATCTATTTTTAGTGAAAGCAGTACATCTACCAGAAAATAGGAAAAGAAATGCAAAATTGTGTATTACTCTACGCACAGTGCGTAAAAACGTAGTTTACACACTGCCGTAGAAAAAAATTATTTTCAAACTTCGTAACTTTTAATGCTGCTATGTGCTAACATGTCCTCGAAATTCTTTTATAACCTTCACATAACTATTTGCAACCTAATTAGTAGATGGAAAGACTGGTACTCAAACTTTTTATTTGGAATTAGTATGCCCTTGGACTTCTTTGTTTATCTATCACATAATTATTCATAATTTAATCAGCAGATGGAAAGACTAATGCTATTTTTTTCTATTTTGAATTAATATGCCCTTGGCATATACAAACACACAATGCACAAGAAATACACACATACACTCGTATATTAGCATACCTACACGATATACACAATCATACATATAGATGTATGTATGTATATCAGTGACGTCAGTAGTATTGACTTATGATGATTTTTTGACAATGATTTTTTTGTATGAAATTCGATTTTTTTGTTTCATAGCTTTTGTAGAGCGCTTACTTCTTCTTTACAGTCACTTTTTCCCCAAAAATACTTATCATTTCTTTTATAAAGTGGAGTTTTTAATTGAAATTTTATATAAATTTTGCTGTCTAGAAAAAATCTCCAATGTTTCAATGCTCCAATGTTTTTTAATTAAAAAAAAAAACTTTTGCAATTTGGAATACAAGACATCTGCCCTCCGAATTGAGAATTATGCATAGTACATTTAAAGACTTAAAAAAATATGTGTCAAAACACAAAAAAAATACCATAATATATGAAATTTTGAACTAAATTATTACCATATAAATAATATTTGACAATTTTAAAGACACTGTCAGATTTTCAATTATTTCTGTGCAAATTTTAATTATTTTCACCAAAATTTCAAGTATTCTCTTAAAGTATAAATGACTTAAAATATCAATAACTACTCTTTAAATTTCTATTTTCTACTATAATTACTGAGAAATGATTTTTCAAAACATTTCTACGAACATTTCATTGTATACCGTTAAATGTGAATGATTTCTCATAAAATTTCTATTATTTTTGTCACAGTATCATTTATTGCCATCAAAGTTTCAATTATTGTATAAGAAATTTTAACGATGACAATCAAAATTTCAATGACTACTGTAATATTTAGATAATTACCCCAAATTTTCAATAATTATATTGTATGCTGTTAAATTTGAACGATTTTTCATAAAATTTCGATAATTTTAGTCACAGTATCATATATTTTTACCAAATTTCAATTATTGTACAAAAAATTTAAGAAGTACCCACAGTAATCTAGATAATTACTACAATTTTTCAATAAATATAATATTCTTTTTAATTATTTCTTCTGAAATGGTAATGATTTCTAAAAGTATAAAAAAGTTAATATTCTTTGACAAAATAGAGAAACGTAAAATTTAAATTGTAAGAATTACTCTCAGTCAGTTCTGGAAAAATTTTAATGACACTGTAATATTTTCAATTATTCTGTACAAATTTTAATTATTTTCGCCAAAATTTCAATATCCTGTTAAAATATAAATGACTCAAAATATCAATAATTACTCTGGAAATTCCTATTTTCTATTATTATTACTGTGAAATGATTTTTCATAAAATTTCTACCTACATTTCGATTATTTTTGTCACAGTATGAATTATTTCTACTAAAATATGAATTATTGTATAAACATTGCAACGATGACAATCAATAGGTTAACGAGTTCCACTAAGTAGTCATGCTCACATAAATCTAGTGCAAGAAATTAGATTATAATAGCAATTTTATATAGCAATGTCAAATTTTTTGTACTAGTTTTATGTGAGCATAACTGTACCTGTAATATCTAGATAATTACTGCACATTTTCAATAATTAGCAGTTATTTATTTAAGGTATTATTATTTGGTACTTACTGGTAGAATTATTTTTATTTCATTTTATTATTTATTTATTTTATTTTGCCTGACTAGTTTCTGTTTATTTATAGTAAAAATATTATGGAATTATGCATAGTACATTTAAAGAGTTAATAAATTACGTGTCAAAAAACTCAAAAGAAAATTACAATAATAAATGAAATTTTGAACTAAATTATTGCCATATTTTCAATGTATACTGTTAAATTTGAATGATTTCTCATAAAATTTCTATTGTCGCAGCATCATTTATTGCCACCAAAATTTAAATTATTGTATAAAATATTTCAACGATGACAATCAAAATTTCAATGACTACTGTAATATTTAAATAATTACCCCAAATTTTCAATAATTATATTGTATACTGTTAAATTTGAACGGTTTTTCATAAAATTTCGATAATTTTAGTCACAGTATCATATATTTTTACCAACATCATCGTACAAAATTTTTAATGAGTACCTACAGTAATCTAGATAATTACTACAATTTTTCAATAAATATAATATTATGTTTATTATTTCTTCTGAAATGGTAATGATTTCTAAAAGTATAAAAAAGTTAATATTCTCGGACAAAATAGAGAAACGTTAAATTAAAATTGTAAGAATTACTCTCTGTCAGTACTGAAGACTGACAACTGACTGGAAAAATTTTCAATTATTTTCTATTATAATTACTGTGAGATGATTTTTCATAAAATTTCTACCAATATTTCGATTATTTTTATCACAGTATCAATTATTTCTACTAAAATTTCAATTATTGTATAAAATATTTCAACGATGACAATCAAAATTTATACAATGACTACTGTAATATTTAGATAATTTCCCCAAATTTTCAATAATTATATTATATACTGTTAAATTTCAACGATTTTTCATAAAATTTCAAAATTTCCATAATTTTAGGCACAGTATCATATATTTTTACCAAAATTTCAATTATTGTACAAATATTTTAATAAGTGCCTACATTAATCTAGATAATTACTACAAATTTTTAATAAATATAATATTCTTTTTAACTATTTCTTTTGAAATGGTAATGATTTCTAAAAGTATAAAAAAGGTAATATTCTGGGACAAAATAGAGAAACGTTAAATTTAAATTGTAAGAAATACTCTCAAAATTTCTGTCAGTACTGGAAAAATTTTAATGACCCAATCAAATTTTCAATTATTTCTGTGCAAATTTTAATTTATATTCACCGAAATTTCAGGTATCCTGTTAAAGTATAAATGACTCAAAATATCAATAATTACTCTGGAAATTTCTATTTTCTATTATAATTACTGAGAAATTATATTTCAAAAAATTTCTATATACACTTCGATAATTTTTATCATAGTATCAATTATTTCTACCAAAATTTCAATTATTGTACAAAATATGTCAACTATGGCAATCAAAATTTCAATTACTACTGTAATATTTAGAAAATTACCGCAAATTTTCAATAATTATATCGTATACTGTTAAATTTGAACGATTTTTCATAAAATTTCGATAATTTTAGTCACAGTACATATATTTTTACCAGAATTTCAATTATTGTACAAAAATTTTTAATAAGTACCTACGGTAATCTAGATAATTAGTACAATTTTTCAATAAATATAATATTCCTTTTAATTATTTCTTCTGAAATGGTAATGATTTCTAAAAGTATATAAAAGTTAATATTCTTTGACAAAATAGAGAAACGTTAAATTTAAATTGTAAGAAATACTCTCAGTCAGTACTGGAAATTTTTTAATGAACTGTCCAATTTTCAATTATTTCTGTGCAAATTTTAATTATTTTCACCAAAATTTCAATTATCCTATTAAAATATAAATGACTCAAAATATCAATAATTACTCTGGAAATTTCTGTTTTCTATTATAATTACTGAGAAATGATTTTTCATTAAATTTATACCAAAATTTAGATTATTTTTATCACAGTATCAAATATTTCTACCAAAATTTCAATTATTGTATCAAAATTGCAACGATGACAATCAATAGGTTAACGAGTACCTATAAGTACAGTCGTACTCACATAAATATAGTACAAGAAACTAGGTTACTATAGCAATTTTATATAGCAATGTCAAATTTTTTGTACTACATTTATTTGAGCATAACTGTACCTGTAATATCTAGATAATTACTGCACATTTTCAATAATTATAATATTAAGTTTAAGATTTTATCCATAGATTACAAGTTATGTATTTAAGGTATTTATTGGGTACTTACTGGTAGAATTATTTTTATTTTATTATTTATTTATTTTATTTTGCCTGACTAGTTTCGGTTTATTTTCTGGTAAAAATAAGATCAAGATATATACATAGTAAAATACATATATCATGCCTCTGATGATAGTTTTTTATTTAAGTTATTATTATTGGGTACTTACTGGTAGAATTATTTTTATTTTATTTTATTATTTATTTATTTTATTTTGCCTGACTAGTTTCGGTTTATTTATGGTAGAAATTATATCAAGATATATACATAGTAAAATACATATATCATGCCTCTGATGATGGTATTTAGAAACCGAAACTAGTCAGGCAAAATCAAATAAATAAATAATAAAATAAAACAAAAATAATTTTACCAGTAAGTACCCAATAATAATACCTTAAATTATAATATTCTTTTTAATTATTTCTTCTGAAAGCTGATGATTTCTACTAGTATAAAAAAATATATTCTGGAAAATCATGATTACTTCTACCAAAATTTCAAATATTTCTATCACAGTATAATTTATTTCTACCAATATTTCAATAATCTAATCAATCAACTCGATAAAATGGTAATGTTAAATTTAAATTTTCGAAATGCTGTCCCATTATTCTTGGCAACAGTTTAAACGATTTTTAAAACATTGTAAAATTCTTAGACTTCGGAACTCTTTCCACATACAGGGTAGGGCATTTTAATCAATCCACGTAAATTACTCTAGAGATATGTTCGATAGCGAAAATTTAACGTAACAAAAGTTGCATGACGACAAGGAGGACATCTGATGATGACCTTCAACTTGACCTTGGAGTTGACTTTCATGACCAACTTGAAGATTTTAAATGGTATCACTACTTTTTTCTAAAATTGGAATTTTTACGCAGCTGTAGTAAGATGATGAAGAGAGGGTTTCTCTCAAAATAATAATTCAAAAAGTACAGTTAATCAATTCACGCAAATTACTCCGAAGATATGTTCGATAGCGAAAATTTACCGTAACAAAAGTTGCATGGCTACCAGGAGGACATCTGATGATGGCCTTTAACTTGAACTTGGAGTTGACTTTCAAGGCCAACTTGAAGATTTTAAATGGTATCCCTACTTTTTTTCATAAATTTTAATTTTTACGCAGCTGTAGTAAGATGATGAAGAGAGGGTCTCTATCAAAATAAAAATTCAAGAAGTATAGCTTATATTTAAAAATTTCAAGTTGGCCTTGAAAGTACCTTGAAAGTCAACATCAAGGTCAAGCTAAAGGTCATCATGAGATGTAACCTGACCCCTGTTTGGGTCAGCTTTTGCTATTACACATATCTTCGGATTAATTTGTGTGGATTGATTAAAATGGCCTAACCTGTATAAATGACCGTAACCTTATCAACGAAAGCATATGGTTTCATCATGACGGTACTCCTCCGTAATATGGACTTTTCGTAACTGCTTGAACCAAACCTTGGTTTTGTTAAAAATTGAATTGAGTAAATCATTTAGTAAATGAAATCAGCATTTCTGGCGTATCCATCATCTTCGTAATTCAAATTGTTTGAGCGACAAAAACGCAGGGCTGTTTACCCTCTCGCGAGTCCCTCATCGAGGGGTGGCGAAAGTTTGCCGGGCAAACGCCGGGCGGCCCCTTAATAAGTAACGATGCGAAATGCCAGGTGGGTTTGCAATAGCGATTTATTAACTTGGAATAACTTCCAGCGGCCGGTGTTCGCATTCTTCGGGGCGGAGATTATAATTTTAAACGGGGGTTGAAGTTGAAGCGGTTGGACAGTTAAAACCACTGTACAGAGGGCGAACTTATGTAATATTGTGTACTTAACTGCAGGAACGTATAGAACCGTAAGGCGTAACGATACTGTCTGTTTCTAAACTATCTTCCGTTTCTTCCGCATTGAGACGTGAGCTTTGCCGGGAACGAATGTAAACTGGGGCGTCTAGTGGCATCGGTCATATTTATAATCACCGACCAGACAGTCACTTTTCTATTATTGATTTTTCGTTTGTGGTTCTTCACAACTTGAAAATTTACAGCGTCGTCTATCATCACAAAATATGCACTGATTATTTCCACAATATAAAAAAAAGGAGTTTAACTCTATCAAATAATTAATCGTTCATACTTTGAAATATACTTTTAAAAATCTATTCTGCTCTGGAAAACCTACTTTGTACAGATACGTCTTGAATAATGGGGATGATTTTGAATAGTGAAGCTTTAAACAACCCCTTGGACGCGCATGTAGGGGATGAGACTGAAGCGGACTAGCGGCAAGGGCGCAGTTTTTAATGCGGGCTCAAGGTTTACAACAGATGGAAAAATCAATAACTAGTTGGAAGTTAAAATCTGTGACAAACGGCGAGTTATGCAACGAGGCTGTAGTCCGATATATAAGCAAATGATATCCTAGTGGTCTCCCAGTAATTAACCCTGTGATTCCCAGCAATATCCCTGTAATATTCCAGTAATATTCCAGTAATATCTCAATAATTAATATAGGTATAATATAATATCTTATGTATTCAAAGGGATGGGTAAAAAGCTATGCGTTGTTTAGGCTTCCCCTCCGTTGATATCTCATATAATTGAGCCCGGAGTATAACTACACCTGCTAACTTGCTTGTTATTGCTGTGTATAGTTCATATTCGAACAATGGCCCTAGTAGGAAGTACTTGGATTGAAAGCGTTTTGTCTAAAAATACCTGCACGATTGTTAACAATACTGTGCACCCTCTTGATAGTCATGAATTGGAAGTGCGTATTATATTATGGCGGTTAAATTACTCATCTCATTGGAATAATCTGATTTGGAAGCAGCGAAACACATGTAAGCAAATTTTCAAATTATGGAGGCAATTAGTCAAAATGCAAGAAGTAATAACAAATGTAATAAAATTATAGTTTTTTTACACATGAAATTTCATATCAATCAGTTAAGCCGTCTGGGCTGTTCACTCACGAATCACTTCAAAAATCACTTTGAAGCAATGAATAAGAAGATTCGAGAAAGAATATTTCTGCAAAAATCTTTATTTAATTTTTTTTAATGATTTCAATACTTTTTTTTTATTTTGTAAATAACAGTACTAATTCACACGAATATTTCAGCAAAAATCTCTATTTAAATTGTTTTTATGATTACAATACTTTCCTTAAATTTGTAAATGAAAGTATTAATTCACAAGTATTGTTTTAATATAATTCTATAAACACCTACGGAATACAAGGACAAAATTCAAAAACGTGCAGGACAATTCAGATGCTTGACATTTGTAGGAAGAGGGATTTCCATAATCACGCCAATAAAAATCTACAAATCTATCTGCAGGCCCATGATTGACAACTAATTAATTTTGAAATTTCTCAGAAAATTTAATAGCACTAATTTTAATTTTGCAGTACCAATTAGCACTAATTTTGCACTAATTTGTGATACCATAAGATAGAAAATATTTTTATGGATACCACAAGCGTAAAGTTGGCAATTATCCATTAAATTTTGAATTTTCTCAGAAAATGTAATAGCACTAATTCCAAATTTACCAATTTAGCACTAACTAATCAAATATGCTTTTAATTTAATATCGTTCCATGTACTACCAACTTCACGGACCTATCATATTTTCAGTCATCACCTGTGTAGTTTTCATAGGATTAGGAGGTATAAAATCCATGTTTACATAACTTTCAGTTTTTATTTTTATTGATTCTTTAACGAATGACTTATTCATTATATTTTTATACACTTATATTATTATTCATAGCTGTCAGGATGACAGCTTGGATTTACTGGAAGCGTGCACAATAGCTCTATTATGAACTAGTTGTTATGGCAACTGGTGCCCATTAAAAAGTAGTACACAACCTACTAAATTTACTAGCCAATAAAATAATCACAAATGAGTAAAAAGTAATCACCTCTCTGAAACCTTTATTATTATTTTTAGAAAAACAAGTTTTGAACAAAAGTTTGATGGATAGACATTTGCCACAATTTGACAGTTTCAATTTTTTTTGTGACATGTCACTTTTTGAAAATTATGTCATCGATACTTTTTTTAATACTAATTTTTTCTATAAATATAACATAAATGAACAACAGTTTGATGGATAGATATTTGCCACCATGTGACAGTTTCAATTTTTTTTGTGACGTGTCACTTTTTGAAAATTATGTCATCGATACTTTTTTTAATACAATTTTTTTCTATAAACAAATTTGATAGCATTTGTTTTTTCTTCACGAATATCCAAAAATACCATGAGGTTGCATAAGAGAAATATCGGTGATAATTGAGTTTAATGCCTGATGACAAAAATGTGAAAAATGAAAGACTGCTTTGGAAAATAATTCATACAGGTCAAAAAAAGAAAATACGATTTACTTATGCCAGTTTCTATTTCCAAAATATGGTTGTAAATTAAACTGTATTAAAAAGTGCTTCTCAATAATTATAGTACATGTAACAAAAACGGATTGGATATTGTTGTCCCCAGTTAATGGGAATCTTTTGTGATTATTGTTAAATGTTGTTTCTAATTATTTTATTGAAGTAGTTTGTTTTATTTTTTGTGTTAAAAGTACGAACTTTTTTCTTATATATTTTTGTTCTAATTTTCATCTAATTGATCTGTAAATTGAAATTGGTAAAATATTGTAATATGAAATCTGTATTTACTATTTCTGTATTTGTTTTTGCATTGTTCTTTATGTTGTTTTGTTGTGTTGTTTGTTGTCATGTATATATTTACCTTTTATATATTATGCAGCTTTTCTACTAATAAATATTTTTTATTATATATTATATTTCGATCAATCTTAGTTCATCATCAAAATTTCGAAGCGTTGTGTTTCTGTTAAACGTACCAAAATTATTGAGAAACACTTTCTAATACAGTTTAATTTACAACTTTATTTGATAAAGACAAATTAACATAAGTAATTCGTATTTGTTTAACTTGTTTAATCATTTGTTTTCCAAGGCACTCTTTAATTTTTCACATTTTTGACGTCAGGAATTAAACTCGATTTTCTCATAATTTTTGTTATTTAATGGTAGTTTTAGATATTCGTGAAGAGAAAAACAAATCCTATTTGTTAATGAATTAAATTAGGTTACCTTTTATATAAAGAATCGAAGACGTCATTTTGAAAAAGTGAACTTTTTACAAGTGAAACACTTTCTAATACAGTTTAATTTACAACCTTATTTGATAAAGACAAACTAACATAAGTAATTTGTATTTGTTTAACTTGTTTAATCATTTGTTTTCCGAGTCACTCTTTAATTTTTCATATTTTTGACGTCAGGAATTAAACTCGATTTTCTCACAATTTTTGTTATTTAATGGTATTTTTAGATATTCGTGAAGAGAAAAACAAATCCTATTTGTTAAAGAATTAAATTAGGTTACCTTTTCGTAAAAAGAAACAAAATCAAAAATCAAAAAGACGTCATTTTGAAAAAGTGACGCGTCACAGAAAAAAAATGAAACTGTCAAAGTGTGGCAAATAATTAGCCATTAAACTTTTGTTCGAATCTTTTTTTTTTATATATATAATAATAAAGGCTCAGGAAATATGGTTCCTTATTTTTTACTCACCCTGTATATATCAATAAATTTGCTATAATATGCGATAAATATCAGTATCAATATCAATCATTTGAAATATATAATTTGGGATTTACAGGTGTTTTTGGGATCACATTTGCAAATTGTTAGTGTACAGTATCCCAATTAAATCGCTTAATAATATTCGATGTGCATATGACAAGGGTAGTAAAAATAATTGAAAATTGATTTATTCTGTCTGTCTACTGTATGGTGAAATGAAAAATGTAAATCCAATATGGGAATTTGTGCCACACAAATTTATTTGTGGCAGCACACCATGTTCACCTGATGGTGACGCGACAGCATGATGATCTCTAGAGCTTAATAAACCTAAACAGCGCTAGCGCCACTAAATGCACTCATCATCTCAAGCAGATTATTATTACACTATAACCATCCTCTAATTTGATGCCGAAACAATAAAACATAATGACTGAGAATAATCACGAAATGCAGTCATCATCTCAAGTAAATTATTATTATACTATAAGCATCCTCTAATTTGATGCAGAAATAATAAAAAATCATCACTGCATTGATACGAAATCTTTAATTTGCTGGATGATTACAATTTGTATTGAATATGATGATATAATTATAGCTGACAACAAATAGTAATTTAATTATTTCTATCGCTTATGAATATAATCTCATGATGATTTATTATATGATATATGATGATATATGATGACAAATTATTATTACACTACAAACATTCTCTAATTTGATGCAGAAACAATAAAACATAATGACTGCAAATAATCACTAAATGCAGTCATCATCTCAAGTAAATTATTATTATACTATAAGCATCCTCTAATTTGATGTAGAAACAATAAAAAATCATCACTGCATTGATACGAAATCTTGAATTTGCTGGATGATTACAATTTGTATTGAATATGATGATATAATTATAGCTGGCAACAAATAGTAATTAATTATTTCTATCGCTTATGAAAATAATCTCATGATGATTTATTATATGATATATGATGATATTTGTTGGCAAATTATTAATACACTACAAGCATTCTCTAATTTGATGCAGAAACAATAAAACATAATGACTGCAAATAATCACTAAATGCAGTCATTATGTCATGTAAATTATTATTATACTATAAGCATCCTCTAATTTGATGCAGAAACAATAAAAAATCATCACTGCATTGATACGAAATCTTGAATTTGCTGAATGATTACAATTTGTATTGAATATGATGATATTATCATAGCTGACAACAAATATTAATTTAATTATTTCTATCGCTTATGAATATAATCTCATGATGATTTATTGTATGATATATGATGATATATGATGACAAATTATTATTACACTACAAGCATTCTCTAATTTGATGCAGAAACAATAAAACATAATGACTGCAAATAATCACTAAATGCAGTCATCGTCTCAACTAAATTATTATTATACTATAAGCATCCTCTAATTTGATGCAGAAACAATAAAAAATCATCACTGCATTGATACGAAATCTTGAATTTGCTGAATGATTACAATTTGTATTGAATATGATGATATAATTATAGCTGACAACAAATAGTAATTTAATTATTTCTATCGCTTATGAAAATAATCGCATGATGATTTATTATATGATATATGATGATATATGATGACAAATTATTATTACACTACAAGCATTCTCTAATTTGATGCAGAAACAATAAAACATAATGACTGCAAATAATCAGTAAATGCAGTCATCATCTCAAGTAAATTATTATTATACTATAAGCATCCTCTAATTTGATGCAGAAACAATAAAAAATCATCACTGCATTGATACGAAATCTTAAATTTGTGTGATGATTACAATTTGTATTGAATATGATGGTATAATTATAGCTGACAACAAATAGTAATTTAATTATTTCTATCGCTTATGAATATAATCTCATGATGATTTATTATATGATGATATATGATGACAAATTATTATTACACTACAAGCATTCTCTAATTTGATTCAGAAACAATAAAACATAATGACTGCAAATAATCACTAAATGCAGTCATCATCTCAAGTAAATTATTATTATACTATAAGCATCCTCTAATTTGATGCAGAAACAATAAAAAATCATCACTGCATTGATACGAAATCTTAAATTTGCTGGATGATTACAATTTGTATTGAATATGATGATATAATTATAGCTGACAACAAATAGTAATTTAATTATTTCCATCGCTTATGAAAATAATCTCATGATGATTTATTCTATGATACATGATGATATATGATGACAAATTATTATTACACTACAAGCATTCTCTAATTTAATGCAGAAACAATAACACATAATGACTGCAAATAATCACTAAATGCAGTCATCATCTCAAGTAAATTATTATTATACTATAAGCATCCTCTACTTTGATGCAGAAAGAATAATAAATCATTACTGCATTCATACGAAATCTTGAATTTGCTGGATGATTACAAATTTGATTGAATATGATGATATTATTATAGCTGGCAACAAATAGTAATTTAATTATTTCTATCGCTTATGAATATAATCTCATGATGATTTATTATATGATGATATATGATGACAAATTATCATTACACTACAAGCATTCTCTAATTTGATGCAGAAACAATAAAACATAATGACTGCAAATAATCACTAAATGCAGTCATCATCTCAAGTAAATTATTATTATACTATAAGCATCCTCTACTTTGATGCAGAAAGAATAATAAATCATTACTGCATTCATACGAAATCTTGAATTTGCTGGATGATTACAAATTGTATTGAATATGATGATATTATTATAGCTGGCAACAAATAGTAATTTAATTATTTCTATCGCTTATGAATATAATCTCATGATGCTTTATTATATGATGATATATGATGACAAATTATTATTACACTACAAGCATTCTCTAATTTGATGCAGAAACAATAAAACATAATGACTGCAAATAATCACTAAATGCAGTCATTATCTCAAGTAAATTATTATTATACTATAAGCATCCTCTAATTTGATGCAGAAAGAATAATAAATCATTACTGCATTCATACGTAATCTTGAATTTGCTTGATGATTACAAATTGTATTGAATATGATGATATTATTATAGCTGGCAACAAATAGTAATTTAATTATTTCTATCGCTTATGAATATAATCTCATGATGATATGATGATATATGATGACAAATTATTATTACACTACAAGCATTCTCTAATTTGATGCAGAAACAATAACACATAATGACTGCAAATAATCACTAAATGCAGTAATCATCTCAAGTAAATTATTATTATACTATATGCATCCTCTAATTTGATGCATAAACAATAAAAAATCATCACTGCATTGATACGAAATTTCGAATTTGCTGAATGATTACAATTTGTATTGAATATGATGATATTATTATATCTGACAACAAATAGTATTTTCATTATTTCTATCGCTTATGAATATAATCTCATGATGATTTATTATATGATATATGATGACAAATTATTATTACACTACAAGCATTCTCTAATTTGATGCAGAAACAATAAAACATAATGACTGCAAATAATCACTAAATGCAGTCATCGTCTCAGCTAAATTATTATTATACTATAAGCATCTTCTAATTAGAAGCAGAAAGAATAAAAAATCATCACTGCATTAATACGAAATCTTGAATTTGCTGGATGATTACAATTTGTATTGAATATGATGATACAATTATAGCTGAGAACAAATAGTAATTTAATTACTTCTATCGCTTATGAAAATAATCTTATGATGATTGATATTAAGCACTGGTAAAATTTTAGTGATGATTATACTTGTTACACTAACCCAACCTTCCTTAGCAAATTTCTTGTTTGGCTGTCCCCGAACATAGGGACGTGTATTGATGTTCAGAGTTTAAAAAATGGACACATTAATGAACAGTTACGGCAAAAAAAAGTGGGATGCCTCTTATAACAAATTGTGCTTTAATTTAATTGTTATTGTAGGCTTTTAATAGTATATTATTTCACGTGGAGGAGAAGTGAGACTTTCCATGGCGTGCCTGAGTTTGCGCACTGAACGAAGTGAGGCGCGTAATACAAGGAAAACCATCAAAAGTCTCACTTCTCCTCCAAGTGAAATATACTGTATTTTCTTTATACGTACTGCAAAATACGAAAACTCGTAATTTTGATATATCATTTTTACAAATAAATTTAATATCAAAGAATGCATCGTATGTTTATTTATTTATGTATCGTATTTCTTTTCTTGACATTATTTCATCATTTGACAGTCACAGTGATAATTTTTGTTGAAGAAACCATTTATAGATTTAATCTATTATTAGTTAAAGCATATATCTACCAGAAACTAGGAAAATAATTGCAAAACACTGATATATTTAATTGTTATATGATGAAACTTATAGTATTGCTTCGCGTTGTTTATTTAATGCTGCTTATAGTATTGCTTCGCGTCGTTTATTTAATGTTGCTTATAGTATTGCTTCGCGTCGTTTATTTAATGTTGCTTATAGTATTGCTTCGCGTTGCTTCGCGTTGCTTATTTAATGTTGCCATGACAACACTTTCCCTTCCGCCGGCTAGGAAAGGAAAAGTAAAACTTCCGCAGGCGGAAATGTGACATTTTTCCACAGTCAGCTGAGTTAAATAATGACATAATTTTCTGACGTTTGAAGAAAAAAATAGTTACCGCCCTAAAAACAAAAACTGTCCCACCTTTTTTTCGCCGTAAATGTATATACGCCGTAAATGTTGTATGCTTTTAAAAATATTTTACGTTACGAAATAAAAACCTTCTTTTGGCCGTAAATGTATATTCCTGCATTAATGTTATGTATGCTATTGAAATAGCATTGTCATTAAAAATACTCTTAACTAGATGTTAAAATTGCACACAGTATGACAACACATTTCGCAATATTTCCAATTCACAACGCGCTTTCAGGTCGGAGGGCAGTGAAATAGAACAACGGCACTTTAATTTTATTTCGCCATTGAACAATTAAATTAACGAGCGTCCATGTGCGGTCGGCAGTATGTAAATTCCCAGGTGGATTGATAGTCTCAATTAGGAAACATTTGTTCGTTCGTACTACGGAATTAATTCAAACAGTCTGATGGCCAGCTTCACATAGCTTCCAAACAACAATATAAAATGTGTTCGTCTAAAAGTTCTGCTACAACTACGGAGTAAATGCTGCAGTAATAAATTGGGAATTCTGAATTATTGCCTCGCAAGATAATCTACTCACTTTTATTTATCCACAGTTATTTTTTTTACAAATTGTTTATTTAACAACAGTACATTTCTTCTGCTATGGCTAACAGATGTCGCCAAAAAGTAGAAAAGGGGACTGCCAGCATCAGTCCAATGTACAGTCATGGACTCAAAGAATGTCAAAGAAATATGTAGACGAAAAATATTTTTTTTCTTTTATGGGATGCATACATAATAGGGACCCAGAGCCCTTGCAGGTAAATTTTAGAGAGCCGGTCACTCAGTTGACTGGCCGGTTCAATACACAGGGCAACACTGAATGCCGAATTCCTCCGAATGGAGTTTCATCTCTACCGTGCTCGACGGGACAAGGATGGCGGACCACTGGGTCTTACCGACTGTGACATTCTTAGAGTCCATGACTGTACATTGGACTGATGCTGGCAGTCCCTTTTTCTACTATTTGGGGACATCTGTTAGCCATAGCGGAAGAAATGTACTGTTGTTAAATAAACAATTTGTAAAAAAATAACTGTGGATACATAAAAGTGAGTAGATTATCTTGCGAGGTAATTATTCAGAATTCCCAACTGTACTCATGTAAGCTTTACTTTTTATTTAGAGAACGTAAACCACCTCAGCAAATTAAACACTGCGTTAAAAATTTAATGGCTTTCAATTTCATTCGAGTGCTTTATGCAGAGAACTTTTATGAGGTATTGTAGTGCGAAATGCGGCAGTAATCGAAACAATTGTCGACTCCGCTGGTTTTATATATTTCCGTATGTTGGGCGGGTGCATCTTTGGTTGTTACACGGTCATAAATCTCAAATTCGCCAGTCTCCGATGGAGGCAAAAAAAAAATCGGCAGCGGCGATAATTTAAGCTTCTCCTCGGCACTTATGTTTACAATTATGACCTAACAACCGGGGAACTTAATTAGAGAGGCGAAAGAAGCTTTCAACTTCGGATCCACGTACAATGGAGACATTAATTTGCATACCTCGCCCCCGGGGGCGGCGGAATAAAAAACTTTTCGATATTGAAATAAAAACATTTACTGCACCGTACGGCTCACTCGCGGCGCTCATTAACTTGCCTCTTTCGCGAGGAATCCGCCCCCAACCCCCGGGGGGCGGCAGGTGGTTGGGCGGATGCAAGCCCTTAATCGCGTCAGTTAAGTCGCCCCCTTGCCGGGGGCAGGCCGGCGGGGTGGTGCCATTTTTCACCTCGCGCGGGGGCGGCGGAAAACGGGGCGTCGCTATTGATCGCGCCGGAATTTCAGGTCCTCGCGCTGGCTGGGAAATTAATATTAATTAAATCGATAAATATATTAATTGGGGGATTCAATTATGCCGCAATTTATAAACAGGCACAAAGGGGACCACCGTTTAGCCCCTCGACTCTCGCGAGCGCCGGCAGAAGCGACAAAAGGTTTTTAAATTGTAGTCACTTCACCCCCCGATGAGCACTTGTAAATACACCGGAATTTCTTCGAGTGTTAACAAATTGCATCTGATTGCGCCAATAAAGTTAGATTGATTCATTAATTAAATCATACTAACTTTAATAGCTTCTGCAGTTTGCATAATCATCTCATCTGATTGGTCTACGCTCTTTATCCTCAAATGAATACTAAAATACTTAGTACAAATTCGTCACAATTGAAATGTATTAAACTGATCTACAAATTAAAATAAAAAATTTGACTGGAAAAGACGAGCATATTTTCCAAGTAATTTGGGTACGTAGAATTCAAATTTACCACCAGAATTGCGCTATCAGGTCTAGTTCTTTTTATGTCGCATGAATGGCGCTACTGTAAAGTAATTTGACTGAAACCCACATTTATTCTCTATCTTCATAATAATAGTGCTTAAATATGTCAAGTAGTGTGTTACTAATCCAAGCTATTTCTGCTTCGTTTGTGGTAAATATGTGGTGGAAAAAAGGATATGCAATAACAAAACTGTTAAAATATGCATATTTACATTACTTTGGTTTTGCTGTCAGAAATTTAGACAAAACGTGGACACCGACATTGTTTTGCAATAGTTGAAGAGCCATTTTATACAAGTGGTCGAATGCCGAAAGGAAATATTTCGACTTTTCAATTCCAGTAATATGGAGAGAGCAAGTAATCACCAAACCGATTGTTATTTTTGTTTATCAAAAGTTGTTGGGATCAATAAGAAAAATCGAACAAGTGTGCAATATGCAAATGTTCCATCTGTTTCAAAACCAGTTCAACGTTTACCAAATGATCCATAGCTGGTCGTTCCTGGTACTACAAGCAGTGATTCGGAATCATCTTTCAATTACATTGTTCCCAGCAGTGGTACTTTGTGCAATGAATGCCATTTAGTGACTCAAACTGAACTTTATGATCTAGTTCGTGATTTACATTTATCAAACCAAGACGCAGAATTATTAGCTTCACGTATGCAAGAAGGAAACATATTGCACTTGGGACAAAAATAACAGTTTATAGAGAAATAAGCTTGGAATTAGCTGCATATTTTGAGAAGAAAAATACTATTCTCTACTGTAACGACTTTCAATGTTTATTTCAAAAAATGAACTAACCATATAAAAAAAATAATGGAGATTATTCATTGATGGCTCTAAGTACAGTTTAAAGGCTCTTCTTTTACACAATGGGAATAAAAAACCATCAGTACCAATTGTTCATAATGTTAATACCAAGGAAAATTACGAATCAATTACTCAAATTTTAACTTTACTCCAATACGAAGATCATAAACGGAAGATATGTGGTGATTTAATGTGATTGAATGTTCCATGTACATCGTAAATTCCAAGTTTTAATTAAATCCAGGTCATTGTATGATGATAATTAATGTATTACATATTTGCAATTTTGATTTCGTGGATAGTGCTTTGTTATGTAGTAGCTTATAGTTTGCATAGTACACCTTGTTAGCGCATTGTATTTTCTCCATTACTTCAGTATTTCTTTTCCTGTGTTTGTGATTGTTATCCCTAAACCCTTGAATCTCTCAGTTTTTTCGAATTCATGTTTTCCCAGTTTTATGTGTGTTGCTTCATTTTTTCCGATTTGCATTATCATGTTTTTTTCTACATGAATAATTAGTCCCATTTCACTGCCTTCTCCCTCAATTTATATTCAAATGTTTGTCATTAATTTTCTCTTCTTCTTCTTCTTCACGTGCCATTTCCTACTCGGAGGTTAGCTATCATCGTTTCTATTCTGATCTTTGAAACAGCAGCTCAGAAAAGATCTTTAGAGGTGCAGCCAAACTAGTCTCTTAGGTTCCGCATCCAGGATATTCTGTGTCTTACCACACTTCTCATGCCTGCTATTTTCCCCTGCATAATGAGCTGCAGTATATTATATTTATCCCCTCGCATGGTATGTCCCAAATATTTCAGCTTTCTGGTCTTTATCATGTGAAGGATTTCTAGGTCTTTCCCCATTCTTGTGAGGACCTCAGCATTTAAGGTTTTGTCCGTCCATGAGATCTTCAGCATTCTTCGATACGTCCACATCTCAAAAGCTTGAAGTTTGTCGCTAAGGTGTTGGTTCAGTGACCATGCTTCCATACCATACAGTAGAATTGGAAATATGTAGCATCTTACCATTCTAACACGAATGTCTAATATTAGATCGCGATCACAGAAGAGATCCCTCATTTTGAGGAAGGCAGTTCTAGCCATCTCTATTTTGGACTTGATTTCTACTGTGTGTCTGTTTGTATTTGTTATCCAAGTACCTAGGTATTTGTACTTGGTTACCTTTTCAATATAGGTGTTATCAATAAGTAGATTTACGTTAGGTGATGTACGCGCTTTTGAGATGATCATGTATTTTGATCATCATCAATTTTATCTGCTTTGTTATGATTATTAAATCATCTGCGAAGGCTATTATCTATGCGCCTCTATTTCTCAGTGTACCTGATTTGTCCATTCTTCTTGTTACATGCTCAAGTGCTAACATTGAATAACGGTGCCTTACACCTCTATCTATTGTAAAAGTATAGGTTTCTCCATAATCTGTCATTATTCTGGCTGTACTTGCTTTCATGGTTAGTTCTTTTAAATTTCTCATTTTTTGTGATACTCCTAATTCGCTTACTGCAGTGATTAATTGCCCCCTTTTAATTCTGTCGAATACTTGTTTGAAGTCCATGAATAGCATTTCTAGTTTGATGTTGTGTTCTTTTGCTTTCTCTATTATTTGTTTTACTCCATGTATGGCATTCAGTGTCGATTTTCCTTTCCTGAAACCATTTTGATAATCCCCATCTTTATGTTCTGTGCATTGAGATAGAGGTGAGATAGAGGTGTAAGGCACCGTTATTCAATGTTAGCACTTGAGCATGTAACAAGAAGAATAGACAAATCTGGTACACTGAGAAATAGAGGCGCATAGATAATAGCCTTCGCAGATGATTTAATAATCATAACAAAGCAGATAAAATTGACGATGATCAAAATACATGATCATCTCAAAAGCACGTACATCACATAACGCAAATCTTCATATTGATAACACCTATATTGTCAGTTTTTTTTTTGTATTATAGATGATAATATCTTGTATGCGGCATTTAGTAGTGTGATACCTCTGCAATTTACACAATTCCCCTGGTCACCTTTTTTATGTGTAGTAATTATCCTTCCATGCATCCATTCTTCAGCTATTTGCTCCTCAATCCACATCCTTTGTATTTTTTTTAATATTCGAAAAGGGCCACTTTGGACCACGTTTAACAACAACAACAGTGTATTTATAATGTTTATTAATATTTTATTTCTTCTTTGTAGTTTTTTCTTTCGTTTTCTCCCAGTACTTTTCATTTTTTCGCTTTGTCTTTTCTTTCTTTCTGGGTCCCATTTCGTGCTGCTCGTCCTTACCTCTCTTGCTGTTAAGTCACTGTAGGTTTATATTTTCTCCCTTATCGCGTTTCTCTCGTCCTTCTCTTTTATCCTCATCAATGCCAGATCTATTTCTACTTCTGTGATCCATTTTCCTAGGTCTTTTAGAATTTTCTGGGCCATTATGATTCTTTTGAGGAGCCTGTCGTTACCCATTCGGATTATGTGTGTATAAAACGATGCTCTGCGTTTTCTCATGGTCGTTGACAAGTGTTCTGTTTGTTTACTTCTATACAGATCGTCGTTGCTTCTGAGTCTCCACGATTCACCAACTTTTACTGGTCCTAGAATTTTTCTTAAGATTCTTCTTTCTCGGTTTTCTATCTTTTCTATCCAGCCTACCTGATCTTGCGTTAAGCATTCTGCGGAATATAGCACTATAGATACCCCTGCATAAAAAGTATGCTTTGTTTAACTTTGAGACCCTATTTTCGTATGCTTCTTTGTGGTTTCCATTAGGTGTTATTATTTCTTCTAAATACTTAAATTTCTGGACCCTTCCAATTTCTCCGTACGTTGTTTTAATTTTTTTCTGAGTCGACTTTTGTCTGTAGTTAAATATATTGTCTTTTCAAAAGATATCTGTAGACCAATTTTCTTCGCGATTTCCATGAACATTTCAATTTTCACCTTGGCTTCCTCCTCCGAGTTTGCGAAAATTACTCTATCGTCCGCAAAGGCTAGGCAGTCCACTGTAATAGGTTTTCCAATGTATTTATCTTTGGTCAGCTTTACGTCTCGGAAATTTTCTCCTTTGTATTAGTTTATGTATTCTTTCTTGCAATTCCTTTCCTCCATATTTGATTAATTCCATATTTATTTCGTCGCTTCCTGGTGTTTTTCCATGTTTACTGCTTTTTATTTTTTCCAATATCCAATGCTATAGATACCCCTGCATAAAAAGTATGCTTTGTTTAACTTTGAGACCCTATTTTCGTATGCTTCTTTGTCGTTTCCATTAGGTGTTATTATTTCTTCTAAATACTTAAATTTCTGGACCCTTCCAATTTCTCCGTACGTTTTAATTTTTTTCTGAGCCGACTTTTTTTCTGTAGTGAAATATATTGTCTTTTTAAAAGATATCTGTAGACCAATTTTCTTCGCGATTTCCATGAAAATTTCAATTTTCACCTTGGCTTCCTCCTCCGAGTTTGCGAAAATTACTATATCGTCCGCAAAGGCTAGGCAGTCCACTGTAATAGGTTTTCCAATGAATTTATCTTTGGTCAGCTTTACGTCTCGGAAATTTTCTCCTTTGTATTAGTTTATGTATTCTTTCTTGCAATTCCTTTCCTCCATATTTGATTAATTCCATATGTATTTCGTCGCTTCCTGGTGTTTTTCCATGTTTACTGCTTTTTATTTTTTTCAATATCTCGTCCATCGATGATGGGCCCTAAGTTTCGTTTTCTTGTATTTGTTCTTGTTCCTCTAAGTTTTCTAAATTCTCCTCTGTTAGCAGATTCATGAAGTGTTTCTTCCATTTTTCTTTACCTTTTTTTTATCGTCTTCCGCTGCTTTTCCATGTTCATCCCTTATTCGTTTGATATTCAGCGAGTTGGCTTTTTTGTGAACCTTTATTTTCTGGTAGAAGCTCTTTGTGTTTTGTAATTTTTTTTTCGCGCTCTGTTTCATCCAATTTTGTATCCATTTACTCCCTTCATGAAGTATTTTTTCCATATTTCTTTACCTTCTTGATCGTCTTCCGCTGCTTTTTCATGTTCATCCCTTATTCGTTTGATATTCAGCGAGTTCGCTTTTTTTATGTACCTTTATATTCTGGTAGAAGCTCTTTGTGTTTTGCAATTTTCTTTCGCGCTCTATTTCATCCAATTTTTTATCCATTTACTCTCTTCATGAAGTATTTTTTCCATATTTCTTTACCTTCTTGATCGTCTTCCGCTGCTTTTCCATTTTCATCCCTTATTCGTTTGGTATTCAGCGAGTTCGCTTTTTATGTACCTTAATTTTCTGATAGAAGCTTTTTGTGTTTTGCAAATTTTCTTTCGCGCTCTATTTCATCCAATTTTTTATCCATTCACTCTCTTTTATTGTCCTTATGACTTTGTTGCTTGTCCTTCTCCTTCGCTCGTATTCGTCTGTCTTCTGTTTTGTTGGTTTTCATCAATTTTATTCTTGCTTCGTTTTTTATTCTTACTCCGTCTTTGCATTTGTCGTTCCACCAGTCGTTACCATATCTTCTATGAGTCTCCTATTTCTTTCCCTGCTGCTTCTTTTATATTCTTTTTTATTTCACGCCAAACACTTTCAAACAAAGATATATGTACACCTTTTATCCCTCCATATTATACCGAGAGTCTGGGATAAGGGGCGAACATAGGAATTTAACATGTAAAATTAAATATGTTATATTGTTATATGTTAATTATTAGCTCCCCTATTAACTTTAGAAAAAAATCATATTTAATTTTACATGTTAAATTCCTATGTTCGCCCCTTATCCCAGACACTCGGTATATAGTTTATGATTCGCCATGTATTGCAAAAATACCAACAACTAAACGAGAGTGAAAATAAATTTGCCACTGAGTACCATCAAGGTACTTGAAGTTTGAAACTTGAGGTAACTTTCTCGAACAGATGTGTGGCCATAAAGCAACGAGAATGCAGAAGTTTAAGCGCATTAGTTCAATTTAACGCCGCAGTGAAAGGTGAGGGGCCACTGTATTGTTGCTTTGATGTGCCACTATTTTCGCAATTCACCCCATTTCACGGTTTAAAATAATAAAATCAAATATCGTGTATATGGGGTAACAGTAAAGCGTGCTTTGTGGTGAATATAATTGTACGTATTTGCCAATAATAACAATTGATCTGATTAAATATATACCTAATGAATATGTAATCAGCGTAATTAGTTTGTGGGTACTGCTAGGACAGTATTTTGTAATGGGTGATTACTGTTTGGTGGCGATCAATTAATTATCTGACCAAGGCTACTCTCCTCTTTAAAATAAACAAATTTAGAACTAATATTGGCTACCGTGGTTTCTAATATACACATGCGGCTTCCTCCAGTTTGCTATTATACGCTTATTGCCAACTACTGGCAATGAAGCCCCTGCTCTCGCTACAGATGCACTGCATCGTAAAGGTGGGCCTACTATTTTATGTGGGTTCCGAACCACTGGAGGTAACAATATCACTGCATAATAAAGGTGGACCTACTGTTTTATGTGGGTTCCGAACCACTGGAGATAACAATATCACCTGTATCGTAAAGGTGGACCTACTGTTTTATGTGGGTTCCGAACCACTGGAGATAATAATATCAACTCCGGACTAGAGAAGGTTTTTAGCTGTTTGACCGCCAAACTGGTAGAGTCCATGCCAGATAATTAGTCACTCTTCCCATAAAACCGGAATCTCTCCTATCGGACTGGACACAAAAGCAAGTGTATCTTTAGGAGTATCCTAGTTTATTGAGGTACGATAGTGAGCCTGAGTAACCTGAAAAAGTAAAAAGTACCTGAGTAATGCGGTTATTTATTTCAAAGTACTTCATTTCTAAGGGATCAGATGAATAAATTTATGGCGTTATGGCTCAAAACCGCTGCCGTAAGTTTAGGGTGCAATCTCCTTAGTCCAATTCCACCAACGGGCGGGATTTTGGTCTTATGGGAAAAGTGACAAATTATCTGGCGTGGACTTTAGTCGGGATAACCTTTGAAAATTATTTTAGTTTTGTCGGGTTTGCATCCACAGTCTTTCAAAAACTACTATGCTATGCTATCCCTCGTGCTACATTCATTTGTTTTTAATAGTTACTGTTCTTGTGCGCTGTAATCAATGTGTTGTATAGATTTGTTCTGACGAGATCGTTTTCTCTGCTGTTTCAGGAAGCATACCGGAAATGGGTGTGCAGCTCCATGGTGCCTCGTTTTACGCCTGAAGGGCATCGAGTACGGCCCTGTCTCAACGTCTGCCAGACCGTGGAGCAGAAGTGTCCCTACATGCTTCCCGGGGACCGCGCACCAGCTCATCCCACTCAGTATGCCGGCGAGCCCACCTTCCTCTGTCTCGGTAATGGCCCAAAATATACCAACTGACCACTGACCAATTCACAGTCGCAGCAGATTATTATAGATACATGACATACAAAACTTTGCCAGTTTCGATAATATCTACAGCAACATAATGAAGGAAATTACAGCAGCTTATACCGAGTGGTCATTTAAATTTCAGCTCTAGCTATCCATGGAAATTTTCGCAGTAAATAGGAAAGGGTCCAAACTCGCCTTTCTTATTGGCTGCGAAAATTTCCATGGATAACTGGAGCTGAAATTTAAATTATTACTCACTAGTTACACACTCCGCCTGAGCATTTTCAATCCTGAACACTTTGTGAAATGGGTTGCCTATCTCCGAATACCATTGAGCATGCGTCAAAGGGACTACTAAACTCCAGCATGCGCCGATGGGGGGGGGGGGGTGGGTATACCAGTGGCGGCAGCCAGAGTGAACAACAGAGTGTTAAGGCTAAGATTTCTTACGGGGCGCAACGCAATACTTAAACATATTGCCATAAAACAGACATACAGAAAATACAGTTGACGCAGAAAAGAGTAGCACACACTGTTAAGTCTAGATTGATTGTGGTTTTTATTTCTCATAGTACGACGATACGATGTTGACGCTGGCAAAAGACAGGACACACTGTTTAGTCTGATTTACACCACTAGATTTTAATAAAAAATCAGTCTAAGAGTTGTCCCACTCTTTCTGCGTCAACTGTACATACCGAAACATACTTCATAAAATAAAGGTTAAGTTCTGGTTATTACAATGTTTACCGCCGTACATATTGCAAAAAGATAGGACACGTGGTTTAAATGATTACTGGCGATTTTTAGATTATTGATCTTTTTTTTAATAGTTTTAATAGTCAAAATTTATAGTGTTTCTACCAAAGTTTCGATTTCACTGAAATTATGTAGATTACTACCACATTTCCAATGTTTAGCATACATTTTCAACGATTCCCATCAAAATTTCAATTGTTACTGACGAATTTTAAAATATTTTTATATTTTTTGAATGGTTTTATCAACATTTTAAGGATTTGCTGCCAAGGCTTCAATTTCATTAAAATTTTATAGATTACTACCACATTTTCAATTATTACCATGAATTTTCAAGTACCCCTATCAAAATTCAAATGATTACTGGTGATTTTTTGATTATTGATCTTTTTTTTAATAGTGTTTAATAGTCAACATTTATAGTGTTTCTGCCAAAGTTTCGATTTCACTGAAATTATGTAGATTACTACCACATTTTCAATGTTTAGCATACATTTTCAACGATTCCCATCAAAATTTCAATGGTTACTGACGAATTTTAAAATATTTTTATATTTTTTTGAATGGTTTTATCAAAATTTTAACGATTTGCTACCCTAGCTTCAATTTCATTAAAGTTGTATAGATTACTACCACATTTTCAATTTTTACCATGAATTTTCAACTATCCCTGTCAAAATTTACATAATTACTGGCGATTTTTAGATTATTTATCTTTTTTTTATAGTGTTTAATAGTGAAAATTTATCGTGTTTCTGCCAAAGTTTCGATGTCACTAAAATTATGTAGATTACTACCACATTTTCAATGTTTAGCATACATTTTCAACGATTCCCATCAAAATTTCAATGGTTATCTACGAATTTTAAAATATTTTTATATATTTTTTAATTGTTTCATCAAAATTTTAAGGATTTGCTGCCTAAGCTTCAATTTTATTAAAATTTTATAGGTTACTACCACATTTTCAATTTTTACCATGAATTTTCAACTATCCCGATCAAAATTTAAGTGATTACTAGCGATTTTTAGTTTCTTGATATATTTTTAATAGTTTTTAATAGTCAAAATTTATAGTGTTTCTGCCAAAGTTTCGATTTCACTGAAATCATGTAGATTACTACCCCATAATGTATAGCATACATTTTCAACGATTCCCATTAAAATTTCAATGGTTACTGACGAATTTTAAAATATTTTTATATTTTTATGAATGGTTTTATCAAAATTTAAAGGATTTACTACCAAAGCTTCAATTTCATTAAAATTTTATAGATTACTACCACATTTTCAATTTTTACCATGAATTTTCAACTATCCCTATCAAAATTTAAATGAGTGCTGGCGATTTTTACATTATTGATCTTTTTTTAATAGTGTTTAATATTCAAAATTTATAGTGTTTCTGCTAAAGTTTCGATTTTACTGAAATTATGTAGATTACTACCACATTTTCAATGTTTAGCATACATTATCAACGATTCCCATCAAAATTCCAATGGTTACCGACGAATTTTAAAATATTTTTATATTTTTTTGAATGGTTTTATCAAAATTTTAAGGACTTGCTGCCAAAGCTTCAATTTCATTAAAATTTTATTGATTACTACCATATTTTCAATTTTTATCATGAATTTTCAACTATCCCTATCAACAAATGATTACCGGCAATTTTTAGATTATTGTTTTTTTTTTAATAGTGTTTAATAGTCAACATTTATAGTGTTTCTGCCAAAGTTTCGATTTCACTGAAATTATGTAGATTACTACCACATTTTCAATGTTTAGCATACATTTTCAACGATTCCCATCAAAATTTCAATGGTTACTGACGAATTTTAAAATATTTTTATATTTTTTTGAATGGTTTTATCAAAATTTTAACGATTTGCTACCCTAGCTTCAATTTCATTAAAGTTGTATAGATTACTACCACATTTTCACTTTTTACCATAAATTTTCAACTATCCCTGTCAAAATTTACATAATTACTGGCGATTTTTAGATTATTTACCTTTTTTTTATAGTGTTTAATAGTGAAAATTTATCGTGTTTCTGCCAAAGTTTCGATGTCACTAAAATTATGTAGATTACTACCACATTTTCAATGTTTAGCATACATTTTCAACGATTCCGATCAAAATTTCAATGGTTACTGACGAATTTTAAAATATTTTTATATTTTTTTGAATGGTTTTATCAAAATTTTAACGATTTGCTACCCTAGCTTCAATTTCATTAAAGTTGTATAGATTACTACCACATTTTCACTTTTTACCATAAATTTTCAACTATCCCTGTCAAAATTTACATAATTACTGGCGATTTTTAGATTATTTACCTTTTTTTTATAGTGTTTAATAGTGAAAATTTATCGTGTTTCTGCCAAAGTTTCGATGTCACTAAAATTATGTAGATTACTACCACATTTTCAATGTTTAGCATACATTTTCAACGATTCCCATCAAAATTTCAATGGTTACTGACGAATTTTAAAATATTTTTATATTTTTTTGAATGGTTTTATTAAAATTTTAAGGATTTGCTGCCAAAGCTTCAATTTCATTAAAATTTTATAGATTACTGCCACATTTTCAATTTTTACCATGAATTTTCAACTATCCCTAACAAAATTTAAATGATTACTGGCGATTTTTAGATTATTTATCTTTTTTAATAGTTTTAATAGTCAAAATTTATCGAGTTTCTGCTAAAGTTTCGATGTCACTGAAATTATGTAGATTACTACCACATTTTCAATGTTTAGCATACATTCTCAACAATTCCTATCAAAATTTCAATGATTACTGACGAATTTTAAAATATTTTTATATATTTTTAATACTTTCATCAAAATTTTAACGATTTGCTACCAAAGCTTCAATTTCATTAAAATTTTATAGATTACTCCCACATTTTCAATTTTTACCATGAATTTTCAACTATCCCTATCAAAATTTAAATGATTACTGAACTAAAGGTTCGATTGTACTGAAACTTCGTAGATTACCGACACATTTTCAATATTTAGTAAAATTTTCAACTATTCCTATTGAATAGTTTTTACCATGAATTTTCAACTATCCCTATCAAAATTTAAATTCCCTATCCCTATCAAAAATTTTGATTTCACCTAGAGATTGCGTTTGGTGCCTCTATCTTTCGTTAAAATTATTTATTGTAATGTATCTACTTTTTAGTCTAAATATGGTTATTATAATATATCAATCATAATTACGCTTTATATACTTGAAGCATAATTATTTTCGATTCACAATAATACAATCTAACAAGTTCCTGATTTATTTACTCAAGCTATATAAAACTAATGACATTTAAACTACATCTTCGTTAAGTTATCATCAGATTTTAATTAAGTTGAAACTTGCGATATTGCTTAAAAGCAAATAATAATTAGGAGTTTTTAACAAGCAAAATTTTGAAAAAAAAGCAAAATTTATTCCACATTTAATGTTTGTAGTCTAATGTTTTTTTTTATACAACTGATACTTTTCGAAATATTTGCCGAAAAATAAGAGCTGTCTGGCCATAGACATCCAGATAAACAGATAGACAGGTACCACTTCGAAAACATTTTTTTTTTTAATGCTAAGGTCAAAAAGGGATATTTTGCCAAATATCTTAAGTAATAGAAAACTATTGCCATTTGAACTCCTTTTTGTACAGTTATCATCAGATTTTGATTAAGCTAAATCTTGTGATATTGAATAGCAATGAATAATAATAACGCGTTTTTAAGAAGCAAAATTTTGAAGAAAAAAATGCAAAATTATTTGCAAATTTAATGTTTGTAGTCCAATGTTTTTTCGATACACCTGATATTTTTCGAAATATTTGCTGAAAAATAAGAGCTGTCTGGTCATAGACAGCCAGATAAACAGATAGACAGGTACCACTCCGAAAACAACTTTTTTGAATGCAAAGGTCAAAATGGGATATTTCTCCAAATATCTCAAGCAATAGAAAATTATTGCCATTTGAACTACTTTTTGTACAGTTATCATCAGATTTTGATTAAGCTAAATCTTGCGATATTGTATAGCAATGAATAATAATTACGCATTTTTAAGAAGCAAAATTTTGAAGAAAAAAAATGCAAAATTTATTGCAAATTTAATGTTTGTAGTCTAATGCTTTTTCCATACACCTGATACTTTTCGAAATATTTGCCGAAAAATAAGAGCTGTCTGGCCATAGACAGCCAGATAAACAGATAGACAAGTACCACTTCGAAAACTACTTTTTTGAATGCAAAGGTCAAAAAGGGATATTTCGCCAAATATCTTAAGCAATAGAAAACTATTGCCATATGAACTACTTTTTGTACAGTTATCATCAGATTTTAAATAAGCTAAATCTTGCGATATTGTATAGCAATGAATAATAATGACGCGTTTTTAAGAAGCAAAATTTTTAAGACAAAAAATGTAAAATTTATTGCAAATTTAAGGTTTGTACTGTTTTTTTTTTGTACTCATCTGATACTCTTAAAGCTACCTGGGCACAGATTGACAGATACCACTTCGAAAACCACTTGTTCTGATTGTAAAGACTCGACAATTAATAGTTCTCCAAATATCTCGATTCCGAAATTTTCATGATTACAGTAGATACTTTCGTTTCCTATTTCTATTTTCTTTTCCTAAAACAACTTGTTCTGAATACCTACTCGAATATTAATATTTCCCCAAATATCTCGATTTTGAAAATTTTCATGATTATAATACTTTCGTTTCCTATGCAAATGAAAGTTTGCGGAAAGGCCGAGTGCCAACAGCCTAATAAAGGTTGTTATCTCTCTCTGTAAATAATATAATAATAATTATTCATTTGTTTGATGACATTGTGCATACCGTTGTTTTTTTTTTAAACAAATGACTTATCTATTACTGCATATACATGAAATGTGGTGAAATTTTGAGAAAATAGAGTTAATAAATATAATCCTGATTCATCTTAGTTAAGAAGTTACAAGTCCATAAAGATAGAAACATTTTTTTAAACGCATCTGCCAAAATCCATTAATTTCTAAATCCGTTAAGTTTTGAACAATTTTGATTAAACATTAACATATTTGGAGAATTCGGTTTCAAAAATTTGCCAAATTTTGTCAGTTGGAGTTAACATTTTTAGAAATCTCCACCAAAATAAGTTAATAGACCCGATGAGTTTTGGGAAACTTTAATTAAAAATTAATAAATTCGTGTATACGGATTGGTAAATTTGCCATATTTCGTCAGTTGGAGTTAACATTTTTAGAGATTTTCGCCAAAATATGTTAATAGACCCGATAAGTTTTGGGAAATGCCCAATTTGCCCATAGAATAACACGCCACTGGGGCAGATATAATGGAAAAACAACGAATAATACACGCGCATACGGGCTTTTCAAGCACTGCGCCGTTAAAAGCACTCTGCTTCGCGTCGTGCTCTTAAGCCCGGCGAGCGTGCTTGAAAGGCCCTTTTATGCACTTGTATCATAATATACTGCTTTATACACGTACAAGGAAATTAGCACGACTATAAGTTTCTGCATGCAAAACTAATGCAAAAATTGATACCATGGCCATTGCTTGGAAGTCACAGCCTTAACTTACCTCGCTACAAGGGCTATTGTAGTATTCGGTGTTCTTAGTTACGCTATCAATTATGAATATGAATTTTAAAAGTTGTAAAACAAGAGCAACTAAAACGCTGCTTGCGGTTTTACCAGACACAAATGTAATAAATTTCGCTTGACTGCACAATCAATTACTCACGTTATACTATTACATTATAGCCGCCGTTTTAGCTAAAGAGGCCATACGGATTATTAAAGTTCGCTATCATACCTGGAGGCGTATAAAACTGTGTGCGAAATTATCCACGGATTACAACCAAGCAAGTGCACTTAAACTCCAGCGCTGCGTCTAACTTCAAGTCTTTAAATTTATAAAGCCCTTTAATATTATTTTAAAGCTACAACTACCACCCATATAACAGTAATTGGCAATGGCAATAGTATTCTCTGAGCTTACTATTTGCTAATTATAAATCCCAACAATTAACAGACATACAATGCGTAACAAAACTTATGAGATGAGATGAGATGAATTAAACGAGGTAATATGGCAAAATTCAAAAATAACTGTTAAGAAGTTTCAAGCAGATGATGTATCGTCTACTAGATCGCTACAAAATATCTGATCGTTTAATACACCGATAATAATCCTTAACAATCCAAAAGCATAATAACCCAACAAAAAATAACCCAAATAACCCATAATAACCCACAGGTTCTTCTTGAACATGTGAATGTATAAAAGTTAAATGATATATTAGGACAAAACCTCTACATTTTACTTTCTCCATATATGTATGTGGAATAAGTATTGTTTTCGTGAAAATTTTTCGCTGAAATTACAGTTCTGACGTCCCCAAGTCCAGCAACACCATTTTTTAAAACATCTGTCTGTGTGGATGTGATTACTTTTTTTGTAAACATGATTAGCCTGAAACGGCCCAAGATAATTGAATAACAGTTTCAAAGCAAGATTACAAAATCTATATTTTTGAAGGTTTTGAAAAAAATTGTAAACTGGAATATAATCATATTACAGATATTTATACAATATTTTAATAAATTTATGGGGATTCAAGATTTTTTGCACTATCAGGTGTATTTTAGATTTGTTGATTACAAAATCAAATATATATATATATTATGTTTGCATGGTACTGGTTTCGACCTGTGGACCTTCGTCATCCATCCATATAGTCAATGTGTTAAATGTATGTCCATGACATTAATAAATGAAGTATACTTGAGTAGTCATAAAGAATTGATAATTTAGTGGTCTTAGTCTGGGTTTTTCAGATTTCCTAATGTCCTATTTTCAACGTTAATAGTTTTCGTTATAAATTCATCTAAGTGTTGATGTATTAGTAGTGATTTTGAGGATTAAAATACAGTTTTCTTGTTAAATGTGTGTTCATGTAGTTGAATTCTAGGTTATGATTTTTACATGCCCAGGAAGCATTTTTAATAAAGATTTTCTTTTTGAAACTAAACTGATATATTTATTGTAACTACATGTTGTTAGAAATGTTACAACGTATCTAACAACAACAATTCTAAGAACTGCATAAAACTGAAACGTATAACACAAATGCGTTACGAATGCTTTATAAATTTCTGATTTAGTAATGGTGTTAAAATTTTGTTGGTCTAACACATTTTGAATAATTTTTAGGCATTCGTTAATAGGAATAATTGAAAAACATACTTGTAACGTCAAAAGATACATGTTTTGATATGTTTAGGGTTGTAATAGTTTTTACAATTTTAGATAGAACATTAGCATGTTTTGCCTTATTTTAGAAATAAAATTTGTGTAATTTTTAAATAAAAAATTACATTTCATTGCTAGTTTCCTATGGACTAATGATGTATGAAACAACTGGTCTAATTTGAAGATCTTTTTTCTGTGTTTTCATCAAACCATTTAGTTTAGGAGCAAGTGGAAATTGATTAAATTTATTTAAATTTAACAAACAACAAAACCAATTTAACCAATAAAATATTTATATAAGATAACAAATTTTGAATAATTTTTAGGCATTCGTTAGTAGGAATGTTTGAAAAACATATTTGTCAAAACGTCAAAAGATCCACCTTTGAATTTTTTAGGGTTTTAATCGTTTTTACAATTTCAGATAGGCATTCGTTAATAATAATATTGGAAAAACTACTTGTAACGTCAATAGATACATATTTTAATATTTTTTGTATGTAAGGCATTCGTTAATAGGAAAATTGGAAAAACTACTTGTAACGTCAATAGATACATATTTTGATATGTTTATAAATTTCTGATTTAGTAATGATGCTAAAATTTTGTTGGTCTAACAAATTTTGAATAATTTATAGGCATTCGATAGTAGGAATAATGGAAAAACTACTTGTAACGTCAAAAGATACATGTTTTGATATTTTAAAGGTTGTAATCGTTTTTACAATTTTAGATAGAACAAGAGCATTTTTTGCCGAATATTTAGGAATAAAATTTGTGTAATTTTTAAATAAAATATTTTATATCATTGCTCATTTCCTATGGACTAATGATGTATGAAACAACTGGACTAATTTGAAGATCTTTTTTGTGTGTTTTCATCAAACCATATAGTTTAGAAGCAAGTGAAATTGATAAATTTATTTAAATTTAACACACAACAAAACCAATCTCTTTAGATTTCTGTTGTAGGAAGTTATCTTTAGTGATATCTGTCGCATTTCTGGTGGTATACAGCTCATTTCTTGTTCAGCACTCATTTTCACTATAATCATTATAATAGTATTCTTCACAACATTGGTGATTAATTTACTATAATGAAATTTTCTGAAAATTGGGAAAGTTCTAGTGTACTTATAAAGTTTTCCTAAACTTATAATTGCACAATTTTATATTTTCTTCATATCTTCATGGCTTAGTAGTCTTCATGATATAAATTACAAAAAAAAAATTTGACACATGACACTGTTTTCACCGTTTTGTTCAATACGTCAAGTTCGTGAAATTTGGCCAAACATTTCAGTTACACCGTGTATAATACGTTTAGTGAACTTTATTTTAAGTATCCTAAACTTAATAATACATTTATTTATCTGTAGAAATCTTATGTATTACTTTATTAACGCGTAAGATATACAATTTCCCAATACATATCGTCTGGCGCAGAATAAGTGTATTCTGTTGGTTTAGGATGTGCGAAAATGTTTAGTAAGTCGGTGCATTTACCTGGCGATGAGTATTTGAATAAGTCAGGCAAAATGTGCATTTGCTCGTCCGCGAAAATCGACACGTATTCACTCTTTAATGCGAAAGGATTTTGGATTGTTGGACGCGATCCAAGGAGTTAAATTCGACGTGTTATTTTATGCCATTAACTTCTCGCAGCCGGTAAATTACCAGCGCTGCATTAGCAACGTCGACAAGTGTGCAAATAAATAGAGTGGCATTACATTTAAACAGAATAATGGCAATAAAATGTGAATTTGTTTCCCTACAATCGTATAATATAATTTCAAATGGTTTCTACAGAATAGGAATTATATTTATATTTTAGAAGCATGTGTAGTAAGCAGCTGGAATGGTTTCTACAGAATGAGAATTATTTTTATATTTTAGAAGCATGTGTAGTGCTAAAGCAGCTGGAACTATAACGTTCTTAGAATAATATAGAATTTTATTAGAATTTACGTTATAGTAACTTTTATATTTTAGAAGCACGTTATAGGTAGTGCCAAAGCAGCTAGATCTATAATGTTTTTAGATTCTGAAAAGAAACTGAAAATTACCAGCTTATGAACTTAGTAATTTTTACATTTTAGAAGAACGTTGTAGGTATTACCAAAGCAGCTAGAACTATAATGTTTTTAGATTCTGAAAATAAACTGAAAAATATCAGTTTTATGAACTGACGATAAAAAAACTGATGAAAAAAAAATGTCTATTAGATTATCAACTTGAGGAATTTTGTGATGGGATAGGGAAGAAACTCAGGAGGATTATTACGAATTCTTTTTTCGTTTACCCTGCGTTGACAAAAATCTATAGATTTTTTTTAATAATTATATTTGTATTTTTCCTATTTATAGAGTTTTTAAGAGCGCATAAAGAATTATTTAAATAATCAAAACCTAAGTAGTGCTGACCTCACCTGTTGATTTCACCTATAATCAGAATAGATCTAAACACATTTCAAAACTACAGAATACACAAAAATTCAAAATTTAAATCTTGAATTCTACGATTTTAAAGAAAATTGGAAAAACAAATTTAAAGAACACCATAATATTTAAGTAAAATTATATAAATTTCAGAAAATTTCATATGTTTGGGAATAATTCTACGGATTCGGGAATATTTCAAATGATTAAAACACCTAAAAATTAAAGTTAAAACTACAAAAGTTTCAGAAAATTCTAATGTTTTAACCAGAAAACTTGTAAAAAATCGATTTTTGTAAGATTTTAAAGAAAACTGAAAAAAAATCAAAAGAACTCCATATTGTTTAAGTAAAATTACAGAAGTTTAAAAATCAAATAGTTTGTTCAAAAGTTCAAAAGAGCTCCATAATATTTAACTAAAAACTACAGAAATATAAGAAAATTCAATTTTTTTTCCCAGAAAATCGTTTGTTTAATTATTTCATTTCATTTCATTTCATTTATTTACTCATGTGAGCCGTCCTAAGCCGGATATGTGTGTCAAGTACAATAAAATTAACAATCAACAAATACAAAATATATAATTAAAATACAATACATTAAAAAACATACATCTAAAATAATTACAGTATTAGCACATTATATTTATTACGGGGATTTCGGGTATAAAGTACTCTTTAATATTTAAGAAAATAACTGCAAAACTTTGGGAACACCTAAAAGTTTAGTCAGATTTCGATAGTTTTGTTAAGAATTGAAAAAATTTCAAAACAACTTCTTAATATTTTACTGAAAACTAAAGAAACTTAAGAAAATTCAACATGTTAACCTTCAATTATATGCTTTTGAAGACAAATTAAAACAAAAATCAAAAAGATTACTTAACCTTAATGTAAGACCTACAAGAGCCTGAAAAAATTAAAATATTGAACAGAATTCTATGGTTTTGAGACAACCATATAAGAGTATACAGAACTCTATGCTTTATAGAAAATTTAAAAAAAAACAGAAGAACTACTGAATTCTTACGTAAAAACTACAGAAGATTAAGCAAATTCAAAATTTATATCCCGTATTTTAAGGTTCTTAAGAAAATCGAAATGAAAAATCAAAAGAACTTCACAATATTTCAGTAAAATTACAGGAAAAATTGTAAACTTTGATTGTAAACTTGTAAACTGTAAATTTATATCCAGTATTTTAAGATTTTAAAGAAATTTGAAATGAAAAATCAAAAGAACTTCATAATATTTCATTAAAATTACAGGAGGTTGAAAAAATTCAAAACTTTGATTGTAAACTTGTAAACTGTAAACTTATAATATATTTGCACATAAAATTTGAAAAAAAACATAAAATGCCATAAAAACTACAGAATATTAAGCAAATTCAAAATTTATATTCAGTATTTTAAGATTCTCAAGAAAAGCGAAATGAAAAATCAAAAGAACTTATTAATATTTCAGTAAAATTACAGGAAACAATCCAAACTTTGATTGTAAGCTTGTAAACTGTAAATTTATATCCAGTTTTTTATGATTTAAAAAAAAATCGAAATGAAAAATCAAATGAACTTCATTATATTTCATTACAATTACAGGAGGTTGAAAAAAATCAAAACTTTGATTGTAAACTTGTACACTGTAAATTTATATCCAGTATTTTAAGATTTTTAAGAAATTTGAAATGAAAAATCAAAAGAACTTCATAATATTTCATTAAAATTACAGGAGGTTGAAAAAATTAAAAACTTTGATTGTTAACTTATAAACTATAAACTTGTTATAAATTTGCACATAAAATTTAAAAAAAAACATAAAATGCCATAAAAACTACAGAAGATTAAGCAAATTCAAAATTTATATCCAGTATTTTAAGATTCTTAAGAAATTTGAAATGAAAAATCAAAAGAACTTCATAATATTTCAGTAAAATTACAGGAGTTTGAAAAAAAATAAAACTTTGATTGTGAACCTGTAAACAGTAAACTTGTAATATATTTGCACATAAAATTTAAAAGAAAAACATAAAATGCCATAAAATAACCATGAAATGGCTGAAATAGTTCGTATTGTAAAGGGAATCATTTCAAAATATGTAATACATATTCATACAAGACTATACAGAATTCTATGGTTTTATAGAAAAAAAAAAAAAATCAGAGGGACTACTGAATACTTACGTAAAAACTACAAACCATATAAGAGTATACAGAATTCTATGGTTTTAGAGAAAATAAAAAAGCAGAGGAACTACTAAATACTTACGTAAAAACTACAAACCATATAACAGTATACAGAATTCTATAGTTTTTTACTTAATAATTTCAAAATTTATATCCAGTATTTTAAGATTTTTAAGAAAATTGAAATGAAAAATCAAAAGAACTTCATAATATTTCAGTAAAATTACAGGAGTTAACTTGTAAACTTGTAATATATTTTTGCGCATAAAATTAAAAAAAAAACATAACATGCCATAAAATAACCATGAAATGGCTGAAATAGTTCTTATTGTAAATAGAATAATTACAGAATATGCAGATAAGCAGCAAATTAATTTTATGTAAATCATCCTGACAAAACCATCTGCACAAAACTATTGCATAAGTTAAGTTAAAACAAAGCTCGCCATTTTTTTGCATTTAATTTTTTTTTAAATTTAAAATCAAGGTATTGCATGACTTTTGTGCCTAACAATTTATTTCTCTAAAATGCATACCTTTATTACCCATTATTCTGAACACTTTTATAATAGAACAACAAATATTTGAATATTTCCAAAGAAAATAAGTCGACAATTAATAAAAAATCAAGAGGACTTAATTGAGTTGGTATATTTATACATTACTCTATGCACCAAGTAACGTTCACGTTACTGTAACGTTGTTTTAATACTCAATATACCTGATTGCTCCGATTTTTTTTAAAATACAAGGCACTTAGTAATTTAAAAGATACCAAGATGTTTTGGATTTTTTTTCAAATTGATATGGCACTATGGAATAAATGAGTAAATGAATAAAGACATACCAAGACATTGATCTCCTGTTGATTTTTTTAATTAATTGTCGACTTTACTTCATGCTACATTTTATCCATTATAAATAAAACAAGTTACTTTGTGAGTATCACATAAATTTATTTATTTGTGACTATATTTTCGATTACTTAGGTAATTGTCAGTAATCTATTGATTTTTTTTTTCTCGTAGAAACTCTATATTTCTTTCTTAATTTTATATTTTTAAGAAGTATTCTACTAACATTTCTCCAACAAAATCATCAAAAATTGTAAATTCTATAAAATGTAGTTTAAATGTAGGTAAGTTCAGAATGCAAAACCTTGAGATAGTGTTGTTCGTTCTGAATCCGGTTAGTGGGTCGTACCTCCTATACATATCTACTCTGCAGCTTTTTAGGGATAGTTTTGCAGAGGGTGAATGGGCAAAAAATTGATAATCGAGCAACGATTGCGTTTTGTAGCTTTAGGATGGAGCAGCCGGCTGCGTTTTATTGGCCAAAATGTTTTAACAATAACTCCGGCTCGTGCACCATAAAGTTTCCACTGTTGCGGATGCTCTCTTTTCATTGGGACTGTTTCATTTGAGATTGTGAGAAGTTATCGAAATGCTATTATAAAATGGTGTAGATATTCGAAGGTGAATATTTGGAAATATTGCATCAATTTATTGATCAAAATGAAATAGCTAATGAATCAAAAAAACATGTTTCTTTAATTATTTATTTACTAACTACACATATCGGTCACCAAGTGAGCAAATTCATTAGTGCACTCTACTAGATACATATGTAAGTATATATGTAGTACATACTGATTTACTACATAGTAGTACATGAACTATATATTACTATGAAGTATGTACTATATTCATTAGAACTAATGAATATTAGTACAATTTTACATTTGGTATTGGACATTAAGGCCCGTATCTATAGTCTGTACTTGAGCTTGAGTTCGATTCAAGTCATATATTTGGTTGCGTTTGGTGCATAAACGCTTGTAGAAAATACGCAACCAAATATACGACTTGAGTCGAACTCAAGCTCAAGTACGGACTATAGATATGGGCCTTAGTACAAAATAAGTGATGTAAACTAAAGACTGACTTTACACTACTTGATAGTGCTGACCTCACCTGTTGATGGTCTGTAGTTTTGTTTAAATTTTGAGGAGTTCGTTGGTTTTGTTTTTTTAATACCCTACAAAACCATAGAATTCTGTCTAAAATATTGTTTTTTTTAACTCGTTATCCTAAGAATTATCGGCAACATTTTAAAGTTTTTCAAACTTCTGCAGATCTTACTTATATATTAAGGAGTTCTTTTGGTTATTTTTCAATTCTTTCCAAAACCATGGAATGGAGCGTTGAATTTTGAATTTTCTTAAGCTTCCTTAGTTTTCATTTAAATGTTAAGAAGTTGTTTTGAAAATTATTAAATTCTTGACAAGACTATCATTATATATCACATACATTTTACTAATTACATTTTATACAGTTTGTATGTATACTCTGTACTTGAGCATGAGTCCGACTCAAGTCGTATATTTGGTTGCATATTTTCTATAAATGTTTATGCACCAAACGCAACCAAATATACGCAAATATGCGACTTGAGTCGAACTCATGCTCAAGTACAGGCTATAGATACGGGCCTTAGAAATTTGCTTCAATTTAAAATAATGCAAATCTCTTCCACTCTTCAGTTATCAACGTTATCAGTTCGTGGAGTATCTCACATGTAATTTAAATAAAAAACCGGATTGTTAACATCCACAGGACAACCCCCGTTCATCGCCAATTGAATTACCACTTCGCCGCCGCCGCCTCCCTCTAGATCAATTCCGCCGCCGCACGGAGACCTGTCCATTCAATAAAACGGCAGCGTCGCGACGCCCCAACCCCCAGCTGCCCCCCATCAAAAGACTCGCATTCCGACAGATGTCCAGGTCCTGGAGCCGCTGAATGGCGTGTCATTAGAATTAAACGTCCATAAATTTTATGAAGCCACTTATTATTTAATAGTTCCGACGATGTGCGGGGGCGGCTCGGGCAGTAGGGCCACCCACGGGGGTGGCTCGGGCAGTGGAGCCACCCACGGGGGTGGCGAGACACGTCTGCAGATGGATCAATATAGATGTGGTGAACCATTGGCGATCGGAAGGTAATAGATAGTTTATTGCACGCTCGGCATCATCGCCTCGAGGACGTGTAACGTCTGCAGTTGTGTAAAGGGGATCTAATTGATGATCAGGATGTTATTCGGTGATATGGTGGTAATGTATTAGAAAGATTGAACATGCTCTGTATTGAGAGCAAAGTCTGAAACAGTTATTGCCTACGTGTTTATAAAATTATAAGAAACGATTTTGAGTACCAATTTTCCTTCAACATACTTCGCTTTTTTTTATTTTTTTAATCACCTAAATTATGAGCTGGTACTTATGATTTCAAATGTATGAAATAAAGTTACGCACTTTTTAAAATTTTCAAAAATTGTTTTTTATTGTTCACGAAAATTGTTTCGCCACACTCTGGCTTCTTCAGGTGAAGAAATGATCATTATGCGTGTTCAGACCACGCATAAGTTCTATTCTTATTTCTGACTCCCCAATTCGTTTCGCAAACATGGGGTTAATTACATTTTCTCATCTCATCTCCAATCTCAATCATCTCCAGTAGTTCGAAATTTTCGTAAAACCAGATCCAACTACACCAAAGGCATGTTTCAAATCAAACCCCCCAATGGCTCCAACATTCAGGAATAAATTTTGGGCAGGCCTCAAAAATAAAAAAGTTTGTTAAGATAGATATGCATATTGCAACATATTTACACTTATATTTAAATTATCCCTCAAATTGATTTCATCTCAACAATATTTTTCTTCAAAAATTAATACTTTGCACCTGCAATGTAAATAATTTATTTATGAAGATCACTTGCCATGCCTATCAACTTGAAAACACTATCAACTTGTCATCCTCAATAAGAAACACGAAGATCAGCTAGACAATGAAGCGGAAAATTATCTTTATCATCTATTATTATCTGTTATTATATATTATTATCTGTATTACCCCTATTATTACCCCACGAACAAAACGTAACAAGTATCCCAAAGAAATTCGAACCCTTATTTCCGAAAAGAGAAGACTAAGAAGAATCTGGCATCAATCTAGATGCCTAGCAGATAAAACTAGAGTAAACAACGCAACAGAACAACTCAAAAGAGAGATACAAAAAATTAAAAATGACTAGTAGTGAATATCTAATTGGACTATCAAATGACCGTAAAACTTATTATTCACTTTGGAAAGCTACTAAGAGACTTAAGAGACCAATCTTGCAGAATTATCCAATTAAAAGTGCAGATGGGACATGCAAAAACAATACTCATAAGGCTAATAGATTTGCCGAATATCTTGAAAGGACTTTCCAACCGAATAAGGGTGAAGCCATTTTAGACTGCGAAAATATTACCTAGGAAGAAGGTGAAATCAGTTCCTCTACCCCTAAAGAAATAGCAACGGAAATTAAAAACAACATTAACACTAAGAAAACTTCAGGATTTGACTTAATTACTGGCGAAATTCTCAAACAACTACCTTATTAAAACTTACATATCTTATTAATGCATCTTTAAGATTAAAATATGTGCCTAAGATATGAAAAGTAGTAGAAGTGATAATGATTCCTAAACCTCGAAACTCACCAAGTGAAGTTTCTTCTTACAGACCAATATCTTTATTACCGGTAATCTGACTGTTCAAAAAAATACTCCATAATAGTTCAAAAATTTGACGAAGTTTCAGTATTAAATAAGGGAGAAAATCAAACATATAACTTACTGCATCGACAAGTATGGGTTAGCTATTTCTGAAATTTCTGAAAATTTATTATTTGCAAATTTGATATAAGATTCGTGTACAGTACACCTGAACTCATTCTCCTGAAAATTTGACAATGTTTCAATATTAAATAAGGGGGAAAATCAAACATATAACTTTCTGCATTGACAAGTATGGGTTAGCTATTACTGAAATTTCTGAAAATTTAATATTTGCAAACTTGATATTAGATTCGTGTACAGTATACCTAAAACTAGTTCTCCCTAATATTTGACAAAGTTTCAGTATTAAATAAGGGAGAAAATCAAATATATAACTTTCTACATTGATAAGTATGGGTGAGCTATTAATGAAATTTCTGAAAAATTATTATTTGCAAATTTGATATTAGATTCGTATACAGTACACGTGAAACTTATTTTCCTGAAAAATTGACAAAGTTTCAGCATTAAATAAGAGAGGAAATCAAACATATAACTTGCTGCATTGACAAGTATGGGTTTGCTATTACTGAACTTTCTGAAAATTTATTATTTGCAAATTTGATATTAGATTCGTGTACAGTACACATTAAACTAACTCTCCTGAAAATTTGACAAAGTTTCAGTATTAAATAAGGGAGAAAATCAAACATTAACTTACTGCATTGACATGTATGGGTTTGCTATTACTGAAATTTCTGAAAAATTATTATTTGCAAATTTGATATTAGATTCTTGTATAGTACATCTGAAACTAATTCTCCTGAAAAATTGACCAAGTTTCAGTATTAAATACGGAAGAAAATCAAATATATGACTTTCTGCATTGAGAAGTATGGGTTAGCTTTTACTGAAAATTCTGAAAATTTATTATTTGCAAATTTGATATTAGATTCGTTTACAGTACACCTGAAACTAATTCTCCTGAAAATTTGACAATGTTTCAATATTAACTAAGGGAGAACATCTAACTTATAACTTTCTACATTGACAAGTATGGGTTAGCTATCACTGAATTTTCTGAAAATTTATTATTTGCAAATTTGATATTAGATTCGTGTACATTACACCTGAAACTAATTCTCCTGAAAATTTAACATAGTTTCGGAATCAAATATGGGAGAAAATCAGACACTTAACTTTCTGCATTGACAAGTATGGGTTAGCTATTACTGAAATTTCTGAAAATTTATTATTTGCAAATTTGATATTAGATTCGTGTACAGTATACCTGAAACTAATTCTCCTGCAAAATTGACAAACTTTCAGTATTAAATAAGGGAGAAAATCAAATATATAACTTTCTACATTGACAAGTATGGGTTAGCTATTACTGAAATTTCTGAAAAATTATTATTTGCAAATTTGATATTAGATTCGTGTACAGTATACCTGAAACTAATTCTCCTAAAAAATTGACCATGTTTCAACATTAAATAAGGGATAAAATCATACATATAACTTTCTGCATTGACAAGTATGGGTTAACTATTACTGAAATTTCTGAAAATTAATGATTTGCAAATTTGATATTAGTTTCGTGTATAGTAGACCTGAAAAAAATTCTCCTAAAAAATTGACAAAGTTTCAGTATTAAATAAGGGAGAAAATCAAATATATAACTTTCTACATTGACAAGTATGGGTCAGCTATTACTGAAATTTCTGAAAATTAATTATTTGCAAATTTGATATTAGTTTCGTGTATAGTATACCTGAAACTAATTCTCCTAAAAAAATGACATAGTTTCAGTATTAAATAAGGGAGAAAATCAAATATATAACTTTCTGCATTGACAAGTATGGGTCAGCTATTACTGAAATTTCTGTTTTTTTTTTTTTTTGTATATTTGATATTAGATTCGTTTACAGTACACCTGACACGAATTCTCCTGAAAAATTAGCAACATTTCAGTATTAAATAAGGGATACTAATGAGTAGGCCCTTAGCATTAAACCTTCATGTATTAATTTAAGTTGGCATAACATTACTCATTGATCCATCTTTGATCAGATTGTAATAATTATAGTAAAATACAATTAAGTGTTTTGCATTAAAAAAAACAAGGGGTTGTTTCTTTGGATGATCTATTTGCTTTGAATGTAATTCAGCTAATCATCATTCATTGCGTAACTTTGCATTTAAAGCAATCAAGTAGGTACAGTACTCCCGGCGGTGGTTTAACGGCGCAACAAATTCCATTTTTATATTGAAAGAATTACAGGAACAATACCACCCTCCCTCTTTCGCAGCCGCCCCAGGAATTCAATTACGCGACGAAAATTGCGAGTTTGCGGCGCGAAAAACGCCGATCGCGCCCCGTCCGTAAACACGAATCCATTAATTCTTTTGTGGATTAAAAACATCGGGGACATCAAAGAAAAATTCTTTATTGAATCACCGACGTCGGCGCGGGGGCGGCAGTGATCGGAGTGGGGCGGCGGGGGGCGGCGCTGGGGGCGGCGGGCGTCGCATCGGATCGCCGAGGATTTCGGTGTGGACGAGCGGCGTTTACGACCGAGCGTAATTCCAATTATAAGCTCATATAATGTCAATTACTTATACCCAATTTGTTCTGTATGTGTCAAACGCCGGCAGTGCGCCCCGCCGACCCCACGATTCAGATCCACACTGCGTCATCATTGCATATCGACCATTCATCACCGATAAAGTGGCGAACAAGGGGTCGGATTAAGCGGTTTTATTTTATGGCCCATCAGATAAAAGGAATTGTTGGTTCTGTACTGAAACGTTTTTGATGTTAATGATAGTATAAAATAGCATGTAACACCTTTGAACCAGTGTTATTACAAACTATGAGTCCAATAGAACTATACATGGTGCTAGTTTAATATAGTCGAGAAAATTATAGTTATGAAAATTGAGCACTAATGAAAGCGAAAGAAACTTAGTATGAAGATGAAACGAACAGAAAAAAAAACGAAGAACCAAATGAAACCAGAGCAGGAGATGTAGAATTAATTGGTAGAGAAAATATCAGAATCAATCAAGAGTACTAAAATTCTTTAAAAGTTCAACGTCCTAGAAGTACTTTGACATTGTGTGCAAAGTTTCAGTAGGTACCCTTAGAATATTTTACGTTTTCGGAACATTTTACTTTAAATTCTATGAACATTTTAGTATTTAGTGGTAAATATTACTTCGAAAATTAACTTTTTCAATTGAACAAGTATCATCATACTGCAAGAATGATTGTAATGTTTTGGACGTTTTCGCGTTCTTGACGCTGTTTTATCTCTTTCATTTAACTGCAGTTCGAACTAATATTAATTTCTGTGCTATTTCTCATATTAAGGTGCATTAGTTCTATAATTTAAGTAATAAGATTAAGGACGTACATTTATAACTTAAACTATAAAATTTATTTATTTTTATGTAATTTATCAAAGTGCTGTTCATTTCCCCCCAGAGTTTCAAAGGTTACAATTAAAGTTTTAATACCAAGAGAAGCTTTAGATGAATCAAACTTTTCACTCTGAAGCAATTGATGAACTCCTGAAGCGACTTCAAGAATTTGTTCACATATAAGAACACACACAAAATGGTAAATACATATTCCAGAAGAATGCCAGTAAATTGTTAGCAATCCTAGAAAACTTATACCAACTTTAATAATTATTCCAAATTCCAGTGCAATATCGACAATTTCTAACATTTATAGCAATTTACTGAAAAAATATAACACATTTATGAACATTTTTATCAATTATTCTTAAACATTTTTTTTCAATTTGTAAAAGAAATTGATTGAAGAAATTGATTCCAAATTTCAGTGCAATATCGGCAAATTCTAAAATTTATAGCAATTTAACTCGGAAAATATAACACATTTATGAGCATTTTATGTTCCCATCGATATTATCTTTGCTTTTTAGAGTTTCCCAATGTGTAGAAGAAATTGATTGAAGAAGAATTTCTTACAAATTTACGACAAGTTATCACAAAGCTAATAAAAGCTATGACACTTCAGTTTAGTCCATTGTACATCAAACTCCATATCTATTTTTGAAGATTTATCAATGTATTTAAGAAGTTAATCATAAATTGGAGATAGATAAGGGCAAATTTCTCATCGATATTATCTTTGCTTTTTAGAGTTTCCCAATGTGTAGAACAAATTGATTGAAGAAGAATTTCTTGTAAATTCATGACGAGTTATCACAATGCCAATAAAAGCTATGACACTTCTGTTTAGTCAATTTTATATCAAACTTCATATCTATTTTTCAAGATTTATCAATTTGTTTAAGAAGTTAATCATAAATTCGAGAAAGATGAGAGCAAATTTCCTATTGATAATATCTTTGCTTTTTAGAGTTTCCCTATGTGTAGAAGAAATTCATTGAAGAAGAATTTCTTGCAAATTCACGTCGAGTTATCACAAAGCCAATAAAAGCTATGACACTTCAGTTTAGTCAATTGTATATCAACTCCATATCTATTTTTGAAGATTTATCAATGTGTTTAAGAAGTTAATCATAAATTCTAGATAGATGAGAGTAAATTTCCCATCGATATTATCTTTGCTTTTTAGAGTTTCCCAATGTGTAGAAGAAATTGATTGAAGAAGAATTTCTTGCAAATTCACGACAAAATATTTGTTTTATCACAAAGACAATAAAGGTTATGGCACTTCAGTTCACCCATATGTATATGAAAGACCATATCTATTTATGAAGATTTATAGCAAATTTGGTTTAGAAGAATTATAGTAATTACTGCAATTTAAGAAGATGTTTCGAATTCTCTGTCAAAAATTATGACAGTAACCAATTACGCCATAGGTGGAGGAGTAGTACGAATTATTATTATTATTATAATTATAATTATTTCTAAAATTTATAGCTATTTCCAGAAAATACCTTACTTTTTTAGGTACGCGCATCGCCATCTATGCATGAGCAATGAAAATGCCTTAAAAATGATTTTATGTTTTCTGAAAAATAATAATTCAAATAGGATTTAGCATAGTGAATACTAATTATAGTATTTTTATAACCCATTCCAGTTGTATAGCAAACTCATATCTATTTTTGAAGATTCATAGCAAATTTGGTAACAAACATACAAATTTAGAAGAATTATAGTAATTGCTGCAATTTAAAAAGGTTTTTCGAGTCATTTATACCTATTTCCAGAAAATATCTATTTTTTTTAGATAAGCGCATCGCCATGTATGCATTAGTACTAAAAATGCATTAAAAATGATTTTATGATTTCTGAGGAAAAAAAATCAAGAAATATTTAGCCGAGTGAATATTAATTATAGTATTTTTTTAATTCTTGTATAACAAACTTCATAGCTATTTTTGATGATTTATACAAATTTATACAGACAATACGACTTATAGTAATTTCTGTATAATGATAGCAACTGCTATAAACTGGTAGCACATTCTATAAGAATGTGAGCGAATTTTTCATGCAATATGGAGCATTTCTACATTATATAGATATAGATGATTTATAGCAAATTTGGCAACAATTACATTATATATGACAATATGACTTATAGTAATTACTATATAATGATAGGAACTGCTATAAAATGGTAGCATATTCTCTAAGAATGCGAGAGAATTTGCCATGCAATATCGAGCCTTTCTACATTATATAGATACAATATATTGCATCTTATTAGAATTTTACAACGGTAAACCAATTTAAGAAGTTATTTGGAATTATTTCTAAAATTTATAGCATTTCCAGAAATTGTTTGCCTTAAAAATATTTATTCTTGGAAAAAAAAACAGTTGTTCTGTTATTCTGTCAATGAGTTTTGTATTGATATGTTGAACTATATATTTGTGCATTTGTGTTATCACTAATTTACTTTTGCATGTATTATGTTTTTTTTTTAAATTTTGACCTATCACATAATGTGATAGGCAATGTGAAGCAATGTGAATAAATAAATTATTGTTACTATTATTAATGCAAACTCCCTAGCTAGTTTTGAAGATTTATAGCAAATTTTGTAAAAATTACAAAAAAAATATATATAGTAGCAAATTATAGTAATTACTGTAATATGATAGTGCTATAAAATTGTAACAGATTCCATAAGAATGTTTGTGAATTTCTGATGCAATATGGAGCATTTTTACAACGTAGGTATAACTTTTTTATAGATATAGTTAACATATTTAAGAAATCTTTTCGAATCATTATTATTATTGCAAACTTCATAGCTATTTTTGAAGATTTATAGCAAAGTTTGTAAGAATTGCAAAAAAAATATATATACTAGCAAATTATAGTAATTACTGTAATATGATAGTGCTATAAAATTATAACATATTCCAGAAGTATATTTGTGAATTTCTGATGCAATATGGAGCATTTCTACAACGTAGGTATACCATTTTTATAGAAATAGTCAACATATTTATGAAGATTTTTTGAATAGTTCCTAAAATGTATAGCAATTTCCCAAATTCCCGAATTTCCCGAATCATAAAAAAAATATAGCAACTGCAATAAATAACTACAGCAATTTCAGTAGCTAGTATTCAGTAGCTACAGTAGGTTCAATAGTAGTAACTATAGCAAATTTGCGTAGAATAATAACTATTCATTCCTAAAATTTATAGCAACTTCCCGATAGTATTTGTCTTAAAATTAATTATTTATATAAATCATTCCAGAAGAACTAAGTATAGCAAATTTGGGTAGTATAATAACAATTAAAAATATTAATAATATAGCAACTTCAAATTATAACTGCAATAATTTCAATAGATTTCGGGTAATTTTTAATGCTATTTGTGAACAGTGAACAAATTTAAAAAGCTTTGAAATCATTTCTAAAATGTATAGCAATATCCCGAAAAGATTTGCCTTAAAAATAATAATATCCAGAAAAAATAATTCAGAAAGAGTTTTAACAGAGAGAATTATAATTATAGTAAATAAAACACATTAATTTGTTAGTATCACATAACATTATTTATTGATTTGTTACTAGTTACTAGTTGTTACTACTTGTTGATAGTAACAAATCAACAAATCAATAAATAATTTTATGTAATACTAACGTGTTTAATGTGGTTTATTTATAATTAATAAAATGTATCACGAAGTAGACGCCCCCACCATTCAAAATAATAATTATAGAATTTCTAGAATCCATTTCAAAACAACTATAGCAAATTTGAGTCGACTATTAATAATCCTAGAAAAAATATAGCTGCAATTAATAACTACAGCAATTTCAGTAGCTATAGTATTCAGTAACTACAGTAGGTTTAGTAGCAGTAGCTATAGCAAATTAGCGTAGAATAGTAACTATTTGTTCCTAAAATTTATAGCAATTTCCCGATAATATATATAAGATATAATTTATTGAAGCAATTACATATTTATTATTGTATGTACATTATTAAATTTTAAAAAAAGAAGGTCTTGCTGCTATGCTTCAAATGGCCATCAGCCGCAGCCTTTCAGCCTGTTCCCGATAATATTTATCTTAAAATTGATTATTTATATAAATCATTCCGGAAGAACTAAGTATAGCAAATTTGAGTACAATAATAACAATTAAAAAAATTAATAATATAGCAACTTCAAATTATAACTGCAGTAATTTCAATAGATTTTGGGTACACTTTTGATGCTATTTGTGAACAGTGAATATATTTTAAAAAGTTTCATATAATTTCTAAAATGTGTAGCAATATCCCGAAAATATTTGCCTTAAAAATAATGAGTTCCAGAAAAATATTCAGAAAGAGTTTTACCAGAGAGAATAATAAATATAGCATTTCTAGAATCCATTTCAGAACAAGTATAGCAAATTTAAGTGGACTATTAATAATCTTAGAAAAAATATTGCAACTGCTATTAATAACTACAGCAATTTCAGTAGCTATAGTATTCAGTAGCTACAGTAGGTTCAAAAGCAGCAACAAATAGCAAATTGACGAAATATAATAACTAGTCATTCCTAAAATGTATACCAATTTTCCGACAATATTAGTCTTAAAATTAATGATTTATATAAATCATTCCAGAAGAACTACGTATAGCAAATTTAAGTAGAATAAAAACATTTAAAAAATAAATAATATAGCAACTTCAAATTATAACTGCAGTCATTCCAATAGATTTCGAGTAACAGAAATTATTAGCCTTAAAAATAATTATTTCTAGAAAAATATTCAGAAAGAGTTTTAACAGAGAGAAATTTCAATTCTCCTATTCAGAACAGCTATAGCAAATTTGAGTGTACTATTACTAATGCTAGAAAAAATATAGTAACTGCAATTAATAACTACAGCAATTTCAGTAGCTATAGTATTCAGTAGCTGCAGTAGGTTACTAGCAGTACCTATTGCAAAATTGAGTAGCATGATAACTATTCCAGAAAAAAACTACAGTGCAGCAATTGCAGTACATTTTGGGCAAACTTTCAATGATATTCGAACAATTTCTATATTTGTATTTCCACAGATCAATAATAATAATATTAATAATAATTTTATTAGAATTTTAGCATGGTCGATAATAATAATAATTACTTATGGTACTTCTAGAACTCATTCAAGAAGTATTATTGCAAATTTGGGTACAATGATAACAATTTTAGATAAAAATATAGCAAGTGTAATTCATTCAACTACAATGAATTTCCGATGCAATATGGACAATTTCCACAACGTATAGCATTAATATTTTTTTGAAACAGTGAATAAGTTTGAAAATTATTCGAATCATCTAAAACATTTAGTAATTTCCCGAAAATATTTACCTTAAAAGTAATCATATTAAGAAAAATAATTCAAAAAGCGTTTTGGCAGAGTGAATAATAATTAGAGTATTTTTAGAATACTCAGAAATCAGAGTATCTATAGCAAATTGAGTAGCATAATAACAATCATAGAAAAAATATAGCACATGCAATTTATAACTACAGCAATTTCAGTAGCTATAGCAGCTACTGTAATATGTGAAGTAACTACATATAGCAAATTTGCAGCGATACGAGCAATTTGCAATGATACCATCAAGCAAGTGTGTATATTGCATTCATCTACAATGTATCATTAAATATAGCTGTCAAGCATTGCTTAATTAGTTAATTAATATTGCTCCTATTTAAGAACTGTAGCATATTATGGATGAAAACCTTTCAGTAGTTAACACGAATCAAACAGCTGTTCCAACAACAAAATACATCCCGGAACATAACTATTGTCTTGTATACTATTGTACTATATTATCAATCACGGCGCAAGTCAATTAATTATAAAATCATTAACGGCTGTACCAGCCGACATTCGCGTAGATCATTCACTGACTAAATCACTTTTCATACAAATTCGGGAAACCCAGAGCAATTCGTTATAATCAATCGATATTTACGTACGCCCCTCGGACTATAAGAAAGAAGTTTTTTTTTGCCAACATCATAAACGTCGCTATTTTTAACCACAATGCGCACCTTTGTCCTTTGTCGTTCATACATTAGAAGTGTCAGCTTGTGGAGGCCTGCTGATTAGAGTGCCAGTCCGTGATGCCTTCTAAAATGTCGTGCGAGTTTGGTGATTACGGATGAATGGGCCTTGAATACAAATGGAGGTGAGATGACCGCCGACTGAAGGTAATTTTGCCATTAGGTAATTGTCCCTGGGCGGTGTTTGTGCCCGGAAATTGAAACCACCGGCGATCCCCTAACCCTATTCACGCGTGATTACAATGACTTGTTAATGATAGACGTACTTTCCAGGTCTAAAATATGATGAATGGAATAGATGAAGGACAAGCAGGGCTATAATTGTCCTTACGAATAGAACAAGGTTTTACTATCTAACTTATATTGACCTTATTGCTGTTTAAAAGACTGAAAAGATTTTTAAACTGAGAGCAAGTATACTGAATTGCTACGCTATACTTCACGAACGTAACGTATGGAGCTAAACTGTGAAAATAGTTCTTATATGTAGCCTAATTTTAAATTTAGTTTTTTTGATTTCGTTAAGTACAAAGATTTATATAAAGATTTTTGATATATGGAAAGCTTTCAAACAGGTAATAGAAGGGGCAACAATAGAAACATGTGGAATAACAAAAACCAATAGGAACTCGAAGCGGACAAGCTGGTGGACAGAAGAGATACAAAAAGAAGTTAGAACCGAGAAGCATCTATGGAAAAAATACCTAAAAATGAGAATAGCACAAGAATATGGCAGATACAAAAAACAGAGAATTAGAGTCAAAAAGATAATAAAAGAATCAAAAGAAACATCATGAGAAATGTGGATTTCAGAAATCAACTAGAAATGGCAGAACTTAATAAACAAATAGAAAATAGACAATTACAACGGCTGGGACACCTAATCAGGAGTGAATATAACAACCAAACAAAGAAGATATGGGAAACAAAGATAACAGGAAAAAAAAAGTCGGAAGACCAAAAAAGAAGTGGGACAAAAATATTGGAAACATATTAAATAAGAGGAGGATAACCAATGCACAAGTGAAAGAAATAGCAAGAAACAAGAGACGATAGAACCAAACTATAAAATAAAATACATGAAGGAAAGATAACACTACTTCAACACCCGAAAGGGTAAAAGAAAAAGGATTATAATAATAACAAAAATAATATTATTCTCGCAAACTAATATTTTTAAGCTACTGAGTGATCCATTTAAGGCGAGACTGTAATTTAGATTAGTAACATGTAGCAATTGGTAGCTTTACATATCAAAAATGTGTATTGTCAAAAACAATGTACAGATCATCCATTATAGATATAAATTGTCAAATTCAAGGTCGGCCAAAATGTCGCATTGTATAATAATTTTGACAGTGTACTTGTAAAAAACTAATAACAAGTATGTCATTGATGTCAACAAATGTTTTGAGGTTATGAGATCTATTTTTTTTTAAATAATTTGGTTTGGTTTAATAACAAGAAGTAGGTACCGTTTCAATTTTTAGTTAATAAATTGTGAAAATGAGAAAGGAACAAAAACGTTTTAAATTCATTCAAAATTGGACAACTCGTCATCAGATTCTGACTCAGATTGTCCTAACGGTATAATTATTGGAGGGATGTTTTCGGTAGATGTATTTCCCATATACTTCGTCCAATCGTCTTTGATGAGTTTTTCGCAATGTTGGATACTATTTCGCCACATTTCTTGTGTAAATTTTGAAAGGGCTTTTTTCCATAGATGAAGAACATTAGCTCTTGAAGAAGGTTGGGCGTGAACATGTTTATTGTAATACTGTTTGGCAAACCCCCATACTAGTTCAATTGCATTATACTGGCAATGGTATAAGGGAAGTATGTCCATAACTGTTCAAAATATCGTCAATTACATATTTTCAGTTTTCTGTGCCTATCCACAACTGTTCAAAATATCGTCAATTACATATTTTCTGTGCCTAAGATAGGTTTAATCTGCTTCCATAGTTATTTTTTAGTTGATGTTTGATTAGAATTGATATTCTCTCTCTGGAGCCACTCTTACATTTCCCCTTTTCGTGAATTTGAATTGAGAGGTTTATCAGCGCGCATGGAATGGTATGAGGCCCATTGTAACAACTACTTGGCTATTAATTTGATTTTAACAAGGGACTAGTTGCTTTTCAATCCACTTTTTGAATAATTCTGCAGACATGTTTTTGTGGTAATCACGATGTCCAATTTTATTGTCTAAAAGAAAGCTGCATCCCTCTAAGAATCCGGAAGCACATTCCACATGAAGAACAGAAAAAGGTTTCCCTTTTGCTCTGATTCTGGATGGATTCCCTTTTAAATCATGAAGCCATTGTCGTACCTGACTACCATTTTGGAAGTTCCACGATTCGTCCAAAAAAATAAAAGTCGGTGAATTTGACGAATTACAGAGTTGCAAATACTTTCTAAAAAGCAGAATTTTCAAAGATTTTATGCGAGTACTTTCAGAGTGCTTTTCTTAATTTGTATCCCATAGATTTCATGATTTTGTGTAATGTTGATCTTCCTCCATTATATTCTAATTCCAATTTTGCATAATCTAAAAGATCGTGTAATGGACAGTATTCATTTCTCTCGTGGTATCCATAAATTTTTCTAGAAAGTTCTTCCTTTATAAAGTGCATATTAGTGTAAATTCGTGCCGTATTTAATTACAAAGATACCTTAAAAACGATTTTTTTAAAGATTTTATGTACTATCTGACTGTCATTTTGGAAGATCCATGATTCGTCCAAAAAAATAAAAGTCGGTGAATTTGATGAATCACAGAGTTGCAAATACTTTCTAAAAAACAGAATTTTCAAACATTTTATGCGAGTACTTTCAGATTGCTTTTCTTAATTTGTATCCCATAGATTTCAAGATTTTGTGTAACCTTGATCTTCCTCCATTATATTCTAACTCCAATTTTGCATAATCTGAAAGATCGAAACTATGTGTGGATACTACTTGGTGAAACATTATGATTAGGTTAAATCAAACACTTGGTTAAAGTTTCACTGTATTGATAGAATAAACCTCTACAATTGTTTCGGCCTCACGACCATTATCAAGAGTACAGAGATCAAGAGTACGGAGTATCTCTGTACTCTTGATAATGGTCGTGAGGCCGAAACAATTGTAGAGGTTTATTCTATCAATACAGTGAAACTTTAACCAAGTGTTTGATTTAACCTAATCTGAAAGATCGTCTAATGGAAACTATTCATTTCTCTCGTGGTACCCATAATGTTTTCTAGAAAGTCCTTCATTTATAAAGTGCATATTAGTATGAATTCGTGTCGTATTTTATTTTCCATGCAAATTGGGGTTTTGAAGACTCTGGTCACTTTCATGTTTTTTTTATTATATCAAAAACAAACGTGGGGCTTATCCGTAAGCTACTTATGTTGTAAAAAGTGATACTACCTCTGTTCCATAATAATTGAGCCATTTGAGTTTTCTTTCAAACTCATTGACACTTAGTTATTTTTTTTAAATTCTATTTTGATATAGAAAATTCTTCTTCATATGTGCATGGACGTCAACATATTTGACAGTTTAATTTGTCAAAAGCAACAATTAAAATTCGAATTTTTAAGCGTGTTCTAAGTTTCAAATGATGGGAAAACCAAATTTAATCAACCAAAACCAAACGGCTTTTGTTCAGTTTTACTGAAACATCAGAAAAATGCCCGGCTGAAAAAGGGAGCGGTGATTTTGGCAATTGAAAATTTTGGTACATCAAGTGTCACTATAAAAATAATAAGGAAGCAAGGCAATGATTCTGTTCAAACAATAATTATAAGCTTCAACATATTAGCAAGGCAAAGCTTCGTAGGGAAAATCGCTTGCCTACTATTCGTTTATACTATCATTTTTTGTAAGTTATTTTGAGAAAAATATATAGTACCTCTTAGAAACAAAAATGGCCCACTTATTTTGTAAAAAATAAACAGTGAGCGGTAATAGCTCACTTATTATGGAAAAAATAAAAATCGGTAAAGACTCACTTATTATGGAAAAAATAAAAATCTGTAATGGCTCACTTATTATGGAACAAAGGCAGTATAATATTAAAATAATATTTGATATAAATTTCCTTAAACACCGTTGCAACTTTTTCGCAAATAAATTTCTTTGACGAGTGGGGCGTTATCTCTTTAATTTTCTGATAACAATTAACTATCCATAGTTTCTCTTTTGCAGAGAGTAATATTATTTCCTTTTGATTTTCCATTGTATTAGCTTTTTATAAGTTTCGGGACGTAAGAAAATTAAATGACACAGAGGATTTGACAAAATTTGAAATAATCATTTTAATATTACTGCCAAAATGAAATAGTTAAAATACTCATTGGCTTTCCTAGTAACTTTATCAATAATGCCAACCCAATGGCACTTTGACAATTTATATCTATAATAGATTTAGTTTAGGCCTAGTTGTACAATCGTGGATCATCCGTGACCAAGGTTCATTTGCCTAGCATACAATTGTTAATACAATGGCATCCTTAGGCCCAGTTGCATGATCGTGGATCATCCTTGATCGTGGTTCAGTTTCTAAGGACACCATTGTATTAACAATTGTATCCTAGGTAACTGAACCATGGTCAAGGATGATCCACGAACGTACAACTGGGCCTTAAGCCCAGTTGTATGAACGTAGATCAGTTTGACTATGGTTCAGTTACCTAGGATACCATTATTGATACAATTGTATCCTAGGTGACTGAACCACGATCAAGGTGATCTCCGTTCATACAAGTGGGCCTTAGAAAGTGAACCACGATCAAAGATAATCCACGATCGTACAACTGGCCCTTAGAGATGTTAGTGTGTATTATATGTTATTAAAGATCTCTCATTATAACCACTTCGACACCCGAAAGGGTAAAAGAAGAAAGATTATAATAATAATTATAATAATAAAGATTTATCTTGAATTGGGAATCAGACTTACGTCCATTTGTACAATCGTGGATTATCATTGATGCTGGTTTAGTTTCTATGGATACCACTGTACCAACAATTGTATCCTAGGTAACTAATGGGTATAATACCATGTCCATGTGATATTTTTAGTTAAAAATTACTTCCCGAACAAGATGGCAAAGTTTTTTACACCTTTTATAAAGTACCCTGTAAATCATTATTTTTTTTGAGAACTTTACACATTCGCCAAAAAAATAATAATACCTACTTTCTTAGTACGCATTACATCTTTAGAACGTTTCTATTGACAAATCAACTGCAGATTAATGAAACTTGCAGTGAATAACTTCTTATTTTAGCTTTAATATTTTAATTAATCCGGATTCCAACAATGTGGAGCCAATTATTCGTACATAATTAACTCCTCAATTGAGAAGATATTTATTTAAATGTGCACTATTCATACTTTCGCAGGTGTTTAATTCACGTGCACAGCTGAAACGTAATTAATTATTAATGGCGCGGTCGCTTTGTGAGGTATTTATGTGTGGGTATGAAATTTAATTAGATTAAATACTCGGATTCCAGTTGTAGCACCGATAGGTCTGTAAATTCGATTAATATTATTATATGGCAAACAAATTGTAAATTATTATGAACCTGTGCATGGTGAGTTTAATCTCCGAACTTTGATAAATCGTGGGTCCGATTCTCCTCCGGGGCAATATTAAAGTTAATCAATTTTCCCATGTGACTTTCATTTAACACAGATTTCCAAATCTCGGTTATCATTATTGCTTGACAAACAAATTTAAATTATTATTATAAATGTATTAGGTATCATCGATGGTGAACTGTAATTTTTCTAAACTGGCGTTCACGTCATCAAACAGTTGTGTGATGAGATTTTTTCGTACCAACGTGATTGTTTTCGAGAATATGCATAACAATAGTTTAAGAATCAAAATTAATCTGAGGATCATTTGTTACATAACACTGATCACCGGTGGTTATAAATTGGTAATCGGTGTATTAACCGCGGACACAATTTTCGCCTGCCAATCATGTAATAAATCATGTTATGTTGGCGGCCGTGATATTTTTTCGGCGACGATGCCAAATCTTTTTCACAAACACATGCTCATACATGTGTGTATAACCAAACTTTTTTGACGTTTAACTTGTTACATTTGAGCGATTATTACAATGCATATTTTGCCATTGTAGATGTGAAACCATAACCACAAGATTGATATCTGTACGATAAACGGCAGAGAAGTAGACGAATTGTACATTTTTTAGCTTTGCAACATATAAGATAAACCATAATGGTTTAAAAAAAGTCAATAAGCGCGATGTGAAGCGATAGTGTGTCCGAATTGTTTGGAAGTTTAGAGGCCGATAAATAATTCCCGGCTTGTCAATTAACATCGGGGCGGTCTGCAGGGGAAATTGTTGAATGAACGGGTACGTCGGGTTTACTGAATCAGTATTTGGAACACGGAACGGTGTAGCTGTCTCGACGCGTTTAAAGCCGCCGGAGCCCATCTAAGCGAGCCTCTGAATTATTGATTCCTCTCGAAGCGATTAGAGTCTCGCAGGGCCCCAAGACGGGGGTCGCCCGAGTGACAGACGTGACCCCTATACTCCTCCAGGTATATTACTTGCCAATCACAATTACCGCCGGCCGAATCGGCGTTCTGTGCCGTCGTTACTCGATATCATATCTCGGGGATTTAATTTAAATCGGCTGCGGCGCTCATCGATCGCGTGAGGTATCTCCTCTGGCCTGGAGTTTATTGTGGGAAATCCATTGGTCACGATGAATTTATTAAAAATTACACCCTTATTGGGTGAGTGTAGCGGTTCTCGTGTAAATGGTGGAGGCGCCGGGACTAGGGGGTGAGCGTCAAGGGAGGCTTGCCTAAGGGGGGTGGGGGTGAGGAAGTACGACAAAAAGCGCACGATTTGACTGTCAAATTTCCGTTGCGTTGGATGTCGTTCTGTGAAAAAAGTTGGGCGATAAGCGGAGTGAGGAAAAGTTTACATTTTCGAAACTGCCACAAGAAGTACGTGAAATGAGAGAATTAAATGAGATGAAAATTGTGTAATAATATGTGAATAGTAGAAACAGATTTTATTTTACAAATCCCGTTCAAGAAGACGCAATGTAATACAGAAGTATGTATGATCATTGCACCTTGATTATAATATAGGCCCTAATTGGCGCAAAACAAATTTAACACTTAATTTGTATTTAATTAATAATAATTTAATTTAATAACAGTGCAACAATCAATATTTTATGTATAATTCTTAACTTTACGGGTGGTTGACGTACGCCAGATGCGAAACGTATTAGGTTTCGGATTTACGAAGGTATATTGATACATCCTTAATCTACTACAGAACCAATTTAATCCAAAAACTAAACAAAAATATTTTATTATCGAACGTGATCTTCTCTAAACCTATCACACTTGTTACAATCATCGGCAGGGCTTCCAAACTTTAAAAAAATATTTCCTCTTGGTCTGCAAACCAGCCTTCAATATCTATAACCCATCATTACCTATCATAACCTTCAATATCATCTTCTATAACCTCTCAGTTAGAGTAAAAATTTCGGCCTTTTTCAATTGAGAGACTAGATAATAGCCCGAAGGAGCCAGATCTGATGAATACGGAGGGTGTTCAAGCAATTCTAGCTCTAGATCACGAATATTTTGTTAGGATGTCTACTCGTCTAAATGTCCTGGTGTCTGTTTTTCTGGATGTCTACTTGTCTGGGTGTTCAGGTGTCTATTTGTAACTTTATTGTTGTTATTCATGATAATGCCAGATTGTGTGCAGGTGCATTATCCTGCAAAAATAGGATACCTTTGACCAACATTCCACGACTATTTTCCACATTTTTTCGCACAGGTTTGTAAGTAAAGTGGAATAATATTCTCTGCTTACCCTTTTCAGGATAATCTATCATTAATATCCCACGACTATCCCAAATAACTGAGGCAAGAACTTTTCCTGCAAATTCTGAACGTGAAATTTCTTTGGTCTTCGAGAACTGTACCTTTTCCTTCAAGTTGGCACTAATCACAGTCAAGTTGGCATTAATCATTATTAATTTGGCATTAATCAAAACCATGTGGGCATAGTTGTTCATTAAACATGAATTTGTTTAATGCCTTAGCATTAGTATCCCACGACTATCACAAATAACGGAGGCAAAAAAAAACAGCAAATTTCTGAACGTGAAATTTCGTTGGTCTTTAAGAACTTTACCTTTTCAATTTCAAGTTGGCACTAATCACAGTCAAGTTGTCAATAATCATTATTAATTTAGCATTAATCAAAACCATGTTGACATGGTTGTTCATTTAACATGAATTTGTTTAATGCCTTAGCATTAGTATCCCACGACTAACCCAAATAACTGAGGCAAGAAACTTTTCCTGAAAATTTCTGAACGTGAAATTTCTATGGTCTTCGAGAACTGTACCTTTTCAATTTCAACTTGGCACTATCACAGTCAAGTTGGCACTATCACAGTCAAGTTGGCATTAATCATTATCAATTTGGCATTAACAAAACCATGTTGGCATGGTTGTTCATTAAACATGAATTTGTTTAATGCCTTAGCCCACGACTATCCCAAATAACTGAGGCAAGAAACTTTTCCAGCAAATTTCTGAAAGTGAAATTTCGTTGATCTTCAAGAACTGTACCTTTTCAACATCATGTTGGCACTAATCACAGCCAAGTTGGCATTAATTATTATTAATTTGGCATTAATCAAAACCATGTTGGCATGGTTGTTCATTAAACATGAATTTGTTTAATGTCTTAGCATTAGTATCCTACGACTGTCCCAAATAACTGAGGCAAGAACGTTTCCTGAAAATTTCTGAACGTGAAATTGCTTTGGTCTTCGAGAACTGTACATTTTCAACTTCAAGTTGGCACTATCACAGTCAAGTTGGCACTATCACAGTCAAGTTGGCATTAATAATTATCAATTTGGCATTAATCAAAACCATGTTGGTATGGTTGTTCATTAAACATGAATTTGTTTAATGCCTTAGCATTAGTATCCCACGACTATCCCAAATAACGGAGGCAAGAAACTTTTCCGGCTAATTTCTAAACGTGAAATTTCTTTGGGATTCGAGAACTGTAGGTACATTTTCAACTTCAAGTTGGCACTAATCACAGTCAGGTTGGCATTAATCAAAACCATGTTGGTATGGTTTTTCATTAAACATGCATTTGTTTAATGCCTTAGCATTAGTATCCCACGACTATCCCAAATAACTGAGGCAAGAACTTTTCCTGCAAATTTCTAACGGGAAATTTCCTTGGTCTTCAAGAACTGTACCTTTTCAACTTCATGTTGGCACTAATCACAGTCAAGTTGGCATTAATCACTATTAATTTAGCCTTAATCAAAACCATGTTGGCATGGTTGTTCATTAAACATGAATTTGTTTAATGCCTTGGCATAGTCGTATCCCGCATAGTGGGATAGTCGTATCCCACGACTATCCCAAATAACGGAAACAAGAAACTTTTTCAGGATATTTCTGAACGTGACATTTCTTTGGTCTTCGAGATCTGCACCTTTTCAACTTCAAGTTGGCACTAATCACAGTCAAGTTGGCATTAATCAAAACCATGTTGGTATGGTTGTTCATTAAACATAAATTTGTTTATTGCCTAAGCAATGTTATCCTACTACTATCCCAATTAACTGAGGCAAGAAACTTTTCCAGCAAATTTCTGGACGTGAAATTTCTATGGTCTTCGAGAACTGTACCTTTTCAACTTCAAGTGGGCACTAATCACTATCAAGTTGGCATTAATCATTATCAATTTGGCATTAATCAAAACTATGTTGGCATGGTTGTTCATTAAACATTAATTTGCTTAATGCCAACATGGTTTTGATTAAAGCCAAATTGATAATAATTAATGGCAACTTGACTGTGATTAGTGCCAAGTTGAAGTTGGAAAGGTATAGACTTGTAGAGTGCGTCCATTCCATAAATTCCATTCCCAAAGTATGCGTAAAGTATTACAATTTATTTAGTGTCATGATTTACAAAATGTATTATTTTTTACCACTTTTTGGAAGGCATTTAGAACATAAAACTATTGTTTTATATTTGGTTTTTATTTATTTTAAATTAATTTCATTCTTTTTGTATATTATTGTTCAATTTTTACATTAAATTGTCTTTATATTCTCTTTATATCTTTAATAAATATAAAGAGTATTATCTTTATATTTTTAAACAATGCTTTGAACAAAAGTTGTTGAACAAGTTATAAAAAATATCGGTTATTCAATTAAAAATTGTATACTTGTTAGGGTGGTCCTTATTTTGGAAAAGTCCCGATTTATTTGAGTGGTCCCTTTTTGCGTCATAATTATTTTGTCGGCCTCTACTTTTGATTTAGGGGGAGCACTAAAAAAAATCGGGACTTTTCCAAAATAAGGACCACCCTAATACTTATAAATTAAATTGAATAATTAATTTAAATGAATTAAAAAAATATATAAGTACCGAGTGATCATTTAAATTTCAGCTCTAGTTATCCATGGAAATTTTAACCATCACTCGATGCTCGATGCTAATTTCCATGGATAACTAGAGCTGAAATTTAAATGATCACTCGGTATTATGAAATCTATGACTTGTTTTGAAAACCTGCCAGGAGCTTTCTAGTTAAAACTCAAAACAGTGCATAACGTAGTGAAATAGGGAATATGTATCCCATATGAAAATGTCCTTATAAAAAATCTTTTAAAATTCTAAATTGTATTTGGTCAATTCGTTGTAAAAGTTTGACTTTATGGAAATCTAAGAAATGTGTTTTTATTAGGAATACAAGGGGTTTGGAAGATCTAGATATACATTTTAAGCATTAACGCCTTGACTTAAAAAAGTTTATTGCTACAACTAAGTCTAATTACTGGAGGTAGGATAGTAAGGTAATTTTCCGTTTTGTAATCAAAGGCATGATTAAATAAAACCCAGCTCATTATCAGTTTACAATGGTTGACATTTTAAAAAACCCTTTATTTTTGTTTTTATTTTGCCTTTTTCGTATATATTTGGGGAGTTTGCCTTTTTTGGGTGCATTTTGCTTTTTTCCTTTTTTGTGCCTTTTTGGTGGTTTGTACAATTTTTTTCGTTTTTTTTATACTCTTGAAAACATTTAAAAAAACAAAAATGGTGGCGGTGCCATTTTCACAGTCTCTTAGTCTCAAAAATTTGCTCCAATAACATCATGCGATGTAGAAAGATCATTATCTATGTACAAGCAAATTCTCAGCGACAAGGAATCTAAGTTTACGCCAGGAAATATTGAAAAATTACTTGGTACCTTATTGTTTAAAAATAAAAATGAATAATTATTAATCATCATTCATTTTTATTTTAAAATTTATTAATATTTAAAATGGTGCCAATAAAAAGTTGATTATTCGATTTTTCTTTTCATTTCTTACAGTTCTCTAGATTTGTTTTTCAGTTTCTCTTTGGTCCATAACTTGGTTTTGTGTTTTTGCACACTATTTTTGCCTTTCTTGCGTTTTATTTTATTTTTACAGTTCTCTAGATTTGTTTTTCAGTTTCTCTTTGAAAGAGAATACACCACACCAGGAAATCCCGGATGGAAAACGGTTTCATGAAAAATGTTTCAGACAGAAGTTGTAGGGCTTTAAAATGTCTATTTAGTGGTGATAAGGTGTAACCTTGAAATTACCTTACTTACTCTTCTTAATCTTAATCTCCTCTTAATTACTCTTCCTTCCGAGATTTCCAGGAGTATCCATCTTTTTTCAATACCCTGTATGCAGGGTGTCCAAGATAACTCGGTTTTGTGTTTTTGCACACTATCTGTGCTTTTCTTGCGTTTTATTTTTATTTTTCCCCTTTATGTATTTTTTGTTGTTGCTTTTTCGGTCTTTTTTCCATTTTTCTGTCTTTTTTTCTGTTTTATTTTGCCTAACTATCATATCTCTACTAATTACTGTCGTCAAAATTTAAATTTAGTTACTATTACCTACTTAAATTGAAACTATGTGTGGATACTACTTGGTGAAACATTATGATTAGGTTAAATCAAACACTTGGTTAAAGTTTCACTGTATTAGTCTTAGTTTAATACAGTGAAACTTTAACCAAGTGTTTGATTTAACCTAACTATTACCTACATTTAACATAAATAATCACGACTTGAAGAAAATTAACTACTTAAATTAACTACTTAAATTAACATAAACTTGGCGTAAATGTAACTTGACATAACTTTTACAGGATATCGAATAAATATGGATGCACCAGGAAATGTCGGAAGGAAAACTGTTTCGTGAAAAAAGTTTCAGACAAAACGTTTTCCTTCCGAGATTTCATGGCGTATCCATCTTCTTCAACACCCTATATAAAGGGTGTCCAAGATAAGGATCAACAGCATGGGGATCTCGGAAATAGTCAAAGTTACGAAGGCGGTTAAATTACAAAAAAGTTGCGTAATTTAGTGGTCAGTAATACTCTGTTGAGAAAACTAAATATTTCCACTTAATTCCGGAGATATTCGACATAATGCAATCATAATTCTTGCGATTTCGATTTTTTTTTTCTGAAGGTATTTGAAAAGGTAGAATTTGTCATCATTGCCACATTTTTAGCTCTTCAAGACAGCGTTTACAAATTTTCAGTACAACGTTTCGTTTGGGAGAAACCGTCAACAACTTAATTTTTTTACATGGCCTGTAAAATATGTACATCCTGTATTAGATAGGATTTTCTATTACGAATTCGACGATTTATATCACGATATGGTTTCTAATGTTTTTATTCAGAGAAAGGCTTGTTGAAACGAAAATTTCGGATTTTGTCAAACATCTCCGGAAGTAAGCGAAATTTTCAGGTTTTCTCAACAGAATATTACTGACCACTAAATTGCGCAACTGTTGGTAATTTAACAGCCTTTGTAACTTTTACCGTTTTCGAGATCCCCATGCTGTTGATCCTTCCCTTGGACACCCTGTATAACTTAACGTAACTTAACATAACGTAATTTGCATATTATTTCAATTGAATGAAGCACATACAATTTAGAATGTTCACACGTTTTCTTAGAACTACTTACATACAGTGAACTCTGTGAAAATTTAGTTTTCATGTTGAGATTTTTTGAGATGTTGAGAAGTCAAGTTTAATTAACACTAGGTGAAATTTAGGTAAAGGTAAATGAAATGTAGTTTAGTTCAAAATAGTTCAAATTACGTGCAAGTTAAGGTACGTTTACCTTGCGTTACAACAAGCATACCATTTAACCTTTTAAAAACAGATATTTGCTGTTGGCTCGATACTCGAAGTTATCGATTGTCTCAATCGCGACTGACATACTTTATTGAAAAATAAAGTACACAACAAGGCTTCATCGTTTTCAGCTGATTTTTTGTTATTACATTTCTAACAAGTCATTGGTTATTGTCATGGTAACAAGATTTATTTTTATGCGTTCGAAATGGCCCAGGGTAACTACTTATCGATACACCTCGTTTTGTATCATTTGATAGGGATTTTATTTGGTTGTGGGTGGTCGATGTGATTGGAGACTAATTTGTGTTTTTTGGGTTCCAGATCCCAATATACCAGAGACAGGCGACCAGAGGTTGAAGTCGTCGTTGGGAGAAAAAGACTGTTGTTACACGCACTCCGGGGCTCCGGGCCGGGGAATAACAAATCTGACTTGCACGGTTAGACCATCAACCGAACCTCCGGAGCTAGTTAGGTGTGCGACCGGACTCGGTTCGGGCGCGTCGAGCTGCAGGCTTGACGCATCCTCCAGCGCATCAAGGACTCTAAACAAAGTGTCGCCTTTGTGGACCGCATGGATTATATTAATACAAATAAATACTATTTATAACATATTACAATGTTTGTTGGTTATGTGCGCGACCAGTGTGCGGACATCGTTGACGCGGATAAAGACCAAGTGGAGACCGTGGTCATAGAATTAGGAGAGTTAGGCGATATGTGTTCTGTTCATTGCGCATTTTCGGATCAATTCGAAATCTCACCCGGCTGCAGAGACTACGACGAAGCGGCATGCACGCCGAACAAGACACACTCACACACATACATATTTGAAATCGTTCTTCAAGGGAACAATTTAACGTAACGTTTTATTTATCGTAGTTTATTATGTGGAAGAATTGTACAATTAGTCGAGTATGAGGTGCTGCATTTCAAATTGATCAGAATTGGAAATGAACTCTTTTAGAAGAAAAATATCTTCATGCACATAGAATTTGTCTAGGACTGCAATGCAAATGTGGAGTCAGAAATACCGATATGTATTATGATAAAGGTCAATTATAATTTCGGTACGGAAGAAAACGAAGCAGAAAATAGAAATAGAGAGAGAGAGCGATCTTGCGGATGCATTAATTGAATCTGAATACACTTTGTATACCATTGTTTAAATATGACACGTTTGTTATTTAATAATAATAACGATATTTTTTAAATGTGTAATTAAAATACGACGGATTGGTATTAGCTGACTCGCATTTTTAACAATGGCTGTTGCGAAGTATATAAATGAAGACTATTGAAAAAAAATATATTGTTGATGTTGAAGATATTATTAATTTTATTAACATTATTTTGATACTAAACAACTTTGTTGCAATATTTTATTGATCGCGCCAAAAATGATTTGAGATGTTAAGCTATACGTGCCGTTTCAAGTGCCGTATAGCAGAGATACACACAACCAATATAACAAAAGCACCCACAAATGTAACAGATACTTTTATATTATCAATAAATAAAAAAATATATCAGTGCCAGAGCCCGCGCCATCATCTGCTCTTATGTTGAATGTGAAGAAGGTGGTCCGAGCTCAGCGTGGAACGTTCATTTGAATAAAAGTAAATAAATTTAAAAAAAAATCAGCAAACCGTTCGTACAAATTGTTATATTTACAAGGACTGAATTGTACAATATACTTGCTAAGCAGCCAGAGACGCAGTCAAATATATAGATGCGATTCGTTCATTGATTCCTTTACATTTTATTATTAGTTATATATTATAAATGAATAAAAAAATACGACGTATGGCAATTTAGACGTATATGCAGAGCGAAAAGAATATAAAATATTGTTAAATGTGAGATCCCGTAGTTGGAAAGTAGCCAGTACAGTACGAACTGATACAGTACAGTAGCAGTTATATCTTCAATAGAACACCATACTTTTAGTTCTGTGCAAGAATATTTCCCGACTGCCATCATTATATTTCACGAGTGCTTAGTGATATATACCATTTAGTGTTATTTTAAAAGAAGAAAAAGTAATGAAAAAAGAGACCCAAAACGCCAACGACAAACGGCACAACTCCTTCATATCAACAGATGACATTCTCTGTCTCATCGCATCGCAAAAGGCATGCCCTTCATTTCGACTGTTCATTTCAAGATTTTACAGCCCACACGGAAAGCGACAAGCCCCCCTCCCACGACCGATATACATATTGGAACCTGCTGAAAATTAAACTGTAAAAAAAACAGGGCATTATTTTGAAACAGAAGGGGATTGAAGCTGCACTCTCCAAACACACAAGCTCTCACTCTCTCGATTAGATAGTTCGTTGCTTACCTCGTTCACACACACACAAACACACAAAACACTGTCCCCAATTTACTTTCCACGCTAAATGATGTAAGGATGAAACTTTAAAAAAAAATACGATCGCTCGGTTTTAGCAAATTTTTAAAGAAACCCACCCACGACCCCCTTTGACATACGCAGCTAGTAGCTCTCTGATGTCTCTTAATTCACAATTTGATTGATGATTGTTTCAGTTGGATTGGATTTCTTTTTGTTGTTCTTAATTGCTTAATTGATTAAATGATTAATTGACCCAGTGTGCGCTGTAAAATTTCCATTTTTTTGTATTAGTTTTACCTGTGAACGTTTAAGTGACTGTGAAATATAAGGTCACCGGATTGGGGACAACAGAGGATAAAATAATTAAAAAATATGCAACGGTAGAATTAGTCCCAATTTTGTATAATAATTTTAATCAGGGTAAAAACTAAGTGTATTTGTATTTTAAGTAATTAAATATATTATGGATTGATGTATAAAAATGCGAAAAATTAAAAAATAATATCCTGAATTATATTCACAATCACTTAAAGAGGCCATTTAATCCTTAGTTCTCGGATCCATGTGAGTGGGAGGGGCTCTTCGCGTACTTCATCACGCTTTGTAACTAAAAATGTTAGTACTTTCACAAATGCACAATATTGTATAAGACTCTTTCGTTATGTACACAGATATTTACATACTATTCGATGTCATTTTTTAAATGTAAGTGTTATTGCGGCGCGATGAGGTACACGAAGCCCAGTTTTATTTTATTTACACAATTACAAGTTATCGTTTCGAAATTTAAATATTTGCCAATTAAAGAAGTATAAATAGCCATAATTATATTATATATCTATATTGTTCAGTTCTGAGAGTAAATACGTCAGGTCCACGTTGTATTATTAAGGAAAAAATGTGAAAATGTTTGTGTGCGTATGTTTTAGTACAGAAATCAAAATATAAATATATAAATATATATATTAAATATGATACTTTTTTGGGAACGATTCTACGTAGAGTTTCTAGATTCGTCCGCAAGCACGAGTGTCGCTAGTGGTCAAAGTGTTACTAGCTGTGTTCGTTAGAGATCTCCGCAAATGCTATGATGTAACAAAGACGTCTTTGCACGGCCGCAATTAAGCTAATTATGTTTTAATTATCGCGACCGCGTAACCACCACATTCCGCTATGTTTTGTGTACAGGACTCTTTCAGGAGGGCAAACGTGGCCAAGCCTTAAAACGCAATACACAAAAATATATAATATATTTTTGGATAAATCGATTTGTTTTTTGTAATTGTAATAACGGTATAAAATACGCTGTGTAGATAGTGTACGAGACGCGTGACAACTCTCAAAATCGAATAAAAAAAATAAATAAAAGTAAATAAATCGCATCCACGGGGACTTCAGTTGACCACGGGACAAATGGCAACCTAGATTAATAATTAAAATTATATAAATAAAATAATAATTGTGTGTTCCATTCATTTAAACTTAATGAGACAAACATGAGCTTCTAACTCTAACTAATTAAATAAATAGATTTTTCAAATCTTAGCCTCTTAAATATGTAAATTAAAACTTTTAGATAATGCCGCGAGTGTAAATTGAAATCCCCCCTATATACATAACTATATAAATATATAAATATGTAATTGTCGTATCGGATTTTATTTGTTTTCGTCTCAATTTCTTTCACCGATGGCCGCTGTGCAAGCACGTCTTTGTTCGCAGTTATTTTTAAATTGTAAATTTCGCAAAACGTTTCCAACAAAAATAATAAAAAATACTTGTATATTTTAAATGTATAACTAGATAGCATTTATTAGCAAAGTATTGACTCGTAATATAATGTTGGTTTAGTATATAATTATACTCCGAGAGGAATCTTTTACTGTATTATATTTAATATTATTTCCTTTTTGATGCAGTATTTATTGTGCCAAATAGATTGTATAAATTGCGGATATCTGACTCAAACGCCACATAATTATACGCCATTGTTATTGTACTGATATATTTATATATATATAAAAAAAAGAGATGACATAACTTATTTACTATTCCGACCGCGGCTCTGCAAAATGCACCAACGGCAAACAGGCGATCGCGTACTCATCACCGAACATAATAATTAATAAACATAAAGTTCCACGCTGTCGTCTTTCGGTGTAACGACGATCTCGAAATGGGGAGATCAACGAACAATATTTGTGCGCAATCACAAAACTTGTAATGCTCGCTTCGCAAATCTACACGTGCTGACTGATCACCATCACTATTACCATTTCAATTAAACCAAGCGCGGGATTGTTGGTACCATTATAAAATTAAATCATGAACTAAAATTACTATCGGCCAAAATGTGTTGAACAGGCGGTAATAATAATAACCAACCTTATAAAGCTCGCTTCGCACATGACGACGTCGGTTTATTACATGTTGTACAAATTTTTGCCATTATTATTATTATATTTAGAACCTACGTCGCAATACACAAAAAACGAGATATATTACCAAATTTATTATCATCGCCTGAAAAGTACTGAAAAGACGATAGTAAATTTACCTGAAGATTTTGTTACGGTTATTCATAATGTCATAATTAATTATTTATTTGAGGGCGAAATGGCTGCACACACCAAAAACTAGCAAAGATTTTTTTTTTCGTTTGCTTACTTAATGATTTCTGCTGTTACGGTTAATTACTATCACCAGACTTCGTCCGCCATACTTGGAGAAAATGAAAATGAAAATATAAAACTAGTAAAGAATTTAATTTTTAGTTATTTTTTCGTTTGCTTAATGATTTCTGCTGCTACGGTTAATTACTATCACCAGACTTCGTCTGCCATACTTGGTGAAAATTAAAATGAAAATTTAAAACTAGTAAAGCATTTTTTTTCGTTTGCTTAATAATTTCTGCTGCTACGGTTAATTACTATCACCAGACTTGGTCTGCCATACTTGGTGAAAATTAAAATGAAAATTTAAATAAATAAATCTCTTAAAAGTTTTATCAATCATAAATATATTTCCAGTTTTATAAATATATTTATTAAATTACATTACACTTATTTCCGACCAGAAATTGAATTAATTAATACTCAAATTGTCTTGAAAGTATTATTAAATAGAACATTACTATTTTTTTCTGGATATTAAAAATGCTGTTATAAATAATAATAATAAATACAACTCTGACAAACTATTTTCAATAATTTTTTGTTTGAGTTTTGCATATTGCATGTTATTTATTATTGCCACGATCAAATAAATTTTAAAAAGAGGTTCACATTATTCTTAATATTATAATTATATTATAAATAGGAAGAATTAATAAAACTCCTACGAACTTCTTTCAATAATAAATTTCATTAGCAGTATTGTTTCTATGTAATTAATTATTATCTATCTTGCTTAATATTATAAATAATAACGAGAGGCTTTTCAGTGACTTTCATTGAAACATGATAGTTGATAATTACATTATGATGATAATTATCATGAAACATGATAAACATGAAAGAAACAGTTATAAATACACAATAGAATGCGAAACTCGATATTTGCGATAATTCCGATATCACGAAACATGATAAACATGAAAAAAGTAATATATACACAATAGAATGCGATCTTTGATATATAATAAAATAATAAGAATAATATAGATATTGACCTAAGGTCTTCCCATCAGTTTATATGTTATCATTAAATTAATATCCGCACGTGCTAATTAACCACTTTGAACTTTTAGTTATTACTTTTTAAGAACATCAAACATCATTGATATAAGTTTATTGGATGTTTATAACCTATTTCTGCTGCTAGTGCTAATTACCGTCACTAGAAATTATCATGTGGTTATTTTGTTAAACAAAATATATTTTACACATTTCTACTTCTACGACTAATCTGATATAATCTGAGGTCGTCTGAGGACGAGCTGTTTTAGTGCTAGCACTAATAACCATCACTATAAGTGATTTTATGTATAATTATTTAACGTCGACCTGTTTTAGTGCTAGGACTAATAACCATCACTATAAGTGATTTTATTGGCTATTTAATCATTTAAAGACAACCTATTTGTACTGATATGGCTAATTAAAATCACTGAAGATAAGTTTGTCACCAGTCACTATAAGTTTATCACTATAAATGATTTTATATTTAGTTATTTAATGACGACCTGTTTTAGTGCTAGGACTAATAACCATCACTATACGTGATTTTATTGGCTGTTTAATAATTTAAAGGCAACCTATATGTACTGATATGGCTAATTAAAATCACTAAAAATAAGTTTGTCACCAGTCACCAGAAGTTTATCACTATAAGTGATTTTATATTTGGTTATTTAACGACGACCTGTTTTAGTGCTAGGACTATTTTAAAAACTGTCATTAATATAAGTTTATTAGATGTATTTGACCTATTTCTGCTGCTGGTGCTAATTACCATCACTAGAAATGATCCTGTGGTTATTTTATTTAACAAAAACGGCATATTTCTATTTGTACGACTAATCTGATATAGTCTGAGGACGACCTGTTTTAGTGCTAGGACTAATAACCATCACTATAAGTGATTTTATGTTTAGTTATTTAGCGACGAGCTGTTTTAGTGCTAGGACTAATAACCATCACTTATAAGTGATTTTATTGGCTATTTAATCATTTAAAGACAACTTATCTGTACTGATATGGCTAATTAAAGTCACTAAAAATAAGTTTGTCACTAGTCACTATAAGTTTATCACTATAAGTGATTTTATGTTTAGTTAGTTAACTTCGACCTAATTTAGTGGTAGGACTAATAACCATCACTATAAGAGATTTTATTGGCTATTTAATAATTTAAAGACAACCTATCTGTATTGATATGGTCAATGAAAATAACTAAATATAAGTTTGTCACCAGTCATTATAAGTTTATCACTATAAGTGATTTTATGTTTAGTTATTTAACGACGACCTGTTTTAGTGCTAGGACTAATATAACCATCACTATAAGTGATTTTATTGGCAATTTAATCGTTTGAAGACAACCTATCTGTACTGATATGGCTAATTAAAATCACTAAAAATGTTTAAGTTTGTCACCAGTCACTATAAGTTTATCACTATAAGTGATTTTATGTTTAGTAATTTAACGACGACCTGTTTTAGTTCTAGAACTAATAACCTTCACTGTAGTGATTTTATTGGCAATCTAATCATTTAAAGGCAATCTATCTGTACTGATATGACTAATTAAAATCACTAAAAATAAGTTTGTCTATAAGTGATTTTATGTTTAGTTATTTAACGACGACCTGTTTTACTGCTAGGACTAATAACCCATCACTATAAGTGATTTTATTGGCTATTTAATAATTTAAAAACAACCAACCTGTATTGATATAACTAATTAAAATCACTAAAAATAAGTTTGTCAGCAGTCACTGGAATTTGGCTTGATGATTATTTATTTATTTAATAACGATTTCTATAGTTTTAGTTCATGGCGACTTGTTTTTACCAATTACCTTTACATGTAAGCGAACTGGTTCGTTCGTTAACTCAAGAAATGATAAAATAGTGATTTATGATACACGTTCGTAAAGCACAACTTTACGAAAACGTATCATACGAAGTTTTTTCTACGACAGCTATAATGAAAAACAACTAAAATTTTAATCAAAATACTATCTTTTTTTAAATTGGTGAGTGAATAAATAGTGAGTGTGTAAAACTTATTTTACGCACAGTTGATGTTTTTACGCACAGGTGATGTTTTCACACACTTGTGCTTAAAAGTATCACTTTATTACAGCTATTATGAAACACAGCTAAAATTTGAATCAAAATACTATCTTGTTTTAAATTGGTGAGTGAATAAATTGTGTTTAAAACTCATTTTACGCATAGTTTATGTTTTTACGCACAAGTGATTTTTTACGCACTTATGCGCAAAAGTATCACTTTACGCACTGTGAACAATGCGTAAAAACATAGTTTACGCACTGCCGTAGAAAAAAAAAAAAATATATATATATATATATATATATATTGCTATTACTACTTAGTTACACGATGCTCATCCTGTATGTAGTAACTAAGACGAATGCTAAACGTAACTTGCTAGCACCTGATATAAACAGCACTAGAAAACTAAAATTGATGTTTACATGGAACGGGTAACTAAATTGTAGTACCTTCTGTTAGCTAAGTAGGTATTAGCTTCGTGTAACAGAGCATTAAAAAGATATATAAATTAAAAGAACAATCTATGTAAATAAGTACTTACCAACTTGACAAACTTAATAAGAGGTAGTTTCCACTGCTCCACTGCTGATTACGGGCTTCTGGAATTAAATAAAAATTAAAAATTAAAACACTAATATCAACGATTAATTAACAACATATTCACAATTCAATTGGCATAAGTTAATTAAGTACCAAGATTTCGGCAAATGTTTTCTTGTACAGCTAAGTATCACCTACAGGGTTTAAAAAGAAGTAAAAATTATAAATCCACCATTGACAACAGAATTTGTGATTACAAAATGCTTTACAAAATCACTTAGTAATTTTAATAAAGCCAATGAATCCAGTAAATTATCTTCTTTAGTACTTAAATAAATAAACATTAGAAAACTACCAAAGACTACATCATGTTTTAATGACTTTTTTTACAAAAACTAATTGTTATTACTTAATATAAATAAATACCATTGACTCGAGCAAACAAGGATCTATGGCTAATTGCCTTCTTCGGGGATAAAAGAGGAGTCAATCAAATTTCAACTAATCACAGTTGATAAAATATTTCTTTTTTTACAAAACAAATAGAATCGAAAATTATTACAAGTTTCTATTCATATGGCTGATTCCTTTCTTAATGGATAACAAAAATTATAAAATCATCAGACTATAACAAACTTATGATAATATGACATCTACGGCGTTAGCAAATCTGTGATGACGTTTTTTTTTGTATAATGAAACACGAATTCGCTAAAAGCTATTGATAAATGTATTAAAGTATCATTAAAATTGCTACAGATACTTGGGATAAAAGATTATTCTAAAATATTATTGATCAACTTCGTTTTTTTAATTTTTTATAATCAAATCAAATGAACTCTTTAGAGTGATTACTTAAATAAATCCTGCATTCCAATTAACTAAACGAGATTTTATATAAAAAATAAGGCCAATGATTAGTAATTAATAGTATAATTATGTTATTTTAAGCATGATTAGGCATGATTGGGTCTTGAATTATCCAGTAGATCCATTATTCTACAATATATTGATCGACTTTATATTTAGCCTAAAACACTCAATCATTGAAACGAATATCTCGATTCGATTCATTACTTAATTAAACTTGCTATTCTGATGAACGAAATCATTCATTTTTCATATCATTTATTTCACTTCAATCGAGATTACAATTCACATACAAGGCACATGATCTGTAACCAATATTATATGTAATTAACTATTTAAATAAAAGTTAGTGATAAAATTTTTTTATGTACTGCACTGATAACTTTGAACAAGATAATAATCTATACCTGTAGGCTTATATTAATGATACAATTATTTAATGAGTATTATAAAATTCTAATATGTCACGAGGAGATGAATGAAAACCCCGAAAGAACACTAGCAAAGAAAAAAGACAGCAAAATATACCTTTTATAATGTTTAATATTATTACAAACATTAATCCAATACAATATAAATTTTAAGTAATTGTATGAAATTATAAACAATGCTTACAAAATTTATTTGAAATCGATGAAGTCGTATTAACAATTTATAGCATTCTCAAATGGTTAAATTTAACTTTTTAAAGTTAATTTTTACACAATTTAAATTAGTTTTATAATGTTTAATATTATTACAAACATTAACTACAATACAATATACAATTTAAGTAATTGTATGAAATTATAAATAATGCTAAAATTTTTTATTTGTAATCATGGTACATTTTAAGGTATTATAATTGTATTTGATTGATATATCTGTTTAAACGTATTTTAAGTGCTATGTTAAAGATAAACATTCCTAGTTGCGTATCTCAAAAAATATATTGATTTCTAATTTGTTGTACTTGTTGTAATTAACGCTCATAAATATATCAAAATAGAAAATCGTGTTAAATATATTAAAATAAATGTATTAATTTCCACTTTGCTTCATGTTAAATCATGAACCTTTACACATTCATGCTTTGTTTCTAATTTCATACGATTAGTGAAAATGTCTCGATTGATAAACTTCTGTTATAAACGCCATTCAATGGATGTGTTAAATGCATTGGATATTAAAAAATATATATTCGCAAAGATATTGCATTACATAAGATATGTATATCATTGTTAGTCGATTACTAAAATATTAACTAAATATATTAAAATATCGTGACAATAATCAATTTCCATTGATTTAATTGGAGTAAAATTTATAATTTATTACTTATTTAATAGTATCTGTCCAGGAGCAGTACATTATTAATTTGCAACATAAAAATGCCTACACATTATTCGTTTATATTGAAATGAAGATGCCTACGATTTTATAGTTATGATGAAGTCTGTTTTAACAATTTATATCATTCTCAAATGGTGAAATTTAACTTAATTATTACACAATTTAAATTAGTTTTAAACTAAATTAGTTTTTAAATTAGTTTTATTTAATTCTAAATTTCTTATTGTATACCATTAATAAATAATATTGTAGTTTAAAACAATTTAATTTTTTTTTTCATTCTAATTTTGTTAATAAATAATATTCTTTTTTATCACTAAATGGGAGATAATAAAATATGAATAATTATAAATTAAATAACGTACTGTTATTTATGTTTGATATCTAAGGATCATTTTTCAATGGTGGTTTGAGTCAAAATATTATTTCTGTGGCAGATTATTAATTATGTTAATATTAAACTCTAGTTTGTTCATTATTAGATCGTGTTTCAAAATTTTAATATTATACTCTAGTTTGTTCATTGGGTGGTGTTTCAAACTGTTAGAGCTTTTGTTACACTTCTACTAAAAACTAAATCCAAGTGGTACAACTAACTTAATCTGAAAGGTGATAACAAAGTTTGTATAATTTAATGGTACGTACATTGCCTACAGATTCGCCAAGTTATGTAGTTGTGGTTACAAAACTCTTTTATTTTTTCTTGAGTCGTATTTACAGCTTACTCAACATAAAAATTGCAAATGAAATTTCTACAAATGTGTATAAGAGGACCTTTATGGCCATACCTTATTAAAAATTATTTTGTTCAAGATTTTTGAGGGCAAATGAATGAAAATCCGTTATTAAAAGTTATTTGTTTCAAGATTTTTGGTGATTTTTAAGAATCAAATTTTATTCGGCCACTACAAATATATGATATTTGATAGAAAAAATAAAATATGTATCATAATTATTTTTGTTTTAATATTTAGCATCTATAGTAGCATCTCTATATCAACGTCTAAGTTAAGCAATGTTATATAAAAATAATCTTCACCTTGAAACTATTCTTCGTATTAGGAATATTAGCGGATTAAGTTGTTCAGCGTTATTGGCTAAAAGCAATTATTTTGGAAAAAAAACATTTTAACGGCATTGGCTATGGCTTCTAATCTAAGATATAAGTGATTTATATCCTGATAGCACAACATAACACTGTAAGATTAGTAAAAGTACAAATAACACTAATTATTTATTAATATTAATTGGCACGATTTAGGCTCCAACGTCTAATCTGTAGTAAATTGTCGCCCAGCAAAATGTTTATCTAATTCACAGTATAATAAATTAACAAAGATAGAGCCAATTATCGATGCGTTAAATCAAACAAAAACAGTAATAAGAATAAATATTAAAAAAGATACAGTCTTCAAAATTTATTACAACCGAGTGTGAATGCATAGTAATTACTAATTAACGCTTCTACAATACTATATAAATTAAAACAAGGATTACTTTATTGGTATCACTATGTTTTAATTTGTAATGCACAAATTAGTAATTCAAAATACAAAAATTGTGGAAAGTATTTGCATTTTTTTTTTGTATAGATGTACACGACTAATCAGGTTATCAAACATGAATTTTAATGTTTTGTGATATGCCAAATAGTGTCTAGTATAAGCTGACTGTCTTGTAATTTTAATGTAATTTTATTTAGGGATTTGAATGCTAGTAAAATGTCCACAATTGGTGTATACGATTACAACATAAAATTCGCTCTGGGTTGTATTAAATTTATTATTAATAATATATTATAAATTATATAATAATAGTTTATTATTATTGTAATGTAATAATTTGTTATTAATACATACGTTCCTGCTAAGAATAGAATCAGAACAAGTTGGATTCTTAAAGGAGCTGCACGCAGATCAGTGGTTAAAATGCAACATAAAATAGGCTCTTAAAACTATGAACTAAGAAACGTATTCTTACGAGTAGCTAAATCAGAGAACCTATAACCACCAGGGTTTACCAAGGCTCACCAAGGCTCACTAGGCACAACAATGCGTACCTGAGCCTAACAGAGCATATTAGAGCTTATTAACAGTCGACTGTGATAGGTATCAATGTTATTCAACATTCGCTTGCCAAATTTTATCTAACTACAGTTGGCATTTATCAATCGTCAGATTTAAAAATTACGTACCAGTCATTATAAAAACACAATAATTCGAAAATGGATTTATCAATTGTCAGATTTAAAAAATTATGTGCCAGTCATTATGAAAATAGAATAATACGAAAATGGAATAAATTCAGAATTTTGTTATGAAAACTAGCAGATAATACATTAAATGTATGATATTATTTTGCCAGTTTCTACCTGCATAATACTATTATACATTTTTTGTTTGATTTAAAGCCTCGGCTGCTGTGATCACTGGCCTATTGGTTAATTTTGGTTTAATGTGTTACAGAGAAAATATTTTCTGTGAAAATTGAGAATTTTAATATGTGCTGAGCATGATCCAACCCACGACTATTGATTAGAAGTAGGAGCCTGAACAAAGTTGTTTTATGTATGACACTACCCTGGTATGATACCAAGCTTTTCAAACAGTTAAAAAGTTTTGGAATTTTATAAATTTTATGTATTTTGACAATTTGATTTTTTTTTTGTCGAAACACATCCAAATTGCTGCTAACATCCAAAGCACCCTGGTATGATACCAAACTTTTCAAACTGCTGAAAAGTTTTAGAATTTTATAAATTTAATGTATGTTGACAATTTGATTTTTTTTTTTGGCGAAACACATCCAAATTGTTGCAAACATCCTAAGCAGCCTGGTATGATACCAAGCTTTTCAGACTGCTGAAAAGTTTTGGAATTTTATTAATTCAATGTGTTTTGATAATTCGATTTTTTTTGGCGAAACACTTCCAAATTGTATGTACAATCTAAGCTATCAGGATCTACTCATAAATTATTAATGTTAAAATGTTTAATTTTTCTTAATAAATGAAACAACAAATTTGCAAGGATTCATAAAATAAACTAATTATTAATGTGTAATATACTAATTAACTATTCACAAAACCATCAAGTTTAGAGATGAGTATTTTAGGCTTGGGACGGTAGAATACGTAAGAGAATTGCTATAACCAAAGGAATGCTAAAATAACTCGATATAAATGAATACCGCTATTTCTGACGACAATAATTAGCAATAGCATCAGAACTTGGCTATAACCAAATAACCAAACAAACTATATAGGGTCTTTGGTCAATTTTCGATTTTCAAAGTTTTTATTTCTACGATACCTAAGTTAACTTTAAGAAAGTTGTATTAAATGTTACTTTTCGTATATATTACAACCTTTTAGTGATGCGAATAAGTTATTTACAAATATAAAGTTTGTGTCCATTCAAGAAAAAGTGAAAAGTAAAAATTTTACAAAATTGAGTTGTAACCACTAAGTACCATAAAAGTTCGTTGTGCTTATCAAGAAAAAGTTTCTATGTTGTATCATGATTCACTAAAGTGTTATAAAAACCTTTGCAAAAATAATAAATATTGAAAACTAGATGTATCATAAGTGAATTTTCAAATGCTTTTATCTCGAAAATGTCTCTTTTTTAATATGGTCACTCTTTCTTGTAAGCCTTCTTGTAAGAGTTTGTGTGCATTCAAGAAAAAGTGACAAAGTCAAAATTTTACAAAATTGAGTTGAAACTACCAAGTACCATAAAAGTTCATTGTATTTATCAGGAAAAAGTTTTCTATTTTGTATCATGGTTCACTGAAATGTTATTAAAACCTTTGCAAAAATAATAAATATTGAAAACTAGATGGATCATAATTGAACTTACAAATGCTTTTATCTCGAAAATGTCTCTTTTTTAATTTGGTGACTTTTTCTTGTAAGCAACGATATACTGAAGTGTCGAAAGTTTTATTTTCGTTTTGGAACAAATGAAGTTCTCTTTAAATATTGTATACTTTGTGAAACATTGTAAAGAAAATTATTAACTTTGTTATTTCCACTCACGCTTTTATTTTTGAATAATGTTAAGTGACTGCAGTTTCGACTAAGGTCTAGTCATTATCAAACTAAGTCTTAGTTTGATAATGACTAGACTTTCGTTGAAAAATATTTAGTGACTGCAGTTTCCCCTCGCACTTTTATTTTTGAAAAATATTTAGTGTCGGCAATTTTGACTAAGGTCTAGTGATTATCAAACTAAGTCTTAGTGTGACATTAGTAATGTCTTAGTATGTCTTAGTAATGACTAGACCTTAGTCGAAACTGCAGTCACTAAATATAGTTCAAAAATAAAAGTAGGAGTGGAAACTGCAGTTACTAAATCTTTTTCAAAAATAAAAATGTGTGGAAATAACTAAATAATAAGTTGTTTTATTTAACTTTCTTTCTGAAGTTTTCTTTATAATATTGCACCCAGCAGCAAGTGGGATACATACATATAAGAAATTCGTGGTCAGTAAAATTTGAATAAGAATTATATCAATAATGTTCGGTAGAAATTCGTTAAAATGAAGAAGACAGCTAGAGGATTTTTTTAAATGTTTAGGCATATATTGAAATTTGGCAAAAAAAAACGATAAATAATAACAATTCTAAGTTGCAAAACAATGCAAAAATTAATAACCCAACTTCGTTGAGATACTAACCAAACAAAACAAAGCAATGTTTAATAACCCAACTTTGTTGAGATACTAAGCAAACACCTACTTGACCGGTAGTATTTTTACAAACTTAGTTTCAATAAATTTGCTGGAAAATGACTTTGAAATAGAGTAAGTAAACTAAATAAAACAACTTTGTTATTTCCACTCACACTTTTATTTTTGAAAAATATTTAGTTACTGCAGTTTCGACCAAGGTCTAGTCATTATCAAACTAAGACACTAAATATTTTTCAAAAATAAAAGTGTGAGTGGAAATAACAAAGTTGTTTTATTTAATTTACTTATTCACAATGTTCCACAAAGTAACGGCTACCAGTATAAAATATTTGAAATAGAGTAATATAACTTGCAATTTCGTAGTATTATCTACAAATCACACCGTAAAATAAAAACTCGAATTGAACTTCAATTGGCTGACACTCGCTTGAGGCTCATGCTCCATCACAATTTAATGATTTAAACTAGTTTAAAGATTTTAAGCTACCATATTCCAAATTGACTAACCCCTAATTTAATGGTATTGTCTTGGCTTCAGTTATGGCATATTTTATTAGATCCTAGTTAATTATTGAATCATTTGAGGTAATGCAGTGGAGAATGTTAAGATTACGTCTTAAAAGAAAAATTTCAACGTAATACTAATTTGATAATTACAGTGTCGAAAATTAAAAACATAAATTTTAAAAAAAATATTAAAGCGGTGTTATCTTGTACCTAATTTGTAACTATAGGGAGTAAGATTATAACGACAATTTTTATTATTTTAATATTAAATATCTTTGCAAACGAAACTGAATAAAGTATTATTATGATATAATGAACAATGTTGGGATATAAAACAATTTAAATAACGTTATCACATTTGACAGTTGAATAAATTATTATTATGATATAATGAACAAAGTTTGTGAAATGAAATACTTTTTGAGATTTATTTGTTAATGAATTTATATAAAATTGTACTCATTTCATTATATTCGTTAAAGGTACTCATTTCTTGTAAGTATACTTCTTTGAAATTTTGATATTTTGAATAAGTGTATCTTTATTAGGCTATCACCCGGATGATGAATGAGTTTTTTGCATATAAAACTATTTAAATAACTTTTTAAACACATTTGAAAGTTGAATAAATTATTATTATAATATATTGAACAATGTTTGCATACAAAACTATTCAAATAACTTTATCACATTTGAAAATTGAATAAATACAAGTTATTTGAAGTTTTTGTTTGTAATACAATGACTATTTCGGAAAAAAACACTTGGTTACTCCTTCACATGAATATTCATTGATTTGTCTACAACTGTTTCGGTATTTCAACCATATCAGGAGTATATTTTAATTAAATTTGAAATATCAGTATTATAATAAATTGCCGTTTTTGTAAAAACACTGAGATTTTTAAATTTATTTGACATATATTAAATTTAATTTTTATTTATTTTTATTAGGCCATCACCCAGATGTTGAATGTGTTTTTTATATATATACATTTAATTAACGTTTACGTTAGCTTACGTAATACTTTTTGAGATTTATTTGTTAATGAATTTATATAACATTAGCTACTTATTTCTTGTAAACATACTTCTTTGAAGTTTGATTTTCAATAAGTGTTATATGATGATGTTTTGCATGAACATTATTATATTTCATATTACATTAAAGTTTGTTACTGTTTAAATACACGCTGAACTGTTTGTTTCGTAGTACACTGCGTATACTGGTTTATGGTGTGCATTCTTACTTAAATATCGCAATGTTCAATGAGAAATGGTCAGTTTTGCTAGTTCAACAGTGTGTGCAGCCCTTTTGGGTGTTCCCGAACTTCGGCAAACATGAATAATTCCGAACTGGCAGAATTCACGGATGGCCTGGCGTTTCGTGGCGTTAGAAATGTGAAACAAAGCTGAAATTTTATTTTCAGTAATAAAGCGCGCATTACACGGACGCGCGCGTTTCAGCGTTACGTGGGCTCGTCTTCGACTGCGTTTGATTGATTATTGATTGGCAATATTTCCGCCTGTAAAAAGTTGCTGCATTTTTGCACACATTACGAGGTGCGCCCCCCTTGAACGACGTCGCAGCCTCTTTGTTACTCGGCGAGGCACATTTGACCGTATTTGTGTGAAGTGTCCTGTTCAGCGGGGGTGGCACACACGGGGGGAAATGGGGTAATAACCGCCGTCGATCGATTGGACGCAAAGTAAAAGTTTCTAAAAACGCAAAATAACGGCTCAATAAATTTTAATAAATGTATGCCTTCAACAATGCAAAATGGGTCCTGGACCCCGATGGGTGCTCCTGGATCGGTGCACGGATTGTACAAACAAAAAACAGATTTGTAATTTTTTATTTGTTTCCTCGGTTATGGGGGCGTCTGCTGTGCCCACGGCATGCCCCCATGACGCACCATAAATGCTCTGCTTTGCATTGTTGTATTGTTGTTAATGTTAAAATATATATATATGAACTTATTGTTGCTAGTGCTAGCGTTGTTGTTGTTAAATTCAAATAGATATATTTTTAGTTCGATTTTTAAGGAGTGTGGAGTTTTCTTACATAGATAACGTGTAAATGGTGGTGTTTTTTATAAAAATTTTCACAGGGGAAATGACATTGCGTGTAATTCCTTTGGTTTTTTAGTCACTATTGGGTGGAAGCGGGGCGGAAAATCCCGGTGTAATGAACGTTGAGTATGCATAAACAACGTCTAACCGTCTTGGTGGTTTTGAGCAGTACGCTTAGCGGTCGCGTAAATTCACAAAATTTACTCATACATAAATCTTTTAAATACACTCGCGTCCGACTAAAGCTCGCCACACATCTGCACACATTGTACAGGCGAAATCGAATTTTCGTTTAATTTCACGTAACATCAAACACGGATTTTAAACTTATATACGTAACGTACTCAATTGCGCCGCAGATTATTTGAAATATACTAAAAAAACCTAGGTGTAAATTAATTTCGCGAGAATGCGTGAGTGAGTGTTTATATATATTTAATAATGTTGTTAATTAATGTATATAATATATCTATATAGGTAACTTTAGGATTTAAGATACTAAGGATATTGACTGGTATGACCAGGTTTTTTATGAAACTATTCATTTGTATATATTACATCAATGTGTATTATTTCGATTATAACGATGTAAAGAATGCGTTAATATATATATTGTTTTGTGTAATTGGGAGATTAATGCAGTGAACCTCACGAGCAAGCTATAGAAGCCAGTCACATTCTCGCACAAATATGCGCGAGGTCCTCTCACTCATCCTAATTATTGTTGATAACGGCCTAGTCATGCGGCTCCATAATGCACAACTGCACTGCAGTAATTTCCCAATCGAATTATTTCACTGTCAAAACACCAAGTATGAAAAACAGAGATATTTGTTTGAGTCAGATATTTGCGGCGAAATTGTCGTTGGAAGACCAAGTTGAACCGTTGATTTCATTCGTACACTTTAGATGCCTATTTGTCCTTCCATCGAATATTTTTGTTGTGGAAACGTTGTATGTATAGTAATTAAGTTAAGAGTTGCAGGAATTAAAACAAAAATAAATTTATCTAATAAGTCCCATGAATATTGAGTTAAGGTTGACAAGTTTTTTTATTAGTGAAAAGTATTATAATATTGAAAAACGATTAAATAAAAAATTCAAACTAGCCCTGAACACTGTTGTTAATAGTACAGTTGACAATAAAGAGCATTTCGGGACATTTTCGTTTCATATTAACTTTTGATTTCGCCGTTTTTCTCTCATTCTCTCTGTACTCTACGTATTTGTTGCTATGTTGCTTGCGTTCTCTTTCAGTGTAAGTTATTCACTACTTTCTTACTTTTCTTTCACTCTACGCTCGTTTTCCCGAACAGCGCTTTATATATGTTTACCCTCATTATCCTAATCTACTTAACAAGCATTAATAACGTTTACGCTAAATACATAATTTTAACCTCCGTCTTAATTGAGGTTTAAAGAAAATTAAAACGATTACCTGGCAGAGCAAATTTTATGCCACTCCTGCATTCATCGTTATGTGGTTTCAACATAGATTTCTTATGACTTATTTTAATATAAACGAAATATTGATTACAAAGTGTGCAAAACGCTGCTGCTTTTTAAACCAAGTTAAACCATCAGGCACCAACTAAAAATACATGGACGAAGAAAACTGCTTACATTCTCCCAATACAAATTTCTTACTAATTCTAAATTAAAAACCAAAATATATCCTAATCTAGCCTATAAAAAATGATATCTGCAAATGTTTCATATATGAAAACTTCTTGGACGATAGAAAATTCTCTAAGCAGACATATTTGGACACAGTGGATGATACCATAAAGTTATGACAAAAATGCTGCTGTAGCCCCTGTAGTCCTCAACAGGTGTTATTTATTGTGTACCCCATTCTACAAATACTTATTCTTAATTTTCACGTTCTAAACATAAGTATATCCCATTCTACAAAAATACTTATTCTTAATTTTCACGTTCTAAACATAAGTATATCCCATTCTACAAATACTTATTCTTAATTTTCAAGTTCTAAACATAAGCATATCCCATTCTACAATTACTTATTCTTAATTTTCACGTTCTAAACATAAGTATATCCCATTCTACAAAAATACTTATTCTTAATTTTCACGTTCTAAACATAAGTATATCCCATTTTACAAATACTTATTCTTAATTTTCACGTTCTAAACATAAGTATATCCCATTCTACAAAAATACTTATTCTTAATTTTCACGTTCTAAACATAAGTATATCCCATTCTACAAATACTTATTCTTAATTTTCACGTTCTAAACATAAGTATATCCCATTCTACAAATACTTATTCTTAATTTTCACGTTCTAAACATAATTATATGGGGAAAGTATTGCCAATATAACTATTTCATTTAGGGCAGAGAAGCTTGTGAATAATTTCATATTTGCTATAGGTACTATCAAATGTACCAACTACATATGAGATAGAAACATGTTGGTGATACGACTTAAGCTGGTGAGAGACCCTAAATACTGATCATGGATACAGGGCCATCGTAGAAATCACCACGATACTGATTTAATAAATTATTTGCTCTATTCAATAGAGCCTATTGGAACGATTTTTATAAATAATGGAAGATAGTCGTACCCATATAAATAATAGTAGGTACCAAAAAATATTTAAATTATAGCCTCGTGTACGTCTGACAACATTTTAATTTTATTTCAGTTTGCCCAGTAGCGAAGCTTCAAATATTTGCCTCAGTTTGCTGTTCGCTCTATTCAATAGAGCCTATTGGAACGATTTTTATAAATAATGGAAGATAGTCGTACCCATATAAATAATAGTAGGTACCAAAAATTATTTAAATTATAGCCTCGTGTACGTCTGACAACATTTTAATTTTATTTCAGTTTGCCCAGTAGCGAAGCTTCAAATATTGGCCTCAGTTTGCTGTTTGCTCTATTCAATAGAGCCTTTTGGAACGATTTATATAAATAATGGAAGATAGCCGTACTCATATAAATATTAGTAGGTACCAAAAATAATTTTAATTATAGCCTCGAGTACGTCTGACATTTTTTTTTTAATTTCAGTTTGCCCAGTAGCTAAGTTTAAAATATTTGCCTTAGTTTTTTCAATTGAAAAATGAAACAATTAAATCTGGTATATTTTAATTTCTGCATTACCTACTGCTGAAAACTAAAACAACATATATGGATGTTTATTTCAATAATATACAATATTTCGTATAGAAAATTGAAGTTAAACAATTAAAAATAACTGACTAGCAAGGCTATAATTCAGTTACAATTTCTAAATGTTGTGCCCCCATATATCCCGGATCTACAATAGTTCTGTTGCAGATGAAGATCTCCCCAAGTAAATTTCATAGAACATGGCGAAATGAGGTAATTGCCACTATACACTATACCTCAGATAGTATACTCCAGATTCTACACCAAAATGTGAGTAAATATTTGAAATGATTTCTTATATCATACGGTCCATGATTATTTCGTATGCAAAGTTTGTGGATATTTCGTCAAGATTAAAGCCCAATCTTACAATCTCCGATTTAACTTGAATTTATAGTCTTGGACGCTAACCATCGATTAAAGTTAATTGAAAACTATCAGTCAACGCCTTTAACTAATTAAAAAAAAATCATTTTGAGTATTTCCAAATGTGAGTAAATATTTGAAATGATTTCATGTATCATAACTGTCCACGATTATTAGGTATGCAAAGTTTTTGAATATTTCGTCAAGATTAGAGCCCAATCTTACAATCTCCGATTTACTTGGATACCATTTCGCAAACAATTATAGTCTTGGACGCTAACCATCGATTAAAGTTAATTGGAAACTATCAGTCAACGCCTTTAACTATTTAAAAAAATCATTATTTGGAATATTTCCAAATGTGAATAAATATTTGAAATGATTTCTTATATCATACCGTCCATGATTGTTAGGTATGCAAAGTTTTTGAATATTTCGTCAAGATTAAAGCCCAATCTTACAATCTCCGATGAACTTGAATTTCCTTGGATAATATTTCGAAAATAATTATAGTCTTGGACGCTAACCATCGATTAAAGTTGATTGGAAACTGCCAGTCAACGCCTTTAACTATTTGAAAAAATCATAATTTGGAAGGTTTCATGGCATCTCCACTAGTTTGAACCTAATTTTAATATATTAACTACTTTATTATCATAATTGTACGTAATTATATTTAAAAGTATATATTTTTTTAAATAACTGAATGATTGTTTACTACTAACTATAAAAAACCGTTATTTGCATTCGTTTTGGTCATTCACATTTAATATATTCCAAAATTATATAAATTGCAGTACATTTATTTCAATAATAAACAATATTTCTTATAGAAAATGGAATTTAAACAATTAAAAATTACTAAGTAGCAAAGGCTATAATTCAAGTTACAATTTCTAAATTCGATTAACAGCCGAATTATAAAACTATTGCCGTTACTGAGTATCAATGGTAGGAGTATTGAATATATTTAGTTTTGAAAAACCCAAACAATTATATTAATTGTGTTAAACATTTTGACCTAATATAAAATACGACTTAAAATTTTTGCTCTAAACCAGTTTTAATAAATCTCAAGTTAGTTTTATGATATTTGCTTATCACATTAATAAAAATAATTAACTGGATCTGACTTTAAATTGCTCACACATGCTATTTATAAAAATAACGATTAAAATTAAAAAATCTAAATAAACCATAATATTTAGATTTTTGAATTTTAATCATTATTTTTACAAATAACATAAATAGCACTAACTATTCAAAATTCTTCATGTATAGACTTGTAATGTCTGATTGTAAACACAATGTATGCAAAAAAGTTTTTTCAACAGATCAAAAACTATTTACTTTTTTCTTTGTAGGACACTTGGAAATTGAAAGCAACGTTTATAACCGAGAAGAGCTTCCAGAACTTATACAAGAATGTTACCCGACTTCACATAAGATATAGATCATTTTGAATCATAGATTAAGCTTTTAGAATCCTTGCTGACTAGAAAACCACCTGCCCTAAACTCACACAGCCTAAGATTTGCTTTATTAATAATTATGTCTAATATATTTTGCTTTAATAGTTATTAATATATTACAAACATATACTTAATTATGTTGTTTATTACATTTATTTTATTTGACTATACATTTGTTGAATTTATGGACCTTCAGCTTATGTGTGTATTCACACTAAAACTTAAAACTTTATGTTTATAGCATATTTATTTCATTAATAAATAGTAAAACAGATCATTTTCTCGATGCCCAAAAACATAAATGAATTTAGTACGTACAAAACTTACTATTGGTGCTTAAAGTTTTCTTTCTGGGGTATTTCAGGATTCTTAGCTGTTTTTCACCAAAGAGTTCATGTTATCATTTGAAACTAAGTTAGAAATTAATCTTGCAAGCTCGATAACAAATTACACGTTCGAACCAAATATACATTTTGCAAAATCAAAGTCGATGAATATGTATATTTGGTTGCCTAGATATAAGCAAACTTTTAATTGTGTTAAATCATTATTGACTAAAATTGGCCTAAAACGCAGATAGCCTAAGATTTATTTTATTTATAATTATGTGCAATATGTTTTGCTTTAACAGTTATTAATATATTACAAACATATATGTACTCAATTATGTTGTTTATTATATTTATTTTATTTCACTAAACATATGTTAAATTTATAGAGCTCCAGCTCCTGCGTGCATTCACACTAAAACTTAAAACTTTGTGTTTATATCGTTTCGTTCATAAATAGTAAAACAGATAATTTTGTCGATGCCCAGAAACATTATAAATGAATTTAGTACGTACACAACTTACTTTTGGTGCTTAAAGTTCTCTTTCTGGGGTATTTCAGGATTCTTAAGCTGTTTTTCACCAAAGAGTTCATGTTATCATTTGAAACTAGGTTAGAAATTAATCTTACAAGCTCGATAACAAATTACACGTTTGAAATCAGTAACTGATGCTATACTCTCCTCTATCAAGTAAATAGAAGCCAGGCAACCAAATGTACATTTTGCAAAATCATAGTCGATGAATATGTACATTTGGTTGCCTAGATATACGGGAACTTTTAATTGTGTTATAAATCAATATCTGCACAACATTATTAATGAAAATCGGTGCTATACGTATTTAAAAATGTACCCCCTCAACCCCAGTTAATCGGTTTGTCAAAATATTACAGTTTAAATCATAGGTATAAAGTTCACCAGTTTCTGCGCTGGCGTCGCCGTCCACTTGAAGCATCGACTATCTAGGCAACCAAGTATACACTTATGAGTGCTTTTGGTTGCCGGAGGTCAAAGTCTAACCCAGTCTAACCTAGTTTCAAATAATAACATAACACTGAGATAATGATATATAACAATGATAACTCTTTAGTAAAAACCCCTCAAGTTTAGTTTATGAAAGCACAATTTGTAGGAGAATTATAAAATTGCCTAGTAAAGTGATTATAACAATTTGCCATGTGTAGATGATATCAATAAACCATTTATTCCTTATTTCTAAACCATTATGTAAATTGTTGATATCAGCAATTGTAGAGATTAAAGGTTGCTTCAGTTAATATATGTACTTGTCTTGTGATTTGACTATAATTTAATTAGAACAATTTTCATCAATATGCCGTTAAAGGGTGTAAAAGTTTTGGAATTCGCAGGTCTTGCCCCTGCCCCATTCTGTGGGATGATTCTTGCTGATTTCGGTGCTACCGTGACGCGTATAGATAAAGTATGTATTATTCGTCGCACACTTTTATAAATAACAATCATAACTTATTAATTCCAGATTCAAGGAAATACAAGCTTTGATGTTCTTGCAGGGGGCAAAAAATCAATCAGCATTGATTTGAAGAACCCCAAAGGTGTTAACTTGGTACGGGAACTAGCGAAACAGTCCGATGTACTTATCGAGCCATTCAGAACAGGCGTCATGGAAAAACTGGGACTGGGGCCTAAAACTCTACTGGAAGACAATAATAAGCTGATATATGCCAGGCTGACGGGGTTCGGGCAAAAAGGCGTTTATAGCAACCGTGCAGGCCATGATATTAATTATGTAGGCCTAAGCGGGCTGCTTTCGTTATTTGGGCGCAAGGGCGAAAAACCTTTGTTTCCCGTTAACATGGCGGCGGATTTCGGTGGTGGAGGGCTCATGTGTGCATTGGGCATAGTATTGGCTCTACATGAACGAAATTCTTCAGGGCAAGGGCAAATTATAAATAGCGACATGGTTTCCGGCACGGCTTACTTAGGTAGTTGGTTACTGCGCTCTCAAACCTTGCCCATTTGGGGCAATGAGCGTGGAAGCAACATATTGGATTCAGGTGCGCACTTTTATGAAGTTTACGAGACTAAAGATGGTAAATTTATGACGGTCGGTGCCATAGAACCCCAATTTTATAAGCAATTACTGGATGGGCTGGGGATTGATAACTTGGATCAATATGATTTCGAAACCGGAAAGGAAGCTTTAACAAAGAAATTTTTAGAGAAGACTCGAGAAGAATGGTGCCAAATTTTTGACACCAAAGATGCCTGCGTCTTTCCACTGCTTACAATTGAAGAAGCTGCTAAAAATAAACATAATAAAGAAATGGCAACGTTCTTTCGTGATGATGAAGGGACTATTGTTCCTAATCCTGCACCAAATTGTAGCCGAACTCCAGGGCAGTCACAAGCAATAGATAAAAACCCTGAAGTCGGTCAAGATACCGCAAATGTATTGGAATATTTGGGATATTCGAATGAGGAAATAATGAAATTAAGCCAAGAAGGTGTAATTAAAACTGCAAAATCTAAATTGTGATATTATTTAGCCGTTTTCTAACAAATTGTATGCCTGAGTTAATAAAGTATTTTTAATTATCTTTTCCGATAAACTATCAATACCTTTAACATCCTCATTAATTATAAACGATTCTAAAACTTGTGTGATACATTTTAAATCAAATATGATATGATTTTTGCCTACATCAGTAATTACCCTTTTATTACCTGTTAATGAATTAAACCGTTTACACCCTATATAGGTAATAAAGTCATAGAAAGACGAGTAATCTAGCCCATAAGAAGCCTTTAAAACAATTTGAGCCTGCTCATTAAAATTCTCCATAGTTTTACAATCGGCAATTTCTTTAGCGACAAGTTCCAAGTTACGTTGCAAATCTAACCACATGTCTGCAATATTACATGCATTCACCCAGTTATGATTAACTGAAATAGCTGGTTCAATATTCCACACTTGGTGGTACCATCCAGACGGGACAAAAACAGCGTCACCGGTGTTCTGTATGATTTCAAAATAATTAACTTTATGTTTAACTGGTTCAATGTCGTATGGTAAGTTTCCCAGACCATCTAGTAGCAGGTTTTCTTCTCCTGGAGGCAGCAAAATCCAACGCTTCTTGCCATGTACGTTAGCAGACCAGCTAAAAGACCGAAACACATCAGCATGGAATGGCGTCCTAAAAATCTAGAATTATTACAACCAATACAAATAATGTAATAAATATTACCACGATCCTTTTGGCCCTATGTACACAAATCTATAGTCATCCATACAATTCTCAACGAAATACTCATTCAACCAATCTGATTTAAAATGTAAAGGTACTTCGTAGAAATCGTCATCAGGGAATGAATTTTTGAGGTGCCAATCTTTTAAATAGAGTAACGGAAATTCATTCGAATATTTACTAGAAGCAAAAGCCTCCCAGTACACCAAGTAATTCATTAACTTTGTGGTTTTATTCTCCTGGGAGTTGTAATGTTTCTTATCACAATCGTAAACCATAACCTCGGAGGTTCCATAATGTTTGTACAGGTAGTTGTAATTGAGTTCTCCCCTTTCCACCCAACGTTTCCTACAGTTCCAATTGTTCGTTACGTCCTTGATAATGCATGCTTGGTTCTTCAGCAAATACTTCTCGAAGAATTCATTGTAAGGTGTATCAAAGGGAATCACAGGTATTTCGTCTAAATAATTCCTGTCAGAGCACCTAGATTCAAATAAATCTTCTTTGATATCTGCAGACATTTTAGATGTGCCTCTTACAATATAATCTGAGGCACATCCAAATTACGTTTCAAAATAGCAATAAAATTGAAGATATGTTCTACAGTGCCAACCTAGAACATAGAATATTATTAGAATAGTTAATGCTTATGGGATAAAGAGGGTGCATTAATAAAAAAAAATCTTTTTTACTAAATCATAATTAATTCCTCATTAATTAATTGCAAAAGATGTTATGATGATTTTTAAAATACAAGGGTGACAAGTTGACAGGTATTCAGGTTTACCAACTATAACAAACAAAGACGATAAAAAATCTCATTATGAAATTATATTAAATTAGAATATATAAGACAATTGTTACCTACGTTAACATAATTTATAATATTAATGTTCAAAACAATTTTATTAGAATCTCATTGAAATTGACATGGAAATTATTTCGTAACTAAAAAATTCATATGATTATTGCAGTTATTTTTAGATTGGTAAAAGATAAACACGAAAGGAAGGTGTTGCCACATTACATATTGAATTTTCAAGTATTTGAGACGCTGAAGTGAATTTGTAATTGTATTTATTTTATAAATATAATCAATGTTAAGTTATAATTTGATAAGAAATAATCAAAGTAAATGTTTATTGCAATCTTTACTTGAAAAAAGATGTCAACAATCTTATAATTTGACAACAGTGTAAGTTGTTTTTGACATTTGCTTTAATGCAAATGCAATATTTATTTGAAATACATGTAAACGATGCCGAGATAATACTTAGATAAGAAATTGATGACGTATTTACCGCAAGGCACGGCTAGTTTATCAATCGGTAAAAAATGTTCGTAATGTATATTTTCACCTTTCTGTCGTTTATGATAGTGCAAGTTTGCTCAAACAACTTAAACCCGGCAGTAGCATGGCAACACTCATTCATAAACCACAGGTACAAGAGGGACGCCCGGAAGACCATCATCGATGAGCCCGAGTGCCAGGAGGTGAGACGGCTATGCCCGGGGCTCAGCGAGAACGATGACATCCTTGTCCTGGAGTGCCTGCAGTCACTGGACCCCAATGTACTGAGCAAGCTCAGTGATCCGTGCCAACATGTTGTCTGGAATCACACACGCACCATCATCGCCAACGAGAACGTGCGCGACTATCTGATTCCGACATGCAGAACCGACCTACAGAACATAAACTGCCTGGTGGACGATGCGACTGGCTCGTACCTGAAATGCATTGTAAATAACAAAGATAACATTGACAACCGGGACTGCGTGTCGCTTCTCATCCGTCTTGAAAACATAGCCTTCTATGATTATAGATGGATAGCTAGCTTTATAAACCACTGTGATAGCGATATAGCACGACTCAGGTGTGGACGGGTGGATCAAGACAGGCTGACGCAGTCTGAAACCATAGTGTGCCTACAAAACAGCTTCTCGGATATTAATGACCAATGCAAGAAAGAGATATTTAAGCTCTCGGAGATACAAGCGGACAGCATCAAGCTGGACAGGCAGCTGTACATGGCATGCGCCGAAGACCAGATGCGGTACTGCCGTCAGTTCGCCCCTGGCAGCGGGCGAGTGTTCAACTGTCTGATGCTGCACCGGCAAGACAAGCTCTCGCAGCAGTGCCAAACCCATTTGCTGCGGCGCCAGAAGCTGATTTCTCAGGATTACCGCATCAGCAAGGGCCTTATGCGCTCCTGCAAAGATGACATCAAGAAATCCCATTGCAGGAGGCAAACGTCTGACGATAAAGCCATCAGGTTGGCACAAGTGCTGCTGTGTTTGGAGAATGTTATAAGGAACGGCTCTAAAATTGATCCTGATTGCGAGGCCGAAATGGGTGATCACCGGAAGATACTGATGGAGGATTACAGGTTGTCTCCAGAAATCGTTGATGGTTGTGCACAGGAGATAAAAAAGTTTTGCACGGAGCTCGAAGTGGGCGGCAAAACTATACATTGCCTGATGGACCATGCCAGGCTTAAGAATGCCAAGAAACGGATTGGTGATGTCTGCCAGCGTGCGGTAAGTAACGTGTTATCAATATATATGCATTACATATTCTTAATTGCAACTTTTTACTTTCTCGTGGTAAATGACATTGTCACATCTTTAAAATCTATCACTTGCCTTTAACACGTTCGCTGCCATACATTCAAAGCTATGACTGATATAATCTAAAGACACATTCATACATGTTAATGTTTTAGTTGGAGGCCTTATTGAAAGAAGCCGACGTTGGTGAAGACTGGCGAGTGGATCCGGTTCTCCACGAGGCATGCAATCCTGTAGTGCAAGCAGCTTGTAGGGGTATACGTGGGGGCGATGCCAGGGTCATGTCGTGCCTGATGGACAACGTGGGCGCTGATCACATGACCGAAGAGTGTGAAGATGCACTCATACAAATTCAGTATTTTGTGGCACGTGATTTTAAGCTTGATCCCCAGCTCTATCGGGCTTGCAGGGAAGACGCCAACAAGCATTGTCATGCTGACAAAGATTGGGAGAACAAGATTACGAACGATCCGGATAACGCGCCTCTAGTATTACCCTGCCTTTACAGGTACCACAATCTCACTTTTTGATTAATTCTATACCTTTCAAATATGTATAAACACTTCCTAACTGTGCATTCAAAATTTGTAAAGGCAAGTTTCATGAGTATCGTTTTCAAATAATTATCATCAATTATTATTCCAGGTATGCTTATCACGAAGATAAAGGGATGCAGTTGAAAGACCAGTGTTTTGACCAGATAAAGCGGGTGATGAGGCAAAGGGCAATAAGTGTCGACTTGCTTCCCCGTATCGAGGAGACATGCCTCGAAGACCTCGCCCAGTTCTGTTCCGATAAAACGGCCAAAGGTGAAGAAATCCTGTGCTTGCAAGACAACCTCGACGAACTATCAGAAAAATGCAAAGATGAGATGGAACGGTTCACAGAAGAGGAGGCTCAAAACACTGAACTGAACCCATACGTTATGAACAATTGCAAAAAGATCATACAGACTCTTTGCCCGCCAGGGTCAAAATCAGACGAAGGCAACACCATGGAATGCCTGATATCCTATAAAAACTATGCACTGGTCAAGGCCAACAACAAGTGCAGGATTAGCATAGAACATTTCCAGTTAATTACATTAAAAGATTACAGGTTCTCGTATAAGTTTAAAGTAGCATGTAAGCCTTATGCCATCAGGTTTTGCCATGCGGCTAAAACAAAAGCTGCTGTGGTGTCGTGTTTGAGTGAGAAAGTTACAAATGATACCATTGCCGGGATCAAGAGCGATATACAGAAAGAATGCAGACAACAACTCAAAGCACAACTCTTCCAGCAGAGGGAAAACATTAAGTATGACCAAAAACTTGACCGAGCATGTGCCTCGGATATTACCAAACACTGCAGTGATATCGAAACAGGATCTGCTCAGGTAATAATAAACTCATTATTGATTATGTTGAATATTAATATTTAGCACTGTTTTTTAGGCACCCAAATATACATGATGGTTCTCAATTAATTTCTATATCGTATTATCGTATGATATAATGTTATTCATGTTATTGGTTTTAGGTGTTGGAGTGTTTACAATCGACTCCCGAGAAAAAACTGACGGAAGCATGCCAGGTGGAGCTATTTAAAGTGAAAAAACAAGAAATTACGGATAACTCCGTTGATTACGCGTTGATGACTATGTGTGCTGACTCCATTCAGACTTTCTGCGCCAAAGTTGATCACAGTCATGTTCTTGACTGTCTAAAGGTTGGTTAAACCCGAGGGCCAATGATTTTCAGAAGCATACCTATGATACAAAGGAACTTTTTTGGTCACCTGTTATATCAAAGTGTTGACCGTTGACACATGTTTACTGAAGTCTACACAACAAAAATAAAATGAGCTATATTTTTATAATTCTTTGTTTAAATTTTCATGAATATTTTAATTAGATATATTTGTTATGCTAACTTTTTGATTGTGCTAAATATTTTGTTTCTAGAAAAACCGAGACGAAAGGGGCTTCACCAAGAAATGTCTGATGGTAGTGAAGCACAGAATCGTGGAACAGAACAACGACTTCCGACTGAACCCCTCGCTCCAAGAAAACTGCAAGATGGACATAAAAAAGTTCTGCCACGATGTCAGCCTGCAGGCAAAGTCCGAGAAAGATCTCAACGACGACGTCATCAAATGCCTGAAGGACTCCTTCAAGCATGCCAAGCTGTCCAGCAAGTGCGAACGCGAAATGTCCAGCATTCTGCGTGACCAAGCCCTGGACCTGCAGCTGAACCCGTTGCTAAGGGCCGTCTGCAAGTCTGAGCTGGAAACGATCTGCCATCAGGAGAGCGACGAGGACTCCGGCGACGCGGAGGAATGTCTAAAGATGGCGCTGCTCAACAAGAAGATCCCGACGCCGGCGTGCCAGGACGAGGTCGCGACTATGCTTGAGGAATCTCAGGTGGACATTAATGTCGATCCGTTACTGCAGCAGGGATGCGCACTGGATTTGCTAAAATATTGTAAGGACGTGCCACAGGGAAACGGACGACGTAAGTTAATTATTACCACAACTTAATTGCATAACCGATGTATCTTGACGTAATTATTTTGTAGATATAAAATGTTTGAAATACATTATGGGTGATAAGTCAAAGCCGCTGACGCCGGAATGTAAAAGTATGCTTACGAAACGATTTGAAATGTACAGGAGTGCTGCTCAGGTGAGTACTTTAAAACAAAAAACTTTTTTTTTTAATTTTCGGAGATGAGCAATTATTAAAATTTGCATTTCAATTTGTTATGGCATCAATTATTTTACAATTGTAAAAATGCTAAATAGAACACATTATACAGGGTGTTAAAACAAGGGTGTAAAATATTCAAGGGGGTAGTAGTACGGACCACAAAAAGTCTACTGTCAAATACTGAATGTTTATTTCACAAAACATCAGCTAACTATGATAAGAAAATGCAAGTTTTAGCAAAATAAAAAATGGAGGTAAAAAAGAATAATCTTCCTTATCTCCGAAACCGTTACTTTAAGGACCCATGTTTATCAAGACTTCTTTTTTTGTTGTGGTTCATACTACTACCGCCTTAAATATTTTACATTCTTTTTTAACACCCTGTATATCGGCCTACCGGAACTACAATGATGCAACTGCAAAATGAATTTTCCAGGAGAGGTGAAAAACGATTGTTAATTAGTGAGTTTTATAGAGGTGAATACATTTTGTTGGTAATTATTTTAATGTAAAATATTAACATTTCAATAATGACTTCTCTAAAACTCATTAATAAACCATCATTTTTCGTCTCTCCTGAAAATAATCTACATTTTGTAGGTGCGTCACTGTTGTTCTGGAAAGGCGATGTCACTGACAAATTAGAGGTTTACTGTTAGAAATTTTAGTAGAGAGGGAGAAATTAAATTCATTATGAGACCAAATTAGATAATGAAGATAATTTTCAACTGATTGAGCTTTATTTTGTAACGAGAATTTTGGTGTTCCAGTTGCCTCGTCCTGCCGACTTCCATGAGCTGTATGAACAAGTCGTTGATTCGCCCGCCAAACACTATTTCTTTTTAGTGATCTTAATGGTGATAGGGACCATGTTTGTCATCGGAATGTTCTGCGGGCGCATCTCCAGGCGTCACATGGTCGTCAAGAATAAATGATCAAGGGGGAGCCGCTACATTAGAATAAATAAAATGGGTAAAAACTATGACAAATTATAATGTGATAGAATATTTTGTGAAACAAGAGGTTTTTCTTATCGGTTGGTTTCTGTGTATTGCAAATTCCTGAATTATTTTGACCAGCAGAAACACTTTTCGAATAATTTCATCGGACCCCTCGGAAAATTTGTTTGCGGTATTTTTTTAATGTACGATAATGGTGCACATTTTGTAAATATTCTAAAGTATGTGCTAACAACTAGTATTTTGATATTTAACTTTATATACAGATTAAATAATTATAAGCTAATCTAATTAGAGACGTATGCCAATTTTAAGCGAGTTCTAGGGAGTAAGTCAATGGCAGCAAAAATTTATCATTTTACTGATTAAATCACGAATATCTATGATAATTTTTACTTATACTGATGTATGATATATATATATAGCACTGTTTTCCTTATTTTCGTTTATGTTCTTTAATATTCTATTTATTATAAAAGTGAGCAGAATAAATATAGTATTTTCTAATTGTATTGTTTTTTTCTTCTATATTTTACCATAACAGTTACCTTTAAAATGTCATTTTTATTAGTTAATTTAACATATTCATGTACGCAAAATTCAAGTCATCTACTTTATTGCCATTAATAATAATTCTTGCACTTTCAAGAATGATCTTCAGGTATCTGACGAAAGTAAGTTAAAACTTTTTGTACGATGATGCCCTGGTTCTAAACAATCGTAATTAAGGTCAAATGTTTCTCATCAATGCTGCAGTCGTACGGAAAACGACCATAGTTTCTTATTACATCCAATCCAAATAAAAATGGCTTTTTGCAAAAGGTTTGTTATTGTAGATGAGTGAAGTACAAATGTTTAATATGGGGTATTAATTAAGACAAGTTGGTAAATATGGGCAGTGTTAAATTTGAATGCCAATAAGAATCATATTTTTGCAACTATCATTATACAAATCATAAGTGAATGAATGGAAAGTTCATTGTGTATTTATTTACTTATTATCACCAACTTTATGATCCTAAACAGTATTAAAATACATGACAATTAAAAAACAATTAGCGTGCTTTTGTAAATAAATGAATGCACCTCCTAAAGTGGTAGAACACGCGGTTGGGCAATTAAAAAATGCGGTTTTCGCTGATAAGTGGGACAAACTGTGGCATTTAAAGATTACAGGCGAAAATCTTGCCTGTTTGTGCTGACATTTGGAGTCTACTGTTGCAAAACTTGCGCCCGCGGCTGTTCGAGGTTCAAATCTCGCGCCAACAACGAGAGCGAGCCTAGCCGAGTCGATAAAGCAGGCAGGAGCAATCCAATATGGCGACGGAAAATTAAAAGCAGCATCTGCCATTTTACGAAGGTGTTTTAAAAGTTTATTTTTGTAGTGATTTTTAGTTTCAACAGTGGAGACCGAGTAATAGGGCAAAGAGGGAATAAACAAATGAATAAATGGACGCTTCGTCCATTATTACCCAAGTGTCAAGGGACGACGAACAGTTGAACATTTATCCACCCGAAAAAGGTAAATAACAAGTGACAGATTACATTAGATGAATAGAGGACGGTCGCGACGTTTCATCGTAATTAAAGAGCACCCCATCGAGGACTTCTCGGCATCTAACAGAGATGGTTTCGGTAACCGGATATCGTCGACTCGGCTGTGAGCTATTGACCATTCTGATCATCTCCATGTAGGCGTATATCGAGTGCAGATAGGTAAACACAGTAAACAAAAGCAGCGCGGCGCCTGGACCAGCTAACCTTGAGGCCGACCCTGGGATTGGATAATCATTTTTTTTAATTCATCGCAAATATGCGCCTCAACAATAAACACAGCGCACAATGCCTCAATAAATTGTTATGCAAATGGCCAAACATTCCACACCTGTATGACCTCTTTAACAAGAGACGAACTGTCATTTGTTTTGGAGCTTTCACATTTTTCATACCCCAGTGTGGACAAGTTTCCTTCCATGTCACCGAGTTTCTAATCACCAACTCCTCATATGCAGCATTGGGTCAATGCAATTTTCCAACTGCACCCAATTTCCAATTAGATTGTCATTCACCAGGGCACACCTCATCCACTCTCCATTACCAAACCAAATTACAATCCAGTGGGATGTTACATAAAATTAAACGATTATCCGCTTCGACGACCACGCTTTAATTTCACCTGAATGACATAATTTGCCAATTCGGCATGCTCGTTTCCCTCCGCATTTTCTAATCGTCTTGTACCCGCAGGGACACTTCCACACCCCGAAAATGACATATCAGAAAATCGGAGCCAGCCAAAAAAGGCCAAGGGGGGCTTCCTGCGGTCGCTGCTATGCTGTCTCGGCCGGAACAAGGCCAAGGGACAGACCGGGCAGCAGTTTGGTGTGCCCGAGGTCCCCCTGGAATCCGAATCTCCTCGGTACCTCCTGCCTCCCATCAAGCACCAGGACATGCACAAGAAGTGTATGGTCATAGATTTGGATGAAACACTTGTGCACAGCAGTTTTAAGGTGATTATCTGGGCGATATCAAAATGTATTGAACGGGAAGTGTAATCATTTTAAATTTAATTTGTAGGGGCTTCCGGCCATCCTGATTATTGACTTTCAGTATTGTTAAAATACATGATTGCCATATAATTTGCGAGCAACAGCAATGTGCAAATTTCTAATAAGTTTTTAAATTAACTTTTCGACTCGGTTTTACCTATCTACTGCAAACTTTTCAGCAGTCAGTGACACGAATACTCTTAATTACTAATGTATCCATGGACACTAATGCATGGTAATCTTCGAATTAAATTAAGAGCAGATTGTAAAACTGGGCCTCAATAGCAAAAACTTTAGTTGAATTTTCTCAACTATTTATCTCGGTTATACCAACATTAATCAGTGGTTATTTTAGATAAATACTACTGTCCCAGCCATGTAAACTAATTTCTCAATAAAGTTAACTGCTCATTGTGTGCCTTAGTAACAAAAGTTAACGTAGTATTTGATAAGCAGTCTGTCAAGCACACATTGATTCTTTCAAAAATAGTTGCAGAAGATTTTAAAAAAGTGTTCAACGAATTTTAACTCTTTATTATTCCTTTAATTTAGAAAAACAATTTACATGTCGACGCCGTGAAATGACCGACATTTTTTATGTCAGTTGTACAGTCATGCTCATATAAATCTAGTACAAGAAATTAGGCTAAAATAGCAATTTTATATAGCAATGTCAAATTGTTTGTACTAGATTTATGTGAGCATGGCTGTACATACATTAATATTCAAAGCAAATATTTATAATTAAATTAAAATTATTAATTGGCATGTGTAATAATATTGGTGATGCATTTAACTTCCAATAAAGACATAACATATTGTTTGCTATAATGCAGTAATATTTACGAATATACTGATCTTTAACCTATGATGTGAATTCAGAGTTGTGTTGTTTATCTCGACAGTTGTACACAAAATTGTACATGAGGCCGAAAATTTCCAAAACATTTGCTTCGTCAATTATCTTTATTCGGGTCATGCTATTTACATAAACTGATAATAATGTATTGAAAACTAAAAACCACTTACAGAATTAAGATATCATTCATAATTATTTGCTCCACATTCGGTGGGTTTTAAAATTGCCGGTTTTAACAAGTTCATTTACCTATACCATTTTCCTGGTAACATTAAGTTATAATATTGTAATGGATTTTTTCCAATTCGCATTATTACAATGCTCATTATGTATATTGAATCTCATCGTTAAAACTAAACTTTAATCGAATGGGTGAATAAAATGTTTACATTTTCACTTTATTCACTATAACCATTGACAACGTGAATAAAGTAACAAATAGGTAAATTCGCACTATCCTTGAAATTTTCGTTGTCACCTGACAATGTGACACTTCACACAAATTCTTCAATTCTGATAACAAATTGGAAAAAATCTTGTATGATACACGTGAATAAAGCATTTTATCCACTCGAAAACATTATCGCACTCGCCTTCGCCTCTTGCGCTAAACTGTTTTGTCGTGGATAAAATTCGACTTTATTCACTTATACCATAAATAGCTATTATACAAGCAATTTATGTTCATTCTAGCAGGGCTGACATGTACGAATTCATGATTATGTTCAGATATTTATTTTGTCTATACACCACTAATTTGAGCCTATTGATTAGCTTTTAATCTGAACATATACATTGCGGCATGTAAAACCCATACATATTAAGACATCAGGTTGAGCTTTACGAAGGGTCAATCAAACTGGTGTAAATAATTATATGTTTGTGAAGTCCACACAAGTTCGAGTCTCGATAATAAAGTTTTTAACTTGAGTTTAACTTATCTTTAGAATACGTTTTTAATCACATTTAAAAACAAAAACTTTAAATCAATATATGACGAAAATAATATATAATTTAATATCGTTAAATGGGTAATAACTTTCTCGTTTCATTGATACCAAAACATTTTCTGCGGGTTAAACTGGCGAGCAGGAATTTGCAAAAATGTTAATAACAATGTTAAACCCCTATACATACGTTTGAAAACGAACACCCGTTATAATACTGTGTTACATTTTGTTTTCAGTAACTCGATTAGTGTCAACTTTCCAATTTAAATATATATATATTAAGAAGCATTTATCGATATATTATTGTTGAAGAAATCCACCTAAAGTGGAGAGTGAATTTCCTATCAAATTAAAAAAAAAATATTTTACAAATGCTTGTAATTATTTTGAGGCTAGTTGATTAATCTGAATTTCTGACCCTGCGTATTATAGTAATAAATTATGAATATACTGATGTATTCAAAGTGATCGCATTTTAATTAGCGGCTTGTAATTTATATATTAATTTGTATTTGTGTCAAAAAATACAAATGAGATTTTTGTATTTGTATTAGTTGGGTATTTATTACGAGCCGAAATTGCGAGTAAACCTCAGCTCACTGCTAACAGTACCTCCTCGTTGCAGCCCATAAGCAATGCCGACTTCATCGTGCCTGTGGAGATTGATGGGACGGTGCACCAGGTGTACGTGCTGAAGCGGCCGCACGTCGACGACTTCCTGAAGCGGATGGGCGAGCTGTATGAATGCGTGCTGTTCACGGCATCGCTGGCCAAGTATGCGGATCCCGTCGCCGATCTGCTGGACAGGTGGGGCGTGTTCAGGGCGCGCCTGTTCCGCGAGAGCTGTGTCTTCCATAGGGGCAACTACGTCAAGGATCTGAACAAGCTCGGACGGGACCTGCAGCAGATAATCATCGTTGACAATTCACCAGCTTCCTATATATTCCATCCAGATAACGCGGTGAGTGTGTTCAGCTCCTGAGGTCGTTCCCTCCGAAACTTGTGGAGAGGGTGAAAGTGGAACACCTCTAACAATAGAATGACACTCGATGGTTATTTTTGTCAACTGGACTTGTTCAATCGGATTTTTATGATATAAGTGTGTGATATCGTTTTGGTTGTAATGCAGTTCATGTTAATTGAAGAAATGGGCTCACGTTGCATAACGTTGACCTATATTATATAAATAATGTGAGGGAGAGGTGTGGGTTTACAAAGTAGGTTTCAAGATCATCAGCTGTAAACATATCTGCAATACTATTACTATCTCAATATTTGGATCCTTATCTTAGATGATATAATGTATGGATAAATATTTTTACTTTTATTGACCTAGTCATCATAGTTTGATTATAGTAAATTGCACATCTTTAGCATAACAGATTCCATTTCAATCTTCAGATTAGTGGTGATAGAAGTATTAAATATCCAAGTATTAATACAACATATAAAATTTATTCATGTATATTTTAATTATAAAAATTACCACCGATATGTTCCTACTAAGGATTAGATTGTTTAACAGAAGTAATAGTTTTTAATATCATCCCCGTTCAACAATATTCTATTTACTATGTATGAAGGTGAACTATAATCACGAGACAAGTACTCTGTTTTTAATTAAATTATTTGTTCCAGGTGCCGGTTGCATCGTGGTTTGATGATATGTCAGATTCGGAATTGCTAGATCTTATACCATTTTTCGAGAAGCTAAGTAAAATGGACAATGTGTATACAGTGTTGTGTAATTCGAATCACCCGTACAATAGTATGCCGATAATGAACGGGCCGAACGGTCCGACTACGCCAACATCGCCGGCTAGTACGTAGCACATATTGAAAAAGATTGCTGAGGTGATTCTACTCAGCGTGCGGGCTCTCTACTACCTTGGAGAGCTCAATTTTTTGAAAATCTGGTAATGTATTATATATATTTGCAGTGGAGGAAATTAAGTTTTTTGTAGTCCGTGAATTTTTTTTAATTAATTGGCTGACCAATTTCGTGTATATACATATTTTATCGGTATTGTTTGTCTAAATGTGCAAATTCTGTTGTGTATTTATTTGACTTTTTAATTACCTTATTATGTATATAAATATATATACATACATATATATATATACACAAGTTTATCTACGAGCATTTAATACCTATTATATTAATATAATTTAAAATGTCGTCATGTTTTAATTAGCAATAAAAATGATATAATTAAATTGTTATTTGCTCGAAGATACTGTTGATACGTAAGTTAATAAAATGTATATAAGTAGTGAGATTTTGAAGTATTTTTACACGTAACAAGAAAAATTATGTATTCTTTAAAGAGTGTCAGAATTGTATATCAATTGATTTGGTGAGTCATGCTGATTGAGATACAATCCACCGCTATATTTTATAGGAATAATTACAAAAATATGTAACATAATGAGAGAAACAGTATCTAAAGAAAATTGATTAGTGGTGTTACATGAACAATAATATATTAATCGTACTTGCTTAATTTTGACTAGATATTGTTTCTTACCGAACAATTCCCCCTTGTTTGCATTTCTTATATTATGATATTTATTCGTTTGTCGATTTTATTAAGAGTTTTGTAAATTGATTCAAAAACTAAATAGATCACTGATGATGGATTATTGTGATTCAAAAACCATTTTTTCAAGTACCCACGATAGGGAAAAATGTTCATCGTTGACACTATAATTTATAAAGATATGTGATATTGGGCGAGTAGCGTTTATAGTATTATAACGAGCACATTTTAGTCGATTCAACTAGCAGAAAAGCCGTATCGGTTTACTGAACATTTAAAAAATGGTTTCTGAAAATTCGTGATTGTATATTTGTTTAGAACAAGAATGAAGAGTGTTTTGGTGACGTGAACAATCATATCTCTTTAATTGAGGTGATCCTTAATAAGTGGGAATGACCCGTTCCCACAATAACAGTGGCCTTAAAATTATATCTGAAAATTTTTTGATTAAACAGTTTTACTGTAGGACAAAACTGCACTTTAAATTTGCGCTTGGAGGCAAAGAGTTATATTTATATATTTGCCTTTGGAACATCACAGAACCATTAGTAATATTAATAATATAATTTTCTTTTGATAATTTTTTATTATAATCAACCTGTTATTTATATATTTTTTAATTTTGCATATAAAAAGTACAAAGTTTTTATTATTCAACTATTTAAAACCTTTTTATTTTCTGTTTTTTTAAAGATTTTTTTATTTTAATATACTGTACATACTATCAATTAAATAATATATTGTATTTTAACAAATTATATATTTTATTATTTTTTTTCCTTTTTCTTTATTTTATATTTTAAATTATAAATCATATTCTACTAATTTTGCAAAACTTTCACCTCACATTATAAGTTCTAACCTTTGATAACGGACTTGCCTACAAACATTTATGCCAATTTACATTTAGATATTATATTATATAAAACTTGTAAGATAGTCAATTGCACGGGATACCGTGTGACTTCATTGACGCAAATGGGTGCAAACCAAAAACGACTATAAAACAGAACTCAAACGCAAATTGATGCCAGTTGTATTTTTCTTTCAACTATGGACCAATATTCGCTGCTTTTTAATAATGCCAGTAATTACCCTACAATTAGTTTTACAGAATAGTGTGAGGATTTTGTAAATTAACCATTTTTTTATTAACCTTTTTTATAGATTAGTTTATACTGTTGTTGTAGAATAATATGATTATTGTTTATGTTGAAAGGCTAAGATGAAGCGAAATGTTGTACATTTATGACTTGTACAAAATCAATGTTTTAATAATTGTCATGTGAGTACATAATATTGCCTTGATTTGTAAATATAAGCCTGTCATTTATACCCTACAAATGTGTTTTATTGCCTCGATTTGACGCACAGTCTTAACATGATTAGATCGGATAAGTTGATTCACCTTGGAAGTTCGGACTATAACTATGATTTAAACTATTAAATTGAGAAACCGATTACCTGACGTTAAGAAACTGCATTATGTACTTATTGTACAATTTAGTCAATAATACTGCTCTAAAATCTATTAATATTGAAAACGTAATAAAATCTATGATGCAACTGATAGATCATGAATAAAAGCAATTTTGAAACGATGGATTAACAAATGGGAACAATTGTTTAATCAGGCATGGCCGTTTAGGCATCAAATATTTAATTGATATTGTTTATTGTTAATTGAAATACTTCAATTCTAACGTGAATAGTTAATATTTTAAAAACAGGCGACAGAATTATTTATATGTGTATACTTGGCTGCCTATGTCTTCAAACGGAGGGCGACGCCAGCGCAGAAACTGGTGAACTTTATACGTATGATTTAAACTGTAATATTTTAACAAACCGATCACCTGGGGATGATGGGGCATGTTTTCAACTACGTATAGCATCAATTGTAGTCAATAATATTGTTTAGATATTGATTTATTAGACAATTCAAAGTTTGCTTAAATCTAGGCAACCAAATGTACATATTCATCGACTTAGGTTTTGTAAAATGTACATTTGGTTGCCTGGATTTAAGCGTACTTTTAATTGTTTTAAATCATTATCTGCACAATATTTTTAATTAAAAATGGTCCTATCATCTCCAGGTGATCGGTTTGTCTAAATATTGCTAATGAATGCAAGATTCACGTTAAAATTAATGTATATATTAAAGTACCATTCGTTTCATTTATTTATAAATTGCTTCATCCATTCATTCATTCATAATCATTAGTCGATCACCAGCTTATGCAGGTGTTGGTTAGGCATAAATTGCTTGAATAATTTCCCAACTATCAAGTCATTCAATCATTCATTAGCACAGTAAACAGTTGATTCGTAAACCGCTGGTCAAGTATGTATGTAGAAATCTAGACACATCAATAGTTGTTAGTTTTTTGAATCGGATAATTATCAGGTTCTAGAATAAAAATAGTGTTAAAAATCTCAACATATATAAATTTTCATACATATTTGTAACAATAAAACAATAATTTGCATTGATTTTGTACATAAATAAAACATAAATTAATATGATATATTCTATGGCTTCAATTGATTCATTGTCGGAGTGATTCAATGATTATAGTATACATTATCACATTCACTTCTAATATGTTAATGATTAATTTTTGGAGCTAGATATGTCTATGTACAGTTCTGACTATTCACAAAAAATATTGCTAATACTCAATGATATGTTATGCCTCATTTCTTAGATAAACAAAGACTGCTCTAATTAATGGTGAGTTTTTCCTGAAGGATCTGCTGGTAACATGCTTTCAGCGTTGTGAACATTATGCCCAGCTCGCCGCTCTCCAGCGAGGGCTCCATGAAGTCTTCAATAAAATCTAATTCAGACCCCAGTTGTAAAATTCGAGCTCTTACGACTACATATAAAAATACTGGTAGGAGGTCGTCCATATTCCACCTGTAGTTTTGTCCCAGTTGGTCCTGCACAGCCACTGTCATCTTTTGGAACGTCTGTCTGATTACCAAAAGTTTCTCCAGTGGGGAGAAGGTGGTCTTCAATTGTTGCAGAGTTTCTACAGCCTCCGTAAATGTTTGGTCCTTGATACTAGTCGGTGGTGATTTTGGCTGTTCGGAACAATCAGGCTTTAAAAATTTCCTACAATACAAAACCATATATTGAAAACTTTCTTATAGCGAATTAGTTTTTTGTGGTTGTTCAAACTTACTGGTCAACGTAAAGAAAAGCCATCAGTGTGTAATCGGGCTGTTTGTTCCACTCTAATAAGCGTTTCCAATATTGAGCATCTTGCTGCTTATTCCGCAAAGTATATAATGTAAAGAGTGATAGATGTACTTTTGGAAGTATGATGGGGTAGAGAAGTGCCTGGCAGCTTATAATGTCGCTGAAAATTATAGTCAATTTACTAATTGAAGACGATTAGGTTACATAAATTACCTCTCATCATCGGACGTTTCGAGGGTGATTTCCTTGCCATAAATTGGCAATGCGGGAAATAACAATCTAACGATATCATACAGTCTTTTTATAATGGAATGCAATTCTGTAACGGCGTGCAATAGCAGGAGAGGATGCGCCCTTGAACCATATGCTGTGGTGTACGCCACCGTCAGGTCATTCAGTAGAGACCCCAACGGATGGTAGGAACATTCAAAAGCCTCAAACAATAACGATAGTAAAAAATGCTACCATAGTTAATTACAATGTATAATAAGTACCTTTAACAAATACTGTTTCACGTCCAGATAAGCCTCAGGATCTAAAGCATCTTTACCGTATTGAGGGATAGTATCTAAATTATTTAAGGCATTTTCCAGAGTATTTCCGGTATTTTTCTTGGCTATACCTTGATGAGTATTTGATATGATGACGGCCACGTTCTGCCAAATCTTCTGCATGTCCACTTTCGAGTTGTTCTTCAGTGAGCTTTCTGATATCCCCAGCAGCTGGTAGCAATGCCTAAACAAACCTTTCCACTTTTGATCGACAGGAGTGCAATAAGTGCCGAAACTCTTCGGTATGACTTCAATATCAGGATGGCTGGGTTTGGAGAGCAACAAAGTCGCGTTGGAAATCTTAATTCCCTCGTTCCAGGATCCTGTTAAAGTGCCTTCGATTGTATGCCCTGAGATTAATGTGAGGGTGCCCTTGCCATTGAGCACCCCTGTCCCTTTAAAATCACCCTCATAGTGTGTTCCGTCTTCTAATATCATAACGCCGTGGCCCTAAAACTAGAGATTTAAATAACATCCAATGAGGTATTTACATAATTTACTGTTAAAATGTCTTGATTGAAGACTCCTTCGTAATATATTCCTTCTGACGTTACAATCAGCCCATGGCCATGTTTCTTATTTTCCGACCAGTTTCCTAAATATTTCTCTCCTGTCACTATGTCATCCATAATTCCGTAGCCATTTTTATTTCCAGAAACCCAATCCCCAATGTATATGGACGCTGCGTTGGCCATGAAATGGCCTTGCTTAAAAAAACCATGTCCATGAGGCACACCGTCTTTAAAGTAACCTTTGTAAACATCGCTGTTGTTGTATTTAAATATCCCAAATCCGTTCTGCTGATTGTCTTTCCACTGCCCCTCGTAGACACCTAAAAGCATCAACATCTTAAAAAAACAGAAAAACATTAATAGAATAAAGTAAATTAAATTACTGTCCGAAAGGGACTAAAGTTTTCCTGTACTGCTACATGTGACTCAGAAAGAGTTTAAAAAAAAAGTTTTGTGACTAGACCTCAATTTTGTAATTTGCAATTTTTACACATAAAATCGTATATTGAATAAATCGAATAAAAATCGTAATTTCGTAATAAAAACGGAAACAAATTAGTAGAACGATAAAAATGAAATCCTTGTGAGCAGACCTCAATTTAGTAATTTGTTATATACCTTTGTTTGGTTCTTCGAGCCTACCAAAGCCATGCATCTGGTTATTGTTGAACTGCCCGGCATACACTCGACCATCTGGCCACTCGAGCTTGCCAGAGCCATGCATCTTGCCGTTCATCCATCGTCCCAAGTATTTAGACTCTTTGTAGTGGCCATTCTTGGTGAATGTGTAATTAGCACTTCTGACCACAGGCGGTTGGTGAGCATTAGGCTTCACCAATGCCATCTTGATGGCATTTTGCAACACATGAAACCACTCGATTTTATTCTCCGGCTCTGTTGTGTACAGCTCTATACATTCCTCTGGCATTTTGAGTAATATTTGATATTGATTGTTCGCATTGTCTTGTTGAGGCTCGACCCAGACGGTCGTCAGATCATGTATGTTGGGCGAGGAGCCATTCATGTGTATAAAAACGTCAGTCAACAAGATGAACCAATGAGTGGAGAAACGGCTTCCGTTTTGTAAAAATATAGGATACTTGTGGCTTTCACGGATTAGTCTCCGGTTAGGCGATTTGAGTTGCTCGATCACTTTCCCCGAATTCAACCAGAAGTCCTTGGTCAACTCGGCATCTTTTTTTTTGCTCTCTTGCTCCTCGATTAAAAGGGTCCACTTGGAGAGGATATCGTGGCGCATTTTTGGGGAGTTTTTCAGAAATAAATGAATAAAGTTTTCATAAAAATTCAAACGTGTCAACGGTTTAATTAGAATGTGGTATATGATATGTTCCTCCGCTTTTTTGTCTTTCTTAACGTTCGAGTCGGACAATTTATACAAACACACTGGTATATCGAGTAATTTTGAGATGACGTTGCAACCGCCTAAACTTACTATGTTGTGTAGAATATTTAAGTAATTCCTATAGATAAATAAATGCTCTTCCACATACTTAATCATAATGATATCACATTCTGAGATCAACTTATTGCTAAAATCAATCAACGAATTTATATTCGATGCAGTAAAATGCAGCAGCTCAATGTACGTCCGACACAGTGATTCGTACAATGGTGCATCCCCTGAGGTAATATTCTTTTTCTGCAGTGGCTTAACGAAATTTACATGAATGATTAACATTTCTTCTAGGTACTTTTGTTCGAGAACTAAATTTTCAACAATGAAATTATTGCTACGAGGCGTGTTTAATAATATGTACTGCTTACTGGACAACAAATAATTCATAATTTTCTCCTCTTTGATTACACTGAGCTCAATATCATTTGTGTTTGTATTGGGCACCGTTTGATCTACATATAAATCTAAGATTGCATTTTTCGCACACTTTCCCAGGCATTTCAAGTTGTCGTTACTCGTCAACAATGCCGTATGGAAGTTTCCACAGGCTATATCCTTTATTCTTTCGGTGCCATCCATTTGGAAGACTTTAGGCGAGCTCTGGTCCACGTTGCATTCAACCGTTACCTGGTGGAAATCGTTCCGGCCCCAGAGAAACGCCCTGCCATCTAAAGTCAAGATTCCTACATGAAAACTTTGAACTGACACCTTCTGGGCCCCGACATTCGACAACTTCGTGATTATCATCGGGCGTTCCCTCTTCATTTTATCACCAACACCTAAAAGTAAATTTCAGCCAATGAGAGTGTTGAAATTGTGTGGGGGGTATGAAAATTTTAAATTGAATCTAATGTTTCTGTGTGCAGGAAAATTCATTTTAAATCATTCATGTTTATGCATTCAAGTAAAAGTTGCAGTTTATCACATAAAAATTCAATAAAAAGTTATAGCTAAGAAATTTACCAGTGAACAATGTTGTTTTTCCTTTAATGAATTGCATGAAAGGTGAAAAATATTGTCAGGTATGATTTTCAATAATTTAAAGTTAGTCTTTTTTGTTATAAAATTGGCAATTCAACAGTAGATAACGATTCATCGGACTTACAAGCATATTATTTTAATTATGTAAATTTGTACAAATGAATGCAAGGTTTTGTTTACTTACAACTAAACATCGATTGATGCAATATATAGTTTTTAACAATAGAAAATTAGCAGAACTTAGCAGAAGTCCGAAGAATTGGAATTTAAAAATCAAGTCTGATGATTTTAGATCTTATGTACTAACAATTTCTATTTGTCTGTTAATATATGCAGTCATCAGATTAATTGATTCAATATTTTAAAAAGAATTGGTACAACTCTACATGATCCTGTGTTAGTCAAAAGTACGATATAGAACAAACAAATATGGAAAATGAACTCTAAAGCACTCTCCAAGATTTAAACGATTTATTGCTTGAATTACCATTGAATTGTCAAAAACATAATAAAGGCCATTACCGAATGAAAACATTACTATTTACAAATACTTTGAACAACTGAGAACATAAAATTTGTGATACTCACCTAACTGCCCATGTACAATATTCCCCCACGTCCATACTTCACAGTTAAGCAAGTTGGAGCCGTTCTTCAAGACAATATTGCACCTCTCCTGAACGCCGTGTTCGCTGAAATCCTTCTCAGATGTGCCCTGACTGAGAGACCACATGAGCTCATCTTTGGAGGTAACTCGTGGCAGTTGCAGCCCCTCTATATTCTCCATGGCATCGTTGTTCTCCGAGCTGCCACTCACATGTCTGGACAGAGTGACCACCTTGTCACCGACAGTTCTGACCCCCTCGAATACCAAGGAGGCCATACTGGTAACATTCTCTTTGATTATCCGTGTTGGTTTTTCAGTGCATTCTACGAGGTACTCTTCACCGGCAGATGACATCCAGGAGAACTGCCTGGTTAAAAATTCTTTGGCAGCCTCGGTGTTTCTGAAAATTATATTCTTTTCCGATTTCCCTGATTTTGCATTATCCTGATCGTTTTCCAAGCAGCGTTTTGTGTCATTGGAGCTGATGCTGTCGTTTTTACTGCTCGTGGAGGTGGTTTCTATGTCATAACTGACTGGCAGGGGCACGCCTAGCGGACAGGTGTCTGATAAGGAGTTCTGAGAGATCGGGGAGGTAAGCTGGGACGTTGAAAGACAATGTGGGCAGCTAGAGACAAACACGTCCTCCTCACAGTCGTCGCTATCTGTATCCTCACATATAACTTGCTTACTAACAATTGCTATTGCAAAATCGTTCCCCACGTTACAGTTATAAACGAATCTGTTATCGAAGAAGGTCACCTTTTTTGGATTTGTACTGTTGATGCCGATTTGGTGCATGTTCCCGGAGGCCCATAGCTGCCCGTTCTCTGTAACGAACAGGCAGCCATAACTACCCACGGATATTTTGTCAACTTTCATCTTGAACCGGGCGCCGATGTGACCGTGAAAGCACGTTTTCGAATCCTCGATGAGCATGATCTCGCTGAGGAACTCCAGGGACTCGTTGTAGGTGAAGACCTTCCCGTTCATGTCAACCGCATACAGGATACTGTTGCAACACTCGATGTCTTTGAACTTGAGGCCCTCCATGGAGATCAAGGCGATCCGCTCCTCGCCCTCCGATGACTCGATGCAGCCATGATATAAGTTGTTGTTTGTTGTCAGCAAATACAGGTGGTTCTCAATGTTGTTTAATTTTTTCACTGTCTCGTTTAGGTTCGTCAGCAGCCGTAATTTTGTAGCACCATCCCAGATATGCAAATTGTCCATATTTCTGTGGCTCGCGGGGGCGCTATGTCAGGACTGGGGGCGATCTCCGAAGACTTCTCATTTTACTGGGGGAAAGGATCGTCGATGGTGGAATTGACATCTGAATCTGACATAATGAAGGTGACCAATTAGGGAGGCGAGCCATCAGCTGATCCCCATCAAAGTTATCCCGTTCATCTAATTTGCTCTTAAAATCATCCCATCCAACAAAACACACTTCTAATTCAATTATCCAAATATATGCTATAAAGGCCTAAGTTAGATATTTATATTGCACCAGTTTTATAATAATTTTGCGGTTGATTTGATAAAATAAATAGCGGCAGTGTTATGCCTTTTTAAAACAAACCAATGAGACCGATGAGAATATACCAGCTGAGAGGCTCAGGTGCAATAATAATGAAATAAATAGAAGTGGAATTCAAAAACAACAGTAAAATATATTAGATCAATGCTTCAAATAATTAACGTTTGCACGAAATAAATACCTATTTGTTTAGTTATTTTTCAAAAATATTAATTTAAATTCAAAATGAGAGGAAACTGTAATAAGTAATTTGAAAATAAACCAATGAGAGCCTCATAAATAACCGGTAAAAAGTGTTTATAGGTTACGTGCAAAATTTTTAACTGTGGGCTCATCTTTGGATTGATGCGGTTGAAAACCATGTCTAAAACGATAACTTTCGTAACAGGCAACAAAAAAAAATTAGAGGAAGTCGTTAACATCCTAGGCAGCAGTTTCCCTCACCCGTTGGTAAACCAAGCCATAGACTTGCCTGAGCTGCAAGGCGAGATCGAAGAAATCAGCATCAAAAAGTGCAAGGAAGCCTACAACCACGTCAAAGGCCCCGTCATCGTCGAAGACACCGCTCTCTGCTTCAAGTCACTGCAAGGCCTGCCGGGGCCGTACATAAAATGGTTCCTCGACGCCGTAGGCCCCGAGGGCCTCCACAAGATGCTCCACGGCTTTGAGGATAAGTCCGCCGAGGCCGTCTGCACGATGGCATACTACTCCGGTATTGAGGGGGACGAGGTCAAGGTCTTCCAAGGCCGGACGCTAGGCAAGATCGTGGACCCACGGGGGCCAAGGGATTTCGGCTGGGACCCGTGCTTCCAGCCCGATGACTACGAGGAGACCTATGCGGAAATGCCCAAGTCGGAGAAGAATAAAATTTCGCACAGGTTCCGCGCTGTTAGGGAGTTACAGAACTACTTTGTTAATTTGTAAATTAGAAACACTTATCACAAACTTTAAATGAGTTCTTATGTATATATTTACGAATAGGTTTGTTTAGGAATAAAGTTGTTATGCTAATATGATATTTATATAGTTAATACTCCCACTACAGCATTTATTATGGAGTTAATAACGGGGTAATAATAATGAAATTTATTATTACAGACTGAAATGTTTCCCATTTTAACGTCTTACAGGCCGATTCTCAGTGCAGTCGTAAAAGCTAGCATACCTTTTTGGCAGAACGATATAAGTAACAAATTTCACATATGGATAAATGCCATTAGTTTTCAGCGGTATAATAATAAATTGCTGCACTTGTGTTTTAGAAATAATGCAAGTTTAAGGGTAAAACTATACTTTGCATGTACTAGACTTCTGCAGTATCGGCCATATTAAGAGCTACTTACGGAAACGAAATTAAATTAGTCACTTATGATGTTCTTGCAAACAGGAGTCGATATCTGCCTGTGGCTTCAAAATTTTTACAGCAACCATGAAAACGGTCGAAATCATAAAAATTAGTGACAGATGAAAATAGGAACTAAATTGCAATATCATTTTACCACCAAAACATAGATGTTACAATTGAGAATTGGGTCCATAGAATACTTTTTCTAATCTAATCTAAAACAAACTGGTCCATTTGAACATATTTTTTTAAACACTGTTAAATCATATTTTTAAACTGGAATCTAAATTTGGTAATTGAATTAATTCGGCTGCTACTTGGTGAAATTCTATTATCAATATTAATACAAGCAATGTGTATTCACAATATTTATAACAAGGATCACACTTCAATCCTTATCACTAAATCATCTATAGTATCATGTTATAATCAATTTTTGAAGGGCTTTATCAGATAAATCCCCTACAACATAAGCCCATTTAATGCCGAAAGAATTGCTGATAAGCTAGATAGCACCAGAAATTTTTAGTTATTACGATTCATTGCTGATGTGGACGCATCATGTCTAAGAACATTTCGGTGGTAAGTATTTGATCTCACATTTCGCACATTGTTTCAATCATGTTGCCCTCAGGGAGACTACATATGGGTGCAACCCACCAGCAATGGCGAATTCGACTTGCCCATCTGCGGCAAGGTGCTCACCATCGAGCCGAAGCGGGTCCGCTTCAAGACCGACACCGATACCGAGCTGTATGCGACACCCGAGAGAATCCTCAAGACGATGCACATCTCTTCCGTGAAAGGTGTCGAGGATATGATAAGCCTCGGGGACCTCCAGGAATACTCCATTTTAAGGAATCTACAGCTGCGCTACTCGCAGAAATTGATATATGTGAGGTTTTTTTTTAATTTTAGTTTTTTTACCTACAATTAACTTATCTTATTTAAAAGATAAATGTGTTTAATTAATAGAAGTTAAACACTTAACATAGCTAACCTAACCTAACCAAACCAACTTTTCTCTTTTCTGTTTACAGACATACACTGGAACAATGTTGGTAGCTATCAATCCCTACGAATTTCTCCCAATTTACACAAACAGTTTAATAAAAGACTACAGAGACCGCAAACTCGGAGATTTACCACCACACATTTTTGCCATTGGAGATAGCAGCTACAATGACATGAAAACTACACATAAAAATCAATGCATTGTCATTAGGTGACCGATTATTTCATATAACTATTTTTATTATTATTATTAATTATTATTACGTATTATTCTTTCAACTTGTTTTTTGTTTTTGACCAATGGCTTGGGACAGAAATTCATTGGGGTTGTTCAATTCTTATTCAGTTATTTCGTGCCGTTTCAATAGGGAGAACTAGATTACGGTAGAACCGTTTGCGTTGAGTGTGATATAATTATATAATGATATATATATTTTTTGTCTTTCTAGTGGTGAGAGTGGAGCTGGTAAAACAGAAAGCACGAAGCTGATTCTACAATACTTGGCTGCGATCAGCGGAAAGCACTCCTGGATCGAGCAGCAAATCCTCGAGGCGAACCCAATTTTAGAGGCTTTTGGGAACGCGAAGACGGTCCGTAACGATAATTCATCGCGTTTTGGCAAATACATTGACATCCACTTCAACAAAAGCAACGCGATCGAGGGTGCAAATATTGAACAATATTTACTAGAGAAGAGCAGAATTGTGTCTCAGAACGAGGGCGAAAGGAACTACCACATATTCTACAGCATGCTTGCCGGCCTGAGCAGCGAAGAAAAGAAGAAATTGGAACTGCGTGATGCCACTAATTATGTTTACTTGAACGGGGGCAAGACGTTGACATGCACCGGACGGAACGAGTCCAACGAGTTTGCCGACATTAAAAACGCTATGAAGGTGCTGAATTTCTCCGATCCAGATGTTTGGAACATTTTCACTTTATTGGCTGCAATTTTGCATTTGGGGAATTTAAAATTTAAAGGTGAAGTTATTAACAACCTGGAGTCATCTGAAATCGTTGACACGAACCTGTTGGTTAAAATATCGGAATTTCTGGGCCTCAGCAAACCCGATCTATCAAGAGCTCTAACGAAGAAGACATTTTTAATTAGTGGAGAGAGAGTCGTTCGGGAACTCTCTAAAGATCAAGCCAACGAATCACGAGATGCATTCGTTAAGGGGATTTACGGTAAAACATTTATCTTGCTAGTTGAAAAAATCAACCTTGTGATAAACCAAACTAAGGTGCTTAAAAAAATGTCGATTGGAGTCTTGGATATATTTGGCTTCGAGAACTTCAATCTTAATAGCTTTGAGCAGCTCTGCATTAACTATGCCAATGAAAACCTGCAGCAGTTCTTTGTCCAACACATATTTAAAATGGAGCAGCAGTACTACACGCAAGAAGGCATCAACTGGAAGAATATATCGTTCATCGACAACCAGGAAGTCCTCGATATGATCGGCATGAAATCCATGAACGTCATGAGCTTAATTGACGATGAGTCCCGATTTCCCAAAGGCACTGATCTCACCATGCTTACCAAATTGCATACGCAACACAGTAAGAATCAAAATTACCTGAAACCAAAGTCAGATTTAGAACCTCTGTTTGGTGTAAAGCATTTCGCAGGGCCTGTGAGTTATCAAGTAGCAGGTAAGTCAGGATTAGTTATAATAATTGATGAGATGTGCATTGTGTAAATGATTTACCACATTTAAAGATACCATAATATTAAAATCTGAAGCAACTTAAGTTTTTTATCAAGTTTTCTAGTTTTTTCAAGCCATAACCGTATCAGTGTAAATAGGAATTGTATAAAAATTACTGAATCGTTGCGATCCTATTAAATATTTTTATATTATTATAATATATTAAGTACATTAATAATGGAATTATTAAAGGTTTCTTGGAGAAAAACAGGGACTCGTTTAGTTCGGATTTGAAACAGCTGGTTGGTGCTAGCCTCAATCCGTTACTGAAGAAACTGTTCGAGTCCGATGTACAAGATGATGGTGGTAAACGAAACGTGACTCTTGCGTTACAATTCCGTACATCCTTGGACGTTCTCATGAAAAATTTGAACAGCTGCCATCCGTTCTTCATCCGTTGTATTAAACCAAATGAAAATAAGAAACCACAGGTACAGACGTGATAATATAAGTAGAGATATTTGTACCCAGATTTTAATATGGTCAGGTATATTCGTTCATAACCGCTAATGTCCTAGTGTATGTTTATATACAGCAAGTTTTCCACTTAAGCTTTGATATCGGCACTGCTGTACAAATCCTCACCTTGCCAGTACGCACCTGGTCCTATCTTTACTTATTTTGCTTGTAATAAAAGTTATTTACTATTATTATATATATTATAATAATAAATTATTATTACTGTTTAAAAAATTGGTTATTTTCTTTTTAGATATTTGACACAACTCTATGCGTGCGACAATTAAGATATTCAGGAATGATGGAGACAGCTCGCATCCGCCAGGCTGGCTACCCAATTCGCTACACTTTTGTAGAATTCGTGAATAGGTTCAGATTTTTAGCGACAAATATTCCTCCGGCTCATAAAACGGATTGTAAAGCCGCTAGCAGAAAAATTGGTGAAACAGTTTTTGTCAATGGCCAAGATTTTCAATTAGGAAACACACGGGTGTTCCTGAAAGAGCCAGATAACGTGTTCTTAGAAGAGGAACGCACAAAGATACTATCGAAATATATAATTATCCTGCAGAGGAACATTAAAGGCTGGATATATCGTAGCCGGTACCAAAAATTAAAACTGGCCGCCATCACATTCCAAAAGCACTGGCGAGCAAGAGGCTACCGCCCCAAGTTCTTAGCCATCAGGCGAGGATACCACAGGCTGCCCGCGGTTATTAGGGCTAGGTATGAGACGCACACTTTCAAAAAGATCCGTGCCAACATTATAAAGCTGCAAGCAATATTGCGTGGTTATCACATCCGCAAAATGGACAAACTGGGTAGAATTTATGAGGCCGTAATTCTGAGGCACAAAGAGGAGAGGGACTTGAAGAAATCTAGTAACAAAAATTATAAGCAGATCGCTGAGATCAATATGCAGAAACGATTAGCTGAAGTGGACCTGAAATACAACTTGAAGGAGGAGAACAAGGAGGATATCCAAGCCACTCAATTAGTCGATGATGCGTTCGGGTTTTTGGCCGTCTCGGAGATGCTGAAAACACCTGAACATGTTACCAATAAAGACCTTTCGGTAACTATGAGATGGAAGGAATATAGATGAATATTTCAAATATTAAATGCTGTACAGGTGGTGTTGTATAATTAGTGTTACATTTATTCACATAAAAGAGTTTAATCGAGCTAAATTTGTGGTATGCTCACAGTTCGGGAAATATTTCATAAAAGTCTGTACATATTTAATGTTTGTTGTTTGTCCACTTTATAAAAATAAAGTATTATTAAATATATTTTGTTCTCATTGACCCTGTTACAGAGTTCAAGAAAGACAGCAATTGGTGGAAGCTTACCAAAAATGGAGGAGGAAGAAGATTTGTCGCAGTACAACTTCCAAAAGTATGCGTCCACCTTCTTTCACCCTTCTATTAACTGCCAGTTTTCAAAGAAGCCAATCAAAACTTCACTGCACCATGTGCTGCCTACACCTGACGATGTTATTGCCGCTCAAGCCTTGTGGATGACTATCCTAAGATTTATGGGAGATTTACCTGAGCCACCAACAGAGACAAAAATTACAGAACCTGTAATGACCACTGTAACGCAGACTTTGAGTCGAAGTTTTGCCAACAGAAAAGAATTTCAGGTATTTAAGAATTTAAATTAGAATTAAATTTCAGAATTTCAGTTAATTATGCAAAATAATCGACTTACTTTAATTAAACACAGCGACAACTTTTTTAAATTTTTTATTGTGACTTTGAGAGGATGTATTTGTGATTGTAAGCTACTTATAGATGGTACATGCACATTTCCGACATTTGTTGCAAACGATATATGGGAGAACTGCAGAAAAACCGTACCAGAAATAACTTTGCAGAATATACTGGATGGACTTTGCAGAATATTATTACAATTACTATTATTGTAGGAAATCTTGCGTCAGGAAAAAGCTCAAGCATCAATGAGCAAAGCTGATCGCCACAAACTAATAAGCATGACGTTAAAACGGAAGAATAAATTACTGGAAGATGTAAGAAGTGGCTTAGTTGAAGATAATTTTACAACCGGAAGCTACACACAATGGGTAAACAGCAGAAGGAAAAATTTTGAGAAGCTCCACTTTGTCATCGGGCATGGCATATTGAGACCCGAACTTAGGTACTAATCTATTCCAAGATTACAATAATCTCATATGAGTATTAATTATTATTGCATTAATCGTATTTAATTGTATTAAATTTAGGGACGAAATTTACTGCCAAATTTGCAAGCAGTTAATGAACAACCCTTCACAAGCCTCCCATGCTAAAGGATGGATTCTGTTGTCACTCTGCATAGGATGCTTTCCTCCTTCTGAACGCTTCATCAACTATTTAAGAGCGTTCTTAAAAACAGGGCCTCCCGGGTATGCTCCGTACTGTAAAGCGAGACTAGACCGCACGTTTAAAAATGGTGCTCGCAGTCAGCCACCGTGCTGGTTAGAATTGGTTGCGACGAAAAACAAGGAGCCCATTAACGTGCAGGTAACCCTTATGGACAAGCAGGTGCAAGCAATTGAAGTAGATTCGGCTACAACTGCCGATGAAATTTGCAGCACAATAGCTACGAATCTAAGTGTTTCGGATCTCTTCGGCTTCTCGTTATTCATCACTTCTTGCGATAAAGTTATGTCGTTGGGTAGTGAAGACGATCATGTCATGGATGCTATCTCACAATGTGAACAGTACGCTAAGGAGCAAGGAAAGTCCGAGCGGTCATTACCATGGCGATTGTTTTTCAGAAAAGAAATATTTATGCCTTGGCACGATGCAGCACTTGATTCTGTAGCAACGGATTTAATTTATCACCAGGTGATTAGTGGGTTGAAGCACGGAGAGTACCGTTGCTCATCAGAGGGTGATATTGCTGCCATTATCGCTCAGCAGTATTACATAGAGAACGGCATGAACATGAATGCAAACATATTGAGCAGTAGAATAGGGGAGTACATACCATCCTATTTAGTTCAACGAGAAAATCTGCAAGAGTGGCAGAAAAAAATAATGGACGCTTTTTCTAAAAGCAGCTGTGTTAAAAACAAGAAAGCGCCTATTAAGGTTAAAGAAGACGTCGTAAAGTATGCAAAATTCAGTTGGCCTATATTGTTCTCAAAGTTCTTCGAGGCCATCAAAATATCAGGCCCTGATCTACCAAAAAATAACGTGATTGTCGCTGTGAATTGGACCGGGTTTTATTTGGTTGATGATCAGGAGCAGATATTACTTGAGCTTATGTTCACTGAAATTTCGTATGTATCCTACGAATTCAAAAACAGGTCACTGTTGCATAACTTCACATTAAACACGATCAACCGAGAGCAATATGTTTTCCAAAGTCCGGACGCCAAAAGCCTTCATGATTTAGTTTTGCACATCATAGAAGGCCTAAAGAAACGTTCAGTTTATGTGGTGGCAATTCAGGACTACAAACATCCCACCGACAGTCCTTCGTTCTTGGTTTTGAAAAAGGGAGATCTAATCGTCTTGAAGAACGGTCTTACCGGGGAGTCGCTCATGTCCGCATCTTGGGGGTATGGCGAATGTAATGAAAAATCTGGAGACTTCCAAACTGAAAACATTCAGATACTGCCTACCATGCATAAGCCGCCGGCTGCTATTTTGTCTGCGTTCAAAAAGGAGGGCGCTTTTGATAGGATGCAAACCAAAAATATGTTGTCTACTATACAAAGAATGAAGTTGCATACGTTGGCTCATTACGCAGAGGAGAACTTTAGGACAGGTCATAAAGTAACGACAAGGCGTGCAACTGTGTTAATGGCTGCGAGAAGGAACTCGCAAGAAGAACTTTGGAAATACACCAATGAACCAATCAGACAACCTCATCTACAAAAACTTTTAGCAGATTTAGAAATTTCCAAGGAGGCAGTACTAGTATTCACAACTATACTAAAATATATGGGGGATCTTCCAGCTCCTAAGGCTAAAGTCAGTAATGAATACACCGACGATATATTTTCTGGTGCTATAAAGAGTGACTTATTGAAGGACGAGGTTTACTGCCAAATAATGCGCCAGCTGACGTTTAATAGATTAGCTTCCAGTGAGGAAAGAGGTTGGGATTTAATGTATTTAGCCACCGGCTTATTCACTTGCAGTGCACCGTTAATGATTGAGCTGAACAAATTCTTGAAATCTAGAACTCATCCGGTGGCTGAGGTATGCGTGGAACGATTGGCACGCACACAAAAAGTGGGTACTAGAAAGTATGCTCCATACGACATTGAAGTCGAGGCCATCCAACGCCGTACTATACAAATATACCATAAAATATATTTCCCTGATGATACAGACGAAGTCTTCGAGGTTGATTCGCTTACAAAAGCTTCTGATATATGCAAAAACGTTGCAGACCGATTGGGAATGTTGTCTTGCGATGGATTTAGCTTATTTGTTATTATATCTGATAAAGCATTTTCAATACCAGAGAATTATTTCTTCTATGACTTCCTGCATGAAGTTTTTGATTGGTTGAAGCAAACGAAGCCATCGTGGAACAGTACGTATGCAACACTTATTGAAATTGCATATCATCATGATTTCCTATTTTAGATGCTGCTCCTGTGGTGGCGCAGTATCAAATATTCTTCATGAAGAAGCTATGGGTGAACACCGTTCCAGGGAAGGACTTGATGGCGGACTCCATGTTCCATTACCATCAAGAGCTGCCAAAGTACATTCGCGGATACCACAAATGTACCATGCAAGAAGCTGTGAAACTCGCAGCTCTAATTTTGCGAGTGAAATACGACAGCGCCACCGTCCAGTCATCGCTAAGCAATCTAGTCAAGGAGCTGATCCCTATAGATTTGCTCCGGAGCAAAAACTCTTCAGAGTGGAAGAAAACGATTATGGTGGCCTACAAAGGTACCGGTGAGATATCAGTTGAGGATGCCAAGGAGCAGTTCTTGAAGACCTTGTATGAGTGGCCAACATTCGGATCCGCTTTCTTTGAAGTCAAACAAACATCTGAAAAGAGCTATCCCGATTTCGTGCACATTGCGATTAACAAGCACGGTGTTAACATTATTCATCCTCAGACAAAGGTAAGATTTCCACTCGATTATTCTTCAAATTCTCAGCCCAGAGTCATTTCGGTTCAGAGTCACTTAAATGCTAAATGGAAAGCCCCTAATAAATTACTTTTCTTTGTTTTCAAAATATAGAAAAATATTGTGTTATAATTTTAGTAAAAATGTAATTCTTATCTAATAGATATTTTTTCAGGATATATTGATTACATATGAATTTGGCGAATTAAATAATTGGTCATCAGGAAATACTTACTTCTACTTAACGATTGGTAACATAATGAGAAAAACAAAGTTTCTGTGTGAGACGTCTCAGGGTTACAAGATGGATGATTTATTATCTTCTTATGCGGATTATTTCAACAAATCTTCGGAGAAGGAGAAACCTTTCACGTTTTAGTTATTAGTCATTCAATTTTAATCCTGCAAATAATTGTTAATGTTAAGATATTTGATTTGTTCTATCTAATGTCACATTCATGTAATAAGTGTTTTATGAATAAATAATTTTCATTATTATATAGGTTTTATTAAAATAACATTGATATCTCATTTATTTTGTGATTAATGTTAATTATTTTGCCTTTTTGTACGCCACTTAGAAGCAGATAATCATGTTGCTTATTTATTTTCATCGAAGCAATGCCCAAAATATTGCATGTTGGATTGTGGATACTCTATTTGGGCAGTATGGCCGTCGAAGAGGATGTGACTTCCAAAGTGGTGGGTGAAAATGGACACGACATTAGTTTCTTTAATCCAGTTAAAGTAGGCAAATTCCTTGAAGTGGTGGTTACTATTACCTTCTAATGTTTGTCCATCAATAATGAAATCATAGCTCGTTTTAGTAGGCACAATTTCTAGACTATGACTATCATGTACCATCCTTATACTCTATAAAATAAATAATTTAAAACTAATATGAGAAGGTAGGTTTTCATCTACTTACAATATGGCTGTCATCCATCTTCTTAGCCCAAACCCCATGCTTTGAGTCTTTCTCGGTGTTTGAAAAGTATATGGTCCATTCTTTCGGCATTTCTAAATCAACTTCATTACCTTGAATATTTATAACTTCATCTAACTTTACTAAACATATATCTGTCAAACCCGTAAAATGCATGAGCTTGTATACTTGGTTGTATTGTAAGTTAATAGGACCGCCCAAGGGCATAAATTTTTCAATGGGTATGCCTTCGTACACTTGTTGTTTTTCCAGCGCACTAATCTTTACATTTACAGTGTCACTGGCTATAGGAAATTCTAATACAAGTTTCATATCCGAATCTGTCTCCTCCGGCTTCTGCATTCCTACAAAGTACGATTTGTATGAACTCCTTAGTGCTTCTAACATCTCCTCCTTGTACATTGTTGATTGGCTTCGTGGAAGCATTGAAGACACTGTGTAAGTGTATTTTCTGAGTGATGCTTGATCTTCATAACATTTGAGTGACTGTTGGTTTCGAATATCTGCCCAGACAAAATTTTTGCATGAACTATAAATTTGCGTATGCTCATCTTGCTCCATTGTTTTCTCTGCAACTGCAGTTATATTAAGAAATGCATTGTCTTTTGTACATGAGCCTGTTCCCATTGTGTTGGAGCTCAAAGCAAAGTCAACTGTCACACTGTCGGCTTCCCTGGTTTCTTCTGCATCTAAGCAGACCAACATATCTGGCTCTTCGGGGACAATCCTGGTTATAACCATACGCATTTTATTATGTTTTTCATCAAAACCATTGTCAATTATAAAGTTGTAGTCCATTGTAATACTTGTGATATTGTTCTTTATCTTGGAAAAACTGACTCTCATATTGTATTTGGCAGCCGGAAGAATGTAGTTTTCATTTTTTATATATTCTGAATTGAAGCTCATATCAAATTCAATATGTGGTAAGGTTGAATCCTGTATGGGTTCAAATCTATACATCTCTCCGGTCATAGTCGTTTCTGGTTCCAGTTCTTTAGTTTGTTCATAATGGACCATGACCAAGAACTTTTGGCCCATACTCGTGTAAAAGTTTTGTTTTGATAATTTTATTAAATCATCGAATTCAAAGTTATCAGTTGACTTAGTTATACGCTCGCTATCAAAGACCTCAGCATGATAACCCAGATTAGAGAAATTGATTGTATCTCGTTTAAGGTACTGAAAATAGAAAAATCCTTAAGCAATGTTTTTTATGAAATATATTTACAATTAGTACAATAAACAAACTAATAACTTATTGAAAACTTATTGATCTCTAGAACATTTACATTATCCAACTATACCATTAAAATCTGCAATTTTTTACAATTTCCTAAAACATTTTTTACAATCAAATCATGTCTCTCTATATTAGTTTGATTAAAACGAACCCATATTGTTCAAAATCAATCTTAATATTACATACTTACGTCGTGTCTGTACTGATCTCCCCAAGAAACGATTTCAAAGTTCTTGCATTTCGGACTTGACTTCTGCAGTATACCAGCTTCCTTATCGTCCTTAACAAATGTCATCGTCATGGAGTGCGACTTCATGCCAATCATGTTTCTCTTGCCGTCTTTATTGTGGTGCAGCCAGGACAATTTCAAGTGATTCTGTTGCGTGTTGATTTGCACGTTCAGCAACATATTAAATTCAACATCCTTTGAAAGGTACCTATTTACGCCCTGCCATACATCGGCGATGGGATTGTAGAAGGCCAAGCCGTGCGTTGAATGTAACCATTGCTTATAAGTAGTTTCAATTTGGTAATACATTTTCTTATCTATAACATCTTTCACGACTTTTAAGTTTATGTAATGGACTTCAGGGATAAAATTCTGGAAAACGGCTGGGAAACCCATTTGTGTGGGTATAACAATGCCCGTGGATCTGGGATCAAATGATATCAGTTTCTCGGAAAACGAGAATGAGTTTACATGCAGGAAAGCAAGTTCCTCCCAAAGATCGTTCATGTTAGAGTTGTCGTAATGTAAACTTGTCACAACTTGATTATATTCTCCAAATACAATAGTAATCTGCAAGTTTTTGGTGTCTGGGAAGTTCTTGAGCATTTTGGTGAGTTCATCAAAATTAAACATTGACGTTGTGCTCTTTAAGTCTAGTTTGATGTCTTTTAAGAAGGAGTGATCCATTCCACCGATTCTAACAAACATCCATTGCGGGGTCATTGAGAGTTTTTGACTGTGGTGTTGATAGGCTACTCTTAGGATGATTTCATTGTCTTCCTTGTCATGAATAAGGTACCCATTGAAAAGCTCCCCAAATCCGTACTTTTCATCAGTATAATCAATTTGATAATAACCAGTCAATCCGTGAAATTCTGGTGGAACGACATACCTTAAGACTTGATTTACATGGACCTTAAAATTTTGCTTACATGGATCAGTGGTTTTTGCCATAGCCTCCAAATATCTATAGTGGAATTGATATAATTCGTTGTTATGTGTAGATTGCAACTCCCATTCCAAGTTTATTAAGCGACTCAATGTTGGTTCTGACTTCATTATTAGGTAATAAGATACAATGCGTAAACCAGTGGTTATATTATTGTTAATCATCAACGGCCAGTACAGGTCATAAATTTGATCTTCATCTTGCATAACCATAGGGCTTATTACAAGTGCAGCCATCATCCTTAGATAATTATCTTCCCACATTTCTCCTTTAATGATCGCTTTTAAGATATCTACGACTGAGGTCATTCTTGTGTTACCTAGCGCTTCCATGTAAAGAATTTTGTTACCATCATCAGCCGCACTCTTCAATTGCTTTATAAATCCATCTATGTATTTCTGATAATATTTCTCATCAGGGAAATCCTCGTTCAGATGAAGATCAGGAGCATAGTCATCAGTTATATCATGTTTCTGACCGTACCATTTGATTTCGTAGTTGTATCTTTTATGTCTAATATTAGCTTTGTGCAGTAGAGTAGAGAAGCTTAAGATAGCGGCTTTGCGAACGAATTTGTTTATATCATCACCCCAGCTCAACATCTGCGACATGTCATCAACCAACTTTTTATTGGGGAACTTTACATTGGAAAACATTTTCTGGACCAAATCAACAGCTTCGTCGTCTTTCACTTTCTTGTTTTCTATTAAATATTTTATGTGATAAGAGGAGGCATGTGTGCCGATATGTGGCAAAATCTCATAATAGATTGCTGTAAACCATTTACTGGACTTATGTTCAAGAAGGGTTTGATGGAGCTTTTTGAAGTGTTCTAAATCAATGAATTTTAGGATTTTCACCAAGTGGTTCATAATCTGGCCGCTTTTTACATCAGGTTGCTTGGAGTTGATGTGATCTTCCTCCAAGTACTTAGTTATCTCGCCTATCATCTCCTCTGCCTGTTTTAATAGTTTTTCCTTGTCGAAGTGATGCCTGCCATTTGTGAGGTCGGGGATGGGCCCTGTGATATCGTGAAGATCAGCCACGTAGTATATCAAATCATCGTAGTATTTTTCAGAGGCGAGTGTTAATTTTGTCTTTATGGGTTCGTGAGATATTAGCTCCATGGTTTGGTTTACGTATATAGCAAACGCATCGGATTGACCTTCATAAGGTTGATAGTAAATCCCAGAAGTTGCTTCTATCTTCGTTACAACCCTGTCATTTTCTATTTTACGCACAACATAAGACATCTGGCTATCACGTGAGATTGGCTCATCGTAGTGTGCATGGCAGTGGTCATACTCAATGTTCGATAAAGTACGTGTATACAAGTGCTGGGTGGAGTGTGGTACTTGCATTTTCTCTATTGACATTATTTCATCTAGTGGTTCAACCATGTAGTAAACCTTACCCTTCCCATAAACGCTATGTTCATTTGTATGGAAGCTTATCGGTGCCTGCACCTCTGCCGGAATTTTTTCCATATCGAGCTGAAATATGGCAGCCATAGCTTTCTTGATGTTCACTACATATGGGGGCTCATTAGGCTCAGTTGCTATGCCCATGACCTTCCCGGCAGTGTCATATGCCACCCTGAACACTTTCTGGAGATCGGCTAGCTCCTAGGGAAGAGGTATCATCTGCCCATCGAATTCCTCGTATTCGTCATACTCACCATTGAATAGTTTGTATTTCATGTCAGTGAATTTTAGGAACGTAGAGTTCTTGTCGTACTGTACGTGAAGCATTCCATGAAGCACGAAAGCTGAATTGTAGAGCTTTGGGAGTGCTGTGCCAGCAGTCATTGTTGCATGGTAGTGGTAGACTAACTCCTTGTCGGTTGAGAGGAATGTATGCATTGCATTGCATGAAGCAAACAATGCCAGTGCTGAAATAGAATATAGTTAAATTTGTTAAGAGAATTATTGGCAACATTTAAATGTTTTATATGTCATTAGAACCACAAAAGTTTTAGATACTACTCAAAGTATTAAATATAAAAGAAATTATTTACATATATTTATTAAATTATTTTATAAGCTGAGTAATTACTGGATCTTTCTAAATAAAAATAATGTTCTCTGCAGAAAATTGAGGACTCCTATTTCAATAAAATTTAATTTACCTTTGCATTTCTGTTAATTCCTTAATTATCCTTTTAGTTTTATTTTGCAACAATTTGATAATTAATTGTAATTATTGAAATCAAAGAAAAAACTATAAAATGTTAATAATTGTTTACTAGTATTGGGTGTTATGTTATCCAATACATTTCCTATGATATTAGGTGAAAACTAAAAATACGAGTTGCAATAATGTCTCGAATTTTAGCTATTATTTATGCTTCTATTAAACATCAGTAAATATTACACTTAAAATACCCACACCAATAATTACGTATGGTCAGGTGCAATCACATATAATAAGTCATAAAATAAAATACATAAAATAAAAACATAAAATGTCTGCTTTCCATAGTCTAATGTTTCATCTATTTCAAGTTCCTTTGTCTGAAACTAATTTCCAGAAATAATTAGAATATATATACGCTATAGGAAAATTAAATGGGTATAATAAAAATGTAATTACTAAATTGTTCAAAAAAGCGAGGGAAAAACAAAAACTACTACAAATTACGACTTTAAACACGGGCGTGAAGTCAACAGAAAAAAAAACCGCAAAAATTACTTTTATTCCGAATGGCGCAAATCAATTTGGGAACCTTTTAAAAAAATCAGTTTGACCCTAGCTTTCTCAAATGATTACACACTAAAAATGTTGTTCCCAAAGGATTAGATAAAGAACCTAAATTAAATAAAGCCGGAATTTATAAAATTCAATGTGAAGATTGTGAAAGTTGCTATATAGGCCAAACCAAACTAGATATTAAAGTCAGGTTCAATGAACATTTGCACCATGCAAAGACCCACTGTGTAGAAAAATCAGCTGTAGCATCACATTATGTTGACGCGGGCCATCGTTTAAATATTGAAGATGTAAATTTATTAAAACAAGTGAAGGGGAGAAATCTTAGCACGTACGAAGCTATTTTCATGAAAACCTTCCGTTCATCATTAATCAATTTTGACCATCATTCACCCCTCAGTAATCCATTACTGGAATTTATCCCATCAATATCGACCTCGAATCCACTTCCAGAGAAAGATTAGAATTAGTTGTACAATTCTGAATACATTTCGGCTCAGGAGCCTCCATTAGGTTTAAGTAGTTTTTAAATTGTATTTCTTAGGATTTAAATATGTATTGTTAAAAGAGGGTTATATAATGTGTTTCGTCTTGTTTTCTCCTCAGTACAAATGTCTACTGAAGATGTACATGTAGAGAAATAAATGTCTTTGTGAAAAAGGATAAATTAAATAAAGCCGGAATTTATAAAATTCAATGTGAAGATTGTGAAAGTTGCTATATAGGCCAAACCAAACTAGATATTAAAGTCAGGTTCAATGAACATTTGCACCATGCAAAGACCCACTGTGTAGAAAAATCAGCTGTAGCATCACATTATGTTGACGCGGGCCATCGTTTAAATATTGAAGATGTAAATTTATTAAAACAAGTGAAGGGGAGAAATCTTAGCACGTACGAAGCTATTTTCATGAAAACCTTCCGTTCATCATTAATCAATTTTGACCATCATTCACCCCTCAGTAATCCATTACTGGAATTTATCCCATCAATATCGACCTCGAATCCACTTCCAGAGAAAGATTAGAATTAGTTGTACAATTCTGAATACATTTCGGCTCAGGAGCCTCCATTAGGTTTAAGTAGTTTTTAAATTGTATTTCTTAGGATTTAAATATGTATTGTTAAAAGAGGGTTATATAATGTGTTTCGTCTTGTTTTCTCCTCAGTACAAATGTCTACTGAAGATGTACATGTAGAGAAATAAATGTCTTTGTGAAAAAGGATATTTTTCTTTAACTACTAGTAAACATCAGTAAATATTACACTTTTCGAATACCTTCAAACTAGTTCAAGAATAGTAGTGGTGTAATTCCTTTCTTTTTTTAATTCAGAGAAGACCAGAAATGTACAAGGGACATGTCCCTGGAACCATTTCTGGACTTATCTGAATTTAAAAAAAAGTTTTTGCCAGTTCAATTGTTGGAGTTCAAATTTTTCCAAGTTCATAGTTATTGGCGTTTTTTTGTTTTTCGAAAAATCGTCATTACTCCCTTATTTTACGGAATATTTCGTAACGCGACATGTATTAACTATGGTTGAGATTGTGGGAAAGACATGTTACTTGTGGTTCAAGAAAGAATAATTATGTCAGCGAACTTGTGATGGGTGAATGGTAACTATTCGTTACTGAAGTACTCATTACAGCCGAGTATCTGAAGCAACTATTACCAGAAAATACAAATACTTGTTACCATTTGGTTGTACCTAGAAATACTGTGAAATCCAAAGCGTGTAGGATTCCAAGAGCAAACAAGTATTGCCATTTTGGACAATTGGCTAGTTCGTATTCAGTGTCACAACAGCTGTTTGTGAAACTGTGGTGGATTTAAGGAATAAGATGCAGAGATCGCAAATATTATTTCACAGTTACGGAATATATCTTTGGTCAATAATTTTATTAAGAATATTGATTTAAATTATAAATACTTACATAGCAATGTAACACTAAAACACCCCATGATGTTTGGATGCCACAGATTGACTAACTTGTTTTTTCTTAAATAAGTATTTAAACTAGTATCGCATATCTCATAAAAGATAATTTTAATTGCTTCAAAATATGACCTATATAATTACCACAGTGCTCTTTGTTATCATTTGTATACTATAATCACTCTTGATGAATAAAGAATGGATCCCTATCAAAATTGGACATTAGAGGAATGGAGAGTAATTTTATTCTCATTACATTGTAATTACAACAAAATTGTACACTCTGTATTAGACTATATTAGAATGGATAGTCTGCTTAAGCTGTAAACTAATCAGATCACCTGGCAATTGAATTGATTTTTCTGATTCTAAACGTTTCAATGGCATTAAATCTCGTTATGCAACTTAATTTTAATACAGTTTATAAATAAATAATACACGTTATTTTAAATGTTTTATTACAATTAGTAGTCATTAGTTTATATTCTTTATAAACTTATTGTTACTTTCATAGTTATACTTGTTATATCACCCAATTTATTAAAATGGTAAATCATAATATTTAGGTTCGGGCGTATACGAGCGGGCCGATGACGCAGTTGTTTATAAATTCAAGGCCAAGTTGCCTCTCTTGTTGGACCCTTTTGAAGGTAACAGACGCATTTGCATCGCATTCAGTAAGTTTTACCAGGCGGAGCAGTCGTGACGAATTAATAGAATAGTTTCAGTAAAGTTTTATTGTTTAGTGTCCGTATGGATAAATTGAAGGTGAGTGGTTGTGTGGTTGAGTTGAGTTGAGGTTGACCCATCGTTGTTCCATTGTCTCAGAAGATAACAAGGATGTTGGGTTGACCAATTATTACTCGGTGTCAACAAATATACTGAGTCATTGTATGGTTGTGTAGAGTTGAACTTGGGTCAACAAGTATAGTGAGTCATTGTATAGTTGTGGAGAGTTGAGCTCGGGTCAACAAGTATAGTGAGCCATTGTATGTGTTACGACGGAAAAAAAAATTATATATATAAAAAGAGGTAAACATGAATATCTGCGTATCGATTGCTTGGAACCAGTGAACAGGGTGTTCTATTTATAAAACTCAGGGTCAGTGGTGTGTAAACACTGGCCCGCTCGCTTGGGCTCTACAGAGCGGCATTGAGTGAGTGTGAATGACGCCGGCAACGTCAAGTATTTTACAGCTTAGAATAAGATTACATTGTTAGTGTCCGTATGGATAAATTGAAGGTGAGTGATTGTGTGGTTGAGTTGAGTTGAGGTTAACCCATCGTTGTTCCATTGTCTCAGAAGATAACAAGGATGTTGGGTTGACCAATTATTACTCGGTGTCAACAGATATGCTGAGTCATTGTATGGTTGTGTAGAGTTGAACTTGGGTCAACAAGTATAGTGAGTCATTGTATAGTTGTGGAGAGTTGAGCTCGGGTCAACAAGTATAGTGAGCCATTGTATGGTTGTGGAGAGTTGGACTCGGGTCAACAAGTATGGTGAATCATTGTCTAGTTGTGGAGAGTTGAACTCGGGTCAACAAGTATGGTGAGTCAGTCATAGTATTGTTGTGGAGAGTTGAGGTTGACCTATCGATAAACAATTTACCAAAGATAATTGTTTCACCGTAATTAATCAAGGATATCGGGTTGACCAATTAATACTCGGGTCAACCAATACAATTATCTCACTGAGTTGTAAACTCACGATCACTCTTCTAATTGTTACAGAATGACGGTCGTTGGAAGGAGCAAAAGAAGAGAGCGATTGCCATATTTTATTATACGATTATATAACCTTTTATATTTTTGTATCATTAGTTTGTATTAAATAAATAAGTTTCATTGATGCAGATCCCATTGTTTATTAATCGACAACTTGACAATACAAATAATTACCTATTATAAGTATAATACAGCAGAATTAGTATTGAAACTGTTTTTATGGATTAAAAATAATCAGAATTAAGTAAAGGTAATTCGCCGGCCTAACAATATCTGAATTGGGTTAACAATATCAGAAGTGGCAAAAGTTCAGCTAACAATATCAGAAGTGGGATTGCTCCCAAGTGCTGTACCTAATAAACAATGGGAAGATTGTTCTAAAAATTATTAAAAAAAAATTATTAAAAAAAAACATATCAAGTTTAATGGCATTCGTTCTCTCTTCGTCTCTATACTATCTCTCATTAGTTTTGTTTGTGTTGGAATATAACATAATATTTGAATGGGTGTTGAATTGATAACACTTATTTTACAATTTGTTTAATTCTTTCAAAGTTAATAAAATAACGTTGTGATATAAATTCAAAGTATTCACTCGACTGTTGGGTCGAGGAGTAAATATGCATTACTTACATTTTGATACTAGTACATAGTACATGTAAATGATTGATACCAAATGATAATTGTGGTGGTATATTTACATTCAGCGAACAAATATGATACAGTAATACTATAAAATGGTTTTGTGTCTGTGTTATAAAGTGTTACAGTTATTATTTATTGTGAACGGTCATAATAAAATAAATAAAGTATTGAACAACAAGACCCAGACAATTAAATATTGCCTGTGATAAGAGAAATTATAGGCATTACTAACACAGCCAAATGTTTAAGAAAAGACGGCGAAACAATTGTAAAGGAGAATTTCTATAAATAAGTGAAATCTATAAACATGTGCAATATTAAGAACAAGTGCGGTTAAATATATTTAATTTATTTAGTTTGATCCATCATTGATTAACACAGTGTAAAATAAATAAATGCTTCGACTAGTTTATTGATTTCGGTTCACAAACTTCAGAACGAACTAAACATAAAACAGCTCATAAGGTTTAACAATATACTCCAAATACACAAAATAAAACATGAAGAAACATACAGCAGCATCATTCTAAAAACGAACAACGAGATACATACACACGATACAAGAAACAATCAGCACATAAGAACCTACACCTGTAAGCAACAACAACACAAACTAGGAATAACAAGCATCGCAATACAACAATACAACCAGTTAGATGACCCAATCAAAGCCCTAAATCTAGCAATCTTCAAGAAACAATTAAAGAAAAAAATCCTCCTGGAATCCTAAGCATCACCGCCCTCATACCATTAGTACAGAGACCAGCAGATCATCTGATACGAAGAAGAGGACAAAGTACCCCCCCCGACTTTTATTTGTTGTAATATGACATGACTTGTGACCTTTATTGCAACAAATAAAGAAAAACATCGAAAAAAAAAAAAAAACTGGAAATCGAAATAGATCAGTGCGTTACTCACCAGTCATTTATAAAAACTGCTAATAAGTTAACGTTTTTAAAACATCAGGTTCCAAGATGTGCTCTTCACATCGATAATACTTTGAAGTGCAAAGTTCTGAAGTGTGAGCAATATTTCCAAACATGACCTTCTCATTAAAGGTGGAAAGATAGTCGTCAGAGGTCACACTTGTTTGGAGTGTGAAGAAAATTTCAATCTTTTAGAGGAAAATCAGACGCCGTTGAAAGAAGTTGATGAAATACTAGATGTCAGTCTTGCTGCTAATGAAGATAAATAACGACTAGAATAATTTAATAAATATAGAAAATGCTTCGCTACATTCTTTGCAGAGATAGTTTGCAAAGGAAATACTAAAATGCCAATTACGTTAATTGAAAATAAGTCAATATTTTATCGTCCATACAAGATGGCTCACGTGGAAAGAGAATTGGTAAGAGGTATGATCTCTGAAATTTAAGAAACTGGAATCATTCGAGATTCAAATTCTCCCTACTCATATTCAGTGATCTTAGTTAATAAACCAAACAGGGACAAGCGTTTATGTATACATTATAGAAAACTTATTGATATATTATAGACGATCAAATCGATCAATTAAAAGTTTATAAAAACTACACTAGTTTGGATTTATTTTCTGAATATTATCAAGTAGAAGTGGAAATGGAGGCAAAATAAGAAAACTACTTTTGTAAAAATTTGTAATGGCAAATACGAATTTAATCGTACGCCATTTGGCTTTTGTAATGCGCCAAGCGTATTTCAAAGATTAGTTAATCGAGTGTTGGGACCACTTCGGGGCACAGTCGCAATTACTTGCCTCGACAACATTTTATGTCCTGGCAAGGCATATGAACAAGGATTGGAAAAACCTGGAACAAGTGTTTAAAACATTACTTCAGAATGAATTAACTTTAAATCCCTGAAAACGCTATTTTATACAAACTGCTGTCACCTACCTAGGATATGAAATATCTGAAGAAGGTGTAAGACCCGGTACAAATAAGACAAAGACAATAAGAATGTTTGCAACACCGACAACAATGTACAATGTAGTACAGTTTACAATGTACGACAATTTCCGGGATTTACTGGATTTTTCAGACGGTTTGTGAAAAATGATTCAAGGATTGCCAAACATCTTAAGATGTTGCTGCACAAATCACAAGCATGGCAATGGAGTGCAGAACAAATACAGGAATGGAAGGTATGATCAGAAAGAACGTTAACAATAGAACTAAAAGACGAACTTACAAAACAAATCAGGACGCTAATAGCAATACACGGTCCAAATGAAGGTGAAAAGGAAGAAATTAAGGAGACATTCTGGGAAGAACTAACAAAAGCTAACAAATACAAACACAAATACATTCTTTCAACATAAGGAAATACACCGTTACACTAGATAAATGCCGAGTAGAAACGAGAAATCGATAAAAGTTTATATTGGAGTGGAAGAAAACAATATGAGCAAAATAACGGATGCAAGAGTAAGAAGAGGACCAGAAATAGGATCAGACCACTACCTGGTGATAGCAGCTATAAGAGAGGACCCATTAGGAAAAGAGGTAAACCGGACGCAAAGGAAGAACAACATCGAATTCGAAGCAAGCCGTACATATAAACTACAAGAAGATGAAGTAATTCATCGTCCTGCAAAAATGTGGCACATGTAGATAAGCTAAGTAGAAACTCTATTGCCGAACAAAGTGTCTGTGAAGAACACCAAATAGAAGTCGCCAATTGGATGTTAGCTTGTAAGTTAACAAACCGAAAACTACAAGTAATAACAAACGTTTTAAAAATGATTACGAAAGAAAAATCCACAAGGAATATAAGATGGCTGACGATCGTCTTTATAAAGTTGTGGATGGTAAACAACTTTGGGTTGTCTCGAGAAGTATGCGAAGGGAAATTGTAAGATGTAATCACGATAATTTAGGACATTTTTCTACAGATAAAACTTCTGCAGTGATAAAGGAGTACAACACATTAAGAACGCGGTGGCAACTCCACGAGCAAACGGTCAAGTGGAGAGGTTTAACTCCACTATTCTTTCTTCGTTAAGTACCTCTGTGGAGCGAGAAAAAGAATGGGAACGGAAATTACCCGAAATTCAGTTCGCAATTAACAATGTTGCACATGCTACAACTAAGAAAACGTCTTCTGAATTACTTATGGGATATAAGCCAAGGTCACCGGCAGATTCATTTTTATCTATTGCAGTACAAGACGAGAGGGCTGTGACCAAAAATCTTCAACAAGACCGAGATGAAGCAAGTGGTAGAATAAAGGACTCGCAACTCAAGTCTCAAGAACGATATAATAAAAAAAGAAAGGTAGCAACACAATATCACGAAGGTGCAACAGTGATGGTGCGAAGGCACAAAGTAGGAGAAGGCAGTAAAAAGCTATTAGCAAACTACAAGGGGCCTTTTGTGGTACGGAGAAGGTTAACTAACGATAGGTATGTGCTTGAAGAGGTGCACAATTCAGGGAGGAGCAAACGAAAAGCATATACAACGGTCGAGGCGGTAGACAGATTGAAGAAGTTTGTACCAGGTGATGGTGTTTCAAGCACCAGTGAAGAGGAAACATAGAGGTATCCGAACGAGGACGTCCTGAAAAGTCAGGAAGGCCGAATGTTACGACGGAAAAAAAAATTATATATATAAAAAGAGGTAAACATGAATATCTGCGTATCGATTGCTTGGAACCAGTGAACAGGGTGTTCTATTTATAAAACTCAGGGTCAGTGGTGTGTAAACACTGGCCCGCTCGCTTGGGCTCTACAGAGCGGCATTGAGTGAGTGTGAATGACGCCGGCAACGTCAAGTATTTTACAGCTTAGAATAAGATTACATTGTTAGTGTCCGTATGGATAAATTGAAGGTGAGTGATTGTGTGGTTGAGTTGAGTTGAGGTTAACCCATCGTTGTTCCATTGTCTCAGAAGATAACAAGGATGTTGGGTTGACCAATTATTACTCGGTGTCAACAGATATGCTGAGTCATTGTATGGTTGTGTAGAGTTGAACTTGGGTCAACAAGTATAGTGAGTCATTGTATAGTTGTGGAGAGTTGAGCTCGGGTCAACAAGTATAGTGAGCCATTGTATGGTTGTGGAGAGTTGGACTCGGGTCAACAAGTATGGTGAATCATTGTCTAGTTGTGGAGAGTTGAACTCGGGTCAACAAGTATGGTGAGTCAGTCATAGTATTGTTGTGGAGAGTTGAGGTTGACCTATCGATAAACAATTTACCAAAGATAATTGTTTCACCGTAATTAATCAAGGATATCGGGTTGACCAATTAATACTCGGGTCAACCAATACAATTATCTCACTGAGTTGTAAACTCACGATCACTCTTCTAATTGTTACAGAATGACGGTCGTTGGAAGGAGCAAAAGAAGAGAGCGATTGCCATATTTTATTATACGATTATATAACCTTTTATATTTTTGTATCATTAGTTTGTATTAAATAAATAAGTTTCATTGATGCAGATCCCATTGTTTATTAATCGACAACTTGACAATACAAATAATTACCTATTATAAGTATAATACAGCAGAATTAGTATTGAAACTGTTTTTATGGATTAAAAATAATCAGAATTAAGTAAAGGTAATTCGCCGGCCTAACAATATCTGAATTGGGTTAACAATATCAGAAGTGGCAAAAGTTCAGCTAACATATGGTTGTGGAGAGTTGGACTCGGGTCAACAAGTATGGTGAATCATTGTCTAGTTGTGGAGAGTTGAACTCGGGTCAACAAGTATGGTGAGTCATTGTATTGTTGTGGAGAGTTGAGGTTGACCTATCGATAAACAATTTACCAAAGATAATTGTTTCACCGTAATTAATCAAGGATATCGGGTTGACCAATTAATACTCGGGTCAACCAATACAATTATCTCACTGAGTTGTAAACTCACGATCACTCTTCTAATTGTTACAGAATGACGGTCGTTGGAAGGAGCAAAAGAAGAGAGCGATTGCCATATTTTATTATACGATTATATAACCTTTTATATTTTTGTATCATTAGTTTGTATTAAATAAATAAGTTTCATTGATGCAGATCCCATTGTTTATTAATCGACAACTTGACAATACAAATAATTACCTATTATAAGTATAATACAGCAGAATTAGTATTGAAACTGTTTTTATGGATTAAAAATAATCAGAATTAAGCTAAAGGTAATTCGCCGGCCTAACAATATCTGAATTGGGTTAACAATATCAGAAGTGGCAAAAGTTCGGCTAACATACTGTAGGACGGTTTGCAGCAGATAATAGTAATTGTCATAGTTATTTTTGCTCATCGAAACAATGCCCAAAATACTGCATATTGGTTTGTGGATACTCCATTTGGACGCTGTGGCCATCGAAGAGAATGTGGCTTTCAAAGTTGTTGCTGAAGATGGTAACCACGTTAGTTTCTTTAATCCAGTCAAAGTAGACAAATTCTGTGGAGTGGTGGTGAGTGTTGCTTTCCAATTTCTTTCCATCAATGACAAATTCGTATCCTCTCTCAGTAGTCGTGATTTCTAGACTGTGAGTATTGAATACAAGCCTTATACTCTGTAATATAAATAATTTAGCAATAATATAATAAAGTATATTTCCATCTACTTACAATATGGCCGTCATCCATCTTTTTAGCCCAAACCCCATGCTTGGAGTCTTTCTCGGCATGTGAAAAGTACATGGTCCATTCTTTTGGCATATCCGCACCAACATCATCCCCATGAATATTTGTAACCATATATGTTTGTACCAGACATATATTTGTTAAACCCGTGAAATGCATAAACTTGTATAACCTGTTGTATTCTGTGTTACTAATGCCTTCATCAACAACTGACCATTTGTCAGACGGTATACCTTCATACACCTGTTCTCTTTCAGATCCAACTAGTTTTACATTAACAGCCTCACCAGTTGTAGGTAATTCTAGTACCATCATAAAATCTGAAGTCATTTCCTTCGTAATCTTCTCAACAACTAAGAAGGAATTGAATTCATTCTTCACTGCCTCTATGATATTCTCAACATACATCGTTTTTTGGTCATCTGGAAGCTGTGTATTTACAATAAAAGTGTATTTCCTTGGTGATGCGTGCTCTTCATAACATTTTAGTTGTTGTTGGTTACGAATGTCTGCCCAGATTAGTTTATGGCAAGAACTGTAAATATGCTTTTGATCATCTTGCTCCTTTGTTCTCTCTACTACTGTAGTGATATTAAGAACAGAATCGTCCATGGTACAAGTGCCCTCTCCCAACACATTAGTGCTTAAACCAAAGTCAAAAGTCGCACGCTCAGCTTCCCTATTTTCATCCATAAACAAGCACATTTTCAATTCTGGTTCATCTGTGGCAATTCTTGTAACAGCGATCTTTATCTTGTTGTGTTTATTATCAGCACTATTATCGACTATAATGTTCAAGTCCACAGTTAAGCTGGTGGAATCTGTATTTCTCTTGGAAACAGTGAGTCTGACATTGTGTTTGGCAGCAGGGAGCATGAAATCTTCGTTCTTTTTATATTCAGAGTTGTAACGCATAGCTAATTCAAATTCACTGACTGATGAATTTTTCATGGTTTCAATCCTGTACATAACTCCATTCATGGTAGGTTCTGGTTCTAATTCCTCAATTTGTTCATAATGCGCCATGGTTAAGAATATTTGGCCTAGACCGGTGTAGAAGTTTTGTTTTGATAGTTTTGATAAATCATCAATGTCAATGTTATCGGTGGAATTACTTACATAACGCTCACTATCAAAAACCTTGGCTATAACATGATAACCTATATTTGACTCTTCTATATCTTGCATTAGATACTAAAAATAAAACAAAATTGTTGGTACAACTTCAATTTGCAATAACATTTAGAATATTATTGCTTCCATAAACATACCAAGTCTAGACAATTTATTTTTGCATAACATTTTTGATTGACCTCTACATAGATGGTTTAAATTTTAAAGCCATAAGACTCAAACCACAATGGAAAATTAGGTTTAATTACATTAATTCAATTAAAACTAATTGTGTGTACTTACATCGTGCCTGTACTGATCTCCCCAAGAAACAATTTCAAAGTTCTTGCTTTTTGGACTTGACTCCTGCAGGACACCGGATTCGTTATCATCTCTAACGGACACCATCGTCATTGTATGGGACTTGGTACCAATCATGTCACTTTTACCATCTTCATTGTGGCGCTTCCAGGTCATTTTCATGCTCTGTTGTTGAAGGTTGATTTGAATGTTGAATAACATATTAAATTCAATATTGTTCGAATGGTATCTATTTACACCCTGCCATACATCGGCAATGGGGTTGTAGAAGGTTAAACCGTGCCTCGAATGTAGCCATTGCTTATACGTAGTGTCAATCTGGTAAGACCTTTTCTTGTCTGTAACGTCCTTTGCAAAGTTTAGGTTCATGTAATGGACATCAGGGATAAAATTCTGGAAAACGGCTGGGAAACCCATTTCCGTGGGCATCATGATGCCGGTGAATCTGGGCTCGAATGATATCATCTTCTCGGAGAACGAGAATGCATTTACCTGCAGAAAAATAAGTTCCTCCCATAGGTCATCCATGTTAGAGTTGTCGTAATGTAAACTCGTAACAACTTGATTATATTCTCCAAATACAATAGTAATCTGTAAGTCTTTAGTGTTTGGGAAGGTCTTGAGCATTTTGGTGAGTTCATCAAAATCAAACATTGCTGTTGTGCTCTTTAAGTCTAGTTTGATGTCTTTTAAGAAGGAGTGTTCCATTCCAGCGATTCTAACAAACATCCATTGTGGGGTCATTGAGAGTTTTTGACTGTGGTGTTGATAGGCTACTCTTAGGATGATTTCGTTGTCTTCCTTGTCATGAATGAGGTACCCATTGAAAAGCTCCCCAAATCCGTACTTTTCATCAGTGTAATCAATTTGATAATAACCAGTCAATCCGTGGAATTCTGGTGGAACGACGTACCTTAAGGCTTGATTTACATGAACCTTAAAGTTTTGCTTACATGGATCACTAGTTTTTGCTATAGCTTCCAAATACCTATAGTGGAATTGATATAATTCGTTGTTCCTTGTTGATTGCAACTCCCATTCCAAGTTAATTAAGCGACTTAATGTTGGTTCTGACTTCATTATTATGTAATAAGATACAATGCGTAAACCAGTGGTTAGTTTAGGGTCGATCATCAAAGGCCAGTACAGCTCATAAGTTTGATCTTCATCATGTATAACCATAGGGCTTATTATAAGTGCAGCCATCATCCTCAGGAAGTTATCTTCCCACATTTCTCCCTTAATGATCATTTTTAAGATATCTACGACTGAGGTCATTCTCGTGTTACCAAGGGCTTCCATGTAAAGAATTTTACTTCCATCATCAGTTGCACTCTTCAATTGCTTTATGAATCCATCAATATATTTCTGATAGTATTTCTCATCAGGGAAGTCTTCGTTCAGATGAAGATCAGGAACAAAGTCTTTAGTCATATCGTGTTTGTGACCGTACCATTTGATTTCGTGGTTGTATCTTTTATGTCTAATATTAGCTTTGTGCAGTAGAGTCGAGAAGCTTAAGATAGCTGCTTTGCGAACGAATTTGTCTATATCATCACCCCAGCTCAACATCTGCGACATGTCATCAACCAACATTTTATTGGGGAACTTTACATTGGAAAACATTTTCTGGACCAAATCAACAGCTTCATCATCTTTCACTTTCTTGTTTTCAATTAAATGTTTTATGTGATAAGATGAGGCATGTGTGCCGATATGTGGCAAAATCTCATAATAGATTGCTACATACCATTTACTCGACTTGTGTTCGAGAAGGCTCTGATGGAACTTTTTGAAGTGTTCTAGATCAAAGTAGCTTAGGATTCTCACCATGTGATTCATCATCTGGCCTCGTTTTACATCAGGTTGCTTGGAGTTGATGTGATCTTCTTCCAAGTACTTAGTTATATCAGTCATCATCTCTTCTGCCTGTTTAAATAATTTCTCTTCGTCCCAGTGATGTCTGCCATTAGTGTGGTCGGGGATGGGCCCTGTGATATCGTGAAGATCGGCCGCATAGTATGTCAAATCATCGTAGTATTTTTCAGAGGTGAGTGTTAATTTTGTCTTTATAGGTTCGTGCGATATTAGCTCCATGGTTTGGTTTACGTATATACCAAAAGCGTCGGATTGACCTTCATAAGGTTGATAGTAAATTCCAGAAGTAGCTGCTATATTTGTTAGAACTATTTCATTTTCAATTTTTTGCACAACATAAGACACCTGACTATCACGTGAGATTGGCTCATCGTAGTGTGCATGGCAGTGGTCGTATTCAATGTTTGTTAAAGTGTGGGTATACAAATGCTGGGTAGAGTGTGGTACTTGCATTTTCTCTATTAACATTGATTCTTCCATCGGCCTAACCACATAGTAAACTTTGCCCATTCCATAAACACTATTCTCATTAGTATGGAAGCTAGTTGGTTTCTTCAAAGCGGCAGGAATCTTCTCCATATCAAGTTGAAATATGGCGGCAGTGGCTTTTTTGATGTTCACCACGTATGGGAGCTCCTCAGGTTCGGTGCTTATGCCCATGACCTTTCCAGAAGTATCGTGCACCACCCTGAACGTTTTCTCGAGGTCCACGAGCTCCTTAGGGAGAGGCATCATCTTCCCGTTGAATTCCTCATACTCATCATACTCACCATTGGACAGTTTGTATTTCATGTCGGTGAATTTAATAAACGTTGAGTTATTGTTATTCTGTACATGAAGGTTTCCGTGGAGCACGAATGCCGAATTGTGGAGTTTTGGGAGTGCAGTGCCTGCAGTCATCGTTGCATGGTAATGGTAGACTAACTCCTTGTCGGTCGGGAGATATGTATGTATTGCATTACATGAAGCAAACACCGCCAGTGCTGAAATTTATTTTTATTACATTTATTGGGTGTGCTAAGAAACATTCAAATGTAGTAGAATTAATAGAAACTGTGTTACAGATGTTCCGTGTATTGGTCAAAAATATTTAATGTCTGATGGTAAATGGTTTGTCTATGACTCATATATCGTCGGCTTACAAGTGAAATACACTAAGTCATTTTTTGGCTGTCTTTAGTCAAGTTTTATTTTGATGGTTTACAAATTGTAAGAAATCTCAGGCTCAGTAGGCGTATAGTAAAGGGTCCTGTAGCCGAACTTCCAAATTCTTAACTCATTAAATGACTGAGTAGGAAAGGTAACAGCAGAATATAAAACTTTAATTGCAGTTTCTAACATTTTATAGTTTTTGACTTAGGTGATTTCACTTGTAAGCCGACGATATAATATATTCAATATGTACGTAACTATGGTAACATAATTTATTTCATAATACACCATAATACACCATTATGACTGTATAATACAACAGGAGTTGTATATCTCTTTATTTTTCGTTTCCCAAAGTACGCTGCCCTTGTTATCTTTAATTCCCCCATGCAAACACATGGAGGTAATGTAGGAAATAGCACAATGTACATATGTACATTTGGTTGTTAACAATTGATTTCTTATTGTAAAAAATTTGTCAAAAGGAATTGTTTCGCTCATACGCGAGCTACATTTTGTGCTCTTTAAATGATAAACTAATATTAAACTATTTTTACCTGAATATACGCATATCGGGAAATTTAAAGAAATGGACATAAATTTGTTTCTTTTTTCGTAAATTTGTTTTAGCAACAATTTCAATGGAATTGCTTAAAACAAAGTTAAGCTAAGTAATTTCAGTTTCTTTTCTAAAGTGTTGTGATAATTTGTATAGAATATTTTTGGAAAATCATACCATTTATTTAAATGTTATTAAAAGAAAGAGAAACATATTTGAATAATTGAAATTATATTATATAATTAATATTAATGCAAATAATAATAACAAAAATATCATATTTAAAATTCGTTCGCGAATCTGAATTTAAACATTAAAACATTAATTTAATCAAACAATTGTACCCATTGAAAAGCTCCCCAAAATCCGTACTTTTCATCAGTATAATCAATTTGATAATAATCATTCAATCCGTGAAATTCTGGTGGATCGACATACCTTAAGGCTTGATTTACATAAACCTTAAAGTTTATTAGGTGAGAATATTCGTTTAAATTATAAATACTTACAAAGCAGTGCTATTCTAAAACACCCCATGATGATTCGGATGCTGCAGATCAACTAATTTATGTATATCTAAAATGCTTCTTAAATAGTGAGAATATCACATATCTCAAAGATAATTTTAATCATTTAACTATATGACCTTTACAAATGCCACACTACTACAGTATATTATTATCGTTTGTGTAAAATCTTCACCATTTACTATAAACAAACTAAATGTTGTATAATGCCACTAATTATAAATGCCGTTGAAAAACATTAAAATCATGTACACACATTTCGAAACAAAGATGATAAACATTTGAGAAACTTATAATTGAGCCACAATATGAACCTACATATATCAAATAACCAACTTGATAAAAAATATATAGGCCGAAGACTAAAAGTCCAGATTGAATGAAACACATTTAAGAATCAATAATTTTTACAAATTTATATTAATTGAGTTCTGATAAAGTCACCCCAAATGAAATAAATTTCATACCAGTCTCAATTGCTGTTAAACTATTAAATATTCACTAAATTATAATTCAATTGCAATCAGTGATGATGATGATGACCATATAAGTGTTAGTGGTAGACAATTGTAATCTACAACGTGTTACTTTTTTTTTTTTTTGCTGACTTCCTTCTTGTACTCTAGTGCTTCTATCTTCTCCATCATTTGTTGTTTTTCTGTCATCCATTTGTCTTCCTTGTCTCTCATCTCTGGCCTCATTTCGTCAAGATGCCTGTAGTACTTTTAGGTAAGACTGAATCTAAATATGATCTATCTACTGCTATCTCTTCTGTTTGAGATTGTAAACATATATTTAATTATTTACCTTAAACAAGGAAAATAAACATTGCAATTTTTATTTTGAATAGCCCAAAAAGTGCAAATAGAAACAAATAGTATAAAAAACTCAATTCCCTTGTACTTTAGAAAACCTGCACATGAACAGTTCAACCTTGAACCAATTAAAATATAATATAACTCCCATATTTATATGGACAATTGTACAATTATTATTGTTTATATATTCGCTGTACATATTATAGATTTCAAAATAGCAAATCTGGTCATAGTATATTGCCAGGAATTTTATAAATTTATTGCCTGATAGTTAATAGAAATGTTTTATGATTACATGGTTTCTATTTAAAACAAATTGAGGTTGAAATCATCTCCGTTAATGTTGTTTAACAACGATTTTTTCATTAATGTAACCAAATTTTTCTACTGTTTCTTGTCATGACTGCTGTTTGCGAAAATTTTAGTGGACTTAAGGAACCATCTTGTTACTATTGATTTGTCAGCAATTTGGAAAAACTAAATTTGTTGGTATTAGATTAGTATTAGAAATCTTGTTTTTTTCTTTCTAATAGAAGATAATTTTAATTACTTCAAAGTATGACCTTTATAATTGCCATGCCTTTACAGTATTTCATTATTATTTGTGTATAGTTTGCACCTTTTACTATAAACACCCTGGATAATAACGAATGGATACCTATTAAAAACGGTCATTACAGAAACGGATAAAGATATTTTACAAGCTGTCATGATATCCAGCAATCATGGGGGAGATTTATGAATAACATTTGGTACAATGCTTGAGATATAATAACTGAGGTGTGGAATTATATGGCGTGTTTCAATTGTATTATTCAAAGTCTAATACCTCTCTATACAGCTCTTTGCTATAACACCCTTGCATAATTATAGATAAGTTTCTATTTCCGGCCTACAATTTTTCGATATACAGCCAAAAAGTCGAGAAATCTCCTGCATATATCTTTTGTGATGTGTTTATGCATAACGCCATTAGGAAATATTTCTATTTAATGATTAACAACATGCACGAGACCTCAGGGAAGTTTGATATTATATCTTCTAATCCTGATAAACTAATTTTCAGAAGAATATAATTATTGCAATTCAGTTTTTAATGTTATAAATTTGAATCTTAGTAGGTATTTTCATATTATAATTATTTTACCTGACAAATTAATAACATTTTCTTATTTCTAACGTTTTAACATCTTCAAATGTCGTTTTATCTTGATGTTAATATAGTTTATAAATAAATAATATTCATTACATGAAAAGTTTTATTATAAATGGTAGTGATTTAGTTTATAATCTTATTGTTTATTTCATAGTTATACTGTAAGACGGTTTTCTGCAGATAATTGTCATAGTTATTTATGTTCATCGAAACAATGTCCAAAATACTGCACGTTGGTTTGTGGATACTCCATTTGGACGCTGTGACCATCGAAGAGAATGTGACTTTCAAAGTTGTTGCTGAAGATGGTAACCACGTTAGTTTCTTTAATCCAGTCAAAGTAGACAAATTCTGTGGAGTGGTGGTGAGTGTTGCTTTCCAATTTCTTTCCATCAATGATAAAATCATAGCCTGTCCCAGTAGTCAGGATTTCTAGACTGTGAGTATTGAATACCATCCTTATACTCTGTAATATAAATAATTTAGCACTAATATAAAATGGTATGTTTTAATCTACTTACAATATGGCCGTCATCCATCTTTTTAGCCCAAACTCCATACTTGGATTCTTTCTCGGCATGTGAAAAGTACATGGTCCATTCTTTTGGCATTTCCAAATTAACATCATAACCATGAATATTTTTAACCTCATCTGATTTTACCAGACATATATTTGTTAAACCCGTGAAATGCATAAGCTGGTATAACGTGCTGTATTGTGTGCTACTTATGCCATCAACAACTGACCATTTGTCAGTTGGTATACCTTCGTACACCTGTTCTCTTTCAGATGAAATTAGTTTTACATTTACAGCTTCACCAGTTATAGGAAATTCTAGTACTAGCATAAATTCTGACGTCATCTCCTTCGGTGTCTTCTCAACGACTAAGAAGGAATTGAAGTTGTTCGACATAAACTCAAAGAAGCCTGCAGCAAGACCCATTTGTTCATGAATCTGGGTATTTAAAATATAAGTGTATTTTCTTAGTGAAGCGAGCTCCTCATAACATTTAAGTGGTTGCTGGTTACGAATATCTGCCCAGATTAGTTTATGGCATGAACTGTAAATATGTGTGTGCTCTTCTTGCTCCTTTGTTCTCTCTGCTATTGCAGTGATGTTAATAACAGAATCATCCTTGGTGCATGTGCCCTCTCCCATCATATTGGTGCTTAAAGCAAGGTCAATCGACACACGTTCTGCTTCTCTAGTTTCATCCATATCCAAGCAGATTTTTAATTCTGGTTTATCTGTCTCAATCCTAGAAATAGCCATCTTCATGGTGTTGTGCTTATTATCAGCACTATTATTTATTATAATGTTGAAATCCATAGTTAGGCTAGTGGAATCTTTATTTCTCTTGGAAACGGTAAATCGGACATTGTGTTTGGCAGCTGGGAGCATGAAATCATCATTACTTTTATATTCTGAGTTGTAACGCATAGCTAATTCAAATTCACTGACTGATGAATTCTTCATGGTTTCAATTCTGTACATCATACCATTCATGGTTGGTTCTGGTTCTAATTCCTCAATTTGTTCATAATGCGCCATGGTTAAGAATATTTGGCCTAGACCAGTGTAGAAGTTTTGTTTTGATAGTTTTGATAAATCATCAATGTCAATGTTATCGGTTGAATTACTTATATAACGCTCACTATCAAAAACCATGGTTATAATATGATAACCTGTATTTGACTCTTCTATATCTTGCATTAGATACTGAAAATAAAACAAAATCGTTGGTATAATTATAATATGCAATAACATTTAGAATATTATTGCTACACTAAACATACCAAGTCTAGACATTTATTTTTGAATAACATTTTTGTTTGACCTCTACATAGAAGATTCACATTTTAACGCCATCAGACTCAAACTCTAATATTTTTAATGAAATTAGGTTTACTTACATTCATTCAATTAAAATCAATTGTGTGTACTTACATCGTGCCTGTACTGATCTCCAAAAGAAACAATTTCAAAGTTCTTGCTTTTTGGACTTGACTCCTGCAGGACACCGGATTCATTATCATCCCTAACGGATACCATCGTCATTGTGTGGGACTTGGTACCAATCATGTCACTCTTACCATCTTCATTGTGGCGCTTCCAGTTCAATTTCATGCTCTGCTGTTGTGGGTTGATTAGAATGTTAAACAACATATTGAATTCAATATCGTTCGAATGGTATCTATTTACACCCTGCCATACATCGGCAATGGGGTTGTAGAAGGTTAAACCGTGCCTCGAATGTAACCATTGCTTATACGTAATGTCAACCTGGTAAGACATTTTCTTGTCCTTTGCAAAGTGTAGGTTCACGTAATGGACGTCAGGGATAAAATTCTGGAAAACGGCTGGGAAACCCATTTCCGTGGGCATCATGATGCCCGTGAATGTGGGTTCGAATGATATTACCTTCTCGGAGCCCGAGAATGAATTTACTTGCAGGAAAGCAAGTTCGTCCCAAAGCTCTTCCATGTTAGAGTTGTCATAATGTGAACTCGTTACAACTTGATTATATTCCCCGAATATAATAGTAATCTGCAAGTCTTTAGTGTTTGGGAAGGTCTTAAGCATTTTGGTGAGGTTATCAAAGTTAAACATTGCCGTGGTGCTCTTTAAGTCTAGTTTGATGTCTTTTAAGAAGGAGTGATCCGTTCCACCGATTCTAACAAACATCCATTGTGGGGTCATTGAGAGTTTTTGACTGTGGTGCTGATAGGCTACTCTTAGGATGATTTCATTGTCTTTCTTGTCGTGAATAAGGTACCCATTGAAAATCTCCCCAAATCCGTACTTTTCATCAGAATAATCAATTTGATAATAACCAGTCAATCCGTGGAATTCTGGTGGAACGACATACCTTAAGGCTTGATTTACTTGAACCTTAAAGTTTTGCTTACATGGATCAGTAGTTTTTGCCATAGCCTCCAAATATCTATAGTGGAATTGATACAATTCGTTGTTCCCTGTTGATTGCAACTCCCATTCCAAGTTTATTAAGCGACTTAATGTTGGTTCTGACTTCATTATTAGGTAATAAGATACAATGCGCAAACCAGTGGTTAGACTATCGTCGATCATCAGAGGCCAGTACAGCTCATGAGTTTGTTCTTCATCATGTATAACCATAGGGCTTATTATAAGTGCAGCCATCATCTGTAGGTAATTATCTTCCCACATTTCTCCTCTAGTGATCACTTTTAAGATATCTACGACTGAGGCCATTCTCGTGTTACCAAGGGCTTGCATGTAAAGAATTTTGTTACCATCATCAGTCGCACTCTTCAATTGCTTTATGAATCCATCAATGTATTTCTGATAGTATTTCTCATCAGGGAAATCCTCGTTCAGATGAAGATCAGGAGCAAAGTCATTAGTCATATCGTGTTTGTGGCCGTACCATTTGATTTCGTGGTTGTATTTTTTATGTCTAATATTAGCCTTGTGCAGTAGAGTCGAGAAGCTTAAGATAGCGGCTTTGCGAATGAATTTGTTTATGTCATCACCCCAGCTCAACATCTGCGACATGTCATCAACCAACTTTTTATTGGGGAACTTTACATTGGAAAACATTTTCTGTACCATCTCCACAGCTTCATCGTCGTCCACTTTCTGGTTTTCTATTAAATGTTTTATGTGATAAGAGGAGGCGTGTGTACCGATTTGTGGCAAAATCTGGTTATAGATTGCTATATACCATTTACTCGACTTGTGTTTGAGAAGGCTTTCATGGAGCTTTTTGAACTGTTCTAAATCAAAATAGCTTAGGATTCGCACCATGTGGTTCATCATCTGGCCTCGTTTTACATCAGGTTGCTTGGAGTTGATGTGATCTTCTTCCAAGTACTTAGTTATCTCAGTCATCATCTCCTCTGCCTGTTTTAATAATTTTTCCTCGTCCCAGTGATGCCTGCCATTAGTGTGGTCGGGGATGGGCCCTGTGATATCGTGAAGATCAGCCGCGTAGTATGTCAAATCATCGTAGTATTTTTCAGAGGCGAGTGTTAATTTTGTTTCTATGGGTTCTTGAGATATTAGCTCCATGGTTTGGTTTACGTATATAGCAAAAGCATCGGATTGACCTTCATAAGGTTGATAAGAAATCCCAGAAGTTGCTTTAATCTCTGTTAAAACCATTTCATTTTCAATTTTAACAAAGTCATAACTCATCTGGCTCTCACGTGAGATTGGCTCATCGTAGTGTGCATGGCAGTGGTCGTATTCAATGTTTGTTAAAGTGTGAGTATACAAGTGTTGGGTAGAGTGTGGTACTTGCATTTTCTCTATTAGCATTGCATCTTCCAACGGCCTAACCACGTAGTAAACTTTACCCATTCCGTAAACACTATTCTCATTAGTATGGAAGCTAGTTGGTGCGTTCAACGATGCTGGAATCTTCTCCATATCAAGTTGAAATATGGCGGCAGTGGCTTTTTTGATGTTCACCACGTATGGGAGCTCCTCAGGTTCAGTGCTTATGCCAATGGCCTTTCCAGAAGTATCGTGCACCACCTTGAACGTTTTCTCGAGATCGACGAGCTCCTTGGGGAGAGGTATCATCTTCCCGTTGAATTCATCATACTCATCATACGCACCATTGAACATTTTGTATTTCATGTCGGTGAATTTAATAAACGTTGAGTTGTTATTATTCTGTACTTTAAGCACTCCGTCAAGCACGAAAGCTGAATTGTGAAGTTTTGGGATTGCAGTGCCTGCAGTCATCGTTGCATGGTAATGGTAGAGTATCTCCTTGTCGGTCGGGAGATATGTATGTATCGCATTACACGAAGCAAACACCGCCAGTGCTGAAATTAATTTTGATTATATTTATGGGGGATCCTAAGAAACATGTAAATGTAGTAGATGGAATAGAAATTGAGTTACAGACGTTCTGTGCACTGTGTACTGAGATCTGTGTACTTGTCATAAATATTTAATGTATGATAGTTAATTTAAACTATACCTTTTCAAGTTCAAATTGAGACCAATCAAGTTTAAATTGAGACCAATCAATTTCAAATTAAGGCCAATCAAGTTCAAAGTGATACCAATCAATTTCAAATTGAGACTAAACAAAATCAAGTTGACACTAAATAATATCAAGTTGAGAGTAAGCCAATAACATTTATTATGACAACTTGATATTGGTTAGTGTCAACTTGATTTTGTTTAGTCTCAATTTGAAATTGATTGGTCTCAAATTGAAATTGATTGGTATCAATTTGAACTTGATTGGTCTCAATTTGAAAATGATTTGTATCATTTGAACTTGATTGGCTTCAATTTGAAATTGATTGGTCTCAATTTGAACTTGATTGGTCTCAATATGAACTTGAAAAGGTATAGTTATTAAACTGTTCTTTATAACATAAATACACATATTGGGAAATTTAAATGAATGGCCAAAAGTTTAGTTTTTTTTTGCCATAAGTTGGTTGTGTCAATTGAGGAGCTGGGTGCAAGAACAGTGTAAGTCTATTTATGCGGTTTTTGAACAAATTTATTTATTAAAATATTTGTACCCTTATTTATAAGTCTGTTAAAAAAAATATTATATTTAACAATATCAAGTTGTCATAATAAATGTTATTGGTTTACTCTCAACTTGATTTTGTTTAGTCTCAATTTGAAATTGATTGGCCTCAAATTGATATTGATTGGTATCAATTTGAACTTGATTGGCCTCAATTTGAAATTGATTGGTCTCAATTTGAACTTGATTGGTCTCAATATGAACTTGAAAATATATAGTTATTAAACTGTATTTATATATTTATAACATAAATACACATATTGGGAAATTTAAATGAATGGCCTTAAGTTTAGTTTTTTTTGCCATAATTTTGTTTTGCCAATTGAGGAACTGGGTGCAAGAACAGTGTAAGTCGATTTATGCGGTTTTTGAGCAAATTTGTTTATTAGAATATTTGTACCCTTATTTATAAGTCTGTTAAAAAATTATAGCTACTGTTCATAGACAAATATTAGAAAATATAGCAATTATTGCTATATTACAACTTTTATTAAGTTTTGAATCTTTCCACGCGTTTTTCTCGAAACTCTTCATGAAAAATTTTTTCGACTTACGCTATTCTTGCACCTATGTACACAATATCAATGGAATTTCTTAAAACAAAGTTCAGTTAAGTAATTGCATTTAGTTTTCCAAAGTGCTGTTGTAATATGTGTAGAATATTTATGGAAACTCGTGCTACCTATTTTGATGGTATTAAATGAACGAGAAACATATTTGAAGTTAATAGAAATTGTGTTGTATTAATAATATTATTGCAAATAATAAGAACAAATCAAATTAGATGTATATGTGGTTATACCTCGCGCAACGATAGTTTGTTTTTATGACATTGACTTGCAATAAAAAGTATAAGGGTAGGATTGTTAAACCACTTCAAGTTAGGTATCATAAAAGTCGAGATATCGGCCATCCCTTTGTCACTGGCAACTCTTTGGTTCATCAACATTCAAGCCAAAGCCTGGACTGGATACCTGGACTTTTATGGTACCTAACTTGAAGTGGTTTAACAATCACACCCTTATAATTTTTATTGCAAGTCAATGTCATAAAAACAAACTATCGTTGCGCGAAGTATACCACATAGTAAAACAAATTAAATTAAAAGGTAAATAACACATTTGGTCAAAGTTTCACGAATTTATAGAAATACTCTACAATATTGTTTCGGTTCTCCACTATTCTCAAGAGTACAAGTTATACTGAATAAGCATAAATAATTTGAGTATAATTTGTACTCTTGAAAATGGTCGAGAGACCGAAACCATTGTAGATAATTTCTATAAATTCGTAAAACATTAATCAAGTGTGTTATAACCTTTTGATAATAACAAATATCATATTTAAAATATGTTTGTGAATCTTAATTATCAGACCAATTTTATCAAACAATTAGGTGTGAATATTCATTTAAATTATATGTACTTACAAAGCAGTACAATTCTAAAACACCCCATGATTAATCGGATGCCACAGAACAACTAATTTTTCTATCTAAAATGCTTCTTAAATAGCGAAAATATCGCATATCTCAAAGATAATTTTAATCATCTAATACTATGACCTTTACAAATGCCACACTATTACAGTATATTATTATCATTTGTATAAAGTCTTCACCATTTACTATAAACAAACTAATGTTGTGAAATGGTGTTAATTATAAATGTTGTTAAATAATATTAAAATAATTTATACACATTCTCGAATAAGGGTGATAAATATACGAGAGACTTATAATTGAGCCTCAATTTGAACATATAAGAAGCGTCCATGCAAAAGCACACATGTCAATAATATGTTCCAAGTGAGTTAGTTATCTTTTCTGGTGAATTCCGAGTAGGATTTCCTGAAAAAGATTTCACCATTTACTATAAACAAACTAATGTTGTGTAATGCTGTTAATTATAAATGTTGTTAAAAAATGTTAAAATTATTTATACACATTGTCAAATAAGGGTGATAAATATATGAGAGACTTATAATTGAGCCTCAATTTGAACATATAAGAAGCGCCCATGCAAAAGCACACATGTCCATAATATATTCCTAATGAGTTTGTTATTATGTCTGGTTGGATTTCCTGAATTAAATCCGAATTTGATATCAGATTTGCGCAAAAAAAATCTTGTCCTGTAGTATATTCATAGGAAAGTATAATCGTCCAAGCAATAGCTAAGCTACGAAGAGTTAAAGTCAAAAAATGCAGGTTTTCTTGTAGTGGACATTTTAATAGTTTTGCATGAATGGTCCTTATACGAGGTGATTCAAGTTTTATTACCATGGGTTTTTTAGGCATTTGCAGTTGCCCAAAAAATATGAAAGTTTGGATTTATATACGTCTGATACTAATCTACGGAAAGGTAGTTTGACTTTTTCGATATAATTATATAGACGGTTATAAAATAAAATACTCTTTTCGGGAAAAATTCTCTATCGTTATTTTTGCCCTAAACTGTTTAATTTTATTCATGGAACCCATTTAAGAAATAAAAAATTAACGAAAATGATTAGATTTCAAATTAAAGCATTTTTTACATTACTGACCAACTTTCCTCGGTATGATTTATGATTTTGTAAGTCAAGAGTGCGGTTGGAACGTTTTATGACTTTTTATGATTCCGCCAATCGCCCGTGGGTTGAACGGGCCTTGCAGGACCGTAATCCCTATCATAAATATTATATCCCTATCAGGCCCTATCATAAAACCCATAAAATCCATTATAGGGACTATTACTGGAAGCAGCCGTCATATTTTACTGTTTGGTAATAAATCTTAGTGTTGCAATATCAAAATTCATTTAATTCAATAATTGGTGCAATTTTTTTTACTTAGATTGCACTGGAATGTTTGGAAAAGCATTAAAGTATGTTCTGACAAAAACTATATAAATAAAATTACGAATTCTTTGTGAAATAACGTATAAACTACCGGAAGGTTAATTTTAATTTTTAATCGTCAGATTGGGCTTTATCAATATCTAAACATGTGTACTTTTTGGATTTTGGATTTTTTAATTCAATTAGAAGTCGCCATTTTTGGCCTGGTAATAAAACTTGAATCACCCGGTATATCATATGGAACGTTAAGAAGCAAACCTGTCTAAGTGATATTTTTGTCGAAAAGTAAACATTAATGGAATTATGTATTGGTTCGTCAAATTAAATATTATTATTATGATACAAGTACAAAATAATATATGAAGAAATGGTTTTTAAATTATTATTACAGATCATTACAGCATTCAACTAACTTTGAACTCAATTTTCTCGGAATCTGGAAATTGTCACTTTAACCATTTTTTTTTCTATATGGGCTTAATGAGGCTGATACATGATGAAACTTCATGTTAATATATAAATAAAACACAATTAGTGTGAGTTTCATAACATGTTTAATATTGTATGTTGTATCACCCAATTTATTAAAATGGTAAATCATAATATTTAGGTTCGGGCGTATACGAGCGGGCCGATGACGCAGTTGTTTATAAATTCAAGGCCAAGTTGCCTCTCTTGTTGGACCCTTTTGAAGGTAACAGACGCGTTTGCATCGCATTCAGTGAGTTATACCAGGCGAAGCGGGCCGTGACGAATTAATAGAATAGTTTCAGTAAAGATTATATTGTTAGTGTCCGTATGGATAAATTGAAGGTGAGTGATTGTGTGGTTGAGTTGAGTTGAGGTTGACCCATCGTTGTTCCATTGTCAGAAGATAACAAGGATGTTGGGTTGACCAATTATTACTCGGTGTCAGCAAATATACTGAGTCATTGTATGGTTGTGTAGAGTTGAACTTGGGTCAACAAGTATAGTGAGTCATTGTATAGTTGTGGAGAGTTGAGCTCGGGTCAACAAGTATAGTGAGCCATTGTATGGTTGTGGAGAGTTGGACTCGGGTCAACAAGTATGGTGAATCATTGTCTAGTTGTGGAGAGTTGAACTCGGGTCAACAAGTATGGTGAGTCATTGTATTGTTGTGGAGAGTTGAGGTTGACCTATCGATAAACAATTTACCAAAGATAATTGTTTCACCGTAATTAATCAAGGATATCGGGTTGACCAATTAATACTCGGGTCAACCAATACAATTATCTCACTGAGTTGTAAACTCACGATCACTCTTCTAATTGTTACAGAATGACGGTCGTTGGAAGGAGCAAAAGAAGAGAGCGATTGCCATATTTTATTATACGATTATATAACCTTTTATATTTTTGTATCATTAGTTTGTATTAAATAAATAAGTTTCATTGATGCAGATCCCATTGTTTATTAATCGACAACTTGACAATACAAATAATTACCTATTATAAGTATAATACAGCAGAATTAGTATTGAAACTGTTTTTATGGATTAAAAATAATCAGAATTAAGCTAAAGGTAATTCGCCGGCCTAACAATATCTGAATTGGGTTAACAATATCAGAAGTGGCAAAAGTTCAGCTAACAATATCAGAAGTGGGATTGCTCCCAAGTGCTGTACCTAATGAACAATGGGAAGATTGTTCTAAAAATTAAAAAAAAAAACATATCAAGATTAATGGCATTCGTTCTCTCTTCGTCTCTATACGATCACTCATTAGTTTTGTTTGTGTAGGAATATAACATAATATTTTAATGGGTGTTGAATTGATGGTGCTTATTGTACAATTTGTTTAATTCTTTCAAAGTTAATAAAATAACTTCATGATATAAATGCAAAGCATTTACTCGACTGTTCGGCCGAGGAGTAAATATGTATTACTTACATTTTTATACTAGTACATAGTACATGTAAATGATTGATACCAAATGATAGTTGTGGTGGTATATTTACATTCGGCGAACAAATATGATACAGTAATACTATAAAATGGTTTTGTGTCTGTGTTATAAAGTGTTTCAGTTATTATTTATTGTGAACGGCGTAATAAAATAAATAAAGTATCGAATGACCAGACCCAGACAATTAAATATTGCCTGTGATAAGCGAAATTATAGGCATTACTCACACAGCCAAATGTTTAAGAAAAGACGGCGAAACAATTGTAAAGGAGAATTTCTATAAATAAGTGAAATCTATAAACATGTGCAATATTAAGAACAAGTGCGGTTAAATATATTTAATTTATTTAGTTTGATCCATCATTGATTAACACAGTGTAAAATAAATAAATGCTTCGACTAGTTTATTGATTTCGGTTCACAAACTTCAGAACGAACTAAACATAAAACAGCTCATAAGGTTTAACAATATACTCCAAATACACAAAATAAAACATGAAGAAACATACAGCAGCATCATTCTAAAAACGAACAACGAGATACATACACACGATACAAGAAACAATCAGCACATAAGAACCTACACCTGTAAGCAACAACAACACAAACTAGGAATAACAAGCATCGCAATACAACAATACAACCAGTTAGATGACCCAATCAAAGCCCTAAATCTAGCAACCTTCAAGCAACAATTAAAGAAAAAAATCCTCCTGGAATCCTAAGCATCACCGCCCTCATACCATTAGTACAGAGACCAGCAGATCATCTGATACGAAGAAGAGGACGAAGTACCCCCCGCCTTTTATTTGTTGTAATATGACATGACTTGTGACCTTTATTGCAACAAATAAAGAAAAACATCGAAAAAAAAAAAAAAAACTGGAAATCGAAATAGATCAGTGCGTTACTCACCAGTCATTTATAAAAACTGCTAATAACTTAACGTTTTTAAAAACATCAGGTTCCAAGATGTGCTCTTCACATCGATAATACTTTGAAGTGCAAAGTTCTGAAGTGTGAGCAATATTTCCAAACATGACCTTCTCATTAAAGGTGGAAAGATAGTCGCCAGAGGTCACACTTGTTTGGAGTGTGAAGAAAATTTCAATCTTTTAGAGGAAAATCAGACGCCGTTGAAAGAAGTTGATGAAATACTAGATGTCAGCCTTGCTGCTAATGCAGATAAATAACGACTAGAATAATTTAATAAATATAGAAAATGCTTCGCTACATTCTTTGCAGAGATAGTTTGCAAAGGAAATACTAAAATGCCAATTACGTTAATTGAAAATAAGTCAATATTTTATCGTCCATACAAGATGGCTCACGTGGAAAGAGAATTGGTAAGAGGTATGATCTCTGAAATTTAAGAAACTGGAATCATTCGAGATTCAAATTCTCCCTACTCATATTCAGTGATCTTAGTTAATAAACCAAACAGGGACAAGCGTTTATGTATACATTATAGAAAACTTATTGATATATTATAGACGATCAAATCGATCAATTAAAAGTTTATAAAAACTACACTAGTTTGGATTTATTTTCTGAATATTATCAAGTAGAAGTAGAAATGGAGGCAAAATAAGAAAACTACTTTTGTAAAAATTTGTAATGGCAAATACGAATTTAATCGTACGCCATTTGGCTTTTGTAATGCGCCAAGCGTATTTCAAAGATTAGTTAATCGAGTGTTGGGACCACTTCGGGGCACAGTCGCAATTACTTGCCTCGACAACATTTTATGTCCTGGCAAGGCATATGAACAAGGATTGGAAAAACCTGGAACAAGTGTTTAAAACATTACTTCAGAATGAATTAACTTTAAATCCCTGAAAACGCTATTTTATACAAACTGCTGTCACCTACCTAGGATATGAAATATCTGAAGAAGGTGTAAGACCCGGTACAAATAAGACAAAGACAATAAGAATGTTTGCAACACCGACAACAATGTACAATGTAGTACAGTTTACAATGTACGACAATTTCCGGGATTTACTGGATTTTTCAGACGGTTTGTGAAAAATGATTCAAGGATTGCCAAACATCTTAAGATGTTGGTGCACAAATCACAAGCATGGCAATGGAGTGCAGAACAAATACAGGAATGGAAGGTATGATCAGAAAGAACGTTAACAATAGAACTAAAAGACGAACTTACAAAACAAATCAGGACGATAATAGCAATACACGGTCCAAATGAAGGTGAAAAGGAAGAAATTAAGGAGACATTCTGGGAAGAACTAACAAAAGCTAACAAATACAAACACAAATACATTCTTTCAACATAAGGAAATACACTGTTACACTAGATAAATGCCGAGTAGAAACGAGAAATCGATAATAGTTTATATTTGAGTGGAAGAAAACAATATGAGCAAAATAACGGATGCAAGAGTAAGAAGAGGACCAGAAATAGGATCAGACCACTACCTGGTGATAGCAACTATAAGAGAGGACCCATTAGGAAAAGAGGTAAACCGGACCCAAAGGAAGAACAACATCGAATTCGAAGCAAGCCGTACATATAAACTACAAGAAGATGAAGTAATTCATCGTCCTGCAAAAATGTGGCACATGTAGATAAGCTAAGTAGAAACTCTATTGCCGAACAAAGTGTTTGTGAAGAACACCAAATAGAAGTCGCCAATTGGATGTTAGCTTGTAAGTTAACAAACCGAAAACTACAAGTAATAACAAACGTTTTAAAAATGATTACGAAAGAAAAATCCACAAGGAATATAAGATGGCTGACGATCGTCTTTATAAAGTTGTGGATGGTAAACAACTTTGGGTTGTCTCGAGAAGTATGCGAAGGGAAATTGTAAGATGTAATCACGATAATTTAGGACATTTTTTTCTACGGATAAAACTATGCAGAAAATACTTGAAGTATACTGGTTCCCAGAGATGCGCAAATATATTGTGAAATACATAGCATCGTGTGCGCGATGTCTTTATTTTAAAATACCTAAAGGAAAGCAGGAAGGTATGTTGCATTCTATAAATAAAGTTTCCGTTCCTTTCCACACTATACATATGGACCACTTGGGACCATTCAATCCAAGCAATGGAAAGACATATATTCTGGCAGTGGTGGATGGTTTCACCAAATATTTAAATTTGTTTTCAACCAGGGACACAAGCACTAAACATGTGTTGAAATGTTTCAATCAATTGATCAGTGTGTATGGGGTGCCCACAAGGGTGATTACTGATCAAGGGACAAGTTTCACGTCAAACGCGTTTGAAAACTTCTGCAGTGATAAAGGAGTACAACACATTAAGAACGCGATGGCAACTCCACGAGCAAACGGTCAAGTGGAGAGGTTTAACTCCACTATTCTTTCTTCGTTAAGTACCTCTGTGGAGCGAGAAAAAGAATGGGAACGGAAATTACCCGAAATTCAGTTCGCAATTAACAATGTTGCACATGCTACAACTAAGAAAACGTCTTCTGAATTACTTATGGGATATAAGCCAAGGTCACCGGCAGATTCATTTTTATCTATTGCAGTACAAGACGAGAGGGCTGTGAAAAAAAAAAATCTTCAACAAGACCGAGATGAAGCAAGTGGTAGAATAAAGGACTCGCAACTCAAGTCTCAAGAACGATATAATAAAAAAAGAAAGGTAGCAACACAATATCACGAAGGTGCAACAGTGATGGTGCGAAGGCACAAAGTAGAAGAAGGCAGTAAAAAAAAAACTATTAGCAAACTACAAGGGGCCTTTTGTGGTGCGGAGAAGGTTAACTAACGATAGGTATGTGCTTGAAGAGGTGCACAATTCAGGGAAGAGCAAACGAAAAGCATATACAATGGTTGAGGTGGTAGACAAATGAAGAAGTTTAACTTTGTCACCAGTGAAGATGAATAAGTTTAACTGTGTCTGAACGAGGACGTTCTGAAAGGTCAGGAAGGCCGAATGTTGTATCACCCAATTTATTAAAATGGTAAATCATAATATTTAGGTTCGGGCGTATACGAGCGGGCCGATGACGCAGTTGTTTATAAATTCAAGGCCAAGTTGCCTCTCTTGTTGGACCCTTTTGAAGGTAACAGACGCGTTTGCATCGCATTCAGTGAGTTATACCAGGCGAAGCGGGCCGTGACGAATTAATAGAATAGTTTCAGTAAAGATTATATTGTTAGTGTCCGTATGGATAAATTGAAGGTGAGTGATTGTGTGGTTGAGTTGAGTTGAGGTTAACCCATCGTTGTTCCATTGTCTCAGAAGATAACAAGGATGTTGGGTTGACCAATTATTACTCGGTGTCAGCAAATATACTGAGTCATTGTATGGTTGTGTAGAGTTGGACTTGGGTCAACAAGTATAGTGAGTCATTGTATAGTTGTGGAGAGTTGAGCTCGGGTCAACAAGTATAGTGAGCCATTGTATGGTTGTGGAGAGTTGGACTCGGGTCAACAAGTATGGTGAATCATTGTCTAGTTGTGGAGAGTTGAACTCGGGTCAACAAGTATGGTGAGTCATTGTATTGTTGTGGAGAGTTGAGGTTGACCTATCGATAAACAATTTACCAAAGATAATTGTTTCACCGTAATTAATCAAGGATATCGGGTTGACCAATTAATACTCGGGTCAACCAATACAATTATCTCACTGAGTTGTAAACTCACGATCACTCTTCTAATTGTTACAGAATGACGGTCGTTGGAAGGAGCAAAAGAAGAGAGCGATTGCCATATTTTATTATACGATTATATAACCTTTTATATTTTTGTATCATTAGTTTGTATTAAATAAATAAGTTTCATTGATGCAGATCCCATTGTTTATTAATCGACAACTTGACAATACAAATAATTACCTATTATAAGTATAATACAGCAGAATTAGTATTGAAACTGTTTTTATGGATTAAAAATAATCAGAATTAAGCTAAAGGTAATTCGCCGGCCTAACAATATCTGAATTGGGTTAACAATATCAGAAGTGGCAAAAGTTCAGCTAACATGTACTACGACAATTGTTTCGCCATAAAGTATCTTCAGCAGGCAGATGAAAACGGACAGTTTTTGTTCTTTGTATATATTTTATTCTTACCGCTTCATACAATCAACTTGATGATTAATATTTAGACCCAAAGACTAAACGAATATATTTACAATTCTATTTTAATACAACTGTGATAAAGTCATCCCAAACGAATTGCTCACTCACTTCACAATTAAATTTCACACCAATCCTAATTGACTCTCCTAATTGACCTAATGATGTAACAAATGTTAACGCATGTAATGATGATTTAAGAATATATTTCGTATTTTTCAAAATAATATGTTTCAAATAGATCTCAATTTGCTACAATGTTGCTACCAAAATTGAAATCGGCATTCCTTCTAATGTAGTTGCAGGAGAATTTAATGAATTGTTCTACGAATTTTAATTCTTAACTGTTAACCTCTGGTTTTAATTTCACAATGAAATCACACCAATCCCAATTGACTCTCAATTTATTAAATGATGTAACAAACGTTAACGCATGTAAATGTATTTTTAATAACAATAATATGTTTTAAAACTTCGTTACTATGTTGCTACCAACATTGAAAGCGGCATTCCTTCTACTGTAGTTGCGGGAGAATTTAATGTTAAGCTCTAGTTTAAAAGAACAATACATTAATAGAATATTAAATACAAGTCTTGTTAATTGTTTTTAAATAAGGAATAAATTCTGTGATTTGATACTACTCTTGTGTTTTATTTTAGATGAGCAGGAATCAAATTATATTATAACATATCAATATTTCGATTTTTGATTTAATCTGAATCGCTTGGTAAATTAAAAATAAACTTTTATTGGTACTTTACTTTTATTGAAATAATAAGTTTCATTTGTCATGTTGGTGGTACAAATATTAATAATCCATTTGTTCTATTGTAGGATATGCATTAAATAAATTATTTTTCTGGTTCATCAAAGCAATGTCCAAAATATTCCATGTCTGATTGTGGATACTCGATCTGTATACTGTGGCCATCATAGAGGATATGACTTCCAAAGTGGCTGGTGAAACAGGAGATCACATTAGTTTCTTTAATCCAATCAATTTCAGCAAACGCCATCGAGTGGTGGTAACTGTTGCCTTCAAGTTTCTTTCCATCGATGAAGAAGTCGTAGCCGTGTTCAGTGGGCATGATTTCTAAACTGTGGGTTTTGTGCACCATCCTTAGAGCCTGTAATACAAAGAATTTAGTTATTGTATGATGACATACCCCTTTATGTACTTACAATATGGTGGCTGTCGTCTATTTTCTTAGCCCACACTCCGTGCTTAGAGTCCTTCTCGGTGTTGGAATAGTACATGGTCCATTCCTTTGGCATTATTACTTCAATTTCTTCATCATGAATGTTCAACACCTCATCTGGTTTAATCAAGCATATATTTGTTAAGCCCAAGAAATGCATGAACCTGAATAACCTGTTGAATTTCGTGTTGGGAGGCCCAAGCTGCCAGCCTCCCATTGGAATACCTTCAAATACAGCCACCTTTTTGGAATCACCAATTGTTATGTCTGTAACTGGCGCATCCATAGGGAATTTCATGACGAGTGTCATATCATCACTTGTCTCCGCAGGTTTCTCCATATTAACGTAGTACGACTTAAAGAATGCTGTAAATTTGTCTAAGACTTTCTGAACCGCGTTTGCTGTTTCGGGTAATTCTGAATTAAACATGTAAGTGACCTTTCTTAGTGATGCATGATCTTGGTAGCATTTTAGCGATTGTTCCTTACGAATGTCAGACCAGACTAGTTTGTGGCATGAACTGTAAATGTGTTTATGCTCATCTTGTTCCGTTGTCCTCTCTGCAATTGCAGTCATGTTAACCACAGAATCTGCCTTAGTACAGGTGCGTTCTCCCATGAAGTCAGTGCTTATTGTTGCGTCGAGTGTTGCACGATCTGCTTCCCATTTTTCATCTAGGTCCAAGCAGAATTTCATGTCATTTCCATCGGGGCTAATCCTAGTCACATGTACCTTCATAGTGCTGTGCTCGTTATTAAGAGTGGTGTCGATTATAGTGTTCATATCCCATGTCATTATTGAGGCATCTTTATTTTTCACTGACCAGGTGGCGCGGAGGTTGTGTTTGGATGCAGGGAGCATGAAGTTCTCATCTTTCTTATATTCTGAGTTGAAGCGCATAGCCAATTCCATACTTGTTATCGGCGAATCTTTCAGGGGAACGATTTTGTACATCTCACCGTGCATGGTTGGTTCAGGATCTAATTCTTCTAGTGCCACGGCATGGGACAAGAGCAAGAACAATTTGCCTACTTTCGTTTGGTGGTTTAGATCTACCAATTTCGATAACTGGTCAATGTCGATGTTATCGGTTGCGTTACTTGTAAAACGTTCACTATCAAAGGCTTTTCCGATTAAATGGTCACCTGTGCCTTCCATTTCTTGGTCGTGCAAAAGATACTGAAAAAATATAAATTAATAATCAACCAATACTTATAATTGGTACCAGTAAGAAATTTAGAGGTAGCAATCGGATTGTTGATTGATTGCTCTAAGCTCAAGGAGACAGACTACCTGCACAGTCTGAACACGATATGACTTTACATTATAATAAGTAAAAAGTGACTCCAAAATAAAGTAAATGAAACAAAAAAAGATGCTCATTTTTTACACATTATAGTATGGACCTGCTCTTAAAAAAATGGACGAACAATAGGTAGTAATAATGTATTGATTACTTTGCAGAAGTTCCAAACCAAAGTCTTGAATTTTTTTTTAAATATTTTGAATTTGTTTTCTATTATATGAGGGTGGTTTACAAAGTTCAAAATTTCGCTTTATATGTACTTACATCATGTCTGTACTGATCTCCCCATGAAACGATTTCAAAGTTCTTGCTTTCCGGACTTGACTTCTGCAATATACCAGTATCCTTATCGTCCTTTACGAACGTCATCGTCATCGAATGAGACTTAATGCCAATCATGTCACTCTTCCCGGGTTCATTATGGCGCTTCCAGGACATTTTCATGCTCTGCTGTTGTGGGTTGATTTGTAGGTCCAACAGCATATTAAATTCAACGTCGTCTGAGTGGTACTTGTTTACACCTTGCCATACATCGGCAATGGGGTTGTAGAAGGTCAGGCCGTGCCTTGAGTGATCCCAGTGCTTGAAAGTGAGGTCCATCTGGTACGACCAGATCTTGTTGGTGATCTCCTTGACCAGGTCCAGGTGCAAATACTCGACTTGTGGATCATAGTACTGGAAAACGGCTGGGAAACCCATTTCCGTGGGCATCGTAAGGGTTTTGGATGTTAGATCCATCGACATTGTCTTCTCGGAAATTGAGAAAGATTTTGCTTGCAGGAAAGCGAACTCCTCCCAGAGCTCGTTCATAGTGGTGCTATCGTAGTGAGAGGTCATAACAACTTGATTGTATTCAGCGAATGTAATGCAGATTCTCCAGTCTTTGGCTTCTGGTAGGTTCGTTAATAATTTGGTGAACTCTTCGTACTTAAACATTGCCGTTGGGCTCTTTAGGTCTAGTTTGATGTCTTTTAAGAATGAGTGATGCATTCCACTAAGTCTAACAAACATCCACTGAGGCGTCATGGACAGTTTTTGGGTGTGGTGTTGGTACGCTACCTTGAACATAATTTCGTTTTCTTGTTTGTCATGAATCAAGTACCCCTTGAACACCTCCCCAAATCCGTACTTTTTATCGGTGTAATCCATTTGATAATAACCAGTCAAACCATGGTACGCCGGAGGTTGGAGGTACGCTAAAACTTGATTGATGTGAACCTTAAAGTCTTGCGAGCATGGATCGGTTGTTTTGGCCATTGAAGTCAGATATCTGTAATGGAATTGATACAATTCGAAGTTGCTTGTTGATTGCAACTCCCATTCGATGTTTATTAAACGGTTCAGTGATGGTTGCGACTTCATTATGAGGTAGTAGGACATTATACGTAAGCTGGTGCTGAGTTTATTGTTGGTCATCATAGGCCAATACAGTTCGTAGGTCAGATCTTCGTCTAACATAACCATTGGGCTTATTACGAGCGCAGCAATCATTCTTAAGTGGTTATTTTCCCACATTTCCCCTTTAACGGCCGGCATTAAAAGCTTTGTGACTGAAGACATTCTGGTGTTGCCAAGAGTTTCCATGTAAAGAATTTTGGTACCATCATCAGTAGCGCTCTTTAGTTTTTCCATGAGTTCGTCAATGTATTTTTGATAGTATTTCTCATCAGGGTAGTCCTCATTCAGATCAAGATCTGCAGCATAATCATTAGTCATATCGTGTTTGTGACCATACCATTTAAGTTCATGGTTGTACATTTTATGTCTCAGATTGGCTTTGTGCAGAAGAGTACCTAAGCTTAAAATAGCAGCTTTGCGGACATATTTGTTTATGTCATCACCCCAGCTCATCATGTGCCACATATCATCAACTAATTTCTTGTTTGGAAACTTTACATTGGCAAACATTCCCTGCAACATTTCAGCGGAGTCTTCAGGTTCTAATTTCTTTCCTTCTACTAGTTTTTTAATGTGGTAATAGGAGGCGTGTGTGCCGATATGTGGCAGAATTTCGTAATAGATTTCTGTGTACCATTTACCGAACTTGGTGTTTTGGAGGAGGCTTTCGTGCAGTTTTTCAAAGTGTTCCAAGTCAAAGTAGTTCAAGACTCTCAAGATGCGGTTCATCAATTGCCCTCTTTTAGCATTCGGCTCCTTGGAATTTATGTGGTCTTCTTCCATGTATTCAGCAATCTCGGTCATCATCTCTTCGGCCTGTTTTAAAAGTTTTTCCTCGTCCCACTGATGCCTGCCGTTTGTGTGGTCAGGGATGGGCCCTGTGATATCGTGAAGATCGCCTACGTAGTATGCCAAATCATGGTAGAATTTTTCAGCAGTGAGTGTTAGTTTCGTTGCCGTGGGCTCTGCAGTCAAAAGGTGCATGGTGTGATTCACATAGATAGCAAAAGCATTAGATTGGCCTTCGTAGGGTTGGTCATAAATTCCTGAAGTTGCTTCCATATATTTAACCACCAAGTCATTGTCCATTTTATCTAAATGATAGTACATCTGACTATCACGTGTGATTGGCTCATCGAAATGTGCATGGCAGTGATCTAACTCAATGTCGCTCATCATGTGTGTGAACATATGCTGGGTGGAGTGTGGTTCTTGCATTTTCTCAATCATCATAACCATATGATCCAATGGGCTAACCGTGTAATAAACCTTTCCCATGCCATAAACGCTGTTCTCATTCTTATGGAAAGTCATCGGTTCCTTCAGCTCGGTAGGAATCTTCTCGATATCAAGCTGGAACATGGCAGCCATGGCTTTCTTGATGTTCACCACATACGGAAGCTCCTTGGGCTCCGTGGCTATTCCCATGACCATTCCGGTGGGGTCGTGCACCACCCTGAAGGTCTTCTCGAGGTCGGCCAGCTCCGCAGGGATCGGCAACATCTTCCCATCGAACTCCTCGTACTCATCATACTCACCATTGGACAATTTGAATTTCAGGTCAGTGAATTTGAGGTACGTGGAGTTCTGGTCGTTCTGTACATGAAGCTTTCCATCGAGCACGAAGGCCGAATTGTATAATTTTGGCAGTGGTGTGCCGGCGGTCATCGTTCCATGGTAGTGGTAGACCAACTCCTTGTCAGTTGGGTGGAATGCAGGTTTTGCGTTGCACGAAGCTAACACTGCCAGTGCTGAAATTAATTGCAATTAAATTTTTGAGGAACGCTTCTGAATATTACGGAAAATGGACTAAGCTATGGACCGATATTTTAGTACCAAAAAAATCTGTTAATGTCTTTTGACACTTTCTTGTGGTATTTTCAAACTCTTAAAAAGATAATTGTATGGATCCTTAGCATAATGTCTTTTGACACTTTCTTGTGGCATTTTCAAACTCTTAAAAAGATAATTGTATGGATCCTTAGCCTGAGTTAATTTGATTTGATGTAAAACAATTTATGCACCTATCTCAGGTAAACAATTTATATTCAATAATCATCAATCATGAAATCGTCACTTCATCACAATCATCAAATAACTTGGTAGTTTATGATTTCACATTAGTGAATATAAATTGTTTAGGTTAATAAAGAAAACACTTGGTAAAGTTTCACAAGTTTTATAGAATTGCTCTACAATTGTTAACGACCATAGTTAACACATAGTTGACGACCAGGTGTGCTTTGAAAACACGCCAATATTCAACGGATCCTGGAAAGCCGTGTAATGAATGAACGAGCAATCCCACCACCATTATCAATTAAGCGCGTTTAGTATTTAAGTTACACAATGTGAATTTGTATTCAGTGTACCTCTCTTGAGAATGGCAGCAGTGCCGAAACAATTGTAGAGCAATTCTATAAAACTTGTGAAACTTTACCGAGTGTTTTCTTTATTAACCTAATCAAAATGTTTCACCAAGAATAACCACTTCCTCATACTATATAATAAATTGTTTACCTGAGATTTACCCATAAATTATTTTGCATCAAATCTTAACAAGATGTTCATCTCTCTTGCTGTTATAATAATAATTACTGATCATAATAATAAAAATTAATGATAATAATAATAATAATTGCTTATAACTGTTTTTCCCAATGGGTTACATACATAAAAAATATAGGATACGATAAAACATATGAATAATTAAGTGGTACATACATATTAATAGTTATTTATATAACAAGTGAGGTAAGTGGATGTTTTTCACGAGAATGAAGTTTAGGCTAATTTATTCGAGTTCAAAACATCGTTAACTCACGTATTTTATCCAATAGTTTATTCAAAATAAAGTTGTAAAGTTATAAATTAACTACTGGAATCAAGAAAATGTTATTTCACTTGAAGATAAACAACTGCTTATGATGTCTGCTAAGAGGTATATATTGGTTTAAACGTTAGAATTGAATAAAAAATTGTAATATAGTGTGCTTATAGTCAGAATTATATTAGCATCGGTCCATGTTATAGTGAGATGAAAGTATTTGTATCCTAAGTAGTGACTTTTATGGCAATAACTTCAGAATGTGTTAGAATTTAAAGTCATTTTGGATTTTTTATTATGACAAATTTTAAAATCACATTTTTAGTAATTTGAATTTAGTTTTAGTTCAAAACCTGATACTCTTTCAAAATTTTTATCAAAAGCCCGCCACGAATCAGGTGAACATCAGTACGTTCTACAAATAGATGAGTAAATTAGATAAATTAGAACAAATTTCATTCATTTCATTATATTTATTCGTTGGTAAATAATAGTTATTTTGAGCTATACTATGTTATATTTCTGAAATATTTTACTTGACCAAAAATATTGTTTCTCTCTACACAATGAAGTTTTTGCCGGCGTAAGTGATCAACTTCTTAAGCATTTCCTTACTGATGCAAACATTCTGGGTTTGAATAACAGTATAAGAGCATGTGTTATTTTAAAATGGAAATATAAACCAAATCGTCAGTAACTGAAGGTCCAAATGTCCATGCCAATAAAACCCAATAAAATAATTGCGTTACAAATATTAATGTAAAAATAATTTAAACCCTAAAGTATAAATTTTAGCGATCCTTTTTATGTGAATCTACTATAAAAATAGTTATATTATTTATATTACTTATATATTTATGTATTTTATCAAACTTATATTACTTATATATTACTTACAAAGCAGGGCGACACTAAAACACCCCATGATGATTCAGCTGTTGCAGCACAACTAATTTCACATCTAACAGGCTTCTTCTTAAATATCATTCCTGTTTGTAAGTGTTTCGTATCTTATCCTGAAGAAGATAATATTAATTGCTGTTGCTAACGGTATCTCTGAAAATATTTACGTCTTTTTGATTAAAAACGTGACCTTTGCAGAGGCCGCTCATACCGTAGTATTTTTATAACGATATTGCAGTCTCCACCGTTCACTGCAACAAAAATGGATTAAATCCATGTTCTTTGCATGATATAATTCCTTGATTTCATTGGGTAATTTAAGTCGGTGATAATTAGAAATTAAGGTAAAAATGTATGCATCCTTGTGACCTTCGATGTCTTAAACGGAAAATTTTGCATATTTCACGTAATCTGTTGGTGGTTCTCTTGGTTATCAATGGAAGGTAGAAAATATTTACATCTTTGTGGATTAAAATGTGACCTCTGCAGTCTCCGTTAATAATTGTGAAAAAATTGGTGTTTTGTAGTCTTTAATTCATTACGCAATTAAATCTGCTGATTTTAAGAGCATTTCAGTGAAATCTACTTTGTACACAAATACAGTTTATGTCTATACAGTCTAATAAAATCAATTGGGCTTTTTGGATCTCTAGCAAAATTTTAGAAAGAAAACATTTATTTTGTATGCGTTTTCTGATTTTCTTTTATAAATAGTACTTTATAGAATAAAATACAATTATTTTGTATGTGTTTTCACATGCCTGTACACATCAGGCATGATGTTGAGCTAGAAGCATTACTACCCATTGCTACCTATTGCTAGGCCCCTGAATATGTTTATAGATGGCATGAAACTAGTAAAGATCCGAGATAAGTAATAAATGTTGGGTCTCACAATCATATTTATTCTGAACATTCTTGTTATTGAGTGGACAATACTTCACTTGTGAAATCGTTGCATCATCAATATTATATTATTTTTAATCAATTGTGATTAATTCAATGTGGGTTCATGTGATAGTAAGTAATGGGTGAACAAACAATTTAGTTCCAAAGTTTAAGAAAAATTATGTAAAAAAATTATGTGCACTTATGTGTGTAATTATAACACTTCACAAAAAGTGTAGCAAAAACGTTTGCAAAGTTGAAGAAAACAATATTTATACAGGGTGAGTTTATTTTAAGCATTGGGATCTCGGAAACCATAAGTCATAGAGATTCGGTTAAATGAGGAAAGAGTTGTCGTTTTTAGACCTTATGCATGATATGCTTATGTTTTTTGAAAAAATACCACAGTTTTTCAGCTATATTACAAACTTTTTTTTTTTTAAATGGCAGTCATAGTTGGCTTTAACATTTTTAAAAAGGGGACATTTTTTTTCTTTATAGCGATACAAGGTTTGCTTACTTTGATAAATAAAATCCATCTTCGAAAATTAACTTTATGACAATTAATTCTTACTTTGACAAATAAACACGATAGAGGACTATTCAGGCTTTACGCACTCCCTGTATATTGCGATTTTGAGATGAGTTGATACCCACTTTCCGTCTTTGTCGCTAGCATCGGCAGCATTTGGCAGTGTTCTACAATTATTTATCGGCAGCAGTGCTCGCTAATGGCTTTACCGGCTGTTGCATGACGAATTTATTTGATTTATTTGACGTTTAACGAATTATTTTAAAATCGGCACATTTCCGTCCTACTAAAAATGTGGAACAACTTATAACCCTTGAACATGCTCTTCGCAGACAGTCGTAGACGCTACGGTAAGTATGAAGTGGATACGAAAAGGTAAGAGTTATTAATTATAATCTACCCCTTATCTCTTACCCTGCTGCTGGTGTTAACAAATTGACATTTGCTGAGTGTGCTTTGTAGCTGTTGTTTTGTATGTATGTGACCAAATAAATACCTAAGTAAAATATTCTAGTTGACGGTTCCATCCAGCAAGAAATTATAGCATCAACCAGTAATAGTTCCCCCAGCTTTGCACCAGTAATTTGCAAAAGAAAAGGTACGAAATTGAAAATAAAACCGTTCACCTATTTACTTAAAATTTCTTTTTCCACAGTTTCACCTACCGAAGAGTCCACCAAGGAATACGGTCCACCAAGGAATACGGTCCACCAAGGAAAACACCCCGTTACAAACAAAGTAAGATGTTTAAATTGATTGACTTGACCATATACCCTAGCCTATAATAATGTGACATTATGTATCTAATAATTTTAATCTTTTAAACTTAACCGTGTTTTACTTGGTAATGCACTTAAGTGTAGTAACATTGTTACTATTCCGAAAATGCCTCATGTAATATGTGTATTTTGTGTATTGTTAGTATTATTACTTACTAAAATTGACCTAATATAATTGTGCATATTTGATTTTAAACATTAAAGTATGTACTATTGTTAATTGTAATATTACTAATATTTTAGTAATTATTTGGACGCTAACATTGTAGAACCTATTTATGTAGTATGTAGGTAATTTACAAAAGTACGGCTTGTATTTCTGTAATATCAGTATCAAAGGTATTACCAATAATTAATAGGGATGTAAACTATAAATACATTTTAGAGGCAAATTATGCGTTTGTCTAATAAATAGATGCTCTAACGTAGCACCAATGTTAATAACTAAATTATACATTAGAAGATGGTATGTATTAAATATAGCTTTTAAGGTTTAGTTCGCGATAGTCGGTCAATTATTGTAAAATACAAATTATAACTGAAATTTGTTTGTGATTGTCAGATTTTGTTATAATTATTAATCTCAGTTATTTTACTATAATAAATATCGAGATTTTTACAAATGTATGAACTAATCTCTGTAAAAATTAACTTTACTAATGTTCAGAATTGAAAACAGTCCTTAATAAAATTGATCTTACTCATATACGTATTGCATTTTATTTTCTATGTGAAGATTCATGAACAGTTTTAATATTTATTGTATTTGCAGTACATATTTATGATTGCATATTATTTATGTGTAACCAAGTTGATTCTCTAAACTTTGTACTGTGAACACAATAAATTTAGAAATTGTTTTTGAATAGAGTTATATTTTCAAATTTTGAATTTCTATTCCGTTTAAAGCTCCCGCCAAAAATCGTTCTGTGATCAGCGCCGTTCGCGGAGCGCGGCCAACAACTAAGTCTGAATTTTTTTGCAATGTGAGTGGCCTATCTATAATGGGGTTATCTATGGGACTATTTGTATTATAAAGAGTAGCAAAAACAGAGTTTGCCATGGAAAAAAATATATTTTCCTCTTACTACGAGAATTCTATTAATAGTTCTATTCTAATTACACTAAATTCTATTAAAATTGTAGAACGAAAATTCCTGCATTTCATTTATTTATGAAAGTAAGCATAGCAAAACCATTGACAGACATGAATGACAAACATAAGTTTGTATTATAACTCAAAAACTGTGTCTCTTTTTTCAAATCACAAAAGCATATCTTGCATAAGCTCTTAAAATAACAGCTCTTTCCTCATTTAAGCGAATCTCTATGTTTTATGGTTTCCGAGATCGCAATGCTTACAATGAAAAAAAAAACTCACCCTGTATATTGTATTAAAATTAAAAACTCATGTACAGTTATTACAGTTATTAATTACACTAAATTCTATTCAAATTATACAACGAAAATTCATGCATCGCATTCATTTATGAAAGTATGTATAACAAACCTTCGACAAACATGAAGTTTGTATTAAAATTCAAAAACTATGTTTTTTTTTCAAAATACAAAAGCATATCTTTCATAAGCTCTTAAAATAACAACTCTGTCCTCATTTAAGCGAATCTCTATGTTTTATGGTTTCCGAGATCCCGATGCTTACAATGAAAAAAAAACTCACCCTGTATATTGCATTAAAATTAAAAACTCATGTACAGTTATGATCACATAAATCTAGTACAATAAATTAGGTTACAATAGCAATTTTATATAGTAATGTCAATTTGTCTGTACTAGATTTATGTGAGCATAAAATACATTAAAAATAAACATTTCTTGATGTTGTGTATATTTTGTGTAACATTTTTAAAGATTATTCCAATGTTATGTATTCACAGGGAGTCGTCATTAAAAAAAACCTTATATTAAAGGACATATATTAACAATGCAAGTTATTACAGCATTGATTGTGGTGATTTCAATTCTATTATTATTGTCCGTTCATTGTATTTCCGCTAAGACCAGGAATTAAAAATATTTAAAAAAAATATTTTAATGCCAGTCCATTTTTCTATGCAGCACATGAATTTTCAATAAGCTTCTCCTGAGGGGTTATTAAAGTACTGGACTGTAATTGCAGGAGATTTTTCTTTAGATAGAATTTTAGAACATTAAATAGTTGCAAAATACAGGAAAAATTGTTAAGAAACGAGTTGGGGAATGGAAGAGTATTCAATTATACACACTGCAGATCACAAAATTAAAAGTACTTTACGTTCTATTCAAACAGAAATAATATAAAAATAAAAGCATATTTTTGTCTTGCATAATCATTACAGATAATAAATTATGCATTATCGTTACAGATAACGATTGAATAATATTGGATATATTTTTATTTTAATAAATATTCAGATCATTGGTAATCATTGGATCAAGTAAGAGGTCATTAGATAAAATGCCATGCAGTATTATTTCTAATTTCTTTCTCAAAATAGAATTCTTCCGAAAAAATGTTTACATGATTATCTAATAATAATCTCAGCTATATTTTATTTACTTAACCCAGGATAACTATTAAATAATCAGTCACACCAAGGAAAAAAATAAAACGATTGAAACAGGAAAAAAATCTGAATTGTTTCTGATTGTTTAATTAGACGTTACTATAATTGATGATTTAACTGATACCCACAGAGAGAAAATTTTGCGGATGTTTACAGTTTGTCCAGGTTTGGGAACATATACAGGGCGTCCAAGATAAGGATCAACAGCATGAAGATCTCGGAAACCCTAGAAACAAAATGCTCAATTCGATAGAGAAGAGGTAGTTAAGGATTATGTATTTTTAGTGAAAAATTGATTACTGCAAAAATACTTAATTGTTCTCTACCGAATTAAACATTTTGTTCCTGCAGTACATTAAATTAATGAAAAATATATATTAAAAACACGCAATTAAGGATAAAATAAAATGCCCAACTCTGTTTCGCACTATAATATAGTAATATGTGCTAAATTGAAATACTTAAATGGTAATATTACTCGAAAAAAATACAAAACTAATAATTTAACGAATTAGGCAACTTTATTTGCACATTAAAGAACATAGGCTTATGTTTGCAACCAGTATTACTATGTACTTACTAAGTAATTACTAAGTTAGTTTTTTTAACACTGTTTTCATTTACACAAAGTTGGGCTCGTTTTAAGAATTATCCACTTTCCGTTTTATATTTCGAAGTAAAGTACCGAGAGATATGCTCAAACTGTTTGTAAATGTGCAAGGAAACGACCTAAAATCTTCTGTAACATCTCACGAATAAAGAATTTCATTCTGCAACCAATTATGCACAATTATTATGTACGTTATTTTATAATGCCCCTGTATATTTTCAGGTTGGTTTGGTACCAATTATAAGTTGGTTATCCTGCAAACTTCCATGTTCATCACTGAGCATGTGCAGCATTGAATTATTCATTTATTAATTTATCACATAAAATGTACCTGTATGTAGATGCAACATATAATTTTCAGTGTATGTAATAACGAACCAATTCATTATAAATAATCTATTTCTGTACAGTATAATTTTATCTGTAAAAACAATGTTACAGAAAATTGTATTTCGAATTTGGCGCTCTTTTCTGTGTTGGCATTTCACTTGTTTGGCTCGTGGTGCGCCTGCGTACATTGATGCTGTTCGGGCGTATTGCAAGCAGACGCCATTTGTCAGTGACTAAACAGCAGCAAAGAGTGAGTATAATTTTCAGTGATTAACCTCGTAATTGCGTTTATTTCAGCATTTTTCTATGTATCTGATTGTTGTACGATTTCTGGGCCAGGCTTGGCAAACGCCGGTTTTCCGGCCGCGTTTCCTACATGCATGATAACTGAAATTTATTGGCATCCTCTGCAGCGTTACCAGACGCCATGTTTTCCGGTATAGAGTTTCTCTTTATCAGTGAATAAATTAAATCGTACACTTCTGGAAATATCCCCCTATTGTTATAAGCCGAATAAAATCGCTGACACGTAGGAATCATTCTCCACACGGTTTACTTTTAAGTTTCGTTCTAGCAATTTTAGGTTGATTTTATTTAATTAATCGATTCGAGAAAGCGGATCAATTTTTATCCAATTAGCGCCCACAGTAGGTGTAAAACAGCTCCAATCCAATGCCCACAAATTGGTTTCAAGGTCTACCGCTTTAATTAAAAATATTTTGATTACACCATTTTGACACTAGATGGTGGGGATACATAAATTGGGATAAAAAATTCAAGGAAAACAAAAGCCACCCACATACCCAGCAATCTCGTCTAAACGTTGCACTTTGCTTTACAGAACAAACCCTACGGAATAGGGGACGTTTTTCGTTGCATGACTCCAGTATGGAGTCGATGAACTTGGAATTGGTGGCGAATGCTACGAATTACCACGGGCAACAGTTTCAGAAGATATGGGAGAGTGAGCGTGGCGACCAGGAGGTGTCTAAAGTCCGGGACTTAGATTTCGAAGTTTACAACCGGAGGAACAAGCACTTGTCTTTTCAAGACCGCGGTAAACGCTTGAAGCTCCAACAGTTTGTCGCCAAGAAGGCCGATATTCTGTTCACGAAGGAGAACCTCGAGAGGACCGAAGCCCCAGAGGACACTGTCATTACCGAGGACACTTACGCCATAATGCCGTCCCTCGAGACATACATGAATGTCGATAAGCAGAGTAGACTGAAGTATTTCCGGGATGTAAGATTAATTTTTATTTATATCTTATAATATTGGATTCATACATTTTATTGAATTAGGCTAAAGCCAAATTTGTCTTCAAAAATATTCTATTTTGCTCAGAAAACTTACCTATAACTAGTGCACAAACATATTTGTGCACTAATACAGTAATACATTTTTAACACCGGGCAAACGCCAAGTCTTAACTTGCATTCATAACAGTCGTTTTACCTTTGATTTTCCCCTTTTGTCAAATAAGTTTCACAATTGGCCAAATAACTATCCACTTAATCAAATGTCAAGAGATTGCACATTAGATTACATTGGTTTTTTTCAAATCATTTTCACTTTGCATCAGATGCTTTACCCATATTTATACGACATATTACATATAAATATGGGAAAATCATTTGGCAAGAGAAAGTGATTTGACAAAAATTTAATGTAATTTGCCATATCTCTTGACATTTGAAAAGTGAAAAGTTGTGTGAAACACAATTGACAAATGGAGAAAAGCAAAAGAAAAAAGATTGTAAATACACATAAAAAAGGATTGGGACAGTGAGAATCGAGTTTTGCGGTGTTTGACCCATAAGATTACCTGACAGTGTCTGTGTGACATGTCCGTATTTTAAAATTTTTGTTGCACTAAAACGTTTTGGCAATATCATTGCGATTTGTCTTATTACAACTTGAAACAGTCTCAGCCTGCAGTTATTCATATTTCTTTTCCCCCATCTAGAATGTGAAGATCGGGGACCTTATATTAGGAACGATTGTTAGCAAGACTCAATCGGGAATGATGCTTAAGGTCCTCTGCACCACGGGAGTGGGTGTTGCTGTTCATTATGTGGCTGATATAAACGTCAAGGTATGAGAACGTCTTTATGGCTCGTCATGCAAAATATGACTCGTAGATGTTGAAATGCAGCGATAAAAGTAGTGCACATAAAATGGGTTTTGTAATTCATTTTTGGTTTAGTTTCTAATCTTCTTGCAAGTATGTCTTTTCTTCAGATAACTGTCCCGTCTGTGGAAAGACTGGACATTAAAATTTTTCTTATTCAATTTCAAATTTTAATGCATATCAATGATATAATAGTCCATACTTATGTTTTACATAAATACTGGCTAAAGTTAAAAGTAGTACCCTCCCATATGTTAAATCCATGGAAAATTCACTTGCCATTTACCTTCTGGCATAAAATAATCTATCTTATGCTGCTGCCTGCCAATATTTCAGTTTTTTCTGCTGTATGATATTAAACTGTTGGGAATTGTATCCTTCGCTGTCGCCTATCAATATTTCAGATTTCTTTGGCGGGAAGACCTTGAAAATTTGTTATGGTTGCATAAACAGGGCTCATTGTGTTGCAAATTTATTTACTGACTTGACTAGGATTAAGCTGTTTTTAAATTTCGGTTATCATTCATGATGCAATGCAGTGTTGCTAGTGGTGTAATACCGGTTTTGCTTGTTAACTGTTTGCTGTATTCTATGTGTCCGTTTTTCTATTCTGAAATATTCATGTTTCGCTTGTTTTATTTGCTTTTCCACAGATTGCAATTTCATAGAATTACTATACCTACCTCATTATTCGTGTGTCATATCAGAGGATCAGAAGCGGATACAACCATTTTAAAGCCCCACCAAGTTTTTCAGTACATATCACCCATCTTTTCGTTAGGTCATGATTTTCTACTGCAGAACTATGTGTTTTTGTATGTTTCTTTCTAGTCCTTCGTGACCCACCACAAATGGTCGTGTCATCGTACAATTAAAATCAACTAGATGTCTGCAGCCTGAGCCAGTAGAAATATTCATAATAAGCATGTCCAACCTTTTCAGCTTAGGTTTGCCAGGAAAAAAATATAAACAAATTTTACTTAAAAGCCTAATAATTGTTTGCTTTTTTTGTAATAAGTACTATCGTTAGGTGTACTCCTATATATTGAAGATTATCCATTGGATGTGTGCAATTGATTGGTCAATTACCATGAATCAATATTTTATATACATCCAAAAACTTTTTGGTACTACTTCATCAAACCATTGTTTTTGCTTCATAATCAATTCCCTGCTTGAATCACAAAATAGCAAAAGGAACTTTGTTTTTCGTACAAAATGTACATCGCCTTGGAAACAAAATGTCACAATTGGCATTTGAATAAATATTTGATCTAACATTCATGATGAAGCCAAAATTGCACGAAACTTCAAAACAGGTAAATTATTTACACAGTTAATCGTTGGTGTACTATGATGCAACTTTGCTTGCAGTTTACCTTGTAACTTAAACTACTTCTCGTTAGTTGAATGACCAATTTTTGCTACCATCTCCAATTTCCAGTACTGTTTGTACGAAAGTGAGCTTTAATGTAAACACCATTTACAACTGAAACATATGAATGTGGGTAGTTCTTCACTACGATTCTTGAAATGTGTAAATACAGTCTGCTTTTATCGCTTCATTTTAGGATCAAATTTATACAATATTAATGCAGCTATGTAGTCAATGTTGCATTATTAACAGTTTTGTTTTGTTTTTATTTAGGCATTTTGTCCTGTGGCGAACATTATACCAGCTGTCGACCGAAAGGGCGTAAGCCGCAGCTACATGATGAATGATTCAGTTTGTTGTGAAGTGCTTGAGGTAATTGCGGACACTGATAAGATTATGTGCGGAATGAAAGGCACAACAAGACAACCGTCTGATCCCGAACACCGACCACCACTGGGACTGATTGGTGCAGATGATTTTCCGCTTGCCTACAAGTAAGAAAACCCCACATTTTACATACGACTAGGCCTTTTTATAGTATTGCCATTTCATTTCTGTTACAATGACCAGTTTGTTTGAATGCCTTTGAATTGCGGTGTGATTGGGCATCTCTTCACTTTTCATGATGAGTAATTTCCCTTGTTATCAAGAAGTGCACATATTTGGATATTGGAAACAATTGAAGAAAGGTGTAAATAAGGACTCTTGTATAAAATTGTTTTTATCCGTAGGTGACTTACATAAAATATGCTAAAGTAAGATTTGTGAGTTACTCTTACAGACAAATATTCTCATAATGTTAAAACATGCCTGTCAGTATCTAAAACAAAACGAACCGAAACTAAGTGTTTGCACAAGTGTAGCACCATTGGGTTCTAAACAAAAGATAATTGCACCGACATATAACATCCCTTGTGCATTTTATAATTTTATTCCCACGAAGAAACAGGTGAGGCAATGATTTTTAAGTCAAGATGGACTATATTACAAATAATTTTTAATTGTGTTTCCATATTTTTAAAGTTATGCATATTTTTCACAGTACTGACGAAATCCTGAATTATAACATAAAGTAGATAAATATATCAAGCCTTGGACAAATAATTTATTCTTAATAAGACAGGAGGTTTCATATAATATACAATTAAAAGTACGTGATTTTATCTACAACAGATTAATTTAAAAATAATGGATATAAAACTTTAATTTATTTTAATTTTGGTATGTATACTTATTAAAATGAAGTTTGCAAGAATTATTTGTTTGTGAATCTGAGTGACAAAATAAGAACTGGAAGATAAAAAGTGTCCCCTATGACCAGAGTAAACACATTGGACAAACAACACAAGATACGTGCAACCATGAAATGGATATGTAAGATAATACAGATGAAATGATAACACAATGTGACAAACAGCAGATAACATTTGTGGCTATAGTACTAGGGAGAGCACTGGATTCACAAATACTTTCTAGGTTTCATACTTTCATAAGAATATTCAGTTTAAGTTTTTTTGCCACTCTCTTTACGGCAAAATATAATACGCTTGCTTGTTATTTGTGGTTACAGGAAAGCACTAGAATACAAAAACGAATCCTATGACACTGTTCTTGAGAAGAGTGTTGGCTTCAACAATCCCAACAATATTACATACTTGTCATCCCAATTGGGAATTGACATGCACTGTTCTAACATGACAGTTTTAAGGTACCTATGCAACAACCACAACCCAAAAGACATATAATTATAACTGTTTTATATTCCAAATAGAACGAGATTTCCGGAGAGTGAATACGCCAGCGAGCTGCGACAACAACAGGCAAGTAAGTGGGCGTACAGCAATGTCGCTGATGGAATTGATCATTTCAAAGCAGGCCGCCACACAGAAGCTTTCCAATGCCTAAACAAAGCCTTGAATATCGATCCAAAAAACGTTGAGGGTTTAGTTGCCAGAGGTGCACTTTACGCCAATAGCGGCAACTTTCAGAAGGCAATTGAAGACTTTGAAACCGCACTCAAACTGAATCCTAACCATGCCAACGCTCGTAAGTATATGGGTGAAACCTTAGTCGCTTTAGGAAGGAGTTACGAGGAGGAAAACAAATTCGAGGAAGCCAAGAAGGCTTATCAGAGTTGTCTCACAATCATACCTTTCCACGAAGAGGCACAGAACAGTCTGGAATTTTTAAAGAGCAAAGCCCAGCCGGCCAAGAATTTGATAGAGCCTGCCGAATTGCTATTACCATCGTTGAATGCCAGCAAGCCTCCAGGTGATGTTAACGACACACTCAAGCAGCTGTTAAAAAGTGAAGAGGAAGAGAAAAAGGACAAGAAGAAGAAGAAAAAGGGAAAGAAGCGAAAGAGCAGGAGAAGATCCAGTTCTACATCAAGTTCTAGTTCATCTGGGAGCAATGAGAGCTCAAGCAGCTCTTCGTCCAGCAGCAGCGATTCCAGTTCCAGCTCTGGTGATTCGGACTTTAAGAAGCGTAAGAAGCACAGGTCTAGGTCAAGGCGCGAGAAGCAGAGTTCCCTGTCACCACTGAGTAAACGGATGGCAATGATGGATCCAGCCCATGATACCCCTACTAATTATCAATTCAATAAGCCCGCAACATCCAGCTCATTAGAGTTTTCACTGGAACGTCCCAAATCGGACACTGAAAGTTACGAAGCTAAGCTAAGGGCATTCTTAGAACATACAAAGGGAGATGCAGACTACGAGGATAAGGTAAGGAAATTTTTAGAGGAGAGCTCCAAATGGAAGAAGGACAGGAAGGATGACAAGAAGAAGAAGAAAAAGAAAGATAAGAAATCCAAGAAGGAAAGCAAAAAGAAACGTAAGGATAAAAAGTTAAAGAGAAAATTGGATGAATATGAGTTGCGGGATGCCCTGAAAAAAGAGCTTGGCATTAAGGATAAAAGGAGCAGTAAGAAACATGGACATTCAGATGATGAAGATTACTTTTTACAGAAAGTTGGATATAGTAAAAGGTAATAACAAATTACCTTTGTTTTACATACTTTATATTAACCTCCCAATTTTAGATTTTTGGACAGCTTGCCTGATCTGGACGAGTTAGAATCTAAACTAAATGCATATTATGCTTTAGAAAAAGAAACCAAGAGGTAAGTAAATCACTCCATTATACACCAGAACACTTTACTATAACTATTATCTCATTGTTTTAGAAGTGGCAGTGACATGAGCGAGAGTCCAAAACGCTCTTTGGGTTCCCCGTCGCCTACAAGAGAGCAGAAAGCAAGACAGGCCGTTGCCGAAGCAGCCGCTTCAGTCTCTGCTAGTGGTGCACCAGCAAAGTGGAAAATGCAGATTGGCAGTGCATCTACCAGCACTTCCAGATTTAAGCGCAAGAATGATAGGGACGATTGGCAAGACGAGCAGATCCATGAGCCGCACGACAAGAACGGTGACCATCATGTCCAGGAATCTCCAAAGAAACCGCCACCTTTGCCGCCGCTACCGGCCGAGAAAAATATATCTGTACGAAAGGCTATGGCGCTGACCGAAACTAAGCCGAAGAAGATGCCGGATCCGGAACCTTCAAAGAAGAAACAACCGCTCCTGCCGAAGGCCAATCCAATTCCACAAGGTCAAGTTGTGTTGGATAAATTTGGTAACTTCCGATTAGTTACACCTCCCAAAAATATTCCACCATTACCACCCGGTGCTCCTCCGAAGGGATATGGTAAGGAATGTATGTTTCGAAGTTTTTATTAAAGTACATTCTTTAATTTGAGGTTGGTGATTTTGGTGTTTTGTGTAAATGGTGTAATACAATCATGTTTTGCAAATTGACAGTTAAGTTCACAAATTTGATTATTCAATTTTTCTTTTGAGTTTTTTTGTTTTTTTTTTAATTCTTTGTATATAACCTATGATATTTAAGCTTTAAATTCATGTTCATGTATAAATTTTGTCAAAGATTATATGCGCGCTAATGTAACTGTCAGTTTAGTTATCATAGGAAATATATGTTTTTACTTTATTGTAGCACCACCAAATAATCGAAAAAGTATTTTGTGCCACAGTAATTTTCAGTGGGGTTTTGAAATCTCATGTTAATTTTTTCACGATTTTATCAATTTGTTTGATTGCACTCCATTGAGAATCACGAGCATTCATTTGGGAGATGTATTTCATTATTTGCTCTAGCTTGATGTTGAGTGTCATTGTGGTTGAATGGGAGTTTTGTTTCAGATGGAAGAGGTAAGCCCCCAGAGCCACCAGGCAGGCCACGGTCAGACAGCAGATCGCCTCGTAGAAGCCGAACCCATTCACGAGGGAAATATAGTAGGTCTAGGTCAAGCACTGGCTCACGTTCTCGGTCAAGGAGCTACCGCAGCCGATCCAGGTCGTATTACAGTCGATCTCGATCTCGTTCTGGTTCCTATTATTCACGTAGTAGGTCGCGCTCGAGATCGTACTCTGGTGACAGGCGTAGGCATCGCCGAGGTGGTTTCCGTGGTAGATTTAATGATAGAGGAACATATTACAAGCCAAGATTCCAAAATCCCAGAAATAACTATCAAAGAGGCGGTCGTGGTGGTGCTTATTACAACAGAGACAGATACAACGACAGGGACTATAGGGGCGGACGAGGAGGAAGATTCTTCAACAGAGGACGCCGACCTAGAGGCAGATTCCAGAGAGGAGGTGGCTACAGGGACTACAGGGACCGGCGTTATGACAGAAGCAGATCAAGAGACCGTAGTAGGTCATACAGCGGAAGTAGAGATAGAGATTCTCCAGTTGATCGCGAGCCCATGAAGAAGGTACCGTAGTTGTTTACTGTGTATGTGTGAATAATAATCATAATTTACAATGATTACTAAATATATTGTATTGCAATCAATTATAAAAATGGTGAAGGGATGTTTAAAAAAAATTAGCATTTGTTTATTGTTACTTGAAAGACATATAAAAAATGTAAATCAATGAATGTTTAGTTATTTTCCATTTACGCTATATCTTAATCGTCATTTTTGCTAGGTGCAAGAAGAAAAGGAGAAGGTCAATAAGTATTTGGATAATGAAAGCACTGAACCCATTAGACACGAAGGCCCACTCTCCGAAGGTGAAGACCGGGATGATTACAGCAGTGAAAAGTACGTAGATAGAGAAGCCTACGATGGTAAGTGGGCTGATAAAGATGAGGGTGGCGGCGGTGACAGTAAAAATGTAACCAGTGAAATCCCTTCTGAAACAAACATAGAGGAAATGGATAAATTCCTTTCCAAAGTAAAGAAAGATAAAAAGGAGGAGATGCTTGAGAGAAATAAGGACATTCTCAAGCCGAAAGCTTAGTGAGTTGGTTAATTAGAGAAAGTAAGTTTTGTTGTTTTAAAAACCTTTTAAAGATTCATTAAGTATTTAGAGCAAATGATTCCTTCTCAGTTTACTCTTTTTATATCGATGTATATTATATAATCTTTTTCATCGGTTTTCAACATCTAAGTTGCATTAATGTTTTTAAAATTACCCTCCATAGATTATTACACTGTAGATTTAGTGTGTAGATTTTACTGAAAGTGTAATTGCCATTTATTAAAATAAATGAACAATTCTGTACAATTACAAGTGGATTTCGTTTCAAAGACCTCGTCAAATCCTAAATTCCATGACAACCTTCTCAATTTTAAAATCCTTATTTTTGCATATTCTTTAATCAAATTTACCCATTTCCAATATGTAACTGGATCTTGAATACAAATAATTTACTTGCCGTATTCTTGTTTCAAATTGGTTCAGCATAACTACTTGATAATCATAAGTTATCATTTGTAGGGCATGTCAGAAGTCATCAGTAGGGGGTGCCGATTGTTCAAATTCTTCGGATCTCCAGAAGAAGGTGCGATCTTGAATGTTTCAAGGTGAAACGTGATGCCCTGTACAAAACGGAACTGTCTGGGTCACATCGTGCTGATATATAGTTTGGCGTTTTTCAAGTTGAATGTATAAAACATTGAATCAGTGTAGCGGAAAGTAATGATATTCTTCTATATTATGTCTTATTTTCTTGATTATATGTTTTTTTTCTATTTAGACTAGTGTGTATAAAAACTGCAATCATGTGCAGTTTAGTTAAAATAATTTGTGTTGCGTTTCATTAGGATTTTAATACTTATATTTATATGTATTTAATCAGTCACGCATGTTTTTTCTTTTCTATTAAATTGTACAATTACATTTATAATCTTGTAAAATAAGAAAATCGTAAAAAATTGAGTTTATTTGAATTGAATCCAAAAACACCATTAATCTGATTTGACAGCAGGAAAAAATAATACGACTGTCAATTGATGGTTCCATGGCCTGAGGAATTTGCAGTATAAATGTTGCCGAATATATTTATAAGATCGACAAACAACATTATTTTACAATCCCGAATGGTATCGCTGATTACCAATAACTAATGCACAACTGCTGAAGAGTTGGTTTAAATCGAAATGGTTTGATTATAAAAACATTGAAAAAAACTAAACTAAAACTATTTGCATACTTTATCTTAAATATAATGTTTGACTAAAAGAGAAATGCATAATGTTGATCCTTTTCAGGCCTGATTAAATTATCATATAAACACTGCTGTATGACGGAGAGTACCTATAGTATCATTTTTAGTCATTAATATTGTGCAGATATTGATCATTAAAACATGACTATAGCAACAATCATGATAGTTACAGTCTTTATTCACTATCGACCAGAGGTCTTTCTGCTTTTACAGTAATAGTTTAAATTATATATATGTAGTTTGATGTATCAAATACTAAAATTAATAATTAATTCAAGTTAAAAATATTAATATAATATAAGAGGTAACGAAAATAACTGATATGTGTATATTTGGTCGCCTATATAGTCGATGTGTTCAAGCGATGCCAGCGCAGAAAGTAGTGAACTAAATAGCTATACTTATAACTAAATCAGTTAAAGTCTAACCAAGTTTACATGAACTCGAGTGAAAAACAGCTTACGACTCCCGAAATACCCCCCAAAAAGGACTCCCAGTAATTGTAAGTTGCATATAAGTATTACATTTATCACATCTAAATTATGACTTAGATGTACCACAGCGAGTTTATTTACTAGTCACATATTCTGGTCACTCGGTATACGAAAATATGCTAACCCCGTTATAAAAATAATAAACAGCCTTAGCATGGCCGTATTGGCGTCAGTTATCTATCTTATTTATTAATAAATGCGATATTTGTCTGCATCATATGAGTTTTCAGTTCAACCGGTAGTATTCATATTTGAGTAGCGTCCATGCAAAAGCACATATGTCCATAATATGTTCCAAATATGTTAATATTTGATGCTGGTAATATGTCCTGAAATAAATCCGAATTTGATATCGGCTTTGCGCAAAAAAAATCGTGTCCTTAGTATTTTCATAGGAAAATACAACGTCCAAGCATTGGCTAACCTACAAAGAATAAATGTCAAAAAACACAAGCGTTTCTTTAGTGGATATGTGTGGTGTTGTATAGACGCCCCTTATTTAGTTTTGTACATAGTATCATTTTTAGACAATAATATTGTGCAGATAATAATTTATTATAACACAAAAGTTCGCTTAAATGAAGGCAACCAAATGTACCTTGTTCAAAATCAAAGTAGTCGAATGTGTACATTTAATTGCCTAGATTTAAGCGAATTTTTAATTGTGTTACAAATCGATATCTACACAATATTGCTGACTAAAAATGGTGTTGCATATAGTTCAAAACGCGCCCCATCATCCCCATGTAATCGGTTTCTCAAAATATTATAGTTTAAATTATAGGTACACCTAGGTGTATAAAGTTCACCAGTTTCTGCGCTGGCGTCGCCGTCACAATGACTATATAGACAACCAAGTATACACATACACATATGAATGGTTTTGGTTACATGTTGGTATATTTACATATTATGATTGATTAACAATCATATAATTATGATTGTTTTTAAAGAACCACATTATAATTTAAGTATTTGAATTATCTCAAGATGATTTGGTTTATAGACATTTCTATGTTTGACCAAGAAGAAGAATTCGTAGAATTTTGTTGAATTTTCAGAAATTGCATTGCATTTTCATGCAATTATCGTAAATCTTTTGGTTTCTGACATTTATGATTTCGTCTGAATTTCAAATTGTCAAATGTTACAATATTTTCCAGAAAATTATGATGAATTTGTAGAATATTAAATAGTATATTATGCAACGAGGATTTAATAGCCATTAATTGCGAGTTGCATACACTATTTTTTCTACGACAAAGCATGAAAAGTGGTAATTGTCAAAATTGATTAAAAGTAAATATACAACACAATAATTTTAATATATTTACCAATATGTTTTCTACGACACAGCATAAAAATTAAGAATAAAATTTGGCAACTATTAAAATTCATTAAACTTATATAATATTATATTGACATTCAACATAATTTTAATTTAAATGCAAAAGATTTTATTTAAAAAGCAACAATTTATTAAGAATACGAATCACCAATTCCCCATGCACATAGCTTTTTACATAAACTTGTATCTTAATGAACAATTTGTATCTGATTGACTATCATTTAGGTACAGGTAGCAAATGTTTAATATATCAATTAAAGTGTAGGAGTAGAAAAAACTTCATTTAGTTTCAGACATTTACATTTCGTCGTTCGTCAGAAAAAGTACTAATCGATAATGGTAGATTTGGACAACATTTGTCGAATATTCAGGAAATTTCGTTGCATTTTCATGCAATTGTCCAAGATTATTTTAGTTTTAAGACATTTCTATATCGTTGTTAGTCTAAATTTCACTAATTTGAACTAATTCTGTTATTTTTTCATTGGGTTTCGTCAGAGAGCATTAGTTGAGGGTCGAATTTTCGCAATATTTTGTTGAATTATCGTAAAATTTGTGAAATTTCAACGTAAAAACTGCTAGCGCGGGCAAACCTCACAAGTCCTCGGTAGTATAGTGGTAAGTATCCCCGCCTGTCACGCGGGAGACCGGGGTTCGATTCCCCGCCGGGGAGGACACTTTTTATTATATTGCTAACTATAAATAAAAGAAATAAACAAATAATAAACAAATAACAAGTTACATTTTTTGCTAAATCCACCTAAGACGCACTTTCTTACGAACGTCTTCTAGACAGCGGCGCGTTATGGCTTTTTATGGGGTCCTGGGCAAAATTATATTTGGCCCCTCCCCCATATAATTTTTCTTTATTGCAATAATAATAAACAATATCAATTAAAGTAATAAATATATTTTCCAGATTTGTTTTTATAACAAAATAAAAATATTGATTAAGGGCCCTAACCGGGGCTTCTCTGGCCTTGGGGGGGCCGGGAAAATTCCGAATTTCTCCCTAGAATAACGTGACACTGCTTCTAGGATAAATTAGATTATAATAGGTTAGCTTAGGTTAGCATAAGTTAATGTTGTGATGTAATAATCTACATGAAATTACGTTTACTTTTTTTTCACACACTTTATTTATATATTGAAAAAATAATGCGTATATTAGGAAGCGGATAAAAGAAACGCATTGATAATATTAGACAAAGATGTATATATGTCTTGAATCCAATATACAGGGTGTCTCTAAATTATGTGGACATGGCTTAACCACAGATTACTGGGAGCAAAAGAAGACGATTTAACAAAACTTATCTGTATACAAATGCGTTTGGTTTGGCCAGTATTCAGCTTCAAAGTAAATTAGAAAAAAAAACAAAATTTGTTTATAAAAAGAGAACGTTTACATTGATTTGGATGTTGTTTGGTATGACACTTTATACGGGTATAACTCATATTTTGACATAATATTGTAAATTATCAGTAGACCGGTTGTGTATAAAACAAGTGAGGCCCAATATTAATACATTCATATTTTTTAATGACAATTGACAATTGCATGTAATTGCAATTGATAGTGCATACATCGAGCTTAGACTCATTTGACACTGCTGAGCTTCCCACCAGGCCTGTATTCCGCAACCATTATCCGACACTCGAGTATCCGGAATCCGGAAGATATTATCCGAATCCTTATAGCACGAATAGTGGCATACACATGATTTGAACCCGGGGCCCTTTGGGCCCTAGAGTGACCATACCACCACATTTGTTTTCATAGAATTCAAGCGAATTTTAATTAATATGGTAGATTGGGGGGCGCGAGCCCCTCCTAAACAGCGTAACATGCAATTGTTCCGCACAATCTATTAATAAAAGTATCGGCCTTTGGTGCGTTCCTTGGATGCGGGGGTGTCGATAAGGGCGCCCCCGTTTTATTTGATGGCGAGTACACGATTGTTCGACTGCACTGACTGCCATTGTCGGGGCACGTCTTTTCTATATGAATGTAGACACCCGTGGATTCACACAATGGCTATTCACTATTTAATCGCACCGGCCTATATTGTGAAGTAGTCGATATAAAACTATTCCAGTATCGATATCGAGGGGGTTAGGGGGGCGGAGGGCCCCCGAATCGCTCTCGGGACAATGTACACTCCCGTATAATAAACTTTTAATCCGCGAGGAGGAAAGCGCCACTCCGACAAAGGAAGGCGCGATTTTATTGCTTTTTGTTTCGCGATTGTATTTTGTCTGCGCCGGGCATTGTTGTGTGTGCGTCGAATTTCGTATGTATTCTCCATGAAAGGAACAGGTGTATATGGGATTTCTCGCGTGGCAAAGGAAACCGGAAAGATTTCTATAATACTTTTCCTATCGGGCGGTGCGCTCGTATGAATACGCTTCATACACACACACATACACGTACTCACCCACACACACCCACACATACACACAATCACACATTTACAGCTCGGATCTCGGATTTAATGCTTCAATGTTCAAGTTCTATTTTTCATTCAAATTTTATTTTTATACTGTACATGTACAGGGTGTCCCATGCAAGTCGTTGGTTAAAAGGGTTCCTGATGATATAAACACAAACTTAGATCATCGTGATCTCCAAAACTAAAATACGTATATCACTTCCAGTTCTACTCGAAGTACCCATCAACTTTGTTATTTTACATCGAACACTCTGTATATATTTACATATTCAGATTGCTATTCTTGGGCGCTTTTTATAGAACACACTATATACAAGATGATCTATAAGTGCGGTGACAAACTATGCCAAATGAAAAGTGATGTAATTCTCAGAAGAAAAGTTAAATGAACATAGATCCGATTAATTTTAGTGAGGGAGGAGGATGAGTGATTACTAGAAATGGTCAGAGATGGTTAGAGATAATGAGAGATGGTCACAGATTGCCAGAGATGGTCAGAGATAGTGAGAGATGGTCAGAGTTGGTTAGAGATAGTGAGAGATGGTCAGAGATGGTCAGAGATGATCAGAGATGGTGAGAGATGGTCACAGATGGCCAGAGATGGTCAGAGATAGTGAGAGATGGCCAGAGTTGGTCAGAGATAGCGAGAGATGGTCACATATGGCCAGATATGGTCAGAGATAGTAACAGATGGTCAGAGTTGGTCAGAGATAGTGAGAGATGGTCAGAGATGGTCAGAGATGGTCAGAGATAGTGAGAGATGGTCAGATATCGTCAGATATGCTCATATTTGCTCGCTGCAAATCCACATGCAATAACAATACACCGTTTTTAACAACGTTTCAGTACATGTCAATGTTTCTATCATTAAGGGCTTGTAACTCATTAACAAAGATATATCGGTACTATGTTCATTAAACTTTTTCTCAGAATTACACGATTCATCTGCCAAAATTTGAAACCGACCCACAGTGGGACAAAGTCGACTTTTAGGGGAACAAAATTCTGAAACTCGGTATATGCACTTGAGACCCAAAATCTTAAAAAATCACAGCATAAGTCTATACAGGGTTATGCAAAACTGATACTGCAACGTCACACACTTTCTTATCATTGAAAATTAAAAAAATATATATAAGATACCAAATTTGCTTCAAATTTTACAGGGTCATACAAAACTGATACTGCAAAATTCGGAAACTCGGTATATGCACTTGAGGGCTTAAGACTCAAAACCTTAAAAGTTGACAATTTAAGTTAAATTTTTCTGGAAATACAATGGCGATATTAAATAATCAAATGAAACCTGTGCTGACGAGATATTCAGGAAATTCCTACTTTTTTCTGGCACACTCTGTATATTTTAGTATGTTTTTATTATACTCGTGATAGTACTAATAAAAGTGTCCCTTACACTTATTGCCTTATTTGTGCAACTAACAAACATTTATAACCATTTATTGCTTTTGTTTATTAAGAACAAAAAAGCGTCTAATGAAAGAAAAAACGGAATTGCAATTTTAACAACTAGAAAGAATAATTACTGAGATCTAGTCAAAGTTTTAAAACATTTGACTCTGATACATAATTTTTCATGTATCAGAAGAAAAAAAAAACAATAACAAATAGTAGTAACATATTTAACCTAATTAATTTATTGTAGGGAGCGAGGATTGGTGGGCCACCCTGTATATATTAAGTATATTAAGGTTTTATCCATAAATTACCAGTTATATATTTAAGGTTGTTATATTTAGTACTTACTGGTAGAAAATTTATTTTTATTTTATTTTATGATTTATTTGTTTTATTTCGCCTGACTAGTTTCGGTTATATACAACTATAATCAGAGGCATCTACGAAGAATACAATACATTAATTAGGTTAAATATATTACTACTATGTTTTATGGTGTTCTTCTTCTGATACATAAAAAAATATATATCAGAGTGAAATGTATTAAAACTTTGACAAGATTTTTATTTTTTCTACACTCAGATGCAAAAAAACCGGGTCATTGGGTCGTTGTTTGCAAAAAACTCATTTCTTTAAATTTTGATGTTGGTATAGTCCTTAGAATAAAAATTTTAGTGTTTTACAATCAAAGAGACCATCAGGATGTAGAAAAAAACAACATATGATACTTATCAGTTTATTTAATAAGCGAAAATAACATTTAAAGCTATGCGTTCTTCACTACCTATTGCTCATTCGGCATTATGCATAGAGGATCAAGGTGGCTACTGGGTTTTGACTTGTTTGTTTTCGATTAACTGTCATTTTCATTTATTATTCTCTGTTAAGTTTATTTTGCACAAATGCATTTTTTTTTTCGTGTATACGTACATTATCGTTTTCGCTTATTAATGTTCATTAAATAAATAATAAGTACCATATGTTTTGCAAACAATAACCCAATGACCCGTTTTCTTTGCATCTGAGTGTAGTTGTTAAAATTTTCCATTCAGTTTTTTTTTCATTGGACGCTTTTTTTTGTTTTTAGCAAAATAAATAAAAGCAATAAATGATTATAAATGTTTGTTATTTGCAAAATTAAGGAAATAAGTGTAAGGGACACTTTTATTAGGACTATTACGAGTATAATAAAAACATATTAAAATATAGAGTGTGCCAGAAAAAAGTAGGAATTTCCTGAATATTTAATCAACACAGGTTTCATTTGATTTTTTTATATCGCCATTTATTTCCAGTAAAATTTGAAGCAAATTTGGTATCTTATATATATATATTTAATTTTCAATGATAAGAAAGTTTGTGACGCTGCAGTATCAGGTTTGCATGACCCTGTATAGACTTACGTTGTCATTTTTTTAAGATTTTGGGTCTCAAGTGCATATACCGAGTTTCAGAATTTTGCAGTATCAGTTTTGCATGACCCTGTATACAGGGTGTCTACGCTAAACCGTTCGTTAAAAGTTTACGGGGTTGCCGTTGTCCTAAAAATTTCAAAAAAATCCTCGTCACGCGGTTGAATCAGTTATCAGTTATCAGTTATCAGTTATCAGTTTGATTTCTGTAATACTTTATTCTAAATAGTTTAATTATTTGACAGTTGCATTACAATGGCGACAAAACAAAAACATATCACACGCCTACTAAAGTGCACTTGTGACTTGCAAAATTATACCCTGCAGAAATGCGACGAAAAAGTAATCCTCGAAATATTTCAAAAAATACTTGCTTTAGGAGTATGGTTGTATTATACTTTTTTGTAGTAAATTTTTCTCCCTATCGTGCTATGCAATAAAAAATGGGTCATTCCATTTAAAAAAAATGAATTACAGGATATTTAAGAGGGCACTTAGATATTGACATTTTATGAACACTTATTATCAAAATTGACAGTTTCCAATTATGTCACTCATAGAGGCATCCTCTATCTATAATTAGGAATTTAATTCATAATTTTATCTTATTCCTAAGAGAAGTTATAGACAGATTTCAGGCTACCTTTTAGAGGTCAAAATTTTAGAAAACATTTTTTTTCTTGAAAACTAGAAGAGATAAGTGTACATATGTTCTTAGAAAATATGTTCCAATTTAAGCGAGGAATTCAAAAATATAATAATATATGTGGTGTTCCATTTAAAATAAGAAAGTTGGTGCTACTTCCGGTGGAACCGGAAGTGATAGAAACTTGAAAATATTTCACATGAGGACAACTGATCCAACCGTGTAACGAGGATTTTTTTGAAATTTTTTGTACAACGCAACCCCGTAAACTTTTAACGAACGGTTTAGCGTAGACACCCTGTAGACTTACGTCGTCATTTTTTAAGATTTTGGGTCTCAAGTGCATATACCGAGTTTCAGAATTGTGCAGTATCAGTTTTGCATGACCCTGTAAAATTTGAAGCAAATTTGATATCTTATATATTTATTTCATCTTCAATAATAAGAAAGTTTGTGACACTGCAGTATCAGTTTTGCATGACCTTGTATAGACTTACATTGTCATCTTTTAAGGTTTTGAGCCTCAAACCCTCAAGTGCATATACCGAGTTTCAGAATTTTGTCCCCGTAAAAGTCGACTTCGTCCCAATGTGCGACTTTTAAAATCGGTAGTCCTGAATGACCCTGTATATACAAGGTGATTCAGGACATATGAGCCAAACAGTCATTAAATGGAAAAATCCAAGATTAAAAAATTGAATGGGGGTACAACCTCTATACAGGGTGATTCGGGACATGAGTACCAAACGATATCAAATGATGGGGAACTTCAAGGTTAATAAAAAAGTTTATATCAAGATCTATCCGTTCTGTTTGTGCTTTAACAAAAAAATAGTGTCGGGACACTACAATATCCAGTGTGGACACACCAGACACTCGTATCGCCACACCGCACCAGGACACTGGTCTAGACACTTGAAATTGTTTCTCGAGTGGACGCCGTCAACACTTAGTGTCGACATAAGTGTCGACCGAGTTTCAGAATTTTGCAGTATCAGTTTTGCACGACCCTGTAAAATTTGAAGCTAATTTGGTATCTTATATATTTTTTTAATTTTCAATAATAAGAGAGTTTGTGACACTGCAGTATCAGTTTTGCATGACCTTGTATAGACTTACATTGTCATCTTTTAAAATTTTCAACACTTAGTGTCGACATAAGTGTCGACACTAAGTGTCACCGTTCTCTATCTCTATCTCTATCTCTTGTCGTTTATTAGATTCTCATGAGCACGATGCGTGGTACACCCTGTATATATTCCACGGATCGTAACGTTGGAATTGAAAAGTGATGAAATTCTGAGAAGAAAAGTTAAACAAACATAGGTCCGATTAATTTTAGTTAAGGAGAAGGATGAATGATTACCAGAAATAGTTAGAGATGATCAGAGATGTCCTGAATCACCCTGTATGGAGGGTGTACCTCCATTCAAATTTTTAATCTTTGGTTTTCATGGCCCAGTAGGCTCACGATTATTTTGTCCCATTTAACGAATTCTCTTATTGTTTACAAGATTCCCATGTTGTGGTACACCCTGTATATGTTCCACGAATCGTAACCTTGGCTGTACGGTTTTTTTAACAATGAATATACATACGACTTGTTTACATGCCTAAATACGTTCAATTCGTCGCAAATTTTGTATGATTAGAAGGTGTTTAAAGGGTGCTGCATTATTAAGGGATGTTTGAGGGCTTATATTATATTAGAAATCGCGAAAGAGTACAAGCAGAAGGAGTTTGATGATAACTTTATTGATATATGGAGTGTGTATGATTTCTATTACAGCCCAAATGAGTGGGACGTAATGAGGGTGTAGGGGGTAGTGGGTACATTAAACCGTTCTTTTATATGCAAAACGAATATAACTATAATCTAAGTTATATGTTCAACTATATGTGTGCAAGTTTTTATAGCGATATCTTATTAATTAACGCCATAAATAATTAAAACGCGTTAGGGGTTGATGTCGCATCCAGGGGGTTGCTCCACAAAATTGGGCATGACAGTACTTTTCGCCATACAATTTAGAACCTAAATGTGTAATTGGGTGCCATTCTGGCAATTAATAAATCCGCAATCATTATTGGAAGTTTGCATAAATCTGTATTTTCATTTCCCATGTAATTATAATATGCAAATTATAAAAAAACGAATCTAAAAATAGCTGCAAATTGCCCGAGGCCATCTTAAGTAACACATTTTGCAGCGTGCGCATCCAATTTTTGCATGCCCCTTCCGCCTCTCCATCCCGCAAGGGCCCAAGATTTAGTAATTCTCGAAATTTCTCAAAGGGAACATGCACTCAACGCCCTCCGAGTTTCCTTTAGGGATAAGGGCTTCGAATGGGACGAATTTTGGGGAATGGGCTGCCGGAAGGTACCTGCACCCGGCACGGGCTTCTTGCGGACGTCCCTACAGGATTTTGCGGGAAAATGGGTTCTCGTCGGTTTTCCGGGTTCGCAAGGATCTGTGACGACATGGTGTCATGGCGGCGAGAACAAGGTCGGAGAGCGAGCGAGGTGAGACTGACGCGAAGCTTGCGGCTGCGCGCACTTGGTGCTTCAGAGGTTAGTCATGATATTAAACTTAGCTATATGATCCGCGTTTTCGTCATAATAATTACATAACGTATCATAGACGTTTATTAATTAATTTCTGCATACTCGATACACATTTGTATCCATATAAACAAGCATTTGCTTGTAAATTAAATTAATAAAATATACATCCCCCTTGAGGGTGCTTCACCCCTCTGGGAACGGTCAACTACGGGGTTATTAATCAAAATATCACAAATTGTTTCATACAAAAGTTGTGTACAATAATGAGTTACATTTCGTAAATGTATTGAAATGTATACAGGGTAGCTCATATGAAAGTTACAAACAAGACTTATGTTTTTTTAAATGGAACACCCTCTACATTTTTGAATTTTTAGATCCTGTGTTACCACAGATAAAAAATTATATACAATTATAGGGGTTGAAGCCTAACCGTTTGCATGTAATTCAGATAGTTACACAAAATTTTATGCAATTTTATTATTTTTTTCTACTCTTATTGATGTAGTCAGTAAGCTAAAATTCGGTTTGTACTTTCATTGATAGTTGACCTTCAATAATAAATTTTTATTTGACACATAACGTACAATATAATACAGGGTGATAAATATTAGCAAACTGCACGATTTGTTCATTTTTTTAAATAGAACACCATATATATTATTTCATAGTATAGAAGTTCATTAAAAAATCTTTCATTTGATATAGGATTTCTTATACCCAAACCTAACAGTTGCGCTAATATTTCGGAATATATTCGTAATTTAAATATTTTCAACATTTATGGTTGTTCCATTTAAAAAAATGAACAAATGGCTTGCAAATATCGATCACCCTGTATGATATCGTTAGTTATGTATCAGATGAATATTTATTATTGAAGGCTAACTATGAGCAAAATTACACACCAATTTAGAGCTCGTTAACTTCATCAATAAGAACAGAAAAAATTAATGAAATTGCATATATTTTTGTATAAAGAAATGTTACAATTTTTTTTGCAATTTTATTAATTTTTTCTACTTTTATTGATGGAGTTAGTAAGCTCTAATTCGGTTTATAGTTTTATTGATTGTTGACTTTCACTAATAAATTTTCATTCGACACATAACGTACTATATCATACAGGGTGATCAATATTCGCAAACTGCACTGTTTGTTATTTTTTTAAACGCAACACCCTATATATTATTTCCTAGTATGGAAGTCCATTACATAATCTTTCATTTGATACAGGATTTCCTATACCCAAACCTAATCATTAATCTAATATTTCGGAATATATTCGTAATTTAAATATTTTCAATATTTCAAATACAGTTGATTGCAAAATAAGTAGGCAACAACAGTTTTCTGTATCTACGTTTTCTCAAAATATTATTGTGTAAATGTGTTTTTTCATAACCCCTATTTCTTTAAAATCTGACTATCTTTCAAAGTTGACATTCAGTTTAAAACTTTTATAAGTTAAGTATTACAATACCTCTTCTAAATGACGAAACCAAAGCTATGAATGATTCAGGAACGGTGTTTCGTGGCTCACCAGTTCACCTAATACTAAATATGTCGATGAAGTCGAATTAATGATACTGACACTTACATGACATTTCTAATATTAAGGTTGTTCAAGCAGCCGAATATTTATTGCCTACTTTTGTTTTCAATCAACTGTATATGGTTGTTCCATTAACAAAATGAACAAATGGTTTGCAAATATCGATCACCCTGTATGATATCGTGAGTTATGTATTATATGAAAATTTATTATTGAGGCTCAACTATGAGTGAAATTAGACACCGATTTAGTGCTGGTTAACTTCATCAATAAGAACAGGAAAAATTAATGAATTTGCATATATTTTTGTATACACAAATGTTACCATTTTTTTGTAATTTTATTAATTTTTTTAATTTTTCTACTTTTATTGATGGAGTTAGTAAGCTCTAATTCGGTTTGTAGTTTTATTGATTGTTGACTTTCACTAATAAATTTTCATTCGACACATAACGTACTATATCATACAGAGTGATCAATATTCGCAAACTGCACTGTTTGTTATTTTTTTAAATGCAACACCCTATATATTATTTCCTAGTATGGAAGTCCATTTCATAATCTTTTATTTGATACAGGATTTTCTATACTTCCTATAATCTGTAATATCTGTAGCCTTTGCAAGATGAATTATTCATATGATGAATTAATTGATGTGATATATGCTATTGGACAGACTGAAAATAATTGTTTGTTAGCATTTACATAGAATCTAGAATTTATGCGCATAAAATAGTCATTTATAGCAATAAAAGTCGTTCAAAGTATTCAAAAATCTTCAAAATCTCACCCATATAATTTGAACGACCTTTATGACTATTTGAATGCTGATGAAGACCCTGAGGATTTTTTTCTTATCTTTAGAGTTTTGTAACATATTTTTCCATATACGTGTACTTCATCCAGAGCCTAATAATTACGACTAATAATTAAGTCTCTTGTAAATACAAAATTGTATTAGATTTATTTTCGCTACAAAAATGTCTAACATATTATTTTTTTATTTCTATAGAAACTCGTTTCATGGCTCACTGCCATTCAATAACATACAATATGTAACACCACCATACCACCCTACATGTGTAACAAATCGTTAGTGCAATTTACTGCCCCCGGAAAATATATATCATTGAATATCTTTAAAAATAAAAAAGTTATAGCTGGTTCAAAATTAATTTACAATAATTTTATCTCCCAGACAAGCATTATTTAATGATTTCATTTGTTTCTAGAAACCGTTCTTGCTATGGTTGCCGACCTCCACTACATCGAGCCTAAGGTAACGTTGTACGATCGTGGATCATCCTTGACCAAGGTTCAGTTACCTAGGATACAATTGTTAATACAAGGTATCCATAGAAACTGAACCACGATCAAAGATATTCCACGATCGTACAACTGAGCCTAAGAGGATCACAGACATTCGCTTCCGGTCATTAATAAATCATGACTCTTGCATTCATTTTCGGAAGCGACTGTGTGCGATCCTCTCTCTAAAGGCCCTCAGAAGATATCATTGGCTGCATTAATAAGGTAAGTTTCAACTTAATAATACCATGTTGAACAAATGGCTACCAATTTTGAAATCCGGCATATTTGCGTTCACTGTTAAAATTGTAGTACTGTTGTGTTTGATTTTGGTAAAAAATGGCAAAAGTGGCCGAATGGTAAAAAGTGGGCCAATAAAAAAGCGATTGTAAATAAATTGGACATAAAATTATACGAGAACTGTAAAAATAAATAGTTATATCTTACTCTTGTTCTTATTCGCATTAATATCGTAACAAATTGGTGAAGCCGCGTCGTTGCGTTGGATAACGCAAGAGTTATCCAACAACAGCAACCTGAAGTTATTAAGCAGCAGCAACCTCAAGTTATCCAGCAACAGAAACCTCAAGTTATCCAAGAACAGCAACCTCAAGTTATCCAAGAACAGCAACTTCAAGTTAACCAACAAGAGCAACCTCAAGTTGTCCAACAACAGCAACCGCAAGTTATGCAGCAACAGGAACCCCAAGTTATTCAGCAGCAACAGTCGCAAGTTTTTCAACAGCAACCTCAAGTTTTACAGTAGAACCAGCAAGTGCTACAGCAGACCCACGTAATGTCTCAGCACAGGAAGCAGATGCAGTCGCCCTACTGTTTATCATAAAAAAAATGCCTACACCCTTCTGGTGAGGGGTAGTTTAGTGCCTTGGGAACATAATAAATATAAGATTTTGGAGTTTTGTAAAGATTGTACATATTCAGGTGAATTGCGTATCAAAAAACTTAAGCAGTGATGTGTACGTTACGTGACAGCATCACATTCGAATGGTAGATGCATTTATGTCATAAATGCATCTAACATTCGAATGTGATGCTGTCAAGTATAGTACACTTTGCTGCTAACGTTTTTTGATTCGCAATACACCTAATTATTTCTTATGTGAATTTGCCTACTTATAAATATTAATAATAAACATTAAACACAACAGTACAACCAAATATGGGGAAGATTTTTAAAATAAATCAAATCTTTGCACACATTTCTAACTACAAATCACCTCAATTTTATTAAAGCCTTCATTAATTAACAGTATGCTGTAATGAATTGAATCAAAATGGTATGCATTTCTTCAATGATCATGAAATGAATAATACAATCAATATTTTAATTTTACGTGTAATGTATTTAAATGTTCTCGCCTATTTTTCAGGGCAACTAGACTTTTCCGAGGTGAATCGTCTGAGGATGATCTTGTATCTGTGTTTGATCCTAAGTTTGCAGTTTGCAGTGGCCCGAAGCCACCGCTTCGGGCCAACCTGGGTTTGGTTGAGGATTGGCATATATTTTGTATTAACTAACTTGTAATTTCTTCCAGAAAGTGTTCAATTCGCGACAATACTTTGGCTTCGGGATTACCTTCCCGAGTCAAACGTATACTTTTTACCGCGTTCTTGTCTTCAATTAATAAGTAGTCGCGAGTGTATGTACGTTCGGATTACCTTCCGACGTTGACCGTTTATTTTGCATCTTCAATTACCTCTTAAATAATCCGTTTGCGCCTAAGCCGTGGGAGTAATGATTTCTTCTAGACTTAAATTCACTCTTAATTACATTCATTCGTAGATATGGTGAGTTGATTTTGAACATGCACTTTTTAAGTGCCTAAACTTTTTATGCCCATTTAATTAATGTTTGCATATAAATTTTTCTGTAATTCATTGAATTATAATCATTGGCATGTCTACAGGTTTCATTTTTTTTTAAATTAAATAATTCATGTACTCAGAATTTTATTTTCACTTATAACAAAATTATCTTTATAAACATTTAATTTAATTTAAACTGTAATTAACAGGACACTGCATTTGTGCAGATACATGCCAATGAATATATTATTCCTACGTTGATCTCGCTTAAAAAATGCATTCACACTCCATCTCTTCTAATGTATTTGTTTTGTAATATTTGTCATATTCAGTTCCGATTAAACGATGGCATTTTCAGCAGGTATCCAAAAACCGAGATTAATTATCTGTTTTAATTAATCTTGATTATGCCACGTATTATTCATTCTTCCACGGCTCTTTAACATGTGTGCGACGAATAAACCAAAAGTGCGTAGTTCGGTTATGGTTGATTTGGATGTGTTCTTCTTATCCACGCCCAGGCTGCTCCGAAAAGGTACATCAGATTTCTGGATCTTCGCCAATACAACTTTAAAAGTAAATTTGAGGGTAAGTCTTTTTTTTTGAGATGAGCTCCAAGACGTATCGCAGTGAGTACAATTTGTATGCCCTTCCTCGCTGCTGAGGTTTATCTCCTCTGTTTGGAGAGAAACCAACGCAACCACACATTGTTGCGCTCGTACGACGTAACAATGTACACAATTGTTTTGTTGCAAGTACTGTTACTATGTATACAGTACTTGTTTGTTTGCAAGTACTATTACTATGTATGCAGTACTTGTTTGTTGCAAGTACTATTACTATGTATACAGTACTTGTTTACTGCAAGTTCTATTACTATGTATACAGTACTTGTTTGGTAATATATAGCACTAATACAGTAATGCATAGTGCTATTACTATGTATTACTATGTATAAGGTACTTGTTTGTTGCAAGTACCGACAATAAATTTTAAATTTTAAAATAAATAACAATTTTAAATATAAACATATTCTCTGTATTACAACAATGGAATATAATAAAGAATATAATATAATGAACAATTGAATAAAATAAACACTAAAGTTTTATCTCTGTGGTACTATATAAACTTAGCCTTTAATGGGTTCCTCTAAACGGGTTATCTTAAATTATAATGTACACAGTACTTGTTATTCCAAGTACAAGCAATAGCATTTTATCTTTCATGTTCTATATAAAGTGCGCCTTTATTGGGTTCCTCTAAACAGGTTCTCTTACATTACTAAGTACACAGTACTTGTTATTACAAGTACAAACAATAGCATTTTCTCTTTCATGTTCTATATAAACTGCGCCTTTATTGGGTTCCTCTAAGCAGGTTCTCTTAAATTACTATGTACACAGTACTTGTTATTCCAAGTACAAACAATAGCATTTTATCTTTCATGTTCTATATAAACTGCGCCTTTATTGGGTTCCTCTAAACAGGTTCTCTTACAATACTATGTACACAGTACTTGTTATTACAAGTACAAACAATAGCACTTTCTCTTTTATGTCCTATATAAACTGCGCCTTTATTGGGTTCCTCTAAACAGGTTATCTCACATTACTAAGTACACAGTACTTGTTATCACAAGTACAAACAATAGCATTTTCTCTTTTATGTTCTATATAAACTGCGCCTTTATTGGGTTCCTCTAAACAAGTTTTCTCACATTACTAAGTACACAGTACTTGTTATTACAAGTACAAACAATAGCATTTTCTCTTTTATGTTCTATATAAACTGCGCCTTTATTGGGTTCCTCTAAACAGGTTCTCTCACATTACTAAGTACACAGTACTTGTTATTACAAGTACAAACAATAGAATTTTCTCTTTCATATTCTATATAAACTGCGCCTTTATTGGGTTCCTCTAAGCAGGTTCTCTTACAATACTATGTACACAGTACTTGTTATTACAAGTACAAACAATAGCACTTTCTCTTTCATGCTCTATATAAACTGCGCCTTTATTGGGTTCCTCTAAAAAGGTTCTCTTAAATTACTATGTACACAGTACTTAAACGGAGTGACAAAAATTGTTGCCCATTTCTTACGAGAGGCCACAGAAATGGCCCAGGGAGAGCAACACTTCAAATGGCTCAGCCATAGTGCCACCAAAGCAGAAGAGTATAAGGACCAAGGAGAAGGAGTACTTGTAGATTGGAAGTACCCAGAAGAATAGAATATTATCTCACAGTGACATGAGTAAAATAGAGCCCCTATGCGAGATCTCTCATGTATAAAATAAAAAGATAATGGCATCATGGATCTGTAACGATTTCGAAGATGATTTAAAAAAAAATAATCAAAACAAATTATATGTGATTGAAAATTCAAGGCATGAATAAGCAATTTTTTTATTTATAAAAGTTGGAATTTGAAAGATGTTTATTTTTACTTCATTAAGTCCAAATTCCATTATCATGGCAAACAAAAATTAGAAATGCGTGGTCAAAAATCTGAAAGGATGATAGAATTATCTAATTCATTAAATTGTAAGTCTCGGTGGTTACCCCTTGGTGAAACATATTTGAATTTAAGGAAAAATAAAACACTTGGTTGAGTTTCACTGATTTTTATTGATTTTTCTACAATTGTTTCGGCCTCACGACCATTTTCAAGAGAGAAGAAATGGTCGTGAGGCCGAAACAATTGTAGAGAAATCTATAAGAATCAGTGAAACTCAACCAAGTGTCTTATTTTTCTTTTAATCCTTTATCTAATTCAGATGGGAATCTTTACATTTGATTTGAGGCATCGATTTTTATTTAATAATTGTATGGATCCTAACCTGATTTAATTTGATTTTACCTGAGCACTTGTCTAAAGCCTCGTTTACATTTGGAAAGTTTACTAGCGGAAAGTACTTGCCGCCAGTAAACTTACGATGTGTAAACCTGAAAAACGTCTTTCAAGAAAGAAACTAAACTAGAAAGTATGTTATTTTTCTAGTTTACACATCGTAAGTTTACTTTGTAAGTTTTTTTTGTACTTGTAAGTTTTACATCGAAAGAACTTTCCGCCAGTAAACTTTTGCAAATGTAAACGAGGCTTAAGATAAACAGTTTATATTCACTAATGTGAAATTTAATTTACATCAAATCGATTTTTGTTATGCAGGTTTATATTTTGATTTCTTTAATTTTTGGCATCACTGGCTAAGTCATGGCAGTGATTCGACGTTTACACAACAAAAATATGTTCTTTACTTGTAAAATTAAATTATTTTAACATTACCCTGATGGAAAAACCAAACTCACGGATATTAATTAAGAGCCACCGCCTAAATTCATTAGATCTATCAGCTTTTAAATTAATCCAACCATCTTTAATTGCTATTAATTATAAACCATTAATTGTAGGTAGTTAATTACATAATTTTCTGGCTACTCCACAAACCCACGATTGCAGATTAAAAATCAGAGCCTAAATTTTCTTCCTTTTCACAGTTCTTGATATAGAGGGTGTCCAAGATAAGGGTCAACAGCATTATATATTTAAACTCAAATGACTTTCAAAGCAATTAGCAGATTATATTAAAAATATGAAATTGTAGGTACCTACTTATACTAATGTTGAAACATAGGTATTAAAAACAATCTTAAATTTTAGGTTAGTAATTAAAAATATGAAGTTATACTTATGCTAATGTTGAAATATGAATATATTGAGGTACCCATAATTTGCTGTATCATTTTTCTAGAAAACGCCGAGCAAAATTTCGCGACATGAATTTAAACCAAAATTTATTTTCAAAGCAATTAGTAGCTTTTCTTAAAAATATGGCAATTTAGTGGTCAGTAATATTCTGTTGAGAAAACCAGAAAATTCCGCCTACTTCCAGTGATGTTCGATAAAATCCGATATTTTGCGATATTGTTTTTATGTTTTGCTGAAGTTATTTGAAAAGGTATAAAAAAACAAAAAGCACTTTCTCAATGCCACTTTTTTAGCTCTACAATATATTATTACGAATCTATTACGAATTCAACTATTTATATCACAGTATGATTTCTCATGTTTTTATTCAGAAAAAAAGCTTAAGTTATTTGAAAAGGTATAAAAAAACAAAAAGCACTCTCTCATTGCCACTTTTTTAGCTCTACAAGACAGCGTTTGTAAATTTTCAGTTCCACGTTTCGTTTCGAAGAAATCATCACCAACTTTATATTTTTATATGGCCCTTAAATAAAGTACACCCTATTAAATAGCATTTCCTATTACGAATTCAACGATTTATATCACAGTATGATTTGTCATGTTTTTATTCAGAAAAACAGCTTGTTAATACATTTCGAACATTTTGGTGTAGGCGTTGAAATAAGCGACGAAGACAAAATTTATCACTTAATTTTATGATTTTAAGATAATTAAATAAACAGAACAATCTCATAATAGGTGCCACAGTAAAAAAATAATAAGTCTTGTTCTGAATAACTATAATGTTTCAATGTTTAACAACTATTCTAGGTAAATTATTTTTAATTACTATTTTGTTTGGGCAATAATCGAAGCAGCGACTATTGATCAATCGGAGCAATTAACTCACAATGCCACTGAATTATATTATCTTACCACAAGCACTTCTATCACAGTTTATAAGGGAATTTTATGAAATTTATTATTTCAAAATTATTATTTAAGAAAATGGAAGATTTGGTATGAAAAAAACGCGGTCGTGTTAAATCCCCGATTAATTACCAAAAATGAAACATTTGAGAATAAAATATATATTTTTTAATAAATAGGTACATAGTTTGATCAAGCGGCAATATTTTAGATAATTCACACTTGATACAATTACAGCTTTTTAACCAAAATTTTAGATTTATGTTTTAATACAGTGCGCTCAATTAATTATTCTTTATTAATTATTAACGAAAATCGAAAATTTGATGTGGAAATAAATTTAATAAAAACGTCGTGTTAATCCAATTATTTGTCAAAAAATAAATACTATTTGAGAATAGAATATATATTTTTTAATAATTTAATAAATACCTACATAGTTTGATAAAACGGCAATATTTTAGGTCATATTTTTGATAAATTTTCAACTTTTTAACCAACATTCTGTCTCAATTAATTATTTTTTAATAATTATTATTAACGAAAATCGAAAATTTTATGTGCAAATAAATTTAATTTATTTTTGTTTAAAAAGCTTGATTTATATTAAAAAAAAGTGATAAGTCACCGCTCAGTACTCAAGTTTTAGTCAATTTAAGATGTTTTCAAATCAATTATTTGCTGGGACTAATAGTTTTTTAAATAGTACATTCTCAAAATTTTCATTAACATTAATCAAGATTTAACAAAATGTTACCTATTATTCTTTAAAAGAAATTTCTTCAACTAATACATTCCATTGGTAATTTTAACTATCACTGAATCTAACTTTACTATTTATATATTTATGTCAATTACATTTATATACATTTTTTATTTAGCTTAGCTTAGATATTTAGTATATTAACGATGTGATCATATACTATGCTGATTTAATCTGATTAATCTGATTATGATTTAATTTGATTAATCTGATTAATATTGGTTTAATTGCAAGATTTTTTCCCTAGGAGTCCATCTTTCGATATAAGTACTGATGAAGTTGTAATCAAGCAAATTCGAAACAAATAAACAACTAAACCTAAAAAATAAACAATAATAATAATTATCTAATAATCAATAATAATAATTTAACAGCTATTCCTGCTAAATTTTTTTTTTTTTACTATTTCGGTACATATTCTGTGTTAAAATTATGTATGAATTTTTGTCTTCGTCGCCATTAACTAAACAGAACAATTCTCATATCACAGTAAACAAATAATAAGTGCGGTTCTAAATAGCTGATGTTTCAATGTTTATCAACTATTCTAGGTAAATTATTTTCAGTTACTATTTTCGTACCTATTTTGGGTTAAAATTAGATAATTTTGTTTTCTTCGTCGTTATCATTTCAACGCCTACTACAAGAAAATGTTCGAAATCTATTAACAAGCCTTTTTCTGAATAAAAACATTAGAAACCATTCTGTGATATAAATAGTTGAATTCGTAATAGGAAATGCTATCTAATACATGGAGTACATTTTTTACAGCCCATATAATATATAAGTTGATGATGGTTTCTTCGAAACGAAACGTTGTACTGAAAATTTGTAAACGCTGTCATGCAGAGAGAGCTAAAAATATGGCAATGAGAAAGTGCCTTTGGTTTTCTTATACCTTTTCAAATAACTACAGAAAAAAATAAAAACGAAATCGCAAGATTTCGGATTTTGTCGAATATCTCCGGAAGTAAGCGAAAATATCTGGTTTTCTCAAAAGAATATGACTGGCCACTAAATTGCGCAACTTTTTTGTAATTTAATCGCCTGTGTAACTTTTTCGGTTTCCCAGATCCCGATGCTGTTGATCCTTATATTGGACACCCTGTATTAATGTAATCAAACTGTGATAGTAAATTTCTATCACTATCTGTTTCACGATTTCGTTTATACCCTACTCAGATCGTATGTTCATTATTAATAATAATGATTATATCTTAATACAAATATAAACATGTATATTCTTAATGTTTATTTATTTTTTAATATGTGATATGTGAGTTTATACCCTACTCAGATCGTATGTTCATTATTAATAATAATTATTATATCTTAATACAAATATAGACATGTATATTATTTATGTTTATTTATTTATTATTATGTGATATGTGAGTAGTGTATGTTGCTAATTTATGTAATCAGCTACTGTAATTAATTGGTTTATAACTAGTTGAGGCAACTCTGTGTGTAATTTAAGCTGAAAAATGTGGGGGTTGGTATTTTCGTCACTGTCAGAAAATTGCGTAATTTTGTTGCATTAATATTTACTCATTTTGCATTATATTGTTCCAATGCGTTGCAGATCCTGGAGATAGTACCTCATTCACAAATTTTCTCCCAAGATTGGGTGGATTTGTGATAAGGTGATGTGGAAATCTATCTCACCAATGTAATTTGTATAATTTTGCAACTGCAATTTTGTATAAATTATGCGATATTGTCCTCCAATCATTTTATTATTGCACGTTGGCCCTTCAACTTAATACAAAACTTTTGCCACCATTAGAATGTATAAAAATTACGATTCATAGAAATTTTTCCCCACGCTAATTACGAGGTTACGTGGACACAATAATTACGACCTTTCGAGCCGATGCCTTTTGTGTATCGATGATTAAAAATAATGATGGTGCTCTTCGCCGGCTGGACTATGCCTTGCTGGTCACCTTTTGGATAAACGTCAAGCTGTACTACGGTGGCTGATTCTGGAATTCCCAAAACCTTGCCCGCAACTTGTCTTGTACGCTACCATTGTATGCTTAATTTCACGAATTAATTCATTAATCTGGCAAACGAAAAGACAATTTCCGCGGACGCATGCGTCCCTCCGACGGCGCGGATCAAGCAGAAATATCTTTATCCCGCCAGTGCTGCGCGGGCGATGGGAGTGTGGACTCGTGCTCGAGGCTCCCTTCCGGCGTATGCCATGCGTTTCGAGTTTTCCGGATTCCACTTCCGGTATTCGTACGCGTGACAGTTCCATTTAACACCCGGAAGACGCTGCGAGTCGCAACGTGAGACGCGGATTTGCGCGAGTGGCGGACTCCGAAAAAATGTGCTTTTCTGTGCCTTACTCGAGGGATTAATTGGATTATTTATATGACTATCACACAAGGTTAGTTGTTTTTGCGTTAAGTTTGATTAAAAAAAAAAAAAAAAACGCAAAATGAACTGAATATTTGAATATTTCGGTTAATTCCGATAAATACACCGAATTTGCATTGAATTGTATGTGTGTACCGTTTCTAACACTATTTTGATGCATCTTCTTCGCGCGTTCTTGGATACTCATGTATGCCCTTTGTACCAATAATTTCCCAAATAAGTTGTATCCCATAAAATCTTATGTAAGACCAACCCTAAAATAATCAGAAGCTATCAAATCTTATTTGTACCGAGTTATCATTTAAATGTCAGCTCTAGTTATCCATGGAAACTAGATCACCTATCTAGACGAGATCACCAATCTTGCCTATCGTATTGGCTGCGAAAATTTCCATCGATAACTAGAGCCGAAATTTAAATGATCACTCTGTATTATATCAAATGAGGTATTTAAAATAAAAGTGAGGTTAAGTTTTCTTTACCACTTGGTAGAGGGATTTTGCCAGGGTTTCTCAAACTTTGGTGACCCTTCGTGATTCTTGAAGAACCGCTGCTATAAACCATTCAGAACTAGAATCAACTGCACTGTTATACCGGTTTTGTAATTTATGTTGAAAACCTGCAGCAATTGGCACCTTCTCAAACTTTGGTGACCTTTGGTGGTAACCTGCAGCAATTATCATCTTCTTAAACTTTGGTGACCTTTGGTGATTTTTGAAGAATCGCTGCTATAAACCATTCAGAACTAGAATCAACTGCACTGTTATACCATACCGGGTTGGTAACATGCAGCAATTGGCACCTTCTCAAACTTTGGTGACCTTTGGTGGTTCTTGAAGAATCGCTGCTATAAACCATTCAGTAGTAGAATCAATTGCACTGTTATACCGGCTTTGTAATTTAGGTTGGTAACCTGCAGCAATTGGAACCTTCTCAAACTTTGGTGACCTTTGGTGAGTCTTAAAGAATTAGTGCTATAAACCATTCAGAACTAGAATCAAGTGCACTGTTATACCAGCTTTGTAATTTAGGTTGGTAACCTGCCGCAATTGGCACCTTCTCAAACTTTGGTGACCTTTGGTGGTTCTTGAAGAATCGCTGCTATAAACCATTTAGAACTAGAATCAACTGCAGTGTTATACCGGCTTTGTAATTTATGTTGGTAACCTGCAGCCATTAGCATCTTCTAAAACTTTCGTGACCATTGGTGGTACTTGAAGAATCGCTGCTAAAAACCATTCAGTACTAGAATTAACTGCATGGTTATACCGGCTTTGTAATTTAGGTTGGTAACCTGCAGCAATTGGCACCTTCTCGCCTTTCTTATTGGCTGCGAAAATTTCCATGAATAACTAGAGCTGAAATTTTAATGATCACTCGGTATACTCATGTGAAACATAAAGGATTAATAACACGTGCAATCTGTAATAGATTTGAAGCAAATATTACATGCAAACATAAAGGATTAATAACATGTAATAGATTTGAAGCAAATATTACATGGACAAAATCTGTGAAAATTTGTAACAAGATTAGCCAAGAACGATGGACAATAACTCGGCTGATACGTATGCCAATGAAATCGAGACATCTGCTGCTACGTGCATGTTAAATCATCGGCACGCACTCAAAAATCTTTAGTGAATTTGGAGATGAAATATTAATTCACCGATACAACTAACTTATGGCCGATTACACCGTTTGTAGTTTTAAGGATCCTTAGTTAAGTAAGTTTAAATTTTAAGGATCCTTAAAATTAACTTTGCGTTGCACCGTACAAGACATCAGATTCCTTAGTAAAGGAACCTTAGCGTTCAGCATTCTAGGGAATTTTAATAACTGCTATATTCACTCGGATGAAATTTAACACAAAACAGTTGTCAACGGTATGTTTTACCTCGATTCCTCTCTATCTACAAAAACTTAGGTCGTCCAAATTGTTGAAATAATCCGTTCTCAAATAAACTAAACAAGGAAATCCGATGAATATAGATTCCAGAATATCACTATTATCTTGATTTTAAATGTTATTCAATTTTAACAAAATTAATTTTATGTCATAATTGTAGAGGAAATGCAGATGTATCAAGCACCAATGCCGAATAATATACGAATGTAGAAGTAATTTATTTATATTAAAGTTTCAATTGAATTCAATCGAATCACACAATTTGTTGTATTGCATATCAAAAAACTTGGACAGTAACGTGTACGTTACTTAACAGCATCACATTCGAATATCAAATGCATTTATGACATAACTCTTATCTGACTTTCGAATGTGATGCTCTCAAGTAACGTATACGTTACTGCTAACGTTTTTTGATACGCAATACACCCGATTATCCTTTATCAAAATTCAACACAGACTAACCTACAAACACCAAATTGTTCACAATATTGCTTTAACAACAATTGCAATCATAGTCAAGGTATTCAACACTCGAATTGTAATTATAAGTTCGTTAGTTATCTTAAAATCAGTATAAAGGCTAATGTAGTTAAAAATAAGTAATATTTTGTACACATCCACTGCTCATAATACGTTAAACTGAAAGTTTGTAACTCTTAAATAAGTTATTCCGCCGGAGTCGGGAGCTTAAAATTTAAGGGTCCTTACGGTGTTTAAGTAACCTTAAGATGGCGGTGCAATGGTTTTTCGTCCGTTAAGGAACCTTAAAATTTTAAGTATCCTTAACGCATACGGTGCAATTGGGCATTACTGCCTGATTCATCGACACGAAACAAACATAAATGCTGCAACAAATGCTAATACATGAAGAACTACTACTAGTACATGAAGAAATCATCGACACGCTGACTAAATGCAAGTTGCGATTAGCTCAAGAGCTACTCCTGAAAACTTTACATGTGTCCTGTTAGTTACATTATCGATGGGCAAATTGAGCTCGTATGGACTCTAAAGTGACCAGGAGTCTATATCGAGTCAATGGTCAACTCCAAAGCGGCTAAAAACCCACTCAATTTACAAAAACATATCAGTCTTTATTATTGTTGGTAATTAGGTACTGTGCATCAGGAGAATATATCTTAGGGCTTAATATCACACCCGTTTTAATGTTGCAAATTACGTCGAAGGTTGTATGAATCGGTGGTTAATACTTGGTGAAACATATTTAAATTAGTATAAATAAAGCACTTGGTTAAGTTTCACAAATTTTTAACAGAAAAACTCTACACTTGTGTTACATTTGTTTCAGTCTCACGACCATTATCAAGGGACAAATAAAATGAGTTTTATTCGTGACTTGGTTAAGTTTTACAAATTTTAAATAGAAAAACTCTACAATTGTTTCGGTCTCACGACTATTATCAAGAGAAAAATAAAATGACTTTTATTTGTCTCTTGATGATGGTCGTGAGACCGAAACAATTATAGAGTTTTTCTATTTAAAATTTGTGAAACTTAACCAAGCGCTTTATTTATATTAATTATGTCGAAGGGACTAGAAACATTCCTTCCATCGAGGAACCTAATAGTCCCAAGTTTTTCTGATGCATTCTGAAAGCTGTTCAAGGGACTGCAAGGAACTTTTTTGTGTGTTGCCTATAAATTCTAGAAAATACCTCTGGATTCCGTACCTTAATATTAATGTAATCTTACCTTAAGAGAACAAGTTTTAACAACAATATTTGTTATTGAAATAACATTGAACATGTGCGAACATTGAATAAAATTACAATTTAATCCTTAACTTGATCGCATTTTTTGCTGCATGGAACTTATTTGGGTGTTGCCTAGAAATTCTAGCAATTTCTCTGGATTCCTTACTTTAATCTTAATGTAATCTTGCCTTAAGAGAACAAGTTTTAACAACAATATTTACCCTCAGCATCGAACATTATGTCTGCATAATAAAACTCTTTTGAGGAGGAGGAATCATTTTATTTCTTTTTTTCTTAGTCATTGACTCCTTATACTCCTTGGGTGTCTGGGTTTATAATTATTTTATACTGAGCCTAAATTCTTTAAATTGAAGATATCATACAGACAGTCGTGGTGAATTGTAGAATCTTACCGAATAGTATCTTAAAGCGAACATTGAATTAAATTACAATTTCCTTAGAATCCTTAAAACTAATCCTATTGTTATAATAATACTATTGTACTATTATACTGTAGTATACTATTTATACTATACTCTATGTCTATATCTATGATAACATGTCACTTTTCACATAAAACCGAAGCCCTTCCGCTGTCCTGTCGGACTGGTCAACAGAAATGCAAATGCACTTTTGGAACATCCTAGAGTATTGAGGTACGATAGAGACCTTAGATAATTTCTAAGAGATCAAAGTAATACTTTTCTGGTTATGGCTTTATTGCTCAAAACAGCTCCTCGCGGTTTTGGGATGCATTCTCATTAGTCCAATTCCAACAGTGGAAGGGATTTCGGTTTTATGTGAAAAGTGACATCTTATCTGGCATGAACTATATCAAAATGACGAAACTGACACTCTTTTAGTTTTGAGTTGTCGACTTATCAATACTTATTTTGCAGAGTAAAGTAAATAACAAATTTAAAATATGGCATTTACACTGACATTTTATAAATATTTTTTTAAGTAATAACTATTACTTAATTATTACTTATAATTAGTATTAGTTATTACTAATTTTCGACTTACTACAGTTTCAAAGGATCTCTCACATCAAGAGCTACTTACGTGACTAAATGTGACTTAAGTTACTTAAATACATATCGATAGTTCGGTAATATCGAAGTACCTATAACTCTACTAATTATTTTAAGTACTAATATACCTAATATCATTCCAGATTATTCTTATTATAATTACGTCATCGCAGGTGATATTTTTTCTTCAAAATCTACTTTTTAAAGATTGATTTTAGTTTTTACACTTTGTGAGATCATTGTCTTTATCATGATCAATTTCTCAGATGTTGTCCTAGAAAACGCATTGTTTGGAAAATAATAGAGCCAGTGACTACTGATCAGTCGCAGCCCTAACTCACAATGCCACTGAATTTTATTATCTTACCACAAGCAGTTCTAGCACAGTTTATAAGGAAATTTTGAGAAAATTATGATTTCAAAATTATTATTAAAGAAAATCGAAGATTTGATATGAAAATTAATTTTAGTTTTCACAATTTGTGAGGCCATTGGCTAATAATAATGATCAATTTCGCAGAAGTTGTAGAAAAGCCATAGTTTGGGCTTGAATAGAACCAGCGACTATTGATTAGTCGAAGCCTTAACTCACAATGCCACTGAATTTTATTATCTTACCACAAGCAATTCTAGCACAGTTTATAAGGAAATTTTGATAAAATTATGATGTCAAAATTATTATTAAAGACAATCGAAGATTTGATATGAAAATTAATTTAATAAAAACGTCGTCGTATTAAAGCCCCAATTAATTTTCAAAAATTAAACATTTACATAGTTTGATCAAGCAATATTTTAGGTAATGCACACTTGATTCATTTTCAGCCTTTTAACCAAAATTTCAGAATTATGTTTTAATACAGTGCGGTCAATTAATTATTCTTTAATTATTATTAACGAAAATCGAAAATTTGATGTGAAAATAAATTTAATAAAAACGTCGTGTTAATTCTCCAATTATTTGTCAAAAAATATATACTATTTGAGAATAGCTTTGATCATACATACTTTGATCAAGCTTCAATATTTTAGATCATATTTTTGATAAATTTTCAACTTTTTAACAAAAAATTTAGAATTATGTTTTAAAACAGAGCGTCCAAGAAGTGCAAACTTTTTCAATTAGATCCGACAAAATATTGATAAATATTTTTTGTTTAAAAGCTTGATTTATATAAAGAAAGTGACAAGTCACCGCTCAGCACTCAATTTTTAATCAATTTAAGATGGCTTCAAATCAATTATTTGCTGGTACCAATAGTTTCGTAAATAGTACATTCTCAAAATTTTCAATAACATGCTTAAGATTTAACAAAATGTTGCCTATTATTTTTTAAAAGAAATTTCTTCAACTAATACATTCCATTGGTTATTTAAACTATCACTAAATCTATTTTACTATTTATATCTATATTTTCTATATTTTAATCTAACTTTACTATTTATATATTTATGTCAATTATATTTAAATTTTTTATTTACCTTGGCTTATAGATTTGGCGTATTAACGATGCGATCATATGTTATGCTGATTTTATCTGATTAATCTGATTATGATTTATTTATTTATTTATTTTAAGGAAAAAAGACTCCATTTTTTCATTTTCATTTGATTCATCTGATTAATCTGATTGCTACTGGTTTAATTGCAAGATATTTTCCCTAAATGTCCATCTTTCTATATAAGTACTGATGAAGTTGTAATAAAGTAAACGTCGAAACAAATAAACAACTAAAACCAGAAAAATAAACAATAATAATAATTACCTAAAAATAATTAATAATTATTATTACCTAAAAATAATCAACAGTCTTTGATCGTTTAAGGAAATAAGATTACGCATGGCGCAGTTGATTTCTTACCTTGGATTGGGCATGCGTATCTGACGGATATCTGACGGATATCTGACGGATCTGACGTATCCGTCAGATAACTTATCAATTTTGGAAAGACACACCCAAGTCGTATTATAGCATATAACTTTATTTGGTCAAACTAAAAATGTCCAATTTTACATAGCCCATTAACTCATACTCTGATTATGATTTAATCTGATTGATCTGATTAATACTGGTTTAATTGCAAGATTTTTTCCCTAAGAGTCCATCTTTCGATATAAGTACTGATGAAGTTGTAATAAAGCAAATGTCAAAACATTTAAACAACTAAACCCAAAAAATAAACAATAATAACAATTACCTAAAATAATCAATAATAATAAGTGCCTAAAAATGATCAACAGTCTTTGACTGTTTAAGGAAATTAGATTACGCATGGGGCAGTTGATTTCTAACCGTAGATTTGGCATGTGTATCCCTCAGATAACTCATCAATTTTGGAAAGGCACCCCCAAGTTGTATTGTATCATATAACTATATTTGGTTAAAATAAAAATGTCGAATTTTACATCTCCCATTAACTTAGTTTTTAACAATTTTTTGCAGTATAATTTCAGACAGTTCCGATTGCAGTATTAACATTTATAAATTACAGTTGAACCAATAATACTGCATCTATATAAATTTGCATGAATGAAATTCTCCATGATTGTGCTGTTGAGTGTTGATTTTTTTTTTTATTATTTCTTGTATTTTACTCATATTAAGGTAATTTAAACTATTCAGGAAAAAATGCGTACTTCCTTAATTATAATTTTTATTTGCTTTTTAGCAACAGCAAATAAAAATTGCTGTAAAAAAGAGTGCAAAAAGGAGTTATAATTCTGAGGCAAACGAACAAATTTATTAGTAGTTTTTGTCCAATCATTTATTATTGCATAAATATGACCGTGTACATAAAACGGTTTTATTTTACCAGTCGATGATTAATAATTTTCATTCTCGTTCATTTCTAGCACGTGAAGTGAAATATAAATTTCGATTACGCGTCCATTAGCCGCCAAGCGGGCATTAAATATTTGAATGCGAGAAATGTACACAGTTCAATTCGTCCGCAATTCTTATCATTGTGCTGCATTTTATTCCATGATAATACCATTTTATTACGTACTATTTATTCCAATTGTGTTTTTACACTTCGCCGCCGTACACGGGGTATCATTATTACCATACTTGAAGTCCCACATAGCCGACGTGAACAATGCGGAACACACTGTGTAGAAATTTACTTATGTATTGTTGGATCTTCAATACATTCCATTGTACGCTTAGAAACCATTGCCGCGATCGCTCCTCATTGTAAAACTGCGTTAAATAATATCTTGAGCTGGAAGTTCCGCGCGAGGCACTGCTGCGTAGGCAGGGGGTTCCCAAAGTCTGGATAACCAAAGTTTGATCTCGAGTAATTGATTGTTTTTATCGGTTTTTGATTGATTTAGTGTATTAGTTTTCATTTATCCTATCAGGAGAAATTTCTAGAAATGTACTATAGAAAATACATACCTATTAAGAGGTTACAACAATTAGAAATTGTGTTTTTGAACTATTTTTTACTTTCTTTATATAATTATATGGCAATAATATTGTTTAAATAACCAAAATAAAAATCCTCAAGATTTGATAAGTGTTATACAAATCTTGAGGATTTTTATTTTGGGCGCTGAATTGAATGCTGCTAAATTGGCGAGACTCACATCCCTCTAGAGGTTAAAAATGAAGCTTCATATCTAGGGGTAATTTTATGGCAGATTAAGCCACCCTCCATGTTACCCATTAATATAATCCATTTGTCATCCCTCTTGATAAAAATTGCTGCATCACTATCCTAGTAGATATAATTTGCGTCAATCACTTTCGTTAAATAAGTAAGTTAAAAGGGCGGCTATCAATAAATGATTCTAAAATGTAAAAATGTAACATAATAATACAAATGTAAAAAATATAACATAATCGCCGTTCTGGAGCAACAATGACGTAACTGTAAAATAAATTGTTCAGGAGACGATAAACGATTGGTATATATCAAGTTTTATCTCAATAATTACCAATAGTTTTTCATCTCCTGAAAAATCCATCATTTTGCTGCGTAGTTGTTGCTCTGAAACGACGAAATTACAATGAACAGGCTATAAATAGGGGCTTGTGCTTTACATAATATTAAGAGTCGAAGCCTTAAGTCAGTATTCCACGTGAGGTTTTATATATCACGATGTCAGTTGCTATATTTATATTAAATTTAAATAAGTAAATAAGATTAGCTTCGCAACTGAAGGGAGATTTTTCTTGTACCAAGCCCCTGTGGCCTAATGGATAAGGCATCGGCCTCCTAAGCCGGGGACTGTGGGTTCGAGTCCCACCAGGGGTAGCTAAGTTTTTTAAGGGCCTAATATTGAAATCATAAAACTGCGATATAACTTTGTCCCTGCAACAGGCATTGGTCGTCTGATAAACGAATTAAAAAAAAACACGACGAACACGACGAACACGATTTTTTAAGTTTTCATGTCCAAAATATCGAAAGCTGCCCGATTATCTACGTAAATTTGGCTTGTCCAGTTTACATGTCCACATATGTGAGGTTGTACAGTCTACATATATAATGTTACAAATAGCAAATGATAAATAAAAAACAATATCCCCAAAAAATATATAATTGCCCTCAGTTTTCCAATTTTAAAAATCACTTGTATTTTCTTATAATGCCTAATAATAATAAATCTATTTTTGCATAGTGCTTGAACAAAAAAAAAATACAAATGGAACAATTTCTTCAAGAAAATGATAATTTTCCTCAGGTTTTCAACATTGAAAATAAACAAGATTTTTTTATAATAATTAATAATAATAAATCTATTTTTAATAAAGTGCTTGAGCAAAAGACAAAATCAAATGAGAACCGCCCTCGAAAAATTACACATGTACACTAAGAACATTTGTATATTAATTGACATAAACTCTTTGTACTCTTCGCAGCTTTCAGTATTTAAAATAAACAAGATTTTTTTATAACTAATAATAATAATTCTGTGTTTTAATGAAGTGCTTGAGCAAAAAAAAAATCAAATTAAAATGCCCAGCGTCCATGCAAAATTGCACATGTCGACCAAGAAAATTTGTACAGTGTATAAACTCTTTGTAGTCTTCACGGCTTAGGTATTGCTTTTGGCATTTGTACTTTCTTATGGATTTACTGCAGGACAAACATTTATGATCCCAGTTGTAAACAGGAATTTCCGCAATTCTGATATCAAATATTCGGATTGAATTCAGGAAATTCATCAAATATTTGGATTTAATTCAGGAAATTCATCAAATATTCGGATTCAATTCAGGAAATTCTACTAGAAACAACCAATAACTCGTTAGGAACATATTATGGACATGCATTTTTGCATGGACGGTTCTCAAATACATACAGGGTAGTCAAAAGTAAGGAACCTCCTTCTTAGAGCCTTTATTATTATTATTTTTGGAAGAAATAAATGCTTAACAGAAGTTTGACAGCTAATTATTTGCCACAAATTTGATAGTAATAATTTTTTTTCAAAAATGTGAAAAATTGAAAACCAAACCAGTTAAACAAATACGATTTCTTAATGTCAGTTTGTGTTTATCAAATAAGGTTGTAAATAAAACTATATTAGAAAGTGTTTCTAATATAGTCTACTTCTAAAGAAAGTAATTATAGTACGTTTAACAGAAATTCTGTATAATTGCATTTAAATTAAGTAAGTGAAATACAAGCTCAAAATAAGCACATAATAAATGCAGATAATAGTAAAAAATACAATACTTGCTGCAGATTTCTATAGATTTGTTGTAAGTTTCATGCAATTTCCTGAAAATTTGAGGAATATTCTGAAACTTTTGTTATAGATTTTGAACATAGACTTTGAAAATAAAAATAAACTGACCTTAGTGTTCAACCAAATTTCTTCTCCAGTTATAATCTGAATAACTAGAAGATAAAATATATACAGAATTGTAGATTTCTGCAGATTTGTTGTAAGTTTCTGGCAATTTCTTGAAAATTTGAGGAATATTCTGAAACTTTTTTATACATGTTGAACAAAGATTTTGAAAATGAAAATAAACTGACCTTAGTGTTGTACCTACAAAATTTCTTCTGAAATTATAAACTGAAAAACTAGAACATAAAATATATATACAATTGCAGATTTCTGCAGATTTGTAGCAAGTTTCATGCAATTGCCTGAACATTTGAGGAATATTCTAATACTTTTTTTATAGTTGTTGAACATAGACTTTGAAAATATAAATGAACTAACCTTAGTGTTGTACCAACAAAATTTCATCTTTAATTATAATCTGATAAACTAGAAAATACAATATATACAGAATTGCAGATTTCTGCAGTTTGTTGTAAGTTTCATGCATTTCCGGAAAATTTGAGGAATATTAAAAAAAAAATTATATAGTTGTTGAACATACTTTGAAAATAAAAATAAACTGACCTTAATGTTGTTTAAAAACTCGCCGACTCGATTGAATTTTTCAAAAATAAACAAAGTGAGTTCACAGTATGTTTTTGATTATCAAGATATTTACCTGAAAATATTGTAAAATTTCTTAAACGTAATCGTTGTCATTTTTGTCGTATTATTTTCTTAAAAATATTTCGAAAAATTGTCGAACTCTCAATTGGGATTTTTTCAACGAAATCACAAGTCAGTTATGTTAAAGAAATACCAAACCTTTCTTGTTTTTTTAGTAATTGTCGAGTCGATTTCTCTTCAATTATTTATATTTTTATTTTAAAATAATTCAAATTTGACTTAGTTCAATTTGACACTTTGTAGGTAAAGTTTAAAAAATACCAACATATTGCTTTGAATATTTTTAAAAATTGATACATCGATGACTTAGTAAAATTTAAAAACAAGTAGCATGATGTTTTATTGACTTTCTTGAATCGTCATGTTATATTCGTAGACATTTTTCAACAATTGTTTACATGCCAAATTACATGATAATATAAGTTTCACTGTACGAAAAGTTTATATTGAAGTTAATTTTGGCAGCATTTTCTTCAGGCATCAATGGCGTTTTTTCAAATCAAGGTTTTTTTATTGCAAGTTAAGTCGATTATTTTGATATCACCTGCAGCTATTTTTTGAAAAATATTTACGTAGCTAACTATTGCTGATTAATAATTGCAGGAAAGAGTCCACAAACTTGTAGTTTTGTCAACTATAATTGACCAACTTACAAAATTTCACTTCTGTAAAATATCATGGACTAACTGTTCAAATTTGTATTAGTTCATTGTTTTACTATCAATTTTTGAAATGTTTCTTTAAAAATATCAATTATTTTGTAAAATTTCATTGATCAAACTGTCAAAATTTCACTTCTGTCAAATATCATGGGCTAACTCTCCAATTTTTTTATTATTTCATTGTTTACTATCAATCTTTCCAATATATCTGTAAAATTATCAATTATTTTGTAAAATTTCATTGATCAACTGTCAATTTTCAATTATTTCTATGTAAAATTTTAATTGTTCTGTCAATTATATTTGACTAACTGTGAGAATTTCAATTATTTCTGTTAAAAAGTTATGGTTTATTATCAATCTCTCCAAAATTTCAGTAATTTTAGCTGCATTTTCTTCAGGCATCAATGGCCACGTTTCACGTTTTTTATTGCAAGTTAAGTCAAGTTTAAGTTAAGTCCATTATTTTGATATCACCTACAGCTATTTTTTTCTAATATTCACCTACCTAACTATTGCTGATTAATAATTGCAGGAAAGAGTCTATACAATTGTAGTTTTGTCAACTATCATTGACCAACTGTAAAAATTTCATTTCTGTTAAATATCATGTATTAACTGTCCAAATTTTTATTAGTTCATTGTTTACTATCAATTTTTCAAAAGTTCCTAAAAAATATCAATACTTTTGTGAAATTTCATTGATCAAACTGTCAAAATTTCACTCCTGTCAAATATCATGGGCTAACTCTCCATTTTTTTTTATTATTTCGTTGTTTACTGTCGATCTTTTAAATATATCTTTAAACATATGAATTATTTTGTAAAATTTCAATGATCAGCTGTCAATTTTCAATTATTTCTGTGTAAAATTTTAATTGTTCTTTCAATTATCTTTCACTAACTGTGAGAATTTCAATTATTTCTGTTAAAAAGTCATGGTTTATTATCAATCCTTCCAATATTTCAGTAATTCCAGTAATTAAAAACATTTAGCCTCCAAATATAGACAGATATTGTCATTTTTGATTTGAAAATTTACCAAATTTGGAGAGTTACGTTGAAAAATTTGCCACTTTGGATAGGCATTTGGGATTTGCTGAATTTTTTGCAGATTCTCATAGCTGGTACTAAAATCTTAACAGATTTGAACGGTAGGAAAGATGACAGTTTGTTGTACCGAAAAACTGGGTAGATTTTCATTGATGAAGCTTAGCATTTGACTGATTCGACTTAGTATTTGACAGATTAGACTTGTTTTTGTTGAAAATTTGACATATTTTTACTTTATTAGTAAAAAAACAATGGGTTTCAACATTTGCAATTGTGAATTGACGAGTATTTGTCTGTTGCTTTTGAAAATTTCACAATTTTGTTAGCACAATGTTATGTAGCTCTATATGCTAAGAAATATTCTTACAATTATTATATATTTTCATATTTTTAAACTTAGTTATTAGCCTAAATATATTTAGCTTACAAAAAATGGCAGATATTGGCAGTTTTAGACAATTGAATATGAAAATTTTGCACATTTTAAGAGTTATAAATGAAAATTTACCAATTTTAGAAAGTTAAGTGGTAAAATTTGTTAGATTTCGATATTTGGTGCTGAAGTCTTCCGGATTCTCAGAGCTGCTACTAAAAACTAACAGATTTGAACGGTAGGAACGATTACAGTTTATTGCACCGAAAACTGGGAAGATTTTTATTGATGAAGCTTAGCATTTGATAGATTACTCTTAGTATTTAACAGATTAGACTTGTTCCAGTGGAATATTCGACAGATTTTTACTTTATTAGTAAAAACAACTGATTTTGACATTTGCAATTGAGAATTTACGAGATTTTGACTGTTGGTTATGAAAATTTTACAATTTTCATATTTTTACACTTAGTATTTAGCCTAAAAACATCTAGCCTTAAAAAATTGGCAGATATTGGTATGTCCATTTTCTTCGGTGATCTTACTCTCCGTCTTTTTCCTTGCATTTTACGCTGTACTGCCAGTTATTCTAGGATGTTACCATCCTTAAATATCAATTCTTCTGTCAAATAGCATTTACTTACTTGTACTGTCAATTATTTTTGACTAACTGTGAGAATTTCAATTATTTTTGTTAAAAGGTTATGGTTTATTATCAATCTTTCCAATATTTCGGTAATGTTTGCATCATTTTCTTCAGGCATCAAGGGCCACGTTTTTTTATTGCAAGTTAAGTCAAGTTTAAGTTATGTCGATTATTTTGATATCACCTACAGCTATTTTTTGAAAAATATTCACCTACCAAACTATTGTTGATTACATGCAGGCAAGAGTCCATAAAATTGTAGTTTTGTCAACTATAATTGACCAACTGTCAAAATTTCACTTATGTCAAATATCATGGACTAACTGTCAAAATTTCACTTCTGTCAAATATCATGGACTAACTGTCCAAATTTTTATTAATTCATTGTTTACTATCAATCTTTCAAATATTTCTTTAGAAATATAATTATTTTGTAAAATTTCATTGATCAAACTGTCAAAATTTCACTTCTGTCAAACATCACGGACTAACTGTCCAAATTTTTATTATTTCATTGTTTACTATGAATATTTCAAATATTTCTTTAAAATATCAATTATTTCGTAAAATTTCATTAATCAACTGTCAACTGTTTTCAATTATTTCTGTGTAAAATTTTAGTTGTTCTGTCTATTATCTTTGACTAACTGTGAGAATTTCAATTATTTCTGTTAAAAAGTCATGGTTTATTATAAATCTTTCCAATATTTCAGTAAAAATGTAAATTATTCTGTCAAATTTCGTTGATTAACTGTTTAATATGATTTCTATCTGAAATTTAAATTGCTCTGTCATCTATCAATGACTTCTTCTCCTTCTTCGTTTTCTCTCTTTCCAGAAGAGTCGTGATTATGGTTCACTCTTTTACTATCGCCCTTCGCACAATTTCTCGTCATCTTTCCTTGTTCCTGGACTCCCTTGTTGCTTGTGTAATCGAGTTGTTCGTTGGTACCTTGATAGTGTCAGTCCATTTCTTCGGTGATCTTCCTCTCGGTCTTTTTCCTTCCATTTTCCCCAGTACTGCCAGTTTTTCTACGTTATCATCCGTAAATATCAATTTAATATTTTTTCTTTTCTGTCAAATACCATTTACTAACTTTAAAACTTTCAATTATTTCCGTTAAAATTTCATAGTTTACTGTCAATCTTGCAAATATTTCTGATAAAATGTTAATTATTCTTTAAAAATTTCATCGATTAACTGTAAATTTTCAATTATTTCTGATTAAATGTCAATTATTCTTTAAAATTTAATTGATTGATTGTAAATTTTCAATTGTTTGTGTGTGAAATTTCAATTGTTATGTCATATATAATTCACTAAGTGTCTAGATAACTAAGATTTAGATTGGTCAAATCAAATAAAAAAATTGCGTTGCGAAAATTGCTGTCAATATTAATTGCAAAACTAGTATTTTTTTATACATTATAAGGTAAATGATCAACATATTTTTTGTGTTGGCTTCATTTAATGTGATCAGTTTAAAATCTGCTCTCGTATGTATTATATATTTCGTTGATATTATTTGCAACATACATATTTGAATCGATGCACATATTTATGTTTTATTTCCTGATGTTTCCAGTGATGTGTTATTGTGTGTTATTGGATATATCTTCTTATTGATTGGATTCGTTTTTGTAGTTTTTTTTTTGTGTAATCCTGTATTTGAAAAACTGCGTTTTGCTGCATTAACATTCTTTGTCGGTGATGGAATAACGTGGAGGGACAATTAGAAGCGAAATGGCGATTCCTTTCATTACAAAAAGCGATTCACTGGGAACGCATTGTATTATAATGTGAACGGCGAAGTAATCCGGTACATATCACGAGTCCATCGCGGTCGCCTGGCATTAAATAAAACTCCTCCGCCGTTACATTTCAGTGCACGTTGTCTGGAAATCATCATTTTTATCCATGACAACGTTTCGACAATGCGAACCTCATTCTTGCGCCATTCTCTGTCAATAGACGCGGGCCGATGCGACTTCTGTAATGGCTCATATGACAATGGACGTTAACAAAGAGACCGCTGGACCATTTTCATAAGCTATTGTAGTTAGGTCGCGGCCACTGACTGCCTTATCAATATATTATTATGTTATCTCCCCCCACCGGCGTCCCCCGCCGCCCATTCCGGGGGAGGGCGCAGATTTAAATATAAGAAGGGAACGCGCTTGCGGGGGCGGCGGGCCACCCCCAAGCTGGACATTTCCCCTGCCATATTTGAAATCTTCACATTCGTCCAGATTCAGAGTACATTGAAAGTGGGCGCCGCAAATTGTTGCGTAATTGAATTATAGTGGCGCACAATTACGTGCGTATTTAATCCGCCCCCGCGCTTATGCGCTTCTGTGCGTGCGTGTGCGTGCCTCTTTGCGCGCGCGTGTGTGTGCGTGTGCAATCAATTGAGCCCCATATAACGTATTATGCGTTTATCGAAACGATGATCTGTGCGTGGCATCAGTCATCGGCGCTACAAAGCGGCCGATTTCTGCAGTTGCGACGCATTAAAATCGAAACAATGCACCCCGAACCCGTCACACCGTTGCGCCGATGATGATGATGGTGATGATGGCGATGATGCAAGCGCCGGGACACATGTTTACACGGAGGGTGCGACCGCTAATGGGGGCGGCGCGATGGAAGCGAAAGAGACACGCGACAGCTGTACGAAGGAATCGACACCTTATCGCTCCGATGACTTTTGTCCCGGGATAACACGTGATTAAATAGACTTTCTTTCTCGGCCGCATGCATTCTTTCCGTGCTTCCTGCTCGATATAATGGGGGTGGCCGGCGGAAGTCCCTTCATTTAGGAGTGGATGCTACCGTTACGATGTTATACCAATTTAATACAAAAAGTATTCCGTTCCACCCCACCAGCTCAGACTAGTCATTTAATAATGCCATATGATCGCTAATAGTAGGGGTTGTGGTTCTTAACTTTTCCTGGCTTTCCAGGAATCCATCTGAGCAATATTTAGGAGAATTGTAAATCTCAAGAATTTTTCAGCCTCAGCCCAAATTTTATTTCCACATTCAGGTTATTATTTTCATCCAATGAGTGAAGTTAACACATGGATTTTCATCACTTAAAGTCAGGGTTGGTGTGATTTTAATCAATGTATTTAAATCATAATTTAAAGCATGATTCAAATCATAGTTTATGACATTAAATTAAGCCAACACAAAAAATATGTTGATCATTCACCTTATAATGTACCTATAAATTACGCAGTTTGTCAAATACAAGATAATAAAAAATAAAAAAAACTACAAAAACGAATCCAATCCATAAGAACACATATGCAATAACACACAATAACACATCACTGATGCAACATCAGGAAATAAACGATAACAACCTAGAATAACTGGTAGTACAGGGTAAAATGGAAGGAAAAAGACGGAGAGGAAGATCACCGAAGAAATGGACATACCAATATCTGCCAAATTTTGAAGGCTAAATGTTTTTAGGCTAAATACTAAGTGTAAAAATATGAAAATTGTAAAATTTTCATAAGCAACAGTCAAAATCTCGTAAATTCTCAATTAAATATGTCCAAATCCTTTGTGTTTTTAATAATAAAGTTAAAATCTGTCGAATTTTCCACTGGAGAAAGTCTAATCTGTTAAATACTAAGTATAATCTATGAAATGCTAAGCTTTATCAATGAAAATCTTCCCAGTTTTCCGGTGCAATAAACTGTAATCTTTCCTAACATTCAAATATGTTAGTTTTTAGTAGCAGCTCTAAAAATCCGGTAGACTTCAGCACCAAATATCGAAATCTAACAAATTTTCCAACTTAACTTTCTAAAATTGGTAAAATTTCAATTATAACTTTTAAAATGTGTCAAATTTTCAAATTCAATTGTCTAAAACTGCCAATATCTGCCATTTTTCAAGCTAAATGTATTTAGGTTAATAACTAAGTTTAAATATATGAAAATATATAATAATTGTAATAATATTTATTAGCATATAAAGCTACATAACATTGTGATAACAAAATTGTGAAATTTTCAAAAGCAACAGAGAAAACCTCGTAAATTCTGAATTGCAAATGTTCAAACCCATTGTTTTTTTACTAATAAAGTAAAAATCTGTAAAATTTTCAACAAAAACAAGACTAATCTGTCAAATACCAACTCTAATCAGTCAAATGCTAAGCTTCATCCATGAAAATCTACCCAGTTTTTCGATGCAACAAACTCTCATCTTTCCTACCGTTCAAATCTGTTAAGATTTTAGTACCAGCTATGAGAATCTGCAAAAAATTCAGCAAATCCCAAATGCCTATCCTATCTGGCAAAATTTTTAACGTAACTCTCTAAATTGGGTAAATTTTTTAATTGAAACTTGTAAAATGGGTCAAATTTTCAAATGCAACTATCCAAAACCCCAATATCTGCCTATATTTGGAGGCTAAATGTTTTTTGTCTAAATACTAAGTGTAAAAATATGAAAAGTTTAAAAATTTCATAAGCAACAGTCAAAATATCGTAAATTCTCAATTGCAAATGTCAAAATCCTTTGTGTTTTTGCCAATAAAGTTAAAATCTGTCGAAGTTTCCACTGGAACCAGTCTAATCTGTTAAATACTAATTATAATCTATGAAATGCTAAGCTTCATCAATGAAAATCTTCCTAGTTTTCCGATGCAATAAACTGTAATCGTTACTACCGTTCAAATCTGTCAATTTTTAGTAGCAGCTCCGAGAATCCGGACGACTTGAGCACCAAATATCGAAATCTAACAAATTTTTCGACGTATCTCTCCAAATTTGGTAAATTTGTTAATTGGAGCTGGTAAAATGTGTCAGATTTTTAAATGCAACTGTCAAAAAACACCAATATCTGCCAATTTTTGGATACTACTTTCTAAAATTGGTAAAATTTCAATAATAACTTTTAAAATGTGTAAAATTTTCAAATTCAATTGCTAAAACTTTCAATATCTGCCATTTTTTGTAGGCTACATGTATTTAGGCTAAAAACGAAGTTTAAAAATATGAAAATATATAATAATTGTAAGAATATTTATTAACATATAAAGCTACATAACATTGTTCTAACAAAATTGTGAAAATTTCAAAAGCAACAGACAAAACCTCGTAAATTCTGAATTGCAAATATTCAAACCCATTGTTTCTTTACTAATAAAGTAAAAATCTGTAAAATTTTCAACAAAAACAAGTCTAATCTGTCAAATACTAAGTCTAATCAGCCAAATGCTAAGCTTCATCAATGAAAATCTACCCAGGTTTTCGGTGCAACAAACTGTCATCTTTCCTACCGTTCAAATCTGTTAAGATTTTAGTACCAGCTATGAGAATCTGCAAAAAATTCAGCACCAACTATCCCAATTTGGCAAATTTTTCAACGTAACTCTCCAAATTTGGTAAATGTTTTAATTGAAACTTGTAAATTGTGTAAAATTTTCAAATGCAACTATCAAAAACGCCAATATCTGTCTACATTTGGTGGCTAAATGTTTTTAGGCTAAATACTAAGTGTAAATATATAAAAATTGTGAAATTTTCAAAAGCAACAGCCAAAACCTCGTAAATTCTCAATTGAAAATGTCCAAATCCTTTGTGTTTTTACTAATAAAGTTCAAATATGTCAATTTTTCCACTGAAACAAGTCTAATCTGGTAAATACTAAGTATAATCTGTGAAATGCTAAGCTTCATCAATGAAAATATTCCCAGTTTTCCGGTGCAACAAACTGTCATTATTCCTACCGTTCAATTCTGTAAGGTTTTTAATATCAGCTTTGAGAATCTGCAAAGAAATCAGCACCAACTATCCAAATCTGGCAAAATTTTCAACGTAACTCTCCAAATATGGTAAATTTTGTAATTTTTTTAATTGGAGTTGGTAAACTGTGTTAGATTTTCAAATTTGGTATTTGTGTTGGCATTTTTGTTAGCTTCTATGATTATGGAAGTTTTTGAGATTATTATCTTTGTAAGAACCCGATTCATATTTAATATTAATTAAATATAATTATTCTATAATTAAAACGTATGATACAAAAACGCATACGTATAAAGGTTTTAGAAGCACACGAAAAACCATGTGACCACCCGCATTTTGGGACATGCACAATAGAGAGAGAGCTGACATATATTAATGCGAACGCATAACTAACGTCAACTTGAATTTCAAACTAGCTATCTGGGGGAGGCCGAATTCGCCACCGACGTAGTAATCTTGGGTGGCGCATATTTGTATAGAGAGAGATGAAATACAGAAAAATAAGCGAAAATAGGGCATAGGTGGTAGAATGTGGAAGGAGAAATAGTATAAAGTCAGAAATTCTCCACGTACTCTGCCCTCTTACAAACAACCACCACGTAAAGCGTTACGCTGCCCGACGACGTCCAGAAATCGAGCGTTAATTTCTCAGGTAATTATACGAACAACGATATCAAATGTACACCTTATTAACATACTCTAAAGTCAATTCCTTACTAATGATGTTACCTATCTAGTGACACCACATCGCGATGGCGTTAGTGTGTGGATCGAATTTAATAAAGGTAGGAATATGTATGCCTTTCGCTGAATCAGCGCAGTGCAACTTAACCATATTTCATATCTTGTCCTGACAATATTTTCATATGACAGTAGAATATTGTGAATTTCATTCCTTTCCCTCGTCGCAAAACATTTGATAATCGTACGTGTCCATTGATTAGAAACATAATTAAAGATCTTACCGAATCAGGGGAGAACGTAGGGGCGGTCATAACACCTTATTAACATGCTCTAAAGTCAATTCCTTACTAATGATGTTACCTATCTAGTGACACCACATCGCGATGGCGTTAGTGGGTGGATCGAATTTAATAAAGGTAGGAATATGTATGCCTTTCGCTGAATCAGCGCAGCGCAACTTAACCATATTTCATATCTTGTCCTGACAATATTTTCATATGACAGTAGAATATTGTAAACTTCATTCCTTTCACACTTCGAAACGATGAAGACCGATATAACGAATCAAGGTTATTTACTAAAAATCTAACTAGCAACGAGTACATAAAATGGGTATATAAATCTCTCTCTACAGATAATTCAATGATATTCCGGGTAGACGTAATATTTTCAATTAAATTGTCAGCGCTCCGACATTCAGTCAATCTGAGCATTCCAAAGAAAACCAATCGTATGAATGAATGTACGCATGTATAAATGAACGTAGTGGTAGAATTGAACATGATAATACTAAACTTGAATCTGTTTTCTTTCTATAATATCACCTCGTAAAGTTCTGATGAAGTCATTTATTTCATTGGTTCCTATCCACAAGGTGGCGTTGAAATGCATTGGTTGACACAACTGCTAATGAATTTCTATGCAGTGATGACATGTATTCGTATATGAAGTCGTTAATTTATTTCACTTTGTAATTCCAATATTGATTATTAACGATAACCAATTTTACGAAATAAAGTCAAACAGTTAAGGTCAGAAATTATAAATAAAGATTCAATAATTATTAGATAAAATATTTGCAAAATTTTGAATTAAATAAATTAAATAAATAACGTCTAATTTGAATGATAAAACTGTATTTTATTTACGCTGGCATAATCTTTCAAAATGAATAAATCTCACTGAATCTATAAATATCTGTGTTTTACTTACTAACAAGAATTACTAACAGACACATTACCCATTAAACGAACCCAATTAAGTTGTCACGATAATGATTTTAAAAATCAAACATAACGTAAAGTACTACCACTAAATCACGAGCCAAATAAATATTACAAATTATGAGAATTTGTATAATACCTGGGTGCGAACCGTTACATTGTTGCCTACTGACCAGGATATGGGTTTATATAAAAATGTGTCTGTAGATAATTAAAAAAATTAACCAATGTCAGTAAACAGATATTATTCTAAAACGAGAATGAATGCAAGCGAAAGTGAAACTGTAAAATTTAAAGGGATGGGGGCGACGTCCCTGTTATGCCAGTGGGTCAACAGGAAACCGAAAGAATGGATGCCGAATGGAATGCATGTATTCTAAAACGAGAGTAAATGTAAGCGAAAGTGTAACTGTAAAATTTCAAGGGATGGGGGCGACGTCCCTATTATGCCAGTGGGTCAACAGGGAACCGAAAGAATGAATGCCGAATGGAATGCAGGTACTCGTCACAAATTTCAATCGCCAGTGCGTTTGGACACTTGAGAAAGTCAACGAAACAGAACACATTAACAAAATAATGGGGATGCTTGGAAATGGGGGCGTAATGAGCGGACAAGAGTCGATGGGATGGGGTGTCAAATAACCATGTGATTTCTCAGGAATAGACGAGAGACCACCGCACACGTAAAGAAGGTCTACCAGAAGTTTGCTGCAAATATAACAGGGCAGGTTTAGCATTCAGCGTAATTAATCAAAGTTAAATCTATTGAGGATGAGACAAGTATAAATTCAAATTTTAGTTTTTGATAAAGAAATTGCTATAAAAAAAGGGTTGTTTTGGTTACAATATTATATTTAGTAATTTAAACGAAAATGGTCATTTTAAAGTTACTTTTTAGTTCATTTAAACCAGTTTGAGTAAAGTCGTGGATGTATTTAAACATTTACGTGATTGTTTTGTGGGTATGTTAATTCAAAGAGTTGTCGGGATAATTGAATAAATTAATTTAAAAAAAAAAAAAATGAGTATAACATAATTTACAAAGTCAAAATAATAATAAATTATCAATTTAAACTAAGTATTTGTCGATTGCGGGAAGAGGGTGTTTGGAAATATTTGGGTTTTGTTTAAAAATTATTTTCAAAATTATTCTGGAAGTTAGAAAATATGGAAGATGTTTTGATATCAGTTAATGATAAAATAGATAAGCATGTTTTGCTGGCAATAGAATAGGTTTTGTAGAGGATTTCATGGAAAGTCAATAGTTTATTATGGTAGATACATATAGATTGTTTCGTGCATGTTATTTAAGGAACGCTTACGAATATATTGGTATAAAGAATTAGCATTGACGTAGCAATAATATAGTAGAGCCACTGATTCAAAGTAGCGAAGCAACCGATATCAAAACATTTTTTTTTATTATGAGAAAATATATGGAAGAGTCCAAAAACAATTTAAATAAATAAATAATAAAATTTAAAAAAAAAACAAAAACAAAAAAAAAAAACATTGTTAAATAATTAATAATAATAATAAATTAAAAAAAAATATATAAAAAAAAAAACAACGAAATTGAATAACGAGGGGCTTGTTTATTTTCTGCCAGACAAATAGTGTTAAGGGAGTAAATTTGCCGTGATGTTTGATATGGGTGACGTCAGTGGACACAAACAGTGACCTTGTCCAGATCAGAGCTCATAACCCAACTCGAATTACCATAATAAAAAAAAAAAATATATAAAAAAAAAAAACAACGAAATTGAATAACGAGGGGCTTGTTTATTTTTCTGTCAGACAAATAGTGTTAAGGGAGTAAATTTGCCGTAAGATTTGATATGGGGGAGATCAGTGGACACAAACGGTGATCTTTTCTAGATCAGAGCTTATAAACCACCTCATACTTACATAAATCAAATTTAAAAAAGAAAATAATAATGTAAAAAAAATAAAATAATGACATAAATAAATTAACGACAACTAAAATATGAGATGGGGGCGACAAGACATCCAAATATCGTAAATAGAGAGAATGTGTGTTTATAAAGCACATGGTATATATTATAATTTTCATCTAAGGAAAATGTATTAAGCATAAGTTACCCGAATATTTCCATATAAATTAAGAAACTCACCTTTGAAGTAGCATACCTTAAATCAATACTGATAAGTTTTATAAACAATTGAAATTCAAATAAATCTTTAATCTGAGGTGAAATTGCAAGTTGATATTTCTTCAATTAGATATAATTCGAACCAGCTAGATAATAATAATAACAATAGTAACAATGTTAACATTGATAATGGAAACGCTGATTTCTAGTAGCATTGCTGTCTCAATATATTTAAATGCAGTTTTACGCATAAATGTACGCATAAATAATAATGGGAAGATAACATAACATTTCTTTATTTGAATATATCAACGACAATTCATGTAAGTACCAGCCAGGAGACTTTTTTAATACAGGAGACTATGAGATGGGGGCGACAAGACATCAAATGATCGGAAGGCGGTTGCAGTGGCAGAAATTGAAGGTTAGGATAAAATATCAATAAAGGTGAGTATAATTCTAACTACATACTATTAAAAAAATGATCTATTAAGTTCAAGTAAATAGTAATGGAGTTATGTGCATATGAATTGCATATACATATGTGTAAGCACGAATAATTATTTCCAACAAATTAAAACAAAACTTTTGTTATTTTTTGTTTTTTTTTCCGTAAGGCCGCGACGTGAGTAATTATACTAATTTAGGAACGAAATATTTGTCTAGGTAACAACAGTCATCACCAATCATCACGGACGATGATACCAACCAATACCAGGGTCAGAGAGTTGCAGGTAAAGGGATGGGGAATGCAGACGAAAATCCGGCCAATGTCCGGACATCTTGGAGATGAGCAGGCAGCTCAAAACAACAATATGTTGTATTGCTAAACCAATACATGCAGCATAATAGGAAAGGGGGGTAAAAAGGTGGTGCGCGAATAGTGCGTTATTCGTAAGATGCGAATAAAGGTTGCGGAGGTAAAAAACCAAAAAGGGGGACGCCCCAAGAATAAGAGACATTTCAAAAGACTATATAGGTATTGGTATTTTGATTGTCGCCTGTGTCGTTGATCTTGATTTGTTTGTTTAGGTTAATTGGTCGCCTAAGTTGTTCATTTTGATTTTTTGTTTGTTTCTTCTTTGAATTCATTACAGGATCCAGTACGTGTACGGGAAGCATGTTGCATGATTACTAGAATGATGTAAATGGGCATGGGTATATGTATGTATGAGAATTATTTAAGTTAAGTAACGTCAATTACAATTGCGTGTTTTTTACAGATTGTAGGGATGCAATTTTGTCGCGTGTAATGTAAGTTGCCTAAAAAGGTTTTTCATTTTTTATTTCTAGCAATTTACAATCACTAGAACAAATAACGAAATGGGGCGAATGTAAGAACCCGATTCATATTTAATATTAATTAAATATAATTATTCTATAATTAAAACGTATGATACAAAAACGCATACGTATAAAGGTTTTAGAAGCACACGAAAAACCATGTGACCACCCGCATTTTGGGACATGCACAATAGAGAGAGAGCTGACATATATTAATGCGAACGCATAACTAACGTCAACTTGAATTTCAAACTAGCTATCTGGGGGAGGCCGAATTCGCCACCGACGTAGTAATCTTGGGTGGCGCATATTTGTATAGAGAGAGATGAAATACAGAAAAATAAGCGAAAATAGGGCATAGGTGGTAGAATGTGGAAGGAGAAATAGTATAAAGTCAGAAATTCTCCACGTACTCTGCCCTCTTACAAACAACCACCACGTAAAGCGTTACGCTGCCCGACGACGTCCAGAAATCGAGCGTTAATTTCTCAGGTAATTATACGAACAACGATATCAAATGTACACCTTATTAACATACTCTAAAGTCAATTCCTTACTAATGATGTTACCTATCTAGTGACACCACATCGCGATGGCGTTAGTGTGTGGATCGAATTTAATAAAGGTAGGAATATGTATGCCTTTCGCTGAATCAGCGCAGTGCAACTTAACCATATTTCATATCTTGTCCTGACAATATTTTCATATGACAGTAGAATATTGTGAATTTCATTCCTTTCCCTCGTCGCAAAACATTTGATAATCGTACGTGTCCATTGATTAGAAACATAATTAAAGATCTTACCGAATCAGGGGAGAACGTAGGGGCGGTCATAACACCTTATTAACATGCTCTAAAGTCAATTCCTTACTAATGATGTTACCTATCTAGTGACACCACATCGCGATGGCGTTAGTGGGTGGATCGAATTTAATAAAGGTAGGAATATGTATGCCTTTCGCTGAATCAGCGCAGCGCAACTTAACCATATTTCATATCTTGTCCTGACAATATTTTCATATGACAGTAGAATATTGTAAACTTCATTCCTTTCACACTTCGAAACGATGAAGACCGATATAACGAATCAAGGTTATTTACTAAAAATCTAACTAGCAACGAGTACATAAAATGGGTATATAAATCTCTCTCTACAGATAATTCAATGATATTCCGGGTAGACGTAATATTTTCAATTAAATTGTCAGCGCTCCGACATTCAGTCAATCTGAGCATTCCAAAGAAAACCAATCGTATGAATGAATGTACGCATGTATAAATGAACGTAGTGGTAGAATTGAACATGATAATACTAAACTTGAATCTGTTTTCTTTCTATAATATCACCTCGTAAAGTTCTGATGAAGTCATTTATTTCATTGGTTCCTATCCACAAGGTGGCGTTGAAATGCATTGGTTGACACAACTGCTAATGAATTTCTATGCAGTGATGACATGTATTCGTATATGAAGTCGTTAATTTATTTCACTTTGTAATTCCAATATTGATTATTAACGATAACCAATTTTACGAAATAAAGTCAAACAGTTAAGGTCAGAAATTATAAATAAAGATTCAATAATTATTAGATAAAATATTTGCAAAATTTTGAATTAAATAAATTAAATAAATAACGTCTAATTTGAATGATAAAACTGTATTTTATTTACGCTGGCATAATCTTTCAAAATGAATAAATCTCACTGAATCTATAAATATCTGTGTTTTACTTACTAACAAGAATTACTAACAGACACATTACCCATTAAACGAACCCAATTAAGTTGTCACGATAATGATTTTAAAAATCAAACATAACGTAAAGTACTACCACTAAATCACGAGCCAAATAAATATTACAAATTATGAGAATTTGTATAATACCTGGGTGCGAACCGTTACATCTTTAAATTCTATAGTTTATAGAAATCTTTTTTCCTTCTTCCTTCTTTCCTTCTTCCTTCTTTTCTTTTTCCTTCTTCCTTCTTCCTTCTTGTCTTCCTTCTTTCCTTAGAAGATTTCCTCCTTTTACAAGTATGTTAGTATGAATCAGAAAAATTCAAACAAAAAATGATTTTCAGTAATAATATAACAAGAGAGTGAGAATAAATTGAAAATAATTTGACAGATTGTCGAAAACTTGTTGCCAGGCAATAGTCACGAGAGCCCGAAGGGCTCGAGTGACTATTGCCAAATGGCAACAAGTTTGAGACATAATCTGTCAAATTATTTTCTAATTTATCGAACTCTCGAGTTATATTTGATTAGATTATTTTTTGACGTTTTTTGCTTTCTAGTATTTCTTTATCAATTTCAGTATGCGAAACGCAGCTAAAGCGACTTTTATTCATTTTGTATGACACTTTAATATGATTGATAAATTAATAATTTGACAAATATTTTGATTGACAAGAGTGAACCTAGCTACCGAGATTATTCCCACTATAATAATCTCTAGAGAATATTCCCAGTATAATAATGACGGGATTGGTCCAGAAGTATCAATATGACAAAAATCGAAATATATCATTGGTTTTGAGAAACGTCAAAAAATAATCATTATAATTTTTGCTAGGTTTTGCACTAGAGAATAGATAGAAGTTTTAATTATTTTTTTAAAATTTAATTTAAAACATACATTTAAATATTACGGTTAGTTTTAACGATTTATTCATTATTACCTCTAATTTCCACGAAACTTTGTTAATAAATGTTGTTAAAAGTTTCACAATTTTTTTTATACAGTTTTATTTTAGTTTTCAATAAAATATATTTTAATCTTTTGCAAATTTCTAGAATTTTTACCTACCTACTTAAATTATTGCTAATGTATAATTTTGGTATACAATATTCACGAACTTTACAAAACTATATATCCGTAGAAGAAGCGTCAATCCTCCTATTATCACCGGTATTCGATTTAAAATAAAATTGTCCACAGCCAATTTCGATAGAATCAATCAATAATAATTAATTATTTACTAAAAACAACTTATAATGTAATAATACTACATAATTATTGGATTATACAATTTTAAAGCATGATACAGGAAATTATTTAAAACAAAGAGCAAAACAAAAATTGTCTACAGTAGTTTTTACAATAATTGCAAAATGGGCACTCTGGCCCTTTTACTCCTTACTCTAATTTCCAATACTCTTATTGTAGATAATGAGCGCTATTAATACTCGTATGCATAGTTTGAGAAAAATATTGCTACCCCTGGTGGGACTCGAACCCACAATCCCCGGCTTAGGAGGCCGATGCCTTATCCATTAGGCCACAGGGGCTTGTGTCTGGAAATAAACTTCATATTTTTAATCTCAAGTAGCTACAAATAGTGATCAGTTTCGTGTAAAAAAAGTATTAAAAAAAAACTACAAAAAGTCTCTTTTTTGTAGTCCCGCATACAATATCGCATTAAAAAAACAAAGGCATACTTTATTATGTGTCTTCTTTAATATAAGTTTGTAGAATATTTGGATGAGAATAGGTGTACTTGCAATGTAGTAATAAGTACTCCTGATAAAGAAGAAATGAAACAATAAAACATATAATAATAACTTGTATTCAAAATGGATGGAACTTTAACGAAAATGAACATGGCAAGTACACCTATTCTCATCCAAATATTCTACAAAACTTATATTAAAGAAGATCTTTACATTTAAATACTAACAGTAAGTACTCCTGATAAATAAGAAATAAAACAATAAAAAAATGTAATAATAACTGGTATTCAAAATGGATGAAAGTATAACAAAAATGTTTTATTTTGCTCAAAATATTTTTTTCTCTTATATTTATATGTCAAAATGTTGCCAAATGACAAATTTTCGTTTTTGCCCGAATCTATCAAAATATTTGCACTATCTTTTACTTCATCAATATTACATGGTTCTGGGGGGAGTCCCTATTTTTACCATCTTGACAATTCATGATGAAAATTTGTGCAAACAAATTTAAATTTCTCCATATTATTCTTAATGCGAGAAATTATGCTATTATTTACTTTGTACATTTTACAAATGTCACTAACATTTACATTTTCATGTAATTCATTTAATATTTCTCGTTTTTCATTCATACTTAATTGTTTTTTTGTGATTTTAATAAAGTTGAATTAGACATTTTAACCACTTAAAGTTAGATTTGTCAAATGCCATACGTTGCACGTATGGCAAAAATGAATCAAAAATAATTGCTCTTATAGATTTGAAAATGATCGTAAGAAGTCGAAACTCGAGTCGTTATTTTATTGTTTATGTCGGTATATCAATAAACATTTTGTGGTAAACACATGCAACAGCAAGTTGTTTCTGTTTTTTTCTTATAGATAGTTGCTAATAGGGAATGTTGCGTTTAGATGAGTTGCATTTATCGAAATTTTACTGTATTTCAATCACTTTAACATCTATCACTGTGAATGTATAGAATCCATATTTATAGAATTAATAGCAGGGATGTTTATTAGATCTTAAAAAATCCTTGTACCCCTGGTGGGACTCGAACCCACAGTCCCCGGCTTAGGAGGCCGATGCCTTATCCATTAGGCCACAGGGGCTACGATTATGCAACAGTTGCTTACTCGAGACAAGGTCATGGTCATAACGTACATTTATTTGAGCATACACATCCCGTTCTTATCTCTTCCGCTTTAAATCAGAACTTATAATATAACAGTAAACATTTACGCTATCTTGTATATTTTCGTTGTGTAATGTATAGATGTAATCGGGAGATTGGTGTGAGCTATCATTTAATCGCATAATTAGTTAAAATGTTTAAAATTAAAGTAATTAAAACCAAAATGTTAATTGGGATATACAGGGTGATTCTATAATGTTGCGAAAAAGTTTAAGAAACGATTCCTTGTCAAGAAATAAGAGGGGTCAATTATATATAGTAGGTTGACATACGTCAAATTTGTCGTATCACTTAATAAAATGGTTTAGCCTTAAAATGTATAACTATGGATAACGTTCTTCATAAAGTCGCCTATTGTGACCCTTGAGCCTTAAAATGTATAACTATGGATAACGTTCTTCATAAAGTCGCCTAGCTGCTAATGCGGACAGTAAAAAATCCTTTATTGAATAGAACGCACGATCAATTAAAAATTCATTTGTTCTCCTATTAAATGTTTTTTAAAGGTAGACTTTTAAATTCGAATGGTAACTTGTTGAAGAATTGAATGGCGTAGTAGTTAGTTCCTGTCCGAGAACTACACAATCTCAAGAATTTGTAGCACAAATCTCTCCTTTCCCTAGTAACATATGGATGTTGATTGGTAGAGTGGTTGCTTATGTTTTTTTTACATGAAGTAGGCATTGAAGTATATACACAGAATGAACGCACATTTCGTTGTAAATGTTTGTAATTAAAAATACACTTATACAGGGTGATCTATGTATATAGCTGTACTTAAACACCCTGTATATAGCTTCATGTTCTGAGTGCCCATCTAATGAGATATTCAATGAAAGCATATGGACTATAATCTAATAATACTTTTTGATCGGTAAATATCGATCAATTCTCAATATGTTTGAGCCATTTAAAAATAGCAAAATTCGATCGTTGTCTGAGGATAGATGGGCCACCCTGTAATTGAATATGAAATATGAAATATGAATATAATGTATAATTGAAGCGGTCAGAATAAAAAGGCTAAAACGTTTTTAACAATTCAAGGGGTTCAAGTGCATTTATACGCTTTTTATTCCAATCAACGATAAACATTATTTCACTTAATATATTTAGGGGGTTCAAGTGCATTTATACGCTTTTTATTCCAATCAACGATAAACATTATTTCACTTAATATATTTAGGGGGTTCAAGTGCATTTATACGCCTTTTATTCCAATGAACCCTAAATATTATTTTACTAAGTGTTTTTCTACTGATCAATATATATTATTGTTATATGAATTACAAGCCACTGGGACATTTTTGTTCCAATAAATAAGTTATCAATTTTAATGTAATTGCAATTGAAACTGCAATTTAATATATTGCACCTTTTCATTCTAACCCCTTCAATTGTTTCATATGGCCATATTTTTTTAATCGATTTTCTGTTGATTAATAAGGTATTATATTTCGTACTATTCCATCAACATGCATTCCTTGCAAATATCTAATTAATATATGCATATAAAACGAATCCTTTTCGTGGAACGCCACTTGGGTAACTAAATAAATCCATTCGCGAGGTACGTTTTATTCATTGTGTATAAATTGTGTGTGTACGTCTCTCTGTGTGTGCACATATATACAGCACTTATACATGCGCTCTCTCAAAATATTTCGACTTCGCTCGACAAACTGGCTTCTTTAGAAAATGTTATGAATAAGAGTAAATTGTAGCCACAATGGCGTCTTTGAAAATCCTCTTGAATATAGCGTTAATTTCGAATAGACTGTAAGGGAAATATCAAAAAATGTATTTCGCTCTACCCACACACACGCATACAGACGCGCTCAAATGCCCACACGCACGCACACATGTGTGCGTGTGTAGGCACGGGGCAGCGCGCACACGCACAGACAGACGAACACGGGCCGGGTTTTCGCACCCGTACGCACTCCAAGGATTGACGTATGTAAATTCACACTTCAACAGGTTTTGATTGTCCATTGTGCGATATTATATAAAGTGTTCACTGATTTAATGACTCCACTTAATGCCGAATAGGGAATCCGCAGTATTGATTGCCTACAAGCAAACATTTACACCAAACTCTCGCAAGACGAACGAATCGTTTCAAATTGTTCGTGCATTCTTCTTTTGGTTTATAATCAACAATCAGCACAAGCTATACAAGCATCACAATCAGCACAATCTTAATTAATAATATATACACTCGAACCAGAAGTAACCAACTTGCTTCATGGACACTACCAGAATTTGTCTAAAACATTTTTAAATTGAGAAATTAATGAATGTATTCCAGACTTTTTGACATCATATGTATACAGGGTGTCCTAAATAGAGTAGGATTGCATGGGTATCTTTCTTGCATACTTGACGCCTCTTGACTTTTATTTGTAGCGTACTTTAAAAAACAAAATTTATGGAAGTAACTTCAATTATAATAATGTAGATGAACTTCGTGAAGCTATGGCAGAGGCAATAAAAGGCGTTATTTGCAACACATTGCGATAAGTAACTGGCAATATTCTAAAACGCTGTCAATTGTGTTTAGCTTCTTTTTGGCCATTTAGCCGATAACAAGTCAGCATTTTGAGCATTTTTTATAATTTATTGTTATTTTACTACTTATTTGTATTACGTTTTTTTATTTATTTTTACATTTGATTTAAAAATAGTTTATAGAATACAAATAAAAATTGGAACAATTGATATTTCCCATATTTTTTATTTTGACATAGGTTGTTTACATTGTTGAAAAGAGAAAAAAGACGATTTAGACGTGTAAAAATCAAATATGGCGGCCATTTAAAATAAGAAAGTTGCTAATAATATCGCCATCTTGACTTTGGTTTTGACTTGATTCTTAAGATTGTGCGATCGAATCAAGTAAATTTTATTTTAAACTTATTTCCGCATCTTTAATAATTATGGAAATATCGGAGTTTTTAGAAAACCACGATTTTTTTTAGAATAACTAAAAAAGGCTCGGAATTAAAAAAAATCAACATAATCTGAACCATCATACAAAACTAGATAACATTGCCCATTTAACCAGATCTCTAGCTTTCAAAATAAGAAAGATACCCATACAACCCTACTCTAGTTAGGACACCCTATATATGATACTTATGTATATAGATACAATTTATTTTTAATACTTATATCGATAAAAGTAAATTGTTAAACAAAAATCAATGTTCAACAATGGGGTAGGGAGTTTGACAGCTTACGAAAAAATAACGTGCGAATTTAAGCACGAGAAACGAACACCTTTTTTTAGTATTTTAAACGGGACGATTCAGGAAGCTCCCACTCGATCGGTTCCGCAACAGATTCGATATCCGCGGGGATAAAGAAGCCGCAAAAACTACCGCCGTGATAGTCGGAAGAGGGATTTTATGGATTTGGAAACCGGAGTTACAGCACAAATTACCTAATTCAAACACCTGTTTCGGCATTCGTGACATTATAAATTTTAACCCAAATGACTTTCAAAGCAATTAGCATATTATATTAAAAATATGAAATTGTAGGTACCTACTTATGTACCTACTTATACTAATGTTCAAATATAGGTATTAAAAACAATCTTAAATTTTAGGTTACGTATAATTTGCTGTAATTATCAATTTTCTAGAAAACGCCGAAGAAAATTTCGCGACAGTAATAAAAATATGAAATTGTAGGTACTTATACTAATGTTGAATTATACGTATTAAAAACCATCTTATATTTGAGGTACCTATAATTTGCTGTAATAATCATTTTTCTAGGAAAATTTCGCGAGATGAATTTAAACCAAAAATTATTAGCAGCAATTATCAAGATTACATAGCAATTAGCAGATTATATTAAAAATATGGAAATATATACCTACTTATTTAAAAATACAATATAATATTAAAAAACAATCTTAGATTTGAGGTACCTATAGTTTGCTATAATTATCAATTTTCTACAAAACCCCAAAGAAAATTTAAAGCTAATAACAAATGTATCTAGCTACATATACATTTGAAAAGTATCTAGATACTTCTAAATACAATTCAGATATATGGAAAACTAAACTTATACTGTTTTCTGTAAAAATTGTTTTATTTTTACATACGCATTTTACATGCAAAAGAAAATGCTTATAAATATTTAATAAAATGTGCAAAACTTAAATTATTTGTTATCGTCTACTTATAGTTATTGACTCTAACAATGACTAGTCGATGCATATTGCATAAATTCGACATACGTTTCTAATTTCATTTCATTCTATTACATTTAGCTTAAGCACACGAACCAGCATTAAAAACGCGATTGTTTACGAAAAGGCATGCGTCATTGTCAGCTTTCGACGGGTTACCATACGTAATAGATACAAGAATAATACACAATGGAATAGCAAATTACTGACTCAAACTTAAATTAAATACGAGACAATTAAACGAAGCCCCAACGTAAAAGTTAAAAAAAAATATGCTCTCAATAATGAATCAATAGCTAATTGTATGTAATTAACGTGAACTGCAGTGTTGTAACAGATACATTTTTTTTTTGTAACTAGATACAAATACAGATACTTCAGAAAAAATGTATCTAGATACAACTTGAGGTACTCAAGCAACAGTGTATCTAGACACTTGTAATTTATTTAGATACTGTATCTAGATACATTACAACACTGAATTTCAGTAACTAATAAAACATATTTGTCAAAAACATGATTTCTATCTATCTATACATAAACATATGTGACAGTTTATGCTGTATATAGCAAATAATTTTGAATATTTTTCGTAGCAAAAAAATTTAATTTAAAAAAAAACTCTTAATGCTGTTTAATGAATTTCAGTAACTAATAAACCATATTTTCAGAAACTTCTCAATGGAGAAAGTTATATGTTTGATTTTCTGCCTTATTTAATACTGAAACTTTGTCAAATTTTCAGGAGATTTAGTTTCAGGTGTACTGTACACAAATCTAATATCAAATTTGCAAATAATAAATTTTCAGAAATTTCAGTAATAGCCAACCCATACTTATCAATGCAGAAAGTTATCTGTTTGATATTCTCCCTTATTTAATACTGAAACTTTGTCAAATTTTCAGTAGAATTAGTTTCAGGTGTACTCTACACAAATCTAATATCAAATTTGCAAATAATAAATTTTCAGAAATTTCAGTAATAGCTAACCCATACTTATCAATGCAGAAAGTTATCTGTTTGATATTCTCCCTTATTTAATACTGAAACTTTGTCAAATTTTCAGTAGAATTAGTTTCAGGTATACTGTATAGGAATCTAATATCAAATTTGCAAATAAACAATTTTCAGAAATTTCAGTAATAGCTAACCCATACTTGTCAATGCAGTAAGTTATCCGTTTGATTTTCTCCCTTATTTAATACTGAAACTTTGACAACTTTATAGTACAATTAGTTTCAGGTGTACTGTACACAAATCTAATATCAAATTTTCAAATAATAAGTTTTCAGAAATTTCAGTAATAGCTAACCCATACTTGTCAATGCAGAAAGGTAAATGTTTGATTTTCTCCCTTATTTAATGCTGAGACTTTGTCAAATTTTCACGAGAATTAATTTCATGTGTAGTGTACACGAAACTAATATCAAATTTGCAAATAATAAAATTTCAGAAATCTCAGTAATAGCTAACCCATACTTATCAATGCAGAAAGTTATCTGTTTGATTTTCTCCCTTATTTAATACTGAAACTTTGTCAACTTTACAGTAGAATTAGTTTCAGGTGTATTGTACACAAATCTAATATCAAATTTGCAAATAATAAGTTTTCAGAAATTTCAGTAACAGCTAACCCATACTTGTCAATGCAGAAAGGTAAATGTTTGATTTTCTCCCTTATTTAATGCTGAAACTTTGTCAAATTTTCACGAGAATTAATTTCATGTGTAGTGTAGACGAAACTAATATCAAATTTGTAAATAATAATTTTTCAGAAATTTCAGTAATAGCTTACCCATACTTGTCAATACAGAAAGTTAAATGTTTGAATTTCTCCCTTATTTAATGCTGAAACTTTGTCAATTTTTTTGGATAATTAGTTTCAGGTGTACTGTACAAGAATCTAATATCAAATTTGCAAATAATAAATTTTCAGAAATTTCAGTAAGAGCAACTCATACTTGTCAGTGCAGAAAGTTATATGTTTAATTTTCTCCTTTATTTCATACTGAAACTCTGTCAAATTTTCAGGAGAATTACTTTCAGGTGTACTGTACATGAATCTAATATCAAATTTGCAAATAATATGTTTTTAGAAATTTCAGTAATAGCTAACCCATACTTGTCAATGCAGAAAGGTAAATGTTTGATTTTCTCCCTTATTTAATGCTGAAACTTTGTCAAATTTTCACGAGAATTAATTTCATGTGTAGTGTACACGAAACTAATATCAAATTTGTAAATAATAAGTTTTCATAAAATTCAGTAATAGCTAACCCATACTTGTCAATACAGAAAGTTAAATGTTTGATATTCTCCCTTATTTAATACTGAAACTTTGTCAATTTTTTATGAAAATTAGTTTCAGGTGTACTGTACAAGAATCTTATACCAAATTTGCAAATAATAAATTTTGAGAAATTTCAGTAATAGCTAACCCATACTTGTCAATGCAGAAAGTTAAATGTTTCATTTTCTCCCTTATTTAATTCTGAATCTCTGTCAACTTTACAGTAGAATTAGTTTCAGGTGTACTGTACACAAATCTAATTTCAAATTTGTAAATAATAAGTTTTCAGAAATTTCAGTAATAGCTAACCCATACTTGTCAATGCAGAAAGTTTTCTGTTTGATTTTCTCCCTTATTTAACACTGAAACTCTGTCAAATTTTCAGGAGAATTAGTTTTAGGTGTACTGAACACGAATCTAATATCAAATTTGCAAATAATAAGTTTTCAGTAATTTCAGTAATAGCTAACCCATACTTGTCAATGCAGAAAGTTATCTGTTTGATTTTCTCCCTTATTTAATACTGAAACTTTGTCAACTTTACAGTAGAATTAGTTTCAGGTGTACTGTATAGGAATCTAATATCAAATGTGCAAATAATCAATTTTCAGAAATTTCAGTAATAGCTAACCCATACTTGTCAATGCAGAAAGTTATATGTTTGAGTTTCTCCCTTATTTTATACTAAAACTTTGTCAACTTTACAGTAGAATTAGTTTCAGGTGTACTGTTCACAAATCTAATATCAAATTTTCAAATAATAAGTTTTCAAAAATTTCAGTAATAGCTAACCCATACTTGTCAATGCAGAAAGTTATCTGTATGATTTTCTCCCTTATTTAATACTGAATATTTGTCAACTTTACAGTAGAATTAGTTTCAGATGTACTGTATACAAATATAATATCAAATTTGCAAATAATAAGTTTTCAGAAATTTCAGTAATAGCTAACCCATACTTGTCAATGCAGAAAGTTTTCTGTTTGATTTTCTCCCTTATTCAACACTGAAACTCTGTCAAATTTTCAGGAGAATTAGTTTCAGGTGTACTGAACACGAATCTAATATCAAATTTGCAAATAATAAAATTTCAGAAATTTCAGTAATAGCTACTCCATACTTGTCAAAGCAGAAACTTATATGTTTGATTTTCTCCTTTATTTAATACTGAAACTTTGTCAAATTTTCAGTAGAATTAGTTTCAGGTGTACTGAACACGAATCTAATATCAAATTTGCAAATAATAAATTTTCAGAAATTTCAGTAAAAGCTACTCCATACTTGTCAAAGCAGAAACTTATATGTTTGATTTTCTCCTTTATTTAATACCGAAACTTTGTCAAATTTTCAGTAGAATTAGTTTCAGGTGTACTGAACACGAATCTAATATCAAATTTGCAAATAATAAATTTTCAGAAATTTCAGTAATAGCTAGTCCATACTTGTCAAAGCAGAAAGTTAAATGTTTGATTTTCTCTCTTATTTAATAGAACCTTGTTAAATTTTCAGAAGAATTGTCTTCTGGTATACTAAATACAGATGTGGTACTAAATGTATGATTCATAAATATTCAGAAATTTCAGTAAATAATAACCCATATTTATTGAAAACATTATTTCTATCTACCTATACATTAATTGATGTGAACAAAGTTTAGGCTGTGTCTAGCAATTAATTTTGATTATTTTTCGTAGCAAAAAAAAAATGTAATTTAAAAAAAATCTAGTAATAAATAAAGCAGGAAATAAAGAGGAAAAACGATGAGGGTACATTTTTGGTCGAAATTGAGATATTAGGTCATATGGCAGATGACCGATTGGTTGTACTAAAAATCTAAAAAAAAAACACCAGTAATCTAGTGATCAAGAATTGTCTTTAGGTATACTATATACAAATCTGGCACTAAATATGCTACAATAAAGTTTCAAAAATATCAGTAAAATAATACATGTCAATTCAGAAAGTGATATCGTCGAATGTGTCACATATTTAATATATGTATACAAATCTGGCACTAAATATGCTATAATAAATCTTCAAAATTATCAGTAAAAGAATACTTGTCAATTCAGAAAGTTATATCGTCGAATGCCTCACATATTTAATATATAACCTTGTCAAATTTTCAGTAGAATTATCTTGAGGTAAACTAAGTACCTACAAATCTGGTACTGAACACGCAATTAATAAATTTGTAGGAATTTCTGATAATAATAACCCATACTTGTTGAAATATTATTTTTATCTACTTATACATTTCCAGTGGCGTTGCGCGATAGCTAATAGGGAGCATGCTGGCGAGAATCGCACATGTTCGGGTGTTTTCGTGAATATTAACTGACGATATTCACTATTTAAAACTGATCTCTGCGGCACTGAATAATTGAAATATTGTCCTGGACTAGAGTCGAACTCATGAGTACCAGACGATTGTGTTACACTTATTGTGTAATGTAACAAAGTTTCATGTTTTGGTGGCAGCTGTAAAATGCTTATTGGCCCCAGTAAATTTCCAATTACGCATGTCGAGGAAGAGGTGTTGCAGGGAATTAAAAACAATGAGGCTGCGAGGGCGCCGGTCGGCTGAGGGGGGTCGTCTGGGAGGAGGGTGTATTATGATATAGCGTTAACAAAAGCCGGGGGCCGCGAAGTTTGAATACATCCTCGATTCCAAATACATGGAATGAAAGGCTCGTATAATTGTAAGAGAGTGTAATTTGAGAACAAGCAGCAAACTCGCTCGTATCTTTAGTTCATTGTAACAATGTTTTGTCTTGTCACAATGGCCAGACAATACTGACCACACAAACACAGCAGCCATCTTTGCGGAGCCATTGTTGCCACTACAATGAACTAGTGTCATGCGATTGTTTGTGCTCATCGTATAGAAACAAATGAAGAACGGAAACAACCGGTTCGGCTTCCATTATTAGGCAATATACTGCCGACGCGTTGTTGTAATCTTTTGTCTGGCTAATTTCATATTCCAACTAATTAGAAATTAGAATACAGAAAACAGGATATTGAGGTCTTTCCAGACACTGTGTGTGGGCCCGTTTCATTCGCGAAATCGCATTGTGTCTATTGAGGCCGGCCCGCCGTACACACACACATACACACTCGCACACACACACAAACACGCCGGGCTGGCTTATTGTTATTTAGTTTCATATTTAAACAAAAGCTTCATTATACAGCCTTTCTATTGGCTAACGATATTATTTCATAATACTGGGGGATTATATAGACTAGCTTTGGATTTGTATAATCTTTCCTTTATTCGATTACTGGAAACGACAATACGACATTTCATCAAATAATACCCCAGTGCCGCCGAAGAATACTATATCTATAACGCTCCGGCTTCTCATACACAATGCAATCTTACAGATCGTTATAAAAGATCCAAGTTTCGGTCCTGCCGCCGATTACGGCCTGTCCTTTCATTACGTATTACATAATATGCATTCATATTTCAGCGGGCCCATTGTTTCCCTGCGGCTTGGGGGCGCTTTAAATAAGAAAAAAATACGTGTAAAAACAATACACCGGGAGCTTTCCGCGTCTCAAAGAAGGAGTAACAATGTTAAGCAAGGCCACGAGCGTTTGACATTTTCTTGCATTACATAACAATCGACGCTCTAAGACGTTTAAACAATGGCCATTCTGCTCCCACCTATTGCGGAAACAAAAAACATTCAACAAAGAGCGCGGTTTCAATTGTCACTATTCAGCTCCGTGCAAAATAAAAGAGCGGGACGCGGAATCATAAAGAGGAGAGAGAGCTGGATGTGTATTTCAGAATGATAAAAGCTGCTGGAACAAACATACAATGAAAATGAAGAGGTCTTTTGTTTGATAACTGACGTCACGGGATCGTCTTGCGTGGACTTCCGATCGATGTGTAATTCCCTTTTGCTCAATGTAAATCCGCAATACTGCAACTAGAAAACTCCAACTACAAATCGCGCGCTCGACAAACCAACCCGGCGCATCCACCAGAAGGATAAAATGTAAAATCGCAGGATGAACGCAAATATTATCCAGGAATCAATACTCAATACCACATTAACCCTTTGAGGACCACTGGTCATTTCAGGATACCACCAATATAATAGTTTATTTGCGGCCCAGTGCCTATCCATTATGCAATGTTTCGCAAAAAAATAATTCAGGCCTCAAAGGGTTATAAATAAATACAAAAATTACCGAATACTAATTATCGAGAATATAAGAATACGAGAAAATCAAATATATAACTTTCTGCATTGACTAGTATGAGTTAGCTATTACTGAAATTTCTGTAAATTAATTATTTACAAATTTCATATTAGATTCGTGTACAATGCACCTGAAAGTAAATATCCTGAAAAATTGTGAAAGTTTCAGCATTAAATAAGCGAGAAAATCAAACAATTAACTTTCTGCATTGACCAGTATGTTTTCATCAATAACCTAACACCACACACAATAATACTATCAACAACAATACGGAGTACCACCTACGTGTACGCAACCTTTGCAGGACGACCCAAGTATACAGACACATGCGTATTCTTGACCTTTGCAGGTGCAAATGAAACCCGCGCATTCTACTCACCAGTGTTGACTAATCGATCTTAATACTTTCCCAACGACAGCACTGTATATACGTGACTCTTTCGTAATAGCTGACTACCTCCGTTTCAGAGAGGGTTTACGATCAGCCAGAGTCGGTACTTAACCCCTCCGCAAGAAGCCCAGGCGCGCTGCCGCCCGGGAAAGTGTTAAAGACCAAAAGGCCTCTTTGAAAGCAGAAAACGCACCTCGCATTAGTTCCCGCATCAGACAGAATGATGCATCAATAACCGAACACCACACACAATAACACCAACAAAAACAGTATGGAGTACCACCTACGTGTACGTAACCTTTGAAGGACGGCCCAAGTATACAGACACATGCGCATTCTTGAACTTTGCAGGTACAAATGAAACCCGCGCATTCTACTCACCAGTGTTGACCCATCGATCTTAATACTTTCCCAACGACAGCACTGTATATACCTGACTCTTTCGTAATAGCTGACTACCTCCGTTTCAGAGAGGGTTTACGATCAGCCAGAGTCGGTACTAAACCCCTCCACAAGAAGCCATGGCGCGCTGCCGCCCGGGAAAGTGTTAAAGACCAAAGGGCCTCTTTGAAAGCAGAAAACGCACCTCGCATTAGTTCCTGCATCAGACAGAATGATGCATCAATAACCGAACACCACTCACAATAATACCAACAAGAACAGTATGGAGTACCACCTACGTGTACGTAACCTTTGAAGGACGGCCCAAGTATACAGACACATGCGCATTCTTGAACTTTGCAGGTACAAATGAAACCCGCGCATTCTACTCACCAGTGTTGACCCATCGATCTTAATACTTTCCCAACGACAGCACTGTATATACCTGACTCTTTCGTAATAGCTGACTACCTCCGTTTCAGAGAGGGTTTACGATCAGCCAGAGTCGGTACTAAACCCCTCCACAAGAAGCCATGGCGCGCTGCCGCCCGGGAAAGTGTTAAAGACCAAAGGGCCTCTTTGAAAGCAGAAAACGCACCTCGCATTAGTTCCTGCATCAGACAGAATGATGCATCAATAACCGAACACCACTCACAATAATACCAACAAGAACAGTATGGAGTACCACCTACGTGTACGTAACCTTTGAAGGACGGCCCAAGTATACAGACACATGCGCATTCTTGAACTTTGCAGGTACAAATGAAACCCGCGCATTCTACTCACCAGTGTTGACCCATCGATCTTAATACTTTCCCAACGACAGCACTGTATATACCTGACTCTTTCGTAATAGCTGACTACCTCCGTTTCAGAGAGGGTTTACGATCAGCCAGAGTCGGTACTTAACCCCTCCGCAAGAAGCCCTGGCGCGCTGCCGCCCGGGAAAGTGTTAAAGACCAAAGGGCCTCTTTGAAAGCAGAAAACACACCTCGCATTAGTTCCCGCATCAGACAGAATGATGCATCAATAACCGAACACCACACACAATAACACCAACAAAAACAGTATGGAGTACCACCTACGTGTACGTAACCTTTGAAGGACGGCCCAAGTATACAGACACATGCGCATTCTTGAACTTTGCAGGTACAAATGAAACCCGCGCATTCTACTCACCAGTGTTGACCCATCGATCTTAATACTTTCCCAACGACAGCACTGTATATACCTGACTCTTTCGTAATAGCTGACTACCTCCGTTTCAGAGAGGGTTTACGATCAGCCAGAGTCGGTACTTAACCCCTCCGCAAGAAGCCCTGGCGCGCTGCCGCCCGGGAAAGTGTTAAAGACCAAAGGGCCTCTTTGAAAGCAGAAAACGCACCTCGCATTAGTTCCTGCATCAGACAGAATGATGCATCAATAACCGAACACCACACACAATAATACCAACAAAAACAGTATGGAGTACCACCTGCGTGTACGCAACCCTCAAAGGACGGCCCAGGTATATGGACATATGCACATGCTTGACCTTGAGCAGAAAACGCACCTCGCATTAGTTCCCGCATCAGACAGAATGATGCATTAATAACCGAACACCACACACAATAATACCAACAAAAACAGTATGGAGTACCACCTATGTGTACGCAATCCTCAAAGGATGGCCCAGGTATATGGACACATGCACATTCTTGACCTTGAGCAGAACACGCACCTCGCATTAGTTCTCGCATCAGACAGAATGATGCATCAATAACCGAACACCATTCACAATAATACCAACAAGAACAGTATGGAGTACCACCTACGTGTTCGCAACCTTCAAAGAACGGCCCAAGTATATGGACACATGCACATTCTTGACCTTGAGCAGAAAACGCACCTCGCATTAGTTCCCGCATCAGACAGAATGATGCATCAATAACCGAACACCACACACAATAATACCAACAAAAACAGTATGGAGTACCACCTGCGTGTACGCAACCCTCAACGGACGGCCCATGTATATGGACATATGCACATGCTTGACCTTGAGCAGAAAACGCACCTCGCATTAGTTCCCGCATCAGACAGAATGATGCATTAATAACCGAACACCACACACAATAATACCAACAAAAACAGTATGGAGTACCACCTACGTGTTCGCAACCTTCAAAGAACGGCCCAAGTATATGGACACATGCACATTCTTGACCTTGAGCAGAAAACGCACCTCGCATTAGTTCCCGCATCAGACAGAATGATGCATCAATAACCGAACACCACACACAAGAATACCAACTAAAACAGTATGGAGTACCACCTACGTGTACGCAACCCTCAAAGGACGGCCCAGGTATATGGACACATGCACATTCTTGACCTTGAGCAGAAAACGCACCTTGCATAAGTTCTCGCATCAGACAGACTGATGCATCAATAACCGAACACCACACACAATAATACCAACAAAAACAGTATGGAGTACCACCTACGTGTACGCAACCTTTGAGGACGGCCCAAGTATATGGACACATGCACATTTTTGACCTTGAGCAGAAAACGCACCTTGCATTTGTTCCCGCATCAGACAGAATGATGCATCAATAACCGAACACCACACACAATAATACCAACAAAAACAGTATGGAGTACCACCTGCGTGTACACAACCCTCAAAGGACGGCCCAGGTATATGGACACATGCACATTCTTGACCTTGAGCAGAAAACGCACCTCGCATTAGTTCTCGCATCAGACAGAATGATGCATCAATAACCGAACATTACTCACAATAATACCAACAAGAACAGTATGGAGTACCACCTACGTGTTCGTAACCTTCAAAGAACGGCCCAAGTATATGGACACATGCACATTCTTGACCTTGAGCAGAGAACGCACCTCGCATTAGTTCCCGCATCAGACAGAATGATGCATCAATAACCGAACACCACACACAATAATACCAACAAAAACAGTATGGAGTACCACCTACGTGTACGCAACCCTCAAAGGACGGCCCAGGTATATGGACACATGCACATTCTTGACCTTGAGCAGAACACGCACCTCGCATTAGTTCCCGCATCAGACAGAATGATGCACCAATAACCGAACACCACACACAATAATACCAACAAAAACAGTATGGAGTACCACCTGCGTGTACGCAACCCTCAAAGGACGGCCCAGGTATATGGACACATGCACATTCTTGACCTTGAGTAGAAAACGCACCTCGCATTAGATCCCGCATCAGCCAGAATGATGCAACAATAACCGAACACCACACACAATAATACCAACAAAAACAGTATGGAGTACCACCTATGTGTACGCAACCTTTGAAAGACGGCCTAAGTATACAGACACATGCGCATTCTTGACCTTTGCAGTTACAAATGAAACCCGCGCATTCTACTCACCAGTGTTGACTAATCGATCTTAATACTTTCCCAACGACAGCACTGTATATACCTGACTCTTTCGTAATAGCTGACTACCTCCGTTTCAGAGAGGGTTTACGATCAGCCAAAGTCGGTACTAAACCCCTCCACAAGAAGCCATGGCGCGCTGCCGCCCGGGAAAGTGTTAAAGACCAAAGGGTCTCTTTGAAAGCAGAAAACGCACCTCGCATTAGTTCCTGCATCAGACAGAATGATGCATCAATAACCGAACACCACTCACAATAATACCAACAAGAACAGTATGGAGTACCACCTACGTGTTCGCAACCTTCAAAGAACGGCCCAAGTATATTGACACATGCACATTCTTGACCTTGAGCAGAAAACGCACCTCGCATTAGTTCCCGCATAAGACAGAATGATGCATCAATAACCGAACACCACACACAATAATACCAACAACAACAGTATGGAGTACCACCTGCGTGTACGCAACCCTCAAAGGACGGCCCAGGTATATGGACACATGCACATTCTTGACCTTGAGCAGAAAACGCACCTTGCATAAGTTCTCGCATCAGACAGACTGATGCATCAATAACCGAACACCACACACAATAATACCAACAAAAACAGTATGGAGTACCACCTACGTGTACGCAACCTTTGAGGACGGCCCAAGTATATGGACACATGCACATTTTTTACCTTGAGCAGAAAACGCACCTTGCATTTGTTCCCGCGTCAGACAGAATGATGCATCAATAACCGAACACCACACACAATAATACCAACAAAAACAGTATGGAGTACCACCTACGTGTACACAACCCTCAAAGGACGGCCCAGGTATATGGAAACATGCACATTCTTGACCTTGAGCAAAAAACGCACCTCGCGTTAGATCCCGCATCAGCCAGAATGATGCAATAATAACCGAACACCACACACAATAATACCAACAAAAACAGTATGGAGTACCACCTATGTGTACGCAACCTTTGAAAGACGGCCTAAGTATACAGACACATACGCATTCTTGACCTTTGCAGTTACAAATGAAACCCGCGCATTCTACTCACCAGTGTTGACTAATCGATCTTAATACTTTCCCAACGACAGCACTGTATATACCTGACTCTTTCGTAATAGCTGACTACCTCCGTTTCAGAGAGGGTTTACGATCAGCCAAAGTCGGTACTAAACCCCTCCACAAGAAGCCATGGCGCGCTGCCGCCCGGGAAAGTGTTAAAGACCAAAGGGCCTCTTTGAAAGCAGAAAACGCACCTCGCATTAGTTCCTGCATCAGACAGAATGATGCATCAATAACCGAACACCACTCACAATAATACCAACAAGAACAGTATGGAGTACCACCTACGTGTTCGCAACCTTCAAAGAACGGCCCAAGTATATTGACACATGCACATTCTTGACCTTGAGCAGAAAACGCACCTCGCATTAGTTCCCGCATCAGACAGAATGATGCATCAATAACCGAACACCACACACAATAATACCAACAAAAACAGTATGGAGTACCACCTACGTGTACGCAACCCTCAAAGGACGGCCCAGGTATATGGACACATGCACATCCTTGACCTTGAGCAGAAAACGCACCTCGCATTAGTTCCCGCATCAGACAGAATGATGCATCAATAACCGAACACCACACACAATAATACCAACAACAACAGTATGGAGTACCACCTACGTGTACGCAACCCTCAAAGGACGGCTCAGGTATATGGACACATGCACATTCTTGACCTTGAGCAGAAAACGCACATCACATTAGTTCCCGCATCAGACAGAATGATGCATAAATAACCGAACACCACACACAATAATACCAACAAAAACAGTATGGAGTACCACCTACGTGTACGCAACCCTCAAAGGACAGCCCAGGTATATGGACACATGCACATTCTTGACCTTGAGCAGAAAACTCACCTCGCATTAGTTCCCGCATCAGACAGAATGATGCATCAATAACCGAACACCACTCACAATAATACCAACAAAAACAGTATGGACTACCACCTACGTGTACACAACCTTCAAAGAACGGCCCAAGTATATGGACACATGCACATTCTTGACCTTGAGCAGAAAACGCAGCTCGCATTAGTTCCCGCATCAGACAGAATGATGCATCAATAACCGAACACCACACACAATAATACCAACAACAACAGTATGGAGTACCACCTACGTGTACGCAACCCTCAAAGGACGGCCCAGGTATATGGACACATGCACATTCTTGACCTTGAGCAGAAAACGCACATCGCATTAGTTCCCGCATCAGACAGAATGATGCATCAATAACCGAACACCACACACAATAATACCAACAAAAACAGTATGGAGTACCACCTACGTGTACGCAACCCTCAAAGGACAGCCCAGGTATATGGACACATGCACATTCTTGACCTTGAGCAGAAAACTCACCTCGCATTAGTTCCGGCATCAGACAGAATGATGCATCAATAACCGAACACCACATACAATAATACCAACAACAACAGTATGTAGTACCACCTACGTGTACGCAACCCTCAAAGGACGGCCCAGGTATATGGACACATGCACATTCTTGACCTTGAGCAGAAAACTCACCTCGCATTAGTTCCCTCATCAGACAGAATGATGCATCAATAACCGAACACCACACACAATAATACCACCAACAACAGTATGGAGTACCACCTACGTGTACGCAACCCTCAAAGGACGGCCCAGGTATATGGACACATGCACATTCTTGACCTTGAGCAGAAAACGCAGCTCGCATTAGTTCCCGCATCAGACAGAATGATGCATCAATAACCGAACACCGCACACAATAATACCAACAAAAACAGTATGGAGTACCACCTACGTGTACGCAACCCTCAAAGAACGGCTCAGGTATATGGACACATGCACATTCTTGACCTTGAGCAGAAAACGCACCTCGCATTAGTTCCCGCATCAGACAGAATGATGCATCAATAACCGAACACCACAAACAATAATACCAACAAAAACAGTATGGAGTACCACCTACGTGTACGCAACCTTTGAAGGACGGCCCAAGTATACAGACACATGCGCATTCTTGACCCTGAGCAGAAAACGCACCTCGCATTAGTTCCCGCATCAGACAGAATGATGCATCAATAACCGAACACCACACACAATAATACCAACAACAACAGTATGGAGTACCACCTACGTGTACGCAACCCTCAAAGGACGGCCCAGGTATATGGACACATGCACATTCTTGACCTTGAGCAGAAAACGCACATCGCATTAGTTCCCGCATCAGACAGAATGATGCATCAATAACCGAACACCACACACAATAATACCAACAAAAACAGTATGGAGTACCACCTACGTGTACGCAACCCTCAAAGGACAGCCCAGGTATATGGACACATGCACATTCTTGACCTTGAGCAGAAAACTCACCTCGCATTAGTTCCCGCATCAGACAGAATGATGCATCAATAACCGAACACCACATACAATAATACCAACAACAACAGTATGTAGTACCACCTACGTGTACGCAACCCTCAAAGGACGGCCCAGGTATATGGACACATGCACATTCTTGACCTTGAGCAGAAAACTCACCTCGCATTAGTTCCCTCATCAGACAGAATGATGCATCAATAACCGAACACCACACACAATAATACCACCAACAACAGTATGGAGTACCACCTACGTGTACGCAACCCTCAAAGGACGGCCCAGGTATATGGACACATGCACATTCTTGACCTTGAGCAGAAAACGCAGCTCGCATTAGTTCCCGCATCAGACAGAATGATGCATCAATAACCGAACACCGCACACAATAATACCAACAAAAACAGTATGGAGTACCACCTACGTGTACGCAACCCTCAAAGAACGGCCCAGGTATATGGACACATGCACATTCTTGACCTTGAGCAGAAAACGCACCTCGCATTAGTTCCCGCATCAGACAGAATGATGCATCAATAACCGAACACCACAAACAATAATACCAACAAAAACAGTATGGAGTACCACCTACGTGTACGCAACCTTTGAAGGACGGCCCAAGTATACAGACACATGCGCATTCTTGACCCTGAGCAGAAAACGCACCTCGCATTAGTTCCCGCATCAGACAGAATGATGCATCAATAACCGAACACCACACACAATAATACCAACAACAACAGTATGGAGTACCACCTACGTGTACGCAACCCTCAAAGGACGGCCCAGGTATATGGACACATGCACATTCTTGACCTTGAGCAGAAAACGCAGCTCGCATTAGTTCCCGCATCAGACAGAATGATGCATCAATAACCGAACACCACACACAATAATACCAACAACAACAGTATGGAGTACCACCTACGTGTACGCAACCCTCAAAGGACGGCCCAGGTATATGAACACATGCACATTCTTGACCTTGAGCAGAAAACGCACATCGCATTAGTTCCCGCATCAGACAGAATGATGCATCAATAACCGAACACCACACACAATAATACCAACAAAAACAGTATGGAGTACCACCTACGTGTACGCAACCCTCAAAGGACAGCCCAGGTATATGGACACATGCACATTCTTGACCTTGAGCAGAAAACTCACCTCGCATTAGTTCCCGCATCAGACAGAATGATGCATCAATAACCGAACACCACATACAATAATACCAACAACAACAGTATGTAGTACCACCTACGTGTACGCAACCCTCAAAGGACGGCCCAGGTATATGGACACATGCACATTCTTGACCTTGAGCAGAAAACTCACCTCGCATTAGTTCCCTCATCAGACAGAATGATGCATCAATAACCGAACACCACACACAATAATACCACCAACAACAGTATGGAGTACCACCTACGTGTACGCAACCCTCAAAGGACGGCCCAGGTATATGGACACATGCACATTCTTGACCTTGAGCAGAAAACGCAGCTCGCATTAGTTCCCGCATCAGACAGAATGATGCATCAATAACCGAACACCGCACACAATAATACCAACAAAAACAGTATGGAGTACCACCTACGTGTACGCAACCCTCAAAGAACGGCTCAGGTATATGGACACATGCACATTCTTGACCTTGAGCAGAAAACGCACCTCGCATTAGTTCCCGCATCAGACAGAATGATGCATCAATAACCGAACACCACAAACAATAATACCAACAAAAACAGTATGGAGTACCACCTACGTGTACGCAACCTTTGAAGGACGGCCCAAGTATACAGACACATGCGCATTCTTGACCCTGAGCAGAAAACGCACCTCGCATTAGTTCCCGCATCAGACAGAATGATGCATCAATAACCGAACACCACACACAATAATACCAACAACAACAGTATGGAGTACCACCTACGTGTACGCAACCCTCAAAGGACGGCCCAGGTATATGGACACATGTACATTCTTGACCTTGAGCAGAAAACGCACATCGCATTAGTTCCCGCATCAGACAGAATGATGCATCAATAACCGAACACCACACACAATAATACCAACAAAAACAGTATGGAGTACCACCTACGTGTACGCAACCCTCAAAGGACAGCCCAGGTATATGGACACATGCACATTCTTGACCTTGAGCAGAAAACTCACCTCGCATTAGTTCCCGCATCAGACAGAATGATGCATCAATAACCGAACACCACATACAATAATACCAACAACAACAGTATGTAGTACCACCTACGTGTACGCAACCCTCAAAGGACGGCCCAGGTATATGGACACATGCACATTCTTGACCTTGAGCAGAAAACTCACCTCGCATTAGTTCCCTCATCAGACAGAATGATGCATCAATAACCGAACACCACACACAATAATACCACCAACAACAGTATGGAGTACCACCTACGTGTACGCAACCCTCAAAGGACGGCCCAGGTATATGGACACATGCACATTCTTGACCTTGAGCAGAAAACGCAGCTCGCATTAGTTTCCGCATCAGACAGAATGATGCATCAATAACCGAACACCGCACACAATAATACCAACAAAAACAGTATGGAGTACCACCTACGTGTACGCAACCCTCAAAGAACGGCCCAGGTATATGGACACATGCACATTCTTGACCTTGAGCAGAAAACGCACCTCGCATTAGTTCCCGCATCAGACAGAATGATGCATCAATAACCGAACACCACAAACAATAATACCAACAAAAACAGTATGGAGTACCACCTACGTGTACGCAACCTTTGAAGGACGGCCCAAGTATACAGACACATGCGCATTCTTGACCCTGAGCAGAAAACGCACCTCGCATTAGTTCCCGCATCAGACAGAATGATGCATCAATAACCGAACACCACACACAATAATACCAACAACAACAGTATGGAGTACCACCTACGTGTACGCAACCCTCAAAGGACGGCCCAGGTATATGGACACATGCACATTCTTGACCTTGAGCAGAAAACGCACATCGCATTAGTTCCCGCATCAGACAGAATGATGCATCAATAACCGAACACCACACACAATAATACCAACAAAAACAGTATGGAGTACCACCTACGTGTACGCAACCCTCAAAGGACAGCCCAGGTATATGGACACATGCACATTCTTGACCTTGAGCAGAAAACTCACCTCGCATTAGTTCCCGCATCAGACAGAATGATGCATCAATAACCGAACACCACATACAATAATACCAACAACAACAGTATGTAGTACCACCTACGTGTACGCAACCCTCAAAGGACGGCCCAGGTATATGGACACATGCACATTCTTGACCTTGAGCAGAAAACTCACCTCGCATTAGTTCCCTCATCAGACAGAATGATGCATCAATAACCGAACACCACACACAATAATACCACCAACAACAGTATGGAGTACCACCTACGTGTACGCAACCCTCAAAGGACGGCCCAGGTATATGGACACATGCACATTCTTGACCTTGAGCAGAAAACGCAGCTCGCATTAGTTCCCGCATCAGACAGAATGATGCATCAATAACCGAACACCGCACACAATAATACCAACAAAAACAGTATGGAGTACCACCTACGTGTACGCAACCCTCAAAGAACGGCCCAGGTATATGGACACATGCACATTCTTGACCTTGAGCAGAAAACGCACCTCGCATTAGTTCCCGCATCAGACAGAATGATGCATCAATAACCGAACACCACAAACAATAATACCAACAAAAACAGTATGGAGTACCACCTACGTGTACGCAACCTTTGAAGGACGGCCCAAGTATACAGACACATGCGCATTCTTGACCCTGAGCAGAAAACGCACCTCGCATTAGTTCCCGCATCAGACAGAATGATGCATCAATAACCGAACACCACACACAATAATACCAACAACAACAGTATGGAGTACCACCTACGTGTACGCAACCCTCAAAGGACGGCCCAGGTATATGGACACATGCACATTCTTGACCTTGAGCAGAAAACGTACATCGCATTAGTTCCCGCATCAGACAGAATGATGCATCAATAACCGAACACCACACACAATAATACCAACAAAAACAGTATGGAGTACCACCTACGTGTACGCAACCCTCAAAGGACAGCCCAGGTATATGGACACATGCACATTCTTGACCTTGAGCAGAAAACTCACCTCGCATTAGTTCCCGCATCAGACAGAATGATGCATCAATAACCGAACACCACAAACAATAATACCAACAAAAACAGTATGGAGTACCACCTACGTGTACGCAACCTTTGAAGGACGGCCCAAGTATACAGACACATGCGCATTCTTGACCTTTGCATGTGCAAATGAAACTCGCGCATACTACTCACCAGTGTTGACTAATCGATCTTAATACTTTCCCAACGACAGCACTGTATATACCTGACTCTTTCGTAATAGCTGACTACCTACGTTTCAGAGATTGTTTACGATCAGCCAGAGTCGGTACTTAACCCTTCCGCAAGAAGCCCTGGCGTGCTGCCGCCCGGGAAAGTGTTAAGGACCAAAGGTCCTCTTTGAAAGCAGAAAACGCATCTCGCATTAGTTCTCGCATCAGCCAGAATGATGAAACAATAACCGAACACCACACACAATAACCTATTACTGAAATTTCTGAAAATTTATTATTTGCAAGTTTGATATTAGATTTGTTTACAGTACACTTGAAATTTATTTTCCCGAAAGTTTGACACACTTTCAGGCATAAATAAGGGAGAATATCTTTGAAAAATATGACAAAGTTTCAGTATTAAATAAGGGAGAAAATCAAACATATAACTTTCTGCATTGACAAGTATGGTTTAGCCATTACTAAAATTTCTGAAAAATTATTATTTGTAAATTTGATATCAGATTCGTGTACAGTACACCAGAAACTAATACTCCTGAAAATTTTACAAAGTTTCAGTATTAACTAAGGAAGACAATCAAAAATATAACTTTCAGCATTGACAAGCATGGGTTAGCTAATTCTGAAATTTCCGAATATTTATTTGATAAATATAAAATTTGATATTAGATTCATGTACAAAACACCTAAAAGTAATTCTCCTGAAAATTTGACAAAGCTTCAGTATTAAATAAGGGTGAAAATCAAACATATAACTTTCTGAATTGACAAATATGGGTTAACTGTTACTGAAATTTCTGATAATTGATTATTTGCAAATTTGAAATCAGATTCGTTTACAGTACACCTGAAACTAATTCTCCTGAAAAATTGACAGAGTTTCAGCATTAAATAAGGGACAAAATAAAACATTTATCTTTCTGCATTGACAAGTATGGGTTACCTATTACTGAAATTTCTGAAAATTAATTATTTACAAATTTGATATTAGATTCGTATACAGTAGACCTGAAAATAATTCTCCTGAAAATTTGACAAAGTTTCAGTATGAGTTTATGACATTTTTATTTAAATGTTTATCATAACTGTATTATGCACAGTATTATAGGTATATATTTTTGGGTAAGTGAGAAAAAAAAATAGTGTAATTGTAATTTTCCGATTTAATTGTGGACAGTTTATCTACGCGCTGCATGAAAAACGGGCTGCTCTGGGCCACTGTGAAAATTCACCGTCGGTTGCGAGTTTCCTGAGGGGTAGATTTACAGCTTCCTGTCTGGAGACGGTGCAATTAGCTCCGGGCCCCGACACATGTGGCGCTAGTGGCGCTGCGCCGCTGATAACAGCATGTTTGAAATGGCATTAAGCTTGCTTCTATAGTTCTATTATATGTATACAATACTGAATACAACACTATTGTATTCATTGTATGTTGTATTGTAGAATCTTTGTCCCTTTATAATATTCATCTGCTCACAAAAGCGCCACATCGCGAGTTATCTGGTGCGCCATTGATATTTTTAACGAGTGAAATGGAATTATTTACGTCTTCTGTCATGCGGGGCGGTGAGGGGTTGGGGGGTTTTGGGGGCCACTTTCCGCTGCCGGTTTTCTAATTATTATAAACAGCGAGCTCTGGATGCGGAGATAGTAACAATGCGATAATTCCATGTGAACGTGAAATATTATTGCCGCACAATGCGCCGCCTCCCCCGCATTGTTATTGTAAATTATCCGGGCGCCGAGAAAAGTTTCGGCGCACAAGAAATCGAATAATCAATAATGGACCGAACAATCGCTCTTTTACCAACACAATTTTACATTTAATTGAATACATTGATGCAAAAACCAAATAACAATAGTAATAGTATGTAATAATAATTATAATCCATCTAATTCTGTATAGTAGGTACCTACAACCTAAATAATTATCGTATTTAATAGATAATAATAATAATTAATCGTTTCAATTCACGCATCAGAAATAGGCTGACGTTTAATAAACAAACAATAATATTTATTTAAACAAGTCAATTTAATATTATTAATAAAGATCAAACAAAATAAATTAAAAATAATAGAAAAGTAAGTAATAAGTGTTAAAATCATATATTATAGGGTAAACCAGTGGTTCCCAAACTTTTTCGACTCGCGGCGACATTTTGGAACTACGGTTTTTAAATGGCGCTATTCCCTTTCTATTAATTTTTTTAAAATTAAATCAGCTTAAGGGTTTTTTACCGATATGAGTATCTACGGTATTCGTTAACAAACTGCAACACAACACACTGCAACAAACTCAAAATAAGCCAAAGAATATTCAATTATACTAAACCGAATAGTTCCAAATTTTATATCTGCCATTATTGGTGAGTTATTCAACAAACTGTCAAAACTCAAAATACCCCACTTTTTATATTATTTTTTTAACAACAGACTAAGTTAAGAAAGGTACTAAGACTATCAAACGGTATCTCCCTAACCCATATCAAATGAACACCTAAATAGATTGATATTCAAAAACTAAGTAAAATTATAACATATCTTAATAAATTACATCCAGAATCACAATCAGACTAAGTTAAAAGTCAACATGTTTAAAATTTGATGTGTACATTATTTCGTGTATGTTCTTCAAGAAATACGAACTTAAATTCAAAGTTTTTAAGCTGTTTTCAATTGAAAATATGACAGAAAACTCAAAAATAATGAAATTGCAAGATTTGTCTTTGACTTATTCTTTTACTTATATAGGCGTGGTCCCAAATTTCATATATTTTTAAACTACCGAAGTCTCAAATTTGATGTGTCTTATAGTTTGTATTTGTTTTTCTAGAAGACTGAAATTGATAGTTTTCCGGAATGTCCAATTAAAATGGTATAAGAGATCTAGTGAAATTCGTTGTATTTTCCGTAAAAAAATCACATGTTTTGAGAAAATGTTAAAAATACTCCTCGAAAGTTTTCCCAGATTTGAACTGAAAATTTGGAAAAAAAAATCATATTCATAAAACTTCGGGTCTTTCAGGTTTGTTTTTTTTTGAGAAAACGTAAAAAACTAAAATATACCATCCAGTTTTTTTATAATTTAAACTGAAAACTTCATATTCATAAAACTGCATGTTTGTTGCAGGAATCTAAATCTCGATTGAATGATGAAATCTTGGGTATAATCGTTTAAAATATTCATTGTAATCTAATTCATATATTGACAATAATCATTGAAAGTTTGACTGCATATTAAATATTTCGGTACGAGTGCCAATTATTGAATTTTCTAAAATAAATTTTGCTACTATTGCAATAATTACTGTCAAAATTTCTGACATAAATGCAACGATTGCTTTTGAATATTCGCCAAAATAATGAAAATAAAAATTTAATAAAAAATTTCACCAAATCATCCATAAGTTGTATCTTTTAGGTTTTGTTTTGAGAGAATGTTAAAAACACTCTTTCAAAAGTTTTCACAGTATTCGAACTGAAAATTTAGAAGATTATTCCTAAAACTACGGGTCTTTCAGGTTTTTTTGTGTTTGAGAAAACGTAAAAAACTAAATATATGCCATCGATAGTTTGCTATAATTTACACTGAAAATTTACTAGAAAACTTCATATTCATAAAATTGCAAGTTTTTTGCAGGATTCTAAATTTCGATTGAATAATTAAATTTTGGGCATAATGACGAAAATATATTTGCAGTAATCATTGATATATTGGCAATAATCACTGAAAGTTTGACTGCATATTAAATATTTCGGTAGGAGTGCCAATCATTGAATTTTCTAAAATAAATTTTATCAATATTGCAGTAATTACTGTAAAAATTTATAAAAATGAGCAATAATAGCTTTTGAATATGCGCCAGAATATAAATACAAAATCTAATGAAAATTTTGTAATTACCAATAGAAATGCAACATTCATTGTATTTTACAATCTACATGATATAATTTCAATGATAATTTTGTAGTTTAATAACCTTTTTGCAATTCTTAATCAAATTTTGTAAATTGCAAAGAAATTCTAGAAAATTTGCGTATAATATGTGTCATTTGCAACGAAAATTTCATACTTTCTAACGAAGTTTATAATTTATAATCCAAAATTTCCCTTAAAAGTTTAACAAATTTCAATTAAAATATTAATATAGGCCGCAGGTAGATAACTAATTAAACATTTTACTACTACTATTCATAATAGTGGGTGATATGCTTTGCGGATACATCCTTTATAATAACTACTAAAAAGTGCAGGTTTCAATTAAACCTAGGTATTTGTAGGCGGGTTCGAATAAATCATGATAAAAAAAATGATTTAATTGATTTTTTTTATATTTCAGATCACTTTTTGCCAGTTTTGATGTGATTTATATCAATTGATTTACATCACGATTTAGATCATATAATTTTTTGCTAATAAATTCTTAAATTTGAACCAAAATTGATGATAAAAAAAAGATGTGACGTGATAAAAAAATTATAGAAAATAAAACTATTTCACTTATTTACAATTATCTACTTTAAAGCAAGTCGATTCTATAGTTACATTAAATTTTTACTGTTCACTTATTGGAATGCACAAACAGTGCACAAACAGTGCAAAAACAATGATTAATTTAAAAATATAACCAATAAAATTTAATAACCAAGATATCAATTTTTATTTAAATCAATGATGTATTTAAAAAAAATGAGTTGATTTAAATGATTATTTAAATTACAACAACCCTGTTTGTAGGTAATAAGAATTTCATAATTTCTAATGGAAATTTTGTTATCTTAACAATGAACATTTTAACTTAGTACGAATTTTGCAAATGCCAGTGATATTTTGATAACTTTTGATAACTAGTGATAACTTTGGCAATTTACAATAAAAATTTTATAATCGCTACTGCAATTTTGAAAGGTATAAGGCCAATGTTGGAATTACCAATTATATTTGACATTTTATAGTAAAATTTATCAATTTACAGTTACATTTTTATATATCTATTGAAATTTTCTAATTTTGAATAACATGTTGCAATGTTTATTGAAATTTTTGCAACTGAATGACAATTAAATTCTGTAAATTAAACAATGAAAATTACATACCTACTTAATACCGATAAAACTTCTTTATAACCTAATAATTGTTTTATATTGAAATATTAGGTACATTTCCTCTGCCTGTATTTAACCTAACCTAACCTAACCTAACCCAACCCAACCTAACAGAGTTTAATATTTAATTTTATTATTTAATTTATAGATTTTTATATTTAAAATAAGATTAAATATTTGGTTGGGGTAATTTATTTTGATTTTTTGGCCATCCTGAAGTTTATATTTGAATACTGCCAGTATTTAGTCATCAGACAATGAAGATTTTGCAATTTTCGATTTTATAGTCAACATTTTACGAATTCCATATTCAATGAATGTTAAATTTTGATTGGAAACTACAACATTTTTATTAGGATTTTGATGTTTTACATACAACATTTTTCGTAAGATATTAATGGAAATTACATTTTGAAATTAATATTACATAATTTCTATCGAAATATTGAAATCCATTGTAAAAATTTCGTAATATTCATCGTATTGTAATCACTATTTATGGGTGTTTCTGAGGTATTTTGTACTTTGTAACGTAAATTTCATGGTTTTTGTAGAATTTAAAACCATTATAATCAGCATTTTATATCTTCCATTATATTTTTTGCAAATTTCTATGATATCTTTCATAACTTTGTAAAGAATATGATTTCTGGAGAAATCTGTTATAATTTCCAACACAAAACTTGCAGATTCCATTAATCTCTTATAACAATTTTGGCATACAAAATTGTAATGAAAATTTTGCAATTTCCAATAGAAATGCAACATTCATTGTAATTTACAATCGACATGATATAATTTCAATGATAATTTTTTTTTTATAACATTTTGTAAATTGCAAGGAAAATGTAGAAAATGTGCACACAAAATTTGTCATTTGCAACAAAAATGTCATAATTTCAATTAATTTTGTAATTTATAATATTGCAATTTCATTTAAAATTTTGCATATTTCTATTAAAATAATAACTTAGTGTGTTATAAAATAACTTAGTAAAAATAGTTTGTAATTTCTACTTAAAATATCAGGTTTCAAAAAGATATTGAAATTTATATAATTAAAATGTTCGTTTTTATAATAAGAATTCCTAACGAAAATTTTGTAATTTCTAATGAAAATTTCGTAATTTCCAACTAAATTCTGTAATATATCATGACAACTTTGTTGTTTCCTTTGAGTTTTGTTGAGTATTTTCAATCAAATTTTGCAATATTCATTGTAATTTAGTAATTCTTCAGATTTATTTATTTTTGTTTATTATGTAGCTTCTTCTGCTAATGAACAATGATTAACATCTTTCAATTTAAATTAAAATTTGTAAGTAGGTAATAATACTTTTAATTTTTTAATTAAAACAAAATTTCTCATTTTCATTATATTTTCTACAAACAACCATGAAAACTTTAACAAATTTGCAAGGGATATTCTTCATTAATAATGTCTCTATAATTTGCAACAAAAAATTGGCAGTGTCCATTTTGTTTTGCTCGGATGAGCACATAGCTCTCTGTGTACATTCGTGCTGTGGCAGAGTCTAATATAACTTTGTAACATTAATAAAGATTGTGGTATATGTAGGTAAGAAATTCAACTAAATTTGTAATTTACAACTAAATTTTGTAATTTACAACTAAATTTTGTAATTTACAACAAAAATTTGTAATTTAGATTTTGTAAGTTACAACTAAATTTTGTAATTTATTACGCCGCTTTGCTATTTCCATTAAATTTTCGTTACAAAAAATTGAATTATAAAATTGTACTATAGATTAAAGTAATTTGAATTAAATCTGACTTTTGAGTCAGTGTAGAAGCAACATTAGTGTATGATCTTATGCAGGTTGAATTTAGCAATGAATAATGCCGTGTACGAATATTTGGGGAGGTTTCAACAAGGCGGTATGATTGCATTCTAATGAACGTCGTGCTGAAACCCAATAACGTCCAACTTTCGCCGCCGATTCTCATGTTTGCTCTAGTTTATTGTACACCTAGGCGCAATTTTCCCCTGAAACTTAATGAAATTATCGTTCCTTATTCGACATTACGGGGCATAAATGCCATTCTATTTAGACAAAAATCGATGGCTTATGCTTAATTATGTTTTCATGCAAGCTGAAAGGCCTCTATCGAGTACATAGACGTTCATTAAGCGGCGTATAAGCAAGTAACATTTTCATAGATTATAACTTCACGATTATAATTCGTAAAATGTCCTAATATTTTCTACATGACAGGAAAAACTGGGGAGCCACAATAATAAACTTATTAATTTAAATTCAAACTATGATCGTGTTGGTGATTACACCCACTGTTAACGTTGTAATAACTCCAGTTATCTTTTTTTATCGCATTGTATGCGCTCAGTTTGACTTCCGTGATTATGATATTCGCTTTTTGCTGAGTAGCAGTGGTCGCACGTTACACACAGTGAAAAAAAAACGCGCACACACAAATACAACAAGGAACAATCGCCTGACGGCAATAAATTTCCCAAAAATGCACAAATACATCCACAAATGAAAACACATGTCAGTGTGGAAACACACGGCGGGCGTGTCAAACCATATTGGGGAACTAATGGCCCACCACCTATTGTTAATCTTGTGTTTTATATCGCTCGTCCTATTGTGAAAAGTGTAATATCACGCTCACTTCATGCGTGTTCCCGTCCTATATTTTCGTGTTTGCCCCGGCAATTATGTTTCTGCGCCTTAATTTATTTGGCCGGCCTGCCGTGACGCGTATTTATTCAATTAGAAGTAAGCCTATTTGCTAATACATTTAACACGGGCGCGACTTATTATAGCCCATCAATTAATTGCATTTTAATGAAGACAATTGTGTGGCAATACTAACTGCCTGAACGAGAATATTCTAAAGTAATCAAGCTTTTGGAGGCTAAAAATAATACACTCTTCAGCATTTTTGATTAATTTGCTAGGCGGTAAAGAAGTAACTAAAAGAAGTAACTTGTAGCTCGACTATCCCATAAACGAAGGAAACAACAAAATTTTGTGAAACCTCCTTGCCAGTTAAAAAAACCAATGACCTAAATAAATTTGATTTAATTAAAACTTGGAATTTACGAAATACATAGAACATTCAATCACATACTTTTAAATCACCACATATCTTCCATTTATGATCTTCGTGTTTGAGTAAAGTTAAAATTTGAGTCATTGATTCGTAATTTTCCTTAGTATTAACAGCATGAGCAATTGGTACGGATTTCGTCCTATGTTTCGTAGGTAACAACTAAAATCTTCTAAAGATTATTAATTTTTACCTGAGAGTGCAAAAAATCCCATCTTAAAAAACATTACTCAGAAATGGATCTCCACAGCTTCCAAATACATTAATTAATATTATATTTAGAAAAAAACGAAGCTATGAAGATTTTAAACAAAGCAATGAAAAACCACCTAAAAGTGATAAGAACATTTATTAATTGAACGTGGGCTAAAGTGCACCTTTGAAAGCGGGCAAAATGGAAACGCATTAGTAATCTTATAAATCAATAAATAATTTAAAAAATAATTACAATATATGTAATCTGAGTTCTTAGTTAATTAACATCTCCGTATTTAATCGTTCCAAAAAAATCCAATGGACTCATATTCTAGAAAAGTAATTCAAACTCTGAAAAATTGTCAAAATTTAATAGACAAAAGACTCAATTATAATTAATGAAATTCGAATTTTCATATTTCCAAAATATACTGTTTGCCAAAAATGCACAAACAAGTCAAGAATTTCAGGCTAATAGTTTCTATTATTATTTCTTCAACATAGAAAATTGCGAAATGGCTTATTAAAAAATGTTATAAACTTTTGAATTCTAAAGTCCATTGATTTAATTTCGAAGTTGAAAGATGCTGAACTAAATTCAGGTGACAATTTATTTCATTTGATGCAACAGCACTATTTTAAAATGTTCCAATAAATAAAACATATTTTTAGAGTCCTTTTTAAAATTTAATTCCGTTAGTCATGAAAAAAAAAATTAAGAATACATAAAATTATGCACGGAAGAAAATATATTTGAATTTAATAATAGATTTTATAAGCATACGTTTGATTCGGCTATGGGGTTTCTCTTCTCTTCCTCCATTTATAGTAAATTTATGTTTAAATTATTTTGAAAATACCTATATAAAAAATAAAAATAAATTATTCTAATTTTTCAATAGTTTGGATTAGATATGTGATGTTTTTGCAATGATTGTAGATTGCGATTTTTGTGTTGAGAGTTTTATTCTCTTCCTCTTCCTCCATTTATAGTAAATTTATGTTTAAATTATTTTGAAAATAATATAAATAGAAATTATTCTAATTTTTGGCTTAGATAGAGTTTGGCTTAGATATGTGATGTTTTTGCAATTATTGTACATTGCAATTTTTGTGTTGAGAGTTTTCTTTCTATTCTAACTTCTGAGTTTAATTGAATAAAGTTCACCAAGTATGAACAGGGCATTTACAATAGTCTTCCATTTTTTAGACAGTACAATAGCTAGAATTGAAAATAAATAAATTTTGATATTTACAAAAAAGACTGTCACAAACAACTACATAAATTTTAGCTTTATGACTTTCTGTATGGCTGTGTTTTCATTTTATAAAGTTTTAAACATGAACACCAACAAAAAAGATCTGACACTGAAAAAATTATTAAATGTCAGACTTCTAACAACGTTGCCTAATTCATATATTAAAATAATTTCAGTATTGCTTCAATCATTCAATTGTGCTAGTTTTTTAAGTAAACTTTAAGTAAACCAATCATCAACTATATTTTATATTATAATTTGTCAGATTTGCTTTTGTAAATAAAAATAGCAAATAAATTCTGTACTCAATAGATACTAATTTGATGGCAACATTGCCCTCTGTCATAAAATATAACCTTTTTTTTTTAAATATAACCTATCATTTCAAGTCTAGTGACTTTTTATATTGGCCAACAATACTGTCACCCTAACAGAGCCAACTTGGTTAAAAATAAAAGTGGAACAGAGTTTAGTTGTTCTAGTAGTAGTAGTGACTGTATTTGTTAGGAATATTATCCCTAACTGGCTATCGACCAACGGGGGTCCTTCTGCCGTGTGTTTTGTGTAAGTGTGTGTATTGAGTTAGGGCTTGTTACTCTAGAAATTCGCCCCCGATCTCTAGAGCGCCGTTAATGAGCTCCCAACGGCGAATGGCACTAGTTTCTCAGTACAAATGTACTACCTGTACTGGGGCTCGAACCCAGGTCTTCGTGCATGCTAAGCAAGCGTTCTAACCTGTCAGCCAAACTAGCGGTCATAGTTGTTCTATTTTTTAATACATACAGTCATGCTCACATAAATCTAGTACAGAAAAATTGACATTGCTAAATAAAATTGCTATTGTAACCTAATTTCTTGTACTAGATTTATGTGAGCATAACTGTACATGGATTATTTAAATTTCTGTCAATATTTCTGTCAATACAAAATTTCAATAATGAATTTATTATAATTCTCAGCATTCCAAACCTAATCAATCGGATGAATGAATGTATGTATCTATAGATGTGTGTAGCAGTAGAATTGAACCTGATCAAACTAAAGAGTAATCCGTTTTATTAAAATTATATTACCTCATAAAACTCTGATGAATTCATTTATGTGATTTGTTCCTATCCACAAGGTGGCGTTGAAATTCATTGGTAGACACAAATGCTAACGAATTTCTATGCAGTGATGACATGTATTTGAAGATAATTTCTTACATGAAGCCGCTAATTTCACTTTGTAATTTCAATAATCTGCCGAGCATAGTTTCCCCAAACCATTCGTTCGCAGCCGACGTTAAACTGTAGGTGTCATACGTCACTGTAACTACGATACAGACACTCATACACTGACGTATGTGGGGAAATAGCCTACGCTCGAAATCGAGTATGGCACTCCAAGAATTTCAATATTGAATATTAACGATAACTAATTTTACAAAATAAAGTCAAACAGTTAAGGTCAGAAAATATAATGGTAGACACAAATGCTAACGAATTTCTATGGAGAATTTGAAGATAATTTGGTACATGTAGTCGCTAATTTCACCTTGTAATTCCAATATTGATTATTAACGATAACCAATTTTACAAAATGAAGTCAAACAGTTAAGGTCAGAAAATATAAATAAAGATTCAATAGTTATTAAATAAAATATTTGCAAAATGTTAATAAAGTTTGAATGATTTGTCTAATTTGAATGATAAAACTGAATTTTATTTACCTGTCGCTTGCACAAACTATTAATAATTAAATAACGTCCAATTTGAGTGATAAAACTGAATTTTATTTACCGTTTTTGCATAATCTATCAAAATGAATAAATCTCACTGAATCTATATATCTGTGTTTTACATACTAACAGAAATTATTAACAGACACATTACCCATTGAACGAACCCAATTAAGTTGTTACGATAATGATTTTTTGTAATACCTCTGTGTTATTGACATTTATCAGTACTGTCTGCTTGATCGATATGACAGGCGTAAAGGCCTTGGCCGTTATAATAACGGCCGTGGACGTTATTTAAATGACAACGCAAATTTATGAGCAATAAAGTCTTCATATTCTTTCTCATACCTGCTGCTGCTTTTTTGGGGAAGTAAATCGATTGTGGCAGCATTTGCTTCATTTAGTACATCTCCGGGGATACCACAAAACGAAGAACTTTGCACATCTGACATTATTTTTCTAATTTCACTTTGATTTGTTTGTTTGTATTTGAACCGTTGATGTTGCTATGGTATCAAATTACGCCTGGATAACTAGTTTATTAATTTTGAAATTTAATATTAATAATTTGACCAGTTTTTGTAATTTAGGTATTACAAAAAGTATCGAACAACATTCGGCCGATATGTAGCAAATAACAGGCTTGGTTGAATATAAACCTCGGCTGCGCTCCGCTCCGCTTCGCTTCGCCTCGGTTTACAAACTTCAATCCGCGCCTGTTATTTGCTACATATCGGCCTAATGGCGTTATATACTATTAAAAAGCAAACATAACGTAAAGTACTATCACTAAATCACGAGCCAAATAAATATTACAAATTATGAGAATTTGTATAATACCTGGGTGCGAACCGTTACAGTAATAATTTTAATAGGAATAATAAAACACTTGGTTGACGTTTCACCGTATACAGTATGTCCCAGGATTGAGTTTACAAAAGGTTTTTTTTTTAAATTTTTTACTTTTAAGTAAAAATGTTAAAGGAATTATAATTCCTGCTTTGTCAGAAACTACCAGTTCAGTTATTGAAACTTTGATTTATTTATACAGGGCGTTGGTAAAATCAAAATTTTCAAATCTTATTTTAACACTTATTTATTTACTATTTTAAAGAATTTAAAATTACATCTAACAACATTGCAGAAAAATATAATCATTGAAATAATTCCGAAAATGCCGAAAATAATAATGAAAATTTCAAAAATCACCTGTGAGAGGCATTTGCGTCGATAACTATTGAAGAAATACAAAACAGTTTTCAGGAGTTCCACACCAGGCTTAAACTATGTAAAGAAAATGGTGGGAGATTGTTAAAATGATGTTATTTTTCTAATGTGTCAAAATTAGATTTATTTTATTTTCATTTGGCCAACACCCTATAAATAAATCAATGTTTTAATAACTGAAATGGTAGTTTCAGACTAAGCAGGAATTTTAATTCCTATAACATTTTTACTTAAAAGAAAAAATAAAACAAAAATTCCCTCTTGTAAACTCAATCCGTGTATACATATAGAAAATAACTCTACAATTGTTTCGGCTTCTCAGCCATTCTCAAGAGTATAATATATACGGTGAAAAGTCAACCAAGTGTTTTATTATTCCTATACTAATATGTTTCACCAAGTGGTAACCACTTACACATGAAATTTAAATAATTTTAATTTTTTAAATAATCGAAATTTAACTTTTGTTGTAGTTCTGTAATTAATGGGAATATGACCCATGTTCATATGACATTTTTATATTAAAATTGCTTTCCGAACAAGATGGCGAAGTTTTTTTTACACCAATTATTAATCACCCTGTATAATATACATCAATTATTGATACACAGTGGCAGTAACAGTATACATATATATCTAATATAGATGGTATCTTGATAAGATGCTGAAGTAGGTACTAAAAATCCTTCAGTTCCTTAGTTATCGCCTCGGTTCCGCTCGTTCCTGTTTTTGCCCCTTTTTTCGGGGCAGGAGCGCCCGAAATCGCACCCTCGCCCCTCCCACGTCATTGAAGAGTCGGAGAATTGCCGGGGAAGTATTGTAATGAAATGGACATGCAACGTTAGCGAGCTACTGTACGTTTAAAAAAAATCGTCTCTTTTGCATACCATTTGAAAAGCATGTCCTTTATTTACACAATTATACAGAAGTGACTTCTTTTATGCGGCATTCACGGCCGGTGCATTCGGCTATTCTTTCAGTTCCATTGTGAGCCGCGCGAGCATTGTGTATTGTTGCCAGCTTCCTTCACTATGTGGCCGATGGAATGACTTTTTTATATCCATTATACTCCCTGTGAGTGTGTGTGCGAGAGCGCGCGAGGGCCATTGTTTTTTTGCACATTCTAAGATTCCGTTCATAGTCTGTATTTCTGCACACACACATATACACACGCACATGCACGTGTTTGTGTGGGGATGGAGGGTTATTGTTTTAAAAACACTCGAACCTATCGAGCGATAAACAACGGGCCGATAATTAACCCCGGCGCATCCACCAATTGCACCAGTCAAAAGTGGATGAAAGTTGTTTCGACGACGCTGCATCATCAGCTTCAGGATTCTCTATGCACGCAGTGGATATTTACAGGAGGCTCAGCTCTCGGGTTTCAGCTCTGTTAATTGCGAATTTCGAGGCTGAATTGCGCCCGTACAGAATGGTAGATAAATTGATTTGTTATAAAGCGGCAACAATGAAAATATAATGAATTATATAGAAATCCCGCATTTGAATTTGTTGCAATGCAGATTATCAATAGATTATTATTTAGTGCGGGCGAGGCGAGGCCGCCGCGTGTATTGTCTTGGATATTTCAGAATAGTCGTTCAATGCAGGTTAATTGACAGGGACACAATGCGGTGGGATAACAAAGCGCTCTCGCCGCGGCCATTGTGTATTAATTTGAGTGCACGATGACATATAGAGGTTCCCAGTAAACAATACATATCACAACAAATGAATGTCGATAATGATTTTTTTTTATTTTCATGCACGTACCCTTTCATACTTATTTATATTCGAATATACATTTTAATTATTTTTCCAAAATCCGGGCATTCATACGCGCCAACACAATTAGCATATAAAAGCGTCCTTGGAAGCGATGGGTATAGAACGAAATCAACGCTCCCTCTGCGCGAAATAATTATATTTACAAAAAATCGCGCAAAAATACATTCGCATGTGTAAATGTAATAACTATCGTTAGTTATGTACGGCTTATATTAGACCAAGACATAGCTGAAAAACACGCCCTAATTATCACACCCAGGATTTGTGTTCATGATACACATATAACATTGGCCATTGAACAATGAATCAATGTCGGATATGCGAACGCAATCCTGTTGATACGTGTTATGATTATGGATTGTTCGACAGTAAATTTAGTGCTATCAGCTAGTTAACCGGATTTTATAGTTTAAAACATTCAGCTGCATTTCCTACACACAGCACTATATAAAGTTTTTCTCGTAATGTAATGCAACAATTTATTGATCTGACACTGAGAATATTTCATATCACAGTACGTCTAAAATGACACACCTTTAAAAAAATGTACAAATCTAATTTCAGTTTCAAAGTACTCCTTGTAACTCCATCTTAAAAAAAATATGCTTCTGAAAATCTTTCACCGACGGTTTCGAAATAGTTACATATTTTGATCTGTTATTATATTAATTCATTTGATTGATCATAGAAAATTTAAGTATTGATAGCAAAACATATAAATGCATTAAATATTTAGTTAGAATTAGAATAACTATCTTCTCCGCGCAGCAGGTAAGAATAAAAAATTGCGCCCACTAAATTTTAAGAACAAAATTAAAAATAAAATCTTTTCGTATCCGATCTTGATCGATAGCTAAAGGGCTCACAAATCCAACACAGATACCACATATGGGATGTTGTGCAGAGAAGTGAAACGAATTTATCGCATAAGTTATATAATATTTATTGAAAATATTTTTTATACAGGGGGTGAGTTTTTTCGGATGTTTAGCATGGAGATCTCGGAAACTAGCGGATATAGAGGGATTAATTAATGGGGAAAGAATTGCAGTTTTACGAGCTCAATTTCATGAGCTTTTTGTTTTTTGGAAAAAATGCATGGCTAAATAGATATTTAGAAAAAAAAAACTGTTATTTTGTTGGGTGCCTATGGATCTGTTATTATTGACTTAAAAAAATGTGTAAAGAAAGAGTAGTACGTAATTATGTTCTTAATAATAGAGTCTAACCGACTATTTTTTTAGCTATAATTTTTGAGTTATGACACAAAGTTGAATTTTTTCTAATGGAAATCATAGTTGGCCATGATTTTATAAAAAATGCCCCTTTTCAACTATTCTAATGATATACCACTTGATATGGTTACTTTATAAATAATTAAATTATAGTCATTTTTTACTTTTCATTTTCGAACTATTCAAGCAGTACGCTATGGAAACAATTGATAAATGCGCAACGAGTTAAATAATAAAATTCAAGTCAGTTTTTCTTTTCATTTCGAAATTATAAACATTATTATTTTGGTGTAAAATGTTTATTCCGTTGGAGTTACAATTTTATATAAAAATAATTTCTGATAATACCTAAGTACAAAACTACTAAACTCGGGAATGACACACGATAGATTGAGAAACAATACAAGCACATTAGAACGTAACTAAAGTAGTAAAAAAACAATGCAATTAAAGTTAGGAAAGTATTTAAGACTAAATATGTTCAAAAGGTTTACCATTATGATTAATGAACACCTTTTTAAAATAGAATTTGTTGCTTTTCTAACGGAGCGTCCATCAATATTAGCAAAAACTTGTAGTACAACTTCTCTAAGGTCATCTACTGTGACGTACGTTATTTGATGCACCCTATCTTTTACCATTCCCCATAAATAAAAATCTAAAACAGACAGATCGGGAGATCGGCCACCTCGATAATTGTCGTTTGTATCTATCTATTGTTTCTATAGCGTACTACTTCGAATAGTTTGAAACTGAAAAGAAGAAAAAGGCCATAACTTTATTATTTATAAAAATAACTATGTAGCATGGTACATCATTAGAATCGTTGAAAAAAGGCCTTTTTTATAAAGTCATGGCCGACTGGTTTTCATTAGAAAAAACACAAGTTTATGTCATAACTCAAAAATTAAGGCTTAAATGAAATAATCGGTTAAACTGTATTATTAAGCACATACTTTACCTATAACTTTTTCCTTTACAGATTTTTTCTATAGTTAATAATAACAGAGCCATAGGCACCGAAAAAAATAACAAAAAATATATGTTTTCAAGATATCTAGTTACCTGTGCAATTTTTCCAAAACACAAAAACCTCATGAAATTCTTTCCCCTTTAATCGTCCCTCTATCTCCGCTAGTTTCCGAGATCCCCATTCTAAACATCCAAAAAAACTCACCCTGTATATTTAAAAAAAAATGTTGGTAATAACAAATATTTATAAACAATATAAAACTACCTAAACAAATGAATAATTAAACATAATTGAATAATAAAACTCCAACATTTTTTTTCTACCCTTTACAGCGGCAACATCTTTCAAAATATCATCCTTATCTATTGATCTTGCCATATCGTTTTCAATAGCGAGAATGGCCAAAAAGGACAGCCTTTCCTGGGTCATTGCTGATCCTAGATCATCTTTTAACCTCGAAAAACTGCGTTCACCGCTAGCAACACTATCTGGCAACGTCAATGAGATTTTTAATGCAATTTTATTTAGAATAGAATATTATTTAGAATAGAAAAGAGAAAAATAAAGTCGATTAGCCATGTAAAAATCAAATATGGCGGTCATTTAAAATTAGAAAGTTGCTATTAATATCTCGGAAACAGCCATCTTGACTTTTGTTTTGACTTGATTCTTAGGTTTGTGCGATCGAACCAAGTAACTTTTATGTTAAACTTATTTCCGCATCTTTAATAATTATGGAAATATCGTAGTTTTTACAAAATCACAATTTTTAGTTTTTTTAGAATAATTTCTAAACTGCTCGGACTTTTGAAAATTTTTCAACATAATCTGAACCAAAATACAATACTGCATGACTTTGCCCATTTAACCAGGGGCCTGTAACACAAACACTACAAGTCCAACAAGTGTAGATAAAAAAATCTACATTTGTAATTATTCCGTAACACAAACTATGTAGGTACAACTTGTAGGTACAAGTGCCGTACTTGTAGTGATGGTAAGTTTTCTACACTTGTAGACGCTTTCTGTAACACAATATTTACACTTGTAGCGTTGTGTTACGAAATTTACTACAGTTGTAGGGTATTCTCTACATATCCTGAAACCTTACTAGTTAGTAATGCATAATAAAATAACCAATAACTAATTACAGAACAAATCACAAATATTTATGAATGTAAAACGTAAAACGTTCGTATGAAACAGGTATATACATTATTTTACAATTGTGTTATAGTATATAACGCCATTAGGCCGATATGTAGCAAATAACAGGCGCGGGTTGAAGTTTGTAAACCGAGGCGAAGCGAAGCGGAGCGGAGCGCAGCCGAGGTTTATATTCAGCCAACTTGAATATAAGAGTATTATAGTAGCCATCTTGAGTATTTGATCAACGGTTCAAATACAAACAAACAAATCAAAGTGAAATTAGAAAAATAATGTCAGATGTGCAAAGTTCTTCGTTTTGTGGTATCCCCGAAGATGTACTAAATGAAGCAAATGCTGCCACAATCGATTTACTTCCCCAAAAAGCAGCAGCAGGTATGAGAAAGAATATGAAGACTTTATTGCTCATAAATTTGCGTTGTCATTTAAATAACGTCCACGGCCGTTATTATAACGGCCAAGGCCTTTACGCCTGTCATATCTATCAAGCAGACAGTACTGATAAATGTCAATAACACAGAGGTATTACAAAAATGTATAAACATTCGAATGTTGAGAATTTGGAGAAACCTTTAATGTTGTCCCTAACGACTTTGTAAATTCGGAGGGTGGATGTTCAGTTCTGGTTCTAATTTGAATATCTCTAGCTGCATTTTATGATTTTTTAACTTTAGATATTCCACTTGCAAGCTGAGTTTTTCCTGTTTAAAATCTGCAGCTTCAGCGTCCTTTATTTGCCGTTTACGTTTTTCTACAATCAAATATATTATGTACTTATTAAATTGTTCATTACAAAACTGACCATTGCTTACTTTGCGTTTTGCTGCCCTAGTCCCCTTTTGATTTTGAGGTCGAAGGTACTGGGTTGTCCATATTGTGGATATCTTCATTGCTGGTAATGGTTCCCTCAATTGTTGACCTAGGCACTGAAATTAGGAACCTCGGTTCCTCTTGGGATTCAGGTACTCCTAGAACACCGATTATAGGAGATTCTCTTTCTATTATCTCCAAAACAATATTGTCAATTTGGGTCAGTTTTCCCATGCCTCCACTGCCTGTCTTTTTCACTCAATCAGCAGAATAAATAATAAGTATAGTTGCCTGCTTACCATTGCCTTCGTTTTCCAATTTTGCCATAATGTAAATGTACATCTCTCATAAGTACAATCTTTTCCAAGTCGTATTAGACTTATACTTCGGGCTACTTCGCCTAGTTGTTTCCACTTTTCTACCTTGTCTGGTTTTGTTAAGTTATCACTAAACGCGCCGAATAAAATATGTTCTTTAATTAGCATTAACACTTGCATTTTTCTGTCACACGCTGACTGTTTGGATGCTGTTGCTTTAAACATAACTGTTGTACGTTTAAGTCGTATTAAAAAAAAAGATGAAATATTAAAATTAAAAATGTAAGAAAGTTAAACTAATGATAATTGACGGTGCTGTTATCTGAAATCAACTGTACCGTATGCGTTTTAATTTTTTTTACTTATATTAATATTTTGCCCAGTTTGCTATTCTGTGGGATTGCCTTAACAGTACTTCTCTTTGACTTGATTCTCCGTGTTGAACAATATCAAATATAAAAATTATATTTTGTCCTCAGTGAGTATAATATATTATGATTAGTTAACAGTCTGATCGGCCGGCCCGCATCTGTGTTTATTTGTGTTCGTGTTTATTTGTGTTCGCATTCCCATAATATGCACTTGCTTGAACTTCACTCTTGTATGTAACTTTTTTTATGTGAATCGATAATTGTATTAAAATTAATCCATAAATATAAATTAAAATCAATCAATTTTCGTCATTTTATATATCATGAATACATTATATAAAATATAGATATGGTAACCCCTTACACTTTCCTCCCAAATTTCCTCTTTTATGCAATACACACGACCATAATCGACATAATTTGCAAAGCGACGATTGATTATTAATTTTATCGTACAGTGTCTTAAATCCGAGAGGTATGCGACTTGTAACCACTGATTACAAGTCAATGGACTTGTAGCTTTTTGTGTTACAGAATTGTTTTGTTGTGTTACAGAATTTATTACAACTTGTAGCTACAGGCGAATTAGCTGTAACTTGTAGACTTGTAACAAGTGTAGTGTCAGATCTCTAGCTTTTAAAATAAGAAAGATACCCATTTACCCATAAATTTGGGTAAATCAGCACAAATGCAATATTTGTTATATATTTTAAAGTATCACTCGGATCATCAGTATCTTTAACAATATTTGAAATGAAAATTAATTCTTGCAAAAGTTTAATTGCGTCAATATCATTATTGCACCCATCGGTTAAAATTATTTCCAAATCTTGGCAGTGTTTCAAGATTTGTTTCTGCTTCTTCTTTTGATTTCTTTCGTTTTCTAAATCTCACTTCTTCAAATTGGTGTTCAACTTGAATTGTCTTTGCTATTTCTCGGAATTCAATGACGAGATTGTCTTATGCATCATCACTCCTTAATTTTTTTAATTGTTCGCCTACTGATTTTATTGTATCAGCTGCGGCCAAAATAGAAAATTATGGACTTGCATCAAAAGACTGGCATGATTTACTTCCAGTAAGATGTTGTACCAAAGAATCGCAGTACAGAAAAAATGTAATTTTTTATTTAACGATCTGGCATCCAATCTCGTTTTGTTTCCGTGTCCACCTGCTGAAGAATTGTCTTCCAAAATTTCAAGTAGAATGTCGTAAATTAGTTCTATGTAAATCGTATTGGTCGGATTGCATTAATTCGGCTTTTCATCTAGTATTACAAATCGGTTTTAATGTTAAATGTGGTAATTTTTCTATTAACTTGGACCATCTGTGAGTTGACGCAGCGAACCAATTATACAATGACTGCACTGTGTTAAAGAAATTGACCATTTGTATATTAGATTTTGCAGCATCATTTAAGACAAGATTCATTAGAATGGGAAGAGCATGGAACAAAAATTTCACGGGAGTTTAAATTCAAAATTTGGTTTTGCAGACCATTATGCTTGCCTTTCATAGTGGCCCCATTATCGTAGGCCCTTTCCTTGGCTCCTGCAATTCTTTAAGTTTGTTCCTAAAATTTTTATTTCTTGACGTATCCTTCACTTCCACAAATCCTAAAAAGTGCTCCTCAACTAAATACATATTATTTGAATCAATATTAACAAAACGAATAACTAATGTCAATTGTTCCTTGTGACTAATATCAGGAGTAGGATCTATATTTATAGAAAAATAAACGAACGTCATTAAAAAAAGTGTAAAGCGCCCATTGAATTTTGCGCCTCACAGTCGCCTGTCCTGTCTGTAACTAACGGCGGCCCTGACTATCGTTATAACGTCGATAACGTCTGCTATTTCAAGACTCGGTTATGCCTCGTCCGTAATCAGCACATTTTGATTCAGTTGAGTCCGCAAAATGCGCTATTTTCGGCCTTGTCGGAAAAAGTTGTCCGTAAAAGTTGTAAAAGCAGATAATTCCGACAAACTACAAAACAACATACTTAAAACAGACTGAAATATAATCGGTTGGTGCTTGTGAACTATCAACACTTAAAGAAAAATAAAAAAATATCCTTTTTCACAACGACATTTATTTCGCTAAATGTACATTTCAACCACTACGTGGTCATCTTCAGTAGACATTTGTACATGAGTACAATTTACCGAAATAAATGTCGTTGTGAAAAAGGATAATTTGTTAGTTTTCTTTAAGAATGAAATATATAAGTTAACTATACCTAACTCTAATGATTAAGCGTAGCTAGATTCAGTTTTTCGGACTGGATTACTATTTCAACATTCGGTTATGCCTCGTCCGTAATCAGCACATTTTGATACAGTTGAGTCCGCAAAATGCGTTATTTTTGGCCTTGTCGGAAAAAGTTGTCGGTAAAAGTTGTAAAAGTTGATAATTCCGACAGACTTCAGAACAACATACTTAAAACAGAATGAAATGTAGGTGTACGTTAACTATATCTAACTCTAAATGCGAGATAAGGCAATAAACCTAGTGGATATTTGTTTCTGTTTGGGGATATTCAACTTGAAAATCTCTTATGATAATTTTTGAATGATGAACTACACAAGTCAATACTTATGGTGCAGATAGATAGATAGATAGATATTTATTTAAACAATAGATCATATTTACATGATATTTGTCGTGTCAATCATACATATACCACAAGTCACACAATACACAAAAATACACATTTTAAAATACCTAATGTTTAAACACATAAAGTCACTCGGAGAGTTTTGCACCATTTAGAAATTCATGTATGCTGTAAAAGCATTTCCCAGCCAATTCCATCTTTAGCGAACGTTTGAATACGAGTTTGGACTTGCACTTTTTTATCCGATCTGGGAGATTGTTGTACACATCCACGCATGCCATATAAGGAGATTTTTTTGTATGTGGCTGTTCGATGGAGAGGGACTGCCAAGTTGTCACTATTTCTTGTAAGGTGTTGGTGATGTTGAGATTGTTTTGCAAAACTGTCGTAGTTATTATAAACGTATAATGCACACTTGAAAATATATATACACGTAAAAGGAAGAATACAGTACAATTTAAAAATTGGGCGACAGGACTCTTTATAATTGAGATTAAATATGGCCCTTATTATTCTTTTTTTGGGCAATCTGAATCCTTTGGGAATACGACCCTTTGCTCCACACTATAATATGACAGGCCATAGGCCAGCGCATAATACGCCTGGATCAGGTATTTCCTGGAGACTATGCGCTTTAACTTAACAGTGGTATAATACGCGCTATTTAGTTTTTTTAATAAGTTATCAATGTGGATATTCCACTTTAACCCCGAATCCAAATGGCAACCTGCAATTTTTACTGTTGTAGATGAATTTGGAATATTTGTTTTAGGTACTCGATTCTTATAAAATTGGACAGTCACTGATTTATCGTTATTCAATATCAATATCGTTATTCAATTTAATTATTTTTGTCACCACGTTTGTACACTTTTCATCACCGTAAGATATTTAATATAGAATTATAGGCTTACTATTTTCCACACAAATTTACCCCTACGGCAATAGAAATTTTGTTATTTTACATTTTGCAGAGCGTGTAACGAAAAATTTTGATTGTCACGTGTGCCTAGATTAAGTTTTTTCGGACTGCTATTTCAAGAATCGGTTATCCCTCGTCCGTACACAGTTGGTCTAAATATGACTCACCTTTATAAAAGAAAAAAATGTCCAAATCTAATTTCAGTTTCAAAGTACTCCATCTTACAAAAAAATTGCTTCTGAAAATCTTTCACCGACGGTTTCGAAATAGTTACATATTTTGATCTATTATTATTTTAATTCATTTGATTGATCATAGGTAATTAAAATATCTATAGCAAAACAAATAATTGCATTAAATATTTAGTTAGACTTAGAATAATTATTTTTTGTACCACCTCTGTGTTATTGACATTTATCAGTACTGTCTGCTTGATCGATATGACAGGCGTCATATCGACGCCTTGGCCGTTATAATAACGGCCGTGGACGTTATTTAAATGACAACGCAAATTTATGAGCAATAAAGTCTTCATATTCCTTCTCATACCTGCTGCTGCTTTTTTGGGGAAGTAAATCGATTGTGGCAGCATTTACTTCATTTAGTACATCTTCGGGGATACCACAAAACGAAGAACTTTGCACATCTGACATTATTTTTCTAATTTCACTTTGATTTGTTTGTTTGTATTTGAACCGTTGATGTTGCTATGGTATCAAATTGCGCCTGGATAACTAGTTTATTAATTTTGAAAATTAATATTGATAAATTGACCAGTTTTTGTAATTTAGGTATTACAAAAAGTATCGAACAACATACGGCCGATATGCAACTAACAGGCTTGGTTGAATATAAAACTTCAATCCGCGCCTGTTATTTGCTACATATCGGCCTAATGGCGTTATATACTATTACAATTGAATACTAATATAAAATTGAACAGATTTTGGGAATTTAAAAGAAAATTCCGAATGCGTTTCTGGAGATTGAATTATTTGAAGGGCTACGAGAAAAAATGGTCGTTTTTCAGAAAACTGAATTGAAAGTTTCAAGTTTAATAAAGGACAGAAAAGATGAATAAAAAAAAGTAACTGATACTAACTACTTTGACAACAGGTGAATTGAAATTTTGAGCAAATCATGAAATATACATAAGTTAAACTATTAAAAAAATAATATTTTTTAATAGTTTAACTTATGTAGGTACATAAATATATGTTAATAAAAAGTCATGGACTCTGATCGTTTTTTACAGTTTGTTTTAGATTTTCTATAGGTACCTACATACATTTTTTTTTAATTATATACAATTTATTGGTAAAATGATTACCGAGTATTGTCCATTGGGGGAATCGTCTATAATTTCTTCTAAATCTTGATCTCTGATCGTTTTTCGTCAAAATCATATTCAATTAGTTTTTCCACAAGTAAATAAATTGTACGTCCTCTTGACATGTAAAATCTTTACATGTTTACTGGCATCTAGACTGACTCTGTAAATTTTTACAGACCTTTTGCTTGTAAAGGGTACTTTACCTTACCGATTTTACTTTACTTCTATCAATCGTTGAATAATGGTGCTCACAGGATTACAGAGCCACTCCTGTGTCGCTCACCCAGTAAACTTTCCGGCTCGCTCGTAAAAGCTAATTTACTAGGCTACAGTTACAGTTTTATTTATTTAGATGTAATTACGTACACTTTTGTTTATATACCTGATACAGGTATACAGCTGTTTTTTTCTTAATTTTCATATTTAAGTACATATAATTTAATATTAATTAATACTCGTGTATTTTGGTAGATATTTCATTTGCATGTCAACTGAACAATTGTCTTCGCTAACTAAGAATCGCGGCATGTCAAGCAATCAATTATCGACAGGCCCAATATTTTGTGTGCCGATCATTGTTTTTGTCCAATTACGTCCGGCAACCTGTCAGCATTCAAATCGAATCGGCTTCAGCGACAAAACCGTCCCTCATTCCGGACGCGACGAGGATCGATTAAAAGCCGAAATTGTAATTGCCAAATTACATTTGACCGAGGAACTGTGTGTGTGGGTGTGTGGATGTGTGCGTCCGTAAGGATTCGACGCGTCGCAATAGGATCCGAGCACAACTGGACGGAACACGTGAATGCCTTCCAGACGCTGGACCGGCCAGTCTCTCTCTACACCCCCATTGTGTCCCGTTCACAATAACCAACCTATTCAGCATGCATATTAGATAGGACGTTCATCATTTTCCATTTATATAGCAATGGGTTGATTATTGCATTGCATAATGGCTAGTTTAAGTTTGCACTGCACAATTCCCGACTCTATCGTTAATTTATTGCGGCTGAACGTGTTCACTTATTTCGTACTCGCCAAAAGCTCCCCCCGACGCCCCTAGTCACAATTATCATCGCACAATAGGCCATAAATACCAAATCTATTATATAATAAAAAAATATATACTACTGTGCATAAATTGCACCAAAAGCAACCAATACATTTTTCTCAATTTGACTTCCAATTTTTCTTTTTTCTTTTTGACATGACCTCTCAAGCGTAGCTTAGCGTCCTATATAATACCCAAATATTTTGCTGCATCACCGTAGGGTACGTGGATATCATTCATACTAACAGGGATATGTTGATTTATTTAATTTATGAAATTGACATGGACCGATTTCGTCTCATTCAATTTGATTTGCCATTACTTAGTCCAGTTGTTAATTTTATATATATATAAACAATCTTTATTGGGCTATCGACCCCATGGGGCCAAAAGTGGTTATCGTATTATGGTCTAACGCAGGTATATCGCTGGTGTATAATAGGTAGAGGACTGGCCCTAACACACTGCCCTGTGGCACACTTGCCTTTATTTCTTTTAGATCAGAGTAGGCATCTTCCTGCTTAATTCTAAAAACTCTATCTGGCATGTATGATTCTAGTAATTGTGTATATAATCTGGGCAGAACTTTTCCTAATTTGTATTTAAGTCCCTCGTGCCACACTTTGTCAAAAGCTTGCGCTACATCAAGAAATATAGTAGAGCAAACCTTTCTTTCTTCCATTGATTTTTCAATTATGTTGTGTCATTCTATGGACTTGATCTTTAGTTGAATTAGATTCTCTGAAACCAAACTGATGTTCTGGTGTTATGTTTTTGCCTTCTATATTTGGTTTTATTCTTTTTAGAAGTATTTTTTCACAGTTTTGAGATTACAGGTAATAACGAGATTGGTCTGTAAGAAGAAACTTCATTTGGTGGTTTTCTAGGTTTAGGAATTATTATCACTTCCCTCTTAGAAACCGCGCAGTAAAGGTCGAAACCATTCTGATGATTAAAATAATAAATTGATTTCCATAAAATATTTAATAACTTTTCAACGAATGATCTGAGCGAAAATGAACTGGTGTACAAATTTGTAGATCTCTAATTGACACGCACAGTAAAATAAGTTTCGTCACTAGTCGTCTTCAGGTTTTAAAGATATCTTTTATAAGACTCTACATATAAAGATATGTCTTAAGGTTTTTTATGTAATTATTTTTTAATTTTCAATAACTCACGAAAACTATGCTAATAAAAAAAAGTAATTTCCCATGAAAATTTGTAATTTTCATTACTATTCAATAATATAATTTCATAATTTTCGATGATTAAAAGTTTCAATGAAAAAAAATTTCAATAGAATTTCTTCAAATGGAAATAACCCAATTTCCCAAATTACAAATTTTCATTACTATTCAATAATATAATTCCATAATTTTCGATGATTAAATGTTTCAATGAAAAAAAATTTCAATAGAATTCCTTCAAAAGGAAATAACCCAATTTCCACTAAAAATATTGCTATTGCTAGTTAAATTTTAATTCAGTCTGAAAGTATAATAGGTATGCATTTTACAATATGTATTTTTAAAATTGTAATCTTCATTTACAATTTCATAATTTACGACGAATATTTTATCAGGTTCAATGAAAATTTCATAATTTCTATCAAACGTTTTGCAATTGCCAGTAAAATTGTATATTCACGCTGAAAATGTTTATGTTTTCACTGCAATTTAGCTTACTTTAATAATTTTGCACTTTACAATGAAAATTGTTAGTTTTTAATTTCATTTTCATAATTTTCGATAAGATTCAATGAAAACGTCACAATTTCCAGTAAAAATTTTACAATCACCTGTAAAAGTTAATTTAATAATTTGAAATGTTATAATTTCACTGCAATGTTTATTTATAATCAAAATTTTGCAACTTTCTATGAAAATTTATAATATTCATTGTTATTCAGTATTACAATTTCATAATATTTGATGAATAATTCATAAGTTATCAAGAAAATTTCATCATTTCCAATACATAATTTATATAACAATGTTCAATTTAAATACTTGAAATTTTTCAATTTCCATTGAAAATTTATAGTACCTATTCAATTACAATTCCATAATTTTCGATCAATCAAACCAAATAAGTTCTTGCAAAGGAAATTTCACAATTTACCGTAAAAATATTGCAATTAATAGTAAAAATGTAATTCATTCTGAAAGCATATGTATTTTACTATGCAATGTTCACTTTACAATTAAAAATTCACAATTTTCAATTAAAATTGTAATTTTGAATTACAATTTCATAATTTACGATGAACATTTGATTAGCTTCATTGAAAATTTCATTATTTCTAGTAAAAATTTTGCATTTGCCGGTAAAATTACAAATTAATGCTGAACATTTTCACTGCAATATACTATTGAAATCTCTCTCTTGAAATGAAAACTTAGTTTTCAATTTCTTTTTTATAATTTTCAAAAAATATATATAACGATCTTTATTAAGGCTATCGACCCCAGAAGGGCTCTTTCCGCCCTCAAAAAATATTTTATAAGATTCAATAAAATGTCATCATTTTCATTAAATATTTAAAATTTATGCTGAAAATGTTATACTTTTTACTGCAATGTTTGTTTATAATCTGAGCGAAAAATAACAAGAAACTGTTATGATTTTCATTATTTTATTTTTAATTTGTTAGAAATTATATCGAAATTGGTAGAACTGTCAAGAAATTGTATTTATTTTCTGCAATATTACAGAATGTTTGAAATCTACTAACATTCAGGTAAAAATTCATAGAATTTTTAGATATATTTTATGGAAAATTAAATGAAATTTGATTGAATTTCCGGGAAATTTTATTGCATTTTCTGAAACTATTATGAATTTTATAAAAATATAATTGTACATTAGGTACATAGATATGAATAAAAAATATTCTTATATTCAATTAAATTTTATAGAATTTGTTTATATGTGTTATGTATTTTCCGAAATACTGATTTTAAAATCAGTTAAAATCAAAGTTATAGAATTTTCTGAGATATTTTATAGAAAATTGAAAGATATTTGATTGAATTTCGTGGAAATTTTATTGCATTTTCTGAAACTATTATGAATTTTACAAAAATATAATTGTACATTAGGTACAAGATATGAATAAAAAATATTCTTATATGCAATAAAATTTTATAGAATTTGATGATGTTTTATGTATTTTCAGAAATACTGATTTTCGTGTAACTTTTTGGTTCAACAACTTTAGGGAACTTTTGAATAATTTATAGAATTTTCAAAGATATTTTATAGAAAATTGAAGGATATTTGATTGAATTTCCTGGAAATTTTATCGCATTTCCTGTAACTATTATGAATTTCATAAAAATATAATTGTACATCAGGTACATAGATATGCATAAAAAATATTCTTACATGCAATAAAAAATTTTAGAATTTGTTGATATGTGTTATGTATTTTCAGAAATACTGATTTTCGTGGAACTTTTTGGTTCAGCAACTTTGGGGAACTTTTGAATAATTTATAGAATTTTTAAAGATATTTTATAGAAAATTGAAGGATATTTGATTGAATTTCCTGGAAATTTTATTGCATTTTTTGAAACAATTATGAATTTTATAAAAATATAATTGTACAGGGTGAGCAAATATCAAGTAAATATAAGACAACAATACAATGGCAAAACGTTAAGCAGTTGGTACAATAATCCCTAATATATTTCTGGTGTCTAATTGCACAAGCGCAACAAGTATAGAGAATTTCACGATGCTCCAGTAACCGTATTAAATCTATACCTATATTCTAGTGAATTTCTTAAATCTTTTGTGGAGTATCTGAAACTTTAAAATTAAAATTTTCTATAAATTAATAGATGCAGCTGATATATTGTGAAAGTTATAGACAGTGAAATAGATAAAGTGAAAGAAATATATATTTTCATATTTAAATAATAATTTTGTGAAGTTATTTAAAAGAGACAATTAAAATTTTCGTCAGAAATAAGAAAATTATAAATCTCGAGACGAAATTCAACGAACACAACGTCTAGTTTTAATGGGTTCTAAGTTATTCAAACGCGACAATTAAAATTTTCATCAGAAATAAGAAAATTATCAATCTCGAGACGAAATTCAACGAACACAACGTCTAGTTTTAATGGGTTCTGATTATTATCAATCATTCATTAATGATCGAGTCCGGTAATGACCTCCATCTGATCTGTTGCAAAAAAAATAGAACTGGACCTGTTCATTCCGCTCGTGATTAATTAAATAATATCGAAATTATACGAAGAACAAAAACACAAAAAAAAGGAGCCCGGCCCGAGCACAAAGACCCGATACAATGCACATATCAAACGCCGATACAATGCCAACAATGAAAATAACAAATTGTAAATTATTCCCGAATAAGGCATCAAAAGTATATAATTAGGATATGAATGCGAGGTCCCGCTGGCTCTCTCCGCGGACATAATAGAACTCGTCAATATGAATTTATTTTTAGATGATACACATACATACACGAATCCACGCATACATGCACGCATACATACGTATTGGGCGCATTGTCCGGGGCACGACTGTATGGAGCCCCGTAGGGAGAAAAAACGGGGGGCGAGGAAAAGGGTAACGTTAATTGTTTCCTCAATTAACGGACACGCATTGGTGAACTTAATAAAGCTTTAATGTCGCCATCGGTATTTCTTTTCCGTCTATTAAGCGCGTAAAGCGCGAGGCACACATCGCTTTCATGCGGCCCCCCGAATTGAATGGGAGCTTTTTATCTTCGCAGGCTTTATGCGCGTTTCTATGTATTGTTATAGCCAAAGCGGATATCAACTCTTATATTTTGCCTATAAAATCCTCGCGCGCGATGGGACTGGGGAAGGACGTTTTAAAATCGATACAGGAATAAATCCTGGATGTGTCTGTTGTTCGTCGCGTTTTGGGATCCAACTTATTTCCATTCGAGCAAAACAACTTACATTATGCGGCAAACCATATACCTACATATGAGCAAATTCACAAATCTGCACAACACGCATCCTCTTTCTCTCTGTCACACACCCACAAACACATACACTCTGTTCCATTTTTATTGTTAACTAAGTTGGGTCTGTTAGGGCGACAGTATTGTTGGAAAACGTAAATAGTCACTAGACTTTAAAAATTAGGTTATATTTAAAAAAAAAAGGTTATATTTTATGACAGTGGACAATGTTGCCATCAAATTGAGTATCTATTGAGTACAGAATTTATTTGCTATTTTTATTTTACAAAAGCAAACCGTCAAATTATAATATAAAATATAGTTAGAAGAAATAATTCAATTATTTTTATATATGAATTAGGCAACGTTGTTAGAAATCTGACATTTAATATTGTTTCACTGTCTGATCATTTTTGTTGGTGTTCATGTATAAAAATTTATAAAATGAAACCACAACCTTCTTAATTAAAAATAAAAATGGAACAGAGTATACACACAGTCGGACTTCTCAAGACTACCTATATTCATAGCCGTACTTACGCATAGCCATAATAGTGGTAGTTGACGTAATTATTGTGACAATTATAGAATTATGAACGAAATATCTAGGTAAATATATGTCTATGTCTATGTGTAAAGCCATAGTATTTGAAATAATAATGAGTTCAAGGTTTACTGGTCAAGATTAAGGCCCGTATCTATAGTCAGTACTTGAGCATGAGTACGACTAAAGTCGAATATTTAGGTATATTTGGTTGCGTTTGTTGCGTAAATGTTTATAGAAAATATGCAACCAAATTTACGACTTGAGTCGAACTCATGCTCAAGTACGAACTATACATACGGGCATAAGGTATAATATAATCATTTTATTGTTTTATTCAAGAAATCTTTAAAAATTCCAATGATTGGAAGGTTTAACACAAGTGTTTTGTTGTAAGGTTGACAAGTATATAATTTGAAATATGTCTATAAATCAAAGGTTAAGAACAAATTTGACTTCAACTCAACTTTAAGGTTATTGACTTCATGACTTTTATTCTAACATAAGTTTATACATTGCACTGATATTAAGGTTTCATTCAATATTTTTTGGTTGAATAGTTTGGTTTTTTGGTTTGGTTTTTTTTAAGGTTGGAAACCATATATTTTGAAAATTGTATATGAATTAAAGGTTAATAAGTAGTATAATTTCATGATTTAAAGGTATAATTCAGCAAATTCTTGTAAAGTTCAATGATTTTAAGGTTTAATCTTCTGATCTTATGAGTTTAACGTTTAATTTGATACTTTTTTAATCAATTTAATTGTTTTATGGTTGAAAAAGAAAACCATATATTTTGAAAACTTTCTGTTGTTCTAGGTTTGTAAGTAGTATAATTTGATGATTTAAAGGTACAATTCAGCAAAATGTATGTTTATTTCAATGATTTTAGGGTTCAGTACACGAAATTTTTATAATTTTCAATGATTCTATGGTTCAAACATATGTTTTCAAAAAAAAACCCCAGTTCAAAGTTCAAAACTAAAGTGTCGTGTATATGATTTCATACTTTATTTTAGCAAATGCTTGTAAATTATAACAATTGTAATGCTTGTAATAATTTTAATTTTTATTGCATTTTTTTAGATAAATTTCAATGCTTCTATGGTCGAAAACCATATATTTTGGAAATTTTCCCCCACTTTAGGCTCAAAACTAAGAAAGTCGTGTCCTTTTATATGATTCCGCAGTTTAATACAGCAAATACGATTATGTGGTTTAATGCAACATGGTTTTCATTTTTTTTAACTGATTCTAAGGTTGAGAAGTATAAACTCTACTAGGTCAAGGTTCAAAAGTTGTGATTTGTCTAAATTACAATGATTTTTATGGTTTAATCCAACAAATTTAAAATTCAATTGTTTTTTAAGGTTTGCTGTAAATAAAAATTATTTAATATAATATAATATTATATTTATATTATATTATATTATATTAATATTTATAAATTTCAATAATTCTAAGATGAGAAGCATAAACTCTACTATCACAGGGTTTAATGCTTCAGGTCAAGAATTGCTTGTACGTGTATTTAATTATAAGGTGTGCTCTCCAACATATTTATAAATTTGAATAATTCTAAGGTTGAAGGGATAACCTCTACTAGATCAAGGTTAAAAAGTTGTCTTTTGCGTAAATTTGAATGATTTTATGGTTCAGGATAAGAAATATTTGTAAATGTCATTGATTTTAAGGTTTCGGTACTACCCAACATAAATGTGTTTATTTATTTCAATAATTCTAAGGTTGATAAGTACAAACTCTACGAGCTTAAGGTTCAAAATTCTGGTTTGTGTGAATTTGAATGATTTTATGATTGAGTAGAAGAAATGTTTGTAAATATTATAGATCTTAAGATTTACTTCCCAACATGTTTATATATTTTAATGATTCTAAAGTCGAAAAGCACAAACTCTACGAGCTTCAGGTTCAAAATTTGTGGATTGTGAAAATTCTATTGTTATCATATTTTGGTACACGATATTTAAGCAAATTACAATAAAAAAATTAAAAAAAATTAAAAAGTGCGTAACTTTATTTCATACATTAGTTATTATGAATTTTCAACAAATAAAAGCCACATCGATCAATTACAATAAATTTCAAGTTGTAAACATATGATTTTGACACTATCCAACATGTTTATTCATTTGTTTTGTTAATCCAATTTCAAAGATTCTAAGGTTGAGAAGGACAAACTCTAAGAGCTTAAGTTTAAAAATATGTGGATTGTGAAAATTCTAATGGTATCATTTAGTACACGAAATTTATCTAAATTTCAATAAAATTAAAGTTGAGAAACATATTGTTTTAAAAACTTTAATGATTTTATGATTCCCGAACAGAATATTCTAAATGAACTACAAATTTATTCAAAAATATTTCAAAAATTATCTGAGTTTCGTGTTCACTCTTCAAGAGATATTTGTAAAAAACAGAAACACAACTTGCTATGTTTTTACCACAAAGTGTTTATTGATATACATATAGACATATACAATATAATAACGACACGAGTTTCGACTTCTTACGGTCATTTTCAAGTGACTTAGAAAAGGTCGTAACAATCCTGAAGATATTTGTAAGTATTAACGATTTCAGTGCTGAGATATCAATAATTTTGAACATATTAATTATTTTATAGTTTAAATATCAAAATATTTATAAAGTTTTGAAAATATCAATAGTTTTATGCTTGGCAGATAGAATATTTTAATGGTTTCAATGGTAAAAACTATTTTTTTTTTTGGTGCTAATGAAAAAAATCACGAAAATACACGACATTTGTGCAAATTTCAATGAAATTAAAGTTAAGAAAGATAAGTGTTTGAAAACTTCAAAGAGTTGAGTTGATAATTCCCGAACAGAATATTTTTAATGAACTACAAATTTATGCAAATTTCAAAAATTGTCTGCGTGTTCTTCTTTAAGATATATTTGTAAATTTTAGGGGTTCAGGATTTTAGGGTTGAGATATAAATTATTATGAACATATTAAATATTTTATAGTCTCAAAAATGAAATATTTCTAAATTGTTGAAGATTTAAATAGTTTTATGTTAGCGAAATAAAATAGTTTAATGGTTTCAAAGGTAAAAACTACAATTATTTTATGATAATAACACCAAATTTATTTAATTTAAAAAAAACATAATATTATAGTACCTACCTAATATTTTTACAAAGCTCTGAGAATAATATAAATAAATTCAAAACAGTTGAGAAACATGTCGTTTTGAAAATGTCAATGATTTTATAATTCCTAAATATAATATTTAAAATAAACTAAAAATTTATGCAAATTTCCATAATTATTAGATTCATGTCCTCCTTCAAGAGATATTTATAAATTTTATTGATTTCTGGTTAAGATATCAATCATTTTGGACATTTTAAATATTTTTCAGTATAAAATACGAAATATTTGTATATTTTTGGAAATAAGAGTTTGTGAAGGTCCTTCAGGTTTATCTATTTTAGTTTCTATTATTGTACTGAGTAGATCTATAATATTGATACCTAGTTGGTCCAAATTGTAGTGTGTATGTTGTATCCATAGTCACAGTCCATAGTATCCATTATTCCATCGTCCATAATCCTTATAAACGTTTCGGAGACTAAATTTCGTCTTTAATGTAGAATCATGTTTAAATTTCACAGAATTCACATAGACTCGATTTCGCATTAATTAGGATTTGATTGCATTTATCTATACTTTGTTATTACATGAATATTACCTGTATTTTTAAAATAACCATTTTATTATTGATTATAATAATTGTACCTAATCTCATAATTATGTTTTTAAACTGTATAATGATAGGCTTTGTGAGATATATGATAATTGGAGAAATTAAATAAATAAAACCGATTCGTGTAGTCTGCCTTGAGAATTATTGCCGAGATCATTGTTAGCATTTGTTGTAAACCAAATACCTTATTGTTTGTTTGTTCCATTTTCTTTAATTATTTAACTTTTCGATTCGCTAGGGTAGTAAACGTAATGTTTTCGTGAAAATTTTCAACTGTAATGTCTTTTTTTATGGATAAATGAATATTTTCCAATAAAAAAAAAAGAATAAATTAATAATAATATTAATTCCCTTTTCTTATAGTTTCATCCATTTTGGATACCAGTTATTATATATTTTTTTATTGTTTTCTTCGTAATTGGAGTACTTACTGGTTTTTAATAAAGATCTTTTCTTGTTTTTCATTATTTTTATTGTGTACTTTTGACCTAGCTAGTTTATGTCGAATTAACCTCTGAAGATGGCTGAAAAATATAGCCGAAACTAGCCAGTTAAGTCAAGAAGATACAATTCACACTGAATCGATTTCGCATTTATTAGGATTCGATTGCATTTATCTATACATACTTGTTATTACATGAATATTTCCTGTATTTTTAAGATAACAATTTTATTTATTGATTATTATAATAATGGTACCTAATCTCATAATTATGTTTTTAAACTGTATAATGATAGGCTCTGTGAGAAATATGATAAATGTAGAAATTAAATAAATAAAAATAATAAAATATTACAACAAGTGAAGATCTTTATATGTAAACTACCAGTAAATACTCCAGTATTAAGAAAAAAAAAAACAAAATAATTCATTAGTAGAAATTAAATAAATAAAAATAATAAAATATTAAAACAAGAAAAGATCTTTATATATAAACTACCAGTAAATACTCTAGTATTATGAAAACAAAAAAAAAAACTATTTTCTTTAATTATTTTACTCTCTCGATATAACGCTAAGGTAAACGTATTGCTTGCGTGAGCTTTTCCGATTTCAACTGTAATGTCCTTTTTTTGTGGATGAATTAATATTTATTGCGTTTATTAGGGCATGGTAATTAATTAATATTTATTGTATTTGTTAGGGCAACGTAATTAATTATGCTTTTTAAGTTAGTTAATATTTTGTGTATATTTTTTTTGTGAAATTCCTTAATAATTGTCGCTTTATATTGTAAAAGCCTTCTTATATTTGTGATAGATATGCGCAGCAGAAAAATATAAATGATCAAATAAAAGAAATAATAATGCGGCAAGATTACGCCAACGCGGAGAAGTAATATTCCTAAATTGTGCGGGAACGGAAAAACTTTGTGTCTGTTTGTGTGTGTGTGTGTGTACATAAAGATATATGCGGGGAGAAAAACCGCTGATTGAAACTTGTGTCAAACATTGTCCAGTGTTGAAAGGAGTCTAAAATGACTTCTTTGCATGTCACCATTGACAACAAAAGTTGCCTATTGTTTAGCTAAACAATACCATCATATCTCCTTGGTGATGAAAGGATGCCGTCTCTCTCGCGTGCCCGGTCCATCTCTATGTCTGTCCTTTCCATTATCACAGTCTCTTTATGTATGGCTCGATGCGGCATTCAGAACATAACAATGGGAAATGCGGTGACATTTTTATCGTGTGTACATAGAGGATAGAGAATCCGTTGCATGGATTCGCGATCATTGAATGTCGCACGCTTTTGATGCTATCTCTTTATCTACTCTATATGCAAATAATCATTAAAACTAGTGTTATTTATTTTCCAGTCGCGTGTGCGGCGCGCTCGTCCCTCAAATATAAAAAATCTTGGAGCAATAAACTGTCGCCCCGAGAAAAAAAAAACCAACCCCATTTTCGCGCCGTAATTAAAAAAAAAATCCCGAGGCAATAAATTAATTCGATTAAGATCTGATACAGATCTACCCTTTTCCTCGGCCTGGGGCTGGAGATTTTTACCGTCGCGATTCGGAATAAAACGCGAACGATAGTGGTAGTAAATGAAAAGTCCATTCAATCTCGTCATCTTCGACTGCACTGCATCTCGGCCATTGTTACCGACCTATTGTTCATAATCAAATGAAAACCCATCTGTATCAACTCGCGCTCTGTTAGCGATTGTCCTCTCCTCTCCACTCGATTTTCCGTGGCTAGACGGCGAGAATTAATTCAGGAGTCGGGCACGCGCTTCCGCACCTAAATTTAATCTCTGCCGCATACGTGCAAGGATGCAATGAAGGACATTTGTCACGAATTTTAAAGGATTTAAACGCTCCAAACTTCTCAAACAATTCGTCAGGAATAATGGCGGTCCAAAGCCACATGAAAGAGCTTAATTATTACAAGCAATTGAAAAATCCACGTGCACCTAATTCACAATATTTTTTCAATAATTCAGTAACAATTTGTCTGTAGTTTTCACTTTTCTTGTTTCCAAGGAAACCATCATTGTGAGAAATAATCACCATTCAATAACTTCCTGATCTGAGGACCAACAAATATGCCTTCTTTAATTTTAGCATATCAAATTGTAGGAAAAACTGCGAACAAATGTTTAAAAGTACCACCATCTTTATTCAGGGCCTTGACAAAGTTTTTGAAAAGACCTAGTTTTATATGCAGTGGTGGAAGTAGAACGTCATTTGGATCAATTAATGGATTATTTGAAATGTTTTGTTTTCCCGGAGAATACTCTGTTCTTTGTGGCCAATCTGTTCTGGTGTAATGACGACTTGTAGCTCGACTATCCCAAAAACAAAGGAAACAACAAAATTTTGTGAAACCTCCTTGCATGCCAGTTAACAAACCAATGACCTAAATTAATTTGATTTAATTAAAACTTGGAATTTACGATATACATTCAATCACATACCTTTAAATCACCACATATCTTCCATTTATGATTTTCGTATTTGAGTAAAGTTAAAATTTGAGTCATTGATTCGTAATTTTCCTGAGTATTAACAGCATGAGCAATTTTTACGGATGGTTTTCTATTCCCATTGTGTCAAAGAAGAGCCCTTAAACTGTACTTACAGCCATCAAAGAATAATCTCCATTATTTTTTTCATATGGTTGGTTAATTTTTTGAAATAAACCTTGAAGGTCGTTACAGTAGAGAATAGTATTTCTCTTCTCAAAATATGCAGCCAATTCCAAGCTTCCTTCTCTATAAACTATTACTTTTGTCCCAACTGCAAGATGTTTCCATTGTTGCATACGTGAAGCCAATAATTCTGCGTCTTGCTTTGATAAATGTAAATCACGAACTTGATCATTAAGTTCAGCTTGAGTCACTAAATGGCATTCATTAGACTCCAAACTATCACTGCTGGGAACAATGTCATTGAAAGATGATTCCGAATCACCGGTTGTAGTACCAGGAACGACTGCCAATGGATCATTTGGTAAACGTTGAACTTGTTTTGAAACATTTGCGTATTGCACACTTGCGATTTTTCATATTGATCCCAACAACTTTTGTTAAACAAAAATAACAATCGGTTTGGTTATTACTTTGCTTTCTCCATATTACTGGAACTGAAAAGTCGAAATATTTCCTCTCGCCATTCGACCACTAGTATAAAATAGCTCTGCCACTATTGCAAAACAATGTCGGTGTCCACGTTTAGTCTAAATTTCTGACAGCAAAACCAAAGTAATGTAAATATGCATATTTTAACGGTTCTGTTATTGCATATCCGTTTTTTCCAACCATATATTTACCACAAACTAAGCAGAAATAGCCTGAATAGTAACACACGCTTAAAGAAAAATAACAAATTATCCTTTTTCACAACGACATTTATTTCGCTAAATACGCTAAATTTGCTTAATGGTAACACACGATCTACTTGAGCACTATTATTATGAAGATAGAGAATTAATGTGGGTTTCCATCAAATTACTTTACAGTAGCGCCATCCATGCGACATAAAAATAACTAGACCTGATAGCGCAATTCTGGTGGTAAATTTGAATTCTACGCACCCAAATTACTTGGAAAACATCCTCCTCTTTTCCAGTCAAATTTTTTATTTTTATTTGTAGACCAGTGTTATTAATGATTGTTTAATAACGCCAGTTGCCATTATTTCTTATCTTCATCTTCACCTTCATTTTTATGAATGTGCAGATATGTAGCTCATTGTAATACTATGTGTGTATTGCCTGTGCTTCATTATTCGTGAATAACTATTGATTTGATTTGATTTGATTTGATTTATTTCTAAGATCACACACGTTTACATGAATCATTGTTAACTGTATGGGTCAATTGTGCTGCTCTTATACAATCTATTGCTTTTATTTTGTTTCATTACAACAAATATTATACGTTTTTAAAATATATGTACACCACATTATCCATTATGTGTTCCCAACCTTAGATTAGATTGAGAAGTTTACTTTCACTTAATTTTATCATTATACAAATATTTTGATTAGATTGAAATAAATCATATTAAGCATTAGCAATTTACGCTGGAAATAACTAGTAACATGTGATCAAATCAATAATATCGATAAAGTTTTAGGATATTGAATTCTGAGAAATATTTGTTTTATTAAATCAAAGCTAATTGTGTTTTTTTTTTGTAATTTTATCATCTTGATAAGTCAATCAATGGCTGATATGAGATCGAATTACGTCGATCGCTGCTCACAGACGTCCCTCCAATTGAACGCGTGAGTGGAAAAAGGGTCAAAAAGGATTCCTCTGAGATTTTGGGAAACTGAAAAGAAAACGTTTTTTGGGCAGATTACAAGAAAAAAAGGTCAAAAAAAAGGTCAAAAAGGATTCCTCTGAGATTTTGGGAAACTAAAAACGAAACGTTTTTTGACCAGATTACAAGAAAAGTTACAATTGATGATTTATAACTACAGTTACTGATAGAATATATATATATATATATATATATATATATATATATATATATATATATATATATATATATATACACTGCGCGACAAAAGTCTGGGTTCACTAACAATTTTTCCGATTTTTCGTCCTATTTTTTTTTTTTCAAATAAACCAAAATGTTAATGTTTGTTTATCAAAAAACAAGTTTAATGACGTAGTCGCCAAATGCATAGCCGTACAATTTTTAATATAGTGCATGTTTTCCTTCTAACGTGCCTTATTCAGATTTTTGAGATTTGGTTAACAATTAAGTTGGTGTTGTCATGGATTTGTTTATCATGCTTCAAATGTTGCTGGCAAGTGTCAGTGTGTGCTGAAATTTAGTTTTGTGATCAAAATGCCGATATCTCCAGTAAGATGTGCACGGATAATTGCCCACATTGAAGAAGGACATAGCCAGAGAGAAGCAGGCCGTAGGTATGGAGTTTCTCAAAACGGGGTCCGAAGGATTTGGCAGAGGTATGAGGAAGATGGTCTACTAACAGCCAGAGCACGGTCAGGAAGACCAAGAAAAACTAATGCTCAAGATGACCGATTTATGTTGTTACAATCTTTGAGAAATCGCACTGAAACTGCAACAATTAGAGCTAATGAGCTTGCTGCAGTCAGAAATGTTCAAATATCGGCACGTACAGTTCAGCGACGACTTCGAGAAAATAATCTAAAGTCTTATCGGGCTGCCACTGGTCCAAAACTTATGGTTCGTCACAAACAAAACCGACTGAATTTTGCTAGAACTTATCAGAACTGGGGGGCTGCCGAGTGGCGACATGTCTTATGGACTGATGAATCCCGTTTTACGTTGGATGCTCCAGACGGTCGTACACGGGTATGGAGGAGACCAGGAGAACGATACGCAGCATGTACCATGGCTCCTAGATCCAATTTTTTCGGAGGCTCTGTAATGGTATGGGGAGGGATTTCTGTCGAGGCTCGTACAGAACTCCATATTTGTGATAGAGCAGCCCTTAACGCAGATAGGTACATTAGGGATATTGTAGAGGAACATGTTGTACCATATAGTCACTTTATTGGAGAAAACTTTCAATTAATGCAGGATAATGCTCGCCCACATGTGGCGAACATTACCCTCCAATATTTTAACGAAGTCGGAATTAGGTGTTTGGATTGGCCTGCTTGTTCACCAGATCTGAACCCTATTGAGCACGTGTGGGACCAACTGGGAAGAGCCATTCGAGCTCGCCCTGATCGCCCTCGGACCTTAAGAGACCTTGCAGCATGTTTGGTTGAAGAGTGGGACAGACTGCCGCAAGAAAACATTGCAACGTTGATTAACAGCATGTCTAGACGTCTGGACTGTGTTATTAGGGCTCGTGGTGGAAACACCAGATATTGAAAGTTTCGTTCGTACCCATAGTTCGTGTTTTTCACTTTTTTTTATAAACACTATATTTCTTTAGTATCCTAAAATGTAAGTAAATAAAGATTAATTATTAATTTATCACCAAAGGTGGTTTTTCATTTTTGTTTTTTGATAAACAAACATTAACATTTTGGTTTATTTGAAAAAAAAAAAAATAGGACGAAAAATCGGAAAAATTGTTAGTGAACCCAGACTTTTGTCGCGGAGTGTATTTTAATATAACTGACAGTTAATATATAAATTTAAAAAAGTAATGAATTTTATTATTAACATTGTTGGAAATGTCCCGTTTTCAACTCACTCATTTGATGATCAAATCCAAAATACAATCTTTAATCAATTACATTTTATTTATTTATTATTAATATTGTGATTGTGGATAAAACGTTGTATTGCATTCGTGTTTTAGTCGCGTTTTATCCACTTGAGAAAATTAAATTAATTATTTAAACTTTTTTGCGTTGATAAAACACTATGTAAAACATAGATACAATAAATAACTATTAAATGCAGAATTCATAAGTTATAATGTTTCGAGGTAAATCAAACACTTGGTTGAAGTTTCACTATATTCATAGAATTTACACTACAATCGTTTCGGTCTCACGACCATTGTCAAGGGTAACAGAGATGCAACAGAGATAACAGAGTGGTATCTCTGTTACCCTTGACAATGGTCGTGAGACCGAAACGATTGTAGAGTAAATTCTATTAATATAGTGAAACTTCAACCAAGTGTTTCATTTACCTTAATTATCATGTTTCATATAGTGGTATCCACACATACTTTTAACTTAACTTTATAATGTTTCATTTAACGTACATATAATTTTATTTTGTAACAATTTAAATATTGTGATTATAATTCCACTGTCAAATAATATGATAAGGTCATGTGGCAGCCACAACATATTTATTTAAATGATGCTTTGTTATATCCAGTTCAAACACGAGAATACAATTAAAATTGTCGAAACTCACATAAAATTCGCAGAATGCATTCGTGACAATACAAATAAATAAAATGTGCCAGGTGCATCCACCAAAAGTTGTTCAAATTTAAACGTCTGTTGAGGAACAAATTCCACACTAACTCTGAATATGAAAATGATTAACAGATATTTTTACTTAAAATAAAATAACTAATTGAAAACGCAATCTCTCTTTCAGAAAATATGCATTTAAGATTTATCAAGTAGTGTACAAGTAATATTTATTTATTTATTTTTATTTATTTATTTATTTTGGTGTTACCACATTTACATGTTTACACAAGTCAGTCTGTATTAGAACAGTAGAGTAGTACAAAAGTGTATACAATTCTCATCACTTACAACAACAATAATAACTCAAAAAACACATACATATATTAATTAAAATCTTAATTAGCTAATTAGAAGGTTTGTTCGCTTAGAACAGTAATACTATATCGTTAAGATGGCTTAAAATGGTTAGAAACTGAACGCTAAAGCTAAGGCCCTACTTCTGTAGGTATTACGACATCGTCGGACAAAAATAAATGTACCTTCCTGATTTATTTGCTACAAAATTTGGTATGATATTACCATTTGGCGCTAATGCAGAGATACGTAAAAGAAATAAAGCTCAGAATACGGCGAAGCCCTAAGTGAAACAGGAAGGCGTGGTGGGTGGTTGGAGGGGGAGGGGGGTTGAGAGAACAGGGGATGCCGACAAAAATTGGCAACCCTGTTGTCAATTTGTGAATCGGAATTAAATTTTACACACAATTAGAACTACTACTTGTTAATCCTAAAAAAAAGATAGGCCTTAATTCTATAGGGAAGTAATTTTAATATTTTTTTTTAATTAGAGTTACACCTAAAACCGGAAAAAAGCTAAAATTGTCCGGATTTTACCTTTTGGGACTAATAGGGTTCCCATTGACGCAGGGGGTTCATTTTTTGGGGGTTCATTTGATACATCCAGCATTTGATTACTAAATCTATCCTTGCATTTTATTAAATTATATATAATTATTAGTATAAATATATAATAAATATAATTAATAAGCTATAAATAAAACAGATTACTTTGTGAGTATCACATAAATTTATTTATTTGTGACTATAGTTTCGACCACTTTGATAATAATTTTTAAAAAGGATGATGTAATTTTGTTTATAAAATTTTACAAAAATATATTTTAAGGACTCACGTTGGTCGATAGCCAGTTAGAGATAATATCCCTAACAAATACAGTCACTACTATATTTAAATTTGCCCCCATCTCCCTTTTACCTCAACAAATTTCATGAAAACATTTTAAACCATCTTCAAAATATCTCTTTGTAATACTTTAAAAAGCTCACCCTGTAGGTTTCGATTAACTTTAGTTGGTGGTTAATTGCCTTGGATAACATTCTCGATACAATGGTAGTCATGGAAACTGACCCTAGATTAAAATTAATCGAAGACTGTACGTTGGGGCCTTAGCCATATAAAGTTGGCTATGGGAAATAACATAAAACGTGCCTTAACTACACAATGGCAGTCATGGAAACTGACCATAGATTAAAATTAACCGAATACTGTACGATCTCGTATTAACTACACAATGGTAGTCATGGAAACTGACCATAGATTAAAATTAATCGAAGACGGTAGGTTGGGGCCTTAGCCATGTAAAGTTGGCTTTAGGAAATAACATAAAACGTGCCTTAACTACACAATGGTAGTCATGGAAACTGACCACAGATTAAAATTAATCGAATACTGTACGATCTCGTATTAACTACACAATGGTAGTCATGGAAACTGACCCTAGATTAAAATTAATCGAAGACTGTACGTTGGGGCCTTAGCCATGTAAAGTTGGCTATAGGAAATAACATAAAACGTGCCTTAACTACACAATGGTAGTCATGGAAACCGACCATAGATTAAAATTAATCGAATACTGTACGATCTCGTATTAACTACACAATGGTAGTCATGGAAACTGACCATAGATTAAAATTAATCGAAGACGGTACGATCTCGTATTAACTACACAATGGTAGTCATGGAAACTGACCATAGATTAAAATTAATCGAAGACGGTAGGTTGGGGCCTTAGCCATGTAAAGTTGGCTATAGGAAATAACATGAAACGTGCCTTAACTACACAATGGTAGTCATGGAAACCGACCATAGATTAAAATTAATCGAATACTGTACGATCTCGTTTTAACTACACAATGGTAGTCATGGAAACTGACCATAGATTAAAATTAATCGAAGACGGTACGTTGGGGCCTTAGCCATGTAAAGTTGGCTATAGGAAATAACATAAAACGTGCCTTAACTACACAATGGTAGTCATGGAAACTGACCATAGATTAAAATTAATCGAATACTGTACGATCTCGTATTAACTACACAATTGTAGTCATGGAAAATGACCATAGATTAAAATTAATAGAAGATGGTACGTTGGGGCCTTAGCCATGTAAAGTTGGCTATAGGAAATAACATAAAACGTGCCTTAACTACACAATGGTAGTCATGGAAACCGACCATAGATTAAAATTAATCGAATACTGTACGATCTCGTATTAACTACACAATGGTAGTCATGGAAACTGACCATAGATTAAAATTAATCGAAGATGGTACGTTGGGGCCTTAGCCATGTAAAGTTGGCTATAGGAAATAACATAAAACGTGCCTTAACTACACAATGGTAGTCATGGAAACTGACCATAGATTAAAATTAATCGAATACTGTACGATCTCGTATTAACTACACAATGGTAGTCATGGAAACTGATCATAGATTAAAATTAATCGAAGACGGTACGTTGGGGCCTTAGCCATGTAAAGTTGGCTATAGGAAATAACATAAAACCTGCCTTAACTACACAATGGTAGTCATGGAAACTGACCATAGATTAAAATTAATCGAATACTGTACGATCTCGTATTAACTACACAATGGTAGTCATGGAAACTGACCATAGATTGAAATTTATCGAAGACGGTACGTTGGGGCCTTAGCCATGTAAAGTTGGCTATAGGAAATAACATAAAACGTGCCTTAACTACACAATGGTAGTCATGGAAACTGACTATAGATTAAAATTAGTCGAATACTGTACGATCTCGTATTAACTACACAATGGTAGTCATGGAAACTGACCATAGATTAAAATTAATCGAATACTGTACGACCTCGTATTAACTACACAATGGTAGTCATGGAAACTGACCATACATTAAAATTAATCGAAGACTGTACGATTGGGCCTTAGCCATGTAAAGTTGTCTTTAGGAAATAACATAAAACGTGCCTTAACTACACAATGATAGTCATGGAAACTGACCATAGATTAAAATTAAAGGAATACTGTACGATCGGGCCTTAGCCCAGTGGAGCCTTAGCCTTGGCTAAGGAAATAACATAAAACGCGCCCTAACTATGTATATGTAGTTATGTAATTATATTTATACACGGACATATCATAAATTGATAATTATATACGAATTTCTTTGTCATAAACGTCTTTTTTAAATTTTGTAAAATGGAACCTTGTACCACGTTGCGCCATGTTGGATATTTATGATGTACAACAAAAAATATAATTTCGCTTTATAATGTGATGAAAGATGAATGACGATATAGTCTTGAAGACAAACAAATATTTTCATAAAGAATGATATTTTTTCGAATATCAAAAATAAGAAAGTTGTGAAGTTTTCAAAAATGAAACCTTGTACCTCATTGAGCCATATAGGCTATTTATGATGTACGACAGAGAACAGAATTAATTAGCTTTACAATGTGATGAATGATGAATGTGATCAATGATAATATATAATCAGATTCCTAATATATTTTGAAAAATAATACTTTCTTTAAACTGCTCACTTTAAACTGTCATCAAAAACTACAGAGTATTTGGGTACCTGTGTTTTCAACTTTGACTGCCGAATAATGTTGTGTGAAATTCTATCAGTTGGAGTTGAAAATATGACAAGATTTGTTTCTCAATTTTTAAATAGAATTTGTCACAGAATTATGCAGCATTATTGATTATAAAAAAATGGACAATTTGCACAAATGTGTTTTTTTTTATGCAACAATTAAATTTGGCAGATTTTTATAACAATGACTTGACATATTTAGATAATATTACTTGATAATTTGAAAGAAATAAGAAATTCTGTGTTCACTTCAGAAAATGTGACTGCTTTTGACAATTGCAGTTGAAAGTTTGGACACATCGTTTTTGCCGAATCTTCGAATTTGACAAATATGACGAGGTCGAAAATTTGATCGATTTTGGCAAAATTAGTTAAAACTTAAGCAAAATTACAACTGCATACTTGGCACAGTCGAAAGTATGCCACATTTTGATAGTTAAAGATGTAAAGTTGGGCGATTTTGACAACTCAATCTAAAAATTTGATATATTCAGATACTTGTACCTACTTGGAATCTAAAAAACAATATTTTTGAAGATTATTCAGAAAATATGACTGCCTAATTTACACTTGCAAGTGTCAAAATCAGTCATATTTTCTGAATAATCTTCAAAAATATTGTTTTTAGATTCCAAGTAGGTACAAGTATCAGAATATATCAAATTTTCAGATTGAGTTGTCAAAATCGCCCAACTTTACATCTTCAACTGTCTAATTTACACTTGCAAGTGTTAAAATCAGACTTTCGGTCTGACAAATTCAGTTTATATTTTGGCATAATTCCAACTAATTACTTGGCACTTGGACATTTTGTCACATTTTGATAATTACAGTTGTAAGTTTGGGCGACTTTGACAACTGAATCAATTTTATTTACATGTTTCCCATGGTTCAATTTGAAAATTTGATAGATTTTGACAAATTCGATTTAAACTTAGGCATAATTACAACTGAATATTTTGCACAGTAGAAATTCTGCCACATTTTGACAGTAACAGCTGCACATATGAACGACTTTGACAACTGAATTTAAAAATTTCAAGATGCAAATAAAATATGTTGTGCAATGTAGTTGAAATGTTTCCTAGGATACAAGAAAATAATTGAACTAGATTTTTTCAACATTATTTGTAATGAATTCATTGGAACCAGTTACAAAAGTTGATACTTTCTTGAACGCTCTGTATAGCGGGCGTAAGTTGCTTCCATGGCCCTGTAGCATTTTCCTATCCCTCGGCTGACGCCTCGGGCTATAAATAATGCTTCGGGCTACAAATGTCTCTTTACGCCCTTAATACATAAATAACAATTCTTTCCGGCCGCGAAATTTAATATTTTTCTATTAATAAAAAATATAAGAGCTCAATAAAAAGTTTCTACTTGGGTGGCCAAGCGAGTGACGCTGGCAATATAATTAAGTGAAAATGAAATAATTGGATGTATTAAAAAATAACGTTTGTCGTTCAATTTAATTATTTATATTTTAAGTAATTAATTAATTCCGTATATGAAAGTTGATAAAATACATTTGCTTAAATTACGCATTAATGTATTACAAATTGACTTCAACAAGTTTCCTTTATTGACCTACAAACACTAATTTATACTGCAATTACGCTTAGTAGGTGATTAATATTACTATTCGGCATGGAATATTTTACCTGTTATTTGAAATGGACATGAATCCTTGCGATTAACCGAAACTTATAAATGGAAAACGTCAATTAGCCAAAGCAATGCATATAGACATAAAAATAACAGCGATAAACAACAAAACATATACTGACAAAAGTGGTATTGATCACTTCTTATACTGATATGTTGACTCTAAATACTGATAAGCAATCGACATTTATACAGACTGAGTTTTTTTTCATTTTAAGCTTTGGGATCTCGGAAACCATAAGACATAGAGTTTCGGTTAAATGAGGAAAGATTTGTCGTTTTAAGAGCTTGAGCTTGAAACTTTGTCAACTTTACAGTAGAATTAGTTTCAGGTGTAGTGTACACAGATCTAATATCAAATTTGCAAATAATCAATTTTTAGAAATTTCAGTAATAGCTAATCCATACTTGTCAATGCAGAAAGTTATCTGTTTGATTTTCTCCCTTAATTAATACTGAATCTTTGTCAAATTTGTAGTAGAATTAGTTTCAGGTGTACTGTATAGGAATATAAAATCAAATTTGCAAATAATCAATTTTCAGAAATTTCAGTAATAGCTAACCCATACTTGTCAATGTAGAAAGTTATCTGTTTGATTTTCTCCCTTATTTAATAGTGAAACTTTGTCAAATTTTCAGTAGAATTAGTTTCAGGTGTACTGTACACAAATCTAATATCAAATTTGCAAATAATAAGTTTTCAGAAATTTCAGTAATAGCTAACCCATACTTGTCAATGCAGAAAGTTATCTGTTTGATTTTCTCCCTTGTTTAATACTAAAACTTTGTCAAATTTTCATTAGAATTAGTTTCAGGTGTACTGTATAGGAATCTAATATCAAATTTGCAAATAATCAACTTTCAGAAATTTCAGTAATAGCTAACCCATACTTGTCAATGCAGAAAGTTATCTGTTTGATTTTCTCCCTTATTTAATACTGAAACTTTGTCAAACTTTCAGTAGAATTAGTTTCAGGTGTACTGTATAGGAATCTAATATTAAATTTGCAAATAATCAATTTTCAGAAATTTCAGTAATAGCTAACCCATACTTGTCAATGCAGAAAGTTATCTGTTTGATGTTCTCCCTTATTTAATACTGAAACTTTGTCAAATTTTGAGTAGAATTAGTTTCAGGTGTACTGTATAGGAATCTAATATCAAATTTGCAAATAATCAATTTTCAGAAATATCAGTAATAGCTAACCCATACTTGTCAATGCAGAAAGTTATCTGTTTGATTTTTCTCCCTTATTTAATATTGAAACTTTGTCAACTTTACAGTAGAATTAGTTTCAGATGTACTGTATAGGAATCTAATATCAAATTTGCAAATAATCACTTTTCAGAAATTTCAGTAATAGCTAACCCATCTTGTCAATGCAGAAAAGTATCTGTTTGATTTTCTCCCTTATTTAATACTGACACTTTGTCAACTTTACAGTAGAATTAGTTTCAGGTGTACTGTACACAAATCTAATATCAAATTTGCAAATAATAAGTTTTCAGAAATTTCTGTAATTGCTAACCCATACTTGTCAATGCAGAAAGTTTTCTGTTTGATTTTCTCCCTTATTTAATACTGAAACTTTGTCAAACTTACAGTAGAATTAGTTTCAGGTGTACTGTATATTAATCTAATATTAAATTTGCAAATAATCAATTTTCAGAAATTTCAGTAATAGCTAACCCATACTTGTCAATGCAGAAAGTTATCTGTTTGATTTTTCTCCCTTATTTAATATTGAAACTTTGTCAACTTTACAGTAGAATTAGTTTCAGATGTACTGTATAGGAATCTAATATCAAAATTGCAAATAATAAATTTTCAGAAATTTCAGTAATAGCCAACCCATACTTGTCAATGCAAAAAGTTATCTGTTTGATTTTCTCGCTTATTTAATACTGAAACTTTGTAAAATTTTCAGTAGAATTAGTTTCAGATGTACTGTAGGGGAATCTAATATCAAATTTGCAAATAATCAATTTTCAGAAATTTCAGTAATAGCTAACCCATACTTGTCAATGCAGAAAGTTATCTGTTTGATTTTCTCCCTTGTTTAATACTAAAACTTTGTAAAATTTTCATTAGAATTAGTTTCAGGTGTACTGTATAGGAATCTAATATCAAATTTGCAAATAATCAACTTTCAGAAATTTCAGTAATAGCTAACCCATACTTGTCAATGCAGAAAGTTATCTGTTTGATTTTCTCCCTTATTTAATACTGAAACTTTGTCAAACTTTCAGTAGAATTAGTTTCAGGTGTACTGTACACAAATCTAATATCAAATTTGCAAATAATAAGTTTTCAGATATTTCAGTAATAGCTAACCCATACTTGTCAATGCAGAAAGTTATCTGTTTGATTTTCTCCCTTATTTAATACTGAAACTTTGTAAAATTTTCAGTAGAATTAGTTTCAGGTGTACTGAACACAAATCTAATATCAAATTTGCAAATAATAAGTTTTCAAAAAATTTCAGTAATAGCTAACCCATACTTGTCAATGCAGAAAGTTATCTGTTTGATTTTCTCCCTTATTTAATACTGAAACTTTGTCAAACTTTCAGTAGAATTAGTTTCAGGTGTACTGTATAGGAATCTAATATCAAATTTGCAAATAATCAATTTTCAGAAATTTCCGTAATAGCTAACCCATACTTGTCAATGCAGAAAGTTATCTGTTTGATTTTCTCCCTTATTTAATACTGAAACTTTTTCAACTTTACAGTAGAATTATCTTCATGTGTACTGTACACAAATCTAATATCAAATTTGCAAATAATAGGTTTTCAGTAATTTCAGTAAAAGCTAACCCATACTTGTCAATGCTGAAAGTTATCTGTTTGAGTTTCTCCCTTATTTAATACTGAAACTTTGTCAAATTTTCAGTAGAATTCATTTCAGGTGTACTGTATAGGAATCTAATATCAAATTTGCAAATAATCACTTTTCAGAAATTTCAGTGATAGCTAACTTATACTTGTCAATGCAGAAAGTTATCTGTTTGATTTGCTCCCTTATTTAATACTGCAATTTTGTCAAATTTTCAGTAGAATTAGTTTCAGGTGTACTGTATAGGAATCTAATATCAAATTTGCAAATAATCACTTTTCAGAAATTTCAGTGATAGCTAACCCATACTTGTCAATGCAGAAAGTTATCTGTTTGATTTTCTCCCTTATTTAATACTGAAACGTTGTCAACTTAACAGTAGAATTAGTTTCAGGTGTACTGTACACAAATCTAATATCAATTTTGCAAATAATAAGTTTTCAGAAATTTCAGTAATAGCTAACCCATACTTGTCAATGCAGAAAGTTATCTGTTTGATTGAAATATTTAATAAAATGTGCAAAACTAAATTTATATTTTATCATCTGCTTATAACGGGTTTTCCAATAAGAGGTGTTATTTTGAATAGCCCGCTATTTCGGTAGATGTCACTTTTGAAGCTGTCATTTCTTGGCATTTGACAAGTAGAAACTACGCCATTAATAAAAATGGTACGATACACGCTTCAACAACGCATTGAAATTATTAAAATTCACTATAAAAATGGTGAAAATTTGGCAGAGACGGTTCGTAAAACTCGAACATTTTTGGGTCGTCGTGAAGCACCTTGTCGGACCGCAATACAGAAATTGGTGGAAAAATTCGAGCTGTTGGGACAAGTTAGTGATGAGAAGAATAAAACCCGTGCACGTCGCTCAAGAACAGCCGAGAATATTGCTGCTGTAGCCGAAAGTGTTGAAGAAAACCCAGGTTTGTCCATTCCTCGTCGTTCTTTGGAATTAGGTATTCCACAAACGTCATTACACCGTATTTTGCATAAAGATTTGGGTCTTAAGGCTTATAAAGTCCAGTTAACGAAAGCAACGAAACCATTGATCTTTTAAGGGAAAAGTTTCCGGACCGTGTTATCTCTCGAAGAGGTGATCACAATTGGCCACCGAGATCTTGTGATTTAACACCTTGCGACTTCTTTCTTTGGGGCCACGTGAAGGAGAAGGTCTACGCCAACAGCCCAGTATCGATTCAAGACCTCAAAGATGGAATTCGTGAGGCTATCGAGGACATACAGCAGCCACTTGCGATTTAGTTATGGAAAATTTCATGAAAAGGATTTTGTCCTGTAAGCGTGGCCGTGGTGGTCATTTGCTTGATGTTATTTTCCACTATTAACGGCATACCTTCCTCTTTGTAATGAAATAAACATCTGATGATTTATAATAAAAAATGGCATTTTTCTTTGAATATCAAAATAACACCTCTTATTGGAAAACCCTTTAGTTATTGGTATACTCGTCCCGTCCTGAAATGAGTCATCGATCCATATTGCATGAATTCGACATACGTCGTAATTTTTTAACAATTAAACTTTAAGGATTTTATCATTTATATGAAATGTGTCGATGGCCGAATTCTGGTATCAGTCTGTATGTGTCGCTTTATCGCGGCTAATTTGAAATTTTAATGGGACACGACTGACGCCATGGCGCAACACTTTAAAAAAATATATCACAGATTAGGCGCTTATAAATATTCGATTTTTTCGGTAGAAATTCTCCTCTATCCTAAGGAGATAATAAATTGTGCATGCGCGCATCTATTCCATTGTCTACTATACATAGAGCCCCGTTCTTTTGTTGTCATTATCAGCATAAATCCTGTGGGCCCTTTCATAAAACTATTACGACAATCCGCATACATTTACCCCATCATATGTAACAAAAGAACAATATCGGTGGGGTGGATTATTACATATTTCACGCGTAATAAAACCGGCCTTCTATATCGACGAATATTTTCCCCGCACTTGTTCCGCGAACTAAAAATCTTCCCGAGTCATGCACGGAAATCATATTACAGGGGACGGCAAAAAAAGGGCCGTACACGGCCCGAAAGGAAAACACTTTTAAAGCGCGTATCTGCGATCAGCGCGCGCCCAATGCCCGAACAAAAGGCGAAGTGATGTAATTAAAAACTGCATTCATCTGTTTGTCTTCCCCGAACAATTGAAACAATACGTTTTTTGTAGTCGTCTTTTGTTCGGGTCTTACTGTGATTGCGCGATACCACAACACTGCCGTCTCGTGCAGTATTTTCATTCGCGCTCCACAACGGCCGTCATCTGTTTTTCTTTTTGCTTTTATCTAGCCACAGAGACTGCATTAGAATCAATAGGTATGCGTAGGAGATAAGAGTATGCCTAGTACTTACCGTGATTGTGTGAGGGGATTAAATAAGGTGGGCCCAAGTTTTATGCAACGCTTCAGTCTCTTTATTACTTGGAAGTAATACAGTCAAAAGTATAAACTAGAAATACTATTTTCTAATATAGCTGTACTCGTACGTATGTAAAAAATATTTTGTTAGTCATGCATTGTTCTATCACATTATTGCGTAGTATATCATTTTATTGGTAAATCGTAAAGCAATCATCGTTATTTAAATGGATACCAACAAAAAATAAATCTGAACGTAATATAATAAAGAAATAACATCTCAATAATAACCAACCATTAATTCTAGGTAATTACATTAATAGAAAAACTTATTACTAGGAATAAAAACCAATCATAACTGAAACAATATGGTTTTACTTCGTTTCGTATATTTCCCTACAACGCATGAAATTTAAGTACGCAAATCGTTGTATGTATATTACAATTATTTTAAGACTAGAAAAAATGAAGGTGATTAATATGTCTGGAATAAAGGCACTTTTACATTAGTTAAAAACAAAAACAATAAGAGAAAGTTAAACAACTTATCACAAATATTATAACTTAATCACAAAACTTAAATCGTTAAAAATTGTTCAACTTGAGAGGTACTGTTTGTACTATTTTATAATTTGGACCCTCAGCATACAAAAAAATTCATTATTTTGCGCGCGTAGAACTCATACGGTTATAATAAGCACAAATCAAATGAGATTTTAAATTCAAACGAATGGGTCAAAGTAGGTGTGTCAAAAGCCGCATGCCGCATTCAACAAGACTAGTACGACGCCTAATAATATAAAAATATTGCTTCTTTTATCACAAGTGTCATAAGATCTGTTATGTTTGATTTTTAAAAGTAAATTGGTTCTAGGAAGGAGCAGTCTTTTTCGCTACAGATTGCTTTCGTGTGGTGCGGAGGTAACACCCCCTGTAATCGTGAATACTGAGATCGGTTCTCGAAGTAACTGCCAACGCCATCTGGCAGGCTGGCCGTCTGAAATTTCCATCCTCCCATAATATTCGATCCTAACTCTAGCAAATCCCTACCTTGGTGCACGATCTGCACGAGCCGCCTGCCCTCTGCCGGCTTTTCAGGCTTATCATCAGCTTCGCTCGGAGTTTCGCTCTTCTCCGCCGCCTCCAGCACCTCCGGAGGTTTCGCCGCCTCCTGCACGGCGGCGCACTTGCTCTCGGTCTTGCTCTGCAGCGCATTCAACACCAGGGTTTCGAAGCTGGTCCTGGTCAGAATGTGCTGGTAGGAGACCGACTCGGGGGACATTGACGATATGGCGCTGTCCATCGAGTAATACGAAGACGCCCCCGAGGAGGAGGCCAAGGACGAGGAGCTGGAGCTCTTCAGAAGGCGCCCCTGGAACATCCTGCTCTCCCTGATGTCCGTGTACCATTGGTCACTGCCCAGCTCCATGTCCACACCGGAGAGCGCCAAAGCCACCTGCAGGGCAATCATTAAAATACTTTCTGAAAGCAAAAAATCGCAATTAATAACAACGTCGGCTTACCGAAATGACTTGGGCTTATCTTATCTTTCAGACTGAACGCGATAAGCAGTGTGGCATATTAATAAACTCGAGATTTATAATTCTACCGCCTATTTCTATACATAAAATTTACACTCGAACATAATTAAAATCAATTATATAATCAAATTATACATATGACGCCAGTTTGACTGATAATTTAGAACGCTTAATTCTAATCAATTCTACAGTTGATAGATTGTTTTTCCGGTAGACTTGAAAAACATGAAATATAGAAGTAATATACACGAATGTTTTATAAACACGGGACAAAATTCAAAGGGTTAGAGCCGGTTCCATATCACAGAAAAGTCTCCTTTATGTAAATCTTACTTAATAGAAAAGTCGACTTTAAAGTCTGCTTTTGTTCCATATGATAAAAGACACTTTTTCGTAAAGTTACGTGTAAAAATCAATTATGGAACATTAAAACAGCACCCCCTGTAATCGTGAATACTGACGTACTTACAGTACTTAAAGGCGCCTTTTCGATTTAAAGGAAACTTTAATACCATTATGGAACCGGCCGTTAGGCTTTGGTTTATTTGAAAACACCTTGGATGATTTTCGAAATGTTGCTTTGTTTCAAACCTAGATGGCTATACAGGTTTTTCGACAAAACCAATTTGTTTTGCACATAGAGAGCAATTTACTAGATTAGCAGTCGATAGACTACTTCCGCCTGATATTTTTACTAAAATTTTACTTTTGTTAAAACATCAATAATTCATACATTTTATTTTAAAAAAAACATAAACCTACTCGGTGAGTCATTTTTATTGGCCATTTGCAATTACGCGAAAATATTAGTATATGGAATTACATGTATGACATTCAACATTCACCGGTCTAAAATTTTCGACTTAACTAATTTTAAACAAAGTCATAAATCGAAAATAGCTATTTATGGTATAAGTGAATAAAGTCGAATATTATCCACGAAAAAACTGTTTAGCGCAAGAGGCGAAACGAGTGCGATAATGGTTTCGAGTGGATACAATTGCTTTATTAGCAATATAGCAAGCACACTATAGTACCTTAATAAACCAGGATGCTCCTAGAGATGCACTTGTATTTGTGGCGTCCAGTCCGACAGGACAGAGAAGCGACTTCGGTTTTATGTGAAAAGTGACAAATTATCTGGCATGGACTTTAGTAACAACTACTTGTACAATTTATTACCCTGAGAGTGCACCACTTCCTTCATAACATAAAAAGTTATTACAATAGTTCAATACTTTTGGAACGTACTGTAGATTGCTGTAGAGATAGCATGACATATGGTATCATACTTCGGATAATCTTGTATAATAATCGGAGGGACTTCCGTTTTATGTGAAAAGTGACAAATTATCTGGCATAGACTTTAGTAACAACCAATGGTATAATTTATTACCCTGAGAGTGCACCACTTCCTTCATAACATAAAAAGTTATTACAACAGTAGAATAATTTTGGAACGTACTGTAGATTGCTGTAGAGATAGCATAGACATATGGTATCATACTTCGGATAATCTTGTATCATAATCGGAGGGACTTCGGTTTTATGTGAAAAGTGACAAATTATCTGGCATGGACGTTAGTAACAACTAATTATATAACTTATTACCCTGAAAGTGCACCACTTCCTTCATAACATAAAAAGTTATTACAACAGTTCAATACTTTTGGAACGTACTGTAGATTGCTGTAGAGATAGCATATACATATGGTATCATACTTGCAAACAAAACACTATCGAAAAATTACATTTACCAATTTTTCACAAAATGGGGATTTTTTTTTCTTCAAAAACTGTCTATATGAATTTTCTTTCAATAGTTCCATAGCTTTTTGTGGATAAAATTGATGCAGCTATTATTATGATTATAGAAATTTGAAAAATAAATAAAATAATTTTTAAATATTTATTTAAAAAAAAAATTACAATGAAAATTGTAAAAATTCAAATTGTTCCGGTCATTTGGAACGAAGGTATTTTACGAGAAAACTGCGAGACCCTAAAAGGAGAACGGTTATTTGTAGTGATTCTAAAAATCGTTGGTTTCTAATAAGATAAAAAATATGAGATAAAAAATATAGACATCTAAATTAGATTTAATGATTTGATTGTGAGTGTTTCTATTTTTGCATTAAGTTACTCATACTAATTGTACTTTCTTTTTCGTAAATAATGAACATATTTGGAATGCTGATGGCACCGAAACTATAGTCTATGCCACTTTTCCCATAAAACCGAAATCCCCCCCACCCCCCGGGATGGCGGCATTGGACCAATGAGAATGCACCCCATCAAGGGCCAATATACAGAAATATTACGTAAAAATCAACCAATGCCAAACCATTTTTTTATTTCTAAGAATTCGCATTACAACCTACAAGTAATATCAAAATAATAGTTATTTATTGAAGGGTCAGGAAAATTATCCATTTCTTACGAGGAGTCAGTATTGGATCATTTTCGAGGCACTGTGGGTCGAATATTTTTTACAGGGCTCCGAGTAAAGTAAGACATTTTACCCATGAGTCGTGTACTACTTTTTTCTAAAACTCTCAATAATAATAAAAATTACTCGTAATATTTATTAATTCAATAAATTGAATTGAATGGGCGATAGGGCGTAACTATTTAGCAGTACCTTTCTCTGTATCTAAGGAAACATAAACATAAACACATGTGCCAAGCATGTGTTAATGCTTATGCAAAATAAATAAATTTATCAAGATTAAGGAGGTACTAATTTATTACTTAAATTATTGACCATAATAATAATTTTCGACCTGCATTTCCGGAACGAAAATAGTACTTTCGCTCTGGTGCCAGAAAAAGATAATTAACAATAAAATAAATATGTGGTCAGCAAATGACTATTAGGCAAAACTCGATTAATATTACAAAATTGATTCTTAAACGAATAGTTGCTATAACATTGTGTGTCGTAAAAATAATATTGATAAATGACAAAAAAATATTATTAGAGTAAAAACACACTTTCGTTTGTCAGTTACTCCAAAACTTTTTAAATTGTCAACTTATAAACATTCTAAAAGGAAAAACAGATTTTTAACGGTAAAATTATAGTGAACCTTACAAATGAAATATATTGCTCACATCAGATTTTCAGTAACCATGTTTATTTGGTTACTAAAAATCAATAATAATAAAATAATAATAAAAATCTGTTGTGAGCAATATATTTTATTTGTTAGGCAGAACTTGATATACATTAAATTAGAACTTGATTGCTTCATAAACGAACTAAAATATTTTGTTCCATAAAAGATATTGATGATAAACCAAAATATAATTTATCAATCATACTGATAAATATAATCTTACCATTTTCTGATAAGAAATGACTAAAATCTAATTAAAATTGTTTTTTTTTTGCAAACCTCCATTCCTATTCCATATAATATCACATCGTGTATCATATATCTATCTATCTATATATCATCAATATTATTTATATAATATTTATTATAAAAATAATAAAATTATGTATAATATTTATAAACTATTTTGTCTCAAAAGATATTGATGATAAACCAAAATATAATTTATCAACAATATTGATAAATATGATCGTATCATTTTCTATTAAGAAATGATTAAAATCTAATTAAAATTGATTTATTTTTATTCTAATAAGTAAATGGAAACATCCATTCCCATTCCATATATCATGTATCACATCGTATATCATATATCTATCTATCATCAATATTATATTATATGTATTATGTATGCTGTAGGTGTCTACCTGTATATGGAATAAATGTTCATACTACTACTGGAAAAACATGTTTTCCACAATTTTCGAAAATAAACAAAAATATGGCAAAATATCGCTTGTCAGTTTTTCGCAAATATTGTCGAAATCTATATTTTCTTTTATAAAAAAAAATATTCCAAAATTTCGTACGTTGGAAGCACCATAGAACCATTTCGCAAATGCCTCGAGGCTCAAGGTCATCAATTTGATTTTCTGTAAATAAAAAATCGTATGGTGTTCTTAATATATTCGCAAAATTAGAATATCCTCTTAAGAATAAACATAGCACCCATTTTTTGCAATGTTATAAAATGAATCCCATGTATTGCTAAGCAACGTCAAAGGAACAACATTGCTTTGATATTACGTAAGATATTTGCATTTATTATTAGATGCAAATTCATTCAGAACTCTCGTGGAAGTGTGGGGAACACTACACCTCAATTTGTAAACACTTGATGTGTTATTGCAAATCGAATCATAGTTGTAAACGTGTTTTCAAAGAGCTGGCGATTGGTGAAACAACGAATCAATACAAGAATTGTCGAGTGCGGACAAGATCAGTACATACAAACGTACAGTCGTGTTCTTTAAAGTGTTGTACAGCATTTCTGCTGTGTGAATGTGACTTAATTACACAAACTTCAAAAAAAGTGTTGTACATAAAAATTTTTGAAAAGTCTATTTAATTGATAATTAAATATTTTTTATGAAATATAAATGATACAGTGCGAGCCTTTATTGAGTAAAAATACAACTACCGATAAATTTAATACATACATTTTAAGGCTAAACAGTTTATTAAGTGATACGTCAAATTTGACGTATGTCACCCTACTTTATATAAATGACCCCTCTGATTTCTTGACAAGGAATCGTTTCTTAATATATGCAATAAAATTTATTTTATTAGAGCAAAACAGGCAAAACCATCAAAACTAGGCACAAAAAAATAGATTATAGACAGTAACCTTCGGATGAGGTTGACAGCCATAAGATGGCTTGTGATTGGTTTAAAATCAGTTGGTGTCAACAAAAGTAACAATATCCAATGGATAATGTTAGTTTTGACTCCAAACCTCTACTTCTGATAGCATTTTACCCAGGATATAGTGAGTTTGGACTTGAACCGACCCCATATTTGAATTCAGAGCAACATTTCAAATAAAAAACCACTGCTAACTCTATTTTGATGATTTTTGGATATTGTGAGTTTTGATTCTATACGACTCATTAGTCTATCTATATTGTGATGTCTGTCTATATTGCGGAAATCGCCATCATGACTTTTGTATTGGCTTGATTCTCAAGTTTGTGCGATCGAACCAAGTAACTTTCATTTTAATCTTTCTTCCGCATATTTAATAATTATGAATATTTCGGAGTTTTTAGAAAATCGCGATTTTTAGTTTTTTTAGAATAACTTTTAAACTGCTAGGACTTTTGATAAATTTTCAATATAATCTGAACCAGCATATAAAACTGCACAATATTGCCTATTTAACCACATCCCTAGCTTTAAGAATAAGAAAGATACCCATGCAATCCTACTCTATTTAGAACACCCTGTATATTAAGTTAAACGTTTTGCATTTTTGCGCTTACAGTTTGCCAGATACCTATAAAATAGACGCATCGAATTTAAATACCAAGGAATTATACCCAGTAGATGAATTTCTCAGGTGTATAAGGTATATTATCCCTAATTGGCCCTAATCCCTTATCGATCAATGGTCCAACAGGTCCTTCAGCCGTGTACTTTGTGTAAATGTTTCAGTCGTGTGATTTATGTAAGTGTTCCAGGCGTGTGATTTGTGTAAGTGTTTCAGCCATGTGTTATATTGTGTGTGTTGAGTTAGGGCTCGGTTAAGATACCCATGCAATCCTACTCTATTTAGGACACCCTGTATATTAAATTAAACGTGATGCATTCCTGCGCTTACAGTTTGCCAGATACCTACAAAATAAATGCATGGAATTAAAATACTAGGAATTATACCTAGCAGATGAATTTCTCAGGTATACTCTATTTTTTCTAAACTGGCGTTCATTTCATCAAACAGCTGTGTGATGAGGTTTTTTCGTACCAATGTGATTGTTTTCAAGAATATGCATAATAATAGTTTAAGAATCAAAATTAATCTGAGGATCATTTGTTACATAACACTGATCACCGGTGGTTATAAATAGGTAATCAGTGTATTAACCGCGGACACAATTTTCGCCTGCGAATCATGCTATGTTGGCGGCCGTGATATTTTTTCAGCGACGATGCCAAATCTTTTTCACTAACACATGCTCATATATGTGTGTATAACCAAACTTCTTTGACGTTTAACTTCTTACATTTGATCGATTATTACAATGCATATTTTGCCATTGTAGATGTTAAACCATAACCACAGGATTGATATCTGTACGATAAACGGCAGAGAAGTCGACGAATTTGATACGAACCGCACCCAGTCCCACAAGATTGCATGGGAGCAACAGCTGATTGCAGCCATTTTTAAATACCCAAGACAGCTGGCAACCTTGAAAAATTTTGCCATCATTGTTATGATTATTATTTTGATGACGTGAACGTCAGTTTAGAAAAAATAGAGTATATATAAGGTATATTATCCCTAATTGGCCCTAATCCCTAATCGATCCTTCAGCCGTGTGATTTGTGTAAATGTTTCAGTCGTGTGATTTGTGCAAGTGTTTTAGCCGTGTGTTATATTGTATGTGTGTGTTGAGTTAGGGCTCGGTTACACTGGAAATTTGCTGCTACAATATGCGATATTTTATTTGAGTTAGGGCTCGTTTACTCCAGAAATATGCTCCTAGAATATGCGAAATTTTATTTCTTTAAATCACGTGGTCTACGCCCTTGCTATTGTTTATTTTGCACCAAGTTCTGTAGTAATCCGAACGTTTTTGAAGATCATGCGAGATTGCCAAATACATCGTTTATTTTGGTCAACATTGCGAAACAATGGGTTTACAGAATACACTCATAACGACGTAACTTCAATGTGTAATTGCTGGACAAATCGTGCATGTTTACAGAGTTGCGCTTAGATTACGAATGTTTAACAAAAGTCAAATCGGTTAATCTTGTGGGTTTCTTTTACTCTACTAATAACATAATTATCTTTAAGTTTCTAAATCAGTGTAAACATTTGATAATTGGCTGTGATTTTTGTGTATTGATAGCGCTGTTAATTAATTAATTGAGGATCTGGTTTGTTTGTTTATGCTGGATTTAGATTTGCACGTAATAGTGGTGCATTGTTGATATTTTAATAACTGATTGTTTATGCCGACAATGACACGGGCAATTTGCGCATCTGGTGCATTCCACGTAAAAGAGCACAATACATCGTCGACAAAACGATTATGCGGTGATGCGACAACTTTTTTTTATTATAAGGCCGCGAAATAATATGAGTTGCAATTTTAGTAAACATATTATCTCACACCAATTGGAACTGAAGTTGATAAACTTGTCACGTTGCTATTGATCGATTTCCCCACGTAGGTGAAATTGGAGGGAAACTTCCCGCGCTTTCCAAGGGCCTCAGTGGCTTAAGGTACGCGAAATTAGCATAACGCAACAGGGATAAAAACAAAAACACACACCTCGATACGGTTATCTGGCAGATGAACTGCGGTTTTAGGCAACTATCCGTGTTATCTCGGATAACGGGTGAACCTACACATCCGACGTCACGTTTTGTACTGACCCAATTGCACGGTCTGACTACAAAAATCGGGTTCAACTGTTATAACACGGCACTTGTCTCGCGACAAACCGCAGCCTGCTCGTTTGTTTCGCATTAGCTAATTGCCTGGACGGTTAAGTAATGCAGGGGACTACGCGAAGGTAAACAAAGCTGGATGAGTGCGATGTCGGTATAAATATAGTTGAGGAAAAAATTGCGATATTCGCGAATATGACGTAGCACGCATCAGCACGTGGAAACAAACCGTGAAAACGCACAGTAACGGCCAAAATGTACTCACTCGAAATCTTCGCTTTCGAAAATGCGTCCGTTCCCTGAATTTGGCAGCTGTTTCTTGGAGGGAATCTAGCCGATCTGCGTCGGAACGAGCAACAAGGGCGAGAGTGATTAGAATTTTATGCGGTGCGGCGTTGCCAGCGCGCTTTCTAAAAATAGCCGGGGCCTGTAAACGCAATTCATCCTCCGAAATTTCACACCCACGACGCATCAAACTCGATCACACAAACCACCAACACTCATCACCTGGCATTACCTCACTTTGAACTGCAGAAAAACTCGTTTATCAACCACCAGAAATAACGTTTTCGACCATTTGGCAATGTCGGCCGCAACACGTGTTACCAGCTCGTTTCACAACCGTGCCATCTAGACGTTTATGAAATTACCTTTAAAACCATTCAACCACATGGCAATAGGCACGTACAGGAAAACGTATAGCTCCTTTATTCAAAATAATTGAAATAAACTGCGTAGGCATCTGGAGGTGCCAAATACCGTAATACGCGATTTAAATATCTATAGCACTGTGTAAACGGGCTCGCGCGCAACAAGTGGTTTGTAGCCGTGCTAAACAGCAGTGCTTTCACCACCGACCACCAGTCGCTGCTATTAAGCGGAATCTGTAATCACGAGCAGTTCCCTGTTTCAGCGCGAAAACCTGCAGCCTACAGTTTCCTGCGCGCAGTTGCCGCTCGTACAGTTCAGCCATACCCACTTAGATGGCGCAGCATGCCAATTTTGAAAACGAATAACGGTCACTGCTGCAATTCATTGCAAATCCAATTATCACCCGCTCTATTATTAAATTGAAAACACAACAATGTAATTTTCGCTGAAATTATTATTACCCTGTTACGCGATTTTAGTTTTCTGTGTAAGAATTATCTCCTCCTTGCAAGACTCTGGACCAGGTTCGCCGGAAATGGATCGATCTCTATAAACATAAGACTATGCAGGCCGTTTGCTGATTGGTAGGTTCGCCAGGGGCGGGCTCGGCCCGCAGCCGCGCGCTGATTAATGGACCCGGGCGGCCGTGCTTTGTTTAGACAAATGAACGTGTCTACACTCGGAGTCCTCTACCTTCGTTTTAATAGCTAATGACTCTTTGATTTACGACAGCGCCAAGGTGCCGGTGGAGGCGCCGGGTTTTTGCGGGCACGGGCGTCGCGACGCCAGCGTCTCGCCGCCCTGTGGTCGTCTGCTAGGGCCCGTCGCATCCGGCAACAATGCCGGTGGCAGAAATCTGCATTGCCAAATGAGCGACGGCCTGTCGGCGGTTGTACCGACCGAACGGATGAGATGCATAAAGTGCCAATTTTGTTTACAATCACTTGAATGTCAGCGCAATCCGCAAGTACTAAATGTAGTTCGAGCGGTTTAACTTGTACTTGAAGATGTCTTTCTGCAATTAGATTAGAATTATCAATAGTAATATGTTAAGTGAGTAGTGACTTGCCGATAATACAAGCTCGAGTGCATCACTATAGCGGGTATTATCTAAGCAAGGAACTATGCACGAAACATATTTTTTCTACGAACACTGAATTAAAAATGTAATATTTTTCCATTAGTGTTAAAAGTAATCACTTTTAATACTATACCTTTTCAAGTTCAAATTGAGACCAATCAAGTTCAAATTGAGACCAATCAATTTCAAATTGAGGCCAATCAATTTCAAATTGAGGCCAATCAAGTTCAAATTGAAACCAATCAATTTCAAAATGGAGACTAAACAAAATCAAGTTGGCACTAAACAAGATCAAGTTGTCATAATAAAATTTAATTGTTTACTCTCAACTTGATATTGTTTGATGTCAACTTGATTTTGTTTAGTCTCAATTTGAAATTGATTGGTCTCAATTTGAAATTGATTGGTATCAATCTGAACTTGATTGGCCTCAATTTGAAATTGATTAGTCTGAATTTGAACTTGATTGGTATCAATTTGAACTTGAAAAGGTATAGTTGTATTACGAACTTTCAAGTAAGGCAAACTTGTGTATTGTAAAAAGGGTATTATTGAGGTAATGTAGAAATATCAATGTCACTTGAACTTGATTGGTCTCAATTTGAACTTGATTGGTCTCAATTTGAACTTGTTAAAGTGTTAAAAGTAAACTGACACCCTTTTGTCAAAGTCACATATATTTTATTGAAATATTGCAAACATAATAAAATGATTGAAATAATAACATCTTGCAAGATTTCGTGGGCACCAGATTTAAGGTTGCCCTACGTTTGCTTCAATTTCTTTCGGCAACTCTTCATGCATAGTTATTAGCGAGACTTTTTATTGTTTGACACATGTGTCATGCAAAACGTAACCTGATTTACTTACTTCATAAATTCCACGACGTATTTGATTGAAAGCTGATTGCAACTTTTTTTAAGAGCTTTGTGTTGCGTTTAATGGTGTTAGTAGAAAAAATAGTGTATGATATACGTGTTAAAAGGATTTTATTTTGTTCGTGGGGTTGCTTCACTCGCTTCGCTCGTTCCGCAAACTTTCTAGAAGAAATCTAAAAATTAAAGTGAATATAAAAAACATTATACAAACAAGTATAAAAATAACAGTAGAATGATTATACCTTCTATTATTTAAAAAAACTTCTTCTCTAGAAAGAGAGAGTTATTATTAGAAGGAAATACATTCGGAAATTTCCCAAATAAGTATCTACCTATGTCAGAAAATTCCTAAAAATAACTTACGTCTTTCAATATGCTGAATAATGTAGAAAATACCACATAATTATCCGCAATTTTTTAATAAATTTATTAGGAAAAAAGGGCATATCAAATGCCTTAAACTATTAAGAAAATATTCTGAAATTTCAGGAAAACTTGTTGGTTATTTGTATTATTTTTATAATATCTGTAATTTTTTCAGGAAATACGTATAATAGTATTAAAAATTCCGTAAATTTTCAGAATATAAGGAGAAAAAATTGACTTATGTATAAATGTGTACTTATGTTAATAAACATTTCCGAAAAAACATATCTGAATGTGATTAATTAATTTTTGAAAAACTCTTTGAGCTCTTGTAATGTAATTGAAGTGTACAATGGTTTTCAAAATTTTCATAAATGTTCTGGAGAGTTCCATAGATATGCAAAGAAATCTAAAAATTAAAGTGAATATAAAAAACATGATACAATCAAGTATACAAACATCAGTAGAATGATTATACCTATTTTTCTTTTTCAAAACTTCTTATCTGGGAAGAGAGTTATTATTAGAAGGAAATACATTCGGATATTTCACAAATAAGTATCTACCTATGTCAGAAAATTCCTAAAAATAACTTTCTACTTTTAATATGCTGAATAATGTAGAAAATAGCGCATAATTATCCGCATTTTTTTATAAATTTAGTAGGAAAAGATAGCATATTATATTCCCAACTGTTAAGAAAATATTGTGAAATTTCTGGAAAACTTGGAATTTGTATTACCCATCTTTATAATCCCTCTAATTTTTTCAGGAAATTCGTTTAATAGTATTAAAAATTCCGTAAATTTTCAGAATATAAGGGAAAAAAATGACCTATGTATAAATGTGTACTCTATGTGTTAATAAACATTTCCGGAAAAAAACACACCAGAATGTGATTAATACATTTTTGAAAAACTCTTTGAACTATTGAAATTGAATTGAAGTGTACAAAATTCTAGTCAAAAATGGTTTTCAAAATTTTCATAAATATTCTGGACAGTTCCATAGATATGCAAAGAAATCTAAAAAATAAAGAGAATATAAAAAACATGATACAATCAAGTATACAAATATCTGTAGAATGATTATACCTAATATATTTTTTTAAACTCTTTATCTGGAAAGAGAGAGTTATTAATTATTAGGAGGAAATATGCTAAAATACATTATTTCGTGCATATTTATAGTAGTTGAATTTTTTAACCTGCAAGTTGGAAGTTACAAAATTAAACTTCGAAAATATGTTGGAAAATGTAGAAATTTCTCAAAAATTTAATTGAAGTATAAAATTTCCATGGTTTTCAAAATTGTCATAAATTTTCTGGAGAGTTCCATAGATTTGCTATGAAATCTAAAAACTAAAGAAAATACTAACATTTTGAGAATGCTTCCTCAGGTCCTGAGGTTTTTTCTTCTTTCAACGTGTTGGTATTAAGATTTTCTAATGACCGTCATAATGACCTACATCGCCATGTGTAGTTTTTGCCCAATGTCCTCAAAGTTTTATCATCAAGTTGTTTAATGAGCGTTATTATTTATTAATATTTTTGTTCTTATAATCTTTCTGTACGTGCTGTCTTTTTACCTCAAACATGCTTTTTTATCCCTTCTTAATAAGAATTTTTCACGAAAACATAAGAAACAGTTTTACACACAGACAAGTTAACAAACCATTTCCGAAGATACACTTCAAAGACAATTTTCTGAAATACCATCTGACAATGTTTACGCCTGAAGATGATCCAAATGAGGATGGAAACCGGTCGCATGTAAATAAATAAAAAATAAAGACCCATTGAAGAATTAAGATACAATTTTCTAAACCCATAACTTCTTAGAGCCAGTTTTACAATCGTGGAACATCGTTGTTCCTGGTACAATTACCTAGGATGCAATTGTGTCAACAAATGTATCCTAGGTAATTGAACCAGGAACAAGGATGTTCCATGATTGTAAAATTCCATGATCGGTTTACATACTAATAATTTAAAAAAAAAAACAGCATACTTGAATGATTGAAGCAATAATTTAATTATTTTAATACCTATATGAATTATGCAACGTTGTCAGAAATCTGATATTTAATAATTTTTTTACTGTCAGATCATTTTTGTTCCTGTGTACAACTTTATAAAATGAAACCACAGCCTTCTTAGTTAAAAATTAAAATCGAACAGTGTATATGTGATTCCTTTTTTGTGGACATTGCATGAATTCATTAAAGTCTTGATGTTTTCACATTATGATTTTAAGATAAATGTCTAGATTTGGAAAGGTTTTGTAATAGTTATTTATTAGTGACCTCCTTATTTTTGATTTAATCTTTCATTTACGGGGGAAAATGTATTGCATATATTGAAAAATACTTCAGTAAAGTTTTGAAGTTTTCACATTATGATTTTAAGAAAAATGTCTAGATTTGGTAAGGTTTTGTAATAGTTATTAATGTTTTGAAGTTTTCACATTATGATTTTAAGAAAAATGTCTAGATTTGGAAAGGTTTTGTAATAGTTATTTATTAGTGATCTTCTCATTTTTGATTTTTTCTTTCATTTACGGGGAATAATGTATTGCATGTATTGAAAAATGTTTGTAATATTTGAAAACATAAACATTTTCGAAATCGGGCTAAAGTGAGTTTGGAAGTAGGGTCCGTCTGTTTGTATGCCTGTCTGTGTTTCGAAAATTAATTAATAAGAGTTTCAAATTTTAGAAAAATTTTACTCACTAATATGTGAGTGCCCTTATAACCCTCACTAATGTGCCCTCTATAGCCCATACAACATTGATCGACTAATGCCTGTTTAGGTTAGGTTAGATTATGTTGCGTATGTGCCCTCTATAGCCCAGACGACATTGATCAACTAATGTCTGTTTAGGTTAGGTTAGATTAGGTTGCGTATGTGCCCTCTATAGGCCAGACGACATTGATCGACTAATGAATGTTTAGCTTAGGTTAGATTAGGTTACGTATGTGCCCTCTATAGCTCAGACGACATTGAATTGATCGACTAATGCCTGTCAAGGTTAGATTAGATTAGGTTACGTATGTAACCTAATGTACGTTACAAACAAAAAGTCTTAACCCGGCGCCTCCACCATCAAATAATACCCAAATTGAATTAATAATAATTTCATTATTTAGAAGAAAAATTACTCACCAATAATTTTGGCAAATCAGTTAGGTTAACAGAACTCCCAATCAGTTTTCCACGAATTGTTTTTATTTTTTTAAGAATTACGTCGTCATAATTCTATAAGTTTAGGTTAAGATGTATCCGAGGTAAATTAATGGTTGATCATATGTGATCAGTTTTAATAATTATGTAACATAATAATAAATGTTATTAGAAAAGAAAAATAATAATTCTATAAAATTAAACAACTAGTAACCAAAAAAATATAAAAATCACTCGGCCCTTTTCCATTTCATCACATTTTACCTCTATACATTGTCCAAATTTCTGCGATATCTGTCGAGGTGCTTTTTGTCGATATCAGTCCAATTTTCAGTTTTTTTTTCGATATCGGCTGAACTTTCAAGTTTTATTTTGTGTTTTTGCCATTTTGATGAATTTACAGATCGGGGGTAACATTTAAAGTAGTACTGTACTGTAAGTAGTGTAATAAGGCAATGAGTGAGCGAAGTGAGTCAGATTTAACAAAAGCCCAGACGAGTGAGCATTTGATGTCATTCCTAGCATAGGGAGATTCCATGAGACTCGCTAATCAAAAGGGTGTAATGCATTATTCCCATCTCCTGCAGTAGTTCCAACATCTCATTAATTAACATATCACAACGAATATTATGCTTTTTTGTGTCCTTCCGGGGGAGGGAGAGTGGCTCATGGGGAGCGTAAAGTGATGAATAATTTAAGCACACAGAAAGTCGCGGCAACGAGGAGTGCAGGTTCGTTCCAGAATAGACGTGGCATGTCAAATCGCGATTAGTAACGCGCGAAGAATGGATCCTGGGGCGATGATGAAATAAATAATCGAATAAACACACTCCAGTGAGTTAATGCGGGGAGACACGCGATGCACCGTGTGTTGGTGTGGCTGCTGTGCAAGCGGCGATGAATGCAAAAATATAGCGAATTTGATAACGATTAATTATTTCAATTAGCATGCGGCGTCGCCGGCGGCGTCGGCGTCGGCGTCGTCGTCGTCGGATTGATATCAAAAATATGCCACCTGTTATGCCCCAGCACAATGCAAAATAATGCGGGCGAAACGAGCGGAATACGTTTTTAAACGTTCCCAATCAATAAAATTGTAGGTGTGAATGGGTGAAGCGTCGAGTCGTGATTTCCTTAGATCGCGCCTTCATTTCCGCATTGTCCGCCGTTCTTTTCAGGCTCCGGAGAGAAACCGCTTTCCCTTATAGTAGTGCAGGTCATGAACTTAACAATCAATGATATGTTAACAATAGTCGTTACGTCATGGCATCGTAAACATATTTGCATATATGAGAGGATTCTCTGTGTGTGGCTGCGCGTGTGTGTATGTGTGTGTGGGGGTAGCGCCGCGCCGCCGTCGACGCCGTGCACCCCCGCCCCCGCGGGCGCGGGGGCAGGGGTGGACGCCGACGCCGACGCGCATGCCGGCTTCTCTCCTCCACGGGTTTATACACCGGCGCGGGCCTTTATCCAATGGCGGAGGGTTAATGGCTGAAACCTGAAAATTTCCCCCGTGAAAATTCCTGCCTCACTTACATGCGTACGGGGAGACGGCGTCGCGACGCCCGCACACGGCGCCCGGCCACCGCTGAACTCGCGATCGGCAACTGTTGCTCCGCGAAACATTTAAATCGGGACGATATTTAAATTTCAATGGCAACGGTGCACTCGCTTTATTCCCTTTTCCCATTATGTAGTACAATGGGGTGTTTGAACCGGGCCATAAAACTGCAAATAACAGTTCAAAATAGACAGTTTGTCATGTAACAATACTGAAAATAGGCGCCATGAAATTGATCGCATGTAACTGCTATAAGTAGTACATTTATTGTATACCTGTATCATAATAACATTACTTACAGTTTCATCACAAACGGTAACTAACCGAAATGTAAACTCATCAAGCTTACACTTACACTACTTACACTTACGCTTACACTTATAAGCAGGATCATGTCATAGACAAATAAGACAAATGTCTAGGGTCAAGTTTTTTGAGGGGCATGGTCAAAACGTATACTTAAAGAAAAATTACAAATTATCCTTTTTCACAACGACATTTATTGTTCTCCAGTAGACATTTGTACTCATGTACTCTTAGTACAAATGTCTACTGAAGATGACCACGTAGTGGTCAAAACGTACACCTTATTGAAAAAATAAATAAATATATTTCATACAGACTTAGGTAATGACATATAATCGTTTTAATCAATTTTGTTGTATAATTTTAATAGAATTTAGTATAATTAGAATAGAAAAATTTCCACCAAAAATTGGTGGTAAATAATGTCACATTACCCATGTGTTATACATGGTTGAAATATGAATTTTTTGCTTTCTTGAATGCTATTAAAATCCAATATTGAGGCCATAAGAAAATCAAAAGTTAACTATGAAAATTTGGACATCTTGTTGGCGCAGAAAATGTTTGGTACTGTCATCAGAAAGCATACGTCGAAAAATATAAGAGTGCCAAGTTTCGTAAAATTTCCTTCAAAAGTAAAAAAGTTATACAACGAAACGGAATGTGCACTTTTTCAGTTTTTCAGCGATATTTCAGGAACTTTTCAGCAAGATATCCCGGATTTCGTTTCAGTATATTGAAAGGCACAAAAATGAGAAACTTTTATCCCGTTTGACCAACTCTGTATATACTTCCGTTTAATAGATCCTAATGGTGGGCGTCGTAAAAGTGACCACCCTGTATACATATGTGTAATTTATTCTCACATCTATTAATAAACAAAAAAATAAAACAGTTATGTGAAAATTAAAAAAAGATATTTTTATACAATAATTTTAAAACTAATACAGTTTTTTTGAACATTTTTTATTTTTCACCATGAAATTTTCTTTTTACAGAGAAATGGACCCAAATATAGTGTATTTCATTGGGATACGGTGCCAAGTTATAAAATTGTAATTTTCCGTTCAATTCTACCACAGTCTACCCCCTCTGTCTATCTTGCTTAGTTATACGTGCTGAAGTGAAATAAACAGACTTTACAACTTAGCACCGTATGCCAAAGAAATGCACTATAGGCACATATTTTTAATATTTCGTAACTTTCTTGAATCATTTTAAAAATTTGACACTTTTTTTTTTTAATCCTGCTCTGTCCGAAAAATACAAAATTCATTGGCGAAAATGGAGTGAAATATTTTTGTAATACTCCAACGAAAATCTTGAAATGAAATAATAATATAATAATAAATAAGATAATATGCATAAATATGCATAAATAAAGGTAATTTGTAATTTAAAAATGATCCAGAAATTTGCAGAAAAATGGACCCATAAAATGTTTTTTAATTTTCGTAACATTCTTGAATAATTTTCAAAATGGATAATTTGCTAAACATTGAAGAAGACTTCTGTTTAAACGGTCTTCTTTTTTCTCGATCAATGAAAGTTTTTTTGGATAATAAACAATTGTGATTTTTGAAGTTTTGCCACGGTATGCTGACATATGTATATGAAGACCTACAATTTGTAAAAAAAATTGAGCGTTTAAAGACGATTTTCCCACGTTAATCAAATGGAAATTTCATTTACCTGCAGGTACGCAAAAATACGGTTAATAATGAGATATTTTTATTTCAAAATAGTTATTTACCATGAAAAGAAGACATTTAACTAGTCATCTAAAAAAATCGTGATTTGGGAAATAACAGACACCCTAAGGTACATAATTAAATGTACTTACAAAATTTTATATCTACGAAAAAAATTGTACATTTTATTTCCACAGAAAAAAGTGTGCAAAATTTTACTTGTAAAAAAATGATTGTATAAAATTTTACTGAAACAAAAGTAATTCTACAAAATTTTACTGGTACTAAAATAAATGTACAAAATTTTACTTATACAAAAATACCTAATTGTATATTACTGATGCAAAAATAATTGTACAAAATTTTACTGATGCAAAAATGATTGCATAAAATTTAACTGGTGGAAAATTAATTCTACAAAAATTTCCTTATACAGCATTATCTGAATAATGGGTAACAAGTGGGCAACTTTTTTGGTATGCATTTTAAAACAGAAATTGTTAGGCAGAAAAGTCCTGCATTGTCTTAAATTAAGAATAACATTTTGTGAAGACTGAAAAAATTTAAACTTAAATATTGAATGATTTTTTTTTTCTAATTTATATTCGGCAGCAATTCCAATAATTTTGTTTAAAGTTTGTTTTGTTGCTGATTACTAAATTTAGAGCAATTTAAGTTATTGGTCTTCGATATATCTATTCAATAACAGATTTTAAACAGATAAATAACATTAAATAATTACGTTACCTACTAAATTTTGTACCATTATTTTTATATACGGAAAATTTTGTACAATTATTTTTATATGGAGTGGTCAGGAATAATGGACAACTTTTTAGTATGAATATTAGAGGAAAATATTGTGCAAAATTTGACTTATACAAAAATGGTTGTATAAAATGTTACTGATGCAAAAGTAAATCTACAAAATTTTACTGGTACAAAAATAATTGTATAAAATTTTACTTATAAAATACGTAATTTTATTTTACTGATGCAAAAATAATTGTACAAAGTTTTACCGATGACAAAATAATTCTACAAAAATTTCCTTAAACAGCGTGATCAGAATAATGGGTACCAAATGGGCAACATTTTCGGTATGCGTTTTAGAGAAAAAGTTGTTAGGCAGAAAAGTCCTGCATTATCTTAAATTAATAATAGCATTTTCTGAAAACTGAAAAAAATAAAAAATAAACATTGAATGAATTTTTGTTGTTTAAAAAAGTGCTTAATTATGTTCTTAAATTAAAGGTATAATGTACAGTTTGTTAAACAGTTAGGCAGAAAAGTCATGCATTATCTTAAATTAATAATAGCATTTTATGAAAACTGAAAAAATTAAAAATTAAACATTGGTTGATTTTTATTAAAGTGCTTAATTGTGTTCCTAAATTGAAGATATAATTACACTTTGTTATTACCTTGTACGGGTTGTTTTATTTTTCCCTTGTGTGACCTTCATTTCACACTTCTAATAAAATTTATGAACTGCATTAACTGATTTGCCAGTTTAATTTTTCGGTTTGTAATATGTTTGTCACTAAAGTGTCATTTGCACTTGTAAAATGTCCTTAACTAACCCAGAAATGGTTGAAATTGTTCTTATTGTGGGGAATAAGTGCAGAACATGCAAAGAAGCAGCTAATGAATGTAAAGTAAATCATCCTTACAAAATCATCAGTCGCAAAACTTGTACCGTGTAAGATTACTCAAAGTAAGAACTGTAAGAAACTGTAAGAAACAATACTCGCCTATTTTAGATCTATTAGAAAAATATTAAAGTTTTCAGCAGTTTTTTCAAAATTAAATATATAAATTTTTTTTTTTTAATTTTTAATATATTAAGTTTTCAAATAATGCCAGAGATAATGCAGGACTTAGTTTTCTCACAACTTTTTTCCTTAAAATGCATCCTAAACAGTTGTCTATTTGTTACCTATTAATTATTATTATATTATTATATTAATGTTATTTAAATAAAATCGGTTATTGAACAGATAAATGGAAAACCAATAATATATGTCATATAATTCTCGTAAAATTTCCTAAATTACTCTAAATTTAGTGAACTATATCACCAGCAAAACAAACTTAACCAAAATTATTGGAATTGCTGCCGAATATAATTAGAATGTAGTTATATAGTATGTATAGTGTTTTTTTTTATATAGATTCTCTGTCAAAATGGGTAAGTAGTAAAAATGTACTAAAGTTGGGTACATTTGTACCATTGTACTAAAATTGTGCTTGTATGGAGCAAAATTATGAAGAAAGTTCCTATTGATATGTGTTCTATATTAGACCGGACCTAGAAGTAAGCACTCACTTCCGGTTCTAGTTTTTTCAAAACCTTATTAAAACTAGATTTTGGAGCTAGAATCTTAATTTAGTACCATTGTACTAAAATTGTTCTTGTATGAATGAAACTGTGAAACAAGTTCCTATTGATGTGTTCCTATGTTAGACCGGACCTAGAACTTACGGTTCTAGTTTATCAAAACTTTATTAAAACTAGATTTTGGTGCAAAAATCTTAATTTAAAGCTATTATCTGACATGCTTGAGTAGTTTTCGACGTATTGTGTTACAAAAATGTGCTCGCAGCGAGTATATATACGCCCACACTCACTACGATTATCCAATTTACGAAAACATAAATTCCCACAGAATTAATTTTTACAAAGGAAATGCTCTAATAGGAAAATAATGCCCTTAATTCCCACCCGTATACAAAACTATTCCTCTCAATAGTCCACCAAAAAGTTAAGCAGTCGATCAGTTCCGCAAATTGCCTCATCATTAACGACGGTCATGCAAAAAACCGTTTCCATGGTTATCACCGATGACCACCATAGCCTCTGCTGCTACGCTAATATAGCTCATTAGCATGTAAGGCATCTCACACGCACATTATTCCAACCTCACGACCCTACGTGACCTCCAAATGCGCGCATTAACGCGGAACTGTTCTAAATAAAGCGTTTTGTATTCTCGCACGATATATATCTAAATGAACTGCTCCAGGAAAACACAATGCACGCTCATATTTTTAACGTGATTTATTTTTTACAGAGCGCAAATACGCGCCAGAACTGAATGAGATCGGCGCGCGCGCGTCTGTGTTGTGTGCGAGCTTTTTTTTTGTATTTCAAACATGAAATTCACATATCCGTTTATACAACTTGGCAAATAATGATAAATATTTGATAGGTATCCGCGGCGCAAGTATAAGTTAACTTCTCGTTGAACCCCCCTTTCAATATTAAAATGTAATATTGTGATGTAATATAGCAGTGGCCGTTGTTAACAATAGCGGTTCCGGGCAGCTCCGCTAGTTCGCGCCACCGCTTTCATATTGATTTTGCCACATGCCTTCACATAAAGCCGACCAGCTGGTGTATCCATTATTCAACTTAAATATACATTCGGATATGCATGCACGCCGTGTATCCATGGAAAATGTCGCATTATGTGCATTACTTCCAAGTCTGCCGTTTGTTGTGTGTTACGCGGAAAAGGAGCAATTTGTAAATTGATGGGGCGATGGTTTCACTTTTTACCAATTCCCGAAAGCACATTTCTCGTAAAGCTCACCCACCAAGCCGACGGTATTCTCCTCGTATCTGCAGAAACGAGGCACCGTACTTGGTGTTGTCGCATATATCGTATTATTAGTGTAGCATATTAATAATAATCTTATTATTTTTATTGTTACAGTATAAATACACGTGGTCTATTTAATGGATACATTTTTGGTACAGAATTATAGGCTTGCTATTTTCCACACAAATTTACCCCTATGGCAATAGAAATTTCGTTCTTTTGTAAACATTTTGGAAAGCGTGTACCAAAAAATTTTGATTGTCACGCGTAGAATCAACAACAGCAAAAACAACATCCACATATCTAAGCCAAACTTTGGGAAATTTTGGATATTTTCTTTTTATATTATTTTCAAAATAATTTAAAAATAAATTTGCCATAAATGGAGAAAGTGTGTTACTCATAGCTATGCCAAATGTCAAGCCATTTCGCAATTTTGTATGTTGAAGAATTAATATTAGAAACTATTGGCCTGAAACTGTTGCATAAACAGTATAATTTTGAAATATGAGGATTTAAGTTTCCTAAATTATAATTAAGTTTTTTATCTATTAAATTTGGATAATATTCCAATGTTTGAATTACTTTTCTCGAATATGATTCAATTGGATTTAAAAAATAAATAAAATAAAGACCAGATGTTAATAAATTAAGAACAGAAGACATATATACATGTTTGTCTAATATTACTAATGGGTATCCTTTAATTGCGTTTATAAATTATTGGTAAACAGTATAATTTTGAAATATGAGGGTTTGAGTTTCGTAAATTATAATTAAGTTTTTATGTATTAAATTTGGGCAATCTTTCAAAGATTGAATTACTTTTCGAGAATATGATTCAATAGGATTAAAAAAAAAAAATTAAATAAGGATGTTAAAAAATTAAGATCAGAAAAGATATATACATATTTGTCTAATATTACTAATGCGTTTCCTTTGCCCGCTTTCAAATATGCGGATTCTTCTTTCCTAAGTTCAATTAATATCTTCTTTTCACTTTTAGGTGGGCGGTATTGTCTATTCACTGTTTTCTTTAAAATCTTCATAGCTTCGCTTTTAAATTGATTTGATTCTTCACGGTATAGTTTTCTCGATGCATTTTCTAAATCATTCATAACTTCTTGTATTGGTAATTCTTCGTCCTCAATTGCGTATTTTAATCCTAAATTAATATCCATAATCCATAATTATGTATGTTATGACAATTTTTGAATGATAGACTTCACAAATCAACACTTATGGTATATAATTATAGACTTGCTGTTTTCCACACAATTTTACCCCGATGGCAATAGAAATTTTGGTTGTTTTGTTGACATTTTGGAGAGTGTGTACAGAAAAAAATTGTTTGTCATGCGTACCTAGATTAAGTTTTTTCGGACTCGTCTGCTATTTCAAGACTCGGTTATGCCTCGCCCGTATTCACCGAAATTTTTTTTGTGACGTGCCACTTTTTAAAAATGACGTTATCGATATTTTTTTTAAATGGTAACCTAATTTTTTCTATAAACAAATTTGATAGCATATGCTTTTCTCTTCACGAATATCTAAAAATACCATGAGGTATTTTCAAAGTAAATCGAGTTTAACGCCTGATGACAAAAATGTAAAAAAATAAAGACTGCTTTAGAAAACAAAATATGACATGTTATTTGCTTTGGTATAATTATTGATATAGTATTTTTTTTAAATTTTGTAATATTATCAATTTATTTTGATCATTTTTGGCGGTGGAGGCGCCGGGTCAAGAAATTTGTTTTGTAATTCGTCTACGGTAAAATTTGTTTTGAGTTTAGAAATGCATCGCATAATAATAATACAGGGTAAATTTGATAGCATATGGTTTTATCTTCACAAATATCTAGAAATACCATGAGGTATTTTCCAGGTAAATCGAGTTAAACGCCTGATGACAAATATGTGAAAAATGAAAGACTGCTTTGGAAAACAAAATATGACATTTCATTTACTTTGGTATAATTATTGCTATAGTATTTTTTTTTTAATTTTACATTATTATCAATTAATTTTGATCATTTTTGGTGGTGGAGCGTCGGGTCAAGAAATTTGCTTTCCAATTCGTCCACGGTAAAATTAGTTTTGAGTTTAGAAATGTATCGCATTATAATAATACAGGGTAAATTTGATAGCATATGTTTTTCTCTTCACATATATCTAGAAATACCATAAGGTATTTTCGAGGTAAATCGAGTTTAACGCCTGATGACAAAAATGTAAAAAAAGAAAGACTGCTTTGGAAAACTAAATATGACATGTTATTTGCTTTGGTATAGTTATTGCTATAGTTTTTTTTTAAATTTTACATTATTATCAATTAATTTTGATCATTTTTGTTGGTGGACGCGTCGGGTCAAGAAATTTGCTTTGTAATTCTTCCACGGTAATACAAGTTTAGCATATGTTATTCTCTTCGCAAATACCTAAAAATATCATGAGGCATTTTCGAGGTAAATCGAGGTTAACGCCTGATGACAGAAATGTGAAAAATTTAAGACTGCTTTGGAAAACAAAATATGACATGTTATTTGCTTTGGTATAGTTATTGCTATAGTATTTTTTTTTTAATTTTACATTATTATCAATTAATTTTTGGTGGTGGAAGCGTCGGGTCAAGAAATTTGCTTTGTAATTCTTCCACGGTAATACAAGTTTAGCATATGTTATTCTCTTCGCAAATACCTAAAAATATCATGAGGCATTTTCGAGGTAAATCGAGTTTAACGCCTGGCGACAAAAATGTGAAAAATTAAAGACTGCTTTGGAAAACAAAATATAGCATGTTATTTGCTTTGGTATAGTTATTGCTATAGTATTTTTTTTAAATATTAATTTATTAAGTTTTTTAATTTTACATTATTATCCATTAATTTTGATCATTTTTGGTGGTGGAGGCGCCGGGTCAAGAAATTTGATTTGTAATTCTTACACGGTAAAATTAGTTTTGAGTTTAGAAATGTATCGCATAATAATAATACATGGTACCCCCCCCCCCCCCCAATGATAATAAATATAATAGTACAGCCCCCCCCCCCCCAATAAAGAAGTTTGAAATAAAATTCATAATTGTTGTATTTTATGTTGATAATGAAATCGCTCTGATACATTAATTTTAGATATGAAAATGCCATCTAATATAAAAACATTATTGTTAGTAATGAAAATTTTCTCAGATATTCATGGATGGTATTTCTAAACACGCCTTATAATTTCTAAAACCTCGGGGTGTATAATTCTATTTCTTAGTAAACTCCTTCCATTCATTCCTATTCATTGCTATCTGTCTAGCCTCACTCCACGATTTTCCTTTCTCTTTAGTATTTTGCACTATTTTGCACACTATTGCACCATCCCATGTCTCTTTTGGTCTTCCTCTTCTCATTTTTCTTTGTGTTTTAATTTCCTATATTTTCTTTACTGGCACCTCCCTGCTCATCCTATGGAGATGTCCCCACCATTGCAGTTGTCTCTGTTCAATGAATTCACCCACCGAATCTATGCCAAGTTCTTCTCTTATTTTGGTACTTTTTATCTTGTCTTCTCTCGTCACTCCTTGTACTCTTCTTAAGAATTTCATCTCCATGGCCTGTATTTTATTCGTATCTCTCTCTGCTAGTACCCAGGCCAAATGTCAATATTGGTCTGTACACTGTCTTGAACACCTTTATTTCTGTTTGCTTTTCAATTTCCTTTTTATTTATAAATCCCTTGCTCATTGCATAGTATGTCTTATTTGCTTTTTCAATTCTCTTATTAATTTCGATATCTTGTGTCCCATTCTCGTTTAAGGTGACTCCTAGGTATTGGTACGTTTCCACTTGCTCGATCTCCATTCCTTCTATTTCAATATGTATTACTTCCTTCGTTCTTGCTACAGCCATTGGTTTTTTTTGCTTTTATTCATTTTCATACCGTACTTGGTTAGCACCTCATTCCATATTATCAAGTTTTCTTGTAAATGTTTTTCACACTCTGTCACATCATCTGCGAAAGCACATTCGGACAACTGCACTCTCTCCAGATTTCGGTACCCTACGTGCAATGCTCTTGTTCTCTGCTTGGCTTCCCTGATAATTTCGTCCATGTACGTAATAAACAAGAGAGCCACTTCCCACTTCCCACTTCCTTGCCTAACTCCTTCTTTAGTTCTGAATATATCTGATGTCATGTTTTTGCTGACTACACAATTCTCCGTTTCCTTATAAATTCTTTTCACCGCTCTCATTAGCTTGTTGTTTACATTCCTTGTATTACACGCGCGAATTCGGGGACATTAACTGGTCCCCTATTTAGACGCCTGTTTTAACCTCTTTTATAATGTTTAGTATTTGTTTAGTATTATATTTTTCCCTTGCTTTATAAATAAACCGTATTTTAAGAGGAAATGTACATTGCTTGAATTTAATTTAGATTTTAGGAGTTTGAAAGGATTTGTGAAGGGATTTTAAAGCCATCATAGTAGTCCTAGTCGATTGTTTATGATAACGTGAGCTGGTGGTCACATAAGGTTTTTATTCTTGTTTTGTTATTTTGCAAACTGATATCTTTGGTGGGCGTCGTGGCGAATTTATAGGGCGAAACAAGAACGATGTTGTGGAAAAGGTGGAAAGTTCTCGGGTCGGTCCCCCGCCATAAGAAGATATATGGCTTATATATAAGCGAAGTTAAAGAAAAAATATATGTACGTAAAAAATAAACACAATGGAAGGCAAACATAAAACAAATGACGCTTAAAAATGAGCTCGGTGGAGTCGTTCAAAGCGTCGAGAAATGTGGAGCGATATTTCACGGCGGTTGTGAATTCGTGGAAGTCGTCGCATTCTCCAGGTGTCAGCGTGACTGATGACCCCCCGCGTCACTTCCTCTTGGCAAAAAAAATAAAATATAGGCCCCACCGGCTCAATGAAAAGGTCCATTCATGTCACCTGAGGAATGCTAGCTAAACGAAGGTGGTGTTATTCACACCCCGGTGACTTTAGTTTCACCTCGCAGGAAAATACTCGTAAACATTATTAATTGCCTTAAATACCTGGTATTTATTTGTTGTGCAGCCGGACGCCGACAATGGGGCAATCGTAAAAAGCCAATTATATACTAGTTGCGGATTTTAAATTGTGCAGCAACTTGTACGGAATCGGTGATTGAATAGATATCGAGTATATCGTTTCAGAAGTATTAATTCTAAACGAAATGCGAAAGGTCCTAATGTAAATGTTGTGTTAATTACTTTAGCAATTAATTAATGTCTGGGCGAAGTCAGTGACCGGCAAGGGTAAATGCAAGACTCCGTCTAGTGATATTTGTGGCGACTTTGACATTGCTGCCAAGCCAAGTGCGGACCCTATTAGTCTAAAAGGTCTTTAAAATGTCAATCTTTTAATTACAACCGGCATGCCGGCGAAAATCAAAAGTATCTCCAATTACACACGCCCACTATTCGCGTAATTACGCTGTGTTGCGTACGATATACGAAATCCCCCAACGCACGTAACGTTGCGAATCCCAGGGAAGGCCTTCAAGCAGCCATCTGCATGCGACAATAAAAAAACAATCAATTAAATCCACACCCCTGCTCGCAGACCCACCCCGAAAATAAAAGTCACCGACAAGAGATTAATATTTCGCGCTGGCGAAGGTGCCTATCGTTAGCATCCACAATGTTTCAACCTCCCCGGTGCGGCTCGGTTTATAACCCATAAACTCCTGGGGGGACCACCATATATCTGGCAGAGGTGACAACCCTGCGGGGCGCTTGGCACGGGCGGCCTCATTGTCGGGCTCCAGGTAGACGTGCGCACCTGGCGAAACCAACCCCCGGATTCCCTTGAATCAATGCACACCCGCGCAATTTACCACGGCCCCTCGGCCAGACACAATGGCCCCTTGCCTTCGGGTGGTGCAGTGAAACTCCTCCAAGACGGTTTAGGTGCAGTTTAAGATGCGGATATTTTTTCTAAGTACGTCACGCTTTGTCAGCGACGTCGCCCGAAGGGGTTCTCCGCAAACAAACATAAATCCCCGGCCCAAGAGAAAGGGGGCCCCATCTGCAAGGCACAATAATGCCGGGCGCAAAAAATTAAACAGTCATGTAAATGAGGCACTAGAAAAATAACCAAGATCGATGTGTGCTGTAATTGGTTAGACATTTCGTTTAAAGCGCCTTTGTAAGTGATGGCTTGCCAATACGTATTCCGCAAATAGCACAAAACAGAATTATGTCAAATATCTAGCCAACAAATTTTCGCCCAAAACTTTTTTTAATAAAAATAACAATAAAGGCTCCAGAGAGGTGGTTCCTTACTTATTACTTACCCTGTATGGAAAAAAAACAAGAATTTCTTTAATAAAATTTTGAAAAACTCTTGGAAGTCTTCAGACTTTAATGATCTGTTTTCAAGGCACTCTTTAATTTTTCACAATTTTGTCGTCAGGCATTACACTCCATTTAGTTATCCAACTTCATGATATTTTTAGATATTTATGAAGACGGAAACAAATGCCATCAAATTTATAATAAAAATAATTAAGTTACCATTAAAAAAAAAAGATCGATGTCGTCATTTAAAAAAAAAACGCGTAACAGAAAAAAATCAAACCGTCAAATTGTCAAACTTTTGTTCAAAACTTTTTTCTAAAAATAACAATAAAGGCTCGGGAGGTGGTTACTTACTTTTTATTCACCCTGTATGAAAAAAAAAACAATATTTTTTTACTGGGTAAATAACGCATGTTTTGAGTTAAAAAAAAAATTGTCTGCGACATGTTTCGACTCACAGTGTCTTCATCGGGCAGATGAATAATAATGATCTTACAAATGTACTTCATTTACATTTTCGAAAGTTTCATAAATATGGGACAATTCCGCATAAGTCATTAAAAGGTTTATAAAAATTCCCAAATGTTTCAAAAATATGCCGGTTACACCAAGTTCACCTACTTGAGGTGTAAAAATTCTACAGTTTTCAAAATTTTAATAAATATTCTGGAAGTTCCATAGAAGTTTCTTACTTTATACTTACCCTGTATACTATATTTGCTCAAAAATGTACAGAGATTAAGATGACAGAAATTACCAAGAAGTTTTCTTAAATATTCCTACAAAATTTATTAAAAAATTGTTCAAAATTTGGTTGTATTTTAAGAAATATTGAATTTCTGAAATTCATTTTAGGAAATTTCTGAAATATTTGTTAAATTTCCGAATATTTATGAAAATTTCAAAAACTATGAACGTTTGTACACTTCAATATTGTTAGAATATGTTAGCACTTGTTTCGTACATTTAGCCACGTTGTGTGGTTTTTCCAAACATTTACGAAAATTCAAAAACCACAATTTTCGTTTTCTTTTTATATTTTCTATAATTTCCTTCATATTTGCGAAATATTTTTTTGAAATTTCCTACTAAACCTGGGGAATTCTTTAGGATATGGATGTGTAGTATAAACATTTCAAATACCATGAAAATGTATACACTTCAATTGAAATTCCTGGAAATGCTACACAATTTCCCGCATATTTTCGCGACATTTGAGATTTATAAATTATTTCGAGTCTAATACGAAAATTAAAAAAATCATGATAAATCTGTAACTTCACAATTTTTTTCTAAATTTTATTACAGAAATTCTGGATATTTTCAAAATTACATATTTACCTATTTCAAACATACTGCTAGTCATAAGTTTAGGTTCAAATTGTAGGGTAAAAGTTGGAGAACAATTTGACGCCTTTAGTAATATTGTTACAGATGATAGCACATTTTGGACATCTATAGAATTCATTTTCAATAGTTCCAGCAATAGTATGAAGTTCAAAATGTTGCAAATATAAAAATGTCTCCTTCGGTAGATTTAAAATAAAAGTATAACCAACGTTACTTGAATAGGGTTAAAAGAGAACAGTTAAAATTGAAGAACATTTTTATATGTTCGGTAATAACTGTTGCAGATGTTTCACATCTCGGACATTTTTAGAATTTATTTTTAATTTGTCTAGCAATAGTTTCAAGTCCATCATGTTGGTAGTATTGATATAAAATGTCTCCTTTAGTAGATTTAAGATCAAAATAGTACTAAAGTTCATTTCAAATGTAACATTATTAAATTGCTAAAGATACAATCAATATGGTTTATTTGTCAAAGTTACATATTTATTTTAAAAATACTACTGATCTGAATTTTGGGTTCACAGTTTAGGGTCAAAATTGGAGAACATTTTTACACCTTTGATAATAACTGTTGCAGATGTTATCACAATGTCGGACATTTTTGGAATTAATTTTTAATTTGTCTAGTAATAGTTTCAAGTTCAAAATGTTGGTAATATTGATATAAAATGTCTGCTTTAGTAGATTTCAGATCAAAATAGTACTAAAGTTTATTTAAAATGTATCATTATTGCTAAAAATAACTAAAGATACAATTAGTATGGTCAAAATTACATATTTACTTTAAAATACTGCTAGTCATAATTTTGGGTTTAGAAGTCTGTTTTTGGGAAACATAATTGATATTTTTATATACTTATATATATTTCTTAGTATATTTGGAAATCTGATGTTTTTGAACAATATGATTTTAATTGGATTTACATTTTATTTAATTTTTAGAGAGGTTGTTGTATTTACATAAAAAAATCAATTAGAATTAAATAAACTCCAAATTCATATAGAAAATTATATTGTTCAAAAAATAAAATTTATTTTATGAGTATATCATTTTTAAATATGTATTAAAAAAGCTCAAAAATACCAAACCTGCCACATCAAACATAAAAATATCTTCATTAGAAATAAAAAGGCATGCAAATATGAAAAAAAAATCAAGAGAATTTCTATCTTAAAGTAGGACAATACCAATAACAACTGTAAATATTCAGAAAATTAAATTTCAAAACCTATACTAGATATGGAAACATCTGAAATTGTACAAAAACTTTGAAATTTTGAAAAACAAACATTTGCAAAAATTTGTATTCTGCCTAAATGACTAATGTCTAGGCGGAAAAACCACAGGTCGATAGCCATTAAAATATTGATACTAGTACTGTGACAAATGTCATAATGGAAAAATTAAGAAATTTTGAAGAAATGGCATACAAATATGCAAAAAATTCACAATGAAGAGCGTAAAATGTGTAGAAACCTAAAATTGCATAAAAAAGCGCCATGTTTGAAAAAATACGAAGTTTAAAAAAAAAATCTAAATTTTATTATAGAAATTCTGATGTAGTTACCATATACAGTCTGTTTATTCCAGAGAATTTAGGATTTAATAGCCTACTAGCTCAATTCAGCTTTTCACACTTTTTGAAAACATTTCATAGTATAACGATACCAAAAATTCAAGCCGATGAAAAGTACTTAAACTGCTCTACAATAATACAAAAAATATATATACCGTGCCATTTAAAAAAAAATGTCGCTGACTACAAATAAATGAAGGTGTTTAAAAAATATATTTTTTCACCAACTTGTAGCGAATACTGCCCTATTTACCCTAAAAGTTCAGCCCGTTTACCTTATACAATTGGTTTGTTGATGGTTAAATAACAAATGAAGTCTCTACAGTATTGGGCGCTTTTTATCGAACACTCTGTATTTTGAAATATGTGTTTCAAAGGAATTTCCTCAAAGTTTGCAGTGATTATAAAGATTATATAAATTACCAAGAAGTTTTCTAGAATTTTCAGAATATCTTCTTATAGTTGGGCATATATGTTTTTTATTCTACAAAATTTATAAAAACGTTGGTACGATTTGGTTGTATTTTCTACAATATTCAGCATATTAAAAATTGTAAATTAATTTTATGGAAATTTTTGAAACATTTGTGGAATTCACGAGCAATCATGAAAATTTCAAAACTATGTAAGTTTCTACAGGTTATAAAAATTAAATCATTTCGAATATTTGTTTTTTTAATAATATTCTGTGCTGTTGTGATGCCAGAGTCTGCTTCCTAGAACAATTTAACAATTGCACAAATTGTTTCAAAATTTTCAGCATATGGTTCTTTCTAAGAAATGAAATGAAATGATAATCCCTATAGAAGTGGGTTTAAAATGTTACTTATATTTACATAATAGGTACTAATTATGCAATGATAAAGGAAAACAGTACTCTAAACGTTATCTAGGAAAAAAACTGTTTTTGCACAAAAAATAGAGTGATTATAAAGTGATTATAAAGATTATATAAATTGCTAAGAACTTTTTAACATTTTCAGAATATTTTCTTATAGTTGGTCATATATATTTTTTTTTTCTACAAAATTTATAAAAAAAATAGGCACGATTTTGTTGTATTTTCTACAATATTCAGCATATTAAAAGTTGTAAATTAATTTTTTTGAAGTTTTTGAAATATTTGTGGAATTCATAAATGATTATGAAAATTTCAAAACTATGTAAGTTTCTACACGTTATAAAATTTAAAGCCTTGCGAATATTTGGTTTTTTAATAATATTCTGTGAGGTGATGCCAGAGTCTGCTTCCTAGAACAATTGAACAATTGCACAACTTGTTTCATAAGTTTCAGCATATGGTCCTTTCTAAGAAATGAAATGAAATGATAACCCCTATAGAAGGGGGTTTAAAATGTTACTTATATTTTCATAATAGGTACTAATTATGCAATGATAAAGGAGAACAGTACTCTAAACATTATGAGTATGACATACATGCTAAAATGTCTTTTCTTCAAACGTCATAAAATTATGTCATTATTTAACTCAGTTGACCGTGGAAAAATGTCACATTTCCGCCAGCGGAGATTTTACTTTTCCTTTCCCAGTCGGTGGAAGGAAAAGTAGCAACATTAAATAAACAACGTGAAGCAATACTATAAATTTCATCATGTAACAATTAAATATGTCAGAATTTTGCAATTCTTTTCCTATTGTCTGGTAGATATACTGCTTTCACTAATAATAGAATAAATCTCTAAATGGTTTCTTCAACAAAAATTATAACTGTCACTGTCAAATGCTGAAATTGTTTCTGTCAAGAAAACAAAAAAAACATACAATGCATTCTTTATTATTAAATTTATTTGTAAATATTATATATCAAAATTACTTGTTTTCGTATTTTGCAGTAGGTTTAAAGAAAAAATAGTATATTTCACTTGGAGGCGAAGTGACTTTTCATGGGTTGCCTTCTATTATGCGCCTTACTTCGTTCGGCGCGCAAACTCAGGCGCACCATGAAAAGTCTCACTTCTCCTCCACGTGAAATGATATACTATTTCTCAGTTCTGAGACTTGGTAAATTGCGATATTGTTGTGAAAACATGTAACAAAATCTAAAATGTGCAAAACATGCAAAATATGTAAACATTTTCTTTTATAAAGTAAATGACGAAATATGCTTTTGCATATTTTATTATGTACAAAATTAACAGTCCCAGCCCTACTTATGATTATGTAAATCGATAATATGTACAGCTTTGTGCTAGGATTTGCTTTGAATGATGATACTTAACTAAGTTGTATGTATATTGCATCTACTGCCATTTTTTAACATAAATGTTGTTATCTTATTCGGTGTAATAATGATAATAGCGTGTTGTAATCTATTGCATCGATAAGTGTTTATATAGCACTATGTCTATCTGTTTATCTACGAAGAATTTCAGTAAAAACTCGTATTCCGTGCACCCTATAGGTATGGAAAATGCGGCACCCTAGCAGAAACAAGTGCGCTATTTTATCGAACACCGGGATGCATATTTCACAAGCCGGCGTGCAATATTTTACCGCTAACCTATTTTATAAGCCATTATCTCTAAATAAGACGTTTTCGCCCCACGTCGGCGGCTGGCGAAGTTTTGATAAAACTGCCATATTATTCTTAAAGTGTAGCTATTTTACAAGTCTCTAGTTCACACCCCCGACATTATATATTCAAGGCAGCCCCCGCGCGCACCACCCCAACATCCCCTAGAACGTCTAAAACAGAGCGCGCAGGGCGCGGGTTTCTATGTAAATCGCGCCGCACGTACAGGGAGGAACGGCGATGTAAATTCTACACATTTACAAAACGTCTTGCATTAAGCGAGTTTTGGTGTTCAATTAAGCCGCGTAAATGTGAATATTTACCAGGGGAAGAGTAAATCTCCCGTAAGTTTTGCTCGGATACATCTTCTACATTGTTCAATGTAACTTTGCTAAATTACAAAGAAATCTAAAATACAGACAACATTTTTTTATTCATAATGATTCAAATAGCCATCGACAACCTTTGCGGTATCAATATAAGAACGAAGACGAATTTTGTGCCATATTGTTAATTGTGCTATATTGGAGATCTTACACCAGAAGCACAATTTTGGATTTAGAGTTGAAAAAAAAAGAAATTTCACCTCTAGTTTTCAAGGGTGTCAGAATATAGTTTTTCCGGGGGAAATATCTGGATATTTTCCGTGGAAAATAGTCCGTAATTTCAATATATTTCAAGTGCACTTATCTCACTTTCAACTGCTACCCCAAACCCCATAGTTAGTGCAGTTAAGATTGCATAAATACAACTTATAATCAAGTCATGTTGTGGGCACATAATATTTCTTATCGGTGTTGGTTTTATTGCGATTGTATGAAGGCGTTGCTCGGTTGCATGGGGGTCCTGGGTTATGATGTTGAAAGAAAATTTGACACTGAGATTTTATTAAAACACGTTTAAGCTTAAATAAGGTCCCGATGATGTAATTGAAAGATGGGATTAGGGATGAGCATTGTGGCGCGGCAACAATGGGATGTTTTAGAGTGGAGAAGCGAAGAGGCCGAGTGGCCGCCCTGGACAATGCCGGGATTAGGCGACTCGAGATGGATTCTTGTTATTAATATAAATATGGTGGTGGATCAGCGAAATAGACTTTCTTACTTTCGGATCATGCGGGGTTGCTTTGACTGTCGAGGGGGCGGCAGTTTTTTTTTGCGGGATCAGGACGTAACTAGTATCGGTGAAATGTGAAATGTGAAAATTCAGCAATGATATCCTGCTTCTTGCGAAAATTACCTCTCTGCGTCTGTGGATATTATGTTTTTAAAAATAGAAATATTAATTATTTAAATATGAAACTTTACTCAACTAATTTTTACTTAGTAGTTAATTTTACTAAGTTTACTTAGTTTACAAGTAAAGTTTCGCCACTAACACAAACCCTATGTATTAAATTAAAGTTGTTAATGTTTATATTAATATTAATGTTGATGTTAATGTTAATGTTAATGGTAATATTATAACTGTGAGTGTGTTAATGTTAATATTATAACTGTGAGTGTGGTCAAGCAGGACATTAGAACACCTAATAATGTTCTGCGATCTCCTTGCAGATGAACGAGAAATTCTATTGTATTGTAAATTATGTGTGGAAACTGTAACAGAAATCAAAAACTATAAAGATACAAAAAAACTTAACAATGAAAGCCTGCGTCTGATTTGATTTTTTTTAAATTGATTTGCTTTTGTCATTAAAAAATATGAATGTATTCATGTTGGCCTCACTTGTTTTATACACAACAGGTCTACTGATAATAACAATATTGTCAAAATATGAGTTATACCCGTATAAAGTGTCATACCAAACAACATCCAAATCAATGCAAACGTTCTCTTTTTATAAGCAAATTTAGTTTTTTTTAAATTAACTTTGAAGCTGAATTCTGGCTAAACCAAACGCATTTGTATATAGATATGTTTTGTTAAATCGTCTTGTTTTGATCCCAGTAATCTGTGGTTAAGCCATTTCCACACAATTTAGAGACACTCTGTATATGACTTCCTTAAGAATTGTCAACTGAATGTATGAAATTAATGAAATTAATGTTTGCTTCCAAATATTTTCCATCCTGTGTATAATATACCCATGTTCTGAGGTTCTTTCCATGTACATTTACGAAACACAAAGTCTTGACGAACCCCTAGACATGAAGAAATGTGACCTCTGTGATATCTTGAATGAATGAATGAATGAATGAATGAATGAATGAATGAATGAATGAATGAATGAATGAATGAATGAATGAATGAATGAATGAATGAATGAATGAATGAATGAATGAATGAATGAATGAATGAATGAATGAATGAATGAATTAAACATAAGTAGAATTTAAAAATTAAACAAAAACCGATGAAGGTTAATGGTCCATAGCCTTCGGCCAAAAAAAAATACTTATGTAATGTAACAAAACATTATAGAATCAATAAAATAAGTTACAACGAACTATCAAACCTTGTATTGAAGTTGTCACTTATTTTGTGCATACAATTTTGAAATTATGATTTTTACACTACATCTGGGCTTGAAAAGGTTTTGGACAAAAATTCCAGCCGAAAGTTAACTAAGACTAAGGTACAGTCATGTTCACATAAATCTAGTACAAACATATTGACTTTACTATATAAAATTGCTATTGTAACCTAATTTCTTGTACTAGATTTATGTGAGCATGACTGCATATGCGACCATATCTCTCAAGAAAAGTTGAATTCACTGGCTACTGTTACAATTCAAAATAATATTCCAAATTTCGAAAATTTCATGCGGGAAGTTGCCAATAAAAAAGTTAAGACATGTAAATTACTAACATACTTATATTCCTGTTACTGAAAAAAGTTTAATTCTTATTCAACTCCTTGTGATTTTTACAAAGAATTCGTACTTTGCCTGTTCATTTATAATAATGTATAATATACCTTCTGTACCAGTAAGATTGGACAATTTAAATTCACTGACTACTGTTTTAATTCAAAATAATATTGCAAATTTCGAAAATTTCATTCGGGAATTTGCTAATAAAAAGATAAGACAAGTTTATTACTAGCATACTTATATTCGTGTTACTGTAAGATTGGACAAATTGAAATCACTGACCACTGTTTCAATTTAAAATAATATTGCAAATTTTGAAAATTTCATTCGGGAATTTGCTAATAAAACGATAAGGAAAGTAAATTACTGACATACTTATATTCGTGTTACTGAAAAATGTTTTTTTGTTCAAAATGTTCATTTAAAATAATGTATAATATACATACTGTACGAGTAAGATTGGACAAATTGAATTTACTGACTACTGTTTCAATTCAAAATAATATTGCAAATTTCGAAAATTTAATTCGGGAATTTGGTAATAAAACGAGAAGACAAGTAAATTACTAACATTCTTATATTCGTGTTACTGAAAAAAGTTTAATTCTTTTTTAATTCCTTGTAATTTTTACTAAGGCTTCGTACTTCGCCTGTTAATATATAATAATGTATAATATACTTACTGTACGATTAAGATTGGACAATTTTGAGCAAAATGAAAGAATCTAAAATCAGATGTTTATCACACAAAATAGAATATTTGAAAAACTGTAATTTGCATATTAACCTAAATTAGCGCATCAATTATTATTATTATAAACGTATATTATGCATATTTGAATCGTTTATTTCAGAAACTGTTGTTGGAAAACAAATTGTTGGGAAACAAAGAAAAACATTATATCTTTGATATTTAAAGGTTTAGATAGATAAAGATTTTCGCCTGAAAAAATTTATTGTATTAGTTAACATCTTCCCGAAGTTGATGCTGCCTGTAATTACATTATAATATTTCTCCATTAATTGTAAAAAAATATTGAAAATATTGCAGTTGACTCGTTTCTGCAATTAAATACGATTTTAGTGTAGACACAAAATTTTTTAATAGTAATTTCCTATTTTTTTGTGGTATGATGACTTTTAACAAACAAGACACTATTATAAACTATATATTTTTTATTTGAACACAGAATATAACACAAAATTTTCTGGGTTTTCATTAAAATACAATAAAGAAATTTAAACTAATTTTCTGATTTGTTAAATATACCAAACTACAAAGCAATTGTAAGTAAACCAGTGGTAAACCAGTGGTAATTGTTACCATGGTATTAGTGTTACACAAAATACCACAGGACTTTTACTGTACAAATTTAAATTTACTGCTACACCATGGTTGATGGTACACGAATGGTAGTTGTTAACATGGTATTAGTGTTACACGAAATACCACAGGACTTTTACTGCAGAAATTTAAATTTGCTGCAGAAATACGCTATGTGACGTAGCTTGACAGGTTTCTGCACTAAACGCGATATTCATTGTAAATTATATTTCAGAAAACTGAATGGCAGTTGAAGTTTTATTGCAGAAAAGTATGCCCTGACAATAGGAGATACTGATTCTGCAAAAAAAGAAAAATCCGTATAAATGTCTGTTGACCAGTTTCTGAAATAAACGATTCATTTACTCTTCCATTGTTTCATATGTATATTTTGCAGCCATTTGAAAATAGCAAAATTCGATGGTTGTTTCCGAACGCCTTGTATATTCAACGTGATTCCAAATATTGTGAATGTTTTGGCACATTGCTTGGGTACTTGCATACCGAGATTTTTTCATTGATCTCTTATAATAAGGTTTTGTTGATTTTTTTTCCTCGTTCATGATATTTCGTTAAATTTAATTAAAACTTGGCAACGTTCCATCTGATCCCTACAAATAAAAATGATTTGTGAAGCCCCATGAAACAGATTCCAAAAATGAAATAATATACAAGGTGTTCCGTTTAAAAATGAGACTAAATGTTGTGTCCAGGATTTATAGTATTCTCTGAGCACTCGAAAATAATTTCAAAAAGTAGCACATAATCTAATAATACTTTTTAATAGGTAAATACCGATCATTCTCAATAAGTTTTAGCCATTTGAAAATAGCAAAATTTTATTAAGTGTCCAATAACTTCCAATAAGAGTTTTTCCTCAATTTTCATTAGTGTATCAGCAATGGTCCGAGGGAGGATAGGTGGGCCACCCTGTACATATGTGTTTCAATTTTATTTGATTGATGACACATTTGATTAATTGATTTAGGGCCGTGATATCCACCCCCTAATAAGGTTCCTTATAACTTTATTCGGCTATTAAATAAATTTTATTTGTGCCCGTTTATCTTCGGGCACAAATAAAATAATTCATAAATGATGTACTCAATAGATACTCAATTGGATGGCAACATTGCCCACTGTTACCAAATATAACCTCTTTTTGTAAATATAAGTTTTTTGTTTTGTTTTTTAATTTTAAGATTTTTTCAAGTCAGTGGCTTGTTACATTGGCTAACAATACTATCATTTTTGCTAATAAGTAGCTAATGTGTAAGCTAATGTAGCTGCAGCTAATAAGTTCACTTATTAGCTAAATATGTTATTAGATGATTTGAGTTGCTTCTACATAAAAACTGTGTATTAGTTGTAAGCCTCCTTAAAAGTTCCTTATAACTAATAGCAATTTTACTAGAAGGTGGATATCTCGGGCCTAATTCAAATGGATCCTTGCTATAAAAATATCATTGCCTTGGAAGAGCTCGTTTTGATTATTCGTTATGTTTTTTCCTTCCATAATAACTGTTTTGATATCTATCCTTCTAATATGTTTAATCTAGCTCCTTTTTCTGAAAATTTCATAAGTTTAATATCTCCTATATGGTGTCCTGTTTCCTGTTTCCTGTTTCCTGTTTCAAATTCAAATGGATCCTTACTATAAACATATCATTGTCTTGGAAGAGCTCGTTTTGAATATTCGTTTTGTATTTTCCTTCCATAATAGCTTTTTTGATATCTATCCCTTCTAATATGTTTAATCTTGCTCCTTTTTCTGATGAACAAAATTTCATGGGTTTAATATCTCCTATCTGGTGTCCTTTTTCCATACAATGGCGTTAATCCTGTTTGTGCACTTATATTCTGTATCGCATTTTGGTGTTCATGGTACCTTGTTTTAAAGTTCATATCATTGCTCGTTTTGAAGAGCTCGTTTTGATTATTCGTTATGTTTTTTCCTTCCATAATAGCTTTTTATCTCTATCCCTTCTAATATGTTTAATCTAGCTCCTTTTTCTGATGAAAACAATTTCATGGGTTTAATATCTCCTATATGGTGTCCTGTTTCCATACAATGGCGTTAATCCTGTTTGTGCACTTATATTCTGTATCGCATTTTGGTGTTCATTGTACCTTGTTTTAAAGTTCCTCCCTGTTTGGCCTATGTATTGTGATGTTTTAGTAAGTGTTTACTTGGTTATGGTTTATTAATAAAATTTCACTTACCTCACTTCTTGTATGGTGGTCTAAATATAATCGAGATTGGTACTAGTTTCTTTTATTATGTTTGTTTAATAATGATTTGAAATAATTTAGTTTGTTGGACCCCAGCAATTATGCAAATTTATGAAAAGTCTCAATAATATAACCTCACATTTGTTTTCACCTAAATATGAATGTGACGTTGCTTTCTCTTATCTCAGGGTTCATTTAAATGTTAAGTTGGAAATAATAACAAATAATTAAATTAATGCAATGTATAAATTAAAAATTGAACGACAAAAACAATAGCAAACCAATACTATCGATAACCTAACACTTAACTAGTGGTAGTGACTGTATTTGTTAGGGATATTATCCCTAACTGGCTATCGATCAACGTGGGTCCTTCTGCCGTGTGATTTTTATAAATGTGTGTATTGAGTTAGGGCTTGTTAATCTAGAAATTCGCCCCCGATCTCTAGAGCGCCGTTAATGTGCTCCCAACGGCGAATGGCACTCGTTTCTAAGTACAAATGTACTACCTGTACTAGGGATCGAACCCAAGTCTTCGTGCATGCTAAGCAAGCATTGTAACCTGTCAGCCAAACTAGCGGTTACACTTAACCAATTATCAGTAATTTCTAAATACATCCTAAATCGCACAGTTACCCTAATTGAGTTAACTTCAAATTGGTAAATAGTACTTGCGTTTATCGCTTAATGAGGTCTGGTAGTATCCGCTACTGGATATGCCTGTCCGTCCTTGTGGTGGCGTCCTCTTGTGATGTATCCCTCGCTGTGACTTTCAACTTTGCTCGAGTTGAATGAACTGTTTGAAGTCCTGATACGTCTCGATGTCCTCCTCGGATCCTTCTGGTAGTAGTGCTGTTCTTGCAGACTCCCTCTGTATTCCCTAGTGTCCGTCGGTTGATGCTCTAAGTTCAGTTCCTACTGGATACTGTTGTGAAAATTTTAAGGTTGTCTACGTGAAAAACTTCGCGAACTAATTTTGTTTTTAGACGCGTCAATTAAAAACAAGTATCGGATTGGGAACAAAACGTTCTTCCTTCCGCTCTCAAAACAACGTGGCTACGCCGGGGTTCATTCGTAACTCCTTGAGGCACGCTCCTCAGGCCTTTTGTAACTTCTCGTCTGATTGTAAATTTTTATTGCTTGTTTAGGTACGCATCGTGGGTCTAAACTTGAATTGCAGAGGCTACTACATAATAATTTCATGATTTCCCCATGGCTACGAATGACACATTATTATTGTAAATCTAATTTTCCATTTTCCCGCGTCTGATGATGCTTTTATGGCAATAGGTGATAATCTAATATAGTCTTTTCCGGCCATCATAGCATTCTAAGACAGAAATTTAACTGATTTGCGAATAACGTTAAACCGTGATAAAATATGCTAAGAAATTTGTGACAGCTGTACTGAATAAACTCCACTGAGCCCAATCGGGGATGTAATATTGTTGAGACAAGTAACTAACGCACACGAACGCGTACCTCGCTCAGGATTTCAATGTCATTAGGGCCACGTACGCAAGTAAATCGGCGAGCACTTGCTATGCCACTCAGAGGTGTGGCTGCGGCAACATTTAATTTAATTTGTCGCCTCGCCGTCGCGAGCTGTGCTCGAGGGCCCAATTAGTGCACCAACCATCGCTGTTCACGTACACCCATACACACATGCACACAAATTAATCAGAGCCGTCCTGTACCTTACAGCCTGTCCGTTTGCTGCATACTTTTATTTTTCAGTTTTTTACACCACTCTCACCCATCATCACTTCGGTCTTCTCGAACGCGGTAATGAAGCGCAACGGCGCATTAAAGGGTGCTCGAGATGATCATGCATGCCTGCTAGATCTGCTGGATAAATAAATTCAGCACCAGACTGAATAACCGAATTCGTTTAGTACGGCCTGGATGTTGTGAATACTTTTGTAGTAATTAAATATTAATTATAGTTAATTAAGATGTACAACTGCTGCATATGGAGATATAAAGATAATGTTAATAACTTTGATAAGATTGATGGATATACCGAGAAAATTGTGCGCAATTAAAACGTAATTAACAAGAGCAAATTCCTCGTCCGTGCAAAAAAATAATCACGCATTGTGGAGGGCCAAGTTTGAAAGGAAAATCAATTTTTACACCTCCCCTAGCCTCGCCGGGAAAAATCGTGTAATATTTGCGTGATCACGTGTTACGTATCTAAAGTATAATATCTGGGCACGGAATTATTTCTATTCAGAGAAATGTCGTCGACAAGAGTTCCTTTCATGCAGAGATTGCATGCTCACTAACACGGTTACCTCCGCCACATTTATTATTTCATTTCATTTGCATAAACGCATTCGCAGAGCTGAAACGTAACGCCGCCGCCTCCATTCGATCGGGTCAGCAGCCGCCCCCGCACCTAATTGCGTAAAAAACAAGGAGGCCGCCGCTGCGTGAACGCGAACAATGCGAAAGGAGACGGCAAGGAAAAGCGCATCTGAATTCAAGCCAGTATGAGGACTATAAATATCAGGCAAATCCTGCAGTTTCGTAATACAAACATATCGCTGCCTCTTTAGTGCCAGCAAATCTAGTTCGGAAGGCATTTGTAGTAAAGAGCTGGGAGAGAGGAAGCATCTTCTGCAGGGAGATGAATTGGCAAAGTTCCTTGCAGGAAACGGGAGAGCTAAGACAAAGTGGAGGAGAACTCTCCCCAGCGTTGAGACATTGCCAGCGCCTGATGCGGATTTATGCTCTCTCAACGCTATACATTTCAAACGCTATTTATTGCGTTACCAAGAGTAAATAAACTACAGGGGGCTCATATAGAAAAAAATACACATTAAATCATGCCCTGATTAATGTTAGTTTAATCTATCAGCACTTACGCCAGTCGCACGCAGATATTGAACACCACAGTCTACAGCAGGATTCATGCGCAGCATCAAATAACATTCATAATCGCAGAAATTAGCAAAATATTATGAGCCAATTTGCCGAGTATAATACATTAATGCCTAATTATCGCTAAATTTTAATACACGATTAATTACGTCTAATTTTACGCACGATACTACATAGTTTAGCGAATTTAATACTGAAATACATTATCGGCGCGAACATTATATTTAAATCTAATTTTAATTTAAATTAAATATTTATTTACCATACATATAAATTTGCTGCACCTCAAAATGAACAATAACTCAAAAACTTGCGCATGAATATCTATAAAACTTATAACTTAAACTATAACTAAAATAATCGGTTGCAGCTTGTGAAATACATATTAATACTTAAAGAAAAATAACAAATTATCTTTTTTCACAATGACATTTATTTCTCTAAATGTCCATTTCAAACATCACGAGGTCATCTTCAGTAGACTGTCTATTTGTCTATTTGTTCTGTCTCACAGTACACATGTCTACTGAAGATGACCACGTAGTGGTTGAAATGTACATTTAGAGAAATAAATGTCGTTGTGAAAAAGGATAATTAGTTATTTTTGTATAAGTACTTATAACTTATATTAAGATATACAGGGTGTCATAAATAGAGTAGGATTGGGTATCTTTTTTTATTTTGAAAGCAAGAGATCTGGTTAAATGGGCAATGTTATGCAGTTGTGTATGGTGGTTCAGATTATGTTGAAACATTTTCAAAAGTCCGAACAGTTTAGAAACTATTCTAAAAAATTAAAAATCGCGATTTTCTAAAAACTCGGATATTTCTATAATTATTAAAGATGCGGAAATAAGTTTAAAATAAAAGTTACTTGAATCGATCGCACAAACTTATGAATCAAGACAAAACAAAAGTCAAGATGGCGGTTTCCGAGATATTAATAGCAACTTTCTTATTTTAAATAGCTGCCATATTTGATTTTTACACGTCTAAATCGACTTTGTTTTTCGCTTTTCAACGATGTATAACAACCTATGTCAAAATATAAAATAAGGGAAATATCAATTGTTCGAATTTTTATTTTTATTCTGTAAACCATTTTTAAAACAAATGTAAAAGAAATAAAGAAACGCAATACAACTCACGAGTAAAATAACAATAAATTATAAAAAAATGCTCAAAATGCTGACAGTTATTGGCTAAATTGACAAAAAGAAGCTAAACACAATTGACTGCGTTTTAGGTTACTTATCGCAATATGTTTCGAATATCGCCTTTTATTGCCTCTGTCATTGCTTCACGAAGTTCATCTACATTAATATAATTGAAGTTACTTCCATAAATTTTGTTTTTTAAAGTATCCTACAAATAAAAGTCAAGAGGCGTCAAGTATGCAGATCTGACTGGCCAATGAACATATGTATTAGTCGCTATTACGTTGTTATTAAAACGGCCATTTAAATAAGTAATAACATCTCTAGCATTGAGTTCAGGGGCGACATCTTACTGGTACTACATTTGTATATTTTGTGCCAAAGGTAAATCATCCAATAAATCTTATAAGATTGTTTGAAGAATTTCCAAATGACGTGCAGTTAGAAATATTATAGCACCGTGTAAATAGATTAACTATGAGGCTGAAATTCACTCGTTAGATCAACTTGTGCTGATGACCACGAAAAAAATATACACGATTTTGTCAATATCTGCAAATTTTTCATATCAATTAATGAAATTGTGAAAATCTGTTACATTTTCAATTGCAATAATACAAATCTTTGAAATTTTCAATTGCGGATGTCTAAATCTTTCAATTTTTGACTGAAAATGCCAAAATCTTTCATATTTTCACCAGCACTAGTCAAATCTGCCAACTACTAAGCATCAGCAGTGAAAATTGAACGGTTTTCAATTGTAACTGTATAAATCGTCATTTTTCTAAGAAAAACTGCCAAAATGTTTAAAGTTTTTAGCAAAGGTTGTGAAATTTGTATATTTTTTACTGCAATTGATAAAATTATCAACAGAAACTGCCCAATTTTGTCAATATTTATCAATTTGTTCGATCCAAAAGGAAACTTATGGAAATCTGTCAAATTTTTTACTTCAGCTGTCAATTTTTCATATCAATATTCGTAATTTTTCTAAGAAAAACAGCCAAATGTTTGAAGTTTTAAGCAAAAGTTATGAAAATCTGTACATTTTTGACTCCAGCTGTTAAATTATCAACAGAAACTGCCCAATTTTGTCAATATCTGTCAATTTGTTAGACCCAAAAGTAAAATTAAGAAAAACTCTGTAAAATTTTCAACTCCGGCTGACACGATTTTGTTAGTATCTGTTAATTTTCCATATCAATGGGTGAAATTATGAAAATTGGTCAATTTTCAACTGCAAATCAACTGCAAATTATCAATTGCGTATGTCTAAATCCTTCAATTTTTTGACCGAAAATGCCAAAATGTTTCATATTTTCACCAGCACTGGTCAAATCTGCCAACTACTAAGTATCAGCAGTGAAAATTAAACAGGTTTCGATTGTAACTGTTTAAGTCGTCATTTTTCTAAGAAAAACTGCCAAATGTTTAAAGTTTTAAGCAAAGGTTGTGAAAATCTGTACATTTTAACTCCAGCTCTCAAATTTTCAACTCCAGCTGTCAAATTTTTAATGTTACTGAACGATTTGTCATTATCTGTTAATTTTTCATATCAATGGGTGAAATTATGAAAATTGGTCAAATTTTCAACACCAGCTATCCAAATCTTTCAAATTATCCATTGCGTATGTTTAAATCCTTCAAATTTTTGACTGAACATGCCAAAGTCTTTCACATTTTCAACAGTTATTAGGCGCGAAATATAGTAGAATAATATGGAGCATCAAACAGTTGTGGGTAAATTAGTAGGTATGGGGTCACTCTGGCTGACCTTAAATGACCTCTACACAGTGACCTTGTATGGCCTCTAGGAGGGGGTCTTAATGCATCCGTCACAGGTATAAATATTTAGAATCTGAACTTGTCTCTTGGCTCAAGGTTCTCTAAAGCATCAGTTTCATCATCATTGATATGCCTCCTTCTGTATCTGCTTTTATTGTAATCAACATCAGAGAATTTTGTCTTTGCTTTTTTTCAAAATGATCGAACTTATTCCTAGAACCGTTAACAAAATCCGAAAGTGAAGCCTACAATTTCCTACATACATCTAAACTAATTTGTGGGACTTGTGTCTTGTGAAATTCATCCAGCAAATAACTCCACAAATCTAACATTACCTTAAATTCAAACTTCTCCATTTTATTCAAAATGTTTATGGCTTGATTTCTTGTTTCGCATTTCTCTGTAGTATCAATATGCAGCTGATGCAATGCAGAAATGATTCCATCATAACTATCTTGTAGCCATTGAATGTGCTTCCCATCTAGTCTTTGACAAAGACTTTGGAACTTTTAAATCAACTTTAAAGATTGACAATAGTAGCCAATCTATGTGTAGATGAAGAAAATAAATTATGTATTTCTTGAACAATTCCAAAAAAGTTTACTGCATCTAAACAACAGTCAACTGCTGATCTACCAATAAGATTCCGGGAATGACTAGCACATGGAATATACCTAGCATACTTGTTAATCTTCAATATTTTTTCTTGCATACCCTTGTATTTGGCAGACATATTTACAGCATTATTATATGACTTGCCTCGACACTTACTAAAATCTATTTTGCACTCATTTGTGAAGTCCGGATGTCCATTGGGACAAATAATGCCGCAGTATATTTAAGTATCTATAATAATTGCTCACTCGGACATTTTTTTTGGGGGGCCCCAAGAAAGCTATATCTTGTGTAGCTTGGGCCCAGTTGTATGATCGTGGTTCAGTTTTTGAGGATACCATTGTATTAACAACTGTATCCTAGGTAACTGAACCATGGTCGAGGTTTATCCACTATCATACACGTATACGTAAATCCTACACTGAGTCAAACAACGCAGGTTTCACATTCTTGGGAAACGTTGAGATGGTCCTTTATGCTCCACTGTGTGTAGATCATCGATTCGTATTAATTGCATGGAACAATGATGGAAGTACTAGAAGTGGTCCTGCAAACAAAAAAAAAATGTAATTGCCCCCCAAAGGAAGCCATAACTTAGCAACTACACTTCAATGCGAGAAACTGGCGTCCGGGAAGTCGTGGTCCTAATGGCGAAAATCCCATTCCTCGACCGTTTTCAGATTCTCGAAATTATTTCCGCAATTACGTCACGGACTTATTAATTAAATCATAAGCGGGCGCATTGTGCGCATGCAGAAAGTTGGCGGCAATTTGAAATAATTTATCATAGTTGGGGGCGGCGGCGGCTGTCGTGGAGTGAGAGAGAGAGATGGGCGAAAAAAGGCGAATAGTTTGTTTTGAGTGCGCGTACGTTGTTGGGCCGTAATTAATGGTTAAAGTTGGCAACCGTGGCGCAAGACTGCCGACTTAAGAGCTTTACAAGTTCACCGAGCACTACACCCACTTGAATAATTACCACGGATAACTTGGAGTTTTCAATCGCGGCGGGCCACGACTAGCTTCTTGCGGGGGCGGAAAAAAAACGGCGAAATGTGAGATGTCGGGTTAATTGAGTTACAATCTGCGGCGTTCCGCATGGAAATGTATTCTAATGGTATGCGCGAGTTAAAATTCATTTTTGTAACAGAATGCAAACATCCTATCCGGAAATATGTGGAGTTTGCGAGGGAGAGAAGCCCTCGCCCCGGCAAAGTTTTATTAATTCCGAAATCTCCTCATCTCCGTGAAGTATGGATCGTAATTGTCGCCGCCTCGCGCTCTTCCCAGTGATTCCGCCACAGTCGATTTCTTCCAGCAGGACGGGAGATATTAAATTATATCCTCCCATCCCGTGGGGGCGAGAATGGGAGAAAAAAGGAAGTTTTATCTGGAAACACGCGATATCTCGCGACATTTACCAGGCGCAATTAGCGGCCCGTGCTATTGATCCGCAACACGCGTCTTTTTTCAAACCAATGATTGATGTTTTATTAATTAGTTTCGAAATTAATAATTAATCACGGGGAAATGTGTCAGACTAGTTTGTATACAAAGTGGCTCATTGGTTCAGTGAAAGTACGTCACTCGTTCGCAGCCCGGAGAGTTCCATTGAACGCTTTCCCAATGGCTCTGATTATGTACTATTGAATGGAGATACCGAGTAAGGGAGAGTCTTTTGTATTGAACACAAAAATCCACAGATATAACCCATTACTATAGAGTCATTTCTATAGCGTACCGACGCTCTAGGCGCCGACACCAGCCAGTCATGTCGAGGCACTCGCCAAAGAACGTTAATTCAACTATATGTTGCCTGATTTCCACATCGATTTCCCACACTTCTCAGTGCATCAAGACGCAATAAACGGCAAAGTTTTCCGCAATTACCGTGAATTAATCAAAGTGCCTCACACCAGTGTTAACAACAAGTGCAACAATCATTGATGTATCTATTATTAATAAATTCCCGAGTGTTGTTTACTGCCTCCTTTGTATTTATTTTTATGTGTCGCGCTGCGCTTTAAATTCAGATGAGTTTCGATTGTAGCCGGAGATTAAGTTGGGAGGAAAGTCGTACCCCAAAATAAAACAATGTCACAATTTAAGTGCGCATAAACGAAAGGGCGGGAGGTCACGTGTCCTGACGTCAGCCGCTATTATCGACACGGTCTGCCCGTCAACTTATTCATGAGGTGTCTCAGCCAGGGCCAATATCGCCTCTGCATCTAATAATGTATGCTGTCCCCACGGCATTATGTGCCTTGACTGCGCAAAAATCGTTGCCGAAAGTGCACCGTCTAAGAAATAGGAGATGAAAAAAAAAATGGACGGCTTCACCCTCCTCGGCATTTTTTAATCTGAAAAATTCAGTGCTATAATGTGTGGATTTTCATTGCCTCAATTCTATAAGGGCAGAGGCGTATCCATAACAAACGGTACGCCACTGAATAAGATGACCCTTGTACCGTTTATTGTTTTATTCATTGCGAACTTATCCTCAATTGGACATCGCCAAAAGTATTTTTTTTAATATACATGGTGTTAACAAATGAGTGTATAATATTCTAGGGGGTACTTGTATGAACTACAATAAAAATAAAGTCTTGATAAACATATGTCTTCAAAGTAACAGTTTCGGAGATATGTATACACCCTGTATACAGAGTATCTTGGTTACCTTAAGAGAGATGAATTCCGTTAATTGGAGAAACGCTGCGTATTTTTATGCGATCAATAATATTAAGAGACATTTTTGTTTCTAATATATCGCAAACATCTGAAATTCGCAAATTTTCGTTTTATTATTTGATTCGAAAACCAATCATATGCATTTCTAACCATTAACCTTCTAAAACATTATTTAGAAAAATTCGATAAAACCTATTACGTTTGCTCGAACATTGAATTTTATATCTACACGCGCTTTTAATAAACAACATGTCTAGAATTATTAAATGAGGTAATCTCATGATATATAAGGTTTATTTATGTAGCTACACATTTAAATGAATTAAATAGGGAACTTATAAATTGTCAACCGTGATGTTATGTCTAACACTTCAAATCAAATAATAATAATAATAATAATAATAATAATAATAATAATAATAATAATAATAAAGAATATTTATTAGCAGAAAAGCTACATAATGTACAAAATATAAATATATACATGACAACTAACAACACAACAAGACAACAAAAAGAACAATGCAAAAAGCAAAGACACAAATAGTAAAATCAAATATTTTCCGAACATAGAGCGGGTCTACAATTTTATGAAAACACAGATCAAATTTAATTGGCGCAAGTTTTCTGCTGGTATGCAATCGATAATTTTCTTCAAAATCTACATAGTTCAAGCAATTTGAAGAAACATCAAAATTTATTTTACATCCAGACACAATGTCAATTGATATACTCAGTTAGGAGACAAGTTTGACCATTTTCTTCAATATTTACATATTTCGTGCAATTTGAAGAAACATCAACATTTATTTTACATCCAGACACAATGTCAATTCATAAATTCTGTTTGGAGACAATTTTGGAGATTTTCTTCAAGATTTACATATTTCAAGCAATTTGAAGAAACACAAAAATGTATTTTAATCTTTAATCTTTATTTTGACAGGGCATCACATTGTCAATACAATTCCACTATATATTATTAAATGAGGCAAACTCATGATACATATGGTTTATTTATGTAGGTACCTACACATTTAAATGAATTAAATAGGGAACTTATAAATGTTCAAGTGATGTTAAGTTTAACACTTCACATCAAAATTTTGAAATCAAATATTTTCCGAACATCAATCTACAATTTTATGGAAACACAGATCAAATTTAATTGACGTAAGTTTTCTGCTGGTATGCAATCAATAATTTTCTTCAAAATTTACATACTTCAAGCAATTTGAAGAAACAAACGTTTATTTTACATCCAGACACAGTGTCTGGATTGATAAACTCAGTTTGGAGACAATTTTGAAGATTTTCTTCAAGATTTACATATTTCATGCAATTTGAAGAAACATAAAACATAATCTTAAACTTTTTTTCTTTAATCTTTATTTTGACATGGCATCACATTGTCAACATAATTCCTTTACATATTAAAAATACACAATTACAAATACAAATATATGCATATTTACATCCAGATACAATATCAATTTATAAACTCAATTTGGATATTTTCGAATTTAAAGGATTTAGAAATACAATTAATCGATATGGAAAATGGATATGCAAAGACCTAAGAGATTTTCGAATTTAAACGATTTGCAAATACATTTAATCGATTGGAAAATGGATATGAAAAGACTTCAGAAAGAGATGAAATTGAAAATGCTTGGGCGTAGGTACGTAAATTGAAGAGGATATATTGATAGAGTCCTTGCCAGATAAGTCACTTTTCACATAAACCAAAGTCCCTCCTCTGTCGAACTGGTCAACAGAAATTCAAATGCATTTCATGGAGCATTGTAGTTTATTGATGTACGATAGTGAGTTTAAATCTCTATTTCATCCTAATATGAGGTATGATGGTGAACTAACTCGTACAGCTCTACTACTACGTATATTCAGATATGCCATAAAGCAATTGGTCACCATAATTTTATAGTCCATGCCAGATAACATGTCACTTTTCACATAAAAGCGAAGTCCCTCCTCTGTTATGACGGACTGGACAACGGAAATGCAGGTGCATCTTTTGGAGCATTTTAGTTTATTGAGGTACGATAGTGAGCTTAAATCTCTATTTCATCCTAATATGAGGTATGTTGGTGAACCCGTAGAGCTCTACTACTACGTATATTCAGATATGCCATAAAGTAATTCGTCATTATATTGCTATAGTCCATGCCAGATAACGTGCCACTTTTCACATAAAACCGATGTCCCTCCTCTGTAATGTCGGACTAGACAACATAAATGCAGGTGCATATCTTGGAGCATCCTAGTTTATTGCGGTGTGATAGTCAGCTTAAAGTCACTGAGTAATGCTGTTGCTTATTCCAAAGCACTTAATTTCTTAGGGAATTTCAGTGGATGGGATTTAGGTTTTATGTGAAAAGTGACATCTGATCTGGCATGGACTATATCTTTGGGTTCCTCAGGGGTTCACATCTTGTGAATAGGGGGCTGGCAATCCCGAGGTACCCTAGCTGGTTTCTCACTTTATTTCAAGTCTTGGTGTGAGATTCCTTCTATCTTCCAGCTAATGGATCAAATGAATATATTTATCGTTTATGTCTTTATGGCCCAAAACAGCTACCGCGGTTTTGGGATGCATTCGCATTTATCCAATTCCACAAATAGGAGGATTTCTGTTTTATATGAAAAGTGATAATCAGGTGCGTTCAATGAGCATTCTCATTGGTCCAACTCTGGTAGTGGCGGGATTTCAGTTTTATGTAAAAAGTGATATCTTATCTGGCATGCACTATAACTTGTATTTCTGGCAGTTTTAGTTAAAAAAAAACAATATCCACCATATATTATCAATATATCAATCAATTTTCTTGTCAATTATCAATTTTCTCCTTCCCTTATGACCAATGATTGTTTCGGTAATAATTTCAAAAAGACTGATGAATCTAGTACGACGTGTACATTATTAAAAATTAGTACCTTATTTAAAATGACTAAATGTGTTATATATATAAATATTTTGGCATCCAATGTACAACAGTAAAAAACTCATTAAATGCTATCATTTTGCACAGTTTTTTTATCAAAACTTCGCGGATTTTGACAGTTACAATAGAAAATATGATGAATATTGACTGCTGCAGTTGATGACATAATAAATGACAAATTTTGACAGTTCCAGTTGAATGTATTAAAGATTTTAACAGTTACAGTTAAGCATATGACATATTTTGACCCTTGACTGCTACAATTGAAAATATGTCAAATTTTGTCAGTGTCTGTTGAAAATTTACCCAATTTTGACAGTTACGGTTGAAAATATGACACACATTGACAATTCAATTGAAAATGCGACAAATTTTGAAAGTTTCAGTTATAAATATGACGAGTTTGGATAGTCTGCGTTGAAAATTTAACCTATTTTGATAGTTACCGTTGAAAATATGACACACTTTGAGTTTTGGCAGTCACTGTTGAAAATTTAATCTGTTTAGACAGTTACGGTTGAAAATATTATACACTTTGACAATTCAATTGGAAATTTGACAAATTTTGAAAGTTACAGTTGTAAATATAACGAATTATAGCAGTTACAGTTAAAAATATGCCAAATATCGACAGCTCCAGTTGAAAATAGAACACATTTCATCAGTTTCAGTTGAAAATATGATAAATTTTGTTAATCATTGTTGAAAATTTGAGCTTCTTTGACAGTTAAGGTTAAAAATATGACACACATTGATAATTTAATTGGAATGCAACATATATTGAAAGTTACAGTTGTAAATATGACGAATTATGGTAGTTGCTGTTGAAAATTTGACCAATTTTGACAGTTACGGTTGAAAATATGACACACATTGATAATTCAATTGAAAATACGACAAATTTTGAAAGTTTCAGTTCTAAATATGACGAGTTTGGATAGTCACTGTTGAAAATTTGATCTGTTTAGACAGTTACGGTTGAAAATATTACACACTTTGACAATTCAATTGGAAATTCGACAAATTTTGAAAGTTACAGTTGTAAATATTACGAATTATAGCAGTTACAGTTAAAAATATGAAAAATATCGACAGCTACAGTTAAAAATAGAACACATTTGATCAGTTGCAGTTGAAAATGTGACAAATTTTGTTAATCATTGTTGAAAATTTGACCTATTTTGACAGTTAAGGTTAAAAATATGACACACCTTGATAATTCAATTAGAAATGCAACATATATTGAAAGTTACAGTTGTAAATATGACGAATTATGGCAGTTACAGTTAAAAATATGACAAATATCGACAGTTACAGTTAAAAATAGAACAAATGTTATCAGTTACTGTTGAAAATTTGACCAATTTTGACAGTTACGGTTGAAAATATGACACACGTTGACAATTCAATTGGAAAAGCTGCTCCTTTGTTATTCATTATTCTTATCATATCAGAAATGATAATATCCCATGATATACCCATAATTTGTATTATCTATGTATAATAATAGTTGTACAGTGGATGTATGCGTGCATATTATTTGACTCGATAATGCATCTAAATTAATTATTTCAAACATACTGAAATATTAAAGCAATTCACAATGCATTTAAATCTGATAGGAGAATTTGTTTTTTAGTTGGTGGTAGTTCTTCGTGAAAAGAAATATGTTAGTTATATATTTAAATAGCTTCAAATAGGACCGCTGAAGGTCATTTCTATCTGTTCCTAGTAATGGCGCACGAAACAAACATGCAGTTATTGAAGCCACTACATATTATTTGCCAATATTTGGCAATTTTACCAAACTTTAATGTGAGTAATGTAGAACCTATCAAATACAGTTTCGTTTACCCTGCTTTGGCTGTATTAGGAATTTTTGCTGGTTTTAGTTATGTGGTATACGGAGGAATTATATTTTACCAAATGATAGACTTTGAGCTAAGTACAACGACAGTTATAGATTATGCTTCGATCTTATTAGTAACGTTTAGTAATTTTGCATCAATTATTGATTTTAATTTCAATAAAAGAGATCGAATTATAAAATTTCTTAAAAGTATCCATGCTGTTGATAAGAATTATCAATTAATGGCTATACAGAATACTTCAAACCAAACTCGCTTTCTCATTGAATTTGTTACTGCACATGTGTATTTTGCAGCGGCTGTATTTTACAACGTTTATATGTGGTGCCTTGAAGTTGGTGTTTTTCTAGGGTTGTCGCTTGCAGCTCAGTTCATGCAGGTTTACTCTTTATTTCTTTTAATAGGTATATTACGTTATTACGCACTTGCCTTAAAAAATAGATTCAATACGTTAAATCATGCTATTAAAGACTTATTGGCAGTTACTAAGTACAAGAAACAATTCGTCGACAGTTATGAATTACGTACCTCACTCAAGAAAATTAAACAAACTTATGGATTTCTGGTTACCGCATTCGATGAGTATAATGAAATATTTGGAATACATTTCGCACTTTTATACATGTACACTTTATTAACGTTGTTGTGGCCAATAAATATTGCAATTCTCAAAATACATGGAAAGGGTGAAGAATCTTTCGTTATTGCATTTTTAATCACAAACATACTGTGCACAATTTTGTATCTTGTAAGTGATTTATTATAAAGTCGGCACAGTTTCCGTATGTAATTAATTAATTTTAGATCATCACAACTACCGTATTTCATACATGCCAGGCAGTCTCAGATGAAGCATCTTCCGTACCTATTAACTGCTTTGTAATAATACATAAATTGCCAACTAACGAAGGGAATATTTATTTGAGAAATGAACTTCGAGAATTTGCTGTGGAATCTAGTCTTAAAAAAATTCAAGTTACAGCATCTGACTTATTTGAAATTGATAAAAGTACTATTTTTCTCTTACTGGGGTCACTAAGTACATACACTGTAATTTTAATTCAGTTCAATTAATATTGCAGCCCGTAAGTATGCCACATTTGAAACATGTCACATTTAGCATAACATGATTAATTAGTAGTTTTAGAAATCGACGCAGAAGACACGTTGTCAAAATACATAATTTTGATTTTGAACACTGGCGACTTTTATTTCGTGATACATTATGTATAAATAAATAATAAGGTTTGATAATGACTGCCTGTTCGGTCGAAACTATAGTCACCATGAGATAATAAAATGTGATACCAATGAAGTTTATATTGCATTATTTATTTATATATAATTTCAAATTTATTGTGTATAGATTAAAGAATTTTTATAGAATTTCTCCGTAAATGTGTTTATCCTATCATCAACTATTATGATATATTTATATTAAATATTTAATGATAATTATTAAGAACATGATATTACAATAACAATACTTTAGTTTCTCATAATACATTAGTTAGGAACTCATAATACTTTAGATACAAAATCATAATACGCTAGATATAGAAATTTGAATGAACAATTTATTTACAATTTTGAAAGTTAAAAGGTACTACTTGAAACCCTGTATCAAGGGAAACTCCCCCATCCCTCCTATTATGGATTAGTGGAATAGTTCTAGGGTCCGGGGCGCCTCTGTAGGCAACCTACCAACCATTGTCGTGCGTCAAAATTATAACGTTACGTTACAAGGTTTTCTTCGTCATTATCTCAGTAACCATTGAGAATTAGACATAAGTATATTATTATTTTATACTCCAAATTACATAACTAAACAAAGCTTAAAGTTATGTCTACTCCTTTTAAATCAACCTGTATATTACATAAGAAAATGAAATTTTTCAAAAATTAGTACTTATGAAATCTAATATTACTATTAAGGAATTGTACGATTGTACATTTTATAGATTTTCACAACTAAAGCATAGAACTTGGTAGATTTTGTCAGTTTTTACTGAAGTTTTTACAACTTTTGATGGCAGACGTAGAAAATTTGACAGATTTTGTTTGTCAGCGTAGTAAATGTGACCATCTTTCACAAGTTCACAACAAATTTGACGAATTTTGATAAATGTACTGGAAATTAACAACATGCGTTCGCAATAATCTCGACTTCTATTATAATTTTCAAGGTAACAATATTTTCTTTCACTACGTAAATGGAAGTCAATTTTTTGTTATACAAATAACCATTGAACTATACTTTGATAAAAATTGAAATATATTGTAATGTATGTATTGTAATATTGTAAATTTGAAATATCTATATTTTCTAAATTATAGAGAAAAAATAGATGAGTCATAATGCACCTGGTTATCGATTTTTTTTAATAGGTTTAATCTAAATATTGTTTTAATATCTAAACTTCGAAATTTAATAAATTCTCTTGAGTAGTTTTTGACTAAACATTTCCATTACTTGTCACAGCAGTAACAGGACCACCAGTCAGTGCTGCCACGTCTAACTATTTTTTTATTAATTCCACAATTTTTCATTATTAAAGTTCCCGGTATAGAAATTCAAAAATATCAAATTGTGACATCACAGTAACATGCAATTTCACTGTTATTAAATGACATTAGATTTTTTAATAAAAAAAAAAAATAAACATGGTTTTGGCCCAAACCTTTCAAACTTTTGGCCAAAACCGTTTCATTAATTTCATAACGTTTTAAAAGTTTCATTAATCGTCAAAAATAAATTCATTTTCATGTTATTTGTCAATAATAAAAAATCTCAAATATTGACGTACAATTTCATAGTGATTAAATTATTTGGATTTTTTTATATTATTGAGAATTTTTACAAAAAAATTATGGCAAAACATTGAGTTTTTTTCCGGCTTCAAAACCAATTTTATGCTCATTTAATTCATTCGTTTTGGGATTTAAAATATAAAATTGATTTTATTTAACGGGGAATTTGATATTGTGGAATAATTGTCACAAAAGAAGAAAATGTCATTTGTTGAAGACTATTTTGTCATGAAATTGATGATTATCAATGCAATTGGTTAAAAAATGCCAGTTAATAAGTCTGTTTATATCCTGGTAAGTGTTTTTTCGATAGTATCGACAGCTACAGTTGAAAATGGATCAATTTTTGTCAGTTACTGTTGAAAATGTTGCCAAGTTTGACAGTTGCGGTTGGAAATATGACACAATATGCCTATTTAATTGGAAATACGAAGTAATTTTAAAGTTTTAGTTGAAAATATGAGAAATTTTGTCAGTTACTGTTTAAATTTTGACATATTTTGATAGTTAACGTGGTAATTATGACATACTTTGACAATTGAAATGGAAATGCGACAACTTTTGAAAGTAAAAGTTGTAAATATGGCGAATTATGACAGTTTCAGTTAAAAATATGACAAATATAGACACCTACAATTAAAAATAGAACAAATATTGCCAGTTACTGTTGAAAAGTTGACAATTTTGACAGTTATGGTTAAAAATGTGTCACACATTGATAATTCAATTGGAAATACTACGAAATTTGGAAGTTACAATTGTTAATATGACACATTTTGACAGTTAAGATTGAAAATATGACACACTTTGACAATTCAATTGGAAATGCGACAAATTTTGAAAGTTACAGTTGTAAATATGACGAATTATGGTAGTTACTGTTGAAAATTTGACCAATTTTGACAGTTACGATTGAAAATATGACCCACATTGATAATTCAATTGAAAACACTACAAATTTTGAAAGTTTCGGTTATAAATATGACGAGTTTGGATAGTCACTGTTAAAAATTGAACCTATTTTGATAGTTACCGTTGAAAATATGACACAATTTGAGTTTTGACAGTCACTGTTGAAAATTTGATCTATTTAGACAGTTACGATTGAAAATATTACACACTTTGACAATTAAATTGGAAATTCGACAAAGTTTGAAAGTTACAGTTGTAAATATGACGAATTAGAGCAGTTACAGTTAAAAATATGGCAAATATCGACAGCTACAGTTGAAAATAGAACACATTTTATCAGTTGCAGTTGAAAATATTACAAATTTTGTTAATCATTGTTGACTATTTGACCTATTTTGACAGTTAAGGTTAAACATATGACACACCTTGATAATTCAATTGGAAATGCGTCATATATTGAAAGTTGCAGTTGTAAATATGACGAATGATGGCAGTTACAGTTAAAAATATGACAAATATCTACAGCTACAGTTAAAAATAGTACAAATTTTATCAGTTACTGTTGAACATTTGTCCAATTTTGACAGTTACGGTTGAAAATAACACACACATTGACAATTCAATTGGAAAAGTTGCCCCTTTGTCACTCATTATTCTTATCATATCAGAAATAATAATATCCCATGATATACCTATAATTTATATTATATATGTATAATAATTGTTGTATAGTGGATATATGCGTGCAATTTATTTGACTCGATAATGCTTCTAAATTAATTATTTCAAACATACTGAAATATAGCAATTCACAACAAATTTAAATCTGATAGGAGAATTTGTTTTTTAGTTCGTGGTAGTTGTTAGTAAAAGGAAATATCTTAGTTATATATTTAAATAGATTCAAGTAGGACCCCTGAATATCATTTCTATTTGTTCCTAGTAATGGCTATGAACAGCTATGAAACAAACATGCATTTATTGAAACCAGTACATATTATATGCCAATATTTGGCAATTTTACCAAACTTTAATGTGAGTAATGTAGAACCTATCAAATACAGTTTCGTTTACCCTGCTTTGGCTGTATTAGGAATTTTTGCTGGTTTTAGTTATGTGGTATACGGAGGAATTATATTTTACCAAATGATAGACTTTGAGCTAAGTACAACGACAGTTATAGATTATGCTTCGATGTTATTATTAACGTTTAGTAATTTTGCATCAATTATTGATTTTAATTTTATTAAAAGAAATCGAATTATAAAATTTCTTAAAAGTATCCATGCTGTTGATAAGAATTATCAATTAATGGCTATACAGAATACTTCAAACCAAATTCGCATTCTCATTGAATTTGTCACTGCACATGTGTATTTTGCAGCGGCTGTATTTTACAACGTTTATATGTGGTGCCTTGAAGTTGGCGTTTTTCTAGGGTTGTCACTTGCAGCTCATTACATGCAGGTTTACTCTTTATTTCTTTTAATAGGTATATTGCGTTATTACGCATTAGCTTTAAATTATAGATTCAATACGCTAAATCATGCAATTAAAGAATTATTGGCAGTTACTAAGAGTAAGAAACAATTCGTCGATAGTTATGAATTACGTGCCTCACTCAAGAAAATTAAAGAAACTTATGGATTATTGGTTACGGCATTCGATGAGTATAATGAAATATTTGGAATACATTTCGCACTTTTATACATGTACACTTTATTAACGTTGATGAGGCCAATAAATATTGCAATTCTCGAAATACATGGAGAGATTGAAGAACCTATCGTTATTGCATTTTTAATCACAAACATACTGTGCACAATTTTGTATCTTGTAAGTGATTTATTATAAAGTCGGCATAGTTTCCGTATGTAATTAATTAATTTTAGATAATCACAACTGGCGTATTTCATACATGCCAGGCAGTCTCAGATGAAGCATCTTCAGTACCTATTAACTGCTTTGTAATAATACATAAATTGCCCGACAACGAACGGAATATTTATTTGCGAAATGAACTTCGAGAATTTGCTGTGGAATCTAGTCTTAAAAAAATTCAAGTTACAGCATCTGACTTATTTGAAATTGATAATAGTACTATTTTTCTCTTACTAGGGTCACTTAGTACCTACGCTGTAATTTTAATTCAGTCCAACTAATATTGCAGCCCGTAAGTATGCCACATTTGAAACATGTCACATTTAGCGTAACATGATTAATTAATAGTTTTAGAAATGTACGACTCGTGTTAGCGGAGACGCAGAAAATACATTGTCAAAATATATAATTTTGATTTTGAACACTGGAGACTTTTATTTCGTGATACATTATGTATATAATGTAATATTTAAAATTCAAGCCTGTTTTCCTAATTTTGTTTTAACTGACGTTGTTTTGAATAGTAACTAGATGCATTCTGCACATTGAAATAATAATTTAATAGTTTTACTTTAAAGCACTTTTGCTCAATTTTTTTCAAATGTTACATATTGAAAATGTCATGTTGTTGAAAACAAAATAAAAAGTACAATCAAAATCAATAATAAAAAATATAGGTCATTTAAAAAAATGGCTCTGACGTCATAACTTCAAAACGGTGAGAGATGTAAAAATGAAAATGGTCTCAAAATATTTGTTTGAAAAAAAAATCATTTTGACCTGATGAAGCATTTTTCAAAAATATATACAGGGGAAAAAATAAAGCCAGGTCTTAATACTTTATGCGCTCTCTGTATAGCGCTTTTTACTAAGTTTTATGGTTATCTGGTACTCGCAATTCATATGTAATCAAATCTGGACACCGATGCGGATTGTGGCCACCTCCGCACCTTAAATTTGCGAGGCTGGAAGTGTTGTTTATTTGGTGTCTCTGGCTCGCATATATGCATGGGCTCATACAGGAGGTGTTTACACGTTCCGTCGCAGCGTCTCTCCGGCCATTTAGCCGTTTATAAAATTATAAGTCGCTTATTTATCTCCCATTGTGCTTTCAGAGGAAATTATTATTATATTGGATTATCACCCGTCATTATTCTTTTGTTAATGCCAATTGTCGCTTATGTAGATAGTTACTGCTTAGTAGTCGGCCGTAATTTATAGCTGTGCAGGGATAATTTCCGTCGGTCCTCGGAAAAAATAAAACAACCAAACGAACGGGAGCAGTAAACGGCGAAGCGCCGCAGTGCATATATCAAGTAATAAAGTCTATAAATCGAATACCCCCGAAAACAATTACAGTCGCAGTTAAACAGATAACAGATGGCAGCGTTGGCGCAATGTTGTGGAACTTGATTAGCTACTAATGAATTGTGTTGGCAATGGGAACAATTGGATTAAAGCTCGCTACCCCGAGACACTCAATGTGTTTTTCGATTCAATTATGGCGCGAGAGGAATTTTAACAGGGGCGGGTGGCGGCGGTGCGGCTCCAGATAAGGGGTATTGAGTTTTTTTCCAGGGGATCCCAGAGAGCTGGGGTGGTCCCCCGGCTGACGGCTGAGGAATGAAGATTGAGGTGTGCATTTTGGAATTTAGAACGATTAAGGCGGCGGCTGTGGGCGCGTATGTGCGCCCAAATTAAATCACAGTCCGGACGTGTTTTATTTCGCAAATCCAATCTCGGGACCCGCACTTAAAAGGGCCGGACCTGGGTCCGATGGTCCTCTCCGAGGGCCGCATTAAATTTGCCACGCTTTTATCTCCTCCGTCCGCTCATCGATTTTTTGCGAACTGGAAATGTAACTTTAAAATGTTTGTATTGTGAATGTTGTATCAACACGGCTATTAGGGGTGGGTTTAAAGCCCCGGGCCATGATTTCGACCCCTAATGGATGACACTAGTGTTTTTTTATTAAAACATTTGTCGCGTTCTCACGATGTTAATACACCGCACACGTCTTGATAGATTTCGGCGTGTCAATATTCTAACGATCAAAGTAATTTATTACTTTCCATGGCTCTGAAGAGATTCGTTTAGGGGACGCTAAAATCTATTAAAAATTGCTCAAGCATAACAAACTCAACTGTTCTTGGAATATTAACAGGTTTCATAATGGCACGTTACGAGTGACACTCAAATGCACAGGGTGCAAATGTTGATGTTTTTATAAGGGATATCGGTAACTAAAAGAGATAGAGAAAATCGGATGACGTATCCTCGATCTCTTTTTTCAAGACTGAATCTCTCTTTTCGAGACAACTCAATGGCGAAAATCAAAATTGGCTATTTTTTGTTTTCGAGTTTTCGCCAAAAACTCATGGAAATAATATAAAATTCTAAGTAATTGATGAAATGTTGGAAATATCTTAGAAATGTTGACAGAAATAAATAAAAATTTGACTGTGATGATTCAAAATTTGGCTGGTTTCATTAATCAACACAATTCACCAAATATTATTAACAATTTGATAGTAATTATTGCTAACTTTGACAGAATTATTTCACAGAAATAGTTTCCATCAAAATTTCAATTATTCTATCAAATTTTTTAAAATAACTGACAAAATTTTGCCGTCATCTAACTCTAAGATAAGGTACAACGTTCAATCTGTTGAAAAAAACATATTTTTTTATTGAAAATTTGACAGTGATCAATGCAATTTTTGACAGAATGATCGAAATTTTCATAGAATTAAATAAATATTCGATAGTAATAGTTGAAATGTTAGAAAAAACTTCGAAATATTGACAGAAACATTGGAAAATTTGACAGTAATGAGTCAACATTTTTTCTGTTTTCACGAAATAACACTATTCACCAAATATCATTGACAATTTGATAGTCATTATTGCTACTTTTGACAGAATGATTGAAATTTTGAATGATTGAATGAGGAAAATTCAATAATTCTGTCAACAATTGCGATGATTGCTGTAAAAGTTACAAAGATTATTGTGTATTTCTATGTACTATTGTCTATTCAATGTTCTATGGTTTATATTGCATATAAATTATGTTTACCGTATATAAACCGAAGGCCAAAGCCAACTACGACTTCTTTTACAAAAAAACACATCTTTGAATTGCATCTTGTTTATTAACGAATATATCAAATTTCTGTAAAACTCATTCAATTCAACGTAAAAAAGTGCCTTAAGAACATGCAACCATTATCTTAATAAAATGATAAATAAATGAAATATTGATAAAAATCGAAAATGGAAAATACTATCAAATTTTTAAGTATTTCTGTCAACACTTCATTCAACATTCAACCATTATTGATTTTTGTAAATTATTTCTGTAAAGTTTAAAAAAATCTGTCATAAGTTGCAATAATTACCATCAAATTCTCCATGATATTTGGTGAATTGTGTTAATTCATGAAAATTTGAGTCATCACTGTCACATTTTCATTCATTTTTTTTCAACATTTCAAAGATTTTTTCAACATTTCAATTATTATTGTCAAATTTTTAATTATTTCAGTAAAATTTAAAAAAAGTGCTACGACTTCTATGCAATTTATTGTGATTTTTGCGAAGTGTTGTTAATTAATGTAATCTGTAAAATTTCAATTACCACTGTCGAATTTTTATTTATTTCTGTCAACCTTTCGAATATTTCTCCCACATTTTAATTATTACTTACAATTTTTTTTATTATATCTATGAATGTCAATAATTCTGACAATATAGCAATGATTTATGTCAGAAATTCAGTAAATTTAATTCTTAATTGGCGTAATCTGTAAAATTTTTAATCATAACTGTAAATTTTTCAAGTATTTCTGTCAGCAGTTCAACTATATTTCCAACATTTCAATTATTATTGATTTTGTTAAAACTATTTCAATGAAATTTTAAAAATTCTGTTAAAAATTGCAATGATTTCTGCCATAATGTTAGTGATTCTTAGTGAACTAATATAATTTTTGTAATCTGCCAAATTTTCATCCATCACTGTTGAATTTTCATTTATTCTTGTCAACATTTCGAAGATTTCTTCAACATTACAACGTATTACTGCCAAAAGTAGCAATAATTACTATCAAAATGTCAATGATATCTGGAGAATTGTGTTAATTCATGAAGTTTTGAGTCATCACTGTCAAATTTTTATTTATTTCTGTCAACATTTCCAAGATTTTCCAAACATTTCAATTATTATTGACAAATTATTAATTTTTTATGTGAAAAGTTAAATCATTCTGTCAAAAATTGCAATGATCACTGTCAGAGTTTCAATAAAAAGTTTTGTTTTGTACGGTTGTGTCGAAATGTCAACATATCATTTAACAATCAACAATGTAACATTCAAAACAAACGTTGAAAATGTCACTTTACAGCACTACAAATTTCAAATTCAAATTTTCAAATATCTTGCCATACTCTAAGAATAGAAAAGTTTGTTATCAATAGATTTTAATATATCTACGTTATCTTCAAGGTGAAATGTGCTTCTCAACATTGAGTACATAGACCATAGTGTGGTCTATTTACCTTCACTTTTTTTCTCAGTACACCAATTGACAAATAGAAGCTTTTCTTTATTATACCTGTCTTTCGATTTTCGTGGGAGAAGATCAGAAGTGATTCTATTTGCTTCAGTTACAATTTCCAAAGGAATGTCTTCGCTGGCACTGCTAGTAGATTCCATAACTATGCTAAGCTGGCAAAAACTAATGAAGCGGTCGGGCGTAGGTTTAACTTATCACAGAAACTGTTATTTTATAAAATAAACAAAATATTTTCCATTTACATAACAATCGTTTAGGAACTTAATCCATTTGAGATTCGTTATTTGATTTAACATAATTATAATGATAAACGTCACGTTGACATTTATTTTTTGAAACATTTAAATAACATTTACGATTATACTCGCTAGCTCGTGCTCCAACTTTCATACACGTTTTGCAATGAATCCCTTGCCACACTTATATCACAATGTACTATTTACTGATTAAACGTTGTACCTTATCTTAGGGTTAAATAATGGAAATTCAGTAAAATTTGGCATTAAACAATTGGCATTAAAGTAAAAACAAAAATGATGTATTTCTGCCCAATTCTAAGGTATTTCTGTGAAAATTTCAATCATTCTGTCAAAAGAGGAATAATGACTATCAAATTGTCAATAATATTTGGTGAATAGTGTTATTTCGTGAAATCAGCAAAATTTTGATTCATTACTGTCAAATTTTCATTTGTTTCTGTCAATATTTCGAAGTTTTTTGTAACATTTCAACTATTACTTTCGAGTTTTTATTTAATTCTATGAACATTTCGATCATTCTGTTAAGAATTGTATTTATCATTGTCAAATTTTCAATAAAAAAAAGTGTTTTAACAGATTGAACCTTATCGTAGAGTTAGACGACGGCAATTGAGTGAAATTTTGTCAGTTATCTTTGAAAATTTGATAGAATAATTGAAATTATGATGGAAACCATTTCTGTGAAATAATTCTGTCAAAGGTAGCAATAATTACTATCAAATTGTTAATAATATTTGGTGAATTGTGTCGAATTTCCATTTATTTCTGTCAACATTTCGGAGAATGTTTTTACATTACAATGTATTTCTGTCGAATTTTGAGATATTTCTGTGAAATTCTGTCAAAAGTAGCAATAATTACCATCAAATTATCAATGATATTTAGTGAATTTTGTTAATTCATGAAAATTTGAGTCTTCATTGTCAAATTTTTATTTATTTCTGTCAACATTTCTAAGATATTTCAAACATTTCATCAATTACTGTAGAATTTTATATTATTTCCGAGAGTTTTTGGCGATAACTCGAAAACAAAAGACGATAGCCAATTCTCACCATTGAGTTGTCTTGAAAAGAGAGATTCAGTCTTCAAAAAAGAGATCGAAGATACGTCATCCGATTTTCTCTATCTCTTCTACTTACCGAGATCCTCTATAGAAACATCCAAATTGGGCCATCCTGTATATATAGCCAGAGCAAAAATATCTAGATCCTAGCAAGCACACGGGCGTACAAACTAGCGAACTCAATAGTACTCAATGGGACAGTAGATGAGAGAATTTGTGTAATATATGGACGCGAGACCACTGAAAGCGTGAAGCTACCAGCGACCGCCTAGCTCGCCCACCCTAAAGTTCGATTTACAATAGCCTAGCGTCGAATTGCACGGTTTATACATTAAAAACCGCTTCAGACTAACTCTTTGAAGCACAGTTAAACTTTAAATAAGATAAAAGAGACGTCCATCTAGACAACGCCGACGGTCATATTTTATTATTTTCGTATATAACACTCGCCGATTAACACGTTGTATAGCACGTTAAACATCAGATGTCTTAAGTTTTGTTGCTCTGCACGTGAAACACTAACGATCAGATCATCGTTTTCCCCCTATTCCCCATTCTTCTCGGTTTTTGGTGGAGTTGCTTGCCGTGCCACATGTGTCAGGCGCAGTGGCCCTAATCAAATCAAGATCTAGACAAACACGTCGGAACCACAAATATAATAAACCGAACAATATGAAATCAACCAAATCATATCCGGTATAATTACGTAGGAGGAAGGCCGTTGGGGGTGGCGTGTGATAAGTCGATTGACCTGACGTCTGTCGGCTTGCGCGGAGGGCCACACACCAGCCCGCAATGCCGACCCACTTCATTTGGTATTCTAATTGCAGCCAGCCACCCTCCAATTGAATCAGTCCGTCAATGATATTAAATAAACGTTTTGCTTGCTTATCGAGTTTACTGTGAGCATGTGTACGGGGGCGGTGTGTGCGCATGTTGGAAACTTTCGCTGAACTTCGACGGTGTTTAACAGGAATGTCGAAAACATTTCACATAAGTCTGAGGCTCTATTAGCAACAAACTGGTCTGCAATCAGATTTTCAAGCACATTTTGTCAAATGGAAACAAAATTCATTTTTTTACATTTATTTGTCTTCAAACATTTAATTCTTCGAAGTGTCGTCTCCTACACGGAGGTTATGTATCAATCATCATTATCATGAAATCAGTATAATTCCTTTTACCCAGCTGCTCCGGACCTAGCCAGCAGAGTGACTATATTTTACTAAGTTAAACTAAAATCTTCTTTTTTGGCATTCATTGTCCATCAAAGCAGTTATAGGCAATATCAGTTGATATTATTGACGTTAGCTACTTACATTTGAAGCTACGAACCGAAAGTTTGCTAAGTTTTAACTCACTCAAAGGAGCTATTAACGCACTAAAATAAGTGTGACAATAGCTATATTGCAACACACATAGAGTGTGTTTGCAATTGAACTCTATTGCAAACACACATGATACACCAGAAACACCATATCATGAAGAATACTCAAATAAGGAGTGTAATCAACAATTTTACTCAGACACTATAGTCCATGCCAAGTAATCAGATGTATTGCGTATCAAAAAAACGTTACAGTAAACGTGTATGTTACTTGACAGCATCGCATTCAAATGTCAGATGCATTTATGATATGAAGGCATGGCAGAGGATGGACTTCGGTTTTATGTGAAAAGTGACATGTTATCTGGCATGGACTATAAAATTATGGTAACGAATTGCTTTTTGGCATATCTGAATATACGTAGTAGTAGAGCTGTGCGGGTTCACCAACATACCTCATATTAGGATGAAATAGATATTCATAATAATATTGGGGAATAATGGCTATCTATTGGTATTTAGTATAATACAATGTATTATAAGTAATTATTATAAATCACAATACTTCTTAAAAAGTATCTGCATATATTGCATGATAATTTAATTTATATGAAGCAGCACACTAAAAATCAGCACAAATTAAAATAAATTTGAAAATATAGTTATTTATAAGAATCAGAAAAAAATGCGTACCTTTCCATTTAACTTTCAAAGGTACATAAAACTCGTAGGTACATAAAAAAACAGTGGTTTAATTTCCTAAAATAAAAAGTCTTCAATTCGACGCAGTATTGACAATTATATATTCATGTGTATGACAACTATACTTGTATGTACCTAATTTTGAGTAATTCGAATAAAATTAGGCAGTAATCTGTGAAATATTTGAAGAATTAAGCTTTGGCAATGTACCTTTACAATTTTTACAATAATCATTGCAATGTTGATAGTAAAAATTGAAATTCTGACACTAAAAACTACAACTTTAGGAGTAATACTGAAATTTGAGCAGTTATAACTTATTTTTTTCAAAAATATTTAAATTTTCTAGTAATCTATGCAACTTTGATACTAATAACTGATATTTTACTATATATCTCAGTAATCTTTGACATTTTGATAGAATTCAAAGTTTGGTGAATTATCGTGACAATTTTAACACGAATAATTAAAAATTTGATAGTGAAATGTGAAAATATATCTATAATAATCTATAAAATTTGCCAGTCATCTTAGAAATTTTGATAGAATTGAAGCTTTGACAGTTTATCAATGCAATTGTTGCCTAATAATTACAATGTTGAAATCAATACATGAAATTTTATTACCTAAAACTATGTTAAACTTTTACAGTAATATACGAAATTTTGACAGTAATAACTTGAAGTTCCAGTACAATTTAAGCTTTGATAGTGTATCATTGCAATTTTGAAATTCATTATTACAATTATGAGTATATGAAATACTTGAAATTATGACTTTTAAAACTAAAACTTTAGGAGTAATGTATGAAAATTTGGCAGTTATAACTTAATTTTTTCAAAAAAATCTAAATTTCCTAGTAATCTATGTAACTTTGACACTAATAACTCAAATTTTACTATATATCTCAGTAATCTTTGAAATTTTGATAGAATTAAAAGTTTGGTGAATTATCGTGACAATTTTAACGCAAATAATTAAAAAATTGATAGTGAAAATTGAAAATTTATCAATAATAATCTATAAAATTTGCCAGTCATCTTAGAAATTTTGATAGAATTGAAGCTTTGACAGTTTATCAATGCAATTGTTGCCTAATAATTACAATGTTGAAATCAATACTTGAAATTTTATTACCTAAAACTATGTAAAACTTTTACAGTAATATACGAAATTTTGACAGTAATAACTTGAAGTTCCAGTACAATTTAAGCTTTGATAGTGTATCATTGCAATTTTGAAATTCATTATTACAATTATGAGTATATGAAATACTTGAAATTATGACTTTTAAAACTAAAACTTTAGGAGTAATGTATGAAATTTTGGCAGTTATAACTTGATTTTTTTTTAAATATATAAATTTCCTAGTAATCTATGCAACTTTGACACTAATAACTCAAATTTTACTATATATCTCAGTAATCTTTGAAATTTTGATAGAATTAAAAGTTTGGTGAATTATCGTGACAATTTTAACGCAAATAATTAAAAATTTGATAGTAAAAATTGAAAATTTATCAATAATGATCTATAAAATTTGCCAGTCATCTTAGAAATTTTGATAGAATTGAAGCTATGACAGTTTATTAATGCAATTGTTGCATTAATAATTGCAATGTTGAAAGTAATACTTGAAATTTTATTACTTAAAACTATGTAAAACTTTGGCAGTAATATACTAAATTTTGACAGTAATAACTTGAAATTTCAGTACAATTTAAGCTTTGATAGTGTATCATTGCAATTTTGAAATTCATTATTGCAATTGTGAGTGTATGAAATATTTGAAATTATGACTCTTAAAACTAAAACTTTAGAAGTAATGTATGAAATTTTGGCAGTTATAACTTGATTTTTTCAAAAATATATAAATTTCCTAGTAATCTATGCAACTTTGACACTAATAACTCAAATTTTACTATATATCGCAGTAATCTTTGAAATTTTGATAGAATTAAAAGTTTGGTGAATTATCGTGACAATTTTAACGCAAATAATTAAAAATTTGATAGTGAAAATTGAAAATTTATCAATAATGATCTATAAAATTTGCCAGTCATCTTAGAAATTTTGATAGAATTGAAGTTATGACAGTTTATTAATGCAATTGTTGCATTAATAATTGCAATGTTGAAAGTAATACTTGAATGTTTCTTACTTAAAACTATGTAAAACTTTGGCAGTAATATACTAAATTTTGTCAGTAATAACTTGAAATTTCAGTACAATTTAAGCTTTGATAGTGTATCATTGCAATTTTGAAATTCATTATTGCAATGTTGAGTGTATGAATTACTTGAAATTATGATTCTTAAATCTAAAACTTTGGGAGTAAATGTATAAAATTTTGGCAGTTATAACTTAATTTTTTCAAACAATTCTAAATTTCCCAGTAATCTATGTAATTTTGAAATAATTAAAGCGTTGAGAGTTTATCATCGTAGTTTTGATATGAATAATTGAAAATTGGACATTAAAAATTAATCATTTGGCTGAAATATATAAATTTTTGACAGTAATAACTGAAGATTTACAAGAAAATTTAAATTTCCTAGTAGGTAGTCGTTGAAATTTCGGTTTCATTTAATTTTCGGTAGGTGTATCCACTACAATTTTGACATTTATTATTGCAATGTTGAGTGTATGATATACTTGAAATTATTACTCTTAAAACTAAAACTTTAGGAGTAACATATGAAATTTTGGCAGTTATAACTTAAATTTTTCAAACAATTCGAAATTTCCCAGTAATCTATGCAAATTTGAAAGAATTAAAGCGTTGAGAGTTTATCATCGTAATTTTGATATTAATAATTGAAAATTGGACATTAAAAATGAATCATTTCGCTGAAATATAGAAACTTTTGACAGTAATAACTGAATATTTACTAGAACATTTAAATTTCCAAGTAGGTAGTCGTTGAAATTTCAGACTCATTTAATTTTTGGAAGGTATATCCATTACAATTTTGACATTTATTATTGCAATCTTGAGTGTATGATATATTTGAAATTATGATTCTTAAAACTAAAATTTTAGGAGTAATATATGAAATTTTGGTAGTTATAACTTAATTTAAAAAAAAAAAACGAAATTTCCCAGTAATCTATGCAATTTTGAAAGAATGAAAGTATCGACATGTTAGCATCGTAATTTTGATATTAATAATTGAAATTTTGACATTAAAAACTAATAATTTGGCTAAAATATATGAACTTTAGACAGTAATAACTGAAGATTTACTAGAAAATTTAAATTCCTAGTAGGTAGTCGTTGAAATTTTGGTATCATTTAATTTTTGGAAGGTGTATCCATTACAATTTTAACATTTATTATTGCAATGTTGAGTGTATTACTTGAAATTATACTAAGACTTTAGGAGTAAATGTATGAAATTTTGGCAGTTATAACTTAATTTTTTCAAACAATTCTAAATTTCCCAGTAATCTATGATATTTTGAAAGAATTAAAGCGTTGAGAGTTTATCATCGTAATTTTGATATTAATAATTGAAAATTGGACATTAAAAATTAATTATCTGGCTGAAATATATAAACTTATGACAGTAATAACTGAAGATTTACTAGAATATTTAAAATTCCTAGTAGGTAGTCGTTGAAATTTTGGTATCATTTCATTTTTGGAAGGTGTATCCATTACAATTTTGACATTTATTATTGCAATGTTTAGTGTATGATATACTTGAAATTATTACTCTTAAAACTAAGACTTTAGGAGTAACCTAGGAGAAATTTTGGCAGTAATAACTTAATTTGTTCAAAAAAAATTAAATTTGCCAGTAATCTATGCAATTTTGAAAGAATTAAAACGTTGACAGGTTATCATCGCAATTTTAATATTAATAATTAAAATTTACACATTCAAACTAATAATTTGGCTGAAATATATGAACTTATGAGATAAACTGAAATAAGAAAACTGAAAATTTAATAGGAAATTAAAAGTTTCGAGTAAAGTTGAAATTTCGATATAATAAAAGCTTTGACTCTACAGGATGTTTCCTTAAACATTGGCCAAAAATGCAATGGATTATGCAAAAATGCAAAAATGCATCGGTTATTCTAAGAATATTTTGTCCTTCGATAATGTATGAAAATCCGCTTTGTTTCAAATATACAACGTGTTAAATTTTTTGACAATAACAATATTATTAACTTATTTAATTGCAATTAACTAATAATATTGTTGTTTTCAAAAATTTGAATCACCATGTATCTTTGAAAGAAAGCGACATTATTAAAGCACAAAATATTCTTAGAATAATCCATGGAATAACCCCTTGAATTTCTGGTCCATGTTTAGGAAAAACCCTGTATAGTCAAAAGTTTCATTATACCGAAATTTCAACTTTACTAGAAAATCGTTACCTGTCGTAATAGTCGAAAATTACCTGTCAACGTTTTAATTCTTTTAAAATTGCATACATTACTGGGAAATTTAGACTTTTTTGAATAAATTAAGTTATTATTGCCAAAATTTCATATATTTCTCCTAATGTTTTAGTTTTAAGAGTCGTCATTGGATTGAATCATTGGAATTTAGACAGTAATGGGAGTTGGGATTATTAATTATTTCAACTTCCCGAAAAATGCCATACCTTGAAAACTATTTTGCCGGAGGATTGTTATTACCTCCATCTAGGGGATAAAAACTACCAAACTCGTGGTAGTAGAAACTACCCTTTTAAGTACCACATTGCTGCTATGGAGCCATACAAAGAATATGAAGAACATAACACTACCATTAAAAATTAAAAAAATATATATTTATAAAAATAAGATACTTACCCACGTTGGTCGATATCCAGTTAGGCATAATATCCCTAACGAATACAGTCACTACTACTAAGATACCTAGTAGGAATTATTTTATAAGGAACGAATGCTTCAATTTTGTCATATATGACACAAAATTAAATTAGAGCTAATTCATTTGGTAGAAACTAAAAGATATTAAGATTTTTCAGATTGTATTTGTCTTTCATAATTCGTAATTCATAATTATAATTCATAATTCACAATTTATTGGTGATGGTACAATAGGTTGTTTACGAGTCACGATTTCTTGTAATTTAAGTACAATGAAACTTATCTATAGTATTTTAAATTTTAAGAAAATACAGTCACGAGAAAATATACATATATTTAGCAGTGGTAGTGTGGGTCAAAATTAAAAGAAAACATATGAACATAGGTATAATTTTCTTTTTTTTTTCATGAGTTGACAAGTTTATTGGAGTCCACGGTTCTATTTTTGAGAATATGCTAAATGATAAAAAAAATAATAATAGAATTATACCTATTCATATGTTTTTTTTTTAAATATTTTGACCCATTACTGCTACTCCTTAAAATATTTAGCTATCCTCATGACTCACCCTGTATATACCTACCTATGGATTGAGAAAAGTCGTATTTGGATTTTACGCAAAAATAATTTAGTTTTTTTTAATAGTATAACATCAAGTGATTTTTCAAGTATTTCAGTAATCTCTATTCTCTCTGTCTCTCTATGCTATGTAATTATCTTTGTTTTTAAATAAGTATTAAATCTAGAAAATGTTTAAGATTATTTGTTTCAGTATTTTTGAAATTTAATAATCTGTACCACATTTTGTTTTGAATATTTGTCAAAAGTACATTTTACATTAAACTAATGTTAAACGGCATAATTATACACACGTATTTTCTCCGGAAATATGAATCAGAATATTCTCAATAACTTTCCTTAACTTTTCTAAATTTCTTCAGAAAATGCCTCAATGACTCTCCCCATCTTTTCTCAATTTATTTGGAAAATGAGTGTTTGGAAAAGTCTGTTTGAAATGGGCTATTTTAATACGTTTATTCACCATACAACACACATCATAAATTTATAGTGTTATATGAATTGATTGAACAATTTTAATATTCTCCTGGGCGAGTATTGAACCAACGACTATCAATTTACAGGTGACTCTAATTACTATGCAACATGAGCTTAATATGCAATTCTTCGGAATTTAATTAATCATCACAATTTCGGATCTGTTGCAAGTAGCCTTGTAATTACCAATTTTGAAAATGACCCACATAGCAAAAACAAACTCGTCGATTGATATTTCAAGGTTGAAGTTTAAAAACAACGTTAAATAAATTTTAAGTGTCACCCCCTCTCCCTAGCCACCCCTACTTTGTAATTTCAAATAGCACCCTTCACCTGTGTTACCTCATTTTAATGTTTGAAAAAATCTAATCTAGTGACGCAATAAAAATAGATTTTTTGCGACCGTTTTGGAAAAAATAAATAACTAAGAAAAATTCCAAAACAATTTATATTGAACAAATCTAAGTTCCTCCCATGATTGACTACATCCAGATCTACTGAAACATGTAAGAAACACCTGCAAACGAATTACGGACGTAACTGAACGGAAGACATTAAGACTACTCACCAAACTATGGACAATTATCTTCATAACATATCAAACATAAATTAATACAAAATCGTACCCATCCAACAAAGACTGGATAAACTACGAAATAAATTTCAACAAAATCAGGACAATAGGACAATACTCGACGAATTATGTATTAAAAAACAAGACAAACGAATTACAAAATTACATCCGACAAAAACGCTTCATGAATCATATTACACATCATAACACTCTCCTATCAAAATAATCACTCATAAATCACATCTATGTAATGTAATATAATATAATATGTAATGTAATGTATAATGTAATGTAATGTTAGACAAGGCGGAAAGACCCCATGGGGTCGATAGCCCAACAAAGATTGTTTATCTATATCTAAGTTCCTTTCAATGAAACAAAAAGCAAGTCGAACCAGTTTTCGAGGCAGATGTTAAAGACTGTGTTAATTGAATATAAGATATTACCCCCTCCCCCTAGTGACTGTAGGGGGAAAAATCAATCGACGTGTTTTTTTTTTATCAAGTTAACTTGCATTCATAAGTTATTGCGACTGGCTAGTTTTGAAGTGTACACCCGGTATAAGATCTATATTACTTATTTTTAAGGTATTACGGTTATCAGTTTTATAGGGATAGGTCGGGCAGTGGAATAAATTACGCCACAATGGGCAATAGAATTTAGTGCATGGAGTGTGAGAGGCCTCTTTTAGTCATCGTTAAGCTTCCTAACCACGCGTGTCGAAAGATTAACCGTGGCTGAATGCGCGGAGCCGCATGAATGGGCATAGATTGCGAATTATGTACGAATATTGAATTAAAGAATGGAAAAATTAATGCACAGCAGAGGGAAGGGCGCGCACACTTGTGTGCGTACGTGTGCAGCAGTGGTAGTTGAGGAGACGTCGTGTAATCACGTGCATTACGCTGCGGAATCGTCACGGGACGGGTTCTGATGATGCTACGGTCGAAGGGGTGCTTAATGAATTCGAAACGGTAGTTGCAATAGCCCGAGAGATATATGCATGTAGCTTATATTAAAGGGAAAGACATTTCACATAATTCATTAATGTGTGGTCAGAAATGTTCATTGGACAATTTATGCTCCATCATTAGCTCTACAAGACATTTTCATGAGGTTTCTCCAGTTGGTGCTTGAAGTACGACCTTATCATGACACTTGTTCATGAATTCGTTCAAGAACTACATATCTCATCTGATTGGTCTACGCTCTTTATCCTCAAATGAATACTAAAATACTTAGTAGAAATTCGTCACAATTGATATGTATTAAACTGATCTACAAATTAAAATAAAAAAAAAATTGACTGGAAAAGAGGAGTATGTTTTCCAAGTAATTTGGGGCGTATAATTCTAATTTACCACCAGAATTGGGCTATCAGGTGTAGTTCTTTTTATGCCGCATGGATGGCGCTACTGTAAAGTAATTTGACGGAAACCCACATATATTCTCTATCTTCATAATAATAGTGCTTAAATATGTCAAGTAGACAGATGATAAATTCCACGTTTGGGTACTTAGGATGATTATTGTTATTATGTCTATTTGTGAGAGTACTGAAGCCTAAATAACTTCATAATTAAGTATTTTTATTTAAGTATTATATTTACTATAATTTTTTTATTGGATTGTTCTAATATTGGATTAATTCTGTGATTGGTGTAATTAAAATGATCTGGAAATTATATGGCAGCGTAAATGGGACAATGGCATCGGTAATGCCGGGCGGGCGGAGAGCGGGATGAATGCGGACATAATTGTATTAATTTATACGAGCAATTACGAGTATTCGAAAACACTTATTCAACTGTATAATGCTCATTCTTATGCGCGGCCATAATCTATGTGTGTAATCTAAAAGGTGGCTGTTGTGCGCCGTACAATTATCGCCCCTGTATCGTAATGCTTATGGGCTGTAAATCAGGATAAGCGCTACCCTCCGTAATGTATGCATGAGATATGCGCGCGTGGGCACGAAATGTCCGATAATTTTAACTTATGTAAACCATTATGTTTGGGTAAACTAGAAAATATCGCCAGACTGCGGTGGACGCGGAACCGGGGCCAGATAAAGCGCCTTATCAACTCCACGTGAAAGGAGGAAAAATGTGATGGTGCTTCTTGAGAAATTTTCGGCATGCTATAACTCATTTCGAAAACAGAAATGGTGTTAGTATAAATTTGTAAAACTTACATCAAGCTGTATAACGTACTTTCTACTTTTCACTTCTTTGTGAGAAGTATTTCTACAATAATGCATCAAATTACGTTTACTTTTTTTCACAACTGTATTTATATAATTGGCTATAGGTATATACAGGGTGGTAACTTTTACGACGCCCACCATTATTATCTATTAAACGGAAGTACATACAGAGTTGGTCAAAAGGGATAAAAGTTTCTTATTTTTGTGCTTTTCAATATACTAAAACGAAATCCGGAATATCTTGCACAGATCCTGAAATATCGCAGAAAAACTGAAAAAGTGAACTTTCATTTTCCTCTTATAACTTTTTAGTTTTGAAGGAAATTTTACAAAACTTGCCACACTACATTTTTCGACGTGAGCTTTCTGATGACAGTACCAAACATTTTTTGCGCCAACTAGATGCACAAATTTTCATAGTCAATACGTTGACTTTTTTTCACAACTTTATTTATATATTTGGCTATAGGTATATACAGGGTGGTCACTTTTACGACGCCCACCATTATTATCTCTTAAACGGAAGTACATACAGAGTTGGTCAAATGGGATAAAAGTTTCTTATTTTTGTGCTTTTCAGTATACTAAAACGAAATCCGGAATACTTGCACAGTTCCTGAAATATCGCAGAAAATCTGAAAAAGTGAACTTTCATTTTCCTCTTATAACTTTTTAGTTTTGAAGGAAATTTTACAAAATTTGCCTTGCTTACATTACCTGCTTACATTTTTCGACGTGAGCTTTCTGATGACAGTACCAAACATTTTTTGCGCCAACTAGATGCCCAAATTTTCATAGTCAACGTTGAATTTTCTTATGGCAGCAAGATTGGATTTTAATGGCATTCAAAAGAGCAAGAAACTCCGATTTCAACCATGTATAATATGGATAATCTGACATTATTTACTACGAAACATCGACAATTTAATAATTTGTTGCAAAAATCAAACTGAGAAAAAGAGACCACTTGCAAAGAGTAAATTATAATTAAGTTTTTTATCAATTAAATGTGGACAATCTTTCAAAATTTGAAATACTTTTCTAGAATATGATTCAATTGGATTCTTTTGAATTTTTAAATAAGAACCAGATGTTAATTAATTAAGAACAGAAGACATATATCTTTGTTACTAATGCGTTTCCTTTATCCGCTTTTAAATATACGTATTATGTTTTCTTAAGTTCAATTAATATCATCTTTTCATTTTTAGGTGGGTGGTATTGTAGATTCACCGTTTTCTTTAAAATCTTCATAGCTTCGCTTTTAAATTGATTTTATTCTTCATTGTCTAGTTTTCTCGAGGCATTTTCCAAATCATTCATAAATTCTTCAATTAGCAATTTTTCATGTTCTATTGCGCATTTTAATCTTGATTTTATTTTTTTAAATATTAGAATAAGAAGAATTAAAAATAAATTAGATTTTGATATTTACAGAAAAGACTGTCATAACTGTATAAATTCTAGCTGTATGACTTTCTATAAAAATAAACAATCGGCACTCTATTTTTAATATATAAATTATTTAAATTTCCATTATAAGTACAAAATTTCAATAAATAATTAAATCATATTCGGCATGTAGCAAAAATTAACGGTTACAATACTCGCGGAAAACTTTTTATTGAGTTATTTTATTTTTAATTTTATTCTATTAATAATTTTGTTATAAAAACTAAGTAAAGACCATGAATAAAAAAATTATTGAATTTTAAATTCCAATGTAATTATTTTTCTTAAGCGTCCGTTATTCATTTTTTTTTAATACTCGTAGAGTAATTGCTTGATTGTATAGCAGTGTGCATTAAAAGTGTAATGTCTGCGTTATCAACGGGGCAAAATATTTGTTGCGAAGTTTAACGATTCAATTTGCGAGTGCCGCATTGAAGATCCGCGCAAATTAACTTCTGCCTCCCCCTCTTTCTTTTAGTGCGCCGGTGAGATTCGGCCCCCTGATTTAATAAAACGAAACCAATAATGTGGAAAATGGTTAAGGCGGAGGTATAAAAAGAGGAGAAAACAGAAGTTAAGATAAATATAAAAAAGTGCAAATGGCCCGAGATTACTACCATTTCATAACATCGGGCTTCCCTTTATAACAGCTGTTAAAAATATCTTAATGTTAGTTTAAATTCTATCTGGAGTTAAGTGCTCGCAAATAAACGGCAAACGCAAATGGGGTCGCTTTTACGACGAGTTTAAAAGTGCACCGTTAAACTTTTCTCCAGAGTTGTCTTACGGCGGCGGTCGCCGAGGGGCGGCAGATATCGACGCTTATCAATAAGATAATGCTTATCAATAAGATTACGCTTATCAGTAAATCAATAGCCCGGGGGCGGCTATCTTTTAATCGGCCGCACCGCGTGGCGTACGAAGGAATTTGAATAAATTACTGCGATAATGGAGACTTCTACTTGGGCGGTGTCCATCTACCTGGACGCCAAAGTGTTAATATTTGAATAAACGGCATATCAAGACGTTACTTAACGTCCATTTTATTTTTTGTCATTTATTATGACCACTGACAATGAACTAAATCGTTTGTTTGACAGAGATTATCATCAGGGATTTTTTTATTGTCCCATTTCGTGGGTCTGCATCACAGAATTAGTTACACATTCTTCCACTATATTCTAATTTTAACAGAAATCATTTTACATTCATACCATGTTACGCCCACGCAGTGTAGTGATTTATTGGATTTATTGTTATTACGGCTCATGTATCACACTCAGTTAACAGGTAAGGCTCTGATTAATCAATAGTAGTGGGTTCGATTGAATGTTAAAAACTTCAAAAACAACTCTTTCATAGCACATTTAAAAAAAAGTGCCACTATATGGCCAGTGATGCAAATTGCAACTATTTTATTTGTAGAGATTTATAAATTTTGATTCCCATACTTCGTTTAATGATTTGTACTACAAATTTTACACGCAAATTGCAACTTTTTGTATACATATGTGTAGATGTCAGAATGATGGGGCTATATTGTGTATATGACGTGGATGCGAGTGTGTATATTAGTAGTGCACATATGCTGTGTTTGAGTAAGCGTGTGTTGATTAGTGGAGGATCAGGGCAGGGGATGATATCGCCGATCCGATTATGGCAACCCCCATAAGCGGCTCAGTACGGAACTTAATATAGGTTTTGGAATCCCTCAGGATACTACTGCGGCGGGATTATATCGCGCACGGCCATATGCCCAGTGCACCCGATAGTCCTGCCGAAATTATTACGCCATGGAGGAGGTGGCCGGCCAGGGTGTTAATAACCACGCCTGGGGACGATTTTTCGGGGTGGCGCGAGGGTTTCTGTGCGGGAAAAGTTCCGGATTAGACCTGGAACGCAGGGAAAGCAGAGGAGGAGATAATAGTTTAGTGTATAAAATTTGGACACAATCTGAACTCAAAGAATATCCCACAAAATTTCTATAGTAGACCCTGCTTGGAAAAGGTTACTGTTTTCATATAACTAATTAATAATTCAAGAAATTAAAATGTACAGGTAGTACATTTTTGTACCGAGAAACTAGTGTCATTCAGAAATTAAAATGTACAGGTACTAGTGTCATTCGCCATTGGGAGCTCATTAACGGCGCTCTAGTGAGTGGCGAATTTCTAGAGTAAGGCCTCGGGTTCAATACGAGCAGTGAGCGGCTGCGGCGAGCGGCAGAGCGACAAAACAAATGTTTAGTTCACAATTTGTATGGAGCGTGCTGGGAAAACTTGACGCTTGTCACTCACCGCTGCTCCTAGACTTATTCTTCACCGCACACCGCTCACCGCTCGTATTGTACCCGAGGCTGAGAGTTTTTACACAAATCACATGGTAGCAGGACCCATTCATCGAACCAGTTACACATAATATCTCTAACAAATACCTTCACTATCTTTAAAATTATAATGAATGTAAACAACAATTCCCTTAGAAATCAACGACTCAGGTTTTGTTTTCGAAATAAAGTTCAATTATCGGATCAATATTCCTGTACTATTACTTTTGTCATTATTCTACGCAAAAATTGATAAAAATTAAATTTTAACTTAATTTTCTGCATAAATGAAAAGTGATTTGAAAGTTCGTTACTATAAAAATGATGGTTGAATCCGAAACAAATACAAAAACACAACAAAATATTAAAAAAACAAAGACTGAAAGACTCCGCATGGTGTCGATACCCTAATAAATGTTCTGTATAAATCTCTTAATAATTCTCTATAAATAGTCTGAAATGTTGGGTCTTACAATCACATTAATTCTGAACATTCTAGTTATTGAGTGGACAATACTTCACATGTGAAATCGTTGCATCAATATTATATTATATTTAATCAATAAAGGGTGAACAAACAAGAAAAAATGGGCAAGAAACCGAATTCGGTCAATTCGCATAAAGTGAAGCATTGTTATTCTGATCAATAATCTGAAAAAAATTTAACCTGCCATTTTGAGTTTTCAAAATATCGCAAAAAATGAAAATGCGATTTTCGTGTTTTTATTCGAAATCCGCTCAAGTTAGCCATTCCTAACAGAAATATTATATACAGGATGTCCCAAATTAAATAGGCTACCATGGGTATTTCCTTATTATTAAAGATATAGGGATTCGATTAAATATGCAATGCTGTGCAGTTTTGATCGTTGGAACATTATGCCGTTGAGAAAGTTTCAAAAAGCCGCACAGTTTCGATATTATTCCAAAAAAAAACTGAAAATGGCAAGTTTTTGATTTTGTTTCAAGTCAAATATTTTCTAAATTGTAAAAATTATGTTGAAATGTTTCAGTAAATTAAGTAAATTAAATTAAAAAAACATTGTTATTTCCACTCACACTTCTGTGTCTTCTGTGAGTGTGAATGTAAGTAGAAATAACAAGGTCTTTTAATCCAATTTACGTCTTTAAAAGACATAAAAATTACTGAAACTTTGCACATTTTAGCAATAAACAGTTATCGCTTGTATCCATTATAAAATTGATAACCCTTTCTGTTCTTAACCTCTGTGTTGTAGCACTTTGATGATGAATTAAAACAATTGATATATAACAATATAATTTATTTTACAAATAAATTGGACCATGCAGAACTTTTTATAAAGAGTAACTTTTATTGTCCTAAAACGAATAATAATTTGTTTTTTCATATACTGCCAATTCAAGTACCTACACATTGTATATTACTTTTCCGTGTACGAAATTGTATAACACTTGATTGATGGTGAATTAAAATTATTGATACATAACAAAATTATTTATTTTACAAATAAATTGGGTCGCGCAGGACTTTTTATGAAGAATAACTTTTATTGTCCTAAAACGAATAATACAAAATATTTTCATATGCTGCCAAATTACGTACCTACACAGTGTATATTCTTTTTCTGTGTACAAAATTGTATAACACTTGAGTTTAAATAATAGAAATTTTCAATTTTACAATTTTACAAAGAAACGAAGGATTACATTATTACATAATACTGGTGGAGGCGCCGGGCTATTAGGGTAACATTTATATAAATGTTATTAAATTCAAATTTTGTAAATGAACTAGTGAATAAAAAAAACTGAGTGATTTTTGAATAATATCTATGTGTGCAAATATGCGATAATACAAGAATATCTGCGTAGTTCTGAAAAAGAAAAGTAATTATTAATAACTTAAAAATTGTGAATAATTAATTTTTCATAAGCGGTCCAACTCTTTTGGTTCTATTCCTGTTTGTAAATTTATAATTAGAGTAAGTGTAAATTGTTTGTGTTTCAACAAATCTGTATAAAAATGGTTAAAGCTGGCAAAAAATCCGGGACACAACATTTGATCTCATTTTTAAATGAAACACCCTGTATATTATTTCATTTTTGGAATCTGCTTCATGTTGGCTTCACAAATCAGTTTTATTTTTAGGGATCAGATGCAACGTTGCCAAGTTATTCACATTATAATAAAATTTAACAAAAAATCATGGACCTGGAAAAAAATTCAACAAAACCTTATTATAAGAGATCAATGAAAGAAGCTTGGGTACTTGCATACCCAGATTATATCATTGATATATCATATGATTATATCTTATAATAAGGTTTTTTTGATTTTTTTCTATGTTCATGATTTTTCGTTTAATTTGATTAATTCACCGATTTTTAACTTAAGTTTAATTTCTGAATAACTTGGCAACTTGCATCTGATCCCAAAAACTAAAAATGATTTGTGAAGCCCACATAAAGCAGATTATAAAAATAAAATAATATACAGGGTGATCTATTTAAAAAAGGGACAAAATTTTGTATACCGGATTTATGGTACACTGTGTACACTCGAAAATAATTTAAAAAAGTAGAACATCAAGTGTCCATTAACTTCCTATCAGATGTTTTCCTTAATTTTCATTGGTCTATACAGGCCACCCTGTATAGTTTTATTGATTAAAAATATAAATGCAATTGTTATAAAAGATTTTAATTCGTACTAAAATCACATATTAGTGATGATGACTGGTAACTGTTTTCTTTTAATATTCAATTATTATTAGATTATTTCTTCAAAATTTTCGATGTCAAGTAATTAATGCGAACATATTTATTTAGTACAACTTTGCTTTGAGACATAGTTTGTTTAATGAGGTACGATAGTGAGCTTAAAGTTCCAAACCACTACATTTCTAAGGGATCAAAGGATTTCTTCAAAATTTTCGAATTCAAGTAATTAATGCGAATATATTTATTTGCTACAACTTTGCCTTTAGTCATTGTTAGTTTAATGGGGTACGATAGTGAGCTTAAAGTTCCAAAGCTCTTTATATCTAAGGGATCAAATGAATAAATTTGAGGTTTAAAGCAGTATGGCTCAAAAACAACTCCCGCGGTTTTGGGATGCATTTCTCATTTGTCCAATTCTACCAGTGGATGGGATTTAGGTTTTATGTGAAAAGTGACATCTCATCTGGCATGGACTATATCTTTGGGTCCCTCAGGGGTTCACATCTTGTGAATACGGGGCTGGCAATCCCGAGGTACCCTAGCTGGTTTCTCACTTTATTTCAGGTCTTGGGTGAGATTCCTTCTATCTTTCAGCTTTCCTCTCAGATCTCTCTTGATCAACTCTTACTCGTTTCCGATCCCGATGTTATTTAAGGGCTGGGGGTCTCTATTTTATTAAACCTATTTAACACTACAACTCACCAACCCGCTTGGCCTGTGTGATGTTTTACGGCCAAAATCCCCCCAAATATCATTGGGTATTACAAATCAAATGAGTAAAATACTATAAACTTATATCCAACAATATAGTTTAAGATCAAGGCAACTGCTCTTCATCGGACCAGCTCATTACAGTTGCAAAATATTCTCGGCTTATTTACATGCATATAACGTAAAACAGTGTACAAATTCTGCTGCAGCTGTATAGTAGCGCATAATTTGTTACATAATTTACGTTTGGAGATATGCTCAGATACGTGAGTAAAACTAATGTGGCGTATAAAAACCGGCGTACGGCATTCATTGCAATCACGCTCGTTCGATTAAAATTGGAGCTCAGTATCTTTATCGTCCAGAAATGACTAAGCACGTCTTGTTTCAACAATTAACACTATGCATTATCTCTTTGACCTTGTAAGTGAATTATCTGGAGCAACAAAGTGGGTGACCATTCTCTCTGAGCGGCTGCCGTAATTGTTGTGACATGCAGATTTTTTTCCAATTACGTTTCGGATCGCAATCGAATTTTCGGCGGTGGCAAGGCGCCCGTTCGCGGCCGATAAAATAAATTGAATTTCGGAACGATACAAAGCGGAATTTCGAAATCATTTACGGTCAAACAAAATATAATGAAAACGCGGACGCATCGAGTCTATTAATTAGAGGCCTCGCGGACGCATAAAACCCACATAAATCACTGTTCAATCAACTAAATTAATGTGAATTATGTTTAATAATGAGGTATCGTTTGTTGCCGGGGGCCGTAATTCATTTTTGGAGAGTTAATAACGGCCGCCGCCCCCACGTACAGGCGCCGTGTAACGGTTTGTTGCGTTACATGGCCGGTTTTTTTTTGCCGGGGAAAAATTCAATCCCTGCGCGCTTTCCACGGTTTTGTAAAACAGTGACCGCGGTCTCGCCCCTCTTCGACCTCGATGTTATAAATTTATGATAGATCTCATTCCGCTACATGAAACACTGCCGTGCCGCCGTTTTTACGGTGCGGAACACGGCCAGAAAAATCGGTTTTACGAGGGCTGTAAAAAAGCCACCCCCGTTTCTGGCGCACCTAAAAAAACGAACATTTCTCATGCAGATGCATAAATGGCATTTTCTGGCGCAAATGACCCAAAATTAAGATTAACGATTATTTCACACTACAATGTTTGCATGGGAAATTAATTTCCTTTCAAGTCGACTTATTTTTAGTTAGGGGCAAAATTTCAAATTAATTTGCTTGACAGAACTAACACATAAATATCACTAATAAGTAGGGGCAACGTCTCAAATTAATTTGCTTGACAGAACTAACACACAAATATGACTAATGAGTAATTAAATAAACTATAATTATGAGTCTGAGTCGCATCTGCCAAATAAATATGAATATTTTATTATAAATTATCTACCACATAAATTTTCTGGTGCAAGCATTGTTCTATAGGTTTACCACAATTAGCAATCCCTAATGGATAACCACATAATGCCACTGTTTATAATGGTTGAATATTTAAAACAATTTTCACTGCCAGCATAAAACAGGACACAATTATATATGGAATAAAACATAAAACCATAATATTAGGAAATTCAAATTGTTACTACAAAAGCATTGTTTCTAGAGTAAAAACGAATCTATAAAAAGTTTATAGATTAGTTTATAATCTATAAACTAATCTGTATTCTTTTATAGTTGCATTGAAATTATATTCAACTTCATGAAATGAAGGCAATGAAAACTGGAATCGAATACAATATATACAGGGTGTTTCAAAATAAACCACCTACATCGCCATTTCCATCCACCAGTTATTTTTCTGCAGAAAAACGTAAACAAAATTTTGGTATTGCGTAAATTTTTAATTAGTTTATAAGTTGCCAAATGTCACTGTAAATTTTAAACCAGTTGGCAGTTATTTTCTGTAGAAAAACTTAGAAAAAAAGTTTGGTATTGCGTAAATTTTTAATTAGTTTATAAGTATCCAAAAGTCACTGCCAATTTTAAGCCAGTTGGCAGTTATTTTCTGCAGAAAACCGTTAAAAAAAGTTTGGTATTGCGTACATTTTTAATTAGTTTATAAGTATCCAAATGTCACTGTCAATTTTAAACAAATTCATATACAACGTCCTGCAACAGTGCGTCGGGCTTTCCTACCACATTTCCCGTGAGAGATAGAAAAAAATGTTTCGGACAAAAAGTTATTGCTTTAAAAATCTTGCCCCATCAAATTGAATAGAAGAAAAATACATATCGAATAATTACATAAAATAGGGGGCATTCCATTAAAAAAATGGGTTATACCGCTTTGTAATTTGCAAAGTTTGTCATTTTTTCTAAACACCCTGTATTGCTCTCTATTTTGCTCTCTCCAAAAATGTTGTTTATTAACCACACTGAGATTATTGCTGAAACTTATGCTTACCTTAATAAAACGAGCTCGCTATGATGTTTTAAATTTGAACTTGCTTATGCTTGATATTTGGAGAAAAAAAATTGTAAAGTGGCACTGTAACATAATCCAAAACTAAATAGACAACAATGTATAGGCTAAAAACTGTCATCAGAAAACTTGAATAAATACAGGGTGTTCCATTTAAAAATAATGTTTCTTTTTGTTATACTGCGACATTGGGACCCCCGTATGGTTGAACATAATTTTACGGCATAAAGATTTTTCAACCAATAACTTATGCACGAAACATGTTTTTCTATCTCTTAGGGAAAAGGCGATAGGAAAGCCCATTTACATTAAACATTTACGCAATACCAAACTTTTTTTTACGTTTTTCTATTGTATAATCCATTTACTTGACATCTTCACTATCAAACTGACTATGTGTTGGCACCACTGTTATTCTTCACTAAATGGTTTTAATATTTACCTATTAGTTTCTCGTGCAAGTGATTCACTGTCAAACAGTGTAAAACATTAAGAATTTGTCAAATATATTACTTTTCATAAGTTGTCAGAAAATGCATGAGTTTGTTATTTGGCAACAAGGAAAACATCGTTAACAACTTGTTTCACAAAATACCCTGTCCCTAATTTGCCTATTGGTACCTCGTGCAAGTGATTCACTGTCAAACAGTGTCAAACATTTAAAATTTGTCAAATATATTGCTTTTCATAAGTTAAAGATATTGTCAGGAAACGCATCAGTTTGTTATTTGGCAACAAGGAAAACATCGTTAACAACTTGTTTCGAAAAAATCCCTGTCCCTAACTTGCCTTTCATAACTTTTAACCCTAAGTAAGCGACATATGGTGGATAGAAATAGCGATTTGGGTGGTTTAATTTTATACACCCTTCAGGTATTATTGTAAATAAAAATAACATAAAAAACGTATTACAAAAAATAATGCTTCTTAGTCTCGATAAACATACAGATCATACTTATTTAGAAATTAAATAACTTATAAATCTTTCCTACTAAAATGTTTTGCGAGTATCATTTAAACTAAAATTCAAGAACCTATGGTAGTTTCTGTAAGTCTAGTAAGTCTTCTCAAATATTATGTTGTCTCAAAAATTCTGAATGTCAGATTTGAGATTTAGCAACCTGTTAGCATCTATTCTTAATTTTATGAAATAATATTGCACATTCTAGAAAAAAAAAATGTTAAAATGTAAAGTTATGTAATTATGTAAAAATGTAAAAATATGTATAAAAAAATAGGTTGTTTTAATTTTTAAGCAAAGTGCTTTAACTTTTATTTTTTATAAAATACATGGGTAAACTCTGTTCCATTTTTATTTTTAACTAAGTTGGCTCTGTTTGGGTATTATTGGCCAATGTAAAAAGTCACTAGACTTGAAAAAATAGGTTATATTTAAAAAAAAGAGGTTATATTTTATGACAGTGGGCAATTTTGCCATCAAATTGAGTATCTATTGAGTACAGAATGTATTTGCTATTTTTATTTCACAAAAGCAAATCCGTTAATTATAATATAATTATATTATAATTATTAATTATAATATAAAATATAGTTGATGATGGGTTTATTTTAAACCAGCACACTTGAATGATTGAAGCAATAATTTAATTATTTTAGTATATGAATTAGGCAACGTTGTTAGAAATCTGACATTTAATAATTTTTTCACTGTCAGATCATTTTTAGTTAAAAATAAAAATGGAACAGAGTATATCAGCTGCTCGAGTGTAAAACATGTGACAACTGACATTTTCGTGAAATGTAAAAAAATATTATTCTTTCATTATAATGATTGTTTTCTTTAATCGAATAAAAACATGTGTAAGGTTTGGAAGAATACATAATGATGCATTCTATATGTAGGTAAAATTGCCGCATTTTGATTTCTTCTAGGTTAAAAATGTATGATAATAAAAATCAGATTTTCATAGATACCATACTTTACTCCCGAGTAGTTCATATATTACATTCACGACCTTTTTACAACCGAGTTGGCTGGCTTTTATTTTTATCATGTTGGACAAATATGATTTGAAGTCTATTAGACATTTACTTCCTACCACATTGTCAGATTTATAATTTTTTGCCTATCCATTTTCATCTTTAATAATTTAAACTTTACATCTGGCAACAATGTTATTTAAAAATCTAACCTCGAATTGAAAACAACTTAACCTAAAAAAAATTGACAAGTTCCATTGGGGAATTTCCGAAACACTACCAAAAAAATTACTAGATATTCATCGACTCTCCTGACGCAAACACATCGTGAATGGAGAGTACTACCCCTTAAGGGTATTATAATCAATGGTACTACTATACTTGTATTAAATATTTACAATTTAGTAAAGCAAAAGCTCTATTATTCAAAACTAAGCAATCTGAATTGAAAACTCCTGAAATAATTCTTAATTGTATGAAATTATATTGCACAAATTTTCATCAAGAGATGAAGGTTTTTCAAAGTTTCTCTTATTTTCATCTTAATTTAAGAAAACAATTTTTGACCATATATTTTGAAAAAAAAAATGTGCTCAGCTGTATTACTAATATAAAGACCTGTCAAATGAGATGTCACAAGGTGGGTCATCCACCGACGATGAGATGTCGAAAATTTTCGACATATGCTTATTAAGGGGAGGGGAGAATTGACAGACATGTCAATAGTACGTCAAGTGATATCCCCTTCAAAACATAAATTGACGTATTTCGGGAAGGTTTTTATTTTGTTCCAATTTTCTGAGGAATCCATGGTGGATCCTTGTATACCGAGTAGTCCAAAAGTAGGTATACAGTTAGGTATATAGTTATTTATATATTTATTTATTTATATATGTATACAGCAATACTTTTAATACAGGCCTCCTCGTTCAGATTTCCAGCCATGATTTAGACTAGAAACAAAATAAATACCTATATACCTACTGTATACCTGTATACCTACTTTTGGGGCACCCTGTATAAACGTTTATTTTTATTTTTATTTCTTTTTTATTGCATAATATTACACTCTAGTCTAATAGACTAGATGTTCATTTCATTTGATTTGAAGTCTAAATCTCAATCTCAATTAGGTAAATTATAATATAAGGTTAATTTTAGAATTGTTAAGGGGAGATTGATAGTTCAATTATTAGAAAATAAATAAGTTGCTTAACTCTATTCTTATAATACTAAAGATAATTGTTTTTCTAAGAGTCACCCACTGGTACCCCGTAGTTGTTTTAGTATATGATAAATATAACATTAAAATACTATAGGTACAACCACGGACTCTGGGAATGGCGCGCTCCGTAAGACCGAGCAGTCTGCTATCCTCGTCTACCGTGCCCCTACCGTGCGGGACCAGACAAGGATATAGGCTGCTCGGTCTTACGGAGCGCGTCATTCCTGGAGTCCGTGGCTGTACATACACTAAACTATTATCTCTTTAGCAAAAGCAATAGGAGAAGAAAGACATCATTTTTGTAGATTATCAAATTCCTCTATAATGTGCCAGACATTGTTCTAGGAGCTTTGAGGTTTTATTTGAATAAATTTAACGCCAAATTACCAAGTTAAAAGAACCCACACTATACCTATGTATTCAAACATGTTTATTAAAGTTTTAAAATTCATGAAATTAGAAGAAAATTTTGTTAAATTAAAAAAAAAAATGGCCTCAAGCTGTTAATAGGCTATAGCCTTACTCAACCAATAAAGGACTTTCAAGTAAGTTCACGATTCAGTATCTTGTTATTTATTATTTATTTTCATTCTAATTTTCAAAAAAAAACAGACGGATATTTGAAAATTATTTATAGAAAACTTGATATCTTTAAGTTAAACAAAAACAGCACATTTTATAAGGAAAAAAAATGTGTGACATAATAAATTTATTTTTCCAATTAGCACTAAATTTACAATTCGGTAAATTCGCACTATCCTTGAAATTTTCGTTGTCACCTGACAATGTGACACTTCACGCAAATTCTTCAAAACTGATAACGAATTGGAAAAAATATTGTGTGATACACGTGAAAAAGCAATTTTATCCACTCGAAAACATTATCGCACTCGCTTCGCCTCTTGGGCTAAACTGTTTTTTCGTGGATTAAAAACAACTTTATTCACTTATACTATAAATAGCTATTTGAACTTAATTATGATCGTTAAATCACGTTCTCGTGAAGCAAGTTTAATTGATCGATTGTAGTTTGATCAACAAAAGTTGAATGAAAACTACAGTGAGAAGCTTTGTTTCAATTGAGTTGATATAGTTGATATAGTTGATATAGTTTGATATTTTTTGAGTAAGTATAAGTTCGCCACTACTATTATTTTCTTCCGGCATTTCCTTGAAAGAAACGCCTCGATACCATTGCATCCTTCGCATCACTCTGTATGCGGCGTTATTTTTTTGTACCTACCACATCCTCAAATGCTTGTAATTTACACGATTCCACGTGATTTTTAAAATTAAAAAGGCCCTCCACTGCTCCTGCATACACCCTCAACTTTATTCATTTGTAAGGGTGTTGAGCAGCGTTTCCTCCGCATAAATCCCAGCGCAGGGCCGCCATGGTCCGCTCCGGGAGGACGGTGTGCAGAACGCTCCGGTTGGGTATGTATGGCGAAACGCCATCCAATATTCCGGAGCCGGTGGCCGCTCCGGGCGCCACTGCCGGACCATGCATTATTCAAGGGGTGTGAAACGTATACCACTCACCGGCCAAAAATAAACCAGAGCGAGGATCTGAAAAAAATACGCAGCTTTTTCAGCGTGCACTTCCCAAAAAAAAAGAGTCGGCAATAATTTATCAATCGCACAAAGTGCAGATATTAGTATTGAAGGAATAATAATGAAAGCCAACATTTACTGGCGTTTAATTCATAGCTCGGTGGTCATTTTAGAATGCACGAAGGTTTCTTATTCTCTCATTTGTTATATTAATTTTTTTAATTATCTCTTCTCATTACTTTCGAAATGGTCAATTTCAATCATTATTTGTACGACGATAATATTTTCATAAATTTGTTTTTTCTATTAGTTACTGTCTACAACACCATGTATATATTATGAATTCGTTCGTCACAAAATATCAAACATCAATTTCCAGGGCAGACTCTCCCCTGGGAGATTGAATCCGGGAGTGTGGGTGATGTGTGTTGGCAAATACGCAGGGGCGGTCACCCCGGCAACACTGCGGGACCGCGGGGGCACTCACGCACGATTATAGCTATTAAAGTGGGATTTTACAGGGACCGTGTTGAATTACTATACTTACATTGCTTTGCTACCCCTTGGTTTAAAGTCACATTTCGTCTCGGATCGCCGCATAAATCGTGGCGCTGCCGGAATTCGGGAGTGCGGACGGGGCGAGAAATTAAAAATGGCCGACACAGGAACACCCCGGATAGCGGAAGTCGTGTATTATTCGTGCTGTACATGTGTGCTATATGGCATTTTTCTGCCGACAGATAATTAAGTATATTTATATTTGCCAGTAACGAGTAGCGTATTTTTTTAATATATTTTGTAAAAATTGTATCAATCAAAATTTGACATTCATATTTTCAACGAATATAGTGAAAATAATTAAGACCATTTTTGAAAAAAATGTCTGTGGGTATGGATGGGTATGAATCCATGTCCTGAATGAATCCTGAATGAATCCTGAAAAAATAAGAGGTTTACATCACCTGAAATGCGAGTTATAGCACAAAAGACAACTGATAACTTTCTAACACAGAAATCTAGAGTTATCATAAAAGCGTACCAGAATTGTAACGATTTTTTTCAAATCCATTTGTCAATGACAGTGACGTCTGACAGTGGCAATGGACTGGACTAATGTCCATACAGAAAATACTCCACATAGCGAGATATCGGGAACAGATGAAGGGTGTCATCGCAAACATCCATTAATGGATATGCAGGGGAAGAAGAAGAAGAGTGACATTATTATTTACCTAGGTAAAAAAAGAAAAATTATTAACCACTAATCATAGAAAATCAACTTCACAATACTAATCATAGAATATCAACTTCACAATGCAATGATGTGCTATGTAGTGAAAAAAAAAGTTTTTCCTATAGTGAATTCAATCCATACACATATGGAATATATTGGATGAATGTACCTACAATTAAAGTTTTAATTTGGTAAAATTTTGATTTTAACATTTTTTTGAGATGAAATTATAAGATAAATACGGAGACGGAGAGTAATGTATTTCAACATATATACCGATGTAGCTAGACAGAATAATTTCATAATATCATAGTCAAAATCCTAAATGAGAGATTTGCCATATTTTTACTTTCTCAATTTTTCATGAGAATTTTCGAATTTCAGATTTAAACGGAAATATCCGTTTTGATGTTCCCCAACTCCTTTAAAACCCTTTTTGAAAAATGTCTGTGTTTATGGATAACTATGAATCCATATCCTGAAGGAATCCTGAATAAATCCTGATGAATTCAAAATCTATACATAGGTACATATGTACCTATACAGGGTGTCGTAAAAAGAGTAGGATTGCATGGGTATCTTAAAGCCAGAGATTTCTTATTCTTAAACCTAGAGATCTGGTTAAATGGGCAATGTCATGCAGTTTTGTATGCTCGTTCAGATTATGCTGAAAATTTTTCAAAAGTCACAGTTTAGCAGTTTTTCTAAAAAAACTAAAAATCGCGATTTTCTAAAACTGCAAAACTGAATGACATTGCCCATTTAACCAGATCTCTAGCTTTCAAAATGAGAAAGATACCCATGCAATCCTACTCTATTTAGGACACCCTGTATATGGATTGTGTAGGTACGTGATTCTTTTTTGTGGACATTGAATGAATTCAGTGAGGTTTCAAAGTTTTCACATTATGATTTTAAGAAGAATGTCTAGATATGAAAAGGTTATGTAAACATTTGTTTTATGGATAACTATGAATCCATATCCTGAAGGAATCCTGAATGAATCCTGATGAATTCAAAATCTATACATAGGTACATAGGTACCTATACAGCGTGTCGCAAAAAGAGTAGGATTGCATGGGTATCTTAAAGCTAGAGATTTCGTATTCTTAAACTTAAAGATCTGGTTAAATGGCCAATGTCATGCAGTTTTGTATGCTGGCTCAGATTATGCTGAAACATTTCCGAACAGTTTATAAGTTATTCTAAAAAAATTAAAAATCACGATTTTCTAAAACTGCAAAACTGCATGTAATTGCCTCTTGCATCTCTAGCTTTCAAAATAAGAAAGATACCCATGCAATCCTACTCTATTTAGGACACCCTGTATATGAATTATGTAGGTATGTGATTACTTTTTTGTGGACATTGAATGAATTCAGTGAAGTTTTAAAGTTTTCACATTGTGATTTTAAGAATAATTTCTAGATTTGGAAAGGTTTTCTAAACATTTTTATGATAATTTTAAAAATGTCAGATTTTTGAATAATATTGCAATAAAGGTAATCCAAATTTGCATATGTTTTATTGGAAACAAAATTTCACTACTTACAAAACTACTTTTTTTCCTATTAATTTCGGGAGTCACTTATAGTCCACATAAGATTTATATATACAACAACAACATTGTTTTTGAACAATATTGCAATAAAGATAATCCAAATTTGCTTATGTTTTATTGGAAACAAAATTTCACTACTTACAAAACTACTTTTATTCCTATTAATTTCGAGAGTCACTTATAGTCCACATAAGATTTATATATACAGAGGATTTCAAATGTAACGTGTAAAATTAATAAAATCTTTGAGAATTTCGCCTGGTTATTCCATAGCGGTTGGTGCAGATGATCAATATGTAGACTTTGGAATTTTACAGGTTCATCAGAAATATGATGAACCGTATTTTGCCGCAAGCTAAATACTTTAATGGTAGTTTTGCTTTTAGTAGTTTTGTAGATTTAGGCTCAACATTAGTTAAGTTAAACCATGTAGTTGTTTTCGACTGTATATGACTGTACACCTTTTTCATTTGCTACATTAATATCTTTGTTTACATTGGTTATCACAGTGACGAACAATTTGCATGTTTCATCATATGTTGAAATATGGTCCATAAAAAGCATTCGCCATTTTAAAATTTTTGAAATAATTTTTTTTTTCTAAAAGAGCACCTTGTTGTACGTCCATAACTGAAGAGATTTGGAAAGAGGCAGATTTTTAGCTCATTAACTGATAGAATTATGATTTTCTTAAAAAAAAAGGTTTTTTGCCAAGCAATTTAAATGGAAAATTTCAACTAATCACTTGAATCTTTTTTTTTTCTAAAGGAGCACTTTGTTGTACGTCTATAACAGAAGGGATTTGGAAAGAGGCAGATTTTTAGCTTATAAACTGTAAAAGTTATGAATTTTAGAAAAAAAGGACACACTTTCGTCCCTTATACGAGGCAGGAAAGTACTACTTTTCCTCCCACGGTAGGCAAACAACTTTGTCTCGCTCATATGTGGGAGTTAAACAACTTTTCCTCCCACAGGAGGCAAACATCTTGTCCTCCCACAGGAGGCAAACATTTTTTCCTCCCACAGGAGGCAAACAACTTTTCCTCTATATCCTCTATATCTGAAGAGATTTGGAAAGAGGCAGATTTTCACCGCATAAACTGAAAAAGTCATGAATTTTCTAAAACAAAAAAGGTTTTCCCCAAGCATTTTAATTGGGAACTTTCATCTAATTACTTGAATCGTTTTTTTTTGTTTCTAAAGCAGTTCTCTGTTGTATGTCTATAACTGAAGAGATATGGAAAGAGGTAGATTTTTAGCTCATAAACTGAAAAAGATGATGATTTAAAAAAAGGGGGTTTTCCATACATTTATTTTAAATGGAAAATTTCAACTAATCACTTGAATCATTTTTTTTTTTCTAAAGCAGTACCTTGTTTTATGTCTATAACTGAAGAGATCTGGAAGGAGGTTGATTTTTAGCCCATAAACTGAATAAGTTAAGAATTTTATTTTTAAAAAATCTGTATTTTCTACTCCTTTAATAGAAAGTATACACTTCCATCCCTCATACGAGGGAGGAAAATTTTACTTTTCCTCCCACGGGAGGCAAACAACTTTGTCTCGCTCATTTGCTGGAGGCAAACAACTTTTCCTCCCACAGGAGGCAAACAACTTTTCCTCCATATCGTCTATATCTGAAGAGATTTGGAAAGAGTTAATAGTTAAGAGAGAAAAAGTTATGAATTTTCTAAAACAAAAAGGTTTTTTCCCATGCATTTTAAAAGGGAAATTGCAAGTAATCACTTGAATCATGTTTTTCTTGTTCTAAAGAAGCTCCTTGTTATACGTCTATAACTGAAGAGATTAACTGATTTGAAAAGAGGCAGATTTTCATCTCATAAACTAAAAAAGTTATGAATTTTCTAAAACAAAAACGGTTTTTCCCAAGCATTTTAATTGGGAACTTTCAACTAATAACATGAATCATTTTATTGTTTCTAAAGCAGTACTTTGCTGTATGTCTATAACTGAAGAGATCTGGAAAGAGATTTAGCTCATAAACTCAAAAAGTTATCAATTTTCTAAAAAAAAAAAGGTTTTTTCTAATGCTTTTTAAATGAGACATTTCACCTAATCACTTGAATCTTTTTTTCTGAAGCAGCCTTTTGTTTTACGTCTATAACTGAAGAGATTTGGAAGGAGGCAGATTTTTAGCTCATAAACTGAAAAACAAGAAATGTCAGAAAATGTCACTATTTAGATAAACATTTTGTGATTACCACTTAAACAATCACTCTCATCATTCAGGGTTGGTGTGATTTAAATCAATTGATTTTAATCATTATTTACATCATGATTTAAATCAACAATTTTTTTTAAATGAATCTTTGATTTAAATCAAAATTGATATATATTTTTTTTAAATTTTTCATTGTTTTTGCACTGTTTGTACATTCCAATAGGTGAACAAATAAAAATATAATATAATTATAGAGTTAGCATGCTTTAATATTGATAATTGGAAATAAGTAAAATATTTTTTTTACATGGTACATGGTACATGGTACAGAAATTTGTTTTAATCATCAATTCTTGTTCGAATTCAAGAATTTATTTTAAAAAATCATATGATTTAAATTGTGATGTAAATCAATTGATATAAATCATACCAAAGTGGCAAAAACTGATCAGGAATTTAAAAAAACAACAAATAAATCATGATTTATTTGTTTTTTTTTTTCAAAAATCATACCCTGCTCTCATTGGCATCGTTATCAATTTTATTGTCCGATCCCGCTTGGATTTAATACCGTAAAGAAGCACTTTGTTGTGTCTATAACTGAAGAGATTTGAAAATAGGTAGATTTTCACCTCGTAAACTGAAAAAGTTATGAATTTTACAACAACAAAAAAAGTTTTTTCTACTCTGTTGTTAGAAAGTACACACTTTCCAGGACAGTTCTATTTTCTTCCCACGGGAGGCAAACAACATAATTATAAAAAAATCAAATAAATCAAATTAACCATGGTTTATGTGACTCTTTTTAAACCATTAATTTTTGATTTATTTTTAAATCATGATTTATTCGAACCCTGCTCTCATCGGCATCGTCATCAATTTCATTGTCCGATCCCGATTGGATTTCAGCCCGTAAATTTATTGTTTCCACACATAAATTTGCCGATATCTTTGAAGAGCAGTGAAGACTTGATATCAAAGGGTCGGAGTTCATCAAAAATCTAGTTAGAATGTCCCCATTGCAGTCACTTCGAGATGTTTTTCTACTAATATGCTCTCTGTAATTTCGGTCTTTATTCCTTGCTCCTAAGCTTTCTCTGACAATTGACCATCTTTATTCGTTGCTCCTAAGCTTTCTCTGACAATTGATCATCTTTATTCCTTGCTCCTAAGCTTTCTCTGACAATTGACCCAATGGTAGCAAACATGACTGTTTTACGTCCTTATTCCTTGCTTCTAAGCTTTCTCTGACAATTGACCATTTTTATTCCTTGCTCCTAAGCTTTCTCTGACAATTGATCATCTTTATTCCTTGCTCCTAAGCTTTCTCTGACAATTGACCCAATGGTAGCAAACAAGACTGTTTTACGTCATTTCCATAAATTAAAATTTTATGAGCACTACTTGCTAAGTAATGCTAGGAACAGGAATACTGTTTTAAATAAATGCTCAAATGTACCAATCCAACATGACTTCCATTTAAAATGAGGAAGTTGCTATAACTACTTCGGAAACCGCCATATTGAATTTTATTTTGACATCATTTATAAGTGCGTTCAAGTAAGTCAAGTAACTTTTGTTTGAAACATTTCTCATGTAAAAATTCAATATGACTTTCATCTTTCTACCGATAGATGCCCGTGGTAGTCTCCTCAATTTGGGACACCCTGTATAGTTTTTCAAAAAAATCAAATCACGAAAAAGGCGTAAATGTATTGTGTTTTATTCAAGCTTATTTCTGTTAACTTGCTCAATTTAAATGAGAGGGTTGAAACTTGAGTGCATCAGCTTGTTAGTACATGGGTGAATTGTCTGTAGTGAAAAGGCACATTGTATGTATTTTTTTGCATACACAATCATAATGTGGCTTGCAAAGTACCTAATTAGATCATTATTCCATTAGGGTAAGAATATCGTGTATCATCACAGGCGAGTTCAATTTCACTTTCACATATTTGTACACATCCCTGCCGTGTGTAATGATACACCTGAATGCGGCTATTAATAACCTAAACCGACAATACCCTAATTTGTATACAAATCGCGTGGGTAACAAAGCCCCCCGTCCTAAACAAGCAGAGCGCGGTGGAGGAAAAAAGTGACACGACGCGCGCCCTTGGGTAGCCCTGCTCATCAAAATCAGGGATCCATCAGTATTTTGACAGATGCGAAGGAAACACGAACTAACGAAGCATTGAACTGTCGCCGATATCCACAATTAAATATAATCTGGCCGAATCCCCAACGGAAACGCTAATACGTAATGACGCGTGGAGGAGCGATCGCAACCATATACCATAAGCCCTCGGTAATCCTGAAGGGCCTCGTGGAGCGGCCTGTATCGTGTTAGTGCGATTATCACGCGTGGTTCTCACATGACGTGCGTCGGGACGCCGCGTGTCGAACGACGCCCAGCCCATAAACCATGTTGGATCAACAGTAACCAATACTCTATTAACTCCTCCACATCCTCGCGAAGGACCAGAGTCGTTCAAAGCTGGCATGCGAAAGTAGGGCTTGTCTGCAGTGAAAAATCGCACATGCAACAAACAACTCTCGCTCTAGAGGGCATAATTTGCGCCAACAAGCTGCAGAATCCCGTGCGCCCCCGCAACCCCACGCATTGCGTGAGCGTGGGATGTAATGATTTGGCGTACGCAATTTCCACCCTTAGACTTCTGCAGCAACCCCTTTGCATGGATCCAATTTACATCCGTGGAGTGGATTTAATAAGGGAACGTTTCCAGATTAACGTCACGTGACCGGCACGTGGACACTTTCCATAAGGTACACCCACTTTTGCGATTTCCACGCATGTTGCTGCTCCGCTCCTTTCCCACATCGCATTCATGTGCGTTACAAAACGACACTTGAAACTTTTTGCACGGCCCACGGCCGGTCGCATACGAGGGCGCCATGAATAAAGCACTCCGCACTAATTGTAGCAACACGGCCGTTACTTTTAATGCGGGGGTTGGCTGGGCGGAAGCGAATTGTTTACGCGATGACGATGTGACGAACGCCCGATCGGCCAACCCCACCGATGAAACGCAGAAAATGCGCAAATCTCCCCGCGAGAGCCGAATTCCACACTGTTTACAAAATGCAAATTTTAGTTGTGAAGCTCAAAAGTATATAACAACTTTCGGCATTACGGAAGCATGTAATTTAGTAAGTTCCCATACAAAAGTAAACTTAACAATTAGCAAACTTTACACCCGGGCGTGTGTAGGAGGGAAATAAAGTTTAATTATTTTAAAGTTTAAATCAAATTTCCAAAATTAATTCGCTACAAATTTCACACATTCACGCAAAAATGTACGCGCTTAGAATTGTTAACGCGTAACTTTTTAATAAGTTTAATTGAACTCATGCGTTCCATCTGTACAACATTATGCTCCAGTGGAAAATATGTAGATTGCTAGGAATCTATCATCTCAACTTGCTCAAAATTAATCTCAAAAATCAATGGCTGCAATTAGATCTTACTTTGATTTTGATTACTTGTTAATAAAACAACCCAATTTTTCGTTCATTTTTCCAAAGTTAATGTAAGTCTCCAATATGTCATTGTGGGAATAACAGTCATAAAAATTCGCAATTTTATCAGTGAAGACCGGACCGGCAGAGACTAAATAATAATAGCAATTTCTGAAAAGATTGCGTGCTGATGTACATATATATTTGTTACACCTCTAGATTGTATTTGTTTTAAGCTTTAAAACAAGGTATCACAACGTAGGGGTGTAATTTAAAATTTGTAATAAAAGTGAGAGTCGCTAGGGGAAGGGGGTAATATTTTATATTCAATTAATATACTTCTTAACATCTGCCTCGAAAACTGGTTCGACTTGTTTATTTATATTTCATTGAAAGCTACTTGGATATGTTCAATATAATTCTTTTTGTAATTTTTCTTATTTATTTATTTTTTCCAAAACGAATCGACCAAAATCTTGTTTTATTGCGCCACTAGATTAGGTTTTTTAGGGTAATATTTTATATTCACTTAATATACTTTGTAACATCTGCCTCGAAAACTGGATCGACTTGTTTTTTTATTTCATTGAAAGGAACTTGAATTTGTTCAATATAAATAGTTTTGTAATTTTTCTTGTTTATATATGTTTTCCAAACCGAATCGACCAAAATCTTTTTTTATTGCGCCACTAGATTAGGTTTTTGTTAAGCTCTAAAATGAGGTATTGTTAGGTGGGAGGGTGCCATTTAAAATTTCAAAGTTAGGGTGGCTAGGGACGAGGGTGTGACACTTAACATTGTTTTTAAACTTCCCCCTCCAAAAATCATTCGACGTATTTTTTTGTTTTTCAAGTTAGCTTGCATTCTAAAGTTATTGATACTGGCTAAAATTTATTTGACATTGTTTTTGAACTTCGCCCCTACAAAAATCAATCGACGTATTTTTTTTGTTTTATCAAATTAGCTTGCATTCCAAAGTTATTGAGACTAGCTAGTTTTAAAATGTACACCCGGTATATAGAAAAAATAATACTAACAACAAATCGACCGTTCCATTTAATTAAAACCATCCAATTACACATATATTAGCAGCATATCATCAATGATTCACGGAGCCTTTTTAATAGAATTATGAGAAAATAATTTAAATAATTTAAAATAAAACAAATATAGAAAAATACGATGAATCACACTTATCCAAAATTTCAAATTTTAAATAAACATTAATTTATTAAATTAACATATTTTTGTGAAATTAATACTAAAGTTGCAAACATTTAAAAAAAACAAAATCATTAAGTGCCTTTTAGAACAAATTTTAAATTATCAAACATTTTCTTTAATAATTTATTGAAAAATTTACAGATTTTCAACAGCTGACGTTTAGAATATGATAAATTTTGACAGTTTCAATTGAAAATTTGGAAGATTCAGCAAATTTGACGTATGTCAAATTGCACTTAAAGATCTGATAGATGTTCACAGTTAAATACTAGGATGTCAAAAATAGACAAGTTTTAACAGATTCGTGAAATATCTATTGAAAAATTAATAAATTTTCACAGTTGAAGTTTACAATTTGAGAAATTTTGACAGTTTCAATTGAACATTTGGCAGATTTCAGCAAATTTGACGTATGTAGAGAGTTGCACTTAAATATGTTATTGATGTTTACATTTTAATACAAAGATATCAAAAATTAAAGATCTGATAGATGTTCACAATTAAATACTAGGATGTCAAAAATTGACAAATTTTAACAGATTCGTGAAATATTTATTGAAAAATTAATAGATTTTCACAGCTGAAGCTTAGAATTTGACTAATTTTGAAAGTTTCAATTGAAATCTTGGCAGATTTAAGAAAATTTGACGTATGTAGACAGTTGCACTTAAATATATGATTGATGTTTACATTATAATACAAAGATATCATAAATTGACACATTTTAACAGATTCGAGCAGTATCTATTGGAAACTCAACAGATTTTCACAACTAAAGCTTAGAATTTGTAAAATTTTTACAGTTACAATTGAAAATTTAACGCATGTCTACAGTTGCATTTAAAGTTCTGATATACGTTTACATTTTAATACTAGGATATCAAAAATTGACAAGGTTTAACAGATTCGTGCAAAATCTTTTGAAAAATTAACAGATTTTCACATGTGAAGCTTAGAATTTCATAAATTTTGACAGTTTGAATTGAAAATTTTACAAATTTAAGAAAATTTGACGTACGTAGACAGTTGCACTTAAATATATGATTGATGTTTACATTTTAATACTAAGATATCTTAAATTGACCGATTTTAGTAGATTTGGGCTGTATCTAATGAAAATTTAACAGATATTCACAGCTAAAGCTTAGAATTTGATACATTTTTGACAGTTTTAATTGAAAATTTGACAGATTTCAGAAAATTTGACGTACGTAGACAGTTGCACTTAAATATCAGATAGATGTTTACATTTTAATACTAGGATGTCAAAAATTGACAAATTTGAACGATTCGGGCAGAATCTATAAAAAATTAACAGATTTTCACAGCTGAAGCTTCGAACTTGACAAATTTTGAAAGTTTCAATTGAAAACTTCACAGATTTAAGAAAATTTGACGTATGTAGACAGTTGCACTTAAATATATGATTGATGTTTACATTTTAATACTAAGATATCATAAATTGATAATTTTTAATAGATTCGAGAAGTATCTATTGAACACAAAACAGATTTTCACAGCTAAAGCTTAGAATTTGTCAAAGTTTTACAGTTTCAATTGAAAATTCGACGTATGTAGACAGTTGCATTTAAAGCTCTAATAGACGCTTACATTTTAATACTTGGATATCAAAAATTGACAAATTTTATCAGATTCGTGCCATATCTTTGAAACATTAACAGATTTTTGCATCTGAAACTTAAAATTTTGATAAATTATGACAGTTTTAATTGAAAATTTTACAGATTTCAGAAAATTTGACGTACGTAGACAGTTGCACTTAAATATCACATAGATGTTTACAGTTTAATACTAGGATGTCAAAAATTAATAAATTTTAACAGATTGGTGAAATATCTAATGAAAAATTTTAATGAAAATTTGACGTATGGAGACAGTTACATTGAAGGCTCTGATAGACGTTTACATTTTAATACTAGGATATCAAAAATTGACAAATTTTAACAGATTCGTGTAATATCTTTTGGAAAATTAACAGATTTTCACATCTGAAGCTAGAATTTAATAAATTTTGACAGTTTTAATTGAAAATTTGACAGGTTTTAGAAAATTTGACGTGCGTAGACAGTTGCAGTTAAATATGAGATACATGTTTACATTTTATTACTAAGATATAAAAAATTGTAACAGATTCGGGCAGTATCTATTGCAAAATCCACAGATTTTCACAGCTGAAACTTAAAATTTTATAGATGAATAAATGCTAATTCTGTCATAACAAATTAGAATTTCTTTTATCTATTTCCAAGTATGGCTAGATTTAACAGAACAATGTTAAAAAAAAACCCTCTGTAACTGAAAATCTGGCAATTTTTCAATGCATTCTGCAAAAATCGGCCAAAATTTGAAAAACGAATAAATAATCTGTAATTAGATAACGATTGGAAATAAGATATCGATTTATTAACATTTTTTGCTTAGTTCAGCATCCCACATCACGCCCTCAGCTTGAACCGTACCTTTTGAATCACCATGTATATTATATTGTTAGTAGTAGTAGTATGAACATTTATTCCATATATAGTTTCACATCTGCAGCATATCATATTGTTATTTTTGTAGGAAGCAACATTTTAGTATTTTACTCACAATCAGTTGAAAATCTGTGCATTTATGCATTTTAAAACTGTTTTATAGGGTTTTTCTTGAGCCCCATACTCTTTTTGATAAGTCAAGATACTGCAAACCATTGGTTAGTTTTTAAATAGATTTTGCATATTGTAGATTCCAAAAATTATTATTTTGGAATATTTAAGTTTTATGAGTTTTTTTGTACTTTATTGTCATTTTTACTGTAATCACGATTTACCAATTATTGGGTTGATGCACAATTGAGGTCGTCAGAGATAAAAGACAAGGCCACTCTTGCTCTGATAACCTCAATTGTGCCTCAAGCCAATAATTGGTAAATCGTGATTGCAGAGCCTTACAGTAAAAATGACAATTTTGAAATATTGAACCTATATGCGAAGTATGAAGTTTGAAATTTGAAAGTTTTGAAAGTTTGAAAATATGTAGTCTTCTTCTTTATGAATGACTTTTGCTATGTTCATTATATCTGTTCATATTTTTATTAATCTGTTGTTTGGCACTACCCTCGTTACTCTACTGGGTGATATTATTTTGCATGTAACAAAAATCTTTGTATTATGAAGAACTTAGATGGTTCTCTTTGTGCAAATCAAGCGGTATAAAAGCATGATAATTCCACATTCGCGAAATACGTGGGGATTTTTTTCGGGCAGAGAGCACACTCATCAAACGTTCGAGCAATTAGGTTCGGATTTAAGTTGGAGCGGGCGCCGTTTTTTTTTTGATATTTTAAAAGCCCTCGCGGGTGCATTCGTCCAACGTGCACACCTCAATACCTGCACAAGTTTATGTTTCTCCAACATCGCGTTTGATCAATTCACTTTGCAGCTTTTTTTTATTCATTCGCCGTTTCAGTTCTGCTCGCGCGGATTTGTTAGCTTTCATGCTCGCTCACAAAGTAGGCGCCTCTCGCACCCCGCACACCCTCCAGTGCCGCGCAGACATAGGGACAAATCCGCAAAGAATGATTTCCCAAAGCGCGCTCATTAACATTTCTTTCCCTCGAGGCGATAAATATTTCGCCGAGGTGGCTGAACTATTGTCTATTAAGGCATTAGGAAGACCGCCGATTGGTCATAGCTGACGTGGGATAAATCACACCGTTTCGCAGATATTCGTTTGGAAACCGTTTAAAAAACCTGTTGGCAGGATGATTTTTTTTTCATGGCTGGGATATCATGGGAACGACGTTTCCGTGGAACAAGTTTCGGTCCAGACGCCGCATCACGACTTGCAATACAAGTTTAACGTAACTTTCATGTTAAGCGCGACGGACAAGGGAGGAAAAAATAATAGTGCACATAAATTCACTGCAACGACTGCTTTCGCCACATTTTGCGGCAAAGCAAAACATCCCTTTTGTAACCTACATAAGAAATTAGCGCCATTAAATACATGCACAATATTTTGAATGAAATACAAACTTTTGCTTAAAAGTAGGTAATAAAAAAAATATTAAAACAAATATGTTTTATTGTTTAATAAAGCTTTAAACTACTCACATACACACACATTTAGGTATTAAAACGAATGAAGACATTAATAAAAGAACATACATCATCATATGTATTGTATGGTATACATATACAGGGTGTCCCAAAAAAAATCAATTGTGTTTTCGTGTACTCTCCATTCACGATGTTTTTGCGTCAGGGGAGTCTATGAATATCTAGTTATTTTGTTGGTAGTGTTTCGGAAATAACTGAATCCCTCAATGGTACTTGTCAATTTATTTTAGGATAAGATGTTTTCAATTTGAGGTTATATTTTTCAAATAAAATAGTTGCCAGATGTAAAGTTTAAATTATTAGAGTTGAAAATTGAACGGCAGGAAAGAAAATGAAAAATAATGCATTGAAAAACATTCTGTGTATTGCAATTTGGACAAGGATTGTGTGGAGACTTAGGAATGCCAAATTGTATTAAATGCTATTAAATTATAAATCTAACAATGTAATAGGAAGCAAATATCTAATAGACATCGACACAAAAAATAATTAACTTCCATTGCATCACTGAATCAATTTGTCCAACATGACAAAAAGAAAACCCAGCCAACTCGGTTGCAAAATGGCCGTGAATGGAATATAGGTACCTACTTTTCCAGATTGAACGTAATTTGACGTCAAAATAAAAAAAAAAACAAAAGCATATCTTGCATAAACTCTTACAACGACCACTCTTCCTCATTTAACCGAATCTCTATGTCTTATGGTTTCCGAGATACCAAGGCTTAAAATGAAAAAAAAAAACTCACCCTGTATATTCAGCGATATTTCAGGAACTGTGCAAGATATCCCGGATTTCGTTTCAGTATATTGCAAGGCACAAAAATGAGAATCTTTTTGCCCATTTGACCAACTCTGTATATATTTCCGTTTAATACATCCTAATGGTAGGCGCCGTAAAATGACCACCCTGTATATATATATCACAGACTACCACATAGTAAAGGTAGAAACAATCTTAATGATTAATTATCAATAGATTTCATTACCTAAATATTCTGTAACGACTGTACTAATTTGTATGTCTTACACGATCTCTTCAACTAGAACTCTCGAGATGACCAATTACTTCCATAAAGGAAATCACTTCTCAAATTATCTCAGGTAGAAGCTCCTTTCGCTTTGCCCTGTTTGCCTTAAGTATTTGGAATTTTTACCCAACATTGGAGGAACACAAACCAAATATTGATTTATATTTTACTAGTGGTGCGGGCGGTATGTCTTCGCCTGAATGGGCGTCTTCGAGTGATTTGTTTTTACAGGCTACCGATTCTCGAAAATCCTCGGATAAATTCCCTGATTGCTTAGCAGAGGTTGGCCTAAATAAATACATCTACCAGGGCTTCTTAAAGCGCGTGAAATTTTTAATTGGAACGATAATCTGTTGACCGCAGTGAAAATTAATTTGTGGTTTTGTAGTGCGTTTAAGTTTGCGTTATAATAACTGTATCCACCTCGTTTAATGTTATTTATTAATGTTGAATTAAACATTTGGAATTTTTAGAATTTAATTTATTTAACACCGCAAAGAGTTTATTGCTAAATGTATAATTTTAAAATTTAATTTTAAAAGTTAATAAAGCAATGCACATTCAAACCTGTTCTAATTGATTTTTCGCAACAATTGAATTTTTATACACATAACTTTATATACAGGGTGATTCATTGGGAAATGCGCATTCAGTAATGGTAGATGCCGCATATTGAGATGATTCTAAATAAACTACATTTTATGGGTCTATCGTTCTTTATAACCAATATACTGTGTGATTAATTAATATTGCCCATTTTTTCAATTAATCATAACTTACGAACCACAGTATAAATTTTTGTAATAATTTGTAAGTATGTTCTTTGCCTACTGTAGTGTCGATTAACATAATAAATTTAAATGTTATTCTAGGTCAGGCTTTAAAAAATTAATAAGTAGGTTTCGACTCGAAACAACACCCTGTATTTCAATATTTTACAATTTTGTTTGCATATTTGGAAAGAGCAGAAAGAATTAAGCAACACTGAATGTATTTGGTTCTTCCGCATATATCTTTGTTACTTATTAACTTGAGTCAAAACTGGATGTTTCGATAATAAGGTGACTTATTATATATAAATACAGGCTGCTTTATTTTATTATTATTATGCATCAAGAATGCATCAGAAGAGTCGAGAAATGATATCATGCTTTAGCTGAAACAATAATTAGACGCGAATAAAGAAAATTCTGTTTTTTTTGTATTTATGTTATGTTTAACCTTTAAAATGTAGAATTTTTGCAACGTTATTGTTATTTAAAATAAAGTTATGCTTTTGTCTTTACGTTTGTCAAAAATACGGACCTGTCCTCTCGTTTTACATTATGGTTAGGATCCAGAAATTAAGAGAATGTGAAATACTTGGTGATTTTATTGATTATCGCTGATATTCAAGATTTGAATCAAATTCAAGATTCTAGATTTGATTTGATCAAGTTATTAAGTAACAAAGATGTATGCGGAAGTACCAAATACATCCAGTGTTACTTATTTTTTTCTGCTCTTTCCAAATATGCAAACAAAATTTTAAAATATTGATATACAGGGTGTTGTTTCGAGTCGAAACTTACTTAGTAATTTTTTTAAGGCCGGATCTAGAATAAGATTTTCATTATTATGTCAATCGGCACTACAGTGGGCAAGAAACATTCGTACCAAATATTTAAAAAAATATATATAGGGTGGTTTGTAAGTTATAATTAATTGAAAACATGGGAAATATTAATGAATCACCCTGTATATTGGTTATAAAGAACGATAGACACATAAAATATAGTTTATTTAGAATCACGTCGGTGTGCCGCATCTACCATTACTGTATGCGCATTTCCCAGTGAATCACCCTGTATAATGAGGAAATTACTGAAGAAAAAAAAACATGTTACATTACCATATGTGACAAACACAAGTAGAAAAACATGTAAAGAATTTAATAAATATAATATTAAAGCATTATAAATTGACAAAAATAATATAGGAAAATTTATAATCAATGATAAAATAGAAAATATAGACAAATCGAATAAATCCGGAGTATACCAAAATAATTGTAAACATTGTGATGATATATACATAGGCCAAACAAGGAAAAACTTTAACACAAGGTACAATGAACATAAAAAGACGATACAAAATTTAAATGGACAAACAGGATTAAAGTGCCATTGTATAGAAATAGGACACCATATAGGTGATATCAAACCCATTAAATTTTCGGAAAATGGAGATAGATTAAACATATTAGAAAGGATATAGATCAAAATAGCTATTATGGAAGGAAAAAACATAATGAATAATCAAAACGAGCTCTTCCAAGGCAATGACATTTTTCTACTTGACTTTGGAAAACTTTGACATTTGAATACACTATGAGTTAGGAAAAAAGAAATATTTCCTAAGTGCGGAAATAATATTTCAACATTAATATACTAATTTGAGTTAGGAAAAGTGGAATATTTCGTAACAAGTGCGGAAATAATATTTCAACATTAAAAGTTATAAGTCAATTTATTGAAATTGTACATGTTATTTTTTATACTAAACTTTTCAGGAGACCGAAAATAGTTATTTACTGAAAGGTCAGGAAAATTATCCATTACTTCCGAGGGCCACAGAGAAATACGAGGCACTCTGTGCCGAGTATTTTTCAGGGCACCGAGTAAAGTAAGAGATTTTGCTGACAAGTCGTGTATTAATATTTTTCTGAAACCCCAAATTTAAAATTATCAACTGTGATAGTCAAAATCTGTCGAGTTTTTACGCAATCGGTCAAACTTTCAGCTAAAATTGTTCATAACTGTCAAACTTTCGTCTGATACTGTCATATTCCTTTATGTACTAAAAATCTCCAATTAATCTCAAATTAAATTTTTCATCAGAAATATCAGTTTGAAGGATTCCTAGTCTGTATGAAACCATTTTGAGAAAAAAACTGTCATATTCCTTTATGTGAAAATATCTGTCTCTTGCAAATGTATTGCAACTCTCCCAATTCGATGAAAGTGCTTTGTGGTCCGGGATTAACATATCCAATGTAGAAAAATATGGATTCGGATTGCTAAAAAGGATAATTTTGTTTATTTGCATTTCATGTAAATTTTATTTTTTCTCATACATAGAAACTAATTGAAAAACAAAAAGGTATACAGCATTCAAATCCTTCGGCAGGACACTAACTCGAAACATCGGTGCAAAGGCTTGACAAAAGTCATCAATATCTTTAATAGAATGAGAAAATTATATTTTTCAACTGGAGTTTGGAAAACTTGAATGAATAAACATTTGAATACTAATTTGAGTTATGAAAAGTGGAATATTTCCTAACAAGTGCGGAAATAATATTTCAACATTAAAAGTTATAAGTTAATTTATTCAAATTTACATGTTATTTTTTATCATTATTATAAATCTTAACAGAAACATGTTCACAATTTGTGAATGAAATTCCAGAACAGGTCTTTGTGGATTTCGAAGTAGGTTTATTATTTACGTCAACCTCTTCTTTATTGCCCAATATATTCGATGCTACTTGAAGTTTATATCCAACTGAGCTCCCAATATATCCTTCTGCCATATTTGAAGATTTCCATTAAACATGCCACCAATCAAGTGCGGAAATACTATTTCAACATTAATATACTAATTTGAGTTAGGAAAAGTGGAATATTTCCTAACAAGTGCGGAAATAATATTTCAACATTAAAAAATATAAGTCAATTTATTGAAATTGTACATGTTATTTTTTATCATTATTATGGATCTTAACAGAAATATGTTCACAATTCGCGAATGAAATTCCAGAACAGGTCTTTGTGGAAGTAGAAGTCGGGTTATTATTTACGTTAACCTCTTCTTTATTGCCCAATATTTTCGTTGCTACTTGAAGTTTATATCCAACTGAGCTCTCAATATATCCTTCTGCCACATTTGAAGATTTCCATCCACCATGCCTCTTAAGAGTGGTAATGTCTGCTCCTGCATCAACCAGTATCGTGGTAGACGTTCATCTAAAGCAATGTATATTTGAAAGTATTCGGTAACTACAAAAACTGCAAATCATTTAGGCATGCCTCCGGTACTATCGATTCCAACAGGTTGCCTCGTACATTTTCCGCTTCGATATCCCAAGAAAAATCTTGAAGTTTCAATTGGTGAGAGAGGAAGAGAAGAATATTTGCGAAATATTTCAAGCAGATGCACATTTTCTATGTTCCCACTGGAAATGGTAAATTCTTTTCGCAGTTGGCCTTTGTGTTGGGAATATCAATCAAAATAAATGACAACGTGTCCTTGATATTTTGAACTTGAAGAAAAGTTAGTACTTCTCTTCGACACGCTTAACTAACACCAACAACCAACACTACCTGAAATTTATACAAAAATTGTAATATTTTGATTAATTTCAAATTTATAATTTTACCATTAAGTAGGTTCTATTATCTGCTTCTCTTAGGAATTTTTCTATTTCTAATTTTGTAAAAACACTGGATTTCTTAGAATAATGTCCCACTGACTTTCGTTTAATAAAAGCTATTAAACTTACAAACTTCTTTAAGTCGATATTTTTCTTCACGGATAATGTTGTCCTCAGCATCCAGTAAATGCTCCACAATGTAGAACTCTTATAGGCTTTGGATTTTTGCTGAAAATATGTTAGCAACGCTCCTCATTGATCTCTTTCATTCGTTTTTCTTTACACCAATCATCAAATTGTCGATAAGAATTTTCATACTTTTCCTTTAATTTCACTAGACTAATAGAGATTTTGATAGGAATCTTCGATGTTGGTGTTTCTTAATACGTATTAGTAAAATATTCGTACAAGAAAGGAATTGAACATTTTCCAAGGAATTGTAAATTTGTGAACTATGTATAAATAAGTAAATTTAGTAGAAGCCGAGAAAGTCCTATTTCTACAGTTCAAATCTACAATGCTTAGTAGAGGTCATTGGTTAATGGACCAATGTTTTCTGTTTTAGATCTAATACATTGGAAAGTAATAGGTTTAATAGGTGATATGTATTTTTATTGAATAGTTTCGATTATCTTTTTATCTCACTTACGTTCTAGGCAGCGGTGTTCGGGATGAATGGAGATGATTCTTTCCAGAACTGCTGTGTGTCAATCGTAAGACAAAGGGGAGGCAATCGAATCCCCATGCACATTCCGGGCACATCCCGGGACGTGCCCACCCGAACTAACTCTCTTAATTACCTCGCCTGAAAGCGACTCCGGGAAAAGTTCCATCGACTTAATTACCCGGAATAATTGTCAAGCCTTGTTAGGCTTATGTGATGCACACATTAAGACAACTGCGGAGGAATTATGCCAAGATTGATTACGACAAGTTCGCAAAACACTCTTCGGCCCTGAGTTATGGGGGGCAAAAATTAACAATCGCCCGGACCAGGTTAACGCGTAAACAATCTGAAAGAGCCAAATCGAATCACACGTGCACACGGCGAAATCGACGGGCCCAACGGTAAATCCATTAATCGTGTATATGTATGAGTATGAATGCGTGATTCGATTAACCATTTGGGCCCCGTCTGTAACAGATATATATTACAGAGTTGTTATCACGGCACGTCGGAGACATGGATATGTCCATCAGCAGAGACAATAGTGTGAGTGTAATGGTCCGGAACCCTACGATAGCTGGCTGAGCCGGGCCTGCATTTGACAGACACGCACTTAGTTAGCTGTCACAGATTCGAGACAATGCTGCGAACATCGATCGAAAGGGTTCCTGACTAAACTAAGAAGTCGTCGCCCGATAGTAAACAGCCACTCCGGGAGTCCGGGACCCGGAGGAAAAAACCGGATGGCCGATCTGCACGCCAAGTTATTAGCGCGAATTCGCAGTAATTTCGCTTTGTTCGTCGCTTGCGACAGCGTTTTTCGACTTTTTTCACCACTGACCGGTAAACTCACAGATAAAACTTTACACGAAGCAACAACAAATAGGTATATGCGATTAAAAACCATATTTATTTATTAATAGTTACATTCCACACGAAAAGCTACATAACTATGTTAATGCCTTTTATACCTATTATTGAAATACATATATTATTATTATTTCTTGAAAAGTATCTTGAACTTTTCGTTGATGTTATCATTTTGATCTATTAGATAATAACATTTGTTGACTTTAATGTTTTATTAATAAAGTATTTTGTAACTAATAGCTGCATAGTCGACCCTAGGTATAATATTATACCTATTATTTAAATACATATATTATTATTGTTTCTTAAAAAGTATCTTGAACTTTTCGTTGAAGTTATCATTTTGATCTATTAGATTATATAATTTGTTGACATTAATGTTTTATTAATAAAGCATTTTGTAACTAATAGCTGCATAGTTGACCCTAGTAGCTACTAATGCTAATCAAAATATTATTTATTGCAGAAATGACAACTGTTTTATATCGCAATTTTGTTATAAATAAACCTGAATACGATATTTTTCTGCGGACGACTTGTGAAATTTCTGTTAAGGCGGTTTACACGACTGGTCGATAGATTCTAATTAGCGTCCGTCTCTAAATATCATTCTACACTATATTTAGTCCGATTATTTTTAGAATGAGCTTCTTTTTATAGCTGCTAGGCCAACTGAGCGCTGCTCTGCACTCGGCAAACGCACGAATAGTATCTCCGGTATGGTCTAGTGGCTAGGATACCTGGCTCTCACCCAGGAGGCTCGGGTTCGATTCCCGGTACCGGAACTTTTTATATAAATTTTTACCTAATTAAAGTAAAAACATGTGGGTTTAGTTATTGACTGCCTGAAGACAAAGAACATTATTAACGGAATAATCGTTTAAAAGTTAATTTTTCGTACAAAATCTAGTATTGAAGCTGTTTTGGAAAATCATCGTTGAGAATTTTTTCGTACAAAATCTAGTATTGAAAGCGGCTTGGGAAAATCATTGTTGAGAACCTGTGAAAATTCCCTTTTCAAGGGAATTCGTTAGTTACAAAGGCGTGAGTGTAGTCGTTGAACCACAGTTTAGATAAACAAATATGATGTCGCATGTGTTATCTTGTGTCGACCTTGGACGCGACCATTCCACATGGTGACCTTCACTGATTAAAAGCGAGTTCAAGAATACATAATATTCTGATTTGAAAGTTATCGAGAGATCGAAAACATTGTTGAAAAGTAAACGTGAATTGTGCAACAATTATTACGAAAGATCGGTGCACCAAGTTTGAAACTGTAAATCTGAAGCTAAGATTTGAAATAACGAATAATACTTTTCCAACACTTACTATTTCTCCCAATACAATACCAAAAATGAATCAGTATAACCATAGTTATAAATTTTGAAAATGAGCAGCGTAAGTCTCAAAAACTTTCAATATTTGTAGATAACTTATGAATATAGCTATATAGTAACGTATAGGTTATTAAATGTCAGAGACCTATTAAAAAAATATTCAATGTAAACATATGAGTTGTATAGAATCAACACTCACAATATCCAAAATCTATTTTTAACTGCTTTTATTATTAAAATGCTATACGAAAAAGCATTTTGTAATTTTACAATCTAATTGTAGAGCTAACAGGATGTGAAAAAGGTATTTGCAAAATTCAGGGAAATAGATTGTCGTGTAGAGCGGTTTTTGATTAATTCCCAAAATTTCACTATTTGGATATTATGAGTTTTGATTCTATACGACTCGTATGTTTACATTGAATATTTTTTTAATAGGTCTCTGACATTTAATAACTTATACTTTACTATAATAGCTATATTCATACGTTATCTAAAAATATTGGAAGATTTTGTAACTTACGCTGCTCATTTTCAAAATTTATAACTATGGTTAAGCTGATTCATTTTTGGTATGGTCCGCCAAACCATGACATATGTATAGAAAAAACGCCTAAGCCCAATTTTAAATTAACTGCTTCTTGCTATTCTTTTTTTAAATAAATGTAACATTTAATTTTTTTACCGATTAAGTTTCAAACAGGTGTATATTTTAATCTATGACTAAATATATTGCTATATTTTCCTCTCCAAGTTAAAATTTGTTATTATTATTTATTATTTTTGAAATTACAATTTCATACAATCGCAGCATACAATCAAAGAATAAATTATTTCAGTATATGCAAATACATGACTTCCAATTTCTGTAAACCTCAATAAAAAAGATTTAAGGTATTAGTTTGTACTTACTGATATAGTTATTTTTTATTTTATTTTAATATTTATTTATTTATATTTTGCCTTACAAGTTTCGGTTTGTTCAGCAAATCATCATCAGAGGCGTGAAAAGTGTGATAGTGCTTTGTATATCTTTTGATTTTAGCAAAATTACACTGTTCAAGCCTCTGAAGATGGTTTGCTGACCAAACCGAAACTAGTAAGGCTAAATAAAAATAAATAAATAAATTTAAAAAAATAACTATACATTAAGTACAAACTAATACCTTAAATAAATAACTGGTAATATGGATAACACCTTAAACTTAAAAAAAGATTTAGTTAATAAATACACACATTTGTTTATAAACCAGCTTGCAAAACTACATTTTATCTGTGGATTTTAGCATAAATAAAATGGTAAAATTAGCATCAGAGCTACGTGAAGCAGCTGGAACAAAAATATTTGAATCAAATATTTCAAGCACATGGTGTAATATAGATAAATATCATTTGCTCAATAAAGGTTTTTTAAGATCTTCATGGAGCAATATTAAACCAATTATAATAATTGCTGAGTTTGTGTAGGAAACAAAAATGATTTGAAGAAATTGGGCAACTGTATTTTCCGTCCCATCATTTAATCATCTGAAACAATCTGAAAAATCAGCTGAAAAAGAAGTAAACTGTATAAATAATTCCACTTTCAGAATTACCAAATTGCCAAGGAAACATCAAAGAAGTTACATCCTCTGGAGGATTGAAAATTCTTTGATGTTGCTAATAATATTTATACTGCTATGAACAAAGACTTTCCAGAAGTTTGTGAAATATTGGCAGGAATTTGCCATATGCTAAAAGAACCCTTCCATGGGAGTTCATTGATGTGATATGTGATGTTCAGATGTTTTACATTCAATGTGTCCTCGTGTTTGTGTACTTTTGAATAGTTGTTAAGTCATGTTTTGGCAACAGTTTGCCGAGCCATTATGAAAATGTTATCCAACATATTAAGAATGAATTTATTCAACTGGAGATAACTATAACCGAAAAAATCATAGTATATTTTACCATATTGAACAATGTTGAAAACATGAGGGTAATGGATTAGGGAAGTTCAGGGAACAAGCTTCAGAAACCGTAAACGCCGATTTTAAGAAGATATGGGAAAATATAAGATACAAAATAGCAGAAATACATCCGGAATTTTCTTCTAAATTCCTAAAATCTGTTCAATTTTTTAATAGTATTCATTTGTAAAATAGTTTATCTAATTGTAAACAAATATTTAAAGCACTTATTTTGTTTTACTGTCAATATTAAAATTTTCTATGATCAATCAAATTAATTAAAATAATTACAGATTAAAATATGTAACTAATTCAAAACCGTCGGTGAAAGATTTTCAGCAGCATATTTTTTTGTAGATGAAGTTACAAGGAGTACTTTTAAACTAAAATAAGATTTAGACATTTTTTTTAAACGTGAGTCATATTTAGACCAACTATGAAAGTATAGGTTTGCAAATTTCAGAGACCTATTCAAAAATTATACAATGTATACATATAGGTATTATAGTAAAGTTTAGGTTTGCAAATTTCAGAGCTCCTATTCAAAAATTATACAATGTAAGTTTGAGAATCTATTATTTGTATTGGTTTGATGGGAAAATATGTTTATCTCGCCATTTTCAATGTAACTCACGATGACCTTATTTAAAGTTGATTTGCTTTTTCTTCTTTTTGTTTTCGTGTTTTGTTTATTGATTAATAGCTATTTATGGTATAAGGGAATAAAGACGAATTTCGTTCTCGAAAAAATAGGTTGGCTCGCGAGCCGAAGCCTAGTGTGATAATGTTTTGGTGTGGATAAGATTTCTTTGTTCACGTGTATCATATACACATACATACATACATAATCCATCCCTCTTTTACCCATTAGGTGTCGAGATCATATACAGCATCATACACATACGTAGCATTAATGATTCAATTATTAATTTTAGAATTAATTTCAGAAGTTTCACTAATAGCTATCTCTTACTTGGCAATGAAAAAAGTTATACTTTCGATTTTCTCACTTATATAATACTGAAACTTTGTCAAATTTTCAGGAGAGGTACTTTTAGGTATACTGAATACATGTCTAGTATTAAATATTGAATTAATAAATTTTCAGAAGTTTCAGAAATAGCCATCCCTTACTTGGCAATGAAGAAAATTATACTTTCGATTTTCTCACTTATATAATACTGAAACTTTGTCAACTTTTCAGGAGGGGCAGTTTAAGGTATACTGAACTCATGTCTAGTATTCAATATTCAATTACAAAATTTCAGACTTTTATTAATAGCTATCCCATACCATTCAATGCAGAAAGTTATAAATTTGATTTTCTCACTTATTAAATACTGAAACTTTGTCAAATTTTCAGGAGGGGTAGTTTCAGGTTCACTAAACACATAGCCAGTATTAAATGATCAATTGATAAATTTTCGGAACTTTCAGTAATGGCTATCCCATACATGTCAATGCAAAACGTTTTACTTTTAATTTTCTCACCTTTTTTAAACTGAAACTTTGTCAAATTTTCAGGACGTTGATAGTTTTAGGTATAATAAACACATATCCAGTATTAAATATTCAATTAATAAATTTTCAGAAGTTTCAGTAATAGCCATCCCTTACTTGGCAATGAAGAAAGTTATACTTTCGATTTTCTCACTTATTTAATACTGAAACTGTGTCAAATTTTCAGAAAAGGCAGTTTTAGATATACTGAACACATGTCCAGTATTAAATATTCAATTAATAAACTTTCAGAAATTTCAGAAATTGCTATCTCTTACATGTCATTGCAGAAAGTTATACTATTGATTTTCTCACTTATTTAATACTGAAACTTTGTCGAATTTTCAGCAGGGGTAGTTTCAGGTATACTTAATATATGTCTAGTATTAAATATTCAATTAAAAAAATGCAGACATTTTAGTAATAGCTATCCCATACTATTCAATGCAGAAAGTTATACTTTTGATTTTCTGACTTATTTAATACTGAAAGTTCGTCAAATTTTCTGGAGAGATATTGTTAGGTACACTGAATACATATAGAGTGTTAAATATTCCATTAATAAATTTTAAGAACTTTGAGTAATGGCTATCCCCTGCATGTCAACGCAAAACGATTTAGTTTTGATTTTCTTACCTATTTAATACTGAAACTTTATCAAATTTTTAGGAGGGGTAATTTTAGGTATACTGAACACATATCTAGCATTACATATTCAATTAATAATTTTTCAGCATTTTCAGTAATAGCTATCCCTTACTTGGCATTGAAGAAAGTTATACTTTCGATTTTCTCACCTATTTAATACTGAAACTTTATCAAATTTTCAGGAGGGGTAATTTTAGGTATACTGAACACATATATAGCATTAAATATTCAATTAATATATTTTCAGAAGTATCAGTAATAGCTATCCCTTACTTGGCAATGCAGAAAGTTAAACTTTAGATTTTCTCACTTATATAATACTGAAACTTTGTCAAATTTTCAGATGGGTAGTTTCAGGTACACTGAAAATATATCCAGTGTTAAATATTCAATTAATAAATTTTCAGAACTTTCAGTAATGGCTATCCCATACATGTCAATGCAAAACGTTTTACTTTTCATTTTTTCACTTATTTAATACTGAAACTTTGTCAAATTTTTAGGAGGGGTAGTATAAGGTATACTGAACTCATGTCTAGTATTAAATATTCAATTAATAAATTTTCAGAAGTTTCAATAATAGCCATTCCTTACTAGGCAATCATATACAGCGTGTCAATTTAAAAAGTTGCCATCGACTTTTGTCATAGAACACATGATTATTTTTAAAATTACTCAAAACCTTTTGGGTGGTTCGAATGGGGAACAAAAATGGCGTAGGTAGTACCCCCTACCCACCCTTTAAGCCACAGCCACCTTGATCTAAAAAAATTAAATGGCACCCCCCTATGTGTGATACATTGTTGGAAATCTCTTGAAAAATGCTTTCCAGTCATTATTAATGCAATATGATTTGGTCAACTGGTGTTAGAATTAAGTGCAAATAAAGTACAAAAGTATTCAATTAATTAAATTCAAATAACATGTTAAAGTAAATGTTGGAAATGGTTTCCATTATTTTCTAAATCAAAATATGGCCTGCTTTCAAACTTCTCGCGAACTTTCTAAAAGGTTTGTCTAGTAATAGCTCAACATTATTGTGCTATTCTTTCTCGTAATTGTTCAATAGTATCTGGTTGCGTTTTATAAACTACAGATTTTAAGTGACCCTATAAAAAATACCTAGAGGTGTTAGATCTGATGATCTAGAAGGCCATTTGATAGGCCCTCTTCTTCCAATCCACTGATTTTAATAGTGACGCTCTTACTATGCTCTAACTGGAAGTATATAGGAGCTGCACCATCTTGTTGAAAATGTAATGTATTTCCAGTAAGTTCAGAAGTACGAGGCTTAATGAATTCATCCAGGAAATTAGCATACTTTTCGCCGTTCAAATTTTTATTCATTTCAACAGCAATTGTTTTTTATGGGGTCACGTGAAATCTGTAGGTTATAAAACATTTAAAAAAATGAACTGGATACTATTGAACAATTTCGAGAAAGAATAACACAAGAATGTTGAGCTATTAATAGACAAACCTTCAAAAAGTTCGCGAACAGTTTGAAAGGAGGCTATATTTTTGTTTAGAAAACAATGGAAGCCATTTCCAACATTTACTTTAACATGTTATTTGAATTTAATTAATCGAACACTTTTGCACTTTATTTGCACTTAATTACAAACCTAGTTGACCAAAACACATTGTATTAATAACGACTAGAAAGCATTTTTCAAGAGCTTTCCAACGATGTATCACAAGTAGGGGGGTGCTATTTATTTTTTTTAGATGGAGGTGGCTGTGGCTTAAAGGGTGGGTAGGGGGTTGACACTACCTACGTCATTTTAGTTCCTTCTTCAAACCACCCAACCGGTTTTGAGTAATTTTAAAAATAATCATGTGTTCTAAGAAAAAAGTCGATGGAAACTTTTCAAATTGACACCCTGTATATTATACGTATATGATATGTATCACGATATACGATAAACATAAAGTTAAATTGTGACATATTTAATTTATTCAATAATTAAGTATCATAAATTCAGAACAATTTTTAAATATAAGTTCAGAATAAATATGTTGGGAAGCGATATACAGGCAAATCGATATTATAGTCAGTTAAAATTTTCTCGGCACATATTCTGCATTAATTTTAGAGAATGGAGATTACAGGGGGCGGTGGGCAAGTGGGCAAAGGGTAATGACTTTATTAATAGCAATAGGAAAAAAATATTTTCAAATACTCACTATTTAAAAAAATCGTTATCAAGTATCATAATATTGTGACAGGCAATTTTCGCAGAATGAAGAATTTCTTTTTTATAATTTCATTTTAATAATTTAAAGTATTGAGATTCGTTTCAAACTATTTCTAACCTATACCAAATGTTTCTTAATTTTGACTGAAACTAAAAACTACACTTGACGATGTTGGCCATAAAATCGAATCGAGTCGAAAATCTTAATATAAAAATATTGTACGATGTTGGGTATGCATGTGTCTCCATAGTGTGAAAATGACGTCGTTTCGTTTGTTTTCTTCCGATTTTTTGTTTTGTTTTTCTATAAATTGGCAACTACACGGTCTTAAAATTTTGAATCGAAAATATTAATACAAACATATTCTACTATGCTTTCTGGGTATGCAAGGAGAATCCATATCTTGAAAATAGCTTATTTGTCATTGCTACAAGCCGTAGCTTGTCGTTTAATTTATTATTTTCTTCGCTTTTTGTTTTAATTTTTATGTTTTTTTTATATTTTACTTTTTTGATTTTTATTTTCCTTATTTCTTTTTTATTTTGTTTTAGTGTTACCATCATCGCCACGTGTAGTTTTTTTGTTAAATTTAGAAACACCCTGTATAATTTGCACTACCATTGATTAAATTTTCATTTCCCCGAAAAAGTATTTTGACCTACAGCCGTGTCAATCGTAGAATTAATGTTTGAGATTGGGTAATCAAATTTTCCTTTATTTTGCTATATATTTATAAAAATGATAATAATCGAAGGATTTAATTATAATATAATATGTATACATTTAAAAAAATTACATTATCATATTATAATACAAAATATTAAAACAATTGCATAATATATTTATTTTATTTCCTTTTTTTACTTTCTTATACGTGGCGAAAGAAATGTGAAAATTTTAAAATTGAATTTTTCATCATAAATATCAGTTTTTAGCACCAGAGTCTCTATAAGACCATGTTTAGTAAAAAATCAGCTTGCGTAAGTCTATTTGCGTGCCTGAGAACTATTGTGTGTTATCGTATTCGATTGAAAACTGTTCAAAATAAGTTCATTGCTCAATAAAATTTTGAAATTTAGACAATCAAATCTAGGTTTGTAAAAAATTTGGAAAAGAATTGAGAAACAAAATATGCCAGTAATTTGATAACTACTATTTTAACAAAAATATAATCCAAAGCTTAGTTACTGCAGTTCTTCCCGAAAGTAACAAATAATATCAATAAAATCGTTGAGAAATATATTAAACAAAAAGGCTAGAACTACGTGAGTTGTATTTTTCAATTATCGTTTAGAGATCTCTAAACGATGAAATTGAAAATTACATCTACCAAACAATGAAATCTGCTCAGGATAGTTTCCCCAAACTAGTCGTTCGCAGCCGACGTTAAACTGTAGGTGCCATACGTCACTGTAACTACGATAGAGACACTGACGTATGCGGGGAAATCGCCTACGCTTGAAAAATCGAGTATCCCACTCCAAGAAGTAGAAACAATGAAAATTACATTACATGTAATTTTCTACCTTAACCGACTTAAAACCCTAATCCCGATTAAAAACGGAAATGGAAGAAAGTTAAGTGAATACTTGACACAGAATAATAAATATGTAACACGCAGTATTGCCGCGATCTCTTTACGACCGATTGCGGTTAGGTTAGGTTTGGATCTTTGCGAAAACCCTTGACCATTGGTGCAGTTCGTACGTAGCTTCTTATAGATTTTGTTCGTTAGTTTCGCGAAGCACTGTATAATAAATAGTTGACTATCAAGTTGATCGCTCCAATTTCAAACTTTGGAAAATATTCTAATTCCTCCAATTTAAATCTTTGGAAAATGCACTTTGGAGGTGCATTTTCGTCGTTGGGGTTGAAATTCGTTGTATTTATAAAATCATTATCGATAATGAGAACACTACTTGTTATATTACCCCTGGTAATTCATTTACATACATGTTAATTAAATAGAAATTAATTGGTAAACAAAAAGGTATACAACATTCATATCTTTTGGCAGGACACTATCTCGAAATTTCGGTCCAAAGGCTTGACAAAAGTCATCAATATCCTTAAATGAATGAGAAAATTATGTTTGGGTTCGTCGCTTGACCTAGCACATGATCGGCAGCATCGATTTGTATAAGCACATGCCATTCTAATTCTGACACAAATGTTTTAAAGCTATTTTCGGAATTTATGAGCTAGATTATTATCATTTTAAACATTTGTTACCGAAATTTCAAATCCAAATTGCAAATATTGCAATAAGAGAAATTACATTCAATAACATTCAATTACATTCAATAATTGATTTGAAAACTTGATATTTTGCACTGCATATTTTTCTGCAAATTTCTATAACGGTCCAAAACATTAAATGAGTAGTTTACTCCTTTTACATTGGAATTTTGTTTGATTGCTTTTTTTGTGTTTATGTAAAACTGTGTCAGATTAGGCTAAACTGTGTGTGTTATCGGATCGTTATCGTAGATGGCGAGGCTGTAGAGGAATAATATGAAGAATAAAATATGGTTTCGGGGTAATCACCGAGACTCCGCGCTGTAAACGTAAACAAGAATAGTCAATTAGGATGCTGAGGGGGAATTCATAAATCAACTTAAAAATATTCAAACTGCATTAGTGAGCGGCAAGTTGGGTTAAGACGGGAACGGGGGCGCGACGAGCGGAACCGGAACCGGAAGTGAGCGCGTGCGTGCTAATGACGTCGCCCAGCCTCTGGGAGAGATCTCGAAACGCGGGCGCTCTTTTGTTTGATGACTCATTGCTCCCGGCGAATCCGCCTAATGACTCGGACAAGTATAAACATGCGTGCGGGCCCTTTTTTGTCTTTTCACTTTAACTCGAATTTAATTACTCGCGATGCTCACTTCAATGGGACGTGAAATAATCGCTCACGCACACGCACACCATCCCTCTAACTCCTCATTCTTTTTATTGTTTCAGGTACGTGCTGCCTCTGGGGCGGGCGGGGGATGCTATGGAAATTACGGTTTCCCGATTCTGCTCGGTGGGTATTTCGGTGGTGACAAGAGCTCATAAGATGTCAAATTGACATCGGTAGCTGGCTGCCACCCGGTGGCGGATACACCCCACCCCTGACCTGCACACCTGGGGCGGAATTTGCATCACAATAGACCCGAACCACCTGGACCGCGCCCGTCTGTGTGAGATATGCTCTCTGAAAACGGGCCTCTATTCATGCCAGCAGATACCAACAGTTCGGGCAAATTAAATCACTGCGTCAGTCTCTGCAGTGTCAACAAACACGCCGTCGCTTGTTTAAACAATCCCCGAGGCACGGAAAAAATATGACCGAGGTAAACCTCGCTCAGAATCTTTCATAAAGAAATCATTAAAACGTTCCGGGTTCGTTTCATGGCGCCGAGGGCCTCACAACGCATGGCAACACATCGATTTTCACAGATCTTGATTCAGTAACAGTGAAGATATATGTGTACAAGGTTTTCAGAGATCTCAATTCAGAACCATAGAAGATATACAGCGTGTCTCTAAATTACGTGGACAAGGCTTAACTACTGATTACTGGTAAGTAATCCCAAGTAATCTGTGGTTAAGCCATGTCCACATAATTTAGAGACACCCTGTATAACAAGGTATAGACAACCTTCGGTAGCAGCAATGCTGAAACAGCGTGACTACCAATCATCGATTTAAAAATACACTTGTTAAAGAAATTAACGCCTCACTCGCATTTTTTTCGATATCATGGAGCCATTTGTTTCTTTGAAATAAAATTATCTTTATTACGAAAAACCTTATCAAGTACAAGATTTTTATACTTGCTTATTTATTTTTTACACTTGTGTTTTTGTTAATTATAAAAATAAATATCTGTTATAATTTTAACTACCAGAAAGGACGACATTAAATTCCTTCATGGATTTGTCTCACAATACCTGCATACCTTAAGTACAAAATAGTGAAACATGAATATAGGCGATTTACATCAAGGCGGCAGCGCCACGGTGGCGCATTTACGTACTAGCAATGGGTATTTGACGCTTCCAGTCAAATGTGTTCCTATGTGTTTGTTGCGCTAAAGTGTGCGATGATTCGTATTAAATTCGTCGACTTCTGCCGTTTATCATACAGTTATCAATCTGGTGGTTATGGTTTAACATCTACAATGGCAAAATATTAAAGGGCCCAAAAATTTGCCACCCCTGGATTTTGTCACCCTGGGCTATAGTGGGCTATAGCCCAGGGTGGCTATAGCCCCTAAATCCGCCACTGGTGTTTAGACGTCCAGGTGAACGTTATGCGCAGTGTAACATTGTTCCAACTGTTATGTTAAGTGGTGGATCTCTTATGGTCTGAGGAGGTATCATTTTAGAGACTAGCACGGAGTTGGTGGTGATATCAAGAGAAAGTATCACAGCAGCATCATACATAAAAACATTTTAGAACCATAAATACCTAATACCTTTTGTGCATTTTGGAGGAAACTGTTTCCTTTTTATGCATGATAACGGAAGACGGCATTCTGCCAGAATTGTACAGAAGTATCTTTCCGAAGTGGATATCGCCACTGCGATGGCCAGGCAGAAGTCCAGATCCTAATTCGATCTAAATTCCCTCAAACACCTTTGGCACACCTCAGAAACCTGGAACCTCAGATTCTGGAACCTAAGCGTCCAGTCAACCAACAAGCACTTGGACGAAGATAGCAAGATTTTTTGAAGATATTGGCCAGGTTCAAATTAAGGCTTTAATTGGCAGTAAGGGTCGTCGTTGTTAGGCAGTTATTCGAGAAAGAAAAAGAAACCATCAATATTAGGTCTTTTAATCAAATGTGAGTTTTGTAAAATAAATAAAAAGTTTTTTTTCTTAACTTTGTTATTATTTTTCTTTTTTTTGTTATTTTTTTGTCTTCTAAACTTCACAAGGATTAACTTTAACTGTAATTTTAGGAATTTATTTTTCTATTTTACAAGGATATGAATATATAGAAGCATCATTTACTTTTTCTGATGCTATATATGGATCAAGATCCTATAATAGCCACAGGATTCCATGGAATTCATGTCATTATTTTAAACAACATTTTTAGTAGTATGTTTAATCTGACATCTTAATAATCATTTCTCCTGTGTCCATCATTTTGCATTTGAAGCTGCTGCTCGATATTAACATTTTGTAGATGTAGTATGACTTTTCTTATACAGGGTGTCCTAAATAGAGTTGGATTGCATGGGTATCTTTGTTATTTTGAAAGCTAGAGATTTGGTTAAATACGCAATGTCATGCAGTTTTGTATACAGGTTCAGATTATGTTGTTTTTTTTTCAAAAGTCCGAGCAGTTTAGAAATTATTCGAAAAAAAACTAAAAATTGCGCTGTATTAAAAACTACGATATTTCCATAATTATTAAAGATGCGGAAAAAAGTTTAAAATGAAAGTAACTTGGTTAGATGCAACAAACTTGAGAATCAAGTCAAAACAAAAGTCAAGATTGTGGTTTCCGAGATATTAATACCAACTTTTTTATTTTAAATGGCCGCCATATTTGTTTTTACAGGGCTAAGTCGACTTTTATTTCCCTTTTCAACGATATATGACAGCGAGAACATAACACTCTTTTTTAGGTTATTTCCGCCTTTAACGGAAAAAAAAAAAATTATTATTATTATTATTATTGCGATTCAAATATGCCAACACCTCCATATTCCCATAATTAGGTGCAACGTTCTTTGGATATTTTGTATTTCTTTGAATTCTAAAGTTTACTCTAAAGTTTTTGAAAAAATCTGCTATTATTATTATTATTATTGAGATTTATATATGCCAACATTCCATTTTCCCATATTTTCATACAGTGTTCTTTGGATTTTTTTGATTTATATCTCTAAGTTTACTGTAAAGTGCACTCTAAAGTTTAAAGAAAAATCTATTATTGTTATTGAGATTCAAATATGCCAACGCTCCAGAGAGAGAGAGACATAACAATGTTTATTAAGCTATTTCCGCCTTTTGCGGAAAACATATTATTATCATTATTATTATTGAGATTAAAATATGCCAACACCATTTTCCCATATTTTGTTGCAGTGTTCTTTGGATTTTTTGGATTCTTTTGAATTCTATAGTTTACTTCAAAGTAAACTCTAAAGTTTACGGAAAAATCTGCTATTATTATAATTATTGAAATTCATATATACCAACACTCCATTTTCCCATATTTTGATACAGCAATCTTTGGATTTTTCGGATTTTATATGTCTAAAGTCTCTAAAGTGAACTATGAAGTTTACGGAAAAATCTATTATTGTTATTGAGATTCAAATATGCCAACTCTCCAGAAAGAGACATAACACTTTTTTTTATTCTATTTCCGTCTTTTTTCAATTTTTTTAAAATTGTTAATGAGATTCAAATATGCCAACACTCCATTTTCCCATATTTTGATACTGTGTTCTTTGGATTGCTTGGATTTTTTATCTCCAAAGTCTACTCAAACGTGAACTCTAAAGTTTACGGAAAAATCTATTATTGTGATTGAGATTCAAATATGCCAATATATTCCAGAGAGAGTCATAACAATCTTTATTAGGCTATTTCCACCTTTTACGGAAAAATATATTATTATTATTATTATTATTATTATTGGGATTCAAATATGCCTACACTCAATTTTCCCATATTTTTTTGCAGCGTTCTTTGAATTATTTGGACTTTTTTGAATTCTACAGTTTACTTCTGCTGACAAATCTGCTATTATTATTATTATTATTATTATTATTATTGAGATTCAAATATGCCAACGCTCCAGAGAGAGACATCACACTTTTTTAGGCTATTTCCGTCTTTTTCGGAAAAAACAATATTATTATTATTATTATTGAGATTCAAATATGCCAACACTCCATTTTCCCATATTTTGTTGCAGCGTTCTTTGAATTTTTTGGATTCTTTTGAATTCTAAAGTTTACTCTAAAGTAAACTCTGAAGTTTACGGAAAAATCTGCAATTATTATTATTATTGAGATTCATATATGCCAACACTCCATTGTCCCATATTTTGATATAGTATCCTTTGAATTTTTTGGATTTTTGATCTCTAGAGTTTACTCTAAAGTGAACTCTAAAGTTTACGGAAAAATCTATTGTTATTGTAGATTCAAATGAGCCAACGCTCCAGAGAGAGACAACAATTTTTTTAGGCTATTTCTGTCTTTTTCGAAAAAGAACAATATTATTATTATTATTATTATTGAGATTGAAATATGCCAACACTCCATTTCCCCATATTTTGTTGCAGCGTTCTTCGGATTTTTTGTATTTTTTTGAATTCTAAAGTTTACTCTAAAGTAAACTCTAAAGTTTACGGAAAAATCTGCTATTATTATTATTGAGATTCCTATATGCCAAAACTCCATTTTCCCATATTTTGATACAGTGTTCATTGAATTTTTTGGATTGTTTATCTCTAAAGTCTTCTCTAAAGTGAACTCTAAAGTATACGGAAAATTCTATTATTGTTATTGAGATTCAAATATGCCAACACCCGAGAGAGAGTCATAACAATCTTTATTAGGCTATTTCCGCCTTTTACGGAAAACATATTATTATTATTATAATTATTGAGATTCAAATATGCCAACACTCCATTTTCCTATATTTTCATTCAGTGTTCTTTGGATTTTTTGGATTTTTATCTCTAAAGTTTACTCTAAAGTGAACTCTAAAGTTTACGGAAATATCCATTATTGTTATTGACATACAAATATGGCAACGCTCCAGAGAGAGATATAACAATCTTTATTATTCTATTTCCGCCTTTTACGGAAAAAAAAATTATTATTATGGAACACTCAATTTTCCCATATTTTGTAGCAGCGTTCTTTGGATTTTTTTGGATTTTTTTAAACTAGCAATTTTTCGGAAAATACTGTTATAATCTGTTAATAATAATAATACTATTGAGATTCAAAGATGCCAAAACTCCACAATTGCCATATATAGGCGTAGATGGCGTTTTTAAATTGCTTTCGCCAATAATTATTTGCGCACGTTCGCTAGGGTTTTTACGTTTAGAAATGTGTAAAAAACGCGCTCTCTGCTGCATTCCCGCCGAACTCAATTTATTCGCCACAGTGCAAACATGAAAGCGTAATGGCGTTCGGGTTAAATATTAAATTTTGTAAAACAAACGTGTTTCATAAAACTGTTTGCTTCGGCTGAAAAAACGCGAAATCAAATTTCCGCCGTTGTTGACCGCGGTCCGTGAAACTTTTCCAATTAACATCGCAAATATTATGAGTCCCGCCTGGACTTCCGCATGGAAAACTGGTCAGTCTATTAAAACTGTTACAAGTGCTAATGTATTAAAGTAAGCAAATCATTACTCACAACCATCACCATATTACAGTCGTCATTAGAAATTTGTAATAAATCCACCGAAAATTTGTAAGAAATTGTAGGAAAATGTATAAGAAACCATTAGAAAATTTCCAAGAAATAAAACAAAAATGTGTAAGATTTACTTTTCGAAATAATGGTAATCAAAGGTGTAACATTACAGTTTACACGGGCTGCTAGAGGGAATTAAATGCCAATCATGTGTTACTTTGTTTAATTATATATTTTTAAATATTACATTGGATATTGGATATTTCCATTGCTAAAAGCGTATTAGCTTAAATCGAAAAACTAAAAATCAGCTAAATTCAAATAACGTGAATACGGTTATTATGACCTTGGGAAGAAAATTGGCAGGATGATTTTCATTTCTCGCACGGTCATAATAACCGAGCATTTCTTGTCTTTTAGTTACGGTCGATTTTGTTCAGTTATTCGGTTTGCTATATCAGATGGCATAAATTTAACTTCACCAAATTAACGAGCAAGTCATTCTACACCTTGCCGCTGATTTTCAAATTTTCCATGGTCATTATAACTGAAATATTCACGTTGAAATATTTCAAAACATTGATTTCTTAAGAAAATTGTTGATAAATTAACGTGACAACAATGTGCTATACAATTAAAATACTGATAATAATGTCGTGTACGATTTATGTTTCTTGAATGTTTTAATTTTATTTTTTAGTACTTTTTAAGGACTCGGTGGCCATCCCTGAGTGGCGTGCTGTTGAGATTGTCCACTATTTATGGGACACCCTGTATTGATACAGTGGCACTGAAATGTGGCATATAAAATTAAATTTTTCACAATGAAATTGGACATTTAATTTTACTAGAAAATTCAAAACCCAGATTAGCTCTAGTTTTTCTTTAATCTGATACTTTCATTTGAAACTATAGAAGTATACACATTTCATAACTTTTAGAATTGATTTTTTTTAAACAATTTTGGAAGTTTAATGACATTCAAATTTTAGTCGATTATTAATCAGACTTAGATCTATTGGAAAATGCGATAAACAGAATATACCCCATCTCTAGATTTTACATTTAGTTATACACCTAGTTATTACATTTAATTCTATTAATTTAATCTAAATTCTAAGAAATTCAAAAACCAGATCATCTCTAGTTTGTTTTTACTTTGATACTTTAATCTGAAACTTTAGAAGCATTATTGTAACATACACATTTCATAACTTCTAGCATTGATTTTTTTTTTAACAATTTTGGTAGTTTAATGACATTCAAGTTTTAATCGATTATTAAGCAGACTTAGATCTATTGGAAAATGCGATGAACAGGATATACCCCACGTCTAGATTTTTCCGGAAAACGACTCTGAAGTCGGTGGAGTAATATGTAGACAAGGGAAATATTGAACATTTTTAATATTTCTCTTCAAAAATTGTGGATTATGAGTTTAATTTTCTACAAGGATATTAAGTACACTTAATACTAAACAAAAATGCAAACATCAGAATATACCTACGCCATGTCTAGATTTTCCGGAATTTTAATCAGTAACTTTTCAAGCAATATTGCACCATATACATTTCACAAGTTTTAGAAATGGTTTTTTTAACATAGTTTTGGGATTAGTTAGGACATTCAAATTTTACCAGATTAGACTTTAGACTATTGAAACATATAATAAACAGAATGTACCCCATCTCTAGATTTTCCGGAAAATGAATATGAAATACTTCACTGACTTCAGATTCATTTTCCGGAAAATATGCAGACAAGGGAAATATTGAACATTTTTATTTGTTTTTTTCAAAAACTATGGCGTACGAATTGAATTTTTCTACAACGTGCAATTTAAAGTGCATTTAATACTTGAATGATCTCTAGATGTTGAATATGTTAACATACCTTTGGTAGTTTAATAACATTCAAGTTTTACAGAATTATTAAGGGGTTAATAAACTTAGACTTGGGACTGTAGGAAATTGCAAAAATCTGAAACTTTACAAGCTATATTGCAATACATATACAGGGTGTCGCACGCTTATGTGAAACCCCATAAAAGTTTATGGGGTTCCTGATAAGATAAAAGTTTGAAAAATTTCATCCAAACATGGCTGAATGAATTCCCCCCGAGTGAAATACTTTCAACCTTCTATCACTTCCGATTCTACCGGAAGTAGCCATCAACTTTTTTTTTTTTTAAAACGGAACACCCTATATACTATTATGTTTCTGGCTTCCCCATTTAGTTTGTAACATTTTTTGTAACACCTATCTTTTTTACTTTCTGAGATAAAAATAAAACTCCAAGATTTTGAGCTCAAAAAGACGTTATGAAAAATGGCTTCAATTTCCCTTAGAAATAAGATGAAAACGGAAAATGTATCTCGAATTGTACCTGAAAGTTACCTTCCTAGCTTCCCCATTTAATTTGTAACATTTTTTGTAAACTTATCTATTTTACTTTCTGAGATAAAAATAAAATTCCAAGATTTTCAGTTAAAAAAGACGTTATGAAAAATGGCTTCAATTTCTCTTACAAATAAGATGAAAACGTAAAATTTGTCTCCAATTGTACCTGAAAGTTACCTTTGTGACTGATATATTTTGCAGCTGAAAATTTTGATTATTAGTCATTAAAAGAATTCAATCGTTAAGTGGCCACTTAAATTAAGCGTATTTCAATTTCTTTTAAATGAACATACTTTTTATGTCATAGAGTAATTGGCATGGTAATTTACAGTAGGTATTTGAAATATTTCGAAAATTCGAATTTCTGCATTATGTAATTTCGCCTTTTCTGTTTACACATGCATAATAGTTTGCAAAACATATTTTATCTTATCTTTCGTAACTGTGATAACTAATGTTAACATAGAAATTTCCCCTATGAAAAGTTTCAAAACTATATAATGTATATTCCGCAGAAAGTCTAATTGACTGGATTTTCTAGATATTTTTTTTTAATAATATTAGGCTAGGGACTATTGGAAAATACAAAACTTAAAATATACCCTATTTCTAGATTTTCCTGAATTTTAATCTGAAACTTTAGACGTATTACACATTTAATAACTTTTAGATATGACTTTTTAGACATTATTTTGGTAGTTTAATACCATTCAAATTTTACACGATTATTAAGTAGTAGGCCTGTGACAATTGGAAAATGCAAAAAACAGAACATACCCCATCTCTAGATTTTCGGGAAATTGAAGCTGAAGACAGAGGAGTAAAATGTAGACATTTTGTTATTTTTTTTTTGTATATATTTTGTTTTAATAATATTCTAATGCAATAGATTATTGAAATATTTTCTTAAAATAGTTTGCTTTGTTGTAAACCAATTTATGGTGGCCCTCAAAATATGTTTGCGCTGTGGACCTCCAAAGAGATAAGTACAGTAGTGATCATATATAAAGATAACTTTTTCAATCAAACTCAAATTATTATTTCTCAAACGATATTGATGCATTATCACTAACGAACGCGCATTTGAGATGCAGGTGTAAATATTGCTTTAGCAGAACATTTCCGTACAACAATAATTGCATAAAATATCGGATTGATTAGGCTGATTACGAATGATGAAACTCCATATTAATATATAAATAAAACACAATTGGTTTGAGTTTCACTAAATATTTAATGTTGTACTACAGCAGTACAACATTAAATATTTTGTGAAACTCACGCCAATTGTGTTTGATTTATATAATAATTAGATTATTATTATACTTGAGTTTTAGTCGTTTAAAACGACAAAAAACACCATATTTATAATCTCTATTGATTGATGATGAATGCCGGGATGATTTGATAATCGTCTCAGCGTTGATCATCAATTTTCCTCTACCTTGCAGGCAGTTTTCCGCTTACATTTCTCCTGTCCTGTGTCACTTATACCTGTCGTGCTCGCACCATCGGCGTTCACGCCGCGACATTGCATGACATTGAATGGGCAAAGACAAATGTATACATTATGTCCCAGGTGTGAATGTTTTCGAGGAAGGAATACGCCGTGATCGCTCACACTCTTTCCGCATTATACTCTAGTACCGCACACCTCCTCCGCACCTCTATCTTGCATACTTTTGTTTATCGGCATGCCGTACGTTCCCTTTTTGCTCACCAGATTTTACCGGCTCACTATTAAAACATAATTCATAATTTGTTAGAGGAATAGTAATAGACGTGTAGTAGATATACGGTGTATCCATCGCAAATGAAATAGAATTATAATAAATTTTAGCGTAATCAACTTTGAGCCTATGAGATTTTGTTAGGAATAGTAATAGACGTGTAGTAGATACGGTGCATCAATCGCAAATGAAATGGAATTATAATAAATTTGAGCGTAATCAATTTTGAGCTTATGAGATTTTGTTAGGAATAGTAATAGACGTGTAGTAGAGACGGTGTATCAATTGCAAATGAAATAGAATTATAATAAATTTCAGTGTAATCAACTTTGAGCGTATGAGATTTTGTTACTCATGTTTAAGATATGATTTTGCTTTTTTTATTTCGTGGAATGCTCAGGAGGCATTTATTGTTTTTTGTATTGTATTTATTACTAGAAATAATAAATATCTTCTGAGTATTGCGCCAAATGAACAAGCAAAAAGATGAGTAACAAGATCTCATAGAGGTATAACGGAGTTGCAATTAAATTTGAGTGCATTTGAAAATGCAAAATTTATGTGCAGTTAATGGATGTGTGGTTGTTTAAATGTATTCTAGGTAAGGTAGGTGCGTTTTATTTTCCCAGTTGGCGGTTAATTATTTTCCATCGGGATTTCTTTGTTTGAGTCGGTTTGAAAGGATTTATGCGGTGGCAGTAATAATTATTGTCCCAAATTAGTATTATTAAAACTTCCAGTGAATATTGGAGTGCGCCGCCTGTGCTTAATTGATTGAATCTCTAATCGCGAAAGGAAAATGAATGAAAATTCGCCTTGAATTATAGAAAAGTAATTAGGACGATTTCGCGTCTACTAGAAATCTGAACATTCCTCTAATTACCGATAATTACCCCTGAAAGTATTTAGCGCAATGATTGCCGAGCTTCGAGACCCTCGACTTCTATTAGCGCATTGTCTGCGCTCGGCGGGCTTTATTTTTATTTGCAGTGGCGCGTATTTGCGCGACCTCCATTTTTCCTCATCTGAAGGATCGAATGGCTCGGCAATTACTACCCCGCCAGTCAAGGGGTATCGAATTTGTTGTTGTGTATTTTGTTTCACGAAATTACACTTAATAATCCATCAGGTCCGGAGATTAATCTGACGGCGTCCGGCCAGTACCTGGAGCGTAATCCGAGATCTCTTTGTGGCGGCTGGCAAAAAAATACAATTTCACAAATCGCCGGCCCCCGAAAATCCTCGGAGCGGCCAAATCTCTAGATTAAAACAGAGACCCCGCTCCGGTGAATAGCCCCCCGTCGACAGGGCATCGACGAGCAGGATCTCCTCCATCTGTTTGATGTGCCGCCCGCTCGCACAGGATAAATTCATTCATTGTTTGCGGATTTTCACATTCTCATGGTTTCTGGGCCGTAATTTTGCCCACTTTAATAAGACGCCCGGCCGCAGCCGGCCCAGGATAAAAAGCGACCTCCCGACGTCCAAGGATAACGGGCACGTGCGGTATTGATCAATTATCAGCTGAAGCCGTTGAAAAACATCCCAAAATAATTTGATAAACTAATATAATCCGTCTGAAAAAAAAACCAATTCCATAATTTAATACCCAATACAACTAAGTACAACCATACAATTTTTATCCCACGATACATTTAGAATTGCACACAAATTTAACTTTATGCTGTATTATAACTATAACATAATTGAGTCGTATAGAATTTAAACTCACAATATCCAAATACCGATAGTTTGGGATTTAACCAATAACCGCACTACTCGACAATTTATTTCCCCGAATTTTGCAAATGAATTTCAATAATTCTTGGCTTCAAACCAATAGTTTTCTTTCCTTGTTTTAGTAGTGATTTTGATAACCCCCCTGGTCACTGGATATTTGAAATGGTATATGACCAAGTGACATTCATCTACACGCACAATAATTTATTAGTTCACTCAATAAATCATCAAATCTTGATACCTAATTTAGTATATAACTTCCATACTCTACACTAGGACTTGATATCTAAACTTCAGAATTGTATACCGGGATTTATCCACTCGGTCACAGTATGTGGCAACGATTGTTATAACAACCACAATCCCATCAACTAAATTATTTCTAGTGCAGTGTAACACTATCATTCATGAGGGAACTCTTTAGGAATCGAACTCAAAAAAAGAAACACTTAGCAGGTACTCCTTTGACAAACGTTATTTGCGTAACAAGTTGTTCTTTTATATGAAATTATAACCATTGTGAGCGGGCCTTATTGTGCCCGTGGCCATTGAAATTTTGGTGGCCACTGGGATATCCGATTGAGGGACGGAGAGGACATATGGAGACGCGTGTGCACGTGATTATGTATGTGTGTGGTTTCAGGAACTGGATCTGGAACCTGAATCGAGCGCACGGGGGACATTTATCGGAGGTCACTATCGGTGATCAGTAGGATGTTTTATGCCGATACGTGATATGGCGGCTTAGTTATTCAAGGATCGCATTCAATGCTTGTTGGCTGATTTAGGGCATCGATCGTTACGACAATGGCTAGTTTCTTCGAATAAGTTATAAAAATTATAGTCGGGGGAAAATTGAATAATTTGTTATTGCAAATTCTTTATTAGAATTGCGGGATTAAATAAATCCGAGAGTTAATTATTTACGCCACGTGAGGCTTTAACAAAAAAGTTGATTATTTCCCGAACTCTGCAAAAATCCTCTTATATGCGATATTTCCTCATTTAAAATACGTTCTGTTTCTGGTTTTATCTGAAAAAATAATTAATTATTTTGGTTTTGTACCCGTGTACACGTAAAATTCCTTGAAAATTCGGCTATAGGAATATTAAAAACAGCGTGATAAAAATTATAGTCGGGGGAAAATTGAACAATTTGTTATTCGCATATTCTTTATTAGAACTGCAGGATTAAATAAATCGGAGGGTAAATTATTTACCCTACGTGAGACTTTAATAAAAAAAAGTTGCTTGTTCACTGAACACCACGCAAAAACTCGTACATGCGATTTTATGCCCATTTAAAATACGTTCTGTTTCAAGTTTTATTTGAAAATATAATTAATTATTTTGGTTTTGTACCTATGTACACATAAAATTCCTTGAATATTTGTCTTTAGAAGTATTAAAAACATCGTGATAAGAATTATAGTCGAGGGAAACTTGAACAATTTGTTATTGCATATTCTTTATCAGAATTGCAGGATTAAATAAATCGGAGGGTTAATTATTTACTCCACGTGAGGCTGTAATAAAAAAGTTGATTGTTTACTGAACACTGCGAAAAAACTCCTTCATGCGATTTTATGCTTATTTAAAATACGTTATGTTTCTAGTTTTATTTGAAAAAATTATTTATTATTTTGGTTTTGTACCTGTGTACACGTAATCTTCCTTGAAAATTCGCCTTTAGAAATATTAAAAACATCGTGATGATGAAAATTCCATAAAAAATGCATATGAAATTGCATGCATTTTTTTTTAATAACACTGACAAGTACAAAAGAAATTCCACAGAAATTCATCTTAAAATACGATATGATCATTTCTATGAAAATTACAAGAAACATGCAAAAGAAATTACATGAAAATCATCTTAAAAAAAGGAAAAAGTACGTTACAACTTACAACGCTCAAAATTACATAATACATAATATTACGCATACATAATTCGTCGAGAATTGTCCTATTGTCTTGTTTTTGTTGAAATTTATTTCATAGTTTTTCCAGTCATTGTTGGATGGGTATGATTTTGGTGATCTTGTATAAATTTATGTTTGATATGTTATGAAGATGATTGTCCTTGCGTCTTAGTTTTACTAAATAGTTTCATGAAATAGTCAAACAAAAACCATATGAAAATCCATATGATGACAATTTTCATAGAAAACTGGAAATAATCGAAATTCTTTGCAAATTATTATCTATGCCTTAAAAAAATATTTATAATAATTCAAATTTCACAGTAATCTTTCGAATTTTGATAAAATGATTGAATTATATAGTATTTTTATGTATCATTTTTTCATTGTAATTTTTCTGTAAGAAAATTCTTTATGGATAATAACTCGAAAGTACAGTTGCAATTTTTATATTTTTCATACGTGTCTTACAGTTTTTCTGCAATGATCTGAACATAACAGAAAAATTATTGAAAATATCATTGAAATTTTGCCAGTAATTGTTGAAAGTTTGACAGAAATATGTGAACAGTTGACTTTTATAAATCAATTTTGACAGTAGTCATTGAATTTATTTAGAGTAATTTTGACAGAAATTCTGTCACCTAAGCTTGTAAAAATTAGAAAACTCTATTGTAGTTATAACATTGTGACATTAATAATAGAAAAAAAACAAGAAACTTACAGTATCTCCAGAGTTCAACGAAAACGATTAATCGTCTCACCTCTTGGAAGAAATTCGTGGTAGACGCTCTTCCAAGTAGAGAAAAAAAATGATATTTTGTCAGAATTGTGATTTTCTGTTATTACCATGTGTTATTACAATTTTTGAAAATTTTACTTGAAGTTTTCTTAGTAGTTTTATTAACACTTTGACAATAATACTTGAATATTGGCAGAGTAACCTAAATTTTTACAGGAATATTAGTACATTTGATAGCATTACTTCACATTTGACAGTGGTATTTGAATTTTTTCACAGATATATTTGAAACGTTGATATTAACAATTTAAATTTGATAATAGTAGATACCTAGTGAAATTATTACAGTAATCTTATAAATTTGACAAAAATATTTGCACCTCAACTTATCAAAGTTGGAATAACTATGTGCGTATTAAAAATAGAAAATCTATAAATATAAAATTACGACAGTATTTGATTTTGTTTTCAATTTTTTAAAATATTCCCCGAAGTTTATTATCTACTTTTGAAATTTTGTCATATACAATTGGTATTGTTAGAAATACTTAAAATTATTTGAAAATTTTGTATCTACTTTTGAATTTTTGTCAGATACCATTGGTATTGTGTTAGAAATTAATGAAAATTTGCCAATAAGATTGAAATATGTGGACAGTTGATACTAATAGTTTAATTTTGATAGTAGTCGTTGAATTTATTTAGAGTAATCTTATAAAGTTTGTCAAAAATTCTGCCACCTAAACTTATAAAAATTAGAAAACTCTATTGCACTTAATAATAGAAAAAAACAAGTAAATGGCAGTAATCTATGGAATTTTGTCAGAAACAATTGATATTGTTTCAGATATGTGAATTTTTGCTATACCATTTTACTTGAAATTTTCATAGTAATTATTAACACTTTGACAATAATACTTGAATATTGGCAGAATAACCTAAATTTTTGTAAAAATATTTGTACATTGCAACCCTTTACATTTGATAGTAGTATTTGATTTTTTCATGGATGTATTTGAAACGTTGATATTAATATTTCAAATTTGATAGTAGCAGGTACCTAAGTGAAATGATTACAGTAATCTTATAAATTTGACAAAAATATTTACACCACAGCTTATCAAAGTTGGAAAAACTATGTTCCCATTAAAAATAGAAAATCTATAAATGATCATAAAGTTTTGACAGTATTTGAAATTGATTTTAATTGATTTTTTTTAATTTTTCCACAAATATTTTTATTTTCTTTTGAAATTTTGTCACATACAGTTGGTATTGTTAGAAATTTTTGCATTTTTTTAAACTTAGGATCTACTTTTGAAATTTAGTCAGATACACTTGGTATTGTGTATGAAATTATTAAAAGTTTGTCATTACAATTGAAAATTTTACTGTAATCATTGATATGTTGACATTGAAGGTGTCAAAATAATTGAAAGTGTGATCAAAATCTGTTTTACATTTTTTAGTATTTCTTTCCTTTGTTAAACATTGTTTTTAAAAATGTTTTAAAATTATTAAATATTAAATTTTTTCTTTCTGTTCTTCTGTTATATTTATCTTGTTTTCTATGTTTTCATTGATTTCGATTATTGATCTTAAATATTTGAGTTTTTTTTTTGATAACTTTATGCAACGAATTTTCTTTACCTTCGAAACCATCAAACTTTTTGTTTTGTTTATACATTACTATAATAATAATAATTTTTTTATCACGTCGCCACGTGTACAGTGTATTTACATCTGCTAGTGGATGTGACAGTCAACATTAAAATTGCCTCATGTTTATTTCTGTTAGTTTATTCGTCAATTTATTTCGTCAATTTTTGAATTGGCTTTGAGTGAAGATTAATAAGCCTATTATCCATATACTTCCCTTCGGTATACTTTTTCGAAGTTTTTATTTTATTTGGGTGTATTCATCTTCATGTTTATTTTTGTTAGTTCTTTGCGTAGTACTTCTATGTTATGTTATATGTCTTTTCTGCCTTTGCTATTATGGCCATATCATCGGGAAACATAATTTTTGTTATCTGTGATATTTTTATTTTCCACGATCCTAGTTTTAATGTCCTTTTTTCTCTTTTCTTTTTCTCCTCTTCATTTATTACTTCAGCAAGTACTACTGATAATATTAGTATACTCAAAACATATATTTGCTTTACCTATCTTTGTTACAAACTCTTTCGATTTTACGTTATTTTTGTTATAAATAAATAAAACAAGTTACTTTGTGAGTATCACATAAATTTATTTTTTTGTGGCTATAGTTTCGACTGCTTGGGTAATCATTATCAAACAAAGTCACTTTGTTGATGAGTTTGTAACAAAGACTGGAAAAGCAAATATATGTTATGAGTCTACTAATATTCTCAGTAGTACTTGATGATGTAATAAATGAAGCGGAGAAAAAAAACTTAAAAAGGACATTAAAACTAGGATCGTGGAATATGGAAATAACACAGAAATAACAAAGTCACTTTGTATGATAATGATTAGCTAACTAGTCGAAACTATAGTCACAAATAAATAAATTTATGTGATACTCACAAAATAATTTGTTTTTTTTAATTTGTATTCATAAAGACGTCATTAACGTCGTTATAACAAACAATCTAAACAACCGTTTATGTGCAATGCTACAATATTTTATAGCAACGGACGTTAAATTTTTTGTTTTATAGCAACGGACGTTAAAAACCGCCACAGCGGACTTTTCTGTTTAACGAGATAGAGAGAATGAGATACGAGAGGACGATATAACTAGAAGAACGAGATTGCGAATTAATTATTATTTAGTTAATAATAATAATCTAAACACATACAAATTATTTATCTTTCTTTACAATACTGAAATTAAACGTACATTTATTAAAGTGTCCACTAAGCGTAATTCTTCCGTCGTCACATATATCATTCATAATCGTTTGTTCATTGCTATTAGAGACGATTCCAGATGATGTAGATGGAATGTCATCAGCAGTTTTATTCGCCGAATTTGTAATTTTCTTTGCAATTTCCATTTTCTGGTACTCCGATTCCTCAATATATCCTTCCGCTACACTCGTTGAGCGCCATCCACCAAGACTTTTTAACGCAAATACATCACCTCCACCTTCTACCAACAAAGTGGCCGATGTTCTCCGAAAACAGTGTATGTTTTTTCGTAAATGGCAGCCGACTTCACGGGCATCAATCGACTTTGTGCTTGTGCAGCTTGCTCGATAACTTCTGGTGGCAAATCATAATCTTCTTCGATATTATCTTCGATATCTGACATTTTGTCAAATTTAATTTGTCAACAACAACACTGTTGTTATGGTTGGAAATAACATATTTCAATATTATTTTCAAATCAATATGTGTACAAATTAAAAAAAAAGTTGTATGTTACACGTACGCTAAATGGTCTTTATGGACTTGGCCGGTTAAATGGCTCGGCTAACGCCTCGCCATTTAATCTTCCGGCCGCGTCCATAAACACCTATTTAGCGTACTTGTAACATAAATAACTATTATTTATAATTGATAAAATGTATCACGAAGTAAATGCCAGCACAATTCAATATGTTATTTTTGTGGTTTTTCTATGTGGCTTTTATTAGCTGTATCATTTTTCTATCTCTATCTTTTTTCGTAATAATTGCCATATATCTTCTGTTCTTATTCGGTCGATAGCTTTTTTCCAGAAGATAGCAGATAATCTATGCTTCTCTACTAATTTGTCTTATTATCAATATTAGGTCTTGGGTGCTTGAGTTTTGAGTTTTATTATTATGAATCATATTCTTTTCAAACATTACATTTACATGTTACATATTACAAATTAAATTTATTAATGTTTATGTCACCGAAGCAGTGCTTGTGCGCGATAATATCAATGATGGTGGATACTTTTAAATGATTAGATGAATGATAAAACAATACATAATAATAACAACTTCTTCTTTCTCTTGTTATTCTCTTCTTTCTCTTTGAAATCCGCATTCAGAATCTTCCAAGATACTATATCTTGATATCTTGCAAAATCATCACTATTACACTATACCTTTTCAAGTTCAAATTGAGACCAATCAAGTTCAAATTGAGTCCAATCAATTTCAAATTGAGGCCAATCAAGTTCAAATTGATACCGATCAATTTCAAATTGAGACTAAACAAAATCAAGTTGACACTAAACAATATCAAGTTGAGAGTAAACTAATAAAATTGATATTGTTTAGTGTCAACTTGATTTTTTTTAGTCTCAATTTGAAATTGATTGGTCTCAATTTGGAATTGATTGGTATCAATTTGAACTTGATTGGCCTCAATTTGAAATTGATTGGTCTCAATTTGAACTTCATTGGTCTCAATTTGAACTTGAAAAGGTATAGACTTGAATTTTTCATATAACTTTTATGAAATTTCATAAAAAAATCACAAAAATTATATAAGAGATTCCCCTAAACATTTTCTCTAAGTAGTGCCATGAAATAATCAAACGAAATCCCATGAAAGTGAAAGATTTCATGATGATTTTCATGGAAATTATAAGAAACTGTACTAGTAAACTACTAAATCTGTTATTACTACTATTAGATTGGGTAGTCTTTGCCTACTACTAAGATTGACGTAGGATTTAGTAACGGGAAAGCGGCAGTAAGGCACTAAAACTAGAACTCCTTTAAATAATCGATATTTCGCTATTTTATTTCAGCTTTATCAGGATTTTCCATCAGGAAATATTAAACAATGTGTCAGTGATACATAAAATTGTACAGCAAGGTTATACTTACAAATTAAGTTCTTAAATAAAGCCTTTAATTTTTTTTTAGAACTTATTAAGTAAGTATAACCTTCCTGTACACTTTATGTATTACTAACACTATTCTTATGTCTACTAATTTGTCTTATATCAATATCAGGTCTTGGGTGCTTCAATCTCTTTGAAATCCGCGTTGAGTATCTTCCAAGAAACTACATCTTGATATCTTGCAAGATTATCATTATTACACTGGACTTAAATGTTTCATATAATTTTTATGAAATTTCATAAAAAAATCACAAGAATTACATAAGGGATTGCCCTAAACATTTTTTTCTAAATATTGCCATGAAATAGTCAAACGAAATCCTATGATAATTAAAGATTTCATAATGATTTTCATAGAAATTATAACAAACTGTACTAGTAAACTACTAAAACTATTATTACTACTATTAGATTGGGTAGACTTTGCCGACTAGTTTAGTACGGCACTAAAAGTAGAACTCCTTCATTTAATAATCGATATTTCGCTAGTTTATTCCAGCTTCATTGGGATTTTCCAAGATATTAAACAATGTGTCAGTGATACGTAAAATTGTACAGCAAGGTCATATTTACAAAATAAGTTCTTAAAAAAGGCTTCTACTTTTTTAAGAACCTGTTTTATAAGTACAACCTTGCTGAACCTACAATGTTATGTATCATTGATACATTGTTTAATATCTAAGAAAATCCTGATAAGGCCGAAATTAACTATCGAAATATCGATTATTTAACGGAGTTCTACTTTTTGTGCCTTCAGCATATTACTTCACCTACTTCAACATCACTACTATTATTATTACTACTAGTAGAACTAGTATGACATTAGATTGTGTATGAAATAAGACAATGTTTATAATAAGGTCAATAAAAGTCTTGATAATTTTCCTGTTAATTCCTTACATGATTGTTGAGTCCATAAGTTGTGCAGTAAATTTTCAATCAGTATAAGGAGTTCTACTTTTTGTTCCTTCAACATATTACTTCACCTACTTCAACATTACTACTAGTATTATTACTACTAGTAGAACTAGTATGTCAATACATTGTGTATGAAATAAGACAATGTTTATAATGAGATCAATAAAAGTCTTCATAATTTTCTTGTTAATTCCTTACATGACTGTTGGGTCCATAAGTTGTGCAGTAGATTTTCAAGCAGTATAAGGAGTTCTACTATTTGTGCCTTCAACATATTACTTTACCTACTTCAACATTACTACTATTATTATTACTACTAATAGAACTAGTATGACATTAGATTGTGTATGAAATAAGACAATGTTTATAATGAGGTCAATAAAAGTCTTCATAATTTTCTTGTTAATTCCTTACATGATTGTTGAGTCCATAAGTTGTGCAATAGATTTTCAATCAGTATAAGGAGTTCTACCTTGCAAGCCTTCAACATATAACTTCACCTACTTCAACATTACTACTAGTATTATTACTACTAGTAGAACTAGTATGACATTAGATTGTATATGAAGTAAGACAATGTTTATAATGAGGTCAATAAAAGTCTTCATAATTTTCTTGTTAATTCCTTACATGATTGTTGAGTCCATAAGTTGTGCAGTAGATTTTCAATCAGTATAAGGAGTTCTACTTTTTGTGCCTTCAACATATTACTTCACCTACTTCAACATTACTACTATTATTATTACTACTAGTAGAACTAGTATGACATTACATTGTGTATGAAATAAGACAATGTTTATAATGAGGTCAATAATAGTCTTCATAATTTTCTTGTTAATTCCTTACATGATTGTTGAGTTCATAAGTTGTGCAGTAGATTTTCAATCAGTATAAGGAGTTCTACTTTTTGTGCCTTCAACATATTACTTCACCTACTTAACATTACTACTATTATTATTACTACTAGTAGAACTAGTATGACATTAGATTGTGTATGAAATAAGACAATGTTTATAATGAGGTCAATAAAAGTCTTCATAATTTTCTTGTTAATTTCTTACATGATTGTTGAGTCCATAAGTTGTGCAGGAGGTTTTTAAATCAGTATAAGGAGTTCTACTTTTTGTGCCTTCAGCATATTACTTCACCTACTTCAACATTACTACTATTATTATTACTACTAGTAGAACTAGTATGACATTAGATTGTGTATGAAATAAGACAATGTTTATAATGAGGTCAATAAAAGTCTTCATAATTTTCTTGTTAATTCATTACATGATTGTTGAGTCTATAAGTTGTGCAGTAGATTTTTAATTAGTATTCCTTGCAATATAGAATTTTCGGACATTAATTGTCATGTAATTTATTTGTGGTTGTTGAGTGGGTTTTAGGTATTTTAAAATTCGTAGTAAACAATGAGCAAAACTGCAATGTTCATGAATGACGAAAGGTACGAGTGGTTTTTGGGCGATCCTCTGTTGTACTTCATAGTTTCCTTTTAATTGGCACATTCCATTGTTGTGTTCTGCAGTTTCTCATTAATTGGCCCCAAGTTCGATCCGTTTTAACCCGTTTGACGATCTCGACGCGGATTACTCACTCGACGCTGCTTTTTCGAGATGGCCCGCAATTAGCCCTTGTCTCCGCTAATCCAATCCTTCCGCCGCGGTTAAGTTATGATGGTTGTGTGAATATAATTACGTGAACTACCCCTGTAACCTTCGGCTGGGGATGCCTGGAAGCGCGACGGCCGGAGAGAGTGTTCTGCTTGAAGTTGTCCGCGTATCGGTAATCGATGTCGGCACTGAGAGAGAGCTGAGCCCATTGTTGTCAGCGGCCATTGTTAGCACTCCGGCCTAACCGGAAATCGCATGTGGACTACGGTGCCGCCGGTTTAAACGTGTGTCTTATCGAGACTCGGTTTTCTGGACGGGGGCGAGGAAATTAAAAAAAAAAACAACACCACCGCTCAAAACACGCCGAAAACACGCCGAACAAATGGGACTCGAATGCTTCCGATACACTTTAATGGCCCGGGAATTTAATTTGAATTCGCATAGCTTGGTCCTTTTTCCTAGCGCTTTGCTATCGCGTGGGCTGAATGGGAATTCCATTCCGAGTGAAAAATGGGATTTTACTAGTTGAAAACTTTCGAAGATTATTTCATTGCGCTCCGGATGTGTGCGTTGTTTTTTGTTCGGTGTTCATGCTCGGCACTGTACATGTACGTATGTTGTACGGACCACTTTCCGAGTGGTCCCCGTCTAAAATCACGGCCCAGGTGTGCGAAAATCTGTACGACCGCATGCGACCGGGCGAGCGACGTCAACGTAGCTGCCCACCGTGAACGTTTAAGGGTACGTAGGGACGTGGAGGGTGACTAGAAACGAATTCTATTGTTCGTCCAGGACCCCTGCATAAGTTTCACGTGCGCTCGGAGGGTAGGCCCGCTTTAAATTTTATAATGCCACCGACCTCAGTGCGCTCTCAATCCCGTATCGAATAGTTGCATAATTTCATCAGCGGAGTCACCTCAAATGCGCCGTAAAAAGAGGAGATTGCTCCACATCTCCACATATCTAACAGCTCGCGCCCAGAGTTTTATTTATATCTGGCCTTGATCCTCGTGATCCTCTCGGCCGTCCGGATCCACGCGCATTGGTTCGAAAGTATCAATGTCCGAAGGTGAGCGAGCCGAGGCTGGATGCTGGATGCTGGACCAGAATTGAGGCGGCTGGAGAGTGTTTTAGGTGGAGAGGGGTTGTGAAGCCACTCCTAGTTCAAAGGGCGGTCTGCAGGCTGAAACGCCTCGCTACAGTAGCGCAGAGACGGTCACTCAGCCAACTAATATTGCCTGGAAACTGGGGCCTCACAACGCGCCCGGAATCTCCCAGCAATCCACGCTTTATTGGAAACCATCTGACTGAACAGCGGCGAAATTAAACCGGAAAAAACGCGAAAAAAATATCCACCCCCACGAAAACACTCCTCGCCTAATCCCCGTCATTACGCGGCTAATCGCAAATCAAAGGTGTACTTAGGCTAATTACCAATTACTCACGCCCAACAATCTCATTCCGCGAAACTTGAAAGCGCCAGCGTTAATTATTTCCCCGATAATTACACGACGCGCCGATCAACACGCGCTTTGTGCCGCTCCATGACTCAGCCGTACGTACGCAGAAGTAGAATACGAACTTTCATTACTTCTTCGGCAAAAATGGTGGCGAGTTGTAACGGAACTGTGGGAGGAACACGCGCACTCGCCGCAGTAATTGCGCTCCTATATTCCGAGTAGCCATTAGAAACGCCGCCACCGTCATGAGCAAACTGTTCCAGTAATTACGTACCTGAATTACCTGCGCAGTTTTTCCAATTAACGCCGCCGCTGCCGCGAAGGTAGCTCTTATTGATGGAATGGTAATTAGCAGCGGCAAACAGTTTTTCTTTTTGTTCGCCTAGAAATATTAGTTACGTGGGCGAGTTTGTAATAAAACTCCCAACTGTGAACAATGTATACACACATAGAGAACAATCTACCTCACTAGTACTAGTACTAGTAGGTAGGTACGGCAATTTTTGTATGCCAGTAGTAAATTTGTATGCACTTCCCATGTCAAATCTGTAAACTAATCGGGGGCATAAATTGAGCACGTAAAATGTTAATATCCCGGCGCCTCCACCAAATGTATCAGCGGGTAATAATTAAATTAAATTGACGTAACTTAATGTATTTTCATCTAACGTCGGCAGTTAAGTTACCCGCAAGTAAAATTATGCGCCTACACAGCCTATGCGCCTTATGTGCCTATACAGAATGTTCAAGAAGTCGACCGAAAATTTTCTGGGGGTGAATCGGGGTGCAAAATTAAAACGAAAATTCCTTTGCCATTTTTGGTTTGGATGGATTTTGCTCATAAATCACTGTTAAAATTGGTGCCAAAAATATTTAAGAGTGCTGAAATTCAACTTTGATACTGCACAGTTTTTTAATCTAGCATTTGAGAAGGGATGTGAAAAAATCGATATGTTTTATTTTGTTACTATAACGCCGAACTTTTCATCTAACGTCAGCTGTTAAGTTAGTCGAAAATAAATTGATCTATTATGGAATTATTTTGTACAAATTGGGGTGCCTATACAGGGTGTTCGGGAAGTCGAACGAAAATTTTCTAGGGGTGAATCAGGGTCCACAATGAAGTCGAATATTTCTTTGCCATTTTTAGTTTGGATAAAATTTAAAGAATAATACAAGGGTATTAATGATTATCGATATACAAATTCCTTCGATTTTGAGAAACAATTCAGTTTCCTAAATCAACATAATTTGTTTTGAAAAAGAGAAGGAAGTTTTGATAATCATTAATGACACAAGTTGTATTTGATAACATTATTTCATGAAATAAACATTTAAATCGAATAAATGATTTATTATGAATATTTATATTAAATGTACACTTCGAAAAATTCAATCAATCAATATTTAGATTCAATTTTGCTGCTCGTAAATTTTGACGTTTCTACACCAATCGCGAAACTTGGTGTCATGAAAACAAGATCACGGCTACCTCATATTTCAATATTGAATAAAATTGCCAATGACAAACCGAAATTCAAAAACGAAAACATGGACGTTTGACAAATCAAGAGCCGAAATACAAAATTGAACACATAACATTTTCAATTATGAATACACACATTTGAATCAATAAAAAACGTGTATTTTACATTGAATGAAATAATCTCATAAGTCACTGTTAGAATTGGTGCCAAACATTTTTAGGACAGCTGAAATTCAACTTCGATAATGCACAGTTGTTTAATCTAGCATTTGAGAAGGGTAACGATATGTTTTTTTTGTTGCTATAACGCCGAACTGCTGGAATTACATTACCACCACATTCCCCATACACAAAAAGGGTACATTTTCAAAAGTTCAGTTTGACCCTATTAACAAAGTTAAAACGGTCAAATTTAAAAGTAATGCCAGCAACATGCTACATTTCTCGGATTCAATTTTAACTCGGATTTCGAGAGATACTATGTATTTGGGCCAAAAGTGGCAAAGGAATATTCGACTTTATTTTACGCTCTGATTCTATTCTTTTATGAAAATATTACTAAAATTTCCGCACTCACTCAATATACAATACACTATTGAAAAATAGAAAAACCTGAGAATACCCTTTAGTTTTGCTGAAATTTTCATTCATAATTATGAATACAATATGATAACGACATTTCGCTTGTTTGATCAAAATCACTATATTTATCAAGTTCTGGACTAAAAATATTCATTAAATTTTCCATGTTTCTTGAGTGTACTTTTTACTACTGAAGAGAACATGCAAAAATCTGAATATACCTTAGCTTCAGATTTTCGGAGATTCGGAATAAAAATTGGCATTATATTGTTTTTGGATGTTGTCATAAAACCATTTTCTTTATTGAGATTTAGCTTATATATTAATACTAACAAATCAAATCAAAATCGAGTTTATGTAGTTAATTTTGTTTGTTTTCAAAATAACACTATTTTCATCAAATTCTTGGCTAAAAATATACTCGAAAAATATTTCTTGATAATACTATTTACTAAGTGTTAGAAAATAGAAACTTATGAATAATACCTCATTTATAACGAACATAATAATTGTGGTACCGTTTCTTCACTATATTTATTGGTGACTAAATGTACATTTCGGTCACAGCGTGACCATAATCATTAGTATACTCCATAGTATACTTAGTATAGTATAGTAGTTTACTAATCATAGTATTAGTATCATGAGTATACAAATGAGTATGAGTACCGAAATGTACAGTCATGCTTACATATATCTAGTACAAAAAAAAAATGACATTGCTATATAAAATTGCGATTGTAACCTAATTTCTTGTACTAGATTTATGTGAGCATGACTGTACATTTAGTCACCAATGAATATAGTGATGAAAAGGTACCACAATTATTATTTTCGTTCGCCATTCTATATTAATTAATGTAATTCGAAATATATTATTCCCTACACATTTTTGAAAATTCGTTGCTTTAAATTATGTTATTACTGTAGATCTACAGATTATTCCCAAAATGCATCAAAAACACAAAAATGTAAAATTATTCTTTGGCTTTTTTAACGTGAAAACATTATTATAATTGTACCAAATTTTGCAAAAATGTAAAATTATTCTTTGGCTTTTTTAACGTGAAAACTTTATTATAATTGTACCAAATTTTGCAAAAATGTAAAATTATTCTATGTCTTTTTTAATGTGAAAACTTTATTATAATTGTACATTTGAAAATGTTTACAATTTCATTTTTAATTATAATTTATGTTGTCTTTGTTACCCAAATTCAGAAAAATATATAGATCTGTAGTACACTACTCTAAAGATATTGGCATATTAAAAAAAAAACATTATTTTTAAGTTGACAATGTGGTTCGTGTTTGTAGGAAAAGGACAGAAACATTAAAAATATGCGATAATTCTTTTGAGTAGTGTATTTCAGAAAGTAATAACAAATTTCGGAAAATACAATAATATTCCTTTGAATATATTGAAAATTAAACCTTGATTGTTTTTGTAGATTTGTAGATTTTCGAAATTTCATAGCTCCCTGTAATTTATATTGTTTTCGTCGATTCGTCTTCATGTTTGTAACTCCATCATCAATTGAATTTTGATATAAATGGGCTCGACGTTAGTTTGTAACTCATCTAAAGTTACAAAGTTACAAATATGAAATCATTGAAATTTCAATCATATACTTTTAATTTACATTCAAAATAATGCAATAATAATTATTAAAGTAATAATTACTCCTGAAGCTTTGATTTGCAAATTTTATTTGGTAATAATATTTGTGTCGCAGCGCTGAGCAAATTCACTTGGATGCAAATAAATCGACCCACTTGACACATTAGACTTAAAATGCATATTTTGGTTCCCAATTTAAACAATAATTTAAAGAAAAACTTTAGTGCAAGAGTTTTCGATTGATAATATGAAATTAATCTTGACAAATGTTTCATTGTCTGAATTGTGAACAAAAATATGCATTTTAAGTCCAATGTGTGAATTGTGTCGATAAATTTGCACCCAAGTGTATAATGATATGAAATTATACTTCACAAATGTTTCATTGTCTGAGTTGTGAACAAATATATGCATTTTAAGTCCAGTGTATGAATTGGGTCGATTTATTTGCACCAAAGTGTATAATGATAATAAGTTAAAAATACCCTGGTTGTGTTATGTAGCCACCCTAATTTACACAAAATCATTGTAAAATTGATCACTTAATTAAATAAGTTTAATTTTACACCGCAAAAGTAGATATAAACACAAACATTTTGGGAGAATAATTTTGGTGAGTACCTACAATTTGATAAAAAAAAGAATGATAAAAAATAACTTAGGTGGTAAGTTACAATATTAAAGTAATATTTACTTATCTACTCACGCTCATATTGGCGAATATTATGTGATAATAATATTTATGTTACAGGATAGAGCAAATATAATGTTCATAAATCAAAAATTAACTGGTTGGGTTATACATGGTGGAGTTTTTTTTTCATTTCAAGCATTAGGATCTCGGAAACCAAAGACAGAGATTCAGTTAAATGAGGAAAGATTTATGGTATTAAGAGCTTATGCTAGGTATGATTTGTTTTTTGAAAAAGAACACAGTTTTTGAGTAATAATACAAACTTCCATTTTTTTAAATGGTAGTCACATTTGGCATTGACATTTTTAAAAACGGCAATTTTTTTCTTTATAGCGGTACAAGGTTTGCTATACATACTTTGATAAATAAAGGCCATCTTCGAAAATTAACTTTATGAAAATTATTACTTTCTTTGACAAATAAACACAAGGACTATTTGGTAGGGTTTTGCCATTTGGGACTAAAGAGGTTCCTGTTATTGCAAGGGTTCATATTTGGCAGACACACGTAAAAAAATAAAGAAGCTCAGAAAAAAATGCGGCGAAGCCCTAAGTGAAACAGGAGGAGGGTGAGATAGCAGGGGGTGTCTAAAAATTTTGGCAACCCCGCTGTATTTTTTGATCGGAACTAAATGGTACACACAATTAGAACTATTACTTGTGAATCCTAGAAAAAAATTATAACCCTCAATTCTACAGGGAAGGAATTTTGATTAATTTTCTATATACTAGAATTACACCCAAAAATGACGATTTTATCTTTTGTGACAAATGGGGTTCCCATTGTCGCAGGGCGTTCATATTTTGTAGACATACTTTAAAAAAATTAGAAATAACAGAGTTTGCCATGGAAAACAAAAATGTTCCTCTTGCCACGAGAATTCTATTAAGTTTTCTATTCTAATTATACTAAATTCTTTATACAAAGAAAATTCCTGCATGTCATTTATTTATTAAAGTAAATATAGAAAACCTTATATCATTATAAAGAGAAAAAATTGTCCTTTTTAAAAATGTCAAAGCCAACTATGACTGCCACTTAAAAAAAAAGAAATTTGAATTATAACTCAAAAACTATGCATAACTATAAGCATATCTTGCATAAGCTCTTAAAATGACAACTCTTTATTAATAAAACCGAATATCTATGTTTTATGGTTTCGGGATCCCAATGCTTAAAATGAAACAAAAAAATCACCCTGTATATGGGAAGTCGACCTAAAACTTTCTACGGGAGAATCAGAGCGTGAAATGAAGTCGAACATTCCTTTGCCACTTTTGGCCCAAATACATAGTATCTCTCTAAATCCGAGTTAAAATTGGCGCCGCATATTTTTACAACTGCTGAGTTAATATCGATACTGAATTGTCTTTTGAAATGTAGCATGTTGCTTGCATTACTTTTAAATTTGACCCTTTTAACTTTGTTAATAGGGTCAAATTTAACTTTTGAAACTTTACCTTTTTTGTGTATAAGGAATGTAGTGCAATGCAATTCTAGCAGTTCGGCGTTATAGCAACAAAAAAATGTTGTCATTCAATTTTCTCATTGCTACCACATTTGTATGGGGACGTGCATTGTCATGATGGAAAATCATGAGTTTTAGCTAAAGTTTAGCGTAATTTTCACCGTTTATTTTTTGGCCCTTGGGATGATAGTCAATTAGTAATATTTCGTTAACATCCCAAAAGACTGACGCCATAACTTTTCGAGCTGACTTCACGGATATTGCCTTCTTCTTGGTGGTTGAGAACCCCTATGTCTCCATTGTTTAGATTGTTTGGTCTCAGGGGTATAATAGTGAACCCAAGTTTCATCTGTTGTAACAAATCGTCGGACGAAATCAGTTTTATTTGAGTAAAAACGGTGTAGACTCTCTTGACAAATTCTCATTCTCTGAAGGATTTTGAAAGATTAGATTTTTGATCTAATGTCATCTTGCGCAGCATACATCTTGCCGAAAACTTTCTCATCCGTAATTCTGCAGTTAGGATACGTAATGTGTTTTCATCTGTGATACCTATAACGTTAGCAATTTCGGAGACCTATAATCGCGAATCCTGCATAACCATATCGTGGAGTTTTTCGACTATTTCAGGCGTTGTGGCAGTTTTTGGTCGTCCATTACGCGGATCATCTTCTATCCTCTCACGACCATGTTTAAATTCCGTCACCCACTTATGCACAATCGTAAATGATGAAGCAGAGTCTCCTAACGTATCCTGCATATCTTTCTGAATATATGTTGCCTTCCAACCCTATTTCACAAAATATTTGATAACAGTACACGTTTCAGTTTTATCCATTTTTCAAAACTCGCAAAACTAGCTTTACTCAAAGGAGCACCAAATTTATACTACTTGACAGAACAATGTAAAATTTGACACCTGGTGTATTCGAACTGTTGCTGCCATCTGTGCTTCATTTTGCAAACTTTTCAAAGCACCCTCGTATGTGGTACACTAATTTAAAAGTTTTTATTTGGGGTATCCTATTATGCAAATTAATGTAACATAGCAATACTGTTGGCTTGTACAAGACAATATTCCAACTTGTAGTTTTCTCCTTCAGAATCCCTATGGGCATGAACGATAATTTTAGTGTCCGTATTCTATTTTTGTTCTGCTATTGACTAAACTCTTTTTCTGCTATTTTTTTTTTGGAAAGTTATATGTTTTCGCGTTCTTATTTCTGCCCAGTGGTGCATCTATTGGGGGTCGCAGTGTCTTACATAAAAGTACAATCAATCCGGTAATAAACATCTCCCCCGGTGACAGTAACAGCGGCCATAACCGGCCCGGAATCCCGACCGCTAATATTTTTATGGTCGATCGGAGATACCGATGGGTCAGTCTGATGCTATTCCGGCTAATCGCTTCCGGGCATGCATCACCCGGAGGCTCCTGGGCACCCGGGGCCCCGCATAACTCGCCCGAATATGCCGGAACCGGACCGGATTACCGGAAGCCACGTGTTTTATTAATATGGGCATTTAGAGAGATTTATTATTTCGGATAGTTGGTGCCTTCCTCTTCGCGTTATTGCAGCCGGAATATATTGAGGTGATTTAAAACTGGCGACGCCCGACCCGCAGGACCCATGGTTTGGGGGGGTGGGGGCCGAATTAGCGCCCCCGCAATTAAATTCCGGCAAATGGTAATAACTCAATTGCGGCGCTAATAAGTTATTTATCAGCTTGATTAGCGGGCCTAATGAGTTATGCGGTATAATAAGCGGTTGCCTTGGAGAGGAGCAATTTGGTGCCCGGTAAATAGTGATTAGGTGATAAAATAAAGGTGCCCCGGGAGGAAGGTGTGATGCAAACATTTCTCCCGATAATAACAGTGATTAGAGAGTTAAGTAAACAGGTAACCACGGTCATCTGTAACAAGATAATACGGGGATGACACTCCATACGTCAGAAACCATGTCATTACCGAACTCGGTCGTTAGTCGTAACGATCAATCATTATTAAGCAACTAACATTTAATTTCAGTGTGAAGTTGTGCATTTGTGGCAGGTGGCCAGCCGGGTCTTAACGCCGCGGACTGACCCCGTCCCGTAAATACCGAGCTGGCCAGATGCAGATATAATTGCATGACTGAGGTTGAGCTAAGTCGTTATAATGATTGTGATGATCATTTGATGACTCGGCGTTTGTGGCCGGCTCTCGGATACAAGCAATAAGAGAAATTCTCGCGCCGGATTCTTTGGATTCTGCCCTCGGATCCGTCTTTGTGCCCCACCTATGCAGGCATTTAACTCCGCAACTCCCAGAAACTATTAACAATCCGTCGCGCAGGTGATACAGATATCCCGACTCTCAAAAATAAACCCCACGATATTCAGTTAATTACAGGAGTGATTAATGCGTGTACCTAAATCACCCCGCTGATTGCGCACAACAAATACGCGATCATTACGGATGCCACCCGAGAGAATCAAAATAAACAGAAAAGTAAATGGAGAGCGCCATTAAAATTCCAACCTGCGCGTTTTATATTTCCAGTCCATTTCTTCATATCGTTTGCTTGCATTTCGGATTATTAATTTATCTTTTGGAACTACCGAAATTAATTTCTAGAGCCACATCCATTACCGGTTGACATCAATACAGAGCTAATAAATTATGCAGGGCTCAGCTCGGACAGGATCAATCATTGGGAACATCGTGAAAGGAAAGGAGCAGCCAGGATAAAACATTGAGCCATGCTTCAAAGTCACACGGTTACGAGATGTAATCCGTCAACAATCATCCGGGCGACCTCGATGATTCTTTGAGTAATTTACTTATTTGTTTGCTCCGGCTCGGGGTATTTTTTAACGGATTATAAATGTACGACTCACTTAATGACCGCTTACGTTAATGCCGCGTCTGTTTTTAATGGGGGGTAAATTTAAGGAGCCCCGCGTGGGACCACGGGAACCTTCTCGCTTTGTGCCGGACGAAAGTCGTGACTTTCCGCCCCCTCAAACCCCCGTTTCACCTAGAAATTAATTATTTTTTACGGACCGGAAACTTTTGTAATATCTCATAATTGAATGCAAGCTTCACTCATTCTCGTGAATTTCATCTTTAACATTTGATGGCATGTCACATTCTTATTAATTCTTCTCATTAATTACATATTACGTCTGCTGTTACTTTAAATCTTTCATTATCCATAACGTTAAAAATCGACGAAATAGAAGTTACACTTAAAAAAAAGCATAGGTGAATTGAAATTACAAAGCAAAGAAAATTCATTTTAAATATGTTAGCGATGTTTTATAATCTTACATTTTATAGTCAGTAAATGACTAACCCCAGTAGAAATCTATATAGTAATACTATATTACTATATAGTCATAATATAGTTATGTGAACATCTGTTATATAGTTACTACGAAAGAGTATATCTACATACTATATAGTGGTTATATATTTCTTCAATATAGTAGTACTATATACATGCTATATAGTAGTACTATATTCCTACAATATAGTAACACTATATTCGTACGATATAGAAGTACTATATAGCTGTTATATGGGTGTCTCTAAATTATGTGGACATGGCTTAACCACAGTTGTGTGTGGTTAAGCCATGTCCACATAATTTAGAGACACCCTGTATAATAAAGCTTTCTTGTTATAAATTACAATGTAGGAGAACCAGAAAATGATAGGCTTAATATAAAATAATACGAAATATGCATATACATTGCTATGTTATTCTATTGGTTTAGCCTGACGATCAGGCTCCAAAAATGCTATGTTATATATTATCAATAATTATTATTATGTGCCCACGTTATGGGTTCCAAAATGTGTTGTTTTACTATTTAACCCCACTTTCGATTGCCAAAATGCTCTGTTATATTGGGTTTGCTATTTATCTCAGGGTCTCGAGTAGGTTCCAATAAATTAGATAGAGGACAGGTAAATTAAATTTAAATTAATTTATTATAATTAAAATGAAATGTAAACAAACAAAAACACCAAAATCAATATGAAACACGTAAAGAAAAGAAAAGAAAAACATCAACAACTAACCAATTATAACTTCTAATTCAATTAATAAAACTTCCCTATTTATTGTAAATTGCACAATTAATGGATCTGAGTTAAATAAATAGTATATTACACTATTAGGTTGGTAAGTGCGTTATAACAGAATCGAGAAAAAGTTTGAAAAATCGAGACGAAGTCAAGGAAAGTCTTCAATTTTCAAGATTCTGTTCTAACATAATAATAATATACAGGGTGGTCACTTTTACGGCGCCAATCATTAGGATCTATTAAAGGAAATATATTCAGAGTTGGTCAAATGGGATAAAAGTTCCTCATTCCTCATTTTTCAATAAACTGAAACGAAATCCGGAATATCTTGCACAGTTCCTGAAATATCGCTGAAAACCGGAAAAAGTGCACTTTCCTTTTCCTTTTATAACTTTTATTACTTTTGAAGGAAATTTGATGAAACTTGGTACTCTTACATTTTTCGACATAGGCTGTCTTATGACAGTACCAAACATTTTCTGCGCCAACTAGAAGCCCAAATTTTCACAGTCAACTTTTCATTTTCATATTAAAATTATATATAGTATTATTATATACTTACAACATAGATACATCACAATATGTACTATATAGTATTGCTGTCTAAAATCGATGTATCCACAATACACTACTAAAACTACACTTCTGGACAAATTTAATGGACCACCAAATATACTTAAAATAACTTTTCCAATTTATAAGTTGTTTTCAATAGATTTTTCACATGTCATAAATTGACGTTTATTAAACACTATTATCATTTGTTAGGAAACACTTGCATTTATATGTTTATTCGGTTCATTAAATGTCGTTATCTTGTTTAAATTTTTTTTTAAATTTTATCAGTGATCCCTTAATTTTGTCCAGAAGTGTATATAAATTACTACTGGATTAACAATTAAAAAAAAACCTTACAAATTTTTACATTCGTACACATACAGGAATTTCAATACCAATTCAAAACAGGAAATAGCTATTTGTGCAATAAGTTAGGAAATGTAATTTTTTTCGTACTAGGCATGGGATTTTTGATCGAGGCGATAGCCGAAATAAAATAATGCCGTGTACGGAAAAAAATGAATTTCCTGCGTGTTGCACACATGATTTTTTTTCACTTAGTTATTTGGAACCGAAATGGGGGTAGCTCAAATAAAATTCTCAAATATTATTTGGGCCCCACAGCTTACGGACCCTTAGTGGAAATATTTAATATGTCAAAAGTAAATATGATGGTAACCAAATATCTTAGAGCTTGTACAAGAATCTTTAAATAAGCCATGAACACCTTTTTCACAAAAATCATGTATTTGAGTTAAATACACATTTCAATCTTCAGTAGAACAAACTGTACTGTACACCCGATTTTGAAAAACAGGCTTTTTTCTACTGGCTATTTGTGTAATAAGTTGTCCTAGGCATAAGATTTTTGGTCGAGGCGATAGCCGAGATTAAAAACATGCCGTGTACGGAAAAATGGATTTCCTACGTATTTCACACATGCTTTTTTCTACAAGAATTTGTAAAATAAGTTAAATTTGGATAATTTTAACATTTTAAAATTATTTCTAAATTAAATAGCTGAGTCAACATTGTTCTGCTTTCGTTACTATGGAGAAACAATTTTATTTGTAAAAAAACAAAGTTTGTGAAGGCGTTTAAGTTGTTCGTTCAAGTAAATTTACGGAAATTTTATTAAAATGTCTGATACAAGTGAATCGCCTGATATTGAAGAATCGGCTGCGTTAGCTGTTGAGTCTCTATTACCAGAGAAATCAAAGGAAAAGTATGAAAATGCTTATCGACAATTTGATGATTGGTGTAAAGAAAAACGACTAAAAGAAATCAATAAGGAAGTGCTGCTAGCATATTTTCAGGAAAAATCGAAAGCCTATAAGGCCCAATTGTACGAAAGTAGATTATCTTTGATAGAGGTTCCATTTCTAAGGATACTATTGTATTAACAATTGTATTCAGGGTAACTGAACCATGGTCAAGGATGATCCACGATCGTACAACTAGACCTAAGGCCCAGTTGTCCATGGTCAAGGTTGGTCATGGTTAAGGTACCTAGGATACCATTGTATTATCAATTGTATCCTAGGTAACTGAACCATGGTTAAGGATGATCCACGATTGTACAACTAGGCCTTAGGCCTCAGGCCTAGTTGTACGATCGTGGATCATCCTTGACCATGATTCAGTTACCTAGGATACAATTGATAATACAATGGTATCCTTAGCAAGTGAACCACGATCAAGGATGATCCACGATCATACAACTGGGCCTAAGAGTTCTGCATTATGCAGCATTTACTCGATGCTGAGGACAACATTATCCGTGAAGAAAAATATCGATATAAGGAAGTTTGTAAGTTTAATAGTTTTCATTAAACGAAATTCAGTGGGGCGTTATTCTAAGTTATCCAGTGTTTTTACAAAATTAGAAATGGAAAAATTCATAAGAGAAGCAGATGATAGAACCTACTTAATGATGAAGGTAAAATTTTAAATTTGAAATTAATCAAAATATTACAATTTTTGTTTAAATTTCAGGTAGTGTTGGCTGTTAGGGTTAGTGGAGCGAGTCGACGAGAAGAACTAAATTTTCTTCAAGTTCAAAATATCAAGGACATGGGGTCATTTATTTTGATTGATATTCCCAACACAAAGACCAACGTGCGAAGAGAATTTACTATTTCCAGTGGGAACATAGAAAATGTGGATCTGTTTGAAATATTTCGCAAATATACTTCTCTTCGTCGCTCACCAATTGTAACTTAAAGATTTTTCTTGGGATATATGTGGAAAATGTATGAGGCAACCTGTTGGAATCAATAGTATTGGAGGCATGCCTAAAAAATTGCAGCGATTTTGAAGTTACCGAATCCTTCCAATTATACATTGCTTTAGAATATCTATAGTCTGTCTAGATATATATCTATTATAGTCTGCCACAATACTGGTTGATTCAGGAGCAGACATTATTAAGAGGCATGGTGGATGGAAATCTTCAAATGTGGCAGAAGGATTTATTGAGAGCTCAGTTGGATATAAACTTCAAGTAGCAACGAAAATATTTGGCAATAAAGAAGAGGTTAACGTAAATAATAACCCTATTTGTACTTCCACAAAGACCTGTTCTGGAATTTTATTCACGAATTGTGAATATGTTTCTGTTAAGATTTATAATAATGATAAAAAATAACATTAACAATTTCAATAAATTGACTTATAACTTTTAATGTTGAAATATTATTTTCGCACTGTTAGGAAATATTCCATTTTTCCTAACTCAAATTTGTATTTAAATGTTAAAGTTTTCCAAACTCTAGTAGAAAAATATCATTGCCTTGGAAGAGCTCGTTTTAATTATACATTATGTTTTTTCCTTCCATAATAGCTTTTTTGATCTGTATCCCTTCTAACATGTTTAATTTATCTCCCTTTTCTGAAAATTTGATGGGTTTGATATCTCCTATATCCTGCAACTATACAACACTCGAAACTATACCATAGTAGAAAAACAATATGATCCTTGAATTCTTAAATGCATGTTGGCACAAAGGGTCCTATCTGGAACGACGGGAAAATTATGTTGTATAGAAACTGTATTATTCGTGAAGGCTCAAAGTTAGCCCCTTTTACTCCAAGATGTCTGTGAATTTATTTTCATGGTGTTTGAATATGGCATCATGGTGTACGTGCAATTGTTGACTGTGGTTAGCTATTAGTTTCCCGTGTTATAAGATCTATTGTGAGATCTATAGTGGAAATAAATCGTTGGACAATATTTTCCTTTTTGGGGGTGTTTACGTGCGGAAAAAATTGCGTTACTATATATAGGGCTTAAGCCGGAAGGGGCGCATAAAAGGAAATCGTGTGTTGGGAGTAGTGTTTCAAATTTAAATTAACTAGAAAGGCGGGCGAAACTGAAAGGGGAATATATTTACAAATGGAAGTAGTAGTAATCTGAGGTGCATGCTGATTGAACAGGGATATTTAATATTTGAGAGACGTAGGAAACAGAAGTAATAGCGGATTGGGACCTCGCTCACGTTCCGGCACCCAATATCCCGGCAGCTCCGTGTTTTATACGTCTTAGCTTCTGTTTGGGGGTTTTATGAGATTTTTTCTGTAGACAGATGTCCTGGTTATTGGTTCGCTATGCGGAATACGGGATTCAAGTTATCGGGTGGCAAACGTGTCCGCGGCGGTGCGCTGGTAATCTCCTCGTCCTCTCAGCGTGCGTGTGGATGTGTGTAAATGTGCGTTTATGCGTGTGCGTCTGTGTGTGAACGCGTCGCGACGTCGATAATTGAAGATGGCCGAGAGCGTCGGCCGCGTCGCGACGGAGGCGAGAGATCGGTGCGTCGTCGTGCGACGCCAGAGGGGGCTGAAGTGGGGGCAAAACAAGTGCAGCGAAGTTACGCAAAAAGGCTGGCAAACCCCATTTCCAAAAGTAGAATACTTCTTTGTGCAATTGAATTGACATGAATCGCATTGTTAAACTCAATACGTCACCAAAATAACCCTTGCGCCTGACTCTTTATGCGCCGTACAGTCCTGACTTTTTCTGTTATGGTAAATATAAGAATGACAATATTATTATGGTAATTCTATTAAGGACTGTCGACAATAGTACAACCTGTTGGTTTGAATTGAGAACATTTCACGGACAACAAAATTATTTGATAACAAATGTCGACGCGACAACAAAAGATGCCGGCAAATGTGTCGGATGCAGCTTTTTGTTTTCCAGCGACCTGCGGCTTCGGCTTTGTTTATGCCTCCTCATTGTGTCAATGGATTTTTAATGTGGCAAATTGTGAATGAACTTCTTTCCATTGTCCCGACATCTTTATTATTGTGATAATTAGGATCTAATTAACCGCTATCTGTTCCATTGTTGAACCGTTTATCCGCGCATTTATACATCAAATCGCCGCCCGCGCATTATCATAAACATAAACAAACAACGGGCACCCTTCTAGGGCATTAACATAACAAGCAATCCGAGAAATCCGAGATCAATATTCATAGATTTTTCCCGTTCAGGTGACAACTCAATTACCAATTTAATACTTTCAATGTGTACTCTATTCTTATTGTGCGAAGAACCTTTGTCATCAAATGATCCTCATTTACAAAGCCATAATAAAAGCAGGATTAGCACACCTGTTAAACCTTACATAATACTATCATTATCTTCTTTGTAAAAACACACTTGTTATTCGTTATAGAAATTAAAACAAGTTTAGCAATATTTTGCATTCTCCACTCTCTAAACTGCTTTGATTTAATAATACGTGTGATACACAGGGTATCAGATTGACGCCCGTGCTTTTGGGTTTCGATTCAGGAGGCTAAATCAAATTGAAAACTAGGAATGGAAAATGTTCAGTTTGTCCCTCGTTATAGAGTTATTGGAGTTATTGATAAAAATATAAACAATAACTATAACTTGTTTCTACGACCACTAGTCAAAACACGATTTTGATGTATTCATTCTGTCAAATCTAGAGATATAAAATATTTTATTTTCAAAACTGTAACTAATTTAAAATTAAATTAATTAAAAAACTTTAGAAAAAAAAACTATTATATCTTAACAAACTACGGGTAGAATAAGGATCTGATTATAATAATTAACAAAAAAAACTAATTATTATGTTACCTTTGCACAGTCAATACACTGCGGCCCTGTCAGATTTGGCAATTAGTTTGACAGATGTAGACAATATCTTATTTTTGAATCATTAATAAAATCATTAAATTAATTCGATTAATTAAATTTGGATTAAATAGAATTAAAACGATTGAGTTTTAATCATTTTAATCATCATTAATTTTCAATAAAATTTAAAGTTGAAATGTTATTTTTTTGCTTTTTTATCAATAACTCTATAACGTGGGACAGATAGAAACTTTTCCACTCTTAATTTACAATTTGTTTAGGCCTCCTGAATCAAATCCCATACGCGCGGGCGCCAATTTTAAGACCCTATATTTATAATAATTAGGAATCATCATTTTTTTTTAATTTTTCCTAACAATGTTCTTACTTATTTGCAATTCAATTAATTAAATATACTTAGTATGGATTGATCGATGTGGCTTTTATTTGTTGAAAATTCATAATTACTAATGTATGAAATAAAGTAAGGCACTTTTTTAAAATTTTCAAAATTGTTTTTATTGCTCACGACAATTGTTTCGCCACACTGTGGCTTCTTCACCTGAAGAAGCCACAGTAAAAACAATTTTGAAAATTTTTAAAAAGTGCGTAACTTTATTTCATACATCCTTAGTATGTTTAGGACCTTATTTGATTTTGCGTTTTGATTCTACCAAAATCAGAGCAAATATAAACTAAGAACTAAAACGGGAATTTGTATTCAAAAGTCAACATTTTAACACTCACATTGAAGAATTATACAGTACTGACGTATTGCCACTGAAGATGGCTGCATTGCGACCGAAATGTGAATTTAGTAAATACATGTTTTTTGTGAAAAATGTGTTTCGTATTTTATTCAGTTATTGGGTGTATTCGTCATTTGTAAGCTGCGTGTCAAAAGAAACTTTGCTACTGCGAAATTTTATCTCAAGTTACCGAATTGCGTTATTTTGCCGGTGAGCTTATTTTAGTAAGTACATTTGAGTGTACTATGAACATTCAAGAAATATTTCATTTTCAAAGCTTGTCCAGAAAATTCGGCGTAATTAAAAAAAAAGTGTTGGCTGCATATATACCAGATCAAAAAATCTTATAAAAAATATTTTATTCAAAAAGTATACAAAAATTACATACAAGAGAAATACTATCTTATCAGAGAAATACTGAAATAGAAATTTAAAAAAAAACTTAAATTTAACTCGACTTTAAGGACATTGCCCAAAACGTTAACTTTTAGTTGATCTAAATTCTGTGATAAAAAAGTAAATACGTAAAATGATTGTAGATCATAAGTTATGACTTGATAACTTGTATTTTATACATTTATGCAATGCTTTCGATGTTTGATATATATTTTTATTTATTTGTATGTTGTATATTTTCATTCATTTCTTGACCCAGTGGCACGTCTACAGTGTCTATTATTATTTAAGTAACATCCCATATAAATGTATGCTTTTTCTTCAATAGATATTTTTTTTAATTCTTTTTCAATTTGCTCCCCATCGTTTTCGTGTGTTTCTGGTGAATATTTTGGCATGTTTTTTTTGGATTTCAATTATTTCTACTCATTCTGCGACTTGCTTGGTACAACATTTTAGTGCCAATTTTCTAATTTTTTTTTCGAGGTAAGGATAGTTCATTTAAAAAAAAAACTTCCAGGTTAAATCATATTATATTTCATCCGTTATGACTTTTCTACTTTTCTACATAATAATTGTTTGATGTACAATACATTTACGGCCAAATAAATTGAGACACCTCTTATAACAAATTTTGCTTTAATTTAGTTGTTATTATTGGCGTAAAAAAATAGTTAATAGTACCAACAAAAAAATATATATCTCACTTTTTTTTAGCTGTGCAGTACTTGTAGTTACTTGTATTACTTGATAACTTGTATTTTATACATTTATGCAATGCTATCGATGTTTAGTATAATTTTTTATTTCGTTGTATGTTGTATATTTTCATTCATTTCTTGACCCAGTGGCACGTCTGCAGTGTCTATTATAATTTAATTAACAGTAACATCCCATATAAATGTATGGTTTTTCTTCTAAAGATATTTTTTTAATTCTTTTTCAATTTGCTCCCCATCGTTTTCGTTTGTTTCTGGTAAATATTCTGGCCTGTTTTTTTTTAAATTTTAATTGTTTCTACTCATTCTGCGACTTGCTTGGTACAACATTTTAGTGCTGATTTTCCAAATCTTTTTTCGAGGTAAGGGTAGTTTATTTCAAAATAATCTTCTAGGTTAAATCATATTATATTTCATCCGTTATGACTTTTCTACTTTTCTACATAATAATTGTTTGATGTACAATACATTTACGGCCAAATAAATTGACACCTCTTATAACAAATTTTGCTTTAATTTAGTTGTTATTATTGGCGTTAAAAATAGTTAATAGTACAAACAAAAAAAAAACTATCTCACTTGTTTTAGCTGTACTGTACTTGTAGTTAGTTGTATTACTTGATCACTTGTATTTTATACATTTATGCAATGCTATCGATTTTTGGTATCTTTTTTTTTGTATATACTTATATATAATTGGAAATCCCCGTGAATACCCAAATGGGTGTAGGGGTTTATTTCTTCGTATATTGTATATTTTCATTCATATCTTGAAACAGTGGCACGTATGCAGTTGTGTCTATTATTATTTAAGTAACATCCCATATAAATGTATGCTTTTTCGTTTTTACCGCTTGTTGAATATCACGCACACTAAAAATGTGTAGCAAATAACGTTACGTTATATTTTTTCGTCTATTAAAAAAATCGATACAAACCTTTTCCACCACAGGTGCACTCCTGAATCGAAAATTTTTTCCCATAGAAAGCCCCGTAAAACTTTAAAACCGAGATGTAAGCGAATATCTCCCCATGCCGTGTCCGCCCCTCACGTATAATTTTGTGGTATAATTTTACAGACATGTAAATCTATACGCACGCATTGTCGGATCCACAAAATGGGGCGCAAGCAGCGGGCTTCGAGTGTACCACACGACCTCGACACAACAATAAAAAAAAGGAGAGTTGAAACCATCAAGCAGAGAGTGGAGAGAAACAGGAGGGAACGAAAGAGGTTTTACATAACTCGAGTATATGGCTTTTTAAACACGGTGATTAGACCTGTTTAAATCTTTTAGTTGGAGATGACTATTGTACAGTTTTGTAGAGAATAGAAACAAATGATAGGAGAAATGTTATGAGAATTTGCGTAACGGCCGCCTACTATTACTTCTATGGGTAATTACCGCCGTTGATAAACTATCTATCACACTTAAGGCGCGTCCTCACGAATCAAGTTTAATTGATCGATATTAGTTTATCAACAAAAGTTAATTGAAAAATATAGCGAGAACCTTTGTTTCAATGAGTTGATCAACTTTAAACAATAGCTTTCATTCAACTTTTTTGATCAACTAATATCGACCAATTAAACTTGATTGAAGGCTTACTGTAGAAAATGAAGCTTCTAAAAGTTTGCAGTACATAATACGATTATTAGTGCTAATTGAACGTAGTATGAGGATTGCATATTTTTTCATTCGACGTTTTTCTCTGAAGAATGCAATTACTCGGCGAGAGCTATCATCTGTCTATACTAGTTCTAGTTGCAGTTGTGAGTGTCTTCTGCTCAATAGAAAGACTTCGCTGGTTTACATAAAATTAACTGGATCTGACTCATTGGGACAAATAGAACCGTTGTGGGGATTGTTTGAATGGCAAGATATTTTAATGAACAACCCTTGATATATGTTAAATGGAAGGACAACGTTTTGTACAGATAGAGGATCAGGTGTATAGATAGCATCGGCCGGTAGATATATTTCTGTTTACGTACTCGTCTTCACTTGGGTAGTTCTGAATGTAGGGCTCTTCAGAATTAAAAAGGAAATAAAACCCTCAATGCGGTCATATCCGCCGATACCAGATCAATCTTAGGTTTCTCACGCTCTATGTTGCGTGCACCTCGGATTTCTTTGTGGCGCGGCGTCCATTGTTTGTGAAATTCGGGTCTAAACGCGCCCATCTAGGGGGGGCTAATTACCCGCCTCTCCCGCAGGAATCGCGGATACTTCTCCTCTCGCCACCCCCGGCGTCTTAAAAAGGGTAGAGTTTAATCCACGGAATAAAAAAAGCAATGTATCAATCATGATGGCAGGATAGAGAAAGGCGGGGTGACATCGGTCGAGGGCAGCTTCTTTACCAGCCACTTGCTGTAACTAATGATACGTCCAGCTTGAAGAATGATCGCCGAGCACCCACCCCATCTACTCCCGAACGCCGCCCAAGATAAATTTAAATAAATACATTAAGGGCCCCGGAATGTTTCAACAATACGCGTACAGTGGGCTCCTTGGCTAATCTCGCAAATTAATTATCCTCGACGGTGGGGAGCGTGAATTATGCACTTCGAGACGAAAAAATCCCTGGGGGTGTCTTGTGGGAGCTTAACAAGAAACTGATGAAAAAATAGATTTAATGCATCAGATTTGAAATACTATTCGGTAATAATAATCAATGATGCAATAATAACAAAATATCTATAAGAATAGATGTTTTCCAACATTACTCTAAATTTTTTTAGAAACCATGGTTTACCCACAGAAAAGTTCTACATTCAAAGCTGAGTATCATACATACATCTAATAGATGAAAATTATTAGAATTTGCTTCATTAGAAATGATTAAGTTTCTGGGGTATCTTGTGGGAGCTTAACAAGCAACTGATGAAAAAATAGATTTAATGCATCAGATTTGAAATACTATTCGGTAAGGATAATCAATGATGCAGTAATAACAAAATATCTACAAGAATAAATGTTTTCCAATAATACTTTCATTTTTTTGGAAACCAATGTTTACCCACAGAAAAGTTCTATATTCAAAAGCCTAGTATCGTACATACATCTAATATGCGAAAATGATTTGAATTTGCTTCATTACAAATGATTATGTTTCTGGGGTGTCTTGTCGGAGCTGAACAAGAAATTGGTGAAAAAATAGATTGTATGCTTGAGATTTGAAATACTAGTCGAGAAGATTAATCAATGATTCAATAATAACAAAATATCTACAAGAATAGATGATTTCCAAAAATACTCACTTTTTTTTTTTGGAAACCATGGTATACCCATAGAAAAGTTCTAGATTCACAAACCTAGTACAATACATTCATCTAAAAGGCGACAAATTATTAGAATTTGCTTCATTAGAAATGATTATGTTTCTGGGGTAAACCATGGTTTACCCACAGAAAATATTACATTCAAAAGCCTAGTATCGTACATATGTCTAATAGGCGAAAATGATTAGAATTTGCTTCATTAGAAATGATTATGATTCTGGGGTGTCTTGTGGGAGCTTAACAAGCAACTGCTGCAAAAATAGATTTAATGCATCAGATTTGAAATACTAGCCGAGTAGATTATTCAACGATGCAATAATAACAAAATACCTACAAGAATAGATGTTTTCCAAAAATACTCTCAATTTTTTTGGAAACCATGGTTTACCCACAGAAAAGTTCTACATTCAAAAGTCTAGTATCGTACATACATCTAATAGGCGAAAATGATTACAATTTGCTTCATTAGAAATGATTATGTTTCTGGGGTGTCTTATGGGACATTAACAAAAAACTGGCGAAAAATAGATTTAATGCTTGAGCTTTGAAATACTAGTCGAGAAGATTAATCATTGATTCAATAATAACAAAATATCTACAAGAATAGATGTTTTTCAAAAATACTCACATTTTTTTTGGAAACCATGGTATACCCCTAGAAAAGTTCTACATTCAAAAGCTTAGTATCATACATACATCTAATAGGCGAATATTATTAGAATTTGCTTCATTAGAAATGATTATGTTTCTGGGGTATCTTGTGGGAGCTTAACAAGCAACTGATGCAAAAATAGATTTAATGCATCAGATTTGAAATACTATTCGGTAACAATAATCAATGATGCAATAATAACAAAATATCAACAAGAATAGATGTTTTCCAACAATACTCTCAATTGTTTTTGGAAACCATGGTTTACCATAAAAAAGTTCTACATTCAAAAACTTAGTATCATACATACATCTAATAAGCGAATATTATTAGAATTTGCTTCATTAGAAATGATTATGTTTCTGGGGTATCTGGTGGGAGCTTAACAAGCAACTGATGCAAAAATAGATTTAATGCATCAGATTTGAAATACTATTCCAGAAGATTATTCAATGACGCAATAATAACAAAATATCTACAAGAATAGATGTTTTCCAAAAATACTCCCAATTTTTTGGAAACCATGGTTTACCCACAGAAAAGTTCTACATTCAAAAGCCTAGTATCGTACATACATCTAATAGGCGACAAATTATTAGAATTTGCTTCATTAGAAATGATTATGTTTTTGGGGTATCTTGTGGGAGCTTAACAAGCAACTGATGCAAAAATAGTTTTAATGCATCAGATTTGAAATACTATTCGAGAAGATTATTCAATGATGCAATAATGACAAAATATCTACCAGAATAGATGTTTTCCAATTTTTTGGAAACCATGGTTTACCTACAGAAAAGTTCTACATTCAAAAGCCTAGTATTGTACATACATCTAATAGGCGATATTATTAGAATTTGCTTCATTAGAAATGATTTGGTTTAATGCAAAATTAATGATGGAAAAGGTTTAATGCTTGAAATTTGAAATACTAGCCAAGAATATAAATCAATGAATCAATAATAACAAAATATCTATAACAATATTTGATTTCCAAAAAATCTCTTTATATTTTTTGGAAACCATGGTTTACCCATAGAAAAGTTCTAGATTCAAAAGCCTAGTATAATACATACATCTAAAAGGCGACAAATTATTAGAATTTGCTTCATTAGAAATGATTATTGTTAAAGTCTCAAGTTTTTAATTTTTAAAGTGTTAAGTATATTTAAAGTAAAATCATTAAAGTGATATTCATACGATCAGTATCATTGATGACCAATAATATTACTAGTAATTAATGGTATTTTCACTTCATCTTTCATCCACACAAAACATCTCTTAGAGTCGGTCTTTCCAATTAAGAATGAGTATTAAACCTGATAAAGATACTTTCATAAATATTTAAAACTAGCCGCACATTTTAGTCTCCCTGTTCGCATTTTTAATCGTCTGATGCAACTTTATCACTTAACGTTTTAACTTTAGCATGAAACTTTTTCACTGGGCAAAAAGACTGGGCTGTAAATTCTTGAAGAAACAGTCTCAATAAATCATTGATTTAAAAGAAAGTTGATTTTTGTTTTTAATTAATCATTGCTGTAGTGGAGAAACCCTGTATTCTCCATTACGAATTTATTAGATAAATTAAGAAATCTACACACTTATTTTATTCGTTTCACCAATATTTTTTTCGAAAATATCAGAATTTAGAAAAATAACTGTTTGTTTATAGTTCAGCAAAAATTTGAGCAAGTTAGAAAATTAGGTATCCATATTTTATTGGCTTTCTTAGATTTTTCTGTCAATTAACAGATTTTTTTTAATTAGAAGATTTTAATTATTGAAGTAGTACGTTATTAAATTTGGTACAATTATTTTTATTATACAGGGTGAGTCAATAGGACGGGCAGGCTCGATTACACCTACACCGTTAATGATATCAAAATGAACCAAAATACACTGCAAACGGGATGATGCCAAAGTGCAGTTTGTAAAATTAGTTTGTCATATACAGGGTGTTTCATTTTTGCAGGGCAGCCTTCGACCTAGTTTTTTTAAATGGCACCCCCTGCATAAATTTACATATTTGAATTTGCCCTTTTTTGGGCTTTATAAATCTTAAACTAAAGTCACTTATTAAAAAAATCGCAGGGCACTTAGTTTATGGGATATCAAGTTGGGACTTTGACTGAGCCTAAATAACTGATCGAGGTATCTTCTGGCGGCAAGACCGCCTATCTGCATTGTGGCATCACCTTGCTGTGACACATTAATGTTGTTAAACTTTGAAGTGCCATAACTTGATTTTTTTAAATGGCATAAACTATATTTCAGTACTTAGTCCTATTCAGGGTCTCAGTTTACATATTTTTGGCCCCTTATATTTTTTCTTAAAAGTTGATAGTTGAGAGATAATTCTAATTGTCTTAAAAATCTACACGGATCTCATCGATATAAACTTAGCGGGGCATGAAAATCACTTAATTTTGTCTTGCCAACGTCAAAGTGACATTTATTGTACGATACGTTTTATTTTTCTCAGCGCAATTTCTTAATGAATTTTTCTCATAATGAAATAGTGCAAAAACATTTGAATTCAACTATTTCATCATGCGAAAATTTCATGTTCACGACAAAAATTACCACGTGTCGTACAATAAATGTCACTTTGACGTTGACATGACAGAAACAATGGATATTCAATGCACGTTAAGTTTATATCGATGAGATCTGGGTTCATTTTTCAGAAAATCCAAATTATTTCGAGACCTATGAAGTTTTAAGAAAAAATATAAAGGGCGAAACAGATGTAAAATGAGATGCTCTATACGACTAAGTCATGAAATATAGGGTGTGCCATTTGAAAAAAATCAAGTTATGGCTCTTCAAACTTTACCAAAATTAATGTCCCACAGCAAGTTGATTCCACAATGCAAATCAACGATCTTGCCGCCAGAAGGTACCCCAGACAGATGTTTAGAATCTGACAAAGTCCCAACCCGATATCCTAGAAAACAAGTGCCCTGCGATTTTTTTAATGCCTTCTAGTGCCTGTAAATGCTATAAATTTTAGAAAAACATAAACAACTTCTGCACGGTTAAAGCGAATTACAAAAACTAAACGGATTTATAAAGCCAAAAAAGGGCAAATTTAAATATGTAAATTTATACAGTGGGTGCCGTTTAAAAATTCTAGGTTCAAGGCTGCCCTGCAAAAATAGAACACCCTGTATATGGCAAAATAATTTTACAAAGTGCACTTTGGCCTCTAGTTTGCAGTGCCGTTTGGTTCAGTTCGATATCATTAACGGTGTAGGTGTAATGGAGCCTGTCCGTCCTATTGACTCACCCTGTATATTGTTACATTTTTATATTGGACAATTTTATTGATCTTCTTTGATTTTTCTGTCAATTAACAGATTTTTTTATTTAACATGAAATAGTACGTTATGAAATTTGGTACAATTATTTTTATGCATTCACGGAAAATTATCTATAATAATTTTTGTAATCGACCAGCTTCATGCTTTGTTTATATAAATAAAACACAATTGGTATGAGTTTCACTAAATATTTAATGTTGATCTGCAGCAATTGTTTCGCCACATAGTGGCTTTATCAGGCAGATGATGCTTGGTTTGTTATAGAGAAAATCATGCATAAGCACCTACTATATAGCATTGTGCCATAAAGTGTGCCATAAAGTATCCATTGAGATACAATGTAAGCACAGTAAGCATAGTCCATAACAATCAAGTAAGCACAGTCAAAGATTACGTTGTCTTTTATTCGTAGCATGCATTACAACTTCGAGAACATGCACCATAAACATACACATAATGAAGAGGACTTGTAAAGTTTTGACTAATAAAAGAAAGTGCGATGAATTAATAAATAAATAATATAATCTAAATTCTAACAATTTTCCTGATCTAAAAAGTACGCAAGCATAACCTTTTCTGTAACTGTCTTTGATTTTTCGTTAAATTTGATTAAAACGTGAATAACTTGGCAACGTTCCATCTGATCTCAAAATATAAAAATGATTTGTGAAGCCCATTTAAACAAGATACCAAATTTTGTGTTCCGGATTTATAGTACACTCTGTACACACAAAAATAATTTAAAAAAGTAGCACATCAAGTATCCAATAACTTCCAATCAGATTTTGTACATCATTTTCATTAGTCTAGCAGCAATGGTCCAAGCGAGGATAATTGGGACACCCTGTATACTATAAAATATAACAAACTATAAATTTCATACCCATTTGACCGATATTATCACAAATGAAAATATCTACAAGCTTCACTCCATAATATAACAATAATAATAATAATCTTCCGTTTCGGATTCATATTCAACCACTGTAGGTACATACATGTAAATACATGTGAATAATAATATTGCAGAAGCACATTTAAATTATAGGATAACTAAGGCAGCACAATTTTCATGTCGTCGAGTGTATGCCTCGTGTATGAGCCCACATAGGTAATCGTTAGTGTAGCACTTGTAGATGTAAACACACTTGACGAGATTGGAAGTGCGACCCTTAGAATAAACAGCGGCAATGGCACATTGTCAATTAGTGACAGACTTCCTGAAGTGTATCACGACCGCAAGGGATATCTTCGTTTGACTTCGACGCGCTGCGCACAAGAAGTCGAATTATTTGTAAGTGTAGATTAACACGCACTTTACAATTACAAACACTTTTAAAATGCTTAGAATTACAATAATAATCATTTTAAAGGCCACAAACAGTGAATAAACATAACAACATAAAACGACGTTAATAAAAGAAATTATTTGATGATAAAATGATACAAAAGTAATAATTTCCGATAAATACCGAGTGATCCTTCAAATTTAAGCTCTATACCTTTTCAAGTTTAAATTGAGACCTATCAAGTTCAAATTTTGACCAATCAATTTCAAATTGAGACCAATCAATTTCAAATTGAGGCCAATCAAGTTCAAATTTATACCAATCAATTTCAAATTGAGACCAATCAATTTCAAATTGAGACTAAACAAAGTCAAGTTGACACTAAACAATATCAAGTTGTCATAATAAATTTAATTTGTTTACTCTCAATTTGATATTGTTTTGTGTCAACTTGATTTTGTTTAGTCTCAGTTTGAAATTGATTGGTATCAATTTGAACTTGATTGGTCTCAATTTGAAATTGATTGGTCTCAATTTGAACTTGATTGGTCTCAATTTGAACTTGAAAAGGTATAGTTATCCATGAAAAATTAAGTCATGACTCGCAGGCAATAAGAATAACGAGATTATCGATCTCGCCTTTCTTATGGGCTGCGAGTAAAGACTCAAATTTCCATGGATAACTAGAGCTTAAATTTAAATGATCACTCGGTATACAGGATGCCCCACGCTAATGGACCATTAAAAGTTTATGGGGAAAAAATTCATCCGAACATGGCTGATTCGGTTCTCCTCAGGTGAAATACTTTTAACCTTCTTTCTATCACTTCCGGAAGGTAGACATCAACTTTTGTTTTTTAAATAGAACACCCTATATATTATTATGTTTCTGGCTTCACCGTTTAGTTTTTAACTTCTTTTGTTGAGAAGTATTTATACCTATCATTTTTACTTTCTGCGATAAAAATTAGATTCTACGATTTTGATCTCATCATTCTGAATATTTAAAGAATTTTTAATATTTGAACCTTAAAGCACTTTGTTCATTATTTAGACACAAAATTTGGGACCTTTTTTAGATAGATCACCTTGTATATTCTTTCATTTTTATAATCTGCTTCATGTGGACTTCACAAATCATTTTTATTTTTTGGGATTAGATTCAACGTTGCCAAGTTATTCAGAAATTAAACTTGAGTTAAAAATCGTTGAATTGATCAAATTAAACGAAAAATCATGAACGTAGGAAAAAATCAAAAAAATCTTAGTATAAGATACCAATAATATAATCTGGGTATGCAAGTACCTAAGCAATGGGCCGAAACATATACAATATTTTGAGTCACGTACACAGGGTGTTTTGAAACAACGATACAATTTTGCTATTTTCAAATGGCTTAAAACCGATCAACTCGGAAAGTTAAACATTGATTTTTTCACTTATTTGAGATGTACTCGTTTTCAAATTTTCAGAGAGATTATCTTCAGGTATATTGTATAAAACTCAGGCATAAAATTTTCAAAATATCATTTAGATAAATATTCAGAAATTTCAGTGACTGATAACCGATACCCGTCAACTCGGAAAGTTATACATTCGGAATATTTAAAAATATCATAAAAAGTGTGCATTAAACTATGCTAAATGAAATGCTAAATCAAACTTATGTATGTTAGTTTCATATGCCATTCCAAATTGTTAGTCCTGAAGGGTCTGTTAATATACCCTGTAAGTGACACTTTCCAATTTGCCGTAGGAAGGTGTAAATCAACCCTGAATATTTATAAAAATCTCATCAACTCGAAAAGTTAAACATTTGATTTTCTCACTTATTTAAGACATACTGGTCTTCAAATTTTCAAAGGAATTATCTTCAGGCATACTGTATACAAATCAGGCATACAATTTTCAAAATACCGATTAGATAAATTTTCAGAATATAATATATTTATTTGTTTTTTTGAAAAAGCTATAGAGGGGTACAAACAAACAAAAAAAACAAAATTATTAACAAAATAGTGTTAAAAATGTTTTAAAATCTGTAAAAGAAGCTGACGATAGAATAAAAAGAACGATAAAAGAATTCCCGTTAATAAAGGTAAGAACGTTTTTAAAATTTTGGTATAACGAAATTCATAAATTTAAATTTCAGGTTCTGTGTATTATGGGTGCTTTGCAGAGTAGACAAACTAAATCTGCAGTTGGAAATGTAAACCAAAGGGCGAGAGGTTTTTCATATATTCATACTACGTACAAAAGCCAAGATATATTGAAACTTCTATTGAAAACAAGAAACAAATTGCCTCAAAAATTCTAGGAGATGAGATAACTGCCGGAGAAGTTGAAACGAGTGTTTCCAAATAGAAAACAATCATTCGTGAAGAATATTATTGCCAATGAAACTAAAGAAACGTCTGCAAACAAAATCGTTAAAATTGTTAAAAAATGCGGACCAATAGGTTTCAAATTATATACATACTTACACGTACTTTACAAATATATAAATAAATAACATAACAAATAATTTAATTAAGTTATCTATTCAATATTTAATTTGAATTTTAATAAAATTTATATTTACCTACGTATTGCATTTTGAAAAAAAGAGAAAAAAAGAGAAAAAAAGACAAATGTTATGAGATAGTTAAGGATTTTATAAATATTTTATTTTTAAAAATCGATCGAGTGGTTTTCAAAATATCTTGTTTTGAAATATTTGATCGATCGCCATTTTGTTATTTGATAGAATATAAAATAATTGTTCATACAAATGTTTTAGAGTACCGAAAGCAAATGTTGAAAGTTTTTTTGTATTTTTTAAACATTCCTTGAAATCAGTGAGTAATGACTATTTTTCGAAAAACAAAAAAAACAATATAACTATGAACTTGGCCTCCAATTCAAAATTTTTAACTAAGAAAAGTTTTTGGTTTCAATGAGTTCTATCTGCCATTTTCGGGTATTACAACTTAGTATTAACACCCTGTATATACTTCTGTAAGTTTACCCATTCTTGCATCGTAAGCATTGTAATAATGCCTTAATAATGGCAGTTGTAGATACACATTAGTATATTATGCAACGGGCATTTAATAACCATTAAATGCTAGTTGCATACACTATTTTTTCTACGACAAAGCATGAAGAGTGGTAATTGTCAAAATTTATTAAAAGTAAATATACAACACAATAATTTTAATATATTTAACAATATGTTTTCTATGACACAGCATAATTTATAATAAATATTTGACACCTGGGGCGGCTGTAATAAATTGCTTGATCTTCTTGGTCGCAAACGTTTTAGCTGTTTTAGGTTTATATCCTTCAGATTTTCTTTTTAATAAATCATGTAATTTGGGATATTTGGATATGTCCACATTATGTTTGACACCCAACGTACATTTGAAAATAGAATATTGTGTCCATAAAGTTGGTGATTTCATTTTTTTTTTGATAATTCATAAAAATAAAGAAGAAGTTTTCGAGAAAGCTGCTGACCTTATTTGTGTTTCTCCAATCCATAAAATTAGAGTAAAATTTCTCGTAAGTTTTTAACGATTTCACCGATAATAAATTGTTTGTGGCTCTTGTGGCCTGCTCCATAATGTCCGGTGGGGTTAAATTTTCCATATCACTATCACTATTCGACGTGTTTAATGATTTTATTTAAAAAAGCAACAATTTATTAAGAATACGAGTCACCAATTCCCCATGCACAGCTGTCAAAACTAATTAATTTTATATATGTCATTGCCATGGCTTTTTAGAAAAACTTGTATCTGAATGCAAAATTTGTATCTAAATGACTATCATTTAGGTACAAGTAGCGAATGTTTAATATATCAATTAAAGTGTAGGAGTAGAAACAAAAAGCATTGTGTGATTTAGTATGCAAAGTATACATACGAATAGTGTTAGGATTTTTTTTTCTATGATTCTTGTGAATTTTTCTATTATATGTTTTATTAAAGACTTTGTTGGTTAATAATTGATTTAATCGTTTCTGTAATGCGAAATGCCGTAGTGAGTCGATCTGCAGGGGCAACGTACGTAAAAGTAGTTCCACTCGATAAAGATAGTGGAGTGAATTAGAAAGAGCTCCTGTTTGCGCGAGATACGACTCCGCGGCGGATTTCGCTGAAAGCTGGGGGACCATTTCAAAAGACTCAAAATTACTTTCGGGATAAGAGGGATTAGGCCGGGGCGGGCGCTTGTTTCGAGCGTACCGCTGGAGCATTAGAGAGGCCTGGGTTCACGCGGCCAATGGCATTAGTTGCGAATTGCAGATTCCACTGATTGATTTTGCGTTTTTTCTCCTCCGCCCCCGCACAGCCCTCCTGCAACCCTCACGGCACCCAGCTACGGAATTAATTGCTTTCCGGCGAGATGCATCTACATACAATGCGTACTCTGTGCGGGCCTGCACGTGCCATCACATGCTACTGCCATCTTGGTGGCTGCAAACGGAATTGCGAAAAAAAACCAGTCGGGCTACAAAACGAATGATGCTGTACATTACAAGATCACGGCTTCAATCAGTCGATCAACGAGAATGGCGAGTGAGTGCGGATTAAACGAAACCGACAATCTAATTATATGATTCGCATATGTATACTACTTTAACCGAACTATCCAAACAGTTAATATCATATTAGAAATGCATCATTTGTTGACGTAAGAATTGAATAAATATTTTTATAAAATTTTATGAATATTTTTATTCAATTCAAACGCTATACAGTCTATTTGATTTATTGTGACACAGCAAATATCTCGGTTATTAGTTTAGACAGAAAAAAAAGTTAAAGAAAAAATTTTAGTAATTTTTGTCGTCTATTTAATCCTAATACCAGTAGAACAATTGAAAATCAAATAAACACGTGAAAGCTATAAGCTTCATTTTCTTTAATGGAACGCCCTGTAGATTCTAGTTGGTTGCAAAGAAAATGAAGCTTATAGCTTTCACGTGTTTATTTGATGTTCAATTGTTCTTCTGACATTAGGATTATATAGACGACCAAAAGTACTAAACCTTATTTCTTTAACTATTTCTTCTATGTGTACCAATAACCGAGATGTGTGCTGTGTCACAATAAATCAAAGAGACTATAGACGTTTTAATAGACATCATAAGCAGTTGTTTGTCTTCAAGTGAAATAAAATTTTGTTGATTCCACTAGTGAATTTAAAACTTTTAATTCATTCAAAATCAAAATCATACATCGATTTCATAGAATATCTAACTTCGTGGACACCAACTTTCCCACTGCTTCTGGTGCTTTATTTGGAACCCCTTCTGGTACAAAAACACTGCAATCAGCCTTTTAAAATTTTAATTTGACAATTAAAACGTGGCTTAAATTTTATTCTCGTGGAAAACATCCACTCAACTCACTTGGTATATAAATAACTATTAAACGCCCATTTCATAATTGGGTCCTATGAATTGGGTTTTGATCGTTTTGAACAATTGACGATTCACAATCTTTGGAGGTTATCAGATTTTTCACAGACGTCAACCACCGGAAAAAAACTTTTGTAAATGTCAATATCTGCAACTACAACCCAATACAAAACAAAAGAATTTTCTACGGACAAGCGAAAGCTCGAAACTTCGATAGTAAGCGTGATAAACTAAAATATACAGTCAATAGGAAATTCTATTGATGCGCTGAATAACTTCTAAGGAACATACAGATTGTGGCCTGCTAATAATATCCGAGCATTGGAAATCTACAGACCGAACTACAAAATTGATGGACTTCAACTGGCTTCCAGCTATTGTAGACTACAGGGCAGCCATGGAGGTTTTGCAGTATACGGAAGACAAACATTTATGGCCGAATGTCGAACCGATTTAAGTATGATCCCACAATGTTATGTGTTTTAATGTGCAGGCGCCACTTTTAAAATCAAAAACTCAAAGCTTCATATAGTAGCAATCTCTCGGCCACCCACCAGGGATATTGCTGAGTATTTTAATAAATTTAACATGGTCTTGAGTATACTAACATCCCAAAAGCAATGTTTTTTGATCGGTGGTGATTTTAACATTGATATTGCAAAACAATCGAAAGACGAATTAAATAGAACTGAATTAAATAAAACAACTTTACTTTGTTACTTCTCACTTTGTTACTACAAAGTACACAAGTTAAGATTAAACACAATATACAGTGTGGAAAGTAAGTAGCGGGTAAATTCGGTAACTTCGTTAATGTTTATGAGAGAGAAAACATCTAAACGGGAGATGGTGATATAAATTACTGCGCATATGAAAATCTTTTATTCAGATTTAAAAAACAAAATTTTAACAGTTTCGACGTCATTAATGTTTTTTTTAAATGACAACCTATATTTTTTATTTTATATTTCGGTAGAGGTTTTTAATCTGGTTTCAACCATACAGCATTTTGATTAGGTCACATAAGAATAACTTAAAGGAAACGGTCTTGAAGTTAAAAAAGTAAAGATGAATGAAATTAATTTAACGAATTTATCCGTTACTTAATTTCTACACTGTATACACTAAATTTTGCAGCAATTAAAGAGGGGAGAACATATAAGATCGGTCTGATCATGAAGCAAATGACCGTCCTTTGATAACGTAGATTTATAGATTTCCAGTGATTCCAATCGAAACAGGCACCGGACTTTTTAAATCTCTTAAGTCCAGTTGTACGATCGTGGATAATCCTTGATCGTGGTTCAGTTTCAAACGATACCATTGTATCAACAATTGTATCCTAGGTAACTGAACCATGGTTATGGATGATCGTACAACTGGGCCTTAATGTCTTACAACCTAACAGCGTCAATTACAGTACATACTAGAGTAGCCAACAGCACCAGTACATGAATTGATAACTATGATAACAAACTTGCCAAATGTTTGTAACTCCAAAATCATTATCTCCCATGTATCAGATCATTATGCGCAAAAACTCTCAGTTACTTTTCATAACAGCACAAATAACATGTATTTCACAAAAATAAACTATATCGACATAGCGATCAAGCACTTTCTAAATAACTTACGGGAGCAGAAATGGGATTATATTTATCAGGTGATGCATGCAGACGAAAATAAAAATGGGAGGCGTTCCTCAACACTTGCATACGCATGTTTAATGAACGTCTCACAAAAATCAATGTCAAAATAAATCTGAAACAAAATACCAAATCATTTTTCAATACCGAAAAGATAGGAACCGTAAAAACATGCTCGATGCTCTGGAAAGCATGTCAAGATATGACGCTGCCTATCTCCCACGATATAAAAGTGCAAAATCAAAATATAACAAGCTGTTCAGGAATCAAAACGCAATAACTACAAAATTAGAATTATTACCAGCGATAATGATCATCCATTGCATAAGTTTTGGGATTTTCTTTGAATGCTTTACCTGACATAGTAAAACTATTATATCTGGGCAACTATGGAGAAACATGTTGCTAGGACTCTGGTCAATTTCTTTGACATTTCACATAAAAGCAGTAAAAAAAATCCATAAAACTTATCTTGCATGTGTTAACTAAAACAACCTGGAGTATAATTAATGAAAATTTGTCACATAAACTACAAAAAACAGGATATCAGGATGCTTGAATAAAATTGCATATGACCTTAGTAAACGCTTCGCAAATATATCAGAAGCAAAGAAACTACCAGGCATGTCATCTCAAACGAACAACATAAAACACAATAAAAACTCGATATTCTTCGGACCAATTGACCAGGAAGAACTTCGTAACATGGAATTGTTGCTGAACTGAAAAATAAGAATTGGAGTTGATGAAATTCCGGTAAAGATGATTAAAAAAAACTTTTGAAGTAATATCAGAGCAGCCATGCCATACAATAATTTGGTCATTTAAAACTGGGATCTTTCCGAATCAACTAAAACTTACAATTGTCAAGCTAATTTACAAAGCAAGAAAAAAACAATTGATAGAAAACTACAGGCCTGTAAGTATATTGACAAACTTTTGAAAGATATTTGAAAAGGCCGTATTAAAAAGACTTTTCCAAAAAAATCAATCTGCTAAACAAATTTCAGCATGAATTTATGAAAGGGAAATCGGCGGATACAGCCACTTTTGATTTTGTAAACTGTATCCTGCTTGCGCTAGATTCTGGAGAATTTCCACGAAGGATGTTTTTAGACTTGTCCAAAGCCTTGATAGCCTACAGCATGAAATATTGCTTGCAAAACTATACAAGTATGGTGTACGGGGTGTATGCCATGATTTGATACAATCATACCTTTCTGACCGGAAACAAAGGGTGGAGGTGGAAAGAGATGGAACAGTGACGAAAACAGATTGGGAGGCAATCACCTGCGGAATCCCCCAAGGTAGCATAGTTGGTGCATTTCTCTTCATCGTTTACATAACCGATCTGGGCCGTCTCATTAAAAATGATAGACAATTTCCAACGAGCTATGGCAGATGAGTGAAACCTCTTGCTTCGGAATAAAAGTTATGCCTCACTTCAGTTAGAAGGGCCTGTGCTTTTCTCGGAAATTTCTGAATGGATGAAAAAAAATGAACAACTTAGTGCAAAAGGAACAAAAAACAAAATGTATATTATTCACCACAAAGAGAAAATAGAAAGATCTCCCTCACAGAGTAACTCTGGGAAGCAGCATTTTTGAATATGGCAAATGATGCAAATTTCTAAGTCTATATCTAGGTAACAATGTCTCCTGGTCAAAACACACGACATAACTACTCACTTAGAGCAATCAAACCTTACGTTGATATCTCAACACTTCAGATCATCAAAAAAGCAAATTTTGGCTCGTTGTTGTGGTACAGAATTATGTTCTCGGGCAACTCTACAGGCGTAAACGAAGTGTTTAAAATTCAAAAAGCTGCTATGTTTTCGTTGAAATATAGAAAATTATATAGAGGCATGTTCAGGCAAAATAATTTAATGACACTCACATCGATTTATACAGGGTGTTTTAGGAGGATGTGCAAATATTTTGGGAAGTTGTAGTATGGATCAGCAGCAGCATTACTAATAGAATTACTAAATGTATTGAGGTTGGCGGTGGAATGTCTGAACCAAGAAAGTAAATTTGTTTAATTTAAATTGATATTATTAAAAATCAACAATGATATTTCTCGTACTTTAATAAATCTTATAAAGTCCTATATCAGTATCTATTAACGATGGGACACATGCTCATATGACATTTTTTACTTAGAATCATACATACTACAACATCCCAAAATCGTTGCACTTCCACTTGAAACACCCTGTATACACGAATGCTTAATAGTATAATTTCAAGAAGAAACAGTTGTATGAGGGAAACAAACAGCCACAAACGTACACGAAATCTTGAATATACATACCCAAGACATAACCTAAAGCATACGCAGAAAGGAGGGCCCCACAACATAGCCTAAAAATGTTCAACCACTTGCCATGGCATTTAAAATCGATTACCAATGCAAAAAAATATAAACGCATGTTGAGATTATGTTTAATTAATACTGAACCATACTCATTGGCATAGTATCACACAGGAACCTAACGGTTAGCCATTAAGGGCCGGTTCCATAATATCACAGAAAAGTCTCCTTTATGTAAAGCTTACTTAATAGATAAGTCGATTTTAAACTCTGCTTCTGTTCCATATGATAAAAGACACTTTTTCGTAAAGTGACGTTAAATATCATTTATGGAACACTTTACAGTACTTAAAGGCGCCTTTTCGGTTTAAAGGAAACTTTAATACCATTATGGAACCGGCCGTAAGTATTTCTTACTAAAGCCTCGTTTACATTTGGAAAGTTCGTGTAGTTCTCTGTATGTAAACAGTATCCTAACAGGCTGCAGGAGTAAATTTTTAAAAATGAAGTGGAACAGTGATCAAATAATAACATTTCAAAATCTTTATGAAAACTACGATATATTGTGGAATATAAGAATGAAAGATCATATGAATCAATTAAAGAGAAATACTGCTTTTGACCGTCTTTTGCAACAATTGGAAGAACTAGTAGGTTTTGAAAACATTGTTTTGACCATTCTTAAGACTAAAGTGAAAATAATAAAAACTGTATATAGGCAAGAATTAAATAAGGTTTCAAAATCCAAAAAAGGGGGATCCGGTACATATAATGTATACAAGCCGAAACTTATTTGGCTTTCCAAGGCAGATACTATATTCGTTTCTTCTTTTTTATCGTTTAATTAAATATTCTGCAATACAAACAGTTTTTTCTTTGACAGCAGTCTCACTACCGCTCTTGAAGCCATTTGCTTCTGTATTAGTCAACAAGTAATCTATCTAATGTGTAGACACACATATACCAGGAAGTTTACTAGCGGCAAGTACTTTCCGCCAGTAAACTTTTCAAATGCAAACGAGGCTTACGCTGTTTTGACGTTTTTCTGGCACTATTATATTACATACATACATATTACATATTCGCTTACATATTTGTAAATAGGCTTACATATTAATTTGTATCTTACAAAAAATAAACTACTCTATTCTTGTGGGCTATTTTATATAAAAACAAAATAATTGAACATTGCGTTAAAAATTTTTTTCTTCAAATTTGTAGCCGTATTTAAAATTATACAGAAAATTTTAAACCACAAATTGGCAGATTAATATCGAAGGTATCTAATTCTATAATTATATAACTTTTGCACGACCATAAATAGGTTAAATTCGCCTGGACAATAAACTTGAATCACCCTGTATAAAAACCTAATAAAATAGAGATTTTTTAAGAACTACAATATATAAACATTACTGCGAAAATTCAGAATTCTCCATCAAGATAATATATTAGAATTGAAACTCGACTGTTAAACTGTTTGAAAGTTAAAAAAAACTCGACTGTTAATTAAAACGTTGTGCAAATTACAATGACATTCTAAAGGAAATAATACGAAAATTCTACTAATTTATAACATTTTCAAAATAATCCATGAATCGTTCTACAAATTTTGAAAATTTTCTTAAAACCCATGAAATATCATTATTGTAATAAAATGGAAATGAAAATGGAAATTTGCAATAAGGTATTTTACGATTTTCTTGATTTGATTAGAAAAACCTTGGAAGGCAAATTCAATAAGAATTTAGCGATATTTCAGAACACAATATTCTTAAAAAATTGCAAAAACCACCCTTTTCTTGTTAAAAAAATAATAATTCTTTTTTTAGTTCAAATAGGTGGGTTAAAACTTTTTCTCTGGATAACTATCTTACTTCAGTATGCAAAACATAATATTCTTAAAAAATAGCAAAAACTACCCTTTTCTTGTTAAAAAAACAATAATCCTTTTTTTCGTTCAAATAGGTGGGTTAAAACTTTTTCTCTGGATAACCATCTTACTTCAATATGCAAAAGTAAATAACAACAGTTTAGATTAAATCAATAATTAGTCAAAAGTTTAAAAAAGCGACTGTTAATTGAAATATTATGAAAATTTCAATTTCAATGATATTCTAAAGGTGTGTACGAAAATTCTACTAATTTATAAAAATTTCAAAATAATCCATGAGTTGTTATACAAATTTTTTTAAATTGCAAAAAAACCCATGAAATGCCATTATCGTAATAAAATGGAAATGAAAATGGAAAATTGCAATAAGATATTTAACGATTTTCTTGATTTGATTAGAAAAACCTTGGAAGGCAAATTTAGTTTTTGTGTTCGTAAAACTTTGCTAGAACCTTTTTACTGTATGATTATTTTTCTCCACAACTTACTCCAAGAGGTATGAGCTAAGTTCTTCTTCTGTCCATGTAAATTCATATCCATAGTAAAAGACATTATATTGACTATTGCACTTGCCACATTTACATATGAAACTTCACACTGACGGACCAAATAAATAACCCACATTGTTGGCCACTTAGAATCCACTTAGAAGTGATAATTGCTGTCGAACACTAATCACTTTCGAGGAGGTTAAGATTAGGACCTACAAAATAAACTACCGAATTGGATTTTTATTTCCAAATTTGTATACATACTTCTTCATTCATCCCAACATTTTTCAAATTGTCTTCAAATATATTCTTGTGACTTTTAAGTATTCTCAGGCGCGGAGCCTACAATTTCTTGCTTTATATTTGCAAAAGATTTGATGCCAAAGCTGTTGGAAGACATTTTTATAATATTTTTTAAATATATGTCAATGTCAATACAACACGTGCAAGAGTCATGCAAAATATGTTTCGTGCATAGTTCCTTGCTTAGATAATACCCGCTATAGTAATGCACTCGAGCTTGTTGCCGTGAAAATGTGCACGAGTGTGAAGCTCTCGTGCCACTATACCGGGTATTATCAAGTCACTATGCAGTTAACATATTCCTATTGACAATTAGAAATATATTTCTTGGGTACAACTTTGTTTATACAGGACTTAGGTTCACTTTCTGAAGCATTGTTTATTTAATTACATTAATTCTACAAAATTTAGCAATATTTACGTGAAGAGGCACAGTGATTGAGGATACTGCCATAAACATTAACGGGACGGTTTATGTGAAACACCCGGTATGCGTACATACATTAGAGGTTGCTGTATTTGATCGCTTCTGGTAGTCTGGGCGTGTTTCACAACTAACACTAATTAATTGTGCATCACGTACAAGCTAAAACAAGTAGAGAGAATTTTGATGTGGCCACGAGTTGTGGCGAAGTTATCCCCATTGTTCTACTTTATTTACCCTTGTGGGTTTCACATTTAAATCCACGTGGAACGTTAATCCCGAGTATTTTTGCCGACGTCCAGTTGTATAGTTTAACGGCAAGTAATTTCGAGGGGTCACAGTATGTGGTTTATATAAATAGCTTTCGGCGAGTGCGTCTGACGTCCGAATTCGCTCTCAACTCGGCCACTTTGGGATCGCTTCTGATTGCAAAACCACTCGTCTTTGTGCGGCCAAGTGACACTTTTCCCGACTGAAAATATCGCGCGAGTTTCCATTTAAATAAAAACAATCCTCCGCCTTTGCGGCCCGCAAGCCCGGGGGGTTAATTGACGTTCTCTCGGGGGTGGAATCGATGGAATACACGAAATCGCAATGAAGGAGGCCCGAAACAAATCGATCCGGCATGGTCTGGGGAGCGGATGAAAGGCGTCGTGTTTTATTAAAAGGGTTGGCGACAATTATTTTGTGACCATGACGACGGCAATGCGCACAGATTAATTAACCCCCTTTTCGGGCAACCCCCCGCACGGTGATGATGTTATTAGAATGTGCACGCAAATGAGTATGACTCATTGAACTATTTCTCTGGCTGCGGTCGGGGGCGAGTGCGATGCTCGGCGCCTCCACCAGCACTCCGCACCTGCATAATAAACGTATCGGGGTAGTAATTTTTTAATTACGGCCGCCCCCGTGCAAGCATAAAGGAACGGTTTAATTAATCAGGAGGCGATGCGATGCTGCAGCGCCGTCTCGCCGATGCGGGGGCGACTTTTGTGCGTGGGTGTATATCCCATTGTTCTAGACAGTGATTGGTCCGCAGGTCCCACTTGCGGGGGTTGCAAGACCAGCCTCTCGACAATGTTTTACTCCGATCACGTGCCGCACGAAAAGGGAAACCGGGGAGCATGGCACAACTTCGCCAGCCACAGGCATGATCTTACAAACTTTGCCCACCTACACGAACCACCTGCCCCGAATCAAATTAATGCTCGTGAGCGTGATGCTAAAGCACTACTCCATCGACTAGTTACTATAACGATCCACGCAAACACATTTTTCAGGCAGACTTAATTGACCACTGGATAAGAAACACTCCAACTTAAGCACGATACACATTAATCTACATGAATCGAGTTTTACAAGTAAATGCCACTCAAAATATGGAAATCGTGCGAGATGCAAATGATTAACGTCGAGAGTGGAGAGCACCCAGAATGTGAGCTAGAAATATGTAAGAGAAAAATTAACTGTAGGTACAAAAATGTATTCAAATATGTCGAGGAATGTAATAGCAATCTGGACAGATTTATGCAATTATACATTGCAATGGAAACCAATAATTAGTGTTTCCCTACTTTTGCATACAGAGGTAACATGGTTATCCAGAGGAAAAGTTCTATCTCATCATTCAAATAGATGGGATAAAACTTTTCCTCTGGATAACCATGTTACTTCTGTATGCAAAGAAATATATTTTTTTAACAAGAAAAAAATTGTTTTTGCTATTTTTTAAGGATTTTGTGTTCTGGAATAACGCTAAATTCCTGTTGGATTTGCCTTCCAAGGTTTTTCTAATCAAATCAAGAAAATCGTTAAATATCTTATTGCAATTTTCCATTTTCATTTCCATTTTATTACGATAATGACATTTAATGGTTTTTTTTTAAATTTAAAAAAATATGTATAACAACTCATGGATTATTTTGAAAATTTTATAAATTAGTAGAATTTTCGTACACACCTTTAGAATATCATCAAAATTGAAATTTTCATAATATTTCAATTAACAATCGAGCTTTTTTAAACTTTTGACTAATTATTAAATTAATCTAGGCTTTTGTTATTTATTTTTGCATATTGAAGTAAGATGGTTATCCAGAGAAAAAGTTTTAACCCACCTATTTGAACTAAAAAAAGAATTATTGTTTTTTTTTTTAACAAGAAAAAGGTGGTTTATGCAACTTTTTAAGAATATTGTGTTCTGAAATATCGCTAAATTCTTTTTGAATTTGCCTTCCAAGGTTTTTCTGATCAAATCAAGAAAATCGTTAAATATCTTATTGCAATTTTCCATTTTCATTTCCATTTTATTACGATAATGATATTTCATGGTTTTTATTTGAAAATTTTTAAAATTTGTAGAACAATTCATGGATTATTTTGAAAATTTTATACATTAGTAGAATTTTCGTACACACCTTTAGAATGTCATTGCACAACGTTTTAATTAACAGTCGAGTTTTTTTTAACGTGTGACTAATTTTTAATTTAATCTAGACCTATCACGGTTTCAATTCTAATATCTTGATGCAGAATTCTGAATTTTCGCAGTAATGTTTATAAATTGTAGTTCTTAAAATATCTCTATTTTATTAGGTTTTTTATACCGGGTAATTCAAGTTTATTGTCCAGGCGAATTTAACCTATTTACGGTTGTGCAAAAATTATATAATTATAGAATTAGATACCTTCGACATTAATCTGCCAATTGGTGCTTTAAAATTTTCTGTATAATTTTAAATACGGCTACAAATTTAAAAAAACTATTTTTATCGCAATGTTCAATTATTTTGTTTTTATATAAAATAGCCCAAAAGAATAGAATAGTTTATTTTTTGTAAGATACAAATTTAATAACAAAATACGTAGGCAAATGTAATTCTGCATACGTTATTTCATTTTAACACATCTGTTATAAAACAGCCCGTATAGAGTTTTTATCAATTTAAGACAAAGCACCCTGAACATCATCTAAACAACAATAATCTACGAATATGGTCAAGCAAAAAAAAAAAAACAATAAAATTGAGCGAATCAAAATATTTCTATAAATTATATATATATATATATAAACAATCTTTATTAGGCTATCGACTCTATAAATTAAATTTATGATAATATTGAAAAAATACATCAAATAAATTTAAAACCAAATAAATATTAGTCTAAAATCTATTTGATGTATGTAATTTTCATATGCTAAAAACTTATAATTAATCAAAATTAAAATTAAATAAAATACGGTACACCATTTTCACTTCAGTAGCAATACAGTACTATATTGCTACTGAAGATGGCTGCATTGCGGCCGAAATGTGCATTTATTAAATAAATGTTTTTTGTGAAAAAGGTGTTCCGTATTTTATTTTCTACAGTCAGTACTATGCACTGTGTAGTATAGTACTGTATAGTAGTAGTACTGCATAGTATAGAGTACTATATTGCTACTGAAGATGGCTGCATTGTGGCCGAAATTTGCATTTAGTAAATAAAAGTTTTTGGTGAAAAAGGTTCTATTTTCTACAATACTTTCAGAAGCTCCACCTCATCGTTAATGAAAATAATACTAGGCGGAAATACCGTAGGTCGATAGCCAGCTAAAGATTGTTACTACTACACAAAATAATACAAAAACTTTGATTACCTGAATTCCTTTGTTTTTATTTGACTACATTCGTCGATTTTCTTTTTGGTTTTTAATGCCAATTTTCAATAAGTATCTACTAAATAGATATGCCCATATAAAGTTAGAAATAACTATTCAATTACAGGGCGAGTTTTTTTTTTTCATTTTGTGCATTGGGATCTCGGAAACCATAAGACATAGAGATTCGGTTAAATGAGGAAAGAGTTGTTGTTTTAAGAGCTTATGCAAGATATGCTTTTGTTTTTTTAAAAAAAGACCACAGTTTTTCAGTTATATTACAAACTTTTATTGTTTTAAATGGCTTTGGTTTTTTGAAAAAAAAAACATAGTTTTTGAGTTATAACACAAACTTAATTATTTTTAAATGGCAGTCATACTTGGCTTAGACATTCTGGCTAGGCCAAATTTTTGGCAAGGACAAATTTTTCTCTTTATAGCGATACAATGTTTGCTATACTTTATAAAAATTATTACTTACTTTGACAAATAAACACGATGCAGGACTATTTGTATTATTGAGAGTAGCAAACACAAAGTTTGCCATAGAAAACATGTTTTTCCTCTTACTACCAGAATACTTCTCTCTTACTTCCTCTTACTACGAGAATACTTCTCTCTTACTTCCTCTTACTACGAGAATTTTTCATTAGAAGTATATGTTAGTTTACTTTTTTCTTCAAATTATAATAAATTCTATTCAAATTATACAACATTTATTTGTGAAAGTAAGTATAGCAAACCTTGTATCGTTATAAAGAGAAAAAATCTTCTTTTAAAAAATGTCAAAGCCAAGTATGAGTGCCATTTAAAAATAATATTTTTTTTATTATAACTCAAAAACTTTTTTCAAAAAACAAAAGCATATCTAGCATAAGGTCTCAAAATCTTTCCTCATTTAACCGAATCTCTATGTTTTATGGTTTTCAAGATCCCAATACTTAAAATGAAAAAAAAACCTCACACTGTATATATCTCTGCTCATTGTGGGTAATTTAGATCCTTAGATAACTATTCGTACGTTTAACAGTACATGAAACGCACAGCTCCAAATGTACTATACATAAATTTATTTTAATTTATATAGATGAAGGACTATAAATTTCATTGTTTGAGAAAATAGTATCTTAATCTCAGGTACTCAATTCTAAATTTGAATAAAATTTTAATAGTTGTTGTAGGTATATTGTTTTCAAAATCTACGATTTTATGATAACTTTATAAGCAAGAAAATTTGTCATTGAAAGTTGGAACAATTAAAACATTTCGTTTACTCGATTTGCATCAAATTTTTAAAACCAATTATATTACAGATATTTTATTGTCGCTGTGTTTCAACTAAAACCGTAGAACTTTTTTTAAACTATTTAAGATTGACGTACGTTGCCAGCAATTTAACTTAAATCCGAGATATTGTATTTTCGCTAAATTTTAACTAAAACCACAGATTTTTTTTAAGCTATTATAGTTGGATATACATTACCAGCTATTACCACCTGTAAATATGCCCACAAGGTGTTATATTTAACCAAAATAAAGGAGTATTTTTTGTCTCAATGAATGTTTTCTTAAAATTATACTGTCGAAGGACTATTAATGGTAACCTAACTAAAGCTAACCAAAATCATAGACTATGTTTTTGTTTTAGTGAATAGTTTTCCTTAATTTATACTGTAGCAGTACTATTGATGTAGGTTTAATGAGAAAATATTACATATTTTGATGTCAGATGCATTTATACTGTCAACGGACTATTGACAGGAACCTTACGTAACCTAAGTAACCTAACCAAAATCATAGACTAGTTTTTTGTCTCGACGAATAATTTTCCTTAATTTATACTGTCGCAACACCATTGATGTAGTTTTAATGAGAAAATATTACATATCTTGATGTCATACACATTAATTTCAAGTTGAAATAAAATGCGTTCATTAATAATATGCAATTGTTTTACACAATTTAAATTTAAATTTTTTACACTTTAACAACTTGTTAATTTATCTGGATGATGTGATTATGATTGTAGACGTACAACGTAAAACACTTTTTTATGCATTTTTTAGGAGTAGTTTGATTGTCTTCTTAAATTATTATTTTCGCTGCATTTGACCAAAACACTTTATATTAACTAAAAGCGTAGAATTTTTAAAAACTTTTCAAGGTCTATGTTTTTTGGTCTCAACGAATAGTTTGCCTAAATTTGTACGGTCGAACAACTATTGACCCTAACCTAACCAAAATAATAGACTATTTTTTTTTGTCTCGACGAAAAGTTTTCCATAATTTTCTACCATCGTTCTACAAAGTGAGTAGAAATTGAATAGAGTAGTAATTGCCTTTAGTGTTGACGATTGCTATGTAACGGAAAAATAACTACTGGAATATTACATTCTCGGCCTAGGCCAGCAATGAGTTATTCCTGGAGGTCTACCGTACAAAATTTCTTCTGAAATCTTCCATAATTGTACAAAACTTGCAAAAATATTGCGATTGTAGGAAAAATAGTATGTGAGGTTCTTACATGAAGTGCCTTCCCGGCCTCTTGCGCTTACTGCCCTCGCCTAATGTCTCGGACATCAATTGCCGCATCGGCCGGGAATATATCACTTCCTGTACTAACCACACAATGTACTATTTTTATTACTTTGTATGTTCATAATAATGATTATTTTTTTATAATTGGAATATACAAGGTGTCCCACAACTTCGTGGCATAAATCTAGGAGCATGCTGCTAAGAAAGGAAAATTATATGACAATGTAAATCATTTTTATTTGTAATCGTTTTTTTTTGTTTCAATTTAATCGTTTTGTTTTTTTTTATTTCATTTTTTTTTAATTTCAATTATTTTCTATAATTGGAATATACAAGGTGTCCTACAACGTCGTGGCGTAAATCTAGGCCTAAGAAAGCCAAAATTAAATGAAAATGTAAATAATTTTTATTTCTAATCGTTTTGGTTTCCAAAATAAAGGACCTTAAAGTGTTACGTAGCAAATCAGTTTTCTCATTATCATTTCTACTAGAGTGGACTTGGAAATCTGATATTATGCTACGAGTCACACACCATCAATATACATATTCACAAATCATTACAATCATGTGAGTAGACACAGTGGCGTAGAAACTGGGGTTCATTTATGGTTATTGCCACATTGCTACATAAAAACTTTGACGTTAGGACTTTTTAAAATCATATACCATTTTTCGGTGTAATAGCTTTATTGTTATAAAAAAGGTATAATTCTTGAACCTCGAAAAAATTAAGCGTTTCTGAGATAGTCGAAGTTAAACTAGGAACGAGACATTTATAATAAATTTTATATTATAGAGTTATTATATTGTCATTTCAAGTTGTGCTGATTTAGTAATTGCATTTATGCGCCCTAGCGTAACTTTAAAAACTTATTTTATAGTTATTTTGTTCCAAAATTTAATTTCTATTGGAAATAGACATATCGGATTGATGAGGCAGGCTGATACATGATGAAACTCCATGTTAATATACCAATCAATCCTCACACATGGTACTCACTGTATAAATCATGGTACTCACACCAATAGTGTTTTATTTATATAAATAGACATATGTAACACACTTACCCTCGTAGTGCCATGCACGAGTTATGTACGATAAATTATATATTATAGATTTATTACATTTTCATTTAAAATCGTGCTGATTACTTGATTTAGTAATTACATTTATGCGCCGTAGCGTAAACTTTAAAAACTTATTTGAGATGAAAAAAGCGGAATAAATATTTTACACTGGCGCGCATATATGTACCTACAAATCACCAATATTCACATGCAGAAATATATATAACGTATTCCATCGCCGGCATATCGATTACCACACTCGCACCCTAGAGATGCAGGGCAGGGCAGCAGCGGCGAAAAAAAAACGAACAGAAATAATAGTAAAATCACGGACTATTGAATGCAAGCCCGGATGAGAGTTTTTGTGAGAAAAACAAGCAATGCGGGATTCGTACACGATTTACGAGGGCACTCCATGCATCTGACATCGTTAATCAACGATACACCATCGAAAATGAAAAGATTTTAATTCGTCGTCCCTTTTGTGCCGCGGCGATTGTGTACAATCGTATCAGTCGCAATTAAAACATAATAAATCCTAAAAAGGAAACGTCTTCTTGACGGAATTTCAATTTAATTGACGAAAATCTAGCATTGTGCGGCAACAATGGGAATAATAAAAACCGCTGTTTATATACGTTTATACGTTTGGGGATGTGGACCGTGGTGGAGGACGTCTTTTTTATTTACAAGGCGCCTATCGGCTGGTTGCATCTTTGATTTATTGTTTACAATTAATCCGGGGTGATGCGAGGGAGGTGGGCCATCGCTTTTGATAACGCCACAATTGCACTCGGCGTCCGTATTCACTGTGTTTTAAAATATCTGCGAATTTATGAACCATTATTCATTAAGCTCGTTAAAATTTACAAAACAATTAAAACTCTATTTTAAATTAAACCTACTAATCGCGAATTATATCAAAAATTATAACGCACACCGCAAATATATTTTTTCACTGCATGAATTAAATGTAAACAATACTGCTGATAAATGGGATTTCGAAACTTTTTTAATCGCATTAAACAATTGTGAGATATTGCATTTTTCTTTCTGCTTAGCTGCTAACTATGTACCACGTGAACGATAACACAACGTTGACACAATGATAATTGATATTTATATTATTTTTATGGAATGCACTGTTAATGTGAACTTGAATTATGCTGTAGTAATTAATTATTAGTTAATTGTCAAGCGTATTGTAATCATGGAATGTAGTAATATATCTTATGGTAATTATCTAAATATGTTAATTAAGTTGGCATGAGTAGGAGAATGAGTACAATCAAATGAGATATATAAAACGGAATTATTTAAACACAATTAATTTGTCGACATTATTCCGCCGGAAAGGGAAATAGATTAGCACGTACGTAATGGATACATAAAGCGATAATCCTGCTGTGTGTGTGTTGGTGTGTGGAAGGAGCGCGGAGATTTGTAATAGTAATAATAAGGCTCCGATCAGATAATCCAGAACGAGAGCGGGAAGCAATTATTAGCACTCTTCCGGTATCCCACTAAATCACGCAGATAACTCCGGAATCCCGGATTTATAATTTATTATGACAAATTGAACCGCCAGCCTGGGCAACAATTTCTTGCCCCTCCTCCCCCCCGGGCTCCTCCAAATTATCCGGCACTTCCGCCGGGGTAAAAAATGCGTATAAACATCAGCTTATCAATTCCGTCGAACGTAATGAGTCGTAAAATTACCGTTTAGTCTGGCGCGGGGCGCGTAAATAATATAAAAGTCACGACACTTGCTCCATTATCGGAAACTGCTTTGCATAAAGATCCGCGATAGGGACCAATAAAATGGCGCGCACGAAATTATTATGCTCCGAGCCGAAATTGGGCACTTTGGCATTCAGTTTATTTTCGGGCGGAATTAGTATTGATTTAGTTGGGGGAAACCCCTTCTGCCGGGGATCTATCTGCAACTAGTTGAATTTACTACGCGCACGATTCAAAGTATAATTGAGTGCAAATGGAATATATTTAGTAACAATTATTGTTATTATTAATCAAATTACTTCTAATGGTAACAACTATAATAATTGATTGCAATTACCTACTAAAAATATGATTCCAATTACTTTCAGTCAAATAATGTAAATGCTTGAAGAACTGCTTCATTATTTTTGTAAAGATAAAGTGCTAAAATTTTTTTCTATAAATTTCTATTGACTTATTATTATTATTTATAGATTTCAATAAAAATTATTCTCAATTATCTATTAAATTTGACAAAGTTTATGTCATAAATAAGTAAGAAAATCGAGGATATAACTTTCTGCATTGCCAAGTATGGGTTAGCTATTACTGAAATTTCTGAAAATGTATTATTTGCAAATTTGATATTAGATTCGTATACAGAACACCTAAAACTAATTCTCCTGAAAATTTGACAAAGTTTCAGTATTAAATAAGGGAGAAAATCAAACACTTAACTTTTTGCATTACAAGTATGGGTTAGCTACTACTGAAATTTATGAAAATTTATGATTTGCAAATTTGAGACGAGATTCGTGTACAGTACACCTAAAACTAATTCTGCTGAAAATTTGATAAAGTTTTAGTATTAAATAAGGGAGAAAATCAAACACTTAACTTTTTGCATTGATAAGTATGGGTAAGCTATTACTGAAATTTCTGAAAATTTATTATTTGCAAATTTGATAATAGATTCGTGTACAGTACACCTGAAATTAATTTTTCTGAAAATTTGACAAAGTTTCAGTATTAAATAAGGAAGAAAATCAAACACTTAACTTTCTGCATTGACAAGTATTGGTAAGCTATTACTGAAATTTCTGAAAATTTATTATTTGAAAATTTGATACAAGATTCGTGTACAGTACACCTGAAACAAATTCTCCTGAAAATTTGACAAAGTTTCAGTATTAAATAAGGGAGAAAATCAAACACTTAACTTTCTGCATTGACAAGTATGGGTAAGCTATTACTGAAATTTCTGAAAATTTATTATTTGCAAATTTGATATTAGATTCGTGTACAGTACACCTAAAACTAATTCTCCTGAAAATTTGACAAAGTTTCAGTATTAAATAAGGGAAAAAAACAAACACTTCACTTTCTGCATTGACAAGTATGGGGAAGCTATTACTGAAATTTCTGAAAATTTATTATTTGCAAAGTTGATATTAGATTCGTGTACAGTACACCTAAAACTAATTCTCCTGAAAATTTTACAAAGTTTCAGTATTAAATAAAGGAGAAAATCAAACACTTACCTTTCTGCATTGACAAGTATGGGTTAGCTATTACTGAAATTTCAGAAAATTTATTATTTGCAAATTTGATGTTATATTCGTGTACAGAACACCTGAAACTAATTCTCCTGAAAATTTGATAAAGTTTCAGTATTAAATAAGGGAGAAAATCAAACACTTAACTTTTTGCATTGAGAAGAATGGGTTAGCTATTACTGAAATTTCTGAAAATTTATTATTTGCAAATTTGATACAAGATTCGTGTGCAGTACACCTGAAACTAATTCTCCTGAAAATTTGACAAAGTTTCAGTATTAAATAAGGGAGAAAATCAAACACTTAACTTTCTGCATTGACAAGTATGGGTAAGCTATTACTGAAATTTCTGACAATTTATTATTTGCAAATTTGATATTATATTCGTGTACAGTACACCTGAAACTAATTCTCCTGAAAATTTGATAAAGTTTCAGTATTAAATATGGGAGAAAATCAAACACTTAACTTTTTGCATTGACAAGTATGGGTAAGCTATTACTGAAATTTCTGAAAATTTATTATTTGCAAATTTGATAATAGATTCGTGTACAGTACACCTGAAATTAATTTTCCTGCAAATTTGACAAAGTTTCAGTATTAAATAAGGAAGAAAATCAAACACTTAACTTTCTGCATTGACAAGTATTGGTAAGTTATTACAGAAATTTCTGAAAATTTATTATTTGCAAATTTGATATTAGATTAGTGTACAGTACACCTAAAACTAATTCTGCTGAAAATTTGACAAAGTTTTAGTATTAAATATTGGAGAAAATCAAACACTTAACTTTTTGCATTGACAACTATGGGTTAGCTATTACTGAAATTTCTGAAAATTTATTTTTTAGCAAATTTGATACAAGATTCGTGTACAGTACACCTGAAACTAATTCTGATGAAAATTTGATAAAGTTTTAGTATTAAATAAGGGAGAAAATCAAACACTTAACTTTCTGCATTGACAAGTATGGGTAAGCTATTACTGAAATTTCTGAAAATTTATTATTTGCAAATTTGATATTAGACTCGTATACAGTACACCTGAAACTAATTCTCCTGAAAATTTAATAAAGTTTCAGTAATAAATAAGGGAGAAAATCAAACACTTAGCTTTCTGCATTGACAAGTATGGGTTCGCTATTATTGAAATTTCTGAAATTTTCTTATTTGCAAATTTGATACAAGATTCGTGTAAAGTACACCTAAATCTAATTCTCCTGAAAATTTGACAAAGTGTCAGTATTAAATAAGAGAAAAACTCAAACACTTAACTTTCTGTATTGACAAGTAAGGGTAAGCTATTACTGGAATTTCTGAAAATTTATTATTTGCAAATTAGATATTAGATTCGTGTAGAGTACACCTGAAACTAATTCTCCTGAAAATTTGACAAAGTTTCAGTATTACATATGGGAGAAAGTCAAACACTTAACTTTTTGCATTGATAAGTATGGGTTAGCCATTACTCAAATTTCTGAAAATTTATTATTTGCAAATTTTATACAATATTCGTGTACAGTACACAGTACACCTAAAACTAATTCTCCTGAAAATTTGACAAAGTTTCAGTATTAAATAAGGGAGAAAATCAAACACTTAACTTTCAGCATTGACAAGTATGTGTAAGCTATTACTGAAATTACTGAAAATTTAGTATTTGCAAATTTGATATTAGATTCGTGTACAGAACCCTTAAGACTAATTCTCCTGAAAATTTGACAAAGTTTTAGTATTAAATAAGGGAGAAAATCAAACACTTAACTTTCTGCATTGACAAGTATGGGCAAGCTATTACTGAAATTTCTGAAAATTTAGTATTTGCAAATTTGATATTAGATTCGTGTACAGAACCCTTAAGACTAATTCTCCTGAAAATTTGACAAAGTTTCAGTATTAAATAAGGGAGAAAATCAAGCACTTAACTCTCTGCATTGACAAATGTGGGTAAGCTATTACTGAAATTTATGAAAATTTATTATTTGCAAATTTGATATTAGATTCGTGTACAGTACACCTGAAACTAATTCTCCTATAAATTTGACAAAGTTTCAGTATTAAATAAGGGAGAAAATCAAACACTTAACTTTCTACATTGACAAGTATGGGTAAGCTATTACTGAAATTTATGAAAATTTATTATTTGCAAATTTGATATTAGATTCGTGTACAGTACACCTGAAACTAATTCTCCTATAAATTTGACAAAGTTTCAGTATTAAATAAGGGAGAAAGTCAAACACTTAACTTTCTACATTGACAAGTATGGGTAAGCCATTACTGAAATTTCTGAAAATTTATTATTTACAAATTTAATACAAGATTCGTGTACAGTACACCTAAAACTAATTCTCCTGAAAATTTGACAAAGTTTCAGTATTAAATAAGGGAGAAAATCAAGCACTTAACTCTCTGCATTGACAAATGTGGGTAAGCTATTACTGAAATTTATGAAAATTTATTATTTGCAAATTTGATATTAGATTCGTGTACAGTACACCTGAAACTAATTCTCCTATAAATTTGACAAAGTTTCAGTATTAAATAAGGGAGAAAATCAAACACTTAACATTCTTTGCATTGACAAGGATGGGTTAGCTATTACTGAAATTTCTGAAAATTTAATATTTGCAAATTTCATCTCAGATTCGTGTACAGTATACCTGAAACCTATTCTCCTGAAAATTTGACAAAGTTTTAGTATTAAATATGGGAGAAAATCAAACACTTAACTTTTTGCATTGACAAGTATGGGTTAGCTATTACTGAAATTTCTGAAAATTTATTATTTGCAAATTTGATATTAGATTCATGTACAGTACACCTAAAACTAATTCTCCTGTAAATTTGACAAAGTTTCAGTATTAAATAAGGGAGAAAATTAAACATTTAACTTTCTGCATTGACAAGTATGGGTTAGCTATTACTGAAATTTCTGAAAATATATTATTTGCAAATTTGATATTGGATTCGTGTACAGTACACCTGAAACTAATTCTCCTGAAAATTTGACAAAGTTTCAGTATTAAATATGGGATAAAATCACACACTTAACTTTTTGCATTGACAAGTATGGGTTAGCTATTACACAAATTTCTGAAAATTTAATATTTGCAAATTTCATATCAGATTCGTGTACAGTATACCTGAAACCTATTCTCCTGAAAATTTGACAAAGTTTTAGAATTAAATATGGGAGAAAATCAAACACTTAACTTTTTGCATTGACAAGTATGGGTTAGCTATTACTGAAATTTCTGAAAATTTATTATTTGGAAATTTGATATTAGATTCGTGTACAGTACACCTAAAACTAATTCTCCTGAAAATTTGACAAAGTTTCAGTATTAAATAAGGAAGAAAATCTAACACTTAACTTTCTGCATTGACAAGTATTGGTAAGCTATTACTGAAATTTCTGAAAATTTATTATTTGCAAATTTGATATTAGACTCGTGTACAGTAGACCTGAAACTAATTATCCTGAAAATTTGACAAAGTTTCAGTATTAAATATGGGAGAAAAACAAATACTTAACTTCCTGCATTGACAAGTATGGGTTAGCTATTACTAAAATTTCTGAAAATGTATTAATTGTATGTTTAAAATTATATTTGTATATAGTACACCTAAATCTAATTTTCCTGAAAATTTAACAAAGTTTATGTCATAAATAAATAAGAAAATCGAGGATATAACTTTCTGCATTGCCAAGTATGGGTTAGCTATTACTAAAATTTCTGAAAATTTATTAATTGCATATTTAATATTAGATTTAAGTTTAGTACACCTAAAACGAATTCTCCTGAATAATTGACATAATTTCTGTAATGAATAAGTGAGAAAATCGAGGATATAACTTTCTGCATTGACAAGTATGGGTTATATGCATGGATTTAATTAACAATTTCGCATACACCTCATACATGTACCGAAGAATATACATTTTAGGCTTTCTAAATATACACGTATTAGTAATTACTCGTTTCGGACTTGATTTTTACATGTTTTGAAGATTTGGCTTGGCTCTATTATATGTTGAGCGTAGGTATTTAGCACTCGATCGTTATCACGCTGTATTTCATAAAGTTATTTTATAGCTTGATGGGTTTTGAAAGTAGTGAGGCTGTGCTTATGTTATTTTCGTATGTTTGGGTTATTGATTATCATGATTTTCATGTGCTGCTGACGGAATCTTGTCCTAAACAAAACCATGGGGGATATGCCTACTTGTGCTCATACTTGTCAAATCGTGAAATGTGTCTGGCTCTTCTCTAATGAGGCAGCAAGTAATGCCGGTGAATGGGAATAAAAAGGTATAATCCCCAAGACCACTCTGTGGCCGTGAGGTCCCCAGAGTCTGTGGACCAGTCGGAGGGCACACCGTTTAATTAAATACAAGTTCTTGTCCCCGGATCGATGGCGGCCGTTCGATGGAGCACTTTGACCTCCGCCGTTTCCGCCGCTTCGGAAAGCGCACAAAGGGAAATATAATGACGCCGGATGATATAAATACTTGAATTTTCAAGTACTTCGCCCACTCGTAAATATAACAAATATGGGGACTCCTTTAGGCGCGTCGACAATGCAAGGCGGATCAGGAATGCCGGATTCATTTTCGGCTCTATAAATCAGAGACGGGCGCGCTTTTAATAAAACACAGGACACAGCCTCGGCAGCGTGGAGATTTGTCCCGAGAACAGCGGCAATTTCCACGCTCAAATATTTTTATACGTGCACTTTGTCTAAAGGGATGTGTTGATATTTTTCATTACGCCCTTCCCGAGGGGTAAAAAATACAAGTCACAGCAGTGATATAAGATAATATTTTCAGGGGCTGCGGTTTTATTTTTATATGCCCTAAAAAATCTCCCTTCTTTATACGTGTGTAATACACGATGTCAGATCTCGAATTTACCGCTACGACACACCACATACCTTGCTGCTTTATCATTACCACTCCCGCCTTCCACCACAAAAAGAAAAACTCTGACGAAGCTCATGCAATATAAAATACCTACGATAACAGTAATTAATGTACCTAATATCGTGCCTCAGGCCCAATGCAAAATCAATCCAATCAATTGCTCCGGCACATACATATGGTGTATGTGTACAAACGACAACTCTTGTTCCTGATCAAATTTGCGTTCCAAATTACTCGCAAGATTACCCCCTCAAATATTAGTTTTAATTCGATCAATATCAATATGTGTGCGTGCATAAATCTGGAGGCCCCGGCAAGAGCGGGGCAGTCCCTGGTGATCGCTCTGGTAAATGTGGAGCATATTGCTACGCTCATCAACTGGCGAGCCATAAATATTCAATGCGATTGTAAACAGCGCCGCTGCCCGGCCCTCCCTGGGCTCCGGGGGGCTCCGGGGCCCCACGGCCGACCGTGGGGGCGCGCACCCTCATATATAAAGCATGGATTTGAGGTCGCCGCTGTCGAATCTCATCACCGAGTCACATTCTAATTTTCGATTTGATTTACGCTATTAAATCGGCATTTTTGGGGTGCCGAGCTGTGGGCGGAGGGTGACAATTGAAAAAGCCAAACGGCTCAAAAATGTTGTCCCCCTTGAATACGGCAGAACATAAGAACACTATCATCTGTAATATATTTTCCAAGTAACTTTATAAATGCCAAATCATTTTATCGCAGTTTACGAAGCAAATAGCGTATGATATACGTTGTTTATTTGTTTTATTTAAGTCATAGGTTAGCTAGAAAACTGAAAGCGAATATAACAAAAAAGAACAAAACACAGAAAAGATGGAAGAACTGAAAAGAATGATGCAATATTTAATGCGGGAGGTGAGGAAAAACAATGAAGAGCTAAAAAATACCTACGAAGAGATACAGAAATACAGCGAAGAACTAAAAGAACTAAAACACGAAATACAAACCATAAGAAGAGAATCAAATGAGAATGAAGAAAAGTACGAAAACGAAAAACAATCGATGATGACGATGATGACTAAAATACCTAGAGGAACGAGTGAAAAGCGCAGAAAAAGAAAAGAAGACAAATAATATCAATACAATTAAACAATACGGTTAAACAATAAAGGAGAAAAAGTAAAAGAAGCCATAGAAGAGTTCCTAACAACCGAAATAAAAGTAGAAATAAAAATAAAAAGCGTATACAAAATTAAAAAAATACCTAAATCAAGACATGGTACTAGCAGAAGTGGAAATGTGGGAGTTGAAAAAACTAATCATGAAAGCCAAAAACAATATAAAGCATACTAGAATATACATAGAAAATCATTTAACGTTGGAAGAAAGAAAAGTTCAAAGAGAAATTAGAAACATAGCGTAGGAAGAAAAAGACAAAGAAATTAAGTAAGAATGGGCTACAGAAAAGTAGTAATTAATGGAACAGAATACAGATGGAACAAAGGGAGAAAAGGAATGGAAGTAGTAGAAGGTGCAAAATAGAGTCCAAAAAAACAAAACCAAAAACAAAGACAGAATACAAGCAGGACATGAATATGGAAAACAACGAAAATTGATTATATAGAAAAGAACACAAAACCAGAACAAAATAGCAATAACAAAATAAAAATAAAAAGAAAGGAGGAAGGGAAAAAGACAAAAAAACAGAAAAAATAAAAGAAAAAATAACAATAGGGACATGGAACATTAGAGGATACATGGGACTTTTCCCAAGAGACGAGAGAAGTAAAAGTCAAAGGAAATGAAGTAAGAATGGGCTACAGAAAAGTAGTAATTAATGGAACAGAATACAGATGGTACAAAGGGAGAAAAGGAATGGAACTAGTAGAAGGTGCAAAAAAGGGTCCAAAGAAGTAAACCAAAAACCAGAACAGCGGCAACACACAGGGCACATGAATATGGAAAACCGCGATAAAATAGATAATATAGAAAAGAACACTAAACCAGAACAAAATAGCAATAACAAAATAAAAATAAAAAGAAAGGAGGAAGGGAAGGAAGACAAAAAACAAAAAAAAACAAAAAATAACAATATGGACATGGAACATTAGAGAATACATGGGACTTTTTCATGTCCTGTGTGTTGACACTGTTTGTTCACAAAACATTAGAGGATACATGGGAAAAGTCCTATGTATCCTCTAATGTTCCATGTCCCTATTGTTATGTTTTTTAATTTTTTCTGTTTTTTGTCTTTATTCCCTTCCTCTCTTTTTATTTTTATTTTGTTATTGCTATTGTATTCTGGTTTTGTGGACAAACAGTAGCAACACACAGGACATGACTATAGAAAACAACGATAAAATAGATAATATATAAAAGAACACAAAACCATAACAAAATAGCAATAACAACATAAAAATGCACAAACGAAACAAAACAATAAAAGAAAAAATAACAATAAAGACATGGAACATTAAAGCATACATGTGAACAGAAGCAGAACTGGCGGAGGAGATGAGAAAACATAAAATAATAATACTAGGAATTACCGGAACAAAAAAGAAATGACATGGAATATAAAATATACATGGAGGATACTGGTTGATATGGGCATAAGTAGATGAAAAGCAAAGAGCAAACGGAGGAGTAGGAATTATAATAACAGCACAAAGGATAACAGATGTAATAAAAGTTAAACGTATAAACGAAAGAATAACGACCATAGAAATCAATCTGGTCGAGGATGAAAGATGGACACTGATAGTAGGACACGGACCGAACGAAGACGAAAAGAAAGAAGAGAAAGACACATTCTTTGAAAACATAGAAAGGGAAGTAGATGAAGGAAAAGAACACATAATGATAATGGGAGATCTAAACTGAAAGTAGGATGCCAAAATAGAGGAATAGAAGAGATACTGGAAAAAGATGGAGAAGAAATGAAAAACAACAATGGGGAAAGAATAATACAATTATGCGTTAAAAACAACCTTGAGATAACAAAGATAATGACCAGGGTACTAGAAAAAAGGACGCGACACAAACTAGAAACAACAATAGAAGACAGTGCGGATTCAGAAGAGGGAGTAGTACGCAAGACCAAATCTTCACACTCAGACAACTAAGCGATAAACTAATTAAGAACAACAGAGAAATGCACATATGCTTCGTAGATCTCGAAAAGACATTCGAAGGATAAGGAGAGACGACATATGGAACGAAATAGTAGAAAGAGGAATAGAGGTGGAAATAATAACTGTAATAAAATACATGTACAGAGAAAACAGAAATATTGTCAGAACAAACAATGAGGAATCAAAAGAATTCGAAACGAAAAAAGGAGAAAAACAAGGATGCGTGCTAAGCACTTTGCTTTTCACAATTGAATTGGATAAGGCGATGAAGAAAGCAAAGCAAAAAATGAAAATGCTAAAAATTGGATACTGGAAATTGGAGATTACAAAAATAGCAGAACTACTATTTTTGGATGACATGGCAATAATTGCAGAAACAGAGGAAGAACTGCAACACAACATGGAAATAAAAGATAGATAGATAGATATTGTTTATTTTAATGTATAAATTCATATGGATCACAGTATTCAACGATATAAATGAGGTTAATATAGAAAGTCTTGAGAATGGCATCAGTGCCGAAACAATTGTAGAGCAATTCTATAAAACTTGTGAAACTTTACCAAGTGTTTTCTTTATTAACCTAATCAATATGTTTCACCAAGAAGTAACCTCTTCCTCATACAATTTAGATATAAATAAGCTGATATAAACTGATAATAATAAAATAAATTCAAGAGAAAGAGATTAAGAAAATGAACATAAATGAACTTCGAAAAGACAAAAACTATGGTTATCCCCAAAGAGAAAACAAAATCCGAAATAAAAATACAAGGAAAAAAAATCGAACAAGTAGAACAATGCAGATATTTAGGAACAATCATGCAGAGCAATGGTAAATTAGATAATGAAATAGAAGATAAAATAGGAAAAACAGCAAAACTATATAACATGTTAAAAAATACTTTTTTTTAGCAAGAAGGATACAAAAACAGAAATAGTCAAAAACGTAATTAGATCAACGCTAACTTGCAGCGGCGAAATAAATGCCATGGAGATAAGATTCCTAAGAAAAATAGAAAACATAACAAGAAGAGACAGGATAAGAATTTTAAACAACTATTTTTGAGATTCCTAAGAAAAATAGAAAACATAACAAGAAGAGACAAGATAAGGATTTTAAACAACTACTTTAGCAAAAAGAAGATATCAACAGACACAAAAACAGAAATAGTCAAAATAGTAATTAGACTAACGCTAACTTACATCAGCGAAACATGGACGATGGCAGGAAAACAAATAAAAAGAATAAATGCCATGGAGATGAGAAAGCAAAACGAGAAGAGACAAGATAAGGAACCAGATGCACAGAAAAACTTACAAATAAAACCGATACAGGAAAAAATAACAGAAGGCTAAATGAGGTGGTAGGGACACATGAGACGAATGAGAGAAGAAAGAAACAATAAGAAAATATACGAGACAAGAGCAACAGGAAAACAACAGAGACGAAGACCGAGAAAAGAGCGGAATAATAGATGGGGCAACAAGAAAAGGGAATACATGGGAAGAAATAACGGAATTAACAAAAGATAGGAGGAAGTGGAGAGAATATTATAAAAATGAATCATGTATGCCTTACACTAAAAGGTAGATAGGCAAAGGAATAAATAAATAGGTTAGCAAGATTATTAGGTCTCTCAAATCTTAATTTCTTATATGACTGAGAAAATAAATTCGGTGGGAAATTGAACAATTTCTATATTACCCTCTAACCCACGACTATTGTATCGCAAGGACCGTTGTCTTCTTGTTTTCAGCCTTCTGTCGTCCATCTTTGGACATAGGCCTCCCCAAGTTGCTTCCATTCCTCTCCACTACTTGCTATTTCAGTCCATTTGCGCATTTGTGGCCTTCCTCGTCCTCTCGTATTTTCCCATGGCCTCCAGTGTACAATAAGTTTGTTCCATCTTTCAGCGATTTGTCTGATGTTGTGACCAGCAAATTTCCATTTTAGCTTTGCAGCTTCCTCTCTTACACCTTTAACTTTAGTTTTTTCTCGAATCCATACGTTTCTTTTCCTATCTGATAGTCGTATGTGGAGCATCTGTCTTTCCATAGCTCTCTGAGCTGTAGCAGTTTTCTCCATATTGGCCTTTGTGAAGGTCCATACTTGTGCCCCGTATGTAAAGACAAGAAGTATGCACTGATTAAAACTTCATGTTTTTAGGTACTGTGGGTACTTCTTGTTTTTTATGATAAAACTCAGCTTTCCGAAAGCTACGCTAGCAAGCCTAACTCTTCTTTTTATTTCGATGGTTTGATTATCTTTGTTGAGTTTTATTAGTTGTCCCAGGTATATATATATATATATATATATATATATATATATTCTGTAACTTGTTCGATTGATTTGTTACCTATTTGTACTGTAGCATCTTCCTCTGTATTAGTTAGAATCTTTGTTTTCGAATAATTCATTTTAAGACCAATCTTTGAGGCTTGATGGTCTAGCTCTCTTAATATCTTCTGTAGCTCTGCTTTTTTGTATGCAAATAATGCTATGTCGTCCGCGTACCTTAAGTGATTTAGTCGTTATCCACATATTTTGATACCACATTCATCCCATTCCAGATTTTTAAAAACATCCTCCAATGCTTGACTAAATCATTTTGGTGATATAGTGTCTCCTTGATGTCCGCAAATATTAAATTGATTCGAATTTTGTAATTTAATTTGCAGTTTTGTTGTTGATGGATTTAGTATTCAAATTGAAGGCAATTATATTCTTATCGTGTTATTGGTTATTGTGTTTTTCCTTCAGTTTCGTGTATTTCAGTTGCCCTTTGTGTGTTCGCGTTTTGCGAATCAGAAGTTTCGTGTGGCCCATTTTGTTTGCAGATATGCAAAGCAGATTGTTCCGCACGTTTGCAAGAGTGACCGGAAGTAGATGTAGGCAGGTCGTCATCAGCTAATGGGCCATGTGCCGGTCGTCCGGGTCTGGAGCTCTTGGCATGATTGCACATCCACCGTTACATCAACTCAACAACCAGATATTTGTTATATTGCGTAGCGCGCACACACACACCCACACACATACACACATCCGAGAAGTATCTCGGAATCACTCAGAATAATCTATCAGTCGAATGGGGTCCTCCTAGTCGGCTGTGGGGGCGGTGAAAAACTCCTCCAGCTCCCCAGCATCGCCTTATTAGCGATGAAAATCATAGTTAAGCGCGCACTCTGTCCGGTGATTTGGGAGAGCGCAACATCAAAGTCCGCAGTACGGGGATGAAGCCCCATCGTCTGGGGCACTTAATGCCGGAATAAGTGAATTGAAACAATCGGCGGCGTCTGCCGATGGGCCGAGCCCAGGGTGCTCACCCTCTCCTCAGGCGCGCAATAATGAATCCCTAATCCCCCGCTGGAGACCTCAAATGTGGGTGCTTGATGATCTAAATTATGCAATTTTCAATATTGGCCACCCACTCGGCCACGTGCCCTCCCCTGCACGTGTGTTTGACTCATTGCGGGCCACAAATTCACTCCGTGGCCGTGTCATGCACATCGTCGTCACGTCCGCCCCAACCGCCTCCACGGCCGCCTCCCGCTACGCTCTTACTTTCCATTTACCACGCACCAGGGCTCATTAATATTAAAACGCGCAATTAAATCCGAAGCAATCAACACATCAACGCCATCAAATCCAGAGCACTGTCAACAGCAATGCGCATAATGTTATCCAACACTTGAAGAGTACGTACTTTTTAAATTAGCACAATTACATCACGCAATTTAATATAACATAGCTACACCTGAAACCAATCGATTGAGTAAACAGCGGACCAATCAAATCAAAATTACATTTGGCTGGCAACACATATGGAGCAATCTCACCAGAATTGTCGGCTGTTTCATATCAATTATAATATATGTATATAAAAATTTACATAGAATCTTGACATCCTTGTTATAATCACTAACCCAGTAAAAATAACTACCATCAGACTAACAAATGTAGAAGCAGTTAACACGGATGTTCAATGCTACATAAACACTACAGAAAATGAAATTAATATAAATTGAATTGAGTTCGTCTAAACGCTATTATTTATCATGGAAATAGATTTGGCGGATACTTGTTTCGGATACTTGTTTTAGGTGTACTGTACACGAACAAGGTTCGTGTACAGTACACCTAAAACTAATTCTCCTGAAAATTTGACAAAGTTTCAGTATTAAATAAGGGAGAAAATCAAACACTTTACTTTCTGCATTGACAAGTATGGGTAAGCTATTACTGAAATTTCAGGAAATTTATTATTTGCAAATTTGATATCAGATTCGTATACAGTACACCTGAAACTAATTCTCCTGAAAATTTGACAAAGTTTCAGTATTAAATATGGGAGAAAATCAAACACTTAACTTTTTGCATTGACAAGTATGGGTTAGCTATTACTGAAATTTCTGAAATTTTATTATTTGCAAATTTGATATCACATTCGTGTACAGTACACCTGAAACTAATTATCCTAAAAATTTGACATAGTTTCAGTATTAAATAAGGGAGAAAATCAAACACTTAACTTTCTGCATTGACAAGTATGGGTAAGTTATTACTGAAATTTCTGAAAAATTTTTATTTGCAAATTTGATATCAAATTCTTGTACAGTACACCTCAAACTAATTCTCATGAAAATTTGACAAAGTTTCAGTATTAAATATGGGAGAAAATCAAACACTTAACTTTCTGCATTGACAAGTATGGGTTAGCTATTACTGAAATTTCTGAAAATTTATTATTTGCAAATATGATACAAGATTCGTGTACAGTATACCTGAAACTAATTCTCCTGAAAATTTGATAAAGTTTCAGTATTAAATATGGGAGAAAATCAAACACTTAACTTTTTGCATTGACAAGTATGGGTTAGCTATTACTGAAATTTCTGAAATTTTATTATTTGCAAATTTGATATCACATTCGTGTACAGTACACCTGAAACTAATTATCCTAAAAATTTGACATAGTTTCAGTATTAAATAAGGGAGAAAATCAAACACTTAACTTTCTGCATTGACAAGTATGGGTTAGTTATTACTGAAATTTCTGAAAATTTATTGTTTGCAAATTTGATATCAAATTCGTGTACAGTACACCTGAAACTAATTCTGCTGAAAATTTGACAAAGTTTCAGTATTAACCCTTAGTTAAGCGCGTTATTTTTTATCACTTAACTAGGCGCGCTGTGAACTTCGTTCACATCATCAGTTTTTCTATGTTTCAGAAATTAGTTTTTGAAATATTTAGTTGTTTTACAAGTAGCAAGATGTAAAGGAAACAACAACATACCTTGGAGCAACAAAACAACGTAAATTATATTATTACTAAAAAAAAAAAGATCTGTTTATAGATACACTTTTCTTGATTTCCTAGCCTATGCCGCATCGCGCGTGAACTTCATGCATAGGCGCGACTAACTAAGGGTTAAATATGAGAGAAAATGAAACACTAAACATTTTGCATTGACAAGTATGGGTTAGCTATTACTGAAATTTCTGAAAATTTATTATTTGCAAATATAATACAAGATTCATGTACAGTACACCTAAAACTAATTCTCCTGAAAATTTGACAAAGTTTCAGTATTAAATATGGGAGAAAATCAAACACTTAACTTTCTGCATTCACAAGTATGGGTTAGCTATTACTAAAATTTCTGAAAATTTATTATTTGCAAATTTGATACAAGGTTCAGGTACAGTACACCTAAAACTAATTCTCCTGAACATTTGACATAGTTTCAGTGTTAAATAAGGGAGGAAATCAAACACTTAACATTTTGCATTAACAAGTATGGGTTAGCCATTACTGAAATTTCTGAAAATTTATTACTTGCAAATTTGATACAAGATTCGTATACAGTACAGCTAAAACTAATTCTCCTGAAAATTTGACAAAGTTTCAGTATTAAATAAGGCAGAAAATTAAACACTTAACTTTCTATATTGACAAGTATGGGTAAGCTATTACTTAAATTTCTGAAAATTTATTATTTGTAAATTTGCTCTCAGATTTGTGTACAGTGCACCTGAAACTAATTCTCCTGAAAATTTGACAAAGTTTCAGTATCATATATGGGAGAAAATCAAACACTTAACTTTTTTCATTGACGTATGGTTAAGCTATTACTGAAATTTCTGAAAATTTATTATTTGCAACTTTGATATCAGATTTGTGTACAGTATACCTGAAACTAATTCTCCTGAAGATATGACAAAGTTTCAGTATTAAATAAGGGAGAAAATCAAACACTTAACTTTCTGCATTGACAAGGATGGGTAAGCTATTACTGAAATTTCTGAAAATTTATTATTTGCAAATTTGATACAAGATTCGTCTACAGTACACCTAAAACTAATTCTTCTGAAAAGTTGGCATAGTTTCAGTATTAAATAAGGGAGAAAATCAAACACTTAACTTTTTGCATTGACAAGTATGGGTTAGCTATTACTGAAATTTCTGAAAATTTATTATTTGCAAATTTGATACAAGATTCGTGTACAGTACACCTCAAACTAATTCTCATGAAAATTTGACAAAGTTTCAGTATTAAATATGGGAGAAAATCAAACACTTAACTTTCTGCATTGACAAGTATGGGTTAGCTATTACTGAAATTTCTGAAAATTTATTATTTGCAAATATGATACAAGATTCGTGTACAGTACAACTGAAACTAATTCTGCTGAAAATTTGACAAAGTTTCAGTATTAAATAAGGGAGAAAATCAAACACTTAACTTTCTGCATTGACAAGTATGGGTAAGCTATTACCGAAATTTCTGAAAATTTATTATTTGCAAATTTGATATCAGATTCGTGTACAGTATACCTGAAACTAATTATCCTAAAAATTTGACATAGTTTCAGTATTAAATAAGGGAGAAAATCAAACACTTAACTTTCTGCATTGACAAGTATGGGTTAGTTATTACTGAAATTTCTGAAAATATATTATTTGCAAGTTTGATATTAGATTCGTGTACAGTACACCTAAAACTAATTCTCCTGAAAATTTGACAGAGTTTCAGTATTAAATAAGGGAGAAAATTAAACACTTAACTTTCTGCATTGACAAATATGGGTAAGCTATTACTAAATTTTCTGAAAATTTATTATTTGCAAATTTGATATCAGATTCATGTACAGTACACCTGAAACTAATTCTTATGAAAATTTGACAAAGTTTCTGTATTAAATATGGGAGAAAATCAAACACTTAACTTTTTGCATTGACAATTATGTGTTTGCTATCACCGAAATTTCTGAAAATTTATTATTTGCAAGTTTGATACTAGATTCGTATACAGTACACCTGAAACTAATGCTCTTGAAAATTTGACAAAGTTTCAGTATTAAATAAGGGAGAAAATCAAACACTTAACTTTATGCATTGACAAGTATGGGTTAGCTATTGCTGAAATTTCTGAAAAATTATTATTTGCAAATTTGATATTAGATTCGTGTACAGTACACCTCAAACTAATTCTCCTAAAAATTTGAATGAGTTTCAGTATTAAATAAGGGAGAAAATCAAACACTTAACTTTCTGCATTGACAGGTATGCGTAAGCTATTACTGAAATTTCTGAAAATTTATTATTTGCAAATTTGATATCAGATTCTTGTACAGTACACCTGAAACTAATTCTCCTGAAAATTTGACATAGTTTCACTATTAAATAAGGGAGAAAATCAAACACTTAACTTTCTGCATTGACAAGTATGGGTTAGCTATTACTGAAAATTCTGAAAATTTATTATTTGAAAATTTGATTTTAGATTCGTGTACAGTACACTTAATACTAATCTCCTGAAAATTTGACAAAGTTTCAGTATTAAATAAGGGAGAAAATCAAACACTTAACTTTCTGCATTGACAAGTATCGGTAAGCTATTACTGAAATTTCTGAAAATTTATTATTTGCAACTTTGATATCAGATTCGTGTACAGTACACCTGAAACTAATTCTCCTGAAAATTTGACAAAGTTTCAGTATTAAATAAGGGAGAAAATCGAACACTTAACTTTCTGCATTGACAAGTATGGGTTAGCTATTACTGAAATTTCTGAAAATTTATTATTTGCAAATTTGATATCAGACTCGTGTACAGTACACCTAAACCTAATTCTCCTGAAAATTTGATAACGTTTCAGTATTATATAAGGGAGAAAATCAAACACTTAACTTTCTGCATTGACAAGTATGAGTAAACTATTACTGAAATTTCTGAAACTTTATTATTTGCAAATTTGATATTAGATTCGAATACAGTACACCTGAAACTAATTCTCCTGAAAATTTGACATAGTTTCAGTATTAAATAAGGGATATTACTGAAATTTCTGAAAATTTATTATTTGCAAATTTGATATCAGATTCGTATACAGTACACCTGAAACTACTTCTCCTGAAAATTTGACAAAGTTTCAGTATTAATAATGGGAGAAAATCAAACACTTAACTCTTTGCATTGACGAGTATGGGTAAGCTATTACTGAAATTTCTGTAAATTTATTATTTGCAAATTTGATATTAGATTCCTATACAGTACACCTGAAACTAATTCTACTGAAAATTTGACAAACTTTCAGTATTAAATAAGGGAGAAAATCAAACACCTAACTTTCTGTGTTGATAAGTATGGGTTAGCAATTACTGAAATTTCCGAAAATTTATTATTGGCAAATTTGATATCAGATTCGTGTACAGTACACCTGAAACTAATTCTCCTGAAAATTTGACAAAGGTTCAATATTAAATAAGGGAGATTATCAAACACTTCACTTTTTGCATTGACAAGTATGGGTTAGCTATTACTGAAATTTCTGAAAATTTATTATTTGCAAATTTGATATTAGATTCGTGTACAGTACAGCTAATACTAATTCTCCTGTAAATTTGACAAAGTTTCAGTATTAAATAAGGGAGAAAATCAAACACTTAACTTTCTGCATTGACAAGTATGGGTTAGCTATTACTGAAATTTCTGAAAATTTATTAATTGCAAATTTGATACAAGATTCGTGTACAGTACACCTGAAACTAATTCTCCTGAAAATTTGATAAAGTTTCAGTATTAAATATGGGGAAAAATCAAACACTTAACTTTTTGCATTGACAAGTATTACTGAAATTTCTGAAAATTTATTATTTGCAAAGTTGATATCAGATTCGTGTACAGTACAGCTAATACTAATTCTCCTGTAAATTTGACAAAGTTTCAGTATTAAATAAGGGAGAAAATCAAACACTTAACTTTCTGCATTGACAAGTATGGGTTAGCTATTACTGAAATTTCTGAAAATTTATTATTTGCAAATATGATACAAGGTTCGTGTACAGTACACCTAAAACTAATTCTCCTGAAAATTTGACGTAGGGTCAGTATTAAATAAGGGAGAAAATCAAACACATAACTTTCTGCATTGACAAGTATGGGTTAGCTATTACTGAAATTTCTGAAAATTTATTATTTGCAAATTTGATATCAGATTCGTGTACAGTACACCTGAAACTAATTCTCCTGAATATTTGATAAAGTTTCAGTATTAAATAAGGGAGGAAAACACTTCATCTTTCAAACAGCAAACAACAATTATGTAGGTACTTGTATTAGGGACACACTGTCATTTCGGGTTATATTCTTAGTGTATTTTTTTGATTTTCGCTTAATAATTCAGTATCTGTTCAAATGTTACAACATATATGAGTGAAATATTCGTCGAAATTGTTATAAGAATGTTTAGGGAAACGATTTACTTACATGTGCTTCAAAATCTACCCCAAACCTGGCTACAAATATGTGGTCACCACCATATTAAGTAGGCCTATTTCAATAAGACGGTGTTCATAATATTCATTATAATTAATAATAATAAATAATAATTCATCAACCTGAGTGAGAAGTAATTATTTATTTTGTGTTCATCCTACGATGATAAAAAGTATAGAATAATTACCAGCTGGACCCATAATTTCGGCTGTAAAACAACTTTTATGTCCATTTCACGGTTAAACCCGGGCGAGACGTGAACGGGGAACAATCCGGGAAATGGACGGAATTAAAACGCTCAAAGGCGGCCGTAAATCCGGGGCAGACATGACCGCGCTTATATTAGACGGATTTCAAGTCTCAACTTCGTGCCGTTAAAATTCCCATCGAAGTCCGTAAACTGGTTTCTGAAGAAAAAAAGCGGGGAACAAATGCTGCGCCGGTTAATTCCGCGAGAAAGTGAAGGAAAAAAGGCTCATTGCGAAACCCATCGCGAGAAAGTCGATCGCCGATCGCGACAATGGCCCGAGTCACCTATTGGCGCAATCAAAGGGTAAGTGGGTGTAAAATGTTGGACTACAAGTTGTGTCAAAGACGTGAATGGACGGGTGTATGTGCCAGCGAATATAAATGCTGAATACCCCTCATTGTGGACCACTTAGCGGCTATGCGCGCTACAAATATCAGCCATTCAATTGTGTGTATTCGTCAAACTATAATCCCATTGTCCGCTTAAAAGGCATTATCGTAGCCAGACGGCCTAATTATAGAAAAAGTTTACCGCATGTTAAACTTTTCACTCAGCCTCGCCCTTGAGTTACATTATCAAAGTTTCCAACTACCAATATTTATTTTTCTTTTACGATCCGAAACTATGACCATATATTTTACACATTATGATTTATCATACATTCAATAATTTCACTACGAATATCCTCTAGTGCGAAAATAATTATACTGGTATACAAGGTTTTCAACTGGAGCAACTAAATAGTGTTTTTAAGCAAATATGGTGCGCTGAATTAGAATCAGTAACTGTTTTTTTTTCTATCAGGCCAGGTTTGCGAGATATAAAATATCATTGTTTTCGTATGTTTTTATTAAAAAATCGTTAATTTATTCAAAAATAAATGAAATTTCAAAAGTAAATGGCAGTGTGTGAACATCTTTTGAATTTATCTGGGTCAGCTTCACGTATTAGAGTCCAGCAATAATCTCCCAGCATACTTTTACACCGTACCCATGTTTTGTAGAAAAAAGTTCGACAAGTTGAATGCGACATAAAAAGAACTAGACCTGATAGCGCAATTCTGGTAGTAAATTTGAATTCTACGCACCAAAATTACTTAGAAAAATTATTTTTATTTGTAGACCAGTGCTATTAATTACATATCATAATCATCAGAATTATATTTATTTATGAACATATTCATTCAAATATTTCAATCAAAATTACAGCACAAAATCTTACCTATATATACCTTATACGAGGGCTGTTTGACGGAAGAGTGACTTTTTAATGAAAACGTTATTTTTCTGTTCAAAATATATTTTATTTGTCAACATAACACCCTTTCAAGTGTACACACTTAGCCCGGCGAGTTTACAATTTTATTAAACCTTCCAAAAAGTAATCTTTCGGAAAGTCTTCAAAATATGCATTTGTGTCGGTTATCTCCTCTTCATTTGCCTGAAATCTTTTTCCACACAGCCATTTTTTTAAATTTGGAAATAAGAAGAAATCACTGGGAGCCAGATCTGGCGAATATGGCGGATAAAGCAGTAATTCGTAATGCAATTCAGTCAATTTAGTTGTAGCAATTGCAGACGAATGAGAGGGCGCATTATCGTGATGGAACAACACTTTTTTTCTTCATCAAATGCGGTCGTTGTTTTTCAAGTTCGGCATCAATACATGTCTGCATAATCAGCATAATACTGGCCAGTTATGGTTTTTCCTTTTTGTAAACAATTAATAAAGATTACACCTTTAGAATCCCAAAAAACTGTGGCCATGACCTTATTGGTCGAAAAAAGTGTGTTTGCCTTTTTGGGAGCATATTCGCATGGAGAAATCCAGTATTTAGACTGTATTCTTGTTTCTGGAGTATAATGATGTATCCAAGTTTCATCTACTGCGACATATCGACGAAAAAAATCCTTTGAGTTACGTTGAAAACGGCCAAACATTCTTCTGAATTCTTAATGCGAGCGCGCATTTGATCACCGTTAAGCAAACGCGGCAACCATCTCGCGGATAGCTTTTTCTTATTGAAATGTTCATGCAAAATATTGTATACCCGTTCGGTTGAGATGTTTACTTCATTAGCTATCTCACAAACTTTTATTCGACGATTGCCAATAACAAGGCCATAGAGTTTATTAACCATTTCTGGAGTAGTCACAGTAAATGATGGTTTCGGACGATCTGCATCAACCGTGCTCATATGGCCACTTTTAAAAGCAGAAACCACTTACAAATCATTCCATGGGACGGAGCAGATTCTGGATAATATTTACGTAACTTTTCCTCGGTTTCTTTAATTGTTTTTTCACGTAGAAAATAATGTTTAATCAACACACGAATTATTTTTTTACATATTTACAAAACAACGAAAACAGTTTCCTTCAAATAAGTATAAAACATAATCTATCTGTCAGATTGGTGCCAAATTTTGACAGTAGACCTCCGAAAGACCTCAGGAGCTAGCAACATAATCATTATAACGAAAGTGTTACCAACCTTTGAAAAGTCACTCTTCCGTCAAACAGCCCTCGTAAACCTATATATACCTTATAAATCATAATTATATTTTTTAATAAATAATATCCTGTATAAATCATCTATAAAAGCATACCATACTTGTTGAATATATTAAATCATCTCTTCAGAATGATACTAAAACCGCATAAAATATATACATTATTTTATACGAAAGAAACTGCGAAAATACGAAAGTGTCGTTCATTGTTAAAGGTCATTATGATAATAAATACCACTTAAGAAAGTATAACAACTCTATTTCCGTGCTAAAAAAAAATGTCTGTTGTAAATATATCAATATAATTTAAGTGAGCCTGCGCTAAAAAAATACATCAATGTAATCAACCATCACTACTAACACGAATTTATTTACACATTTAATTTTGATGTGGTAATTAATTGCACCGTGTAAAACAACCCCCATTCATCTCCATTCAGATTTTCTGATGTGTTATGTGTAAACCGTGTGCGGCCTTTTGTCCGGCATTTACGTCATTACTCGGACGCTAATAAACGTGGCGTTTTAATTTGTAATGGATATAAGTGTACAAATAGGTTCTTGTACGCGGCTGCTATCTCGTCCCGGCTGCATGTTAAAGTTCAGAGTTTCTATTAGCAGGCTAGTCGGAAGCGGAGACTATGGAAAGCGGACATCGCCATCCGGACGTCCGGGATAATTGAACGTTTCTGAATGATGGGCATTATCGTGTTATATTATTTCGGGGCGGTCGCCATGCACCGTCCTCTAATTAGCCAAATGCACGTCTACACCGTTGATGAGAGAAGATGTGAAGTAAACACAGAAAACTATGAGGGATAATAGCATTAGCTGTTAATGATATTTTAAAATATTCTGAATGTTCAACTTTCCGAGTTGACCAGTTATCAGTCACTGAAATTTCTGAAAATTTATCTGTCGCAAATTTTGTTGTTTTTTTACCAGATTTGTATACAGTATGCCTGAAGAAAAATCCTTTGAACATTTGACCACGAGTGCATCTCAAATAATTGAGAAAATCGTGATCTTAACTTAACCGAGTTGATCGGAACATTACAATTATTCAGGGTTGATTTACTACCCTCCAACGGCAAATTGGTAAGGGTCACTTACAGGGTATATTCACAGAGCCTTCAGGACCAACATACATATGTTTTATTGAGCGAATTTGATGCACACTTTTTATATTTTTTAATATTCTGAATGTTCAACTTTCCGAGTTGACCAGTTATCAGTCACTGAAATTTCTGAAAATTTATGTCGGAAATTTTGTTTTTTTTGCCAGATCTGTATACAGTATGCCTAAAGATAAATCCTCTGAAAATGTGACCATGAGTACATCTCAAATAATTGAGAAAATTGAGATCTTAACTTAACCGAGTTGATCGGAATATTACAATTATTCAAGGTTGATTTACTACCTTCCAACGGCAAATTGGTAAGGGTCATTTACAGGGTATATTCACAGACCCTTCGGGACTAACATACATAAGTTTTATTGAGCGAATTTGATGCACACTTTTTATGATATTTTTTAATATTCTGAATGTTCAACTTTCCGAGTTGACCAGTTATCAGTCACTGAAATTTATGAAAATTTATGTCGGAAATTTTGATTTTTTTTGCCAGGTCTGTATACAGTATGCATAAAGATAAACCCTCTGAAAATTTGACCACGAGTACATCTCATATAAGTGAGAAAATCGAGATCTTAACTTAACCGACTTGATCGGAATATTACAATTATTCAGGGTTGATTTACAATCCCATCACAATTTGCTCAAATTGAAATATTTGCAAAACGCAGATATTTCAATTTTGTTACTTTGAATGAATCGACATACTTAATATTTAATCTTTTATTTAGTTTTTATATATGAAAAATGCCCATTTTTCCACTCTTAGGAAATAAACAACAGTCAGTTTAATAATAGTAAACGTTTATTAATATCACAAATGTTAGTCATACAATCATAATATTAATATACATACATAACACACAAATATTAAAAAATAAATACAATGTCATTTATATTGCAGATATTAGTCATAACTAGGTACAATAATATATACATAAAAATAAAATACAAATTAACATCACAAGAAAAATTAAATTCGTGAAAAGTGATAAAGGAAGCAGTTCGTACAAATTGAAGCCTTTCGATACCTCCAACTTGATACTGGTCGACCAGCGAATTTAATATAGAAAGTTTTGTTCTGTATATTTTGTTATGAATAGTTTTCGTGAAACCCACGCTGTTAATTTTTATATAGGTTTCAGTTTGAAATTCTTTTAGAATGTCAACAAATCTGAAAATATTAGGATGCGACGAATGAAAATTTGAATGAAATTTTGAATGAAATGACTCGCAACAATTTGTACTCCGCTCAGACGTCAGACATACATGCACATATGTTGGGAATATTGAGTCCTCCTCAATATAATTTTAAATTAAATAGTTCATAAATAGCACGAGTTTCTCATCGTTTGTTTGAATGGGAGGAAAGTCAAAACCTATACAATCTCCCACACTTTCCGGGTAAGAAAAGTTAGCCCAAATAGTTCATAAATAGCACGAGTTTCTCATCGTTTGTTTGAATGGGAGGATCAAAACCTATACAATCTCCCACACTTTCCGGGTCAAGAAAAGTAAGCATAAATAAACATTTAAAAAAATTCCCAATTTCAGAATTTGTATCCAAATGTTCCTTCATTAGGCCATTTTATTTTATGTTGGGCATCCAAGCTTGGGAGAAATTGTACCTACACCCATGGAAAATGTTCTATTTATGTGTGTGTGAGGAGCATGTTAGGATATGTGACTGTAAAATTAGATGTGATAACTTTTTGTGCACGTAAGTCAAAATACTAAGGAATAGCTAGATCATCCTTCGCTAAAATCAGCTCATTGATGCAAAATCACGATCTAAACATGGATACACAACTAAGACTCGTAAAATGTTGTGTTCTTCCTGTCATGATATATGGAGTCGAGGCATGGACTCTCACAGAGGCAACCAGTTAAGAAGCTGGATGCATTCGAGATGTGGATATATCGCCGCACACTAATGATATCTTCGAAAGATCACATCACAAATCACGAAGTTCTGGACAGAATAAAGCGAACATCACAAATGCTCTCTATTGTTAAAAAACGGAAACTAGAGTATTTCGGACACGTTATGCGCCATCATGAGAAATATGCAATTCTACAACTAATATTGCAAGGCAAGGTTGAAGGTCAAAGGAGACCCGGAAGAAGACGAATATCCTGGCTAGAAATGTTAAGAACATGGTATAATGCTACAACCACCGAACTGTTCAGAACAGCAGTGAACAAAGTTAGAATTGCCGCGTGGATTGCCTACTTCCGGTAACGGATAGGCACGCAAAGAAGAAGTCAAAAACAGCTCAAGAAAATTGAATGAAATTTTAAAATTAAGATATTTAGAATACAGGTTCTATCTGGATTTGCAAAAGTTTTGCAAAAAAAAACTGGAAGTGGGTGTTTAATATTATAATAACGGGTTTTCCAATAAGAGGTGTTATTTTGAATAGCCCGCTATTTCGGTAGATGTCACTTTTGAAGCTGTCATTTCTTGGCATTTGACAAGTAGAAACTACGCCATTAATAAAAATGGTACGATACACGCTTCAACAACGCATTGAAATTATTAAAATTCACTATAAAAATGGTGAAAATTTGGCAGAGACGGTTCGTAAAACTCGAACATTTTTGGGTCGTCGTGAAGCACCTTGTCGGACCGCAATACAGAAATTGGTGGAAAAATTCGAGCTGTTGGGACAAGTTAGTGATGAGAAGAATAAAACCCGTGCACGTCGCTGCTGTATTGCTGCTGTAGCCGAAAGTGTTGAAGAAAACCCAGGTTTGTCCATTCCTCGTCGTTCTTTGGAATTAGGTATTCCACAAACGTCATTACACCGTATTTTGCATAAAGATTTGGGTCTTAAGGCTTATAAAGTCCAGTTAACACAAGAACTCAAGCCGGCCGATCATCAACAACGTCGTGACTTTGCTGATTGGGTCGTTGAAATGCATGAAAATGATCCGGAATTCCATCGAAAAATCATCTTCAGTGATGAGGCCCATTTCCACCTCGGTGGCTTCGTCAACAAGCAAAATTGTCGCATCTGGGGCTCAGAAAACCCAAGAGTAATTGTTGAAAAGCCTCTCTATCCTCAACGTGTGACTGTTTGGTGCGGTTTATGGTCCGGCGGAGTCATTGGACCTTACTTTTTCGAAAATGAGGCTGGCGCAACAGTTACGGTGAATGGATTGCGCTATCAAGAGATGATTAACGATTTTTTATGGCCGGAATTGGATGGTATTGATCTGGACAACGTTCACTTTCAACAAGACGGCGCTACGTGCCACACAAGCAACGAAACCATTGATCTTTTAAGGGAAAAGTTTCCGGACCGTGTTATCTCTCGAAGAGGTGATCACAATTGGCCACCGAGATCTTGTGATTTAACACCTTGCGACTTCTTTCTTTGGGGCCACGTGAAGGAGAAGGTCTACGCCAACAGCCCAGTATCGATTCAAGACCTCAAAGATGGAATTCGTGAGGCTATCGAGGACATACAGCAGCCACTTTGCGATTTAGTTATGGAAAATTTCATGAAAAGGATTTTGTCCTGTAAGCGTGGCCGTGGTGGTCATTTGCTTGATGTTATTTTCCACTATTAACGGCATACCTTCCTCTTTGTAATGAAATAAACATCTGATGATTTATAATAAAAAATGGCATTTTTCTTTGAATATCAAAATAACACCTCTTATTATATCAGTTCTCTATTGATATTTTTGAATATATGGTATATCTTTGAAACATATTTTAATAAAAGTTGAAGACGATGTAAAACTGCAAAAATTTTATAGAAAAAACATAGCACTCTTGTTTTGCGGACGATGCTATTCTTAATAATATGAAGAATATAAAGAATTTTATTTCAGCTACAAAAAAATACAATTATACACAGAGTTTTTTTTATCGTGCAACGTAGGGTTAATTATTTCAATAGTTACACACTTCTGTCATAATGAGACAGCAATGTATCAAAGCGTCTTTTTTAGAATGCAACATACAAGTAATGCTCACTGAGGCAAATATTACAGTTTACGAAGTATACAATGTATACAACTGAAGAAAGCGCTCAGTTATTCAAATGGATAATGCTGCAAACCTCAGCTTAACCTTATCGCAAACTGTAATATATTCCTCACAGAGAATTAATTTTACTTGTACTTTTACAATTGTGGAATTTTAGAGCTTGGGCTGTTTATTAAAAGTTACTGGAGAATTCAATTCTGAATTTATTTTTAATTTTTGTTGAAGTACAACAAAACACAGTACAACAAAAGAACAAAATTCTTGTAGAATTTTGAAGGTTTACATAACAGAACAAGCGTCAAATTAAAGTTTACTTGTGAATCCAAAGCTATTTTTTTGTAATTTTTGATTCCAGTACATTGTATTATGGTATGCATTAGTGAAAAAAAAAATCTTGTGCTAAAATCAAAAGAAAAAATCGGCAAAGCTGAATCAATATTTTTATTTTTGGTACCTGGTGGTTGTATTAAGATTTATACCACTGAAACAATGTTTAATTAAAATTCATTTGTGAATCCAAATCAATTTAGTTTTCTTTTAACTTTTAGTAGTTAAGTGCATATAATATCTTCAATAACTGTTACAACCAGCAAATATATTTCATTTAGTTTTAGTGTCTATCAATAGTCAATTGTGGAATTTTAGCGCTTGGATTATTATTTAAAAGTTACTGAAGAACCCAAATCTGAATCATTACTTTTACTTTTGGTTCTTATAGATGTTTGAAGGTTAATATCACAGAATATATGTTAAATTAAAGTTTACTAGTTAATCCAAAGCATTTTTAAATTTTGATTCCAGTAGATTGTTTTAAGTTTGCATTAGTGAAAATAAAGCATTTAAAATTTACTTGTGAATCCAAAGTTGAATCATTATTTTTATTTTTGGGTCCTATGAATTTTTAAGATTTATACCTCTGCAGCAATGTTTAATTAAAATTAACTAATGAAACCAAAATTATTTATTTTTATATTTAACTTTTAGTGGTTAAGCGCATACAATATCTTCAATAACTGTTACAACCATCAAATATATTTCATTTGTTTTGGTTATTTTTATCCATAGTCAATTGTGGAATATTCGCTTTTGGATTATTATTTAAAAGTTACTGAATAATCCAAATCTGAATCATTAGTTCTATTTTTGGTTCTTGCAGATGTTTTAAGGTTGATATCACAGAATATATCAATAGTGTTATGGCAAACCATGGCATATGGCAAACCATGCATTTTTGTTAAATGCACTTTTTGGCCACAAATAAAGTATACTTTAAGCGTTGATTGAATATTGTACAATATATCAGTGAACGCTTTAAGTATGAATGAATGCAGTATATTTATTGTACTTTTGTATTATAAATAACTGTGGCAATGATACATGCTAACCTACATTCACAATTATAAATCCAAAACTGTTTTTGCTTTTCCTGCAAATTAACAAAAATGACAGATAACATGTTTTGCCTTAACACTACTAATATGTTAAATAAAAGTTTACTGGTGATTCCAAGGTTTTTTTTTTAATTTTTGATTCCAGTAGATTCTTTTAAGTTTGCATTAGTGAAACAAAAGTATTTAAAACTTAGTTGTGAATCCAAAGCTCAGTCATTATTTTTATTTTTAGTTTCTGGTGATTTTTTTAGGATTTATAATACTGAAACAATGTTGAATTAAAATTTAGTAGTGAATCCAAAACTATTTATTTTTCTTTTAACTTTTGGTGGTTAAATGCATACAATATCTTCAATAACTGATGCAACCATCAAATATATTTTATTTCTTTTAGTTATTTCAATCAATGGTCAATTGTGAAATTATAGCGCTTGGATTATTATTTAAAAGTTACCGAAGAATCCAAATCTGAATCATTACTTCTATTTTTGGTTCTTGTAGATGTTTTAAGGTTTATATCAGACTATATCAATAGTGTTATGGTAAACCATGCTATCTACCTTTTCTTCTAAATGCACTTTTTGGCCACAAATAAAGTATACTTTAAGTATGAATGAACGAAGTATCTTTATTCTACCTTTGTATTATAAATAATTGTGGTAATGATACATGCTAACCTACATTCACAATTATATATCTAAAACTGTTTTTGATTTTCCTGTAAAATAACAAAAATGGCAGGTAACATGTTTTGCCATAACACTACTAATATGTTAAATTAAAGTTTACTAGTGAAACCAAGGTTTTTTTAAACGTTTGATTCCAGTAGTTTATTTTAAGTTTGCATTAGTGAAACAAAAGTATTCAAAACTTACTGGTGAATCCAAAGCTCAGTCATTATTTTTATTTTTAGTTTCTGGTGATTTTTTAAGATTTATACCACTGAAACAATGTTGAATTAAAATTTAGTATTGAATCCAAAACTATTTATTTTTATTTCAACATTTAGTGGTTAAGTGCATGCAATATCTTCAATAACTTTTCCAATCGTCACATATATTTCATTTGTTTTACTAATTTCTATCAATAGTCAATTGTGGAATTTTAGTGCTTGGATTATTATTTAAATGTTACTGAAGAATCCAAATCTGAATCATTAGTTTTATTTTTGGTTCTTGTAGATGTTTTAAGTTTTATATCACATAATATATCAATCGTGTTATGGCAAACCTTGCCATCTGCCTTTTCTTTTAAATACACTCTTTGGCCACAAATAAAGTATACTTTAAGTATGAATGAACAAAGTATCTTTATTGTACCTTTGTAATAACTATGGCAATGATACATGCATACAACCTACACTCACAATTATAAATGCAAACCTGTTTTTGCTTTTCATGTAAAACAACAAAAATGGCAGATAACATGTTTTCCCATAACACAACTGATATGTTAAATTTAAGTTTATTAGTGAATCCAAACCATTTCTTTTAATTTTTTATTCCAGTATATTGTTTTAAGTTTGTATTAGCGAAACAAAGTATTTAAAAGATACTTGTAAATCGAAAGCTGAATCTTTATTTTTATTTTTGGATCTTGTAGATTTTTTAAAGATTTATATCATTGAAACAATGTTCAATTAAAATTTACTATTGAATCCAAAGCTATTTATTTTTCTTTTAACTTTTAGCAGTTAAGTGCTATCTAAATATCTTCAATAACTGTTACAACCATCAACTATATTTTATTTCTTTTAGTTATTTCAATCAAAGGTCAATTGTGGAATTATAGCGCTTGGATTATTATTTAAAAGTTACTGAAGAATCCAAATCTGAATCATTAGTTCTATTTTTGGTTCTTGTAGATGTTTTAAGGTTTATATCACAGAATATATCAATAGTGTTATGGCTTAATTAGTTAAGTTATCAATTAACTTAACTAATTGATACTTAAGTTAACGTAATTATCCTTTCGTGGTGGGTGCCAAAAGGTCACTTTCATTTTGGAAAGCAGCAATGCCCCGAAAATTTTAATCCATTTTTGCGTAAGGGATTATCTCACGTACAGGAGCGCAGCTCTGCCCTGCCCAATTGGAAAGTGTCACTTACAGGGTATATTAACAGACCATTCAGGATTAACAATTTGGAAAGGCATATGGAACTTTAAACAAATTGTCTGTTATTTTTCATAATTTGATCAGAATTTCCATATTTTGGTGTTGAAATATTGAAAAAAAATGTTTATAAGCCACAGTAGGGTGAAACTTGTGCAATTTTGACCTAATGAAAACACACTCAATGCGTATTATGCGCCTGGTAATGCCTGAAACAAACACATAAAGCTGACAAATCCGTAAGAATCGGGCGATATATAGGTTGTAAATCCGTATTGCAAACGTTGTAATCTGCGGGATCCCCCTACGGTCCGACGTTATCACCAAGATCTCCCCATATGCATGTACATCCAGCTCATTGTCCACATGTCAGCTCTCGGATGGGGCCCTGAGTATTTTTTTAAATTGAAAACTACACTCCCGAGGAGCCCTCGGAAGGTTATCATCGCTGTATGCAAATAGGCAGCAGTTGAAACCAAATCGGGCCTCCGCGGAGTCAAAGTAAGTGTATCGATTAAGGCGCGAGGAACGCGGCGATAATTCGCGGCGAGAAAATTGAGTGTCTTTCAGCACGTGAGAATTTAGTGTTTTCGCTGCGAGAGTGGCATTTCTATGCACACGCACACACACCCACACAAGCGGTCCGCGCAGAAAAGAAAAGTGTGATTCGTTTGAAGAAGAAGTAAAATGGAACAATAATAGTCTTAAGTGCAAAATCTCAATAAGGCTCCAGTGGAAAATAACCCACATTAGTGGAGGAGTATAACAAACAGCGCTACTCAACACGGTTGAAATGCTCGAATAAGTTGACTTGCAAGTCACACAGCGCGGCGGCCGTAACCATGGAAATGCGTTGCCAGGCGACCGTACTGCCGAGACTCGAGTAATAATCCTGCAAAAGCCCGGAGTTTCAGAGAAATTAGTTGATGACTTGGCCTGAAAGAAAGGAACCAAGTTGCAAATGAGTTGCTGATTCATTATCGCCCTTGAATACTATGCCCGAGTTATGAGTTTGCCCGTTATGACAGCCCAATTTATAATCTTATTTAGGCATTCTTTCAGCCCTCCCTCCACAACACGTATCCTCGATTGCCGCTTATTCAATTAACACACTCGTCGGTGCTAAAATCGCTCACCACAGCAAATTCACAACGCATCGATTTTTAATACAAAAACGCGTTAAAATCGCACGATTATTAACAGTTAACCCGCTGAAGAAGTAAGCAGGGCACGTCCCGGCGCCTCCACCAAAAGTTAAATATAAACAATTAATTTGCTGAAAGACCCAAGCACCATATTTCGCATATATTATTGCTCCACACGTTTATTATATGTGGCCTCATACGCACGCACTCTTTTAACCGGACGGAGAGAGCACTAGAGCGCGTGCATTAATATTAATCGATATGCATGGGAGACGCGTCTCTACCACATATATACGCGCACTTACATGTGTGCGCGTCCGCATGTGTGAGTTGTAGTGTGTATTCGGTGTAGGAATATCCCGGCATAAGTCATCATCATCTGACAGGCATATCGACGTCCCCCACAATCCCCTCTTCCACTCGGATGCGCGTCCCCATCACACATGACATCACATCCGGAAGTCAGCGTATGTATATGCATGAGTGCTGCATTGCCACTGTTACAGTCGATCGGGCTCCCGTGCTCACGCCGGAAGTCCGTCTAATGCATCCGCTGCCCGTCAAGAACTTCCAGCTCACTCTTAAAACTATTTTCGGATGCGAACCGTGCTGCAAAAAAAAAACGGGGGGCACCCGTGCGCGAGCTATGAAACATAAACAAATTATCGCAATTTTGCAACTTTAAAACTTTCGCACAATAGCTGCACACATTTCCTATGATGAGCAAACAAGTTCTGCAAGCTTATAATAATTCTACTGTAGCCTTATTAACAATCATCATTCATGCAGGAAATTATATTTATATGAATGCATGTTGTTACGAAAACGATTTTTTTTAAATTAATTATGCAAGGAGTAAGTTATAAAACTACTATTATACATAAGTTTTTTTTTCAGACAGAAATAATTTTTATTATTATTACATACAATTAATACCAGTTTTACACAACTAACAATTAATTTAATTCTAACTTAAATGGTTGTACATAAGTGATGATCATTAAAATCAACGAATAATAGACGAAGCAGTTCTGCAGTAAAATTTATTTAATATTCATAGTTATCAAGATAAGCTTACGTTCATTCGAACGATGCTAATAATCTAATATGTCACTTTAACGGCGATCATTATAAAAATAAGCTTACGTTTACGTCCATTGTTTTGAATGATTGCGGTGATAAGTACGGCCGAAAGTCCCCGATTCCCGTTTTTTCGCCCCAGAAGAGAATGAAAGGAAGCAGGGGGCGCCCCCTGACGATGGACGGACGGGCAATCGAAGTAATGGCGCACATTACGACATCCGGAAGTGAAATTACACGACCACTGGCCGCCGTCGTCTCATGCAAACGGTTTTTTATTGCGCGAGGACGATCCGATACTTCCTTACGGCCTTCGCCTGCTTTTTCCCAATGCCCGGGGGTCGGCAGCGTTTGCAAAAAGAATAAATTATGGGCCGATGTATAAAGTGGGTCCCCCCCCCGTGCCATTCGAATTAGATAGTTTCAAATGGGGATTAATACTGGGCCATTGGTCCTGCGATCGTAAAATAGAGGGGCAATCCGGCGCTGTGTTCCAAAAAAATTGGGATAACAACAAAGTTTCATATGTATTTTTTGTATGTCTAATCCCTAATTCAGCAATAATTAATTTTCATTAATACAAGTGAGATTACATATGAAAGTTTAAATGAACTAATAATTTGTCAAAACAAGTTACTCATAAAACATAATATAGACAATATTTATATATATATTACTTATCTGCACAGTGTCCAAAATAGAGTAGGATTGTATGGGTATCTTTCTTATTCTTAACGCTAGAGATCTGGGCAATATTATGCAGGGCAATATGCTGGTTCAGATTATGTTGAATAATTTTAATTAATTGTTGCTTTAATTAAGCAACTTTGCAAAATTTAAAACTCTCTTTTTATCCCTAAGATAATCGAAAGGCCCAGTGCCTGGGTCCACTTTTAATTACCATATACAGTCTGTTTGATTTATTGTGACAGCAAATATTTCGGTTATTAGTACCGATAGCGATATGCTAACTTTCTTTTAACAGAATTCGAAGATTATTTGGACAATATCCCCCTAGAAATACGTCGTGATATGTGGTTCCAGCTAGATGGAGCTCCTCCACATAACGCGAGAATTGTCAAAGATACTTTGGAAATAACGTTTGGTGTGAAATTAATTGCAAATGATAGCCCCAGAAACTGGCCAGCTTGGTCGCCAGATCAGCCTATTTTAGATTTTTTTATTTGGGGATTTTTAAAGCAAAATCTTATATTACTCGTACAGAAAATCTAGACGATCTGAAAAATCGTATTCGTAGGGCATGTGTCCAAATAACACCACGCATGTTGCAAAAAGTACGACGAAATTTAATAAAGAGATCTGAAGAATGTATTGCAAACAACGGAGGTCACTTTGAACAGACACTTCAAATTGTAATTCATAGCAACTGATAAACTTAATTTATTGGCAATTGTCGCGTTATTTGTATAATAAAGTGGTACTTATGTGGTATCATTATAAAACTAATGTTATTGCCTATTATAAATAACCCAAATATACAGGGTATTCCATTAAAAAAAATGAAGCTTATAGCTTTCACGTGTTTATTTGTTTTTCAATTATTCTTCTGAAATTAGGATTAAATAGACGACAAAAAGTACAAAAACTTTTTTCTTCAACTTTTTTTTCTATCTGTACTAATAACCGAAATATTTGCTGTGTCACAATAAATCAAACAGACTGTATATTACGTTATCGATTGCTTGTAAATCATAATAATAATAATTTGTATAATGTCGTTTTAATTTGATGACTTCTTTGGAGTTGGAATTGTGACGAAATTTAGTAAAATTCCTCCTGCTGGCATAAAATTTAAATAGAATCATCAAAAGTCTTATCTAAATTCCATCGATCGCAGTGCTTTGCACTCCCCCTTGATGTTTGCGTACTCTAATTCACCCCATCGGCAGGATGTATTAAAGTAGGTGGAAACAATGCGGTTGCACTACTACCTGGAACACCAAATAGCCCCAGGATAAAATGTTAGTTAGTGTTATTCGCCGTGGTTTGCAAACTTGCGTTTAACAAGTCATGCTTTGCATCTCACGATGATATGGTATGTTCGATGGAAATAACTAAAACAAATGAAATATATTTGATGGATGTAACAGTTATTGAAGATATTATAAGCACTTAACTGCTAAAAATTAAAAGAAAAATAAATAGCTTTGGATTCAATAATAAATTTTAATTAAACATTGTTTAAGTAATATATATCTTAATAAATCCAAAAATACGAAGAAAAGAAAACAAAAATAGAATTAAAGATTCAGCTTTAGATGCACAAGTAATTTTTAAATTCTTTTTTTTTCACTAATTCAAACTTAAAACAATACTGGAATCAAAAATTAAAAAAAAGCTTTCGATTCACTAGTGAACTTTAATTTAACATATCAGTAGTGTTAATATAAACTTTAAGTTAACAAATCAGTAGTGTTAAGGCAAAACATGTTATCAGCCATTTATTGTTATTTTACAGGAAAAGTGAAAACCGTTTTGCATTTATAATTGTGAATGTAGGTTAGCATGTATCATTGCCATAGTTATTTATAATACAAAGGTCCAATAAAGGTACTTCGTTCATTCATACTTAAAGTATACTTTATTTGTGGCCAAAAAGTGCATTTAACAAAAATGCATGGTTTGCCATAACACTATTGATATATTCTATGATATAAACCTTTAAACATCTATAAGATCCAAAAATAAAACTAAAGATTCAGAATTGGGTTTCTTCAGTAACTTTTAAATAACAATCCAAGCGCTAAAATTCCACAATTGACTATTGATAGGAAAACAAATGAAATATATTTGATGGTTGTGTGGCGGTTTATGTTGAAGATCGAAGCAGCTGTGTAGGTGGCTATAGAGAGAGGAAAATAATAAAGAAATCAATCAAAAAGAGATTTCAAGTTTTCTCCCAAATAGTTCAATCTATGTAGTGTTGTGTTAATATTTCTGCAGTGCAATGATTTTGTAAGACGAAGTAATAAAGATATTTAACCGTAACCAACAGTTGTAACACTTATTAAAGATATATGCACTTAACTACTAAAAGTTACAAGAAAAATAAATAGTTTTGGATTCACGTGAATTTTAATTAAACATTATTCCAGTGGTATAAATTCAAAAAATCAACAGGTTCCAAAAATAAAAATAATACTTCGGCTTTCAATTCACAAGTAACTTTTAAATACTTTTTTCACTATTGCAAACCTTAAAACAATCTACTGGTATCAAAAGTTAAAAAAAAAAGGTTTGGATTCACAAGTAAACTTTAATTTAACATATATTCTGTGATATAATCCTTAAAACATCTACAAGAACTGGATTCTTCAGTAACTTTCAAATAATAATCCAAGCGCTAAAATTCTACAATTGACTATTGATAGAAATAACTAAAACAAATGAAATATATTTAACGCTTATAACAGTTATTACAAACTTAAAACAATCTACTGGAACCAAAAATTTAAAAAAGTTTTCAATTCACTAGTAAACTATAATTTAACATATCAGTAATGTTAAGGCAAAACATGTTATCTACCATTTTTGTTATTTTACAGGAAAAGCAAAGACAGATTTGCATTTATAATTGTGAATGTAGGTTGGCATGTATCATTGCCATAGTTATTTATAATACAAAGGTACAATAAAGATACTTCGTTCATTCATACTTAAAGTATACATTATTTGTTTAAAAAAAGTGCATTTAACAAAAATGCATACTTTGCCATAACACTATTGATATATTCTGTGATATAAACCTTAAAACATTTACAAGAACCAAAAATAAAACTAATGATACAGGATCCTTCAGTAACTTTTAAATAATAATCCAAGCGCTAAAATTCCACAATTGACTATTGATAGAAATAACTAAAACAAATGAAATATATGTGATGGTTGTAACAGTTATCGACGATATTGTATGCACTTAACCACTAAAAGTTAAAAGAAAAATAATAGTTTTGGATTCACTACTTAATTTTAATTCAACATTGATTGAGTGGTATAAATCTTTTAAAAAAAATCCATAGGAACCAAAAATAAAAATAATGAATCAGCTTTGTACAAGTAAATTTTAAATACTTTGTTTTCACTAATGCACACTTAAAACAATCTACTGGAACAAAAATTTAAAAAAAGGTTTGGATTCACTAATTACTGTAATTTAACATATCTGTAGCGTTATGGCAAAACATGTTATCTGCCATTTATATTATTTTACATGAGAAGCAAAAACAGGTTTGCATTTATAGTTATGAATGTATGTTAGCATGTATCATTGCCATAGTTATTTATAATACAAAGGTACAACAAAGATACTTCGTTCATTCATACTTAAAGTACATATTCTTTATTTGTGGCCAAAAAGTGCGTTTAAAAAAAAGCAGATGGCATGGTTTGCCATAACACTATTGATATATTCAAAGATATGAACCTTAAAACATCTACAAGAACCCAAAATAAAACTAATTATTCAGATTTGGATTCTTCAGTAACTTTTAATAATAATCCAAGTTCTAAAATTCTACAATTGACTATTGATAGAAATAACTAAAACAACTATTATACTATATATATATATTAAACTATTATACATGTGCACTAACTACTAAAAGTTAAAAGAAAAATAAATAGCTTTGGATTCACTAGTAAATTTTAATAAAATACAGTTTCAGCGATATAAATCTTAAAAAAACCATCTTCTTAAAAAAATTAAACTAATGTATCAGATTTGGTTTCTTCAGTAACTTTTAAATATCAATCCAAGCGCTAAAATTCCACAATTAACTGTTGATAGAAATAACTAAAACAAATGAAATATATTTGATGGTTGCAACAGTTATTGAAGATATTATGTGCACTTAACTACTAAAAGTGAAAAGAAAACAAAATAGCTTTGGATTCACTAGTAAATTTTAATAAAATATTGTTTCAGCGATATAAATCTTAAAGAAACCATCAGGTACCAAAAATAAAAGTAATGATTCTGCTTTGGATTCACAAGTAAATTTGATTTTTTTTTTCACTAATGAAAACCTTAATACAATCTACTGGTATCCAAAAATTAAAAAAATAGCTTTGGATTCATTAGTAAACTTTAATGTAACGCTTTTTTTGTTATATAAACCTTCAAAATTCTACAAGAACAAAAATTAAAAATAATGATACAGATTTGAATTCTCCAGTAATTTTTAAATAATAATCCAAGCTCTAAAATTCCAGAATTGACTAAATTTTCTTCAATCAGTACTCATGTATTACATATGATAGTGTATATTATACAGGGTGTTCGTGAAGTATGGAATATATTCATTATTTCGGAAAATAAAAATATTTTAGAAAAATACTCGAACACGTCGATTTCTAATTTGAAAAATACACATTTTGTTATAAATCTAAAAAAATTAATTTGCAAATCTACAATTTGTTTTTGAGTTAGGACGTCATAGACATTTTTCTAAAACGGAAACCGTATTATTTTATAATTTTAAAATATGACACGTCCGAATATTTTTCCAAAATATTTTCAATTTCTGAAATAATGTTTTTATGCTTCCTTTACGAACACCCTGTTATAATGTGTGGTAGTACACGGTACATCTACCTGTCTGTTGGTTGGTCTGTCTGTTGTTTGTCAGGCATATAGGTGTCTTAATGAGTCTGAACGTAACACTTCTTAAAAAATAAGTAAAACACTTAACGATTTATGTACTATTAATCATGGGCATTTTTCAAAAATATATGATTTGGGTTTAAAAAATGTTATAATAGTCTAGAAAATCTACAGGCATCAAAACTAAAAATAATCATTTAGTTTTCGATTCACAATTAAAAGTTTTTTTTTTGTTCATTAATGCAAATCTTTAAGAAACTACTGAAAACCATAAGTTAAAAGATAAAAATGGTTTTAGGTTCACGAGTACATTTCAATTAAATATGTATTTCACTTATACTACTAAGTCTAAAGAAATCTACACGAAACAAAAGTTAAAAAATATACAGGGCTATTCAGTGTCTCATTTTACATCTTTTAGTATCTTAAGATCCTTGAGATCCCTACCAACTTTTGGGACAAAATATAACGCTTGAAAGAGATGTAAAATGATACGCTGAATTCAACTAAGGCCCAGTTGTACGATCGTGGATCATCCTTGACCATGGTTCAGTTGCCTAGGATACCATTGTATTAACAATTGTGTCCTAGGTAATTGAACCATGGTCAAGGTGATCCACGATAATACAACCGCCCTAAGTAAAAAAATATAGGGTATGCCATTAAAAAAATAAAGATTCAGGGCCTTTCGACATTTACCAAAATTAATGTGTCACAGCAAGGTGATGCCACAATGCAAATAAACGATCTTGCTGCCAAAAGATACCTCAAGCAGACACAGGCAAAGTCCCAACCTGATATCCCAAAAACCAAGTGCCCTGCGATTTTTTGTCTGCAAACGCATAAAAAAAACTTCTAAACTGTTGGAGGGAATTTCAAAAACTAAACGGATTTATAAAGCCTAAAAAGGGGCCAATTCAAATGCCCCCCCTGCAAAGTTATACAGGGGGCTCCATTAAAAAAACACAAATTTTATACTTTTAGGGCTTTTTTAATACACGGTATTACTATTATTATTATAATATGAAATTAATTTTAAAATGTAATCATAATAGACCCCAATATATCCCAAAAGTTAAACTTTTTGAAAGTCACGTATTTAAGCCATAATATTCCGTGCCGTATAGCATGAATAACTCTGTTTATCAAATTCGTTTTTCTGTATAATTTTGGCTTTTACTTTTTCTTTGTTTCGCTTATTGGTAGTATTTCGAGTGCAGTTTTTTCGAATTCATCTACTAATTCTACTTCTTTCCCGTTTAGTCCTCTGATATTCCATGATCCTAATTTCCATCTTTTTCCTGTTCCGTTTCATTATTTTTCGTATTTTGTTTGATTCTTTGGCTTTTTTTTTCTTTCATTTTTCATTTTATTATTAGTGTTCATATCCATTTTCGTTTTTTCCCTTATCTGCGTTTGTTAGTTTTTTCGATTTGCGGTTGTTATTTTTCTGCGTTGTTCATCTAGTTTTGAACCTTCTGGGGATCTCTCGGTATATATTCTTTTTTGGCGTGTGCTGTCACTTTGTTTTTCGTGATCATTTTCCTCCGTCATTTTTGTGCTCTTTACTTTTTGGCTTTCCTTCGCCATTTATCTATAAATATATGTATATCTAGAAATAAATACCCAAGTATATTATTGTTTGAACTCAATCCTTCGCGTACTCAATAATATGTGTTAGAATATACATTATTGTAAAGTTTAGGTTCTTATATTTTATTTGTCGTGGAGTGTATTTTGTGCGAAACCAGAGGCCTCCCTTATTAAAACGTTTGGGATGCGCTGCATTATAATAAATGAACTTGATCGGACAGTTATGATGTATGTCCGCATGTTGTGATCCATGAATGTGTCGAGCGTGGCAGGAATCGCCGTAACGAAACTTGACAATCGCGAGTGGTCTGATAGCAGGAACAGTTTGTTTGGACGTCCACCGAACCGTTTTATTCAATGCAGCGCCGGGGGCATGAAAAGTTGCACTTCAACACCTACGCTTTTAATTTGATCCTGGCGCGCGCGCGCCCGCCGTCATTAAGGGATAACTAGAAATGGCAAGCAAGCCCCCCTCAGAGTGGATACACAGGAGCGAAGGGAGAGAAAAAAAATCGCACCGACGCCGCCGCCGCCGCCGCCCCCTCGCAGGACTGCGTCGTGGGGGCGCGCGTCGCTCCTGCCCTGCCAGAAGAGGACTTCTGTGTGCGGGATTGTTAAAAAGATAGAGGCTGTGAGTGGCAGCCGTCGCCATGACGACGGGGGGCTCGGACTTCCTCAAAGACGCCGACAACGTTTCCACGGCTTCTTATTCTTATGATGTCATTATGCAAGCGTTTATTGCTAAAAACAACCGGCGCGGGTCCGCGCGGGGCCGGCGCGCAAAGGGGTTATCGCCCCCCTCCGGCGGGGGCAGAATCCGTTCCATTACGTCTGATTAGAAATGCATCCCCGTCAAAAACGGGCTGATCCGGACGCTGGGAATAATCAAAGCGCCCACGATATGACGGATGATTCAACACGAAATCAGTGGCGAGTAATCTGGGCGAGTGGTCGGGGGGGTTGGCTGGTTGGTCGGGTCCGGGCCCCCGGAATCAAGTAATGACAGTCCGGAGTCCCCGCACAAAGGCTTTAATTAAGACGGTGCGAGATAAGGCACGCGCATAAAAAATACGACCGGCAATCATACACATGTATTGAGGGGGAGAGGGCACGGATTTGGCTTCCGACTGCAGCGGCTGAATTGATTACTACTCGCCAGTATGGTAATGCAATACGACATCTCGCACATAATTCTTCACCTCTTCTAAAATACCTGAAAGCCCTGCTATAAGCCCAGAAAAAAACTATACGACACCTACACACCCAAACACCAAATAAATCATTATACATGAGCAAATGACGAATGAAGCAAAATTAATATTTTTTTCTTATACTTATTCATTTATACATACTCCATACATACATGGAATACCTCCATTTTCCTCTACTTATCTACTCTAAGCTATTAATAATACGATGTATCTAATTTCCCCTAAAAAAAAATTCTAAAGTATGACCCCTAAAAAATTTTTTTTTACTATTTTACTCTAGACAAATAAGTGGACTAAAAGATGTAGACGTCAAATGTTATACTTTAACACGATTTTCAATTATCTTGTTCCAATATTAGTTTGTTTATTTCTTCTAAATAACTAGTTTCTTAAATATGACCGTCCATGGTTAAATTGCAGGAATTCAAAGCCGAAATTTTGATGTTTTCTGAATCCTGCTCAAAACGCAAAACGATTTTATTCAGAATTTTCCTATCTTTCATTGCAAAGATATTAATTTTCAAAGCTTTAATTTAATAAAACCAGGTTTTGAGAAATAAACGCGATTAAAGTTTGAAAATAGTCACATCATCATCATCATCATCATCATCACCATCCTCATCATCATCATCATCATCCATCATATAGAATTTACAATGTATACAATATATAAAATGTAAAACCTAAAGGCGGAAAGACCACATAGGTCGAAGCCTAATAAAGATTGTCTACTACTACTACTAATTTGATAATAATAATGTTCTATGTTTTAGTATATGTGAAAACTATTCAAAAATTTGTGAAACTTAACCAAGTGCTTTATTTATACTAATTTAATGTTTCACCAAGTATTAACCACCGATTCATACAATCTAATTCTATGTTTTAGTTGAGATTCCAAATTAGAAACCCAGATTATGTATTATTGATAAGTTCCAACTAAACATTTCTTCATTGTTACATCAGTGTCGCATAAATGTTCCTCTATTATAATCCGAGTGGCACTTCTACACATTCGTGTCTCACCTCGTCACCTCGTCACATTCGTGAGTTTCTTTAGCACGTTCGAGATAATTAATGCCACAAGGCGAATGCCCCACATTTTGAAATGACCGTTAACATAATCGCTGAGTGTTCAACAGAGTTCGCCTAGTTGCTACAAGCCTTTTACTCGTCCCCAAATACTGCTCCTGCCGCGAGCGCTACGATCGGCGAGGCGAGGTGAGAGGTGAATGACGAGTGAACCCATTACACATTTGCCTCGCCATTCGCCTCGCTATTCGTACGAATGTGTAAATGCACCATGCATACACATGCACCCGTTCGGGTTGTTTACCACTCTAAGGCCATAAAGGAAACAATTGTTCAACATAAATTTAGTTAACCCTTAAACGGGCAAAACATTATTATTTAAAAAACTTACATACTTTATTTATTTAACTAGTAAAGGTTACAAGAACATGTATAGACTTTTTAAAATTCTTTAACAGAACAAGAACAAACAAGTTGTATCTTTTAAGACACAACGCCCATTTATAAGTTCCTTGTATGATACGAGGGTTGATCAAAAAGTTCCGGGACTTATTTTATATAAATTCATTGGTAATAGATAAACATTACAAAACTAAATTCCCTTCAAAGTACTCTCCTAGGGTAGATATACACTTTTCCCAACGCCGCACAGTGTGTCATTTTCACAATCTAACGGTACTTTATTATTCGGTTGGGTTTTTGAAATAGTTTTTTTTTTTTATATACATACTTACATAAAAATATTTAATATAAGCTATACAAGTGATATTTAGAATGGTGTATATTAAAAAGTACATATTACATAGTAGGTACATAGTACATATTTTGAAACAAAACATTACAAAAACATTAAATATAAACATTAAATTTATAAAATATTATTTTGATCTGTTTCTATACAATTGTGTGAGGTATTAATCCGAACAAGACTTATCGCTGTGGGATATCAATGGGCCAGTAATTATAACGAGATCTATAAAGTTTTATAAAAAATTAAATGTTAATGTTATTAAAAAATAATTTATATAAGAAAACAGATCAATCACAATCTATCGTTCTATCAGAACGATTAATTTCCGCGCACTTGAATAAGTGTAGAGGGACACTGCAACATTTTTGAGATTTTTTTGCAGTCCTGACTTTAAAATTGTAAATGACCAGATCCGGTGAAAGTAATAATCTGTTCATTATGTCGCGATTAGTGTCTTGTCTTGAGGTCTTTCTACTAAACTGTTCACGAAACAGTCTATAGTTCTTATTTCTGGCCTCTTGTGCCTCTTTGGACAACTGTCCAATAGATAAGATACAATTTTCTATGATTTCCTCCCCGTGAACGAGGTGTTTGTGTATGCTCGCTGGCATGTAGAACCACGTTTAATTTTCCAAAAATATTGTTTTTGTTTCTTCGGCATATTCATCGAATTTTTCCTTATGAATGTTATTCATCGAATAACAGCCACTTAGATTTCATAGGGAGATTTTTCTTTAAGCAACTTCTTCACTTTCCTCTTCTGTACCTTAGGAAAACCGTTCTCTAAGGCCATCTCTGGACAGCCTGCAGATTTTGTAGAAGAATTACCTGCAGAGCTGGATGATGGAATAATATTCCGAAAATCTATCAGCAAAGTGATTTCTGTCTCAAGCCAGTTTGTATTAAAAAAAAAAAATATTTCAAGGTGTCTAAACGACTCGTTCCATTTGTTCCGAAATTTGCTACACAATGAAAAAATATATGTTTCCAATGTACGCATTGTTGGTTTGTCACACTCTACAACATTGCACCAACATTACACGACTAGTTATTTTCTTAACATAGTCGTCTTCTTTCGAATGATGCCAAATATCGAAAATCATTTTGCAGGTGATGATGCACCGTCCTATATAAAAAAAAACATACATATAGCTGGCGCACACCTCCGCACCTAAATTTTAGCTAGCTTATCGCACAAATGTATAAATTTTCGAAGAATGTTGAAATAAAACTGGATACACGCGGATACATTTTTAAAAACCTACCCAAAGTTCAAATTTACTCTTAAAATCAACGGTATAAAAACATACAATTAAAATTTGTTGTGTATTGAATTTCTTACTTGCATTTGCGGCATCCATTAGAACAAAGTACAAAGAAAATACTAGATAACTCAAATAATATTACTAGCTGTTCGAGAGAACACAGCATCAGTTAGAAATATAACTAAATATTCGTCATGATGACACGTACATAAATACTGCAACTTTCCCTCGCTTCCAGCCTTAGGGCGTTACTTTAATTTTATAATTTTATGGTGTTAACATAGCATTGGGGTGTTATTTACCTGTTTATGACAATATTTTGTAAGTTCTGTAAAGTAAGATTTTTGAATAAAGTACCGCCAGATTCGGCAAATGGCACACTGTGCGCCGCTTCCACTGCAGGAAGGCCCTCTGAAAGTCTTCTTCCAAAATGCTATTCAGTTTCTCCAGCGATTTTTTTTTGCTTCCACATCATCAAATCTCTCTCCTTTCATGGGCCTCTTCAATTTCGAAAACAAAAAAAAAGTCTGCTGGAGCCAGATCGGATGGAGGCTGGGGATAACTGTCATTACATTTTTGGTGCAAAAATCGCAAATGAGCAGCGAGGAATGAACAGGGGGGGTCATCAACTTTGGGACAAACTTTGCCGCCACTCGACGCATGTGAGGTTTTTCTGTTAAAATTTCTTGGCATGAACCGAATGAAATGTTGCATTCCTCTGCCATTTCCCGAATGGTTAATCGACGATTTGAACGAACGAGGTCATTCACCTGGGCCACATGATCGTCGTCAGTCAAAACTGACGGGCGTCCTGAACGAGGATGGTCTTCTGTTGATGTGCGGCCTTCTTTGAACCTCTTGAACCATTCGTGCACTTCGAACGACTCAAACACTCATCCCCAAAAGCCGCTTGAACATGTGAAAAGTTTCGGTAAAAGTTTTCCTCAACTTCACACAGAACTTAATGCAAACGCATTGCTGTTGTTTTCCTTCCATCACAAAAAAAACCCACAAAATCGCTGAACACAAAAAAGTCGGTTTACTAAAATAGCTGTAACTCCGCTTTTAAACAACCTATTGACGATCTGCAAAAGCTGCTGTACTCAGGAAGTACACAACCGCAAGTTGTATTTTTAGCAAAATATGGTTGTCTGTCCATTCGTGCGAAGCTTGCACCTTCCCTTATCCATAATTTGATGGAAAGTGCTATCAAAATCATATCTGATGTCATCAGTGGGTCTGGCACTTACAGGAAATTTTACTTTTGTTGGCTGGTTGTTCATTTTCATATTGGGATTTTCTTACTTTTGTAGAACTTTCAGCTTTTATAAGTGATAGCGCCAAATGTGGTCGAACTGTTTCTAAGTTTTCGTGTTTTTTGTTACCAAATAACTCTAAATCTGTACTGTACAGATACCATCTTTTGGATTTGAATGCTGTTTTATATAGGGAAATAGTGTGTGTTGTATTGTTTTACAATTTGGGGACAATCAACGTCATCCTTTCTTTTTTCATCCTTATTATATCGTCTTACTCGCACTATAGGGGAGTGTGAGATACACGAGCTAGCCAGGGTTACACATTTAGTGTCGGTCCACTTGACTACAGCAATGCCCGTTGCATTGTCAACCTTGTAGTCAAAATTTCTTCGGCCCTTTTTGAGAAGAATCTTGTCATTATCTAAAGTACACCCTCGTAACCGATTGCTCTAACAGTCCCCACACTATTTATTTTAAACTCATTTCTCAGCAACATGATTAGCTCCAGAGAGGTAAACCAGTTGTCAAAATACACTGTACTATTTTGGGGATTGGTTGTTTTGCAAAGATGGACAACAACTTTACCACTGGAACCAAGTTCAGATTCTGTTTCAGAGAATGTCATGTTGTCAAAAGTCAAAGATCACGTGTAAATATAAAAGTCTTATACTGTACCACACATACCACCCCTCACATCTTGAAGCCCTACTTTTTTGGTTTCTTTGGCATCTACTGTCGAAGATTTCCTGCTTTAGTGCCTTTATATAATATCATCATTTCATCTATTGAATATAAATATGCATGTTGAATCCTAATGCAAGTTGGTCTAATCTTTTCAAGAAGCGGCCTTATTTTGAATAAACGATCCCCGTTTGCTTCTGCGTTATTGTCCTGGAAATGTATTAGACTTCGCAGTTTTTTAAATCTTTTTACAGGCATCACGTTAGCAATAAGGCTGCATCGTGTGTTCAAGGACCAGTAATCTTCAAGGACGGCATCCGAAAAATTCCCATTAGAAGCTCAATTCCTATAAAAGCTTTAATTTCTAATGAAGACGTGTTTAGTGAATATCCTATTGTCAAAGTGGAGTAGAAATTAGTTTGCTCTACTATGTACTCTGTAATGAAATCATCCCAGAATTTATGAAAATATTGTAGAGCTGTAAGCATAGCAGGCGGAGCATTAAATTCGTTGTCAACTGTAGACTGATTATAAAAAAAGTCTTCTTTAGTCCATTTGAAGTTCGGGATTTGTTTTGGCCTGTTACATATTTTTCAAGCAATATTAGACAAGTGGAATGTCATTATAGGAGCTCCAGTCACAATCAGAGATTATTTCGTAACAAACATAAATAATTGAAAACATCTGAAGATGGCTTAAATTTTAAACAAAGCCGAAACTAGTTAGGTAGAACAACTTATTTTAATGAATAAAGGACAAAAACAAAGATATAATTGATATTTTATACAAATGCCAGTAAGTACTCCAAAACCCTACTACATATAATTTATATAACTGGTAATTATTAATTCAACTCTTACGAAACTTGATTTTGCTCTTTAAAAAATGCTCTAAAATGATGCAAAACAAAGATATAATTGATATTTTATACAAATGCCAGTAAGTACTCCAAAACCCTACTACATATAATTTATATAACTGGTAATTATGGATTCAACTCTTACGAATCTTGATTTTGCTCTTTAAAAAATGCTCCAAAATGATGCAAAACGATGATATTAAGATTGTTTGATCAATGACATCTAGTTGGGGGGTGTTTCTGTCGCACAATGTCACTAATGAATAGCATTGATATTGTGCTATGGAAATTTGGGCTTTGTGGTTGTTAATGATGTTCAAGTTGTAATAGTTGGTTGGATGCTATGGTTTCTTAAGGGATTAAATATTTCATTTTGTTTTTGACCTGGGTGCGATTGTTGGAAATCGTAATGATTATAAATCTCGCAGCCGTGAAAAGATGCAACATGCCCGATGAACAAAAAACTGGGCTTGAATTAAACATCTAAAAATAATCTTTTATTGCGTTTCCGCTTTTTACGTCCTGATTACAATGTCTAGTCAATTAATCTTGATTTCGGGGCAAGGATGTATACACACGGAGGCGCGGTAACCAACCGCAGCCTCTCCCGCGAGCGATGGGAGAAGAGGAGAGAAGGAGATGAGGAACGGAAAAAAAACGAACTAATTCCTCTCGGATGATTTATCCTGGTGGCAGGATTCGTCATGTGCGTGTCTGTAGTGAGTGTGATTGATGAAGGGATTATTGAATTACGCGCCTTGGAGCGGAAGTGGACGCCTTTGTCTTGGGAGTGTCGACCAGGCGAGCTCCTCTCATTCGCCGTCTCCTACGCCTCTCCTTCGTGGAGAACGTGCTCGGACTTCTTATACAGGGCTACTCTTGTTACGCGACGTGTCCCAAGCTACCAAATCTTGATAAATTTTTCGGATGACGGCCCCCGATCGAACGCCGCTCGGTAATTAATCACATCCCCCCTTTTTTGAAATAAACAAATAGAAAAATGAGGAGTCGCCGGGAGTTTACCGAGACCTGCAGTGATTAGCAACATTTTTGAAAATCCGCAGCGGCGATAAATAACGTCGGTTTGCTCCTTTTTCGCACAGTGATGTATGATCGTGATATAAATAATGACCATCAAACATTATTAAACCGGACTTTCTAAACTCGACGCGCCACGGTGTATATCAATATTTGCAGGGCCGTGAAAGGTCACATGTAAACTCGTGTACCCTTAATTACTCATTACTGTCAGTCTCGGATCGCGTCGTGTCTGCGGGGGTGGTGGGAAGGTGCGCCCCCGTATATGTGCATGTGCTCCTCTATGTGTCTGTGCCTATTTCTATATGTCTCTGCAAGTGTGCACGTGTATACGTGCAATTGTGTACGTGTATGTGTGTGTGTGGGGGGTTATGTGTGTAATAGTTGATTGATGGTCGCGGCGAGCTTTTTACAAAGCGCGGGAACCCGGGCCTGCGATGAGACGTTGAATTAACATCGCGCCAGGCTATGCGCTGTCCTCCTGTTCGGCTCGCATGACATGCTCCATTCGACATGGCGGATGCATATTAAAGCGTGAATATATAATGCAGTGGTCCCAAACATGTCAAAAATTGCTACCGTGCAGTAGATACGATTGCTTTCACATGCGCCAGTAATAAGTAATCGATTCCTCCGATCAATTTTTTAAAAGAGACGTTCACTGCAGTGGCTGATTACTTCTGCTGCCTAGGGGCTAAAGGCAACTTGGTTTGTTCCATTCATTTCAAAAATAAAGAAAAAAATGTATACACTCCAGGGACGAAACTAGGCTGTTTCAGAGCGCCCCCTCGGAAGAGTTCCTCTCTGCTCAAGTCGTGTCAGCTTACATCCTTACAAGTGCTTTTCTCCTCCGTTTTCTTGTTTTTTTGGCCATCAAACACTTATTGTTACTGACAATTGAACGAGCAAGGAGGTGGCAAATTTTTAATTTACCTAAATATTTATTATTATTATCCGCATTCAGCAGGATGTATAAAACAAAAGAAGCTTCCAAAGTACATAAATGGTTTCGGGACTATTATTGGCGTCCGGCAAAATTCAGCATTCTGCTGCCTGTACAGGCCATTTTCAAAAAAATTCTAGAGAACCAGTTTGTATCTCATTCGGCTTTAAAAACTGAAAGATAAATTGAGAATATATCAAGTACATCTAGATTTTGAGTATCATAGAGTCGCTATGCAAAAATGATCTCTTTTAGATAGTTCTCTGAAATATGATCACTTAGAAGTTGTTTTATTTCAAAACAAACACCAAATTTGTTTATTGCTTATTGAATATGTTTGTAAAAGAAACAATTGATGCATATTATTTTGCTGTTATGGCAGATGATAGTAGAACATAAAATAAATTAAGAACAATGATAAATCATATTTATGCAATTCTTCTTCTTCTGCAAGTGCCTATCCTTTCCGGATGTTGGCTATCATATTGGCTATCTTTACTTTGTTTACATCTGCCCGGAAGAGGCTTGTTGTTGTCCCTTACGCAATTAAGGCAGTTAAATTAACATATCCGACAATTTTAGAATATTTTAAAGAATATCTGACGCAACAGCAAAAAGGCTAGACGCGTTGCTCAGTAAAAATGTACCATTTTGTGTTTGTTCTTATATTTGAACAAATTCTTGAAGTCCCTTCAGAAGTTCATCAATTGCTTCAGAGTGAAAAGTTTGATTCATCTAAACTTCTAAAGCTTCTCTTATTATTAAAACTTTAATTGTAACTTTTGAAACTCTGGGCGAAAATGAACAACACTTTGATAAATTATATAAAAATAAATAAATTTTATAGCTTAAGTAGTAATTGTACGTCCTGAATCTTATTACTTAAATTATATAATTAATGAACCTTAATATGAGAAATATCACTGAAATCAATTTTAGTTCGAACTGCAGTTAAATGAAAGAAAAGAGCGTCCAGAAAGCGAAAACGTCCGAACCCATTGCAATCATTTCTTGCAGTATGATGATACTTGTTCAATTGACAAAGTTAATTTTCGAAGCAATATTTACGACTAAATACTACACCTTTTCAAGTTCAAATTGAGACCAATCAAGTTCAAATTGACACCAAGCAAGTTCAAATTGAGACCAATCAAGTTCAAATTGACACCAATCAAGTTCAAATTGAGACCAATCAATTTCAAATTGAGACTAAACAAAATCAAGTTGACACTAAACAATATCAAGTTGAGAGTAAGCAAATAAAAATTATTATGACAACATAATTAATTCATATGTGTTGTATTAAAAATGCCACACTACATAAAAAAGCAAAAGCAGTATATCTCAAGATGCAGCTGTGTGCTGTTTATAATAATAATGGAGATGGTAAAACCCTTGTTAATATGATGGGCATGAACATTAATTCAGTAATAATCGCTTACTTCGATTAAGTCCTGAAATCTGGTGTGAAAGCAGATTTCAGAAAGCGGTACAAATACCACAAATTTTCAATGGAGAAGGCAGAAATAATATGAGGCAGAGTTTAGCCTTAAAAAGTCGGAAAACATAATGAAAATGAAAACGTAGAAAAAATAATGTTGTCAATAATTGTGCCAGATTTGTGGCAGGTATACAAAAAATTATTCCCGATGGGTTAAACATGGAAGACATGCACTTTTAGTTTGGTAGTCTATTCCTTAGATTGTTTTACTCTTTGTTGTTTAATGTTAATATTTAATATTACATGAATGAATAAATTATATTATAATAAAATTTCGTTAATATACATATTGGTATTATTTTCAAATTGTAATTGTCTATTGTCAACTTGATTTTGATTAATCTCAATTTGAAATTGAAAATCTCATTTAGAAATGGTTAGATCTCAAATTGAATTTGTTTCAGTTCAATTTGAAATTGATTGGTCTCAATCTGAATTTGTTACTTCCCAAAATGAAATTGATTGGTCTCATTTTGAACTTGAAAAGGTATAGATAAAATTAATCATAAGAAAAGTTTTCCGTCAACATAGACCACACTTGTTATTTAATGACATTGTTTATAAAATATATAATATTAATGTTATCAGTCAACATTTTTTTGAAAAAGTGATTTTTTTAATGATTTTATAATATGTCTCATATGTGAGACAGTGGTCACCGTTGATTTTTTTTTATTTTACAGACCGCTTGGGTCATATATGAGACGCTTATAAAATTGCAATAAATAAAGGAAATATTTTCAAATAAAATTATCATTCATTCTATATACCTATAAATAACCTAGCAAATATAATTTGTATGTATATGTGTATAATTTTACATTGTACACGTACAAAAAAAAATTATATCATTACTGACGAGAAAATATAAAATATAACACATATAATTTTTACATACAACATATACCTGCTTACAATATTATGTGTGGTATGTCACAAAACAAGTATCAGGGCAAAGTTCGATAAGATTCCCCTTATTGTTTCGATAAGTATTGTAAACAAACCAGGTTTGCGTTCTTTTTTTTTCAAGTGAACATATTCGGCATCTTTGCTATTTTCTCTGGAAAATGAGGACTGATTCAGGAAAATCTCCGTTGATCACTCCCATCAGCAGTTAGAGATTTCACAATATCTACTCTATATTCGAAGTATTTGCTGGATTTCTTCGTTATTTTTTGCATTGGCCAATAGGTATTCCATATCCAAACATCAAGCAAGTGGAAAAACAATTTGTCTATATATACTCAGATGCAAAAAACCGGGTCATTGGGTTATTGTTTGCAAAAGCACCTTTTTTTAAATTTTGATGATGGTATAGTACTTAGAATAAAATGTTTAGTGTTTTACAATCAAAGAGACCGTCGGGATGTAGAAAGAAGCAACATATAGTACTTATTTACATATACACGAAAGAAAATGCATTTCTGCAAAATAAACTTAACAGAGATTAATAATGAAAATGACAGTTAATCGAAAACAAACAAGTCAAAACCCAGTAGCCACCTTGATCCTCTATGCATAATGCCGAATGAGAAATAGGTTGTGAAGAACGTATAGCTTTAAATGTTATTTTCGCTTATTAAATAAACTGATAAGTATCATATATTGTTTTTTTTCTAAATTCTGATGGCCTCTTTGATTGTAAAACACTAAAACTTTCATTCTAAGGACTATTCCAACATCAAAGTTTAATAAAAAGGGGTTTTTGCAAACAACGATTCAAAGACCCGTTTTTTTTTGCATATGAGTGTAATAAAAGCGCTTCATCTAAGGACGCATTGCATCCCGGATAATAGACATTCTGTATATTGTTGATAATGTGTGATGTAATATTATTTATTTTCTGCAGTCTATCTTTTTTATCATCATTTTAATTATAAAAGCATATACAACGCAATAACATTTCAAATCTATTGCGTCCCATCACCTGGCTGAAAAATGGGTGATGGTATACAATATTTCTGGACTAATAGTGTTTTATACTTGGCGTTTTTATATTTCTCATCGCAATACACAAACCGATTTTTTTAAATTTCTTCTATCCTTGTTGATTTTTATTTGTGCATGTTTGAGTGTAGCGAGAGACCTTTTGAAATATTTAGTTGCGCTCTTTCATTGGTCCAATTTACAATTTTGTCAAAGAGTATATCAAACAAATTACATGTGCAGCTCGTTGCTTTATTACAAGAAGAAAATGTAATAGCAATTTTCACACATCAATAATTCACACATATTTCTCGAGTTGTCTCATTTCAATTACAAGTGTAAAAATTGTACAATGTACAATTGGTAAATTGTACATTGGTAAAAACCATTGGTAATTGGTAATTTATTGGTAAAAACGAATAAACCTTGACAAAACGAAGACAATGGTAAAAAGTAAGGAGAAGGAAAAACACGAAATAAAGTTACAAGGAAAGAAGTCAGAACAAGTTGAACACTACAGATATCTAGGGATTATAATAGAGAGTAACGGAAAAATAGAAAAGAAATAGACGACAAACTAAGCAAAACAGGAAAGATTTTTAATCTGAAAATACATTTTTCAACAGAAATGAAATAGCAAGCAACACAAAATAAGAAATTGTCAAAAAAGTTATAACACCAACACTAACGAATAGCAGCGAATCGTGGACTATGACAGGAAAGCAAAAAAATAGAATTAACGCCATGGAAAAGAGATTTCTCTGAAAAATTGAAAGTAAGCCCAGAAGGGACAGAATAAGAAACATACAGAAATAACCTAAAGATAAGACGAATCAATGATAAAATAAAAGAAGGACAGATGAGATAGTGAAATAGTGAAGAAAATACCTCCAATGGTGTCACATCCGGAGAGAAATTCAATTCGATTCCTTCCACTCCCTGGAAATTGAATATAACAGGATCTTCTTCCAAATCCACCCAATTATCCTCTGAATTTTGGTTTTTGTTTACTGATGAAACATCCCCATTTTCATTGTCACTTGATTGATCATCCACTGAATTATGATCATTTTGATTATAAAAGCATAAACAACGTAATAATATTTCAAATCTATTGCGTCCCATCACCTGGCTGAAAAATGGGCGATGGTATACAATATTTCTGGTGTTTTATACTTGGCATTTTTATATTTCTCATCGCAATACACAAACCGATTTTTTTTTTAAATTTCAGCTATCGTTGTTGATTTCCTTGACATTTTGAAATATTTAGTTGCGCCCTTTCATTCGTCCAATTTACTTCAGGTGCACCGTCCTCATCGTTGTCACTTGATTGGTCTTTATCATCATCTTCTGTATCAGAATTAGACGAAATAACGCAATCAGCCCCTGAATCTTTAAAGTTCTTCACCACTAGATTGATAGTTATATGCACTACTAAGTCCTTCTGCACAAATTTTATCTGCTTCTGCTTGAAGTTCTTCTTCAGTTAGTTGTTTCTTAGATGAATTTATTTTGGCAACACATGCATCGTACAAACTTAGAACTTTTAGGGTAGAAGCGTCATTCGATAAAACAACGTGACTCATATATGAGTTATACATTCACGTAGACCACTGTATAATAACGAACCTCTTCTTTAAAGCCATACTGAAAAAAAAATCTATTTGAAAGTAACACGTACGTGGCTCATATATGTGTCAGTGGTCTATAAAATGAATTCTAGTGGCTGCGCGGTAGCCAACATGTGAAAGTGAAATTTTCCGAAAAAGTAAAATATTCGCTACTGAAGCTTTTCACACAATGTCAAAATGCTGCTTGGACGTTCAACTTTTAAAGAATTTTGGTACTATTGACTGATTCTGAAATTTTCTCTACCAATCAATTCTACACCTTCTGCTCTGGTTTCATCTGACTGGATTTTTCGTTTTTTTTCTGTTCGTTTCATCTTCATAAGTTACATTCGCTTTCATTAGTGCTCATAAGTGTTAAATTTTGTTCTTATACATTGTATACTGATACGGTTGATAGATCGATCTCAGACTATTGTAGTTTATTACTTTATGCGTTAAATCGAGATAACATATCTCAACATAAAATTGACAAAACAGTCGTTTCCAATCTTTGAAGTTGAAGGAGGTAGTTAGATGCTTCACTTCTTGTATTTGCCTTTTTTCGTTCGTCATTTATTTATTTGTTTCTGTATTTATTTTTTATTGTGACTTGTGCCTTTGGTATTTTTCCAAACATATGCCGCCCCTGGATTTTGCCGCCCTGGGCTATAGCCATCATAGCCCCAATTTTTTCTAGTCTTCCATTTGTAGAGATTGGTGTAGTTTACAATTTTACCCTTACAAAATCTCCGACACTATTCAAGCGTAACTTTTGGCATGTTCGATTTCTCCATGAAACACTAGTACTCTTTGTGTCTCTTACGCTGTCGTTGTCCCTCAATGAATCGGTGCAAAATTGAGCATTGTAGGCGAGCTGGGTTCTCTGCGGGGGCGGCCAACCCAAGAGGGCACACCTGAAGAGGACGCGTGCTTACAAATCAGCAGTCTAATCACCTGTTTGAAAGATGTTAATCAGAAGCGCCGCGTGGAAGGAGCATTGTCGATTCAGTGGGAGATCGGCGAATGAACGTTGCGTTTAAATGCCGCCGGCTTTGTGCAGACCCCTCAAAATGAATGGCTTATCTCTTAATTGAGATATTAATTAGTTCCGCAAACGCATGCTAATACGGCTAATGAATGAACTATTTCAATGCGATGTCTAAAAATAATTAGGGACGATAATTTGATAATATTATTAGTGCGTTTGCCTTCTGGCTTGCAAATGTGATCAAGTTTTACGGTTGTATTCATTAGCAGTGCACGGGTATAAAAATAAATCTGCGATATTTTACGGTGGAAATTTGTTGACGCAGAGAGGTGATTGCGGTGTGTGCGAGTAATTTACGGCGGCGCATTCTTCAGTTAATTCCAGATTATACCTAATAGTTTTATTTGCATGTTCCAGAGAGCATCATTACAGTATTATGGTAGGTAAATAAACGGGCATGTAGGGTCCGTAATTGCAGCGCACAGTGTCCGGTAGGTATATAATGCAATTTATCATCCCGCTTCTTTTCATATCAGCGAGAGTAGCGAGGCAATCATTTGTCTTCCCTTACCTGTCAGCCCGACCAGCGCTTTGTATCGGTTACACTTCTCGTGCTTTTGGAAAGTAATGCCTATGATTTATTGTAATTTTTAACCCTTTAGCTACTTTGTTAGGTGAATGGATGATACGGATCTTGATGTATGGTAAATTTGTCTTAATGTTTATTCTTCACACGCTAAATAATTTATAAAAATCCATCAGCGCGCCGGGAAAACCAGGGTGGATGTGAAAGGGACGTTTCATTACTGCTAATTACCCGCATAAATTCCATGAAAAGGGATTCCGACGCGAGGTTTTTTTTTCTCACTAAATAAAAATCAGTTATCGCAAACAATGCCTAAACACAACATTTTAACTTCGTAATAATGATATCTACCGAAAGGTAAAGGGCCTACTGATAATAATAAATAATAATAATGATAACTAAAATATTCACAACTTCATAATCATAACTAAATTTGAAATATAAAATTATTAAAGTTAAATGGTTTCAGAATAACCATTTAACTTCTAACGAATTCTAATATCAAACATCAAAAATTATTTATTAATACAATTTATTTCGCACACACAATTTTAGATTCTATGTTGAATTTCGATTTAACGTATAACGTAATAAGCTACAATAGTCTGAGATCGATCTATCAACTGTATCAGTATACAATGTATAAGGACAAAATTTAACATTTATGAAAATTGAGCACCGATGAAAGAGAAAGTAACTTAGTATGAAAATGAAACGAACAGAAAAGAAAACGAAAAATCCAATCAGATGAAACCAGAGCAGGAGATGTAGAATTGATTGGTAGAGAAAATTTCAGAATCAATCAAGAGTACTAAAAATCTAACATTTTATCTAGTATTTGGTCGTACATATTACTTCGAAAATTAACTTTGTCAATTGAACATGTATCATCATACTACAAGAATGTTGTGAAGTTTTTGTACGTTTTAGGACGCAGTATTATCTCTTTCATTTAACTTAAATTTATTTCTGTGATATTTCTCATATTATCTATCGTTCCTTAATTCTATAATTTTAGTAATAAGATTAAGAACGTCCAATTATTACTTAAACTATAAAATTTATTTATTTTTATATAATTTATCAAAGTGTTGTTCATTTTCCCCCAGAGTTTCAAGGTTGCAATTAAAGTTTTAATACTAAGAGAAGCGTTAGATGAATCTAACTTTTCACTCTGAAGCTATTGATGAACACCTGAAGCGACTTCAAGAATTTGTTCAAATATAAGAACAAACACAAAGTGGTACATTTTAATGTAATTATTCATTAAAATATTCTAATATTGTTAAAAGGTTGTATATTGGTAATAATTTATTACTAGTAAATTATTACTAAATATAATATTTTTTACTATTTTTTTTAGTAATATAATTGAGGGGTATAGGAGGATATAGTTCTGAGATAAATAGCTTCAAATATTAACGCTAAACTTATTTCTGGAATTTTCAAACTCAAGTTAATTTTAAAGCCATTTATCTCAAAACTACAAAAAAACACTTAAACCATTTTACATCTAGACCCCTCAATTGTTTTATTTAACTTTAGAGGTCTGAAATATTCTAAGTAGTTTTTAACTCACTCTCGGATTTGTTTTTCTGTTTGATAGATAAGTTAGCTTCAATTTTGGAAAGTTCGTAGAAAAACTGTTGACAGAATATTGTTGCAGTGCAAAATAAAATTCAACAGATAAAATATCCCCTATTTTTGATAGATCGTGTAAAAACTATAACTAAAATATTGTAACAGTGCAAAATATAATGTTATAAATTTCATATTTCATATTATTCTAGTGTAATAAAAAAAAAACTGAAAATGAAGTAAGAAAAGGAAAAAAAACGATTTTAATTTGAAATGCTGCAAAGACAGTTCCAAATAAGCTAAAGTTGTATCTAATAATCAGTATTGTGTATTCTGGTGTGATAAAAAAAACTGCTAAAAATGTGGTAAATTAAAAAAACAACAACTTTATTTGAAATGGTACAAATATTATGCCAAATAAGCCAAAATTATATTGAATCATGACTGTAGACAATTATATTTAATACAAAAAAAAAACTGGAAAATCAGACTATCAGGTACAGACTCTCTAGATCTACATATAAGCAGACTACCTAAATTATTCATCTTGAAAATCAACTTCAAAATGTTATAAAAATTGTGCCAAATAAGCAAATATTGTATAATTTCATGAATAGACAATTATATTTAATAGAAAAAAAAAACATTTTTGTATTAAATATAATTGTATACTCTAGGGTCAAAAAAGTCACTCTTTGTAATAAATATAATTATCTACTCTATAGTCATGATTCTATACTATTTTTACTAATTTGGCACAAGTTTTGCACCATTTCAAAATGAAGTTAATTTTTTAATTTTTTACCATATTTTCAGTATTTTTTTACAAAACCCGAATAATTTGAAATATAAATTCAGTATATAGTATACTCTGAAAAAATACTTAATAACAATGACTCACAGACAAAAACCGCAGATCAAGAAAAAAAAAATTCACGTGCTGTTCTGAATATGCCACTTTACGTTATTGTAAATACGAATGAAAACAAGGTGTTTTCAGATAAGTATAATATAAATACATTTTCCAGGTATGTTCGTAATTCGTAACATTTGTAACATTTTGATACATTTAATAAGTTTGATAATTATATTTATAAAATTATATTTTGCACTATTACAATATTTTGACTATATTTATACGATCTTTCGAAAATTGGGGATAACTTATCTGTCGAATTTTATGGTATAAAAATTGGGTCTACCTGTCTACCAGTCTACCCTCTAAGTGTATTTCTAAAATTAATAGTTTGTTTTAAACTGTGAAATGACTTTTTACTTAGTGATATATTAAAACTTAAGAAGATAACAGTGATTAGGAAAATTTTACTAAACTACTTTACTGGACTTCCCTTTACTTTGCGTTACTTTACTTTACTAACTTAACTAACTTAACTGTATGTTTATTAGAAAAATATATTCGTAAATATTTTTTTAATCACAATTTAAATTACAATTAAATTCACTAATTACATTTAAATTAATCACAATTCAAAAATCACAATTTTTACAAATTCGGCAGTACAAATGATAAGTAAAATCATATTACCTATGTAAAGATTGTTAATTTTTTTTTCAAAATTTCAAAAACTTCTTCTAAACCTCTATTGCCTCTAAACAAAACAACTTTGGTGTTTGTTTTGTAATAAAACAACTTCTACAGTGATCATATTTGAGAGTGCTATTAAAATAAATGCTATTAGATTGGTAAGAGTTGTCTTGCTGATTGCTGATAGGCCTATGTCTAAAAGAATAACTTTTTAACTTTTTGTATACCGGGGGGTGGGGGCGAATTGATCGAGTTTTAAGCTGTTAACCGTTTAAACCGTTGAAAAAAAGTCCAATCCGTGACCCTTCGCGGGGCAATATTGACGAGTTTATAAGTTGATAGTCATTTTTTTTTTAAATTAATGATAGTGGCCACTCGGTATTTGATTTCGTATCAATTTGAGCGCACATCGACTTGTTTGGAAATCTAATCACATTGGAAATATCGACGCCCCGTCACCGCTCTCATATTTTGTTTTACGATTTCCTGGAGTCGCCCGCCGAGGAATTTCATTACCGCCGCGACAGATTTCCGGCGGACGCCTTCACGAAAATTTAATCTTTATAAAATGCGTGTATGTGCGCGCCATTGGGGGATGTGACAGTCATTGTGCGGCAATAAGGGCGTCGGTGGATGACTTCTCCAGAGCGCCCCCGCGCGAAACCGCGACCAAGAGGAGGTCTCTGTGTCTGGTACGGAACTGGTGCGTTATTTACTCCGTCACTTGCTCTTCATCAATCAGTGCCTGCCACCTGACACAATATGGCCGACCGCCAAGAAACAACTGTGCTATATATTAAAGTACCAACACCTAGAGTGTAGGTGTGCCATGCTTTCGAACCTTATAGACTATAGATAAAATTCACTAATTTTGTTAAATTATTTAAGTAGTTCAATAATTTTATCAATTGATGCCTTATTACTACACTTCACACAGTATTGGACCTAAAAGAACAATATTATCCATTTTAATCTTGAAACACTGATGAGAAAGATATCGGGCAGAAGTTTTTGGAGGAGGCCCAGACCCAAAACGACGAAGACGAAGTAGCTGACAAGTACATTAAAATATAAATTGTACAATTGCAGCCAACAATTTTCGTAGAGTCCCATCAACTGCATTATATCCCTATGTCGTGTGCGCCTTACATAATCGAATCGGAATTATTTATAAATTCATTAAACCCACCCTGGGGACAGATAAACGAGTTCCCGGCTAGTAGATCACCGGCATATGCTATTTAAAATAATTCAATTCGCATGATGCGTGGGGTGGCGCAGATTCGATAAAGGGATTAGTGTCAAATCAAATCGTATTAGACTGGGCTGCGATCCGAGTGCTACACGGGAGCGTCCGATAGCAGCCCCCCTCTCGATATTGGTTAACGCGGATTAAAACCAATGCCGAGGGCTCTTAACGTCGCCTAATTACCTGCTGATTAATCTGCTGCAATTCTTCCGTGAATTAAATCAAAATAATAATTGCGCCCCGCCCGTCACGGACCCCACCTGATGACGATTAACAAGATTTACAGCAGATTACAAAACTCCCCGCAGTAAATAATCGGGATAATGAATTGGACAGATCCCGCCGATGATAAACTACTGAATATGCGATCCCCATATCTCATCGGACAAACGAGCTTCACATGCGTTTTCTCTCATATTAATCGAAACGCTATCAAACACAACCGTTGCGTGAGCCACCAGTTCGATTTTCACCATCAGGGGCTGCCAGACTAAATCAAATTCATTATCGTAATGAAAAATGTTCATAAGTTTGAGCAGGATTTACGCCAAATGTATCAAGACTCGTTCAATCATTTCAATATATCTCTCATACCTTCAAAAATATTGATAAATTGCAAACTTATAAAAATAGATATTCAGATCGATCTTCGTGCCACATCAACTATGGAACGCAGAAAGAGATAAAGAAAATTTGTACAGGAATGCCAAATAATGGAAAATAATGACACTATATCTAAATAAGACAGAAACTGAACCAAGAAAAATAAAAATAAATCTTAAAATAAAAAAAAAATTACAAATTATCCTTTTTCGCAACGACATTTATTTCTCTAAATGTACATTTCAACCACTACGTGGTCATCTTCAGTAGACATTTGTACTAAATCTTAAAATGAAAAAAAAACAATTTATGAAAAATTGATCAAAAATATAATAAAAAGTAAATTATTGATCACTAAAATTAAATAGAAAAGAAGAAAATAAAAATGTTTGTAAACGCATATCTAAATGTTGAACCTGCTATTTGAGCAAAAGTGAGAATAAGAATCCAGCAAGAATAAACTGTATTAGATATATGAAAAGATATATCTGTAACAGATATCAAAAACTATAAAGATACAAAAAAACTTAATAATGCATGCCTGAGTCCGATTTGATTTTTTAAATTTTAGTTGCTTTGTCATTAAAAATCATGAATGTATTAATGTTGGGCCACCGTTGTTTTATAAACAACCGGTCTATTGATAATAACGATACTACGTCAAAATATAATTTATACCCATATAAAGTATCATACTAAACAACATCAAAAGCAATGTAAACGTTCTCTTGTATAAGCAAATTTTGTTTTTTTAAATTAATTTTGAAGCTGAATACTGGCGAAACCAAACTCATTTGTATATAGATAAGTTGTGTTAAAACGTCTTTTTTTTATCCCATTAATCTGTGGTTTAGCCATGTCCACATAATTTAGAGACACCCTGTATAGAACGAGATATGAGATAAAAATTAAATATTGTTAAATTAAAAGTTGACAGGTGGATTATTTTAAAGGAAAAGTAAATTTTATTGCTACGGTTGATCATCATATTTTAGGTTTGATCATTTTGTTGAATTTGTTGTACTTCTTTCATGTTTAAAAAAACTTTTATATTCTTATTTGCGACCAGTTTCAATCTTCATTGATCATCATCAGGCGAATTTGGCATATTGACATATTTCTTGATTGCAGTTTTGCCTGATGATGATCAATATAGATTGAAACCGGTCGCAAATAAGAATATATAAGTTTTTTTTAAACATTAAGGAAGTACAACAATTTCAACCAAATTATAATGAAAAGTAAATTGTTGATACAATTTGTTGATAGAAAGTAAATAGAAAACAAGAAAATAAAAATGTTTATAGACGCCATCTAAATGTTGAACCTGCTATTTGAGAAAAAGTCAAAAAACATTATTCAAAAAGTTCCATGTAGATATAGAAATTCAAAAATCTTAAATTGTGGAAAATAAAAGAAAAATACACATCTCTTTGACATTTATTTTAAACTAAATGTACATTTCGGTCACAATGCCATTCCAAGGACCATCTTCAGTAGCAGACCAGTACTCTCTTTAATATCTTTGTGAAAAAGATGTTCAGTATTTAATTTTCTTCGATACTTTCAAGAGCCCCACATCATCGGTGATCACTGTGATTTAAAAATTCTCTTTATTAGATCAACAAAGTCCGAAACGATTTCTAAAAATTTAATTAGTCTACGAAAATAAATAATTTTTAGTACTTTTATAGACAATTTTTTGCATCAATTCCTTAAAGTTGTAAACATTTTTATTAGTAGACGAATATAAATTATTCTTTATACCTACATACCTATATGGAGGAAATAAAAAAAAAAATCTAATATATTTGAATAAAAATTATGGGGATTTTTTTATTTATCAAGTCCATGACGTTAAAATAATTAGTAGTACTTGTACAAATATTTTAGAATAACTTAAAATATTATTGAGTTCTATTGAATGCGACTTACTTACATATCAGTAATTTTATAAAGATACCTTTTTTTAGTAATAAAAAGTTGAAAAACTTTGAGTTAGTAGACGAAGATGAATGATTTCTCGTAGAATATGCTTATAAGTCAAAAACTTTTGAATTGTAATATAATTTTGCTTATAAATCAAAAACTTTTAAATTGTAACATAATTTTACAGTAATTTTATGGTGCCATTTTTCATATTATAAGGTTTGGCTTTTTTTTAATTACAAAAACAAATTAGCCAAAACCTTTTTATTAATTCCATAAATTTAAAATGTACTAAAGATTTAATTACATACTTAATTAGTTTATGGAATATGTATAATAAGCTCAAGATCTCATATTGTTACATACATTTTAATGGGGATTATAATTTGTAGCTTAATAAAACTACAAATTATATTATATAGCTTTTTTAATTTACATTATTTTTTAATTTGCAGTGCATCCATTATTTATTTTTTTATTAATTCCATGTTTCCACAATGTTCCTAGTATTAAAAAATCTCAAAATCTCTTGCATGTTACAACAATTTCACTGTGATTTAATGACTTTACAATGTTTGACATTTTTTAAATTCAAACATGTTTGTGGCCAAAACTGTTTAAATTCTAAATTCTATGAATCCCATGAAAATCTAAAACTGATAATATGGCAGTCGATATTTTTTTTAACAGCTAAAACTTTCAGAAATAGTATTTTAAGTTATTAATAGTTCCTCTTTGGCATTATTTTTTAGTCCAAAATAAACGATTACGTTAAATTATTTTCTGTTCCCATATAATTAGAACTGAATTAAAAATCGCGTAATTTAGTTTTTTATCCTTTATAATAGGCTTTCGAAAATCTCTAGAGTGTATCCATTGCTATTATGCCTAGATGTATCATAAATTGATGTATCTTCAATTTGATAGAAAATATTTGAAGGTGTTTCTAACATTTCCAACATTTGTAATATGCCAGTTCATGCCAGATATAATTTTTCTGAACTAAATTGATCAGTCATTTTATTTTATGAACAGTCTTTTACGAAATTCTAAATTCTATGAATTCTATGAAAATCTAAAACTGCTAATGTGGCAGTCGATTTTTTTTAACCGCTAAAACTTTCAGAAATAGCATTTTAAGGTATTAATAGTTCCTCTTCGGCATTACTTTTTAGTCCAAAATAATGGATTAAGTTAAATTATGTTCTGTTCCAATAGCCTCGTTTACATTTGGAATGTTTGCTGGCGGAAAGTACTTGCTGCCAGTAAACTTACGATGTGTAAACAAGAAAAACGTCTTTCAAGAAAGAAATTATACAAGAAAGTAAGACATTTTTCTTGTTTACACATCGTAAGTTTACTGGCCAGAAGTACTATCCGCCAATAAACTTTCCAAATGTAAACGAGGCTTTTATAATTAAAACTGAATTCAATATTGTTTAATTGAGTTCCTTTTCCTCTTATATCAGGCTTTTGAAAATCTCTGGAGTGTATCCATTTCTATTATCCCGGGATTTAACATAAATTGATGTATCTTCAAATTTAATAACGGCAGAAAACTCTTGTATCCTTAAAATTTATCTGGATTCTCCTAAGATTCCAGCTAAGATTTCTTAGTTTGGAAAATATTTCAAGGTGTTTTTAACATTCCTAACATTTCTAATATGCTAGTCCATGCCAGATAATTTGTCACTTTTCCAATAAAGCCAGAACCCCATCCTCTCTCCTAACGAAATGAACAGAACAAATGCAAGTGCACCTCTCAGAGCGTCCTAACTTACTAAGGTGTGCTAGTGTCCTCAAAGTCCCTGAGTAATGTGGTTGCTTAGTCGAAAACACTTAATTTCTAAGGTATCAAAGGAAGAAATTTATGGTTTATGATAATAAATTATAAATGGAACACATTACTTTGTTAGTATCACATAAAATTATTTATTGATTTGTTACTAGTTTCGACTACTTAAGTATTTGTTACGTATCGATATATCGATTAAGTATCACTGTGTTTGATAATGATTACTTAACTAGTCGATTAACTAATCATTATCAAGCAGAGTGATACTTAATCAATATATCGATACGTAATAAATATTTAAGTAATCGAAACTAGTAACAAATCAATAAATAATTTTATGTGATACTAACAAAGTAATGTGAATTATTTATAATTAATAAAATGAACCGCGAAGTAAACGCCACCACCATTCAAAATATTATGGTTTATGATTTACTCCTGCAAGTTTAGGGTGCATTCTTATTAGTTTGAGGGTTTTATGGCTAAAGTGACAAATTATTTGGTGTTGACTTTAAGATCATGGTTGAAAATTTGTAATTAAACTTCGAAAGCTTTGATCATGATACTTTTCCTCGACCACCACTACCATTCAAAATATTATGGTTTATGATTTACTCCTGCAAGTTTATGGAGCATTCTCATTGGTTTGAGAGTTTTATGGGAAAAGTGACAAATTATTTGGTGTTGACTTTAACACAATGGTTGAAAATTTGGTATTAAACTTCGAAAGATCTGATCATGATAATTTTCCTCAACCACCACTACCATTCAAAATATTATGGTTTATGATTTACTCCTGCAAGTTTAGGGTGCATTCTCATTGGTTTGAGAGTTTTATGGGAAAAGTGACAAATTATTTGATGTTGACTTTAACATCATGGTTGAAAATTTGTAATTAAACTTCGAAAGCTCTGATCATGATACTTTTCCTCGCCCACCACCACCATTCAAAATATTATGGTTTATGATTTACGACTGCAAGTTTAAGGTGCATTCTTATTGGTTTGAAAGTTTTATGGGAAAAGTGACAAATTATTTGGTGTTGACTTTAACATCATGGTTGAAAGTTTGTAATTAAACTTCGAAAGCTCTGATCATGATACTTTTCCTCGACCACCACCACCATTCAAAATATTATGGTTTATGATTTACTCCTGCAAGTTTAGGGTGTATTCTCATTGGTTTGAGAGTTTTATGGGAAAAGTGACAAATTATTTGGTGTTGACTTTAACATCATGGTTGAAAATTTGTAATTAAACTTCGTAAGCTCTGATCATGATACTTTTCCTCGACTTAACGAGTTTATTTTAACTTTGTTAATTGTTAGTTACTAGTGTTAAGTAAAGTAATATATTCAGTAAAACAAAACGTGTACTTCTTTAATTACAATTTTCAATTGCTTTTGCAGCCGGTTTCGTCAAATTTATTGGTCATCATCTTTAAGATCACGGTTGAAAATTTGTAATTAAACTTCGAAAGCCCTGATCATGATACTATTCCTCGACTTAATGAGTTTATTTGAACTTTGTTAATTATTAGTTACTAATGTTAAGTAAAGTAATATATTCAGTAAAACAAAACGTGTAATTCTTTAATTAAAATTTTCAATTGATTTTGCAGCCTGTTTCGACCAGTTTATTATCATCTTTAACATCATGGTTGAAAATTTGTAATTAAACTTCGTAAGCTCTGATCATGATACTTTTCCTCGACTTAACGAGTTTATTTTAACTTAGTTAATTATTAGTTGCTAGTGTTAAGTAAAGTAATACATTCAGTAAAACAAAACGTGTAATTCTTTAATTAAAATTTTCAATTGCTTTTGCAGCCGGTTTCGACCAATTTATTATCATCTTAACGTGATGGTTGAAAATTTGTAATTAAACTTCAAAAGCTCTGATCAAATCAAACACGACAACTGACTTATCAGCACATTGTAGATTCATATTTAATTGATTTAAATATGAACACATATCAGTAAAACACATTAAATTGAAAAGTCATGAGTAGAGAAGCTAAGAGAGTCCGGGGTCAAAAGCTCCATAAGGATTACATGTGAGCTTAGCTTCTCTTAGCTTCTCTACTGTCAAGTTGCGACATCAATTAATTTAATAAATGTTTCAATGATTTTCTCGTTATGTAAAAAGGTATAATAACATCTGAACTCTCAACCAAATCTTTGCAGAACTTTATTCGACTTAATGAGTTTGTTTTATTAGTTAATTGTTAGTTACCAGTGTTAAAAGTGAAGCAAAATAGTTCTAGTACAATTCCCCGACTTAACGAGTTTTTTCTAACTTAGTTAATTGTTAGTTACTAGTAAGTAAAGCAAAATATTCAGTAAAAAAAACGTGTACTTCCTTAATTAAAATGTTCAATTGCTTTTGCAGCCGGTTTCGACCAATTTTTTCATCATCAGGCAAAATGGTCTAAAACAATGCACGGTTTTAGACAATTTTGCCTGATAATGAGCAATTAATTGGTCGGAACCGGTTATGAAAGGCAATTAATAATTTTAATTAAAGAAGTAGGTACACGTTTTTTTTACTGAATAATCTAAATACCTTAATATGAGTCAAATACAAGAAAAAGCAAAATAGTTCTACCACTCGATAAAGTACAATATAATAACTAAGTAGGGATATTTTCTATAAAATGTACATATAGAAAATGTTCTCGATTTTGTTAAATTTATTCTCATTGCTTGATTTGTATGGCACTGGTATATCGAAATCGTATATGAATGATCTGCATATGCGTTACTTTTTGGTGTGATCGATCTGCTGGGTCTGAACAAAATTATATAACTTTGGGATTAATGGGATATTCTCGCTATATTGCCGCTCCTCAATTACTTTCGCTAAGCGCACATGTGTACAACTGGGGCCCCGATATAATCATAAATTAATCGTCGTCGTTTAGCGACTACACGACCAAATATAATATGGATGAGAATGGCAAAATGTAGATGGTGCAAGTAATTGATCGGATGTGTGCCGCTGTGGAATGGCATTCGGTTCGAGGATATTAATATGAGGTGAGCTGCCACTAAATTGTAGCTACATTATACGTCATGCTGACGAACAGCATGCCCGAGTAATTAATTATTAGGTTTCAATCCGCCGCCATGACTGGACAGTTTGTGGGTTGCCGTGGAAACCCTGACAGCGGCTACACCTACCGGTTACCTGCCGTACCATCACCGACACCTACACAACTATAAATTATTAATGTGTCACATTCTTGCGCTGACACGCACATGACGGATAGTCGTTACTGTTGCTGCCTTTCCTCGCCGCCAATTAAACCGGATTACTGCAGAGACTGCACCTAGAGACCGCTGTGCAGACTAGCTACCAATTTAATTCGATATGAATAATCGAGTAATTTAGGGAATGAAGTGGTCCCAAAGGTGGCTTCTATAGGGGGGTGGCCCCAGAAAGTAACGGTGGATATTTACGCACGCACGCACCGCTCGGGGTGCGTATAGGTGTTAAACTGTGGGGCACATGGGGAAGTGTTATCTAATATTGCGTATGTAATCAATGCGAGATTAGCTGGGGTGTTCACTGGAGCTCATCGCTCTGTTATCTCTCGCATCACCCTGGAGATCCGTGAGTCCCTATATATTCCAGACGTGCGAAGACACACCGGATATTGATATTACTCCTCCCGCTGATACGCTTAGGATGTGTACTCGTGTTACTTTAAGGATAATAGCTGTCTAGATTATGCGTGTCCCGAAAAGGCGCACCAACGCGCGAGACGTCTTCACAAAAAAAAAATCAAAATTTAATTAAAAAAAGTACGAAGCCCGCCCTTTGCTCCTTTTTTCATTTCATATCTCGCCGGGGCGAAATTGCGGAATAAACAAATCAGCCTGGAATTTCATTACATTTTGAGTTTATTAGCTATCCCGCCCGCGTGTTTTTTATTGACGAAATAATTAAAATATGTTTAATTATGCAGCGGAACTGTTCTCGGTTCAATTAACTTTCGTTCCATGTTGTTTGCGCAATCTAACACAAATGAATATAAATACGGGACTGTTTTACACATTTTTAACAAATTTAATCCAATAATACGAACACATATTTCATGAACTCCTATATCAAATACGCAGGTTAACTAATTTTACCACAATATTCGAAATCGAATGTTTAGATATGTTGTAAAAAAACAATATATTAACAGCGAAACCCCTATGTTCATATTCATGTTATGCTTAAGATTAAGATTTAAAGCAAAATTAAATGATAATGATTTTTTTTCTAATCGCATTTATTTCCAAAATATAGAAGCTTAAAGTTCTACTTAGCAAATCAGTTTTCTTATTAACATTTCTACTAGAGTAGACTTGGAAATCTGATATTTTGCGACGAGTCAATACACATATTCACAAATAATTATTTGCTTCATTTTTTCGAAGTTCAAAACGTATACCTTTCTTATGACAATAAAGCTAATTTACCAAAAAATGGTATATGGTTAAAAAAAACCCTAACATCCAAGTTTGTATGTAGCAATAACCATAGAAGAACCCCTGTTTCCACGGCACTTCGAACAACATAAAAAAAACCTGTGTTTACTCAGATGATTGTAATTATTTGAGAATATGTGTATTGATAGTGGGTGATTCGTCGCAAAATAACAGATTTCCAACTCTACTCTCATAGAAATGTTAATTAGAAAACTGATTTGGTGAAGTTACACTGTACGGTCCTATATTTTGGAAACAAAAGCGATTAGAGAAACAAATTATTAACATTTTCATTTAATTTTGCCTTTCTTAGCATGCTCCTAGATTTATGCCACGAAGTTGTGGGACACCTTGTAGATTTATCTATAAAATAATCGGTTGGAGCTTGTGAAATATTAACACTTAAAGAAAAATAACAAATTATCCTTTTTCACAACGACGTTTATTTCTTTAAATGTACATTTCAACCACTACGTGGTCATCTTCAGTAGACATTTGTACTGATTTGAAAACAAGACAAAACACATTATATAACCCTATATTGTTAAAAGAGGGTTATATAATGTGTTTTGTCTTGTTTTCTCCTCAGTACAAATATCTACTGAAGATGACCATGTAGTGGTTGAAATGTACATTTAGAGAAATAAATGTCGTTGTGGAAAAGGATAATTTGTTATTTTTATTTAAGATTTATCTATGATTACTAGAATTAGCTAGGTTCAAATTTTGGCATATATACATAGCTACGTTTAGTAGCTACGTTTAGTACGTTTAGTAGCTATGTTTAGTAGCAAATTTAGGCATATATACAGGATGTAACAAAAATCATGTACGAAACTTTACCTGAGGCTTCGTGCCCGTGTGTATAAACATATTCCTAGATTCAGGTATTTCGCGTTTATTCACCACTTTTTTTTTATTTTACTTTCTTCCGATTTTAATAAACCTGCATCTAGACTCTCCCTATGGATTGCAACACCTTGACGTGGTGGGAGAGCTTAAGTGCTTGTCATTAATACGCGGCACAAACTAAGAAGCAATCCTTTGCGCACTGTAGCAATTCGAAATCGCAATTATTGTAAAATAACATTGATTACGATTGCAATTGATTCCAATGCATTTGCATTGAAACCATCATATTTACATTCACTTAGCCATAAATCTTAGCTCAAATTTGCCAATTTGTTTAATTATTTCTCAGGAGCACCCAGAAAAGTTTCGTAAATGATTTTTGTTACGCCCTGTATATATTGCAAAACATTATATACGGAGTTAAACATAACATTGTTCGTGATGAGATTCGAACGAGTAAAAATGAAACAGTTGGTTGAGTTGCACTGATTTTTATAGATTTCTCTACAAATGTTTCGGCCTCACGATCATTTTCAAGAGTTATACAAAAACTCTTGCTTTTGTATAACTCTTGAAAATGGTCGTGAGTCCGAAATAATACTGCGGAATTTTTAAATATTTCTCTACAAATGATTCGACCTCACGATCATTTTCAAGAGTTATACAAAAACAAGAGTTTTTGTATAACTCTTGAAAGTGGTCGTGAAGCCGAAACAACTGTAGAGAAATCTATAGAAATCAGTGTTTTTGTATATCTCTTGAAAATGGTCGTGAGTCCCAAACAATTTTAGAGAAATCTATAAAAATCAGTGAAACTCGACCAAGTGTTTTATTTTTCCTTCAATAAAATATAGATGATGATTGGTTTACTTAAAAAACCAGCACACTTAAATAATTGAAGCAATAATTTAATTATTGTAATATATGAATTAGGCAACGTTGTTAGAAATCTGACATTTTTTTTTTTGTCACTGTCAGATCATTTTTGTTAGTGTCCATGTGTAAAACTTTATAAAATGAAACCACAGCCTTCTTAGTTAAAAATAAAAATGGAATAGAGTGTACGAGTATAATAATGAATTTGGTCACTAGGTTACCATAATATGCATTTGATACAAAATAAATAACTGAAGACAAGTAGATTTTTTAGTATTTAAATAATCCTTCACGCGTTCATTAAAACCCCACATACAATGCAACAAATTAATATTTTTCGATATTTAACGTCCTGCGATGTAAATTATAAAATTTTATTCAATATATTTTGAGAGCTGCCAATCATGTCCAGATTTTTTTTTTTTTATGATGAAACATTATGAACATATGAAACACATTTTATGAACATTGATGACGCCAATTGTAAATAAATACACCGTATTGCTTTAATTGTATAATGTATTACTAAACAACTTTCAAATCCTAGTTTCGAGTTGAATTGTTATCATTCAAATTGAAGATTACGAAGTTTCTGAATTGAAATTTTAAAACATAGAAGCTTCAAACTTGAAACTTAGAGACCTAAAAGTATCAAGCTTAAAATGTCAAGACTGGAAGCTTCAAACTTAAAATTTTAGAATGTGGAAGCTTTATACCATCATCAAATTGTAAGACCTACCTATTGTAAGACCTAAAAAAAACAGTACATTTATAGTTGAGTCCTAAGAGTTATAAACTATAAATGTAACTGCTACTGCTACAGTTATGTTTTAGAAATAACGCAAGTTTAGGGGTAAAACTACTAAAACTAAAATGTTTAAGCTTAAAACAAGCCTAAAATGTTCGAGCTAAAAAGATAATTTGTTAGATATTGACACCATTTTATCAACCCAGATTTAAAGTAAGCTAGGGAAGACGTCGAATAAGGTAGAATGCCAATCGATAATTATTCAGAATACAGCAATAAAAGAATCCATAAATTAGAAGACAAGTGCAAGATACATAAAGAAAATTAATGCAGCAAATGGAAGTGAATTGAAAATGGAAAATAAATAAAAGCAAGAAGAGGAAGGAAATAAAGATAGTAAGGGAAAAAAATCTTAAATAAATATCAACCGTAATTCTGAATTTGTGTTTCGGTTATGTATAAAGTGAACTTTCTCGACAAAAATGCCCTAAAATTTGATTGGTGCAGTTGTAAGAAGTGGCTGCATGAAACCTGCACTACTCTTGAAAGTACTTCGATAATTGTTCAGAATTCAGCGATAAAAGAAGCACCATAAATTAGATGACAAGTGCAAGAAACAGGAAGAACATTAATTAAGCTAATGGAAGATAAATAAAAGGAAGAAAAGGAAGGAAAGAAAGATAGTAAGAGAATTAAAAAAATCAGATAATATCTACAGTGATTGTGAATGTATTTGAGTTGTGTATATAGAGAACTTTCTCTACAAAAATGCCCCAATATTAGATTGGTCCATTTGTAAGAAGTGGGCTGCATGAAACCTGCACTACTCTTGAAAGTTCAAGCGAGTGTGGCAAATATCTACAGATACCTAGGAATACACAAAAATTAAAAATTATATGTATTCACAAATTATGGATTTATATGTTTTTGCATCAAACCTCTAAATTTAGATGTGTAGTTAATGACACATTCTACATAGATTTTGACACATTCTACACATTAAAATTGATTTTATTGTCATTATGTGATATTATGATGGAAGTTTGGTAAAATTCTTTTTCACAACTTAAAGTACTATTGACATTTTAGATTTAAAGTAGTGTGCCTAAATATTGAAGACAAATTGGGATATGTCTTAAAAAAAATACGGTGTTTAAGATGAATAATCGCAAACTAAATAGTACTTTATCGTTTTTTGAGAAAATTGGGAAAAAAATGAGAAAATGTTACACAACTTTTGGATTGCGCCTTGTCTAATAAATCTGAGATTTTTTTATTATCAGCCTTATGACCAAAGAACTTTTTTTCTTATATTTGCCTAAAATTAGCATTTGCTGTACCCTTGTTACAGCAGAATCTTCTATAATACATTATTAAATGCTAGCAATTAAGATTGATTGAAACATAGTTCTAGTTAAAATATCCGATTTCCAGTACTGTCTAAAAATATTATAAATTGTTTATTGTTGTTGTTATTTGAAGATGCGTTTGCTGTCGTAGAGCTTATCTATATAGCAAGGTCACTTCTAAAGTTGGCAGACCTACATTTGGCAAAAGAATCAAGTATGTCTAGTTGTGAAATAGTTTTATCGTCTGTAGATTCTTCATTAATTCCAATTTATTCACAGCTGATTTAAAACTCAACCATTTTACATAGTTTGCAACAACCAATATGAAAGAATTCACAAAAAAAGCCAGATACATCTATTTTGATTGTCACAATTTCAATAATTCTCTAAGAATTCCCACTCTAGAAAATTTATTATTGATAATAGATGTAATGAAATCGCAATAGTAGCCGAAAATGTGGAAATTCTATGCAACTTATTCATTCATTTCAAGTTTTGGTAGCAAAGTTTCCCAATCAATTCCAAGAAAACCAATCACAAAAAAAGCCAGATACATCTATTTTGATTGTCACAATTTCAATAATTCTCTAACAATTCTCACTCTAGAAAATTTATTATTGATAATAGATGTAATGAAATCGCAATAGTTGCCGAAAATGCATTAAATATTTCAGGAAAATCAATAAACGTTGAGAACATTCAATAAAAACATATCTGGAAATTCTATGAGATTTCATGAAAGTTTGTATAGACAAAGTATAGCAAATATTTCCATAATAAGCAAAAAAGTAAATTTCGCGACAGTTCTAGGAAACTAAATCATATTTAGATAGATATTTCCAGGAAATTCAATAGAAGTTCAGAAAATTCAATAAACAAATCTGGAAATTCAATGCAACTTCTTCATTCATTTCAAGTTTTGGTAGCAAAGTTTGCCAATCAATTCCAAGAAAACCAATCACAAAAAAAAACAAATACATCTATTTTGATTGTCACAATTTCAATAATTCTCTAACAATTCTCACTCTAGAAAATTTATTATTGATAATAGATGTAATGAAATCGCAATATTAGCCGAATATGTGGAAATTCTATGCAACTTCTTCATTCATTTCAAGTTTTGGTAGGCAAAGTTTGCCGAACAATTCCAAGAAAACCAATCACAAAAAAAACCAGATACATCTATTTTTATTGTCACAATTTCAATAATTCTCTAACAATTCCCACTCTAGAAAATTTATTATTGATACAATACAATACAATCCTTTATTTGACACGCAAGCGTGTGAAGTCATACATGGAAATACAGAATCAAGAGTGATTGACTGAGCTTTTGATAATAGATGAAATCGCAATAGTTGCCGAAAATGCAATGAATATTTCAGGAAATTCAATAAACGTTGAGAACATTCAATAAACATATCTGTAAATTCTATGAAATTTCATAAAAGTTTGTGTAAACAAAGTATAGCAAATATTTCCATAAAAAGCAAAAAAGCAAATTTCGCGCCAGTTCAAGGAAACTAAATCATATTTAGATAGATATATCCAGGAAATTCAATAGAAGTCCAGAAAATTCAATAAACAAATCAGGAAATTCTATGCAACTTGATTCATTTCAAGTTTTGGTAGGCAATGTTTGCCAAACAATTCCAAGAAAGTTTGTGCAGACAAAGTATAGCAAATACTTCCATAAAAAGTAAAAAAGCAAATTTCGCGACAGTTCTAGGAAACTAAATCATATTAAGATAGATATTTCCAGGAAATTCAATAGAAGTCCAGAAAATTTAATAAACAAATCTGGAAATTCTATGCAACTTGATTCATTTCAAGTTTTGGTAGGCAAAGTTTGCCAAACAATTCCAAGAAAACCAATTTTCGAAACTTATCACAGACAAATACTTATACAGGGTGTGTATAAATTAGCGAAAGAACTACACGAGGTCATAAAATGAGTCAAGAATCTTAGCAGCAAAATCTTGTACTATTTTGAATCTGCACGAGGGCCTCAAAGTTTTAACATAGAGACGTCTAATAAGCATTATCTGCTTATTAGTTTCATAAAACGTACACCTGGCAATGATGAACTTCGCTTATGTCAGTGTCTTGTTAGTTCCAATTTTCGTTTTCATTTTTCTTTCTTTTTCCAACCTTTTGTTATTTAGATTTTCGACTCGAAACTTTATGACCAACATCGCCACGTGTAGTTCTTTCGCAAGTTTACACAAACCCTGTATAGATAGTTAATTAATTGGCAATGATATTTAATTATATTTACACAGGTTAAAAGAAATTAAGATTATACTACAAATATTTTTAATGAAAGTCTACAGTCTGTTTGATTTATTGTGACACAGCAAATATTTTAGTTATTAGTACAGATAGAAAAACAAGTTGAAGAAAAAAGTTTTAGTACTTTTTGTCAAATCAAACAAACTATGTATTATATTTACACAGGTTAAAAGTAATTGATATAATATCTATGGAATTTCATTAATTTCATTTTTTTTAAATGAAAATCATAATTTCATATATAAAATTTCATCTGAATGCAAATTTCTAAAATTTCACCCAAAATAGAAAACCCATCTTTCGCCCCAGTACTACCGAATTCATTATCAATTATTAATACTCTTAAAAGTAAAACGGTTTCATAAAACTTGTACCAGTTCCAAAATTTCTAGAAAATTTTAAGGAAGTTTCTCGAAAATTTCCAGGAAATTTAATGAAATTTTAGAAAATTCTATAAAGAATTCTTAAAATTCTATAAAACGTTATTTACTATAATAATACCAATAGCTCCTCGATGTGAATATTAGAGGAGAAAGAAAAAATAGCGCTAATGCCCATAATAATAAGTCTTTGTTATCCTTTGATCCATTTGGATATTACAGAGTCAATATTACTACATAAATATATGCATACATAATTGTACTGTGTTGATGCATTGTCAGAATTATATACATATAGGAATGATAATGGTGTTAACTTCACAAACATCCATCAGAATAGCAAAACCTATACGAAGGCAGACTGTCATTCACATAGGTATTCATTTACATTTACATTATAGTTGGCTCGAGTATTCATAGATCGTCTTGCGCTCACTCTAACGAAAAAAGAAAAACTAAAAACAATTGAAAACAATTACCGCCATTGATCTATTTTTAGATATCAAAATGTGCATTTTATGTCAAACAAAATTATTCTCCTGTTAGTGTTTTAACATGCCTTTGTAATCTAAATTGATATTTAACTGATCATTAAATTTGCTTATGAAGTGGTTAATCGAAGATTATTTTTGGTTTGCAATACCATTTTTGGTTGATAATGTTAGAATAGTACGGTGCAGGCATTTCAGAAACGCAATATTTTCACTGACTTATTAGGTATCGACGTAATCATAACAGATTATAAATTTCACACACTCGCACGTCATCGCATGATATATGGAATCTGTTCCCCGCGGCGATCCGTAATTTTTTATAATGCTAGGCATTAGCGAGCAGGCGATAATTACGGACCAATATAGTAATGACAAACCGTCGCATAATATATCATGCGGACGATGAAGAGGGCACCCCTGGTGCGCAGGTACACGGTAGGCCAGCGAGGGTGATGTTTAATTACTGCGCGGCCCAGGAATTCCAATATCCAAGGCCCTCGTCAGCAGCCAATATTGAAGGCATCAAACTATAACCTCACCTGCTGCAAGGCCTTTATGTGCGTCCGATCGACAATGTAATCGGCCCGATTTTGAATTTTAATTTAAATACTGCAGGCGGCGAAGCTTGAAACTGCAATGCTGAAATCAAGCCTGCATATGTGACACGCGATTCACTTCTGTTTATAAAAAAATACTGGGAATTATTCAACAGCTGACTGCAATTTGTGTCAAGAATTCTCTTACAAACACATCTATCGTAATTACCAACGCAATCCCTATTAGTTTCAGCTTCAAAACTTGTTTACTTGAAGCAGTTAGTTGAAAGATGAAAGTTCAATCAAATTACAAATTCCTCGATCCAAATTTCAAACTCCAAATCACAATTCCAAATTACAAAATCCTCCATTTAACAATAACAATAGCGTTTTTTACCTAATTTTTTCATTGTTTAATCACTTTCCAGTATTATCACCATCATTAATTACACGACGTAGTACATACTACTTGCATTATTCATTGATTGGATTATCTAGAAAACGAATGAAAAGAATTACCAAGCTTGTGGATCGTAGACGTCTCGGCAGGATTATATATATAGAACAATGGCGAGAAGTGGTGTGTCTTAGCGTTAAAAGAATGTCGTCCAAGTGTTTCCGGTCGCAGTTGTGCGTTCCCAGGCGCACAAAAGACGCTCGACCCCAAATCAAATTATCTAATTCAGTATATTGGCCATCAGTGCGGTTGCGGGATTCGTTTAATCTACTATCGCGGTCATCACAGATGATACCATGAGTGCTGCCCTCATGATCACAATACGCCGACATAAAACATCGGCGGCGTTTTTAATAAGCTTCGGCGTGTTGCGCAGCACGTTAAGGCTGCGACGCCTGCGACTAATCAATAAGCGTGCATTCGATTCTCACCCTGGGAAATATTAAGATTGATATTGCAAACTAATTTGAAGATTGAAAATATTTAAATACACGTAGAAATGATTGACGCCAGAAAGCGATCTGAACGCAACCTCCCCAATACTTGCACTATGGTTAAGGTATATCGTTCGTCAATGTGTATTTTCAAAAAATTGATTACCACAAAGCAAATTCAAATGATAAATGGAGACGATTCGCGTGTTTTTGCGTACAAATAAAAAAAATGATATTTTCGAAAACCAAAACTATATACAGGGTGTGTATACAGGGCGGTCACTTTTAAGACTCCCACCATTAGGTGGTAAATATATACAGAGTTGGTCAAATGGGATAAAAGTTTCTCAATTTTGTGCCTTTCAATATACTGAAACGAAATCGTGGATATCTTGCACAGTTCCTGAAATATCGCTGAAAAACTGAAAAAGTACACTTTCCTTTTCCTTTTATAACTTCTTTACTTTTGAAGGAAATTTTACGAAACTTGGCACTCTTACATTTTTCGACGTGAGCCCAATATTTTCTGCGCCAACTAGATGCCAAAATTTCATAGTTAACTTTAGATTTTCTTACGTCCGCAATATTCGATTTTAATGGCATTCAAAAGAGCGAAAAATTCCGATTTCAATGGTGTATAACACTTGGGTAATCAAGTTGATTGATTTTTAGGGCAGTCCACAGCAGTTTGATTTTTGCAACTAATTTTTAAATTATCGATTTTTGGTGGTAAATAATATCAGATTACCCATGTGTAATACGTGTTTGAAATTGGAATTTTTCGCTCTTTTGAATGCTATTAAAATCCAATATTGCGGCCATAAGAAAATCAAAAGTTGACTATGAAAATTTGGGCATCTAGTTGGCGAAAAAAATGTTTGGCACTGTCATCAGAAAACTGACATCGAAAAATGTAAGCGTGCCAAGTTTCGTAAAATTTCCTTCAAAAGTAAAAAAGGTGTAAGAGGAAAATGAAATTGTACTTTTTCAGTTTTTCAGCGATATTTCAGGAACTATGCAAGATATCCCAAATTTCGTTTCAGTATATCGAAAGGTACAAAAATAAGAAACTTTTATCCGAATTTGACCAACTCTGTATGTATTTCCGTTTAATAGATTCTATTGGTGGGCGTCGTAAAAGTGACCACCCTGTATAGAGTATGTGGTAAACTTTGTAAGTTTAATATTACTGCATCTTACTGTGCACTTACTTACTGTGTATTAAAAAAAAATTGATTACCACGAAGCAAATGCAAATGATAAATGGAGACGATTCGCGTGTTTTTGGGTACAAATAAAAAAATGATATTTTCGAGAATCACACATTGGATAATAATCAAATTTAGTAAATTTGATGCCAACATATCAGTCAATATGAAGGCTCGATTGCATTGATATTCATACGCTAGCTTTTGAGATATCACTCATAAAGTCGCATGAGTATTTAAAAATATCACTGGGAAACAGTTGATCACACTAAAAACCAAATATCTCAAAAATCACACATTGGTTATCAATGCAATTCATTACATTTGAGACTAATATATCGCTTATTATCAGTAATAAATTGTGTTAACATTGATACGCTAGTTTTTGTGATGATCAAAAAATTAAATATGAATGTTTAAGAATATCACTGAATAACACTGAAAAAAATATGCTCACAGTAAAAAGCACATACCTAAAGAATCAAACATTTGATATTAATCAAATTGAGTAAATTAGATGCCAACATATCAGTCAATACGAATGGTCGATTGCATTGATATTCATACGCTAGCCTTTGAGATATCACTCATAAAGTCGCATGAGTATTTAAAAATATCACTGGAAAACAGTTGATCACACTAAAAACTAAATATCTCAAAAATCACGCATTGGTTATCAATAAAATTCATTACATTTAAGACTAATATACTGCTTATTATTAATAATAAATTGTGTTAACATTAATTCGCTAGTTTTTGAGATATCATAAAAAAAGTAAATATGAATGTTAAAGAATATCAATGAATAACACTGAAAAACACATGTTCATAGTAAAAAGTACATATCTCAAAAATCACACATTGGATATTAATCAAATTTAGTAAATTAGATGCCAACATATCAGTCAATATGAAGGCTCGATTGCATTGATATTCATACGCTAGCTTTTGAGATATCACTCATAAAATCGCATGAGTATTTAAAAATATCACTGAAAAACAGTTGGTCACACTAAAAACCAAATATCTCAAAAATCACACATTGATGATCACAACCAAAACTATATACAGGGTGTGTATATAGTTCACATAGTGAACTATGTAAGTTTAATATGAGTGCATTTTACTGTGCACAATTTCTATTAAAAAATGTTGCATCTCGATTTTAGTCAATTTAATATATATATAATCGATCTTTATTGGGCTATCGATCAATTTAATATTTTATTGGTTTTATTTAAAATGTGTTATTTAACTTACTACATCCACGTATTGTTTTATTTTTTAACAATTTAATCATTGCGATTATACAGGGTGAGTTTTTTTTTCATTTTAAGCATTCCGATCTCGGAAACCATAATTCGGTTAAATGAGGAAAGAGTCGTCGTTTTAAGAAATTATGCAAGATATGCTTTTGTTTTCTGAAAGAAAGACCACAGTTTTTCAGTTATAATACAAACTTTTTTTTAAACGCAGTCATAGTTGACTTTGAAATTTTTAAAAAGGACACATTTTTCTCTTTATAGCGATACAAGGTTTGCTGTACTTACGTTGATAAATAAAGCCATCTTCGAAAATTAACTTTATGAAAATTATTACTTACTTTGACAATTAAACACGATACAGAACTATTTGTATTATTGAGAGTAGCAACAATAGAGTTAAAATATTTTATTTAACTTACTATATCCACGTATTGTATTATTTTGTAACAATTTAATCATTGTAATTATACAGGGTGAGTTTTTTTCCCTTTAAGCATTGGGATCTCGTAAACCATAAGCCATAGAGATTCGATTAGATGAGGAAAGAATTGTCGTTTTAAGAGATTATGCAAAATGTTCTTTTGTTTTTTGAAAACAGACCACATTTTTTCAGTTATAATACAAACTTTATTATTTTAAGGCAGTCATAGTTGACTTTCAAATTTTTGAAAAGGACAATTTTTTCTCTGTGTAGCGATACAAGGTTTGCTATACTTACATTGATAAATAAAGCCATCTTCGAAAATTAACTTTATGAAAATTATTACTTTGTCAAATAAACACGATACAGAACTATTTGTATTATTGAGAGTGGCAAAACAGAGTTTGGCATGAACAAAAGTTTTGTTTCCTCTTACTTCGAGAATTCTATTATATTTTTAATTCTAATTATAGTAAATTCTGTTCAAATTATACAACGAAAATTCTTGCCTCTCATTTATTTATGATAGTAAGTAAGCAAACCTTATATCGTTATAAAGAGAAAATATTGTCCTTTTTAAAAATGTCAATGCCAACTATGACTGCCAATAAAAAAAAAGAAGTTAGTATTATAACTCAAAATCCATGTTTTTTTTTTCAAAAAACAAAAGCATGTCTTCCGTAAGGTCTTAAAATGACAATGGTTTCCTCATTTAACAGAATATCTATGTTTTATGGTTTCCGAGATCCCATTGCTTAAAATGAAAAACTCACCCTGTATATTTCTATAAGTATTCCTTAAATTTATTATATCTATTGTTATTTAATCATCAATATCAATAATCATCATGATTGATTACAATGTATTTCTATGTTATTCTATTGGTTTAGCCTCACGTTCAGGTTCCAAAAATGCTATGTTATACAGGGTGTTCCTTAATGACATGCTAATAGTTAAGGATGTAATTCCTCCGGTCATTTTATGAAGAAAATTTCATATGAACGTATATCCGCAACTACTATACTACTATATTAATTTAAATAAAATTATCAACAAAATTTCTAAATAACTATAAAATTAACTAATAAATATCATCACCGTATGTATTTATTCTTTACAACATACCTATAATTCTGTCTTCAGATTTGTTTGATATAATAATAATTTTAAAAAATACATACAGGTATATCTCTGTGTATATTACTGTGTGTTTGCTCGTCATTCAACGTTTGTTTAATAAAATAAATCAAAATAAGCCTCCCTTAGTGAGTAAAGCACTATGTAGTGTACTTCGCACGAATCATCCCCAATCGATACGCACATTTATGAAACACAACCTGGTCGCAATTTTTGGTGGACAGTACGAATCGGGGGCGAAACTCGAGAAGAGCCCTTGCGGTGGTCACCGCAGACGGTGATGGACCGTGTCATAGGACACTGTGTGGGTCAATTCACACCCTAATGACGGCCACGTCCCTCTCATGTTACACTGTCACCACAAGACATTTGTCTTCGCGGCTATTAGGAAGTGATAGATTTCCTTGTTTGTTTTCATTTGTGACTTTATGGAGGGCCGTTTACATGTAAATATGTCTGAACTAATAAACAAGCCAATCACTTATCAGAATGAAGAAAGTGCAGACAGGAAATTCGGATGTAGACAGCTGATGACTTTTCTACACACACCGTTTATGTTTGTAGGTATACGTAATACTTATTTATGATACATAAATATCAAATAAAGTACTGATTGTAGTGCTCCTAAAGTAGTGATTTTTGGTACGCGAGTGCTAAAATGCATCATACAAAGTTTTTTCTGTTGAAAAACAAACAAAAATAGAGCAACCCATTATATTGATATATAGATTTTTTTGCATTTTTTTTTATCAAACTATTTGGCAATTCTTAAAATCGTAATATAACGTTGTATACTATTGAAAATTATCATCATTTAATAAAAATGCCCAAGTTTAAACTTAAAAAAAAAATCGTTGCAATTGCAAAAACAAAAGCTATCGAAATATATAAATAACAAACATGACGCACATGAGAAAAAAAAACAAATTTGACAATAAAACAAAATCGAATCAATGAAAGAAATTTTTGCAAATTTTTCTATCAAACTTTTTCGCAATTATTAAAATCTTAATAAAACGTTGTATACTATTGAAAATCTTTTAATGCAAATGCTGTTTGACAAATTCGTTCGTAATATTTGTAATACAGTAGAAAATATAACTTTAAAAAAATTCTTTGCAATAGGAAAAACAAAAGCTATCGAAATGTATAAATAACAAACATGACGCCCATGAGAAAAAAACAAATTTGATAAGAAAACAAAATCGGAGCGACGAAAGAAACACTAAGCACTTTATCGAACGTGGAAGAAAAAGTTGCAGTGAAAAGGTATTTTCGGAATTTCAAAGTTGCAGGTTTCAAGTTGCTAGTTTTCCAACATTGTACAGAAAAATGCATACTTTTATAGTGGGATCAACCCGAGGACGTCTGTTAAGATTGGAACCTTCTTAACTTGGTTGGTCAGAGAATCGATCTAAATCCTATTTGTAAAGTCATCAATTCAATTCAAACCTTTCATCGATATTTGTATCACTGTTATAAACGCCTGACATAAAATTCATCGGCGATTATTATAATTACCACTGCATTAACCATAAAGCGTTCGTCCCACCCTTTTTACACCACACCCCTCCGCACACCCCGCAACCTCTTCCCCGAAGGCTGGTGTCATCAAACGTACATTTTTCAGATTATAAAAACATTAAGAGCGGCTCCCGCTGTTCGGCAATCAGAAAACCATTAGAGCAGCGCGCGGATCGGGAGTGGACGGCCCTGACCGATCGGGGCTATATGTGATGAATAAACCATATAGAATATTATGACCACTGCCCACCCTATAATGCCACTCTAAATCTCATATTCATAACAGCGGCTGCATTTTTATTAGCGATTGTGCGGCTCTGCCCCCGTTCCTCCGCCCCCCACCTCCCTGTATAGGCCGTCGAAGTCCCGCAGATTATTGCGATGACCCAGCGCTTTGATTTCTGTTTTTTATGCGTCTAGTTTGTGTTTTCATCCGCAAAGGACGAATTAATGATTCTTCGTGGTTGTTGTCCTTCAAAGGCATTCAAAATTTTGGATGATAAACTATATTCGCAATTTATAATAATAATAATAGAAAGAAAAAACATCATCAATAGAAAATTAAGTTTTCTTGGTATGACAGAAAAATTACAAATTCTGTTGGGAGTTCAGTTGAGTTGGAATTCTTTGGATAATTTCAGGAATGGGTGAAAATTATTAGGAGTTTAGGTTTAGCTAGATTTTGCTGGATGTTTATCACTCCAGAGTTTTTATGTTTTAGGTCTTTAATGACAGATTTTACCACATTTTAAAAATTGTTTGTACTAGCCGGAGCTAACGTAAATTGGCTAGATTTATGGTAGTTTATATATGCTAGACTGCGCTCTTCGACTGTGGTAAAATGAATGGTGAAACCTTCACTCACTTCGACAGGTTCAGATATAAATATATTGTTTAAATTATGTTCGATTTGGCTTTTTTGTTTTGTTTGGTGTCGTTTCTAACATAATTCCATACTATTTGCTACTTATTAGGGGATTTTTCTATAGCTTGTACAACTGTACATTTTCTTTGTGTTTACAATTTTTGTTTTATGTTCTTTCTTTCGGGATTGTATCGTTCCATTAATTGAAAGTCGCCAGTGTTTTTGGCCTACCAAAATACATGTTTCAGCCTCACACTTGATGCAACAATCTCTGGAGTTACCAAATTTTATTTATTTTTTTGCTGGCTGATATAAGCGGATATCACACAACGATTCATGAAATTAGTACAGTGATAATGTTATCAAACATGTTATCTATCTTGGGTTCTGATTCGATCATATGGTCAAAATTTATTTTAATTAGGTAATATTTGTGGCAATCGAGATTACTTTGTAAAGTTTTCCTGCGTGGTTTAGAATCATTTGGTTTACTTACGTTTTGTTTTACATTTGGCACATACATCTCGTGTATTAGAGACAGGTGATCTCCCATATTTGGTTGAACAACTGTGGTATCACCCGGCAGATTCCAGCATTTTTTGCGATGTTGTCAAGTTTTGATTCTGATTTTACGCCATTTGCGTTAAGTTGCATTCTAGTCGGTTCTATCGACGTGCACTGAAGGTTAAAATTTAGAAACATATCCACAAGCAGTTTTTATGCATAGAATTCTGTAAGAGATCGATATTGAAATCTCAACATAAGTATACATTATTTGTAATTTTGAAACAGCATGTCAATACATCCTGGGGTTTATTAAAGAATATTTCATAACTCCCGTTGGGTTTCGGGAAGTGATATACATATTGTAATATTCTTATTGTAGTAAATTGTCATGCCAATTGCCCTATGTGATAAAAAGTATGTCATTTCATTTAAAACAATTGAAATAAGTTTAATTTAAGTGGGCACTTAGCTAATGACATTTTTGTGACTAATTGTAAAAATTGTCATCTGCGAAATATATCAGTCCTATTGATATCTTTCAGGTACTATTCTAGTTACATTTTCCGTTTTTATCTTATTTGTTAGAGAAATTGAAGTCATTTTTAATAACGTCTTTTTGAGATCAACATCTTAGAATTTAAAATTTATCTCAGAAAGTGAACAGAATAGGCGAACACACATTTTTACAAAAAATGTTTCAATTTAAACGGGGAAGCCAGAAACATAATAATATACAGGGTCAGTTTTTTCGGATGTTTAGTATGGGGATCTCGGAAACTAGCATAGATAGAGGAACGATTAAATGGGGAAATAATTGCAGTTTTACGAGTTCAAGTTCATGAGCTTTTTGTTTTTTTTTTTTGGAAAAATTGCATGGCTAACTAGATATCTCGAAAAATATATTTTTTGCCCCAAGACTGGACTAGATAAATCAAAACCAGAAAGCTATCGACCTATTACACTACTCCCAGTTTTGGGGAAAAACCTGGAGAAAATAATGCAGAACAGGATATGGAACCTCATAGAAGAAAAGATACCCAAATACCAATTCGGGTTCAAACCCGGACTGTCGACCATACACCCCCTTTACATTCTGACGAACAACATACAGACGACGTACTTACAAAACAGACATACCGCAGCACTATTCCTGGACATAAAAAAGGCTTTTGACACTGTATGGCACACAGGACTACTATACAAAATGCATACCCTACAAATACCTAGATCCCTCATCCTATTCATCCACAGCTTCCTGACAGACAGACAACTACGGATAAGAACAAACAATTCATACTCAAGATCATTTTCGCCAGAACAAGGTTTGCCACAGGGTTCTCCTCTCTCGCCCCTCCTGTACAACATATATTGCCATGACATATTAGGAACAGACAACAGGCAGACAGACTTAGAACAGTATATCATACAATACGCCGACGACACAGCATTAATAACACATAAAAAACGACTGGATGACACAATAGCCACACTTCAAATACTGACTGACAAAACAATGGACTGGTTCAACAAATGGAGACTCGAACCCAACCCCGCAAAATGCCAACTCCTTATTCCCAACCACAGAATCAATAACAACTCACCGACAATACATGTTAACGGAACAAACGTATACCCCACAACGACGATAAAATACTTAGGAATGACGATTGACAATAAGCACAAATTCGACAAACACTTACGGAACACAAAGACGGAAATACAAAAACGAGCAAAACATTTTAGATGCCTAACATACGGAGGAAGAGGGATATCTATTAGTACAGCAACAAAAATTTACAAATCCATCTGCAGGCCCATGATTGACTACGGCCAGATCATACTAAAAAATGTAAGAAACACCTGCAAACGAATTACGGACGTAACTGAACGGAAGACATTAAGACTTATCACTAAATTAAGACATAAGGACAATCATCTTCATAACATATCAAACATAAATTTATACAAGATCACCAAAATCATACCCATCCAACAAAGACTAGACAAACTACGAAATAAATTTCAACAAAAACAGGACAATAGGACAATACTCGACGAATTGTGCATTAAAAGACAAAACAAACGCACTACAAAATTACATCCGACAAAAACGCTTCATGAATCATATTACACTTCATAACACTCTTTTCACACTATCAAAATAATCACTCATGAATCACATATGTAGTGTAATGTATAATGTAACGTACGTATAATGTAATGTATTATGTTAGGCAAGGCGGAAAGACCCTATGGGGTCGATAGCCTAATAAAGATTGTTTATATATATATATATATATTTTTTGTTATTTGGTTCGGTGCATTTAATCGTCCCTCTATCTCCGCTAGTTTCCGAGATCCCCATACTAAACATCCGAAAAAAAGTCACCCTGTATATAGGGTTTAAATGTGTTTAGATCCATTCTGATTAAGTAGGTTTAAAGAAGTAGTTAGCACTATCAGGTAATCAAAAACTCAGTCTTTAATTTACATGGACTAGTTTCGACCTAGGAGTCTTCATCAGCAGAGTCCAAATCTTTTATTAAATGAAAAATTTCATATATAAATTGTGTTGATAAATTGCTGATTAATTATTAAAGACTGAGTTCTTCATTACCTGATAGTGCTAACTACTTCGTCAAATCTATAGGGTGTTCTATTTGAAAAACAAATGTTGATGAAAAATGGCTGAAAATGGAGAAAAGTGCTAAATTGAAGGAAATGTGGAAGGCACTTTTTTATCATCGAATCGAATCCAGTATTTTCCTGGGGATAGCCAGGTAAATTTCGCAGGCCTGGTCTGATCAAAATTTTTATTTTTGCCACTGTGCCGAAAAAAATGTCAATAATGACCTTTCAAAATTACGTCGAAATATGACACGAAAATCCTATGTTCTTGCATTTTCATGGGCATTTTTTCATGAGCATGTGCAGTTTCATGGGCCGCATAAAAATACCCGCAACTTACAAATGGTTCGACAGAAATTATCCTTCATTAATGTTAGTTTATTAGCTAAATGAAAACTACATTAAGGCTTTTAGATATCATTCAAAGCGTTATATTATTATCATTTTTCTAATATTAACATTGAATAATATTGTTAGATAGGTAATATTACTAAAAGGTAGGCAAATACCTACTTAGGTACTTACCTAATATTATTTTTTTTATAAGAAACTCGATATGGCTGGTTTTGCATCCGAACACTTTTAAAGATGGGTACCGCTAGAGTTGCAAAACCAGCCATATATGCATTTTGGATGCAAAACCATCCATATCTATATGTAAAACTAGATCTTATTCATTTAATAAGCATAATATCAATGCTTTTTCAGTCCAACAAACAAAATTTTTTGTGATTTAAAAAAAAGCATTAGAATATCTTGCCCAGAAGCTGCATAATTTTTTATGTAGCTTCTGCTGCTTTTGCAATTTTGCTATTTTGCCACAAGTTTGTTGAAACATAGATGGCAGGTTTTGCAACTGGACGACTCAATTGATCATGCTTTATCGTAGCACCTAGGTTGAATAAATAATAGTATTAAATATTCTGCCTGACAATATTGAACCTCGTGTATCCGTAATGGCTATAAATATTAGTTACAAGCAATAAGGGTAAAAAAGGGCCCTATAAAGTAAAGTTAAAATCGAAATTCCATATTTCAACATGCTTTGAAATATGGACTTCGATTTTTATACCCACACATTCGAAATGGAATATTTCTGAATTATGTAGCCAATATTTAATTTCACTTATTTTGAAATTAAGGTTTTTCCTTATATAAACCATGAATATTTATAAATGTTTTATTTTTAAAAATCGATCGATTGGTTTTCAAAATATCTTGCTTAGAAATTTTTGATCGGTCGCTATTTTGTTATTTGATAAAATAGAAAATAATTGTAAATACAAATGTTTTAGAGAACCGAAAGGGCATGTTGAAGGTTTTTGTATCTTTTAAATATTCCTTAAAATAAGGGAGTAATGACGATTTTTCAAAAAACAAAAGAACGCTAATCACTATGAACTTGGGCTCCAATTCAAAAATTTTAACTAAGAAAAGTTGTTTGTTTCAATGAGTTCTAACTGCCATTTTCGGGTGTTACAACTTAGTATTAACACCCTGTGTATACAGTTTGTCCCCGGTTTTAGTTTACAAGAGGGATATATTTTTTATTTTTACTTTTAAGTAAAAATGTAATACGAATTATAATTCCTGCTTGGTCTGAAACTACCAGTTCAGTTATTACTATTTGTACTAAATATTACAAATATTTATTTACTATTTGCCACAGGAATTTAACACTTAACAGCATTAAAGAAAAATAAAATCATTGAAACAATCCCCGAAATGCAGAAAATTATAATGAAAATTTAAAAAGTCGCCTACAAGAGGCATTTGCATCAATAATTATTTAATAAATCTAATCTCAACAGTGTTCAGCAGTTCCATTAGAGGCTTGAACTGTGTGAAGAAAATGGTGAGGGGTTGTTTAAATGATGTAATTTTTCATAATTATTTGACATAAAGTGTCAAAATTAGATTTTTTTTTATTTAACCAACACCCTGTATAAATAAATCAATGTTTTTTTAACTGAAATGGTAGTTTCAGACTAAGCAGGAATTTTAATTCCTATAACATTATTACATAAAAGTAAAAATTTAAAATTTAAATCCCTCTTGTAAACTCAATCCGGGGACATACTGTATCTTCATACAATTTAGTCACAATATGCGGAGATTTTTATAAAATAAATAAATATTATATTACATTACATATAACATATGTATGTGTTTGCGATTTAGGAGTGATTGTTTTGACGAAGAGAGTGTTATTTTAATTTAATTTTGTAGTTCGTTTGTCTTGCCTTTTAACACACAATTCGTCGAGATTTGTCCTATTGTCCTGTTTTTGTTGACATTTACTTCGTAGCTTGTCCAGTCTTTGTTTAAATAAAACACGTAAATTGTCGATTTTATTTGTTAGACATTGAACGTTTGAACGTATAGATGCAATTTTTATTGATTTAGTCAAATCTGTTAGAGTGTCTGAGGAAGCGAAATCACTTTATCATAATATTCTTGGGTCAGAAGCTTGAGTCATATAATTCCTCCATTAATTCCATATTTGCTTCCACCTTGAAACTGGAGTTTTCGCTTTTGCTCATCAATTTCTCAACAGTGTATTTTTGGTTTGGATATTTTTGTTAAATATATGAATGCAGTACATTTTCATTGGTTCCGGGGGCTTCGGCGGTTTTCGCTGCTGCAGATAGGATGTTCGATTCTCCGGTTTCGTGAATATCATTGTTGGTGGTTCTTGTTGCAGTTGTATTTTTTGCCTAGGATGTTTTGTTGGCAGCCACAGCAATAACAGCATTCACTTGTTTTCCGGGTAGTTTTATACTGGGAATTATTTGATTTACTATTAGTGAAGTAATCGTTTTTAGTGAGCTAGCCGGCGGTGTTCTTGCTACCAGTTCAACATCAATTTGTTTGTTGTGAATAAATTTTGGATTTTGCCAAGTTTATGCCGAATTTTTATTTCTGCCTTTGTTTACAGTTATAGTTATAGTTTTTACACTATTGGTTTTATTTTCGTTGCACTGTCTCTGATCACATTCTGAGGAGGATGTGTTTACTTGAGAAATTTGAGTGATTTGTATTTTTTTTTTAGTTTTTCTTGTAGTTTTTACACTATTGGTTTTATTTTCGTTGCACTGTCCTCGATCACATTCTGAGGAAGATGTGTTTACTTGAGAGATTTGAGTGATTTGTTTTTTTTTTTAGTTTTTGTTGTAGTTTTTACATTATTGGTTTTATTTTCGTTGCACTGTCTTTGATCTCATTCTGAGGAGGATGTGTTTACTTGAGAAATTTGAGTGATTTGTATTTCTTTTTTAGTTTTTCTTGTAGTTTTTACACTATTGGTTTTATTTTCGTTGCGCTATCTCTGTCACAATCTGAGGAGGATGTGTTTACTTGAGAGATTTGAGTGATTCGTATTCCTTTCTAAAATATTAATTTTAAATAATAGGAGTCCATTCTTATCTTTCATTTCCGAGACTAATTTATATAATAGTTTATTTTCATTCACTAATCGTTCGTTTTCTTTCATGAAGTCTGTATTCGGTAGTTCTCTCGAGTTTTCTGATACTCGTACCATAGTTTCTAGCGAAGTATTTAAAATGTAAAACATACACACAAAACACTTTGTTAGTATCCCTTAGATACTAAGTAGGTTAGGTGCTAATCTGAGTGATACTAACACAGTAACCTGTGTGTGTTTTGTACCTATTTCAAAATGTATTACAAAGAAGAGCTGTCAAGCGTTACTCATCTATTTAAAAGGCCGTCATTCCCTTGAGAGGAATTCAGTTCACAGCATTTTATATGTTTATGATCCATAAGCACAATGTCATTAGTCTTTTTAGAGTATTTTAGGCATCCAGGATGCATCATTGCCCCACAATTAACGCACCTTAAACCGATATTAACTGGCATGTGGTGGCACTTTCTACACTTAGCTGGGAAATTTGCGCCATCGACGCCTTGCTCGGCCATTTATGCTTATAATTGGGAAATAAAGTTAACTTTTATTGAAGTTCAAGTGTTTCTGAATTCTTTTTCATAATTGTCGAGCTAATTGCTGAAATAAAACCGTCCAGGAAATTATCGCGTTCCGACCCGAAACGTCCGGTAATGCATCTTGCGTTATCTGCGACAAATCGCCCCCGAAACTAAAGTCGGCATTAGCGAGGTGCGTTTTTCTCCGCGGGACAAATTAAAGCGCTCCTTAAACCTGGATGCTCCCTGCGAACCCCAGCCTCCAGCTGGCGGTTTAATAAGATAATTGAGATTGTCTTCGAGAGAGAACACTCCGGTTCGAGCCGGGGAATTTCATTAAATTTAATAGAATTTTTAATTGAATCCCCGTCGCAGTTGTGCGGAGGTAAATAATGCCTTTATATTTGTTACAGGTAATCAAAAAATGCGCTTTACGCAGCGGCGACAATGGGGGGACAGTTGTAAGTATCTTATTAAGTTTTGATGTTAAGTGTGGGTCGCGCTTGTTGGATTATTAATTTTGCCGTCGATAGGTCGACAAATTTCGATTACGTGTTGGCCTGGGCGGAATGAATACCGGCTATTTTGGGATTATAAATTTTAAAAATGGATATGTAAATGGGGCTTAATATAGATGGAAATTTATGTTAAATCCGAGTACTGAGAAGCGATATAAAGCGGACAATTTATATCCAGTAAATGATTAATCTTTCGTGGCCTCTCTAATTGAAATTTCGTAATATTTAAGTGTAACGCTCGCAGGAATGTTATTTCGCGTCGACGTTTCAATGACTTTTCGATTCGGATTTATGGCGAGGCGATTTCCCGTGATCCGGGCTTATTAGTGCGTGGCAAAAATTAATGCCGGCCGAGTTTTATGTCGGACGACATCATTAACGGCCACATCATCAGAATGTATTCTTGGATGCACAATGCGGAGCAATGAGCGCGGAATTCAATTATCTTAGACGAGTCCGCCCACTACACGGCTACAGTTGTCATCACTCTTGCCAGATAGCGTCATTGTCTCACCCTTGCATCATTTAGCACATCAAACTGTCGTTTGTTACTACCCCGCGGGCCTTTTGTGAGAACACCCGTAGTCGTTAGCCGAGTTTGGATTTTGATAATTTATATGGGGCCCTCGTCCCCGACTCGTCCCCCCATCAGAACACGCACGGATCACGATTTTATCACGACTTTTTCGGCTCTCTGCTTCGGGATTTGCATGCAGACGGTCCGACGCCTCCGCTAATCCACCCCTAGCAATTTCGGCGTCTTAGAAGTTCACCTCCGCTCACCGGGTAACTAATTGTTTAATTAATCGACGTGCGTACGGCAGGATGTAGTTTGTATGCTAACGCTGCTTATGAATATTTAATAATTTCACCACTTAGGATAATTTCGTACGCGTTAAATTTATTAGATTGGGACAATGGGGCTGAAAATTAATGTTTAATAACCAAAAGAGCAGTAAAAGGCTTTAATTTATGTGGATAATAATTAGAAACTTTACTTTATAGGGCGGTTTTTTACCCTTGTTGCTTGTAACTAATATTTATAGCCATTACGGATACACGAGGCTCAATATTGTCAGGCAGAATATTTAATACCATTATTTATTCAAACTAAGTACTACGATAAAGCATCATCAATTGAGTCGTCCAGTTGCAAAACCAGCCATTTATATTTCAGCAAACTTGTGGCAAAATAGCAATAACTGATTATGCAGCTTCTGGGAAAGATATCCTTATGCTTTCTTTTTAATCACAAAAAATATTCTTTGTTGGCCTGCAAAACCTTTGATATTATGCTTATTGAATGAATAAGATATTATTGTTTTAAATATAGATATTAATGGTTTTGCATCCGAAATGCATATATGGCTGGTTTTCAAACTCTAGCGGTGGCCATCTTTAAAAGTTATTCGGATGCAAACCCAGAAATATCTAATTTCTTATAAATATAATCAATGTTGTAATGTATCCAGATAAATGAATCAAGATACAGTATCTAGATACATTTCAAGTATCTAGATACGTATCTAGATTCATTGCAAGTATCCAGATACGTATCTAGATACATCCTTACTTGAGTACCTAAAGTTGTATCTAGATACATTATTTTTCTGAAGAAACAGTACTTGTATCTAGATACAAAAAAAATGTATCTGTTACAACACTGCATTTCATGTTAATTACATACAATTAGCTATTGATTCATTATTGAGAGTATTTTTTTTTTTAATTTTTACCTTGGGGCTTCGCTTAATTTTCTCGTATTTAAGTTAAGTTTGAGTCAGTAATTTGCTATTTCATTGTGTATTATTCTTGTATCTATTACGTATGTAGTCCGTCGAAAGCGGACAATGACGCATGCTTTTTCAAATAAACAATCGCATTTTTAATGCTGGTTTGTGTGCTTCAGCTAATGTAATAATGCTGGTTCGTGTGCTTTAGCTAAATGTAGTAGAATGAAATGAAATTAGAAACGTATGTCGAATTTATGCAATATGGATCGATGAGTCATTGTCAGGACGGGACGAGTATACCAATAACTATAAGCAGACGTTAAAAATAAATTTAGTTTTGCACATTTTATTAAATATTTATGAGCTTTTTCTTTTGCATGTAGGTAAAATGCGAATGTAAGAGGAGAACAATTTTTGGTTTAGCTTTCCTTGTATCTAAAATGTATCTAGAAGTATCTAGATACTTTTCAAATGTATCTGTATCGGTAGCTAATTACATTTTCAAATTTGTATCTAGATATGCATCTGGATACATTTTTTCTAAAGTATCTGTATCTGTAACTACATACAAAAAAATGTATCTGTTACAACAGATACATTTACTTTACATACTGATACATTACTGATAATAATAATAATAATAATATTAGGTAGGTACCTAGATAGGTATGTACCTACCTTTTCGCAATATTACCTACCCAGCAATATAATTCAATGTTATTCAATTCAATTCAATGTTAATATTAGAAAAATGATAATAATATAATGCTTTGAATGTTATCTAAAATAATAATAATAATAATTTAATAAGCCTTAAAAGCCTTACTATTGTTTCCATTTAGCTAATATACTAACAATAATGAAGGATAATTTCGGATTGAAATTGTCGGATTATCGAACCATTTGGAAGTTGCGGATATTTTTGTGCGGCCCATGAAACTGCATATGCTCATGAAAAAATGCCCATGAAAATGTAAAAACACAGGATTTTCGTGTCATACTACGACCCAATTTTGAGAGGTCATTATTGATTTTTTTTTTCTCGGCTCAGCGCCAAAAAATCAAAATTTTGATCAGACCAGGCCTGCCAAATTTACCGGTTATCTTCAGAAAAAAAACTGGATTCAATTCGATCAAAAAGAAACAGTGCCTTCTACATTTCCTTTAATGTTGCAGTTTTGTCCACATAAAGGTGGAGAAGAAGTGCAAAACTGCCATTGTCCATGAGCTTTTGTTTTTTAAACAGAGCACCCAATATTAAGTTATTTTAAATGTTTTTTACTTTCTGAGATAAAAATTAAATCCAAGATTTTGACCTCAAAAAGACGTTATGAAAAATGATTTCAATTTCTGTTACAAATAAGATAAAAACGGAAAATTTATTTCGAATTGTACCTGAAATTTATCTCTATCACTGATATATTTCGAAGATGAAAATTTTGACAATTAGTCAACTTTTGTGTTTTTAAATAGAACACCCATACAGGGTGTCCTAAATAGAGTGGGATTGCATGGGTATCTATCTTATTTTTTCTAAAGAGATATGGTTAAATGGGCACTATCGTGCAGTTTTATATGCTGGTTCAGATTATGATGAAAAATTTTCCAAAGTCGGAACAGTTTAGAAGTTATTCTAAAAAAACTAAAAATCGCGATTTTCTAAAAACTCCGATATATTCATAATTATTAAAGATGAGAAAAAATGTTTAAAATGAAAGTTACTTGGTTCGACCGCACAAACTTGAGAATCAAGTCAAAACAAAAGTGAAGAAGGCGGTTTCCGAGATATTAATACAAACTTTCTTAATTTAAATGGCTGCCATATTCGATTTTTATAAGTCAAAATAGACTTTCTTTTCCTCTTTTCAACGATTTTCAACCTATGTCAAAATGAAAAATATGGGAAATATTAATTATTCCAGTTTTTATTTTTATTCTATAAACATTGCACATTTAATTAAATCTCTATCTTTCAAAATAACAAAGATACCCATGCAATCCTACTCTATTTAGGACACCCTGTATATTATTATGTTTTTTTATTTTTTTACTTTCTGAGATAAACATTAAATTCCAAGATTTTGACCTCAAAAAGACATTGTGAAAAATGACTTCAATTTCTCTTACAAAGAAGATGAAAACGGAAAATTTATCTCGAATTGTACCTGAAATTTATCACTACGACTATATTTAGCAGATGAAAATTTTGACATTTAGTCATTCAAAAAAGTTAAGTGTACTTAAATTAAGCGTATTTGTTTTGTTTTAAATGCAATAATATACTTTTTATCTCATAGAGCAATTGGCATGACAATTTGCTACAAAAAAGTATTATACAACCATATTCTCAAAAATAAGTAGATAGTTTTTGAAATATTTCGAAAACTCGAATTTCTACATCATGTAAGTTCGCCTATGTTATTTACACATGCATAATAGTTTGCAAAACATGCTTATCTCTCGTAACTATGATAACTAATGTTAACAAGGAAATTTCATTAGTTAAGTGCCCACTTATAATAAGCGTATTTTTTTTTCTTTAATGGAATGACATACTTTTTATCTAATAGAACAATTAGCATGTCAATTTTCTACAAAATATTATTATGCAACCATTATCCCAAAATACGTAGTTTTTGACATATTTCGAAAATTCGAATTTCTGCATCATGTAATTTCGCCTATGATATTTACACATGCATAATAGTTTGCAAAACATGCCAATCTCTCGTAACTATGATAACTAATGTTAACAAGGAAATTTCATTAGTTAAGTGCCCACTTAAAATAAGCGTTTTTTTTAAATGAATGAATTAATTAATTAAAAAAAATAATCTAATAGAACAATTAGCATGTCAATTTGCTACAATAGTATATTACACTATTAGGTTGTTAAGTGCGTTATAACAGAATCGAGAAAAAGTTTGAAAAATTTTCATTTTTCGACATTTTGTTAAGCACTTAACAACCGTGTAGTAGAGTATAACGCTTTTCGCACAATCGCATAAACTAAATAAGATAGCAAAATTTGTAGTTGTTTCCGATTTAATTATTCCGACTTTTATGACAAAATGGTTATACGTATATCCAGAGTGTTTTGAATGTATTTCGTTGGAAACGTTCTGTGGTTAGAAACCGAATTAACAATTTGAAGTTTCAGTATTAATTTTTCACAACGGCTAATGAAAAAGATTTTCAAATAAATACAGACATTGAAGAGTCGTATCAAAAGGGTTGTGAATCTTTGGTTCCTAAAATATAAAACAAAAGTATGAAATTCATTTTTCTAAATAAATTAGATATCTGTTGGTGAAAAATATAACTATTACTTACCGCATTGGAGCTGTTATAAACTCGAACAGAACTGTGTTTTCATGGACTAGCCATAGTATTGTTATGTTCAACTTACAAGGTGTATTAACAGAGACTGTAAATCGCTATAACAACACGATTGTGCGAAAAATATTATTATGCAAGCATATTCCCAAAATACGTAGTTTTTGACATACTTCGAAAATTCGAATTTCTGCATCATGTAATTTCGCCTATACTATTTACACATGCATCATAGTTTGGGAAACATGCTTATTTTTCGTCACTGTGATAACCAATGTTAACAAAGAAATTTCTATTTTGAAAAGTTCACTTTTAAGTGTTAATATCGTTGATAGTGGATCTACTTTTTCAAGATACGAAATGGTAAATTGGCTATCTTTGTGTCTTGTTGTCTATTGTTTTCGAGTCATAGCTAAAAACTCGTTATTTCGAAACTGTCTTTTTGACTTGGTCACTTTTTTTGCAAGCGTACGAAAATATGTTGTCTGCTTCTTGCACCCTGCATTGACATTCTTATTTTTTCATCACTGTGATAACCAATGTTAACAAAGAAATTTCTATTTTGATAAGTTCACTTTAAAGTGTTAATATCGTTGTTAGTAGATCTATTTTTTCAAGATACGCAATGGTAAATTGGCTATCTTTGTGTCTTGTTGTCTATTGTTTTCGAGTCATAGCTGAAAACTCGTTAGTTCGAAACGTTATTTTGACTTTTTTTTTCTTGCAAGCCTACGAATATATGTTCTCTTATTGGGTTTAATAGGCCTGTTTAATTTATTGTCAAAAAATAAAGTTATATTAAAAATAGGCGTAAAGAAATAAATATTGGCTATCTTTGTGTCTTGTTGTCTATTGTTTTCGAGTCAGCTAAAAACTCGTTATTTCGAAACTGTATTTTTGACTTGGTCACTTTTTCTTGCAAGCCTATGAAAATATGTTCTCTTATTGGATTTAGTAGGCCTGTTTAATTTAATGTCATAAAATAAACTTATATTAAAAATAGGCGTAAAGAAAGAAATCGTTATTATGTAAATGGTGGATGCGCCGGGTTAAAAAGGTTCGAAAAGAACAATTTTAAGCTCACGTATAATTAAAAATTTGTAATAAACCGTGTAACGTACAGTATATGTATAATAACATTTTATCACAATGAACATCGTAGATGGCACGAACGGTACATCTTGAAAATATCATCATCCACTGTGTTGAAAGGTTGAAACATGAACAATAAAACAGGTCTAACATTTATTGGAAATGAGATATTTTGCTAATGTCTGACAGATTTTTTTAATTTGTTATTATTCTATCAGGTAACTAATTATGCGATTTATATCAATATGTGGATAGATACCTTACTCTACGCTGATTGGACTAGGGATATCAATATTATTAAACCCCATACCTCAAATACTCGATAGCCTTAGAATATTTTTGATTCGGCTTCAACTAATTATAGCATTTGTTTTTTAACTTATTAATTATACTTTAAAATGTATAGGGTACAATTAATAAATTATCAAACATTAATCATTGAAATATATCACAGAGTTATTATTGCAACACGGACACGTAATGCGTACGGGTTTGCTTAATAAATCTGGATGCTTGTCAAACAATATTTAAAGTAAATAATATTCATTGCAGCCCTGTAGTTATTAATGATAATAACGTTATTTTTGTTATTAAATAAATTGATTTATGATAGCCGCAAGAAGCTACTGCATTTGTGGTGTCGCTAAATATATTAACTATAATTATCTTTGAATATGTTTGTTTGAATTATAACTTTGTGTCGTGGTGGAATTAATTAGGAATTCCGCAACTATAAATTAGACGCCGGCGTCGCGCGCGCCATCACACACAGACGCACGTACATACATGCATGCATGCATACGCGCCGCTGTGATTTATAGAAAGTGACCACACATCCTAACATGCATGAATGTATGCGCCCAGTTCAGATAGAATGATATATCTATTAAGTGTGGGTATAGCAGTTAACACATACATAATCTATTAGACTACGTGTATAACAAGAGGTTGTCAACAGCAGTCGGGAACGCCTGATGTCGAGCGAGGTGAATATTAAATCAGACAGTTGATTGCCGGACCCGCCCCCGTTATTACGTCATGTGTCATGTGTGTCACTGACAGGGCTAGAACAATAAGACTGATTGAGTTGCGATTACTATACTCTCTATAAACACACACGGCCCGGGGGAAGGAACTAGATATGGGTTAGTCTCCCTGACAGCCGCACTATGCAAGACATTTTATTTCCGGGTGCGCGTTGTTTAAAACGTCAACCGCGAGAGAACGTCTCACCGAGCGTAATATTATACACGTTTTATGGGGCGGCGTATGGTTTGCACTTTCAATTTTATTACGATCACCCAGTAACATTTAAACGACATTATTTTAGTTTTAGAAACCTCTAGTTTTTTATAAGTACCTATCGACTTCATTTTTTTCTTCATTTCATGTTTTGTTTCTATTGTTCTTCGTTTCTCATATTCACAACTGTAATTTTTATGTCTGCCTAAAAGTTGATACAAGAGCGTGTAATTGTAAACGATAACATTTTATTTAATTATAAGATTGAATCAAAGCTTCTAGAACAAATAGTTACATTATTACATTACTACATATTAATAGTTATTTAACCAACAAGTTGATTAATGAGAGCGATTAATTATCGAGAAATTTTAACGCGTGAGCGAGCGGAGCGAGCGAGCGCGTTAATTGTCGAGATTATTAATCGCCGATTAATCTTACGTGTTGGTTACAATATTTTTTCGTTGATCTTATTAGCAATAAAAAAGTTTAAAAAATCAAATTAATTGTGATAATTATTGTGATATACATATACAAATGATTCAAAACCTATTAACTAATTTGTAAGATTACTAATTTTTAAGTTGCACTGTGTTTGTCTATATTTATAGTTAGATTAGTAACTGTGCAATTGCTGAAATTAAAACCAGGAATAGACATAGTATTTTCAGTTTTCTGGTATTCTGAACTAAAATTTAAGTTTAAGTTATTGTCTTCGACACTTGTTGTGGAATTTTCTGTTTCATTATTATTATTAGCACTCGTAATAGTATGAGGTGCTTTTGAATTATTTGTCGAGAGAATCTTTTCAGCGATGTTTATTTTATTTTGAATTGAATTTTCTATGTATCCTTCAGCAACTGAAGTGGATTTCCAGCCACCATGTCGTTTAATAGCTGCGAAGTCTGCACCAGCGTCGGAAAGAATTGAAGCAGACGATCGTCGGAAACAGTGTCCTGTATAAAGATGAGGCTGATCTAATTTTAAAAATGTTGCAATTCGTGACGGTAATTTGGAAAATGTATTGATGCCTACAGGTTGGGTGGAGCAGACGCCATTTCTATAGAAAATAAAAAATCTATTGTGTGGAGTGTGTCTTGGCCTCAATGAAATGTAATTTCTAATTAATGTTAACAATGTTTTTTCTTCATTGTCCACCACTGTAAAAATTCTATTTGTTTGTGTTTTGGACGCCTTAATTGTAACTAAAAATTTTGATGACATATCCTGAACATTATCTTTCTCTAATTTCAATAATTCATCTTTTCTTAATGCTCCAGCTACTCCAAAAATCATTGCAACCTGAAATGTAATACGATGTTTATATTTTCAGTTGGTCATTATTTCATTACCTTAGTCATTAAGAAGACACTGTTTGGAGAATCAGATAGGAATCGTTGGATGTGTTCTTTTTCGAGTACTTTGGATTTTTTCGGCAGATATCCTTCTTTTTGTCGTTTAATGAACATGATCAATTTATTGAATTTGCTTATATCAATGTTTTCTTTTATATTTAATGTCGCTTTAAGCATTGAATATTTCGGCCATAAGCTTGCCAACAGACCTTTTCCCGCAATATCAGCAAAATACGCTAATAAAACAGATTCCGAATGGCGCGTTACCTGCTTCTCTGCGCACCATGTTGTAAATTCTCCGTATGTCTTTTCGTATAAAGACCTGCTTTTTTCCGGGAGCAAACACAATGAAGCAACATTGGCACTCTCCAAAACTTCTGGCGGGGTCAATATTAGAGCGTCTTCGAGATCCATAATAGCCACAAATAACTTATAAATCACGTTTGACGTTTTACAGTGACATTTGAATATAGTATGTTTGGTGGCCTATACTAAAATAGTTTATTAAAACAAATCGTTCATTAATGGGGGTTATTAATGAACGATTTCTCTGTACAAATCATACATTAATGATATGCTTAAATGACAGATCAACGGAAAAGGTACATTAATAAAGTGTTCGTATTCAGCCATGGTTTTTAAATATCCAAGAATTTTTCAACAAATAGAACTGTTGTAAGATTGAAAACTCGTCAAGTTAATCCAGGAAATAATAGCTTAGAATGTAATTTAATAATAATATTTATTTATTCTATTTAGAGCTGTACGGCATACACGCGTAAGTCAAAGTTGGTACATAGTTGTAAAGAACGTTAGTGAGGAAAAATATGACAGATTTGACATCTGGAAACACTTAATTTAGGGACATTGAAACTGTTTTAACATAAAAACAGTAGATAAACACACATACAGTACATTACATAAATATAAAAAAACAGTAAATAATGTAATGTGTAGATCGTGCAGTCTATCCGACAACACTCAGCATAGTCATTTGATAACCATGTATACCCTATGATTTTTAAACAGTTAGTTACGTCGGTTTCTAACCTAGGAAAGAAGATCTTGTATTTTGTGATTCTTTCCCCGAGTAAGACTTTGGGCAATCGGCCCTAAGTACGAAGGTACGGAAGTACAAAAATCTCCGTAAAACTGAGGTTCGCAGCAATTGTGAAATCGTAGATGCCTTGCATTGGGTGCAAAACGGGCAACATATACAGGGTCCGTCATTTCACCTCCCGTCTTCTATAGCTCAGTTACTGATTGAGTTATGATTTTGATATTTTGCAGACTTTACGTACATGCTATGGTGTATTTCAGGAAAATATTTTTGATTATACAGGGTGTCCCAAAAAAGTGCGACGTCATCATGATGTATATTTTTAGATTGCATGGTATATATTTTTTTATTTATTTGGGTGCCCTTTATGGATGCCTACATACCCATAAAATTTATTCAAATCGGTTTAGTGATATTTGCACAAAAAAATAAAAACTGAAAAAAATCAGTTTTGCACCATTGGTTAAGAAAATTAATAAGGGATAAAAATAGTGCCTCGTTAATAAAACCATACAAGGTTCTCATTAAATAAGGTCTGACAGTTGCGTTAACCAAGTTTTATAGATATGCATTATACAGAGTGTCCAAAATTTAGTGTCAAACTTTTCAAACTTTAAAGCACTTTATTTTTCTTATTTTAAATTGGAACCCCAGTATATTTTTATGTAATTCCATGCGGAATTAAAAGACAAACATTTTTCCTAAATACAACCCTATCTCAATTCCTAACACATTAAAAGATATTTGTGGAAAACTCGTTTGAGAATGTTTTACTGGCATATTTCTCAAATTTGTTTCAACAAATGAAATCTTCGACTGTATGGTGTCACTATTCTATGGTAAGGGCTATGTTATGCCATAAATTAAGCAACCATTGACTTTGTTATTTTTGCTGCCGAAAAATATTTTTCGACTTAGGACGAAAAAGACCAAGCAACCATGATTTTTCACAAAATGATGTTGTTTTCATCTAGATTTTCAGAGCGAAAAATACTACCTTATGATGCAATCGAATAAAAAATAATTTTGGTATCTTGGGTATAAAGACCTTAGCTAAAAAAGTTTCAAACTTTTATATTACTACAGTCAACATTGGCTCTTGTCACTTTGTTAAACTTTAATGTCAATAAATTGTTCTTCAAACCCACCTTCGATTTTGATTATTTTAAATGGCCATTGGAATTGTTGATAAATAGAGTTTTCTGCAAATAACTTTTAATATGTTAGGAATTTTGATAGAGTTGTTATTAGGAAAAAGGTTTGTCTTTTAATTCCACATGGAATGACATAAAAATATACAAGGGCCCCAATTTGAAATAAGAAAAATAAAGTGCTCTGAAGTTTGAAACGTTTGACACTAAATTTTGGACACTCTGTATAATGCATATCAATAAAACTTGGTTAACGCAACTGTCAGACCTTATTTAATGAGTACCGTGTGTGGTTTTATTAACAAGGCATATTTTTATCTCTTATTAATTTTCTTAACCAATGCTAAAAAACTGATTTTTCTCAGTTTTTATTTTTTTGTGCTAAAATCACACCACCGATTTGAATAAAATTTTACGGGTATGTAGGCATCCATAAAGGCCACCCAAATAAGCAACAAAAAATATACAATGCAATTTAAAAATATACATCATCATGACGTCACACTTTTTTGGGACACCCTGTATAATCAAAAATACTTTCCTGAAATAAGCCCCTGAATGCATGTAAAGCCTGCAAAATATCAAAATCCTAACTCAATTACTAACTGAGCTATCGAAGACGGGAGGTGAAATGACGGACCCTGTATAACACGAGCAAATACAAAATTCTGCAAATTTCATTCAATTGTCTTTATTAAAGTGTCTGAAAATATGCTACTTATCTTAATAACATGATAAACAACTGTGTTATGGTTCCATCTTTCAATCCAAGGTTATGAATAGTTATCTGATACTTTAAAACACCCACGAAGAGATTTAAAACTTCATCATCAATTCATCACCATCATCAATTGTTGTTTTAATAGATATGTGGTTGGTTCCAACTTCCAACCCAAGATAAAGTTATGAATAGTTATCTGATACTTTAAAACACCCACAAAAAGATTAGATACTCATCATCAATTTCAAGATCCCTGGTTATTGTAGGTTGAATTAGTTTTGTATGCCTTATTTTATAATTATTGTCCTTTCAATAGATATGTGGTTCCATCTTTCAACCCAAGATAAAGTTATGAATAGTTATCTGATACTTTAAAACACCAACGAAGAGATTTGAGACTTAATCATCAATTCATCATCATCATCAATTGTATTTTTAATAGATTTGTGGTTTGGTTCCAACTTAAAACCCAGGATAAACTTATGCATACTTATCTGATACTTTAAAATTTCCACGAGGAGACTTGAACCTCATCATTTTCATCATCAATTCATGACCAATTATTTTTTCGATAGATATGAATTATGGTTCCATGTTTCAACTCAAGATAATGTTATGAAAGGTTATCTGATACTTTAAAACACCCACGAGGAGTTTAGAAACTCATCATGTTTATCATCATTCATCATCAACTGCTTTTTCAATAGATATGTGGTATGGTTCCATCTTTCAATCCTAGATAAGGTTATGAATAGTTATCTGAAACTTTAAAACACCCACGAGGGAATTATAAACTCATTGGGCAGATGTTATGGCAGTGATTATAATATTATGATCACTGGTTATTGTAAGATATTGATAAAAAGTGGAGTTTTGAGTTTTTAGCTATAACTTGAAAACAAAAATCGATAACCAATTTACTGTGCATACCTTGAAAAAAGAGATCGAGGATGCTTTATCAGATTTTCTCTATATCTTCTATTTACCGAGACTCCCCATAGAAACTTTCAAATTTAATTCAACCCTGTTCAATTCAAACTATGATACATTTTAATTTATAAAAATAAATGTGTTATTTACTATTTTCTATTTACGAGTTTCCACAAATAAGTACCATTTTTAACAAATTATTGTCATTTGGTTTTAGATAATTTAAAATAAATTTGTAATATTTGTAGTCTATTGTTATTGTGCTGTTACGTTAAATAATGAATTTCAACCAAATTTGCAATATTTCTATTCTATTGTTATTCTGTTTTTACATAAAAATGAAAAAATACAATTAAGGTTTCGGTGTCAATAACCAAATGTCAATTTTATATTTAGAATTTGCAATATTTTAAATTACTTGTGTTCGAGATATTCAGGAAACTCAATTCTAGTATTGGAAAAAAAATTGAATAACTTTTAATTAATCGCTTATTTTGTTCGATGGTAACAAGTTTATATTCTTTTACTTTCTTTTTACTTTTTCTTTTATATTCTTTTACTTTCTTATTTGTATGTGCAAATTTTCTTTTTGATGACATTTGATTAATATATTTTAAAATTTGCATTCAAATCTACCGATTATTTTTGCAATTCAAATTTACCTGTATTACATGCCAGATAAGATGTCACTTTTTTTATAAAACAGAAACCCCTCCTCTGTCCAGCTGGACTGGTCAACAGAAATGCAAGTACATTTCTTGGAGCATCCTATATCTATTAGTTGAGTACGTCATTCGGGTACAAATAATTTCAAATAAATTTGCAATATTTGTGGTTATTCTGTTTTTACCAGAGCTTGAAACCGTTATTTTTTGCAATAATGTATACTGGTAGCCGTTACTTTATGGAAAATGTTTACAATGGTAAATAAGTAAATTAAGTAAAACAACTTTGTTATTTCCACTCACACATTTATTTTTGAAAAATGTTTCGTGACTGCAGTGTCGACTAAGGTCTAGTCAAAAGGATTACAAAGTGCTGAAGGGCTTTACGGAACCTACCCAGGAGAAAAAAAAGGCCTAGTCAATATCAAACTAAGTCTTAGACTTACTTACAAACTAAGACTTACAAACAAAGTTGTTTTATTTAATTTACTTGTTATTTTTTCAATTCGATTCTCGTTACAGTTCAATTAAAAAATAAATATCGGTTCGGTTCCAGTTTTCGTTCCGGCAAAAATAACTGTTATTTTCGGTTTTCGGCTGAGTGATTGATTTTTATTTTTTATTTTTTATTTTGTTTTTGTGAATGTTTAAAAAAAATTAGAACTTGAGTGGAGAATAAGATGATGTATACGCACGAGTTTGAACATGCATGGAACCGAAATAAACCGATTTATTTTTTCGGTTTTCGTTCCAATAAAAGTGACCCAATCGTGGGGCTTTTCCGCTTTCGATTTACAAATATCAAAATTTGTATTAAAATTACAAAATTGTGCCATACTTTTTTTTTGTTTCGTTTAAGGCACACCTGCTGAGATCAATGGTCCTAGGATATGTTATAGAAAATTTATATTCGAGGGAAAATGAAAATGTTTAATATCGAACCCACGGTGCATAATATTAGTCAGAACCTTAACTGGGTACGCCACAAAGGCGTACACACATGTTCATTACGTGCGCTATTCAAAATGAAGACCAAACACGTCACTTGCACATCTTCTGCGTACATCGTCTGCCCTGAGCTCACCGGCGGCCATCGCCAATTATCAATCAAAATAGATGCGGCTGCATACCTGCATCTGCACATCACACCAACCGCACGCCCATCATTACCGAGATTTATTATTTGCAAAAAGACCACGCTCAGGAGCGACCACCCGCGCACCTTCTCGGAACTACTCAAATTTGCATCATCCGTCATTAAAACCTTTTCTGCACGGGACACGAAGCGACGCGGATGCCTCCCATTCCGCTAGAAAAGAATCCGTTCCACACTCCGATAAGCTTAATGCAACTGCACTGGTAATAATTGCCAGAAACAAGTAGATAATTATTACAAAATTCCCCGGAAAATTACAAAAGTGTGTATCGAATCCACTTTTTACTTTCTCTTTGTTGCAAAGTAATTTTCGAATTCAGAATTTCATCGGAAATATATCCGTTTTAAATATAATATGTATCATGCAATGAACCGGAAGTTTATAGATGAAAATTCATGCTCCCAGAAAAAAAACAAATTAAATGTCTTTAAGCCAATCTACTGGGTGGTGCGTTGAACAATGCACCATAAGGATTTACTTGTAAAAATTTAAATCTTTAAATATTGTCTTTCCTAATTATTTTAGAGAAGAACTACACTGAACTCTTTTATAGAGCAATGTATATTACGTCAATGTATGCTATTACTTTTGATTTCTCATTATCTATAACTTAAAAAATAGAAGAAATCGAAGTTAGACTTTTAAAAAATCTTAGTTGAATTGAAAATAAAAAACAAATAAATTGTTTTTTACATGTACACTCGTATCGAAGATCGCTAGGATCGCTACACTCGAATTGAACTTGTGTAGAATCGGTCCTGCAAATTGTCCTCGTTCACGTTATGTTCACGTTTATGAGATATTACTCATAAAGTTACATCAATATTTAAAAATATCTCTGGAAAACAGTGGGTGACTCCTAGGAAAATCAAACAAACTTTTAGTACAGTAGGAATAGATTTAAGTTACTTATTAGTCTAAGACTAGATTGTAACATTATTAAAATATTTAAAAAAATATATATATATCAGTCAATACGAATGCTCGATTGCATTGATATTGATACGCTAGTTTTTGAGATATCATCAAAAAAGTAAATGTGAATGTATAAGAATATCACTGAAAAACACTAAAACCACATAGTCAAAGTAAAAAGTACATATTTCAAGAATCACGCATTGGATATTAATGTAAATTAATTTGGATGTTAATGTTATATTAAGTAAATTATATGCCAACATATCAGTCAATATAAAACCTCGGTTGCATTGATATTGATGCTCTACTTTTTGAGATATTACTCATAAAGTTACATCAATATTTAAAAATATCTCTGGAAAACAGTTAATCACACTAAAACGCAAATATTTCAAAAATTACACATTTGTTATCAATACAATTCATTATAATCTAGACTAATATACTGCTTATTATCAGTAATAAATTGTGTTAACATTAACACGCTAGTTTATGAGATATCATAAAAAAGTAAATTTGAATGTTTAAGAATATCACTGAATAACACTGAGAAACACATACTCATAGTATAAAGTACATATATCAAGAATCACACATTGGATATTAATCAAATTGAGTAAATTAGATGCCAACATATCATTCAATACGAATGCTCGATTGCATTGATATTCATACGCTAGCTTTTGAGATATCACTAATAAAGTCGCATGAGTATTTAAAAATATTACTGGAAAACAGTTGATCACACTGAATACTAAATATCTCAAAAATCACACATTGGTTATCAATGCAATTCAATACAATAAAGACTAATATACTGCTTATTATTAGTAATAAATTGTGTCAACATGGATACGCTAGTTTTTGAGATATCATCAAAAAAGTAAATATGAATGTTTAAGAACATCACTGAATAACATTGAAAAAAATATGCTCACAGTAAAAAGCACATATCTAAAGAAGCGAACATTGGATATTAATCAAATTGAGTAAATTAGATACCAACATATCAGCCAATACGAATGGTTGATTGCATTGATATAGGTACGCTAGTTTTTGAGAAATCATCAAAAACGTAAATGTGAATGTTTAAGAATATCACTGAACAACACTACAACACATGCTCAAAGTAAAAAGTACATATGTCAAGAATCACACATTGGATATTAATCAAATATTGTAAATTAGATGCTAACATATCAGTCAATATAAAACCTCGATTGCATTGATATTGATACGTTAGTTTTTGAGATATTACTCATAAAGTTACATCAATATTTAAAAATATCTCTGGAAAACAGTGGATCACACTAAAACGCAAAAATTTCAAAAATTGCACATTTGTTATCAATGCAATTCAATAAAATCAAGACTAATATACTGCTTATTATCAGTAATAAATTGTGTTAACATTGATACGCTAGTTTTTGAGATATCATTAAAAAAAAATTAATGTTTAGGAATATCACTGAATAACACAGAAAAACACATGCTTATAATAAAAAGTGCATATCTTAAGAATCATATGCTAACATATCAGTCAATATGAAAGCTCGATTTCATTGATATTCATATGCTAGTTTTTGAGATATCACTCCTAAAGTCGCATGAGTGTTTAAAAATATCACTGTAAAACAGTTGATCACACTAAAAACCAAATATCTCAAAAATCACACATTGGTTATCAATGCAATTCATTACATTCAACACTAATATACCGCTTATTATCAGTAATAAATTGTGTTAACATCGATACGCTATTATTTGAGATATCATCAAAAAGAAAATATGAATGTTTAAGAGCATCTCTGAATAACACTGAAAAAAATATGCTCATAGTATAAAGTACATATCTCAAGAATCGAACATTGAATATTAATCAAATTAAGTAAATTAGATGCTATCATATCAGTCAATACAAATGCTCGATTGCATTGATATTTATACGCTAGTTTTTGAGATATCATCAATAAAGTAAATGTGAATGTTTATGAATATCACTGAATAACACTAAAAACACATGCTCAAAGTAAAAAGTACTTATGTTAAGAATCACACATTGGATATTAATAAAATTAAGTAAATTAGATGCCGACATATCAGTCAATACGAATGTTCGATTGCATTGATATTCACACGCTAGCTTTTGAGATATCATTCATAAAGTCGCATGAGTATTTAAAAATATCTCTGGTAAACAGTTGATCACACTAAAAACCAAATATCTCAAAAATCACACATTGGTTATCAATGAATTCATTACATTCAAGACTAATATACCGCTTATTATCAGTATAAATTGTGTTCACATTGATACGCTAGTTTTTGATATATCATCAAAAAAGTAAATATGAATGTTTAAGAACATCACTGAATAACACTGAAAAAAAAAGCTTACAGTAAAAAGCACATATCTAAAGAATCGAACATTGGATATTAATCAAATTGAGTAAATTAGATGCCAACATATTAGTAAATAAGAATCCTCGATTGAATTGATATTCATAGGCTAGTTTTTGAGATATCAGTCATAAAGTCGCACGAGTATTTAAAAATATCACTGGAAAACAGTTGATCGCACTAAAAACAAAATATTTCAAAAATCACACATTGGTTATCAATGCAATTCATTACAATCAAGACAAAATATACTGCTTATTATCAGTAATAAATTGTGTTACCATTGCTACGCTAGTTTTTGAGATATCATCAAAAAAGTAAATATGAATGTTTAAGAACACCACTGAATAACACTGAAAAAATATGCTTACAGTAAAAAGCACATATCTAAAGAATCGAACATTGGATATTATTCAAAATGAGTTAATTAGATGCCATCATATCAGTCAATATAAATTCGGAAATTTGATCTTGCAGTGAAATTGTGTAAAATTTACATAGATCTATCATAGTTTATATTGCAACTATAGAAATCTGTAAAATTTTAAATTGCGAGTGTCAAAATCTATGGCATTTAAAGTGGAAAAAACGAAATTTGTGATTTGAAATCTGCCACAGCCAAAATCTGTCAAATATTTACCTTCTGTTGCAGTTTACCATAGAATCTGTCGAAATGTATAATTTTTTTTCACTCAAGTGGATTAACGTTAAAAATAATAATCTCGAACAGAGCGATCAAAATGTCTTAATAAAAATTTGGATTTTATTGCATGTAAGAATTCATACCGTAATCTAATCTAAATCCAATCCTAAAATGAATTAATCCATTTTGAATCATCTAGATATTTTGAGATAATAATCTAATGTGAAAATAAAGAACAACTTGAGTTTCAAATATAATAATAAATAAACATTTGTAACAAAAAATTAGCGATGTTCTAAGATACATATTAGTATTATTATTTTTTGTTAAATGAATCTGAAAAACTTATTTAGTCATACATACATGTGATCAAAAAGCTGGTCAAAATGATAAATGTGACACTTTTATACTCTCAGTTTTTTTTCCATAAAGCTAATGTTTTTTTTTACATTTTCAACAAACAATATGCAATGCAATAAACTACGATTTTCAGTTGGCAGATATTAGCAAAATATCAATGGTACCTCCCAATTTTTCTTAGAAGCTCAAATATAAATTTGATATGATAAGCAATTTATTGAATTTCTGAAGAAAACTTGATTGAAATACAAATAATATTTTTTTAGAAGAACATATTGAGTTTGAAATCAAATAATAAATAAACATTTGTAACCAAAAAATTGCGATGTTTTAACATACATATTAATTATTTTTGTATGTTAAATGAATCTGAGAAACTTATTTACAGTCATACATACATATTCATCATTTTTGACAAAAACCACATTTCGTCAATCATCAGCTGATCAAAATGATAAATGTAACACTTTTGTACTCTCAGGTTTTTTTCCTTAAAGCTAATGTTTTTCTTAACATTTTCAACAAACAATATGCAATGCAATAAACTACGATTTACAGTTCGCAGATATTAGTAAAAAATCAATGAAACCTCCCAATTTTTCTTAGAACCTTAAATATAAATTTGATATGATAAGCAATTTATTGAATTTCTAAAGAACTTGAAAAAGATTATTGGTTTAGCGATTTAGGCTCTAGAGTACACAAACAAGCAGATACACGTAAAAATGTATTGAATTTCTAAATAAAATTTGAAAAAGATGCTTGGTTTGGCGATTTAGGCTCTAGAGGACGCAAACAGGCACAATGTAATCCGTAGATTTGTATGCTGGTTTTAAAATTTACTAAATAAATGTTATAACAAAAGAACATTTTAACTTACAAATAAGGCATTTTTTAACTTCGAACACAATAAGCGAAAAATTATAAGTTTCCCATTTATTTTTTTCCAATGCTAGAATTGTGTTTCCTGAATATGTCTATCAATACAATCTATACAATCAACACAATCTTCTAATACAAGTTAAATCACCAATACATCAATACAATCTATACAATCAACACAATCTTCTAATACACGTACCTAATTTATAATTTTTCAAATTCTAAACAAATATTTGACATTGAAACCAAAATTTTATTTATAATTTTTTATTTTTCAAGTGAAAACAGAATAACAATAGACCACAAGTATTGCAAATTTATTTGAAATTCTTTATAACCGAATGACAATAATTTGTTTCAAATGTTTGGGTTAAAGAGGGCACAGACAGACGGATATAGTCTATGCCATAAGATGTCACTTTTCACATAAAATCGAAATCCCCCACTGTTGGAATTTGACCAATCAGAATGCATTCCAAAACCGAGAGAGCTGTTTTCAGCCATAAAGCCAGAAACCATAGATTTGTTCCTTTGATCCCTTAGAAATGAAGTGTTTTGGAATAAGCAATAGCAACAAGTGAAAAAATCAAAAATTTAAAAAATGAGTGTTGGTCATTTGAAAATAGCAAATTTCGATCGTTGTGTCACACCCTGTGTAATGCTACGTGACTCCAAATATTGTGTATGTTTTAGCATATTGCTTGGGTACTTACATACCCAGATTCTTTAATTTATCTCTTATAATAAGGTTTTGTTGATTTTTTTTTAACGAGCATGATTTTTCGTTGAATTTGATTAAAATGTGAATAACTTGGCAACGTTCCATCTGATCTCTGAAAATAAAATGATGTGTGATGCCCACATGAAGCAGATTCAAAAATGAAAGAATATACAGGGTGATCCATTTAAAAAAGAGACCAAATGTTGTGTCCTGGTTTTATGGTACTTTCTGTACACTCCAAAATAACTTCAAAAAGTAGCACATCAAGTGTCCAATAACTTATAATCCGATTGGTTTTTCAATTTTTATTAGTGTAGCAGCAATGTCATGTTCGTCGCTCATTTCAACACCTACTACACCAAAATGTTCGAAATTGTGGTAACCAGAACCAGAAAAGTGTGGTTCTAAATAAGTATAATGTTTCAACGTTTAACAACTATTCCTGATAAATTATTTTTTGTGATTATTTTGCTACCTATTCTGGGTTAAAATTAGGTAATCATTGTTGTCTTCATTGCCATTAATGCCCGATTGCACCGTATGCGTTAAGGATACTTAAAATTTTAAGGTTCCTTAACGGACGAAAAACCATTGCACCGCCATCTTAAGGTCACTTAAACACCGTAAGGACCCTTAAATTTTAAGCTCCCGACTCCGGCGGAATAACTTATTTAAGGGTTTGTCAACTGTCAGTTTAAAGTATTATGAGCAGTGGATGTGTATTAAATATTACTTATTTTTAACTACATTAGCCTTTATACTGATTTTAAGATAACTAACGAACTTATAATTACAATTCGAGTGTTGAATACCTTGACTATGATTGCAATTGTTGTTAAAGCAATATTGTGAACAATTTGGTGTTTGTAGGTTAGTTTGTGTTGAATTTTGATACAGGATAATCGGGTGTATTGCGTATAAAAAAACGTTAGCAGTAACGCCTACGTTACTTGAGAGCATCACATTCGAAAGTCAGATAGAGTTATGTCATAAATGCATTTGATTGAAATTCGAATGTGATACTGTCAAGTAACGTACACGTTACTGCTCAAGTTTTTTGATACGCAATACAACAAATTGTGTGATTCGATTGAATTCAATTGAAACTTTAATATAAATAAATTACTTCTACATTCTTATATTATTCGGCTTTGGTGCTTGATACATCTGCATTTTAATAGTGACATTCTGGAATCCAAATTCATCGGATTTCCTGGTGTAGTTTATTTGAGAACAGATTAATTTAACAATTTGGACGACCTAAGTTTTTATAGACAGAGAGGAATCGAGGTAAAACATACCGTTGACAACTGTTTTGTGTTAAATTTTATCCGAGTGAATATAGCAGTTATTAAAATTCCCTAGAATGCTGAACGCTAAGGTCCCTTTACTAAGGAATCTGATGTCTTGTACGGTGCAACACAAAGTTAATTTTAAGGATCCTTAAAATTTAAACTTACTTAACTAAGGGTCCTTAAAACTACAAACGGTGCAATCGGCCATAAATGAGCAAAACAATTCTCATATCACAGTAAAAATTAGAACTAGAATTAACTAGTTCTAAATAATAATATACTGTTTCTTTGTATAACAACTATTCTTGCTAAATTCTTTTCAGTTACTATTTTCGTACCTATTCTGGGTTAAAATTACATAATATATTTTTTTCTTTGTCGTCATCATTTCAACGCCTACTACAAGAAGGCTCTCTTTAAAATTGTGAGTGTAACTAAAATTTGTAATAACTGTTTTGGATTTTTGTTAGAGTTTAAATTTATTTTTGAAATCTTAAATGTCCTCTTAATTCTTTCTGTTGTGTTACTAAAATAATTGTGACAAAATGTTTTTTTTTCCATCAAATATTAAATTTTGATTTAAAATTCTTTCAAGAAAGTATCACAGAAAACTTTGGCTTTTTTGACAACTTTCATATAACCACATAGTTTTATTTTCACTTTTAATTGTAGTTCTTCAAAGCCACACTTACGTGCACAAAGAGCCACATGTAGCTCGCAAGCCGCAGTTTGCCGATCCCTGGCCTAGACAATTGCGACAATTATGTTTACCATTTAGTTTTAATGGTACACACATACGATATTTGGTTGTAGAACGTATCATAACATTTTGGGTTAGTCGCTTATGCGCTTTAATGTATATCACCCAAGTATGGTATCAATTCCATAAATGAAATCTAGGTAGGTAGTAATTAATTTCGATGCATATCGCGACGCGTACATTACTAACCTGCCATAATAGTAATTAACATGCGCGTTCATAACGCCTGTCTGCCGCGCACAATTATAATTTAATTAGGAAACCGTGCGAACGATTTTTCCGCATAAAACCATCCATAACTGTCGCCCGCTTGACCACGCGTGAATAGGGAAATGGATATGCAAGGATATCACATACACATAACTGCATTTATGTAAAATATACCTATGTATACGTACGTAATGTGCGTGTGTGTGTGCGCATGCATATGTGTACGTGTGTGGTGATTGATTAAGGTCCATGTGGGTCGGCCGCGTTGATATACGATCGCTGTAAATTCACAACTGTTCGTTTTATTAGCCACTGAATTGCCCTTTAAAATATTTAGTAGCCATGGCAGCGTGGCGTGCTTTTAAATATTGGGTGGCGTTTTAAAATTTTATTGCCGGGGCATCGTAAATACGGGAGACCCGGGACCATCCGACTTGCTGCGGGGGCTGTAAATTACAGAGGGATTGTGCCAGTGACAGTCGCGTTTTTGGGATGCGCCTGGGAAGCCGGGACTCCACTGGATGACTGGATGCTGGATGGTGTTAGAAATTGTAAGCCTGCCTGTGTTGTATTGCAGGATGATAATTACTTGCTGCGAATGTATGTACAGCAGGAGTTTTTTTTATGTGTTCATGATTTTTTTGTGGTCAAGAAACTAATCCAGATCCTGCACGGCCATGTAGATCGCGCTGTAAAATATCTACGTGAAAGTATTGGGCATTGTCTCGGTTTCGCGTGCCTGACTACAAAAAAAAGCGATACTCACGCCAGCCGAAACCGCTAAATTGAAAATTAATTTGGCGACTCAACAATAGGTGAGCGTCTATTAAGCAATTATCGGCGGTCATTAATTCGATCGCATGCGAGAGCACTTTATTTCCTCGTCGGCTATTTACTTTACAGTTATGCCCACTTAAACGCCGCTATTTTCCAGCGGGCTGTGATATTAATTAAAATAAATGACGCTCGCCTCGCGTCCGATTCAATTAGGGCCGCGGCATCAGCATCCCGCTGCCGATCGCGGATTGTCACGCACACAAACGCCACGATAAGGGAGATAACCGAGATTAGAATTGAGAGACTGTTAGCATTAGACGAGACATTGTGTAAGAATTTTAAACATCACTCCAACCGCCGACCATTTCCAAAGATATTTATTTCGCCTTTTTTCTGTGCCTTGCTTGTGTGTGCGCTCTGGTCTAAATGAAAAATGATTGACAGTAGCTCGTTTTTATTAACCACCTGAGCAATTTACGAATCCGTCCGTTCAGTATATGGACTTCATTAGCCGCTATTCAGTACAGTAACTCACGTGTGTGTATTAATGTAACACGTCTAGGTGTACTTTACTAATGATCCCATTTTCTATAGTGCCTCAGTTTTCGGCCATTTTGTTGCTACCACCGTTGGTGGCCTTTAAGTCGATTACCGAATAATTATTTCTATTCTTGCATCACACGTTACAAAGTCAAGTTACACATGTATCACAGAATATGCCCGTAGATTCTAAGGGCACTTGATATATAATTTACTAAACTTTCATCGCATCTGCAGGCAAACGAAGAACAAAACTTTCTCAGATTCAAGATTCAATAATGAAGGATTCCTCCAAAACCAATATAATTCTGCTCCTTAAACCAGTTATTACAGCAGAATTTATCGTGGACGTACAATTAAAAGGTATTAAGGCTCGTATCTATAGTCTGTACTTGAACTTGAGTACCACTCAAGTCGTATATTTGGTTGCGTTTGGTGCATAAACGTATATAGACAATACGCAACCAAATATGCGCCTTGAGTCGAACTCATGCTCAAGTACGGACTATAGATACGGCCCTTAGTCAATAAATATTTAAATTTCTTATCCTTACAAAAAATTGCCTCACCAAACAACTTGTGCTAGAAAATTGATGATTTTTTAGTGATACTGAAAGCAAGCAGCAAATCACAGTTTAACATGCTGCGTACTTCCAGTCAAGAAAACTGCAAAAAAGATGTCTAAATAGAACTAAATTTCTTATTAACGAGATTTGAAAAACACGTGGTATAAGTTTCACATTTTTTTTATAGAAATAACTCTACAATTATTTTGGTAGTTAAGCGTTAGTTTAGGTTTAACTACCGAAACAATTGTAGATAATTTCTAAGATTATTTCTATAAAAAAATTGTAAAACTTATACCAAGTGTTTTTTTAATCTTCTTAATCAATATGTTTCACCATGTAATTGCATATTTAATATTAGATTTGTATTTAGCACACCTGATGCCAATTCTCCCGAAAATTTGCCGAAGTTTCAGTACTAAATAAACGGGAAAATCAAAGATATAACTTTCTGCATTGTTTAGTATGGGTCCCCTATTACTGAAACTTCTGAAAATGCATTAATTGCATATTTAACATTAGATTTGTATTTAGAACTCCTGAAGCTAATTCTCCTGAAAATTTGACAAAGATGCAGGACTAAATAAGTGAGAAAATCAAAGATATAACTTTCTGCATAGTCTAGTATGGGTCCCCTATTACTGAAACTTCTGAAAATTTATTAATTGCACATTTAACATTAGATTTGTGGTTAGCACACCTGAAGCTAATTCTCTTGAAAATTTGACAAAGTTTCAGTACGAAATAAGTGAGAAAATCCAAGATATAACTGTCTGCCTTGTCTAGTATGGGTCCAATATTAGTAACACCTCTGAAATATTATAATTGCATAACTAACATTAGATTTGTGTTTAGAATATCTGGGATAATTCTCCTGAAAATTTGACAAAGTTGCAGTACTACATAAGTGAGAAAATCAAAGATATAACTGTCTGCATTGTTTAGTATGGGTCCAATATTACTGAAACTGCTGAAAATGCATTAATTGCATATTTAAAATTAGATTTGTATTTAGTACACCTGAAGCTAATTCTCCTGAAAATTTGACAAAGTTTCAGTACTAAATAAGTGGGAAAATCAAAGATATAACGTTCTGCATTGTGTAGTATGGGTTCCCTATTACTGAAACTTCTCAAAATTTATTATTTGCAAATTTGATACAAGATTCGTTTACAGTACACCTAAAACCAATTCTCCTGAAAATTTGACAAAGTTTCAGTATTAAATATGGGAGAAAATCAAACACTTAACTTTTTGCATTGACAAGTATGGATTAGCTATTACTGAAATTTCTGAAAATTTATTATTTGCAAATTTGATACAAGATTCGTGTACAGTACACCTGAAACTAATTCTCCAGAAAATTTGACAAAGTTTTAGTATTAAATAAGGGAGAAAATCAAACACTTAACTTTTTGCATTGACAAGTATGGGTTAGCTATTACTGAAATTTCTGAATTATTATTATTTGCAAATTTGATACAAGATTCGTGTACAGTACACCTAAACTTAATTCTCCTGAAAATATGACAAAGTTTCAGTATTAAATAAGAAAGAAAATCAAACACTTAACTTTCTGCATTGACAAGTATGGGTAAGCTATTACTGAAATTTCTGAATATTTATTATTTGCAAATTTGATACAAGATTCGTGTACAGTACACCTGAAACTAATTCTCCTGAAAATTTGACAAAGTTTTAGTATTAAATAAGGGAGAAAATCAAACACTTAACTTTTTGCATTGACAAGTATGGGTTAGCTATTACTGAAATTTCTGAATTATTATTATTTGCAAATTTGATACAAGATTCGTGTACAGTACACCTAAACTTAATTCTCCTGAAAATATGACAAAGTTTCAGTATTAAATAAGAAAGAAAATCAAACACTTAACTTTCTGCATTGACAAGTATGGGTAAGCTATTACTGAAATTTCTGAATATTTATTATTTGCCAATTTGATATTAGATTCGTGTACAGTACACCTGAAACTAATTCTCCTGAAAATTTGACAAAGTTTCAGTATTAAATAAGGGAGAAAATCAAACACTTAACTTTTTGCATTGACAAGTATGGGTTAGCTATTACTGAAATTTCTGAAAATTGATTATTTGCAAATTTGATATTAGATTCGTGTACAGTACACCTGAAACTATGTAATACTCTATTTAGAGTCACAATACAAATAAATGATGAAATGAAATGAAACTAATTCACCTGAAAATTTGACAAAGTTTCAGTATTAAATAAGGGAGAAAATCAAATACTTAACTTTCTGCATTTACAAGTATGGGTTAGCTATTACTGAAACTTCTAAAAACGCATTAATTGCATATTTAACATTAGATTTATATTTAGTACACCTAAAGCTAATTCTGCTGAAAATTCGACAAAGTCTCAGTACGACATTAGTGAGAAAATCAAAGACATAACTTTACGTTTAATATACTTGAAGCTAATTTTAATGAAATTTTCACATAGTTTTAGTATGGTTTATATATTATAATAATATATTTTAAAATTATTTATAGTACCTACAATGAGCAAAACTCATTTAAATAATATTAAAAAAATGATATAAATTTTTCTAAATAGTAGTATAAATAGTTATTATTATTTATTACTCAATACTAAATTGATTTTGTGAATAAATAACATTTATATTTTATACAATAATACAATGAGCAAAACTCATTTAAATAATATTTAAAAAATAATTAATAACAAAGTTTTCTAAATGAATTAAAAGTAAATTTTTCAGAAGTTTGTTCTTTTGGCTAAACACATCGCCATATGTGGGCATTGGTGCTCAGTTTCAGCACAATTCACTAATTTCTGCACTAATTTCTACACAATTTTTATATTGTGATATTTTCTATTTTCATAGATTTCGCCCTACATTGATCATGGGCTGTATATGTATTACAATGTTCAGTTAATTTTATTCGTAAGATAATTTCCTCGGACACATGTGCTGATTCAATGATAGTTATGGAAACTCGCCGTAAAACTGGTTACAAAATTGGGCCTTATTGGGATTAATTTCATAGTGACCTGATTTTGTTGTCATTTAATTTAATTATAATTTAAAAAATATATATTATACTTTCATTGTTAATTATAATTAACATGATAAATAACAAAATCGAACGTGAAGCGACTAAAATGTCTCCATAGCAATTTTACATGAAGTAATAATAATAATAATAACTATTACTCCTCCACCAGTACTGTAATTGGTTACTGTCGTAGTAGCTATGTAGAAATTTGACTCACATCACGTTCGATTTTGTTATTTATCATGTTAATTATAATTAACAATAAAAGTGATGAAAATAATTGAATTAAATCACATTTTTATTGTAGTTTCATTATTAATTATAATTAACACGATAAATAATAAAATCGAACGTGAAGCGAGTCAAATTTCTACATAGCTACTTTACATTAAGTAATAATAATAATTATAATCAATATTATTCCTCCACCTATAGCATAACTGTCATTATTTAACAGACAATTTGACCCAATTACATTTTAATTATTACCATAGGCCACTATTACTATTACTACGGGCGTGAGAGCAGAGGGTATTATTATTATTGCCTATCTGCGCCTGCATTCGATTTATAGAGGCACATTTCCACTATCGTAATTGTTAAAAGTGCAGAAAAAAACACCAGAGAAATATATGTAGACTCTGGATTTGAACCCGGGACCTTACGGTCAACAGGCGAACGTGTTCACGCTTACTCCACCGCAGCCTCTAGTTTTTGGTATGTGGGTTGGTATGCCGGGCCCTGGCAGTAGGCGAGTGTATAACCTTAAATGGCGTCGCTTTTGGAAAGCTCCCGAAAATTATCAAAATTTTGCAAAAAAATCACCGCACGAAGCCGTAGTGGGTTCATAACGTAATTTATAGACATCTTGGAGTGCGTCCGTGCACAAATTTGGGGTCGCCCAAGCCGCGTCAAGACAATATCAGTACATGTAGTTTTCAATGTCCGGCCGTAGGATACGTGGAAACAATATGGTTGACGCTGACACCTACGTGGAGACGAAACTCAGTCTGAGACTATCGATAAGGTTCGTGCCATCTAATTCCCACTATGCATGAAGCAAATAAATCGCATCTTATTGATTTATGAATCAATTTGATTTTCGTGTAATAAAATACGGTTGCTAATTTTTCATGCAAGACTAGCAAGTTTATCTTATTGGGTGAATAAGAATCAACAATTTTTTCTTACCTAAATAGTAAGTTGATCGTATTGCGTGAATATTAAAATTGATTTATACTAATTCATTTATTATTCATACATTATTAATATTCCAAATTGCTTGTATTAGCTGTAATTCAATTTCATCTATTTAAAAAATATCAAATTTGTTCTTGTACTTGGATCTATTACTAGTAAATGGCTTTCAAATTTCGCACTTTCTCCTGCTCTATCTGCAATATTATTTAGCTAATACGTTTAATTAAAGTTTAATTAAAATTCAAGTTTCGCACTTTTTCCTACTCTATCTGCAATATTATTTCGCTAATACGTTTAATTAAAGTTTATCTCTAGCCAACTATACAAATGAAATGAACCAAACAAATCACATCTACTACTACTTGCATTTGAAGTGTTTAGAAGTTGTAGATTTATATTTTAGAAAATATTATTTCTGGACGGGTGCAATCAATATCTACCAAACCTCGTCACTCATAGTTTTTCTGTTGATATTCGTAAATCAATCTTAAAAGAAAACAGAGTTGATCAGATTAAGAAGTTTTAGAGAAATGTATTGTATTTACCTTAATTTGAACGTCTAAAATCCCAAATTAAATAAGGCACAACAAAGTCAAGATGTTATAGTATTATTTTGATAGTTGTTTAACATTTGACATAATTACTTGCGTCAACGGCGTTGTAATTTACGTTTCGGAGTCAGGAAAAATATTTTATCTGCCTAATGGCAGAATTGGTACGATAAAAGTGTACGCTTGAATGTAGTAGCTAGGCGGAAAAAATCTTAATAATTAATTGACGATTGCAGAAGCATTTGAACTAAATAAAGAATATTGGAAATATGTGCATACTGTTTGATTTAGAGTTTTATATGCATTACCAACATTACCACCTCTGCCTTATTTTTCCTACTTCACTAGGTCTTATTTCCATTTATTTACATTGTATTTTGACATTTGTATGACACTGCAAACTGTATTATACATAAAGGACGTCACTCGGTGACCACATCTCAGATCCCTTGATTCTTAGCGCTGACTTGACCTTTACAAAGTCCTTGGAGACCCACAAATGACATTTCGATCAAGTGAAGGGGTAGATAATATTTTTTCATCGCGAAAATCACCCCTATCCATAGCAGCATTGAAACATAAATATCAGATACGAAACCTAATTAGATTAAAAGAAACAAAATCAGGATTTTTTTTACTTTTTTACTTATTGATATGATTGAGCTGCATATTTTCAAATATGAGCTGCATATTTGCAAATATGAGCTGCATATTTTCAAATATGAGCTGCATATTTTCAAATATGCAGCAAAAACAAAACATATCAAATGTGCAAAATTGGCATTACTCTTCATATCAAATGATAATTAATTATATAATAGTTCGGTATGTATTTTGGTCAATAGGTCACATTATTCATCTTCAAATGAGGATAACGACCAATTTTTATGCAATTTTGACACAAATCAAACTTTAAAGTTTTTCAAGTTGCCTAGCTAAGTGGTGCAATAGTGTTAGTAAATTGTTAAGAAGTTTTGCTCTGGCGTTGTTATGTTTAGGGCTAACAAGGTATATGTATTAAAACATCAATATGAATCGCCAATATCAAGTGCAGTTTCAAGAAAAAAGTAAAATAAAAATGAACATATAGCTTATTGGTATTAATCTAGTAATTCTTTCGGACATACCGTAGAATAGATCTTAAATAACTTGAACACTATAGCATTAAACACATAACAAATACTATTATGATTTATATTTAAACATTTTTGTAACAAACTTAACTCTAATTTTATATTTAACCTAATTTATTGTATTCTTTGTGGATATGCCTCTGAAGATGTTTTTTTTAAATAAAAAGAAACTATTCAGGCGATAAAAATAAACAATAAAATAAAATAAAAATAAATACCAGTCAGTACTTAATACAACAACTTTGAATTATAATAATACCATTTGATACAGTACAAATTGAAATTTTTACACTAATCTATGCAAATTTAACAGTACTAATTAAAAATTGATAGAATAAGCAACCAATCAATCAATCAAATTATTCATGTTATTGACTTTACAGCTTTACAATTGTCATTACTTAAGTAATAAACTACAGTAATAACTATAGTAATAACTACAGTAATAACTGAAAGATTGCCAAAAATCATTGAAATATTTACAAAATCATGAACATTTGGCAGAACAATAATAATTTTGACAGAAATATTTAAACTTAAACTTAAAAATAAAAAAAATAGTACAGTTAAACTTAAAATTTTGATTGCTGTAATAGAAAAGTTATCAGAATAATTTCAAGTCTGGCTGCAATCTTGTTAGTTTTGACAGTAAATCTGTCCAATTCTCTTTGCACATTGCTATTAGTAAGTAAGATCATATCTTGCTATTCTTAATATTTTGTGTTACTTAGCAATATTTTCTATATATCGTATATAGAAAATATTGCTAAGTAACACAAAATATTAAGAATAGCAAGATATGAACTTGCTTGCTTTTAGCAATGGGCATAGTGAATTGGACCGAATATCCAAAAGTAACAATTGAATATTTTTCAGTTATCTTTGAAATTTTGACCGAAATAATTAAATAAATGTATGCAGTATCCAGTAACTCCAAAATTTTTCAATAATTTATTGGCATTTACATTAGAAGCAATAGTCTTTTTTACAGAATAATCAACATTTTGTGAACAATACTTTGACAGTACAAATTGAAATTTTTACACAAATCTTTGCATTTTTCGGAGTAACAAATATTGATAGTAATAATCCATTTATCCAGTATCCAGTAAATCCATAAACTTCCAATTTCTTATTAACATTGAACATAATGGAAATTTTTACACAAATCTTTGCAACTTTAAGAGTACTATTTAAAAATTGATATAAATAACTGAAATATTGCCAAAAATCTTTGATTTTTTTTACAAAATTATGATAATTTTGCAGATTAATAATAATATTAACAGAAATATTTAAATACTTGCCAGTTAGAATTAAAATTATGAAGAAATAATAATAAGTCTGACTGTAATCTTGTTAATTTTGACAAATATTATCCAAAAGTAAACAATGAATATATGACCGAAATCATTTTAAAATGTATCCGATATCCTTCTAAATCCAAAAACTTTCAATTATTTATTGGCATTGACATTAGAAATAATGGATTTTTTACAGAATAGTCAACATATTGTGAGTAATACCATTGATTATAATACCCTTATAAGGGTAAATATTATGGGTACTATAATCAATGGTAATACTTTGACGAGACAAATTGAAATCATTACACTAACCTTTGCAATTTTCAGAGTAACAAAGAGTAAATCCATAAACTTCCCATTTCTTATTGACTTTAAACATAATGGAAATTTTTACAGAATAATCAAAATATTATGAGCTATACTGTGACAAGATAAATTGAAATGCTTACACTAATCTTTATCTCTATATATTTAAAAATTGATAGAAATAACTGAAATAGTACTAAAAGTCCTTGAAATTTTTACAAAGATATGGAAATTTGGCAGAATAATAATAATTTTGACAAAAATTCTTAATAATTTGGCAGATAAATTTGAAACTTTTAAAGAAATAATAAAAAAGTTATCAGAATACTTTTAAGTCTTGTTAATTTTGACAATATATTATCCGAAAATAACAAATCAATATTGTACAGTAATCTGTGAAATTTAGACCGAAATAATTTAAAAAATGTATCCAATATCCACTAAATCCAATAACTTTTAATTATTTATAATAATAATTAATATATTAATATAATAATTTATAATACTGACAGTAGAAATAATGTTTTTTTTTACGGAATAGTCAACATATTGTGTGTAATACTTTGACAGGACAAATTGAAATGTTTACACTAATCTTTGCATTTTTCAGAGGAACAAATATTGATAGTAATAATCCATTTATTCAATATTCACTAAATTCACAAACTTCCAATTTCTTATTGACATTTTGACATTGAAATTTTACGAGCTACACTTTGACAAGATAAATTGAAATGCTTACACTAATCTTTATCTCTATCTATTTAAAAATTGATAGAAATAACTGAAATATTACTAAAAATCCTTGAAATTTTTACAAACTCATGGCAATTTGGCAGAATAATAATAATTTTGACAAAAATTCTTAATCATTTGGTAGAGAAATTTTAAATATTGATGGATATAATAGAAAAGTTGTCAGTATAATTTAAAGTGTGACTGTAATTTTGTTTACTTTGATAAACATTATTGAACAGTAACAATTGAATATATGACAGTAGTCTTTAAAATTTATAACGAAATATTTAAAAAAATGATAGTGTTAATCCATTTATCCAATGTCCAATAAATCTATAACCTGAAATGTTTACACTAATCTTTGCATATTTCAGAGTAACAAGTATTGATAGTAATAATCCATTTATCCAATATCCAGTAAATCCATAAACTTCCAATTTCTAATTGACATTTTGAAATTCCAATTTTGACATTGAAATTTTATGGGCTATACTTTGACAAGATAAATTGAAATGCTTACACTAATCTTTATCTCTATCTATTTAAAAATTGATAGAAATAACTGAAATATTACTAAAAATCCTTGAAATTTTTACAAACTCATGGAAATTTGGCAGAATAATAATAATTATGACAAAAATTCTTAATAATTTGGCAGGTAAATTTGAAATATTGATAGATATAATAGAAAAGTTGTCAGTATAATTTAAAGTGTGACTGTAATCTTCTTTACTTTGACAAACATTATTGAACGGTAACAATTGAATATTTGACAGTAGTCTTTGAAATTTTTACCAAAATAATAAAAAAATTGATAGTAATAGTCAATTTACCTAATATCCAATAAATACATAACCTGAAATGTTTACACTAACCTTTGCAATTTTCAGAGTAACAAATATTGATAGTAATAATCCATTTATCCTATATCCAGTAAATCTATAAACTTCCAATTTCTGATTGACATTTTGAAATGCCAATTTTGACATTGAAATTTTATGAGCTATAAAGAGTGACTGTAATCTTCTTTACTTTGACAAACATTATTGAACGGTAGCAATTGAATATTTGACAGTAGTCTTTGAAATTTATGCTAAAATATTAAAAAATTGATAGTAACCATCCATTTATCCAATATATAATATATCTATAACCTTCCAATTACTTATTGGCATTCACATTAAAAATAATGGAAATTTTGACAGAATAATCAAAATTTCATGAGTATTGACAGTACAAATTGAAATTTTCTACACAAATCTTTGCAATTTAAATAGTACTAATGAAAAATTGATCGAAATAACTGAGATTGCCAAAAATCCTTAAAATTTTTACGAACTCATGGTAATTTGGCAGAATAAGAATAACTTTGACAGAAATACTTTTTACATGTAAACTTGAAATTTTGACAGAAATAATAGAAACGTTTTCAGAATAGTTGTCTGATTGTAGTCTTATATATTAATATTTGACAGTAGTCTTTGAAATCTATACCAAAATATTAAAACATTGATAGTAATAATCCATTTGTCAAGTATCCAATAAATCTATAACGTTCCAATTACTTATTGGCATTCACGATAAAAATAATGGAAATTTTGACAGAATAATCAAAATTTCATGAGTATTGACAGTACAAATTGAAATTTTCTACACAAATATTTGCAATTTTAAGAATACTACTTAAAAATTGATAGAAATAACTGAGACTGCCAAAAATCCTTAAAATTTTTACGAACTCATGATAATTTGGCAGAATAATAATAATTTTGGCAGAGATACTTTTACAGTTAAACTTGAAATTGATGAAAATTATTCAGAATAATTGTCTGATAATAATCTTGTTTACTTTGACATTTAAGTCTTGGAAGTGAACCTCACAACATATGATGAGCAGAAACTTTAAGTTACTGCGTCACATAAGCTAATTTATAGTAATAAATGTGATTATATTTAATTAGTTAATCGAAGTCGTTTATTCATTTGTCTTTTCAATTGATGGCATGAGTTGAGAAGGGGATAGATTCCTCAAGAGTAAGATTTTGCGAAACTTTCTTTTTTTCTTCTGCGGGTGCCTATCCTGTTCGGAAGTTGGCGATTATCATTGCGATCTTGATCTTATTTGCGGCTGTTCTAAATAACTCCGTTGTTGTTGAATTGAACGATTGCCTCAGATTCATCAGCCAAGATATACTTCTTCTGCCTGGTCCTCTGCGCCCCATTACTTTTCCGTGCAATATGAGCTGCAGCAATCGATATCGTTCTCCGTTTCTCAGTATATGCCCGAAGTATTCCAGCTTACGTTTTTTGATGGTAAACAGTAACTCTGGCTCCTTCTTCATTCTTCTTAGTACCTCGATGTTCGTAACTTTATCTGTCCAAGCAACTTTTTGGGAAAGAACAAGTAAAGTTACAATTGATAATTTATAGTTATAGTTGATACACTATAGCTATAGTGATGAAATATATATATTTTTTTAAATAATTGAATTCATGAGTTGAGAAGGGGATAGATTCCTCAAGAGTAAGATTTTGGGAAACTTTATTTTTGGGCAAGAACAACAAAAGTTGCAATCGATAATTTATAGTTATAGTTGATACACTATAGCTATAGTGATGAAATATATATTTTTTAATATAACTCACGGTTAACATATAAATATAAAAAAGAAGTGGTGGAAAATTTTTGAAATATTTTTGGAATATGTCCCTTTTTCAACTTACTCATTCAATTGAGAGTCATTTTAATGTTGTCATTTCTGTTGAAAATATTATTTTTTATTCGATTTCTACTCAAATCAAACGTCGTCTTTGAAATTTGATTGAAAAACTACGTTCACCTGATTGAAACAGTAGACTACTAAAGGTTCGAAGGAAATGTTCCTGTTAGCATCTCTAAATACTTAAGTAGCGATCTGAAAATCGGAAAATTTGTTGTACTACACCCCATTAAATTTAAACTCACTTTAGCTTCGAGGAACATAATTAAACCTTTCATACTTATAAGCCAACGCTTGTACAATACCATCGAACAAACACCTACAGCACGGGCATATACGCAATTAATCACGCGTTGGCATACGTTAATGTGTGTATGTATGTGCTCTTGGTGGAATATCGGGGCGCCGAAACTTGTTGCCGCAAGACGGCAATTTGCTTGTACAGAGAGCGAGCGAGAAAGGACGGGTTGTCTCTTGCACACGCGGGCTTAACATGCTCAGGTAAGAGGGGTGCGTTATTAGAGAACAAAAACGAGCATTGCCCCGATTATATGTGGGTGTGCGACTTTCATGTTTCGCCTCCAGCTTCCAGCTCCCACCGTACCTGAGCCCTGAGGTGCCAAAATATTCGCACAGAGCGTGGGAGAGGGTGAATTCTTCGGAAACGTAAATACCTTTCTAAGCCTGACACATTGACGGACATCTCCAGTAAATTGGGTGCAAATCTTCCAAACAATCGCCAGAAGCCCAACGTGCACACATTGTAACCGCAGGTATCACGGTTTTTATTTGTTTAATTACTTCCTCTGGGCCGTCATCTGGTTGATAATTGCCGTGGCCGGCTTAAGCAGCATAAAATTGGATCTGCTGGAGTAGTAATCCCGGCGGAAAAGGTTAAACGATTACCCAGTGTGTTAAAGTAATTAGAAAAAAACGCACCGATTTTCGATTGAGTCACGGCCGGGAGGACTGCGCGGGCATTTAATAGGCATTTACACCCTTTTACACAAAGCGTCTTTATCAGAGCCGGTGCTGAGTCACTGCGTATGTCAACTAGGAATGCGGCCCAATCAACCGGCGCTCACGGAATGCCAATGGAAGACACCGTCACGGAAATCAAATATTTTTGGGATGGGAAATAATACGGTGATGGGCAGGAAGGAGCGATCCTGAGGCGTTAAGTATAACTTGTCACAATGGACTCTAAATTTGTCTGAACTAAATTGAGATAACCATTTAATGTATCTTAAAGACGTAGGTATCATTTTTTATACAGTAAACAAATCGCTACAGAAAATTTGAACTCACTCAGCAGAAGTTATGTAATATCAAAAGTAGATAAGCAGGACAGGTTCTGGCGCACCTCAAACAAAGTCCGCGAGATAGCCAATGTCGGTTCTGGCTTACCTCAAACATCTCTAAGTCCCTGAGATAAACAGGACACGTGCTGGCTAAAACGACGAAAAAGTACCCGAGATAGCCTGTGTCGATACTGGATCACTGTTAAGTTTTCTAAATCCCGCGAATGATATGCACGCCTTTTAAAGTTTCAAGTTTCTCAAAATAAACTGTAAATAACATGACAATTAACATGTAATATCGGTCTAAAAGGTCAGTTCATGTGTTTAGTTTGAAGGCGTAAGATATCACTTTATAAACCTAGGGCAAAAATTTAAAAATATTAAATTGAGGACCGTTAAAATTTACAAAAATTAAAATTTCGTATTGATTGAGAGATTATTAATCTTAATATTAATGAATAGTTGATTCTAGTTTCTCAAAATAAACTGTAAACAACATGGCAATTAACATGTAAAATGATTAGGTGAACTAGTTTTGGAATGAAGTACAAATAAAGTGCAAAAGTGTTCAATGCATTAAATTCAAATAACATGTTAAAGTAAATATTGGAATTGGCTTTCATTGTTTTCTAAACAAAAATATTGCCTACTTTCAAACTCTTCGCGAACTTTTTGAAGTTTTGTCTAGTAATAGCTCAACATTCTTGTGTTATTCTTTCTCGTAATTGTTCAATAGAACCCAGTTCATCTTTCATTTATGTTTTATAGACTACAGATTTCAAGAGATCCATTAAACAAAAAATCGCTGTTGAAATTAATGAAAATTTGGACGGCGAAATGTATGCTAATTTGCAATGAAATACGAATATCTCAAGAATTAGGCATTTGATATTATCTTATTTTTTTACAATAAATGACAGTATATCACTTGATATCAGAAAAAAAATCAATTAGTATTAATACGCTAACTTTTGAGATACGATTATTTAAGTATGCTGCACTTTCGAGAATACTTCAAGTAACAATTGAAAAAAACATGATCACATTAGAAACAAAATATCTCAAGAATCAATGATTGAATGTTAATTATATTTCACTGATTAAATGATAGCATACCACTGAGTATCAACAATAAATTTCATTGATATTTATATTCTAGTATTTTTATAATAATTTAATATTATTCCAAATATCACGAATAATTAGATTATTACTGAAATACGAATATCTCAACAATTATGCATTAATTCGGGAGTGACTGATCTCCTGTGAGATACGCGCAGAGAGACGATTTTAAAGTGTGAGAGACGCATTGAGAGACGCTTTTAAAGTGTGAGAGACGCGTTAAGAGACACTTTTAAAGTGCGAGAAACGCATTGAGAGACGCTTTTAAAGTGTGAGAGACGCGTTGAGAGACGCTTTTAAAGTGTGAGAGAACGCATCTCTCACACTTTAAAAGCGCGATTTTTACCTCGTTAAGACGTTATAAAAATGGCTTCAATTTCTTTTACAAATAAGATAAAAACGGAAAATATATCTCGAATTGTACCTGAAAGGTTTCTCTTTAACTGATATATGTTTCAGCTATATAAGCTATAAAATTTTCAGCTGCATGAAAATTTTAACAATTAGTCATTCAAAAATCTTATTAGTTAAGTGCCTACTTCAAGTAAGCGTATGTAATTTTTTTGTTTAAATGCAATGATATTATTTTTATCTCATAGAGCAATTGGCATGACAATTTGCTACAAAAAGTATTATAGAACTACACATATAGCCAAAATAAGTTGTTTTTGAAATTTTTCGAAAGTTCAAATTTTTGCATCATGTAATTGCCTATGCTATTTACACATGCATCATATTTTGGGAAATTTGCTTATTTTTCGTCACTGTAAAATCCAATGTTATCAAGGAAATTTAAGTTATGAAAAATTCATTTTAAATGTGTTAGTCATATTTGCCCAAAAAAGCCGTTTGGCGAAAATAAATTATATAGTTATGAAATTAGGTATACATAGTCTTGAATAGTCTAGAATCTAATATAGTTAAGTTATGTGTAAACAGCATAGGCGAAATTACACGATGCAGCTATTCGAATTTTCGAAATAATCAGCATTATTCAAACCAATGGATGCTACTCTGTGATGATTTATCATAATGATGAAATATAAGTTCCAAATTTTGCTGGTTCCAAGTTCCAAGTTTTGAATTAATTCTGATTTAAAACTTTCTACCAAACTCTTTCTGAGAAAATTGTCAAAGTTCTAAAAATAAATACTATTTAAACAAATAATAGAAAATTCTAAAGCATTAAATTAGCATTATTCAAACAAATGTATGCTACTCTGTGATTATGTATCACGATGATGAGAAATATGTTCCAAATTTTGATGGAAAGTTTTGAATCAATTCTGATTTAAAACTTTCCAGCAAAATCCTCCTGAGAAAATTGTCAAAGTACTAAAAATAAATACTATTTAAACAAATAATAGAAAATTCTAAAGCATTAAATCAGCATTATTCAAACAAATGTATGCTACTCTGTGATTATGTATGACTATGATGAGAATATATTCCAAATTTCTATCATTTCCGGTTCTACAGAAAGTAGCTATAATATTTTATTTTTTAAATGGAACACCCTATATAGTATTATGTTTCTGGCCCTCTCGTTTTTTTTAACATATTTTGTAAAGATATGATAATGATATGATAAGATATGATAAGATGTGATAAGACATGATATGATAATGATATCATAAGACATCTACATTTTTTTACCTTCTGAGATAAAAATTAAATTTCAAGATTTTGACCTCACAAAGACGTTATCAAAAATGGCTTCAATTTCTCTTACAAATAAAATAAAAATGGAAAACATATCTCGAATTGTACCGGAAAGGTACAGTCATGCTCACATAAATCTAGTACAAAAAATTTTACATTGCTATATAAAATTGCTATTGTAACCTAATTTACCTCTTCAACTGATATATGTTGCAGCTGAAAAGTTTGACAATTAGTCATTACAAAATGTCATTAGTTAATTGCCCTCTTAAAGTAAGCATATTTCATTTTTTTAAATGCAATGTTATTCTTAGTATATTATATCTCATAAAGCAATTGGCATGACAAATTGCTACAAAAAAAGTATTATAGAACTATATAGCCAAAATAAGTTGTTTTTGAAATGTTTGGAAAATTCGAAGTTCTGCATCATGTAATTTCGCCTATGCTACTTACACATGCAACATATTTTGGGAAATTTGCTTATTTTTCGTCACTGTGAATACCAATGTTATCAAAGAAATTTCAATTTTGAAAAATTTACTTCGAATGTGTTAATATCGATGATAGTCTGGTATTAGCCCAAAAAAGCCGTTTTGACGGAAATAAATTATACCGTTTTGAAATTAGGTATACAAGGTTTTGAGTACTCTAGTATCTAATATCGTCGAGTTTCCCCTCCCCCGGTGGGGGCTTCATCCCTTAATATTGTAAAACATCCCCCAAACGACGAACTTATTATTTTTCGAAATTATCTCGTAAACGGTGTACCGTCTAAATTTTTTTATATCGGGTAAAGTTGATGGAAACAAAATTTTGAACAAAAATTATATTAAACGGTTTGCCACAAAAGCTATAGTTCCCAAGCTATAGAGACCGAAAGTATAATTATCCAGAATATCTAGTTAATTAGACATTTTGGCGGAATACATTATATAGTTTTGAAACTTTTCAGAAGTCAAATTTCTTTGTTAACATTAGTTATCATAGTTCCAAGAGATAAGCATGTTTTGCAAACTATTGTGCATATGTAAACAGCGTAGGCGAAATTACATGATGCAGAAATTCGAATTTTCTAAATATTTCAAAAACTCCTTACTTATGGAATATGGGTCTATGATCCTTTTTGTAGCAAATTGTCATTCCAAGTGCTCTATGAGATAAAAAGTATTTTATTTCATAAAAAAAAATGAAATACGCTTAATTTAAGTATACGATCAACGATATTAAGTGAACTTTTTAAAATAGAAATTTCTTTATTAAAATTGGTTATCACAGTGATGAAAACTAAGCATATTTCCCAAACTATGATGCATGTGTAAAAAGAATAGGCGAAATTACATGATGCAGAAATTAGAAATTTCGAAATATCGTCGGCTTAATGTTACAAGGTTGTATGTAAAAATTTGTAAATTTGGGAATAGGGGCTTCAAATACGTATGTTATTACAGAAAATGATGTATTGTGCACTATAATTAGATTTTTTTATGTCACAGGTTCTTAATATTCCGATTTTAACTTTACAACAAGCTCAAAGGTCCTGCTTTGAAAACATATGGTCTTGTAAAGTTGTAGACCTAAAAATTGAAAAAAATGTCAAAAACTACGTACTTTGGGAAAATGGTTGCTTCAAAATATTTTGTAGCAAATTGTTCTATTAGATAAAAAGTTTGTCATTCCATTTAAAAATGAAATACGCTTATTTTAAGTGGGCATTTAACTAATGACATTGAATGACTAATTGTCAAAATTTTCAGCTGCAAAATATATCAGTTATAGAGGTACCTTTCAGGTACAATTCGAGATAAATCTTCCGTTTTTATCTTATTTCTAAGAGAAATTGAAGCCATTTTGCATAACGTCTTTTTGAGGTCAAAATCTTGGAATTTAATTTTTATCTCAGAAAGTAAAAAAGATAGGTGTACATACATCTCTACAAAAGATGTTGAAAATTAAACGGGTAAGCAGGAACATAATAATATATAGGGTAATATATGTTTCTAGAGCACGTGAAGGAATTTTTTTGAAGGAATGAAGGAAGGAAGCATTTTTCATTAATATATAGGGTGTTCCATTAAAAAAAAACTTTGATTTGTATGATCAAAGGGTTGATGGGTACTTCCCATCATTGGGAATGAAGGGAATGATGATCAAATGGTTGATGGGTACTTCCGGTAGAATTGGAAGTGATAGAACGTAGGAAGTATTTCATCGGAGAACGGAATCAGGCATATTTGGACGATTTTTTTCATATTTTTATTTTAGCTGGAACCCCTTAAACTTTTAAAGGTCCATGACCGTGGGACACCCTGTATTTTCATACATATAGCACAGTGCAATAGAGACATCTAAATAATGCAGCGTTGAGTAGTTTTAATCGGTCATTGATTTGTTGCCCGCTGGGGACTCAACCCCTTCGTCGGCCGGCTTAAATGTATCACAAAAGTATAAGCTAATACTCCTATCATTTATCGATTAGCCGACATAAACACGTTTTACGAGGTTTGTAACCCTCATTAAATGCAATACGCATCACAATAAATGTACACATACAGTTTAGTTTATGAATATTGGTCTAATATTTCGTGCTTTCGTACAACCATTGATTGCAATACCCTTATTATTAGGATATTATAATCAATGATATAACTATGAAAACTCTCCTTATAAATTTTCCTATTTTATTCGGGACAAATATTATTTCGCTTTGTGGAATCACATTAACTATATTTGCAAAAAATGCAAACTATATATTAACTATATTTTCAAAAATCTGAAGGGTATATAAATATTAGGATACATTTTACGGCACGAGAAGAATATTGAATTGAAAATTTGAAAAGATCTAGAGCCGACATAGAAAAAGTTGAGAATCTCAAGAGTGCTCAATCTCAGAGTGCTCAGAGTGCTCAAGAAGTGGTGTCAACTTTTACATTGAATACTAATAGGTGACTGTTCAAGATGCAAATCAAGTATGTTTTGCAACGTTACAGAAATGTTTAGTAGATTAGAAGCAAATAATTCCTTTTTTTTTCAGAGTCATAATTTCATGGTAGTTAGAAAAGTTGACAACACTTTCTTGAGCGCTCTGTACATGGAATGTAATTTGATGTATAACCTCTTGACATTTAATAAAATGGAAAGTTATTTGGGAAAAGCAAAAAAAAAAGAAATAAACGTAATCAGTTATCAATATTGTTTTTATTTATGTACAAAATATATTTTATACACAAAATTGCTCTTAAGTTACGATTCATTGGAAGTGCTACTTTTAACAAATGTTCTGCAAAAATAATCTTGGACGTGTGGTCTAAATGATCTTAATTTGGCCTAGTATCTAGATCATTCTAGCAGTTCTTAATAAACAAGAGAAACAAGTAAAATGCAACAATTAAGGATATCTACATTTAATTGCCTGATTTCTTTGTACGACCAATTGGTGGAATATTTGTAGTGGGATAGCATCAAAGAGATCACTGGCCCTGGAAGTGCCCAGTTCGACAAGTACCTAGGTACGCAGCAGTCCTCACCGGAGGGTAAGCCGGGGTCCGTGTGAACGCGGTCACCGGAAGCCGCCCCTCAGGTGAGGCCGCCCCCTTCCCCTGTGGGAAGCTCGGGAGTACCCTTCGTGCACGGATTATTAGCCGGGCTTGAATTTCACACAACAAAAAAAGCAGAGCGAGAGGGAATCGTGATTAGGAGAGGTTCGGATGCTGGAGAGCTCCGTGCACCTTCTTGCCATTGCTGGAGCCATCGAGGGTCACCTCGGCTCCATGAATATTATTTAATCTGCCGTAAATAACAACAAACACTCGGGGCGGAGAGTATGGACGCAGTTTAAGGGTAATGGACATATGTTATGGGGATGTTGCTTTATGCAGATTGACGGGTCTTTATTATGCTTAATTTGTATTAGACTGATATCAAGTCAATAGTAAGTGAATACATGAATAATTTAGAGAAGGTAAAATTTTATGATGCAGGCATTGATGTAGACATAAGTTTCATAACTCATTCGTACCATTTAAATTATAAATTCATCACAATAGGAAAATTTGTTTAGTTCTTATTTTTGAAAACAAAATTCTCTGAGAAAGTTTTTGCATGTCCCAAAATCACAGAAAATATCCTCAAAATGTGTGTGCCAATGATAGCCCTGATAGTCACTGATAGTTAGTCAGCGTATATACTGCAAAGCCAATTTAATTTTTTTGCCCAATTTTTATTTTAACTTAACTATAAATTTGATTAAACATCTAATTTGTTTATGTACGTCACCGTTTTTCTCTCGATTTTACTCTGTCCATTTAACTTTTGAATCTTTATCAAAATGTTGATATATTAATTTGTACTTTTATGAACGATAATTATTATACTTTACATTTTCATCACATCATGTTGTATGGTTTTTATAAGTATACCAGCTCTCGGTATCGAACCCATTAAGTCAGGCACTTAATAAATAAGATTGGCGATCATAATCTCATGCCCCCCATAGAAATTCCAATAAACTCTACATTTTCCATCTATCATCTCGCGCGTTAAAGGCCTTGACAAACACGGATTAATCTGCGGCAGCAGACTCCACCCCTCGGGCCACAGAAGAAAAAATCACGAAGAAAGATCGTCCTCCGACCTCTGTACCTGCAAATATGTAATGCATTCGTAATTCCGGGCGCTTGAATGGCGCGCACGGTGTAAAATCAGAGTGTATACATTCTTTATAATAACAATAATGGGACCCCAACATTTCATTATTGTGCGGATAATGTTGGCGGCATTGTCCGTGGATTGTGCACTTGATCTGCGCCTCTGTAAAGACATGAATAATAAAGTTAAACAGGTAGACCATTATCACATTGTCCTACCGCATAAAGCAAGGTGCCATTCAGATTTAATTCAACAGAACACATTTTATTCAGTTTACAGAGGCGATAGTGTGAAATTCACACCTCACTCCCGTTCAGGAATTAACCTTTTTTTAAAGAGCCATTTACAACGTCTATTGACTTTTTATTGATGATTTGGAGTTCGCAATCATTCACCTATTTTACATAATAGGTTAATTACATTGGTCTACAAAAAAAAAAGTTTGCCGCGAATTATTTCAATTACCAAATTCTTTGTTATTCACACATTAAATTATCCCACGCAGTTCTAAAAATACAGTATTAAGGTATCTTACACGTATATAATTTAACTATCAAATTATCTAAACCAAATCCGTTATATTTTGGTAGACACCTGATAATTTAGGAATTAAAAATTAAAATTTCAGTTACTTTGGTAACTGAATACCTATAACATGACATTTTACAGATATATGCCATAATTATTGACAAATAACATCTGCAACTTTCGTCAAATTCATGATGGTAGTTGTATTATTAGTCATCATCAATTTAATATGTAAATTAAAATCAAAACATCTAATAAATTTCAGCTGAATGACAAAATAATATCTGAAACTTTTAATAAATGACAGCTGAAAAAACTGTCAGTAAATAACAGCTGACTACCGTCAATTAACACAGTTATGGGAGATGTATGCTTCAATTGTCAATAAATGACGTCTAAAACTACTAATGAATGACAGCTGAATGAAATTTCAGTAACTTTCGTAACTTAATTGATATAATGTGACATTTTACAGAATTTGGCACAATTATTGACAAGTACCATACCAAACTAAAACCGAGTTGATGGTGATAATTAAATTAAATGTCATCATCGATTTGGCAGGCAAATGTCAAGTCATTTACTCAAAACATCTAATAAATTGCAGCTGAATAGTTATATAATATGTAAAAGTATTAATAAATGACATCAGAAAAAACTGTCATTAAATAACAGCTAAGTACGCTCAATGCAAATAGTTATGATAAATATAAGCTTCAATTGTCAATAAATTACATCCAAAACTTCCAATGCTTAACAGCTGAAAGAAACGTCTGTAATGTGGGTAACTTAATTGTCATAAATTGACATTTTACGGATACATGCCACAATTATTGACAAATAGCATCTTATACTTTGTCAAATTGATGATAGTAGTTGTATTACTTATCATCATCAATTTGACAGACAAATTCTAGTCAAAACATCTAATAAATTACAGCTGAATGACAAAATAATATCTGAAACTTTTAATAAGGGACATCCGAAAAAAACTTTCATTAAATAACAGCTGAGTACCGTCAATTGACACAGTTATAATATGTATATGCTTCAATGGTCTCTAAATGACATCTAAAACTAGCAATGAATAACAACTGAATGAAATGTCAGTAACTTTCGTGACTTATTTGATATACTGTGACATTTTACAGAATTTGACACAATTATTGACATATACCTTATGAAACTTGTGTCGAGTTGATGATAACAATTATTTCAATTGTCATAATCGATTTGACAGGCAAACGTCAAGTCATCTACTCAAATCATCTAATAAATTGAAGCTGAATGGTAATAAAATATCTAAAACTGTTAATAAATGACAGCTAAAAAAACCGTCATTAAATAGCATCTAAGAATAATTAATTCATATAGTTATTATAGATATAGGTTTCAATTGTCAATAAATGACATACAAAAACTTCCAATGCATGACAGCTGAAAGAAACGTTAGTAACTTTGGCAACTTAATTGGTATAACATTACATTTTACAAAAATATGACAAAATTATTGACAAATAACATCAGAAACTTTTGTCAAATTGATGATGGTAGTTGTATTAATTGTCATAATCAATTTGACAGAAAAATTCTAGTCAAAACATGTAACAAAATAACGGTTGTATGATAAAATAATATCTCAAACTTTTAATAAATGACAGCAGAAACAAACTATCATTAAATAACAGCTGAGAAGTGTTATTTGACACAGTTATGATATATACATGCTTGAATTGTCTATAAATAACGTCTAAAACAACCGATGAATGACAGCTGAAGGTAATGCCAGTAACTTTTTTTTAGACCAGTGTTATACAGTTTTATACCAGTGTACGCATTATTTCCAGATCACTTCTGATAGCATTTTAAAGAAAAACATTACTTATACATAAATTTTTTTTTCAAATTTGGATTTTTTTATCTTTAAAAAATCTATGAAATATACTTCAATATTTTTGGTTTAACTTTTTTGTACTATTTACTTACACACTATTATTTCAGAAAATTACAGTTTTTGGATGAAAAACCTGCTTTCTAAATAAAACAATCAAATGAAATATGTTCAAATTTTATAAAACCCGCTCTGTACACGTTGAAGTTATACATTTGATTTAAATATATATATATATATATATATATATATATATATATATATATATATATATATATATATATATATATATATATATATATATATATATATATATATATATATATATCTTTAATCTTTAAAATAGGCTCCAATATTTTTGGTTCAACTTTTTTGTGCCATTTACTTACACATCGTTATTTCAGAAACTTACAGTTCTTCAATCAGATTCCTACTTTCTAAATGAAACAATCATTTTTTTTATATGTTCAAATTTTATAAAACCCTATCCGTACACGTTGGATTTCAAGTGAATTTCTAGTGATTCAAAATCTAAAATTACGTTTTTGAAGAGGCATCTTATTACAAAAATCAATCATAGAAATAGTAAAAATTTCTCTGAATTTCCACTAAAAATCGATGTTCGAAGATCGAAAATCGTGTTTGCAAGTATGTCCTTGTGCAATGGAGTGAATTTCGATATCCTGGTGTTATATATAAAAAAAATCTTCTATTTTTCTTCACGTTTTGAACACTGTTGATTTTAAGAAACTTATACATAAATGTACCTATACCTAAAATGTATTTTTAGACGGTTTTAAACTACATAAACTTTGGCCATTGCTAACAGAGATAATAATAATTTCTATAATAACTGCTAAAATAACTCTAAATATTAATTGATAATACATAACGACACAGTGATATATTGTATATGATTTATAATTTGTATATGAATAACCATTCAACTTTTACCCTAAAATTCTAAAGCAATCTTTTAAATTCCTACAGAAAATTGTCACACTACTAAAAATTAATATTGTTTATACAAATGGATAATAATTTATCGTCATGATGATGAAAATTTGATAAGTTTTAAATTGATATTCAACCTTTGCTAGAAAATTCTAAAGCAATGGCTTAAATTTCTAGAGAAAATTGTACGACTATTAAATATTACTATTATTTAAGCAACTAGATGATAATCCGTGATAATTTATCTTTTAACGTTAGAAAATTTGTATATGAATAAATGTATATAAAAAAACTTTTGCTCTAAAATTCTAAAGCAATACTTTAAATTTCTAGAGAAACTTATCTCAGTATTAGAACTCTATATTATTTAAACAAATAGATGCTACTTTGTGGTAATTTACCATAATGATGATGAAAATTCTAAGGCAATCCTTTAAATTTCTAGAGTAACTTGTCTCAGTACTGAAACTTAATATTATTTAAACAAAGAGATAATAGTTTATGGTAATTTACCACAATGATGATGAAAATTTGATAAGTTTTAAAAAAATTATACGAAAAAGTTTATAGTAAAGTTTATATTAAACTTTTGCTAGAAAATTCTAAAGGATTTCTTTAATTTCTGGAGAAAATCGTACGAATATTAATTATTATTATTATTTACACAACTATATGGTAATCAGTGATAATTTATCGTTTTGAAATTTGTAGTTGAATAAGTAGGTAGATATTTAACTTTTGATCGAAAATTCTAAAGCAATCATTTAAATTTATACGGAAAATTGTCTAAGAACTCAAAATGGATATTATTTAAAGAATTAGATGATACTTTACTTATAATACTATGTGATGATTTACCATTATGATGATGGAAATTTGATTGAAGTTCCCAGAATATTCAACATTTGCTCGTAAATTCTAAACGGATCCTAGGAATCCTAGGAAGGGATCCTTGGAAGGAATCCTAGGAATCCTAGGAAGGAATCCTTGAAAGAAATCCTAGGAATCCTAGGAACGAATCCTTAGAAGGAATCCTACGAATCCTAGGAAGGAATCTTTGGAAGGAGTCATAGGATTCTAGCATTACTAGGATCCTAGGAATCCTAGGATCCTAGAAATTCTAATGTTGCTAGGAATCCTAGGATCCTAGCAATACTAGGATCGTAGGAATTTCAATAAAAACAAATCTAAGTACTAAAAATGAATATTGTTTAAATAAATACATGATAAATTAAATCTTGTTTATACCAACATTCGACTTTTACTAGAAAATTCTAAAGCTTTCTTTGAAACTTTAAGAGAAAATTGTCTGTATACTAAAAATATGTATTATTTAGAGTAAACAAATACAAAACTTAACCTGAAATAAAACATAAAGTAAGAGAAAAGCAGATATTAGAACGTTCACAGACGCAAAATATTACCGTAAATCTTCTTATCATCATATATCAGCGACATTATCTTCTACCTGTAATTAGATAGCGTCCACCTTGAGGTGGCTCCACATGATATTCTTTTTAATTCTATTTAACACTGCTTCTATTTTTAGTTGTTAATAAGTCTTTTGGTGTACTACAAAACTTGAATGCTGAGAAGCGATTGTCATATGTTTTTGACATATTTAGGTAACACGGCTTCTATTTTTTGTTGTTAATAACTCTTTTGATGTACTACAAAATCTGAATGCTGACAAGCGATTGTCATATTTTTTTGACATATTTTGGCTTGCTGGCATTCTCATTTTCCAACAGGCCAAAAATAGAACGTGTAAAACAAAACTAAAACATTAATAGTTAATTAAAAAACATGGCTGCTGGAGGACACTTTGGCAGCATTATGGATATGTCTATTGTAGATATGAGGGTTTGAAGTTATACAAGGTGTTTCAAATTAAACCACCCAAATTGCCTTTCCCATCCACAAGATGGAGCTTAGGGCAAAAAAGTAAATCTGGCAATTAAGCCAAAATTTAGAACAGGTATTATCAGTCATCAGTTTAGGTTTCAAGATTTATAATAAACCAATGATAATTATCGATGATTTCTATAATTCTCCAATAATTAAAAATTTACACATTTCAAAACTTCAGTGTTTTACTTTTTTTGCAGAAAAATAACTGCCATTTCGTGGGTGAAAATGTCGATTTTGGTGGGTTAATTTGAAACACCTTGTATAATAACTAAATGTATTTCATGGGTTTTGTAGATCTGAGGGTCTGAAGTTATACAAGGTGTTTCAAATTAAACCACCCGAATCGCCTTTCCCATCCACCAGATAGAGTTTAGAGCAAAATGTAAATCTGACAACTAAGCCAAAATTTTAGAACAGGTATCATCAATCATCAGTCTAAGTTTCAAAATTTATAATAAACCAATGATAATGATCGATGATTTCTACTTGGAATTGATATAACCATTGCACAATTGATAGTCCTTTTTGTAAATTAATTCGTTGCTTGTTTATTTAGATATCTAAAATTGTTTTAAATTGAGAGAAAAATTTATAATAAACCGATGATAATGATCGATGATTTCTACTTGGAATTGATATAACCATTTCACAATTGAAAGTCCTTTTTGTAAATTAATTCGTTGCTTATTGATTAGATATATGAAATTATTTTAAATTGAGAGACATTTGGGCACTTTTGTATAAAACATCTAATTATAATAATTTAAATTTCAATATTTCTGAAAATATATTCTCATTGCATCGTTTTTGAGCCAGCTTCGATAACGTGCTTATTTGTGTCTTCTATTATTTTTTTTTTTTTTCAATTTTTTCTATACGATTTAGTTTTATTGGTTCAATTTAGTTTTTTCTAATAGGTGGCTTTGTCTAGTATTGAACACGAAACGTTAGGTTTTTTTACCAATCTTACCAATTCTTCGTAACTTGGAAGAATTGGTAAGAAATTTATGAATCATAAGGTGCAAAAAATGGTTTTCGTAAAAAAATGCGAAAAATGTTTAGGATTAAAATTGAATGTCTTTAATGTGCAAAGGTGAAAATATTAGGAAAAATATTCAAGGAGTGTCCTTTACAAACTTACAAAAGTTACGTGCAAAACGTGCAAAAAAAAATGTGGGGGTGAGATATTTTGTTTCTTTGGTGCGTTGTTGTTTGTAGAGACTTTTAATATAGTTTTAAGAATGAATAGCTTTCTTTTATAATGGGGCTTCTTACAATTTGGTTCGTGCTGATACCTAAAGGAACGATTAATTTTTCATATCCAAATTTTTATACCTGATTCTCACCTATGGCTTTACATGCGTGTCACGCATAGGAGGGTATCTTTTTAAGCGGCGTTAAACTTTGGCCTGCCCCTTACAAGAGACACATAATAAAAATCAAATATCAATAAGAAGAATCTGTCGGAGGAATTGTGCGACTTACGCTCTGGCCCGCAGCTAACTCCGTGAAAATACCTGAAAAAGAAAGCATCAATGAAATAAAACACGGCCAGGGCTATATGAATGAGTGGATAAAATGTAGGGCGTGGTTAACACGGTGAAATATAACTCTGGGACAGAAATATCTTGTTCCAGGAGACCACAATGGTCCAAAAAATAGGTTAGGTTGGGCCATTCATTCGGTCATGAGTAAAGACTGGAAGCTTCGCCCCCCGTGGCTCCATTGTATGCAGAATTTCGGTGCCCGGGCCTTGGCCCTCGTCAGAGATTGAAATGTACCTGATATTCCCCGGGCCCCTGTGTGTATGTGGATCATATAGATTTACACGTAGATTTCGCATTGTGGCGCGCCGGGAGATTCTCGGAAGGAGAGGAGCGAAGGAAGAAAAAAAGCGTTTTAATGTTTCCCCGGGTCTCGCCATCCAGGTAAAAGTTTAAGTTTCTGGGATCCTTTTCGAGTTTCCGCAAATGACACCGCGAGAAACTCGAGGTGATTGATGTTCCACGTTCAATTTGCCGCCGGCGGAAATTGCAAATCAATTACGCGATTGTGCGTTCCTCCAACGCACCCGAGTAATAATAAATAAAAAAAAGATTCAACCCTAAACATCATCAAGTCATAACGTGAGCAGATTATGCCACACCTTTTGTTGTATTTTTTATGTTTTATGTCCCCCCCATTACGGGATGTGAGCTGGAACGCTTGGATGGAAGGTTACCCAGACACGGTTCTCCTCAGCCAATTCATTACCATATAACTGGCACATTAACTAATTTATGGCTCTATTTATACCTATTTCGAATGCACAAACACATTCACGCCGAGCACTTATTATGCCGCAACATATTCTCGTCGCATGCATGAATATTCCACAGCCGTCCCGATTCTCGATGCAAAACGATAGTTTCTCGTTTATTTTGATAAATAACCCGTTCATCGTATAACACAAAAACAACTTTACATAATTGATTTACTTTCTCCAATTATTCTCGACAAAAATTACTTCTACTACAAAAATAACTAATACTACTAATGCTACTACTTACTACTACTATTACTACTGCTATTAATATCTTATTGGCTCTTATTGGCTGCGATAATTTCCATAGATAACTAGAGCCGAAATTTATATGATCACTCGAAATTAAAAGTCTGGAAATGCATAATAGTAATTGGCATTGTTGGAGTAAATTTTAAATATTTCAAAAGCAAGGTGAAAATAATATGCACTTGTGTCGGACAGATAAAGGTTCATGAATAGCGTGGCTGATAAGTTACAATTGAGATGACAGTCGATGATCTCTGTATTGTAGATACTGTAATAAGATGACGCATACACCTTAGTGGTTCAAAATGCATTGTAATGACACCTAAATGACCAAATTTGTGATAAGTTGATAAGTTTTGATGATATTGCCAAGATCTGGCTAAAGAGTCATGAGGTATAGCTCACAAAATTAAGCGATCATGTGTGGTATCAAAGGGCTCTGAGGAATCGTTAATGAGGTCTGTACTAGAATCCAGTAAAATATTGCTTGTAGTATCTGTTAAGTGTAGACACTGTAATAAGATGACGCATACACCTTAGTTCTTCAAAATGCTGTCTAATAACACCTAAATGACCAAATTATGGATAAGTTGATAAGTTCAGATGATATTGCCAAGATCAGGCTAAAGAGTCATGAGTTAAAGCTCACAAAATTCCGCATTTGCACGAGATCACATGATAATAAGATCGGACATGATCACATCAGAACAGATCACACAAGATCAGATGGTGGCTTTTTGGTCATTAATTGTTGATAACAAAATCTGATCTGATGGTGGCTTCTAGGGAATAAATGCTTGTTGACAATATGAAATGAGCTTTTAGCTCACAAAATCAGCTGATAGCGTCTTGACATAGCATAATTGAAAGAAATTGTTTTCTGGCAAGATCAGATAATAGCTCCTTGGCGATAAATGGTATTGGAATTCCCAAGGAATTGTATACAGGGTGTCAATTTGAAAAGTTGCCATCGACTTTTTTCATAGAATACATGTTTATTTTTAAAATTACTCAAAACCGTTTGGGTGGTTCGTAGAGGGAACCAAAATGGCGTAGGTAGTGTCGACCCCCTATCCACCCTTTAAGCCACAGCCACCTCCATCCAAAAAAATTAAATGGCACCCCCCTACTGCTGATACATTGTTGGAAAAATGCTTTCCAGTTTCCTTTTATTACATTCACTTGGTATTTTCCCGCTGCTTATTATGTCATTTATTAGTTTCGTTATATGTGTTATTCCCTCTTCTCCCATGTGTTTTATCATCTCCGGGGTTATATCGTCTGTTTCTGGTGCTTTCCCGTGTTTTAGTTTTGTTATTGCTTCTGGTACTTCTTCTATTTTTATTTGCTCAATTTTTTCTCTTGCCTTGCTTACGACTTTTCTTCTCATTCTTGTGTTACGTTATCTTCTTCATCCTGTTCGGTTAATTCTTGGAAATATTGTGTCCATATTTCCATTATCTTGTCTTCATTCGTGATAATTGTTCCATTTTTATCTTTTATGTTCATCATGTTGTGTTATTTTTTTTTTTAGTTGCTTTAGTGTCCCGTACAATAGTTTTTGGTTCTGCCCAAAATTCTCATTCTTTCACCAAATTTCGTCCATGATTTTGGTTTTGCTTCTTTTATTATTGAGTTTGTTTTGTTGCCGAAATCTTACAGGTAATAAAACTAAAATTAAAAACTGTAATTTTGTTTCCCTTTACTAGCATATTAAAATGTCATAAGATTACATGCGATGTGTTCGTAAAGGGGACCAAAATTACTGTTCCATTTTATTACCGAAATTATATATTACCATTTAATTTTTTATCTCGATCTCATCATTCTGAGGACATATCATCATCCGTTGAATAGTTTTTGGTTTTGCCCAAAATTCCCAATCATTCTTTCGCCAAATTTCGTAAATGAGTTTTGTTTTGCTTCTTTTATTATTGAATTTGTTTTGTTGCCGAAACCTTATAGGTGACAAAACTTTTAAAAAAACTGTAATTTTGTTTCCCTTTGCGAGCATAATAAAATGTCATAAGATTACATGCGATGTGCTTATAAAGGAGGCCAACATTACTGTTCAATTTTATCACCTAAATTATAGATTACCATTTAATTTTTCATCTCGATCTCGTCATTTTGAGGACGTATCATCATCCGTAGAATAGTTTTTGGTTTTGTCCAAAATTCTCATTTATTCTTTCACCAAATTTCGTCCTTGACTTTTGTTTTGCTTCTTTTATTATTGAGTCTGTTTTGTTGCTGAAACCTTACAGGTGATAAAATTAAAATTAAAAACTGTAATTTTGTTTCCCTTTGCGAGCATAATAAAATGTCATAAGATTGCATGCGATGTGCTTATAAAGGAGACCAACATTACTGTTCAATTTTATCACCCAAATTATAGATAACCATTTAATTTTTGTTCTCGATCTCATCATTCTGAGGACATATCATCATCCGTTGAATAGGTTTTGGTTTTGCCAAAAATTATCATTCATTCTTTCACCAAATTTCGTCCATGATTTTTGTTTTGGTTCTTTTATTATTGAATTTGTTTTTTGGCCGAAACCTTACAGGTGATAAAACTTAAATTAAAAACTGTAATTTTGTTTCCCTTTACGAGCATATCAAAATGTCATAAGATTACATGCGATGTGCTCGTAAAGGGGACCAAAATTACTGTTCAATTTTATCACCCAAATTATAGATTACCATTTAATTTTTGTTCTTGATCTCATCATTCTGAGGACATATCATCATCCGTTGAATAGTTTTTGGTTTTGCCCAAAATTCTCATTCATTCTTTCGCCAAATTTCTTCCATGATTTTTGTTTTGCTTCTTTTATTATTGAATTTGTTTTGTTGCCGAAACCTTACAGGTATAAAACTAAAAAAAAAACTGTAATTTTCATTGTACATGAAATATGTCTAGAATTTTCTGAAGAATCCAAAAATTGAATAATATACCAGGTGTTGCATTTAAAATAAGAAAGTTGGTACTGGCCACGGTCACATGACACACCCTGTATAAAAAGTTTTTGTTGAAAAAAATGCGCAAGTAAAAATATCAATCGACGTGTCCAAGCGTTTCTTCGAACACGCCCCCATTTATTTATTATTGAATTTATTCCATTTGGCTCATACACCCTGTATATATATATAAACAATCTTTATTGGGCTATCAACCCCATGGGGTCTTTCCGCCTTTTTTCTTCTTTTTTATCTTTTTTATTTTTCTAAAATTAATAATAAAGGTTCCAGTATCAAAGTTCCTTAAAGTTTAGTCATTAGCTATACTACTTCTACTACTACTACTACTACTGCTACTACTACTACTACTACCACTACTACTACTATTACTATTACTACAACTACTACTACTACTACTACTACTACTACTACTACTACTACTAGTAGTACTTCTACTGCTATTACTACTAGTACTATACAATTTAAACTTTATGATTTGATGATTATGATTCATGATGATTTTCGTGATTTTGTACTACTCTGCTCACATGCTCACTTTGGTTTACAATATGAATAAACGTTTAGATAAAAAAAAAATTAAAAGCAATTTTATGCGTTTGGTGCTAATAAATCATTAAAAGTTGACACTAAATATGCCATTGAATGATCTAATGTGCAGCGGCTTAATGAGCATAATCAATAACGTATTTATAGTCATCATTATTGTATTATTCTTGTAACGGTGTAGAAGTACGGGTATGTGCTGCGAGCCATTAGTGGTGACCCAATGAAATAGTTGAACAAAAAAAAATGACCCACCCCGCACACGCACACCCAGAAACAGACACGTTTAGAGCACAGAGAAATAAATTCGAATTTAATGTAAAATCAATGATTTCCCGAAGCGGATCAGTAATCTATAATGTGATAGTGGCCAGTAAGAATGATTGGCATGAAATAACGATGCACACGGAGTATTTGCAATGTAAACTGTGGTCATACATCATCGTCTGACAGCTAGCCAGATCCCGTGCGCTTCTCGTCTCTCGCGTCTCTTAATCCTCCACATCCATCATCAGAGTCATCAGGGCCCCGGCCCGATTTTTAAACGCGATCATTTTTATTCATCGGACTTTATTACGGACGCGGGGGCCGTAATCAATTTTAATTCATTAGGGGCGCCGTGTAGATACATTGATAATTATAACTTTCAAATAATTCACACTCGGTTTGCGTTAATTAATTAATCCGATCCCCCGACGGCGGGATATTAATTATGCGTGCCCCGTGGGTTCAGCCCCTGCCGAAAAATGTTTGGTTTGATGGGATGCCGGGAGATAGTGTTGGCAGTAATTTTTGTTTCTATGCGAACTTTGCGAGGAATTTTATTTCATGGGCCCCATGATTTATAGCACCAATCTTTGTGGAACGTACTCGGGCAAGTGTAAACTGCGAAAAGTATTATTTTAGGTTGAATTTAAAAACAATATACCTCTTAATTGTCTTGATATTATTATTTTGACTAGTCAGTAAGCAACTTAAGATCGCTCAATAACCAAGAGAGATAAATTAGTTATTTATAAAAGAATTTTCGTTGCCCATCAAAATCTTTCAATATTTTCTAATACATGCGTTAATTGTAAGTAAACGAATCATATTAAAATCTGCTATGGAATAGGTCATAAATGTGTGAAAATAATTTTCAAGCATATTATAAAAAAATGATTTAATTATATTCTTGAATCTGATACGAGCTGTTTGTGGGTGTATTTTTGTTATTGTTAAAACTATCTTGTGGGATTCTTCTATTTTGGTGTTATGGTTTCTGGGGTACGCCACTGTTTCCCAGGCACATTCCGTTCTCCCTAGATAAGCACAATTACCGTAAAAGTGCGTCGGAGATCGCTACCTGATATTTGTGTGCCCACCGAACTGGAAAGGGGGCCTCTTGCGCAAATTCGCCCGACAAAAACGCAAACAGACAGCTCAGAACGAATCTAAAAATTGTGAATTAACGGACATTTCCGCCGGAGAGAAAGTGGGATGCACACGAAATTACCAATCCAGATTGGCGACGTACTCGTCGCGTAACCAGCGAACGTGAGAGTCAATTATATCCAGCTTATTTCCACACACAATCGCTCGTACGCTCGTTTTTCCTCAATGCAGTCCACCGGGAGAGTTTCGTACCGGTTGTTTAGTTTTTGAGTAGGGTTCATTACCTACTTGCAGTACCGCACAGCATCCTTTGGATTTAAATGCGGCCAGGTGTGCAGGTAAGGGCTATAGACAGCGGGGAACCGGCTGATTGACAGCTACGGATTTCGGCAACCTTTGACGGTTCGACCCTGTCTTACTGCATCGGATACCTAATGAACAGGGTGGGATTATTATTAAACTGCACGAGCGCCCAATGTCGCCCCACGCAGGACTTAAAAACCAAGCTGATTAAAAAAGGTGTTAAGTACTGGTTCATGTAGTAGGCAACAGCGACAAAGGGTTTATCCTGTGTGTGGATAAATTTCCGTTGAGCCGACGACAGGTTAAGCTTAACCAGCAAATGTAATCACAAAAAAAAAGAAAAATGAAAATTAAGCAGAATGTACAGATGGTTTACAAACAAGCACCAAAAGAGATGTGCATACTCAAGAAAACTAAGTTATCGTCCACTGAGTGCTTCAAACGCTGAGGCTGATTTACACATGCTGATACGCGCGCGCGCAAAACCGTGATCTAACACTGGGCAGGATACAGACTCCCGAATAGTGATCTTACATTAGGCAACACATACTCAAATTTTTGATCAGAAACCGATCAAAAATCGATTAAAATCCGATAAGAAACGGATTAAAACCTGATTAAAATCCGATAAGAAACGGATTAAAACCTGATTAAAATCAAATTTTTGATCAAAAACAGAACTTTTTTTACTTTTAAAATTCTACTAAAATCGGAGGTACAAACGAGAATTCATTGTCTTAATAGATAAGCTAGCCTATTTTGTTTAATATATTATATTTCCAACTATGAAAGTACTATGTCTCTGGCAAGTCTCATCATTTTTTACTTTCTAACCCTATTTTTTGCTAGAGATCACCTATCACCAAATTCGTTTCAAGTTTTTTTGTTTTTCTCACATTCATACCCATACTATTTATAAGCATTCCAAGACTTCTATGTCGTCCTACTTTAATGAGGATGAGTCTTGGAAAAGCTCTTGGAAAGTCATCTGGGTCTTGGAATTTTTGACTCCAATGTTGTCATTGACTCCAATCATCATTGGATCATTAACTCCAATGTTGTAATGGACAACCAAAGATGTAACTTGTGGTAGGTACAGTTATGCTCACACACATCAACTACAAACATATTGATATTGCTATGTAAATTTGCTATTGCAACCAAATTTATTCTACTAGATTTATGTTAGCATAATTGTACATACTGATGCTGAACGTTTTCTTTTATCAAAAGTTAAAAATAATAAGTTTCGAATATTATTTACACATTTTCATACCAGGGATGATTTACATAAGATGCGGAAATCAAAAATTACTTATATCTTAACTTGCACAATACCTGCCTTGAAGCAAGGGCAATTAGACTATGTATGGTGTCACCATACTCTCCCTAGGGCAATAGACTGAAAAGAGAGAAATATACCTGCTACACCAGCCTCATTGGTATTGTGCTTCGTATGGGCACCATTGAGTACCGAGTTATGGTATTCTTCAAAACTGTATTTTTCTAATTGCGACTTAAAGAGATTATAATTATAATAGTTTATTGCCAGTAAAATTGTACTATTAGAATAAAGATGAAAAAAGGATAAATACGGAAGAAGGTGATGTTGCTTTATAGACACCCGTGTACATATAAATTTTTCGTGAACTTATTGGAAAAGTAAGTCATGAGTCCATAGAAATGAGTGAAGAAAAGTGCTACTTTACCAGTTAGTTACACATTTCTTCTTAGGAATCACATAAACAAGAATCACTTTTTTGAGTGGAACATGCAACTTTTGCGTGTACTTAAATATGTAGCGGAGGGTAATAAATTATATTTGTAAGGCTGACCATCTCGAAAAAGTATGCGATCATAATATCTTCGTCGATTCCTCCCCCCACCTTTTGCTCCCGTCGCCACTGGCAAAATGTCTCGTACTGTTTCTCGTATTTCTCTTCTCGTTTCGTTGGAAATACATTTTTGGTCACTTCTGCAACAGCTTTTAAAATCTTCGACTTGTCCATTTTCCCATTTGCCAAAATATGCCAGAGTAGAATTAAAGAAGACCTCAGTATTTTAAATTGCAGGAGACAGGTGCGATCGAGAATCGTTTGAGATCTTAAAGAAAACACATGATTTAAAAATAATATATATATTTTTCTTGTGTACTAAATGGAAAAGTAAATCATGACTCAATAGAAATGAGTGAAGAAATGTGCTACTTTACCGGTTAGTGACACGTTTCTTCATAGCAACCACATAAACAAGAATTACTTTTCTTACGTGTGAAACATACAACTTTTTCGTGTACTTAAAGTACATTTAAATGGCGTACATTTAAATTATAATAATATAATATATATAGCTGAGGGTAATAAATTATATTTGTACGACTGACCTTCTCGAAAAAGTATGCGATCATAATATCTTCGTCGATTGCTCCTCCCACCTTTTGCTCCCGTCGCCACTGGCAAAATGTCTCATACTGTTTCTCGTATTTCTCTTTGGATTTCGTTGGCAATAAATTCTTAGTTGCTGCTGCAACAGCTTTTAAAATCTTCGACTTGTTCATTTGTAAGTTTTTGGAAGATATTTTTTATTTATTTGTCGTTGGCATGGTGCTTTGCCGTGCAAACAACACTTACATTTCAGAAGCTTCTTTAATAATTATAATAATTCAAAGCACACCATTTAAATGTACTTTAAGTACACTATAAAGTTTCATGTTCCACACGTAATAAAAGTGATTCTTCCAGGCTCGTGTAAATTTGATTCACTAGCGGACGAAGTGAAACGAGATTACACTCGCTGGAAAACTATAATTTTTCTTCACTTGTAGAACAATCTACTATTTGTTTATTCAATTCTGACGTCTTAAACTGACGTTATATACCTCTTAGCAGACATCATAAGCAGCTGTTTATCTTGTAGTGAAATAAAATTTTCTTCGCTTCATTTCGTTCGCTCTTGAATCAAAAATTTACACTCGCTGGAAAACTGCCACTTCTCTTCACTTATAGAACAATCTACTATTAATGACATCATGATGATCATCTCATTGAAAACAATGACAAATTATACAAAATCCGCCTATTTGTTGATAAAGGGTTAAAAAAAATCCACAAAATCAGAGCTTCACTTCGTTCGCTCTTGAATCAAAAATTTACACTCGCTGGAAAACTGCCACTTGTCTTCACTTGTAGAACAATCTACTATTAATGATAATACTCATCTCATTTGAAACAATGACAAATTATACAAAATCCGCCCATTTGTTGATAACGGGGTAAAAAACTTCAACAAAATCAGAGAAAGTTTGTGTGGATGAGCAAATAATACCATAAAAGGGTCACCACTTCATCAAATTGTCTGTAAAAGCAAAACCTAAAAATGAGGATTCAAAGCCATCGTGTTATGTGGGTCTGATGAATTTGTGTACAATTGGGAGCTATATCGTGGTGCTGTAGATCAAGATCCTGACCTTCCTGATGATACAACAGTTCAATTGCAGAAGCTAATTTAATCATTATAATAATTCGATGCACGCTATTTAAATGTACTTTAAGTACACGAAAAAGTTGCATGTTCCACACGTAAGAAAAGTGATTCTACAGGCTCATGTAAATTTGATTCACGAGCGGACGAAGTGAAATGAGTTTACACTCGCTGGAAAACTGCCATTTTTCTTCACTTGTAGAACAATCTATTATTTATTTATTTAATTCTGACGTTTTAAATTGACGTTATATACCTCTTAGGCCCAGTTGTATGAAAGGAGATCAGCTTGATCGTGGTTCAGTCACCTAGGATACAATTGTGTCAATAATGGTATCCTAGGTAACTGAACCATAGTCAAACTGATCTACGTCCATACAACTGAGCCTTAATCAAAGTTAATAAAATAGTATCCTAGGCAACTGAACCATGGTCAAGGATGATCCACGATCATACAACTGGGCCTTAGCAGACATCATAAGCAGTTGTTTATCTTGAAGTGAAATAAAATTTTCTTGATTCCACTAGTGAATTTAAAACTTTCAATTCATTAAAAATTAAATCATACATCATCGATTTGATAGAATATCACCTATGAAATTTGCTTTAATGTTAAGTTTTAATCAGAATGTTAAAAATTGTTAATATAATATGATAGTCAGGGCACTTAATATCCTAAAAACCGAAGAAAAAAAAAATTGTGTGTTAACACTTTGAATTGCTCCCTCTATAATTTCGGGGCTGATATTTTCTGCATCAAAAGGAATCCGACGTAAATCTTTTTAAAATTAAAATTTAACCATGATGCTTATAAACCTAAGGAGAAATACAGTTAATATCTTCCAAACCGAAGAAAAAAAATTGTGTGTTAACACTTTAAATTGCTCCCTCTATAATTTCGGGGCTGTTATTTTCTGCATCAAAACGAATCCGACGTAAATCTTTTTAAAATTAAAATTTAACCATGATGCTTATACACCTAAGGAGAAATACAGGGATTCGCACACTTCACCTTAAGGAGCTCGTCGTAAGGACTTTTAACACAACACATGGACAGAAAGCCACCGGTTAACGGGTAAATCACATATGGTACAGTTACAGAGGGAACTTAAATCTGTATTGCCTGGACTCTGCTCTTCCTAGGAAAGCAGTTATCACCTGAGAGTATGAGCCTGATAGAGCTCATCTCTGTCGAGCGATAGCAAGATCACCAAATTACATAGAAATTGAATGCCAAAACTCCGAAGTTCCTTTCTAAGAGATTTTTGGGCCTCCTCGTAGTTTGCGCAGTTGAACAGTATATTGTTTAGGTCTCCCACCTCCGCCCCACAGTTATACTCGGGCGATTCAATCAATCCCAGTTCTTCTAAATCTTCGAAATCTTCTAAATTGTTTGACCTATTAATAAGTACCCGAAATTAAAATCACACTATTCAAAGTAACATACCACTAAATGGTCCTCGACGTTATATCAATCCATTCTACTCATAATAGATCTTGAAATAGGTCTTTTAGGATGTTCTAGATTAAGCTGGCATGTTTGGCATGTTCTTAATCTCTAGGCATCTACTGTGTGATCAACAATTACTTAGATAAAAGAAGCCCTTGATATCTTGGAAGTATGTCTGCTAGCATACAAGACGTCAGTTAAAATCTACCACCAGATTTTAACAGACGTCTTGTATGCTAGCAGACATACTTCCAAGATATCAAGGGCTCCTTTTATCTAAATAATTGTTGATCGCACAGTATATACCTAGAGTATATACCATGGTCTGTTAAATTCATGACAGGCCTGCATTTTCTAGGGATGTATATGCAAGTCCTTCTTCAATTTTTTTGGCAGGTTCCATAACACTGATACAATCATAGCCGCCCCTTACCTAAATAATTGTTGATCATACGGCCCAACTAACATTAAAAATTCAATTTTTTCCAATTCAATTCAATTCTACTTTGATTTAAACAAAATCAGCAGTTTTTCATATATTTAATCTGTCAAGTCCAAAATTTTACGTTTCAATGGAAATTCTTGAGAATTCGCACAAATTAATCCGTTTTTTGAAGTGTATTTTACCACAAAATTCTTTTTGTTTGTGAGATAATTTTTAAAATCTCAAATAACGTTATGTGCATTGTCATGTGAGGTACTATATTTCATCTACTAGTAATATGTAATGTCAAATTTTACGATGTTCAATTTCCTAGTTTATTATAATTTTCCTATTTTCCTAGTGTAAAAATTCTTTTTGTTTGTGAGATAATTTTTAAAATCTCCTTTAACGTTATGTGCATTGTCATGTGAGGTACTATATTTTATCTACTATTAATATGTAATGTCAAACTTTACGATGTTCAATTTCCTAGTGTAATGACATACTTTACCGCACTGCGGTAAAGTGACACTTTACCACACTATTTTAAGCTATATCATCTGTAGAATTTATTGTAGTATTTTTCCTATTTATTTCTCGATTTCACCCTCACCTGTGTCTCAAGAGCAGCATTTGCTGCTGCTTCTGCATCAGAAACAATCATTTCTTCGTCACTCATTTCATACAACAAGTACTGACAGAACTCAAAACTAACAGAAAAAACTTCAAAACCTACTGATTTGGTTATGGAAAAAAGAATTTACATTAAAAATAGCTCTTAATTGGTAGTGGATAAAACATTGTACGATATGCGTATTGTAACATCATATTACGATACTCAATGGATTATCAAACTCGGCCTGTGGCCACGTTTGATAATTTTGCCAAATCGAATCGTAATATGATACGTTACAATACTTATATCGTTAAAATATCTATTACCTACATCACCATTTCACTGGTGAGGTGAGGTATCAAAAAATTTAAAAAAAGTGGGGGATGCTATATAAAAAAAATTAAAAAATCATCATAGCGCGAAAACAAAAAACAAACGCTGGCAATAAAACTTTTTTTACGTGAAATAGTATAATTTATATAAAAAAATAGACCTGTTTCAAGATTTCCGAAAAAAACACTAGATTTGTGCATTCACTTATATCAGCACTCTACTTATATCCCATGTCACTTGGGAAAGTGTCACAACCTAAAAAATGCAATTTGACAGGAGATAAATCAGAAGGATTGTATTTAGATATTTTTAATGGTTTCATGTACAATTTTTTAGATGAAAATGAAATCTGTATTATTAGAATTTATTTGTATTATATTTTTCAAGTACTCCTGCAGTATATTTTAGCACAATTATTAATAATAATGTATCCACTTAAAATTGCATATTCTTGAAAAGAATTTCATGTAGTTGTAATAACACTAACTAACCTATGCAATTTGTTTTCAAGTCAATTTTTATATGCCACTTGATTTTATACTGAGTTTTATAGTATTCTCTCCACTTCCTCCTATATTTTGTTAATTCTTTTATATCTTCCCATGTGTTCGCTTTTCTTTTTGCCCCTTCTTTTATTGCGCTGTTTTACTCTTTTCTCGGCGTTCCACTGTGTTGTCTTCCTGTTTCTCTTGTCTCGTATATTTTCTTAACGGTTTTTTTCATCTCTCATTCGTCTCATGTGTCCATACCACCTCATTTGGCCTTCTGTATTTTTTGCTCTATCGGTTTTTTAAAGTTTTTTTCTGTGCGTCACGTTCCTTATCCTGTCTCCAATTGTTTTGTTTTCTATTTTTCTTAGGAATCTCATCTCATGGCATTTATTCTTTTTATTTGTTTTCCTGTTATCGTCCATGTCTCGCTGCTGTAAGTTAGCGTCGGTCTAATTACTTTATTGACTATTTCTGTTTTTGTGTCTCTTGATATCTCCTTCTTGCCAAAAAAGGTGTTTTTTAATATCTTGTATAGTTTTGCTGTTTTTCCTATTTTATCTTTTATGTCATTATCTAATTTACTATTGCTCTGTATGATTGTTCCTATATATATATATATATATATATATATATATATATATATATATATATATATATATATATATATCTGTATTGTTCTATTTGTTCGATTTTTTTCCTTGTATTTTAGTTTCGTGTTTCTTTTTCTCTTTGGCAATTATCATGGTTTCTGTCTTTTCATACTATATTTTCATGTTTATTTTCTTTCTCTTTTTCTCCCTCATTCACTCTCATTTCCATGTTGTGTTGCAGTTCTTCCTCTGCATATGCAATTATTGCCATGTCATCCTCGAAACGTAGGTAGTTCTGCTATTTTTGTTATCTCCACTTTCCAATATCCAATTTTTAACATTTATTTTTGCTTTGCTTTCTTCTTCACCTTATCCAATACAATTGTGAAAAGCGAAGCGCTTAGCACGCATACTTGTTTTACTCCTTTCTTCGTTTCTAATTCTTTTGATTCCTCACTTTTTGTTCTCACAATATTTCTGTACATATATTTTATTACATATATTATTTCCTCCTCTACTCCTCTTTCTGCTAGTACATTCCATATGTCCTCTCTCCTTATCCTGTCGAATGCATTTTCGAGATCTACGAAGCATATGTGCATTTCTCTGTTCTTCTTAATTAGTTTCTCACTTAGTTGTCTGAGCATGAAGATTTCACTTGATTTTTGATTATCCAGAACTGTCATTCAGTTGACAACAAATGTTGTTAAGGTTATGTTATTCTTCCGCCTACTAGCATAACTGCATTGTGCTGCATAACAGATCAGCATATTTTATTTTGCATAAAAAAGTAGGTTACATGTAATTGTTTTTAAGAGACGTTGTTGAGTCCAGCAATTGTTGGGTTATAAGATTAACGTTATTAACATCGTATATGATCAGCACTTGTCGTGAACCATTCGTGATACCTACTTACATGCCCTATCGAGAATAAAACTTTTCCAGTTTTTCAAGTTGGGGATACAAAATCATTATTCGAGAATCGAACTTTTTCAGTTTTTCTAGTTGGGGATACAAAATCATTAGCTCGATTGCGAAGTGTGGAAAAGTTTTACAGATGTAAGTTATTGAAATGCATAATGTTTTGCAGTTTCTTCTAGATAGTGGTAGATCTGTTTGGGGAGCACTGGTTTTGAGGTCTTGAGCGTAGATATATTTGTTGTATAAGTGATACGTTATTGATTGAGCAATTCCGTTTTTGTATGGTTATAAGTTGATAGTTATAGTTCGTAGTGAATGCGTCTTTTTTGGACGGTGCTGGAACACAATCATGTAAACGTCGATAAAAGCTTTTGGGGCATAGAATTCGGGGCCGTTACCTGCGCGCGTAACTGAAAACGTCCATATTTGCGATACAATGTCCATTTTGATTTCAGTACAATGATAATCGAACGGGGGATGCACGGCACATAAAGCTCCGGTTAAAAATCATCGCGATACGTTTGACGTCACATATAGATTTTAAAGTTGCCAGCGCCTCTGGCGGACAGTTTGCGCTTCCGGGGGCTTGAATACGTTTATCGGGCTCGCGGACACCGGAAGTTGCGCCCGGAGCTGTCGGAAGACGGCGACACACGTCATTTCCGGCGTGTCAGATGTAGGACGTGTACTGGACCGTCCGATAACTAGTTTAAATAAATTGCTTTCTAATATCAAAACTCCATTCTGGGAAGCCGGCCTACCAGGCTCGATAACGTCAGCCATTGATTTGCGTACCCATATCAAAATTCGCACGCGCTTATCTGTCTATCGAACGTTTTGGTCAGGCGAGGATGGTATGTCGCTCGCTTCTGGACGGTATCTTAATTAAGCGAGCGACTCTAATTAAATCAATTCGTTTGCGTTTTAAATTTTTTATTTGGCATCGAAGGCGACCTTTCCCCGATATCGTTACGGTGTTGTGCAGTGCATCATTCTTCAGTTGGCGTATACAAGTATTGTAAAGTCGAGAACACACATTGTGTTTTTTATCACGCCTCTAAAACGCCCGGAGTCCGGACTATTTCCGCAGTTTGACAGCTCGACCTCCGGATATGACGTTATCTAGACGCGGACTTTTGTGCCCTGGTCGCAACCTCGTGCTGTCATCGCCGCTACAATGCCCTTTTTTTGCGCGCTTCCCATTTTTTCACCGCCTCCACCTACACGGAAAATACCTGATACCTGATACATTATACATCAAACCGCGTTCGGCACAGTTTAATAAGCCGCATTGTGCCCCCGGGGCCGCTAATGACGAATCAGAAACGGCGTTATAAATGATCCCGGCTTTCATCGGGGGGCCCTGGAATTAAGGGCCCCCCCGAAACGGTCATTATTTACGGCGCTCCAAAAATCGCCGTGACCGATCCGAGGTGTGGAGGCCGATATCGCCTCCCTGTGAGGGGCGCGGGGGGCGCCGCGCACCGCAGACAGTTTGGCGACGAAACAAAGAAAACAAAATTTATGGCGAAACTTGCTGGAAGTTCGCCGGCCTTTAGTTTTACGATAGGACCGACGGCACTAAATCATAAGGCCATAAAAGTGGCCCGCTTTAGGAGCTAGATACATCGTAAACCCAGAATGAAAATTGTAAAATGCAGAGAGTTTCGACTGTGAGGAATAAAGTCAAGTACCTGGACACTATTACCCTGCTGTTAGCGGGGGGCCGAAGTTTTGACATCGTCATTTGCATAACGCATAAAGCCAATGGTAGGGCTACAAATTTTTATGGCCCCAATGACTTTCAGACTTCAAGAAATTTGCACATCAGCAAAGAAAGTTGAGCTCATGTACTTAAACAATAAATCAACATATAAGACCTCCACTAATTGCAATCCATTTTATTACCAGCATAGATTCTCCATAAATAAGAATCCAATATTTACTCTACAACGACTTACATTAATTTCCCTGAGAAGATTACAACATAGATTTTTGCACTCTTATGCTTAAACAATATCTTAAACAATAAATCAACATATAAGACCTCCACTAATTGCAATAAACATATAAGTTCACTTTAAGGGCGTTTTTTTGACAACCTTTCAACAATCCGGCGATTTCGGTTATCCAGCACAACCCTGATCTGATATCTGCCGGTATATTTTTGCATACAAAATAATTCCGATTTTCTAAAGTTACACACCTATTGTTGTATAAAATCTCTTTTTAACGTGCAACTTATAATTGCAATTTTCTTGAGTTACGCATATCAGATATCCATATGCATGCACTGCGGAGGAATTGTCCACGAAAGTGGTGGAAACGTCCCATCAGCTCTGGCGTCCTCTATAACAATCCAATTAGCAATTTCTCGGGAGCAGCGAGCATGGATGGTCACACTCACTGAAACTTTGAGCGACAACTAGACGTGTTCAACGAGTCGACGAATATCACCGGCGAACGGTTCCGCTCTTACTTGGAAATTTACGTCTGTTGTGCGTCTTTCACTTCGGCCGATTTGTATAAATCGAAGCTCAAAAATCGAGAATTACCGCGATGGCATCGACCACCGACATTGCAAAATTTCGAGCAAAAAAACGAGCTACAATTGAATCGTTTAGTGTCATTTTTCAAATTTTCGGAAAACAAAGAAAAACACTGTATCTTTTCATATTTTAGACAATGTAATTAAATATCCCATAAAAAGGATGGAAAGGATATTTAATTAAATGTCTAAAATATGAAAAGATACTCGTATAGTATTTTTCTTTGTTTTCCGAAAATTTGAAAAAGTAGTAAAAAGTAAGTAAACACTATATTTTTTCTTATTTTAGACATTAATTAAATATCCCATAAAAAGGATGGAAAGGATATTTTATTATAGATCTAAAATATAAAAAGATACACGCATAGTGTTTTCCAAAAATTTGAAAAAATACAATGACAGTTAAAGGTATAATGCAGAAAAATATGCGTTTTGATTATTGGTATACCGTAATACGTAAAAAAAGAAAAATCATAAAAATGTCTGTCGGCAGGTTTCTGAAAAATAAAACGATTCAATTAGGGTTGTAGAGATTTTTTTCCAAATTCCTGAAAATTAGTTCCGCTCATGGAATTACGCCATCGAGACCAAAACTTACGAAGTTTTTTAGGAACACTGAATCAGAGACTTGATCATAGCTCGAAACTTTGTCAGTAGAAGTTAAATTGAATACTATTAAACAATATTAAACATTCAAAAAGTGAAGACCATTTGAAAGAAAAATTATCAGTAAAAGAGAAAAAGACACTCTTGGTTTCTTATACATTTTACTACGATTTCTTTAACAAAGGAATTTTCAACAACTTCTACAATTTTTCGGAGAATTTGTTACAAATTTCTCATTACGACTGTAATTTGATGATGAGTGTTTTATTATTAATAATTACATTCTTACAATTAAAATACAACTTTTTTTGAATGGACATGTATGGTTATGTATTGACGCTCTTCAAGAATACACACTTTTTTATGTTTGAAACCTGTAATTTACATGAATACTGCAATTATTTAACTAATTAATTGAAACTCGTTGCATAATAATGGTGGATGCGCCTGGACTGTGTACAAAAACTTATTGTTCCGTAATTCAGGCATGTCCTCATGTTAAGTCAGTGTATTAAGCCGCATATTACAATTTTGTGCCGAATATTTTTTTCATTTATTTATGAGAATACTATGTAGGTTGTCCTGTTAATAAACATTATTATTATTATTTTCCATACAAATTATTTAATTCAGATGACGATTTTGTGTTTAGGTTAATATTTTGCAATTTAAAATTAAAATTTGTAAGTTATTATGTTGAAAACTACAATTTTTTTTTTAATTTTTTTTGAAAAATTTTCTACAAATAACTATGAACATTTTAACAACTTTGTGAGGGATATGCTTTCTGAGTAAAACCCCAATAATTAATTGCAATATAATTTACACTTTCCAGTAAAGTTTTCATATTGACACAAAAAATGTTGTAATTTTTATTGCAATGTTTAGGTAGATTCACCAACAAAATTTCGCAATTTGAACTGATATTTCGTAATTTACATTTAACAACAATCTAATGCCAAAACTTATTCAAAATTCAAAAAGAAAACCATAAAACAAACTAAAAATTGTGTTATATATTTCTTGCAATGTGCAAGAAATATATAACAAAATTGAAACAGGAAAAGGACTCGAAATAGGAAAAATTATAAATTGAAAATTCTGTTGGTGGATTGTAGATGCAAATAGATTTATAAATATTTATAATACACACTGATTTTTTTTTTAGTTATTTTTATTACGTTAAGTTTTACCTACTTGCCCAGAGGTCAAAAACACAACCATAAAAAGAATTACAGTTTTGCCCAAAATATCGTTAAATATTTCATAGCACGTCAAACTATGTTGACGATAATCGATTATTACCAATAAATAAATAACTTAAACGACAAAATGATGACAATAAAAGTAGAAAATATTCAATGCACGATACGAACTTGCAAAATATGATGTATTATTAGGAAAAATTATAAATTGAAAATTCTGTTGGTGGATTGTAGATGCAATTAGATATTTAAATATTTATAATACATACTGAAATTTTTTTAGTTATTTTTATTAACTTAACTTTTACTTACTTAGAGGTCAAAAACACATCTATAAAGAGAATTACAATTTTGCCAAAAATGTTGTTAAAAATTTCGTAGCACGTCAAAATATGTTGACGATAATCGATTATTACCAATAAATAAATAACTTAAACGACAAAATGATGACAATAAAAGTAGAAAATATTCAATGCACGATACGAACTTGCAAAATATGATGTATTATTAGGAAAAATTATAAATTGAAAATTCTGTTGGTGGATTGTAGATGCAATTAGATATTTAAATATTTATAATACATACTGAAATTTTTTTAGTTATTTTTATTAACTTAACTTTTACTTACTTACTTAGAGGTTAAAAACACATCTATAAAGAGAATTACAATTTTGCCAAAAATGTTGTTAAAAATTTCGTAGCACGTCAAAATATGTTGACGATAATCGATTATCACCAATAAATAAATATCTTAAACGACCAAATGATGACAATAAAAGTAGAAAATATTCAATGCCGGATACGAACTTGCAAAATATGAGGTATTATTAGAAAAATTATAAATTGAAAATTCTGTTGGTGGATTGTAGATGCAATTAGATTTTTAAATATTTATAATACACACTGAAATTTTTTTAGTTATTTTTATTAACTTGACTTTTACCTACTTTCTCAGAAGTCAAAAACACAACCATAAAAATAATTACAATTTTGCCACGTCCTTAGCACGTCAAAATATGTTGACGATAATCGATTATCACCAATAAATAAATAACTTAAACGACCAAATGATGACAATAAAAGTAGAAAACATTCAATGCAGGATACGAACTTGCAAAATAATACCTCATCTAATGCCAAAACTTACTCAAATTTCAACAAGGTAACCATAAAACGTTCTATAGATTTTGTTATACAGAGTGTACCAACAATAGTGGACAAGCTCAACAGCATGCTACTCAGGGATGGCCACTGAGTCCTTAAAAAGTACAAATACTAAAAATATTGAAAATACTAAAATATATGAAAAATATAAACAAATGTTTTAACTTTCAAAAAACATAAATCATAAACGACTTTATTATCACATTTTTAGTTGTACGGCAGATTGTTGTTGTAATTTGTTGTTTTGCTTGTTGTAATCAGTTGAATACATTTTTTTTTTTCTAAATTTGCAAAAAAACATAAATCATAGACGATTTTATTATCGATAATTTTCTTGTACAGCAGATTGTTGTTGTAATTTGTTGTTTGGTTTTTTGTAATCAGTTGTATAATTTTTTTTATAAATTTGCAAAAAAACATAAATCATAGACGGCTTTATTATCAGTATTTTGCTTGTATAGCAGATTGTTGTTGTAATTTGTTGTTTTATTTTTTGTTTGTTGTAATTAGTTGTAAAATTTTTTTTTTTCTAAATTTTCAAAAAACATAAATCATATATGACTTTATTATCAGTATTTTACTTGTACAGCAGATTGTTGTCAGTTGATTTTTCAACAATTTTCATTTTGAAACATTTAAGCACGCTATTAGAAATGGATATATCCAACAAGATTATTTAAAAAAATTACAATTAAAGCGCTTAATGCATGATATTCATTTAATTTTTTCTTAGAGCACTTTTATGCTTGCTGTAATGTTACATTTTTGACTAGTAATATTTCAAAAAGTAAAGTCCGATGTATTTTTTTAGTATTTTTTATGGACTCAGGGCGTTCCTGAGTGGTGTGCTGTTGAGCTTGTTCTCTATGTTTGGGAAACCCTGTAAATTTCTTGCATATGTTAATACTCATTATCTACAATCTTCTTAAATCCAAAATTGGGAAAATTACATATTAAAAATTCTCTTTGGTGACGATGCAAACAGATTTATAAACACATTATATTTATTGTTTTTTGGAAATTTGTAGTCGACGTTTTTGGAAAGAAAGACGATACGTATTCGCAAACTAATACCAGGTCTAATGCCAAAGCTTTCTCAGAAGTCAAAAACCAAATCATGAAACAAATTGCAAATTTGAATTTCATCCAGGCCGTTCCGCACGGGCTGCCGGGTTTCTGTAATCAGCCGAGTCGGAGCTCAAACACACCGGCCTTAAAACTATGTCAACACGGCAAATTGTGCATACAGTCTCATTGTTGGGCCTGCCATCAAAGATGCATGAGCCACGGGAGCGCTCGACGAGGAGATTGCGTCCTCCCCCGGCTCCAGTGCGACACGCTGTTTGGTTTTAATACATTTTCAATGAACACGTGAAAGAATGTTTAATATGCACTTGTATATCTAAGATCTACGGTCCTGAATTACACTCGCCCGCCACTCCTATGCGTAATTATTAATAATGTATCGCGATTTTATCGCTAATTACGAGCGATATTTCATTTTCGTTTTGTGGACGCGGTCCCACAATGCGCACGGACGCTCTATATATATTTCATCTCGTTTTACAACGCCACGGCCACATTTAATTATAATTAATTTTCATTCAGGATTTTACATTCGTTTACACTACTATCTACAATTTTAAATATTCAACACATATTTTATTCACGAAACATGAACTGAACGCTATAAAAGTAATACATAAATATTAAAAAGCAGACATGAAATGATCAAACGCTTAACTAAATTATCATTGAAGTTATTAACATCATTAAGCAAGTCTGGGCGACTTGAATGTTCTACAATTATACAACAACATATATAATTCTATACAGAAATACAATTTATTGTCTTATATATTCAATCATATAATAATAATGGTTCCAAATTGAATAAATAGTTAAAGTTTTGTTCAAAAATCGTCAACCTCTTAAAATATTTTTTCAAAAACTATACGGCATGAAAATTACTGCCTCATACCCAATTGCATCAAAGCAAGTCAAATATTAACTCGACAGTACACGTTTAAGTCATGTTTATTCTCAATAATCATGTGCACCAAATCTGAAATAATCCATAATTTACTTGGGAGCTATAGTAATTAATAATTTAGTAATCTGCATTATTATAACTCGATGGTTTCTTAACTCCACCTACCACCAATTTTATTCGAAATCTGAAATCTAAATTTTGTAAGGAAGATGATATACCTACTTAAATTAAGCAGAAAAATTAAATATTCTTACAGATAAAATTCATAAGGAGTCCTCATAAGAACTGATAATGTATCAGAAGGTAAAATAATTGACGATCACATCCGCTTCATGTATAACCTGTTAACATGTGACTAATGGCCAAGTGAACAAATAAATAGTTAATTCTATTCTATGAAATTCTAAAAATTATAGCATAAAGATAATAAAAACGACGCACGCCTCTGACTGAAACAAAATGATAGAACATTTAGTAATTTCTAATAGATTTTAACTTAGAACTTCCCCGGTAATTATTTTTCGGTAAGAATTTTGAATTGATCCCAAACATTGTTGATCACATTGTATAACCCAAGGTAACAAACCAGATATACTATTTAGATGTTCAGTCAGGAATATATATTTTTCCGAAACCGGAGCGAAAGTACTAGTTTCGCTCCGAAAATGCGGGGCTAAAGTTGCATTTCCCTGACTAGTCAGGGTAAAGTTGCATTTCCCTGACTAGTCAGGGAAAATCATTTTCTCTCTCTAAGGTAACAGAAAATTATCTGCCACAGTAGAAACAGAGAAACGTACTAGTAGATAGGTCCATAGAAAATCTCCCATTCAATTTAATAAATTAATAAATAATAATTTTTATTATAATTGGGGGTTGCAGAAATGAGCCCTGTAAAATACTCAGCACAGGGTGCATCGTATTTCACTGTGGCTCCACGTATGTAATTGATATATTTTTTAACCCTTCAGTAAATAACTATTTCTGGAAATTTTAGAGATTATCAGTATTTTTTTCGAGTTGACAAATTAAAGAATATATTACAAACTAACATAGCGAAATACGTATAAAGTGACATTGAAAGATGGTAAGCAATAAGACATCGACATGACATAAACCTGACTTACAAAAACAATAGTAGGCATCTATTGTGACTAAATGCTGTTATTTTTTTTATTGTGTGTTTTAAAATTTTTCATATTAATATATATATATATATAAATTATTTTTTTATTATAGGTAAAAACACACACACAGGTTACTTTGTTAGTATCACTTAGAATTATTCTAAGTGATACTAACAAAGTAACCTGTATGGGTTTTTTACCTATTTCGCAATGTATCACAAAGTAGAGCTGTCAAGCGTTACTCATTTTTTATTATAGTTTCACCCATTATACCAGCTGTGTATATTGTATTATGTTCCTTTTTTCATACTTCCTGGTAAATTAATAGGTATTTATAGGTTTGTAATTGTTTATTTATTTGCCTAATTAGTTTCGGCCGATTAGGGCCATCTTCAGAAGCTAATTTGTAACTTTATATCCAGTTTTATTACAATTTAAATTTATTTAAATTGTAATGTTTGAGTTTTAAATAATTTTTCTTTTAATGAACATTTAAAAAACTATAAGAACTTATTACTTTATCAGGAAGTACGAAAAAAGAAATATAATACAATATAAATTATGTGTTGTCCACATCAGACCTTATGTATTTTGTTTTAAAACAATGCTGTTAAAATTAGTTTTAAAAATTTTCACATTAATATAAATTATGTTCTGTCCACATCAGACTTTATGTATCCACGTAGATATGCGCTGTTTATATCTTCGACATTTTTATGTCATGGAATGAAAATGACATGAAATTATCGAAACTGTAATAGCTTATATTGCTGTATGCTATATTTGCTATATAAAAAAGTGATAAAATACAAAAAAAAAGTTTTATTGATAATTTTTCTACCGTTTCTTCAAGTTTTTTTCTATTTTTATGTTATACGAAATGGATTGTGGGTGAATACAATGTTGACAGCAATCTTCAGATACTGAATTATACATGAATCATGATTTTTTATGAACATGAAATGAATCATCAATTTTCACGAACATGAAAGGAATCATGATTTTTCATGAACATGAAATTAATCATAATTTTTCGTGAACATGATATGAATATTAATAATAATATTCTTCTTTGGTCCTATTACTCCACCAGGGAGTGTAGGGCATCTTTCGATGTTTCTGTGACTGATGTACCAATAAAATGTCGTTACCATTTTACTGTAATAATAATATTAAAGAATATTTATTAGCAGAAAAGCTACATAATATACAAAAGGGAAATATATACATGACAATAAAGCACACAACAAAACAACAAATAGAACAATGCAAAAGCAAAGACACAATAGTAAATGCTGTTTTCATATTTCAATTTTACCAATTTCTATTTAAAGCAAAGACACAAATAGTGAATAAAGTTTTCATAATACAATATTTTACCAATTTCAAGTTATAAATCAATTTGAGCAACGTATTCCTTCACCTGAACTTTAAACTGATGAATAAAGGTCAATTTTTTTATGTGACAGGGCATCTCATTATACAGCTTAAGTCCTCTCGAGAAAAACTATTTTTTCGCTTTATCTATCCTATACCTTCTGCCTTCTGCCTTGTCTTATGGTTATGAACATCGTATAGGTACATATTTAAGATTTACTACTAAAGTCTCAGGCAAATTTCTTACTTTCACATTATGTATAAAATTAAGAGATTGATAATTTTTCATGAACAATAAATGAATCAAGATTTTTCCTGAACATGAAATGAATCATGATTTTTCATGAACATGAATTAATCATGATTTTTCATGAACATGAAATAATCATGTTATTCTTGAACATGACATGAATCATTATTTTTCATGAACATGAAATTAATCATTATTTTTCATGAACATAAAATGAATCATGATTTTTCATGACCATGAATTAATCATGATTTTTCATGAACATGAAATAATCATGTTATTTCTTGAACATGACATGAATCATTATTTTTCATGAACATGAAATTAATCATTATTTTTCGTGAACATAAAATTAATCATGATTTTTCGTGAACATGAAATTAGTCATAATTTTTCCTGAACATGGAATGACTCATGATTTTTCATGAACACAAAATGACTCATTATGTATAAAAAGAAGAGAATAATGATTTTTCCTGAACATGAAATGAATCATGATTTTTCATGAACACAAAATGATTCATTATGTATAAAAAGAAAAGAATAATGATTTTTCCTGAACATGAAATGAATCATGATTTTTCGTGGACACAAAAAGACTCATTATTATCATGATAAATACATGCATCATGATTTTTCATACATGAATCATGATTGTTCATACATGAATAATGATTTTCATACATTAATCATGATTGTTCATACATGAATCATGATTGTTCATACATGAATCATGATTGTTCATGAACCACGTGCTCGAATATTCCAGGTAAATTGCTCGAAGCGATTTTCCATGAAAACAAACTTTTCCAACTACAAGTTCCTCGCAACACCATTACTTGAAAGTCAAGTGTTAGAAATATATAAGCTAACCTGAGCTAAACTAAACGAGCCTTCCTTTTGGTGTAACGTAACTTAATATTTTCAAGGAACTTCTTCTTAAGAAAGTCTTACCCAAGAAACATTTAGTCTCAATTATGACTGTTTTGTGAGACAAGATTCTAGTCAGATAATTTAATTTGTTTAGCAGTACCCAAACAACTTACAAGTAATAACATGTTCTCTTTAAGTAAATATTAGAGCAAATTATTGGTGGAATGTCTTCGTAGACATATTCGAAACCACCATCAAATAAATATCAAATACACCCTGTATAGACGAAAGTAAATTGTATTACATGCCTAATCTTACTCATGCTTTAAGATTAATTTTGTTACCAGTTTTGTTTTTGATGGATTATTTATAATAATTTAGTTCGAAGATTGAAAGTTGATTGAATATAATTTCTAAAATTATCATTTCTCTGGCTTATACAAGGAGTTTCAAACGTTGCGTTGAGAAAAATATTTGAAAATAAATGGTCGGACAGGTCAATTTTTATTTTAAAATTGTCATTTAGAGATGTAATTTTCAACCCCACACCCCTCGATTTATAAGTGCAACCACAACTATAAAAATATAATAAAAATTTCAAAGTACCCCTTCTGATATCTCATTTGATATAAATCAACCTGTCCATGAATATTTTTCGAATATTTTTCTTACCGATTTTATATTTTACATTTGAAAATTCCCGAATTTTAATACAAGCATAAAGTTTCATATGGTATAGATAGATAGAGATATATTTATTTCAAGAGATTATTACAAAATAGCAATAAATTGAAACATGTCAGAGGTCATAAAGTAGTTGTAGTATATTTCAAAGTATTATGATTCTAGTAGATGCTTCAGAGTCAGGTTATCAAAAATAAATAAAAGATACAATACAATTAGAATACAATTATTATTAAGCACTAAAAATATAACAGCAACTGAAATTTTCACTGTAAGCATTGAAATGTTGACGAAATAGTTCAAATGGTTACAGAACTGATTGAACATTTGGCAGTGTCCATTAAAAAAAGGCAGTAGTTGATATTCTGAATAATTGAAAATTTTATCTTGAGCACTGAAAATATCTCAATAATTGAAATTTTGATAGAAATTGTTGAAAATTTTAGAGTAATAATTAAAATTTTGATAGTTATTGACCGTTTCTGACCTTTTTAATATTCTGATTGAAATAATTGAAAATTTGATATCGAGCACTGAAAATATCTCAATAATTGAAATTTTGATAGAAATTGTTGAAAATTTCAGAGTAATAATTAAAATTTTGATACTTATTGACCGTTTCTGACCTTTTTTATATTCTGATTGAAATAATTGAAAATTTTATATTGAGCACTGAAAATATCCCAATAATTGTTTTTTTTATAGAAATTGTTGAAATTTTCAAAGTAATAATTCAAATTTTGATAATTATTAACCTATTCACAGAGTAATTGAAATGTTAACAAACATAAGAGGCAAATTTAACAATAAGCATTGAAAATATGACATCAATTTAAATTCGGAAATCATTACACTAATCTTTGAAATTTGACAGTTGAAATTTGATATAGATATAGTTATTGACCTTTTCACAAAGTAATTGAAATGTTAACAAATATGAGAGGCCCATTTAATAGTTAAGATTGAAAATATGACATCAATTTAAATTTGGAAATCATTACAGTAATCTTTGAAATTAGACAGTTGAAATTTGATATAGATATAGTTATTGACATTTTCACAGAGTAATAGGGTCTTCCTGAAAAAAAAAATAATATAACCTTTTTGTGTCTTAATGTAAAGTTTATAACCTGTAATTAAACATCCCACAGAGAAAACGTTTGGTTTTCATTGTAACTTGTCAACAAACAACATACAATATCGTAAAACTTACACATTTTGTCACGTGACCGACGAAACGCTGTTATTGGCCGAGCGGCACTGTGACGTCTTTGCGCATGTTGGCGATCGGGACTAGTGCATAAGGGATAGGAATCGTGGATTAATTCGACTTAGATTCCAGTCTGACATAAAATATGTTATGATGGGTTAGTAAAGGGACAGCCAGATAACCTGATAGAAGTTCACGTGTTAATGGTTCCCGACTTTTTCTCAAAAAGTGAATTTTTCAGCGTAGCCGAAACGCGTGGAGTCGCATATAATTTTCCAAATCCTCTTTCAGCTGTAAGAACAAATAAAATACTGTATAAACTTTGCAATACCTACATCTCAAGCCTACATCTCATACGAATTGGTAATGCTGATTTCAAAATTTGTAATTATTAATCATCTAATCAAATTTCGAAAATCAACAGTTTGCTACAAATATTGTTTCAACATGTTTTTTTTTGTTTTAACTAAACGTTTGTGTAAGAACATATTGTACAAAATCTCACAGTACTGTTTTAAACAGTAATAATGATATGGAAGGTATTGTTTTAGAATGGAACCCACAAAACTATTTTGAGGTTATGTTATTACTAATGTATATATATAATCGGAAATCCCCTTGAATACCCATTACTAATGATGATAGTTAATTATATATATTTATCGAATTTCGTCGATAATTTATTGAAAATTATGTACTTACATTAAAATGGTCTTCACAAAAATAGTGAGACGTCAATGTGACACTCGCGAAATCACTTCGGACTTGTTGTAACCCCTTTTTCCGAATATCCCCTGTTGGGACGTTTATAAACAACTTATTTGGTTCGCATTTACTGCTGCTATCACATCCAGGCACAATGCAATACTTATTCGTCCCTTTTTTCGTAAAACCGACGTTTTCTTTCTCTTGCTCCATTGTAAGCAATGCTACAGCTGAGCGCACCGTGCGTTGTGACGTCACAGCAACATGGCGGGATTTCGGGACCTTTTCAAACGCCGTTAATTTTAAAATCGTGTTTGCTAATTACAACGATTTGTCTCAACACTAAAATTAGTGCCAAGGATGTTTTTAATGTGTCTAGAGTTCAGTTTCAAGGTTTTTGAAACGTCGCGGAAGACCCTATTGAAATGTGAACAAATATGAGAGGCAAATATAATAGTTAAGATTGAAAATATGACATCAATTTAAATTTGGAAATCATTACTGTAATCTTTGAAATTTGACAGTTGAAATTTGATATAGATTTGTTATATTTATATGATTTGATATAGATTGTTATATGATTTGATATAGATTTGTTATATGATTTCATATTGATTCAAGCTTGTTTTGCATTATTAAAAAATGCAATGTTAATATGCTTGCTTTCCTCGTTTGCTCAATAAAATGTAAGTCTAAAATTTTCTAACAAAAGACCACTGAACGTTTATGAATGCTGAGCGAAAGAAACTTTTTTGGATAACCGTCGATAAAAGCATGTGTTCGGAAAAACCAAATGTTCAAAATCCACTGTTTTACTACTATATTTACATTTTTACAACTGTAACTTAATTGTATTGGCCTAACCTTGCTTATTATTTTTCTGCAATTTTTAATGTTTATTCACGTTTTCGTGTACACAATTAGTACATATTTTTTGTGAACTTTGATGTTTTAAAATATTCGTAAGTGCAACATGTTTGTGTATGCAATGTGAACATGTTTCTTGTGAACTTTAATATTTAAAAATATTCATAAGCGCAATATTTTTGAGTATACAATTTGAATATATTTCCTGTGAACTTTGATATTTAAAAATAAGTGCAAGTGTAATTAAACTAATAAAATTTATATTAATTGACTTAGTGATGAATATCTAACTAGTATTAGGTTTACGTAGTAGTAAGTAGTATAAAATTTTTGCTGTATCATGGCATAATTGTGTGCATATTTATTTTTAAGTTCTATATTTAAATGATACGCAAAGTATATAAATTTGCGCATTAAAAAGTCATCTCGTTTCCAATCCACGGCCTCGCATAATAACAGCAATCGCAGTCCTTATTTACCCATAATCACGCCGATACACAAAGACTAAACGTCGGAGCCGAGCAAAAATTTCCATATCAAATTATGGATTTATGCTTGGATTGGCGATTATCGCCGCTCCAGTGGCGCCCGTGGCCTAAAGAAGTGGCCCCACCAGTTCCACTAACGACCGCCGACTTTTACGTAATAATTACTATTTCTCCGCCTTTGACAGAGTCCGATAATCCGCTCCAATCGGCGTTTTTTCAGCCTCGCGCGTTGATAATTTGCAGCGTGTTTTTCTATAGGTGCGCGCTTTAAGTGGATTTGTGGTTAAATTGTTATTGGCTCACCTTATCCGCGGTTCGCGTGCGTTGGCGACCACCAAGTAATCAAGTACGGCAATGACTTGGCCATTGGGAGACGCTATCGCAGACTGTATGTCAATAATAAATAATTACACTGTATTAGTCATGCATAAGTTACACACAAAACGTACAAGACAATTTAAACACGATAAGAATATACTAAAAATGCATAATTTTAGTTATGCATGTGCAGAAAAGAATGTGCACTTGCACAAAATGTATAAATATCCATATTGCCCTATAATGGTAGGTATGTAGTAAATTGCATATTTCTATTACCAACGATTTACCTACCAAATGACTTCAAATAATTTTGATTTTTGATTTGATTTTGTTTTGATTTTTGATAGAAAAAAAATCATTTATCCACAATCCATAAATTTCCATATTGCCCTATAATGAGATTAAAAATAAATGGCACTATTACTAAAAGTTTACCAAAAGACTTCAAATAATTTTAATTTTTGATGGAGAAATACATTGCACGTTTGTCTGTATTTCTGTATATTCCAACACACTATGCTTTCTCTGTTTTACTGTCAAAGTCGCGAAACACCATTATAGATTTATTTATGAAAATTTTAATTATTTAACGTAATTACGATTCCTTTAACTTTAAGCTTCCGTGCATTCGAGTAATCGGGATGGTAACGATGTCCAGCCATAATAATCTTATCTTCCAGAAATTAGCGCTTAAGACATTAAAACGGATTATAATTTTGGCGATAGTTCATGTGGATTTCCCCATCGTTACCAGCGCATTTAGGTATTTACCGACAGCTTTGTAGATATCTTGTGGCGATACTAAGCTCCTGTTTTAAATCTCTACTCTGTTGTCATTAAGTTAAATTTGGAATCAGCAAATACTAAGATCGGGATCAAAGTAACCCATTACCGAATTGTATTTGAGCTGAGTGTTTAACAAGCGATTATAAAAACGCATTACGGAATTTGCAATGCACTAAAATATTATCAAAATATTTATTCAGTACTAAAAATAGATACAACTTATTTCGTTACTTATCTCGGATACGGTACCACTGAAATCCTTTAGTACATGCAATTTTTAATACATTGTTGACTTGAATTATTACATTCTTCTAATAACACACAAAACTAATAACAAAATTTTGTGAAACCTCCTTGCAGTTAACAAACCAATGACCTAAATAAATTTGATTTAATTAAAACTTGGAATTTACGATATATTGGTGCATACGTGTTTCCATTGTTGCATACGTGAAGCCAATAATTCTGCGTCTTGCTTCGATAAATGTAAATCATGAACAAGATCATTAAGTTCAACTTCAGTTACTAACTGGCATTCATTAGACTCATACAAACTTCCACTGCTGTAAACAATGTCATTGAATGATGATTCCGAATCAATCAAACGACTGGCAATGGTAAATATTGAACTGGTTTTGAAACAGATGGAACATTTGCGTATTGCACACTTGTTCGATTTTTCATATTGATCCCAACAAGTTTTGATAAACAAAAATAACAATCGGTTTGGTGATTAGTATGCTCTCTCCATATTACTGGAACTGTAAAGTCGAAATATTTCCTCTCGCCATTCGACCACTTGTACATAATAGCTCTGCAACTATTGCAAAACAATGTCGGTGTCCACGTTTTGTCTAAAATTCTGACAGTAAACCTAAAGTAATATATATATGCATATTGAACGGTTCTGTTATTGCATATACTTTTTTTCCAACCATATATTTACCACAAACAAAACAGAAATAGCTTGAATTAGTAACAAACGATCTACTTGACATATTTAAGCACTATTATTATGAAGATAGAGAATAAACGTGGGTTTCCGTCAAATTACTTTACAGTAGCGCCATACAGGCGACATAAAAAGAACTAGACCTGATAGCGCAATTCTGGTGGTAAATTTGAATTCTACGCACCCAAATTTCTTGGGAAACATCCTCATCTTTTCCTGTGAATTTTTTTATTTTTATTTGTAGACCAGTGCAATTATTACACTACTACATTCTTAACAAAATTAGTGACATAATATTATATTTAAAGTATTAGTATATTTTAAGTATTATAATTAATTTGAACATAATGTAATTAGTTTTCAAAATTAGTAAGTAAATCAGTATTGAATGAAAACACAAATTTGTCACTATTTGAAAATATGATTTATCGTTGAAAAATTAGTAGTAACATAAAGTATTATAATTAAATTTGACCATACAGTATTAAAAATTAATAAGTAACATAAATGTTTATTAAAAAACATATGAAATTTGAATAAGTAGGTACACAAAAAAAACTAATTTTGCTTAATTTTGAGAACATGACCTGGGACAATAAAAATCTCCGGCACTCACAATGGCAATTAGACTCATCTGCAATTGCACGACCGGCAAAGGTCCGCACGCTTTAATTTGATAAGTAAACCTAATGCAATGATTACAGTAATAAACTACGTGAATTACTGTGATCATCGTCACGTTCCGTGGGTCTAAATTGTTTATTATGTTGCCACTTGTCACCAGGTCTTACGGATAGCTGCGTGCGACAGGCGGTATAGCTTACACACTTGGCGTACCCAGCAAATTAGACTCGTCACGAGCAACAGAAGAGAAAAGTTGCTACGAGGCAGAAAATACGCAGTCTGGAAGCTCAAGATTGAAATAGTGCAATACTAATGACAAAATAAAAAGAACATTTAAATTTACTAATAATACTCGAAATTTCAAGCACAGATTCTGTTAATAATACCCAAAACATGAAAAACTCTAGTACTGGTTAAGTATTTGTTAGGCTAACTAACACTTGTTTTAAAAAGCTTGGGAGCAAAATATCGCTTGCCTATATTTATAGTTCGTTAACTTTTCCAGAAGATAAATTACGTATAAAAGAGCTTCTGCAAAAGTTAACAAACTTTAAATATAGAAAAACGATACTTTGCATATATGGCATATGTTGTCCAAAATTTACGATATCATTTAATAAAACTGTTTCAAAATTATAATTAGATGTATAAACTTAGGATTGGACGTTGGAATAACATACTTTCGAAAATTAATTTTTGAAAACATCAATACATGGCCTATATGTAGAACAAAATTTATGATGTCATTTGATAAAACTGTTCAAATATTAAAATTGGATCTATAGACTTAGTATTGACTTACTATTACTACTTGACTTACTATTCACCTAGAAGTATTTACCTTCGAAATATTAATTTTTTGCACATAACATCAAATAAATGTGGAGCGTCCATGGAAAATCATACATGTCCAAAAAAGCTTGTATTTTTGGACTTAGACTCATCAGAGCTTAGCTTGGTACGATTTACTATTCTACTGAATTCAAGCTATATATATATTCAAGTAACTTGAATAATTGAGTAGTAAGATTGAATTTACTACAGAACTAGGTATTTTTTTGCTCAAGTCTGGTATGAAATTCAGATTTAATTCAGAAATATTCCGGAAAGCCTACGAGAAACAGCCATTAATTCTTTAGAAACGTATTATGGACATGTGTACTTTTGCATGGATGCTCCTCAAATATTCCAAAAGAACCCCATAATCTTAAAATTCAGAAAAATCATCTTGACTGGAAGTTGGTGAGATTAGGTGTGATTTTTAGCTGATTTGTAATTAAAAAGTTCAATTTACAAGAAAATGGTTCAAATTTGCGGTGAACATGACGATTGTGTAGTACTGTACTAAACGTTGGCAATTGTATGATCAATTATGATAGCAAGTAACGATAGCAAAAATCACCTTTTACTTCGTGATGTGTATTTATTAAAATCAACCTCTTTCCCAAATCTAGTTCCATCTAACTTGCAAAAAGTTTGCAGTTGTAGCGTAGTGAAAGTCATGTAGTGCAGGATGATTAACAACTACAGAATCACGCTTGGAACAGTGATAACAAGTGGTAAAATGACAGAAAAATAATTAGTTTTTTGACAAATATAATTATATCCTTAGTAGATTAAAATATAATTTAACTTAATCTGCATCTTTGATTTAACCAAAACAATTCCAACAACAAGTTTATCGCTTCAACAATATATTTTCAACAAATGTGGTTGTTTTAAGGCGTCGAACTTATTTGTCCAATTTATTCAATTTTGACGAATTCTTAACTCGTTGTTGGGTTGAAATTATTAGTCAAATTTTATTGAATTTTGACGAATCCTTAACTCGTTGTTGGCACGAACTTATTAGTTCAATTTCCTTGACTTATCCTTGACTTATCCTTGGATGATCTTAAATTTATTTGAATTTAAAGCGGTGCCAAATTTACGATATCATTTGATAAAACTGTTAGAAAAAATATAATTAGATCTATAAACTTAGTATTGAACATTGGAATAATATTCTTTCGAAAAATTGAGTTTTCAAAATATCAAATAAATGAGGAGCGTCTTCGCAAAATAAAAAAACCAAAAAATTGATATTTGAAAACATCAGATAAATGTGGAGCAAAAGCAACGAGCTCAACGCAAGTCAACACAAAATCACACATGTCCAAAAAAGCTTGTTTTTTTTTACTTTGATTCATCGTATCTTAGCATGATAAGATGAATTTACTATTCTATTGAATTCAAGCTATGCGTATTCATGTAACCTGAATAGTCCAGAAGATCTTTTTATATATAACGTATAAAAGATCTTCTGGAAAAGTTAACAATCTTTAAATATAGAAAAACGATACTTTGCGTTTGATAAAACAGTTAAAAAAAATAATTAGATCTATAAACTTAGTATTGAACGTTAGAATAATATACTTTCGAAAAATTAATTTTTGAAAACATCAGATAAATGAGGACCAAAAGCAACGAGCTCAACGCAAGTCAAAACAAAATTACACATGTGCAAAAAATATTGTTTTTTTTTTACTTTGATTCATCGTATCTTAGAATGCTACGATGAATTTACTATACTATTGAATTCAAGCTATGCATATTCATGTAACCTGAATAGTCCAGAAGATCTTTTATACATGACGTATAAAAGATCTTCTGAAAAGTTAAGAAACTTAAAATATAGAAAAACGATACTTTGCATATGACATATGATGTCCAAAATTTACGATATCATTTGATAAAACTGTTAAAAAAATATAATTAGATCTATAAACTTAGTACTGAACGTTGGTATAATATACTTTCGGAAAATTGATTCTTGAAAACATCAAATAAATGAGGAGCGTCAACGCAAAATCACACTTTGCATATATGACATGTTGTCCAAAATGTACGATATCATTTCGGACGGATGATAAAACGGTTAACAAAATAATTAAATCTATAAATTTAGTATTAACCCTTGGAATAATATACTTTCGAAAAATTAATTTTTGAAAAAATCAGATATATGAGGAGCAAAAGCAACGAGCCCAACGCAAGTCAACACAAAATTACACATGTCCAAAAAAACTTGTTTTTTTTACTTTGACTCATCGTATCTTAGCATGCTACGATGAATTTACTATTCTATTGAATTCAAACTATGCCTATTCATGTAACCTGAATAGTCCAGAAGAACTTTTATACATGACGTATAAAAGATCTTCTGGAAAAGTTAATAAACCTCAAATATAGAAAAACGATACTTTTCGTATGACATATGTTGTCCAAAATTTAAGATATCATTTGATAAAACTATTAAAAAAATATAATTAGATATATAAACTTAGAATTGAGCGTTGGAGTAATATACGTTCAAAAACTTGATTTTTGAAAACATCAGATAAATGAGGAGCAAAAGCAACGAGCTTTGCTAGCACAGAGTTTGTTACTAATCCCTAAAACATGCCATACTCTGTACCTTTTCAAGTTCAAATTGAGACCAATCAAGTTCAAATTGAGACCAATCAATTTCAAATTGAGGCCAATCAATGAGGAGTAAAAGCAACCAGTTCAACGCAAGTCAACACAAAATTACACATGTCCAAAAAAAGCTTGATTATTTTGACTTTGATTCATCGTATCTTAGCATGCTACGATGAATTTACCATACTATTGAATTCAAGCTATGCCCATTCATGTAACTTGAATAGTCCAGAAGATTTTTTATACATGGCATATAAAAGATCTTCTGGAAAAGTTAACAAACTTTAAATATAGTAAAACGATACTTTGCATATATGACATATGTTGTCCAAAATTTACGATATCATTTGATAAAACTGTTAAAAAATATAATTAGATCTATAAACTTTGTATTCAACGTTGGAATAAAATACTTTCGAAAACTTGATTTTTGAAAACATCAAATAAACGAGTAGCGTCCTTGCAAAATCGTACATGTTAAAAAAAACTTGATTTTTTTAATACTAACTTACTTTAATACTTAAATACTTTTTTAATAAACTTTAATTTTTTTATACGATATAATTTGATAAAATTGTTAAAAAAATATATTTAGATCTATAAACTTTGTACTGAACGTTGGAATAATATATACTTTCGAAAAATTGATTTTTGAAAACATCAAATAAACGAGGAGTGTCCTTGCAAAATCACACAGGTAAAAAAAACTTGATTTTTTTAGCTTTGACTTATCGTAGCTTAGCATGCTACGACGATTTTGCTATTCTACTGAATTCAAGCTATACCTATTCAAGTAACTTGTATAGTTGAGTAGTAAGATTGAATTTACTACAGAACTAGGTGTTTTTTTGCGCAAGTCTGATTTCAAATTCAGATTTAATTCAGGAAAATGCAGGAAATCCTACCAGAACAACCATTAACTCTTTAGGAACATATTATTTATATGTTTGCTTTTACATGGACCCTCATCAAATATTCCAAAATAACCCCACAATCTTGAAATTCAGAAAAATATTCTCGGTTGTAACTTAGATGTGAGTTTAGATGTATTGTGAGTTTAGATGTGATTTTTAGTTGAGCTGTAATTGAAAAGTTCAATTTACTTGCAAACCAGAAAATTGTTCAAATTTGAGGTGGACATAACATTCTGTAGTACAGTACTAGACGTTGGCATTTGTATGATCAATGATGATAGCAAGTTAGGATAGGAAAAATCACCTTTTACTTTATGATGTGTATTTTTTAAAATCAACCTCATTTCCAAATCTAGTTCCATCTAACTTGCAAAGAGTTTGTAGTTTTAGTGTAGTGTGGTAAAAGTCATGTACTGCAGGATGATTAACAACTACATTATCACGCTTGGAACAAGTTATAACAAGTTGTAAAATGATAGAAATATAATAAGATTTTTGGGTAATATAATTATATCGTTAGGTTAGGTTAGGTTAGGTTAGATTATTAAAATATATATATAATCAATTTACATCTCCTAGACCCTTTCGGGTGTCGAGATTCGTGCCACCACTAAATTATGTTGTCTACGAAGTGTTTCCCTTCCTTTCTATTTGTACCCTTTTTCCTTGCTTTTTGTTGATCGAAGTCGTTTCTTCTTAGGATCTCTTCTATGTTGTTTTCCCATCTTTCCCTTGGTCTTCCTCTTTCCTTCTTTTTCTTTTCGTCTTTTGATGTCCATACTATTTTTGTTTGTCTGACTTCAGGTATTCTTATCCGGTGCCCTAACCACCCTAGTTGTAGTTTTTGTATTAATTTTTGCACACTTTGTATTTGTAGGTTTTCCCTGATCTGTTCGTTTCTTACTCTGTCTTTCGTGACTCCTTCAACTTTTCTTAAGTATCTCATTTTAGTTGCTTGTATTTAGTTCATTGTCTTTTCATTTGTTGTCCAGGTTTCGCTTCCATATAAGAGTGTTGGTCTATAAATTGTCTTGAATAGTGTTATTTTCGTGTAATTTTCGTGATTGAAATATAATTTAACTTAATCTACATATATAATTTAACCAAAACAACCCAACAACAATTTTATCGTTTCAACTTTATATTTTCAACAAATGTGGTTGATTTAAGGCGTCGAACTTATTAGTTCAATTTTATTGCTTTTTGACGAATCCTTAACTCGTTGTTGGGTTGAAACTATTAGTCCAATTTGATTGAATTTTGACGAATCCTTAACTCGTTCTTGGGTCGAACTTGTTAGTCCAATTTTATTTTATTTTGACACGAATCCTTTACTAATTGTTGGGTCGAACTTATTAGTCCAATTTTATTGAATTTTTACGAATATTTAGCTCGTTATTGGGCCGAACTTATTAGTTCAATTTTATTGAATTTTGACGTATCGTTAGCTCGTTATTGGGTCGAACTTATTAGTCCAATTTTGTTGAATTTTGAAGAATCCTTAACATATATTTGGATGATATTAAATATATTTTAATTTAAAGCGGTGCAACGCTTTTATGTGTGCGCAATCATTTTGTTAAATATGTAATTTAATTACCATAATTTCTGTAATTAAAAACATGCAATGTAATCACCACTTAGGTACCACAAATTAGTTCTCTCGTAAAGACAATCAAAAGGACATGGTAAACAATTACCGAACACGGCAGCAAGGACATGAGCCTTCCGGCACGCACACGCTGCACATGTCTCCCCGTGCTTTTAAGCTCGAGGACTGAGCAATCGGTTAATAAAAAAAAAGCGTGTCCCTCCGCAGATTGAAAACGGAAAACAAGCAATTGTGTGGCGGCTTCATTGTACGCAGGTGTCGCTCGTTGCTCGGTCCGTGGCGGTTAAGGACCGTAATTCCTGAAATGCCACCGTTTAATTAACCACCGATTATCCGAAGAGCCGAAGAGTTGACGAGATTACGTTACGGCAAAACTGACCAGCAGAGGATCAATGGGTATAGCGGCTGGTTTAGCGAACATTTTTCATCTCGTAACGAAACTGCGGAGTTATTTGGGAAATTTTGTGTACAAATTTGGTAGTGTCACGAACAAAATTTGGAAGTTATTAAAGTGCATAACAGACTTTCTTGTCTCCGCTGATGCCTCGGCGTTAAATGTACTGTTTTGGAAGTTATGAATGTGCATAAGAGACTTTCTTGTCTCGGCTGACGCCTCGGCGTTAAAAGCACTCTCAAAGATAAAAATTAATGTTATCGTCTTGTAAAATAAATAACTATTTATGTTCTACATCCCAGTGATAAAATGTCCTAATAACGAAATTCTGAATTAAAAATTCCCGTGTAACAACAAAAACAACCGCCAATGCTTGTTATATTTGGGTCGGTTATGTAAATGAGCTTGTACATTTTTTCCTGTTCTGGAAATGTGACGAGGATCCAGATTTTCAGGAATTCTTCGTCAGGTCGCACGGATTTTTCTCGGTGTTCGTTTGAGTTAAAAAAAAGAAAGTAATTTGCATAAAAATGAGCGTTAGTTGCTTCCGGTCTAAACCCTTCACACATCACGAGTGTGCACCGATTCGAGGCTGGGAACACATCTGCGATTTGTATTAGGGTGTCACGGTGAGCTTTGGCACGTAGTTATTAGAAGAGGCCGTAAAATGTTCTAATAGTAATGGGGAGACGCGAAAGAATACATGAAGTGTAATAGTAATAATAATCATGCATCATGCAAAAGTATTACTTGCGTTATATTTTTAATATACTTAGTTAATACTAATACTTAATATTAATTAATAGTATATTTCGCAACAAAAGTTGTAAAAAGCATATTACGCACGAAGAGAAAGTTTTATTTAGAAAGGATTTAGGTTTTATGAGAAAAGTGACATCTCATCTGGCATGGACTATATCTTTGGGTCCCTCAGGGGTTCACATCTTGTGAATACGCGGCTGGCAATCCCGAGGTACCCTAGCTGGTTTCTCACTTCATTTCAGGTCTTGGGTGAGATTCCTTCTATCTTTCAGCTTTCCTCTTAGATCTCTCTGGATCAACTCTTACTCGTTTCCACAACTTTCCACAACGGAAACAATTATCGGCGTAACGATACTGTTTGTTTCTAAACTATCTTCCGTTTCTTTCGCATTGAGACGTGAGCTTTACCGGGAACGAATGTAAACTGGGGCGTCTGGTGTCATCGGTCATATTTATAAACACCGGCCAGACAGTCACTTTATATGATTGATTTTTCGTGTGTCGTTCTCCAACACTTTAAACTACTAAAGTTGGTTATAAAAAAATCAATAGTTGAAAACAGTGAAATTTTCTTTCAAATTCTTACAAATTTTCTTTTACTATCGTTAATGACACAATTTCGTTTCGCTTCTTGCAAATTTTCCTTTGGTTTCTTATACAAATTCCTACGATTTCTTACAAATTTTCGGTTGATTTGTTATAAATTTCTCACTACGAACATTACATGATGATAGTTTATAATTATTAATATATCATTCTAAAAACAGATATCTTCTCAAATTTAAAAAAAAACTTATTTTTGAAACAAATCAATAATAAAAAATGAGAAAGTTATGTGCTCCAGATCAGATATGTATATATAAAGCACATTAGTCTTCATTTTGCTGTCATTATTTAATATAGGCCTACAATCATTGGAAACCCATAAAACGTTTTTCTTAATTAACTATTATTATGTCTTAAGTTGAAAATATGTGTGGATGCCACTTGGTGAAACATGATAATTAAGGTAAATCAACCACTTGGTCTTCAACCAAGTGTTTGATTTTCCTTAATTATTATGTCTTTAAATTTGTTAAATTTTCCGAACACATCTATTACAAAATGAAATTATTTTCTGGCAAAGCTAATAGAAATCATGAGTAGTAATCAACTTGTATCGGAAACTATCAGTAGGTGCCTAAGTAATCATGATTGGTAATCAATTGATATCGGAAATAATCAGTCAGTACCTAACCTTTCTATTCCATACTGTAGTCTAGACTAGTCACATAGAAAAGTCATCATGGCTAAAAGTCTGTACTGTATAGTGAGTTAAGGCACAGACTAATTATTTCCGATACCAATTGATTACCAATCACGATTACTTAGGCACCTACTGATAGTTTCCGATACAAGTTGATTACAAGTAAATACAACTCACTATACTACACCTAATAGCCATATAAAACAATTATCATCATTACCATTATAGTCATTAAGAATAGTCATAGCAGAATCTGTACAGTACAGTAAGTTAAGGCACCGAGTTTCCGATATAAGTTACTATACTGTACCCTATACGTACCAGTACCAAGATAACGATGAACAGTTTCTGCTGAGAAAACCAGAAAATATCGCTTAACTCCAGAAATTTGACTTCATTTTTATAAAAAAGTTGATGGTTGGAACGAAACGTTGTACTCAAAATTTACAGCATCATCCGACAATTCCTAATCGTTGCCATGGTGATCATTCAATAACGTATAATTTCTAATTTACGTTTTCAATTTCTCGCAAATCCAAATGTCCAATCCAAAATTTAATGCGATATTCATTATCCTGATAATTTTCCGCTTCCAATGAAACGTCGTACGTCCTTGTACGTCATATTTGAGGTTTTCATTGTAATTACGAATTTGAATTAACTAATTACATTATTAATTATTAATTGTGCCCTAATGATTCATAATATTAACTAATATTAACTTATAAGCAATATCTAATTAATCACCTAACTCGATAACAATCTAAATAAACCTATTCCTACTATATTAATTTAAATAAAACCATCAAATCATTTGCTAAATAACTATAAAATTAACTAATAAATATCATCACTATATATATATATATGTATATATATACAGGGTGTTAATACTAAGTTGTAACACCCGAAAATGGCAGTTAGAACTCATTGAGCCCAAGTTCATAGTTATTGGCGTTCTTTTGTTTTTTGAAAAATCGTCATTACTCCCTTATTTTAAGGAATATTTAAAAAATACAAAAACCCTCAACATGCGCTTTCGGTTCTCTAAAACATTTGTATTTACAATTATTTTCTATTTTATCAAATAACAAAATGGCGACCGATCAAAAATTTCTAAGCAAGATATTTTGAAAACCAATCGATCGATTTTTGAAAAGAAAACATTTATAAAATCCTTGAACTATCTTATAACATTTGTCTGTTTTGATAATTATGCATTTTCATACACAAATTATGGAAAATACGCACACAAATGATAAACGTGACAGAAACTTTTCAAGATGAAGCCAGACATTTCTGAAGAAAAGATCAAAAAGTATTTTAATTTGAACGTACAAACTAGAAAACACGTGCCTCAACTTCTTTAATGGCCTAACTGAAGGATAGCCTACTTTGTTTTAAATGATTGTTGCAGTTTGTTAAAATTTATCTTGTAATTCAATCTGAATAATACCCTTTTTGGACAGATCGAAAAAAATGTTTCAGACAAATGTTATAATATAGGATTTCATAAATGTTTTATTTTCAAATATCAATCGAGTGATTTTCAAAATATCTTGTTTCGAAATTTTTGTTCGGTCGCCATTTTGTTATTTGATCAAATAGAAAATAATTGTAAATACAAATGTTTTAGAGAACCGAGATAAGAGTAATAACGATTTTTCGATAAACAAAAGAACGCCAATAACTATGAACTTGGACCCCAATTCAAAAATTTCAACTAAGAAAAGTTGTTTGTTTCAATGAGTTCTAAGTGCCATTTTCGGGTGTTACAACTTAGTATTAACACCCTGTATATATATATATATATATATATATATATATATATATATATATATTTACAGATTTGTTCCTTTAGTACAAAATCCATTCATTTTGGTTATCTGGAATATATCTACAAGTTTTTCAGGATTTTCTTCGTCTGGGATTTCCTAAGTTGTCAAATTCACGATTTTTATGCCTGAATATTTCTAGTTTTCCAATTCTAGATTTTCCTCAAGCAAATTTTCCAAAGCAGCATTTTTGATGCCTGCATTTTCTGGGTTTTCGATTTTCGTAGTCAGATTTTGAAGGCGTCAATTTTCCATTTATTAACTTTCCGCGCTTCGATTTCTAAACTTGAATTATCAAAATGTCAGAAGTTTCCATTTTCTAATCTCCACTTTTAGTTAGTATTTTGAAGGCATCAATTTTCCATTTGTCATCTTTAAAAGCTTTGACTTTTGAAACTTGAATAATCAAAACCTTAATTTTCCAAGTCAGTAGTTTCCATCTCGATGTTTCTATTCCCATATTGTATGTGACAGTTCTAATATCGATATATCAAACATTGATTTTCCCTGTTGAGATTATTTTGGTGGAAAGTTCCCTGTTAAATACATGCTATTTTTATAAATTCGAATTTTCTTATTTACAGATTTTATCCTTTGGCAACGAAATTCATTCATAAGTGTTTTCTGGAATAACACAAGTCTTTCAGGAATTTCTTTATGGAATTTCTTAAGTTGCTAAATTTTGCTTTTCCAAGTTGCGATTTTTTATATCTGGTTTTTTCTAGTTTTCAAATTCACAATTTTCCAAGTCAACAATTTCTATGCCTGTAATTTCTGAATTCTCGATTTGCGCAGTTAATATTTTGCAGGCGTCAATTTTCCGTTTGTCAACTTTCCAAGCTTAGATTACTAAACTTGAATTATCAAAATCTTAATTTCCTAAGTCAGGTGTTTCCATCTCGATATTCAGTATTTAGCAGGCGTGTCAATTTTCCATATGTCGACTTTTCAACTTTCAATATTTTAAACTTGAATTATCAAAGCCTTAATTTTCCAAGTCAGGAGTTTCCATCTCGATTTTTCTAATCTCAATTTTTTATGTGTTAGTTCATTCATTCTCTTCATACTATTAATTTTTATATTTTCATATTATTGTGCATTACCTATTTTTATGTCCTATTTTTATATCGTATTTATTCTATATTTTATATATTCTATGTTGACGTGTGTAAGCTGTTTGTGAGAAGACATTAATAAACTATTATTATTATTATTATTATTCTCAGCATTTTCTATGGCCTAACTTCTGTGATTTCTGAATTCTCGATTTCATTAGTCGTCATTTTGCAGGCGTAAATTTTCCATTTGTCGACTTTTCAAGGATTCATTTTATAAACTTGGATTTTCAAAATTTTAGATTTCTAAGTCAGGAGTTTCCATCTCGATTTTTCTAATTTCCATTTTTAGTCAGCATTTTGCAGGCATGAATTTTCCATTTGTTCAATTTTTGAAACTTAAATAATCAAAACCTTAATTTTCCTAGTCAGGAGTTTTCATCTTGATTTTTCCAATCTCCATGGTTAATGAGCATTTTGCAGGAGTCAATTTTCCGTTTGTAAACTTTCCAAGCTTAGATTTCTAAACTTGAATTATCAAAATCTAAATTTCCTAAGTCAGGAGTTTCCATCTCGATATTCAGTACTTAGCAGGCGTGTCAATTTTCCATATGTCGACTTTTCAACTTTCAATTTTTTAAACTTGAATTATCAAAGCCTTAATTTTCCAAGTCAGGAGTTTTCATCTCGATTTTTCTAATCTCAATTTTTTATGTGTTAGTTCATTCATTCTCAATTTTCCAAGTTAGCATTTTCTAGGGCCTAACTTCTATGATTTCTGAATTCTCGATTTCCTTAGTCGTCATCTTGCAGGCGTAAATTTTCCATTTGTCGACTTTCCAAGGATTCATTTTATAAACTTGGATTTTCAAAATTTTAGATTTCTAAGTCAGGAGTTTCCATTTCGATTATTCTAATCTCAATTTTTTATGTGTTAGTTCATTCATTCTCAATTTTCCAGGTCAGCATTTTCTATGGCCTAACTTCTGTGATTTCTGAATTCTCGATTTCCTTAGTCATTTTGCAGGCGTAAATATTCCATTTGTCGACTTTCCAAGGATTCATTTTATAAACTTGGATTTTCAAAATTTTAGATTTCTAAGTCAGCATTTTGCAGGCATGAATTTTCCATTTGTTCGATTTTTGAAATTTAAATAATCAAAACCTTAATTTTCCTAGTCAGGAGTTTCTATCTTGATTTTTCCAATCTCCATGGTTAGTGAGTACTTTGCAGGAGTCAATTTTCATTTTGTCGACTTTCAAAGCTTCGATTTTCGAAACTTGGTTTTTCCGTCTTTGTTCTTGAGTTTCTGGAGATTTATAAATTAACGATTTTTTATGTCTGGATTTTTCCAGTTTTCAAATTCACAATTTCCAAGGCAGCATTTTTATGACTGTAATTTTTGAATTCTTGATTTTCTTAGTCAGGTTTTTCACTTTCATTACATAACACTGTTACGTTATAATTCATTTACTAGCCATGATGTCCGTGTGTAATTGACAACTTGCTAATGTGGGAGAAGAAAATAGTGAAAAATTAATGAGTGTTTAATGTAGGCCATAATACATATAAATAGGTCCACTTATGAAAATACAAACAATAAAACAATACAAAAAATGTACACACAATATATTGCAAAGAATTTAAACGTGCAATAATCGCATTGACTCATGTATACAACACAAAATTATTCGCATTTTAGTGAATGTGTACTCTGCTTCATAAAATATATTTTTAAAAAACAAACGCAATTTATCCGGAAATGAAAAAAAAATCGTTTTGTGTGGAAGTCTGCTTAATTCTAGCTAATTCCGCTTATTATTTGATTAAATTTTGGTTTAATATTCCAGTAGTTTTGTAAATTGCAATTTGCATCGACAATGAATTGTATTTACTATTATTTATTTGCGTCTGTTTTGGTATTGTGCTTTGGAGTATAGTTTACTACCATCGCAATTTCTTATTGACTTTCGATATGTATATTTTAGATATTTATATATGTATCAGCTCGATATTTTTTGATATTTTCGAATAATATGTTTCCAGCAATTTTGCTGGAGGATTTTGAAAAATAAAAATCTCGAGAAACATCTTCATAATTTCTTGATAATTAGCTAGATATTTCTCGACATTATTGAATAAAATTTCTCCGGCAATTTTGATCTCAAGATTTTGAAAAATTAAAATCGCTAGAAACATTTTCATAATTTCTTGAGAATTAGCTAGATATTTCACGAGATTATTGAATAAAATTTCTCCAGCAATTTTGATCTCACGATTATGAAAAATAAAAATCTCGAGAAGCATTGTAATAATTTCTTGAGAATTAGCTAGATATTTCACGAGATTATTGAATAAAATTTCTCCTGCAATTTTGATCTCAAGATTTTGAAAAATAAAAATCTCGGAAAAACTTTCATAATTTCTTGAGAATTAGCTAGATATTTCACGAGATTATTGAATAAAATTTCTCCAGCAATTTTGATCTCAAAATTTTGAAAAATAAAAATCATGAGAAACATTTTCATAATTTCTTCAGAATTAGCTAGGTATTTCTCGAGATTATCGAATAAAATTTCTCCAGCAATATTGATCTCAAGATTTTGAAAAATAAAAATCTCTAAAAACTTTTTCATAATTTCTTGAGAACTATCTAGATTGTTCTTCAGATTATCGAATAAAATTTCTGCAGCAATTTTGATCTCAAGATTTTGAAAAATTTAAATCGCGGAAACATCTTTATGATTTCTTGAGAATTCTCGAGAGAAGACATCTCAACCACAATCTCTAGTAGTAAGGTAACGTTTCGACGAATGAATACTTTTTTCCATTACCACCCAGAGAAAAATTAGTTCAAAATCTACGCAGAGTGTGGTTAAAGTATAAAACTAGAATCCTTTTAAAGTGTTTCAAATGTTATTCTATACCTAAACTAACTCTCTAAAAATAATAGGGTCTAAGTATACCAATTTAAAGATAACTACAACCATTAAAACCACCCATTAGGTGATGAAAGCTCGGCACGAGCACAACTCCATTCCTCATACAAGTGCTAATCAGTTTTTGGGGGGTAGGTATAGATAGTGTGTGCAGATACGTCGTCTGGCTTCTTAATTCCACACACGGATCACGCCATTGTGCTCCTCGTACGCAAGCAATTTAGGGTACTCATTGTGCAGCAACGGTGTCATTTACATCCATCGCCGCTCCTAGATATATCATCCTTCCACCTGCAATCATCGCGTCATTCCGCGTATTTCGGCACTCAGGTAGAGTCCATCGTGATTTTGGAGTAATCCAACCCCCGCAGCTCGCCGCTTAATGAGCGGATTACCCCCCAGTTTTCCACGTAAACCCCACTAAACGCGCCTCTGATTACCTGAAGATGAAAGAATTTGGGGCCCGTCCCCAGGAGGGGTCGCCAGCGGGGGCATTGTCTCCGATATTTATGTATCTGCAGATAATAACTCGGGTAATTGTGGACGTAATTGGCTTGAACCCTTCTGGCCGATGCCGTCGTGTGATTTTAGCACCCCCTATTGGTATTGCCTTCTCGACACTGTTTTGATGGAGCCGAAGCGAAAATATCACCAATCGTCGTCGCCCGAAATGCACGACTTGGACTTTAAATGTTTTCACAGTGAGAGTGGGTGTCGAGATGCGTTCTTTGTGTGTGTGTACAAATAACAAATACTCGAGAGTAATTAGCTATGAAAGGGTTCTATGACTTCAAGGGTGCCTATTATCTCAATATTTGTATTAGTAATACTTACCAACAGATAGTCGAGGAGATTCAGTAGCCAAAGGTGATACAAGACAGTTAATTTTAAGTTCAAGATTTGTACAGCTAGATGCTGCTAGGGCCAGTTTTTTTATACGTGTTAACACTGAAAATTCGAGATCTGCAGGAAATACAACGAAATTAGAAACTATCTTTCCAAACTCCATTTTTAGATATCCTAAATGGTTAGACAACTATTTATAACTCGTCCAGTCAAAGACCTGCTTTAAGTAGTACAAATACCTTTAAATAAGGTATACTTTACTTATCTTCAAAACACAAATTATATCTGCAGCTCAACAAACACTAAAATCGAAAATAGTTGAAAATAGTGACGAATAAAATAGTCCTTAAAACAGGAACGATGTATAGACTTTTGAACTTGATGTATCAGAAAACTATTTCTAGCAAAATAAACCTAATTAATAAACGTAGGTTGAAATTTCCTCGTTGGCCACTACTAAAATTCTGTAATATTTCTCATATTAAGGTTAATTATTTCAATAATATATGTAATAGAATTGAACGTCCTTAATCTTCATCAAGATTATGGACGTACAATTTTTTTACGTAAATTATTGAAACTACTAAAATTGTTCTAGAAAAGGATATACCAAATGATCAAAATAATACCCACCTTCAATCAATAAAAATACAATAATACGAAATGTAATATTATTAAATATACAGGGCTGTTGATTTTTCTGGTATCTGGTAAAATACTCATATTAAAGATACAAAAAAAAGTTAAGAAAAACTAGTCATGCGCAACCTGGCCTACATATTTTGCGAAAAAATATATAACATTATTTTTTTCAATGATTTAGGTTCGACAAGAATCATTTTGTTTTTAAATTATGCACAAAACGCAGAATTATTATAATGGCTGCGGTATTGTTTTATTTGTTGCAAATACTTGTCAAATTTGTCAGCAAATACTTATATAATAATAATTTATTGCATGTTAAAGAATTTTTGTTTACATTTTTACATGTCAGAAGTACCTAATTTAACAATTTCCATATTGGTCAAAGCATTTAAATTTGCAGTAGAATTAATTTATTTCTTTGTTAACCTTGTTAAATCAGACAGAAATAAGTGTTTATTGGTATAAAAAGAAAGTATAAAAAGGTATACGTACCTATGTATGGAAATTCTAATGTTATTGATGACCATCAATATAGATTTTGTTACACAGTCCGACACCCGAAAGGATAAATAGTCCTTTAAATAAAATAGGTTAAATAATATAAAATCAATATAGATTTTGTAACAGCAATAATTAAAATGTTGTTAAGTTAATTGAAAAATGGATAGATAGATAGTTTATTTAACATTTGGTCATTTACATGATATTTGTTTTATCAGTAACACAAAAATATAAAAACTTAAGTTTTGAAAATCATTGAGTACTAATAATAAACTTATAGTTCATCTCAGAAATATACAAACTTAATCATTAATCATGAAATATTGACTGAAAATTCAAATGTTGGTTACTATTGAATTTTGAATAAAAATAATTGAAATTTTGTTTATAATAATTGAAAAATTGAGAAAATAATCAATGCTCAAGTAATTTTAACCGAAAAATATAAAAATATGGTTATTGTTGAATTTATATTGAAATTTGAATAAAAATTATTAAAATTTTGATAAAAATTATTGTAAAGTTGAGAAAACAATCGTTGCTCGTGTAATTTTAGCCAAAAATAAAAGAAATATGGTTATTTATTATTGAATTGTTTACAGAAATAATTGAAAATAATTGAAAAACCATTGAAAGTTTGACAGAGACTTTGAAGTTTTAACATGCATTGAGTACCAGTAATACAGTTATGAAATCATTATGAAATTGTGACTGAAAAATTAAAATTTTGGCTATTATTGATTATTTTACAGAAATAATTAAAATTTTGGTAAATAAATTGAAAAATTGACAAACACCATTGAAATTTTAACAAAAACACTAACTAAAGTTTTGACATTGATTATTTATAATAAAATTATAGTTAGATTTTAGTCATATGCAAACTTAATCATTAATCATGAAATATTGTCTGAAAAAATTTAATGTTGATGATTATTATTGAATTTTGAATAAAAATAATTGAAATTTTGATTAAAATAATTGGAAACTTGAGAAAACAATAGTTGCTTTTCGTTGCGAAAAAGAAAAAATATTGTTAGTATTGAATTGTTTACAAAAATAATTGAAAAAACATTGAAAGTTTGACAGAGACTTTTAAGTTTTAACATGCATAAGTACCAGTAATACAATTATGAAATCATTATGAAGTTTTAACTGAAAAATTAAAATTTTGATAGCTATTATTGATTATTTTACAGAAATAATTAAAATGTTGGTATAATTTATTGAAAAAGTGATAAAAACTACTCAAATTTTGATAGAAATATTGAATTTTAGGCACTCATTCAGTACTTACAATAAAATTATGATAAATGTCTTTGTCAATCTTTGAAGTTTTAATATGCATGAGTACCAGTAATACAATTATGAAATCATCATGAAATTTTGACTGAAACATTAAAATTTTGATGGCTATTATTGATTATTTAACAGAAATCATTAAAATTTTGGTTTAATTTATTGAAAAAGTGATAAAAACCGCTCAAATTTTAATCGAAACATTGAAGTTTTGACATTCATTCAGTACTTACAATAAAATTATGGTTCGATTTAAGAAATATGCAAACTTGGTCATTGATTATAAAATATTGACTGAAAAATTTAAATGTTGATGGTTATTATTGATTATTTTACAGAAATAATTAAAATATCTGTAAAATTGATTGCAAATTTATTGAAAAAATAATCGATTATCTTAAAAAAATGTATTTGCAGAAATCATTATTTTTTTTTAAATTCATTGAAACAAAACAAAAATAGGTTAGTCTGAGGTTAAAAGTCAAAAGTTCTTTAATTTTTTTTTAAATTATGACATGCATTCAGTATTAGTAACAAAACTAATGTTTAATTTATTGCGTAGATATATGAACCTACTTTAAATAAAAGTATATAAACCTAACTATAAATCATTGCTCATGAAATATTGACAGAAAATGATAATATTGATGCTTATTATTGATTTTGTTGTGGCAACAATTAAAATATTGATAAAAAAATCAATAGGCCCTTTACCTTTCAGTGTGGGCTATACATGTTGCATTTCTTACATTACAGTTATATTACATTGTTTTGTTATGTATTTGCAAATTCTTTCTACTCCCTTCTGTTCTTTGCCATTTCTCTTGCTTGTTTTACTGTCTTCCATCTGCTGTTTATTATTTCTTCTATTTTGTTGTCCCATTCTTGTCTTGGTCTACCTCTTCCTCGTTTCTTTCCTATTTTTGCTTCCCAGATTTGTTTTGTTTGATTTGTATTTTTCATCCTAATTAGATGTCCCCACCAGTTGAGCTGCTTCTTTTCTATAAACTTTTCTATTGATTCTATTTCCAATTCCTCTCTGATGTCTTTATTTCGTATCCTGTCTTTTTTCGTTACTTGTTTTACTCTTCTCAGATATTTCATTTCTATTGCCTGTAATCTACTTTTAACTCTCTTTGTTAGCTTCCACGTCTCGCTCCCATATATCAAAATCGTTCTGTATATAGTTTTGTATATATTCATTTTTGTCTTTCTGCTTATCTCTTTCTTGTTAGTAAGTATATTATTCAGGGCATAGAACGTTTTTATTGTGTTGTTTATTCTGTTGCTCAATTCTCCTTCCATAAAAAGCATTGAAAGTTTTAATGGTTATTAATGATTGTGTAAAAATTTTAATAGTAAAATGTTTTGGAAATGAATTAAAAATTTATAGAAACCATTGAAAGCTTGATAGAAACATTGAAGTTTGACATGCGTTGAGCCAGGGGCGAAACTAGAGTTGTAATATAAAGGGGCTGCAAATTTTGTTGCTCCAAAGGTAGTTAGTAACTAACTATGTTAGTAAAGTGTGTTGCTTAACAAATTTGAAATTTCGTAGCCTATGAGAAATGCGAAACTAGTGATCTAGTGATATTACTTGTATTTTTTCGTCGATAACTGTCATAAGTGTTGGCTATAATTAGTGCATTATTTATTTATGTACACAGGGTGATTCATAATAGATTTAAAAAACTTCATCAACTTGTTCGGATTTTAGATACAAAATGTTATGTATCAAATGTTATGTATGTTATGTAGGTATTTGTGTTAACCTGTTTTTTACACATTTATAGATCTACCGCTCAACTGTAACGCTCAATGGGTTGACAACCCTTTACTAAATGCTCTTATTAGACGAAGCGGTAGTGCACTAATATTCTGTAAGCAGGTATTAGTTTTCTATATAGAAAAATATTAATTTCTGTATTCAATTTTATCCAACTATAAGTTCTGCTGATACCTATAATGTTAACGATGAGGTAGAGCTCGTGAAAGTATTGTAGAAAATAAAATTCGGAACACCTTTTTCACAAAAAAACATTTATTTACTAAATGCACCTTTCGGCGCCGCAATGCAGATCTTCAGTAGCAATACAGTGGTGTTAATATTACTTATAATTTCGTAAGTAAATATTTCATATACATAAAAATCCACACTGACAGACCACACAACACAAAGCGTAATTTTTCATTATACATCTGATTCCCTTAAAATACGGGACAGACGGTAACAACAACATACAACATAATACATACAACAAACATAAATAAATGAAAACCTCTGAAGATGGCTTAAATTTTAAACAAAGCCGAAACTAGTTGGGTATAACAACTTATTTTAATGAATAAAGGACAAAAACAAAGACTTAATTAATATTTTATACAAATGCCAGTAAGTACTCCAAAGCCCTACTACATATAATTACTTATAATATTAATGTAATTGCTATGATTTTAATAATTATAAGTGCAACTAAAATATAATATTTTATTTCTTCAAGCTAAGATATGAGTTTTAAGCTTTCTGCAACACCTGCATCATTTATAGACCTACCGCTCAACTATAGGCCCAATAGGCTGACAAGCCTGTGCTAAATGCTCTTATTTGTCGAAGCGGTAGGACACTAATATTAGGTAAGCGCGTATTCATTTCAAATCATTGTGTGTGACTTACGGCCTGTACAATGTGCAATTTGCCGTAAGCTGCAATGAAAATCGCGTTATTGGCGGTGGTAGGTTTATTTGCGGCAATTTCAATAAGGCATTGTGTGCGATTTTAAAGAAGTCGCGAAGTCGGCCGGTGGTGGGTCGGCTGATTGAAGCGCTGCGCTGCTATGTTCGCTCTACTCCAGTGTGTAAAATATTATCGGTGACCCCGAAACTGTTTTAATAGCAGTGCTCAGACAAAATTGCGTCTTTGTTGGGAATTGAGGCGGAGGATATTCATTTGGTTGTGAGTATTAGCATAATTGGGCCTCCTAAATGTTTGATAGTGTTGATGCGTGTAAACAAATGCGGTAGTAAATGGCGGGAATTACGTAATTCGCCGGAGGGGAGACGGCATTATGATTTTTGTTTGTTTTCATTTCCGGATATTTACGGGAGCGCTATCTGGCTCCAGTTCTTTTTTTTTGAGTTATTAGCAGTGGGAGGTTTAGAGGGGACTGCAAAAGGAAGACGTCGGATTTTTCCAATTTGCGTGCACGGAGGAGGCCATTAATTAGAAATTTTTAAGCACGAAATGATGCGCTTATATTAATTAATTATTGCTTCGTATGTTGTGTTGTAAAAATCCCCGCGAGGTATAATTAGTAATCGTCCACGTAATTAGTTCGCGAGCTTTCCGCTACGTGGCAGCGCCAAATGTGGTGGGGCAGGGAACGCCCCCCGGCAGGAAAATGGCGGGACGCAATTGGCGGCAGATTATCATGGCAGGCGTTGCTGTCAATCACGTTTTTGGTGGGGGAGAGCGGAAGAATAGATTCCAACGTTTCTTGAGAGTCATAACATAGAGTCACGCCGGCGAGTGCGGAGGTGATTGTTCCGTGTCCGTGTTAGTGTTTTTAGTGAAAGCCAGCAAGCTGTTCGCGCCGACGGAAGATATGTTGACGATGGAAACAGACCTCAAGGGAGGTAGCCTGCACGCCACGATGCCGCCTCACCACGGCCTCCAATCTTACGGATCGCTCAGCGCTTTGGGCCAGGCGCCCATGCAGCACCTAGGGCAGCACCCTCACCAGCTGCACCACCAGCCGTCAGCGCCGCAACTCCACCACCAGCACCAAGCCCAGAACCACCACCAACAGCACCAAGCTGGGCAGCATAACCAGCAGCCCCAGCACAACGCTCCCCCGAACAACAACAACTCCAGTAGTAAGAACCAGAACCTGGAGAGGGTGAAGCGCCCGATGAATGCGTTCATGGTGTGGTCCAGAGGGCAGAGGAGGAAGATGGCGCAGGAGAACCCCAAAATGCACAACTCAGAGATCTCGAAGAGGCTGGGTGCCGAGTGGAAGCTTTTGAGCGAGACGGAGAAGAGGCCGTTTATAGATGAGGCGAAGCGACTGAGGGCCGTGCACATGAAGGAGCACCCCGATTACAAGTACCGGCCGAGGCGCAAGACAAAGACGCTTCTTAAGAAAGACAAGTACCCCCTGGGTGCTACCGGGCTGTTGCCGTCGTCGGACCCGGTGAGGTCCGCTGCTTCGGCGGTGCAGCAGGTATCGGCAAGGGACATGTACCAGATGCCGAATGGGTACATGCCCAACGGGTACATGATGCACGACCCCAGTGCGTACCAGCAGCAGTACGGTGGTGCGAATTACGCGAGGTACGACATGGGTCAGATGCAGCATAGCGCGTACATGAACGGCGGCTATGGGGGGTACGGTGGCACGGTACCCAACAGTGCGGGGTCACCTTACGGGATGCAGCAAGCAGGGTCCTCGCACAGTCCTTCCGGGTCCAGCATCAAGTCGGAGCCGGTGTCACCTAGCTCGGGCATCCACACGCCGACGCCCGGCGGGGTGAAGAGGGAGTACAGCGGCCAACCCCAGCAGCAGCAGGGCGATCTCCGGCAGATGATCTCCATGTACCTACCAACGGACGCGACGCAGCACATGCAGCAGTACAGTTCGTCGCCCGACCCGATGGGCCCAGGGCCCTTGGCACCTCTGGCGCACATGTGAGAACCGCTGTTCGCGGCGCCGGACCTGGACGTGCCGCCACTGTGAACGTGTAAATATTATGTTAACATTTTATCATAAAGAAAAACACTATTACTTTCGTGTATATTTGGTTCCTTAAACCAGAAACAGTATTCGATTGTTATACAATTTTATAATATTAAACGAGACTAGACGGCGCACGACCGCCCCGGCCTGTGACCTCGACGACTGGTAACTCACGAATTCTAAAAAAAAAAATACGTTTTTACAAGAAACCACATAAGGAACACTGCAAATGCCTTTCATGTTTTTCGACGGATCTCAGCAGCTCTCGTCGAGGTTACAGCATCCAGCGCGGCCGTCCGCCGCTCGCTCATAGCTGAAATATCTCCTTTTGATTTTTCGTGTACATACTTATTTTTCGCGTTTTGTATCATAGAATCTATATTTGGTTTCGTAGTTGGTTCCGGGGAGCGCGGGTGCGACCATATAAAAAAAAATACGTTGTTTCATCCCTTTTACATTCCACGCTCCCGCCGGCGCTCCCCGCGGACGGAAATGCTTTATCAAAACGATACCTGATCAAAAGGTTAAGTACCAAAAACTTTTTGTATATACAACATAAAACCACGAATTAAAAATGATCGACGCAATGCGTGTTGTCGACGTTAATTTTAGTTTATTTTGGCGAAGTTCCCAGTGTTTCATTTCTCTATATATTTTTTTTATTTGTGTAAGCTTACTTTTTACACTATTTATTACTTTATGATATCGTTTCGTTTTTACCTGTACAATATGCATTGTTTAGAACATTATTAAGGGAATATAACAAAAACACGCCCCCATGTTTGATATCATAATATTTACGGTGCCCGTTTAGGGTTCATGCAATACCAATCTGACGTAAATATTATGACTGCTTCATGAACAAATCGGACGTTTAATGGCGATCCTTGTTAAAGTTCCGACTGGCCGTTGAAAATCTGATTCGTTCGCGAACTGCGACGCGATGGGACGCATTTAAAATATCACAAGCTTTGTACATAATATATTTAAGTTTTTTTCAATGTACAGTGTGTTTACATTAGTCAATGGAACGAAAATGTGAATATATGAGATTGAGAAGTTACAACTTGTTGTTTTATTGCATTTTTTCAGGTACCTCCGTAGCGATCAATCGCGCTGATAAACTCGAAATTAAGTAACCACCGCTTTTTACGTCAACACGTAATGCCGCACTTTACGCTTTATTATTATCATCACCGATGAAATGCGGCGCACGGAATCGATTCGAAATTATCCATAAATTGTTATTTATGTTTCCCAAAATTGTGATAAATTATATAACCGCGGCATAATAGGATAATAAATGCGTAATAAATACGGGGGGGCGATAACGCGAACACCTCGCGTGGCGCTGTATCACTTAGAGAGAGGATTTCAGCAATCTGTGCCACGGTCCATTACCCTCATCAGTGCGCCAGCCTGAAAATTTAATGTCTTTTCTCTACACGCAATTGCACTAATGTCTTTGTATATTTTCCCTGATTCTATTTTAAAAATCATCGTTTACCGCACGGAACCGGCATACTAGAAATACACCAACTAGACGTCCTACTAATTAGGCGCCCTATATATTTTTAGCACGCCTAATTTCGTAAACTATCGCTATTAATGTATATCAAACATATAAACGGTGAATCCCATCCGAGATCCACGCGTTAATTCCCACCGAAGAAAATATTTATCACTTTTTAAATATCATAAGTCATAACCATCCATCTAAACGCGGACAGAAATTCCTGCGATGTTATTCTTTCCACCGAGAGCGATTAGAACTGCCAAGAGCACAATGCAATCCGAGCACATAGCACCAACCGCTACCAGTTTTATCTACAATAACAGAAGTTCAAAATTCCCCGTGCAAATTCATCAGGTATCGACACACATTCCTCAAAAAAAAAACTCACACTACAATCACAGAAGTATTTATACCAAACATTGCAACTCACAACACCCTAGTTATGTGTAAATTAAGTTATTCACAAACTTCGCGAAAAGAAGTATTTAGCACTATCAGGTAATGAAGAACTCGGTCTTTAATTTACATTGACTAATTTCGACTTGGGGGTCATCATCAGCAGAGTCAAAATCTATTATCAACGGAAAATTTACATGATGTATGAATTGTGTTCAATTCATTTTCACTTTCTAGAAAAACTTCATTTAAATATACAATTCAATCTTTCAAATTTAACTAATATGTCAACTTTGTATAAATTGTGTTACATCGTAAAAAGTAGTTAAACTTACAGTCATAAATGAGCAACGACAAATCGAGTTAAGTTTTCGGTTGACTTCTTAGAGGTGTTGTTGATGGATAGATTTAAAAAGTCCATGATGTCGTAGTTTAGTTAAATTTAAAAATTAGATAGTTAAATTTAGGTAGAAGTTGACGTATTAGTTAAATTTGAAACATCGAATTGTATATTAAAATGAAATTTTGGAAAAACTGAAAATGAATTGAACACAATTTATACATCATGAAATTTTTCCTGTAATAAAAGAGTTGAACTCTGCTGATGATGACCCCCAGGTCGAAACTAGTCCATGTAAATTAAAGACTGAGTTCTTCATTACCCGTTTTTTTTTGAGGAATGTGTAGAGGAACTACTTTTTCAAACCTACTTAATCAGAATGGATCTAAACACATTTAAACATTATAAAATTGTTAATACAAATTTTGAAATTCACAATATTCTCTTTATCTGCTAGTTAATAAAGCTGTTGTAGGTATCATGACATCGCTACAACATACATATATACAATTGAATTATAGTAAAATTTACGTAGTGGTAGGTTATTTTCTGTAGTATTTTATGTGCAAAAAATATCTATAAAACTAGTTTCCACCAGTGTTTTAGCTATCTTCAGAGGCATATTATTATATTTGTTGTTTTCTTCTGTCTCACAGAAGTATTGATACAAAAAAATGCAACTCACAATATCCTAGTTATGCGTAAATTAAGTTATTAACAAACTTCGCGAAACAGTCCATTCATTATAAAATTTGAAGAAGTAGTTAGCACTATCAGGTAATGAAGAACTCAGTCTTTAATTTACATGGACTAGTTTCGACCTGGGGGTCATCATTAGCAGAGTTCAAATCTTGTATTAAAGGAAATATTTCATGATATAAAAATTGTGTTACATTGTACTAAAATAGTTAAACTTACAGTCATAAATGAGTGGCGACAAATCGAGTTATGTTTTCGGTTGACAATTTAGAGGTGTTGTTGATGGATAGATTGAAAAAGTCCGTGATGTAGTTTAGTTAAATTTTAAAAATAATTAGATAGTTAAATGTAGTTAAAAGTTGAAATATGAAATTTGAAAGATTGAATTGTATATTTAAATGAAGTTTTGGAAAAAGTGAATATGAATTGAACACAATTTATATATCATGAAATTTTTCCTTTAATAAAAGATTTGGACTCTGCTGATGATGACCCCCAGGTCATCATCCAAGGCTTTGTTTTTCACGCCACACTTGAAAAACTATTTAAACTTTTTTTTTGTCTGTAACGAATATTCCATCAAAGCCAACTTGGTACACATCTTTGGATTCAGAAAAATAATCTCTGAAAGAAAAACAATAAGAAAATATATGTAACCATTTTGTAAAAAACAAAATTAGGGCCCCTTTGTAGAACATGTGGAGCGATTTAATCTGGTTTTTGTTAATAGGAATCTGTATATAGGAAATAAAGAAGTTATGGCCAGCGGATTTTTTTAGTAGACACCCTGTATAATGAATTATAGTAAGATTTACGTACTGGTAGGTTATTTTCTGTAGTATTTTATGTGCAAAAAATATCTATAAAACTGGTTTCGGCCAGTGAAGGGAGCTATCAGAGGAACATTATTATATTTGTAGTCTTTGTTATTTTTTCCAATTCGCATTATTAAAATGCTCTTTATGTATATTGAATCGCATCGCTAAAACTACACTTTAATCGAATGAGCGAATAAAATGTTTACATTTCCACTTTATTCACTATAACTATTGACAACGTGAATAATGTAAAAAAATACGTAAATAGGCACTATCCTTGAAATTTTCGTTGTCACCTGACAATATGACACTTAACGGAAATTCTTCAATTCTGATTAGGAATTAGAAAAAATCTTTTATGATACACGTGAATAAAGCAATTTTATTCACTTATACCATAAATAGCTATTACACACATTTGGATATTTGAGGATAATATATTTGAATACAGAGACAATATAAAAAATTAAAACACTGAAAATAATCATAGATTTATTGATTCATATATCGGTTGACTGCAGATTAAACAAAACATCTAGTATTCATTTTTTGAAACATTAAATAAAACATCAATTCTTGTGCTGAAAAGCAGATTTACTAACATGATCATTTTTAAATTATCCACTTTGATTTATAAAAATGAAAATACTACACGTAAAACACATTTATCAAACGTTAACCATAAATAGCTATTGTTCATCAAAATGAATGAAATAAAGTAACGATTTTGTTTAATTTTCGAAAACTGTTTTATTGTTTCGTCACACTGCACAGTCTGACTATTATTGTGAACAATAAAACAGTTTTTGAAAATTAAAAAAGTGCAGTATTTTATTTCATAGAAACAGTTGTGTTCATTAAAGTGTTTATTTTAAGTTACACTAAGTTAAGTAACACTTAAATTTTACATTTAAGTGTTTATAAACGAGCATTTCTGCTGTGTGAATGTGACTTAATTTCTCACATTAAAAAAAGTGTTAATACAAATATTTTGAAAGGTTAGATCCAGGTCTATTCAATTAATGATACAGTACCAACCTTTGTTGAGTAAAAACACAACCACCGATAAACTTTTAATAATAGAATTAATAATATACTAAAAATCTAGAGAAATTAATTTTCCTATAATGAATGCGATAATAATATTTTTTGTTACTGTTGTCCCATTGACAATTCTGAAATGTATATACCATTGACCAAATATTCAGCCATCAACCTATTTCTGTACAACATATTTTTAAACACGAGTTACAACAGCCAATTATCTGTGTACAACAAATTTTTGAACACGACTGCACAATTTAATTATGAATTTTCAACAAATCAAATCCACATCAATCAACTTATTTGGTTCATCATTTGGTTTTGATCTGTATTTGATTTATATATTTTCGTCTTAACCACAATGATTTTTACATACCGAAGACATACTGTAAAAACATGGTGGCTAAGATAAAAATATATAAATCTAACACTGAATTAAAATCAAATGACGAACCCTTTCATAACAAAGACAACAAATACTGCTCCTCTGAAGATGGCCAAAACACTAGCCGAAACTGGCCAAAACTGGAATACTACAGAAAGTAACCTACCAGTACGTAATCCAAAACTGCACAAACAATTAACAAGATTTACTGGTAAAACCATGAATAAAATACTCAAAAATACATATTCAATACTCATATACTACAAAATAATAATAATTATTAATAAATACTCAAAAACCATACTCAGTACTCGTATACAACAAAATGATAATCATTATTATTAAATACTCAAAATGCATACTCAATACTGATATACTACAAAATAATAATCATTATTATAGATTCAATGCTTTTTACATACCGAAGACATACTATAAAAACATGGTGAGAAGATGAAAATATATAAACCCAACACTGAATCAAAACCAAATGACGAACCCTATAGTAACAAAGACAACAAATACTGCTCCTCTGAAGATGGCTAATACACTAGCCGAAAATAGTTAGTGAACCTTTTTTTTTTACCAGTACGTACTCCAAAACTACACAAATAATTAACAAGATTTACTGGTAAAACCATGTATAAAATACTCAAAAAAACATACTCAATACTCATAGACTACAAAATAATAATCAATATTATTTATGACATTATTATCATATATAATTATTCTGGGAAATGGTATTCAATGACCCACGAGATCACAGTTCGATTAATGTGAAAGATGGCCACACCTACCGAAGAGCTTCAATATAAATTAATGATCTTATGTAATAACTAGGAAAACTTAACGTGTAAAACATTTGATTACTAAGTGCCTTCACAATTTTCATATTTTTCAGCAATAAATCTCATTAATGTCAATTCTATGCGTCGGGAATAACGGTACAAGTTATTACGTCCACGTAATTAGCCTGAAACCTTCGCATTGTCGGTCACTTAATTGTTTTTAAAAAATGTTAACGGGAACAATAATGACAAGTGAATAACCTGTAACTGGTTGCTATTTAAACAGAAGGAGGCAGATCAACTTGCATTTAGGGTGTGTAATAACAATAATTACTTCATGATCAATTGCTAGTCAAACAGTGCTATTAAATAAATGCCCCAAACAATCAGAATTAAACACATAATTGGCATATAATAGGATCTATTCCTTCAATAAAAGATATAAATAAAAAGAAATAAAATAAAATAATGTATAGTCGGGATCAGATAAACTTAGCTTATTTGTTGATATTGACACAGCAACAAACATTGTTCCGTACCTTATAATTTGATCACAAAGCTTATAATAAATATTTGTGTAACAAGGACAAAGGTTCACTTTGTTATTGAAACTAAGTATACAGGGTGAGTAAAAAGTAAGCATTCTCCTCCCTGAAGCCTTTATTATTTATTGACTAAATAATAATAACTGCCAATTAAATGTCATAAACAATCAGAATAAAACACATAATTGACATATAATAGGATATATTCCTTCAATAGAATGTATAGTCGAGATCAGATAAACTTACTTTATTTGTTGATATTGACGCAGCAACATACATTGATCCATACCTTATAGTTTGAGCACAAAGCTTATAATAAATATTTGTGTAACAAGGTACAAAAGTACATTTTGTTATTAAAACTAAGTATACAGGGTGAGTAAAAAGTAAGCATTCTCCTCCCTGAAGCCTTTATTATTTATTGACTAAATAAATATAACTGCCAATTAAATGTCCTAAAAAATCAGAATAAAACATATAATTGGCATATGATAGGATCTATTCCTTCAGTAGAATGTATAGTCGGGATCAGATAAACTTACCTTATTCGTTCATATTGACACAGCAACATACATTGTTCCGTACCTTATAGTTTGAGCGCAAAGCTTATAATAAATATTTGTGTAACAAGGTACAAAAGTTTATTTTGTTATTAAAACTAAGTATACAGGGTGAGTAAAAAGTATGCATTCTCCTCCCTGAAGCGTTTATTATTTATTGACTAAATAAATATAACTGCCAATTAAATGTCCTAAACAATCAGAATAAAACATATTCCTTCAATAGAATGTATAGTTGGGATCAGATAAACATACTTATTTGTTGATATTCACACAGCAACATACATTGTTCCATACCTTATAGTTTGAGCACAAAGCTTATAATAAATATGTGTATGACAAGGTTCAAAAGTTCATTTTGTTATTAAAACTAAGTATACAGGGCGAGTAAAAAGTAAGCATCCTCCTCCCTGAAGCCTTTATTATTATTTCGAAAATGTTTTTAACCAAAGTTCGATAGCTAATTATTTGCCAAATTTGTTCTGTTTCTGTTAATTTTAGGTAAATATAATAATTATTGATAAAAAACTCTAATACAGTTTAGTTTACAACATTTATATCAATAAATCGTATTTGTATGGTATCGCATTGTAACTTGTATCATTTATCTCTAATTCTTCACTTTTTTGTGATCAGGCATTAAACTCGATTTTGTTAGAAATCTTTGTTATGCAACATCCTAGTATTTTTAGATATTATCAAAGAGAAAAAATATGCTATAAAATTTGCTGATAGAAAAATTTAGGTTGCCATTAAAAAAAGTATCGATGACGTCAATGTCAAAAAGTGTCGCGCCACAAAAAATATATGAAAATCGTCAAATTGTAACCTAATAATTAGCTATCAAACTTTTGCTAAAAACTGTTTTTTTTATAAATAATAATAATGTTTCTAAGAGGTTCCTTAGTTTTTACTTACTCTGTATATACATAGCGCTCAAGAAAGTGATCAACTTTTACAACTAGTTCCAACGAAATAATAACAAAATAATGACATTTGAAAAAATCTTGTGTAGGTTAGATTAATTAGATTCTAGATGTCGTCATAAGCTCAACAAGAATTGTTGGAATATCATAAATTCAATCAAAATTGTCGATGGTAGTACAAATTAAGTCCAACTCTAGTGAATATTTATCAACAAAAAGTAGATTATTCAACGAAAGTTATCTAGGACATCATGAATTTAATAAAATATGCCAGACAACACAAATTCAATCAAATTTTCGTCATTAAACTATCAAAAATTGACGGTGACATCATAAATTCAATAAAATTTGTCGATGGTTATACAAATTCGATCAAAATACAGTGAATATTTATCTTCGAAACATCGATTATTCGACAAAAATGATGTAAAATTTCGTCATTAAACTATCAAAATTTGTTAGTGACATCCTAAATTCCATCAAATTTGTCGATTGTAATACAAATTCGGTCAAAATACAGTGAATTTTTATCAACAAAACGTCGATTATTCGACAAAAGTGTTTTAGGACATCATTAATTTATTAATACCTATATGCCATCACAAATCCATTAAAATTTTCCTAATAAAATTAACAAAAATTGTCGGTGATATCATAATTCAACAGCAATTGTCAAATAAGTTATAAATTTAACAATAATTGTCGGCTGTATCATTAACTCAACAAAAATTGTAGATGATATTATGAACTCAATAAAATGGAGCGATTACGTTATATATTCAACAGAAATTGTGTCATAAATTTAACAATAATTGTCGATTATGTCATAAAATGAACAAAACTTGTCGATGATATAATTTTTAACAATATTTCAACAATATTTATCAACAAAACGTCGACTATTCGACAAAAATGATCTTAGAGATCATGCATTTAATAATACATATACGCTAGACATCAGAAATCCATTAAAATTTTCTTAATAAAATGATCAAAAATTGTCGGTGATATCATAATTCAACGGAAATTGTCAAATAAATTAATGATAAACTCAACAAAAACTGTCGATGATATTATGAATTCAATAAAATGGATCGATTACGTCATATATTCAACAGAAATTGTGTCATAAATTTAACAATAATTGTCGATTAAGTCATAAATTGAACAAAAATTGTCGATGATATTATGATATTGTGTGATAAAATTATTAACGACATCATATAATAACAAAACAAAGGTTGATGCTAGAGAGCGCTCAAGAAAGTGGTGTCAACTTTTCCAACCATTTCCAACGAAATGATGACAAATAATGATTTGAAAAATCTAGTATTTTTTGCATCTTGAATAGTGTCATCTATTAGTATCCAGAGTAAAATTGGACACCAATTTCTTGAGCGCTTTGTACAAAAAATATTTTAGTGACAAATTGCACATTTTGTTAAATTTTCTGAAATCGTGATATTAATAATTTGGAACATATTGTTTTAGGTTTTTTATATGAAATTATAATCGACAGGCAAATCAAAATATTTTTTAAATTACATATTATCAATTAATATATTATTACAATCAAATGTATTGATTCTAAAAAAGTGCGTAAAAAAATCACCTGGACGTAAAAACATCAACTGTGCATAAAATAAGTTTTACAAACAATTAAGGCAATCACATATTAAAAACAAATAGTATTAAAATTTATTTAGAAGTTAACATTCAATAATACGAAAGAAGTTCAAAACTTTAAGCACTCAAGTTAATTGGTACAATAGGTACAATCAATTTTTTATAACAGCTTTCAAAGAAAAAAACTTTGTATGGTACACCTTGGTAAAAAGCATCTTTGCACTCGCGTTTTTTGTTGTACTCGGCTTCTGTTGTACTTTGTTATGCCTCGTTCAATAAAATTCACACTCGTACTAAGAAGCACTACTTTACGAACTTGTATCATAAATAACTATTCTATGGGTACGACTGCAAAAATTACGCATAAGTTAGTGCGTTTGTAAGAAGCGAGTAAATTTTAGTATTCGATGTAAACTAGTAAGTGCAGTATTGTCATCGTGTAAGTATAATCAAGGCTAGATTAACTTGGGTGTGACTTATCACAATTAGTGTTCATGTGATAACCAAATGTTTCACTTCCCATTAGATATACGAATTATGTTCAATAGTTCACAAACAACGGGGAATAATAGCTATTTGTGGTATAGGTAAATAAAGTCGAATTTTATCCACGAAAAAACAGTTTAGCGCAAGAGGCGAAGCCGAGTCCGACAATGTTTTCGAGTAGATAAAATTGCTTTATTCACGTGTATCATACAAGATTTTTTGCAATCGTTATCAGACTTGAAAAATTTGGGCGAAGTGTCACATTGTCAGGTGACAACGAAAATTTCAAGGATAGTGCAAATTAACCTATTTATTTTAAACTTTATTCACGTTGTCAACGGTTATAGTGAATAAAGTGAAAATGTAAAAATTTTATTCACCCATTCGATTAAAGTGTAGTTTTAACGATGAGATTCAATATACATAATGAGCATTATAATAATGCGAATTTGAAAAAATAAAATATATTGTCGCAAGTCTATCAGGTTACAAGCCTTATAGTTCAACGTCAGAATTTTGAAGTATGAAATTTTTGACTCTTACTATAGGTAAACAATATTTGTTTATAAGCACTGTTTAATGGCTGCAATTTATTAAATGCAGCCATTGCAAGCATTTTTATGTTGCTAAACGTGAATTTCCATTCATTACTAATTCTAATCATTTCAACTTAATGTACTTGAATTCCTATGAGCACGTTCCTACATCAAGTTATCAACAAAATTTATACATCCTTACTCAGAGACTATAAATAGATGCACGAGATCCTTGTTGCTAAAAGCAATTGAATCGTTTATTTCAGAAAAATATGCCATGACAATAGGTGATACTGATTCCGCAAAAAAAGAAGAAAAATCCATAAAAGTATCTGTTAATCAGTTTCTGAAATAAACGATTCAATTATGAACAATCAAATGTCAGAAATTCTAGAAAACCTTAACTCAATTTTTTAAGTACTCGATTTTTTTATTTCTTTTAGTATTTTAATTCTTAACTTATAAAATTTGAAAATTGATGAAAAATCAAATCTTCAAATTGAAGAAAATGATTTCTTGATGCTTATGTAATTTTTTTTCAAAATTGACGAAAAACGTAATATTAATAACGTACAAAAACTAAACATTATACTTATTTTCAAATTAACTGTTAATAGTTCATTTGCACATGAGGTTCAAATTGATGATGATAAATAAAATAAATGATTTTTTACATATTTATGTTAAACATTTTCAAAATAGATAAAAAATTGAGGCGTAATATTATTAACTTACAAAAACTTAATATTATACTCATTTTCAATTTACCTGTTAATCGTTCATTTGCACATGAGGTTCAAATTGATGAAAATGTTTTTTTTAATTTTTAAGATAAAACATTTCAAAATAGATGAAAAATTGGGACGTAATATTAATAACGTACAAAAACTTAATATTATACTTATTTTCAAATTTCCTGTTAATCGTTTATTTGCACATGAGGTTCAAATTGATCAAAATGATTTTTTTTATTGTAGTATGTAATTAAAAAAAAACTTGGCATTTTTCAATCGTTGAAAATTGGTATCAATATTTTAAAAATAAGTGAAAAATTGGCACGCAATATTAATAATGTACAAAAACTTTATTTTCAAAGTACCTGTTAAGGCAAGTTAAATTGCACATCATATTCGAAAATAAAGTTCCAGTTTTTTTTGCTGTTATGGTTTGCTCGAAGTGTGAAACAAATCATAAGATTAAATACTGCTCTATTGTTTTATTCGCGATTTATGTTTATTTGAATTGAGTTTTGATACTTGGTATTTATCAATTTTTGTAAATGGGTGTCACTATTTTTAAAAAAAGGTGAAACATTTGCACGCAATATTAATAATGTACAAAAACTTTATTTTCAAAATACCTGATAAATCAAGTTCAATTGCACATCATATTCGAAAATGAAGTTACCGTTTTTGTTTCTTGACGGTTGAGGTTGAGGTGGGCTCTAAGTCTGAAATAAGTCACAAGATTAAATAGTGTTCTGTTGTTTTATTGTTTTATTCACGAGTAATGTTTTTTTGAATTGAGTTTTGGTACTTGGTATTTATCAATTTTTGTAAATGGGTGCCAATATTTTTAAAAAAAGGTGAAAATTTGCACGCAATATTAATAATGTACAAAGACTGTATTTTCAAAATACCTGTTAATGCAAGTTCAATTGCACATCATATTCATCATTAAGCGAAACTAAAGTTCTAGTTTTTTTTTTCTTGACGGTTAAGGTTGAAGTAGGCTCTAAGTGTGAAACAAGTCACAAAATTAAATAATGTTCTGTTGTTTTATTCGCAAGTAATTTTTTTTTTAATTGAGTTTTTGATTCACGTTTTCGTATATTTGTAGCAATATTGATTTTGTAACATTTTTTTTTTAATGTTTTTTTCTATTTTGACGATGAACGATTCTTGACATAAGGAGTGATTCTGATTGTCATAGGATTTATAGAAGAAGAAAACATTGAATAGAAAAGTAGTCAATTTCGCTAGCTCATTTGTTTTAAATATACGTTCATGTCAAGTGAGTTTCATTTAGACTTGTTGGTAGAATCAAAATCAAATCTCTGCATTTATACGAAATGGTGGATGGGTTTTCGTATATTTGTAGCAATTTTGATTTTATAGCATTCTTTTTTAAATATTTCTTTTTATTTTGACGATGCACGATTGATAGTGATGATTGTCATATTATTTATAGAAGAAGAAAAATTTGGATAGAAAAATAGTCAATTTCGCTCATTTGTTTTCAATATACCTTCCATGTAAAGTGAATTTGATTTAGACTTGTAAGTAGAATCAAAATCAAATCTCTGCATTTATACGAAATGGTGGATGGGTTTTCGTATATTTGTAGCAATTTTGATTTTATAACATTTTTTTAAATATTTCTTTTTATTTTGACGATGCACGATTGATATAGTGATGATTGTCATAGGATTTATAGAAGAAGAACATTTTTTATAGAAAAATAGTCAATTCCGCTCATTTGTTTTCAATATACCTTCCATGTACAGTGAATTTGATTTAGACTTGTAAGTAGAATCAATATAAAATCTTTGCATTTATACGAAATGGTGGATGGGTTTTCGTACATTTGTAGCAACTTTGATTTTATAACAATTTTTTTAATATTTCTTTTAATTTTGACCATTTAGACTTGTAAGTAGAATCAAAATCAAATCTCTGCATTTATACGAAATGGTGGATAAATCTTAATTAAACACACCTTTTAAATATTATTAATTGATTTTCAAACCATGAATACATTATACATATCTGGAGTTAATTGAACCTGAGACTAAAGTACAAATTAAGATATACATACTTCTTCTGAGAAACTGGGCATGTAAACTAAAATACAAGATTTAACACCTCCCGAAGAGCTCGTAAAAACTAAAGCTGCGAGAGCAGTGACTAATTAATTACCGTTGTTTGCGTAATCCGATGGATCCGACGGGCGACGAATTTCGTTAATTAACCAAGAGCAAAAATTTCAGCCGAGTAATCAGGTTCGGTGCGAGGGACATCTTTCAGTCTTGACCTCGACCCCAGAGCGTCTGCCGTTAACTAAACTGCCACACGGATTTACATAACACTAATTAACGAAATCAATCAGGTCTGCGGTACACTGCTATTAAGTCATCAAGCGCGATCCTCGGGCCACGTCAAGAAGAAGAAAAAAAAACTGGGACTTAATTTTCGCTTAACGACGAAAATTATCTGAGCAATTAAACGATTAACGAGTATTTTGAAAATATTTTTTTTACGTTATTAATATGTCAAATTCATAATGTCATCAAGATTTCGAACTCGAACTTTGTAATATTTGGTTCTAAAATTTCGCCGGAAATTTCGCCCCAATTTCCATCAAATTTGAAAATTTCGAACTCATTTATGAAAAATATCAAGGTTAATTTTTTTGTACTACTGTAATAAATATATTTGAAAATCTCATTTATGAGATGTGATAAAAATCAAGTTTTTATTTTTTGTACTACAGTAATAAATATGCGGTATTAATTGTGCTGCTTTGCATGTTTGAAGGTGTCATCAAGATTTGTTCAAAAATCTGTCTGACTAAAATGCTACATACAGTATTTCATTATATCTAGGATGTATTTTGTATTTTATGATTATATTTATGCCTTTGTTCATCCTATAAAAAACATTGTCATGAAACGATAGATGATCTGTTAATCATTTAGACTACCAAAGCATTGCTTCATCCAACGCACAAACTATTCTTGTACCGATACGTTTTCGCCTTACAAGCTGATTTGGTATAATTTAGTCTGCGTGAGTAACATTTTCTCCAAAATTTATTCCTCCATCCAACCGATAAAAAATCTTGTCTTGTTCCTCTAGCGGATCTGTTAATCATTTTGGCTACTAATTCATTGCTTCATCCAACGCACAAAATAGTCTTGTACCGATACGTTTTCGCTTTACAAAATGCTGTGATATAATTTAGTCTTCGTGAGTAACAATTTCTCCAAAATTTATTCCTCCATCCAACCATAAAAAATCTTGTCTTGTACCGATAGTAGATCTGTTAATCATTTTTTCTGCCAATTCATTGCTTCATCCAACGCACAAAATATCGTTTTGATAACGTTTTGGCCTTATAAATCATTTTGCCTTTTCCTCGCTCCATGCAGCACCAAAAAAACCCGGTTTCGATACAAAACACGTGTTTTGTGTGAAATATTTATAAATCAGTGTAACATATTTATGTGTCACTGATGGAAAATAACGCACGTACTGTTTCCTAATTTAAATGTTAATGCGGCTTTGTGGAACGGCTGCCACCTTCGAGCTAGCCTATTTGTCATGCACTCGTAAATGCTCTGCGGCGAACCGTGTTTGCCATAAAACCGCAACATTCTTTGCGGCATTAGTGGGTCGTAAATTTCGGTCGGGTGGTTGACAAATTTGCACGTTACTTTTGACGTGGCCGAGTTTGAAAATAATAACATGGGATGAAATATCAGTTTCAGCGTGAAATTTGCTTGTGACAGGATGGCACGAGTTATTCCAAGTAGAAACGATTATGTTACTCCCAATTTCATGAAATACTTAGTAAATGTGCTCCGGTTCATACGTGCTAAGATCCCATTTCACCACACAATTCAATACCTGTCATGTAAAAGTTTAAGATACGTATCTGCTAGATATACAAGGTGTACCTAAAGGATTGTTGTTACGTAATCACTTCAATTCAATTGTGCCGCCTTTCAAATATGTATACCGTACTATTTGAGAACTGTCACTGTCAACCATACCTGTCAACTGTCACACAACATAATAACAGTTAACATGCCTGTGAGGACTTAATTTTCATGCATAACTGGTTATTTTTATGTACACACAATTTAAGAATGCCCTCGATTTTAAAAGTAAGGTTATGCAAATAATGTACATTTAAACTCGTGGGCCCTTAAGTAATTCTTCATAGTAGTCTTTTCATGTGCTTGGAAGCCACAAATATTGCTGAAACTATAGAAATAGTAAAAGTAAAATAATATTAAGTTATTTACATAAATATTCTCCTAAAACGAAGATTTATCAATATTTTGAAATGTTTTTACTAAAATTCTTAAAATCAAAACTTTATACCTATTTTAATGAATCAAAAGATTAATGTACTGTTTACAATATGACTTATTCAAATCATATTCATCAAAAAGAAGATTTTCCAATATTTTGATTTTGTTTTACTTAAATTGTTAACATCAAAAGTTTATACCTATTCTAGTAAATCAAAAGATTAATGTACGATGTACAATATGACTTATTGGTGCATTTCGTTTTGATGTATCTATTTCTCTTTTTTTTTTCTCATGCAGACATGGCCATTGGCCAGCCAGCCGTGCTCTTTTGTGAATTAATTAAAGATATGAATAATAATCCACGCCTTCGAGCGATTCTAAGCCAGGCTGAGATTACCGTGTGTGTTTGTGCCTGTGAAACCGGAAACTGCGCTTTGAGGTCCGACAGCCATAAATAACGTACGCTGTGGTCGTTTTTACAGATTCCCTAAGAGATACGCCAAGTGAAAGTTTATCACCAATAAATTTTTAATATTGTTTATTTATTAGGAAATGCTGATAGTAAGACAAGTTAGCCTGCAAGAAGAGATTCCTATTCAAAGTAAAATATTGTACACTTACAAAATAATCATGATATTGCGGTGATGGAGGATTTAATCCTCTATTAAATTTTATATAACACCTTCCTGAAAATTGCTGAAATCGTATAACTTATAATTTTTTTAAAAACCTATACAATACTAATATATTTCAATAAAATATATCAAACTTCACAAACTTAAAGTTCAATGTTCCACAGATATTCAGAAACTTTCATGAATAGTATTAAATTATATATTTTGTTTGTATTATATATGAAATTTCTAATAAATTAAAAATCTTCAGGACTTTTGCAAAAGTATTAAGATATTTTCTAGAAGGTTTACGTGTGCTAGAAATTGAGGTCATTGCATGGAGATTTTAAGTTTTTTAATGGCAACCATTAAGGGCTCAAAGAAATTTTAAGCATTTTTTTTAGAGATTGTATGTCCCAGAGAATTAAATACAGATTCTGAACTCTAAAAAGTTGCAAGAATTCTCCAAGGACAACATCCTTTGAGAATTCTAGATTTCTTGATGTAATAATATAATAATTGCCAAAATGTCACACTGTATAATAATTGACAGTGTACTTGTAAAAAGCTAGTAACAAATATGTCATTGATGTCAACATGTGTGTTGAGGTTATGAGAACTCATTGAATAATCATATTAATTTGGCCCAATGCCACTTTGACATTCATATCTAAATTTGAGGAAAAATATGTCATAAAATAATACACGAAAAAATGTGAAGGTCGATTTTTTGGAGATTTTATATCCTAGAGACTTAAAAACAGATTCTAAAGATTTGAAAAAATCTCCAAGTATCTTAAGATAATTTCTAGAGATTTTGCGATGTTTGCTAGAAATTTGTGTTACTCTCTGATTAATACAAATGTGCTGAAACTGGTTTTATTTAATTAAATGACATTCCATAAGGGTTTCCAGTAGTTTTAGGAGATTTTGTGATATTTTCTAGAAACATAGATACAGATTTTATGATCCCCAATAGTTTACTGAATTTTTCAAAAGTATTAAGATACTTTTTTAGAAATTTGTTCGAAATTGAGGAAAATCTCCAAAAATGTTAAGATATTTTCTAGAGATTTTGCGATGTTTTCTAGAAATTTGTGTTACTCTCTGAGTAACACCAATGTGTTGACACTGGTTTTAATTAATTAAATGACATTCCATAAGGATTTTCAGTAGTTTTATGAGATTTTGTAATATTTTCTAGAGACATATATACAGATTTTATGATCCCAAATAGTTCACTGATTTTTTCAAAAGTATTAAGATACTTTTTTAGAAATTTGTTAGAAATTGAGGTTGCAGATTTTAATCTATTTAATGGCAACTAATAATGGCTGTAGGAAATTTTAAGCGATATTTTGTAGATTTTATTAACAAAAAAAGGTCGATTTTTTGGATATTTTATATTCCAGAGATTTTAATACAGATCCTAAAGATAAAGATTTGAAAAAAATCTCTAAGGGTGTTAAGATAAGTTCAAGAGATTTTTGATAGAGCGACAATTGATAGAAATTTCGGTCACGCTATGAAGAGTTTAAGTTATTTTATGACATTCCATGGGAATCTTTTGGGATTTCGGAATGGAATCCGGAGCTTTTGTGATTCTTTCTTGAGATTTGAATACAGATTTTATGATTCAAAAGATTTTACTGAGAAAATATTTAGATATTTTCTAGAGATTTTACGATATTTACTAGAAATTGACGTTATTCCATGAAGAGTTTTAATTTCTCTTGTGACATTCAATGGGAATCTTGTGGGATTTTCTAGTGATGTTGTAATATTTCTCACAGATTTCAGTTACTTAATAGAAAATTTACATTATTTTAAAACGTATTTTAAAACTTTCTGGAGTGAAATATTTCCTAAAATTGATTAAACATTTTGAAATTTCTGCAAATGAATAAAATTTTATAATTAAAAAAAATCATAAAATACTAATACATTTCTATAAAATATATCTGAATATTATCTTTTATGTCCCCGAGATTAAATAACGAACGAATTTTCTAAGCATGTTAAGACATTTTCTAGAGATTTTGCGATAATTGATAGAAATTTCGGTCACGCTATGAAGAGTTTAAGTTCATTTATGACATTCCATGGGAATCTTTTGGGATTTCGGATAGAATCCAGATTTTCGGAGGGGAATCCGGAAATTGTGTGATATTTCCTTTAGATTTGAATACAGATTTTATGATTCTAAAGACTTTACTGAGAAAATATTAAGATATTTTTTATAGATTTTACGATATTTACTAGAAATTCTAGTTATTCTATGAATAGTTTTAAGTTCTTTTGTGACATTCAATGGGAATCTTGTGGGATTTTCTAGTGATTTTGTGATATTTCTCACAGATTTCAGTTACTTAACAGAAAATTTACATTATTTTAAAACATTTTTTTACAATTTTCTAGAGAAGAAATATTTCCTAAATTTGATTAAACATTATGAAATTTCTGCAAATGAATAACATTTTAAAATCTTTTATGTCCCCGAGATTTAAATAACGAACGAATTTTCCAAGGATGTTAAGACATTTTCTAGAGATTTTGCGATAATTGATAGAAATTTCGGTCACGGTATGAAGAGTTTAAGTTATTTTATGACATTCCAAGGGAATCTTTTGGAATTTCGGATGGAATCCAGATTTTCGGATGGGAATCCGGAGCTTTTGTGATACTTCCTTCAGATTTGAATACAGATTTTATGATCCTAAAGATTTTACTGAATTATCCAAAAATATTAAGATATTTTCTAGAGATTTTACGATATTTACTAGAAATTGAGGTTATTCTTTGAAGAGTTTTAAGTTCTTTTGTGACATTCAATGAGAGTCTTGTATTATTTTCTAGTGATTTTGTGATATTTCTCACAGATTTCAGTTACTTAACAGAACATTTACATTATTTTAAAACATTTTTTTACAATCTTCTAAAGATGAAATATTTCCTAAATTTGATTAAACATTTTGAAATTTCAGCAAACAAATAAAATTTTATAATTTAAAAAGAAACATAATATACTTACTCTCTGTGTTACTTCTTGTGTTACTCTCTGAGTAATACAAATGTGTTGAAACTGGTTCTAATTTATTAAATGATATTCCATAAGGGTTTTCAGTAGTTTTAAGAGATTTTGTAATATTTTCAAGAGACATATATACAGATTTTATGATCCCAAAGAGTATTAAGACACTTTTTTAGAAAATTGCTAGAAATTGAGGTTATTCTATGCAGATTTTAATTTATTTAATGACAACTAATAGGGGCTGTTTGAAATTTTAAGCGATATTATGTTGATTTTATGTCCCAGAGATTTATATAACGAACGAAATTTGCAAGGGTGTTAAGATCATTTCTAGAGGTTTTTCGGTCATGCTATGAAGAGTTTAAGTTAATTTATGACATTCCATGGGAATCTTTTGGGATTTCGGATGGAACCCGGATTTTCGGATAGGAATCTGGAGATTTTGGGATTCTTCCTTCGGATTTGAATACATATTTTATGATTCTAAAGCTTTTACTGAATTATCCAAAAATATTAAGATATTCTCTAGAAATTTTACAATATTTACTAGAAATTGAGGTTATTCTATGAAGAGTTTTAAGTTATTTTGTGACATTCAATGGGAATCTTGTGGGATTTTCTAGTGATTTTGTGATATTTCTCACAGATTTCAGTTACAGAAAATTTACATTATTTTAAACATTTTTTTGCAATTTTCTAGAGATGAAATATTTCTTAAATTTGATTGAACATTTTGAAATTTCTGAAAATGAATAAAATTTTATTATTTAAAAAAAATCCATATAATACTAATATTTTTCAATAAAATATATCTGAATATTATCTTTTATGTCCCAGAGATTTAAATAACGGACGAATTTTCCAAGGATGTTAAGACATTCTCTAGAGATTTTGCGATAATTGATAGAAATTTCGGTCACGCTATAAAGAGTTTAAGTTATTTTATGACATTCCATGGCAATCTTAGGGATTTCGGATGGAATCCGGAGCTTTTGTAATACTTCCTTCAGATTTTAATACAGATTATATAATTCTATAGATTTTACTGAATTATCCAAAAATATTAAGATATTTTCTAGAGATTTTACGATATTTACTGGAAATTAAGGTTATTTATTCACAGTTTTAAGTTCTTTTGTGACATTCAATGGGAATATTATGGTATTTTCTAGTGATTTTGTGATATTTCTCAACATTGCATTTGAACGGAAACATTTAGGACTGATTCTAAGGAGACGATTCTAAGGAGACGATTCTAAGGATTTCTAAGGAAATGATCTCCTTTACTTTACATATGACTTAAAGGAAAGCTTAAAGCTTTGAATTTTTATTAAAAATGATTATGAACAGTATGATATAAACAAAGAAAAGTGTTGGTTTTATTTAATTTCATAATGTATCACGAAGTAGATGCCTCCAACATTGACTAATTATATTGTTAATGTAATGTTGTCTGTTTAAAGTTTATTTAACTTTGGACTATAGCTTATATCTGCAATTCTTGGTTAGGCGAAGCCTTAATTCAATGCACTACATGGACATCATAGATTCTTATTATTAGCATTCATGGTTTCAACATAAATTTATATAATTTTTCATTACAAGAAAATTGGATAAATTGAATATTTTTAATATTGCCTTGGACTATAATTGGTTAATATTGAAGGCATCTACTTCATGATACATGATGAAATTAAATAAAACAAACACTTTTCTTAGAGATATAAACAAAAAAAAGTGTTTGTTTTATTTAGTTTCATCATGTATCACGAAGTAGATGCCTCCAACATTGACCAATTGTATTGTTATTGTAATATTGTTTCTTTAAAGTTTATTCAACTTTGGACTATAGCTTATATCTGCAATTTTTGGTTAGGTGAAGCCTTAATTCAATGCACTACATGGACATCATAGATTGTCATTATTAGTATTCATAGTTTCAACATAAATTTATATAATTTTTCATTACAAGAAAATTGGCTAAATTGAATAATTTTTATATTGCCTTGGACAAGCAACGCTGTTTCAAAGTCAGGGTCTAAATCTACATAAATCTTGGCTAGTCAGAGCCTTAACTCAATGCACCACACTGCCTTCGCAGATTCTTATTATTCTCAGTATTCTCATATCATTATATATTCTCAGTATTCTCAGTTTCAAAATATATTTTCATTACCTGAATACTAGATAAAATATTACCGGAGGTCTTCTAAACACTTCGGAATTCCTGTAATCGATCACTGCACGTGAGAACTATTCCATCTCACAAATTAACGCGTTTCCGTTACTTAGCACTGCTGCCTGATTAATGTCCTTAAAAGTTTCTGCTTGTACAATTAATCGCACGGAATTATTATACAGCAATTGAAAGGTCAATCGTTCAATTCCGTCGAGTTATGCAAATTGAATAATGCACTTGTACACGAGCGATGAAATCTATTAATCCTTTTAATGCATACAAATGAATTTTTTACCTTACATCAACGTACAGAGATTCACATTATAACTAATTATTCAGTAGGTGTTAATTACATTAGTAATTGTATTATGTGTCATCGCGTTCGTGTTATAAATTAATTAATCATATTTATTGTAGCTACAAATATTTAGTGCAAATGACATAGTTTTAAAGTATATTAAAAAAAAACAGATCAATAAAATAATTTCATTTAAAATTTTAATATTTGTATTTGTATTATAATGTAGGCAATAATGTAGTTCTTAATATAATAAATTTCTAGATTCGTAAGAGTTGCCTTGCATATATGTTTAATGGCTAGTGAACTAACAAATTGATTTGATTAATGTGGATGAAATTAACTGCCAGAAATAGTGGTTTAAACATTTTCTGGCAGAAATGGATAGGATATTGGTGAGAATATAGAAGTAACGTATTTGTGTAAACGTGCACAAAATGCAAATTTTTTTGTTCAATAAAAAGTAGTCGCTGCAAAATTCCCACCGTTTACCTAAATGGCAAAAAAAATCTTCGTGTGTAGGCACAGGTATACCTGTGCGTTGGACACACACACACAATAAAAAGGACGGAGGCAAAAAGGACGGAGGTTGCCCGATGCCGTAATTTAATTTACATTAATAAATTCTCCCCCGATTATAAATTAGGTGTACCCAAACAAGTCAAATAAAATATAAAAATCTCACGGAATTTAAAAAGCGCCGACCGCACCGATTATTTATGTGCGATGTTTAAAATCTCTGTCCGCACTAATGACACTTTATAATGTCCTCTAAACACCTAAAAACAGCGTCTAAATGGGCCCATAATTTGTATTGGTGTGTCCAGCACATTATGGAAACAACTTGCATAGTAAATCTTTAATCCCGCCCGTATAATTTCACAATGTGGATTCACTTACGTGGGCGTTGCGTAATTGATATGAAATTATTTTGATGTGTCTCATGGTCCAGGAAAGAGGCTGCGAAGTATAGGTAGTCGTCTCAGCCGTGGTTGATACATAATAGAAAATTTTATGAATCGGAGATATAAATCGATTTATAAATGCCCATCCATTTATCGTCAGATAACAAATCTCGCCGTTTGATGGTTAAAGAATGCTCCTCTTTTTCCTCCCGCTGGAGCTAATCTAAAATTGATACGTTACAATGTTGGTAAACATGTTTATTGAAGGACTGCCAGAAATGCGCCAGCGATGGTTCCAGACCCAGTGTCACATTTATGTTTTATAATCCGTATTTATTGCAGAGCCATGAACCACCCCACTGGTGGTTCATGGCTCTCAGATGTCCTTCACCGGTTTAAGCTAATTTTAATTTTCGACAACCACGGTTATGGCCGCGTCCGTTTTACGGCCAATAAGTCAAAATTTAAAACCACACTTACTTAGAAGAGATTTGAATGTAAATAAATCTTTATTGGATCATAACTGAGCTGCAGCGTGAATTTTACACCGCCCATAAAATCCGTATTTTTTTAATCCCCCACAGAAAAATAAACTGTCACGTGCACCACTCTTGCACACCGTGCTTATGTAAATCGCCCCCTGAAATAATTACATTAATTTGTTTAGTGGTTTTAAAGAAGATTAATAATCATACTAAAATTATGTTTATGCGTTTTGATTTATGGCGAAGTTTAATGTTTGGCTGTAAAATATTTTACAATATTTTTTTTCGGCTTAACTATTAGCCATAAATTACGGGGAGCCATATGAATTTTAATGATTGATATTTTTAAGGCGCCTCCGAGATGGTAAATCGAAGGCTGACGTTGTACGCCAGCCATTGTCCATCTGCGACACCATTGTAATTTGCCAATAATTTACACGCTTCTAATAGAACATAATTAGAGAAATTATTACCGTGTCTACAGTTATGAGTCAAAATAGGTTTTATGGACACTTATCGTGTAGCAATAACTTTTGGAAATTAAACATCGTCCGACCCAACAAGAATTAAATAGATAACTAAAATGCTTACTATTGGTTAAAAATATTCCAGCTTGTTATTGATAAAATGATCAGATATTGCAGATCTGTTTTACAAATAGTAAGTAAAAATCTGTACATACAGAGTGTTCAAGAAAGTTTTGTCAACTTTTATAACTAATTGCAACTAAATGATAACAAATAATGACATTTGAAAAAATCTAGCTTGTATCCTAGGAGACTTTCCAGCAACTTTGTCATCTATTATTATCCAGTGAAAATATAAACCTGGCCATATATAGAGGAGTACTGGGGATTATTATTATTATATTTTTTATTGTTTTCTTTCTTCTTTATTGAAGTACTAAATACTACCAGTAAGTACTCGAATAAAGAAGAAAGAAAACAATAAAAAATATAATAATAAGTGGTATCCAAAATGAATGAAACTATAACAAAAATTGCGTTGGCGAGTTGTCTTCTACTGGGCAATAGCTAAGGTTCTGCTTATTGCTGCTTGACGTAGTTCTTACTTATACCCATTCAGTTTCATATATTCTGGAGCCATGAAAGCTGTTTATTATTATTATCATCATTATTATTGTTTGTTATGTTTGTTATTATTATTTTTTTTAGTTGTCATAATTTCAACAAAATTTGGCGTTATTATGAATTGATCAAACATTTCTAATTATTTAAAAAATGTCGTTGAGTCAAATCAAATCAGATGATATAAATTGACAAAAAAAAAGTTTAGGATTTCATAAATTTAACAAAAATTGTTGAGGATATCATAAATTGAAGAAAATTTGTTGAGGACATCATAAATTCAACAAAAATTGTTGAAGACGTGTTAAATGCACCAAATATGTCGACCACACTATCTATTCAACAAAAGATTGTTAATTAATAAATATAATCAAGAAAAAATATCGAGGAGACGATCAATTCAATAAAAAATGTCGATTATTAATGAAAAATTGTTGATTACGTTAAAACTTTTACAGAAAATGACATAACATTTATTGAAAATTATAGCATCCATCTACAAGTCTGTGTGTATAAAATTCGAAACAGTAATTGAAATTTTCTAAAACCAATCAGGTAATGATTAATAATTCAATGAAATTTATAGAAATTCGTTTCTATAAAATTAAGAATATTATTTTGAGAGTTTCTAACAAACATCGGAAAATGAGTTAAAGTATACAAACTACTATAAGTACTACTTACTATTACTAGTATTATAAGTACTACTTACTAAACTATAAAAATTTAATAAAAATGAAATTTTAATGTAATGAAATTAAAAGTAAAATTTAATCAAATTTCCAAAAAACTTATAATGTGTAATTTGTATTGTAATTTGTATTGTATACACTCTTAGGGTTAATAAATGTTTATTATTTTTTAGAATATTTACTGCAATTTTCTAATTTTCAGATAAATAATGAATTAAATTTACAGAAAATGCCTAGACGATCCATGACATTAAAAAAAACTAGAAAATGTCATAAAATATCTGTAAAAGAAAATTACATGAAATTTATAGAAAATTATAGCAACTCCCAAAAGAGTCTATACTGTTTAGTATAAGATTCGAAACAGTAATTGAAATTTTCTAAAAATAATCAGAAAATAATTCAATAAATTTTATAGAAAATTTTAACAAAACATAACTTTTCTATTCGATTCAAACATTTTGTTACCTAAGCTTCAGAAAATGACTAAAATTCAATGGAATTCCAAAATAATCTGTTACGCGTAACTTGTTTTGTAAATTGTACTGTATAAGTACATACATTTCTAGAAAATTCCATCAGCAAGACAATTCATTAAAATAAATATAAAGAAGATACAAAACATACTAATCTGTAAAATTTAGAAACACAGTTAATATTTTCTGTTGGTTATTCCAAGCACATGTCATTATCATATCCATATGATAAAAAATCTATAATTCGTAATTGACTTGACAATTCATTCAATTTAACATATTGGTTGGTTGGTTATTGGTGGTTGGTGGTTGGTTAGTTGGTGGTGGTGGTTGGATGGTTGGTTCGTTGGTTCGTTGGTTGGGTACCAAATACTAAAAAAACATTCAAACATTTTGTTGTCAAAGCTTGAAAATGACAAAAATTCAATGGAAATAAAAAATAATCTATTACGTGTAATTTGTATTTTAAATTGTACTGTATGTATTTCAATTAGACAATTCATTAAAATAAACATGAAGAAGATACAAAACATACAAATCTGCAATATTTAGAAACATTTTCTGTTGGTTATTCCAAGCACATATCATTATCATACCCATATGATAAAAAAAATCTATAAATCGTAATTTGTATTATATACACAAATTTCCATCAAATCCTATCAACTTGACAATTCACAATACATTAAATTTAACATATTGGTTTGTTGGTTATTGGTTGTTGGTGGTTGGTTGGTTGGTTGGTTGGTTGGTCATATCTTCTATTTGTCAGTTAATATCCTTCAGAAAGATATTTTTGCTCCTTTGACTACGAGTAGTTTTACTTTTTGTCTACATTGTGATCACTAGTATATAGTGATGACCTGTTCTGGGTATTAATATAACCTGTTCTGCTGTGTTTCTGTAAATATGCATCTTATATAGAGCGTTCAAGAAAGTACTGTCAACTTTTACGTTGGATACTAATAGATGACACTGTTCAAGATCATACAAAGTTCTAAACATACAAATCTGTAAAATTTATAAACACAGTTAACATTTTCTGTTGGTCATTCCAAGCACATCATATAGTATGATACAAATATCTATAATGTGTAATTTGTATTGTATACACACATTTCTAGAAAATCCCATCAACTTGACAATTCATTAAATTTAACATATTGGTTGGTTGATTATTGGTGGTTGTTGGTTGGTTGGTTGGTTGGTAGGTTGATTGATTGGGTTGGTTGGTAGGTTCGTTGGTTGGTTGGTTGGTTGGTTGGTTGGTTGGTTGGGTAGTTAGTTGGTTGGTTGGTTGGTTGGTTGGTTGGTCTTTAGGTACTTTCTTAATCTTCGGAAGTCCTAAGTTAATCTTCTGATATCAGAAGTGAAGTTGTTACAATCACTATTCAGTACACTATTGAATGCAGGAATATATAAGCAACATTTTATATTTGTAGATGTATGTAATATTATAAATAACGTACATCAGATAATATTCAAAGAGTCTTCAATTTTTTTTATATATAAAGAATTGTACTACAATATTATTTATTTTTTAATATCTCCAAGGCAAAATTCCTGTTCCAAGGCCGTTGTTTTTTGTGCTCCATTAATGTTCTTGATTCTCATTTTGATCTGCACTACTCTACACTACAGGTTGGTTGGTTGGTTGGTTGGTTGGTTGGTCAGTTGTTTGGTTAGTTGGTGGTGGTGGAAGGTTGGTTGGTTGGTTCGTTGGTTTTTTGGTTAGTTGGTTAGTTGGTTTTTTGGTTAGTTGGTTGGTTGGTTGATTGGTTGGTTGGTTGGTTGGTTGGTTGGTTGGTTGGTTGGTTGGTTGGTTGGTTGGTTGGTTGGTTGGTTGGTTGGTTGGTTGGTTCGTTGGTTGGTTGGTTGGTTGGTTGGTTGGTTGGTTGGTTGGTTCGTTGGTTTTTTGGTTGGTTGGTTGGTTGGTAGGTTGGCTGATTGGTTATTTCAAGTAGGTACATATTATCATAATAAATGTTTCAATTGGTTGAAAAATAAAACATCAATCAACAAATTTTATGGAAGCTTACCAGGTTTTGTAAAATTCAAAAACCTACTTGCGTTAACTTACATAGAATATAAGTAACTCAAAAATACACTCTTGATTCATACTAAACTATAGGCTAGAAATACAGGCCTAAGAGTAATCACAGCTGTGGGCTCAATATTTAGGTTTTGTTTAGGTGGTTTCCGGGTGAATTTCTATTCCATATGTAAAATTGTTGTTCATATTAAGGTTTTGAAAATGTTGTTATCATTTTTCATCGTCATATCTTCTATTTGTCAGTTAATATCCTTTAGCGGTATATTTTTGTTTCTTTGACTCCGAGTAGTTTTACTTATTGTCTACATTGTGATCACTAGTAGATAGTAATGACCTGTTCTGGGTATTAACATAACTTTTTTCTGCAGTGTTGCCGTAAATATGCATCTTATACAGAGCGTTCAAAAAAGTAGTGTCAACTTTTAAGCTGGATACTATTAGATGACACTGTTCAAGATGTCAAGATGCAAATCAATATGTGTTGTATATCTGACGTTAATTCATTTGCGTTCCTGAAATGTTTCCTGTGATAAAAGCAAATAATTTAACTAGAATTTTCAAATGTCATTATTGGTTAATATGTATTTCGTTAGAACCAGAGAACCAGTTGGAAAAGTTGACACCAATATTTTGAACGCTCTGTAGTTTTTTTATGATATTGTAAGTGTTTTTGTTTTTCCTATCGATCTTTACATTTTTTGGAGTTTTAGTGGTTTGCAAACTTATGAATTTGACTGGATACTGCATTGTACAATGAACCCACAAAACGATTGATCCCACTTGTCTAGATCATTCTTCGTGTAGCTCTCCACAATAATAAATTGTTTAGATGAATACGCTCCTTAGGTCCAGTTGTTCGATCTTAGATTAACTTTGACCATGGTTCAGTTACCTAGGATACAGCTGTAGTTATAATGGTATCCATTGAAACTGAACCAGGATCAAAGTTGATCTACGATTGTACAACTGAACCTTAAGGAGTCAATAATCATAGTACCATAGCTACCCATTGTATGCAATCTTAACCGTCATTTACCCAAATAATTGGCGCTAACCGCCAAATACTCTGCCATGTAGCGTTTTAAGGTGACTCAGGTAATATTGTTGGTCATTAAATAGCCAATTAGGTATTTAGTTTTTATGCTTACGTGGTCGAATAAATGTTGCTTAATTGCGCAATTATATAAGTTTTCGAGCAAAGCGTAACTGATTCCTGCGATTATCTTTGATGATCTCCGTGTAGAAACAAAATGTCATTAACGCCCCTGTGGTAAAAATTAGGGGTGCAATAGGGAGGGGTGGGGGGTTAATGCGTATCCGATGGTCGATACGCGGCTCCGGATAATTTGTTCGTGTAAAGTAATACAGCAGATGATAGATATCTTAGAAACTACCGTGACCCGATATTGTTTTACTAATGTGACGCAGGAATAAAAGGCTATTACCGATTCCTTCCTGACGCGGCACGTCATCTAAGACCCGCTAATCGCGCCACCATCGCGCATTAGGCTAATGCAGAGCTTGCGTGAAACGTCCCCCCTTCACGCTATTAATTAATACGGTTACGTGCGCTGTAAATTATGTTTTAAATATTTGTTCTTTTATTTGCTGCTACCTGTAAATTCTCGCTCATATTCATAACCCGCTCCGAGCCCCCCGAGCCCCCCACACTAGCCCCCCGAGCCCCCCGCGTGTATGTGCACCCGGTCATCGGTCGATGCAAATTCATTCCTCACGAGTAATTTACATCTAATCGAGTTCCTTTTGTCGCCGTCTTTAATCGCACCTTTTCATCAGAGCCACACACTCGCAACTCGCCTGTTTTCCAAATTGATTCGTAATCGCGAAGAGGGATTGAGATAATTGCTCCTCCAACGTGACATAATTTCCAATAGATATTAATCACGAATAACCTTTAAGCGGCCCATTAACAATCGAGTGGAATAGTTAATGAGAATACCTGCTACTGTATGTAAATGTAAATTACAACTATTTTATGACAGCCTTTCCCAGATGTACCACTAATTAAGAGCTTTTAAATTATTTATTGTTTTAAGTGCAGGAACTCGACACTTAAATAAAAAAAAATAATAATGAAGGAAGAATTTGGCAGATGGATCTCAATTAATAACTTTTTTCTGAAACCGACAGTGAGGTATGAGAAATCGGCAGTAAAGTAGTTCATTATTGTACGATTATGTGCTACTTTTGGTTGTACACGTAACATCTTCCTCTTTAATCTATTGGCATGCTGTCAGAGCATCTTTGTTAGTGACTCTTCGCCATTCACACAACATAATACTTACAAACAAAAAGTGCTTAACCAATTGGCGTAACTTTTCTTTTTTCTTGTGTAAATGACTTGTGTGCCATTGAAAATAGTTCTCGTCCCTCCACAAATACCCGTAATACCCATAATATCCGCAAATACGAAAAGTGCGTAATCAATTGTCGTAAATTTTCTTTTTCCTTGTGTAAATGACTTGTGTGCCATAGAAAATAGTTTTCTTTCCTCTTTAAATACCCTATAACAACGTGCAATAAAAAATACTTTATTTCCAAAATAAGTAAATTTCTGTTTTTAAAAGAGCAACGATGAAATATTGTGAAAAACAATGAAATCATCGACGTGCCATAGAAAATAGTTTTTTTTCTCTTTAAATGCCCTATTACAACGTGCAATAAAAAATACTTTATTTCCAAAATAAGTAAATATCTGGTTTTAAAAAGAGCAATGATCAAATATTCTGAAAAACAATGAAATCATCGACGTGCTTACTTAAGAGGATTAAACGGATTCCATTTATTACCTTACTACAGTAATAACGTGCGCCATTTCAATGAGGCTCGGCCATGTAAACACTGCCAACAAACTAAACTGTTTGCACAATCACAAAATATGCCTTTGTTGCCTGTAATGATGTAATTATGCAAACGCTTATGTGTGCACTGAAGGTTTGCCCTTTTTCGTAGGAAATCGATGCTTTCGTAATTAGTCTGGTCGATTTTTTCTGAACACACAAACGTCTACTGTGTGCCCAGCCTAATTAAGTCATAACAAAATTAGCCACTAATACCTGAACTGCTTATCGATTATCACTAGTGTACATATTGACTCGATACTGGAGGCACTTAGGAGCGCATTCCGTTTTGGTGAATTCAATTGTCGATGTAAATAGGAAATGAGGCAATTTGTGGTGTATCCAGACAATTTTGCATATATTTCGAGCTAAAGTTCAATTAGACCAATAGATCAACTTCACTAGGAGACGGTGTACTAAAAATAAGAGATTGTATTTAGAATCAGTTATAGATTGAGAGAAATCTGGAAGTGACCAAATTACATAGGTCTATAATGCAAATATCACACACAGATAATAGTTTGGTCAAGTACTTTAACAAATACATACCTACAGACTACCTACTAAACACAAGACATGAAAGATTATAAAAAAGACCTCGCTGCTGTGCATTATTTACAGACAATTTTTGCCCAATGATGATTCATTAATTGCATCGAAACTGGTTGCAAATATAAATATTACAATTAAGTAAGTACACTTTCATTCACCACATTAATAGTTTTTAGACTACCTAGATTTCAGAAACAACCAATTTAGGCTCAATGTAGTTTTTAGGCTGTTTTTTAATGGAAGAACCATTAACTAACCATAAATTGACTAGGTTTCCGAAATTTGGCAACCGCCACTGCACAGCAACGAACGAATTTTTCGAAAACTTATCTTCATAATAATAATAATAATAATAATAAAATCTTTATTGTATTTTGATTCACAGAATGTTACAATGTCGAGATTGGGGATGGGGATAACTTATATAAACTTCTTACCTTAATTGGTATTAATTTGGTAATTATTAATATTAATTTGGTATTAGCTATACTATGGTCATTATAGTGATTTATTATCTAATTACTATTTCATCTTTGCAGCTTCAAAGCTCGTCAAGGTTGGTCCGTGATTTCCTTGATGGAGTAATACGGTGTCTCCTTAAAGAATATTCTTGTTGCCTTTTTGAATTGGTCTCTGCTTCCTGAGACCTTGATTTCCTTTGGGAGCTTGTTATATACTTTTGGGCCTATATATTGCGTATAATGATCAAAATCTGCTTCATCATAATCTTCAAAAATATTTTTTTCGAAAATAGAATTTTCGAATGATGCGATTATGTCGAATAAGGGCTAGGGAAAACATTCAAAGAGGCGACAATTATGCTAAGAGAATAATGATTTTGTTTAAATCTTAAGCAAATTAAGTAAAATAAATAAGTAAAAATATAGAGAAACAAAAGAAAACAAAAATGGATAGCTGATTTGATTAAGTACATCATTTACCCTCATAAATCAAAGGACGACTTTTAACGAATAATAAATATATCCTTTGAATCACAAATCCTTATAATAGTAACAGCAGCAAATTTAGGTACTTCATTCGTGAACTATTCTATCATTTTCTCCCGCAGATATTTATTAAGGGAGGAAATGGCACTTTGCTCCCGAGTAATGCATCTGACTGTTTCTACTACCTTTCACAGTGTTTTGCAAAAATATTATATTTTCTTGTGCACGACAATTAAAAAACCAAATGTTAATAAGTAAAACTCAAAAGCCATAAATAATTATAAAATTTTCAAAAGTATTCAAAATTTATTTTTCAAAATCGAACGCGGAAGTGGAAATCGCCACAGAATTATGATGAAAGAACCATTGAATCGGTTTTTGTTACTAGGGACTAGGTATGTCTTAATTATTAACAAAATTCAATTTAATTTTTACAAAAAATCCAAATAAGTTTGAATGGGGGAATTTTGGTCAAAATATTTTTAATAAAATACAATCATTTTTTTTAAATATACATCAGGGGTTTTGTTGGTTTTTGTAACACGGGACTAGTTATGTCTTAATTTTACAATTTTTCAATTTAATTTTTACAAAAAATCCAAATAAACACTCTATTACACAAGAATTGATGTAATTGAATTTAAAAGTTTTAACAAAATCGCTCTTTTAACAAAAAAACAAAACTGAATGGGGGAATTTTGGTCAAAATATTTTTAATAAAATAGAATTATTTTTTTGAAATTTGCATCAGGGGTTTTGTTGGTCAAAACAATAGCTAGACGTAAGTATTTAATTTTCACCATCGCTGAACTCTGGTTCAATGTCAGCGACTATCAGCGACTATCAGCAACTTCAGCTGCTGTTGTGGGCCAGTTATTGATGAATTCATAGTACTGTTTGTACTTATCAGAAATGTATTCACTAATCAACTGACTTATGCCTTTTCAACACAAATCAAAAAGCCAATCTTGACACTTTTTGTCTGCAGATGTTCTAATAAAGATTGAAACCGATTGCAAATGAGATTTTTTTTTTCAGACAATAAGTAACTACAACAAATAGAACAAAATTATAATAACTTTCACCTTAATATGAGGATCAACCATAACCATAATAAATCAAAAACCTTAATGATTTTTTCTGGCGCTATGAGTTGATGTAGAAACACATTTCTAACTGAAATCAATGGATCTATCTATTGAATATATGACAAAATCAGAAAAAAAATGAATTTCGCCCTTTTCATAATAATCGATTCAATTAGGAATCAAACAACACAAATCAAATAGCCAATCTTGACACTTTTTGTCTGCAGATGATCTAATAAAGATTGAAACCGATTGCAAATGAGAATATATATTTTTTTCCAAACATTAAGAAACTACAACAAATAGAAGAAAATTATAATAACTTTCCCCTTAATATGATGATCAACCATAACCATAACAAATAAAAAACCTTAATGAGTTTTTCTGACACTATGAGTTGATGTAGAAACACATTTCTAACTGAAATCATTGGATCTATATATTGAATATATGACAAAATCAGAAAAAAAAAATGAATTTTGCCCTTTTCATAATAATTGATTCAATAAGGAATCAAACAATGTTTTAATACCTGAGTGGTATAGAAACTATTAAATCTGTTAATACTTACCTAGTTGCTCTGATCACAATTGTTGTGGTTATATGGTCTGATGTTATATAGATGTTATGTGATCTTTCCTTTGATTAATATCACGCTTGTGTTGTATAAATTAAACTTTAATCTCGTAGTGTAGATATAAAAACATATTTTGATATTTTTTTCTAAAATATATAAACTTCAAATCTGTTTATCAGAATTATTATTAAAATATTCCATTCTCCTGGTTACTTCTCCAGTTCTCAAGATTCATAATCTTCTTCTTCTGTTGCCTTACACCAATGTGCGTTGGCGAATTATCATTTATTGTATAATTGTTAAAGTTTTGTTTATTGCAGCTTGGCATATGTCGCCAAACTTTCTTATTCCGGTCCAGTTCCTGATGTTCCTAAGCCATGATAGCTGTTTACGTCCGATGCCCCTTTTGCCTTCTATCTTTCCTTCGAGTATGAGCTGGGGAATTCGATATTTTGGCCCCCTTAGTATGTAACCCAGGTATCCTATCTTGCGCTGCTTTATGGTGTTGAATAGTAGTCTGTCCACACCCGCCCTTCTCAGCACTTCCTCGTTGGTAATGTGGTCTACCCATGGGATACGGAGCATTCTTCTGAATGTCCACATCTCGAACGCCTCGATCTTGTTAATGGATGCTGCTTTTATCGTCCAGGTTTCTGCTCCATACAGTAGAACTGGCCAGACGTAGCATTTGACCATTCTGTGGCGGATTTCTAAGTTAAGGTTTTTATCGCATAGCAAGGGACGTAATTTGTTGAATGCCTGTCTGGCTTGTTCCACCCTACTCTTGATCTCTTGTAGTGGGTCCCATTTGTCGTTTACTAGTGTGCCTAGGTATTTCGTGCTCGTAGTTCTTTCTATCGTTTCCCCCTCTACTGTGATGGACGCCCCTGCCTGATTATTACGGCTTATAACCATGAATTTTGTTTTGGATCTGTTGATTCTTAGTCCGGCTTCCGTCCCCTTTCTGTTTATGTTGTTCATTAGTAGCTGTAGGTCTTGTTGGTTGCTTGCTATGATCACTGTGTCGTCTGCGTATCTTATATTGTTTATTGTAGTCCCGTTCACCTTTATTCCGATTTCTATATCATCGAAGGCTTCTGAGAATATTTGTTCGACGTAGAGGTTGAATAGCATTGGTGACATTATGCATCCTTGACGCACCCCTCTTTTTATCTCGATTTCTTCTGTCGTTAATTGGTTGTTGATTCTGACATTGGCCGATTGTTGCCAGTACAGGTTTTGGATTATTCTTACGTCTTTTTCATCTATACCAGCTCTTTTCAGGTATTCGATGACACGTTCGTGATTTATACTATCGAACGCCTTTTCATAGTCGATGAAGCACAGGAAGATGTCCTTTCTTTGGTCATAGCAGTTTTGTACTAAAGTGTTTAGGCAGAATGTTGCTTCTCGTGTACCGGTGCCAGATTCATAATATTTTGTTAATAATAAAAATAATATTATAGATACATACATACACTACACTACCCTCCAACGGCAAATTAGTAAATGTGACTTACAGGGTATATTCACAGACCCTTTAGGTCTAACATACATAAGTTTCACTGAGCGACAATTTGACGCACACTTTTTATGATATTTTTAAATATTCTGAATGTTCAACTTTCCGAGTTACCAGTTATCAGTCACTGAAATTTCTGAAAATTTTTCTGTCGGAAATTTTGAAATCTTTTTTGCCAGATCTCTATATACAGTATGCCTAAAGATACATCCTCTGAAAATTTGACCACGAGTACATCTCAAATAAGTGATAAAATCGAGATCGTAACTTAACCGAGATGATCGGAATATTACAATAATTCAGGGTTGATTTACTACAATCAATTAATAACTCGAGTACCTACAGATTAATCTTAGAAGACCAATAGAAAAAAAATGAAGAAAATTGATAATGGCTGTCTAAATAAACACAAAGAGATATCAAACTTTAAATTACAGGAACAAAAGTCAATAAACACTTATCTACATAAAAATACTTTGTAGAATAAATTTCCAGCGTAACTGAAACTGAAACTGAAAGAAAATGTAAATGCACTATGGTGCCACCTTAAATCAGCGCTGATAGAATCTTGCAAAGAATCTACCAAAAAGAGAACCACCAGAAAAAAATGGACAACTGATTATGTCCTTTGCCTCACAAAGGACGTGTTTTAATCACCTATAGTGACCAGCCAATGGTACAAAAGGAAACAGTAACAGATTTGTAAGAAGAAACAAAATGATAATGGAAGTCTGAAGAAATGTCAGACTTTAAATTACAGAAACAAAAATCAATAAATACTTATCTACTTACAAATGTAGAATAAAATACCACCGTAACTGAAACTGAAACTATTAAACTATTAAAACTATTAAATACTTATCTACTTAAAAATACTCGGTAAAATAAAATACCACCGTAACTGAAACTGAAACTAACTAAAAATGTAAATGCACTATAGTGCTACATTAAATCAGTGCTGATAGAATCTTGTAAAGAATCTCCCAAAAAGGAGAACCACAAAAGACAACAAAAATGAACAACTGATTATGTTCTTTGCTTCAAAAAGGACGTGTTTTAATCACCAATAGTGACCAGCCAATGGTACTAAAAGAAACAGCAACAGATTTGCAAGAAAATCAAAATTAGAAAGGACGACTTTTAGAAAAGAAAATATGTGGACATAGATGTGGTGCAGACAAACATTATGTATACTAAACACAATTAACTTAAGTTAATGAACTTGCAGGGACTTGAAAAGGACAACTTAATATATCACATAACAAATAAAAAACAAACAAAAATAAACAAAACAATAAACAAACAAAAATAAACAAAAAAAACAAAACAAAACATAACATAACATAAATATAAAACAAACAAAAAACGTGATAAAATTAAATTTTACGTATTTAATTTGGTATTAATCGACAGCGTAAAAGTGGTGGAGGTGCCAGGCACAAAAAATGAACTCTTACCAATCTAGAAGTTTTCTATATTAAGGACTACATTATTGACAACATTATAATTGTAGGTATTAGTTTGTACTTACTGGTAAAGATATTTTTTATTTAATTTTATTATTTATTTATTTTTATTTTGCCTTACTAGTTTCGGTTTGTTCAGTAAACCACAATCAGAGGCTTGATAAGTGTAATTTTGTTTGGATATCTTGTGATTTTATTTTATTGTAAATATTTGAAATTATTTTTAAATTTTGATAGATGTCTATTTGAATTTTATCATTTTATTTATTTGACCTAAAAACTATTAAATACTTATTTACTTAAAAATACTCTGTAGAATAAAATACCACCGTAACAGAAACTGAAACTAAATAAAAATATAAATGCACAAGAGTGCCACCTTAAATCAGCGCTGATAGAATCGTGTAAACAATCTTCCAAAAAAGAGAAACACAAAAGAAAACAAAAATGGACAACTGATTATGTAATTTGCCTCACAAAGGACGTGTTTTAATCACCAGTAGTGACCAGCTAATGGTACAAAAAGAAACAGTAACAGATTTGTAAGAAATTCAAAATAAGAAAGGACGGCTTTTAGAAAAGAAAATATGTAGACATAGATGTGGTGCAGACAAACATTAGTTATTATTAGTTTGTACTTACTGGTAAATATATTTTTATTTTATTTTATTATTTATTTATTTTTATTATGCCTTATTGGTTTGGGTTCATTCAGTAAACCATCAACAGAGGCTTGATAAGCGTAATTTTGCTTTGTATATCTTTTGATTTTATTTTATTGCAAATATTTGAAATTAAATTTAAATTTTGATAGATGTCTATTTGAAGTTTAACATTTTATTTATTTGACATTTATCAAAATTTAAATATAATTTCAAATATTTACAATAAAACAAAATCAGTAGTAAGGCAAAATAAAAATAAATAAATAATAAAATAAAATAAAAAATATCTTTACCAGTAAGGACAAACTAATACCTTCAATAAATAACTGCTAATATGGATAAAACCTTAAACTTAATTATAATTGTAGTTACAATAAAAAAAAACTCAAATAAATTTTAAGTGGGTTAATAAAGAAAACACAATTGTTTCGGCACTGCTGCCATTCTCAAAAGAGATAATCGAGTTTGTCTCTCTTGAGAATGGCAGCAGTGCCGAAACAATTGTAGAACAATTCTATAAAACTTATGAAACTTTACCAAGTATTTTCTTTATTAACCTAATCAAAATGTTTCACCACTTTCCCATACAATTTTTTTAAATTTTAATTGTTCTGATAGTAATACAAACTAATGTGAAATGTTTAAAATAGCTTCTTTCATGAACTAGAGATTGAAAATGAATCTATAATATCATCAAAGTTTAATCTTTTGGTAAGCTCCGATTCGATGGTCAGAATTGTCACATTCTTCGGGTGTTCTTCTGTCATTGTAGACTTCTTCTTTTTCTTCGTTGTCTTCCTTTTCAGAGATGTCGTGATTATGGATTACTTTTTTGCTGTCGCTCTTCGTACAATATCCCGCCATATTTTCCTGTTCCCGGATTCCCTTGTTGCTTGTGTTATCGTGTTGTTGGTTGTTGCCTTGACAGTTAATTTTCGAAGTAATATTTACGGCTAAATACTAGATAAAATTTTCATAGAATTTAAAGTGATATTTTCCGAAAAGGTAAAATATTCTAAGAGTACCTACTGAAGCTTTGCACACAATGTAAAAGTGCTTATTGGACGTTGAACTTTTAAAGAATTTTAGTACTCTTGATTGATTCTGAAATTTTCTCTACCAATCAATTCTACATCTGCTGCTCTGGTTTATGTGTTTATGTTTATGTTTTATGGATTTTTTTTTCTCTTCGTTTCATCTTCATACAAAGTACGTTCGCTTTCATTGGTGCTCAATTTTCATAAATGTTAAATTTTGTTCTTATACATTGTATACTGATACGGTTGATAGATCGATCTCTGTAGGGTTGTATGTAGTTCGTTGTCTAGTGAAGGTCTGCTGGTAGATATTGGGCTAGTGAACGAGATGGTGTTACTCTATCGTACGAAACGTGGAACACCGGAGGATTTCCGAATTGAATGTCAGTGAAGGCCCACATACGGGCAGAGTAATCCTAGAATCAGAGGTCGGGCTCCGGTTACAGGTAAAGTGAGACTGAGCGAGCACTCGTACACAGCCACACAAACCGGTGATATGCTCAAGTAAATTTGTCACTAACACCGCTTGATATGAGTTATTACCCACGCAGGGCTTGCACTTATTGCTACATTGCCCTGGCTTGTATGTAAATCGCGCCCCGCATAAAAAGCGAAATAATTTAATAATCTGGAGTCGCGCATCTGGCGGTGGCGGTGGCGGTGGCGGTGGCAGAATCTGCATTTGCACTGCACATGAGGTATGAATGATACCTGATGAAGAATCACGATAAAGGCCGGCAATCAGTGGCGGCGGGCGTGGGTGGCTCTACGGTCCACCAAGCAAGCGTAGTTCCACGGCACGCCGCGATGCCGCGCGCTGGTTGCGGTCACCTGCCCGGAACCGGAAGTTGCGACTGGGCTCTCTCATGTCATGGCCCGCTTATGCGATCGACGCTTTCCATGGGAATCTCTGCCAGCCATGGTGTGTGTACCGTGCACACGCATTCCGAACGGATCCACTGCGTAAAGCAATCCGTCCATGTCGACAAACGACACTGTGCACGCGAAACACCATACACCACGTAATTAAACACCGTCGGGAGTAGATCGTCCAAACGATAGTGATTAGGGTCCAAACGTCCCCTAAAAATATCAAAGCCACAAATTCCTATAGTCGCTGTAAATTTTCCCACACTCGTGTACAGTTTCAGAAATCACCAAAAACCAAGATCTACATGTTGATTGCATCAATTTCTACAGTCGATTGAACTACAGTAACTGAGCCACAGTCGTTTTCTACAATTATGTGTAGCTATTGCAATTTCTATTTTCGTTTGGTAATTAAACTCTTATTGGTCATCCCATGGCATCACGATATAAAAATCTCACTTTCGCCATTCAAAAATGTTGGAAATTGTAACATATTTTTGAGGTAAATCAAACACTTGGTTGAAGTTTCACTATATTAATAGAATTTACTCTGCAATCGTTTCGGTCTCAAGACCATTGTCAAGAGTAACAGAGATACTACTGAGATACATATTTTTGGGTAAAATGAACGCCACGGAAGGACCCTTGGTCTATTTTTGGTTTTTTGTTTGTTGCCTTCCGAATTGGGAATTGAGACCAATGGGATTTTGTTAAATTTTAGATTTCATAAAAATATCATTCTTTACAAACTGTCCGAAATGTCTTCAAACCCTGAATAACAAATGCAAATTTTAGATATGGGCGATGGTTGACTGAAAAATTACATCCATTATGGTTATGCCCATTCATCCAAACAACTCCAATTAACAAACATCACAGTTTAAGAAATGTTGGTGAAAATTTTCAGTTCGAGTTTAGCATCTAAATCTTCAATATACCGATTTAGATGAACTCGAAGTGAAAATTTTCACCAACATTTCTTAAACTGTAATTTTTGGTCATTGGAGTTGTTTGGATAAATCAATGATGCATTGAAATTGTGCACATAATATTTCTAAACATGTCCAACTAAAATTCATAACTATATCTCCACTCAAGTTCCATATTTTCAGAAACTATTCAAAAATGTATTGTAAATGCGGTACAGATAAAAAAAATATTAAAAATATATTCCCACGCACAAATTGTAAATGTTTCAAATGAATATGTTTCTTCATATTGCAGTTCTTAAAAATACATGCGCTAAAATTCGATATTTCGATATATCCCTGTCAATTCCTTATTTTGTAAAAATCTTTAAGATGTATTAGAAATTTCACTCTAGAATTCAAAAAATGCACATTTTTTTTGCAAGTGTAGACTAATGTAAATGTAGTGACTAATGTAACTAATTTACAAAAATTACAGTTTACGAAAAGTTGGTGAAAATTTTCAGTTCGAGTTTAGCATCTAAATCGGTATATTGAAGCATTGTGCACACAGTATTTCTAAACATTTCCAACTAAAGTTCATAACTATATCTATACTCAAGTTCCATATTTTCAGAAAATGTATTGTAAATTCAAAAATGTATTGTAAATTCAAAAATGTATTGTAAATGCGGTACAGATAAAAAAATATATTAAAAATATTTTCCCACATTCCCACGCACAAATTTCAAATATTTCAAATGAATCTGTGTGAATACATACTCTGAAATTCGATATTTCGATATTTCCCTGTAAAATTCCTTATTTTGTAATAATATTTAACATGCATCAGAAATTTCACACTGAAACTAAAAAAAATACACATTTTTCTTCAAATGTAGATATTTTGAAATTAGGTGCCAATATTGCCCTTAGAAACTATGAACTACAAAAAATATCTGGATATTTTAAGTAAATAAAATTTCTAAACGTACACACAGTGTTAAACTTTTACACTAAAATTCCTAATTTTTCACATTTAAAATTTCAAATTTTCTAAAATGTCCAAACGTACATTATAAAATTCTGTATTTGCGTGTAAAATTAAAATATTTTTAAAATAAAATTCCAGACTTCATCCATCAAAATTTAATGTTTGGAAAAAAAACAAATATTGTTAGAAAAATGCATAAAAATGCATAGATTAATTTTAAAGTTTTTAAAAATAGCGAATAAAGCATGTATTTTTAAATGCTACAATATGAGGAAACCTCAGAATCCTTTAAATTTTTTACAATATTTGCATAGGACACTATTTGTAGCATATATATTTTTTAATTTGTACTGTTTACAATACATTTTTGATTATTTTCGAAAGATATGGAAATTGAGTTGAGATGAGCATAAAAAATTAAGTTCGAAAAGTTTATAAATAATGTGTTTAATTCTTATTTCCAATTTTTTGAGTAAATTTCTAACATAGGTAGTTAGAACGTGATAAGTTTAGAAACACTGTGTGTGTGTATGTTCATTTGGAAACTTTATTTGGAAACTTTATTTACATTTTATCTGGATATTGTTTTGACTTAACTTATGTCTTTATAGTCTATTTTTGAAGTTTTCGTGAAAAATAGCGAATTTTAAAGCATGCCTTTTTAAATGCTACAATATGAGGAAATAGAGTGCTTTAAAAAATTTACAATTTTTGCGTAGGACACTGTTTTTAGTATATATATATTTTAATTTGGACTGTGTTTACAATACATTTTTGATTATTTACGAAAAATATGGAAATTGAGTTAAGGAGTTAAGGATGAGTTGAATTGTGATGTGTGAAGGATGTGTGTGTGTACAATTTCAATTTTTATTTTCACTTTTCTGAGTGTAATTTCGAAATTTATAAAGCTTTTGTTGAAATTTCTAATGCATGTTCAAAGAATTTCACAAAATAAGTAATTTCACAGTAAAAATTTTGATATAATTATGTATTAAAAAAACGATGTGCAATTTCTGTGTTTAGAATACATTTTTGATGAATTTTATTTCGAAAAGTTTATAAATAATGTGTTCAATTTTTATTTCCAATTTTTTTAGTATATTTTTTTAAATTTGCCTTGAATATTTAAACAGTTGCCATGAAATTGCACATCATTTTTTTAATACATAATTTTATCAAAATTTTCAATGTGAAATTGCTTATTTTGTGAACATCTTTGAACATGTATTGGTAATTTCAACAAAAGCTTTATAAATTTCAAAATTACACTCAGAAAAGTGGAAATAAAAATTGAAATTGTACAGACAGTGTCTATAAAGTGTTTGCACACTAAAATTCCCTTGTTTCTTACACTATAAAATTCATATTTCCAAATTTTTTTAATAATACATCATATTATTTTGCATATAAGTATGTATTTTAAAAAAAAACCTAAGCTCACTACAATATACTAAAATATTGCTATACTCTAATAGAATACTATAAAATTCCGAATGTGCATGTAAAATTACAATAATAAAATAAAATTCAAAACTTCATACAGATAATTCAATCTTTGGAAAACCAAATCAAATGCCGGAGTAATACATAAAAAACTCCATATTTACCATGAAATTGAAGATTCATTTGGTGATACATAATGTTATCAAAATTTTCACTGTGAAATTGTTTATTTTATGAAAATATTTAGACATGTATTAGAAGCTTTAACAAAAACTTCATAAATTTAAAAATTATACTCAAGAAATTGGAAATAAAAATTATTTACACATTACATTACACATTACACATTATTTATAAACTTATCGAAATAAAATTCATATCCTTATCTCAAGTAATTTCCGTATTTTTCGAAAATAATCAAAAATGTATTGTAAACACAGAAATTCCACATAATTTTTTTAATATATAATTATATCAAAGTTTTGCTTATTTTGTGAAAATCTTTGATCAACGTTTTCTTTTTGGAAGAATTTCTAATTCATGTCTTGGGCATCAATTCCAAATTGGGTACTTATAGAAAAATACTTATTACCAATTATCCATTAATTAATCCATTGCCTATGGGGTTCTATGGTACAAGCATCTCTTCAGTTTTTAGGAGGATGTGAGGCATTTTTCAACATAACAACGTAACTTTCCTAGCAGAAATCGACCTAAAACAGGAAATTGCGCCTAAATTCGACTTCTACGCATAAAATACTACCATTACAGATCAAATGACTAGACCGAAATCTGAAAAGAAAACAACTCAAATCTTAGTTGTTAATGCAAATTTTGTTTGAAAATTTTCGATTTTGTGATTTCACGAATATGTCTTACATATTGAACAACGTTTACACATAACAGAACCTCAGGGGCTCACATCTGGTGAGTACGGGAAGTGGCACTCCCGAGGTACCCAGCTGGACCTGTCTCTTTTCTTCTACTAATGTTGGGAGACAGATCCCTTCTCCTTTACCTTTTAACTATCGGTCTCTATTGACCAACATTTTCTCCTTTCTTACTTTATCTTACCTTATCAAAAAGAAAATGTAAACACTTCAAAAGGCAACGTAAAAAATGGAAGGTACAAATCAACAACGGTCCTCAGTTTTCGGTAATAAGAGCAGAGCTAAGAATTCTCGAAGTAAAACAAACAAACTCTCCATTGTAACGTGTCATGTGAAAACGTTATTCCAAGCAGGAAAACATACAAAATTCAAAATTCACTAAAATTTGACATATGTAGTAGGTATGTAGTGAGTAAGGAATTTGGATGATTGCATCCAAATTACCTTGGGCAATAATCGAACCCACCACCAATGCTTAGAAGTCGAAGTCTTATTTCATAATTCCACAAAGGCTATCATAAAAACATTATCCGAGCTTCTGTATACCTAAAAAAAAAATCTAAAACCAACTGTTGCAATCGCGTTACAAGCGCCTTAAACGTTCGCACAATGAACATTACGCCAACAAAAAAGCACTCAGCTGTCGGGAGTTGATCTAAATACGCGCTCACAAAATTCCAAACACCAGCTCCTAGACCACCACCACATCAATGCATCGATACGTATCGATCGGTATCAATGCGCGGAATATTTTAATGTATTCGTATCCGCGGGCGGATTCTTTGATGTGTCCAGAAGCCGCGCGCTACCACGATGACGTTATCAACGAGCCCGCAAGAGGTTATCCACGAATGTCATCTAATTAAGCGCAAACGCCGGATCAGTAGATTGAGCGATGGTCTTCCACACGGCCGAGCCCACCCATCAAACTTTCCATACGAATGCGCGGCAAGTCGGAAGCCAATGAAACGAAAGTGTAGGAGATCTTTTTTTGCACATTCATTATTTTATGTTTATGAAGAGCTAAAGTAGAAATGTTGTATTTGTGTATTTTCATATTTTCCACAGCTAAGAAATTGACTTTTTTAGTTTTCCCCGTTTAGTTTCTCAAAATTATTACATACTCACAGGTGCACACTGATTTTCGACAATTTTTCAGTTTAAGACCAATCAAAAATACAAAACAAATGACATATGCCTTTAGATAACACTGATGAACATCTTTCTAAGTTTACCACTTTTAGTTTCTCAAAATTATCACAAACTGACCGATTTTTGACAATTTTTCAGTGTGGCTAACCAATCAAAAATACAAAACAAATGACAAATGCCTTTAGATAACAGTGATGGTACTATTTTCCTTTAATTTTTATAAGAAGTTTTCCTAGTATTGACTTTCGTCTTTCTAAGTTTTCCGCCAATCAAATTGGGGCCAATCAAAAATACAAAACAACTGACATTCTTTTAGATAACACTGACATGTGCACACTAATTTTTGACAATTTTTCAGTTTAAGGTCAATCAAAAATACAAAATAAATGACATATGCCTTTAGATAACACTGATGCAACTATTTTCCTTTTGTTTTTACAAGAAGTTTTCCTAACATTGACTTTCATCTTTCAAAGTTTTCCACTTTAGTTTCTCAAAATTTTGACAAATGGACAGGTGCACACTAATTTTCGACAATTTTTCAGGCCAATCAAAATTACAAAACAAATGACATAAGCCTTTAGATTACACTGACAGGTGCACACGGATTTTTGACAATTTCGCTGATTAAGACCAATCAAAAATATAAAACAAATGACATATGCCTTTAGATAACACTGATGCACCTATTTTCCTTCTATTTTCATAAGAAGTTTTCCTAGCATTGACTTTCATCTTTCAAAGTTTTCCACTTTTAGTTTCTCAAAATTTTCACAAACTGATAGGTACACACTGATTTTTGACAATTTTTCAGTTTAAGGCCAATCAAAATTACAAAACAAATGACATATGCCTTTAGATACAGGTGCACACTGATTTTTGACAATTTTTCAGTTTAAGACCAATCAAAAATATAAAAGAAATGACATATGCCTTTAGATAACACTGATGCAACTATTTTCATTCAATTTTCATAAGAAGTTTTCCTAGCATTGACTTTCTTGTTTCTAAGTTTTCCACTTTTAGTTTCTCAAAATTTTTACAAACTAACAGGTGGACACTGATTTTCGATAATTTTTCAGTCTGAGGCCAATCAAAAATACAAAACAATTGACCTATGCCTTTACATAACAACTATGCAAGTGTTTTCCTTTTTTAATGTTATAAGAAGTTATCTTAGCCTTTCAGCTTTCTAAAATTTTCCCTTTTAATTTCTCATCATTTTCACAATTTGGTGGAGCAACATTGAAATGCCCAAATATCTAAATGGCAACATTGATAACTTTTCGGTCGAAAACCAATAAAAAATTCGAAGAAAGTCAGAGAAGTCAGAAAAGTCCAGTTCAGCTTTAAATTAAATATTATTATTAAATATTTATTTAAAATACTGAATACATGTTTTGTCAAGTCTGCACAAAGGATGTTTTCCGCAAATCAGTAGTATTATGGCAAAACATGTTATCTGCCATTTTTCTTATTTTACAGGAGTTTTGCTTCTCCTGTAAAATAACAAAATTGGCAGATTTCAGTTTTGTATTTATAGTTGTGAATGTTGATTAGCATGTGTCATTGCCTTAGTTATTTATATAAAGGTACAATACAAAACTAAACCCTTTGATCAACTTAAAGTATACTTTATTTGTGGCCATTTAATGCCAAAACGTGCAATTTTTAAAATAAGGAGGTTAGCATGTTTTCACCATAACACTACTGAAATGTTTAAATTTCGTCTCTTCACAATATTCGTGTGCGTCTCAAAATTGTACATTTCGAAAAATAAATCAACAAATAATTTTTGCAAATGTTTCCCAAATATGTAATAACAAATTCATCTACACCTAAATGAAATGAAATTTAGGACATGTTTTATTTTATTTCCATAAAGCTAATAGTTTTTGAATTACTTGCAAAAAGTATACAAAATTATTAAATAAACTAGCCCTTTCGATTGGTGAATTTTAGCCAAAAAAAAATTCGGCCTGAATTTTCGTTATGTGGATATTTGTGGTATATTATATTTTGATCAAAGTTAATTTCTTATTACTTTTTACGTATATTTAAGTCTAAAGAATCTTTGATTCCACAGTTTAGATTTTTTATAAATAAAATTGTTTTTCTATATAATGTAGCTAGTTTCGTATCATTTACGTTTTTAATAAAATTAATACTTTAATAAAACTTAATCATTAAAATATTAATAAAATGTTTCATCAAGATATTAGCAAGGAAAGTATTAATTTTATTAAAAACGTAAAAAACTTTAACCTAATATTTCGTAAAAATAGAAATTTTCAAGTTATTTACTATTTTTATAGCAGGTATTATTATTAGTATTAGGTATAGTATTTTTAATACTCCAGTGGAAATTTTAATTGTTTTAATTATTTTATTAGTTAACAAATAGATAAAACTTCAGATTAACTTAAAATAAATTGACATACTACAATAATATCCGACGATATTTTGTTATTTTGTTAATTAGGGGGGTGGGGGGTATTGAGGTATGAGGTAAAGCTGACTATGACTTATGTTTTTTTCGAACTAAGAATCGTGTTTTATTTCGGATTCTGGCAATATTTACTATAGGCACTATTTGCCATTTAAAAAAAATAAAGTTTGTATTATAACTGAAAATCTGTGGAAAATATGTCTTTCCTTATTTAACCGAATCTCTATGTCTTATGGTTTCCGAGATCCCAATGCTTAAAATGAAATAAAAAACTCACCCTGTATATGCCTCCGGCTCGGCCATCAAACGCGTTATTTGTCGTCCTGAAAAATACACTTTTTCGTCCTCGAAAAAGTCCTCCTTTACACAACTTATTAAGTAACTAAAAACTAAAATAACTATTTCTAAATAAGGAGTCTCGATATTGGATATTATCGCATATTTTCTTTTACTACATGAACAGTAAAAACAGTAGTTGATATTATTATTATTATTATTATTATTTTTATTATTGTTATTATTATTAATAATAAAAAACACGTACATATTTGGGTTACAGTCAATATATAATAAAATATAACTTATCTTATCTTACCAGTATAATATCTGTTTTTTTTAAATTTCTTTCACACCAGTAAATGTCACTGTAACTAGCCTGTACACTTACCTGGTAAGTCAAGCATTACATGCACCGTGCATGTAAAAGTGACACGAGCCAGTGTAAAAATTTTACTTGTCCCGTGTCAAATTTACAATCTTCTTTGTTAACTTTATATTATTTTAATTCACTTTATTATCAATTAGTATTATTTGGTATGTTGAAACAAACATACCAAATAATAATAATTGATAATAAAGTGAATTAAAACACTGGACCTTGCCGTCCAGCGATTTAAAAGAAGATAAACTAAAAGTAGAAAAGTAGAAGTAGTGCAATTGTGATTGAAATTATGATATTGTGTTTATGAAAGTTTTAACACTGACCTAAAGTTTTTCATGTTGCCATTTTCTAAAAATGTATAACTTTATACATGAGATTTAAATCCATTGAGATGATATATTTTATGGTCATGTTATTGTCTAAATGTAACTGTTTATGCACGTTTAACAAATAAAATATTGTACATTATACTCCAGGTAATGGTTTTTACTGGCTCTACAAGGTGACAGACTCACTTGCGGCTCTTCAGTCATTCCCCTGTATCGCCAGTAAAAACCCACTTACACGGCTTATAATGTAAAATACTATAATAATCCATCATTAATATCAAACATTCGTAGTTAATAATAATAATCATAATTATTATTGTCATTATCGTGTTAACCATAAGAGAAAATTATAAAATAGATGACATAAAAATGCACTGCTTTGTCTTTAAGTGCAAAGTGTAAAAAATTTTAATATGAAACATTCATAGTTAATAATAATACTTATTATTATCATCAGCATGTTAACCATAATAATAGATTTATTACTCCGCTATAATGAATTATGTAATGGAAAATATGGTCAAGGAACATAAGTCAAACCATAAGAGAAAATTATAAAATAAAATACATTAAAATGCACTGCGTCGTGTTTAAGTGCAAAGTGTAAATAATTTTAATCGACGATGCCACAAATGGCAAAGTTTTTGCAAGCCGTGTGCATTTTTCTGGTCTTATAAAGAATGTATGATGGCGTTTAAAATAGAAATATTTGGCGAGCAACACAAGAAATGGTGCGCCGAGCTCGGCGTTTTTGCAAAAACTGCGAGTATTCAGACCTCTTTTTAAACGTTGCTAGTTAACATGGATTTTTTCGCACTTCATTGTAAAATCGTGACCATGTGTTCAATATTTTACGCAGCACCTATTTGTATCATACAATTATTTGAATGCACTTAAAGAGAGCAAATACAGTACACAAATTTAAACTTATCTACTTCATCTTTTGGCAAGAGTCTGGCATAAAAGTTGTGATTACACTGGTCGATTAATTTTTACGAATGTGTCGTCCCTTCAATTTAAATACATTTTTCGGAAAGTATGTACAATGCATATATACGAATTAAGAGGGATATTTTTTTTTTAAATATTTTTGAAGCCAGGCGTTTTATCCCTTCAATTTAAATACATTTTTGGGAAAGTATATACTATGCATATAACGAAATGAAAAAAAAATGTGTTGGAGGTAATTTGTTTTAAATATTTTTAACATAGTTTTTCCCCAATTTACTTACAAAATCACGTTCTGAGTTGAAGATAGGTTAGAAAAGCAATACCGGTAACTGTCAAACTGAAATTTGAATCCTGTATTGCCATAAAAAAAATCATCGGAATCGGTCTTGCATCCCGAAAAAAATGAAGTTACACATTTAAAAAAAATATATATATCACAAAAACATGACGTGCTAAAAAAATGATGTTTCTGAAATAAGAATATGATTTTAATCTCGGCTGTCGCCTCGATCAAAAATCACATGCCTAGTACGGAAAAAAATTACATTTCCAACTTATTGCACAAACAGCTGCTCCAAGGCACATTTTCACTGTCCTAGTTCGCATAGCTCAAAATTTTTAGTAAAACAGCTACTCTTTCAAACAATGGTGGAACATTACATTTTTAACATCCACGCCATTTACTGTTAGAGTAATTATGCACATCAAAATCTAATTCCCGGTGCGCTGTACTCTCTGTTCTCATCTCTTTCCACATTTATTTTTAATTAGCAGTTCGGCATGTGATTTTCTGGTCCCTGCAAAGTGGCCGGACACGGAAACACGGACGGTGAGTCCGGAGAGCCGGCAAACATACCGGAGGTAATGTCCCCGATGTCGCATGCCCACACATTCGACTGCTAACATTACGAGCAACATGCGATCGTTTATCATTTTTATTATAATAATGCTGGATTTATTGCCCAATGGGTCTAAACAGTGGTTATTAATTGTGGCCGCCTTCATGCGCGGCCACACGAAATCAGAGTTTTTCGGGTCCACCTGCCGTTTGGCAAAGGTCTGATGGGAAATTGGAGGTGTGGGTGTGTGCATGGTGTATAGGAAGTCGGTGGCATTTTCGTCACAATTGAATTGCGAGGTGCGTTTATTACGAGTTTTTTTTTGTTGTCCTGCAATGAAGCGATGCGTTCGCACCAGCCCACCCTGAACAAATTACCATGCTGTTAGGTGTAAATCAAACTGAAATTATTTTTTCAGATTATTTCATGCAACAGATATATCCTCAATAAAACTTGGAATTGTCTCTAGTTAAAAAAAAAATTATCTCATTTTTAGAAATTATTGGAAATAGGTACATACCAATACGTACCAATACATACATACATGTCATTCCATGTTAAGTGATTCATCGAATATACCTTACCCTCTTAGAGTTTTTTTTTTCAAATTTTGCCAACCTATGTACCATCAGAGGTATCAGTAGTTTGTAAGTATGAAGAATATCTATAATTTGTTAAGAAATTCAGGGTTTAATTTAGTTAGAAATTTAAAATATCATCATAAAATTCTAATTAATTTTCAGAAATAGAAACTCAAAAAGTTTGGTAGTTTTTTACGAAAATATCCAATTTTGGATTTCAAATGGAACACCCTGCATATTTTTAGAAAAATTGAATGAACGTGGCTCATCTAAAACGCCCAAGTAAGATATTTTCTTTAAAAAAAACAGTAGGTACCTACAGGTTATTAAATTTCGACCACCTTATTTCTTATTTTCACTCTCGTTTATTCTGAGGATAAGATGTTAAAAGACATATTTTCTACACATGCGGTCTTGTATGAACAAGTAATAAGATAAATATTCATGTAAATGTGCGGACTTAAGAGTGGAGACTTTTTGGATACAGGACGATTAGTAAAAAATGAACCCTCCTGTATCCCAAAAGTCCAATTAGTAAAACATGAACCCTCCTGTATCCAAAAAGTCCAAGTAGTACAAATTGAACCCTCCTGTATACAAAAAGTATAATATAAGTATAAAAGTATAATTTTCTTGATATTGTAAATTTTTTGTTGACGTTTATAATTTTCTGTTATTACTATTAAAGTGTTCAATTGGTAAAAATTGAACCCTCCTGCATCCAAAAAGTCCAATTAGTAAAAGCATTGACCCAACAGTATAATAATATTGATTTTTATAATTGTTCTGAAATTGGTATTCAAAAAGTCCAATTAGTAAAAATTGAACTCTCCTGTATACAATTAGTAAAAACATTGAACTAACAATATAATATTATTGATATTCATTTTTTTTTTAATTGGTATTCAAAAGGTAAATGAAACACTTGGTTAAATTGGTACTGTTAAATGTGCCTTGAAAATTTACTGTTGTTTTTGAGCATGCCAATCATAATTTCTGGATTATCAATGAGATCCAGAAAATATCAGTAATATGCCCCAAAATATCGAAAATTACTGTATAATTTTGATGATTTGTAACATGAGGGTTGATTTAAATAATTTTCTGAAATTTTTATTGTTAACTGTTACAAATTTATCAAGAATGGCTGTTGTATTTCATTTTATTATCAAAATCATTTCTGGCTTATAACAAAATCCACAAATAATTATTGGAAATCCCAAAAACATTGAAATAAATTGGAATGTGTGTGGATCCATCCTGAGTTTTTGGTTAATGGAAAAGTATTTATGCACTCTCAGGTGTAGGGTAAAGAAAAGTAGGAATGCTGAAGACGGCTTCCAAGCCGAAACTAGTCAACAAAAACGTAGGTTTTCTTTACCCTACACCTGAGAGTGCATAAATACTTTTCCATTATTGAAATAATAGTATAATATTGTTGGTTTTGTTACATTTTAGGTGATTTTTAATAATTTTTAGATGTCAATTCTTGCAAACTTAGTTTACTACTACACTAAACTTAGTTTATTGTCATACACAATGACAATAACAATAATGACTATAAACAATGACAAAATTATGTTGTTGTTTTATATTAAAGGTAATTTGTACAAAATGAACAATCCAATGCTTTTGAGAATTCTAATTTATAGTTGATTATAAAAAAGTCCAGCAATTATCATTACAATAAAAAAAAAAAATTAAAATTAACAATGACAAAATTATGTTGTTTTTTATTTTAAAGGTAATTTGTATAAAACGAACAATCCTCATCTCAATGCTTTTGTGAATTCTGATTTATAGTTCCTTCATTATAAAAAAAACTCCAGCAATTATCATTAAAATTCCCAAAAAAAAAAAATAATAACTGTATGATGAATAAACTAAACAAAACTACTTAAATAAACTGAAAATTACACCAAAATATTATTCATTTATATAAATTTCTGAATACTTTATAGCTAATTGTTACAAAATTTATATAAATAACAAGAAATACTGATAGAATTGAATGCTTTTGAGAATTGAGTATAATTTTGTTGATATTGTATTTTTTTTTTACTTTTATAATTTTCTGTTATTACTATTTCAGTGTTCAATTGGTAAAAATCGAACCCTCCTGCATCCAAAAAGTCCAAAAAGCATTGACCTAACAGTATAATATTATTGATTTTTATATTTTTTCTGAAATTGGTATTAAAAGAGTCCAATTAGTAAAAATTGAACGCTCGTGTATCCTGTATCCAATTAGTAAAAACATTTTTTACTTTAAAGCTAATTTGTTCAAAATGAGCAATCCAATGCTTTTGAGAATTCTAATTTATAGTTCCTTGATTATCAAAACAGTCCAGCAATTATCATTAAAATTCACAAAAAAAAAAAATATTAATAACAGTATCATGAATAAACTAAACAAAACTACTTATATACATTGCTAATTACAACAAAATATTATTCATTTATATAAATATCTGAATATTTTATAGCTAATTGTTACAAAATTAATATAAATAACAAAAAATACTGATAGAATTCAATGCTTTTGAGAATTGAGTATAATTTTGTTGAAAATTATACTCAATTCTCAAAAGTATGTAACATTTTTGTTGACTTTTATAATTTTCTGTTATTACTATTAAAGTGTTCAATTGGTAAAAATTGAACCCTCCTGCATCCAAAAAGTCCAATTAGTAAAAACATTCCAAATTATACAAAATAAACAATCCTCATCTCAATGCTTATGAGAATTCTAATTTATAGTTCCTTGATTATAAAAAAAGTCCAGCAATTATTAAAATTCCCAAAAAAAAATAATAATAACTGTAAGATGAATTAACTAATAAACTAAACAAAACTACTCATATACATTGAAAATTTCAACAAAATATTATTCGTTTATATAAATTTCTGAATATTTTATAGCTAATTGTTACAAAATTAATATAAATAACAAAAAATACTGATAGAATTGAATGCTTTTGAGAATTGTGTATAATTTTTACAATTCTCTGTTATTACTATTAAAGTGTTTGAGAATTTTAATTCTAAGTTCTGAATCATCAACGATATGCAGAAATTATTATTAAAATTCGCAAAAAATGGTCAATACGATGGTTGAGACCTTTACTTTGTGGTAATCCATATTAAATTCAGAATAAAACACTACTATGTTTTATTCTGAGTATAATAACGGTATAATTTTGTTGATTTTTATAACATTTTACCTGATTTTTATAATATCCGATTTTTTTATAAATAAACCTTAGAGATTGATAAAATCTTGCTGCTATTTTCAATTGTTCTATTTGAATAATAATTTCTATTTCTTTAAATAATAGTATTAGTTCCAGTTCTAGTAATAGTTTCTATAGTATTAATAAAATCCAGAAGGAGCTAATTTATGATAATTGGAGACTAACGACACATAGATTTTAAGCGACGTTTCTCAAATTAGGAATTTTGATCGAGTTTTGATCCAGATGGAGCTAATTTTGATAATTGGAAATTAACGACAAGTAGAGTTTGAGACGTTTCTCAAATTCGAAATTTTGATCGATTTTAACTACATATTTGTTTTTTAAATTTCATACTTTGAGTGATCTTGGAAACCGCAGGAGCTGCGGATTTAAGAGTAGACTTTTTCGATTCTAGAAGGTCCCATTAGTGCTATAAAAACAATAAAATTCAGATGGGGTTAACTTTGATAATTGGAGACTAACTGCAAATATATTGGAGGGACGTTTCTCAAAATAAAAATGTTGATTGATTTTTACTATTTTTTTGAAGTTCAAACTTTGAGGGCAGATATCTGAAGACCGCTGGGGCTACGGACGTAAAAGTAAACTTTTTGGACTCTGGAGGGTCCCTTTAGTAAAAATATGTGCTACAAATTGCTTGAAAAATTTGTAAAAATCACGATTTTAGTTTTAGTCCATTTGATTGTAAAATCGTAACTTTACGTTTTCTGCGCTGGCTAATTAAACATGTGTCTTGTTAGATCATTTTTCTAGATTTTTCGTTGAAAAATATAAAATTATAGTAAATTAGAGATCATTAGTTATTTTAGCATAGGGTTTTTTATAAAATATACAAGATATTTAAAAAAAATCCCTCAAACAAACTTCCAATGTAACTACTAATACACGTAAACACGTAACTACTATGTATTCAATTATCGATAAATGAAATCTGACATTGCTCAATATTACACAAAAAATATATATTTTATATGGCATATTATATTAAATTGCTCATGATAAGGTTGGAGATATTAACAATCGAGGGCCTAAATGAAAAAAAAAATCTCTTCAAACATCGACAAATTAAATTTAATAATAATCTTTATTTCGCCTCATATGTAGAGACAGATAGATTAAATTAAAGACAAATTTAAAGATTAAAGACAAATTAAATTTGATATTGCTCAATATTACCCAAAATAGATATTTTACATGGCATATTACAATAAATTGCTCATGATAAGGTTGGTGATCTCAACAATCGAAGGCTTAGGTAAAACACAAAAAAAATCTCTAATTAATTACCAACATTAGCAATCGCTGGATTGCGGATCCGATCAGCCAATTGATTATTCCCGCAGCTGGTGAACAAACCTCGTGTACACCACACCACATACATGTGATTTATCGATTGTTTAATTGAGCCGTACCGGTATGCAAAGTTGCAGCCTTAAAAATGCATGTAACATTTAATTCCGTATTATTATATGTGCGCGATAAGATCGCGGCGAGGGGAAAAATTATAACTATCTAATAATTATTCTATGCAAATCGGCCGGGTTTTATTATGTAGATGCCCTTATCTGACACTGCGTATTTATATTTTAATAAGAAATTCAAATCCAGCGGATCTTTGACATTTTATCGGGTTCAGGTCAGGTCCGTGTGCGGCAAGTGAACGGTGTTAATTCGGAATTTAAAGCGTATGTAAATCGCTGCATAATTTCAAATGTACTCTACAAGGAGTGATTCGTATTGTAATAAATAATTACTTTGTTGATCGTTGTGATAAATATATTTCATCACGTATATTTGGTTTATACTATACCCGGTTCGCAGAACATATATAGTAATAACCCCACACACTTTTACGCGCGTTGTTTGAATAGCAGCTTGCTTAAAATATTTACGAATATCTTGCAGAATTTCTTTATGAAGTTCTATACATAAAACTATACACACTAATAGAACACATTCAGCAAATGGTGGAAATAAGATAATAAGTAAAATAAAAGTTATATATTTTCATATAAAATATGATTTCGTTACTGAGCATGTACTAATGTATATGCTCTTTATAGTTCTGGCCTTTTCCCTTGTAGTGGTAAGAGGATTTTATTTTTGAAATAAAATCGAAACCGGCCAAAAACACTGTTTTTTTACGACAGTGCGTGTAGTACGTAAGATCCTAATACCTGTGCATAAAATAAGTTCTACGCGCAATTCATTCACTCGCCAATTAAAAAATTGCATCTTGCATGGATGTATTTTACATCAAATTTTAACTGTTTTTCATAACAGGTGTCGTAGAAAAAACTTTGTACCATTAATTTTCGTAAAGTAGTGCTTTACGAACTTTTTTTTAAAATTTATTTATTTATTTATTTATTTATTTATTTTAATTAAGTAAGTACAAACCTCCATGTACTCCTTCTTATGATAAATTACCTAAATATGAGAATCATCTAATAAAATAATGATGTATGTAAATTTTTCAATTATTTCCACAAAAATTTCAATTATTCTTTCATAATTGCAATGTTTGCTGTCAAAAATTTCAATTATTGTAAGGAAATATAAATATTAACCCCAAACTTTTAATTGTTCTGTAGAAATGTTATTATTCCTGTTCAAATTTTAATGGCTTTGTCAAAATTTTAATGATTTCTGGCATAATATCATTGCATTCGGTCAAATTTTTAATAATTTTTGTCAAAATATCACAAAGTTCTGACTGATTTCATTGACTAATTAATTGACCCTTTTGATTTCTGAGGTTTCATTTATTTATACTAAATTATGGATTTACCTGTGAAAATAAAAATGTTTCCTACCAAAATTTCAATTAGTGTTCTAATCATAACATAACATATGTTGAAATGTTTCGTGTTTCCTGTTCAAATTCTAATTATTTTGTCAAAATTTTAATGATTTTTGGCATAATATCATTGCGTACGATCAATACTACAAATTTCAGACGAGTATAAATGAAACATTTATACTAAAATATTAATTACCTGTGAAAATAAAAATGTTTCCTACCAAAATTTCAATTAGTGTCATGATTCCAATTATTTTTTTAATATTTCATTGATTTATTACCAATTTTCCCATTTTTTTTCGTTGTTCGTAATTTCATGTATTCAAAATTCAAGGGTAAATATCAATATTACCGTAACATTTGTAACTCTTCTGTTGAAATGTTTCCTGTTTTCTATTCAAATTTAAATTATAATGTCAAAATTTGTGTCAAAATATTAGTAATTTCGACCACAATTTTAATTTTTCCTGCCAAAATATCAATGATTTCTGTTAAAATCACGATTTATCAAGATTTCTACCAAGATTTCAATTATTTCTACTAAAACATCAATTATTCTGTAAAGTTTTTAATGATTTCTGTCAAAATATCAATGATTTATGTCAAATTTTCAACTAATTTTTCATAATTGCTATGTTTGCTGTGAAAATTTCAATTTACTGTGGAAATATCAATACTACCATCAATCTTTTAAATGTTCTGTCGAAATTTCATAGTTTTCTGTTCAGTTTTCAATCATTGTGTCCAAGTTTAATGGTTTCTGTCAAAATATTAGTGATTTCAACCATGTTTTGAAATACTTCTACTAAAATATCAAATATTCTGTCGAAAGAGAAATGCTACGATTTCTGAGAGTTTCAATTATTTTTATTAAAATTTCAATATACTTTCATAAATGCAATGTAAAATTTATGTATAGTCTGTATTTTCTGAAATATCTCAATGTTCTCAAAATTCTTGTAACGACAGTCTAAATTTCGTAATAAATATAATATCTTCTTAAAAATACTCTAAAGTTTATAGTAAATATAAGATCTTCTAAAAAATAACTCTAAATTTTGTAATAATTTGTAGGTTTTTTTAAAATATTTACGAATATCTTGCAGAATTTCGTAATAAAGTTCTGTATTTTCTGAAAAATAAGCGATTGGATTGTTGTGGATGATTGAAGTGCTAGATTTTCTCATTTCTCAATGTTATTAAAATTTTGGTAATGATATTCTAACTTTCGTAATAAATATAAGAATTTCATACTAAAACTATAAATTTTGTAACAACTTTTAGCTAAGTCTAAATGTATTAAAACTTTCTTATCGAAATTCTGTATTTGTAACTAATATTTGATTGTAACAAAGGCAGGGTGATGAAAGCAAAATTCTTGACCTAAAATGACAAATGTGAAGGTGATAAAAGTAACGTTCTTGAAATTTTAAAGAATTTCTTAATTATATTCCAAATTTACCGTAAAACTAAATGATTTTTTTTGTAAAATACTTACTTCAAAACTAAAATTATTCTCAGTGTTCTCAATATTCTGAAATTTCGTAATGATATTATTCCAAATTTACCGTAAAAAATATAGGATTTTGTTATTAAAATTCTAAATTCTGAGCTAAAGGTAGTATATGTTTGAAAAGCGCTAGATTTCTTCAGTAATATTTGATTTTATTGTAAAATTGCCGCATTGCTGAATTAATTTTTGTTTTTTTATAGATTTTCGTAATTGAATTGTAAACTTCGAAAATTAAATTTTTGCAGGAGACACATAATTGAATTTATGTTGAACATTTCACTTATTTGAACTGTGTTCCTTTTCTAAAATACTCTATCACAACTATGAAATATTTGTCTTCCTCAATCATAAAATATTGGTCTATAAACGTTGAGAGAAATAATTAATTAAAAATGCTAAGGATCATTAAAACGTTTACAGTAATCTTTGTAATTTTCGCAGTAATCATCGAAAATTTGACAGAAACAATACAAGTTTGGTGTTTGTTTTCTAATAAAACAACGACAGGTTGGCGCACCTGTTTCTCACACCAAGGGTTGTAGGTTCGAACCCCGTGAATCTTTAAGCGATTACATTTCTCTAACACCGCTCGTTTGAAGGGTAATTGAAGCAGGCGATCTCGTGTACTGTGTTTGTGCGTGCATGTTGATGATCTCGATAAAGTTGAAGCGAAATCCATAAAGGCATAATTTACGAATGTGATGGATCGCTCATTGGCGGCGTTAATTGGTTGTAGCAGTAACACAAGTAATTAAAAATGTAATATCGTCTCTTTCTAAAATGAATTACAGATCTTTGGTCATTCGGCCCTTCCTAATTGATTATTACGATTTGAATTTACATCTCGAATTAATCCATAGCAATTTCATCATGATCTAGCATTAGCCAGCAGTCAGTAAATGATTTATCCGCGCAGTGATTGCGTTATTTAATTACAAGGAGTAAACACAATATTTATCCCAATGATCGAGTCCTAATGACTACGTGACGGCGCCACCGCAATTATTATAAACAATTTTTACACGCGTTATGCAACGTCTGAGCACCGCTGTATTTTTTCAATCATCAATCACACTCTGCTCGGCGTTAATTATGTAATCACATCGCGCCCGGCCGCGAGGTGGAATTATTTTAAATTCCACATAAAAGTCAGTTAGCATTTCCATAATTCCAAGCGTAACAAATTATAACATCCGTGTTCCGGGATGACGCGCTGTAATCACGAATAAGGGGCAAGGACAAACATAATTTCGCGGCGATACGTATTTGTAAATTTGCCATTTTTATCAGAGGATAAAAAAAACAACGAGTTCTCACTTGGCCGCCTCCCGGCCCCCGGGCCCCCTTACACACCCACGCAGACACAAAAAACACACAGCCTTGCGTGATTAATGAGGCTCAATGCGCCGAAGGAGGGCGGGGGCGGAAATGTAACGTAAGAATCCTCGTTTAATTCGGAATGAAAAGTTTATGGTTCCATAAATTCCTACAGTGGGGAATAAATTGCACGATCTATTAATGGTGTTATTGCGCAATATTAAAGTATTATACTGTAAAGTGAAATATCGGCGTGAAATTGAACATACTCCACAATTATCGCTTTGTGTGTATATTGTAGGTAAATGACAGTAATCGGATTTGTCGCCATAAAGTCCACTGCAGTTCAGCGCTAAATATTGCGCAATAGGTGCATCGATGTTGTAACGATTTTTTTATAAGGTACTGAAAGTCATTCGATCATAATTAATAACGTTAAGTGCAGGAAAAACTTGCTTGTAATCTTCGATTGTATGGAAAATTATAATTGGAAAGAATTACGCAGCGCTTACAATAAAATCGTTCGATTGTGTGAAATGTTAGGAATGCTTTGCAAATAATTACTAATAATATTAGTACTACGTACAATAATAGCTCATAATTTAAATAATTTCTACAAATATTAATACTATTATAAAAATTATGCAAAAATTAGTTATTATTCAACTAATTACTGAAAATAAGTACTAACTGAAAGCTGAAAGACTGAAGAAGGGCTGAAAGACGAAAATCGATAGCCCATTTCATATAGCATATCATAAACTTCATTAATACCATACCCGTGATGTAACAAAAAAAATGTAAAAAGCTATATTGAATAAATGTTCTTACTACTAGTAAGTACTAACATCAACAATTACTTGTGAATTATTATAAACTAATCATAATATAATAGTTATAAACTGCATCCATGGTATCTAGATTACAAAATATAAAATATTTCAGTAATCCAAGCCATTTGTTTTACCATAATATGCATTACAATTCACTACAATTCGTACCATGAAAAGTTTTCCCTGAAAATTTCTAGATTTCTCTTTAGATTTCTACATTTAAGATAAAATTCTTAATTTCTCAATTCTAAGCAGTATTCGTCAGTAATCTAAACCAGCACCAAGTGCAGAGAAATTAAAAATTATATAAATATCCAAAACTCTGCAAGGTGTTTAAAACCAAAATATTACAATTTTTGATCCACTACTTAGGAAATATTCATTAAATACTATACAGGATGTTTCAAATTCAGTTTTATCCAAGGTGTTTAAAACAAAAATATCACAATTTTTGATCTACTACTTAAGAAATGTACATTGAATACTATGCATAGCATTGAATGAAAATTGCTATAGTAGGAGATCAAAAATTATATAAAAATGCAAAATTCCATGATAATCTCTAATGCCACAAAACGAAAATTACACGAAACTCCATGAATCCGATATTCTGTGCAAAAATCATAACATGTGAATGACAATTATTCCAAAATTACATAACTTTTCTTGCTTGTAAATCAAAGATCTTACAAAGATTCTAAATTCGAATTTCTGAATCTAAAACTTCACAACAATACAAATAAATTGTTAATTATTTAAATATACGAAATTCGGTAACAATTATAAAATATTCTAAAAATAACTTCATCGTAAATCAAAGATCGTACAAAGATTCTAAATTTCAATTTCTGAATCTAAAGCAGCACAAAAATACAAATAAATTGATATTTATTTAAATATTCGAAATTCGATAACAATTCAAAAGGATATTAAACTAATCCAGCATAAAAGTGCAGACAAATTTAAAATTATATAGTTTTTGAGACATTCTGTAAACTGTTTAATGAAAATTTCTTAAGAAGTGGAATGTGTGAAAGTAAAAATGTGTAAAACTGCCATATTCCATGATAATATCTAATGATATTAATAGATGAAAATCCACCAATAAAAAATTTAGTAAAAATTTCGTAACATTAAACTTCATTTAAATCAAAGATCTTACAAAGATTTTAAATACCAATTTCTGTATTTAAACCAGTACAAAAATCCAAATAATTAATAAGTACATCAAATGAAAAATATCAAATATTTCTACGATAATTTTAATTTGTCTGTCAAAAGTGTAATAACTAATAACATTCTAAAATGAAATTGAAAATGTATGAAGACGTAACACCAAATTAAAGGCCATAATGAAAGTCCGAAAGTACAAATCGTGGACTTTCGCTTTCATTGGTGCTCAATTTTCATAAATGATAAATTTTGTTCTTATACATTGTATACTGATACGGTTGATGGATCGATCTCAGACTATTGTAGCTTATTACTTTAAACGTTAAATCGAGATAACATATCTCAGCAAAAAAATTAGAGAAAAGTTGGTTTTAATCTTTGAAGTTGATGGAGGTAGTTAGATGCTTTACTTCCTGTATCTGCCTTTTTTGTTCGTCTTTTATTTATTTATTTATATATTTATTTTTATTGTGGCTTGTGCCTTTGGTATTTTTCCTAAATTTGCCGCCCCTGGATTTTGCCGCCCTGGGCTATAGCCCTCATAGCCCCCCCCCCCTAAAATCCGCTACTGCCGTAGGTTTATTTAATCTGTTATAAAAGGTACACATTGTGATGACTTATACAATACACCTTTTAAGAAAGGAAGGAACAATAGACAAATGTTGTATAATTACTAATAATACTACAGTAATAATTCAGCAATAAATTAATATGTTTTTTTTATGTTTCAGCTTTACAGTTTTTGGTAAGCAAATTTTACATAATAACTTAAAGAACATTAATTACCCTGTATATGTACACATATACATCTTCCAAATGTTATACCTACTTCGATTACGATTACCTATATTAAAATTATTACAATTTTTTTTATGAAAACAATTGCATAAGCAATCGATTAAATCAGTTAAATAGAAAATTCTGTAAATCAACGAACTTTTTATTTCGAACTAGAAACCTTACAAACTTGTAAAAAAAGTAAAAACTATGTAAACTTAGTAAACCGTATTAACTAAGTTTAAGGTTTTATCCAAAAATTACCAGTTATGTATTCAAGGTTGTTATATTATTATTAGGTACTGACTGGTAAAAAAATATTTTTTAATTTTTGTATTAGTTTATTAATAATAAAATAAAATAAAAATATTTTTCTACCAGTAAGTACCTAATAATAATATAACAACCTAAAAAGTATTTACTTTATAATATTAGTTATTATATGAGCCGTTCAATACCAGAATGGTGTAAGTCCATTTTCTTTTTTAATTCAGATTAGTTCAGAAGTGTATCAAAAATTTAAATTATTGTTTTATGCATAAATGTGTATTTACAAAATTAGAATGATTTTTATTCCACCACTTAGAAGCATAGTAGAAAACATCTTTCTTGACAATTTAGAAAACCTAATCATTAATAACACAAACCCTTTTAATGAATACATAACTACTTGGAAACGCTATATAGATAACATATTAATAATATGGCCAAAAAATAACAAACACACAATCACAGATTTACATTATTACATCAACACAAAGACGTCAATGTTACTTTAGAAATTGACCAAAATAACAATATTAATTTTTTAGATCTAACTTTATATAAAACAAATAACAAAATCGAATTCAATATTTATAGAAAACCTATACAAACAGACATCAATATCCCAGCAAACTATTTTCACCACAATACACACAAAACGCTGCCATACACACATGCATACACAGAACGCTAACAACACCTCTTAATGAACATAATAAACTAAATGAAATAAATACAATAAAACAAATTGCCCTAAATAATGGTTTCAATATAAACACAATAAACAAAATAATTAAAAAATCAACATACAATTATTTCCAAAAACTAAACAATATAAATAATAATACAATAATATCAAAAACACACACAGAAATCGATAGAAATACCAAATATTATAAATAATTCATATTTCAAGGAAACATAAGCAACAAAATTAACCAATCACTTAAACATTATAACATTAAAACGACTTTATCAACCAAACCCACAATCAAAACAATATTTATTTTATATTATAATTTATATTTAAACATTTTTGTAACAAACATAATTCTAATTTATTATTTCTTTCTTTTTCTGAACCCTCTTTTACCCTCTATGGGTGTCGAGGTGCAATTCTAATTTATATTTAACTTAATTTACGCATTCTTCATAGATATGCCTCCGAAGTTGTTTTTTTTTTAATAAACCGAAAGTAGTCAGGTGATAGAAATAAATAATAAAATAAAATTAAAATAAATACCAGTAAATACTTAATACAACAACATCATTGATCGTGGCAGTTTTTCCGAAAGAAATATTCAGTTTATATTATAAGTATAAGAATTCATATAAATATACATCCAAGAAATTTTTTGAGATTGCCCCTATAGTTTTCTCTGTATGTATTTTCCTTGTGGATAATAGAAGAGTATTTCGGAATTAGTCTTGCCTCAATATTTAAACAGAATAATGAAATCTACATAATAGTTGTTAAATAAGTAAATAATTTGTGGTACTTTTATACCTTTATAGTTGTACTTTTATGTAGTATTAAATTTTCCTACAATTTATGAAACCTTTATGAAATTTCATAAAATGTACTGAATTATTATCATTTTTACACAATATATCGAAAAACTTTTATAATTTTGACACTATTTATTAAATTTTTACAGATATGTTGAAATACTTGCAGAGTTTTTTGGAATTTTAAAATTCAGTTTCACGGAAATGCAAACAATTTTATACAAGGTATACTAATATATACTTATATACTACTATATGCTACTACTTATATATAAGGTATACTTTTATACCTTTATAGTTGTACTTTTATATAGTATTAAATTTTCCTACAATTTATGAAACGTTCATGAAATTTCATAAATATTTACTGAATTATTATCATTTTTACATATTAAATCGAAAACCAATATAATTTTGATCCTGTTTTTTAAATTTTTACACATATGTTAAAATACTTGAAGCGTTTTTTAGAATTTTGGAATTCAGTTTCACGGAAATGCAAACAATTTTACTGAATTATTATATTATTCATAGAATAATTTGATATTGTATGCCATTATAATAAATTTTGCAAGATATGCGAACCTTTATAGAATTTATCAGGAAGTGGCAAATATGTCTCCCAACGAGATATAGCACTAGACTATAGAATTTATTAAATGCTAATATCTTCGGTATGTTTTAGGATGTTTTAATAAAATTTATTAAACTTTTATACAAATTTTGAATTATTCATAAATAATTTCAATGAAACTACAAAAAATCACATGACATTTAACGAATTTCAATGATTTTTACACAAATCAAATTCATATCTGTTGAAAATACATAATTTTCAACACATTCCTTCATTCTAATTTTAGCACATTTTACAAAAAATTTACAATATTGTTTGTTCATTCTGAAATGGACTTTAACATTATTATTTTTACATGTTAATGTGTGACTTATGTGAACACAATAAATTTATTATTAATATTGTTCAGTTTATTTATTATTAATTGCAACATTTCACTAATGAGAATTTTTGTGGTCGTACATGTGAAAGCAATAAATTTGTTGTTATAATAAATGTATATTATGTATACATCTTGTTTTGTTTCATATATATATATTATCAGTTTCCTGACATGTGTTTCGGGTTTTCGGCCATTTTCAAATGATTCTATGTGTTACAATTTTATTTTATTCATGACACATTTGATTAATTGTTATTTTTGTTAACGTTATTTTATTATTAATTGCAACAAATTAACTAATGTGCATTTTTGAGGTCGTACCTACATGTGAAAACAATAAATTTATTATTAACATTGTTTACGTGATTTATTATTAATTGAAACAAATTAACTAATGTAAATTTTTGTGGTCGTACAAGTTAATCATTTTGTACTATGAATACCGCTCGTGTTACAAAGGCGCATTAAAAATGAAGAAGTCGACTGCCCACGCACGACATACTCAAATGTATGGTAATAAAACAAATATGCATGCTGCTTCTTATACTTGCAACAATAATAAATAACGAATTCCATTATTTATTTCTATTTCTTTCTGTTAATCATGAATATTACGATTTATTACAACATTTTACATGAAAAATATTTATATCAGTATATTTATTTAACAATTATGCCTATTTCATATGAAGGCTTTCTGGTACCATAGAGTAGTACAAATTATTTTAGCATACGTTCAATAAATATTTGCAATGAAATGGATAAAAATAGTTAATTAGAAATTAAACTAGGTAAACTCTTTAGGTTTACTTAAAATATGAATCTAATTAATTAACACTTTATGATTGAAGGAATAATTTAATTATTTTAATATATGAATTAGGTTGAATTATGTAGCACGCTTTGCGAACGATTTACAATATTGTTTATTTAATTCTGAAATGTATGGTCTGGCCAGTATTTCAGAAAATATATATTAATTTTGCTTTTCTTATGTACGGTTGTAGTTACGATTTTTGTAACTTTTGTATTATTTTTCCTTTTTACTACTTTTTAAGCGGCTCTTCATGACTACATCTTCAGATGCTTCCAACTGCACATGCATTTATATTGGTTATCTTTTTACCCAGCCGAGGCAAAATAAGTGACGCAAAACACGAATCCCATTACCAAACTTTGATGCTGCGCAAGGTACAAGTTCAAGGAGCGGTTTCCTGCCTCTCAGTTCACCACCCTCGCAATATTCTGCAGATATCAAATTCCTGCAGGACGAAATCGCGATGTCCTTGTTCGAGAATAACTTTTAATTAATTTCGACTAGCAGGTAACCGACGATCACAATCTGACTCGTCCCACCTGATAAACCGAATAAGTTAATAAAATATTGGTATCAGCAAGGATGGTGACCAATAATTTAAGGGGAAACTATAAGTCGCTGTAATTTATGTTGTCAGTCAAAACCAGTTCATTTTTGTTAAAATTCGGTACAAAAGAGTCCAGAAATATACAAGGGGCAATATCCCATATACAGTGTGTCCCAAAAGTAAAGAATAAATTAATTAAGTGTAAGTTGTTATCCATAAATTACTAGTTATATACAGTGCGCGCCTAAAGTATGGAATAAATTCAGTAAAAGCGAAATAAAAAAAATGAAAAAAAAACTTCAACACGTCGATTTTCTTTGATAAAAATACACGACAGTCGATTTTCAACCATCATTTGTTTTTGAGTAATGACGTCCATTGTTTTTATTTAATGACAACCCTCTATTTTTTTCCTTGATTTTGAGAGATCTTTTTTTTGTCGAAGTGACATTATAAAAATGTTGCCATGTTACATAAGAAATTTGTTGAGTAAATGACAATTGAAAGTGAAAAACGGTAAATCATGAAAAATAAGGTAAAAGCGTCATCAGATTTAGTTTTTCAAAGTGCTTGAGGATGAATCAAACAATAACCCCAAACAAAATTTGATATATTTATGTCTCTTAAATATTCCTTTATTCTTAATTTCTGCCGGTTTCTCCGTGGATTTTGTACCACAATCGTTGCAGATTATTGTATATATTCCATTTTTATGTGGTATTTTGTATAATACTAATACCATGGTAACAATAACCACTGGTTTACCATTACTTACTATTGCTTAGTAGTTTGGTATATTTAAAAAATCATAAAATTAGTTTAAATCTCTTTATTATATTTTAATGAAAACACAACAAAATGTGTTTTATTCTGTGTTCAAATGAAGCAATATATAAATTATAATACTGTTTTGTTTGTTAAAAATCATAATACCACAAAAAAAATTGGAAATTACCATTAAAAATAAATGTTTCTACATTAAAATCGTATATTATTGCAGAAACGAGTCAACTGCAATATTTTCAATATTTTTTTTACAATTAAGGGAGAAATATTATAATTTAATTACAGGTAGAATAATCTTCTGAAAGATGTTAACTAATACTACACACTTTTCAGGCGAAAAATGTTTAAATATCAAAGATATACTGTTTTGCTTGTTTCCCAACAATTTGAAAAGGTGCACTTGACCAGTTGAGCTGAAATAAACGATTCAATTGGACACTTGTTATTCCAACATTCTTAATACGTTATTTTGTCCACAAAGCTAGAGAGCTATGATTTTTCATTAATATTGTGAAAATTTCAACTTCAACTTTATGAAAATAGTTTTCTCTTATAACTCCTATTTTCAAAGTATGTTATTCAATTCAAGTTATTGAATATTATTATATTATATTAGGTTTTCGAATTATTGTCTAAATATGATAATACTTCAGTAAATTTTATAAAATTTCATTTCAAAATTTCAGGAATTCATAAATTCTGGGAAAATTTGAGCCTGTCATAGATTATCTTGAACATTTATTAAAATAGTTTTCAATTATCTCTCCTTCTCGTATTTTCAAATTGATATTCAATTCAAGTTTCATAGAACATCTTTCATTTATACTTATTTTGTGCAAGAATTATGTGAAAATTATAGGAATTACATGAGACTTTAATACATTTTCGAAAAAAAATTCATATGAATTCAATATAATGAATACTTTTGGGACTAGGTACATTTTGATGGAACTTATAATTCACTGAGTTAGCAATTGAACACTTGTTATTCTGACATTCTTATTACGTTATTTTGTCCACAAAGCTAGAGAGCTATTATTTTTCATAAATATTGTATGAACTTTTATGGAAAAAGTTTTCTCTTATAACTCCAATTTTCTAATTATGTTATTCAATTCAACTTTTTGAATAATATTATATTAGTTTTTCGAATTATTGTCTAAAACTGATAATAATTCAGTAAATTTTATAGAATTTCATTTCAAAATTTCAGGAATTAATAAATTCTGGAAAAATTTGATCCCTTTCATAGATTATCTTGAACTTTTATTAAACGAGTTTTCAATTATCTCTGCTTCTCGTATTTTCAAATTGTTATTCAATTCAAGTTTCATAGAATATCCTTCATTTATACTTATTTTGTGCAATAATTGTGTGAAAATTATAGCAATTTCATGAGACTTTAATACATTTTCGAAAAAAATCATTTGCATTAAATATCATTAATACGTACATTATTGTTGGAACTTATAATTCACTGAGTTTGAAATTTGGCACTTGTTAATCTGACATTTTTATTACGTTATTTTGTCCACAATGCTAGAGAGCTATGATTTTTCATTAATATTGTATGAAGTTTTATGAAAATAGTTTTCTCTTATAACTCCTATTTTCAAATTATGCTATTCAATTCAACTTATTGAATAATATTATATTTGTTTTTAGAATTATTGTCTTAAACTGATAATAATAACGTAAATTTTATAGAATATCATTTCAAAATTTCAGGAATTCATAAATTCTGGGAAAATTTTATCTCTTTCGTAGATTATCTTGAACTTTTATTAAAATAGTTTTCAATTATCTCTCCTTCTCGTATTTTCAAATTGTTATTCAATTCAAGTTTCATAGAACATCTTTCATTTATACTTACTTTGTGCAAAAATTGTGTGAAAATTATAGTAATATCATGAAATTTTAATACATTAAAAAAAATCATTTCAATTAAATATAATTAATACTTTCAGGACTACGTACATTATTGATGGAACTTATGATTCACTGAGTTTGCAATTGTACACTTGTCATTCTGACATTCTTATTACGTTATTTTGTCCACAGAGCTAGAGAGCTATGATTTTTCATTAATATTGTATGAACTTTTATGAAAATACTTTTCTCTTATAACTCCTAATTTCAAATTATGTTATTCAATTCAACTTATTGAATAATATTATATTAGTTTTTCGAATTATTGTCTAAAAATGATAATAATTCAGTAAATTTTATAGATTTTCATTTCAAAATTTTAGGAATTGATAAATTCTGGGAAAATTTTATCTCTTTCATAGATTATCTTGAACATTTATTAAAATAGTTTTCAATTATCTCTCCTTCTCGTATTTTCAAATTGTTATTCAATTCAAGTTTCATAGTATATCTTTCATTTATACTTATTTTGTGCAAGAATTGTGTGAAAATTATAGTAATTTCATGACACTTTAATACATTTTACAAAAAAATTCATTTCGATTAAATATAATTAATACTTTCAGGACTAGGTACATTAGTGATGGAACTTATAATTCACTGAGTTTGAAATTGGACACTTGTTATTCTGACATTCTTATTACGTTATTTTGTCCATAAAGCTAGAGAGCTATGATTTTTCATTAATATTGTGTGAACTTTTATGAAAATAGTTTTCTCTTATAACTCCTATTATCAAATTATGTTATTCAAATGAAGTTATTGAATATTATTATATTAGGTTTTCGAGTTATTGTCTACATATGATAATAATTCAGTAAATTTTGTAGAATTTCATTTAAAAATTTTAGGAGCCTTTCATAAATTCTGGGAAAATTTGATCTCTTTCATAGATTATCTTGCACTTTTGTTAAAAGAGTTTTCAATTATCTCTCCTCGTATTTTTAAATTGTTATTCAATTCAAGTTTCATAGAACATCTTTCATTTACAGAACATAAATATTGTACGAGAAAACACCCACTTTCGGTTGTTGATTATTTATTCAATAGCTTTTGAACTGTAGTGTTAATTTAAAAATGTGTATTTCAATTTTTTTTCGAATATCTTGAGTAATAAAATACTAAAAAAGAAAGGAAAATCGTGGAGTAAGGCTAGACAGATAGCAATTAATAAGAATGAATGGAAGGAGTTTACCAAGAAATAGTAAAATGCAATTTCTTTGTACCCCACTCCCATTTGGGTATATCAGGGGTATATCCAGGGTATATCTTGAGTTGTTTTTTATTTATCGTGTTCACAGAAAAATTGTCACATCCTACATGCACAAATAATGGAGAATTTTAATTTCAAATTTTTATTCAATCATCACATTTTTGGGCCGTTTTGGATTTATTGTGTAAATTGAAAAGTTATCACATCCTTCATGCACAAATAACGGAGAATAAAACCAGATAATTTTCTACATTTATACTTGCAAATAATGTCGTCGCACTCAAGTTAATCTGGTCTCGATTAGGTACCTATAATATATATATATATATATATATATATATATATATATATATATATTTTAACTTTTGGATTGGGTTTTGAGAGTAATTATATATTTCTAGATAATTCACTGCCACATATAATTGACATATTTCTTTGCCTTATGCATATTAGTTATTATTTATTACCTACATATATTATTATTGTTTATAATGTATAATATTAAATGTTTGCGGCTGAAAATTGTGGGAAATGGGAAATGTATCGTATGTATAATAACATGAAAATTAATAGACTCAGTAAACCACCATTAACAAATGAGTCAAAGCACGCTTTCACTACACCACAATGGCCATAGCAATGCACGTCTATTTAGTTATGCACCTTAACCCACATGCATATTTGGACGTCATTCAAGGACCAGATTTTTGAATGAGGTTTTCCGCCCGGATTGTGCACAAAAAAAGGCGTCGAGGGCCATTATCTTCTCTGTTTGTATCTCCGCACTGACCACTGGTACGCATTGTGAAATTTTTGAGCTCAACCTTACGCCCGAGCACAAAGGGCTATTTATTCATAGCACAGATCATTGATAATAAGCACCTATTTCCGGTGGACAGAAAACGGAGATGAATTACGAATGTGAATACACAGGAACATCTTGATTCAAACTAGATAACAGTAATAAATAATAATAATAAGGACTGAATGAAAGATCACTGCAATTTCTGTAATGATGGTAATGGTTGTACTTAATAATAATAACTACCTGAATATTCATAACAATTTATTTATTTACTTATTTATTCCTTTGAATATCTACCTTTCGGGGTAAAGCATACATTATTAATTCATAACAATTGTTTTTAATTGTGGTGATACTTAATCGTATAATAAGGTTAGATCATAGTTACAACAAACAATAATAATATAATAACTGCAATTTTGTTAATTCTGGAATTGCAGGATAATCTTGATTAAAATAAAATAACGTAATATACGTATTTAAATTTCTTCTCATTCTCAAGAAGGGTTTTAAATCAGTTCGGCTATTCCCAAGGTGAGCGCAACCGTTTGAAGCGCAGTGTCTCGGACGAGAAGAGGCGTAATCATTAAGGGCCGAAGTTATTAAAGGATTGCAATTAAGGGCACTTAACGATCCGCACTCGAACGATCCACGAAATATTAAAAACCCATTTCGACCCCCTGAGTCCGCCCTTGGGCATACGCCGGGGGGTTCCCGTGAAAAATTTCGCGATGACACGCAAGTGAGAGAAAACGCGTGTGCGTCATCCGGGAGAGGTAACGAATGCACGGCACAGAGAGGAGGAAAAAAAAACTGCTCCGTGATCCTTACAAAAAGAGCGTGTACTTCTGCCATGTGATTTATGGCCGCGTTCGTATGCACGACGGTTTTAAGGTGGAGTTTACCTTGCCGCAGCATCCGTGCAGCTGTGTGCCCAGGTGTGTGCTCCCTTTACACCCTAAAAATAAGGACAATGCGTGGAAACAAGTTTTGATGCGGGGCCGTCGTGCGTACTTAGATGAATGTGTTTACCTTCAAGGACAGGAGGACCTCGTGCTCCAGCCGAGAAGCTCAATCAGGTCCTACGAAGATTTGCATCGCAATGCTTTTTATAGCCAATAAACAGCCTATAATTAATTCCAAAGAAATTTGAATGCATAATGGGCCCAATAAAAAACTCCACATTATTTTATACAGAGAACATAGGTACTTAATAAGTTTACACAGATCTATTGCCAATACTGCTTACGTTTTCCAGCTGGAGATATTCGCCACATTTGAACATCCTTTCTTTATTGGATTGATGAGGCAGTTACTTCTTGAAACTTCATAGTAGAAATTTGTAAATTAGCCACTAGGTTCTTTGCGTTTCCGACGTTTTCTTTGGGGAGGGCCACCAGGAGTTTTTCCTGGAGTTTGGAGAAAATAAATAACCATACAATTTTTTTTACACTTAAACTTTATTTGACATAAGCCACTATGATACTATTTTTGTAAACAAGTAAATTAACATCGGCGTATTAAACGTTTTAAACTGATCTATCACTAATTCGATAGTTTTTATATTATCAGCCCAATAAATAAACAAAGCAATGAATCTGATCTCGACTAAATCCACAGTTTTTATATTATCTTGCCCAATATATAAAAAAAATCAATGAATCTAATCTCTCCTGCGACATGCTGTTCCTTAATTTTTATTTTACTTAAACCATCTTAGACAATTAACGCTCACAATAATGCTTGAATATTTTAAAGAAATTATTGTATATTTTAAATAGCTCAGAATCAATTAGCCAAGTAATCCAATCTTTTATATTACCCAAATTTCTTCGATTAGGTATGCATTCATCACATTTAGTACGGCTGAATTTTGCCATTAGTTCATCTCTATTTATTCAAACTGTTTCTCAAGTAAAGTTAGATCAATGTTGCAATTTATATTCAGTAGTTCACCTATACACTCAATTATCTGAGTCGTTCCTTGACGAAAACGTCCATAATTTCCGCAAATAAGAGAATCTAAAAATGTGTACAAGGCATTTATTTTACTATCACCTTTTTTGTTTTAAATTATGTGTTGATTTTTCCAGTTTTCGTCTATTTGACGGGAAACTTTTCGCCGTATTATTCCCGGAATTGTGATATACTGTTTTACGCATATTCACTCGACTTCGTTATAAATTTTGTTTTAAAAACTCGTATCACTTATCAATGATTGTAAACTTGATTTTAAATTTCGGACACCGTTTAGTACAAGTAATAGGTTTTACATCTGAAATGCTTTGCTTACTTTAAGGATCATTGTTAAAATAGGAGTGACAATAATAATAATAATAATATTTATTTGGTGCTAATAACAAAGTTTTACACGAGTCAAAATAGAAATATGATCTATAGGATACAAATACAATACTTAAACTATGACACATTAAAAATTGGGTAAACACATAAAAACAACTATATAAATAAGACGCTCTCAGGCATATTAAATACGTCTATCACTGTTCATGAAATCACCAAGAGAGTAAAAGGCGTTGGTAGCCTTTGGCGTTGGTAGCCAAATAGTTTTTGATGAACATTTTGAACTTTTCTGTTGGATAATTTCTGATGCCCCTCGGAAGTTTGTTAAAAAAACTTTAAAACTTATTAATATGTAAACATACTATGAAATCGAACTATTTAAGCTGATGTAGTAAACCTTTGCCTTTTATTTTAACATTTGAGTATTTGGAGGTCTCATTTGCTGCCTCAGCCCTACAAGCTCATCTCTTTGTTAATAATGATTGTGATGTAGTGAACTATTAATGCTTTTAGCTATTTTTTTCCAAAACTGCAGGTCTTACACAACTACCTTCAAGAAAATAATATACAAACTGAATAATGCTAAAAAAATCAATTTGTTGTCTCCGTGAAAGTTACAAGAATCAACTAAGGTTAAGTTTAAACAATGAGCATAGCAATGACCGTACGTTATGAATAATGCTAAAAAAATCAATTTGTTGTCTCAGTGACAGTTACAATAATCAACCAGGATTAAGTTTATACAATGAGCATAGCAACGAACGTACATTATGTTAAGATTTTTTTGCATATTTATCTCGATTGTGCGCCAGAAAGATTTTCAGGCAGTGGAGGCCCCTTGAAAGCAGACAGCTAATACCTTTTCCCAATCTAATTTAAAATAGTCTATCTAATTTTCTAATAACTATCTAGTAATCTAATTTACCTTAATGGAATCACCTACAACAATCTAAATAGTCCAGTCAAATTAGACTTTTAGAAGCCCCTTGAAACCAAGACCTTTTTCCAATCTAATTTAAAATAGTCTATCTAATTTTTTAGTCACTATCTAGTAATCTAATTTACTTTGATGGAATTACCTACAAGAATCTAAATAGTCCAGTCAAATTAGACTTTTTGGAAATAAATGATATAGTTTTGAAATTTTATATACATTCTCCTGTTCTACTCTAGAATCGAATATAAATCGAGTTTCCCCTGCCCTGCTGGGGGCTTTATCCCTTGATATTGACAAAATAACCCCCAAACGGCGAACTTGTGTTATTTTTTGCCTATTATCTCGTATAAGGTATACTGCTTGAATTTTTTTATATCGGGTAAAGTTGATGGGAACACAATTTTGCACTCTGGTCTTAGTCTTTAGTCTAGTAGTATATTTAGTTTCTTAGTCTCTTGTCTAGTCTTAGTCTTAATCGCACTCTTAGTCTTTGGGGAATTTATTGTTGAAAATATTCTATAAACATTGTTGTCGCCATTAAACGAGTAGAACGATTCTCACACCACAGTAAAAAAATAATAAGTGTGGTTCTAAATAAGTATAATCTTTCTATATTTTGGTGTAGTAGGCGTTGAAATGAGCGACGAAGACAAAATTTATCATTTAATTTTGAGATTTTAAGATAATTACATGAAGAACTCTCATAATACCACAGTAAAAAACAAATAAGTGTGGTTCTAAATAAGTAGAATTTTTCAATGTTTAACAACTATTCTTGCTAAATTATTTTTAGTTACTATTTTGGTACTTATTCAGGGTTAAAATTAGATAATATTTTTTTCTTCGTCATCATTTCAACGCCTACTACAAGAAAATGTTCCAAATGTATTAACAAGCCTTTTTCTGAATAAAAACATGAGAAACTGCTAATGCTAAACATGAGAAACTGCTGGAAATTCTATCTAATACAGGGTGTACTTTTTTTTCTGGCCATATAAAAAAATAAAGTTGATAATGGTTTCTTCGAAACGTAACGTTGTACTGAAGATTTGTAAACGTTATCTTGTAGAGCTAAAAATGTGGCAATGAGAAAGTGGCTTTTGTTTTTTTATACCCTTTGACATAACTTCAGAAAAAAATAAAAACAAAATCGCAAGATTTCAGATTTTGTCGAATATCTCCGGAAGTAAGTGTAAATTTCTGATTTTCTCAACTATTGACCACTAAATTGCGCAACTTTTTTTGTTATTTTACCACATTTGTAACTACGGTTTCCGAGATCCCCATGCTGTTCTTCCTTATCTTGGACACCCTGTATATTTTGAGATCTATCTAGATTTCGCAACAATGATCAATATTTCTGGAGAGTTTTCAATAAGTCCAAATATTTCCTAATAAATAATTATATTAAAAACTCTACTTTTTGAACTTTTGAAGTATTTTTGCAAAAATAATGTGACTGTAAAGAAAATAAAAAACTCTAAAAAATTTTAAAAAAATGCCATTTTTAAAAAATGCCAATGATGTCATAAGTCAAAATTTACTGATGTCACAATTTTTTTAAATGAGTCAGAAATTGCGGAATAAATAACAAAAATCGACCTGTTTGATTTATTTTTATTTTTTGGAACTATCTCAGCAGGAGCGCTTTTGTTCCATATGTAAAAGAGACCTTGTATATTGATCGTAGTAGTATGTCCTAAAGAAATATTCATATCATACATAAAACATTAAAAACATTAAACGTTAAAACGCATTCATAAAACTTCATATAAGTATACTTCATGAAATTTTCTGAAATTTTACAAGTTTTCTCTATATTTTCATTATAGAGAAGAATAGGGAAGTGTTAAGTGTGAAGATATCTCAATAATTCTTTAGATTTTGAGAGATTACTCAATTATTTCTAGATCATAAAAATCAGAAATGAATGACATAATTATTACTCTTTTTTTTTTCTCTAAATTGGCCGATAATTAAAAAAAATCAAGACTTTTCTAAATATTGTCAAATTTCGAGACATTTTCAATAATTTCGCAAATTTCTCAAATATAGTTTGAGATCTCTATAGATTTCGCAACAATTATCAATACTTCTGGAGATTTTTTAGTAAGTCAAAAGATATCCCAATTATAAATGCAATTAAAAACTCCTCTTTTTAAAAGAAAGGATAAGTGTTTTTGCAAAAATAATGTGACTGTAAAGCAAATAGAGAACTCTACAAAAGTTGTGAAATAAAATAAATCGAATTCCAGTTACAAAATGGCAATGATGTCAAAGTCAAAAATTACTGATGTCACAATTTTTTTAAATGAGTCAGAAATTGCGGAATAAATAACAAAAATCGACCTGTTTGATTTATTTTTATTTTTTGGAACTATCTCAGCAGGAGCGCTTTTGTTCCATATGTAAAAGAGACCTTGTATATTGATCGTAGTAGTATGTCCTAAAGAAATATTCATATCATACATAAAACATTAAAAACATTAAACGTTAAAACGCATTCATAAAACTTCATATAAGTATACTTCATGAAATTTTCTGAAATTTTACAAGTTTTCTCTATATTTTCATTATAGAGAAGAATAGGGAAGTGTTAAGTGTGAAGATATCTCAATAATTCTTTAGATTTTGAGAGATTACTCAATTATTTCTAGATCATAAAAATCAGAAATGAATGACATAATTATTACTCTTTTTTTTTTCTCTAAATTGGCCGATAATTAAAAAAAATCAAGACTTTTCTAAATATTGTCAAATTTCGAGACATTTTCAATAATTTCGCAAATTTCTCAAATATAGTTTGAGATCTCTATAGATTTCGCAACAATTATCAATACTTCTGGAGATTTTTTAGTAAGTCAAAAGATATCCCAATTATAAATGCAATTAAAAACTCCTCTTTTTAAAAGAAAGGATAAGTGTTTTTGCAAAAATAATGTGACTGTAAAGCAAATAGAGAACTCTACAAAAGTTGTGAAATAAAATAAATCGAATTCCAGTTACAAAATGGCAATGATGTCAAAGTCAAAAATTACTGATGTCATAATTTTCTTAAATTAGTCAGAAATTGCGGAATAAATAACAAAAATCGACCTGTTTTTTATTTTTTCGAGCTGACTCAGCAGGAACGCTTTTGTTCCATATTTAAAAAAGTGCCTGTATATTGATTGTAGCAGTTTGTCCGAAAGAAATATTCATATTATACAGGGTGCCCAAGATAAGGATCAACAACATTGGGATCTCGGAAACCGTAAATGTTATAAAGGCGGCTAAATTACAAAAAAGTTGCGACATTTAGTGGTCATCAATATTCTGTTGAGAAAACCTGGAATTTCTGATTATTTTCGGAGATATTCGACAACATCCGAAATCTTGCAATTTCGTTTTTAATTTTTTTTGAGAAAAAGTATGAAAACAAAAGGTACTTTCTCATTGCCAGTTTTTTTAGCTACACAAGACGGCGTTTACAAATGTTCAGTACAAGGTTTCGTTTCGAAGAAACCATCATCAACTTTATTTTTTTATGGTCCCTAAAAAATGTATACCCTGTATTAGATAGCATTTCCTATTACGAATTGTACTATTTATATCACAGAATCTTTTCTTATGTTTTTATTTATTTTTTACGGTTTTCGAGATCCACATGCTGTTTATCTTATCTTGGACACCCTGTATAGAAAATTCATATAAGTATAATTCACGAATTTTTCTTAAATTTGCCCAAGTTTTCTCTATATTTTCCTTATGGAGAATAGGGATGTGTTAGTCTTGATTCAATATTTGAACAGAATAGCGAAATCTATATAAAAGTTATTAAATACGTAAATAATTTATGGTACCTACTTTTATAGAGTATAAAATTTTCCCAGAATTTATTTTCGTAGAAACATAACTTATAAAACTATATCTTGTTCCATAAACCCTCGAAAATATAAAAATTATGCTTAACTGTAAAGTAAATTTAAAAAATCAACCAATTTCCAATATATTGGAATTTTTTTTGTCTGTTGAATTTTCATGATTTATAAAGTAAATTTTGGGGAATTGCATGCAATTTTATACGGAAATATATAAATTATGTTGAACTGTAAAGCAAAATTAAAAAATCAAGCAATTTCAAATATATTCGAATATTTGTTTGTTGAATTTTCATAATTAATCAAGTAAATTTTGGGGAATTGCATTCAATTTTGGTTTCAATAAATTATGTACCTACATATGTTGTTAAATCGTTTTCTGTAACGGTAACTGAAAAGGGAACTCATATTTTTCAGGACAATACTTTTAAAACAAACAAACGAAATTGAATCTTTGTTGGCCATCGATCCCATATGGAGTCTTTCTGCGTTGCATATAGAGTCATTACCATTAGGTACCATACATTTGGCACCATTTGGTAAGAGTACATTAGCATTTTTACACAATAATTGAAAAAAGCTATATAATTTTAATACTATTTATTAACGTTTCACAGATCTGTTGAAGTACTCGCAGAGTAAAATACTTATCGTTTTTTGACATTTTCACGAAAATGCAAACAATTTTACTAAATTATCATTATGTTATTCATAGAATAATTTGATATTGTATGCCATTATAATAAAATATACAAGATTTAAGAATCTTTGTAGAATTTATTATCAGGAAGTGGCAAATGTCTTCAACGATATAGCACTAGAGTGAAGAATTTACTAAATGCTAATCTTTTCGGTATTTGTATCATTTTATACGCAAATATCTTAGTATTTTTCTTCTTTTAGCCTGGGATGGGCTTTGGTATATATGGTAAGATCCCATGAACCCAAATTTCATGGGATCTTACCATATACACCAAAGCCCATCCCAGGCTAAAAGTAGAAAAATTCTAAAATATTTGCGTTCTCATTATTACTTTTAATGAATTGTTATAAATTTCATCTTTTAGCATCCGTTTCCAAGAACACTATGGAGTATCAATAAAAATCAACTAGGGTTGTAGTAGGGTAGGAAAACTAATTTCTAAATGCTTAAATTCGAAGCAGTCGTTTGCTATGGTATTATAAGTAACTATTTTATCTATTTCAAGAAGTATTACCTATTTTATGATATCGTAATCTTTTAGAATTTCTGGAATCTGCATAAAATTTAAGAAAAATATATGTGTATGTACAAAGAAGTTACATCGGAAGCTTCCAAGAAATTGTCAAGCGCACTTACTAAGTAAAATTGCTGGATTTTGCTTTGTCAGAGCTCGCAAATGTATTTAACAGAAACGTAACCCTACTTCTAGAAGGGTTACGTTTTTAGGGTTCTTAGAATCCTTACAAGATTAGAAGTATGCTAAAAAAAATAAGGTTAGGTTAGCTTAGGTTAGCTTAGGTTAGGTTAGGTCATTATGTCATAGGTCGCCAATGTGAAAAAAATGGAAACGTATCACTACTTCACTTTACAAGATTAAAAGTATGCTCCCAAGACTTAGGTTAGTGTAGAATCATTTTCTACAAACAAACTTATACATACTTTCTGATGAAAGATAACATTTAGCTGAGCCAATGATAATATTTTATTTATTTATTTATTCCTTTGCCTATCCCTTTCGGTGTAAGGCATACGCTATTAATTTTTATAATATTCTCTCCACTTACTCCTATTTTTTTGTTAATTCCTTTATTTCTTCCCATGTGTTCCCTTTTCTTGTTGCCTCTTCTTTTATTGCACTGTTTCACTCTTTTCTCAGTCTTCCTCTTTGTTGCTTTCCTATTGCTCTTGTCTTGTATATTTTCTTAGCGTTTCTTTCTTCTCTAATTCGTCTCATGTGTCCACGCCACCTCATTTGGCCTTCTGTTATTTTTTTTTAATTTGTTCAATTTTTTTCTCTTGCCTTTCTTGCGTCTTTTCCCCCATTCTTGTGTTACATTATTTTCTTCATTCTAAGAAATATTGTCTCCATCTTTCCATTATCTTGTCTTCATTCGTGATAATTGTTCCCAAACCCAGATAAAAATGGTCAGAACTTACTTTACTGCCTATTTATAAATTCCTTTGTGCCTTTTTATCTGTCTGAAACGATATTTTTCAGTGCCCAAAAAAAAATCCGCTCTTTACTCATCATCATATCTGATAAAATTGCAGCATCTTCCATCGTAAGTTTTCGCTGTTTTTCGTAAGTTAATCGACCGCGCTAAAGATACTGCCAATCGTAGGTGCAAACAGTTTACGACCTTTCCGCCACTTGATGAAGTTAAAATGCCCTGCCAACAACAGTGTGTTATTTGCGAGTGTTGGTTAACGATCATGGTGTGCACACACAGCAATTTCGCAGATGCCGGCTCGCCTCCATTTTTGCCCCATCCGCAAGGGCACAAAAGGAACGAGGCCAGTTGACGGAGGGCAGAAACGCTTAATGCTAAACCGTAATCAAATAAATGTTTAATTGAACGTCCCAAATTACGGGTCAGAGTGCAAGAGACCAGTCTTGATAATTGCGGACTCCAGGGCTGGTACGCGAGGGGGGCAGAGGGGGGCACCGAAGGGGTCTGCGTGATTTTATTTTACCGTGGGAAACTCACCACCCCACCTGTACGAAACCGTATGTGTGTATATCAGTGCAGGAAACGGTACACGTAATACCGATTTCGTGAAATTACGAAATACGAAATTGTTTTACACAGAAGCGGATGCTAATTACATGCCGTGCAACGGTAATTTGCGGTCACTATCATTAATTCACGATTTGATTCCTTTTTTATTTCCACTCCCACCCACCAAACTCGGCGTGGGGTTGAAAACTGTGAGATTATTTACTGGCCCGTGACTAGTAACATTGTTGGTTTCGAAAAACTGCGACATCCTCTAATAACTTTTTCATTCTAATTGCCCCACAAATCGACTATTTATTGAACATGCAAAATGGATATTACATCTAACTTTCCGTGCAACAATCGAGCGCACGTATGTCCGATTGATAATTGCCTCATTCGCCGGCGCTTCGCGTTTTTACATCCATCAGCCGGCAAAAACAAACACACTTAGAGTAATTAACAAATTGTAAATGGGAAATGCATGTAGTCTACGCGGAAATATCAGCTCGATTATTCAGTTTTAATAAGAGCGATTAATCATATTTTATTGCGCCCGTATTCCCTTGATACATTATTTTATACTCGGCGGGTTTAGATGGCACGACCCTTCTTTATTTTACTTATGATGAATAAATGATGAAACAGTATACGAACAGACACAAAACAGACACAAAACAGTTCTGGGCCATTTTCCCATAAGGTTTACATTAGGGTCTAAATTCACTTTACTTCCGGTCGGGCTGGTCGTCGAATTCGTCTATGGCCCGTACTTGAACTAAAGTACGACTCAAGTCGTATATTTGGTTGCGTTTGGTGCATAAACGTATATAGAAAATTCGCAACCAAATATACGAGTTGAGTCGTACTCATGCTCAAGTACGGACTATAGATACGGGCATAAGTCCCTTATCAGCGATGTGTATGTTGAGCTGCCTCACATCTGCGCGAGGGTCGGCTGATATAAAGAGGGTAATATAAACAGGCTGATATATCAGCATGTTTAAATCAACCTGTTTATATCAGCCTGTTTTTATGAGACAAGGCATGAATTCTACGACCAGCCCGACCGGAAGTAAAGTGAATTTAGACCTCCCATGTAAACCTTATGAAAAAATGGCCCAGAACTGTCCTAGCGTATCTACTACTATGCCCATCCCATAAAGACAGATAGATAATTTTAACTGTGTAATCATTAATTAATATTATGAGGTTTGGAATCATCTGCCGAAAAATCGGAAGAGATATATGTCATGGATTAAAAAAACAAGAGGTACTATAGAAGATACACTAAGCCAGTTTACACACACAGCATATTTACTCTCGGCACAAACGCCATCGTCAGCGCCAGTAGAAACACATCTTCGAGATAAACATTGGAACAATTTGAAAACGCAAAAAACGCCGTATGCGCAACTGGGTTTAGTATATGGTTTAACACCAATTAATCAAAATGCTTCTAATTTTTACTTCAACAATATCACCAAGATGAAACAGATGAGTTCGAAAAATATGGATATTTGTAAGGGCAACGAAGAGAATTATATAATTTCCAAAATACCATTCCGATACTAAAACCTATATTTCTGAAAAGGGATGAAAATATCGAAAGAGCGAATCTTGAAATTCAGAAGAAATCTTTGCAGAGTTGAAGCAGTAAGATTTATACGAAAATCGATGCATCTAGAACAGTGGTTCATAAACTGGGGGTCACGACCCCTAAATGGGTCGTTTAAAACTTTTGAGGGGTCAGAAAAACTATGAAAAACTTTAGAAAATTTTAAAAGCTTTTCACTTTCCACAGAAAAATCAGAAAATTCACAACCGAAGGTCGCAGATACAAAAATATTAAAAACCTCTGATCTAGAATAAAGAATGCCCATAGATGGTGATGCGATTACCTAAACAAAAAAAAGATAATAAACATAATCCAGTATCTGGATGATAAACAGGACAGTTGTAAGTTGGCCATGGTACCAAGGGAATAAATATCCATTATCTCAAACTATAGAAAATTTTCTTCAGGTTGATTCTACAAAATATTTCCAAAAATGGTAATTTTGGCAATTGCAAGCAATGCAAAAAAGTGAGTGTAAAATAAAGACATTTTGTTGTTTTTCCTGTATACTCTTTCACTTACAAAGATCTAAGTCAAAATTTAAGCAATAAGGACAACGAGTTCAATTTGCAATGATTGAAAATATCTACCTTATCTACTCCAAAGAATCAACATGAAAATCAATTTTCACATCATTTTTTTTATAAACAATAGACAAAACTGAAAATGCTGATCGTCTCATTGATTGAAGCCATTACTTATTTGATCAATTAAACCAGATTCAGAATCAGAAACTTTTGCAATAATTCTTACTAAATTTTATGTAAGAGTTTTTTTCTTTTGGGCGAATCAAAACAAAAAAAGAAAGTAAAGATAATCCAGCATCATGGATAATAAACAGTACAGTTGTAAGTTCCCCATGTTTCCAAGGAAAAAAATATCCATTATCACAAACTATAGAGAATTTTTCTCAGATTGGTTCTGCAACATATTACTCAAAATGGTAATTTTGACAATTGCAAGCAATGCAAAAAAAATATGGTCATAGTGTAAAACAAAAGACATTTGATTGTTTTTCCTGTTTACTCTTTCACTTACAAAGATCTAAGTCAAAATGTAGACAATAAGGATAATGAGTTCAATTTGTAATGATTGAAAACATCTACCTTATCTACTCCAAAGAATTAACATCAAAATACATTTTCACATCATTTTTTTTTTATAAACAAAAGACAAAACTGAAAGTGCTGATCGTCTCATTGATTGAAGCCATTACTTATTTGATCCATTAGAAACTTTTGCAATAATTCTTACTAAATTTAATGTACAATTTCTTTCTTTTGAGTCAATCATTTTTAAGCTATTGATTCTAATTTCTTCAATATTTTATATATCTAAAAAAATCTTGTATGACACACGTGAATAAACAAAATTATATCCACTTATACCATAAATAGCTATTGCACATCAATTTCTTTATAAACAGGTTTTTCCTGTTTACTCTTTCACTTACAAAGATCTAAATCAAAATGTAGACAATAAAAACAATGAGTTCAATTTGCAATAATTGAAAATATCTACGATATCTAGTCCAAAGAATTAACATGTACATACATTTTCACATCAATTTATTTATAAACAATAGACAAAACTGAAAATCCTGACCGTCGCATTATTTGAAGCTGTTATGTATTTGATCAATTTGAAACTTTTGCAATAATTCTTACTAAATTTAATGTACTATTTCTTTCTTTTGAGCCAATAATTTTTAAGCTATTGATTATAATTTCTTCAAAACTTATGATTTTAGATTTATAATAACTCTAATAATTCAGTAGTGTTATGGCAAAATATGCTAATGTGCCTTTTTTTCAAAATGCACTTTTTGGCATTAAATTGCCACAAATAAAGTATATTTTCAGTATACAGTATAAAGTATAAGGTATATAGTAATAGGTATATAGTAATTAGGTATAAAGTAAGGAACCACCTGTCTGGAACCTTTATTATTATTTTTAAACTAGTTTTGAAAGGAAGTTTGATGGCTACTTATTTGTCACAATTTAACGAAAAATTCTTACACTATACTAATTAATTAAAATAATCAAAATGTTTTAAAGGTACAACATTTTGTGGTAAAAACATAGCAAATTGTTTCTGATTTTTAATTATAACTTGTTTTAATGAAAATAAAAAAAATAAATTAAATTTTAAATTTAATTAATTTAATCTTGAAACAATTATTAATAATAAATCTAGCTTTCAACTGTTCTTTGTGACGCGTCAATTTTTGAAAATCACGTCATTGATACTTTTTTTAAATGATAACCTATTTTTTTCTATTCTAACATAACATATTTACTAGCATTTGTATTTCTCTTCACGAATATGTAAACATACCATGAGGTTGCATATATGAAATTTCTAAGAAAATCGAGTTTTATACCTCATGACAAAAATGTGAAATATTAAAGACTGGTTTGGAAAATAAATAAAATATATTAAAAAAATACGATTTACTAATATCAGTTTCTGTTTCCAAAATAAGGTTGTAAATTAAACTGTATTAAAAAGTGTTTCTCAATAATTGTGGTATATTTTACAGATAGATATATGTGTTTTACAACACATATTGTTGTCCATAGTTAATGCACAGCACTGTGAGCATATTTTGTGATGAACTAGTATTGTTGAATTTTGTTTGTGATGACTTTAATAAACTAGTTCGTTTTATTTTGTATGTTTCAAACACAAACTTTTTTCGAATAAATTTTTATTTTATTTTCGATCAATCTTTGTTCATCATGAAAATCGATGCGTTTCGTTTCTATTAAACGTACCATAATTATTAAGAAATACTTTTTAATACAGTTTAATTTACAACCTTATTTGATCACATCATTTTTTTTTATAAACAATAGACAAAACTGAAAATGCCGACCATCGCATTGATTGAAGCTATTACTTATTTGATCAATTAGAAACGTTTGCAATAATTCTTACTAAATTAAATGTACGAGTTCTTTCTTTTGAGCCAATCAAACCAAAAAAAAAGAGAATAAAGATAATCCAGCATCATGGATAAGAAACAGTACAGTAAGTTCCCCATGTTTCCAAGGAAAAAAAATCCATTATCACAAACTATTGAAAATTTTCCTCAGATTGGTTCTACAACATATTACCAATAATGGTAATTTGTATCATGTTTACCAACTAACATTAGTAAATCGTATTTGTTTAACTTGTATCAATTGTTTTCGTTGTTATTATTTGTTGTTATGTTTATAATTTAGAAATTGTATCATTTGTTTTCCAAGGCAAGTCTTTAATTTATCACAATTTTTTCATCGAGCATTAAACTCGGTTTATTTAGAAATTTTTGTTATGCAACCTCATTGTATTTCTACATATTTCTGAAGAGAAAAATAAATTCCATCGGATTTGTTAATAGAAAAAAATAGGTTACCATTTAAAAAAAGAATCCATGACGTAATTTTCAAAAAGTGACGCGTCACAAAAAAAAATTGAAATCGTCAAATTGTAGCAAATAATTAGCCATCAAACCGGGCGGAAAGACCCCTTCTGGGGTCGATAGCCTTAATAAAAATCGTTATATATAATTAGCTATCAAACTTATGTTCAAAACTTTTTTTTCTCTAAAAATACTAATAAAGGCTCCAGAGAGGTGGTTCCTTCGTTTTTACTCACCCTGTATAGTGAACGAAGTATCTTTATTGTACCTTTGTATTGTAAATAACTATGGCCTATGGCAATGATACATGCTAATCTATATTCATAATTATAAATACAAAACTGTTTTTGCTTCTCCTGTAAAATAACAAAAATGGCAGATTACATGTTTTACCATAACACTACCGTATTATTATAACATTGGTATACAGGAGAAAGTTGCCAAGTCCATTCTTCATCATTTCAAGTTCATTTTTTCTCTTGTATTGTTCCTTGTATTGCTCTTGTACTTATAATTTAAAGATTGACTTTGTCAATGATGAATTTATAGAAAAAAGTTTGAATCTCTTAGAAAATGTAGTAAATATCACATGAAAGTATCAAGAAAAAGAAATATATTTTAGATACATCGAAATTAAAAAATTAAAATCTTGGACTTGGCCACTTTATCCTGTATAATACCAATGATATGTTCTTATTCTCCGAACATACCAAACGATACATACAGTGTGGAAAAGAAGTAGCGAATAAATTCGGTAACTTTGTTAATGTGTATGAGAGAGAAACAATCTAAAGATGTTATATAGTTGAAAACAGATTACAAAACTCTACCAAATAAAAAAATAAAAAATATAGGTTGTCATTTAAAAAAAACATTAATGACTTTTAAAATTTTGTTTTTTAAATCCGAAAAAAATATTTTCATATGCACAGTAATTTATATCGCTATCTCCCTTTTTTTCTCTCTCATTCACATTAACGGAGATATCGAATTTATCAGCTACTTAATTTTCACACTGTATATGTTGTCTTTGCTAACTACACGTTACATTTTTTCAAATCGTATTACATACTGACCTGCTCAGTTCAATAAATTGTATAAAGTAAAAAAAATAAGATATGCATGTGTATCATCACAGAATTTATATTAAAAAAAAATACTTTTTTCAAAAATATTAAATTTGACTCCAAAACAAGTGACAGCAGAAATTTGAGAAACATCTCAGACGAGAGAATTTAAATATTTTAGTTTCAAATAATTAGTTTCAAATACTTACCTTTATTAGATAATATTTTGGTATGGAACCTTCACTCTCTTGAAGTTCAAGTGCAATTACCACCGCAGCACTGCAAAGAGCACAATAACTCCTACACAATATCGCAAGTTATGGATCACATTACAAAAAATAAACTGCGATTATGCTATGATATTCCACACAATGGGCTTGGAATGGGAATTTGAAAGCAGCGGTATTATTTGCTCGTTCCAAGCCAGCCGTACAATCTAAATTTGTTCGATCGGAAATTATGAAAAAAAAAACGAATGTAGCCCTCACATGACTTTATCATACTAACTTACATGGTATTATATACAGGGTGAGTAAAATCAAGGAAAGCCCTCCCTAGAGCCTTTAATATTTTTTTTTACACATAATAATAATAATAATAATTTATTAATGTTTTGCCTAAGCAGGTTTTCATAGGTCATACACATTGCTACAAACTTTTGATTATTGATAAGTTACCATAAGGTTTTTAACAAAAGTTTGATAGTGCGACAATTTGATGATTTTTATTCATTTGTGGCGCGTTACTTTTTTAAATGGCAACCTAATAATAATTTATTAATATTTTGCCTAAGCAAACTTTCATAGGTCATACACATTGCTACAAACTTTTGATTATTTATAAGTTACCATAAGGTTTTTAACAAAAGTTTGATTGTGCGACAATTTGATGACTTTCATTCTTTTGTGGCGCGATACATTTTTAAATGGTAACCTAATAATAATAATATATTAATGTTTTGCCTAAGCAGACTTTCATAGCTCATACACTTTGCTACAAACTTTTGATTATTGATAAGTCACCAAAATGTTTTTAACAAAAGTTTGATAGTGCGACAATTTGATGATTTTCATTGTTTTTGTGGCGCGTTATTTTTTTGCCTAAAATTTTCTATTAAAAAAATGATAAGTGCCATGTTTTTTCTTCTTCTCACGTGCCATCTCCTAATCGGAGGTTAGCTATCATCGTGGCTATTCTGATCTTTAAAACAGCAGCTCGGAAAAGATTTTTAGAGGTGCATGGTTTTTGCTCTTTAGGAATATCTAAAAATGCCATTGATTACTTGAAAATAATAGTTATTTGACCATTATTATATACAATATATGAAAAACAGCAGTTTTCTAACCGTATTAGATTAAACGTAAAATATCTCAGGTACTCACTCCATAAGAACCTTCTTCTAAGAACAAATATTAGTAATATTTTAGGTACTTGAGAAATTAGATAGTATAGGTAATTCTGAATACTTACGTATGTTATGAAAAAGGCATACATGAATAATTATTAAGTAAACTGCCTCTTATATTCAAAATATTCGCCTCCAGAAGTACCCAATACAATATTTTTTTTCTTTATAATCTCTTGTGACCAGCTAAGGTACTAATCAATATCATCAATATCATTGACTGGTTGGATTGATTATTGACAATCCCTTTCGACGCTAGCCCGATCCCAGAACAGCAAATGTAATTACGGATATTCCATGTAAGATAATCTATAAATGTAATATAAATTCGATTACTTGATTGTTAAAGTTCAGATGTTAGTTGCCATATAGACCGCTATCGTCGGCGACATCTGTCACGCACGTAGTGTATTAGCGCACACCGCCAACATGTGTTTTCACACGTGGAATTATTCATGTATTATCGTCACATCTACGCCGATTACGAGTAGACATTCGGGCCGCACGAAATGACACAATTATGTGATTAAAGAATCCGTCTATTATTTAAGCAAAAGAAGCACACCAACATACGCACATGCACTGCACACATTCTGATTTGTGTGTACGTGTGCGTGAGCATTTGTTGCATGCAGTGTTCATTAGTCAAACCTTGTTTGCGTGGAAAGCGCGAGTTTTTCAGATTCGTATTTAATTGGATCTGATTATTGCAGGGCACGGATTAATTAGATTAGACGGTGTTGATTTTTGTTCAGTTTTTTTTTTTGTGGCGCCCTTTTGTGTTACAAATTGCTAATTTGCATGACGTTTTGGGGTCGGTAAAAACGCATTACCGCCACGGTACAAAAATCGATGCCTCCGCTGAAGACTACTTCTTCGCCCTAAATGGCGTGCAATTACTTGATAATGCCGGGGGAACACGTGGAGATACGTGGAATTGATTGTTGGCCGGACGTGCGTATCTGCAATAGAATGAATGGACGTGTAGAGTGGACTGACGAAGTTTGAAATAAGTAATTGGACAACTTTGGGCAAGGAGGTTTAAGTATCCTTGTCACAGCAAATTCCTGGACAGTGTACGATTTCTGATGATAAATATTAATAGGCGCGTTTAGCGAACGCAACTGTTGAGAGTCAGCACTGAACCTGATGATAACAGGTTCACATAACCTGAACCTGAATGATAACAGATAACATGAATACTTGTGATAACAGTCAACTCTGATCTCAACTCTGTCACTGAACGAGCCAGAAGTAAAATTACTAAATACGTCACTCCAGTTATTGAGGTTATGTTATTTGTATTGTGTTTGTATGTACCGCGTATTATTTGAGGTTAGATAACACCGCTGTCAGCGTACAAAAATTGCGCATAGTAAATTTAACAGCAGCTGACAGTTAGCAAAGTCTGCAGACTCGTTTAGCGAACCGCTGTCACTACTACTCAACAGTTGCGTTCGCTAAACGCGCCCATCATTTCTGTTGATTATTGTCTATTTAAGTTTTGATTTTATTATATCTGATTATCAACAGAAAAAAATAATTGCTTTTAAGGCTGTTAACATGCATGTAATGAACATTTATTCAACTGATGCAACATTTACAAAACCTTCCAATTTTGACCGAAATGTGTTAAAACGATGTACCATGTTAGATTATGTTAGGATACTTTTCTTCTCTTCTTCTCCTGCATATCCATTAATGAATGTTTACGATCACATATTTCATCTGTTCCCAATCTCTTGCAGTGGATTTATCAGCATTTCATATATTTTGCTTAAATTTCAATTATTTTGTATAAATTGCAATTATTATTATAACAGATTATTTTTACAGAAAAAAATATTTGCTTTTAAGCCTGTTAACACGCATGTAATCAACTTATTCAACTGATGCAACATTTACCAAACCTTCCAATGTTGACCAAAATTATTTCTGTAAAAGTTTTAATGATTACCATCAAATTTTCAATGAATGCTATGGAATTTTCAAAGATTGATGTCAAAATTTTATTTATTTTCTATAAATTTCAATTAATTCTGTAAAAATTTCGATGATTAACATCAACTTTTCGGTGATATAACTTTCAGAATTAACCAGTATTTATCAATCACTGAAATTTCTCAAAATATATTTAATGCATATTTTGCATAACGTGCCCTATGCATTTATAGTCTCTTTTCTAGATAAATGTTTGCGAATTTATACGTTCCTGAAAAAAAAATCCCAAGAGTCTTTCAGATCTCCTATTTCATTGTTCTTGTCTGTTTTCTATTTTGCGGTTGAACAATAGAGTCTTTCAGATCTTTGATTGCAGATTATTTCTGTAAAAATTTCAATGATTACCATCAAATTTTCAATGAATGCTGTGGAAGTTTCAAAGAATGCTGTCAAAGTTTTAATTATTTTGTATACATTTCAATTATTTCTGTAAAAATGTCGATGATTACCATCAAATTTTCGATGGTATAACTTTCTGAATTGACCAGTTTTTATCAATCACTGAAATTTCTCAAATTATATTTAATGCATGTTTTGCATAATATGCCCTGTGCGTTTATAGTCTCTTTGTGAGGATCTTAATCCTAGATAAATGTTGGCGAATTTTTACGTTGCTGCAAAAAAAAAATCTCAAGAGTCTTTTAGATCTCCTATTTTATTATTTTTGTCTGTTTTCTATTTTGTGGTTTAACAATAGAGTCTTTCAAATCTTTTATTTCAAATTATTTCTGTAAAATTTTTAATGATTACCATCAAATTTTTAATGAATGCTATGGAATTTTCAAAGATTGCTGTAATTTTTTTATTTATATTATATAAATTTCAATTATTTCTGTAAAAATTTCGATTATTACCATCAAATTTTAGATGGCATAACTTTCTGAATTGACCAGTATTTATTAATCACTGAAATTTCTCAAAATATATTTAATGCATGTTTTGCATAATATGCCCTATGCGTTTATGGTCTCTTTGTGAGGATATTAATACTAGATAAATATTTGCGAATTTACACGTTCCTGCAAAAAAAAAAAAAGAGTCTTTCAGGATCTCATATTTCATTATTCTTGTCTGTTTTCTACTTTGCGGTTTAACAATGGAGTCTTTCAGATCTCCTAATTTCACTGTTTTCAATTTTGAGGTTTAACAATATAATGAAGCTTATGAATTATTACTAATAATGTACGAGTAGTACTTATAATTCATTTTATCAGTCTCATTTATAATCGAACTGCCAATAATCATAGAAGGATAATGACAACTTAGAAGTTTGTATGCAGAAAGTTAAGGAAATGAGAAATTAAATCAATTCCGTTCAATTGAGGCGTTTATTTTAAAAACAACGCAAGTCCAAAAATGCACAAATCGAGTTATTAACAGTAAACAGCTCTCAAAACCAATGTCTATGCACTAACAACTCCGTTTTCTCGAAAAACAATACAAGTCGCGAAAAAAAAATCATTTGTCTGTTACATTCCAACTTTTCCCCCTGTTTTTTTCTCTTGTTTGACAGTTTTTGAGTATACCTTCCACTATAACTTTTTTAAATTTCCCACAAAACTGATTTTTGGACATGTGCACTTTTTAAAATAAACGCCTCAATTATTTATTTATTTATTTATTTATTTATTTATTTATTTATTTATTTAACAGAAAAAAGACTCCATTTTTACATTTTTACAATTAGTAACCCAAATACCAAGGATTCATGTATGATCAATTATGTGTACATACAAGTTAACGATATACTTGACATTGATCTCATGTCGTATCATAGCTAAAATAGAATTGACGAATTTCAATATTTTTAAAAAAGAAAATAGAATTAAATGCTGCAAAAAATTTTACAATCAAGGATAACCAATCAAAAATTGTCAGTTATTTTGCAATCAAATAACTGACAAACCACTCATTTTAGGAATAGGTTTGTTTTGCACTTTTTTGTAGAAATTTGTTGTATCAATGTCATTACATAAAAAAAAAATGACGTTATGACGTAAACCTGTTAATTAAACTTTTATAATAGTACTAGTAAATTATTAACATTAAAATATTAACATATGAATTGTTGTAATGATAGAGCCATGCTTCAATTTTAGGGATAGTGTTGTTTTGCACTTTTTTGCAGAAATTTGTTGTATCAATGTCATTAAATAAAAAATATATATTATGACGTTATGACGTAAACCTGTAAATAATTCAACTTTTAAAATAGTACTAGTAAAATATTAACATTCAAATATTAACATATGAATTGTTGTAATGATAGAGCTATGCTTCAGCTATAATATGCAAAAAAAAATCTATTTGATTCATAAAAGAAATTATGAATCTGGTTTAAATCGTCAATTTGGAGCCAAAATTTCGGAAATTATTTGTTTTTTCAAAAACTTCTAAATATAAGCACTTAATATGCTTAACGAAATGTGTTCAGAATTGAAGGAGCAATCTGTATGTGTAGAAATATACAGGGTATTAAATTTAAAATAACTAAGTAAATAACGGGAATCATTGCACTAATCCTGCTATGATATCAAATAGTTGATTGCCACTGCCGGTAGAACCGGAAGTTTTTCATATTTTCATTTCAAATTTCAGATCACGATGAACCATGTTTGTGAGTTTTTTTGTGTAAAACTTTGATTTAATCAAGAACCACGTAAACTTTTAACAAAGTACCACCCTGTATATGTGTTAATAAATAATTTGAATGTAGGTACAATACAATTTTCAACAAAAAATCAAAAAGAATATATATTTTTCATTAATAAGTAGTATGTACAATATAATTTCCAACACAAAAACACAAAATTAATATATATATTTTTTATAAATAACTAGTACATACTATTTTATTTGCATTCAGAACATAATAAAATATATAAAACGATTTAACATAATTTAATATATTATTTAACAATAATACTCAGATTCAATAAAAGAAAAAATAACAGCAACAAAATTAATTTATAAATTCGTAGTTATTGTATATTTACTAACAACATATACAGCATACTATAACATAGCAATCGGAAAAAATTAACAGCAACAACCTTAATTCATAAATTCGTAGTTTTGTATATTTACTAATAACATATATAGCTTACTATAATGTAGCAATAATCCATATTGAAGGCCGTACCAAAATAAAAATAAACTAACAACTAACAAATAAATTAATAAATAAATTAATAAATTAAGTTTAAGGTTTTATCCATAAATTGCCAGTTACGTATTTAAGGTATTATTATTAGGTGCTTATTATTAAAATTATTTTTATTTTATTTTATTATTTATTTATTTTATTTTGCCCGACTAGTTTCGGTTTTTTAAAAAACCATCATCAGAGGCATGATATGTATTTTAATATTTATACAGGGTGATTCTGGAGGAAATGGAAATATTTTAAAAACATGTCCAGGAAGATTTATTGTTTATTTTAAGTTCTGTAATATATTTTCCATTAATTTTATAAATTGTTCAAAATATTTCTGAAACAAATGAAAATCGGACTTGATAATATGAGCTTATTTTTATTTATTTTTGCGTCCTCAAAACAACTCTACGTTGTACGTTCGAAAATGACACGCCAAGTGTCGAAACTATAGTCACGATTTAATAAACTCAAGTGATATAAACAAAGTAATCTGCGTTTAATTTTACCTATTTAACAATGTATCACAAAGTAGAGCCGTCAACAGTTACTCATCTAAATAAAACAACTTTGTTATTTTCTCTCACACTTTCATTTTTGAAAAATATTTCGTAAATATTATGTTGAATAATATGACTATGTTATGTGAGTGGAAATAACAAAGTTGTTTTATTTACCTATTATATATATTTGACAGTTCTATTTGAAAGCACCTGTCATTTCTAAAGTTGCATAGTTGTTTTGAAAGTAGTTTTGATAGTTGATCTTTAAACGCCAGCTGTTTACTATGGTGGCAATGGTGGAGCTGTCAACATTGACAATTCACAGCTGTCAACATAGACAATTGAACACCTGACAGCTGTCAGCTTTGACAATTGAATATCTGACAGCTGTGAACTTTGACAATTGAACATCTGACAGTTGTCAACATTGACAATTGAATATTTGACAGCTATCAACATTGACAATTGAACGTCTAACAGCTTTAACATTAACAATTGAACATCTGAATGTTGTCTATATTGATACCATGTTAGATTATGATAGGATAGTTTTCTTCTCTTCTTCCCCTGCATTTCCATTAATGGATGTTTGCGCTCACATATTCCATCTGTTCCCGATCTCTTGCATAGGATCGCGGATACTTTTAAATTGCTATAAAGAAATCGTCGTATTGAATTGAGCTTAAATTTTAATCAGTAGTGAGGTCAATTCGTAAAGAGGCCAATACAAAAATTCTAAGTTTTCTAATAAATTTGCGGTGATAAGACTAGTAGGAATTAGCGTAAAAGTAGCAACTTGTATAAATTAAACAGCTTTGCTACAATTATTTTCCCAAGAGCATCCCCATTGCGAGAACCCGTAGGTAACAAAACGCTAGTTTTCAATAACTCAATTTCACACACAAATTCATTACCACATACCTGTATGATCCAATAACTGTGACAATGCTTATAAGCACCCACACAATCAGCTCACAATAAACCTGAAAACCCATTGAAATCCTCGAATACCCACAACAATCCAAATTACTATTCAGTCCTCACCCAGTCACAATCACAACGTCAAACGTCATCGGCTCTCACCTCCGGCATTATTATGATGCAAAATAACCGCAAGCCAATTTCTATAATCGCTGCGAGGTTATTAAGGGCGGCGCTTATTTTGCCATCCAACTTTTTCAAGATCCCATTGTGACAGTCATTGCCGCATTCAGTCGCCCCTGCATCGATGTTCGAATTAGACGCGGTTTTATCGGGGGCAAATAAAGGGTTGGTGGCTTGATAAATATATAAACGATGGACCCTCTGAAACACGATCAATCGGCAGGATCATTTGTAATAGGCGCTTTCAGCCGATAATATTTACTACGTCTTCAAGCCCGAATCAATAAAACGGGGATGAAAAAAAAGGTCACCGTGCAAATTACGATTCGGGGCGACGAAGATTAAAAAGCAATCGATAAATGGAAATGAATAATAAAAGAAAATTTATAGTTATATTAAATTTTTCGTTCTATAGCCTGTTTCTTATAACAGTTGGACCTACTGTTAAAGTAGCAGTAGGTAAACGAATAGTTACCTGCAGATTTCAGATACCCACATAGAGAATATTTCATTCTATAGCCTGTTTCTTATAACATTTGGACCTTCTGTTAAAGTAGCAGTAGGTAGCGAATAGTTACCTGCAGATTTCAGATACCCACATAGAGAATATTTCATTCTATACCGGTTTCTTAAAACATTTGGACCTTCTGTTAAAGTAGCAGTAGGTAAACGAATTGTTACCTGCAGATTTCAGTTACCCACAAGGATATTGTGAAAGTATTGTGGAGGTAGTTTTTTCTGGGTATGTCTATCTTTCAGACAAAGTATCTTGAACTATGAAAGACCGACCCTTAAAGACATATCATTGCCGAAACTAATCAAATATTTATTAGGTATCTTACACTTTGATCCGATTTAACCAACTTTGCATCTCTTGCAAGAGTACTATAAACGATTTTCTGTGCTACTCAATATCTGCAGTTTATGATTGTCTTTCACTCTTATTTTAATATCTGTAACAGGGAGACAAGTCAGTTTATTATACTATCGGCCGTGAGCCTTTGTGCCTTATACTATTACATACTTATTAGATATTTTGTAAATATATCTGTAATATTTTAGAAATTATTGATAATAACAATAATAATGATAATTATATTAACAATTATAATAAAAATAATAACAAAATGTGATAAGACCCACTTCTGGAGTTTAATTCTTTCTTGCAAAACTTTTTCAAATCTAGATTTTGTTCTGAAAATGTGAATTTTAAAATCCTAGTCGTTTTTGACTTATGGTATAGAAGATTCGAGAAATATCGATAGCATTATCGAGAGTATCGATAGCACTATCGATGGTATGGATAGCAGTATCAATAGTATCGATAGCACTATCGATAGTATCGATAGCACTATCGATAGTATCGATAGCACTATCGATAGTATCGATAGCACTATCTTAGTATCGATAGCACTATCGATAGTATCGATAGTTCAGACTATCGTTTGCAATCGATAGTTTTTGAGTGACTATCGAACTATCGATGATTTATTTCTTTGTCAAGAACGTTGGACGTATAGGAACCCCTATAATTTAGTCTGGATATAAAAATAGTAAGAAATTTCGTCTTTGGAATTCCCTTGGAATTGGAATAGGAACAGAAAATGTAACCATAATTTTCGAAGTTTTGTCAGAGTAATTGAAATTTTGAAATAAGTAGAAAATTAAACAATATAATTAAATACTGTATGAATTATTAAAACAGTAACTTTTACAGTAAACGTTGTAATTTTCACAGTAATAATCGAAAATTTGACAGCAATAATTCAAAATTTGACAAAGAATAAAATTGTTATAGTGTATTCAAACTTTTTCCATTTCATTTTAGAATGTTAGGAGTATTAGTTATCATTGAAATGTTATTATTGCACTTTTAACAGTAAAATTTAAATTTTCGTAGAAATATTTGATGTTTCAATTTATCTGGATATTTATGCTTGTTTGAATTCAGAAGTTGGAATTTAAAATCTTTGTAAGGTCTTCGTAAGAATAACTGACGTCCACATAACTGTTCCACATGTCAAAAATCATGTTATGATATTTTCTCGAAATATCGGATTCGTGGATTTTCATCTAATTTTCGTTTCATGTCCCTAAATAGTATCATAGAATTTTGCATTTTTATATAATTTTCATTTGGATAAAATTAAGAATTTAGATAAAACAATTTAAGTGGGCACTTATAAATTGCAATTTGTGAAGTTTTGTCAGAATAATTGAAATATTTAAATAAGTAGGAATGAAATTTTGAAAAAAATGACTAATAAAATTAATTAAATACTGCATTAATTATTATAACTTTTACAGTAATCGTTGTAATTTTCACAATAATAATCGAAAATTTGACAGAAATAATTCAAAATTTGAAAGGAATAAAATTCTTATAGTGTATTCAAAATGTTTCCATTTCATTTTCGAATGGTACGAGTATTAGTTATCATTGAAATGTTAACAAAATAATTGAAATTTCAGAATAAAAAAATTAAATTTTAGTTATTATTGCACTTTTGACAGTATAATTTAAATTTTCGTACAAATATTTGATGTTTCAATTTATCTGGATTTGTATGCTTATTTATATTCAGAAATTGGAACTCTTTGTAAGATCTTTGTAAGAATAACTGACGTCCACATGTTATCAAATTTTCTCGAAATATCGGTTTCGTGGATTTTCATCTAATTTTTGATTCATGTCAATAAATATTATCATGGCATTTTGCATTTTTATATAATTTTCAGTAATAATATAACAAGAGAGTGAGAATAAATTGAAAATAATTTGACAGATTGTCGAAAACTTGTTGCCAGGCAATAGTCACGAGAGCCCGAAGGGCTCGAGTGACTATTGCCAAATGGCAACAAGTTTGAGACATAATCTGTCAAATTATTTTCTAATTTATCGAACTCTCGAGTTATATTTGATTAGATTATTTTTTGACGTTTTTTGCTTTCTAGTATTTCTTTATCAATTTCAGTATGCGAAACGCAGCTAAAGCGACTTTTATTCATTTTGTATGACACTTTAATATGATTGATAAATTAATAATTTGACAAATATTTTGATTGACAAGAGTGAACCTAGCTACCGAGATTATTCCCACTATAATAATCTCTAGAGAATATTCCCAGTATAATAATGACGGGATTGGTCCAGAAGTATCAATATGACAAAAATCGAAATATATCATTGGTTTTGAGAAACGTCAAAAAATAATCATTGGAATTTTCCACCTAGAAATAAATTTGAACGGCGGGCACTTAAAAATAATTGCAATTTATTTGTATTTTTGTGCTGTTTTAGATTCAGTAGTTTTGTAAGATCTTTGATTTAGAAGAAGAAAAAGTTCTGTAATTTTCCAATAATTGTCATCTACATGTTATGAATTTTACACGGAATATTGGATTCATAGACTTTCATGTAATTCTTTATTATCATGTAATTCTTTATTTTCATGTACTTCTTTATTTTATATAAATATATCTTTATTTCTATAATCTCTTATTATCAGAGATTATCCTGGAATTTGCATATTTATATAATTTTTTATCTCCTTTGATAAAACTTTTTCCATTTCTTCTCGAATGTTTGGAGTATTAGTTATCATGTTAACATAATGATTGAAATTTAGTAATAAATAATTTAACTTTTAGCTGACATTTTTATAGTTATTGTTGCACTTTTGACAGTAAAATTAAAATTTTCGTAGACATATTTGATGTTTTCAATTTGATGTTTCAATTTATCTGGATTGTTATGCTTGTTTAAATTCAGAAACTGGAAATCCTTGTAAGGTCTTAGTAAGAATAAGTAATATCCATATGTTATGAAATTTTCTCGAAATATCGAATTCGTGGATTTTCATCTAATTTTCTATTCATGTCAATAGATATTATCATGGAATTTTGCATTTTTATATAATTTTCATTGGAAATTTCCAGCTAGAAACAAATTTGAACGGCGGGCACTTAAAAATTGCAATTTATTTGCATTTTTGTGCTGTTTTAGATTCAGTAGTGGAATCTTTGTAAGATCTTTTATTTAGAAGAAGAAAAAGTTCTGTAATTTTCGAATAATTGTTATGAGTTTTACACGAAATATTGGATTCATAGACTTTCATGTAATTCTTTATTATCATGTAATTCTTTATTTTATGTAAATATATCTTTATTTCTATAATCTCTTATTATCAGAGATTATCCTGGAATTTGCATATTTATATAATTTTTGATCTCCTTTGATCAAACTTTTTCCATTTCTTTTCGAATGTTTGGAGTATTAGTTATCATTGAAATGTTAACATAATAATTGAAATTTAGGAATAAATAATTTAAATTTTAGCTGTAATTTTTATAGTTATTGTTGCACTTTTGACAGTAAAATTTAATTTTCGTACAAATATTTGATGTTTTCAATTTGATGTTTCAATTTATCTGGATTTGTATGCTTGTTTATATCCAGAAATTTTGCAGTTTTATATAATTTTCATTGGAATTTGCCACCTAGAAACAAATTTGTACGGCTGGCACTTAAAAATTGCAATTTATTTGTATTTTTGTGCTGTCTTAGATTCAGTAGTTAGAGTCTCTGTAAGATCTTTGATTTAGAAGAAGAAAAAGTTCTGTAATTATAATTGTCATCTACATGTTATGAATTTTACACGGAATATTGGATTCATAGACGTTCATGTAATTCTTTATTATCATGTAATTCTTTATTTTCATGTAATTATTTATTTTATGTAAATATATCTTTATTTATATAATCTCTTATTATCAGAGATTATCCTGGAATTTGCATATTTATATAATTTATGATCTCCTTTGATCAAAAATTGTGAAATTTATATGAAACACATAAATATATATTTATTTCTATAATCTCTTATCAGAGATTATCCTGAAATTTTGCATTTTTATATAATTTTGATCTCCTTTGATCAAAAATTGTAAAATTTATATGAATCATATAAATATATCTTTATTTCTATAATATCTTATTATCGGAGATTATCCTGGAATTTTGCATTTTTATATAATTTTGATCTCCTTTAATCAAAAATTGTGAAATTTATATGAAACACGCTGCAGAGTTTTGTATATTTATTTAATCATTATTTTTTCTGCACTTTTGTGCTGGTTATTAGATTAATATCACATTGAATTAACAAATTTATATATTTTTATAAATTTAAATTTTTCCGTATTTTTGTACTGGAATGTTCTTTTATTTGCGTTATCATCTACATGCAAAATTATTTTCTACTTAAAGCGAGGATAAAGCGAGGATAAAGCTAGGATAAAGCGACGATAAAGCGAGGATAAAGCGTGTAAATTTTTGTCACATTTGACTTTTTAAATGCAAGTTACAGAAGTTTTGTTTCTCTTTTATTTGATGCAAGGTCTGATATTATGTATAACTTTTGCTCCTTATACATGCTTCAATTTGACTGACTTTCTGTGTCTTGCCATTTACAGGATCCTCATGCTTGAACTTCTTGTTGCGTACATCCTGTATTATTAATTCGTAGCGAACTTTAAAAATAAAATTAGAATTCAAATATAAGTATAGGTATATTTTTCCATGGCATGTTTTGGTTAGCTTAAAACATTTAATATAATTATGCTCAAACTTATCAAATATGATATGTGATATAGGTACTTAGCTACGAAATTTTTGTCTAATGTTAGAACTTAGTGGTTACTTTAATAAGTGAGACTAGCAATGCTGAGCGTCTTAACCCTTTCAGGCCCATGCATATGAGCTACCAGTTTATGTGTGAACCCAGATATTTTCCTATACTGCTCTTGAATCTTTATAATGATATTAAATATCTCACAGATTATGATTCTTCCTACAATATTATTAAAATGAATACAAATTCGAATAATTTGTTTGTGAAAAATTTCATAATGGTGGTCGCATATGATAACCACTGGGCCGCAAAGAATTGACTATTATATTAGTGGTATCCTGACATGACCACTGGTCCTTAAAGGGTTAACTGAAAACTAGTAATTTCGTAGTAATATTCGTAATCAGAGTTTTACAAATTACGTTTCGTTTGAAAAATTGAAGGTGAGTTTTTGTTTCTGACGTGTTTGCCCCGAAAAATATTCGTGTTTTATTAGCAGGGCTTTTAATTAATTTTGCCCCACCGCCAATTGAAAGAAAGGCCGTGTAATGTCGTAATTAACAGTAATAACAACGGGCTGTGTGTGAGTGTGTGTTGGGCCGTAGTTTACGAGAGTAATGCGTACGAACAGGGGGTGTACCTGGGAACACAGCACTCTCCGCAAATAGCGCGCACAAAAGCCGGGTAATTAACATGTGAAATATTACAAAAACAAGTGGAATTATTAATCTTCGGGCAAAGTTCGGGAGCGAGATTGGCCTGTCAGGCGGTTACAAATAGAGGCCGTGCGGACTATCGTCGGTAAATCATCTACAAAACGCATTAATGTGTGCTTTTCCACACTCTCCGTAATTTTTTATCCCGATTTTCACGCTGCTCGAGGTGGAATTTCAGAAATGCGCCGGTTTGATTTTTACATTTTTTTTTTGTGCGCGCGCGCTTAGGTGATGCGGAAAAACCTGGGGGTTTCACATTCGGAATTTCATTAATCAAGCGCAGCAACAAAAACAGTAACGAACAAGGGAGCACGTTTTGGGGGAGGCAGTTTATCATTCATTTGTGCCCTAATTGCAGCTACAAAACGTAACACTCTTTTACACCTACGCCAGTGCGGCGATTAACTCGCGCAAAAATGTGAGCAAGAAATATGCTCGAAACGACAGGACGAATCTATCACACGCACGGCCATCAATAACCGGGGGCGGCTTTGAAAAATTAATTCCTGTGGGCAAGGAGGGGAATAATTACACACAAACCATGCGAACGCACAGGATTTCTCTTATCTACCTGGAGAACAGGTATACGAAATTCACAGTTGACCAAGCAAAACTCGCCAAAAAAAAAATAGAGGAGCACATAATCACCGAGGATTCCTACGGGCCTTAAAAGTTTGAATGATAGTTTTTGGGTATCGGCTTAAAAAGAGCGGCATCATCCCACACCGGGACGCAGAAAACCGGCCCTCCTGCGCTCCCCCGCCGCACACCTGACAGAGTCGCCGCCGTGTCTGGTAGAATTGAAAAATTCCTAGGAGGTTTTCTAGGAATTTCGATTTAAAACGCCGGATTTACGACGTACTTGCAGCCCAGGGGCCGGCCTTTACGACCTACCTGGTTACGGATTTTAAAAATCGGAAATGAAAACAAATCGCCACCATTACGTATGACCGCCCATACAATGTGCGTATACACAAGGCGACACACAAGCACAATTAAACGGGACAATCACTCACAAGAGCACCGCGCAGAACGTATGCATGTGTGTGCGGTGCATGCAGTGCAGAAACGGCAGTCATTTGCATAGTAATGCTCAACCAGGGTTTTTCTAAGAAGTTCCCATGCGCCCGAGATAAGGTCAAATAATGGTAACAAGAAATCGCGTATTTTTTTATCAGTAACGGCACTCACTTTTTTGCCCCGCTTACTCACAGTTCCGGGTAAACACAGAAAACAAAGAATTAACCTAGTAATTAGCAGATTTTGTTAATTGACGACTTTCTCTTCTGATTTGCCTTAACGAACCTTTGCCTTTATGAACGAAATAAAATCAGTAAAAGTACTAGCCAACTCGAATTGTCATATTAATCTCATAATATTTTGTTATACATATTATATGATAAAGATACGAATTGATTTAATACTAAAAAAATCCTAATATTTTGTTTCATTATGGTAAAGATCATCTGATTTGATATAATACCAAACAAAATCCTGAAATAATTTTCATAAGATAGCATTAATAATGTGCTCGACAATCCATTAAATCCTCCACGTTCATTGATTGGGTATTCAATGAAAAATTAGCAATTAATTATTTCAGACACCTGCAACTGGATTAACTAATGTCGCAAAAGTAAAATATTTTGATAATGCTCTACTATTCACCAACTATTTTTCCTGTGACCGGTAATTATCAATGAAGATCTGTTTATATTTCTTGCAAACACGTTTGGTGATCAATTTTTCGGCAAAAATTTCTTTGTGTGACATTTTTTTGCTGATAAGCAAAACTCGTCCAACAAAATTCGTCTATTTATAGTCATATATATCACAATAACATCAGACTAATGGTTTGAAAAAAAATTCTAACCATACATCCCTCGAGCATTGATAAATACTTTATAATTTTATCACAACTTTGTCAAGCACCTTGATTTTAGGCAACTGTGATAAAATGATTACATAATAATCAATGTTCTTGAGTTTCCACTACTGATAATTTTTCTTGTAATTCAGGGATTAAGGGATCCCATTTTATGATGATCAATTTTCTAAAAAAAAAATCCTAGCAATTAAGTGTCCTGTGACCAGCTTTTGGGATAATTTTTCTTGTAATAAAGAGTTCAATTGTAAGATAATCAATTTTATAAAATCACATTTCCTAGCAATTAAGTGTCCGATGACCAGTTTTTGGGGGATGAGTTTTGTCTAAAATAAATCTAACCGTACATCCCTCAAGCATTATGAGCAAATACTTTATAATTCTATCACAACTTTCTCAAGCACCTTGATTTTAGACAACTGTGATAAAATTATTACATAATTATCAATGTTCTTGTATTTTTACTACTGATATTTTTTCTTGTAATTCAGAGATTAAGGCATCCCATTTTCTGATAATCAATTTTCTAAAAGATAAATTCGTAGTCATTAAGTGTCCGGTGACTAGTTTTTTTGATAATATTTCTTGTAATTCAGGGATAAAGGGTTAAATTTTCCGATAATCAATTTTCTAAAAACACATTTCCTAGCAATTAAGTGTCCGGTGATCAGTTTTTGGGGGTAAGTTTTGTCTAAAAAAATTCTAACCATACATCCCTCGACCATTGGGAGCAAATACTTTATAATTTTATCACAACTTTGTCAAGCACTTTGATTTTAGCCAACTGCGATAAAATTATTACATTATTATCAATGTTCTTGGGTTTTTACTACTGATGATTTTTCTTGTAATTCAGGGATTAAGGGATCCCATTTTCTGATAATCAATTTTCTAAAAAAATATTTCCTTGCCATTAAGTGTCCGGTGACTGGTTTTTGGGATATTTTTTCTTGTAATTCAGGGATAAAGGGTTCAATTTTCCGATAATCAATTTTCTCAAAACACATTTCCTAGCAATTAAGTGTCCGGTGATCAGTTTTTAGGGGATGAGTTTTGTCTAAAGACATTCTAACCGTACATCCCTCGACCATTGGGAGCAAATACTTTATAATTTTATCACAACTTTGTCAAGCACTTTGATTTTAGGCAACTGTGATAAAATTATTACATAATTATCAATGTTCTTGGGTTTTTACTACTGATATTTTTTCTTGAAATTGAGGAATTAAGGGATCCCATTTTCTGATAATCAATTTTTTTTTTAAATCCTAGCAATTAAGTGTCCGGTGACTAGTTTTTGGGATATTTTTTCTTGTAATTCAGGGATAGAGGGTTCAATTTTTTGATAATCAATTTTCTAAAAACACATTTCCTAGCAATTAAGTGTCCGGTGACCAGTTTTTGGGGGATGAGTTTTGTCTAAAATAAATCTAACCGTACATCCCTCAAGCATTATGAGCAAATACTTTATAATTCTATCACAACTTTCTCAAGCACCTTGATTTTAGACAACTGTGATAAAATTATTACATAATTATCAATGTTCTTGTATTTTTACTACTGATATTTTTTCTTGTAATTCAGAGATTAAGGCATCCCATTTTCTGATAATCAATTTTCTAAAAGATAAATTCGTAGTCATTAAGTGTCCGGTGACTAGTTTTTTTGATAATATTTCTTGTAATTCAGGGATAAAGGGTTAAATTTTCCGATAATCAATTTTCTAAAAACACATTTCCTAGCAATTAAGTGTCCGGTGATCAGTTTTTGGGGGTAAGTTTTGTCTAAAAAAATTCTAACCATACATCCCTCGACCATTGGGAGCAAATACTTTATAATTTTATCACAACTTTGTCAAGCACTTTGATTTTAGCCAACTGCGATAAAATTATTACATTATTATCAATGTTCTTGGGTTTTTACTACTGATGATTTTTCTTGTAATTCAGGGATTAAGGGATCCCATTTTCTGATAATCAATTTTCTAAAAAAATATTTCCTTGCCATTAAGTGTCCGGTGACTGGTTTTTGGGATATTTTTTCTTGTAATTCAGGGATAAAGGGTTCAATTTTCCGATAATCAATTTTCTCAAAACACATTTCCTAGCAATTAAGTGTCCGGTGATCAGTTTTTAGGGGATGAGTTTTGTCTAAAAACATTCTAACCGTACATCCCTCGACCATTGGGAGCAAATACTTTATAATTTTATCACAACTTTGTCAAGCACTTTGATTTTAGGCAACTGCGATAAAATTATTACATAATTATCAATGTTCTTGGGTTTTTACTGCTCATAATTTTTCTTCTAATTCCTGGGATTAAGGGATCCCATTTTCTGATAATCAATTTTCTAAAAAAATATTTCCTAGCCATTAAGTGTCCGTTGACTGGTTTTTGGGATAATTTTTCTTGTAATTCAGGGATAAAGGGTTCAGTTTTCCGATAATCAATTTTCTAAAAGCACATTTCCTAGCAATTATGTGTCCGGTGACCAGTTTTTGATGGATGAGTTTTGTCTAAAATAATTCTAACCGTACATCCCTCGAGCATTGGGAGCAAATACTTTATAATTTTATCACAACTTCGTCAAACACCTTGATTTTAGGCAACTGTGATAAAATGATTACATAATTATCAATGTTCTTGGGTTTTTACTACTGATATTTTTTCTTGTAATACAGGGATTATGGGATCCCATTTTTTGATAATCAATTTTCTAAAAAAACACATTTCCTAGCCATTAAGTGTCCGGTGACTAGTTTTTGTGATATTTTTTCTTGTAATTCAGGGATAAAGGGTTCAATTTTCCGATAATCAATTTTCTAAAAACACATTTCCTAGCAATTAAGTGTCCGGTGACCAGTTTTTAGGGAATGAGTTTTGCAACAATACCTTTTTGGGAGATAGGTTTCCCAGAGATCAACAGAAAATTGTTCTCTTTTAAAGCAATCAATTTTCAGTTGATCAATTTCTTGATGACCAATTTTCCAGCCATCACAATTATATTAATATACAGGTTGCCAAGATAAGGATCAACAGCATAGAGATCTCAAAAATCGCAAAAGTTACAAAGGCGGTTAAATTACAAAAAAGTTGCGTAATTTAGTGGTCAGTAATATTCTGTTGATAAAACCAGAAATTTCCGCTTACTTCCGAAGATATTTACTAAAAAAAATATTTCAGTTTTTTCTGAAGTTATTTGAAAAGATATAAGAAAACCAAAAGCACTTTCTCATTGCCACATTTTTAGCTCTACAAGACAACGTTTATAAATTACAACGTTCCGTTTCGAAGAATCGAGGAAGAAGAGTTTTATGGTTTTCTCAACAGAATATTACTGACCACTAAATTACGCAACTTTTTTGTAATTTAACCGCCTTTGTAACTTTTGCGATGTTCGAGATCTCTATGATGTTGATCCTTATCTTGGACACCCTGTATATTAATATAATTGTGATGGTTGAAAATTGGTCATTACCTTTAAACTTTTTTGTAATTTAACCGCCATTGTAATTTTTATGGTTTGCGATCATGCTGTTGATCCTTACATTACCATTTCTTGAATTCCTTCTTAGAATGGATAAGGGATTAACCAATATTTGAAGCAATCCATATAAATAATTATATTCTAACGATGATTATACCTTGCAGGTATTTGTATGTATTGCTCTTACTGTTAACATTTTTTAATCGCTTCAAGCAAAAACAATATTTTTCTTCAAACGTCACAAACGTGACACTTTGTGTCCTTGGATACGCAAATTTAAAGAGTCGCTTTTTCTCCTAGGAGAAAAAGTGTTTACTTTTGTCTGCCGGCGGAGAAGAAGTAAAAAATACTCATAACTATAGTTTTATTTGTGATTTTCTTTATTATAAAAAATAACACTAAATGTACAGCTAGTTAAAGTAAGAAATACTCATAACAGTTCGGTAAAGTAAGCTATCAACACATTTTGTAAATAATTGTCCACGTTCTTCTCCATGCACCCTTTAATGAATCTTCGGTATGCAACCTCATAAATACTCGCCGATTTTATAGGCAGCAATCCTTCTGTAGCAGCTTGCGCTATTTGAGTAATTTCAGCAGGTTCGTGCGGTTATTACTTCATAATAACACAGTTTTGAACAACTAAAAATGATAAATGACAATTTCTAATTGTTCTGTTTATTACAAATTCATCCAAAGAAACCACAGCTGGCAAGATGCTCGTTTTGTATTTTTCACCTTTTTTCTTTAATATATTTTTGAAAATAAATATTCTTGCGTTTGATTGAAGAAAAAGTAACATGTGTTATTCGGAGAAAAAACAATTTTGTGTGCTTCGTCTTTATATAATTATATTTAATAACTTACAGACTCGCCACACAAAGTGTAACTTTTTCTCCTAATAAAACAATATACTATTACTTCACGCCGGCGCGACCTAATAGCGCCTTTACTGCTCATGCCATAAAGCTCAGAATAGTTTAAAGACCCTCTTTGCCTGGATTTTAAAAAGGGTCAGTCCGTATTTTACTGCAAAAGTGACAACACATTTGACATGGACTATAGGACCTGAACACGGTATTGAACCAGTATGGCAATGACCTTTTATTTATAAACAAAAACTTTTTGTTTATAAAATATAAATAATACTTCCACTACTACATTTTTTGTAAAACAATGTTTGAAAGGAATATAAAATTTTGAAATTAAAAACTTAAAAATCATTTTTTTTAATAAATATTTTCAGAACTAAATATGGATTTGATAATGTTTTGAATAATAATTGACCACCACTACATTTTTTGTAGAACAATGTTTGAAAGAAATATAAAATTTTAAAATTAAAACCTCAAAAATATTTTTTTTTAATAAATATTATCAGAACCAAATATGGACAAGGTTTTGAATAAAAACAAGATGGGTGTTTAATCGTACTATCTTTTTGTTTTAATGATTATTATGGTAATCATTGATCAGATATTATGACATAAAAAATATTTTAGTAAGAGTTAAATATAAGCTTACGTTATATGCTGCAATTATTTTGAGCTAGACTGCACTTTAATAATTATGAATGACCGTTTTACCATGAGAAATGTATGCATGAATATCTGAATATTGTTTTTCCGTTGTGTCAATAGTGTCCGTCCTCACGTTAAACGTGCAATTATCTTTAAGCCGGGGGATTAAAGTATCCGTTGCTGGAAATAATAAAATATTCACGTTTCGAAATTTACAACCATTGTGGGAATCGCCGCCCCACCTAGCCCCTGCGAGATGGAGATTACGCCTAATAACACCTCCCAGATGTAAATCGACTTAGTCAAATAGTCGAATGCATAAATATCTCGCGGGCAATAAATACATCCACCTGTTATCTCCGCCTGGGCATTGAAGTTAATTACACACTTTCAAATGCAAATGCATAAATACCTGCACAATTCCGCACCTGTAACCGAACCGGGATGAGTTGGTCGTGTTTATGTGCGCGGGGGGCGGCGATAATGGTGCTGCGGAATCGATCTATTTCTGTAGGTGTGGAAACAATCTTCTAATTAAAGCGATGCGGCTGCGAGCCGTCGGGGCCCTTGTATATTGTATAGTATTTCGATGTAATGACTCGTCGATAATATTGTGCCGAAGAATATTTCTGCTCACAGGTGGTTTAATTTCCAAGCTGTCACCTCTGCTTCGTTCCTCAAATCAAATCAATTTCGTGTGTAAATTGCCTCCTCAACGCCTCTGCACATCTCGCTCCTCCACCGGATTGTGCAAGTCCGCGAGAGCGAGAGGCGAGCGCGTCTGTAACTTGCTGCGGTGCACACGAAGAAAGATGCTATCAGAAGAGGAATTCCTCTCGTTTTTTAAATCAGATTCTATAGCGATATACTTTGTTTTTGTTAAATTCCCGGCGCTTTTGTTGCCGCGCTGACTGATAGTATGGTAATTGGTTCTTGCCGCAAAAAACGGCCGCTGGTGACTTGTAATTTTATGGTTTATCACGATAATTGTCGCCTTTGTGGGGTGGAAATTTGAAAATCACATATCCGATTAGGTAAGGAGGTGTGCAGAAATATTATACGCTTGTTAATACCAGGCCTCCTTCAAAGGGCGCCGTTTTACATACACATGGCATGTTCTCAGAAAACGTTATTACTATGTGATCCTAAATAAAGGTTAATGCTCGCCAGTTTCGGGAACACCAAGGGACTCCAACAAAAAACAAATCAAAAACAAAATCTCCAATCCTCAGAACTTTTAATAAGTATTAGCAATATTACAATTTACCTATAAGGAATAACATAGTAAACACGTAGACAACGTAATGGCGAATATGGCTAGAAAAGCTCGAAGAAACAAAAATTAGCAGAAACCAAAGAGTAAACACGTAGACAACGTAATGGCTAATATGGCTAGAAAAGCTCGAAGAAACAAAAATAAACAGGAACCAAAGAGTAAATACGTAGAAAAAGTAATGGCTAATATGGCTAGAAAACCTCGAAGAAACAAAAATAAACAGAAACCAAAGAGCTGGAAAATGGAAGTTTTATGTACTCTATCAATAAAAGCTTCTAAATTTGGAGAAAAATCATCGTGCTTGCAATGCTGGTGTCTAATTTATACTGCTGACAAGTTCTCTCCAAATATAACGCTACTCTCCAACGCCACGACCCTTTTACCAATCGTCGCGATGAAATTACATAAATTAAATTGGAATTACTTTTGATTGATGGCGGTGGCGCACTAAAAACGTGCACCTTTTACGACTGGAATTATTCCGAATCAATCTCACTTTCGATTTTAATCGTAATGGCGTATTAAAGGAGTAATGTGCGTTAAAAAGTGTGCAGGGCGTATCGACGTGATTAGATAAGTGACAGTAGGTAAAAGCCGCTGTCGAAACAGTAGTCATCGCTGATTACTCCAGACACGCAACATACTAATTTCCGAACATAAACAACTCGCCCTGCAGACGTTCTTCCTGAAAGCTCCCAAACACGTACGCAAACGTGCAGTAATCTCGGCGCACTCCTCTGATTGCGAATAGAATTGTCAATCAGGCCCCAAGTGAAAAAAAAACAAATCGACGCACTTCATCACCTGAACGTGAATCGGTTTTAATTGGGCCCGATAATGGCAATAATTAATAATGGTTTACACTTTGACCGGCGGCCAGTTTTCGACGCCTCGGGCGGCGCTCATTAACGGCAACACAACGAAATCTTGTGCCGTAATTAAAATAGATGCGTTCCGACACGTCGAGATGGATGAAACGTCGGGATACACGGTTTTCTTAAATTAGGCGATGTCAAAGTTTATTAATAAATTTATACCAGTCGTAAACGTTCAGATTAAAAAATGATGTGCTTTGCGGTCGATAGAGTGAATCATGCGTGTAGCCTTCTCTGCGTTTAATCCTCTTACAGTGATTCACTTTTTATTACAGTATTGACGCCGGAAATTTTTGGGATGTGACCCTCAAAACAACTCAGGGTTCATCTACAGTTTGTTATTCTCAGTATCACTTTTATATTCACAGCTACTCAACAATCTCGACACTTTAAAACGTTCAAGGACATCCAGGAAAGTTTCGGAAAAACTGGCTGGGGACTTTCACGTTCCCCAAAAAGTTCCTAGGGACTTTCACGTCCCCAGAAAGAACATACATAATCTTCTTGAAGGCGATGACCACATATGTTTAATCTAGCTTCATATAAGCCCGTAATTTCAAATTGGAAGCTAAGTACTCCTTTTTTTAATTAATGTTGTTGTACGCACAAAATATTGACATAATTATTGCCTTCAGGGACTTCATGAAAATTATGCCTCAGATTCTTGCTACTCAACAATCTCGACACTTTAAAACGTTCAAGGACGTCCAGGAAAGTTTCCAGATAAATGCCTGGGGAGTTTCACCAGGGCCGCGCCTAGGTAGTTGGCCGCCCGTGTGCAATAGTATTTTGGCCGCCCTACACAGAGTAGCTATCCATTCTAAAGACAGGTGGGGAATAATAATAATAATAAAAAAAAAATAATAATAATAATATAAAATACATTATTTTTTCGCAATGATACTAACATTTATTCAGAATATATTACAAATAATAAATTACATTTTTATCACTAATCACAACATAGGAAGAATATTGAAAAATCTACTAGCAAAAAACTACAAAAAATATGTGTTTCGCGCTTTGCGCAGAGCAAATTCTGATATTAAATCGTGCATGACTAGCTAATCCAATATCTCATGTTCAATAGATATCACTGATAAATTTACTAACGTTCTTGTGACATTGTAGATCGTAAGTATTTTTTTATAATCTTTAATTTCGAAAAAGATCGCTCACGAGATGCTACGGATACTGGCAATGTTAACAAAATTCTGATAGAAATAAATATATTCGGGATCGTTGCCTGAAGATCATTTTCCAATATGTATTCAAGAATTCTTTGTGGTTCTGTGACATCTTTTGATGGTAAATGGTTTTTCAAGGATACATTTTCTTGAAAGAGGTCTATCCCATCAATATCAGACTTTTCTTTGCTCATCTCTTAGTTTAATTTGCAAATCCTTGCAAGATTTTAACAATATTTCATTCGAAATGCTATTAATATTGCTCATAAAGCCAAATAAATCGTTGTAATACACAAGTGTTTCAATTCTGGTCTCGATAGATGATAAAGCTTGGTTCAATAAACAAAAATAAAAATTTACTTTAAAATTGGTTTTTGGATCTAAAATTGGCTCATCCGCAGATTGATGATCAAAAATTTTGGGTGTTCGCTTTACTCCTATATTTTCCACTGTAGGGAAATTACATTCAACCTTCCAATTCTATAGCTAAAGTGTTAGCTGCAACAATAAAGTCTTCAAAACTTTTATCGGTACGATATTTCTTTAAAAGGTTTGTCAAATTTGTTAAATACGTCAAAGACGATCATACCTTTAGTTTTGGGTTTTGAAAAATGACTACGTTGATATCAAATAAAATTTTATGCCAAATCACAATTGAGCATAAACATTTTTGAAACTCGATATCTTTATTAGCAATGAATGCGCCATATGTACAGTTTTAAACTCTTAAGTTTTATCTACATAAATGTCGTATTAAGCGTCGTACACTTGTACAATGTGATATCGTAAAGGCTTTATTGCATCGATTCTACAGGATCATCGAGTATCACTTAGTGGTTTTAATTTAACTTTCCTACATATTTTTTAAGAACTGTCCATCTTTGTGTCTTCCAGAAAAAAAAACCGTACAATTCTTGAACAGGATAAAAAAAATTACAGTTTCATGTGAAATATTAGCTGAATCATTTACGACCAGATTTAAACTATGTGCTGAACGTGGCACAAAAAAGCACGATGGTTTATGTTTAATTTTTGTTTTTGTAATCCATTGTGCTTTCCTCGCATATCTGCACCATTATCATAGCCTTGCTCCCGCATATCAAAAATATTTAAATTTTTAAAATTCGAAATTCTTCTAAGAGAAATTCAGATATACTTTCTCGTGTACTTTTTGTTGTTAGACTGAATACAAGAAAATGTTCCCTTACTTCTACTCTTTTCTCATCTAAGAGTACAAATCGTACGATAACGGTAAGCTATTCTACATGGCTTACGTCCGGTGTATAATCTAATATAATGGAAAAATATCTCGACTTTCTGAGCAAATCCAATATAGCACATTTAATTTTTGATCCAATTAGATTAATAATTTCATTTTTAATTTTATCGCCCAAATAATGGGGAATTCGTTTATTGCTATCTTTCTGCTTCTCAATACGCTGGATATGTTTAGTTTTTCTTTCCGACATACTAAATAAATGAAAAGGTTGTAAGTTGCAACTATTTAGTTTAAAATATTTTTTGTAGAACTGACAGAAGTGTGGGCATCCACTGTATTTGGTTTGGGGCGCTGCTGAGCACAGCGGCAAACGGCCGCCCCCAAACTTGGCCGCCCGCGTGCGCCGCACGCGTTGCACGCCCGTCAGGCGCGCCCCTGAGTTTCACGTACGCTAAAAAGTTCCTGGGGACTTTCACGTTCCCTAAAAAGTTCCTGGGAACTTTCACGTTCCCAGGAAGAACATACATTATCTTCGCTTTTTTTGAACCACACATCTTTAATCTAGCTTCAGAGAAACCCGTAATTCCAAATTTGAAGCAAAATACTCATTTTTCAATAAATTTTGTTGTACGCAAAATATATTGACATAATTTTTGCCTTCAGGACAGAGGCGTACCTAGGGTAAATACCGATCTTGCGCCCCTTTCGGGCGATAGGATGCAATTGTACTCAGAAAATTTGTTTAACATCTGTTAGTAATTTAGTAAAACCCTTAGACCTTGACCTTCTTGAGTGATCCCCTTCAATATAACGTAGATTTGTGCTGTTTTTTTGGTACTAGTTTTGGTAACAAAATATTTCATCTTGCAGTTTTCCATTTCTCGTAATGCCTCTCTTGTGCCTACGTAGTTTTTTAATACTCATATTATTTATATCTATATAAATATTTTTACGTGAGGTGTTTTTGAGCACCCCCTTCAGTTGGCGCCCATGGCACGAGCCATGCCTGCCAGACCCTAGTTACGTTACTGCTTCGGGAGCTTCATGAAAATTGAGGGTGCCCCAAGAAAAATTGTCCCAAAAATCATTGAAACGATGAAAAATACATCATAAGCCTACTCCGAATAAAACGACTAGAATAGGTCAAAAACCTACTACCAAGAAAATATTTCAATTACTTAGTACACCTTAAGATTGGGTCTACTTAGGATTTTTGTTTCCTAATTTAAGTTATATTCAAGTTAAATTGATAATTATTTGTATAATTTTCCTGTAAATATTATGTATTAATAATTATAGCTGAAAACCATAAATGACCGATATGAAATACTCTTATCTCCCACATAACATGTGCCCTCATGTGTCATTCACATTGTCATGTGAATTTCATGACAATGACATTTCGTGTAGACGCTATATTCCAAAGAAAGTTCTTTTTTTTAATTAATAATTTTATCAAGTTTAAGGTTTTATCCACTTCTAATTAGACATTCAAATCTTTCAAATTTTAAATTACAATTCAAATAAGTTCAGGCTATATACACATTAAAATATACAGGGTGTCCAAGATAAGGATCAACAGCATGGGGATCTTGGAAACCATAAAAGTTGCAAAGGCGGTTTAATTACAAAAAAGTTGCGCAATTTAGTGGTCAGTAATATTCTGTTGAGAAAACCAGAAAATTCCTCTTACTTCGGGAGATATTCGACATAATCCGAAATTTTGCGATATCGTTTTCATGTTTTTCTGAAGTTATTTAATAATAATAATAATAATATTTATTTGGTGCTAATAACAAAGTTTTTCACGAGTCAAAATAGAAATACGATCTATAAGATACAAATACAATACTTAAACTAAGACACATTAAAAATTGGGTGAACACATAAAAACAACTATTTGAACTATTTGAAAATGTATAAAAAACAAGAGGCACTTTCTCATTGCCACTTTATTACCACTACAAGACAGCGTTTATAAATTTTCAGTGCAACGTTTTGTTTCGAAGAAACCATCATCAACTCTATATTTAATAGATAAATAAAGTAAATAAAGTACAACCTGTATTAAATAGCATTTCCTATTACGAATCCAACGATTTATATCACATTATGGTTTCTCATGTTTTCATTCAGAAATAAAGGCTTGTTAATACATTTCGAACATTTTGGTGTAGTAGGCGTTGAAATGAGCGACAAAGAAAAAAATTGTCATTTAATTTTCTCGTACCTAGAATAAGTCAAAATGTAGTTTGTGTGAATTGAATTTATTAAGAAAATGTACATTTTATCAAAAATAGCATGTAATATTTATATTAAAGTCTATTTTAGTTTTGCCTGATTGTGGTCTATTTTGCCTAATTACCGAAACCGGTCGCAAATAAAAACTTTAACAAAATTAAGGAAGTACAGATTTTTTTAATTTAGATTTGCGTTAATGTATGTAATGGTTAATGTAACTAACTCGTTGTTATTGAAGATGATATTATTTTAGACGCTCCTTCAAGTACACTACAAAGTGACTCGTGCTTAAATAACCATATATGAAAAACTATCGCATTAAAATTAATTCAATTTATTTTTGATATTGAGAAATTTATGTCCATATTTGGACTATAATTGAATTAATATCCATCCAATACTCAATTTTTGATATGTTCTGGTTTTGTGTCATTATGTGATTTTCGATGTCATTTTAAGTAGTTTTAATTGATATTCACAAACTCGCTAATCAATATTAATCAAACTTATGAATGATATTCAGTGATGTGTTGAAATATTATTTTAGACGCTCGTTTAAGTGCTCTATAAAGTGATTCGTACTTAAATAAGCATATATCATAAACTATCGCATCAAAACTAATGAAATTTATTAATGGTATTGAGCCATATATTGATATATGATCACTATAATTGAGCAATATATAAAATATACTTTTGAAGTTTTGAATTCGTTTTTTAGTAAACTTTCTTTTTTCTCAAAATTTTCTTATCCTTCATATGATGACCCTCTTTCAAAATAAAAATTCAAAAGTTACCATTTAAGACGTTCAAGTTGGCCTTGATATGACGTTGAATTTCAACATCTAGGGCAAATTTATGGTCATCATCAGATGTCCCCCCTGTAGCCATACAACTATTGTTAGGGTCGATTTTCGCTATCGAACATACCTTCGAAGTGATTTGCGTGGATTGATTAAAATGGCCTACCTTGTAGATGCAAACCCTGATAAAAGTGTTTCAACAGATTTCGGTCAAAATGAAAAAAACTGTTTTTACAGCTTCAAAGCAAGATTTTCTAGAGTTTTTATTTGAAAAATTACAAGTGAATTACTATGACGATCCCCAAAAGCTTTTTGCTATCAGGTTTTAAAATAATTATATATTTTTCTTCAAAAATTGAAGATGACAGGATTTGCACCCTTACTACTAATATGAAAGGTCTTGCCTCATCACACTTGCCTTGTCTTGCATCACTTTTGATCCCCATATCGACGAAATGACAATTTAATACTTGTATTACTGTATTGTGGCTCAAATGAATAAAGTATCTACATATCTATCTACCTTGCAAATCTACGAACGGTCATATTGTCATTGTTGTAGTTTGCAAAACCTCACATCTTTCAAGTCAGGCTGCAAAAGGTCATATTGACAATATTGTTATTTGCAAAACCTGGCATCTTTCAAGTCAGGCTGCAAAGGGTCATATTATAATATTATTGTTTGCAAAACCTGACATCTTTCAAGTCTGTAAATCTGTAAATCTTTCTGGCTGTAAAACATGCCATTTTTTTTCTGCAATATTAATAATAATACACAAATTTATTCTAAATTATATTATAAAAATGGTTAAAGAATATTTTTATAACTTTTTTTTAAAGTTTATTGTGGTTCTTCTTCATAATCATCCAAAAGTTCGGAATCTGATGGATCGTTGTTATCGGATTGTTCGGTACATCCTGGTGTTACTACTTCCTGCTCTTCGAAAACTTTCTTGTAAAATTCTAGATCTTTTTTATGCGCCAGTCTACACCAAAATATAACTCGAGAAGTTTTTTAACTTAGGCTCAGTTGTACAATTGTGGATCAACTTTGATCCCGGTTCAGTTTTTTTGGATACCATTGTATTAACAATTGTATCCTAGGTATCTGAACCACGGTCGAGGTTGATTCACGATCATACAACTGGGCACTAGTGGAATAATTGCTACTTTCATATATATGAGTAGAGGTGTAGTAAAAAGAGTTTTACATCCAGTGAACATGAAACAGTCACTTTGACAACTGGTTTATGTCACGTAAATAATGTTTTTCTTCAAACGTCATAAAAGTGACACCTTTAGTGACTCGATTCACAATCTTAAAGTTTTACTTCGTCTCCTAGTCAGTAAAAGTTTCACTTTTACTGACTAGGCAGTAAAAGTAAATTTGACAACATGATTGGATAATTTGTAATAAGAACGCCCTACGAGGGCGGGTTTAATATTGCACATACATATGGTGCGCATACATGATGAACAAAACAAAAAATTCAAACAAAACACAAATTTATTTATTGTTAAAATGTAAATTAAAGGTACAATTTGATATTTTAGCCCCTTGAAAACTGATTGCGCTGGCAGCAACAGCAGCACTTACAGCACCGCTGTCGCCAACCATTTTGCTGCTACCACAGATATTTTCTACTTTTGATGTCTTACTATCTGGTATTTTTACGTGTAGCAAAGATCCCAAGTCTTGAATATCTGTCGTGTTCATTTTTACGAGTTCATCGCAACGGCATGCCCCTGATATGCCAAATATCAAAATAATCTGAAAATAAGATTTAGGGTTTAATTTTGTATTTGTTTATTATTCTAAGAACTCACCTTTGTCGCCAAGTATTTCTCGTTAGGAGCATCGGATAAGAACTTGTCGAACTGTTCCTTTGTCAGCACTCTTGCCTTTTTGGGTGTATAACCCTCATTTTGTTTTTTTAAATATACACGTAGTTTTAAATATTTGGTAATATCTACACCATTTCTAATATTTAATAACGATTTTACCATGGAATACTGAGACCACATAGTGGAACTTTTTACTTTCTTCTTAGCCATTTCCGAAAAATATGCGAGTAAAACATTTTCACTATAATTGCTTACATTTTTCTCGGCGCACCACTTAATAAATTTTTTGTAGGCCACTTCATAGATGGTACTGGACTTAGTGGGCAATAATTTCTCTGTTGCAGCCCTTGCCGATTCTAAAATATCTGGCGGTGTACATTGAAACATGTCTTCGTCCATTTTATACACTTTAATGTCAAATAATGAATTAAACAAAACCATAGCAACGCTCTGCATAGCATGCTTCTTTGGGAATTAAAACTATACGTATTCGGACAATTAAAAATATTAATTCTATTATCTTTTTAACTATTTTCGACGTTTGAAGAAAAAATTACATGTTTTATTCGGAGTAGAAGTAACTTTTTGTGGCTCGTCTGTAGTTGCCTGCCTCGCTCCGCTCGGCAGCCAATACCTACAGACTCGCCACAAAAAGTGTCACTTCTACTCCTAATAAAACAATATACTATTACATGTTTTATTAGTTTTCGAAAAAGTTAATTATCGCCAAAAATTAGAATAAAAATCATTGATTAAAGTTTGTGAAAATAGCGAAATTGGAACTAGGATTTTGTATTTTGTTATTAGTTTAGCTGTAACTTTTGGCTGATGGCAAAAGTACTGTGCTGATAACGATAGCATCTAAATGTGTTGATTCTTGCTTGGCCCTTTTCATGTATTTCCTTTAGATTTAGACTGCCAATCAGGTGTATTGCGTATCAAAAAACGTTAACTGTAACGTAACACACACGTTACTGTTTTTTGATACCTAATATACCTGATTATGTAGGTAGATGTTTAATTCCAAGAATAACACATGAGATTTGTATTTTATGTCAAGTGGCTCGCTATAGACGAAATATTGTCTTTCATTAGTACGTTAAGCATGGAGGTAATCTCTGAGACCAGTATACCATTTTCAGTTTGATGACTTGTATAGAAGATTAACGCTTATGACAATTAAATCTCTTTAAAACGAGAAAATCCACATGTACCTACGACCAAAGCACTGAAACGCGCCGATGAGCTTTAAGGAACGAGGGAGTTCATAATCCCGTCGCGTCAAAACAAACTGACGAACTGACATAATATTAAAATTAGTTCGAGCCGAAAATCGGGGAAGGCCAGAAGACCAGGAGCTGGATGAAATTTGGTAGCCAGAACCGGGCTTATGGTAAAACGCGGACGGCGTTTCGGCGGGACAGACACACACCGGTGGGCGAAATTCATGAATAATTCAGCATCCATATTTCGTCTCGAGATCCATTTTTTTTAAGCCGAGACGGGGAACGACGAGGTGGAAATGAAGCCGTCTCAAGGTCCGCGTGTTTCACCTGACATGCGAACACAATATCGCTCATTGTGCGTCTCCGGCCACGACGAAAAGTGGGAGGTTTGCCTTACGTGCCTCCCAATAAGCATAATATGCAAATTCAATAACAATTCCAGCATATGGCGCTGCAATTTTTGCAGTAGGTACGAGAATTGCCATGTGCAATATGTGCGAACATCGGAGCACTGTTAACTCGTATGTCGCTCTTCAAGATTTGGGGTCATCTTGTGAAACAAATTATTTGAGAATTTGAGAATTTTCAAATCCAATGAACGAATATTGATTATTGATACATCAACGGCACAAGCATATTGATGAAATTCCCTATAGTTTCATGACATGCAGAAACGTTTTCAAAGAATGACAGTTTTTCAAATAAAAAACAAAAAAGTTTGACCTATTGTGAACTCAACCCGTGGACACGCTGTATATACGGCGCGTTTTGTTTTTATTACATACATTCGCACAGTGTAAAATCCAGTAATGGCATAATTACAAAATTACAAAATATCCAAGGGCACCATAAATCATATCCGATTGTGTTGCAAATCTGTTCGATAGCTGGTTGACGACACCTAATTGACAAGCGTCATTTCCTGGTGGAAGTAGCTACATGCGCGCCCTCAATTTCCGGTCAGCCCTTCCCCAATTATGACCGTAATCGCAGGAAATTATCAAATGTGCACCAGCAGAACACATCCTCCTTATCTACCTTGATTCATGGCAACATTATCATGTAAACACACGTTTGTGTGCCTGTAACTGGGTTATTAACATAAACACCGGAGTTTGCGTAGTGCGGGACCGTACGGCGTTCAAATTTGACTGAAATTTGTTCCGAGCTAACGCGAAAATTAGAATATTGATTAAATCAAGGACCTGAACTAATAATAATTGTTCAACAATATTGCCTGATTAGCAGTGGCGGATTTAGGGAGGGGGGGCTATAGCCCAAGGCGGCAAAATCCAGGCGGCAAATTTTTGGAAAAATACCAAAGGCACAAGTCACAATAAAAAAAAAACACACAAACAAATAAATAAATGACGAACGAAAAAGGCAAATACAAGAAGTTAAGCATCTAACTACCTCCTTCAACTTACTTAGCTTGAACGAGGCTTTAAATCATTTTGACTGATAATTAAGACGTATAAGTATAATAAGCAGTGTAGTTATCATATGGACATATTGGGCCCATTTGGAATTAAAAAAAAAAATTGAACATTATATTTCGGTTCCATAGTGGGTACAAGACTATAATAATTGATATTTTTTATTATTTAAGTCAATAAAAACCTGTTCATGGGGGCCCCAAATTCAAATTTGCTCAGGACCCCATGAAGTTATAACGCGCCACTGATAATAAGACTATATCGAACACATTCACAACATTCACATTAGAATATATTAACGGTCCAATTTTTTTTATCGCGTATAGTACAATAACAATGTAATTTATTTAAATAATGAAAACAAAGAAAAAATCAGGTTTGATGGGAATGTGACTTTTTCAGATTTATTGCCATGTTTCAGAAAGTTTATGAACATTTCTCAAACTTCTGTTTTGACTGTTAAGTCAATCTGGCAAATTCTGATGTTTCTGGAGAATGTTTACGTCTAATGTAATTAGTTAATAATGTAATTTATTTAAATCATGAAAACAATGAAAAATTCAGCTTTGATGATACTGTGACTTTTTCAGATTTATTGCCATGTTTCAGAAAGCTTATGAACAATTCTAAAACTTGGGACTGTGATGTTTTTCAGATTTATTGGCATGTTTCAGAAACTTTATGAACATTTCTCAAACTTGATGAGACTTTAAATAATGAAAACAATGAAAAAATCAGGTTTGATGGGAATGTGACTTTTTCAGTTTTATTGGCATGTTTCAGAAACATGACATTTCTCAAACTTCTGTTTTGAAGCAATTTCTGTTTGAAGCAATAAGTATAATAAGCAGTGTAGTTATCATATGAACATATTGGGCCCATTTGGCATTTAAAAAAAATTGGAAATTATATTTCTGTTCCATATCTGGGTACAATACTATAATAATTGATATTTTTTATGATTTAAGTCAATAAAAAGTTATTTAAACCTATATATGTGGTCCAAAAATTCAAATTTGCTCTGGACCCCATGAAGTTACTGACTGAAAATCGAAGACTCTATCGAACACATTCACAACATTCACATTAGAATATATTAACGGTCCCACTTTTATTTATCGCGTATAGTACAATAACAATGTAATATATTTAAATAGTGAAAAGAATGTAAAAATCAGGTTTGATAGGAATGTGACTTTTTCAGATTTATTGCCATGTTTCAGAAAGTTTATGAACATTTCCCAAACTTGGGACCGTGATGTTTTTTCAGAATTATTGGCATGTTTCAGAAAGTTTATGAACATTTATCAAACTTGGGACTGTGATGTTTTTCAGATTTATTGGCATGTTTCAAAAACTTTATGAAAATTTCTCCATCTTGGAACTGTGATTTCTTTCAGATTTATTGGCATGTTTCAAAAACTATATGAACATTTCTCAAACTTGGGACTATGATTTTTTTTCAGTTTTATTGGCATGTTTCAGAAAGTTTATGACATTTCTCCAACTTCTGTTTTCACTCTTAAGTCATTCTGGAAATTTATATTTCTAGAGAATGTTTACGTCTAATGTGTTTAGTTTAACTTCTGATGTTTTTGATAACAAAATTTGATAAGCTCTTCACTACTGTTTTAGATTTTTAGATTAGAAATTTTCAATAAATTTGGCAATTTCCGGTATAATTTGTCGAAGTTGTCGTAAACTTTCCCTATGTAGTGGCAATGATATATTCATTTTCTGCAATATGCATAATTATTTATGCAATTTTTAAAGAATGTCTGCTAATCAATAGGAGTAAGTTTCCATTTCCATTTTCTGCATTTTGACAACCGCCACTGAGATCTTCAAAAAATTGGAATTTTTTTTGGAAATATCTTCCTCTGTAACATCAACACAATAATGTATGCAACATACACTATTGTGTTGATGTTCCAGAGGAAGAAATTTCCAACATACAACATACACTATTGTGTTTATATTCCAGAGGAAGAAATTTCCTAAAATTTCTCCAAATTATTGTAGATCTCAGTGGCGGATTTATGGGGGGGTGGGGCTATGAGGGCTCATAGCCCAGGGCGGCAAAATCCAGGGGCGGTAAATTTTTAGTAAAATACCAAAGGCACAAGTCACAATAAAAAATAAATACACAAACAAATAAATAAATCACGAACGAAAAAAGGCAAATACAAGAAGTAAAGCATCTTCTTCACCTGCTTCAACTTCAAAGATTTGAAACGACTTTTTTGTCAATTTTATGCTGAGATATGTTATCTCGTTATCTCGATTTAACGTATAAAGTAATAAGCTGCAATAGTCTGAGATCGATCCGTCTACCATATCAGTACACAATGTATAAGAACAAAATTTAACATTTATGAAAATTGAGCACTAATGAAAGCGAAAGTAACTTAGTATAAAGATGAAACAAACAGAAAAAAAAAACCGAAAAATCTAGTCACATGAGACCAGAGCATTAGATGTAGAATTGATTAGTAGAAAAAATTTCAGAATTAATCAAGAGTACTAAAAGTCCTTAAGAGTTCAATGTAAAAGCAGTACTTTGACATGTGCAAAGCTTGAGTAGGTACCCTTAGAATATTTTACTTTTTCGGAAAATTTCACTTTAAATTCTATGAACATTTTATCTAGTATTTTGTCGTAAATATTACTTCGAAAATCAACTTTGTCAATTGAACAAGTATCATCATACTACAAGAATGATTGTAATGTTATAACTTTATAACTTTGTAAAAATGGTAATTTTTTTTTTCAAAACTTCAAAAACTACTTCTAAACAGTTTCCACGATTTGTACTTTCGGCCTTTCATTATGGCCTCTAAACAAAACAAATTTGGTGTTTGTTTTGTAATAAAACAACTTCTACAGTGATTATATTTAGGAGAGCTATTAAAAAGAGACCATTTTCCATAGCGACTCTATGATACTCAAAATCTCGATGTACTTGATATTTTCGCAAGCCTTCTTCCAATTTTTAAAGCCGAATGAGATAAAAACTGGTTTTCTAGATTTTTTTTTAAAATAGCCTGTATAGGAAGCATAATGCTGAATATTTTGCCGGACGCTGTATTCTAGCCAAAAATAGTCCCGAAACCATTTATGTACTTTGGAAGCTTCTTTTGTTTTATACCTCCTGCTGAATACGAATATAATAATAAAAGTTTCGGTAAATTAAAAATTTACCACCTCCTTGCTGGTTCAATTGTCAGTAACAATAGGTGTTTGATGGTCAAGAAACCAAAAAAACCGGAGGAGAACTAAACCACTAATTTGCCTTAAGTTGCTAAATGGTTCACTTTTAATCCTGCAAATTTATTTTACTTGTTGTATTTGTATTAATCATTGAATGAATTCAGACGTCAGACAAAGGATTTTCCTCATCAAATAATTACTCAATGAATTAGCCTGTCCGGCCGCGAATGTCAAGAATTTACATAAAAAAATCGTCGGATACAATGCAGACGCAGCCTCGCTATAAAATGTAGTGCATTTCATCATTAGCACAATAATACGAAAAATCCTGTCATCCGATTGAACCCGCGATAACAACCGTTGACCTTCACGCCTGCGGACTAATTGTTATTCGACTGTCAAGTCCAGCGTAAAACAGGACACAATTAAATTATTTACAATTCACGCTCAAAGTAAATTAGTAAAAATAAATTAATTTAACAACGTATGAACTACATAAAATAAAACAAATAAAATTCTACCATCACATAATAATTTTGAATGAAGCCATTTTTTTCAGAATTCGTAGATATTTACGATGGCAACATGGCATTATTGTGTAAACCGATAAATATAGCCTCCTTTCAAACTCTTGAAGCTTTTGAAAAATGCTTTCCAGGCATTATTAATTCAATATGATTTGGTCAACTGGTTTTGGAATTAAGCGCAAAAATGTTCAATGTTTTAAATTCAAATAACATGTTAAAGTAAATGTTGGAAATGGCTTCAATTGTTTTCTGAACAAAAATATAGCTTCCTTTCAAACTCTTCGCGAACTTTTTGAAGATTTGTCTAGTAATAGCTCAACCATCTTGTGTTATTTTTTCTCATAATTGTTCAATAGTATCCGGTTCATTTTTCATTCATGTTTTATAAACTACAGATTTCAAGTAACCGATTTCAAGTAACGACTGCCGAATGCAGGATATTTAAGAGCGAGCAAAAGAGGTGTACAATTTTATTTACACTACTTATAAATGAGCGTTTGAAAATCAGAGTCCATTTTTTCTTTAAATTCAGATAAGTCCAGAAATGGATCCAGGGACATCCAGGATCCCTTATACATTTCTGGACTTATAAAAAAATGGACTTATAGCGGCGCCATCAACAATTAAGAAATAATGTTTTCAATAAAACCATCATAGATTTTGTCAGAGAATCATCATCTGCAATAAATAAGTAGGGATTAACATTTAAGATTTTAAAGTGACCCCCCACCCCCTCCATAGTTTATTATTATTATTGTAAGCAATGGTTAACAGCTCAAATCTGTAATTATAATTTTTAATTATTATTATTATTACTTATTATATAGGATTGAGATTGTAGTGCCAAGACTAAATTTAAACTTCGTTTGTTCAACTTTGCCCAAACTTTGGGCAAAGCTGAACAAAAGCTGTTTAAATTTTCCCAAAGTTTGAGCAAAGTTGAACAAAAATTGTTTAAATTTGGTCTTCACCCGACAATCTCAATCCAGTATCAATTTTCAAGAACGATCTCATTCCAGTTTCAATTTTCAAGGACGCAATTTTTCGGTATCAATTACTTATTTTAATTATTCATTGATTTAATGACGGCCAATTTTCGCTGCTGTGTCCAATGACCGTCGCCAAAAAGGATTTGCCATGATGCATATGTTTTCTATCATCATGATTATCATCATCATCACCACCAGCCATGATCAGAAGGGATAATCTATTTGTGTTCCCCTCTAAATTGGAATCACTCATACATTTTTTTTTTGAACCAAAACTGAACAAAAACTGTTTAAATGTTCCCAAAGGTTGGGCAAAATTGAAGAAAAATTGTTTAAATTTGGCCAATGCCCGACAATCTCAATCCAGTATCAATTTTCAAGGACGTAATTTTTCTGTATCAATTACTTATTATTATTATTCTTTGATTTATTGACGGCCTATTTCTGCTGCTGTGTCTAATTACCGTCGCCAAAAAGGATTTGCCACACTGCATATGTTTTCCATCATCATCATCATCAACATCATCATCACCACTAGGCATCATCACAAGGGATCATCTATTTGTGTTCCCCTCTAAATTGGAATCACTCATACATTTTTTTGGAACCAAAACTGAACAGAAGCTGTTTAAATGTTCCCAAAGTTTGAGCAAAGTTGAACAAAAATTGTTTAAATTTGGCCGACAATCTTAATCCTGTATCAATTTTCAAGGACGCAATTTTTCGGTATCAATTACTTGTTATTATTATTCATTGATTTAATGACGGCCAATTTCCACTGCTGTGTCTAATGATTGTCGCCAAAAATGATTTGCTACACTGCATATGTTTTCCATCATCATCAACATCATCACCACCAGCCATTATTACAAGGGATAATCTATTTGTGTTCCCCTCTATATTGGAATCACTCATACATTTTTTTTCAACCAAAACAGAACAGAAGCTGTTTAAATGTTCCCAAAGTTTGAGCAAAGTTGAACAAAAATTGTTTAAATTTGGTCATTACCCGGCAATCTTAATCCTGTATCAATTTTCAAGGACGCAATTTTTCGGTATCAATTACTTATTATTATTATTTATTGATTTAATGACGGCCTATTTCTGTTGCTGTGTCGCCAGAAAAGATATGCCACACTGCTGATGTTTTCCATCATCATTATCAACATCATCATCACCACCAGCCATTATCACAAGGGATTATCTATTTTTGTTCACCTCTAAATTTTAATCACTCATAAAATATTTTGGAATCACCGGGATACTTATTCAATACTGTTTTCAAAGTATTCTGTAAGTATTCAATGATATTTATTAATGTGCCTCATTGATCGTATAAGATGCGATTGATCGCTTCAATTGAAGCCATCAATGTAATTGACAATATTATTGATTGCCTCCGGGCCACTTTAGGTTATTATTATTATTATTCTTTGGCATGGTCTCCAATCTGAGGTTCGTCATCATTATCATTATTATTATTACTATTACTTTCATTGTTATTATCATTATAACTGGTGGTTATTGCCTGAGTATTATTTCAAATGCAGCAGTATTCTTAACGCAGTACAAAAATCATTATAATTTATATATCCAAATAACCTCATTATTTATTAATTCAAGTCGCTCTAATTTAATACATAGAATAGTCCATCACCTTTAAGTACACTCGCACTCGGCGCTGTGGCGCATCTTCGCTTGACCCTGAAGTCTCCTTAGCCCAAATAAGTCGTGTATTTTTAGAAATATATCCAAAAAAACGCGTCACCTGATTCCATCTGGAGTGACCGTCTTATCGTGGCAATGCGCAGGTTCTTTATGCCCAACGTATTAGAGGCGTGAATCCCCTATCAGCATCACCCATTGTCTTGCAATTTTCTGCAGGCACAGACCTGATTACTCAGTCTTTCGTAAGCAGTCCCCACGCACCCCGGCCTAAGATTTTCTAAGCCCAAATTTGGCGGCGTTTTTTGGATTTCTTCGGAAATTTTTGCGCTGGAGGGTGCCTGGGGGTGCAAGTTGTGCCCGGTGAAGATATAGTGTGCGTACGTGATGTGTTTTGTGCGTGTGGAGATGGTTTGTGCATCAATGCGAGCGTTTTTTGGACTTGGTCGGATGGATGGCGCCTTCGAGGGAGATTTGTGGCTTCGGAGAGTTACTGGCCGCACATAAGGTTAGTCGATATTGAATTTTTACATGTCTGTGGCATACTTACGCGTATGAGTTTTCATGCGTGCTTTACGCAACTCAATTTTGGTATAATTTTCATCGTATTACATTCATTTACACAGCAAAAACCGTATCATGAAAATTTTCCAAAACGAGATATTTATTTACTTGTTTCTGTTATACTTAAATTAACTTAACCATTTGATGGGCGCATTGACGATTAGGCTTTGAAATTCAATTTAATTTGTATGTAAATTTTCCGCAATTGCAACCACTACAGTTTTCATAAGTAAAAACGTGTTTCTGTTTTCTTTTTATACTTTGTGCAATAAAGTCTTTTGTAATTGTAAATACCTATGCAATTGTATTACTGCCTATTTCTGCCTATTTTAATTATTATTGGTGCCTATTTGTATACTTATTATAAGGTAGTAGTACACATAACAAGTGTACATAACAGTAGTACACATAACTGTGTTGTTATGGAGTGCACACCCCATGAAACAGCTGAAATTACTCAAATAGTGCTATAGAAGGATTACTGCCTACAAAATCGGCGAGTATATATGAGGATGCATACCGAAGATTCGTTAAATGGTGCATTGTGAAGAACGTGGATGCAATCGCAAAATGTGTTGATAGCTTATTTTACCGAACTGAAGCAGAAGAACAACATGAAATGTTCGTCTATGTGGTGACAATACTCTATGTTAGCTGTAAACTGTTCCTGTAAACTGTTTTAAAATATCTTATGTGTACTGTGGGCTTGTCCCGTTAAATAAATAAATAAATAAATGTTACGAACATTATTGAGTATTAAACATATTAGTTATTATTATTAGTTATTTATTATTAGTATTAAACTGTTCCTGTAAACTGTTTTAATATGTCTTATGTGTACTGTGGGCTTGTCCCGTTAAATAAATAAAGGTTACGAACATTATTGAGTATTAAACATGAAGTGGATATTAGTAAATATTTACATCTTCCTGCATTCTTGAAGAAACAAAATGAAGGCTACTTCCCAAAAAAAGCAAACGTCCCAACTAAAGAAGATATTGATAATTTCCTGTCTTATGCTCCAGATGGAAAATATTTAGGGATAAAGGTAAGATTACTTTATGCCTAAAACTTTGAAATCATGCCTGTTTTTTTTTTTAGGTTATTTTGATATTTGGGATATTTGGTGCCTGTCGGTTCGATGAGCTGGTAAAAATGAAAGTTCACGATATTGAAGACTTAGGATCGACTCTGCTAATAAAAATCCCTGATAGTAAAACTCCCAAGAAACGACCATTTACTGTCATTGGCGATGTATACATAAATACATACAGAAAATATGCTTCACTTAGACCAGCTGGTATGGAAGAGCAGAGATTTTTCCTAAGATACCATAATGGAGTCTGCCATCGAATAGTAATGGGAATTAATAAAATTGGAGAAGCAGCCAAAGATGTAGCATCTTATTTAAAGGTACCAAATTGGAAGAAATCCATCGTAGGTCATTGCCTACGATGAACTTCGGCGACATTGCTGGTAGACGGAGGCGCTGACATTACCTTTTTAAAACGCCATGGTGGAGGGAAATCTAGTAATGTGGCTGAAGGGTACATCGAGGTATCTTTAACAAATAAGAAAGATATTGCAACGAAAATTCTGGAGCCTAACAACTTCATTGAAATTGTGAATGAACTTGAGACTCATCGTGAAACAGCAAATGGATCCAATATTAATAACATTAAATTTGTAGCAGGTGTTGATGGCAGTAATGGATTTAATTTTCAGAGCGCCACTATAACTTTTAGTGTAAGTTTTTGTAATAACGAAAATCACAAATAGAAGTATAGTTATGAGTTTTTTTTTTTACTTTAACTAGCTATACATTTAGTGTAATTTTTTGTAATAAAGAAAATCACAAATAAAAGTATAGTTATGAGTTTTTTTTACTTTAAATAGCTATACATTTAGTGTAATTTTTTGTAATAAAGAAAATCACAAATGAAACTATAGTTATGAATATTTTTTTACTTTTTCTCCGCTGACAAACAAAGTAAATACGGTTTCTCCTAGGAGAAAAAGTGACTTTTTAAATTTACGTGTCCAAGGACACAGAGTGTCACGTTTGTGACTTTTGAAGAAAAAAATATGTATTCATTTGTTAGTAGTTTCGGCTACTTAAGTTATCATTATCAAATACTCTGTTTGATAATGATTACATAAGTAGTCGAAACTAGTAACAAATCAATAAATAATTTTATGTGATACAAACAAATTAATGTGTTTTATTTATAATTAATAAAATGTATCACGAAGTAGACGTCACCACCATTCAAAATACTGTATAACATAAAATTATTTATTGATTTGTTAGTAGTTTCGACTACTTATGTAATCATTATCAAATACTCTGTTTGATAATGATTACATAAGTAGTCGAAACTAATAACAAATCAATAAATAATTTTATGTGATACTAACAAAGTAATGTGTTTTATTTATAATTAATAAAATGTATCACGAAGTAGACGTCACTTCCATTCAAAATACTGTATTACAGTATCTATTGTACTGTATTTATACTGTATACTGGTAGCCGTTACTTTGTGGAACATGGTAAATGAATTAAATAAAACAATTTTACTTTGTTACTTCCACTAACACATTTATTTTACAAATATTATTTTGTGAATTTAGTATGTACTTAGTGAAACTAAGTACTAAGTACTTAGTTTGACTATAGAGTAGTCAAAACTGCAGTCACTAAATAATTTTTGTAAAATATATGTGTTAGTGGAAGTAACAAAGTAAAATTGTTTTATTTAATTTACCGAGAGATAACATGTGCTGGTAACGTTTATGTACTTATTATATTTTTTGTTGTTCGAGCGTCAATAAAAATATCTGTATTAACGAGACACAAACAGTTTACATAAATAGCTATTAAATATAGGTATAGCTATATAGTTACTTCGAAAATTAACGTTGTCAATTGAACAAGTATCATCATACTACAAGAATGATTGTAATGTTTTTGGACCTTTTGGCTTTCTTGGCGCTGTTTTATCTCTTTCATTTAACTGCAATTCAAACAATTTTACTTTGTTACTTCCACTAACGCATTTATTTTACAAAAATTATTTAGTGACTGCAGTTTTGACTACTCTACAGTCATTGTCAAACTATGTACTAAGTACTTACTTTAAGTACTTGCAAAGTAAAATTGTTTTATTTAATTTACTGTATTTAATATCGAGAGATAACATGTGCTGGTAACATTTATGTACTTATTATATTTTTGGTTTTTCGAGCGCCAATAAAAATATCTGTATTAACGAAACTCTTAACAGTTTACATAAATAGCTATTTAATATATAGCAATATAGTTATATAGCTTAACATAAATAGCTATTAAATATATAGCTATATAGTTATATTGCTTAACATAAATAGCTAATAAGTAATGCTGCTTAGAGTGCTTAAACTTTCGATTTTGTTTTAAATTTCACATCACAACGCCTAAATAATTCTTGTGTATATTTTTGGTTATTCGAGCGTCAATGAAAATATCTGTATTAACGAGACACTAACAGTTTACATAAATAGCTATTCAATATATAGCTTAACATAAATAGCTATTAAATATATAGCTATATAGTTATAGCTTAACATAAATAGCTAATAAGTAATGCTGCTTAAAGTGCTTAAACTTTCGAAATTATTTTAAATTTCACATCACAACACCTAAATAACACTCGTGTAGATATTCGGTAGCTCACTTCATTATTAAAAGCAGTACTCCGCAATATGTTGCTTGCATCGTAAAATGCAATCGTTTATCGGCGAAGGTCACATTTTAGCGAGACGTAATTAAATTTATGCACACCAAACAGAAAAAGCTATAATACCGAACTATGAATCAGCCAAACAAATTGTTTTCAACACTACTTGGTAAAAATTATATTAATTTAACGAATTGCATGTAATTAGTGTAATTATGTTATTGTTATTGTTATGTAACAGTATAATTAATGTAATATAATATATTTTATTATGTTTATGGATGTGTATACCGCACCGATTTTGCAGATTTTATGACTTTCTTAGCGCTCATATACTTCTTCATGTCTTATTTTGTTTATTAAAAACTTATTAGTTATAATATTAAAGTATGAAACACGTGAACCATTTTAAACTAAAACTAATAGAGTTGTAGACAATGATGTCTGGCATGAAGGTAATTAACCTGAAAATATTACGAAAAAGGTAAATGAAGAGCACGATTACAATTTTTTTAGTCTCCTGCGAACTTGTTGAACCATTAGAAGAGATTTTTTTACAAATTTTTTGCAGATTTTGCAGATTTTATGACTTTCTTAGCGCTCATATACTTCTTCATGTCTTATTTTGTCTATTAAAAACTTATAAGTTATAATACTAAAGTATGAAGCACGTGAACCATTTTAAACTAAAACCAATAGAATTGTAGACAATGATGTCTGGCATGTTAAAGAGCAAGAAAATATTATGAAAAAGGTAAATGAAGAGCACGATGACATCTTTTGTAGTCTGATGCGAACTTGTTGAACCATTAATAGAATATTTTTTTTACAAAAATTCGAGAATAGGTACACGTGTTATAGAGCTAGTACACATGGTGACTTACATTATTACATTATTACAAAAAAAATTGCACGTGTCAATGATTTTGCCAGTAATGGCTAAACCGAAAACGTTTAATACGAGATAAATTTATTACATTTATTATAAATATTATTTTTTTAATATATTAATTATTTTAATATATTGATTACACCGTCAATTTTCCATTGTAATTGTATGACTTGTGTAAGTCGTACGTGTAAAAAGTATTTCCTTTTCTATTTGAACATATTTTTGTATTCGTGTCCACGCAAGAAATTTCTTAGAAAATGTCATTCTTCACCAAAGTTTGTGCTTCATCCAAAACCAATTAAAAGTAAAAATAAATTCCATGTGACTTTTTATTATGAACAATAATATATTAAATTAATTTCATTTTTTTCAAATTAACAATTATTTGGATCTAACTTTGGAAAATGCACCTCGCCCTTCAGGCTCGGTGCTTTGTCGTTGGGGTTGAAATTCGTTGTATTCATAAAATCTTTATCGATAATGAGAACACCACTTGTTATATTACCCCTGGAAATAATTCACAAATTTAATTATAATGCCTACCGATGCCTATAAATATCCTCAAATAGCGATTCAGAACTAACTTCTGATGTTGAAGACTATGCTAATGTTGCCATGGGTAGTTTACTACCAGAAAAATCAAGAAATAAATACGCTGTAGCATACAAAAAGTGTGAAGCTTGATGGGAACTGCAGTTATGTAATGTCTTTACATAACTCGTGCGTGACAGTTATGAAAAATTTAACTTTTCACGTTTGACATTTGACGTCAGAAATTGATGTAAGGTTTGTGTTTTCATAACGGCATAAAATAGCATATGACGTTTCATAACGTCAGAAAATGATATAAGGGTTGTGTTTTCATAACGGAATAAAATAAAATAATATGACTTCCAATAAAATTGTAGGTTGTGTACAGTAGCAACACATCATACTACTTAATTAGAAAATTGAAATTTTTAAGCATTAGTTTGTTATTAGAAAGTAACGTACAGCCGCAGGTGTTACAACAATAAATTTAACAAACAGAAATATTAATTAAGCGCCTGATTGCCTTACCAATTAAAACACGGCAGAGGAGAAAATATTAATAAACGAATCTACGCTCACAATCAATCAAAATGAGTTTTTTCAGCACGTAATTGCATTTTCCGTCGTTAGTTAAAACCGCTGGCGCAAACAAACAATTTTCTGTGTATATAAAATGTACTAATTACTCTCGTCACTGGTGATGATAAATCACAGCGGGTGAAGTTTTACATAGCCGTGGCACTGAATAATAAATGCGGTAATGCGGGCAATAATGAAACAGTAATTCCTGATAATATTAGGTGATATTAAATTACCGTCCATGATATTTTGTAAACGCCGTTATCTGATATATCGATCTACAAATGACATTAGATAGAATTCAGTGCCGTGTTAATGATCCTGCAGTGTTTCGCAGCAAAGTTAATTTTGTATCTCGCGTACGTTTGATTCGAGTTATTACCAAGGCAATTAGCGTATATGGCTTTCTACGCTATTTCTCTATAAGTATGCGATGCGGGCGTAAAAATCGCCTAGGAAACCCGGCGTCCTTCAGCTCCTGCAAAAAACGGCAATAGCAATTGTCCGTGATTGCGGTTATTAATTATTTGTTAACATTAGCAAATTAATAAATGTGTAACAATCGGCGCGTACGCGGAGATTCAATAATTGCTCTCCTGCAGCCGCACAATTAGCACTTTCGTGGCCGGTTGCTGTTATTATTCATACTCGCACGGCAAATTACGTAATTTATCACCTAGTCATTTTCCTTTATTCGATGTAAAATCGGAGCGTACGACTTGCGGCCGATAAAGTCCGCACACTCGCCCCCACAAAAGACGGACGCGAATTAATAGGTGAGGTGTAATTACACAATCAGATGGCGTTGTTCGCGTGTTCCGGGCTGTTCTGTTCCGGGGGCCCCCCGGACTACATGCTCGCCCCTCGCACAGACGTATATCTGATTGTGTCACCGCGCGGAATTAACGCCAAGTCACACCAGGAGATTTATTCGTACGCATTCCGCGTTTCAGTTTCGGACGGAGGAATTGGATTAATGCCACCTGGATAATTTAAAATTTAAACAACACCGAGGCCGATCGCCGTGGCGCACCCCTTAATGGAACCGATAACTTAATCAGATAAAAAAAACTAACGCGCCGCAGTCAGATTTCTAACTAGAGGATTAATGCCATAGTTGGGAAACTGGCTCATGTCGGTGGTCCTGAGCTCTTGCAATGTCTAATTCTATCGTCTATCTAGACTGAAATCCATGAGCAATCTTAAAACATATTGGCTAATATTAAGACAAACATGTGAAGATCTACCAGTGGCGGATCATGTAGCACTTCGCAAATATTTAAGTACCTATTGTTTTTGGACATGTTTTGATCGATTCCTTTCAAAAATCAAAACAAAAAACTATGTATAATTTTGTCTAAATATTTCGAAGTTTATTGAATTTGAACGACTTGCAAGTTTCTGATATATTTAACACATTAACTATTGACTATTGACTACAGATTGACTATTGAACTATGGAAAACCCTGTAACTTATATTTTTGAATTTTATTTTCGAGGGCAGTAAATTGCATTGATTACACATAAAAGTGTCCATATAACTATGCAACATATGAGAAACTTTTTGATTCGTGATTTCTCAGAAAATTTTACTCTCGTAATAGTTTATGCTTCATCCATAATCTAACAGTAGAATCCAAATAATAGTTAATTTGAAAAAAAATGAAATAAATTTAATATATTATATTTCATAATTAAAAGTCGCATGTCATTTGTTTTTTTTTACTTTTAACTGGATTTGGATGAAGCACAAAGTTTTGTGAAGAATTACATTTTCTAAGAAATTACGTATAAAAAAGATTTCCGTATGTGCTGTATGCCTACTATTTGTTGTATACCCTCGATATTTGTCAATATATTGAGGGAGACCCAATATATTGCTTGTGAGTTTGTGAGTCTGTGAATGAGCAAGATCAAATAATTGAAAAATAAAAATTCCCTTTTTTAAGCTGTATTCTGCGTTTACACGAATACCAAAAAATGTTTTCAAAGCTCTAAAAATAAGAAGAAGAAAAACCTAAAAGGGTTTAGCACACATTTTAAAAGTAATTGCTTCACCTTAAAAGGTGAAAATGGATTTTTTTTTCAATTATTTGATCTTGCTTATTCAGACTCACAAACGATATATTGGGTGTCGCAGAAAATATATTGACAAATATCATAAACAACGTTTATACGTTTAACACACATTTTAAAAGTAATAGCTTCCACAGCTTAAAAAGTGAAAATGGATGTTTTTAAATTTATTTGATCTTGCTTATTCAGACTCACAAACTTACAAACAATATATTGGGTCTCGCCCAATATATGTATTGACAAATATCATAAACAACGTAATCTTCTTTGTTATGCAAGAGTGCTAATTTTTTTCTGTTTGATTATCTCTATAGAAGTGAAATGTTAATTAGTGACTTCTTGCAGGCATATAACGATATGCCATATAAAAAACAAAATAGAAAATAAATCTGTCAGATGAAATTTGAAATTTCTACAAAATATACAAAATGGACATTAGCCATTTAACTTCCAAGGTATAGTTCGGCAGAATTTTTTTTTTCAATTATATGATCTTGCTTATTCAGACTCACAAACTCACAAACAATATATTGGGTCTCGCCCAATATATTGACAAATATCACAAACAACGTAATCTTCTTTGTTATGCAAGAGTACTAATTATTTTTACTGACATTAGCCCTTTTACTTTCAAGTAAAAGGGGTAATAGTTCCAAGTATAGTTCGGCAGAATATATTTTTTCAAATATTTGATCTTGCTTATTCAGACTCACAAACTCACAAACAATATATTGGGTCTCGCCCAATATATTGACAAATATCATAAACGACGTAATCTTCTTTGTTATGCAAGAGTACTATTTTTTCTGTTCAATTATCTCTATAGCAGTGAATTGTTAATTAGTGACTTCTTGCAGGCATATGACGATATACCAGATAAAAAGCAAAATAGAAAATAAATCTGTCAGATGAAAAATAAATCTGTCAGATTCTGTCAATGAAATTTACCATTTCTACAAAATATACAAAATGGACATTAGCCATTTTACTTCCAAGGTATAGTTCGGCAGAATATGGCAACAGGATTGTCCGAAACACATTATTGTGAAGAGCTGTGGAGTTAGCTAATAGCCAAAATAATTTACCAGTTAACGGTGACGAATATTGCAATTCAAATTTGTACTTTCTCTCCTGGAACTTATTATTATAATGTACAAAACTCTATATCTCTAGTATCACTAATGTCGATTTCTTTGAAACATATGAATGCAGACGAATCTGCATACTTATAACGTATTTCTGAAAGCTTAGATTACAAAAAACTACATAATGTACAAAACTCTATATCTAAAGTATCACTAATGTCGATTTCTTTAAAACAGATGAATGCAGACGAATCTGCATACTTATAACGTATTTCTGAAAGCTTAGATTACAAAAACAATATAATGTACAAAACTCTATATCTAAAGTATCACTAATGTCGATTTCTTTAAAACAGATGAATGCAGACGAATCTGCATACTTATAACGTAATTCTGAAAGCTTAGAGTACAAAAAACAATATAATGTACAAAACTCTATATCTAAAGTATCACTAATGTCGATTTCTTTGAAACAGATAAATGCAGACGAATCTACATACTTATAACTTATTTCTGAAAGTTTAGATTGCAATAAACAGATTGTTACACCGTTTAAACAAAGGTATTCATTATTTAAACAATAGAAGATAATATACAGGGTGTCCAAAAACTGTCTCACGAAACGGTAATCCAACATACTAGACATCATGTTATGTCAATTTAACCTAAATCACCTTAATTCAATTATGCTTCATAAAGGATCTAGAACCTTTTGACTGTAAATACGATTTCTTTATTGCCATCACAGACAGTCCATTTAAAATATATAGTCAAATACAAAGGCAGGAGAGTTTTAGTACACCCTGTAGAGTAGAGTTTGGTATTAAATAACTGATTTTTGAAAACCGGCCGATTCCATTAATTTGTTAAATTCGAAAAGCTTGGTTAAATACTGTAATGTAAATCTTACTGATTTTTTTAAAGAATTTAGGTGTAAATTATGCTGGGTAAGACGTTATCATAAAAAAATTAAAAACTATGTATTGGAAAGTTTTCCAGATTTTTGCAGTAAAATTTCATAGAACAACATCATTTGGAAACATGGCGATTTCTACAGCTGCTGTTAATTTTTTATTATTTTTGACAGTATCAGTAAAAATTTAGACTAGGTCAGAAGTTGATAAGTTTCAAAATATTGCAACTGAAAATTTGAGATTAAAAAAGGGCAGATTTTCATGTTTATATCTAAAAATTGACAGATTTTGACAGTTGGGATGAAATTTTACAGATTTTTGCAGGTGATTTTAAAATGTTCACACACTTTAACAGCATTATTAGGAAACACGATTATGTTTACAGTTGCTGTTAAAAGTTTGATTATTTTTGATAGTGTCAATTAATAGTGTCAATTTGGGTGTAAATTACGCTTGGTATGACATTATCAGAAAAAAAATGAAAACGATGTATTGGAAAGTTTTATTGATTTTTTTCAGTACAATTTCATAGAACAACATCATTTGGAAACATGACGATTTCTACAGTTGCTGTTAAAAATTTGATTATTTTTGATGGTGTCAGTTAAAATTTAGACTAGGTCAGAAGTTGAAAAGTTTCAAAATATTGCAACTGAAAATTTGAGATTAAAAAAGGCAGATTTTCAAATTTTCATGTTTATATCTAAAAATTAACAGATTTTGACAGTTGGGATTGAAATTTTACAGATTTTCGCAGGTGATTTTAAAATTTTCACACAGTTTAACGGCATCATTTGGAAACATGATTATGTGTACACTTGCTGTTAAAAATTTTTCAGTGTCAGTTAAAATTTTTCAATTCAAGTTGGAAATTGAATTATTTCTAAATATTGCAACTGAAAATTTGACAGAATAAAATAATTAGGATTTTCACATTTTTCAAATATTGATAAATTAAATTCTTTATAGTTAAATTTTGTACACATTTCGACAGATGCTGTTGAAATTTTAGGGTTTTGATAATTTCAATTTAAAATTTAACATCATAAGAGTTAATTTGAAAAATTTGGCAGATTTTGACAAAGGAGTGTTACTGATTTTCGAAGCTGGTGCTAAAAACTTCCTAGATTTTAACAGCTACAAATATCGTCGGCTTGGTGTTATGAGGTTGCATTTAACATTTTTTCAATTTTTAGGTCTATAGCTTTACAGGGCTATATGTTTTCAAAGCGGAACTTTTAACTTGTTGGAAGGTTAAATTCGGATTATTAAGAATCTGTGATCAAAAAATCTAATTTCAGTGCACAATACATCATTTTCTATAATAACAAACATATTTAAAGTCGTTATTCCCAAATTTACAAATTTGCACGTACAACCTTGTAACAATAAGCCGACGATATGTCGACTATGATAGTTCTGCCAAATTTTCAACCGTAACTGCCAGAATCTCTCAATATCTGTCATTTTTTAGTTCCAAATGTGACAATGCGAAATCTGCCGAATTTTCAAATGCAATAGTCCAAATTTTCAATTTTAAGTAAAAACTATTCGAATTTTGACACATTCAATTAAAATTTTGGGAGTAATCATCGACATTATGAGAAAATATTTAAAATTATGACCTTATCTTATTATAATTTTAATTATTTTCTCATAATGTCTATGATTACTCTCAAAATTTTAATTGAATGTGTCAAAATTCGAATGATTTTTTACTTGCAATTGAAAATTTTGACTATTGCATTTGAAAATTCGGCAGTTTATTAATGTTAGCCCACAAAATAAATGTTTACACAAGTCAGGGTCAAACAATTGATTGAAACAATTAGGCAGAATTTCACTTATTGCGTTTATAACTAAACATTTGCAGATTTTAATAAAATAAATCGTTTAGAGTTCAAATTTTTTTTAAGATTTCGACAGATGCAGGTAAAACGTTAGGGTTTGATGATCTGTGTAATGTTAGGAAAAACCGTTCGAATTTTAACAGAAAAATTAAAACTGTGACGGTAGTAATTTACATCATAACAAAATACGTTTATAATCCAAAAAGTCATTTCTGAAATCATCATGAAAGTAAGACAACTATGCAGTAAAGAGAGCCGAAATTCTAACTAAAGTAGCTCATTCTTGTAAGGTTTTATGCAAATTGGGTTGCCCACTAACCTAATATAACACCTCACAAAACAACGGTATCAATCGCGCATTTGCCCTAATTAATTTATCAATCGATGGTCAACAAATCCCTTACAGATCCATCATTGGTACAATTGACGTTAGTCCTTCAATAATGCTACATAGAACATGCATGCACACTCGTGCCTTAGCTCACATAAATTTAACTATCACTTAATACTGCCTGGCATGCGGTTTAATGCATTTCGGCGTCCGCTTGCGTGCCTCAATACAATAAACCCCCGGGCTGAGTAAATTCATAATTTTTAGCCTCCCAGACCGGTTCCTAATTACACTCTACAGATTGTAGCTAATTTCGTATCTAATTAATCTAATGTAAACAAGATTTCTTTTACATGCTTTTTTAACACTCTGTTTTTGGGCACGCTCAGTTTAATACACGATCAGCACGAGAGATGTTATACACACTTGAATGAAATCTTCATAAAAATCTTCATGCTTTATGAAGAAGTGCCTATGCCACAGTTTAAATTCATCAATTACAATCGATTTGGAAACATTTTCTAAATCTATTTTATACAATATTGATTTTCTAATTTTGATAACTGTTCTTCGATATTCTTGAATTTATTTGGGGATGGAATTGAACAGTCGAAAGCTACCAAAGCATCTGTGTGCTTTATAAATCGACCTCCCAATTGTAAAATAATGGCATCCAATAGATATATTTTTTTATAGATGTTATTTGAAAAATCTTCTCATTTTAAGTTGATGATCAAATATATTTTTCATATTTTTACTTGCTTCTGAACAGATCGTTTCAAATTAATCATCAGCATTGGTTCGCATTTTTTTTAAATTCGTTTATGCTATTTTGAGCAAGAGAAACTGCTTTCATTAAACCAATATTAACTTTTTGAAGTAATTTTGATAAGGGCTTGTCTACACAAAAACAGATTCCATCACAAAAAGGGACACTATAAATTCAGAGCAATCCAATAAGTTCATGAACATCTGATGTTTTTCTTTTTCTTTTGTCGTTCCACTCTTCAATTTCCTCCAAGTCAGATACAAGAGGCCCCAATTATTCTTTCATAACAATTGACGTTGCACTCATCTGGTTGATCACAATTGCTTTAAGCAATCACGTTTGATTTTGATATCACAGGTAATTCTTCGACTTAGTTTGTTAAAGCATTCTGTCATTTAGGCGTATTTAAGAAGTTGTATTTGAATGCGGTTTTAGTGCGGTGTTGAACTTTATATAAGTTTTAGTTGGACTGATATAATTCCACTAAGGGCGAAACCGTTTAGGCATAATGTTTTGAAACATAAAATTTACAGCTTAATACACCTAATAAACACATAAAGTTATAAAAACGTGTATTGCTGCAGACGGATTTAAAGGCGCCTTGCGTAACCGGTAGGTCTCGAAACTACTTCTAGGTAGCCTCCTGGGCCGATTGGGCCAATAAACCGTCGCCCTGCCGTGCAATAAAATCCATAAGCGGGCGTAAAAATGCAGCCACAGGGGCGATTTTTTCATCCCCCGTTTCGACCTCCCCCGTCGTAAATCAGGCGCAGGGATTTTCGGAAATCAGGGCCGTCTCGGCGTCACGCCTAGCTCCGCCATAAATTTCTGTGAAGGAGAGATGACAGGCGGCCGCGGGTAACACCAGAAGCGGATTCGGTTTCGTGTCAGACGATCCACCGGAATATTCCCATGTCAGACACTGTCAACCGTGAGTCGACATCAACATAGGTGTACGGCTCCGGAGTGAATAATTTTTGACCCAGAACGTCAGAAATGTTCAACATCAAAACACGATTTGGGTCGTTGATTCTTAAATTTGTTCAACTTGAATTCTTGATTTGTTTTGAATGATTGAAAGCGCCGATGGCTAGTCTTCTCTGGTTCACCTTAGAATCCTTCATAGAAAATAATATATGGAGCAAAATTGAACTACCCCCACAATTTGAAAAGACCAGAACATTTGTTTTAGAACCTAAATAATCGTGATCTGGGCTCTTGGTGAGAGGTTAGAGCAATACCTTTGTGGTACATTTGTTTTAGAACCTAAATAATCGTGATCTGGGCTCTTGGTGAGAGGTTAGAGCAATACCAATAGCAATGCTACTGAATACCAATAGCATTGCTATTGCTCTAACCTGTCACCGAGAGCCCAGATCACGATTATTTAGGTTCTAAAACAAATGTGCTACTAAGGGCTGGTCTTTTCAAATTTGGGGATAAGTTATTTGCCTCATTGATCAATCGACATAGATGCCGGACTGATAAACATAATTTTTGAAATTGAGTTTTCAAATGAATATTATTAAAAATTGTGTAAATTACTAGAATTATTTGCGTTTTCTAGAATATGCCAGAAATTTGGTAGAAAAATGTGTAACTTTAATATAGTTGCGTAAATTTAGTCACAATACTGCCATTTTTGTAGAACTATCTGATCTTCATCAGAAACAGTAGAATTTTTGACAATTATAGTAGAATGTGTGTCACATACCATGCAACTTTCGACAGAAACAAAAAAATTGACAGATACAACTGAAATGTCGACACAATTGTTTTTTTTTTAGGCGAATTTAGTGAGTTATGAGGAAACTTGTTGAATTATTTGAATTTTGAAGAACATAATTTTAGAATAATGCGGAGCTTCAGAAGAAACAATTCCTTCTGATTTTCGATAGAAACAATAGAATTTTGGACAATTACAGTAGAATGTGTGTCACACACTATGGAACATTCGACAGAAACAAAAAAAATTGACAGATACAACTAAAATTTTGACACAACTGGTTTTTTTAAGTGATTTTGTTTTTGAGTTCTATGGAAATTAGTCGAATTAATTAAATTATTTCAATTTTTAAGAACATCCGTTCATAGAAAATAACATTTGGAGCAGAATTAAACCATTTTCCTATTGCTCTAACCTCTCACAGAGAGCCCAGATCACGATTATTTAGGTTCTAAAACAAACTTACCACTGAGGGCTGGTCTTTTTAAATTTGGGGATAAGTTATCTGCCTGATTGATCAATTGACATGGATGCCAGACTGATATAACATTTTTTTTCAAATTAATTTTCTTAAGAATTGTGGAAATTAGTAGAATTATTTGCGTTTTCTAGAATATACCAGAAATTTAATAGAACAACGTGTAGCTTCAACTTAGTTGTGTAAATTTAGTCATAATACTGCCATTTTAGTAGAACTGTCTAATTTCATCAGAAACAGTAGAATTTTTGACAATTACCTATAGTAGAATGTGTGTCACATACCATGTAAATTTCGACAGACAAAAAAAAATGACAGATACAACTGAAATGTCGCCACAATTGATTTTTGAGGAAACTAGTTGAATTATTTGAATTTTGAAGAACATAATTTTAGAATAATGCGGAGCTTCAGACGAAACAATTCTGATTTTCCATAGATACAATCGAATTTTGGACAATTACAGTAGAATGTGTGTCACATGCTATGGAACATTCGACAAAAACAAAAAAAATTGAGAGATACAACTGAAATTTTGACAGAACTGATTCTTTTAAGTAATTGGTTTTTAGTTCTATGGAAATCTGTCGAATTATTCGAATTTTGAAGAACATTATACATAGTAGAATAATGCGGAGCTTCAGATGAAGCAATTCCTTCTGATTTTTGATTGAAACAATAGAATTTTTTACAATTACAGTAGAATACGTGACACAAACTATGGAACATTCGACAGAAACAAAAAAAAATGAAAGATACAACTGACATTTTGACAGAACTGATAGTTTTAAGTAATTTGTTTTTACTTCTATAGAAATCAGTCGAATTATTTGAATTTTGAAGAACATAATACATAGTAGAATAATGAGGAACTTCAAATGAAACAATTCGTTCTGATTTTTGGTAGAAACAATCGATTTTTTAATAATTACAGTAGAATACGTGACACATACCATGGAACGTTCGACAGAAACAAAAAATTGACGGGCACAACTGAAATTTTGACAATTAATTTATTTAAGTGATATTTATGTTCTCTTTTCTTTGGACACTAGTCGAATTATGTGAATTTTGATAAACATAATACATAGTAGATTAATGAGGAGCTTCAAATGAAACAATTCCTTCTGGTTTCCAATAGACACAATAGAATTTTTGACAATTACAGTAGAATACGTGACCCATACAATGGAACATTTGACAAAAACAACAAAAAATTGACAGACACAACTGAAATTTTGACAATGAATTTTTTTAAGTGAATTTTATTGAGTTCTATGAAAACTAGTCGAATTTTGTGAATTTTGAAGAACATAATACATAGTAGAATAATGAGGAGCTTCAAATGAAACAATTCTTTCTGATTTTTGATAGAAACAACGGATTTTTTTACAGTTACAATACAATGTGTGACACATAGCATGAAACATTCGACAGAAACAAAAAATTTAACGGGCACAACTGAAATTTTGACAATTATTTTTTTTAAGTGAATTTTATTGAGTTCTATGGAAACTAGTCGAATTATGTGAATTTTGAAGAACATAATACATAGTAGAATAATGCGGAGCTTTAGATGAAACAATTCCTTCTGATTTTCAATAGAAACAACGGATTTTTTTACAGTTACAATACAATGTGTGACACATAGCATGAAACATTCGACAGAAACAAAAAATTTAACGGGCACAACTGAAATTTTGACAATTATTTTTTTTAAGTGAATTTTATTGAGTTCTATGGAAACTAGTCGAATTATGTGAATTTTGAAGAACATAATACATAGTAGAATAATGCGGAGCTTTAGATGAAACAATTCCTTCTGATTTTCAATAGAAACAATAGAATTTTTGACAATTACAGTAGAATACGTGACACATACCATGGAACATTCGACAGAAACAAAAAATTGACGGGCACAACTGAAATTTTGACAATTAATTTTTGTTGGTGAATTTTATTGAGTTCTATGGCAACTAGTCAAATTATTTTAATTTTGAAGTACATAATAGTAGAATAATGCGTGGCTTTAGAAGAAAAAATTGCCTTTTAAATGAATTCTACTGAAATGATCTGGAAATTAGTACAATTATTTACGTTTTCTTTAATTTTCTAGCAATGTAATTAAAAATTGAACGACGAAATTTGTTTGACCGACCGTTTAGCTACACCAAATATAACATATTCAGATTAATTCTTCAGACTAAAATATTTCTCACGAAAATTAAACAAACACAAATCGTCAACATATTTAATTACAAAAAATCTTATGCATAGATATCGCGAGAAATATGGCTGATATTTCTTACCTGAAAATTGTCGTAGGTGCATATGTTCATACATACAGGGTGGTCCACCATTAGGATCTATTAAACGGAAATATATACAGAGTTGGTCAAATGGGAGAAAAGTTTCTTATTTTCATGCCTTTTAATATTCTGAAAAGAAATCCGCGATATCTTGCGAAAAAGTGCAGTTTTATTTTCCTTTTACATGTTCTGCAATTGTAAAATTGGTCCTTGAGACGTATCAAGGATGTTAGAAACGAGCTGCCCAATCTATTTATTTTTCTACATTCGCAACTTTATCAGTGGCTACAGAGATTGGGCCTGTATACATCTGTATCTTGGAAGTAAAACGGCCAATGTACATTTTTGAAGTTTTGTGGAAATGGCAAATTTCGTCTGACAGATTTATTTTTGTTTTGCTTTTTATATGGTACAGTCGTGCTCACATAAATCTTGTACAAACAATTTGAATTGCTATATAAAATTGCTATTTTAACGTAATTTCTTATATTAGATTTATGTGAGCATGACTGTACATGACCCATGTTTTAAATAATTTTCTTGGTCATCCTTTGCAGTTGTCTTCTACAAATAATTATGTATAATTATTTCTAAGGTTGTTTAAATATTAATTGATTATTTTTTAATTTTATGAATGTTGGCATTTTTAAAATACATATATTTTTTAATTGGAGAGCAATTGGAGGGAATGGGGGCTTCTTCTACTAATAGAGCAGATAGTTTTGAGATGAATGGTGGATATCTCGAAATGGTAAAATTCGGACATTGTCTCATTTACTTCCAAGGAACAGAAATATATATATATATATACATTTTTACATCATTAGTGATACATTTACTTTCTTAACAGTAGAACTGATTCAATTTAGTCGCAGATTAAAATCATTTCAACTATTTAAATTTCAGTTTTCTCGTAATATTGATTGTTTGGTGTGAAGGGTTTTGTATTGAGGTGTTCATTTGGCATGTGGGCGTCTTGGATGAAAACCTGGCCGCATAACAGGCTCCGTTAAAATTACCAATGGTCTGAAATGGTCATTAACACCTTTAAGGTGACCTCCGCCTTGACATGTACAAATCACACTGGCCGGTACTTGCGCCTGCCTCGTCCCGAGATGGATTTATCTACCTTCAAAACTCATAAGTACCACCCATTACCATCAGTCCGCGGCGATTGATGCCGAGCCACGAGTGAGATTCCAGCCATCACCGGATGGTTCCAAGGCATATACTTACAGCCTGATTAATAGGACGATTTTTTATTCTAGTGTTAATTAGAAACCGAGGAAAATTTAATAAGAGAAATTAGTTAACCCATGTAATATAAAGAAGATGTAATAATTTATTTAGTAAAACGTTATTATCATTTACAACCCGATGTGACGGTTTCCATTTATAAATCACCCGGTAAATTATCACCTATGCTTGTAATTAAGTAATTTGTACTTTCTTATCCTTAATACAGGCGATTTATCGGTAAATCTCGGCCTGCAACAACAACCGTTACCATCGTTAATATCAAGGGAGCTTCGCATTAAACTCGCCAGATTAATCGACAAGTTTATAATCGATTCTGCAAGTTGTGTTTCCAACTTTTTTATCTCTACCAAACGCAATTCAACTATTTAATCACTTAACCCATCTGCATGTAACTGTACTATGAAATTATTTCATCGCATAAAAAGCTAACCCCATAGAAACAACTTCCAATAATATATTTTAACAGCATTAATTACAACCAAAGCAATTAACAACTATATAAGTTAATTATTACATGTTTACCTTCTTTTGAAAACATTTAGGAGAAAACCAGAGAGGTCCAAAATCCAGAAATATACTAGGTCTTTGTATATAGCTGGACTTATCTGAATATAAAGAAATTGACTTACACAAATCTTATATTCAACGGCTCAATTATTTAAAAAAATCACGAGATTAAGTAGCACCAGTGGCGGATTTAGTGGGGGGGGGGGGCTATGAGGGCTATACTGAAACAGCCTAGATTCGCCCCTGGAATGTATACTTTTTTTCTGATTTTTGTAAGGAATGGAACAAAACATGTCCAAAAACAATAGGCTTAAATATTTGCGAAGTGCTAAGAAGTGCTTGTAAGATAAACATATATACTGGGAAAATGTAATTCTTCTTTTGTCTACAAATGCCTCTAAGTTCTGTAACAATTTTAGCGCTAACAACATCTTTGTTGCCCAGCATCCCATCGGTACCATCCTCCTACACCAATGTTGAATTTCTTAATGTTATTTTAAGATTAGCATTATTTTTCTTGTATCAATATTCTTTGGGAAATTTCTGTGAGTGTGTACTCTTGGTGAAGAGGTGTTCGGACGTGCGTCGTTATCGCCGTCGGTCTGTAGGAGAGACGTGCCTATTAAACACAATGCGCTTCACGTGTAATGATATCTCTATCTGATGGCAGGTGGCAGTGGTGGTCATAGGTCATGCGGATCATCTGTGCGCGGCACCTTGATCCGGCGCGACCGCTGGAATCTGTGGTCTCATTGTGCTTCGTGCGATCTCATTGTGGCTCCGATTAATGCCAGGAGACGCTTAAACGGCGCAGATCGCAAAAATGCGCCTCTCGGTATTTTAGAGGTGCGAAGTGGAGAGGTGGCCTTCGCGGAATGCCAGGGATATAAATTGTTTCCGATGAGGAGGCGAATGTTGCCGTCCCCCAAGAAAAAAAAAATGATCGATGCAGATCAGAATTGGAATGGAAATATTGTCATTGTGGAGGCAATTCGTTATATTGTTGGGAGTTCATATTATATACAAATTGTTGATTACCCATCTGCTTGTAATACATTTTCTGCTGTGAATCTTTCTATTCACTGATATATTTGATAATTATAACTGACGGTTTCAAGATTGAAATTTTTATATCATCCTTTCTGTTCTTCATCAGACTTGAAACTTTCAATTTCGTTTTTTGGAAAACTCGTTCCAGTATTTCAATGAGTAAAAAAATGTATTTCATTTTAAATGTTTTATAGCAAATACAACATCCTTATCCTTCGGCAGGACTCGAATCCTGGATCATGAGTGTCCGTGTAACTTGAACAACGCAATATTTATGTATGTATCTATAAATGCACAATTTGGGTTCGTCGCTTGACCTAGCGACCTACCACAGAGTCTCCAGCGCCATGTTACGTAAAGGCATACTATTTCTTTCTGCTTAAAAAAATTTGAAATCTGATTGCCGACCTTGAAAGCTACATTATTAATTGTTATAGCACATAAAAATTGTCATTGCAAATGATTTAATTACCAATTTATTATTGAGTCAATTCAAAATATTGCTGCACGAAATACTGCATACATAATTGTATTGATGCATATCACGTGACGACATACACTTTATTTCTGTTTACAAATTTTTGAAAACTGTTTTTGCAAATTGAAAGCCATGTTATCAAATTTAATCATTAAATCAAATTCATCATCGCAAATTATTTAATTACATATTTATTATATCATGTGTTCATTTCAAAACAGCAAGTCTCGATAACTTTTGATTATAGTTAACTTGATTAACACGTCGATTGATTTTTCGATGGAGAAGTTTAAAATCAATGTCAAATAAATTTTAATTCTTACCCCCTCCTCTCTAGTCACCAATACTTTGAAATTTCAAATGGCACCCCCCCAATTTTAGAAACCTCATTTAAAAGCTAATAAAAAGCTAATAATATAATAACATAAATAATTTCAGAGACATACAGCTGAATTTAAAAAAAACGGAAAATGTCGATAAAAATTACACGTTCTTTTTCCACTTTTGTTATAGTTTGAAAATGGTTTTTAGAAATAGATTAGAATTATTTGACCATTTGTCACACAGTAGGTCTAAATATGACTCACGTTTAAAAACAATGCCCAAAACTAATTTTAGTTTGAACGCAATCCTTGTAACTTGATATCAATATTCTATAAAACTCATTCAATTCACCGTAAAAAAGTGCCTTAAGAATCATGCAACTCTTATCTTAATAAAATAATAAATAATAGAAATATTGATAAAAATAGAAAATGGAAAGTAAAGAGTTTATGGCCTTAACTCGAAAACAAAAGACGATAGCCAATTTTAATTCTCACCATTGAGTTTGTCAAAAGTGAAAAAAGAGATCGAGGATACGCCATCAGATTCAAGATCCCCTATTGAAACATCAAAATTGCGCCACCCTGTACATAATTAGCATTTTAATAATGCGAATTCTAAAAATATAATTTTTCTCTGTGGATTGTCAATCCGAATATAATTCGTGGTCTGATTTTTTCTGCAAAACTTGTTTTTAAATAACACTCGAAGCTTTTGCAAAAATATGATTACTCGTTATATTATGAGTGGACGGACAAATGCTGCTAAAGAAGGCGAAGAAGACAATTGGTAAAGTACTTATATTTGAAGCAATAGCTAACTACTAGCATACATGTCAATTCAGAAAGTAATATGTTTGATTTTCTCCCTTATTAATACTGAAACTTTGTCAAATTTTCAGGAGAATTAGTTTCAGGTGTACTGTACACGAATCTGATATCAAATTTAAAAACAATAAATTTTCAGAAATTTTAGTAATAGCTTACTTACGAGGTGTGGCAATAAAGTTCCGAGACTGTTGCTATAACATTTCTATTTCGCAATTTTTTACAATTTTTAATTTTTACCCTTCAATATACTCCCCTTCCGCATCCCTACAGCTGTCCATGCGAATCTTCCACTGTGCGAAGCAGTGCTGCAGGTCATCTTCCGACAGGCTCTTGAGTACCTGCGGCAATTTTTGTTTTACGTCCTCTAATGACTTGTGGCAGATTAATTTTAAGCAAGATTTTATTTTTGGGAACAGGTAGAAGTCGCAGGATGCTAAATCTGGCGAATAAAGTGGGTGCTCCATTACTGTGACCTGGTTTTTGGCCAAAGAGTCCTTGACAGAGTGCGCGTTGTGAGCCGGCGCATTGTCTTGATGGAGGATCCAAGAGTTCTCTTTCCCCATTTCGGGCCTCATGTTTAGTTCCTCGTGCAAAATTTGTCTTACAGTTTCTTTATTAATGTCCACATATTCAGCAATGGCCCTAACACTTAATCGACGGTCTTTTCGAACCATCTGGGTCACTTTTTGAACGTTCAAGTCACTTTTTAAAGTCACAGGCCGCCCGGGGCGCTCGTCATCTTCAACATTCTCCCTCCCCTCCTAAAAACATTTGTACCACTCAAAAACTCTGGCATGGGAAAGGCAATCATCCCTGTAAACCCTCTGCAAAGTTACATAGTTTTCGGTCGCGCACTTCCCGAGTTTTAACAAAAACTTTAAATTCACTCTTTGCTCAATTTTTGTATCCAACATTTTTTCGGCGCGATCAGTTTTTTCACTTTCGTTATTTGACGATTACAACGAGACTATTTGTTGCAGCTGCTTGAAATTTTTACCCAAGGTCAAGGGATATATACAGATCTAAACCACGCCCATTTCATTCTTCTAGCTACGCAGGTGTTCGTTAAAAAAAAACAGTCTCGGAACTTAATTGCCACACCTCGTATACTTGTCAATGCAGAATGCAGACTATCAAATAATAGTTATTTATATAACAAGTGAGTTGATGAATATATTGAATAAAATTCCTCGAATAGATCGATTTCCTATTATCTAATTCGAATATCCTGATTCTGTTCCATACTTTTGCCACTCACAAGATAACAAAAATAATATTTTTCAATAACTTGAATTGAATAACATAATTTGAAAATAGTCTGAAAATAGCGAAATGTGTCTGTAAATAACACTCGAAGCTTGTGCTTTTGGAAAATAGGAAATTTAAAAGAAATGGAAAATTAGATTTTCGTTTCAGCAGCTGCTCGTATTTCTTTTAATGACAAAGTTTTCATATGACCACTCGTTATATTATGAGTGGACAGACAAAGGCTGCCAAAGTAGACTAAGAAAACTAAAGAAGGTAATGTACAAATATGAGAAACATTTTCAACTTCCGCGCCAAAGCACAAATTTCTGCTTGGTCATTAAAGTGTTAGCATATTGTCGAAACCAGCAAAAAAGCCGAAAAAGGCTCCTGCTTCAATGTTCCTTACTTTTTATTCAATCTGTACATTCTCTTTTTTTAGTGGTATACATGTTTTATAATTTTGTCTTTCTTTCACATATAAAGTTATTCATTCCTGATTATTTAAAGTGTTTGCAATGACTATAGCATTTTTTTTTTTTCATTTGAGATTTCATATATTTGTAAATGGTTATCTAAAGTTGTAAATAAATCTGTGCAGTAATAATATTGCTGTCAAATATTTAGAACTCTTTCTCCCAATAATCTTATCATAATATAAATATTTGTAATTTAAATGGCCTAATTGAAATTAATTAAATTACTATGTTTATAAAAGGACGTTACCTTGTTGGGCCATTGCGTATCGACAAATTGGTTCGATCCAATTTATGTACTGTAACTTTACTGAAGCTTATTAACGTATTGGCAGCGATACATTATACATGGTGTATATAAATTGGCGAAAGAACTACACCTGGCGATGTTGATCATAAAGTTCTGAGTCGAAAATCTGAATACCAAAATCTTGGACAAAAAAAATCGAAGAAAAATTGGAATTAGCAATATTTTCAGAATGTCTTTTTTAGTATAAGCGTAAGTTGTGTTAATTATTATCATCGGAAAAATTTTTTTGAATAATATTAAACAAAAATATACCATTTAGGTATGTATAATATAGCAAAAACTGATAATACATAGTAAAATTTTGCACTTTTATTCATAACTTCATGAAATTTTATTTTCTACATATAATAGAAGTTTAAATTTATCGCTTATCAAAATAAACTTCTAAACTTTATAAACTTTCCAAAAAACAAAGACCTCATGAAATTGAGCTTGTAAAACTGCAATTATTTCCCTATTTAATCGTCCCTCTATCTCCGCTAGTTTCCGAGATCCCCATACTAAACATCCGAAAAAACTCACCCTGTATAAAAAGTCTGTCATCCATCACATGATATCGCTTTTGTCACAATCTTAATAAGGACTATCTCAATGGATACTGTTCTTTCAATCGAATAACTCTTTTCTATACCGGAGAGGATCAATATCTACATTCTTGAAGTGGGAGATGTTTGGCAATGAAAGTTCGTAAATTTTAAGTTAAGAAATTTTTGAATTTTATTCTATATTAATTTTTTTAAGTTGGAAAATTATTTGAAAGGGAAAATTAGGAAAATATCATGATATGATACTTCGATTGTAATTAGAACTAAACTAGTTTATTAAAATGTGAAAATAACATAAATTGTAAAATTTGTATTTGAGAACATATTAGAAACATTATAAAAATATAAGGCAACTTAAAAAGTATTGACGTTTCGGTGGTTAAAATTTTTCACCACGTAATGCTGTGATTTTGGGAAGAAATTCGAAGGCTTCAAAACCGATGGAAGCATTTTACTATTAATGGGTGCCCTTTCACCTTTTCGTAGAGTTGTATTGAGAAAAAGTTTAGTACATATTTAAAAGCAAATTTTCAAAAATTTTAGTGTATACTTGCATTCATATTTTGAGTTTTTTTAATGCATAATTATCCTAAGTCTTGTATATACTAAACATGAGAATAAGGTAATTGTGTCACTTGGACAAATTATACTATAAATCATGGGATTACAGGACCTGCAAGTTTTTGGACGACCATTAGTAAAATTCAAGAGCAATACGAAAAATAAACAGAGGTTGATATAGTCAGGTCAGGATCTCTTTTTTGGATCATTTTTTTACAATATAAAAGTTTTATAAGGAGATTAGGCGAGAACTTAAGGAGAACTTGTATACTAAATCCTTTTAGTACTTTGTCTTTGTTTAGTACTTCCAGCTGTTTTGAACACTGCCATTTACTTTTGAAATAATTTTTGAATAAATTAACGATTATATTTTATTAAAAACATACGAAAAAAATGATGTTTTATATCTGGCAAACCTGACCTGATAGAAAAAAAAGAGTTACAGTCAGCGCACCAAATGGCCTTAAAAACACTATTTGGTTGCTCCAGTCCAAAATTTTGTATACCAGTGTAATCGAAATCTGTTGGTAGCTGACTTAGCTGACAGTTTTCAAAATTTTCGTTACTACCTGGAACGTTGTTGGGGAGGGGGAGCACTGCGTGAAATCACTTCGGACGTGTTCCATGGAAATCGTAAAAGTCAATAGCTGGCAAGTTGACATCCCGACCCTTCGACGCGGAGTTATATGCGGCTTGACTAATTGTCGTTACGGCCCCTGCGCCCCCCGGGGGCACGGTTCCACGAAGTCTGTCGTAAACGCTTAGACCCGGGGTCCGGCACGGGGCCCTGGGTCCACGATCTAGCCTCTCTCGCCTCACTAAACACCGATGCACCGATAAACCGCGGCCACGTTTCGAATTTCTCCGGGGCGATCGACTATAATAAATATATCGAGGAAAAAGTGGCGCAGGAAAATATCGCGTGACCGACGCCCTGAGGGCGCGAGCTGCCCCATATGGGTCACCTGAGCGCAGTTATTTCGTGAAACTGGAGACCAGGACGAGCATTTTTGAATACAATTGCCATTCGCTCAGGTATATTTCGGACGGTCAATTTTTCATGCAACTTTGGCCACTCTAATGTTTTCTAGTAACCCATTAATACCCTGTAAGGCACACCTGCAAGGTATACCGCTGGACAAGTTTTAAAGACGAGTAAAACTTTTAGACGTCCAGTGACATTTATGTAACTGCTTCAACAAAGGACGATGAATGAAATATATCGGGTTACAGCCAGATACCATAGTGTCCAAGTAAAATTGAAATTGTTCAATTTTCTTGCGAATATTAATTTTCCCCCGACACATTAATTATTCAATCTTAATAGCGCCAATAATAATAGCACCAAAGGACACCTCAAATCAAATCAAAATACTCCCGAGACCCGAGAATGAAAAACAAATAATAATTGTACCTATCATTTCTGTGTATTATTATTATTACAAAATTTATTAATTAATGTTGCCATTTTTTATGCTGAAATTTTAGTGCATTTAATTTGACTTCATTTTGAATACACATTTATGCCATTTTCCGTAAGAATCCGGAGATATTCGACAAAATCCGAAATTATTATCGTTTTTATGTTTTGCGTAGCATAAATATATAATGCAAATATTTTGTTTCTTTTTTAATGCCACAAATTGTTTATTTATTAGGAAGACTAAATTAATAAAATAATAACATTTATCGCATTTTCAATTACATTACTTATATGAATTTTATATAATTGTAAATTAAATTAAATAAAACGTACAATATAATTGTCTCTAATGCTTACGTGGTATAAAATTTATTTGGCAAGTGCAAACATTTCTAAAGTCATTATCTTGATTCTAAACCTCTGATATATTGATTCTAAAAATGATATTACTTCAAAGTTCTCTCAAAGTTATTTATAAACACCTCAATTTGTTTTACAACAGGTGATAAATACCTTCGCAGTAAGAGGTAGCGAGCTTTGCCATTGTGAAGTGGAGATTTCGCGCTAGATAGGCCTAGGTTACTAAACAAAGAGCACGATAAAATCTGTACTAATCTCAGATTTACTTAATCTTCTTGCCTGTACCGAGAAATTGTTTCTTTACTGCAGGACTTAGCAATGTATAAGCTTACTACCGATTATATTAGCTTGCAGTATGAAGTTATCCTGAAGCGACTGATACGCATTTCTTTTTATATTGCTGGTGTAAAATATTATTGTTTAAACCATTATATTTATTAACACGGAAATAAACCAACTAATTTTTAATACGTGATCGCCAAAAACTGAACATAGCATCATATGGGAAATTTTGTTATTGATAATTGAAAATTACCTTTTTTATGGCATTATTTTGTGCCTGTCTAAAAGCCTTATTAGCCGTTATCAGACGTTCTCAGTGTTTTTTACTTACCTAGAATATGGCGTTTTTATTATTTTTGATTTTTCAAAAAAACTGCCTTATGGCTTTATTATGTGCCTGCCTAAAAGCTTTATTTGCCTCTAGAGACATTCTAAGTGATTTTTACTTACCTAGAAAATCTCCTATTTTCAAAATGATGAAAATCGGAATAGTGCCAATTTTCGGATATCCATGAGATTCTTTTATTGAGCGTCAATTTAGATGACTGAATGAAACCCAACACTGTTCAAATCATTACATTTATTAACACAGATATACAAAGATACAGATGTATAAAGACCCAGATATACCTATAAAGCAACCAAATCTTGTATTTCCTATACAGTGAAAAATAGGCATCATATGGGAATTTTTTTTATTATTGATTTTTAAATAACCTGTTTTATGGCATTATTTTGTGCCTGTCTAAAAGCCTTATTAGCCTTTATCAGGCGTTCTTAGTGATTTTTACTTACCTAGAAAATCTCGTTTTTCAAAATGATGAAAATCAAAATAGTGCCAATTTTCGGAAATCACCATGAGATTTTTTTATTGAGTGTTAATTTAGAGTACTGAATTAAACCATTACTGTTCGACCCATTACATTTATTAAGACAAATATAAAGCAACTAATTTTTATATTTCGTATACAGTGAAAAATAGACATGTATACAGACATGGGATTTTTTTATTATTGATTTTTCAAAAAACCTGTTTTATGGTATTATTTTGTGCCTGCCTAAAAGCCTTATTAGCCTTTATGACACATTGTCAGTGATTTTTACTTACCTAGAAAATCTCGTTTTTCAAAATGATGAAAATCGTAATAGTGCCAATTTTCAAAAATCACGAAATCCTGGGGATTTTTTTATTGAGTGTTAATTTTGTGCCTGTCTAAAAGCCTTATTAGCCTTTATGACACATTGTCAGTGATTTTTACTTACCCGGAAAATCTCGTTTTTCAAAATGATGAAAATCGTAATAGTGCCAATTTTCAAAAATCACGAAAATCCATGTGATTATATTATTGAGTGCTAATTTAGACTACTGAATTATACCATTGCTGTTCAAAACATTACATTTATTAACACAGATATAAAGCAACTAATTGTTATTAGACTGCAGAATTAAACCATTACGGTTCAAACGATTACATTTATTAAGGCAGATATAAAGCTACTAATTTTTATATTTCGTATACAGTGAAAAATAGATATGTAACCTCGTTTTTCAAAATGATGAATATCGAAATAGTGTCAATTTTCGGAAATCAAGAAAATCCATGTTTTTTTTTTATTGAGTATTAATTTAGATGACTGAATAAAGACACAGATATATAAAGCAATAATTTTTTGTATTTCGTATACAGTGGAAATTAGGCATCACATGGGAATATTTGTTATTATTGATTTTTCAAAAACCTGTTTTATGGCATTATTTTGTGAATGTCTAAAAGCCTTATTAACCTTTATCAGACATTCTCAGTGATTTTAACCTACCTAGAAAATCTCGTTTTTCAAAATGATTTTTCAAAATAGATGACTGAATTAAACCATTACTATTCAACCCATTACATTTATTAACACACTATTAATTTAGATGACTGAATTAAACCATTACTATTCAAACCATTACATATATTAACACCGATATAAAGCAATTAATTTTTGTATTTCGTATGCAGTGAAAAATAGGCATCATATGGGATTTTTTTTATTATTGATTTTTGAAAATAACCTTTTATATGGTATTATTTTATGACTGTATAAAAGTCGTATTAGCCTATATCAGTAGTTCTCAGTGTTTTTTGACTCTGCAATGTTCATTCTGAATTTGAATACAATAAATGATATTATTATTATCATTATTTTACTTACCTAGAAAATCTCAATTTTCAAAATGATGAACATCGTAATAGTGCACAATTTTTAGAAATGAAAAAAATCTATGTGATTTTATTATTGAATGTTAGTTTAAGACTTCTAAATCATTTATAGCTCGCTTTAGGGTCGTTTTGCATAAATTGGATTTGTAATGTTTTTTCTAATTTTTAAGATTTCAGTTACCAAAACTAAATCTAAAATTTCCATTAAGGGTTTGATAAAAACATATCGAGCTTTAAATGATTCAGTTATTTAAAACTGACATGCAATTAATCTCAATGATTCGCAAAATTCACAAAATTTTGCGAAATTTCCGAAAATTAGCACCAAGTATTTCGATTTTCATCATTCGAAAAACGAGATTTTCTAGGTAAGTAAAAATTACTCGGTATATCTGATAGGGACTAGTAAGGATTTTAGACAAGCACAAATTATATATTAAATAAATAAATTAAATAAATAGTAAATTTAGCCGTACTTTTTTTTTAAATCAATAATATTTTTTTCCTTATGATGGTGACATTTTGTCTGTATACCTGCATACATATAAGTGCATTATTTTTTTATTTGATTCTGGGTTTCGATCAATTTGGAAAAATCGATGACATTCATTATGTAAAGCTTTGTAAAATTTCTTAGTTTATCGATTTTTTTAATTTGATTCTGGGTTTCGATCAAATTGGAAAAATCGATGACATTCATTATGTAAAGCTGTGTAAAATTTCTTAGTTTATCGAAGTTTTACGTTTTTACAGTATTCTATTAGATTTAAGGTTGTTAAGCTAAGGTTGTTAATCCTATGATTTTTGGCATTATCATATCCAATATCTTACTTCTATTTGGGTAGGAAATTCACAATATCAATATTGCCCTGTACGACAATCGAACCCAGTAGTTATTAGTCGGAGCCTTAACTTACTACGCCTCCCGGAATTCACTATAATAATAATAATTATTATTATTAGCTGGATGATCACTAAGCTAACTATATAACATGGGACCAAAACATGATCGAGATACTTTTAATTTAGTATTGAGTATTGATTAATCGAAGCCTTAACTTGTTATTTTCTCAATAACTAATGGGAGATCATATATTAGGCCACACACAACGTGATAGCAGTATTTTGCAAGTACGGCGGATGCCCTTGCGTCAATAAAGATTACCGTTTCCAACCTTCAAGTGGGCTATTTTTTCCACGAGGACCGAACGGCTCCTTTCAAGCTCCAAAACGAGGATTTGCAAAACAATTATGTTAAGCCTTTGGAAATACGTCAGTTTTTGGCAATTTTCTACGTGAGCAGCTTTCGAAGATTCCCAGAACTCCGCTAGAAGGGCGGCAGAGGGTGGAAGCGAGGGGACGCCGCACCTTTTCTTTACGGGCTTAAACACACCTGAAGGGCACAGGCGATCCAGCTTACGGATCAGACCGATGACATCCCAAAAACGGAATCCACAGTACTAAACAAATATTACGTGGAGAATAATCGAAAATGTGTTCATGTTTTTTTGTACTCTGTGTATTGGTGGAACAATCTGTCGATTACTTGCCAAAAACGGAATACACAAACAAATATTACGTGGAGAGGAATCGAAAATTTGTTCATGTTTTTTTGTACACTGTGTACACTTTGTACATTGGTGGAATAATCTGTTTTTCAAATTTTATGTGGAAATAATATAAAAGGAAGAACAATTTTTGTTTCCTTATTTTCGTTTATCTTTTCAAGAGTCGAATATGTTATACCTAATGATTTTTCCAATTTTTTTGTCAGGAATCCACTATTTTTTTTAATGAAAATTAATTTATTATTTCCTTGATGTCATTTTAAAATGTCATGTGTAAGAAGCGAAACTTTCGAAACTTCAACTTATTTTCTTGAAAGCATAGTAGCGATGAAAAATAAGCATTATTTGCTTGTTATGCTGAATGCAATGTACGATATAGACGAAATTAGATGCTGCAGAAGTTCTACAAGTTACTTATTTTTTTCTTACTATTTGCAATGTAATCTGTAATTTAGTTTATAAAAAGATTACTATCTATCCAAGAAGGTAATACCAAATACCCACCGTCGCAGTGATGAAAGGCTATAAGTAGTAATTACGACCTCGTCTAATCTAATCTAAATCTACCCACCAATTAGCTCGCCCTTTCGCCAACATTGAAAGTAATACCAAATACCACCATTAGTTACCAATGTTCCTTCTACCATTGTACATGGCCACCATACGAATCTGTACCATAGATAAAATTGTATAGTTATATATTTTTGAGGATTACTCAAAATTAGGTATTCACGTATATTCCAAGCATATGTGGTAATTCTGCGATTAATAGTTGGATTTCTACTTTACAAATTAGATTCCTGGCTATTCTTGGTGTTGGTACTGAGATGCAGTGTGCACGCTGGTAATTACAATAACAGTAAAATGACTTTCTTTTAAAGCTGGCGCTGTTTGCGTTCGATTCGTGCTCTCGAGCAATAGTTCCTCGCGAGTTCTCTTGTTATCATGTCATTGAAGCAATTAAGATATGTCACAAAAGCAAACGTGTTAAACGATACAGATAAGAGATAAAAAAAGGCACGGAGGTAACGCATGACAAGATAAATTAAATTAATAAAGGCGATACGGATCGCCAGGAAATAATCACGAATGAAATTAATCTGCCGGCTTGAAAAACATATAAACGAGTAGAGCGAATTCCGATGGGCATAATCGCAGAATCAATATTTATTGCCGCCCCATCCACCCTGCAGCTGTTTGCGAAACAAACAACTGTGATTCCTGAGGGATGGTGCGGCTCTCTCTGTCGCGCACCGGGCCCCAGAGTCGCTCCGGAGAGGACACCACCAGGAGCCCATTGTTCGGGACGCCGGGGGGCCTTCCTATATGGGGATGGTTTAGCCCCGGCCAGGTCCGGGGCACACCGGATCATTTTGATTACGGCCGGGGCGCGGGGAGACTCGATCCGCAGCGGAACACCTCTTCATTTATCTAAGTCCGCAATTTGGGACGGGGCCGAAGAGTGCCAGATCGGCCATATGGCGTGCTTTCCAGCCTCGCATGACTTTTCAATTGTCCCCGTGCTTGTAATACGACGCGAATCCGAAGTGCGCCCCCTAAAAACCATCCAGGACGACCGTTTACGATAATTACGCGTTTATTATTTCCCTAGGGGATGGGAGTTGCGTAATTGATGGACGGATTGATCGAGCCATTTAAAAGCTTATTTCAATCTTGGTATCAAAATTGATAGACACTATAATCAACTAATGATAACTTGGAAAAGTTTTCATCCTGTCTGTGCTTAGTAAAAAGCTTGATACTTTTTGTATTATTTTGCACATTCTTCATCTGTTTGATGATTTGGAATTTGAGGAAGATTCGAATTTTCCAAGTTTAAATTAAAAAAAAATGTATATACAAGAACTAATAAGAATCAATACAAGAACTAATAAGAAGCACTCAAAAAAGCGGAAAAACAAAAGTAGAAGATTTATGGGTCAATTTCAAACATAACAAAGAAGTGAACGAAGAAGTTAGGAAAAAGAAACAAAAATGGAAAAAATACCTAAGCACAAAAAACGAAGAAGCCTACGAAATATACAAGCAGCAAAGAAAGAGAGTAAAATCAATAATAAGGAAGGACAAACACAGAAAATGGGAGGATGTCGGAACCAAATTAGAGGAACATTTTAAAGGAAATAAAAAACTATTCTACAGAACACTGAAAAGCTGCAGAAAGGAAAAAGAAACAAACCTAAAGCTACTCAAAAATAAACATGGTGTACTAATGAAAGAGGATAAAGAAGTCATGAACAGATGGAAAGAGCACTTCCAAGAGCTTCTGTCTGGAAAAGAGACAACCAATGAAGGATATGAAAACGAAGAGAAACAAGAAAATAGTAACGAAACAGAAGAAGAATAGGGATCTATAACAGAAGAAGAGTTAGAAACACAAAGAAACGGGCAGGCCCCAGGTCACAACAAAATCAAATCTGAACAGCTGAAATACATAGGAAAGGATGGGAAACAACTACTACTACAGTTAACAAATAGAATATGGGAAACAGGAAAAATACCAGCAGACTGGCAGAAAGCAGTGATCTTCCCAATACATAAAAAAGGAGACAGTAGAAATTGCAACAACTTTAGGGGAATATCCCTGCTGTGCACAGCGGCAAAACCGTATGAATCAATACTACAGAACAAATTAAGAAAGGAAATTAAAAAAACAATGGAAAAGTCACAAAGTGGATTCATGAAATCTTCTATATGAAAATCGGACTTGATAATATGAGCTTATTTTGCTTTTTTTGCTTCGTGGACATGTTGTTAAAATACTACCATTTCCTCCCGAATCACCCTGTATAATAGTAAAAAAAAAAGTTAACTTAAAGTGAAAAAGTTCTGAAAGGTAAAAATTTCCTCAGTTCAAAAACTGGAATTATTATTACTTAGCGTATGGCTTTTACACAACATATTTACATTGATATTATAGGTAGCAATGCCATAGTCTTGATGGTTGGTAATTCCGAGTAAGTGGTACCATGGGGTGCAAACTAGCTCGCGTCCGTAGTAGAAAACTACACGTGCACCCTGGATAATGCAAAATGAGCTAGAGTTACAGGCGGCTTAACAATTATTGTCCTTTTCCTTACAATTGCGAAATTTTATTACAAATTGCAAAAAGTTCATCAAAAAACAAAATTATTTTTTGGAAATTTCAATTTAACAAAATAAATTAGGTACTAGTTATTAACGTCATTAGGCCGATATGCAGCAAATAACGGACGCAGTTTGAAGTTTTTAAACCGAGGCGAAGCGGAGCGTATTGCAGCCGAGGTTTATAAACTTCAACCTAGTCTGTTATTTGCATATCGGCCGTGTGTCGTTCAAGATTTTTTGTAATACGAATATTTTAGCAATATTTAGTCCACATAGATATAGGAAAATAAATTTCTGATTTTCCCTTTACGTAGGCTAGTAGTACATCTTCACTCACCAATTGAATCTGCTTATTTTTGCGCCACTGTAAAAAATCTTCATACTCTTTCAAGTATCGTTTCTTCGTTTTTTTGGGCAGCAAGTCAATACTTACAGCCGATGCTGCCTCCAATATCTCGGCAGGAATTTCAAAGTTTTCTTTATTCATTTTGAGGGACCGGCAAGTAACTATGCAACTATTTACTTTGGCCCACAGGCATCTGTCAATCATGGCCTGAGCAATTTTAAATTTGAATTGTTTAACCATGGTGGGCGTGCGTTCCCCTTAACGGCCGGAGTTCGTTAAGCAGCCTTAACAGCCGCTGACCGTTTAGCATGACATTACAGCGCTTTTTTAGTTCTGATAAAACGGTATAACAGTATAGTATTACGAAAAAAGATTAATGGAACCTGCGAGTTTTTAGTTGAAACTAATAACGGCTTTCCCCAAAAATCATATTCCTTACAAAACTATTAAAAATTTCATACAAATTTGCAAAAAAATATAATGTTTTTCTTCTTACGCCCTCTCCTTCCAAAGGTTTGCGATCCAAATAGCGATACAGTTTTGGACACAGCTGCACAGAAGATATCTGCACAAAAGATGTAAGGGAAGGTGTAAAATGTTGAATATATATATTTTTTTAAATCACTAGTAACTATGACATTTTTGTCATTTTCATTGCAATTACAAAATATCTTCGTAAACCTCATAAATCGTTATAACCAAAGCTCTATAAATAAATTATTATTTATATACCAAAGCCCTATAAATAAATTATTTGGTAATAACCAAAACTGTATGTCCCCGGATTGAGTTTACATGAGAGTTTTTTTTTACTTTTTACTTTTAAGTGAAAATGTTATAGGAATTAAAATTCCTGCTGGGTCTGAAAGTGCCATTTTAGTTATTAAAACATTCATTTATTTATATAGAGTGTTTGCTAAATAAAATAAAATAAAATATTATTTTGACACTTTAGGAAAATAACATCATTTAAACAATCCCCCACCATTTTCTTCACAAAGTTCAAGCCTGCTATGGAACTCCTGAAAACTGTTTTGTATTTCTTCAATGTTTATCGATACAAATGTCTCTCATAGGCGATTTTTAAAATTTTCAGTAATATTTCTGCAGATTTTTCAGTAATTAATCTGCATTTGGGGGATTGTTTGAATGATTATATTTTTCTATAATGTTGTTAGATGTAATTTTAAATTCTTTTTGCAAATAGTAAATAAATAAGTGTCAAAATAAGATTTGAAAATTTTGAATTTGCACCCTGTATAAATAAATCAAAGTTTTAATAATTCAACTGGTAGTTTCAGACCAAGCAGGAATTATAATTCTTATAACATTTTTACTTAAAAGTAAACATTTAAAAAAACCCTTTTTGTAAACTCAATCCGGGGACATACTGTATATAAACAATCTTTATTGGGCTATCGACCCCACGGGGTCTTTCCGCCTTGTCTAACATTACATTATACATTACATTATACATTACATTACATATTATATTATATTACATTAAATACATGTGATTTATGAGTGATTATTTTGATAAGAGAGTGTTAGGAAGTGTAATATGATTCATTAAGCGTTTTTATCGGATGTAATTTTGTAGTTCGTTTCTCTTGTCTTTTAATACATAATTCGTCGAGTATTGTCCTATTGTCCTGTTTTTGTTGAAATTTATTTCGTAGTTTGTCCAGTCTTTGTTGGATGATTTTGGCGATCTTGTATACATTTATGTTTGATATGTTATGAAGATGATTGTCCTTGTATCTTAGTTTGTAAGCTGTCTTAATGTCTTTCGTTCAGTTACGTCCGTAATTCGTTTGCAGGTGTTTTTTACATTTTTCAGTATGATCTGGCCGTAGTCAATCATGGGCCTGCAGATGGATTTGTAAATTTTTGTTGCGCTGAAATGAAAGTTGATTTTGCAAAACAAGTAAATTTAGGCCCTTTTGTAGAACATGTGGAGCCATTTTATTTTGATTTTGTTTGATTGAAATCGGCCTATAAATAAAGGTGTTATGGCCAGCGGGCTTTTTTCGGAGACACCTTGTATATTGGACAATTAACCTCTGAAGATGGCTAATTATAGCCGTAACTAGCTAGTAAGATCAAGAAGACATAATAAAAATAATAAAAACAAGAAACCATCTTTATACAGGGTGTCTCTAAATTATGTGGACATGGCTTAACCACAAATTACTGGGATCGAAAGAAGACGATTTAACAACACTTATCTATATACAAATGCGTTTGGTTTAGTCAGTATTCAGCTTCAAAGTTAATTTAAAAAAACAAAATTTGTTTTTTATAATATTATGATAGATATAATAGAAGAGTTATCAGAATAATTTCAAGTCTGACTGCAATCTTGTTATTTTTGACAAACAATCTGTCCAATTCTCTATGCACATTGCTAATAGTAAGCAAGATCATGTCTTGCTATTCTTAATATTTTTTGTTACTTAGCAATATTTTCTATATATCGTATATAGAAAATATTTATTAAGTAATACAAAATATTAGGAATAGCAAGATATATCTTGCTTGCTATCAGCAATGTGCATAGTGAATTGGACTGAATATCCAAAAGTAACAATTGAATATTTTACAGTTATCTTTAAAATTTTGACCGAAATAATTAAAAAAATGTATCCAATATCCACTAACTCCAGAAATTTTCAATTATTTATTGGCATTTACATTAGAAACAATGTTTTTTTTTTTACAGAATAATCAACATTTTGTGAGCAGTACTTTGACAGTACAAATTGAAATTTTTACACAAATCTTTGCAACTTTAAGGGTACTATTTAAAAATTGATAGAAATAACTGAAATATTGCCAAAAATCTTTTAAATTTTTACAAAATCATGTATATTTTGCAGATTAATAATGATTCTAACAGAAATATTTAAAAATTTGCCAGTTAAAATTGAAATTTTGAAGAAATAATAAAAAAGTTATGAGAATAATTTTAAGTCTGACTGCAATCTTGTTAATTTTGAGAAATATTATCCAAAAGTAACATATGAATATATTACAGTAATCTGTGAAATTTTGACCGAAATAATTACAAAAATACAAATACGAAATAATACAAATCATCAGTGAACATAATTTTGTGGTTAAAAAGTACATGTTCAGCTCTTTTTTCCTGAATAAATCGGAAAAACGCAAAACGTAGGTCATAATCAGCTGGTAAAAGCTCTTGCACTATTTGGATATCGTATGGATGAAGCAATTGCTATAATTTCCAAAAATTCTTCCTCGTTATGAGGGCTCCTAAAATCCTAAAACCAGCAACATATCTGTTTTATCGGCGTAAGTGTACTTTATATTCATTATTGTGAATAAACCATCATCAACCCGGTAACTAGATTACATTTGTTTCCAAACGAGTGTAGCGCAGTCACTCATATTTTATTTTTTTGTGTCGAAACTGTAACAGATATCAAAAACTATAAAGATACAAAAAAACTTAATAATGAATGCCTACGTCCGATTTGTTTTTTAAAAGTTATTTGCTTTGTCATTAAAAAATATGAATATATTAATGCTGGGCCACCCTTGTTTTGTACACAACCGGTCTACTGATAATAACAATATTATGTCAACATATGAGTTATATCTAAAGCACGGACTATATGCAAAATGCATATCCTGAATTAATGATATGACTACGGAAATTTCAATAGATCTACTCGAATCATAAAGAAACAGAGCGAATTAACCTTTTTTTTGCATATAATGCATATTTTATGTATTCAATGCATATTTTATCAATAATTGCATATTTGGTCATATAATTGGATATTTGTGACAGAATTTTTTTTTACTTAAAAAATTATAAGTTTTTAATAAAGTACCTAAAATTTAGTATGCAGTGAAAAGATAATTCAAATTCATTCAAATAGTATGAAAACAGTATGAAAATTATTAATAATCGAATACAATATTATTATTTCGGGGATTACCCTATTTATCATGTTCACTATTCATTTTGTGTTGCCAGCAAATAGTTGATCGCTCCGTAGTTAAATAAATATTAAAATTGTGTGTATAATGCCGAAAGTAAAGGACAAGGGAATCGTATCTCAATGGATTAGAGATTATAAAGATCTAATTTTGGAGAATGGTGTTGTATTTTGTAGGTCCTGCAGTAAAACCGTACGATTTATTTTTCTACTGTGCCGTTGTATAGTTTGTAGACATTTGATTTTTTTATTTCCATGTTACATCAGATTCCATGTGAAAAAAAACAAATAATACAACACATTAAAACAAGTTTACACGAAAATAATGTCAAAAACCAGACATCAAAAGAACAACAAACGCTACATGAAAGCTTAAGTTCAAGCTCGAAAATTAAAGAGAAGGGCGCTTTTAATTTGGAATTATGTAATGCTCTAATATCTGCCAATATTCCGTTTAGCACACTGAATAACTCAAAATTGAAGATGTTCTTGCAAAAATATTGTAAAATTAAAATACCAGACGAGAACTATTTAAGGAAAAAATATGTTGATGAATTGTACAGAGATACAATTTGTATCTCACTACTACAATGCTTACTATAACAAGAATTATTGGAAATAGCTATATATACTTCATTGTCGACGAAACGTCGGATAGCTGTGGACGTTACATCGCAAATTTATTAATTGGGAGTTTAAACGAGAATAAACCAGGCAACTCGTATTTAATTAGTACAAAAGAACTTGACAAAACGAACAATGCCACCATATCTAGATTCGTACATGAAGGATTGGCCAATTTTTATTTGCCTGATATAGTGCCAGAAGAAAAAGTGTTTTTCAGCGCAGCATCATACATGGTGAAAGCACATGAACAACACACATGGACAACACATGAAAATATTTTATAAAAACCTTATTCACACTACCTGCTTAGCCCATGGAGTCAATAGAGTCGCGGAAGAAGTTAGAATTCATTTTCCAATGGTAAATAATATTGTTAACAACGTAAAAAAGATATTTCTCAAAGCTCCATTAAGGGCACATGTGTATCGGACACATTACCAAATGTTCCATTGCCACCACAGCCAATTATCACAAGATGGAGTACTTGGATTGATGCTGCTGTCTTCTACGCTAATCATTTTTTGGCCATTAAGGATTTGGTTCTCAGTTTTTCCAACGATTCGATATCTATTAAGGATTGCAAAACATTTTTTAATGATCCCAAGATTCCACAAGAATTGGCTTTTGTTAAAAACGAATTTTAATATAATTAGCAATACTTTAAAAAAATTAGAAGAACAAGGTATGTCAAGGCACGAAAATCTACCTGTAATGTAATATAAATGAAGTATTTTTAATTTTTAAACGTGATTTGTATTAAATATATTTGCATATATTGGCATATATTTGAAATGTTAGTGCATATTTCTTTAATTATGCGTGCATATATATGCGCATATTTTCGTCTTTTTTCGTGCATATTTGTCCGTGCTTTAGTTATATCCCTATAAAGTGTCATACCAAACAACATTCAAATCAATGTAAACGTTATCTTTTTATAAGCAAATTTTGTTTTTTTTAAAGTGACTTTGAAGCTGAATACTGGCTAAACCAAACGCATTTGTATATAGATAAGTTATGGTAAATCGTCTGTTTTTATCGCAGTAATCTGTGGTTAAGCCATTTCGACACTATTTAGAGACACCCTGTATATAAACTCCCAGTAAGTACTCCAATTAAGAAGAAAACCATTAAATAAAAGTGTTGTAATGTAACTGAAAAAAAGTAACGAATTTCTCAAAATCCCTCTTATGTCAAGTAGTCATTCAGTGTGTCTATTTATGTAGAATATGGAAATATTTCGAATTTTCTCTTCGCAATTATACGTGTCGTAATTAGTGCCCGAATTAATATTACTCCGATATTGTATTTCGCGTTTATGAAGCGATATTATTTAATACTTCCACGCTGTAAAACATCATCAATAAGCCAATTCATAAATATCTTATAAACGCCAATTCCATTCGGCGCCCGTGCACGAAAATATTCGGCCCATTGTGTGCGCCCTTTAATGTAAATTTCCAGCGCGTTTTATAAACATGTAATAATATTTTCGGCGTTATTTCCACCCATTATTCCCGTAATTGCATTTAATGTAAACCTGATGCGCGGTTTTATTGGGAGCACTTAGTTTTATTTTTCAACAATACGCTTTTTATGGATGGCTGGACCTCGGCGCTCCACTTGCGCGTGTAACCTAAATTTCCACGTACACACACCAATGTGCATACGTGTACGTGTATTATGCACACCAACTCGCGGGCATTAGAGTGACGCTTTAACGCGCACTTCCTGTCCCTTTCGAAACCGATTCATGCGCCGACTTGAAGGTCCCAGATATTGATTTAAAACTTGGCCGTTTTAATTGTACCCAGCGTTAAATTAGGGCTTGAGCTTAATGATTGCCTGTAAGTTGTGGATTATTTCTCTTAATGCATCGCTTTTTTTAGGGCTTTCACACGCCCGGAATAAATGTTTGTGTTCGCTGATACGCGTTCGAATTAAATGTGTATTACAGGGACGCATTTAAATGCACGAGGCGGTGTAGGGTGTAGGTGTATTAGTATGAGATCAGCAGGAGTTCAAGGACCAAGGCGAAGCTCGGGGCATATTATGAGCTTTGACAGATCGTACTCGACGCGTTTCCCTTTAACGACTGGCATCAGATGTACGACTTCCATTTGTCACACTCAGAACTGGAATAGTGAATACGCCGCGATTCTGTATTCAGCACCGCGTGTCCTGCTGCATTATATTTTTACAAACACGTTTTTGCACATAAAGACGCGTGTGTTTATTTATGGGCCATGTGTGGTGTTCGGCGTCTTCCATCGGGAACTCCGAGGCCGACGGTGCTGGGCTCTTGTACATCTATTGCCATCCAATTTTTCATATCGAATTTATCTCATCCTGAGCTTGTCCATTCTCAGCTGCGCGAACAGGAAGTAGTTGCGATAGTGGTGGCCTAAGAAGGATTGTACCACGAAATCAAATTGGTGCCATTTTTCTTTGCAGTTACTATTATTTATTTATTAAACTACAGAAATATCGAAATAAAAAATGAATTAACGGAAATTTATGTTGCAACTTTAAGAAATATACAAAACTTGTCCAACTAAGTTTTTTTTATCAATGAGTAATTGAAAAAATCGAATCAATTGAAATTGTTTCGCATTTTAGTTGGTTGACTGCTTGTAGTAGTTCATTTCCTTTTGTAGTTGTTAGTCTAGATCCCCATTGAATGTGTTTAGCATTAAAATCGCCTCCAATGATAAATCTAAATCCCTGTTTATTTAGAAAATCGTAAAACATAAAACAACTTATTATCAATATATAACAAGTTACGCCACAGATGGTTCTCCAAATTTATTATTATTACTGTCGAATTAACGTATATCCTGCAATTTAACACGTCTGGCTCTCATTCTCTATTTCTCGCACGTTTGTTTAGTCCAGTGCATTCCTGCGACGTCCAGATAGAATCCTTAGCAGCAATCACGCTGATGTATCTATTTGTCAAAGCAGCTCGGCCGACCGGGGAGCAATTGCGGTCTCTTTTTATGTTTCCGGTCCACCGGAAGTTCCGCTCGGCTACCGGTCGATATATCTACGTGCAGTTGCAGATTAACTTCCGGTTTCCTGTTCTCCGCATTTATTTTTTTCCCAGCGGGTAATGAATTTGTGGCGCTACAGTGCGGGAAATGCGGGCTCGCGGATCGGGCGCAATTAGGGGGGTTAGTCGCTGTAAAATGGAAGCTTATTAATGAAAAGCACAAAGCTCCTCTATAGTTTATAAAAAAAGATAATAATGCACATATAGTGAGCACAGGTATTTTATTTTTGTAAATTGTAGTGAACATATTTCAATAACAGCAATAGATTTCTCCAATTTGGTTTTAATTTTACAATTGAGGATTCTTTTACATAGGAATGAGGCGAATGAGAAACTCTTAAGTCCCTTTCAAATGTTTCAGTTAATTTCAGGAGTACTCCAAATTTTACAATTAAGGATTCTTTTACATTGGAATGAGGCGAATGAGAAACTCTTAAGTCCTTTTCAAATGTTTCAGTTAATTTCAGGAGTACTCCAAATTTTACAATTGAGGATTCTTTTACATAGGAATGAGGCGAATGAGAAACTCTTAAGTCCTTCTTAAATGTTTCAGTTAATTTCAGGAGTACTCCAAATTTTACAATTGAGGTTTATTTTACATAGGAATGAGGCGAATGTGAAACTCTTTAGACCTTTTCAAATGTTTCAGTTAATTTCAGGAGTACTCCAAATTTTACAATTGAGGATTCTTTTACATAAGAATGAATCGAAAGAGAAACTCGAATTTCTTGTCAAATGTTTCAGTTCGGGAGTACACCACTTAGAAAGCAAGGCGTCCAATCTTTAGAATATTTTTCACTATAACTTAAAATGACAAGTTTGGACCATATTATTTAACAACTTTTAAGGGGGTTAATTGTGAAGTGTGGCAGATTCTGAAAGCTGTATTTCAAACTTCAATAGATGCCCACAGCTGCTGCCAAAACAGCGTTTGACAGGTGGTACTTAGAACATGTCAATGTTGACTGGTCGCATTTTTACTGCTGATGCTGATGCATATAGAGAATTGTAGTTATAAATTTGAACAGTGCCGATTAATTTTTTTACAAATTTTGACTGCTTCAATCGAAAATTTGAATAATTTTGACAATTTAGAATTGTACTGATAGTTTTTACCAGGGTTGGAATAAATCTTTTCTTTTGTTTAAATAAATCATATGATTTTTTTTATAAATTCATGAATATCAACAAGATGTGCCGATTAATTTTTTTTTACAAATTTTGACTGTTTCTATCGAAAATTTGAATCATTTTGACTGTTTTAATCGAAAATTTGAAAACTTGTGACGGTTTCAATCGAAAATTTGACAGATTTGCAATATTTACAATTGTAAATTTATTTGAACAGTTTCATTAATTTTTTTTCAGACTTGATTCATTCCATTGAAATACTTTGTAGAATTCTACAGATAGTTTGTACCAGGGAATAAATAAATAAAGAATAAATTTTTTCTGGAAAATTTGGCAGATTTGCAATATTTACAATTCGTCGGCTTAATGTTACAAGGTTGTATGTGAAAATTTGTAAATTTGGGAATAGGGATTTAAAAAATGTTTGCTATTACAGAAAATGATATATTTTGCACTGTAAATAGATATGTTTTTATGACAGATTCCTAATGATCCGATTTTAACCTTCCAGCAAGTTGAAAGGTCCCATGATGAAAACTTGGAGCCCGGTAATACTATAGACCTTAATATTGAAAAAAAAATTACATGCAACCTTGTAACACGAATTGTAAATTTGTTTGAACAGTTTCATTAAAAAAAATTCATACTTGATTAATACCATTGAAATACTTGGTAGAATTCTACAGATAGTTTGTACTAGGGTTGGAATAATTCTTTTCTGGAAAATTTTTGCGGAAAATTTGTCAGATTTGCAATATTTACAATTGTAAATTTATTGGAACTAAAGTTTCATTAAATTTTTTTTCAGGCTTGATTCATTCCATTGAAATACTTGGTAGAATTCTACAGATAGTTTGTACCAGGGTTGGAATAAATCTTATCTGGATTTTTTTTCTGGATAATTTGACAGATTTGTAATATTTACAACTGTAAATTTATTTGAACAGTTTCATGAAATTTTTTTCAGACTTCATTCATTCCATTGAAATACTTGGTAGAATTCTACAGATAGTTTGTACCAGGGTTGGAATAAATCTTTTCTTTTGTTTAAATAAATCATATGATTTTCTTTATAAATTCATGAATATCACCAAGATGTGCCGATTAAATTTTTTACAAATGTTTACTGTTTCAATCGAAAATTTGAATAATATTGACTGTTTCAATCGATTATTTGAAAACTTGCGACTGTTTCAATCGAAAATTTGACAAATTTGCAATATTTACAATTGTAAATTTATTTGAACAGATTCATTAATTTTTTTTTCAGACTCGATTCATTCCATTGAAATACTTGGTAGAATTCTACCGATAGTTTGTACCAGGGTTGGGATAAATATTTTCTGGAAAAAAATTCTGGAAAATTTGACAGATTTGCAATATTTACAATTGAAAATTTATTTGAACAGTTTCATTAAATATTTTTCAGACTTTATTTATTCCATTGAAATTCTCCTTAGAATTCTACAGATAGTTTGTACCAGGGTTGGAATAAATCTTTTCTTTTGTTTACATAAATCATATGATGTTTTTATAAATTCTTGAATATCAACTGGAATAGATGAGTTAAAAAAAATGATGGACCAATAATGGAAGAAATGAAAATACTTACTTCTAATTATCTATTTTAAAGTATGCTAACTCTATAGTTACATTATATTTTTAATTGTACACTTATTGTAATGTACAAACAGTGCAAATCAATGACTAATTTGAAAAAAAAATCAATGATTTATTTAAAAAATATATATGATTTAAATCACACCAACTCTCCTTTGTACAGACTGCCTTTAAATTTTAAGGATTTTTTACTTCTCAATGCATAAACTTAACATATTTTGATAGTTGCAGTGGAAAATAACAAATTTAGACACTATGACTATATAAAAATTGGTAATTTTGACATAGTTGAATGTTTTCACATTAAAATAAAAGTTTTACTGGAAAATACAGTTGCTGTTGAAAATTTTACAGATTTTTATAGATATAGTAGAAAATATAAATTTATTTCATAGATACATTAAAAATATTTGACATTTTTTGATAGATAACGTACAACATTTGACAGATATTGATAGATACCGTAGAAAATAAAACATATGTTCTGATACAGTTTTAGCAAATTTGTAACATTTGGACAAATGCACTTGAAAATATGATAAATGTGGATAGTTGCAATTATAAATATAACAATCTTGGATATTTCAATTGGAAAATGTGGCGGATTCTGACAGCTGAGGTCGAAAAGTTTGTAACTTTACCAATAACTCAATTTAATTGAAAATTGTGGTATAATTCTACATATATTTGTAAATCTTGCGGGTATTTTTTATTTCTCAATGTAAAAACTTGTCAGATTTTTATAGTTGCAGTTGAAAATAACATATTTAAACAGTATCACTAAAAAAATGGTAATTTTGTCAGTTGCAGTTGAATATTTTGAAGTTCAAATGGAAGTTTAACTGATTGCGATAGTTGCTATTGAATATTTTACAGATTTTTATAGATACAGTAAAAACTGTGGTCATATTTTAAAGATAAATTAGAAATATTGACATATTTTGATAGATACCTTAAACAAAATTACAGATTTTGATAGATACCGTAGAAAATATGACACATGTTCTGATACAGTTTGGTCAGAGTCTTCTGATAGAGATAGAGCAAATTTGTTGCAATATTAGAGTTTTGATAAATGCATTTGAAAATATGATAAATTTGGATAGTTATATAACAAGCTTGGATATTTCAGTTGAAAAATGTGGCAGATTTTGACAGCTGAGGTCCAAAAGTTTGTAACTTTAACAATAACTCAATTCAATTGAAAGTTGTGGTATAATTCTACATATATTTGTAAATCTTACTGGTTTTTTTACTTCTCAAGGTAAAAACTTCACAGATTTTGTTAGTTGCAGTTGAAAATAACATATTTAAACAGTATCACTAAAACAATGATAATTTTGACAGTAGCAGTTGAATATTTTCATGTTCAAATAGAAGTTTAACTGATTACGATAATTGTTGTTGAAAATTTTACAGATTGTTATAGATACAGTAGAACATGTGATCATGTTTTATAAATAAATTAGAAATATTGACATATTTTGATAGATACAGTAAAAAAAATACAAATTTTGATAAATACCGTAGAAAATATGATACCTGTTCTGATAGAGTTTGATCAGAGTCCTCTGATAGAGATTAGAGCAAATTTGTTACAATTTTATAGTTTTGATAAATGCATTTGAAAATATGATAAATTTGGACAATTCCAACTAAAAATATAACAAACTTGGATACTTGACTTGGAATAATTGGCAGGTTTTGACAGCTGTGGTTGAAAAGTTTGCAATGTTGACAGTTCAATTCAAATCAATTGAAAATGTTGGTAGAATTCTACAGGTACTTGTAAATCTTACGGGTTTTTTTTGTAATTCTCTAGGTAAAAACTTGACAATATTTGATAGTTGGAGTTGAAAATATTTTCTAAAAATAGATTTAGACAGTATCACAAAAAAATGGTTATTTTAACAGTTTTTTTTAAAGATCCACCAACGTCGCAATTTCACCTCTGCAATTTTCCTCCATTGATTTTAAAAATAAAACAAAAACTTTCTGTAACATTAGAGGATGGCCGAATGTAAGACGCTCTATTTATCGTCATAGTGTCTTCTACCTTTCAGGTAATTTTCGATCCCAGACATATTTGATGTCACATCGTTGTGAACTGTGTTCGCAAATTGTAAGCAAATTTTCAAATGCTATGTTTAGTAGTAGTAAAGTTATTGAGTTATTAATAGTTTAAACAAACAGTTTAAATAACAATAATTAATAATAAAACAAATCATAAATTTTATGTTGCTTTGACATGAAACTCAGCTTTAAATTCTGCGAACTGTGTTCGCAAATTGTAAGCAAATGCTATGTTTATTAGTAGTAAAGTTATTGAGTTATTTATATTACACAATGTTTCGCGTATTCATTAAAAATTAAGAGTATGTGTGTTTGGTGTAACTGGATTGTAATAGTCCGCTGTTGTTTACATTCAAACGCGAATGAAAGAGAATTCCAAACAATAAAGTTTATTCACCTGTCTGCAAAAAATGTAATTGTATTGTAGATTATTAGATATGACCTAGACCCCAGGCACGCGTGGCTTTGTATCGGTGTATGTTACAATTTCCTTGCGATAATATGTGCAGTAAAATAATAAATTAGATGGAATATTGTGTCTATATTGGGATATTGGGATAGATTGGGATGGAATATTGGGAACAGTGGTTCCCAAAGTTTTACAAATCGCGGAGCCCTCTCTTTCCATTTTTTTGCAAATTTTTATGAAATATTTAATAATTTTGCGAGGATGATGATTTGTGGAGAAAGCCCTAATAAAAATCATCTTCAACTAAAAATTCGCAGGTTCCATTAATTTTTGTAATTTATAAAAAAATTGCATTACAAAATTTTAATGAACACTTTGTAATTTCCTGTACAAATGCCACATTGTACTTTACGATCGACATCTTACAATTTCAATGAGGAATTTGTGGTTTGATGAGCTTTTCTTCACTACATTTATTGGTGACTGATTCTTAGTCACCAATAAATGTAGTGAAGAAAAGGTACCACAATTATTATTTTCGTTAACAATTCCCTTCACATGACTATACAAAGAAACGAGAAACTACATAAGATCCGGAAACAGGCTGACAGAAGAATTCAGGACAAACCACGGAGTGAGACAGGGAGGAATACTAAGCCGACTGTTATTAATATCAATAATGGACGATATAATAGAAGAAACAAGACTGAGAACCAAAGGAATATGCGTAGGATAGAGGAAAATGAGGAACATAGAAATAAAAAAGTGTGCATTTGCAGATGATATAGTGATATCTGCAGAAACAGAAAAAAACTGAAAGAGAATGTGGAGATACAAATACGTAGGATACAGGAAAATGAGGAAAATAGTAATAAAAAAGTGTGCATTTGCAGATGATATAGTGATATTTGCAGAAACAGAAAAAAAAGTGAAAGAGAATGTGGAAATACAAATACGTAGGATACAGGAAAATGAGGAAAATAGTAACAAAAAGTGTGCATTTACAGATGATATAGTGATATTTGCAGAAACTGAAAAAAAAACTTAAAGAGAATGTGGAAATATGGAAGAAGGCTCTAAATAAAAGAAATCTGAAGATAAATAGAGAAAAAACAAAAGTGATGTTGATAGCTAAGGAGAGCAAAATAACCAACATACGAATAAGTGGAGAACAGATAGTGCAAGAATTTAAGTATCTAGGAATAATAATGGACAGTCAAGGAATATATGAAATGGACATCAACAACAGAGAAAAACAAAAAAATGAAGAACATGTTCAATTGCATATTTATTTATCATTTCACGTGTTTGAAGAACTCTTCCCACCAAAGTTATGAGTAAATATATTTTTTTGCTAATCTCATGGCTATCTATGAGCATTGGCGCTCAAAGAGTAAAAATAAATAAGTAAATAAATAAAACTTACTAAATGATTTGCCAATTTAGTTGTGTAATAAATCCATATGAAGACTTCAAACCCGTATTGCATCCAGAGACTCGTTAGTAAAAATTCTAACATCGTTAAATAATGTTTCACGTCTGTCGAATCAGTAATATTGACTTTGATCGTCATCAATGAATATGGCATGAAGCTTTCGTCGAACGTTACCGGATCTTGACGTGCGTACCCTGATGTTGATTGATGCCGCAACCTTTGACCGCATAAAAGGAATGCTTCTATCAGTAGCTAATATCATTATCGTTGGTTTCAGATTTGATGCTGCTTCCGCTTGGGAATCCTGGATTTCCATCAGCGACCTTTTACAGATAAGCACCTGAGGTACGTTGATAGTACCAATCCTATTCTGTACGCAATATTCGAGCGTGTAATTCCGTATGTGCGGCATTTAGATGTATGAATTAGCATTCACATTTGTTGACCATGCACCGCTCCCGGCGACCACCAGACCAAACACAGCTCCAGCCGCCTATTATCTCGTGCGGATTGCTACATAATGCGATCAGCAATCATTGCGCTTACCTGACGTCCAATTGCCTAAATGGACGCTTTGTTGTTCAGCGTTTTCATTAGCCATATCAACAGTGCGTATTAATGAGCTTCGGGTCCGGTGGACCTTTTGATGTCCGCATGTCATTTCATTAGTTTTAATTAGTTCGTTAATTATGTTTTACATACTGCACCGCAATTGCGCGCAAATTATCTTATTTCCACCAGGTGAACGCTGTCCGTTTTAACCGGCGGTGAATAGCATGGATAAATACACACTTTGCCGGACAGGGCCCGACGTTTTACGTGTTTATCACAAAACAGCAACATCGTTTTGTTGATATTCAACCCTGAAAATATTACACAACTGCGCGGCCGTTATTTCGCGATGTTAAACGCCGGACAACAATGGCTTAATTAACATATACCGCTGTTTATTTAACCACGAGTAAAATCAACTTTATATTAATATTATCCACTAAAATGTGAAACCTATGAATAATTGCATCCAATTGAATTAACATTAATATTTTCAATATCCACATTAAAACATAAAACGTACTTATTATTGTTTTTGTCAGGTTTAATTAAACCATTCTTTCATTGTTTTGTTTTTGTTTGTTTGTTATTCATCTATGTCCAATTTAACTCTCAAATAACCGCGTCATTAATTAGTAAAATGGCCTAAAAATACAAACCAGAAGTAATTATAGAGACACTTTCTAGTTGTCATAGTCTATAGATGCTTGGTAATGTGCCAGGGCTTTGTTATGTATTTCAGCATATATTTGTGAGGACCTACATCGTTGCTGCGTAAATTTGAAAATGCTCAAATATTTTAGCCATAATACTAAAATATAATGTAAGAAACCAATGCACTAATTATGCTACAGTCACAGGTCGAATACGGAGTACGACGTAATACGTACAATACGTCGAGTACGTATACGTCATATACGTATTATTACTTTCAGTATAAGTTTTGCTAATATCAAGTATAATAAAAATTATTATAACAAAAATGTGACTAGTGTGAATGAAACATTCGATCAAATAGCTTAGAATCAAAGAAAAAATGCACAATTTTTAACTATTTTTTTATATATTTACCTATAACTATCTATTTCGGAGAAGTCTAGTTGGGCACCGTTTACCCGAGTTTTTTAATCCGTACCGTTCAGTTGAACCCTGTGAAGACATTTTAAGGATTAAGGGAATTATGAAACAAATATTCATTTTACGAACATGTTCATATACTTCGTCCTGCGTTTGTGGAAGCGTTATGCGTTTGTAGTGCGTTTCTAGTAACACTTTACTGCATTATTTTAAGCTACACCTTTATTGAATTTATTGTACTTTCTCGTATTTTGTCTCGATTTGAGTTGCACGAGTAACGAGTTGCATAGACTGCTGCATCAGAATCAATGCTTTCTTCGTCACTCATTTCATGCAAGTACTAACAGAAGAAACTTCAAAACCTACTAATTTTGACATGGAAAAATGTTGCTATTTATATAAATGCTATATTGCTATAATGCTATATTTATATAAATGCTATTTTTATATTATTGGTATTATATTTATGATTTCGTATTTCGAAAAATTAGAAGAAAGCTTGACAGTTTTTAGGATCTTAGAACCTTCTGAATAACGATATTCTTGGGCTTGCCCTAAAGACCATTATAAAACCAAACAATGTTTTTCCATTCTTGGCACTTAGACTCGTTCACGTTATGACCCTTCGACTATCGTTTTCTCGTTCACAAAATGTAATTATTCAATTATACAATTTACAATACAATACAATACAATAGTTATACAATTTCGTACTATTGTTTGTCAAAATGTAATTATTTAATTATACAATTTACAATACAATACAATAATTAAACAATTTCGTACTATTGTTTGTCATATTTATGGCCTTTGCAGATTTCTGTATCTATTTTTGTTGTTTGCAGAGAAATTTTAATTTCAAAATTAATATTTAGTGTCATAACAAATCTACGAAATGAAAGAATTCAATTTAATGTTAATTTCAATCCAAATTACAAATCTACACTTTAAAATTCACTTGTAATAATTATTCTAATATAAAAGTGTTTCTCATATTTATGGCTTTTGCAGATTTTTGTATAAATTTTCGTGGTTTGAAGAGAAAGATTTATTAGAAAATTAATATTTAGTGTCATATTCCAGCTAAATGAATATTTAAAATAGCTAACTCAACAGAGGCACCTGATGGATATAGGAGAAATTATTATTCAGATGTCGCATTAAACAGACTCGTATAAACGTTGTTTCAATAATGACATGAATGCCTTGAAATCTAATATAGGAAATATAAGAAATTTTCCAAATTATTTTCTTTATAATCAAAATCTTGATATAAAGAATTATTAAGAAATTAAGAAAGGGTGTTTTTATTTTCAAAATAATGTACATATTATTTTCTATCTACCAGTTCAGTGGTCATATATAGATTTATTTTTCAAATAGTGTACAATACACTATATATACTTAGTACAATATTTCCATCTATGATTGAATTAAGTCAATTGTTTTATATTTACCAAAATTTCCAATATTTAAAATATACCGTGAGCAATATTTATATATTTGCATATACAGGATATATGCAATCCAAACTATCGTTTTTTTTTTCAAAATAATGAACAATATTGCTACCTATGACCACGGAACTAAATAAACGTTATTGCTTCAAAACAGTGAATAATATATCGTCGGCTTAATGTTTCAAGGTTGTGTGTAAAAATTTGTAAATTTGGGAATAAGGACTTTAAAAATTTTTGTTATTACAGAAAATGATGTATTGTGCACTGTAATTAGATTTTTTTTATATATCACAGGTTCTTTATATTCCTATTTTAACCTTCCAACAAGCTTCCAGATAAAGGTCCTGCTTTGAAAACATATGGTACTGTAAATTTGTACACCTAAAAATTGAAAAAAATGTTGCATGCAACCTTATAACACCAAGCCGACGATATTATGATTCTACTCTTTCAGAACTTTTTACAAGTGTAGCTTTCATTTTGAAAAAAACTAGAAAGTACTATTTCTATCTATAACCACGGAACAAAATTAATTTGTTTTTCCAAAATAGTTATTAATTTTAATTATTATTCTACTCTTTCAGAACTTTTCACAAGCAGCTTTTTTTGGCAAAACAGAAACCATCATTTCTATCTATGACCACAGAACTAAGTCAATGTATTTTATGTCAAAATTGTGAACAATAGTTTTGTAATGACAACCCAACTAAGAATTTCAATTCTGTTTATTTTCAAAATAATTATCAATATTTCTATCTATAACCAGTCCAGTAGTCATAGATAGATTTGTTTCCAAAATAGTGAACAATATTTCTATCTCAGACCACCAAATTAAGTCAATTTTTTTTTCTCACAATTCTGAACAATTTCGTTCTATGTATGACCACCAAACTAATTCAATTGTTGTTTTTTTTTAAATAATGAACAATATTTCTCTCTATGACCATAGAAATAAACCAATGTGTTTTTCCAAAATAGTGAATTATATTAATTGTCATTCTACTCTTAGAACTAAATCAATTGTTTTTACAAAATAGTGAATTATATTAATTATCATTCTGCTGTTTCAGAACTTTTCACAAGCAGCTTTTTTTTGGCAAAACAGGAACCATAATTTCTATCTATGACCACAGAACTAAGTCAATGGTTATTTATGTCAAAATTGTGAACAATAGTTTTGTAATGACGACCCAACTAAGTATTTCAATCCTGTTGAATTTCAAAATAATGAACAATATTTCTATCTATGACCAGTTCAGTAGTCATAGATAGATTTGTTTCCAAAATAGTGAACAATATTTCTATCGCAGACCACCAAATTAAGTCTTTTTTTTTGTCACAATTGTGAACAATTTCGTTCTATGTATGACCACCAAACTAATTCAATTGCTGCTTTTTTTTTCAAAATAATGAACAATATTTCAATCTATGAACAAAGAAATAAACCGATGTGTTTTTCCAAAATAGTGAATTATATTAATTGTCATTCTACTCTTAGAACTATATCAATTGTTTTTACAAAATAGTGAATTATATTAATCATCATTCTGCTCTTTCCGCACTTTTTACCTGCAGCAATCTTTTTAGCAAAATAGAGAGTAATATTTCTATTTATGACCACAGAACTAAGTCAATTGTGATTTGGTAAATAACGCACGATGTGAGTTTAAAAAAATTATTTTATTGTCTGCGACATGTTTCAACACACAGTGTCTTTATCGGGCTTCATTATTCATCTGCCCGATGAAGACACTGTGGGTCGAAACATGTCGCAGACAATAACATATTTTTTTTTAACTCAAAACGTGCGTTTTTTACCAAGTCATAATAATGGAGTTTATACAAGTATCCGCCAAATCTATTTCTATGTCAATTGTTTTTTTTTTCAAAATAGTGAACAATATAGCTATCTATAACCAGCGAACTATGTCAATTGTTTTAATTTTTTTTAAATTTTTTAATTTAGGGAGACAGTTTCTAGAGAGACATTTCTTACTTTTAATAATAAAAAAGTATAGAGAGAGTGTTACATCTCCTGAGAAGAAACATGTACAATATCAAAGAATACTGATACATTTTTCATTATACATCTTCATACTGTTTAAATGTACTCAATTGAGCTATAAATTAGAGAAAGGAACATTATTTTCATTAATTGCTATTAATTTGGTGTCGTAAACACGTTTTTAAATTAAAAATAGCGCAAACTGTAAATAACACAAATGGTGGAGGTGCCGGGCAACCACAAGGATCTGCAAGGATTCGCACATTTCAAATGCATAATTTGCAATTATACACGAATTTATTTGTCATAAACGTCTTTTTATAGCCTAATTATTGCCTGTGGGCTATATAGAAACGTCAAACACCGATATCATACCAAATAGAAACAGTTTAAATAAGTACTTGCAAATTGAAAAGATTAAAATTTAATACTTTCCTTGCTAATGTCTTGATGAAATATTTTATTATTGTTATAAATGTATATCATGTATATTGACTCTTGTTTTGTTTCATATGTATATTTTATCAGTTATAACTGATATATTATACTATATTTTCTGACACGTGTTTTGGCTTATTCAGCCATTTTCATGGTATGGACTGGTACAAAAAAACAACTTGATTCGTTCTTAATAATCCTTATCTCTATAAATACAAACATTCTATTCACAACGGAAAAAGAACAAAATGGTAAAATTAATTTTCTAGACCTAACAACAAAAATTGGAAACTGCAAATTAAAATTCTCAATATATAGAAAACCAACAACAACAGATATAATAATTCCATCTGACTCGTACCAATCACAACATATAAAACAATCAGCCCTAAATTCATATATACACCAATGGTAATAAATATACCAATGGAGGAAGAAGATTATAATAAAGAATTTAAAATAATATACCAAATTGATACTAACAATGGCTTTAATAAGAAATTTATTAATAAAATACTTAAAAGAAAATTAAGAACGAATATAATTAAATTTATATATAATGAGGAAATTACTGAATAAAAGAAAAAAAATATGTTACATTACCATATGAGACAATATATATTATAAAGAAATATAATATTAAAGCATTAGAAATGAACAAAAATAATGTAGTAAAATTTATAATCAATAATAAAATAGCAAAAATAGACAAATTAAATAAATTAAGAGTATACCAAATTGGTGGATAGGTATATATTGGTGAACTAGGTGATAATCAATTTAGTAGGCTTTATTTCTTCTACCCGTTGGCCTAACTGTGTTTCTCTTTGATAAAATCACTGATATTCTATCTAAAATAGCTTTGAAATGTACAATTTTGTATTTCCATGATTAAAAAACGTTTACTTTACAATTGGTACACGTTTTGTACGTTTTTAACCGTAATTTATATTAACCGTGTTTTTCGATTATACGGCATGTACCGTCCCCCAATTATCAGGGAAATGGTCGTTTTACTGTAATATATTTAATGGTTATTAAAAATGTTTCGTCTTATTTGCAAAACATTTAATTGGAAGCGTTGGTATGCATATTCGTAGATTTTTGTTAATGGAGTCTTGCGAGCGAGAGAATAAATTATAATAAGTAAAATACGGTTAGAATTATAGCCGTGAATGTATATACATATTTATGTGTTATAATTGTATTTGCAAGGAAATTTTTTTGAGAAGCCTCATTAAAATTCCCCCAAGTGCCCTGGCGCTAATTTAAAGAGAAAAATATTTGTTGCCTGGCGACAGGCGGCGGGGGAACCGTGACTTTCTCTAATTAGAGCCACGCAGCATCCGATTTGGCGCTGCCGGGGCTTACGAGCACAATCGGCGGTTATACACTTCAGATCATTGCTTCGGGTAATTTGGGACCACGGGGAGAAGCCTAACCTCCTAACCGCCCCCAGATTGATGCCCGCCGCAAATGTACACTTTATAATCACCTAGTTACATGTGCCTCGCGCAGATTTCATCCGATTAGGTGGGATTTCGCCCCCCTACGCCCCTCCCCCTCACGCCGCCAGAGCAGTATATCTATACGTAGAAAAAGCGGGCGGAATCGATTAAGGCATGTGATAAATTTACATGTTCGTACACGCACGTGATCCCATCCTGCGCTTGCCGAAGAGGAGGACTCACTGACGCAGAACGCACGTTGTGCTGGTCCGAGGCGGTGGAAATAAAGAAACGTTAATTAAATGTTTAAACCGTGGATAATAGTGGGGTAATTATAAAAAGCGGCGATTCCGGGATGTTTTCGGGGGGAATTAAAAAAGCCGCCTTTTCCAGTAAAAACACTGACAAGTTAATCAAGACCGCGGTGATTCAGCAGTTACAAACATGCGTTCCAAATCTGTACTAATGACGAGCTCTGCTCAAACATGACCGGCATCTTTGCGCCCAGCCGCTTTTCAGTTTTGGCCTGAGAATCGTCTACGCTTTAGGATTTACAGGATTCCGTATATTTTTTTCAATTTAAAAATAATCGGGAGAAATTTTGCACAAGTCATTAAACTTACACAATCTTAGCACACTAAAGCAACATTGAAATTTAATAACCCCATTTTAAAATAGCGACACAACTAAATATGAAGACCAATACACAGAAAAGTAATGAACAATAACCTGTATCAATCTATTATACCTACTTAAGTCAATAATACTTACACAATCTTAGCACATTAAAGCAACATTGAAATTTAATAACTCCATTTTAAAATAACGACACAACTAAATATGTAGAGCAACACACAGAAAAGTAACGAACAAGAACCTGTATCAAATTATTATACCTACTTAAGTCAATAAAACTTACACAATCTTAGCAAACTAAAGCAACATTGAAATTTAATAACTCCATTTTAAAATAGCAACACAACTAAATATGAAGAGCAATACACAGAAATGTAACGAACAAGAACCTGTATTCAATTATTATACTTACTTTATCATCAGTAGCATGTTCATTTTCGTTTGAACTTTTAAAAGTTTCCATCCTACAAATTCTAAATTAAAAGGGATCAAACCAAGCCAAATCGAACCAAACCAGAAGAAAGTATAACAAAGGAAGTTACTTCATAGAGTCGAACGAGGCAATACTACACGTTTTCTACTGCGAAATGATCCCAATAGAACAAAAAATACATTAAGTCTTATAAAAACAACGCAAATATACCCCAATTCGTTAATAATGCACGATGGATGGAAGAGATATGATAAACTTACCAATAAAGAGCATGAACATGAAACAATGAACCAGAAGAAAAATTACGTAACACCCCAAAAAAAAAAAAACGATAAAATGAGTAAAAAAATCATGGATTGTGTCATTTTTTGACCATAAACAGTCAAAATAATAATTTGGAAGCTTAATACTAAATCGTATATTTCATAAAGAGAGTTAACATTAAAATAATCGGTTGGAGCTTGTAAAGAAAAATAACAAATTATCCGATATTTAACGATATTTATTTCTCTAAATGTACAACTACTACGTGGTCATCTTCAGTAGACATTTGTACTGTCGTTGTGAAAAAGTATATTTTGTTATTTTTAATTTAAGAGTTAACGTTGTAAGAAATTTCCTAATAACCACAGAAGTCTGGAGGACTAACGGACAGTTCTGCGCCATTGTTCAGCCTTTACTACCACTACCACCAGACCTTTGTGTTTATTGCGAAATTTCATAAAATTCCATACTATTTCTTTTGTTTTCATATTTTTGCTTAGTTTAAATTTCAAATCTTAGCATGATTAGCTATATTATCTATCAGAATATGTTAAATAATGATAAAACCAAAAATGGAACAATTTTAATAATGTTCTGGCTGAAAATCGAACCCACGATTTAATGAGCCCGTAAGGTCTAGTGAGTTAAGGCTCTGACTAATGATTGATCGTGTAACACCTAATAAAAGTATGACATCAAAAAGAATAGTATAACATTGCAAGAAATTTCGACATTATTCGACATTCAAATTATATTACATTTTTTATAAACATGATCTGTCAAAATACTCTCTATACCTGTTCAAGTTCAAATTGAGACCACTCAAGTTCAAATTGAGGCCAATCAATTTCAAATTGAGGCCAATCAATTTCAAATTGAGATTAGTTCAAATTGATACCAATCAATTTCAAATTGAGACAAATTTATTTCAAATTGACACTAAACAATATCAAGTTGAGAGTAAACAAATAAAATTTATTATGACAACTTGATATTGTTTAGTTTCAACTTGATTTTGTTTAGTCTCAATTTGAAATAAATTTGTCTCAATTTGAAATTGATTGGTATCAATTTGAACTTGATTGGCCTCAATTTGAAATTGATTTGTCTCAATTTGAACTTGATTGGTCTCAATGTGAACTTGAAAAGGTATAGATGTGCTTCTAATTTTGATATCAACACTTACTACCAGTAGTACCTACACATGTTAATAATTTAAGTTTTCATGAGATTTAGCGGATTTTGTCTAATTTTATACTGAACTTTGTCCGAATGGCATTGGCTCCAAATGATTTCTCCACATATAGAAAGTACTCTTTTAGAAATTTATATTAAATATAATTGAAAAAACTAGCCTTTTCTCAACTTTTATCGATTTTATAAATAATATAAATTTCTGATACAATTGTATAAAATTTAAAGATTTTGGAGTGTTTTGGGATTTTATTGTTTTTGTTATAGTATTATAATGTTTTTTTTTTTAATTTGCAAGTTTTATAAGACTTCTTGATTTCGAAGAGTCAAGAACTTCTGAGTATTCCACGATAGTCGAATTTATAGTAAATATAATTGAAAAACTAGCCTTTTCTCGAGTTTTATCGATTTTATAAGAAATTTCTGATACAATTGTATAAAGCTTAAAGATTTTGGAGTATTTTGGGAATTTTATTGTTTTTGTTATAGTATTATATTACTTTTTTTTTTTATTTGCAAGTTTTATAAGGCTTCTTGACTTCGAAGAGTCAAGAACTTCTGACTATTCGACGATAGTCAACGATATGCCACCGTCGACTGAAAATTATTTTGAACAAGCCCCAAAATATTAAATGTGTAGTATTTGAATTTGGTACAAAATAATATTATGGACACTTTCAGACACAGTTTAATGAAATTCTTCAGTTTAGCCAATAATGAGTTCTATTAGGTTGTTCTACCTGCTGGACATGATGCATTTCAATGCGTAAATCGTGTTGAAGATATCAACTCAGATTAGTATAAATTTCGACTTAATAATACTAGGTACTATATAATTTTGGATTTAGTACAAAATAAATCTCAGTCGACGATATCTCAAATAGTATACATTTCTTTTGATAAATGAACTTTCAAAATAATCATATTCAAAATATTTATGAAAGTTTTATAGAATATTTAAGGAATTGTAATGGATTATTTTTATATGTAAACACTTTTCTGGAATTTCTCTTAAAGTCAATGATATTTAAAATATTTGGTAGGTTTTGACAGTTTTTAGAATATCGTAATACTTTTCTGGAAATGTCAATAATATGTGAAATATTTGAGAGTTTTGGAGAAAGTTTAGAACACTTTTCTGGAAATGTCAAAAATATTTTAAATATTTGAGAGTTTTGGAGATGTTTTAGAATATCATAACATTTTTCTGTGTTTTCTGGAAATGTCAATGGTATTTAACTGACTATTTTACTATTTTAACTGCTGACTATTAAGGCATATCCCAAATATTATATTATATATTCCAAATATTTATGAAAGTTATTTTATATAATATTTAGGCAATTGTAATGGATTATTTTTATATCGAAATACTTTTCTCGAATTTCTCCAAAAGTCAATGATATCTAAAATATTTGGTAGGGTTTGGCAGTTTTTAGAATACCATAACACTTTTTTTGGAAATGTCAATAGTAGTTGAAATATTTAAGAATTTTTGAGAAATTTTTATAATACCATAACACTTTCCTGTGTTTTCTGGAAATGTCAATGGTATTTAAAATGTTTGTTACGTCAAGATTTACATGCATTTATGACATTGTTTTTAAATGACTAACGAGTAAAGGGTAAAGACTACCCAATATCTTTTTTTTTAATGCAAAATTACAAGAATATCTGACTATGAATGCATATCTCTAAAATTATACCGTGTGTTTGAGATGAAGAGATGAACATAGGCATTTAACATTCTTTTTAACATTTTGCGAATTTGTGCTTGCCAGTTTAACAAACAGAAAATGTTGTGGTAACAATGGAACAAGAAATTTATTGCGCATCTAACGATATAAAATTACGTTTGTTATTTTTTATTGAATATTGGTTTAAAAAAATTATGTTTTCAAATATGAGAAATATGAGAAATATGAGAAAAGTAACGTAGAGAAAGCATATTCGGAGGGAAATTGAAAAATCTCGAACTGCTGGAATCGAATCCACGACTATTGATTACTCGGAGACTTAACTGTTGTGTAGTCACAGTTTTCTTTTGATGTGTGATAATTACAATTATTTATTTGGAAATATGAGAAATATGAGAAAAATGAAAAATATGAGAAATATGGAAAATATAAGAAAAGTAACATAGAGAAAACATATTCGGAGGGAAATTGAATAAATTTCATATTGCCCTGGGTTAGAATCGAATCCACTATTGATTAGTCGGAGACTTAACTGTTATGTAGCCACAGTCTTCTTTTGATGTGTTATAATTACTATTATTTATAACATATTTTATAAATAATATCATAGAAATCACAAATATAAAGCACCCATTGAAACAAAGTTCTGTTTGTAGGACTTGTTTTCTTGGGTCTCTAGATATAAGGTGTAATCTAGTAATCTAATAATTAATATTTTTTTATTAGTTTATTTGATTTTGATTTCTTCGCATAATTTGTTTAAAAGGTTATGAATATGATAGATTTATTATTTTGCAATTAAGGATGCGTTGGTTGCAATTATTAGTGGGTGGATGCAGGACAATAGGCAAAATGGTACCCATATTATACTGCTGTGGCATTTTAAAGATTTGTGTACTGCGTATTAGTAGGTAATTTTTTAAACGTTCAATAACAATGTCATTTTTGGGCGACCAGACAATATTTACCACATGTTTACTTGAAATAGTAATGTAAATAAACAACTTATTTCATTACAAATGTAAAGGCATATTTTCTACAATGCTCCTTTCAATTTTATTTTGTCCGGGTAATTGTATGTACTGTGAAGTTGATAAAATATTCTGCATCGCATAGAAACAGCGGATACTTGTGTTGGAGTAAAAACTAAATGCGCGCACCTTCGGCCGGACACAAAAACCTCCGTCATTGACATGATAAAAGTGTTCGCTGCGTGATTGCTTTTTTGCCGTTTCAATTCAATGGGAATATATTTTAATCGCGTCTATTTTTGTAAACCATTGAGCCTAGGCATTTTGTGCAAAACCAGTGTCGTAGTTGAATACTTTTAACGTTAAAATTGCCGAAATCGTATTAATACGAGTACACTTTTAATTTATTTGTAATAGAATAAAGTTAAGTCCGAGACGTAGCTGTGGATTTGATTCTCATCCAGGGTAATATTAAAATTGATCTTAGATTGATGTTTAGATTGATATTAGAATTGAAAAGTTCTCCCTGTCTTCTATGAATGACTATGAGCATATTATTATTACACCAATTATCATAGGTAAGGGAGTATTGGAATTATTATTAATGCATATTTTTGTAATGAAATTTAAATCAAAACGAAATAATCGCCCGTCACCTATCAATCACTTGATTTAATTTGTTGTAGGAAGAATAACATTAATTACGAGTTTTTTATGCACCGTGTAAACAACTGGCATAAACTGGCGATAAAGCGACAGGAACGTGCACAACCAATTTAACCGTTTTGTTTTGATTGCGGTATTAAATTACGTGAGTCGTAAAATACAAGGACTGTATAAGCCCCGAAATACCTGTGTTTTAAGGTGGTCCATTAATACTCGGTGGCTCGGCCAGAACAGGAAATTAGGCATAACTAACCACCACTTGTTTTGGTGGTCATCGCAATATCAGAGATTTATGGCCGTCACCTCGCACAGTGGGTCGCACCACGCCTATGCCCATTAAAAAAATCCTTAAAACTGAGCGAAACACGATAAATGGACCATAATGTACGGACAATAATTGCTTTGATTTGAATATTTAAATTGTTCTAGATGCTTTTAATTGTCAATGACGTGGAAACGTGATGTGCCCGCGAGTCTGTGCGTAACGTAATTTATTGTTACCAAATCTTAAAACTGGATTATTCATACTTAAGAGGTGTTTAGACGTTCCCTAAGTATGAAATACAACGTTAAAATTAATTCACTCTGGGTGTCCGGTAATTATGTAATATCATATTTAAAGTAAGAACTACAGCGTCTGGGGGACCGGAGCGGGCAGAGGTGTGTTAAGGCCCCCCTGTGGGGATCATAACTCTCTAGACCGCGGGGGGTACGGCCCTGGTGTGTTCCCCACGCCGGCCGTTTTACACTAATCTAGCAACCGTACGCGGAAACCGTACGTCTTCGCTACCAGACTGCTGGTGTTAAATTTTTAGTTTGCGTGTGTGCACTTGCGTGTTGTTAAACTTCCGAAGTATTTCGGATGCTCCATTATTGTAACAGTAATAATCACAATTGATTTATGCATTACTTCAAAAAGTACATAATGAAGAATGAAGATCATTGTCACTTACATTCACTCATTCATCAATCATTCAACATGAACAATCATTGTTTCTTGCAAACGTTTTAACAATTTTTCGCCTATCACTTCATTGTTTTGGAGCTAGAATGACCCGCATTTCAGACGTTGGTGAAAACTCTATGACTTCTTGCTTTCTCATATCTCACGATATTATTGTACGCAGTATCAATTTTCAAGTCCATGCAGGGGCGGACTGGCAATGTGGAAAATGTGGAAAATCCCACATGGGCCGTATACAAATTGGACCATTTTTCTAAATAAGTACCATTGGTTCTTAATTTAAAAAAAATGGGGTGGCCCTCCCCTGGACTGGCTGGAATCATAAACAAAGAAATTACAAATGTTTAAACACTTGCGTCATTTTTACAGCAAACTAAAATATACTGGTTTGAAATCACCAAATTTCAGAACAAATCACTAAATTTCTGCATAAATTATTACGAAAGAAAAGTATTTACTGAAAATTACCGAATTTTCGTTAAAATTTATAAATATTTAAAAATTTGCTGCATTTTCACGCAAACTAACAATGTTTGATTGGATATCACAAAATTTTAAAACAAATCACTAAATTCCTGGAGAAATTGTGAAATTTTAGGATAAATTATAAAATATATATATAATCGATCTTTATTGGGCTATCGACCCCATATGGGGTCTTTCCGCCTTATAAAATATATTAAATCTAAATAACAAAATGCTAGTAGACAATTTGAGCATTCTTGTTAAATACTATAAAATGTGATTCGAATTCGCAAATTATTATTGGAAAGCGCTTAAATTCGTTATAAATTGCATCATATAATTAGAAATTGCATAATATTTATTGGAATTTAGACTTCATCCAAAATCAATAATTAAATTAAAATTAAATTTCGGGAGAAATTATTTATAAAACGAACGTAGATATTTACTTAAAACTGCAAAATGTTTATTAGTAATTACAGATATTTAAAAATTTGCAACATTTTCACGGCAAACTAAAAATATCTGATTATACATCACTACATTTCTATAGAAATTATAAAATTTCTGCACAAATTATACAGGGTCCGCCAACGGGTATTGACGATTTTCGGAGCGTTGTGGTAGGGGTACTAAAAAGGAGAGGGGGGAATTCAGGTAGGCAACTTGTTTAACGTAGAATGCAGTTTCATAACCATGAATTCCTGGCCGCTGCAGCAGCGCATTTTTTGTGTAACAGCATTTATCCGAACCGAGTCCATAATTGAGGTTCAGCGTCAATTCGCGCGGAATTATAACATTCCACGGCGAGGTAGGATTCCTTCAAGGAACACCATATTGCAATGGCACCAACGTTTTATGGAAACTGGAACTGTCAACAACGTTTACCGCGGGGGCTCGAGATTGGTACGTACCCCAGAGAACATCGAAAGAGTGCGAGTAGCGATACAGCGAAGTCCACAACGTTCAGCAGTTCGCCAAGCAAGAGCATTAAACATTTCGAATACTAGCGTCAGGCGAATTTTACATGAGGACTTAGGATTCCATCCCTATAAGATTCAATTGGTGCACGAGATTAAACTGCACGATTTTGCAACACGCAGCCAGTTTTGCGCAGACTTTCTGGCTCTTCATCGCGATGATGCGAATGTTTTGCCTAATTTAATTTTATCCGATGAAGCACATTTTCATTTATCGGGGTTTGTTAACAAACAAAATATGCGCTACTGGTCGTCTGAACAACCTTGCGCAGTTCACCAGCAACCCCTTCATTCGGCGAAAATCACAGTGTGGTGTGGCGTCTCTGCCTTCGGAATACTTGGGCCTTATTTCTTCGAAGAAGAGGGCCGGACAGTTACTGTGAATTCCCAACGGTATTTAACGATGCTGGAAATTTTTTTCCCTGCTGAACTTGAAAGGTTGGGCAGGGACATGAATGAATTGTGGTTCCAACAAGATGGAGCAACAAGTCACACTGCACGAGTGTGTATGCAGTGGCTGAGGCAGATGTTTCCTGGAAGGTTGATATCACGAAACGGCGATGTTAATTGGCCAGCAAGATCTCCGGATTTGACTCCCTGTGATTTCTTTTTATGGGGATATTTGAAGTCGAAAGTGTACGTGGACAGGCCCCATACACTAGAAGAATTAAAAGAAAACATTAGACGTGAGATAAGAGCCATAAATGCGGATATGTTGCGCCGTGTCATGCAATCAGTTACCAATCGGCTTGAAGAATGTCAAAGATTAAATGGAGCGCATTTGGTAAACGTAATCTTTAAAAATTGAATGTCAATGAAAACTGCATTATGTATTGAATAAATATATGTCATTCTTATTGTTGTGTTTCAATTAATAAACTTTTAATCTTACCTTCAAAATCGTCAATACCTGCTGGCGGACCCTGTACTTATTATTCGAATTTGAATTTTATTTTTCAAATTCGTTACGAATTGATAATCCAGGGTGTACGCTGTGTATATATCATCAAATATATAATATTAGATAAAGTTTTTCATGAATATTTAGACTTTTTATTACTTATTTGTCAAATTTTTAAGTGTATATTATTACTTGATGTTTCAATTTGAAGATTTAGGAATTACAGGATTGGCATTTGAGGATTTTGAGGAATTTGAGGATTATTTAAAAATGTATCTAGTGGTTTAAAAGTTAGTTCTGGTTGGTCATTTAAACATATTGTATTAAGTTCTGTATTTGAAACTATAACAAAAATAAATTATAATATTGTTATACACAATTGCTATTGGAAATTGCAAAACTTCTTTTGAAAATATCAAAATTCGTTTGGATTAGTATAATTTTCAACATAAATTTCAGAATTTAATTAAAGTATTGATTAAAGTAATCTTTCTACTCCCACGTTAGTAAGTTGTCAATTATTAATGGACTTCATTGCTAGTAAATCAATTATAACGTAACACTGTAACACGTAACAACGTAACAACGACCGAATTTTGCTATTTTCAAATGGCTAAAACTCTTTTTTTTTTATTGGATCACCTTGTATGCATTGTATCGAACATAAGGATCAATAGCATGGTAATCTCGGAAACCGTAAAAGTTACAAAGGCGGTAAGATTACAAAAAAGTTGAGCAATTTAGTGGTCAGTAATAGTCTTTTGAGAAAACTAGAAATTTCTGCTTACTTCCGGAGGAATTCGACAAAATCCGAAATCTTGCGATTCTGTTTTTATTTTTTTCTGAAGTAATTTGAAAAGGTATAAGAAGACCAAATGCACTCTCTCACTGCCATATATTCAGCTCTACAAGACAGGGTTTACAAATTTTACGCAAATATAGTATACCCTGCACTAAATAGAAATTCCTATTACGGTTTCTCATGTTTTGATTCAGAAAAAAAAAAGTATGCATTTCGAACATTTTGATGTAGCAGGCGTTCAAATGAGCGACGAAGTCTTCTTCTTCGAAACGAAACGTTCTACTTAACATTTGTAAACGTTGTCTTGTAGAACTAAATAAGTGGCAACGAGAAAGTGCGTTTGGTTTTTTTTATACCTTTTCAAATAACTTCAGAAAAAATTAATCGCAAGATCTCGGACTTTGTCGAATATCTCCCAAAGTATGCGGAAATTTCTAGTTATCTCAACAGAATATTTCTGATCACTAAATTGCGCAACTTTTCTTATAATATAACCACCTTTGTAACTATTACGGTTTCTGAGATCCCCATGCTGATGGTGCTGTTGATGTTGATCCTTATCTTGGACACCCTGTATATTGATATTTTATTTGAAATCAAGAGATGACGCTCACAATCTTCTCTAATGCATTATAACAAATGGTATGACGTAATTATAATATAATATAAGTAATTATCAAGTAATTAAGATTGTGTAGGAAGTAATCGCGAGTAAAGTGAAGTGATTGAAGTAACTCAGCAGGAAAATACGGACAGTCCGTTTATTCCTGCCGAGTTACTTCACATCACAATTAAAAGCATTAGATACTACATTCAACAATTCAATTAGGTAACTTATAATCAATGTTAATTAACATAATAATAATAATTATTAATAATAATATGTAATATCTGGGGGTACCCCATAGTTTGGGAAACACTGCTATAAAGTATACTTAATTAGTTTATTAATGAACGATTCATGAAGTCTTTCATGAAAATTCATTAAATTCATAGAAAATTAACGATTTTTTAAATTTTTATTTTAAGTGATTTTCAATACCAAACATGTAAAACACCTTAACATAAATAATATCCAAAACTAGAACGTTAAAGATAAAAAAATCATTTGCATTATCCTTTATAATACATATTTTTAATAACAATAATATATAATATCTAGTGGCACCCCATAGTTTGAGAAACACTGCTATAAAGTATACTTAGTTAGTTCATTAAGGAACGATTCATGAAAAAATTCATGAAAATTCATGAAATTCATGGAAGATACATGATTTTTATTTGTTTGTTTTAAGTGATTTTCATTAACAAAAATGCAATGGCCTTAAAATAAATAATATCCAAAACTAGTACGTTTTATATTAAAAAAAAATATATTCATTTGCAATAAATTGATTACATTTATATTATACTTGTATTGGACTTGTTTCAGAATCTGTCATAAAAAGCACTCGTTTAACTATAGCATATTTTAACAATAACATAGAATGATGGATTGTAATTTATTTTACTTGTGCTATGAAGATGTGGCCAAGTATTATTATATTATATCATTATTTTTCTTTTAACTTTTGTTTGGTTGAAAAATATTTCGTGACGTGTACACATGTTAAATAGTTTAAAAAATTTGGGGGCAGGACTAATTTCAAAAGGGGGGACGCTAAGGAGGCGCTTAAAAAAATTGAATTTGCGCCACAATTTATAACCATACAGGGTGTCACGAGGAAAGGTGAATATATTTTAAGTCAAGGGTAGTATGTTTCAAAATAACAGAAAATTCATATGAACATCGACGAAGTGGGGGGGGTGCAAGGGGGTGCAAGGGGGTGCTAAGAGGGGGTGGCTTGCAAGGTGGTGCTAAGAGGGGGTGGCTTGCAAGGTGGTGCTAAGAGGGGGGGCTAAGTGGGGCGATGATTTTCCCCCCATTTCGCCGATGATGTTCATATGAATTTTTCCTTTTTTACTTTTTCATATGTATTTTGAGCCATACTACCCTTGCCTTAAAACATTCACCTTTCCTCGCGACACCCTGTATGGTTATGAATTGTGGCGCAAATTCAATTTATTTAATTTTTTTAAGAGTAAGATTGGCACTATTCACTTGGTGGTCAGAGCCTTACGCAAGATACCTTTTGGAGAGTTATATATTGATTGTTTTATTATGTATTTAGCTTTAGATCGTCAAAATATCTATCATTCATATTTCTCTACATTAAATTTCAGCAGAGGCGTTGCCTGATCGACATTATGGAGTGTGCTGGCAAGGATTAAGTAGTTGTTCTAATTAGTAGCACAAATACTCCAAATAGCAGAAATACACAAATACAAATTAGTAGCAGTACAAAGTAGATACGATAATTTTCTCAGTCGCACTCCTTAATGCCATTCAATTTTAGTACATATTACTTTTTACACCATAAATCTCATGTACGCTGCCTGAAATTAAATACGTTACTTACGTCATATAAGAATTATAATTCGTCTTGTTTATACTTTTGTGTACGTCGCTGTCGCTTTTAAATCCCCGCTAATCTCCGCTTATAGGCTGTAATTTTATGCTTAATATTTCATTAGCGATCAAACCAGGTATACTTCGATTGTGGCATAATTACATGGGACTTAATTAATTTGGCTAAATGTAATGCCTTGTAATATGCTGCACGTTAATTAGTCCGCCCGTGATTTCCAAACCCAATTACGTTAAGCTCGGTGGGAGTAATTAATTGCAATACATTAAAAAAAATTATAGGCATAATGACATAATCGCGACCACTGAAATATTCCGCTTTATAAATATTGCTTATTTCTTCTTAATCCCTGAGCTTTGTATTCTCATTAAGGATGTGAAAGTGGAGATAAGAGAGCTTCGCGCTTCAAAGCCCCCCCAAAACGAGGTACAATAAATAAAACGGAATTACATGCAGAGAGCCACCTTTAACGTGGAATTATACAAAAGTAAATCCCCCACGAGCGCCCATTCAGGAATCTATTAGTCAAATTATGTGTTAAACATTCAAACGCGTAATGGCACACGGTACGATTGTGATTTGTGATTGTGAGCAGCCAGGGAGCGAGCTCTAGGATACGTGTGGCCTCATCTCCAGCATACCAGCACGCACCGCTCATTAGTTAAAAAATAAAACTAGTAGCCGTGGTGCATGTGATCAGTAATGTGTGTAACGCGGAGAAATGCCAGGTAGCCGGTTTTTATTAATATTAACACATAAGCCGTGCGACAGGGCGCTTAATATCCGTGGCCCGGCATAAATATTTGAGAGTCCTATCTCAAATATCAGTGATTTACACGTACGATACTCCTTATAAATATCCTTACAATATCGTGTTTATATCTGGGATGCTCATATTCATTAATCCACGTCATAAATTAATATGCACCGCGCGTCCGGGCACCTCCTTTATTTTTTCAAAAACTAATTGACCATTACTCAAGTGGGAGCGTCCTTTAATTTTATTATTTTAAAATCCAACTGATATGACAGCTTCAATAATATCTCTTCTCATATAGCTAATTATTGACGCTGTGAACCTCAAAAATAATTACTATGCATCAGGAGTGATTAAAAATAATATATAAATGATTACCACAATGTCTGCAATTGTCCTTAAACCTTTTTAAGATGCCTCTGCAGAATTATTTTTGGCTAGAATACAGCGTCCGGCAAAATTCAGCATTCTGCTTCCTGTTCAGGCTATTTTCATAAAATTCTATAGAACCAGTTTTTATCTCATTCGGCTTTAAAAAATGGAAGCAAGCTTGAGAAAATATCAAGACATCGAGATTTTGAGTGTCATAGCGTGGCTATGCAAATATGGTCTCTTTTTAATAGCTCTCTCAAATATGATCAAGTAGAAGTTGTTTTATTACAAAACAAACACCAAATTTGTTTTGTTTAGAGGCCACAATGAAAGGCCGAAAGTATAAATCGTGGAAACTGTTTAGAAGAAGTTTTTGAAGTTTTGAAAAAAAAAATGTAACCATTTTTACAAAGTTATAATCCTCCCAAGAATTGTGTCTAGATGATGTGATTTGTTTTCTTAAACTATCGAGTTGGGCTCTATATTCGCCAATTAACTTTGTTGCATCTACATCCCCAGAACTCAATTGCTGTAATGCTTCATTTTCTGCTCGGCAATTAGCCAATTGTGTTTCGGCACGTTTCAGGACATTCGCTAAATCTGTAATTTGATCCTTGGCAACTTCTTGTATTTCGCTTAAGTGTTGATGTACCGAATGATTTTCAGCCTCCTTGCCACCATGTGAAGAAGCTTTTAAATCTGCCAATTCTCTTGATAACTGTTGAACTTTATCTTTCCATTCTTTGCACTGATCGGAATCAGAGACTTCATCTCTTTCTGCAACTTTTCGTGCACAGGTCAACTCGGTTCTAAATTGTTTATCAAGTTCATCTGTAGCGCGTTTTACGGCATTTTTTGACTTTTTTACAATAATAGGTAATTTATCGTTATCTGTTAGGTCATGCATTCTATTTGCAATTTCTTGCATTCTATTATTTTCTCTTTGACATTCCTCAAGCTGACTCTTCATCTGAGAAATTAATTGGTCTTTGTCAAAGCATGATTGCGATATTTTTAACGTCGAGTCGCTTTTATTTACATGAAGTAACGCATATTCAAGTTCTGCTTTTTTTTCTATCAATAATTTTTTAAGGTAAGCAAGTTTTGCTTCACTCTCTTCTATTTTCGTTTTGAATTGGCTTGTTTCTGAACAAACTTCTGCAATGGTATATTTTAATTCATCTTGCACATCTAAAAGCTGCTCTTCTGAATGTTGGATAATGCAGCTCTTTTTGTCTATCTGATCTCTGAACTCAGAAACCACTTTTTTCATGCGATCCTAAAATTATCTGCCATTATTTATAAAAATTCTCTAAAGCATTTCTTTACTTTAGTTAATGTAATACATTTAATAGCAATACAAAATTGCCACGTTCTTTATTAAGTTCGCTTACCTGTTGCTTTTCTTGTCCGCTTGATTATCGATCTACATGGCAAACAAGCCGATAAATCTCATTTTCCTGATCAGCAATTATGCATTCCAGGTCTCTAATACGTCTATACCTTTTCAAGTTCAAATTGAGACCAATCAAGTTTAAATTGAGATCTATCAATTTCAAATTGAGACCAATCAATTTCAAATTGAGACCAATCAATTTTAAATTGAGACCAATCAATTTCAAATTGATACCAATCAATTTCAAATTAAGGCCAATCAAGTTCAAATTGAGACCAATCAATTTCAAATTGAGACTAAACAAAATCAAGTTGACACTAAACAATATCAAGTTGTCATAATAAATTTTATATGTTTACTCTCAACTTGATATTGTTTAGTGACAACTTCATTTTGTTTAGTCTCAATTTGAAATTGATTGGCCTCAATTTGAAATTGATTGGCCTCAATTTGAAATTGATTGGTGCCAATTTGAAATTGATTGGTCTCAATTTGAACTTCATTGGTCTCAATTTGAACTTGAACAGGTATAGTTAATACACTATGTTCGTTTTCGATTAGTTTAGCTTGGCTTGCGTTATCTCGTAAGCATTCAAAATCCTTTTTGAGCGAATCCAGCTTTTCATATGTTTGTTTATATTTGTCTCTTTCAGCAGCAATTATCTCGAGTTTCGATAATTTCAGTTACATCGCTTCATATTCCTCCTCTATCATTACTAGTTCATAAAGTCGTACTTTCATGCGATCTCTATCTATTCGTAGCACGTCTGCCTCTTTAGATAACGATAATTTAATACATCAATATTGTCATTTTTAAATGATGATGATTTTGATTTTTGAAGAAGGCGTTCCAATTCATCGACACGATTTGCTTTATTACGTAATTTTATAACCTCATCTTCTAAGCCCTTCATGCGATCTAAACGTTTATGTAAGCTTTCTTTCTCGACCAGCACTTCTTCGAAAGCTTTTGATTTTTCCTTGTAGGCTTCTACCCCTTGAGACAAACCATCGAATTTTTTTATTTCGTTTTCCAGTTTTGTAACGCTTTCTTGGAGCTTATCGTGCTCGAGAGATATTTTCTTAAGGTTGCATACTTTTTGAACTTTAATTAATAATAATAATAATAATAATACTGTTTATTTCAGATGATTAATAATAATCAAATGAAATACATGTCACAAAATCAGTTACAAATTCTAATGGTACAAAATACATTGTAATTAACGGTTATAAAATTCATTCAAGTGGTATGGCTCTAGGTCTAAGATAAATTGATATATTAGTTTTTTTAACAGTATTCTGTTTTTTATGATTTTAAGTTTATTTGGTAGATTATTGAACATGGTTATACAAGAGCAAAAGCAACCTCTTTCAAATATTCTGAGCCTGTGTTTAGGTACGTTAAGGAAAACTATCCTATTGTTTGATGAGACTAGATTATCGAAATATACTCTGTTTTTGGACATAAAGATAGAGATAAGAAGAATTGTTTGATTTATTGGAATATACGCACATTACTTCTGAATGATGAGATTCCAGTTTATCCGATCTTGTGCTAGGTGTAGAAGAGAGTCCACTTTTAGATTTTAGATCTTTGAATTTATCCTTTTCGGCTCTAACTATTTAATTTTCCTCTTTGATGTTATGCAATTTTTCGCAATATTTTTTCAGTAATTGCTATTCTTTAAACATAACTTCAATTTCGTCAGTAATTCCATTTTGATTTAATATTTTGATTTCATTCTCCACCGCCTGTAGTTCGAATTCGCACGATTCTTTGTTACATAAGCATTTTTTTAACTTATCAATTTCTTCCTGTGAATTCTTCAATTTTGTTTCTAAATTATCACGTTCTTCGACTATAGTCTTTAGAGATTTTAATTGTTCAATAGCTTTTTTCGCAAGTTCTCTTTGGTCATTGCATTATTTTTCCTTTAAGTTTAGTTTATTCATCAACCCTATGTCGTCTTCGACAGATTCTTAATTAATATTGACATGGCTGCTTTTGGCAGATATGGCTGCTTTATGATTCACATCGGCATTTCTGGGTGCTTTGTCGATATGTTCTGTTTTGAATGCATCTTCAGTTTCATTTTTAGTTAATTGAGTTAATCATACTTCATTAAGAAATTGTTCCATATTAGAAAGCTGCTTTTGCAGTTTTGCTAAATCAGCATTTTTATTCGCTAATAACGTTTCAATGAGTACTTCTACAGGTACATATTTTTTATTTTCCTAATTGCAATTGCTTAGGCGTATGTTGATTCATCAACTCGATAAAATATTTTTTATTTTCCAATTCATTATTTGTCCATGCTCTAGCATCAGTAGCTTACTCGTAGTGTTTCATTCGAGCCTCAGAACGCTTCTTGGTTGGCAAATCACCTGAATCGCCTATAGCCTTGAAGGCCCGCGATTTTTCGTGAACAAACATTCCCATCTTGCTTTGCCACTTTCTTGTCGGATACTTCAATTTTATCAATACTTTTTACAAAAATACATAAACAATAATGTTTGTAATGATAGGAATGTTGAGCATGATATGATTGACGTAAAACCCAAAAATCTCTAGATGGTGATGATGATATAGATGATGTGTATCTAAATGGAATTGTAGACAGTACCGCCAATTGCTCATTGAATATGTTTGCAAAAGAAACTATTGATGCATATTATTTTGCTAGTATGGCCGATGATAGTAGAACATAAGATAAATTAAGAATGATGGTAAATCATATTTATGTCATTAAGACAGTTCAATTAACATTTCCGACAATTTTAGAATATTTTAAAGAATATCTGATGCAACAGCAAAATCGCTAGATGCGTTGCTCATTAAAAAATGTATCATTTTGTGTTCGTTCTTATATTTAAACAAATTCTTGAGGTCGCTTCAGGAGTTCATCAATTGCTTCAGAGTGAAAAGTTTGATTCATCTAATGCTTCTCTTGGCATTAAAACTATAATTGTAACCTTTGAAACTCTGGGGGAAATTTAACAGTACTTTGATAAATTATATAAAAATATATAAATTTTATAGTTTAAGTAATAATTGTACTTCCTTAATCATATTACTTAAATTATAGAATTAATGAGCCTTAATATGAGGAATACCACAGAAATAAATTTTAGTTCGAACTACAGTTAAATGAAAGAGATACAACAGCTTCAAGAAAGCGAAAACGTCCAACAACATTACAATCATTCCTGTAGTATGATGATACTTGTTCAATTGACAAAGTTAATTTTCGAAGTAATATTTACGACTAAATACTTGATAAAATGTTCATAGAATTAAAAGTGAAATTTTCCGAAAAAGTAAAATATTCTACTTACTGAAGATTTGCACACAATGTCAAAGTGCTTCTTGGACGTTGAACTTTTAAAGAATTTTAGTAAACTTGATTTCTCCTGAAATTTTCTCTACCAATCAATTCTACATCTCCTACTCTGGTTTCATCTGACTGGATATTTCGTTTTTTTCTGTTCGTTTCATCTTCATACTAAATTACTTTGGCTATTAGTGCTCAATTTTCATAAATATTAAATTTTGTTCTTATACATTGTATACTGATACGGTTGACAGATCGATCTCAGACTATTGTAGCTTATTACTTTATACGTTAAATCGAGATAACATATCTCAGCATAAAATTGACAAAATAGTCGTTTCTAATCTTTGAAGTTGAAGGAGGTAAATGTGTCACTTCTTGTTTATCCTTTTTTCGTTCGTCATTTATTTATGTATTTGTGTATTTATTTTTTATTGTGACTTGTGCCTTTGGTATTTTTCCAAAAATTGGCCGCCCCTGGATTTTTCTGCCCTGGGCTATAGCCCTCATAGCCCCACTCCCCTAAATCCGCCGCTGCATTCTGTTTCTATTAGAGTAATAGAACTATCACAATTAAATGCGGAATTTCGTCTGTCAAGCATTAACATTTTCCAATTCACTTCGCGGCTATCGATAAGTAATTGATTTTCACACCTACGGCACTCCACTCTGCGCAATTAAACATCACAATCGTTCCCCCGGCAAATATTTTAAACGGCGGACTGCGGCGCAAAAGCCGCACTGAGGAGCGTGATTAATTGCCACCTTCTAAAAATCTCCTATAATTTTCTAAATGATATTGGCCGCCCGGCGAAGGAGTAAAAAGGATAATGTTAAAATTGAACGCGTCTCCCGCGTATGCCATATGCAGTGTTTAATGGAGTTCCTAAAAACGTGCAGCAAGAACGAAAGGCGTATAAAAAGGCCCCGGCAATATGCAAAGTCAGCGTTATTAACAAGGTGCAACAAACTAGTCGAGCCGTACCACGAACAGTGGTGGTTCGTTCGAATCGCCACGTAATTATTCTATTTATTTAAATATCGCCAGTTTACGCCTTTTACGTATCGAATTTGGATTAAATATCAACTGGCACGCATGGAACGGTGATGGGAAAACATTCCCATGTAAAAAATAAATTGGATCGAACCAATTTGTGGATACGCAAAGGCCCAACAAGGTAACGTCCTTTTATAAACATAGTAATTTGATTAATTTCAATTAGGCCATTTAAATTACAAATATTTACATATGATAAGATTATTGGGAGCAATAGTTCTAAATATTTGACAGCAATATTATTACTGCACAGATTTATACACAACTTTAGATAACCATATACAAATAAACACGAGGCTGCCCGCATATTAGTCTCAGATGTAAAAAAATATGCTATGGTCATGGCAAACACTTTCAATAATCAGCAATGAATAACTTTATACGTGAAAGAAAGACCAAATTATTAAACATGTATACCACCAAAAAAAGAGAATGTACAGAATGAATAAAAAGTAAAGAACTTTGATGCAGGAGCCTTTTTCAGCTTTTTTGGTGGTTTCGACAATATGCTAACACTTTAATGAACAAGGAACAATTTGTGCTTCGGCGTAGAAGTTGAAAATTTTTCATATATAGGTACATCACCTTCTTTAGTTTTCTTCGTCTACTTTAGCAGCCTTTGTCTGTCCACTCATAATATAACGAGTGGTCATATGAAAACTTTGTCATTAAAAGAAATACGAGCAGCTGCTGAAACGAAAATCCAATTTTCCTGTTCTTTTATATTTCCGATTTTCCTAAAGAACACATTTCGCTATATTCAGACTATTTTCAAATTATGTTATTCAATTCAAGTTATTGAAAATAGTATATTGTTTTATTAGGAGTAGAAGTGACACTTTTTGTGGCGAGTCTGTAGGTATTGGCTGCCGAGCGGAGCGAGGCAGGCAACTACAGACGAGCCACAAAAAGTTACTTCTACTCCGAATAAAACATGTAATTTTTTCTTCAAACGTCGAAAATAGTTAAAAAGATAATGGAATTAATATTTTTAATTGTCCGAATACGTATAGTTTTAATTCCCAAAGAAGCATGCTATGCAGAGCGTTGCTATGGTTTTGTTTAATTCATTATTTGACATTAAAGTGTATAAAATGGACGAAGACATGTTTCAATGTACACCGCCAGATATTTTAGAATCGGCAAGGGCTGCAACAGAGAAATTATTGCCCACTAAGTCCAGTACCATCTATGAAGTGGCCTACAAAAAATTTATTAAGTGGTGCGCCGAGAAAAATGTAAGCAATTATAGGGAAAATGTTTTACTCGCATATTTTTCGGAAATGGCTAAGAAGAAAGTAAAAAGTTCCACTATGTGGTCTCAGTATTCCATGGTAAAATCGTTATTAAATATTAGAAATGGTGTAGATATTACCAAATATTTAAAACTACGTGCATATTTAAAAAAACAAAATGAGGGTTATACACCCAAAAAGGCAAGAGTGCTGACAAAGGAACAGTTCGACAAGTTCTTATCCGATGCTCCTAACGAGAAATACTTGGCGACAAAGGTGAGTTCTTAGAATAATAAACAAATACAAAATTAAACCCTAAATCGTATTTTCAGATTATTTTGATATTTGGCATATCAGGGGGATGCCGTTGCGATGAACTCGTAAAAATGAACACGACAGATATTCAAGACTTGGGATCTTTGCTACACGTAAAAATACCAGATAGTAAGACATCAAAAGTAGAAAATATCTGTGGTAGCAGCAAAATGGTTGGCGACAGCGGTGCTGTAAGTGCTGCTGTTGCTGCCAGCGCAATCAGTTTTCAAGGGGCTAAAATATCAAATTGTACCTTTAATTTACATTTTAACAATAAATAAATTTGTGTTTTGTTTGAATTTTTTGTTTTGTTCATCATGTATGCGCACCATATGTATGTGCAATATTAAACCCGCCCTCGTAGGGCGTTCTTATTACAAATTATCCAATCATGTTGTCAAATTTACTTTTACTGCCTAGTCAGTAAAAGTGAAACTTTTACTGACTAGGAGACGAAGTAAAACTTTAAGATTGTGAATCGAGTCACTAAAGGTGTCACTTTTATGACGTTTGAAGAAAAATATTAATTTTGTTATCTAGTGAGTGGCAAAAGTATGGAATAGAATCAGGATATTCGAATAAGATATTAGGAAATCGATCCATTCGAGGAATTTTAATCAATATATTCAACTTGTTATATAAATAACTATTATTTGATAGTCTGCATTCTGCATTGACAAGTATGGGTAAGCTATAACTGAAATTTCTGAAAATTTATTATTTTCAAATTTGATATCAGATTCATGTATAGTACACCTGAAACTAATTCTCCTGAAAATTTGACATAGTTTCGGTATTAAATAAGGGAGAAAATCAAACATATAACTTTCTGCATTGACAAGTATGGGTTAGCTATTACTGAAATTTCTGAAAATTTATTATTTGCAAATATGATGTTAGATTCGTGTACATTACACCTGAAACTAATTCTACTAAAAATTTGATAAAGTTTCAGTTGTAAATAAGGGAGAAAATCAAACACTAAACTTTCTATATTGAGAAGTATGGGTTAGATATTACTGAAATTTATGAATATTTATTATTTGCAAATTTGATACTAGATTCGTGTATAGTACACCTGAAACTAATTCTTCTGAAAATTTGATAAAGTTGCAGTGTTAAATAACGGATAAAATCAAACACTTAACTTTCTGCATTGACAAGTATGGGTTAGCTATTACTGAAGTTTCTGGAAATTTATTATTTACAAATTATATATAAGATTCGTGTACAGTACACCTGAAAGTAATTCTCCTGAAAATTTGACAAAGTTTCAGTATTAAATAAGGGAGAAAATCAAACATATATTCTCATATAAATTCTCCTGAAATTTTGACAAAGGTTCAGTATTAAATAAAGGGGAAAATCAAACACCTAACTTTCTACATTAACAAGTATGGGTTAGCTATTACTGAAATTTCTGAAAATTAATATTTACAAATTTGATATTAGATTCGTGTACAGTACACCTGAAACAAATTCTCCTGAAAATTCGACAAAGTCGCAGTGTTAAATAACGGAGAACATCAAACACTTAACTTTCTGCATTGACAAGTATGGGTTAGCTGTTACTGAAATTTCTGAAAATTTATTATTTACAAACTTGATATTATATTCGTATACAGTACAGCTAAAACTAATTCTCCTGAAAATTTGACAAAGTTTCAGTATCAAATAAGGGAGAAAATCAAACACTTAACTTTCTGCATTGACAAGTATGGGTTAGCTATTTCTGAAATGTCTGAAAATTTCTCAGTTGCAAATTTGATATTAGATTCGTATACAGTACACCTGAAGCTAATTCTCCTGAAAATTTGACAAAGTGTCAGTCTTAAATAAGGGAGAAAATTAAATATCTAACTTTCTGCATTGACAAGTATGGGTTAGCTATTACTGAAATTTCTGAATATTTATGATGTGCAAATTTGATATTAGATTCGTGTACAGTACACTTGAAACAAATTTTCCTGAAAATTTGACAAAGTTTCAGTATCAAGTAAGGGAGAAAATCAAAGACTTAACGTTCTGCATTGACAAGTATGGGTTAGCTATTACTGAAATTTCTGAAAATTTATTAATTGCAAATTTGATATTAGATTCGTGTACACCATACCTCAAACTAATTCTCCTGAAATTTTGACAAAGGTTCAGTATTAAATAAGGGAGAAAATCAAACACCTAACTTTCTGCATTAACAAGTATGGGTTAGCTATTACTGAAATTTCTGAAAATTAATATTTACAAATTTGATATTAGATTCGTGTACAGTACACCTGAAACTAATTCTCCTGAAAATTCGACAAAGTCGCAGTGTTAAATAACGGAGAACATCAAACACTTAACTTTCTGCATTGACAAGTATGGGTTAGCTGTTACTGAAATTTCTGAAAATTTATTATTTACAAACTTGATATTATATTCGTATACAGTACAGCTAAAACTAATTCTCCTGAAAATTTGACAAAGTTTCAGTATCAAATAAGGGAGAAAATCAAACACTTAACTTTCTGCATTGACAAGTATGGGTAAGCTATTTCTGAAATGTCTGAAAATTTCTCATTTGCAAATTTGATATTAGATTCGTATACAGTACACCTGAAGCTAATTCTCCTGAAAATTTGACAAAGTGTCAGTCTTAAATAAGGGAGAAAATTAAATATCTAACTTTCTGCATTGACAAGTATGGGTTAGCTATTACTGAAACTTCTGAATATTTATGATGTGCAAATTTGATATAAGATTCGTGTACCGTACATCTGAAACTAATTCTCCTGAAAATTTGACAAAGTTGCAGTATTAAATAACGGAGAAAATCAAACACTTAACTTTCTGCATTGACAAGTATGGGTTACCTGTTACTGAAATTTCTGAAAATTTATTATTTACAAACTTGATATTATATGCGTGTACAGTACAGCTAAAACTAATTCTCCTGAAAATTTGACAAAGTTTCAGTATCAAATAAGGGAGAAAATCAAACACTTAACTTTCTGCATTGACAAGTATGGGTTAGCTATTTCTGAAATGTCTGAAAATTTCTGATTTGCAAATTTGATATTAGATTCGTATACAGTACACCTGAAGCTAATTCTCCTGAAAATTTAACAAAGTGTCAGTATTAAATAAGGGAGAAAATTAAATATCTAACTTTCTGCATTGACAAGTATGGGTTAGCTATTACTGAAATTTCTGAAAATTTATTATGTGCAAATTTGATATTAGATTCGTGTACAGCACACCTTAAACTAATTCTCCTGAAAATTTGACAAAGTTTCAGGATTAAATAAGGGAGAAAATCATACACTTAACTTTCTGTATTGAGAAGTATGGGTTAGATATTACTGAAATTTGTGAAAATTTATTATTTACAAATTTGATATTAGATTCGTGTACAGTACACTTGAAACTAATTTTCCTGAAAATGTGACAAAGCTTCAGTATTAAATAAGGGAGAAAATCAAACACTTAAATTTCTGCATTGACAAGCTATTCCTGAAATGTCTGAAAGTTTCTGATTTACAAATTTGATATTAGATTCGAGTAATTCTCCTCAAAATTTGACAAAGTTTCAGTATTAAATAAGGGAGAAAATCAAACATATTACTTTCTGCATTGTCAAGTATAGGTTAGCTATTGCTGAAATTTCTGAAAATTTATTATTTGCAAATTATATATTAGATTCGTGTACAGTACACCTGAAAGTAATTCTCCTGAAAATTTAACAAAGTTTCAGTATCAAGTAAGGGAGACAATCAAACACTTAACGTTCTGCATTAACAAGTATGGGTTAGCTATTACTGAAATTTCAGAAAATTTATTATTTGCAAATTTGATATTAGATTCGTATACTATACACCTGAAACTAATTCTCCTGAAAATTTGACAAAGTTGCAGTATTAAATAACGGAGAAAATCAAACACTTAACTTTCTGCATTGACAAGTATGGGTTAGCTGTTACTGAAATTTCTGAAAATTTGTTATTTTCAAATTTGATATTATATTCGTATACAGTACACCTGAAACTAATTCTCCTGTAAGTTTGACAAAGCTTCAGTATCAAATAAGGGCGAAAATCAAGCACTTAACTTTCAGCATTGACAAGTATGGGTAAGCTATTACTGAAATTTCTGAAAATTTATTATTTGAAAATTTGATATTAGATTCGTGTACTGTACACCTGAAACTAATTCTCCTGAAAATTTGACAAAGTTGCAGTATTAAATAACGGAGAAAATCAAACACTTAACTTTCTGCATTAACAAGTATGGGTTAGCTATTACTGAAATTTCCGAAAATTTATTATTTACAACTTTGATATTAGATTCGTATACAGTACACCTGAAACTAATTTTCCTGAAAATTTGACAAAGTTGCAGTATTAAATAACGGAGAAAATCAAACACATAACTTTCTGCATTGACAAGTATGGGATAGCTATTCCTGAAATGTCTGAAAATTTCTGATTTGCAAATTTGATATTAGATTCGTGTACAATACATTTGAAACTAATTCTCCTGAAAATTTGATTAAGTGTCAGTATTAAATAAGGGAGTAAATCAAACATATTACTTTCTGTATTGACAAGTATGGGTTAGCTATTGCTGAAATTTCTGAAAAATTATTATTTGCAAATTTGATATTAGATTCGTATATAATACACCTCAAACTAATTCTCCTGAAAATTTGACAAAGTTTCAGTATTAAATAACGGAGAAAATCAAACACTTAACTTTCTGCATTGAAGTATGGGTTAGCTGTTACTGACATTTCTGAAAATTTGTTATTTACAAATTTGATATTAGATTCGTGTACAGTATACCTGAAACTAATTCTGCTGAAAATTTGACAAAGTGTCAGTATTAAATAAGGGAGAAAATCAAACACTAAACTTTCTGTATTGTTTCTAAAGTTTCCCAATTTTTAGAAAATTTCTGAAACTTTTGGTATAAGTACCTAGGTACTTAAAAAAGTCATAGAAACTTTGGTATTTTCAATAAATTTTCTGCAATTTGAATAAATTTTCAGCCAGTCAATAGATTCTATGATTCTAGGGGACGTTTCCGTTTGCAAAAGTGGTGCAATTATCAGATTTACAAATTTACAAATTTTCGTAGATTTCCTAATTCCGAAATTTGGTATGTTAATTTCTTATCACTTTTGACTTCTTATAACTTATTTTTCGCTGGTGAATTTAAACGCCATTTTGGCGATTATGTCTACAACAAACGAATCAAATTGATCTTCCAGAATTTTGTCAATTTTGTTGTTCACTACTAAAAATAACTATCGTTTCATTATGAGATGAGGTCTCTTTTTAAAGTATTCTGATATGACCATTACGAATAGCTTGAAAGTCTTAAACTTGTATGGATGATGTTTGGTTTATATATATTTTTCTTATACACTGGCTGCATATTTTAGTTGTACTTACTACGTCTGATGTTTGATCATTTTTCAGAGTTGCATGAAACTAGAAAGCATTTGCTGCGTTCAGTAGTTGCGCCTCGTAAGAGCAGATCCTGTCCCAGTTTACAGACGCGGGATTGACGGTTACTATTTTTTCACATGATTTTCAATCGTTACCGGGCAATTAAAGTCGATAAACGTTAATGCCACGTTACGGCTGTGACTTAATATAAACGCAGTGCTCGAAGCCTATGATTAGTGTCATATTTGGTGGCGTACACGAACGTCTGGATTAGAGCCGAAGAACTGGCTCAGTTATTATTATGTTACACGTTGCTTCGCTCGCCCAGTGACTAAGAGTTTCCAACGCATTTAATTGCCAGGAACTACCAAGCTTTAATACGTATTACAAATATTAGGGGAGCCATAAGAAATGCAAAATCACGAAAATTTAACACCGATAAAGTTAGTAGGAAATTAAATTATGATGAAACATTGGGTTGTTATTGTTTGAGTTATTATTAGTTTTCGTAAATTCAAAAATTGCCACTATCTTTTACCTTTACTTATTTTACTAATCATCTTTTGCTGTCCCAAAATCCAGGGGCGGCAAATTTTCCAAATCCAAAAGAATGAAACAAAGCATGTCCAAAAACAATAGATACTTAAATATTTGTGAAGTGCTATAGGAACATTGAATTGTGCTGGACGTTTCTGGTAAATTGGTGCCAATGGTATTTTTATTAGTACTTTAATAGCATCATAGCTTGCAGCAATTTGATTACTTTCATTTTCATCAAATGACATTTCTGTAATGGTCCAATCGGGATATTGTTTACATTTTGTTATTAATTGTTATTAATAGGTTATATTACCTAAATAATTTACATCATCTTCAGACCAATTTTTTTATAAACGCCCACACTCTAAATTTGCCTCGTAACAATTTATTACGCAAGTTAATGACCGAAACAATGGGGAAGTAAATTGTATCAACGGATCGTGATCGCGAAGGAAAAAGCACGAAGCTATTGATTTAAGCAATTAACTCGAACAAGAAGCGCGTAAAACAATGGTTATAATTTACAGGTAGGTGTGAAGTCTCGTCCTTCTGTCAGTGACTTGGCTGTTTGTGGGGGCCATCAATTAAGCCAGGCCAGCTGTTGGCTCGTCACAGGTGACGTCTCACACATGTCATCGCCGGCCTGCACGCCCCCCCGATGCCCCCGCCATTGTCTTACAAATTCAATAATTAATAGAAGTAATAAAACGTCCGTGAAGGTGTTAGAGCCTCCACGGAATCGCACGCATTACTCCCGGCAAGTTCCCTCACAATAACCGGGGCAGCACAATGCCAGGATTGTGATGAGGGATTTCGCTGCAGAGGAGGACGAAATAAGTTACATAGTTTTCTGACGCGGACGTAATTGGTAATTACACGCTGATTACGTCCGAGTTTCGATGGCGACGGGATCTGAACTCGGCGATTCAACGGTGCGAATAAAAGTTGTAATTGATGTACGATTAAACTAGAAAAATAGAGAAAAGAAAGCAGAAAGCCTCGGAATGCAATGCGAATTTCAAACTTGTAGGTCGCACCTTAGACTATACCACTAACATTGGTAATTAGATTAAAATAGGAAAAACAGCAAAACTGTATAACATGTTAAAAAACACCAAAAAAAGCAAAAGGAGATATCAAGAGACACAAAAACAGAAATAGTCAAAATAGTAATTAGACCAACGCTAACTTACAGCAGCGAATCATCAACGATGACAAGAAAACATACAAAAAGAATAAATGCCATGGAGATGAGATTCCTAAGAAACATATAAAACAAAACAAGAAGAGACAGGATAAGGACCTGAGCACAGGAAAAACTTAAAAATAAAACCAATTCAGGAAAAAATAACAGAAAGCACAATGAGGTGGTATGGACACATGAGACGAATGAGAGAAGACAGAAACACTAAGAAAATATACAAGACAAGAGCAACAGGAAAACAACAGAAGAGCGAGAAAAGAGTAGAAAACGATATAGCCCAATTTTTTGAGCACTTCATATATGCCTAGCTTCTATCCTTTCTATCCTCCTCTTCTTGGATTCATGATTGCGATAAATTGTCCATACAGCTCGAACCTCGCCTCATCTCTCGTAAAAATTGGATTCCACGTGTACGTTCTCGTTACTCAGAATACTCCTTCATATTTCAAACGCACCCACGCGTCCAGCCAGCGACCCTCGGCTTCCTCAGCCGGCGTGCAGGGCCGTAATTCAAGCCTGAATAATTGCTGCTGAAGACGTGGAAGTTGGATAAAGCAATAGGTTTTACATATATGGCAGTAATAATTGTTACAACTGAGAACTTAAATGCTTTCGAAATTATATGCAAATATTAATTCCGCCAAAATCAAAATTGCGTCTCTTTTTGGAAATTATGTGATTTGGTGTGATTTGGTGATGTGATGTGATTGATCCAAATTTGGTGTAATCGAAATTTTATTGGATTTTACTTTTCTGTATTCTTCTAAGTAGTTAAGTAGCTGATACAGCTGAAATCCAAATGTGTGACTTGGTGATGTGATGTGATTGATCCAAATTTGGTGTAATCCAAATTTTATTGGATTTTACTGTTCTGCATTGTTCTGAGTAGTTAAACTTGTATAAGTTACGCTACAAAATCTTTATGTAAAGCTTCTTCAAGCTTGGCCCATTTACATCGAGTTCGGTTTAGGTGGTTTAGCTTCCATAAGATTCTGTACTGATTTTCCAACGTGGAATCAGCACAGAGCTCAGCGGAGAACTATATTTCTGCTGCTATAGCTAATTACCTATAAATGCAAGAAATTTAAAAAAAAAACAAAAAACTGAGCTCATCGGAGAACTATATTTCTACTGCTATGACTAATTACCCTATAGATGCAAGAAATAATACAAATCCAATAAACTGAGCTCAGTGGAGCACCATATTTCTGCTGATATGGTCTATTGCCCTATAAATGCAAGAAATAAAAAAATCCAAAAAACTGAGCTCAGTGGAGCCCTATATTTCTGCTGCTATGGTCTATTACCCTATAAATGCAAGAAATTTAAAACAAAAATAGAAAAACTGAGCTCAGCGGAGAATGATATTTCTGCTGCTATGGCTAATTACCCTATAAATGCAAAAAATTAAAAAATCCAAAAAACTGAGCTCAGTGGAGAACCATATTTCTGACTTATGACTAATTAACCTATAAATCCAAGAAATTACAAAAAAAACAAAAAGCTGAGCTCAGCGGAGAATGCTATGGCGAATATTTCTGCTGCTATGGCGAATTATCCTATAAATGCATGATAACCCAAAAAATAGCCAAAACAATGAGATGGGTACAGAATCACGTACAGAAGCAACCACACAATAGATTTTCCAACTTCCTATGCTGAATGCATTCTTTTATGTTTGATTAAATATCAGTTGCACTTCTCTACTATTATACATTCACGATATTTTTGCAACGGAGTTGCCTGGGTTTTCTTTTTCTCGTGTTGGACAAACTGATTCAGTGATGCAACGGAAGTTAATTCTTTTTTTGTGTCGATGTCTATTAGACATTTGCTTCCTACCTACATTGTCAGATTTATAATTTTTTCCACTACTAGCTTTCATTTCTAATAATTTGAACTTTATATTTGGCAACAATGTTATTTAAAAAATATAACCTCAATAACTTGAAAACAACTTAACCTAAAAAAAATTTACTTGAAATTAATTAATTTAAATTTTTAATTTTTTTTAAGTTCCATTGAGGCATTCAATTATTTCCGAACACTACCAACAAATTTACTAGACATTCATAGACTCCCCTGACGCAAAAACATCCTGAATGGAGAGTTTATTATACTCAAAACTTTGTTGACTTTTAGCATTTCAAATTTGAAGTGTGAACTTCTGATTATATCGTCGACTGAGAATTATTTTGAATCAACTCCCAAAATATTAAACGTATAGTATTTGAATTTTTTTCATTACCAGCTTTCGTCTCTAATGATTTAAACTTTACATCTGGCAACAATGTTATTTAAAAAATATAACCTCAATAACTTGAAAACAACTTAACCTAAAAAAAATTTACTTGAAATTAATTAATTTAAATTTTTAATTTTTTTTAAGTTCCATTGAGGCATTCAATTATTTCCGAATACTACCAACAAATTTACTAGATATTCATAGACTCCACTGACGCTAAAACATCGTGAATGGAGAGTATATTATATTTAAAACCTTTTTGACTTTTTGCATTTCAAATTTGAAGTTTGAACTTCTGATTATATCGTCGACTGAAAATTATTTTGAATCAACTCCCAAAATATTAAATGTGTAGTATTTAAATTTGGCACAAAATATGTCTATGAAGTGCACTTTTAGACACAGCTTAATGTAATTCTTCAATTTAGCCAATTAAAAATTATTTCAATTGTTTCTAAATACATCGTAACTTATAGCTTTTCTGGATTTGGATTTGATTTCTAATGGTGAACTTAGAGTTCATAGCAACTTGATGTCATTACACCATTTAGACCCCTCCATTAGGGATCAGTCTTGGCCATTTCTTGTTTCATTGAACCAACCTAAATGATTGATCGATCTAGATAGAGCGATAGACGATTTAGATGTTGATAGATAATTATGATAATAGACCTAAACTATAATTGAATGAGTTAGTTGAAAAAAGGTCACATTTCAAAAATATTCAAAATAAACTTCATCATTTTTTTATTTTTTTTCATCTTAACTATCAGATATATTTAAAAAAATGTAAATTTTATCAGTCAGTGTGTATCAACTGTAGCTACAAAGTATCAATTGTAACTTATCTTGTAATACAATCTGTTGCCCAAATGCCCAAATTTTCTTTTTGAGTTTAGTTTTCCAAAATCTTACCCTGGAGGAACTGTCTCTATTTCAACTCACGCATTCAGTTATTGTTGTGATAAAAAATCACAATTAAATCAATTATTACTGTGAAAAATTGAATCATTTGATTAATTGAATTATCCGAATGTCACTGTAATCTACGCCAAACAAGGATTTATTTTTGTCGATCTGAAGGCCCAATTTTTTTTTTGTGTTTAGTTTTCCATAATCTTGCCCTGGAAGAATCTGTCTCTTTTTCAACTCACGCATTCAATTATTGATGTGATAAAAATCTTAATTAAATTAATTATTACTATGAAAAATTGAATTATTTGATTAATTGAATTGTCCGAATGTCACTGTAATCTACGCGAAAAACGGATTTATTTTTGTCTATCTCTTAGCCATTTTTTTTTTTAGTTTAGTTTCCCAAATTCTTACCCTGGAGGAATCTTTTTCTCTTCCTCTGGTGGTTTCTGTTTCAACTCACTCATTCTATTATTGTTTTGGTAAAAATCATAATTAAATAAATTATAACTATGAAAATTTAAATCATTTGATTAATTGAATTGTCCGATTGTCACTGTAATCTACGCCAAAAAAGGATATATTTTTAGACTATGAAATATGAAGAATTCTATATAGAGGACCAAAATTGAACTCAATTACAAAAAACAGTGTGCTACAAATTGGAAAATTTGGTCGAACATTTGGTTAATGTTCCATTAACCTTCACCGTCCCAAAATAAAAATTTCCCGTGAACACCCAAAATGAGTCATAGCAGACCCAGGTTTTTTAAATACTTTCAAACTTTCAGTGCAGATAAAATTTAAAAAAAAATGTCTTAGAGGGGCAAAATAGTCGATAATCTTTCATTCAAAGCTTTTATTCAATGTTATTATTTAAAATTATTTTCAGAATCTTAACAAAATTAACTATATACTCTGAATATTGAGGCATGAAAAAGTGGTTCCGTTGAATTAAAATCTTGACTTGCTAGATTTGGGTACAATAATTCCATTTACGATCAGCTACTTCAACATCACGAATATCAGCAGCTGATGCATCTTCAAGGTCACATTGAGGTATTTGCTCGGCTTCGTCGTCTGATTCTTATGATATATTTTCTTCAACTCTGAATATTCTGGCATGAAAAAGTGGTCCTGTTGAATTAAAATCTTGACTCGTTAGATTTGGGTGCACAATAATTTCATTTACGACAAGATACTTTGGCATCACGAATATCAGTAGGTGATTTATCTTCAAGGTCACTTTGCGGTATTTGCTCGAATGCGTCGTCTGATTCTGATGATATATTTTCTTCGGCTGGCGTGTAAACATTGTCTACAATATTCTTTTAAGTGTTCAGCAATAGTTCTGTAATGTTTTCATCATCAGAACTATTCATAAAAGCATTTTCAGTTAGTGGTCTTATAGGATTATAATCTATGATAAACGTCGATCACCAAGAATTGAATCGATTATTTCAGAAACCTGTCAACAGTCATTTTTATTGATTTTTCTTTTTTTACAGAATGAGTGCCAATATACTCAGAACGTATATTTTTCTGTATTATCCCTTCAACTGACATTCCCTTTTATGGGATACTTAATTACAAAATATTAAATATCAAAGATAAAGTGTTTTTTTCTTTGTTTTCAGAAAATTTGAAAATGTACACTTATCGGGTTTCTGAAATAAACTATTGAATTGCTCAAGTACGACTAACTAAAATAAGCCAAATAAAATAACCACTACTTTACATATAAATACTATAAGAAAGCTTTAGAAAATATTCAAACACAAAGAACCAAAATGGGCCAACGATGACCCAATAACATTAAAAACGCTAGAAATTAAGTAAAATAAATTGAAATCAGATTCCAAATTTTTGAATGTCTGTAATACAATTTTGTTGATGTGCTCGTTTGATATATCGTCAGCTTGGTGTTACAAGATTGCATGTAACATTTTTTAAATTTTTAGTTCTATAGCTTTGCAGGGCTATATGTTTTCAAAGCGGGACCTTTCAACTTGTTGGAAGATTAAAATTGGATCATTAGGAACCTGTGATAAAAACATATCTATTGACAGTGCAAAATTTATCATGTTTTGATATAGCAAACATATTTAAAATCCTTATTCCCAAATTTACAAATTTGCACATACTACCTTGTAACATTAAGCCGACGATATGTTAAAGAGATACCGTTTGAAGTTTATGAGACTAAATCAATCCATTTAGGTGCTCATTTACGTGGTGTTAGGGAGATACCGTTTGAAGTACGAGGTTTGAAAACTTGTAAAACTCGAATCAGCATTTTTTTTTTCAAAATATTCAGCATAAAATTTGAGTTGTGGGTTTTGGGATTCGGAGGGTTTATTCTGTGAAAATCTTATAACACTTATTTAACTTTTCCCGAATTCAATTACAATATTACAAAACTTACAAAATTTCACACATTAATAAAACTCGTTCAATTATTTCAATAAGTAAGTAAGAAAATGTATTTCGTATTTTAAATGTTTAATAATAAATATAACATCCTTATCCTTCAGCAGGACTCGAATCCTGGACCACTAGTGAGCGTATAACTTGAACAACGCAATATTTATACATGTATCTATAAATGCACAATTTGGGTTCGTCGCTTGACCTAGCGATCTAGCAAAGAGTCTCCAGCGCCATATTACATAAAGGCATATTATTTTTTTCTGCTTAAAAATTTTTAAAATCTGATTGCGGATCTTGAAAGCTACATTATTAATTGTTATAGCATAAAAAAAATGTCATCGCAAATTATTTAATTATCAATTTATTACTATGCCAATTCAAAATATTGCTACGCGAAATACTGCAGGCATAATTGAATTGATGCATATCATGTAATGACGTACAATTTATTTCTGCTTACAAATTTTTGAAAACTCTCTTTGGAAATTGAAAGCCATGTTATCAAATTTTATCATTAAATTAAATTCATCATCGCAAATTATTTAATTACCTATTTATTATTGTGTCAATTCAAAATATTGCTACACGAAATACTGCATACATAATTGAATTGATGCATATAACGTAATGATATACAATTTATTTCTGCTTAGTTTTTTTTTTTAAAACTGCTTTTGGAAATTGAAAGCCATATTATTAAATTTTATCAATAAAAAAATAGTCATCGCAAATTATTTCATTACATATTGATTATATCGGGTGTTTATTTCAAAACTTTCAGTCTCAATAAATTTGGAATTTAAGTTAACTTGATGTAAAACAAAACACGTCGAATTATTTTTCGAGGGGGAAGTTTAAAAAAAATGTCAAATACATTTTAAGTCTTACCCCTTCCTCCCTAGCCTCCCCTAATTTGAAATTTCAAATGACACTCATTTTAAGGCTTAAATTTTAAGATTAAAAATAAAAATAATAATAATATACCTAATAACATAAATATTTTCAGTGACATATATGTGACAACTATAAAATAAATATAACATTTCTCAATTCACAATGATTTTCCCGTAGCAACAGCCATTATTTTCAAAATGCATTTCTGCATATTCACATATAAATAAGCTCCATCGTTACCATACTTAAAAAAACAATAATAATTCAAGCTTCTGTCATAAGAAATTAATATTTGTTTGACTTATTTCCTATTATGACTTGTTACTCTATAAAGGTTGGAAATGCGGCATAGGTCTATTAACATGTTTTCTTCATATGCCATCGTGATGTGGGATGTTTAGACCTTTTTGGACCACACCTTTTGAACCATCCTGTATATCAAATACTCGGCAAAATCTTACTATGTAGATGACTACAGAAGTCAATAACATTTTTTTAACTAATTTTTCATATTGAAACTGCAGTGAACATTATATAATGAAGCAGTAAAACATATACCAATATTTGGTATTGAAACTGCAGTGAACATTGTGTAATGAAGCAATTAAAAATAATCCAATATTTGATATTGAAACTGCAGTGAACATCATGTAATGCAGCAGTAAAAAATAAACCAATACGTTCCCCAAAATAGTTATGTGCAGAAAGTAATAATATGAAAACAATTTCGTTGCCTACGAAACTGGCCACAAACATATTAATATTCCTCTAACTGTCTTCACGATTGATTTGAAAAGGAATAAAACATAAAAATTAATTGATCGCTTATTAAGTGAATGAATTTCGCTGCGTGCATTGCCATACGTCCAGCTGTAACTACAAACCTGTTTTTGCGTCGTAGTATGTTTTGTGGCTTTATAATCAACGCTGAAATCGAGAGAATCCGAATCGAAGTACACTCGCTGTTTTCTAAAATTCACGTCGGTGTGACAATTGTGATTTGTTCTAATTTTACGGCTGACTTGTGACTGGCTGGGTATTCGCCTCTATCGAGGAGGACATTGAAACCTGTACGTCTGTACATGAGCAAATCGACGGAGAGTGAAATTAAATTATCGCCAAATAATATAAAAATATAAATATTGAAATTTTTGTTCTTTTATTTATCATCGAATCAAAAGGAACAGATAAGACAAATAAGCAATAGAGAGGGTAATAAAAAGCTAAAACGGAGAAGTATTGAAGGAAGAAAAATAAACAGCAGAAAGATGGAAGGAATACTTTGAAGAACTGTTGGGAACCACAGAAGATAAAGAGGAGGAGAACAAAGAGACAAACAGAACAGAAACAGATAAAGTAGAGGGAGAAGGTATATCAGAAGAAGAAGTGAAAACAGCAATAAAGGAAGTGAAAAACGGAACAATACATGGAAAAACGACAGCTCGGATGGTGGCAAAGAATGGACAACCAAAGAATAGTGAAAATGTGTGGGAAGCAAAGCCTAACAAAAAAGAAAGTAAAGGAAGACCGAAAAAGACATGGGACGACAGAATGAAAACAATAATAGAAGAAAGAGGGAAAACTTGTAAAGATGCGAAATAACTAGCGAAGGACAGGACTAAATGGAAGAACCTCATGAACGAAAAACAGTAACAGATGAGGAATAGGAGAAAAGAAAACAACACACCTACACCATGGTGGCAAAAGATGCGATCTTCTTACTTACAGTGTCGTAGTAATTTGGGTAAACTGTAGAGATCAGAATTTTTCGAAATTTCATGGGCAGTTCATTAAGGGGTAGTCGGTGCTGTGGTTGCCATTACGATCATTAATAAAGTAATTAGTGCGTCTTAATTGCATTGATGTATTCGTAATTTATGATAACACTTATGCATCTGCTGGCTGGCTGGTAATCAGGCGGCGCGTTAAGACGGATCAATCAGACCGTTCTGCGGCGTGAAGTTATACAAAAACCACACACTCACACGTATATATTTTTTTAATGGAGTGGCCTTGCCACGGACGTGCTTGAAGTGCCACGTCGAGGGACGGTTTCAAGTAGTTTTCGATTTCCACGCGGCGAGATGCGGCCGCTCCCCGCTGAGACGCGGCGTAATTATCGGAGGAGTGATTGACGATGGCCCTCTTCGGCCGCCAAAGCGAATTGACACCCTCCGACCTGGACGACCCAACTCAAATTCGATGTATCGACCGTTTCTTGTATCGGGGGGGCTTCTATGCGCCGTCGGATTAATAATAACCCTCCGGCCGCTGCGGATCGTGGAAACCGCGCATAAATGGCCCAGGACGATGAATGGTGTGCAGAGAGGAACCGGCGTGAAAAATTGATGCTAATGATTTCCCTACTCCCCATGGAAATCCTCATCAACCACCTGGTGATTAATGTAGTCTGGCGAAAATGATGGCGCGTTTTATTTATTTCCTCGTGAACGCGAACGTAGCCGCGTTAAAATTGCAAATCTTATACGATTCTAATATCAATTACCTGTCTTCACAATTTCCACACAGCATTCAGACCATTACCGATTAACGTTTTTGCTTAAGCTTGATTGAAAATATTTTTGCTAAATATTTATCAAAGCTGATGACCTCTCGCCAACATATTTTAATAATTTTCTACTTAATAATTATAAAAACATATTATAAACATTTTCTCACCTATATACAGGGTGTAACAAAAATCATTTATGAAACTTTTTTTGGGCGCTCCTCGGAAATAATTAAACATATTGGAAAATTTTCGGATATAAAATATTGAAAATACCGTCCCGTTTAACTGAGCATAAAATTTATACCTACGCCTCTGGTTAAGGATATCAGCAAATGTATTGAAGATTGGCCCTAAAAGTAATCAAAGCTATAAAATGCTAGGATAACTATTTGCACCTTTATCAGTGGATGGAAAGATTAGCCTTAAGAAATAATATATTAAAATGTTAACGGAAAATTATGATATTTAAAAACAATAAATAAAGAAGCATATATGTTTTGTAAATGTCACATTATTGAAACAGAAATAAACAACAGAATACAAGCAACTATAAGAATCTTTCACATGATTAACAAAATTATACTAAACAATAAAAAAATATCCCAAAAAACAAAACTTATAAAGTACAAAGTACTATTTGTACCTACCCTACTATCCGGCTGTGAAACGTGGATACTCAACAAGAGACAAAAAAGCAAAATCCAAGCCCTTGAAATGAAATACCTGAGGAAAGTATACGGAGTAACAAAACTAGACAGAGTGAGAAATGTGAACATCAGAAATAAACTAGAAATGGCAGAACTCAATAAACAGATAGAAAATAGACAATTACAATGGCTAGGATACCTAATCAGGAGAGAAGACAACCACCAAACGAAGAAGATATGGGAAACAAAGATAACAGGAAAGAGAAGAGTTGGAAGACCAAAAAAGAAAGGGGACAACATTACTGGAAACATATTCAATAAGAGGGGGATAACCAATGCCCAAGTGAAGGAAATAGCAAGGAACAAGAAACGGTGGAACCAAATGATAAAAGAAAATACATGAAGAAAAGACAATACTACTTCGACACCCGAAAGGGTAAAAGATGAAAGATTATAATAATAATAATTATTATTATAGGGTGTCTAAAAAATATGTAATCAGCCCCAGGATATTAAAATTTTGGATTTATGCGCTAAAACAGGTCAATTAGTATTTATAAAAATCAACATTGTAATGTGAATTGCTTCTATTTCTGAAAAAAAAATCTTTAAAATGACTTCACCCAATGTTTTTTTTTTTCAAATGGAAGTGAAATAATTTTCATGTAGTTTTTAAAAGTTTTGCGATTCTCTAAGGAAATATAAATTAATACCTTATATAGAAACAATATTATAAATTATTATTAGAAAATATTTGAAAAACTCTCAATTAGGAATTGAAAAGGAAAGCAATTTTCAATCGAATTTTTTACTTTTTGCAAGAATTTGTGACTTTTTGGCACAAAATTGCAGTTTTGTGGAAAAAAATATTCTTTTCTCACTTTTATACTTTTAGGACAGAGTTTTCAGTACATAAAAATTTAGCATTTTCAAGTCCAATTTCTTGCAAGTCCAAGTCCAGAACGTGCAAGATAACATTGTTAACTCTTGTTTTCACCGTTGGTAAATTAATAATAATATTAATAAAGAATACTTATTAGCAGAAAACCCACATAATATACAAAAGGTAAATATATACATAACAACAAATAACATAACAAAACAACAAACAGAACAATGCTAAAGCAAAGACACAAATGGTAAATACAGTTTTCATTTGTTTTCATTTGTTATTATCAAATCATAACTAATTAGATTTCGAAAAAAATCAATGAATTTGTCACATTTTAAAAGAATGGGCAAGAATGTCACTTTTTGGTATAAAATTGCTATTTTAAAATAGCATATTTTTAGAAGAGTTTATAATATAGATAAAGAGAATATAGATAATATAATAGAGAGACTATATTATATAATATAATATAATATAGACTGAGAGACAATAGATTTCTGGTCGATGGAATTTATAACTTTTTGCAGTAATTTCTTACTTTGTGGCATAATTTTGCAAGTTTTTGGCAGAAATTATCATGTTTTTTTTTTTAAAACAGAGTCATTTACAGTTTAATTCATTACTTTTTACAGCAATTGGTTCTTCTATGGCACAAATTTGTCACTTCTTACAGAATTTATTATTTTCTTAAAAGAAAAATGATTATTTTCAGTCGAATTTTTTACTTTTTACAGTAATTTATCACTTTTTGGCATAAAATTGCCACTTGTTTGCAGATTTTTTTTTTAAGAAAGAAGAGCTAGTTTTATTCCCAGACAAATAAATAAAATTTCCAAAATATCTGAAAAGTCCAAAACGTGCAAGACAACGGTATTAATGGTGGCCTTCTCCATTAATAAATTTATTATTATCAAATGAAAATTGAATAAATTTCGAAAATTATCATTTTTAGTCGAATTTGTTATTTTTTAAAATAATGTCATAATTATTTTTTGGCATAAACTTCTTTTTTATGACATTATAAGTTTTTTTGGAAAGAGCTATATTCAGTTGAATTTCATAATTCTTTATTCACGAAGTTACAATATTTACAAAAACAAAAACAAAATAATATGTTTTGTTGTGGATGTGCAAGTGAATTATGCTACGATTACAATTTTAAAATATCCAGAAAATCCAAACCGTGCAACATAACAGTGTTAACTTTATTTTCACCATTAGTAAATTTGTTATTATCAAATGAAATCTAAGTAAATATCGAAAAATATTATTTTCCTACGAATTTGTCACGTTTTAAAAGAATGGGCAACAATATAATTTTTTTGGTATAATTTCGCTATTTTTAGTAGAGTTTATAATATCTTCGGGAAAATTGATTTCTGATCAATGGAATTTATAAGTTTTTACAGTAATTTTTCACTTTTTGGCAGAATTTATCATTTTTTTAAAGAGTCATTTTCAGTTGATTTATTACTCTTTACAACAATATGTTATTCTAGGGCATAAATTTGCCATCTTTGACAGAATTTATTATTTTTTTAAAGGAAAAATGATAATTTTCAGTCGAATTTATTACTTTTTTTCAGTAATTTATCACTTTTTGGCATAAAATTGCATCTTGTTTGTAGAATATTTTTTTTTTAAGAAAGGATATCTTGAAAATAAAATACGGAACACCCTTTTCACAAAAAAAACATGTATTTACTAAATTGTTGCCACAATGCAACCATCTTCAGTAGCAGTACAGTACTTAGCAATATAATACAGAAGTGTATTGCTACTGAAGATGGCTGCATTGCGGCCGAAATGTGCACTTAGTAAATACAGGTTTTTTGTGACAAAGGTGTTCCGTATTTTATTTTCTACAATACTTTCACAAGCTCCATCTCATCGTTAAAGAACAGCTAGTTTTATTCCCAAACAAATAAAACAAATTTCCAAAATATCCAAAGAGTCCAAAACGTGCACGACAATAGTGTTAATTTTTGCTTTCTCCATTAGTAAATTTGTTATTGTCAAATGAAAACTAAATAGATTTCGAAAAATATCATTTTTAGTCGAATTTATAATGGTAATAATAATAATAATATCATTTATTGTATTCAAATTCAGAATGAATATTACAGAGTCAAACATACAGGATTAGCATACAAAAACAATGCGCTACTTATTACTACAATTTATACTTTTTAAAAGAATGCATCCCGTTTTGGCATAATTGTTTTTTTAAAGATATTATTTTAAGGTATTAGATTTATATATTGTGATTTTATAGTAGTGTCTGTATTTGTTAGGGATATTATCCCTAACTGGCTATCGACCAACGCGGGTCCTTCTGCCTGAGATTTTATATTATTTGTTTTTTTTTTGGGAAAAAGTAATTTTCAGTAAAATTTCATAACTCATAATTCATATTTCTTTATTCATGAAGCCACAATATTTACAAAAACAATATGTTTTGTTGTGAATTATGATACGATTACAATTTAAAAAATATAAATATAAATAATACATACAATACATACAATATACACTTCTAAATTATCGTTGACTTGTTTATTGCATACACGACACGTTCAATTTCTTTCGTGTGTATATTCACCATATATTGTTTTTAACTTTGTTTCGATTTTAATAAATCTGCATCTAGACTCTCCCTGAGGATTGCAACACCTTGACGTGGTGGGAGAGCTTAAGTACTTGTGATTAATACGCGGTACAAACTAAGAAGCAATCCGTAACACACTTTAGCAAATCAAAATCGAAATTATTATTATGGTTTTAACTAATTAATTGGTCATCAGTAGGCAAAACTGTTGTTCTTTTTAGTTTTTTTTTAGAAATTACAAGCGCTAATGTCTGTACATACCGAAGCGCCCAAACATACGAAATTACACTGATTATATTTAAAATTGATTGAAACACGTTTGGATTAAAACTTGCATATTTAGATTCACTTAACCATATATCTTTTAAATGTGTATGTTCTAGTCCCTTTAAATACATTATAAACGTGATTATTTTATTACAAATAAAACAAACACTTTCTTTGTTGATCCATATTCACATAATTATTTAAATTGTAAATGGATAGTGTTATAAACAAGTCGACGTTATTTATAAGTATTGACACATTTACTGACGACATATATAACTAAAGGCAATTTTATTTTGTATTTGACTCATATTAAGGTATTTAGATTATTCAGTAAAAAAAAAACGTCTCCTTCTTAATTAAAATTTTTAATCGCTTTTGAACCAGTTTCGACCAATTAATTGGTCATAATCAGGCATAATCATAATCATTTTAGAAATTACAAGCGCTAATGCCTGTACATACCGATGCGCTTAGCCCAAACATACGAAATTACATTGATTACATTTAAAATTGTTTACAATACTGCATTAAAAACAGGATATTTACATTCACTTAGCCATAAATCTTTTGAATGTGTATTTTCTAGTCCTTTTAAATACATTAGGAACGTGATTATTTTATTATAAATAAAACAAACACTTTCTTTCTTTATCCATATTCACATAATTATTTAAATTTTAAATGGATAGGATCATAAACAAGTCGACGGTAATTTACAAGGGTTGACACATTTACTGACGATATACTTAGGTTACTTAGGTAACTATAGGCAATTTTATCTTGTATTTGATTCATATTAAGGTATTTAGTAAAAATACGTGTCCTTCATTAATTAAAATTTTTAATTGTTTTTGCAACCTGTGTCGACCAATTAATTGGTCATCATCGTGCAAAACTGTTGTTCTTTTTAGTTTTGCCTGACGATGACCAATTAATTGATCGAAACCGGTTGCAAAAACAAATAAAACATTTCATTACGGATACGTTTTTTTTTACTGTATAGTATAAACTTTTTAATAAGTTAAACGGGACTTTCAGTATTTTATTTACGAAAATCCATATTCTAATCAATTCGAAATACGTATGTATAAGTTAACAGAAGACCCTTATGAACCATGAAACCTAGAAACTATAAAACAAACTTCGCCGTAGTCATGTTCAGGGCAGTTTTATGTCTAGCAAACTTTTTTTATATTTTAACAAAAGAACATTAGAACACATTTTTCTAATGCATTTCAATTATGCTTAGCTGTTATGTTATTAGCAAAAGCAAATAAAAATGTTAGCAAAAGCATATAAAAATTATAATTAAGGAAGTACACATTTTTTACTGATTTATGCTTGTCTTGCAAATGGAATATTTGATAAAATAAATAGTTTTTAGCCGCAATTTGAGAAGTTTAATTTCTTCAGATGTGACTGAAGCATTGGAAGTGTACATTATCGATTAGTCGCAGTAACAAAATAATTTTATCCAAATGTGTAGGTTAATCGATGGTTTCGTAAAATGTGAAATGAGGATGTCGTATCTCCAGTACATGTCAAACGGTTGAAAATTAACGATTAAGACTTACAATGTCCATAAAAGATCCCTACATGGTATTTTTTCCAGGTGCGTTTGGTCTCTTGTTGGTGACGCTGGTTGCCCATCAAGCAGTGATGGGATGTCATCGGAGTTAACACCTTTTTCCATCATCACAGGTGATTATGCAAATTTGTGGGTATTAATAAGAACTAATTACGCCAGTTTCGGTCGTTCGCGTGCTGTAACAGCAGTTGTAATACTTATTTACATTAGCATTTTATCGGTATACGCGCGAGGAATGAAAATTAAAAGTGTCGATTGTAAGTGGGGCGCCGTCAAATATCGGCATAATTGAAAAAGTTAAGGGACCATCAACAGGTTTCCATTAAGCAAATAAAAAAGGTGGAAGCAGATAACAATCGTTCCTCAATACAAATTTGCATTAGGAGCGTTTTGTTTCCGTCGAGGACTATATCTCGATGAAATCGATACACTCGCGAGTGTACGCGGGCACAAAAGACATTCACAATGGACCGTGTCATTCTCAGGCCAAAACAAGCTCCATTGTCGTTGGGGAAATATCTCCCTTCTTTTCTATTATAAACAGTTTAAACAGGAATTAGAGGGAGACACCTGCGCGGCTCGCGGCTTTTTCTCCGTTTGCCCTAATATAGAGATGTATCTCGCGGACGGCCGTTGTCTCCTCGCCATCGATAAAACGCACGTGTCCTTACAATTTTTTTTTACACGAAATGAAATAATGTCACGTGGGCCGAGGCGTGAGCAGATTTCATCGCAGCATCCCGTTTCCATCAGTGCCAGTAATCAATTATTATTAATAGATAACAAGTGCACTCAAGTGCGTTAACGGTGGAGACTTTTATGCTAATTCGCTAATTGGCACCTAGATGGGGTGGCAGACGTGTGCGCCTCATGTGCTGCCTACACAAGCAAAACACGCACGACGCACAAAAATAAAACTCCAAACACACGTGGATAAAAACAAAACGATCGCTCCTCCATTGTTCTCGCAAAGACAAAAGGAGGAAGGCTTGTAGTAGAGCGGGGATTGGTCGGGGTCCCGTATCGATTGTGGCGCTGGCCGGGCATCCGGTTGGCGCCCAATGAGCTAAAACAAGAGACCGACGTCGCGGCGCACAGATAGGATACATTCGCGCCGAACGCGAAAAATTCCACTGCGCGTCGAAACCTGCGACGAGCTTTTCCCCGTGCGGCGCGGTACGGTGCGGAGCGACGTCTCGCGCGTAGTCAGTTGTTCCACCGCGCCAAAACAATCGAGAACCGAGAGCACCGGTAACAGTTCAGAAGTGGGATACACGATGAAATTTTCGCATTCCCTGCATTTGATACGAGTGACAATTAAATGCCCATTCATAAACGGCAATTAAATGAAACTTTAAGTTGATTAAAACAAAAATCTATTAACAACATTTTTAAATTTAAAAAAAAAACACTACTGTACCGCTAGATTTATTCGTACGTTTCGACACATTGAGCTTCTCATTATCAAACTTGATATTTAGGTATAATAAGGTATATAAACCCGACGAGAACTGACAATGACTCATGCTTTTTCGAACAAAGAAGCGCGTTTTCTATGCTCGTCCGTTTATATGAAGCGGATGTATCATATATGCTTAAGCTACATGTAATAGAGTGAAATGAAATATGAAACGTATGTCGAATCCTGCCAATATGAAGCGATGCGTCATTGTCTCCACAGGACGACTACATAATTCTTCCCCTTCTTCGTGTCCTCATGGAAGAGGAGTCGTGATTCAATTATCTTAATCTCTATCAGTGTTATTCATAAAAATTTAAGCCGCGGTTTAACGGTGGTTTAGTCTTGTAACCATGGCAACCCTTTGTAAAACACCACTGAAACACCGCTAAACCACGGTTTAAATTTGTATGAATAACGATGTATATTTCCTTTATCCTCCTCTTCCAAAAAGGTATAATAGATATAAATAAATACACATAATCGTCCAACATTCATAATAGACACTTTAGTGCCTATTTCTCTTACTTTACCGTTGAAACACCGCTAAACCACGGTTTAGATGTTTATGAATAACGCTGAATATTTCTTTTACCCTCCTCCTCCAAAAAGGTATAATTAGGTGTAAATAAATACACATATCGTACAACATTGGAGCACTTTAGTGCCGGTTTCTCTTACTTTACTGACGATTTCAGAAAAATTTATTAACAATAAATTAAATTTGACGTACCTTATGTTATTTCAATTATAGCAATAATATCAGATTATGGTAATGTAGTGTAATGTAAAAAATCACCAAAAAAAGCTCGTTTTTTGACTTATCTTCATAGCTTAGCCAAAACTACTGGACAAAATAGGTTACTAGCATTAATAAAGATACTTTGTACCTACCTACTGGCATTTCAATTATTGCAATAATATCATATTATGGTAATGTAGTGTAAAGTAAAAAGTCACCAAAAAAGGCTTGTTTTTTGACTTCTCTTCATAGCTTAGCCAAAATTACTGGACAAAATATATTTTGCGCTAATCTGATATCAAATTATTCGAATTTGATTTGGATTCGGAATTTAATTCAGGAAATACTACCAGAAACCATTAGGAACATATTATGGACATGTGTGCTTTTGCATGGACACTCCTCAAATATTCACAAAGAATGTACAAATAGACACATCCTCAATACAATTACACCACCATGATTAGCTTATAACGAAATAACCACCATGAAATCTGCGCCGTTTGTGCTGCGCAACTGAAACAACTGAAAGCTCTATTTAAAGCTCCTGCAGAAACTTACCCTATTCGAAACTACCCTATTTAATAATAATAACAATATATACAGTATTCGGTTAGACTTACACAGTATGGAATATGTCATTACATTTAAAATCGATATTGCATATAAAAACATACAGTTACATACATACTGAAGGTATAGTTATGTGCCATTTCTGCGAAGCTAAGGACTGCGCTATTGGGGCACTATGCAACTGAATATTCTTTATAAACTTAGAAAGACTTATATACAGTATATCCCCGGATTGAGTTTACAAGAGGAAAAACTTGTTTTTCTTTTATTTTATGTCAAAACTGCAAAGGAATAATATTTTTTGCTTATCCTGAAACCAGCAAATCTCTAATTAAAACTTAATTATTCTGACTCAGTGGAAAGAAAAGTTCAGTTTTCTTCTGATTTCGGACTTTCTCTGCTTTTTAAATCCCATCACATTGGCCGTTTATGTTTTTGACGATGTCACTTTGACAAATAAGTTTAATAAGTTAAATAACAAAAATGTTTGTGAAAAACATAACTTTAATAAACAACAACTCAAAGAAACAGCTTCAAGATTAAAAACTCATTTTTAACAAGAACAATCATTATTCTATTAACCCCCCACCCAATTCTGTGCACAATTCTACTCTTAAACGAAGCTCCTTGAAATTTTTTTAATTTTTTTTCGATGGACAATGATGCCACGTAGTCTCTTATTCGATTTTTTAATTCTTCGGCATTATTAGGTAGGTTATCCATATACACAATATGCTTTAAAGGTCCCCACAAATAAAAATCCAAAATTGTTAAATCGCGACTTCTGGCAGGCCACAATAGTGCACCATTTCTTTCAACCTACAGATCTCTAAATTTAACATTTAACTAGTTAGTAATAATGCGAGAATAATGTGCAGGGCAACCATCCTGCTGAAAAAACATTGTACGTCTGTATTTAATTTCTAAAGCATGAAGCCCATCGCTAAGAAAATTTCCAAAAAAGTATGGACCTATTATCCCATGATAATCAACGCCACACCACACGATTAATTCAATAATGATTGTTCTTGTTAAAAATGACTTTTTTATCTTAACGCTGTTTCTTTGAGTTGCTGTTTATAAAAATTATGTTTTTCACAAACAGTTTTGTTATTTAACTTGCGTAAACTCATTTGTCAAAGTGACATCGTCAAAAAATAAAACGGCCAATGTGATGGGATTTAAAAAGCAAAGAAAGTCCGAAATCAAAAGAAAAGTGAACTTTTCTTTCCACTGAGTCACAATAATTAAGTTTTAAGTAGAGATTTGCTGGTTTCAGGACAAGCAAAAAATCTTATTCGTTTGAAGTTTTGGCGTAAAATAAAAGAAAAAAAGTTTTTCCTCTTGTAAACTCAATCCGGGGACATACTGTATACTGAAAAAACTAAAAAATATAAATAAACACTGGTCTGAAAGCGACCAGTTTTGAAAATATTTCTAATTATCTAGGTTAGGTTACTTTTTGGCCCACGATGATATTTAAAGTAAATGAAAAATACTGATAAACGAAAGTTTTTGTTTAATTTGTTGTATAAATGACTACAAAAAGTCTTAATAAACACTGGTCTGAAAGCTACCAATTTCGAAAATATGTCTAATTTTCTAGCTTAGATTACTTTTTGGCCCACGATACCAGTTAAAGTAAATGAAAAATATCGAAAAAGGAAGGTTTTTGTTTTTTGTTTAATTTTATAGAAAATAGGACAAAAAATCTTAATAAACATTAGTCTGAAAGCGAACCGTTTCGAAAAGATTTCTAATTTTCTGGCTTAGGTTACTTTTTGACCCACCTTGCCATTTAAAGTAAATTAACAATACCGAAAAACGTAAGTTTTGGTTTTTTGTTTAATTTATTATAGAAAATGCTCTAAAAATAGGACAAAACGTCTTAATATACATTGGTCTAAAAGCATCCAGTTTCGAAATTATTTCTAACTTTCTAGCTTGGGTTACTTTTTGGCCCACGATGCCATTTAAAGTAGATACATGAAAAATACAGAAAAACGAAAGTTTATTTTTTTTTTGTTTAATTTGTTATAGAAAATGCTTTAAAAATACTACAAAAAGTCTTAATAAACATTGGTCTGAAAGCGATCAGTTTCGAAAATATTTCTAATTTTCTAGTTTAGGTTACTTTTCGACACACGATGCCATTTAATGTTAATGAAAAATACCGAAAACAGAAAGTTTATGTTTTTTATAATTAATAATTAAATGGATCCTATCCTGAGTCAATTTGAATTGACGTAAAACGATAGATATGTGCAACTTTCTCAGGTAATCAATTTAGATTCACTAATGTGATGTTTATGATTTCACATTAGTGAATCTAAATTGGTTCCCTGAGATAGTTGCATATATCTATAATTTTTCATCAATTTATGTTTTTTGTTTAATTTGTTATAGAAAATGCTCTAAAAATACTACAAAAAGTCTTAATAAACACTGGTCTGAAAGCTACCAGTTTCGAAAATATTTCGAATTTTCTAGCTTAGATTACTTTTTAGCCCACGATGCCATTTAAAGTAAATGAAAAATCCGAAAGACGAAAGTTTTTGTATTCTGTTTAATTTGTTATAGAAAATGCTCTAAAAATACTACAAAAAGGCTTAATAAACATTGGTCTGAAAGTAACCAGTTTCGAAAATATTTCGAATTTTCTAGCTTAGGTTACTTTTTGGCCATCGATCCCACTTATAATATATGAATGCCAACTGATTTGATAATATTTCTCATTTTGTGGCTTAGGTTACTTTTTGGGCAACGATCCCATTTAAAGTAAATGAAAAACACCGACAAACGAAAGATTTTGTTTTTGATTTAATACTGGTCTGAAAGCTACCTGTTTTGAAAACATTTCTAATTTTCTAGCTTAGGTTACTTTTTGGCCCACGATGCCATTTAAGTAAATGAAAAATACCAAAAAACGAAAGTTTTAGTTTTTTGTTTAATTTGTTTTAATGATGTAAAAATAGGACAAAAAGTCTTACTAAACACTGGTCTGAAAGCTACCAGTTTCGAAAGTATTTATAATTTTCTAACTTAGGTTACTTTTGGGCCATCGATCCCATTTATAGTAAATGAATGCCAACAGTTTTGAAAATATTTCTAATTTTCTTGCGAAGGTTACTGTTTGGGCAACGATCCCATTTAAAGTAAATGAAAAACACCGACAAACGACAGATTTTGTTTTTGGCTTAATACTGGTCTTAATACTGGTACCAGTTTCGAAAAATTTCGAATTTTCTAGCTTAGGTTACTTTTTGGCCTGCGATGCCATTTATTAAAGTAAATGAAAACTATCGAAAAATGACAGTTTATGTTATTTGTTTAATTTGTTAAAGAAAATGCTCTAAAAGTGCAGTGTTTGTCAGAAAGCTACCAGTTTCGAATATATTTCTAATTTTCGAGCTTAGGTTACTTTTTGGCCATCTATCCCATTTATAGTAAATGAATGCGAACAGTTTTGAAAATATTTCTAATTTTCTTGCGAAGGTTACTGTTTGGGCAACGATCCCATTTAAATTAAATGAAAAACACCGACAAACGATAGATTTTGTTTGTGGTTTAATTTGTTGTAAAAAATACTCTAAAAGTTGACCATTTTGAATGTCTTCTCTAACAAAATTAGAAAATAAAGCAAATACCAAGTGGTATTCTTAATTTTCAATGTAATTAATAGGCGATAACTATAACGTGAACTATTGCATACAAAATTGAAAATATTTTGAACCAGGTTTCCAACCTTTGAAAAGGTTGGAAACCTGAATAATATTTTACAGAAAACAAACTTAGAAAATTAAGCAAAAGCAAAGTGGTTTTCTTAATTTTGGAAGTAATTAATGGGCGATAACTATAACGTAAACTATTGCATACAAAAATGAAAATATTTTGAACCAGGTTTTCAACCTTTGAAAAGGTTGGAAATCTAAGCAATATTTTACAGAAAACAAAATTAGAAAATTAAGCAAAATCAAAGTGGTTTTCTTAATTTTGAATGTAATTAATGGGCGATAACTATCGTAAACTATTGCATAAAACATTGAAAATATTACGAACCAGGTTTCCTACTTTTTGGGGTTGGAAACCTGAATAATATTTTACAGAAAAACACAAATAATATTTTACAAAATTTCGTTTAAAATTCAATAAAATTAGAAATATGATTCCAGTTTTTTTTAAAATACTTATTTAAATAGATATTTCGTGGATTTGTTATTATGTGCTTGAAGTTTGTAGCTCCAAACCAATATTTTGCACTAATTAACATCCAAAAGAAAAAACAACGAACTAATATAAGTATTCAAATATTGAAAATATAACAGGGCGGTATAATTAAAACTTATACATATACATATACATATACATATACATATACATATACATATAGATATACATATACATATACATATACATATAGATATACATATACATACATATACATACATATACAGGGTGAGTTTTTTTCATGTTAATCATTGGGATCTCGGAAACCATAAAACATAGAGATTAGGTCAAATGAGGAAAGAGTTGTCGTTTTAAGAGCCTATGCAAGATATGCTTTTGTTTTTTTGAAAAAAGACCACAGTTTTTTAGTTATAATACAATTTTTTTTTTTAAATGTTGGCAAAATGTCATAGTTGGCTTTGTCATTTTTAAAAAGAACAAATTTTTCTCTTTATAGCGATGCAAGGTTTGTTATACTTACTTTGATAAATAAAGGCCATCTTCGAAAATTAACTTTATGACAATTATTATTTTGACAAATAAACACGATACAGGACTATTTGTATTATAGAGTAGCAAAAACAGAGTTTGCCATGGCAAAAAAGTTTGCTGCCCTCCTACCACGAGAATTCTATTCATTTTTCTATTCCAATTTCACTAAATTCTATTCAAATTATACAACGAAAATTCATGCATCTCATTTATTTTTCATTTTTATTTATTAATTTTTCATACGTTTTTAATTTTGTTTTTGATTTATTTCTCACATTCTCTCAGTACTGCGTGGTGTTTTCTATGTTATAGATTAGATTTTTTTAAAGATTTTAGAAATTATGTTTCCATTCATTTTTGTCAAAATTATCAAATTCAATTCCCCTGCGCGACCTCTAAATATAAATTTACTTTATCAAAATTTTGCACAGAGTATCCTTATAAATATATAGTGACACAGAGTGAGAGGGTGAGATCAACGAAAATTAAAAAAATATTGTTTTCCTTAAATTTCTGAAGCACCCTTGTATATTATTACTTATACATATAAATTTTTGTAATGGATGATGAACCTGGACCCATAGACATTAAGAACCATTAATCCAAAAAAGCAGCATATAATGTGTTTAATTTTTTTCTTCTTCAACAATATTATATTTGAGAACAATATGTTATATTGGATAGTGACGTATAACAAACTGTAATTAAAAATTATGCATTCTTAAAGCAATATTATTCTATTTTGGAACAATATGTTGTTTTGGATAGTTATAACCAATTGTAGTTCAAAATTAGACATTCTTAAAGCAATATTATTATATTTTAGAACAATATAACAATTTGGATACTTATAACAAACTGTAATTAAAAATTTGAGTTATGGTTGAAAATCCCCCTAATTATAAACAATGAAGCAATAAAGGGATTACAGATTCAAATTATATTTATGAAACTAAATTTTAAAAAAGGTTTTACTTGAATGGTATGAAATCTCTGCAACTAATTAGTGCATAGTTGAAGTTTGTATGTTATTGTTAATATAGTTGTTTTCCGTCGGATTGAGTTTGGTAGTTCTGACTGAAACAAAATCCTGCAGGGAATTTCCTGCTGAACGTGCACCGAGCTCCCTCTACGGACAAGCGATTGTACTAGTCCTGCCCGGAGCGCTATATAATAACTTACAAATTGACTAACAATGTCATGTTTACATCTAACATCTGATGTCACACACTCACTCACCCACACACACCCACACATACACACATGCACATGGCGCACACACGCGTTCCTGCCGCTCGGGGCACCACTTTTTTTTTTAAAGGCACCCGCTCATTTTTTCCTGTAAACTGTCGCGCCCGGAATCGATCAGGCGGCCTCCGGGCGGCTCCGGGGCCCCGGAGTCGTCGGCGAGGAGGACCCCCGCCATTGTCTCGTGGTGGGGGGCGATGACCAGCGGATTTCGCGGCCGGCCAGATAAGATACGCTTTCACGCGGGGCGTAATTAGCGCGACAATCGCACGTTATTAATTTCGTAATTGCCCCCGGACTGGCAAAAATTTCCATCGGGGCGAGGGGCTTTGTGTCCGGCGTGTGTGACGCTGATTGCTTTTCGAATCGATATCCTCGCGGGATCGTCATTAATTTTCGCAACTTCGGCCTTAATCCCCCGTGCAATTCATACCACCGCCACGCTCGATTGCCCTGCTGGGATTTTGTTCGCACATTAACACTCCTGCAAAACACCAATCTCTCAAATGTAATGCAAATATCCGCCATCGAATGGACTTCGATCTCGTTACTCAAAATTGTTCAAAACTTGATCGGGAAGACCATGCCATGCAATTGGTTTTCAGTTATTCAACCTGCAATTACATTTTCAACAATTTTTAATCCGTATAAGTGTCCTATTCAAACTAAATAGTTGGTACTGTATAATCATTCTACGAATCAAAAAATCATAGAAATCTCGCTTCGAATAGATTTAAATTAATCATTAATTTATTGTACAAATTTTATTCAATAGATTACTTTGAATAGATTTCTGGACTAAACATGACATACATGCAATTTAACTTAAATTAATATGGAAAAAACCATAGCATAGATAGATAGATAGATTTTTATTCGTGTTAAAACAATAAAGTATACATACGTCATAAATTACACTAGCAAAAGCATAGCATAGCATATAAATATTTAATAATAATGAAATCTGATGATTGCAAGATTTTATTATTATTATTCCAATTTTGACTTCTGACAAAAATCTGCGTTCGATTCTTTGGGTAAATTTCGTGTTTGTTTTCTTTATTACTGCATTTTTTATTTGGGAGTCTCACACTATAGTACAAAGAATAAAAAAAAAGTTTCTTGCTAATACTGAAGTTTTCTGAAAATATCATTAGACATCCACGAAATATCCAATAATAATAATAATATCATTTATTGTATTCAAATTCAGAATGAACATTACAGAGTCAAACATACCAGCTTAGCATACAAAAACATGGCTCTGTTAAAATAATTAAAATGAAATGAAAATGTGAAAATTTTATGTAACATTTCTGGATTTTTCTTGAATATGATTGTACAATATTTTTTTACAAAATCTATTGTAAAATGTTCTACAAATCTTGAATTTTATTTTATATTGTAGTCGGTAAGTTTTTCATTTTATTGTAAATTATTAAATTGTTCAATTTATTTAAAAATATTATATAAAGGGTTTTCCAATAAGAGGTGTTATTTTGATATTCAAAGAAAAATGCCATTTTTTATTATAAATCATCAGATGTTTATTTCATTACAAAGAGGAAGGTATGCCGTTAATAGTGGAAAATAACATCAAGCAAATGACCACCACGGCCACGCTTACAGGACAAAATCCTTTTCATGAAATTTTCCATAACTAAATCGCAAAGTGGCTGCTGTATGTCCTCGATAGCCTCACGAATTCCATCTTTGAGGTCTTGAATCGATACTGGGCTGTTGGCGTAGACCTTCTCCTTCACGTGGCCCCAAAGAAAGAAGTCGCAAGGTGTTAAATCACAAGATCTCGGTGGCCAATTGTGATCACCTCTTCGAGAGATAACACGGTCCGGAAACTTTTCCCTTAAAAGATCAATGGTTTCGTTGCTTGTGTGGCACGTAGCGCCGTCTTGTTGAAAGTGAACGTTGTCCAGATCAATACCATCCAATTCCGGCCATAAAAAATCGTTAATCATCTCTTGATAGCGCAATCCATTCACCGTAACTGTTGCGCCAGCCTCATTTTCGAAAAAGTAAGGTCCAATGACTCCGCCGGACCATAAACCGCACCAAACAGTCACACGTTGAGGATAGAGAGGCTTTTCAACAATAACTCTTGGGTTTTCTGAGCCCCAGATGCGACAATTTTGCTTGTTGACGAAGCCACCGAGGTGGAAATGGGCCTCATCACTGAAGATGATTTTTCGATGGAATTCCGGATCATTTTCATGCATTTTAACGACCCAATCAGCAAAGTCACGACGTTGTTGATGATCGGCCGGCTTGAGTTCTTGTGTTAACTGGACTTTATAAGCCTTAAGACCCAAATCTTTATGCAAAATACGGTGTAATGACGTTTGTGGAATACCTAATTCCAAAGAACGACGAGGAATGGACAAACCTGGGTTTTCTTCAACACTTTCGGCTACAGCAGCAATATTCTCGGCTGTTCTTGAGCGACGTGCACGGGTTTTATTCTTCTCATCACTAACTTGTCCCAACAGCTCGAATTTTTCCACCAATTTCTGTATTGCGGTCCGACAAGGTGCTTCACGACGACCCAAAAATGTTCGAGTTTTACGAACCGTCTCTGCCAAATTTTCACCATTTTTATAGTGAATTTTAATAATTTCAATGCGTTGTTGAAGCGTGTATCGTACCATTTTTATTAATGGCGTAGTTTCTACTTGTCAAATGCCAAGAAATGACAGCTTCAAAAGTGACATCTACCGAAATAGCGGGCTATTCAAAATAACACCTCTTATTGGAAAACCCGTTACATTCTCGAAATATCGTAAACCAAACTGATGTTCTAGTATTATATTTATGCCTTTATGCAATTAGTAAAATTAAATTTGGAATGTTGTTAAGATCTGTTGAGCAAAATGTTGGTTTGCCAGTTGAAATTATTTCGCATTTTAGTTGGTTGACTGCTTGTAGTAGTTCTTTTCCTTTTGTATTTGTAGTCAGGAGAATGGTCAGAATTCATATCCCAAGCCTCTTCCACGTACATATAGTTTACAGACACATTTCGTGTTATAAATAAATCAATTAAATCTGGAATTTTATTAAGATCTGTTGAGCAATATGTTGGTTTGCCAGTTGAAATTATTTCGCATTTTAGTTGATTGACTGCTTGTAGTAGTTCCTTTCCATTTGTATTTATTAGTCTAGGTCCCCATTGAATGTGTTTAGCATTAAAGTCGCTTCCAATGATAAATCTATATTCCTGTTTGTTTAGGAAGTCTAAATATTACTCTGTTTTGATAGCATGTCTAGGCGTACAGTAAACTGCGGAGGCATTGTATGTTTTTGTTTTAACATTTACAGAAGCAGCTTGAAATTCATCTGTTTCATATCCCGTCTCTTGGTTGTGTTCAATTGTTTCCTTGATTTGATAGCACTACCACCTCTGGCTGTGTTTCCAGGATGTATGGTGTGATATACCTTATATCCTTTGAATTTGATGAATGACTCTCTTGTAAAGTCTCGAAAATAAGACTTTTTTATTTTATTTGAATCTATTAATATTTACAATCTGTATAAAATAACAATAGGTAAATTATGTGTTTTTAGTTTGTGTCATGTAGAAAGTTATCCATTGATAACTCTCTTTCTTGGTGCTGATTAAATTGGTTATGTATGCATGGATATTTAAATGATGCTAGCTGAACCTGGTGGTTAGATCTGTTGGCTTGAATCTCTTGAGTCTTCTGGTTTCACCTGTGATGTCCATCAAGTTCTGTGCAAGTCTATTTGGGTAGATGACTAGTCTGCTTCGGTAATTTTCGAGGTGTTTTTTTTATTTCTTCTTTATTTGAAGGAACTCGCAGGGCTCGCTCGATGACGTAGTTGGGTACATACCAAGGTACATCCACTATTAGGCGTAGTACTTTATTTTGAAACCTCTGCAGAATTTCAAGATTGGAGTTGCTGGCAGTTCCCCACAGCTGTATTCCGTAACACCATATAGGTTTCAGTATTGCTTTGTAGAGTAGTATCTTGCTTTCTAGTGACATTTGCGACTTTCTACCTATTAACCAATACATTCGGCTCCCCATTTGTTTTCTTTTGGTGAATATATATTTTTGCCATGTTAGACGGCGGTCTATATGTAGTCCGAGATATTTGGCCTCTTCGTTTTGCGGAATCTGAGTATTATTTATAGTTACTGGTGGACACGTTTCTCTTCTGGTTGTAAATGTTACATGCACTGATTTGTTCTCGTTGACTTTGATTCTCCATGTTTTAAGCCACTCTTCTATTTTGTGTAGGTTTAATTGCAGGTTCCTTGAGGCCTTTGCTGGGTCTCGATGGGATGCCAGTATAGCGGTGTCGTCTGCTAACGTTGCCATTGTAGTGATATTGGTGGTGGGTAAGTCTGCGGTGTACAATAGGTATAATATGGGGCCTAGAACACTGCCCTGTGGTACTCCGGCATTGATGTCTTTGAGATCTGTATACTCGCTTTGCTGTTTCACCAAAAAGTGTCGTTGGATAGGTAAGATCTTATGATTTGGAAAAAGTGGTGTGGTATATTATTTTTTAACTTGTAGAGTAAACCAGCGTGCCATACTTTGTCAAATGCTTGGCTTATATCAAGAAACGCAGCCGAGCAGTATCTATTGCATTCTATATCGTTGGAGATCTTTTTTACGATTCGGTGAATTTGTTCAGTAGTTCCATGCAGATTTCTAAATCCGAACTGGTGATTTGGAATTAAATTTCTATCTTCTAGTATTGGTTTTAATCTTTTCAATATAAGTTTTTCCAATACTTTTGAAAGTACTGGAAGCAGACTTATTGGTCTATATGATGTTATGTCCGTAGGATCTTTTCCGGACTTTGGTAGCATTATGACTTCTGCTACCTTCCACTGGCTTGGAAAATATCCCACTCTCAGTACTGCATTGAATATATGCGTTATACATATTTGGCATTTTTTCGCAGTTTCTTGTAGAACTCTTCCTGTAATTAGATCATATCCAGGCGCCTTTTTGGTATTTATGTCTTGGTATGTATTTATGGAAATAAGACATATGTCAATATTTTCTATATAGGACTGCTTGCAATTCTGTGTTGCAAGAGTACATTGGCATTCCATTCCGTAATTGTAGTGTTACTTGACATTGCGGTTTTTGGGAATAGCTCCTTTAGTGCTATGTTCAAGCCTGCTTATACGTTCATCCATTTTTGTTAATTTCTCCATAATTTGCTGAAGAGAGTTTTGAATGAAAGCCAAGCTTTTGGGTTTCTTTTGTATTATTATTTTCAGACTTGTTAATTACTGCTTGTCTGTATGACTTTTTCTCTGTACTTGTGCTGGCTACAGGCATTTGTTGGCTATTTCTGTGTGGCTGTTTAGGAAGAATTGAAGAATTAGGAAGAATTTTTTGTGCGTTTGTCTTTTAAATTTTGCATTTCTTTTGCAACCATGCATCCTCTGTAGTTTGCTGGATGTTCTCCACCAGAGTGAACACATTTTGTTTGAGCATGTTTTTGTTTATCACAGATTATTGTCAGGTGCTTTCCGGCACATCTAACACATCCATTTTTGCCTATGACCATATGCTTGACATTTCTTACAGTACGACACAAGCCTGGATTTCTCAATGGCAGGATTTCAACTCCTACGTCTAACATATCTTGTATTTCATAGATTTTATCAACACTCTCATCGTGGTTGAATGACATCATGCACATATTTTGGGGTTTTCTTGTACCGTATTTTAGTTTAGTTTTAGATGGACTAAATATAGCAAAGTTCTTGGACACAAAGGGCTAGGGCTAGGTCTAAAAGAAGGTCTAGGATGTAAAGATCTAAAGGTCTAGTTTAAACGTCTAGTTAAAGAAGATCTGATAGTCTGCAAGCCTGCAACAGAAAAAACGAAATTGTCAACTCCAAATTTCTCAATTGCACCCAATTAGTTTTGATTCCTTGTTTCCGAGCGTTGTGTGCATTATATTACAATTCATTAATTGGAAATGTAACATTTGTCTGAGAAATTTTGAAAGCTACGTACAACCTCCTATAAGGAACCCCCACTCCTGATCTTGCTTTTGGGTTTCATTTTTATTATTATTTTCGGACTTGTTAATGACTGCTTGTCTGTCTGACTTTTTCTCTGTACTTGTGCTGGATTTGTTGGCTATTTCTGTGGCTGTTTCGGAAGAAATATTTTTTTATTGCGTTTGTCTTTTGATTTTTGCATTGAAAGCTAGGTACATCTCCTATAAGCAATGGGGGGAGGGGGATGAAAGTCAAATGGAATCAGTGTTTTGATAATGAGGAATGAAAAATAAATATAAATAATTGTATCAGTAATGACTCTTGGTAAAATATGGTTGTAATAATTTATTGTTCAATTTGTGTGTGTGGTTGGGGAGTGGAATAAAATCTATGAGACATTTATATTAAAAAAAAACAGTTCTGCAAGGGAATCTTTTTGATATATATGTAAGGACCGTTGAGGCGCACATATACGCTGGTATAATCAATTACCAGTGGGGTCCCTGGAGGGAACGGTTTCATTTCGTAGTTCGTGAAATGACATCCTCTTTTTAGCCGGCTGATCCGCGGTTCCAATTAAACCCAGTGGCCACCGAACAATGCCCCTGCTACCCCCAGTGAATTATTAGCGGCTCCGTAATCTCGACTGTAGACCAGTCTCGTACGGGGGATGGGGCACCCTCTGCACACAGCGCCCCCGTGATTGACATCCCACTTGAGGTTTCACCCTCCGATGGCCGCGCCCTTATTATTAATACGGCCCTGTTTTTTAATAACCGCACACCGCACCGGTCTTTGCGGTGCATAATTTAGCGCGGCAATCATCGACACGTTTCTGTTTGTTGCAGATTCGCATTGCAATGCACCCCGCCACCTGTTACTTGCGCCGATACGCGGAAAAAGAAACGCCGAATTCGTGATGGTCCGAGGCTGTCGCACTTCATGCCCGTTCTCATGCAAATTGCGCGGTTCTAAATAACAATTCTGGTCAAACCTCACGTTAATGCGGCCCATTAGCTTATCCCCGGGGACTGCGCACGTTTTAAATTCCTCATAAATTTCACGACGAAAAATCTGTACGCGTCCCGGGGCCGCTTTAAATACACATAAAAGTGAGCACTTCCACAAATGGCCCTGACAAAATCACAAGCCCTTCAAGAAAGTATGTTCATCAGAAATAATGACTCCAGTTCTTATCTCATAATTTCTCATTTCGAGATGTGTGCGCCTTTAACATTTTGACGTCAATAAGGTACATAACCTAGTAATAGAATTCTGAAAAATTTTAACAACCAGTAAAAATTTAACAGTTAACGCCATGGGAGAACTAGTAGGGTTATTATTATTATGAGCGTATCTAGTTAGATTCTATCATAATATTTTCAAAATATCCATTAGATAAATTTTCAGAAATTTCAGTAACTGATAACCAAAGCGCGGATTTATAAGCATAAAAATTTACAAAATAAGCGCTTAAAAATGCATAAAAATCTTAGAAAATAAGCATATAAAATAGCATAAAGATTAGAATAAGCACAAAAACGCAGAAAAAGCATGATTTTATTTTTTATGAAAATACAGAAAAACAAAACAAAACATAATTTTTTTAACAATAACGCACTATAGGTAGATAAAAGTAATATTTTAATAACATAGGTTTTGGTGATTAATATTAATAACAATAATAATCAATAACAAATAATGATTACTGCTCATTTTTAAATGATCTAATAATTAAATGTTTTCTAAATTTTCAACGCAAAATCCCATTCTCCTATCGCTGAGCACATTTTTTAAGTGTGAAAAGCTTCTCTCTACATCCACACTTATAATCGGTGCATATTTAAATTTGGGAACAATTGTAATATTTATCAGTAAATCTTCCACGAAATCTCCTTTTAAAACTGTTGATATTTTTTGTAACTCGCCAAACCCTTCATTTTTTGACAAAACTGCATCACATTTTTTTTAATAATCTCTACTATAGATCCCCTTACGTTTGAGGCGTCGTTCCTAAAATCTTCAACTATTTGAACCGCATCTACCAAAGTTGTGTCCTTTGCTTGGAGTTTATCAATCGCTTTGCTTACGAAACTGTAGTTTATTTTTAGGAATGCTAAATTTTGTACAACCCTCCTATCTTTGTGGCATTCTTTAATTGCCTTTGACACATTTTCGGGAAACTCTAACACAAGCTCCTTAAATGAATCGAAATGGCCCATCTAGTTATAATCGGTGCCAGAGGAAAAGGTACATTTGGCATTCTTTCCCTAAACATTTCAACCCTCAGTGGAGCTTTTAGGAAAATTTTCTTCCCGGTTTTTATCAAATCATTGACCAGCGGAAATTGCAGTCTAATCGTTACAGCAACTCGATTAAAACCATGTGCCAAATAGGTGCAATGCATTAATTGCTCATAAAATACTTTTAAATGCCTTCAACATATATGCAGCGGCATCAGAAAGCATCAATAATAATTTATCATTTGGTACGGAGTTTGGCAAAAAAAAAGTGTTAATCCATCGTGAACGAATTTGGCAACGGTATTGCCATTTGTTTTTTTCTAACTGCTTGAAACAAATTAAAAATGCATTGGCGGAGTCTTCATTTAATATTCCAATCATTAAATGGGCGATGTACCGACCACATGAATCAGTAGTTTCATCTACACAGAACCATATGTAATTGTTGCCAATTATCTTTTTTATTTCCCCAATAGTGTGTTTATACAGGGTGTTAATACTAAGTTGTAACACCCGAAAATGGCAGTTAGAACTCATTGAAACAAACAACTTTTCTTAATTAAAATTTTTGAATTGGAGCTCAAGTTCATAGTTATTGGCGTTCTTTTGTTTTTCGAAAAATCGTCATTACTCTCTCATTTTAAGAAATATTAAAAAAATACAAAAACGTTCAGCATGCGCTATCGGTTCTCTAAAACATTTGTATTAACAATTATTTTCTATTTTATCAAATAACAAAATGGCGACCGAAGAAAAATTTCGAAACAAGATATTTTGAAAACCATTCGATTGATTTTTGAAAATATCAAAACAGACAAATGTTATAAGATTAAGATAGTTCCAGGATTTTATAAATTTTTATTTTCAAAAATCGATCGATTAGTTTTCAAAATATCTTGCTTAGAAATTTTTGATCGGTCGCCATTTTGTTATTTGATAAAATAGAAAATAATTGTAAATACAAATGTTTTAGACAACCAAAAGCGCATGTTGAACGTTTTTGTATTTTTTAAATATTCCTTAAAATAAGGGAGAAATGACGATTTTTCGAAAAACAAAAGAACGCCAATAACTGTGAACGTGAGCTCCAATTCAAAAATTTTAACTAAGAAAAGTTGTTTGTTTCAATGAGTTCTAACTGCCATTTTCGGGTGTTACAACTTAGTATAAACACCCTGTATACTTGCTCGACATAGTTTTTGCGAATGGTTGATTCGGTAGGAATATGTCTACCGGTGTATTTTTGTAAAAAATATTTAAACATACTATTATCTAGTTTTTTTAACGTAGTGTTATAAGATACCATCGTATTGCATAAATCAAAGTAAAATTCCTTTTCATTCTGTGTAGAAAATCTCGCAAAAGACTCGTATATACTTTGCTGGGTACTCAGGATACTGCTTACAGATTTTTGTTTTTTTTTTTAATATTCCAGGTGAACTGTTGATTCGATATGTTGTGTTATGTTAATTTTTTTCTCGAAGTTAATCTATAACATAATACATGCTTGTACCTAGGCCAATAGCAACACAAAATAAAACTTACCGGTTTGATACAGGCCCTGCAAATTAATTTGCCGCTCTCATATTTTAATTCAGAATGTCCACGTATCCATTCATCGACGGAAGGTTTTACTTTCGGAATTTTATACAAGAAAAAATATAAACGTATCCATTCATCGACGGAAGGTTTTACTTTCGGCATTTTATACAAGAAAACTTATAAACACATGATACACACAAAGCACAAGCACAACGCACTGAAGATTGAGATAAATTGGACTGAATTGATAGCACACTTGCCCCAGATGCGTTCTGTGCACGTGAAAATAGGGTAATCCCCGAAATAATCAAGCTTCGTTTACGTTTATCACGTAGGCACGCTCGCTTTGTTGATGATTTTGTGATAACCAAGCACTCTAGACGTAACGGAGTAATATTAATACTGAATTCTTATTACAATAACGTGCAACAAAATATATTCCTGGCTAATTTAAATAGTATGCTATAAAATTGAGAAAGAAGGAAATAAGCACAAAAATAAGAAAATATGCACCAAAAATGCAATTATAAGCTAAAAAACTGAAAATATGCATAAAAGCACCAAAAAAATGTCACGTTACTTCATTTGCTGAAATTCGTATAGATAAGAGGTCATTTTGGTCTGCTATTAAAATTGATGTATAGCATAATACCTAGAAATCCACGCCTTGCTCATAATTTCTCATTTCGATATGTGTACGCCTTTAACATTTTGACGTCATTAAGGTACATAACCTAGTAATAAAATTCTGAAAAATATTAACAACCAATAAAAATTTAGCTTACTATTACGTCATGGAAGAACTAGTAGGGTTATTATTATTATGAGTGTATCTAGTTAGATTCTATCATAATATTTTCAAAATATTCATTAGATAAATTTTCAGAAATTTCAGTAACTGATAACCGATACTGGTCAACTCGGAAAGTTAATTATTCTATTTTCTCACTCATTTATAACATACTCGTCTTCAAATTTTCAGAGGCATTATCTTCAGGCATACGCATACTGTATACAAATCTGGCATAAAATTTTCAAAATTAGATAAATTTTCAGAAATTTCAGTATTTGCTATGCCCATTGTTTTAACCCTGGTTGATTCTGGTAACTGCCACTGAGACAAAAAAATGATTTTTTGTTTTTTTTTCTTGTTTAGCCACTGCAGTAATAACTTCCGTTTTCTTTTCCTCATTTGAGCACATGGCCAGGTAGCTAACTCCTAATTTTAACACAAAGCGTGTTATTCCCGATTCCGCGTTCTCAATGAGTCGGTCCTTTCTCTCCGGCGCAAAGGGGTGCGTTGAAGGGGTGGCCCGGCGGAATAACATATTACTAAAAACATAAAAGCCCTTCTGGCATAATGCACACATAAAATAACGAGTGCGGAGATCTCGTTGCGGCCGCGGAGTAACCGCTGGCGGTTTTCAAGTGGCACGTCAATCACTCCAGAATCTGTACGCCCGAATGGAACCCCCCTCTGTAACAAATGACGTTCGATTTGCAGCACTACTCCAGAGCCCGTTAATTAATTATGGTATCGCATTTGAAAAAAAAATCCAACGTGAATCGAAGATGAATAGTTTGAGGTTTACGCTGCAGATATTAGTAATTTAGTACTGTTGTTCAAATTGTGAAACTCATTCTTTGGTAGAACTCCAGAAGCTGTATTGGCCGATCATTATCTCACGGCGCACAAGAGTCACTTTTTATTAATTAAATTGCAAATCTAACGAGCTTGCACCACACAAAACATTTCAAAAATATGTACTTGTTGAAATAAATATATAGCGTTGGCTCGTGGTACAGCTTGATACTTATTATCCCCGCATTTCTAATGAGCTTGCAACACAATTCAATTTAACAAAACATCTCAAAAAAATATACAGGAGACTGTTATACGAAAATTATATTTATTGCAGGTGTTATCGTGGATGATGAAGCTGCGTGCATATTTTTTTCTTAAGCTTGACCGTTATCAAAGCCTTGGCGGTGCGTGTACGCATGCACACCAGTTTTTTTTTTATTACACAAAGAATTTTTTGCGCCCCAATCCATCACGGTGAATTATCGACTATTATTTGAATGTGTGAGACATGAAAAACTGCGCGTGAGCGATTCGTGTGTGCGGCTTCGCGAAAATTCACTTCGCCCATCGAAATTTAATAATACGGGGCGATTCATTTCGTTTGAAAGAATGCCATCAATTCACCAGCCACCCCCAGCCGAACCACCAGCCAGCACGATTTTTCCCCCGAAGCGATAGTGGCTAGCGTTTAGAGTCCGCACCAACAGGAATTAAGATTTCCTGCAACCATTAATATTTCCTGTCACGCCATGAATGAGATGACAAATGTACTTTATTTTATGATTTACATACTTGTTTTCGTGATTTTTTTGGCTGAATATATCACTTGCGTTTTTTTCCACGGCCACCGGTGCACGCCTTTAATTATAAATTAAACTTAATAAATCCCTTAATTGCCGACATTTGTACTTATTAAATTTTAATGTGACAAAGCCATTTTTCAGGTTTTAGTGCTGGATTCCTGGGAGGCAATTTGTAACGTGAAATTTTGGAGATTTCAAAATAAAAACAGGAAACTTGTCATGGGTGTAATATGTATGTGTGTGCCTACACAAATAATTGACATGCAAAATCTTTCCAACGAATAATGCATCATCATAAGTTCTGAAACTGTGGGTTCTAGCATATGAAGAAATATTATAGGTCATATTTTCTATTTCGTTTTATAAACAGTACCAGTTAGATTATTAATAATAATCGCTTGTTAATAGTAGATCACTTATTGGCGATTGCAAATACAAATAGCGGTATAAAACGGCAAAGCGGTATAAAATGGTGTAAAACGTCAAAAAATAGCGGTAAAAAACGTTGCGGTTTGGCAACGGCAAAGTAATCCTATTATGATTTGTCAACTATTCTAAATTTTCAACGAGATACTTATAGATCTTACACAATTGCAATCGCAATTATGATACTTAGGCCCAATTGTACGATCGTGGATTATCTTTGATCGTGGTTCAGTTTCTGATGCCCAGTTGTACGATCGTGGATCACCTTGACCATGGTTCAGTTACCTAGGATACAATTGTTAATACAATGGTATTCTAGGCTACTGAACTATGGTCTCTTTTGCAGATTTTCCACCCGTTCGGGGGCTTGTGCCCCCGAATTTGATTGGAGCTTGGCTGATATTTTGTTGCAAACGCAATTATGATACATAGGCCCAATTGTACGATCGTGGATTATCTTTGATCGTGGTTCAGTTTCTGATGCCCAGTTGTACGATCGTGGATCACCTTGACCATGGTTCAGTTACCTAGGATACAATTGTTAATACAATGGTATCCTAGGCTACTGAACCATGGTCTCTTCTGCAGATTTTCCACCCGTTCGGGGGCTTGTGCCCCCGAATTTGATTGGAGCTTGGCCGATATTTTGTGTGCTCACTAATTTTGAAATTTCTTTCAGAAAGTGTTTAACTTCGCGATTGCACCTTGGGATTACCTTCCCAGGTCAAACGAATATTGCCAAATTTGTTTGTGCGTCGCGAAAAGTTGTGTTTGTTCGTTATAATAATAAGTGCAAGTAATCTAAATGTCCTGATTACCTTCTGGCTTCAATAAATCATGTATAAGTCATTCCGTAAGCGAGCCTCTCTCTGCTCTTGTTGACTTCGAGAGGCCCCAAACTAAACCAAAAGTGCGTAGTTGTGCCGCGTTATGGTTGATTTGGATTTCTACAGGGGGATCGCAGGATCTCTCCATCCACGCCCAGGCTGCTCCGAAAAGGTTCCACAGATTCTGGATCTTCGCCAACTCAACTTTAAACGTAAACTCACAAGGTAGGTCTTGTTTTGAGAAGAGCTCCAAGACGCCCCACTGTGAGTACCCTTTTTGATTACGTGCGCCCAACCAAGGTTTGTAGGTCCCCAACCCCCAATTCTGTTTCGTACGGAACACCGGTTTTAGCACCTTACTTGTTGTAAGGTTGCGAACAAACCAACGTTTTTAGAAACTTACTTGTTGTAATGTTTCGTAAAAAAACAATAAATTACGTGTTGTAAGGTTTCGTAATACACAACGGTGTTATAACCTTACTTGTTGTAAGCTTGCGTACGAAACAACGTTTTTAGAAACTTACTTGTTGTAAGGTTTCGTACAAACAACGTGCTTAGACCTTTACTTGTTGTAAGGTTTCGTAAAACACAACGCTGTTAGAACCTTACTTGTTGTAAGGTTTCGTACAGAACATTGGTTTTAGAACCTTACTTGTTGTAAGGTTGTGCACAAAACAACGTTTTTAGAAACTTACTTGTTATAAGGTTTCGTAAAAACAAAGTATTTAGAACTTTACTTGTTGTAAGGTTTCGTAAAACACCACGGTGTTAGAAGGATGATCCACGATCGTAAAACTGGGCCTAAAGATGCCATTGTGCCAACAATTGTATCCTAGGTAACTGAACCTTGGTCAAGGATGATCCACGAACGTACAACTGGGCCTTAAAGAATAAGAGTATAAGTAAGTTGATTTGGATTAATGGCACATGTTGAACGGTTATGGAGGAGAATAAATATCATAAATTCAGAATAAATCCATAGCACTCAATTTCTATTATTGACAAATTTAATCGAAAATCATTAAAAACTCAATACTTTCCAAATCATGAAATACTACAAACAACCCATAATATATATGGGTAAAAATTGAGAAGAGATAAATCAAATCAGATAAAAAAATCATAAGAATACACAATTTTTGATTAAAATTTCAAATAAATTTTGTACTATACTTGTCTTTATAGAATAAGTATTCAATTGAACTACTATGTGTTGTAATTCTCCTGAAAATTTGACAAATGTTTTGTAATGAATATGTAGCAATATGTGCATTGCCAAGTATGAGTTCGATTTTGCTGAAATTTCTTAAAATTTATTAATAGCATATTTAATATTAGATATGTGTTTAGTATACCTTAAGCCAATTCTCCTGAAAATTTGACAAAGTTTATGTAACGAATAAGCGAGAAAATCGAAGATATAACTTTCTCCATTGCCAAGTATGGCTTAGCTATTCCTGAAATTTCTGAAAATTTATTATATACAAATGTAATATTAGATTTATGTTTAGTATACCTGGAACTAATTCTTCTAAAAATTTGACAAAGTTTATGTAATGAATAAGTGAGAAAATCGAGGATATAACTTTCTGCATTGCCATGTATAAGTTAGCTATTGCTGAAATTTCTGAAAATTTATTAATTGCATATTTAATATTAGATTTGTGTTTATGTTTAGTATACCTGAAGTGATTTCTCCTGAAAATTAGTATACCTGAAGTAAATTCTCCTGAAAATTTGACAAAGTTTGAGTAATGAATAAGTGAGAAAGACGAGCATATAGCTTTCTGCATTGCCAAGTATGAGTTACTTATTGCTGAAATTTATGAAAATTTATTAATAGCATATTTAATTTTAGATTTGTATTTAGTACACCTGAAGCTAATTCGCCTAAAATTTTTACAAAGTTTATGTAATGAATAAGTGAGAAAATCGAGGATATAACTTTCTCCATTGCCAAGTATGGCTTAGCTATTACTGATATTTTTGAAAATGTATTAATTGCATATTTAATATTAGATTTGTATTTAGTACATCTGAAACTAATTCTCCTGAAAATTTTACATAGTTTATGTAATGAATAAGTGAGAATATCGAAAATCTAACTTTCTGCTTTGCCAAGTATGGCTTAGCTATTACTGAAATTTCTGAAAATTTATTATATACAAATGTAATATTAGATTTGTGTGTAGTATACCTAATGCCAATTCTCCTGAAAATTTGACAAAGTGTGTGCAATGAATAAGTGAGAATATCGAAGATATAGCTTTCTGCATTTCCAAGTATACAAAGGCTATTACTGAAAATTCTGAAAATTTATTAAATGCATATTTAATATTAGATTTGTCTTTAGTACATTTAAAGCTAATTCTCTTAAAAATTTGACAAAGTTTATGTAATGAATAAGTGACAAAATCGAGGATATAACTTTCTCCATTGCCAAGAATGGCTTGGCTATTACTGAAATTTCTAAAATTTATTATATACATATCTAATATTAGATTTTTATTTACTATACGTGAAGGCAATTCTCCAGAAAATTGACAAAGTTTCTGTAATGAATAAGTGACAAAATTGAGGATATAACTTTCTGCATTGCCAAGTATAATAGCTATTACTGAAATTTCTGAAAATTAATGAATTGCATAATTAATATTACATTTGTCTTTAGTACACCTAAAGCAATTCTTTTGAAAATTTGTCAAATTTTATGTAATGAATAACTGAGAAAATCGAAAGTCTAACTTTCTGCATTGCCAAGTATGGCTTCGCTATTACTGAGATTTCTGAAAATTTATTATATACACATGTAATATTAGATTTGTATTTAGTATACCTGAAGCTAATACTCCTGAAAAATTGACAAAATTTCAGTAATGAATAAGCAAGAAAATCGAGGATATAACTTTCTGCATTGCCAAGTATTCTTAAGCTATTACTGAAATTTCTGAAAATTTATTATTTGCATATTTAATATTTGATTTGTATTTGGTACTCCTGGAACTAGTTTTCCTGAAAATTTGCTAAAGTTTATGTAATGAATAAGGGAGAATATCGTAGATACAATTTTCTGCATTGACAAGTATGGGTTACCTAGTTCTGAAATTTCTGAAAATTTATACATTGCATATTTATTATTAGATTTGAGTTTAGTACACCAGACGCTAATACTCCTGAAAATTTGACAAAGTTTCTGAAATGAATAAGTGAGAAAATCGAAGATATAACTTTCTGCATTATGTTTGTGTTAGCTATTGCTGAAATTTCGGAAAATTTATTAATTGCATATTAAATACTATATTTGTATTTAGTATACCTGCCGCTAATTTATCTGAAAATTTTACAAAGGTTATGTAATGAATAAGTAAGAAAATCGAAGATATAACTTTCTGCATTGTCGAGTATGTGTTAGCTCGTACTGAAATTTCTGAAAATTTATTAATTGCATATCTATTATCAAAGTTATATTTAATATACCTGAAGCAAATTCTCCTGAAAATTTGACAAAGTTTCTGAACTGAATAAGCGAGAAAATCGAGGATATAACTTTCTGCATTGTCAAGAATTACTGAAAGAAGCTATTACTGAAATTTCTGAAAATTTATTATCTACATATTCAATTATATTTGTATTTAGTACACCTGAAGCTAATACTGCTGAAAATTTGACAAAGTTTCTGTAATAAATAAGTGAGAAAATCGAGGATATAACTTTCTGCATTACCAAGTATACTAAAGTTATTACTGAAATTTCTGAAAATTTATTATTTACACATTTAATATTAGATTTGTGTTTAACACACCTAAAACTAATTCTCCAGAAAATATGACAACATTTCTGTAAAGAATAAGTAGGAAAATTGAGGATATAACATTCAGCATTGCCAAGTATGAGTTAGCTATTACTGAAATTTCTGAAAATATACTAATTGCATATTTAATATTACTTTTGTATTTAGTATACCAGAAGAAAATTTTCCTGAAAATTTGACAAAGTTTCTATAATGAATAACTGAGAAAATCGAAAGTCTAACTTTCTGCATTGCCAAGTATGGCTTAGCTATTACTGAAATTTCTGAAAATTTATTATATACATATTTAATATTATATTTTAGTTTACTATACCTGAAGCCAATTCTCCTGAAAATTTGATAAAGTTTCTGTAATGAATAAGTGAGAAAATCGAGGATAAAACTTTCTGCATTGCCAAGTATGAGTTAGCTATTACTGAATTTTCTGATAATTTATTATATACATATGTAATATTAGATTTGTGTTTAGTACACTTGAAGCCAATTCTCCTGAAACTTTGACAAAGTTTATGTAATGAATAAACGAGAAAATCGAGGATATAACTTCCTGCATTGCCAACTATGGCTTAGCTATTACTGAAATTTCTGAAAATTTATTATATACATATTTAATATTAGATTTAACTTTAGTACACCTGAAACTAATTCTCCTGAAAATTTGACAAAATTTCTTTAATGAATAAACGAGAAAATCGAGGAAATAACTTTCTGCCTTGCCAAGTATACTAAAGCTATTACTGAAACTTCTGAAAAGTTATTAATTGCATATTTAATATTAAATTTGTATTTAGTACACCTGAAGCTAATTTTCCTGAAAATTTGAAACATTTTCCGTTATGAATAAGTGAGAAAATCGAGGATATAGCTTTCTGCATTGTCAAGTATGGCTTAGCTATTACTGAAATTTCTGAAAATTTATTAATTGCATATTTAATATTTGTATTGTATTTAGTACACCTGAAACTAATTCTCCTGAAAATTTGACAAAGTTACTGAAATGAATAAGAGATAAAATCGAGAATACAATTTTCTGCATTGATAAGTATGGGTTATATACTCCCTACGCTGAAATTCTAGAAAGATTTTTTTTATATGAGTGATTATTCATGCATTGTTTGTTTATTTTTCCAATGAATTTGATGAAAAATTTCATGAAACACCCTAAAAAATGGTTTAACTATGTCGTTCGAGTTTTTTTCGATGCTGGTTGGATCTAAATTATTTCGTTTTATTGATTTTCTTTTGTTTTATCATTAAATTTACTGAAAACTAAATTTAATCTGAAGTGCATATTACTTCAGACTGTACATACCACTGTACCTAGCACAGAAAATTGGGCCAAATGTGAAAAATTTCGCCAAAATAAAAAAAAGGCCTAAAATCATGCTTTATATATTTAGTGTAGTGCAAGTGCATACATTCTACATGGAAAATGTTATACCTACTCCATGATGTTATTATAAATAATTCTAAATCTTACTACAGTCGACCAAAACCCTCAACTGCGCCCTAACAGCTGCAATCAGGAGCAAATTACAAGCCGTGATATCACTCTAATCATTACCATTCGTAAATTGCAGTGGGACATAATAAATTACATAGCTCGGCTCATAGACGATAATGATGCGACGAGGCCATTTATTGATGAGCTGTGACAAATAAAAAGGCATCCGGCGCGTAAAGCTCCCATTAATGAATTTATGATGAATTTTAGATTACCTTATAAATCTGCACATTACGCACCAACGTTGCTAAATAATTTGTTATGATTGATACATCCTGAACATATTTCTACAAAAATGCAATACCTACATAACATAACAAATATTTTGTATGTAAATGAATCGTATTGAAAATATAGCGACTGAAGCAGTGCTTCCACGTCCACCTCAAAGACATGCTTGTCCTGCTGTACCCCCCATGGCGCCTAGTGTAAAACAGTGGCAGGATCCCATACTAAACATATATAAGACACAGGAGCAAGACTGTGACAAATATTTAACGGAATGGCTATAAATTAAAAAGCAGATATCTCACGTAGATAAGGGGCTACCTGTTTTGGAGTATCATTTTACAATGCCACTGCTTGCCGACCAACGGTGGACATAAAAAATCGTGCTAGTTACTTAAATGTTAAGCGCGACGAGATTCCCCCAGATTAGATTTTATAAATAGTTCATTCACGGAAACACAACCACCACAAATAGGAGGAAGTTGAGATTAATTAAGATTTATCTGCTGGGACTGCGCGCTTGTTAATATAATATGTAAATGCTCGGATTATTGAGTAATTGATGATGGTATCACACGACGATTGCATCAAAGTTATGATTGATGTTTTTATTTTCCGTTAATATAAATCGTGTCTATTGTAGATATTAAAGTTTTCAAGTGTTACATGTAGACCTGTATTTGCATAGGTTCCAAATTGCTCTACATTAGATCATTATGTAAATAATTAAGGACGGAAAATTTCAGGTACCAAAATTTACTAAATCTCAACTTTTATGTGGGAATGTGACAAAAGTCGCAGAGACAATGTACCATCCCATTTCTGCTCCTTTTAGAGAAATGCAATCTTGAAGCACAAATATTTATTTCTTTTTAGTACCTTCAAATTTGCATCTTCAGTTTACTAGAACGTTCATTAGTTATTGCCTTTATATTTCGACGCAATCGCCGTATGGTACCATCACAGCTAAACGCCTAAATAACATGGTTGGTTAATTAAAACGAAACGAGATCACATGTGTTGGAACCGATAATTTCGGACTGTGTCGAACGTCGAATATGAAACGCGACAGTACGGACCATTGAATTTACACGCCCGCTGGAAGACAGAGTGGACATGCACGCCCTAAAAAATAATTTATTGTGAAGTGCGAATATTTGACGGTAATTCCATGGTGGCCAATAAAAGGGAGGGTCAAATTGGGTCGTGACCTCCGCATGTGGACAGAATGAAATACGGCGCGTGCCACTGCCGACATAAAATCAGTGGTTTACGGACCTTTCCCGTCCAATATATCCATCCGGATTATTAGCGAATCGACAGTACCATCACCATGCACTTCCATCGCCCTTCATCGTTAAATAGCTATAAATGCCGGGCCTGATTATATGACGGCCGTTGATTTTCGGGGGTGGCTTCATTAATTAATTTGTATTTTTAGGACGATAATCAAGAACATTTGGGCTGTCCAAACCAATTGTATTTTCTTGATAGCCCTATTTCATCCCTGCTAACTAGTGTTATTATTTATTTATTTATTCCTTTGGCTTTCTACCTTTCGGTGTAAGGCATACATTATTATTTTTTATAATATTCTCTCCACTTCCTCATATCTTTTGTTAATTCCTTTATTTCTTCCCATGTGGGAAGACTTTTATCTTTTCTTTAACTTTTATCCTCCTCTTGTCGGTTTTTTTTCATTTTCTTCGTCAACGTCATCAACGAAATTCTAAAGGTTGAAACTACTACTTTCCATATAACAAATAATAAGTAGTCTAAAGCTTCTGGTTTCTGGTTTTCGAATTTCCAGCAATAGTAAGTGAACATTTAAGATTCATTTGATATACAAATTTGTGCTGTCTGACGTTTATTGTCGATCAAAGTTGTTCAATAAATTTTACTGAACAACTTTACTGTTTTAAAAACTTTTTTAAGCACCTTATTAAGTCGATAACCTAAGATTATTCGGTTATCATAAACAACAATAATGAGTATGTGTATGTATAAGAACAAACAAAAATATTGCGGCTCTTAATTCACTATGTGGGTAACTTGGATTAAAACAACCGTGTTTAGCATCCAGAACCAATTAAATGCAGATAAACACATCAAACCGCTCGTATATTCCACCTCACCCCATGCAGCCCATCAAGTAAAGCCTCTTATGTGCACCGCAGTAATGAATAAAATCAATTGGCAAGTAATATTGGGGCTGCGGCCACATGTCATTGTCAGTTTAGTACTTTTAAGTGTCCTTTGCAAGCAGATTTATCCCCATAGCTGCCGTGCTTTAATTTCCAGTACACTCTAAAAAAGTTCATGGGGGAAGCCCTAAAACGGCCGACGCAAAATAGAAAGTATTTGAGACACATAGTAAATAATAGTGCAACAAATAGGTTAATAACTGATTATATCATTAGTAAAAGTGTGCAATACTATAACATAATAATTATAATTATTATTAAAAATCAATTTTTAAATTTTAAAAAATATGTACTTTTAGCAGCTTTGCACCATTTTTCCTCAATAATCAACCAAGAAAATTTCAGATAAATATTAACAATGAGATAAGACGTTTTCTCAACGAATAACGAAGAAATTGTTATAGGTGTAAAAGCATGTACAGTCATGCTCACATAAATCTAGTACAAGAAATTCGGTTACAATACCAATTTTATATAGCAATGTCATATTGTTTGTATTAGATTTATGTGACATGACTGAAAGATGTGTAGTTTTAGCAGCTTTGCCCCATTTTTCCTCAATGAACAACCAAGAAAATTTCAGATAAATATTAACAATGAGATAAGACGTTTTCTCAACGAATAACGAATACATTATTATAGATGTAAAAGCATGTACAGTTATGCTCACATAAATCTTGTATAAGAAATTCGGTTACAATACCAATTTTATATAGTAATGTCAATTTTTTTATATTACATTTATGTGAGCATGACTCAATAATGTGCAGTTTTAGCAGCTTTGCTACATTTTTCCTTAATGATCAACCAAGAAAATTTCAGATAAATACTAACAATGAGATAAGACGTTTTCTCAACGAATAACGAAGAAATTGTTATAGGTGTAAAAGCATGTACAGTCATGCTCACATAAATCTAATACAAGAAATTAGGTTACAATAGTAATTTTATATAGCAATGTCAAATTGTTTGTACTAGATTTATGTCAGCATGACTGATAAATATGTAGTTTTAGCAGCTGTGCTCCATTTTTCCTCAATGATCAATCAAGAAAACTTCAGATAAATATTAACAATGAGATAAGACGTTTTCTCAACGAATAACGAAGACATTATTATAGGTGTAAAAGCATGTACGTCATGCTCACATAAATCTAGTACAATAAATTAGGTTACAATAGAAATTTTATATAGCAATGTCAATTTGTTTGTACTAGATTTATGTGAGCATGATTGTACCTACCTACCTTCTGATAAGTTACAAAATGATCAAATTGTTAAAAAAATTACACTTGTTGTGAATTTAAGCTTAGTATAAAATATATATACAGGGTGATTTATTTTTATTTTTAGCATTGGGATCTCGGAAACCATAAGACAGAGATTCGGTTTAATGAGGAAAGAGTTGTCGTTTTAAGAGCTTATGAAAAACATGCTTTTGTTTTTTTTGAAAAATGACAACCGTTTTTCAGTTATAATACATACTGTATTTTTTTTTAAATGGCAGTCAAAGTTTGCTTTGACCTTTTTAAAAAGGACAAATTTATCTCTTTATAACGAAACATGGTTTGTTATACTTATTTTGATAAATAAATGCCATCTTCGAAAATTAACTTTATGACAATTATTACTTACTTTGACAAATAAACACAAATAAACCTCGTATCGTTGTAAAGAGAAAAATTTGTCCTTTTTAAAAATGTGAAAGCCAACTATGATTGCCATACAAAAAAAGTTTGTATTATAACTAAAAAACTGTGTTTTTTTTTTCAAGAAACAAGAGCATATCTTGCATTAACCTTTAAAACGACGACTATTTCCTCATTTAACCGAATCTTTATGTCTTATGGTTTCCGAGATCCCAATGCTTAAAATGAAAAAAAAAACTCACCCTCTATACATATATAGATTTTTGGGATCTTAGTGACAATGATTTTTACTTGAGATATTAATCTATGTACTAAATGATCCGTATTAGAGTGAGACTTTTTTATGTTTGCAATTTACACTTTGTGTTTGTAACTTGTGCTTTTGTTTTAATTTTAAATTATTCTGGTTATAGATTTATAATTCAGTTTCTTACTGAGAGATCTATAATAAGCATATAATATACACTAACATCTTTGACAATACACATTTTTGACATGCAAAGCTACCAATTGCTACATGTTGCTAACCTAAATTACAGTGTCACCCTAAATGGATCACTCAGTAGCTCAAAAAGATTAGTTTGCGAGAATAATATTTTTATTAGGTTTCACCAAGAAGTAACCACTTCCTCATACAATTTAATTATTATTTTTATTATTATTATTATTATTATATGTCTTCTATTACCCTTTCTAGTGTCGAAGTGGTGTTAGAAGTGGCTTTTCTTCGTGTGTTTTCTTTTATCATTTGGTTCCACCGTTTCTTGTTTCTTGCTATTTCTTTCACTTGTGCATTGGTTATATCCCCCTCTTATTTAATATGTTTCCAATATTTTTGTCCCATTTCTTTTTTGATCTTCCGACTCTTTTCTTTCCTGTTATCTTTATTTCCCATATCTTCCTTATTTGGTTGTTGTCTTCTCTCCTGATTAGGTGTCCCAGCCATTGTTATTGTCTATTTTCTATCTGTTTATTAAGTTCTATCATTTCTACTTCATTTATAATGTCCACATTTGTCATTCTGTCTAGTTTTGTTACTCCGTATACTTTCCTCAGGTGTTTCATTTTAAGGGCTTGGATTTTGCTTTTGTTGAGTATCCACGTTTCACAGCCGTATAGTAGGTAGGTACAAATAGTACATTGTACATTATAAGTTTTGTTTTTTGGGATATCTTTTTGTGGCTTAGTATAATTTTGTTAATCGTGTGAAAGGTTCTTATCGTTGCTTGTATTCTGTCGTTCATTTCTGTTTCCATATTCCCTTTCCTTTCAATAATTTGTCCTAAGTATTTTATGATTTCTACTTGGTCTACTTTCACGTTATTCATTGTAATGTTTATTGCTTGTTTAGTTTCTCCTATTTTTATTACCTTTGATTTTGATATATTTATTATTAATCGAGCTTTTTCCAGTTCAGTTTCCCATATGTTAATATTTGTTTGTAAGTCTCTCTTATTTTGTGCGATGATTGCTACATCGTCTGCGAAAATACATTCAGTTATTGTTGTGGGTTTTAACTTGTTGTAACCCATCACTGTTTTTTTGTCTTGGTTTTAATCTTCTTCATTATTTCATCCATTGCTATTATGAACAAATAATTGTTCATATGTTTATCAGATATTAAAATCTATGAAAATACGAAAAACAACTCGAGAAAATTCTACAGGATCCGATAGTGAAACCTGACGATTTTTGAACTGGATTATTTCGATGAATATGCAAAATATTTTATTATATTTTTTTTTTTAAGATAGAATGGTAGTTTTAGATGTATACAAAAAAGAAAAACGAAAAAGCCTTATGAAGCAAAAATAACATCACTCAATGATGACCTCCAATTTCTCTGCACTGCTGCATTTTTGTTATCTGTGGGGACTTACCTCAAGGGAAAAGTGTACTTTGATAAGTCTAGAAATTTGGCAGAACTGCGGGCTAATATTCAGCGGGAAATGCATGCTATCCCACGCCAAACCTTGGAAAGAGTGATGAATAACTTTGCTATCTCTAGACTTAGCAGTGCAGAGAAAATGAAAGTCATCATTTGAGTAATTTTATTTTTGCTTCATAATGCTTTTTCCATTTGTTTTGTATACATCTTAAATTTCCATTCTTTCTTTTTTAAATTAAAAAAAATTATAACATAATATTTTGAATATTCATTGAATTATTCCAGTTTAAAAACTGTTAGGTTTCACTGCCGGACCCTGTAAAAACAAATCAAAACACACAACATGAACCAAAGGAAAATAATTACCGGGGGAATAAAGAACAAGCAAGGTAAAATGGTAGAAAGCGATAAGGCAGAGAAGGAAGTATGGAGTAAATACTTTAAGGATATGTTGTTAGATAATGAAACAACAACAGAAAACGACCAAAACCACAGGAGCAGACAAATTAGAAGACGCAAACTACCAAACTAAAAACAACAAAAAAACAGAAGAAATACTGGAAGGCGACACAATAATAAGGAAAATTAAGAGACAAAGGTTAAAATGGCTAGGCCATATATGGAGAAGACAAGAAAACGAAGTAATAAAACACATAATGGGATGGAAACTAACAAGTAAAAGGAAAGTAGGAACGCCCAGGAATACATGATTGGAAGAGTAGAGGAGGACCTGAAGAACATTGAAATCGAAAGATGGAAAGAAGAAACAGAAGACAGAAAGAAATGGAAAGAAATCACGCACAAACTCTAACGGAAACGGGACTAATCCACCCAATTATAGGATTTTCTAAACCCCATTGAAGGGGTGACAAAACCCGATAAGGAAGAGAAGGAAGTATGGAGAGAATAATTTAAGGAAATGTTGTCAGATAATAAAACAACAACAGAAAACGACCAAAACCAATACCACCTGCTAGAATCGAAAACGAAATGCATCAAACAAGTTAGAAGACGGAAACTACCAAACTAAAAACAACAAAAAAACAGAAGAAATACTGGAAGGCAACACAATAATAAGGAAAATTCAAAGGCAAAGGTAAAAACGGCTAGGCCATATATGGAGAAGACAAGAAAACGAAGCAATTAAACAGATAATGGGATGGAAACCATCAAGCAAAAGAAAAGTAGGAAGGCCCAGGCACACATGGTTGGAAGAGTAGAAGAGAACCTGAAGAACATTGGAATGAAAAGATTGAAAGAAGAAACAGAAGACAGAAAGAAATGGGAAGAAATCACGCACAAACTCTAATAAGGGAAACGAGACTAACCCACCGAAGTACAGCTATTTATATCTGTGTTATTGCTCTCATTTTGCTATCTTTGCTATCAAAGCTCTTTGCTCCTAATTGGCTGTTCATCTATGATATTGTGCAAAATTTGAAAGATTTTTCCAATCTTGCCTACTATCAATCTATCATTTTGTCTATTTCGTTTTACGTAACAAGAAAATTGCTCATCTAACGCCCTTCACTTGAAACTGCTGCAGATATATCTGTGTTATTGCTCTCATTTTGCTATGTTCCTATTTGGCTGTTCATCTATGATGTTGTGCAAAATTTGAAAGATTTTTCCAATCTTGCCTACTATCAATCTTTTATTTTGTCTATTTCGTTTTACGTAACAAGAAAATTGCTCATCTAACGCCTTTCACTTTAAACTGCTGCAGATATTTATATCTGTGTTATTGCTCCCATTTTGCTGTGTTCCTATTTGGCTGTTCATCTATGATGTTGTGCAAAATTTGACAGTTTTTCCAATCTTGCCTACTATTAATCTATTATTTTGTCTATTTTGTTTTACGTAACAAGAAAATTGCTCATCTAACGCCCTTCACTTTAAACTACTGCAGATATTTAATCTGTGTTATTGCTCTCATTTTGCTATCTTCCTATTTGGCTGTTCATCTATGATGTTCCATCTCCGATAGGAGATGGAACTTTAAGACGAAGAATGAGAAAAGAGGTGAGTGTGGTGATGGACTGATCGAGTTTTTAGTGAGACAGATGTTTAATTTGTTTCAATAGGTTCCCTTTTGTGCATTTTGTTTCGGTGGTGTTCAATCTTCGCTGTTTTTAGTGTGACAGATGTTTTAACAATTAACAAGAAAAAAATGTTGATGATACCCAACCTGCGATAGAAGATGGAACTTTAAGAAGAAAAATGAGAAAAGAGGCGAGTGTGATGATATAGTGTTATGTGTATAGCGATTATGAGTATTACTGTCAATGTTTTATTTGTTTCAATAGTTTAGTGTTCAAAATTTGACAGATTTTTCCAATCTTGCCTTCTATCAATCTATTATTTTGTCTATTACGTTTTACGTAACAAGAACATTGCTCATCTAACGCCAGTCACATTAAACTGCTGCAACAGCTAAGTTGTGCAAATTTTAGTTTTCTTTCTTTCGTCCTTCTAGGACGTTTTCTAATCTCCCCTTTATCTATTTCTTGTTTAATTTTGTGGCGAGGAGGGGAAATGAGGTCCTTTTTTCAATTATGTGCTTTTATTGGAACAACGTGCAAGCGTTTTAAGGATAGCAAGTGATGGTGATATTATGTGTATTTAATAATTTGATCTGCCATTTAATTTCATTAAATTTAAATTTCTGTTGCATAACAGATTTAATGCGATTAGGTATGGGAGAGTCGCAGTCGTCCTTCGGCTCTCCCCATCCTCTCTCCTCTCCTCCGCGGGCTTTCAGCTCCGCCAGTTGTAAATTGAAAAATTTCCCTAACAGCGTAGAGGAGGGACGCAGGCAACAAGGGTAATCTCAATGATTACATGTTACATTGTGTCGCTTTGATCATGAAGACCGTGTTTTTTACGCGGGGGAGTTGTCATTGTTTCCGCCGGAGGATGGGGGGCCGAGGTGGCGGGCCGGGGGCGGCGGCGGATTCGCGCTGATCATCTCGCTCGGCGGGATTGTTTCAGTGATTTAGAAACGGCTTCATTTATAAGTACACACGGCGCTGAATTGGATCCGGACTAATCCCCCGATCGGCCCCATGGGGGCGGCGGCCCCCGTCGATTTACGGCCGTTACCTTGATTAATTGCGTGGCCGACTGCGGATTCGGAGATTTATGCGTGGGCCACGTTATAAATAATTAGCGCCCATTATTTAGCGCGATCTATCAGTTGCACTTTTGATAATTGGTCAATTTCTCCGCCTGCTAAGCAATTTGCCATTCATTATAAGTAGTTTAATTTTATAATTCCAAATCTATTATTAAATATCCCACGAGTACGCAAAACCTTCGAGATATGAAAGCGAACAAAAAAAAATCTGTTGTTGTCCACATGATTTTATCTGTGTCTAACTTTATTAAATAATAAACAATTACATTAGTCAACTTGCACTTCCGAATGACCATTTTCAATCCAAAACAAGTTTTGTTGCTATCAAATATCTACAAAAATTCCTTCTAATTTTTGAGCAGTCGTGGGTATAAAATGCGCGACACATACATAGAAACATGCACACATGCCTTTCAAAATTTTCAGGAAATTTGAAAAAAATTAGAACAGTTATTAACTTATAGAACAGTTTACTCACCAGACTGACCTTTGCATATAAACTCTAAATTTTGTAATTCATCTCAGGAGCTTCTTATTTTCATTGGTCTCGCCGTTGGTGCTTCTTTAAATCGCGTTTAACAGTTGCGGTTAGACATACGCGCGTAGAGTAGTACGCCAGACGGTGTCTTCGGTTTGGCCCCCGGGTAATCGGTTCGTGGTTTTACAGCCTGGACATACGGGGTACGGCAGTGACACCACCTTGGGCGGCGAGTTAGACACGAGCCCCAATTTTCATAATTACATCCGATTAATTACCAGCAACGAGAACAATTTATAAAATGACGCGCAATTATCAACGGCCTGGAGTGGCTCTCGTCCTCCCCCACGCCAGACACGTGTGGAATTATCTCGTTAGTTAGCTGACGTTAATTATCCCGCAACGGAACGCGTAATCCTCGTGGTCGTTCCCAAGGGATGGACCACCATTTCTGATTTCCTGAACTCAATCAACAGAATTTGTTGCAGCTTAACTTTCTATACACTGGCAAACTTAAGAATAGTTATCTGACTAGTTAAGATACCCACAAGAGAGTGGACAGGAAATTTTTACCATCATTGTGCCTAAGTCAAATATACAGAATTTCATAAGCACACACCAATTACTCCACAAGGCTAAGTATAACATCAGAAATAATATAAGATACCCTACAAGGATAAATACACTCACAAAAAACGGGTCATTGGGTCGTTGTTTGCAAAAAAATTTTGTTTTTAATTTTAATGTTGGTATAGTCCTCAGAATGAAAGTTGTAGTGTTTTACAATCAAAGAGACCATCAGGATATAGAAAAAAACAACATATGATACTTATCAGTTTATTTAATAAGCGAAAATAACATTTAAAGGTCTGCGTTCTTCACTACCTATTGCTCATTCGGCATTATGCATAGAGGATCAAGGTGGCTACTGGGGTTTGACTTGTTTGTTTTCGATTAACTGTCATTTTCATTATTAATCTCTGTTAAGTTTATTTTGCAGAAATGCATTTTCTTTCGTGTATACGTACATTATCGTTTTCGCTTATTAAGGTTCATTAAATAAATAATAAGTACCATATGTTGCTTCTTTCTACATCCTGACGGTCTCTTTGATTGTAAAACACTAAAAATATTTATTCTGAAGGAATATACCAACATTACAATTTAAAAAAAATGGTTCTTTTGCAAACACGTTTTTTTGCATCTAAGTGTATAATATCAGAAATAATATAGGATTATGTTAATTTTTGCATTAATTCTTGCTGAATCCCAAGTATTAAATTATATATTTTTACATGAATTCGCCCGTTGGGGGATTATAAGTAATTTATTTATTTTTCTTGCACGGCGACATGAAAGACAGCAGTCATAAGGGCAGCCCCATTCACGGCCCAAACTTTATCAAAGCTTTACCTTAATTAATGAGTTTATAGGGATAGCGGTGACCGGTGTAGCTTAATGGGCAACTGCTATTTGGTGCAAGCCTGAAAGTAAATTATTATACAGGGTGAACAACACTTAAACAAATCTGGAGCTTAATTATAAGAAAAAATTACTTCAAACAGTCATTTGAAGCTTTAAGCAAAGTATCATATTATTCATAATCGTAATTTGTCAATACTGTGTAATTAATTAAATATTTCTACTATTAAATACACAGGCCTACTTTTTTTTTTCATGAACAAGCGTTTCAAGTTTAATACGTCTACTATAGTAAATGGGGTGTGATGATCATAGTCATTACTAGCTTTAAGCAAAATATCATATTATTCATAATCATAATTAGTCAATACTGTGTAATTAATTAAATATTTCTACTATTAAATACACAGGCCTACATTTTTTTTTCATGAACAAGTGTTTCAAGTTTAATACGTGTACTACAATAAATGGGGTGTGCTGATCACGAATCTGTGCTTAGTTTTTTTCCAGCACGACAGGTTTTCAGGAAAAGTGTGTTTGAAATTATTCATAGAAACTGCCAAAAATATTGAGAAAATATTTATTAAAACTATATTGAATAGAAAATTACACTGCAAAATTGAGCAGTTCATTAAGAAAACAATGCAGTATAATCTACGTTAGACAATCGTTTTTTTTTTTTAACAAAATCGTCCTCTTTTTCCCAAAAACTGCGTTTTGTAGTTTTCTTTTTGTGGATTTTTGTGAGTCCCTCTTCAAGGTTCAGCAGTAATCAGCCATCATTCTAATATCCCATCTTCCTTGGTAACGTCTCTCCATCTCCTTTATGTCTTGATAGAACCTCTTTCCCTGTTCCTCGCTGACAGCTCCAAGATTTTCGTGAAAAGACTCAACGTGGGAATTCAGAAAATGAAGTTTGACGCTCATATTGCATCCCAGTTTTTTTTATAATTTTCGACCATGTTGGCTACAACTTCTTTATAGTTTGGAGACTTGTTGTTTCCAAGGAAACCGTTTATGACTTCTACCAAAGAACCCCATGCTTCAGATTCATCCTGGGTCATTGTATTCAGGAACAATCTGTCCGATTTTAAGGTTCGAATTTGAGGGCCTACAAAAATTTCTTCTTTAAGTTTAGCTTCGGAAAGTGCAGGAAATTTGTCGCACAGGTGTTTTAAGCAGTCACCTTGTTTATTTAAAGCTTTGACAAACTGCTTCATCAATCCTAACTTTGTGTGAAGAGGAGGCAAAAGAACTAATTTTGGGTCAACTAATGCATCACGCATTAGTCCCGGTACAAGTCTTTTTCTTAGTAGCCATTCTTTCTTAACGTAATGTAAATTTCGTGCTCGACTGTCGCACTCGCACAAACAACATGGATACTTTGTGAATCCAGACTGCTGATCCAAAAGCATGGATATTATTTTGAGGTCTCCACAGAGTTGCTAACAATATTCGCTATACTTTATTGTTGTTAGCAACAGCTCAAGATTCTCGTACGTTTCTTTGAGATTCGCGGAGTGAGCAACAGGCACCGAGGTATAAGTTTTGCATTGTGCAACAAGACACCCTTCAGACTTCTCCTAGAAGAATCAATAAATAACCTCCATAGAATCGTAATTGTCAGCTCCCAGTTTCATGACTACTTCAGGAATATTATTACAATGCACCAGTGAACCCTCTTGAGAGAAATATTCCGCGAACTCTTTTTCACGATGCCTATACCACGAAAATGTGGTTCCTGGAGCCAACAGATTTTTGTCTTTCAGTCGTGATCCTAAGATTTGTGCAGCATCCTTCGGTAGGCCCAAGTCTCTCACTAAGTCATTTAGTTCAGCTTGGATAAACTGTTGGGGTTGGTCTATATCAGGATTGAATTCGTCTTCATCGGTTTTTTTCGTTTCAACTTTCATCAGATGATTGCTGTTGGATGGTGTGAAGAAAAGGTGGAGGAATGGGAATTCCTGGTCCATGAGGTACAGGTCGTTTAGCAGACGGTAAATTAGGGTACTGAATAGTATGTTTATTTTTCGAATTGAAACCCTTGACATGGGAGCAAAAGTAACAGTCGTCTCCATGGTTTTTTTGTTCCCTCCATACCATAGGAATTCCAAAGGGTAAAGAGCTACGTGTACCTTTTGTCCATTTTCTCAGTAGCTCGACACACTGAAAGCACACTTTGTGTGGAGCCCGAGGTTTGTCCTGATCACCAAGCTTTGCACCGAAGTAAGCGTGATAAGCTTTCTTGATAAATTCTGTTGTGTTTCGTTGATGCTTTGCTATCGTTAAATCACCACACACGTAACAAAATATATCAGGACTGTTTTTGCACTTTCTCGATGACATTATGACGCACTAAACACTCAGAAAACAAAACACAACTCGATGCTACAAACAATTGACGCTAACTAACTATTTCGTAAACAACTGCCGATGCCATCAAGTTGACCTTGACAGATGCGAAAATGAAACAGTGTTGTCATTGAAATGAAATAAACATAGTATTATACTAAAATATGTTTATCGATGTATCAAGTATTTTAAAGAAATAATTTTAATGCATTTTAGGAAATATCATAAAGGTACCTCTTTGCTCTAGTACAAAATATCTCACAAGGTTTTTTTAATTTTGTGAAAAATCTTGACGTTAGCTAAGGACACTTATCAAATTCAAAACAACAAAAATCATGTTGGCCTGTGATATTTATGCCACTTCTTACAGAAAATGGCATAAATATGTATTCAAAATGAAGTCAAATTAAATACACTAAAATTTCAGCATTAAAAATGGCAACATTAATGAATAAATTTAGTAATAATAATAATACACACAAATGATAAGTACAATTATTATTTGTTTTTCATTTCGAGTCTAGGCAGTTTTTTGATTTGATTTGAGGTGTCTTGACGTGATGGGCTCAAACCAAATTCACATTCAGAATCAACGTACCCGTATTAGCTAAGGGCACTTATCAAATTCAAAACACCAAAAATCATGTCGGCTTGTGATATTAATAGTTAAATATTATATTGATAAAAATCGAAAATAATGAGTTTTTAGGGCATAACTTGAAAGCAAAAGACGATAGCCAATTTTTATTTTCACCATTGAGTTTGTCTTGAAAAAAGAGATCGAGGATACGCCATCCGATTTTCTCTATCTCTTCTAGTTACCGAGATACCCTATAGATACCATCCTGTACATAAATATGGTTATAATAATTACCTACAATGGGCTTAAATATTAATTGTTTAATTATAATTGCTAACCGATTAATGTTAATGAGCACAATATTAATTATATTTCCGCCCGTTTCCATTCTTGATCTGGTAATTACGTTATACTCGTAGGGGCCTTTGGGTGCCTGCCGTGGCGAGATCAATTTAAAATCACCATTTCGAATTCCCATCCTACCGAGCCGGCTCCGGGCGCAGAAGTGCTGACTCAGGCGTTATAGAAGAGAAACAACTAATATCGTAAAAACATTAATCTATCTGACTTCAAACATTTCGATGGTTTGACATGTCCGAAACACCACCGTCCTGCTGAATCATAGTCTAATGACGGCCGCTGCACCGACAAAGACTTTTAACACCCGACCGTACCGAAGATCACGCGCAGAGGCCCTCTCCGGAGGAAAAAAGAAACGCCAACTTCTTATCGCGCCTCGCCTCCTCGGCGCAGGGAATGTGACGGCTGGAAGGTTCGACGTTTGGAGTTTACACATGTCTTCCTTTCTGAAGGAGTCGTTCGTGTTAATTTCACGGGGCGTGCAACGTGCGTGGCAGGATCTACGTCGCATCCAGATGTGGCCATTGGATAATTGGCCGCGACAATTACTAGAAGACACAATTGCAGTTGGTTCACGTGCCCGGCCCGAGGACCTGCTTGATTAAGTCTATTTCTAAAGAATAAAACAGCCTAGCAAATGAACAGACGTATAAAATATATACAAGTGCCACGTCCATAATTGCTAAAATGCTAAATATAGGATAATTGCTAATTGCTAAATAATTGATAATTAATTATTTTATTGAAAGTACAAAACGATCAATAAATTTTGTCTTTCAATGTCATAGCTTGTAATTCAACATAATATTTTGGCATCTAGGAAATGCGTATATGTTTAATTTCTGTGACCATGGATGGCAATAGAAACTTTTGACTCGCTTCGCTCGCTATTTTGCATGCCCTAATCACCCGTTCTGATTGGCATATCGTCCATCGTAAAAATCCTTGTCGTCTAAATTAGCAATTTCTGAAAAAGCTTGGGGCTGGTTTCAGTAATGTGAGTGTCAGCACCATTTCACCATAATAGTCCTTCAGAGAGCCAATACTTATGGGAAACCTCTTCGTCCCAGACTCCACGATCCGTCAGGACGAGCATCACGAAAAAAGCCCCGATGCCACAGGACGATACACGAAGGTACCGTTTCCCGTTTCGGTCCGCCGCCCCACGGACGATTGCATCACGGCCGTCCATTGTCCATCCTCGGGGCCGCTCTTGCACCTTTGAAGCCCCGTCTCGTGTAATCAATTTACGGTTAATGTTTTAATAATCGTACGGGCACGTCACGACCGCGTCAGCAGGTTCGGGCACGCTCTGGAGACGCCCTCCGCCGTCCGCCGCCGCATTCGGAGAACTAATTAATTACTGTGATTAATCAGAAAACTTCCTCGTAATTAGAAAGTTTCTTGGCGAAATTAAAATGGCGGCCGTAACTTTTAAACTGGAGACGTGGGGGTGTTCACTTCGTAAACACTGCGGACGGGGCGAAAAAGTTTCCCCTGGCCGCTGGAGTTCGCACCGCGCCGGTGGAGAGCGGGGAGTGGGGGCGTGAATTTGCAAATAAACGCCATATTTTCACGAATATTTACGGGAGGGTTGTTTAAAATTTAATTGGATTAAATTATTTAACTGGAAAGAGGGTTGATCAGAATTACAAATTGACAATTATTAGTACCAAAAATTGCACTTCCACAACATGCAAATTAATTGGTGAACACAAATCAAAATCAAAATTTTGCTATTTGTTATTTGTATTTGAAAAAATAATACTTTCTCCTTCAAACATATTATTTTTCTTGTAATATTCAAAACGTACGAGTGAGAAGAAGCGCGGAAATAGGAAGCGACCACCACCTATTAGTAGTAGATTTAATCAAGAAGGCATCGCAAGCAAAGAGGGACAATAGAATAAGAAGCAAACCCGAACAAGAAAAAATCAAAGGATATAGCCTCCAAGACCGAGACGTACAAGAAAAGCACAGGGAAATACTTAGCAGAGAATTTAGTAAAGAAACAGAGACCGCAGACAACCTAGATGAAAAATGGCAGAAATTTAAAAACATTGTACTGAAGGCAGCAACAGAGGCATGCGGCACCACCAAATTCGGATACAAGAAAAAACACACCACCTGGTGGACAGACGAAGTCAAGTATGAGATAAAAGGGAAAAAGAAGAGGAGGAATGAATACTTGGAAACAAAGACGGCGGAGAAATACAGCGGGTACAAGGCACAAAGAAAAAAGGCCAAAGAAACAGTAGACGGAACGAAGAGGAAAAGCTGGGATGATTTCCGGAGGAAAATGGAGGAGAATAAAAGGAACAACCAAAACCTGTTTTACAAAGTATTAAAAAGTGTCAGGAACGAAAAGACGAACTCGTTGCAGCTATTAAGAAATATAGAAGAGGAAATTTTAGTAAAAGAAGAGGATGTCTTGGAAAGATGGAAATAACATTTCCAAGACCTATTAGTGGAAAGGGATATAGGAGAAAACCAGGAAAATCTGACACAGACAAAAGGCAGCTACAACAAAACCGAAGACAGTGAATTAGAAGATGGGGAAAATATTACTGAACAGGAAGTGAGAGATGCTATACGGAGAACAAAAACAGGGAAAGCTGCGGGACACGATCAAATTACAGCAGAAATGAACAAAAATCTAGACGACATCGGGTTCGAAAAATTGCATCAAATAGTTAGGATCATGTATAAGGGAAAAAGATACCCAAGGATTGGGAGTATGGCATAATTATACCAGTATACTAAGGTGGAGATAGAAGGAACTGTAACAACTATAGGGGTATAACCTTATTTTCGATACCGGGAAAAATATACGAAACTATACTTGAAGGAAGACTTAAAGAAAAGGTGGAGAAGGAATTGGAGGAGAACCAAAGTGGATTTAGGAGAGGGAGGAGTACTCAGGATCATATTTACGTATTTACGTCACGTATTTACCATACGGCAAATTATAGAAAAACACAGAGCACGCAATAAGGAAGTATTAATGTGTTACATAGATTTGGAGAAAGCATTTGATAGAGTAAATAGGAAAATAATTTGGAAGACCTTGCAAAAATTGGGAATAGGAGAAGAATTAAAAGAAGCTTTAAGGAGTATCTACCATAAGAATCAAAACTATGTGAGAACAAAAAACATGACATCGGAAATATTTACCACTAACGAGGGCGTTAGACAGGGGGGACACTAAGCCCACTGCTTTTCATAACAGCACTGGATGAAGTTATCAAAAAATCAGTACCTGAGATGAAGAAACTTTGTGTCGGATACAAAAACATGATAGTGAGCGTTAACATATGCGCGTTTGCAGACGACATGGCGATATTTGCAGAGAATGAAAGGGATCTACAACACAATATAAATATTCTGGAGAAACAACTAGCCCCCTTTAACCTAAAAGTTAATGAAAAGAAAACGAAAGTGACGAGAATTGTAAAAGAGGAGAGGGAAAGACATTTAAAAATAAAAATCGAAGGCAAAGAAACTGAGCAAGCATCGCAATACAAGTACCAAGGAGCGATTGTAGAAGAGAGCGGTAGTATGGAAGGTGATATTAATAATAGAGTAACAGCAGCCTCGAAAGTGTTCCACAGCCTAAGAACCAAGTTCCTAAACAACAAGAAAGTATCCAAGAAAACTAAAATAGTGGTGTTTGACGCAATATACATTCCAACACTCACATATGGAAGTGAAACGTGGGTCACAAATAAAAGACAAGAGAGCAGACTACAAGCAACCGATTTAGTATCATTCCATTTGATATGCCATTGCTTGCTCCAGTTGTTTATTTTATTAATTGAGGTTTGCAGATTTACTGCTGCTTCTTCATGATTTTTGCCTACGGCCAATATAGCAGTGTGGTCGGCAAAAGTGGCTGTTGTATTATGGTCTAATGCAGGTATATCGCTGGTACATTGCCATTTGAGAATATACAACGAAACATACGAAAACAAAATTAGGTGTAAAAATCACATCAGTTAGTTACCATCTATGGTATAACAATGGTATACAATAATAACCTATTGTTCTCCAAGAAAGTCAAGTTTCAAAAATTTTATTTTGTCAAAACAGTGACCAGTTGGCCAGTATTGAAATTGGAAGCTCCTATGGCTTTTGTTTGAAATCCACCTACAGAACCAAATGTAGTTTAATGTACAATAGATTTCACGTTTTTTGCAAGTATTTCAAAAACTATTCGGTTTATGGAAATACATGAGTATTTTAAATATGCAACAATTTTGTTTGTAGATTTCTTTCAAAATTTAACTTCTTGTAGATGTCTCTACAGAATTTAACTGAATAGTATTATTCAAGCTTATGTGAAAAATTAGGAGGTGTCAGTAAATTTTTGATAGTAGGATCGGTCCAGCAGGGAGGTATGGTGTATTTGAAACTATTGTTACGCACTTATTTTCGAACGAATTTCAAAATTAATTGTTTTCATACATTACTGGTACATTGCCATTTGAAAATACACAACGAAACATAAGAAGAAAAAAATTATGTGTAAAAATCACATCAGTTAGTTACCATCTATGGTGTACATGGTATATGGTATATATACAACAGCTATGAATAAGATTGAAGTGTTTGAAATGAGACTTTACCGAAGAATACTAAATATCCCTTAAACAGCACGAATTTCCAATGAAGAAGTGCTTCGGCGAGTAGGTAAAGATGGCGAACTTCTGACCACAATTAAAAAAAAAGAAAAGTTGCATACCTGGGACATATCATGCGAAACCAGAAGTATGATATCCTTCAACTCATTATAGAAGGCAAGATGGAAGGAAAACGTGGAGTAGGAAGGAAGAAGATGTCGTATCTCAGAAACATAAGGCAATGGACTGGACTAAATACTATCGGTAGTTTGGTTCATACCCTCAGAAACCATCAAGAAATGCACCACATTGAACATCCATTAATGGACAAATGCACCAAAAGAAGAAGTTACCATCTGAGTGCTTGTTCTTAGTGAGTCCCCTTATCTGTCACAATCGGGGGTTAATAATATAGACATATGTTCATAACATAAAAGATGATTTAAGCGCTGATTTGATTTGATTTCATTTTTATGCCTAGAAAGCAGACTGGACTAAATACTATCGGTAGTTTGGTTCATACCCTCAGAAACCGTCAAAAAATGCACCACATTGTCGCAAACATGCAATAATGGACAAATGCACCAAAAGAAGAAGTTACGATCTGAGTGCTTGTTCTTATTGAGTCCCCTTATCTGTCACCATCGGGGTGTTAATAATATAGACATATGTGCAGTCTTGCTCACATAAATCTAGTACAAACAATTTGACAATGCTATATAAATTTGCTATTGTAACCTAATTTATTGTACTAGATTTATGTGAGCATGACTGTACATAACATAAAAGATGATTTTAGTGCTGCTTTGATTTGATTTAATTTTCATGCCGAAAAGGTGGCTTCCTCTGCTGTAAAAGTGTCAGAAAGGCGCCGATTGCAGCGCCATCTACAATGATTAAAAACAAAAATTTCTATTTAAATATTCATAGTTTTTGTCATAAACTCCGAATCTGCAATAAAAAATAGGGGTTTCTTTTTAATATTTCAAAATTACTCCCCGCCCCCTCAAAAGGGGTGGTGGGGGTGATCTAATTTTAGTACGAGTAAATGCCATCACTCAATTATATTAATTTTCATTGGGAACATTTTTTCGTACGATGCTCATTCACCGAGATATTTCCATGTCTTCATTTAAATTCACCACCAGGTATAGTATCCGTCGAGAGCTGACAATGACTCATCGCTCTGTGTTGCATGAATTCAACATACGTTTCATATTTCATTTCACTTTATTACAATTACCTTAAGCATGCGAACGAGCATAGAAAAAGCATTGTCATATCTCGTCTGGATTAACTATAGCTTGTTCCTGATACAAATATAGGAAGTACCAAGAAAGTTTAGGAATAATAAAACACTTGATTGACGTTTCACAGTATGTGTTTTATTATTCCTATACTAATATGTTTCACCAAGTGGTAACTACTCACACATACAATTTAACCAAGAAAGTTACCTATGGTTGTATATAATGTATATTGATGTCTTGCACAAAGTAGAGGTAGATCAAGTTAAATGGTTTCAGGCGAGCGTTAAAGTTAGTAAAGTGTAAAGGTGCGAGAGAAGCGAGTGAAAAACCAAAAATTTCGACCGCCACGGAAATGTGAGTAATTTTGTCTCGTTTCTTTGGGGATCTCACACGAATATGCCTGTAAAAGTTTTCACAAGCTGACGGATTTTCATTCACTTCGGTCGCACTTCACATACTGCTACCCGATACAAAATGTTTTGATTTTACTTAGAATATCATGGACTGCTCATCGATAACCGTTCTGCTCATTTTGATGACATAGTAAACGATTTTATCACTTTTAGATAGTTTTTACAAGTATGAATTGCTATGAAAGCATTTTTTTTATAAATAACAATCAGTTTTCTTAATTTGTATTTAAGTCTCTCGTGTAACACTTTGTCAAAAGCTTGCGCCACATCAAGAAAGATAGTAGAGCTAACCTTTCTTTCTTCCAATGATTTTTCAATTACGTCTGTTATTCTATGGACTTAATCTACAGTTGAATGAGATTCTCTGAAACCAAATTGATGTTCTGGTATAATGTTTTTGCCTTCGATAATTGGTTTTATTCTTTTAAGAAGTAGTTTTACAAACAGTTTTTAATTACAGGTAATAACGAGATTGGTGTGTAAGAAGAAACTTCATTTGGTGGTTTTCCAGGTTTAGGAATCATTATCACTTCTGCTACTTTCCATATCTTAGGTACATATTTTAATCTTAAAGATGCATTAATAAGATATGTATATGATAGGAAGTCTAAATATTGCCCTGTTTTGATAGCATGTCTAGGCGGACAGTAAACTGCAGAGACATTGAATGTTTTGGTTTTAACATTTACAGAAGCAGCTTGAAATTCATCTGTTTTATATCCCGTCTCTTGGTTATGTTCAATTGTTTCCTTGATTATGATAGTACTACCACCTCTGGCTGTATTTCCAGGACGCATGGTCTGATATACCTTATATCCTTTGAATTTGATGAATGACTCTCTTGTAAAATGAGTCTCGGAAATAAGACATTTGTTAATGTTTTCTGTATCTAGGATTGCTTGCAATTCTCGTTGGTGTTGCAACAGTCCATTGGCATTCCATTCCATAATCGTAATGTTACTTGACATTGCGGTTTTTGGGAATAGCTCCTTTAGTGCTATGTTCAAGTCTGCTTATACGTTCATCCTTTATTGTTAATTTCCCCATATTTTGCTGAATACAGTTTTGAATGAAAGCGTTTTGATCTTGCTTTTGGGTTTTATTTTTATTATTATGTTCGGACTTGTTAATGACTGTTTATCTGTATGACTTTTTCTCTGTACTTATGCTGGCTACAGGCATTTGTTGGCTATTTCATGTTTGTGCAGAATTTGAATTAAGTCCATTTATATCGTACTACTCATAAATCTAAAGGCTCCTATCCTCAGGCTGAATTCCTCACCGCACTCGTTCCTCACCAACAATCCCAACAAAAAAAAGTTACCTAATAGTAAATAAATAACTGCATATTTTATAATGTTGATGCCATTAAATATGTAATGTGTGTTCTTATTCGTTACAAGAACGATCGGTATCTGCGGTGCCTCATAACAAATCGTGCCATGTGCTTAACTCCGGACAACTGACAGCAACAACATAACCGGCCATCTGAAGGAGAGATACGCTCAAGGAGCTGGTTGTCGTGTTACGTGGTGGAATATCAGTGACCACATTTGTCAGAGCAGCGGGGTGCTGCTACTGACTTCTTGTACTCCGACTGTCTCGTGGAAACACGTGTACGTGTGTCCTGCCATGCCTGTCCCGACCTCGAGGGTCAATATACCGCCGGGAAGGCAGGAATCCCGAGCCGAGCGCAATACTCAAAAAAAAAAAAAAAAATTATACAAATTCGTGAACGGGCGACTGTGTGAACCGCACCTGTAATTGTGGATTCGTGGCGGAGTGCGTAATTGTAACACTCACGAATATTTGAAATACTGGATACGAAATATGAATTGTTAAATATTGTAGTTGTTGAAATTAAAAAAAAATGTTTTGGTGCATATGATGATCTATTTAACAATTTGTTTGTCGACTGCTCGAATAAATATTTAAATCTGTTCAAATGTTGCCAGCATTAATTTATCAATTTTTTTTGTACGTTTATACGTACAGTATAAATTATACGTATTATACGTATACGTTGTACGGAAAATTTAGTTTCGGTTGGCATTGCAGTTGCAGAAGAATCGTCTTGCCGTTTTAATGCATACGCAATGGGAAACCCAAACAATTATTTTCGAGGACCAATATTAAAAAATACCTACGATAGATCGCACCCAAGTAAACTGGCCCTGACTATAATTGACTGCCACGATTACGAGAACGTAGCCCGGATATTTGCCTCCCACACAATGATTTTTCCCATCTTTTATCGACTAATATACATATATCGCCTCCTCTTATCAACCATTATATTTTGGTGTATCTAGAGGACAATAGTTAACATGCATTATTAACATGAATTTAATAATAGGGTATATTATTAGGTCTTCTACTCATCTGAATAAATCATCATGGCACGTGATAGAGGTATATACAGAGTTTTCCGATTGCTTTTCACCATGTATCAATTGTGTTTCACTTTATCTCAAATACTTTTCCCTCTTGGCAACACTTGTCAATATTGTATCAAATGTATTCCCCATATGTCAAATTGTTTTCACTATTTATCAAATGCTTTTCCCTGATCTAATATTTAATCCATTTCGATCAAAGGGAAACGCATTTGAAAAATAGTGAAAACAATTTGACATATCGTCGGCTTAATGTTACAAGGTTGTATGTGAAAATTTGTAAATTTGGGAATAAGGATTTTAAATAAGTTTGCTACATCAAAAAATGATAAATTTGGCACTGTCAATAGATATGTTGTTATCACAGGTTCCTAATCATCCAATTTTAATCTTCCAACAAGTTGAAAGGTTCCGCTTTGAAAATATATAGCCCTGCAAAGCTATACAACTAAAAATTTAAAAAAAAATACATACAACCTTGTAACACCAAGCCGACGATATGGAAAATACATTTGAAACAATATTGACAAGTGTTGACAAAAGGGAAAAGCATTTGAGGTAAAATGAAACACAACTAATACATTATGAAAAGCAATCGGAAAACTCTGTAAGTAAGATCTAAAAAAAAACTCTCCAGGAAAATATTTTGCAAAAAATAATGTATACAGCATTTATAAATTCATCAGCTTCAAAAAAGTGTCAATGATTATTCTAAAACTGAAGTTGATTTTGTTATAGGCCATTAGAATACTGCATATTTTAGAATTGAAATCGTCTCTGAATCAAATTGGCGATAAGCAAACAACATCCGATGTTGTCGGTAAATATTTCATAAACAAACCAAGAAAGTTCCAAAAGATCTCGAAATTTCTTAAATACAAAACAAAAGCCATATTTTTACAAATTTTATAAAAATTTACAAGATTTACATACCTACCAAACCATGAAAATGCAACAAATGTTTTAGATTATTATCATAAAAAAAATAATGTCGCTCTCTATAATTCATCAAATATCATCATAAAACTAATAATAATAATAATCTCACTCCTTTTTATGATGACACACAAAAATAAAAAAATTCTCAGAAATTATGTAAATTCATTAAAAAATCTAAATTATACTCAACATGTTTAAGATAGGAACAATATTTTAGATTATTATCATAAAAAAATCAATGTCACTCTAATTTATACTACTTAAGTACTAATTTATACTACACTACACTAATTTATATAATCCATGAAATATCATCAAAAAACTAATAATAATAATAATAATCTCACTACTTTTTATGATGATGTACACACAAAAATAAATATTTTCTCAGAAATTATGTAAATTCGTTGAAATGTTTAAGATAGGAACAGTCATGCTCACATAAATCTAGTACAAACAAATTGACATTGCTATATATAATTGCTACTGTAACCTAATTTCTTGTACTAGATTTATGTGAGCATGACTGTACATATAAAGTTCTGGTCTTGTTAAAATTGCATCAAAATTATTTAAATTTGTACGACAATTCCATTCATATTTCATGAAAAAGAAACGAAACGAAACATGATACGAAACTTGACCAAAGATGTTAAAATTTTCCAAATATACCAGAATTAACTGAATTAAATTACACAAAATGTATATTAAAAATCATAAGAATTCAATAAAGAACTAGATATTCTTAAAATTGTATGAAATATTTTTCAACTTGCATGACGATTTCACAAAAATTACTTGCAAAAGCGAGGACAAAATGAACGAAAATTGAACAGACGGTATCAGAATTTTCCATGTACACAACAAAACTACGATTTTTATAACTGCATGAAATAAAAATAAAGAAAATTTACATGAAAAATTATGAAAACTAAACCAATATTTTAGATTATTACTAAAACTACACATACTAAAACTACAAGTTTTAGTAACAAGTTAACATTTAACAGTTAACAGTTAACAAACCATGAAAATGCAACAAATGTTTTAGATTTTTATCATAAAAAAATCAATGTCGCTCTCTATAATTCATCAAATATCATCAAAAAACTAATAATAATAATAATCTCACTACTTTTTATGATGTACACACAAAAAAAATATTTTCTCAGAAATTATGTACATTCGTTAAAAATTCTAAATTATACTCAACATATTTAAGACAGGTACATATAAAATTCTGGTCTTGTTAAAATTGCATCAAAATTATTTAAATTTGTATGACAATTCCATTCATATTTTATGAAAAAGAAACGAAACGAAACTAACATGATACGAAACGTGACCAAAGACGTTAAAATTTTCCAAATACACCATAATCTACTGAATTAAATTCCACAAGATGTATATAAAAAATCATAAGAATTCAATTAAAATTAGATATTTTTAAAATTGTAAGAAATATTTTTAACTAGCATGACGATTTCACAAAAATTACTTGCTAAAGCGTGGACAAAATCAACAAAAATTGAACGGAAGGTATCAGAATTTTCCTAATACACAACAAAACTACGATTTTTATAACTGCATGAAATAAAAATAAAGAAAATTTACATGAAAAATTATGAAAATTGAACCAATATTTTAGATTATTACTAAAACTACAAGTTTTAGTAACAAGTTAGTAATCCTAAAAATATATAAATATACCAAATTTACATAAAAAATTATGAAAATTGAACCAATATTTTAGATTATTACTAAAACTACAAGTTTTAGTAACGATTTCACAAAAAATAGAATTGCATACAGAGTGAGCGAATTTGGCGCGTATTTTTTCGTTGTTTGAATTAGGCGCACAGTAAAAGTAGGGGTTTGTACGTGTTACGATTGCCCACGACAGCGTGGCGTCGTATTTGTTTAACAAATAACTACGATAGGTCGCGCCTAAATTAATCTGGTCCTAACTATAGTTGACTTCCGCGTAACAGAACACCATCCAATTAAAGACCTTGGTGCAAAAACCGGTCAAGTCACAATTTTTAAATTTTTGGGAAATCAATAGAAACTTGTCTATTGTAAATTCTACATTGTAACATAGTTGTAAAATCAGTGCAAGATGTTTTTTGCTTGTAGATATGAGTGGTGTGGATGTCTCGGGTATACAAAAAAAAGCAAATTTAGGAAATTTGCACCAATGTATAATTTTTTTCAAAAAAAAATAATTAAATACACATTTTATTTATTAAAAACGTTACTTCATAAATGAAGAATTAGATTCATATTGTTCCTATGTATTAGTATTTATGTATTATATCCTAGTATTTTTTTCTTCATTATGCTCCTCGTTAGCAGTTATCTAATATCTTCTTGTAATTCCATTGATCTGCTGCAGGTACGAGGTACAAAGTGTTTATGTTGATTGTTCCTGGAACTTGTTTCTGAATAATTCTGAAAGTTTCTTCGGAACATCAAGAAACCTCCAGAAACTCTTAACTCTTAACTTTTAGTTTTAACTAAAATGTGAAATGAAGATAATTTAGATCATATCTAAAGCTACGTCCACACCGAAAGCAACATATAGGAACATGTTGATTGTTCCTGGAACTTGTTTCTGAATATTTCTGAAAGTGTCTTCTGATAAAAAAAAGGTACCTTACTATGCAGGCGTTGAAATAAAAAAAAATCATCATTTTTCAATGTAATCTCCTACTAATTCAACATATTTTTTACATCTTGAAATTAATGAAAATAAACCGTAAAAAAATGTTTTCTCTTGTTCTGCGAAAAAATCTTCAACTTCCCAAATTAACTCTTCGTCGTTGGCAAATCTTTGTCCCCTTAACTTTTTTTTTAATTTGCTGAACAGATAATAGCCACGAGGCGCTAAGTCAGGGCTATAGGGAGGGTCATTTAATTCTTGAAACTTAAAATCCTTCAGAGCATCTTGGACAATACCAAAGAAATACAATCATTTTTATTCATACCAAACTAATAAATACAAACTCTGGCAAAAAGAAACAAAAGTTCTTTTAAAAGGTACAATTAACAAAGGCTTATTATTTAATCTCTTGAAACATGTTATAACGATTAAGTAATTATATTAAACTAAAATATTTTCTTGCCTTTGCCAGAGCAAAGTCACTGATGACATCATTAAATAATAAACTGCTTAGTTTGTGACTTTCTATGCAGTAGATACTCAGGGAACATAATTTATCTTGAGTCATTGTTGTTCTAAATTAATTTTTTATCCTCTTCAGCTGCGAAAAAGATCTTTCTCCAGAGCAATTTGCAACCATCATACTAAGAAACAATCTCAAAATTGCTTCTACATTAGGGAATACTGATTGGACAAGATCGTTAAATATTACCCTATACAGATCCTGATGTGTCAGACTATCATGTTCTGCTGAATCGTAGACTTGACTATGTCTAACATATTGATGAAAATGCTTGACTTCTCCTACAAGATTCATGTTCACATCTTCAGGATATGTTTGCCATAAAGTACTAACTCCTTCATGAATCTCTTCTTCTGTAGGTTCTAATTTTGTTAAGAATGAAAACTTTTTTGCAGCATCATTGTATACTGATGCCCTCTGTGCCAGACTTTACTCTAATGCATCAATCACAGGTATAAATGTTTTGATTCTGAACTTTTCTTTTGGGTCAAGGTTCTTTAAAGCATCATCTTCATTATCGTTGATATGCCTTCTTCTATACCTGCTTTTATTGTAATCAACATCAGACAATTTTGCCTTTGCTTTTTCTTCAAAATAATGGAACATATTCCTGGAACGTTTGACAAAATCCGAAAGTCATGCATACAATTTCCTACATACATATAGACTAATTTGGAGGTCTTGCAGTGATTGACTAGTCTTGTGAAATTCGCCCAGTAAATAACTCCACAAATATAACATTAATATAAATTCAAATTTCTCCATTTTATTCAAAATGGTTAGGCCTTGATTTCTTGTTTCGCCTTTCTCTGTAGTATCAATATGCAGCTGATGCAGTGCAGAAATTATTCTATCATAAGTATCAAGTATTGCACTTGTGGCCATTAAATGTGCTTCCCATCTAGTCTTTGACAAATATTTCGGAACTTTTGAATCATCTTTAAAGAATGGCAACAGTACTGCCCATCTATGTGTAGGTGAAGAAAATAAATTATATATTTCTTGGACAATATAACATTAGCATACATTAAAACTGCTCCACTTTCTCTGATTTTTGCACCCTTTGATCGGAAACCCTTAGAAACCCCTATTTCAATTAAAAAAAAGTCGATTTGACCCAAAATTGAACTTCACCGGTTTTTGCACCAAGGTCTTCAATTGCATCAACATGGTAACTTTTCGAGAAATTTAAACGGATGACAGTATTTCTGGATCGCACGGTGTATTGCACTACTGCTAGTAAATTGTAGGTAAGCTGCTAATGGGTACAAAAATAATTTTGCATAAAATACTGCTGGATATTTGTCATAGGTTTGGATGATCACAGTGGTGATTACAATCATCAACCCGCTTTCCAATGTTATTTTTAATTTAAAAAAAGTCTGTGCGGTGTTATTTCTGTATGAATTTCCAGCAGTAATTAACTCTGCTCGTGATCATTTCCACCGTCATGACGTCCATCCAGTTTATACTGCGGTGCATAAAATCTATCGATTGGCGAGTCGCCCCGCGACTTATGGAATATCCATCACCTTCGGTGCTCCACCATTAAATCTCTTCAGTAACAAATGTCGCACATTTAAGTATCGCTGTTTGCTAATAGCTACTTATGTTTTACAGCCGCTAACGGCCGTAAATATCCGGCGATGACTCGTCCATTAAATTAGGACCCGATTTATGGCCGAACGGTCTGCATTAGGGGAAAATTAATATCGACAAAACACACGGGGCCTTCTTCGGACCTGGAGGTCACCGCTAAGCGCTCGATACTTTCGTCCGGAGTTTGCGACATTGGCGGCGTTCATGATTTAGTGCGCAGTATTTTGCAAGTATTCCCATTTGTCACGGAGCCGAAAAGTTGACTCGTACCCTCGTCCTCGGAATTTTTAATTGTGAACGTGGACAAGGTAAATTATTATGTCCAGTTTTTAATATAAACGATGCATTTTTACATGATTTTGAAATTAGTTGATAAGTTAGCTTCATCACTTCTTTTTCTAAATGATAATCTTTAGAAATGAAAATTTTCGCTGTCGACTATCCTAATATCACGAGTTTCTTCTGCAGCTCCTTGCTACTTTTTCAAATTGATCATGCGACATCCTCCTTCTAATCCTTATTGCTCGTCAGCATATTTTTTTGTTTTCTGTAACTTATTTTATAGCATTCGACATTCTGCTCTTCCTTCTTTTCTGCTTAAGCCTAAATTATCATGATACTTTTGCTGTGCCTCTTAACTTGCTTTGTACAAACGGCCGTAGGGGAATTTCAAAATTGAATGCAATTCTGAGGTAATTTGCAAAATTGACTCTAGCTTTGATGTAATGATACCTTACCAACGTACATGCTGATTCTGATCGGCACCTTCTTAAGATATTGTAATACACTTAACTGAGTTGTAACAAAACGTGAGTGGTAGTCGATTCGAATTGCTTGCAGAAAAACAACGACAGCGTCGTGCACGAAGAGACAATTTAATGTTTTCGGTTGTTGCGCCCCAATGTTAAACACATTCCGGGAATGTAATTACAATCAGTTCACAGTTGCTACCGTAGACCAGCACACGGTGCAAAAATATAATTGTGAGTTAATAGACGTAACCCACAATTTCACTGTATCACGACTTTCCAAACAATCGAAACATTTCCCACCGAAAATCCGCCCCGGCAAGTAATTCCTATCATTACGCCTTACGAGTTTTACTTAAAACTAAAAACGCTTTTAGATAACCCGCATATGGTATCTTTGAACCCACATATTACGGGTCCTGGTGTGTTGATGATGCACATTTCTCCGTGCGTTTCTGGAAACGCATTCAACGCACGACCACCAAATAACAATAATGAAATGAAAGAGTTCGAGAAAGGCTAACAATTTCGGGCGAGTATTGGTAATAAAGTGCTCGGGTGTTGGGCTAATCATTGTTATACTGCCATTTTAATGGACGGGATGCATTATTTCTTTGATACACGCGATACCCTTACCATGGGGCATCTCCCTGAGGCAGCCACCTTTTGCAGAAGTGCAGTTTTTTTATTTATAACTTTGTTAAGGGGATTATGCTTTCCGGCCGCCTCGCACACAATAAAACTAAAATTCCACACACAGCCAATGCATCAACGTTTTGATCGAGCCAATAAATTACCCTAATAGCATTATTAAATCCCACGCATTGTTTGTGCAAACGCCAAGAACACCACCTATCCGTAATATATCATTCCTCTTGTGTCCGCACTATAATTAAATAGCTACGAAATTTTAAACATCCTGTGTCAACAGGTCAAACGGGGCCCTCCTTTGAATTGCTACAGATGCAGTTTCTTCTTCGCGTTGCGTGCTGCAGGCATGGGAACCGCGGTGACAATATTCCCCCGGCATATGCATCGGAAATTCGAATTCCAAATTATAATCATCCCTTCAATATAATAACTCGTTTCAAACACGATGCCTTACGTGAATTTCTGACCTACTTACAACACACGTATTATTTCGCCTTCTCTATATTTTTCACCTTTGTTACAGGAGAAATTGTCAGGAGAGCGTAAGAACACGTTTTGATAACGAAATAATAGTGATCGATAAAATTATATGTGGGTATGGATGTGTGTATTTTCGTTAATTATTTCTACATTTCAGTAAAATAAATATGTAAAATTATATTATACAAAACAGAAGACACGGAAACACATACAGAAGGAAAGTGCAGAACAAGTACAAAAATAAATACACATAAATTAAAAGACGCAGTAAAGCAACAACAGTATCAAAAGAGTAGGGAACAAAAAATTTAAAGACTAAACAGAACACAATTAAAAGAAACCGAAGATATCTGGAAAGCTTTCGAACAGGTAATAGAAGAGGCAACAATGGAAACCTGTGGAATAACAAAAACCAATAGATACTCGAAGCGGACAAGCTGATGGACAGAAGAGATACAAAACGAAGTTAGAACCAAGAAGCTACTATGGAAAATAATATCTAGAAAAGAGAACAGCACACGACTATGGCAGATACAAAGAACAAATAGAGTCAAAAAGATAATAATAAAACAATCAAAAGAAACATCATGGGAAAAATTCGGAGAAAAAATGGAATGATGGCAGATGAAGTTTCGTTATACTGTTTCTAATTAGCAGGAGAATCCAATTCCGTACAGAATTTACATACAATGACTGTATTTTATTATCAAATGCAACAGGACGATTTTTATTGTCTGGCTTAATTGTTACAAGCCAATGAGCACGGTGCCTTTTATATTTCCAAATTTTAAAGACCCAGCACCTGGGCTGCATCCCGAAATTCAATTACTCACCTCGGAGAAGGAAGATACGAATCGGCTCTGATCATTTGTACCGCGTCAATGAAACATTCTGGCACAATTTCCGGTTGAGCTGCCCCCTCAGCCCCCCGCGGACCGCCGCGAGGCGACGTTTAATTTACGGGCTTATCAATCGCACACTAGAGAGAGAGAGGAAAACCACACGAGGAAAATAATAATAATTCCTGTAGGTTTGCGAGAGGTAGTCAGGTCAAAGGTGGCCTGCTATATAGTCCTTCGCGACGTCCACGTATTTCAGCCGTGTGTGGGTCGCAAATTGAAGGTTGTGTGGGCCACACCCCCTTGTTAAGCATTTTAATTACTTTGTTTATTAATTTTATATTTCAATTTTGTTTATTATACCCGCCTAGGCATATTTCACGGCCGCCCCGCGACGACGTATTATTATGCGTCCGTAAACACATATATTACTGTTCGCAAATATTCCATAATTTAGATTGCTAATTTGCGCGAGACCTAACATTGAAAAAAAAAACAATGGCAAACGGTGTTGTACAAAATTATCACAAAAGTACAAAATTCACAAAAAAAATTAATTAATCAACTGAAGATTACTCAATATACTAAATATATCTAAGTTCGACAAGTACTTGCATGTACAATGGTACAGGGTAATTCAAAAGAAATGTACAATTGGCGGTCCCGAGTGAAAAGTGATTTTTGAAAGTTGAAAGTTTTGCAATACATATTAGGCACTTAAGTAACATAAACGGACGTATATCATATATTACAATCATTTAACTTGAAACACTCAGCTCAGCAAAATTGAAAATCTGAAACAAGTCACGGACGGAAATAAATACCTAAATTGATTGATTTAGACTACTAAACTTCAAACGGTATCTCCGCATCGTAAATCAAATAAATACCTAAATTGATTGATTTAGACTACTAAACTTCAAATACGTTTAAACTTCCACAGCCGTGGAATTTCCAATTTCATTTACGAAATATAAAAAAAATTGTTACAATTTTCATATAAAAACAGCAGTTCTTCTTGGCATATAAGTGTACTGTATTCTCCAAAAAATCCTCTGTGGGAATTTCAAGTCCTTCTGTGCGTATCACTATACAATGCATTACTGTTCCTGGTAGCATACTATTTCGTGCCTTGCTCAGTATTCTGTTCATTGAACTGAACGAGCTTTCTACTGAGGCTGTTGTTACAGAAATGACAAGAAGGAATATCGTAAAGAAATAAACACATTCAATAAAAACATCATGTACATCAATATAATTACTTTTTCTAATATGTGCGTAGGTTTTAGATGACTTCAAAGTGTAGAGAAAAATATCCCATTAATAGAATTTGAATATTCACGTGGTCACGAATATAGCACTTACTTTAATGAAATATGTACTATTTTTTTACAAACAGATGCATGCATATAAAATATCAAGTTTAGGACGTGACTATTCGACCTAAAGAGGTGATATTGAAATCCATCTTTGCAGTTTTTTTTTTAATTAGCAAACACTTCATCGTATTTGACTATAATTTTTAGAATCTGATCAAAGATGGATCAATGAGTAATGTTATTCCAGCTTAATTTCACAGAGCTTTTGTAACTCATAATATCCCATGTCAGCTTCCAATACTTTTGACACAGGGCTTTCGTCCACTGTATATGTTTGGCTTTCTTCCATAGACTTGATAAAATAACTACAAGATTTTAGATCTGCACGTACAGCTTCTGCGTCGAGAATCGGAAAGTTATCACAAAACTGTCTGACTTCAGTTTCTTTTAAATTATATAATGACTGATAGGTCTCAAATTTACTTACAAATACCATAGTATCTATTGATTTTCCATTCAATTTCTATCATCAATTATATCTATATCTATAATTATATTTATCTTCAATTTCTTTAATTACATTTTCGCAGTATTTCTTCATACTTGCAAATGTTTTCCTAGGATCTTTCTGACTTCAGTTTCGTTTAAATTATATAATGACTGATAGGTCTCAAATTTACTTCCAAATACCACAGTATTATTGATTTGCCATTCAATTTCCATCTTCAATTATATCCATATCTATAATTATATCTATCTTCAATTTCTTTAATTATATTTTCGCAGTATTTCTTCATAGTTGCAAATGTTTTCCTTGGATCTTCATCATCAATCAGGTACCCTTCAGATCTAATGTCCATTATCATACATCAAACATTTTTTTGCAAATCACTACAATTGCATTCACACTGCTTTGCAATATCTTTTAAATGCAACTTTGAAGTAATAATCAATGAGATGACTGTCACTAAACTGAAATCCTTTCTTTGCAAAGCATTGCTGAGGTAAGAAAGTGCACTGAGTATTTCATTCATCAGATGGCAGGTGAGCATAAAGCTTGTATTTCTTATTTCTAATCAGAGATAGGTCTTAAATTTACTTGCAAATACCACAGTATCTATTGATTTGTCATAAAATCTAGCTTCAATTTCTTTAATTACATTTTCGCAGTATTTCTTCATAGTTGCAAATGTTTTCCTTGGATTTTCATCATCAATCAGGTACCCTTCAGATCTAATGTCCATTATCTTGCATCAAACATTTCTTTTGCAAATCACTACAATTGCATTCACACTGCTTTGCAATATCTTTTAAATGCAACTTTGTAGTAGTAATCTAGGGATGACAGTAGTAGTACTGGCGGGCTGACGTGACACTTTCCAGATGCCAACGTATATTTTTGTTGCGGATTGCATATCCATCAGGAGAGACCATGATTCCCCTCGTATAATTGAGTTCTTCGTGCCCCCGAAGGATCTTAAGCTGAAGAAGTGTGTCAACAATGACCAGAAGATGAAGAAGTTGGGGGAGGTCAATGACCTTTAGGCCCAAGAAATGTGAGTCACCAAAAAATGACCAAACGGACTTTAAGCTGAAGAAGTATGTGTGTGTGTGTCACCAATGCCTAGAAGCTGAAGAAGTGTCATCAATGACCAGAAGGTCGTCGTCGAAGAGAAGTCTACTACAATGATCAATGAAGGTTGCATAAGAAGAAGTGTCGCCAATGATTAGAAGCTTTGCGCGTGATTAGTCGGTAAAAAACTTATAAGTCATTGACCTCCCCTAACTTCTTCACCTTCTGGTCATTGGTGACACACTTCTTCAGCTTATGTCCTTCGGGAGCACGAAGAACTCAATTATACGAGGGGAATCATGGTTTCTCCTGATGGACATGCCATCCGCAACAAAAATATACGGGGGCATCTGGAAAGTGTCACGTCAGCCCGCCAGTACTACTACTGATGACTGTCACGTAACTCAAATCCTTCCTTTGCAAAGCATTGCTGAGGTAAGAAAGTGCACTAAGTATTTCATTCATCAGATGGCAGGTAAAATACCTCCTGCCAATGATGCAAGGTCTGCTCCTTCTTTGTGAATGTGCTCACAAGCTATCAAAATTGATTTTATACTCCTAAATATATCGTTCACTATACTGTAGTGAGATAACAATCTCACTTCAATGAATTTTTCAATGAAAATGAATTTTCTGAAATGAAAATAGGATCACTGAATAGTGCTTCAATTTCATGCAAACTATTTTCCTTTTTGGCGATGTACTGAATAGCTTCTTATGTCCTTTACAATGTGAAATTTGACTATCTGGTTTCTATTTCTGCAGGAAGCTGCTGCCAGCGATAAGATATGCGCTCAACAGTGTATACAGGGTGTCTCAAAATTGACGCCCGTGCTTTGGGGATTTGATTCAGGGTGCTAAAAAAAAAATGAAAATTAAGAGTGGATAATGTTTCGTTTGTCCCTCGTTATAGAGGTATTGATGCAAAAGAAAAAAAAAATAACAATTTAACTTCAAACATTATTAAAAACTAATAATATTAAACAGCACCCCTGTAACAGATTATCATATTTTTTGTATTAGTGTTAAAAACTGCTTGAACTTTAAATGTGTATATTTGACTTGTGTAAAACTTTAGTGTTACTTAACACCAATAAATACTACTAACAAGATATTGTTCACATCCGTTAAACTAATAGTCAAATCTGACAGTCATGTCTTTAGATTTCACAAAATGAATATTTCAAAATCGTGTTTTGAGTAGTGGTCGTAGAAAAAAGTTATAGTTATTGTTCACATTTTTATGATTAACTCTATAATGGGGGACAAACGGAATTTTTTCCACCCATAATTTTCAATTTGTTTCAGCCCCCAGAATCAAATCCCAGAAGCACGGGCGTCAATTTTGGACACCCTGTATAATGAACATCTTTGTTTGCCTTTTCAGAATGTTTTCTTCTTACACCTCCAAGATTTCCAGCCATATTAGAAGCACCATCAAATCCAAACGCAATAATATTCTCATAATTTAAATCAAGATCAGTCAGCTCCTCGCCGATAACATCTGCAATAGTTTATGCTTTTCCATTCGGGTTTTTGTTATTTCCAAGAACTTTTTCGGGGACATTTTCTACAATTATGAACATTATACTAAGTTCAATTTCATTTCTTAAAGAAGTGCTTTCAGCTGCGAAAATAGAGAACTTGTAGTTTTTTTACGTTTTCTTCAACTCCTCTCTCAAACCTTCACCCATACATGCCAGTAGTTCAGATGCAGTGTCCGTGCTGCTGTAATTCGATCTATCACTTTTCTCCAGATTTTCTCCATATTTTAAAATCGTTACTCAACTTATCAAGAAGGCTTTCAACCAGTTTTGCATATTTAGTTGTATGGGCTACTTCTTCCTATATCAAAAAGTACAAGCCCCGCAGAAGTGTTTTTAAACATTTTCTGTTTAGATTCCTTTCATTTTCACTCTGTTGAACTATTTGGGCATGTATGGATTTTTTCAAAGCTTGTCTTCAGAGTGTTTCCATTTGGACACTTACCGTGTGAGCTGACGAATGTTCATGTTTTTGTAACTTGCCTTTTTCCCAAAGCATTTTTAAATTATGTAAATGAAACGGTTATGAATACCCTGTTAGTCTTTTGCAATACTTTTGCATCACTTTTCATTAAATTTCGGCATAGTCTACAAAGTGCACCTCCACTTTCTTCGCTATATTCCAGCCAAGTATACTTCTGTTCGAAGCGTTTATTGTAGTTGCGCTCTTGTTTTTCGGATGATTTAACATTTTTAAATTCTGTAGGTTGAATTGTTGATGACACAAGCAATTCATCTCTTGGCTTTTTACTAGCATCTACGCTGTGAGGCCAAAATAATGGTCAAATGTCCTTTTCATTTTAATATTCTGGAAAAAAAATCGCGTGTTTGTTTCTAACATAAAAAAAAGATCATAGGGTGATTCTTAAATTTATGGGTTATGGGCGATGGAATTTCTCCGGGGGCCGATAAATTCTTTCTGGGAGGGGTGGGGGGAGATATGCCTGAAATCCCTCCCGAAGATATGCCTGAAATAAACACTGTTTGTTAGTTAGATCTGCTTCGCGCAGAACTACAAAATTAAACTTATTTTGTCATAGAATCTTTCTCGTCTTTCGCTCGCAGGTTCAGTGAGTATTCTGTAAGTCTGTAAACGTAAATTGATAAACATGTTATTCCTGAAGCTGCGAAGCCTGAAGATAAATACTTCCATACATCTCTCCAAAATTGATGGCCCATTCTTTCTCATAAGGCAAGTGTTAACAACCAGCACACACGTCGCACTCTAATTATTCACAGAGACGGTGAGCGGAGCACAATGTCCAAATGAATATGAAACGTGTCGTCTTATAGAGACACAACAATCGTCGCCAGCGCTGGAATAAAACTTCATTCATGAATCGGGCCCTGAATAGGTGAGCTGGTATTGAATGAACACGAATGGCGGGTTAAAGGGGGCGGGGGGGCATTTGATTTGTATCCCGCGGCCTCCACGTACGACTAGGCGTCGTGCACTGGAAGAAGCTGTGCTCCAAAGGGGTGGATGTCGCAGGTGTGCCGCGTGGGCGTGCGATGCTACCGGGAGATAGGCTCGGGTTTCACATTTCCATATTCCATGTGTCGGCCATTGTGGGGGCTTTAGATGCGGTGATTGCCGCCTTTTCCCGGCGGGTGGTTTTCGGTTTCATGGTGGCCGAAAAAAATCGATAGATTAATTCCGAAAATCGAAGAGCAGCAACAATCTCTCAAACGATACAGCCAGCACTCAAGGGAAATAAATCGTAACTTAATCAAAACAGCCATCCAAGCAAGAAGCAGTCGATACCAGGAGTTACCAGTACCCAATGAGTAGGTACAATCAAAAAATCTGATGTGACAACCATATGGCTTCGTCATACTAATTTACAGCACTACTATTTGTATGAATATGTATGTAGAGATTGAAAATGACTGTATAATAACATCAAAGTTTAATATTTTGGTAAGCTCCGATTCTATGGTCAGAATTGCCACATCCTTCAGGTGTTCTTCGGTCATTGAAGACTAGGGCTTGTATATTTTTTTATTCTTTTCAATTCGAAAAATGATCTTTTCGCTGAACAGTTGGACGCAGGCATCGTCAACTATGGTCTTACAAAGTATTATGTCTACAACTTTGGTCCAGTTGTATTACCGTGGATCACCCTTGACCATGGTTCAGTTACCTAGGATACAATTGTTAATACAATGGTATCCTTGGAAACAGAACCACGATCCACAATCATACAATTGGGCCTAATTCAATTGGGCATTAATTTATACATGCACGTGCATGTATCTCAAACTTCACGTGCACTTCTTACACAAACATGATTGATTTCGCAGCCGGGCCAAATTACCTCTCATCGTCCTCGCCGTACAAGAAGACGAAGAAGAGGAGACGTATACAAAAAAAAGGAGCACGTCCAAGAGCGGGGACACGACACTATTTTTAATTACAATGACCGCGGGGCGCATAGACACCCGTGGGGCGCTTGAAACGCGGCCGCCTCGCTCCCTGATCTCTCCTCGTCTCTTACACCTCGTTTCGCTATTTATTACTCCGGCACCTTAAACTTCAATCAATCAGGGATCGTCCATTTGTTACTTTAATATTCAAAAACCCGGCCACCATTAAAACAGATGGGGAATCGTTAACGAAATTTCACCCATCAATTATCGGAATGGAACCATCGAGAATTAGTCCCGTTTATTATTAATTTGTGATGGTAGTGGTGCGCTCTGTTTTTACGCTGAAAGTTTGGGGTTCACGTGTCGTGCGGCTGATGAGTGGAATGGTGAAGGAGTCATTATTCATTAAATGTAAAACCTGAAATTTCCAGGTGTTGTAAATTCCTAGGGGACTGTGGAAATCAGCTATAGCAGTAAATATGGGGCATTATAAAATTAATGAATGTTTAAACGATGATCATTCACGACGCGACGTCTAATTTAGATGAATAAAGGGAAAAGGTATAAGAATAATCGTGGCAAGTAGAATATGCGGAACCAGCAAGAAAGAAACAAACAAAAAACGAACAGCCTGGTGGTCAACTGAAGTAAGAGACCAGGTAAAAACAAAGAACAGGCATGGAAAAAATACCTCAACAACAAAGCAAGGGAGAAATACGAAGAATATAAAAACGCAAGAAACAAGGTAAAGCAGATAATACTCAAGTACAAACATAAACAATGGGAAGAATTTGGAGACAAACTCGAAAGAAATAGGACGAAAACCAAAAACTATTCTACAGCGTAATCAATTGGACAGGCAAGACAAAGAAGTAACAGAGAAGGTCATAAACGCAAAGTAAATTATCGTCAAATAATATAAATACATAAATAATATTGAAATTTTTGTTATTTTATTTATCGAATCAAAAGAAACACACAAGACAAAAAAGCAACAGAGAGGGTCATAAAAATAAAAAAAACGGAAAAGTACTGAAGGTAGAAAAAGAAATAGCAGAAAGATGGAAGGAATACTTTGAAGAACTATTTGGAACCACAGAAGATGAGGAGGAGGAGTACAAAGAGACAAATAGAACAGAAGCAGATAAGGAAGAGGGAGAAGATATAACAGAAGAAGAGGTGAAAACAGCAATAAAGGAACTGAAAAAAGCGGCAGGAACTGACAGAATCACCAGTGAAATGATCAAACATATGGGCACAAAGGGCAAGATAGGCTACAGGAAATAATAAGGAAAGCGTGGAAAACGGAGAAAACACCGAGCGACTGACAGACAGTACTCATACTACCGATATTTAAAAAAGGTAATAAGAAGGAATGTAAAAATTTCAGAGGAATGACCCTATTAAGCCCTCCACGTCCTATGCGAATGCCCGGCGGTAAGCGCCCTGAGGCAGAGGTACTTTGGAAACCCTTTCGTGGTACCAAAGACAGTCAGCAGCTTTACACCCAAAGTGATTCTGGACTTTTTTAAAGGAACAGGACTCATGAATGAAAGCTGAGTCCACAGGGGAAAGCACAAAAGGACTACACAGGCCAAAGTGCTGAGAGGCTTAAGGAAACCTACCCAGGAGAGATACAAAAAAACCCTATTAAACACAGCGATGAAAATATACGAAAAAAACATAGACAAAAGTTTAAGAAGAGTAATAGAGAAGACACTATAAGACCAACAGAGCGGATTTATGAGCGGAAGCTGCGTACAGGACCACATATTCACGCTAAAAGAAACATACGAAAAACGAGATGCAGACACAAAAATATACATATCGTTTCTAGATCTAGAGAAAGCATTCGATAAGGTACCAAGAGCTAAACTATAGCAAATACTGAAACAAAGGAAGGCAAACGACAAAATGATAAGGATAACAAAAATATATACGGAAACAACACCAACACAGTACCAGCAATATGCAACAACACACAATCAGAAACATTTAAAACAAAAAATGGACTAAGACAGGGAGGGAGTCTAAGTCCCACACTATTCATTACCTGCATGGACGACATAATAAAGAAAAGCACACCAGAGAGCAACAAGAAATGGATGTAGGCTACAAAAACATGGAAAAAATATGAATATTGGAAGCAGCATTTGCAGATGATGTAATAATAATAACAAGAACATCAAGACAGCTACAAAGAAGACTAAACTTATGGAACTGAGAACTAAAGGCAAAAGGAATGAAGATGAACATAAACAAAACAAAAGTAATGGTAGTAGGGAAACGGGAGCAGATACAAAAAGAAATTGAGGACAAAAAAACTTGAACAACCAGAGACATACAAATACCTGGGAGTAGAACTGAATGCAGACGGACATGAAGAGACGGAAATAAACAGCAGAATAAGAAAAACTCAAAAACTACACCAGGCAATCAAAAACAGAATCATAAACAAAAAAGAAATAAGTATAATAATAATAACAAGAACATCAAAACAGCTACAAAAAAGAGTAAACTTATGGAACACAGAACTAAAGACAAAGGAAATGAAGCTGAACATAAGCAAAACAAAAGTAATGGTAATAGGGAAACAGGAGCAGATACAAATAGAATATGTCAACAAAAAACTTAAAGAAGTAGAGACATACAAAAATCTGGGAGTAGAACTGAATGCAGACGGACATGAAGAGACGGAAATAAACAGCAGAATAAGAAAAACTTAAAAACTATACCAGGCAATCAAAAACAGAATCATAAACAAAAAAGAAATAAGTATAATAATAATAACAAGAACATCAAAACAGCTACAAAAAAAAGTAAACTTATGGAACACAGAACTAAAGGCAAAAGGAATAAAGATCAACATAAATGACAAAAGTAATGGTATTAAGGAAACAGGAGCAGATACAAATAGAATATGTCAACAAAAAACTTAAAGAAGTAGAGACATACAAAAATCTGGGAGTAGAACTGAATGCAGACGGAAATGAAGAGACTGAAATAAACAGCAGAATAAGAAAAACTCAGAAACTATGCCAGGCAATCAAAAACACAGTCATAAACAAAAAAAGAAATAAGTATAATAATAATAACAAGAACATCAAAACAGCTACAAAAAAAAGTAAACTTATGGAACACAGAACTAAAGGCAAAAGGAATAAAGATGAACATAAATGACATAAAAGTAATGGTAGTAGGCAAACAAGAGCAGATACAAATAGATATTGACAACAAAATACTTGAATAAGTAGAGACATACAAATACCTGTGAGTAGAACTAAATGCAGACGGAAATAAACAGCAGAAAAAGAAAAACTCAAAAACTATACCAGGCAATCAAAAACACAATCATAAACAAAAAAGAAGTAAAGAAGCAAGATAAAACTTACAAAAACATAGAACATAGGAATATCGGAAGAAGCATTTGCAGACGATGTAATAATAATAATAATAACAAGAACATCAAAACTGCTATAAGAAAGAGTAAACTTATGGAACACAGAACTAAAGACAAAAGTAATGAAGCTGAACATAAACAAAACAAAAGTAATGGTATTAGGGAAACAGGAACAGATACAAATAGAATTTGTCAACAAAAAACTTGAAGAAGTGGAGACATACAAAAACCTGGGAGTAGAACTGAATGCAGAAGGAAATGAAGAGACGGAAATAAACAGCAGAATAAGAAAAACTCAAAAACTATACCAGGCAATCAAAAACACAATCATAAACAAAAAAGAAGTAAAGAAGCAAGATAAGAGAGTACAAAACAATGTACCGACCAATACTAACATGGGGATGCGAAACGTGGAAGCTGGACAGAACGGGAAAAAATTAAATACAAGCAAGCGAAATAAATATACTAAAAAGAATCAAAGGAGTAACGAAAATAGACAAAATAAGAAGCACAAAAATAAGCGAAGAATTATAAATAGAGCCAATGCAACAATACATGGAAAAACGACAGCTCGGATGGTGGGGACATATGTAAGGTGACCAGATCCTAACGAACCAAAAGCGGGACAGCGGAAGGGGGGGGGGGGTGATGATTTTTAAATTAATTAACAAAGAACGCAAAACGCAAAATATACAGGGTGTCTCCCAAAAAACGCCGCGGACCAATAACTCCTTAACCCACTAACTATTTAACTATTTATTGCCCGATTTCAATAAAACAAAAACAAAATTAAATGTCTCCACATGTTCTACAAAGCGGCCCTAATTTTTTTTTTTTTGCAAAATCAACTTTCATTACAGCGATAGTCTGCTAGATTTTGCAAAAAAAAATAGGGCCTATTTGTAGACATGTGGAGCCATTTCGTTTTATTGAAAGCGGCCAATAAACAAAGAAGTTATCGCTAGCGGCGTTTTTTTAGCAGACACCCTGTATAATATTATATTAAAAAAAAAAATTAATAACATGAAATATAATGTCATATTTACAAATATAATAAATACGAGCATGTTTTTAAAGTACTGTTTTGTATTTTGGCCGCTGCAGCGCTGCTACCAAATACAAATATCGGTGAAATATATAAGCTGATAACTTCAAAATAGCGAATAAAAGATCACCCCGAAAAAAAACTAATCTTTCTAAAGTCGGGACATTTTTGAAACGTCGCGGGACGCGGGACAAATTTCTAAAAATCGGGACGTCTGGTCACCTTAGACATATGCAAAGAATGGACATCCAGAGAATAGTGAAAAAAGTGTGGGAAAGCAAAGCCAAACCAAAACAAAAGGTAAGGAAGACCGAGAAGACATGGGATGACAGAATCAATAATAGAAGAAAGAGGGAAAGAAGCGAAAGAACTAGCGAAGGACAGGACTAAATGGAAGAACTTCATGAGCGAAAAACAGTAACAGAAGAAGAAAAGGAGAAAAGAAAACAACACACTTAACCATTGTGGTAGAAGGTGGACTGATATATATATATATATATATATACAAATATATAATATATTATGAGTAATTGAAAATCTCATTTAGAAGTTGTTAGATCTCAAATTGAATTTGTTTCAATTCAATTTGTATTTGATTATTTCCAATTTGTAATTGATTGTTTCCAATTTGAAATTAATTGGTCTCATTTTGAACTTGAAACGGTATAGAAAAAAGTGTGAGAAAGCAAAGCCAAACAAAAACAAAAGGTAAGGAAGACCGAGAAAGACATAGGATGACAGAATGAAAACAATATGATTTGGTCAACTAGTTTTTGAATTAAGTGCAAATAAAGTGCAAAAGTGTTCAATTAATTAAAGTCAAATAACATGTTAAAGCAAATGTTGGAAATGATTTCCTTTTTTTCTAAACAAAAGTATAGTCTGCTTTCAAAATTCACGCGAACTTTCTAAAAGGTTTGTCTAGTAATAGCTCAACATTATTGTGCTATTATTTCTCGTAATTGTTCAATAGTATCTGGTTGCGTTTTATAAAGTACAGACTTTAAGTGACCCACATAAAAAGTACCTAGAGGTGTTAGATCTGATGATCGAAGAGGATATTTGATAGGCTCTTTTCTTACAATCCACTGATTTTCGGAAAAATTTCGTTACCTGTACACCTGACGTGTGCAAGGAAATATGTTTTCGAGCTAGAATTCTTGAAGTATGAACTTCTTTCGTATCATTGTGCGTCTGTATCTCACCGTACGCTAAACTAATTATTCCATATGAGATGCTGCTTCTGGGCCAAGATTGTGTAGTATTTAAGACGACCAGGAAAACTTCTTGCTTGACACTCTTCTAGAATGTGTTGCACTTGGCAAGTAGAATAAATTGCTTAACTGGTCTTATATTATCTATATATCATGTCATGGATTGAGATTTGGAACTCTGTAGATCACAGCGAATGGGCCGCATTAGGCTCCTTTACCAAAGCTAAAGCACGTCACAATTTCTGCATACATGCGACTATTCTTGGTGGTTGCTTAAAGCAAGAATGGCACTTGGAGGGGTCTACCTAATAATATTCATTCCATCAGCTCCAAAATACCATTAGCACGTGATCAGCCGTATCATCTTCTATAGATCACATGTATTACCTGTGAACTTTCTGTAAGTCTGATCATATTCATTATATTATAAAAAATAATCATAGTTTTTTTTGTATGTAATATCATGTTTTGATCTTTTTTTATATAACTGAAAAAGGATGCAGTAGTAATTTAGTCTTTAAAATCCAGCCACATCCGCAAATCCCAATTTATCAATTAAAATGACGCAAATGGCCCTAAGAGGGCTAAGAGGCCACAATTTGCCCCTTCCGTCCGCTATAAATAACAGTGCATCCAGGGTCCCGAACCGTATAAAAAATAAATAACACGGTTGCTTCTTGCGGTGGCGGTGGATGGGGCCGACAAAGGGCAAAAAGAGCACGTGAAGCTGGCCGGCACACGCACTCTTCCACGGCGATTGTCTCTGCCCATTTACGAGGAGTTATTAGTGCGAGGCTGGGGAGATCCGTGGACCGCGGGCAGGGCGTTAAGGTGTCGGCATTCAATAATATTCAATTAGGCGGGCAACCCTGTAATCAGGCGCTAGCCCTGAGCGGGCCCCGGCTCGTACAAACACGAAGGGGTCCGTTGCACAAACACGATTACACGGTCATCATTTTAATGGGGGCGCTCGTTTTGGAGCATCCTTACGCAATTTTGAGATATGCATGCGAAGAATTGGCAGGAATGCGAATGGTATGCGCACAACTCGTTTGGCCAGATTCCTGCAATTAAAAGGACTAATGGCCTTGCGAAGTAAAACAAGCCTGAAGCCCTTTTTTGCTGAAAATTGCAATTTTTCAAGTATTGGGTGAGTAGTGTGAGAGGTGGAAAGGCAGACCGCTCAAAATATTACCCTCATTCAGCACTACTTTCCCACGGGAATACTTGGCTTCGCATTAAAGCGTTGTTCACACCATTTATGGGAATTTTTATCCTTAAAATGAGGCCTAAGGACTGTTGAAGTCTCAGCCCAAAACAGCGAATCATTCTAGAAGATCGTTAAATCCGAGGTGCATAGCAATGACCTCTCTAGCAATGAGCTGCAAGTTAAAAAATAACACTAGAAATAATTAAAACGTGCCAAGGGTTGGTGGCGCATGTTTGGGGTAGTCCCACAATCTAGGCACTAAAGAAGTTTTCTTCATGCGTTTCTGAGCCCAGACATGAGATTTGGTGCTGGCCTGATTATTAACAGAGCCATAATAATCCGTTTATACGTGAATTGTAATTAAATTCTGCAATGTAATATAAATGTATTTATAAATCCAAATAATCTTGACACGATAACTCGCCAGCGCAGATACAGGTGACTGAAGGCCACTGCATTCGGACATCGCTCCTCCCGAATTGTCCATGTGCTCAGTAGACTCAGTAGGGATTTTTCCAAGACTGGTCCGCGCTTTGGGTCTTCGAAACCATGGGGTGCAAAAGTGAACGGATTTCGATTAAACTTTTCATTTCTTTTCGTGGGCCTGTTCTGGACGTTCCGTGAAAATTATGTGAAAATCGCTTCACGTTTTAGCGGAAGATTGGTGCGCGACGATCTTCTGTAAGAGCGTCGATCATATTGTAGCCCTCCACGTCGACCCAAGTCCACACAAGTGATGCATTCTTATCACCTTCCCATGCCAGTCGTCCTTAATTGTGTACTTGGACGTTACGTTATTAACACGTAACCGTACAGGAGTCCTCAGGAGTTGGCAGGACCACGCACAGACGAAGCGCGACATGCGCCTGTAACAGGTAGGTGTTATATGCGAGGTGGTAGATGTTATTGTATTTTAACGCCACGATGAGTTAATGCTGAATAATACCCTTCAATGCGTTATTATCTATTATTGCTCTATGGGTGAATGCGAATCTGATAGCCATTTAATTGATTTGCAGGTGCAATGGTGTGCGTTGTGTAATACAACTTCTGTAACACAGTACCAACGAAAGATAAACTTCTAACAGTAAATGTGAATTTTATACCATATGAATGATAAAATATAATATATAATTAGAAATTATAATAATATATTATAATATATAGTATGTACTTTGAATATTTCTAGAATATCTTCAAACCAAAAAATGCGAAATTTCGAAAACTTACAAAGAAAACGTATAACCTAAAATAAAAATAGCTGAAATCTGAATAAAATCTTAATAAAAGGATACAAAAATGTTGACAATTCTGCCTATAAAAGTAAAAAAAAACGAATACTTACTTGTTTGTAGTTTAGTTTTCAGAAATCTCTCTCTGTGCATCCAAATCTGCAGGTTTTGATACTCGTTTTAAGTTAAAGTTCTTGAATTTGTACAATTTTTGATTTTTTTTAAACCTTTTAAAATAAAAAAATAACACTTGTTGAGATTCTTTATTAATAGGTACAGTCATGCTCACATAAATCTAGTACAGACAATTTAACATTGCTATATAACAATGCTATTGTAACCTAATTTCTTGTACTAGACTTATGTGAGCATGAGTGTACATCTTAACTTTCGAATTTAACTAATAAATTAGTAAATAAAAATAAATAATAATTTCCATTTTACTTTCAAAGTATAATTTTTTTCTTAATACTTACTTGAAAACAATCGTGGAAACTTTTATAACATATGAAAAACTTAATTACTATATTAATATCTTGAAATATAGTAAAATGTAATCAAAAAACAATTGAGATAGCAAATTACAGTAAACATAAATATTTTTAACTTAACATTCAGGCATAATAATTAATTATATTTTTATTCTAAAACCGTCAACAAATATCTTTAGATATATTATAAAATATAGTAGGTACTTTGAATATTTCTGGTATATATTAAAACCCAGAAATGCAAAATGTCGAAAACTTACAAAGAAAACTTGTAACCAAAAATAAAATAGCTGAAATCTGAATAAAATCTTAATCAAAGGATGCAAAAATGCTTACAATTCTGCATATAAATGTAAAAAAAAAAGGAATACTTGTTTGAAGGTTCGTTATCAAAAATCTCTCTTTGTGCATCCAAAACTGAAAGTTTTGATACTCGTTTTTATAGTATTATTAATATTTTCAAATCATTTAAGTATTAAAAAAAAACAATTGAATTTTATTTACCTCAATCTCAATGCAAACCTGAAAATGTGTTAATAAATGTCTTCACATATTTTAAGCACTTTGGTAATTCAAAATTATTTAGCTTTATTTGAGACATCTTAACAAAAAATTGCAGGAGTTTTACCATATTTAAAAATAATTAAAGACAATAATAATTGTCATGTTGAGAACTGCTGCTCTAGGTGATGAATTCGGCTCAGAAGAACCGACTGAATGTCCAGTCATGCTCGTATAAATCTAGTACAAACAAATTGACATTGCTATATAAAATTGCTATTGTAAAAGAATTTCTTGTACTAGATTTATGTGGGAGTGACGTCATGCTCATATAAATATAGTACACCCAAATTGACATTGATATATAAAATTGCTATTGCAACCTAATTTCTTGTATTAGATTTATGTGAACATGACTGTATAACCATCCAGACAAGAGCTGACAATGACTCATGCTTTTTCAAACAAAGAATTGTGTTTTCTATACTCGTTCGCATGCATATGTTAAATGTAATAAAGTGAAATGAAATATGAAATGTATGTCGAAGTTCGGAAATATGGTGCGATGAGTCATTGTCAGCTTTCAACGGGACTACTAATAGGTAAATTACTACATATAAACCTAGGAAATGTTACACACGTTACTTTATGATTGATAAAAAAACTCGAGGTCCATCACAATATGTACATTATTAATGTAATAACATATTTCAAATGTAAAAAAAAAATATTTTACCAAATCTTAATTCCCATGAGGAATTGTCCCCTTTCACCACCATTGTCTTCCAACCATTCAGGCGAAAATTTAATATCGCGACCGTATATTTTCGCGACATGGAAGCCACCTGGCGAATTTTTCGGCGATTAATAATTCCCCACCGCTAATTACCGGGGCTATTAGCCCCCCGCGCCCCCATCGTAATTATGTGCCCCTCCGCTAGGTGCCCCGAGTCGGCCAGCCGAGTAATTAAGCGCGATTAATTGGCTTCGTCCTAAGACCGAGCTGTGCGCCCCCTCGCTCCTCGATCTTTTACAGCTCATTTGCATTTCAGAATTGAGGAATCCATCTTCGGCGCGGTTTTTGTTTCAAGGCCTGCGGGGGCGGGGGCGGCCGGGGGTGGCGATTATTCAGGATTTGGAGATGCACAATCCGCCCTCGATAACTCATCATCACCCTTTCGCTCTCCGCTGGAAGGGGTGCAGAAATGAAAGCAGGGGGCGAGGAAATAAGTTTGATTTTTCGCAGAAGCACCATTAGGGTAGCTATATATTTTCTCATGGAAATGTGCAGAGGAGAAAATTGAAAATTGAAAAGTGTGCTTCCCTGAGTAGATAAAATAGTTTTGAAATAAATCTTTACTAGTAATTTTCACACGATTCACGGGCTCTGCGATTTTTTGTTTCTAAGTCAAGAATGTGATATCGTCTTCAAGAATACTTAAAGTTACTTTAAACATTTAATAAGAGGGAAATACATTACCTATAATATTACTGCGTAATTTTATACCTTAGCTTTAAGTACTTATAACAAATTATTAGAATATTTTATTGATTATAGGTCGTTTCCTTCTACTTCGTCATTCGTCGTTTTAGCATTCATCTTCTAAACAAATCCAAGTGATGATTTTCATTCAGGATTTTCTTTGTATCGCAATCAGAAATGCTGTGTTACAAGTTTGCACAATTTTGTTTGCTAAAAATTTATTTAATATCAAAGGTCGTCAAATACAGTACCGTCAATACAGTGACGGTCACAATACAGTGACCGTCAAAAAGTAGGCATCATATGGATTTTTATTTATTATTGTTTTTTTTTTTAACTTTTATTACGGCTTTAATTTGTGTTTGTCTTTATTAGCCCCTTGTTAGGGGCTACATCTAATAATTTGTAATCTATTGATTAGACTTAGGCCTACAAAAGACACCATGTACAAAAAAATGCGCCTTGCATTCTACTTTAGAGGTAACCTCATAACTTGAATACTATTGGTTCAACGTAAATTTTGTATAGATGATTACTTTTTGTGAACAATTTCATAATAAACATATTTTATAATAACGAAAATTTAAGTAAAACCAATATTTCACGAGATATTAGACATTCAATCTTCAATATTTATTTGCGAACACGATTTGGTAATGGACTTTTTACAATGTTTCTGATAGGTATACAAAGAAAATCCCGTTAAAATGGTTCTCGTAACTTACCCTAGATTTCGTGGGCAATAAACCTTCTGCAGACATCGATCGATCGACATACGTTCTGGATGAAGCGAAATTCGTAAAGGAAAGGGTGGTGGATCGTTCCTTGGCGATGGTATTTAGCCATAGCAGCAGAAATAGGCCGTCGTTAAATAAAACTTAATACATTTTTCAAAAATGCAGTAGGTTTCAGTTGCTTTGACAAATTACCACCAGTCAGTGTGGTGGAAATTATGTCTTCGTGGTTTACTTTTATCAACATCAGCTAATTTAACAGCTGCATGTAATTTAAGTGCATGGAACAGTTACACAACCTTACAAGACAAGCTTAATTGTCTACCTGTAGAGCAACACATTTGAAGCTAGAATTGCCTGGTTCCATGCTTTTGTAACTACTTACAAAATATTGTTATTACTCTACAAGCATATTGCTGGTAGAATAAACACTAGTTTTTTACTGAAAAGGAAGAAGTAAGGACTTAACTGAAAGGGGGAAAATCATTCTTTGCACTCAGCCAAGACCAACACTCTTAGACTGTTAATACACCAAATAGATTTTCGTCAGACTGCATTTTATTTTTGCTTTTGATAGGTCCCCCAAACATGTATAATTATTTAAAAAAATGCAATAGCTATAGTTACCCGTGTCATCCCACCGACAATTCATTTGAAACATAATAAATGTTGTCTCGATTAGGGTTGCAATAAATCATGATTTAAAAATAAATAATAAATCGCTGATTTTTGTAATAAGTCGTACAAATCATAGCTTTTCGTTTGTTTTATATTTCTGGTCACTTTTGCCAGTGTAGATGTGATTTATATCAATTGACTTTCATCTCGATTTAATTCTTACGATTTTGATTAATGAATTATTGATTTTACTTCATCACACTGCTTCTTGGTCACATTTTGTAATCGGAAAAAAAAATCAGGTTAAAAGGGATTTACATGACGTCATCCCCTGAACAAAAATTAATTTAAAAAAATTCTGTGTATCTTTACCGTGCAGACCAAAAATGGAAGAAAAAACATTTTACTTAAATTATCTACTTTAGAGCATGCTAACTGTATAGTAACATTATATTTTTAATTATTCACCTATTGGAATGCACTGTAAAAGCAATGAGTAATTTAAAATAAAATCAAATTTATTTTAAAAAATAATTTGAATTAAATCGCACCAACCCTGGCTCTCAATCGATTTTATTATTTAAAACCTAATCAGATTGAGAAAGTAAAAGTCCCAGATAAAGTAAACATTATCTTTCGTCGAATTATTATATTACAAAGTTGTGAATATCATTATAAATAGATTTTGCTTGTATTACAATATTTGAAAAATAAACTAACAGAGAGATATGTTTATGATCATGAAATATATTTTAGATAACTTTTATATTTTGAATAATAATGAATAAAAACAAGACATATTTCTATATACTTTATCATAACAACTATAAACACAAAATAAAAAAAGGTAGTATTGGAATCTTATTTTAGGTGATAATAAGGGAGTTGATTGTCCGGATCAATAGATATAATAAAAATCAACTAATATACAATGCCATTTTAATGTATGTAAATGCATATAAAACGATAAACTACATTATAAAAGTAATTTATTAACATTAACGACTCACATTCATATACAGTTACATATAGCAGGTGAATTGGATCTTACATTTCAACATTTTTCACAATGGCTTTCGGTTCTCAGATAAAACAAATACAGAACCAAAAGAAAATTGTACGAGCCTGGAAATTTTCATATCCCTGAAGCCGATATAAAAACAACTGACCCCCGCACTTGCACGGCAGATTTTAATAAATCCAGATACTACTCAGCGAATATCCACCATACTAGTGTCCATAAGAAATCACCTTTAATTACCCATTGGAGTTACTGGTACATTTAGCAACAAATTCTGTCCAGTGGGCAGGTATGCCACCTGCCTAGACCTCGACAGTTGGTAAGCAATATCTTCAGCGGCCTCGATTCTCCTAAGTTCGACCAAACCCTCACCGGCATCACCGAAAGCCTTCGCGAGCATTATAGCAGCCTGAGCATCACCCTCGGCTGAAACCACCGTCGCCTTCTTATTCTGCTCCGCCTTCTCCACCAAAAATCTGGCTTTTTCGGCGTCCTGCTGCGCCACCTGCTTCAGCTCAACTGCTTGGGTGAACTCCCTGCCGAACGTCAAATGTGTGATGGAGATGTCGTCGAGGATCACGCCGAACTGGGCCGCTCTCTCCGTAAGATCGTTGCTGACGCGCTGGGATACAAGGTCGCGCTGCGTTATAAGCTCGCCGGCGTCGAATTGCGCCACGACGGCCTTCAGCACTTCAGTAGTGATGGATGGCAGCACCCTCTCCTCGTAATCCTGGCCGAGGATGGTGTAAATCTTTGGCAACTGATCTGGTATCGGCCTAAATAAAATACGGAGGGTGATGTTCACGTTCTGCAAATCTGTAATTAGTAACAAAATAATTATAATAACAGATCCCTGATTAATAGCCTAAAAATAGTATATTGTTTTATTAGGAGTAGAAGTGACACTTTTTGTGGCGAGTCTGTAGGTATTGGCTGCCGAGCGGAGCGAGGCAGGCAACTACAGACGAGCCACAAAAAGTTACTTCTACTCCGAATAAAACATGTAATTTTTTCTTCAAACGTCGAAAATAGTTAAAAAGATAATGGAATTAATATTTTTAATTGTCCGAATACGTATAGTTTTAATTCCCAAAGAAGCATGCTATGCAGAGCGTTGCTATGGTTTTGTTTAATTCATTATTTGACATTAAAGTGTATAAAATGGACGAAGACATGTTTCAATGTACACCGCCAGATATTTTAGAATCGGCAAGGGCTGCAACAGAGAAATTATTGCCCACTAAGTCCAGTACCATCTATGAAGTGGCCTACAAAAAATTTATTAAGTGGTGCGCCGAGAAAAATGTAAGCAATTATAGTGAAAATGTTTTACTCGCATATTTTTCGGAAATGGCTAAGAAGAAAGTAAAAAGTTCCACTATGTGGTCTCAGTATTCCATGGTAAAATCGTTATTAAATATTAGAAATGGTGTAGATATTACCAAATATTTAAAACTACGTGCATATTTAAAAAAACAAAATGAGGGTTATACACCCAAAAAGGCAAGAGTGCTGACAAAGGAACAGTTCGACAAGTTCTTATCCGATGCTCCTAACGAGAAATACTTGGCGACAAAGGTGAGTTCTTAGAATAATAAACAAATACAAAATTAAACCCTAAATCGTATTTTCAGATTATTTTGATTTTTGGCATATCAGGGGCATGCCGTTGCGATGAACTCGTAAAAATGAACACGACAGATATTCAAGACTTGGGATCTTTGCTACACGTAAAAATACCAGATAGTAAGACATCAAAAGTAGAAAATATCTGTGGTAGCAGCAAAATGGTTGGCGACAGCGGTGCTGTAAGTGCTGCTGTTGCTGCCAGCGCAATCAGTTTTCAAGGGGCTAAAATATCAAATTGTACCTTTAATTTACATTTTAACAATAAATAAATTTGTGTTTTGTTTGAATTTTTTGTTTTGTTCATCATGTATGCGCACCATATGTATGTGCAATATTAAACCCGCCCTCGTAGGGCGTTCTTATTACAAATTATCCAATCATGTTGTCAAATTTACTTTTACTGCCTAGTCAGTAAAAGTGAAACTTTTACTGACTAGGAGACGAAGTAAAACTTTAAGATTGTGAATCGAGTCACTAAAGGTGTCACTTTTATGACGTTTGAAGAAAAAGATTATTATACCGTACTTTCAATATTTTACAGAACATAGTCGTCCCACACGTTAAGCATTGTTTGATTAAATAATACAAATTACAAATGTATTAGTAAATGTACGTAGCGCAGCAAGACGATACCGACTTCTTAACAGCTCTCTGTGAAAAACTATTTACTTCAAAATTATAGAGCTTTGATATTTCCATTGTTTGTCGTTTGTTGTTTTAAAAGAGCAAGCTTATATCTCGCCCTGATATCTGTCACCTGCTGTAGGTTTTACAAGATGGTACATTTCCTATGGAAGAACTACGTATTTAATTGCATTTTTGTTCGGCGCTGTACCAAAATCCTGTTCAGACATTTTTAAACGATTCTGAAAACGATGGGGATCCGCCCTACTTATACAGTAATAAGAGTCTGTCCTCACCTTTGCTGCCAGTAATTACTGGGACATTCCTAGGGCGGGACCTAACATCGAATATAATAGGCCTCTGCACCCATGGAATGAAGAAATGGGTGCCTTCTCCTGTAACTTGGCTTTTGATTCCAGTAAACCTGTCGAATATTACAGCTCTGTGTCCTCCGTCAACTGCAAATTATGACAATATGACAATTTAATTATTGCCCGCTGAGGAAACTTGGCAAGTGAAATCTATTACCATTGTACAAAGCAGAGTTAATGACTCCGCCGACTAGAGCGACACCTAGACCAAGCTGTCCGATTCTGTTAAATGCCTGGGCAGCAGCCATGATTTATCTAGAGAAAAAATAATATTAGCGCCAATACAATCAATTCACTAATAAGTTTACGAATGAATTTACTGATGACCAACGGGGGCACTCATTTATTATATAATTATGACACTGCACACAATACACATTGTGCATTTAAATCACAGCCAATTGGCATTCAGTGATTGGTATAGGGGTAGTATCACTGCGCTCTTCTAATTTTAAGATAACTTCTATGTAAGTTACCCATTGCGCAATTGCAGGTTAGTTTTTACAAGTGCCGAAAAAGGGAAACTTGTGAGACCTAAAAGGGACAATAAGATTTCTTTGTACTCACAAAATACCTAAGAAATGCAGTATTAAGCCGAAATCCCTGTTCAAACGAAGATCAAGGTGCAAACCGGCTTGTGAACACGAGCTTTATTAAAATCACAAGATGGTTTCTTGAGTGTTGCAGGTTGTACCAACCTAAATTACCTACTGTTTTCGGTTTTCGGCTGCAACGCTGATAGCAAAAATAATCTGTACGTCAGTTTCCACCGATTCTCATACAACCGATATAATATCTAATTACATGTACTCAATATAAATTTAAAATGCGTGTAAATGGAAAAACAGATACACCAATAAAACATCCAATACGACAGGGATTCTAGCAGGAGTCCCGAGATGTCGCTCTGTTTCTACATCAATACACGGGATTGGCACGTCTTATATAAGTGATCTATGGTCGTCGCGTCGCTAGCTTCACTCCATTCCTTTTTGCACCTCGCCTGCGTGCTGTCATTTTGCACTTGAATGGTGATTTCTATTGCATGTGTCATGTTAACTCATAAGTAACTCATAAGATATAAGTTGTCTGTGTGTTAACTTTACACGAGGTGTTTGCACAAGCTGCGTGTCAAAGTGCAGTAGTTGAATGCACAAGAAAAAGGCGGCGTGTAAACAGCACTGGGGTTGTTTGTTTTTAAGTAACTAATAATGTTATCGTTTTCAGTGCGCTGTTATAGATCTGCTTACTTCAAAACGTGTCCATTGCTGTGTTTTGGCAGAATACGAATTGCAGGCATCGAAGAACAGTATGATTCAACGCAGTCTCGACCGGAACAAAGGTAGGATTTTACCATTACTTAATTTCATTGCAACGTGACGCTTTTCACTGGGTTTATTTGTGCATTGTTTCAACAATAAATTGATATATTTGTTACGCTTTATGCATGCCAATATCCACCACAATGTCACGAAGCTGCGCTGAAGCTTCATCCGAGTGCTCAGGTAAAACATCACTGCTCGTAAAACTTCCGGGAAGCTGTAATCATGGCGAGATGCGATGATATTACCTAGAAAACAAGCGCTGTAGGTTAAGGCCACATTACATTATGCCTTTGCCTGCATGAATGCAGTAATTTTGCATTGAAATCGTGCCTTCTGTTGCATTATAACTTTACTCGAGGTGTTCTCGCGTGATGCGTTCAAGAAGCAGTAGTCGAATATGCAAGAAAAAGGCTGCGTGTAAACAGCGCTTAGGTTGTTTTTTCTCGAACTAATCGCGTTACCGTTTTCAGTGCGGTGTTATGAATCTGCTTCCTTCAAAACTTGCCCATTGCACTACGGTTAAAGATGCTTGTAGTCATCGAGGAGCAGTACAGTTCAGCGCAGTCTTAACCTACAGAAAGGTAGATTTTAAAGTTGTCAACGGGACGCTTTTTCACTGGGTTTATGTGTTCATTGTCTTGTCATTTAATAAATTTATTTACTGCACATTGTATATGCAAATTTAGTGATGACTATTGATAATTGTAACTCAATGATGCCAGTACTTATGCTTTAAGCAGTATGATCGTCATTGCACTTCTGTACTTGGAGACTTTGGACACGCTCATCCTGGAGTGACTCCCTGCGGGGTTTAACGTGTCCGAGTTCCTTGTATATCCGTTTAAAGAGCTCTGGAGACTTTCAATAATATCGTCAATCATACTCATCGTGTACAAAGTGATTGATTGCTTGTAATTGATCAATGAGTCGTACTTCAATTGAAACCATCAATATATTTGATATTATTGAGCGCCTCCGGGCTACTTAAGGCCCGTTCTCGCTTGCTCTTGGAAATCCCAACGGTGACTTTTACGATATAATCGAAATCCTTCAGAACCGACATCTCAGACTCTTTATTAATTTGGTGCTCCCCACATAACAATTACTTCTGCTTCCCCCATTCTCATACATGTTGGACTTTATATTTCAAAACCTGTTAGGAGTTAATTATTCCTGCCCTTTTTAATACAGAGCTGGTTTTGAACTGGCTGTAAGTTAACCTAATAATCATGGGGCGAATTTATTCGGGAGTCTTTCTTCATTTGATACATTGAGTCAGTATTCAAACATGAGTGCTTCCAGGGCATTTTGCATCTCCTTATTAGGTACTTTGTTGTTGGAATGCTAAATTAGAGTTTTTTTTTTACTGTCACTGGGGGCATTTTCAAGTGCAAATAGCGACAGTTTTTAATTTTTTGGCGACATCTACCACATATTTATCTAACTGCTCACTGAAGTGCCGGTAAAAAAGATATCTGGAATTCCAGAAATCTTTTTAACCTACAAAAATAGAAACCTGTAATATTTATTTGTTTCTTTGTTCAATCGTGTGTCAACAGATGTCTCTGGGGTGCTTTTTAGTTCATATTTTTTGTCGCCAGACGTCGCGTTGATCGCAATTTCAATGCAGCAGACAAATGCACATGAAAATTGTTTCTAACCAACAATTGGAATGTTTTTCTTGCAACTAACTAATCCTGTTATCGTTTTCATTGCGCTCTTATGGGCAGGGGCGCGCCTGACGGGCGTGCAACGCGTGCGGCGCACGCGGGCGGCCAAGTTTGGGGGCGGCCGTTTGCCGTTGTGCTCAGCAGCGCCCCAAACCAAATACAGTGGATGCCCACACTTCTGTCAGTTCTACAAAAAATATTTTAAACTAAATAGTTGCAACTTACAACCTTTTCATTTATTTAGTATGTCGGAAAGAAAAACTAAACATATCCAGCGTATTAAGAAGCAGAAAGATAGCAATAAACGAATTCCCCATTATTTGGGCGATAAAATTAAAAATGAAATTATTAATCTAATTGGATCAAAAATTAAATGTGCTATATTGGATTTGCTCAGAAAGTCGAGATATTTTTCCATTATATTAGATTATACACCGGACGTAAGCCATGTAGAATAGCTTACCGTTATCGTTAAGGTGACCAGACGTCCCGATTTTGGCGGGACAGTCCCGATTTTTATAAATTTGTCCCACGTCCCGCGACGTTTAAAAAATGTCCCGCCTTTTTAAAGATTGATTTTGTTTCGGGGTGATCTTTCATTCGCTATTTTGAAGTTACCAGCTTATATATTTCGCCAATATCTATATTTGGTAGCAGCGCTGCAGCGGCCAAAATACAAAACGGTACTTGAAAAACATGCCTCGTATTTATTATATTTGTAAATATGACATTATATTTCATGTTGCTAAAAAAAAATTATATAATATTATACAGGGTGTCTGCTAAAAACGCCGCTAGTTTGGCCACCTCCTTTATTTATTGGCCGATTTAAATAAAACGAAAACAAAACTAAATGGCTCCTCATGTCTACAAGAGGGGCCCTAATTTTGTTGTTTGCAAAATCTAGCAGACTATCGCTGAAACTAAAGTTGATTTTGCAAAATTCAAATACAATAGAAAATTAGGGCCCCTTTGTATAACATGTGGAGACATTTTATTTTGTTTTTGTTTTATTGAAATCGGACAATAAATAGTTACGGAGTTATGGAGTTCTTGGCCAGCGACGTTTTTTTGGAGACACCCTGTATATTTTGCGTTTTGCGTTCTTGTTAATTAATTTTAAAATCCCCCCCCGTCCCGCTTTTGTATCGTTAGGATCTGGTCACCTTAGTTATCGTACGATTTGTACTCTTAGATGAGAAAAGAGTAGAAGTAAGGGAACATTTTCTTGTATTCAGTCCAACAACAAAAAGTACACGAGAAAGTATATCTGAATTTCTCTTAGAAGAATTATCGAATTTGAAATTAAATATTTTTGATATGCGGGAGCAAGGCTATGATAATGGTGCAGATATGCGAGGAAAGCACAATGGATTACAAAAACAAAAATTAAACATAAACCCTCGTGCTTTTTTGTGCCACGTTCAGCACATAGTTTAAATCTGGTCGTAAATATATATATATATATATCGGTTTACAACGTCTTCCGACGTCTTCCGATTTCCAGTCTCCATCCGTCTCTGTCCATCCATAAGTCCTCTTCTATTTCTCTCTCTCTCAGCTCTTTATCCACGTCCTCTCTCCAGCTCCTCCTGGGTCTTCCTCTTCTCCTTCTTCCCTGTGGTGTCCATTCCCATATTTGTTTTGGTAGTCTTTCGTCTGTCATTCTTTGTACATGTCCATACCATCTTAGTTGGTTTACTCTGATGTCCTCAATTATGGTGTGTGTTACTCCCATGATTTCTCTTATCCTGTCATTGGTTATTCTCTCCATTCTGGACCTCCCAGCAGCTCTTCTCCAGAAATCCATTTCCGTTGCTTTTAGGGTTCTTTCTGCTTTGTCTTTGAGTGCCCATACTTCGCTACTATATGTTACTATGGTTTTTACTATGGTATTATATATTCGTTGTTTGTTTTTGTTCGTTATGCCTTTGTCCCATAATATTCCATTCAACATACCTATTGCTCTTCTTCCTTGTGTATTTCTTTCTTTTATGTTGTCATCTAGTGTTCCGTCATTGGTTATCTGTACTCCTAAATATTTATATTTGTTGGCTTCTTTTATGCATCTTCCGTCTTCTAGGATGAGGTCTTGTTGTTGTCCTCCTATACACATATATGCCGTTTTCTTTATATTTACTTCCATTCCGCATTTGCTGTATTCTTCTATGAGTTTTCTGGTCATATATTCGATGTCATGTAGATCTTGTGCTATCACAAGTCGTAAATGATTCAGCTAATATTTCACATGAAACTGTAATTTTTTTTATCTTGTTCAAGAATTGTACGTTTTTTTTTTCTGGAAGACACAAAGATAGACAGTTCTTAAAAAATATGCAGGAAAGTTAAATTAAAACCACTAAGTGATACTCGATGGTCCTGTAGAATCGATGCTATAAAGCCTTTATCACATTGTACAAGTGTACGACGCTTAATACGAAATTTATGTAGATACAACTGAAGACTTTAAAACTGTACATATGGCGCATTCATTGCTAATAAAGATATCGAGTTTCAAAAATGTTTATGCTCAATTGTGATTAGGCATCAAATTTTATTTGATATCAACGTAGTCATTTTTCAAAACCCAAAACTAAAGGTAAGATCGTCTTTGACGTATTTAACAAATTTGACAAACCTTTTAAAGAAATATCGTACCGATAAAAGTTTTGAAGACTTTATTGTTGCAGCTAACACTTTAGCTATGGAATTGGAAGGTTGAATGTAATTTCCCTACAGTGGAAAATATAGGAGTAAAGCGAACACCCAAAATTTTTGATCATCAATCTGCGGATGAGCCAATTTTAGATCCAAAAACCAATTTTAAAATAAATTTTTATTTTTGTTTATTGAACCAAGCTTTATCATCTATCGAGACCAGAATTGAAACACTTGTGTATTACAACGATTTATTTGGCTTTATGACCAATATTAATAGCATTTCGAATGAAATGTTGTTAAAATCTTGCAAGGATTTGCAAATTAAACTAAGAGATGAGCAAAGAAAAGAGTCTGATATTGATGGGATAGACCTCTTTCAAGAAAATTTATCCTTGAAAAACCATTTACCATCAAAAGATGTCACAGAACCACAAAGAATTCTTGAATACATATTGGAAAATGATCTTCAGGCAACGATCCCGAATATATTTATTTCTATCAGAATTTTGTTAACATTGCCAGTATCCGTAGCATCTCGTGAGCGATCTTTTTCGAAATTAAAGATTATAAAAAAATACTTACGATCTACAATGTCACAAGAACGTTAGTAAATTTATCAGTGATATCTATTGAACATGAGATATTGGATTAGCTAGTCATGCACGATTTAATATCAGAAATTGCTCTGCGCAAAGCGCGAAACACATATTTTTTGTAGTTTTTTGCTTGTAGATTTTTCAATATTCTTCCTATGTTGTGATTAGTGATAAAAATGTAATTTATTATTTGTAATATATTCTGAATAAATGTTAGTATCATTGCGAAAAAATAATGTATTTTATATTATTATTATTATTATTTTTTTATTATTATTATTATTCCCCACCTGTCTTTAGAATAGATAGCTACTCTGTGTAGGGCGGCCAAAATACTATTGCACACGGGCGGCCAACTACCTAGGCGCGGCCCTGCTTATGGGATGTGCTTCCTTTTTAAAACGTGCGTATTGATGTGTGTGGCGCATTACTGTTAAGGGTGATTGCAGGCCTCGAAGAACACTACGATTCAGTGTAGGTGAATAATTCCCCATTTCCAAAATATTTCTGGACAGTTTGTATGTTATTTATGTTATACTGTGGGATGAATAATTCTTCATTTCCGCACATATTTTAGGACGGTTTATATGTCGATTAGGATATACACTGGGATCAATTATTCTTTATTTCTGCAGATAATTTGGGACGCTTTACACGTCGATTAGAATATACTGTGAGATGAATAATTGTTCATTTCCCCAGATATTTTAGGACGGTTTATACGTCGATTAGGCTATACTCTGGGATCAATAATTCTTCATTTCCGCAGATATTTTACGACACTTTAAACTTCGATTAGATTATACTGCGGGGTGAATCATTTTTCATTTACGCAGAAATTTTAGGACGTTTTATACATCGATTTGGTTATTCTGTGGGATGAATAATTCTTCATTTTTGCAGATATTTTAGGAGGGTTTATACGTTGATTAGGATATATTGCGGGATGAATAATTCTTCATTTCCGCAGATATTTAAGGACGGTTTGTACGTTGATTATATTATTCTGTGGGATGAATAATTCTTCATTTCCGCAGATATTTTAGGACGTTTTATACGTCAATTAGGTTATACTGCGGGATGAATAATTCTTCATTTCCGTAGATATTTTAGGACGATTTCTACGTCGATTTGGTGGTACTGTGGGATGAATAATTCTTCACTTCCGCAGATATTTTAGGACGGTTTATACGTCGATTAAATTATACTGAGGGATGAATAATTCTTCATTTTCACACATATTTTAGGACTGTTTATACGTCGATTATGTTATACTATGGGATGAATAATTCTTCATTTCCAGAAATATTTCTTTGGTTGAGGTAAGTGTAAGAGCTGTCCGTAGATGATCATTTGACATTCGATATGAATATCTTATGATAAAGCTGCGCTGATGAGTCCTATGAGGACGAAACAGCTTACGTCATTCCAGATTCTTCCCAAGTTAAAGAGCTTCAACTGCAATTCAGGTGAGCACTAGTAGTATGAAAATTTTCGATTCAAACTGAGTGGGCAGTATATTTTATAATATTCGTATTTCGTACCAGGGTCACAGGAGTCGAAAGATATCTTTTATTCATACTGCCCACTCAATGTAAATCAAAAATTTTCGTCTACATATTTTATAATTTTCGGATTTCGTACCAGGATCACAGGAGGTCAAAGAGATCTTTTATTCATAGTGCCCACTCAATGTAAATCGAAAATATTCGTCTACATATTTTATAATTTTCGGATTTCGTACCAGGATCACAGGAGGTCAAAGAGATCTTTTATTTATAGTGCCCACTCAATGTAAATCGAAAATATTCGTCCACATATTTTATAATTTTCGGATTTCGTACCAGGATCACAGGAGGTCAAAGAGATCTTTTATTCATAGTGCCCACTCAATGTAAATAGGAAATTTTCGTCTACATATTTTATAATTTTCGGATTTCGTACCAGGATCACAGGAGGTCAAAGAGATCTTTTATTCATAGTGCCCACTCAATGTAAATCGAAAATATTCGTCTACATATTTTATAATTTTCGGATTTCGTACCAGGATCACAGGAGGTCAAAGAGATCTTTTATTTATAGTGCCCACTCAATGTAAATCGAAAATATTCGTCTACATATTTTATAATTTTCGGATTTCGTACCAGGATCACAGGAGGTCAAAGAGATCTTTTATTCATAGTGCCCACTCAATGTAAATAGGAAATTTTCGTCTACATATTTTATAATTTTCGGATATCGTACCAGGATCACAGGAGGTCAAAGAGATCTTTTATTCAAAGTGCCCACTCAATGTAAATCGAAAATATTCGTCTACATATTTTATAATTTTCGGATTTCGTACCAGGATCACAGGAGGTCAAAGAGATCTTTTATTCATAGTGCCCACTCTATGTAAATCGAAAATATTCGCGTACATAATCTCAATTTGCTCCTCGCAAAAATCAATATACAGGGTGATCCAAAAACTTTTAAATTATGTTCGACTCACCCTGTATATATCCATTTGCTCCTCGCAAAAATCGATATACAGGGTGATCCAAAAACTTTTAAAATATTTTCGACTCACCCTGTATATATCAATTTGCTCCTCGCAAAAATCGATATACAGGGTGATCCAAAAACTTTTAAAATATTTTCGACTCGCCCTGTATCTATCAATTTGCTCCTCGCAAAAATCGATATACAGGGTGATCCAAAAAGTGAAGAATTTTGCAGCCCACGAAAATCGATATATACAGGGTGGCCACAGCCCGAATACCTGCAAAATTTTAGCCTCGCGCGCGCGCGCGTATATATAATGTAATATAAACATATAGTATATCTATATTGCTATAAATCCAGTAGGGGTCCTACGGACCCCTACTGGATTTATAGAAAAATTTCTACTGGTCGAGCTCCAGGAGAGTAGCTTAAACGCGCGTCACATGACGTGTGCGTGCGTGTGCGTGTGTGTGTGTGGGCGCACACACGGGCGTCGCGACGCCCGCCCGCCTGACGCCTGACGCGCGTTTTTTAGGCTTCTCACCTGGGCGGGGGGTGGGCACCTGCTAGGTACGTGGTACCTAGCAGGTGCATATTGCCCACCCCCCACATCTATACCCCTAGATACCCCCACCGATATTCTATTGTATACTATAGTATACAATATTATAGTAATCGCGAGGCAAATCGTCCCGTCTCACTTCCACTCGTTGGCCGGGTCTACTTACCTTCTCGCACTCACGGGCGCTTATCGCGAATCTGTAAGAAGAGATGAAGATTTTGGTCGATGGATTTCCATGGCTCGGTAGCGTACGTCGCTTCAGCGTTGGGTTGGCCCCCGACGCTGCAGCGAACCCGCGTTCAAATCCAGGCCGGCGAATAAAAATTGCGGTGGGTTGCGGACCGGCAGGGGTGCCGCCGGGGCTGCGATGGTGGCAGCGCCGGGGGGAGCGGCGGGAGGAATCGATTCTGGAGCGGGGGGTGCGGCAGGGATCCGGCGGCGGGGCTGCGATGGTGGCAGCGCCGGGGGGAGCGGCGGAAGTAGCAGCCGGGGGGCCAGCAGGTACCCGGCGGGATGCAGGATGGGGCATTGGCCCGGAGCGGGGGGGTGCGGCAGGGATCCGGCGGCGGGGCTGCGATGGTGGCAGCGCCGGGGGGAGCGGCGGAAGTAGCAGCCGGGGGGCCAGCAGGTACCCGGCGGGATGCAGGATGGGGCATTGGCCCGGAGCGGGGTGGTGCCGGGATCCGGCGGGAACGCCGGTGGTGGGGTAGCAGTGGGAGCGGAGGAAGCGGGTGTAGCAGCGATGCGGGGGCGGAAAATTGGAAAAATTAGAGGGGATGAGATTCGGCAGCGAGGGAGGGGGGGAAGGAATATACGAAAAACAGGCAATCTTTTACAATTTTTTTTTCAATCAAAATTTTTACAAGTCAAATATGTTTCTAGTGGAGGCGCCGGGTAAAGGGACTTTTAAAAATTTACCACCGAGAACTGCCCGAAAATGTTAATGCACTGTTTTTTCTCCCTTTCTAACTCCTATCTAACTTTAGTGAAGGCACCGGGTAGAGGGCTTGGTCATTTAACGAGAGCCCGAAAGAAAACACACACATATTAAGTTATACACTATATATTTTATAAACTCCTTTATATACACAAGTTTTACTTAGTTTATTACATATAATTTATTCAGGTGTATTGCGTATCAAAGAACGTTAACATCGATTAGATTATGCTTAAGGTAAAAGTATATAATTTGGTGTAGCACGAATCAAACAACGTTAGCAGTAAAGTGTACGTTAACCGACAGCATCACAGTCAAATGTCCGATGGAATTACGACAAAATTGCGACAGATGCTTGACTGCAACTAATGTACACGTTGCTGTTGTACGTTGTTTGATCCGCAATACACCTAATCATATACTTTATTACCTTAAGTATTATCTAATCGATGATGTATAGCCATGAGAATGTCGCGGTTCGTAAGACCGAACAGTCCGCTATCCTTGTCTCTACAGTGCAGGACAAGACATACGTACAAGGACAGTGCACTGCTCACTCTTACGGAATTACAGGCACTCTGATGCCTTTGGCCTCGGGTACGATGCAAGCGGTAAGAGCCGGCGAATATTAAAGGGCTAGGAGCAGCGATGAGCGACAAGTGTAAAGCTTGAATTGTACCCAAGGCCTTACAAACCGTCCTAAAATACCTGTGGAAATGAATTTTATTCAGTTCGGTACAACCTAGCCTCAAATACATATAAACGATCTTTATTTAGCTACAATATTTATAAGGGTGCGATTAAAGGGTATAATGTTTATGGGATTAAGATTTAATTAGGTTACAATCTTTATTTAGGCAAGATATTTATGGCACGACGATCTATCAATGGCCTCGGGTACGATGCAAGCGGTGAGAGGCCGCGAATATTAAAGGGCTAAGAGCAGCGATGAGCGACAAGTATAAAGCTTGAATTGTACCCCAGACCTTACATACCGTCCTAAAATACCTGTGGAAATGAATTTTATTCAGTTCGGTATACAACCTAGCCTTAAATACATATAAAGGATGTTTATTTAGCTACAATGTTTATAAGGGTGCGATTAAAGGGTATAATGTTTATTGGATCAAGATTTAATTGGGATACAATCTTTATTTAGGCAAGATATTTATGGGGCGACGATCTATCGATGGCCTCGGGTACGATGCAAGCGGTGAAGCGGTGAGAGGCCGCAAATATTAAAGGGCTAGGAGCAGCGGTGCAGTAGCAGTAGTTTTTCCAGCACGCGCATTCAAATCATGAACAAAACGGTTGTTTTATCGGTCACCTGCGCCGCTTACCGCTTGAATCGTACCCTAGGCCTTACATGCCGCACATATACTTGTGAAAATGAATTTTATTCAGTTCGGTACAACCTAAACTTGAATACATATAAATATTGTCGCTAAATAAAGATAGTTTTTAAGTATACGATCTTTACTGGGTGACAACCGTTATTGCACCACCTTTATTCAGATACGATGTCTATTGGACAATCTTAAAGGCCGAATCATTGATTTATACACGAAGCAACAATGCTACGTGTGACAATGCTATCGCTACGGCCATTTTCAACAGCGTTTAATGCACGTTGAAAATGCCTACAGCGATAGCATTGTCACAGCGTAGCATTGGCACGTATGGAATCTATGAATCTGCCTTAACAAAACTACGATTTATATTCGGGTGCGAAAACCTAACCTAAACGATCTTTATTTGGCTAGAATATTTATGGGGTACGATTTTATATTTATTCGGTTACAACCTTTATTGCGCTACTATCTTTATTTGGGTATGACGTTTATTGCACTACGATTTAATTGTGCTACAATTTTTATTTGGGTACGATATTTATAGCGTTACGTCTATATTCGGGTACGAACTTTATTGCGCTACGATCATTTTAGAGCAACGATATTTATTGAGCTAGGACACCACATGGAGTCTTTCTGCATTTTATTTAATACAAATGCAAATCGTCGCGGTAACTCAGTAGGTTGTACAGCCACGGACGATAAGAATGACGCGCTTGTCCATCCGAGCAGTTTGCTATACTTGTCTGGTCCCGTACAGTAGGGGCACGGGGTAGACAAGGATAGAAGATTGCTCGGACAGACGGACGCGTCATTCTGAGAGTCCGTGGCTGTAGACCCAAAAACTTCGCTTTTGCTTTATTGCACATTCGTGATCAATATGGACTACTGCACAAACTTCACAGGGTCGTATGTGGGCAGGACGTTTGCCCACCAACATATGACCTATTGAAGTTTGTGTAGTTGACCGAATTGATAACGATACTGCAATAAACCAAAAAGTTTGTTTTTGTACGTATGCAAGCGCAAGCAGCGTCAGTATTCAGTATGGCAGGATTAATCGGAATCGCCAGGATTAGCGCAAGCAGCATCAGTTAAGGCTGGCGAATGTTGTCATCATTGCCAGGATTAACGCAAGCTCAAATCAGCATCGCCAGGATATCATCATAAGCTGGATTGCCACATAATCCTTTAGATACCGATACAAATACTATCATATGAATACTGTACTAAGATTTCAAAAATCATTCTCATTCTTAATCTTGCAATTTAAAATTTAATCTGAATGTTCGCAATTTAATTGCAATAAAAGTTATAAAACTTTAAATGATAAGCCAATTAATTCTATAAAAATATAATAAAAAGTGCTTTCAGTTTAACGTTGCATCCGATGCCGTAATTGAAATACGACGCCCAACCCTTCCCACCAGAAATCAGACGATATCATAAGCGTACGAAACACCAGCACACAGAGATAAATCATAGAAATCAATGCACACACACCAAACTAAAAAAGAGCTAAAAGCGGCGGCCGCCTTTTTATCCCTATCTGACTATTTAGGCAAAATGATGCAACGTTAATGTTTTGGCACTTTCTACTATTGCTGTAATGATTCTGAATGATCATTTAATTGAAATGAAAATCAATCAGTAGATTAAGAATGTAATCATTTTGAAACCGTTACTACCTTTAAACCTATACTATACTAATGGTTAAATGCTATAGCCAGTGGAGTAGTTAAATAGTAATGCAATATATTGAAACAAATCTTAAAATGCTGTTCAAGCTCTCCGCACTGTTCTCTTAAACACAAGTGAATCGCACTTACCAATATAACTACTCCACCGATAATTCATATATTACACAATTTATTAAAAAAATTGATTAAAATAAAATGGATAAAAAATTTGCTTGGGTTTAAGAAAATATAGATTTAAAATTAAATTTGATAAAAAAATTGGCTTGGCTTAAAAAAAATTGATTAAAAAAAAACACTGAGGAATTCTAAACATTAGGACCGAATCTAAAACTCTAAATCCTTAAATCACGATTCTCAAAGCGGTATTTTTGCAAATTCATTAATAATAATTATATATCTATGTATATATACTAGATGTATAATCACAATCTGAAATGAAATGAAAAATATTTCGACTAAATTCAAAATCGGAGCCTATAGCGCTTGAAATCTATCCTTGGAGGCTCAGTCAAGCAAAGCATGGTTTTAACTAAATTCCGCAATACGTAACGAGAATATCTGTTATTGTGATAGCAAATTGTGTGAAAGGAGGCTGTCCTGCGAGTGTCCAGAGTAAAGCAAAGCAGTAACTTTTGCAACTTTTGCACTTTTTGAAATGTTGAATCCGTAACGAGAATATCTGCCTTCCCTGTGAACAACGGCGCCTCTTTGCGATCGCTTCAGAAGGAGTGGCAAATCATCATCTCTTCACCAGTAAAAACAGCCGAATCGATATCCCTTGACACACCAGTCCGGTTAGATAGCTGGACAAGCCCCAGCTGGGGCCAAGTATTGGTTACGTTAGTGCGGTGAAATGAACTAGTGGAGAGATGAGTGATCTGAAGCACGGCGCGGTACCCAATCATTTTAAACAATTATTTCTATCGTGGTCAGTCTCTGTACCTTTAGATTAGATAACTGAAGATAACAATTGGGCAGTTTGTACAAACTGCACAAGCATATTACTCGGAAACACAGAGGAACATTTACTTAAAGTACCTACGCAAATAATTTTAAAATCGGAACAAATAGCGCTTGGAGAATCTTAAAAAAATATTTAAATGTACCAAGTCACATTACGAATCAAATATTCAAACCTCAATAACCCTTGCAAAATACAATTGAATTCGTATTAAAAAGTAAGGTCAAACGATTGACTAAATGTGGAATTTAATAAGATTCAAGACTAGACAATTTTGAAATTGTCTGAAGCATGAAAAGTGATATGGTTGGACAACCATTAATCAAAATCGGATAAGCAAATTTGGAATCTTAAAATCACATCAGGGTTATTGACATTTGAATAAATAAAAATTATATTTGGGACGGGATAGGAATCAATTTTTTAAATATTATTGCGTCATCAAAACATTACTACATACAGGCATGCCCCCAAGTTACGTAACTATCGAGTTCTGTAAACTTTTAAATAACTTGAATTTTAAGTTAGTCAAATTTGTAAATTGCATAAGTACAACTTTATATATATATATATAAAAAAAAAAAATTATGAACAAATATAAAAACAAAGGCAGTGTTTGAGGTGTATGGTTATGAAGAGAAAGGCAGTTTTCTGGCAATTTCCACCCTTAATACGTAAGTGCAAATTACAAAATTCGTTAGTTACGCAAGTTTGGGGATACCTACTCTTAAAATTATTTAAATCTATTAATAAATTACTTATCCACAAAATCTAATTCATGTAATCAAGTATCTCTGTATTATGAATTATCTCTTATTATCTCTATATTATGAATTATATCTATATATAATTAGTTTGTGTGGATAAGTTTCGAGCTACAACCAAGTAATAAACAAAGAATTGTCTATTTATCTATAACTAATTAATTAGTATTGCATGGAAATTTCAAAAGCACTTAATGCAATGTATGAATGTAATACTAAAATAGTTTATCACTTGGTTACAGCTAAACTATTTTCTAAAGTCTCCTCAGCGATGTTCTAGATCCGATGTCTTCCATCCAAAGTCATCTAGGTTCCCACGCTGTTCAAGATCCGAGTGGATGGTAATCGGAAGTTGAAGTAGTGTCATCGTAGTCATCCACCTGCAGATATTCTGGTTCCAGCAAAAGCCCATTAGCTAAAAATACAATAAATTTTAGATTGCGAAAATGTTAAGAATATAAATCCTTTCACTGCTAGTATCAAACAAATATTAATAAACCATACCAAGGTATTGCCTAAACCAGTGGTTCCCAAAGTGTGCGTCGGGGCACCCTGGAGAGCCGTTTTTCCAGGGGTGCCGCAGAATATTGCAAAAGGTTTATAATTAAGTTGAATAAACTAATAGAAAAATTAACCCGGGTATTTTGCAGACTGACATCATTTACAATGAGTTGGCTTTCAATAATAGTAAATAACATATTTAAAAGATCCATTACAGTTAGTCATGATATAACTTAGAGAAGGTTTGGAAAAACCTTAGTTCAAAAAGGGCGCTGTGAGCGGAAAAAGTTTCGAAACCACTAGCCTAAACTATTTATACAGAGTTACGGTTTGTCTAGAGTAAATACAATACAATTCATGCTGCTACGAAATGAATAAATATCATTCAAATAGTAAAAGGATTTATAAATTTTGTTTCGTTTAATGCAATATATCACTGAATGAAAATGTTATTCATAATGGACATGTTTAAACCGGAATTCTTAAACAAAATTAATGCTGTGTTACTTTAAGTAAATTTTATGTGAATAAATATATAACAATTAATTCTAAATGCCGTAAACATATTGCATTAATGGATTAATTAATGGTTTAATTAGCAAAAATAGCATAAATGATTAATACTAACTAAAAGTTATTTTATATTGTGAAACTAAGTAAATTTAGGATGTCATGACATAATAATTTTTCGTAGATACAGACTGTTAAAGAAAGTGATGTCAACTTTAATGCTGGATACTATTAAATGACACTGTTCAAGCTGCAAATTGAATATGTTTTGCAGCGTTGCAGAAATGTTTTCTAGGATACAAGCAAATAATATAACCAGAATTTTTTAAATGTGATTTCTTGTCATAACTTTGTTGATAGAAGAGTTGACACCGCTTTCTTGAATGCTCTGTAACTTGCCGTCCAAAATTATAAGTAATTAAAAAATATATTTGTAACATCCTCATTATTAGCCTTCTTTTGACCGATCTGCTTAAACATTTTTTCAACCAAGTCGTTGACAGCTCCTGTGTGATTGCAAATTTGAGGAAAATACAAATAATTTACCTTTTATATCCGAAGCTCTTTCTGGATAGAACTGCAACTTTCCATCTGTTAAGCTGTTGGTTAACATTGATGTACTTCAACTTCGGGAAAAAAGGGTCGAGTCCCGTTTACACTGCAATTACCAGTTCGGTGTCTAGTTCTTGGTAAGTTTGTTGCAATTCCATATGAAGAGCCCTAAAATAAAACAAACATATTAAAATTCTTGTCTTTTCAAATTGGTTTAGGTGTAAGACCTGCAAAATATCAAAATCCTAACTCAATTAGTAACTGAGCTATAGAAAACGGGAGGTGAAATGACGGACCCTGTATATATTGCATTAATACTAACAACAAGTTATGTAGTGTTGTGAATACTTGACGAAGATTTTAGCTATCATGAAATAATAACGTAAAATAAAATTATTTTTCCTATATAACTTGACGTCCAAAATCACAAATGATTAAAAAAATATATTTGTAATATCGTCATTATTAGACTTCTTGTGACCAATATGCATAAACACATTAATTGAACCAAGTCGTTTGACAGCTCCTATGTGCTTGCACATTTGAGGAAAATAACTTACCGTTTATATCTGCAGGTCTTTCGAGGATCCGACTGCAATTCTTCATCTGCCAAGATGCGGGTTCATTGATGTACTTCAACTTGGCACGAAAGGGTGGAGTCCTGTCTGCATTGCAGCTACCAGCCAGTCCTGTGTCTTGTTCCTCCAAAGTTGGTGGCAATCAGAAGTTCTTCACCGTCATCTCGCAATTGCATGGATCATGAAAACAGAAAAGAGGTGTACAAAAAGTGAACCGTATGTACGAGGATTATTAAGAACTACCAAAACAACTAACTAATCAACATACACAACTTCAGATTTCTGTCCAATTTCATTTATGCGTGACCACAAGTACTGGTATGTCTGTAATTTACTAATTACGTTAGCAAAGTTACTTTTGCAACTTTTGCACTTTTGCGCCTTTTGCACTTTTTCAAATATTGAATCCGTAACGAGAATATCTGCCTTCCCTGTGAACAACGGCACCTCTTTGCGATCGCTTCAGAAGGAGTGGCAAATCATCATCTCTTCATCAGTAAAAACAGCCGAATCGATATCCCTTGACACACCAGTCCGGTTAGATAGCTGGACAAGCCCCAGCTGGGGCCAAGTATTGGTTACGTTAGTGCGGTTGAAATGAACTAGTGGAGAGATGAATGATCTGAAGCACGGCGCGGTACCCGATCATTTTAAACAATTATTTCTATCTTGGTACGTCTCTGTACCTTTAGATTAGATAACTGAAGATAACAATTGGGTAAAAACTACTGAGAAGCAGTAAAAAACTTAAGACATACAAGAATTTGTGGTTAACTAACTTATAGCTAAATAGATATAAAACAAAAAAACATTTGAAGTGCGCTTTACCCCCAAGTTGACTAAAATGAATACATCCTATAACCTAATCTAGTATATTGAATACTGCACCCCCATCTAAACTGTAAGTTCACTGTATTAACAATTGATAAGCGCGTGAATCTATGCTTAACAGGTGGCTAGTCTATTAAGCGACAAATTAAATTTAAACTTACAAGAACAATCAATCTCATTATTATACTGGCTCATATAATAACAAAACATCTAGTTTATATTGAATTAGTTGTCCAGCTTCTCTTTCTGTATAATTATTAACTCATTCAATCATTAAATTGAATAAATGAATGCAATTTAGAATTTTGAGAACCATCGGCACAGCAATTTAAAAATTGCTTTCCACGATTTAATTCCGTGTTAAATTGAACCAACACTGTTTTTTTTTTGACAAAAAATTTAATAATACATCCAACACTTGGCTAGGGTGAAAGATATATTATTAAAACAAAAAACATGGAAAAATTAACACTCCATGAAAACTAATTGAAAAATTGAAACTTTGAATGCATAATAATGAATGCATTATATTTCTGTGCTTTGTTAATTGTTTATAATGTTTATTGATAAAGTAACACATGCAAGCTAGGTCTAATCAATAATGTGTTACTTACATTGATTTGGTAGATAATTAAAAGCGTCAATGACAATTCAATTTAAATGAATTGTTGGTTATTGAATATTTATTAGTCTATTAATTATTCGTAAAATTAATTTGTACTATTAATACAATTACAACATTTCGAATTACGAGTTCCTAATATGATTAACTGTGACACATTACTGCTTTGAAATATTGCAGTAAGACAAGTTTTGTTATACAAACTAAATAATTTAAAAAAGTAAAAAAATTATAAAAATATAACACGTAATGACTGTGATTTATAAATTCTTGCACATATTAATTGAAATTTGAATAGATTATTGGCAATGAATTGGTTCATATAAATTGATCAACAACTTTTATTCCCACTATGGAAAATATTTTATCAATGAGAAATGCGTTTACATACATGTTACATAAACAAGATGAACTTGTTTCCCAGACGGGGTCGAATATAATAAGCGCAGGAGTAAGCTAATATCAAATATAATATCAAAGACATGCGTCTAAGAAAATCCCACCCCATCAACCAATTTCAGACGAAATTGTACCTACACCTATGATATCATTAAGATATCAGAACCTAAAAACCAGCAACTGGTTCAATTTCAGACGAAATTGTACCTATGATATCATTAAGATATCAGAACCTACAAACCAGCAACTGGTTCTATCATATATACATAACAACAAGCATACACACCAGAGTCTTCTGAAAGACAAATTAAGCAAGTAAATTGCTATAGTATTAAACAACGCTAAAGTCGGCGGCCGCCTTTTTCCTAATTAACAATCAGTCTCAACATCAACACTCACACAATACCTAAAGTCTTTTCGACATGTATCACGAATGTATAATCGCATTTCTCATTGTATTTATGACACCTAGTCATGTGGCAAGAATATGATTATTTAAAATAATTGCATTGTATAAGTTGCATTTGAAAATATGTCTAAAAACTAGATCATTTGTGAGGGGTAGTTTAACATGGCAAGTTAAATCTACTTCTAATCTAAAATCGACTCTACTCTAAATGGATGTTTTTTAATATGAACCGACTAATAACCAATAAACCCAAAAACTTGACAATAAAACATTAATTTGGGCAAATTATTATGCAAGGCTGTGAGGTTCCGAGTGAAGCAAAGCAGTAACTTTTGAAACGTTTGCACTTTTTGAAATGTTGAATCCGTAACGAGAATATCTGGCTTCCCTGTGAACAACGGCACCTCTTTGCGATCGCTTCAGAAGGAGTGGCAAATCATCATCTCTTCATCAGTAAAAACAGCCGAATCGATATCGGTGAAATGAACTAGTGGAGAGATGAATGATCTGAAGCACGGCGCGGTACCCAATCATTTTAAACAATTATTTCTATCTTAGTCTGTCTCTGCACCTTTAGATTAGATAACTGAAGATAACAATTGGGTAGTACAAACTGAGAGGAGCATATGTATATATAAAATAATAAGATATATGACAGAGGCTTCATATATTTAATGTGAATAATATTAATAAATGCAAGGATTGTATAATGTGGTTCTTTCTTATAATAATTAAAAGGAAATAAACTTACAAACGAATTTTAATAACAACTAAATGATTAATAACTTGTGATTAAGGTTCACAATAGAACAAAATGTATGAATGTCAACAGCCAAGCAAGTTTGAAGCAAATAAAAATGAACTGTTGACTAAAACACATTAGTGCGAATACAAAATGTGCAATTATGTCGTTAACGCCAATAATAATCTTTATGTGAAATTATTTAATTGAAGTGTACAAAATAAACAAACAAATAAGCACAGATTAATAAAAAAATTAAAGTGAAACTGAGCGCCGAGTTCTGGCATTAAAAGGAGTAAATTTTTACATGTTGTCAGCGCAATCATTTGCGCTTTAAATGAAAGTTAAATTCATTAAATCGTAGATCATTATTTCTACAAGCTGGGTTTCAACCAGCAACGCCTGGAATTTAATCCAGCTTTATCCATCTTCATGATTGCAGAATTAACTTTAATAATCAATAAATTTCTGCATCGACAGCTCTCACAACTCTACTGTTTACTCAAAGAGTATTGAGTATTGATATTAATTGAAAGCAATGCGCAAAATTGAATGAAATAATACGTACGCAGAAAATTAATTCCCCAAACTGGATTCGCACCAGCTATCTCTAGATAACAAATCTAGTATTCTACCATCTTCATAGCCGAGAAATTAATCGAATGCCTTCTCAAAATTTCAATATATACTCGTAATTGATCAATAAAGTTTAAATTATGAAAATTTTATGAGGTTACGACTTTGTTCAAAAGTTGATCAATTGTTTTATAGTGACCTACAAAAATTGTGTGAAAGGAGGCTGTCCTGTGAGTGTCCGAGTAAAGCAAAGCAGTAACTTTTGCAACTTTTGCAACTTTTGCGCCTTTTGCACTTTTTTAAATGTTGAATCCGTAACAAGAATATCTGCCTTCCCTGTGAACAACGGCACCTCTTTGCGATCGCTTCAGAAGGAGTGGCAAATCATCATCTCTTCATCAGTAAAAACAGCCGAATCAATATCCCTTGACACACCAGTCCGGTTAGATAGCTGGACAAGCCCCAGCTGGGGCCAAGTATTGGTTACGTTAGTGCGGTTGAAATGAACTAGTGGAGAGATGAATGATCTGAAGCACGGCGCGGTACCCGATCATTTTAAACAATTATTTCTATCTTGGTCTGTCTCTGTACCTTTAGATTAGATAACTGAAGATAACAATTGGGTAGTTTGTACAAACTGCACAAGCATATTACTCGGACACACAGAGAGGAACATTTACTTAAAGTACCTACGCAAACTATCTTAAACATTATAGGCTATCCTCCAAGGCTCTGAGTGAAGCAAAACAGTAAGTGTTCCAAGTAAAATACATGATATGCGACCCAATTAAATTAATAATTATTTCTAATCGTGGTCCGTCTCGGTACCGTTAGATTAGATAAATTAAGAAATTGGGTGATTATCGGTGGAGAAAAAATGAAGCTCAGAGCTCGGAGGAATATTTACTTAAAGTACCTACGCAAATAATTTAAAACAAAACTGATCAGAAGTCTGATATGTGTATATTGTTTCATTTAAAAGCGCGCTTACTAATATGACTATAAAAGCAATTATTGTCCATTGAATTTGATTTGGACACTGGTAGATTTTTGAACCAACAATTAAAATATTGACGCTCCAAATGTTTCTAGTTATGAATAATGCTTGTAAATTGCAGAACAAAAATTATTGTATTGGAATAAATATTTACCAATAATTAGTAATTTCAGGCCAATTTCTTGACTGCTGGATGAATGTTTGAAACTAAACTTGGATACAATCAGTTTTCTCGGAGACAAAATATTACACAGCATTATTCATAACTAGTTGCGGTTATTAGAAATGAAAATGCCTACCTTTAGAATCCGATGGCAGTCTTGAAGATCGTTGATGAGAAATTGGCTCCGATGACGATTTCTGCGGTGTCGGCAGTACTAGAAGGCTGCATATACTTTTGTCTCTCAATGATGTTCCATTTACCAATTCAACGAAGCAATTATTCTTTCCTAAAACATGAACACCAATTAAAATAGTGAAATATTACAAGAATCGCTGATGTCAGAAACGGCAAAGTCCACTTTTGGTTATACGTATCTGAATTATACATAGAATGGCGCATAAAAGTTGTACTTCTTTCGATTAAGCGCAAAAACAACCTTATTCTATTATTTAAAAGGTGTATTGGACCCTCTGAAAATACCAACTGAGAGCAGAATTAATCTTAGTTCGTGACTAATTAATATTTATTTCAAAACTAGATGTGTGACTTGAGTTGTTTCTGAAATATGTGTTTCAATGTGTATGCTAAAGTTTTAATGTTGCTCGTTTATGACAAAAAATTAATAAATGCTATTCTTTATCAATCAATCTTTTGATCAATCTTAATAGAATACAAATAAAATTTAAGCATATAAATTCCAACATTTATGCATGCACAATTAAAATTAACAACTGTTTAAATATTGCCTCCGATTAAATTTCATTTGGATATAAATAAAGTTGATGGCAATTGAAAACAAATTATTTTTAATACAGAAAAGTTGTGAAATTTAACATTATTCATAAATAGATGTGAAGTATAAAAATTCCTACCTTATAATCCCTTCGAGGATTTGCAAAACTGTGAAGCCACAGTTTTTCGGTGAAGTCACCATCGGAGACGATCGCTGCTTCTCGCCAGGTAAACAATTTCACGTCTGTACTGCGTTGCATTAACAAACAGTCCATTTATCAATTCAACAAAGGTATTTGTTCTGAAATATGAAAAATTATTTTAACAGCGAGACATGTATGGTGGTTTTTTTGGAAGCAAATTGAAAATTTTTAAATAAATTTATTAGCAATGCAAATTTTAAAAGTCTGCACAGTGTTAGAAATTATGTTAGATAATTATTGTTCAAAGCAATTTTGTAGGTATGCAAATTAATAAATAAGCAGCAATATACATGTTTATTTGGACGTTACGGATGCGACCGTGCAGTTATTTGTTAGTATCGGTGGCTCAAAATATTTTGTACCATCGATACTTGCAAATTTATATGTCACATAATTTGTACGTCCGTAACGCCAAGCCTGAAAAAATATTTGGTCGCATCAATTCAGATACATAACTGCGATGGGTTCTACCAAGTTAATCTGGTCTCACCTATAATTGGAAGATTCCAACAATTACCGTTTGTATGCGATCTTAGTCATCGCCCACATGATAACTGGTGCAAGCCCGGCTCAATTTAGGAATCGGATTTTAATTGAATTAATGAATTATATACCGTTGCGGTCAGAGTACACACCACTAGAATTATTTTAACACCAATAATGCAAAATTCACTTCAACAAATCAGGTTTCTATGTTTTCGTTTGAATATCGGATCGTAATTAATGTAACGTTTCAAGACAACAGCAAAATTGATGGTAAAAATTAATTTGTTATTAAAATGTTGCAAATTATTATTATTGTTATATTTAAATAACGGGCAGTTAAATAAATTTTCATGCGTTTCCGAATGTTGAATGGTGTATTGTGCGATACAGCATTCAACATTCAGAAACGCATTCAGTGCATGTGCAGCAAATATCAACACAGTAATTAATAGTTTCGAATAATGTTTGTTGATTAATAAAGAACAAGTTATTTGTAATACAAAAACATTATTCATAACGAAATGTGATACTTATATAAAAATTCCTACCTTATAGTTCCTTCGGCGATTTCGGTTCGGTGAAGTTACCATCGGAGACGATTTCTGTTCCTCGCAGGTATAAACGGACTCACATTTACCAAATTTCAACGGAGGTATTCGCTGGTCTGAAATGTTAAAAATTATTTTAACAGTGACATACGTTTGGTTGTTTTTTAGGAAGCATCTTTAAATTAAATTTGGAAAAATTAAATTAAAGTAATGAGATTATCTACTAATTTTAAATGAATATTTAACAATGAAAGTTTTAAAAATCTGTATGAAATATAAGAAATTATGTTGGATAAGTATTAATCAAATTAATAGTCTTGTGATTTTGAGTGTAAATTTTTATAAACAATACAAATGTAATTTATTATTAAATACATTTTATTGCATTTGTAATGTTGCGCCATTAGGAGGCTTTATTAGATTTATTTTAATGAGTTTAACAATGATTTGAGGAATGTTTTCAAAGGCTATTGAATTGAGACTATCACTTGTTTGCCTAGCTAAACCGAATCTTTTGTGTAGCGGTACAATGGGTTCGGCTTTGGACAGGAAAAATAGCGATTTCTCGAATATTCCGCGTTCATTTAATTAGATTTTAAGCCAATTTTGGGGTAATTAGAAAAGGTTTTCAAATAGGATGTGTGAAATTATGATAATTGGAAATGTGGAGTGATTTTATGCACCAAAAAAGTGCAGAAAACCACGCAAATTTCGCAAAAAAATCAATTGCTATTACCTAAACATCTTCCAGACGAATTCGTGTCTTCTGTGAAAATTTGGGGGCTCAATTGGGTGCGTGGGCGGCGATTGGGGGGGCGACTTCCAGCTTCCAGTGGATTTCGCAAGTCGGAATGTTGAAACACATCGCAGCAATCGTTCTGAAACAATAAATGATTAATTAGTAACTTCGTTAATTGATTTCGTTGTGAATAATTCACCTAGCAAGTGCGAGGTGTTAAAGCGTTGAAGATTCACTGGCGACTGCTCGGTTCTCTCATCGCCCCGCTCGCTTTCCGCTCGGGCGACTCTAAGGTCAGTTTTTTGGAAAGAGCCTTGGCCGGGCGAGAGCACAATGCTGGCCAGCTGCCTGCAAGAACCCGTAAAATTTCATGTGGTAAAAAATGTAACACGTATAAAATAAAATATATACATTAATTAATAAACTTCGAACAGACTCAAAATTGGGTTATATCTGCATATATTTTTAAACAAATCATTTGGAAGATTCACCTAAATTTAAGATTTTGTAGCACTAAAACAGCAAAATATTCAAACTAGTGTCCATCAGTATTATTGTTGATATTTTGCAATTGTAACGTGAATATGGCTATGCTGGCAATATGGTCAATTGCCTTTATCTTAGCAACTTATATTCTTACCTTGATTTTCTTTAATTTAATTAATTCATGTTCTGTACAATTCTTCAGCAATTTTGAGATTGATTATGCTTTAAATAAGTGAGAAACTCGAATATATAACTTTCAGATTTAACCAAATATGAATTATCATTTACTGAAATTTCTGAATGTTTAATAAAATCATGTGTTGTATACTTCATGCCAGATTTGTATACAGTATACTTGCATACAATTCTACTACAAATTTGAGGCAAATTCTGCTTTAAATAAGTGAGAAAATCGTATATATAACTTTCTGATTTGACCTGCATGGATTAGCAATTACTGAAATTTCTGCAAATTTAATTAAATCATGTGTTGTATATTCCATGCCACTCATTTCATGAGTAAACCTTAAATAAGTGAGAAAATTGAGTTATCAAGTTTCCGAGTTAACCAGTTGAAGTTACTGAAATTTCTGAAAATTAATCTAATGGATATTTTGAAAATTTTATGCCAGATCTTGTATACAGTATACTTGAATACAAATCCTCTAAAAATTATACCTCAAATATGTCTTAAATAAGTGAGAAAATCGTGTTATTAACTTTCTGAGTTGACCTGTATAAGTTATCAGTCACTGAAATTTCTTAAAATTTATCTACTGGATGTTTTGAAAATATTATGCCAGAGCTGTATACAGTATACCTGAATACAAATCCTCTGTAAATTATACTACGAATATGTCCCAAATAAGTAAGAAAATCGTATTATTAACTTTCTGAGTTGACCAACATGAATTATAAATTACTGAAATTTTTGAAAATGTATCTAACTTACATTTTGTATATTTTATGCCAGATTTGTATACAGTATACCTGCATACAATTCTTCTGCAAATTTGAGGAAGATTATGATCTAAATAAGTTAAACAATCGAAAATATAACTTTCTGATTTGACCAGTTTGTATTATCAATTAATAAAATTTCTAATTTAATTAACAGATATCTGTTCAGTATACCTGAAGCTAATTCTACTGATAATTTGACAAAGTTTCAGTATTAAATTAGTGAGAAAATCAACACTATAACTTTATGCAATGACAAGTATGAATTAGTCAATACTGAAATTTCTGAAAATTTATTTATTGCATATTAATTAACAGACATCTGTTCAGTATTCCTGAAGCTAACTTTCATGAAAATTTGAGAAAGTTTCAGTGTTAAATAAGTGAGATAATTGACACTATAACTTTATGCAATGACAAGTATGAATTAGTCAATACTGAAATTTCTGAAAATTTATTTATTGCATATTAATTAACAGACATCTGTTCAGTTTTCCTGAAGCTAACTTTCATGAAAATTTGAGAAAGTTTCAGTGTTAAATAAGTGAGAAAATTGACACTATAACTTTATGCAATGACAAGTATGAATTAGTCAATACTGAAATTTCTGAAAATTTATTTATTGCATATTAATTAACAGACATCTGTTCAGTATTCCTGAAGCTAATTCTCATGAAAATTTGGCCAAGTTTCAGTATTAAATAAGTGAGAAAATTGACACTATAACTTTATGCAATGACAAGTATGAATCAGTCAATACTGAAATTTCTGAAAATTTATTTATTGCATATTAATTAACAGACATCTGTTCAGTATTCCTGAAGCTAACTTTCATGAAAATTTGACCAACTTTCAGTATTAAATAAGTGAGAAAATTGACACTATAACTTTATGCAATGACAAGTATGAATCAGTCAATACTGAAATTTCTGAAAATTTATTTATTGCATATTATTTAACAGATATCTGTTCAGTATTCCTGAAGCTAATTCTCATGAAAATTTGACAAAGTTTCAGTATTAAATAAGTGAGAAAATTGACACTATAACTTTATGCAATGACAAATATGAATTAGTCAATACTGAAATTCCTGAAAATTTATTTATTGCATATTAATTAACAGACATCTGTTCAGTATTCCTGAAGCTAACTTTCATGAAAATTTGAGAAAGTTTCAGTATTAAATAAGTGAGAAAATTGACACTATAACTTTATGCAATGACAAGTATGAATTAGTCAATACTGAAATTTCTGAAAATTTATTTATTGCATATTAATTAACAGACATCTGTTCAGTATTCCTGAAGCTAACTTTCATGAAAATTTGAGAAAGTTTCAGTATTAAATAAGTGAGAAAATTGACACTATAACTTTATGCAATGACAAGTATGAATTAGTCAATACCGAAATTTCTGAAAATTTATTTATTGCATATTAATTATCAGATATCTGTTCAGTATTCCTGAAGCTAATTCTCGTAAAAATTTGACAAAGTTTCAGTATCAAATAAGTGAGAAAATCAACACTATAAATTTATGCAATGACAAGTATGAATTAGTCACTACTGAAATTTCTGAAAATGTATTTATTGCATATTAATTATCAGATATCTGTTCAGTTTTCTTGAAGCTAATTCTCATGAAAATTTGACAAAGTTTTAGTATTAAATAAGTGAGAAAATAAACATTATAACTTTAATAAATTTATGCAATGTCAAGTATGAATTAGTAAATACTGAAATTTCTGAAAATTTCCTGAAGCTAATTCTCATGAAACTTTGACAAAGTTTCAGTATTAAATAAGTGAGACAATCAACAGTATAACTTTTTGGAATGGCAAGTATGAATTAGTCAATACTGAAATTTCTGAAAATTTATTTATTGCATATTAATTATCGGACATCTGTTCAGTATTCGTGAAGCTAATTCTCATGAAATTTTGACAACGAAGTTTTAGTATTAAATAAGTCGCATAATCAACAGTATAACTTTCTGCTTTGACAAGTATGAATTAGTTATAACTGAAATTTCTGAATTATTGGTCGCCAACCTCTAACTAGAGATGGCAACATAAGAAGAAGAAGAAATTTCTGAAAATTTATGTATTGCATATTAATTATCAGATATCTGTTCAGATTTTCTGATGCTAATTCTCTTGAAAATATCTGAGATATCTATTTAGTTTTCCTGAAGCTAATTCTCATGAAAATTTGACGAAGTTCCAGTATTAAATAAGTGAGAAAATGAACAGTATAACTTTTTGCAATGGCAAGTATGAATTAGTCAAAACTGAAATTTCTGAAAATATATTTATTCTACATTAATTATCAGATATCTGTTCAGTTTTCCTGAACCTAATTCTCGTGAAAATTTGACAAAGTTTCAGTATAAAAAATTTAGTATTAAATAAGTGACAAAATCAACACTATAACTATGCAATGACAAGTATGAATTAGTCAATACAGAAATTTCTGAAAATGTATTTATTGCATTTTAATTATCATATATCTGTTCAGTTTTCCTGAAGCTATTTCTCATGAAAATTTGACAGTTTCAGTATTAAATAAGTGAGAAAATCAACACTCTAACTTTAATAACTTTATGCAATGACAAGTATGAATTAGTCAAAACTGAAATTTCTGAAAATGTATTTATTGCATATTAAATATCAGATACCTGTTCAGTTTTCCTGAAGCTAAATTCTCATGAAAATTTGACAATGTTTCAGTATTAAATAAGTGAGAAATTCAACACTATAACTATATGCATTGACAGTATGAATTAGTCAATACTGAAATCTCTGAAAATTTATTTATTGAATATTAATTATTAGATATCTGTTCAGTATACCTGACGCTAATTCTCATGAAATGTTGACAACAAAGTTTCAGTATTAAATAAGTCACATAATCAACAGTATAACTTTCTGCTTTGACAAGTATGAATTAGTCGAAACTGAAATTTCTGAAAATTTATGTATAACATATTAATTACCAGATATCTGTTCAGGATTCCTGAAGCTAATTCTCATGAAAATTTGACCAAGTTTCAGTATTAAATAAGTGAGAAAATCAACACTATAACTTCAATAACTTTATGCAATGACAGGTATCAATTAGTAAATACCGTGCCGTGCCAAGATGGACATCGGCACGTCTTTGCAAATACTCCACAAGGCGTGGCAACTATCATGACTTAATCAGCGCAACTAAATTGAACTGTTGGAGAAATGATAATGTGCTGTGCGGCCCGGTACCCAATTAATTTAAATAATTATTTCTCATCATGGTCTGTCTCTGTAGCGTTAGATTAGATAAATTAAGAAAACAATTGGGCAGCTTTTGGTGCAGAAATAATGAGTTTTTGGTGCAGAAAAAATGAAACTCGGAGCTCAGAGGAATATTTACTTAAAGTACCTACGCAAATAATTTAAAACAAAAGTGATCAGAAATCTGATGTCTATAATTGTTTGATTTAAAAGCGCGCTTCCTAATATGACTATAAATTAAAAGCAATTATTGTCGATTGAATTTGATTTGGACACCGGTAGATTTTTGAACCAACAATTAAAATATTGACGCTCCAAATGTTTCTAGTTATGAATAATGTTTGTAAAGTGCAGAACAAAAATTATTGCATTGGTATAAATATTTACCAATAATTAGTAATTTGAGGCCAATTTCTTGGCTGCTGGATGAATGTTTCAAACCAAACTTGGATACAATCAGTTGTCTTGGAGACAAAATATTACACGACATTATTCATAACTAGTTGCGGTTATTAGAAATGAAAGTTCCTACCTTTAGAATCCGATGGCAGTCGTTGGCAATTGGCTCCGTTGACGATTTCTCTGGTGCCGGCAGTCCTAGAAGGTTGCATATACTTTCATCTCTCAATGATGTTCCATTTACCAATTCAACGAAGAGGCAATTATTCTGTCCTAAAACATAAACACCAATTAAAATAGTGAAATATTACAAGAATCGCTGATTTCAGAAACCGCCCAAGTCCACTTTTGGTTATACGTATTTGAATTATACATAGAATGGCGCATAAACGATGTAGTTCTTTCGATTGTGTGCAAAAACAACCTTATTCTAATATTCAAAAGGTGTATTAGATCCTTTGAAAATATCAACTGAGCGCAGAAATAATCTTAGTTCGTGACTAATTTTTATTTAATTATTTTAAAACTAGATATGTGTGACTTGAATTATTTCTGAAATTTGTGATTCAATGTGTATTGCTAATATTTTAATGTTACTTCGTTTGTTACACAAAATAAAAAAATGCTATTTTGCTAAAATCTGATCAAGCATTAAAATTAGTATAAAGGCTGTAAGGCGACCGATGCAGCATTGTGGTAAGTAGTCAAAATGGGTCTAGGGGTGTGTTTGACATTGAATCAATCTTAATTGAATACAAATATAAATGAAGTATTTAGAAAGCAAAATTTATGTATGCACAATTAAAATTAACAACTGTTAAAATGTCCCCGATTAAGTTTCATTTGGATATAAATAAAGTTAATGACCGAAGATTGAAAAATATCGTCGGATTAATTAATAGTTTTGAATAATGTTGATGATAAAAATATAAAAAAATCCTACCTTATAATTCCTACGACGATTTGCAAAACTCAAGCAGCAGTTGCTTCGGTTAAGTCACCATCGGAGACGATCTATATTTTTCGCCAGGTAAACAAATTCACGTCAGTTCTGCGTTGCATTAACAGATGGTCCATTTACCAATTCCGCGAAGGTATTTGTTGTTCTGAAATATTAAAAATTATTGTAAAATCGAGATATGTTTGGTTGTGGAAGCAAATTGAAGTTAAAGTTGGAAAAATTTGCAGGTAACATCGTATCGACTAATTTTAAATGAATTTATGCAAATTTTAAAAGTGCACGTACACTTCAAGCATACGTTTGGATGTGACCGTTGCAGTTATTTGTTAGTATCGATGGCTCAAAATATTTTGTACCATCGTTATTTGCAAATTGATATGTAACATAATTTGTACGTTTGTAATGCCAAGCCGGAAAAAAAAAAATTGGGTCACATCAATTCAGATACATAACTGTGATGGGTTCTACCAAGTTAATCTGGTCTCACCTATAATTGGAAGATTCCAACAATTACCGTTTGTATGCGATCTTAGTCCTCGCCCACATAATTAACTGGTGCAAGCCCGGCTCAAATAGGAATCTGATTTAATTGAATTAATGAATTATATACTGTTGCGGTCAGCGCACACACCACTGGAATTATTTTAAAGCTAATAATGCAAATGTTCCTATGTTTTCGTTTGAATGTCGGATCGTAATTAATGTAATGTTTCAAGACAATAGCAAAATTGATGGTTAAAATTAATTTGTTATTAAAATATTGCAAATTATTAATATTCTTATATTTAAATAACGGACATTTAAATATCGAACAATACAGCATTCAACATTCGGAAAAGCATTCAGTGCATGTGCAGCCAATATCGACACAGTAATTAATAGTTTTGAATAATGGTGATTAATGAAGAACACGTTATTTGTAATACAACAACATTATTCATAACTAGATGATAAAGATAGTGATAAATATAAAAAATCCTACCATATAATTCCTTTGACGATTTTGGGTCCTTGAAGTTACCATCGGAGACGATTTCTGTTCCTCGCCAGTATAAACGGACTCACATTTACCAATTTTCAACTAAGGTATTCGCTGTTCTGAAATGTTAAAAATTATTTTAATAGTGACACACGTTTGGTTGTTTTTTAGGAAGCATATTGAAATTAAATTTGGAAAAAGTAATGAGAACATCTATTAATTTTAAATGAAATTTTAACAATGAAAGTTTTAAAAATGTTGATAAGTATTATTCAAATTAATATTCTTGTAATTTTGAGTGAACAGTTTTATAAACAATACAAATGCAATTTAATTATTATTAAATATATTTTATTGCATTTGTAATGTTGCGTAATTTATTAGATTTATTTTAAGCGAGTCGCACAAAGATTTGAGGAATGTTTTGAAAGCCTATTGAAATGAGACGGGTAACTTTTTTGCCCAGCGATAGCGCTACAATGGGTTCGCTTGGGACAGGAAAAATTCTCGAATATTCCGCGTTCATTTAATTAGATATTAAGCCAATTTTGGGGTAATTAGAAAAGGTTTTCATGTGGATGTGTGAAATTATGATAATTGGAAATGATGAGTGATTTTATGCACCGCTAAAAAAAAACAAAAAAGTGCAGGAAACCACGCAAATTTCGCAAAAAAATCAATTTCCATTACCTTAATAAAATCTTCCAGACGAATTTGTGTCTTCTGTGAAAAATTGAGGGCTCTATTGGGTGCGTGGGCGGCAATCCCTGGGGGAAACTTCTAGTTTGCAGTGGATTTCACAAGTCGAATGTTGAAACGCATCCCACCAATCGTTCTGAAATAAGAAATTATTAATTAGTATCTTCGTTAATTGATTTCGTTGTGAATAATTCACCTGGCGAGCGCAGAGCTGTTAAACCGTGGAAGATGCTCTGGCGACTGCGGACAACGCACGTCCCCGCCTCACCACTCGACCTACGGCTTATCGCTGCTCCGGACCGACCCAGTTTTTTGCCTAAAATTCTTCGCTCGCTCGTCGAAAATAACAATGCAAGCCAGCAAACGTGCAAGGACCTGAAAATGAATGTTCCGTGCTAATAAATGTAACACGTATAAACTAAAATATATACATTAATTAATAACTTGGAATAGACTGAACATTGTGTTATTATATGCAAATTTGCATATTTTTTTAATAAAATCATTTGAAAAATTCACCTACATTTAAAATTTTGTAGCTCTAAAACAGCAAAATATTCAAACTAGTGCCCATCAGTATTATTATTAATATTATCAAATTGTAAGGTGAATATGGCAGTGCTGGCAATATGGTCATTTGTCTTTATCTCAGCAACGTATATTTCTAACTTAACTTGAATTTCTGTAAATTTAATTAATTCATGTTATGTATATTTTATAGTAGATTTGTATACAGTATGCCTGAATACAAATCCTCAGAAAATTTTACCACGAGCATGTCTTAAATAAGTGAGAAAATCGAGTAATTAACTTTTCGAGTTGACTAGTATAAGTAGTATATCAGTCACTGAAATTTATGAAAATTGATGCAATGCATATTTAGAACATTTTATGTCAGATTTGTATACAGTATGCCTGAATACAAATCCTCTGAAAATGTGACCACGAGTAAGTCTTGAATAAGTGAGAAAATGGAGTCATTAACTTTTAGAGTTGATCGGATTTTTATAAATATACAGGGTTGATTTACTACCCTCGAACGGGAAATTTGAAGGTGTCACTTACATGGTATATAGTATGCATGAATACAAATCCTCTAAAAATTTGAACACGAGTATGTCTTAAATAAGTGAGAAAATCGAGTTATTGACTTTTCAATTTGACCAGTATAAGTTATCAATCACTGAAATTTCTGAAAATTTATCTAATAGATATTTTGAAAATTTTATGCCAGATCTGTATACAGTATGTCTGAATACAAAACCTCTAAAAATTTGACCACGAGTATATCTTAAATAAGTGAGAAAAGTAAGGTATTAACTTTCCAAGTTAAGCGGTATAAGTTATCAATGACTGAAATTTCTGAAAATTTATCTAATGGATATTTTGAAAATTTTATGCCAGATCTGTATACAGCATATCTGAATACAAAACCTCTCAAAATTTGACCACAAGTATATCTAAAATAAGTGGGAAAATCGAGTTATTAATTTTCCGTGTTGATCAGAACAAGTTTTCAGTCACTGAATTTTCTAAAAATTTATTTAATAGGTATTTTGAAAATTTTATGCCAGAACTGTATACAGTATTCCTGAATACAAAACCTCTAAAAATTTGACCACAAATATGTCGTAAATAAGTGAGAAAATCGAATTATTAACTTTCCGAGTTGACTGGTATAAGTAGTATAGTATAGCAGACACTGAAATTTCTGAAAATTGGTCTAATGGATATTTAAATTTTTTTATGTCGGATCTGGGTACAGTGTGCCTGAATATAAATCTTCTGAAAATGTGACCACAAATATGTCTTAATAAGTGACAAAATCGAGTTATTAACTTTGCGAGTTGACCAGTATAAGTTATCAGTCACTGAAATTTCTGATAATTTATATAATGGATATTTTTATAATTTTTTTGACAGATCTGTATACAGTATACCTGAATACAAAACCTCTGAAAATTAGACCTCGAGTATATCTTAAATACGTGAGAAAATTGAGTTATTAATGTTTTTAAGTTACCCAGTATAAGTTAACAAACACTGAAATTTCTGAAAATTTATCTAATGGTTATTTTGAAAATTTATGCCAGATCTGTGTACAGTATGCCTGAATACAAAATCTCTAAATATTTATCCACAAATATGTCTCAAAGAGTGAGAAAATCGAGTTATTAATTTTCCGAGTTGACCAGAATAAGTTTTCAGTCACTAAATTCTCTAAAAAAATATTTAATAGGTATTTTGAATATTTTATGCCAGAACTGTATACAGTATTCCTGAATACAAAACCTCTAAAAATTTGACCACAAATATGTCCTAAATAAGTGAGAAAATCGAATTATTAACTTTCGAGTTCACTAGTATAAATAGTATAGCAGACACTGAAATTAATTAATGTTTTGTATATTTCATTCCCGATTTGTATACAGTATACCTGCATACAATTCTCCTGCAAATTTGACGAAGACTCCGTTTAAGTGAGAAAATCGAATATATAACTTTCAGTATGAAATATCAATTACAATAATTTCTGAAAATTGAATTAATTCATGTTTTGTACATTTCATTCCCGATTTGTATACAGTATACCTGCATATAATTATTCCGCAATTTGCCGAAGATTCCGTTTTAAATAACTGAGAAAATCGAATATACAACTTTCTGATATGACCAGTATGAAATATCAATTACTGAATTTTCTGAAAATTAAATTTATTCATGTTTTGTATATTTCATTCCTGATTTGTATACAGTATACCTGCATACAATCCTTCAGCAAATATGACGAAGATTCCGTATTAAATAACTGAGAAAATCGAATATATAACTTTCTGATTTGACCAGTATGACATATCAATTACTAGATTTTCTGAAAATTTAATTAATTCATGTTTTGTATATTTCAATCCCGATTTGTATCCAGTATACCGGCATACAATTCTTCCGCAAAATTTGACGAATATTCCACTTTCAATAAATGAGAAAATCGAATATATAACTTTCTGATATGACCAATATGAAATATCAATTACAAAATTTTCTGAAAATTTATATTTCAACCCGATTTGTATACAGTATACCGGCATACAATTCTTCCGCAAAATTTGACGAATATTCCACTTTCAATAAGTGAGAAAATCGAATATATAACTTTCTGATATGACCAATATGAAATATCAATTACAAAATTTTCAGAAAATTTAATTAAAGCTTTGTATATTTCATTAAAGATTAGTATACAGTATACCTACATACAATTCTTCCGCAAATTTGACGAATATTCCGTTTTAAATAAGTGAGAAAATCAAATATATAACTTTTGGATTTTACCACTATGACATATCAATTACTAAATTTTCTGAAAATTTAATTAATTCATGTTTTGTATATTTCAATCCCGATTTGTATACAGTATACCTGCATTCAATTCTTCCGCAAATTTGACGAATATTCCATTTTCAATAAGTGAGAAAATCGAATATACAGTATGTCCCCGGATTGAGTTTACAACAGGGATATTTTTTTAATTTTCACTTTTAAGTAAAATTGTTATAGGAATTATAATTCCTGCTTGGTCTGAAACTACCAGTTCAGTTATTAAAACTTTGATTTATTTACCCAGGGTCAAATACACAAAATCAAATATTTTAAATCATATTTTGACACTTATTTATTTACTATTTGCCAAAGGAATTTAAAATTACATTTAACAGCATTAAAGAAAAAATAAAATCATTCAAACAATCCCCCAAATACATAAAATGATACTGAAAATTTAAAAAGTCGCCTACGAGAGGCATTTGCATCAATAACCATTGAAGAAATCTAAAATAGTCTTCAGGAGTTCCATACCAGGCATGAACTGTGTGAAGAAAATGGTGGGGGATTGTTCTAATGATGTTATTTTTCATAATTATTTGACATAAAGTGTCAAAATTAGGTTTAATTTTTTTTTAATTTAACCAACACCCTGTATAAATAAATCAATGTTTTAATAACTGAAATGGTAGTTTCAGACCAAGCCAAAATTTTAATTCATATAACATTTTTACTTAAAAGTAAAAATTAAAAAAAATTCCCTGTTATAAACTCAATCCGGGGACATACTGTATAACTATCTGATATGACCAATATAAAATATCAATTACAAAATTTTCTGAAAATTTAATTATTTCATGTTTTGTATATTTCATTCCAGATTTGTATATAGTATACCTGCATACGATTCTTACGCAAATTTGACAAAGATTCCGTTTTAAATAAGTGAGAAAATCTAATATATAACTTTCAGATTTGACATTATGAAATATAAATTACTGAATTTTCCGAAATTTTTATTAATTCATGTTTTGTATATTTAATTCCAGACTTGTACACAGTATACCTGCATACAATTCTTCCGCAAATTTGACGAAGATTCTGTTGACAATAAGTGAGAAAATCGAATATATAACTTTCTGATTTGACCAGTATGAAATATAAATTACTGAATTTTCTAAAAATTTAATTGATCCCTGTTTTGTATATTTCATTCCAGATTTGTATACAGTATACCTGCATTCAATTCTCACGCAAATTTGACGAAGATTCCGTTATAAATAAGTGAGAAAATCGAACATATAACTTTCTGATTTGACCAGTATGACAGATCAATTACTAAGTTTTCTGAAAATTAAATATATCATGTTTTGTATATTTCAATCCCGATATGTATACAGTATAAGTGCATACAAGTCTTCCGCAAATTTGACGAAGATTCCTTTGTCAATAAGTGAGAAAATCGAATATATAACTTTCCGAAAATTTAATTAATTCATGTTTTGTATATTTCATTCCAGATTTGTATACAGTATACCTGCATACAATTCTTCCGCAAATTTGACGAAGATTCCGTTTTGAATAAGTGAGAAAATATAATATATAACTTTCAGATTTCAGCATCAATTATCAATTACTGAAATTTCTGAAAATATATCTAATTTCTGTTATGTATATTGCATACCAGATTTGTATACAGTATACCTGCATAGAATTCTTCTGCAAATTTGAGGAAGATTTTGCTTTAAATAAGAGAGAAAATCGAACATATAACTTTCTGATTTGACCAGCGTGAATTATCAATTAATGAAATTTCTAAAAATTTAATTAATTCATGTTTTGTATATTTCATGCCAGATTTGTATACAGTGTACCTGCAGACAATTCTTCTGCAAATTTGAGGAAGATTACGTTTTAAATAATTGAGAAAATCGAATGTATAAGTTTCTGATTTGAGCAGCATGAATGATCAATTACTGAAATTTCTGAAAATTTAATTAATTCATGTTTTGTATATTTCATGCCAGATTTATAGCATGATTTTTAATCAAGAAAAATCAGGGCACTAATAACGTTATTTATAACTAAGAACATAACAAAACATCAAGTAATTATTAGTTTTGAATAATGTTGTTCAATAGAAAACAAATTATTTGCAATACGGAAAACATGTGAAATAATAACATTATTCATAACTAGATAAGTGATAAGTATAAAAGTTCCTACCTTATAATTCCCTCGGTGATTTGCAAATCTGTGACGTTGCTGTTCTCCGCCATTTGCACACACCAGTTCTGCGTTGCGACAGCAGTCCGTCCACCAAATCCACTAAGGTGTTTGTTGTTGTTTTTCTGAAACATATTAATATTGTAGTAGTGGAAATGGGTACACATAAGGTCTGGAATGTTCATACAATTTGAAAATTTAAATAAGGGGAAATCCATCAATCCGAAAATTGAAATATATTATTTTTTTATGGATTGGAAAGTTTCAGGGGAAAAACAGTACATCATTAAATTCGGATCTGTAATATTGACAGGTTTAATAAATTAAATTTGGGCCCTCTATGACCCCCCCCCCCCCCCCAAATTGCGTCCAAATCAGTTTTGAGGCGTTTTCAAAATGGAATTTCATCCAGATGGCAAAAAAGCGACATTTTGGAAAAATTCGAAAATTAAAACGTCTCCGTAAGTATATTAAGTATCAAGTGTCGTTATTAATTTTTCCCAAAACTGTTTTCAGGCAAATGCAGACATTGTTTTAGAGATCGTTATTTCGGTCTTTGAAAATTTAAATTTTTTAATTTATTATTTAATAAATATTAATTTTTTATTAATTTTTGCCAAACATTTTCTTCAGGAAAATTAAAACGTCTTCGTAAGTATATCAAGTGTGGTCTTGTATGAACCGTATGAGTCTCCTGAATCGAATGAGACTATCGGCATCGAGATTGGACCGTTCATTTAGAAGTTTAATTTTAACAGCCCTTTTTTGCTATTTTTTTTAAATTTCCCAACTTTGAGGGTGGATATCTCGAGAACCGCTGGGACTAGGAGGCTGAATGTATGTTCATTGGAATCGGGAGGGTCCAATTAGTCTAGGCATGTGCCTCTACGGTCATTTAGAGCAACTCGAAAAATCGCGATTTTTCAGATTTTTATTTTAGTCGATTTGATCGGAAAATCATCGATTTTACGTTTTGCTATCTGGGTGGTCTGCCAAGCGGCAAATTTTCAAATCATTCTATGGGGACTTAGCCCCGTATATGGCGCGTATTTTGAGCGCTCGTTCATTCTCGTAATCCCACAACTCCCCGAGTTATCTCGCTTTTAGTGAAAAAAGTACGTTTTTTTGAAAAATATTTCTCTCTTCTCAAGGCCCCCCTGTACAAACGCGATCGCCTACGGGGGCCACTATGGCTCATTGTGCTTGTATTAGGGCCCTCTATGACCCCTCCCAATTTCGTCCGAATCGGTTGAGGCGTTCTCGAAATGGAATTTCATCGAGATGGTAAAAAACGCGATATTTTCGAAAATTTCGAAACTTAAAACGTCTTCGTAAGTATATCAAGTGTGGTCTGGTATGAACCGTATGAGACTCCTGAATCGAATGAGACTATCGGCATCGAGATTGGACCGTTCGTTTAGAAGTTTAATTTTAACAGCCCTTTTTGCTATTTTTTTAAATTTCCCAAATTTGAGGGCGGATATCTCGAGAACCGCTGGGGCTAGGAGGCTGAATGTGTGCTCATTGGAATCGGGAGGGTCCAATTAGTCTAGCCATGTGCCTCTAAGGTCATTTAGAGCAACTCGAAAAATCGCGATTTTTCGGATTTTTATTTTAGTCGATTTGATCGGAAAATCATCGATTTTACGTTTTGCCATCTGGGTGGTCTGCCAAGTGGCACATTTTCAAATCATTCTATGGGGACTTAGCCCCGTATATGGCGCATATTTTGAGCGCTCGTTCATTCTCGTAAACCCACAACTCCCCGAGTTATCTCGCTTTTAGTGAAAAAAGTACGTTTTTTTGAAAAATATTTCTCTAGGAGGCTGAATGTGTGCTCATTGGAATCGGGAGAGTCCAATTAGTGTAGGCATGTTCTTTCGTTAAAACGTTAAATCGGTCTTTGAAAATGTGTGAGCGTTATTAATTTTTCACAATATTTTTTTTCAGGAAAATGCAGACATTGTTTCAGAGATCGTTATTTCGGTCTTTGAAAATTAAAAAAAATGTGAGTTATTAATTTTTAACAAAAAAAAATCAGGAAATGTAAGACGTTGTTTTAGAGAACGTTATTTCGGTCTTTGAAAATTTTAAATTTTTGTGAGCGTAATTAATTTTTCACAGAATTTTTTTTTAGGAAAATGCAGACATTGTTTTAGAGATCGTTATTTCAGTCTTTAAAAATTTAAAAAAATTGTGAGCGTTATTAATTTTAAAAAAAAATCAGAAAAGTGCAAGACTTTGTTTTAGAGATCGTTATTTCGGTCTTTGAAAATTTAAAATATTTGTGAGCGTAATTAATATTTAAAAAAAAAACAGGAAAATGCAAGACATTGTTTTAGAGATCGTTATTTCCGTCTTTGAAAATTTAAAATTCTTGTGAGCGTTATTAATATTTCACAAAAAAAAATCAGGAAATGCAAGACATTGTTTTAGAGATCGTTATTTCCGTCTTTGAAAATTTAAAATTTTTGTGAGCGTTATTAATATTTCACAAAAAAAATCAGGAAAATGCAAGACATTGTTTTAGAGATGGTTATTTCGGTCTTTGAAAATGAAAAATTTTTGGAGCGTTATTAATTTTTCACAATTTTTTTTTTCAGGAAAATGCAAGACATTGTTTTAGAGATCGTAATTTCGGTCTTTGAAAAATTAAAATATTTGTTAGCGTTATTAATTGTTCGCACACATTTTTGTCAGGAAAATGCAAGACATTGTTTCAGAGATCGTTATATAAGTTTTGAGAGCGTTATTAATTTTTCACAATTTTTTTTTTCAAGAAATTGCAGACATTGTTATAGAGATCGTTATTTCGATTTTTGAAAATTTAAAATTTTTGTGAGCGTTATTAATTTTCAGAAATAGAATTTTCAGGAAAGTGCAAGACATTGTTTTAGAGATCGTTATTTCGGTTTGTTTCAGGAACAACATCTTGGTAAGTATGACTCCCCTGAATCGAATGAGACTTTCGGCATCGAGATCGGACCGTTCGTTTAGAAGTTTAAATTTAACAGCCCTTTTTTGATTGATTGATTGACAAGGATGAATTATCAATTACTGAAATTTCTGAAAATTTATCAAATTTATGTTTTGTAAATTTTATGCCAGATTTGTATATAGTATACTTGCATAAAATTCTTCTGTAAATTTGAGGAAAATTCCGCTTTAAATAAGTGAGAAAATCGAATGTATAACTTTTGATTTGACCAGTATGAAATATCAATTAATGAATTTTCTGAAAATTTAATTCATTCTTGTTATATATTTCATTCCAGGTTTGTATTCAGTATACCTGCATACAAATTTTCCGCAAATTCGACGAAAATTCCGTTGTAAACAAGCGAGAAAATCGAATGTATAACTTTCAGATCTGACCAGTATGCAAAATCAAATACTGAAATTTTTGAAAATTTTATTAATTCATGTTTTGTATATTTCATGCCAGATTTGTATACAGTATACCTGCATACAATTTTTTCGCAAATTTGATGAAGATCCTGCCTTAAATAAGTGAGAAACTCGAATATATAACTTTCTGATTTGACCAGTATGAAATATAAAATGCAAAATCTTCTCAAAATTTAAAGATTCTGTTTTAAATGAGTGAGAAAATCGAATGCTTAACTTTCTGATTTGAGGAGTATGAATTATCAATTACTGAAATTGCTGGAGATTTGATTCATTTATGTTTTGTATATTTCATGGCAGATTTGTATACAGTATACATAAAGACATTTCTACTGAAAATTTAACGAAGTTTTCGTTTTAAATAAGTGAGAAAATCGAGTTTATAATTGTATAAACGCTTAATATTAATAACGCTTGTGAAGTGAAAATAAAATTGAATGCTACAAACACAAAATACAGACGCGGCGTAAATTTAAAGCTAAATTCGGAAAGTTATTTGGAAGCATAATATTGCAAGACAATATTCATAGCTACTAGGGTTAGTTAAAATGAAAATTCCTACCTTTAGAATCTGATGACAGACTTGTATATCCTTGCTGTGAAATTGGGTCCGATGAAGATTTCTACGGCTATGGCAGTTCTGGGAGATCGCAAATACTTTCGGGATTCGATGATAATCCATTTACCAATTCAAGGAAGCAATTATTTTTTCCTAGAACGTGAACACGTATTAAAATAGCGCAACATTTCGCATATGAACGCAAAAGTTTTAGTGTTACTTTGTTTGGGACATGAAATTGATAAATGCTATTGTCGTAATGTCTTGTAAGTATTAAAATTATTATAAAGGCCGATTCATATGTTCATAGGTGAACAATGCAATGTTGTGGTACACCGGCAAATTGTATATTGTGGTTGAGTTGTTATATTGATTATAAACCAACCATAATTGAATACGAATATTCTTAAGGCACAATTGAAAAGTGTTTAGATGGCAACATTTATTCAAATAGACAATTTGAGTTATCAATTGAGGGTTCTAGAAGTAAAAGGGTTTAAGTGCATTTTTGGTAGTTCTGGGATAAAAGGCTTTAAAGTTTTTAGTCTAAAATATTACCCTACAGTTTTCTAAACTTTTTCCTGGAATTTTGAAATTCAAGTTAACTGTAAAGCCATTTATCTCGGAACTACCAAAAATGCACTTAAACCCTTTTACTTCTAGACCCCTCAATTACTAATATCGTCCCCGATTTAGTTCCATTTCGATACAAATGAATTTTATAACAAAAAATTAAAAATATCCACGCACTAATTAATAGTTTTGAATAATGTTGGTCAATAAAAAACAAATTATTGTAATACAAAATGTTTCTAAAATAACAATGTTTTGTATTCAAACGTATTAAAATATTGAAAAGAAATTCCTCAAGTTATGTTTAAATCAGACAACACTCACAATAATTAAATTGTGAAAAAATGTGCAGCAAATGAATTATAAAATGCCGTAATTTTCAACTACGCCATTACAAATTGTGTGCATTAAGTAGTTGAATTTTGGGAACAAATTATTACACATGAAATTTGTAGACTAGCCATAAAAAATGGAATCGAGCGTTTTTTTGGGCTTCATTCATTTTGAAGGTAGGAAATACTATAAAATCCTACCTTCTAAAACATCCCTCATCGCTTTGAAACCAATTGAAACCTCCCTCAGTAGATTTACAGTGTCTGTAGATGCGGGGGAGGAGATTTTCGAAATTCGTAAGTTCTAGAGCGAATTCAGAAATTCTTCTTGCGGGTGGGGCAGGATGGCTCTTTTGATAACAGCATTGTACAACTCTTCAAGCCCTAGCGCGCCTTTTGCAGGATATTTCTGGAAGAACTGGCAGCTCATCTTAACACCACAAAAGATCGGCGGGTTCGCAGCGTGTTCACAGTCACGAAGCTCGGCACGTAAGCACTTTTTTGCAGAAGATTCTTTCGTTTGGGATGCAGATTATTACTCGTCCTCGGTCAAATTTTCAATGCCAAGCAACGTTTGAACGCGTTTAAACATTCACGTGTTGTAAAAACGCGTGCAAGATATGATTTCTAAAGCAGGCGATCAGTGGTGTACTAACCATTTTGCAGCATCTGGGGCTTAAAATAATTGATGGACTATTTATCATTATTAAAATTATTCCCACTACGTTAAAATTAATATGAATTAAGCATCCTGATACATGTGAATATATATATAATTTCATATTTCACTAGTCAGAATTGCAATTAGAATTATGCCAGGTGACCATTTTCAAAGGCGAACAAGGATTTAACTTTGTTGTAAACATTTTTGCAAATTCCTGCTCGTTAGTTTAACCCACAAAAAATGTTTGGGTATCAATAAAACGAGAAATGAATTGCGCATTTAACGATATTACCTCACTAAATTTTCGGTAAAACAGTTAAGACATTATTTTTTTCATTAAAAATGTATACAGAGGTAAGCATATTTGGACCCCCAAAGTTATCACCATAACCAAGTCTGATTTCCAATTGAGCATCACATTATAATTATTCGCAATTCCAAATACAACAATCTTCACATAAATACCAAACGTTAATTAAAATTTAAAGTAAAATTGAATTACAAAATGATGTGAATTCGTTGGTTAAATTAATATGTTTGCAAACTATATATTTAGTTGCTATGGGACAAGTATATAACGTAAATTCCTCAAACAAAATTTCAACAGTCATTCCATTTAAATACTACTTGATATGGAAATTGCTTATAGATTACAGAAATATACTGTATGTACATATTTGTACAAACACTGCCAATCTATATTTGTAGCTCAAGGAACAAATGTATTAATATTATTCAAATCAGCTATAACTGATTTTATTTGACTCTTTTTTTACCTATTTAATTTAACCACTTTAATTATGCTGCTGTGACTAATTAGTCACCTCGGATAGATCTGCCACATCTTTTATACTGATTGATTTAAAGTGGATTTAAAGGTAATAATGTTAAATTTAACATTATGATTTTAGCTAAAAAAAATACACATATCGCCTGTCACTTTCACATAAAGTGATTTTAAGTACATAGCAACAGTTTTTGCAATACCAGATAAGGCTCTGAAAATCATAGAGGATTTCCTGTAATATATAAAATTATGTGTACCATGTTCAAGCCGGCTAGAGAATTCAAACATATTAATATTTTCAAATATGATGATATAATATTAAACCTTCAAGAGCATATAAACTATCATAACATAAAAAGATAAGATAAAAATGAGATAAGGTTATCTACAATCAGAATCACCATATTTGAACTCTCGTAAACTGGAAATTTATTTGGGCTACAAAATTTTAATCAAATGGAATTATTACTTGTCTTTCTATCACTAAAGCAGCTGACTACTCCTTTTTCTTCTTAATTGCGTTAACGTCCACCTTCCAGTAGTAAATCATCTGCATTAAAATCACAGTATTTGCAAGCGTGGAGACGCAGTACGTGGTGATGATCATGATGTCGCCGGTCTCCTGGATGGACGTAAATATCCTAGCCAGGGAGCCGCCGAACAGCATGACCACGGTGATGGCAGACAGCTGGCCCGTGTGGCCATTTTTATAGTTGGCGTACGCCTGTGCTAGCTTGCCGAACAGCAGTATGGGAATGTTGAAGCCCTGCAGCGTCCACAGCGTGTCGACGGGTGTGGCGCCTCCCATGAGCACGTAACATAAGGCTGTGTACACGGTGGCGAGCAGGAAGGCGTGGAATGTCCGGCCGCAGTACACCAGCACCATAAGGCCGATGATGAAGGTCTGTATTGCGAGGAAGGCACTGTCCCCCCATGCGCTGAACGGGAAAGCTTTGACGAAGGAGTACGAGGCGTTTATGGTAATTGCACTTAGGTCCATCATCACACTGAGCAAGCTTATGCCTTCTCCGCTCTTGTTCTTCCATATCTTTAAAATTTGAGGTAGCTTGACTAGCACTGAACCCAGTATTAAGGCTATGCCGAGGCATTTGCTCAGCGACGACTTGAAACAGTCAACTGAAATTATTTGATTGGTGCAAATACAATGTTGGTTACTGAAATACACTTACCATCAAAGAAATTAAACTTAACGAAATACTCATCCACGCACTTTGGCGTCAAAATGTAGCTGGAAGCTTCTTTGATGATTTCCATGCTTGATATGATAAGTTAAGACCTTATATTGCTTTTAATCAGCTTTTAATCATCAGGAGAAATTAAACCGCTACGTACTGCAGTTGTATTGATAACTTCAAGTTAATGATGTGGACGTCACGTATTGGTGGTTAAAGTTACTCCATAAAAAATTAACAAACAATATTTTAAACTACCCTATGCATATTCATTTTCTAAATTCAGTACGTCAAATGCAGAAATTATCACAAAATGTTTAAATTTAATGATTTTTCATCAACTATTTTAGAGAGCCATCTATTGGATATATGCGTAAGGAATTGTTTTATCCCCATATTAAGTTTGAATTGTACTATATTTACTAATTATGCCTACTTGCTTTAATTGTACGTAATGATGTAAGTTGTTTTTCAAGCAATATAATGCTAATAAGTATAACGTAAAATTTGTATCGTGTCTATGAAATATATTGAACAATCTTTTTAGAATGTCTATCGCAGATTTTTTGTACCTATAGTTACGTATAGTTATAGTTACTACACTGTACTGAAATGGCGCAATGCGTATACTTGGTTGCCTAAACATGAGTACTATTTTTTTTTTCTGGGCAATACTCTGTTTGGCTACATTTAGGTCCAACAAATTATAATAATTTGACATGAATTACATGTACAATTATATATAACAGACATAGAAACTATAATAATTTGCTGATTTGTTATTTGTTAGACAGAGTACAAGCTACCAACCAAATATTCTTAATGTTTCTGTATTACCAGCGCAACTAGCTTCATTCCATGGGAATGCGTAACGTTAACCACAGCACTTTAAAAATAGACAACCAAATAATCTGGTGTGATGGTTTTGATACTTAACGTGGGGGCAAATAAGGACTACTATCGTCCAGTCGCTTTGCAGATGTGTTCTACCTGTGAGGTGACTGAAAACCCGTAAAAGGTTGAGACAAACATGTCAAGGAAACGTATCAAGCCAATTTAAACGTTTCCATCGTATCAATTGTTGTGATAAACGTGAATTGTAGCGCACGGAATGATTGCATTGTCTGCCTCCTAACTGTGACACGAAACCTGCTGTGATAATTGTGGTTAAAATGAAAGTCTTTATCAAGTTAAAGTGAATTTCGAAGGCATTTTTTGTGCGGAGAGGACCGAAAATGGCATCAGGAAGCAAGAGATCCTGGAAGCTGCGTAAGTACAAAAAAAAAAAATAGTAACCCCCACAGAAACATCACACACTAACCGACCATTATTCATTGCCCCCAAATCTAACCCCATTCATTTTACTCTGCAGAGGAGTTCGTGGCCCACAATGCGAATGTGAACTGCCTGGCGCTGGGCCACAAGTCGGGCCGGGTGATGGTGACGGGGGGCGACGATAAGAAGGTAAACCTATGGGCTATCGGGAAGCAGAGCTGCTTCATGAGCCTGAGCGGTCATACAACTCCCATAGAGTGTGTGCAGTTCAACCACGTCGAGGAGCTTGTGTGCGCGGGCTCCCGGGCGGGGGCTCTAAAAGTGTGGGACCTGGAAGCGGCGAAACTAGTGAGAACGCTAACGGGGCACCGTGACTCGATCCGGTGCATAGACTTCCACCCGTACGGCGACTTCCTGGCGTCCGGCAGTGCCGATTGTGCAATCAAAATTTGGGACAGCAGGAAGAAGGGCTGCATATTCACATATCCCGGCCATAAGGATAAAGTGAACAGCATCAAGTTTAGTCCGGACGGGCAGTGGATTGCGTCCGGCGGTGAGGACTACTCAGTGAAAATCTGGGATATGCGCATAGGAAAAGTGCTTAAAGAGTTCAATGAACATGTTAATGCGGTTACATGCGTTGAATTCCACCCGCACGAGTTTCTGCTCGCCACCGGTGGCACTGATCGCATGGTGCATTTCTTCGACTTGGAAAACTTTAATCTGGTGTCGAGTGAGCGTGAACTGGGTGGCGTACGGTGTTTGTGGTTTAACCCGGACGGTGAGTGCTTGTTCGCTGGGGTCAGAGACTATATGAAAGTCGTCGGCTGGGAACCCAGCCGGCTGTACGATTCCGTCTGCGTTAACTGGGGACGAATTTGTGATATTTCCACCGCACAGAATCAACTGGTATGTATGCTCTTGACTTGCCTTTCATAGTGAGTCAGAATGCCATAGGGCTATTCTGGGTTCTATCTATGGATACATTTAGATGTCTAAATTTAACATTGAAATGCTGGAGGCGCATATTTCGTGTTTAATTAATTCGTTTTTGTAGGTCTTCTGAAAATGGACAACAAAATCCAAGCATGTTTCTTGTTTTAAATGCCCGCATAAATTCTATTAGAATGTTTATTTTTATGCATAGACTAGAACACTCTAGTCTTCAATCACCTTCACAGCTCTTAACATGTAAATTCACACGGATTAAAGACTCATATAGCTTATAGAATAAGTGCATAACTCCTGTAAAACTTTGAAGATGATGACAAAAGTCATTATGCTAATGAAAAGGCAGTAAAGGGCTGATTACTTAGCTCAGAGGTCTCGGATTCTATTGCAGCAAAGAGTATAGTTTTTATATTTCTAATATTATATTTCTAGTAGAGAAAGGGAAAATATTTTTTTTCAAGTATGTTTCAAATAAGAGTCATTGTCTTAAGTCTTTCAGCCCATTAATAATTGTAATTTTAAACATGTAGACAAGGCTATTGTAATGAACATTTAATAAACTGTACAGAATCTAAGCCTTTTTGCTTAACTAGTTTATAAATAATAAATAATTGTTGTATTTATGAACAATTTAGTCAATTTCTTGTATTTGCTTTCCAAAACGGTTCATTATAATTTTCTAGACAAAGTTATTATACACAGATTAAATGAAATCTGAAAAAAATAAAATAAACAGAACCATGCAGTATTGACAAATCTGCTACATATAAAATAATCAATAAAAATGTTTCTACTTCTTTCTTCTTTATTCTTTTTGATAATAAACTTACAAATACAGGTAAGTAACAATTATAACTTCTTGAGTAATTTCATTTTTATTATACCAAGTTAGTATTAATATATCTTACATATCTCAAAAATATAAAAATGTTGGTGAAAAAAATTAAAATAAAAAAAAATCGTTGAGCATATTTCGTTTTATGTTTTAATATTTTTCTTTTTTATAATAAACTTACAAATACAGATAAGTAACAATTATAACTTCTTGAGTAATTTTTTTTTTTATACCAAGTTAGTATTAATATATCTACATATCTCAGCAACAAAAAATGTTGGTGAAAAAAATTAAAAAAAAAATCGTTGACATATTTCGTCCGTATTTTCGGCGAAAAAAATTAAAATTAAACATATTTCGTGTAGCATATTTCGTCCTTATATAAGTAAAAATCATTATTACATCTATAACGACGAAATATGCTCCACGATTTTTTTTTTCATTAATGAGTTTATAAAAGCAGAAATATTACGTTTTCAATGAACATCTTAAAGCAGAACTTGCTATATAGCTGTATCATGAAGATCATGTATAAAACTCTTAATATACTTGTAGTTCACTGTTCTTACAACAAACAGTTTAATTATTCAGAATCAGAATTATTCTCATAATTAATACATACGGTGAATGTTAAATTAGCATAAGTACAGGAAATAATTTTCCCATTATCATTGTGATAATAAAAATTAGTGCAGTTATTCACATTAACTATTGGTACAATATATGATATTTGCAGCAGTTAAATGTAGTAATGAATTTGGCAAATAAGTACAGTGAAACCGAGGAAGGTGAGTCAGCTGTTCATCAAGGTCTTTGTGCTTGTTAGTTGTGCATTGAACAAAAGTTATAATTATCACAATTAATTGTACACCACATTTAATTGCAATATTAGTTTTTGTATTAAGCTTTACTTGATTATTTACTGTGCGATATAAGTATTCTCAATCATCATCTGTTATGTATTAATATAAATAATAATTCATTATATGAGGGGCACCGAAGCAGACAATCCCGTGTTTTTCCCCGTTTAAAATTAATTTCATAGACTTCAAAACGGAATTTCCCGCTGCAATCTAGAATTCGGAAATTTTCACGAAAACGATACTTTCTCGATATGGAGAAAGTAATAATTCGTTTTATAATTATAAAAACTTAAGCAGCAAGAGGCTTTAGATTTTATAGTTAATGGCTAAAGATTTTACAAATTAAAAACTTAATTATAAAATAATTAATTTATTCTAACTAAAATCAAAGGAGCATGTGGCTTCAATTTTGTTAAGTAATTATGTATGTAATCACGACTATTTTTATAATTGTTAAAAATTAAATATTTTTTTGATAAAAATCGAAGAAAATCGATTTAGATAAAAATCGAAGAAAAATTGAGCAAGAGGCTGCTAATACATAGTATAGTTTTAAAAATTGAGACACATTTTTCATCAATTTAAATAAAATTAAAAAAACAACCTTTTAAAGTTCCGTGTGTTCACCTCAAGTGTGATTCCCAAACTTCAAAATTAAAATTGCAAAGTATGGGAAACTTTTTTATTCGTGATTTTCGTCAAAAAATGTCATTCTTCATAAAAGTTCGTTCTTCATCCGAAACCAATTAAAATCATAAACCAAATGACATACGACTCTAATTAACAATTATAATTAGGCGAGTATATTAAATTTATGGCCCTGTGATTAAACTTTTGACGTTGATTGGTTATAAACTTCGCTAAATATGGCACAACGATTAATTTTACAAGACCAACCAGAGTTGGTGTCATATGACGAGATATTTATAACACCTGCAGAAGGATGGCTGAAATATTTAACGAAAGGCATTCGTTTTATGGGGGGTTTAATTAATCATATGTCTTTAACTTGTTGTTTTTTAAGTTAAATTATTATTTCAAAATTCCCTTAATAATCCTGTAATTAACTTTATATTCAAATTTACCTTAATAACAACTTCAAACTGTATCTCCCTTAATAATCCGAAAAAAACAGTCAGTTTTCACAAGTATCTTGCAGTTTGAAGCCATTTAAAAATGTTGGTAAATTGAAGGCAAGTTTTAATGAACGCACAAACCGGTAAATAATTTCGCCAATTCAATGAATGTAAATGCAAGTTGCTGAAAAATCTCGGTACGAAAATGTGGATGAAATTTTGGTCTTGGAACTCAACAGTACATTAGATACTAGCTGTGAATCAATATAAAGAATTAAAAGAAATAAAAAAGAATGTTGACAAAATGCATTGATATTTTGGCAAGTCATGAAAGTATGATGATTAATATTTTTTTTTACATTCGTTTAAATTTTTTTTCGTTTAAATTTTTCTTTTAAAGCAGTTTAAAGATAGGTCCAGTAATCCCGATCATGCAAAGTTTTAACATTGCATGATCAGGATTACTATAGCCATGAATTTTTTTTTTCTTGGTAAAAGGTGAAACAGAAACTACAAAACATTTCAAAAAAAGATTATTTTTACGGATTAAGCTCATTTACCACAAATCGTGTAGTTAACAATTTTCAAGTCAAAAATCAATATTTGCAAAAAAAATGGTGTGAAATTTTGTCAACTCAATTATAGAGCCATAGGTTTTTTGACGAGGTCCATACGTTTTTTGACAAAGCTTAAAGCCAAGATATTTAGAATTCTTAACTACATAACTAGAAAATTAATTTAACAATTTACCATTAGCTACAAGAAATTTCCTGTGGTTTATGCAGGAAGGAACACCTGCACACAGTACTCGTGCAGTGCTAGAGAATTTAAATGAAGAAATTATGAAAAATTGATTGGATATTCATTATTTCTATGTCCTGCTCAGTCACCCGAACTAAATCCACTTGAACTTTTACTACTTTTCATGGGGTTGGTTAAAAAATAGAGCCCTTTTGGGAATCCAAAGTATTTTGAAAACCAAATTAGAGATAGTATAAGATCCTTGAAAACCAGGGTTGAAATAAAACATGATTTAAAAAACAAAAATTAATGAAGTTTTAAATTAAAAAAGATTTTATTGATTAATTTGTTTTTTTTTTTAATTTAATACTTGTATGGATCCTAACCTGACTTAATTTGATTTGAAGTAGAGCGATTTAGGCACCTATCTCAGGACAAGAGTTTATATTTACTAATGTGAATTCATAAACTGCAAAGTTTTTTGAAATGTACATCTGGGAATTATTTCCTCGGGTAATCGGAGACCGGTTTCGTTCTTATTAGAACTCATCAGTCCGATATAGCCAGATTTGTAATTCCCAGATGTACATTTCAAATAACTTTGCAGTTTATGAATTCACATTAATTCTCTAAACTGTTTTCCTGAGATAGGTGCATAAATCGTTCTACTTCAAATTGTTTTTTTAATATTTTTTATCAGTTGTAGCAAAACGTAATAAGATATTTTAATATACAGACATTTTTTTGTATTAAAGAGACATCATGCCAAGTGATTTATTTAAATCTTTACGTTGTATTTTTATTATTAGTTAATGTTTCATTCAAAGAATTGTTAATTTAAAAAAATGAAATAAACTTTATACATTATAGGTATTATCCAAATATCTCAAATGCGATAAGAACTGATTGAAGTATTTTGAAGTTTTGAAAATCTTTTTTTTTTAATGCAGCACCTTGTAGTGCGTTAAAACTGAAGAAGTTTGGAAAGAGTCGTATTTTTATACTGAAAAAGTTCTGAATTTTCTAAGAAAATGAGTTTTTTTCCCATGTATTTCAAATATTGAACTTCAATTGATCGCTAGCACGTGTTAACATTAATCAATTGGCTTGAAATTTTACACAACTTGTTTTATTTTATTTTTTGGAACCGAACTGGGGGTTGGCGTAAACAAATTTCAAAAGATCTTTTTACGGACACCCTAATGGGTACCCTCCTCTTAAAGCAGTGCCTATCATCGACAAGGGGTCCAACAAGGGTCTGCCATGGGGCAGTTATTATTTTCAAAGCCAATCCTGATTTTTCACTTCTTAGTTACTTAGCTTTTCATGAATATGTATAAACAATGTATAAAAAAAGAATAGTGGTCACAGTAGGCTTAATTTTCATCTGCAAGGGTAGATTTGGTTTTGCCAGCCTGTGACGAAAAGCAAATTTGTCAAGAAACACACTATTGGAGATGCAACCTGCAGATTGAGAAGCAGTGGCTTCACTAACTATAAATTACAATAGAGTTTATGGTGATTATGAAATTTTGTTAATGATTAAGTTGAATAATTTACAATTCAAGAAATTGTAGAAGAATAATATACTCTCCATTCACTATGTTTTTGCGTTAGGGGAGTCTATGAATATCTAGTAAGTTTGTTTGGTAGTGTTTCGGAAATAACTGAATTCCCCAATGGAATTTGTCAAATTTTTCACAAAAAATAATTTATTCCTAAAGTCATTCTCTAGAAATACTTTAGGAGAAACCCTCAAGAGATATTTCAGAAGTAATTATCAAGAAATACTTCAGAAGTAGTTCTCAAGAAATACTTCAGAAGTAGTTCTCAGGACATACTTCAGAAGTAGTTCTCAAGAAATACTTCAGAAGTAGTTCTCAATAAACTCGAATAACTCTTTTCGGCTCGAATATCGGAATAACTCATTTGGCAATCTATAGAACTAATGAGGAAATAGGAGCTTTGGTACATTATCACTGAATCGGTTTGTCCAACATGACAAAAAGAAAACCCAGCCAACTCGGTTGCAAAAAGGGCGTGAATGGAATATATAAAGAAATTAAGTCAAGGTAAGAAAAAAAAGTTTAAAACATTTTTTTTATACAAATGGGCTTGTTTATAGTAGGTTTTTAGTTGTCCGACTTTTAAAAAATTTTGTTGACATTTTCGTGGTTTACCGCCTTAATACTTATTTAGTTTTCTTAATTATTAGTTCTAGACTGATGTTACAGTCTTTACTTACATCTTCTTTTGGCTTTCGTTTTTTTTTCTTCTGTTAAGGTGAGCGCATCGCCATCTATGGGCATTAGCGCTTTCAATTCTTCGTAATTACTGCTTCCAGTGCCTTGACTTTTTCGTCTTATAATTTAATTTGTAGGAGTCTTAGATGGCAGAGAAATTTAATTTTATAATTATTAGTCTGATGAATTCATTTGGTAGCCACATAGGATTTTTTGTTGCTTGCTTTTATAACGACACTCTGATGCCATGGCTCTAATTACCATCGCCAGAGAGCGATTTTTTTGTAATTTGTTTTGAAATTATCATTGGCCATAGTATTCCTTGGACATAGATGTAATAGCTACAGGGACAAATAACCATGCATATAATTCCATAATATACTAATTATTAAATGAAATTATTTTCATCTTTTACAATAATTTCAAAAAATCGCAAACCTAAGTATCGTGTATTTTATGTCACTAAACACGTCAATTTTGAAAAGTGATTTGTTACATGTCAAAATTAAAAGAAAGCTTCTCAATTCTCGAATGATAGTTTTTCTTCAAACGTCATAAAAGTGACACCTTTAGTGACTCGATTCACAATCTTAAAGTTTTACTTCGTCTCCTAGTCAGTAAAAGTTTCACTTTTACTGACTAGGCAGTAAAAGTAAATTTGACAACATGATTGGATAATTTGTAATAAGAACGCCCTACGAGGGCGGGTTTAATATTGCACATACATATGGTGCGCATACATGATGAACAAAACAAAAAATTCAAACAAAACACAAATTTATTTATTGTTAAAATGTAAATTAAAGGTACAATTTGATATTTTAGCCCCTTGAAAACTGATTGCGCTGGCAGCAACAGCAGCACTTACAGCACCGCTGTCGCCAACCATTTTGCTGCTACCACAGATATTTTCTACTTTTGATGTCTTACTATCTGGTATTTTTACGTGTAGCAAAGATCCCAAGTCTTGAATATCTGTCGTGTTCATTTTTACGAGTTCATCGCAACGGCATGCCCCTGATATGCCAAATATCAAAATAATCTGAAAATACGATTTAGGGTTTAATTTTGTATTTGTTTATTATTCTAAGAACTCACCTTTGTCGCCAAGTATTTCTGTTAGGAGCATCGGATAAGAACTTGTCGAACTGTTCCTTTGTCAGCACTCTTGCCTTTTTGGGTGTATAACCCTCATTTTGTTTTTTTAAATATGCACGTAGTTTTAAATATTTGGTAATATCTACACCATTTCTAATATTTAATAACGATTTTACCATGGAATACTGAGACCACATAGTGGAACTTTTTACTTTCTTCTTAGCCATTTCCGAAAAATATGCGAGTAAAACATTTTCACTATAATTGCTTACATTTTTCTCGGCGCACCACTTAATAAATTTTTTGTAGGCCACTTCATAGATGGTACTGGACTTAGTGGGCAATAATTTCTCTGTTGCAGCCCTTGCCGATTCTAAAATATCTGGCGGTGTACATTGAAACATGTCTTCGTCCATTTTATACACTTTAATGTCAAATAATGAATTAAACAAAACCATAGCAACGCTCTGCATAGCATGCTTCTTTGGGAATTAAAACTATACGTATTCGGACAATTAAAAATATTAATTCCATTATCTTTTTAACTATTTTCGACGTTTGAAGAAAAAATTACATGTTTTATTCGGAGTAGAAGTAACTTTTTGTGGCTCGTCTGTAGTTGCCTGCCTCGCTCCGCTCGGCAGCCAATACCTACAGACTCGCCACAAAAAGTGTCACTTCTACTCCTAATAAAACAATATACTATTTTCTGATAAGAAAATTGACGTTGCCATTGTGGCATTTATGTAATTTATGTATAAGTTCAAATACAATTCTTATTATTTATCTATACTTTTTATGGCTTTTAACAAAAATTGTGAAAATTTATATAGTTTTTATCGAATTTGATGCTATATTATTGAATTAGGGAAAATCTTGTTCTGGCGAAATTTTGAAAAGTGATACGTTACATGTCAGAGTTAAAAGAAATCTTCTCAATTCCTGAAGGATAGTTTTATGAGAGGATAAGAAAATCGACTTTGTAATTTTGATATTTACCTAATTTATGTAAAAATTCAAATATAATTCTTGTTAATTGTCTATAATTTGTATGGTTTTTGAACAAGAACTTTGTAGTTTTGACATTTACCTAATTTATGTAAAAATTTAATTATAATTCTTGTTATTTGTTTATACTTTGTATGGTTTTTGTACAAGAATTTTCAAAATTTATGTAGTTTCTTGTTGAATTTGATGACATATTCATTGAATTAGGGCAAACCTTCTGGCGAAAATGATCTTGAGTACATATTGTGCTTTCGTATCTGTAGTTGTCTGTCTGCCAGGAAGCTGTGGGTGAACAGGATGAGCGAGTCTTTTAATTTTTCTTTGATTTTCGTGAAAATTTATGACTTTTTTGAATAATTCAAATTTTTAGATTGTATGAATCGGTGGTTAATAGATAGATACTTTATTTCATTTACGCCACATTACAATAATACTTGGTGAAACATCTTTAAATTAGTATAAATAAAGCACTTGGTTCAGTTTAATTTGTCTCTTGATAATGGCCGTGAGACCGAAACAATTGTAGAGTTTTTCTATAAAAAAATGTGAAACTTAGCCAAGTGCTTTATTTATACTAATTCAAATTTCTTACATTTTCCCTGACGTTTCATAAATATTTTAATAAACTAGTAAGCAGTTTTCAAAAGTCATTGACATTTTCTCCAAAAGTAGTTTTCGTAATTTCTGTTTGATTTTTTTTATTGAAAATTTTGGTGTTATTGTTAATTTGTTTATTTTGGAATTTTAATGATTCTATAACATTTTATTCATCAACTGAATTTTTTATTGAACATTTTAGTGTGGTTATCATATAGTTTTATTTTTTTTATTTTTGATGTTTTAATAATTCTATAACATGTAATTGGTCTGCCCTAGACTAGCAAATCAAATAGTTTAAAAATTGCTCTGTACAAAAATCAAACCCACGACTGTGCATTCAAGCAATTCCATACAATTTCATACAATGGCCATTTCTCCTTCTACAGCTAACTCCAAGAATCACATTCACTATAGATTATCTCACCTTCGGTTTCTTTGACCCAAATGCCCGCGGCGATTTTCGCAGGGGATCGATGCCGTTCCAGTGAGCGCTGACCTTTACACGTGAGGGCATAATTAACGAGGGCTAAGAATGGGTTATTAAATAACACGTCTGCAATCCCATTTTTCGCCCAACAATGGGAGGATAATCGAAACAAAAGAATATTTTTGCATTTTAAACGGCGCGGAAGCGGCAAGCGGCGTGTTTATTTCGTAAATAAGCGAGGGGAGCGTAAATTGCTCGTCTATGGCTATGACGTGGCATAGTTTACTGCGTTCGTTAATTTCAATATGCGGTTTTAAGTATTCATTACGTGTATCGGTCGATTGGGCACCGAATATGCGAGAACGCCTAAAGACCGGTCTGGTAATTTACAATGTGGCCATTTAGTCGCGGGACATTTCGCCAATAATACTACCATTGATTATAATATCCATTGATATCCCATTGATATTATAATCAATGATACTACTATGGTGATGGTGATGACCGTACAACAGCCCGTTCAGAGACAGCGGTGTAACCCCTAATACTGAGAGAAACTGCTTTCTGACATTAAAAATGTCAACACCTCGGTATATCGTAAATGACGTAGCAAAGCTAGAAGCTAGTACCATTGATTATAATACCCTTTGGGTACCCTGCTAGGGGTACCCAAAGGGTAACCCTGTTAGCTAGTACCCTGCCAAAATTTATGTTGACTGCTGAATGGTCACCATCACCATCGTTTAAAGGGACAGAAAGTCACAAAGCAACGATGGATCCAAGCCAGGTCCGAAATAGAGGAAATGACATGTTCATTTACTGTTTCTTCATCTCACATTTTCATTTTTTTTTCATTTAGAGTTTCTTCTATTTTAGGAACTGTACATTTTATTGCAACAATTATTAACATACGATCTATTAGGATGTCGTTTGATTGAATGCGGAAACCGGCTTTTTTTAAAACCACTATCACATCTATCTTATTGTCCAATTGTAATAAAAAATGGTCGGAGTTAATGGATTCATTTTGAAGCATTTTTCGTTTTTTTGTTGCAAATGTATAAATATCAATATGTAGCTAAAGGCCACGGCGAAATGTCCATTCCACCTAGAGATCGCTGCGTGGGCTTTACTCGTGATGATAACGTTTTCACTGGAACTGTTTTGCCAGTTCATTGGAACTGCTTTCACATTTCTGCAGGCCGCTTAACGGCGGATTGGAAAATGCACGGGAAGATGAGTTTGTGCATTTTTGTACACGAGTTGTTGTGGTTTTTTTGGATTTCAAACGTGCGTTCGAAACTATTAACCATAGCTTACTGATAGATAAACTAAGTAGAATGGGAATCAAAGGCAGTGCTTTAAACTGGTTCCGTTCTTATCTGAATAACAGGAAACAGAAGAGTGAAATTAAACAACATAGTATCGATTGAAAAGGACACCACGTACGGAGTACCTCAGGGAACGGTACTTGGCCCTCTATTATTTTTAATATGAGCCGTTCATTTTGAAAGTGACTTAAGTCCATTTATCTTTAATTTGAAATACTTAAGGTTTTGCGTTTTTACAAAATTAAAAATATACGTAAGATATATGGTTGACTTGCAATGTTAAATCGCATTTAAGGGATTTAATTTTATTCATCCTATTAAAAAGTCGCTATTATTAAGTGTATAATATGACCTTGCTTACCTTAAAAGGACTTAGGTCACTTTCAAAATAAAAATTTGTTTTGTTACAAAAAGTGAAAGAGCTTAAGTCCGTTACATATAGCTTAAAAAATAGAGAAAAAAGAACATTTAAATTATAATTTTAGATCATAGAAATAAATTTAGTAACACGTTATTCGTTAATATTCTCGGTATGCGGGAGTGATTTGAAGTAGTTATGGTGTTCCGGAGGTATATACCGCAATAAGTCCATCATGTGTCGGTATTTTAGTGATGTGATGCTTCTTATAGTTTTATATAACGATGGCAATACAATATTCCCAAATTTTTTAGGTCTACCCCGACGTGGCAATAAATCAAGAATTTTAAATTCTGCGTTCTCATCCATGGTTGTTTTGTATAAAATTTTATATGGTTAATTTCTTAAAAATCGCATCCAGCATATTTGAAGCCAGTTTATTTTTTCTCCGTTGGTATTGTTTGATCTTTTGTAAACTACTTCTTCCAAGAGTCTTGTTGATATAAAATCCTCTTGTTTCATTTCATTTAGTATGAAAGTATTACCTTTTCTACATTTTTTAATTATATTATAATTATCGTGTGGAACATACAATAACTGATTTCTTTTTAACGACATTATACATAAAAATGAATGCCCTGATATTAAAAATTTGTGGTCTATGATTTCCACATCATTTCCCATCGATAGAATTTTTAACCACATTAAAGATATTTTGATATTTCTGTTTTGTCCTCCACACATGTCACTATATGCAATGATGTGTTTTTTACCTTTCAGGGTTTTTAGGTGTCTCAAGAGGCATGAAGCCACTTCTTGGGAACCTCTAGAAGCTTTTGTTTCATCCCAAACGTACATGTATACATTATCGTTGTGGAAATTGTGTATGCCTAAATTTAAAATATACATGTTACATTTAGAATAAGCTGCTGAAGTAGTTAACTTTGGGAATAGTAACGCTTTCTGCAAATCGAATGAAAAGCCAAAATAATGAGATGGTTTACTTGATACTCGCTCTTGATCTTGTTTTAACGCATTTCTAGCCGATTCTGCTAGCTTCAAATGAATATCATGTTCTTCCATAAGTTTTTTCTGTTCTTCATGGTTTTCTGATGCTTTGACTTTAATGTTTAATAGATCACATCTTTGACATGTGTCTTTGCGTGGTTGGTGGAAATGTAGATAAAAATCCTTTTTGAATATTTTTCTATAAGTCCATTCATTAACTGCTTTTAAATTATTTTCTTCGCAGTGAAGCTCATAAAACTTAAACATTTTTTTATAGTCTGTTCAGGATGAAGATATTTTCTGTCGGGATTATGGTCCTTAGTATAATGGGATTCAAATTTCGGGAAACTGTTAATATGATTTTGAACAATCATATTTGCTTCATCACATATTTTTCTCGACGATCCAGGCAAACGCCCACGTAAATCGTTGCCAACGTTTTTAGACTTTAATACACGTTTCAATCGTCCTTCGCTTATTTGAAAAGTATCTAAAAAGATTTTTTTACAAACAGCAACTTTGCCTGTTTTAGAATTTAACCAATACGTAAAACTCTCATTTCTACATGAACCTTTTCCGTTTCTCTGACGTCTTCTTTTTACAACACTGCGTCCGGTCGCTTCGTATAGCAATATATTTTGCTTATTAAAGTCTCCTAAGTTCCAAAACATTTCGAAAATACGTTTTCTTTCTGTTTCATTTAAAATTTTCAAGCAGTCTTTTCGGCATTGGCAATCGTCATTTTGAAAAACTTTGGCAGGAATAATTTTTCCCGATTGTGTATCGTATCTTTTCCCTGAATTCCGTTTAATTTTACGAATTTTCTGAATATAAGTACCACTTCTGTGTTCTCTGAATCCTTCTTTGAAGGTGCTATTTTGTAAATTCTCATTCTCAATTACTTCCTCTTCCTCTGTTGAAGAATGAACTTCTAAAATTCTCCTTCTTTTTTAAATCTGTTGTATGAGTTTAATTCCTCTTCACTTTCAGAATCAAGAAATCTTGTTATTTTATCCTTTCCCATGGGTTTAATAATTTTTTTAAATTAAATATTATTTTTTAAATTTCAATTTAATATCAAAACGTAATTTAAATTACCTTCATCACTGCTTTCAACATTTTGGGCCGCACTTTTTGACATCGTCAATAAAAAGTGGACCTAGGTCACTTTAAAAATTAGGATTTTCAGTATTTATATTATTTTGAAAATGTACGTGATATAAAATTTTCAAATGTACTAAGTATATTTCAATACCGATTTTTTTTTTGACAGTTCAGCATTAATTATAAATGTCACAAGTGAAAACTTGATAACAGATGAAAATGGACTTAAAGCCACTTTCAAAATAAACGGCTCATATATATAAATGCAATTTTAGAAGTAATCAATTTTTGTCAAGAACATCTTTTTGCAGATGACATAATGCTTTATTTGACGGAACACAGGAACAATGTGTAAAAGAGTAAATGAGGTTCTTGGAAGAATATTTGACTGGTCATGTGATAATAGTCTATGCATAAATATTGGTAAATCAAAAAGTATGATTTTATCAGATAAAAAAATGAAAGTGTTGAACTAAAAATTAATAACATTGGTATTGAGATGGTGACCGACATAAAATATCTGGGGGTGATATTGGACAATAAATTAAATTTCAAAAGCCACTGCGCCTACATACTATATAAAATGTCAAAAAATCTATCTGCTTGGTCGCCTAAGAAAGGTTTTAAGTATCAATGTGTGTGTTCTATTATACAAACAACTCGTAGCACCTCACTTCGAGTTCTGCTCGAATGTGATTTTTCGTCTTCAAAAGGGTGATATAGGGGCCATTCAACGCATTCAAAATAAAGCATACTTAAAGTGAACAAATATACATATATCAGGGATATGCTTCAGGTTTTAAGATTCATGAACGTAAAGCAGAGAATATCGTATAAAGCTCTTCTTTTTGTACAGAACATGAAAATGGGAAATCTGCCTAAAATATGTAAGCAATTTTCATGGATGGTTTAGGACCGACAAAGCAGAAAAATCTTTTTATTCGAGGGGATTGAAAATATACAATGGGATGCCGTGTGAAATAAGGGATGAATCTAATATTGATCTGTATAAGGCAAAGATGAGGGAGTATGTTTGTCAAATGGACCTGTAAATAGCGCTAGAGATTGTAGGATGAAAAATGTTTTTGCTATTTGTGTTTTATTTTTATTTTTTGTTGTTATTTATTTGATTTGTATTTATTTTTTGGAATATGTATGTAGCTTTCTGCTAATAAATATTATTATTATTAATAAATAATGCAATTTTTTACTTTGTAGGTATCACCGTTTATTTTAATAAAGTTACTATAGTTTCGACCCAACAGTCGGTCATTTTCAAACATATAATGTATGTATATAACAAAGTAAAAAATTGCATTATTTATTTATACATAAATAATGCAAATAAAAGTTAAAGTTTTTCATGTTGCCATTTTCTAAAAAAAGTATTATCACAAAGTAAAAGCCTCCAGTGTTAATAAAAATATTATTATTATTATTAGTTTGTACAGCAGCGTTGGATTTAGGGGGTATAGGGGGCTATGAGGGTTATATATAGCTCTGTGCGGTAAAATCCAGGGGTAAAAATTTCCAAATTTTTGGAAAAATACCAAAGGCACAAGTCACAATCAAAAATAAAATACAAATAAATAAATAAATGACGAACGAAAAAAGCAAATACAAGAAGTGAAGTACTACCTCCTTCAACTAGTCACAATAGAAAATAAATATACAAATAAATAAATAAATGACGAACGAAAAAAGGCAAATACAAGAAGTAAAGCATCTAACTACCTCCTACAACTTCAAAGATTACAAACAACTTTTTTGTCAATTTAATGCTGAGATATGTTATCTCGATTTAACGTACAAAGTAATAAGCTACAATAGTCTGAGACCGATCTATCAACCTTATCAGTATACAATGTATAAGAACAACATTTATCATTTACGAAAATTGAGCACTAATGAAAGCGAAAGTAACTTAGTATAAAGATGAAACGAACAGAAAAAAAAAAACAAAAAATCCAGTCAGACGAAACCAAAGCAGCAGACGTAGAATTGATAAGGTAGAGAAAATTTCAGAATCAATCAAGAGTACTAAAATTCTTCAAAAGTCGCAAGAAGCACTTTGACAATGTGTGCAAAGCTTCAGTAGGTACCCTTAGAATATTTTACTTTTTCGGAAAATTTCACTTTAAATTCGATGAACATTTTATCTAGTATTTAGTCGTAAATATTACTTCGAAAATTAACTTTGTCAATTGAACAAGTATCATCATACAACAAGAATGATTGTAATGTTATTGAACGTTTTAATTTTCTTGACGCTATTTTATCTCTTACTTAACTGCAGTTCAAACTAAAATGTATTTCTGTGATATTTCTCATATTAAGGTTCATAATTCTATAATTTTAGTAATAAGATTGAGGACCTACAATTATTACTTAAACTATAAAATTTATTTATTTTTATATAATTTATCAAAGTGTTGTTCATTTTCCCCCAGAGTTTCAAAGGTTACCAGAGAATACTAAGAGAAGCTTTAGATGAATCAAACTTTTCACTTTGAAGCAATTGATGAATTCCTGAAGCGACTTGTTCAAATATAAGAACAAACACAAAATGGTACATTTTTTAATGAGCAACGCCATTTTGCTGTTGCATCAGATATTCTTTAAAATATTCTAAAATTGTCGGATATAATTATTTAACTGCCTTAATGGCTTAAATCTTATTTACCATCATTCTTAATTTATCTTCTGTTCTACTATCATCGGCCATAACAGCAAAATAATATGCATCAATAGTTTATTTTGCAAACATATTCAATAAGAAATTAGCTGTACTGTCTACAATTCTATTTAGATACACATCATCTAGACATGTCTTGGATTCACAACTTTGTAAAAATGGTATTTTTTTTTTCAAAACTTCAAAAACTTCCTAAACCTTTAAAGAAAATAAATTTTGTGTTTTGTAATTAAACAACTTCTACAGTGATCATATTTGAGAGAGCTATTAAAAAGAGACCATTTTTGCATAGCTACTCTATGATACGCAAAATCTCGATGTACTTGATATTTTCTCAACCTTTCTTCCAATTTTTAAAGCCGATTGAGATAAAAACTGGTTGTCTAGAATTTTTTTTTGCCGATAGCCGCAGAAGTATAAATTTAGTAAGAGATTGAGTGAGAGAATTACAAGTCCATCAAATCCGTCCGAGATATCAGCTTTATTACGTAATGGTCGCGCGTATTTATACCTTGTTTTGTCAATACGTTCTACCTCAAGTACCAGATCGGTTCTGCCTAATAGGGGCCTAAAAATAAATGCCACGGCGATTTCCTGTTTCCTCTCATATTGTTCTGAAGCCATCAGGAAGGGTATAATTACTCGTCTCGGCACAGGCAATGACCAGGACCGTACTCGATTTACGGCGCGATTATAAATAGAATACAATCCAATGTTGGGCAACAAGAATAATCAAATTGTAATTTATTATGCATTCTTCCAGTCCTATGATTGCAGTTGCGCGAGATAATTCCTTGGGTGCAGAAATGTGTCACCGCACAAAGTATTCTCATGGTTGGCTCCTCATCTAAACTTTTTAGTTTTGCAACTGTCCCGCCATCATCCCGTCATCATTGTATTGTTTTCATCATTATAGCCACGCATCAAACTTATTATTGATGCAATTAAAACTTTCTACACATTTCGCACATATTTAATGAGGAATTCCAGCGATTTGCGGCGTCGTTGTGCAAAATTTGAATAATTACACGCATTGGGTAATTGCTTGAGTATCGGCCTTTTTTACAAATAAATTTCGTAAGAAGCAGCGCCAAAAATTACGCTTAAAAAGCGTTAATTGTAACATACAGGTCAACGTTCCAAGGTGTATCATTTATAGCGGTCGGAATTTAAACGTTTGAGGTTGCCGTTAATTAAGCTGCGTTTTTGGCTGACCTTCCGCTCGTAATTTGAATTTACCAAATCCGCAAAAAACAAACTCACGTTATAACTGTAATATCGATTATGTTATTTATGAATATCATTTTTTTTAAGCGACAACTTTTTTTGTACGTGTGGGAAAACTGTACTACGCGCTGTCGTTTTTTCACACGATGCATTACAACTTTATCGAGTGACATTGAGGTTGTTGCCCTTCGCTTAATACCTCATCTAAAATTTACATGTTATTTTTATCGTAAATACAGTACATCCATTTTTATTACCCCCGGGTTTCATTCAGTCACCATTAATCACATTTTAATCTCGTTTATTTTGCTTAATTAACTCGGCTTATTATGCATATATGTACTATAATAATGTATGTACTAGATCTCACTTAACCTCCTTATCCATATAACACCAAATGCGGTATTAAAGTTATTAACAATAAATAATTTGTTACACATAATTACATTAAGCAGTAAGTGTTCAACGTAAATAACTGTGCCACCTACATTCCAGTAGTTCGCTACATATTTTTTTATTACGAATTTCCTTTTCGAAGAGAATTTTGTTTCCTGCTTTTCTTATACAGGGAGATTCACTGGGAAATGCTAACTCTAACTTTTAAACACCCTGTATGTCATACAGGGTCATACGTATCAAATATTACTAAAAATTATAGGGTGGTTCGTAAGTTATGATTAATTGAAAAAAATGGGCAATATTAATGAATCACCCTGCATATTGGTTATAAACAACAATTGACCCATAAAATATAGTTTATTTAGAATCACCTCGATGTGCCGCATCTACCATTACTGTATGCGCATTTCCCAATGAATCACCCTGTAGAAATTTCATTTTCTCAAGGAAATTTGGTTCCTGCTTTTCTCGTAGAAAATCTTTTTCGCATAGAAATTTTGTTTCCCTCTTTCCTCGTACAAAATCCTTTTCTCATAGAAATTTCGCGTCCCTCGTTTCTCATAGAAATTTTGCCTTTTCAGTGTACAACTCTGCGAGTGGTCTACCAGTTATAGACAAAACAGCCTAATTATCGCTTATCCCGTATTTACTGCGTCATAAAATTCCGTTATTCGCGTGTAAAACTTGATTCTAGGAGAAACCGATCTTTGGACTTATATGTCATCATTATTATTACCACGACCGAAAGAGAAAATGGCAGTTAATTAGCGGTCTCTGGTAATAATGATGTTTGCTTTGATGCGAGGTAAATGTAATCCGATGTGCTGCTCAAATACAGTCTTTAGCTGTCGCTTCTTGACGGAATGCATACATTTCCGTGTTACTGATGGTACTTCATTTGCAAGAGAGGCATGTGTTTGTACATTAAAACAAATTTGAATACAAAAAGTGGATGCAATTTCTAAAAATGACAATCATTTTCATGTGAAGAAAAATTGTTCCAAAAAACAAAACTCACGTTATAACTGTAATATTGATTATGTTATTTATGAATATCATTTTTTTAAGCGACAACTTTTTTTGTACGTGTGGGAAAACTGTACGTTTTTTCACGAATTCGTCATCTAAATTTGTTGGGTCATTTTGTGCAACGAAACTTGATTAGTATTGCGGTTATACAAATTAAGAAATCAATTATTTATAAAGGACAGAGTACACACTAGTTCTAGTTTACAGTCGTTGTATAAGTAAAAGGAATATAGTTGGCCCAATAAAAATGCCAGGCATATTTTGCAACTAGGCGAGATTGCAAAATGTCAGTGTGAAATGAACATTGAAATTGGAGCAAAGGCCGATATTGTACAGTTAACAACTGGCAAAATAATACATTTCATAACATTGGTAAACATTTTAAGTGGCAAAGAACCACCTCGTAATATAAATATGATTATCTTTGTTAGGAAATTATCATGGGTTTTATGATTGAACAAATATCGTGAACAATTGCGTATGAAGTTAAGCTCAGACCAAACAATAGTCGTGGATTAGATTCTGGTCCAGTAATGTTTTTTCTATAGCATATTATTTCGACTAAATGTGGAATGGCAATATAATTTAAGAGATAGTAATATTGGCCGTTATAATTGATTTGATACCTCCATTGCATATGCATACCTCATATGCAATGGAGGTATCAAATCAATTATAACGACCAATATTAATATCTCGTCAATTATATTGCCATTCCATATTTAGTCGAAACTTCGCGATTCACAATTTTATTAATTTTCGATTAATTATAGAATTTTGATAAAATTTACTCCTTATTAAATTTTGAAATTGTTTTAAGGCGTATATTATATGTACAGAAAACATAATGGATTCGTTATACAGAAAGTCCATTTGGTAAAAATTACAAAATGGGTTGCTTGCATACGATAATATACCACTTGCATAACCTATTAACATGAAATTTGTTCACAAATATAATAATTTCAGATCTAATTCGTACTCCAATACTGATGAAATAATTGTTGTTATATGTTATAACTGTTATAATTGTATTAAATATTATACAGCGTGAACAGAACAATAAGTAACAAATGGATAACTTTTTTGGTATGCATTGTAGAGGAAAAAGCTGTTTCTGTAGGAAGTTCTAAAAGAATACAGATTCTGACAGTAGCCGTGGAAAATGTGACAAGTTTTCACACCTGGAATTTTACAAAACATGACAGTGGCATGGTTTAGTGGTAATTTTAAATGTAAAGAATTTGGCACATTTTGGCAGTTACAGTTAGAAATTGTACATAGTTTCATAGCCGGTGAAAAAAAATTCACAGATTTTCGCCGTTACAGTCAAAAAGATGACAATGTTGATATAAGCAATTGAAAACTAGTCAGATTTTGATTGTTGTAAATGTAAAGCAGATTTTGGCAGTTACAGTTAGAAATTGTACAGTTTCATAGCTGGTGAAAAAAAAATCACAGATTTTGGCGTTACAGTCAAAAAGATGATAATTTTGACATATGGAATTGAAAACTAGTCAGATTTAGATTATTGTAAATGTAAAGAATTTGGCAGATTTTGTCAGTTACAGTTAGAAATTGTACGAAGTTTCATAGCTGGTGAAACAAACTTCACAGATTTTGGCCGTTACAGTCAAAAAGATGACAATTTTGACATAAGCAATTGAGAACTAGTCAGATTTTGATTATTGTAAATGTAAAGAATTTGGCAGATTTTGGCAGTTACAGTTAGAAATTGTACGGAGTTTCATAGCTGGTGAAAAAAACTTCACAGATTTTGGCCGTTACAGTAAAAAATATGACAATTTTGACATAAGCAATTGAAAACTAGTCAGATTTTCATTATTGTAAATGTAAAGAATTTGGCAGTTACAGTTAGAAATTGTACGGAGTTTCATAGCTGGTGAAAAAAACTTCACAGATTTTGGCAGTTACAGTCAAAAAGATGACAATTTTGACATAAGCAATTGAAAACTAATCAGATTTTGATTATTATAAATGTAAAGAATTTGGCAGATTTTGGCAGTTACAGTTAGAAATTGTACGGAGTTTCCTAGCTGGTGAAAAAAACTTCACAGATTTTTTCCGTTACAGTCAAAAAGATGACAATTTTGATATAAGCAATTGAAAACTAGTCAGATTTTGATTATTGTAAATGTAAAGAATTTGGCAGATTTTTGCAGTTACAGTTAGAAATTGTACGGAGTTCCATAGCTGGTGAAAAAACTACACAGATTTTGGCTGTTACAGTCAAAAAGATGACAATTTTGACCTGAGCAATTGAAAACTAGCCAGATTTTGATTATTGTAAATATAAAGAATTTGGCAGATTTTGGCAGTTACAGTTAGAAATTGTACGGAGTTTCATAGCTGGTGAAAAAACTACACAGATTTTGGCCGTTACAGTAAAAAAAAATGACAAATTTGACATAAGCAATTGAAAACTAGTCAGATTTTGATTATTGTAAATGTAAAGAATTTGGAAAATTTTGGCAGTTACAGTTAGATATTGTACGGAGTTTCATAGCTGGTGAAAAACACTTCACAAATTTTGGCCGTTACAGTCAAAAAGATGACAATTTTGACATAAGCAATTGAAAATTAGTCAGATTTTGATTATTGTAAATGTAAAGAATTTGGCAGTTTTTTCCAGTTACAGTTAGAAATTGTACGGAGTTTCATAGCTGGTGAAAAAACTTCACAGATTTTGGCTTTTACAGTCAAAAAGATGACAATTTTGACAAAAGCAATTGAAAACTAGTCAGATTTTGTTTATTGTAAATGTAAAGAATTTGGCAGATTTTGGCAGTTACAGTTAGAAATGTACGGAGTTTCATAGCTGGTGAAAAAAACTTCACAGATTTTGGCCGTTGCAGTCAAAAATATGACAATTTTGACATAAGCAATTGAAAACGAGTCAGATTTTGACGGTACAAATTGAAAATTGGAGATATTTGAATAGTTACAATTAAATATTTGACAGATTTTAATATTTAAAATATGACAGATTTTTATAGTTGCAATTGAAAGTTTCGTAGATTTGGGCAGTTGTAATTAAATATTTGACAGATTTTGACACTTACAATTGAACATTTCACAAAATATGACAGCTGCAATTCAAAAACTGATAGATTTGGATGTCTGCATATGGAAATTTGATAGATTTAGACAGATTAACTAGAAAATTTAACAGAAACGGATCGTCGGAATTCAAAATTTGACAGACTATTTCTGTTGAAAATTTGACAGATTTTGGCAGTTGAAATTAGAAATTGTACGGAGTTTCATAGCTGGTGAAAAAAACTACGCAGATTTTGGCCGTTACAGTCAAAAGGATGACAATTTTGACATAAGCAATTAAAAACTAGTCAGATTTTGACGGTACCAATTGTAAATTTGAGATATTTGAATAGTTGCAATTAAATATTTGACAGATTTTAAAATTTATGAATAAAATATTGAATGACAAAATCTGTCATAAATAAGACAGATTTTGATAGTTGCAATTGAAAGTTTCATAGATTTGGGCAGTTGTAATTAAATATTTGACAGATTTTAACACTTATAATTGAACATTTCACAAAATATGACATCTGCAATTCAAAAACTGATAGATTTGGATGTCTGCAAATGAAAATTTAATAGATTTAGACAGTATAACTAGAAAATTTAACAAAAACAGATCGTTGTAATTCAAAGTTTGACAGATTTGGACTATTTCAGTTGAAAATTTGACAGATTTTGACAGTTGAAGTTAAAAATTCTTAAACAGTCTTAGCTACAAGTTAGTGAACTAAATTGTTTTTTAAACACCTTTATTTATATGTTGTGACGTCACGGACTATTTTTTTTAAATAGCTCGGTAGATTAGGATGTCTGTAAATGAAAATTTAATAGATTTAGACAGATTAACTGGAAAATTTAACAAAAATAGATCGTTGTAATTCAAAATTTGACAGATTTGGACAATTTCAGTGGAAAATTTGACAGTTTTCACAGTTGAAGTTAAAAATTCTTATACAGTCTTAGCTACAAGTTAGTGAACTAAATTGTTTTTTAAACACCTTTATTTATATGTTGTGACGTCACCGACTATTTTTTTTTTTAAATAATTTGGTATAATCTTTTTTATGTATTCTTGTAGAACATTTTAAGTCCTTTTCACCGGTTTAGATTTTTAGTAGGGTTATACTATGAAATTTTTGCCCAAAATGTGTAAAACTGATTAGAGCTAATAGGCTCTTAAATCCGAAATTCTCTGGAACGAACAATTGGTGGTATTTTCAATTACAACTGTAAAAATCAAAATCCAACATAATTTTCAAAGAACTCTTCAAATCTGTTAAATTTTCAACTGAAATTGTAAAAATTTATCAGATTTTTAACTACATCTATTAAAATTTGTTAATAGCTCAACCTGTTAAGATTGGGATATTTTTTATTGAAAATTTAACAAATATGGACACTGGTTTGGAAAATTTGGTCAGTTGGAGTCAATTTTTTTAGAAATTTTCACGCCTAGTTGAACTTTTTTTAACAGTTGCAGTACAAAATTTTCACAACCGGAAGTAATTATTTGACCATTTTTGATAGTAGCACTTTTAAAAATAGATTTAAAGCACACTTCACATGCAGATTTTGATAGTTACCGTTATAAATTGTACATTTTTTCACATCTGATGCCAAAAGATTGAGAGTAACTGTGTAACTTTAAACTTAAAATTGTCATATTTTCAACGTGACACAATTTTTTTTCATCTTTTCAACTGAGGCAAAAAAGTCCTGCATTATCTCAAATTAATAATAGCATTTTTTGTAAACTGAAAAATTAAAAATTGAATTGTTTTTGTTTAGGAAAAAGTGCTTAATTCAGTTGCTAAATTAAAGATATAATGCACAGTTTGTTATTATCTTCTACGCGTTGTTTTATCTTTCCCTTGTGTGACCTACATTTCACACATAATAAAATATCTAAATAGTGTTATCTGGTTTGACAGTTTAATTTTTCGGTTTGTAATATGTTTGTCACCAAAGTGTCATTTGCACTGGTAAAATTAGTGTATCAGTAATAGTGATATCTGCTTTGACAGTTTAATTTTTCGGTTTGTAATATGTTTGTCACTAAAGTGTCATTTGCAATGGTAAAATTCCGTTAACTAACCCAGAAATGGTTGAAATTGTTCTTATTGTGGAATTACAGAACATGTAGAGAAGCAGCTAATGAATGTAATGTAAAATCATCTTGACAAAACCATCACTTCCAAAACTGTTGGGCAAGTACAAGTTTAATTAACAATCTCGCCTATTTTAGATCTAATAACAAATATATACAATTTTCAGCACTTTTTATTTTTTTTCAATTTTCAAATAATGCTATTATTAATTTGAGACAATGCAGGACTTTTGTTGACTCAGTTGAAACGATAAAAAAATTGAGTCATGTTAAAAATATGACAAATTTTGAAAGTTACACATGAAAATATAACTAATTTTGACAGTAATTGAAATTGAGAAATTAAACAACGTTTTACTCTAAAATACATACTAAAAACGTTAACCATGGTTAACAATTATTCTGATCACGCTGTATATGTTACATACATGTATGTTATAAATGTGATAATAAATAGTTTAGTGCATATCTGAATCTGCACACTCAACACGTTGATACCAGGACAATACTAATAATAATTAAACAAAATGCAAAATGCACGTTAGTTAAGTGATGATTAGTTAATGATGATACTCCAGTTAATGATTATTAGCCACAGCATCAGAAATAGTCCATCGTTAAATGCACAAGTAAAGTTTCAAATCAGTTATAACGGTCAATATTAATATCTCGTAAATTATGTTGCCATTCCACATTCAGTCGAAACTCCGCGATTCACAATTTTGTTAATTTTCGACTGATTGTAGAATTTTAATAATATTTCCTTGTTATTAATTTTTTTCATTGTTTTAAGAAGTATATTGTATATTCAGAAAACAATCGTGGATTTGTTACAGCGAATATCCACATTTGTCAATCCAAAATTCACAACAAAACAGTTATTTATGTAAGGAGATAAAAAAAAAAAAACACTTGGTATAAGTTTCATAAATTTTTTAAAGAAATAACTCTACAGTTCAAAAAATGTGAAACTTATACCAAGTTTTTTTTTAAATCTCCTTAATCAATATGTTTCACCAAGTGATTATCACACATACATCCAATTCAAGTTATTTTCGTATTAAGAGGCTTTTATGACGAAATTTTTAGCTCGAGGCGGCAGCCGAGGGCTAAGATTAGGTCTGTGGTACACACAATACACGATCCACAACTTTATACACGGATGATGATTTTTTTAATTCAAATAGATTTAAGGTATTATTATTAGGTACTTACTGGTAATATTATTTTAATTTATTTTTTATTTATTTTATTTCCCGACTAGTTTCGGTTAAAAAAAAATACCATCAGAGGCATGATATGTATTTTAATGTATATATCCTGATCTTATTTTTATGATAAATATTTATAATCAATCTGAATTTTGAAATTTGAAAGTTACAGATGTCTGTTTGAAGTTTAAGTTAAGATGATGGTTTTTAGAAAACAGAAACTAGTCAGGCGAAATTAAATGAATAAATAATAAAAAAATAAAAAAATTACCACTAAGTACCTAATAATAATAGCTTACATAATACATAACTGGTAATTTATGGATAAAACCTTAAAGTTCAATATATTTTTAAAATAAATTGAAAATATTTATAAAACAAACTGAATTTTTCACCCAATCTAGCGTGGCTTTGATTAAATTTGAGATTTGAAGCGTAACTATGGAAGCCATATTGCGGAAAATTTCCGTTTCATTTTGTGTCCGGTAATTGTGCGGTCTTTAAAAGGTGGAAAATGAACGAAGTTGATGAGGCTGCAGAAAAAGGAAGAAACAGTAGCTTAGTTAGTTTTCTAAGATCTAAGGTCTAAAATCTAAGGTGGAAAAACGTATAATGAATAAGTAAGTTTCTTCAGAAATGACAGCCTGGAGGTAATGCACACCGGACACAAAGGGAGACGGCTGGATTTACTCGAAATCCTAGAAATTCGAAAAGCGGTCACTAATGGGGATAATATTGTGAATGAACAATTAATCTTTGATAATACGCCTTTGTTATGCGGCATCCGTTCGGAAAAACCAAGACTGTAATTCATTTATTGCCATGTTGAAAATTTTTTCTAGCCTAGTATATATTGCACATTTGTTGAATTTTAATTTTAGTATCTATGTACTCTTGAGAATGGTCGTGAGGCCGAAACAATTGTAGAGGTTTATTCTATGAATACAGTGAAACTTTAACCAAGTGTTTGATTTAACCTAATCATAATGTTTCACCAAGTAGTATCCACACATAGTTTCAATTTAATTAATGAATAAGTGTTTAAACTGTTTCTGTTAGGTATGATACCGTTGTTTGACGTTTCTTTATAGCCCACGGGCAATAAAGCTATAAAAAGGCGTTTATGACAAACAAATTCGTGTAGAATTGTCAATTTAGCTTAGTTATCGTCTAAGATCTAAGGTCTAAAATCTAAGGTGGAAAAACGTATAAGGAATAAGTGTTTAAACTGTTTATATTAGGTATAATATCGTTGTATGACGTTTCTTTATAGCCCACGGGCAATAAAGCTATAAAAAGACGTTTATGACAAACAAATTCGTGTAGAATTATCAATTTAGCTTAGTTATCGTGTAAGATTTAAGCTCTATAATCTAAGGTGGAAAACGTATAATGAATAAGTGTTTAAACTGTTTCTATTAGGTATGATATCGTTGTATGACGTTTATTTATAGCCCACGGGCAATAAAGCTATAAAAAGACGTTTATGACAAACAAATTCGTGTAGAATTGTCAATTTAGCTTAGTTATCGTCTAAGATTTAGCTTAGTTATCGTCTAAGATTTAAGGTCTAAAATCTAAGGTGGAAAGACGTATAATGAATAAGTGTTTAAACTGTTTCTATTAGGTATGATATCGTTGTTTGACGTTTCTTATGATATATCCGTGCATATAATCATTTAAATTGCAGAAAATATGAGACATCGGAAATAATAATAATACTTATTATTATATGATTAATTATAATTATTATATTAATAATTACCAATATTGATAATCAAAACTGTTATTATTATTCTTATTAGAACATGAGTAATTACTTATAAAGTTCTAAACGTATGCAGTAAAATAATTGAGGAAGTTCGTAACCGCTTACAAAAACCCGCAATTTACATGATAATATTGATAAAACGTGAAGGGGTTATTGACCAATGCCCCTCGCACTTGAACCGTGAATCCTTAATCAATATAAAAACCTAATATTAACCTTCCGATTAGAAACCAATTACAGCACGTATCGATCGCGATATTAATGAATTGATGAGTTTTCCCGGGCAGACTCACTTCAGCACCTTCTCATACACATATTGATTACTGCTAGTTGGTAGTCATTCACCTGATGGAAAGTGCACCCTAAAATACCTGCAAAGGTATATTCTTGATGAAAATGTGTCCACGTCAATTGTACGTGTTTACATCTCACCATTTCTGAATCAATATGTATGTGCATTACGAAATCGTCGCCGTTATGTGAGAATTTATGCCCAGATATTATTAGCCACGGTAATTGTTCTAGAATAAGAAAATGCAAGTGCACAATGCGTAATCCAAACGGATGGTTATTTTATGCACTTCCTTCTCACTCCAAGTACTCATGCAAATAACATGCTCAGTTGAAGTGCGAACCTGCACATGTAATAACTATGAATAATAACTGGAATTTATAGAGACACCCACAAATTGCGCTGATATTGATTTGGTTTGAGATTATTCCGAGCTTTTAATAAACAAATGTTCGGCTTATATAATACCTTCGGCTTTTAATAAAACGTTGTGCTTAGTTTATTTTAAAAATAAGCTGTTTACTAAAATCTACTGTCTTTAATTTACATCTAACGTACTCTTGGGCCTGTCTCGTTTATTTCAACAAATCTACATAGAAATTCTATAATCTGGAAATATTCTAGAATTATTTAAAAAATAATACAGAAATTCCATTTGATATGTTATTGTAATTAAATTTATGTTTTAATAAAACGTTGTGCTCAGTTTATTAAAAAAAATGTGGGGCACGTTTTAGCACATTTTATTCATTTTCCAACATAGGCATTGCGTGGGTGCTCTTATGGCTATGAAACGTGATTTTTGTTGAAATTGTTGTTATACAACTTTATGATACTTCTATATGCAAAGCTTCTATCCAATTTTATAACCGAAAATTGCTATTTAAAAAAAATCGATGACTACACAGCCATACATTTTATATTTTATATCTGAGAAATTTGTTTTCAGTAGTTTTTTGAACAAATTCATGTTATTGGTTAAATATTTTTCAGCTACAAGTGTGTAGAAAATATGAGACAGAATCGACTCGTGTGAATAGTGAAAGTACTACTCGAAAATCAACATCGATTAAATATTAAAAAGAAACGCATATAATTGCCATGCAAAAAAAAAGTTTTTTGTATGAATTAGGACGTCGATTTCTACGATCATTTGTGCTATCACGGTCAATGTCTTTGCACATGCAGTAGAGTAGTTAATTATATGCCCATTTTACGATGTGCACTTATGTTATTAACGCCAATAAACTAAATTGAATATTCGTACAGAACTGAATGAATTTCACATTACTTGGAATTATAATTGAACCAGCGGCGTTAAGATGGATTAAAAGTTTTGAGATTTTCTTTGATCTTCAGGCATCAATTTAATATATTTTCTTAATTTATTTTATTCAATTCTGACGTTTTACACTGACGTTATATACCTCTTAGCAGACATAAGCAGTTGTTTATCTTTAAGTGAAATAAAATTTTCTTGGTTGCACTGGTGAATTTAAAACTTTTAATTCATTCAAAATAAAAATGATACAACATCGATTGGATAGAATGCCCTTTACTTCAACACCAACTTTCCCACTGCTTCTGGGGCTTTATTTAGAACCCATTCTGGTACAAAAACACTGCAATCGGCCTTTAAAATTTTGATTTGCCAATAAATACAATATTATAAAAATGAAATGTGTAACTTCTACCAAAAGTGCAGAATTCGTGACTATTATGTGTAACAAAACATTCAATATTCAAGAATTTAACAAACAACAAAATATCAAATGTTTGCTAACCAAATTCGATTTTTTTTAAATTTACTGACATTTTGAAAAATATTACTGGCAATTGAGAGCAGAATTCGTAACTATTATGTGTAACAAAACATTCAAGATTCAAGAATTTAACAAACAACAAAATATAAAATGTTTGCTAACCAAATCCGATTTTTTTTTAAATTTACTGACATTTTGAAAAATATTACTGGCAATTTTCGACATTTTAACAATTATTTCTGGCAATTTATAGACATGTTAGCAATTCTACTGCCGATTTTAAGAGAATTTAGTGCTTTTTATTTAAAATTTTAAACAATATCTTGAAATTGTTACCTTAAAATTATTAGAAATCACCATTTCAAAATATTTGATTAAAATTAGTAGCAGTCTTCAGGAATTTTTGATACATTTAAAATCTATGACATTTTAGAAAAACTACTGACAAATTTCAGACATTTGAAAATTATTACTAAAAAATTTCAAACGTATTGGCAAAATGTAAATAAAAATAACATTAAAATTGCCAATACTTGTATCTATTTTGTTTAACAGAAAAATATAACATTGAATTATCAAATTGTCAATAACGTTGTTAGAAAAAAATTAAATGTCTGCAAACTATATTTTAATTTTATTATATTTTAGCCTAATTGCTGATAATTTTCTGACATTTTAACAATTATTGATGACAATTATCACGCCTAACTTTTGTAGAGTTCTTAATTCTCTCTACACTCATATTATTTATATATATTTTTTTGCAAAAATACTTATTTTATGTATTTATTTAAATACTTATCCTTTCCTTTAAAAAGTGGAGACTTTCTCAATCATTCTTTTTAACTTCTGTAGATTTGTCATTTATTATAATTATTTCGAGAGTTCAAAAATTCAATAATTTTGAGATGAATAAAATCAGGTAATGAAAATTGGTTGGCACGATTAATACATTCACATTTTATTCTCCAAAATTCTCCATAATTCTTAAAATATCTACTTAGTCATTTCTAAGTAGTATCAAGAAATGTTCCAATCATTTCCATTATTTTCCATTAAATCAATATTCCATTTAATTAATATTTAATGATTTGTCAATATTTTTCATTACTAAGTTTCTAAAAATTTCTCAATTCTAAGGTTTTTCAATGTTCGAGATTTCTACAGATTTCTCAATAATTATCGAGATTTCTATAGATTTTTCAATCATTTCCAAGATTTCTTAATAATTTTCGAGATTTATACACAGTAAAAAATATACAGAAGAAAGTATTTATTGTATTTGCATGGCTTGTGCAGTTTGCTACGACACGTATTAGTTACACGTTATTATAATTTCTATTCTATTTCTCAATAATTCTCAAGATTTGAGATTTTTCAATAATTTCCACAATTTCTCAATGTTTTTGGAGATTTCTAATAGGTTTCCCAATAGTTATCATGATTTCTGGAGATAATTTCGAGATATAGAAATGGCAATTGGTATTTTCAATAACTAAAGATTTCTCAATAATTTTCGAGATTTCCACAGATATCCTGATAAATATCAATAATTCTAGAGATTTTTTTATAACACCCAAGATTTCCTAGTAATTTTCGACATTTCTACAGATAATTCTTATGATTTTGAGAGATAATTTCGAGATCATTAAAATCGAAAATGGTTGACATGATTATTATTCATATTTTTTCATTCTCCAAATTTGTCGATAATTTAAAAAATCTCAAAACATTTCGTAATGTTTTTCGACAAAATTGAATAAAACAGTGTGCAAAACTTGTGAGTTAAGGATGTTTTTCACTCGAATAAATTAGTCGACTCGCCCTTACGGGCTCGTGGCCTAAATTTTATTCTCGTCAAAGACATCCACTCAACTCACTTGTTATATAAATAACTATTATGTTCTAGTACCTAATCTTTGCATTTTAAATATTAGATACATACAATTTTTTGTTGTTTTTTGTTTTGCATTCAAACTATTATCTTTAAATGTAATAATAATAAAAATAATAAGAATCCTCCTTCCTTAATATACAGTGTGCTACACTGTATTAGTTAGGATATGTTACCCATTAATAGTACCTATTGATGGTAAAAAAATCTTAGTCAACATGGTGAAATATGATGTTTTTAAACGGGTACTTAAATATTGACATTTTTGATGCAACGATTGTTACAATGGACAGCTGCAATAATTGCAGCTTAGTCTGCAACTTAACTGTTTCTGAGATATACAGGTGGTTGATTTTTCCAGCTTTGTGTCTAACTTATATCTGCGAAACTGGCAAATATACAAAACAAAGTTTCCTAAGAAACTTGTCTTACACAACCTGGTCTACAAAATGGCAAATTTTGGTCATTTTGGTCTACAAAATCATTTTCTTTTTCAATGCTTATCTATCTTCCGGAAATATATCAAACTTTGATTTTTTAAGTAGAACGTACTGTATATTTTTTAAAGAATCAGATTCTAGATCAAATTCTCTTTACATAGTGGCGTAAAGAGAATTTATAACAAGTTTCACAAGTACCATTTTGCTAATTGACTATATCTCGGAAACAGTTAAGTGCGGACCTATGTTTACTAAATTTTTGTTTCATCACTACTGTTCTACTACATTATAATATATTGTAAATAAAATTGAGTAAAATTACTACTATAACTGATTAAAATATCCGAACATATTTTTTAGGCACCCTGTATAAGCAAGACGAGACTTTCAAGGAAATATAATGACATTAATGTATGTGGTTAGTTTGTTGACATAATAATGAATTAATGTTATTTGTACACCTCTTAAGTATACTTAATGCAATTATCCTGAGCCAAAAATAGAACCCATTACTGCACTTACTCACATTTGGACAAAAAGTTCTTGATTAAATTTTTCTTTAAAATAGCACATTAAAAAACCATTAATAAGCATTTTGTATAATTGTTACAAAATCACTCTTAATTTTGTGGAGATAACAACGTACACTTTCCTTCAAATTTTAATTGGGAACATTAAATTATCGTTAAGCATCGCTTTCTGCGAGATTGTAACAACCAAATAACGGTGCCTGACATTAATGTTCATGAGAAAGTGATTAATGTCCAGTTATGCCTGTAACAGGAATTGAATTGTATGGTAATAGTTAATGATATAAAATATAGTAATAATGCTGTATATGCCGCTGTCGAAGGCTAAACGAAGATTGTTATGCATAATAATAATATTGTCTAGACCGATAGTTATATAAAGATATTTTTTAAATGCATAATAATGATAATAATTAGTGATAGACATAATCGATTGATTTTAATAATCAAATTATGCGAATACAAATTATTGCAATAATCGAATTATAGTTCGAATTATGAATATTTAAAATCATTCATAATTCGATTTACACGAATGATAATCCGAATTATTTTACTGAATGATAACCCGAATGAGTTTTACGAATGATAATCGGAATGATTTCCACGAATTATAATTCTAATGATTTTACCGAAAGATAATTCGAATGACTTTAGACATAATGATAATCCGAATGATTTTCACGAATGATAATCGGAATTATTTTACCGAATGATAATCCGAATGATTTTAATAATCTAATTATTCTGAATGATGTCAATAATCGATTTATTCGATTATTATAATTCGAATTAGTCAATCACTGATAATAATACATATTAATTGTCTAGTTATTAAACTAGAAACATACATGATTACGAAATGACAAATATACAGGGTGTATTAATGAATTGCTGGGCCAAACCTGAAGTACGTGACATAAGGAACAAAACTGCGAAGAAAGCTCCCATAGACATGTGCCCAGAAATGCTTACTTTAAAAGTTGTAAGCTAATTTTAAAATTACCAAATGTGCTGAACTCGAATTAGATATTGCTTTTTTTGTTCCTTAGATCAAATCAACATAGTTTTAAGTTTTCAAAGTTATGAAAAAAAAAGAATTTTATGATATATGTCTACAGGAACTTTTTCACCGTTTTGTTCCATACGTCATGCTCTCTGAATTGACCAGACAATTCAGACATACCCTGTATTTTATATTTACCAAACTACCGTTTGTCATGGATGTCAAATAATTTTATTTTTTATTTTCGCTAAAATATTTTATATTTCTTTAAGTGTAAGGTTTTATCTAATAACAATAATAATATAACAACCTTAAATTTTATATTTCGTTCTTCAAAAATGTGATAGGAGTTCCACAGCAACGAATACAAAAAAAAACTTCAAATTAGGGTACGTATCTGGCACGTACATATTTTATTGTTCAGATTAGTTTTCAAAAATTCTGACGTAGTGGCAAAAGTAAATATTTAATTATTTACAAACAATAATTATAACTAATATTTTAAATAAATTTTCCATAATTGACAACAAAATTCTGCAATTTGAATAATTTTTCGACGATTTGATTAAGTATTGAAGTACGGAGAATATGAATTAATGAAACTTTCACGAAACTTCTACCTGCAAAATTTGATATTTTCAATAAATTTTTCGTGATTTTCATACATTTTCTGCTATTTGAATATATTTTCTGCGATTTTATTCTAACCTTTTGATATCCTGCTTGAAATTATGAACTTTTTAACTGTTTCAATATTCACATTCAAGAATGTTCTGAATTGTTAAAAAATTGTCTAGAAATCTTTATTATTTAAGAAATAACAAAACACTACCATTTTAATCTACCATCTAATTTCCATTACAATGTAGACATTTTGCTGTATGTCCTAAATTTTAATTCCTTGATAGATGGCAGATAGATGGCATAATATTAGCACTGATACTAATTTTAAAATAAATTGCAGGAGCAGTTCATAACGTATAAACAAATTTAGATTTTTAAAACTGTTTCTACTTATTTTCACTAAACTAACCAAAGTAGTTCCAATATTTGAACAATATTGAATATTCAGGGTTAATATATTTGTAATAACAATTGTAATTAAATTTTTCAATAAAGATAATATTTTATGTGATATTGCTAAATTTTTAAACAGTTTAAAGTTTTAAATTTCGTAGTTTGATTATTATTTTTATTAAAATTTGCAGATTTGTTAGAAATTCAATTCAAATTTTATGATTATTTGAGGAATATTCAATTTCTTCTAAGAAATATATAACTATATTTATAGAGATCTTGTGCTTTTTCAAAACATTTTCTGGCAATGATCATAATTTGTAACATAGGTTTTCAGGATTATTTATATTTGCAATCATCTGTAATCCAATATTCGATTGCACATTCTAGAAATTTCAATGAAACTTTGTGCAATTTCTAATTGTTTAGTAAAATTTGGACAACTTGCGTATTAATTTGTATATTTTGATATTATAATTGAATTTTCTACAATTTTATCAATTTTCGGTTTCTTTAGATTCAATCAGGGTTGGTGTGATTTAAATCAAATGATTTACATGAATTGATTTAAATCATGATTTACATCAATGATTTAAATCATGATTTAAATCAAATGATTTACATGAATTGATTTAAATCATGATTTAAATCAACTGTTTTTTTTTAATAAATCATTGAATTAAATCATTGTTTTTAAATTAATCATTGTTTTTGCATGGTTTGTGCATTCCAATAGGTGAACAATAAAAAATATAATGTAACTAAAGAGTTAGCATTGTTTAAAGTAGATAATTGTAAGTAAGTAAAATATTTTTCATTTCTTCCATTTTTTTTTGTTTATCACATGTACAGACACACAGAAATTTGTTTTAATCATGAATTATTTTGAAAATTCAATATTTTATTTAAAAAAAAAACGATATGATTTAGATCGTTATGTAAACCAATTGATATAAATTACACCTATCCTGGCAAAAACTGACCAGAAATTTAAAAAATCATGATATATTTCATTGATCTTTTTGTTTTAAATCATGATTTATTCCAACCCTGGATTCAATGCACGTTTTTCTTTAAGTATTTCAATATTTAATAGCATTTAGTTAAAAAAAATTAGAAAACTCCCTTTCATTTAATGGGTTTGTAGTTGCAGTTTCCGATGTTTTTATTAAAAAAAAAAATGCATATTTTTTCATCGATATTTTCAATAAATTTTCCATAATTGACAAAAAAATCTGCAATTTGTATGATTGTTTCGACGTTTTTTGTATCACACATAATAATAATTTATTTGTATGTCGACTCTCACTGGAGTATTACATTGTCAGTATGGACTATTGTCCATACTTTTAATATATTTTCTGCCATTTCATGATATCACCTTTTGATATCCTGCTTGACAGTATGAACTTTTTAACTGTTTCTATTTTATGATTGGACTTTTCAGAATGTTCTGAATTCTTAAAAATGTGCGTTGAATTTTTTTTAATAATTATTGAAGATATAATAAAGTACTCCCATTTTGAAAACATTTATTTTCATTAGTATGTAGAACTTTTGCACAATGTCCAAAATTAGAATTCCTAGATAGATGGCAGAAATTCCATAAAATTTCCAAAATGTTATACAAATTTCAAATTGCCAAATATTTAATTTTCTACGGTATAACAGGTATATAACATTAATATATAAAATAATTATAATTACATTTAAGATTTTATCCATAAATTACCAGTTATATATTTAAGGTTGTAATATTATTATTTAGCACTTACTGGTAAAAGTTTTATTTTTATTTTATTTTATGATTTATTTAGCCTGACTAGTTTCGGTTATATACAACCATCATCAGAGGCATGCATTCAATGTTAATACATCTGGAATTCACTTGAAATGTATTTTTTTAAATTTTATATATGTCTAATTTGAAGTTTTACTTAATTTAAAAGAAAATAAATATTTAAACAATTATATAAAACTTCAAATTTTAAAAATTACATTTCAGACTCAACTCAAGATGTATAAACATTTGAATACATGCCTCTGATGATGGTTGTATATAACAGATAACTACTCGGGCGAAATAAATAATAAAATAAAATCAAAATAAAACTTTTTACCAGTAAGTACTAAATAATAATATAAAAACGTTAATTATAATTAAACTATGCTTTTCACAATTGTATTCGATAAGGCGATGAAGAAAGCAAAACATAAAATGAAGATGTTAAAAATTGGATATTGAAAAATGGAGATAACAAAAATAGCAGAACTACTTTTCGCGGATAACATGGCAATAATTTCAGAAACAGAGGAAGAACTGCAACATAACATGGAAATAATTGAGAAAGAGACTAAGAAAATAAACATGATAGTAAATTACGAAAAGACAACAACAAGTAGAACAAGTAGAACAATACAGATATTTAGGAACAATCATACAGAGCAATGATAAATTAGATAATGAAATAGATAATAAAATAGGAAAAAACAGCAAAACTACATAACATGTTAAAAAACACCTTTTTTAACAAGAAGGATATATCAAGAGGCACAAAAACAGAAATAGTCAAAAAAATAAGTAGACGTGCTATTCAACTTTGGAGAATACGAATTTTAGGATATTGCTTCCCTAAGTAAACTTTTGGAATCTATAACGTTTATTGGGCATTGGAGAATAATGACTTTAGAAGGTTCTATACATTCTCCAAACCGAACTAATGCTAATTCCTCGCTCAACTTTGAATTCAAGACTTAAAATTTAGTTACGATCTAATTACATATTTAGTCGGAAGTTAAATGGGTAGTCTGCAAATAAACGTTTCATTTTGGACCAAATATTTAGTCCCAGAAAAGTTTGAGTTCCGGACATTACTTACACATGGCTTCTAGTACAGGAATATCAATTTATTTCGGGCTAGAGACGATTACTCTTAAGTTAAGTATATAATCCTGAACTATTGTTAGTTCAGCTATAAGGAAACTGAAGTAAAAACGTTGTACTCTAAAATTCTCATGTAAACCCATTTCTGTTTTGGTGCACTTAAATCTATAACTCATTTGGTGATGATGAAGGTGTACATTGATGATAGATATCTTGATTCTTTCAAGATTTCTTGTAGAATGGTTTATAACATATTCTACTACTGTGATGATAGATATCTTGATTATTTCAAGATTTCTTGTAGAATGGTTTATAACATATTCTACTACTGCTCGAAAAGTACACACCATTTCTATTACACAATTCAATTAATGCTGAGTGGCAAAGATAAAATTTCGTGGATTGCAATGCTGTACAAACAAGTTTATATCTAGTCTTCAATTGGAGTAGTATTAGTATTGATACAGTAATCGTACCTTTTTAATGCTGTGTTGTTTCAATCATAAAACCTAAATAACTGTCTGTACAATGAACTTTCAGCACGCCTTGCATGTTACATCCTTTTTAAACTAATCGAATTTCGGAGCAGACTGTTTCGTTGCAGCATAAATTTGGTTGACATTACTTTGTCCTGTGCCTACTGGCATCCGTTTCATTCCGTATTCTAATAAGTTCAATGCGTAGGCTGCCTCCATATTTCATACACATCTCGCATACAGCATGCACGATGTATTAACATATATTAATTTTTTTTCTGTGGGCAGGTCGGCGCATCCTTCCACCTGACCAACGTGATGGTGTACGTGGCGGACCTGAAGAAGATTCAGCCGTTCGGGGGCCCCGTGGCGGACAGCCCGAACCCGTTCACGCCAAACCAGAGCCTGAGGAAGAGCTTCTCCAGGGCCGAACGACCCGTCACGCTCCGGAACCGGAACACGCTGGACGTGAAGACCATCGAGGAGAGCACGTCCGGCACGGATCCGGAGGAGGAGTCGCCGGCGGACATCACAAACCGCACGGATTACGAAGAGATATTCAAGGGGCGGACAAGTAAGTTGATGCCTTTGTATTGATTCTAGCTCGGCGGCAGGCTGTTCAAAGTCAATGGCATGTATTTCGTGCGCAATGATTAGTGTAACTACTTGTACGTAGTGTGGACATGTGCGTGTACGTACGGCTTGGAGGATTGAATGATATGACCGGTAGCGCTTAATTGCGTTCTAAAAATAGGTACTTGGATGTTTCCTGATTCAATTGTAGAATCACTCAGATTTTAATCACATTGGTGGCAAGTAATGTCGAAAACATTTGATTGGCTTAGATGAAAACGAAAACATGAAGATTTAGTTTGACGGGTGATTTATTTTCTTCTTCTTGGCGTGCTTCATCCGTTCCGGATATTAGCGATCATCATCACGATCTTCACTTTGTCCACTGCACTGCGAAAAAGTTGCAGCGATGTCATGCCAAACCACTGGCGTAGATTTTTAAGCCATGAAATTCGGCGTCTTCCCGGGCCTCTTCTTCCCATCACCTTTCCTTCCAGAATCAGTTGGAGTATTCTGTACCTATCACTATGCCTCATTACGTGCCCGAGATACTCCAATTTCCCAATCTTCACAGCGGCCAATACCTCCCGTTCCTTGCCCATTCTCTGCAGAACCTCCTCATTACTAATGTGTTCTTTCCATGAGATATTTAGGATACGACGATATGCCCATAGTTCGAAGGCCTCCAGTTTTTTCTCTGTATCCTTTGATAGAGTCCAGGATTCGACGCCGTACATTAGTGTTGAGAAAACGTAGCAGCGCAACATTCTGATCTTTAGTTGCAGGCTCAAGTCAGAGCTGTTGAAAATATTTCTCATCTGGATAAATGCCCCTCTTGCTTTTTGTATGCTGCATTTGATTTCTACGGAGTGATCCCAGAGTTTATTTTAGACATGCAAAAAACGAATAACCGACCGCACTTCACTATCTGGCAACAGCTGCCAGGCAATCTCCCAACACTGAAGGCGATGTGGTAGTTCTAGTTTTCTCTTTTGTAGTTTTTGGACGAAAAATAGAGAAACTAATTTCTGGAATACACCGCTTAGATAGTAGCAGTGGTGATGCAGACCCCACTTATCAATGTTGTTTGCTAGGTGTTCATAATTTTCATACATAGATCTAAAGATCGGGAATAAAATAACCACCACAAGCAAAACCAAAAATTTCTTCCTTTTCGGGCGTACTCAAGCTGGTACTTGGGTACGTTTATAAGTCTTCTATGGTACTAAGGCAAAAGCCTATAAGTCAAAAATCCAAAATCCACACCGAAATCCAATCCAATCAAAAATCGATTTGTTCATTTCGTATTTTTTGCCGATATGGAGAGACCTTAGCGAATATTTCTATGGGCAAAACCCTATATGATAGGTATTCCAGTAGCTTTTATGCTTCTAGAACACGTAGAACCAAAATAAAGGTTTTAATATACAAGGTTAGGCAAATGTGTCGGAACACCTGATTTCTGTCTAAACGTTACTATTATTATTATTATTACTCTTAAAACAAATGATAGTAGTTTTTTCTCTCTATTCAGTGGCGTACTTTGTTATCCGACAGCTAACCTACTTTTTGAAATATGACAGTCATTGACAGTTTTTTTAATGGTTTACCCTGTATATTTTTACATTTTCTAATAGACCCCTTTTCAACAATTACAATAATATAGGGTTTGGTAGGTGTGCGACTTGTGGTGTTTAAATATTAAAACAAATGTTAGTAGTTTTTTTTTTCTCTAATCAGTGGCGTACTTTGTTTTCCAGATCGAGCATGTTTTCAAGATATGACGTCATTGACAGTTTTTTTGTAATGGATTACCTTGTATATTTTTACATTTTCTAATAGACCCTTTTTCAACAATTACAATAATATAGGGTTTGGTAGGTGTGCAACTTTAGGTGTTTAAATATTTAAACAAATGTTAGTGGTTTTTTTCTCTATTCAGACTACATTCATAATAGACCCTTTTTCAACAATTACCTACGATAAGATGACAAATTCTAATAATATTTTTTCTGTCGAATTTAAATGATTTCTGCCGAAATTTCAACAATCGTACTAAAATTTTGATTTCTCTGCTACAATTAAAATTATTTCTCTCAAAATTTCAATTATTATGTCAGAATTTCATTGATGTCTCTCAAAATTTAAATGATACCCATCAAAATTTCAACAATTTATGTCACAATTTTAATTTTTCTTAAAAAATATCAACTTTTCTTGAAAAATATCAATTTTTCTTGAACAATATCAATTTTTCTGTTAAAATTTCAATGATTTGTATTAACATTTCAAATATTTCATAAATCAAATTGATTCAGATAATAAATTTGATAATTAAGTCGAAATATATCGAAACTTTAATTTTATAAAACTGGTACTCAATCAAATTGATCATTGTATCAAAATTTCAATCACTTGTTTCAAAATTTTAATGATTTCTATCGAAATTTCCATAATTCATACTAAATTTTTTATTTCTCTATTACAATTAAAATTGTTTCTCTGAAAATTCAAGTTATTATGTCAGAGTTTTAATAATGTCTCTCAAAATTTAACTGATTTCCATCAAAAGTTCGACAATTTGTATGATTTTTTTTATTTTTCAGACTAAATTTTAGTTATGTTAAAATTTCAATGATTTCTGTCAAAATGTAACTGATTTGTATCGAAATTTCAACAGTTCGTACTTTTTTTTTTTAAATTTTATGGTATAATTTTCTATTACTGTCGTAATTTCAATTATTGCTGAAGAAATGTCAATGATTTATATTTAATTTCAAATATTTCAAAAATCAAAAACTAATTTCGCAGATAGATCACTTCAGATTAAAAAAAATAATGGTTAAGTCTTAAAATATCGAGTCTTTAATTTTTATAAAACTGGTACTCAATCAAATTAATGATTCTGTAAAAATTTCAATCAATTGTTTCAAAATTGTAATGATGTCTATCAAATTTAAATGATTTCTATCAATATGTCAACAATTCATACTAAAATTGTTATTTCTCTATTACAATTAAAATTATTTCTCTGAAAATTCAAGTCATTATGTCAGAATTTCAATGATGTCTCTCAAAATTTAACTGATTTCCATCCAAATTTCCACAATCTGTACCAAAATTTTAATTCTTCTGGCTAAATTTTAGTTATTATGTTAAAATTTCATTGATTTCTGTCAAAATGTAACTGATTTGTATCGAAATTTCAATAGTTCGTACAATTTTTTAAATTTTATTGTATAATTTTTAATTAATGTCATAATTTCAATTATGTCTAAAGAAGTGTCAATGATTTATATTAAAATTTCAAATATTTCAAAAATTAAATTGATTCAGATAAAAAAATTGATGATTAAGTCAAAAAATATAGAAACTTTAATTTTTTAAAACTGGTACTCAATCAAATTGATCCTTGTGTCATAATTTCAATCAATTGTTTCAAAATTCTAATGATTTCTGTAAAATTTAAATGATTTCTATCGAAATTTCAACAATTCATACTAAATTTTTTATTTCTCTATTACATTTAAAATCACTTCTCTAAAAATTTCAATTATTATGTCAGAATTTCATTAATGTCTCTCAAAATTTCAACAATTTGTACCAAAATTTTAATTTTTCTAGCTAAATCTTAGTTGTTATGTTAAAATTTCAATGATTTGTGACAAAATATAACTAATTTGTATCGAAATTTAAACAGTTCGTACAATTTTTTTTATTTTATGGTATAATTTTCTATTACTGTCGTAATTTCAATTATGTCTGAAGAAATGTCAATGATTTATATTTAATTTCAAATATTTCAAAAATCAAAAATTGATTTCGCAGATAGATCACTTCAGATAAAAAAAGATGGTTAAGTCTTAAAATATAGAATCTTTAATTTTTATAAAACTGGTACTCAATCAAATTCATGATACTCTCAAAATTTCAATCAATTGTTTCAAAATTTTAATGATTTCTATCAAATTTAAATGATTTTTATTGAAATTTCAACAATTCATACTAAAAATGTTATTTCTCTATTACAATTAAAATTATTTCTCGGAAAATTCAAGTCATTATGCAAAATTTAACTGATTTCCATCAAAATTTCAACAATTTGTACCAAAATTTTAATTCTTCTTGCTAAATTTTAGTTATTATGTTAAACTATCATTGATTTCTGTCAAAATATAACTGAATTGTAACGAAATTTAGATTTTTTTTTAATTTTATGGTATAATTTTCAATTACTGTCATAATTTCAACTAATACAATTTGTTTATTGTGTGTTAACATTAATAAACTATCTTATTTTATCTTAATTATGTCTGAAGAAATTTTAGGATTTATATTAAAATTTGAATTATTTCAAAAATCAAATTGATTTCGCAATCAATGATCACTTCAGATAAAAAAATTGATGATTAAGTCTAAAAATATCGAATCTTTAATTTTTATAAAACTGGTATTTAATCAAACTAATGATTCTGTCAAAATTTCAATCAATTGTTTCAAAATTTTAATGATTTCTGTCAAATTTAAATGATTTCAATCGAAAATTCAACAATTAGAGACCTTGCATTAAAGGAGTTCAAAACTAAGGACAAAGATCTGCTAATACTAAACTGCTTTTATATTTGGAATGAATATCTAACTTGTAAGTTTTCAATTTTGAATGTGTTATCTCCATTTGCTAGTTTTAATTATTATGTTTCTTATGTACTTATTTATATTGACCTGTGTGAAACATGATTGTTACTACACCAATAAAACTATACTATACTATACTCTATCATACCTCTTTCTGATTCAGAGTCTAATTTCTGTGAAAATTTCAATTAATATGTCAGATTTCAGAGATGTTTCTCAAAATTTAAACGATTTCAATCGAAATTTCAACAATTTATACCAATATTACAATTTTTCTGTAAAAAGTTATTATGGTAAAATTTTAATGATTTCTATTATAATTTAAATTATTTCAATCCAGATATTTGCAATGGATACCAAAATTTTAATTCTTCTGTCGAAATTTTACTGAAATACTGAACTGAGTATTGAAATTTCAACAAATTTTTCTTATAATTTTAATTACTTCTGTCAAAATGTACCTGATTTGTATTGATATTTCAACAGTTCTTACATTTTTTTAAAATTTTATGGTATAATTTTCAATTACTGTCGTAATTTCAATTATGTCTATAGAAATTTCAATGATTTAAATTAAAATTTCAAATATTTCAAAAATCAAATTGATTTCGCAGATAGATAATAAATTTGATGGTTAGGTCTAAAATTATGGAAACTTTAATGTACTAATGTACTTAATGTACTTATTTGTATTGACCTGTGTTAAATATGATTGTTACTACACCAATAAAACTATACTATACTATACTATACTCTTTCATAACTCTTTTACAATTTACATAATTTCTGTCAAAATTTCAATTATTATTACAGATTTCAGAGGTGTTTCTCAAAATTTAAACGATTTTAATAGAAATTTCAACAATTTATACCAATATTACAATTTTTCTGTACAAAATTTTGTTATTGTGGTAAAATTTTAATGATTTCTATCATAATTTAAATTATTTCAATTCATATTTTTACAATGGATACATTTTTTTTAGTTCTTCTGTCAAAATTTAACTGATATATTGAAGTGAGTACTGAAATTTCAATAGTAAGTGCAGAATTTTAAATTTTTCTTATAATTTTTATTATTTCTGGCAAAATGTACATGATCTGTTACTGTTGAAATTTCAATACTCAGTTCAGTAGAGTATTGAAATTTCAACAGTAAGTGCAGAATTTTAAATTTTTGTTATAATTTTAATTATTTCTGTCAAAATATACCTGATTTGTATTGAAATTTCAACAGTTCTTACATTTTTTGTGTAATTTTATGGTATAATTTTCAATTACTGTCATAATTTCAATTATGTCTGAAGAAATGTTAATGATTTATATTAAAATTTCATATATTTTAGAAAATCTAATTTATCTTGCAGATAGATTTCACATAAAAAAATTGATGATTAAGTCTAAAAATATCGAAACTTTATTTTTTATAAAACTGGTACTCAATTAAATTAAAAATTATGTCAAAATGTCAACCAATTGTTTCAAAATTTTAATGATTTCTGTCAAATTTAATTGATTTCTATCGAAATTTCTACAATTCATACCTCTTTTACAATTAAAGTAATTTCTGCCAAAATTTAAATTATTACGTCAGATTTCAGAGATGTTTCTCAAAATTTAAACGATGTCAATCGAAATTTCAACAGCATATACCAATATTACAATTTTTTCGTAAAAATTTCAGTACCGTGGTAAAATTTTAATGATTATTTCAATCCAGATTTTTACAAAGGATACCAAAATTTTAATTCTTCTGTCAAAATTTAACTGAAATATTGAACCGAGTATTGAAATTTCAACTGTAAGTGCAGAATTTTAAATGTTTCTTGTTTCTTATAATTTTAATTATTTCTGTCAAAATGTAACTCATTTGTATTGAAATTTCAACAGTTCGTACAGAAATGTTCATGTGTCTTATAATTTTATAATTTAATTATAATTATTTCGGCCAAAATGTCAAGGTAAGTACTTATTAAAATTTAAATTATTTCTGTAAAAATTACAAAATTACAATTATTCAACACAACACAATATTCTTGACTTAGTTTTGCCTTATACCACAGAAATATTACCATTACCACAGAAACTATTACCACAGAAATATTATTTGCATTTATTGATCATAATATCTCTGTTTACTTTAAATATACAAAGTTATTTGCTTGACGTGGATTCTTATTAAAATCATCGCGTATCTCATCATCATCTCTATCATCAAGTCTCTATTGCGTTCTGCAATGTATTGATCAGCGCCCATATAAGGCAAAACAGCTGTGCTCAACGTGCACTTTCAATATGGACATGATTGCGATCATTAAATTTTAATCATTGCCACCGTCGGATTTGTTGTGAAGTGTTTGTGGTTACGCTGCCAATTAATCTCAATCAAAAATGGTTTTTCTTCCTCTTCCGACGATAGCCGCAAGGATATTACTCCGTATATTGATAACTGATTGATTTTTATTCGTTTCGTGCTTGCTTTGGCGTATAATTCCCTATTTGTAGTTTATTCTCAAATGCGACCAATTATTATAAATTGAGGCCCGACTTTAACCGTTAGCACAACTAATTATAATTTTAAATTTACGAGTTTGAAGACCTATCATTAAGCGATCGCGGTTGTCATCGCCTTGCCGTTCGGTGAAACTATCATCAAGTCGATTTTGATATGTTTTTTCAATCGATTTAAAGTTGTATTTTAAATACCAGTTTTGTACCAGGAAATTATTTACCTTTGGAGTTGTTACACTGAATTTATTTGCTCGGATAAATTGCGTGGATTGGCGTAATCCAGAACGTATAAACTTTGATGGACTTTGAGGGAGAAAGAAGCTTATAGTTTTTATAGGGAGATACCGTTTTAAGTTTAGTTTACTTAATCAATCAATTTAGGTATTTATTTAAGTACAAAATGAAGAAGTTGCTCTGTTTTATAATGAAGCTTATAGTTTAAGTACAAAATGAAGAAGTTGCTCTGTTTTATAATGAAGCTTATAGTTAAGTCCAAAATGAAGAAGCTCTGTTTTATAATGAAGCTTATAGTTTAAGTCCAAAATGAAGAAGTTGCTCTGTTTTATAATGAAGCTTATAGTTTAAGTACAAAATGAAGAATTTGCTCTGTTTTATAATGAAGCTTATAGTTAAGTCCGAAATGAAGAAGTTGCTCTGTTTTATAATGATGCTTATAGTTTAAGTCCAAAATGAAGAAGTTGCTCTGTTTTATATTGAAGCTTATAGTTTAAGTCCAAAATGAAGAAGTTGCTCTGTTTTATAATGAAGCTTATAGTTTAAGTACAAAATGAAGAAGTTGCTTTGTTTTATAATCAATAGCGACATCAGTCCGTATTTTTGAATTTTAAATAAAGATCAATTATCTTGTAGATTTATGCTTGGGAGATACCGTTTAAAGTATAGTTGGCCAAATCAATCAATTTTGGTGCTTATTTGATTTATGCTGGGGAGATACCGTTTGAGATACCATTTCTTTCCATGGAAAACTGTGCTCATATTGTTTTGATAACTATCAGAATTCTAATTTTTTTCTGAAGAATGTTTTGTCATTTGGACTTCATCTATTTCTCATTTTATATTATACTATTTGCATTTGCAATTAATATTAATTTATTTTAAATTTTTGTAAATTGTCTGCAAATCCAACACTTTCCTCTTTACTTTATTAATACAAATTAAGATTAAATAATTGACAGTCCACTGATAATGCATTTCCGATACTGCCATTTTTCTTCTCTTTTGATTTTCTTCGTTTGTGAAATTTTAACAAACGGTTAAAAAAAATTGCAACGCCTAAGTGGCTTTTGATTACTCTACGCAGCTCAGTTATCGGCACTGAAATCCCACTTCAGTGAATTTAACGGTCACTAATTCGGATCACTTCGCTCTACTTTGTCCACGCGAAAAACGCTAGCGAAACATGTCTTCCAGATTACAGGATTACAGATTCACTTGTAGGGATACATCGTGTTTGTAAGGATATTGGAGGTCTACAAGGGACAAAGCGATTTTTTGTGCGTATAGTTTGCTGACCATCGTTATTTTAACGGCTAGCCAAAGAACATTAATAAACAAATTGGTGATCCCGTTATTATTGTGAAGACCACCTGTAGACAAATCGTGTTTGGAACGATTTTGGAGGTCATTTAGTTGTAGAACATATTGAACATTTTGGTGATCCCGTTATTATTATGAAGACCACCTGTAGTTATTTCGATATGCTCGCTTACTTCTAGGATTTTGAAGGCCACCTGTTAGCAAAATGAAAATTTTGACGGTCTCTGCCACTGTGCTCTTGAACCGAAATATTTTGAAGGCTACCTGTTGCCAAAATGAACATTTTGGCGGTCTCTGTCAGCGCACTCTTGAACCGAAATATATTGAAGGCCGCACGTTTGCATTACATGATTAGGCATTAATTAGTATTCCGTTTTGCCTGCACGCAATAAACGCCGTTATCTGATCCTGCGAAAGGTAATTAATTGTCGCGGTCAAAATGTGTAACCTGCCATTACAATACAGGTCCTCACCTGCATGTACGGAGGCAATTCCCTAATAGTTTTCAAGGCCCGTTACGTACCATTGGTAAATAACGAAAGCAGTTTAAGCGAACTAAATAAATATTTGGCTTTAAATATTCCTGTGTGGCGAAACGGTTAGCATTGCGCTCCTGGCCTTCAAATTTAGAAAGCATTTTTTCCGATGTTATCTTATAAACGGCGATTAGGCCATTTATGGCATTTGTATTGATTCGCTTCAATTTTCATTAAATGTGAATAAAAAAACTTTCACATACATATTGGAATATGAAACATGATAATTTTTATTAAAAGTGTATAAAAAACTCTATAGACTTGTTTCAAACACTTTCAGTTAAATACAAGAATGTATAATAAATTGCACAAAAAGCGATTTATCGGTGGCAAAACCCAAAATATTCTAACTTTTTATTTTTGACTTATCGGTGTTTGCCATAGTACCACAGAACTGCAAACTAGGAAATGTAAAAAAAGAAAAGATTGCCAAAAATAACATATTCTTAGTTTTATGCAGTACCAAACAATAATTAACAAGGACATGTAAAAAAAAGGATTCCCAAAAGTAACACTTTCGTAATTTTATGCAGGACTTATTATATGTTAATCGACACTACAGTGGACAAAGAACATACGTACCAAATATTATAAAATTTATAGAGTGGTTCTTAAGTTATGATTAATTAAAAATGGGCAATATTAATTAATCACCCTGTATATTCCTTATAAACCACGACATACCCATAAAATATAGTTAATTTAGAATCACCTCGATGTGCCGTATCTACCATTACTGTATGCGCATTTTAAAATGAATAACCCTGTATAGTAAAAGACAAGACAAATAAACAATTGCAAAAATTGCAGACAAGACCAAGAAAATGTCATATTTTTTTGTTAAACTATCGATAGTATTGACAAAATAAGTATATCTGTGAGCAGATTATCAAACATGAGATAGATAAAGCTTCAACGTGGAGTAACAATAGATATTTTAAAGTGCACAAACGAGCTGCTGCTCCAACACACCAAATATAACCGTCTAAAATCATGTGGACAATTGTTCACTCATGAACTATTAAATTACAATTACTGCAATCAACATAGCGGAAATTATTTTTAACTGGAAGCAAAACACGACTTACAAATAACAAGCTTAGTTTAATACTTATGTCATGCAAATTAGACCAATAAAATCCACGGCTTATCGCTCCGATACATTTGATTACAAAACAATTATATTACGTCGTGTTTACAGATTTTATAGTAGTATTTGTAATCCTTTCATGCATTTTCATGTATTTTTTTCGTATTGTAGTATTCGTTCTGTGATATACTCGACATTCAACGAATCTGTAGCAATAACTGTGAAATATAAATACACTTTCGAAACACTGTTTTTGGCGTTTGTCATTAGCATACTCGCATAGATTTAAAAGTGTGGGAGATGCAAAATGCCGAGCTGAGATTTCACTAAATTAAGATAAGCGATGACGCTGAAAAGTCACGATTTCGACGTAAAAATGGTTGATTCACATCAATTTGTTATAACAGAATTGTGCAGGGTTGTGAGTTAGGAGTGGTTTTAGCTTTCGCATTATAATTCGTTGCATAAATAGTTCGTGGAAGAAGTTATTGTAATCTTCCTACCAAAACCCCACTAAAATAATACATATGCATGGCGTTCGCATTTGAATGGCGGGCGTTCGAGGAATCGCCGAAGTGGAGTCGGACGGGAATTGTGTAATTGCCATCGAGTTTCAATTATGATTTGTTATTGATGTTTTATCGATTGCGAGAAGTAATATTTTTCGGGTTAGTAAATTATTTCACGCTTAATCGAGATTTTTCGTAATGTTGCTGTATAGATTTTACATTATGTGACTGACGATGGAATAATGGACTTTTTTTTTTTACAAATTTACAGAATACGCAATGTTGCGCCATCAGTTAAAATTATGCCATTATTTCTACCGGGTTTTTATGTTAAAAAATGTACATTCTGATAGATGCAGTTGCAAAAGTACTAAAATAGCTCAATCTAACTTCTTGAGACATTCATAATACAATAATAGTAGTGTCCTCAAAGTGACATGTTTTTCAGTGGCCCAGGAAAGTTCTAGAACGTTCTATAACTAGAAATGTCTAGTTGGCAAATGTGCTAAGATAACTAAATAAATGCTAAATAAAATAAATGTGATAATTTTAAGACTTCTGAGACATAAAAAATGCAGTCATAGTGTTCTCAAAGTGACATGTTTTTAAGTTGCCCTGAAAAGTTCTGGAACGTTCTATAACTAGGAAGTTCTACATATCATCCATTATAGAAATGAATGGTCAAATTCAAGATTAGCCAAAGTGTCACATTGTATAATAATTTTGACAGTATACTAAAAAACTAGTAACAAATATGTCATTGATGTCAACATGTGTTTTTTTTTTTTGAGGTTATGAGACCTATAAGTTTTTAATACAAAGGACTTTGTAATATCAAAATGCAGTCATAGTGCCTTCAAAGGGACATGTTTTTAAGTTGCCCAGCAAAGTTCTAGAACGTTCTACAACTAGAAATTTACAGTTTGCAAAAGTGCTGAAATAACTGAATCTGACTTCTTGAGACTTTCAAAATACAGTCATAGTGTTCTCAAAGTGACATGTTTTTAAGTTGCCCAGGAATGTTCTAGAACGTTCTATAATTAGAAAGTTCCAGTTTGCAAATGTGCTGAAATAACTGAATCTAACTTCTTGAGACTTTGAAATGCAGTCATAGTGTCCTCAAAGTGACATGCTTTTAAGTGGCCCAGAAAAGTTCTCGAACGTTCTATAACCAGAAAGTTCTAGTTTGCAAAAGTGCTAAAATAGTTCAATAGAAGTCCTTGAGACATCAAAAGTGCGTCCATAGTATACTCCCAAGTGCTTTGGTTTTAAGTTGCCCAGGAAAGTTCTAGAACGTTCTATAACTAGAAAGTTCTAGTTTGCAAAAATGCAAAAATAAGTAAATAAATGCTAAACAAAAAAATAGTGCTAATCTGACTTCTGAGACATCAAAAATGCAGTCACAGTGTCCTCAAAGTGATTTGTTTTTAAGTTGCCCAGGAAAGTTCTAAAATGTTCTATAACTAGAAAGTTCTAGTTTGCACAAGTGGTAAAATAACTGAATCTGTCCTTAAGATATAAAAAATACTGTCATAGTGTCCTCAAAGTGACATGTTTTTAAGTTGCCCAGAAAAGTTCTAGAACGTTCTATAACTAGAAACTTCTAGTTTGCATAAGTGCTAAAATAACTAAATAAATGCTAAATAAAATAAAAGTGACAATCTGACTTCTGAGACATCAAATATGCAGTCATAGTGTTCTCCAAGTGACATGTTTTTAAGTTGCCCAGAAAAATTCTAGAACGCTCTATAACTAGAAAGTTCTAGTTTGCAAAAGTGCTAAAATAACTAAATCTGACTTCTTGAGACTTACAAAATTCAGTCATCGAGTCCTCAAAGTGACATGTTTTTAAGTTGCCGAGAATAGTTCTAGAACGTTCTGTAACTAGTAAGTTCTAGTTTGCAAAAGTGCTGAAATAACTAAATCTGATTTCTTGAGACTTTCAAAATGCATCCATAGTGTCCTCCAAGTGACTTGTTTTTACGTTCCCCAGAAAAGTTCTAAAACGTTCTATAACCAGAAAGTTCTAGTTTGCAAAAGTGCTAAAATAGTCAATAGAACTTCTTGAGACATCAAAAATGCGTCCATAGTATACTCCAAGTTCTTTGGTTTGAAGTTTCCCAGGAAAGTTCTAGAACGTTCTATAACTAGAAAGTTCTAGTTTGCAAAAGTGCTAAAATAACTAAATAAATGCTAAATAAAATAAAAATGCTATTCTGACTTCTGAGACATGAAAAATGCAGTCACAGTGTCCTTAAAGTGATTTGTTTTAAAGTTGCCCAGGAAAGTTCTAAAACGTTCTATAACTAGAAAGTTCTAGTTTGCACAAGTACTAAAATAACTGAATCTACCCTGGAGATATAAAAAATGCAGTCATAGTGTCCTCAAAGTTACATATTTTTAAAGTTGCCCAGAAAAGTTCTAGAACGTTCTATAACTAGAAAGTTCTTGTTTGCATAAGTGCTAAAATAACTAAATAAATGCTAAATAAAATAAAAGTGCTCATCTGACTTCCGAGACATAAAAAAATCAGCCATAGTGTTCTCAAAGTGACATGGTTTTAAGTTGCCCAGGAAAGTTCTAGAACGTTCTATAACTACAAAGTTACAGTTTGCAAAGGTGCTGAAATAACTTAATCCTCCAAAATGCAGTCATAGTGTCCTCCGAGTGACTTGTTTTTAAGTTGCCCAGAAAAGTTCTATAACTAGAAACTTCTAGTTTTCAAAAGTGCTAAAATAACTGAATCAGACTTCTTGAGACCTTCAAAATGCAGTAATAGTGTCCTCCAAGTGAGTTGTTTTTAGGTTGCCCAGGAAAGTTCTAGAACGTTTTATAACTAGAAAGTTACAGTTTGCAAAAGTGCTGAAATAACTGAATCTGACTTCTTGAGACTTTCAAAATGCAGTCATAGCGTCCTCAAAGTGATTTGGTTTTTAAGTTGCCCAGGAAATGACAGTTAGAACTCGGAAACAAACAACTATTCTTAGTTCAAATTTTTGGATTTGAGCCCAAGTTATTGGCGTTTTTTTTGTTTTTAAAATCGTCATTACTTCCTTATTTTAAGGAATATTAAAAAATAATACTAAAACTTTCAGCATTCGCTTTCGGTTCTGTAAAACAATTATTTAATGAAAATTGCAATTATTTTCTGTTTTATCAAATAACGAATGGCGACCGATAAAAAAATTTAAAACAAGATATTTTGAAAACCACTCGATCGATTTTTGAAAATATAACAAAGGCCTGTCTAGAAGTTCAGCGTTTTCATAATTATGCATTTTTATGCACAAATTATGCAAAATAAGCACACGAATGATAACTGTGACAGAAAATTTTTAAGATGAAGCATATATTTCTGAAGAACAAGATCAAAATGTATTTAAATTTGAACGTACAAACTAGAAAACACGAGTCTCAACTTTGAGGTACACGTTCATTATACGGATTTTGTTTCATTGTTTAATGGCAGCAAGCCTACTTTGTTTTAAATGATTGTTGCAGTTTGTTAAAATTTATCTTTTAATTTAATTTGAATAAAAACTCTCTTTGGACAAATAAAAAAAATGTTTCAGACAGATGTTATAACATAGTTTAAGGATTTTATAAATGTTTTATTTTCAAAACTCAATGAGTGGTTTTCAAAATATCTTGTTTTGAAATTTTTGTTCGGTCACCATTTTGTTATTTGATAAAATAGAAAATAATTGTAAATCCAAATGTTGTAGAGAACCGAAAGCAAATGCGGAAAGTTTTTGTAATTTTTTTTAAATTCCTTAAAATAAGGGAGTAATGACGATTTTTCGATAAACAAAAACGCCAATAACTATAAACTTGGGCTCCAATTAAAAAAATTGAACTAAGAAAAGTTGTTCGTTTCAATGAGTTCTAACTGTCATTTTCGGGTATTACAACTTAGTATTAACACCCTGTATATGGCCATATGTAAGGGTAAAGGTTTTTCTGGTAAATTGGAATTCCTGGCTGCTAAAGATCACACTGACAGCATGTAACGTTCTGGACGTTTCTACTGAGCAACACTGGAATCTAGCCTAACCTAACCGAGCAGTTCAGAGTCATATTGCACCGGTAGACGCAAAAAAAGTCTGCTACCAGCATAACGTAGATAAAATTTGTATATAAAACAGTTTTTCTACGATAGTGCATTAACTAAGATTTTACGCACTGCTTACAGTGCGTAAAGTGATACCTTTTAGCTCACAAGTGCGTAAAAATCGCCTGTGCGTAAAATATGTTTTACACACAATTCATTCACTCGCCAATTAAAAAAAGATAGTATTTTGCATCAAATTTTACTTAGAATCAACTTTTAATAATACGAAAGAAGTGCAAAACTTTAAACATTCAAGTTAATGATTCAATTGGTATAATGCATCGTTTCTCAACCTTTTAAGTGTGGTGACCCCCTAAAAAGCCCAAAAATGAAGTAAATAGCCTCACGACCCCCTTAATAGTTAGGGGCTAATTATACAGGGTGTACCACGAACACGGTCCGTTGTAACGTTCTGGACGTTTCTATTGGGCAAAACTGGAGTCTAGCCTAACCTAACCGAGCAGTTCCGAGTCATATTCCACCGGTAGAAAAAAAATTCTGTTACCAGAATAACGTAAATAAAATTTGTATATAAAACAGTTTTTCTACGAAAGTGCGTAAACTAAGTTTTTACGCACTGCTGACAGTGCGTAAAGTAATACTTTTTAGCTCACTAGTACGTAAAAAATCGCTTGTGCGTAAAATAAGTTTTACACACACAATTCATTCACTCACCAACTAAAAAAAAGATAAGTATATTGCATCAAATTTTACTTAGAAGTCAACATTTAATAATACGAAAGAAGTGCCAATTTTTCAAGGGAGCGAAAAGTTTTTCTACCACAGGGCGCAAAGTAATACTTTATAGCACAGGTGCGTAAAAAAATCACCTGTGCGTGAAACAAACCAGTTTTACACACAATTCATTGAATCGCCAATTAATATATATTATTATTGCATCAAATGATGGCTATTTTCATAATAGCTGCCGTAGAAAAAAACTTTGTATGGTACATTTTCGTAAAGTAGCGCTTTTTTGAACTATGCTTTTTCATACGCGATTCACGCTCATAGTACTCATAGTGCAAAAAAACACTACTTTACGAACTTACGAACAATTAATAACTATTTTTGCAGAATAGTGTTATTTAAACCGTTTTCCTTGAAACGGTGAAGCATAATGCTCCTATAATTTATCCGTTTGTTTAATGATGATATCTCTTATTTAACATCCAATTTTATTGCAGTTAGTTGACAATGATTAAAGAGATTGTAATCATGACACCTGTATATAAACATTTATTTTAGTTCTCATTGTATCACCTTAAAGTTAAATATTTTTTTAATGTAAAGTTAGTATTGTGCAATATATGAACTACTTTAATTATTTAACGCAATACACGATATAACTAATGTTTCTAACTTATTTACATGGACTACATTAGGCTACATTAGACTTTTACAGTCATAGTTTGTAAATCGGTAATATACTACAGTCCTCACTTACTAATTCTAGTTTTTTTTATGTTTGACTCGTAATGTTAATTCTGAATTTGAATACAATAAATGATATTATTATTATTATTTTCAAAAGGATTTGACAATTTTTGCTTTTAATGTTATCGAAATGTGTTACAAATTAAAAATAATAGAGAGAAGCATGTAAGTGCCATCTCGTGTTGAAATCCAATTACATTCGGATGCAGTGTACTGACGAGACCCACCAAGTCGAAACCGGTCTACAATGGTCCACGAAGGTGCGACCAAAATGCACACCATATATTTTTATTAAATTAAAAATAAATTATAAATACTTCTACATTAGTATTAGTATAAATAAAGCACTTGGTTCAGTTTCACATAAAAATTTAATAGAAAAACTCTACAATTGTTTCGGTCTCACGACCATTATCAAGAGACAAATAAGACTGATAATGGTCCTGAGACCGAAACAATTGTAGAGTTTTTCTATTAATTTTTTTTGTAAAACTTAACCAAGTGATTTATTTATACTAATTTAAAGATGTTTCACCAAGTATTAATAACAGATTCATTCAATCTAAGTACTTCTACATTAACCAACATTTAAAAAAGGGGGAGCATGATTTTTATTTGCTAAAACGAAAAATTCATCTAAATATTATACATTCTAATTCAACTATTTACGTTGGCTTCTGTGTTCACTTAAATGAACAATTAATATTTAATTGAATTTATTAAAAAAACATTAATATTGACATATTTTTAACAGAAATTTTCTCAGACTTTTTCGTTTTTAAGTTAAATGAACAAGTGATACCTATTGAATTGAATTTATTGAGAAATATTAATATTGAAATTATTTTTAACAGGAATTTTCTCAGACTGTTTCGTTTTTAAGTTAAATTTAAGTTAAGATGACCACATTTACAAAATTATTCATAGAAAATACAACAACAAAATTTGTTTTCTTCTAATTTTGGCGGAAATGCATGCTTTGGCTCCCTTAACTGAACAAGACCTAACCTAACATAAGCAAATGTATGCCATAAATGCCATGTCCATTCTATGGGTATAATTCCATAACCGGGAGGAATTTTGGGTTGAAACTTGAGATTTAACTTCTCAGTGTTGTTTTCGTAATTTTTTTTCTAAAATGCAATTGCATTATAAAACGCAATTTACAGGCACGTGAAATAGTTATTTATGATATAAATTCGTGGGGTTTCCCCACTCACAAAATAAAATCTCACTTTTAACACACATATCATACAATTTTTTGTTCTAAAAACACCTTTAAAAGTACAATAAAGTTCGTTAAAAATGTTGACATTTCAGTCAGTCTGTAGAATTTATAAAACAAATAAATCTAGTTTTCATATTGTATGATTTACTTGTCAAACAAGAATTTATTTCTTAAATCATCATTATGAATTCTAATATTGAAGAAAGTGAATTACCGAAAGAATTGCACTGTTAATATTAGTATTTCAAAATAGTTTCCACCTACTTAACTCTGTTATGTTATTTCTTAGTTTTGATTGAATAAATGTCATTTTGACAGATTATTGGCTGATTTTTTACACTAAACACTACAAACTACAACACTACAAACTGTTAACACTAGCATTAAAAGTGAAGTACTTTTAACACGCTTACGTCATTTCTCTATAATATTGCATTTTTAATTTGAAGTATGCCGTGTTAAAAGTACAACTTTTAGTAGTTTGTAGAAAAAATAATTTATTCAAACTTAAAAATGAGTGATAACTGTATATACTATACATTCACGACCTTTTTGCAACCGATTCCTTTTTGTCGTGTTGGACAAACTGATTCAGTGATGCAACGGAAGATAATTGTTTTTTTTTGTGTCGATCTCTATTACGGCCGGTTCCATAATGGTATTAAAGTTTCCTTTAAACCGAAAAGGCGCCTTTAAGTACTGTAACGTGTTCCATAATTGATTTTTAAACGTCACTTTACGAAAAAGTGTCTTTTATCATATGGAACAGAAGCAGACATTAAAGTCGACTTTTCTTTTAAGTAAGCTTTACATAAAGGAGACTTTTCTGTAATATTATGGAACCGGCCCTTAGACATTTCCTTCGTACCACATTGTCAGATTTATATATTTTTTCACTACTAGCTTTTAAAGTTATCATTTTTTTTTACTGCATATTCGAACCCAGAAATAATTTTCACTTCTGTCAAAATACTAACTAATTTTCGTCTCTAATAATTTAAACTTTACATCTGGCAACAACGTTATTTAAAATATATAACCTCAAATTGAAAACAACTTAACCTAAGAAAATTTCCATTGGGGATTTCAGTTATTTCCGAAACACTATCAACAAAATGACTAGATATTCATAGACTCCCCTGACGCAAAAACATCCTGATGGAGAGTATTCGGCCCCCTTATCCGAAAAAGACTACATGTTCGCAAGAAAATGTCAGACGTGCCATAAATTTTGTACAATTTACGTGTATAATTCAATATCAATAACGAATTTTGAGTTGAAACTTGAGATTCAACTTAGCAGTGATTACTTTTTGGTTCAAAATGCCGAACGAAAGTGAGCTTTTATTCTTACAATTATTTTGTTTTCATGATTTTTTTTCCTTTAATATTGAATAGCTACATGAAAAACGATTTAAAAAGAAATGAAAAGTGTATACTTTCAATGGAAAAAAAAATCATGCGACGTTTACACAGAAATTTAATATTTTAATTATTGGTACCTATGTACTTATGATAAATCATGTGGATCAGCCATCGGATTTTCGTTTTCTTGATTTAATTGTCGAATTGATACCGTAAATATGTATACCCAAATATATTAATAACATCTACGTAATATCTTAGTGTGTTTAGATCGTATGGATCGGCTATCAGATTTTCGTTTTCTTGATTTAATTGTCAAAATGATACCGTAAATATGTATACACAAATATATTAATAACATCTACTTAATATTTTGGTTTCTAATATATTCCTCGTAAATATGTATACACAAATATATTAATAACATCTACTTATATGTTGCTGTGTTTCTAATATATTCGTAAACCCTGTACAATATTTATTTTTGTATAAAAATCGATGTGAATGTTAATTAATTTCACTGGAGGTCCGTAGTTTTTCACATAATTAGGAATCCACCAAACAATAAATTTCTTTCACCTGACAACGTTTACTGGGTCAATGCTAAAAATGGCATGTATAAATTTAACAGCTGAAACAAAACGTGCAGCATTTCCATTTCGCAAAGAACACACTAGCAAAATGCAAATAAATACATTTCAAGGACACTGCGCGGTCAATTCGCATCAATTAAGATCCAGTGAATAATGAGAACCGAAAAACATTTGTTCGACAGCACGCAAAAACGCAAGTGGATAATAACTTAATCGCGCACCATAACAAAAACGCGGTTTCATTCGTTTCGCCAAGAAACCAGGAAGAGGAAACCGAGTCTCCCAACAACGTAAAATTATGTAAAAGAAGGAACGAATTTTTAATCAATAGCAATTCTTCAGTTAATTATATGTGAAATTGGCTGCTGTGTGATCCCGTTGGCATTAGCATAAATTCGGCTGCTGCAAGGCACGAAAAGTAATAGAAGAATACACGCCACGTCATTGTGAAGCGAATTTAGGTGTAATTTTGTAAACAATGGTTTACATACTGTTAGGCTACTTCCATAGGCGTACGCGTTTTTGTCTTCCGAAAAAAACGTGCAGTACTCGAGTTAATTAGCCAACGCATGATGATCTTATGGGCGCTAAGCTTTAATAGCCATTAATAATGCAGAACCTGTCCCTGGTACGCACAGAACCATTGTTGGATATTCTTTTGTGTGTGTGAATTTGGGAAGGTTGTGAACTACGTGCCCAGAAAAATGTTAAAACACCCGTTAAGTAACAATGCGTTTTCAAGAAATGGCAAAAATTCGTCGTAATGAAGCATTAATTCCCACGTACAAAGCGCACATTTTACAGGCAGTTAGAACTTTCAAAAAGAAACGTTCCACAGTAAAACCCGCTATATTTGGCGCGGACGTTTAATTAAACGCATTGTGTCGCAGTGGCTACGCCCATGCTCGAGTTTACCTCCACATTACATCGAAGCTAATTGCATTTTTACAATGCGACACTTTTAAAGCACAACTGTCTCCCTGCAAATTGATGCGAAACAGTCGGAGATTACTTTTACAAGAGAAACTCCGCTAATGGAAACCGTGGCATTGATTTTCCACGCGAAACTGCCACAGCCGGAAAATGCAAGGCCTGTCCTTGCCGGAGGCGAAATATTAGTAATCATTTCCATTTTAAGTCGTTTGCATATTCACAAGACTTACGTAAGGAAAAACGACTAATGTCTCGCCATGCACCAGAAAAGGCGGTCAGATTCTTTATCGCACAACGCGATAGCACCGTTTCGGCGGTCACTTCCAAGGCGAGAGAGTGTATTTGTGTGCCCGCTAAAATCGCCCAACGTGGAAAATCACGTATTAATCCATATAATCTTATAATTCAATTAATAAATAAGATCGGCCTTTTTAAAATTGCATGATGCCGGTAGTTAACCGGCGTATTAGTGTGCAAATTGCTACTCTAGATACTCGCACACACACAGACTCGCGGTCCTCCTGTAATTTACAATGGAGAGAAAGTTAATTCGCGGATAATGCGAAGTGTTTGGCAATCTGATATGAAAATGAGGGTCTGTGGAAACGTTTCAAATCCGTCAATGGAAAAAGCTGTCGTGTCGGGAGTTTAATAACTGCGAGTACATGTAATAATGTGGGGAAATAATAAATGCAAAATTAAACGTTACGTAAATTTGCAATTCTTCAAATATCACGAATTCCCTTTCGACGTCATTATTTAATCAACCTCTGATGTTTTAATAGATAAAAATACTGTTGCTATAATGAATTATTCCCTTATGTCCTTTTGAGTATGAATTATAAGACAGGTTGTGCAGGATGTGAACGGACAGAATAGTAAATCCTTGGTAGATTGAATTGACATTTTATTTGGTCCCCGATTAAATAAAATGTCAATTTAATCTACCAAAGGTTTACTATTCTGTCCGTTCACATCCTTCACAACCTCTCTTATACTTGCCTATAATTGCGTATTTATTGTAGTGGCGTGCTTAGTAAACGTGTCCTATCTGACTACATGTAACCACTGATGTAACTTAAATACGATTCTTATGTAGGGCATAACATAGAAAATGGTTTATCTACCCTATACAAGTAGATAGGACTTTGTAACTGTAACAAAACTGTATTCCAAGAAAAATGCATGCCCCGTGTAAAACTACATCAGATAGGATAAATAACCAGATGATTTGCAAAAATTTGCCAAAAAATTCATTTATCAATATAGTGGTTCCTCTATTTTCGTTTTCTATGATAATTAGTTATAAATTATAAAATACAACGCAATAATTTCTTAATTTTGACAGCGTGACTACCAAAATGATTCATCTCTCTTGCACAAATATAACATTCTAGTTGTTTAAATATTCAACAATATAACATGATTTTTTCTCTTGGAATATTTTATAATCGTCTTCCACAACATAAGTCAGTTATTCAGGTGTATTGCGTATCAAAAAGAAGCTACAGTAACGTGTACGTTACTTTACAGCTTCACATTCGAATGTCAGGTGCATTCATTTCATGAATGCATCCTACATTTGAATGTGATATCGTTAAGGCCCAGTTGTATGATCGTGGATTATCCTTGACCATGGTTCAGTTGCCTAGGATACCATTGTATTAACAATTGTATCCTAGGTAATTGAACCATGGTCAAGGTGATCCACGATCGTACAAGTGGGCCTAAGTAACGTACACGTTACTGTAACGTTTTTTTTTTATCTGCAATACACCTGAATAATTAGTTATTTAACAATATTACAATAAAAATAAGAGTCTAATAGTGTTATTCATAAAAAATTAACCGCGGTTAAATGGTGATTTAATCTTAGTAACCATGGTAACCCTTTGTAAACCACCGCTAAACCACGGTTTAAATTTTTATGAATTAAAAATGAAAATGAATTTTATGAACACTTTTAGTAATGATTTAGTAATTTTATGAGTTTTCCTGCACATATGTAGGTTTATATTTCGTACCCTTCATTGAGCATATTTTTGTAGTTTGGATTTTTAGATAAATGGACAGGGAGTGCTTCTTGTCGATAGTAATTAGCCATAGCAGCTGAAATAGATCGCTATCAAATTGAACAAATTAAGAATATATTCATCCATAATTCTCAAACTATAATAAAAAATCAAATTTATTGAAATTGTAGGAAGAAATGTTGAAAATTTATTGAAACTATACAATTTTGCAAATAGAAAGTCTACGACATTTCTATGTCTACCAGAAGTTTCAAAAAAGGTGCTCAATTTTCTAAAAATAATTTACATCGCTAGAAAACGATATACTACCTTGTTTACACGGTGCCTCGAAAATGTTCCAATATTTTGTATTTCTATACTATTTCAATGGTATTTGTAATGTTACTAGAGAATATAGAAGAGTGAGAATTTTTTGAGCCATACCTGTATTTCTTTAACCTCAATGAATGATTAGCATCTCTTGTACATTTCATATTTTTAAGTTTTTCCAAATGCAATAACTTCGAGGGAAATAATGTTTGCATGAAAATTCTTACTACCTTGTTTACACGGTGCCGCGAAAATGTTCCAATATTTTGTATTTCTGTATGTAACGGTCCGGTTTTGCCTCCGACGGAAACTGTCTTGATTATTAATTGCGCGCACGGGTCGCCAACGTAGGCAACCGTTTCGCACACGTTTCTTTAAACGTGACGTCTTTCCAGTATGCGTGTGATTTTTAAAATCATCGGCGAGGCGCCGCCATGAGGGAGAAACTAGTCACCTTCCCTAGAGTGCAGACGTGTCACGAGGTCACCGTTTTTCTTTGGTATATCACCAACCGGTTTCCGGGATTTAAAACGTGTCCTCCTTTAACCACCCTAAGAGGGATTGACGGCACCAGGCACAAGGCAAGGGAGGGTACTGTACGACTCAACTCTACACGCTCAAAACATCAGAGCGTTTTTTGGGTAAGGGCTGAAGTAACCCAGCCAGCCAGGTTCTTGGCTAAGGGCAACGAACATCCGGCCAGAGTTGTTCCGAGCATTGGAAATTAGCGACGGCGTTCCCGACGATTGCCGGCCGCCGCACGTCCAAGAACCGAGCCCAGAATCGAGAGTGGAGTCACACACGAGGAACACAGGCCAGATCTATATTTTTTTTTCTTGTTCTCATTTATTACCTTAATTTCATTTGATATATCGTTTTTTTTCTTTTGTGTAAATTTGCGTTGCGTGTTTCGTGCCGTACGTGTTTTGCGTTTATGTAAGGAGGTGGCCCCGACGGCCCTTCGCATCGCGCGATTACGTGTTCGCGGGATTCGGCCGAGTCTAGTGGACCCAGCGTGATAGGGTTGCGGGCGGAGGGATTTCTTTCAGGAAGCGTAGACACGGTGTCCTGTCTTTTGTGTGAATAAACGCAGATATTTTACACCACAAAATTCACACCTGTTATTTTTTGTTCTCCCCACGTTTTCTCAATCGGGCATTCTTTTCAGTTTAACTTCCTATTCTCATTGCGAGATTTAAATCTGGTGGTGTGGGCGCCAGATGGTCAGCCGTTGCGACAGTTCGTAATTTCTGAACTTCGCTGACTGTCTGCCGTCAACCCACGCTGGTAGGGTGGAGCCCCCCCCCCCCCCCCCCCCCCCACCCCCTTTGCGACGAAGTAGTGGCGAGGTTAAAATTACGTGAGCTTTTTTTTAACCCCCCCACTCTCCGACACCGAGAGCCTGGCCCTCGTCGCTGCTTCGAAGGGACCCTCCACTCGCTCCGCGGCCTAACGCGCTGATAGCCCTTCAGGCACGTCACATGTACTATTTCAATGGTATTTGTAATGTTACTAGAGAATATAGAAGAGTGAGAATTTTTTGAGCCGTACTTGTATTTCTTTAACCTCAATGAATGATTATCATCTCTTGTACATTTCATATTTTTAAGTTTTTCCAAATGCAATAACTTCGAGGGAAATAATGTTTGCATGAAAATTCTTAAATTCTTAGTTTCGACAGTTGAAACTATCAAATTTTGCAAGTAAAAAGTCGTCCAATTTTTACAACTAGGAACACCAGAAGTTTCTGAAAAGTTGCAAAATTTTGTAAAAGATTTCGTCAATAATTTTCTGATACATTTAAAACATGCAATGAAAGTGCAATTTAAAAAAACACAACAAATCGCTGAATATGTGTACAAATTGCAGAAAATGTCAGCAAAATATCAGAAGTTGCAACTAAAAATCCTACAAATACAATTAGGTACTTGAAATTACAGAAATATGTAAAAAAAATCAATATGCCGGTCAATCCAAAAAGACTTACAGACAATAAAATGCAACTAAAGAAATGTATTGCGTATCAAAAATACGTAATACTTTATGTGTATTTCATACGTGTTTTTACTTGAAATTGAAAATCTACCTACGAATGGTGTTTATTGCGGTCCATTGTGCGAACGGAGTATTATGACGGGTAATGGGAAGAGAACAGAGTCCAGAGCCTCTTCGCAGCACGCCATACAATGAAGAACCCTTGACCGTAATAAACCCTCATTGCAGGTACAATTTCAAGTGAAACACTATAAAATGTTTTATGAGAAGATCAATGTTTAAACTAAATTCGTGTAAGAACAAATGCAGCTTGTATTCGATGAATCATAGGCCGTTCATTTGTTGTAGTTCTCCGAACTCCGCCACCCGATCCAGAACCTTTCGTCGAGCCAGAACCTCCCGAACCAGATTATTTGGGTAAGTTCTAAAAGCATTTACCAACAACCCACAAAAATTCCTGTGTTGGATACTTTATAGTAGCCACAATATTAATCCTCTATCTGTAGGATCAATATTACCACTACTAACAATGATGTAACACAAACACACACTATTAGCCCTGAGATCCTCCTTGCCAAAGATCCATAAACTTACGTTTGGCCATAAAGTGGCCAAACTTCTTCAATCCAGCAGTAGAATTAAAATGATGTAAACATCAAGAATCTATATTCTGGCATTTTGACGACGGCAATTAGCCATTATAAATATAGCAATTTCGTTAGTTTCTTAATGATCTGTGGATACATCTCATAATCTCATAATTAATACTAGATTCGTTTCTTCGAGATGAATATTTGAAGTAATTAGTATTCAATAATCCAGTGATATTACCGAAGTGCATTATTTCTACAAATTGTTTTTATTAATTTAGTACCAATGTAGTAGTACCAATTAAATATCCAAGGGCTGAAATATCAAGGCTGTAGCCCTCATTGGGAAGGTATCTAATTAAATTAATAGTAGAATCTGTTGCATCGCAATACTAAATTTTTATTGGTAACTAAAACTTTATGGTATAAAATATTCACAATACTAAATTTTTATTGCTAACTAAAACTTTATGGTATAAAATATTCGCAATACTAAATTTTTATTGCTAACTTAGACTTTATGGTATAAAAAAATCACAATCCTAAATTTGTATTGCTAACTAAAATAATTTTGAAATTCATGTTAACAGACATTTTCTGAAAAACCCCCATGGATTTGCGACTTGTTTTAAGCTCTATTAGATATATTATTAGAAGTTTTGTTTTATATATTTTTTAATTTCAAAGTTAAATTAAGTTTAAGTTTAATGGTTCATTTTAATAGAATATACAGCTTCTATTTTCTATGTAATATCATGTAACTATGATTTATTAATAATTATAGCCAAAAACGAAATTAAATATTCAACGCAGTTTTCTTTATAAAACAAACGGTAAGTTCAAAATGTTAATTTCCTACAAACAAATTGGACACTATTTGTAACTTTTCTTAAAATGCTTTTGAAATCTAATTGTGATTTTTTTTCTGGTTGTTTATTTAACGACGGTCTATGTCTGCTGCTATAACTAACTATCGTTAGATAGTTAGTGTTTGATAGTAATAACTATCTGACGATAGTTAGTTATCGATCGTTAGATAGGCAAAGAGCGATTCATCACATTTGAAAAAATTGCCCTTATAGATTTCACTTCATCCATATCGGTCCTTAAAACATTTTCAAAACTTGATTTTGTTCTAAATACATATATTCATTTCAAAACTTATGCTGATCAGTTTTTGATCGTATCCATAAAAAAAAGTTGCATCAGGCATACATTTCCACAAACAGACTTTTTCAAAATATGTCTGATGAATTCGAATTGATGAGTCTCAAAACTGCTGTTTCAATTCAAATTTGGAATTCGAAAATTATCTCAAAAACGAAACTTCCCCATGTATATTTCGTCAAAGTTAAAATATAGTTGCTACTACAATCCTATTACTTAGGGTGTGAAAAAAAATCTGGAATACATTCATTATTTAGGAAATTAAAAAAATTAAAAAAATTCTCGGAAACGTCGATATTAGTTTTCATAAATACACATTTTGTTATAAATCTAAAATTTTGTCATCGTTTGTTTTTAAGTTATCACTTCATCGACTTTTTTTTAAATGGCAACGGGAATACCGAACAGGTGGATTTTGTAAATAAATTTCTAACTTTCATTGCTTTTTAAGCTTATTTCTTACTTCTTATGTAGTACTTTTCTTTAGTACTTTAGGTCTATACTTTATTATGGAAGGTATATAAATATATACAGTTATATCCAGAAGAAAAGGGTCTATCAAATAAAATAATAACATATTTGGGTTACCAAATATATGTTTCGTGAAAGTAAAAATATAGTTGCTTCTAAAATCCTATTACTTATTGTGTGAAAAAAGTCTGGAATACATTCATTATTTCGGAAATTAACAATATTAAAAAAAAAACTCGAAAACGTCGATATTACTTTTCAAAAATATACATTTTGTTATAAATCTAAAATTTTGTCATCTGTTTTCTGTTTTTGAGTTATCACGTCATCGACTTTTTTTTTATTGGCAACGGGAATACCGAATAGGTGGATTTTATAAATAAATTTCTGACTTTCAATCGCTTTTTAAGCTTATTTTTTTACTTCTTATGCAGAACATTTCTTTAGTACTTTAGTTCTTTACTTTCTTATGTAAGGTATAAAAATATATACAGTTATATCCAGAAGAAAAAGGTCTATCAAATAAAATAATAAAATATTTGGGTTACCACTTAAAAAAAATGACGACTTCATAACTCTTAAACAAATGATGCATTTTTTTTTTAGATTTATAACAAATGTGTATTTTTGAAAACTAGAACCGACGTGTCCGAGGATTTACATAAAATATTTTTATTCCCGAAATAATGAATGTGAGTTTTTGAGACCCTGTATAAATATTTTATTGTTATATTACCTCTTATGCACCATACATATTTCAAAATATTCTTGCTAATTAAACCCGACGAAGTTATTTTTTTGCAGTTGTTTTTAGACCTTGGCGCGTCTTACTCCCTTTTAAATTATTATATTTCATAAGATCAATGATCAATTTGTTTGTAATGGGACCATTTATATTGATTGTGTATTACGTGTCTATACTTGGAAGACTAATTAAGGACTAATCGTTTCAATACCGCTAATATCCTGGTACACTTACATTAGCCACTTCTCCTTATAACGAAATAAGATGTAGTCGTGAGTATTGTGTTTTAACACAATTGATTAAGAAATAATGAGATTAAGTATTGTTTCAAAGTTATCATATTGATAAGGTACTTATTAACCAATAATGGATGTAAAAATGTATTTGATAGATTTCAAGAGATAGCATGACGTGTTTATAGAGAACCAAATATGCCCAGTAGAGAAAAACTATCTACAAAAATTATTCTCAAATTTCCTAGAATGATACACTGGTCTACAAATTTTGACGAATGTGTTGTCCCTTCAATTTAAATGCATTTTTGGGAAAGTATTCACTATGCATAAGTACGAAATGCAAAGAAAAAAAATTGTTGGAGGCATTTTTTTCAGATTTTTTACATAGTTTTTGCACTATTTACTTACAAAAACACTTTCTGAGGTGAAGATAGGTTAGAAAAGTTATACCGGTAACTGTAAGCTGAAATTTGAATCCAGTATTTTTACACAATTTTTTTTTTGCAAAAATTGAAATATCATAAAAACCTGACGTGCTAGAAAATGTTTATTTTTGACATTTCTGAAATCAGCGCATAATTTTCTATCGGAAACGGCTCTTTACGTCTAAGGGACAAAAATTGTGTTGACCAGTGTTATTTATAAATACTTTATTGTATCATAATATACATTTGTCCATTGAAGAATGAGAATTTGTATACAGGGTGTTAGGGAAGTCGACCGAAAACTTTCTAGGGGTGAATCAGGGTGCAAAATGAAGTCGAATGTTCCTTTGCTACTTTTAGCCCAGATGCATAGTTTCCTCCTAAATCTGTGTTAAAATTAGTAAGGCATATGTTTGGAACTGCTAAATAAATTTCGATAATGCATTGTTTGTTAAAATCTAGCATGTTACTTGCATAACTTGTGAACGCGATCTTCGATGGGACTTTTTTTTAATTGGTAAGTAAATGAATTGTGTGTAAAACTTATTTTCATTTGACCCTTTTAACAAAGTTAAATAAAAGTGTCAAATGAAACGTTTGAAATTTTACAAAATAAAAATCCATCTAAACAAAAAATGGCAAAGGAATATTCAACTTCATTTTGCTCCCTGATTCACCCCTAGAAATTTTCCCGTCGACTTCCCTAACACCCTGTAGATTTCATACCAAAGTACTTATTAGCCAATAATGAGTGTAATTCATATATTTGCACCATCTATGGGCAGGTAGATGGCACATGGATGGTGCAATCATCTATGGGCAGATGAGTGCACTATAATCTGCCCATGGTGATGGATGAACATCACCATCTATGGGCATTAATCCCATAGATGGTGATGTCATAAAGAAAGAAAAAAATTATAGATACCATGATAATTATTTATGATACAAGTTCGTAAAGTAGTGCTTTGTTTTACGAGCGTGAATTTTGTTGAACGAGGCACAGCCGAGTTCAACAAAAAACGCGATTTGAACTCCTTCGTATTATTGAATGTTGGCTGCAAGTAAAATTTGATGCAAAATACCACCTGTTTTCTTTAATTTCTGAGTGAATGAATTGTGTGTCGAACTTATTTTGCGCACAGGGGATTTTTTACGCACTTGTGCTAAAAAGTATCACTTTACGCACTGTGAACAGTGCAAAAAAAAAAGTTTACGCACTGCCGTAGAAAAAATATTATAGGCAGCCAAACATGCTTAGTAGAGAAAACGATGTAGTAAAATTGTTCTAAAATCACACAGAAGAATTATTTATAAATACAAGAAGATTTTTAGAGACCATAAAAGTAAAAGGGAAAAAATAGCATTTTTAATTTACAAATAAAGTAAACGAGAAAGTTTTCTGCAGTGTCAAACTCAAACATTTTATAGTAATAATAATTTTAGGTAATAATCATTAAATATTTCTAGATGAGCAAAATATGTGTACCTTATGCCAATCATGTATCAAAAGTTACTCGAAATAATTGACGCAGTTTTTCATTTAGAAGATTAAGATTTTCATTTCTGAAACAAGAAACTGCAAGAATGCGGTAGAATGCAGAACATGCACAGAACAGAAAATTTGATATTTCATTGCAGTAAGCATAGCATCTTTGTGACTGAATTACTCTTATACTACGGTCTACCCAAAGATCTAAAGTAATGATTTGTGTCCCCTTCTCACATATTTTAATTTATTTTCTAAATATGTTTCTAATTTTTACAACCAGTCATTAGATTTTTTTCGTTACAAATGTAAATGTCATTACATGGACATCTTTTGGATCTATTTTTACTATAATTGCAGCTAAAATTGCTATGTAATGATGCAGATCAATCGTGTTCAGTATCAGTATCAGCAATATTTGGCCTGTTCAATAAAATATTTTTTACTTCCTCTACTTTCAAAATATATTTGGTCCTCTTGAAAATGTAATATGATTTCTTAGTATTTTTATATAAAAATTTCGTATAAGCTGAGAGAATATTTCTTAAATTGTTGGTTTAGATGCAGTGTATTTATTTAGTTAATTATTCGTTATTATTATTAATTATTAAGTTATACTTTAGTTAATACTAAAGTTATTTACATTTTATAAATTATGAGCCTTTTGTGTCTGATTGCAAGTTTGATATTGCTATAATACAGGGTGTACCAGAATTGCTTGGCCAAATTTCATGGACGTGATGTGTGGAACAAAATGGTGAAAAAAGTTCCTATAGGCATGTGTTCAGATATGTGTACTTAAAAAGTTATTATTATTATTACGCATATTTCAAAATTATCAAATGTTTTGGATGACCCCCGGGTCACACACATGTTCAGATATCCGTGGGACCAGATGCGGCTTGCGAACTTGAACTTGAAATATATATTGCATTTTTGTTCAATACAGACAAAATTAACAAAGTTTTACGTTTTCAAAGTTAATAAAAAAAATTATTGTCTATAGCACATTTTTCACCATTTTTTTCCATATGTCACGTTCGTGAAGTTTGGCCAACCATTTCTGTTAGACCCTGTATACTCTATAATTGATTAAAAGCTTATGTCCAAGATCAAACAGACCCTGTATTAATGATATTGATCTTTTTATAATTTTGTCTCCTCATCTATTTTCAAATGGAAAATAAATAATTTAATAATTGTTTATTATAATTATTGCTTCTCTTCTTGTAATTCTTCTCCTTTTTGAAGGAGACACAATCGTAACTATTATTAGCTTTTTTTAAAATACCTACATACTAAAATTCTTATCATGTTGACTGCTAGTATGAAGAGCATTGTATTATTGTTGCTAAAATGTATTTAATTACAGATCCGTCAGAGCCACAAATCCTAGGAGACATCGAATCGGAAAGCTTCGAAGCCCTCTCGCTGGACCACAACGTGAACTACAGGCAGTCCTCTCCTCCCCCGATAATCCCGCCACCCGCTTACTCCCGGTCGAAGTCGAACCTGGACCAGGTGTACGCCGGGAAGACAGGCAAGCCGGACAGGGAGGCGATCATACCGAACAAACCGAAAGTACAACCCGCCCCGAAGTTCAACCTGCAGCGGCAGAGCAGCTGCAAGGAGGCCGGGGACAAGACGGCGCCGAAGAACAACAACATACGGCACAGCGTGTCCGACATGAACCTCAACAAGAACCTGAACATCCAGTCCAGGAACAACTCGCGCAAGAACTCCTTCTCCAAGCCCAGCAGGAACTCGAGCATACCGAACGTCTCCAAGATACCTATGACTTCTAGAAATAACGAGCGTGCCGTATCTGTTAGACCTAGTAATATATTTAGTAATGCGCCTGTAGACATTTACGTTAGTCCGGTTAGTGCTAAGCTGAGTCCTGACGATGACATTACGCCCGAGGAGGAATTTATACCCACTTCCATCGATAGGCCCGTTGGGTTACATATGGATGACTTTTTACCAGTAAGTATCCTAAATAGTTTCAACTCCAATTTCAATCTATTTATTTGTTGATGACATATTGTTGATATGGTAGACATGCATTTTACATCGCCTAATCCGGCGCATGCGCCTGTATGAATTTTTAGCGTGTGCACAGTTGTCACATCTACATTTGTAAATCTCCACCTGTAGATACCATGTGTTTGTGTTTTGGTTTAGTGCCTAAGTTAGGTTAGATGGGTTAGTTTAAAGTTTATATATCGAACAATATAGGCCTAGTAAAGCAATTTGTTCGATATATAAACTTTAAACTAACGCATCTAACCTTTAATAATACCTTAGGTATTGCCTTTGGTCGGTTGTGAATTTTATAATGCATTCAGATGAGGGAAAATTTCTACATCTGGTAGCATCGCAAAACACAAGTGACGGTCGATCGAGATTCGGCGACGCATGCGCCAGATTAGGCGACGTAAAATGCATGTCTACCGTTGATATATTGTTACGAGTATATAATTAACATATTGTTACGAGTGGAGTACATAAGAACTAATAGCGTTAGTAATATATAATAACAGTAACATGTACGTTACTTGACAGCATCACATTAGAATGTAAGTTGCATTTATGACTTTCAAGTAACGTGCACCTTACTGGTAACGATTTTAGATACGCAATAGCCGTCGTTATATAGTTCATTTACTTGACATCTGCACTGTCAGTGTCAAATCTTTTAAAATACTCTTGTGTCCCTGTAAAATAGCACTAATACACATTAATAATACTAATACATTGATTCAGAGTACAACCATTTAATCACGAAAATGTTTTTCAAAAAAGTTGGGTTATCGTATGCGCTTGGTTATGGTTGTTTGAAAATGGTCATGGCATAAATCTTTTAACTCATTTTAAAAAGTAACACTTACCTTTACTCTCTACCATTCCAGTTCCAGTTTTCCAATCCATTCCAATTCCAATCCTTGTTTTCCATTCTGAAAATTATTCACTAATGTAAAATGTTTGACACTGTTTCAAAATGGATGATTTGCACATGATACCAACAGGTAAAAATTGAAACCATTAGTGAAAAATCGGTGTTGCCAACACACCACCAGTGCAGATTTCGAATAAATGGACGATATATACAGGGTGATTCAGAAAAACGGGAAATTTAAAATATTAAATAACGTTAGAAAAATACTGTTTTGATATAATAGTCATACATTATTATACTTATTATTATTCTCAGAGCTTTGTGAAAAAGTATTTTTATAATAATCAATGAATTTACGTTTATTTTTTCCACAACTTTATTTATATATTTGTCTATATAATTATTAATAGTAATTGATCTATTATTGCTATAGGCATTCACTATTAAATATTAAATCATAAATAACCAAAGCAATTAAAACTTCCACTGGGGTTTTAAAAATACTATAGGCAATGTCTTTTTTTGTTCCTGAAAAGATGCAATGTATGGACTTATTGAAATCTTGATTTCTTTTTGCAGAAATCTCATCAAAACCTGGGTCATCAGCACCAGCTCCCGAACATGTCTGAGGCTGAGGTCCTGAGCGTGGTGATGGGAGGGCACGATGCCATGTTCGCTCTGCTGCTCGGCCGGCAGAGGAATCTCAAAATCGTACATGCTCAATTCAAAAGCAAGGACCCCAAGTCCGCCTTTGACGTGGCCGTGGCGCTCAACGATCCGGCAGTCCTCGTAGACATATTAGGTGTTTTTAATGGCAAATCGTGAGTTCTTGTGACCGTGGGTCTTGTATGTTATTATATTATTACCCGTTCTGTTTGCAGTACGCTGTGGAACTTAGATATGTGCGTCAGCATGCTTCCAAAGATCGAGGAATTACTGCATAGCAAATATGAAACGTAAGTATTATGATTAATTCAAAATGAGGGACGATATCGCGAGTTGTGGACCGGAACAGGATTATAAATAAAAAGACAGAAGTAATCTTTCTCTGCAAATGTATTTTTATTGTCTATTAAATTCAATGTGTGTGTGGTGATCACTTGGTGAAACATATTGATTAAGGAGATTAAAAAAAAACACTTGTATAAGTTTCACAATTTTTTTAATAGAAATAACTGCAGTTGTTTCGGTAATTAAACCATTTGCAAGAGCAAATGAATAATAATGTTATTCATTTGTTTATTTGCTATTGAAAATGGTTTTAACTACCAAAACAATTGTAGAGTTATTTTTATTAAAAAAAATAGTATAAGATGTTTTGTAGACTTATTTCTATTAAAAATATTGTTAAACTTGTACCAAGTGTTTTTAAAGACATTAATTATTATGTATAAGAAATAGCTACAATTGTTTCGGTAGTTAATCCATTTTCAAGAGCAAATGAATACTAATATTATTCATTTGCTCTTGAAAATGGTGTAACTACTGAAGCAATTGTAGAGTTATTTCTATTAAAAAAAATGTGAATCTTATACCAAGTATTTTTTTAAATCTCTTTAAAAAAACACTTGGTATAAGTTTAACAATTTTTTTAATAGAAATAACTACAATTGTTTCGGTAGTCACAGTAGAATACTAATATTATTCATTTGCTCTTGAAAATGGTTTGACTACAGAAACAATTGTAGAGTTATTTCTATTAAAACAATTGTGAATCTTATACCAAGTGTTTTTTAAATCTCTTTAAAAAAACATTTGTTATAAGTTTAACACATCTGAATCAATGAATGAAAAGTCCGGCTCATCAGAAATATTTTGAAAGTGTAAGTTTAATCGATAATAAAAATTAAGGATAGGATAATAAATATTAAGGACATTAGCAATGAATGCTAATGTTATTTATTTGCTCTTGAAAATGGTTTAACTACCGAAACAATTTAGTTATTTCTATTAAAAAAATTGTTACTTATACCAAGTGTTTCTTTTTAAATATCCTTAATTTTTATTATCGATTAAACTTACACTTTCAAAATATTTCCTATGAGCCGGACTTTTCATTCATTGATACAGATGTGAATCAAAATGTTTTTTTCTATTGGGCAATTAAATGCTTTCAGGTATATTTATTGCACATACAATTTATTGCCAATTTATCAAAGACATGCCATTAGTGTCAAATCATTAATAAATATTTTGTGAAGAAAGGTTACTTATGTTTTATTAAGTAGTGTTATAGTTATTCTGCTTTTCTTTGAGTCTTATACTAATCCACAAATCAACGGCAATTATTATTTATTCGAGGTTGTTATATTATTATTTGGTAGGTACTTACTGGTAAATAATTATTCTTATTGTATTTTATTTCGTCTGAAGTTTAAGTTAAACTTCAAACATACATCTGTAACTTTCAAATATCAAAATTCAAATTAATAAGAAATATTTATCATAAAAATAAGATCAGGATATATAAATATTACAATACATATCATGCATCTGGCGATTGTTTTTTTTATAAAACCGAAACTAAACAATTACAATACAATCAACTACAAATGTTTATTTGCTAAACACTGTACAAGCAAATTACTAAATTTGCTATTGCATAATCGTCAATTGCAAAACAAGCCAATTCTTATTAGAAGCAGTTCAAATATATTTTTTGATATTCAAATAGTTATTAATCTGTTGCTGTAGCTGTTCACATTGAAAAGGCCCACCGTATGTTGGCAAAGCAATAAATATCCCTAGATTTCAAATCAATAGTAACTGAAGACAATTCAAGTTGGTACTACTAAAACAATTTAGTTGTCAAATTGACGCATGAGATGTAGTAGTCAAAAAATTTAAATTGATGCCTTGGCACGAAGAAAAAAAAAACTGCCCTGCAAAAGATTTTAAAAAAATCTACTGAATTGCTTCACTGAAAATATTGACGCACGAGATATAGTTGTCAAAAAATATTAAATTGATGCCTTTGCATGAAGAAAAAAAAACAGCACTACAAAAGATTTAAAAAAAAATACTGAATTTCCTCAATGAAAATATTAAAGTTGCCGTTTTCTCTGACACTTTTTTGGGTTTGTTATGGTTTTAACATTAGGCCACAAAACCTAGCCTTACTTGACTAACTGAAGAAGTGATTATGTTCTAATATATGGATGTTAAGGGATATGTATGTACAAATAACATAACATAATCGGTCCTATTCTATCTTTAGAGGAATGTACAAATAAAGTTGCCTAAATAGTAAAATTTTTTACTATTATTAATTAAAACAAACACTTTTCTTTGTTTATATCACATTGTTTATTAAAATTAGTTAGTATAGTCACTAATTTTAATAAACAGTGTGATGTAAACAAAGAAAAGTGTTTGTTTTATTTAATTTCATCATGTATCACAAAGTTGATGCCTCCAACATTTACTATTATTACTATAATATCATGTTAGTGATAACATTGTTGTCCGAAATTTTGAAGTAATTAAATTTTCACCAAAAATACATTATCCTTAATTATCTGTTCTCTATTAAATTGACCATTTTATTTCTGCAATATATTAATTTGAAGAAAGAAACAATTAAAATTCAACATTATAGAAAAAATAAAACGCCCAACTCTGCAATATTACATTGGCAAATATTGCTCCAAATGAATACAAAAATAATGACTTCACGATTTAGGCAACTTTATTTCCATACCTATATTTCCTCAATACCTAAATGCGTAAGTTGTGGAAGAGATGACTTCTGAAATAGGATGCAAGCAATATTTCACAAAACTGCAACTACTGGCCGTTAGATGGTGCGTCTGGCGGCTTTTTTTTAATTTTAATCATATTGACAACCAGGTGGCGCTTCTGTTCACTTCCTGTTCTTGGTAAAGCGCTCAACTTATTTAAATTATATTTTTGCGCGTTTTCGCGAAAAACGCAATTTAGCTGCACGCGCCTGGAAATTTCGCCCCCCTTTTGGAGGATTTGGCTTCCGTATGCTCTGTGGACACGAAATTAACGGTAATCGATTCGCTCTCGGCTTGGCACGAAACCCAAAATGCAATTCTGAAAAGGCGCACATGGGCCGTCCGTGCTCAGGCTAATTAGCCGGGCTTCATGTTCGGTGCTCTATTTGTTAGCTGATTATCGATTTCCGCCTATTTTTTACCTGTTTGTCATGCAGCTGACGTTTCCCGTTGAACACGAATCGCTCAAACAAAAAAATATATGGTGCATATTTCCCGAACTGCAACCGTAAATCGTCCGTTCGTGAGGTGTGACAGATGCTCATGAAAAACAAACAACGAATTTAAATCGTTGATTGGTTTTAAAAAATGGAACCTGATATTATACCAATTTACTATTTTTTTTATATAGTTTGACGTTTTCAAACAATAATAGGTTTATGCCCAGATTTAAAAAAATATGGCAATATAATCTTATGGATTAAAATATATACCATATGAATTGGAGTACAAATTACATTAAAAAAATAGTTAAGCTAATTTGAACGAATTATCAAAGTTTAAGCACGAATTTTCACAATTTTGGAGATTCCTTTTTAACTTTCACCAATATTGCTTCATATGTCATATGAATCTGTCGATGTATTTTCATGAATCTGTCGATGTATTTCATGAATCTGTCTAATGTTGGTATCAATCTTCTCAAAATTGGAAACATTGATATATCAATGTTTATTATAATAAGAATGAAAACTCTTCGACTTGATTAAAATTTTCAATACAGTGCTGTTTTTTTTTTCATTTGTCATGAATTACCAATTTTCTTATGGATACATTTATATTTCACATGAATGTTTTCGATTTTTTTATGAATCTACCTAATTTCAAAATCAAACTTCATGATTTTGGAGAAGAATTTTTAATTTGAACGAATTTTCAAAGTTTAAGCGTGAATTTTCATGTTTTTGGAGTTTCTTTTTGATTAACGCGAAGCATCAAATTTGACAATATTGTTTTTAATTGTATTAGTTATCTTTTTACATGTCTGATAAGTTTCATAAATGATGCATGAAATTTTGAGTGAAATACATAATTACAAAATCGAAAAACATGATACTAAACTTATGTAAATTTCTATATACGATGCAAATTTTCTTATATTATTTTGGAGGAATATTTTTAATTAAATCTGTGAGCTGAATCGGGGACAGATTCATCTTGACTAAGATTATGGGAAACAAAAAAAACGCGTTTTGTGGGCAAACAGATCGTTTTTTTGTTTGTTTGTTTTTGTTTATTAATTTCTTAAATTGAATACGCATGTGATATATATCTCTCAATAAGAAAAAAGACACAAACACAAACTAAAACTACATAAGCTAATCAATATCTTAAAGAGTCATCTAGAAAATAAGGTTCAATTCGACATTCGTATTACATTATTGTTATTATCGTATTACATTCGTATTATTGTCGTATTACAAGACAAGTAAACTATAGTTGATACACAGTCACTCATAAAATATACATTTTTTAAATATAACTGACAGTTAATAAATAAAAAAAGTGATGCAAGTCTATTTTTAATATTTTGGAAAATGCCCCTTTTCAACTCAATCATTCATTATGAAATTTGGCCCGAATTCTCTCAATTTTCTTGCAGATATTTCACACGATTTGTTTATCATGAATCTGTCTAATTTTAGCATAAATATTCTCGATTTTAGAGATAAGTTTATAATTTGTAAAAATCTTCCCATTTTGAGAGAAATTTTCGCAAATTGTTTTTTTTTTTCCATGAATCTGTATAAATTAGACATGAATCTTCTTGGTATAATAGATAGGTTTATAATTTGTAAGAATCTTCCCATTTTGAGAGAAATTTTCACAAATTGATTTTTTTCCATGAATCTGTATAATTTAGGCATTCATCTTCTTGGTTTAATAGATAAGTTTATAATTTGTAAGAATCTTCCCATGTTGAGAGAAACTTTCAGAAATTGAATTTTGTTTTCATGAACTGTCTAATTTCGGCATGAATCTTCTTGGCTGTAGACAAATTTATAATTTGTAAGAATCTTGCTATTTTGAGAGAAATTTTCACAAATTCAATTTTGTTTTCATAAACTGTCTAATTTGGGCGTTAATCTGCTTGGCTGTAGACAAGTTTATAATTTGTAAGAATCTTCCCATTTTGAGAGGAATTTTAAAAACTTGATTTTTTTCTCCATGAATCTGTATAATTTAGACATGCATCTTCTGGGTTTAATATTTAAGTTTATAATTTGTAAGAATCTTCCCATTTTGAGAGAAACTTTCACAAATTGAATTTTGTTTTCATGAACTGTCTAATTTGGGCATGAATCTTCTTGACTGTAGAGACAAGTTTTTAATTTGTAAAAATATTCCCTGTTTGAGACAACATTTCACAAATTTGAAAAAAAATTAAAAAACGACGATTATGGTTCAAAAATCCACTTTTATTTTACAAATACGGCAGAAAACTTTAATTTATTTACAAATTAATGAATTCTCTTTTAGAGTCAAATCTTACGTTTGCAGATTTGCTAACATGCAAATAGTCGATGCACGGTTTAATTAATTTTTCATTTAATTTCAAACAGAAACTTATTTATGGACAGAGGGAGTATCAACTTTTTAAAAGAAGGCATGGAAAAATGTCACAACTGGCAAATTATTTACTTACAAAAAATTGACACTTTTACTCTAAATTCAGAATCTAATAAACATGTATGAAAAAGCCTTAAAACGTACGAATTCTAATTTGCCACGTTGTAAAAAAACGTTGTAATTATTTCCACGTTGTAAAAAAATCCATAAGAAATTCATTAAAAAAATATGAATGCGAATTTAAATTTTGTACCCAGTGTATATTGATACCCATAAAAGTACCCATACAATTACCCAGTGAGATATAATTTTATTTCTTCAGTTACAGAGGTTTCATTACAGGGTTGAATTGTAATTTGTATGTCACGTTAGAAGAATCCCAACAAAAAAAAACTTCATTTTATTAATTTTTCATTTAATTTCAAACTTATTTTTTTACAGAGGGAGTATCAAATTTTTAAAGAAGGCATGGAAAAATGTCACAACTCGCAAATTATTTACTTACAAAAAAATTACACTTTTAGTCAAAATGAATAATCTAAAATACATGCACGAAAAAGCCTTAAAACGTACGAATTCTAATTACCACGTTGTAAAAAAACGTTGTAATTACTTCCACGTTGTAAAAAAATCCATAAGAATTGAAATCCACAGAATACAGGCATGGAAAAATGTCACCACTCGCAAATTATTTACTTACAAAAAATTGACACTTTTAGTCAAAATGCACAATCTAAAATACATGTATGAAAAAGCCTTAAAACGTACGAATTCTAATTACCACGTTGTGAGAAACGTTGTAATTACTTCCACTTTGTAAAAAAATCCATAAGAATTTCATTTAAAAAAATGTGAATGCGAATTTAAATTTTGTACCCAGTGTATAGTGATACCCATAAAGTACCCATAAAATTACCCAGTGAGATATAATTTTATTTCTTCAGTTACAGAGGTTTCATTACAGGGTTGAATTGTAATTTGTATGCCACGTTAGAAGAATTCCAACAAAAAAAAACCTCATTTTATTATTTTTCATTTAATTTCAAACTTATTTTTGGACAGAGGGAGTATGAACTTTTTAAAGAAGGCATGGAAAAATGTCTCAACTCGCAAATTATTTACTTACAAAAAATTGGCACTTTTAGTCAAAATGAATAATCTAAAATACATGTACGAAAAAGCCTCCTTAAAACGTACGAATTCTAATTACCACGTTGCAAAAAAAATGTTGTAATTACTTCCACGTTGTAAAAAAATCCATAAGAATTTCATTTAAAAAAATGTGAATGCGAATTTAAATTTTGTACCCAGTGTATAGTGATACCCATAAAAGTACCCTTAAAATTACCCAGTGAGATATACTTTTATTTCTTCAGTTACAGAAAATTACAGGGTTGAATTGAATTTTTTATGTCACATTAGAAGAAACCCCCCAAGAGAAAAAAACTATATCAACATATAAATACTGTACGGTAAAAGTTCAAAATGCCCTACAATAAAAAATAACTTCTACGTTATAAAAAAATCCATAAGAATTTCATTAAAAAAATGTGAATGCGAATTTATATTTTGTACCCAGTGCATAGTGATACACATAAAAGTACCCATAAAATTACCCAGTGAGATATACTTTTATTTCTTCAGTTACAGAAAATTACAGGGTTGAATTGTATTTTTTATGTCACGTTAGAAGAACCTCAACAGAAAAAAAACTATATCAACATATAAATACTGTACGGTAAAAGTTCACAATACCCTACAATAAAAATTAAACTGTAAAATGCAACGTTTCTACGGAAATATTTAAAATCCTTATCACAGTTAATAGCCAAAACTTCCACAAAAAACATTCAAAATCGATCATTCTGAAGAGTTTATATAATTTTATATCTTAAAATGCCTTATCGCAAATGAACGATAATCAGTATAGAATTTATAATCTCACAAATTAGATTGTATGAATCGGTGGTTAACACTTTGTGAAATATCTTTAAATTTGTATAAATAAAGCACTTAAGGTTAACTTTAACAAATTTTTTAAAATATAAAAACTACAATTGTTCCGGTCTCACGACCATTATCAAGAGACAAATAAGACTCAGACTAAAAATGGAGTCTTAAGCCTCGTTTACATTTGGAAAGTTTACTGGTGGAAAGTACTTGCCGCCAGTAAACTAACTATGTGTAAACCAGATAAATGTCTTACTTTATTGTTTAGTTTATTTCTTGACAGACTGTTTTTCTGGTTTAAGCCTCGTTTACATTTGGAAAGTTTACTGACGGAAAGTACTTACCGCCAGTAACTTACGATGTGTAAACCAGAAAAACATCTGTCAAGAAAGTAAGACGTTTTTCTGGTTTACACATCGTTAGTTTACTGGCGGAAAGTGCTTTCCACCAGTAAACTTTCCAAATGTAAACGAGGCTTTACACATCGCAAATTTACTGGCGGTAAGTACTGTCCACCAGTAAACTTTCCAAATGTAAACGAGGCTTTATTTGTCTCTTGATGATGGTCGTGAGACCGAAACAATTGAAGAGTTTTCTATTAAAAATTTGGGAAACTTAACCAAGCACTTTATTTATACTTAACTCACAAATTGTTAATAAATGAGTTAACCAATTAATCCCAACTTCTTTATAAAATAATTTTTCCTTATTCAATTCCCTGAAAATGATGTCTCAGTTTAGGATATTTTCCAAGCTATCTCATAGTATTCGCAGGAAAGCAAAGTTACGGTATGTATATTATGACGTAATCGTGGTTTCATTTCCGGTTATATGCACATTTTCTTATCATCTTTTATATTCTTGCACGATGCCGTAAATATCCTCTACAATGATTGCAAATGTACAGTGTATCAAATAAGTTCATAACATCAGATCATAAAAGTTGTTAGCTATAATTATTTAAGAGCATGTATCTGCAATTAATTAAGTATAATAGTTTGACGATACATGTCTATGATATCAAATTTAGAGGTCACCAAATATGAAATTATATTTTTCTTAGTACTGTATCCTTTACAAAAATTATGAAACCAGTAAGGCAAATAAATAAAATTAAAGTTGATAGCTATAATTATTTAAGAGCATGTATCTGATATTAATTAAATATAATAGTTTGATGATGCATGTCTATGATATCAAATTTAGAGGTCACCAAATTAGACATTATAGTTATCTTAGTATTGCATCCATAATAAAAATTATGAAACTAGTAAGGCAAATAAATAAAATAAAAGTTTTTAGCTATAATTATTTAAGAGCATGTGTCTGCAATTAATGAAGTATAATAGTTTGATGATACATGTCTATGATATCAAATTTAGAGGTCACGAAATTAGAAATTATATAGTATTGTATACATTGCAAAAATTACAAACCTAGTAAGGCAAATCAATAAAATTATATAAAAGTAGTACTGGTTTTTTAAAAAATACCAGTAAGTACTCGTGCAAAGAAAAGAAAATTAAAATTAGATACTATATGAGATCAAATCGATTATATGCAAAACGAACAGAAAAAATATTGAAAAATACGGTCATAAACCTCTAATTGAAGACTCTGCTCTACAGGGGGGCGGTCAAAAATGTGAATTTTTGGTAATTTCAAATAAAACGTTTCAGTTATTTCGTATTATAGATAATAAATACGGTGAAGCACAATTTATTATCTTAAAAAAACAGTCATATCCCAATTAGTTGATAATTGGACTTATACCATTGTTGCAGTAGATTCTTCAATAGTTCTCCCTAATTTGTTTCCAGGGCACGAAATGTGTTTAAAACCTTATATACGTTGTAAGTTGTTTGTTTCTTGTTCGATGCCTATTTCTGTTTCTCGGGAAAAAGATCCAAGATATGTTCAAATAGATGGCAAAGGACACTTTAGTTGCACACGAGTTGCAAACACAATTGCAAATAATATCTAAACCGGGCAATGAGTTCACATGTAAAGAATATCAGCAACTGTACACAATGTTTTCTATAACAATAAACAATTTGCATATTCAATTAATTTCGTCTGCCTTAATGAGGCATGACCTACCTTTGGCATACCTTCTCCACCCATTATGTTATAATATTTCTGGGCATGTGGAAGTGATATTTCATATTATTACATAATTGATTGTGTACCCTCTGGTTAATGGGTGACTTCCCGAGCAACCCTCAATTAGCTTCCACGTCGGCGTGGAATCTAAACCTTGCCATGGTCGTAATTAAAATTTTAAACGCACCGTGACGCCCTGTTATTGCTCGACCGGTAACATGCACTTTATGGGGTACGTGCATGCCTGTGCATGGGCAACCATCCATGTAAACGTGGGAGGATGCTTAAATAGCACCCTTTAAATGGGAAATAATGCGTCTTCAATGCGCAATAATGGATTTTATGTATGGTGTACACGTGTACCGTGATTCATGGTGTATTTTATTTATGCACATGTGAAGAACGCTTGAGAACGAATCAATGTTTAAATGGTCGTTAGATGTGTTAAAAACGGAATTATCCGGCGATAAAATATAAATTACTAGCAACCATGGTCAGCATAATAAAATATTCATGGGGACAAAGGGTCGCGGGTTCGTGCCGAATCGAGGTGTATTTGCAATTCGACGCGGACAACCCTTCTAAATAAATACTGTGAGAAAAGCACCCGGACCAACACTCTATTTGCACAGTATTGAATACCGAGTAGGTTTGGGCCTACTAACAATTTGTTTATAGCCTCTATACCTGCCCGATTTGATTGACGTATGTAGATGAGAGCATTATTTTGAAGTGTTATGATGTGAGCAACACGACACTTATGTCTTCCCGCATTGTGTTGAGATGAGTTTTGTCACTTGATGACGGAACGGCGTATGCTAAAGAGGCACCCCATACATGAAGTACGCACTTTATGCTAAAAATAAAGGGCGCCCGCTACAAACACAGCTGCCGCACACATAGAGCGTGGATTTTCAAGTGTAAATAACTAAACACTGTTTATGAGCTGGCAGACAGCTTCATCAACGCGTCGTGTAACGGAATTGTTCGGGAATCAATCAGAGATTGTTTCGTTTTTTTGCTCCCATCTTCAAGGTTTCGCGGGCTTGCAAGTGAGTAATTGGGAAAACTGATTATGTAATTATATTACATGCCATCGATGCAGACAAATCTTCGTAGTACATACGTTCCAAAACGCGCATTGATAAGTAATTACAAATAATTCACATGAAGTAACATTTGTATTTAATTCTGATATTTCAGATCACATACTACATGGCTATGTTGGTAAACACAATAACCATTCAATGACGAATGTCTTACTATTCACAACTTTATCAGTGGATTAGGCTGGCCCTCAAAGAATTGTACGTAGTAATAACCTAAGAGAAATAGAACAGTTTATAACAAGAGATCTAAAAGTAGAAATAAAAATAAAAAGCGCATACAAAATAAACAAATACCTAAATCAAGACATGATACTAGCAGAAGTGGAAACATGGGAGATGAAAAAGCAAATCACGAAAGCCAAGAACAATATAAAGCATAATAGAATATACATAGAAAATTATTAACGTTAGAAGAAAGAAAAGTGCAAAGAGAAATTAGAAACATAGTGAAGGAAGGAAAAGACGAAGAAAAGAGGAAATAAAGTAAGAATGGGCTACAGAAAAATAGTAATTAATGGAACAGAATACTAATGGAACAAGGGGAGAAAAGGAATGGAAGTAGTGGAAGGTGCAAAAAAGGGACCACAAAACTAAACCAAAGACCAAGACAGAAGACAAACAGCGGAAACACACAGGACATTAATATGGAAAACAGCGATAAAATAGATAATATAGAAAAGAACACAAAACGAGAACAAAATAGCAATAACAAAATAAAAATAAAAAGAAAGAAGGAAGGGAAAAAAACAAAAAAACTGAAAAAAATTAAAGAAAACATAACAATATGGACATGGGACATTAGAGGATACATGGGAAAAGAAGCAGAACTGGTGGAGGAGATAAGAAAACGTAAAATAGAAATACTAGGAATTACCGAAACAGAAATGAAAGGACACGGAATAAAAAATATACATGGAGGATACTGGCTGATATAGATAAAATGAAAAACTAAAAAAAAATAAAAGAAAACATAACAATATGGACATGGAACATTAGAGGATACATGGGAAAAGAAGCAGAACTGGTGGAGGAGATGAGAAAACATAAAATAGAAATACTAGGAATTACCAAAACTGAAAAGAAACGACACGGAATAGAAAATATACATGAAGACTACTGGTAGAGTGGATGAAACGGAAAGAGCAAAAGGAGGAGTAGGAATTATAATAACACCGGAAAAAATGTAATAAAAGAAAAACATATAAACGAAAGAATAACGACCATAGAAATCAAACTAGTCGAGGATGAAACACGGACACTGATAGTAGCATACTGACCGAACGAAGACGCAAAGAAAGAAGAGAAATACACATAGTTTGAAACATACAAAGGGAAATAGATGAAGGAAAAGAACACATAATTATAATAGATCTAAACGGATGCCAAAATAGCTGAATAGAAAAGATAATGAGATAAGAAGGAGAAGAAATTAAAAACAACAATGGGGAAAGATTAACACAATTATGCATTGAAAACAACCTTGTGATAACAAATACAAAATTCAAACACAAAAACATACACAAGTACACAAGGGAACAGTCAAGCGAAAACGAAAGATCGATAATAGACTACCAACTAATTAATAGAAACAGCTGGAACAAAATAAAGAATGTAAGTTACAAGGCAAGCTGCAATAGAAAGTGACCACCACCTTCTAAAAATGGACACGAGTTAGAAGAAAAACATACACAACTACACAAGGGAACAGCCAAGCAAAAACGAAGGATCGATAATTGACTATCACCTAATTAATAGAAACAGCTGGAACAAAATAAAGAATGTAGGAGTTACAAGGCAAGCTGAAATAGGAAGTGACCACCACCTACTAAAAATGGACACGAGTTGGAAGAAAATGCACAAAACAGACAAGAGGAGGATAAAAGTTAAAGAAAAGATAAAAGCCTGCAGATTAATAGAAACACAAACACAAGAGAAATACAAAGAGATACTACAAAATTAATTCAGAGAGAGCGAAATGAAGCTAAACATAGAAGGAAGATGGGAAACATTCAAAAGAAATATACTAGAAGCGGCAAGGGAGACCTGCGGAACAACAAAAATTGGAAACAGGGAAATGAAAAAGACAAACTGGTGGACAGAGGAAGTCAAAAAGGAGATAAAAGACAACAAAGAGAAATGGAAAAGATACCTACAAACAAAAAAAAAGATTATGAAAAATTCAAAGAAAGAAATGGAAGAAAATACAATAAAACAGGCCAGAGGAGGATAAAAGTTAAAGAAAAGATAAAAGCCTACAGATTAAGAGAAATACAAAGAGATACTACAACATAAATTCAGAGAGAGCGAAATGAAACTAAACATAGAAGGAAAAGGATAGAAGGACCTGCGGAACAACAAAAATTGGAAACAGGGAAATGAAAAAGACAAACTGGTGGACAGAGGAAGTCAAAAAGGAGATAAAAGACAACAAAGAGAAATGGAAAAGATACCTACAAAAAAAAAAGATTATGAAAAATTCAAAGAAAGAAATGGAAGAAAATACAATAAAACAGGCCAGAGGAGGATAAAAGTTAAAGAAAAGATAAAAGCCTACAGATTAAGAGAAACACAAACACAAGAGAAATACAAAGAGATACTACAAAATAAATTTAGAGAGAGCGAAATGAAACTAAGCATAGAAGGAAAAGGATCGAAGGACCTGCGGAACAACAAAAATTAGAAACAGGGAAATGAAAAAAACAAACTGGTGGACAGAGGCAGTCAAAAAGGAGATAAAAGACAAAAAAGAGAAATGGAAAATATACCTACAATAAAAAAATAGAATATGAAAAATACAAAGAAATGAGAAACAAAACGAAAAAAAGTGATACTGGAAAATGGAAATAATAAAAATAGCAGAAGAAATTAAGAAAATATGAAAAAACTACAAAAAGGCAAAAACAAAATATTGCCATGTTATCCGCGAATAGTAGTTCTGCTATTTTTATTGTCTCCATTTTCCAGTATCCCATTTTTAGCATTTTCATTTTTTGCTTTGCTTCTTCATCCCCTTATCTAATACTATTGTGAAAAGCAAAGCACTTAGCACGCATCCTTGTTTTACTCTTTCTTCGTTTCGAATTCCGTTGATTCCTCATTGTTTGTTCTCACAATATTTCTATTTTCTCTGTACATTTTATTACATTTATTATTTCCTCCTCTATTCCTCTTATTCTGAAATATGCAGATATATGCTGAAATATGCAGATATATGCTAAAATATGCCAATGTATGCAAAATGAAATATGCTTCCATGTTAAAATATGTAAAACAAATCTCTATAAAATAGTATTCACAGTATCGCATGAAACACGTTTAAGTGTAGTATATTCTTTTATCAGTCGCATGAAAATATATATGCCTTTGCATATATTTGGTTGTCCTATTTATAAGTTTTGTGGAGATTCTTCCAATTATGAGAATATTTTTCTGAAAATTAGAAGATTTCTACAAATTTAAATCTCAAAAATCAAGAATATTCTTATCAAATATAAATATATCTGTAAGAACATTGAGAAAATTGAGGAAATAAGTGCAAAATTCGGTAATTCATGACAAATTAAAAGAAATATGGCGTCTACAATAAAGAAAATTTTAATCACATCTTGAAGAAGATGTGATACTGAAACAATTAGAAATGTTTTTGAGTCGAAAATTTATATTTTCCACTGAAAATGTAAATATTGAGAATCAATCAGAATTTATAAAATATTTGACAAACAAAAAAAAAGATTTTAACAAATTTAGATATGTTTATAAATTTTGTTGAGATTCTTTCAATTATGAGAACATTTCTGTCAAAATAAAACGATTTCTACAAATTAAAATCTCAATAATCAAGAAGATTCATATAAAATATAAATATATCTGTAAGAACATTGAGAAAATTGAAGAAATAAGTGCAAAATTTGGTAATTCAAGACAAATTAAAAGACATATGGCGTCTACAATAAAGAAAATTTTAATCACATCTTGAAGTGTACATATGTTTTAAAACATAGGAAATGTTTCAACTTAGAAATTGAAATGTTTTTGAGCCTAAAATTTACATTTTCGACTGAAAATGTATATATTGAGAATCAATCAGTATTTATAAAATATTTGACAAAAAAAAATTAACAAATTTAGATATGTTCATAAATTTTGTTGAGATTCTTCCAATTATGAGAATATTTCTCTGAAAATTAGAAAATTTCTACATATTAAAATCTCAAACATCAAGAAGATTCCTATCAAATATAAATATATCTGTAAGAACATTGAGACAATTGAGGAAATAAGTGCAAAATTTGGTAATTCATGACAAATTAAAAGAAATATGGCGTCTACAATAAAGAAAATTTTAATCACATCTTGAAGTGTTCATATGTTTTGATACATAGGAAATGTTTCAACTTGGAAATTGAAATGTTTTTGAGTCTAAAATTTACATTTTCGACTGAAAATGTATATATTGAGAATCAATCAGAATTTATAAAATATTTGACAAAAAAAAAAGAGATTTTAACAAATTTATGTTCATAAATTTTGTTGAGATTCTTCCAATTATGAGAATATTTCTTCAAAATTAGAATATTTCTACAAATTAAAATCTCAAATATGTAGAAGATTCAAAATGAAAATTTTTTTTCGAATGTTTTGAATCAACCTTTCCTGTTTTGAAACATAGGAAATGTATCAAATTAGAAACAGAAAAGTTTTTCTGTCGAAAATTTACATTTTCGACTGAAAATGTAAATTCTGAGAATGATTCAGAATTCATAAAATATTTGACCAAAATAAAAACATGATTTTAACAAATTTAGATATATTTATAAAGTGTGTTGAGATTCTTCGAATTATGTGAATATTTCTCTTAAAATTAGAAGATTTCTACAAATTAAAATCTCAAATATGTAGAAGATTCAAAATGAAAAGTATTTTTCATAAGATCTGACTGAATCAACCTTTGATGTTATGAAACATAGAAAATGTTTCAAACTAGAAATAGAAAATTTTTCCTGTCGGAAATTTATATTTTGGACTGAAAATGTAAATTTTGAGAATCAATCAGAATTTATAAAATATTTAACCTAAATAAAAACAAATATATTTTAACAAATTTAGATATATTTATAAGTTTTGTTGAGGTTCTTCCAATTATGAGAATAGTTCTTCAAAATTAGAAGATTTCTACAAATTTAAATCTCAAATATGTAGAAGACTCAAAATGAAAAGTTTTATTCATATGTATTCAATCAACCTTTGCTATTACGAAACATAGGAAATGTTTCAAATTAGAAACAGAAAAGTTTTCCTGTCGAAAATTTACATTTTCGACTGACAATGTATATTTTGAGAATCAATCAGAATTTATAAAATATTTGACCAAAATAAAAAAAAAAAAATTAACAAATTTAGATATATTTATAAGTTTTGTTGAGACCCTGACTCTTGTTATGAGAATATTTGTTCAAAATTAGAAGATTTCTAGAAATTAAAATCTCAGATATCTAGAAGATTTAAAATGAAAAGTTTCGTATGTTTTGAATCAACGTTTCCTATTTTGAAACGGGAAATGTTTCAAATTAAAAATAGAAGAGTTTTTCTGTCGAAAATTTACATAGATTTTAACAAATTTAGATATATTTATAAGTTTTGTTGAGGTTCTTCCAATTATGAGAATGTTTCTCTCAAGATTTCTAGAAATTAACATCTCAAGAGTTAAGAAGATTTATGAAAGAAAATAAAATACGGAACACCTTTTGGACAAAAAAACATGTATTTACTAAATGCACATTTCGGCCGCAATGCAGCCATCTTCAGTAGCATTACAGTACCGTATTTTATGTTCTACAATACTTTCATGAACTCCACCTCGTCGTTAAGAAGATTTATGCCAAAACAAGACAGGTTCATGAAAATAATCCTGTGAAATATCAAAAAGATCTTTAGGTTAATGTTTCACCAAGTAGTATCCACACATAGATTCAATTTAAAAAAAAGATCTTTGTTGAGAAAATGTATGTCTACTTTCATAGTTCAAGACAAATTAAAAGTATTGCTCCATATTAATAAAACTTTGTATCGTTTCTAGAAATTTTCACAACTTTAGCACTTTAATGGCCTAGCCTCAGCTCACCATCAGCTCTTATCAAAAATGAATTTCATAAAAATGTATTCGTAGTGTTCGCATTACAATGTATCCGTAGTTTTCGCATAAAAATGTATTCGTAGTTTTCGCATAACAATATCTTCGGGAATTAACTATCTTCAATTGTTTGCCCTGTATAGGCAAGGTGGGATTGGCTTGTATTTTTGTCTTTTGGCTTGTGTTTTTGTTATCGTTTTTAAAAATGTTCACAACTTTTGCGCTTTAATGGCCTATAACATGAGTTCTTATCAAAAATTAATTTAAAAAAATATATATTCGTAGTTTTTGCGTAACAATGTCTTCGGGAATTTACTATCTTCAATTATTTAATCTTGTTTAAGCAAGGTGGGATTGGCTTATATTTTTGTAGTGGCGAAATGGACGGACCATTTAGTCTACAATTTTAATACAAGATTTTACTCAATAGTTTTTTATTTACGGTAATTCAAAATTCTGAGCGCCACGTTTACGATAATATCGCTATGTGCTCACAGTGATGAAAATGCAAGTCATGAGCTTGGCGAGATTTAGAAATTCAACAAATTATTCGCTTCTTCTGTAATTTATGTTGCTCCTTTATAACAATGTTGGGCATGCAAGTACGATCTTGTCCATACCTGTACGCATACAGTAATGCAATGAACTGAGGGCCACGTTTGCCATGTAACATGAACAAGGTCTATACACGAATTTAACGATACAAGTCCACGTTCAGTAGTTTAACAAACTGATCTACATACGTACAAAGTGACAATAGCGGGTTTAATTTGAAGTTACCTCGTGTCAAAGCATTAACAATCTACTAATATTTTCCAACAAGAATTTTGATGGAACTTTGCTGTTGGTGGCTCTGTGTTATATTCAAATGCTTTGAACTTTACGTTCATATAAAATCTTCTGTTTTAACCAACGTCCCATTGATTGGGCTTGGGAGGTGTTTTATTTCGGGCGCCTGCAATTATTATTCGCAGGCCATTATTTACCATTGTGAGAAATCAATTGTCGGCAATCACGCGGACGTTCATCTGAAAGCAGCGCATGCAGATCGACGTCGTGACAATAAAAAATCTGAATATGCACGTGGACACTCTGATGGGGGGTAGTAATGGGCGCGAGGACGCCCCATAAATTATAATATAACCCGACACGACCGTCGCAAATTAGTCGGGCACCCCCGTTGCACCTAGTTTGCACCCTCCTCGTAGCAGATGATGCCGTTCTAAAACTGCTTCCATGTTTCTTCTAGATACATATCGACGGGCTGTGACTCCCTCAAGCTGATCCTGAGGCACTTCGGGCCGGTCATCAAGACCAACGTCCAGTGTCCTGCCGGGAGCTTCGGCGTGGACATCCCCAGGGAGGAGAGGTACAGGAAGTCTTTGAAATGCCATGAGAGTTTGGAGAGCATCCGATCGGTCCTACTCAAGAAACATACCATTCCGGGTAACATAGGTAACACCTTCAGAGAAATACAGATAATGATGAAGAACACTATAGATTAAAACGCTATTAATTGTGTAACGTGTAGTTGGAACAACATTTACCAAACCAAATCGCACATTTAATGTAACTGTCCTAACAGCGTTCTGATCTCCTCGTTTTGTCGCAATGTATGTCTGTCTATATAATTTTAAGCATTATTTTAATTAAATTAATAATATTGTGATTTTACTACGTAAATGGCGCTCAAAGCGTTTATTTTGTAATACTTATTGGAATAATTTCTACGCATATAAGAGAGATCTGAAAGGTATTACATCATGTAGACTGTTTTAACAGCACTGATTTAGTTAACTAATTGTAACAAAATAATACTAGATCTTTTTGGTCATTTCTATTGTAATTAAAGAATACGTCGAGGGTAATGGGGAAAAAAACATTAACAAAACTGAACATATTTTTATACTGCATAATACACTTTTACACATCGAATCCAGTATTTAATCGAGATTAGTTAGGGTTATACTTGGCAGAAAATCACTTACCAAAAATAATGAGTATGTAATAATAGTTTTTAGGCCGCTTTCAACTTTGCGAGCTTTACATACATTGTTATAAAAAGGAAGTGAGCGTGCGTATACCTGCAAAGTTGAATGGATATTCAATGAAATTCTTGATTCTTAAACGTATTAATTTTGTGAGGGTATTTAGCGGGGAATAATTAACATTAATAACCAAAACAAATCCGTCCAGCACTTGCAGTGGGGTGAATATCGGGTTTCAGACAAATTGCCACTGATGAAAATATTTTTAGAATTCCGTTTTAAAGCCGATATTTTCATACACGCATCGCTAATACTTAACAGACTTAAAAGACAGGAGTGTAGAGCTAACGTTTATTTTGGTTATTGCTATTAATCCATTTCGTTTTGTACATCACCCTCTTGCCTTTAATTGATTAGTGCCATTTTGTGATTTTAATTTGTTTTGTATGTTTTTCGTCGAATATTGTTTTATATTTAAAAGTTGGCCTTATGAAACGTCTTTTTGTAATATTATGTAAAATAACTTGTAATATATATTATAATTGTAATAATATTTATAATAAAAAATGTAAGTAACAGTGGCTAGATTCGTTACTGTGGTATGGAAAAGGGTTAGCCCCCAATATGGGGTGCTAAATTGTTACAATCTCTTCAGCAAACACATTTAACGTGCGCGGCCGCTGTTAAATGCCTTCGATAAATACAAACGCACGGTGTTTATCTTCAAATCACACGGTATAATCGCACAATTACTCTTATTTAACCGACGTCTCATAAATCGCTGCATAAAGAGTGATTCACATCTGCCTATATTATAAAAGGTAAGTATTATTGTACAATTAAAAAAACAAATATACAACTCTTACAAACATTGCAGTTATTGCCAATTTCAGTCCTAAAATTAAAGCCTAAGTCCCTAAATTAATAAAGAGTGAATCGCATTTGTCTATATTATACAAGGTAAGTAACATTATATAATTTTAAAAAAATATACAACTCACACAAACATTGCAGTTATTGCCATTTTCAGTCCTAAAATGAGCGAGCTAAATTAGGCAATATATTTTATATAACTTTAGTATTTTCATAAAATAAACGCTAATCTGTAGTTTTACATCGTCGGGTTGGTGTTATAAGGTTGCATGTAATATATTTTTTTTCAATTTTTAGGTCTATAGCTTACAGGGCTATATGTTTTCAAAGCTGGACTTTTCAACTTGTTGGAAGGTTAAATTCGGATTATAAAGAATCTGTGATAAAAAAAATCTAATTATAGTGCACAATACATCATTTTATATAATAACAAACATATTTAAAGTCGTTATTCCCAAATTTACAAATTTGCACATGCTTCTAACATTAAGCCGACAAGATATCGGCATGTATTAAAGCAGAATTGAAATTAGAATTGGAAAGACAATTTACATTTATGTACAAGACATACATATGATGGAGACTCTGAGGCCTTCATGCAGTGCATTAAAACTGTTCAAATTCCAGCAATGACATATTTTACATGTATGTCATACCGAGTTGTAATAGACATGTTTACGGTCGCCATTTGCGGCCTGCAAATAGAACATTACATCACTAGTCCGGAAAGTGTTGCTAAGCATCGTTGTTGATTTATATTACTTTAGAATGTTTGAAGCAGGAAAGGTTTGCAAACGTCAGTTTGACAAACGTCAGTTTGACAAACGCCAGTATGGCAAACGTCAGTTTGACAGATATATTTTTAAAAATCCTCGTCTCCTTCGTCAGCTCATTCGTACTGTAATACGTAAATTTCCACCCTAATAACGTAAATACGTAACTTTCCAGGCTAATAACGTAAATACGCAACTTTCCAACCTAATAACGTAAATACGTAACTTTCCAGCCTAATAACGTACATGCGTAACTTTCCAGCCTAATAATGTAATTGTATTTTATGTTATAACGACGAAAAACGAAATATTTCGGACGATTTGCTGGAAATTGCTGGACGAGGCAATGCCGAGTCAGTGCATTAAAACTGTCCTAATTCCAGCAATGATATATTTTACAGTTATTTCATACCGAGTCGTAATAGACATGTTTACGATCGCGATTTGCGGCCTCAAATGGAATATTTCATTACTAGTCTGGAAAGTGTTGCTAAGGATCGTTGTTGATTTTTATTAGTTTATAATGTTTGAAGCAGGAAAGGTTCGCAAACGTCAGTTTGACAAACGCCTGCTTGACAAACGTCAGTTTGACAAACGCCAGTATGACAAACATCAGTTTGAAAGATATATTTTTAAAAATCCTCGTCTCCTTCGTCAGCTCATTCGTACTGTAATACGTAAATTTGTAGCCTAATAACGTAAATACGTAACTTTCCAGGCTAATAACGTACATGCGTAACTTTCCAGCCTAATAATGTAATTGTATTTTATGTTATAACGACGAAAAACGAAATATTTCGGACGATTTGCTGGAAATTGCTAGACGAGGCAATGCCGAGTCAGTGCATTAAAACTGTCCAAATTCCAGCAATGATATATTTTACAGTTATTTCATACCGAGTCGTAATATACATGTTTACGATCGCGATTTGCGGCCTCAAATGGAATATTTCATTACTAGTCTGGAAAGTGTTGCTAAGGATCGTTGTTGATTTTTATTAGTTTATAATGTTTGAAGCAGGAAAGGTTCGCAAACGTCAGTTTGACAAACGCCTGCTTGACAAACGTCAGTTTGACAAACGCCAGTATGACAAACATCAGTTTGACAGATATATTTTTAAAAATCCTCGTCTCCTTCGTCAGCTCATTCGTACTGTAATACGTAAATTTCCAGCCTAATAACGTAAATACGTAACTTTCCAGGCTAATAACGTAAACACGTAACTTTCCAGCCTAATAACGTAAATACGTAACTTTCCAGCCTAATAACGTAAATGCGTAACTTTCCAGCCTAATAATGTAATAGTATTTTATGTTATAAGAACGAAAAATGATTTGCTGGAAATTGCTGGACGAGGCAACGCTGAGTCCACCACCAGCAATGAGTCCGAAATATGTTTGTCGTTCGTATATCATACATATTGTTTTTCGATTGAAACAACTTTACAAACTACAAAATATTAAAAAATATTAAATTGAACAAAAATTACTTTGGGTAAATAAGCAGACAATAAAATATTTTTGTTAAACTCAAAACGTGCGTTATTAGTCATAATAATGGAGTTTAAACAAGTATCCGCCAAATCAATTTCCTTGTTAAAAATTACTTTTATTTCTTTATCCGTAAACTTTTCCTCAATCGTGCTGTAATACGTAACTTTCCAGCCTAATAACGTAAATAACTATTATTTCTTTGTGTGCGTTCGTATTATTTTGTGAGAATTTAAGGGTTCTGCAGTTTTGCTGGAAATAAGGAGATGCCTGAGAACTCTAGGAATGCGAGGGTAAGTGAAAACATAAATTTTCTGTAAAATTGTTTATTTTGTTCCATCATATACAGCTGAATTAAAAACAAAACGGGAAATTATTTTTTTTCCGACGTAAATGTGGTTTTAAGTATTTGTCAATTAATTGTCTACTTGACAGTACCTATCAAAAAGTGTAATCAAAATCCTTTTTAATGAGATACATGGGTAATAAATAATAAACGTAATAATTATTAATATCACCAATAATTGTATTATGTAAGTCCTATTGTTTCTGAATCGTTTTGTTGCAGAGAATAAAAAAAAAGTATTTGTTTAAACTTAACCTATTTATTTATAAATTCACATACCGCCAAATAATTCTAACCTAGTTCTAAAAACCATTTTCAAACTATAACAAAAGTGGAAGAGTAACGTGTCATTTTGATTGAAATTTCCTGTTTTTTTTTTATTTAGCTGTACTTATAATATATTCCTCAATAAAACATTTTAGATCCATAATTTCATCATTTCAGTAAAAGCTCTTCTATGCAATATGTTGTAATTTGTAGAAAAAGCCCTAGAAATTTTAATTTGTTGAAAAAGCTCTAGAAATTGCAATTTCAGATACATGGGTAATAAATAATAAACGAAATAATTATTGTATTATGTAGGTCCTACTGTTTTTTTGCCTATCGTTTTGTTGCAAAGTGTTAAGAAATTAATTTGTTCAAACTTAACCTATTTATTTATAAACTGTCTACCGTCGAATAATTCTAAGCTATTTCTAAAAACCATTTTCAAACTATAACAAAAGTGGAAAAACAACCTTTTTTATAAATTTAGCTGTACTTATAATATATTCCTCAATACAACATTTTCAGATGCATCATTTCATCATTTCAGTAAAAGCTCTTCTGTGCAATATGTTGCAAGTTGTAGAAAAAGCTCTAGAAATTGTAATTTGTTGAAATAGCTCTGGAAATTGCAATTTCTTGAAAAAGCTTCAGAAATTGCAATTTGTTAAAAAAGCTCTAGAAATTGCATTTTTTTGAAAAATCTAATTATACTTAATATTGCAAGGGCGATGAAAGAGATTAAGAAGTTTCAAAGTTAATGATTTTTTATAGTTTCTCGCTGTTTCATTTAGAGGTTTAGTATTAAGTAGTTTAGTTTAGTTTAGTTTAGTATTAAGTAAGAGTAGAGTCGGTCTTTTTATCTGCCAAAGCTGCGATTATATTGTATTTTAAGAAAATTACAAGAACATTATAAATGCATTGGACAGACAGTTTATAGTCTCACGTGAGTTTTGTATCTGGCTGAAAACTCTTCTTCAACTTCTTGGGGTTTGGTATGGTGATAATTCCACATCAAATCAACCAATGCTTGAACCTTAATGTCGTGGATTTGGTTCATTTTTGGTACACTAGTACAGCCACGGACTTTGGGAATGACGCTATCCTTGTCGTGCATTAAAACTTCAAATTCCAGCAATGAGATATTTTACATTTATTTCATACTGAGTTGTAATAGATATGTTTACGGTCGCCATTTGCGGCCTGCAAATGGAACATTGCATAACTAGTCTGTAAAGTGTTGCTAAGCAACATTGTTGATTTTTATTACTTTATAATATTGGAAACAGGAAAGGGTGACCAACGCCAGTTTTACAAATGCCAGTTTGACAAACACCAGTTTGACAAACGCCAGATTGAAAAATGCCACTTTGACAATCGCCAGTTTGACAAACGCCAGCTTGACAAACGCCAGTTTGACAAACGCCTGTTTGACAAGCGCCAGTTTGACAAGCGCCAGTTTGACAAACGCCAGTTTGACAATCGCCAGTTTGACAAACGCCAGTTTGTCAAACGCCAGTTGGGCAAACGCCAGTTTCACAGATATATTTTTAAAAATCCTCGTTTCCTTCGTCAGCTCATCCGTAAACTTCTCATTCGTACTATAGTGCTTAACTTTCCACCCTAATAATGTAAATACGTAACTTTCCAGACTAATAACGTAAATACGTAACTTTCCAGTCTAATAACTTAAATACGTAACTTTCCGTAAACTTCTCAATCGTACTGTAATACGTAACTTTCCAGCTTAATAATGTAAATAACTATTATTTCTTTGTGTGCATTCACATTATTTTGTCAGAAATTAAGGGTTCTGTATTTTCGCTGGAAATAAGGAGATGCCTGACAATTCTAAGAAGGTAAGTGGGGTAAGTGCAAATGTTTATTATTATTTGTTTTGTAAAATTGGTTTTGCTTATCACTTTGTAAAATTGTTTATTTATTTGCATGACATACTTATAATGTATTCCTCCATCTCAATATAACATTTTGAGATCCAGAATTTCATCATTTCCGTAAATGCTGTTCTGCAGCAATCAACTGGAAATTGCAATTTGTTGAAAAAGTTCTAAACATTGCAATTTGTTGAAAAGGCTCTAGAAATTGCAGTAAGTTGAAAAAGCTAAATTATTCTTAATATTTCAAGGGCGCGAAGAAAAGTATTACGAAGTTTCTAAGTAAATGAATTTTCATAGTTTTTCGCTGTTTGATTTAGATCAGGTTTAGTATTAAGTAGTAAGAGTAGAGTAGGGCTTTTTATCTGCCAAAGTTGCGATTATATGATATTTTAAGATAATTACAAGAACATTATAAATGCATTGCATACAGAGTTTATATTCTCATGCGAGTCTCGTATCTGGTTAAAAACGGTTCTTCAACTTCATAGGGTTTGGTATGGTGATAATTCCATATCAAATCAACCAATCCTTGAACCTTAATGTCGTGGATTTGGTTCATTTTTGGTACAGTTGTACATCCACGGACTCTGGGTGACGCTATCCTTGTTTGGTCCAGCACAGTAGGGGCACGGTGGACAAGGATTGCAGACTGCTCGGTATTACGGAGCGGGTCATTCCCGGAGTCCGTGGCTGTACCATACCTGGAAATGTTTAAAAATTGAAAATATTTTTTTGTTCGCCTTGTTTTTGAGACATGTATTTTCAAAAATTCCGAAAAACGCTAAAATTCGCTATCATTCTTAGATCCAGCTGGACCATCAACATCATTCATTGAGGTTCCATTAATTTTTGATTTGATATGGAATGACCCATAAGCTGATATTGACTGTTCCCAGTAATGCTAGAGTAATGCTTCAGGATATTTTATAAAAAGTATGGAACAATTTTTATATTGTTCTGGCTGAGAATTATTTAATTGATTAATTGCGAAGTATTGAACAATATTCATATTGTTTTGGTTGAGAATTATGTAATTGATTAATTACGTATTTTCTGGCTGAGAATTATTTAATTGATTAATTACAAAGTATTGAACAATTTTCATATTGTTCTGACTGAGAATTATTTAATTGATTAATTACGTTTTTTTCATTATTATTACGTAAGTGAAATATGTAAATTATAATAGCTTATTCCGGTCCATGACTAAAAATCCATTACCAGTAGTAGTTTTCCCAGCTGGAAACAATTTGAAACTATAATTAAGTGTTAACTGGTACTCTACCTGCACAAGTTACTGTGACGCTCCCTTTGGCTTCAGCTCCGGTAGCCGACGACGCACTTAATGGATTCCAAAGATAATTATCTTAAACGGTAACCATTTTACAAGGCAGAGCTGCCCCAAATAATTAACGAGCAACGCTAAATCACGACGCACTTCCTGATAAAAATGCATGTCGAACTAAATAATGATGTTTCCCAGTAATTGGAAAGGAACATTACGCATTATCGCAATTAATACAGGATTCAAAAATAAGTGGTAGATGCGTAACACATTCTAACAATTTATTAAGCTATGTCCACACCAAAAGCAACACATAGGAACGTTGTGTTTATGTTGCTTGTTCCTGGAACTGAATGTTTCTGGAAGCTTCTTGATGTTCAAAATAAACCTTTAGAACATTCGGAAACAAGTTCCAGGAACAATCAACATAAACACAATGTTCATATGTGTTGCTTTAGGACGTAGCTTAGGCTAGCTGAAAATTGCTCGAAAAATAGTTCCTCGAATGGAAAACTGCATGAATAACAATTTCTCGGAGAAATAAGAAAAACAAAACACCTTTTTCACAAATCACATTTATTCAATCTAAATATACATTTCAATCGGTAGACATCAGTTTCTTGATGTTCAGAAGAAATCTTTAGAACATTCGGAAACAAGTTCCAGGAACAATCAACATAAACACAATGTTCATATGTGTTGCTTTAGGACGTAGCTTAGGTTAGCTGAAAATTGCTCGAAAGAAAATTGCTCGAAAAATAGTTCCTCGAATGGAAAATTGCTCGAATAACAATTCCTCGGAGAAATATGAAAAACAAAACACCTTTTTCACAAATCACATTTATTCAATCTAAATGTACATTTCAATCGGTAGGCATCAGTTTCTTGATGTTCAGAAGAAATCTTTAGAACATTCGGAAACAAGTTTCAGGAACAATCAACATAAACACAATGTTCATATGTGTTACTTTAGGATGTAGCTTAGGCTAGCTGAAAATTGCTCGAAAAATAGTTGCTCGAATGGAAAATTGCTCGAATAACAATTCCTCGGAGAAATAAGAAAAATAAAACACCTTTTTCACAAAACACATTTATTGTACTTGTACTTGTATTATTTACCGATATATAGATAGTTATCGATAGTAAACCCTCAAACTATCGACAACTATCTTTGGCGCCAACTATCGATTTTTCTCGACCCCTACCCATCATCATATTTAAGATTTCATAGAAATTTGCAAAAAATATAATGAAAAGTGTAAAATGTTATTATAAATTAAAAAAAAAATCTATAGAAGTATGAAAATTTCGTCATTTTTATTACAAATTACAAAGTTGCATCGAAAACCAAATAAATAGTTAACGAAAATAATAATTGTGGTACCTTTTCTTCACTATATTTATTGGTGACTAATAGTCACTAATAGTCACCCTAATAGTGACCAATAAAAATAGTAAAGATAATTATAATTATCATGGTTTGTGGAGATTTTCAATAATTTCAATATAAAAAAATGCGTTTTGGTTGTTATTTTTCAGTAATTTCCAAGATTTCCTAATAATATTAGAAATTTCCACAGATTTCCCAATAAATATCAATAATTCCAGAGAGTTATTAATAATCCTTTGGATTTGCTAATAATTTTCGAGATTTCTAGAGATATCCTAAATAAATATTAATAATTCCAGAGATTTTTGAAAAATTTTCATTAATTTTGGTACCTTTTATTATTTTCGTTAACGATTTCCCTCACGTGTGTTCAACAATATATAAATAGTGATAACATTACGATGTACAGTGCAAAATTTTGATGTTGGATTTCAATATTTCTTTAAAAATTATAGGGGGAGGGTGGGATTATTGGGATATCTCTAGATATCTCGAAAATTATTGAGAAATCTTGAGAATTATTCAAAAATCTCTGGAATTATTGATATTTATTGGGAAACCTATAGACATTTCTAATATTGTTAAGAAATCTTGGGAATTACTGAAAAATAACAAGCAAAACTCATTTTTTATATTGAAATTATCGAAAATCTTCACAAACCATGATAATTATAATTATCTTCACTGTATTTATTGGTGACTATTAGTCACTATTAGGGTGACTATTAGTGACTATTAATCACCAAAATGGTATATAATGAAGAAAAGGTATCACAATTATTATTTTCGTTAACTATTTATGGGGTTTTCGGTGAAACTTTGTAATTTGTAATAAAAATGACGAACTTTTCATAGTTCGATAGATTTTTTTAAATTTATAATAACATTTTACACCTTTCATTATATCTTTTGCAAATTTCTATGAAATCTTTAATATGCTGATGGGTAGGGGTCGATAAATATTGATAGTTGGCGCCATCGATAGTTGTCGATAGTTTGAGGATTTACTATCGATAACTATCGATATATCGGTAAAAAGCATGTACTAAGTGGTTTATAAGTATATTCATTGGTAACTATTAGTCACTAATAGTCACCAATAGTGAAGAAAAGGTACCACAATTATTATTTTCGTTAACTATTTATGGGGTTTTCGATGAAACTTTGTAATTTGTAATAAATATGACGAAATTTTCATAGTTCGATAGATTTTTTTAAATTTATAATAACATTTTACACTTTTCATTATATTTTTTGTAAATTTCTATGAAATCTTTAATATGCTGATGGGTAGGGCTCGAGAAATATCGATAGTTGGTGCCATCGATAGTTGACGATAGTTTGAGGGCTTACTATCGATAACTATCGATATATCGGTAAAAAAACATGTACTGAGTAGTTGTTTATTGTAATGGATACAAAAATTGCAAAATATATGTTAAAAATTTAAATTCTTGTGTAAAAATGTTATCATATTTACATTTTTAACTTTAAGATGAAAACGTTTTTCTGATACAAGTTGCACTATTTTCGAAATTTTCGTAGTTCTATAGAAGTTTTTAAAATATATAATAACATTTTACACTTTCCATTATATATTTTTTTGCAAATTTCTATCAAAACTTTAATATGGTGATGGGCAGGGGTCGAGAAATATCGATAGTTGTCGATAGTTTGAGGGCATATTATCGATAACTATCGATATATTGGTAAAAAATATGTACTAAGTAGTTATTTATTGTAATGGATACTAACATTGCAAAATATATGTTAAAAATTTAAATTGTTGTGTAAAATTTTTATCATATTTACATTTTCAACTTTAAGATGAAAACGTTTTTCTGATACAAGTTGCACTATTTTCTAAATTTTCAAAGTTCTATAGTTTTTTTTTAAATTTATTATAACATTTATTATACCACCTTTCATTATATTTTTTTGCAAATTTCAATAAAATCTTAATATAAGAATTAGGCAACATTGTTAAAAATTTGACATTTAATAATTTTTTCACTGTCTGATCAAGGAGTTTAGGAGTTTTTGTTGGTGTTCATGTGAAAAACTGTATAAAATGAAACCACAGCCTTCATAGTTAAAATTAAAAGTATATGTCATGAATCATTAAAACTTTTACAATAATCGTTGTAAATTTCACAAAAATAATCGAAAATTTGACAACGAATACAATTTTTATAGTACCTTCAATCTTTTTCCGTTTCATTTTAGAATGTTATTAGTTATAATTGAAATTTTAACAGAATAATTCAAAATTTGGAATAAGTAATTTAAATTTTAGCTGAAATGTGTATAGTTATTATTGCACTTTTGACAGAAACATTCAAATTTTCGTAGAAATATTTGATGTTTTCAATATGATGTTTCAATTTATCTGGATTTTTGTGCAGGTTAATGTGCAGGGTGAATTTAGAAATTGGAAATTAGAATCTTTGTAGGATTTATAACATTTATAACATTATAAAATGAAATAGACAAAGTTTGAAGGCACTATAATAATTTTATTCGTTGTCAAATTTTCGATTATTTCTGTGAAATTTAGAACGATTATTGTAAAAGTTTTAATGATTCATGACATATAGTCTGACATATACTAATATTAGTTCGTAAGTTAGTCACTGTCTTGATGGTTTGTCAGTACTTCGTACAATATTTGGCAGGGATTTTTTAATTTAGTAGTTTGGTTGATGTTTTGGGTATGGATGAAGGCTATATTATGTAGCTTCTCCTGTTAATAAATATTATTATTAATTTTATAATTTTCAATATAAATTGTATAATTCAAATCAGGATTTGTCAGGTGTGTTCTGATTAACATTTTGCAATTTAAAATAAAAATTTGACGCTTTATAGGTTTAACTACTAATACTGGAATAATTGATATGTTATAATGACAATGCAAGAAAAATATTTCATGGAGAGATAAACTCTTCCTTTGTGAGTTATGGTGATATTACTTAATTCATTAATTATAATAACTACTTTTTTTCTGCTTCTCTTTGTAGAAATCCATTGAACTAATATTGATTATGATTATTAATATTCTGCCTTATATTGATTATGACAAAAATTAGAATTTCTTTTGCAGATTTAAAATCTATGTGTGATTTTTTGTGAATTTTTATGTTGATTACTAAGATAATATATTTTTATGGTTGAAAATACGTTTGCAAGGAATGTGTGAGCACCGAAAAATACAGCTGTGTGTTAAAAGCTCTCATATCATAATTTCCTATTATTTTTCTGTTTCTCTTCGGAGGAATCCATTGAACTAATTTTGATTATGAACAGTGTGATGCTGCTTTATGTTGATTACGACAAAATTTAGAATTTATTTTGCAGATTTATAATCTATGTGTGAATTTTTGTGTATATTTATGTTGATTAGTAAGATAATATATTTTTATGGTTGAAAATGCGTTTGCAAGGAAAGTGTGCACCGAAAAATACAGCTGTGTGTTAAAAGCTCTCCTATCAGTAGCTAATTCCATTCATAAAAATCGAACAATGTATTCTGATTTATTAGATTGCATAGGTTTTACACCCTTTAAAATCCATAATCGCAATCTGCATACGTCAGACCACGGATATGGCTTTATTTTAAATCTGACTAAAGGATTAGGCCTGTTGGGTTTTATTCAAATTTATGCGCGCATAGGACACCTGTATTTGCACATGTTGGACCGCAGTTTTTCGACGAAATTATTCCGCCACACAATTACAAGCAAATAATTAATGAATTTAATAACTCCTCCCGGACATCTGTTGACTTTACACGCTAGGAGTGTTAAAGCGTGCTTGCAAAGATTAAACACGTGCTGCACTTTTAATCACTCCCGATCATATTCATAGTGTTTCTAGGCGAGGGTTAATATGCAATTTTTTTGGGGCTCGGGGGCGTTATATGCAAACTACACTTGTTACGAGCTACCGATGACAAGTCAGGGGCGGATCGTGTTAATTGTACAGCTATAAGCGATTTGCATAATATAAATGGGGTGGGTTTTTACATATTTCAATTATTAGCGCGTTCGTTAGGGTTACGCTCTGATTTCGCGTATCCAACACCCTGGTGTGGTGCGTTAATTTTCGCAGGTTACTTCGTAAGGGCCACGTAATTGTCGACCGGTAATATGGGCTCCCTCATTGCTTACTCTTGTGTGAAACAATGATCAGTTGTGTCATTTGGAGTCGCTCATGCTAAGCGACGTGGGGCGTAATTTAATCCTTGATACTGGAACTACCGCCAGGACCACACCTGATCCTTTGGCTTACGCGTCGATTCCGCTAAACGTCAAGGAGCAGCGATCCGTGCATGTATTAAAATCGAATCGATTACTTACAACCTACTCAACATGAGTAATTTCCAGGTATCTATTACTCATCTGCACGTTATACAGTAGTTGAACAAGCTTTTATGGAAATTTCTCTTTGATGAAAAGGAACACAACTAATCAATTTCATCTATCGAGGAAAGTACTGATTTTATATTTTAAATTTATATCAAGATATGGTCAAACAATTTAAATTCTCATTTGCTTATAAAACAATAAGATCAATTTGGTTTTATAAACTCTATAGAGAATTTAAATTAAAATCCTGGCTCTTATTTCATGGCTTAGAGGTCTTGTGTTCAAATCCCAGTGCACATCGGATTTCTGTACATTGTATGGAACAATATAAAATATATAATTGCAATTGCATTAGAATAACCTGGTAATGTGTGCTAAATAAATTAGATGTGAGCAGCACATGACTTTCTGCAAATTAATATGAAAAAAAACGATAAAAATTACATTTTAATGTAGTTTTTTAATGTTAAAGTAAGCGTGCCATGTTTTTTTTAGATTGCAATAAATGATATGTCGATTGTCTTCACCTTAAATTTTTTAAATATCTATCATATTTTCAAAATAATTGATAGATACAAACAATAATATGATGAGAAATCTAGATTTTATTCTAATATTCTAAAGATTTCATTATTTTAAACTGGTAATATACATGTAACTAATGTATTTAACTGAATTGATTGGCCAAACTTCACGAATGTGATGAATGGAACGAAACTGATAAAAAGTTCCTATAGACATGTGTCTAGAAATGATTACACAAAAAGTTACTCGCGAATTTTAAAATCATCAAATGTGCTCAACTCGAATTAGATATTACTTTTTTGTTTCTTGGAGACAATGAAGACAATTTAAATGAAATGGATGAAGGCAATTTAAAAACTTTTACGTTTTCAAAGATACGAAAAAAAAAATTGCTGACACCATGTCTAGAGGAACTTTTTCATCATTTTGATCGTGTGAAATTTTTCCAAGAATTTCAGTTACACCCTGTATTTAAAATAAAGTTTGGAAATTATTGATGTATTGATATAGAAATTGTATTTTGAGATGAACAGGATTAGAACGGACAGTAAAATTTAGACGTAAGATTAGACGTTTAATGTATGTTCTATCCTGTACATCTCAAGTTATAATAATCAAGTAGACACATATTCAACTCTTACTCAAAAATTTGTATGTTTATAATGAAATATTGTTTCAATTTCATGAATGGTGAAAGTTGTGTTTTCACGAGTGTTTACTAGAATTTGTGTGTTTATTAGAACGGACATTAAAATTTAGACGTAAGATTTAGACGTGTATTATCCTGTACATCACAAGTTATAATAATCAAATGGAGTCATATTCAACTCTTACTCCAAAATTTGTATGTTTATAATGAAATTTTGTTTCAATTTTATGTAAGGCTAAAGTTGTACCGTGCATTTTCACGAGTGTTTACTAGAATTTGTGTGTTTAATAGAACGCACAGTAAAATTTAGACGTAAGATTTAGACGTCTAATGTATGTTCTATTCTGTACATCTGAAGTACTTATAATAATGAAATAGATACATATTCAAAAATTTGTATGTTAATAATGAAATTTTGATGTATGGTGAAAATTTTAACATGCATATTCATGAGTGTTGCATTTTATTTAATTCATCATGTTTTAATCATGTTTTTTCATGAGTAAGCAATAAGTTAAATTTGTGTAACTTATGGGATTTTTCATTGAAATTTATAATTATTTTCTTAAGAAATGTGAATTCAATTTTATATGCTCTGGAATTTCTTTGAATTTAACTCCAAATTCCCGAAATTCCAGAACACGTAAAACTGAATTCAAATTTTCTAATAAATTTTATTTCAATTTTATGTATGCTGAAAATTGAAATACATTTTATTTAAATATTTATTATAATAATCAAATGGACACATATTCAATTCTTACTCAAAAATTTGTATGTTATGCTTGAAGTCAGTAAGTTTATCAACAACCCCTATATTAGTTATTATGTGTACAGACGTTTGAAAGGGGATCAGGACGTTTTAAGGGATGATACGAAAATTGAAAAATAATAGTTTTCACATGAATATTTTTATAATCGCCGGCTAAATAGTAAAGCAATAATTTAAAAAAAATACGTTACTTACGATCGTTATGGTGTTAAAAATAAAATACTTTTCTTTCGTCTTTCAGAGGATTTATATCCAGGCATACTGTATTCAGATGTCATAAAATTTTGAAAATATTCATTAGATAAATTTTCAGATATTTCAGTGGCTGATAACTTATTTATACTATACCTTCTCGTACTATTTTTTATCGTAATAACACAATTTTCTTACTTATTTAAGACATATTCATGTTCAAATTTGGAGAGGATTTGTATTTAGGTATACTGTATACAGATCTGGCATAATATTTTTTGAAAATAACCATTAGATAAATTTTCAAAAATTTCAGTGACTGATAACTTACACTGGTCAACTCGGAAAGTCAATAACTCGACTTTCTCACTTATTTAAGACATATTTGTGATCAAATTTTCAAAAGATTTATATCCAGGCATACTGTATTCAGATCTGGCATAAAATTTGGAAAATATCCATTAGACAAATTTTCAGAAATTTCAGTGGCTGATAAGTTATATTGGTAAACTCTGACAGTTAATAACTCGATTTTCTCACTTATTTAAGACATATTGGTAGTCAAATTTGCAGAAGATTTATATCCAGGCATTCTGTATAGAGATCTATCATAAAATTTAGAAAATATCCATTAGATAAGTTTTGAGGAATTTCAGTGACTGATAACTTATACTGGTCAACTCGGAAAGTTAATAACATGATTTTCTCATTTAGTTAAAACATATTCGTGGTCAAATTTTCAGAGGATTTGTATTCAGGTAAACTGTTTAGAGATCAGGAATAAAATTTTGAAAATAGCCATTTGATAAATTTTTAGAAAGTTAATAACACGATTTTCTCAATTAGTTAAGACACATTCGTGGTCAAATTTTCAGAGGATTTGTATTCAGGTATACTGTATCCAGATCTGGCATAAAATTTTCAAAATATCCTTCAGACAAATTTTCAGAAATTTCAGTGACTGATAACTTATACTGGTTAATTCGGAAAGTCAATAACTCGACTTTCTCACTTATTTAAGACATATTTGTGGTCAAATTTTCAGAAGATTTATATCCAGGCATACTGTATTCAACTCGAAAAGTTAATAACACGATTTTCTTACTTATTTCAGACATATTCGTGATCAAATTTTCAGATGATTTGTATTTAGGTATACTGTATACACATCTGGTATAAAATTTTGAAAATATTCATTAGGTAAATTTTCAGATATTTCAGTGACTGATAACTTATTTATACTATACCTTCTCGTACTATTTTTTTTTAACTACAGGGCCTCAGACAATCATTTTGAAGACAGCAATTTTCATGAAATTATTTGATGAAAGAAACTTTTTGGATCCTTTTCTTATGATAACTACAACTTTTCTGTCATTATTTAGACAACTGCAACTATCCTACCTATTATTTGTATAAACTATAGCTTTTGATAGTTGGGATGGTGCTTTATTATGAAAACTAAAATGTCTCCTGTCATAATTTTCAAAACTTCAACTTTATGTTATAATTTTTGTGTTACTAAAAGTTTTGATGCCTTTCAAAAACTATAAATGTTGGTACTATTTTCCACATCCATCCATCTTTTCAGGTTTCATGATATAATTTGCAAAATTATAATTTTCCTCTTATTATTTTGAAACTTCACCTTATCATGACGTAATTAAAAAAAACTATACCTTCTCGTACTTTGTTTTTTAACTATAAGGTCTCATGTAATAATTTTGAACGCAGCAATGTTCATGATGTTATTTTTAAAAACAAACTGCCAATGCTTTTATAATGATAACTATAACTTTTCCTGTTATTATTTACAAAACTCCAAATTTTTTTCCCATTATTTTTGTAAACTTCAATTCCGGTAGTTTTAGTTTAAAATCTATAAATGTAGATACTATTTATGGCATCTTTCGTGCTATTCATGTAATTACATTGAAAACTATAAATTTCATGCTATGATAAAATCATGATAAAAATACCATAACTTTTCCTATCATTACTTGCAAAACTGTAACTTTCAGTTGTTATTATGGAAACTATAACTTATAGTGCTATTACATTAGTAAAAATGTAACCAATTAATATTAATAAATCTGCTCCAATTAATACCAACATATCTGTTTGTACTGATTCGCCACTCTACATAAAACCACTAATTTTAGGGATGGGTTTGTTTAACACTTTTTGTAGAAAACTGTTCTGTCTGTTGCCATGTTATACAAAAAATATGTTATTCCATTACAAAAAAATGAATTATGGCATTTTGTAGTGTACCTGTAAATAATTGTACTTTTGAAATAGTATAGTAAAGTATCAACGAGCATGAGTTATTTTAATGATAGAGCTATGCTTCAGCTACAATATACAAAAAAATTTAAGTTGCTATTTCATTCGTAAGAAAAATTATGAAATTTTTTTAAATAGTTTATTTCAAGAAAAATTGTTTATTTCCTCAAAAACTACTAAAGATAAGTGATCAATAGGCTTAATAAAATATGTTCAGAATTGAACGTGAAATCCGAATATGTAACAATATATAGGGTGTTCCATTTAAAATAACAAAGTTGATGGCCACTTCCGGTAGAACCGGAAGCGATAGAAACATAGGCATATTTTATTTTGGGAGAACACCATGAACCATGTCGGCGTGATTTATTTCAATTATTTATATCATCAGGAAATCCATAAAATTTTAACCAATGGCTTGCGTGGGACACGCGTATTATGTTTGTGGACGCTAGCAACGGTACAGGACGTTTTAAGGGATGTTTACCGAAATTATAAAATAACCGTAACATTTGCTTGGTATTGCTTCATAGGTGTACGCAATTTGAAGGCTGTAAGTTCAAAAACAACCCCTATAAAAAATATTATGTGTGCCGACGTTCGAAAGGGGATCAGGACGTTTTAAGGGATGATACAAAAATTGTAAAATAACTATAATATTTTCCACGCACTGTATTGTGGGTGTGCGCAAGTTGGAGCTATTAAGTCCAAAAACAACCCCAATATTAATTAAAACGCGTTAAGGGTTGTTACGGAAATCAGGGGGTAGCTACTTAAAAACGGACCCCATATTATTATTCTCCACGAAATTCTGCACATAAATGTTAATTATGGTTGCATTCTGGCAATTAATAATCTCGCAATCAGAGTTTTAGTTATTACAATTTCGATTTTCAAATTTCCAATGTAAAAATGATCTGCATAATTATTGATTTTTCATTGTTGCAATTCTATGCAAGTGTGGACAAGTCTGTGAGCGCGCGCAGCTTCACCTTACCCCGCAAACTCCTCAAGTACCATAGGTCGGAGAGACCGCCACCTGGAATACACGCAATCCGTGCTGCTCTCGGAATTTTGGCCCCTCTTCCAGGAAGTTCTTCGCGGATCTGGACGGGATTCCGGGATAGTATTCCTGGGCCGGACGGCCGCGTTTAGGGTGAGTATCGCGGCGATCGCAGCCGAATTTTGCGGGAAATTTTCAATTCTTCGGTTCCATCGACTGGCGACGCAACGTAGAGGTCAACTTGGACTTCTGGGTATTAATAGATAATATATTTCTAGGTCCCGGTCTTTGGCCATCGGGAGTGAATCCAGTTCAGGATTACTCCAGATTGGTGGTGAATCCAGTTCACGGAACGCGGCATAAGCCAAGGGATAATGCATTTGGATTTTCGGGAGATTGGCTGAGTTTTCGACGACATTTTGGAATTCCAGGTTAGTGGTGAATACGCGCCGTCATGTATTCAACGCGCATGCCTCATTCTATCTGGTCTTGCGCAAATTTCAATCATACTGCTCACACGCATTCACACAAAGAAATATATTTTTTACATCGACGTCTTTGATATAAATAAAAATTAATTTGTTTGCATGTTTCAATATATGTCTGTATGTTTGTATGTTTGTATATTTGTTTGTATGTATGCTTGAATGTTTTTATTCATGTGTGTATATTTGTATGTGTGTATGTGTGTATTCATATTTGTATGTTTATATATTTTATTGTGTGTTTGGATGTATGTATGTATGTTTGTATGCACGATCATATTATGTTGTTGAAAATAAAATACTTTTCCGTCGACTTGGCGCACAAAATCGTTCATTAATGGGAACTGTATGGACTCATTAATGAACGATTGATGCACTGAACAATCAAAAACATATGTGTGCGTGTGTGTGTATGTATGTACGCGTGTTGAGTGTCTGTGAGCATATATGTTTGTATGTTTGTATATTTGTATATTTGTATGCATTATTGTATGTTTTCATATTTGTTTGTATGTTTCTATATATATCTATATGTTTGCATGTTTGTATATTTGTTTGTATGTATTTTTGTATGTTTGTACGTTTGTACGTATTTTTGTATGTGTGTATGCATGTTTGTATGTTTCTATGTTTGCATGTGTGTATATTTGTATGTGTGTATGTCTGTATGCATATTTGTATGTTTATACAGTTCATTGTGTGTTTCTATGTATGTTTGTATGCACGATCATTATGTTGTTAAAAATAAAATACTTTTCCGTCGACTTGGCGCACAAAATCGTTCATTAATGTGAACCTTATGGACTCGTTAATGAATGATTGATGCACTGAACAATCAAAAACATGTGTGTGTGTATGTAATAATAATAATAATAATAATTCCTACTACTCCTCCACCTATGGCGTAATTATTTACTGTCATTATTTGACAGACAACTCTGACCCAATTACATTTTTATTTTACCATAGGCCCCTGAACTATTACTAGTTATGCGGGCGTTAAGAGGAGAGGGGCATTATTGTTATTGCCCACATGTGTAGCACTGTGAGCATGTGTATATGTTTGTATGCTTGTTTGTATGTTTGTATATTTGTATATTTGTTTGAATATTTGTATGCATTTTTGTATGTTTTCATATTTATTTGTATGTTTCTATATATGTCTGTATGTTTGTACGTATCTTTGTATATTTGTACGTTTGTAAGTATGTTTGTATGTGTGTATGCATGTTTGTATGATTCTGTTTGCATGTGCGTATATTTGTATGTCTGTATGTCTGCAAGTCTCATATTTGTATGATTATACATTTCATTGTGTGTTTGTATGTATGTTTGTATGCACGATCAGTATGTTGTTAAAAATAAAATACTTTTCCATCGACTTGGCGCACAAAATCGTTCATTAATGTGAACTTTTATGCTTCTATGTTTGCATGTGTGTATATTTGTATTTGTGTATGTTTGTATGCATAATGCATAATGTTTGTATGCATAATGTATGTTTATATATTTGATTGTGTGCTTGCATGTATGTTTGTATGCATGTTTGTATGTTCGTGTTTTTGTATGTTTGTTTATTTGTTTATTTATCAACCTTATCTCACTTATTAAACGCCTTATTAATAAAATGGTTCATTAACCTGCTATTCTTGATTCTCAAAAAGTAATAGTCAACTTTGTATGTTTCTATATTTCCATGTGTGTATTTTTGTATGTGTGTACGTTTGTATGCATATTTGTATGTTTATATAATTGATTGTGCATTTGTATGCATGTGTGTATGTTTGTATGCTTGTATATATGTTTATATGTATGACTGCACGCATGTTTGTATGTTCGTGTATTTGTATGTTTGTATATTTGTTTATTTTTTAACCATATCTCGATTATTAGTCGCCTTATTAATAAACCAGTTTATTAAACTACTATTCTTGATTGTCAGAAAGTAATAGTCAAATAAAGGATAAAATTGTTTTATTTTTAAGGCAATATTACGTTTACTATAACGTTTCATGAAATTATTTTGAAATCTGCTAGGTTTATAGTATTATTTGTGAAAACTATAACTATAACTATTGTAAAAACTTCAACTTTTTATGCTATTATGTTTAAAAACTTCAACTTTTTATGCTATTATGTTTAAAAACTATAACTTTTGATGGTTTACTTTATATGACCTAAAAATTCCGATACTACTATCTGTATCTTTATTTACTTTGAATACTTCAAAACTTCTGCAAGGTATTTGCAAGGTTCTGTATGGTATTATTAGTGCAAACTATAACTTTGATGTTTTTATTCTGAGAACTTAAACTTTTCCGGTCAATATCTTAAAAACTCCAACTTTTAATGCTATAATTTTTAAAAACTATAACTTTTGATGGTTTATTTAAAAACACTAAAAATTTAGATACTACTTTCTACATCTTTCATTATTTTGAAAACTTCAAAACTTCTGCAAGCTGTCTGCAAAGTTCTGTTTGATATTATTAGTACAAACTATAACTTTTAATGCTTTTATTCTGAAAACTTGAACTTGTCTGGTAAATATTTTAGAAAGCATCAATATTTTATGCTATTATTTTTAAAAATTCTAACTATATGGTTTATTTAAATAACCAAAGTTTAGATAGTACTTTCTGCATCTTTCTTTATTTTGAAGACTTCAAAAGTTCTGCAAGATATTTGCAAGGTTCTGAATGGTATTATTAGTGGAAACTACAACTTCGATGCTTTCATTCTGAAAACTATAACATTCCAGTCAATATTTTACAAACTTCAACTTTTCATGCTATTATTTTTAAAAACTATAACTTTTAATGGTTTATTTTCCTATCCATTACTGGTCAACTCGGAAACTTAATAACTCGATTTTCTCACTTAATTACGACATATTTGTGGTCAAAATTTCAGAAGATTTATATCCAGGCATACTGTATACAGATCTGGCATCAAATTTTCAAAATATCCATTAGATAAATTTTTAGAAATTTCAGTGACTGATAAGTTGTCTTGTGATGAATTGAATCAAATTTGTGTTCATTTACGTAGTAATTATGCAATTACTGATTTTATTGAATGCAATTTTATTGAAATTTTATTGAAACGAAATCACCAGAAATCAACATTTCAATTTTACGTGCCATGTATTTAAATTTTCTCCTCAATATTTCAGGGCAACTAGAATATCCCGAGGCGAATCGTGCGAGGACGATCTTAAATTTGTTTGTAATTTCCTATGTGCCACCGCTTCAGGGCCAACCTGGGTTTGGTCGAAGTTTGGCATATATTTTGCAATAACTAACGTGTAATTCCTTCCAGGAAGTGTTAAATTCGCGGTTATACTTTGGGATTACTTTCCCGAGTCTAACGTATACTTTATGAACAATTTGCGCCTTGTATTCAATAAATAATTAGTGCCAGTGTGCGTTCAGATTACCTTCTGACGTTAAACCCCTTAGTAAACTAATCAAAGCAGCCACGTCCATGTCTTGTTGACTTGGAATGGCCCAAACTAAATCAAAAGTGCTTAGTAGTGCCGGGTTTGGTTGATTTGGATGCCTTTTCGGGGGATCGCATCCGCCCCGGGGCAGGATCTCTCCCATCCACGCCCAGGCAGCTCCGAAGAGGTACCACAGATTCTGGATCTTCGCCAACTCAACTTTAAACGTAAACTCACAAGGTAGGTCTTTTTTTGAGAAGAGCTCCAAGACGCCTCAAAGTGAGTACAAATTTTGATCACGTTGTCGCAACCAAGGTTTGTAGGTTTCCCCCCATTAATGCGCTCAAATTTATTTATCGCAGTCCTCCTTTTTTTACAACGCCATTAAAGCGCCCTTTACTTATAAACCTTACTTGTTGTAAGGTTTCTTAATGCGCACAAACCTTGATGTCATTTCTTTGCTATAATTGCGCCACCGAAAACGCATTCGGTTATAAAAGTGCATCGCTTGAGTGAGCAGGGTTTTTCTTACAGTTACGCCATTTATGTATTTGTGTATTGTCGGCGCTATTCCTCACTTTAAGAGATGCACTATAAACAATTGCGCCCGTGCATTACATAGTTTTTCTGCACAGTTACGTTTCTCGTTTTACGTGTAATGATGTACGTTAAAGCGTGATATATACCCATAACAATCTAGTGCATAATCTGCACTTTATGTACACAGGCTTGTTTGTTGCAAGTACTATGTACAGTACACAGTACTTGTTTGTTGCAGGTACTGTGTACACCATACAGTACTGGCTTGTTGCCAGTACGAACAATATAATTTTCTCAGTACTTGTCGTGGCAAGTGCGAACATTAAAATTTTCTTAGTACCTGTCAATTGCCAGTACGTATAAGTACACAGTTCTTGTTTGTTGCAAGTACCGTGTACACTATACAGTAGTGGATTATTGCTGGTACAAACAATATAATTTTCTCAGTACTTGTCAGTTGCAAGTACGACAATAGAATTTCCCTAGTACTTGTTAATCGCAAGTACGTACAATAGAATTTACGTAGTTCTTCTCAGTTGCAAGTACGAATAATATAATGTTCTCAGTACTTCTCAGTTGAAAGCACGAGCAATATATTATTCTTAGTACTTCTCAGTTGCAAGTACGCACAATATAATTTCCTCAGTACTTCTAAGTTGCAAGTACGCGCAATAGAATTTTCTCAGTACTTCTCAGTAGCAAGTACGAATAATATAATGTTCTCAGTACTTCTCAGTTGTAAGTACGAACAATATATTTTTCCAGTACTTCTCAGTAGAAGTACGAACAATATAATTTTCTCAGTACGTTTGCTGAAATCGAAATCTTAGAATTAATAATCCAAGGAAACATAGAAGAAAAACGAGGCTTAGCACGGAAGCAGATGTCATGGCTGCAGAACATCCGGCAATGGGCGAATATCCATAAAAGACTTATTCCACACTGCAAGAGATCGGAAGCAGATGATATATGTGATCGCAAACAGCCATTAATGGATAAGCAGAAGAAGAAGAAGACTTGCAAACTCTTGTTTGTACTTGCAACTTTTCAGTTGCAAGTACAAACAAGAGATATTTTCTTTCCGGTTACATGAGTAAAATAGGGCTCCAGGCGAGATCTCTCATGTATAAAATTAAAAGATAACGGCATCAGTGAATTGGTCAGCTTTTTTTACAACAACACCAATTGGAGTTTCAAATATATCATGGTCATCAATTGAATATATCGATTGGGTTATAAATCAAGCTCTCCATTCACAGACAGTACCTATAACGTGCGGCACTTCTCAGAATGTTCTCGAAGTGCTGCAATTATAGGTGATGCAGGAAGAATTCTGTCAAATGCATATTTTATTGAGTAAGTTCTAATGTGTAGGTAATTTAATTCGATGCCAATGCTAATTAGCTACCACTTACTTTTTAAAATATGTATCATCAAAATATGTACAATCGTAATATGTTTTTTTTTAAACACGTGAACACGTGAAATTTTAAAGAAACATAGAACATTGTAGCGAAATATAGATAATTCAACAAATATGTATTAAAAACTAAATGTTATGAAATAAAATTCTGAAATAAAAACAATGGCTCATTGTTTTAGAAAATGGATTTAGATAATATCTCATGATGATTGATCTTAAAAAATCAAAACCTTTAAGCTTTAGACATCAAATTTTAGCGAAATGTGAAAAAATTGTGTTAGAAAATTCATCAAATTCCGCTAAAACATTACATACAGTGATAGCAATACTCAAAATACCTATAAAAACTATGCAATAATTTTTTTTTAAATTTTATTCAACCAAGTCTACATTATCTTCAAAATATTGTAAAAAGTAAATTGTAGCAAATTTGTCGAAAATTCATCAAATTTCTATTAAGCTCTATAAAATTCAGAATCTATATTCAAAGTTTCTAGAAAACTTCATGAAATTCGAACAAAACCTGAGAAAATTGTAGCAAAATATAGATAATTTAATAAATGTGTATTAAAATCTAAATGCTATAAAATAAAGTTAAAAATCAATGGCTCAATTTCTTAGAAAATGGATTTAGTAAATATCTCATGATGAAAAAAAATAAAAATCTTTAAACGTTAGACATCAAATTTTAGCGAAATGTGAAAACATTATGGTAGAAAATTCATCAAATGCCGATAAAACATTACATACAGTGATAACAATACCCAAAATACCTATAAAAATTATGAAATAAAAAATTACAAGATTATCTTAACCTAGTCTACATTATCTATTGAATATTGTAAAAAGTAAATTGTAGCAAATTTGTCGAGAATTCATCTAATTTCTATTAGGCTCTATAAAATTCAGAATCTATATTCAAAGTTTCTAGAAAACTTCATGAAATTGGAACGAAACATGGAACATTGTAACAAAATATGTGACGTACCTGAAGGGCAGTCAGCGCGTTAGGCCGTGGAGCGAGTGGAGGGTCCCTTCGAAGTAGTGACGAGGGCCAGGCTCTCGGTGTCAGAGAGTGGGGGGGTTAAAAAAAGGCTCCACGTAATTTTAACCTCGTGGCTACTTCGTCGCAAAGGGTGGCTCCACCCTACCTGCGTGGGTGGACGGCAGACAGTCAGCGAAGTTCAGAAATCACGAACTGTCACAACGCTGACCATTTGGCGCCAACACCACCAGATTTAAATCTCGCAGTGAGAATAGAAAACTGTAACTGAATTAATTGCCCGATCGAGAAAACGTGGGGGGAACAAAAAAATAACAGGTGTGAGTTTGTAGTGTAATATCGGCGTTTATTCACACACACAAACGACGGACACCGTGTCTGCGCTCCTGAAAATAAATACCTCCGCACGCAACCCTTTCACGCAGGGTTCACTCTATTCGGCCGAATATAGTAAGCTCCTAATCGCGCGATTCAAAGGGCCGACGGAGCGACATTTCCCTTACACAAGCGCAAGCACGTACGGCACGAAACACGTAAACGCAACTCTTACACAAAAGAATAAACAATATGTCAAATAAGGAATTAAATAACGGTCTAGACCACAAAAAAAAAGTATCAAAATCTATATATATTGGAATCTGGTTATCTATATCTGGCCTGTGTTCCTGGTGGTCTCGCTGGTGACTGGCCACAGCTCCGGGAGGGCGACGGCTTGCGTCGTAGACGCCTGGTGCTCGATTCGCGGCCTCCAGCCAAGAATGTTCTGGTCGAGCTGCTTAGCCCGTAGCTAAGCGCTCAGGTGTTATGAGCGTTTTAGTCCTCTGCCCTGTACTCGGTGCCTCAATCCCCTCAAGGGTGGTTAACTGAGTCCCCGTTGATTATCCCGTAAACCGGATGGTGATACCCTTATCTCAACGGTTCTTCTGGCACGGTCTATACTGGACACGAGTAAGCTGAGTTCTCCTCATGGCGGCGTCTCGCCGGCGAATTTAAAAATCGCTCACAGGGGAAACGCGTCACCACAACAAAAAAATGCCAATTAATTATTAAAATGCAGTTTCTGCCAACGCTATTTCTGGACCGTTACAAATATAGATAATTCAACAAATATATATAAAAATCTAAATGCTAGAAAATATGTTATAAAATTCAAAAACATGTAAGGATATATCAGCAAATAATTGAAAAAATCGGAACATTCTTTAAAATTTGTAAGCAATTCTGAACGTTTCCAGAAAATCTTTAGATAATCAGGTGTATTGCATATCAAAAAACATTAGCATTATCGTGCAACGTGTTACTTGACAGCATCACAATTAAATGTCAAATGTCATTTATGTCAGTGATGTCATTTATGTCATTTATGTCTTGCATCTGAATGTTGAAAACTGTCATCACGCATACAATAATAATAATCAAATGTATTGCGTATCAAAACGTTAGTAGTCACATGTAAGTTACTGACAGCATCACATTCAAATGTCAGATGCATTTATGTCATATATGTCATATGTTATGTTATGTGTTATTTTATGTTATATATGGTTCGGACATTAGAATATGATGCTGTCAGTAACTTAAATTTTAATGAAATATCCCTTATGTTGCATAAATTTAACTTATCCTTACTGATGAACAAACATGAACTGTAATAAAGATTTAATTAAAATAGAAGAGCTTACTCTACGGAGCACATGTGCATTTCTCTGTTCTTCTTAATTCGTTTCTCGCTTAGTTGTCTGAGTATGAAGATTTGGTCTTGCGTACTTCTCCCTCTTCTGAATCCGCACTAGCTGTCATAATTTGGGCGTCATAACATTTTTAGTTATGATATATATATATTCGTTAGAGATTTTATAGAGTAGTCTCTTTTTGAAAATTTCGATAAGCATAATTTTTCAATTAAAAATCTAATGTAATTACATTTTATATATAACAGTAGTAATATTTAATACCAATTATGCTATAGGTAGAGAAACAAAAGGATTATTATTATTATTGTTTTTATTGTGGTAGGGTTTTCCAAAAATTGTCATGAAAATCTAGTTAATTATCTAGGATACCTCCTGAATTTCCATGAAAAATATTCTCAAAATAATTTTAGACGACTACTTCAAATTTGTACCTCATAACATTTTTAATGAAGTGAGTTTATAGGTTTAATTATAAAGGATTTCTCAAGAAACTTTATGAACATTCAGTTAAAATTCACGAGAAGAGAACAACATAAAATGATCACAGAATTTGAAAGAATTTGAAATTAAGACTTTTTAGTCATTTTTTTTAAATCCACGAATAAAATGAAGATTCAAGTTTCACAGAAAAATCCAAGGAGTAAAAGTGATTTTCTCAAATTTGTTAACATTCTTTGGAATATTGGTAAAGTTTTTCGAAATTTATGAAATTTACCTGGCAAAGTTTTTTCAAAGTTATTTCAAAATCGATGATATTAATTTCATCGAGCATTAAAATTTCAAGAACATTATCCAGAAAAACTGAAGTTCAAATTCAAATCTATTTATACCGCATAACATTGTTAATGAAGTGATTTTATAGGTTTCATTTTTTAGGATTTCTCAAGAAATTTTATGAAAATTCAATTTAAATTCACGAGAAGAGAACAACATACATTGATCACAGAATTTGAAAGAGTGTCTTTAAGAATTAAGACTTTTTAGTCATTTTTTTTAATCCACAAATATAATGAAGATTCAAGTTTCACAGAAAAATCCAAGGAATAAAGGTGATTTTCTCAAATATGTTAACATTCTTTGGAATATTGGTAAAGTTTTTAGAAATTTATGAAATTTACCTGGCAAAGTTTTTTCAAAGTTATTTCAAAATCGATGATATTAATTACATCGAGCATTAAAATTTCAAAAACATTATCCAGAAAAACTGAAGTACAAATTCAAATATATTTATACCTCATAACATTTTTAATGAAGTGATTTTATACGTTTAATTTTTAAGGATTTCTCAAGAAATTTTATGAATATTCAGTTAAAATTCACGAGAAGAGAACAACATAAATTGATCACAGAATTTGAAACTGTCTTTAAGAATTAAGACTTTTTAGTCACTTGTTTTTTTTTTAAATCCACGCATATAATATGAAGATTCTCCAATTTGTTAACATTCTTTGCAATATTGGTAAAGTTTTCAAAATTTATTAAATTTAGCTGGCAATGTTTTATGAAAGTTATTTAAAAATCGATGATATTCGTTATGTCGATCAATAAAATTTCGGAAACATTAGTTCAAATTAAAATTTTAATTAAAAAGCTTCACAGAGGAATATGAGTTATTATTCTCTCAAAAATTATCTAATGCAAATTTAGAACCTAATTTTTAAGTACATATATGAAAATTGCCTGTAGGCAACGAAAAATAATGAAATTCATGATCAGCTCATAAAAAATATGTCAAAATACATAACAAAATTGTTCATGATAGTGGATACACTGTTTATGAAAGTTTCTTTAAACATATTTTTTCAATCTAACTATTTTTTTTAATACGTGATTAGGTAGGTAATTACATTTTATAAATAATAGAAGTACATTGTAGCAAAATATAGATAATTCAACAAATGTGTATTAAAATCTAAATACTATAAAATTAAATTAAAAATCAATGGCCCAATTTCTTAGAAAATCGATTTAGTAAATATCTCATGATGATTGATATTCAAAATTCAAAATCTTTAAACGTGAAACATCAAATTTTAGCGAAATGAGAAAAAAAATTGTTGTAGAAAATTCATCAAATGCCCATAAAACATTACATACAGTGACAACAATACTCAAAATACCTATAAAAATTATGAAATAAAAATTTACAAAATTATCTTAACCAAGTCTACATTATCTACTGAATATTGTAAAAAGTAAATTGCAGCAATTGCAATTGCAATTGCAGATATTAGTTATATCGATCGGTAAAATTTCGAAAACATGATCCAGAAAAACTATAGTTCAAATTAAAATTTTAAATAAAAAATCTTCACAGAGGAATATGAGTTATTATTCACTGATTTCTCTCAAAAATTATCTAATGCAAATTTAGAACCTAATTTTTAAGTACATATATGAAAATTGCCTATAGGCAACGAAAAATAATGAAATTCATGATCAGCTCACAAAAAAATATGTCAAAATACATAACAAAATTGTTCATGATAGTGGATAGACTGTTTATGAAAGTTTCTTTAAGCATATTTTTTCAATCTAACTATTTAGATATACGTGATTAGGTAGTTAATTACATTTTATAAATAATAGAAGTATTTTTCGAGGTGGGCTCCGAAAAATTTTCATGAAAAATTAACAAATTACATTTTTAAGGAGGATTTTTTATATTCTTCAAAATAATCTAAGATACAAAATGAATTTACATGTAAACTATAAATTCAGAGGATTTATTCATCGAATTTGTACGTCATAACGTTTAAAATAAAGATATGTTATAGGATGAACTTATTTATAGCGGGCTCCGAAAAATTTTCATGAAAAATTAATAAATTACATTTTTATGGAGGATTTTTTATATTCTTTAAAATAATCTAAGATGCAACATGAATTTACATGAAAACTATAAATTCAGAGGATTTATTCATCGAATTTGTACGTCATTTAACATGAAGATATTTTATAGGATGAACTTATTTATAGGACGAATATTTGTTTGAGCATACTTTTTTCAATCTAACTAATTATATTTAATATGCAATATTATTATAGTTTATGGTACTATTTTATAATGGTACTATTTATTACGGTGGGATTTTCTAAAAATTCATGAAAATTTAGAAATTTGACGAATAATTTTTGATATTCTTCAAAATGATCTAAAATACAACTATTTTCTATAGTGATTGCATTATGAAAGTTTCTTTAAGCATACTTTTTAAATGTTACTAATTAAGTTTAATATGTATTGTAGGTAATTACATTTTATAAATAATAGATATATTTTTCACTGTGAAAAAATTTCATGAAAATTTAATAATTGACATTTTTGGAAAGCATTTTTTTTGTATTTTTTAAAATAATCTAAGATACAACATGAATTTACAAGAAAGATGTAAATTCAAGAGGACTTATTCATCGAATTTGTACGTCAGAACATTTTTAATAAAATTTTATAGGATGCACTCGACGAATTTTCGTTTGAACATACTTTTTTCAATCTTACTAATTAAATTTATTACGTAATGTTATTCTAGTTTATGGTACTATTTTATAATGGTACTATTTCTTATGGTGGGGTTTTATAAAAATTCTAGAAAATTTAGGAAACTATATTTTTGACGACTAATTTTTTGATATTCTTCCAAATGATCTAAAATGCGACTATTTTTTATGGTGATTGCATTGTGAAAGTTTCTTTAAGCATACTTTTCAGTCTAACTAATTAATTTTAATACGTAATATTACTGTTGTTTCTAGTTTGTCACGCCTCCTTCTTTCTAGTACCCTGGTCATTATCTTACTTGGTATACTTGTTAGTGTGATTCCTCTGTAAGTTTCGCATATTATTTTATCCCCTTTCTTATGTATTGGTAGAATTATTCCTTTATTCCATTCTCTTAGTGTTTCCCCGCTGCTTATTATGTCATTTATTAGTTTCGTTATTTGTGTTATTCCCTTTTCTCACATGTGTTTTATCATTTCCTGAGTTATATCGTCGGCTCTTGGTGCTTTCCCGTTTTTTTGTTTTTTATTGCTTCTTGTACTGCTTCTTTTTTAATTTGTTCAATTTTTGCCTTTCTTGCGACTTTTCCTCCCATTCTTGTGTTACGTTATCTTCTTCATCCTGTTCAGTTAATTTTTTGAAATAATGTCTCCATCTTTCCATTATCTTTTCTTAATTCGTCATATTTATTCTCATTAAAATATGAATTTTTAATTTAGTACGTTGTGGTATTCGTCTTCTGTTACGTTTGGTGGTTCCTCATTGTCTTTGCGTTCGTTCAAATGTCTGTCGGACCAGTCTTTCACGTGGGGGCTGAAGCTGTTGTGGAAATATGGAAAAATGTGGAAAGCAAAATAAACAATTAAGGATGGCTTTAGCCGCCCCTACGAAGTGCCGCCCTGTGTGAATCGCTCCATCTGCACCTATATTAAACTGGCTCTTGCTATGGCTAATTATTGATGTTATAAAATTATAGTAATTATAACTAGGATTATGTGTAGTAGTGAGTGTCCCTTCGGCCTTGCGTCATCCACTCTTTTCAACCGTCTACCAATTAAACCGGGATTAACCAGGGATTATCCAGTGCTTTGAGGGCACGCGACTATTATTAAAACCCGTATGCTTTTAATTATCCCAAACGAACCGCACGCATTTCCGCGATTTCACTCCTCTCTCTAGCTCTCGATTACAGCTGAAAAATGTTTTCTGAAACAATGTACAATGTAAAAGCAATAACATGCATCTAAAATACATCCACAAAACAATTGCCCGCGACCGCATGGAACATTTAAACTCCAATAATAAATCCAGCGACGTCCTGACAGGGAATAACCATTCCTGCGGTTTCGTAATAATTTTAATGCTACGTGACTTCAGGTGAGCCTTAAAAAATTACGTGCCCAAGACGCGAAACAATACACCGATTGCTTTAAACAAAGAACATCCAGTGGACCGTGAACGGATCATTAATGTCGGCTAGTCGATAGCCCCTCGCTTTCCACGGATTAAAAAAAAGCGATCGCATGATGCATCAAGTTTCCGTGGAAAAAAATAATCATGTGAATGCTGGAGTCAAAATAACGAAAAAAAAATCAACTACATTATCGGACACGGGGGATTAATCTACCCCTTCACTGGCATTTTTGTTATGTTAAACGGAGACACAGGGCTGGCACACTCCCTAAACACCACGTGTATCCTAAAAAACACTGATAACAGTGGAAAACAGCACCCGCTTGATTGATGATCGCCGAGGGGGAGGAGACACCATGAAATTGCAGTTCTGGATTGTATGGGACGCATTGGTAATTCGACATGAAATGAGATGTGTACGTTTTCTAATGGTTATTGCAAGAGAAATTAAGTTGATATGTAGGGGTGGTCCCACCTGCCATCCATTTGATGTAGAATTTATAAATACATCACGTTCAAACTTGTACCAATATTCTAAGAAACGCAATATAATTTCAAATTTAGATATTTTGGCTTATTATTCATTTTCGGAAAGATGATATCTCTTTAGTCATTCTATTTTCCAACAAGAAAATTCAAAGTCAAATATTCAAAGTTTAAAGAAAATCCTTTAGTGATTCTATTTTCCAACAAGAGATGGCGCTCACACGCTTCTCTCATGCTTGTCCGGTTATTTGTATTTTTCGGATTCTAACTATATTTCAACGTATTACAAAATTTACAGTTTTTTTTTACACTCTATAATCTATAGAATCGACCACAAAACTTTGGCATTCCCTCATTTAATGTTAATTGTTTTGTGATCTTGCATTTATGAATTATAGTAAGTCAAGTGCAAGCGTGATTTTCGTAGTTTATGGACAATACTTGAAATTGATTTAATTAGAAATTAGAAGTGAAGGTTTTTATAATTTGATGTTCATCTTTAAAAAAAAAGTAAAAATTTAAAACCTAAACCTGAAGTCTAAATTTCACCAAAAATACATGTTCCAAATATTAATCTTTTTTCATCATCCCTTTACCGACTTTATTATATTGAAAAAAAAATACACATACGCACACACATGGTTCTCAGATGCTTTATTCGTTTCCAATCAATGCATACGTATGCCCTCCACTTGCAGAACAATTAATAGGCGATTAGCCCTTATTACGTTCCTCGTAGGTACACACATGCGTTCGCCCTTTTCGAGTTGTTGATATCTGTCATTATCGAACCCCATAACTATTTATTTATATAGCAAATTAGCCGGACCGAGCCGGTGAACGGTGTGTGGGAGGAACGGCACAATGGGGCCTGACTAATTCTTATTGAGGGATTGATTGGTATTGTGCGATTCGGAAATTTGACTCTACAATGCCTCCGTGCAAACAATCAACAAATCACCCCCGAAATTATAGAGAGGAGCGTAGCATGAATATTCAGATGTTGAGAATTATATCATAATAATAATAATAATAATAGTATTATAATAATAACAACAATTATATTACACCAGAGCTAACAGCACAATTACAGATCAAAAAGGTCACATTAAATAACACCGTACAAGAAACAAAATAATAATAAAATTCCTCGCAAGGCACAGAGTGTTTCTTATAGCCATCTGATGCCCATAGGTCTGCCATCGTATTCTAACTTGAGACTTGTAGAATCTAGGCTTCTAGAATATCCTAAGAATTTGGGTTGGTATGATTTAAATCATGATTTAAATCATGATCAGTTTAATCAAGTTATTTTTTTTAAATAAATCATTGATTTAAATCAAAACTTATGTTTTTCCAATTAATCATTGTTTTTGCAGTGTTTGTACATTCCAATAGGTGTATAATTAAAAATATAATGTAACTATAGAGTTAGGATGCTTTAAAATAGATAATTGGAACTTAGTAAAATTATTGTGCATTCCTATAGGTGTACAATAAAAATATATAATGTACCTATAGAGTTCGGATGCTTTAAAATAGATAATTGGAAGTAAGTAAAATTATTTTCTTCAATTTTTGGTCCACGCATAGTACAGATCCACTGTTTTTTTTTCTTTAACCAACAATTCTTGTTCAAATTTAAGAATTTATTAAAAAATAAATATATGATTTGAAGCGTGATGTAAATCAATTGATTTAAATCACATCTAAACTGGCAAAAAATGATCAGAAATATCAAAAAATCTTTGTTTTTAAATCATGATTTATTACAACCCTGCTAAGACTACACATGTTCCTCTGTTTCTTTTCCTCCTTCTTGAAGCATTAACACAGATTTTCAATAATTATATATTTTTTCAAAAATACACAACATTTCATAAAAAAATGTATTCAAATTTAATACTCAATTCAATTCTACTCTTACCTGTACAATTCAAAAATGATTTTTTTATATGTAAAACGCACTAAAATAATTACATATTGGATGAAAATTCCTTATAAAATGGACAAAATGGAAACTACAAAATAAATCGTATAACTTGTCTAAAATTGGATAAATACACACAATTGAATTTAAAACTAAACTAAAAAAAATGTGTACCTAGTACCAATTGAATGAAAATTGTTACACTATAATAACACAATATAAATAAAATTACAAAAACACTCCATACCACAAATATCATTATATACAGGGTGTCCAAGATACTCTTACCTATACACTTCAAAAATATTTTTTTAATGTGAAATACGCACTAAAATAATGACATATTGGATGAATATTCCTTATAAAATGAACAAAATGGAAACTGCAAAATATATCGTATTACTTGCCTAAAATTAGATAAATTCACACAATTGAATTTAAAACTAAACTAAAAAAAATGAGTACCTAGTACCAATTGAATGAAAATTGTTACACTATAATAACACAATATAAATAAAATTCCAAAAACACTCCATACCACAAATATCATTATATACGGGGTGTCCAAGATAAGGAACAACAGCATAGAAATCTCGGAAACCGTAAAAGTTACAAACGCATGGTCAGTTATATTCTGTTGAGAAAATCATAAATTTCCGCTGACTTCCGAAGATTTGCGACAAATTCCGTAATCTTGCGATTTCAGAGTTATTTCAGAACTTAGTTTTCAACTTTTTTTATATAATTTAACCGCCTTTGTAACTGGTATGGTATCCGAAATCCCCATGCGTTGATCCTTATCTTGGGCACCCTGTATAATTGGATATGATTGGATTAAACTTTCTCAAAATACACCAAATTTCATAAAATGTAACTCTATATAATTCAAAACTCTAATAAATTCTACAAATAATGCAACACAGTCAAAATTGAGTCAAAATTAATTAAAAAATAAAATATCAAAATAAAACAAAAATTCATGAAAAATTCCAAATCTATTTAATTAAATCAAAATAAGTTGACAAAATTGGATAAGAAACGCCAAAAGTCTTCTAAAAAGTGGAAACAGATATATTTAAGAAACCAGTACACATAATAGTAATATCATAATATATTGTATATGTAATATTGTAATATAATATTTTTTTTAATTCTCATTGCTGTACAGATACATATGTGATAGGATAAGAATTATTTACATATAATTTAAAAAAATAAAAATACAAAAAATACATACAGAACTAAATTAGTGATAGTGATAGTGCTATTGTTAATATTATTAAAACAATAGTAAAGGGATATTTTTGTGTACCTGCGTATAAATATATCATTATTCTTATCATTTACGAAACCAGTACTCCACTACAAGAAATTGTAAATGGAAAAACTCTCAAGAATTCTATAATTACCAATATTCGATAAAAAATTATATTAATGTGTGTGTTCTATTATATTAATATAAAAATTCTAATTAATATTAATATGTGAGTACTTTTGAAGTTTTCATACCTATTTATAAAATATTAATTATGTTGTGCTATTTAAGGTTAGTGCATTTTATTTAGTGTTTAGTTTTCATTATATTTAATATATTCATGGAAATTCAACCATTTCTCAATTTTCATTCCATTCCATTTTCATCATGTATTCAACATGTAGAAAACTGGCCATACACATAATTCCAAAATTTCAATGATTTTATCAACTTGACATTGGTTCAAACCAATATTTCGATTATTACTGTTTTTATCATACACTCGACGTTTAATAGAATACATTATACCAAAATTTCAATGATTATATCAACATGTTATTGCTTCAAACGAAAATTTCGATTCTTACTATTTTTATTATGCAGTCATCGTTTAAAAGAATACATTATATCACAATTTCGATGATTTGTATCAAAATATGAGTTATTTTTACCGAAAAATTTCCGGTAAATTTCGATTTTTACTGTTTTTATCGTGCATTCCACGTTTAATAGAACACATATACCAAAATTTCAATGATTATATCAACATGTCATTGGTTGAAACCAAAATTTCGATTATTACTGTTTTTATTATGAAGTCAATGTTTAAAATAGTCATTATATCAATATTTCAATGATTTCTATTAAAATGTGAGTTAGTGTTACCGAAATTTCGATTATTACTGTTTTCATTATGCAGTCAACATTTAAAAGAATACATTATATCAAAATTTCAATGATGTGTATCAAAATGGGAGTTATTTTTACCGAAAAATTTCCGGTAAATTTCGATTTTTACTGTTTTTATCATGCATTCGACGTTTAATAGAACACATATACCAAAATTTCAATGATTATATCAACATGTCATTGCCTCTAGCAAAAATTTCTATTATTACTGTTTTTATTATGCACCTAAGGTTTAAAAGAATACATTATCTCAAAATTTCAATGATTTCTGTCTAAAAGTGAGTTTTATCACAACTTTATTTTTATCCATCAAAATTATAATTATTCTGTAAGGTATTCAACGATTGCACTCAAATATTCAAGGATTTCTGTAAAATGTTCAGTTATTCTGTCGAAATTTCAATTGTTTCTGTCAAAGTAATTATTCTTCCGTCAAAATTTGAATGTTTACTATCAAAAATCAGTAGCAAATTTTCAATTTTAGGTGCGTACTAAATCTGTAGGTATTCATCATTTGTTTGTCGATCGAAAATCGATTATTTTCATCAAAATTTTCGTCATGTATTGAACGTTTAGAAGAATACAAGAATACTCATATACCTACATTATTATGTATAAAAATTTCAATGATTTTTATCATTTCTGTCAGTTTTAGCGAAATTTCAATTATTTCTGTCAAAATTTCAGTTATTCTATTACATTTTTCAGGTTTACTGCTAAATATTCAATAATTGTTGTAAAATGCTTAATTATTCCAAGAAATATCAATTATTTCCATCAAAATTACAATACTTTTTGTAGATGACATTTACTTTAATGAAAATTTTGATTAATGATGATAAAATATTAGCTATTATCAGGTTGGTGTGATTTAAATCAATTGACTAAATCAAATCACAAACTTAAATCACATCTAAATAGGCAAAAACCGATCACAAATATAAAAAAAATCATTGTTAGATTTATTTCAACTCTGGTTATTACTATTTAATTTTTTTTGAATATTCAATGATTGCTGTTAAATTTACAATTATTTAACTCCAATGAGCACTATACAAATTTCAATAATTGCTGTGAATTGTTTAATTATTCTGACAAGGTTCAATTATTTCCATCAAAATTGTATTCCTTTTTGTATATGGCATTTAGTTTAGTTTAATGAAAATTTTGATTGATGGTGATGATAAAATATTAGTTATTATCACGGTTGGAGTGATTTAAATCATGATTTCAATCAAATGATTTTTTTAAAAATAAATCATGGTTTCAATCAAATGATTTTTTTTAAATAAATTTAAATCATTATTTAAATCAAAATTATTTTTTCTGTAATTAATCATTGTTTTTACACTGTTTGTGCACTGTAGAAATTTCTATCATTTTGTAAAAAAATCAATTATCTTTTAAACGATGAGGTGGAGCTTATGAAAGTTTTGTAGAAAATAAAATACGGAACACCTTATTCACAAAAACACCATTTATTTAATGAATGCACTGAAAATTTGGTCTCAATGCAGCCATCTTCAGTAGCATTACAGTACTGATGGGAACAATTTTGTGCATCTTCTTAAATATGTGTCCTAAAATTTCACACAATAGTTATTTAACAATGTACAGTCACGGACTCTAAGAATGACGCGTTATTCCGTTCGAGCACCTTGTTATCTTTGTCTGGTCCCTCACGGTAGGGGTATGGTGGACAAGGATAGAATACTGCTTGCACGGATGGGCGCGTCATTCTAAGAGTCCTAGTGACTATAGATCACCCTAGCACAAAAAGAAAAAAGAAATTTCAATACTTTTTACAAATATTTCAAATATTTACAGTGTGTTTCATTTGAAATGGAAGGACTGTAGGATATGGGATTGTATGAATTAATTCCACTAATGGGTTACTTAGGTGGATTATCGTTTATCTTTTAAATTATTTTGTAAACATTTCAATTATGTCGGTTGAAATTTCAATGCCTTTGCAAAGATTCAGGTATCTGCTCGTATGTGAAACTTTCAATTATTTTGTAAAAATTTCAATTATTTTTGTAGAAATTACAATAAGCGCTAGTGCCCATAGATCACCCTAGCACAAAAAGAAAAAAGAATTTTCAACAAATATTTACAGTGTGTTTCATTTGAAATGGAAGGACTTTAGGACATGGCATTGTATGAATTAATTCCAGTAATGGGTTACTTAGGTGGGTTATGGATTATAGGTTATCTTTTAAATTATTTTGTAAAAATTTCAATACCTTTGCAAAGATTTCAGGTATCTACTCGTATGTGAAACTTTTAATTATTTTGTAAAAATTTCAATTTTCTCTGTAGAAATTACAATAAGCGCTAGTGCCCATAGATCACCCTAACACAAAAAGATAAAATTTCAAATATCTACAGTGTGTTTCATTTGAAATGGTAACACCTCAGTAACAATTATCTCTGAAAAATTACAATAAGCGCTAGTGCCTATAGATCACCCTAACACAAAAATATAAGAAAAATTTCTACACTTTTTGCAAATATTTCAAATATCTACAGTGTGTTTCACTTGAAATGGTAACACCTCAGTAACAATTATCTCTGTAGATATTACAATAAGCGATAGTGCCCATAGATCACCCTAACACAAAAAGGTAAGAAAAATTTCTATACTTTTTGCAAATATTGAAATGGTAACACCTCAGTAACAATTATCTCTGTAGAAATTACAATAAGCGCTAGTGCCCATAGATCACCCTAACACAAAAAGATTTAAAAAAATTCTACACTTTTTGCAAAGATTTCAAATATCTACAATGTATTTCATTTGAAATTGTAACACCTCAGCAACAATTATCTCTGTAGAAATTACAATAAGCGCTAGGGCCCATAGATCACCCTAACACAAAACTATAAGAAAAATGTCTACACTCTTTGCAAATATTTCAAATATCTACAGTGTGTTTCATTTGAAATGGTAACACGTCAGTAACAATTATCTCTGTAGAAATTACAATAAGCGCTAGTGCCCATAGATCACCGTATCACAAAAAGATAAGAAAAATTTCTACACTTTTTGCAAAGATTTCAAATATCTACAGTGTGTTTCACTTGAAATGGTAACACCTCAGTAATAATTATCTCTGTAAAAATTACCCAAAAATAAGCGCTAGTGCCCATAGATCACCCTAACACAAAAAAATATCTACACTTTTTGCCAAGATTTCAAATATCTACACTGTGTTTCATGTGAAATAGTAACACCTCAGTAACAATTATCTCTGTAGAAAATACAATAAACGCTAGTGACCATAGATCACCCTAGCACAAAAATAAATAGGAAGTTTCAACACTTTTTGCAAAGATTTCAAATATCTACAGTGTGTTTCATTTGAAATGGTAACACCTCAGTAACGATTATCTCTGTAGAAATTATAATAAGCGCTAGTGCCCATAGATCACCTTAACACAAAAAGATAAGAAAAATTTCTACACATTTTGCAAAGATTTCAAATATCTACAGTGTGTTTTACTTGAAATGGTAACACCTCAGTAACTTTTTTTATTTTTCGGTGGATTTTAAAACACTTTTCGATATTTGAAGCTTGTGAAGTTTTGTTGAATGGGTAAACTACATTTTAGCCTTAGTAAATAACTAGCCTACTGTGATAAAAAATTTACGCAAAAAATTGAAAAACATACCTACCTTTCTTCTCGATGTGTCTTGACCGATTCGATCGTTGACAATGATGCTGGCTATTAAATTGACAATCTTCACTATATCAACTGCTGCTCGAAACTGTTGGGTTGTTGTTTTGCCATACCATCTTATTATGTTCTTTAACCACGTTGGTTAAGAGTAGTTCTTCTTCCTACACTTCTCTTTCCCATTTTCTTCCCTTGTATAATAAGATGAAGTCCCATGTCTCCCCTACTAGGGGAGACGAAAAGTTACGAAAAGTTGTTCGGAGTTACCTCAATACCCCAAATACCAAGTTTGGTGATGATGGTAAAAATTGCCCACGCTTTGGTCGATGATCACGATGTGTCGACGCACTAAATTACACAAAACAGCTATAGGTAGGTATACATTCTGTTATAAGACACCATGTTTTCTAAACCCAGATTACCTTCATTATCCGGGCGAAGAAGTAGTGCACCTACACGTCTCGCATTACGCCCTTTCATGTGCGCGCAACAAAAAGTTAAACCAATTCAGCATCGCTGCTGAAAGGCTGGGAGGAATCAGACACCCATTATATCGCCGAATTAATCCAGGAAATATTACAGGAACCATTATGCCGAGATTACTGCGTGTTTGAAAACATGTCGTGAACAGGATAATGGAGGTTCCTCGCCCAGAGGCGTACGGACCGTCCTGAAAATTACACCGTTTCAGCATGCGAAAGCGCCTAATTACCGTCATCATGCGTGAAACGTTTTTTTAAATCAGGCCCGTGCTGCAGGGACAATGGCTGCTGAAATTTCACGCCGGATCCTGCACGGAGGGCCAACTCCTCAAATTCGACAGTTAATAAATGGTGAACCGTGGGCTTGTCCTAACAAGATTTACGTTTGCGTTGCAACCGAGTTACAACCTAATTAAACACGGCGTGATTTTTCCGAGACATTTAACACGGACAATCGCACAAAAGGGTTGCTGCCTTTTTGCCCGGAATGGAAGAGTTTAAAATCGCTCGAGCAGAAGGAAGCGCATTCGAGTGGATACGCAGCAATATTTTTTTTACAACACTGAAACTAATCGCGGCAACTGTTTGCCCAACGGAAAGCGGCCGCCTTTTAAGATCTGTGCGAAAATTGGATTGCAATGCGAAATCTTGATTGCAAAGTGAAATTGCAAAACATTGAAACCTTTCTACGGCAAATCCATTATCTTTATTAAAGCAATGGCGCTTTCCCCCAGCAATGAATTATATCAACTTTTGTTGTGCTCTTTGTTGGGATTTATTGTAGTCGCCGTTGACAAACGCATCTATTTCCGGAATTTTAGCTAATGGCCTGTAATGGTTAGTGTAAATAAAAGTTAAGATGTTTTGACACTTTTCCCTTGGGACACATGTCAAATATAAATCTCACACTAATGGTTTATCCTGAGCGGATGTTGATAATTCATTAACATATTATCATCGCCTTCCGATGGCGATAAAACAAATAGGTGGACCGCTTCCTTATCGAGCACGTACGATGCAGAGAATTAAGCTCTGATCTATTACAGGCCGTTCCTGAAAAACAGGTGTACACTTACTGAAGATCACGTTGCGGAACGTACTGCAAAAAACGGGCACAATGTATGAGTACGGTTTAAAGATTGCAAAGTAAACAGATACGTTACCATTATCCTAGCGGCGGCTATCTAAAATCTTAACAGCACAATTCTGCAATACACATTACAATAAATCATTGAACGAAATGGTGCTAAAATAATTTAGTAATGTCCCGCACATGCCCGCAATTTCACAGATTTAGGGAAAGGGTGCGAGAAAGGCACAATTGTATTCCACAGAGACAGTTTTATTTCGTAAAGGGTTTGATTGTATTACATCAGCGTGCGTAATCGCGCACAACTGTGGATAACATTTCGGAACTGATTTTTTATATTAAGATATGTTCTATGATTAACACAACAATGGACAAATGCGTGTAAATTACGGAAATAAATCAGCACACAGTATACATATACAGACTAGATAAAGTAATATCACATTGATTCATTTTAATTTAATACTATCTGAGGATTAGATACTAATTGTGGTGTCCGTGATTTATGTCATTCTTCTTTCGCCCCTGCAAATGAAAAGAGCAGTGAGTTTGCGATTTCTGAAAGAAATTCAAGCGCCGGGTGAAATTTCAAGTGTCAATTTGTGTTTGTATTTACGCTATTGTCGGCCCTGGCCGTCCCAAAGAGCCAAAGACGGGCATCAAGCATTCTCGACAACTTTTAAACATATCAATTTCACCGGGGCTGTCACACAAGCGAATAGACAGGGGGGTTTGTAGGGGTGCGTGAGGGAGAGTGTTCGCCTGTGCGAGTGTAGGGTCTCCTAAAAAAGTGCCATTTTTCTATTATGAACGTGTCACTACTTAGCGACAATGTACAGTAGCGATTGTAAAGAGCTGTTTTCTAAAAGGGCCCGTAGTGATTCTACCTGGACCTTTATACACGGCTGCCTTTATACTACTGATATCCAACAAGCTTAGTATGTTTTTTACAATGATGAATTGTAAAGCAGCCCAAGGGACACAGTCACAGATCTGAAATTCGTTTCGGCCCTTACTTTCGTTAATTATATGTTTTAATTCATTTACCGTTTTATTATGTCATCACCAAATTGAATCATTTAAATTTTGCCCGATTTACTAATTCAAAATACCAAAAATCGAAATAAATTTGTATAAGTATCGGTAAATCAAGCAATACTTAATTCAAAATCAAATAATTCCTGCACTAGATTCTTTATAATCACATATTATATTTTACATTTACGCCTATTTTAACCCTAAATTTGACCAAACTGCAAAAATATAGATCAATATACCAAAGATGACTACAGTTTACGTTAAACTGTGTAGCAATCTACTTCATAAGGTTTGAATTTTTACTCTAAAAAATCTCTATCCCTACAAATTGGATAGTGCCAGTAATTAAATATATATTATGAGACCCTTAAGTACCCAAAAGTATCACATTGAAGACTATACCAAAATTATAATAGAATAAAAATAACTTTCATGACATTTATTCTTTATCATTTTCATGTATCATTCATTCTTTATCATTTAGTTTTTCATAACTAGGATTACCCAGGATTGTACGACGTTCGTACAATATTTCTTGTAATTTTTATTTTTACGATTTTCTATGGCATAAACCAATATTTGTTCTCATTTTAACAAAATTAAACTTTATTCGAATATTCATTTACAATTCTGTAATAATTTTAGAATATTTCTCATATGAAGGTTAATTATTTCAATAATTTATGTAAAAAAATGTGTACGTCCTTAATCTTGATTCATGATATCAAGATTAAGGACCTACAAATTTTTTAACATAAGTTATTGAAATTCCTTTACAGGTTAAAATAACCTGACAGGTACACAAATTGGGAATTACATTCTGTTGCACTGTACTGATGAGACCCATCAGGCCGAAACCGGTCTACAGTTGTCCCTGGAAGTGGTATCTAATTTGTGCATGACACTTTTCATTAATATATTCGAAGAGTCGTAACCAACAGGGTGCAATTAAAAATAAAGAACATTCTACAAGTAACAATGAACAAGTAACTAAAATTGTAACAATAAGTACCTATCTAAAATAAGAGTTTGCCCTAAGTAACGCTGTGTCAGTGCCATTGACACTGACAGAGTCATTGCGAATGTCGGTGTCAATGTCAGTATCGGTGTAAACATGTGACAGTCTGCCTGTCCTTTATCTAAATGAAATTTTACAGTTAAGGCTAAAAATATATCAATATTTGATAGTTGTAGGTAAAAATGTGACGATTTATGACAGTTAAAGTTGAAAACTTTACGTTTATTAACAGGTGCAGTTAAAAATTTGACATCACTAAACGGGAATGGAAGAAATACATACGTAATACATATCTATCCATTTTTGTTAGTTGCAGTTGAAAATTTGACACAATTGCACTTTTTGACAGGTTCACTGGAAGATATGCAGAAATGGTTAAATATTTGAGCCGTTTGCAGTAGAAAGTTTGCAAATGCAGTTGAAAATTTATGAATTTTAGACATTTATAAATTAAAAAAATACGATTTTTGATAGTAAAAGTTGCAAATTTGACATTAATAAACAGGTGCAGTTACTAATTTGACTCCACGAAACGGGAATGGCAGAAATACATACATAACACAGGTCTATCCATGTTTGACATTTGCAGTTGAAAATTTGGCATTCTTTGATAGTTGCAATATAAAATTTGTCACTTTTTGAGAGATGTAGCATAAAATTTGACAGAGTTTGGCGGTTTAGTAGAAAATCTAACACTTTTTAATAGGTGCAGTTGAAAATATACAGATGCCGTTAAACATTTAACAGTCATTGCCATTTGCTGTAGAAAGTTTGCAGATACAGTTAAAAATTTATGGATTTTTGATATTTATAGATGAAAATTTGACGATTTTGGACAGTTAAAGTTGCAAATTTGACATTTATTAAGAGGTTCTAGTTAAAAAATTGTCGCCACTAATCGGGAATGACAGAAATACATATATAACACAGATCTATCATTTTTTGACAGCTGCAGTTGAAAATTTGGCAGGTTTTAATAGTTGCAATAGAAAATTGACACTTTTTGAGAGTTGTAGTATAAAATTTGACAGAGTTGAGCATTCGTGTTGAAATATTGCCACTTCTTGAGAGTTGTAGTTGAAAAAATGCAGAAACGGTTAAATATTTGACAGTTATTGTCCTTTGCTGTAGAAAGTTTGCAGATACAGTTAAAAATGTATGCATTTTTTAGAGTTATGGAAGAAAATTTGACGATTTTTGACAGTGAAAGTTTAATATATTACGTGTATTAACACGAGCAGTTAAAAGTTTGATGCCACTAAACGGGAATGGCCGAAATACATATATAACACAGATCTATCTATTTTTGACACATGCATTTAAAATTTTATCAGTTTTTGACATTTGTAGATGAAAATTTGATGATTTTTGACAGTTACAGTTGAACATTTTACGTATATTAACAGGTGCTGTTAAAAGTTTGACTCCACTAAAAGGGAATTGCAGAAAAAACACATATATAAAATAGATCTATCCACAGTTGCAGTTAAAAATTAGCAGGTTTTTGATAGTTGCAATTGAAAATATTACACTTTTAAGAGTTGTAGTATAAAATTTGACAGAGTTTGGCAGTTGGAGTTGAAAATTTGACTTTTTGACAGGTGCATTTGAAGATATTTAGAAACGGTTAACCATTTTGACTGTTATTGCCATTTGCAGTAGAAATTTTGCAGATACAGTTAGGAATGTATGATTTGACATTTATATGAGAAAATTTGACTGAGTTTGATATCATTGAAAATTTTGCCCTTTTTGAGTATAAAATTGAGTGTACAATAAAAGTAGTATAAAACTTGCCAGAGTTTGGCCGTTGGAGTTGAAAATTAGACAGTTGTAATTGAAAATTTGACCATTTCGACAGTTCAAGTTGAAAATTTGACGGTTTTAACAGGTGCAGTTAAAAATTTGACACCACTAAAGTGGAATGGCAGAAATACATACATAACACAGATCTAACCATTTTTGACAGTTGCAGTTGAAAATTAGGCACATTTTGATAGTTCTAATTGAAAATTTTACACTTTTTGAAAGTTGTAGTATAAAATTTGACAGAGTTTGGCTGGTGCAGTTGAAAATCTGCAGATTCAGTTAAACATTTGACAGTTATTGCCATTTGCTGCAGAAAGTTTTTTGAGAGTTATACAGTTAGAGTTGAAAATTTGACAGTTTGTGACGGTGCAGTTAAAAATTTGACACCACTAAAGGGGAATGGGAAGGAAAAACTTTGCAGATTTTGATAGTTTCAATTGAAAATGTGACACTTTCTGAGAGTTTGACAGTTAGAGTTAAAAACTCGACACTTTTTGACAGGTGCAGTTGAAAATTTGATACTTTTTGAGAGCTTGTGCAGTAATAGTATATTGTTTTATTAGGAGTAGAAGTGACACTTTTTGTGGCGAGTCTGTAGGTATTGGCTGCCGAGCGGAGCGAGGCAGGCAACTACAGACGAGCCACAAAAAGTTACTTCTACTCCGAATAAAACATGTAATTTTTTCTTCAAACGTCGAAAATAGTTAAAAAGATAATGGAATTAATATTTTTAATTGTCCGAATACGTATAGTTTTAATTCCCAAAGAAGCATGCTATGCAGAGCGTTGCTATGGTTTTGTTTAATTCATTATTTGACATTAAAGTGTATAAAATGGACGAAGACATGTTTCAATGTACACCGCCAGATATTTTAGAATCGGCAAGGGCTGCAACAGAGAAATTATTGCCCACTAAGTCCAGTACCATCTATGAAGTGGCCTACAAAAAATTTATTAAGTGGTGCGCCGAGAAAAATGTAAGCAATTATAGTGAAAATGTTATACTCGCATATTTTTCGGAAATGGCTAAGAAGAAAGTAAAAAGTTCCACTATGTGGTCTCAGTATTCCATGGTAAAATCGTTATTAAATATTAGAAATGGTGTAGATATTACCAAATATTTAAAACTACGTGCATATTTAAAAAAACAAAATGAGGGTTATACACCCAAAAAGGCAAGAGTGCTGACAAAGGAACAGTTCGACAAGTTCTTATCCGATGCTCCTAACTAGAAATACTTGGCGACAAAGGTGAGTTCTTAGAATAATAAACAAATACAAAATTAGACCCTAAATCGTATTTTCAGATTATTTTGATATTTGGCATATCAGGGGCATGCCGTTGCGATGAACTCGTAAAAATGAACACGACAGATATTCAAGACTTGGGATCTTAGCTACACGTAAAAATACCAGATAGTAAGACATCAAAAGTAGAAAATATCTGTGGTAGCAGCAAAATGGTTGGCGACAGCGGTGCTGTAAGTGCTGCTGTTGCTGCCAGCGCAATCAGTTTTCAAGGGGCTAAAATATCAAATTGTACCTTTAATTTACATTTTAACAATAAATAAATATGTGTTTTGTTTGAATTTTTTGTTTTGTTCATCATGTATGCGCACCATATGTATGTGCAATATTAAACCCGCCCTCGTAGGGCGTTCTTATTACAAATTATCCAATCATGTTGTCAAATTTACTTTTACTGCCTAGTCAGTAAAAGTGAAACTTTTACTGACTAGGAGACGAAGTAAAACTTTAAGATTGTGAATCGAGTCACTAAAGGTGTCACTTTTATGACGTTTGAAGAAAAAATTAGATTATATCAAAATATACTAATAATAATATGGAAGTAATAGAAAAATATTTAAAAAAATGGTTTTTTGGATGTCTCTAGAATGTGCAATCAAAATATCGAAAAGTATCAGAACGCATTATGAAACTAAAAAAAGTGAAAAACCAGAAAATGTTATTGAAATTGCTGTAAACTAAATAATAGTATCAAAATATTCAAATACATACAGCAAAAACTTTCAGTTGATTCATGTTCACATATTGAACTTATTAATTGCAGAAAAAATGGTGTCCTCTTTGAATTGATAATAATAATAATAATATATTTATTATATATATATATATAAATATATATATATATATATATATATATATATATATATATATATATATATATATATATATATATATATATATATATACTATATATAGCAGACTTGCTAAAGAAGTATTACAGAGTCAGTATTGCAGATAATTGGGTGAATGGACAAAATTGATGGAACTTATTCATGTATTTTTTATGAGGAAGCATGTAAATGCCATCACGTAATTAAATGCGTAAATGTTTTTATTTTATTTTTGAGTTAAATAAAATTTAAAAGGCTGAAAGGTTTAGGCTGATGGTTATTTGATGAAGTTCAGGATGAAACAAAACAAAATATATACATTTGTATACTCTGTGTAAGACTTTTCAAAAAATTATATTAAGTTTAAGTTTATGAAAAACCATCTTCAGAGGTTAGATATCTATCAAATTTCAAATAACATTTGAAATAAGTTCAGGATATATAAACATTAAATACATATGCCTCTGAAGATGATTTTTCATAACCGAAACTAGTCGGGCGATAAAAGTAGTACTGGTAAGTTACTTATTAAAACAACCTTAAATAAATTATATGTGTACATATTTTTATTAAATTCTTTAGAATTTTCTTTAATATTCAAAAATATTGTATAGAATAAATTGTGAGAATTCTTATATCGCTTCCTGGATGTACTCATCTATTCTATCCACCTCTAGTGGTAATTTTGGTACAGATTTTCTTATGAATTCAATCCATTTCTCGTTGAAATTTGAGGTTTCTTAATAATAATCGAATGTTGGCACAAATTTTAGTTTCATATTCTCTCGCACTTATCGCTTATCAAATTGTATATTGTAAACGATTCGTATCATTATCAGTATTTAGAAAAAAAGTAGGCAGGCAGAACAAACCAGTTTGAGGGAATATTATGAACAATATGAATCTATGGATATTCTTCATTCATAGATTAGTTACTCACTTACTAAATAATTTTGGTGACATCAATAATCTATAGATTGTGGCAATGTATTTGACTTATGAAGAGTGTTTAGGCAAAACATTAATAAATTATTATTAATATGGGTTATTATGACGGGATTGGAAACATTATGAACAATATCAATTATTTGAATTTTGAATAATTATGAATTATGGGTTATTCTGATAGGATTGGAAATGTAAAATTTCTGTAGTAAACTTTTTTCAATTAGTTTAGCCTTTCATTCAAAAAAATATTAAACAATGTACACATACATTTAGTACAAGAAATTTGGTTACAATAGCAATTTTATATAGCAATATCAAAATGTTTATACTAGATTTATGTGAGCATTACCTTGTCAAATGTGAAAAAAAAAATTATAATCTCACTCTTTAAATAATTGGTTGGATTAGACCAGTGCCATGTGACATAAATGACGTGATCACATGGTGTGATATGTGACATAAAAACATGTGTCCATAATTTTCTCTGCCTGTGCAACATTTTCGAGAGAGTTTTGTTTGGAAAGATGTGATAGAATAGACGAGAGATGTCGTATTTCATACTTGCGATCTCTGCATAAATCTAGTACAAGAAATTTGGTTACAATAGCAATTTTATATAGCAATGTCATAATGTTTATACTAGATTTATGTGAGCATGACTGTACCTTGTCAAATGTCAAATAAAAAAATATTATCTCACTCTTTAAATAATTGGTTGGATTAGACCAGTGCCATGTGACATGAATGATGTGATCACATGATGTGCTATGTGATATAAAAACATGTGTCCATAATTTTCTCTACCATTTACCAACATTTTCATAACAGTTTTGTTTGGAAATATGTGATAGAATAGATGAGAGATGTCGCATTTCATACTTGCCAAGTAAACAAACAGGTTATTTCCTTTGTGATAAACGAAGCAAGAGAGGAAATGGCAACTGATAAGTTTATTATTTTACAATAAACATCAGCAGTTTGCGCCGAAAGTTTCGTATAGGCGATGACGAAGACACAAGCAAAACTTGTGTTTTCGGCTTTGGTGATTGAAAATGGTATTAGGATTTGTCAATGCCTCTGTCAACTGCTGATTCAATTCGATATCAATCACCACCCACTGCCACTGAGGCCCAGTTGTACGATCATGGATCATCCTTGACTGAGGTTCAGTTACCTAGGATACGATTGTTAATACAATGGTAGCCTTAGGCCCAGTTGTACGATCGTGCTTCATCATTGACCATGGTTCAGTTACCTAGGATACCATTGTGTTAACAATTGTCTCCTAGGTAACTGATCCATGGTCAAGGATGATCCAACATCGTACAACTGGGCCTTAGAAACTGAACCACGATCAATGATAATCCACGATCGTACAACTGGCCCTGATGGGTACACGTTTAGATTCAGTTGTACGATTGAGGATCATCCTTGACCATGGTTCAATTACCTAGGATACAATTGTTATTACAATGGTATCCTAGGCAAGTGAACTACGATGAAAGGTAATTTGAGATAGTAGAACAGGACCTTAATGTTACTTTGATCAAAATTGAACATTGTGTTTATCATATTACACGACCAAATGCTGTCCAAACTCCAAAAATGTCAAATGTATGGTGACATTTGAATTGTTTTGAAATTCTTGAAATTTTAAATATATGTTAGTTAAACACACTATACTTACGTCCTATGTTTATCTACTACCTTCGAAATAATAGAATTGATTCAACATGTAGTGTCAAATAAAGCGTTTTGTGTTGACAATGTTATAAAATAGTCAAAATCATAACTGAATAAAGATATAAACTGGCACCAGACAATAATTCCCTATTTGGGAAATAGCAATGACCCCAAATAGTTTTTTAATGAAAATTTTACTCTCCATGCATATTAAATTATAATGATTTTGGGGACGATACGACAACCGGTTGATTTTAAAGCAAGCCAGGAACGAAAATAAATAAAACAACAAAATATACAAACAAAAATCGATATATTAACATATTGTACATACTTAAAGCTATGAACAAAAGGATAATCAAATCATAAATTGCAATAGAAAATTATATATAATAGTTTCAAGTCATAAAAAGGCGTTAACCGCAAAGAAGCAAAAACGATAGTCGAAGCGAGGGTCTGCACTAATTATATACAAATATGCGAGATGCATTAGTCTCGCTCGTAATATGCGCGAGGGTCAAATTGAAACTACAGCGTCACTATCCAGTTAGAAAAAAAGGGGTGCACATCATTTGCATACACTGCGTGCAAGGATTAGTTGCGCTTTTAACGATACATACATTATCCCTGCAAACAGATGTATCAAATTACACGGCTCGCATTCAGGAGCAGTTCGAAGCCGAGCTGCATCTCGTAAGAACTAAAGACTAGCCTTTCTTCGTCGCGAAAGTCATAGACAAAACTCCTCTCTTTGGTCACTAAATTATACAATATACAAATCTCTCACTCTGGGCTCAGGCACAATTGCACTAACAGCTCGCAATGTCTGTCTGTATGTGGGGGTGTGATTACGTGTGGCGTCTGTACGCGTACAGGAAGGGATGGTGGCGAAGACGCAGGGATTCGGGGAGCTAGGGCGGGGTCAGAGGGAGTCCTACTTGAAGGGGTAGTCCGTGCCTTGAGGGTCCATGGCATCTGGAGACGGGGGCGCCGTGGTGTCCGTGGTGGCCGTGACCGAGGTTGCCCGCCATCCTTAACTGGAACAACAGTAATAAATTAATTTAATTAAAGGGTTACTCTTTGGGTTCATAATTACAACAAATACAATTATAATAATAAATTCAAAAATAGAATAATGTATGCACACATGCAGAAAGTTCCATCTATGTGGATTCTGCGGATCAAGCGCCTGTCTGTGTGGATCTATGTATAATGCAAATCTTACAACCTTATTTTTTGTAAACAGAATAAATCAAAAACTATCACTAACTAAGACTAAGAATTTCTTCTGGCAGAAAGTTTCCTAGTATCCTAAATATTTGAATATCTTCATTTTCAATATTTAGTTCCAATACTGTCTCTTTAAACTTTCAAGTGGCGTCGATTACATGATCGGCAGTGTTACACCAGCAGAACGTATCAATTGCCCAACGCCTCGTTTGTGACCGTTTTGTTTTCTTTTGCTTAATGAACGTTCTAATTATAAGGGTGAATGAGAAAGAAACAAAGCATAACGATTTGTAAAGCATGACGAATGCGCAGTACTCCGGTTGAGCACCTCCCGGATTGATCCGGGCGCGTCGGAGCGTTGAATTGCAGTCAGCTAAGCAAACAGGGTTACAATTCGCCTACGTTTGGCCCATGTATGTGCGTTTCCGTTTGTTGGAATCGAACCCCGGGCGCGATTTCCATTGTAACGAAATCTGTTTGTACATCTTCTCCTCTCCCACGCAGATTTTGCGATCGGCCAGTGGCATTTAATCCTATTTCGATTAGTGCACCTGCAAGGGATTCCTTCAAGCATCACCGATTCCCACATGAATATCTGGATTATCTTATCAGTTGCAAATAATAGTTGCACAAAAATTACACAAGACTAGCAAATCATATTGTCGCACAAACTTCAAGAATTGTGCACGATATAATTTTTTTCATTTAAACCAAAGTTTATTGAGAATTTACAATTTTATTACTTTTATTTTGACTGCAATCAATATTGTACTATAATTCAAAAAAATAAACTGTGTAGAAATCATACAAGTCAACATTACTTTTTTCTGTAAGAATGATGATTATGAACTTAACATATTTTTTGGAATTTCTCTAAAACATCCTTTAAATTATAGCCAGCATTTCCATTTTAAAATAAACAATTTTAAATAAACAAGTCAGAAATATGTAGACTCAACTCCTCAAAATACCCAAAAGGGCAAAAGAGGGAAAGAGTCCAAAAATGTTTTGTTTATCTTTATACAGATAGTAAAAGAGAAGAATCGAGTGGATTTGAAGTAGGCTAGTTTCTATGTTATAATTAATATGAACAATATTTTTGCAAATAAGGGATTCTTGTGCATATATTATCCAAATCTCAAATCCGATCAGATCTGCTTCCAGTAATATTAGGGAAAAACCATGTTCAATGCCGTATAAAAACCATAGGGTGCCCTGCTCTTAAGAAAATAAGAAAGAAAGTAATATGTAGAAAGTCATCGCAAGCTTTAGGTTTGTGGTTATGGTTAGGAAACGAATTTCATATTTTTTACAAACTATCAGGCTGTGCAACTATCTTAGCAACTGTAAGGAAGTTGCTAAGATATAGAGAAAAAAACTGTTTTTTCTACATGTTAACATGTATCCATATCAAGAACTCTTACATTTCCATCCGCCAGTTTTCAAATATTAAATCATACTTATTTTTACAACTATCAAAATCATTTCGGTGATACCATCCTTACGGGATAATCTACGAGATATTTTTTTGTAAGACCATATCAAGAACTCCTACAGTTTCATCCGCCAGTTTTCAAATATTAAGTCATACTTATTTTTACAACAACTTTCAAAATCATTTCGTTGATATCATCCTTTCGGGATAATCTACGACATGTTTTTTGGTAAGACCATATCAAGGACTGCTACAGTTTCATCCGCCAGTTTTCAAATATTAAATCATACTTATTTTAACAACAACTATCAAAATCACTGAAGTGATGCCATCCTTACGAGATAATCTACGAGATCTTTTTTTTTGTAAGATCATATCAAGAACTCCTACAGTTTCATCCGCCAGTTTTAAAATATTAAGTCATACTTATTTTTACAACAACTATCAAAATCATTTCGGTGATACCATCCTTAAGGGATAATCTACCAGATGTTTTTTTTGTAAGACCCTATCCTACCGTTTAATCCGCCAGTTTTTGTAATGTTTTTTTTTTAAACCAGAATAATTATAAAATCATCCTTACAAATAGTAGTTTTCATATGTTTACATATGCAGGGTTTTGGGAAAGTCGACCGAAACATTTCTAGGTGTGAATCAGGGAGCAAAATGAAGTCGAATATTCCTTTGCTATTTTTGGTTTAGATGGATTTTTTGTTGTAAAGTTTCAAGCGTTCAATTTGACTTTGTTAAAAGGGTCACATTTAAAAGAAATGCAAGTAACATGATAGATTTCAACATTTATAAACAGACGCAGTTAAAAAATTGTCGCCTCTAAACGGTAATGGCAGAAATACATATATAACACAGATTTACAACTCCATTTTTGACAGTTCCAGTTATAAATTTGGCAGGTTTTGATAGTTCTAATTGAGAATTAGACACGTTTTGATAATTGTAGAAAAAAATGTGATACAGTTGGTGTTGAAAATTTGACACGTTTTGAGAGTTGTAGTATAAATTTTGATACAGTTGGTGTTGAAAATTTCACAATTTTTAACAATATGAGATGCGGTTAAACAATTTACAGTCATTCGTATTTGCAGTAGAAAGTTTGCAGATACTGTTAAAAATTTATGAATTTTTGACATTTATAGATGAAAATTTGATGATTTTTGACAGTTAAAGTTGAATTTTTGACATTTATTAAGAGATGCAGTTACAAATTTTACACCACTAAACGGGAATGGCAGGAATACATATATAACACAGATCTATAACTCCATTTTTGACAGTTGCAGTTGAAAATTTGGCAGGTTTTGATGGTTGTAATTAAAAATTTTGCACTTTTTGAGAGTTGTAGTATAAAATTTGACAGAGTTTAGCAGTTGAGTTGAAAATTTTACAAATAGTAGTTTACATATGTTTACATATACAGGGTGTTGGGGAAGTCGACCGAAAAATATCTAGGGGTGAATCAGGAAGCAAAATGAAGTCGAATATTTCTTTGCAATTTTTTGTTAGATAGATTTTTCTTTTTGTAAAGTTTCAAGCGTTCAATTTGACTTTGTTAAAAGGGTCCATTAAAAAAAAAATGCAACACGCTAGATTTCAATATTTATAAACAATTGCAGTTAATAAATTGTCGCCTCTAAATGGGAATGAAAGAAATACACAGATCTACAACTCCATTTTTGACAGTTCCAGTTGTAAATTGGCAGGTTTTGATAGTTGAAACGGAAAATTTAACATTTTGAGAGTTGTAGTATAAAATTTGATACAGTTGCTGTTGAAAATTTTACTCTATTTGAGAGTTGTAATATAAAATTTGATACCGTTGGTGTTGAAAATTTCACAATTTTTAACAGGTGCAGTTGAGAATATGAGATGCGATTAAACAGTTTACAGTCATTTGCATTTGCAGTAGAAAGTTTGCAGATACTGTTAAAAATGTATGAATTTTTGACATATATACATGAAAATTTGACGATTTTTGACAGTTAAAGTTGCAGATTAGGCATTTATTAATAGGTGCAATTAAAAATTTGACGCCACTAAATAGGAATGACAGAAATACATATATAACACAGATCTGCCTGTTTTTGACAGTTGCAGTTTAAAATTTGGCAGGTTTTGATAGTTGCATTTAAAAATTTGGCACGTTTTGAGAGTTGTAGTATAAAATTTAATTTTTTTATAACTTTAATTTGAATTATACCTAATTTCACGGGAAGTTACAGTTAAATGAAGGGTTGTTAAAGTTCGTTCATTCTTCTCAAAAATATATATATTTCTTGTAATCATCAAGTACATAACAATGATATAGATATGTTTTGATAGTTATAATTGAAAATTTGATGTTTGAGAGTTGTAGTATAAAATTTGATACAGTTGGAGTTGAAAATTTGACACTTTTGAACAGGTGCAGTTGAGAATATGAGATGCGGTTAAACATTTTACAGTCATTCGCATTTGCAGTAGAAAGTTTGCAGACATTGTTAAAAATTTATGAATTTTTTACATTTATAGATGAAAATTTGATGATTTTTGACAGTTAAAGTTGCATTTTTGACATTTACTAAGAGATGCAGTTACAAATTTTACACCACTAAACGGGAATGGCAGAAATACATATATAAAATATCTATCAATTTTTGACAGTTGCAGTTGAAAATTTGGCAGAGTTTAGCAGTTAAGTTGAAATATTGCCACGTCTTGACAGTTGTAGTTGAAAATTTCACAATTTTTAACAGGTGCAGTTGATAATATGAGATGCGGTTAAACAGTTTACAGTCATTCGCATTTGCAGTGGAAAGTTTGCAGATACTGTTAAAAATTTATGAATTTTTGACATTTATACATAAAAATTTGGCGATTTTTGACAGTTAAAGTTGCATTTTTCACATTTATTAACAGATGCAGTTACAAATTTGACACCACTAAACGGGAATGGCAGAAATACATATATAACACATCTATCAATTTTTGACAGTTACAGTTGAAAATTTGGGAGAATTTAGCAGTTGAGTTGAAATATTGCCACTTCTAGACAGTTGTAGTTGAAAATATGCAGAAACGGTTAAACATTTGACAGTTATTGCTGTTTGCAGTAGAAAGTTTGCAGATACTATTAAAAATTTATGAATTTTTGACATTTATACATGAAAATTTTACGATTTTTGACAGTTAAAGTTGCAAATTTATCATTTATTAACAGGTGCAGCTAAAATTTGACGCCACTAAACTTGAATGACAGAAATACATATATAACACAGATCTATCTGTTTTTGACAGTTGCAGTTGAAAATTTGGCAGGTTTTGATAGTTGTAATTAAAAATTTGACACGTTTTGAAAGTTGTAGTACAAAATTTGATACAGTTGGTGTAGAAAATTTCAAAATTTTTAACAGGTGCCGTTGAGAATATGAGATGCGGTTAAACAGTTTACAGTCATTCGCATTTGCAGTGGAAAGTTTGCAGATACTGTTAAAAATTTATGAATTTTTGACATTTATACATAAAAATTTGACGACTTTTGACAGATAAAGTTGCAAATTTGGCATTTATGCACCTGCATCTGTTAGCAGTTAAAATTTTGACGCCAGTAAACGGGAATGACAGAAATACATATATAACACAGATATATCTCTTTTTGACAGTTGCAGTTGAAAATTTGGCAAGTTTTGATAGTTGTAATTAAAAATTTGACACTTTTTGAGAGTTGCAGTTTAAAATTTGACAGAGTTTGGCAGTTGAGTTGAAAATTTTACACTTTTTGACAGGGTGAAAATATGCAGATGAGGTTAAACGTTTGACAGTTATAGGCATTTACAGTAGAAAGTTTTTCAGATACTGTTGCAAATTTATGAATTATTACAGTTGTAGATGGAAATGTTACGTTGTAAAAGGGTCATATTTAAATAAAATGCAATTAACATGATAGATTTAAAAAAAAAAACATGAATATCGAGATTTATTTAGCAGTTCCAAACAAATGTGGTACCAATTTGAACACGGATTCCCCATAAATCTAAAACTATGCATCTGGGCCAAAACTGGCATAGGAATACGCGACATCATTTTGCACCTTGATTAATCCCTAGAAAGGTTTCGGTCGACTTTCCTAACACCCCGTATTTAGTGTTGCATTTTCAATTTATACACACAAGCTAGCTGAAACGCGAAGAAAATTGTTTTATTGAGAATACACCCTGATTTTATTTTAGTTTTTACAAAAATTACTAGAAATTTGGATTTGGATTTGGACTTCGTGAGTTTTGGCTGTCACTAGATCCTACGATTTTATATTCAATGATGCAAAATGCAAAAAAACAAAAAAAAGCCAAATTGGACTAGTGACTTTTGCCAGAATAACGATATATTTATTTTTATCATTATTATTGAGTGAGAAAACAATAATTTTGATATTTTTTCAAAGAATTTAGGGTACTTTCATTTCTTACAAATAAGAGTTACAAGATTAATTGTATTCGTAGTAAAGAATTCAGTAGTACAGAATTCGTAGTAAATCAACTACATCAGTAACTACTTACTCCACAAGTAGATCAGCGGTAGGATTATTATTATCATTATTATTATTATTATTATTATTAAAATTGTTATATTCAGAACACACCCTGATTTTATTTCAGTTTTTACAAAAATTACTAGCAATTTGGATTTGGACCTGGAGTTTTGGCTGTCACTAGATCATACGATTTTATATTCAATGATGCAAAATGCAAAAAACAAAAAAAAGCCAAATTTGACTTAGTGACTTTTGCCAGAATTACGATATATTTGTTTTTATCATTATTATTGAGTAAGAAAACAACAATTTTGATATTTTTTCAAAGAAATTAGGGTATTTTCATTTCTTACAAATAAAAGTTACAAAAGAAATTGGGTCAGAATTCGTAGTAAATCAACTGCTGTAAATCACTGTAAATCAAAACTGTAAATCAGTAACTAATTACTTCACAAGTAGATCAGCAGTAGGATTATTATTATCATCATTATTATTATTATAATTATTATTATTATTGTTACGATTAACAGCGGAAAGACCATTTAGGTCGGTAGCCTAATGAAGCTTGTACTACTACTACTATTACGATTAGTATTCTATAGTTTTGCAACTACTTAGCTGGTATTTACTCAGAGTACTGGATGAATCCAACTACTTTGAGTAGTTGGTGTTGAGTAGTTGTAGCTTCAGAACATCGATAGAATTGAGCAAATATTTGGGTGTACCACGTGTTGACTTAATATTATTATCATCACATTGTTATCTTTATCAATATTTTTAACGTTTTTTTCTTTTAGAAGTGCGAGCCTGTGAGCCCTAAAAATCTAAGCTTATTATCTGTGATCCAGGTCGGACATATGCTAACACACTGTAAAATATTGTAACAAAAACGTGGCCAAACTTGAACCCCGCCGGGGGGCATCATAAACACAAATATGGGGCCCCCTCTTTTGATTTTTCACTTCGGCACCTTTTCAAACGTCAATAAGGGGCCCCCGCTGGGCCCGATATTGTCGACGGAAGTCGCGAGTCGACAGGGGTTGGACGGGGGCCGACGACCCCCGCGGCTACCCCCCCGGAGGCGTCTAATAAGGTACGCACACACGTTGTAGGCACATTTTTTTTATGAGTGATATGAGAAATTTGATCGAGAGCAGAAGTGGTAATTACGACGAAATTTTCTCATAGCCGCGCCACATAAAGCAACACTAAACCCGTGTAGCCTACAGGGTGGTTTTGGAAAAACCGCTTTGGATAAAACCGGGGTGGTTTTAACCGGATAAAACCGATTAGAAGAGAATCTGGAGTTTTCTAATGTGGGGTTTTCTTATAGGCATATATTTTTTATACATTTAATTACAAGCATTACAATCAATTTAAATTTATATTTTCCATTTTATATTGCTTGTTTTTTATATTAACAGTAGAAAAAACTTGGAAACCCCAGAAAAGCCCGCCCAGAAAAACCCAGAAAAGACCAGAAAACTCAAGAAAAACCTAAAAAAAACAGAAAACCCCGCAAAAGTCTAAGTCTTTTTCCGAAGTGTCCCGTCTTTTTGTCAACCCTGGTAACCCACAACAAGTTAAGGTTTCGATTAATATAGATCCAATGTGCTTGAATCCCGTTAGATTTTCGTGAAAAGTTATTTTTTATAGTAACCAAATGTTTGCATTTTATGAATTCCCAGTACCTACTTTCCAATGACTCTGATAAAAACATGACAATGATATTGATAATGATATTGATAACGACATTGATAATGATATTGATAATGATATTGATACTGATATTAATAATGATATTGATAATGATATTGATAATGATATTGATAATGATATTGATAATGATGATGGTATTGATATTGATATGTGATAATGATAACCATAATGATAATGATATTAACATGATAATGACACATAAAGCAACACTAAACTCATGTAACATACAGGGTTGTTTTGGAAAAAACCGCTTTGGATAAAACCGGGGTCGTTTTAACCGGTTAAAACCGACTAGAAAAGCCTCTGGACTTTTCTTATGCGGGTTTTTCTAGTAGGCATATATTTTTTAAACATTTAATTACAAGCATTGCAATCAATTTAAATTTATATTTTCCATTTTATATTGTTTGTTTTTATATTAACAGCAGAAAAAAACTTGAAACCCCCAGAAAAACCTAGAAAACCCCAGAAAAACCCGCAAAAGTCTAAGTGTACTGTCTTTTTCCAAAGTGCCTCGTCTTTTTATCAACCCTGGTAACCCACAGCAAGTTAAGGTTCCGATTAATATAGACCCAATATGCTTGAATTTCATTCGATTCTCGTGAAAAGTATTTTTTTTATAGTAACCAAATGTTTGCATTGTACGAATTCTCAGTACCTACATCGGGCTTTGTGGGGACTTTGATAAAAACATGATAATGATATTGATATTGATAATAATATAGATAATGATATTGATATTGATAATGGTATTGATAATGCTAATAATAATGATTTTGATAATGATATTGATACGTGATAAGTACATGATACATGATCATTGATATTGATACTGATAATGATAACCATAATAATATAAGATATTAACATGATAATAACACATAAAGCAACACTAAACCCGTGTAACCTACAGGGTCGTTTTGGAAAAAAACCGCTTTGGATAAAACTGGGGTGGTTTTAACCTGTTAAAACCGATTAGAAAATCCTCTGGACTTTTCTAATGCGGGTTTTTCTAATAGGCATATATTTTTTATACATTTAATTACAAGTATTGCAATCAATTTAAATGTATGTTTTCCATTTTATATTGTGTTTTTATATTAACAGCAGAAAAACTTGAAAACCCCAGAAAAGCCGTAAAAACCCAAAAAAAAACCGCTAACTCGCTAAAAACCGGTTAAAACCGATTATAAAATCCTCTGGACTTTTCTAATGCGGCTTTTTGTAATAGGCATATATATTTTTATACATTTCATTACAAGAATTAGGCAATTTAAATTTATAATTTCCATTTTATATTGTATGTTTTTATATCAACAGCAGAAAAACCTGAAAAACTTGAAAATCCCAGAAAATCCCAGAAAATCCCAGAAACCCCAGAAAATCCCAGTAAAACCCGGAAAACCCGCAAAGGTCCAAGGCACTGTTTTTTTCTAAAATGTCCCGTCTTTTTGTCAACCCTGGTAACCCACAGCAAGTTAAGGTTTCGAGTAATACACATCCAATATGCTTGAATCCCATTCAATTCTCGTGAATATGAATTCTCTGTACCTACATTCCAACGACTTTGATAAAAACATGATAATGATATAGATTATCATAATGACATTGATAATGATATTGATATTAAAAATGATATTAATAATGATATTGATAATAATATTGATAATGATATTGATAATGATATTGATAATGATATTTATAGTGATATTAATAATGATATTGATAATAATATTGATAATGATGATAATGATATTGATAATGATATTCAGAGTAATATTAATAATGATATTGATAATGATATTGATAATGATATTGATATTGATAATGATGATGGTATTGATATTGATACGTGATAAGTACATGATACATACTCATTCAAATTGATCTGTACGAAATACTGAAACTTGATGTTTCAAACCAAATTATGACCAAGTTTTAGAGTTATTAGTCTTTCATCAATTGATCTAAAGAGAACTAAAATGCACACTTAAAGAAATTAGATACACGTATCCTGTACTTAATATACTGAATATAGCTGAATTGTAGATATCGCGTGATTAAAAAAAAAACTTTAATCATAGTTGCCGTGAAAAGAAAGGATAGATATAAAAAGTATGTCTCAGCCTACAGTTGTTAAGTTATGGGTCTTTTAACAATTGATATAAAGTGAACTAAAATGCACACTTAAATTAATTAGATAAAGTATCCTGTACATAATATACTGAATATGGCTAAATTGTACATATCAGATGATGCAAAAAAACTTTGGTAAAACTTGCCATGAAAATAAAGGATATATATACCGGGTGATTCAAGTTTTATTACCATGGCTTTTTAGGCATTTGGAGTTGGACTCAAAAAATATGAAAATTTGGATTTATATAGGCCTGATAGTAATCTACGGAAAGGTAGTTTGACTTTTTCGATATAATTATATAGACGGTTATAAAATTTTAAAAAAACTCTTTTCGGGCAAAATTCTCTATCGTTATTTTTGCCCTAAACTGTTTTAATTTATTCATAGAACCAATTTATGAAATCAAAAATGAACGAAAATGATTAGATTTCAAATTAAAGCATTTTTTTGTATTACTGACCAACTTTCCTCGGTATGATTTATGATTTTGTAAGTCAAGAGCCCTACAAAGCATTGACCGACGGTGCGGTTGGAACGTTTTATGACTTTTTATGATTCCACCGGTCGCCCGTGCGTTGAACGGGCCTTGCAGGACGGATTGGGTACGGCCCTATCATAAAACCCATAAAATCCATTATAGGGACTATTACTGGAAGCAGCCGTCATATTTTACTATTTAGTAATAAATCTTACTGTTGCAATATCAAAATTCATTTAATTCAATAATTGTGCAATTTTTTTGAGTTATTACACTTATTACACTGGAATGTTTGGAATAGCATTAAAGTATGTTCTGACAAAAACTATATAAATAAAATTACGAATTCTTTGTGAAATAACGTATAAACTACAGGATGGTTATTTTTTTTTTATCGTCATTTTCGATTTTTTATTTCAATTAGAAGTCGCCATTTTTGGCCTGGTAATAAAACTTGAATCACCCGGTATATAAAAAGTATGTCTTGGCCTACAGTTGTTACATCTGACAGATTTGTCAGATATCTTATTGATTTAAACGTTATGCCTTTCACCGACCACCAAAAACGCTACATGTTGGAAATGTATTTTAGAAACGGTGTAAAAATTTAAGGGCAGTGAGTTTATTCGACATGCAATGCATTTGAAGATGTCCAAGAAACTTTTGCAGAAATGATCGTTAACTTTGATAAATTCAGCAGAAAATTAATTCAGACATACGTTTTTTTTTTTGATGGCACTCTTTGATGAAAGATTTTTTGAATCACATGTTATAAATAAACAAATATGTTTAAAACAATAATTCAGACATACGTTTATCTTAAGGCACTCTTTGATGAAAGATTTTTTGAATCACATGTTATAAATAAACAAATATGTTTAAAAAATAAATTCAGGCATACGTTTTTTAAAGCACTCTTTGATGAAAGATTTTTTGAATCACATGTTATAAATATGTTATAAAATGTTATAAAATGAAATGTGTGCCTTAAATTGTAAACTTTGCCAGACTCCCATTACCATACGTCTGGTACAAGGTATACATCAAAATTGTAAATTGTTAGAGATGCCATTTGGTGAAATTCAATGAATTTAATTGCATTTTAACTTAGTAATTATCCGTTAAGTACTGTAATGAGATAGGAATTTGTAAATTGGGCACCTCTGCGTTGAAATGAATTCCACTATATCCCGTACTAAGAGTGGTAGTTAGTTAGTTTGAGATGTGTATAATTTGCTTTATATAGGGTCCTGCTGGAGGCAGTTTTAATAAAGTCACCATTAAACGCGGGCCTGATACATCAGCACCCTAATATGAGGTAATCCCCAGTTATTTGACATCGAACGTGAGCTTGTCGCTGTCAGGATTAGGATTAGGATTATCCCGAATCCGTGCGCCCTTTGCTCGCACATATCGCTCGGTACACTTGTCAGAGCCACTCAGTTTAGTTTCCTTGCCGTTTGCCGGAAAGCACTCCCATTTCCCACGATAACCATCGAACGCCTTTTGGTACTTTTGCAATAGTGATGGGACAATGGGCATCGTTTTAGGAGCTCGCCTTTAGTCAGGCGGACGGTGCCACAATGCAACTTTTAAAATATTAAGGGCCGCTTGACCGACATGCGAAATGCGAAGAAGTCCCTGCTGGAGGTGAGGTAATTGTATTCCGGGTGTAGGTTACAAATCGAATGGAGTTATCCGAAGCGATACAATGTTGTGCAACGTCGGCGCCCATCTCATCCTCTCAGGTAGTTTTTTTTTTTTTGGGGCAGTTCCGGACCCTTAATTTCCACGTTACACGGTTCATATAATTTAGAAACGCGCCGTGAGCATCCCTCGAGATGCCGATGGCACTCTTGTAAATACCGGGAGATAACAAGGATTAAATTTCGTCACATAAGTATCAATGCCTTAATCCGATTGCTATGAAAACATGACTGGCGGCACCTTTACAGACTTTTACGGTCCAGCGGGAGCTAAAAGGAAGAGTTCTTCACTATTTTTACAGCGGGCGTCGACAATCAACCGGCTGCTCTGCTGGGGCAATCCCGCTGCATAATAAAGCTGGCTGCTGCTTTGATAACGAGGAATTTTTTTGATTAATAGCCGGTTTCAATATGCATGGCCGTTTTTTACGTTGCAAGAACAAGGGAGGATGCAGAGAGAGCGGAGGCTCACTAACGATCGTCGAGGGTGGCATTCGAGAGGGCGCGACCCCAACAAATTAAAGGGCAACCTTTCGCAATATTAGGAGCTACCGTACAGCAAATCTACCCTCGGTTTCCTACGAGAGGAAGACAGCACGCGATGATGCTGTCTCTCGGCTCCACAAGACATTATTCCAGAGATTCATTCATAATACCAGAGATTAAGCGTGTGTGATGCGCGCCCTAAAATAACAAGGATAATAGGATCCTGTTTTTTTAGAGGGAAATATAATTACTCGGATTTGGAGCATGCTAGTGCATTAATGGCACAAATCCATCAACCACCAAACGGTGATCCATCACGTATATTTCCATATCTCGAAAACGCCGATTTCAATTGATAAAAACTGCATGGCCAATCGCATCAGGTCCGACTGGTACTTAACTTCCTACTCTTTGTGCCCAACAATACCCACGTCAGACATGTATACGGCCCATCGGGACTGACCGGTGCACAGCGCGGCCATTGTGAGCCCATTTGGCCCAAACAGGATGCAGAATTGCTGCAAATAGCAGTAATAACATAATGCTAGAGACCCGGACAGATGATTTATTAAGGGGAGACTTGATTGAATTGTTGAAATGTTAGGCCCATTGTCGATGAAGAGGCCACGGCCCGGATAAAATATTTGGACATTTAGGGGAATCCGGATTTATGATTCTCACAGCAGATCAAGTGTGAAGGTGCAGGGCAAGTGATGATGAATTCATCACCGGATTACTATTAATAATTCTAATCTTTCTACCTTACTATAAAGTAATTGGTTGCTGAAAATTTTGTATCATTATCCTTATCATCTTGTTACTGTCATATTAATATCATTATCATGATTCGAGGCTTATGGTTATCATTATCAATATAAATATCAATTATCATGTACTTATTACGTATCAATATCAATTATCATGTATCTTAAGTTGAAAGTATGTGTGGATACCACTTGGTGAAACATGATAATTAAAGAAAATCAAATACTTGGTTGAAGTTTCACTATATTAATATAATTTACTCTACAATCGTTTCGGTCTCACGACCATTGTCAAGACTAACAGAGATACCTCTCTGTACTCTGGTATCTCTGTTACTCTTGATAATGGTCGTGAGACCGAAATGATTGTAGAGTAAATTCTATTAATATAGTGAAACTTCAACCAAATGTTTGACCTTTATCCTTTATCATGTATCTTGTAAATTTTCCAATGAGGGGTTTCCCAATAGGAACGACATAAAATTAAATAGAATACAAAATATTTGAGACAAAATCAAAACTTTTTCTTTATTTTATAGTAAAACTTATGACAATTATGTTTTGAATAACATATTATTCAAATGTCCAGCTCGGCTTCGTTTGCAGAATCGAATCTGATGAACGCAATTTTCGGTAACTTTGTGCAATAAATCAGGTGTATTTTCATTAATGCAGAGTTCGATGTTCAATTTCAAAGCGTGTATAATTCGAGGCTTAATGGCATAGAACAACGACTTTAAATAACCCCACAAGAAGAAGTTCAAAGTTGTTAAATCACAACTTCTTGAAGGCCAAATAACAGTTCCATTTCTGGAGATTACAGACTCATCATACTTTTGTCTCAGTAACTCCATAGTGGCAATAAGTGGTGTTGCACCATCTTGTTGGAAAAACAGTCTCACAAATTAATTTCATCCAACTTTGACCACAAAAAATCCGTCAATATTGATCGATAATGCTCACCAGTCACTGCGACTGCATCTTTTGCATCTTCAAAAAAAAAAGGTCCGATGCCACAAACCACACCAAAGAGTAACTTTTGGTAGATGCAAAGACTTCTCATAAATCTGTTGTGGATTATGTTCACACCAAAAATGAGAATTGTGTTAATTAACGAAGCCGCTTACATATAAATGAGCTTTAACTGAAAACTTTTTGAAAAAATCAGGATCAATTTAAAGTTGTTCTAGAGCTCAATCAGCAAACACACGACGCTTATGATGGTCAAGTGGTTTCGTTTCTTTAGTCGACACAATGTTATGCGGATGTAAACCCAAATCTTTTCTCAAAATACGCCAAGTTGTCATTCTTGAAAGGCCAAGTTTTTAAGATCTAAGTTTAGATCTTAACATCTAAGTTGTTCTAGAGCCCAATCAGCAAACACACGACGCTTATGATGGTCAAGTGGTTTCAGTTCTTGAGTTAACACAATCTTATGTGGATGTAAACCCAAATCTTTTCTCAAAATACGCCAAGTTGTCATTCTTGAAACGCCAAGTTTTTAAGATCGTCGATTAATCGACTGATTTGCATCTGCTGTACCACTGGCACTAACAGCATCAATATTCTCTTAGTTTCTTGCGTTTCGATTTCTTATTCGTGTTCTGGTATCGTGTAAAGTGAAATTTATTTTGAATTTTTCAACGATTCGACGGATAGCAGGCAAAGAAGGGCGATTATGTGGACAAAAATTTTCACGAAGATCACGTTGAGTTTGAATAAAAGAACGATTATTTTTATTAAAAAATTGGATAATATCTAAACCATGTTGAAGCGTGTATTTTGCGAATTATTATTATTATTTTTATTCAATTTGTCAGTATTTCGTACAGACAAATAACCAAGGCAGTGACTAACTCACGAGATAATTCTTCAAAAGATTCATATTCACAAAAGTTCATGGGCTGAAAGACGAAAGTTGATAGTCTACTTCATGTACAGTTGTGTTCAAAAATGTATTGTACGCAGATAATTGGCTGTTGTAAGTCGTGTTTAACAATGTGTTGTTCAGAAATAGGTAGTTGGCTGTATATTTTGTTAATGGTAGATATATTTTAGAACTGTCAAAGTGACAACTAACATTGACAAAAAATATTATTATTGTATTCTCTGTATGAAAAATAATTACTCACTTAGTGTATTATTTATTCTACCATTAAAAGTTTATCAGTGGTTGTGTTTTTACTCAACAAAGGCTCGCACTGTATCATTAATTAAATAGACCTAGATCTAACCTTTCAAAATATTTGTATGTGCTACACTTTTTTGAACTTTGTGAAATTAAGTCGCATTCACACAGCAGAAATGTTGTATTACACAATAATGAACACGACTGTACCTATCCAATTTGCCTGTTATTTGATACCAATTAAAACACTCAAAACTAAAAAAAATATGTCGTGACTTTTTTGATATTAAATTTAATCAAGTAACCTAACCTATTGTTTAATCTTTTGATTTATATTTAAAATTTTCCAATTTCCTGATTTTTTATGTTTTCCCAGTTGTGTTTATTGTGACTAATTGCCATTTATCAACGTAGTATACTGCAACATTCATTATATATTTTAGTATACTCCCTAATTTTATAACCAAGGGTAAAAAAATGTTTTGGTAAAAATGACAACATTAAAATTAATAAAAAAATAAATTATTGACGGCCTCATTTAAATATTTGATTAAATTTAAATATTCACAAATTTGCTATCATTTGATACCAACTGAATTTGCTTGTCATTTGAAACCAACTGAAAGACTTTTTTTGAAATAAAAATCGATGAACTACTGAAATCTATTGTTTTGCCTATTAACGTATTTTATTTTTTGTAATTTGCTGACTTTTTATGTTTTTCCCATTATGACTAATTGCCATTTATCGAGGTAGTAGGTAGTGTTTTAGAAACTTCCTAATTTTATAACCAAAGATGTTTGATAGAAATAACAAAATTTATTTGGCATTTGAAAAAAACTCAAAAGCCAAAAAAGATTATGTCGTAAATATGTGAGAAAATCGAATATATAACTTTCCCAGTTAACAGGTATAGGTTTATCAGTTACTGAAGTTTCTGAAAATTTATCTAATGACTATTTTGAAAATAGTATGCCCATACCCATTTTTATTCGTTATTATGTTAGAAATAGTCCGAAACAAGAATTGATTATTTTGGTATCACAACAACAAGAAAAGTTATAGAAATTTGCGGATTTTAACGAATAATTTTTAATTATTATATCAGCTGCCATACAATTTGAACACCGTTAATTTGTTTCGCGATTTGAAATTCGGAATACTAAAAATACAATTTGCCCAAGTTCCATAAATTGATGAAACAAATGATACATCATTTTGGTTTATGCACGTAAAGAAAATATAGGCAAAATACGAGGTTTATTCGGTTTTGATTATAATTATTTTGTAAAATTCATATGTAGCCAAAATTTCAATGATTACCGCAAAATCTTTTAATTATTTCTCACAAATTTTCAATTATTATGTCAAGATTTCATTTATTTTGCAAAAATTTTAGAAATACTTTGAAATTTCATTGATCACTGTCAAAACTTCATTGATACCATAAATTTTTTAATTATTTTAAATTTCATAATGGTAACTCAAAACATATTAATGATTGCTGTAAATGTTTCAAAAGATGAGAAATGAAAATGTGTTCAGTTTTTTAATATCTTTACAAATAACGACAAAAAAATACTATCTGAAAATTTCTTTTTTTTTCAATTATCTCGGTAACCATTGAAATCTTTTTAATTATTTTTATTGATAATTGTTCCCTATATGATTACGCAACTTAAATTTAATTTAATTTAACCAACTTCGTATCTCTAACCGTTATATCCCTCTGATATCCCCATAGTGATAATCGAATTTGAATAACCCTATATAGTAAATAAGTGAGAAAATATAATGTATAACTTTCCCACTATTTTCTGAAAGAAATTTCTGAAAATTTATTTAATTGATATTTTGAAAATAATATGCCAGATTTGCATACAGTATGCCTGAAGATATATCCTCTGATAATTTTACGAAGAATTTATCTCATGGATATTTTGAAAATATTATGCCAGATTTGGATATACCTAAAGCCATATCCTTTGATAATTTTACGAAGATTATGTAGTAAACAAGTGAGAAAATCAAATGGATAACTTTCTCAGTTGACAGGTTTATCTGTCACTGAAATTTCTGAAAATTTAAGTAATGGATATTTTGAAAATATTATGCCAGATTTGGATACAGTACGCCAGAAGATATATTCTCTGAAAAAAAAAAATTGTGAAGAATATGTATTCAATAAGTAAGAAAATCGAAAGTATAACTTTCTCAGTTGACAGGTATTGGTTTATCTGTCAATGAAATTTCTCAAAATTTATCTAATGGATATTTAGAAATTATTTTGCCAGATTTGGATACAGTATGTATGAAGATATATCCTTCGAAAAATTAAAACGAAGATTATGTAGTAAATAAGTAATTTATGTCATTTTTAGGTTGTTATGTCATATATTTATATATCTACATTATAATTGTTCAGAATATTCCATTTACATATTAAGAGATACACCAAACTTATACGCCGATTGATATATCTGCCCAATATATCGAAAGTTTTCAATTTCAACTAAATTTGTCACTAAACTAACAAACAAAAAATACGTCCAAATCTCCTCCTGCTTCTCCGCTAAATTACATTCTTTAGCTGCCATTGTCAGTTTTCAATTTCGGCCTGTCTGGCGCTGGATTTTTATTTTATCTCGAATAGGGTAGATACGGCAACCCTTCCAATTGAATAAATTGAACGCTAAATCCGCACGAGGGTTGATAATAGCATTCCGAGGGGTCGGCCCCAATAAAATAGTTTAATTGAAATTAAAATATATCTGCGAATCCAATATAAACCCCGTCGTTCAATTTAAACTCCTTAAAAATCCTTTATGTCCACGTCTCTAGGGGGGGCGTATTGTCACGTGATTTAATTTTACCGAGTAACAAGAAACACCTGTATGGCATTATTGCGTTGTGTTTTGCCTCAACAATGAAATAAGCTTTTGTAAATGGTCTAGACTTTGTTGGATGTTGGAAATAATGACTGGAAGAGTGAACGTATGTTTTGTATCATTGATGAAGCAATTGTAGTTAAACGGTAAAAGTGGTGGGAATATATCAATATACAATGCATAAGAACCAAATGTAACATTTATAAAACTTGAGCACGAATGAAGGCGAAAGTAACTTAGTATGAAGATGAAATGAACGGAAAAAACGAAAAATCCAGTCAGATGAAACCAGAGCAGGTGATTGGTTGATTGGTAGAGAACATTTCAAAATCAATCAAGAGTACTAAACTTCTTTAAAAGTTCAACGTCCAAGAAGCATTTTGACATTGTGTGCAAAGCTTCAGTAGGTACCCTTAGAATATTTTACTTTTCGGAAAATTTAAATTTAAATTCTATGAAGATTTTATCTAGTATTTAGTCGTAAATATTACTTCGAAAATTAACTTTGTCAATTGAACAAGTATCATCATACTACAAGAATGATTGTAATGTTTTTGGACGTTTTCGCTTACGCTGCTAGATTGGTAGGAGTTGTCTTGCTGATTGCTGATAGGCCTAATAGAAGAGCCTCTACTCTTCCATGAGTCAGACTACTTCTCTGGTAAGAGGAAACCGAAAGAAGAATGTAAAGTAATCCGCGTTTTATACCAGATTTAATACTTACTTCTAAATCTTGATCTGGCCTGTCCTGGCGATATCCCCTCTGTTTGTCCTCGAACTCCCTTAGCCTCTGGTTGTATCTTTCGATCTGCTCTCTGAGGAGGGCATCTTCGGCGGACGCCCTTTCTTCGCAGTATTCCAGACATCCAACACCATCCAGCCTCTCCAGATCGATCCATCCGCGCCATCTCACGCAGACGCCGTTCATGATGAAGGAGGATTTCACGTGGACCTGCAATATAACGAAACTACGTGAAAGCGATTCGCAGAAACGTGGATAAAGTGTGTGACACAGTGCCACAATGAAATTCCGGTGCCATTTCAAAAAGAGTCAGCCTTTAGGTGCGCGTCTTTGTGCAGTTTAACAATAACCATCCTGGACAGGTAGGCAGAGGTAGGCGCGCTCGCATTCTGTCGCGCGACGGCTGTAGCCCATTTGAAGCCAATTCCCCGTCTAATTAATTCATAAATTTCATATTCCATTCATGCAAAACATATAGTTTAAAGCGCGTGGCTATTTTGTAAACAATGCATGACAAATGGACAGCGCCCTGGAACAAAAGGCCACGTTCCATGGCGATGTCAAAATTTGACCCTGGTTAATGAGGGTAGGCACCCTGTAATGGGGGTCGCCTTAGACAATACCCACGGCCCTAATTGTATGCATTAATAAACAAGGTGACACATGTTTTACAATGCCCCTAGGACTGGTTTACAGGCGCTTTTTAGGGAATTTTTTGCCCCGGCCAGTCCGTCGCATATTTATTGCTCCAACTGAAACTCTTTTACGATGTGAACTACTAAAAGCGAACGCACCAAAACGACACGGCGAGAATGCAACGGCCCAGACACCGGATGAATAACAAATAAGCGAATTATGACGGGTAAATGTGTGCAAATGGGCATGCATGCGGAATGGTAATTAAGGCATCATAAAGTGAACTATCGGTGTCAGGCATCGATTTTGATTAAATTTGTGGCTCAAGAAAATCTTAATCTAAATAAATTTCCGTTCAGCGAATTTTAAGCTTTAAAACAGGTAATAGAAGAGACTACAATAGAAACATGTGGAATAACAAAACCCAATAGAAACTCGAAACAGACAAGCTAGTTGACAGAAGAGATTCAAAAAGAAGTTAGAACCAAGAAGCAACTATGGAAAAAAAACAGAAAAGAGAACAGCACAAGAATATGGCAGATACAAAAAACAAAGCAGTAGAGTCAAAAAGATAATATAACAATCCAAAGAAACGTCAGGGGAAAAATTCGGAGAAAAAATGGAAAAAATAGACATGAGAACCAGAAGCTATTCTACAACATTACCAGAAGAAGCAAGAACGACAAAACGATAAAACTACACCAAATAAAGGATGAGAAGGGAAACATACTTACAAAGAGAAAATAAAAAAGGAGAAATATGCAAACAATACCTTGAAGGTTTACTGGAAAAAAGATGACAAAACGAAAGATAAAGAGAATACAGAAAGAACAATAGAAAGCAATAACAAAAAGAGAGACAAACAAGACAACGAGGAAGTACAAGAAATAGATACAGAAGAAGTTAGAACAGCTATTGGGACAATAAAACTTGATCAAGCACCAGGAATAAACAAAATGAAAAATGAACAGCTGAAATACATGGGATGAGAAAGTATACAACTTTACAAGCATATTCAATAAAATATGGAATTCAGGAGAAACACCTAGGGACTGGCAGACAGCGGTGATTCTGCTCATCCACAAGAAAGGAGACAACAAAGAATGCAGCAACTATAGGGGACTATCTCTACTGTGCCCCACGGAAAAAGTATATGAGAACATAATAGAAAGAAGAATTAGACAAAAACTTGAAAATGAAATTGAGCCATCTCAAAGCGGGTTCAGGAAAGCACTACTATACAATAGACAATAGTCAATATTGTACAATATTGTCTATTGTAGCAATTAGACATTATATATTTATTGTTGCATTAGACAATATTGTACAATATTGTCTATTGCACGATAGACCACCTATTTACAATAAGAAACTTATATACAAATGAGACCATAGAATACCAAAAAGACATGTATATCTGCTTTGTAGACTTAGAAAAAGCGAAAATGGAAAGAGAATTTGTATGGCAGACACTAAATGATATACAAATAGGACCTAAACTGAGGAAGGCAATCAAAAGCAAAAGCAACACAGAACATTGTATCAGAATCGGAGACATAATAACACCGAAATTTAAAACAACAAATGGATTGGGACAAGGGGCCCCATTTTGTTCATAAAAGCAATGGATGAAATCATGAAGAAGATTAAAACCACGTCAAAGAAAACAGTGTTAGGATACAACAAATTAAAACCCACAACAATAACTGAATGTATTTTCGCAGACGATGTGGCAATTGTCGCACAAAATAAGAGAAACTTACAAACAAATATTAACATATGGGAAACTGAACTGGAAAAGCTGGATTAAAAATAAATTTATCAAAAACAAAGGTGATGAAAATAGGAGAAACTAAAGAAGCAATAAATATTACAATCAATAACGAGAAAGTAGAACAAGTAGAACACATAAAATACTTAGGACAAATTATTGAAAGGAAAGGGAATATGGAAACAAAAATAAACAACAGAATACAAGCAACGTCAATGTGGCAATCATCGCACAAAATAAGAGAGACTTACAAACAAATATTAACATATGGGAAACTGAACTGGAAAAAGCTGGATTAAAAATAAATTTATCAAAAACAAAGATAATGAAAATAGGAGAAACTTAAGAAGCAATAAACATTACAATTAATAACGAGGAAGTAGAATAAATAGAACACATATAATACTTAGAACAAATTATTGAAATGAAAGGGAATATGGAAACAGAAATAAACAACAGAATACAAGCAACGACAAGAACCTTTCATGCGATTAACAAAATTATACTAAACAACAAAATCAAATCCCAAAAAACTTATAATGTACAAAATACTTTTTCTACCTACCCTACTATATGACTGTGAAACGTGGATACTCAACAAGAGACAATAAAAGCAAAATCTAAGCCCTTGAAATTTTCACGAGTGTTTACTAGAATTTGTGTGTTTAGTAGAACAGACAGTAAAATTTAGACGTAAGATATAGACGTTTATTGTATGTTCTATCCTGTATGTACATCTCAAGATATAATAATCAAATGGACACATATTCAACTCTTACTCAAAAATTTGTATGTTTATAGTGAAATTTTGTTTCAATTTTATGCATGGTGAAAACTGTACCATGCATATTCACGAGTGTTACATTTTATTTAAATCTTCATGTTTTAATCATGTTTTTTCATGAGTTGAATTTGTGCAACTTTTTTCATTAAAATTTATAATTATTTTCTTAGGAAATTTGAATTCAATTTTACTTGCTTTGGAATTTCTTTGAATTTAACTCCAAATTCCAGACATTCCAGAGCACGTTACATCTCAAGTTATAATAATCAAATGGACACGTATTCAACTCATACTCAAAAATTTGTATGTTTATAGTGAAATTTTGTTTCAATTTTATTCATGGTAGAAACTGTACCATGCATATTCACGAGTGTTACATCTTATTTAAATCTTCATGTTTTAATCATGTATTTTCATGAGTTAAATTTGTGCAATTTGAGGAATTTTTCATTAAAATTTATAATTATTTTCTTAGGGAATTTGAATTCAATTTTACTTGTTCTGGAATTTCCTTGAATTTAACTCCAAATTCCAGACATTCAAGAGCACTTAAAACTGAATTCAAATTTTCTAATAAATTTTATTTCAATTTTATGTATGGTGAAAATTGTACCATGCATTTTCACATTTTATTTAAATCTTTATTGCAGCTCATGTTTTTTCACGAGTAAGCATGAGTTAAATTTGTGCAATGTAAGGGTTTTTTTTATTAAAATTTATAATAATTTTCTTACGAAATTTTAATTCAATTTTACAGTGCACATCGGATTTCTGTACATTGTATGAAACAATATAAAATATATAATTGCAATTGCATCAGAATAACCTTGGTAATGTGCGCTAAATAAAAATATGATGTGAGCAGCCATGACTTTCTCCAAATTAATATGAAAAAAATGATAAAAATTACATTTTAATGTAGTTTTTTAATGTTCAAGCAAGCGAGCCATGATTTTTTTAGATTGCTACAAATGATATGGAGATTGTCTTCACCTTAATTTTTTTAAATATCTGTCATATTTTCAAATTTATTGATAGATACAAACAACAATATGATAGCAAATCTAGATTTTATTCTAATATTCTAAAGATTTAATTATTTTAAACTGGTAATACACATGTAACGAATGTATTTAATTGAATTGATTGGCCAAACTTTACGATTGTGATGAATGGAACGAAACTGATAAAAAGTTCCTATAGACATGTGTCTAGAAATGATTACACAAAAAGTTACTCGCGAATTTTAAAATCATCAAATGTGCTGAACTCGAATTACATATTACTTTTTTTGTTTTTTGGAGACAATGAAGACAATTTAAATGAAATGGATCAAGGCAATTAAAAAACTTTTACGTTTTCACAGATACGAAGAAAAAAGAGGAAAAAGAGTCTAGATGAACTTTTTCATCATTTTATTCGTGAAGTTTGGCCAATGTATGTAAAAATAGTCGAATAACCTTTACTGTTTTCGTAGTGTTTATTGAATTTTATTGTTTACGTTTGATTTGATTAATTGTTTGTGAATATATTGTTATACTTCATTAACAAATTCGCACAAAAAAATATGATAAGTCAGAAGTTGAGAACAAAATATACAAGTGAGGAAAAGTTATTCAGTTTTTTGTTGTTCAAAATTTTTATATCCTTGATATGCTCACATGCAGTGGCTGATTTATGCATCTGTCAATTATTGTAAGTATTGATGCTAAAATTTTATCTGCCAATCAATTCTATTTCTCCTGCTCTGGTTTCATCTGACTGGATTTGTCGATTTCCCCTCGTCATTTGATCTTTATCGTTTGTTGTTATATTTGAACAAATTCAGGAGTTTATCAATTGCTTCAGAGTGAAAGGTTTGATTCATCTAAAGCTTTTCTTGGTATTAAAACTTTTATTGCTAAAATTTTCCCTGCCAATCAATTCTATTTCTCCTGCTCTGGTTTCATCTGACTGGATTATTCGATTATTCCCTCGTTATTTGATCTTTATCATTTATTCTTATATTTGAACAAATTCTTGAAGTCGCTTCAGGAGTTCATCAATTGCTTCAGAGTGAAAGGTTTGAGTCATCCAAAGCTTTTCTTGGTATTAAAACTTTTATTATAACCTTTGAAACTCTAGGGGAAAATGAACACTTTGATAAATTATTTAAAAATAAATATTTTTTTTAGTTTAAGTAGTAATTTTACGTCCTTAATCTTATTACTTAAATTATAGAATTAATGAACCTTAATATGAGAAATATTACAGAAATAAATTTTAGTTCCAACTGCAGTTAAATGAAATATATAAAACAGCGTCAAGAAAGCGAAAACTTCCAAATACATTACAATCATTCTACAAAGTTCAAAGATTACAAAGTACAATTATCATACAAAGTAGTATGGTAATACTTGTTCTATTAACACAGTTAATTTTCGAAGTAATATTTACGACTAAATACTAGATAAAATGTTCATAGAATTTAAAGTGAAATTTTCCGAAAAAGTAAAATATTCTAAGGGTACCTACTGAAGCTTTGCACACAATGTCAAATTGCTTCTTGGACGTTGAACTTTTAAAGAATTTTAGTAGTAAATTTTAATTTTCAACTCCAAGTATCAAAATCTTTAATATTTTCAACTGAAACTGTTAAAACTCATCATGTTTTCAACAGTACTGCAAAAAACTGTAAATTTTTTAACATTCACTTTCAAAACTTAACCAATTTTCAACATTAACTATGAAAACTTAACACACTTGCACCTGCAACTATCGACACTTTAAACTGTTCTCTGAATCTCAACTTCAACTGTCAAGCTTTAGAAACTTTTTAATGTAACTATCATGACCTGTCAAATTTTCTACCCAAACTGTCAAACTCTCGAATTTTCACTACACTAAAACTATCGACGCTGTAAAATTGTTATCTGAATCTGCAAATTTTCAACTCATATCAAAATCTTTCAAATTTTTAGCTCATATCTTCTTCTTTCAAATTTTCAACTCCACTGCCAAGTCTTGTAGAATATTCAAGTGCAACTATTAAAACCTGTCAAATTTTCGTCAAATTTTCGTCGAATTTTCCACTCCAAACTGTTAAACTTTATAAAACTTTTACTACAACTGTCAAAAAGTGTCCAATTTTCAACTGCAACAGTCCAAACCTGCGAAATTTTCAACTACAAAAATCGTTAAGTATTTAATTGCACCTGCAAATGTTCAACTACATCTATTGAAAACTGTTTACATTTTAACTGTTTTATGAATTTTCAACTCCTAGCATCAAAATCTTTAATATTTTCAACTGAAACTGTTAAAACTCATCATGTTTTCAACAGTACAGTATAAACTGTACATTTTTTAACTTTGACCATCAAAACTTAACAAATTTTCAACATTAAGTAAAAGTTTACACATTTTCAACTGCAACCATCGACACTCTAAATTGTTGTCTGAATCTCAACTTCAACTGTCAAGCTTTAGAAACTTTTTAAGTGTAACTATCATGACCTGTCAAATTTTCTACCCCAAACTGTCAAACTCTCAAATTTTCACTACACTAAAACTATCGACGCTGTAAAATTGTTATCTGAATCTGCAAATTTTCAACTCCTACTATCAAAATCTTTCAAATTTTTAACTCCTATCTTCTTCTTTCAAATGTTCAACTCCAACTGCCAAGTCTTGTAGAATATTCAAGTGCATCTATTAAAACCTGTCAAATTTTCGTAGAATTTTCCACTCTAAACTGTTAAACTTTATAATACTTTTACTACAACTGTCAAAAAGTGTCCAATTTTCAACTGCAATAGTCCAAACTTGCGAAATTTTCAATTACAACTATCAAAAAGCGTTAAGTATTTAATTGCACCTGCAAATGATCAACTACATCTATTGAAAACTGTTTAAATTTTAACTGTTTTTGTGAATGTTCAACTCATAGTACCAAATCTTTTATATTTTCAACTGAAACTGTTAAAACCCATCATGTTTTCAACAGTACAGTAAAAACTGTACATTTTTTAACATTGACTATCAAAACTAAACAAATTTTCAAAATTAACTATTAAAACTTTTCACATTTTCAACTGCAACTATCGACACTTTAAATTGTTGTCTGAATCTCAACTTCAACTGTCATGCTTTAGAAACTTTTTAAGTGTAACTATCATGACCTGTCAAATTTTCTACCCCAAACTGTCAAACTCTCAGATTTTCACTACTCTAAAACTATCGACGCTGTAAAATTGTTATCTGAATCTGCAAATTTTCAACTCCTACTATCAAAATCTTTCAAATTTTTAACTCCTATCTTCTTCTTTCAAATTTTCAACTCCAACTGCCAAGTCTTGTAGAATATTCAAGTGCAACTATTAAAACCTGTCAAATTTTCGTCGAATTTTCCACTCCAAACTGTTAAACTTTATAAAACTTTTACTACAACTGTCAAAAAGTGTCCAATTTTCAACTGCAATAGTCAAAACTTGCGAAATTTTCAATTGCAACTATCAAAAAGCGTTAAGTATTTAATTGCACCTGCAAATGTTCAACTACATCTATTGAAAACTGTTTAAATTTTAACTGTTTTTGTGAATTTTCAACTCATAGTACCAAATTTTTAATATTTTCAACTGAAACTGTTAAAACCCATCATGTTTTCAACAGTACAGTAAAAACTGTACATTTTTTAACGTTGACTATCAAAACTTAACAAATTTTCAACATTAACTATTAAAACTTTACACATTTTCAACTGCAACTAGCGATACTTTAAATTGTTGTCTGAATCTCAACTTCAACTGTAAAGCTTTAGAAACTTTTTAATGTAACTATCATGACCTGTCAAATTTTCTACCCAAACTGTCAAACTCTCAAATTTTCACTACACTAAAACTATCGACGCTGTAAAATTGTTATCTAAATCTGCAAATTTCCATCTCCTACTATCAAAATCTTTCAAATATTTAACTCCTACTATCATATTCTTTCAAATTTTCAACTCGAATTGTCAAGTCTTGTAAAATTTTCAAGTGCAACTATTAAAACCTGTCAAATTTTCGTCGAATTTTCCACTCCAAACTGTTACACTTTATAAAATTTTCACAACTGTCAAAAGTGTCCAATTTTCAACTGCAACAGTCCAAACCTGCCGAATTTTCAATTACGATTGATTCTGAAATTTTCTCTACCAATCAATTCTACATCTTCTGCTTGGGTTTCATCTGACTGGATTTTTCGATCTTTTTTCTGTTCGATTCATCTTCATACTAAGTTATTTTCACTTTCATTAGTGCTCAATTTTCATAAATGTTAAATTTTCTTCTTATACATTATAAGTACTCTGATAAAGATCCGTACAATACTTATACGGTTGATAGATCGATCTCAGACTATTGTAGCTTATTACTTGATACGTTAAATCGAGATAACATATATCCCCATAAAATCAACAAAAGAGTCGTTTCTAATCTTTGAAATTGAAGAAGGTAGGTTCACTTCTTGTTGCCTTTTTTGTTCGTCATTTATATATTAATTTGTATATTTATTTTTTATTGTGACTTGCGCTTTTGATATTTTTCCAAACATTTGCCGCCCCTGGATTTTGCTGTTTTGGGCTATAGCCCTTCATTTCTTCTAGTTGCCTTTTTTATTTATTTATTAATTTCTATAATTTTTTTGTGACTTGCGCCTTTGGTATTTTTCCAAAAATTTGCCGCCCCTGGATTTTGCTACCCCACGTCTCTAAATCCACCACTGCTCACATGCCAACATTAAGAATCATACAAAACTTTTCTATGGCCGTGAATGCACGTACACTTAACGAGTCATAAGAAAGTTATTCGCATAATTTGGGCTGCGAACTTGAATATTACTTATAGCATTGCATCATTTGGGAATTCCCCCATTCCACATTGCACATGTTCAAGCGTATAATTGAAGCCGTCAATTGTAATTTGCAATGAGAATGTGTGAAATCGTTAAATCTACCTTTGCTTACAGCAAAGCGTTACATAACAGATCTGATTGGGCATTTAAATTATACGCTACTGCTTCTAGTACGGCATGACATTGCCAATGTCAAAAATGCAGTTACTGCACGAAAATAACGTAATAGCGATGGCTGTAAATTTTCCACAATACTAATGTAATCTCGTGGCTTTTTTTTCGGTAATTGACGTCTGGTAAATTAGATGCGATTTATGTTGTAGCAATACAATGAGGAAAATGGTTTCGTACTTTCCTGGCAATGATATAAATTATAAGGTGATGAAAAAATGTAGTCACGTTTTAAACTGGTTTCGATGTATTTGAGGCGTCGTTATTTGTATTGAAGCTGGGCTCCGATCTATGTGATGTTATTAGCGAGTTAATCGAATTTCCGTTCCCATGCGTTTGTTGCTTTTCAGATTCATTTTTTGTGCAAGGGTAGGGTTAGAGTTTCGAGTCATTCTATGCTTCGTTTAGCCGCTGAGACAAAGCCAGATGTCTGTTACTCTATAACCCTATTAGCGTCCAGCAAGTAACACTTTTTTTATTGAATTAGCGCCGCACATGAATATTAATGACGCTGCTATGGATAATGGGTGGTGAATAAAAATCCCACTGCTATTCTATAAATAACACAGGAAATCCCAATATATATTTTATTATGCACTCTGTTAAATTGTTAATCACTCAGTGGAACCTTGACTTGTCTTACGTCCGACCGATGAAATTACGTTATTTATTTGTGTGTTTATTAGTACCTGTCGGTAATGAAAGGAGACGGGTGCCGATTAAGTTATTTTCGTCGCTTTAATCGAATTATGCACGCTCATAGGAGTCGTCAAATATGTGCACGAGGGGGGCATTTTTAGGAACAAAAACAATGCACAGTACTGCCCTGCCCAGCCCAACATGGGGCACTTTCAACTTGACTCGCTCCTTTGAAAAACCCCTTTCTGCTATTGTAACGATTACATAGAAAAAGGCGTGCGAAAATTATGTCATTATCAACATTTTTTTTCCATCGCCCTAACATCTGTTGTAAGGGTTGCCTCCACGGGAGACGACGCAGTTCGACTTTTGACCGTGGCTGTTTTCAGAATCGCACTTTATATTTTTATACCCCAACAGGGGCAGATGTGTCTCATTGGTCATTTTATCTTTTGTACCTACACGGGCACGCCTATGCTTAATCCAAATTTTGCATCATAATGTGATAAATAGGCATGTGTGTTCCATCGTCCGGCCCTTCCTTTTGTGCTGACCGTCGGCGATCCAGGTCGGGATTTGAGTTTCTACAGGTGGTGCAACCCTAAATTAGTTGCCGGATCTCAAGGGTAATAAAGCAATTGGAAAACAAAGCGAGATATAATTCCGACCGGCCAGACTTTGAAAAAGTGTTTTGTTCATGGTAGATCACCTTAAAATTGTTTGGATAATTAAGGGGTATCCGTATAATACGAAATAACTGCACGTAGCCAGGTAAAACGGTCGATATTAGGCGGCGGGCTATATTTACTGGAAATTGAAAAAGTGCAATTAAGCTGCCGGGAAACGGCAATTAGTCCCTTTCTGGACGGCCGAACGTTTCGCCCGTCATAATTGTGACAGTAAATAACAATATCTGTCCATCCCGCTTGAGTTGCTTTTATGTTTCCACTACAATAAAGATCGCCATAAATAACTCCAAAGGGTAGACAGTAAAGTTTATTGTAATTATATCCAAACGGTTTATGGCCGCTGCCGCTCCTCTGGCGGCGTAAAAACTCAAAATTGTTTGACCTATATTTTACAACTGGGATTTTAGGGCACTATAAACTTTGTTTACTCTACGGATTACACACATTTTGGTCTAAACGCACCCATCCCTAATGACCACCGAATAACTCATCCATAAAAGGGAACATTCTTCAGAAGCAACAGCCAGCTAATGAAGCAGTTAGAATTCCAAAGTAAAATATTAGTTTTTAGCCTATGATTAGTACACACAATAAAATTAAAATAATGTACCATAAAACAGCAATTTACATGAATACACGAATATCTATTTTGAATATATTGCCATTTTATTATACAATACTTAATTATTATACAGTGTGTATCTGTGACCACCTCACATAGCAAAATTAAAATTGGGACATTTTATAACGATCAACTATTGCAAGAAGCTATATATAATTTCAGATTGGCTAAAACAAAATATTTAAAAACAACAGAAATTTACTTCTGTCAAATAATCTTCATATTACATAATTATTTAAAGGGATATTGCTAATTAACTACATGCTACATTGATAATAATACCATTAAGAATTATGGGTATAAAATTGTACCCATACTTGTCAATGCAGAAAGTTGTATGTTTGATTTTCTCCCTTATTTAATACTGAAACTTTGTCAAATTTTCAGGAGAATTAGTTTCAGGTGTACTGTATACGAATCTAGTATAAAATTTGCAAATAATAAATTTTCAGAAATTTCAGCAATAGCTAACCCGTACATGTCAATGAAGAAAGTTATATGTTTCACTTTCTCCCTTATTTAATACTGATACTTTGTCAAATTTTCAGGAGAATTAGTTTTAGGTGTACTGTACACGAATCTAATATCAAATTAGCAAATCAGAAATGTTCAGAAATTTCAGTAATAGCTAACCCATACTTGTCAATGCAGAAAGTTATATGTTCGATTTTCTCTCTTATTTAATGCTGAAACTTTGTCAAATTTTCAGTAGAATTAGTTATAAGTGTAATGTACGCGAATCTAATATCAAATATGCAAATAATGAATTTTCAGAAATTTCAGTAATAGCTAACCCTTACTTGTCAATGCAGAAAGTTATATGTTTGATTTTCTCCCTTATTAAATATTGAAACTATATCAAATTTTCAGGAGAATTAGTTAAAGGTATAATGTACACGAATCTAATATTAAATTTGCAAATAATAAGTTTCCAAAAATTTCAGTAATAGCAAACCCGTACTTGTCAATGCAGAAAGTTATATGTTTCATTTTCTCCCTTATATAATACTGAAATTTTGTCAAATTTTCAGAACAATTAGTTTTACGTGTACAGTATATCATTGTAATATCAAATATGCAAATAATAAATTTTCAGAAATTTCAGTAATAGCTAACCCATACTTGTCAATGCAGAAAGTTAAGTGTCTGATTTTCTCCCTTATTTAATACTTAAAATTTGACAAATTTTTAGAAGAATTAGTTTCAGGTGTACTGTACACGAATCTAATATCAAATTTGCAAATAATAAATTTTCAGAAATTTCAGTAATAGCTAACGCATACATGTCAATGCAGAAAGTTATATGTTTGATTTTCTCCCTTATTAAATGCTGAAACTTTGTAAAATTTTCAGGAGAATTAGTTTCTGGTGTACTATATACGAATCTAATATCAAATTTGCAAATACTAAGTTTTCAGAAATTTCAGTAATAGCTAACCCATACTTGTCAATGCAGAAAGTTATATGTTCCATTTTCTTCCTTATTTAATACTGATTTTTTTTTCAAATTTTCAGGAGAATTAGTTTCAGGTGTACTGTATACGAATCTAATATCAAATTTGCAAATAATAAATGTTCAGAAATTTCAGAAATAGCTAACCCATACTTCTCAATGCAGAAAGTTAAGTGTATGATTTTCTCCATTATTTAATACTGAAACTTTGTCAAATTTTCAGGAGAATTAGTTTCAGGTGTACTGTATACGAATCTAATATCAAATTTGCAAATAATAAGTTTTCAGAAATTTCAGTAATAGCAAACCCATACATGTCAATGTAGAAAGTTATATGTTTAATTTTCTCCTTATTTAATACTGAAATTTTGTCAAATTTTCAGAACAATTACTTTCACGTGTACAGTACACGAATGTAATATCTAATATGCAAATAATAAATTTTCAGAAATTTCAGTAATAGCAAACCCATACATGTCAATGCAGAAAGTTATATGTTTGATTTAATACTGAAATTTTATCAAATTTTCAGAACAATTAGTTTCACGTGCACAGTACACGAATCTAATATCAAATGTGCAAATAGTAAATTTTCAGAAACTTCAGTAATAGCTAACCCATACTTGTCAATGCAGAAAGTTGTATGTTTGATTTTCTCCCTTATTAAATGCTGAAACTTTGTCAAATTTTCAGGAGAATTAGTTATAGGTATAATATACACGAATCTAATATCAAATTTGCAAATAATACGTTTTCAGAAATTTCAGTAATAGCAAACCCATACTTGTCAATGCAGTAAATTATATGTTTGATTTTCTCCATTATTAAATGCTGAAACTTTGTCAAATTTTTAGGAGAATTAGTTATAGGTACAATGTATACGAATCCAATATCAAATTTGCAAATAATACGTTTTCAGAAATTTCAGTAATAGCTAACCCATACTTGTCAATGCAGAAAGTTATATGTTTGATTTTCTCCCTTATTTAATACTGAAACTTTATCAAATTTTCAGGAGAATTAGTTTCAGGTGTACTGTATACGAATCTAATATCAAATTTGCAAATAATAAGTTTTCAGAAATTTCAGTAATAGCTAACCCATACTTGTCATTGCACAAAATTGTTTCATTTTGTCCCTTTGTTTGGACAAATTGACAGAAATTGTTTTTAGAAAGTAAGAAGTTTTAAGAAATTAACACCTGCTAAAAAAGTATTAAACCCAAAAAAATGAATAACCGGAAAATAAGATAATCAAACATTTCACATCTCACATTAAATTGGATATGTTGTTGAAAATATTTTGTATATTTCGAAACAGATTTGTAAATTAGTTAATGCAAGGTATCTCAAGATGAGTGGAATAAGCATGTAACTCATATTAAGAAATATACATGAAAATAACCTTAACAAAAGTTAAACTATTAAATAAATCGCAATAATCAGAAATGGCACTATTATTTTTTTTTTTCAAATGGTTTGATACTACTCTGTATCGCATCTATACTAATCGTATCTGCAATTTACCACAATTTTCTCTTTATAAAGATACTAAATATTCCATAACTTACATAAGAAAAAAATATTGATATTAAAACATCTAAAATATTCACATGCCACATTTTTTTTTTGTAATATTTATTTTCAGATGTACTGGTCATTACAAACAACATTTTATTGTAATATTATTACCTAAACAAAACAATAAGTGCACGTTACTCTCACGTATTTATTGAATACGTATAACACAGGATACTTTATTTTTTCTACATCTGAAACAAATTTTTCTTTTCAAATTTCAAGTGTTACCTAACTTCAATTTACCACAATTTTCTCTTTACAAGGATACCAAATATTAAGAACTAAAAAAACTAAATGACTTCCTAGAAAATACAGAGATATTGCTTTTAGGAATTAAGAAGTTTTAAGAAATTAACACATTCTTAAAAATGTTTTAAGTATTTAACCCAAGAAAAATAATGAATAACCGGAAAATAAGATAATCAAACATATCACATGGCACGTAAAATTGGACGTGTTGTTGAACATATTTAGTATATTTCATAACAGATTCATAAATTAGTTAATGCAAGGTGTTTCAAGATGAATGGAACAACTCTATAACTAATATATTAAGAAATATACATAATAATGTCCTTATCAAAAGTAAAACTATTCATAAATTGCAATAATCATAAATGGCACTATTTTATTTTTTCAAATGGAATGATACCACTGTGTAAGTCGTATCTACAATTTACCGCAAATTTCTCTTTATAAAATACCAAATATTCCATAACTTTAAGATAAAAATGGATATTGAAACAACTAACATATTCACACACCACATTTTTTTTAAATTCCGTAATTCAGTTTCATTTAGAGAAATACTGGTGAAATGTTACAAACATATTTTTATTGTAATATAAACCCAAAAAAAAAAATAAGTGCACTTTACTCTCACGTATTTATTAAATACGTATACCACAGGTTTTTTCAAATTTTAAGTTTTACCTAACTGCAATTTACCACAATTTTCTCCTTACAAGGATACCAAATATTCCATAACTTAAATAATAAAAAATGGATTAAAAAAATAAAATAAAATATTCACATTCCTCTTTTTTTTTAAATTTATAAATCTAGTTTCGTATTTGAGATATGCTGGTCAATACAAACAATATTTTCTCGAAATATTTTTCACTCAACACAGAAATACGTGCATTTTAATCACGTCTTTTTTAAAATTCTCATTTTCTACATCTGAAACCAAATGTTTTTTTCAAGTTTTAAGTTTTACCTAACTGCAATTTACCACAATTTTCTCTTCACAAGGATACCAAATGTTCCATAACTTAAATAATATATATAACGATCTTTATTAAGGCTATCGACCAGAAGGGGTCTTTCCGCCCTCTTAAATAATAAAAAGTGGATATTAAAAAAATCAAATATTCACATTCCTCATTGTTTTCAAATTTCAAAATCTAGTTTCGTATTTGAGATATGCCGGTCAATAAAAACAATATTTTCTCGTAATATTTTTCACTCAACACAGAAGAAATACGTGCATTTTAATCACGTCTTTTTTAAAGTTCTCATTTTCTACATCTCATTTTTTCTACATCTGAAACAAAATGTGTTTTTCAAGTTTCAAGTTTTACCTAACTGCAATTTACCACAATATTCTCTTTACAATGACACCAAATATTCCATAACTTAAATATTAAAAAAAATGGATATTAAAAAAATGAAATATTCACATTCCTCATTTTTTTTAAATTTCTAAATCTATTTTCGTATTTGAGATATGCTGACCAATACAAACAATGTTTTGTCGTAATATTTTTCACTCAACACAGAAATACGTGCTTTTTTAATCACGTTTTTTTGAAAGTTCTTATTTTCTGGAAACATTATTTTTTCTACATCGGAAACAAAATATTTTTCCGTTCATCTTTTATTTCTTCCAAGCACTTAAATAATAACATATCTACTGATTATAATGACCTAAGCTATGGAATATCTGGTGTTTGTGTGTGTGTATGAAATTGTAATAGATTGGTTGAGATTGAAATATTATATTTCATTGCGAGTTTGGAAATAAGGATTTTTCCGTGCGCGAGTGACAAATTCCGGTTTTCCATGCGCTGTTCTGAAAATGCCATTAACCTACGGGAAAAAAATCAGATATATCAGATCCGGTGTAAGTCATTTTTGAGGTTAACCCCGAGTTAAATTTATAACCCCGAGTTAATATTTAACCCGCGTTGATGCAACCGGGCATAAGTATTTATTAGAAATTTCAAAAATTGGAAGTATGTAGTGATATCTGATCATGCTTCCTTGTATTACATTTAAATAGTAGGTTTAAATATACGGAGTGATTTCCGATTCGGACACCTTATACAAAGGGCACTCACGAGGACCACCAGGTCAGTTATGCTACGAAGGTGACCAATCTTCTTATGATGATTTTAAAATCGTTATATTTTGAGAAAATCATGTATTTGCGAAGACTGTCCCCTAGATTGAGTGGAATGTCCGGCTTCACTTTTTTCTCCGGTCTCCGGCGATTATAAAAAAGGTCAGTTTTGATTGCCTTTTAACGAGCAGCCAGAATTTCTAGGAATGGATCAGTATTTATAACACTCTATCAATGATGAAAGTGAGTGTCCTTCGCGAGATTTGCAGGCACGCTCTCTCACGAGGCGATAATTTATTCACAAAAGCGGTGAATAATCATCCAGTGCTGCATACAACAGTCACCATGATGCGATTTTTATCTCGTCGAGTTTGTGTTTTTTATGCGAGAGATCTATGATGTTTTTGCAGCTTAATTATTATTGTCACTCGATTCGAATCGTTTGCATCAAATTACACGAATTATGATATGGAATATGTAAATGTATGACGTCTAAAATTTACAATCTCGTTTTGGCTGTTATGAAAAAAACGGCGAATTTTATAGGTAAAATTGTAATACAAGGTGTCCCACAACTGCGTGGCATAAATCTTAGGAGCGAAGAAAGGAAGCAATTAAATGAAAGTGTAATTTTTTTCTGGTCGCTGTTTCCAAAATTTAGAACCTTAAAGTGTTACTTAGCAAATCAGTTTTCTTATTAACATTTCTACTAGAGTAGAGTCGTAAATCTGATATTTTGCGACGAGTAACCCACTATCAATACACATATTCACAAATAATTACAATGACCTGAGTATACACAGTGCCGTAGAAACAGGGGTTCTTCTATGGTTATTGCTACATAAAAACTTTGAGGATTTTCATAAATCATATACCATTTTTCGATGAATTAGCTTTATTGTCTTAAAAAAAGGTATACTTCTTGAACTTACTTACTCTTGAAAAAATTAAGCGTTTTTGGAATGTTCGAGGTTAAACTAGGCAGAACACATAAAATAATAATATTAAAGTTATTGATTGTTATTTGTTAGTATACGGATAGAATTCCAAATCGGCCTTTGTTCGTTGTAATTTTATGTTCTCATTTTAAAGAATACAGTGGTTCTCATTTTTTTCTTCGTTCTCGAATTCAGGCTGGTATATCCTTGTTATTTTATACTTTATTTGCTTCTTTGCCTTTAAAATGCATTTAATTTATTTATTTGCTGATTTGCTGGTGTAACTTTGGAAGTCATTCAACCATTGAGGCGACTCAAGTTGTATCAGTTTTTCTAGACATAATGAAGTTAATACACTTCAAGAAATTTCTGTTTTCGTATCAAGTTGTAGTATACGTGTGAGGAGTGCAACAATTTCACGGTTCATCGGATTCGGCTGCTGCTGTACGCCATGAAAATGCGGACAAAGCGCAGTTTCTAATTGAGAAACCGTTTTCCCTCGAGTGTTTTATTTGTACTTGGCAGTGCTTTTTGCCGCAGAAATCCGACAAACTTTCCTCGATTGCCGGCGGCTGAAAAAAGAGCAGGACTAAAGTCCGTGTCTAATGCCGAGTCGAGTGGCGTTTTGCTCGAAAATGCGCAGATTTCACGATTAGCTGCATACGAATGCACCCCGATTGCTTGTTGTTATAACACTGGAAGTCCGAATGCGCTTATTTGCATGATGGGGGTTGCTCGCACACCAGCAGTAGTCGGGGTGGTCCCTGCAGACCTTCCGCCGGGTGTAACAAGCAAAGGCGGCTCCGTCACTAATCATTACTTCTGAATCAATGAGTTCCTGTGCAGTGCGCTGGATAATGCAATATTATACTTGCCAGGGGTGTCGTTCTCAATGTATCTATTTTCAACAGCTCCTGTGACACACGATACCGATTTTTTTTTTTCGTCTCAAGCGATCACCATGACAGCCCTCCTCAGGGAGAAATTCGCCCAGCTCTCACATTGACACAATTAATAGTTCAATTTAATACCAAACTTTAATCGTAACCTAACCTAACATCCACCCGTTCTGTGTTTCTAAAACTATCCACTTAACTATCAGCACTCAATTTGAATACTTTGTTTCAGAAACTAATCAAGAAACATGTTTAGAAATACAACGCTTTAGTGAGCACGACTGTACCATATGAATCAAAACGCGTTTGATAATTTGGTGCAATTTGCCATATGCATCAAAATTAATTTGGTGATTGCACATTTTTCTGCATTATCCCTTTAACTGGCATTTGCTTTTATGGGATATTTAATTACAATATATAACATATAAAAAGGTATATCTCTTTAATTTCCTGATAACAATCAACTACCCACAGTTTCTCTTTTGCAGAGAGTAATATTCTTTTATTATTATTTGCCATTTTAAATGACACAAAGGACTTGTCAAAATTTGAAATAATCATTTTATGTTGCCGCCCAAATTTAATAGTTAAAATACCCATTGGCGTTCCTAGTAACTTTATCAATAATACCAACCCAATGGCACTTTGACAATTCGTATCTATAATGGATTTAGTTTACTAATATTCGATTATACTACGACTCAGTAATAGCCACTATTGCGAGTAGTATACTCTACTTTACCTACGACTAAATAATCTTGTAGAACATTTTCGGAAAATGAGTTTGCGTTCTTTCGAAGACGCCATTAGTTGAAGGTTGCGTACGTTTGATTGTAAATGGACTTCGATCTTTCCGGTATCAAGGTAGATGTTGTTACTGTAGCTAGTCCTCAAGTTTTCAAATCACATTGAAAAAAGTTGACCTTTTCACTAATATTTTCAAAATTTCCTCAACTTTTCAAATCAAGTTTTCACATTGAATAAAGTTGACAGTTTACGGTGTGGAAATATTTCCACTCCATGATAACTTCGTGCATTTAATATGACCTATTTTTATATTCATTCATCATATTTCACTACATGGGATTCGCTCAGAATTTATTTTATACTTCTCACCTGCACCTCATAACACTAACGTCCGTATTTTCGCTAGAGGGCAACTACCATTCTTGCAGTAGCTCGCAATAAAACATCTCGAGTCAATTGAATTCGTATGGATAATCGGGAAAGGGCAGAACCAGGCACGTCCGCTCCGAAAATTACCCACTGGACGCATTGTGCAAAAATTGGCCCGTGCAGTTCCAGTCCGAACTGGCCACTCTCCACGTACATAAAGGCCCAGGCGTGTCGCCCATTACGGCCCTTAAACTAATTGTGCTAGAAATGCAGATGTCAACAGAGCCATGGAGCCGCAATGTCCGAGCGTGAAATGGCCATAGGTGAGCAATCATTGCCGAGCGGATGAATGCTGTTACGTAATGATGCATTGTAGAAGGAACGTTTAGAGGCGGGTAATTGAGGATTTCACGGTGTGCAGTTGTAGGTAAACTAAAGTGGAATTTCACGACCTTAGCAATTCATGCTGGTAATTGAACGTGATTTGTTATACTATTGGACGTTCTGTTATTCAGAGCTATTCATTATTTTCTGAAATAAATAGTTGAAATGTAGAAAGGGGAGTAGACGATTCTTGGCATTTATGTATTGACGTTTGATACTTATAATTGCATCAAACATGTACATAACAATCTTCAGGGTAACATTTTGATCCGGGCTTATGCTGTATGAAATATCTATTTGGTTAACTGATATGGCTGTTATTTCTTGAAAATTCATAATCAAATTGTATGAAATAAAGTAAAACCATTCATTCCGAATAAACAATAAAAACAGAAAGCTAAAGAACACTACAAACTAGAAATGCTATTCATCGACTTCAAACAAGCATTCAACAGAATTAAAAGAGGGCAATTAATCACTGCAGTAAGCGAATTAGGAGTATCACAAAAACTGATAAATGTAATAGAACTAACCATGAAAGCAAGTACAGCCAGCGTAGTGACATATTATGGAGAAACCGATACTTTTACCATAGATAGAGGTGTAAGACAGATTGACGCATTATCAAGCACGTCATTCAATATAGCACTTGACCATGTAACAAGAAGAATAGACAAATCTGGTACACTGGGAAATAGAGGCACACAGATAATAGCTTACGTAGATGATTTAATAATTATAACAAAGCAGAGAAAATTTATGACAATCATTTGAAAAGAAATTGACTAATGATTAATGTAGAAAAAACCAAGATAATGCAAATCGGAAAAACATGAAGCAACGCACATAAAACTGGGAAAACACGAGTTCGAAAAAACTGACAGATTCAAGTATTTAGGGATAACAATCACAAACACACAAGAAAGAAATACTGAAGTAATGAAGAAAATTCAATGCGCTAACAAAGTGTACTATGCAAACTATAAGCTAGTACATAACAAAGCACTCTCCATGGAATCGAAATTGTAAATATACAAAACAATAATTAGACCTGTGATGACTTACGCTGCGGAAACAATAACCATGACGAAGAAGAATATACATGAGATGGCAGTAATGGAACGACAAATATTGAGAACAATACTGGGACCTATAAAAATAAATGAGAATGAATATCGAAAAAGGACAAATAAGGAATTGGAAGAGAAGATAGGTGGAGGGACAGTGGTAAGATATATAACAGCCTAAAGAATAAAATGGATAGGGCATCTATGGAGAGCACGAAAAACATCAGCAATTAGAGCTATCATGGAATGGAAACCAAGCTGTAAATGGAGAAGAGGAAGATTACGTTGGTACGATGAAGTTGAAAAAGACCTCAAAGAAATGGGAATAGAGAGATGGAAGGAAAAAGTAGAAGTCAGAAAGGAATGGCGAGGAATAGTTAAAAGAGCGTTAGCCATAGAAGAAGAGTAAAATGAGGACTAATCCACCTCGGAAATTAGATTGTGAAAACTCCCTAGGAGTGGCTAAATTCCAAAAGGGAGTGTAAAGCTATAATAATAATAATAACTGGTCTTCTAAAAGTTGTCTGGCTGGGGGGTAAAAGTAAACTCTTAAATATGTTTCCAATCTCCCTAATATACAATAAACTGTCAGATAACTTTACCAGTGGCTGCAAGAATTGTTATTGGCTCCAGACGTGATCTATCTATTTTTTATCTTGCCTGGCATTTTAGATTTCGTTGTCTTAAATGTTTTGCACTGATAAGTGGGGTACTACAAGTTATCTTCTGCGGGCCAAAAGTTAACTCTTCAATATGTTTCTAATCTCTTTAATGTATATTAAACTGTCAGATAACATTATCAGTAGCTGCATGAATTGTTATTACTTTCAACAGTGATCTATCTCTTTTATTATCTTGCCTGGTGTTTCAGATTTCGTTGTCTTAAATGTTTTGCACTAATAACTGGTGTACTACAAGTTATCTTCTGGGGGGCAAAAGTTAACTCTTCAATATGTTTCTAATCTCCTTAATGTATATTAAACTGTCAGATAACTTTATCAGTGGATGCAAGAATTATTATTGCCTCCAGCAGTGACTGTGAAATCGATCTAATTATCTCCTGAAACGCTAATTAAACGCATACAAAAGACGCGTGCTGGGGCATAAGGAAACAAAGTGGCGTCCAAAGAGGGCCGATCAAAACACCCCATATGGTGATCGCGTGGCACTTACTGCACGCGATACGTACGAAGAACAACATCTTGGCGAGGGCTTTTATCTTTTTTTTATTCATCGCCGGCCATTTAGATGCACCTCATTTTCCAGGAGGGCAATTTTAATTCAGGGCAGCACGAATAAAAATGTAAATGCCGCTTATTTTCGTATCATCTGTTGGACGTGCGAGCGCCAAGGGTGCGTTTTCGAAGCAGCAGAAGATTTCGGCGGTAATCTGCTGGATATCGGAGCGAGCACGGGCCCTAGGTCAGACGCTGTCTCTAAGAACAATGAAGTGGGAAGATTTACAGCCGCTTTAAAAATAAATTAGGACAGCTCCGCCGTGCAACTGGCGACAAAAGAGCAACATAAATCAAAACTACCATTTAAAAGCTTTAGTTAGACATCAACGTCGGGAATGTTTTGCCCAAAATTTATTATCGAATCGCTTTATTCGGGCGTAAATCTTGTGTTGTAAAGTGTTGAGCGACTACACCTGCATTGTTTTATTGTTCGGCGCTTTGCAGAAACGTGCACGCCATTAATCACCTTGCTGCTTCCTATTCGTGAAACCGATCTGGGAGACGTGGAGGAAGCACCCCAGCCGGTGGTCCGACGAATTGGTTAGGGCACACTTCGAGCCAAATTAACCTTAAACATTTAAATACTCCAATATGGCATGCCCGACTCGTGCTAGGCTCGCAGATGAATGCACAACAGCTGTCCGGCGGGATTGTTCCGGGCGTTCCTCTTGGGGATCAGTTCCTCGAGATCCTAATAATTTCTGTTTTGTGTAAACAAACGGGGAAGTCTTCATAATACGGATGCGTGTTTGCCGAGGATTTAGATGTCTTTCACGTGTTCTGAGGTGTTGGTGTCACTGTAAACCATCAATCTGTTTGTGCAGATCTCGAAACGGGCCATTAATCAAATCATTCGAAAATTTCAAGACATCGTTGCTGCGGAAAGATCTCCGGGCAAAATTTAACCATAGTTAGCTAGATGAATATTTTACATTTTATTTTTTCACTATTACATTTATTTGGTTTATTTATTTGGCTTTGGCTATTTGCTTTAGCTTTAGCTATTTGGCTATTTGGCTTTGGTGTAAAAAAAATGAATTTCGAGAAAAATACTCTCTTTTGAATTATGTGATTAAAATAGCATTAATTCAATTATGGTCATCACATTGTAGAAAAATTGTCTGTAGCTCATTAAAAAGTAATAAACAGGTCCTATTTTTCGAAATTCCGTTTATAACACTTCTTTTAAATTTATTTATTAGCTCGTTTCGTGTCTACGTTTATGGATAGAAAACAGCAATTATATCCACTTAGCTATTAGTCTGAAAGCGCAACCATGGAAAAAAACGGGGTTCTTTGTACAGTAATTCAGTTATTTTAAAATTGGTAAAATATGAGAAACTAATGCGATTTGACAAACTTGGAAAGATATATTTCAGATTATGGATAAATTCGAAGAAATATGTGAAACTTATATTTCAGATTTTGGATAAAATCGGAGGCGAACTCTACTTTTAAACCACATTAAAAGTTTTCAAATCACATTGTAAAAACGTAAAACTTATCATTATAGTTAAGTCGATGCAAACTTTTTATATTACCTTGAAGTTTTTAATTACTTAACTTTTTTATTGCATTCAGCTTTTCTAATACCACAACTTCAAACGTGGAACTCTAGATACTTTTAAACTACTTCAAAAAAATGGACCCAGGGATTCTTTGGACAGTAATTCAGTTGTTTTAAATTTGGTACATATGAGAAACTAATGCGATTTGACAAATATTGGAAATATATATTTCAGATTTAGGATAAATTCGAAGAAATATGAGAAAATTATACTTAGGATTTTGGATAAAATCGGAGGAGAAACTCTACTTTGAAACCACATTAAAAGTTTTCAAATCACACTGTAAACACATAAAATTTAAGTTAATTATTTTTATTGCATTCAGGTTTTCTAACACCATAACTTCAAACGTATAGATACTTTAAAACTACTTTTAATAACATTTTTTAAATCACACTGTAAAAAAGTAAAATTTATAATTACCTACAGTTAAGTCGAAGCAAACCTTTTATATTGCATTGAAGTTAAGTTTAGTTAGGATCTTACTTTTTATATTGCACCAACTTACTCCCAGACAATGTTCAACATTGATTTCAAATTTTATACTAAAAGCTCTCAATTCATCCTCAAATTATCAAAGGACATTTAAAATAGTTGAATCTGAAAAATTATGATATAGATTTTTGTAAATTACATACATCACAAAAAAAGGATGTTTTACTCTAAAAAAATTCAAGAAATTATCTATTATGCATGTTATTTCAAATCTTAAGGCTTTAAAATTTAAAAGTCTTTAAGTATTTTAAAAATCATATAGCGAAAAGATGTTTTCAAATTGGTAAAAAAAATGTGAGAAATTAAGGCATAGAAAGTGACACCGAAAATTTACTGCAAACTTTTCAAGGTACCAAAAGCTCTCAATTCATCCTCAAATTATCAAACGACATTTAAAATGGTTGAATCCGAAAAATCATGCTATAGAATTTTGTAAATTACATACATCACAAAAAAGGAGGTTTTAATTCTAAACAAATTCAAGAAATTATCTATTATTCATGTTATTTCAAATCTTAAGACTTTAAAATTTAAAAGCCTTTAAGTTTACAAACTACATATATGGTATAAGCTTATTTCTATATTATATTTTCGCATCATATAGCGAAAAGATGTTTCCAAATTGGAAAAAAAAATGTGAGAAATTAGGGCGTAGAAAGTGCACAGAAAATTTACTTCAAACTTTTCAAGGTACTAATTAAAGCTCACAATTCATCCTCAAATTATTTAAGGACATTTAAAATGGTTGAATCCGAAAAATCATGATATAGATTTTTGTAAATTACATACATCACAAAAAAAAGATGTTTTAACTCTAAAAAAATTCAAGAAATTATCCGTTATTCATGTTATTTCAAATCTTAAGACTTTAAAATTTAAAAGTCTTTAAGTTTACAAACTACATATATGGTATAAGCTATATAGCCATATATACCTATATGGTATATATGGTATATGGTATTTCTATATTATATTTTCGCATCATATAGCGAGAAGATGTATTCAAATTGATTAAAAAAATGTAACAAAATTAAGGCGTAGAAAGTGCACAGAAAATTTACTTCAAACTTTTCAAGGTGCTAACATCTCTCAATTCATCCTCAAATTATCAAAGGACATTTAAAATAGTTGAATCCCAAAAATTATGATATAGAAATTTGTTAATTACATACATCACAAAAAAATTAGGTTTCAACTCTAAACAAATTCAAGAAATTATCTATTATTCATATTATTTCAAATCTTAAGGCTTTAAAATTTAAAAGTCTCTAAGTTTACAAACTACATATATGGTATAAGCTTATTTTTATATTATATTTTCGCATCATACAGCGAAAAGATGTTTTCAAATTGGTAGAAAAAAAGTGAGAAATTAGGGCGTAGAAAGTGCACAGAACATTTACTTCAAACTTTTCAAGGTACTAATTAAAGCTCTCAATTCATCCTCAAATTATTAAAGGACATTTAAAATGGTTGAATCCGAAAAATTATGATATGGAATTTTGTAAATTACATATATCACAAAAAAGGAGGTTTTACTCTAAAAAAATTCAAGAAATTATCTCTTATGAATGTTATTTCAAATCTTAAGGCTTTAAAATTCAAAAGTCTTCAAGTTTTCAAACTACATATATGGTATAAGCTTATTTCTATATTATATTTTCGCATCATATAGCGAAAAGATGTTTTTAAATTGGTTAAAAAAAATGTGAGAAATTAGGGCATAGAAAGTGCACAGAAAATTTACTTTAAACTTTTCAAGGTACTAATTAAAGCTCTCAATTCATCCTCAGATTATTAAAGGACATTTAAAATGGTTGAATCCGAAAAATCATGATATAGATTTTTGTAAATTACATACATCACAAAAAAATGATGTTTTAACTCTAAAAAAATTCAAGAAATTATCTATTATTTGTCTAATTTCAAATCTTAAGGCTTTAAAATTTAAAAGTCTTTAAGTCTTTTAAAAATCATATAGCGAAAAGATGTTTTCAAATTGGTAAAAAAAATGTAAAAAAATTAAGGCGTAGAAAGTGCACAGAAAATTTACTTCAAACTTTTCAAGGTACTAATTAAAGCTCTCAATTCATCCTCAAATTATTAAAGGACATTTAAAATAGTTGAATCCGAAAAATCATGATATAGATTTTTGTAAATTACATACATCACAAAAAAATGATGTTTTAACTCTAAAAAAATTCAAGAAATTATCTATTATTTGTCTAATTTCAAATCTTAAGGCTTTAAAATTTAAAAGTCTTTAAGTATTTTAAAAATCATATAGCGAAAAGATGTTTTCTAATTGGTAAAAAAATATATGAGAAATTAGGGCGTAGAAAGTGCACAGAAAATTTACTTCAAACTTTTCAAGGTACTAATTAAAGCTCTCAATTCATCCTCAAATTATTAAAGGACATTTAAAATATTGAATCCGAAAAAGCATGATATAAAAATTTGTAAATTACCTACATGACAAAAAATAGGATATAATTCTAATACTAAGAAGTGTTTAAAACTGGGATGGCATCTTTTGGTAAACCCAGCCAAGAATGGTGCCTTTGGATAATACTTAAAAGAAGTTGGATCAAAAAATATCATATCGAAATACCCAAAACATTTTTTTGATATACTGTGAACCAGCAGAGTCTGGATAATACTTAAAAGAAGTAGGACTGAAAAATGTCATCTCGAAATATCCAAAACATTTTTTGATGTGCTGCGAACTAGCAGAGCCTTTGGATAATACTTAAAAGAAGTTGGATCGAAAAATGTCATCTCGAAATATACAAAACATTTTTTGATGTTCTGCGAACTAGCAGAGTCTTTGGATAATACTTACTAAGGAAGTTACTAAGGAAGTTAGATCGAAATCTAAGTATCATCTCGAAATGTCGACATCTCGACATCACCCAAAACATTTTTTTATATTCTGGTGTGCAGCTTCCCACAAAAAAGTGGGACAGTTTTTTTGTTTAGTGTGAATTCGGTTTAGCTGAAGATATCAAAAAATTGTGCAACTTGCTTGATAGACCATCCATTATCAATTTCTCTATTAATTTTGCTATATTAAAAGCACTAACTTGAGGGGCCGTTCCAAAATGTGGCTTTTTATTGAGTCACATGTAGGTATTTATGTCACAATGACAGTGACATATTTCTTGATTTTTCTTTGCAGAGCCGTATGACTTGATTACACAACTCAATTTTAGACAAATTCACTATAAGACTTTTTTTTGCTTATTTTGCGACCGTACATTTGAGAATCATCTCCGCGGACAACTGCAGACCGGTTTCGACCTATTGGGTCTCATCAGCGTTTTTCAATCCCACTGCAAGGGAAGATTTGTCTCATAACCACGTAAACGTGGGTGATTCACTTTTACGGCTATTGTGCCGTACAGCCACGGACTCGACCCGGTTTCGACCTATCGGGTCTCATTAGTCTAGTGTGAGTCCGAAGTTATATCCCAAAAGTACAGCCACGGCAAAAAAAAGTGGGACAAGTAAAAATGACGTATCCGTCTATCCGAGCAGGCTTCTATCCTTGTCTACCGTGCTTCTACTGAGCGGGACCAGACAAGGATAGCAGACTGCTTGGACGGATGGACGCATCATTCTTACTTGTCCCACTTTCTTTTGGCCGTGGCTGTACATTTGGGAATCAACTCCGGACTCACACTAGAGTAATGAGACCCGATAGGTCGAAACCGGGTCGAGTCCGTGGCTGTACGGCAGAATAGCCGTAAAAGTAAATCAGCCACGTTTACGAGGTTATGACACATATCTTCCCTTGCAGTGGGGCTGAAAAACGCACCGGGGAAGATGATAGTGGTAATAAATTTCAAACAAGAGATGGCGCTCATGTGCTCCTCTCATGCATTAAAACATGAATTTGGAAATTTGGTGCAATTAACCATATGAATCAAAATGAATTTGGTGATAATTTGGTGCAACGTGCCATATGATTCAAAATGCATTTGATAATTTGGTGCAATTTGTCATATGAATAAAAATTAATTTCGTGATTTGGTGGTAATTTTGTGTAATTCGCCATATGAATCAAAATGAATTTGGTGAGTTGGAAGTAATTTGGCGCAATTCATCCGCATGTTCAAAGTTATCAATCGTCTTTTTGGAACTTTATAATTAAATTAACTAGTTTTTAGTAATGGACGTTAAAGATCGTGTTATTAATAATAACATGTGATAGATGATGTCCATTAATCGTGCACGAAAAATTAATGTAGTTTAATAAAGTGAAAGAGGCAAAAGGGTGAATCCTGAAAGGGGTGTTTATCTCCATCGGAAAAAAGGATGACACAAGTGTTAACTAGACGCGCCCGATGTTTTCGATGGTGCAGTGACAAATTACATGATATTAAAACATAGTGCCCCCTCCGTTCAAATTGATGGCCGTTCCAGGTGATGCACCCCCTGGTAGTAATCTGGCTCGTATAAGGGTTGCGCCGAAATTTGTGTATGAAGTGATTTAGTGCTGGCAACAATTCGGCACTTAATTTTGCGAATTCTTTCACGACACAGTCGACATTGATTTGGCTCTGAGCGTGCAACTCGTTAAACGTAATTACGGTGCAATTTGGAAGACAAATTTTCAACCCGTTCAGTATATATCCCGTGGGCTATTTTTTTGGGGCGGCCGACACAAAGTGAAGCTGTTTGCGTCGTAAAGACACTGTTTATTGTAACCGAGTCATATAGACCGTCTTTATAAATATCAGGCAGGACGGTTTATGGCAGCCAGGCGCCATTATTTCGGGCCGTTCCGTTAGATCTGCGTAAATAATCGGTGGTTTATCATGTCAATTGTTTATTTTCACAATTAAACGCCGCCGTTTTTACGCGCACGTTAAATTGGGCGTCTCAAATAAACCAATTACAAAGAACGTTTCTGAAGTTTCCAAACGTCAGGCGTTTTAACTGCAACCGCGGCGAAGGAAATGTAACATTTGCTCGGCTTTATTAGTTTTTTTTGTGTTGCTGTCGTTAAATAACTCCTCAAACTACGAGTCGCATTACTCAAAAATGCACAATGTCTAGTCTCATTATTTCTTCTTCAATTTTTACATTTCTTATAAATTCTTAAGTTAATTATAACATTTATTCGTTATTATTGAAGTCTCATACTACTGTGTGGAGCAATTATTCAATAGCCGTCAATTGTTCATGTTATTTCTGAATATCATTGGCTGTAGTATATTAGTAAGAAATAATAACAATGGTTGTTATATAGTCACTCCATGTCAAGAGAACCAATGGGCCTCGTTCGATCACCTTAAATTTTGATGAAAATGTATGGATGTATACGTATGCTTCTGGAAACGGACTTCTGTAAAGTTTTAGCTGCAGATATAAAATATCTAAGGCACAGCAGCTCTTCCCGTGGCGGTCACGCCAACTTCGAAGTATCTGCCGCGACGATTTTGCAAAGTTTCGCATGTTCCTAATATTTCCCCACAAAGATTGTTAAATGCTTAAAATGCATATTTTGCATACTTATTTTCAAAGTCAAATATCCAAACAGGAACGTCTTATACGATACATTAAAAATAAAAAATCACTAAAAACTTTTTAGTGATTCTATATCCAAGTTGGTAATTTTACAAACATTAAAAAAGAAAAATAGAAACTTAAAATTGCAAGGGAGCTAATAAAATCATACTGCATAAAGTAACTTAAAAGTCTGCTGTAATAATAACACCTAATTTTTTCGTTAAGCATTTACATCCCATTTAACAGAATAAACCACGACGAGAGAAACACGTAACGGCGAGAGGGCGCCTACTCTTCCCTTTTCTCTCTCTGTCCTCGATCCCGACACGACATCTCCAATTAAGCAAAAGAGAAAAATCGAAAACAAAACACCTATTATATAGTTACGTATCGCTGGGACATGCTCACTCTACTCCTTTATCCACCCACAATGGGCGACGCGTGCTAGTTAGCGCTCCGACCGTCGACCCACGCATTTACCCGTCAATTAACGGCCCCATTGTTCCTGCAGCCCCCATTATTTACACCCAGCAGCCAGGAGCCCTCGGAAGCCCTCGCAGCGAGGCGCGGGTTTGTTTTCCTCGGGAGCCCCGCGGGGGCACCACGTGAAAATTTCGTCCTGTGTGGCGGACAACGGCATCCACCGGAAAATCGGCAAACGAGATCGGAGCAAAAAGGGTCGGAAAGAAGCCGGAGAACTTTTGCGGCACGTTCGAGTGTTAAATTATTATTAGCGAAATATAAAGGCCGGCAACGGTTTGTGTAAACTCGTAATGCAGGATAAGCATGAAGCAGCCATTGTTGGTGTTCTATGGGTTAAAAGGAGAGCTCTTCCGCATTATACGCTGGAATCGCTGTAACGTCGCCAGATCGAAATTATCTTTCGTTAGAGAATCGTGAAATTGCAGATTAATGTTCATCCAACATAAAAAAAATCGTATTCACAATGAATTAATTAATTTCTCATGCAGTAAGAGCGCATCACGACCAAGTTTTTTTTGCCATACTATGTTTATATACTACGTAGGTATCACAAATTAAAAATATAATCACGGAATTAAAATCAAAATTATAACATACTTTGTACAATTTTGATATCATGGTTAATTTAATAATGCCATTACAGTTATTTTTAAATCGACACTACTCTACGATATACTATTGAAATTTATTCCGAAACTTTCATTTAAACCATTAACGAGTACCGCTAGATGACATATGGGAACCAAATATAGAAATGCTAGAGAAATAACAACATTTTTTACCGATAAAATTACACTTTTGAAAGTACAACTTTATTACGTTTAAAAACACAGAAAATGCATGTCTGATATAAATATTCCAAGTTATACATATCGTCGGTTCACTGCTAAAACCATAAATATGCAGAATTAAAAATTTGAGATAATCAAGTTTGAAAGTTCAAAAGTTTTACGTCAATTTTCAAGCATTAATATGATTTGTTCATACTGTTTAAATTATAGTTATAGTAGTAAAACTTATCAAAATATATGTGGTAGTGTATTTACATCATCGAAAACATGCGATTTTGCACATTCATGGTTTTAGCATGATATCTAGAAAATTGAAACTCTGGTTAACACAAACAATATTAGCCCAACAGCCAGGTGTTGCTCCTCTGCTCGTAGTAAAATTATATTAGGTTTCAAACCTAATGATCTTAAAGATTTTTTTGAGAAATGATAATCTAGAAATTATAATTATCTCGAAAAAACTCAGTTTTTTATGACTTCTCGAGAAATGAGAGCCCAGAAATAAATAAATTATTAATTATCTCAAGAAAATTAAAAATCCTTCTTTATGACTTCTTGAGAAATGAGAATTTATAAATGTTCATTTTATCGACTAAGGTATAGTATATAATGGTGTATATAACTATACACCAATTTGGTTGTGAAGTATACTATTATAGCCGAGGTCTGTTGAGTCCCAAAATATAACTTTACTATCTTGCTAGCAAAACTAAAATTTATTAACCACTAGTTATAAAAGACAACTTCACAATGCTTCTATACAGGGTGGTCGCTTTTACGACGCCCACCATTAGGATCTAGTAAACGTAAATATATACAGAGTTCGTCAAATGGGATATAAGTTTTTTATTTTTGTGCCGTTCAATATACTGAAACGAACTCCAGGATATCTTGCACAGTTCCTCAAATATCGCCGAAATACTGAAAAAGTGCACTTTCCTTTTCCTTTTAAAACTTTTTTACTTTTGAAGGAAATTTTACAAAACTTGACACTCTTACATTTTTTGACATGAGACATTTTGACATTTTCTGCGCCAACTAGATGTATAAATTTTCATAGTCAAGTTTTGATTTTCTTATGGGCGCAATATTGGATTTTAATAGCATTCAAAAGAGCGAAAAATTCTGATTTTAATCATGTATAACACATGGGTAATCAGACATTTTTTTACTGCCAAAAATCATTGTTTAACAAAAATCGGAATTGTTCGCTCTTTTGAATGATATTAAAATCCAATATTGCGGCCATAAGAAAATCAAAAGTTGACGATGAAAATTTGGGCATCTAGTTGGCGCAGAAAATGTTTGGCACTGTTATCAGAATGCTTACGTCGAAAAATGTAACAGTGCCAAGTTTTGTAAAATTTCCTTCAAAAGTAAAATGTTATAAAAGGAAAAGGAAAGTCTCTTTTTCAGTTTTTTAACGATATTTCATGAACTGTGCAAGATATTCCGTATTTCGTTTCAGTATATTGAAAGGCACAAAAATGATAAACTTTTATCCCATTTGACCAACTCTGTATATATTTCCGTTTAATAGATCTTAATGATGGGCGTCGAAAAAGTGACCACCCTGTATAATTATACACCAATCTCGTTGTGAAGTATACTATTACAGCCGAGGTCTGTTGACTCCCAAAATATAATTTTACTAACCTGGTAGCAAAACTAAAATTTATTAACCACTAGTGATAAAAGACAACTTCACAGTGCTTCTATACATGACATAATGATGTGTTTTTTGAGTCGTAGTACAAAATAGTTATTTATGTTACAAGTACGCTAAATAGGTGTTTATGGACGCGGCCGGAAGATTAAATGGCGAGGCGTTAGCCGAGCCATTTAACCGGCCAAGTCCATAAAGACCATTAGCGTACGTGTAACATACAACTTTTTTTTTAATTTGTACACATATTGATTTGAAAATAATATTGAAATATGTTATTTCCAACCATAACAACAGTGTTGTTGTTGACAAATTAAATTTGACAAAATGTCAGATATCGAAGATAATATCGAAGAAGATTATGATTTGCCACCAGAAGTTATCGAGCAAGCTGCACAAGCACAAAGTCGATTGATGCCCGTGAAGTCGGCTGCCATTTACGAAAAAACGTATAAGTTGTTTTGCGATTGGCGCAACAAAATGTCTGTTCGAAAAACTTCGGAACAAGTCCTTATGGCTTACTTAAATGAGAAATCGAAACAAGTCAAACCATCTAGTCTTTGGTCATATTTTTCAATGTTGAAGAAAGTGCTAAAAGTAAAGGAAAAAGTGGATATTAGTAAGTAAGTTCTAATATTGCTATGTATAAATTCAATACTAGATTTGTATAAATTGTTAGATATGCTAGTGCTCAAGAATTTTTGAAAAATATTTCCCGAGGTTACCGACCTAAAAAGTCAAAGGTATTATCTAAAGAAAATGTCATGGCATTTTTGAAAGAGGCTGATGATTTCCATTTTTTATTTGCAAAGGTAGGTAAACTGTATTTCTGCTAGACAAACTGATGTACCTATATCAAATCTTCTCAGCTTGTGGTTCTTTTTGGAGTTTTTGGTGCTTGTCGTCGCCAAGAACTTGTCAATTTGACGGTAAACGATGTGAAAGAGAATGGCTCATTTTTACGGGTGTTTCTTGGAGCGACAAAAACCGACAAAACAAGATCTTTCGTAATTACGAATGATGCTGATGGATTCAACGGTTATATGCTTTACAAAAAGTATTTGTCATTGCGGCCAGGTCATGTTAAAACTACAAGGTTATTTTTAACTTATCGCGGAGGAAAATGTACTGTACAGCCAGCTGGAATACACACAATAGCAAATATTCCCCAAAAAGTTGCCGAATATTTAAAACTTCCGGATTTTAAATTATACACCGGACACTGTTTTCGGAGAACATCGGCCACTTTGTTGGTAGAAGGTGGAGGTGATGTATTTGCGTTAAAAAGTCTTGGTGGATGGCGCTCAACGAGTGTAGCGGAAGGATATATTGAGGAATCGGAGTACCAGAAAATGGAAATTGCAAAGAAAATTACAAATTCGGCGAATAAAACTGCTGATGACATTCCATCTACATCATCTGGAATCGTCTCTAATAGCAATGAACAAACGATTATGAATGATATATGTGACGACGGAAGAATTACGCTTAGTGGACACTTTAATAAATGTACGTTTAATTTCAGTATTGTAAAGAAAGATAAATAATTTGTATGTGTTTAGATTATTATTATTAACTAAATAATAATTAATTCGCAATCTCGTTCTTCTAGTTATATCGTCCTCTCGTATCTCATTCTCTCTATCTCGTTAAACAGAAAAGTCCGCTGTGGCGGTTTTTAACGTCCGTTGCTATAAAACAAAAAATTTAACGTCCGTTGCTATAAAATATTGTAGCATTGCACATAAACGGTTGTTTAGATTGTTTGTTATAACGACGTTAATGACGTCTTTATGAATACAAATTAAAAAAAGTCCTTTTTATTACTCATTAAAAAATATCTCGATAAAATCCAATGTCTAGTTGACTGGAATATCTTGAAATATACGAGATAAACCAGGAGTAATAAAAAACAACTTCACAGTACTTTTATACATGACATAATGATGTGTTTTTGACTCGTAGTGCAAAAACTCCTTTTTATGACTCCTTAAAAAATTATCCAGATAAAATCCAATGTCAAATCAGACTGGATTATCTTGAAATATACGAGATAAAGTAGGAAAGCAGGAGTCATAAAAAACGACTTCACAGTGCTTTGATACATGACATAATGATGTATTTTTTGACTAGTAGATAAAATCAAATGTCTAGTCACACCGGAATATCTTGAAATATACGAGATAAACCAGGAGTCATAACAAAACAAAGTCACAGTGCTTTTATACATGACACAATGACGTGTTTTTTCACTAGTAGTGCAAAAAGTCCTTTTTATGACTCCTTAAAAATTATCTCGATAAAATCCAATGTCTAGTCTATCTGGAATATACGAGATAAACCAGGAGTCATTAAAAACAACTTTACAGTGCTTTTTAGTTGACTAGAAAGTCTCTTTTTCGTTAAGTTTGGTCTCAAACTTGGTTGCCTTTTTCACGAATTTCATTTCCGATTTTGTTTTATACGGTTACTCTCGAACTTCAAATACGCCTGTTTAATGATAATGTTCATTTACTTCTTTAGATTTCCTTGAATTATCACTCTCTAACTTCAAATACGCCTTATCATAAAATGTTCATTTACTCGTTTAGATTTCCTTGAATATTCATCATCATCATTATCATAATCATCGTCGAGTAGTCTCGCTTTCATTAGGTCTGATATCGAAGTTTGTTGCCTTATTCATCGTCATTATTCTCCACGAGTCCACACTTTCGGAAATGTGTAACCATTATCCACTTGGCTCAGTACTTCGAGTAGCACTCGAATTGGCAATCTACAAGCTAAGTGAGCTCTCAATAAGAACCCGTATAATAAAAATAGGCATTAAAAATATCTGAAAAAGTGGAAAGCTTTCTTAATATCGACGGTTAAGATGTGATGCTTTGTAAATATATTGTGAAGAACTTTACAAAAGATATGTAAATTATGGTATTGTTTCTGACGTGTTTTAACTTTTAGAAAACCTTTTGGGTTCTTGATGAATGTAGTTGATTTTTAGAAGCCTACTCAAATTTATATTTTGCAACTTTACAAGAGATAAGTAAATTATGGTGTTGTTTCTGTATTTACGTGTTTTAACTTTTCGAAAACCCTTTGGGTTCTTGATGAATGTAGTTGATTTTTAGAAACCTCCTCACATTTATTTTGCAAAGGTTAATGGTCACAACTCGCATAACTCATTTTCTAACAAAAAAAGACAGTTGAATTTTATAAGGGGCGCAACATTTTTTTTGCAACGTTTGATGGTCAAAACTCACGTAACCCATTTTCTAAAAAAAATATATGAGGTAGCACATCTTAAGCCTCGATATAATATTTATGACACAATTTTATCATCGCTACTCGAAAACTGCATATTAATCGGGTTGTTTATTAATTTCAGCGTGAAATCTTGTGGTTGCGAGAACCGACGGATACTCGCTTGGTGGTTTTCCGTTTCCTCCTTGTATTTTCATGCAAGCAACGAAATCATTCCTGAACTTCGATATCAAATTTCCTTGTGGCTCGCGTGAACTTGGCGAGAGACGCACCACCGCAAAACCGTTAATACGATGGTCTGCGCCAGATATTGGTAATTTATTCGCGGTGGTCGAATTGTATAACGGACCAGAGATGATGGACGTAAAAAAAATGATTGCTAATGAGATAGCACTGAATAATAGGTGAATAACTAATGTTCCCAGATAAGTAAATTTAATAATAGTCTTCGATTTGTATTGTGAAATAAAAACATTTATCAGCGACTAATTTCTAATTTTTTTAGGTTTTTGCAGTATAATGCAATATATTATACCCGTAGGGAATAATGACTAGGGATTAATAGTCCGTATTCCCTCTTGCACTCCAATTACAACATTTCTCAAATTAAATAATACCATGAAAACAAAATACACAAACTCAAAAGTGTCACTGTAAAACGCGCGGTGTTTGTGTATTTGTGTTGAGATGGATGAAAACGCAGAGTATTTTACTTGCTCACCTCCAGAAATTGTACAACTAGCTACAACTAGAGGAAAAGTTGTAAATATTTGTGGCTTTACAGATCGAATTTTAAGTAAAATCTTGAAGTTTCTCCGAAGTGTACAATTTATTTTTATTTCTTTACTCTAATTTCGCACATTCCAGTTTACAATTTCTAAGTTTTTTGCTAAAGGCATGAAGGAAAAGTCATTTTTAATTGGATATTTTTTGGATATGTAAAATATTTATTACGCGACTGTAGACTATTTGAGAATGCATACGTTTAGAACTTCAAGTAGAAGTACATTGTCTTTCTTATTGTTTATGATGCTATTTTATAAAACACATTTAATGCCCATAAGCTCAAATGTTTGATTTCATCTTTACAGATTTAGACGAAATATCGTCCAGTTATCACTTGCACAATGTAATTTTTTTTAAACTCACATCTATTCAAAATAGTTTTGCTTAAATTATTTTACTATAATTCTATTATTGTAATAATATATATCAAGTAGAGTGATTACATTGTCTTCCTTATTGTTCATGCTGCTATTTCATAAAACACATTTAATGGCCATAAGCTCAAATTTGTCATTTCAGCTTTACATATTTAGAGGAAGTGGCATCCAGTATCACTTGCACAATGTAAAAAAGAATAATAACTCACAATAACTCTTATTTTGTACATTGCGCATTGATACTGGATACCATTTCGTATTACCTATTTCGTATCACTTGCACAATGTAAAAAAAAGAATTAATAAGTCACAATAACTATTTTTTTTACATTGTGCAAGTAATACTGGATGCCATTTCGTCTAAATATGTAAATCTGAAATGAAAACTTTGAGCTTATAGGCATTAAATGTGCTTCATGAAATAGCAGCATAAACAATAAGGAAGACAATGTAATCATTCTACTTGATATAAATTATTTTGCTTAAATTATTTCATTATAATTCAACTGAATATCAATTCTACTGCTTGAATATATTGTGTATGAAAAATGTTTTAAAGAATTAAATTTAATGTTCCTTCAGTTACATATGTACATATGACATGCTTTTGGCAATTACATGAAAATAGGAGCCACCGCAGACAATGCAATTATATTGACACCGTGTTACGAGAACCCACAGGAATGAGGGTAAATTATCTTTTGTTTAAACACAGTAGACACATTTTTTGCGGTGTTTCCCCTAAATAATTAGAAGTTCCAGTCACGCCAACTTACTTAATATAAGTAGGTATACGTAAATAATTTTCACCAGTTGCTACATGTTTTTATCATTATAATCTTTAGTTATTATGCAGTAGTGGTATTTTTTTATTGCATTAATGATATTATTTATAATCAACAGTTCCAGGAACACGCAATAAAATCATATCTTTACGTCTTCTGTTCGGTGACATCAAGTTTTTATTATTATTATTATATTATTTTATTATTATCTATTGTTATAATTGAACTATTAGCCTTGCAATTCTACAATCGATTAGTATAGTAACATATTATTTCATCCAATCATTTCAGGAACACGCAATAAAATCATAACTTTACATCTTCTGTTCGTTGACATCAAGTTTTTTATTATTATTATTATTATATTATTATCTATTATTAGGATTGAACTGTTAACATTGCACTTCTACAGTCGATTAGTATAGTAACTTATTATTTCATACATTCATTTAACAGTAAAATATTTAATGAATTTGCATTATTTTGCGTCATTTATAATATTCTGCTCTCTTTGTTCAGAAATAAGTGTCGGATTTGAGATTTATTGAAAAATAAGAAAACATAACACAACGTTATCAACTCCAAATGACTAAATTCAGGCTGAAAGGCTGCGGCTGATGGCCATTCGAAGCATTGCAGCAAGACATTCTTATAAAATTTAATAATGTACATACAATAACAAATATGTAAATGGTTCAATAAATTATATCTTATATATAAGAAAACATGCCTGACTATTAATTTGTAAATGTCATATTTTTTACACTAACAGACCGTTTGGATTTTAAATGTCTAAACCTAAAGATGTGAATTTATTATTTCGGAAATAAATTAAAGTATTCTGCAGTATTTGTAAAATAAATGTGTATCTTTGAAAATGCTTTTTAAAACATTATATTTCAAGCTCCAATTTCCCACAAATATGGACACTTCGACATTGACTGAAATGTCCATATTTGTGGGAAATATGTTGTCTGCAAATGTTGTCTGCAAATTTTCAGAAGAAATTTGCCTCCTAACTTACAAAAAGCTCTCTGCCAGTCATTGTTAAAACTCGGTAATAACAGCAAGCTAAAGCACGGCTCAATCAAAATTATTGCGATACCTTTTATTAATAATAATAATAAGTGTTACATGTATCTTGTAACAAAGGTCCAAAATATGGCAAATTTAGTTTAATTTCTATAGTAATAAGCTTGAAGCATATTTTTATGTAATTTGTAGTTTAATTTATAAGGATTGATATTTTTTGAGAATACTATATTGACTATATTCTACTATACTATATTGATGAACACTTATTTATAGACACAAACAAATCTCAAATCAGATACGTATTTCTGCTCAGAGGGAGTATTATTTATAACCAGGATATAAACTGGTATTATATTTACTTTTTGGCTGGCTGTATTATCTGTCATAAAATATCTTAGTTATTACTTTCTATCTTTGGTTCGCTTTGTACAGCAAGTAATAACAGGCGACGCACCCTGTGTACAGCTATTGTCCGTCGCAAGTGTGCGTGAACATTTTCAGTGATGGCGTCGCGACGATCAATAACGACGCCACATTGTGATTGGTTACTTTCTGGGAGCGTCGCTTTCCGCCATTTTGGATGCGCACGCGAATGACAGAGAGTTGAATTATTGTGAAGGCGCCGGGCTTTGGGGGTAATATTGAACACACTGACGAGCTTTCAATGCAACTTCGCGGATAAATATATATTGATTAAAATATTATACAACTTCATCAAAAGTTTTAAGCATTTTAAGCACTTAATAGACTTGAAAGATGAAAAAATATATGGCAATACCGTTTTTACCAACAGTGAGAGTTTAATGCAATTTAATAGATATTATTTTTTTTTGTGTATTTGAAGATATTAGAGATTTTAATGTATGTATGTATGTATGTATGTATGTATGTATGTACGAATGTATTTACGTATGTATTTATGTATGTATTTATGTATGTATTTATATCCATATAATTTGTATTGCCTTATTTAATGCATTCAGTAAGTATATATTAGTAACATAATATAAGTACATATTCGTTAGTGTATTAAGTTTTATTAGTGTATAAAAATAATTTTAAAAAGCTCAAATGTTGTTATCCAATTTTCATTTGTTTTCAAGTTATAGTGCCATTACAAAATTTCCAACCCTAACATTGTGTTAATTATAGCTTTCTAGCAATAAGTAAAATAAAATAATAAATAAATAAAACAATAAATAAAATAATAAATACAAAACTAAATGAGTGGCATTTTGAAACACCTTGATTGGTACAAACTCGAAAATCACTTTGACAATACACTGACATTGACAAGTACTAAAACAAACTATGTTTTTTCTATGATTTTATGCTTCGAACGGATTAATTCAGGTAGCACTATAACTTGAAAACAAATGAAAATCTGGTAACATTTGAGTTTTTAAAATTTCTTTTATATGCACAATACGTTCGTGGAGTTCGGTGCGATCTCACCCTGTACAAACATACATTAATTCATAACTTAAGTTTGGACTTCTTAATGTCATTATCAACTGAGAACAAATTACAAGCTTTTTTATACCTGTTTTTATAAGTTTATATGTATTTGTTTGCTTATATGTTAAATGCAATGACGCGTTGCTTACGTGGCCATTAAGAAAATGGCGAAGGCGAAAGTGGCGCACTTAAGAAAATTTCAGGGATTTTCGATAACATACATTCACTGCTAATTAGGTACATTTATTATTGCTACCGAGCGTTTGCAACTCGCTCACGAAGGGCATACATTGTTGCGTCGCTGATGTAGGTAATACGACAGATGGATACATAAAATTAATGTATATCCATGTATTGACATTGCAATTTTATTTTATACATTTTATTCATATACATTTTATACATTGTATATAAATCAGGTTCTTACCTTGCCAGGTTCTTTGTCAAAATCGCACTCTCGGTCAGACATGTATCCTGTGGTGGGGGGTGAGAAGACCAACTGGAGGTTGGTCCCCGTTGCTGCGAAGGCAATTTCTGTGTGTCCTTCCCTGCAAGCGTTCTGAAACCGGACCTGTCTCTCCTCCATGGGCCTGTCCCTGTATCCTGTGTACCGCACCTGAAAATAACGATTCGTGAATTTAAACAATATAATAAATTAAAAAGTTTTAATACAAAATATACAAACCAGATTTAACTCAATATTATCTGCAAAATATCTTATTTTATATATAAGATATAATTTATTGAAACATTTACATATTTGCTGTTGTATGTACATTATTAAATTGTAAAAGAAGGTCTTGCTGCAATGCTTCAAATGGCCATCGGCCGCAGCCTTTCAGCCTTATCTTGTGTTATTTTAAGAAGAAATTACAAATAAGTACAATATATAAGGGCCAGTATAAAGCAAACTCCCAAGTACCAATCTTGCATTCATCAATAACCATCATGCTTCTGATGATGGAGTGTGATCCATAATGAAAGCAGTTTAAATAATCTACTAATGCATATATTTATACTTACTTCCAAAGCTTACATACAAATCTCAAGAGCATTCAGACTGGTCAAAAGACACCTTTTTCCAATTATATTTCAGGAAAGGTCAAATGTTTTTCAGAATTTATCAATTGTAATTCAGATAAATTAACTGTATACCAGAAAGTGAGAAACTGAATTTTCGATTAATTAATTGTTTATCAGAAACAATCAATTGTAATTAAGATTTGTGATTCTAATTCTGAAATAGTATATTATGCAACGAGCGTTTAATAACCAATAAATGCGAGTATTCAGGTATACAGTATACAGATCTGGCATAAAATTTTGAAAATATCCATTACATAAATTTTCAGAAATTTCAGTGACATAACTTATACAGGTCAGCCCGGAAAGTTAATAACTCGATTTCCTCACTTATTTAAGACATATTCGTAGTTAAATTTTCAGAGGTTTTGTATTCAGGTATAATGTATACAGATCTGGAATAAAATTTTGAAAATATCCGTTAGATAAATGTTCAGAAATTTCAGTGACTGATAACTTATACAGGTCTACTCGGAAACTTAATAACTCGATTTTCTCACTTATTTCAGACAAATTCATGGTTAAATGTTTTGAAGATTTATATCCAGCCATAAAAGTTTCAAAAAATATCCATTAGATAAATGTTCAGAAATTTCAGTGACTGGTCGCTTATACAGGTCAACTCGGAAAATTAATAACTCGATTTTGTCACTTATTTAAGACCTATTCGAGGTCAAATTTTCAGACGATTTGTATTCAGGAATACTGTATACAGATCTGTTATAAAATTTTCAAAATATCCATTAGATAAATTTTCAGAATTTTCATTGACTGATAACTTATAGAGGTCAACTCGGAAAGTTAATAACTCGATTTTGTCACTTATTTAAGACATATTCGTGCTCAAATTTTCAGAAGATTTATATTCATGTATACTGTATACAGATCTGGCATAAATTTTTCAAAATATCTATTAGATAAATTTTCAGAAATTTCAGTGACTGATAACTTATACAAGTCAACTCGGAAACTTAAGAACTCGATTTACTCACTTATTTAAGACATATTCTCGTTCAAATTTTCAGAGGGTTTGTATTCAGGTATACTGTATACAGATCTGGCATACAATTTTGAAAATATTCACTCGATTAATTTTCAGAAATTTCAATAACTGATAACTTATCTATACTATACCTTCTCGTACTATTTTATACAATAATTTTGAAGACAGCAATTTTTATGAAATTATTTTATGCAACAAACTTTGGATCTTTTTATTATGATAACTACAACTTTTTCTGTGATTATATAGAAATCTGCAACTATCTTACCTATTATTTGTATAAACTATAGCTTTTGATAGTTGGTATGGTGCTGTTTTATGAAAACTATAATGTATCCCGTCATAATTTTCAAAACTTCAACTTTTATGTTATAATTTTAGTGCTACTAAAAGTTTTGATGCCTTTCAAAAACTATAAATGTAGGTACTATTTTCGGTATTTTCCATATCTATCCATCTTTTCAGTTTTCATGATATACTTTGCAATATTATAATTTTCCTCTTATTATTTTGAAAACGTCATCTTATCATGACGTAATTTAAAAAACTATACCTTCTCGCATTATTTTTTTTTAACTATAAGGTCTCATATAATAATTCTGAACACAGCAATGTTCATGATGTTATTTTTAGAATCAAACTGCCAATGCTTTTATTATGATAACTATAACTTTTCCTGTTATTATTTAGAAAACTCCAAATTTTCTTCCCATTATTTTTGTAAACTTCAATTCTGGTAGTTTTAGTATAAAATCTATAAATGTAGTTACTATTTATCGCATCTTTTACGCTATTCATGTAATTAATTTGAAAACTATAACTTTCATGCTATGATAAAATCATGATAAAAATACCATAACTTTTCCTATCATTACTCTCAAAACTATAACTTTCAGTTGTTATTTTGGAAACTATAACTTATAGTGCTATTACATTGTATCTAAATTTGTATCTAAATGACTATCATTTAGGTACAGGACTGTAATGTTTAATATATTACTCAAAGTGTAGGAGTAGAAAAACATTAATTGAAATTCAGATTGAAAAATTCTTGTAGTAGTGAGTAGTGATTGCATTGTGTACAATGCAATACTGTACTGTATATTGTGTATACTCTATATTGTGTACTGTATTGCAATAGGTACAGGACTATCATGTTTAATATAGTGAGTAGTGACTTGTTAGGGATATAAATTCTATTAAATCTAATTGTACATAGTGTAGGTATAGTGCACTTGTCCTTTAACTTCATTTGAAGAAGTATAGGATCTATTTTTATATGTAATTATTTACTGTATATTGTGTATATAGTATATTGTGTACTGTATTGCAATAGGTATCATGTTTAATGTCACTTAAAGTGTAGGAGTAGAAAAACATTAATTGAAATTCAGGTTGAAAAATTCTAGTACCTAGTAGTGAGTAGTGATTGCATTTGTTAGGGATATAAATTTTATTAAATCTAATTCCACATAGTGTAGGTATAGTGCACTTGTCTTTTAACTTTATTTGAAGAAGTATAGGATCGATTTTTATATGTAATTATTTACTTGAGAGAAAACTTATTTTTAGTTTTTTGATATTGTTTGTAAGGCTCCATGCTGATTAGAAGTGACCAATTTGAATTACAATTGACCTTTTCTGATTTAAATCCATTTAAATTGCGATTAATTGTATACTAGAAATTATGGATTTTAATTCAGATTTGTGACACTTTTTCTGATTTTTAATTGACACATTCTGATTTACTATTTACAAATCTAAATTGCATTTGACGTTTTCTTGTAATTCAGAAAACGTCAAATGCAATTTAGATTTGTAAATAGTTAATCAGAATGTGTCAATTACAAATCAGAAAAAGTCTCACAAATCTGAATTAAAGTCCATAATTTCTAGTATACAATTAATCGCAATTTAAGTGGACACTTCCTGATATACAATTGACTGATATGAATTACAATTTATACTTTTTAAAAACATGCGACTTTTTCTGAAATATAATTGGAAAAGGTGTAGTATTTTGACCAGTCTGAATGAATATGCTCTTGAAACTCACTAATCTGAATTATAATTGACAATTTCTGATTTACATTTTGCCAATTTGAATTTCAATTATAACTGATCCTTTCTAAAAAAACATGTAACTTTTTTCTGAAATATAATTGGAAAACTGACCCACCTCGAAAAGGTGTAGTATTGTGACCAGTCTGAATGCTCTTGAAACTCACTAATGTGAATTATAATTGACAATTTCTGTTTTAAATTTTGCCAATTTGAATTGATTTTTTCTGAATTACAGTTGGAAAAGGTGTAGTTCAAGAAACCTAAAATTATACTTGTGAAAAAGTACGAATTAATTTGGTTTTGTCTCATCATTTTCAGGTCATTTTCAAATCATATAACTCAATCAACTTAGATTTCAGTTATTACTTGATTTATAGTTTTAATTATAAACATAGTTTATATTCAGAATTTGATTTTGCAATGTATCTAAATGTAACGAAAAATATCCCTATTCCTATGCAATTGCATGACTCACGGGTGAAGAAACGCATCGTCAACAAACATCTCTTATTTCACAAAATTAAATATATCGAACACGCATTAAGTAAACGCCTAATCGCACTGTTTACATATAATTTGAGTCACGCTTTGATCGTACGGGATTTGCATCCTCGACGGGACTCAATTGCAGCTTGTTTCGCGGAATCATCGCCGCGCCGCAAAAAATGTAAAACCCGCCAAACAAAAGATCGCAACAACAATTATCTATAATTTATAAGTGAGTACGTCCGCGATTACGTGCAGCGAATAAATTACTGCACGTTCCCGTTTTGCGCTCATCTGCTGTGCAGACTGCAGAACTCGCGGTTTTTGGGATGGTCTGGGTCCACAATTCGTAGCAACTTCCTCGTAGTGCGCTAGATTGATGAGGCAATTCAGCTTCTACGTAGAGAACGTGCCCCAGGCTAAGGCTGACTAACTCCGGACATTCCTTTAGTCACCATTCCGCGATGGATTGACGCCTGCACAGGCCTGATGCGAAGTGACACTTGGGTCTATGAAGGAGAACTGCGATACAGCTCGTTGACGTCACCCACGTCGATTTCCCAGAAACGCGTGAATACACACAAGAGCCATAATATGCGATTATGGAAGTAAAGCCAGCGAAGAGAAAATGCAGGCTAAATGGTGAAAGTGCTGCCAAAATTTATGATGTAACGCGAATAACAAGAATTTTGTCTGGGGCATGTCTTATATATTCCTCTTCCAACGAACATTTAGTCTCATTGCAACTCCCAAGGCATATTTTACTCAATTTATAAGTATCTCTTATAGCTCGTAAGTTAAACCAATGTTAAGCTAGGTCAAGAAAATTATTTCAGAAACCATGACGCATTTTTTTACTAATTGTTAATTCTAACGTGTACAAACATTAAAAGGATAACACGAAATAAGCCATAAGTGTATCTAATGAATTCTGGGATCACCAAATTAAAATATTTATAAATTCTGGTAACTCATTCCATCAATCATGGCAGGTAAATTTTGGAATTCCGGCTACGCAATTCTCCCCATCAGCATCCGAATAGCTACACACTTCCTCGAAGCCAGGGCAAGATTAATTCGGCCTGTGCGGTTCGCGGTATTTGATGATTAATCTGAAGAGCGTCGAGTGCCTGCTTCGCCTAGAATTTAGGAGCGGATCGCTTACTCTGGACCGTTCAGTAATAATGCATGGAAACGCTATGCGGAAAAGCCTGGAACTTCCGTGATGGCAGACGTAATTGAAAATCCGGAAGTTTTGTGTGCGCAACAATTTAGTATTCGACCTACGGAGTCTGCGGTGCTTCTAGGAATGAATTGGCAGAAAGCCGCAGTGTAAACAATTATAGTGGTGGTTGAAATGTCGCTAGCGTTTAATACATGTCTGTGTTTGGATCCAATCTAATGAATAAAAATAAGCATATCAATAAAAACAGCTCAGATAAAAAAATCAGTGAAGAATATAACGACCAAGTCAAGTGTAAATATTGATAAAAACCTTAAAAATTATAAGTTATTTGTTTAAATAGTAGATAAGAAAATCAATGAAGAATATAACGTCAAAGTCAAGTGTAAATATTGATAAAAACCTCAAAAATGGGAACTAATTTGTTTCAATAGTAATATAAGATAAATCTGTTTTAAGTGAACCGAAATCGGCACTAAAACAATCTATTATTAAACGATTGCGTGCAAAATAGATTCCTAGCATACGATAATATACCACAGAGTACATAACCTATTAAGATGAAAATTCAGCTCAGCTCAGATAAAAAATCAATGAATAATGTAACGTCCAAGTGAAGTGTAAATATTGATAAAAACCTTAAAATCAGAAGTTATTTGTTTAAAGAGTAAAATTAGACAAATCAGCTTCGAAATCGGCACTAAAACAATCTATTATTAAAGGATTGTGTGCAAAATGGGTTGCTTGCATACGATAATATACCATAGAGTGCATAACCTATTAACATGAAATTTGTTCACAAATATAATAATTTCCGATCTAATTCGTAATTCAATACTGTTGAAATAATTGTTGTTATATGTTATACATGTTATAAATGTTATACAGCGTGATCAAAGTAATGGGTAACAAATGGTCAACTTGTTTGGTATGCATTTTAGAGGAAAAAGCAGTTTATGTAGGAAGTTTGACATATTTTCACACATTCGCACGCACCTCGATCTAAAAGAATACAGATTCTGACAGTAGCCATTGAATATGTGATAAGTCTTCACTTCTGGAACTTTAAATTTTGCAGAATATGACAGTCGCTATTGTAAATGTAAAGAATTTGGCAGATTTTGGCAGTTGCAGTTTAGAGGAATAAGTGGTTTCTGAAGAAGTTTGACATATTTTCGAACATTCACAAGCACCTGGATCTAAAAGAATACAGATTCTGATAGTAGCCGTTGAACATGTGACAAGTTTTCACACCTGAAACTTTGAACTTTGAAATGACAGTCGCTATTGTAAATGTAAAGAATTTGGCAGATTTTGGCAGTTGCAGTTTAGAGGAATAAGTGGTTTCTGAAGAAGTTTGACATATTTTCGAACATTCACAAGCACCTGGATCTAAAAGAATACAGATTCTGATAGTAGCCGTTGAACATGTGACAAGTTTTCACACCTGAAACTTTGAACTTTGAAATGACAGTCGCTATTGTAAATGTAAAGAATTTGACAAATTATGGCAGTTACAGTTAGAAATTGTACGGAGTTTCATTGCTGGTGAAAAAAACTTCTCAGATTTTGGGAGTTACAGTCAAGAAAATGACAATTTTGGCATAAGCAAATTGTCAGATTTTGACGGGACCAAATGAAAATTTGAGATATTTGAATAGTTGTAAATGGTTGCAAAGCCCTTGTAGAGCATTTTAAGTACTTTTCACCAGTTTAGATTTTTAGTAGGGTTATACTATGACACTTTTGCAAAAATGACACTTTTGCAAAAATTTGGCAGGTTTTGGTAGTTACAGTTAGCTTTTGGCCGGAGTTCACATCTGGTGAAAAAAACTTTACAGATTATGGCTGTTATAGTCAAAAGGATGACAATTTTGACTTAAGCAATTGAAAACTGGTCAGATTTTCATGGTACCAATTGAACATTTGAGATATTTGAATAGTTGCAATTGAATATTTGACATATTTTAATATTTAAAATTGAAAGTATGACAGATTTTGGTAATTGCATTTGAAAGTTTGATATATTTGGACAGTTGTAATTAAATATTTGACACTTGCAATTGAACATTTCGCAAAATACGACAGCTGCAATTCAAAAAATGATAGATTTGGATGTCTGCAAATGTAAATTTGACAGATTTAATAATAATAATAATTTCTTTCTCAACGGGAGCATTCCCAATATAAAGTAATTATTTAGACAGATTAACTAGAAAATTTAACAAAAACAGATCGTTGGAATTATTTTTTTTACAGATTTGAAGTATTTCAGTTGAAAGTTTGACGGTTGAAGTTAAAAATTCAAATTCAAATTCAAAAACAGTCTTAGCTACAAGTTAGTAAAAAAATGTTAAACACCTTTATTTATATGTTTAATATAATGTAATATTAATATAATTTTGAATTTGAATTTTGAATAGTTGTAAATAGTTGCAAAGCCCTTGTAGAGCATTTTAAGTACTTTTCACCGGTTTAGATTTTTAGTAGGGTTATACTATGAAATATTTGCAAAAAATGTGAAAAAGTGATTTGAGCTAATGAGAATCCGAATTTCTGAAAATAAACGAAAAATTGGTGGTATTTTCAATTACAACTGTCATATTTTCATCTGTAACTGTCAAAATTTGTCATCCTTTCAACGTGGCTCAATTTTTCTCATAATTTCAACTGAGGCATTAGTCCTGCATTATCTAAAATTAATAATAGCATTTTTTTTTAAACTGATAAAAATGAAAAGTGCTGAAAATTTTTAGATATTTTTTAATAGATAATTGTGAATAGATTGTAAATAGTTATTTGTCTGTTTAAGTTGTCCACAGAATAAAAAAAGCCTCCCTCTAGTGTGCCTATTTGGTGGATTGCTTATTTTCAACTTTGGAATACACCATCAGAAGCAGCCCAACATTAAATATATAAGCAACAAGTTTGTGTTGATTCAAATTATTCATCCAGTAATACTAACTAGTGCAACATATTTGGAAGGCCGTCTTTCCATCCACTAATAGATTGTAAATAGGGTTCTGTCCGTTTAAGATATCCACCGAAAAAAAAAACAGAAACACACTAAGAACACAATTTGTAACCACTTTCTAGGTATGCCTATTCAGTGGATTGCTTATTTTCAACTTTGGAACACACCATCAGAAATAGTCTACCATTAAATGCACAAGTAACATGTTTGTATTGATTCAAATTATTCATCGCGTAATCTAACGTGCAATATTTTGTAAGGCCTGTCTTTCCATCCACTGATAGATTGAAAACAGTTATCTGCCGGTTTAACATAACCACCGAAAAATAAAATAGAATAGAACAGACAATTTGTAAACTCCTTCTAATGCCTATTCAGTGGATTACTTTAAATAAGGATCACTTATTTTCAACTTTGGAAAGACCGTCCCTAAAATTTGTCCGCGTCTTCGTCTCAAAATATTAACGTCGAAAAGTAGATATATTGTAAGCATGAAAATACCCTCTCTGCACATCGGAGAAAAGGTTACAATGAATATTGTGATGAAGAAAAATCCTAGTCAAAAAGGCATCCAAACAAATGATTTTATTTTCGCATTTTTATCGAAATCTTATTGACGAACATTAGATGAATTGATATGATTCGTTAAGTGTAAATCCGCCGATGCATCCTTTACATTTAAAACAGGATAACAGTAACAGTATTTCAAACTTTTAGAATATATTTTTTTATGATAAAGTTTATTTTTATATTATTTATGATTCCTCAAGGTTTTTAAAGAAGAGATGTCGATCAATTGATTTAAATTTAAATCAATTTTTATATTCTATACTTAGGGCCGTGATATCCACTTCCTAAAAAGGTTCCTTATAAGTAGATTCGGCTATTAAATAAATTTTATTTATGCCTGTTTACCTCCTAATTAATTTTATGTAACTGATAAATTTACTAATTAGCTATATAAGTATTAAGATTGTTTCTACCTTTACCACGTGGTAGTCTGCGATAAATATATATTCATAATTAATTATAATCTTACTATGTTTTAACCTCTTTATTATAAAGTATAAACATAATAAAGAATATAAAAATAAAGTGGTTAAAACATGGTAAGATAATAAATAATTATGAATAGCTATAGAACTTATTAGCTGATTTGAGTTGCTATTACATAAAAAGTATGTATTAGTTTAAGCCTCCTTAAAAGTTCCTTATAACTAATAGGAAGTTTACTAGAAGGTGAATATCATGGGCCTTAGACTTCTACTACTTCTATTCTACTACTCTACTCTACTACTTATATTCTACCGGAAATAAATTAAGTAAAAAAATCAGTTTCACATATGGTTTTCATGCGACGGTAATTAGTCATAGCAGCAGATATGTTAAATAACGCAATACTAATAATATATATTTTTGGCGTATAAAATTTATCAAGAATCTTAAAGAGAATCTTCGCTCCAATAATTGTCTTTGTCGCTATCCAAAAACCAGCACTACCTTCTATGGTGATTAGTCATAACATCAGAAGTGTTAAAGGCTGTAAAAATATTGACCCACATGTAACTGAATTTCCGAAAACTTGGATCATCTTGCATGAGAAGTATACCAACGATCATGAAAATTCTGAAGGAAATTTAGAATGAAAACGTATAGCAAAGTTCAAGAGAATTATAGCAAATTCGAGAGGGATTTTAAGATATTCAAGAGTATTAGTAGTAACAATATTTTATTTTCTATTGACCTGCGGTCTTTCCACCAGATATTCAAGATTTTGTTAGAACATTCTTAGAAAAGATTTTTTGAGCAAATTCTATTGTGGAAGACGATCAAAATCCGCCTAGCTAAAATGGCAAGTTACTTTTTCAATTCAATTCAATTTATTTCATGTTTTTGGCTTTGTAGCCTTACAATTGTCATTACATAATATAATAAAAAAATACACATTAAAAAAAGAACCGTTCACAAAACGGCAAAATTAACAAAACATATAAAATTACATTACACTACATTCTTTCTAGAATTTGTAAAAATAAAATATTGGAAGAAATAAATGCAAAAATACTAAATTATTTCATTTCTTATGATTTTTTGAAAATTGTAGATCATATAAGAACAAAAATCCAATATACTATTAATCTATAAACATCCCAAATGAAGTGTCACGATATTTTTTTACAAAATTTAAGTAAGTATATCAATTAGGATTATAAGAATTTCGGCAGTATTGTTTAAAATTGTACTACAGGAACTTTTAAAAAAATACAGAGTGTTCAAGAAAGTGGTGTCAACTTTTACAACTAATTCTAACAAATTAACAACAGTTTTTGCCTAGTGATCTGAACTGCATGTCAAAACAAAGATTATACAAGGTCCAAAATCCAATATACTATTAATCTATAAACATCCAAAATGAAGTGTCACGATTTTTTTTTACAAAATTTAAGTAAGTATATCAATTAGGATAATAAGAATTGCGGCAATATAGTTTAAAATTAAACTACAGGAACGTTTTGAAAAATACAGAGCGTTCAAGAAAGTGGTGTCAACTTTTACAACTAATTCTAACAAATTAATAACAGTTTTTGCATAGGGATCTGAACTGCATGTCAAAATAAAGATTATACAAGGTCCAAAATCCAATATATAATCTATAAACATCCCAAATGAAGTGTCACGATTTTTTTTTTTACAAATTTAAGTAAGTATATCAATTAGGATAGTAAGAATTTCGGCAGTATTGTTTAAAATTAAGCTACAGGAACGTTTTGAAAAATACAGAGCTTTCAATAAAGTGGTGTCAACTTTTACAAATAATTCGAACAAATTAATAACGTTTTTGCCTGCAGATCGGAACTTCATGTCAAAATAAAGATTATACAAGGTGTCCCACAACTTCGTAGAATAAATCTACTATTATGCTAAGAAAGGCAAATTTAAATGTAAATATCAGATTTCCAAATCTACTCTAGTATAAATATTAATAATAAAACTGATTTGTTAAGTTACACTTTGAGGTCCTATATTTTGGGAACAAAAGTGATTAGAAAAAAAAAACATTTTCATTTAATTTTGCGTTTATTAGCATGCTCCTAGATTTATGCCACGAAGTTGCGGGACACCTTGTGTACGAATTAAGGAGTTACAGTTTTTGATTTACCTACAATTAAACATTAAACCTTAATCGGCAATATTCTGTGTATATTTTAACAGGGGTTGGTTAAAATCACTTTTTAGCCAATCAGGCTCCGCGTTATTCAAACGTTACCAAGCAACGGTCAAAATGTAGCTGTTATTTTTGACCACAAATATACAGAATAGGTCTGATTATGAGAAATCCGATCAAAAATAATTAAAAATAATGGCATTTGAAAATTCTTGCTATCTTATTTGCTTGTATTTTAGGAAATCTTTCAGCAACTTTGCAAACCATATTTTATTTGTATCTTGAATAGAGTCATCAATTAGTATCCAACGTAAAAGTTGGCACCACTTTCTTGAATGCTCTATATAACACATTTCTGAAACTGTGAACTTCACCTGTAAGTTTTGATAAAAATTTCGCTCCTATAATATTTTTTTGCCGCTGCTTAAATACCAGCAGCACAGTAACCACGTTTGTGCGAATTAATGGAAATGGTTTAATTAACTGTATTAAATTTCGTTTCCGAAGGACAATTTGTGTTCAAAATATGGGAATGTTTTAGTTACTGAGAATGAAAAAATGATTTGTATACGTATAGCTTACGCCAAAATTTTTCGCAATACCGGATTAATTTACGCCCTAATGAACATATTTTTGGGTTGCATTAACGTATTGGTCACGGATCTAGAGGACTGACTTTTGGGCCTAAGTTTCGCCAAAAGGATAACCGCCACTGATTACACGTAAACGATCACAATTTTAAACATTATTTATCACAAAGAATTACTTGGTCACAGATATTATATACTTTTTACTGAATGATTTCCTACCTCGCTTTCTCTGCTGAGCCTCCTGAAGAGCTCGTCCGACTCGAACTTCGCTTTTTGATCTGGTACAACACGCGGCATCTTGAAGATGAATCTGGGCTTGGGCTGCTCGTACAGCCCTATCGAGTCGAAGGGCAGCATCCCTGCAAGGGCCGAGGCAGGATCGTTCATAGAATGCATGATGATGTGTGAAATGGTGAGACAGGTGTATCGATCTGTATCGGTTATCTCGCGATGGCGCGCAGCAGCAGCGATCACTCCGACAGTCGGCGTTGCACTGGATCACTATGTTCAAAAGTAATCCGAGATTAGTGTCGGAGCTAAACCTTGGATCAGGGAGGAGCGTTGTATGCCGACGCCCTACCAATCGCCGCCGACGCTATTATGTAATTCAAAGGATCCCCCTGTTGCCAGATCCCCATGCCCCCGCTCCTGGCTGCTATTAAATTATCAGGGGCGGAATAAATCTCTTATGAAAGTGAAGTAGCTTGCTTTAAATGTTTTATGGGATTTATCTCGTAATCTTTTTGTTCGGATGCATCTGCTCCGGGCGATCCGGAGCTCTATTTACGTTCGGTAACTGTATCCAGCCGGAGTGTATCATTTTATTGATTGCCCATGTAAAAAAGGGTCTCCGAGGCAGCATCCGTTTCGAGTGCCATTGGGTATGTGCAAGGACGATATTATCTAAACTGGTCGTCCATCAAAATTTCCATTACCGGAGCTTATAAGCAGAAGAGGCGTTGTCGGCACTTTTTGCCCGTACAAGAAATTGTAGATCAGCACGTCCTAACAGCGATAACCTTCCTTAATATATCATTACAAGATCATGAATTATAATATCATTCATTCCATCGATTATGTTAACGAGTTTTGCATTCATTACAAGATCATGTTTAGATAGGCATATGTATAACCAATATATCAAATTTAGATAGTTTTATTTTATTTTCATTGATAGGCCAATGATTCTCCTTTTTGCCTATCAATTCTAGATTCACCACATACAATATATGGGAAAGTATCGTTTCATAACAAAAATCCCATTTCCAACTGAAATATCCGTCCTTTGAGGTCCTTTGAGCTCTCCATCTGCATGTGTGTATGATTCGTGTGTGTCACAACATTTTTTTCGTGGGCACAATAATTCAAAAACGCCTCAAAATGGTTTTATTAAATTTCGGAATTTTTTTGATTTAGATAAAAAAAATTCAACTGGTAAGACGAATCCTCTAAAAATACTAATAAATGATCCCCCCATCTCCATATGTGTATGATTCGTGTGTATCACAATGTTTTTTCGTGGACACAAAACATCTCAAAATGGTTTTATGAAACTTGGGAAAATTTTAGATTTACATTTTAGAAATATTTCAACTGGTAAAACGACGAATCGTCCAAAAATACTAATAAATGATACCCTCATCTGCATGTGTGTATGATTCGTGTGTGTCACAACGTTTCTTCGTAGACACTATAATTAAAAAACGGCTCAAGATGATTTTATGAAATTAAAAAAAAATAGATTCACATTTTGGAAAAATCGTCAACTGCTGAATAGACTAATCCTGTAAAAGTACTAATAAAAAATCCTCTAGGAGATATTTTAGGTTCTGTAGCTTCTACTCTTATTATATGTTTGATTTCATTGATCATTTAGCTTTATTTTTTATATTAATAAATATTATAATTTGTAAGTAATGTGCTGCTCAGATTCTTTTTTTTGTCCTATTTTCGCTTGAGCCACTTTACTGCAGAATATGTCATATAGGTGATAAATATAATAAATATCGGTTAAGAATTAAGATACGTTATCTTCAAAATAACACACAAGTTTTATATTTAAAGAAAAAATACTTGAAAATGATCAAAATGTAATTTGAAAAGGTTTGTGAGTGTTTTCTCTTAATATATCTTTGTTTTTTTCTCAATAATTTTGAAACTATTACAGATAATTGAAAAATGTGAATGAAGATGATTTTTATTAATGACAAATCATGCACATAATAAAGACCCAAGCGCAGATATATTGTAATACAATAAAATTCAGTTTTTACCCTTGTAATTTGGAATGAACAAAATCTAGATTTGAAATAGTTTAAAAAAATCGACAACTTGATGAAATGACAAAAAATGACAACGTATAATGGGTGGCTTATTATATATTTTTTTATCAAAAGTTTTAAAAATATTACAGATAATTGAAAAATATGAAGAAGATTTTTTTTAACGACACTTTCATCCAAGAGATGATAAACTGTAATTCAATAATGGTGGAATGGTGAAGATAAATGGTGCCAGCGATATTAAAAAATGACCAAATTTGAAATATATTATATGTAGTAAGCACATCAAAAATAGGTTAGTAGATTTAGAAGTTAAACTGATTTGGGCTGTTCACACCAAATAATTTTCTCCGTAGATTTATTAAAATGAAAAAGATTTATAATCTTTTATAAATATATTTATATTTATCGACCTAACCAGTCTTTTCGCCGTGAAAATTTACATTGGTTACATTTAAATATTGGTATATTATATAATGTATTATAAAGAATTATTGCTACGAACGTTATTAACAATTTTCGTAAATTAAATTGACGTAAATTCGTCTAGGAAATTACTCTACGATTTCAATTAAGGCAGGTTCAGGTACAGTTCATTATTTTGAGATTATCTACAACTAATCTTTGTGCAATATTTATGTAGGTAACTATTATTATAGTTATAGTTAGTTATAGTTTTAGTAGAGTACAAATGTCTACTGAAGATGACCACGTAGTGGTTGAAATGTACATTTAGAGAAATAAATGTCGTAGTGAAAAAGGATAATTTATATGGTTCTTTAAATTTATATAATGTGCTAAAATAAGCATTTCGACATTTATACTTCAGCTCAATTTTCTCCATAAATGAAGATTGCTATGAAATACTAGTTATTGCTCTGCTATGAATTAGATTTTCTTGATCTTTCTTTTTTTTCTTAATATTCAAAAGTATTAATAAAATTTTTTTAAATATGACGATGGAAAATATACCACAATATATTTAATAAAATTTACAATAAAATCTAAGTTTTTAAAAGTTTTTTGAAACTTGTAGCGAAACAAAGAACTGTCAAACAAGAACTGCTTTTCATGATATTTGAAGCATTCATAGATATGCAGGGTAGTTCTACAGAAGTTCTAGAAAACTTTATATCAAATATCTCGAATATTTCTCGAATATACTCTCAAATATCACGAAAATATACCGGAAATTGTAAAAAAAAAAATGCCGAAATTTCAATTGAAGAGTACACATTTTCACGGTTTCTGACACGTTGGTACATATTCTGTCATACAAATTAAAAATATAGAGAGAATTACAGTCAATAGTATAAAATATCAAAACAACATTACGCATTACAAATATTTTACGTTACATTCACGAATTACAATACACACATTAAAATTAACTAGTTAATCTATATTTTAAAAACAAAATCCTGGAAATTTCTTCATATTCAAGATGAAGTTCTATGGTTTTTACAAAATAGCAAATAAAATACAAGTTTTCTACAAGTTTCTACAAGTTTTTTGAAACTAGATATTCAGGGTAGTTCTACAGAAGTTCTAGAAAACTGTATATCAAATATCTCGAATATTTCTCGAATATACTCTCAAATATCACGAAAATATACCGGACATTGCAAAAAAATGCGGAAAGTTCAATAGAAGAGTACAACTTTTCACGGTTTCTGACATGTTGGTACATATTCTGGAGTATTCTCCAGATATGCTAAGAAATTTCATAACTAATCCCAAATATTTTCCATATCTATAGGAAATGTTAGTAAGTATATTAAAATAACGAAAATTGTGGTCTTTGTATTTTCGTTAATATTTGGAAAAAAGACACAAAGTTTCTCAATGTACTACTACTTAATTCTTCTTCTCAGTCCAGCTACCCTAAGAAGGGTTTGGTGGCATTATGTTGTGGCCCTTTGCACGGTATGCCTCCATGTCTCCCGATCCTGTGCCATTGACGTGGCCCCATGTAGACCTTGTCCAACAAGCGGCTGCATTTGGTCAATCCATCGTGATGGTGACCTTCCTCTTGATCTTTTTCCGTTAACCTTTCCCTGCACCATGAGCTTCTCCATTCCGTCAGTTCGTCTTGATATGTGGCCGAAGTATTGTAGGTATTTTTGGTTCACTCTTTTGGACAATCTGGTAGTAATTCGTAGTTCATTTAAGATTGATACGTTTGTTCGGTGTTCGGTCCATTGTATTTTAAGCATCTTCCTGTATACCCACATCTCAAAAGAGTCGACTTTTTTGCGGTCAGCCTGCTTCATGGTCCAGGTTTCGGCTGCATAGGTTGCGATTGGGAAGATTAGTGTTTGCGCCAATTTCAGTTTAGTCGCTTTTGATATTGCGCTATCTTTCCACACTCGGCTCAGTTTAGTTGTTGCGGTTCTGGCAATTGCTAGCCGACGTCTTATTTCGGCTTCGCTTCCTCCACCATTGGTAATGAATGATCCCAGGTAAATGAACTTATCAACAACCTCGAAACCTGCCACTTGCCGAATGTGAGTGGAGTTGTTATTAGCTCGATCGACTATCATGACTTGGGTTTTTGAGTGGTTAAGTTTAAGCCCATAATGGTTACTTATATTTGTAACTTTTGCCATGATAGCTTCTAGCTCCAATTGATTCGATGCAATAATGAGTGTGTCGTCTGCGTATCTTAAGTTGCTTATACGCCTTCCCCCTACTGCGACCCCTCCTTCCCAATCCTCTAAGACCTTTCGCATCACATATTCGCTGTATATATTAAAAAGCATAGGTGAGATAATACAGCCCTGCCTGACTCCAGATTTTACTTCAAAATTGCCCGAGTATGTTTGCCCTACTCTTATTTTTGCGGTGTTATTTTCATACAAACTGCGTACAAGCTGTATTAGATGATAGGGTGTTCCCATTTCCTTGAGAATTTGCCAAAGAGCCTCCCACTGAACACAGTCAAATGCTTTCGAGTAGTCGATAAAGCATAAGTACATAGTCACATTAAACTCGCGTGCTTTTTCTATTAACTGACGGATGTTCAGTATCTGCTCTCTGGTTCCTTTTCCTGGAATGAACCCTGTCTGTTCGTCCGATATTTGCGGGAGCAGGAACCACTTTAATCTCTCATTAAGTATGGTAAGAAGAATTTTACTGGTATGAGATATCAATGCCACTGTTCTATAGTTGCTACATTCTGTAGGCGAGCCTTTCTTATATATTGGTATAAATATTGATTCGGACCAGTCCTCTGGCCATTTTCCCGCTTCCCATATTTTTTCGCACAGTTTGTGTAGTATATCCACGCCTATGTCTCCCATTGCCTTTATCACTTCAGCTGTTATTTCATCAGTTCCGGTCGATTTTCCATTATTAAGCTTCTTTATAGCTCTTATTACTTCCGACTTGAGTACGCTCGGTTCCCTTTCTTCTGTTATTATTGTGGCATAGTTATCTGATGGGCTGGCATTTGCAAACAGTTTCTGGCAGTACATTTTCCAGACTTCCGTGATACCCTTGAGTTCTGTTATTATGTCACCTTGTTCATTCTTAATTATTTGGGTACGTGGTTTGAACTCTCGAGCCAAATAACGGATTTTGTCGTATAAATCATGGGATTCATTATGCGTGGCGTGATGTTCTACTTCTGCACATATGTCTAGTATCTGCTTATTTTTGTCCGTTCTGCATGCCTTTTTTATTTCCTGGCTAAGTTGTCTGATCTTCTGCGCCTTTTCTTCGATAGGTATATTAGATATTTGTGTTATTCTTCTTTCATCGATTATTTTTAATGTACCTTCAGTCATCCAATGCTTCCGTTTAGATTTTGTTAAAGCTGGTGAGCATTTTACCGCAGCATCTACTATCCAATGTTTGATTTCTTGCCATGACTTTTCAACATCTTCCGTTATTTCGGGTATATTAGCAGTTCTTAGTTTTTGCTGGAAGATATCCGCATTTGGTGTAGGCATTCTCTTTCTGTGTGCCTGTCTATGCATTGCCTTTAGTTTAACATTAAGGTTGGCAAGTAGTAGCAAGTAGTAGCGTTAGATCCAAATTAATTTTTTCAACAGAGCTGGTGAAAGTGTTCAATTTTTAAATGGAAAAATGGAAAAATTTCTTGCATATCTGCGAATATTTCGAAAATACGAGGATATTCATAACATTTTTGGAAAATAAAAATAGAAACAATTGAAGTGTAGAATCCATGGTTGGTGTGATTTAAATCATGATTTCAATGATGATTTAAATCAACTGATTGTTTCAAATATATCATTGATCTAAATCAAAATAGATTTTTTTAAATTAATAATTGTTTTTGCACTGTTTGTGCATTCCTATAGGTGAATGTAACTATATTAGTTATTAGAGTTATTTTTCTTTTCTTCCATTTTTTGGTCCATCACAAGGTACAGATAGACATAAATTTGTATTAATCATCAATTGTTGTTCAAATCGAAGAATTTATTAAAAAACAATCATATGATTAAAGTCGAATGCAACTATATTAGTTATTGAGTTATTTTTCTTTTCTTCCATTTTTTGGTCCATCACATGGTACAGATAGACAGAAATTTGTATTAATCATCAATTGTTGTTCAAATCCAAGAATTTATTAAAAAACAATCATATGATTAAAATCGTGATGTAAATCAATTGATATAAATCACATCTACCTTGGCAAAAACTGATCAGAATTATAAAATATCATTGATTTTTGATTTTTTTTAAATCATGATTTATTCCAACCCTGGTAGTCCAACCCAATTGTTTTTGAATGCTTCATAAATATTCTGGTACAGCACAAATATTTCATAAAATTTCATGAAAATTATGTCAATCTTTAATATGCTGAATATTTTTGAAAATACAACCTATAAATATTGTAGGAAAAAAGAACATATGTCCAACTATTAAGAAACTTATTCTTAAAATTCTGGAAAACTTCTTTGAAGGGAATTTCTTGAATAGTATTGAAAATTCCGTACGTATTTCAAAATACATAGAAAATACACCAAAATTTTAACAGAGAATTTAGAAAAAGTGTATTTGTTTTTTGAAAAAATCACATATATTCAGGACCTACAGATGTTCCACAAAAATTTATAAACATATATTTAATGCTGAAATATCGCGAAAATATATAACTTGTAGAAAATTCAATTGAAGGGTGTAAGTTTTCATGGTTTTTGAAATTTTCGTCCATATTCTAGATTCCTCTGATTTGCCAGGAAGTTTCATAAACATTCCCAAATATTTCGCAAATACGTAGGAATTTATAGGAAATAAAAAAAATTAAAATAGTGGTCATTGAATTATCGCAAATATTTGGAAAACCACAGTGTCTCAATGTACAGAACCAGCGCTAAAATATTCCGAAAATTGTACGGGATCGTTATTTAAAAAAAAAAAAAAAATCTTAAAAATGTTTTCCACAAGTTTAATATTTTCTGATGTTTTTAAAAAAATCTCGAAGTGTATGTAAAGCAAATATAAAAAAAAAATGTTTTCAACATATTTTAGATTTCCTAATATAAAAAAAATATTACCAAAAAACGGTGCCAAATTGTAAAATGTTAATTTTCCGTTCAATTCCACCACAGTCTACCCTCTCTGTCTATCTTGCATAGTTATACGTGCTGAAGTGAATTAAACAGACTTTACAACTTAACACCGTATCCCAAGGAAATACGCTATAAATATATTTTTTCATGAAGAAATCTGATATTTTCGTGAAATGTTTTCCAGTAGCATTATGTTTGTTTAATGCTGTTATGATTATTTATTAGAAAATATGAATTGTCATAAAAAAGGTGTTCCAGAAATTTAAAAAGGGATTTTTTTTCAATGCTATTAGATTATTCAGAAAATATTAATTTTTAGAAAAAAAGGTGTTGAAGAAACTTCATAAGTGATTTTCTACTCAGAGCTGTTATGATTATTTAAAAAATATGATTTTGCATAACATGTTTCAGAAGTTTCAAATAAAAAAGGGCAGGAATATTTGATAATTTATAAGAAATATAAATATTTATTTATGTTGTGTCGTTACACGACTTCGAGATGGATTAAATATTAGATCAGGGAAAAGCATTTGATAAATAGTGAAAACAATTTGACATATGGGGAATACATTTGATACAATATTGACAAGTGTTGACAAGAGGGAAAAGCATTTGAGATAAAGTGAAACGCAACTGATACACGGTGAAAAGTAATTGGAAAACTCTATAAAAAAATCCTGGAAATTTTTAATTTTTCCATATTCAAGAATATCTTCTGAAGCTCTACGGTTTTCATAAAATTGTAAATAAAATAAAACAAAATATAAATAAAAAGTTAAAAAGTTAAACGTAAATAAAAAATAACAAAATAAATAAAAATGTTAAAGTTTAAAATGAGATTATTTAAAACAATATATTTTTCTAAATATTCGAATGCAGAACTTTTATAGAAAGAAATATATATATATATATATATAACTGTAATTTTCATAAAAATGTACTACAATGTTTATAGATTTCTCAGGTATTTGAAATATCTTAATGTTTTGAAGAATTAAAGTGTGTTAATTACAGGGACGCAAATTTTATGCTTGCAAGATTGCACAATTTTAAAGTTATGTCTGGTCAACATTCTCTTAAAATCCTTTAAATGCAGCTAAATAACATTTGCATCTATTAACGTAATATTGAACTGATCACTGAAAAAAAATATCTTTCATGACATTTCTTTCTTTCAGTTTTGATAACATTTCATCACAACCATATTTATGCTCCACAAAAGTATTTAGACTTATTTAGACCGTATTTAGATTCCACTTAGATTAGATTTGGAGTTTTTATTATATAATTTTATTGTTTCCGTTAGGACCATTTTAGGAGTAAGAGAAATATATGCACTGGAAACCTCTGGTATATTGATCGAACCCATTTTCACTATCATGAGACAATAAATTTCAGTTATTACCGCCTTATGAATACATATTATACACACACATCATTATAATTCTATTACAATCCATATTATATGCTGAACCGTTGACACATTGAAAATGGCCTGTCGTGTATACAATCGAAAATGTCGAGAGTATCATGCAGAACGCACCATATCCGAAACGCTAGTCTGGCGTCGGCTTTGTCATGCAAAATAATCCGATTCATAAAGCCTTATATTATGACATCAACAGAATGCCTCACCGAACACGAGTACTGTTTATTTAGAGGATCCCCTCGTCTACTACACACTCCCATTGGACGCGAGCCCTGTGCCTCCACCATAACAGCCAATGGGGCACATATTAGGGTGCATGCGGCAACTGAAATTTTAGCTATTATTACGTCGCGAGCCTAATTGATACACCCTGGGGGTTGATAGTATTTCACATATGCCACCCTACACAAATAATATAGACAAAAAAATGTTTAACAGTCAAATTTAAAGGAATAAATGGTTTTTTCATTTTGCTATGCTGTAATAATAATAGAGAAAAAAGCTATACAAGAATTATAAAGTTTTTCAATTTTTTCTCTATAGTATGTGTGCATTAAGCTGCAAATGTATTCAACAAATTGAAGAAAAACACTGTTTTTCGTAATCCAGTCCAATTAATGAAGGAACAAGAAAAAGTTAACAACAATAGTAATAATTTATTTGTGTTAAAGTAAACTTACACAGGTCAAACAAATACATAAAAATAGTAAACAAGAGGTCAAACATATACATAAAAATAGTAAACCAGACAGACTAATTATTTTGTGCTATCACATTTATATATAAGTAATAAAAATAGTGTCAATTTATACAATTACAAACGGCAATACTCTTAATTTTAATTGTTTTCTCTGTTTGATAATGGATTTATAAATGCAGGCCTTTTGGAGTAATTTCCAGTAATCAATATGTGTTGAATCTCTCAGATATATAAATTTATAAATGCAGGCCTTTTGAAGTAATGTTCAGTTATTAATATGTGTTGCATCTCTCAGATATATGAATGTGTTAGTTAATGACTTTTACTTCTATACAAATTATTATATTATTTATAAAATATTTGTTATTTGCTAGCCATTGTTGCTATTTATAAAACGCATCATTTATCAAAACATCTTAATTGCCACATCAAGCAAGATTTGCGAATGTGGCGAAAACACATTCAAAATCTCCTCGTTAATGTCCCACTCGTCTCTAAATAACCAACTTACGGATAAAAGGTGATTAATCGCAGGGGAACAAACGTAAATCAAGATTATGAGCGAGTTCCTCGAACGTCTCCTTTGTGCCCCGCTTTTGTGAAAATCCAGGTAGAAATGGATACTGATGGCAGTAAGCCGGGGGTGTAACAGTAAAGTGCCCGAATTAAGTGTTTACACAGAAGTAATAAAAATAAATAGAGCTGTAATCTCTTTGTGGACCGGCCTCTGAAATTGCCTGGTCACTTTTACAAGTGCTGTAAATAGGATTAGCGCTGCGAAGTAATGCATGGGGAGAAAACGTAGTATCATTTAGTGGCAGATTCTTTGAAATTGAAATCGCTTTTAATATGCAGATGAAAACGTGGTTACTGCAAACTAGCATTCATTTATTGCCATATTTTGGATAATAGCAGCTTTCGTTTGCATACACCATTTTTTACTCGCTCCTCTGATCTGTTCAACAATTATCACTTGGTTATCCAAAAATGCACATATCATTAGTGTTATTGATGACAGAAATTGAGTCTTTGAAAATTGGTACTGCTTTGAAATTGTCGAGTAAGAAGCAAATTAAAACAAGCGCTGCGAAGTTATGCATAGGGAAAGAACGAAATATATTTTAGTGGCAGATTCTTTGAAATTGAGAACTCTTTTGAAATGGAAAAAGGTTGTTGTTGCAAAGTATCACTCATTGATTGCCACATTTTGGATAATAGTAGTTTTAGTTTGTCTGCACCATTTTTTACTCGCTCCTATTAGCGTTTTTTTAATGCTGTTATGATTATTTATTATAAAATATGAAATTTCGTTAAAAAGTGTTCCTGAAGCATCAAAAGTGTTTGTTTTTTCAATGCTGTTAGATTAGTCAGAAAATATAAATTTATATAAAAATGGTGTTCCGGAAACTTAACAAGTGATTTATTTTCAATGCTATTATGAATATTTATAAAATATGAACTTTCATAAAAAAATATGTTTCTGAAGTTTCAAATAAAAAAGGACAGGAAGATTTGATAATGTAAAAGATCGCAATATTTAGAAATCGGTAGAAATATTAACATTTATGTGCATATGTGGTGTCGTTACACGACTTACACTTATCCTTATCCTTCCAAAATCCACTTATCATTAGTGTTTTTGATGACAGAAAATGAGTCATTTAAAATTGGTACTGCATTGAAATTGTCGAGTAAGAAGAAAATTAAAACAACTTTTGTACAACTTTGCGTAATTAGTATTATGTTGTGTTATACAATTTTGTTGATCTCAACCCACTTTACATTAATATTCTAGAAAACTTCTTTCGAGGGAATTGCTTGAATAGTATTGAAAATTTCGTACATATTTCAAAATACATAGAAAATACACCATAATTTCTTTAAGAAAATTTAGAAAAACTGTAGATTTAATGATTTTTGAAAAATTCACGTATATTCAGGCCCGTTCTACAGAAGTTGCGCATAAATTTATAAAAATGCTGAAATGTCGTGAATATATGGCGGAACTTGTAGAAAACTTCCAGAAAATTCAATTGACTGGTATAAATTTTCATGGTTTTTTAAATGTTCGTACATATTTTGAAGGATTCCTGAGATTTGCTAGGAAATTCCACAAAAATTCTCAAATATTTCGCAAATACCTACGTAGGAAATTATGGGAAATTTTAAAAACATGAAAATAATGGTCATTGAATTTGCATAAATATTTTTAAAAAACCTCACTGGAGTGAGTGAGTACCGAATCAGCGCTAAAATATTCTGAAAATTGTTCGAAATCGTTATTTTTCATAAAAGAAATTAAAAAAAAAGTTTTCCTCAAGCTTAAGATTATCTGATGTTTTTAAAAAATCTCGGAGTTTGTGTAAAGTGTTATGGTAATATAAAAAATCCAATTTTTCTCCATTAGAGAATTACAGTATAATTGTATAAAATATCAAAACAATATTACGCTTTACAAATATTTTACGTTACATTCACGAATTATAATACACAAATTACAATTAACTCGTTAATCTATATTTTGAAAAAAAAACCTGGAAATTTCTTCATATTCAAGATGAAGTTATACGGTTTTCATAAAATTGTAAGTAAAATAAAATTAAACTTGAATAAAAAAGCTAAAAAGTTTAAAGTAAATAAAAAATAACAAAATAAATTAAAATGTTCAAGTTTAAAACGAGATTATGTTTCGTTATTTAAAGAATATATTTTTCTATATATTCGAATGCAGTACTTTTCAAGAAATATATAAAACTGTAATTTTCATAAAAAGGTATTACAATGCTTACCAATTTCTCAGGTGTTTGAAATATCTTAATGTACAGAATCGCTTTTAATACGTAGATAAAAAAAGGTTGTTGTTGCAAAGTATCATTCATTTATTGCCACATTTTGGATAATAGCAGCTTTAGTTTGTCGCATTATTTACTCGCTCTTATTATCTGTTCAACAGTAATCACTTGGCTATCTAAAAACCAACATATCATTAGTGTTATTGATGATAGAAATTGAGTCATTGAAAATTGGTACTGCATTGAAATTGTCGAGTAAGAAGCAAATTAAAACAATTTTGTACAACTTTGCGTAATTACTATTATGTTGTGTTACACAATTTTGTTAACCTCAAACCACTTTACTTTAAAATTCTAGAAAACTTCTTTCAAGGGAATTCCTCGAATAGTATTGAAAATTCCGTACATATTTCAAACTACATAGAAAGTACACCATAATTTATTTAAGAAAATTTAGAAAAAGTGTAGAAAAACTGTAGATATAATAATTTTTGAAAAAATCACGTATATTCAGGCCCGTTCTACAGCAGTTGCGCATAAATTTATAAAAATGATGAAATGTCGTGAATATATGGCGGAACTGGTAGAAAACTTCCAGAAAATTCAATTGACGGGTATAAAATGTCATGGTTTTTGAAATGTTCCTACATATTCTGGAGGATTCCTCAGATTTTCTGGGAAATTCCATAAAAATTCTCAAATATCTCGCAAATACCTACGTATTAAAGTATAGGAGATTTAAAAAATATGAAAATAGTGGTCATTGAATTTTCGTAAATATTTTTGAAAAACCTCACTGAAGTGAGTGAGTGCCTCACTGTACCGAATCAGCGCTAAAATATTCTGAAAATTGTACGAAATAGTTATTTTACATAAAAGAAATTTAAAGAAAAATAAAAATGTCTTCCTCAAGCTTAATATTTTCTGATGTTTTAAAAAAATCTCGCAGTTTGGGTAAAGTATTATGGTAATATAAAATATCTTATTTTTCTCCATATTTAAGATTTCTTAATTTATAAAGAAAAACTTACATGAAAATCTGAGGAAATGTTTTCCAATAGCAGTATGTTTTGTTTTAATGCTGTTTTGATTATTTATTATAAAATATGAATTTTCGTAAAAAAAAGTGTTCCAGAAGCATCAAAACTGATTCTTTTTTCAATGCTGTTAGATTATTCAGAAAATATGAATTTATATAAAAATGGTGTTCCAGAAACTTAAAAGGTGACTTATTTTCAATGCTCTTATGAATATTTATAAAATATGAATTTTCATTAAAAAATATGTTTCAGTAGTTTCAAATAAAAAAGAACAGGAAGATTTGATAATGTAAAAGATTACAATATTTAGAAAACGGTAGAAATATTAACATTTATGTATGTGGTGTCGTTACACGACTTACACAAGTCATACAAACTAAAAATATAGAGAGAATTACAGTATCATTGTATAAAATATCAAAACAAAATTACGTATTACAAATATTTTACGTTACATTCACTAATTACACACATTACAATTAACTTGTAGGGAATTATTGTTTAAATTTTGCAAAAAAAATCCTGGGTAAATTTCATCATATTCAAGTTTTACGGTTTTCATAAAATTGTAAGTAAAATAAAATTAAACTTAAATAAAAATAGTTAAATAGTTAAAAGTAAATAAAAATAACAAAATAAATAAAAGTGTACAAGTTTAAAACGAGATTATGTTTTGTTATTTAAAACAATATATTTTTCTAAATATTCGAATGCAGTACTTTTCAAGAAATCTATAAAACTGTAATTTTCATGGAAAGGTATTACTATGCTTACATATTTCTCAGGTGTTTGAAATATTTGAATGGTTGATAAAGGTTGTTGTTGCAAAGTATCATTCATTGATTGCCACGTTTTTGGATAATAGCAGTTTTAGTTTGTTTGCAACCAGTTTTTACTCGCTCCTATTATCTGTTCAACAGTAATCACTTAGCTATCCAAAAATCCACATATCATTACTGTTATTGATGACAGAAATTGAGTCATCGAAAATTGGTACTGCATTGAATTGTCCAGTAAGAAGCAAATTAAAACAACTTTTGTACAACTTTGCGTAATTAGTATTATGTTGTGTTACACAATTTTGTTAACCTCAAACCACTTTACTTTAAAATTCTTGAAAACTTTTTTCGAGGGAATGGCTTGAATAGTATTGAAAATTCCGTACATATTTCAAAATACATAAAAAACACACCATAATTTCTTTAAGAAAATTTAGAAAAAGGGTTTGAAAAACTGTAGATGTAATGATTTTTGAAAAAATTACATATATTCAGGCCCGTTCTGCAGAAGTTACGCATAAATTTATAAAAATGATGAAGTGTCATGAATATATGGCAGAACATGTAGAAAACTTCCAGAAAATTCAATTGACTGGTATAAATTTTCATGGTTTTTGAAATGTTCGTACATATTCTGGAGGATTCCTCAGATTTGCTAGGAAAATCCATAAAAATTCTCAAATATTTCGCAAATACCTACGTAGAAAATTATAGGAAATTTAAAAAACATGAAAATAGTGGTCATTGAATTTTCGTAAATATTTTTGAAAAACCTCACTGGAGTGAGTGAATGACCGAATCAAGATTAAAAAGATATACTTCTTATATGTTTTTGCACAGATGCTAGATATGCTTTTAATATGTAGATGGAAAAATGTTGTTGTTGCAAAGAATCATTCATTGATTACCACATTTTGGATAATAGCAGTTTTAGTTTGTCTGCACCATTTTTTACTCGCTCCTATTATCTGTTCAACAGTAATCACTTGGCTATCCAAAGATCCACATATTAGTGTTTTTGATGACAGAAATTGAGTCATTGAAAATAGGTACTGCATTAAAATTGTCGAGTAAGAAGCAATTTAAACCAACTTTTGTTCAACTTTGCCTAATTAGTATTATGTTTTGCACAATTGTGTTAACCTCAAACTAATTTTCTGAGCTTGCCGTCAAAAACTAGCAGAAAATAATTTGGATAGAACTCACAGGAGCGCTGAGATCCCAAATTCTCTTTAATTCTAAATTTTTTGCAAAACTGTCACTTTGACATATACTCAAGAAGTTTACAAATTTCAGTGTCTTTTGACGACAAATAATAAACCGCAATGAGGACTTCTACATTTCTGTCACAAGTGTCCCTATTGGCAGCATCTTGTTACGGATTGTACACCTATTATCTGCAAAAGGGAACTGATCTGGAAAACTTTGCCTATGGAACATTCATAGTTATCTTTATTCATATGCTGACATTCTCTAAATTGTGTAAGTAAAGTGCAGATAAAACCTATTGAATCATGGAGATGATAACACACGTTACACAAATAATAATTTAAAAAATTAAAATATGTAATTTCGGAGCATTAAGTGATTCACAATTTTGTCATATTTAAATATTGTTCAATGTTTATTAATGCTTTTTAAAGCTACATTCACAACCATTCAAGTAGTTATTAACGCCGCAATTAGTAATTCACTTTAGAGTGTGGCATACGAATAGATTTTGTAAGTAAAGTGCAGATAACACCTATTGAAACATGAAGATGATAACACACGTTACACAAATAATAATTTAAAAAAATAAAATATGTAATTTCGAAGCATTCAGTGATTCAAAATTTTGTCATATTTTGATATTGTTCAAGGTTTATTCATGCTTTTTAAAGCTACATTCACAACCATTGAAGTAGTAATTAACGCCACAATTAGTAATTCACTTTAGAGTTTGGTATATAATACGTTTAATCGTGCTAATACATAAAAAGTGTGCACAAGTCAAACCAAATATAAAATATAGAATACATCAAACTTGAAACTTAAGACATTAAAAACTCAGAACAAAATGCAAAAGCATACAAAACAGAGTTAAAATAGATAAATATAATATAATATAATAAAACAAATTGTTATGAAAGAAAAGAAAATGTGATTGGTATGAAAATACACACAAGTTATTCACAATGGCCAAATTAGTACTTAATGCGAAATTAGCAATTATAGCAAAATTAGAAGCTTGCAAGGTGGTAATAATAAAAAATATAACTTGTCACTTAAAAAAAGTATCGACGACATCATAGCTTTAAAAACAATTTACCTAACATGATGAAAATGGTATAGTAGGATTTTTTTAATGTGAGTAACCATTGGGAATATTTCATAAGTGCGATTGGTACTGAGTAGTAATTTTTGTTTTGACATTTATGAGCGATTGGTAATTCAGATTTAAATTAGACATTTTGTCAGCTTAGTGTTATAAGGTTGCATATAACATTTTTTCAATTTTTAGGTCTATAGCTTTATATGGCTATATGATTTCAAAACGGGACTTTTCAACTTGTTGGAAGGTTAAAATCGGATGATTAAGGATGATTAATTATAAAAAATCTGATTACACTGCAAAATACATCATTTTCTATAATAAGAAACATATTTAAAGTTGCTATTCCCAAATTTACAAATTTGCACATACAACCTTGTAACATTAAGCCGACGATTTATTGACACTGAAATTTTATTAAGTTTACAGTTTTATATATTTAAAAAAATATGTAACATTAGCTTTTTTTTATTTTTTTTATTTTTATCTTTCATTATTTTTTCAAATATTCAAAACTAATAATAATATTTCAAAAAATATATAGCAGTAGAAAATACACCAGAATTTCTTTTTTACTTTAAATTTTATTGTTCATTTTTTCAGTTAATTCAACTCGACCAATCTTAATGCAAAAATGAACAAGCATAGGTGTAAATCTATTAGACAATATACAATACTACACATTAGCGTCTATATTTTCAACATTAATAATTATTATTTGCGGCTTTGACATTTCAAATACCACAGAATTTCTTTTTAACTTTAAATTTTATTGACCCGTTTTTCAGTTAATTCAACTCGACCAATCTTAGTGAAAAAATGAACACGCATAGGTGCAAATCTATTAGACAAGATACAATACTACACATTCGCAATATATTTTCAAGATTATTAATTATTATTTGTGGCTTTGACATTTCAAAATAACCTCAATCATGTCCTTTTTACAATGCAAAAAATTCCTTTACTTAAAAGTTCGTAATACAAGATAAAAGTCACTAAAGTCATTAGATTTGGTTACTCACATTAATAAAAATCCGGCAATATAATTTCGTAACAGTTGGGAGGGAATTGTTTGTATGAGCATTGGTAACATTGTGACATCTAGTTTTGAAATTGTCAAAAAAGTCATATGATGGTTAATATCAAATATTGCCATGAGCATCTGAAACAGATGCAAAGATGAAACACATGTAACAGCTGTGAGGGAATTATTTGTATGAGCATTGGTAACATTGTGACATCTAGTTTTGAAATTGTCAAAATGGTCATATGATGGCCAATATCAAATATTGCCATTACCATCTGAAACAGATGCAAAGATGAAACAGATGTAAGACTTGTGAAGGAATTATTTGTATGAGCATTGGCAACATTATGACATCTAGTTTTGAAATTGTCAAAATGCGCATATGATGATCAATATGAAATATTGCCATGAACAGCTGAAACAGATGCAAAGATGAAACAGATGTAACAGTTGTGAGGGAATTATTTGTATGAGCATTGGCAACATTGTGACATCTAGTTTTGAAATTATCAAACAAGTCATATGATGGTTAATATCAAATATTGCCATGAGCATCTGAAACAGATGCAAATATGAAATAGATGTAACAGCTGTGAGGGAATTATTTGTATGAGGATTGGCAACATTGTGACATCTAGTTTTGAAATTATCAAAATGCGCATATGATGATCAATATGAAATATTGCCATGAACAGCTGAAACAGATGCAAAGATGAAACAGATGTAACAGTTGTGAGGGAATTATTTGTATGAGCATTGGCAACATTGTGACATCTAGTTTTGAAATTGTCAAAAAAGTCATATGATGGTTAATATCAAATATTGCCTTGAGCATCTGAAACAGATGCAAAGATGAAATAGATGTAAGAGTTGTGAGGGAATTATTTGTATGAGCATTGGCAACATTGTGGCATCTAGTTTTGAAATTGTCAAAACAGTCATGTGATGGTTAATATCAAAAATTGGCATGAGCATCTGAAATAGATGCAAAGATGAAACAGATGTAACAGTTGTGAGGGAATTATTTGTATGAGCATTGGCAACATTGTGACATCTAGTTTTGAAATTATCAAAATGGTCATATGATGGTCAATATCAAATATTTGCATGAGCATCTGACAGATCAAAAATGTATCAATTTGTGCTAATTTTTCATAATTACAACTGGGAGTAGAAAAATAGCATACATTACTAGAGTTGTAAAGCAATTACGCACTCGAGAAATAACGCAACTCGCCGACTCGTTGCCTAAACTTTTCTTCGTGCATAATATGCTTCTTACAACTCTCGTTATGTCTCTACTATGACATCACAGTTCCTCGTTCTCATAACAACAATGGTATTCCAAATTACCACCTATTCCTCTAATTACCTTACTTTTAGTTGATGATGACTTAATTCGGATCAGCTACACATTCGTCCGTACAATCGCCCTGCCATTCTACACCACAGATATATTGCTGAAGTATGGCACCATCCCACAGGCTAACTATGCTCCTGCTGCCTTCGGTGGCATCCTAGCATTTGTCTACATTTTTCTGGAGAATCCCAGTGAGAGTTTCGTGGAATTATCCACCTACGGTAGCTGTTTGATTCTGGTGTACATTGGACACACCAACCACAAGATCTTCATAGCCATCGCAGGTCTCTTCTTCGTGCTTGGGGAATACATCTTATCACATGCCAAGACATATTTTGATCAGCCACCTACTACGCTGTACAATTTTTGTTTGGCTGCGTTTACTGCAAGTGCTTGTCGCGGTCTAACAGCGTAAAAATTCCGCATTTAACGAAACTAATTATTAGATTCGTCTTGGTTCTCGTAAGTATTATGTAATTTAAAATGTATGTAATAAAATACCTTTATGCAATCAACTTCGTTGGCCATAGGTTTTGATTGTAGAATACATTGCTTTCATCTAACCAAATACATTATTTATGTTATAAAATTGTGTTGACCTTTTTTTTTGTAAACTAGCACTACAGGTTTTACTAATATATGAGTGAAGTTTTATGAAACTTCAGATATATCCAGAAATATATAAAGAACAACATCTCATGTATATTTGTGGACTTATCTGAATTTTAGAGAAATTGACTTAAATGGCCCATACACTATGCAATCTGTTGTACGATAAGTTGTAAGTACTGCAGTTCGTAGAAATAATCAGTATAACGAGTTGGTAGGTGTTTCTTCCACAACTGACCATTGCAACGACTGATTGATGTTCAGATCGTTTGTGTATGTGGGTGGCATATCTATCAACATATTATTATTATTCCGATCTGCATTTTTTTTTTCACAAAATTTGCGGTCCATTGCTGGTGGATATCACAGCTGGAGATGATGGATGGAGGTCATGGGTGATCATTTAGTTCAACCTATTTTTTAAACTGATTTATTACATTTTGATCATTGTGAATTTATAAACAGTTCAATAAGTTTCATGCCAAAATAACGGTAAACTCGTTTTCTGCGCTCTTAAATTAGACATCACCATTGTCAAAAAACAAATCTTTTGAACTTCAGTTGTGACTTCACCACGTCCTGCCATCTGTCACCCAAAATTTCAGTGTATTTCATTGAATATCTGCTACATAACTCATTTTTAACCAGAAGATACAATCATTATCATGAGTAATTCCGAGATGGTGTCGTATGTCGTAGTAGCAGGAACTGGAGTTTACTGCATTGCTACTTCAATGTGGTCACGACATCCTCTTGATTTCGTCGCATATGGAGTTGTAGTAATTCAGGCATCTATAGGTCTTCTCGAAGGTACACTTCTTTAGTATTCACACATTCAAAAATATCAATAAGCATTCAGGTAGTTCAGAGGTGGTTAATGGGTGATCATTTAGTTCAACCTATGAACTGGTTTATTATATTTTGATCATTGGAAGCATACACGTAGTTCAGAGGTGGTTAATGGGTAATCATTTGGTTCAACCTATTTTTTGAACTTTTTTATAATATTTTGATCATTGGAAATTTATAAACAGCTCAATAAGCTTCATGCCACAATACTTAAACTCGTTTTCTGCGCTTTTAAATTGGACATCAACTTGTCAAAAAACAAATCTTTCTGAAACTCAGGTGTGACTTCATTTTAATTTTAATTATTTTATTTAGCCCGTGAAAACAATCGCCTACGCTCACTTGAGCAAGACACTCCAAGAAGAGACACCAATCGTGAACAAGGCACTCCAAGAAGTGATAAAAATCAAGAACAAACCACTCCAAGAAGTGACAACAATGAAGAACAAGGCACTCCAAGAAGTGACAGCAATCAAGAGCAAGTCACTCGAAGGCGTGACAACAATCAAAACTCAAATTATTCATCTATGAACAAAGTGTGGACGGACGTAGAATACGCCTTGTTCTATTCCTGCCTAGTGGGACGGCTATGGTATATTTATGGAGCAAGTCTACCTATCGTTTATATCCATCCATGCTCCATGGTGGTTTTATATATCCCCACTATGGTTAGTGAGGTGGATAAGCGCAAAATGCTAGTTGCTGGCTATACCTTCAACGCTTTATCATGCATTTATCTGAGCGCTGTTAGAGAAAACTGGTTCAGTTTGGCTGCAACACTTGTCTTCGTGGCTGTCGTAGGAAACAACCTAGCCACAGACGACTATCGACCCTTGCCTAAGATTGAAACCTACAATTATGGTCGTTGTATTGTCATGCTGCTTTCAGCATTCGCACTTGAGCTGATATGCTAGAATTCAGTCATTCAATTTAGTCAAATTGCAAGGATGTCAGATATAGATATCAGGTGTAAATATAGATATACAAATATAGATGTCAGAGATATAGGTACAGTATCAATCCCCCTGGAAAATGTAGGTTTCATAAAAAAAACAACATAACAGTATTTTTAAAATTTTACAAAAAAGTAAGATAATTAAAAGTAATGAAATAAATTCAAATAAAATTAAAGTTCGTTAAAGTTTTGCATATTTTATATAAGTTTTACTCATGTTTTAAAAAAGATAACATACTACCATTGATTATAATACTTTTATATTATTATATATTATATTATTATAATCAATGATACTACTATGGTAAAGGTATACCTATGATTTAAACTGTGATAAATTGCCAAACCGATAATAAGGGGTGAAGAGGTGATGCTATTTTACTCCTCATGGTACTATTTTCAGTCAACAATACTGCTCTAAAATTTATGAATTTGTTGTAATCCTTAGTGAAAACGAAATAAATCGATAATGCAACTGATGGATCATGAATATAAACAAATTCGAAATTATGTACCTATCCCTAAGTGGATTTTTTTTAATGGGTGATAGTAGTTTTGGCATTAAATATTCAATTTATTTAGCGAAATGCTAAGAAATCAAGACCTAATTAGACCTATAAGTTTAAACTGATAGTAATATATTTGATTGCAATAGCAGCCACATCGTTTTTACACAGTTTTTTAGATTTTATATAGACCTATTTTTGCTTTACAAAAGACGTTACGAAACTCCAAGATATCAAAACCTAATTAGACCTATCAGTTTAAACTGATAGTTATATATTTGATTGCAATAGCAGCCTCATAGTTTTTTACTTAGTTTTTTAGGTTTTATATAGACATTTTTTTTGCTTTAGGAAAGACGTTACGAAACTCTAAGAAATCAAGACCTAAATTAGACCTAACAGTTTAAACTGATAGTAATATATGTGATTGTAATAGCAGCCACATAGTTTTTTAGGTTTTACATAGACATTTTTTTTGCTTTACAAAAGACGTTACGAAACTCTAAGAAATCAAGACCTAAATTAGACCTATCAATTTAAACTGATAGTAATATATTTGATTGCAATAGCTGAAACATAGTTTTTAGGTTTAACATAGACATTTTTTTTGCTTTAGCTAATGTATGTAATTAACGTGAAATGCAGTGTTGAATCAGATACATATTTTGACAATCAATAGTTGTAAGTTCGATTATAGCCCAGGTCAACATTAAAATTATTCAATTAATTATTATCTCAAACACCAGAGAATAAATAATAAACCATTTTATTACAAAAAATGAGTGATATGTTAGTAATAATTTAATTTAATTTAAGTAATTTAGTTACTATGTAATGTGTAATGCAAGAGATACTTTATTTTTGTGTAATCTTATGATATTTTGGTAATTACTTCATGCAGTCGGAGATGGCTGATATTTAAATTATTATCTGAAAAACTATCATATCAATATTTGATATTTAAATTATTATCTGAAAAACTATCATATCAATATAAATGTAATATATTAAAGATAGTAAGTGTTATATTGATAATAGACATATCATTCCAGTTAATATCCAATGCGGGCATAATACGATATTTTTTTTTTTGTGTGGGCATATGCATTTTCTATGCCACATAACTTATTTAAATTATGATATCTCCAAATCTAGCATATGAATATCACATCATACTATATTCAAATTACTTCAATTGAATGACCTCAATTAACATATTAAATTACTAATATTGAGGAACATGTTAGTAATGACCATATAATTTTAATATAGGATTCTTCTGATAACAATTTGTTTCAGCAACATGTAAATTTATAACTAACTTCAAGCGTTGAGTGAAGGAGTTTCACTCCTTCACTCCTTCACTCAACGCTTCAAGTATTCTCCAAAATAGCTCATACTATAACAACTACTCCTTTTAGTCCAAAACTAGCGTCTCAATATTAATGAATTTCACCACTGATATTAAGTAGCATATTGGTATTAAGTGTCTATTATTAAATTATTGCATGTGCCATTCCCGAGATATTTGCTGTATATATTAGCAGTGATCAATCGATATAAGTTACTTCAATTGAATGACCTCAATGAACACATTCAATTACTAATATTGAAGAACATGTTAGTAATGACCATGTAATTTTAGTGTAGGATTATTCTGATAATAATTTGTTTCAACAACATGTAAATTTATAACTAACTTCAAGTATTCCCCAAAATGGCTCATACTTTAACAACTACTCATTTTAGTCAAAAACTAGCACCTCAATATTAATGAATTTCACCACTAATATTAAGTAGTATATTGGTATTAAGTGTCTATTATTTAGTTATGGCATGTTCCATTCTCGAGATAATGGCTGTAAATATTAACAGTAATCACATCGATATAAATTACTTCAATTGAATGACCTCAATGAACACATTCAGTTACTAATATTGAAGAACATGTTAGTAATGACCACATAATTTTAATGTAGGATTCTTCTGATAATAATTTGTTTCAGCAACATGTAAATTTATAACTAACTTCAAGTATTCTCCAAAATAGCTCATACTATAATAACTACTCCTTTTAGTCAAAAACTCGCGTCTCAATATTAATGAATTTCACCACTTATATTAAGTAGTATATTGGTATTAAGTGACTATTATTTAGTTATGGCAATTTGCCATTCTCGAGATATTTGCTGTAAATATTTACACTGATCACATCGATATAAATTACTTCAATTGAATGACCTCAATGAACACATTCAATTACTAATATTGAAGAACATGTTAGTAATGACCATGTAATTTTAATGTAGGATTATTCTGATAATAATTTGTTTCAGCAACATGTAAATTTATAATTAACTCTAATTTTTACGTAGGGACTAAACTTAGGCAACTAAATGTACATATTCAAAATCAAAGTGGACGAATATGTACATTTGGCTGCCTGGATTTAAGCAAACTTTAAAATGTGTTATAAATCAATAGCTGCATAATATTGTTGACTAAAAATTGTACACTAGGTACTAAAAAATGCTGCCTCTTAACCCTACGTGATCTGTTTCTCAAATTATTACGGTTTAAATTCATAGGTATAAAGTTCACCAGTTTCTGCGCTGGCATCGCCTTCCACATTGACTCGTAGACAACCAAGTTTACACATATGAGTGGTTTTGGTTACCTATTGTTACATTATTATCATATTTTAAGATTTTTGTTAGAATTAAAGTATTTCAATTAACTGTAAGCATTAAGCAAATTTTAATTGATCTATTTACTAGATTGGAGGAACCTCTAGTATCAGTTATTGATATTAAATGTGTAATTTGTTATTAAACTTGTAAGGTGTCCAACATAGTTTCAAATAATATGAACTATTTAGTGAAATCAGCTTAAGAATCCCGAAATTTCTTAGAAACTTTAAGCACTAATAAAGCAATATCAAAGTATTTCAATTAACTCAGCAAACTTTAATTGATCTATTTACTAGATTTGAGGAGCCTGTAGTACCAGTTATTGATATTAAATGTGTAATTTGTTATCAAGCTTGTAAGGTGTCTAACATAGTTTCAAACAATATGAAGTCTTTAGTGAAAACAGCTTAAGAATCTCGAAATTCCCTAGAAAGGGGGCTTTAAGCACTAATAAACAAATAGTAAAGTATTTCAATTAACTCAGCAAATTTTAATTGATCTATTTACTAGATTGGAGGAGCCTGTAGTATCAGTTATTGATATTAAATGAGTAATTTGTTATCAAGCTTGTAAAGTATCTAACATAGTTTCAAATAATATGATTTTTTTAGTGAAAACAGCTTAAGAATCCCGAAATGCCCTAGAAAGAGGACTTTAGCACCAATAGTAAATTGAATATACTCTGTTCCATTTCTATTTTTAACTAAGAAGGCTGTGGTTTCATTTTGTAAAGTTTTACACATGAACACCAACAAAAATGATCTGAGAGTGAAAAAATTATTCAGATTTCTAACAACTTAACTCTAATTAAATTATTGATTCAATCATTCAAGTGTGGTGCTTTTTAATTATTTAAAAAATGCCAAAAATCATTGATGGAAATGCGAAATCTTCAATTGAAAATTTGTATAAAATATTTAAAGACAAAAATAGCAAATATTAATTCTGTACTCAATAGATACTCAATTTGATGCAACGTTGCCCACTGTCATAAAATATAACCTCTTTTCTTAAACATAACCTATTTTTCAAGTCAAGCCAACAATACTGTCACCTTAACAGAGACAGCTTGGTTAAAAACAAAAATGGAACACATTTTAAGTATTAAATCATTTATAATGTTTACGTAGAACAAATAATCTCCATTACTATTTATCTGCATCCTCAGTTCTCAGTACAACTGATATAATAGTATATTATTCATGTTTTCAGTTGTCACTAAAAAAGAAAGCAAAATTACAACAATCGGCATTAACCGTCCTGAAAAATGTATGTGCATGGACTGGTTAGGTTACTGTGGTTGGGTTATGTTCTAAAAAAACTAAAATTAGATAAATATTTATTAAACTAGGAAAATAACAGTTGTTTTTACGTAAAGTTACTCTTTTAATTACAAACAATTTACCAAAATAATAATTTTAACTGCACAGGTTTGCATGACAGCTGCTGTAATATGCCCTATATCAGAAGACACGCTAATTTGTGACAAATTTGTTTCAAGCAGCTTAGGACAGACTAAACGGACAATCCAAATTTTCATTCATCAAATCAAAAATAAACTACACACCGCACTATTATAGTTAATTAATTTAAAAAACATAAAATGCATTATGGAAAGTAGACCAGAAATACTTTGCCAATTTAAAAGACAGATTTAATGATTTTACAGTGCCAATGTTGTGGATATGTTGTATACTTCTTTGTTGACTGTGCAATCACAACGGCGATATAAAATAGACCAGACGACATACAAATCAGTTCTGTATAATCGGTAATTTAAAATTACCTGGAGAGGAAATACAAATGAAACATTATCCGTTTGATATAAACAAATTATAAATTTGGAGACATCACACTGCTAAGATAAAAAAAATACTCAATTCTTCTTCGCAACGGCCATAACCAGACCGACGACAGCACCCACAGCTAACACCGCTCCTCCGGTGATTGCCATGCCGACTAGGCCCTCCTTCTCCATCTTCTTCTTCACGGCCGTCTCTAGAGACAGCACCTGTTGATTGACCGGCTCAATTGTCAGGAATGAGGTGATGTACTTCAGTGATATCTTGTAGTCTTTCAATCTTGCGTTCCCAATAGCTAAGTAATACAGGTAGTCTCTTTGGCCCTCCTCATGTGATTTGTACAGTTCTTCTAGTAAGATTATGCCCTTCTTGATGTCTGCGGGATATTTACTTCGCACTAAGCACCATGCGTACTCAAATTGTGCCTTTGGTGTCACGTTGTTCTCGTACAGTTGATGATGGTAGAGTTTTTCAAATTTCTGCAATCACATAAAACCAATAATATTTTACATCAGAGAAACCATGTTCTGGTAGAGATATGGAATAATTAGACTCGGGCTTATTTGGGGAACATAATGGATACAGTTAGCTTATTTTCACTTATTCCATCCATCCATGTGGGTCTAATGTTCTAAAATTTACCCCTTGCATCAGAAATAGGCCAACATTAAAAACAAAACAAGTTATCACAAGGCTATTGTTTTAAATCACATGCAGAAACATTGTGAATAATTTAACCAAGCGCTGAAATGACTAATGCATACATAAAAATGATAACAAATTAATTATATAAGATGTGTCATACTTTATTTATACAAATTATTTGTTGTCAGATGCAATTACCTAGAGTTAATAAACAGCAAATCATATTTGTTCATTGTTAACCATTTCCCTATTGGAAATAAAACTAGAAAACACCCTAATGACGTTTTATTTTCGTATGTCGGGGAATCACGAAATGTTTTCTAGAATAGTGAGTCATTGCGTTATCGTCTATTTGGGTGGTGTTAAGCCATAAAACGTGGCAGTAAGGGGATTGATTGAAGGCTACGAGGCCTATAAATCGTGGTAAATGCTTGTGGTTTATGTGGAATTACCTTTAAATCCTCCGAGGAAACAATTTCTGTCAGAATGTCCTCCATGATTCAACACAGAACTGACAACTGACAACCAATTTAGCACGTTTCAGAACCTTTAGAAAGTCAAGTGAGGCGCCAAGAATGGCTTACAGTTCCCTGTTTTCCCTCCCTTGAAAGTTAAGACGTATATTTGGTTGCGTAAAAGTTTATAGAAAATATGCAACCAAATATTCGTTTTTGAGGTAAACCCATGCTCAAGTATGGATCTAAATATCTCATAAAGAGTATTACTAAATCTGTGGTGAATTTTAATGATCTTTATCACGTCTTTGATAATAAAATACACATTTTTTAATTTAATGTCGACAAAATCGAAATCTAAAGTAGTCGCGCTTTCCTTGGATTTCTCGTTGACTTTTTAAAACGCTTAAATTGTTCAGAAGTTTTAGAATCACAGCTAAGTACCTCTGCACTCATGCACATGGATTAGTTATGTGTTTGCACCCGTATATGATTAGTATTTTAATTAAATCGATGATATTTATTCGTGGTGGCCGTCTATCGGAGGGTAGCGAAAGTATAAATCGGTAATAATAATAAAGGGTAATAATATTGATGTATACTTGCTTGCCTGCATAGTCGATGGCGGCGACGCCAGTGCAGAAACTTGTGAACTATGTTTTATGTTTAAATCATCCTATGTTTTCTTTCTCTTATGCTTTAATCTGTGATAACTTGACAAACCGATCACCCTGGGTTAAGAGGCACCGTTTTTTAGTACCTTCAATACCATTTCTAATCAATTATATTGTCCTGATATCGATATATAACCCATTCAAAAGTTTGCTTAAATCCAGGCAACCAAATGAACATATTCGTTGCCATATTCGATGTGAAAAATGTACATTTGGGGGCCTAGATTTCAGCGAACTTTTAATTGTGTCATAAATCAATGTCTGCACAATATCATTGACTCCAAATTGTACTATAGGTACTAAAAATTGTGCCTTTTAAGCACAGGTGATCGATTTGTCAAATTATCATGGTTTAAATCATGGGTATAAAGTTCACCACTTTCTGCGCTGCCATCGCCTTCCGCTTGAAGATTATGTAGACAGCCAAGTTTACAGAAATGAGTGGTTTTGGTTACTTGCTGTTATAATATTATTATGATAGTTTAAAATTCACGTTAGAATCTCGAACGTTCTTGAGTTAAACCAATGCTCAACTGTGAAATATACTTAAGGGCCTAAATCTCTCATGAATTCAAACAGTATTAGCTTCAGTTTCCCAGATAAAAAATTAAAACTAATTTTTAAACTTGAAAATAATCTAAAATTAGTAAAAAAAACACAAGACAAAGTAAGTAAAGTAACAAAAACAAAGTAACCTATTTGTTAGTATCACTTAGATTTATTTAGTAGTTTCTAAAATAAGTAAAACTAAGAAATGGAATTTGGAAGAAAGGAATGGATTTTTCTTACAAAAAAAACACACATTGGTCCATTTTATTTTTCTGAAGTGTGGTCAAGTTAAACATACTTCTGTAGCCTTGGAAAACTTTTTCAACTGACCTAACAGTATGACATTTAACTGCCTACAATACAAACACAAAGTGATCAACAATGGTTGGAGTTTTGTTTATAAAATAAATAAATCTTACGAGTTTCACTTCAATTTTAGTAAGTTTGTACTAAGATCACATAATGTTGCAGAAGATATTTTCCGCTAAAATTTTATAACGTATTCAAGTTCATTAACTGTCGAATTTGATGGTGCTAGAAAAACTATTAAAAAAAATCATAAATTTTACATTTTGAAAGTGATCAGTCAAGCACTGCTTTCAAAAAATAAAATAAAACAGTATTGTTTAATCTAAAACCTATGTTGATATTTGTAATCAGAGAAGCTCGAGTTTTTTTGGCAAAATGCATCTGGTACATGCGAAAAGATGAAGTAATTACCAAAATAGGCATAATATGCATCTGGTACAAAAATGGGCAAAATCCTTTGGGTAATTCTTTAATCTTTTCCGAAATTAAAGAATTACCAAAATAGGCATAATATGCATCTGGTACAAAAATGGGCAAAATAATTTTGCCCATTTTTGTACCAGATGCAGGTTATGCCTATTTTTGCAATTCTTTCATCTTTTTGTCCGATTATCTACGGATTATTTCCGTTATTGGTGCATATAAACCAGCTGATGGTGGTTGGTGTGGTGTGGATTTTTTAGTAGGTGTTTATGGAACACAACCCGTAAGCAAAAGTAGTGTTATTTACCATCAGAACATATATGTCACAGTGCTGAAGCACAGTGCTCTGCTGAGAACTAAAATCAACAAACTTATTAGCGAGTTAGGCAACTAAACTTTCAATAGTGATGGTGAAATATTATTTTTGAAAACTTGTAATGTTAAAGACATGAAAGTTAATATCTTAAGACACAACATAAGGCAACCAACAAGCACACATAGGCAGTGAACACCAACAAAGATCATGGAAGAACAACTCTGCGTATCAAAAATTTCATAGATATTTCCCCACGAAAATCACAATAAATTTTGTAGAACTGCATTTTCATTTACCATTTTCATTAGATTTTTGCCCTTCTTTCTGGATTTTTTGCCATTTTTACTGCAAATTTTGTCGCTTATACTGCCTATTTTTTTTATTGTACGTAACATCCATGCTCTGGTAATCAGCATACAAATATTGATGACTGACATAACTTTTGTAGAGATCGGAATCAAAATTAAAAAAAATGTAATTTTATACGAAATACGTCGAACTTTAGACAGGTCTGCAATATTACTAAAGTCTTCATCCTGACGTTCATGAAACTTTTGTTCAAATCACACGAGAAGGAAGTTGAATACCCATAAAGGTTATTTTCATGCATGCAAAATCTTAGAAACAAATGTTTAATAATTTATGATTCGTTCCAAACGCGATTTGATGATTTTGTTTTATAAAAATTTGTGCATTTTTTTTAAATTGCATCAATATATGTTGATGTAATAAATGATTGGCTATTATTTTTTTTTTAATTTTGGATAATTGAGGAGTCTAGAAGTAAAAGGGTTTAAGTGCATTTTTTGTAGTTCTGAGATAAATGGCTTTAAAGTTAACTTGAATTTGAAAATTCCAGAAATAAGCTTATAAAATTGTCAATATTTTAGACTTACGTTTAGACTGAAATATTAACACAGTTTTCTAATTTTATTCCTCTAATATTTAAATTCAAGTCAACTTTAAAGCCACTTATCCCAGAACGACCAAAAATGCACTTAAACCCTTTTTACTCAATTGTGACTATGTAATTGTGTTTTGATATCTTTTTTCTCACAATCACAATCTCAGAAATTCAGCAAAGGCACAGTAATAGTATTCTTAGTAATATTTACAATTAAGTGCTAAAAGTATGGATTTAGAAACAAACAGGTCTCACTCACAAATTAAGCAAAGGCACTTAATATTATCCTTAGTAATATTTACAATTACTAAAAGTATGGATTTAGAAACAAACGAAAAATTCAAATATAATACTGAAATGTAATCATTAAGATTGTTTTGATCTTTACTGCGTGGTAATCGATATTTATATTCATAGTTAGATATTAAATTACAATGTTTTCACCACATTTCATTCAATATATTTACAACTCGAGTTTCACCTTGTGACTGTCATATTCAAGTGACAAATTACAATTATTGAATGTATTCATATTATTTATTTATAAAATTGAGTTCTGACCATATCACATTAATGATTGAATGTTTTGATATTATTTATTTACATAATTGAGTTCTGACCCTTTCGCATTGCTATGTTTATTTGGGCCCAGTTGTACGATCGTGGATTATTTTTGATCGTGGTTTAGTTTCTAAGCATACCATTCTATTAACAATTCAGTAGTGTTATAGCAAAACATGCTATCTGCCTTTTATTTCAAAATGCACTTTTTGGTATTAAATGGAAACAAATAAAGTATACTTTAGTTGATCAAATGGTTTAGTGTTGTCAAAAATTACTTTAAAAAATAATTATGAGCTATTAAAATAGCACTAATAAAAATATTATAAATACAAAACTATTTTTGGTTTCAGTGCATTTTTTGTAGTTCTGAGATAAATGGCTTTAAAGTTAACTTGAATTTTAAAATTCCAGGAATAAGTTTAGAAAACTGTGATAATATTTTAGACTTAGGTTTAGACTACGATGTTGCACGATAAAACTAAACTCTCTGTATTATATTCAATTACATTCTGAACAACAAATTTCATACTCCAGATTTCTCTAATGGGCTAACTTTGTCTTTAAAATGAAATAAAATGTTTGAAAATTTATAATACGTTCAATATGCGATTTAATGATATCGTTTGTTTTAAATTTCTGCAATGATTTTTTAATAATTGCATCAAAATATGTTAATGTAATAAATGGTTTTTTATTAAAAAATTTAAATTTTAGATAATTGTGACTATCTAATTGTATTTTGATATATTTTTTTTAATTATTAACTTTTGACTAATATGTCAGTAGTGTTATGGCAAAACATCCTATCTGCCTTTTTCCAAATGCACTTTTTGTCATTACATGGCCACAAATAAAGTATACTTTAAGTTGATAAAAGGGTTTAGAGTTGTCAAAAAATATGTTGATAACTTTGGCAATGATGCATGCTAATCTACATGTAGAAAGTTATATCCTCGATTTTCTCACTTATTTAATACAAACATGTCAGATTTTGAAGAGAAATGTGTTCAAGTGTACTAAATATGAATCTAATAATAAATATGCAATTAACAAATTTGAAGAAATTTCAGTAATAGCTAACCCATATATGTCAATGCAGAAAATAATGTTTGATTTTCTCCCTTATTTAATACTGAAACTTTGTCAAAGTTTCAGGAGAACAAGTTTCAGGTGTACTGTACACGAATCTAATATCAAATTGGCAAATAATAAATTTTCAGAAATTTCAGTAACACCTAACCCATACTTGTTATTGCAGAAAATTAAGTGTTTGATTTTCTCCCTTATTTAATACTGAAACTTTGTCAAATTTTCAAGAGAATTAGTTTCATGTGTACTGTATACGAATCTAATATCAAATTTGCAAATAAAAAAATTCCAGAAATTTTAGGAATAGCTAATCCATACTTGTCAATGCAATAGTTAAGTGTTTGATTTTCTCCCTTATTTGATACTCAACCTTTGTCAAATTTTCTGGAGAATTAGTTGCAGGTGTACTGTATACGAATCTAATATCAAATTTGCACATAATAAATTTTCAGAAATTTCAGTGCTAGCTAACCCATACTTGTCAATGCAGAAAGTTAAGTGTTTGATTTTCTCCCATATTTGATACTGAAACTTTGTCAAATTTTCAGGACAATTAGTTTCATGTGTACTGTATACGAATCTAATATCAAATTTGCAATAAAAAAATTCCAGAAATTTTAGGAATAGTTAATCCATACTTGTCAATGCAGATAGTTAAGTATTTGATGTTCTCCCTTATTTAATACTGATACTTTGTCAAATTTTCAGGAGAATTAGTTTCTGGTGTACTGTACACAAATCTAATATCGAATTTCAACATAATAACTTTTTAGAAATTTTAGTAATAGCTAACCCATACTTGTCAATTTAGAAAGTTATTTGTTTGATTTTCTCCATTATTTAATACTGAACCTTTGTCAAATTTTCAGGTGTACTTTACACGAATCTAATATTATATTTGCAAATAATAAATTTTCAGAAATTTCAGTAATAGCTAACCCATCTTGTCAATGCAGAAAATTAAGTGTTTGATTTTCTCCCTTATTTAACACTAAAACTTTGTCAAATTTTCAGGAATTAGTTTTAGGTGTACTGCACACGAAAGTAATATTAAATTTGCAAATAATAAAGTTCCAGAAATTTTAGGAATAGGTAATCCATACTTGTCAATGCAGAAAGTTATATTTTTGAGTTTCTCCCTTAGTTAATAATGAAACTTTGTCAAAGTTTCAGGAAAAATAGTTTCAGGTGTACTATACACGAATCTAATATCAAATTTGAAAATAATAAATTTTCAGAAATTTCAGTAACTGCTAACCCATACTTGTCAATGCAGAAAGTTAAGTGATTGATTTTCTCCCTTATTTAATACTGAAACTTTGTCAAATTTTCAGGAGAATTAGTTTCAGGTGTACTGTATACGTATCCAATATTAAATTTGCAAATAATAAATTTTCAGAACTTCCAGTAATAGCTAACCAATACTTGTTAATGCAGAAAGTTACACGTTTGATTTTCTGCCTTATTCAATACTGAAACATTGTCAAATTTTCAAGAGAATTAGTTTCAGGTGTACTGTATACGAATCTAATATCAAATTTGCAAATAATAAATTTTCAGATATTTCAGTAATAGCTAACCCATACTTGTCAATGCAGAAAGTTAAATGTTTGATTTTCTCCCTTATTTGATACTGAAACTTTGTGAAATTTTCAGGAGAAATAGTTTCAGGTGTACTGTATACGAATCTAATATCAAATTTGCAAATAATAAATTTTCTGAAATTTCAGTAATAGCTAACCCATCTTGTCAATGCAGAAAGTTAAGTGTTTGATTTTCTCCCTTATTTGATACTGAAACTTTGTCAAATTTTCAAGAAAATTAGTTTCATGTGTACTATACACGAATCTAATATCAAATTTGCAAATAATAATTTTTCAGAAATTTCAGTAACAGCTAACCAATACTTGTCAATGCAGAGTATTATATGTTTGATTTTCTCTCTTATTTAATACTGATACTTTGTCAAATTTTCAGGAGAATTAGTTTCAGGTATACTATACATGATTATAACATCAAATTTGCAAATAATAAATTTTCAGAAATTTCAGTACTAGCTAACCCATCTTGTCAATGCAGAAAGTTAAGTGTTTGATTTTCTCCCTTATTTAAAACTGAAACTTTGTCAAACTTTCAGGAGAATTAGTTTCAGGTGTACTGCACACCAATCTAATATTAAATTTGCAAATAATAAAGTTCCAGAAATTTTAGGAATAGGTAATCCATAGTTGTCAATGCAGAAAGTTATACGTTTGATTTTCTCCTTTATTTAATACTGAAACTTTGTCAAATTTTCAGTAGAATAAGTTTCAGGTGTACTGTACACGAATCTAATATCAAATTTGCAAATAATAAATTTTCAGAAATTTCAGTAATAGCTAACCAATACTTGTTAATTCAGAAAGTTACAAGTTTGATTTTCTCCCTTATTCAATACTGCAACTTTGTCAAATTTTCAGGAGAATTAGTTTCAGGTGTACTGTACACGAATCTAATATCAAATTTGTAAATAATAAATTTTCAGAAATTCCAGAAATAGCTAACCCATACTTATCAGTGCAGAAAGTCAAGTGTTTGATTTTCTCCCTTTTTTAATACTGAAACTTTGTCAAATTTTCAGCAGAATTAGTTTCAGGAGTACTGTACACGAATCTAATATCAAATTTGTAAATAATAAATTATCAGAAATTTCAGTAACAGCTAATGCATACTTGTCAATGCAGAAAGTTATATGTTTGATTTTCTCCCTTATTTAGTATTGAAACTTTATCAAATTTTCAGGAGAATTAGTTTATGCTTTGCCATAACACTACTGATTTGTCCTCGATATTCTCACTTACTTAATACAGAAATTTTGTCAGATTTTCAAGAGAAATGTCTTCAGGTGTACTAAATACAAATCTATATTAAATATGCAATTAACAAATTTGGAGAAATTTCAGTAAAATCTAACCCTAACCCCTAATCTAATAGTTTTCCCATACCTACAGGACCCATGGTTTCCCATACCTATGGTTAACCCATACCTAGATTTTCTCACTTATTTAATAAAGAAACTGCATCAATTCTTCAGGAGAAATTTCTTTAGGTGTACTAAATACAAATTTAATATTAAACATGCAATTAATAAATTTATTTTTGCTTCTCCTGTAAAATAACAAACATGACAGATAACATGTTTTGCCGTAACACTACTGATTTGTCGTCGATTTTATCACTAATTAAATACAGACATTTCGTCATATTTTTAAGAGAAATGTCTTCAGGTGGACTAAATACAAATCTAATATTAAATATTCAATTAACAAATTTGGAGAAATTTCAGTAAAATCTAACACTAACCCTACCCCTAAACTAATAGGTTTCCCATACCTACCAGACCTATGGTTTCCCATACCAATGGTTAACCCATACCTTGATTTTCTTACCTATTTAATAAAGAAACTGCATCAATTTTTCAGGAGAAATTTCTTTAGGTGTACTAAATACAAAATTAATATGAAATGTGCAATTAATAAATTTATTTTTGCTTCTCCTGTAAAATAACAAACGTGACAGATAACATGTTTTGCCATAACACTACTGATTTGTCCTCAAATTTCTCACTGATTTAATACAGAAACCTTGTCAGATTTTCAAGAGAAACGTCTTTAGGTGTACTAAATACAAATCTACACCATATATGCAATTAATAAATTTAGAGAAATTTCAGTAAAACCTAACCCCAACCCTAACCCTAAACTGATAGTTTTCCCATACCTATGGGACCTATGGTTTTACTGTGCCTATGGTTAACTCATACCTCGATTTTCTCACTTATTTAATAAAAAAACTTTAGGTTTCGGAAATTTCTTTAGGTGTACTGTTACTAAAACAAATTTAATATTAAACGTGCAATTAATAAATTTTAAGGAATTTCACTGTTAGTTAGTTTCAGTAACAAAGTCATTTGCTGTTCCCATGAGATTTTATTCGAGTCGTTTGGAGTGATCAATGCTAATTTGAGGAAAGGAAAGGGAATGAAATAAATGATGATGTAATTATTAATTAATTTTATTTGTAAATATGAGGGTTAAGATTAAAGTTAATATGTACAAAACACTATGTAATATTATTTACAATTATAAAATGCACTTAATTTGTATCTTACAGAAGAAGATCATTCACACTGCTATATAAATTACTGTGACTAGTTTTATGTATTGTGTTCAAATGTACTACACAAATGTTTTTTTTTTAATCGAACTCCCGAAATACATCATCTCATACGAACGAGAGAATTGAAAATACACTGGGCATATAAAGTAGTTTTTATTTAAGAAATTAATAATGTTCTCTTTTAATAATGTACAATCACAACCACACATGAAAATATTTTATAAACACAAATCCACCTTACAAAAAGGAATGCAATATTTGATATTCGTTTTATAAAAATTTCCGAACTCCTTAAAAAAGTAAGTAATAAAAATCAATAAATATTTATATATCTAAATTTAGAATATATACAAATATATTTATAGAAATATTGCGTGTACGTATTTACAGGTCGATTAAAACATTTTCAATGGAATTGAAAATGTTAAATCTGAAAGTACTTGCAGATGTGTGTATAGAAATGACCACATATTTTTCGAGTTAGAATGATAGTTGGAATTGTAATAGTACGGGAACACAAAAAGTATCAACTGTTAATTTCGGTTATACAACTATCATGCTAAATGAACACACTAATCGTCAGTCAATGTTCGAAATAAAAGTTTACGCTAAATGTATATGCAGTCATTTTATATCACAATCTGTGGTGATGTCCCTTAACATCAAAGTATTTAGTTACCATAATAAAATCGTCTATATTGCAATTCGGTTCGTTATGCAGTCTTGAAGACGTATGGGTGGAACGTGAATTGTAATGTAGAGATAATAGACAGCGAGAAAAATATACTTAGTAGCTACTGTACAGTCTCTACATTTCGTAAAAATCACATATTGGAATGGATTCATTTATTGCTCAGATAAAGTCACAGAGATCCGGCTACGCTCTTCATTGTTAGGCTAATGCTGGTATATCTCTCTGTGATATCTCTGAAATCCGTTCCTGTTATCGGTATTTAGAGCTCGCAGTGAGTGAGCCCGGCAAGAATCTCCGGTAATGTAGGTGAACCCAGTGACAGGAAGGGTGCCCCCTGCCCCCCTCGGAGCCCTAACACGCCGCCCTTCGACCCCATCAACACAAAAAACACCCGTAGGCGGCGCGCTTAGTTCTAGCTACAATTCCGTCACCGGTATAGGCTTGATGTGCTGCTGAGCGGTGCGCATGATGTACTCGTCGTCGGAGAAGGTCTTCTGGTACTCGTGCTCCTTCCTGCTGATCGACCGCTTGTTCCACTTGTACTCCTTGAGGGCCTCGCGGACACGCTGGCGGTAGCGTACGAGGAGTGCCACGCAGCCGATCACGATGACCGCTCCGACGCACAGAGACACCACGATGGCCTGCTGCCTGGGGTCCTGGAAGGAGCAGCCCAGGTCGTCCGCGCTAAGAGTCCTTAGGGCCTTCTCCCTGAGGGGGAGCGGCTGGGTACACTGCACTGTTGTTAAGTTCTTCATAGCGAGCAAATTGCCGAGCCATAATAATTGACAGTCACAGTAAATGGGGTTATCAGTCAATTCCAACGATCTCAGCTCGTTCCAAGATAGCATGGATTCAGAGAACGTCGTGAACGCGTTCTCTCTCAGCACCAAGTGGCGTAAGTTTGGCAGTCCGACGAGGGCCCCCTCTTCCACAGTCTCCAGCTTCCTATTGCTGGCGAGAATGATGGCATCGATGTTCAAGTTATCATTAAACGTGCCCTTTTCGATTCTCTCTAGATGTGTGGCCCCGGTGATATCAAGCTTCCGCAAGTTGCTCAACCCCTTAAACGAGTTCGCTTCCAACACGGTGAACTCGTTCTGCCCTATACTCAGCTCTTCCAGTCGGGATAGCTGCGATATCTGCCTAGTGGGAATCGTACGTAATCGATTATCGGCCAAGTTCAGAGTCCGCAATCCGTTTAAACCTTTGAAAGCGTTGTCGCTGATATTCGAAAGGCCCGCCCCGCTCAAGTCCAGCACTGAAAGTTTGCCCAGACCGGAAAAGGCGTCGTCCGGAAGTGCGGTGAAGTCGTTGAGCCCAACGTGCAGCTCCGCCAAGCTCCCCATCACAGGAAACGACGGCGTGGGCACGGATATCAACTGGTTATCGTCCAAGTACAGCACCCTTAACGCGAGCAGCCCATCAAAAGCCAGCACATCAATCTTAGATATCCTATTCTGGCCCAAATTCAGCTCCTCCAGCTTCGGCAGTATCGAAAACAGCCCCTTATGCAACTCCTCCAGGAAGTTCTCCCGCAAGTTCAGCACCGTCAGCGACTTCAACCCCTGGAACGTCTTGTTATTCACAGCGGAGAGCTTATTCTTATTCAAGTGCAGCTCCTGCAGCTTCTCCTGGTTGATGAAGCTCTTCGTCGGGATGCTCACCAGGTGGTTACTGGACAGATCCACGTACTGCAGGTCCCTGTAGAACTGGAACGCGGCGTCCACGGTTTTTATCTTGTTGTTCCGCAGCACCAGCCGCTGGATGGCCGGGTTCAGCGTGATCGGGAGCACGTCCAGCTTGCTCTTCTCGCACTTCACCACGAACGTGTCGTCGTTGCACTCGCAGCCGTTAGGGCAGCCAAGCCCGGAGAGGGTCTCCACCAGCAGCATTCCGAAGATAAGCAGGTAAATCATCGTTGCAATTGACCTCTGAAAAGAAGAGAAACAGAAAATTAAAACTTTGGTCGTTACAGGGCAAATACAAAATAAAGTTTACGAAACGCTTTAGGAGTTGGAAAACGCTTTCAAGCCTTGTTCCAAACTTATTCTAGTTTATGCTTCATTCATGGATACATTAGATATTCAGTAGTTATATCCCGAGTGCATGTCAAATACGCGAATATTTTTACGAGTGCACGAAGTGCACGAGTAAAAATATTAAGGATGGCATGCAAGAGGGACATATCGAGGACTATTTCCCGACAAAAATTGCATGCGGGAATTATTCCACTGCCCTTAGGTATCCCATCATCCCATAATTTGTATATGTGATCAGAAAAAATCTAAAAATTGATCCCCATAAAGAAATTCCGTTAGAGCATAACTTTTATTTGCCCACATTAGCAAGTTTGATAGGCAGATTTATTATAATGTGTATCTTGATCGCGAAAATGGTCTTATTTGATAAATTCAAATATTGATTTTCGATATATTAGGTAAAACTCATAATTGCTCCAATATTTTCACGACCTGTTCCTAGAACTCACTCAAGCGTGAATGACACACATCGAAAACAGGGCAGGTTATATTGCCGGAATATTAAAATTAAATATGCAACGTTTGCGTTTACCCCGTTTTGACGAAATTACACAATTTCTTCGACCTAAGGCGCTGATTAATCAAAACTTGTTTTTATCAATTTATATCAAACTCCCCATAAAGAAATTCCGCTAGAACATAACTTTTATTTGCCCACATTACCATGTTTTATAGGTAGATTTATTATAATGCGTATGTTGATTGCGAAAATGGTCATATTTGATAAATTCAAACATTGATTTTCGATAAGTTAGGTAAAACTCACAATTGACTTTTCCTATTTTCATTGAAATATGGGACCACATCAAATCTCATCAATTTACGGATGCTGGGTCCGAATCGGTTAACAGATATCCAGTCTTTTTTTTTGTTTTCGCAAAAAGTTGAAATAAAAATTTTACAAAATATATTTAATTTTTAATTAAATTCGGAGTCTTGTTGTTTCGTTTATGCCGGAAACGAATATAAAGTCTGTTTGTTTATACGCAGTTTGGTGTGTGCGAAAATCGAGCTGCTCCAGAAATAATTCACGCCATACTTTAAAAGTTGCATCTGGCGAGAACGCGCCAATTCCAATACATTTGCCGGTAAAATAAATTTACTTTTATTTGCACACAGTGACAACTTTCATATGAAGATTCGCTATAATGAGTAAGCTAAACACGAATATTAAGTTATTTTTCAAATTCAAAAATTGGTTCTCGAATTTTTTTTGCAAAAACAATTTTTGTTTTGTTAAATATTGAGAACCATTAATTCGTGTATGCTGAAAACGAATCAAGAATTCGTGTTTCTGTACGATGCATGGTTTTCGAGAAAACTGAGCAGATCCAGAAATAATTCACGCTAAAATGTATGCATTCGCATCCGACGATGAAGCCGTATTTCCAAGACATTTGCCCGTAAAATAAAGTAACTTTAATTGCGCACATTAAGAAATTTTACATGAGGATTCACAATAATGCGTACGCTAAGCACGGATATTAAGTTAATTTTCAAATTCAAAAATTGGTTCTCGAAATTTTTTTGCAATAACAATTTTTGTTTTCTAAAATATTGAGAACCATTAATTCGTGTATGCTGAAAACGAATCAAGAATTCGTGTTTCTGTACGATGCGTGGTTTTCGAGAAAACTGAGCAGATCCAGAAATATTTCATGCTAAATTGTGTGAATTCGTACCCGACGATGAAGTCGTATTTCCAGGACACTTGCCCGTAAAATTAATTAACTTTAAATTGCGCACATTGACAAATTTCATATAAGGATTTACTATAATGCGTATGCTAAGCACGAATATTAAGTTATTTTTTAAATTCAAATTTTATATGAGGATTGACCATAATCAATGCATACTCATATAACGACCGCCACAAAAAATTAAACAAAAAATACAACGCCAAGGAAATGTATTATTTAGATAGAACAGGGCACTTTTTTTTTACATAGGCTGCTCGCTTCCACACTTTTTATGGGTTTTAAATGTATTTATTGGTGCAATAAACTCGAAGTTGGGCACGAGCTCCAATATTTTTACGATCTGTTCTTAGAACTCACTCAAGCGTGAATGAGACACATCGAAAACAGGGCAGGTTATATTGTCGGCATATTAAAATTAAATATGTAACATTTGCGTTTACCCCGTTTTGACGAAATTACATAATTTCTTCGACCTAAGGCGCGGATTAATCAAATATTGTTTTTATCAATTTATATCAAAGACTCCCCATAAAGAAATTTCGTTAGAACATAACTTTTATTTGCCCACATTAACAAGTTTTATAGGTAGATTTATTATAATGCGTATGTTGATCGCGAAAATGGTCTTATTTGATAAATTCAAACATTGATTTTCGATAAATTAAGTAAAACTCAAAATTGACTTTTCCTATTTTCATCGAAATATGGGATCATACATCAAAATAAAAATTAACTAACTTTTAATTGCGCACATTGACAAATTTTACATGAGGATTCACTATAATGCGTATGCAAAGCACGAATATTAAGTTATTTTTCAAATTCAAAAATTGGTTCTCGAAATTTTTTTGCAAAAACAATTTTTGTTTTGTTAAATATTGAGAACCATTAATTCGTGTATGCTGAAAACGAATCAAATATCTGTGTTTCTGTACGATGCGTGGTTTTCGAGAAAACTGAGCAGATCCAGAAATATTTCACGCTAAATTGTGTGCATTCGCACCTGACAATGAAGCCGTATTTTCAAGCCATTTGCCCGTAAAATAAAGTAACTTTTAATTGCGCACATTAACAAATTTTACACGAGGATTCACTATAATGCGAATGCTAAGCACGAATATTAAGTTATTTTTCTAATTCAAAAATTGGTCCTCAAAATTTTTTTGCAAAAACAATTTTTGTTTTGTTAAATATTGAGAACCATTAATTCGTATATGCTGAAAACAAATCAAGAATTCGTGTTTCTGTACGATACGTGGTTTTCGAGAAAACTGAGCAGATCCAGAAATAATTCACGCTAAATTGTATGAATTCGAACCCGACGATGAAGCCGTATTTCTAAGACATTTGCCCGTAAAATAAAGCAACTTTTAATTGCGCACATTTACAAATTTTACATGAGGATTCACTATAATGCGTATGCTAAGCACGAATATTAAGTTATTTTTCAAATTAAAAAAATGTATCTCAAATTTTTTATGCAAAAACAATTTCTGTTTTTTAAATATTGAGAACCATTAATTCGTGTATGCTGAAAACGAATCAAGAATTCGTGTTTCTGTAGGATGCGTGGTTTTCGAGAAAAATGAAACAGATTATACGATGCAATTTAATTTTTGATCATTATATTCGTATTAAGATGGCGAAAATCAGATGTTTTGTAAAATGCATAAACTGTATGTTTCCATGGAATTACCTGAGGAAATTGGCCTTTTCTCTCACGAGTTTAATAGCAAAAATCGCCGCTCTTCGAACTCGGTTAATTAGCAGCGTGTTTCTGAACGGCCTTGTCATCTTCAGTCCGCGCCGGCAGACATCTTCGCGAACTGGATGTAACTACTAATTATGGAAGTTTTGCTGCTGCAGCGCGTGCCGAGGACTAAGAGGCGGTTAAAATTAGCAGCGCCGCTTAATTTCAGTTCGAGCGTTATTCCCGTTAAATATACAAGATGCGTGGTGTCGGGGTGTGGACCGGCAATTCCTGAGGCCCCCGGAAGACAATCCCGTGAATTTTTCAGGAGCGGGATTGAAACCGGGCCACATTTAAATTTAAAATCGGCGAACGCTTTAAGAGAGATACTGCAAATTGGGGGGCCCCTCGGCCTGCACTTCATCCACTCCCGGGGCTCTCGCCGAGGGGCTGACCTATTTCGCGTAAACTTTTACGCCAGCGCAATAATTCATACGTATCGATGATCTTTTAAAATAACATCGGGCCGCGCTCCGCTTAAAAGCCGTGCACCTACAGATAAGCGATATGAATTATTGAATTTTTTTTACCGGGGCGAAACGCAAGCGACGCATTTTTTTTTGGGTTAACGATCGAATTTGCTTATCTTATCGTATGCATTGGTAATTGTTGCCGAATGGGAATAATGATTTTGACTAGGGAGTGATTTAGTTAGGCTTTCGTAGAAATTGGAAACGAAAAATATAAATGGATATTTGAGTTTCAACTGGTCAACTTTATCCAACTAATTCTCCTGAAAATTGGACAAAGTTTCAGTTTAAATAGTTAGTTAATTGCAAATTTGATATTAGATTCGTGTACAGTACACCTGAAACTAATTCTCCTGAAAATTTTACAAAGTTTCAGTATTAAATAAGGGAGAAAATTAAACACTTAACTTTCTGCAACAATAAGTACGGGTTGGTATTATTGAAATTTCTGAAAATTTATTATTTGCAAATTTGATATTAGATTTGTGTACAGTACACCTGAAACTAATTCTCTTAAATTCTTTTCAAAGTTATACAGTTCAATATTAAATAAGGGAGAAAACCAAACATATAACTTTCTGCATTGACAAGTATGGGTTAGCTATTACTGAAATTTCTGAAAATTTATTATTTGTAAATTTGATATTAGATTCGTATACAGTACACCTAATACTAATACTCCTGAAAACTTGACAACGTTTCAGTATTGAATAAGGGATAAAATCAAACATATAATTTTCTGCATTGACAAGTATGGGTTGGCTATTACTGAAATATCTGAAAATTCATTATTTGCAAATTTGATATTAGATTCGTGTGCAGTACACCTGAAACTAATTCTCCTTAAAATTTGACATAGTTTCAGTATTAAATAAGGGAGAAAATCAAACACTAAACTTTCTGAATTGAGAACTATGAGTTAGCTATTACTGAAATTTCTGAAAATTTATTATTTGTAAATATGATATTAGATTCGTGTATAGGAGATCTGAAACTAATTCTCCCGAAAATTTGACATAGTTTCAGTATTAAATAAGGGAGAAAATTAAATACTTAACTTTCTGCAATAACAAGTATGGGTTAGCTGTTACTGAAATTTCTGAAAATTTATTAATTGCAAATTTGATATCAGATTCGTATACAGTACACCTGAAACTAATTCTCCTGAAAATTTGACAGAGTTTCAGTATTAAATAAGGGAGAAAATCAAACACTTAACTTTCTGCATTGACAAGTTTGGGTTAGCTATTACTGAAATTTCTGAAAATGTATTATTTGCAAATTTGACACTAGATTCGTGTACAGTACACCTGAAACTAATTCTCCTGAAAACTTAACCAAGTTTCAGTATTAAATAAAGAAGAAAATCAAACATATAACTTACTGAATGGACAAGTATGGGTTAGCTATTACTGAAAACTGATCAAATACATTTTTTTAAATATCATTGACACCAAAAATAAAAGTGATGAATTTTATGTTTTAATATTTTTGGAATATGTCCGTTTTTCAACTCACTCGTTCAATTAATATTTCTATTAATTGACATTTCATTGAAAACTGCGTTCAACATTGGATTTAATTTTTAGGATTTGAATCGATGAAGTGCAGCTTGTCCATTTCCGATTTGATTTCGCAGTCGTTGTGAAAGCTGCTCCCGTTACTGGCCCGTAAATTCGCGTGTTGTATATTACCAAGCCTGGGGTTCGTGAATGGGACTCGTGGAATTCGCACGTGAGGTGCCCCGCAGGGGCTGACTGGTTACTCACGTTTATCTCCTGCAAATAAATTCGCGTGACTCTTTAGTATTTGCCGTCGCGATAATTGTTATTGTTTACAACCGTACTGCGGGCGTTCCCAGATTTTCATGCCAGTGAAAGGCGATCGAATCCGCTATTTAATCCCGGCGCGAGTGGAACAATGGGCGCTTTGCCTTAAGGTCAAGTGATACATCTTGCCGCCTCGATTCCGCACTTTTGCATTGTTATCTATTTTTGCACCGGGCTCGGGCATTCCGCATTTGCCATAATGGATTTATTGTTCAATAAATTGCGGTTACGACGGCGCTTTTTCTCCGCCGTAATTTATCTCTCGCAAGACGTCCCGAGGCGGGACGCCGCAAAAATCCGGGTTTCTTATTCGGATGTTTATGACGTTTTAATTCATGTTATTACGAAAACTCACGGGATGTTTGCTCGCGCTTGCATTCACGGTTTATCGTGTTGTTTCGAGATTAACACGTGATTTTCGCACGGGCGGCTTCGCATTCTACACTCTCACACAAACACTCAGCACACAAACGCACAAAGTTTCAGAAAATTACTGAAATATAACAAATTAGTTTCAACTGTTTGGAAAATTTCCCAAATTAGTTCCAACTCTTTGGAAATTTTCACAGGCATAACATTTCCCCCTAATTTTCGGATACTTGGGAAAAGCTGTCTGCCAGACCCTAGGTGTTTCTCCTGAATTCCATATGTTATTTAATATGCTTGTAAAAACTTGTATACCTTCTTCTCCCGTGTATTTCGACTATTCATTTTTCATTTTGTCTATTCCTGGTGCTTTATCAAGTTTTATTTTTCCTGTAGCTGTTCTAACTTCTTCTATGCCTATTTCTTGTTCTTCCTCGTTGTTTGTCTCTCTTATTGTTATTGTATTCTATTATTCTTTCTGTATTCTGATTATCTTTTGTTGTGTCATATTTTTCCAGTAAACCTTTAAAGTATTGTTTTCATCTTTCTCCTATTTCTTTGCCCTTTGTAAGTATGTTTCCCTTCTCTTAAATTTGTTAAATAATTTGTTAAAATAAGTTTAATTTGCTCTTGAAGCATGCAGAGGACGTTGCAGCTGGCCATTTCACAGCACATAACCAGACAAAACAGCATTTTAACACCCGCAATTTTCCTCACGATTACGCAGCGAAATTCTATAGCAGGGCTGCCCGTAGCCGTACGGCCATCCACCTTTTTTTCAACGTGCACCCACAATAAAGCAGAGTGTAATTTTTTTGTTGCTGTTTCGTTCGTCGCTCGATCGGCTCTCGGCAATGCGCTGGCCGCCGCTAAAGGTCGAGTGTTGCGCTCCGGTTACCTACATGACGGGCCCTACACGATCTCTATTATTACCAATTCAAACTTTAATCGGGTATATAAAGTAGACGTCTGAAATTACACGGGGTTAAGCGCCCGGAAGCGAGCAGTGCGAGGAAACGTAAAGGTCGTAAGTTCAACGCTAATACATGTGGGAATAAGCTCTAAATGGCCTGGATTAATGCACAAGATTAATTCATAGGTGCAATGCGTGGCAATGAACAAATGAATTATGATATCTGTGACGATTCGTGATGTGAAAATGTGGAGGTTGTAACTTTTAAAAGTCCGTATATAAATACCGAGTGATCACTTAAATTTCAGCTCTAGTTGTCCACATACATTTTCGCAACCAATAAGAAAGGCGAGGTCATCTCGCCAATAATTGTCAAGTTGTATTAACCATGTTTAAAAATATCCACGCGTATATGACAAAACTTGATATTTTCAGTTATGATTTGAGATTGAACATTTATCAATGCAATGTTTTCCATGCCTACAAAAACATTTCCAAAAAACGACTTATTTTGAAGATTCTGGAAGATATTTCAACAATTTATGAATTTAGAAAGTACATTACCATTAATTTTGGATTGTTTTTGGATATAACCATGTTCACATGGTTAGGACTTGATAATTTAGAAATGGCATTGATTGAATTCCAAAATAGTTTTATGTGGAAAAACAAATTTGATAATTTTTCTACTGAATTTGAGATTCAAATTGAAAATAAGGAAGCAACAATGGGACAAATACCTGATAATTTAGGACATTAGATTGAGACATGAGATATACAATCAGTGAAATACAGGATTTAGCTAATGTTCTTTTAACTATAAAACAAGGAGAATAACCTTTTTCACAATACACATTTATTTATACTAAATGTACATTTCAACTGCATTTTTGACAAATTTCAGATGTTTTGACCCATAATTAAATTTCAGGAATTATTTCAGGAAATTTTAAGACATGTTGACTATTATTACTTATAATTTTCAAATGTTTGGCAAACTATAAAAAAGTTTAAGTTTAAAATCCCCACAATTGCAGAATTTGTAACTATTTTATTGAACACAAAATATAAGATAAGAATTATCAAATTGCAGATTTTCTGCGTATGTAAACAATGTGTAAAAGTAATGAAATTATGCACTCTCAGGATGCAGCAACATAAATTTCCACAAACGTGAACAGCAAATCGCATATTTTGTACGCAAAAAACACAAAAACACATATTTTGATATTCCACGTTCGTGAAAATTTAAATTGCTGCATCTTGGGAGCGCATACTTTCAATACTTTTAAATCCGTTCACTCGGGAAGGATCTTTAAATTTTCAAAAAATTAAATATTTACAAACTAAATTAGTTTTTTTTTAGTTTTAGGAAGATCATTCTACGTTTCTGACAAATTTCAGATGTTTTGACCCATAATTAAATTTCAGGAATTATTTCAGGAAATTTTAAGACATTTTGACTATTATTACTCATAATTTTCAAATGTTTGGCAAACTATAATAAAGTTTAAGTTTAAAATCCCTACAATTGCAGAATTTGTAACTAATTTATTGAACACAAAATATAAGATAAGAATTATTAAATTGCAGATTTTCTGTTTATGTGTGCAATGTAACAAATAACAGAAAATCAAATGTTTACCAACCAGAATTGTTCGTTATAATTCTAGTTATATTACTGGCAATTTTCAATGTACTAAGAATTATTTCTGGCAATTTTCTGAGAATTTGAAAATAATTACTGGCAATTTTCGACATTTTAACAATTATTTCTGGAAATTTTAGAACACCTTGGCAAAATAACTGCTGATTTTTAGACATATTGGTACCCTGAATTGCGATTTTAAAACACTTTCTTAAAATTGTTAGCTTAAAATTACTAGAATTCATCATTTCAAAATATTTTTATAAAAAATATGATGTAAATTGTAGATCATCTAGTTAGAATTTGTTTGTGCCATGTAGCAGTAAATAAGAAATAAATCTATGTTAAACAAATTAGATTTTTTCTATTTTTGTGAAATTACTGGCATTTTTCAGACAGTTTTTGACAAATGTCAACTGTTTTGACAATAATTACTAGCAATTTTGAAACATTTTAACTATCATTACTTATTATTTTTACAATCATTACAATCAACATTTTATGGCAAAATATAGAAAAGTATAAAATCACCAAAAATGCAGAATTCGTTACTATTTTGTTTAACAAAACATGTAAAAGTGAAGAAGGTAATAAACAACAAAAAATCAAATGTTTGATAACAAAATTTGATTTCTATTTAAATTTACTGACATTTTTACTGTACTGGCAATTTTCGACATTTTAACATTTATAGCTGATAATTTTCACGTCTAACTTTTGAATTGCTCTTAATTCTCTTTACACTCATATTTTTCTTCTCCGTTTGGATACCTACGCAACGTAATAAAATTTACAGCACCTAAAATTGAAGAAATTCCAGCTAAATGAAGATTACTTATTATCTATTTCTGTAGATTTCTCATTAATTATCATAATTTCGAGAGATTTTTCAATAAATTCGAGATCATTTCAATCAAAATATCCAAATTGGTTCACATTTCATGTGGTTCATTGACACGATTATTAGATTTTTTTTCAGCCTAAATTTTCTTCGATGATTCTTAAACAATCTCAACATTACTAAAGTTTAGCAAGATTCCGACGATAACCATGGTAATCATGCTTCTTCAGTATCTTCTGTACAGAGAATTTAGACACGCGAAAATGGGATGCGAAATTGGGACCACTTTGTTATTTCCATTAAATTTAGAAGTTTCGACAAAATACTTGCAGTCACCAATAAAAATTCGCACTACTTTCCTTGTAATTTTGCAATTCACTTGCACTTCAATTTCAATTTTATGCATTATTAAATAACATTTTGTAATATGTAAGGAAGTTGTAAAAAGTTTCTTACCTACATTATAAATACATACATTAAGTTTCTTACGTACATTACTACACGTGGTAGGTAGTAGGGATGCATTCATTGATACATGAACTAGTTCATCAATACGATGAAATAAATTCATCAGTCTATGAACCTTTTTCATTCATATGATGAGTATCGATTATTATTCAACCATTCAATCAATGCATAGTACCTTACCGTATTATTCTATACAATATTATGATGTATGCTGTTCATTAATATAATGATCAGAAAATGCATTGTTATAATGAACTATTTCATTGGGTTAATGAAAATTTCGTTGTAACAATGAATTTTTACATCAAGACAAGGCAAAATTGTTCATTGTCTCAATGAACATAGATTCGTGGTATTAATAAACGCAGTTATTAATCTATGAACGATATTTCATTTAACTAATGAAAAAGTTCATGGTCTCGATGAATATTTATTAATGAAGGCCGTTCATTATTATAACGAGCAAACTTTGGTTGAGTGTAGGTCAGCAATCTGGTGACGTTTAAGTAATTATTCGGTATTCTTATTTCGATAAAAGGTTTTTGTTTCAATTTCTGGTATGCTTAAGCAGCATTTTATTGACTATCTGCGGTGATGTATTCGTGTAAAAGAATGTGATTGAAGATGCTGTCATCCGCTCACACCTACGCGGTGAGCGTGGGAGGAAGCTGGGGCCGTATTTCGGCGACGGTCGTAAATTTTTAAGGGGAAAAAGCACGTGTAGCCCCCGGTGCCTTGCAGTTGACATGTGAATGCGGTTCGGTGGATGAAGGGGCTCTGGGGATTTGTTTCCGTCGCAGCGTGCGAAATTACCGCAAATAAATGAATAATTCCGGCCGGGGCGCAGTCATTGAAATTTTGCATGCGGAAAAAAGGTGGGGTGCTCGTATTTATGCCACTGCTCGGCGATAAGATAGCCATAAATACACGCATTTATGCCAAACGTCGAAAATAAATGGATTTATTCCCGCTATTTACTTTATTTATAGTTGGAGTACACACCCATCCGGGATTCGGAACAGTGTGCACAGACAGACACGCTGCTATAGCGTTCAATTCAGCATATTGCCGGCCGATTTATAAAATTCAATCCCCGGGGCGGAATTGACCTGCTAATAAATGGGTCGTCCCCCGCCGATAAATAAGGTTGAAAAAGCTTCGCGACAGTTATGGTCAAAATAATTATGGCAGCGAAAATTTTGAAGGACCCGGGGTTTTAATGAAAGCCTCTGTATAGGGGGAAAGTTGAAAGGGCCCCTATTAAGGGGTGCGCTTAGTCTGTACAGATGGTTATCGCACGGTGCACGGGCCCAACTAGGAAATTACTCTATAAATCACCAACTATTCTTTCAAAATCGCTTAGGCATCTAGCGCCGTTTTATATTTCACAAACCAATTAAAATGTCTTTTGACCCTATTCGCTCCTTAATTGCTCCCCCGTATAGGGGGGCAATGAAACGATTTAATCGAAAGCGGCAATTCAAATTATTAACACTGCGCTGCGACGCCAACGGGGGCTTAATTTGGTGTTTAGTATGTACTAACCTATGCATCAACTGAAAAAATGTGACAACCACACCTAAGACCATCCAAAGAAGTACTACACAAGAACTTGCGGGGGCTTGCTTTATACTCGAGATTATTTATTCTCCTCCACCGAGTGCTGCATCTATTTTCATCATCCATCTCTGATGTGCTGCAGGAATGCCGTGCAGAATCAAGGCCAAGAATAGTGGACTTCTGAGGTCGCGAGTCACCACGCATCACATCTCCCATCCCGACTATATTTCATAAAGCAAACAAAGAGCCTTGACGACGGGTTTACATAATGCTTGCGTAATATTTGTATGTTTAGTCACGAGTCGTCCCTCGAGCGCGTAAAAACGCATTGTCTTCATCTGTGGATCTCTACAAGGGGATAATAAATATGCCTGGAATCCTTTTTACAGTGGCATCCGGCGCACGTAATTTATTAAGTGAGTGATGTTTCATTTATTATTCCGAAAGAAAAAAAAAACGCGCCTGTAATTGGAGGTAAAAGTTTATTGGACGTTCTGCGTTGCATCTACAGACGGGGGGATTAATTCCGAGCGGAGATTGTAATTCCAGTGTGCATGTTAACTGCCGTGAGTCAAGCCGTTTAACTCCTCGCTTCTCAATTACGATCTATGCGCTCTATTACAATAAACATTGTGACGGCGCGGTTCTCGCTGATGCGATTTCTGCACTGACATGCGTCCTTCTAAAGTCAACGTAACGATGTGATTATAAGCAAACAAAGTTTGTAAATACCAGACGTGATTTACACATCCGTCATTGTTGAATCACAAAGCCGAGCTGTAATTATTTGAATCGTGTATAAATTGATTTATCACCACAGTTTATTATATGTATAACTTTTTTTTAAACTCTTTAAAGCAGGCGAACCGTTGTACTGACAAATTATGAATTGGGTTGATTGTTTTCCCTGAAACCGTTGATCGACGTATTACTGTAAATATGAAGCACGTGTTTTGTTTGTGTTGGTGTCTAATCGCTATTTAAACGAGTAATCCCAGTAAAAATACTAACGTTTCGCCGAGTATTTAGTATGCACTAAGAACTTAAATGTGAAAGCCAAATGAAGATTGCTGTCGCTATTTAACAGAAAGTCAGTAAAAACTGTCAACAGTTTCAGGAAAACTTCATTACAGATTTCGTTAAAACAGTAATTTTCATCATTCATACTTATTATTCTCACCATAATGAAGAAACGTGCAAAGTAAATATGAAGCACGTGTTTTGTTTGTGTTGGTGTCTAATCGCTATTTAAACGAGTAATCCAAGTAAAAATACTAACGTTTCGCCGAGTAAATGCACTAAGAACTTAAATGTGAAAGCCAAATGAAGATTGCTGACGCTATTTAACAGAAAGTCAGTGGTAACTGTCAACAGTTTCAGGGAAACTTCATTACAGATTTCGTTAAAACTGTAATTTTCATCATTCATATTTCTTATTCCCACCTTAATGAAGAAACGTGCAAGCGAAGCGAGTGAAAAACCATCGACTGGCGCGAAATCTAAACGTGGTTCGGGCAAAACTTACTGCTAACTACTTACTACTAACATATTAAGACTTATTTAGATTCCTTATTTGCTTATTTTGCATTTGAAGATAAGTTTCCCAAATTGCACATGGTGCACGAAAATATGTAGTAAAATTAGTTAGCCAGGACACGTTAAAAATATTTTTCTCGAATATTCCTACTTCAGCAAGAAAATTAATAACCTTGTTTGTCACAATTTGAACGTTGTGGCATATAAATTGGTGTAATTATAATTCAATTTGCCTCCACAAATGATTTTTCAGAATCATGACTTGCTTAACCGCAATAACGACAGTTTAAAATCTTGATCGGGCGACAACAACAGACACGCAAATATGTAAACAATATAAAAATTGTAGCGATTCAGATTCGTTGGCATTCATAATAGAAAAACTTCACATAAAGGTATAATCGGCCTACTTTCGGCGCGCGATTATTTTCCGTCAGCTTGAATACGTTTAGTTTGATACCTGTAACTAATCTAGAATTTTTTTAATGTAATTGTGCAATTCGCAATACAAATTTATATTCTTATTGAGAACTTTATGCAACATTTTGCAATTTGTAAGTAAGTTGTCAAAATTTTCCATTGAAATTATGTTGTTACTTTTTCTGAAGTCGAAGTTAATTTTTCTGAATTTGATATTACTATTTCCGAAATTGTTTTTATATTCTCTGAAATTTATTCTACTTTTTCTCAATCAAATTCACTTTAACTTTTCTGAAACTGAAGTTGAAAAGATATAGATTTTCGATACTTACAAAAAAGCATGGGAAATGGGTCTCAGTAGGAGACGAAAATGGAATGACGAAATTGGAAGACTTATGGAGGAAGGGCATTGGAATGCTGAAGAAGTAGCAAAGGACTGAGTAAGGTGAATGAGGATATCAATTAAACTCAACACAGTCATGTACCTGTAATACATTTAAGTATATAATTCTTATCGAGAACTTTATATGCATTTTTCAATGACATTTTGTAATTTGTAAGGAAGTTGTCAAAAGTTTCCATTGAAATTATGTTGTTACTTTTTCTGAAGTCGAAGTTAATTTTTCTAAATTTGATTTTACTATTTCTGCAATTGATTTTATAGACTCTGAAATTGATTCTACTTTGTCTAAAATTAACTTTTTCTGAAATGTACGTTAACTTTTCTGAAATTGAACTTGAAAAGATATAGATTCTTCAACGCGCTACCACAGAGTGTGCGGCAACTTGACGTAAAAGGTTTTAAATCTCAAGTGAAAGTCACTCTATTGCCCGAAGCATTTTATACATGGAGCGAGTTTGAAATATATGCAGGGAAAGACTGGAAGCAGCCAAACTAGATTATAGATTTTATTGTATTTTTATTTCTTTAATGTATGCTATTACTTGTATGACCGTTTTGATTTGTTTTTGATGTGTAATTTAATTTGACCTGTATAAGACATACTAGTGTCAGAAGCATTAATAAAATTATTATTATTATTATTATTATTAGATTTTCGATACTAACGAATGAAGTATGGAAAATGGGGGAAATCAAAAGGAAAACAAGATGCAGTAGCAGACGAAAATGGGATGACGAAATTGGGGCCACTATTCTGTTTCCATTACATTTTGGGAGTTTCGACAAACAAATTGCAGTCACCAATAAAAATTCGCAATATTTTCCTTGTAATTTTGCAACTCACAATATAAATTTGTATTATTATTGAGAACTTCATGCATTTTTAAATAACATTTTGTAATTTGTAAGAAAGTTGTCAAAGAAATTATGTTGTTACTTTTTCTGAAGTCGTAGTTGATTTTTCTTAATTTGATTTTACTATTTCTGCAATTTATTTTATATACTCTGAAATTGATTCTACTTTGTCTGAAATTGACTTTAACTTTTCTGAAATTGAAGTTGAAAAGATATAGATTTTCGATACTAAAGAAAGAAGTATGGAAAATGGGGGAAATCAAAAGGAAAACAAGATGCAAGAAGCAGACGAAAATAGGATGGCGAAATTGGGACCACTTTGCTATTGCCATTAAATTTTTGAAGTTTCAATAAAATTGCAGTCACCAATAAAAATTCGCAATATGTTCCTTGTAATTTTGCAATTCACAATATAAATTTATATTATTATAGAGAACTTCATGCATTTTTAAATAACATTATTTTTTCTGAAGTCGTAGTTGATTTTTCAAGTTCAGAAAAATCAACTACGATTTACCACGATTTTACCACGATTTTACCATTTCTCAAATTGATTCTACTTTTTCTCAGTCACATTCACTTTAACTTTTTTACTGAAAATTGAAGTTGAAAAGATATATATATATATATATATATATATATATATATATATATATATATATATATATATATATATATATATATATATATATTCGTTACCAACGAAAAACGTATGGAAAATGGGGAAAATCAGAAGGAAAACAAGACGAAAATAGGATGGCGAAATTAGGACCTCTTTGCTATTTCCATTAAATTTTGGTAGTTTAAAAAAAATTGCAGTTACCGATATGATGTTGATGTTTTACTTGGAAAAATCTATCGGTTATGTACGATTAAAGTATCTGGCAGTAGCTATGGGGGAGATTATTTTTAAGTTTGTAGCCAAGACCAACATGCCATACTTTATCGAAGGCTTGGGTGATGTCGAGGAAGGCAGCGGAGCAGAACGTCTTTTCTTCGAGGGCTTGATTTAATTTGTCGACTACACGATTTATTTGTAGTGGTGTGTTGTTGTCGGAAACAGAATTGGTGGTCCGGGATTAAACCATTTTCCAAAAAAATAGGTCCCAATCTTACAAGCAGTAGTTTCTCAAATACTTTTGAGAGCAAAGGTAGGAGACTAATAGGTCTGTATGAGGCAGCTTCGTCCGGAGGTTTCCCTGGCTTTGCAATGAGTATTATTTGAGCAACTTTTCATTGGGACGGGAAAGTAGCCCAAACGCAACATGGCGTTAAAGATGTAGGTGATGATTTTTACAGGTAGTTGCCGCAGTACTTTGCCTGTGATGAGGTCGTAGCCTGGGGATTTCTTGGGGTCAACATTGTGGGGGATGTAGTTTGTGGTTTCATTGACTGTGATCGGTTTTATTGGGAGTGATATTTGATATGGTGAGTTTAAAAATTGGTTAATTTCGTTTTCCTCCTCCTGACCAATTTCTGTGGGGAAAGGTTGGAATACCTCTTCTAAGTGCTTGTCAAATACTAGATTTGCCTTTTGATTTTCCCCATCCATACAAGTATTTGTATGGAAAATGGGGAAAATCAAAAGGAAAACAAGATGCAGTAGCAGACGAAAATGGGATGACGAAATTGAGAGGCTTATGGAGGAGGGCATTGGAATGCTGAAGAAGTAGCAGGAGACTGATTAAAGGTGAAGGAGGATTTCAATTGAACTCAACACCGGCATGTGCGTAGTATAGATTATGTTGTGTTATGCAATCTTGGATCCCAAATCAACTCGGAGTCCCCTCTGACCCAAACACTAAGGGGTGTTACAGGGTCGGTTTTAATTTTTACGATTCTGGGTCAATGAAGTCAATTCGAAAATTCAACTTCCCCATTTTGCGCCGGCATTTATAACTCAGGTTTACGGCGGAGATGAAATTATGTCGGCAGTAAAGTTCGGGTTAGCGGTGTGCTGTGGCGCAAGAAACGGGTCCGGTTAAAATCCGGAGGCGGCGAGGCTCGGTTTTTACAGCAGAGATAAAATTCTAAAAATTCCGGGCGCGTCCGGCGCGCGATAAGACGGCGTCGGCGTCGCGGCGCTTTTTGCGGCACCTGGCGTCGAAAACGCGGCGAGACCATAAAAAATCTCGATCTAAACGTGATCCTCGTCTCGCATAACGTATTCATATATCCGGTCGCCCCGGAGGCGATACTAGATTTCCCTGGATGGCGTATTTTACTTTCAGAACAACACCGAGTCGAGCGGTCTCTTCGCCCAATTTACATCGCCTCCCTTTTGTCCCGGCCTGGTCCGTGCCCTCGTTGTGATGCAAACCACCCCCGGACCAGCGGCTATTTCGCACCCCCGAGTGTTGTGTTATAAACAATATATTTGTGTAAAAGTGTCCGCTAGACGTTTCCGCCCCCGGCGTTTGTCAAGGGAATGTGCCGTTTTGGTATAATGTTTATCCCACCCATGGACCACCACTCTGCTTCATATGGATTTATACGAGAGCGACGCGAATTGGTTTTTAGTCGCACTTTAGCGCCACTTCCTTATTCTCCCCTGGATGTCCCTTGCTCAAGACCTATTTTTTTGCGGCCACAATGCACGCTCACGTAGGGTATTAAATTCTCTTTGGTAAATTTCGTGCTGCAAATGGTGATTGTGCTGTAATCTGAGTAAAGTAATTTTAAACCTTGTGGTACATACAACTGGCTGCTGGTGCAGTAGTCGTGTGGGGGCTCTGGGGATCCACGATATGACATAATCTCGGATAACATCACCGCATCTCCCCCTTGACGCTGCCAATAAAAATCACATTAAACTTCCCGAAAGCCGGTAACGAAGTCATCTTAATGTCTCCTCCATTATTGTATGCAAATATTTCATGCAATCAAAACTTGGGCCAACTCTTGTTGTGCGCTTCCGTTTTTCCCGATGCTAATGGATCCGCGGATACTTTGTCTCATGCGGCGCAGCCCCAATTGTCCTCGTGTCCCCATTATAAATATCCAGTGGAAATCATTATAATTCCCATTTCCAGGGCCGATGTCGGCGGGGGGTGCGTTGCCCCGCAGCAATCTGTGTAATGTCCCCCAGCGGGCCGGTAAGCAGCTTACACGTCCGCCACGATGATTGGCCCGGGACCCCACGCATCCGAACTATTATTTTTCTCCCTTATCCGGGGGCGTTTAGTGCTATTTGAATGTGTCCCCCGCCGATGAACTTTTTACCGAGCGCCGAAAGTCCTCGGCCGTTATTTCCTGATAAACCCTTCTCGGCTCGTTAAAAATTAATTACGCTCCGCTCTTTTTCCCCCCCATCCCACGGCCCGCCTTCGCCGCCGTCTTCTGCGGCGCGGATACAACTGTTTCCCGGACAGAAATTAGACTCGTAATTGGTTTATTGGAGTCGCCCCGGAAAATTTGCATTCTCTGCCCGGCGGACACGTCCGTCATCCCCGAAGTTAGGCGGCCGCCCCCCGGGAATGCAAATTAAAACTGTAATCAACTTTGAAAAATGCAATATCGAAATACGGAAAGTTTGGCCTTCGTTCCTTTTAACTGCAAATCCAATAACACAATCGAGAAATAAAACAACATCTGAGTGCACTTTCACAATCGCAATAACTACGATAACCGTCGAAAGCAAGGGACCATAGGGAAGAAAAAATAGAGTAATATTTATTAACCCCCATTTCAATATCAAAATCGAGAAATCAAAATTGCCCCAAAAATGCAACTACATCTGATGAGTGCTAGTGCATTACCACAATCGCAAAACTAACGATAATTGTCGAAATTAAGGCGGAAAGGCCGAGGGCCAATAGCCTAATAAAGATTCGTATCTCTCTCGTCGAAATAAGACAGGGAGGCTCGAAGAAAAAGAGTAATATTCATACTATCTCTCAAACACAGGCTTAAAGAAAAAGAGTAATATTCAAACTATCTCTCTCTAGTCGAAGTAAGACAGGTAGGCTCGAAGAAAAAGAGTAATATTCATATTATCTCTCTCTCGTCGAAATTAGACAGGGAGGCTCGAAGAAAAAGAGTAATATTCATACTATCTCTCTCCGGTCGAAATTAGACAGAGAGGCTCGAAGAAAAAGAGTAATATTCATACTATCTCTCTCTCGTCGAAATTAGACAGAGAGGCTCGAAGAAAAAGAGTAATATTCATACTGATACCGTCTATTAGAGCGAAGCATATACAGGGTGAGTCCCTATAACGAGAAAGTGAGAGTTAGAAAAAAATATTGTTACTAGAAAAACATTCCGGAAGTCGTAACCAAACAAATATTTTTAAGTTTGATATTCTTCCCAAATATTATAAGTTCCTTTGATGAGATAAGTCTTTATTTAGATATTAAAATTCTTGAAGGAAGTAACCTAGGTAGATATCAAAGCATTAAACAATTTGCGTATCTTAATGCCGAATCATTCTAGACACAGATTGTGCTAAAATTAATTAGCTAACTTTTTTCCGCGACTTTATTTCAATAATTATTTGGTGTGAAAATAATCGATGTCACGGAGAAAAGTTGCGAAAAGCAGTTTGGTACAAATCCTGTTACAATATCTGTAACAGATTGTTTTTTTTTTTTATCAGTTTGGTGAGCCGATCTACTAACATCTCTCGTCTTGATCTAATAATAAAATACTAATATAATATACTAATAATATAATAATACAATAATACTTTACAAGTATTTTGTCCCATTTTGCCGATTTTATATTTTCCACAATGACTAAAATTTTTCATATATTATCCCCCTTTCAATGCATTTAAATTTTCCACAGTAATGACAAAAATTTTCCATCTATTATGCACAATTTTACGATTTTAAGTATCCTGAATACACCAATATCACCATATATATTTATTTACTGCAAATTTTCAATGTATTGTGGCCCATTTAAACGATTTTACATATTCCACTATGACTAAAATTTTCAATATATCATACCAATTTTAATAAATTTACATTTTCCACAATGACGACTAAAATTTTCTACATATTTTTCCCATTTTTACGATTTTTGTTTTTCCAGAAATCACAATATACTGATTGTCTGGGATAAGGGGCGAACATAGGAATTTAACATGTAAATTTAAACTTGTTAAATGTGAATTTAACATCCTTAGATCTAAGTCCTCATATTGATGTTGCAACTGTTAATTGTATTGTAAAAGTTTCAATTATTTCTTTCAAAATTTCAGTCAAACTTATCAAAACTTCAGTCAAACTTATCAAAATTTCAATACTTTATGTACATTTTTATTCATTCATCAATGAATGTCAAAATTTCAATAATTCCTGTAAAATGTTTATTCATATAATATATCTATCAAAATTTCAATGATAACTGCCGACTTTTTATTATAGTGTGAAAATTTCAACAATTTATTTTTAAATTTTAGTAAAACATCAAAATTTCAATAATTTGGGTACATTTTTATTAATTTTTGTTAATGGTACCTGTCAAATTGTCAATAATTAACAAAATTTCACCAATTACTGTCAAAATTTCAATAATTCCTGTGAAATTTTGATTCACATAATATATCTGTAAAAATTTCAATTTTTGTATTATTTTTACCAAAGTTTCCTTAATTACTGCCAACATTTCAAATATTACTGAATTTTTATTTGATTTCTCTAAACAGTTCAATGATAGCTGTCAAATTGTCAATATTTAACAAATATTTCAATCATTTATATAATTTTTTTATTTGTATCTATCAAAATGTCAGTGATAACTGTCAATTTTGTAATTGTTTCTACCAAATATTCATCAATTACTATAAAACTTTCAATAACTATATTTTTTTTCATTTCTGTAAAAATTTCAATGATAACTATCAAATTGTAAATATTTAACAAAATTTCCCCAACTATTGTAAAATCTTCAATAATTTGTGTAAAATGTTTATTCATCTATCAAAATTTCAATGATAACTGTCAAATTTTTAATGATTTCTACCAAAGTTTCATAAATTATTATCAAAATTTCAATACTACTGATTTTTTTTTTCATTTCTGTAAACATTTCAATGAAAACTGTCAAATTGTCAATTGTTTCTACCAAAATTTCATTAACATATAACAGAATTTTGGTATTTTACAAAAATCTAGAACGACTTCCTTAGATGTAAGTTCTCACATTAATGTTACGACTTTTCATTATAGTGCCAAATATTCAAATTTTTCTTTCAACGTTTCAATCATACTTATCAAAATTTCAATAATTACTGTACATTGTTATTCATTTCTGTCAAAATGACAATGATAATTGTCAAATTGTCGATTGTGTCTGCCAAAATGACGTTAAACTTTAAGAAAATTTTGTTATTTTAAGAAAATTTAGGTCGATTTCCTTAGATCCTTAGATATATTCCTTAGATACTAGGTCCTCATATTGATTTTGCGACATTTCGTCATAGTACCAAATTTTCAATTATACTTGTCATACTTGTCTATACATAAAAATTGTCATATTGTCAATATTGTCATAAAATACTTATTTTCTGTCATACTTGTCAATATGCCATTAAGTACTGTCAAAATTTCAATAATTACTGTACATTTTTATTTATTTCTGTCAAAATGTCAATGATAACTGTCAAATTGTCAATTGTTTCTATTAAAATTTCGTTAATAATTAACTAAATTTTGTTATTTTAAGAAAATTTAGTTCGATTTCCTTAGATTCTTAGATAGGTAGATTCCTTAGATCCTAGATCCGTATATTGATTGTGCGACATTTCGTTATAGTTGAATAAAAGTTTCTATTAAATTTTTCAAAATTTCGGCAATACTTATCCAAATTCTATTAGTTACTATCAACATTTCAATAATTATTGTATATTTTTATTCATTTCTGTCATAATGTCAATGGTACCTTTCAAAAAATTTCAATAATTCCTGCAAGACATGTTAATTCTTATCTATCCAAATTTCCATGAATCTGGCAAATTTTTAATTATTTTTACCAAAGTTTCATTAATTACTGTAAACATTTCAGTAGTTATAAATTGCTTATTCCATTTCTGTCAAATTATCAATTGTTTCTACCAAAATTCATTAATATTTAACAAAATCATGTTGTTTTAAGAAAATTTAGCTCGATTTTCTAAGATATAAGACCTCATATTGATGTTGCGACATTTAGTTATACATAGTATCAAATTTTCAAGTATTTCTTTCAAAATCAATATCATACTTATCAATATTGCATTCAATAATGTAAAAATTTCAAAATTACTGTATATTTTTATTACGTTCTGTCAAAATGTAAAAATACCATCACCAAAATTTCACCAATAATGTAGTGGTAAAATGTCAATAGTTCCTGTAAAATGTTTATTCATATCTATCAAAATTTCAATGATAACTCTCAAATTTTTAATTATTTCTACCAAAGTTGCGTTAATTACTGTCACAATTTCAGTAATTACTGAAATTATTTTCATTTCTGTAAATATTTCGATGATAAAGCAGCAAATTATCAATTGACTCTACCAAAATTTAATTAACAATAAATTTCATTATAGTGTCATATTTTCAATTATTTCTTTCAAAATCTCAGTTATACTTATCAATTTCTTTAATTACTGTTAACATTTCATTTATTACTACACATTTTTATTCTATTCTGTCACAATATCAATGGTGCCTTTTCAATTTTCAATGTTTAACAAAACATTACCAATTACTGTAAAAATTTCAACAATTCCTGTAAAATGTTTATTCATATCTATCAAAATTTCAATGACAACTGTCAAATTGTCAATATTTAACAAAATTTCACCAATTACTGTAAACAAATCAGTAATTCCTGCAACATGTTTAATCATACGTATCAAAATTTCCACGAAATTGTCAAAGTTTAATTAATTATTAATTAAATTGTATGAGGTAGTGGTTACTTCTTGGTGAAACATTTTGATTAGCTTAATAAAGAAACCACTTGGTAAAGTTTCAGAAGTTTTATAGAATTGCTCTACAATTGTTTCGGCACTGCTGCCATTCTCAAGAGAGATAAACTGAAGTATATAAACTTCAGAGGTGATGGTTGATGATAATTTCGTTGATAAATTATCGGTTCTTGTTTGGCGAAAACTACCGCAATTTCAACTGTTGAACTGCTGTCACATTAGACATTTTTTTAAATCCGTTGTATATTTAAAGCTGGTACCGACTAGAGCAAAGTTGCGCGCATAAGTCATCACGTGACTACGTACGTTGTACAAACGTGTAGGCGTAGGATCTGAGTTCGTGCGTGCAAATTTGCTTAAGTCAGTACCCAGCTTTAAATATACAGTTAATTTAAAAAATGTCGAATGTGTAAATAGGTGACCTGAAATTGTGTTAGTTTCAACCAAGCGAGCACCGATGAATATTACAAAATAAATCTTCTCAGACGCTTCAACTATGAAAAATTATTCGACGAAAGTCTTAGCAATATGTTTGTGGTTTCAGCAACATGATTTCCCAGTGGGTCTTTGTGCAATTGAAAGAAAATTTCACAAGAAGATATGTTTAGTGATAATCTCGTTGATAAATTATTGATTCTTGCTTGGTTGAAGCTAATGCAATTCCAGGTCAGCTATTTTCACATTAGACTTTTTTTTACTAATGCATCGTTAATGTACTTCTGATCATCAATATACAGTGCAGGTCTTGCTGATGCGGAATTTCATAATCAGTTTTCGATGATATTCAGTTCTTATTTCATTGTGTCCGAGGCATTGTGCTGAAATTCATTAAAACCGCTCCATGCCACACCGCCCAGCAGCACACACATGCGTTTTTTTGTGCAGCAAAATTGATTGCAGCATACGCCTTCGCCGATAATGCGCATTCACTATTTACAAAAATAAAACCAAATGCATTTGACTTGCAACAGCACTCGCTAGTACATATTTACAATATCGAGTCCCGCGAGCTCCAAGGAAAGCCTCGCGGCTTCATATTTATTATGCACTTATTAATTTATTGATTACCGTAAATAACGAAGTTAAAGCGCATTAATAATTCCACCGTTGGGAAATTAACGAAGCACAATATGGTACATTATTCAGTAATTCGTGTTTTCACTCGTCATTACCGTCGAACTGCGCTCTGCGGACGCCTAACCCATGTGTGTACCGAACTGTATTACTATTTGTGACATGCGATATTAAATAATAATTAGAGTTTAATGTGAGCAGCGTTTCATCACACAGAAAATTGTAATCAGCACTAATGGAAATACTTCAAGCTAAGTATATTTAGACAAAAAAAAAACAGTTATGATTGGTTTTATAAATGGAAGATAATTTTAATTGTAGAATTATACAGGGTGTTACTGAAATGATTAGTCAAATTTCATGAACGTGACGTATAGAACAAAACTATGTAAAAAGTTATTATAGATATATGTTCGGAAATTATTATTATTTAATTATAAAGAATTATAGGTTATTATACAGGGTGTTTCCTAAACATGAGCCAAAAAAATGCAGGGGGTTATTCCATGGATTGTTCTAAAAATATTTTGTCCTTTGATTATATGTGAAAAACCGCTTTGTTTCAAAGAACCCTGTATCTTACATACATTTACATTTTTACATGAGAATACAAACATTTTTTTTGGAGAATAGCAATATTATTTGTTAACTTAAGTTAAATAAGGTAAACTTGTTGTATGTAAAAAAATATATACAGGGTTATTCTAAGAATAGTTTGTCTTTTGATGATGTGTGAAAAAACGCTTTGTTTCAAAGATACAGAGTGATAATTTCTTTTTTATAATAATGTTCAAATAACAAAATAACAACTAATATTGATATGGTCACAGAAATGTATCGCCCTGTATCTTTGAAACAAAGCGCCTTTTCAAACATCATCAAGGGCAGTATTGCCATTTTTATTCGGTAATTTAAGTTAAATAAGGTAATATTGTTGTATGTAAAAAAAATCAATACAGGGTTATTCTAAGAATATTTTGTCCTTTGATGATGTGTGAAATCGAGAGAAGATACAGAGTGATATTTTTTTTAAATAACGTTCAAATAACGAAATAACACCAAATATTGATGTTGTCAAAATAATTTCAATAATTCCTTCAACATGTTAATTCATGTCTATCAACATTTGCATGAAACTGTCAAATTTTTAATTATTTCTCCAAAGTTTCATTAATTACTGTAAAAATTTCAAAGATAACTGTCAAATTGTTAATTTTTTCTACAAAACTTCGTTAATATTTAACAAAATTATGTTGGTTTAAGAAATTTTATCTCTCATATTGTTCTCATATTGATGTTACGACCTTTCATTATACATAGTATCAAATTTTCGATTATTTCTCTCAAAATTTCGGTCATACTTATCAATATTTCATTAAGTCTGTGAAAAATCAATAATTATCTATCAAAATTTCAATGATAACTGTTAAATTTTTAATTATTATTTCTACCAAAGTTGTGCTAATTACTGTGGAAATTTCTTTAATTACTGTTTTTAATTTCATTTCTGTAAATACTACAATGACAAATGTTAAATTATCAATTGTTTCTACCAAAATTTCATTAATAATTAACTACATTTTGTGGTTTTAAGAAAATATAACTCGACATTTTGCTCGAATTCCGGGATATAAGTTCTCATATTGATGTTGCAACTTTTCATTATGTTATAGTATCAAATTTTCAATTATTTCTTTGAATATTTCGGTCATACTTATCAATGATTTCATTAAGACTGTCAAAAATTCAATAATTACTGTACATTTTTATTCATCAATTTTTTGTTAAAATGTCCAAGATACCTGTCTAAGTTTCAATGTTCAACTAAATTTCACCAATTAGTGTAAAAATTTCAATAATTCCTGTAAAATGTTTATCCATATCTATCAAAAATTCAATGATAACGGTTACATTTTAAATTATTTCTACCAAAGTTGCGTTAGTTACGGTTAAAATTGCAGTAATATATTTTTTTCATTTCTGTATAACTGATAACTGATATTTCAATGATAACTGTTAAATTATCAATTGTTCCTACCAAAATTTCCTTAATAATTAACTATATTTTGTTGTTTTTAGAAAATGTAACTCGACTTTCTTAGATATAGTCCTCATATTGATGTTGCGACATTTCATTATGCATAATGACAAATTTCGGTCATATTAATCAAAATTTCATTAATTAATGTAAAAATTTCAGTAATTACTGTACATTTTTATTCATTTCTGTCAAAATGTCAATGGGCCCTGTCAAATTTTCAATATTTAACAATATTTCACCAATTTTCTAAGGTAAAAATTTCAATAATTACTGAAATTTGTTTCATTTCTGTAAAAAAAAACAATGATAACTGTCGAATTGTCAATTTCACCAATTACTGACATTTTACAATTCCTTCAAATGTTTATTTATATCTATCAAAATTTCAATAATTACTGTAGAATTTTTAATTATTTCTTTAAAAATTTCGGTCATCCTAATAAAAATTTCATTAATTACTGTCAATAGTTCAATAATTACTGTACATTTTTATTCATTTCTGTCAAAATATCAATGGGCCCTGTCAAATTTTCCATATTTAACAATATTGTACCAATTTCCTACTGTAAAAATTTTAATAATTACTGAAATTTGTTTCATTTCTGTAAAAAATCAATGATAACTGTCAAATTGTCAATATATAGCAAAATTTCACCAATTACTGTAAATTTTTTAATAATTCCTTCAAATGTTTATTCATATCAATCAAAATTTCAATAATTACTGTATAATTTTCAATTATTTCTTTAAAAATTTCGGTTGTGCTAATAAAAATTTCATTAATTACTGTACATTTTTATTCATTTCTGTCAAAATATCAATGGTATCTGTAAAATTTTCAAAATTTAATAACATTTCACCAATGATTGTAAAAATTTCAAAACTCCTGTAATTTTTTCATTAATATCTATCAAAATTTCAATATAATTGTATTAGGTACTATACCGTTAACTGTAAATTTTTTTAATTATTTTAACCAAAGTTTCATTAATTACTGGCAAGATTTCAATAATTAATTTGTACAATAAATTGTAGAATTGTACAGGATGTTACTGATATGCTCAGCCAAACTTCACGAACGTGATATAACAAAACTGTGAAAAAAGTTATTATAGATATGTGTCCGGAAATTATTATTATTTAATTATAGAAAATTATAGGTAATTATACAGGGCGCTTGCTAAAAATTGGCCAAAAATGCAAGGGGATATTCCATGGGTGTCCTTTGATGATGTGTGAAAAACAGCTTTGTTTCAAAAATACAGGGTGATACATTTATTTGACAATATCAATATTATTTGTTAATTTAAGTTAAATAAGGTAAACTTGTTGTATGTAAAAAAATATATACAGGGTTATTCTAAGAATAGTTTGTCCTTTGATGATGTGTGAAAAAACGCTTTGTTTCAAAGATACAGAGTGATAATTTCTTTTTTATAATAATGTTCAAATAACAAAATAACAACTAATATTGATATGGTCACAGAAATGTATCGCCCTGTATCAAAAGACAATATTGCAATTTTTATTTGTTAATTTAAGATAAATAAGGTAATATTGTTGTATGTAAAAAAAATCTATTCAGGGTTCTTCTAAGAAAATATTATGTCCTTATATGACGTGTGAAAAATCGCTTTCTTTCAAAGATACAGGGTGACAATTTGTTTTGATAATAACGTTCAAATTACAAAATTACAACTAATATTGATATTGCAAAAAAAAATTATCGCCCTGTATCTTCGAAATAAAGCGGTTTTTCACACATCATCAAAAGACAAAATATTCTTAGATTACCCCATGGAATAACCCCTTGCATTTTTGGCCCATGTTTAGGAAACACTCTGTATAGAGTTTTGTTTTTCATAACTTTGAAAACCTAGACTTTGTCGATGAGTGTCGATGAGTACAAATTTTGTCCTTTGACGATGTGTGAAAAACCGCTTTATTTCGAAGATACAGGGCGATAATTTTTTTTTGCAATATCAATATTAGTTGTAATTTTCTTTCAAAGATACAGGGCGATAATTTATTTTGATAATAACGCTCAAATAAAAAAATAACAATTAATATTGATATTGTCAAAAAAATGTATCGCCCTGTATCTTTGAAACAAAGCGGTTTTTCACACATCATAAAAGGACAAAATCTTCTTAGAATAACCCATGGAATAACCCCTTGCTGTTTTTTCCCATGTTTTGGAAACACTCTGTATAGAATTTTGCTTTTCATATCTTTGAAAACCTTTGTCGATGAGTGTAACTAAGGAACAAAATAGCATTATCTAATTCGAGTTCAGCACATGTGATAATTTTTAAATTCGCGTGTAACTTTTTAAGTAAGCACTTCTGGACACATGTCTATAGGAACTTATTCACAGTTTTGTTATATAAGTACGTCACGTTCGTGGAGTTTGGAAAAGTATTTCAGTAGTAAAATAAGTGAAGTAAAATACTGGATGGAAAGATGTGGTCTACAAACAAAAATAAATAGTTGCCTGCACTACTAGTACCAAATGAAATTGAAGCTTCATAAGTAATTCTCGGTATGCTATTTTGTGCACGTAGTTGGTCTACTGGGTCAGGAATGGGCTGCGGTTTCAATCCTTGGCGTGAAATTAATTAGGGCCGGATGAAAGGGATGACGAGGTGCTTTATTTTTGCCAGTGTTTGCGTTAATTTGCGAGGACACAATTTGAAGGAAACTCCAAACTCTCACACGGGCTATAAACCAAGCGTACTAGCGATGAAAATTGTTGCTTCTCCGCATGGCGCTTTCCGCCTGCGCTGTAAGATTTTTGATGAACGTTGCTTCCTAATTCAAGGAAGCAAACATTTAATGTCGTTTATAAGAGAATAATTATCACTGCATTATGGCGAAATTCCGGCGTTGAAAAATTGAATAGGGGCGAAAACGAAGTTTTGCGCACCAGGAAATTACGTGTCACATTAGTTCGCAGGGACACGGGGAATAATAATCATAACTGCACGTGCGTGTGTAACGTGCACGCGTGCAGAAGGCACGCACGTAGCGCTTAAGGCCACGGCCCTCATTAACAGGGCCTGGAAGTCCGGCGATTATGGCCTTTCAGAAAATTGGAAACGCACTTATCACGCTTTGCTTCACCCCCCAAACACACCGGAATCATAATTTCTCAGTTGTCGCCGGGCCTGAATGCACCGCTTTTTTTCCCTCCGCACGTTTGATTTAATAAGTGAATTACCGGACTGCGCCCGTTTGGCCCTCCACCGAAACCGGACCAATGAACCGAAAGAGCAAACGAAAAAGAAAACACATTTGCACGAAAGCCCCGATGATTAATTGGACAGCGCGATGAAGATGGGGTGGGCAAACGAAGCAGGAAGATTAAATTGCGTTTTTTTTAAAGGGCACGATGAGCTTAGCAGTAGCCACTATGAAGATTAAATTTCTGTTTATGAAATGGCGTACCACTATATTATAATCTGAAGTATACTTGGCTCTAGGTACTGTGAAGATAACATTGCTGTTTACAAATAGGAGTACGTAAAACTGTAGCAATGAGGCGAACTTGGTTGAACACTCAGCGAGTGCGTAAGCGTCATTTGGCGTTGTGGGGACGAACGTGCGAATGCCACTCGCGAATATGACGAGGTAAAACACGAGCGCGAATGTGTACATGTGCCACAAGAGCTCTTTCTCTGATCAATCCAATTATCGATCTGGATTAAACTCAATTAAATTGATAGAATGATATGCGGCTTACATATTGTTCGTTCTACTTCAGATTGATCCAATTATAGATCTCGATAATTGGATTAATCTTAGGGAAATCTCTTACGGCGGATGTACACATTCGCCTCGTCACTCGCCTTGTGAATCGCCTCGTCACTCGTCTCGTGATTCGCCTCGTCACTCGCCTCGATGTTCGTGCGGATGTGTAGATGCTCCATTACAGTTTTAGCTATCGACCGTAGCTAGGTACTAGGAAAAATACTTCTATTAGTTTTTTTTTACAAAATTCTTATCTCGCCTGATATCTTAGCAGATGTACTGTGTTACCTAGAAAGTATTTAAACTGCCCATCTTTTGTGGCCGTATATTATTAAACTACAACAAAAAATGTTGGTACACGCCTTAAATGCTCACCTCACAACCTCTTCTCAAGTGGTGGAGCACCAGCATTAATAAACATGCAAAACTGCGCCCTCATGTACACGACCTCCGCCAGCAATAACTCAGCCTGCCGACTTCCGCATAAAAGAGCCTCATTCGCATCCATTACCCATCGCAATTAATTAATCCCTCAAATCGCCGTTCTCCGCAGAGCAATCTCGCACTTTTATTCCCCGGCGCTTTTAAGGAACAAAGGACTGCAATTTGCTCTGGAGAGTTCCGCGGAAAAGGAACGTCACAACAACTGGAGGGAAGTGGTTGCAGTGTTCATATCAATCCCGTAAACTCCCGGCTCGAATGGACGAAATAAATTTGCATGCGGTGAATGTATCATGATTCGCGAAGTTTCCGCTCCGGGTTCTGGGAGCAGGGATTCGCGATCGTACGTTTCCCACAAAGCGGGACATTTTTGACGGAATACGTTGGGTTGAGGATCATTTGTTGCGAAAAGTTTCAAGACGTTTCTTCAGATTTATAATAATCAAGGCTATATTATTGCCAAAGGCAAGGGTAAAGAACTCTGCCCCAGGGGACGATGAAATCATCGACACGAACTTAAAACATTTGTGATACAACTGATGCCGATATATTGATGTCCCAGGGGACGATGAAATCATCGACACGCGCTTAAAACATTTGTGATACAACTGATGCCGATATATTGACGAGCATTTGCCATTTTAAGATTTTTCAATTCTTTAAATTTGTAAAGATTTTAAAGCATATCTCAATAAATTTCCAGATTTCTTAAGTAGTTTTAATAATTCTGCAAATTTCTAAAGATTTTTCTATGTATTTTAACAATTCTGGTGAGTTCTCAATGATATCCAAGATTTCGTAATATTTTTTTGAAATTTCTCAATAATTATTAACATTTATAGAGAAAATAGTTACGAGATTTTGCATTACTTCTTATGATGTCTCAACAATTCTTTAAACTTGTTAAGATTTTAAAGCATATCTCAATAAATCTCTAGATTTCTCAAGAACTTTCAATAATTCTCCAAATTTCTAAAGATTTTTCAATGCATTTGAACAATTCTGGTTGTCAATGATATCCAAGATTTCTTAATATTTTTTGAGATCTCAATAATTATTAACATTTATAGAGAAAATAGTTACGAATTTTGCATTGCTTTTCATGATTTCTCAATCATTCTTGAAACTTGTAGAGATTTTAAAGCATATCTCAATAAATCTCTAGATTTCTTAAGAAGTTTCAATAATTCTCCAAATTTCTAAAGATTTTTCAATGCATTTTAACAATTCTAGTTGTCAATGATATCCAAGATTTCTAAATATAATTTGAGATTTCTCAATAATTATTAACATATATAGAGAAATTTTTTAGAGGTTTTGCATCAATTCTCAAGATTTCTTAATATTTTTTGAGATTTCTAAATAATTATTAACATTTATAGAGAAAATAGTTACGAGATTTTGCATTACTTCTCATGATTTCTCAATAATTCTTTAAACTTGTAGAGATTTTAAAGCATATCTCAATAAATCTCCAGATTTCTTAAGAAGTTTCAATAATTCTCCAAATTTCTAAATATTTTTCAATGCATTTACATAATTCTGGTAAGTTCTCAATGATATCTAAGATTTCTTAATATTTTTTTAAATTTCTCTATAATTATTAACATTTATAGAGAAAATAGTTACGAGATTTTGCATTACTTCTCATGATGTCTCAACAATTCTTTAAACTTTTAAATATTTTAAAGCATATCTTAATAAATCTCCAGATTTCTTAAGAAGTTTACTTTGCAACAAATTTACGAATATTTGGAAATTGGACGATGGATAACGAATTGTAAAAGATTAACAGATCTTCGATTTGATATAATTCTTGTAATGTTTTATAGCAGCACAAATAACTAATTTCTAATTGAATGTCTATTGCACAGAATAATTTTCTGCAGAAAATTTATTACGTGCAATATACAGGGTGAGTTTTATACTTAGTTGTTAATTATACGATTTAAAGAATCTGCACAGATGGTTTTTCTTTATACAGGGTAAGTTTTGTTTTCAGTTTAAGCATTAACATCTCGGAAACCATAAAACATAGAGATTCTGTTAAATGAAGAAAGAGTTGTCATTTTATGAACTTATGCAAGATATGTTTTTGTTTTTTGAAAAAAAAACTAGTTTTTGGGTTATAATACAAACTTTTTTTTTAAATGGCAGTTTTAGTTGGCTTTGACATTTTTAAAACGTATTTTTTGCTCTATATAACTTTATAAGGTTTGCTTTTTTTTAAATGGCAGTTTTAGTTGGCTTTGGCATTTTTAAAACGGATTTTTTGCTCTTTATAACGATATAAGGTTTGCTATACTTACTTTCATAACTAAATGAGATGCAGGAATTTTCGATGTATAATTTTATTAGAAATTAGTATAATTAGACTAGAAAAATTCATGGAATTCTCGTAGTAAGAGCAACAAAAAAGTTTTACATGGCAAACTCTGTTTTTGCTACTCTCAATAATACAAATAGTCCTGTAACGTGTTTATTTATCAAGGTAATAATTTTCATACACTTAATTTTCGAAGATGGCCTTTATTTATCAAAGTAAGTCTAGCACACCTTGTATCGCTATAAAGAGAAAAAATTATCCCTTTTAATAAATGTCTAAGCCAACGACTGTCATTAAAAAAAAATAAAGTTTTTAACTAATTTTTTTTCACTTTAAGCATTGGGATCTCGGAAACCATAAAACATAGAGATTCGATTAAATGAGGAAAGAGTTGTCAGTTGAAGAGCTTATGCAAGATATGCTTTTGTTTTTTGAAAAAAAAACACATCGTTTTTGAGTTATAATGCGCTTATTATTTTCAAATGACAGTCATAGTTGGCTTTGACATTTTTAGAAAGGACTTTTTTTTCTCTTTATAACGATATAAGGTTTGCTATATTTACATAAATAAATAAGATGCAGGAATTTTCGTTTTATAACCTTGTTTATCAAACCTTGTATCGCGTTATATTTTGTATAAAGAGAAAAATTTATCCTTTTTATAAAAATGTCCAAGCCAACTACGACTGACATTAAAAAAAAAAAAAAGTTTGTATTATAACTGAAAAACTGTGATCATTTTCAAAAATTAAAAGCATATCTTGCATAAGCTCTTAAAATGACAACTCTTTCCTCATTTAACAGAATCACTATGTTTTATGATTTCTGAGATCCCAATGCTTGAAATTAAAAAAAAACTCTGTGTAAATATTAAAATAAATATGCCTCTGAAGATGTTTTTTGAAATAAACGAAACTAGTTACGCGATAGAAATAAATAATAAAATGAAATAAAAATAAATACCATGAGTACTTAATACAACCTCAAATACCTTTTTTGTAAAACTCTTAAATTTGGTTTTGTGGAACGAAATTTGTCGATTTCTTTAAGTGTTTTCTATAGAGCTGTACACAGCTTTATTTTATATAGTGTATTTTTAAATAAGTGATAAATATTTTAATGAAGACTTCTGTGATACACAATTGTTGTAGTGTTGAGAACTGCAGGAACTTTAAATGTGTAATTTGACTTGTGTAAAACTTTAATGTTACTTAACATCAATAAAATATAATACAATAATCCAAGATAAAATGTCCAACTTTACATTTTTTTTTGTAATTTTCTCAAATTTGATTTCTAGAACAAAAATATTTGACTCAACTTTAAATAAAAATAATAAATTGATTAATTAATTTTGAGTTAATGTTGCCTACATCTGTATGCCTTATAAAAGTTGGATCCATGACAGCAATATTTTTAACTGATTCTAAATAATTCTTTCAAATATCTTTTCTAACAATGGGACCATATTTGTTAGACGGTATTCTTCTGCTCTAATAGTATTTTTAGTTTAGGCACAGGTATAACTGTAGTCAATTTCCAATTGGAAGGAAATATTTTACTTGCAATGGATGAGTTCATGATAGCACACAACTTATCAATCAGCTTTTTTCCTCCTGCTCTCACAATTTCCAAGTTAATATTATCTGTAGACTTAATAAAGAAAAAAAAACACCTTTTTCACACAACACATTTTCAACATTTTGGGGTACTTTGATATGACCAATAACGTTCAGAATGCACCATTTCTATGCGCCCTAACGAGCTTTAGCCGATGCAAGTCGGCTAAAGTGTAATAGATTTAGTATCTTCAGTAGAAATATTACTGTGTTTTGTGAAAAGGGTGTTTTTTTCTTTATTAATACCTACCTTTCACAAGCTCCAAGATACCACTTATCTGTAGACGATTCACTCTTCAGTTGTTTCATCGCTACTTTTATTTCGACTGAGCTAGTAAAAGTAATATTAAAAATACCTTGTGAATAAATCCGCTGTGTTACAATATAAGCATTTGCATAAGCAGTTGTTAAATTCTGAATACTTTTGATTACGTATTTATTGAATTCATCTGCAATTAGTTGTTTGTCTTTAATTATATTACCGGTGAAGGACATTTTAGAAATATTTGCCTTAGGTTTTGTACCAGTAATATCCTGAATAATATTCCACATTATTTTCGGGTTGTGTTTATCTATTTCAATTTGTTGAGTATAAAACTTTTTCGTTTTGCTTTTAATAGCTGTATTCCGGGTTACTCTGTAGGCCTCCCAATTTACTTCTGTGCGATTTAATTGTGCCAATTGAAATGCCTCGTCCCTCGTATTTGTTAAATATTTTAATTCTGCATCATACCATTTATTATGTGACTGGTTAATGATTATTTCTTTAGCGGGAGCATTCCCATCGAGTACTGCCAGTGTGTTTTTATAAAATATTGACATTAAATTATCAGGATCTTGGGAGTCAGATTTCCAACACCAATGACGCAAAGCTGATTCGAACAAACTTGGATTAATTTGATTTAGAGATCTTATTGCCACGTTCTCTATAATATCAGGTAGTTTTGTTTGTTTCAAAAAATTGTTATACATAATTTTTATATTAAAATTGTCCGAAAATACTGGTATCATTTCAACTATGGTATTTATATTAATTCTGTTTGTTTAAAAAAAAATGTTACGTATAATTTTTATATTAAAATGGCCCGAAAATACTGGTATAAAGTTAATGAAAACGAGGTATATGCATGTTTTGGATGTCTTCGTAACTCGAGTGAACTGCTTTACTACCTGTGTGAATCCAAAACTATCCATGGTTTGTAGAAACTGTTCTGCATAAACAGGGTGAGTTTTTTCGGATGTTTAGTAAAAATTATAGCTTAAATGAAATAGTCAGTTAGACTGTATTATTAAGCACATAATTACCTATAACTTTTTCCTTGATACATTTTTTCTAAAGTCAATAATAACATAGCCATATGCACCCAACAAAATAACAAAAAATATATTTTTTCGAGATATCTAGTTAGCCATGCAATTTTTCCACAAAACAAAAAGCACATGAAATTGAGCTTGCAAAACTGTAATTCTTTTCCCATTTAATCGTCCCTCTATCTCCGCTAATTTCCGAAATCCCCATACTAAACATCCGAAAAAACTCACCCTGTATATATTTCCCGATGGCTTCACATCCATGTTGAAGTCCCCTATTATAATGGCTTTATGTTTGTTTCAAATATGGGTAAAAATAATACGTTCAATTCAGACAAGAACCATGGAATTGGAATACTACATGATGGAAATCTACATAAGGACCAAATATCGAATTCACTGATAGTTATACCTATTACGCACACACACGACAAAATGTTGAAATTTGCAATAGTAGTAAAATTTACACGTTCGTGAATATAACAACTAACGCCACTTGTATGCTTACTATGTGACATGCATCTTTCCTGTAAATAGGTGGGAAATAGTATCTCTGATGCGTTGCAATCCTTGGTTAAATGTGTTTCCGTTATATTACTATAGGCAACTTCTCTGACTTAACATAATTAAAAATCTCACCTCTGTGATACAGAAAACCCTGGATATTAATAAAAACTATACACTTCTGTAGTTGCTATACAATATCACCATGATCAGTTTTTTTCGTAATCATTTGTGTGATGCGTTTGAAACATGGGCAATTGACGTCGCGGACATTATGATTTATATCGAAATTTAAGGTTCATTTTTCGTTTTTTAAAAGGCAGTTGTTACATTTGAAAGCATTGGCTTCACAAATGCTACTTTCATGAGGCTTACTACATTAATAACAAACAATAGAATTTTTACATTCCGTTTGCAATTTTTAGTTCTTTAGAAGGCAGTTGTTACATTTGAAAGCATTGGCTTCACAAATGCTACTTTCATGAGGTTTACTACATTTATAACAAACAATAGAATTTTTACATTCCGTTGCCTTATGTCTAAAACCTAAACTATTATAACACTGCATTTCATTGAAATGTTCTGCTGCTTTTACTCTATTAAAACCAATATTTATTTTAGCCTTATTTAGTAGTTTAAAACTAAGCCGATGACAATCAAGGATAATATTGAATTTATTAAAATTATTCATTTTAGACTTTTTAATTAGCTTAACGCCAGTATTACTTTAATTAACTTTAATATCATTTTGCGTTAAAAATTTTTGTATCAGCTTGTCGTCATCCCCTTCGTTCTTTATTTCTAACAGCTGTATTCTAGGACGTCTTCTAATCGGTGTAATCATATCGTAGTCATCTCCAATTTGCATTCTAGGACGTCTTCTAATCGGTGTAATGATATCGTAGTCATCTCCAATTTGCGATGCAACACTATTTTTGACCTTGTTAAGTATTGGAATGATATGTTTGAGAATTTTGATTTTTAGAAGTAAGTAAATGTAATTGTTTAAAATTTATTACTCTCACTATTTTATTTTCAATGATGTGCATAATTTTTTTTCGATATATTCTTTATAAATTCTGTAAAGGGTTAAGTAAAGAATAATTATTTCTTCGAAGAGAATGTATTTTGGAGAAAAATGTTTTTTGAGAACCTGTGATACATGAGGCTACGAATTTGTGTCCCCAAGTTAATTAAAAATAACTAATTACTTATTTTGGCTTCAATAAACTAATTGAGGCATCACAAACGTATCGCGTTTCCGGGTATCATTTTTCAGTGGTTGAATAACCGTCTATAAATACACCCCCGAACGGTGGAGGTTATTTATCAGAAGCATCTGCCTATTCGCGTTTGCACGTGTATTAAGTTATTAATACTAATTTTATTATATCGTCGCGGGGTTATTTCAGCGGAGTGAAGCTGTAAGTGTACAATTTCCATTCCGTCGGCGGCTAATATAGCGTTTCCTGGTGTTGCTCGCCGCCTCCCCCATGTGCACGTTTATGGTGTTATAAGTTATGGGCCCGGCATACGTTACGTGCGGCAGCCGCTCACAATACGACGCACACACAGCGCGAAATACACATGCAGCGCATTTATCGGGCCGTAGAAGATCGATCACAAGTTTACATCTCACATCTCACGGGGTGAGGGTGGAACCTACCCCATCGCATCTCGCCGAACACTTAAGCCCGCATCTTATCGCAGTAATCCGCCGCGACTAAAGTATGATTAATCTGTATTTCATGCCCACCCCCAGGTCTCACTACAGACTACAGATATTATCGCGGCTGTGTCCCGCCCTTCAAAAGGAATCGTTATTTACGGGCTGCGAGCCTGGATAATTCTTCCGAATTTCTTAATTAAAGCATTCGTTCGGAATTAGCATATCTGGTTTGCTTCAATTGGCTTAGTGCCGGGGTGGGGCCTCTGCTTGTTTCTGGGGGTGCACTGGGTAATTAACGGCCCCCCGCCCTCCCAAGACCGTGTTTTATTACCTCCCCCAGCTACGGAAATATGCTCCACATTTGAATATTAACGGTGGTTATTGGATCATTTCGGTTTCACGCTTGCAAAACGATTTTTTTTTCACGAATCAAATTTTAGTCAAGCGTTTGAAGTACATAGTTAAAAAAATCATCTTTCTATTTTTTCGCATTTTTTCGTAGTTGGCTTAGACATTTTTATAAAAAGGACAATTTTTCTCTTTATAGCGATACAAGGTTTGCTAGACTTACTTTGATAAATAAAGGCCATCTTCGAAAATTTACCTTTCCTTGAACGTGCCAAGTAGTAAAAAAAATCATCTGCCTATTTTGTTCAATTTATTTAAACTGATTTAAACTAAATTTGCCTTTTCTCGAAACAATGTATACATGAATTAAATAAAACAATTTTACTTTGTTACTTCCAGTAACTGTTACTGTATACATGGATTTTCGGATAAACTACGTACAGATTCTGACTCACATGCTAAAATCGTTTCAGATATTAGAGATTAAACCGCCCAATTCCTTGCTTTCGGATTACCGTCAATTGCGATGGCGACGAATGTTTTTCAATCGAACGGAATGACAAATAACGCGCCCATTTGATGATATATGCAAATTGAACTGTGGCAAATCGCTATCCCTGAATTCACGCCGGTGATAATTGAAATGCATATTGGCGAGCATTTCCGTTCAGCTGAAACCATTTTTCAATTTTGCGATGTAAATCTCTGCACGGTTTACATGCTCAGACCAATATTTGGTATGCAAATATCACGGTATGTCTACACGTATTAGAATAATATTAACTAACCACTTCCTTAAAATGCATGCACAGCGTTTCACATGATTCAAGTCAATTTCTCTAAAGGCTTGATTTTAAACACGATTTAAATCGACTGCTTATTCTACTGAAATTCGGTATTTAAAACAGGATTTAAATCAACTCGTTATTTTAGTGAAGATCGCGATTTAAACCAGCGTTCAAACGAGCTGAATATGTATTTAAATCAAATGGTTAGTTCATGACTTGCAAGCAGGGTTGGTGTTTTAAATCAATTTGATCGTTTGATTTAAATCATGATTTAAATCAAACGATTTTTTTAAATAAAACATTGATTTATATCAAAATTGATGAAATTGTGTATCAGTGATAATTGAGAATTGTATCAGTGACATTTGAAATTCTTATCAGTCGCATAACACTATAGATAATGCAACTGATAAGAATTTCAAATGTCACTGATACAATTCTCAATTATCAGTGATACGCAATTTCATCAATTTTGATATAAATCTTTTTTTTTTAATTAAAACATGGATTTATATCAATATATAATAAATTTTACCTGTAACTTTTATGAAAAACTAAAACCTAAAAGTCTCAAATTTCAGCATTTATAGGTGTAACTTCAAAATTAAATAACTTGGAACATTTGTTCTACTCAACTGTTACAGACTCATGTTACTGATTCTATAGTGTAATGCGACTGATAAGAATTTCAAATGTCGCTGATACAATTCTCAATTATCACTGATACGCAATTTCATCAATTTTGATATAAATATTTTTTTTAAATAAAACATGGATTTATATCAATATACATATAATAAATTTTACCTGAAAATTTTATGAAAAACTAAAACCTAAAAGTCTCACATTTCAGCATTTATAGGTGTAACTTCAAACTTAAATAACTTGGAACATTTGTTCTACTCAACTGTTACAGACTCATGTTACTGATTCTATAGTGTAATGCGACTGATAAGAATTTCAAATGTCGCTGATAAAATTCTCAATTATCACTGATACGCAATTTCATCAATTTTGATATAAATCTTTTTTTTTTAAATAAAACATTGATTTATATCAAAATTGATGAAATTGCGTATCAGTGATACTTGAAAATTGTATCAGCGACATTTGAAATTCTTATCAGTCGCATTACACTATAGAATCAGTAACATGAGTCTGCAACAGTTGAGTAGAACAAATGTTTCAAGTTATTTAAGTTTGACGTTACACCTATAATTGCTGAAATTTGAGACTTTTAGGTTTTTGTTTTTCATAAAAGCTACAGGTAAAATTTAAAAGGATTCTTAAATCCTTAAAAGTTGAGTGTAGCACCAGTAATTGACAGATAAATCAATGATAATCGCACAGTTAAGTAACTGTTGAGACTTGATACATACAGGGTGAGTTTTTTTCATTTTAAGCACTGGGATCCCCGAAACCATAAGACATAGAGATTCGGTTAAATGAGAAAATAGTTGTCGTTTCAAGAGCTCTTGCAAGATTTTTTTTTCTTCTTTTTTTTATTGGGTCTTGGAGTCCCGCCTCCAAGCCATTGGGCTTGGCTACGAGCCCCCAACCCTGGCATAAGGTACGAACCTACAGCCAGTTTAATGATGTCAGGATTATATATTTATATTTTTATTTGGCAATTCCTAAGGAAGGTAGTGATTCACTGGAATTTATTTTCTATTGTTTAAAGCTAGTAAATGAGTAATGCTTACGGGGAGTGAGATATTATAATTTGATAGGTCGTTCATCCGGGTTTTTCGTGGTAAGAAATATTTTAGACATACAAAAATTATGTGGTTTAGTGTCCCTTCACCCTTATTGCATTCGCATTGGGGATTTGGGACTATCCTTATTTTAGATAGATGGCTGGGGAATATGCAAGATATGCATTTGTTTTTTGGAAAAAAAACCCACAGTTTTTCAGTTATAATACAAACTTTATTTTTTTTAAATGACAGTCGTAGTTGGCTTAGACATTTTTATAAAAAGGATACATTTTTCTCTTTATAGCGATACAAGGTTTGCTAGACTCACTTTTATAAATAAAGGCCATCTTCGAAAATTATCTTTATGAAAGTTATTATTTACTTCTCAAAATCAAATTATCAAATTACTCAAATTATAAAACGAAAATTCCTGCATCTTATTTATTTATATAAGTATTGCAAACCTAATATCGTTATAAAGAGAAAAAAATATCCTTTTGGAAAATGTCAAAGCCAACTACGACTGTCATTGGAAAAAATAAGTTTGCATTATAACTCAAAAACTATGTTTTTTTTAAAACAAAAGCATATCTTGCATAAGCTCTTCAAATGACAACTCTTTCCTCATTTAGCCGAATATCTATGTTTTATGGTTTCCGAGATCCCAATGCTTAAACTGAAAAAAAACTCGCCCAACTAATCTCTTATACAAGAAGAACAATAAATCAATTACAAACTGAGTTTTGACCTTTATAACGCTTCTAAAAGAGGCATATTGGTTCTATTTCTGAACTTATTTTTCAAAATGTTCATAAAAGGGAACATCCTCTCTACAAATAAAGTACTAGTAGAGTCTAGTAAAAAGCTATAGTAAAAACGAACACTAAAACTGGATCGATTTATTAAGATCTAACTATATTCTGAAATTTACCCGATGAATAGCTAATTCATATGAACCGAACTTATGAACATCAGTAGACTATCTATTATCAAGCAATAGCAGTTGTCTCTTCTCATGGGTAAATTCAATGCAGTTATTGCCAATTCAGCTGTATTCTTAAATATTTTTAAATACCCCACTATCATTCTTATAATGTGCCACATTAATCCAAAAATCTTGTGGAGAAATGTTTGCTTCATCGTTACAGCTTATAGTTACAAGATTATTCCACTTATTTTCTAGAGTCTGCTTATCAGCATTGTATAGTAAAATGCTTAGAACACTAAAACTGGATCGATTTACTATGATTTATTGTACTAACTATATTCTATTTACCTGATGCATATTTATATGTACTTCAACCAGAAGATCAATCAAAAGGTCTCTTCTGATGGGTAAACTCAATGCAGTTAGTGCCAATTCAGATATATTCTTAAATATTTTTAAATACCCCACCAGCATTCTTATAATGTGCCACATAAATAAAAAAAAATGAGGAGAAATGTTCGCTTCATCGTTGCAGCTTATAGTTACAAGATTATTCCATTGATTTTCTAGAGTCTGCTTATCAGCATTGTATAGTAAAAAGCTTAGAGAACACTAAAACTGGATCGATTTACTATGATTTATTGTACTAACTATATACTAAAATTTACCTGATGCATATTTATAGGTACTTCATGTGAACAGAACTTATGAACATCAGTAGACTATCTATTATCAAGCAATAGCAGTTGTCTCTTATATCTGCCAACAATTTGTCTTTCAATGTTGATCCAATTACATTCTGAATTAATTAACATGCTACATTTTGTTCTATATAGTCTAATATTTGATGATAAGTCGGAGTTAATAGGTTTAGATTCATTTTGTAGTATATCTGATAAATGATCATCCTCTATTCTAATGCTTGAATGTGCACATCATATGGCCAGCTATCAATTCTCTCTTTTTTGTTTCATTATTTATTATTTTAATATGTTATTTATAGTTGCCTGGCTTCTCGGAGAATTTGTTTTGGAAAAGTCGCTTAGTTCAAGCAAATTTGTAGGGCAATTTTTATCTAATTAAATAAATCAGCAATAATAGTGTTTTAATAACAGCAAAGTCGCCGAAAATTACACTTAAAAAACAAATGATATAGCCCAAAATGTAGCCCACCGCCGCACAGTGTAGTATTTTGCGAATCTAGCGGACCAAAATACATAAAAACAGTATGCAATATATGCAATTATTATTCTCTCAAAATAGAGCTGACACACTAAATAAGACATTTACAAAATGTAACATCTGTAGGCAGCCACCCTTAGCATCAATCTGCGGACAAAATAGGGTTTCTTCCTGCTCATTCCATAATCAGTCTCCTGTGGTTTGATACGCATTAAGTTGTACAGATCTTACTGCTATCGTATTAATTTGAGTTATCGTTTTCATCATGGATAATATACTTGAAGGTATGTAGTTTATATTTAGTGTATAAAAAAGCTTCTTTAACCATGAATATTTAAAGAATTACCGTTGAAATGGATTGGAAAAATAGTCTCAAATTATCTAGATGTAGTGAATTCTTTAGACAGCCAAAATTTTTGTACTCATTTGTACATCATGATTTTTTTTTTAAATAATTTTAGAAGTCATAGCAATTGTATGCAACAAAATTTAAATGCAACAACATGCGTTTTTCCAAAATATCTGTATTTTTATAGGTATGCTACAAAGGGTATCAAGAAATGATTTTTTCGAAGTATTAAGAAATGAGGATAATAACAGCCGAACATCTTCTGTTAAGCCGGAACATACACTTGTGAATTATCTGAAAATGAAATTCAACATGCACCACTGTTCTCAACGAATATTTGTAGAATTGAACCGGATTACCCATTCATTTATGATTGGGTTCAATAAAAGATGGAAGACGTGCATCGTAATAAGAATGCGTTCTTAAAAAAATATAATGATTGGTTGAATACCACGGTAACCATAAATGATCTCGATGCAACCAGTACAAGCGGTATACATAGTGTAAAAAAAGGTGGGCGGTGAAAATTATATTTCAGCTCCAGTGGTTTGGCAAAATCTGACCGATCTGGCAAAAGGGACGCTGCTTATATGCTGACGCAATTGGTTTCTAGTCCCAAAAGAGCAACTAAGGTCAAAAAAGCCTTTCACGAAGCAGCGCAACAAACCCCCCAGTATTCATCTGATGAAGCATTAGCTTTAATAACTGCAACAAAATTATCTTACCGGAAATATCAATTTATTAGAAAATCTGCAATTGGAAAAGGTCTGAAATTATACCCATCATATGAACAAATAAAAAGTGCCAAACTAAAGTGCTATCCACCTAACGATGATTGCTTAATAAATGATTCATTGGCAGAAATTAAGTTGCAATCAATAGTTGATCTGACTATAAAACGACTTTGTATTGTGCAAGCCGAAGTTTTGAACAGTATTCTTGTTGAAAAAATGATAGTACCAATGACTTTGACAATGATATTCAAATGAGGATGCGATGGTAGTCGTGGACAAAGCCAGTACAAACAAAAGGCAAACTCGAATGAATTCGAAGATTCAAATATTTTAGCAACGTCATTGGTACCTTTGCAGTTATATGTTCTTGGAAAAACAAACCAAAAAAACATATTATGGCAAAATCCACGGCCGTCGTCAACTTCCTACTGTAGACCTATAAGATTTAGATTTGCCAAGGAGACTGAACAATTAGTTCTAGATGAATTTATAAACGTGAGAAGGCAAATTTCAGAAATTTTGCCAACTTTGGTAGAATGCAATGGAATCTTTCTTGAAATCAAACATAAATTTGAAGAGACGATGCTTGATGGGAAAATATGCAACATTTTAGCGTCTAACAGAGCCACTCAAAAGTGCTATATTTGTCAAGCAACATCCAAAGACATGAATAATTTAAAAAATAATTCGACGACGTATAAGCGATCCGCAGACATTTTCTTGGGGCATATCCACATTACATGCCCAAATAAGAGTTATGGAATGTGTTTTACATATTGCGTATAGGTTAGATATACAGAAATGGCAATGCCGTACACCTGAAGACAAATTAAAGATAGCCAATAGAAAGAAACTCATTATAGAGAAATTTAGGTCGGAAACAGGACTATTGCTATAGTCCATCCAATTTCAAGATGCAGTGAATATATACACTGAACCAGGCGTGATCGCCACGTGCACATTTTAACACAAGCATACGATTGGTCGTCCCGCTGTCTACCTGAAACCCGGACTAAGGGAATTTTGTTACTGCATTAGCTTGACTAGTGTTGTGAAATTTGTCGAGCACAGATACAGATATTGAAGTTGTAGTAAGTGAGAAACTGAGCCCTCCTAAAAACGCATTAAAAAGTATCATTTAAGTGTGGAAACCAAACAATTAATTTAAAATGTTTATAAATGTGAAGTTCGAGAAAACCCTAGGGATTTAAGAAATGATATGGTGCAAAAAGTGGCATATAAAACAGGGGTATCTTGTAGGTCTGTTTATAACATTATTGGAGAATACAAAATCTCCGCAAAATTTTCACCACCTAAAACAAATCAGAACCGAAAAAATAGCGTTGATGATTTTGATAGGAACGCAATACGAAGAAAAGTACACCAATTTTTCTTTCGAAATGAAATGCCAATTTTGTGGCCTCAAAAAATATTACTTTTAAATTTGGGGACTGCAAAAATTTATTTTCTGAAGCCATAGAATCTATAAATCAAGATTCTTGGCGAAAATGTATAAAACATGTAATTGAAAAAGTTGAGTCCAAAATGTGGCCACTTGACAATATTATTGAAATTAATGTTGAGCCTCTTATTATAAATTTAAATACAGACGATGAAAGTAGTTCAACTTAGTAATAAATATTTTATTGTATATAAATTTAATATTTACTGATTTATTTGTTGTCCTTTTTTATTATCTCATGTAATTTTTTTTTTTGTTAGCGCACTGTAGTCGGCAACTGAGCAAGTGCGGCCCTGTACATTATCGCTGTTCACGTGAACATGTTTACATTAACTGCAGCTTGAAATTGGATAGACTATAGACACTCCGAAACAAGGTGGAGGCAATACGAATAATGGTAATAGTGCTAGAAGATTTAAAAAAAATCCTGCTCTGGCTGCTAATATAACAGGAGTCGATCAGTCTCTAATTGACCGATTTAATGTAATATTACGCACATTGACTTGCGGATATGAGATAAATATACCTGCATTTACAGAATACTGCGACGAGACCGCCACTTTATACATATCACTGTACAATTGGTATCCAATGCCCGTTACATTACACAAGATTTTGTTGCATGGGCCAGAAGTAATTCAGCACTTCATACTTCCTATCGGACAGATGTCTGAGGAGGCTCAGGAGTCTCGCCATAAAGAAATTCGAAAATATCGACTTGAATATTCAAGAAAAGTGTCAAGGACAACCACCAATACGGACATCACACAATCTTTTGATTTATTCAGACCCGGTAATTACGTCTCTAATGCCAAAAGAAAAGCATAATGTAGCAGATATACATCCTTCTGTTCAAAAACTCCTTCAGTCTCCAAATATCCATGAGCAAGCTAAAGAGGAGGCACAAGGAAATTGCAGTAATGCTTCTACTAGTGAAGCCAGTGATTCTGAAGATTCTGGTAGTGGTAGTGGTGGAGATACTGTGTGAATTTATGTAATTATGTCTTTTTTTCCATATATGGGTTAGTTATTTTACAGTTGTAAATAAATTGATAAAATAGATTGCTATTTTAGTGTCATATTTAATTTTGTCCCGCTAGATATGTAAAATACTACACTGTGCGCCGAATCAAAATTATAACATCTTTTTAAGATAATAAACAGTGCGGGACGTAAATCAATTATCACGCATGTAAAAACACGCACTCTATCGTGGAATTAGACAGACTGTAGATACCCTACAAGCAAAAGAAAAAAGGGGGCCAGCAGAAGGATACAAAAAGCTCGACAAAGGGTTTTCACTCAGTGACAAAGCGTCAACATATTTGTGTAGTGCCACAGTAACAACGTGAAATACACTAAAACTCTGGCGGGAAATTCAAACCAACCCAACTTTTCTGAAGCACCCTGTACGTGTACCTACACATGTAAATGTATTTCATTGAAACTAAAAGACTAATCACAATTTCCTTTGCATAATTGATATTGGTGATTTTTTTATTCATTCTATACTTTGGGCTTTTGTTATTGGTGAATCACCATGTACATATGTACGTATTTGCTTGAAACTAAAAGACTAATCATAATTTCTTCTGCATAATTAATATCGGTGATTTTTTTTATGCATTCTATACTTGAAGCTTTGGTGATTGCTGAATCACCCTGTACATGTACATATGTGAATGTAGTTCTTTGAAACTAAAAGACTAATCATAATTTCTTTTGCATATTTGATATCGGTGATTTCTTTTATTCATTATATACTTTGAGCTTTGGTGATTGGTGAATCACCCTGTACATGTACATATGTGAATGTATTTCTTTGAAACTAAAAGACTAATCATAATTTCTTTTGCATTATTAATATCGGTGATTTCTTTTATGCATTCTATACTTTCGAGCTTTGGTAATTGGTGAATCACCTTGTACATATACATATGTGAATGTATTTCTCTGAAACTAAAAGACTAATCATGATTTCTTCTGCATAATTAATATCGGTGATTTCTTTTATGCATTCTATACTTTGAGCTTTGGTGATTGGTGAATCCCCCTGTACATGTACATATGTGAATGTATTTCTCTGAAACTAAAAGACTAATCATAATTTCTTTTGCATAATTGATATCGGTGCTTTATTTTATTCATTCTATACTTTGAGCGTTGGTGTTGTTTCATTTATTAACAATTCTGTTTGTAATAACCGAGTTGCTAGCTTTTTTGCGTTTGGCATTTAAAGATCGTTAAAGATAGATTCCAGGTGAACGCCCTTAAATAGCGCCGTTTAATCGCTACATAATTAATAGAACGCTAATGTCGATCGTAAGACTAATCCGTCGGTTGCACCAAAAAACCGCCCGCCTGTTCGGGGATTACCTCGGTGGCTTAGCGAGTCGGCAGCGGGTCGTTATTATTATTTAATTAGCCCTAATAATAATTTATACCGTCCGTATCTGGAGGTATTGTATGCACACAATGTGAGCCCGGATTATAACTATGTAAGGCAGCGAACCAAAGTTCCTTTAAACTTGATTATTCGACTGCAACAGTACGTACGCAAGCACGTATTCGGTGTGTACACGTTTTGGCCATGGCCAAATTCATGTTCAGGGCGTTGGCGCAGACGATAAACCGCGAGGGCGCTTTTCATCTTCGAAATGAAGGAGCCGCGGCGGACAAAAAAGTAGCGCAATTTAGATGCAGATGCGCCTCCAAGCGCAACACCACCGGAGGTTTAATGCAACTGTACACTCGGATGACGTGGAGGAGCCGCATGCCAGCGGTGTTACGTCAACGGCCGAACCGCAGGAAACCGAAGAGCACATCTTCTGCGACGCTGAGGAACAATGGGGGCCCCGTTAGCTGGCGAGATTAGCGGCTCAAATTCCCTGCCGCGATGTGTGGCGCGTTTTTTAAATAATTTCCATAATTTAATCCGCTTTAATTTATTTAATACGACCCCGGGAAAGGCGCGCATACCGCGCGGCTGATTTAAATTTTAATGGGAATTATGAAAAATGCGCTTTTTATTTGAAACCGTAACTCAGCGCGCGAGATTCCGCATGGAAATGCGGTGAATTTTTTAAAACCTGCGGCGCCGCTCTTCGAAAAAAATCCACACTTTATAATCCGCGATTACGGCGGGGACTCAAGACGGCCATTACACACCCAACGGGCCGGCTGATAATCCAATTAGAACAACGATGACTATGACTGAAATGAAACGATTCATGAAAATTATATTTACATTTCGCGCAATTAAACAAAAAAAGTACTCGAAGCGTTAAAAACTAACTTCCCCACAGATGTCTGATCTTTATATCTATTGATAAAGTTATCTGGCGGTTTTAGTTACCCACAACGAGATTGAAAACGGTAGTTTTTTTTTTATTCCTGTGAGTCATCCAGTGTCATCCAGTATCCCAGCTAACCTATCTCCATCTTTGGAAAGACCGGTACATAAACCACCCATTTCTGCTATAATGATAAATCATTGTGTTAAAATTGCGGTAGGATCATTGTGATGCATCCTGGTTATAAATAAATGTCGTTGTGAAAATGGAATTTCCACTCTCTTTTTATTGTGAAGCATCCTAAGTAGCAGAACACGTAACATGTTTGAACCATTTATGGAGTGTGGCATCTTCTTTCAACGCATCAATCTCATAAATGATCTTCCAAAGATCCATTGAAAAAGTGTCTAGTATAACAATACTGTGTTAGAATATAACTGTAAAGTGTTAGTAAAAAAAAAAAACTGTAAAAGAAAATTAAAGTATTGCGCAGTACTGCGGTGGCGAACCTTTTTTTTACTAGTGGGTCAAAATTAAATATATACTGGGTGAGCTTTTTTTTCATTTTAAGCAGTAAAAAAAAACTGCAAAAGAAAATAAAAGTATTGCATAGGACTGCGGTGGCGAATAAAGAGCTTATGCAAGATATGCTTTTGATTTTTGAAAATAAACCACAGTTTTTGAGTTATCAGAAAAACTTTTTTTTAACAGCAGTCAAGTCTTCGCTTTATCTCTTTATAACAATACAAGGGTTGCTATACTTACTCTGAAAAATAATGGCCAACTTCGAAAATTAACTTTGTGAAAATTATTACTTAATTTGACAAATAAACCCGATACAGGTCTATTTATATTATTGAGAGTAACAAAAACAGTTTGCCATGGAAAAAAATGTTTTTTCTCTTAAGATAATTTCTCAATTTATTAAAAACTTTAGGGCGGCAAATAAAACAACAACGCAAATAAACTACGAATTATTACATTTAAATTTCTAGTTTGATGTAATTAATGATTAACATGTAAAAAAATTAATCTACCTCGGCAAATGTTCAAAATGTCCACGCTTATTATTTACACACAAGCAGCATCTTTTCACAATAGTATTTACAGCTTCAAAAAACAAAAGCATATCTTGCATAAGATATTAAAACGACAACTCTTTCTCTCTCTATGTCTTGTGGTTTCCGACATCCCAATGCTTGAAATTTAAAAAAAATCACCCTGTATATATATTTTTTTAAGTCACTCGTGGGTCAACCGATATTTGAGTCAGAGGACAAGAAAAAAAGCATTTAAAAAAGCATAGTAGAGTTCTTAATCATCTTTACAGTCACTTTTATTTTTTTGCAACAATATTTCATTTAAAAAGTGGAGTTTTTGACAGCAATTTTATTGGTAAATCTATGGATTCATTGAAAAATCTCCAGAAATTTGATCATTATTGCGAAATCTATAGAGATCTCTAAAATTATTGAGAAATCAGGGAAATCATTGAAAATTCTCTCGAAATTTGACAATACTTAGAAATGTCTTGATATTTTTTTAAATTATCAAAAAAAAATTAGAATGCAAAAATATGAGTAATAATGTATAATAATCAGTAGTAATCACTAGTAATTATTCTTGATTTTTATAATCTCGAAATTATCTCTCAATGTCTTAAGAATTATTAAGATATCTGTAAAAACCTACAAAATTATTGGGAAATTTAGGGAATTATTATAAAATCTCTGGAATTAGACACATTTATTACGAAATCTGTGGAAATGTCGAATATTATTGAGAAATCCAGGAAATTATTAGCATAATAATTTACATTTCTTAATCTCGAAATTATTAAAAATACTCCAGAAATCATAATAATTATTCGGAAATCTGTAGAAATTTCAAAATAAATATTGAGAAATCGTAGAAATTATTAGAAAATTTCTTGATAAAATATAGAAATGTTTAGATATTTTTAGAATCATCAAGAAAAATTTGTACAATGAAAACAATGTGTGAACCAATCTGTGTGAATCTTAATATGTTATCATTTTTGATGAATCTTGTAGTGACTCCTTTACACTGACGACAACTGTAATATTTTGAGTTAAATAAGTATTATTTAGAGGATTCATGAGAATCTGTTTAAATCTCGAATACTATTAAGAAACCTTGGGAAACATTGAAAAATATTTTAATAACTTGATAATTATTGAGAAATCTGTAGAAATGTCGAACAATATTGAAATATTTTGGAACTGATTGAGAAATTTCTAGAAATCTTAGTAATGAAAAAAATGAAAAATATTGATAAATCATGGAAATTATTGGAAAATTTCTCAAAACCTTGATACTACATACTTAGGAATGAATAAGTAGATATTTTAGGAATTATCGAGAATTTTGGAGAATCAAAAATGTATGTAATAATCGAGATAACAAATTTGGATTTGCTGATTTTAATCATCTCGAAATTATTGATATATCTCTCAAAATCTTGATACGATATACTTATTATATTACAGAATTCTCTGTCGAATAATGACAGTAACCAATTACGCCATAGGTGGAGGAGTAGTAGGACTTCTTCTTCTTATTATTATTATTATTAGGAATGTATAAGTATATATTTTAGGAATCATCAAGAATTTTGGAGAGTCAAAAATGTAGGTCATAATCGTGTCAACAAATTTGGATTTTCTGATTTTAATCATCTCGAAATTATTGATATATCTCTCGAAATCATGATAATTAATGAGAAAAGTATAGAAATCTTTTAAAATTATTAAGAATGTCTCCACTTTTTGTCAAGGAAAGGATAACAGTGTTATTCATAAAAATTTCAACCGCGATTTATCGGTGATTTAGTGTTAGTAACCATGGCAACCCTTTGTAAAACACCGCTAACCCATCGCTAAACCACGGTTTAAATGTTTATGAATAACTAAGTATTTTTGCGAAACAATTTTTTATGAATAACAATAAATATTTTTGCAAAAAAAAAGTATACTCCCATAAAAAATTAAGAGCACTATAAAAGTTATAAAACTTTAAAAAAACGAATTCCGTTTAAAAAAATGCCAATGATGTAATCAGACAGTGCGTCAGAAAATGAGGAATAAATAATAACAATCGACCTCTTCGAGGATTTTAAATTTTGTTCTCGCCAGAGATGCGTTGGTTTCATATTTAAAAAGACCCTGAATAGTATTTGGTGAAATTTCTGTTGCTGTATATTTTTAAATAATGAATTCCTTCATATTTCTTTCATATATTGGTTCATATATAGAGTTCATGAATTTGATCCATTCCACAGTCACTTCGTAACCAAGTCTGTTTATTTCCGCAGATTTTATAAAATTCATTGACGAAAATAGTTTTTAGCATATGTTGAACCAAACATAGTTAAAACAACACTAACTCTGTCCATTATTGGATAATAAATATAAATAAATTGGACACTAAATACATCAAGTAATGAGTCCCACATCCCATTTTCTCAGGTAATTGTCCTATTGTTGTGTCCTTATTGCCAATTTGATTTCGTAATTCTGTAGATAAATAATCAAATTTGTTTTTCGACATTAAACATTATTTTGAAATTCCAATAATTCCAATTATAAATTATCAATTCCAAGTGAGTGAAAACCATCAATACATTTCAGTAGTGCTACAGTGATAACGTGAAATATACTAAAATCTATGGCGGGGAATTCAAACATTCCGCAACCTTTTTGAATCACCCTGTACATGTACATATGCAAACGTATTTCCTCGACACTAAAAGACTAATAATAGATAGATTAGATAAATGCCCAAATTTGATTTTCGATATAAAACTATTTTGGAATTCCAATTCTAAATTATCATTTCCAAGTGAACATGGTTAATTCCAAAATATTTAAATTCTGTGTTGTTTGGATACAAAATGAATCATACTGGTAACTTTACAAATTCATAAATTGTTGAAATATCAGAAATCTTCAGTATAGTTCGTTTCTTGAAAATGTTTTTGCAGGCATGGAAAATATTGCATTACCAATTTTCATTCTCAAATAATTACTGAAAATATAAATAAGTTTGGTCATATAAACCAATACTGGGTCAACCAATACTGTTGATATTTTCAAATATGGTAACTAAAACTTTATAAAAAAAAATTGAATTGAATTGAATAAACAAAAAATAATACGCAAAGAAAAATAACAAATTATCCTTTTTCACAACGACATTTATTTCTCTAAATATACATTTCAACCACTACGTAGTCATCTTCAGTAGACATTTGTCATTGACAGTACAAATGTCTACTGAAGATGACCACGTAGTGGTGGAAATGTACATTTAGAGAAATAAATGTCGTTGTGAAAAATGATAATTTGTTATTTTTCTTTAAGTGTTAATATTTCACAAGCTCCAAGTTATTATTTAAAAAAATAATTATTGAAAAAGTTGGAAAGTGTCATATTAGATGTTTTAGATTAAGACATCCACACTGATATCCATTGCATATAGTTTCTGATCTCCTGATGGAATGTCTATCAAGTAAACAACTTATTCTAATCTTTAAGAACCTTTAAGACCTTTTAGACATTAAAAACATTTGTTTAAGAATCTTTACGAAGTCGGTACACATAATTTGAAGATTGTAGCTTGTAGGAACTTGTAGGTACCACAAGCATCAAATAATGATTTATGCTTGTATTACACACCAAAAATTAAGTGCTTTCCTGTACGTGCTCGTACACAAAACAAACATCCCGGTGTGTGCTGAAATGACATCACCAGTGCGATAACGCGAAATCACCTTCTCCCGGGATATTAGTGGACGTGGCTGTTGCATTCTTAGAAAAAATAACCAGTGGGAGGTGAGTGACATCACCGCCACGAATGCTCGCGTTCGTCGTGGTTCTTGGCGCGATCAGAGCCTCCAGGTGATGTGGTCGAGAAAAGTTGGGCATGACCAAGATGCAATCTGGTAGGGCATTCGTGGCCGCGAGTGGTGGTCGTTGGTTTGCCAAAGGAATGCGGTATGTCAGTTTTTAAAACTTCAGCAAGGAATGCCTCTACATATTCCGAACGGATTGTAATGAGATTTATGTGGAGTGCCCTTGAGGCGGTGGCGGTAGACTACAATGCGCCCATGAGAATAAGCATTGCCGAGATGTAATCTATTATTCGTGCTTAGAAAATTGCAATCCCGATTTTATTAAATACTTAATATCTATATTGAGGAAAATGTAAATGTTTATTAAATACTTAATATCTATATAAAGGAAAATGTATATGTTATGTGTAATTTTTTTAAAAAGCATCAACAGTTTTGGTACCCCCTTCCATTGAAAATTTAAAATTAATGACACAATATGTTTGATACTTACAGTTTTGTAATCCATTATAGCTCGATTGAATATCTGTAACAAAAAAAAAACATTGTAGGATTGTATCACAGAATGACCGTAATGCCAGCGGTAAAACGGCACCACAATTGTACTAAATTTAGTACATTTTTGCCAGTTTAGACATAAGTACATTTGAAGCGAAATTTATCATATTTCAGTACATTTTGACATTTTTTGACATTAAAATAAAAACACAATGTTATAAATAAGTATAGCTTTGATAATCTCAGTACAGAACCAAGGATGCTATCAGATTTGACAAAAAAATTTGTTTAACAAAGAATTAGATTTGAATATAAATATTACGTTTATCAATCAATCAATGATAACCATGATTCATCTAGTAATGACAACCATTTTTCTTTTTAAGAAATAAATGAACATATATTTAAATTACATGTGTGTGTGGTAATCACTTTGGTGAAACATATTGATTGAGCAGATTTAAAAAACAAAACACTTGTGAAACTTATACCAAGTGTTTTTTAAATCTCCTTATGAACATATGCATTTCTATTGCGATCTGCAGGTGTGACCTTTGGATACCTGTCTTTTTATGTTCAGCCATAGGTCGGCTTGTCAGCGACGGAAATAGTCTAGAGCCGGGAACAGGTTCACGCTGCGGACTTGCAGATACCTTGTACTTGTGCACATAAATTACGCGGAGCTGCATGGAAACAAAATGTCATCTATATTTCATAAGCCATTATTCGCCCACGCGTTTGATTTACGCGCTGTCCTGCTGAATTTTCATAATTTAATTAGCGACCGCTGCAATTTGGGAAATTAAACGCGTCGCTATTAAAACGATAGGCTCACAGAGAGGTTAGCGACCTGATAACGGCAGCGAATGATAACGACCCAGGTGCATGGGGTTTAATAGAGCGTTTCATTAAGCGATCGGGGGGCGATCTTATTTCATCCCCCCGGTTAACGGCTTTAATTTGAAAGAATCCCGAAGTGGCATAAGTTCGGAACTTTAATGCGTGGAAAGTTTGAAAGCTGCGCTAGTTGTTTTCCGGCGAGTTTCCCGTTAATACCAGCGATAGACGCGTTAAAAACGGGTTCAGCTGATTTTTTTGATATAATTTATGCGACGTCTAGTTGCAATGCAAATTATTTGCTGGATTTAAATCGTAAGCTGAAGAAAGTCAGGTAAATGGAAATAAAAACTACTCCACAATAAACTGTGACCGCTATATACGTACTAATTTCCGGAAGTAAATATCTTCGGGACGACGAATTCGCTACAGTCGTAACTGTAGAACGATACGTGTTAAAAAGGTTTAATAAAATCTCCTGAGGCTTTTGTCGCAGGATATATGAACGTCACCGTGGACAAGCCAGCCCCAGAAAGCACAAAGAACCTCCCCAGTTTCATTCAATGACAAAATTCGTCCTCCGGGGCAATTGATAAGTATATTTTTGCCGTCGCTGCAGCAGCGTCCCTGTTTATCTGACCGCTTTTACGGCGTCCGCTGTCAATTGGGGGGCAGTATTGGATCTCAGCCCGCCGCAGGAAGTGAATGCAGCTCTTGTTATTGCGACCCGGAAGCGGAGGAAAAAGGCAGGCACCGCGTGGAGTTCCTTATACGGGGCCCTCGGCTAATTGCGTTCCCAGAGCCATCGCGGATCGCGCGTGTAATTGTCTATTCCGTTTTTGCCGAGCGGTTATTGTCGTGGACCCGTGGAGAGATCTATGTGGGCCGGCGCACCGGGGGCTCCGCCGATAAATTTTTATTAATTTGAAACGGCACTTCCGGCACTGGACGCTTTTAAATCGTATCTGTGTCGGTGCTTTCTTTTTGCTCCTCAGACGGCGGTGATGAATTGCCGTTTCGATTTTCCCAGGGCCCCGAGAACTTTGATCCAGGTTAATTCGATCCAGATATATTCAATTATATTTTAAATACACTGCTATAAGATAAAACTGTTTCAGCCATCTCAAAATCTCAATTATCACAATGTATTCATAAGTTTAAACGAAAGTAGCGGAAAAAGTAAAGATGGGGTTTTCCAAGTTTTTCAATTTTCTGATAGACAACTCTACTCTGAATACTCTGAATTACCTACACTGTCTAATTTCTAATATGAAAATTGTGTTTAGAATAAGTGTGGAAAATTTGAAAATAATTTATAGACAAAAATTGTAAAAACTAATAAAATTTCTGCAAATATAAACATTTTATAGTTTACTGCAAGACTTACAATTTTCAGTAAATTTTCTGATATTACCGTCACTGTTTCAAAGATTACTGTCAAATTTTTAAGTATTACTAATAATAATCAATCTTGAGTATTGATCATTTTTGCCAGGGCTTCGAACCGGAATAATCGATTACTAACAAGAACGAATAATATATTATTAACAAGCTTGCAATTGCAATTATTATTGCTAAAGTTGCATTTCTACAAAAAAATCCAAATATTACTGGCAACTTTGCAATTTTTAGTTAGTCATTAAAGTCAAAATTTCCGGATAAAATTTTGTAGTATTTATCCTTATTGCCAGGGCTTCGAACTGGAATAATCAATTACTAACAAGAACTAATAATATATTACTAATAAGCTTGCAATTGCAATTATTATTATTAAAGTTGCAATTCTATATTCAATTGTTAGTAAAAGATAATCATTGTAGTCAAAATTTCCAAGATTACTGACAAGTTAATCATGCTAAAAGCTAATCATGATTTTTTTATCATGTCCGGATAAAAATTTTGTAGTATTGATCCTTATTGGCAGCGCTTCGAACCGGAATAATATGTTACTAACAAGAACGAATAATATATTACTAACAAACTTGCAATTGCAATTGAATATTATTGCTAAAGTTGCAATTCTACAAATATTTCAAACATTACAGGCAACTTTGTAATGTTTACCAAAATTTCAGTCATTACAGTCAAAATTTCAGAAGTTGTAGTCCAACTTTTAGTTGTTAGTAAAAAGTCAATCATTGTACTCAAAATTCCGGATAATATTTTGTAGTATTGATCTTCATTGCCAAGGCTTCGAGCCGGAATAATATATAGTAACAAGCTTGCAATTGCAATTATTATTGCAAAAGTTGCAATTCTACAAAAATCCAAAGAGTACAGGCAACTTTGCAATTTTTAGTAAAATTTCAGTCATTACAGTCAAAATTTCAAAAGTTGTAGCCAAATATTCAATTGTTAGTAAAAGCCAATCATTGTAGTCAAAATTTCCAAGATTACTGACAAGTTAATCATGCTAAAAGCTAATCATGATTTTTTTTCCATGTCCGGATAAAATTTTGTAGTGTTGAACCTTATTGCCAGGGTTTCGAACCGGAATAATATATTACTAACAAGCTTGCAATTGCATTTATTATTGCTAAAGTTGCAATTCTACAAAAATTCTAAAGATTACAGGTAACTTTGCAATTTTTAATAAAATTTCAGTAATTACAGTAAAAATTTCATAAGTTATAGACAAATATTCAATTGTTAGTAAAAGTCAATCATTATAGTCAACATTTCCAAGATTACTAACAAGTTAATCATGCTAAAAGCTAATCATGATTTTTTTTTCATATCCAGATAAAATTTTGTAGTATTGATCCTTATTGCCAGGGCTTCGAATCGGAACTGAACCGAAGACCGGAAACCTGAAAAAAACGTTATTTTTCCGAAAACAGAAAACTGCAAAAACCGGAGCTGAACCGAAAAAAATCGGTTTATTTCGGTTCCATACATGTTCAAACATTGTTCAACTGTTGTTCAAATAATAATTGCAAGTTTGGTAGTAATTTCAAAACTTTCAGGCCTTCGAACCGTTATTTTTGGGGTTTCATTCCGGTTCAATTATAAAATAAATATCGTCTCGGTTCCGGTTTTCGTTCTGGAAAAAATAACGGTTTTTTCAGTTTTCGGTTGAGTTCCGAGCGATTGATTTTATCTTATTTTTGAAATTTAGTTCTCCACTCCAGTTGTATTTTTTTTAAACATGCGCAAAGACAAAAATAAAACAAAATAAATCACTCGCAATTCAACCGAAAACAGAAAAAAACACCGTAATTTTTGCCTAAACGAAAACCGGAACCGAGCCGATATTTACGTTTTAATTGAAGTGGAACGAAAACCGAAACGAAAAAAATTACGGTTCGAAGGCCTTAAATGTTTTAAATTGCTACCAAACTTGCAATTATTATTGCTAAAGTTGCAATTCTACAAAAATTCCAAGTTACAGGCAACTCTGCAATTTTTTTGTAAATGTACAGTCAAAATTTCAAAAGTTGTGCCCAAATTTTTTCAATTGTGAGTAAAATGCCAATTATTATAGTAAAAAACTTGTGATTTCTGACAAGATAATCATGCTTATTGCTAATCATGATTTTTTCCATGTCCTGATTATATTTTGTAGTATTGATTCGTATTAGCGCTTCAAAATGTTCGCCTGTATTTAAAAAAAAAATGGTTTCTTGAGATATTAAGACAGTTGAACATTTTCTATTGCATTGCTACCAATGTCTTACAATAATAATAAAAAAATATTAAAAGTAATTTTTTTTCTCTTTATAAACGTAATTTTTTCAACAGTCCAATACCAACTGTCTCGAACAAAAATACTATTTTAGAGCTGTGCCCAAATTTTTTCAATTGTTAGTAAAATGCCAATCATTATAGTAAAATTTTTTTAAATCAAAAAAATATCGCCTCGAGTGGGAGCTTTGCAATTTTTAGTAAAATTTCAGTCATTACAGTAAAATTTTCAAAAGTTGTTGCCAAATTTTCAATTGTACGTGCCAAACTTGCAATTATTATTTGTTAAAGTTGCAATTCTATAAAAATTTCAAAGACTACATGCAACTTTGCAATTTTTAGTAAAATTTTAGTCATTACAGTCAAATTTTAAAAAGTGGTAGCCAAATTTTTAAGTGTTAGTAAAATGCCATTATCATCCAATCATTATAGTCAAAATTTCCAAGATTACTGAAGTTAAGCATGCTAATAGCTAATCATGATTTGTTTTTTATGTCCCGATTAAATTTTTAATATTGATCCTTATTACCGCTTCTAAATGTTCGCCTAGTATTTTCAATTTATTTTTTCGTTTTATAAGATTTTATAAGATTTTTTCGTTTTATAAGACAATTGAAAATTTTCTATTGCATTTCTATTGCTACCAACGTCAGAAATTTACATTCTTTCTTTCTTGATCGATATCCTCTTTTACCCTTGTTGGATGTTGCGGAGAAAATTACACTTAAAAGTGAAAATGAAAGATGTTGCGGAGAAAATTACACTTAAAAGTGAAAATCTTTTAAAACGTCATTTTTTTCCAAGTCATACCAAGTCATACCATTTTTTAAGTCAAAGTTTCTTGAAAAAAAAAACACCAGAGGATCATCTCTACGAGGTGCCTGCAGTATATAAATCTCAACCTCCTCCCGCTTCATCCTCAAAAGTTATGTAAAAAAAAAGGTTTTTAGCACTTTTTCAGGAAGAAACCTGAAAAAAAGTTGCTAAAATACGGAAATGCGTATTGGAAAAATACGCAAAGAATTCAGAGCCTCCAGTGGGGGCCGAATCCGGGGTTAAATTTATCATTACAGTTCAAATAGCGCGTCCATTTTTTTAGAATCAAAATTTTCACCTTTTTAAAAAATATTTTCTCGAAATTTCCGTCCGGGGGGTTCGAAAGAGCCACATTTTTCACCTGAATGCCGTTGAATTCAGGGCCCTGGCCCCCTCACAGTCCCCGTGAGGGCCCGTCAAAAATGGCAGTTTTGCCCATTTTTAGCCTCTTTTTGCAAAAAGGTGTTCAATCGGGGGCTCTATGGGCTTCCACACATTTCACCGAATCGAGCTCAATTTTTGCCAATACATGGCCAGATAAATTTCCCCTGTAGCCACTGTCTTAGAATTTTGAAATTTGGAAAATTTGATGATATAACCGTCAATGTTCAAAGATTACTGTCAAATTTACAATTATTACTACCAAAGTTGCAATTATTATTGTTCAAGTTGCAATTCTACATAAATTCCATATATCAGATATAGGTAACTTTGCAATACAGTTTTTCTCTCTATTTGTGCTTCTGTTATTAACTCGTGTATTGTCAATGCTGACATGCGAAAATTTAAGCCCTGTTTTTGACATACAGGGCTGAAATTTTCGCATGGCAGCATTGACAATACATGAATACCAGCCTAATTTAAAGAATAATTTGAAGTTTGACTATATGGTTATTGTTGTTATTAAGTTAAAATGTGTTGAAATTTGCCATGCCATAATATATAAAACCTTCAATGCAAATTACTTCGTTTTGAAAGTTATGCGACACCCGAATTCACACCACCAATGTCCACCAACCCAAATTCCTCAATCTTTTACGACGCCCGAATTCCTTTTCACGTTATATAAGGAAATTTTCAATCTGCGTTAAAACCATATAAACATTTTGATTGCCCAATAAAGCCAATCACGAATACTATAAACAGAGCCAGGGATAATTAATAACGCTCCGCTCTTCGCAGTTAAACCGGGACACGTGACGTGTGCGTGAAATCATCCCGTGCATGTACGTCATCTTTTCCGGTTATTCCGGGTTTTCGGAGAGCCACCTGTAAGCCGCGTTTAATTAAAGTCGCCAGGTAAAAAAAAAAACGAAAGTGGCAGTAAACTAGGAGCGCTCATTAAATTTCCTCGGTAATGCCATAAAGTCCGCGGCGACATATTTTTATTGTCGTGTCATAATGGGACGTGACTGGGAGAGCTGTAAAGTCTTTAGGTTTAAGACTGGACCGCCTTTTTCCCCAGATCTCACCTGCTTGCTTGTATGCAGATTCGCTTTGGTACGAAGTTAAAAGTTTATTCAAAGAAAAAACTAATTCAAAATAATAATTACATACTCGCCAATAACTAATTATATGAGTTATGTAGGAGTTGGGAAAGTTATATCTGATAACTATATTTCTGTAATACGATACGTCTCCAATTACCTGTAAGCCTGATTGAAGCATGTCGCGTGGTCTGCATATTAATATCTGATTCAAAACGCGTGCACTATAGTGACTTTAGGCTTTGAATTTTAACAAATAAACGTATATATAAATTAAAAAATTCTGTACTTCAACTAGTACTATAAGTTCTTCATCACCATTTACGACGAACATTCGTTTATTTATTAGATTCCTCATATTAAGGTTGTCAATTTAAATTAAAATTGTCTGTACTTCCTTGATTTTGTTGTTTTTGTTAGACAAAATTAAGGAAGTACAGATATTTTTAATTTAAATTGACAACCTTAATATGAGAAATCTAAGAAATAAACGTATGTTCGTCGTAAATAAAAGAACGTATGCCTTGACTCCTCGACGCCGTTACTTTCGGCGTACTGACATTAGAATTTCCGATGGCTGTACAAGAGGATCAGCGCTTATGATGACGGCTGTTCATTTTCCGTAAACGATAAGTCGTAGTGATTCAGCACACTCTGAATTCGGAAGTAATTCCTATCTTGTTATTTCGACGTCAATTATCAATTTTTAATGCTTGCTTAAATAAATTTGCGATTGTAATGGGTTCAGGAGGGCGGAGACGTCTTCCCCAGCGAACTACCCCCGAAATTAAGTTACCGGGGCTCCCTCGCACAAAACGATCGACGGCCGACAATGCACACAACTCTCAAAAACCCATCACACACAACCGCCTTAAATTATTTAAGAGCATCCACACGAAATATTTCAATCTTCCAGCGCTGATTAGATTACGTGCTGCAGCCGCAGCATCAGCAGGAGAAACGGTGGATCCCCAATTTTTCGGCACCGGCGCTCAATTTTTAACGAGCGTATAAATTACGGCGTGGAAGCCGGCAGGAAAAAAAAACGCGGCAGGATAAATATTTATACTGGGACCTTTTGTGATGGAAGTGCGTTTAGTTAAACCGAGACAATAATGGTGCGGCTTCGAAGATGATTGGTTGTGTCAATATTGGTACAACAGTTTAACGAGGTGCGTCGAAAGTTGACGATAATTGACCTCGATGAAATCCTCGAGGAATATGGTTTTTTTTTTTTATACGGATCGATCCGCCGAGGGCGTTGCTGGGCGAGTTAATCGTGTCGCGTGTGTTAATTGAATTTCGAGTTAAACAATGTTAATAATTAGGTTAGCCGGGAAATTCCGCTCCTTCTCGACGTGTCGAGTAATTCATTTTTAAGCCGCTATTGCTGCTGACAGCCAATGCTTGCATTAAATCGGTGGTTTAATAATGATGTAATTGCTGAAATTCATGCAAAGCAGCATTACGTGTAATGTGCGATAATCTGCGTGGCTTGCGCACGGAAAAATTACGGCAAATATGCTTATCTCTAAACGGTTAATGGCGCTATTCCATGTTGCCCCACACTGGCTGGTACGTGCGAGCTCTTTAATGAGTAATGGTAATATTTTAAATTATTGCCCCGACAGTACGTAGACAATAGCAATAAATATAGGGCTTTATTTATTGCCGCGAGTGGAAAAATACGCCGGGAACGCATAATTTATTACACAGTAAAAAGCGGCCGACGCACTTTCTACGTTTTTCACGCGCGAGCGTATTTGAATATCCCACTTAAAATTCAATATCCAGAGCCGTAATTATCAGCAGACACACGCTGGCAACGAACCGACGAAAGCAAACGAAACCCAATCAAGATGATCCCGCACGTAATAAATTACCCTCCTACCGTTCAGCCTCGAAGATGCTTATTAAACCATCGAATTAATTTTTTTAACCATACTCTCAGAATACCTATAAGTAGGCAAAAACGGCCCTCCATCATACGATAATTTAATTTTTTATTTATTTTATTGTTGGTAGGGCTTGCAAATGTAAAAATATTAATGAAGAACGCAAATATTGAAATGAAATCATCAAAATATTAATACAGATATAATAAATATTACTTACAAATTAACGCTTCTTAAAAAGTATGTTAAATAAAAGCTTAATAAACCAGCTGCTGAAAATACTCGGTTTACACACTCATTGGTTGGATGGTCATCAAATATTCAAAAACTACTTGAATGTATTTCCCCTGTTTTACTTTCTCTTGTAGAAATTAATCCAATAATTTTTTTATTACCTCTTTCAGCTCATTGATGTTCTTTTCTTTTATAGTTGAGTTTTCCTGGAATTAACTCGGTACTGGAAATTTGAGTTTTAATTTCTTAAGTCAGCACTATTGCCAGAGTCTGTTTTATAGTATGAGAAGTCTTCAACAATATCAGCAATCATTTTTATTATATTAGGTAAACTGCTTAATAGGAATTAAATACTGCTTAAAACTCAAATTTCTAATACTGAGTTATCCCCAGGAAAACTCAACTATAAAAGAAAAGAAAATCAAGGAGCTGAGATTTTCTTTTCTTTTATAGTTGAGTTTTCCTGGGGATAACTCAGTATTAGAAATTGGAGTTTTAATTTCTTCAGTCAGCACAATAGCCAGAGTCTGTTTTATAGAATGAGAAGCTTTCAATGGTATCAGCAATCATTTATATTATATTGGCTTTAATGCTTAGACAAAATTTCCCCCATTTTCCTCTTCTGAGGAATTCAAATTAGAGTCTGTTAACTAGTGCATCGCATCTGAATAGGAAATACTTCTTTCCGTTATGCTACATATTACAGCTTTTTTCAGTTCAACGCTTAAAAATATATTTTGGTTAGTTAATTAAAAAGCCAATATAATAAAAATGATTGCTGATATTGTTAAAAACTTCTCATACTATAAAACAGTCTCTGATAATAGTGCTGACTTAAGAAATTAAATCTCAAATTTCTAATAGTGAGTTATCCAAAGGAAAACTCGACATTAAAAGAAAAGAAAATCAAGGAGCTAAGATTTTCTTTTCTTTTATAGTTGAGTTTTCCTAGGGATAACTCAGTTTTAGACATTTGACTGTTTATTTTTTAAGTCAGCACTATTGCCAGAGTTTGTTTTAAAGTATGAGAAACTTTCAATAATATCAGCAATCATTTTTATTATATTGGCTTTAATGCTTAGATGAAATTTCCCCTATTTTCCCCTTCTGAAGAATTCAAATTAGATTCTATTAACCAATCGAATCTGAATAGGAAATACTTCTTTCCTTTAGGCTACATATTAAAGCTTTTTTCAGTTCAACGCTTAAAAATGTATTATGTTTAGTTAATTAAAAAGCCAATATAATAAAAATGATTGCTGATATTGTTGAAAGCTTCTCATACTATAAAACTCTGGCAATAGTGCTGATTTAAGAAATAAAAACTCAAATTTCAAATACTGAGATATCCCTAGGAAAACTCAACTATAAAAGAAAAGAAAATTAAGGAGCTGAGATTTTCTTTTCTTTTATAGTTGAGTTTTCCTCTGGATAACTCAGTATTAGTCATTTGATTTTTAATTTCTTAAGTCAGCACTATTGCCAGAGTCTGTTTTATAGTTTGAGAAGCTTTCAACAATATCAGCAATCATTTTTATTATATTGGCTTTACTGCTTAGATTAAAATTTCCGTAATTTTACTCTTCTGAAAAATTAAAATTAAAGTTTGTTAACTAATATATCGAATCTGAACAGGAAATACTTCTTTCCTTTATGCTACATGTTAAAGCTTTTTTCAGTTTAACGCCTAAAAATGTATTTTGTTTAGTTAATTAAAAAGCCAATATAATAAATAAGATTGCCGATATTGTTGAAAGCGTCTTATACTATAAAACAGTCTTTGGCAATAGTGCTGACTTACGAAATTAAAGCTCAAATTTCGAATACGGAGTTAATTAAGACTACTAAGATTAAGACTTACTAAGAAATTAAAACTAAAATTTCTAATACTGAGTTATCCCCAGGAAAACTCAACTATAAAATAAAATAAAATGAAGGAGCCGAGATTTAATTTTCTTTATAGTTGAGTTTTACTGGGGATAACTCAGTATTAAAAATTTTACTTTTAATTTCTTAAGTCAGCACGATTGACAGAGTCTGTTTTTTAGTATGAAAAGCTTTCAACAATATGGCTTTACTGCTTAGATTAAAATTTCTGTAATTTTCTTCTTCTGAAAAATTCAAATTAGAGTCTGTTAAGTAGTGTATCGCATCTGAATAGGAAATACTTCTTTCATTTATGCTACATACTGAAGTATTATTCAGTTCAATGCCAAAAACTAAATTTTGGCTAGTTAATTCATCTAGCATAAATTTCTATCTTAAATTGTCTGTTTTATAGTATGTGAAGCTTTCAACAATATCATTTTTATTATATTGGCTTTACTGGCTTAGATTAAAATTTCTACAATTTTCCACTTCTGAAAAATTCAAATTATAGTCTGTTTAGAGCATCTGAATAAGAAATACTTCTTCCTTTTATGCTACACATTAAAGCTTTTTTCAGTTCAACGCTTACAAATGTATTTTGGCTTGTAATATGGTATGAATATTGTATATAAAAACTTCAAATGCAGAAAAAATCACAAATAGCTCTGAGTTTTTTTGAACAATTTATTGATATAGTCCATACTAAATAAGATGTCACTTTTCACATAAAACAGAAGTCCCTCCTCTGTCCTGTCGGACTGGTCGACAGAAATGCAAATTTATCTTTTGGAGCTTCCTAGTTTATGGAGGTACGATAGTAAGCTTAAAATCCCTAAGTAATGCTGTTGTTTATTCCAAAGCACTTAATTTCATAAAAAAAAGTACCACGGTCCAGCGCTGTCTTACAGAGGGTTACCAAGGTTAATAGGGTTAAACCACCGCTAAACCACAGTTTAAATTTTGATGAATAACACTGTAAGGGATAAAAGGAATACATTTATGGTTTATATTTATACATTTATAATTCTCATTGGTCCAATTCCACCGGGGGGGGGGGGGGGGGGCTGTTTTACATGAAAAGTGGCATCTCATCTGTCATGGACTATACTATTAGATATTTGTATGTGTACTCATGTATTTATATTTTGTTCTTGAAATGCAAAATAAGGAAACACAAATCTCAATTTTCAAATTTACATTTGAGTTTTTACATTTATTAAAATATTTGTACGTTTAATGAACAATATCAAAACATAATTTAATTTAATTATTTATTAAATGTATTATCATGAAGAATCAGTTTATATTTTGACTTTGATGTAGAGTTTTAAATTGAAGAATTGCAAAACTTTAAAGAATTTATTATAAAATACAAAATTTGAAGTTAATTTACAAAAGAAAATGCTGAATTTTAATGAAAATGTCATTAATCAATCAATCAAAAATGATTATTAGTGCAAATGCATAAAATTAATACACAGAGAAAATATTTTATCAAATTTTGTACTTTAGATAAGAAATAAATCAAAATCCAATATCAAGCAGGTACTCAATTTTCAGATTTCCCTTGAATGTCTCGATAACTAAACATACAATACAAAATATTAGTCAATCAATAAAATAAATCACTTACTATTACAATTGCCGACTTTTTTATTACAGTAAATCGTTATACACTGATACCATGTTTAAATATTCCAGTACCCTATTTGAAACGCAACATAACATTTCATTTAATAAATGAAATCTCAATTTTTCAAGTTTCCGTTGTGCTTTTAACATTATTAAAATTTTGTATTTTTTATGAACAATATAAAAAAAAATCATGAAGTCTCGGGTTTCATTTTGAGTTTGAATTAAAACAGGAGATTCATTTAAGTCTAAGTGTTGCCAAACTTAAAAAAAAAGATTATAAATTACAAAATTTTATTTTGAATTGTGGTGGCGTTTACTTCGTGGTACATTATCAATTATAAATAAAACAAGTCGAAACTATAGTCACAAATAAATAAAAATGTATGTGTTACTCACAAAGTAATTTGTTTTATTTATAATTGACAAAATTTTAAGTCAATTTACAAAAGATAATGTTGAATTTTGGTTCCAGTAAATTCGCGGTGCACAGAGAAAATATGTATTTAAAATTTAGACTTTAGATGAAAAATGAAACAAAATACTACTTGAATGTCGTTATTTTTTCCGTCAATTAGCACGAGTGTCTCAAATTTTTATAATTGATAATATAGAAGTGGAAGTTTACGTGCAAAGGTCTACAATATACAATTATAGACATTTTTTTCGATCATTTTCCGTCGTTTTGGTATTTTCAGAAAAATATATTCTAATATTCTATACATATTTTATACTTTTCATCACAAAGCAACAGTCTCGGAAATTTTTAATATTCAATTTTACTCGATATAGGTTGATGGATTTCAAATTTTTGATGCAATAACTTCGATATGCATTTCTTAACGTACTACATACAAGATTTTTTCACATTTTTACCAAATTTTAATGATTTTCTTTGAAAATTAAGTAGTCATACATCAAATAACTAGCAACAAATAATTTTGCTACTCAGTTTGAAGTTTTGTGTCCACAGTCGTTGTCCAAAGGTATTTTCCAAAATAATTTCAGAAATATTTATTATTAACATTTCAGTGTTTTTTTGTATTATTTTTATGAAATATTTATGCCCCTTTCTGTATTTAAGTTTAAAATTTTAATTACGTTTTTTTAATAGTTCCAGCATTTATTTGGCAATCTTTTTTCCTTGTGGATTTTTGTATTTATGGTTAGGTATTTTCCACTGAGAGCAAACAAAATTATTAACATTTTGTTATTTCTGGAATTTTATATGAAATAGATATGAACTTTTTTGTATCTTATAATTTTATTCAAACTCCAGGAATATTTTATAGATAACTTTTTCTCAAATTTTGGGTAATTTTCGGTTTTGTGTTCATAACGATTCTGGCATTCATAAGAAGGTTTATTAACTTTTTGACTTTTCTGGAGCGTACATGTGGAATATTAGTTCCCTTTTATTTATAAATGGGATGATTTAAAAAGGAAATAATTTTTAGAATAGTTCAAGGAATTACTTGGCAATTATTTAATTATTTGCTCGTTTTTAATTTGTAAGGATTTTCCAAAATAATGCAAACTTTCTGGCATTTGCACAAAACTTATTAACTTTTAACATTAACATTAATTTATTGCAATTTCCGGAATTTTCATATGAAACAGATATGAACTTTTTTGTATGTTATAATTTTGTTCACATTTCAGGAATAGTTGAAAGATGTCTTTGGAATATTTTTAATGCTTTTGGTGTTTTGTATTTATAACTATGTATTTTTGAAAATAATACTTTCTGGCAGGGTTGGTGTGATTTAAATAAATTGATTATTTATGGTGTAATTTAAATCAATTGATTTAAATGGTGTGATTTAAATCAACTGATTATTTTAAATAAATCATTGATTTAAACCATTTTTTTTAATCATTGATTTAAATCTTTTTTTTTAAATTAATCTTTGTTTTTACACTGTGTGTTCATTCCAATAGTTGAACAATTGAAAACATAATGTAGCTATAGAGTTAGAACTTTGAAGTAGATAATTGTCAATAAGTAAAATATTTTTATTTTCTTCCATATTTTTGGCCATCGTATCTGTACCAATACAAATAAATTTGTTATAATTATCAATACTTCAAATTCACAAATTCAAGAATTTATTAAAAAATATCATATGAATCAAATTGTGAATCGTGAATGTGAATTGTGAATCATATGAATAAATCAATTGATATAAATCACATTTACCCTGGCAAAAACTGATCAGAAATCAAATAAATCATAGTTTATTTGATTTTTTGTAAATCTTTAATTTTTTATTTGTTTTAAATCATGATTTATTCCAACCCTGGTTTCTGGTAATCACCATATTTTATAAACCTCTTTATTTCTTTAAAGGAATACTTTATTTGTCCAATTTTTATATTTACTTAAATTTCGACTACATATTTTTGGACAGTTCATTTGACATTTTTGTAGTTTTTCTATTTCTTACTAGGTATTTTCCAAAATAATAGAAGCCGTTTTAGTGTTTGTCAATTTTTTTATTCACTTTTCAGTATATTTTGGATTATTTTTATGAAATTTTCTGTATTTAATTTTAAAATTTTAATTACATTTTTTGAATAGTTTCAGGATTAATTTGGCAATCTTTTTTCATTGTGGATTTTTGTATTTATGGTACTTATTTTCCACTATTCGCTAAACAAAATTATTAAACTTTTCTTATTTCTGGAATTTTATATGAAATAGATATAAACTTTTTTGTATATTTTATAATTTTACTTCAGGAATATATTAAAGATATCTTTCGCAAATTTTGGGTAATTTTCGTTTTTGTGTGCATGACTATGTATTTTCTAAACTATTAGTACATATTTTATTATTTGTCATTTTTTTATGAAATCCATTTGCACTTTTTTATATTTACTTTCAATTTTGATGAAATTTTTGATAAAAAATTGTGGTGTTCGTAGGCAATTTGTTTTATAGTTTTCGGATTCGATGACATTGTGACATTGACAGACATCTCAATGATTTTGATAAATGTGAATCAAGTCACGGACATACGTTTAAGTTTCCACAGCTGCCCCTGATGGACTTTTTTTTGTGAACACATATTATTCGCACATCTAGTTTATACAATAACAAGTACAATACAGTTTTCCACTCCTAACACCTAAGCAGGAATTTGTTGGTGATGAAACTCCGTAGTCCGTAGGTCATTAGCATGCATGAGGTTGCGTTTTGTCAGCGCTTAGGCGGCTTAATTGTCGATTAATTTCAGTTTAATAAGTGCAATGTTGGGGACCATTTCGCAACTCGACACGCTCTGTAGCTTGTGCAAGAGCCGCAAGGCAGGTGACGGCTGGCTACAAGGTGGGCAGAAAGACCGCAAAACTTATCCGCCCTGAATAACCTACGCAGCGAGAAACAGGACAGTGAAGTTACCATAAAGATGTATCTTTATATTGCACTAAAACGGGGTTGTAAGTGTCCCCGGAAAAACGGGTTATCTGAAACTGGCCTTTATTAGTCATTAAGATGGCCGTTCAGATTGGGCGAAATTGAAATGTTTCGGCCGCGCGATTTCTCAAAATTTATATTAACGTTTCGCTTTTTTTTGCGTAACGTTCCGTATAGGGAGCCATTAATTACGGCCCCGGCTCTTCTCAGAGGAATTATTCACGAGCTTAAATGGGGAATAAAAGCGAACTATAATTAAATACGGGTTTTAATTTGGAATGAATGCGTTATAAAAAAAAACTGGCCTCCACCACGTGGGAATCTTGTACCGTAATAAGGTCAGGAACCGCAAAAATTACACGAGAATTTTATAATAATGTAATCATTATAAAAACAGGACATTATTAATAATATGCCCATTGTATTAAATTACATATATCTCGGTTTTATAATGATCCATGGTTGGAAGCTTTTAAGCCGTTTTATATTAATATTTTATAATTTCGTATAATTTCTGAATTTCCGTGCAGAAAATTATTATCTAATGCGCGGTATTCTCATTAAATGCCAATCTTGGCGTTTCTATTCGTCTGCTTAGTCACGAAACGATAGTCATGATACAGAATTCCTCTTATCCCATATTAGTTCTACATGTAGACTGGAATTGTGCAATTATTAATACAAATGTTTTGGCGGTTCCCTGGGACTTAGCCATCGTTGGCGGACCCTAGAGGACTACGGACGTAGGTTCGGCTGAGAAACGCTGTTTTAAGTCATTGGGTCGAACAATAAACCGCTAAAACGACGCAAGTTGATGTTTCAGTTCTATGTTAACACTGCATAAAACTGGACATAAAACTTTAATGTCGTGTCCATCAAATTGAAATTGTAATGAAGTACATAAAATCGATCGTTAAAGCACACTAATTGTGCCAAATGTACGTACTGCTGATAAAGTACGTTGCTGCAAAATAATAACAATTTAATTATGATGTCGAGTAATGCAGTTTTTACAACCAGTCATAACAACATGAATGGAATATGTTATTATTTTAAGAATAATATAAACTCTCGATATATTAATTTTGTATGCAGCCATACTAAAATTTGTAGCGCAGTTCAATAATTAAATTAAATCTTGATTTCATAGAAATTAATAACTTCAAAATTAATTAAAAAATACCGAATTTTGTATAAACACCATACACGATATAGGATCCAGTAGGTTATGTTATGTAGGTAAGTTTAATATAGGTTTGTATGAAGATTACTGAAAATTTATAGAAGAATCAGCGAAAATTCCAAATTTTGCCAAAATTTGGGAAAATGTTATGATCAGATTCCCAACGCCAACTTCGTCGTCGATTTTTGTTGACCGCTCGATATAAAACTTTGTAAATACACTTCTGGACAAAATTAAGGGACCACCAAATATTCTTACAATAACTTTTCTCATTTATAAGTTGTTTACAATAAATTTCTAACATGTCATAAATTGACGTTTATTAAACACTATTATTATTTGTTAAGAAACACTTGCATTTATATATTTATTCTAATGAACCGAATGGCGTTTTCTGGTTTGAAATTTATTTTGAATATTACTAGTGGTCCCTTAATTTTGTCCAGAAGTGTAGATTACCAATTTTCTTATTCATATAAATATTGCATCTCGTATTCCTGGTAAGTGGTGTGATTAGTTGGTTACGCTCTGCTGCGGCATTAAAAATTTAAAAACCATCGTATGGAAGTTATAAACATATCCATGGCCACGTTTAAAATTCTAAACGCCGACGAAACAAATCATAATATCGAGCGAGCGCTTCCGCATGAATGCCAATGGATTATTACACAATTAAAAGCGCTGCTGTTTTTTCACGCGACTTAATTGCATTGTGCCCATCGCGGACGTGAAAAATAATTAAATCGCTGCTGAATGCACCGTTTGCATTCAGTTATCGTTCTGGCATGTAAACGTGCCCGTTTTGCCGCGCTTGCAGGAAAGGCGCCGATATCTTAATGCATGTGGAAGAAGGACTTGCATAATTTATGGCTACTCTCATTATGAGCCTCAATGTTAATGTAATTCATGACGTCTGTTGCTCGAGGACATAATCATTCATTTGTTTATCTGCAGTGATTTATAATTAAATATTTTATTTTAGCATACCTGCATCGTAATATTTCGTTATCGCACTAATACGCGTGCGAAAATCCTCCTTAGTAGAACGGTATGTTTTAAAGTTGCCTAGTAGCAACACCTTTATTGACCAACTTTGAACGACAATAACGTCATGTACTTCTAATTTTTATTGAAATTAATATTAAATGTACACTCACTATGAATCTAAATGTTTCTTATTTTCTCTTTATTTCCATATTGTAGTGCAGGTATAATAAAAAAAAAATACAACGTATGATACACGTGCATAAGGGCCCTTCAAGCACTGCGCCGTTAAAAGCACTCCCCTTCGCGTCGTATTTTAAGGCCATATCTATAGTCCGTAGATAAACATTTATGCACCAAACGCAACAAAATATATGGAAATATACGACTTGAGTCGAACTCATGCTCAAGTATGGACTATAGATACGGGCCTTAAACCCGGCAAGCCTGCATGATAGGTTAGGTTAGGTTAGGTTACTTTGTCTTATGCACTTGAATCATAATATACTTTGTTAAATGTATTTAATGAAAACTTAATGTTGCTAATTACCTATAGAGACCTATCTGCCACTGTGTGGTGGTCTTAGGCAGTACCTTGGAGAATACACGTTGGAGAATTGTCGTCCACGGCTCGTACTTATATTCATTATCAGGATAGAGCGTGTACGGTTCATGCAAGGCCCATGGTAATGAATAAACAAGCGGTTTTTATTGATATTGATTATACAGGGTGTCAATATACCGAGGAATCGATGTTTTGGTACAAAGATTAAAAGCTCAAATATTCTGGACTATGACTTCAAAGGTAAAGGACTTACTTCTAAGGAATCGATGTTTTGGTACAAAGATTAAATGCTCAAATATTCTGCACCATGACCTCAAAGGTAAAGGACTTACTTACAAGGAATCGATGTTTTTGGTTCAAAGATTAAAAATTTAAATGTTCCTGACCATGACCTCAAAGATCAAAGACTTATCTTTGAATCCATACCTACTAGTGCAGTGGTTCCCAAACTTTTCCGACTCGCTGCGACCTTTTTGAACTGGAGATTTTCCTTTGCTTTCCTTTACATTTTTTTGCAAATTTCGATGAAAAATTTAATAATTTTGCGAGGAATATGATTTGCGGGGAAACTCGTTTAATTTTCAACTAAAAATTGGCAGGTTCAATCAATATTTGTAATTTATGATTTTTTTTGTATTTATAATAAAAAGTTCTAATGGAAATTTTGTAATTTCCAATACAAATGCAACATTCATTGTAATTTATAATAAACATGATATAATTTCAATTTGATTTTTGTGAATCTATGGGCTATTGCAATTTGTAATCAAATTTAGTAATTTGTAAAAAAAAAATTGCATACAAAATTTGTCGCTTGTAACGAAAATTCATTAAATTATGAATTTATAATCGAAATTTTGCATTTTCCATTAAAAGTTCAGCAAATTAAATGTTATTAACTACCGCTAGTTTGGCTGACAGGTTAGAACGCTTGCTTAGCATGCACGAAGACCTGGGTTCGAGCCTCAGTACAGGTAGTACATTTGTACTGAGAAACTAGTGCCATTCGCCGTTGGGAGCTCATTAACGGCGCTCTAGAGATCGGGGGCGAATTTCTAGAGTAACAAGCCCTAACTCAATACACACACTTACACAAAACACACGGCAGAAGGACCCCCGTTGGTCGATAGCCAGTTAGGGATAATATCCCCAACAAATACAGTCACTACTACTATTATTAACTTAATGAATGATATGCTTTGTGGATAAATCCTATATAATTTTCATTAAAAATTGCAGGTTTCAATGAAACTTTGGAATTTATAATTCAAATTTTGTTATTTATAATAATAATTTCATCATTTCCGAAGAAAATGTTGCAATTTCGAATGAAAACTTTGTAATTTCCATCAAATTCTGGAAATTATCATGACATCTTTGTTATTGCAATATTCATGGTAAATTATTGCAATTTTTAATAAAATTTCGTAATTTCTAAAGAAAATATAGAACATTTGCCTTTCAAATTTGTCGCTTGCAAAGAAAATTTCATAATTTCTGCTGAAATTTGTATAAATTTCTAATCAAAATTTTGTACTTTCCCTTAAAAGTTTTGCAAATTTCTTTAAAAATATTAATAACTTAATGAGTGATATGCTTTGTGGATAAATCCATTATGATTTCCACTAAAAATTTGCAGATTTCAATTTAAAAAAATATTTATAATTAATATGTTGCTATTTATAACATGAATTCATAATTCACTAATCTAACTAAAATTTCTTAATTTCCAACTAAATTCATTCCCATTAAATTTTCTATAAATAGCTATAAACATTTTAACAACTGAATAAACATTTTGCAAATGGCAATGATATTTTCCATTTTACAGTGAATTTTTGGCAATTTGTAATAATATTTTCATAATCGCAGCTGAAATTTCGAAATTTACAATACGAATGTTGGAATTGTCAATGATATCTTACATTTTATAGTGAAATTTATCAATTTGCATTAAAAAATTCATCAAATAAAAATTTAATTTTTCATTAAAGTCACGATGAAAAATACATAATTCCTATAAAACGTCTTTATTACCTACTAATTGTTTTCTAGCAGTAGTAGCAATATTTTATTGGCTATCGAACTGTGGTTATTCCGCCTTGTTTTGTATTTTCATTGAAATATTGTATTTATAATGAAAATATTGCTATACAATGTTCCACATTATATTCAACATTTTAAAAATTCCACAGAAATTTGGTAATTTATAAAATCTATTGAATTTTCAAAATTTACAATCAACATTTTACATCTTTTTTGTGCACATTTCTATGAATCTTTAATAACTTTGTCGGGAATATTGTTTATTTTTTCTTAAGTGAATTTTCTCTTAAAAGTTTTGCAAATTTGTATTAAAATATTAATGACTATTAACAGTGATAATACTTTGTGGATAAATCCTTTATATTTTTCCACTAAAAATTTGCAGATGTATAATTAAAATGTTCAATCAAACTCTAAGTTTGATAATGATCAGAACGTGATCGAAACTATATTCACTAATTTTTATAGACATATAAACATGAGATATAAATGATATATGCAAAGAAAAGTGTTTGTTTTTTTTAGTTTTAGTTAAATTTAGAGCCTACTTTTTCATATGTAATTATTAATAATTTACATTCAGCTATATATATTTTTTCATGATTTGTTTTAGTATAAGAAAAATATATGATGCCCATGAGCATTATTTTGTCCAAAACCATAAACCCGTTGTTATATGATAGAGTGGATATTATTTGTCTTCCTTGGCTTATTGGTAGGTGGCATGCGTTGGTTTTAAATGCAGCTTAAGTGATAATAATCGTCAAGCATAATTCACTCGGTAAACACTTTGGCTGCAAGATGCAGCTTGTCTAAATAGGAAAGTCAGTAGTGAGTGTTAATAATGAGCCATAACTTAATCTGATCGTAACGGAAACCGAGCTATAATATTTCGGCGCCTACCCACAACGCGTTTTTTTTTTATGAAGGCGAGGAAGGTGCTAGAGGAAGGATTCTTCCTCGATGGCATATGCAGCTCAGTAATCGAACGTGTCGGAAGCCACTCTGTGGGGCTTTTCCCTCGTCGTTCAAGTAAATGGCTCCAATAAATTTGGTATTTTAGGCGCGCGGCGTCGCGGCGCTTTTCGTGTGGGTACGTACCCTAGTGGATGTTTTTGACGAGAGGAAGAGGAGAGGATCCGCCCGGGAAGTTCCCGGCAACTTAGATTAGTTCTGTGTGGTGCCGAGAGAACTAACGGGGGCGGCGCATTATGATTTGTGATTATTTCAACATCTTATACAACTAAGTTATTATCGGAGTTATTATCTTTGTTATTCTATCTTCCGCGCGGATGGGGGAGCAGCAATACGAGCTTCGTGTAAATGTATAATATCCACGGGGGCCTAGTGGATCGATAAACACACGACGAAAACACACGGCGTTTTTCAATGAGCGCGCAATTGATGCTTCCGCCGAGCAAGACCAGTTTTTCCAAATTGGACTAAAACTGTTAAGTACTGGTTGCGTCACGAAATGCTGGACTAATTAGTTTACCTTAATTAAGCCGACCGCCAATCCGCCGAGAGTGGCCGCACATGTTACCGTTCGCTTCTGCAGATGAATTTATTAGCATTAAATTAGTTTTTCGACGTTAAACTCGCTTTGCAACTGCCAGAACGGGGGATGTTTGGGCCCAAAAAAAAAACGGCGCCTCCACCGTGAAATTTTAATGCGCTATTAATTCGCCCCCAGGATTCTCGGACGGGATTAACGGCGTCGGCGCTCAAAAGAAAAAGTTTCCGTTTCCTGAGCGCGCAGCGCGCTCACTGCAAATATATTTTTTTTTTAATCCAATGCGGGAATTTAATTACGCGCGCCCGGATCAAATAGGACGATTTAAATTGGGAATTTCTTAAAGTGCAAGGGGCGGCGAGACGCGAGATTGCGTCTTTGTGAGGTCTTAATTATTTACTGAGGGATCTGTTTGCGCTCGCTGAAAGTGTAACCTTCGGATTGTCCTCCTTCTTTTATGCCCCTCAAAGTTGGATCACACGCCCTCACATCTCTCATGGAATTTAATGTACGGATGCAGTTTAATCTGATACGGGAAACTAACGCCTCCTTTGCATATGTACGGGAACACTACAGATTAAATAAGAGCAATTTTACTTCATTACTGAAATTTCTGAAAATTTATTATTTACAAATTTGACATTAGATTCGTATACAGTACACCTGAAACTAATTCTCCTGAAAATTTGACAAAGTTTCAGTATTAAATAAGGGAGAAAATCAAACACTTAACTTTCTGCATTGAGAAGTATGGGTTAGCTATTACTGAAATCCCTGAAAATTTATTATTTGCAAGTTTGATACTAGATTCGTGTACAGTACATCTAACACTAATTCTCCTGAAAATTTGACAAAGTTTCAGAATTAAATAATAGAGAAAATCAAACACTTAACTTTCTGCATTGACAAGTATGGGTTAGCTATTACTGAAATTTATGAAAATTTATTATTTGTAAATTTGATATTAGATTCATGTACAGTACACCTAAAACTGTTTTTTCTGAATATTTGACACAGTTTCAGTATTAAATAAGGGAGAAAATCAAACATATAATATTCTGCATTAACAAGTGTGGGTTAGCTATTACTGGAATATCTGAAAATGTATTATATGCAAATTTGATATTAGATTCGTATACAGTACGCCTGAAACTAATTCTCCTGAAAAATTGACAGAGTGTCAGAATTAAATAAGGAAAAAAAATCAAACACTTAACTTTCTGCATTGACAAGAATGGGTTAGGTATACCTTAAATTTCTGAGAATTTATTATTTGCAAATTTAATATTAGATTCGTGTACAGTACACTTGAAGCTAATTTTCCTGAAAATTTGCCAAAGTTTCAGTATCAAATAAGGAAGAAAATCAAACATATAACTTTCTGAGGTGACAAGTATGGGTTAGCTATTACTGACATTTCTGAAAATTTATTAATTTCAAATTTGATATTAGATTCGTGTACAGTACACCTGAAACTAATTCTCCTGAAAATCTGACAAAGTTTCAGTATTAAATAATGGAGAAAATCAAACATTTAACTTTCTGCATTGAGAAGTATGGGTTAGCTATTACTGAAATTTCTGAAAATTTATTATTTGAAAATTTGATATTGAATTCGTGTACAGTACACCTGAAACAGATTCTCCTGAAAATTTGACAAAGTTTCAGTATTAAATAAGGGAGAAAATCAAACACTTAACTTTCTGCATTGACAATTATGAGTTGGCTGTTACTGAAATTTCTGAAAATTTATTATTTGTAAATTTGATATTAGATTCGTGTACAGTATACATAAAACTGATTCATCTGAAAATTTGACAAAGTGTCAGTATTAAATAAGGGAGAAAATCATCCACTCAACTTTCTGCATTGACAAGTATGGGTTAGCTATTACTGAAATTTCTGAAAATTTATTATTTGTAAATTTAATATTCGATTCATGTACAGTACACCTGAAACTAATTCTCCTGAAAATTTCACAAAGTTTCAGTACTAAATAAGGGATAATATTAAATACTTAACTTTCTGCAATAACAAGTATGGGTTGCTATTCCTGAAATTTCTGAAAATTTATTAGTTGCAAATTTGATATTAGATTCGTGTACAGTATAAGTAAAACTAATTATACTAAATATTTGACAAAGTTTCAATATTAAATATGGGAGAAAATCAAGCACTTAACTTTCTGCATTAACAAGTATAATTTAGCTATCACAGAAATTTCTCAAAATTTATTATTTGTAAATTTTATATTATATTCGTGTACAGTACACCTGAAACTAATACTCCTGAAAATCTGACAAAGTGTCAGTATTCAATAAGGGAGAAAATCAAACACTTAACTCTCTGCATTGACAAGTATGTGTTAGCTATTACTGAAATTTATGAAAATTTATTATTTGCAAATTTGATATTAAATTCATGTACAGTTTACATCAATTAATTCTCCTGAAAATTTGACAAAGTTTCAGAATTAAATAATAGAGAAAATCAAACACTTAACTTTCTGCATTGACAAGTATGGGTTAGCTATTACTGAAATTTATGAAAATTTATTATTTGTAAATTTGATATTAGATTCATGTACAGTACACCTAAAACTGTTTTTTCTGAATATTTGACACAGTTTCAGTATTAAATAAGGGAGAAAATCAAACATATAATATTCTGCATTAACAAGTGTGGGTTAGCTATTACTGGAATATCTGAAAATGTATTATATGCAAATTTGATATTAGATTCGTATACAGTACGCCTGAAACTAATTCTCCTGAAAAATTGACAGAGTGTCAGAATTAAATAAGGAAAAAAAATCAAACACTTAACTTTCTGCATTGACAAGAATGGGTTAGGTATACCTTAAATTTCTGAGAATTTATTATTTGCAAATTTAATATTAGATTCGTGTACAGTACACTTGAAGCTAATTTTCCTGAAAATTTGCCAAAGTTTCAGTATCAAATAAGGAAGAAAATCAAACATATAACTTTCTGAGGTGACAAGTATGGGTTAGCTATTACTGACATTTCTGAAAATTTATTAATTTCAAATTTGATATTAGATTCGTGTACAGTACACCTGAAACTAATTCTCCTGAAAATCTGACAAAGTTTCAGTATTAAATAATGGAGAAAATCAAACATTTAACTTTCTGCATTGAGAAGTATGGGTTAGCTATTACTGAAATTTCTGAAAATTTATTATTTGAAAATTTGATATTGAATTCGTGTACAGTACACCTGAAACAGATTCTCCTGAAAATTTGACAAAGTTTCAGTATTAAATAAGGGAGAAAATCAAACACTTAACTTTCTGCATTGACAATTATGAGTTGGCTGTTACTGAAATTTCTGAAAATTTATTATTTGTAAATTTGATATTAGATTCGTGTACAGTATACATAAAACTGATTCATCTGAAAATTTGACAAAGTGTCAGTATTAAATAAGGGAGAAAATCATCCACTCAACTTTCTGCATTGACAAGTATGGGTTAGCTATTACTGAAATTTCTGAAAATTTATTATTTGTAAATTTAATATTCGATTCATGTACAGTACACCTGAAACTAATTCTCCTGAAAATTTCACAAAGTTTCAGTACTAAATAAGGGATAATATTAAATACTTAACTTTCTGCAATAACAAGTATGGGTTGCTATTCCTGAAATTTCTGAAAATTTATTAGTTGCAAATTTGATATTAGATTCGTGTACAGTATAAGTAAAACTAATTATACTAAATATTTGACAAAGTTTCAATATTAAATATGGGAGAAAATCAAGCACTTAACTTTCTGCATTAACAAGTATAATTTAGCTATCACAGAAATTTCTCAAAATTTATTATTTGTAAATTTTATATTATATTCGTGTACAGTACACCTGAAACTAATACTCCTGAAAATCTGACAAAGTGTCAGTATTCAATAAGGGAGAAAATCAAACACTTAACTCTCTGCATTGACAAGTATGTGTTAGCTATTACTGAAATTTATGAAAATTTATTATTTGCAAATTTGATATTAAATTCATGTACAGTTTACATCAATTAATTCTCCTGAAAATTTGACAAAGTTTCAGAATTAAATAATAGAGAAAATCAAACACTTAACTTTCTGCATTGACAAGTATGGGTTAGCTATTACTGAAATTTATGAAAATTTATTATTTGTAAATTTGATATTAGATTCATGTACAGTACACCTAAAACTGTTTTTTCTGAATATTTGACACAGTTTCAGTATTAAATAAGGGAGAAAATCAAACATATAATATTCTGCATTAACAAGTGTGGGTTAGCTATTACTGGAATATCTGAAAATGTATTATATGCAAATTTGATATTAGATTCGTATACAGTACGCCTGAAACTAATTCTCCTGAAAAATTGACAGAGTGTCAGAATTAAATAAGGAAAAAAAATCAAACACTTAACTTTCTGCATTGACAAGAATGGGTTAGGTATACCTTAAATTTCTGAGAATTTATTATTTGCAAATTTAATATTAGATTCGTGTACAGTACACTTGAAGCTAATTTTCCTGAAAATTTGCCAAAGTTTCAGTATCAAATAAGGAAGAAAATCAAACATATAACTTTCTGAGGTGACAAGTATGGGTTAGCTATTACTGACATTTCTGAAAATTTATTAATTTCAAATTTGATATTAGATTCGTGTACAGTACACCTGAAACTAATTCTCCTGAAAATCTGACAAAGTTTCAGTATTAAATAATGGAGAAAATCAAACATTTAACTTTCTGCATTGAGAAGTATGGGTTAGCTATTACTGAAATTTCTGAAAATTTATTATTTGAAAATTTGATATTGAATTCGTGTACAGTACACCTGAAACAGATTCTCCTGAAAATTTGACAAAGTTTCAGTATTAAATAAGGGAGAAAATCAAACACTTAACTTTCTGCATTGACAATTATGAGTTGGCTGTTACTGAAATTTCTGAAAATTTATTATTTGTAAATTTGATATTAGATTCGTGTACAGTATACATAAAACTGATTCATCTGAAAATTTGACAAAGTGTCAGTATTAAATAAGGGAGAAAATCATCCACTCAACTTTCTGCATTGACAAGTATGGGTTAGCTATTACTGAAATTTCTGAAAATTTATTATTTGTAAATTTAATATTCGATTCATGTACAGTACACCTGAAACTAATTCTCCTGAAAATTTCACAAAGTTTCAGTACTAAATAAGGGATAATATTAAATACTTAACTTTCTGCAATAACAAGTATGGGTTGCTATTCCTGAAATTTCTGAAAATTTATTAGTTGCAAATTTGATATTAGATTCGTGTACAGTATAAGTAAAACTAATTATACTAAATATTTGACAAAGTTTCAATATTAAATATGGGAGAAAATCAAGCACTTAACTTTCTGCATTAACAAGTATAATTTAGCTATCACAGAAATTTCTCAAAATTTATTATTTGTAAATTTTATATTATATTCGTGTACAGTACACCTGAAACTAATACTCCTGAAAATCTGACAAAGTGTCAGTATTCAATAAGGGAGAAAATCAAACACTTAACTCTCTGCATTGACAAGTATGTGTTAGCTATTACTGAAATTTATGAAAATTTATTATTTGCAAATTTGATATTAAATTCATGTACAGTTTACATCAATTAATTCTCCTGAAAATTTGACAAAGTTTCAGTATTAAACAAGGGAGAAAATCAAGCACTCAACTTTCTGCATTAACAAGTATAATTTAGCTATCACAGAAATTTCTCAAAATTTATTATTTGTAAATTTTATATTATATTCGTGTACAGTACACCTGAAACCAATACTCCTGAAAATTTGACAAAGTTTCAGTACAAAATAAGGGAGAAAATCAAACATATAACTTTGTGCATTGACAAGTATGGGTTAGATATTACTGAAATTTCTGAAAATTTATTATTTGCAAATTTGATATTAGTTTCGTATACAGTACACCTGAAACTAATTGTCCTGAAAATTTGACAAAGTTTCAGTATTAAATAATGGAGAAAATCAAAGATATAACTTTCTGCATTGACAAGTATGGGTTAGCTATTACTACAATTTCTGAAAATTTATTATTTTCAAATTTGATATTAGATTTGTATACAGTACACCTGAAACTAATTTTCATGAAAATTTGACAAAGGTTCAGTATTGAATAAAGAAGAAAATCAAACATATAACGTTTTGAGTTGACAAGTATGGGTTAGCTATTACTGAAATTTCTAAAAATATATTAAATGGATATATCGTATTATATTTGTATTTAGTACACCTGAAGCTAATTCTCCTGAAAATTTGACAAAGTGTGAGTATTAAATAAGGGAGAAAACCAAACGATTAACTTTCAGCATTTACAAGTATGGGTTAGCTATTACGGAAATTTCTGAAAATTTATTATTTGCAAATTTGATATTAGATTCGTGTACAGTACACCTGAAACTAATTCTCCTGAAAATTTGATAAAGTTTCAGTATTAAATAAGGAAGAAAATCAAACATTTAACTTTCAAAGTTGACCATCAGGTATTCTTTACAATATTCTAAAATTGTCGGATATGTTAATTTAACTACCTTAATGGCATAAATATGATTTAGCATCATTCTTAATTTATCTTCTGTTCTATTATCATCGGCCATAACAGAAGCAGGTGATACGGAGCAATTCCCTTTATCCACTATTTTTTGTTTGGCAGGTACAATTATTTATTAAAAAAAAACAAATGAGCAATGAAATATTGTTGTTTTTTGTTTTAAATAAACATGCGTGTTTATTTATGGTTATGCATTTGTGGCTTTGATACGTGAATAAACGTTGTTTACATAAGAATTCACGTGTTGGCCATAAAACTGCGGAAGGAGCGCCGTTTTTGCCTCCACACGGATTTAATTTATATATTTAGCTCTGCGCGTCCCAGTCGATAACCTCCGCGCAGCGAATAACAACAAACGCCCCCTGTGCGGCGTGTGGGCCCATAACTCAATTGAATTTAATAAATGCGCGGCAATTACCGGGCCCAGGCTCGTTTTTAATTCAATAAATTATTTACTAAAGTGTTTTTGATAAAATTTTAAACGAATTCGATTACGCCCTCCGCGCATAAATTAAAATATGAAATATGGATGGCGTTTTTGTTCCTATTCGGGCCCTAATTCAATGAGGGCCGGAGCGCTTTTGTGGATTTTATCCGGTGAATTCCCAATTTAGAGCGGCCAGCGCGTACATATGTTATGAATTATGGGCGACGGTGTCCGGGGGGATTATTAAGTTCTTACCGAGTGCCAGGAACAAAAGGAAACTTAATAAATAATGGAGTGCGGAAATCGGTTTACGCGCGGATCCACAGCTTCCATACATATTTTTGCATACGTTCGCTGAAAATTAAGCGCCCTTCATGAATGAAATTGTTCCTCGATATCCACCGATCAATTTATTCATTCGCCTCACTTTGAATGAAAACCCCAATAATGAATAAGCGAATTATGTTAACAAACACAAAATCCTCATTTTATCATGTTAATAAAACAAATAGAACTTCCAGAAACTCTTAACTTCTAGTTTTACTAAAATGTGAAATGAAGATTATTTAGAGCATATCTGAAGCTTCGAACACCGAGAGCAAGACATAGGAACATTGTTTTTATGTAAATTGTTCCTGGAACTTGTTTCTGATTTTTTCTGAAAGTTTCTTCCGAGCATCAAGAAACTTCCAGAAACATTTAACTCTTAACTTTTACTTTTAACTAAAATGTGAAATGAAGATCATTTAGAGCATATCTAAAGCTACGTCCACACCGAAAGCAACACATAGGAACATTGTGTTTTTGTTGATTGTTCCTGGAACTTGTTTCTGAATGTCTCTGAAAGTTTCTTCTGAACATCAAGAAACGTCCAGAAACTTTTAACTCTTAAGTTTAAGTTTTAACTAAAATGTGAAATGAAGATTATTTAGAGCATATATAAGCTATAAGTTTGCGCTGATTGCTCCTGGAACTTGTTTCTGAATATTTCTGAAAGTCTTCTGGACATCAAGAAACTTCCAGAAATATTCCGAACCAAGTTCCAGGAACAGGCAACATAATCACAATGTTCCTGGGTGTTGCTTTTGGTGTGGACGTAGCTTAATGAAACATTCTTGGAGGAAGTGAAATGATAAAAGGATTTACAGAGTTTTCCGATTGCTTTTCACCATCTATTAGTTGTGTTTCACTTTATCTCAAATGCTTTTCCCTTTTGTCAACACTTATCAATATTGTATCAAATGTATTCCCATTTGTCAAATTGTTTTCCCTATTTATAGGGAAAGAAAATTTAGAGGTAAAAGCATTTGAGATAAAGTGAAACACAACTGATACATTGTGAAAGGCAATCGAAAAACTCTGTATAACGAAAATAGAAATAGTTATTCTATAACTAAATCATCACAACAATTTATTAAATTCGTCGCATATTGAAACTGTTTTCTGCCATGCGAAATTGACCTCGATCGATGCTTTCAACTAATTCGTGGCACAGAGGTCACTCACTGCATGGCAGATTTTTTTTATATTGTCCAGGGTATCGAACAGACGACTGTAGATTACTGGCCGGAGCCTTAACTCAGTTTGATAACTTGAAAAATAATTTCTCATAAACTTTGAATACAGTTTTAATCAAAGCATGAAATCAGGATTTTTTTTAGAGCATCAAGTGAAATATTTTTGATAAGGGCGGAAAGACCCCTTCTGGAGTCGATAGCCTTAATAAAGATCGTTATATACATTGTTGATGGAACTGATATGAAAAAGAACTTACAACGAGAAAAACAAACAGTAATTGAAATTATTTACTTCCTGTTAGCTTGTTATGTAGATCTATTTGCACGATTTCTATTTTTATGAATGCACTAAATATGCCCAATCTCTATGAATGAGATTTATGTACTTAAATACCGAAATATAAATGAATTAATAATGACATCCTCTATTTGTAGTACATTCGTCTTCTTATCATCACCTCATTTCTCCTACATAGATACATTTAAACGACTGCAGGGTTAAGGTCAGATAAAAATGTCGAGTTATAAATTAGGAGCATCAATCCAAATCGAAATGAACTATCAGATTTATGAGTGAACGTTCCAAATTTGATGGAGAACCGAGCGGGATGGAACAAAAAAAATGTTGTTAGATACCCACCCATAGTTGAAATTCTACTTGTAGAAGAAGGCAAGTAGGCACTGTTAAACTAGCATAAAACAGGCTAAACAATAGTAGAACAGGCCAACATATTTTGTTGATAGTTGCCCGAGTATAGCACATCTGTGTTATTGTTGTACTAGAAGAGAATTTAGTGACCAATAATTAACCCAAAATATTTTGTTGATAATTGTTAGAGTATAGCACATCTGTGTTATTGTTGTACTATCAGAGAATTTAGTGACCAATAATTAACCCAAAATATTTTGTTGATAGTTGCCAGAGTAAAGCATATCTGTATTATTGTTGTACTGGCAGAGAATTTAGTGACCAATAATTAACCCAAAATATTTTGTTGATAATTGTTAGAGTATAGCACATCTGTGTTATTGTTGTACTATCAGAGAATTTAGTGACCAATAATTAACCCAAAATATTTTGTTGATAGTTGCCAGAGTAAAGCATATCTGTATTATTGTTGTACTGGCAGAGAATTTAGTGACCAATAATTAACCCAAAATATTTTGTTGGAAGTTGCCAGAGAATAGCACATCTGTGTTATTGTTGTACTGGCAGAGAATATAGTGACCAATAATTAACCCAAAATATGTTGTTGGAAGTTGCCAGAGTATAGCACATCTGTGTTATTGTTGTACTGGCAGAGAATATAGTGCCCAATAATTAACCGAAAATATTTTGTTGGAAGTTGCCAGAGTATAGCCCATCTGTGTTATTGTTGTACTGGCAGAGAATTTAGTGTCCAATAATTAACGCAAGTCGAATGATTAGTACAGCAATCCATTGCGAAAAATAGGCAAAGTTGTGTCGTTTTTAGTGTTATTGCTGTGATTATTAGATTTTGTATTAATTTTAGTGGATGATCAACCAAATAGAAGTAGAAATTATCTTTGAATTTCCGTAAAGATTGTTATGTTAATTTTGTTAAAGTTATATTATGTTTTATGATATTCTGAATATAATATCAACATTTCAACTAATCAAATATTGTGTAATTGGTCAATGTTGTAGGCATCTAGTTCGTGATACATTTAATTTTGTGTTTATTTTGTGTTTTTATGTTTTGTTTAATCAAATATTGTGTTGTTTTTAGTTTTATTGCTGGGATTAATAGATTTTGCATTCAGGTTAAAAGATGATCAACAAAATAGAAGTAGAAGTAGAAATGATCTTTGAATTTCCGTAAAGATTGTTATTTTCATTTTGTTAAAGTTATTGAACCAAACAAATAAGTGTATTTTGCATTGAATGAAAAAATGAATGAAAATAACAGTATAAATTTTGTAGTTTTTTCAACATTTTACTTAAATTTTATAATTTTCTTAAACTTTTATTCGTATATGTTATAAAATGAACAAAATTTTATTATTATATTCAATGTTTTTGAGAATTAGGATAATAATTTCTGGATGACTCTTTCTGAATTTATCTCTGAGGCAATCAATGAAAATAACAGTATTAATTTTGTTGTTTTTTAACATTCTACTTGAATTTTATAATTTTCTAAAATTTGTATTGGCATTATTATTATTAATGCACATATTTGAACCAAACAAATAAGTGTATTTTGCATTGAATGAAAACATGAATGAAAATAACAGTATAAATTTTGTATTTTTTTCAACATTTTACTTAAATTTTATAATTTTCTTAAACTTTTATTTGTCTATGTTATAACATGAACCAAAATTTTATTATAATTTTCAATGTTTTTGAGAATTAGAATCATAATTTCTGGATGACTCTCTCAGAATTTATCTCTGCGGCAAACAATGAAAATAACAGTATTAATTTTGTTATTTTTTAATATTTTACTTACATTTTATAATTTGCTCAACATTTTTATTGGTATATGTTCTAAAATGAACAAAATTTTATTATTATCGACTTTTTTGGGAATTAGAATCATAATTTCAGGATTCAATTTTGGAGAAAATTCTCGCCGAATTTAAGAGAATTGAAGGATTGAAACTTACGTTAATATTTATAATATTAAAATTGTATAGTGTAATTGTAATTTCTAGATTATTAATTAAAACAAGAAATTATCTCATAATACAATTAGTTCAAATATGATTGACCTTAAAAAAAATGTCCAAACCTAATTATAGTTTTAAATTACTCCTTGTGTCTCCCAAAATAATAATTTAACAGAAAATATTTCACCGACGATTTTTGAAATAGTTATCTTACTTATTTTAATCTGTAATTATTTCAATTCATTTGAATGACATTTCAAGAACATTTCAACATACAAAGAACATTTTAATATCGATACCAAAACAAAATAAATGCATTAATAGTAACTAGTGACGAACTAGTAACGATAGTAATAATAGTAACTAGTAACTAAACTTTGACATTATTACTGAAATTTTGGCAGATATAATTGAAAATTTGACAGCAGAAATTGAAAGTCTAAGAAAATAATTGAAAATTTTAGAGTAATTTTAAACATCGAGACATTAACTATTGAAGTTTTTACAGAATAATTTAAATGTTTACAGAAAAAATGAAAAATTTAACTGTAATCATTAATATTTCAACAATAATCTTTGAAGTTATAAACACTGCGACATTAAGTATTGAAATTTTGACAGAATAATTTAAATATTTACAGAAATAATGAAATATAACTGTAATCATTAATATTTCTACAGTAATCTTAGAAGTTTGACTGAGTAATGGAAAAAATAAAATTAACACAATAATTCGAAATTAATTAGTATCAATTATGTTCTTTAGCTATCGATACTAAAACGTTCAACTGTCATTCAAATGAATTATAATAATTACACATTAAAATATGTAACTATTTAGAAAAATGTCGGTCAACAATTTTCCGCAACATATTTTTTGGAAGATAGAGGAAAAAAACCACGATAATTCGAAATTAATGAGTATCAATAATTTTCTTTAGCTATCAATATTAAAATGTTCTATTGTCACTCAAATGAATTCGAATAATTACAGATTAAAATATGTAACTATTTAAAAAAACGTAGGTCAAAAATTTTCCAGAAGATATTTTTTTGGATAAAAAGATAAAAGTAGTAATTTGAAACATAAAGTAGATTTGGACACTTTTTTTGTGCAGGTCGAATTTAGACCTGCAGGACATACCATGTGTGATAGCAATATACTGAAATATATTTTGTTTCTGCATGAAAGATTGTTGCTTAGCATTGTTTATGAGCTTGAATGTAATCTGATGTCAGTTGCTCGAATAAAAATCGCGAACAAACTAGCTGTTAAAGTTACCTATATGAATGTATCAACCTACTAAAAGACTAAATTTATTCTGAATTAATTGCCATCACATATGATATTTGGAAAGGCCATTCCACGATTTCAAAGAATAAAACTTAGGTTAACTTGTACTTAAAATGAGTTTTTATTTTGTTTTATGTAAGCCATCAATTGCTTAGATTTAAAAATTTTGGGTTTAAATTGGGTTAGGCGAGCTTACAAAAAACATAAATACATTTTCAAGTTCACGTAGAAACGTTGATCAATGGCTATATTACGTAGCTGATCTAATTTGGTTATTTATATGGTGTAATGTTACACATAAGACACACACCATTTGGTACGTGTCAACATCTGCGGCTCCTGCTAATTATTAAGCAGCACAGATTTTTTGCGTGGGCGCGTAATTGAAACTGCAAGAGTCCTTTCATCTAAATCCTGCGCACAACCAGATTCACGTGTTAACATGTGTGATGCGTGTAATTCAATCAAACGCCTGGAACATGTGTTCGTGCCATTAGCCTTAAATATGCAGTGTCGATTTTCAAGGCCTCCAAGCCGCTCAACAACAACAAAAAAAAAACGTGGCATGTCTACCAGAATTCCACAGAAGTACGGAGTAACAATATAAATTTTGTTTTTACATGAAAGTTTGTTGATTAACGTTTTTTATGAGCAACTGACATGAATCTAATCTAATAATAATAATAATGATAATAATAATAATAAAGTACAGAGTAATAATAAATAATGAAAGTATTTATTTATGATAAATTTTGTAGCAACATAAAAAAATATATCAGATTCTTTTCTTTTACTTGTGATATTTAGCTGCGATGAAGTGAAAGAAGACCTTCAAAAAATTGGAGCGCAAAACTGGAGAGCAATTATAAACTATAGGAAAAGATGGAGAGAGATTGTTGTTTAAGGCAAGGCTCATAACGAGTTGTACTGCCATAAGAACAAGAAGAAGAATAAGAAGAATGTGAAGAATAAGAAGGAGGAGGAGGAGGAGGAGAAGAAGAATTTAGCTGTTATTAGTGGTAAAAGAGTGTAGTTTTAAAATGTCTACTAAAGCGGAGAGAGATTGTTGTTTAAGCCAAGTCTCATAACGAGTTGTAGTGCCATAATAAGAAGAATAGGAAGAATTAAAAAAAATAAGTAGGAGAAGAAGAGGAAGAAGAAGAAGAAGAAGAAGAAGAATTTAGATGTGATTAGTGGCAAAAGAGTGTAGTTTTAGAATGGTAATGCTAGTAAAGCAAATACAATCTCTCCATAGATCCGTAGAACTCCGTGGATTTCAATTTTAACGTGTATGGGATTTAATTTTTTGGGTTATCACTAACAACTCATGTAAAAGGGCAGTTTTTGTACCATGCCATTTTCCAAATGATGAAGCTTAGGCATGGGACTATGATTACATCTGTTTCGTTTTCAATTACAAATTAATACAAACAAAATTAAATTTCGAAGAAAATTTCTAGAACTGGTATATATTTGTACATACTATTCAAGTCTGATTTTGCTCGTTTAGTGGTTAAATTTCGTCATTATTTTAAAACTAAGGATATTTTAGCTTCGACCGTTACATAACGTTGTGTGTCGTTCATTAGGATTGTACTACAGTTACTTATGGAAAAGTTATGTTCTATACTTCAGTTACATTCCCATTGTCTTCTATTAACGAGGTCTCTCCTTCAGTCTGCGTTGCTGGAGGTGGGTTTCGCAATCAATTATCCGCGTTTTAAGCTCAGAACTTCGTACGTTTGAGCAGGTGAATTCGAACAAAGCCTATTTACCTCACACATTGCGCAAAAGTGTGTTCGTTATGTCGCGAAACGAGTGGCAAACTTAATGAAGACGGAAACAGCCGCCAAGTTCGCTGGATTCGCTAATTTCTATCCGCATGGGCGCTGATCGGCCTACGATGCGATTTTCTGCTGTGCAAAAACTGGTCTTGCCATAACCGCCTGCAAATGGAATACCACGTAATTAATGCGTTGCATTTAAATAGATCGTCGTTTAGAGGTTTCCGCCGGTGACCATTGTTCGGCTCCTTACACTTCTGTGTCACGTAAAGTTTCCAGCAGGAAAACAAGATAATTCTCGTCCGCTCCGGGTGCGGCATATGTTTGGAATACATCTAGGGTGTGAGGGGGGCATGTTCACCTGGTGAATATAAACTCGGCCATACATCACGCACTTGGTCAACGAACCGTGGTAGAAAACGCTTCGGAAATAGAATATTCCAGCGATAACATTACCTGCGACTTATCTCGACTTCCATTGCGGTTCAACGGCCAAGAACGGCGTTAAGACCGTCCGCGCACAATCTGGCAATTAATCTCTTAGTAATATGCATTCCTCTTGGGCTGTAATTAAGACAATTAAGTTGCTTTATAAACCCACGACACGCCCGAAACGCAAAGCAACGCAAGATGCAATCATTAATTCCGTTACAGTGGCGATTAAAAACGCTCCCAAATGCGCCGACTGAATCACAAACACTGACAACGACACTCATTCTCAGGTTATTAATAAACCACTCGAACAATACCAGAAATTGATTAGGCTAGTGGCTTTCCCAACAATGACCCGAACGCGTCCCAGTTTTCTGCTCCTCGTCAACACACGACACTCCCATTTCCCAATTCCACACAATCTAAACAACCCAAAGATTAATTGCAGACAAGAGGACCTCATGCATATTTACACAACCATACATTACTCGCATGAATCGGCTTATGGTTAAAATCAAGCGCCACTCACGTCTTAATTGCATCAAAGAAGCTTGCGAATGGGCGCGCTTCGATTCAATTAATTTCGCAACAATCACGATTAGCAACGCCTATTAATTTATGGTTTTAATTAGGAAAAGTAAGGACGTGCTGCTCTTGCGGCCTTCGCGGGCGAAAAAAAGTAGAAATTGCATGTGTTATTAGAGAAATCGTGCTCCGAGCTATCCTGGAAGTCGTGAGCAATGCCAAATCCGGCTAAAAATCACCGCAAGTTATGCGCAATTTTATCCATTCGCGGATATAAATAAGCGATTGGAAAATAATTATGTTGTTCAGTCTATAAATAAATTGACGGTTTGTTTCTTTGATAGATTTTTATTTTATCAACGAAAGAATATTGAATTGATCTGATTTATCAAATTTTGACTGCAGTTAGAAAATTTGATTCTAAATGTTAACTCGTCAGAATAAATTACGATTTTACCTAAAAATTCACAAATTTGGGCTACAAATGTTAAATTTTGACAACTCTCAAACCTGATTTAATTCTCAGCGCAGACATCACATTTTATGCAAAATTACAACAGAACTAGGCAAAACTAGTTTTTCCCAAAGAACTAGCGCGAAATTTAATTGACAATTAGAACTTTAGAACATCCGAAAATTTTAAGAATTTGTATGGTATTCACAAATTTGAACGATAAATGTAAAAAATTTACAGCGATTCATAAATTTTATCAATTGATATGTGCTCAATATTTTCCATGTTTGGTCAGAATTTTCAATATTTGATCTGAATTTGCCATATTTAGTCTGAAATTGCCATATTTAGTCTGAATTTGCCATATTTGATATGAATATGCCATATTTGGTCTGAATTTGACATATTTGGGCTGTGGTTGTTTCTAAAACGTTCAAATTCCACATTAGTGATCAAATTTGACAAGAAATTTTTCAATTTTAACAACTTACTAGTTTTGCTCTGTAATTTTTCCATTTTAACAATTATTGATAACGGTTTTAAATTCATATATTGTAAAAAAAGGTAAAATCTGGTAGAAATTTGTTACAACTACAATTACAACTGAAATTTTATGAATTCAGATTCCAAGACAATTTATATAGAAATTCATATATTGCAAGAAAAAACTGATATAATTTTATTATTTCAGAATCCATGACAAGTTATAGATTCATCAATTTATAGAAAATCATATGTTGTAGAAAAAACTGGTATAATTTGCTCCAAAATTGTGCATTAGAACAGAAATATATGAAAACTTATCAGATTCCAAGACAATTTATAGAATTTAACAGCAATCGGCAATTTGCAAATAGTTTTTAAATTTTTGACTGATATTCCTAAATTTTAATAAACATGTGAAATGTTGTTGCCAGGTTTAAAATTCCATCTGCAATTTTAACAGAAACTTTTAAATTCCATTATCCTTTGTCGCAGTTCAATGGCAACAATGATAATTATAAAATTTAATCTGAACTGTCAAATTCTGACTGCAGTTATTAAATTTGATTCAAAATTTTAACATAACTCGTCAGAATGAATTACGATTTTACCTTAAATTAGCAAATTTTGGCTACAAATGTTATATTTTGAAAACTCTTAAACCTGAATTAATTCTAAGCGCAGATATAATATTTCATCTAAAATTACAACAGAACTAGCCAAAAGTAAAGTTTTTTAGGACATTTTCATTTTATATTTTGCAGACTAGCGCGAAATTTAATTGACAATTAGAACTTTAGAAAATTTTAAGTTTTTATGTGGTACTCACAAATTTGGACGATAAAAGTAAAACAATTACAGCGACTTATAAATTTTACCAATTGAAATTAAATCAATATTTTCCATATTTGGTCTGAATTTTCCATATTTGATCTGAATTTCCCATAGTTAATCTGAATTTGCCATATTTGGGATGTGGTTGTTTCTAAAAGACTCAAATTCCACATTAGTGCTCAAATTTGAAAAGCAATTTTTAAATGTTAACAACTTTTACACAAATTCACAAATTTGGACGACAAATGTAAAAAAAAATACAGCGACTCATAAATTTTATCAACTCAAATTTGATCAATGTTTTCCTAATTTCGTCTGAATTTGCCATATTTGGGCTGTAGTTGTTTCGAAAACACTCAAGTTCCACATTAGTAATGAAATTTGAAAAGTAATATTCCAACAACTTACTAGTTTTCACCTGTAAATTTCCAATTTAACAATAAATGATAACTATTGAAACTATTTGAAATGATAACTATAAAAATCGAATTGGAACTGAATTTTTTTGAAAATTTATCAGATTCCAACACAATTTATAGATCTTAACAGAAATTTGTAAATTGCTTTTAAATTTTCAGATTCCAAGACAATTTGTAGGTTTGAACTGCAATTAGCGAATTGCTTGTAAATTTTTGATTAAATATTTCTAGTGAAATTTTGTTGGCAGGTGGTAAATTCTATCGAAAATTTTAACAGAAACTCTCAAATTCCATTATCCTTTATCACAGTTCAATGGCAACAATGATACGTACCAAGTTTAATCTGAATTATCAAATTTTGACTGCAGTTATCAAATTTGAACCTAAATGTTAACATAACTCATCGAATGCAAAGAAAATTTGATGATTTTACCTGAAATTCATAAATTTGGACGAAAATTGTTAAGTTTTGAATTATTTTAAGCACGGCAGGATTTAGGTATAGCGAGGCTACAACATTTTTTGAGCCCCCTCACCCAAAAAGGTTTAATTCTAAAAAATCTAAAATCAATTAATATTGATTAATCTATTATTTAGTTATTTTTATACTTACTAGTATATTGTTTAATTACAGACTTTTATATATTGATCTTCAACATTAATTTTTTGTCCTTACTAGTTTCAGAGATACAAATTTATTAATTTGTGTTGGTTAAGTTTTAGTTTATTGATTAAGATTAAGCAATGGAAACTTGATGATTATACCTGAAATTCATAAATTAGGGTGAAAATGTGAAATTTTGAATTATTTTAAGCAGGGCCGGATTAAAGTATTGCGAGGCCCCTAAGTACAAATTTTTTTAAGCCCCCTCACCCAAAAAAAATTAATTCTAAAAAATCTAAACTCAACGAATATTTATTAATCTATTATTTCGTTATTTTTTGTACCTACTGGTATATTGTTTAATAATTAAAGACTCTTATATACTGATCTTTATAATTTATTTTTATTCTTATTAGTTTCGGCTTTTATGCCATCATCAGAGGTGCAAGTTTATATTGATTAAATTTGTATGTACAGATATATGTTGTTAAGGGGAATAACGATTACGTATTCGATGCATGAAATTTGATTTGATTAAGGTTAATTGCAAATTGAGAGTCTGTTAAAATTCTTCATAATCATTATTTTAACTCACCATAAAGGCAACCGGTTGTTCATTGAAACTTAGTAGACTTACCTAAAACAAAGAAATACAATAAGTATTACAAATACATAATATAATCGAACGTTAACAATAACATTTATATGGTATACAAATATGAATTATCGTCGGCTAGAATTAGAATGCTATGACTATGAATATCATAATCGTTAATAATCTTTCACTTTATAGCAGTGACACGAATCCATGTGATTACTTAAAAAACTTTAAGAAGTTTTTTAGAATATGACTATTTGTTGCGAAATCGAAGTACTCTACAATTGAATTCTATCTTTGATATCTTCTGTATTGTTAGATTTGGTTTTAAAAACAACGCTTTTCAATTGTCCCCAAACAGTATCCCAAGCGGGAAATGTAGTCTTGTTGAACGTTGTTTATGGCTGTCTTTCAAAATTGTTTCAATTTCTATTGAATTATATATTTAATATCTTCTATAAAATTAGATTAGTTTTTAAAAACAACGCTTTTCAATTTTCCCCAAACAGTATCCCAAGTTGGAAATGTACTCTTGTTGAACTTTGTTTGTCTTTCTTTCAAAATTGTTTCAATTTCTATTGAATTCTATTTTTGATATCTTCTGTATTGTTACATTTGGTTTTAAAAACAATGCTTTTCAAATTGTCCCCAAAGAAAAAAAAGTTTGATTAATATCCGAAGACCTTGGTGGCAACTCAATAAGCAAATGGTGGCCAATCCACCTATTTGGTTTTCCCAAATGGGTGGATAATAATTTTGGGTTATTCTATGTCAAGTGGTCTAGAGCTCCCCGCGTGACCATTTCGTATTTGGCTGAAATTTTGTGTGGTGGACTCCGTATGTACCGTACGTGTATAATTTTAGGTTCGGCGGCGGAAAATTCATGGTGCTAAGCTCTTTGTTTGGCGCCATACTGGAAGCTGGCGTACAATAGCAAGATTTCGGCAACTTTGAGTCTCAATATCTCATTCACAAGTTTTTCAGAATGCACGAAATTTTGCCAACTTATACAACTTTATGTATTCAATAAATTAAATGTTTTATGCATTGCCAAAAAGTGTTAAGTGCTTCAAAGTTGGCCAAAACTTTCACTTTTGTAAACTAAAATCGACTTGTCAGAGAATTTGTCCAATTCATTTCCGAAATAATGATTGTATTCCCGACTTTTTGACACTCTGCATACTGCTTAAAATCCTGTCTAATTATAGTGGTTGTTTTTTCGTTCCAAGTTTAGCATGAATTTTGTAAGTAAATCTTCTGTTGGTCGTAAGTGGAGTTTTGGTGGCTTTGGAAAGTAAATCTTCTGTTGGTCGTAAGTGGAGTTCTGGTGGCTTTGGAAGCTGGTTACACTCTGTAGCGCCATTTATACAGGGTGATTGTGCCAGTCAACTTGAGATTAACTGTAAACAGCGTGGATCATTAAAAACGAATTAAACCGCTCCTCGTGCGTTTTTCGTTACAGCGGCTTCAGTGTGCGTGAAGTGCGGACTCCGAGGTTGATTGATGCGGTACTTGAATCGCTCGATCGGGTTATATTCATACGCGATGCAGAAACCGGTCTCCCCTTTGAATGTCGTTTTCGTGGCGATTAAGCGATATCGACTCTGAGGAAATTATGAAACGCCGGCAACAACCCGGGAATTTGTCTTGGAGCGCGCGGCGATAAATCAAAAGGAGCGCGTGTTCCCATGGCATGGTGGATGGAGGCAGAAGGAGCGATCAATTCGAGAGCGGCCCGGGACGAACGATTTTTTTCGTGCGCCTTTCGGGCTCCAGATGTACGGGGAGATATTTATCACTGACGCAGATAGCATCGGGAATCGTGGAGGAATTAAGCGGAATGCCCAGATGAATGGAGGGCGACCGTTCGCAGGCCTCTAGAGGTAAATGCACAGGAAGTGCTCTTGCGCGCGGAGAAAAGAGAGGCCTGGATTTACGGAGAGGAATGCACTCGTACCTCACGGCGGGTTATCGGCCCAATCTCTACACGAAGATGCAAACAAAGAGACAAGTCTCTAAAACACACACACACATCCACACACGTCGTGACCGTTGAAATCGCGCTTAGAGACGCGGATCGGTTTTATTTTCTAAATCCCTCTGGTGAGATTTCTAATTGGCGACCGCGAGAGCGACGTAAAAAATGCAGTTACTCCACATTCGTCGCGACACAGCATCCGGTTTTTCAATTATTCCGCGACGGCGAGTAGAACCAGGGGCAAGACCAAATGCCCCGATAAGGGCCCTCGTAAAGTATCCGCTGGAAATTATATGGCATCCGCATTTTCGATGACACCGCCGTATTCCAGGCCAATTTAAATAAAACGCTGACGCAGCCATCCGCCCCCGCAAACACGCGAGCAATATACCTGTGGCCCTCAAAGAAATCCTTCAATTCAATGGCCGGATCACAATGACGACCACTGCAATATTAAAACGGAACCAAGTGAATGGGACCCGAATAGCCAGAACATGATACACACAGATTCTCGATTACATCGCATATTTTGGTACAGCTACACCGCAGATACGGCGATACAATCATCGACGCAACGCCAGTTTGATAAATTACAGGCTGCCGACATAAATGTACTCTAATGAGATGCAAAAATCACAAACTTCCAACAACGAATTGTCCTATAACGCAAATGCACTCTTTAATTATTAATTTGCATCGAATTGCAATCAGACCAAAACATAAAGTTATGTTTGAAAATATTTAATTTATTCAATAATTTAGTATCATAAATTCAGAACTAATCAGGAAAGAAGACAACAACCAAACAAAGAAGATTATTGACGTATTCAGTGTTCTAGTTATCTTCAATGTTATCTAGCACTGAATAAATAAATTATCTAATTGTATATCTTAAAACTTCCACATATTTTCAAAATTAGGAACATGGCAATTTTGATTTTTGTTTTGATTCGATTTTCACTGCTGTTGCTTAATATTCAACAGATTTTACCAGCTGCAGTTATAAATTTGGCTTATTTTGTAGCTTTTCAGCTAATAAATATTCTTTATTATTATTATTATTTTAACTGTTTCAGCAAAACAATGAGATATTTGGACTTCCATTTTTTTTTAAATTCACTCAATGCATTTCAAAATGTAACAGATTTCACACTTTTACATTTGGACCTGATAAAAATTACTGATTGTGATAAACTCGGGTAGTTGCAGGTGAAAATTTTACAGATTTTGCTACATTCTGTTCAAAATTGGACCAAGTATTCATCAGATTTTATAAATTGATGTTAAAAAAGAGACACACTAAGATAATGTAAGGCCAATATTGACAGTTGCAATAGAAAACTTGACAAGTGTATTTAAAATTTTGCCTGATTTGGAAAAAAAAACTTCCAACAGGTATTCATGTGCATTTCAGTGCATTTAAAATTTTGCTTGATTTGGAAAATAAACTTCCACAGATATTCAAAATTAGGAACATGCCAATTTTGATAGTTGATTCGATTTTCACGGCTGTTGCTTAGTATCCACCAGTTTTTACCAGTTATAAATGTGTCTTGTTGTAACTGTTTCAGCGAAAAAAATGACGGACTTGGACATTTGCAAAAAAAAATTTAACTGTTTCAGCAAAAAAATCGAGATATCTGGACCTTTCCAATTAAAATTTTTACATTCACTCAATGCATTTCAAAATGTAACTGATTTCACATTTTCACATTTGGACCTAATAAAAATTACTGATTGTGACAAACTCGGGTAGTTGCAGGTGAAAATTTTACAGATTTTGCTACATTCTGTTCAAAATTGGGCCAAGTATTCATCAGATTTTATAAATTGATGTTAAAAAAGAGACACACTAAGATAACGTGAGGCCAAAATTGACAGATGCAATAGAAATCTTGACAAGTGCATTTAAAATTTGGCCTGATTTGAAAGAGAAAAAAATCGTGTGATTGCACAAATAAATGATTTATGTTTTAATTATACAGCTGAAGTAAAAAGATGTACATATTTAATCAGCAGCATATAAAAATTAGGCAAATTTAGACAGTTTCAATAATAAAATACAAATTTAAAAAGTTATATTGCTTAATTTGACAAATTTTGACAGTTGCAGTTTATAATTTGACACAGTGGATAATTGGATTTGGAAATTTTACAAATTCGGATAGTTTATAGTTGATTCGATTTTCACTGCTATACATATTTGATCAGAACCATATAAAAATTGCTTAGTATTCAATAGATTTTACCAGTTGCAGTTATAAATTTGGCTTATTGTAACTGTTTCAGCGAAAAATTTGACGGACTTGGATATTTTAAATTAGAAAATATAAAAATAGTTGAATAGTCATAGATAGTCATAGTTAAAAAAGGTTTTTAACTGTTTCAGTAAAAAAAGATATTCGGGCCTTTCCAATTAATTTTTTTTAAATTCACTCAATGCATTTCAAAATGTAACAGATTTCACATTTTCACATTTAGACCTGATAAAAATTACTGATTCTGACAAACTCGGATAGTTGCAGTTGAAAATTTTACAGATTTTGCTACATTCTGTTCAAAATTGGGCCAAGTATTCGTCAGATTTTATAAATTGCTGTTATAAAAGACGCACTAAGATAATGTGAGGCTAAAATTGACAGCTGCAATAGAAAACTTGACAAGTGCATTTAAAATGTTGCCTGTTTTGAACAAAAAAACTTAGAACAAGTATTCAAGTGCATTTCAGTGCAATTAAAATTTTGCCTGATTTGGAAAAAAAACTTCCACAGATATTCAAAATTAGGAACATGACAATTTTGATAGTTGATTCGATTTTCACTGCTGTTGCTTCGTATTCATCAGATTTTATCAGTTGCAGTTATAGAGTTGTCCTGTTTTAACTGTTTAAGCGAAAAATTTGACGGACTTGGACATTTGCAAAAAAAAATCAACTGTTTCAGTAAAAAAATGAGATATTTGGACATTTCCAATTAAAAATTTTAAATTCACTCAGTGCATTTCAAAATGTAACAGATTTCACACTTTCGCATTTGGAGCTGATAAAAATTACTGATTTTGACAAACTCGGGTAGTTAGAGTTGAAAATGTTACAGATTTTGCTACATTCTGTTCAAAATTTCGCCAAGTATTCGTCAGATTTTATAAATTGCTGTTAAAAAAGAAACACACTAAGATAATGTGAGGCTAAAATTGACAGTTGCTATAGAAAACTTGATAAGTGCATTTAAATTTTTTCAAAAAAAATCATCTGGTTGCGCAAAAACAAATGATTGAATTTTATGTTTAAATTTTACAGCTGGAGTAAAAAGGTGTACATATTTGATCAGCAGCATATACAATTTTGGCACATTTAGACAGTTTCAATAATAAAATACAAATTAAAAAAGTTATATTGCTTAATATGATAAATTTTGATAGTTGCAGTTTAAAATTGAGTGGATAGTTGGAATTGGAAATTGTACAAATTCAGATAGCTTATAGTTGATTCGATTTTCACTGCTGTTGCTTAGTATTCAATAGATTTTACCAGTTGCAGTTATAAATTTGGCTTATTTTAACTGTTTCAGCGAAAAATTTGATGGTCTTGGACATTTGCAATTAGAAAATTTAAAAATAGTTTAAGAGTCATAGTTAAAATATAATATTTTTCCTTTCTAATTAAATTTTTTTAAATTCACTCAATGCATTTTAAAATGTAACAGATTTCACATTTTCACATTTGGACCTGATAAAAATTACTGATTTTGACAAATTCGGGTAGTTGCAGGTGAAAATTTTACAGATTTTGCTACATTCTGTTAAAAATAGGGCCAAGTATTCGTCAGATTTTATAAATTGATTTTAAAAAAAGAGACACACTAAGATAATGTGAGGCTAAAATTGACAGTTGCTATAGAAAACTTGACAAGTGCATTTAAAATGTTGCCTGATTTGAAAAAAAAAGCTTCCAACAGGTATTTAAGTGCATTTAAAATTTTGCCTGAATTGGAAATAAACTTCCACAGATATTCAAAATTAGGAACATGACAATTTTGATAGTTGATTCGATTTTCACTGCTTTTTCTTAGTATTTAACAGATTTTACCATTTGCAGTTATAAAGTTGTCTTGTTTTAACTGTTTCAGCGAAAAATTTGACGGACTTGGACATTTTCAAAACAATTGTTTAACTGTTTCAGCAAAAAATTGAGATATTTGGACCTTTCCAATTTTTTTTTTTAAATTCACACAATGCATTTCCAAATATAACAGATTTCACATTTTCACATTTGGACCTGATAAAAGTTACTGATTTTGTCAAACTCGGGTAGTTGCAGGTGAAAATTTTACAGATTTTGCTACACCCTGTTCAAAATTGGGCCAAGTATTCGTCATATTTCATAAATTGCTGTTAAAAAAGAGGCACACTATGATAATGTGAGGCCAAAATTGACAGTTGCAATAGAAAACTTGACAAGGGCATATAAAATTTAGCCTGATTTGAAAAAAAAATGTGTGATTGCACAAATAAATGATTTATGTTTTAATTTTACAGCTGGAGTAAAATGCTGTACATATTTGATCAGCAGCATGTAAAAATATGGCAAATTTAAACAGTTTCAATAATAAAATACAAATTTAAAAAGTTATATTGCTGAATTTGACAAATTTTGACAGTTGCAGTTTATAATTTGACACAGTGGATAATTGGATTTAGAAATTTTACAAATTCAGATAGCTAATAGTTGATTCGATTTTCACTGCTATACATATTTGATCAGCAGCATATAAAAATTGCTTAGTATTCAATAGATTTTACCAGTTGCAGTTATAAATTTAGCTTATTTTAACTGTTATAGCGAAAAATTTGACGGACTTGGACATTTGCAATTAGAAAATTTAAAAATAGTTGAATAGTCATAGTTGAAAAAAGTTCTTTAACTGTTTCAGTAAAAAAAAGAGCTGTTCGGGCCTTTCTAATTTTTTGTTTTAAATTCACTCAATGCATTTCAAAATGTAACAGATTTCACATTTTCACATTTGGACCTGATAAAAATTACTGATTGTGACAAACTCGGGTAGTTGCAGGTGAAAATTTTACAGATTTTGCTACATTCTGTTCAAAATTGGGCCAAGTATTCATCAGATTTTATAAATTGATGTTAAAAAAGAGACACACTAAGATAATGTGAGGCCAATATTGACAGTTGCAATAGAAAACTTGACAAATGCATTTAAAATATTTGAAAAAAATCATGTGATTGCACAAACAAATGATTCAATTTATTGTTTTAATTTTACAGCTGGAGTAAAAGGCTATACATATTTGACCAGCAGCATATAAAAATTTGGCAAATTTAGACAGTTTCAATAATAAAATACAAATTAAAAAGTTATATTGCTTAATTTTACAAATTTTGACAGTTGCAGTTTAAAATTTGACAGATTGGATAGTTGGATTTGGAAATTTTACAAATTCGGATAGCTTCAATTAAAAATGTAACAAATTGGAAGTGAAGTTTGAAAATTTACCAGATTTTGACAATTGCAGTTGAAAATAGTTAAGACCACAAATGCTTTGAGATCAGGTTTTTTGCACATCTGGTGCCAAAAACTTTATATTTGAAGAAAAAATACCAGGTTTTGACAATCGGAGATGAAAATGCTTAAGATTTTCACAGCTGTTGCCTAAAACTTTACATTTGAAGAAAGTATGGAAGTTTATTAGAAATTGAATATATGACGGTTATGCTTGCAGCTGTAACACGTCTGATTTTTACTGCTACATCTGACTTTACCTGGAGTGTACAGAGGGCAAAGGCAGACGTCACACAGAAATACATACAAAACAGACATACAGCATTTCTAAAATACGTTTTTGAATAGTAACTTCGACAGGTTTCGCATTTAGAAACGTAACAATTTTGATAGTTACAATTGAAATGTAATCCAAATTTCACTACTGCAGCTTAGTATTTTGCCAACTGCAGTCAAATATTTGGATGAAATGAGCTGTTTTAAGTTTAAAATCCAACAAAAGCATTCAATGTTACATCTGAAGATTCGATATTCCGAAATTGATTAGCTCTACTCTGTTCCATTTTTATTTTAAACTAAGAAGGGTTTCATTTTATAGTTCTGTACATGAACATCAACAAAAATGATCTGACAGGGAAAAAAATATTAAATGTCAGATTTCTAACAACGTTGCCTAATTCATATATTAAAATAATTAAATTATTGCTTCAATCATTCAATCGTTAATTAATTAGATTTATGCTTTAAGTAAACCAATCATCAACTATATTTTATATTATTATTTGACCGATTTGCTTTTGTAAAATAAAAATAACAAATAAATTCTGTACTCAATACATACTTAATTTGATGGCAACATTGCCCACTGTCATAAAATATAACCTCTTTGTTCTTAAATATAACCTTTTTGTTTCAAGTCTAGTGACTTTTTACATTGGACAATAATACTGTCATCTTCACACTACTATAAAAGCTTCTAGAATCTGGGTGAAAAACTTTACATATACAACACCGTACTCTAATCACTGTTTGCAATAACTGATAAACCGTGCCCTATTTACGCCCAGGCATTTTATTTTTTCTCGCCACTCAAGCAATCAATATCCCCGAGCTGTTGTGCGTCTTGCACGTGAGTAAATCTGTAAACGATTGCCGCGTAATCACCGATACGGGAGCCTTATCAGCTCAATGACCCCGGCTCACTTACTTTGCTTACTTATTACTCCTGCGAGGGAGTCCGAAACTTCCCACATTTATAATTTAATTCCGGGCTGAATGTGCTTTTTTCGCCCTAAATAAGTTACGAATTTCGTGAGGGCGGCGTGAGGATGATAAATTCGTGCAGTGGGAGTTGAGGGGGATGTTTACGCACAGGTACCGTGCGAACGGGGGGCCCGGGGCGCCGGCGGGGCATACACCTGAGATGATTTGTTGCCGACAAAGGCTTAATTAATTTCGCGAGTTTTTTTTTCTCCCTGTAACTGTAAATCGTGCCAAAGAGAAGCGCGATGGTTCCGGCGCTTGCTAACACGGGGAAGAAAATTTTCAGCGGTGTACGTTTCACCAGTTTGCAAGGATTTTGCTGCTACAAACATCACTTTTGAAGACCGAAGTGATAAGTTACCACATTTCAAACCAATAAATCATATATCAATAAACAACATAATAAGTATACAAAAAAAGTCAGATTATTTTGTGCAATTTCAATATTGAGCTGGACGAGAATAGAATCCGCAACTATTGATAAGTCTGAGCCTTAACTCGCAGGTGATTTTTTTACGTAAAAGTATAAATAACTGTATTGTTTTGTATTATACCGTATTAACAAATAAAATTATACACAGCTGGTAACCATTCACTAAACTTGAACATTTTAACCTTCGCCTATCATTAAGTTTAAAATGAGAAACACGGTAAATATAGCAAAATTTGCAGCTGGTGACTCATGTAACGTGTTTGTGCAAATAACATCGGTGTGAGTGAAGGTTATGATTTTAAAACGAAGCATGTGTGGGAACAATATTTTGAATACGTATGAATTTAATGTTCTTTTGGTATAATAATCACGTCCGTGTTGCGCACTTTAGGCTCCGACGGTTAATTTTTAATAGCAGGTTCAATTGTCAAAATTCTGACTACACCAGATTTAAGCAAAACATATACTGCAAAATTTCGGTAATCGCTGAACTATAATGGCAGAGATATTTTCAATTTTATTTTTCGATTCGACAGCTTCCTATGACCGGTGCAAAAATTCTTACTGAATGTAATTAGAGCCCCAATTGTTCTGCACCATACTGAAAAGTATGTATGTTCAAATTTAATTTTTTATAATCATCAAAGATTTACACTTTCATGGAGGTACATATTGGGGTGGATTATCTTATAGAGCAACGTGATCATTTCTAGATCATTTGTACATTTAAGAATATCATAAACCCATAAAAACTAAAAAATCGACTTTTTTTTAAATACGTACGAATTTTAGTTCAGTTAGTTTTGTGGAATTTTAATGTATACAATTATTATTTTTGTGCAATTTTTACTAGCACTCATGGGAACGAGTTGAATGCGAAAATACAGATATATTTGCACAAAGCGAGTGCCACTGAAGGCCTGAAAATATTATTACTACTAACATTAACGACGCGTCCTGCGGAAGTTTACGTTATGAAATGCGCTATTTTCAGCGTAGCAAGGCGACGTTTTCAGGAATATTTGCTTCCAATTTACTGCACCTAACAAATAATATTTTCGTAATTCCATGCACAATATTTATCTTCTAAAACATTATGAACCTTCGTAGATGCCACTTAGGAAATCCAAAGCTACCATTAATCAATAGTCATAGGTTCGATTCTCATCCAGAGTGAAATTGTGAGTGAAAAATTGAAATTCTCAACTTTACATAACTACCAATATTTTAAAATTATTTTTAAAATTATATTTAAAATAAAATTTACAATTAACATCCTTTTTAAAAAAGGATGTAATAAATAAATTATAATATTTATTACATCCCGTGTCAAATTCCAATACTTTAGTTCAACAGTTTCAGTCCGGGAAAAGGCAAAAAACTGCTTAGTCCGGTAAAGTGTTGCTAACAATTGCAAAACAGCCGGTGCTAATCATGTTCCGAAAATGTAACAAGATTGTTTCTTTAAAACTAAATATGACACAGGATGAAGTAAAATACATTCGCCCGTGACTCCTTTTACAGTACACGTTTGAGTTTCGGGTCTCGTCTTTAAACTTTTCACTCTTACTGTAAAATATCAGTTAACGGACTTATAACGATAATTACTATTGATAAGTTCCATTATTTTTCAATTAGTTTCCTGACACGTGCCTTGAAAAAAATAATGGTTGTAGATTACAGTATAATGATTGATATTAAAAAAAAAATACGTAACTATATTATTAAGGTATCCAGAAAAGTACAAAAGTATACCTTGGCCACAAAACGATATACAAAACTTTACAAGTACGCAACAAACATATAAAAACAATAGCGTATAATTAAATATTTTTTTTAATTTAATTTTAAGAAATGCATCAAGTAATATTTTTTGCGATTTTGCTATTTATATTTCATACATACATAATCCAACCCTCTTTTATTCTATGGATGTCGAGGTTATATATTTCATATCTTCAATATTAACAACGGTGACACCCAAGTTAATCCAGTCCCGACTATATTGAACTCGAATTAACAATCGCATAAAGTTGCACAATTCTTGAAACAAATTGATTGCTTTTACTCGCTCGGTTAATTGAAGCGCATTTCGTGGTCGCGGAATTGGCTTGGTGGTCGGAATTCAATTAATAACTGTAATATGCGTGCAATTCGACGATTACCTCACTCATAATGCTGCGGCCTCTAGTATTTTTGAATGCAAAGCGAAATTTAAATTGCCAGCAACGAGCCGCATAATTCGCTCGTACAGTTTTAGGAGAAAGCAAGCAGCTTGCAATTGCATAAGAGACAACAGAATTAAAAAAAAAATGTTCAGAAGAATATGAAATAAAGACGAAAATAGCGGAGAAGTAATAATAATAAGATCAGTTTGCTTCCTGTAAATACTATTACCGAGTGATCATTGAAATTTCAGCTCTAGTTATCCAACTGGTCCAGCTTTCAATTGCACAAAAGACGAAGCAGAACTAAATACATAAAAATGTTCAGAGGAATATGAAATAAAAACGAAAATAGCGGAGAAGTAATAATAATAAGATCAGTTTGTTTCCTGTAAATACTATTACCGAGTGATCATTGAAATTTCAGCTCTAGTTATCCAACTTGTACAGCTTGCAATTGCACCAGAGACGAAGCAGAATTAAATACATAAAAATGTTCAGAAGAATATGAAATAAAGACGAAAATATCGGAGAAGTAATAATAATAAGATCAGTTTGCTTCCTGTAAATACTATTACCGAGTGATCATTGAAATTTCAGTTCTAGTTATCCAACTTGTCCAGCTTGCAATTGCACAAAAGACCAAACAGAACTAAATACATAAAAATGTTCAGAGGCATATGAAATAAAGACGAAAATAGCGGAGAAGTGGTAATAATAAGATCAGTTTGCTTCCCTTAAATGATATTACCGAGTGATCATTTAAATTTCAGCTCTAGTTATCCATGCAAATTTTCGCAGCCAATACGAAAGGCGAGATTGGTGATGTCGCCTTTCTTATTGGCTGCGAAAATTTCCATGGATAACTAGAACTGAAATTTAAATGATCGCTCGGTATTTTCAATTTATATCGCATGAGCATTTTCAATCCGGAACATAAGGAGATGAAATTTAAATTATCACTCGGTATTTGAGCTCGTGAGCATTTTCAATAAGGAGATGAAATTTAAATTATCACTCGATATTTGAGCTCGTGAGCATTTTCAATCCGGAACCTAAAATAATACACTGTGAAATGGGTTGCTTATCTCTGAAAATTATTGACCATCAGCCAGAAAGGGTGAGGCATTGCAATTGTAAATTTCTTACGCAACCCAAGTTAATCCAGTCCCGACTATACTAAACTAGAATTAACAATCGCATAAAGTTGCACAATACTTGAAACAAATTGATTGCAATTGTGCTGTTTTGTGGTAAAAATTGTGAAGAAAATGCGCAAAAATTTAGTCGAAAACTATCATTACTCACTAAACTATCAAACTCATCATTAAGGCATTTTATTAATTACCCTGGAGATTGGTGATATCGCCTTTCTTATTGGCTGCGAAAACTTTCGTGGATAACTGGAGCTGAAATTTAAATGATCACTCGGTATTTTCAATATATACCGCGTGAGCATTTTCAATCCGGAACTTAAGGAGCTCGGAACACAAGGAGCTAAAATTTAAATTATCACTCGATATTTTCAATTTATACTGCGCGAGCATTTTCAATCTGCAACATAAAACATTCAACTTTGTTAAATGGGTTGCTTATCTCTGAATATCGTTGACCATCAGCCAGAGGGTGTGAGGCATTGCAATTGTAAATTTATTACGCGACCGAAGTTAATCCAGTCTCTACTATATTGAACTCGAATTAACAATCGCTTAAAATCGCTAAAACTCCTGAGACGAATTGATTGCATTTGTACTGTTACAATTGTCACAGTGCTGTTGCAATTGTCACAGTGCTGTTGCAATTGTCGTAGTGCTGTTGCAATTGTCGCAGTGCTGTTGCAATTGTCTCACTGCTGTTGCAATGTTATCGCTATGGGCATTCTCAAAGCGCATACAAAATGGGAAATGTCTGATCCCTGAGAGTATAGCACCCCTTCTGGAGCGATGTTAATGATGTTCAGAGATAGGCATCCCATTTTACAAAGTGGATTGTCTACATTGTATGTATGTTTCGGTATGCAAAAATATGCGGTATGCAAAAATAATAACCAGATGAAGGTATTGTGTAAAGCAATTGATTGGATTGGAAGGACATGCATCCAATACTTTTTGTACTAACACCATCTCTGAACTCTACTCATTATTTAATCTGTATTGACTTGATTAACTAATTGAATTGGCAAGATTCTATTTTATGACACTTTGAGGTAAAAATTGTAAAGAAAATGCGCGAAAATTTAGTCGAAAACTAACAGTAGGGTAGTTTTTTATTAACTTTTAAAAATTCGAAGCGTTAAGCGTTAATAGTGTTGCAACCCAGGAAAAGTTCGGTCGAAAAGTTGGAAAAATGTATGGAATAGTTAGAAAAGTTCGCTAGTACCTTGGAAAAGTTGGAAATGTTGGAAAAGTAGGAAATGTTGGCATTTGGGATTCCCCTAAGTCGTTCAAATTAATGTATTTGTTAGGCGCAAGGGAATAAAATCATCCAATTCATGCATGAATAATGGCAATGTGTAACAGATAATGCAAGCAATATGAAAAGGGTTTGGCTACTACTTGCAGACAAATATGTCCATATGTCGTTTTACGGCTGTATTGCCCATTGTCTCAACCTCCTTATTGTAGACATAATAAAGTAGGATAATATTCTCTGTGTAAAAAATCAAGCAGGAAGACTTGTCACACAAATCAAAGGCAGATTCTAGCAGCTCAGTTTGCAAATATTCAAAAGGAAAATTATATTAAGGTAGCTTTGAAGTTCCCAGTGAAAACCAGGCATCAGTGCTGCTTTAACAGATTAATCAGCAACATGTATTGTTTGCAAACTTTGGTGGTGAATGAACTAGTTGTCAAGTATCTTCAAAAAGATACGAAAACAATGCTATTGGATGATGATATTTTTTGAGCAAGACATGAAAACACCAGAGATCTCCTAGAACCAATTGGAAAATGGATATCCAAAATCGAAGAAGATGGGCCAAGTGCTTCATTAGTTCCAGAAATATTTGCAAACCTGAAGCCAATTTTTGAGGAAAAGGTACCTAAATGCCCTGCAAGCAATAAGGAAGAAAAGAAAATTATGGATATGCTTTCTGATCGTAAAGACTTCTGTTTACATAAATTTCATCTTGTGGTAAACATTCTGGATCCATGTTATCAAGGGCATAGTTTGTTACCTGAGGAACATGTACTTAAATTCATCAGTAACATTGCAGAGCATATCAATGATGGTGGATGATGGTGGATGATGGTGGATGATGGAGAAGTAATGTCACCTGAGGAACATGTACTTAAGTTCATCAGTAACATTGCAGAGCACATGAATGATGGTGGATGATGGTGGATGATGGAGAAGTAATGACCGACTTTGCAAAATATACAGCAAAATATGGACTGTGGGCCAAAGAATTTATTTGGAAATGTGCTCACAAAGTGGATCCTATTGTCTGGTGGAATGGCATGTGTTCTACCTCCGCTCTGTCTACAGTTGCTTCTGCTATCTTGTCAATGGCTACAACATCAGCCGCTACTGAGATAAGTTTTTGTACATATAGCCGAATTCATACCAAAAGTAGAAATCGTTTAACAACCGTAAGAGCTGGAAAAATTGTTTATATCGGCCATAATTTGAAGCTGCTTACAAACGATACGACACAAAAAGGAAAGACCACTAATAATGATCACGGTTCCAAGATACTCTTACACAACATTGATCAAGATAAATCTGAGTCAACTAGCTTTGATCTGCCTATGACCGTCCCTAGGAAGCGGTTCAAAAGATCAAAATCGCATGTTCTTGCTAAACGAAGCAAACCAACTTTAGCAGAGGAAAACGAAGAACATAGTTCAACTGATGAAGAATGTACTTCAAGTACTGATAGCGATACTATCACTCTTCATGATGATACAAATACTTCGATTAACAGTGGTTCATCCAATCACTCCTACTTCAATTAATCAAAAAAACTGATCGCATCTTTGAAAATTTGTTGTTTAAAACTGATTTGCGTTTATACAGGGTGTCACTTTAATGCCTTTAAAGCTGAATTTCATAAAAACAAACAGGATCATTTTAAAAGAAGACTGTTACCCGGAACTTTAAGGCATTAAATGGACACCCTGTATAAATAAAAATGTTAAATTTTGTTCAATGTGTGTATGCGTATGGACATGATTTACATCTCACATTTACAACTCATACAATAAAACTCAACTTTTCCAACTTTTCCATCTATTCCGAAATTTTCCAACTTTTTCAGAAAAGTTGGCCGAAAATTTCAACAATTTCAACTTTTCGTGAAAACTTGCAACACCAAGCGTTAATCATGGATTTTTTCCGTCACGGCTTGCCGATGGCATATTTATGGCGCATTAGTAATACCTTATTGACTCATTCATCTCGCGACCTTAGAGACCAAGCTACTTATCACTGCCGTCGCTCTTTTTACCTCCGGCTCACTTTCTAATCAACGGAAACCGCTGTCGCTTTCGTCTCCTAAATCATCAGAGAAGCCGCGAGACTCCGCGTCTTCGGCGTTCGAGGAGAGGCGAAGTAATCCAATCAACGCCGTCCCGAACGATCCCCATTATTAATTCCCAGGAAAAAATACATTTTAATAATGGGATGTCGAAATTGGGAATACATTAGCCGCGCGCGGACGTGACCCAAATGTTGATTTCGGAATCGTGCTTATAACGTTTAGCGGGCCGTTAATCGGAACCGAAAATGTTCATCTAGGCATTTTTTTTGCGCGCGTTACAAAACTCATTGTCCTCGTGATGAAATTTTCATTGCGTCGATCACATATCTGTACTATTAAAATATTTACATATGGATACGGTTTTGTAAGGTTGCTCAAAAACTTATTGCGAAACAACCGTCCACTTACACGAAAAATCTGCATATACACGTTTTCGGATTAGCCGCGATAAATATGGAGTGTGCCGAGTTGTATATATATTTTAATTTAGTACAATACAATTGCTTTTGTTAAAACTTGTCAACTTCAAAGCCAATGGTACGACGAATTACACCCATTAATCCGGTTCGAAGGACCATAAGTGATCGGACGACAATTTCGTGGCAGGAACAACAATTAATACAATACGTGCTTTTTATCATGCATTTCAAAACCACCGCCAATAGCAAGAATAATTGCACCCATTAATTCGGCTAGAAGGGCCATAAGTTATCAGACGACAATTTCGTGGCTGTTCGAAAAACCATACATGGACCTGCAACCTACAATGGACTGCACCATAACCTGCAACCATGCAGGAATAACAATTTATACAATACGTATTTTTTATCATAAATTTCAAAACCACGGTCAATTGTACGAATAATTGCACCTATTAATCCGGTTCGAAGGACCATAAGTCAACGGACGACAATTTAGTGGCAGGAATAACAATGTATACAATAGGTACCTACTTTTATCATAAATTTCAAAACCACTGACAATGTTACGAATAATAGCACCCATTAATCCGGTTCGAAGGACCATAAGTGTTCGGACGACAATTTCGTGGCAGGAATAACAAATGTACACAAGACGTATTTTCAATCATACATACGTTCGCTCTTTTACGACAATTCTCCATTCTCTCAAAGAGAAAAATAAATTATTATTAAACCTTGGGGGCATAAACCACTTTGGAGTTTTCGGCTGAACACCTACATAGCCAGCAGAATATCATAAACGCTGTAGCTACAAAAATATTCATGCCACCACATTCTCGCCGAGGCGGGTTAAATTTTAATCAATTCACATACGTTTCCCACGAAATCATTACCATCCTCCGCCCCCAAGGGGCCGGAAAAAATCCCGCTCCCACATGAATTATAAATCAGACAAACCCTAAGTGGGGGGTGGTTTTAGAGTGAGGACACACGCGGATTTGGCGGCGGCTTGCGAGATTGACAACTCCATAACCCCGTTGAGGCTCTGATCCTGAACGACGGGGGGCTCGCATAAAAGCGGTGGTATTTTAGGTGTAGGTGGATGAATTGTCGCCCCCCCAAAGAAGTATCGTTTACGTGTGTCAAAAGGCGGATTTGGGTTTTAATGCGGAAGCAGTTGAATAAAATGGTGGAGGTTATTAGGGGCGAGATGAAAAGATTGTGCGTGGTGGTCTGTCACAGCAAGACATTTTCTTATTAAATATGAAACGTGAATAGATTTAAAAATGGAATTTTATTCGTAACGGAATGAAATAAATATATCCCACGTCCACAACGAAACTCTCAAATTCTCGAGTTACAAATACATTTATAAACAGCATAATGTCAATTAAAACATTACAAGTCATTAATTTGAATACACTTTCGTTTATTCAATTGCATTTTTTAATACAAAAAAAAAATGTTTCATTCAAAATTTACAATTTTTCCAAAATGTATAGTTGACGCAGAAAAAAAGTAGGACTCTAAAAACAATTCAATATATTTATAAAATCGTGAATGGATTTAAAAATGGAATTTTATTCGTAACGGAATAAAATAAATTTATCCCACGTCCATCCACAACGAAAATCTCAAATTCTCGTGGCACAAATACATTAATGAACAGCATAAATTGTCAATTAAAAAAATTACAAGTCGTTAATTTGAATGCAAGTTCATTTATTCAATAACATTTTTTAATACAAAAAAATGTTTCATTCAAAATTTACAATGTTTCCAAAATGTATAGTTGACGCAGAAAAAAGTAGGACTCAAAAAACAATTCAATATATTAATAAAAACCACCTATTCGGTTTTCCCGAATTTAAGTCGAGATGTCATAACTCAAATTCAAATTTATTAATGTTACACAAAAAGAATGTTCACATAGGTCAAAACAATATAAAATAGAAACAGGTACATGCCAGTGCAGAGAAGCAAAAATACAAAAACCTGAAAACGGTCAAAAGACGAACCAAAAGGTCCATGTTGCAACTAAGCAGTGATAAGAAATAAACGTCAAAAGTACAAAATTATGAAACATCAGGGGAAAAAAATCACCTCCAGAGGCGACATCAACAATGACGCACAAAAAATATTTTAAAAAAATATATGAAAACCAACATCATATCGCATGCAATAATATGCAATAATTAAAAGCTACATATAAAATTTAAAAATCCGCACATCTTATAAAGACCGTACAACGTACAAAAATTCGTAAAAAATATTCACACGGCTGTACAATATCAAGCCACAAAATTGTAATAATTCTAAAAGATAGTTCCGCAGTTGAGAAAATCAGCCAGGAACTTTTTGAACTCAAACAAATGATGACAAAAAGTTTAGATATATAACAAAATAAGAATTTTTGAAAACTAAAATCAGCGTATACGACAATTTTGCTAAAACATTTTTAATTTTCGAATCAATGAATTGAGTAGAATAGAAATTTATTACGTGATATTGTTAAAACAATTTACACAAGTCAAAATATCATATTAACAGAGCAAACATAAGTAGACATATTGAAAAGGGGACATATTAAAATAGATGCATATCATGATCGCAAATGACACAAAAACATATATTGGACCAAGCAACCTAACGTTACACAATTAAAATTACGGAGTAACCAGAAAAGACAGAATCAGAAACGTAGACATAAGAAGAGAACTAGAAATAACAGAACTAAACAAAATAATAGAAGACAGACAGCTGCAATGTTTGGGACAGAACACAGAAGACAGAAGACAGAAGACACAGAAGAAAAGACACCAATCAAACAAAAATCATGTGGCAAACAAAAATAAATAACAGGAAAAATAAAAGTGGGAAGACCGAAAAAGAAGTGGCACAAATATGTCGAAAATATTATGGAAAGAAGAGGAATATCTAATACCCAAATGAAGAAAGGCACAGGAAACAAGAAGATCTGGAACCTACTAGCAAAAGAAAATACAAGAAATTGAAAAATTGCAATATTCTACACCCGAAAGGGTGGAAGAATTATGACTATAGCAATAATAATTAAAATTACGTGAGCCCCGTAGATAACGCGGCAACTTAAATTCAATGAATGTATGCCAGACTTTTCTTGGCACCCTGTATAAAACCTGAATAATTGGACTATACATAATTTCTGACAGGTTTTCGATGAATTTTGTTTTACAACTTTTAAGCAAAATTTTGGATCAGTGATCAAAATTTTTTCATCATACCTTCATTATTTCACTAGAAAAATCTAAACCTTAATCAATTAGATGAATGTAAAAACAAAAATTACAATTTTTGATAACCTTGATTTTGATGTTTTTGTATGATAGCAAAAAAGTAGGACTCAAAAAACAATTGAATATATTTATAAAATCCTCCTATTCGGTTTTCCCGAATTTAAGTCGAGATGTCATAACTCAAACAAATGATGACATTTTTTTTAGATTTATAACAAAACTAAAATCGGCATCTACGACAATTTTGACAAAATATTTTTAATTTTCGAATTAATGAATGTATTCCAGACATTATTGGCACCCTGCATAAAACCTGAATAATTAACTGCACACAATTTCTGACAGATTTTCGATGCATTTTGTTTTAGAACTTTTAAGCAAAACTTTTGATCAGTGATCTAAATTTTGTCATCATACCTTCATTATTTCACCAGAAAAAATCTAAACCTTAAGCAATTAGATGAAAGTAAAAAACAAAAATTACAATCTTTCATAACCTTGATTTTGATGTTTTTGTATGATCGCAGATTTGGAATTTTGAAAGAAAACCTCTGATTAGGGATCTAAATTTTTCTTCATACAATGTTTATTTCACTGGAAAAATATAACACCTATATTTTAGTAACAAAATCGGTGTAAGGTTTACATTTTCCAGTGAAATAATGAAAATGGTAAAATTTAGATCACTTAACAGAAGTTTTGCTTAAAAGTCCTAAAACATAATTCAAATTCAGAACAAAAAGTGTCAGAAATTGTTTTTAGTGTAGTCTAATTATTTAGGTTTCATATATTTTGGCAGTGAAATACTCAAGATATGAGGATAAATTTAGATACAAAGTCTAAAATAAAATTCAGAAAATAACTGTAGGAAATTGTTTTTTTACACTAGCCTAATTACTAGCAGCTAATTACTACAAAACTATTTTGTGGTAAAAACATAGCAAGTTGTTTCTCTATAGTAATTGATTGGAAATTGAGGATTTTCATTCTGTAGTAATTGATTTCGACAAGAAATCATGTGATTTGAAATCAATTACTACAGAATGAAAAACAAATCCTCAATTTCCAATCAATTACTATAGAGAAACAACTTGCTATGTTTTTACCACAAAACTATTTTGTGGTAAAAACATAGCAAGTTGTTTCTCTGTTTTTTAATATGGACTACCACGTAGTAAAGGTCGAAACTATCCTGATAATTAATTCCTACAGAGATGAAAAATTTCACAGATGCCAGTTTTTTTCTGATTTTGGTTTTAGGACTTTTAAGCAAAACTTCTGATCAGTGATCTAAATTTAGGTTCGCGGTTTAACGGTGGTTTAATCTTAGCAAACTTGACATCCCTTTGCAAAACACCGCTAAACCATGTTTTATTTTTTTATGAATAATGCTGTTAGTAATTAGGATAGAGTAAAAAACAATTAAACAATTTCCGACAGTTTTTTTCTGAATTTCGTTTTAGACTTTGCATCTAAATTTATCTTCATATGTTGATTATTTCATTGGCAATATATATGAAACCAAAATAGTTAGACTACACTAAAAACAATTTCTGCCAATTTTTTTCTGAATTTTGTTTTAGACTTTGAATCTATATTTATCCTCATATCTTGATTATTTCACTGGCAAAATATATGAAACCTAAATAATTAGACTACACTAACAACAATTTCTGCCAATTCTTTTCTGAATTTTGTTTTAGGACTTTTAAGCATAACTTCTGATCAGTGATCTAAATTTAGGTTTGCGGTTTAACGGTGGTTTAATCTTAGCAAACTTGGTAACCCTTTGTAAAACACCGCTAAAAAACCGCTAAATAACGGTTTATTTTTTATGAATAACGCTGTCAGTAATTAGTCTAGAGTAAAAAAAACAATTTCCGACCGGTTTTTTTTCTGAATTTTGTTTTAGACTTTGCATCTAAATTTATCCTCATCTTGATTATTTCACTGGCAAAATATATGAAACCTAAATAATTAGACTACACTAAAACAATTTCTGACAATTTTTTTCCTGAATTTTGTTTTAGGACTTTTAAGCAAAACTTCTTATCAATGATCTAAATTTAGGTTCGCGGTTTAACGGTGGTTTAATCTTAGCAAACTTGGTAACCCTTTGTAAAACACCACTAAACCACGGTTTATTTTTTTATGAATAACGCTGTTAGTAATTAGACTACAGTAAAAAACAATTTCCGACAGTTTTTTTTCTGAATTTTGTTTTATACTTTGCATCTAAATTTATCCTCATATCTTGATTATTTCATTGCCAAAATATATGAAACCTAAATTATTAGACTACAGTAAAAACAATTTCTGACATTTTTTTTTTCTGAATGTTGTTTTAAGACTTTTAAGCAAAACTTCTGATCAGTGATCTAAATTTAGGTTCGCGGTTTAACGGTGGTTTAATCTTAGCAAACTTGGTAACCCTTTGTAAAACACCGCTAAACCACCGCTAAACCACGGTTTATTTTTTATGAATAACGCTGTTAGTAATTAGGCTACAGCAAAAAAACAATTTCCGACAGTTTTTTCTGAATTTTGTTTTAGACTTTGCATCTAAATTTATCCTCGTATCTTGATTTGTATTTCACTGGCAAAATATTTTTATTTAATCAATTGCCATTTTACCTTGCGGTGTTGGCATACAATATATGAAACCTAAATAATTGGACTACACTAAAAACAATTTCTGACATTTTTTTTTAAATTTTGTCTTAGGACTTTTAGGTAAAACTTCTAATCAGTGATTTAAATTTTATCATCTTCATTATTTCAGTGAAAAAATGTAAACCATACACAGATTTTTTACTAAAATATATAGTGTAAATCAGACTAGACGGTGTGCTCTACTTTTTTCTGCGTTATCGTACAATATTTGTACATTGAGATCAAAATCCTAATCAAGCTAAGCTAAACAGTGTGTCCTACTTTTTTTCTGCGTAAACTTACGATACGAAACTTTTCTAGTTTTCAACACCCAAATTCACGAAATGAAATTCCTTTGGAGTTGTAGATATACGAATTAATATTTTGAATGAATATTAATTTTTATTAATTAATTAATTTTTCTGCGTGAACTGTGCAATACGAAACTTTTGTACTTTTCTACGCGCAAATTCACGAAATGATGTTCTTTTGGAGTTGTAGATATACGAATTAATATTTTGAATGAAAATCAGATAATTTATTACAATTATCTCGGCTATTGCACACCAATAATAATTCGTTATTCGTTATTTTGAATGAATTTTTCTGCGTGAACTGTGCAATACGAAACTTTTCTACATTTCTACACCCAAATTCACCAAATTATGTTTTTTTGGCGTTGTAGATATAAGAATGAATATTTTGAATTAATATCAGATAATTTATTACAATTATCTCGGCTATTACACACCTATAATTCAACGCTATCAATCACATCTAAACTTTAATTGACTTGAAGGCAGGACAGTGTTGTACAAAAGCCAATTAAATAATCTTCGAGTCGAAGCTGCGCCGTAAACGAGAGGATAATTTATTTGTTTTATATTACACGCTTAAGGCTAAAAATAGAAGACATTAACACGAGGAGGATTTTTAATGCGAACTGACATTTAAATTCCGAGATTAAATTCCCTCTTTAAGTAGTTTTCTATTAATATTATGTGGTGACTGCTGAGCTCTACTGGGATATTGCTATTTAAATGTTAGAGATTTTAAATACGTTAATATGATTTTCAAATGAAAATCTGTGTTGTAATTAATTCGAAAATTTAAATTTAAAAATTGTCATAGTAGTTTAAATTTTACAATATATGAAACCTAAATAATTAGACTACATTAAAAACAATTTCTGACTTTTTTTTTAATTTTGTTATTAAATTATACAAATTAAATATTTTTACATTTTGATATTCTGGTGCGTCGCGTATCAAAAAACGTTAACAGTTTACAAAATTTAAAAAATGAAGCGAAAAAATAAGTTCTTGAGGGCTTCAACTAAGTAAAAGTTCTTCAACTTCAACTTTATATTATCGTAAAGGATAATATAAAAAATAGTTCGCTGCTGCAGATAATTATAATCAGGATAACTACTTTTATGGCTTTTAAAATGCCACATTTTTCACTTTTCCGAGCACCGTTTCATACCGCATTTCTAGAATAACTGTAACTACTTTCGTTTAAGCGCATTTACAATAATTGTTTATTTCAAAATTATTCCAACTGTTCTACTTCAATTATCGTGTAGTATATTTCCATGTTTACTTTGATATGGTACAGTTAAATCTCCGTTAATTTTTTTGTTTTTAACATTCAGCATATTTTGTTTGTATGCAAACATAAACGAAAAATAAAATCATGAAAAGCAAAAATATCTACATTCAGCACATATATGTGTCCCTAGAAAACATATCTGCAATTCAGCCCCAATTTTATTTCTCCGTTTGACTGCTGTTCGCATTAAAAGCGTTGTAATGTATTGTAATTTCTCCGAATATCAATTTTCACCCCTCACACTCACACAAAAAAAAACGCAAATCGATCGTTTGCACAGATTCCGCATAACACAATATAGAATTTTATATCCGCTACGTTCACCCCCGGCTTAAAACCGTCCCCACTTGAAATTTGACGAATGTTAGGCCATACATTGTTATTTTTAAAGCCGCTTTATGGCAGGGGACGGCAAGTTTGTAATGCCCCCGTGGAGATCAATAATTTCCGTGGCGTAATTTGAAACTTCCAGGCGCCTGCATCCCACCAACGGCCGACTGACTGCACGTGATAATAAAATAATAAAATAATAAAATAAACTACCTCATGGTATCAGGGGGAATATATCATGGGGCTGTGGAAATTATTATGTTACGGATTAAATGTTTACCAATGCTAGAGCACAGGGTTTGTTTGAACTTGGCGACATGTTTTTAAAAGATGAGTAGTTCAGAACATTCAGCATTCAGCACATTCAGCAAAGATTATCTATCAAAACATAATTTTTCAATTAATAATTTGTGGTTTTAAAGACAATGGGTCAATTTAGAGAATATTAGAAATCACATGAACGACATACCTCGTGTCGAAATCAATTACTACATAAATCAAAAATTTCGTTTTCAATTTTGAATCAATTACTGCAGATTAAGGAGATTTAAAAAAATAAAACACTTGGTATAAGTATCACATTTTATTTAATAGAAATAACTACTACCCAAACAATTGTAGAGTTATTTATATTAAAAACATTCAATCAATAGAAATCAATTACTACAGAAATCAAAAATTTCTGTTTCAATTTCCAATCAATGACTACAGATTAAGGAGATTAAAAAACACTTGATATAAGTTTCACCATTTTTTTTAATAGAAATAACTACTACCGAAACAATTGTAGAGTTATTTATATTAAAAACATTTAATCAATAGAAATCAATTACTACAGAAATCAAAAATTTCGGTTTCAATTTCCAATCAATTACTACAGATTAAGGAGATTTAAAAAAAACACTTGGTATAAGTTTCACATTATTTTAATAGAAATAACTACTACCAAAACAATTGTAGAGTTATATCGATTAAAAACATTCATTCAATAGAAATCAATTACTACAGAAATCAAAAATTTCGTTTTCAATTTCCAATCAATTACTACAGATTAAGGAGATTTAAAAAAACTTGGTATACGTTTCACATTGTTTTTAATAGAAATAACGCTACAATTGTTTCGGTAGTAGTTATTTCTATTAAAAAAAATTTGAAACTTATACCAAGTGTTTTTTTTTAAATCTCCTAAATCAATATGTTTCACCAAGTAATTACCATACACACATTCAATTTAATTACTACAGAGATGAAAAATTTCCACATAGTATTGTAAAAACTTTGGGTCTGTCGGAAATTATCAGGAGAGGGATGAACTGTTTAGAAATATAAATACAGGGAGTTTTTGAACTTGGCAGTCGTTTTTGAAATGGGTAATGGGCGAACATTATTCTTATTTTTTTAACCATAATGGGCGAGGAAATAGTATCATTTCTGGGTCAAATACAAAAATTTTAAACATAAATTGAAACTTATACTTAATTTTTAGTTAGATTGGGTTAGATTAGGTTAATGGGTACTTTTTTCGTTCCAAAAATGTGCTATATAGTATTACGAATATAATTGTAACATAAATTGAAACTTACACTTAAATTTTGGGTTAAATTAGGTTAGGTTACTTTTTTAATGGGTACTTTTTTCGTTCCAAAAATGTAATATATACTATTACGAATATAATTGTAACAAACATTGAAACTTACACTTAAATTTTGGGTTAGATTAGGTTAGGTTAGGTTAATGGGTACTTTTTCGTTCCATAAATATGATTTTACTATTACGAATATAATTGAAACTTGTAAGAACACGTCGTTCCCGTACTAAAATTTTACTTCCCCATTATTACGAATATCATTGTAACTTGTAATAACATGTTGTTCCCACATTAAAATTTTTCTTCCGCATTGCTCATGTAATTTTAAATTGATTTTTATATTTTTACTGAAACCCCATTTCATTATGCGTACGACATTAGGTTCCACAGCGAAATAAATCTATTTTTCTACCACAGTGAGTAAACTAAGTTTTGCGCACTGTTCCTAGTGTGTAAAGTAATACTTTTTCAGCGAAGTGAATTAACACTTCAATTTTAGGTTAGATTAGGTTAGGTCAGGTTAATGAGTACTTTTTTCGTTCCAAAAATATGATATATACTATTACGAATATAATTGCAACTTCTATCAACACGTCGTTTCCACACTAAAATTTTACTATCGCACTATTATGAATATTATTGTAACTTGTAATAACATGTCGTTCCCACACTAAAATTTTACTTCCGCACTATTACGAATATCATTGTAACTTGTAATAACATGTCGTTCTCACATTAAAATTTTTGTTCCGCATAACTCATGTAATTTTAAATCGATTTTTTATATTTTTACTGAAACCCCATGTCATTATACGTACTATATTACCTTCCACAGCCAAATAAATATATTTTTTCTACGACAGTGCGTACGACCCTGCGTAGTTTTACGCACTGTCTATAGTGCATTTTTTTAGCACAAGTGCACACAAAAAATCAGCTGTGCGTACAAGCATCAACTGTGTGTAAAATAAGTTTTATACACAATTCATTCACTAACCAACTAAAAAAGGATAGTATTTTGCATCAAATTTTAGCTGTTTTTCATAGTAGCTGTCGTAGAAAAAACTTTCATTGATATAGTTTCGTAAAGTAGTGCTTTACGAGCTTGTATCATAAATAACTACGAGTCGCATTTTAATATGCAACCATTTCTTGTATACACATATTAGTGTATGAAATTTTCATTTTCGATGAAATTCGCATGTTTTTAATGCTTTATGTATAATAATCAGGGAATGAGTTATTCTAGATAAGAATTCATTCACTAGCCAACTAAAAAAAGGATAGAATTTTGCATCAAATTTTAGCTGTTTTTCATAGTAGCTGTCGTAGAAAAAAACTTTGATTGATATAGTTTCATAAAGTAGTGCTTTACGAACTTGTATCATAAACAACTACGAGTCGCATTTTAATATGCAACCATTTCTTGTATACACATGTTAGTATATGAAATTTTCATTTTCGATAAAATTCGCATGTTTTTAATGCTGTTAAGTATAATAATCAGGGAATGACTTATTCTAGATCAAGAGGTCAGTCAACACTTTCTTTAATAATTATGGTTTAGCTAATTAATCTCAATTAAGTACATTCATTTTCATACGGTGTCTCTCTTAATTCGCACTAATTGAGGCACTTATAAATTACTGTCCTCAACTTTCTCACTTCGAATATCTTTAGCAATTAAATATTTAGTTTGCACTTTATAGTTTCTATAATTGATGCTATTTCCCAAATCATATGTAATTTTAATGATAATTCGTAAGTAATGTTAACAGTGTCTATAACACGGATTTTTTGGTAGTGGTAATGGTGGTAGTAGTAGTAGAATTTAGTAGTATTAGAAGTAGTATTTTAGTAGTGTTAGTAGTAGTATAAGTAGTAGTATTTTAGTTGTGTTAGTAGTAGTATTAGTAGTTGTGTTAGTAGTAGTATTAGTAGTAGTGTTAGTAGTAGTATTAGTAGTAGTATTAGTAGTAGTAGTATTTTAGTAGTGTTTGTAGTAGTATTAGTAGTAGTATTTTAGTAGTGTTAGTAGTAGTATTAGTTGTATTGTTTTAGTAGTGTTAGTAGTATTTTAGTAGTGTTAGTAGTAGTATTAGTAGTAGTATTAGTAGTCGTATTTTAGTAGTGTTAGTAGTAGTATTAGTAGTAGTATTTGAGTAGTAGTTTAAGGTTTTATCCATAAATACCAGTTATATATAGATATACCATTAGAGATATTTTTGGGAGCATGTCCAGAAAAATGCAAGCTATAATCAGAGCTGGTGCAGGAAATACTAAATATTAATCCATCTTCATTTTATCTTAAAATAATGTTACTTTGGTGTTATTGTTGTTGTGTTTTTCAATTAATGTTATAATTGCAATCAGACTATTTTATTAAATCATCCCCTAATCTGGTGTAACTCTATCTTATGTAAGTTAAACGATTATAAAAGGTCGAAGCCTAATAAAGATTGTCTACTACTACTGATTATAAAATACTACTAATATACTTAACACACTTCGTCATAAACCACTTGTGAATAAAAACTACATACGTGTTAAAAAAATAGAAAATAAAAAATATGCGTTAATTTTCTCCGTGAGTGTATATTTAAGGATGTTTTAATAAATACTTACTGGTATTTATTTTTATTTATTTTATAATTTGTTTTTATCGCCTAACTAGTTTCTTCAGTTTATAAAAAAAAACATCTTCAGAGGCATGCGTATTTAATGTGTATATATCCTGACTTAATTTGTAATACAATTTGAATTTTATTAATTGGTATTTATTTTGATTTGTTTTATTATTTGCTCTTATCACCTAACTAGTTTCGGTTTATAAAAAAACATCTTCAGAGGCATATGTATTTATTGTGTATATATCCTGAATATATATATATGAATTGTAATTTGAAATTGAGAAGAAACTAGTTAGCCGATAAAAACAATTAATAAAATAAATAAAAATAAATACCTAATAATAAAATTTAAAGTAAGTACTTAAGTAAGTAAGTAAAATAAGTACTTATTAAAACAACCTAAATTAATAGCAATATTTTAGTAGTATTGGTAGTAGTATTTTAGTAGTATTAGTAGTAGTATTTTAGTGGTATTCGTAGTAGCATTTTAATATTAGTAGTATTTTAGTAGTATTAGTAGTAGGATTTTAATAGTATTAGTAGTATTATTTTAGTGGTATTCGTAGTAGCATTTTAATAGTAGTAGTATTTTAGTAGTATTAGTAGTAGGATTTTAATAGTATTAGTAGTAGTATTTTAGTGGTATTCGTAGTAGCATTTTAATAGTAGTAATATTTTAGTAGTATTAGTAGTAGGATTTTAATAGTAGTAGCAAGTATTGATATACAATTGCCACAAAATGCAGTGGATGTACATTGTACAGGTCAATTTTCTCAGTTTATGTTTAATGTTTATGTTTCTCAGTTTTTGGTAACTCACCTTGATGTTAGAGAATTGTATTCGCTAAAAAAATACAGGTTCGAACCCAAGACGCTTGGAATGAGAAGTGCGCTTACGTGTCAGCTAACGCCATACGTTATAACACAATAAAAAATATATAATTTTCTGGAGTTTTTTTAAGAGTGAAAGTACATAATATTTCTTTGTATCGTCACTGCTGTTACATTTACGTATAAGAATGTTGCTCTCGTCTTTGTATGGAATTCAGGTAGCTGGCTATACAATTTCAGTGCATTTTGCTCCATTGGAGATGTTTACCTGGCGATTTCGAAGCTTGGAGGTGTGTTCAGTGTATTGTGTGTTTGTATGTTTAGAAAGTAGTCAATAAAAATAAGTGAGGCCAATGAATAACCGCACGCTAACAGGAAAACGATGGATCTTGCGTTGCTTCGCTTTGAAAAATCTTTACGACTTGTAAACAACTTGCAAAAATGTATTGTCCACTTGCAGGTAAAATTTGTATAAGTTAGTTAAGAAAATATTACAAACTAATTGCATCGAAAAAAAAATCAAATTACTTTAATAAAAAAATTTGGTTCTGACACTCATATGATATTTGATATTTTGATATCCTGGCTGAATTATCAAGATATCAAAATAACCTGGTAAAAATATCAAGATATCCTGGTTGAAACATCAAGATATCAAAATATCCTGGTTGAAATATCAAGATATCAAAACATCCTGACATTTTGATATCCTGGTTGAAATATCAGGATATCAAAATATCCTCATATTTTGATATCATGGTTGAAATATCAAGATATCAAAATAATCTGGTTGAAATATCAAGATATCAATATATACCAGTTAAAATATTAAGATATGAAAATATCGTGGTTGAAATATCAAGATATCAAAATATCCTGGTTGAAATATCAAGATATCAAAATATCCTGGTTCAAATAACAAGATATCAAAATATCCTAGTTGAAATATCAAGTTTTTTTTTCAAATTTCCTGGCTGAAATATCAAAATATCCTGATATTTTGATATCCTGGTTGAAATATCTGGATATCAAAATACCCTTGTTGAAATATCAAGACATCAAAATATCCTGATATTTTGATATCCTGGTTGAAATATCAGGATATTAAAATATCCTCATATTTTGATATCCTGGTGGATATTTTTTTTTGAGGCCGTGGCATTATGAACTGTGGGGTGTAAAGTTAGTTCGCCTCCTCGTGGTGCACCCTGGATAACGCTAAATGAACTGACACATACTGACAGTCATATAAACTTGGGATCTCCTGACTTAATCTGACTTCTACTATAATACTACTAAATGAGAAACGTAACCATCAAGATACTGACTGACTATGACATATTACCACTAGACCAACGATCACTACGAAATTCACAACATCCCTTGTATATTTCTGGACTTAACAGGAAAAAAAGGACTTACACCATTCTGGTTTCCAACAGTTTATATGCTGGTGATAAAGTAATCGTTAGAAAAAAGCACATAACTGTTAGAAATAAAATTGTAAAATGATTATTATTTAGTTCTGTAATATTTATCATATTAAGGTTTATTATTTAAATTATTTATGTAAAAAAATGACGTCCTAAATTTTGATACTTCCATCAAAATTAAGGACGTACAATTTTACAATTACAATTATTATTTACGTTTTCAGTTTTCTTATTGAAGATGAATATTATTATGTATTGTATTTTTATATTGTATTTTAGTATTTTTAGCTATTAGTAATTTTAATGTTGACTGTCACATCCACTAGCAGACGCAAATACAGTGTACACGTGGCGACGTGAATAAAGAATTATTATTATTAATAATAATTATTCATTTGGGTAATTCGAAATTAATTATTATTAATTATTACAAATGATAAAAAAAATATGGCTCATACAAAAGTAGGTGTGTTATAAATAACACGCAGGAATACAAAAGTTTCTGAGAACAAATCACATTTGCATAAGTAGCTTAACTTTTTTCTTGAAATTACAACAATTTTCAAGGTAAATGTAAAGTACTTTCTTGTATTTAAATTACTGGAATTGCTGATACCAATGAGATTACACGTCGGTCATTTGATATTTAATTATATGTTCGCGTGAAGAAATAATAGTTCGAATTGCTGGATATTATCAAAAACAGGCACGTGGAGTACTTTGGCAACATATTTCTTCGCTGAATCCAGGAAAAAATAGATGCAGGTGAATTGACCAAAATTGTTTTAAAATGTGGGCAAACGCATGTGGGTTTATAACTTTAACATTTATTTCACAAAAGAAAGAAGATATTTTTTTAATTGTTGATTGTGTACTACTTTTCATTGTGCACTGGTTGGCATGCGAACCTGATTAATTTATAAAAATTGTATTAACTATGGAAAAAAAACAATTTTTAGACACAGACTGGTTCAAATTTCTAGAGATACCATTATTTAATCTATAAATTGGTGTGCAGCAAACTTTTTTCAATTACAATGGACACCATACAATTTTATTGTCCATACACTTTTAGACAGCGCACTTTTTTCCAAAATCTCTACAAACTTTGAAAAATTATAAACGCCAACATTTCGTTGAATAACAAATCCAAAAGTCACCATAATATCAGAATGAATTTAGAATATTGTTGTCTGTCACAAAATGATCTGCATTATGCTACATTAGAACTGCAGATTAAGTACTTTTCATGAAAAATCTATCTTTTGTATCATTTATATAAAGATATGTGTCCTGCATATAAATGTAGTTTCTATCTCTAAACCACTATCGCCCAAAAGGAGTATAATTTTGACTGGCATTGGTACGTCTCCTGTATCAGGTTTTCTTCTCTAAACCACTAGCACAACTTTAATATAGCGAATGTAACCATATTTAAAAAATCTGAATTAAACCTGAAAAAACAATTTTTAGACATAGAATGGCTCACGATGATACATTTTTTTCGTCTAGATATGTTTAGACGGCGAACATTTCGCCAAAATCTATAAACTTTGAAAAATTACAAAGCCAATATTTCTTTGAATAACTAACGATAACATGAAATCATGAATCAGAATATTTTCAATGTTGTGGAAATATTTCAGATGTCATACAACCAACAGAGAAATTCGTTGAAACATGCCAATCGTTCTGCCGTGGAACTTAGCTTCGTGCCTTACGCGCATTAATAGCGCTTACGTTAGGTAAACCAAATCCAACAATCCATAACGGGGGGCAATTTAATTCCTTTTGAGTGGCAAAATAGTGCTTTCAATTCCGGCAAACTTCGCGAACTTTTGTAGTTTACCAGACATTGTTGGATTTCAGTGTGCAGAACTCGATTATTATATTTGAATGCGATTAATTTACAGGAACGGCAGTAAAAATTGCATTCATTTCGAGGGCGAAGCCGTGTTTTCATTTAATACAGATTAGGTACGGAACTTTAAAGTTTGTGCAAGTTTACTTTACTGAAATTGTGCCAGTCCGGCCCGCTGCTGGATATTGAATAGCGCGCAGATGTTTTCTCAGCCACCCCTTACCTATTTTATGTATCAAATATTTAAATGTAATAACCAGGATCTAAAGAGCTTAGAGCTTTCTAAGAGCTTTTCCTATCTAAATTTACCAAAATTTATTGATTATGTGAGGCTTATTAATTAGAAATCCAGTATCTAAAGGGTTTCATATCTAAATTTACCAAAAATCATTGATTATGGAGGTTTATTAATTAGAAATCCAGGATCTAAAGGGTTCCATATCTAAATTTACCAAAATGCATTGGTACAAAACACATTGTGTCATTATAATACAAATATTGAAATTAATATAATAAATCGATTTAAATTCAAATCACCAGATATATAATATTTTCATACTGTTGGACCAAAATGTATTTGGTCCAAAATGTTGTTTTTGAAAATTCAGGTACGTGTTTTTTTGGCACAATATAGTTACCATGGCCATATTCTATAAAATGGTACCTATATTTTGTTTAAAAAGTAAATCATGTATCTACAAACTAAAAATCTATGTATCTACTGTAAAAATTAACTACATAGTAAATACTTAACCTTTAAATGCATGAATTTTTATTTTATTTTTTATATATTTTATTTGTGAACATGTTTAAGGAAACGGAAAAATATAGAAAAAATTTAAATATACAAAATACAATTTATTTTAGAAACAAGGTCAGTTGTTGCAAATATGCAAATTTGTGCAAATATATAGACTATTTTTTATATAGAATATAGAATTTTTCAGAGTTTGTAGAGATTTTGGAAAAAAGGGCACTGTCTAAATATGTATGGACAATAAAATTGTGTGGTGTCCATTCTAATTGAAAAAAGTGAGATGAAAGATGAAAGCGAGTTGATTCTAGTAAATACATTTTACATAGTGAAATAATATTTGCATCAAAGTATAATTATTATAGAATTTGTATTATTTGTGCACTACCAAATGTGGCAAATGTGGTTAAATTAATTTTCTAGTAATACATACAACGGCATCTAAAAATTTCTGATGAATACTTTCAATACATTGTTGAGAATGTAAAATTGTAATACATTGTGCATTTACATCAAAAGTGAACTCAGTCGATTTATAGCAGCTGAATACTGCTATGTTGCAAATATGCAACAACATGCAATTAAGGGCTAAATATACAAAAAAATACTTTACTATAAATATACTTTTTTAAATTTATATCTTATTAGCTTTTGTATAACTTTCAGTACGTCAGTTATATTAAAAATGTATATACAAAGAATATGTTTAGTTTAATAATCTGCAAGGATATACATATTATTAAGTACATAGTTGATTATAATAGATGTGATTATTAACAGGGCTATCATCGGCCACGCCTTTCTGCTCGTGAAAAAAAATAAAAATCAATATCAAATTATCAGTAAGTGTAAATCAACTATAGCTACAAATTATCAATTGCAACTTTTCTTGTAATGCGATATGTTTGCCCAAAATTTGTCCCATTTTCAACTCATATATTCAATTGTTATCCACCTCTCTTATTTAAAATAAGAGGGGTTTTTAATTTCAAGGATTGGCAACACTGGATTTAGTCGAATTTAGTACATTTTCATAGATGTATCAGTATATTGCAAAATCAGTGCAGCAGCACTGATGATAACCATATGTTACATTCATTCTGTTAATGTGTTGGTTTTTCGATTTTTTTCTTCAAAGATTGCTGACTTTTGGATTTTTTCTGCAAAGAAATGCAGACTTTTGAATTTTTTTCTTCAAAGAAATGCTTAGTTTTGTAGTTTTCAAAATTTATAGATATTGGGGAAAAGTCTCAGAAAATGTGAGCCAATCTGTGTCTAAAAATTGTTGTTTTTTTTTTCATAGTTAATACAGATTTTATAAATATAATTGAATTCAGTAAGTTGTGGGAATGGTTTAAATATCGAAACTAGACATATGCAAAGGACACATATCTTTATTTAAATGATATAAAAGATAGATTTTTCATGACCAAAACTGAATCTACAGTTTCTATGAAGCATAATGCAGCCCATTTTGTGCCTGAAAACAATTTTCTAAATTCATTCTGATATTGTGTTGACTTTTTGGATTTATTATTCAAAGAAATGTTGGCTTTTGTAATTTTTCAAAGTCTGTAGAGATTTTGGAAAAAAAGTGCGCTGCCTAAAATTGTATGGACAATAAAATTGTATGGTGTCCATTTTAATTGAAAAACCAATTTGTAGTCGAAAACTGGTATCTCTAGAAATGTGAGCCATTCTGTGTCTATTTTTTTTCCTAGTTAATACAGATTTTAAAAATATAATTGAATTCAGTAAGTCAAGGAAATGGTTTAGATATCGAAACTAGACATATGTGCAGGACACATAACTTTATATAAATGATTAATATATTTCATGAAAAAAACTGAATCTACAGTTTCAAATTAGCATAATGCAGCCCTTTTCGTGCCTAACAACCATATTCTAAATTCATTCCGATATTGTGCTGACTTTTGGATTTGTTATTCAAAGAAATGTTGGCTTTTGTACTTTTTCAAAGTTTATATATTTTGGAAAAATAATTCGATGTCTAGAAATTTTTAGCTGAAAAAATGGTATCTGTAGAAATGTGAGCTGTCTGAAAATTGTTTTTCCGGTATAATTCTGACTTTTGGATTTATTATTCAAAGAAATGTTGGCTTTTGTAATTTTTCAAAGTTTGTAGAGATTTTGGAAAAAATGTGCGGTGTCCAAAAATGGATTGACAATAAAATTGTATGGTGTCCATTGTAATTGAAAAAAGTTCGTTGCACACGAACTTTATAGATGAAATAATAGTATCCCTAGAAATGTGAGCCATTCAGTGCCCAAATTTTTTTTTCACAGTTAATACAGGTTTTATAAATATGTATAATCCAATTCAGTGTGGTATTGGTTTAGATATCAAAACTAGACATATGTGCGCAGGACACATATATTTATATAAATGATATAAAATAAATATTTTAAATGAATAAAACTGAATCTACAGTTTCAATGGTGCATAATGTTTAATTCTGACTTTTGGCTTTGTTATTCAAAGAAATGTTGGGTTTTGTATTTTTCCAAAGTTCGAATAGAATATGGAAAAAAGTGCGCTGCCTAAAAATTTATGGACAATAAAATTATACCTGTATAAATGCCATTCTGTGTCTAAAAATAGTTTTTTTCATACTGAATACAGATTTTATAAAATATAACTAAATTCAGTAAGTTGTGGTATTGGTTTAGAGATCGAAACTCACATTATGTGCAGGATAATAATAATAATCATATCATTTATTGTATTCAAATTCAGAATGAACATTACAGAGTCAAACATACAAGCTTAGCTTACAAAAACATTGCACTGTCAAAATAATTAAAATAGATATATAAATATAGATATACACATATATACATACACATATCTAAGATAGATTTTTCATGAACAAGAAAAAAAAACTGAATCTACAGTTCTAATGTGTATAATACAGTTCATTTTCTGTCTAACGACTATATTTTAAATTCATTTTGATATTGTGCTGACTTTTCGACTTGTTATTCAAACAAATGTAGGCTTTTGTGATTTTTCAAAGTTTATAGATTTTGGAAAAATAGTTCGATGTATAGAAATTTTTATAAGAAAAAATTGTATCTGTAGAAATGTGAGCAGTCTAAAAATTGTTTTTTCCTGTTTAATACAGATATTTCAAACATGGTTGAATTCAGTATATCAAAGTTGTGCTAGTGCTTTAGAAATGTTGACTTTTGTAATTTTTCGAAGGTTATAGATTTGGAAAAATGTTGGCAATCTAAACATGTCTAGACGTAAAAATTGTATCATTGTGAGCCACTATGTGTCTAAAAATTGATTTTTCAGGTTTAATTCAGATTTTTCTAATATGGTTAGATTCGGTATATAAAAGTTTTGTTAGTGGTTTAGAGATTAAAACCTGATACAGGAGACATATGAATGCTAGTCAAAAATTAACTCGTTTTGGGTGTAAACATTGTATTTTTTTACTAGAGTTTGGAAATATTTAACATTTGAATACTAATTTCAGTTAGGAAAAGTGGAATATTTCCTAACAAGTGCGAAATAATATTTCAACATTAAAAGTGACAAGTCAATTTATTGAAATTGTACATGTTATTTTTTATCATTATTATAAATCTTAACATGTTCACAATTCGTGAATGAAATTCCAGAACAGGTTTTTGTAGAAATAGAAATAGGGTTATTATTTATGTTAATCTCTTTATTATTGAAAGCAGAACAATTTTCACTCCGCTATTTAATTTAGAAATAATTTCAAAATATTAAATTTGTACAAATTTCGTTTATTTTCCAAACTCTAGTAGAAAAAATCATGTGTGCAACACGTAGGAAATCCATTTTTATTCTGTACACGGTGTGTTTTGATCACTTTTATAAAAAATCCCATGCCTAGTACGGAGAAAAAAATACATTTCCTAACTTATTGCACAAATAGCTATTTCAATTCGGTCAGAAAAGCAAATATTTTTAAATATGGTTGAAAATTTATAGACGAAAAGTTGTACCTGTAGAAATGTGAACCATTCCATGTCAACAAATTATATTGTTCAGATTTCCTATCTGACAACCATATTTTAAATTCATTCTGATATTTTTCGACTTGTTATTCAAAGAAATGTTGGCTTTTGAGGTTTTTCAATTTTGGATTCTGGAAAAATAGTTAAATTTAAATAATAATTTATATATGAAATAGTTGTATATGTAGAAATGTGAGCTGTCTAAAAATTGTTTTTCCAGTTTAATACAAATATTGCAAACATGGTTGAAATCAATATATCAAAGATGAAATGTTGACTTTTATTGTTAAAGTTTATAGATTTTGGGAAAATGTTCGCCGTCTAAACATATCTAGACGAAAAAATTGTATCATCGTGGGCCATTTTATGTCTAAAATGTTTTTTTCAGGTTTAATTCATATTTGTTAAATATGGTTAGATTCGGTATATAAAAGTTGTGCTAGTGGTTTATAGATCGAAACCACACTTGCATTAGACGTGTGACATTAGTAAAAATTTAACTCGTTTTGGGTGTAAAAATAGTGTTTTCAATTCAGATAGAAAAGCAAATATTTTCAAATAAGGTTGAAAATTTACAGACGAAAAAATTATATTACGTGTGGAAATGTGAACCATTCTGTGCCTAACTTTTTTTCTTCAAATTTTCTGTCTGATAACCATATTTTAAATTCATTCTGATATTGTGCTGACTGTTCAACTTGTTATTCCAAGAAATGTTGGCTTTTGCAATTTTTCTAAATTTATAGATTTTGGAAAAATAGATCGATGCCTAGAAATTTTTAGATGAAAAATTGTATCTGTAGAAATGTGAGCTGCCTAAAAATTGTTTTTCCGGTTTAATACAGATATATGGTTGAATTTAATACATCAAAGTTGTGCTAGTGTTTACAGATTTTGGGGAAATGTTCGCCGTCTAAACATATCCAGATGAAAAAATTGTACCATCGTGAGCCATTCTGTGCCTAAAAATTGTTGATTCAGGTTTAATTCAGATGTTTCAAATATGGTTAGACTCGGTATATAAAAGTTGTGCTAGTGGTTTAGGGATCAAAACCAGGTACAGGAGACGTATGAATGCCAGTAAATATTTAACTCGTTTTGGGTGGAAAAATAGTGTTTTCTGTTCGGCCAGATTATTAAAAGCAAACATGTCCACGGTTCTGCGGCGCAATTTCACAAAACCTCGGTTATGTACGAGAAGGATTCCGGCGTAATCCACTGCGAGCTTCGCCCGCATTTTTTGCACGTAATTTTTTTTCTGGAAACGAAACTCGGGCTCGCGTAATTAATGAAAACGAAAAGGAACGGCCCATAGATTGGCAGCCAATAAAGCGGGGGACGACGATGGCGTGCCAATAAAAAATGATCCGCCGCAGAGATCGCAACTAAAACTCCGATAAACATTAATCCGGCGTATTTTTTCCGCCCGGGCAAAAACTGCGGGGGCGAGTCACGTCCGTTGGCGTCGAATGTTGCGAAAATATTGGCGTAACTTTTTTTTTAAATGCAAGGGGCGTGTGCTGTTTACTTTTAGCGCAAATATTCCGAAATCAGCATATGTAAATAATCGTACAGCCATTTCCATTAAATTGGTGATTGTGCGGAAAAAATAATGCGCAACTCTTACGAAAACGCTTGAATATCAACAAGCGGCGTTAATCCGGCAATAAATCGCGCGACCTCGAAGTGTCACACAAACAAATCTAAAGATCACACAGTGGGATTACATAAAATCGTCGTTCAGGGCACTTACATTTTGCCAGTCAAATAAAATATCCACCAGTTAAATCCGAATCGGGCGGCACATAATCACACAGATCAAAGCAAAATTAAAAGGGGGGGCGCGCGTGGGCGGAAACGATAAGTACACTTAATCCGAAACAAATGAAAACCAAACACAAGTTGCGTAAAGAGCGTCCACCTTGCGACGATTAAATCATCTTCGGCGTTTCGTGGCCGGCGCGCTGCGTCGTCTCTACAGTGCACGTGAACTAGACGAACGCTCACCACGTACTAACCGCGCGGACCGTCGAAACGGGCGCCGTCCCGATGCCCCCCCACCCTCCTCCCGAAACCGCTGTGGAACGAGGCGACGCCGCGACGACGAGCGTCGAAAGTCCCAACTACGAGGGGGGCGCGGCGGCGCTCGCACCCTCGCCCTCGTGCGGAGGCAAGATTTCGTCATCCCCCTGCTCAGACGCAAAGTCCGTGGATGTTGATGGGTATTTAGAGGGATGCGAGGGTTGGGTGCTTCGGAAGGACCACAGCATGCCTACACAAAAAAAATACAACGAAGAAACATCACGCCTTAATTGAAGTTTCGCATACACCTGGATTAGACCGGTTCAGTTTCAGGGCAGCTTGTAGTTCATCAGATTTGCTCACCGATTTCCACGTATCAAGTATAGCATCTTTACTAGAAGTTGAAATTCTACCTACGACGGGGGTTTATTACGGTCAAGGGCTCTCTATTGTTTAGCGAGCTATGAAGTGGCTGGAAAAGTGCGAGGGTCCAGGACCGTCAAGATACTCAATATTTACTGATGCCGGCCCTGGACGTCCGGAGTCGACGGGTAGCGGGTATACCGTACGTTCAATATTTTACAGAACATAGCGGATACGTTCGTTCCGTCTCGACATTTGGAGTAGAGGGCAAGGCTACTTGCTACGAGTATGTACAATCGCCGACATTTGAAGTGCAACGAAAAGCCATAAACCAGAGCGAATTTCAACCTTAGTGGTAATCGGAGTTTAGGCACGTACAAGTACAAATATAGATGCAAAATAGCTTCGCCCTCAAATGTCCATAAGTCGTGTAAGAACTCAAACAATACAAAAACGCAAATGTAAAAAGGTTTTAGAAGCGCACGAGAAGGCCTTCGACAGCCCACATTTTCGGACATGCAACATTGAGAGAAAGCGGACAGATATCAATGGGAACGCATAAAGACGTCATCTCGAATTTCAATCTGCCTACACCGTCATATAATGGGGAGGCCGAGTTCGCCACCGGCGTGGTAATCTTGGATGGCACACATGTGCAGAGAGAGATAAAGTTCAGAATAATAACAGAAAATAGGGCCGGGGTGGTAGAATGTGGAAGGAGAAATAGTATAAATTCGCAAATTCGGCACGTACGAAGATCAGTTAGAAATAACCACCGGCGCAGAACGTTACTCTGCTCGAGGAAGTCTCAAAAGTTGAGCAATCATTTCTCAGGTATATATATATATATATATATATATATACAATAGAGGGGGTGGGGTGTCATACAATTTCGCCCCGAGTGCCAATTTTGCTTAAATCGCCACTGCTCTGATATAAAATATGATGACCATGGTACTTCCCCGAACAATCTCAATCACTGCGAAAAGATAGAGTTCAGACATGTACAGTTGGTGCTCCAGTTGTAGATCCAATCCAAAACTCTGATATAAAATATGATGACCCTGATACTTCTTCGAACAATCTCAATCACTGCGAAGAGATAGAGCGATAGTATACACAATCTGCTTTCAATATTTCCGAGAGATTGATAAGGAATTTCCAAGAGATCTTAATGGTAGATAATCAAGGATCTTTGCCCTAAGGAAGACTCGACGATGAAAGAAGATCATCTAGTCGATGGTTCAGTTCAGACATATACAGTTGGTGCTCCAGTTGTAGATCCAATCCAAAACTCTGATATAAAATATAATGACCCTGATACTTATCCGATCAATATCAATTACTGCGACAAGAGATAGAGAGGTACATACAATCTGTTAGCTTTAAAAATTTCCGAACTATTTATAAGGAATCGCCATGAGATCTTAATGGTAGCTAATCAAAGTTCTTTGCCCTAAGAAAGACACGACGATGAAAAAACATGATACAGTCAGTGCTTCAGTTGTAGACCTAATCAAAAACAATGGTATAAACTATTATGACCCTGATACTTCCTCGAACAATCTCAATCACTGCGACAAGAGATAGAGAGTTAGTACATACAATCTGCTTTCAATATTTCCGAAAGATTTATAAGGAAATGTCAAGAGATCTTAATGGTAGATAATCAAAGTTCTTGCCCTAAGGAAGACTCAACGATCATATAGTCGGTGGTTCAGTTCCGAAGATTCAAGATTTCCGAAAGATTTATAAGGAATTGCAATGAGATCTTAATAGTAGATAGTCAAGGTTTTTTGCCGTAAGCAAGACTCGACGATGAAAGAAGATGATATAGTCGGTGCTTCAGTTCAGACATGTACAGTTGGTGCTCCAGTTGTAGATCCAATAGAAAACTCTGATACAAAATATAATGACCCTGATACTTCTCCGATAAATATCAATCACTGCGACAAGAGATAGAGAGGTAGTACATACAGTCTGTTAGCTTTTAAGATTCTCGAAAGATTTATAAGGAACTGTTATGGATCTTGATGGTAGATAATCAAAGTTCTATGCCCTACGGAAGACTCGACGATGAAAGAAGATGATATAGTCGGTGGTTCAGTTCAGACAAGTACAGTTGGTGCTCCTGTTGTAGATCCAATCGAAAACTCTGATATAAAATATAATGACCCTGATACTTATCCGATCAATATCAATCACTGCGACAAGTGACAGAGAGGTAGATACAATCTGTTAGCTTTAAAAATTTCCGATATATTTATAAGGAATCGCCATGAGATCTTTATGGTAGATAATCAAAGTTATTTGCCCTAAGGAAGACACAACATTGAAAAATCATGATACAATTTGTGCTTCAGTTGTAGACCTAATCAAAAACTATGGTATAAACTATTATAACCCTGGTACTTGACCCCGAACAATGTAAAATAACTTTCGACACCGATAGTACAATATGTAAGCTTTCAAGATTTACATGGAACTGCCAAGATGCCAAGAGATCTTAAAGGTAAAGAATCTCAAGGTTCTATGATCTACATTAAAACGAAAGATGAAATAACAAGTGGGAATTTTCCTCCAACATGCTTAACATGGAGTAGGTACAACAAAATTAACTCTTTACCATTTTGTATTTTCTGCTAGACCTAATCAAGAACTATGGTATAAACTATTATGACCCTGGTACTTGACCCCGAACAATATAAAATAACTTTCGACACAGATAGTACAATAAGTCAGCTTTCAAGATTTACATTGAACTGCCAAGATACCAAGAGTTCTTAATGGTAGAAAATCTCAAGGTTCTATGATCTACATTAAAACGAAAGATGAAATAACAAGTGGGCATTTTCCTCCAGCATGCTTAACATGGAGTAGGTACAACAAAATTAACTCTTTGCCATTTCGTATTTTCTGCTAGACCTAATCAAAAACTATGGTATAAACTATTATGACCCTGGTACTTGACCCCGAACAATATAAAATAACTTTCTACACAGATAGTACAATATGTCAGCTTTTAAGATCTACATCAAACTGCCAAGATGCCAAGAGATCTTAATGGTAGAGAATCTCAAGGTTCTATGATCTACAATAAAACGAAAGATGAAATAACAAGTGGGCATTTTCATCCAACATGCTTAACATGGAGTAGGTACAACAAAATTAACCCTTTACCATGTCGTATTTTCTTCTAGACCCAAGTAACAACCTCTTGGGGGTTTAACCCAAGAAGAAAATTGCTCTAGAAATAAAACTTGGAAAAAGTTGTATGATATTTTGCCTTGTATGATTTTCTACGAGACCCTGTTAATAAAATCTTGAGCAGTTTATTCAAAGCAAGAATTTCGGCTAGACAAAATCGTGGAAAAGGTTGTATGCTATTTTAGTTAGTATTGCCTGCAAATTCCAGTATAATTCCTCGACAATTTCCCATGAAGCTCCCTGACGATTTGGACATCAGATTTACAGAAGAGATTACTCGACCATTTTTCATTATATTCTCCGGGAAATTTCCATGAGATTGTTGTATAACTTTCTATTACTTTGCCACAATTTCCATTGAAATTTCTCTATTTCCCATGAAGCCCCCCAAATTTTTTTCTATGAATTTTTTTGGAAATCTATTGCGAGATTTCTAACAAATTATTAATGTGATTTCCGAGCACAATTTTCCATGAAAAGTAATGAACAAACCATTCAGATTTACTTACAATTTTCAGAGACGTTTCCACACAGTTTTCCATGAGATTTATGGACAATTTTCTATAAATGTCTTTAATGAGATATCCGAGAATATTTATCAGATTTCGTATAGTTTCATATAGTTTCTATCAGATTTACCCATAATGTTCAAAGAGATTCGTCAGCCATTTTTTATTATATTCCCCGAGAATTTTCCATGACATTTTTGTACAAGTTTCTATTAACTTTGCCTTAATTTCCACTTAAATTTCTCGAATATTTCCCATGAAGCTCCTTGACGATTTTTGCGTGAGATTTTCAGACAATTAGATTCCTCGGTAATTTTCAATGAAATACCTGATGATTTTTTTATGAAATTTGTGAAAAATTGATTACGAGATTTCTAACAAATGTTCAATGTCATTCCCGAGCACAACTTCTCTTACAATTCCCGACAATTTTTTATGAAATATACTGAACCAATCCGTTGAGATTTGCTTAGAATTTCCAAAAGAAATTACCACACAATTTTCCATGAGATTTCTAGACAATTTTCTATATTTTTTTTCAATGAGATATCCGAGAATATTTTACATTAAATTTCATATAGCTTTCTATCAGATTACCCATGATTTTCAAAGCGATTCCTCTACCATTTTTTATTATATTACCCGAGAATTTTCCATGAGATTTTTGAATAATTTTCAATTAATTTGGCCACAATTTCCACTTAAATTTCTCGAAAATTTCCCATGAAGCTCCGTGACGATTTTTGCATGAGATTTGCAGGACAATTAGATTATTCGGTAATTTTCAATGAGATACCCGATGATTTATCTATGAATTTCTCATGGGAAATTAATTGTGATATTTTTAGCAAATGTTCAATTTGATTTTCGAGCGCAATTTTCTTTTACATTTCTCAACAATTTCCCATGAATTATGTGAATAAATCCGTAAAGATTTATTTACAATTTTCAAATAGGTATCCACACAATTTTCCACGAGAATTTTGGACGTTGTTCTCTAAAATTTTTCAATGAGATATCCGACAATAATTTCCATTCAATTTCCTATAGTTTCAGCAGAGTTATCAAATTTAGCTATAATTTTCGAACAGATTCCTCGACCACTTTTCATTACATTCCTCAAGAATTTTCAATGAGATTTCTGTTTAATTTTCTTCTAACTTTCACCACAATTTCCAGCGAAATTTCTCGACATTTTCCCTGACGATTTGTGAATGAGATTTACAGACAATTCGTTTCTTTGGAAATTTTCAATAAGATATCAGATAATTTTTTTATGAAATTTATCGGAATTTAAGTGCGAAATTTCTGGAAAATGTTCAATGTGATTTCCGAGCACATTTTTTTCTTACATTTCTCCATGAAATATCTGACCAAATCCGTTGAACAGAATAGATTGAGATTTACTTACTATTTTAAAAGTTTTCACACAATTTTCCATGAGATTTCTAGACAATTTTCTATAAATCTTTTCAATGGGATATCCGAAAATATTTTCCATTAGATTTTTTATAGTTTTCTATAAGACTTAGCTATAATTTGACAATTTCCATGAAATATCTGAACATATCCGTTGAACAGAATAGATTGAGATTTACTTACTTTTTTCAAAGTTTTCACACAATTTTCCATGAGATTTCTAGATAATTTTCTATAAATCTTTTCAATGGGATATCCGAGAATATTTTCCATTATATTTTTTATAGTTTTCTATCAGACTTAGCTCTAATTTTCAAGGAGATTCCTCGACTACTTTTCATTATATTCCCCGAGAATTTTCCATGAGATTTTTATATAATTTTCTATTAAATTTGCCACAATTTCCAGTGAAATTTCTCAACAATATTCCTTGAAGCTCTCTGACGATATTAATGAGATTTTGAGACAATCAGATTCCTCGGTAATTTTCAATGAGATACCTGATGATGTTTCCATGAAATTCCCCAAAAATTTATTGCGAGATGTCTAACAAATGTTCAATGTGATTTCCGAGCACAATTTTCTTTTACATTTCTCGGCAATTATATATGAAATTTCTAAACAAATCAGTTGAAATTTACTTACAATTTTTAAAGAGGTTTTCTCACAATTTTCCATGAGATTTCTGGATAATTTTCTATAACATTTTTCAATGAGATGTCCGAGAATAATTCCATTAGATTTCTTATACTTTTCTATCAGATTTAGCCATCTCCAACTATCTTCAAAGAGGTTTTCACACAATTTTCCATGAGATTTCTAGACAATTTTCTGTAAATCTTTTCAATAAGATATGCGAGAATATTTTCCATTAGATTTCTTACAGTTTTCGTTTAATAAGGCCAATGGTTGCATATAACTACGCCCCAATTTATATAAATAACGTAATGATAAAAAATAAAGCACCCAAAGATTTTGTGATTAGAAACTCTCTGAAGTTCGTTGATGATATTCAAATAGCTGCAATGGTTGTATGATATTTTGTCTTGTATGATTTTTTGCGAGACCCGATTAATAAAAACTTGAGGAGTTTAATCAAAGCAGGAATTTCGATTAGAAACAAAACTTGGAAAAGGTTGATTTTGTGATTTTGTGATTAGAAACTCTCCGAAGATCGTTGATGATATTCAAATGGCTGCAAAGCCACTGCTCTAAAAAAATATGGACTGCATCTCAATTAATCAAGTCGGCTCTGTCTTATCTACAGGAAGCCCTAGATGACAAATTGTCTTATCATTAACTCAACATACCTTAACTGTTCGTACCCAATCAGCGAAAACATGCTTTCTTAAGTGGACCAGTTTTTAGGGCATGTATTTTATAGTGAAATCGTGTATTGTTGCTTTTTACTGGGACGTGATTTATGCCTCGGCATATCGTAATAAAGTAGTTTGAGATAGGAGTACATTTAAGTTATCCGATGGATAATTAGTAACCCCACAATCATCACAAATCAGAAGAAATGTGCTTGTTTGTTTATTAAATAACGACGTTTCCGATGGTATGGCTAATTATCCTCGCAGGGAAATTGCACCATATTGTATAATATGTATTTCGTTTTATGGCATTTGGTTATCTGGTTGTTGATTAGTAACCACACAATCATCACAAATCGGAAGAAATGTGTTTGTTCGTTTATTTAATAGTAGTAATTGCCTGTTTCTGATGGTGTGGTCAATTATCCTATTCGCAGGGAAATTGTACCATTTTAATATTGCTCTAATATGTATTTCGTTTTATGGCATTTGGCCATAAAGCCTTTAGTTGCTAACCAATAGCTGTATTTAAAATTAGTTGTATGCTGCAATACAAATAAATGAGCCGTTGAAAAGGGGGTGGTATAAGTTTTTTTTTTAATTAAGATATATTTTGTGCCTAAATTTGTTTATTAATGAATACCTATTTCTGCTGGTATGACAAATTAGTCATTGCAATTCGGTATATTCGTCGTCAAAAAACAATCTATCATACTTTGGAATTTTGCCTCTATGGTTTTTTATGTTATTATCATATTATTGTCAATGTTATGGTAGAAGTAGCATTTGTGTTATTTTCACGTTATTGCCTTCCTTAGTCATAAAAATATTATAATTGGTGTCATCATTAGTTGTGTTTTGTCTTGAATTATTCTCAAAGAACGTAGTTAGGTTCCCATAAAATTGTGTTCTGCGTTTCTTGGTTTGAAACCGTTAATTGGTGGTTTTCTATGCGCGCAGAGAAAACATCTCGCAACAAATATAAATTACAGTGCAATTTCCCGCAAGTTAAAAAAATGCATAAAACGTGCACTGTAAAGAGACCGCTGGCATTGTTAGCCGAAGCGAAGGTGTGAAATTACCTGAATAACTATTTATTGCCGGATCGTAAAAGTTCTTCGGATTCCCTTCCCATGGTGTCGGCGGGTCGTGATTTTATGACGCCAGGCCTCGGAACGGCCGTCGATTTGCATAAATCTGAATGGGGGCCCAATTAAAAGTAAATAGGCGAGTATTGCCGGTACGTGCCTGGAAGGGCTCAACCGGATTCCGCGAAAAGAATTCCGGAAGTCGCGCGTTTACTGCCGATACACGACTGAAATATTGTTTGATGCGCCCCGCCAAAAAGGGGCACGTCCGGATTGTTATTTACCGGCCTCGGCCCATTTATCGCCGCGTCCCGGACGACTTCATCCGGGTCCTTGTGCAGTCGGACCCGGAATTTTTAACGTCCGCGCCCATTATTCCGGGTCCGGCCCGACCCGGCGGTATCAATTGATCCGGGGCCGAATTTGCATTTTACACGCCGCATTAATTCCGGGGCCCATCTGAAACCAATAAACATTTATACATTCCGGTAACGGTAAATAAAAAATTACAAGTCTTTTCGGCGGTTTCCGGTAGTACAATAAACGTTCACTTCTCGTATTCGTGCCCCTATATCTTCCTTATTCATTCTCCGGTCGTTTTCAAATTTTGATCAATTGCACCACCCTTTATAAGGATTATTTTTACAAATTTTTACATAAATTGCGCATTTTCGCTATGCATGTCTTCTAAAATACTGATTTTACCACCAGGACTAACATAAAAAGCAACTCAAACCCAACAAAAATATGTAGTAATCGCGCTATGGATTTAATTTTTGAAACACATTTCCAAGTTATGATCATATGAAGTGTTAGGTGTAAAAATAAAATCTAATTATTCGGCTGTCGAGTTCCCCGTGTCCTAGCACTAGCCTCATTAAGATAATTAATGTTAGCCGCTTCCGTTAAGATTACAAGCAAAAAAAAAATAACAGTAATACCACCGGAGTTTCACGAGCCAGGGGGTGCCGAGTCACCCTCGGTAATGAATCGCAAAGACGGGCACGTCAAAAAAATAATTCCTCCGCCCTTTTTGCACCACCGCCGTTCGCAGACGCATAAGTCACTTGTAATACAATTTCATTTCGGAAAATCGCCGGTATTCAAATTTACGGCACGAAAGTGGAACTCTCCAGGGCCGCGTCGAAGGCTGATGAATGTAATACTTGCAAGTAAGGGACGCTAAGGACGATTTATCACCCGGGCCTAATGAACAAAAATGCACCCAATATATCATGCCATTTTTTACTCGTAAAAGGGAAAGCGCAGCGGGAGGGTCTCCCTTGAATCAATTTTAAAGTTTTAATCTATGGTTATGCATAGACATGAACATTTTTGATGAAAAAGTGCCACAGACGAGGGAGTTTGAAATTGTTAGTTCTTTGAATCAATCTTAAAGTTATAATCCATAGTTATATAAGGTGCCACAACTTCGTGGCATGCTAAGAAAGGCAAAATTAAATGAAAATGTACTTTTTTTTCTAATCGCTTTTGTTTCCAAAATATAGGACCTTAAAGTGTTACTTAGCAAATCAGTTTTAAAGAAAAATAACAAATTATCCTTTTTCACAACGACATTTATTTCTCTAAATGTACATTTCAACCACTACGAGGTTATCTTCAGTAGACATTTGTACTGAGTACATATCAGTTTTCTTGTTAACATTTCTACAAGAGTTGACTTGGAAATCTGATATTATGCGACGAGTCACCCACTATCAATACACATATTCACAAACAATTACAAAAATCTCAGTAAACACAGTGCCCTAGAAACAGGTCTTCTATGATTATTGCTACATAATAACTTTGAGATTAGGATTTTTTTTAAATCATGTACCATTTTTCGGTGAATTAGCTTTATTATCATAAAAAGGTATACTTCTTGAACTTCAAAAAAAATAAACGTTTCTGAGATATTCGAGGTTAAACTATGCAGAGTTTGTATGAGTAATGAGTTTTGTATGAAGTGTTCTCAATATTTCAATGATTTCTGCCAAAATGTCATTGATTGGTATAAAAATTACTAATTATTTCATAAATCAAATTGATTTTGCAGAGACATCAATTATTCATAGCACAAATTTGATGATTAAGTCTATAAATATATCAATACTTTAATGATTCTGTCAAAATTTCAATGAATTATTTTTTGTTTAATGATTTCTGTCAAACTACAATTATTTCAACGCAATTTCAACATTTTATAGTTTATACCAATATTACATTTTATCTGTAAAAATTTCAGTTATTATGGTACAATTTTAATAATATTTATATTATGATATTCTGTTTTATCTATTTCTATTATCTTCTATTTTCTGATAGATAATTTAAATTATTTCAATCCAGATTTTTACAACGGATACAAAAATTTTGATTCTTCTATCAATATTTAACTGACATATTGAACTAAGCATTAAGTGCAAAATTTTTAATGTTTCTTATAATTTCAATTATTTCTATCAAAATTGAACTGATTTGTATTGGAATTTCAACGGTTTGTAGAAAATTTTTCATTTGCCTTATAATTTAATAATTTAATTATAATTATTTCTGACAAAATGTCAAGGATTTGTAAGTACTTATTAAAATTTCAATTATTTCAGTAAAACTTACATAATTACAACATAACATTCTTGACTTAGTTTTGCCTTATACCACAAAAATATTATTTGCATTTATTAATTTTTAGGCTGAATCATCAAACTTATGATCTGAAGTGATCTATTTGTGAAATCAATTTGATTTTTGAAATATTTGAAATTTAATATAAATCATTGACATTTCTTCAGACATACTTGAATTTATAACAGTAATTGAAAATAATACCATAAAATTAGAAAAATTATACAAACTGTTGAAATTTCGATACAAATCAGTTACATTTTGAGAGAAATTAATGAAATTTTAACATAATAACTAAAATTTAGCCAGAAAAATTAATAAAATTGTACAAATTGTTGAAATTTTGATGGAAATCAGTTAAATTTTACGAGCCATCATTGAAATTTTGACAGAATGACTTGAATTTTCAGAGATTTTAGTATGACTTGTTGAAATTTCGATAGAAATCAATTAAATTTGATAGAAATCATTAAAATTTTGATACAAATAATGAAAATTTTGACAGATTCATCAAAGTATTGATATACATTGAGTGCCAGTCTAAAAAACTTTAAGTTTTGATATTTTTAGACTTGATCACTAAATTTTGAATGAATTGATTTGCAGAATCAATTTGATTTCTGAAATAATTGAAATTTTAATTCGAATCACTGACATTTTTGCAGATATAGTTGAACTTATGATAGTCATTCTAACTTAAACAACAAAAATTAAATTTTGTACAAACTGTTGAAATTTCGATACAAATCATTGAAATTGTGGCAGAAATAATTGAAATCATGAGAAGAATAAATAAGTTTGTACGAACTGTTGAAATTTTGATAAAAATCATTGAAATTGTAGCAGAAATAATCGAAATCATGAGAAACATAAATAATTTTGTACGATCTGTTGAAATTTCGATATAAATCAGTTACATTTTGACAGAAATCATTGTAAGTTTAGTACAAATTGTTTTAAATTGTTGAAATTTTGTAAATCAGTTAAATTTTGAGAGACATCATTGAAATTCTCACACAATGACTTGAACTTTCAGAGAAATAATTTTAATTGTAATAGAGAAATAATAATTTTAGTATGACTTGTTGAAATTTATATAGAAATCATTTAAATTTGACAGAAATCATTAAAATTTTGATACAAACAATTGAAATTTTGACAGAATCATTAAAGTATTGATATACATTGAGTACCAGTTTCAAAAACTTAAAGTTTTGATATTTTTAGATTTGATTTTGAACTAAATTTTGAATGAATTCATCTATTTGCAGAATCAATGTTATTTCTGAAATAATTGAGATTTTAATACAAATCATTGACATTTTTGCAGATATAATCGAAATTATGATAGTCATTGTTACTTATACAACAAAAATTAAATTTTGTACAAACCCTTGAAATTTCGATACAAATCATTGAAATTGTGGCAGAAATAATTGAAATCATGAGAAAAATAAGTAAGTTTGTACGAACTGTTGAAATTTTGATATAAATCATTGAAATTGTAGCAGATATAATCGAAATCATTAGAAAAATAAATAATTTGGTACGATCTGTTAAAATTTCGATATAAATCAGTTACATTTTGACAGAAATCATTGAAATTTTAACATAATAATTAAAATTTAGCCAGAATAATTTAAACTTTGGTACAAATTGTTCATCACATTGACATCATTGAAATTCTGACACAATGACTTGAATTTTCAGAGAAATAATTTTAATTGTATTAGAGAAATAAAAATTTTAGTATGACTTGTTGAAATTTCGATAGAAGTCATTTAAATTTGACATAAATCATCAAAATTTTGATACAAATAGTTGAAATTTTGACAGAATCATTAAAATATTGATATACATTGAGTGCCAGTTTCAAAAACTTCAAGTTTTGATATTTTTATACTTGATCACTAAATTTTGAATGAATCGATTTGCAGAATCAATTTGATTTCTGAAATAATTGAAATTTTAATACAAATCATCGACATTTTTGCAGATATAATTGAAATTATGATAGTCATTGCAACTTATACCTACAACAAATATTAAAATTTGACAAACTGTTGAAGTTTCGATACAAATCATTGAAATTTTGGCAGAAATAATTGAAATCATGAGAAAAATAAATAATGTTTAATCAGGATGATTTCGACCTTTAATACGTGGTAGTTCATATTGAAAAACAGAGAAACAACTGGTTATGTTTTTACCACAAAATGTTTATTGATATATCGACATATACAATAAAATAACGACTCGAATTTCTTGAAAATGACCGTAAGAAGTCGAATTCGAGTCGTTATTTTATTGTATACAATAAAATAACGACTCGAATTTCTTGAAAATGACCGTAAGAAGTCGAATTCGAGTCGTTATTTTATTGTATATGTCTATATATCAATAAACATTTTGTGGTAAAAACATAGCAAGTTGTTTCTCTGTTTTTCAAATGATGTTTATGAACTGTTGATAAATCAGTTATATTTTGACTAAAACCTACAAAACCTGAAATTTTGACAGAAAAACTGAAATTTTGACAGAATAATTAAAAAATTTGTATAATTTGTTAAAATTTCGATTCAAATCATCTCAATTTTGAGAGAAATAATCGTAATTGTAATATAATAATTGAAAAGTGAGAGAAATAATTGTAGTTGTAATAGAAAAATTAAAATTTTGGTATGAATTGTTGAAATTTCGATAGAAATAATTTTAATTTGACAGATTACTTCAGATTTTGACAGAAAGAGAGATTACTTTAAATATACAAAATTATTTTCTTGACGTGGCTACTTACTAATATCATCGCGGATTAAAGTTGCCTGTACTAAGATTACAAGTTTTGCTTAATGCTTCAGAAATGAACGGAATTCACCAAACCTTATGTAATTGAATTTAGTGTTTCTACTAATTTCGGACTGTTAAATAGTAACACACAAAAAATGTTGGTTGTAATATTAATGATGCACATAATACAGATAGTATATTACTATCTACTAACATACAACTATTACTTGTATTGTTGGTATTCTACATTATTTATAACACTCGTATTGTTGGTATTGTATATTATTTATAAAAATGTGTTCGTGGGGCATCGACACTTGGCATCGTGTCTAATCTGGTACTATTCTGGGAAATGATATAGACAAGGATTTAAAAAAAATATTCAAGAAAAATTCGGACTGCAGTCCCTGCAATTGCCATTTCTTGTTTATTTTCATTGGAATTCATTTTATAACTGAACGAATGCAATTTCTGACATTCGCACTTTGTTTGAAAATAGTCTTAACAACCAAAGCCGTACTGACATTTTGTTCAAGTTGAAAATAAATTAATCAAACATAAACAATTGAACCAACTTCAGGAGTGGAAAAACAGTTATAAGCAATTCGAGAGGTAAGTTTTGACCAGTCTCGGACTTTATTGCTAGCCCTCGCTGTCGCTCGGGCGCAAACGCGACCTCGACTAGTAAACAATACTTACCTCCCTTAATGCTTAAATAAGTATTATATAAGCTTCGTCTTGAAATTGGACGGACTATAGTCGCAGTAATATCAACATATATAATCGTTTAAACTTCCTTCGAACTGCTCGAACAGATCAATGCTCTGCCTCGCACCAAACCAGGAAATAAAAACGTCAATTTACCCACGCGTTTTCCGAAATACATTATTGTTTGATTCATTAATGCGCCTGGGAATTGCCCATCAGAATGACATAAAACGAGCACGTGCCCCCGTTACGATAACACAAAACGGTCGTTCGCGACCCCCCACCCCCACCCCCGTTAATTTTTAAGGTGAGGGGCGCGTACGCATTTCCGGGGGGCGCCCCACGACATCCGTGCCCGGCGGTTCCGCGCGGCGTCGCGGCGCCCGGAACTACGAACTACTTCCGGCACGCTGAAAAACGCGCGTGCTTTTAATAATCCGATAAGTTATTCAGATACAATTAGTAACGGAGCGTTCCGCGTTTGCCGCAGTTTAGTCAATATCGCACTCCCGAGGGTGCGAAACGTATCCGATACGGGGCTAGATTAGTCCCTGCGTGGCTGTAATGTATTTCCAATGGGGGCGCTCCGAGTAACACACATCGTTCTTTACACGTATCAACCCTTCCGGAGCGCACACACAACACATACAAACACACACGTGTACGTGTGCAGCCAGACGCACTTCGGGTGCGATTGTGCTTGGCGAGGGTGCACACATTTCTGTTCCAATTTAATATGCATCCCCACTGCCTCCGAGGGATTAATTTGTTAGGTGATTTTCGTAGGGGGCGGGTAATTAATTGCCTTTGATCCACCACTTTTATCAAACACCGGAAGGGATGTGCGCCATTATCGAATCACGATATGTGCAATAATTGCCCCGCTTTTGCGCACCCAAAAAAATCGCGCCGATCTGTTTACTTGCCTATCTCGTTACTGCGCGTTTGGGCAAATATTTATACCCTTTGTACCATATTCACCCCCGACTTTATCTCGATCTGGTCCCGATTTCCACATCAATACCGTCGGCGGTTGCCGATGCCGACCATCCCCCCGGCGAGTTCATATTTCGTCTGGACGGGGATTTCGGGTTTAAACGTCGGTGTTAAACTATCGGATTTCGGATTTGGGCCCTTATATAATTGGCGGAGGGTTGCGGTTTTGCGACACCGCAGCCTTTTATGTCGGCCCGAAAACTTCTGCTCCCCAGATATTTATTACGACACAGATCGAACTTTGCTGATAAACGATGCTTTTGTAGTAAACCAGAAGGAAACTGCATCCACTAACTGCTCAAAATTTGAAAAAAAACCCAAAATAATTGCCATTTATACATACTGCACGTATCGCAATTACTACCTATAAGTACAGATTGTAAGTTATAAGCAATTAACTAATTATACATACCTAATAACCAAGCTTAAGGGGTGGTAATGATATTTAAGCAGTTGTTTCTCAAAACTGGGGCGATCATTATTAGCTATAATATTACATAATATATATGAACACTGACAGGTACACAATATTTTGAAACTTTATTGATGATACTCTCAAAGATATCTAATACATCGAATGAGATATCGAATTCTAACCTAACCTAACATATGCATAAACTATGGATAATTAGCCACAGGTACACCAAATTTTGAAACTTTATTGATGATACTCTCAAAAATATCTAATACATCGAATGAGATCGAATTCTAACCTAACCTAACATATGCATAAACTATGGATAATTAGCCACAGGTACACCAAATTTTGAAACTTTATTGATGATACTCTCAAAAATATCTAATACATCGAATGAGATCGAATTCTAACCTAACCTAACACATGCACAAACTATGGATAATTAGCCACATCCTACTTTATGTTGCTAACTCAATATAACGGGCTTTACTGCCAGCCGGCGAAAAAAGTTTGAGGCACACTGGTGTCGAGGGTAAATAAATTACATGCTCCATTCAGTGCAATTTCCAACTGCATCGTATTAAGCATTTCACTTTTTAATCTCCTCTGCAAGCTTTATTATTTATTCACTATTGTCGTGCGTTTTATCGGGGGATGCATATATTGATTGCAACAATGTCCGGATACTTGCTTTCAATGCCATGCCATTATTTACCTGGCACACATCATTATTCACACCCCAAATCCGTGCCGTTTTCACTGGCTACGGATAATTCACACCGCTGCATTAGAAATACTTTCAATTATAGTTTCCATTAACCCTTTACGTGGGGTGCAGTAATCGCCAGGTGTGTTCAATTTTTTTTTAGTTACCCACAAAGCAGTCAAATGACACGCGTAGAATTAATCCGCAATATAATGAATATAAATTAATTGAAAGTATAATAGACGAATTAGTTTGTATTTGTATTAGATCATTAATCATTTTTCTATGCACGCACTGATTACAAAAATTCCTAGTGAAGCGAAGTAACGTTAATGAAAAAGTCGGCAAAGACTAAATTTTATGATTTCTGGTGCTCATGACTTGTGGCTACTTGTATCAGTGTCTGATTCTCCCGGAAATACGCTTATATCTGTAACACTGCAGCTATTTGAATAAACGTAATATTATTAATTACTAATAATTAAATGGATCCTATCCTGAGTCAATTTGAATTGATGTAAAACAATAGATGTATGCAACTATCTCAGGTAACCAGTTTAGATTCACTAATGTGAAATCATAAACGGCAAAGTTAATTGAAATGTATAATTTACACATATATACATGTATACATGTACATAATAATTATAATAATAATAATAATTATTATTATTAATAGCCATCACCTTTTTGGTAATGGAAATGCTATATACAGGGTGTTCTAAATAGAGTAGGATTGCATACGTAGGAATATACGAACCGTTGAAATTTCGATACAAATCAGTTACATTTTGGCAGAAATCATTGAAATTTTAACATAATAACTAAAATTTAGCCAGAAAAATTAAAATTTTGGTACAAATTGTTGAAATTTCAACAGTTCGTACAAAATTATTTATTTTTCTCATGATTTCAATTATTTTTGCCAAAATTTCAGTGATTTGTATCTAAATTTGAGCAGTACGTAACATTTAGTAACATTTGTATGTACAAAATTTAATTTTTGTTGATAAGTTATGACATCACAATTTCAATTATGTCTGCAAAAGTGTCAATGATTTGTATTAAAATTTCAATTATTTTAGAAATCAAATTGATTCTGCAAATAGATCAATTCATTCAAAATTTAGTGATGTTAATTGTATCAACAATTCATACTAAACATTTTATTTCTCTATTACAATTAAAATTATTTCTCTGAAAATTCGTCATTATGTAAAAATTTCAAAATTTCAACAACTTGTATCAAAATTGAAAATTTTCTGGCTAAATTTTAGTTGTTATGTTAAAATTTCAATGATTTCTGTCAAATTCTAATTGATTTATATCGAAAATTCAACAGTTCGTACAAATTATTTATATTTCTCATGATTTCAATTATTTCTGCTAAAATTTCAATGATTTCTATCGAAATTTCAACAGTTTATACAACATTTAATGTTTATTGTATAAGACTATCATAATTTCAAAATTGTCTGCAAAAATGTCAATGATTTGTATTAAAATTTCAATTATTTCAGAAATCTGCAAATAGATCAATTCATTCAAAATTTAGTGATCAAGTTTAAAAATATAGAAACTTTAAGTTTTAGATACTGGTACTCAATGTATATCAATACTTTAACGATTTTGTCAAAATTTCAATTATTTATATCAACATTTTAATTATTGCTGTCAATATTAAATGATTTCTATCGAAATTTCTTGTAACTTGTATCAAAATTTAAAATTTTCCGGCTAAATTTTAGTTATTATGTTAAAATTTCAATGATTTTTGTCAAAATGTAACTGATGTATATCGAAATTTCAACAGTTCCGTACAAAATTATTTATTTTTCTCATGATTTCAATTTTTTCTGTCAAAATTTCAATGATTTGTATCGAAATTTCAACAGTTTATACTACATTTAATGTTTGCTGTACAAGTTACAATAACTATCATAACTTCAATATTGTCTGCAAAAATGATTTGAATTAAAAATTTAATTATTTCAGAAATCAAATTGATTCTGCAAATAGATTCATTCAAAATTTAGTGATCGAGTCTAAAAATATAAAAACTTTAAGTTTTTGAAACTGGTACTCAATGTATATCAATACTTTAATGATTCTGTCAAAATATCAATTATTTGTGTCAACATTTTAATGATTTCTGTCCAACTTATATGATTTCTATCGAAAATTCAACAATTCATACTAAAAAATGTATTTCTCTATTGCAATTAAAATTATTTCTCTAAAAAATTCGTCATTATGTCAGAATTTCAATGATGTCTCTCAAATTTTAACTGATTCCCTTCAAAATTTCAACAACTTGTATCAAAATTTAAATTTTTCTCGCTAAATTTTAGTTATTATGTTAAAATTTCAATGATTTCTGTCAAAATGTAACTGATTTATATCGAAATTTCAACAGTTCCGTACAAAGTTATTTATTTTTCTCATGATTTTAATTATTTTTGGCAAAATTTCAGTGATTTCTATCGAAATTTCAACAGTTTGTACAAAATTTAATTTTTGTTGTATAAGTTACAATGACTATTATAATTTCAGTTATATCTGCAAAAATGCCAATGATTTGCATTAAAATTTCAATTATTTTAGAAATCAAATTGTTGCTGCAAATAGATCAGTTCATTCAAAATTTAGTAATCAAGCCTAAAAATATCAAAACTTTAAGTTTTTGAAACTGGTACTCAGTGTATATGAATACTTTAATGATTCTTTCAAAATTTCAATTATTTATATCAACTTTTAATGATTTCTGTCAATCTTAAATGATTTCTATGGAAATTTCAACAATTCATACTAAAAATTTTATTTGTCTATTACAATTAAAATTATTTCTCTAAAAATTCGTCATTATGTCAGAATTTCAATGATGTCTCTCAATATTTTACTGATTCCCATCAATATTTCAACAACTTGAATCAAAATTTAAATTTTTGTGTCTAAATTTTAGTTATTATGTTAAAATATCAATGATTACTATCAAAATTTGACTGCTTTACATCGAAAATTCAATAGTTCCGTACAAAATTATTTATATTTCAATTATTTCTGCTAAAATTTCAATGATTTGTATCGAAATTTCGACAGTTTATACAACATTTAATGTTTGTTGACTATCATAATTTCAATTATGTCTGCAAAAATATCAATTTTTGTATTAAAATTTAAATTATTTCATAAATAAAATTGATTCTGCAAATAGATCGATTCATTCAAAATTTAGTGATCAAGTCTAAAAATATCTAAACTTTAAGTTTTTGAAACTGGTACGCAATATATATATATATATATATATATATATATATATATATATATGTATATATATATATATATATATATATATATATATGTATATATATATATATATATATATATATATATATATATATATATATATATATATATATATATATATATATATATATATATATATATATTAATACCTTAACGAATCTGTCAGAATTTCAATGATTTCTCTCAAATTTTAGATGATTTCAATCGAAATATTAAAAATTTATACAATTTTTTAAAATTTTCTCAACAGTTCATACAACATCATACAACTGTCAGAATTTTTAGCATATTTTTATAATTTATTATTATTTTACTACTTAGTTGTATAACGCTTTTTTCTAAATTTTTTACATTTGTTTTAATCATAATTTAAAAACTAAAAATAAAAATTGGAATAATAAATGTTTCCCATATTTTTCATTTTGATTGTAGGTTGTTATACATCGTTAAAAAGAGGAACAGAACGTATATTTATATATAATTATATATATATATATATATATATATATATATATATATATATATATATATATATATATATATATATATATGAATATCTATTTATATAAGAATGAAATATGGCAGCCATTGAAAATAAGAAAGTTGGTATTAATATCTCGGAACCATCTTGACCTTTTTTGATTTAATTCTCAAATTTGTGAACTCGAACCAAGTAACTTCTATTCTAAACTTTTTTCCGCATCTTTAATAATTATGAATATATCGGAGTTTTTAGAAAATCACGATTTGTGTTGTTTTTAGAAAAACTTCTAAACGCTTGGATTTTTGAATATTTCTCAACATAATCTGAACCAGCATATAAAACTACACAATATCGCCCATTTAATCAGATTTCTAGCTTTAAGAATAAGAAAGATACCCATGCAACCCTACTCTATTTAGGACACCCCGTATGTGGCAAGTACATTTTACACATAGATTTAAATGAAACTTACTAAAAGCAGCCAAAACAGTCATGATCATTGCTTTACTTAGATATTTGAAATATTTTTCAATCTTTTAGTGCCAATATTTTAGGACCGAAAGTGCTGATTGGTACAAAAACATTTTAGTGCCGAAACTGAATAAGTATGCCAATATTATTTTCTTATGTTATTTTAAAAACTAGACTTTATTTTTTCGGGATCAAATTTTCAGTTTGTTTCACTTTAGTCATTCAATTTTCTATTTACTGTATTAAATGTTTTTCGTTTTGTGTTTCTTATATAAAATTTTCTTGGTTACCATTTTTTCTTCGTTCGATAAAATTTGCTTTAGTATTTTTCTAATGAAATTAATAATGAAAAATAAAACTAGAGTATGTTTTTCATTATTTGTCTATAATATAATATAATAATATAATATATCTAAAATATATTTTGTAGTGGACTAGCTTCAAAATGCTATGTTTGTTACAGAGGAATATTTGAATAATAATACAGGACACCCTGTATTATTATTTTTGGCTTCCACGTTCAAATTTGAATATTTTCTGTAGAAATGTTTACACAGCCACGGACTGTGGGAACAATGAGAAAATTATATACACTCGAAAATTTCGAAAATTAAAACGTCTTCGTAGATATATCGAGTGTGGTCTCGTATGAACCGTTTGAGTACTCTGAATCGAATGAGACCATCGGCATAGAGATTCGACCGTGCGTTAGAAGTTCAATTTTATCAGCCCTTTATTGCTATTCTTTTAAATTTCCCAACTTTGAGGGCCGATATCTCGAGAACCACTGGGGCTACGACGCTAAAAGGGTGCTCATTGGAATCGGGATTGGAATTGGAATTCTAAGGGAAATTGGAGCAACTAAAAAAATCGCGATTTTTCGGATTTTCGTTTTAGTAGATTTGATCGGAAAATCGACTGGTGCTTGGGCTTGGTGCTTTATGTACTGATTTTAAATTTGTATTCAATCCAAAATCTGTATGACCTGTGTAAAACTTATTGTTGATAGCACCAATAAAGGTATTATTATTATTATTGGTGGCACTATCCTCTCTACACTACTGATTGCACCAAGTACAAAATTGTAAACGATCCTTTTTCTGGCAATTCTGGGAAATTTTCTGTGCAGGTTCGCTCCCAATTCACCTTCCCTCTGGTCTGGCTTCCTATCCACCCCCGCAAACAAACAATGACACGGCCCGCTGCAGTTACAGCTCAATCGACAGTTTCCTTTTTTTTCACCACCCCGTCCCTCGACGGCTTCCCACCCTCAGCGAGTGCCGCATTCGGTCGGTCACACGAATTAAGATTTCAAAAGATACACCTGGAAGGTGTCATCTTATTTACGGCCAGGGCAGGTACGCGCCGGAGGAGTGATAATTTCATGTGAAAATAAATCACGACTGCGAGGGTCGTCTGCGCCCCTAAAGGCTTAATGAAGTGAGCGGTGGAAACGTGCGGGGCTGCGGCATTTCGGGGAATTTTTAACAGCGAGGGCATAATTCGTGATGAATTCATAACTTAATTGGGAATGAATGATGTTCGAGGCTGGAAATGATTCGAGAGGTTCGAGGGCGTTTAAAACTATCCGAATCGAGGGTTTTTTATGCACGATCATTGAGGGATTAATTGAGGGATTAAGTGAATGAGAATCTATTTTTGATTCATTCTCAACGTAATGTTAAAGTATTTTTGTTGGAATGTAGCCATTATTATATATATATTTTTTATTATGCAAAACACTTAATCATATTTTACTATAACCTTAAGTAATTTAAGTTGGCATAACATAACATCTTTGATCAGATTGTAATAATATGTCAATTGATTAAATTATTAATGTTATGTGGGCGCAGTTGACCTTTTCTATATTAATTTGAATAAAATGATAAAAAATAATTTTTTTCTTAAATTTTAAATGAGTCAAAATTATCATCATTTAACGATTATAAAAATTGATTTGTAAAATTTCCAACATAAGCTTCACAATTCATGTTCATAATCACATATTGCATGCCAATTTCCCAATCACGTTATGAGACGGGCCCTTAGGGGCGAACCTGCGATTTGAGTGATGTGTTTATGGGAGTTTTAGTTTCGACCTTTGATCGATCATTTTTTATTGGCATGCGGTTTTATTAGCTGTCAATCCGTGCCTTTCTTCCCCGCCTTCATTAATTACGCCGGTGTGGATGCCAACGGGTTTTATTTTTGTGTGGACAACAGATCTAATTAATGCCAAAAGCATTAGCGCATCACTCCTCCGCAACGTCGTCCCACGCACAGCGTAAATGCGGAGAGAAAAAATTACAGACCATGAAACAGCGACTGGCTGTGATGTTTTTAATTATCGTTTCTCGCATTGTTCCAATAATCGCGTGTTGATCTACTTCAAACGCGCATTAACGTTTTTAGCAAAGTACACCTAAATGTATTTAGTAATTTTGTTTGTTATGTTCGATTTTCATCGTTGATTATTGTGTTCAAATCAACTTCGTGAAATATATTATTCGGTCGGTCACATGAATTAAGATTTCAAAAGATACACCTGGAAGGTGTCATAAGGTAAAAATATATTAAAGAATAATCGCAGTAGTAGTGAAATAGAACAATTTTAATAGATTTTCTTATATGGTGTAGGAGTGTTGTTATCTTTTCTCCATATCTTCTTCTGTTACTGTTTTTCGTTCTTGAAGTTCTTCCATTTAGTCCTGTCCTTCGCTAGTTCTTTCGCTTCTTTCCATGTTTTCCAATAACTTTGGCCATATTATCAATTGATTATCATTTTTGCAATCAACAGTTCGATGATTAATGATTTAATCTGCAAATATCTAAAAATAATTTTAATTTTACTATTGATACTAAATTAATAATAAAGCTTAATGTTTCTGTCAAAATTTCAATTGGTTTTAGCAATTTTTCATTTATTTTTACGAAATTTAGAATAATTTCTGTCAAAATTTTAATAATAACCATACAAATTTTAATGAGTTGCCATAATATCAATTAATTATTATTTTTCAATTAATATTTCAATGATTAATGAATAAGTGTGCAAACAACTAAAACGAATCTTTAATTTTACTACTGATACTCAATACATAATAAATAATGTTTATGTTTAAATTTAAAATATTTTTGGCAATGTTTCAAATATTTGTGTCAAATTTACAATTATTTCTATCAAAATTTCAATAATAAGCATACAAATTTCAATGAATTTTGCCATAATATCAATTCATTGTCATTTTTGCAATCAATAGTTCGATGAATAATGATTAAGTCTACAAATATCTAAAACTAATCTTAATTTTTACTACTGATACACAATTTATATTAAAATTTAATGTTTCTGTCAATTTCAATTGTTTCTAGAAACTATTCATTTATTTTTACGAAATTTACAATTATTTGTGTCAAAATTTCAATAATAACCATTAAAATTTTAATGACTTGCCACAATATCAACTAACTGTTATTTTTCAATTAATAGTTCAATAATTAATGAATAAGTGTGCAAACAACTAAAACTAATCTTTATTTTTTCTACTGATACTCAATCCATAATAAAACTTAATGTTTCTGTCAAATTTTAAATTATTTTTGTCAATTATTCAATTATTTTTGACAATTTTACAATTATTTCTGTCAAAATTTCAATAATAACCATACAAATTTCAACGACTTTTGCCATAATATCAATGCATTGTCAATTTTCAGTTAATAGTTTAATGATTATTGATTAAGTCTGCAAATATCTAAAATTTATCATTGATTTTACTACTAATACTAAATTAATAATAAAAATTAATGTTTCTGTCAAAATTTTACTTGTTTTTAGCAATTTTTCAATTATTTTCTTGACGAAAGTTATAAAAATGTTGATGGCAATTATTGAAATTTTGACAGAAAATATTGTAAATTTGGTAAAAAAATTGAAAAATTGCTAGATTCAATTGAAATTTTGACAAAATATTAAGGTTTATTATTACTTGAGTATCAGTAGTAAAATTAAAGATTATTTTTAGATATTTGCAGACTTAATCATTAATAATCGAACTATAGACTGCAAATTGATAATTAATTGATATTATGGTATGGTATGGTATATATTATGGTATGATTTTCTTATATGGTGTAGGTATGTTGTTATCTTTTCTGTATATATTCTTCTGTTACTGTTTTTCGTTCATGAAGTTCTTCCATTTAGTTCTGTCCTTAGCTAGTTCTTTCGCTTCTTTCCATGTTTTCCCCCTTTATTCTATTATTGTTTTCATTCGATCATCCCATGTCTTTCTCCGTCTTCCTTTCTTCTTCTTTTTGTTTGGCTTTCTTCTTCTTTTTATTTGGCTTTTTTTATTTTTTTATTTTTACATTCCTTCTTGTTTCCCCTTTTTTAAATATCGGTAGTATGAGTGCTATCTGCCTGTCGCTCGGTGTTTTCTCCGTTTTCCACGCTTTCCTTTTCATTTCCTGTAGCCTATCATGTGCTTTTGTGCCACTTCCTGCCGCTTTTCCGTTTTTAAGTTCGTTTATTGCTGTTTTCACTTCTTCTTCTGTTATATCTTCTCCCTCTTCTTTATCTGCTTCTATTTGTCTCTTTGTTCTCCTCCTCTCCATCTTCTGTAGTTTCAAATAGTTCTTCAAAGTATTCCTTCCATCTTTCTGCTATTTCTTTTTCTTCCCTTAGTACTTCTCCGTTTTTGCTTTTTATGACCCTCTCTGTTGCTTCTTTGTGTTGTCTGTTCCTTTTGATTACGCTGTAGAACAGTTTTTGGTTTTCCGTCATATTTCTTTTGAGTTTGTCTCCAAATTCTTCATATAGCTTCTGTTTGTTCTTGAGTATTATCTGCTTTACCTTGTTTCTTGCGTTTTTATATTCTTCGTATTTCTCCCTTGTTTTGTTGTTGAGGTATTTTTTCCAAGCCTGTTTGTTTGTTTTTACCTGGTTTCTTACTTCACGAAACGAACTTCTGTTCGTTTTTTGTTTGTTTCTTTCCTGCTGGTTCTGCATATTCTACTTGCCACTTTTATTATGATTTCCACAGATTTTTCCACATGTGTTCTAAATTTTCTGTTTTTGTTGCTTTTTGTGTTGCATTTTTTTGTAGTTCTCTCTCCATTTCTTCTTTGTATTCTGTTCGCATGTTGTTCAGTCTTTTATCTTAGTGCATATAATAATGGATTTTCATAAGAATTATAAATGCACGAATTATGGATTTGCACGAACAGACCATAATAAGTAGCCGCAGATTAGCGGCGTGGCGTTAATATTTTCGTACTCTAATGCGTTCGCTTAGTATTGTGAAAATCTAGTATAATTACGCTACTAACTTTTATTGTGAGCACAATTAATTCCGCATTCATATTCATCGCGGTATTCTGGAGTCTCCGCCAGTTTGAAATTAATTAACGTTTCTGTGTTTCGCTGCAGCCGCGCTGCTCACTTGCGTATGCACACTAAATTGCGCCCCGGTTTGTAAATTATTGTGTAATTAAATGTTTGAGCGTGCGTCTTTGCGGGATTCCAGTTTTTACAAATGCATACCTGAAATTATCATAATGGAATTGTATATTTTTTAGTTGTGTTAACACTTCTTACGTGAATTTTTAGACTAATTAATTTGCGGTTAAACCGAGGCTGGCGGAATTGGAATACGCGGAGTTGAAACATTTTCCTGCCCAAATTTATACCGCCTGCAATTCTCTGACATCAGATACTATAATCCGTGAATGCAATTTCGAACACATCCAAATTAGAGCTTTTCCTTATACATTTTGTAGAAAACTTTATTGATAGTCTCAATTAATTTCACTTGTGACTTTCCGTGCTGCCTAATAAAACAAAGCTTCCTTGTTCGAATTGCAATGCAGGTTTATTTCCAATATTTATAAGAGCCTCATTATCAATGCCTGAATGGCATATTCAGATAAGCCAATTGAAACAAAATTGTTAAAATGCTTCCAAAATTATCTAAGAAATTGTTTATCATACAGATGTCAAGATGCATAACAAATTCGTAAAACATGAGAGAAGCACGTAAATGCCATCTCGTGGTGAAATAAATTACTACTGAGACCACCCCACTACTCGCACGCGATCTCATGCTTCAATTACAGGTTTATTAAACCCGACGAACGCACTGGACTGATAAGACCCACCTGGTCGAAACCGGTTGTCCACAGAGGTAGTATCCAATGTGTACATAACATTTAGTTAACATTTTTAAATATTGAAAAATCATTGACCATTGTCATGTGTATACCTTCCTACTACTACAAAAAATCAAATAACAGTTACACATAAGTTTTGCAAAATAAACACTAAGTCCACATCATTTTGTTAATATAAGTCACAAACGATTCAAGATTGAAGATAAATACGAAAATTTTGAAAATTAATCCCCACATGTATAAAAATACAAATCAAAAATTATTGCAGATTGGCGATGAATTCTCTAATTGTGAAAAATCATCGGTACGTATACATAGTATTGAAAATACATATGACAGAACAGATAATAAAAATGACACATACTTATTTTTATGCAAAATCAGTGGTACTTGTTTAAAATTTCGAAATATAATTAACAACATATTTCATTGTGTGGCGATTTTTAAATTTTCCAAATTCATCACCACGTTTTGAAGATGTGAGTCAAAAACCAATCCAAATGGTTTAGAAATACTGTAATTTTGCAAAATTATCATCACGAGTAGAAATGTTGAATAATTCTACTTCAGATAAATCGTGAATTTGCAGACATTGCAAAAATACATGATCAAAAATCAAAGAGAAGGTGATTAAAATTTAAATAATCAGGGCTACGTTTACATAATTTTGAAAATAAAAGTGTACAAGATTCTCAAAAAAATACTTCCGATTTTTCGCCCATCAGAAGTATTTTTTTCATCAAAATTCGAACAATCATCGCCACGTTTGCACAATTTTGAAAATACAAGAATAAAAGATTATCATTTATAATACAACGAGTGGAACCATAACTATCGATAATCGCATCACTTGGGACATGAAACATGTTGTCTCCACGAGTCTAAAAGACGAGTGGAATTATTTGACAACATGCTGAGTGCATCACCCAATGCGATTATCAATAGTCACGATTCCAAGAGTTGTATTCGTCAGATTATATCACGAATTTTGTCTAATTGTGACATTTCAGTTGACAGCATAGCACACCAGATGTGCAGAAGACCAAGTGTGATTATCACTTATTAGTAAATTTGAGTTCTGATTATCAGCGTTTAGGCGGTAAATTATTAAATGATCATCATGTATTCACAATTTTGAACATACAAATAACAGAATATTTCAGGTGTTATTTCTAATCCACTTTTTTTTCTATCTGAAGGGAGTTTTTTCGAGTCACAGCTTACTATAAAAATTCTGTGTTTTAAGATACAGAGCATCATTTAAAAGCAAAATGGTACTTGTAACCTGTAAGAAATTTAGAAAAATTCTATTTCAGATAAATCACGAATACTCCAAAAAAATACCTTGTATAGATAAAGATTGATTTAAGATCAAAGAGAAGAAATGAATATATGAAATTTCGAAAATTTATCGACATGTTTACATAATTTTAAAACAACAGAGTACAAGATAAATGAAAAATTCTTAAATGATCATCATGTTTTTACAATTTTGGAAATACAAATAACAGAATATTTTAGTTGGGTTACGAATATTCAAATTTTGCCAAATTATCACCACGTCTAAATAATTGCGGAAATACGAATTACAATACATTCAAGATTCTTAAATTTTGAAAAATAATTGCTACTTATACACAATTTCAGAACTACAAATGAAACACGTTTCAGTTGGGTTAAGAATTTTCCAATTTTGTAAAATCATCACCACCTATATATAATTTTGATAAAACATGTCGCATAATACTGAATATGAATAACAAATACTCAAAATTTTGTAGTATAGTTTTATAAAATTTCAATGTTTACATAATTTAAAAACAACAGAATACAAGATAAATGAAAAATTCTTAAATGATCATCATGTTTTTACAATTTTGGAAATACAAATAACAGAATATTTTAGTTGGGTTACGAATGTTTAAATTTTGCCAAATCATCACCACGTCTAAATAATTGCGGAAATACGAATTACAATACATTCAAGATTCTTAAATTTTGAAAAATCATTGCTACTTATACACAATTTCAGAACTACAAATGAAACACGTTTCAGTTGGGTTAAGAATTTTCCAATTTTGTAAAATCATCACCACCTATATATAATTTTGATAAAACATGTCGCAAAATACTGAATATGAATAACAAATACTCAAAATTTTGTAGTATAGGTATAGATAAAATTTCGAAAATATAAATTACGAGAATTGAATTATTGCAAATTTGGTAATTTTTGAAAAACGCATATCATCAAACAGTCCAGATAAATGTCGTATTCTCAAAATAATGTCTAGTATAGATTGTGTGAGTGATTGTGTTTGTGATGTATAGATTCGTAAGTTTTGAAAAATAATTGCCATTTATACATAATTTTGAAATTACAAATAAAAAACTTGGTTAAGAATTTTCGAATTTTGTAAAATCATCAACATGTTTACATAATTTTGACAAAACAAGTTGCAAAATACTCAATATGAACACAAATAATCAAATTTTGTAGAATATGTTTATAAAATTCCGAAAATATATATATGGCGAAATTTTTCATTTAAAAAAAATGCATATCATCAAATAATCCAGATTTTGTCATATTATCAAAATAATGTCTATTTGAGTCTTGAAAGTATAACTCACATATTTCAGATGTGTGGTAAATATTCAAATTTGGCTAAACTATCATGGGTGGGTGGTGAGCGCTAAGTTAAGTACCGCTCATGCATAGGCAACTCGTTGTAGAAATATCGCTACTTCATTTCGATGATGTCCAGACCGGAAAAAAATAAATTTAGACCCCCCACCCCCGTAAACCTTATGGGTAATTGTCACAGAACTGTCTTAGCTACACTACTGATAGCCAACATTTTCAGAGGATAGGCACTTAAAGAAGCTGCTATAACATTGATCTCATTGATCATGAGTTAAATTTTACAATTAGTGTACTAGTGAATAAAGTAAAAGTTACTTTATTCTCTGCTGCCCTAATTAAAAAAATCAAGTCATCGACACATTCAGAGGAAAAGAAATAACAAAACGTTCCAGATGTGTAAGATATTCCTTACGAAATGCAAGTATTTTTAGGCTTAAAAAGGTACAATTTTTCAATGATGGAAATAAGATTATATAATAATAATAATAATAAAGAATATTTATTAGCAAAAAACGCAAAAAACATAATATACAAAATGTCAACAAAACAACAAAAGAAAACACACAAAGAGCAACTACAATTTTCATATTAACATATATTTTATTCTATTTACTACATCTACTACATCATTACAGGAATTTCTTTTAGGAAATTGCTAAAAAAACTAAATATACAAAGTGTTATTGTGAAAATTTAATAAAAACCACATTTTTTTGAGAAGAGTGATAAAAAATAATCAGGCTAGTGCCTCAATAAACTTTTAGCTTTGCTGAAACGCCAGGTCGTGGTTACTACTTCTAAACAATATTTTAGTTAAGGCTTCGATTTATCATTAGTTGCACAGGGTTATGTAAAAATTGAATTTAATACGTATTTTCTATGATATATCATTGTCGAGAGGATCGCATATTTTCGGGTGTCGTCAGTAAAAATTGGTGGTTCACAATTACATTGACTATCAGAAGCAAGGGTGTGTGATCGGTGCCATCGGCCCGGCATAGAGCACGTAACGATTGTGCTTTGTAAATATCAAATTTGCAAATTTATGATTAGTGTTCTATTAATTTGCTGTTGCACGTATCGTTTGTGTTGTGCCCCCATATGGGGGTGTTATTTGGTTGTGCGGAATCATGGAGCCATGACTTTTCGCTAATTACGAGACCCCACCGAGTCGCGTTCTCAAAGGGGGTTTTAATAATTCATAAGTGCGTCTGCCTTGGGGGAAGCCAGCCGGGGGTAAAATGGCGACTGGTTTTAAAGGATATCAATTCTTTGATGTGTCGCGTACAGGCGAACCATCACGCACGTTATTTATTTATCTTCAGCGGCCGTCGGTGGTTCCCCCTGCTCCCTAAGCACGAGGAAGAGACACGAGGTGCATAAACTACAATGCCCGTTAGGGGGGTTTGACAAACCGCGTATAATTTTTCCGGCATCAAGTTTGGAAGGAATGTTTTCATTTTGCGGTCCCCAGGAGCCGTCCCACTACCATTCTTCACCGGGGCGACAATGGCTCGCTTAAAGATTTTCAAATTCTAATGGTTAGCCGCAAGGAAGAGCTTTCAATGGGGCATTACAATAAGGGCCGTAAATCGTGGTGTAACTAATTTATATTACTGCATATATGCAATGCCTACAACACGCTAATGCATAAACTTATGCAAATCGTGCGAGGCTTAAATAAATATGCAGCGCCGGCTAACGAAACGCATAAGGTTGAGAAGTTGTCACGTATTGAATATAAACAGCAGGATAAAAAAATGTCTTGTTGCATAACTTACGCATATGTTTTTGAGGAGGTTACGGGAGCCAATTAAAATTTCTTTCTTAACACGGTATAGATTGTATGGGAGATTCATGGGAATTCGAATTTGAATACTTAACTGGAACTCGTTAGGTAATGTAAACCAGATATAAAAAATATAGTTTTGGCGCAAATTATTAAAAAAAAACGTGAAATTTATTCATTTATTATGATTTATGATCAAAGTGTTGTATAGTAATCAAACACAGTTGCAGAAATAGGCATTTGTGTCTATTTCAGGCAAGTCTATTTACATAAACAAATGATTTAAAAAAAATGTCACATTTAAGTAAGATACTTTTCAATTTTTTTTTCCGACGTTTATTAGGTTATTCTGTTACTAATAAATATATAAATAAATGTTATGCTTTTATCCATTTTTGAATACCAGTCATTATAATATATTTTATTATTATCATTATTATTTGGAAAAACCTAAAAGAAAGCATAATAAAAGTGGCAAGTAAAATATGAGGAACCAGCAAGAACCATCAAATATTAAACGAACTGGTGGTAAACTGAAGTAAGAGACCAGGTAAAAACAAAGAAACAGGCATGGGAAAAATACCTCAACAACAAAACAAGACAGAAGCAATGGGAAGAATTTTGAGATAAACTCGAAAGAAATAGGACGGAAAACCAAAAACCTATTCTACAGCGTAATTAAAAGGAACAGACAAGACAAAGAAGCAACAGAGAGGGTCATAAAAAGCGAAAACGGAGAAGAACTAAGGGAAGAAAAAGAAATAGCAGAAATATGAAAGGCACCCTTTGAAAAACTATTGGGAACCACAGCAGATGAAGAGGAGGAGAACAAAGAGACAAATAGAACAGAAGCAGCTAAAGAAGAGGGAGAATATATAACAGAAGAAGAAGTACAAACAGCAATAAAGAAACTGAAAAACGGAAAAGCGGCAGGAAGTGACAGAATCACCAGTGAAATGATAAAACACATGGGCACAAAGGACAAGATAGGCTACAGGAAATAATAAGGAAAGCGTGGAAAACGAAGAAAACACCGAGCGACTGGCAGACAGCACTCATACTACTGATATTTAAAAAAGGGGATAAGAAGGAATGTAAAAATTACAGAGGAATAACCCTATTAAACACAGCGATGAAAATATACGAAAAATTCATACACAAAAGGTTAAGAAAAGTAATAGAGAAGCGTACAGGACCACATATTCACGCTCAAACAAACATACGAAAAACGAGATGCCGACACAAAAATATACATAGCGTTTCTAGATCTAGAGAAAGCATTCGATAAGATACCAAGAGCGAAACTATGAGAAACAATGAAACAAAGGAAGGTTAACAACAAAATGATAAATAAAATAAAAAAATATATAGGAAAACAACACCAACTCAGTAATATGCAACAACATACAATCAGAAACATTTAAATCCAAAAATGGGTTAAGACAGGAAGGGAGTCTAAGTCTCACACTATTCATTACTTACATGGACGACATAATAAGGAAATACATACCAGAGAGCAACAAGAAATGGATAGTAGGCTACAAAAACATGGAAAAAACAGGAATATCGGAAGGAGCATTTGCAGACGATATAATAATTATAACAAGAACATCAAAACAGCTACAAGAACGAGCAAACTTATGGAACACAGAACTAAAGGCAAAAGGAATGAAGCTGAATATAAACAAAACAAAAGTAATGGTAGTAGGAAAACAGGAGCAGATACAAATAGAAATTGACAATAAAAAACTTGAACAAGTAGAGACATACAAATACCTGGGAGTAGAACTGAATGCAGGTGGAAATGAAAAGACGGAAATAAACAGCAGAATAAGAAAAACTCAAAAACTATACCAGGCAATCAAAAACACAATCATAAGCAAAAAAGAAATAAGAAAAGAAACAAAGATAAAAGTATACACAACAATATACCGATCAATACTAACATGGGAATGCGAATCGTGGAAGCTGGAAAGAACGAAAAGAAAAATAAAATACAAGCAAGCGAAATAAAAGTACTAAGAAAAATCAAAGGAGTAACGAAAATAGGCAAAATAAGAAGCAAAAAAATAAGAGAAGAATTAGACATAGAGCCAATACAACAATACATGGAAAAACGACAGTTCGGATGGTGGGGACATATGCAAAGAATAGACAACCAAAGAATAGTGAAAAAAGTGTGGGAAGACAAACAAGAACAAAAGGAAAGGAAAACCGAGAAAGACATGGGATGACAGAAGGAAAACAATAATAGAAGAAAGAAGGAAAACATGGAAAGAAGCGAAAGAACTAGTGAAGGACAGGACTAAATGGAAGAACTTCATGAACGAAAAACAGTAACAGAAGAAGAAAAGGAGAAATGAAGACAACACACCTACACCATTGTGGTAGAAGGTGGACTGATTAAACTGGGGAAAAATCAACCTCTGAAGATGGTTAAATATAACCGAAACTAACTAGTAAGGTTAAGAAGACACAATAAAGTAATAAAAACAAAAGATCTTTGAATATATCTACCAGTACAAGTACACTCCAATTAAGAAGAAAACAATTATACAATATACATAAATAAATCCTGATTTACATTATGGATATTCCATGTTATGAAAACTTTACAAAACCAATTTAAAAGCTCTTTAAAAATCGAAAAGTTCTGTAATAATTGATAAGTAATTCACAAAATGAATTTAATGATGAAAAAAAACTTTTTTTAAATTACAGCCTAAAACTTTTTTAAACCTTTAGTTTCTTAATTTTTCATAGATTTATAGACTATGGGTTTTTGCAGGTGTGCTGTGAGCTGCTATAGACACCAACATATATTTGAAAGTTGATCATATTGATTTCATGAGGTGACATCTATATGCTTCTCAGACCCTTAAATGTTCCACATTGTTCAGAAGTGCAAACTAAATTCAATTCTAAGAAACGCAAACGAGGTATGCCTATTTTCATTTGTTTTGGATAATCAGAGGCTATAAGTATCTGAGTGTTCCAAAATATTAATGCAAAATAATCGATTTTCAAGCACAAGTTATTTCAGAAATCTAAGAAATTGCATTATATTTGCAACATTGATAGGAGCTTAATAGAAAGTTTCTGGATTATCGTCAGTGTTGTAATAGGTTACATTTTTGGTATCTACATACGTACAGATACAGATTATTTAGAAAAAATGTATCTAGATACATGTCTAGATACAAATTTAAAAATGTATCTAGCTACAGATACGGATACATTTGAAAAGTATCTAGATACTTCTAGATACAATTCAGATACATGGAAAACCAAACAAAAAAATGTTTTCTTTTTACATACGCATTTTACAGGTAAAAGAAAATGCTCATAAATATTTAATAAAATATGCAAAACAAAATTTATTTTTTATCGTCTGCTTATAGTTATTGGTATACTAGTCCCATCCTGATAATGATTCATCGATCCATATTGCATAAATTCGACATACGTTTGTAATTTCATTTCATTCTATTACATTTAGCTAAAGCACACGAACCAGCATTAAAAACGCGATTGTTTATTCGAAAAAGCATGCGTCATTGTCAGCTTTCGACGGGCTACTATACGTAATAGGTACAAGAATAATACACAATGAAATAGTAAATTACTGACTCAAACTTAAATTAAATACGAAAAAATTAAACGAAGCCCTAAGGTAAAAAAAATGCTCTCAATAATGAATCAATAGCTAATTGTATGTAATTAACGTGAAATGCAGTCGTGTAGCAGATACATTTCTTTTTGTATCTAGATACAATACAGATACTTCAGATGACAAACATGTATATAGTAGATACAACTTTAGGTACTCAAGCAAGAATGTATCTAGATACGTATCTAGATACTGTATCTAGATACATTACACCACTGTATATCATAACATGTGGGGACCTTCCTCATTTCCACCAGTGATTGCATTGTAGATATTATACCACGGGTGTAGTTATTAATTAATATGATTCATATCACAAAGATGGGTAGTTGACATACTTACGAATTGTTCCTCGTTTACTGTTAAAATACTTCTGCAGGTTTCTCATGTGTGGTTACTCGCAACCCAACATCAGAGATAACGATCTCCACCATTCCCATTTCCAACTTTGTTTCTTGTTTGCTCTAATTACACGCTTATGCGCACGCCATCAAAACCCGAGAATCGTTACGCCATAAGACGTATTTAATTTGCATTTCAATTTACAACCCGGTTAGTCCAGAACACGCAAAAAATAATCACAACAATCAATCAAGTTTTTCTCTGTTGCAATATCTAGCAAAATATATCTCCATATATTTAGTTATATGAAAAACCTGTTTTGAAATTACACATGGCAGCAATTTTATAAGAAATCGTAACCAACATTTCCAAATGTGGTTATTTTTTTGGGAATAAGCAACAAGGAATAAGAATTGGGAAATGTGAATAAGCGCATTGTCATGTATGGGCATTAGCGCTTTCCAAATGTAGATTTGTCGGATAACAACAAAATCTCGCCTAAATTCTCACATATTCTTAAAATGGAGTCAAAACAAGTTGGTAGGTAGTGAAAAAATTCACACCATATACTTTTTCGTGATACTTCATTGTAATTACATATTATCGGTACTGTCTCCATGGTTGCTATTTAACTGATATCGGCCACGGACGTTAAAATTTAACAGCCGTGGACTGTTATTTATTTTGATGTTCACAAGCGTTACACACAACCATCACAGCATACTTGAAATATGTCATTATAATTTATGAAAATAATTTAGCAAAATTTAATCCTTTTTATTTTAGTATCACGAAATATATAAAATAGCATACGGCTGATATGGATATAACAGACTCGGTTGATTACAATATCTCGGCTGCGGAGATTGACTTGGTTGAAGTTTTTAAACTGAGGCAAAGCGGAGCGTAGCGTAGCGCAGCCGAGGTTTGAAAACTTCAACCTGCGTCCGTTATTTGCTGCATATCGGCCCAATGACGTTAATAACTATATCAGAACAAATGTGTACAGGTACACCAACATTTTGTAAAAACTGGTATGTACACAACACCCCTAAAAGCTTCTAATTTTCAGTTCGCATTTGGAGTGCACCTTTATACATCTAATTTTATGTCGCACCGTCTGATGAGGATAAATGTGTTAATTTTTATTTTCTGTCAAGAGACGCGCTCCTCTGCACTCCAGAAAACTCATAAAGGCCTCAGGATGGGGCATTTTTTACGCACTAAGAGCCCACTAAAAATTTTATATTGTTACTCACACGCGTCGCCCTTAAATCATTTTACAGTTAGTAAAGTCACCTCTTCTCTTCGCGCCTCCGTAATAAAACGATTTACGGCAGCAAACTGTAAATAAATTATGCGTTTATATAGAAATGATGAACGTTTATGGACCCTTTTTTTATTGTACGCGTATGGATTTGGTACGTTTGCATGTAGATTTTACCGTGGACCGGAGTAATTCCATAAATGATAATTGGATGGCGTAGCACGGCATGTAAATGCGTAATGGGAAGTCGCAGAGGAATTACGCTTTATTTTCATCAGGTTCATCGGGGGACCCCCCGTTTGCCAGCAGATTTTATCATTCAACATAAACTTCCATGCGTTTAAACGTTTACAACTTGCCTTCCTTATGGGGGCCTTTGATTAGGTCGTTACATTTTAAATGTAAGTTAAAGCTGCAGGAATAAATGCTGAGTATAGCTTATAATTTCAAAAAAAGCGATTCTATGATGGTCAAGCATAAAGTAATGAAGAGAACTTGCCAAGTTCACAACGCCAAGTATAAATGTACATTTTTATATAGAGGACGTTCTAAGTTATTAGAACAACATTACCAAAATCAAGTGGTAATGTTGGTCATAAAATTCTGAGTCGAAATATTTTAAACCAAAATTTTGGAGATGTAAGATTAGTAGAGCAAATTTCAGAATCAATGACGAGTACTAATATTCGTTAAAAGTTCAACGTCCAAGAAGCACTTTGACATTGTGTGCAAAGCTTCAGTAGGTACCCTTAGAATATTTTATTTTTTCAAAAAAAAATCACGTTAAATTCTATGAACATTTTATCTAGTATTTAGTCTTAAATATTACTTCGAAAATAACTTTGTCAATTGAACAAGTATCATCATACTACAAGAATGATTGTAATGTTTTTGGACGTTTTTGGACGTTTAGACAGTGACCTTGCATGATCTTTGGAAGGAGAGTCCTCAGAGCCCTCATCTAAATAGCTGCTTCAGCTGCCTAAATAGCTGCTTGAACTGTCTAAATAACTGCTTGAGCTGCTTAAATAGCTGCTTGAGCTGATTAAATAGCTGCTTGAACTGTCTAAATAACTGCTTGAGCTGCTGAAAGAACTGCTTGAGCTGTCTAGATAGCTGCTTGAGCTGTCTAATTATAGAAGCAGCTTTGAGGACCCCCTCCTAGAGGCCATGCAAAGTCACTGTGTAGAGGTCAGTTAAGGTCAGCCAAAGTGACCCCATAGCTACTAATTTGCCCACAACTGTTTGACGCACCATATTATTCTACTAATTTTCGCACCTAATAAAATCTGTTGAAAATGTGAAAGATTTTGGCATGTTCAGTCAAAAATTTGAAGGATTTGAACTTACGAAATTGATAATTTGAAAGATTTGGATAATTGCATTTGAAAATTTGACAAAGTTCGCCCATTGATATGAGAAATTAACAGATACTAACGAAATCGTTCAGTAACATTAAAAAATTGACAGCTGGGGTTCAAAATTTGAGACCTATAGTTGAAAATTTGACAGATTTTTTCTTAGTTTTACTTTTGTGTCTAACATATTGACAGATATTGACAAAATTGGGCAGTTTCTGTTGATAATTTAACAGCTGGAGTCAAAAATGTACAGATTTTCGAAACTTTTGCATAAAACTTCAAACATTTTGGCAGTTTTTCTTAGAAAAATTACAAATATTGATATGAAAAATTGACAGCTGGAGTTAAAAAATTGACAGATTTCCATAAGTTTACATTTGGATCTAACAAATTGACAAATATTGACAAAATTAAGCAGTTTCCGTTGAAAATGTTATCATTTGCAGTAAAAAACGTATAAATTTAACAACCTTTGCTAAACACTTCAAACATTTTGGCAGTTTTTCTTAGAAAAATGACGATTTAAACAGTTACAATTGAAAACCGTTCAATTTTCACTGCTGATACTTAGTAGTTGGCAGATTTGACCAGTGCTGGTGAAAATATGAAACATTTTGGCATTTTCAGTCAAAAATTTGAAGGATTTAGACTTACACAATTGATAGATTGAAAGATTTGGATAGTTGCAGTTGAAAATTTGACCAATTTTCACAATTTCACCCATTGATATGAAAAATTAACAGATACTAACAAAATCGTTCAGTAACATTAAAAATTTGACAGCTTGAGTTGAAAACTTGAGAGCTGGAGTTGAAAATTTGACCGCGGGAGTTGAAAATTTGACAGTTTTACTTTTGGGTCTAATAAATTCACACCTACTGACAAAACTGGGCAGTTTCAGTTGATAATTTAACAGCTGGAGTAAAAAATGTACAGATTTTCACAACCTTTGCTTAAAATTTCAAACATTTTGGCAGTGCAAATTTTGGAGAAAAATTACGAATATTGATATGAAAAATTGACAGCTGGAGTTAAAAAATTGACAGATTTCCATAAGTTTATTATTGGATCTAACAAATTGACAAATATAGACAAAATTGGGCAGTTTCTGTTGAAAGTTTTATCAATTGCAGTCAAAAATGTATATATTTCACAACCTTTGCTAAACACTTCAAACATTTTGGTAGTTTTTCTTAGAAAAATGACGATTTAAACAGTTACAATTGAAAATTGTTCAATTTTCACTGCTGATACTTAGTAGTTGGCAGACTTGACCAGTGCTGGTGAAAATATGAAACATTTTGGCATTTTCAGTCAAAAATTTGAAGGATTTATTAGACTTACGCAATTGATAATTTGAAAGATTTGGATAGTTGCAGTTGAAAATTTGACCAATTTGCACAATTTCGCCCATTGATATGAAAAATTAACAGATACTAACAAAATCGTTCAGTAACATTAAATATTTGACAGCAGGGGTTGAAAATTTGAGAGCTGGAGTTGAAATATTGACAGTGGGAGTTGAAAATTTGACAGATTTTTTCTTAGTTTTACTTTTGGGTCTAACAAATGGACACCTGTTGACAAAATTGGGCAGTTTTAGTTGATATTTTAACAGCTGGAGTCAAAAATGTACAGATTTTCACAACATATGCTTAAAACTTCAAACATTTTGGCAGTTTTTCTTAGAAAAATTACGAATATTGATATGAAAAATTGACAGCTAGAGTTAAAAAATTGTCAATTTCCATAAGTGTACTTTTGGATCTAACAAATTGCCAAATATTGACAAAATTAGTCAGTTTCTGTTGAAAATTTTATCAATTGCAGTCACAAATGTATATATTTCACAACCTTTGCAGAACACTTCAAACATTTTGGCAGTTATTCTATGAAAAATTACGATTTGATCAGTTACAATTGAAAACCGTTCAATTTTCACTGCTGATACTTAGTACTTGGCAGATTTGACCAGTGCTGGTAAAAATATGAAACATTTTGGCATTTTAAGTCAAAAATTTGAAAGATTTAGACTTACGCAATTGATTATTTGAAAGATTTGGGTAGTTGCAGTTGAAAATTTGACCAATTTGCACAATTTCACCTATTGATATGAAAAATTAACAGATACTAACAAAGTCGTTCAGTAACATTAAAAATTTAACAGAGATTCAAGCCAACAAATATAACCACCAGGTTCAGCTACCATCATTTAAATATCCATGCATCCATAACCAATTTAATCACCACTAAGAAAGAGAGTTATCAATAGATAACTTTCTACATGACACGAACTAAAAACACATAATTTACCTATTGTTATTTTATACAGATTGTAAATATTAATGGGTTCAAATTTAAAAAAAGAGTAACATTTTACTGCGTTAGGGTGTATAAGCTATAGGGGTAAAACCTTTTTTTTTAGGAAATTCGATGTATGCCAAGTTCAAATTCAGTTTCCAAAAATTAAAAATTAATTGTGCCAAATCTCAATCCATTTGATAAATGTTAACTCGTGCCAGTGAATAATTGAAGTTTCCCATTTAAATTACATGAGAAAAATGTTTAGAAAATTCATAAATTGGTCAGTTTAAACAATGATTAATTGAAGTTTCCCATTTTAAATACATGAGAAAAATGTTTAGAAAATTCACAAATGTGTCAGTTTATGTGCTGAAGAGATGAGCTATGTGAAGAGAAGAGGCAAACTTCTCTTCTCTTCAGTTCTTCAGTTTTAGATGTTGTACCTACTGCAAGGTGCAGCACTAGATAAATATCTGATTCCTTTTATAAAGAGTAACTTATTCGTAAAACTGATAATAACACAGTATAATGGGTAATTATACGACTGAATAATTGTAGCTATAATTGTACAAAAATGAAAATTGTAGGTCTCTTGGGGTGAAATCAAGCCTATAATAATAACTAATGTTATTGAATAATGAATTCAATACGCAAACGGAAAGGCATCATTATGCATCCTGATAATCGACCGATGGCAACGAGTAACGTGCATTCAAATGCCATCAGGACATCCATAAATGTAATAATAATGGGCGATTCTTATACATAACGGATGAGCGATAGCGATTAAAAGGGGGTCACAGAGGGGAAACGAGGGACGTTATTGCATGGAACTTCATGGTCAATGAGTCGTGCGAAATTTCGTGATTAGTTTTGGTTTTATTTACGACAGCCATAAAAAAAGGTCCTCAAAATAAACGACTAAAAATCAATGGATAGTGGAGACTGATACTTTTAATAAATTTATTATGAGTATAGCAGGAGCAACGAACACTGAAATTACTTGAAAGGTCAAAAGAAGTTTAATTGAAAGAAATTAAATAGATTCATTCATTTCAATTTCAGATTTCAATAAAAAATGATGAATAAATGGAAAATGTTTCTTAATAATATTAGCATGATACAGACCAATATACATTCACGACCTTTTTGCAAATAAGTTGGCTGGGTTTTCTTTTTTTCATGATGGACAAACTGATTCAGTGATGCAACGGAAGTTAATTATTTTTTTGTGTCTATTAGACATTTGCTTCCTACCACATTGTCAGATTTATATTTTTTCCCTACTAGCCTATATCTCTAATAATTTAAACTTTGCATCTGGCAACAATTTTATTTAAAAAATATAGCCTCAAATTGAAAACAACTTGACCTAAAAAAATTTGACAAGTTCCATTGGAGAATTCAGTAATTTCCGAAACACTGCCAACAAAATTATTAGATATTCGTAGACTCCCCTGAAGCAAAAACATCGTGAATGGAGAGTAAATACCAGGATTTACTATAGATTGAAAAATATTTCTCCCAGATTAGATAATTCTGTACGAAATTGACGAAAAAAAAAATGAGGAAGATATAAGAAGAGTTCTAAAATGTTTCTCAATAAAATTGGAAATATTCATGCTAAATACGAGATATTAGTTGAAAGGTCAAATGGAGTTTAATAAAAGTGATTCTTCGTGATTCATCCATCTATTTGGAATTTTCAACAACAACAGAATTATCTCTCCTATGTCATTATCATGTGATAATTTTTAAACAAAGTCTGTGCTTACTTTTTATCGACACTTTAAATAATCAGATAAATGTATACTTGGCATTATGAAGTAACTAAATTTTTAGGGGCAAAATTGTCAAGTATGGTTGATCGAACCTTGGCAACGGTAATTCGCCAGAGCAGCAGATATAGGCCGTTGTGAAATAAACGAATTAAAATGACTTACTTGTCCGCCTTAAATAGAACCAAAAAGCTGGCTTGCATGTTCAATCCATACAAAATACTGAAATGCATCAAACATGCAATAGCATTTTTTACAATATTAAACAATGCTGGTTCACATCGGTGGTAACCGGGCTGCGTTTATTAAATTCTTTGTTCCGCAGAATTGCAGCGGAGCCAAATCACTCCTGCAATTACATTTCAGCGCTGCCCGCGAATAAAAACAATCGCACGAAGTGTTTCAGTGTTTTCAGTTGCAAGTGAATTGCCTTTGAGCGAATGCGTGCCGAAACCGCATTAATTGCGCCGGCGTAGGATTAAAAACAACAGGGCCCCCGCAATGTACGAGTGATTCGTTTTTCTCGTGCTGCTGCCCTCCTTCGCTCCAGCGAATTAAATTTTTATTAAAAGTTTCAGGCCCCCCCGTTTCGTCACATTCTGCTCTGCAGCCTGCAGGGCCGGATGTTTAATTTATCTGGCACGAAACGATTTTCTTGCGAGCGCGAGGAATTCCTGCAGAAAAAATGCAGTTTTTTTTGTGCAGCTTTTGTGAACGAAATTGTTCTGTGGAAATTGTGTGTGCGCTGATTCGCGCCGCGAGAGGCTGGCATTAGAAACGCGGAATTTGATAGGTGTCCAGCATTTTTTTTCCATAAAACATAAAGTTATAATTGAAAATATTTACATTAGAATTATTTTACATTAGGGCAGATTCTGTTGAAAATTTTATCAATTGCAGTCAAAAATGTATAAATTTTACAACCATTGCTAAAAGCTTCAAACATTTTGGCAGTTTTTCTTAGAAAAATGATGATTTAAACAGTTACAATTGAAAACCGTTGAATTTTCACTGCTGATACTTAGTAGTTGGCAGATTTGACCAGTGCTGGTGAAAATATGAAACATTTTGGCATTTTCAGTCAAAAAGTTCAAAGATTTAGACATACGCAATTGATAATTTGAAAGATTTGGCTAGTTGCAGTTGAAAATTTGACCAATTTTCACAATTTCACCCATCGATATGAAAAATTAACAGATACTAACAAAATCGTTCTGTAACATTAAAAATTTGACAGCTGGAGTTGAAAATTTGAGAGCTGAAGTTCAAAATTTGACAGCCGGAGTTGAAAATATTACAGATATTTTCTTAGTTTTACTTTTGGGTCTAACAAATTGACAGATATTGACAAAATTGGGCAGTTTCTGTTGAAAATTTAACAGCTGGAGTAAAAAATGTACAGATTTTCACAACCTTTGCTTAAAACTTTAAACATTTTAGTAGATTTTCTTAGAAAAATTACGATTATTGATATGACAAATTTACACCTGGAGTTAAAAAATTGACAGATTTCAATAAGTTTACTGTCGGATCTAACAAATTGACAACACATATTGAAAAAATTGGGTAGTTTCTGTTGAAAATTTTATCAATTGCAGTCAAAAATGTATAAATTTCACAACCGTTGCTAAACACTTTAAACATTTTGGCAGTTTTTCTTAGAAAAATGACGATTTAAACAGTTACAATTGAAAACCGTTCAATTTTCACTACTGATGCTTAGTAGTTGGTAGATTTGACCAGTGCTGGTGAAAATATGAAACAGTTTGGCTTTGTCAGTCAAAAATTTGAAGGATTTAGACATACGCAATTGACAAATTAAAAGATTTCCATAGTTGCAGTTGAAAATTTGACCAATTTGCACAATTTCACCCATTGACATGAAAAATTAACAGATACTAACAAAATCGTTCAGTAACATTAAAAATTTGACCGCTGGACTTGAAAATTTGAGAGCTGGAGTTGAAATTCATCAGCCGCAGTTGAAAATTTGACAGATTTGTTTCTAGTTTTACTTTTGGGTCTAACAAATTGGCAGATATTGACAAAATTGGGCAGTTTCTGTAGATACAGCTGGAGTCAAAAAGGTACAGATTTTCACTACCTTTGCTTGAAACTTTAAACATTTTGGCAGTTTTTCTTTGAAAAATGACAATGGGAACAGTTAGAATAGAAAACTGATTAATTTTCACCGCTGATACTTAGTAGTTGGCAGATTTGACCAGTGCTGGTGAAAATATGAAACATTTTGGCATTTTCAGTCAAAAATTTGAACGATTTAGACATACGCAATTGATAATTTGAAAGATTTGAATAGTTGCAGTTGGAAATTTGAACAATTTTCTCAATTTCACCCATTGATATGAAAAATTAACAGATACTAACAAAATCGTTCAGAAACATTAAAAATTTGACAGCTGGAGTTGAAAATTTGAGAGCTGGAGTTGAAATTTGGCAGCAGGAGTTGAAAATTTAACAGGTTTTTTGTTAGTTTTACTTTTGGGTCTAATAAATTGGCAGATATTGACAAAATTGGGCAGTTTCGGTTGATAATTTAACAGCTGAAGACAAATATGTACAGATTTCCACAACCTATGCTTAAAACTTTAAACATTTTGGCAGTTTTTCTTAGGAAAATGACGATTTAAACAGTTACAATTGAAAACCGTTCAATTTTCACTGCTGATACTTAGTAGTTGGCAGATTTTACTAGTGTTGATGAAAATATGAAACATTTTGGCATTTTCAGTCAAAATTTGATGGATTTAGAAATATGCAATTGATAATTTGAAAGATTTGGATAGTTGCAGTTGAAAATTTGACCAATCTTCACAATTTCACCCTTTGAAATGAAAAATTAACAGATAATGACAAAATCGTTCAGTCACATTAAAAATTTCACAGCTGGAGTTGAAAATTTGACAGCCGGACTTGAAATTTGGCAGCCGCAGTTGAAAATTTGCCAGATTTTTTCGTAGTTTTACTTTTGGGTTCAACAAATTGGCAGATATTGACAAAATTGGGCAGTTTCTGCTGATTATTTAACAGCTGGAGTCAAAAATGTACAGATTCTCACAGCCTTTGCTTAAAACTTCAAACATTTTGGCAGATTTTTTTAGAAAAATTACAAATATTGATATGAAAAATTGACTGCTGGAGTTAAAAAATTGACAGATTTCCATAAGTTTACTTTTGGATCTAACAAATTGGAAGATATTGACAAAATTGGGCAGTTTGTGTTGAAAATTTTATCAATTGCAGTCAAATAGGTATAAATTTCACAACCTTTGCTAAACGCTTCAAATATTTTGGCAGTTTTTCTTAGAAAAATGACGATTTAAACAGTTACAATTGAAAACCGTTTAATTTTCACTGCTGATACTTAGTAGTTGGCAGATTTGACCGGTGTTGGTGAAAATATGAAACATTTTGGAATTATCAGTCAAACATTTGAAGGATTTAGACATATGCAATTGTTAATTTGAAAGATGTGGATAGTTGCAGTTTAAAATTTGAACAAATTTTTGAATGTCACCCATTGATATGGAAAATTAACAGATACTAACAAAATCGTTCAGTAACATTAACAATTTGACAGTTGGGGTTGAAAATTTGAGAGCTGCAGTTGAAATTTTGACAGCGGGAGTTTAAAATTTTACAGAATATTTCTTAGTTTTACTTTTGGATCTAACAAATTGACACCTATTGACAAAATTGGGCAGTTTCAGTTAATAAATTAACAGCTGGAGTCAAAAATGTACAGATTTTCACAACCTTTGCTTAAAACTTCAAACATTTTGGCAGTTTTTCTTATAAAAATTACGAATATTGATATGAAAAATTGACAGCTGGAGTTAAAAATGTACAGATTTCCATAAGTTTACTTTTGGATCTAACAAATTGACAAATATTGACAATATTAAGCAGTTTCTGTTGAAAATTTTATCAATTGCAGTCAAAAATGTATAAATTTCACAACCTTTGCTAAACACTTCGAAGAGTTTGGCAGATTTTCTTAGAAAAATGACGATTTAAACAGTTATAACTGAAAACCGTTCAATTTTCACTGCTGATACTTAGTAGTTGGCAGATTTGACCAGTGCTCTTGAAAATATGAAAGATTTTGGCATTTTTAGTCGAAAATTTGAAGGAGTTAGACATACGCAATTGATAATTTCAAAGATTTGTATTCTTGCAATTGAAAATGTCACAGATTTTCACAGTTTCACTCATTGGTATGAAAAATTTGCAGATATTGACAAAATCGTGTTTATTTTTTTCGTGGCCATCAGCAAAAGTTGATAAAGGGAGTTGAATTTCAGCTTCATAGCTAATCTAGATGAGCAGTGGAAACACGTGAAACTGTGCAAAATTCTTCGAGTTTGTAGTGACCTCTACGGAAAAGGCTGCAGTGGATCAGATATTTGATTTCTGGAGCTAAAACTTTACAGGAGTTTGTTTCAAACATACATTCAATTTTCATCAAAATTGAAGGTGGGGCAGCGGGGATCATTGGTCCAGTTGACATGAAATGACCCGAAAGAAAAAAAAAATCATTTCATTTGAATAAAATTTCACTGAAACTTCAGAGTTAAAAGAAATATACAAACTATATATAGGGTATTCGTTTTTCGGGGTTCTTGTGGTTATCTTAAAAGATGCGCAATATTGGGACAAAGTTGCCTTTACTTTTATGGTGAAGAGAAATTTGGCATGTTATTTTAGTTTTTAAACTAACGTAAAAAGCTGTGATTCCATGTGAAGGATGTGAAGCTCCATGGCTGTGAAGCCATAATTGTGATTTTAGGTTTTAGTTTTGGAATTGAAAACTATAGTGTTAGACGATGTATACGTATATTTTTAAATTAACTCAAAAAAGTGTTTTCTGGTAGATCTGAGGAATTTTGACCATTATCATTTTTACCATAATACTCATTCTGTCGTAACAGTTAAAATTTGATGTTGCAAATTACTCTACAAAATTTCTAATGATAATCTGCTTCTGTTATAAATGCGGTGTTCTTTCACAAGAAACATTAAATAAGTAATCGCGTTGTGTAATTTTAATGTGAAATTATTGTGGGGCCTGGTGCTACGGTTTCCATTAAAATCCACTGGCCCATCATGGCTGGAGCCGTTGTAAGTGAGCCGCAAGTTATTGCCGTATTAGTGGCGGCTTAAGCGCGCTTAAAATGCTTAAAATATAAACGGGGCCTCCGCATGCGAGCAGGAAAAATTCAAATTATCCCTGCGGCTTTCCTTAAATAATTGAACACCGAGAGTTCCGTTTCCGGCGCGAAGCGCCCCTAACCGAGTTCCGGCCAGGGCGACGGCTGTCAACGTTTCCGGGAGCATGCTTTTTCTTTTTATTATTTTTGTTATTTTTTTATTTTTTTTGGTATCGTGCGATCAGAGACGTCGCCGCGACTCTCCCTAATCCCGGCCGCTGCATATTTCATTTGGTACAACGCGTCCGAAAAATGGCCCCCGTACACCCCATAAATATTTATCTTTCCCCCGAATTCAACCATAAAAAATGCCCGACCGTGAACAAATACAAATGCACAGTGCCAATTCAGGTAGAACGCTCTTTTTTTCCGTTGTGGGCCAAGGTGGGGTGGCCCCGTGGCGGTTCATTATTGATGGGGTCCGTTATGGGGTGCACCGCAGATTTACAAAGGACCAGCAAGGTAACAAATTTGATACCTATACCACCCCACAAGACAACACGATACATTGCATGCATTGTAAGCAATAATATATCATTTGAATTTAAAACGCTTTATAGTAGATAGTCCACTTTTTGTAGATTTGATATATTTGGAATTTTGGACATTTTTTGTGTAAAATATAAAACAATAATAAAAAAAGTAACAAAAACAAGTAAACAAGTAAACAAGTAATTGTACACAAACGAAAATTGGAGAAAAGTAGAGTAAAGCCTAGAAAAAGGACTAGATGAAGTGAAGATGAAGAGCTAAACCTGAAGACGAATAGCTAAAAGTGAAGATGAAGAGCTAAAAGAGATGAAGATGACGATGATTAAGAGCTCAAAGTACTAGAAGCCGGAATTTACAAACAATAAATTCTTATCTAATTATAAAATTTTAATTATTTGTACATTTGGAAATTATATTGGAGAAAAGTAGAGCAAAAGAAAGACCTAGAAAAGGGACTAGATGAAGTGAAGATGAAGAGCTAAAAGTGAAGATGAAGATCTAAACGAAGTGAAGATAAAGATGATAAATAGCTAAAAGTACTACAAGCTGGAATTTACAAACAATAATTTTTTATCCAATTATAAAACTTTAATTATTTGTACATTTGGAAATTATGCTCGCGAAGAACTGGAGACCGGTTTCGACCTAGCAGGTCTCATCACTCCATGCGTCTGGAGATAATTAGTAAAACGCACCAGGGATGATGACGTCTCTTCAGTAATTGTTTTCAAAAAAAGCTGCATCAACCCACGTTTAAAAAAAAAATATATTTCCTTAAATTATGAACTATTATTTATTCTTCCTGTGTTACAACCCTTCGACTATCATCAGGCCAATTAACAATTAAAATCCAAATCGTTTCAATTATCGCACTTATTATTTTTAATAAGTCTAGTTTGAGCAGAAAATGCAAATGATGATTACTGCATGCGAGTAGAAGGACTAATGTATGCATTTAGAGCGTCGATGCTGATAGCCCGTAAAAGTGTGTTAAGGAAACTGCGATACAATTGTGCACTGATTCAACCCACATTGCAATAAATCATTTCGCGACGTTAATAAATGCACAACAATAACGCGCTTATCAATTAATGGGGGAATTAATTAGATGGGCATTTTTCTTATCAGAGCTCGCCTATTGAGTTATTGCGGCCCATCAATTACAGCCGAGCGCGCGATAAATCCTGCCGAACACGCATTAGCGTCCCACACAGACACGGGAATGCAAGAAAACGGCAATTTTCCCCATTAAACCGAAACGGGAATACGGTACTCCAGTGCAATTTATAATAATAGTAATAGCACGTTTGAATTTGTGATGAATTTCCCCTCCACAAGTGTAGACATACATAAGAAGTACAGTGAGTTAAGGCTCCGACTAATTGAACAATTTTTATCAGACGTTAGATGAGAATCTGTCGTATAGGTAATAATTGACTACGTATTCACTAAGAAGTTAACTTAAAACCAAAAGTTTTAGTACTCGACACCTTAAATCAAACTTGAAAAAATAATACCAACAGTTTAGCAGTTTTTTAGAAATCTTTATTATTTTGGTTATTTTTTTGATTGAATGATTTTTTTCCATCAAGAATACACGTACTTTTCCTTACTAAAAGTACGTGTATTCTTAATGAAAAAAAAATCATGTAGTCATGATGTTTTACATGACACTGACTGATAAATTCACATACTGCAAAAATAATCAACCATTCAATATTGTACCACCATTTTATATTTATGTAACGTGGACGAAAACGTGCATTTTCAGGACGAGTCTAAGTTTGATAGCCGAGAAGGAGGCGAGGCAATCAAACAGACGGGGCCAAAAAACGCACTTTTTTAGTTACAAAAAGTACGTGTATTTATGATGAAAGAAAAAAATCATGAAGTAGTAGTAGTATGTTTATTAAATGTACAGGTAGGCACATATGAACAACATCAATCAAGTCATGATGTTTTACGTCACACTGACAGATAAATTGACATACTGAAAAAATAATCAATGTGACACTATTCTATAATATACCACCATTTTATATTTATATAATGAGGACGAAAAGGTGCATTTTCAGGACGAGTCTAACTTTGATGGCTGAGACGGAGGCGAGGCAATCGAACGGACGAGGCATAAAAATGCACTTTTTTAGTTACCAAAAGTAGGTGTATTCTTGATGGAAAAAATCATGAAGTAGTAGTAGTATGTTTATTAAAATGTACATACAGGTACATATGAATAACATCAATCAAGTCATGATGTTTTACACAACACTGACAGATAAATTGACATACTCCAAAAATAATCAATGTGACACCATTCTATACTATACCACCATTTTATATTTATATAATGAGGACGAAAAAGTGCATTTTCAGGACGAGTCCAACTTTGATGGTTGAGACGGAGGCGAGGCAATCAAACAGACGAGGCATAAAACGCACTTTTTTAGTTACCAAAAGTAGGTGTATTCTTGATGAAAAAAAATCATGAAGTAGTAGTAGTATGTTTATTAAAATGTACAGGTAGGCACATATGAACATTAATCAATTCATGATGTTTTACATGACACTGACAGATAAATTGACATACTGCAAAAATAATCAACGTGGCACCATTCAATATTGTACCAGCATTTGATATTTATGTAACGTGGACGAAAACGTGTATTTTCAGGACGAGTCTAAGTTTGATGGCCGAGAAGGAGGCGAGGCAATCAAACAGACGAGGCCAAAAAACGCACTTCTTTAGTTACCAAAAGTACGTGTATTTATGATGAAAGAAAAAAATCATGAAGTAGTAGTAGTAGTATGTTTATTAAATGTATGGATAGGCACATATGAATAAAATCAATCAAGTCATGATGTTTAACGTCACATTGACAGATAAATTGACATACTGAAAAAATAATCAATGTGACACCATTCAATACTATACCACCATTATATATTTATATAATGAGGACGAAAAAGTGCATTTTCAGGACGAGTCTGACTTTGATGGCTGAGACGGGGGCGAGGCAATCAAACGGACGAGGCATAAAAACGCACTTCTTTAGTTACCAAAAGTAGGTGTCTTCTTGACGGAAAAAAAATCATGAAGACGCGTTGTTTTACATGACACTGACAGATAAATTGAACTTTCTGCAAAAATAATCAACGTGACACCATTCAATAGTGTACCACCATTTTATATTTATGTAATGAGAACGAAGAAGTGCATTTTCAGGACGAGTCTAACTTTGATGGCCGAGACGGAGGCGAGGCAATCAAATGGACGAGGCGTAAAAACGCACTGTTTTAGTTATCAAAAGTAGGTGTATTCTTGATGAAAACAAAATATCATGAAATCATTATGTTTTACGAGGTACTGACAGATAAATTGACATACTGCAAAAATATACGACGTGACACCATTCGGTAGTGTACCACCATTTTATATTTATGTAATGAGGACGAAAAAGTGCATTTTCAGGACGAGTCTAACTTTGATGTCCGAGACGGATGCGAGGCAATCAGACGGACGAGGCGTAAAAACGCACTGTTTTAGTTACCAGCACTTGTTATAGTTTTAGTTTTTAGTTAGTAGGTGTATTCTTGATGAAAACAAAATATCATGAAGTCATGATGTTTTACGTGACACTGACAGATAAATTGACATACTGCAAAAATATTCGACGTGACACAATTCGGTAGTACCAATACCACCGTATAGGTATTTATACAATGAGGGCGATAAAGTGCACTTTGAGGATCTAAGTTTGATGGCCGAGACGAAGGCCAAAAACGCACTTTTTTAGTTACCAAAAGTAGGTGTATTCTTGATGAAAAAAAAAAATCATGAAGTCATGATGTTTTACATGACACTGACAGATAAATTGACATACTGCAAAAATATTCGACGTGGCACCATTCGGTATTACCTATACCACCATTATATATTTATATAATGAGGACGAAAAAGTGCACTTTCAGGACAAGTCTAAGTTTTATGGCCGATACGGAGGCAAGATAATCAAATTAAAAAAAAACAATTTTATGTTACACTTTCGTACAGACCATTTTTTCACTTGCGGAACTCGGCAGTGCCTCGTTCAACAAACACATAACAAATCATGTCATAACAAAAGTTTGAAAGTTTTTAGGAATTTGGAAGCCGTTTGAATATCATTTGGCTTGCTGCAATAACTATTTTAAAGCCAAAAACTCATTTTTTCTGCTTTTGGCACTTAGACTTCAATGGTAAATTTCTACACTAATAAATTTCGAACTCATTTTTCATTTCAAGCTCATTCATTTCATTTACGTTTAGATCATTTTATTGACTTTAATGGTAAATTTCTACACCAATAAATTTCAAATTAAATTTTCATTTCAAACTCATTTTATTTCATTTGCGTTTACATCATTTCATTTACGTTTAGATCATTTAATTTTTCACTTAAATCCAATTTTTGGCACTTTGACTTAAGTTGTCTTCAATGCTATTAATAGTATATTGTGTAACGAGTAACGAGTGATGAAAGTAATTTTGTTTTACGCTAGTGAACATTTTACCAAGCGAGGCGAAGCCGAGTTTGATAATGTTCACAAACTTAAAACATGATTTCGACGAGTTTAACACTATACTTTTTCTACGACCTCGCTTATGACATAATAACAAACTTTCTGCATATCGCTTTTTAATTTTTTCTCGAAATAGGTCCGCAGAAGTTTTCTCAGCTCGATTTACTATTTCTGATGGAGTATTGGGAAGATCTAAATCACTTTGTGAATCAGAAATCATGATAAAGCTACGAACAGCATAAACTAATGTGATTTAATAATGATGTGAAATAGCCACAGCAGGCAACTAGAAGGAGGTAAAAATTAGTAGGTAATTTTCGTCTCTGGGGACGGAAGTTAATGTTATGGGATTTTCTCTCACTGGCGACGGAAATCAAATTTTCTCAGGAGTATTGGGTGATGAAAAATTTCTTTTTACAAAGGATCCTAGAAAAAATAAATTTCTACATTAATTTTCTCTACCCACTCATAAATAGATAGAATAATTGGATAATCAATATCTTTCACTTATCTTTACAACAATGGGCTAAGTTAAGCTAAAGCCAACAATATAATCTTTGAAGATTGTACGAATGTGTGCAAGAGTATGGTCGGTATTTTGTCAAAAATAGAATTTTGAAGATATTAAACTTTGCCAAAAGTTTTGGCCACGCCCAAATGTTTTGGCCACGTCCCCAAAAGTTTAAAAAATCTTGTCCAGGCCCAAACATGATCATGTTCGTTTGGAAATATTGGATGTACAGGGTGGCCAAATTTGGATGTTTCTATAGGGGTAACTAAAAGAGATAGAGAAAATCGGATGGCGTATCCTCAATCTATTTTTTCAAGACCAACTCTATGGTGAAAAAACATGGCCAAAATATGGCCAAAAACTCATTATATTCCATTTTCGATTTTTATCAATATTTCATTTATTTATCACTTTATTAAGATACGAGTTGAATGTTCTTCAGGCACTTTTTTACGGTGAATTGAATGAGTTTTACAGAATTTTGATATATTCGTTAATAACCAAGATACAATCCAAAGTTTTGTTTTTTTTAATAGAAGTCGTAGTCGCACAATTTTTAATTTCGCCATTGAGTTGGTCTAGGTCAATTTTCTCTATCTCTTCTAGTTACCGAGATCCCCTATAGAAACATCCAAATTGGGCCACCCTGTATAATACATACTTAGTCAAATCTAGAAATTATGAGAGTAATAAAATAATTTGCAAGAGAATGGCCGTACTATTTTTTTAAATAATAATGGATAAATCGTGGATATACAAGAAAAGCTGACCAAGTCAGTTTCGAGATTTGAACATTTGAAACCTAGTTACTTCATAAATCTAGTCATAAAATAAATCTAGTTTTCAATATTTATTGATTTTTGCAAAGTTTTTATTAACATTCCAGTGAACCATGATACAACACAGAAACGTTTACCTGATAAATACAAAGAACTTTTATGGGATCTGGTCTTATTTCAACTATTTTTTTAAAATTTTGACTTGGTTAAATTTTGACTCGTTTCTTGTATGCCCACGAAACATTGATCACCACTAAGATCTAATGAAAAAAAATCATACTCTAATATGTGAATGATATTGAATATGATGATGTACATGATATGAATGTATATGATATCTAATAACTCTCAGCTATTAATTGCCAAAGGAATAGTTTTGTTGAAAATTGATTTTTTTATTTTTGCCTCCGGGTTAACAACAATTGATAATCCATTATCATAGTCATAGTCAGAAGACTTATAAGCGAAAATATGCTGCGATTATTTTGCCATTACAATTAACTCGGCGCCAACCTGAACTAAGAAAAATAGATGACGAAAAAACTAAAATCTAAATGGTATCACCTAGCATAAAATCAAATAGGCACCGAAATAGATTGATCTAGACATCTAAAGTCTAAACGGTTTGTTGTTAATTGTTTAATTAATAACCGGATTGCGGAATTTCAATTCCATAGAAAAGTTAAATTATCTTTGCATTTATGGAAAACACAACTCAAATTCTATTATTCCTAAAAAAGAAATCCCTAAATTGCATCAAAGGTATGTTTAATTTTTTAGATTTAGTATAGTAAAATACCATTAAGTGTTTTGCATAATAAAGAAAAGTCTGTAAATGTGTAGGTTTTTCGTTTTTGGTTTTAATTGTTGTTTAAATATATAGGTGTAATTTTTGGGTTTCTTTTAATTGTTGGAAATAATACAAAATAAAGTAGAAAATTTAGATAATTTGGCATCTATCATTGGCAAATATGACAATTGGATTAGATTGGATCTGTGAGAATTTGGCATCTATTAGCATTGGCCGTTCAAACGTTATAAGACCGGTCTTTCCACCTGCAGATACAGTTTGCAACTAACTGTATTTGCAGGTGGAAATGCCGATTTGAAGATATTTGACAGTTTACGATACCACAAACCTATACCAAACAAAATAACATATTTTCTTTCAAGCCCATTGGTTGCCCAAAAATCGACGTCTGGCACAGGCTGGCCTAATTAATTAAACAAAACCACGGACCGTAAAAATAAATCGTTAAAAACGATACTTACCCAGAAACCAATTAATACCCAGTGAAATGGCTCAATTAATCCTAGATCCACAGCTCCGCGCTGCATCCAAGATCAGCGGGAGCCGAAAAAATCGTGAAACACGAGAGATGATTTAACGACGGTGCGTTATGTGTTGGTACACTGCGGACAAATTTTAACTGCGCACGGAACATGGTAATTGATACCAGATGTAAGTAATTTATTCCTTTCATTCCGGGCGCGGGAATTCACGTTTTGTTTACGTATTTATTGTTTCTTTCAGCCGCATGGCCACGCATTAATCAGACGCAGCGTTTCCAAGCAAACCACGGGGTGTGAATTTGAAACAATAATAAATTTACGAGCTTTTACTTTGCGTCAACGAACAACAATTAGAGTTTCAATTGTAACGTGCGAGATCTGCATTATTAATGCGTTGCAATATTAATAATAACAATAACAATATCTACAAGTAAGTTCTCCTAATAAAGAAGAAAGGAAATAATATAAAATACAATATTAATAAAGTTTGCGTGGAGAAAATTGGAAGGACTGTAGTGTTCTTTCAATTTAAATTTTTATTGCATAACAATATTCTATAACAGATTATATTTTTTATTTCTTTAATTGTAAATCAAAATATGTACATCCTTAATTTGTATAAGGAATACAAATATCAGAATTTGTATTCCTTATACAAATTAAGGAGGTACAGATTTAGATATATTTAGTCAAATAACAAAAATCATACTCTAATGATATTAGAGAGATTAGAGAGATAAGATATTAGCTTGTACCTGGAGAATAGGTTTGTTAAAAATTGATTCAATTTAAGTTTTATTTTAATTTTTGCGTTCGGGTCTAACGACAAATTGATAGGCAATTATTACAGTCTTAGTCAGAAGACATCTAAGCGATGTACTGCGATTATTATTATTATTATTATTATTATTTAATATCCGAACGATATTTTTTATTACTATTCTATAGTTAATAATTTCTCGGCCAATACTTTTACTTTCGGCGTATTTTGTGCGGAAAACTTCTAAATATTTTTTTTATTCAACGTTTCCGGACATTGATTTGAGCTTCGCTTCGGCGCCGGCGATGAAAGTTGGTACATGTGCGTGTCAAAAATTTCACTCGAAAGTTTTCCAATTTCTTAAATACACACGGAAAAACATTCGGGGTAGAAACCCGGCCATGAAGTTCGATGACGCGAAATTAATTAAACAAATAACGGGCATTAAATTGATCCGCCTGCGAAAATAAACGTTAGGCTTTCATAACGTAATAATAATATGTAATATTATTTGTATTGTGTTTCAATTTTCGTATTTTCTGATTGACTTAAAAATATTAATTAGTTACGTAAGGATGCGATTCATATTTAATATTAATTTATATAATTAAAATGTATAATACAAAAAGGCATACGTAAACGTTCGAGAGGACACGGGAAGGCATGCGACCCCACGCATTTTGGGACACGCACAATTGATAGAAAGCGGACATATATTTATGGGAACGCATAAACTAGTCAACTCGAATTTTAAACTACATGTTCAGATAACCGTAAATCTGCCAATGTGAGATGATGGGGATGCTTAGAACGCCACCGTCGAGCGATCTTGCCACCAGCGGGTCGACCTTGGGTGGTGCACACATGCAAAGAGAAATCAAGTTTAGAAAACAAGCAAAAATAGGGATTGGGGTGGTAGAATATAAAGGGAGAAAAGGTATAAATTCAGAAGTTCTCAATTTACACAGATCAGTTAGAAATAACCACCAGCGCAGAACGTTACTCTGCTCGACGAAGTTTTAAGAGCACGCGCATTAATTTCTCAGGTAATTATACGAACGACGAAATCAAATGTACACCTTATTAACCAATTCTAAAGTCAATTTCCATACTAATGATAACACCTATCTAGTGACACTACATCAAGATGGCGTTTGTGGGTGGAACGAATTTAATAAAGGTAGAAATGTAGGTTTCTATCGCTTAACTATCTGCGTAGTCGAGCGTAACTACATTTCATACAATATTTTTATATGGATATTTATTTTGGAAATGTTGTGCTTCTTTGCCTTTTACTAGCAATATACTTACAGTCTTCATAAACATACATTATCCATTTACTGCAACTATTTCATAAAACCCCAACTTTTACTTTCTCATTGCAAGAAAACTGTCAAAAATGAGGCCAGACAATTCAATGAAATGTTGTTAAAATCTTTGGAAAAATACCAAAAGCACAAGTCACAATAAAATAAATATATACAAAAAAAGTAAATGGCGAACGAAAAAGGGCAAATACAAAAAGTAAAGCATTAACTACCTCATTCAACTTTAAAGATTAGAAACGCCTTTTATGTCAATTTTTTGCTCAGATATGTTATCCCGATTTAACGTATAAAGTAATAAGCTGCAATAGTCTGAGATCGATCTATTAACCGTATCAGTATACAATGTAATAGAACAAAATTTAACATTTATGAAAATTGAACACTAATGAAAGCGAAAGTAAGTTAGTATGAAGATGAAACGAACAGAAAAAAAAAACGAAAAATCCAGTCAGATGAACCCAGAGCAGGAGATGCAGAATTGATTGGTAGAGAAAATTTGAGAATCAATCAAAAGTACTAAAATCCTATAAAAGTTCAACGTCCAAGAAGCACTTGTGTGTAAAGCTTCAGTAGATACGCTTAGAATATTTTAGTTTTTCGGAAATTTTCACTTTAAATTCTCTGAACATTTTATCCTGTATTTAGTCGTAAATATTACTTCGAAAATTAACTCTGTCAATTGAACAAGTATCATCATACTACAAGAATGATTGTAATGTTTTTGGACGTTTTCGCTTTCTTGACGATGTTTCATCTCTTTCATTTAACTGCAGTTCGAAAAAAAAATTATTTCTGTGATATTTCTCATATTAAGGTTCATTAATTCTATAATTTAAGTAAGAAGATTAAGGACGTACAATTATTACTTAAACTATAAAATTTAATTATTTTTATATAATTTATCAAAGTGTTGTTCATTTTCCCCCAGAGTTTCAAAGGTTACAATTAAAGTTTTAATACCAAGAGAAGCTTTAGATGAATCAAACTTTTCAGTCTGAAGCATTTGATCAACTACTGAAGCGACTTCCAGAGTTTGTTCAAATATAAGAACAAACACGAAATGGTACATATTTTAATGAGCTATTTTGCTGTTGCATCAGTTATTCTTTAAAATATTCAAAAATTTCGGATATGTTAATTTAACTGCTTTAATGGCATATATATGATTTACCATCATTCTTAATGTATCTTCTGTTCTACTATCATCGGCCATAACAGCAAAATAATATGCATCAATAGTTTGTTTTACAAACATATTCAATAAGCAATTAGCAGTACTGTCTACAATCCATTTAGATACACAGCATCTAGAAACAATTCTTGGGAGAATTATAACTTTATAAAAATGGATAATTTTTATTTTCAAATCCTCAAAAACTTCTTCTAAACAGTTTCCACGATATGTACTTTCGGCCTTTCATTGTGGCGTCTAAACAAAACAAATTTGGTGTTTGTTTTATAATAAAACAACTTCTACAGTGATCATATTTGAGAGAGTTATTAAAAAGAGACAATTTTTGCATGATGCTCCATTTGCTTGATATTTTCTCAAGCTGTGCAATTTTTAAAGACGACTGAGATAAAAACTGGTTCTCTGGATTTTTTTTTTGAAATAGCATGTACAGGAAGCAGAATGCTGAATTTTGCCGGACGCAGTATTCTAGCCAAAAATAGTCCCGAAACCATTTATGTACTTTGTAAGCTTCTTTTGTTTTATACATCCTGCTGAATACGGATAATAATAAATGTTTTGGTAAATTAAAATTTGCCACTTCCTTGCTGGTTCAATTGTCAGAAACAAAAGGTGTTTGATGGCCAAGAAACCAAGAAAACGGCGGAGAGAAAAACTTGTAAGGATGTAAGCTGACTGGACTCGAGCGGGGCAGGATTCAAGTACCCCCTTCAGAGGGGGCGCCTAAAACAGCCTAGTTTCGACCCTGGAGTGTACAAATTTTTTGGATTTTTGAAAGGAATGGAACAAAACATGTCCAAAAATAATATGTACTTAAATATTTGGGAAGTGCTACATGATAACAAACTACCGTTATGTTGACATCGCATTGAGACTTTTTTGACGATGACTGCGTCCAACTGTTTAGCAAAAAGGTCGTTTTCCGTGTTGAAAAGAATAAAAAAATTATACAAGCTCTAGTCTACAATGACCGAAAAATGCCTGAAGGATGTTGCAATTCTGACCATCGAATCGAAGCCTACCAAAAATTAAACTTTGATGATATTATATATTGATTTTTAATCTCTAGTCCATTAAAGAAGTTGTTTTAAACATTTCACATTAGTTTGTATTACTATCAGAACAAACTTTTAGATTGGTAAGAGTTATCTTGCTGATTGCTGATATTTCTATGTCTAAATGTATATCTTTTAATGTTTCATGAGCTTGGGACACACTGTATAATTTAGGGGGTGGAATAAGTTGTCATCTATGTGGCATGAACCATACTAACTAACGTAAATCTTTATTTCTTCTCGTCATTTTTATATTTTGTTGCAGGCTGTTGTCGGTTACACCGACAATTGCCTCATTCGGTACTTTCAATCCCACGAGTGAAGAATTCGTCTTACGGAATTTAATGCGCCTATTATTAATCACAATAGTAATCACAACAATGACAAAACGTAATAAATCACATTTTTTAAACACTCGCTCCATTCTTCGTTAATGGTCAGGAACGGCTCTCGTTCGGCACGTCAATATTTTTTCTGCTATTATGTAAATTATAATAAATTAATAACACTTGAGGTCTTGTCCGTTCTCTTGCCTTTGACCCTGTGATGCTGCGGGGGGTTCCAAAACAAGGCGACACCTCACGTCATCCTTCACTTCCCCTTTGTGTTAATCAATCATGCACTTGCAGTAGATGGACACTGCGGGATTAGATGCGCGCATGATGAATGTGACGCATTGTGATTCTAATATGTGGTTTTCTTTGTTGTCTCATGGTTTTTGATCCTCCACTACATAGGATTGCGTTTCGGGGTATCTTACATTCTAGTAATATTTTCTCATCCATTGCTCCTATTATGAAATTTTCTTTGTGGCCCCTCTTATTGAGATATTACTGTCGTCCCGTTGTACTGGGCCCCCTCTTTTATTTGTGTTGTGCGACCCAGTTCGCTATTGATTTTTTATTTGTGTACCCCAGACAAATTAATATTTACCAGTCTATTTGTTATTGGCTCCCACATTGTGGAGCAAGGAGCCGCATTTGCATACGCATCCGAGATGCGTACGTTCACGCACGCAGACGCTTTAATGATACGTCTATAAAGCGTGGATATCAGAAAGGAGACACGCTAATTACGAGCACTCCACATATCCCGTGTACCCAGTAATAACGTCGGCCGCGCACCGTGTCGAATTAATGATATCTCATTTCATGGTATTAAATTCCTCCCAAAACACTGCCCCCGGATCCTCGGGATTCTTGTTATCATTACTTTAACCATCACGTAGGGTGGATGCGACCTCCAAACGGCTGAATAATTGAGCGGATGCAAATTGCTTGGCCGGAATAAAATTCCTATGAAGAATTTGTGCCGTTTCCGGGGCTATTCCTCCGCGATTCGAACGTTCTATTTCAATAGACTGAACATCGTGCGAATAAAGGACCTATTGTTTGAAGCGGGAATTTTTCGAATTGCCCCACGTCACCGTGATGAATCTTAAATTAGGCGCGAGAGACAAATCAGGGCGGAATAGACGCAATGACGTCAAGTAGGCATCGAATTTGCCAAATACATTTCGTGATAGAAACGTAACATCATTGTTCAATAAGGAAATAACTCTGAAACTTTTCCAGTACATTAGAGTTAATGGTTTACAAACAATGCATTGCTTTTAACGAACGAATAATTAATTTACACGTAATTTTATTCGTTTTAATTCAATCAATTCAAATACGTATTCGGAACGGCATAAATAAATACTGGGTGTTAAAAAAAGAGTGTAAAATATTCAAGGGGGTAGTAGTATGAACCACAACAAAGAAAAAAAGTCTTGACAAACATGGATCCTTAAAGTGACGGTTTCGGCGATATGGAAGATTATTCTTTTTTACCTCCTTTTTTATTTTGCTAAAACTTGCATTTTCGTATCATAGTTGGGTGATGTTTTGTGAAATAAACATTCAGTATTTGGCAGTTGTTGTTAGTGCACAAAGTCCTCAAAGTTACGGTTTCGGAGATATGGAAGATTATTCATGTTTGAAACGTGTATTTGCCTATTTGCAATTATTTATTTCTTATTGAAAGTGACAGAGAAATAATGAAGAAAAAAGGTATGATGAAAAGAACGGGCATATACATAGAAAGTGATCTAACATAGGAAGAGAGAAGGGTACAGAACCAACTAAGAGATATAGCGAGAGAGGAGAGAGCAAAAGGAAAGAAAGCATCAGTGGGGTATAACAAAATAATAATAGAAGGAGAGAGATATGACTGGGACGCAGGAAATAGCAAAAAACTGAATAAGATGATAGAGGGCAGACCAAAGAGTTCAACAATACAAGCAACGAAACGGGCAATGAATACGGAAAAAGAGGGAGAAATAAAGAAAAGACAAAACAAATATGAATGACTTGGAACATGGAATATCAGAGGAATAAGAGGGAAAGAAGTGGAAATAGCCACTGAATTTGAGAGGGCAAAATTAGGGATACTAATAATAACAGAAACAAAAAAAAGGGAAAGGAGAAGGAGAATTAGACCAGGAGCACCTGTTAATATATAGTGGATTGCAAGAAAATGAGAAAGCAAGAGCAGGGATAGGATGCATAATACATAAAAATATCAAAAACACAGCGAACAAGTTGGAAGCAGTAACAGAGAGACTATTAACAGTGGAATTAATAAAATAAAGTGAAGTAAAAATAATAATAGCAGTGTATGGACCAGATGAAAACTAAAAAGCTGAAAATAAAGAAGAATTCTGGGAAAAGCTAGATGGAGTAGTGCAAACAGCAAAAAGATCAATATATATATATATATATATATATATATATATATATATATATATATATATATATATAGCAGGAGATCTAAATGCAAGAGTTGGGAAGAGAGATCAAGTGCACACGACAGCAATTGGAAAACACGGAGAAGACAAAAGAAACAAGAACGGAAAACGACTATTGGAATTCTGTACACTACATGACTTAATAATAGCAAATACCTTCTACGAACACAGGGACATTCATAAATACACAAGAGTGCAAGTTAGCAGAGGTGAACGAAATAGATAGTGACCACCACCTAGTAGTGGCCGACATAAGAGTACAAGAAGAGAGAGAGCAAAAGTAGAAAAGGAAAAAAGAACAAAAGAGCACACTGAAACAGTAAGAACATAAAGCTAAAAGACAAGAAAGTAGCGGAGAAGTATGAAGAGAACATATCGAGGAAAATGGAAGCAATAAAGGGGGAGGCAGAAGACTGGAGTGTAGAAAAGCTATGGGAAGTATTTAGGAATTCGATAACCGAAGCAGCAAGAGCATGCGAAGTAGCCAGACAAAACAAACACATAAAACAGACAGTGTGGTGGACAGAGGAGGTTAAGTAAGAAGTAAAAATTAAAAAGAAAATTTGGCAGACATACCTACATACAACATACAACAACAAATAGTTACGAATTATACAAGGAACAGCGAAACAAGGTAAAGAATATGATAACAGAAGCAACACAAAAAGCTTGGGCGGACTTCGGAGACAAAATGGAAAAAGACAGAAAAGGTAATCAGAAACTGTTCTTTAGAGTAATAAAAAACTTAAGAGGGAGCAAAAAGACAGACACAGTGACAATGAGAGAAGAAAAAGGAAAACTACTAACAACAGAGAAAGAGGTAATGGATCGGTGGAAGAACCATTTCTAAAAGCTACTATCAGGCAAATAAACGGAAAAGCACAGAGGAAACACAAACCAGAAACAAGAAAGGTGGAAGGAAGGAATAAGAATCTGTTACAATGGAAGAATTATATAAAATGAAAAATGGAAAGGCACCAGGAGAAGACCATATAACAGCAGAAATGATAAAAACAATGGGGAAAAGAGGGACGGAGCTATTACTAAAAATATGTAACAAAGTATGGATAGAAGAACTGATACCGAAACAGTGGGAAATAAGTCTAATTGTACCAATACTGAAAAAGGGAGATAGACTGGACTGCAACAACTACAGGGGTATAACTCTATTAAACACATCTTCTTTCAAGTGCCGTGTCCGGTCTCCCTGACGTTGGCGATCACTTTGGCGAATGCGTGCCGGTCCTCCGCCAGCCTAAATAGTTGTTCCGCGCTTTGGATCCCAGTCCATTCACGGATGTTCCTTAGCCAGGACATTTGTTTTCTGCCGATACCACGTCGGCCCTCAATTTTCCCCTTCAATATGAGATGGAGTAGGTTATACTTCTGCCCCCTCAAGACATGTCCAAGGTAGCTGGTTTTTCTGCATTTGATGTTAGAGAGTAGCTCACGATGCACATTTGCTCTTCGTAGCACTTCATTGTTTGTCACTTTGTGTACCCATGAAATTCGGAGCATCCTTCTATGCAGCCACATCTCAAATGCTTCTAAGCGGTTCATAGTGCCTATCTTGAGAGTCCACGCCTCCACGCCATACAGCAGAATAGACCACACGTAGCATTTTACCATTCTTTGTCGCAGTTTAAGGTTAAGGTTGTCTTCGCAGAAGAACGGTCTCATTTTATTAAATGTGGCGCGAGCACACTCAATCCGGCATTTCACTTCTGTATCCGGGTCCAAATGCGTTGTTATGAGGCATCCCAAATATTTAAATTTGTTGACCCTCTCTATTTGTGTGCTACCTAGGTGGAGAGATGCACCATCGTGGTTTTGGCGGCTAAATATCATGAATTTTGTTTTTGCTATATTAATGCGTAAGCCTGATTGGTCTCCAATTTCGCTGATTTTAGCCAGAAGCAACTGGAGGTCTTCAATGCTTTCGGCCAAGATGACGGTATCGTCTGCGTACTTGATTGTATTGATACGTACACCATTGATTTTTATTCCAAGTTCCAGTTCATCCAGTGCTTCTTTGAAAATTAAACACATGCATGAAGCTAATGGAGCAAATATTGGAGAAAAGACCGAGGAAGCAAGTGGAGCACACACTAGAGGAGGGGCAGAGCGGGTTTAGGAAAGGAAGATGCACACAGGACCATATATTTGCGATTAAACATATAATAAACAAAACACTATCGAGAGAAGACTCCGCATACATAGCTTTCGTTGATATGGAGAATGCGTTTGATATGGTACCAAGAGGGAAGATATGGGAAAGCCATATAAACCAAGGTGGACGAGAAGCTAATTAGAGTGATTATAAGTATGTACAAAGAAACAAGAAGCAAAGTGATGAGCAAAAACCAGAAATCGGAAATTATTAACACCACGGAAGGAGTAAGATAAGGAGGCAGTCTGAGCCCGCTGCTGTTTATCGTTTTCCTGGATGAGTTAATCAAAATGGCCAAGATAAAGACAAGATATATAGGGTACAGAAAGTTAGAGAAGATAGGAATAGCGGAGTGTGCATTTGCGGACGACATAGGGATATTAGCAAAAAACAAGAAAGATCTAGAATACATCCTGAAAGTATGAAACGAGATACTAGAAAAGAACGGGATGAAAATAATCAAGAACAAAACAAAAGTCATTGTAGTGATCGCAAAGAAGGAAGTAATTGATATAGAGATAGCAGGGAAAAATATAGAGCAAGTAGATAGCTACCAATACATAGAACCACAATAGACGAAGCTGGCAATCAAGAAACAGAAATCAACAAGAGACTGGATAAAGTCAACAGGGTAAACTACGCATTGGGGAGGGTATTAATGAACAACAAGGAGATAAATAAGCAGGCGAAGATGATAGTGTACAGAGCAGTGTTTAGACCAATACTCACGTACGGCTGTGAAACATGGGTGTTAACAAAGAAAGGACAAAAGGAAGATGGAGGCAGCTGAAATGAAAGTGTTAATATGAATTAAAGGGATAACGCTAAGAGATAGAATAAGAAGTGAAAAGACAAGAGAAGAACTGAGAATCGAGGCAAAAGACGAATTTATAGAAAGAAGGCAACTTGGATGGTGGGGACATCTACAGAGAATGGAGGAATCTGTGCCAACAAAAAGGATATGGGAAGCAAATGCGATAGAAAAAGGAAGAGAGGCAGACCAAAGGAGACATGGGACAATGTGGTAGTGAAAATACTAGAGAAGAGAGGAAAATCGTTTAGAGAAGGCAAAGAACTGGCGCTAGATAGGAAAATGTGGAAGGAATTTATTAAGGGTCAATAAGGCCAAACACCCTACACCCCATAGGGATAGAAGGGCATCTGATTATATATTCTCGCACTTTGAATTTGAAATTAGAGGAGCAATATTGAGCAAATGTGTTTAACACATTTTTGGAATAAAAATTCTTAAAACACATTTTCTGACTGGCACCATAAATTTCAATCTTCACATACTTATTAAGTATGTGAAACTATTAAAATATGCAAAATCATAATATATCTCTCTGAAGTTAGAACAGCGATGATATATAAAATGCATTTTGCACATTTCTTAAATAAAGAAATGTTTAAGCTATTTTTTGGTAAGATCATAAATTTCAAACTGCACACGATTAATAAGTAGAGTTGTAGGTATTGGGAAATGTAAAAATCTAAATGTTCTTCATCTATAGTTTTTTTTTTGCAATTTTAAGTTGAAGTGTGCTGAGCAATATTGTGGAAATGCGTTAATACATTTTTGGAACAAAAAAACATATTCCTAAGAATTACCTCAAATTTCAAACTTCACGTCATTAATAAGTAGACTTGAAGCGACACAAAAATGCATAAATCAGAATATACACCATCTCCAGTTTTTTCGCAATTTTAGTCTAAAGTTGGAGCAGAGATATTTGGTGAAATGAATTTTGCTTCTTTTGCACTTTTCTTCGTGCCGGACACACATAGTTCTCTAAATCAGTACATTTACAGGAACAAGTATCAAATAGACTATTTACAATGTCCGATTTGAAGTTGTCATCTGACGTATTAACGCTGTTCGCATTTTTTGTGGTACACCCTAACGACTGTTGTATCTTTTTCACGAGCATATTATTCTTAGTAGAACCTCAAATTTCAAACTTCACGTCATTAATAAGTAGACCTGATATATAAAAACATCATACTGGAAGCCATACAAAAATACAAACATCAGAATATACACCATCTCCAATTTTTTCGCAATATTAATCTAAAGTTCGAGCAGCGATATTGGGTAAACTTAATTTTGCTCATTTTTGGGTTGAAAATGTTTATAACCCGTTTTTGGTAGAATCATATACAAGGGGTGTTTGACGGAAGAGTGACTTTTCAAAGGTTGGTAACACTTTCGTTATAATGATTATGTTGCTAGCTCCAGAGGTCTTTCGGAGGTCTACTGTCAAAATTTGGCACCAATCTGACAGATAGATTATGTTTTATACTTATTTGAAGGAAACTGTTTTCGTTGTTTTGTAAATATGTAAAAAAAAAAATTCGAGTGTTGATTAAACATTATTTTCTACGTGAAAAAACAATTAAAGAAACCGAGGAAAAGTTACGTAAATATTATCCAGAATCTGCTCCGTCCCATGGAATGATTTGTAAGTGGTTTCTGCTTTTAAAAGTGGCCATATGAGCACGGTTGATGCAGATCGTCCGAAACCATCATTTACTGTGACTACTCCAGAAATGGTTAATAAACTCTATGGCCTTGTAATTGGCAATCGTCGAATAAAAGTTTGTGAGATAGCTAATGAAGTAAACATCTCAACCGAACGGGTATACAATATTTTGCATGAACATTTCAATAAGAAAAAGCTATCCGCGAGATGGTTGCCGCGTTTGCTTAATGGTGATCAAATGCGCGCTCGCATTAAGAATTCAGAAGAATGTTTGGCCGTTTTCAACGTAACTCAAAGGATTTTTTTTGTCGATATGTCGCAGTAGATGAAACTTGGATACATCATTATACTCCAGAAACAAGAATACAGTCTAAATACTAGATTTCTCCATGCGAATATGCTCCAAAAAAGGCAAACACACTTTTTTCGACCAATAAGGTCATGGCCACAGTTTTTTGGGATTCTAAAGGTGTAATCTTTATTAATTGTTTACAAAAAGGAAAAACCATAAGTGGCCAGTATTATGCTGATTATGCAGACATGTATTGATGCCGAACTTGAAAAACAACGACCGCATTTGATGAAGAAAAAAAGTGTTGTTCCATCACGATAATGCGCCCTCTCATTCGTCTGCAATTGCTACAACTAAATTGACTGAATTGCATTACGAATTACTGCTTTATCCGCCATATTCGCCAGATCTGGCTCCCAGTGATTTCTTCTTATTTCCAAATTTAAAAAAATGGCTGTGTGGAAAAAGATTTCAGGCAAATGAAGAAGAGATAACCGACACAAATGCATATTTTGAAGACTTTCCGAAAGATTACTTTTTGGAAGGTTTAAAAAAATTGTAAACTCGCCGGGCTAAGTGTGTACACTTGAAAGGGTGTTATGTTGACAAATAAAATATATTTTGAACAGAAAAATAACGTTTTCATTAAAAAGTCACTCTTCCGTCAAATAGCCCTCGTATATGCACAAGTTTTGTAACGTGTATTTTGTAATGTACATTAGTTATCCATTCACATGTTCACACTCCTATGAAATAACTTACATAAAAAATTGATCAAAAAATAATTGTACAAACATTTGTACTTGTAACCAACTACAAGCAATATATCAGCTTTTAATCGTGCCTCTAGCATCGGCTGCAAACACAATCAACTTCTCCAATTCCGAAGACAATTAGAAACCGTGAGGTGGGTTTGATAAGTCGCGCTACAAGACGTGTATGTACGACAGAATATGGACACGATAAACCCAACAATTTTATTTTAATCCCAATAATGCGGTGTATCGGGTATGGGGGGAGGGGGACTTGTCCGAAGCCGATATCCATCGGACACACGTCACAGTTTCATTAGCGCAGACAATGCCATCAATTCGGCTGTTAACGGTTCGTGTTACAAACCGATTCCGTCATCGTCTTGATGATAATCGCGCTGAAACGCTCCCGACACCAGAAGATTAAGATTACAATGGCGAGTTGTCACTCAGGCTCCTTTTTACCGATAAATCACTGGCACGTGGATCACCGGACTGACGCAATTCGCAATTAATTAAACCGCTCCGACGTGAAAAAGTGGCACCCCAGTTTGCACGTCACGTATGACGTATTGGGCGAAGCAGCTCCTTCGGCGTATCAATTGTGCCGTGTCGTTCTCATGAAGACAATTGGAACGGAGAGCTCACGTAATGCACGATTCTTAAATTAGCGGCCGTCGTTAATACAGGAGGAGGCATTGTTTTCATTAATGGTTTCTCAGCGCAACTCTTTCAGGAGTCGTTACACCATAAAATCAAAATTGCTCAACGTTGATTACAATTAAATGCAGGGTGGATTCATAAATACGCAAGCACGAAGAATTCCTAAACGATACGCATGGTTATGAATCCATTTACAATAGGGTGTATCACGAAAAACTTTTTTTCTTAAATTCAAAATTTCAAGTTGATAAGTTGTCAATGCTTTACCTACTAAAGTTGATGTACTACGATATTTAGAATGGGTGAGAAATCAACTGAAATCAGAGGGTGTCATGCCATCAACAAGAAAAAAGGGTATTTTTAATTTTTTTAATTTATTTATTAAATGTATACATACATATCACTTACACAATCAATCAAAAAATTAAATTGCAATGCGAGTGGCTCGAAAACTATACCTTTTCAAGTTCAAATTGAGACCAATCAAGTTCAAATTGAGACCAATCAATTTCAAATTGAGACCAATCAATTTCAAATTGAGGCCAATCAAGATCAAATTGAGGCCAATCAAGTTCAAATTGATACCAATCAATTTCAAATTGAGACTAAACAAGATCAAGTCGACACTAAACAATATCAAGTTGATAGTAAACAAATAAAATTTATTATGACAACTTGATATTGTTAAGTGTCATCTTGATTTTGTTTAGTCTCAATTTGAAATTGATTGGTCTCAATTTGAACTTGATTGGTCTCAATTTGAACTTGAAAAGGTATAGAAGAAATTTGAAAGAAGGCATTCCCGTTTCAAGCACAAATAACATTGCTTTTATGATTTTCAAACCATTTTACGATTAACGATTTTTTCATCTTTTCATATTGCTTGTGAAAAAGATAACAGTCGTCAGGGTGTACCACAAAAAATGCGAACAGCTTTAAAACGTCAGTTGAGAACTTCAAATCGGACATTGTAAATAGTCTATTTGATACTTGTTCCTGTAAATGTACTGATTTAGAGAACTGTGTGTGTCCAGCACGAAGAAAAGTGCCACCTTTGGAGCATGAGTTCTTGAAGGACCAACGAAGCCTGAGGGTTATGATTATCGCATGTCGCGATGCAGTAGAGAGTCAAAAACTCAAGAAACGTAATAAAAGAAAGGTCTTTGATATCCGAGTTAAACAGAAGTCTCGAATCGTATCTAAAAATGTGGAAAATTCATTTTACCCAATATCTCTGCTCGAACTTTAGATTAAAATTGCGAAGAAACTGGAGATGGTGTATATTCTAAGTTTTGCACTTTTGTATAGCTTCAAGTCTACTTATTAATGACGTGAAGTCTGAAATTTGAGGTACTACTAAGAATATGTTTTTTTATTCCAAAAATGTATTGAACACATTTCCACGATATTGCCCCGCACACTTCAACTTAGAATTTAAAGAAAAACTAGAGATGGAGTACAACGTTACAAAATACACGTTACTAAACTTGGACATATATATGATTCTACCAAATATGGGTTATAAACATTTTGAATCCAATAATGTGCAAAATTCAGTTTACTCAATATCTCTGCTCGAACTTTAGATTAAAATTGCGAAAAACTTGAGATGCTGTATATTCTGATTTTTGCATTTTTGTATAGCTTCAAGTCTACTTATTAATGACGTGAAGTTTGAAATTTTAGGTACTACTAAGAAGTATGTTTTTTTATTCCAAAAATGTATTAAACACATTTCCACGGCATTGCCCCGCACACTTCAACTTACAATTTAAAAAAACTAGAGATGGAGTATATTTAGATTTTTGGACTTCCTAATACCTACAACTCTACTTATTAAACGTGTGAAGTTTGAAATTTATGATGTTACCAAATATAGGTTAAATATTTCTTTATTTAAGATATGTACAAAATGCATTTTATATAATATGGCTGTTCTAACTTCAGAGACATATATTTTGATCTGTGCATATTTTAATAGTTTCAAGTCTACTTATTAAGTATGTGAAATTTTGAAATTTACTGTGCTGGTAAGAAAATGTATTATAAAATATTTTATTCCAAAAATGTGTTAAACACGTTTGCTCATCTATTGCTAATATTGCTATATTATTACTATAAATACTACTACTACTACTTACTATAATATTGCTATTGCTAATCTAATCAATATTGCTTCATCTAATTTCAAATTCAAACAGCGAAAAATTAAATTAAAATAACAGGAGTAATAAATATAGGTACCGTATGTCCCCGGATTGTGTTTACAAGAGGGAAAAAAAATCTTCGAGTTTACCCCAAAACTTCAAACGAATAAGATTTATTGCTTGTTCTGAAACTAGCAAATCTGTAATTAAAACTTCATTATTCTGACTCAATGGTAAGAAAAGTTAATTTTTCTCTTGATTTTGGACTTGTAATAATTTTTGAATTACAATTTTGGAATTTATAAATTTGGATGAACTTACAAGAGGAAAAAAAAACTTTGATTTTACGCCAAAACATCAAAGAAATAAGATTTTTTGTATCTTCTGAAACTAGCAAATCTGTAATTAAAACTTAATTATTCAGACTTTGTGGAAAGAAAAGTTTATTTTTCTCTTGATTTTGAACTTCTCTGCTTTTTAAATTCCATCATATTTTTTAAATTTTCAATTGTTAATTTTTTTGTCGATGTCACTTTGACAAATGAATTTATGCACGTTAAATAACAAAAATGTTTCTGAAAAACATAATTTTAATAAACAGCAACTCAAAGAAACAGCTTTAAGATAAAAAAAGGTAATTTTTAACCAGAACAATCTTTATTCAATTAACCCCCCACCGAATTCAGCGCACAATTCAAATCTAAAAAAAAAATCCTCTTGTAAACTCAATCCGGAACATACGGTATACATTTCATCTATATCGGAAAATTTCATGTAGGTCTACTTAAGAAATTTCAAAGATTTAAAAATACTATTACTACAAAATAATCGTTACAAATGAATATGTTTTTTTGAATATCTAATTTTCATCAAGTTGATATTTGCGAGTATAATATAATACAAAATTTCCACAAAAATGTGTAGGTATTTTATCATATATACTAAATTTTATAATTTTGTTGAAGGTTTGGAGAATTGAGGATTTGTCCTTCCTTTACTGGTTTAAGAGACCAGTACTTACTTTCAGTCATCTAATGTAAATTTCTCTTGTTATGATGATTATGGCTATGATTATGATCATTATGATCTTATTATGAATGACTTGTGTTGCCCCAATGTGTTCTGCGTCATCTTTCTAATCGTGAATATGTCTTGCATTCAATATCATTTCCAAAATCCACTTAGTGTTTTAGTTTTGACGTTTGCTTTAATTGCTTGTCTATGTTTACTGCTTTACTGTTTACTGCAATTACCTACTTCTTCATATACTTTTCCAGTGGTTCATATCAATGAAATTCCTTTTTAGTTATTGCAGTTTCTCTTTTACCCTTTTTGTGAGCCGAGAATACAACTGCTTTACTCTCTACTGCAATTACCTACTTCTTCATATACTTTTCCAGTGGTCATATCAATGAAATTCCTCTTTAGTTATTGCAGTTTCTCTTTTACCCTTTTTGTGAGCCGGTTTTCTCCCAGAATTCCGTAATATTTTGTATTTCCACATAGATCTTAACTATTTAAATAAGAAACACTTGTTGAGTTTTTCACGTTTGTTGTGTTTCTTTGATGTTGTGAAATTTGTTAATATCACATTGTTAACTAAGTTCAAAATGTTTCTTATTTAAATATTAACCATGTACCACGAAGTGAAAGCATTTAACATTAATCAACATCCTAACTATTTCAGTAGCATTGTTTCTGCTTTTCCCATGTATTTGAGAGTATTTGATCTTATGTCATCGTGTCCTGGGACTAAATCTTTGGTATACAAAAAAAGTCACCAAGTCTTATTTGACAAAAATGAGTATAAATGACTAGATACCATAAAAGTTCGTTGTATTTATCAGGAAAAAGTTTCTATGTTGTATCATGACTACTTGGAGTGTTGATAAAAAGTTTGCAAAAATAATAAATATTAAAAACTAGATTACCATAAAGTATTGAATTTTAAAATGCATTTATCTCGAGACTATCTTTTTGGGTGTCACTTGTTTTTCTTGTAAGCCACTATATCATGTTTCTATTATGTGTCCGTTATTTCTGATTGTGTATATATTGCTGTTTCTGGATACATGGTTTCACCTATATTATTCTTCGCTATCTATATTTAGTTTTTTCTCTAACAACCCTTGGAAATGCTCTTTGCATCTTTCCATCAATTATGTTTTTATACGTACTATACCTCCGTGACTTTTTTCAACTGCCTTCACAACTTTTTCCTAATAAATACAACGAACTTTTATGGTATCTAGTCATTTATACTCATTTTTGTCAAATATTGACTTGGTGACTTGGAATTCCTCGTAGGATTCAGTTAATGTTGTGGGTTTTTGATTCTTCTTTGCAGTGCTACAAAGCAAATTTCTTGTTTCTTTGAAATTTTCTTGGATCTATTTCCCAAAATCACGCCAAGATTTTAGTTTCGCCTTCTGTACTACTTCTTCTTCTGGCACCTATCCGTTCCGAATATTAGCGACTATCGTTGCTATTCGGATTTTATCTGTCCTCTTGATCTTTCCTTTTTTCCATTTTTCCATCAATTATGTTTCTATACTTATTATACCTCCTTGTTAGACTTCTTTCAACTGCCTTAATGTTGTGGGTTGTTGATTCTTCCTTGCTGTGCTACAAAGCAAATTTCTATTTTCTTTGAAATTATCTTGGATCTGTTTATCAAAATCTCGCAAAGATTTTAGTTTCGCCTTCTTTACTACTTCTTCTTCTGGCACCTATCCGTTGCGAATATTGGCGACTATCGTTGCTATTCGGATGTTGTCTGTCCTCTTGTTCTTTCCATCTTTCCATCTTTCCATTAATTATGTTTCTATACTTATTAAACCTTCTTGTTTGACTTTTTTCAACTACCTTAATGTTGTGGGTTTTTGATTCTTCCTTGCTGTGCTACAAAGCAGATTTCTATTTTCTTTGGAAATTTCTCGAATCTGTTTACGAAAATCTCACCAAGATTTTAGTTTCGCCTTCTTTACTACTTTTTCTTCTGGCACCTATTCGTTGCGAATAGTGGCGACTATCGTTGTTACTCGGATTTTCTCTGTTCTCTTACTCTTTCCATATTTCCATCAATTATATTTCTATACTTACACCTGCTTGTTTAACTTTTTCAACTGCCTTAATGTTGTCGGTTTTTGATTCTTCCTTGCTGTGCTACAAAGCATTTTTATATTTTCCTTGAAAATTTCTTTACCGAACTGTCGCCAAGATTTTAGTTTCGTCTTCTTTACTACTTTTTTCGAATATTGGCGACCATCATTGCTATTCGGATTTTGTCTGCCGTGGCTCTGAAGAGACCTACTATGATTGTGTTGAACCATGTTTGTAGATTTTTCAACCACGATGTTCTTCTCCTACTTGGTTCTTTTCTTCCTTCTATTTTGCCTTGTAGGATTAGGTAGGATTAGGTAGATTAGGTAGGTTGTTCCTCATTATGTGTCCCAGGTATTCTAGTTTTCATGTTTATATTATTAGGAGTGTTTCCCTTTTCTTACCGATCTTTCTAAGGATATCTTGATTGGTCACGTGGTCTGTCTTGGAAATTTGCATGATACATCGGTAGTATGGTAGTGGTCTTTACTTTAACAATCTTATTCCGCTTTTGTATTTTATTAGTGACCTTCATCCTTCTTGGTGTTCAGATACTTCTCTTTTGTTATTCCTTAGCACACTTTTTGTCCTCGTTCTGCCAATGTGTGTGCTTTTTATTACTTTTGCACCTGTGTATTCCACAGCTTCATCTAGCTGCTTTAATTAATACTTGATTAAAGGTTTTCCAACTTTCTTCTACTTGATTTCTTGGAATATCCATCCTTGATTTAGCAAAGAAGTTTAGCTATTCTTCTCTCTTATCTATGTTCTTTAACTTCGTAGTTTCTGCGTTTGTTTTGAACTTATTGTATTTGTAAATATTTGAATCAATCCATATATTATATTATTTGTAATTGAAGTTGCGTGACCTAATATTTTTAGTACCTATACTTTTTATTAATTCGTCGGAGTAATTTTTGTAAATATTATTTTAACGACTGTGTTGTTCTCGGGGGTAATAATAAATTTCTGAATTTATATACCTTGCCGTCGTCCCACGATTGGAGCGGGCCACATAACCCTCGTCGTTAAAGGCAGGTGCATAGACTAAGTGGACCCCAGGACTACAACGCAGCACAATTTGTTTTCGTTTTCGTTTCACTTTTATCTTATATCGTTGTCGCCTGTCAGGTTTTTTTTCAACGCCGCTGCTGGACCGACAGATATCCATCTATGGCGATGAATCCCTCGCCCCTATAGGTGGCACTTATCGTTAGAGATAACATCATTACAAGGGGAGATAATCCATCACGCACAAACACAGATATGTATTTCAAAAGCAAATATCTATATATCAATAGAATGTTTTACACGTATATTGATTGGCACCTACATTAGTCGATTTACATTTTTTTCGATGAGATTTACTTTTATGAGTTTTTTTACATAGTACTGTACTGCATAAGTTTGCTTCTTCCGAAGCAAACCATAAGTCCGACACCCGATAGGGTAAAATGACGAAGGATAAATAAAATGAAATAAAATATAAATATTAATAGATGTAACTAATTTTTTTCGATACATATATCATTTATAGTCATGACAATATTAACTTGGGTGTGACTTATAATTTGCTTCCAGAATTTGTCATCAAATAATTAAAAAAAATATTAAAGACAAAATAAACAGCAACCTGTATTTTGTGTGGTACACTTGAATCGCATTATGCAGAAAGCTACCAAACCCATATTAGAACTAAAACGAGATATCAGACTTTTCAGTTTTCATTATTATAATAAATTATTGACATCTTTAAATAAATTTTTCTTATTTTCATTATGTTTTAATAATAATAGATTAAAATTTTGAGCAAAATATTTCCCTGTAAGATTTAAATTGTGATAAATATCGCGGTGTTTTGAGGGTAGGTAGCTTTCTGCTCCTTGTAAAAACAATAAAATCAATATATTTTTTATTAATTTGTTATACAAATGTAACAACAAATGAAACATTATTTATGTATGGCTTTTATTCTGCATCAATTTCAAAATACAATTCTTCAACATTATGGTGATCGATATTTTCAATAATATTGGCACTTTGTATTTTTCATAAAATAATCTTGCATCTGACCGGATTAGGTGCAGCATTTCGCGTAAGTTTTGTAATTTTGCTTCTGCGATGGGTTTTCCATTTGGCCACAGGGGTATCAAGTCTTGGAAAATATCTTGTTTGTAACGTATCCCACGAACGGATTTTAGAATCGAAATTATTTTGTAAGCGTTAGAAAATTTATCCTCCTTCATCATTAATATAAAAGGTGCTTCTTTTTCAATTTTATATTTCTTCTTCTTTTAACCAGTTAAATTTTTCCTTGCTATCTGTAATTTTCCTATTGACATTTTTTTTTCAATATTTGTAACTCCCATAAAATCTTCTGCAGCCATTTGAGTGACTATCAAACGTCGTTTATTCCTACACGTGTTCATAATTTCTATATAATCGTCAGGTGTGTATAATCTTTGTTGGCGTTTAACAGCGGATTCAATATCGCTCAAATCTGTATCGTCTGGAAGGAAACTGTGTCCAGAACATAGATATTTTACAGAAACACTTTGAAGACTTATTTCTACATTGTGTAAGACTGATTTCAGCAATAAAATCAACAAATACTTTGAAGACTTATTTCTACATTATGTAAGACTGATTTCAGCAATAAAATCAACAAATACTTTGTATACTTGTTTCTACATCATGTAAGACTGATTTCAGCAATAAAATCAATTTAATGTTGCGATTATGTTCTCCGCAAGAATCGCATCATAGAGTTAAATGCTTGATTCCGGCTGGCAAGTGACTTTTAATATGTTTTAAAAGGCACTAACTTATTTCTTGGGCCCCTCTTCCAGCTACTCCCTCTATCCAAACGAACAATAACCGCGGCTTTCTTTGCAACTATGTACTCCTAGGTCAAAACTTAAACATTCATGTTCTGCAGATTCCTTAGCTCCCTATAGCTTCCTATAGAAATATCGGCTCTTCTCATTTTCGGTGCTTCTTCAGCTATTTTTAAATGATTCTGACGTTCTTGAAGAAGTTGTTCTTTTCATTCCTCATCCGTTTCATTGTCAATTTTAATTTTCAGTGTATCGCATTTATTGCAAGTATATTTTTTCAAAGGTTTACTGTTTAAAATAAATTTAGTGAAATTAAATCTAAAACTGGAGAAAATTCATGTTCTGCAGATTCCTTAGCTCCCTATAGCTTCCTATAGAAAAATCGGCTCTTCTCATTTTCTGTGCATCTTCAGCTATTTTAAAATGATTCTGACGTTCTTGAAGAAGTTGTTCTTTTCATTCCTCATCCGTTTCATTGTCAATTTTAATTTTCAGTGTATCGCATTTATTGCAAGTATCTTTTTTCAAAGGTTTACTTTTTAAAATAAATTTAGTGAAACTAAATCTAAAACTGGAGAAAATTCATGTTCTGCAGATTCCTTAGCTCCCTATAGCTTCCTATAGACAAATCGGCTCTTCTCATTTTCTGTGCTTCTTCAGCTATTTTTAAATGATTCTGACGTTCTTGAAGAAGTTGTTCTTTTCATTCCTCATCCGTTTCATTGTCAATTTTAATTTTCAGTGTATCGCATTTATTGCAAGTATATTTTTTCAAAGGTTTACTTTTTAAAATAAATTTAGTGAAACTAAATCTAAAACTGGAGAAAATTCATGTGCTGCAGATTCCTTAGCTCCCTATAGCTTCCTATAGAAAAATCGGCTCTTCTCATTTTCTGTGCATCTTCAGCTATTTTAAAATGATTCTGACGTTCTTGAAGAAGTTGTTCTTTTCATTCCTCATCCGTTTCATTGTCAATTTTAATTTTCAGTGTATCGCATTTATTGCAAGTATCTTTTTTCAAAGGTTTAATTTTTAAATTAAATTTAGTGAAACTAAATCTAAAACTGTAGAACATTCACGATCTGCAGATTCCTTAGCTATAGAAAAATTGTCTCTTTTCATTTTCTGTGATTCTTCCGCTATTTTTAATTGATTCTGACGTTCTTGAAGAAGTTGTTATTGCTTCATTGTCAATTTTAATTTTCAGTGTATCGAATTTATTGCACGTATCTATTTTCAAAGGTTTACTTTTTAAATTAAATTTAGTGTAAAATATTTGTTTATAAGACATCAAACTAATTGGGTGAGCATCTTATTTTGTGTAAATATCATACATTTTTCGTATGGTCATTCCACAAGGTAAAAATTGAGCATGAGTCTGCTCTCTTCGATAATGTGAAACGTATTTTGGAATTTGGTTGATGATCAACAACAGCTTGAACCTTTGCTTCTGGCAACTTATTTTTTCCTCATTGTTTCAGACCTCGTTGATCGGAGATTGGAGCCCGTCCAAGAGAGTTTTTAAGGGCAGTGTTTACTCTACATGTAGTGATACTAAGGATCAGTTGTACAATTGTGGATCAACTTTGATCCTGGTTCTGTTTCTTTGGATACCATTGTATTAACAATTGTATCCTAGGTATCTGAACCATGGTCAAGGATGATCCATGATCGTACAACTGGGCCTAAGGGTTTTAAGAAACATTTCTTTACAAACTTCCACATTTTTAATTTCTTAATTCTTGAAAACTTTCTATTTTCTGTGTTTCTACCGTACGTTCTCTTTTTTCTGTTTCGAGTACGCTTGCAGCTAGGAAATTGGTTTGACTTACATAGATTTTAAAGACCAAAATCTATTAAATTCAGATTCCCGGGTTTCAATAGGTAGATATTTGGCACAATGTTTTGCAATACAGTTGCAATTGAAATTGACAAATTCTTTTGACTTTACCTCAACGCCCTTGTAGTTAAAATACGATTGGTTTTTATTTTTCTTCATTTGTTTCTCTTCTCAGTTTTGGGTTGGAAATTTTCTTTTTCGACCTTTGCGTGGACCACCTTCTGGTTTATGTAGCGTTTCATTTTCACTAGAACTGTTATTATTATACGTAAGATCTAGCATAGAGTTATTTCTGTTTCGAGTACGCTTGTTGGTAGGAAATTGGTTTGACTCTAAAATGATTTTAAAGACCAAAATCTATTAAATTCAGATTCCCAGGTTTCAACAGGTAGATATTTGGCACATTTTTGCAATACAGTTGCAATTGAAATTTACAAATTCTTTAGACTTTACCTCAACGCCCTTGTAGTTATAATACGATAGATTTTTTTCTTAATTATTTTCTCTTCTCAATTTTGGGTTGGAAATTTTTTTTTTCGACTTTTGCGTGGACCACCTTTTGGTTTTCGTAGCTTTTCATTTTCAATAGAACTGTTATTATTATACATAAGATCTAGCATAGACTTCTCTTTATCTTCTGGAAAATAAATTAAAATATATGCACTTATAAAAAATCTAAGCACAAATTTGTGCTTTACCTAATTCATTAAGAAAATCACATGTAAATGTGTTTGGAGGAGCTATTTCCATGTTATTTAGCAAATTTTGATACACAGATACGACAATAACTTTAAAATTAATAATTCACACTGTTAAACTCTCTTTTTCTTGCACAGCCGCCTGTTTATAATAATCTAGTAGACGCATTAAAATAATTTCAGGAATATGGTTGATAAAACTGGACAAATTTGTTGAAAATAATAGTAAGATCTTTAACAAATCATAAATAAAACGTAAAATAGGTAAAGCTTTCTGCAAAATTAAATAATGAATATTAAAAATGTAGTAAGAGCGTTTGCAACATTTTTACAATTTAGTATAAGCCTGATCTTTCTTTTAGAAAGTTCAGGCTTAAACTTAGAATAAAAACAGAACAGAACTTAGAACAGAACTAAGACTTAAACAGAATAAAAAGCTCAAGTTTATATGTACAAAAACAGTGTTCATTCATTTTTTATACTATGTGTGTTGATAGCTTTCTACATAACGCGATCCAATTGATATTTTATACCTATAGTTGTAACTTTCTGCATTGACAAGTATGTGTTAGCTATTACTGAAATGTTTGAAAATGTATTTAATGCATATTTCATATTAGATTTGTATTTAACTTTCTGCATTGACAAGTATGGATTAGCTATTACTGAAATGTCTGAAAAAGTTTTTAATACATATTTCATATTAGATTAGTATTTAGTACACCTGAAGCTAATTCTCCTGAAAATTTGACAAAGTTTCAGTAATAAATAAGGGAGAAAATCAAACATATAACTTACTGCATTGACAAGTATATGTTTGCTATTACTGAAATGGGGTGCAAACTAGCTCGCGTCCGTAGTAGAAGACTACACGTGCACCCTGGATAACGCTAAATGAGCTAGAATGACAGGCGGCCAAACAATCAATACGTTCTCTTGGCCAACAAGCATACAACAAGGACAACAATGGACAACAAGCATACGAAATAACAAAACAACACAACTCTGCCAACAGTCTTCACTAGAACCTAACATCCAGATTTACATCTCCGAAGGTATGCATTCAAACGAAATAGACCTCGTAGCTCCAAGAAACTCACTCTGCGGATAACAAACAAAGACATACTATGATACGACTTACTCGGAATCACCTACCACCATGACTGAAAATTTATTATCTGCAAATTTGATATTAGATTCGTATACAGTACACCTGAAACTATCTTTCTTGAAAATTTGACAAAACTTTCAGTATTAAATAAGGGAGAAAATCAAACACTTAGTGCATTGAGAAGTATGAGTTAGCTACTGAAATTTCTGAAAATTTATTATTTGCAAATTTGATATTAGATTCGGATACAGTACACCTGAAACTAATTCTCCTGAAAATTTGACAAAATTTCAGTATTAAATAAGGGATAAAATTAAACATAACTTTCTGCATTGACAAGTATGGGTTAGCTATTACTGAAATTTCTGAAAATTTATTATTTGCAAATTTGATATTAGATTCGGATACAGTACACCTGAAACTAATTCTCCTGAATATTTGACAAAGTTTCTGTATTAAATAAAGGAGAAAATCAAACATATAACTTTCTGCATTGACAAGTATGGGTTAGCTTGATATATGATTGATATATGACTATTGATTGAAATTAGCCAACTGGTTTTCATGGGTTTCTTTACTTTCGTTTGAAAGCAAATATAACGTACTTTCTAAAAATAAATAATTAATTATTAAAATTAAATAAATTTTAAAATCTTACATTTATTTAATAAATAATTTGAAATAGAATTAAAAAAATCTTACTTAATGTATAAATTGTGCACTTGAATTGTGCAATTATTCTCATATATTTTGTGGGCTGTTACTATAATTGTCATTGGTGCACAAATAAGTTGTTTATTAAAATATAAATAATTTTTGTAATAGTCTTGCTGAACATTTCATCTCCTGTGTCTGTATTTGGTATCATCCCAAGCTACTGTACCAGCTAATGGGTTGAAATTAATCTGTCACTGTGCGCATTTAAGTGCACTCCTGTATATTATGCTCCATAAAAAGCTGATCGCAGCACATCTGAGTCAAATGAAATGTGTCATTAGAGTAAACACCACATACGGGTCATGTTGAAGTGTCTGCGTGTTTCAGATAACGCAATCAAATATTTATTAACAGGGAACGGGGCTGTCTGCGCTCCCATAACAAAGCGACGTATAAATATTTTCTGATTCGAGAGTAAATAATTCAGCGAATTCCCGATAATTAAGTAAATAATTCTGATGCCTTAATTTTAATCGTGTTATTTATTCAGGGCTTTAAACCTGTGATCCCGGTTTAGAGTCGATGCTTGGCCTCGTGAATTATTACATTTTAATGTGGAGCACGCCCAAAGTAATGATTATAATGTTGAAATCGCTACGTTTTCTGTATGCAGAGGAGATTAACATGCAGCGCCGTCGCTGTTAATTGTATTTGATTAAACCGTGATATCTGTACACTTCGGATTAATAATAATCCATGTGCACGGGGCAATTTGTTTTTGATGCCGGCGAGTGTAATTTCCTCTAATGCCCGGCCTGCTATGCATCTTCCGAGCTGAAATATAGACGGCCGCGTGTAATTTTCCTCCAGACCGGTGCGCTTTTTTCATAATAGATGACGCGGCATTACTGTAATTGCGGACGCATCTTTTTTTCAGGCAATCCCTACGTGGCACGGCCGTCTCGGACTAATAATTTACATAATGTCGATATAAAAATAGGAACGTGGACAGCGTGCCGGCCAGTGGCCATTACACATCGATTCGCGTGAAAAAATCATGAGCGGGTGCCTCCACATCAAAGTGTATTTAAACCAATTACGTGTTTACACCGGGCACTCGTCGTCTGTTGTGTACGTTTACGTTTTATCAATACAAATGCAATTTTGTTTGCTCACTTACCCGATCGCCTTTGCTGCGGCTTCCACGATGAAAGGCACATGCAGTTGTATTAAATGAGTAAATGTTGGTTTGCCCTGGATGCAGGCAGCGTTTTTTGTGTGTCTTGTATCGATATGTTTATTTACTTGCAAATTATGTGGTGCTTCCCTTTATTGCTTTCAAAGTATCATACGAAGTTCATTATAAGGCGCTGCCAAGCTATATTTATGTAGACGGTAATTTTTGTGACCTGCTTTTAAAATAATTGTAAGTTTATTTACAAAGTCTTATCGAAGCATTTCCTATACTGACAAAATACGAGTTTCAATTTTTCCAACACAATGCAAATTTAGAACAATTCCAGAAAATTATATATGCAATTCGCATCCAATTCGGAAAGAGTACCCATGGAAATGCGATGGGCGGTTCTGAACGAGATGAAAACAAACGTACGTAACTTACAAATTATAAGTTACGTACATTTGTTTGCATCTAGTTCAGAACCTTATAAGTTATACTGTACAAAGTATAAAGTATTTAGTACCTATAGTAATAATAATCCGTAATATAATAACAATTATATTGTTAGAATTTCAATGATTCTGTCAAAATTTCAATTATTACTGCCAAAATTTAACTTTCTTGTCAATATTTCAATGACTTATCAAAATTTCGAGCAAATGATGACATTTTGAGAGTAATCATAAACATTTTCGAGAAACATTAATACATTTCTTTGGTTATTCTGAAAATTTAAGTTGTCACTGCCAACATTTGATTTTCTATTAATGCTTCAATGTGTCTGCGCGATATTTCAATCGTTACTATCAAAATTTCGAGAGAATCTGGCATTTAGAGAATAATCATTGACATTTTCGACCAAAATTAATACATTTCTTTTGTTATTCTGAAAATTTAATATTTCACTGCCAACATTTAATTTTCGATTAGTACTTCAATGTGTCGTGTCAATATTTCAATAATTACCATCAAAATTTCGAGAGAATTATGGCATTTTGAGGATAGTCATGGAAATTCTCTAAAATTTTAATTAATATTTCAATGATTACTATTAAAATTTTATCAGAATAATGACATTTTAGGAATAACAAGTAGAATTTTGACGGAATACGTTGAAATTAATATAATAATAATTGTATTATTAGAATTTCAATGATTCTGTCAAAATTTCAATTATTACTGCCAAAATTTAAATTTCCTGTCGATATTTCAATGACTACTAACAAAATTTCGAGAGAATGATAATGTTTAAGAATAATCATTGACATTTTCGAGAAAAATTAATACGTTTCTTTTGTTATTGTGAAAATTTAAGATTTCACTGCCAACATTTGATTTTCTATTAATACCTCAATGTGCCTTGTCGATATTTCAATCATTACTATCAAAATTTCGAGACAATTAGGGCTTTTTGAGAATAATCATTGAAATTTTCGAGAAAAATTATGACATTTCTTATGACATTGTTAAAGTTTAAATTTCCACTGCCAACATTTGATTTTCTATTAATACTTCAATGTGCTTTGTCGATATTTCAATCATTACTGTCCAAATTTCGAGACAATTATGTCATTTTGTGAATAATCATTGATATTTTCGAGAAAAATTATGATATTTCTTATGACATTGTTAAAATTTTAATTTTCACTGCTAACATTTGATATTCTATTAATATTTCAATGAATACTATTAACATTTTATCAGAATAATGACATTTTGAGAATAACAAGTAGAATTTTGACGGAATACGTAGAAATTAATATAATAATAATTGTATTGTGAGAATTTCAATGATTCTGTCAAAATTTCAATTATTACTGCCAAAATTTCAATTTCCTGTCGATATTTCAATGACTGGGTACTATCAAAATTTCGAGAGAATGATGATGTTTTGAGAATAATTATTGACATTTTCGAGAAAAATTAATACATTTCTTTTATTATTCTGAAAATTTAAGTTTTCACTACCAACATTTGATTTTCTATTAATACATCAATGTGCCTTGTCGATATTTCAATCATTACTATCCAAATTTCGAAAGAATTATGGCATTTTGAGAATAATCGTTGAAATTTTCGAGAAAAATTAGGACATTTCTTATGATATTGTTAAAATATAAAGTTCCACTGCCAACATTTGATTTTCTATTAATATTTCAATAATTACTATTGACATTTTATCAGAATAATGATATTTTGGCAATAACGAGTAGAATTTTGGCGGAATACGTAGAAATTAATATAATAATAATTGTATTGTTAGAATTTCAACGATTCTGTAAAAATTTCAATTATTACTGTCAAAATTTAAATTTCCTGACGATATTTCAATGACTACTATAAAAATTTCGAGAGAATGATGATATTTTGTGAGTAATCATAAACATTTTCGAGAAAAAATAATACATTTCTTTCATTATCATGAAAATTTTAAATTTCACTGCCAACATTTGGTTTTCTATTAATACTTCAATGTGTTTTGTCGATATTTCAATTATTACTATCAAAATTTCGAGAGAATTATGGCATTTTAAGAATAATCATTGAAATTTTCGAGAAAAATTATGACATATCTGATGATAACGTTAATATTTAAAATTTCACTGCCAACATTTGATTTTCCAATAACGTGTGTTGTTGATATTTCAATCATCATTACTACTAAAATTTCGAGAAAATTATGGCATTTTGAGAATAATCATTGAAATTTTCGAGAAAAGTTATGACATTTCTTATGGTATCGTTAACATTTAAATTTTCACTGCCAACGTTCGATTTTCTATTAATATTTCAAAGATTGCTATTAAAATTTTATCAGAATGAAGACATTTTGGGAATAACAAGTAGAATTTTGACGGAACACGTAGAAATTAATATAATAATTGTAGTGTTACAAATTCAATGATTCTGTTAAAATTTCCATTATTACTGTCAAAATTTAAATTTCCTGTCCATATTTCAATGACTACTATCAAAATTTCGAGAGAATGATAATATTTTGAGAATAATCATTGACATTTTCGAAAAATTAATACATTTCTTTTGTTATTCTACAAATTTAAATATTCACATTTTCTATTGATTTTCTATTAATACTTCAATGATTACTATAAAAACTTTACCTGAACGATGACATTTTGAGAATAACAAGTGGGATTTTTACGAAAATTTGACAGAATAATATAATAATGAATATATTGTTAGAATTTCAATGATACTGTCAAATTTTCAATTAATTCTATCAATATTTTAAGTTTCCAGTCATTTTCAAGAACATTTTCTATTGCTATTAAATTTTGGAGACAATCATGAAATTTTTAAAGTAATTATTGAAGTTTTAGAGAAAAATTATTTCATTCCTTTTGCAATTAAATTTATTTTTTTCACTGCAAAATTTAGGTTTCCTATCAATATTTCCAGGATTAATCTTATCTTATTATTATTCTTATCTACTATTTATACTTATTATTGAAATTATGACATTTCACTTGTTATTCTGCAAATTTTAATGTTCACTGTCAACATTTGACTTTCTATCAATATTTCAATGATCACTATTGATGTTTTATCCGAATAATGACATTTTGAGAATAACAAGTAGAGTGTTATCGAAATACATTGAAATTTTGACAGTATCATTAAAATGTTAACACTAAATTCTTTATTACAGTATTCTGTGACAATGTCAATGATTATTTTCGACAAATTGGCCAAATCATTGAAATATTGACAAAATCATTAAAATTCTTATAATACGTGTATTATTATATTATTCTGTCAAATTTCGATGTATTCTGTCAAAATTTTAGAGTAGGTAACTGTCAAATTTTGCCAAACAATTTTTGGAAAATTTGTTATAACGTACACACTTACTGCAGATCTAGAATTGCTTTGTTTCACGTTTGTTTTAGTTTCACAAGAATTGTGAGACACAAGAAGTCTGCGATTTCCATAAAATCGCCTAAAAGTTTTATAGATTTCTGGAGGTTTTGATAAAGTTTTTTAAATTCTAAAATTGGCAAAAATTTGAATGAAATTGTTTAGATTTATAATGTCTCTGCGATTTCCTCAAAATCTCCTAAAAGTTTTATAGATTTCTGGACATTTTAATAAAGTTTTTTTATTCTAAAATTGACCAAATTTGGAAGAAATTGTTTGGATATATTGTCTTTCAATTTTATAAAACTTTCTTCAATGTTCCTAGGAATTTTTTATTTTCTATAGAATCTTGAATTTTAAAATAGGCAATAATTTTTACAAAATTTTCTCGAGATTTATGGAATGTTCTTCAATTTTATATCTATAGAAATTCATTTTTTTCCTACCGTTTTCTTTTACTTTCGGAAAATTTTATCAATCTTTAATCTTCAATCTTTACACAGTAAAGGTAATAGAATAACATACTTTTAAGTCCCAAATGGTTGGCTAATGGGCATCAATTTATAATTTTGAAACATTGGATATGTAGAAATATGATGTATTTTTACAGATCGACGAGATGAAGATAATATTAACATTACGTTAATTTCGTTCAATTCTCCAATTTTAATATTAGCTACAATTTTAATTTTAAGGAAAATTTTATGAATTCTTTTCTCAGATATTTTCAGTACGTTCTCGGCTAATTGGCTAAACTTTTATAAATTTCTATGGAGATTTTATAGAGATGGTTTTTATAGAAAGTTGATCAATATTTACACATCTTTCTATATACAGACTTTTTTTGAGATTTTGTTGAACGTTCTTCGATTGTTATAAAATTTTCTTCAATTTTAATAATGGCTTCAACATTTTATTTTAACTTTTGAAATTTTAATGATATTTAACCTTTTAAAAAAATCTTTCCGTTAGCAACAGTTTTTATGGCTCTGCGGGAAGTTTTTACTCGGTCAGCAGTTTGATATATCATAAAAGAGATATTAGGTATAATTTTTTCAGGAACTGAAACAATTTCCAAATGATTTAAAACAATTACTGCATTTTTCTTCACTCCAACCGCAGAAATATCGCTGTTACTGTTGATATATTTTTATCACCGAATCGGAAGCTAATCACATCGTTACCAGATACTACTGATGCCGATGTTGATTACTACTTAAACAATGGTGTCAATTGCTTGTTTCGTCTTCTGTCTTATTCTCTTTTCAAATTTGGTGGTTAGCCTATTGGGCACATTTTCCTAAAACTATTCTCGTAATCAGAACCAATTCCCTCGATTAATGGTCAGCTGAGTAGGTGATCGCATTAAGAATATTCTTCAATCATATTGTTTTATATTACATGAATCCAAAATTTATTGCCCTTTATAAACTGGGTATCAAAATTTGTAACACAGTCAACGTGGCGATTAAATAAAATTTGCTGAAATTTGTAATGGCAATAACGAGCCGACAAAAACAATTTCACGCCGTGGCTCTCGTTACATAAATACGCGCTTAGTTTCTCCCCTGGCTGCTCGCGCCTGGAAAAAATCGCAAAAAGTTGCCGGGGCTACAAGAAAATTGCGTTTGCTAATTATTTTCGGGGGTGCATTAAAAAGGTGGCGCCGTTATCGCTTTGACCGCGCCGGTGGAACTTTTTTTTTGCGCTGCCGCCTGCAAAAATGCGAGCGTTAAAATAAATGGATTTAATTAAACTTTGGGATTGAGTGAAATTTGTCTGGACGGTAATGCGGATAACCAGAAACGAATTACATTGTTTTAAACATTTTAATTACGCTTCAGGTGGCACTTTTTTTCAGCCCGAAAAACCAACATCGCTGCGGTGCACTGATTTACAGTGGATGCGAATTAAATTAATAACAAACATTATTGCGGCCGTTTTTATTGTGCAACAATAAAACATTCCGTGCCACGGCAGTACACCGGACAAATAGAATGGCCGTTTGATTGAATGCCATTAGCGATGTTATCGTGTTTTTAGAACTTTTAAACAATAAATTATTTCGGTATTGTAATAATTCACCCGCGATAGCGATCTACTGTGTTGCTCATATTTCCCGGCGAGCGCCGTAAACGAAATTTTAATATGTAATTAATGAATATATGTGAGATATTACGTGTATTTCTGCTTGGGCTATAACTGATTCTCTTAGTTACGGTCGTGGATTATCTACTCTTCGACTATAAATCAGCAACGCACTTTCAATTCACTTTCTATAATATATCGATTCTCCAATGATTAATACTGGAATAATTTAACCCGTCTCGAACTCATACAACAAAAGCTATCTATACCTTATAAATGTATTCGCAAGGCGAATCGGGAGGCGACTGGCGAAGCGAATGTGTCACTCGTCATTCACATTGCACCAGGCATCGCCGATCGTAGCCGATCACCCGTAGATTGGGGACGAGTCAGACTTGTAGCAAAGAGGCGAACTTGGTTGAACACTCAGCGAGTGAATAAACGGTCATTTCGCGTTATGGCGACGAACGTGCGAATGCCACTCGGGAATGTGACGAGGTGACGAGACGAGACATGATCGCGAATGTGTAGATATGCCATAATGTAGACAGCTGTATGGAAAACCATTACTAATGGACTAATAATCCACACGGACTAAAAATTAGAGAAAATACAGAAACTTTGCTTAAAGAGATAACTTGTGTAAGATATAATAATTTAAAAAAAAAGGTCAAAAATTTACGTCCAAATTGAAATGCAAACAAATTTAAAGGCAGTCGTTTGACTTTCGCCTTGAGCCATTGAAACTGTTTATTCTTAAATTGGTCCACAATCGCATTTAATGCCGGCCAAGGGGTGCCGAATCGTAAAATCCACGGGGGCCAGGAGCTCCTCCGTGGGTCACGCAGCCGGGATATTCACTTTCCTGCAATACTCCTGGGCAATGCGACCTTCGATTCCGTTCGTCGGGGGACGACTCAGGGGCATTTCCACTTTTATGTGTCATCGCGCCGGATTTATCGGCCGCATTTGAATAACGAAATACGAGCCGGCGGAGTTATTAAATCGGACACGATAAGCGGGGGGTTAATTTGAATTTTTACGGGCCGACCGTGCTTTATTTCGTTTTTCGTTTTATAACGACGAAATTCATTACCATTTTACAACAATATCGGAGTTTAATAAAACGAATCGCTGACGCTGTTAACAGCAATGGTTTTTATGATGTTGCGCGGAAAATTGGCCCTAAATTCAATCAAATGTTGTGAATACATCCCCATTAATAGCCATGGTACAAATTCTTTCAAATGAACTAAAACTTATTACTTATTGTGACTATATGAGAGACAGATACATAACAAGAAATATAGAGAGATATAGTTCAATTTCAAGCAGGTTGGGCCTACACAACACGAGTCTAGCGATTGCAAAAACAAAATCCACTTAGTCCGGCTATGACTGCAGACTGCAGGACGACCAATCGTAAGGTTGTGTTGAATTGTTCACGTGCCGATCACGCATGTAATATTGTTTACTCGCGCTCTATCTTGGAACTGGACAGACTATAGTTACATGAACTTGTAGCATACCCATCTGCCCATCTGTTATCAGTTGTCTAGATTTTCAGATTATTTAACCTTGAAATCCTCTTTTGTAATGGTGCTCTCCTTTATTTCCCATCAATTGTGAAAGCCATCCCTCTTCTTGATTCTTGGAATTGGACAGACTATAGTTAGAGGCACTTGTGGCGTACCCATCTGCCCATCTGTTATCAGTTGTCTAGATTTTCAGATTATTTAACCATGAAATCCTCTTTTGTAATGGTGCTCTCCTTTATTTCCCATCAGTTGTGAAGGCCATCCCTCTTCTTGATTCTTGGAATTGGATAGACTATAGTTAGAAGAACTTGTGGCGTACCCATCTGCCCATCTGTTATCAGTTGTCTAGATTTTCAGATTATTTAACTTTGAAATCCTGTTTTGTAATGGTGCTCTGCTTTATTTCCCATCAGTTGTAAAGGCCATCCCTTTTCTTGATTCTAGGAATTGGGCAGACTATAGTTAGAAGAACTTGTGGCGTACCCATCCGCCCATCTGTTATCAGTTGTCTAGATTTTCAGATTATTTAACCATGACATCCTCTTTTGTAATGGTGCTCTCCTTTATTTCCCATCAGTTGTGAAGGCCATCCTGGGCCATCCTGGCTCTTCTTGATTCTTGGAATTGGACAGACTATAATTAGAGGAACTTATGGCATACCCATCTGCCCATCTGTTATCAGTTGTCTAGATATTCAGATTATTTAACATTGAAATCCTCTTTTGTAATGGTGCTCTCCTTTATTTCCCATCAGTTGTGAAGGCCATCCCTCTTCTTGATCCTTGGAATTGGACAGACTATAGTTAAAGGAACTTGTGGCGTACCCATCCGCCCATCTGTTATCAGTTGTCTAGATTTTCAGATTATTTAACCATGAAATAATCTTTTGTAATGGTGCTCTCCTTTATTTCCCATCAGTTGTGAATGCCATCCCTCTTATTGATTCTTGGAATTGGACAGACTATAGTTAAAGGAACTTGTGGCGTACCCATCCGCCCATCTGTTATCAGTTGTCTAGATTTTCAGATTATTTAACCATGAAATAATCTTTTGTAATGGTGCTCTCCTTTATTTCCCATCAGTTGTGAATGCCATCCCTCTTCTTGATTCTTGGAATTGGACATACTATAGTTAAAGGAACTTGTGGGGTACCCATCCGCCCATCTGTTATCAGTTGTCTAGATTTTCAGATTATTTAACCATGACATCCTCTTTTGTAATGGTGCTCTCCTTTATTTCCCATCAGTTGTGAAGGCCATCCTGGGCCATCCTGGCTCTTCTTGATTCTTGGAATTGGACAGACTATAATTAGAGGAACTTGTGGCGTACCCATCTGCCCATCTGTTATCAGTTGTCTAGATTTTCAGATTATTTACCCTTGAAATCCTTCTTCCTGATTCTTTAAAGTACTGAAGCCTCTAGATTTTCAGATACTTCAATCAATAGATTTTCCATATTTCTGGAGCTCTTCTTCCCAATACTTTCACTTGTACATATCAATAGTTTTTGAGAAATTGTTATTAAAATATGATCCCAATAGGAGAAACTCTTCAAATGGTCTCAAAATAACGAAAAATAATTAATAATTAAAATATCTCGAGAATCACTCATAATTTAATTTAATTACAGATACTATATAGCAGTATATCACGTAATATCAGTGAAAAATTGTATTCATATTGACGCGCTACTTCTAGAGATATCAGTATTTAAGTATAAGAAAAATAAGAGATATACTTAAATTAGCTTCGAAAATTAGATGTTCGCACTAAAATTTAAATATGTCTAGAATTGCTCATTAAATACAAATTTACTTATATGAGTGAAACTACTAGTATATCATGCAATAGTCTTAACAAATTATATTAATGTTGATACAGTGGATTATGAGATATCGTTGTTTAAATATGAGGCTAATTGAAAAATTTCGACCCGAAAATATCGCATTGGATCGGAAATTGAAATATCTTAAGAATAACTCATTGGACATTGAATATATTATACATGTGTAATACTAGCATATCATATAATATCAATAATAAATTACACCTATATTGACACGCCTATTTTTTATATATCATAATTTACAAAACCTGTATTTTGACTACTTCCTTGAAGAACATCATTACTTTTTTTCTAGTTGTGAAAAGTTTTCCTGGTTTGCTATTATTCAATTGAACAAAAGAAATATCATCTAATATCAATAATAAATTACACTTATATTGACACGCCTATTCTTGATATACCATAAATATGAGGCTAATTGAAAAATATCGACCCGAAAATATCGAATATGATCGAAAATTGAAATATCTTAAGAATAACTCATTGGACATTGAATAAATTACATATGTGTAATACTAACATATCATCTAATATCAATAATAAATTACACCTATATTGACACGCCTATTTTTCATATATCAATATTTACAAAACCTGTATTTTGACTATTTTCTTGAAGAAAACATCATTACTTTTTTTCTAGTTATGAAAAGTTTTCCTGATTTGCTATTATTCAATACAACAAAAGAAATATCATCTAATATAAATAATAAATTACACTTATATTGACATGGCTATTCTTGATATACCATAAATATGAGGCCAATTGAAAAATATCAACCCGAAAATATTGAATATGATCGGAAATTGAAATATCTTAAGAATAACTCATTGGACATTGAATAAATTACACATGTGTAATACTAGCATATCATCTAATATCAATATTAAATTACACCTACATTGACACGCCTATTTTTTATATATCAATATTTACAAAACCTGTATTTTGACTATTTCCAAGAAGAAACCATAATTACTTTTTTGCAGTTGTGAAAAGTTTCCTGGTTTGCTATTTTTCAATACAGCAAAAGAAATATCATCTAATATCAATAATAAATTACACTTATATTGACACGCCTATTTTTGATACATCAGTATATACAAAACCTGTATTTTGACTATTTCCTTAAAGAAAACATCATTACTTTTTTTTCTAGTTGTGAAAAGTTTTCCTGGTTTGCTATTATTCAATACAACAATAGAAATATCATCTAATATCAATAATAAATTACACTTATATTAACCAGCCTATTCTTGATACACCAGTATTTACAAAACCTGTATTTTGACTATTTCCAAGAAGAAACCATAATTACTTTTATTTAATTGTGAAAAGTTTTCCTGTTTTGATTTCATTTTTCAACACAACAACAAAACTTTAAGAGATTTAAGGCACTGTTTTTTTTCAAAATCTAAGATTTTGCAGGGTCTTAAAAAAATCCAAATACCTCGTATAATCTGAAAAACATCATGCTCAAGCAATGATTTTTTGTCATCCAATTTGAACAGAAAAACAGAGAAACAACTTGCTATGTTTTGACCACAAAATGTTTATTTATATATAGACATATACAATAAAATAACGACTCGAATTTCGACTTCTTACGGTCATTTTCAAGTACTTGAAAACTCACTTGAAAATGACCGTAAGAAGTAAAAACTATTTTATTGTATATATCTGTATATCAATAAACATTTTGTGGTAAAAACATAGCAAGTTGTTTCTCTGTTTTTTAATATGGACTACCACGTAGTAAAGGTCAAAACCATCCTGATGAATAGTTTGAACAGCTTTATTTCATATTGTTTAGCCTAAATGACCAAGTCTGTGTTTTATATTTAACGTCTAAGAGAAGTTGAAGCCATTTTTCAAAACGTCATTGCTAGGCCAAAATATTTGAATTTAATTTTTATCTCAGAAATTAAAAGAAATAAGTGTACAATATTTCTACAAGAAAGCATAACTACTTTATTCTAGTTGTAAAATTTTTTTCCTGTTTTGTTATTTTTCAATACAACAAAAGAACTTTGGCACAGAATATTTAAGGCACTCCATTTCTACAAAAGGTGTTCAAAATTAATATGGGAAGCCCAAAATATAATGACACATATAGGGTGTTCCATTTGGGTAAACCTACAGGTAAGACCTAATAAAGATTATTATTATTTAAAGAAACAAATGTTGATGACTACTTTCGGTACAACCGGAAATGATAGTAGGTTGAAACGTTAGAAGTATTTCATTTCAAAAGAACATAATCAGCACGTTTCGATGTTTTGTTTTTTTCCATTTTTTTATTTTATCAGTAACCCCACAAACTTTTAACGGAAGGTGAGACACCCTGTATATGTCTATTTGAATATTTATGCCACAATTCAGACAGTTTATAAATATAGTAGAAATATTTTCAAATTTGGAGAATTGTCTGAATTGGAGAAACTTGTAGCAAAATGTAAAATTTTGCATAAATTCTCATTACGATTTTTTTAATTTTTTTAGTTGATTATTGGTATAAATTTGTACCACTGGATTCTTTCTACAGAGCGTTCAAGAAATGGTGTCAACTCTTCATACTAGTTTCAACGAAATAATGACAAATAATGACATTTGAAAAAATCTAGTTATATTATTTGGTTGTATCCTGAAATACATTTCAGCAACATTGCAAAACATATTTGATTTGAATCTTCAACTGTGTCATTTATTAGTACCCAGCGTAAAAGTTGACACCACGTTCTTGAAGACTCTGTACAAATATTGCACTGGTGCGAAAATCCACACAATGTGCGCAAAACATTTGCAAACGTCAGATCACCATTTTTTTGTTTCACGATGGATCTTTACAAATTGATTGTGAATTATAGTAATTTTGACGTATTAATTTTAATTTTAGAAAAATCGTCATAAATTTGTCAAATATTATCGGTAGTTTGCCAAATTGTACTTAAATTTGTTATGAAGCATGTCCTTTGTTAAGTTTATCATGACTGTTTCTTATATTTCTCCTTAGATGTAAGTTATCCACACTTTCCTAACGATTTCTGCGTCTAAAAAAAACAGCTGTTAGAAGAAAACCAATATTATTTTGGTAATTAGCACCTTAGATGTACTTAAAAACAGTAAACATATTTCAGGAAAAAAAAAACAGTACTATCATTAGTAATTTTGTAGAGTAATTTGCAACATCAAATTTTAACTGTTACGACGGAATGAGTATTATGGTAAAAATGGTAATGGGTCATTCCATGTCAACTGGACCAGTGGTCCCCGTTCGACCACCTTCAATTTTGATGATAATTAATATTGATGTATATGTATGTTTGAAAGAACCTTCTGTAAAGTTTTAGCTCCAGATATCAAATATCTGATCCCCTGCAGCCTTTTCCGTAGAGGTCACTACAAACTCGAAGAATTTTGCACAGTTTCACGTGTTCCCACTGCTCATCTAGATTAGCTATGAAGCTGAAATTCAACTCCTCAGATCAAATTTTGCTGATGACTACGAAAAAAATAAATATGATTTTGTCAATATCTGCAAATTTTTCATATCAATGAGTGAAATTGTGAAAATCTGTGACATTTTTAATTGCAATAGTACAAATCTTTGAAATTTCCAATTGCGTATGTTTAAATCTTTCAATTTTTGACTGAAAATGCCAAAATCTTTCATATTTTCACCAGCGCTGGTCAAATCTGCCAACTACTAAGCATCACCAGAGAAAATTGAACGGCTTTCAATTGTAACTGTTTAAATCGTCATATTCCTAAAAAGACTGCCAAAATGTTTGAAGTTTTAAGCAAAGGTTGTGAAATTTGTACATTTTTGACTGCAATTGATAAAATTATCAACAGAAACTGCCCAATTTTGTCAATATTTGTCAATTTGTTAGATCCAAAAGTAAAACTTAGAAAAAATCTGTCAAATTTTGAACTCCGGCTGTCAATTTTGAACTCCGGCTCTCAAGTTTTCAACTCCAGCTGTCAAATTTTTAATGTTACTAAACGATTTTGTCATTAACTGTTAATTTTTCAAATCAATGGGTGAAATTGTGAAAATTTGTCAAATTTTGACAAATTGTGACATTTTCAATTGCAATCGTACAAATCTTTGAAATTTTCAATTGCGTATGTCTAAATCTTTCAATTTTTGACTGAAAATGCCAAAATCTTTCATATTTTCACCAGCACAGGTCTAATCTGCCAACTGTTAAGCATCAGCAGTGAAAATGGAACGATTTCCAATTGTAACTGTTTAAATCGTCACTTTTCCAAGAAAAACTGCCAAATTGTTTGAAATGTTCAGCAAAGGTTGTGAAATTTATATACCTTAGATGTACTTTGAAACTTGAAACTAGAAATTTAATGTAGGTCATTAAATTTCAGGGAAAAAAACAGTGTTGACCAGTGTAATCATTATACATGTATCTACGTAAACAGTTGTTATCCTTTTAACATTAATCAAGACAAACAAGCTTCATATGCTGAAGAGCGATGACAAATCATGCCTCAAACGTATTCTTAGTACTCGAGACTTCTCGTAAGAAATATTGAATCACACGCCCTGGCAAATTCGTATGTGGTGTACAAGTTGAAGGACGATCTCATCTGCTTGCTGCAAGTAATCTCGTGGGTTTGAGATTTATCTCGCCTGTGTGTAACGTACTCAGTTCATTTTTGTTCAAATTGGATTTATATTGTTTGGAACGAAAGCTTTGCAATTGAGTACATTAAACATAAAAAATGTAAATAATACCTAGACCTAGTCACTAGGTCACACAAGCTTATTATATACATTAACATTTGTTTATTAGGTCCTAGTGAGTTTAGGTTGTGAGTTCTATACTCGCCCATGGTAATATCAATTTTTTTCCTTTCGTTCTGAGCAACGACTCAAGTGAGTTTAGGTTGTGAGTTTTAAACTTGTTTGGAACGAAAGCTTCGCAATTGAGTAAATTAAACATAAAAAATGTAAATAATACCTAGACCTAGTCACTAGGTCACACAAGCTTATTATATACATTAACATTTGTTTATTAGGTCCTAGTGAGTTTAGGTTGTGAGTTCTATACTCGCCCATGGTAATATCAATTTTTTTCCTTTCGTTCTGAGCAACGACTCAAGTGAGTTTAGGTTGTGAGTTTTAAACTCGCCCATGGTAATATCTATTTTTTCCTTTGGCTCTAAGTAACGACTCTAGTGAGTTTAGGTTGTGAGTTTTAAACTCGTCCATGGTAATTTCTATTTTTTCCTTTGGCTCTAAGTAACGACTATAGTGAGTTTAGGTTGTTAGTTTTAAACTCGTCCATGCTAATATCTACTTTTTCCTTTGGCTCTAAGTAATGACTAACACAATAAATTGCATGATATGGGAAAAGATTAACAACTAACAGACAATAAATTTTATTTAAAAAACTTTATGCTGACATTTGTGAGAAAACTGCATGTTAAATATAAACTCCCCCTTGTACTATATATTTGATTTCTCCCATTGATTGCGAACAGTTATGCAAATACGCTCGATTCACGCTACAGTGGCTTCTTAGTACACTATTATATCTGAAGACAATTAATCAACGTCAGAGCATGTGTTCTCAGTAGTAAATTAGGCGGCATTCAGAAAAGAATATGCTGGGGGCGCACGTCTATAACTTACCCCGTGCGTTAATTTGGCGAAACAAAAGCTCCGTTCGTACGAGGAGTCCCGGGGATACTCCTGGAGCCAGCTGTCCCTAAAATAAGCGCACAAAAGCGAACGATTCAGTCGCCTACCCAATTTTTCAGTGGCCCATTCTTCTAAACGCTCCTTTCACCGGCTACACGTAAATAGAGCCAAATTTCCTTATAACGTCGTCACGGGGCATAATGGGCCCAGTTAGGGCCACAATCGCGGTCAATAGGTGTAGATGATGGATCGGCGCAAATACGAAATCCATTCGGACGGCATTACGTCTTTAAGACTTTCATTGTCGGCCGGTGAATGGGGGGCATTGTGGTCGAGACGTGCGTTGTTGTCTCTCGCTCACCTGCCCCTGGATGGGGGTCCAGTGGCCAGTGGGATTCGGCCGAATTAAGAAACCGACGGTCACACGTTATATTGCCCCCATTGGGCTGCCATGGAACCACGTTTTTACAGTGCAGCGACGCGTGTTTGCCCCCCGAATGCCAATTCAATTCGGCGAGAAGATCGTTCCGGATAATGAAAACAGTAATAATGCATAAAGGCATAATGTCATACGGAATAGATTAAAATATAGGCTACCTTAATCAGGTCTGCTTTTATCCTTATTATAAACGTCTATATTTACTTTCCATTCATAATCTTTAAAACTATTATATCTGTGATGGGTGGGAAAAACAGTATAAGTCGAAAATTTGGAAAAATGAGTTGAAGTCAAATAATATTTCAGAAAGTGATGCTCTACATTGTGTTTCAAATAGTATAAGTCACATTATTCAGTTAAGGCTTTTAAATAGGTTGGCAGTTTTAATACAACTTTAAATGCTACGATTATTGGAACGAAAAAAGGTATAAGTCGACTTTGAACTATTTTACTATTGTACTATTGTACTATTTTAACGTAACAAAGTGTTTCATAATAAGAGACTTATACTATTTGACGCTAGGTGGGAAATATTTATACCGGGTGTTCATTTCAAAACTAGCCAGTCTCAATAACTTTTGAATGCAAGTTAACTTGATAAAAACAAAAAACACGTCGATTGATTTTTGGAGGGGGAAGTTTAAAAACAACGTCAAATAAATTTTAGGTGTTACCCCCTCCCCCCTAGCCACCCCCACTTTGAAATTTCAAATGGCAGCCCCCACCTTGCGATACCTCATTTTAAAGCTTTAAAAAAACAGAATCCAGTGGCGTAATAAAAAAAGATTTTTGTTGATTCGTTTTGGAAAAAATAAATAAATAAGAAAAAATCCGAAACAATTTATATTGAACAAATTTAAGTTCCTTTCAATGAAACAAAAATAGAACAAATTGAACCAGTTTTCGGGGCAAATCTTAAAAACCATGGTAATTGAATATAAAATATTACCCCCTCCCCCTTGCGATTTTCACTTTTCTTACAAATTTTAAATTATACCTCTTTGTTGTGACACCTTGATTTAAGCTTTAAACAAATACAATCAAGAGGTGTAACAAACATATATTTACGTTAGCAAGTTTCCAAAAACAAAATATATCTTTCAAAAATAAATTATGCTGACTTTCGTTTTAGGAGTAACCAGTCTCAATAAGTTGTCAATTTTACTAAAAAAACACGTCGATGTAGTTTAACATATTATAGTTACACATTTATTTTTCAATCAGTACACAAATATACCTTAATTAATGCATTGATAATATATCAATATAAAAGAATCGGCAAAAGATATTGTTTTCTCAATTAATAAAATATTTTAGCATATGTTCAAAATGCGCTCCATTATTTGCTAGACAATAGTACATCCTATTTTACAAATATGATCTAGAGGTATAACAAAACAAACTGAGTACGTTTCCAAAAACAAAATATATTTTGTTTTAAATAATTGATATTAAGCCAATTTAAGACTCAAATTCATTTTAACAATAATACATTATTTGAACTTTAAATGCAAGGGTATGTGTCTTTGTACTCAGGTAACACCGTTTCGTAGTTATTGAGTCAAATTGTCAACACTGACATTTCTAAGGTTAGTACAAAATATTAATATGTAATAATACTGTTCAACAAATTTATACTTATTCATACATCAGTTAAATATGGCATATTTTGTGGATAAGTTTTCCAGAAAGCTGTTATTCGTATTTAATGTACAAACAATGCTGACATGTTCACATGCATTATAATATTTATCAGTATTTTATTATTATTTGGTTTTGGTACGTGATATGATTTTATTTTCATATTGTTTAGAAATTGGAAAAAAATATTTTTAACGATGGTGTATACGCTGCAAGAAAGGACAGAACTTATTTTCATATATGGGGCGGAAGATCGTTGTGCTCGTAGGACAAGTCGAGTTTTCAATGAAAGACATCCTGATAAAAAAGTCGGCCACCAGTACGTGCTAAATCTTGTACGAAAATTTGAACAAACTGGGTCCATTTGCAATAAAATCAATAGGAAACCGAGAATTGCAGATGAAGCTGCGCAGATAGAAGTACTAGGTCACTTTAGTATGCGTCATACCAGTTCCATATCGAAAGTAGTTACTTCAACACATGTCTCTCGTGGTACCATACACAAAATTTTAAAACGCAATAAGTTTTTTCCTTATAAAATTGAAATAAATCAACAACTTAATGAGGATGATTACGACGAGATTACGATTACGAGAATTGAATTTTGTGAGTTAATGACTCAAAGGATCGAAGATGAGCCAAAGTTACTCAAAAATATCTGCTTTAGTGACGAGTCCACTTTTTTTTTTAAACGGGCGTGTGAATAGGCATAATTGCAGGTATTGGGACAATGTCAATCCACATTTATTTCGGCAGGATCATACTCAGTTTCCACAAAAAATAAATGTGTGGGCTGGTATTCTTGGGAATGCTATTATTGGGCCCATTTTTATAGAAGAAAACCTGAATGGAGCGTTATATCTCGATATACGAGGGCTGTTTGACGGAAGAGTGACTTTTTAATGAAAACGTTATTTTTCTGTTGAAAAAATATTTTATTTTTCAACATAACACCCTTTTAACTGTACACACTAAGCCCAGCGAGTTTACAGTTTGTTTAAACCTTCCAAAAAGTAATCTTTCGGAATGTCTTCAAAGTATGCATTGGTCTCGGTTATCACCTCTTCATTTGCCTAAAATATTTTTCCACCCAGCCATTTTTAAAATTAGGAAATAATAAGAAATCACTGGGACCCAGATCTGGCGAGTATGGTGGATAAAGCAGTAATTCGTAATGCAATTCAGCCAATTTAGTTGTAGCAATTACAGACGAATGTGAGGGCGCATTTTCGTGATGGAACAACACTTTTTTCTTCATCAAATGCGGTCGTTGTTTTTCAAGTTCGGCTTCAAAACGTGTTTGCATAATCAGCATAATGCTGGCCAGTTATCGTTTTTCCTTTTTGTAAACAATTAATAAAGATTACACCTTTAGAATCCCAAAAAAAACTGTGACCATGACCTTATTGGTCAAAAAAGTGTTTTTGCCTTTTAGGGGCAATGTTCGCATGGATAAATCCATTATTTAGACTGTATTCTTGTTTCTGGAGTATAATGATGTATCCAAGTTTCATCTACTGTGACATATCGACGACAAAAATCCTTTGAATTACGTTGAAGGCGGCCAAACATTCTTCTGAATTCTTAATGCGAGCGCGCATTTGATCACCATTAAGCAAACGCGGCAACCATTTCGCGGATAGCTGTTTCTTATTGAAATGTTCATGCAAAATATTGTATACCCGTTCGGTTGAGATGTTTACTTCATTAGCTATCTCACGAACTTTTATTCGACGATTGCCAATTACAAGGCCATAGAGTTTAGTAACCATTTCTGGAGTAGTTACAGTAAATGATGGTTTCGGACGATCTGCACAAACCGTGCTCATATGGCCACTTTTAAAAGCAGAAACCACTTACAAATCATTCCATTCCACGGAGCAGATTCTGGATAATATTTACGTAACTTTTCCTCGGTTTCTTTAATTTTTTTTTCACGTAGAAAATAATGTTTAATCAACTGTCGAAATTATATTTTCTCCATATTTACACAACAACGAAAACAGTTTTCTTCAAATAAGTATAAAACATAATCTATCTGTCAGATTGGTGCCAAATTTTGACAGTAGACCTCCGAAAGACCTCAGCAGCTAGCAACATAATCATTATAGCGAAAGTGTTACCAACCTTTGAAAAGTCACTCTTCCGTCAAACAGCCCTCGTATTAGAAAATCTAATTGATCTATTAGAAAATCTAATTGACCGAATCATTGGAAAGTCAAGTAGATTCAGAAGGAGGTATGCTACTGGACGAACAACTTCTACATTTTCAACAAGATGGAGCTCCAGCGCATTATGCGGTGCCCGTACGAGAATGGCTGGATCAAAGATTTCCTAGAAAATGGATTGGTAGAAGGGGTGATGTGGAATGGCCAGCAAGATCTCCAGATCTGACACCATTAGATTTTTTTCTCTGGGGTCATTTGAAGAGTGTAGTGTTCAAAACAATTCCCGAAAGTATTGAGGATCTTCGAATGAGAATACTAGATAAATGTAGGCGAATTAATCCGCAAATTTTCGAAAATGCTCGCGACGAATTTAAAAATAGGCTATACTATTGTCTAGCAAATAATGGAGCGCATTTTGAACATTTAATAAAATAATTTTTTAATTGAGAAAACAATATGATTTATAGATTATTTATATTGAGATATTATCAATGTATTAATTAAGGTATATTTGTTTATTGACTGTAAAATTTAATGTGTACATAAAATGTGAAAACCAAATCAACTCTTGAAATGAACATCAGCATAATTTATTTTTGAAAAATATATTTTGCTTTTGAAAACTTGCTAACGTAAATATATGTTTGTTACACCTCTTGATTGTATTTGTTTAAAGCTTAAGTCAAGGTGTTACAACAAAGAGGTGTAATTTAAAATTTGTAAGAAAAGTGAAAGTCGCAAGGGGGAGGGGGTAATATTTTATATTCAATTACCATGGTTTTTAAGATTTGCCCCGAAAACTGGTTCAATTTGTTCTATTTTTGTTTCATTGAAAGGAACTTAAATTTGTTCAATATAAATTGTTTCGGATTTTTTCTTATTTATTTATTTTTTCCAAAACGAATCGACAAAAATCTTTTTTTATTACGCCACTGGATTAGGTTTTCTTAAAGCTTTAAAATGAGGTATCGCAAGGTGGGGGCTGCCATTTGAAATTTCAAAGTGGGGGTGGCTAGGGGGGGGGGGGGGGGGGTAACACCTAAAATTTATTTGACGTTGTTTTTAAACTTCCCCCTCCAAAAATCAATCGACGTGTTTTTTGTTTTTATCAAGTTAACTTGCATTCAAAAGTTATTGAGACTGGCTAGTTTTGAAATGAACACCCGGTATGCTGTTGAAGTTGTCTGTGTCAAGTCTACTTTTACAAGACGTTTAACTTGGACCAAGTAGTGTTTTGTGTGGTTTACGTTTTTTTGCGAATTGCTGGTGGTTTTGAAACTCAAAGAGTAGAATAATGTATTCTAATAGGACGTGTATACATTCATCTACATCTACATCTTGCCCAGATAGACCTTGGTATGTAAAAATACGTAAATAAGAAGACTTATCTAGTGTTTTTGTATTTTGTAGTATTGGTGTAGTATTGTATTAATGCATGAAAATGATGAAGAGGAGGGAAACCATGAAGAGGAGCCTAATAATCTAATATTCGGAGACAAAGTTGAGGGTGATCCGGCCGAGTGCATTCCAAGACAAAGTGAAGAAACAAATGTTATAAATATCAGTAGGTTACAACAATGTTCTGATGTTATAGCTAATGATCATGAAAATCTTAGTTCTGATGACGCTGATAGCGTGAAAGATAGAAATTATGAACCAAGCGACAGTTAGATGACGTGCAAATGCTTATAGGAAAACGTATTAATGGTGACAAGAAAATGGTATCCAAAGTTACTGACGTAAACCAGAGAGAGAGAGAGAGTTGAGAAGTAGGAAGCAGTATTACGAGTAACAACAAGAAACGGAATAAAGACGGTAGTAATGCACGAGAAAAGAGGACTGAAAAGAGGACTGAAAAGAAGAGGAAAGGAAATACGGGCCAGCAATATATAACCTCAAAAAACAAAATAGAGAATGCACGGAAAATGCAAGAATACCTAAGTGTAGCCTAAGTGTGCCGAAAGAAGTCAAAAAGATACAGGAAATAGGTGCCGAAAGAATTCAAAAAGATACAAGACAAAATATATTTAATGAATATTGGCTTCTAGTGGATCACGATAAGCGTGTCGATAATATTGCAAGTAGTGCAGATTCGAAATCAACTGCCACCAAGAAAAAAGGACAAACGATTCTGAAAAAGAAAAAAAAATGGAAATGTAACTCATTGTTATCATTTTAAAGTTAATGGATAAAAACTGAAGGTTTCTAGAGGTTTCTTTATGAAAATATTAGATGAAACTCAAATGTTTGTCACAGTAGTAATATTAAATTCAAGCAATTCTACATCTGGAGTTACTTGCAATGATCAAAGAGGCATCTGTGCACCTTCCAACAAACACAGTTTGGCTGTAATGTAAGAGGTAGTAGCTCAAGCCAAGTATTTTTTATTGTTGGTTCTTCTTGTATAATGAGATTCGTAGCACGGGAAAGAATATGACGTACTACGAAGTAAGTACTAAATATGTAGTTAATATGAAGCTTCATATTTAGTACTTACTTCGTAGTACTTCATATTCTTTCCCGTGCTACGAATCTCATTATACAAGAAGAACCAATAATAAAACATACTTGGCCCCTCATTTGACTCTGCAAATTATGTATGATTTGTATTGCCAAGGCCGGGAAAAGGTGGTTTCTAGACAGATTTATGAAATGAATTTCACAAGCTGAAACTAGCGTTTAAGCAGCCTAAAGTAGATACCTGCCATAATAGTGATATCCTGCAGATGCAGCTCAAAGTTGCGGTAAGTAATGAATAGAAAGCAAGTATACAAAAGGCAATGAAACTAGCATTTAAGCAGCCTAAAGTAGATACCTACCATAAGTGTGATACCCTGCAGATGCAGCTCACAGTTGGGGAAGGCAATGAATAGAAAGAAAGTATACAAAAGGCAATGAAACTAGCGTTTAAGCAGCCTAAAGTAGATACCTGCCATAAGTATTATACCCTTCAGATGCAGCTCAAAGTTGGGAAAGGCAATGAATAGAAAGAAAGTATACAAAAGGCAATAGATGAGCACCACCTTGAAGCAGATAATGTTTATTTGATGAAAGATGCAGATAAAAATATGACAAGAAAAAAATAGCTTAAAAGTTCCCACCTTTGATCTCAAACAATGCCTCCCAACTCCATACGTGAATTCCTCTGTTGCGTTTTACAAGATGCTTATACTCCTTGAACTATCATTTCGTCTATTGGATCTTTAATTTCTATATCTAGTATTTTTTTCTTGTTATTTATTATCTAAGAAAGATTATCTTCTATACGAAAAAGAATCTCTCCAATAAATCTTCCTACTTCTATTGAATGAATACAACTTATACCACCTTCAACATAACTTTGCACGAATTGGGGAGTGGAAGTGTGACATGTTTTATGTCACACTGATTTGACTGATTTACCTCCTGAAGTTAAAAACGTTGTTTTGTATTCAAATACATGTGGAGGTCAGAACAAAAGTTATCACGTAGCTGCTATGTTTCTAACTGCTATGCAACGGAATACACATCTGGATACTATGGACTACAAGTTTATGGTGAGTGGCCACAGCCACATGGAATGCGATGTGGACCATGCTTTAATCGAGAAGCAAAAGAAAAAACTTGCTATTGAAATATCTCATCCTTGTGACTTGTGACAGCTCGTCAGAGGTGTTGGAAAAGAACAGACATTTTTAGTATAAGAACTGACATACAATATGTTCCCAACATTTTCTGATCTTTCTAAGAACTCTTTGGTATTGAGGAGGAAAAAGGACTCCGAGGGCAATCCCTTTAAGTGGGATGACGCTAAGGCCCAGTTGTACGATCGTGGATCATCCTTGGTCGTGATTCAGTTTCTAAAGATACCATCGTATTAACAATTGTATCCTAGGTAACTGAACCATGGTCAAGGTTGATCCACGATCGTACAACTGGGCCTAAGTGGTTTCGCTACACAAAGGAGTGTGGAACGGTATATTTGAAGAACTTTTTAATGAAAACGTATGGTTAAATAAATTCGTATTTAGCACGACGTGGAAAGGGTTTGACACTTACACCTAACAGGTGTTATTTTGACACGGTCCGAATATCTGTGGAGAAAAGGGATAATTTATTAGAACTTCTTCCACTAATATCACTCCCTTGTCGAGATTTTTATCGCAATTTAAAAACATCTGCTGACGTTGAAGATACATTACCGGACATTGAAGAATTTGATGAAAACCAAGCATAGGGTATATTAATCTTTAACATTTTTTCTTATTATTACCTAATTTAGAATTATTTTCAAAGCAGACATTAAAATGTACATTTCAGTTGAATAAAAGTAAACCAAAACAACGTTTTTATTAACTTATCTACTTGGTTCTTTTAGTATAAGTCAGGGCACTAAGAGGGTCAAATAGTAAAAGTCAATCCTTTTTGTTGTAAAAATTGTTTTTCATAATTTGTTTACAATTTACAATTTAAAAACATCTGCTGACGTTGAAGATACATTACCGGACATTGAAGAATTTGATGAAAACCAAGCATAGGGTATATTAATCATTTTTTTTTCTTATTATTACCTAATTTAGAATTATTTTCAAAGCAGACATTAAAATGTACACTTCAGTTGAATAAAAGTAAACCTGAACAACGTTTTTAATAACTTATCTACTTGGTTCTTTTAGTATAAGTCAGGGCACTAAGAGGGTCAAATAGTAAAAGTCAATCCTTTTTGTTTCAAAAATTGTTTTTCATAATTTGTTTACAATTTACAATTTAAAAACATCTGCTGACGTTGAAGATACATTACCGGACATTGAAGAATTTGATGAAAACCAAGCATAAGGTATATCAATCGTTATATATTTTTTCTTATTATTACCTAATTTAGAATTATTTTCAAAGCAGACATTAAGACATTAAAATGTACACTTCAGTTGAATAAAAGTAAACCTAAACCACGTTTTTAATAACTTATGTACTTGGTTCTTTTAGTATAAGTCAGGGCACTAAGAGGGTCAAATAGTATAAATCAATCCTTTTTGTTGTAAAAATTGTTTTTTATAATTTGTTTACAATTTACAATTTAAAAACATCTGCTGACGTTGAAGATACATTACCGGACATTGAAGAATTTGATGAAAACCAAGCATAGGGTATATTAATAATTTTTTTTCTTATTATTACCTAATTTAGAATTATTTTCAAAGCAGACATTAAAATGTACACTTCAGTTGAATAAAAGTAAACCTGAACAACGTTTTTAATAACTTATCTACTTGGTTCTTTTAGTATAAGTCAGGGCACTAAGAGGGTCAAATATAAGTCAATCCTTTTTGTTGTAAAAATTGTTTTTTCGTATTTTTTTTACAATCACATTTTGAAAGTGATACAAACAATAAACAATTACCAATCAATAAAATTGTAGAACTATTTTCATAACCTGGGTATGTGTTTAAAACTAGTCAAAATCTTCAAGCGGCGTTTTGTTAAGATGCTATTTTTTGACTTATCCAGTTTTTCTCACCCATCACAGATATCATGGTGTTATAATTTTTGGGTCGACAATATTTCGGTCCACTCCACCAACGTGAACCAGCTGTAACAACATTATCGCACAGTCTGAATCAACCACGTGGAAGTGTTAATCAAAACATCTCGAATAGCTTTGTAGTAAAAAGGTATTATAAACCCTCTAAGAAGCGACGAATACATAAACAAAGTCCCCCCTTTTTTTAGTCTTCGCGTGGCATTATCACGTTTGGATATTAATTTTCCAGGCGATCGCCGAAAGCTAATGAAACTGGGCACGTCTGATTCCCCCCATTATAAAAATCGCAACGTATAAATTTAAAAGCTCCCGATATTGAGGCTGCCTGGGGGCTTTCAAAGTTCGCAGCACTCAGCCAATAATGTCGCCGGCAATTTCAGTTACGCACGAGTCCACGCGTCTTCTGGGGGGCATTTCAGATAGGGTCGGGGGGCGTCCTTTATGATCCGCCACAATTAGAAACCCACAATGATCGGAAAAGGCTTTTCGGGGCTTTTTTGCTTCGTTTCAGTTATACGGTGGCTGGTGTCTGGATGTATGCGCAACCTTGGGATGACTTTAGAGAAGGCCTGGGCCAGGTAGGCAGGTGCGCACAATTCCACGTTCAACAGCCAAGCGATGGGCAGCCCCGGATCGCTGGTCTGGGCTTTACACAACAGAACAATTATGTGCGTGGATTCTTGTGCGCCTCATGTAGTGCATAAAGCATTCAGCTTGTAGGGCTCAAATGGATGTCAGTAATAGAGGCACAATAAATATATTGTAGGCACAAAACGTTTCCCCCAGGATCTAGGTCTAGGGTAATATTTTGTATCAGCAAACATGAGATATATACGCACAAAAGTCAGTCAATACACTAAAAAAAGGTATCTTCATTAAATAGTCAGTAAAACCCTTACAATCGGTATAATGATTTTTTTGTGACATTGAAATACCTATTTAAGCTTGTTCCATAGGAGCAGTGATGATTATAATGGATAATTAATTAATGCCATTTACATAACTACCTGCAATAAATCAAAAATGCGATATAAAATGTAGCATACAAAAAAAAAACATAAATAAGCATAAATTTGGTTAAAAATTAGAGAAATTAGAAAAATACAGAAAAATTACTGTATAAATAACAGAATAAATAAAAACACTATTTGGTTGCTCCATTCCAAAACCTTGTATACCAGTGTAATCAATTATTAGTTATTGAAGATACAAGTCTAAAAACTCTCGCATTTTGCGGCAGTATTTTAATGTTGCACATCTGCGCAGTGGGCAGATTTTTTGACGAATTTCCCGCGGCGGGTTCAGCCTCTGCCCGTACACGAAACCTATAATAATAATAATAATAATCCCTACAACTCCTCCACCTATCCAACCTCACGAATTGCAAAAATTACGAGGATGCAGATCCCTCGCAGGCCCTGTTTTGATACGAGATAAATCTAACGAACCGCCAGCCACCGAGTAGCCATAAATATTTCGGGCAAACACGTCCGTTATGAGATTCACACAGAGCCGACCATAAACTCGATTAGCACACCTAATGAAATGTCGTATGCTAAACACAGTTGTTTTGCTACGGTTTTTATTGAGTTAGGGGGCCGCATTAGCATGCCGTCGGCTCTTTCCGCCCGCATAACGCCTATTTGAACAGGGCACGAAATTAGGAATACATAATATAAATATTAAATAAGGCCTCACTCCGTCACTCCTTCTGCTCCAGGGACGCGGCCCAGCGAAAGAATCCTGGAATTGCTGCGGTGAATTTGACCAAGAATTATATTAACATTTTGCATTATGTAGCGACTCCGAGACCAACCACCGTTCTTAAAGAATCCGGTAGTTAATTCGAATCTCCTTAATTAGGAATATTATAAGTTTATAACGCAGTTTCAAAGTTCACCGTGGTTTCAAATACTTATTACAACTAGAAAATCGCGCAAATATACTTTTCTAAGTGTTAAGCATAACCTGAGGATTTTTCAGTAATGTCATTTCACTACTTAGGGGAGAGGTGGCATGAAAGGGACACGTATTGAAAGGGACAATTCAAATTACGCGACAATTACAAATCTCCCTGAAACAAAAGTATTTATGTTGTGTGGCTACATCAATGCAAACTCATTTGAACCTAACTACAAGCTTCTGTCATTTTATAGATGGCGGAATTATGCTTGTGATTTCATTTGTGCTCCAAAGTAAAATTTTTGTATTTTTTTCCAAACGTTTTGTGAAATGTTGTAAATGGTTTCTTGAACAGTTTGTCATTGTATATAATTAGTCGTATATTCAATTATTGGAGAACGAAAAATCAGTACCTTTTAGCTAAAATTATAGCTTTTGAAGTTATGTTTTTAATTTGTGTATGATATTTATGAAAGGGACACAGAAAACGGTTATGAAAGGGACGGTTATATCAAATACGGATTTTGACTTGATAGATGATGCAAATTCTGAGACTATATGCAAGTGTTAATTTAATTGAAATTATCTTTAAGAAAATATATATATACATATGTATATATATATATATATATATATAGACCGATTTCCAAATAATAATGAAAATGTGATTTTAAAGTATAGATACATAACATTACACGTACTTATCATGTAACGTGTACATATACTAGTTATTATTATGTGTAATGTAAAATACCAGTAGGTACAAGATGATTTTCTTTGTAATTGCGCACTGTCCCTTTTATAAATTATTGTGTCCCTTTCAATACAGTCAAGTGATGAAAGGGACAAAATGCACTTTTTTAAATTAAAAAATATGCAACTAGAATAAAAAAAAATCTATTATATCTTTTTCAGTAGTAAACTAATTGAAGTTTTCAATTCTATTCTTAAATGTTGAAATTATTTCTCCATTTATTCTATTTAAATTAAAAATATACAACTAGAATAAAAAAAATCTATTATATCTTTTTCAGTAGTAAACTAATTGAAGTTTTCAATTTTATTCGTAAATGTTGAAATTATTTCCCCATTTATTTACTAGACTCTTTAAAAGAAAAGTGTCCCTTTCATGCCACCTCTTCCCTACAATTATTTAAATAACGCTAACAAACATGATGCACCAAATAAAATAAATCAATCTAAAAAAGGGAGAAACAACTTGCTATGTTTTTACCACAAAATGTGTACTGATATATCTGTGATGGGTGGGAAAAACAGTATAAGTTAAGAATTAGCATTTTAAGGAAGCGTCGACTTATACCTTTTTTCCCTCCAATAATCGTAGCATTTAAAGTTGTACTAAAACTGCCGACCTATTTAAAAGCCTTAACTGAATAATGTGACATATACTATTTCAAACACAATTTACAGCATCACTTTCTGAAATATAATTTGACTTAAACTCATTTTCCCAAATTTTCGACCTATACTGTTTTTCTCACCCATCACAGATATAGACATATGCCATAAAATAACGACCAAATAAAATAAATCAATCTAAAAAGCAGAGAAACGACTTGCTATGTTTTTACCACAAAATGTGTATTGATATATAGACATATGCCATAAAATAACGACTCGAGTTTCGACTTCTTACGGTCATTTTCAAATGAAAATGAAAATTTCACTTGAAAATGACCGTAAGAACTGGGAGTCGTTATTTTATTGTATATGTCTATATATCAATAAACATTTTGTGGTAAAAACATAGGAAGTTTTTTCTCTTTTTTTTATGATGATCCATCCTGATGATGAAATCAATATATTTTAATCATATTTATCTTTTTTCGGATTTCTGTTTTATGTGAAAAGTGATACCATAGCAAAATTTTGGATTTTGTCGAATATCTCCGGAAGTAAGCGGAATTATCTAGTTTTCTCAATAGGATTTTACTGACCACTAAATTGCGCATCTCTAGTAATTTAACCACCTTTGTAACTCTTACGGTTTCCGAGATTCCCATGCTGTTGATCCTTATCTTGGACATCCTGTATAACTTTCACAATTCTAAATCTTTAAAGAATTTGAAAATGTAATCAAATTATTTTCAGATTTAGGACAACTATGTGGCAAAATTTTAATCAAAAATTCAGCAAAAAATGGTGAACAAAAAAGACATATAGAGTATTTTGCCATCTTGCTTAGTTAAAAAGTTATGGAGCTCTTAATTTGAAAATATTAAGAAAAACCAAATTTCCATGATTATCTATTTAAAGCAATGTAAAAATTATCCTGTCAGTAGCAGAGTTAGGTGACGACTATTTCTAAATGTATTTTGAAAATATTTAAGGATAATGGGGTTGCAATGAGGGATTTTCGTGCACGAGAGATGACCGACATTATATTTGTGTATGGCTTCTGCAATGGCATTGGATTAGCAATAGTAAAAGAATATTAAGATTCCCAAATCGAAGAATCCCAACCCTTCAAACTCTCAGTTTATTATTCAGAAGATTACTTAATGTTGGTTTTCTATGAAGTAGAGGAGCTGGTAGTCCATCACGAAGAAATTTAGTCGCACGCGATGAAGGTGTTGTTAACACTGTATTATAAAATGCTTGCACACAATTAATTTCTTTGCACTTAGCTTTTCTCAAACATTTGTATGGCTCACATTGCATCGAGAATAATACACCAGTTTAGAAGCACTTCCTCCGGGAGTAATCTACTGCACTTAAATTCTTGCAAATGGTTTCTGCAAAGAACTTATGAATATTTAAATTATTGTGTTAGTTGTCTCTGGACTGATTGGCCACATTTACCAAAGATGGAATGAATGACTTTCATAAGGGGCATTATTATTCTTTAAATTACCCTCATGTTATCAGGAAAAGACGATGTTAATGCTGCATTACGTGGAGTGCGAAAAGTGGAGAGTTAACGCAAATCTGCATAGTGCTTCCTGAGAATCAATTACACGAAATGCTCGAAGACGTTAAACGATCAGGCGATGTTATGCTCATTCAAGATCAAGGAGGAAATCTTAAATGGTTATTGTAATTTTTATTATTTACTTCGGATGTTTCTGCTTCTATCAATGTTTAATTACTTCTACTGCAGAGCAACGCTCACATTGATTTTAGATAATATTTTTCAACAAAAAGTTTTTTAATGAATCCAGATGGCGAAAAACTTTGTCTTTTTTGTTCACAATTTTTTGCTGAATTTTTGATTAAAATTTGTCACATAATTATAAATCACCCTGCTTAGTGTCATATACGACAATATATACAGTGTGTGCCTAAAGTATGGAATAAATTCTCGAACACGTCGATTTTCATTGATAAAAATACACATTTTTGCATGAGAGTCGATCTCAAACCATCATTTGTTTTTGAGCAATGACGTCATCCATTGTTTTTTTAACGACAACCCCCTATTTTTGTTCTTGATTTTGAGAGATTTTTTCATTGTCGAAGTATAAAAATGTTGCCATGTTACATACGAAATTTTTTATTATTTTGTTATGAAACAAAGTAAATGCAACGACTAAAAATATTGTTTGGCTTAAAATAGGGGCTTTTCAATGCAAATGTGCCCGGCGCCTCCACCATCCCCAGTCGCCACACCCCGAGATAATTTATATTTTGTTAATGCGAGTGGTTGCGGGGGGATGCTGGCAGGCCTCGTACATATTTAACTTTGAACTTTCACCTCCTCGATCCGCATTCGATTTTGCTACAGCCGCACCCGCCTAGTTACACATATTTATCTTTGCAATTAGCGTAATCAATTATTCAAATGGTCTGGGGGGTCGCTGCCGACTATCCCGAAGAAGATAGATTAGTCCTGGTTGCCGTTCCCGAAGACGTCCCCCCGTTCCTGTCGTGGGATCGATACGGAAGGAGTTGCGGAACATTAATTCCGTTAATGAACGAAGTGGAATATTTTATTATTACTTGCGCCGGCGCTGGGGCATCGTAAATCATCCCATCGGACGGGATGGGGCCGGGATGGAGATGAGGGGATTAGGGGCTATGCAAATCGGACGGGGCTAATTTGTACTCGAACGTTATCGTGCGGATCAACTCTCGTCTGTGTCAAATGTCTTCGGCCGGTGATTATTTGCGCCGGATCGGTGGGCGGCCAGGAGATCCGGGATGTCATAATAAGCTTCTTTGTCGTGGGATAACATAGACAACTTAACCTAACTCCCGAGGACGCCTGCCCTTACTAATGGAATTACACTGGCTTACTTATGACTTATTTTACTCCGCGGCACAAACAACACTATTCACCACTAAAAGGATTTTTACTCCACGCCTTACACTAAAGGAGATATTGTTTATTCGCCGCCTCAATCCTTTGCGGAATACGGAAACAGGATCTATGCAAATATACCTTCTGCGAAGTGGCCTGCTTATACGTTTCCTATATTCAAGCGCTTTCTTCCATTCCGAATTCCAAACATATCAACTCAAGAGTTAACAATGCCGCACTGAAATAGCTCAAACAATCAAACAAGTAGCAGAACAATTCCTTTGTTAATAGTAATTTGCCATGTCAGCAGAATTAGAAACAAGTTACAGTAGACAATTTCATCCTCATTGCTGTGTAATAGGAACTCGACTTGGTATTATAATCGGGACCAGATTATATCTGAAATTGATGTGATTCATCACAGTTATGTGTTATTTATATAATTTATTTGTATTATTTGCCAAAATTGACATTTGATTACGCAAATATATTTCGGATTTTGTAGCTCATGGAAAACCATGTCATGGGCTTCTGAGCCATGAGTCGTCAGCATTTTGATTAAACTAGAGAATTCGAAATTGTTTTGTACTGTCAATAGGTACCGCATTGATTTCTTCTCAGATTTGCACAAAAACATTGCACACTACTTGATTTTTAGAGCAGTCCACAGCAGTTTGATTTTTGCAACAAATTTTTAAATTATAGATTTTTGGTAGTAAATAATGTCAGATTACCCATGTGTTATACATGGTTGAAATAGGATTTTTTCGCTCATTTGCATGATATTAAAATGCAATATTGAGGCCATAAGAAAATCAAAAGTTGACTATGAATATTTGGGCATCTAGTTGGCGTTTAAAATGTTTGGCACTGTGATCAGAACAGTGACGTCGAAAAATGTAAGTGTACCAAGATTTGTAAAATTTCCTTCAAAAGTAAAAAAGTTATAAAAGGAAAAGGAAAGTGCACTTTTTAAGTTTTTCGGCGATATTTCAGGAACTGTGTAAGATATCACCCCGATTTCGTTTCAGTATATTGAAAGGCACAAAAATGAGAACCTATTATCCTATTTGACCTACTTTGTATATATTTCCGTTTAATAGGTCCTAATGGTGGGCGTCGTAAAAGTTACCACCCTGTATATTATAATTTTGATAGAATAATTATGATTTTCAATGCTTACTGCCAATGAATAAACAATAAACTTTTCAATATTGACAGAGATAGTGCAAATTTGGCAGTAAACATTGAAATTTTGACCTAATACTTAATTGTTGATAAATTTTAATGATTATTTAGTAAAAATGCAATTTTGACAGAATAAACATAAAAATAAAAAATTATATCAATGATGTATATTAAACATTTTAAATTTGAGCGAATGATGTCAAATTTCAAAACTTCGACGATTGTACAATAAAATTTCACAGTAATCATTCATAGTTTGACAGAATAATGGAAAATTTCAGTGACTTCTGACAATCATTCAAATTTTATTTGTTAGATTATATGAGGCGTTCAGGGCTAAAGTGGATAAAGTCCATAAATTATAGTTTTGAGATAATCAATATTGAAGTTTATCAACACTAGTTGAATCTTAAAGTGATTTAGAGGTTAATTTTATTTTTAGTATTGTAGTACAAAGACTAACTTAAATACGGGTTATAACTTAAAATTTCAAACAAAAATAATTAAGGTGGCAATTCAATTTTAAATCTGAATTTACCAGACTTGATTCACTTTAGCACCGACATATTTTTTTATACAAGGTCAATCAAAGGATTAGACAGTGTGAAATGGAAATATTTTATTACTTTTTTATACCTGTATCATAAAATAATCTAAACCGTTTTAAATTAGGCTTCAAATTGTATTATCAAAGAGAGGTTCGTCATTATCTGTATCTATAATTTCCTTATTCAGGAATGTTTGTGACCTAGTGGCAGTTTCTGTGAACAGGGCTTTTGAAATGGGCAGGTATGTGTTTTCTTTGCCTCAGTGACTACTCTTGCAGTTTTGTATAGTGGGTCTTGCTTCTCAACAAATTTAGAATGTTTCGTAGACATGGTTACTTTCGAGTCAAAAAAAGTCAAAATTTGCATTTAAGGTTTTTTTAAACTGCAGTGTTCAAGGTTGCTCTCGCTCAAACCTCACCCACTTCATCTCTAACCACTTGACGGGTTGGCCCGACTGATAAAGTTTTTTTCCTGTTGACTATCATGTCTTCAAGTTTTTTGGTGGATAAAATTTCAGGTGTTGTTACTTTGACAACCAAGAAAGGCTTCTTGGTCTTGACTTTCTTGACCACGTGATTCTAGTCCTCGGAAGTAAAGATTTGAATACACTTTCGTGATTCTATTACTCCGAAATCTTGATCATTAGGCAAAAATGAATGGCCTGACACCAAAAATTTATGATCAATTGTTTTAATACTTAACTGAGGATCTAAGACCAAGTTCATTCAAGTGGAGGCGACTTTAATATTTCGATTTTGACCAGTGCATGAGTCAGAGTAGAGAATAACATGTATATGGTCTTTAGTCTCTTGCCTAAAATATTCAGCAAGCACAGATGCTACTTCTTGGGACCCTCTCCCTCTTTCTGTCTCGTCCCCATAAACGCATGTACCCATTATCATTGTTAATGGATTCGAAAATTGTACACATACATATTTCGCTTATAGTATGCTATAGACGTAGTCAATTTTGGATATGGGAGAGCCTTTTGTAGGTCAAATGTTGCAACATAACATACATTTGATGCAGCAGCTTTATCATTTTTAAGAGACTGTCTAGCTTACAAAGCTTTGGCCACGTGCAGTTTCTTTTTAATTGTTAATTTTATCATACTTTACCTTCAGATTTTGAAGTAGCTGATTCATTTTGCAAAGGTACATAGTCTGAGAATGAATCAGAAAAGTCCACACATTCACGTGAATCCAATATTTTGAAGTTTTGCCAACCAACATGTACACAAGTACACAAACAAAAACCATGTGCTACGAATTTGGACTTGATCCACTTTAGCGCGGAAATTTTATGAACGTTTTTCTAGGCTAAAGAGAACTGCTGACGTCTGTTGAAAATAGCTAAAGCAGGGACTTGGTTCACTGTGGCTCCAAAAATATATCCCTTTAAGAAGTATTAATCCGCAACAAACTTTTTTTTAATACTTTTGGACTTGATCCACTTTAGCGGTATATTTCGAACATGATACAAATAGCTACGATGGACCAGACATTAATTTTGACTACAACCTTTATTTTATGCCCTTGCATTATAAATGAAGTCGAGCCATTTTTTTAAATAAAATATAATAAAAATCGGCAACATAAAACCAAACTGCTCGTTTTGATTATATAAGTTTGCAGAAAAAACTTTCACGGCATTCAGCGATAAAATCACTAGCACAAATCAGTTGATTTCTTGTTTAAAGTAAGTCGTCGAAATGCAGTGTACAGCTGGAGTGCTTAATCGATACTGTACCGATTTAAAAACTTTGTTGCCACCATCAATTCATTAAGCACTTGCAAGGGAATGAGCAGCACGAGTTGAGCAACATGTTCGGCTAGTGTTTACCAAACCGCTTAGCGCCGATCTCACCTAAACTCCCCAATAAACCACGAACCTCATCATAACGAATTCCCTTGGCCGCCCCCGCAAATCACGCCGCACTGCGAGCAACAGAATGCCACTACAGACAGGACCGGCTCTTCCATGTATTAAGCAAAGGCAGTTTTGCTATTCTCTAGTCGCGAATATTTGTATTGTTGACTAGTATTATTTAATTGGAAATGATAAAATGATGATGGTAAAATTAAATTGGAATGATAATGAGAGCAAATATGAACGAATGATACATAAAATAAAGGAAATTCATTCGCTTACGTAATACTTCATATCTGGTTTTATCTTTTTTGGTCACACCCATTGCAGCTCTTATGTATTCTCAAGAATATGAAACGTAACAAAAACTAAAAAAATGTAAACTTTAGAAGAGGGGTGTTCTCTTCTAAAGTTTACAATTTTTGAGTGCTCTCTTCTAAAGTTTACAATTTTTGAACTGTATCACTATCAATGCTAAGCAGCGATTTGGTACAATTTCCACGGTTTTATGATTTAAAAAAGTATCTTTAGAGCACCTGAATCCATCCCTGGCCGAAGCAGCCCTTTCGGGATGCAGTTATTAATTAACAATCGGCGTGGCGAAGTGCGAAAGAAACGAGAGGAAGAGAGGTCGGACCCCGGCTAGCAAACATCTGCTCCCGTCGGGACCGGCCGAGATCAAAAATGGAACTTAATTAATGCGTTCCTTGGATTAATATTTTATGAACTAATGTAATTAGTGGATTCGGGCGGTTTGTTCGTCAGTCTCCTTTAATTTGTGGAGGTTCATTTGCGCGCGGGAAATATTAATTGGCATAAATTAAACGAAAAAGCTCAGTCTTCCCCGGCCGAAGGAAATTTTTATGTGTCCAAGGTAATCATGGTTCTTAACTACTTTTTAAATCGACCTTTGTCTTCAAGCCGCATGAATTTCAGTTACTTCCATTCCGATGGCAGCGGACATTTTAACAGAAAGCAATGCCCGAAAATTGTCGAAAATGTGAGAAAGACCAGATGGGACTATAAATATTTAAAGTATAATAATGAACCTATATCGTCTATTTGCATTGATAAGATATCATCTTATGACGAAAAGAATAATAATTGGAGTTTTAGTAACAATTGCATCTTGATATTTGAATCGTATCAAATGAATTCACTGCCCACCATGATTCATTCCAAAGCAATATTATATTATTTACACATTCATGTAATGGAAATGTTTCAAATTTAGGAACCTGCCAATTTTTCCAAAAGAAAGAAAATAATGTATGACAGCATCAAAGAAAAAAAATCACAGCACTAGGTGGAGACAAAACTAAAAATGCATTTACTTTTGGAATTGTTTTATCTAAAACTTTAATAACATAAAAATAATTTAATAAATCTATTAGAAATAATTTAATAATATTTCAATTTGAAATAACAAAACAAACATCTAAAATTTCAACGCCTTAATTGACGGTGTAATCATATTCTGCAACATCGTCATTTGGTGCTCCATAAAGTAACGTTACTTTCAATACTCAAACTATAAATCTCTTCAGTACATTTATCTGAATAATGATGTTGATATACATACACGTAGAGTCATGCTCACATAAATCTAGTACAAACATATTGACATTGCCATATAAAATTGCTATGGTAACCTAGTGTTTTGTACTAGATTTATGGTAGCATGACTGTACATCGAACACTGATCGGAATAAGGGAATATTTAAGCGTAAGCATTGAAACTTACTTGAGTAGTTCGTGCTAATGATGAGTAGTTGTAATATTAAATAGAGAGTTTAATAGGAAGACCAGGCCAATGTTAATCTCCTGTAGTTTGTGGATTTTTGAAGAAGGGATTAGTTATGCTAACTTCTAAACTGCTTTGAATAGAGAGTTGGTATATTATTATCTCTATAAGTTTGGGAAGGTTTTATATCAGTGATTCTCCGCTTCAAAGATGTTGGAAAATCCAAAAACTTAATTTCAAGAGATTCCCTGTTAACTAGAAATTCGTTTCAAGTTTGTTGTAATTTTTCTTAGCATCACTGTTGATGCCTTCCAATCAATTATTCACATTCAATCATTGTGTCAAAATGTCATTGGATATTGCAAAGTTTTCAATGAATTCTGTTAACACTTCAATTACTATAGCATATTTTATTGATTAATGTAAAATTTTCGATTATTGGATCTATAGTTTCAAATATTTTCATCAAGATGTCAACATTTTGATCAACATTTGAATTATTTTGTCATATTTCAATAATAATTATCAAATTTAAATTATTTCTGTCAAAATTTCAATTGTTATGTCATATTTTAATGATAAATGTAACATTGAAACTTACTTGAGTAGTTCGACCTATTGACGAGTATTTGTATTATTTAATATGGAGTTTAATAGGCCAATGTTTATCTCCTATAGTTTGTAGATTTTTGAAGAATAGATTAGTTATGCTAACTTTTAAACTGCTTGGAATAGAGAGTTGGTATAATATTATCTCTATAAGTTTGGGAAGGTTATAAATCAGTGACTCTCCGCTTCAAAGATTTTGGAAAATCCAGAAACTTAATTTCAAGAGATTCCCTATTAACTAGAAATTCGTTTCAAATTTGTTGTAATTTTTCTTAGCATCACTTTTGATGCCTTCCAATCAATTATTCACATTCAATTATTGTGTCAAAATGTCATTGGTTATTGCAAAGTTTTCAATGAATTCTGTCAAAATTTCAATGACTATGACATATTTTATTGATTAATGTAAAATTTTCGATTATTTAATCTAAAATTTCAAATATTTTCATCAAGATATCAACATTTTGATCAATATTTGTATTATTTTGTGATTTTTCAATACTATTCATGAAATTTAAATTACTTCTGTAAAAAATTCAATTGTTAGGTCATATTTTAATCATAAATGTAAAATTTTCGATTATTTGATCTAAAATTCCAATAATTTTTATCAAGATGTTAAAACTTTGATTAACATCAATTTTTCTATAATATTTCATTAATAATAATCTAATTTTCGATTATTTCAGTCAAAATTGCAATGATTATATCATATTTGAATGATTATTGAAAAATTAACAATTATTTGTACTAAAATTTCAATTTTTTTTTTTAAATAAGTGCTTAAACGATATTTTATTATAGTTAAATATTATTACAGGTAAACTTTCATAAATTCTAACGATATTTATTATAATTAAATATTATTACCGTAAACTTTTATTTTTCTCTCAGATGCTCAATGATATTCTGTTGAAAAACAGAGAAACAACTTGCTATGTTTTTACTACAAAATGTTTATTGACATATCGACAAATACAATAAAATATGTCGATATATAAATAAACATTTTGTGGTAAAAACATGGGAAGTTGTTTCTCTGTTTTTTAATATGGACTACCATGTAGTAAAGGTCGAAATTATAGACATGATATTCTGTTGGTCTGTAAGTTTTCCTGTGAGTAGTTTTTGGAAGTATTTCTTCCAACATTCCATTATTTCTGTTTCAATGCTAATAATAATAATAATAATAATTTATTTTACAAATTATCAATAATTTTTTACAAAATTTCCATTATTATATCACATTTTAATTATTATTGTCAATCATTTGTACTAATAATTCAATTATTTTGAGCATGATGTCAAAATGTTGACCAAAATCTCAATTATTTTGATTAACATATCATTATTCTATCATATCTTATTACTATCAATCAAATTTTCGATTATTTCAGTCAAAACTGTAATGATTATATCATATTTAAATGGTAATTGAAAAATTAACAATTATTTGTACTAAAATTTCAATTATTCCGTCATTTTTTTGAACAAATAAGTGCTAAAATAATGTTTGTTATAATTAAATATTATTGCCGGTAAACTTTCATTTATTCTAGTGATTTTTATTATAATCAAATATTATTGCCGGTTAACTTTCATTTTTTCTCTCAAATTCTCAATGATTACTAGAAATTTTTCATTACCTGTGTGTAAACTTCAATTATTAATGTCGTATTTGAATGATTACTGAAAATTAACAATTATTTCAATTAAAATTTCAATTATTTTTACCAATATGTCAAAATTTCAATTATTCCAAATATTATATTATAGTTCAATAATAACTGTCAAAATGTTCAATTATTTATACCGAATTTTCAATTATTATTTCATGTTTTAATGATTGCAGTTGAATTATCACTTATTTGCAGTAAAGTTGCAATAATTTTTCTCAATATATCAAAATTTGGATCAATATTTCAATATTCTGTCATATTATAATAATAACTGCGAACTTCTCAATAATTTCTGTCAAAATTGCAATTATTACATCAAATTTAGTTATTAGTGCCAAATTATCAATCATATGTACTTATTCATGTTTTAATGATTGCAGTTGAATTATCACTTATTTGCAGTAAAATTGCAATAATTTTTCTCAAGATATCAAAATTTCGATCAATATTTCAATATTCTGCCATATCATAATAATAAATGCGAACTTCTTAATAATTTCTGTCAAACTTGCAATTATTACATCACATTTTAGTTATAAGTGCCAAATTATCAATCATATGTACTAACATTTCAATTATTTTGATCATGATGAAAAAATTTTGAACAATATCTCAATTATTCTAGCATACTATAATAATAACTCTTATATTTTCAAGAACTACTATCAACACTTCAATTATTTATCACATTTTAATTACTACTGTTAAATTATTAATCATATACTAATAATATATACTAATAGCTCTTATATTTCAAATATATTGAGCATGGTGTCAATTTTTTTATCAAAATATTAATTATTCTGTAATATTTCAATAATGACCGTCAAATTTTCAATACAAAATTTCCAAGTATCACTGTTATCTTGGTTGCAGCTATTGGATAGCTGCTGGATCTATTATTATTACTTCCATTTCTTCCTAGGAAAGTTTTCTCCTGGACTTTTTTAGTTGTTGATATGCTACTGATTCATTAGTATATGGGGACTAAAGGGGACTTCGTCACTCATACATTTATTTTCTGTATTGTTTTCAGATCTCTCGTTGTAAAAACTCAATTGCCTTTTATTTAACCAAAGAAAAACATCGTCTAGGGAAAATGTACGGTGATCAATTTTGTCTTGAATTAAATTGTTTTTCACTGCGTTAATTATATACCGTCTATGATCTTATGGCACGGTAACAAACAGAGTCCAAGGCCGCCCACGGCACCTCCATTTGTTTACGCTCATTAGATCATAATTATTACAATTACGCTGTGAATCATGGGCAGACTCTGAAAATTGTTTCCACACTAAAAACCGGCGTTTTACTTCATTCAATGACGCCCTGGCTGGAAGTGCGTGGTCGTTTAATTAGTAACGCACCGTCCTATGCCAGCAGCTAAGCAACCTTACGCAATTAATAACAGTGTGATGTGCAGCTGACGCTAATAATATGCGTGAATTAATTGATTCGTATCCAGACTCCCTGAATCCCGAATACATCAACTGTGAGTGAAGACTTTGGCCCCGCAACTTTCATTTCGTTATTAAGATTGCGATTACGCCTTGTAAATATTTGCTGTCGGAATTATAAAAAAATATTCTCCTCTTGAGAAATTCGAATCTGATGTTAATTACCTACATCTTGAAACTTCCAAATAGTAATAGGTTCTGCCCACAGATTTGTTTATTTCCACTATTTTGATATCAATTACATTAAAATTATTTATTACATTCTAGTTGGTGTAATTATAAGTTAATTAATGATTGTAAATATTTTGAAAACTAATTATTAATTAAGAAGCTGTTGACTGAAATAAGGCTTCTATTTTAATAGATAATCTGATAAAGGACATGATGAAGGACATGATGAGGGACATGAAGGAACCGTTAAGAAGAGCGTAAACTACAACATTTATGATTGGGACATTTGAGATTCAATTAACAAAAATGTAAAATCTTATCATTCAGGCTTTGAGGAATAAGAATTTGTTTGTTAGAAACGAAAATTGATGTATGATATATGTATGTTTGTTTTTATATGTTTTTCTAAATTCAGTTATATAGATATTAAATTTGATCCCTCTGCCATTAAAAAAAGTTAGCTTACATATACAAAACAAATGTAGCAGAAATTTAAAAAAAAACATCTCAGACGATAGCATTTAAATACTTTTAACCATGTACCATGTAAGTTTTGATAAACTGTTTTCAAACTAATTAACTGTACCCATATATTTGAGCTGCCCTGTATGTAATTTAGTTGTTTGTATTGAGACACATGTGTTGGCATTTATTGCGTTATATTAATTCTAAGTGAAAGGCCTTTATAAATCTCAAAGAGCGACAAGAATCTTGATAAATCCCTGCGCTGCTTATGAAACGGCGAAATATATTTCCTCCCCATTCCACGGAGTATATATGACAATTTTAATAATTACCAGGCAGCCACTGTGCGGTTTGCCTTTCTTTCGAGTGCCATAAAAACAAATAGAACAGAGGCCGTGTCTCGAAACTTTCCAGACTAGAAATATTTTGTTGTAATATAAAGGAAATACTTCTCTTAATAATAAAACTTTATCTCCTCAATTCCCTCAGCGCAAAAAAGAGTATTAAAGGAATAATAGATGTTATTCAACGGTCAACGGGATTTTTTTATTTCCTGTGTGTGGGTGGCTGTGTGTTCTGCTGCCCTCGTTCTCCCCTTGATCCTGCGTATTTCATATGTTTCACTATTCCACCAGGAGCATTTAATTATGTTGCCATTTTGCCGTGCAACGGGCCGTCATGCCGGAATTAAAAACAATTGCAGCTTGTAATTTTATAAAGGAGAGCTATTTTTGTGGAAAACAGCGTAATTAAATAAGAATCTAATGTAGTAATATGCACCAGATAAACATATCAACAATTCCTAGAGGGTGCACAGAATTGTGTAGCCATGCAGAATTTAAATGAAATTATTTATTTAAAAAAATGTACACATACTGGTTTGTAAATAGAAACAACAGACTGAGATTCTATTTAGAAATGCAACCACAACTACAGGCTTGAACGAGCATCTGATTTTAATACAATGTTCATTTTCTAGTTACTCATAGCAGAATTTTACATTCCATTCAAGCTGATTGGGAAACATCTTTATGCCTCTTTAATTACGCCCCACTATCTCAAAACGTCTGCATTCACGGTACGACAGCGTTTCATATTTAAGGTAATAAGTCACCATCCATCTTGGCCCACACATTTTCCAACGTGTCATTGCATTTCGTATTCCACGAAAGCTTAAGTCTCCCACGACATTAAAGGCCCAGAAAAAATGGCTCGCCGTAATGAAAGGTGTAAGGAGCGGTTTTCGGTGGAAACGTTCGCTTATTTTTCACCCTTATTAATTTCCACCCCTCTCTGGCACATTACGCACGGGGCCCGGGATAATGCGGCGCGATTTTTTTTAAACGTCGCAATTGCCGTTTCGGGACAGTTCTTTAAAACCCCTCCTTCCGTAGAAAAGGTGAATGGGCCTCGATCCCTTTATGGCGGGTAAATGCCCTATTTGTGTAACTGTCACACGCGTTCAAATAGTGACGGATTTTTATGTGGCGTGGATGAAATGCCAGCGGTGTAGGATGTCGCAGAGAAATATTCCACCTGCTTCTTCCATGAAGGGTTTCTGTGCAGTACAAACAACCATCGTCAGTGTTATCAGATAAAATCAACCGAAGAATTTTGTGCACTCATATTATAAGTAGTCGAATTTTGGAACGTTCACGTAATATGCTACAAAACGTTTATTAATCGTTGAAAAATTATTAAATTAAATATGGATCAGTACAAACAACTATCGTTAGTATTATCAGAAAAAAATCCATAGAAAAATTTTGGGCACTCATATTATAAATAGTCCACTGAATTTCGGAATGTTCACGAAATATGCTACGAAAACTTTATCAAACGTTGAAAAATGATTAAATTAAAAATTAAACGTTTCTGTTTATCATTACATTCAAATCTTGAAAGGGTTATATATGTTTCATTAATTGTTATGAATTTTTTTATACTATATTGATTTTTTTTCTTCTTCTTATGGAGTACTTACTGGTAGTAGGTAGTTTGTTTTCTTTCAGGAAGAAACCGTTAAAGGCAAATGCATAAAAATAATTAAACAAACAGAGAAAAAGAATCAAATTAATGAAACAATAAATAATAAACAAAAGAAAACAAATAATTCTTAAAAATATCAAAACCAAAATAAAGCGAAATAATCTAATTATAGTAACTGCAGATAAAACTGCCTACTACCAGTAAATACTCCAAAAGAAGAAACGGAAGAATAAATCAAAATAATATAATAATAACTGGCATATAATTAATGGATGAAACTATCATACAAAATTTTAATAAATATTTAAAAAAAAGTACCAAAAAAAATTATGTGTAACAATTAAAAAAGTATTAATTTTATAACCCATACAACATTATTAATTGAAAGAAAAGACTGAAGAATGGTTGATAAAACATATATCAAATGAAAAACGTAAATTTGCATGAAGTTTGATGAAATATTCATAAAATTGTACAACATTTGAAGATTTTGTACGTAACGTTAAGTGAACGAAAATTTGTACTCCAAAAATGAACTAAACACAAATATAAAATTGTGATACAATTTAACTTTAAAATAAAACATTATAAAAATAATAATAATCGATTATTCACGTTGCTATATTATAGAGAAGTGATTAGTCAAAAATACAAAGAAAAAACACAGAAATAACTTGTTATACAAATTAAGTTTTATTTAAAAACTTGTGATTCAAATTATAAGTTTTAATAATAAAATTACTTGAAAAAGCCTCATTAAAGCCACAAAAAAATTTAATAATAAAATTACTTGAAAAGGCCTCATCAAAGCCACAAAAATTCAACGTGAGATGTCGAAATTTCCATCAACTTTCATCAAAGTTACAAAACTTATATTTTTGTGAGGTGAAATTCTGCAAAATTCACAAGCAAAATCATGAAATTTCAACAAATATTTTACAATACTACCAACTTTATTAGTCAGTCACACCAAATGTCTCTATACATCGCCAAAAAGCTAAAGATCAGAGTAACAAACCTGATATTTTTGTGTGAAAACTTTTTCAAATTCAAAATTCAACAATTATTTAAAGTATTACCAAATCTTTTAATCAGTCACAAAATTTCTCTACACTTCGCAAAAAATAAAAATTACTCAGAAGAACCATGAAGATCGAACACAAGATTTGCAAGTTTCCTTAATAAACAACACAACCATAATTTTGCAAAATTTGCAAGACAATTCGATAAAATTACATTAAAATGCCTTTTGCATGACAATTCGATAAAATTACATGAAAATTCCTCGAAGCCACAAAAGTTCAACAAAAGATCTCCAAATGTCTGAAATACACAACAAAAGCCATGGTTTAAGAAATTGCATGAAATTCCATAACATTTATTATAAAAATTATGATATTAATGTTTACCAAAATTCTATACTTCACTTGAAAAGGCCTCATGAAAGCCAGGCATATTCAACAGAAGATGTCTAAATTTCCATCAACTTTCATCGAAGTAACAACACTGATATTCTTGTAAGCTGTAATTCTGCAAAATTTACTAGAAAAATTATGAAAATTCAACAAATATTTAGAGTATTACCAACTTTATTAGACAGTTGCACAAAATTTTTCTACTCTTTGCAAAAGAACAAAAAAAAACATCAAAATAATAAAACTGATATTTTTGTGAGCTGAAATTATGAAAAATTTACAAGAAAAATCATGAAAATTCAAGAAATATTTTAGAATATTACCAAACTTTATTAGTCAGTCACACCAAATTTCTCTATACTTCGCAAAAAAATAAAAATTACTTAAAAGATTTGCCAGTTTCCCTAATAAAAAAAACATAATTTTGCATAACAATTCGACAAAATGACATGAAAATGCCACGAAGAAGCCACAAAAATTTCAAGGGAAAGATCTGCAAATGTCTCAAATACACAACAAAACCCCTGGATTAAGAAGTTGCACAAAATCTACATAAAAGCATCTACAAAATTGCATTAAATTTATTATGAAAAATTATGAAAATTCATCAAATATTTTAGATTACCAAAAATTACTTTTCTAACTTTTTCTATGATTCATTATGATATTCTTTAAATTGCATGCATTTTGTATAAATTTTCCAATACAATCTACAAAAGTATCTACGAAATTCCATAAAATTTATTACGAAAAATTATGAAAATTCATCATATATTTTAGATTACCAGAAATCTAAGTCAAACTGTAACTTTTTCTATGATTTATTCTGATATTCTTTAAATTGCATGCATTTTGTATAAATTTTCCAATACTATTCTACAAAAGATATATGAAAAGCCACAAAAATTCATTAGAAAATCTTCAAATTGCCTAACTACACAGCATAACTCATATTTTTATATGAGCCAATGAGAAGCAACATACTTCGAAAAAATAAAATAAAAATACCATAAAAAGACCTCGAAGATCGAACACAAGAATTATAAGTTTCCCCACTAAACAAAACAATTTTTTTGCAAATTTACATGACAATTTTACATTCGACAAAATTATATGAAAGTGCCACGAAGAAGCCACAATTTATCAAAACATCTCCAAACGTCTCAAATACACAACAATGGTTTAAGAAATTGCATGAAATTCCATAAAATTTATTACGAAAAATTACTATTAAAGTTGTTATGATGATGATTTTAAAAATCAAATATAACGTAACAATGGTTTTCATGAAAATCATGAAAACTAATGAAATTCCATAATATTTATTACGAAAAATTTTGAAAATTCTTAAAATATTTTAGATTACCAAAAATCTAAGTCTAACTCTAAACTTTTCTATGATTCATTCTGATATTTTTTAAATTGATGCATTTTGTGTAAAATTTCCAATAATATTCTACATAAGTTACATGAAAAGTCACAAAAATTCATCAAAAGATCTTCATATATCTCAAATACACAATAAAACTCATGGTTTAAGGAATTGCATGAAATTTCATAAAATTGATCATGAACATTTAAAAAAAATCATCGAAAAACTTAGATTACCAAAAATCAAGTCTAACTCTTTTTCTATGATTCATTTTCATATTCATGCATTTTGTATAAATATTCAAATACTATTCTACACAAGATACATGAAAAGCCACAAAAATTCATCAAAAATCTCCAAAATTTCTAAATACACAGTAAAACTTATGTTTTTATTTGAGCTCTTTGAGCCAAGTCCATTTTTTTAATTCAAAGAAGTCCAGAAATATACAAGGTACATATCACTGGATCCATTTTTGGAATTATCTGAATTACAAAAATATATATAGGAACTAAAATTTGTTTCAAAATAATATTCCTGAAAATATTAGTGCATTTTCCAATTACCACTCTGGTTTTCAACGGCTCCTAAATTGCACGCGATTCCCCAAAATTTGCATGAATAATAATGAAAAATCAACATATATAACTTTGAATATATTTGAAATTGGTTGATTTTTTTAAGAAATGTCCACAACCCAATTAAGTTGTCACGATAATGATAATAAAACATAACGTAACAATGGTTTAAAAAATGGCATGAAATTCCATCAAATTTATTACGAAAAATTATGAAAATTCTTAAAACATTGTAGATTACCAAAAATCTAAGTCTAACTCTATACTTTTTCTAGGATTCATTCTGATATACATTAAATTGCACGTATTTTGTATAATTTTACAATACTATTCTATAAAAGTTACATGAAAAGCCACAAAAATTCATCGAAATTCATCGAAAGATCTCCATATATCTCAAATACACAATGAAACTGTAGTTTAAGGAATTGCATGAAATTTCATAAAATTGATTATGAAAATTTTTGAAAATTAATCAAATATTTTAGATTACCAAAAATGTAAGTCTAATTCTAACTTTTTCTATGACTAATTCTGATATTCTTTAAATTGCATTCATTTTGTATAAATATTCCAATACTATTCTACAAAAGTTACATTGAAAAGCTTCAAAAATTCATCAAAAGATTTTCTAGATACACAGCAAAACTCATATTTTTATATGAGCCATTGAAACCACCAGAGTGGTGTAAGTCCATTTTTGTTTTTTATTCAGAGAAGCCTAGAAGTATACAAGGAACATATCACTGGGTCCATTTCCGGACTTATCTGAATTTAAAAAAAAATCAAGGTACTAAAATTTGTTTTAAAAGAATATTAGTGAAAGTATTAGTGCATTTTTCAATTACCACTCTGGTTTTCAATTCATAAATTGCATGCAATGCCCCAAAATTTATTTGAAAAATCATGAAAATTCAACAAATATTTTAGATTACCAAAAATGTAAGTCTAATTCTAACTTTTTCTATGACTAATTCTGATATTCTTTAAATTGCATTCATTTTGTATAAATATTCCAATACTATTCTACAAAAGTTACATTGAAAAGCTTCAAAAATTCATCAAAAGATCTCCAAATTTCCTAGATACACAGCAAAACTCATATTTTTAAAAGAGCGATGAAAGCACCAGAGTGGTGTAAGTCATTTTTTTTAATTCAGAGGTCTAGAAATATACAAGAAATATATCACTCGATACATTTCTGGACTTATCTGAATTTAAAAAAAAATCCAGGTATACTCTGATTTTTCTAAACTGGCGTGCACGTCATCAAAATAATAATCATAATAATGATGGCATACTTTTACAAGGTTGCCAGTTGTCCTGGGTATTTAAAAATGGCTGCAATCAGCTGTTGCGCCCGTGCAATCTTGTGCGACAGTGCGCGGTTCGTATCAAATTCATCGACTTCTCTACCGTTTATCGTACAGATATCAATCTTGTGGTTATGGTTTAACATCTACAATGGCAAAATATGCATTGTAATAATCGATCAAATGTAACAAGTTGGACGTCAAAGAAGTTTGAAGCATTAGTGAAAAAGATGTGGCATCGTCGCCGAGAAAATATCGCCGTTGCCAACATAACATGATTTATTACATGATTGGCAGGCGAAAATTGTGTCCGCGGTTAATACACCGATTACCTATTTATAACCACCGGTGATCAGTGTTATGTAACAAATGATCTTCAGATTAATTTCGATTCTTAAACTATTGTTATGCATATTCTCAAAAACAATCACGTTGGTACGAAAAAACCTCATCGCACAGCTGTTTGATGACGTGCACGCCAGTTTAGAAAAATCAGAGTATACTAAAGTTTGTTTTAAAAGAATATTCCTGAAAATATCAGTGCATTTTTCAATTACCACTTTGGTTTTCAATTTATAAATTGCATAATATTCCCCAAAATTTACTTGAAAAATCATGAAAATTCAACAAATAAAAAATCGAATATATTTGAAATTGGTTGACTTTTCAAATTTGCATCACAGTTCAACATAATTTTTATATTTCCGTTGGTTTATGGATCAAGTTTTATTTTTAGGTTTCATAAAATGTATTTTCAAATTTTCTGAAAAAAGAAACAATTTTTGAATTTTTGTTGATTTCGTTAATTTATGTTGGTTTTAAAAGAATATTTCTGAAAAATACGACTGCATTTTTCAGTTATAGTTTCAGGAAACGTTTAAAAAATATATGTAATTGATGGAAACTAAAATTGCACGCAATTCCCCAAAATTTTCTTGAGAAATCACGAAAATTCAACATATAAAAATTCGGTAATATATATTTGAAATCGGTTGATATTTTAAATTTGCTTTGCAATTCAACATAATTTTTATATTTTCGTGGGTTTATGAAACAAAGTTTAATTTTTATGTTTCATAAATGTATTTATGAGTTTTTCGAAAAATGAAACAATTAAAGTTTTTTTTGACGATTTCATTTATTTATGTTTGTTTTAAAAGCATATTTCTGAAAAATATGAGTGCATTTTTCAGTTATAGTTTCAGGAAACGATTAAAACATATATGTAATTGAGGAAACTAAAATTGCATGCAATTCCCCAAAATTTACTTGAGAAATCACGAAAATTCAACATATAAAAATTCGATAAATTAATTTGAAATCGGTTGATATTTTAAATTTGCTTTGCATTTCAACATAATTTTTATATTTTCGTGGGTTTATGAAACAAAGTTTAATTTTTATGTTTCATAAATTGAGTTTTTCGAAAAATGAAAGAATTTTAGTTTTTTATTTGACGATTTCATTTATTTATGTTTGTTTTAAAAGAATATTTCTGAAAAACATGAGTGCATTTTTCAGTTATAGTTTCAGGAAACGATTAAAAAATATATGTAACTTATGGAAACTAAAACTGCATACAATTCCTAAAAAATTTCTTTAAAAATCATGAAAATTTAACATATAAAAAATCGAATAGATTTGAAATTGATTGACTTTTTAAATTTGCTTTGCAGTTCAACGTAATTTTTATATTAGTATAAATGAAGCGCTTGGTTCAGTTTCACAATTGTTTTATAGAAAAACTAGAAAAAATCTAATAATTTTTATATTTCCGTAGGTTTATGGAACAAGTTATTTAAGGTTGTTATATTTTGTACTTACTGGTAAATAATATTTATATTTATTTTATTTTATGATTTATTTGTTTCGCCTGACTAGTTTCGGCTATGAACAACCATCATCAGAGGCATGTGTATTTAATGTTTATATATCTTGAATTTATTTGAATGCAATTTTAAAATTAAAATTACATTGCAGTAGCAATTGTTAGTCAATTTTTTTCAAAATTTCAATTTTTCTGCCATAACTCAAACCAATTCCGGGCATATGTTTATAGGGGATTTTTTACTTAAAATAACCCAACCCAAGGTACCTATAACCCATAGAAATTTTCGTATATATTTAGGAACACGATGTATAATAACAAAATTTTCATGCTTGCAGTATTTAAATAAGCCATAATGCTTAAAATCCGGTCTCTACTTATAACTTATAAGTATTGCATGCGTGTGCAGGGCCAATTCCTAGGTGGTCAGCAAGGCTATCATTAAGCCCACACGCTCGGGCAATCTGAATTTGAATACAATCTTCAACAACAACAATTTCATTTGTAAGCGACAGCTTTACGACACATCATCGCACAACTTCATCTCCGCCCATTCCTCGGGCAGTGTCCGTGTCCCGGGGGAGGCCTTGTTATTCGGTTGCTGGAAATAATTCAGTGTCACAACTGCGAACAATTCACATTAGCAACGGGGGTCTTGCAGGAGGAGCATCTTCACAAGGAGCGTTTCGACGAATTAACATATTTTTCATGAGCGCTGAAACCGGCGGCACCATTAATCACCACACTATCTTTAAGGATAACGCCGGTGCCGGTGAGAATGACTTGTGGTTATTACCGACGCTATTGTGTTGTAATGGGGAGCTTTACCTAGACGCAGAAATTGGGCATTATTTACGATTCCGAGCCGTGGAGTGTTTCTTTATTTTCGTGGGAATAATTACGCCGCCGAGGGAATTAGATTTGCTGCCTTTTTCCATGCGGCGCACATAAAACAATTGCAACCGTAAACCGGCGCAAACACGGAATTGCAAATTGGTCCGGCCCTGTTCGTTTGTGTAAAAATCGGCACGGCATAGGCGTTCAAATTTGTCCCGGGTCCGTGGGCGGTTTGCGGCACGAATACCAATTCGGGGGACGATATTTATTCAATTTACATCCGGCCTCATGTTAATCCTCATCGTGCTCATCAGCCGCCCGCTAAAACTGTGGGTACATTACATCGAAATCCGCATAATTGCTCATAGTTTGAGTAATTACGGCTAATTGAACCCTTTTGATTGTGTTACATATCGCCGGGTTAACAAAGGGTCGCTATCACGTTTATAATTGAAGATATAATTAGGATAAATGGATAAAATTTGGCTGGCCAGCGAGGCACACCATCCGCAAAACCGCATGATTCGGCTATCGACTAACTTTTAAACAGGACAACAGAACCAATTACAACAGAACCAATTACGTACTCGCATTTATGCCAAAACTTATTCAACAAATTTCTATTCACTCAAGACCTCTAATCTTAAATTGCTAAGAAAATAGCTCTAATTTTTAAGAGTCCATTTTTCTGGATCATTCTTTCATCAGTTTACACATAAGCGTTACAATTACACTCTTGCGTGAGAATTAATGTGCCGCGTCGCACATTAATCTCCCAACACATTTACAATTATAATGCTTCTACACGTAAATCCTGTCGCTCAACTTTTTTTCTCGCCTAAGTCGAGTTTGGAAATGGAACATATTTCAACAGCCAGCGTCTGGAAAGTTTATAGACCGGTGGAATTTCTACGAAATGTTGAGGAAATCTACCCCATAACAATTAATTTATTGCGTCATTAAAGCCACGCTTCCTGTTTTGTGCTGGTCAGACATGAAATTTTTTAAAGCGGTGTTATTAAAATTTATCACCTAAGCAAATCTCTTCTTTCGAGGCCTTGTCTGACGATCAGGCATTGGGGACAACCACACCTTTCTGGATATTATATTATGTGGGCAAGATTACGATTTAGTTTTATCAGGTTCAATTCGATTTCTACACACATCTATACATAAGCACATTCATTCATTCGATTGATTCGGTTGGAAATACTGAGATTGCTTGAATATCGGAGCTCTGAACAATTTTATTCACGTAATTACGTTGACCAAGAATATCATTGAATTATTTACATTGAGAGATTTATATACCCATTATGTGTACTTATTACTAGATAGATTTTCGTAAACAAACTTGATTCATTATATCGGTATTCCATTGTTTCGAAGTAGGAAAGGGGAGAAATTTACAATATTCTACTGTCATATGAAAATATTGTCAGGACAAGGTATGAAATGTAGTTAAGCTCGACTACGGTGATTCAGCGATAGAAACCTACATTTCTACCTTTATTTCTAACTTTTCAAAATGGCCGTAAAGCCGAAACAATTGTAGATAAATCTATCAAAATCAGTAAAATTCAACCAAATGTTTTATTTTTTCTATAGTTTATTAAATTCGTTTCACCCACAAACGCCATAGCGATGTAGTGTCACTAGATAGGTGTTATCATTAGTATGGAAATTGACTTTAGAATTGTTTAATAGAAGCTTAACTTATGAAGCTTATGACCGCCAATACCTTCTCCCCTGAATCGATAAAATGTTTTAGTTATGTTTCTAATTGCTTGTTGAACCATACATGATTGTTGCACATTTTGAATTTGTATAGAGTTTTACGGAACATAACCACTAACTTTGCTTTACTAGCATTATTAATTAAATTGTAAGTCTCACTGGTTACCCATTGGTGTCAATGGACACATACGATTATCAAATGTTTTGCGAAGAGGGAAATTAATGAAATTTACAATATTCTACTGTCATAAGAAAATATTGTCAGGACAAGGTATAAAATGTAGTTAAGCTCGACTGCGCTGATACAGCGATAGAAACCTACATTTCTACCTTTATTAAATTCTTGTAATTATAACTCTTAACTCCGCCAAGGACGGTCCCAAGCCTGGCTGAAAAAGGAGGAGGGTTGTGCAAAGGGTTAACAACCCTGCCACGTAAAAAAAACACACTGTTAAAGAAACGTCAACAAGCCTATGAATGGAGGCAACTAGTTGATGCCTTATGCTATACTGGAGCGAAGATAATTGAAGTAAAGTAAAGTAAAGTTTTTATAACTCTTGAAAATGATCTTGAGGCCGAAACAAATGTAGAGAAATCTATCAAAATCAGTGAAACTCAACCAAGTGTTTTATTTTTTCCTTTAATTCAAATATGTTTCAACAAGGGGTAACCAGCGAAACTTACAATTTAATTAATAATGCTAGTAAAGCAAAGTTAGTGGTTATGTTCCGTAAAACTCTATACAAATTCAAAATGTGCAACAATCATGTATGGTTCAACAAACAGTGCAGGAAACACGAAATACAACCAAAGTTTATGAAGATAAAGTGCAACCACAAGTCAGCAGAAGCAGTCATCACCGCCAACAAGGCGTATTCTATATGGATCAACATGGAAATAAAAAAAAAGGTATACACGGAGACCCAACTTAGGACATCATTTTAAATTAATTCATGACAGACCAGTACAATTATGACATAACGTGGAATTTGATATGATTTAGTACACAATAGGTACATTATTCAACAGAAGAAATTGTTCAATTTAGTAGGTAAACCCAATGTTAATCCTAAGGAAATTGTATTTCATGATATAGTAGTTAATTTAACTAGTGTTCATTTTAACAACGCTGAAATGAGAATGCTAAGTAAAGGTTTAAAATATTCACCTCATATTGTACATTATTTAACAGAAGAAATTGTTCAATTTAATATGTAAAACCAATGTTAATCCTAATGAAATTGTGTTTCATGATAGAGTAGTCAATTTATCTACTGTTTATTTTAAGAACGCTGAAATGGGAACATAAAGGTAAAAAATATTCACCTCATATTGTACATTATTCAACAGAAGAAATTGTTCAATTTAATAGGTAAAACCAATGTTAATCCTAACGAAATTGTATTTCATGATATAGTAGTTAATTTATTTAGTGTTCATTTTAACAACGCTGAAATGGGAATGCTAAGTAAAGGTTTAAAATATTCACCTCATATTGTAAATAATAAACAAACAGAATTGTTAGCACTAAACACAGAACTTGCATTAAACTCAATATCAGACAATATTGAAAAGAATATAGGAAAATATGAGTGCACAAAGTCTCGTAAGAACGTCTCATCTTCAAGTGAAATTAGATTAATTAAAAATATTCAAAGAAAACTGAGAACAAACCAATTATATATACATGGTGTCTCCTAAAAACGCCGCTGGCCATAACTCCTTTATTTATTGGCCGATTCAAAGATTAAATAGCTCCACATGTTCTACAAATGGGCCACAATTTTGTTTTTTCTTGCAAAATCAACTTTCATTTCAGCGATAGTCAGCTTTTATTTTTCAAATGGTTACATATATTTTCTTTTTTTTTCTGGTAGAGATTATTTTTCTGAATCCAAAGATGTATACAAGTTGGCTTCGATGGAATATTCGTTGCAGAAAAAAAAATGTTTGAATAGTTTTTCAAGTGAGGCGTGAAAAACAAAGCAAACACAATGTGCGGATTAAGGGAATACAGTTACAATTATGAATAAAGCAGAATACACTAACAAAACAATAGAAGTACTTTCTAATAATAAATTTAAAGAAGTTAAAATAGATCCAACCAGAAAATTCCAAGCAAATGTAATTAAATCAATGAAGTCTTCACAAAATGTATTGTCGTCACATAATATTAACTTTAAAATAAGTAGGAACCCAAAAGCACCGGTACTTTATTGGTTACCTAAATTACATAAGAACAATATTCCTATTAGACCAGTAGTATCTTATTTAAACACACCCACTTACAAACTTTGCCAGTTATTAAACAACATACTTCCTAACTTGATTAAATTTGAATAGAAATATGCGGTAAAAAATTCAAATTCACTTATAAACTTTTAGAGTTATTAAACAACATACTTCCTAACTTGATAAAATTTGAATCGAAATGTGTGGTTAAAAAAATAAGGGCATCTCCTAAATAAGCTATGAGGCATGGACATACCAGTTAGTTATAAGCTGATTTCGTTCGATGTATCCTATGTTTATTCACTTCAATTCCTTTAACGGAACTAAATCTCAATGAAGTAAGAAAATTCAAAATAGCGACCTCATTGAACAGGAGAAGATTGGATTACAAAATGTATTGGCAACCTGTATAAAACAAAATTACTTCAAATTTCAAGACAAATTTTATATACAAACAGATGGTTTACCTATGGGAACTCCACTATATTCACTTTTAGCTGATATCTGTGTCATATTTCGAGACGTTAATATTTGAAAATAACATATGGTTATACAGGGTGGTCACTTTTACGACGCCCACCATTAGGATCTATTAAACAGAAATACATACCGAGTTGGTCAAATCAGATGAAAGTTTCTTATTTTTGTGCCTTTCATTATATAGAAACTAAATCTGGGATATCTTGCACATTTCCTGAAATATCGCTTAAAACTGAAAAAGTGCACTTTCCTTTTTCTTTCTTAACTCTCTAACTTTTGAAGGAAATTTTACGAAACTTGGTACCAAAGTGCCAAACATTTTCTGCGCCAACTAGATGCCCAAATTTTCATAGTCAACTTTTGATTTTCTTATGGCCGCAATATTGGATTTTAATAGAATTCAAAAGAGCGAAATATTCCGATTTTAACCATGTATAACACATGGGTAATCTGACATATTTACTACAAAAAATCGTTAATTTAAAAATTTGTTGCAAAAATCAAACTGCTGTGGACCGTTCTCAAAATCAAGTTGCCATGGAATAACAAATTTCACATTTCTTCATACAAAGAAAATACCTTCTGAGTAATTTTATTGTGTATAAAGTGCAAAAAAGGAGATAATATCTTTGATTAGTAAAAATGGCAGTAATTACATATCCTAAATTTTAATTCAAGAATGGTATTTGATTGGATTATTTAATAAATACAATATGATTTATGAGTTGCAACCTCGGCCACGAAAATATAATGTAAGATATTATATTATAGAGATTGTTGTTATAGAGATACGTGTCAATTTTTTCATGTTGAGGATAATATCTTGCCAATTGTGCAAGAAATCCCGGATTTCATTTCAGTATATTGAAAGGCACAAAAATAAGAAACTTTTATCCCATTTGACCAACTGTGTATATATTTCCGTTTAATAGATCCTAAAATGTTTAAAATATGCAACGGAATATGGGCAACAGGACAATGGCCTGATGACTGGGTAGAATCGGTATTCATACCATTATACAAAAAAGGTTCCAAAGAGAAATGCGAGAACTATCGGATGATTGCACTAATGTCACATGCCAGCAAGATCCTCCTCAAAATTATTAATGAAAGACTAAAACCATTCCTGTTATGGCAAATACCACCACAACAAGCTGGATTTGTCAAAGGAAGAGGCACTCGTGAACAAATTTCCAACCTAAGAAGGATCATTGAGAAAGCCCGAGAAATCAGTAAACCAATTTACATGTGCTTCGTTGACTATCGTAAAGCCTTTGACAGTATGAAATGGGAAAAACTTTGGACCATACTACGCGAAATGGGAGTCCCTCATCATCTAACCTCATTAATACAACAACTATACAAAAATAGTAAGGCAAGAGTACGAATAGATAAACTCCTCTCAAATCCATGCAACATCAAAAAAGGAGCGAGACAAGGATGTATACTCTCGCCAATCCTCTTCAATATATACACAGAATATATAATGAGAAGAGTTTTTGAAAATTGGAATGGAGGTATAGTTATAGGAGGAACACCCATAAACAACCTGCGATATGCCGACGACACTGTCCTGCTAGCATCAACTGCAGAAGAACTCACAGGCCTTGTGCAGAAATTGAAAACAGAAAGTGAGAGCTATGAACTGGAAATCAACATGAGCAAAACAAAAATCATGTTCATAGACCGAGGCAACAACAATAATACAGACATAACACATATAGATGGATACGAGGTCGTCAGCCAATATATATACCTAGGAGCACTCATTACAAACGATGGTGCCTCCACAAAAGAAATAAACAGAAGATGTGAAATGGCCAGACGAACCACAAGAGAACTTCAAAGAACATGGATGGATAGTGATATAACCCTAAACACTAAAAAACAAATAATAAAAACACTGGTATTCCCAGTACTACTATATGGCTCTGAATCATGGACTATTAAAAAACAGGATAGACGAAAAATTGATGCATGTGAGATGTGGTGCTGGAGGCGAATACTACGTGTCCCATGGACAGCTCACAGAACTAACGTATCTATTAATAAAGAAATAAATGAACCCCAGCGACTGTCACAGATTGTCTATACTAGAATCCTAAAATTTTTCGGCCACATCAATAGAAGAGATGATAACAACCTAGAAAAGCTGGTGATACAGGGGAAATTGGAAGGAAAAAGACCAAGAGGAAGATCGCCGATGAGGTGGACCGACACTATCAAGGCAACAACCAACAACACAATAACACAAGCAACAAGAGATTCCGGGAACAGGGAAAGATGGAGGGATATTGTACGAAGAGCGACAGCAAAAGAGTAAACCACAATCACGACCTCTCTGAAAAGAGAGAAAACGAAGAAGAAGAAGAAGAATAGATCCTAATGGTGGGCGTCGTAAAAGTGACCACCCTGCATATAAATAAAACACAATTAGTATGAGTTTCACAAAATATTTAATGTTGTACTACGACAATTGTTTCAACTGTACTTGCAGAATATCTGTTTTCATCTGGCTGATGAAGCCACTGTGTGGCGAAACAATTGTCATAGTACAACATTACATATTTTGTGAAACTCACACTCATTGTGTTTTATTTATATATTAACATGGATTTTTATCATGTATCAGCCTCATCAATCCAATTTTCAAAACATGGTTCAAATACATTAAATTCTGGACAAGATATGTTGATGACATATTGTTAATTTGGACAGAAACTGAGAGACAATTATCGCAATTCTTCACCTTTTTAAATTCAATCAATAAAAACATTACTTTTACTATGGAGATGGAAATGAATAATTCAATCAACTGTTTAGATTTAACATTGACAACAATAAATAATAGAATAGACTTTAAATATTTTAGAAAAACTACTTACACAGACACAATAATGTTCAATAATCTATACCTTTTCAAGTTCAAATTGAGACCAATCAAATTCAAATTAAGACCAATCAATTTCAAATTGAGGCCAATCAAGTTCAAATTGATACCAATCAATTTCGAATTGAGACCAATCAATTTCAAATTGAGACTAAACAAAATCAAGTTGACACTAAACAATATCAAGTTGTCATAATAAATTTTCTTTGTTTACTCTCAACTTGATATTGTTTAAGGCCAATCAAGTTCAAATTGATGCCAATCAATTTCAAATTGAGACCAATCAATTTCAAATTGAGACTAAATAAAATCAAGTTGACACTAAACAATATCAAGTTGTCATAATAAATTTTATTTGTTTACTCTCAACTTGATATTGTTTAGTGCCAACTTGATTTTGTTTAGTCTCAATTTGACCCATTTATCCCATTTGACCAACTGTGTATATATTTCCGTTTAATAGATCCTAATGGTGGGCGTCGTAAAAGTGACCACCCTGCATATAAATAAAACACAATTAGTATGAGTTTCACAAAATATTTAATGTTGTACAATTATGTGGTATATACTGCATAATTGAGAACCATTTTATGAATAAGGATGGCATTTCATTAATTCATACTGGCAGTAAGGGACGGAGGCTGAACTTGCTGGAAATTTTGGATGGGGAGCCTCGTAAATGAACAAGTGTGATTTCACAATACGCCGCTATTTGATTGTATTATCGAAAGCAGCTTAGGGAATCTCATCAATTTAGATATTAAGAAGAGTAACGATACTATATAAGCGATAATTTAAAGACTTTTTAATGTTCCACCCACAAACGCCATCGCGATGTAGTGTCACTAGATAGGTGTCATCATTAGTATGGAAATTGACTTTTGAATTGGTTAAAACGGTGTACATTTGATTTTGTCGTTCGTGTAAATATCTGAGAAATTAATACTCAAGCTCTTGAGACTTCGTCAAGGAGAGTAACGTTCTGCGCTGGTGGTTATTTCTAACTGATCTGAGTAATTGCGGAACTTCTGAATTTATATCTTATCTGTCTCCATATTCTACAACCCCGGTCCCTATTTTTACTTGTTTTTCTGAAATTGATCTCTCACTCTGTTCATGTGCACCACCCTAGGTCACCTCGCCGGTGGCGAACTAAGCGCCCTCATTATCTCACATTGGCAGATTTACGGCCATTTGAACATGTAGTTTTATAATTCAAACATAACATGATCATAAAACAAATATTTCTGGTGCGTCAAAGTGACCGATGATACTTATATTGATTCCTAATTGCATGCACGCTGCCTGCTTCGGATGCTCCCTCGTCAATCTTCAAATCACATCGGAATCCGGACGCATCGAAAGCAATAAATAACGGGAGGAATAAAATTTGAAAAGTGCGCAAACAGACGGGCAGCCACTCACGTGCGCGGACCCCGTCCTTAAAGCCCGCATATAAAAATGCGAAGTATTTTGAAAACATGTTTGATATATTAGGGCAATAAAACGCCGGTGTATGCGGCGTATACTGGGAGACATGCTCCGAGTGGGAAAATGTTTGCACGTTAAGTGAAATAGTTGCGGGAGAGATGGCGGACGGTTATGGAGGAAACAGTTATAACCGGGAACGGGTGAGCGTGTGTGCATGTGTGTATGTGTTCGGTAACGGGATGGGCGTCCTAAATATTTCATACGGAGATCATTAATTTTATATTGCAGAAGTAAAACGGATAAATGAAACGCCGATGTAAAACTGCTGCGAGGACGGCGAGGGCTTTTATTGTCGACAGCGGTATGTGGGCTATTGGACCCAAATGGTGATCCAAGATGTAGGATGTTTACGACCGAAATGTAGTACAAATGATAGCCAAAGTGTTACAAGACAACAATATTCAATAATTCGACAGCCTTAATGGGACACCATATTTCAAATTCACAATGATACGTGTAGGCACATATATTTTGCTTACCATATGGTACCTCAATAATATATGTTCCCGTGTCTACAGAGTGTAAATCAACAACTGCCGGATATAGAAAATATAAGCGAGATGGCATAAAGCCATTTTGTTCAAATGCAAATGGAACACATAATTGGGCAAGGAGAGATCTGGACACATGTAATAAACTTCTTGGTTTATATTTATGTCATGCGTTTTATTTGAGCTCGTATCATATTCTGTTCACGCACGTCCAACTAAAAAAATGTGGTTACGGGAAAATAATTCTTACAAAATTTTTGCATCCAGGGAAAAATCATTTTCATCTTTAGTTTGATCCAGTTAGGAAGTTAGGACGTTAGGAAGTTAGAAAGTTAGGATAGTTAGAACGTTAAAGACGAACTCAACAAATACCCTACCACCTTATTACCTGACATCTTAGAATCCCAAAAATTAAAATTTAAAAATTAAATTAAAAAATTTCTTGTTCCCCAATGTGTGTTACTCACCCAGAAAACACTGGTCAAATTTTGACGAATGTGTTGACCCTTCAATTTAAATGCATTTTTCGGAAAGTAGTTAATGCAAAACAAAATGTGTTGTCGGTCTTTATTTTTGGATATTTCACATAGATTGTCTATTATTTACTTACAAAAACACTTTCTCAATTAAAGCCAGTAAAGATGCCAGTAACTGTCAAACTGAAATTTGAATTCAGTATTGCCATAATTTTTTTTATCGGAATCGGTCAAAAAAAACACCTTTTGCAAAATTTGAAATATCACAAAAACCTGACGTGCTAGAAGTGTTTTTTTGACGTTTCTGAAATCAGCGCAAAATTTTATATCGGAGTCGTCTATTTACGTCTAAGGGACAAACATTGTGAACAGTGTAATCAGTACCCTGTATTTAGCCTTTCCAAGACTCACTAATACAGAATCATAATTATCAATGAATTTTAAGGATTTTAAATTATTTATAAGTTATTATAAATTGTTCCAGTCTAGAAGGTTCATGGTGGAGGCATGAACCGGGCTATATTTTTTAAATTACTATTACCTATGGCCCATTTTCATTACTGCAGCCATATTTTTGGTTATACATTACGAAAACTATTATTTCGGGGTGAGTTAAGACTGCGACCAACAGTCATTTCTCACAATTAAACTATACTAAAGATAGGATAATGCAAAAAATCGAGCAATATAAATATTGCTCAGTTATACTTCGTACTTCGAATATAAATTTTCCATAGTTTCAAGAATCTAAAATATAATTTCAAATTCTCGCCAATCCTGGTTGGTTTTTATATTTTATATTGATGCAAATTATACTAATTAAGTCTAAGCCGTTTTTCTTACTGCATTTTCTTTGAAACCCCCCCACCACCCCAAAGAATAAATCCTTACTACGCTACTGACTTAGTTTATGCTCAGTTTGATGATTTCACATGTGCTATTGAGCATTTTTAATCACAGAATAACGAATCATTTTGAAAATAACACAATGATATTTTCTGATAAACTGCATCGATACTTGCATCGATGGACTTAAAATATCCAAAGTATTCATATACGTAGGTCCTAGATTTGTGATAAAATGTGTTCAATTTCTATGTAGGTAGTAACAAAAAAAAATATATTTCAACATGAAGCCTTGATTGCATTTCAAATTCCCATTTGTAAAGCGCAGAGATTTATTTATCTGCATTTTATCGGGTTTATTTATGGCTTTAATTGATAAGGCATCTTTTTTAATTTATGTGGCAAACGTTTTGCCCTTATCTCACGTTTTTGCGGGCGCTGTATACATAATTGCCCCAGATAACTGTCTGATGGTCGAACATGCGTTAATAAATAATTGTATTAGTAATAGGTTACTAAATTTCCACGAGTTTGAAGTGTTATATTGTCTTGTGATCGGACATATGTTAATAAATAGTAATATTATTAGTGGTACTTATACAGGGTGGTCACTTTTACGACGCCCACCATTAGGATTTATTAGACGAAATATATACAGAGTAGGTCAAATGGTATAAAAGTTTCTCATTTTTGTGCCTTACAATATACTGAAACGAAATCCGGGATATCTTGCACAGTTCCTGAAATATCGCTGAAAAACTGAAAAGGTGCATTTTCCGTTTCCTCCAACATTTTTACTTTTGAAGGAAATATGAAACATGGCACTCTTACATTTTTCGACATGAGCTTTCTGATGACAGGATCAAACATTTTCTGCGCAAACTAGAAACGAAATCCGGGATATCTTGCACAGTTCCTGAAATATTGCTGAAAACTGAAAATGTGCACTTTCCTCTTATAACTTTTATACTTTTGTACAAAATTTTACGAAACTTCTCACGCTTGCATTTTTCGACGTGAGCTTCCTGATGATGGTACCAAACATTTTCCCAAATGATGCCCAAATTTTCATAGTCAACTTTTGATTTTCTTATAGGAGCAATATTGGATTTTAATAGCATTCAAAAGAGCGAAAAAATCCAATTGCAGCCATGTATTAATTACATGGATTATCTGATATTATTTACCACCAAAAATTAAAATTAAAAATTTGTTGCAAAAATCAAACTGCTGTGGACTACTTTAAAAATAGAGTTGCCAGGAATAACAAATTACTTGTTTGACATTTCTTTATGCAAAAAAAAAATAACTTTTGAGTAATTTTATTGTGTATAAAGTACAAAAAGGAGATACTATCTTTGATTAGTAAAAATGGCAAGATATTATCCTCATCATGAAAAAATTGACATGTACAATCTCTATAATGTAATATCTTACAGAGCCCTGGTCTAGATTGCAAATCATAAATCACATTGTATTCATTAAATAATGTGATAAAATACCATTCTTGAATTAAAATTTAGGATATTTAATTATTGCCATTTTTACTGATCAATGCTATTATCTCTTTTTTTGCACTTTATACACAATACAATTACTCAGAAGTTATTTTCTTTCTATGAAGAAATGTGAAATTTGTAATTCCATGGCAACTTGATTTTTACAGCAGTCCACAGCAGTTTGATTTTTGCAACAAATTTTTAAATTATCGATTTTTGGTAGTAAATAATGTCAGATTACCCATACATGGTCGAAATCGGAATTTTTAGCTTTTTTGAATGATATTAAAATCCTATATTGCGGCCATAAGAAAATCAAACTATGACTATGAAAATTTGGGTATCTAGTTGGCGCAGAAAATGTTTGGCACTGTGATCAGAAAATTGATCTGAAAACTGACGAAAATGTAAGTTTCGTAAAATTTCCTTCAAAAGTAAAAAAAGTTATAAAAGGAAAAGGCAAGTGCACATTTTCAGTTTTCAGCGATATTTCAGGAACTGTGCAAGATATCTCATATTTCGTTTCAGTATATTGAAAGGCACAAAAATGAGAAACTTTTACCCTATTTGACCGACTCTGTAATATTTCCGTTTAATAGATCCTAATGGTGGGCGTCATAAAAGTGACCACCTGTATATGGTACTTAATATGGATGAAGTGAAATTCATGAAGGTAAAATTTTCAAGTATAGTAGATCGCTTCCAGGTGATGATATAATTATTACATAATTGGTCATAGCAACAGAAATAAGCCTCTGACAGAGAAATATATAATAATAATTATGCACTAAGTAGCCTAACATATTAAAGGAATCTACATGGTTATTATTAACACAGGAAAATAGAAATTGCAAAAATCAAAGTATACTCGTTTTTCCGAAATTTGATAATTGTAGTTTAATAATTTATTATTAGATTTGGCACAAACATGACAAATATCTAACTAGAATGATTCTCCTTAGGTATTGCTTGAATTTTGAGGGTTTTAATATATTTATGAGTTATTATAAATTATTCCAGTCTAGAAGGTGCAAGGTGGAGGCGCCGGGCTATATATATTTTTAAATTAATATTACCTATGGCCCATTTTCTTTACTGCAGCCATATTTTTGATTATACATTACGAAAACTATTATTTCGGGGTGAGTTAAGGCTGCGATCAATAGGTATTTCTCATAATTAAACTAAACTAAAGATAAGATAATGCTAAAGATCGAGCAATAAATAAATATTGCTCAGGTATACTTCGAATATAAATTTTCTAGCAATAAAAATATTGCTCAGTTATACTTAATATAAATTTTCTATAGTTTCAAGAATGCAAAATATAGTTTCAAATTGTCGATAATCCTGGTTCTTTTTTATGTAGTTTGCGTAGAAATATTTCGTATTTATACAAATTATACTAATTAAGTCTAAGCCGTTTTTCTTACTGCACTTTCTTTGAATCTCCCCCCACCCCTCCACGAATAAATCCTAGGATAAAAATTGACTTAAATTGATGAAATTGTACAACAAACGCTTCGTTTTTGAGAGGCAATTGTTTCGGAAACAAAAAAATATGTAAATTTTCTCAATTACAACAAAATATAATTGCTAAATTGCGAAATTGTTACCCTACTGACTTAGTTTATGCTCATGTAGATGATTTCACACGTGCTGTTGACCTTATTTACATCACATAATAACGAATCATTTTGAAAATAACACAAGTCACACTGTACACACTGTAAATCAATAAAAGTAGATGACTGTATGAAAATTATTAAATGTTATATGCTTACCTATAAATTTTATGCTAAAATAAGTAGCAATGAATATTCATCAGATTTCCGGCTAATGCATACACTATGATGAGTAGGTAATTCATTTTTGTGCAAATCACGTAGAAATAAAACGTATAACATCAGGTTTACTTAAAATGCAAAAATTTTATGCGCTCAATTTAAAGTTATGGCTCACCGTGGTAAACTATAAAGTAAGTATATGAATAATAATTATTTTATTTATGCAATACTGCACACGTGAATCGTAGTTTGCAGTTTAATTCATAAAATAGTGTTGTCATAGCTACACTGTATTGTAAACAAAATGATTAGATGATTAATTATTACTGTTGATCAATGTAATTTATATTTGACGATGTTAATTTTGATTTAAAGTTGAGGTTTTTCAAAATATGCAATGTTAATCATTGCATGTTAAATTCAAATCAAACTTGCATGTTAAATAGTTATTACATATTTATCGCCAGATCGCTTTTTTGTTTTTCTGAAGTTATTTGAATAGGTATAAAAAAACAAAACAGGCACTTTCTCATTGCCACTTTTTTAGCTGTCTTGTAAAGCTAAAAATGTGGAAATGAGAAAGTGCCTTTGTTTTTCGTATGCCTATTCAATAACTTTAAAAAAAATGCAAGATTTCGGATTTTCTCGAATATCTTCGGAAGTAAGCGGAAATTGCTGGTTTTCACAAAAGAATAGTACTGACCAATAAATTGCGCAACTTTTTTCTGTCCGTTGCCCTCATCGCTGCATTAAAAACCTTAATTTTTATTATTATTATTAATTACCATTATTTTTCTCCAAAATATTGGGATAAATCATAGAATACGTATTAAATATTTTCTACTAAGAATTATGTATTAATTTGTAAGAATTTGCTGTGCTATTTGCATTTAATTGAATAAATTCCAAGCTGATACACCCAATGTGATTCGTAAACTAAATCGGTTATTGCATCCTGTTGCAATGCTCCTGGAATTATTTAATTGCTCGCATTAATGCGAACGCGCATACGCCAAAAACCTGTAGGCGCATGATTTATCCTTAATCGAATCAATAATGGCGAGCGTTTAAATGATTTAACGTGTACAATGATCCATTCGAAATCGGAACACATTCATAACTCCGGACTAATGGCATGTGTGGCAACAGAGACTCCTAGTCTGAGTTATGCCCGGACAGGTAAATTATACCTTTATTTATGGAAATCAACTGGTCCCGGTTTTTTATTCTCATTCAAATTTAGTTTCGATTTTGAATAAATCCCCGGGCGCCATATATCACGCCTCCACTCCCAGCCACCAGCCAAATTAAGACGGCTTCCTCTCTGTTTGCCTGGACCGCCTCAAGCCTAGGCAGATGGGGGGCATGAAATTCTTTCATCAAACTTTTTTATGTGCCTCTAACAAATATAGTTGACATCGAAGTTTTAAATATACACAAAGTTTTGCGAGATAATAAAGTTGCCAATAATAAAAATAATGGATTTCATCAGTTAGAGTGATGTGCTTGCAAATAACATAAACAGTGGTGTGCAGAAAATACTAGCTATTTTTAACACGAACGGATTCGTCGCATGTATAAATAAGTCAAGGATAATTGAACGTATCGATACGCGTGCATCGTCCACATGTTTACCGTGCAGTTGTAAAAAAGCTCAAAGTGAACTTTGATCACAGCTACATACAAAAATACCGAGGATTCCTGCAGTTCAAAGTAATGGGTGATGTCGCGAATAAGAAATTAAAGTGTGGCAAATGTTGGTGTAATATATACCAGATCCTGCATTGCCGTAACGTGTTTTGTGACAAATTTCGTTCACGGCATTTGTGTGAGATATTGCTCTAAATGGGATGGCATTAATAATTCCGTTCATTTCATTGTTGCCTAGAAATATTCATTACTAAAGTTTTCACTTATATTTTTATTCAATGAATGACTACATATCACGATATTATGTTTTTTTATAAGTTATCAGATATACAGGATGTGTATAAATTGGCAAAAGAACCACACGTTTATCATAAAATTCTGAGACAAAAATCTTAATACCAAAATGTTACAGAAAAAAAAGATGAATTGGAACTAGCAAGTTTAAATGAATTCGTACTCAAAGTTAAAAACAAATGGTGACACAAATTTTAGATTTATGTCACAATGTGTGTTTTCAAAATTAGAAATCGATTTGTCCCAGGATTTTTCCAAAATACTTTCAATTTCCGAAATAATGAATTTATTCCATGCTTTATAAAAAATAATCTACATTGAGGTACATCCAACTGAAATACATTTACACTGCATAAACTCTGATGGATACAATTCAATGAAAAATAGTTCTTAATACCAAAATGTTAGTAGAAAAAAAATTGAAGAAAAATTGGAATTAGCAAGTTTAAATGAATTCCTTCTCTAAGTAAAAAACAAATGGTGACACAAATTTTAGATTTATATCAAAATGTGTGTTTTCAAAATTAGAAATCGATTAGTCCGAGGATTTTTCCAAAATACTTTCAATTTTCGAAATAATGAATTTATTCCATGCTTTATGAAAACCTTGTATATTTATCATTCTGTTATGGTAGATTACTTAGAAATCTTTTCTTCATAAGGAGAAGATTTCTAACTAATCTAGCAAATAAAAAATAATCTATATTGTGTCCAACCAACTGAAATACATTTACACTGGATAAACTCTGATGGATATAATTCAATTAAAGATTGTTCTTAATAACAAAATGTTAAAAGAAGATAGAAAGAAGAAACATTGGAACCAGCAATAGTTCTTAATACCAAAATGTTAAAGAAAATAATGAAGAAACATTGGAACTAGCAAGTTTAAACGAATTTGTTCTCCAAGTTAAAAACAAATGGTGACACATATTTTAGATTTATATCAAAACATATATGTATTTTCAAAATTAGAAATCGACTTATCCGAGGATTTTTCCAAAATATTTTCAACTTCTGAAATAAAGATTTTATTCCATACCTTACGAACACCCAACATCATAGCTGACGTTTTGCTATTTTTTATTATCCGACTTTTTGATTCTTCTTTATATACACTTTTAATTGCTCTTCTTAACTTTTTATTTCTTTTTCTTTTTTAGTATCTTCCATACCACTTCCTTTGATCCTCGATCAAAGCTTTTTCCATATCATGAAAGCGCAGTATTATTTTCCTTCTTTTTTGAATTGGTCACTCACAATTTCATCGTTTACTCACAATTTCTTCTATTGTGAAGATATGATATTTCGTACTTCTCCCTTTCCTGTAGCTCCTCTGTGCTTCATCTGTTTAACTCCGTTTCTTTTGACTTCCTTAACTTTTTTTCTAAAAATGTTTTCTACATTTTTGTTACTGTACTTAGAAGAGTTATTTCCATGTAATTGTTGCAGTCTCTTTTGTAGCCTCTTTTGTACATTGGTACTATCAAATCTATTTTTAGTCTTCCGGTATGTTTTCTTCTGTCCACATTTTGTTTATGATTTCCAGTACAAATTGTAGTCTCTTTTCATCTCTATCTTTATCATTTCTGTTGTTATTCTATCTTCATCCATTGATTTTCCATTCATTATTGTTGTTATTGCCTCTATCAATTCCTCTATCTCTATTTCCTCTTCTTCTCCTTCCCCAACCTCTCCATTTGTTTGTTTTTCTCCCATTATTTTATTATTCATATATATAATCAGTATCCCTTCTCTTACCTCTATTACCTCTCTTAGGGTATTTTATTATTTACTGTATATTATGTTTAAAGAAGTTTTTCAAAGTATTCTTTCCATCTCTCTATTATACGTTTTTCATTTTTCATTATCTCTCCGTTTTCTGTTTTATTACTGTCGTTTTCTCATTCTTCTCAGTTCTTTGGTTTTTTAGTACTTTGTAGAATAATTTTAGATTGGTTTTGCTGTCGGTTTCCAATTTTACTCCGAATTCTGTCTATTGTTTTTGTTTGCCTGTATTATTGTACTTTTAACTTTTGTTCTTAGTTCTTTATATAGTTCTTATTAATAATTTCTGCTTATTTTATTTTTCAGGTATTTTTGTCAGTGTTTAATTTTTTTATTTGGCTCTCCGTTTTTCTGTTTTATTTTTGTCGCCTTCTCCTTTTCCAACCTCTCAATTTGTTTGTTATTCTCTCATTATTTTATTATTTACTGTATATTCTGTTAAAACTTGTTTTTCAAAGTATTCTTTCCATCTCTTATTATCCGTATTTCATCTTTTATTAACTCTCCGTTTTCTGTTTTATTTTTGTCGTTTTCTCTTTCTTCTTATTTCTTTGGTTTTTTAGTACTTTGTAGAATAATGTTTGATTGGGTTTGCTGTCGTTTTCCAATTTTTCTCCGAATTCTGTCCATTGTTTTTGTTTGCCTCTATTATTGTACTTTTAACTTTTGTTCTTAGTTCTTTATATAGTTCTTATTAATAATTTCGGCTTGTTTTATTTTTCAGGAATATTTGTCAGTGTTTAATTTTTTTATTTGTCTCTGCGTTTTTCTGTTTTATTTTTGTCGTGTTCTCTTTCTTCTTGTTTTGATTGGTATTGCTGTCCTTTTCCAATTTTTCTCCGAATTCTGTCCATTGTTTTTGTTTTGCCTGTATTATTGTTCTTTTAATTTGTGTTCTTGTTTCTTTATATAATTCGTAATTTCAGCTTTGTTCTTAGTTCTTTATATAATTCTTATTAATAGTTTCTGCTTGTTTTATTTTTCAGGAATTTTTGCCAGTGTTTATTTTTTTCATTTCTCTCTCCGTTTTTCTGTTTTATATTTGTTGTCTTCTCTTTCTTCTTGTTTCTTAAGTTCATTAGTACTTTGTAGAATAATTTTTGATTGGCTTTGCTGTCCTTTTCCAACTTTTCTCCGAATTCTGTCTATTATTTTTGTTTTGCCTCTATTATTGTTCTTTTAACTTGTCTTCTTGGTTCTTTATATAATTCTTCATTTCTGCTTGTTTTATTTTTCAGGAATTTTTGACAGTGTTTAGTTTTTTATTTGTCTCTCCGTTTTTCTGTTTTATTTTTGTCATCTTCTCTTTCTTCTTGTTTGTTAAGTTCTTTAGTACTTTGTAGAATAATTTTTGATTGGTATTGCTGTCCTTTTCCAACTTTTCTCCGAATTTTGTCCTTTATTTTTGTTTTGCCTCTATTATTGTTCTTTTAACTTGTGTTCTTGGTTCTTTATATCATTCTTAATTTCTGCTTGTTATTGTATTTTTACCAGTGTTCAATTTTTTTATTTGTCTTCTTGCTTTATATATTCGTTCCAGTACGCTGTTTATTTATTGTCTGCTATTATTTTGTCAGTAACCACATACAATTTTTGTGGTTTTTATTATTGTTTACTTGCACTCGTACCACATTTCTTCTAGTTTTCTATTGTGCACCTCTGTATTGTTTTCTGATCATGCTTTGTTTAACATCTCTCTATATTTTGCTGCAATTTCTTTATCTTTTAGCTTGTATGTTCTAATACTTTCGTGTTTTTGTTCTCCTCTGCTTTTATTGTTTCTAGTTTCTTCAGATTTTTCTCTTATTTTAGTTGCTACTAAGTAGAGATTGCTGCCAATTTTACGTCCTTTTTCAACATTTACATCTAATACCAATTGTCTATTTTTTTCTCTACTAACACAAAGGATGGGTGTGCTGCCCAAAAAAGACAATAAAAAAAACACACACAAAACTAATATAGATGTTTCCTTCGTGATTGGGTTTTCCCTTCTATTATTATTATTATAGTCATAATTCTTCTACCCTTTCGGGTATAGAATATTGTAGTTTTTCAATTTTTTGTATTTTCTTTTACTAGTAGGTTCCAGATTTTCTTGTTTCCCGTGCTTTTCTTCATTTGGGCGTTAGATATTCCTCTTCTTCATAATGTTTTCGACATATTTGTCCTACTTCTTTTTCGGTCTTCCCACGTTTCTTTTTCCGGTTATTTTTGTTTGCCATATAATTTTTGTTTGACTGGTGTATTTTCTTCTGTGTAGGTGTCCCAACCATTGCAGCTGTCTGTCTTCTACTATTTTGTTTAGTTCTGTTATTTCTAGTTCTTTTCTTATATCTACGTTTCTGATTCTGTCTGTTCTTGTTACTCCGTATACTTTTCTAAGATACTTACTTCATTTCTAGTGTCTGTATCTTCCCTTCTTATATGTATATATTTTTGTGTTCATAGAAGTTTGTGTTTTTGTGTTCATAGAAGTTTGTAATTATCATATTATGTTCAATGCAAAATTCTAATAATTTTTCTTCATTAAAATTTCTTCTTGCATCCCTATATCTGCCTATTACTGATGTGTATATGCTGTCTCTTATACCTATCATACCGTTAATATCTCCCAATACATGTGATGCTCCTTGTGCTGTTTCCATAGTAAGTATATTTTTTACTTCTTATTTTATTTGTTTACTATTTATCATGAAAATTATAGCTTTAATTTCGAGTAGTTGGAACTGGAACAACTGGAATACTTTTATTGGAGTTTGGGTAGTGTTAGGTTTTTCCAAAATGTTTCTGTGTTTATTACTAATTTGTCTTCATTTGGCCCATACACACCTGTCAGAGTTTGTAACTTATGTCTGTCTTTCAATCCTATTTGTATAATTCTTTCAGATATGGCTTCCCATTGTTTACAAAATCTTTATATTTTTTGAGCATTATGCACTCAATTCACATTGCAGCTATAAATAGGTAGAAAATATATGTTTTTATTCTTTCAATCGTTTAGCAAAATGATTCTCGTATATCAATTTGATCAAGTTATGACATTATAAATGATATATTTGCCAGTTTTGAATGCCCTTTACAGCAAACAAGGGTGAGGGGGCTGCTATATTGATTTTATGCCACTGCTACAATATCTCCTACATAATTTTTATGAACACACATTACACCGATAATCGAATCGCGCCCTTCCAAATATGGATGCTAAGCATGGAATTCCATAAGGGAGGAAGCAAATTGCCAGTTTCGAAGTTTCCCCAGTTTGAACAGCCACCGATATCCCCTGCACTGGCACTGGTGTGTTTTTCGGTCTCCATCTTGACCCCAGTTCCAGTTTCCCCCCTTGTAATTGACATTGTTCTGCTGGGGCGAGAGGCTGCCTAATAAATCACCACTAGTCAGTTAACTAAAACTGAGGTTGATTACTCTTTTTGTTCCCAGTTAGTTTAGATGTTTTACAAGCGCCCGGAACTGCGTCTGCTATGGAAATGCACGCCATTGTTCAGGTGCCGGATTAATGCTGATGAAAACTGTTAATGCGGTTGCTTATAAGTAATCGCGGAAATTGGTTTCGTGTCCAAGTTTCCAGTACATATTATTTACTTGAAGTAATGTTTTGTCTCCGCGGGAGTTCTGCTTTAATTAAATTGAAGTTTAATGAATTTCCGCAGGATTGATGAAGATTTGATTTGAAACAGCAAATATATAAGGTCGTAAAACGTTTAATTGTATCCACAGGAGCGAATAAATATTGCAGATGTCTAGACGGAAAACCGTATACCTGAAGATAATGTTTGTCCCGTAAAATTAATTGAATTGTTTAGAAATATCGTCTAGACACAAGATTAAAGCTTTATGAGTGAAACTTGGAGATAATTTTTTGCAAATTTTATTACTTATTAGTTTATTTATCAAAACGTCCAGAAAAATATTTAATTTTTCCTACATTCATGTTGCATTGGAGATAAAAATATGATTGGAGTTTTGGAGATGATTGGAGAATTTACTGCATCTTCAATCATCTCCAAAACTCCAATCATATTTTTATCTTCAATGCAACATAAATGTAGGAAAATTTTGTTTAAAATTGATCAATTAATTTCAATTAAATGAAATAAGTTGCGCTCAGATAATATAGACTTCAAGATCACCCATCTGTGTTTAGCCTGCCGATTAACTGAGCTTAAAAGGCCCCACGTTGGTCACTGATCCGTACAGCACACAACAATTTAATGAAGTCATTAGCCATCCGATCGTTGTAAAAAGGCCGTGTGTATTTTTCTGTTAGGTGCAGTTTAAATATTCATCCTTTTATTTGGGCCGAACCTACGAGTCATTTAACATGCGTCGGCACAATAAAAGCCTGTCATTAGCCATAAAGCTGAGCCCACAACACACTGGCTGTTTGTAAATTTAATTATCGCTGCATGCACGAAGTACAAAATCAAAAATTCACGCAAAATACACATTGCGTGTATCACGTTGCATTTTCGCTTATTATTTGTGAATTTTTATGCTGTTAGTGGATGTGGGTAATATTCGAATGCAATGTGAAGGATCATATTCATTGTAGAAAAATGCAAACATTTCGAATCATGAATACAATCAGTATTAAGTTGGACAAAATATTTAAAATAAAATTTGCAATGTTTAAAATCAAGATGTACATACTTTATTAATATCTATATTTTTTAATTTACCTAAACATTTATTGTTATTATCTATATTTAGTAGCATATATGAAACAAAAGAAGCTTCCAAAGTACATAATTGGTTTCGGGACTATTATTGGCTAGAATACAGCGTCCGGCAAAAATTCAGCGTTCTGCTAAAGGCTATTTTAAAAAAAAATCTAGAGAACCAGTTTTTATCTCATTCGGCTTTAAAAATTGGAAGGAAGCTTAAGAAAATATCAACTACATCGAGATTTTGAGTGTCTGACTCTACGACTATGCAAAATGCTCTCTTTTTAATAGCTGTCTCAAATATGATCACTTGTTTTATTACAAAATAAACACGAAATTTGTTTTGTTTAGAGGCCATAATGGGAGGCCGAAAGTACAAATCGTGGAAACTGTTCAGAAGAAGTTTTTGAAGTTATGCAAAAAAAATATATTTTTTTATTGTGACTTGTGCTTTTGGTATTTTTCCAAAAATTTGCCGGCTATAGCCCTCATAGCCCCCCACGCCCCTAAATAAGCCACTGCAGAACAGCTGTTCAGTGGTTATAATGCTGTAAGTTATATAACAGTGGCTTAAAATGACATATTTTATTCTCTATTCTTAATACTATTTTTGGGCACAAGATCTATAGAAGTAGCGTCTTTCTATAGATCTTTTGCTTAGGAACTTATGGCTTAGGAAGATCTACGCCAGTGGTTCAACTGTGCAGCACTAGACATATTCAGAGGAATTCTTTGCAATGTATATAAAAATATGAGCTGAAGTAGACCAGTTGTGCTTTCATTGTTCGTTTGTACCTACTAATTATGCGCTCAAGGCTGTTGTAACGCTGCAGTTGTGTAAGTATTAATTGTTGCACTCTAATTAGAGGAGATTTCTAGGATCATCACCGCGACAATTAAAACCTAGATAACTTGCGCATGGTAATTAGTACCCACCCACACAATTCACCTCCACTTATAATTACCTAAGCATGGCATTTTCATCAGCGCTGTTTCTGTTTTTTTTTTGCGTGTTTGCTTGCCGATGACACGACGGGACTTCGGGGGTTGGTGAAGAAGGGGCACGGTATTAAAATTAAAAAGTACGCAAATTGCCTGCCCATCGCTCGCTCCTCTCCCCCGAGGAATGCCTAAACGTCGGCTAATTAATTTGTTTCGCAGAATCCGCAATTATTTAAACAACGGGAAATCTCATTAATTAAATGGAAAGCGGAACTCGAAACAGTGCGTGCTTCAAGCATTTAAAAAAATGTATGTAGATTGTAGAGGAATGAATACCTGGCAGTAAGTTTGTTGAAATTCGAAGATATCGATTTGAATTTTTGTATATTATGTTTCACACAATCCGTAATTAATAAACAACGGGAAATTTCATAAATTAAAAAGAAGACTTAAGAGGTCTCTTTACCCCTAGGTGGTATAGAGAATTGTTAGTAAACGACCGCCAAAACAATTGATGAACGGATTAACATAATGACAATCGGATCCCGGATTTAGAAAGTTTGGACATTTATCTTCAATTATGCCGAGTAGTTTTAAGAAATAATTAAATGATGATTTATTATGTTGATTAAAAGAATGGCATGTATAGCCGCGCTGTGATATTTTCTTCTGCATTTATTTAATTAAGACAGACATTTTACCCAAACCAGTATAGAGCTTTATAAATAAGCGATAATCAAGATCATTCATGAACGGGTGAACTAGAAATATTAAACAAAAATCTGTGTTTTTGAATATGTCTAGTTAGAACTTCATAATCAATTTCCCTAAAATTTGGAAAATGATCTACAAAATCTCGATTATCATAATGCGTGCAAGAGTTTAAACGAAGATTAAAGAAAAACTAAAGATTGGTTGATATCAAATTTTTCAATTTTCTGCTAGAAGAGTGTGTATTGAATAAGTGTAGAAAAAATGATATTAATTTATAAGGTGCATGAAATTTGCGGAAAGTTGGAAGCGGTAAAAATGAAATTAGGCTTATTTAACTTGAATGCAACTATCTGTAATATTACATCGCAATCCTGTGTAATTTGAGCACTTGTTCTCAATGGATTTTCTCATTTGCATAGATTCAGAATTGAACTATCATATCGAAAATCTCGCAAGAAAACTGAATACATCCTGTAACCAATTCGATATCTTAGGAAGCTTGTGAATGACAAATGCGTATTCCATGCAAATTTTGAGTTTTAAATCCGCTATCGAAGCAGTTCCTACATAATCAGAATCTTTATAAGCCAAAAACACATCGACATTTTAGGAAAAACTATAGAGAAGATTGAAAATGACAAAATTCAATTTTCAAATGTGTTTTGTTTTAAGGTCGACACTTAATAAATACCAGAAATACACAAATAAGAAAACTAAAATCTTAAGAAAGTTTCCAATAAAAACAAAAAAAATTACCTTATAGCAGCGTTTGCTGTTTTCCTCAAAACCTCTTAATCCGATTTTCGTTTTGTAAACTTGTTGAGGATCGCCCCTTGACAACATTCAGCAATATGTTCATGTACATATGTTCATATCCAATCTTTCTCTAAATATCGCATATCTTTATATCTTTTCTGCACCCAAATGTTCAGGAAAGTAGTCCAGATATGAACGGAAGAAGGAGAGGAATGGAGAGGAAGTCTACTTTTAAAATAATTTTACAGCCCAAAATCTTGATTTTTTCAACCTATCTTCAAGAATATACTTGTAGTTTGATTCTTATTTATTTTCGACAAGGTTGGTTAAAACAAGTTTAAATGCTTTCTATGTCTATTTCTCACTTTTTTTTTCATTTTTCGTTCAAAATTTGCATTCTTCGTAAGTTTTCTGATATCTTGACTGCATATTTGAGCAGACAAAAATGCATAAAGAGACACTGAGATGGAAGGGAAAATGTGTGGGTGATGGGGAAGTTTTTCTTTCAAAGATCTATTTTGATTTATAATTATAACAAGCAGTTTCTACAGAAACAGAATCTTTATAAGCCAAAAACACATCGACATTTTAGGAAAAACTAAAGAGAAGATTGAAAATGACAATTTTCGAATGTGTTTTGTTTTAATGTTGACACTTAATAAATACCAGAAATACACAAATAAGAAAACTAAAATCTTAAGAAAGTTTCCAATAAAAAAAAGTCCTTATAGCACCGTTTTCTGTTTTCCTCAAAACTTCTTTATACGACTTTCGTTTTGTAAACTTGTTGAGGATCGCCCCTTAACAACATTCAGCAATATGTTCATGTACATATGTTCATATCCAATCTTTCTCTATATATCGCATATCTTTATATATTTTCTGCAACCAAATGTTCAAAAAAGTAGTCCAGATATGAACGGAAGAAGGAGAGAAATGGAGAGGAAGTCTACTTTTAAAATAATTTTACAGCCGTAAATATTGATTTTTTGAACCTATCTTCAACAATATACTTGTAGTTTGATTCTTATTTATTTTCAATAAAGGCTGGTTAAAACAAGTTTAAAGGCTTTCTATGTCTATTTCTCACTTTTTTTTGTCATTTTTCGTTCAAAATTTGCATTCTTCGTAAGTTTTCTGATATCTTGACTGCATATTTGAGCAGACAAAAATGCATAAAGAGACACTGAGATGGAAAGGGAAATGTGTGGGTGATGGGGAAGTTTTTCTTTCAAAGATCTATTTTGATTTATAATTATAACAAGCAGTTCCTACATAAACAGAATCTTTATAAGCCAAAAACACATCGACATTTTAGGAAAAACTAAAGAGAAGATTGAAAATGACAAAATTCAAGTTTCGAATATGTTTTGTTTTAATGTTGACACTTAATAAATACCAGAAATACACAAATAAAAAAACTAAAATCTTAAGAAAGTTTCCAATAAAAACAACAAAAATGTCCTTATAGCACCGTTTTCTGTTTTCCTCAAAACTTCTTTATCCGATTTTTGTTTTGTAAACTTGTTGTGGATCGCCCCTTAACAACATTCAGAAATATGTTCATGTACATATGTTCATATCCAATCTTTCTCTAGATATCGCATATCTTTATATCCTTTCTGCACCCAAATGTTCAGGAAAGTAGTCCAGATGTGATCGGAAGAAGGAGATGAATGGAGAGGAAGTCTAGTTTTAAAATAATTTCACAGCCCAAAATATTGATTTTTTTCAACCTATCTTCAACAATATACTTGTAGTTTGATTCTTATTTATTTTCAAAAAGACTGGTTAAAACATGCTTTATACGTCGATTTCTCACTTTTTTTTCATTTTTCGTTCGAAATTTGCATTCTTCGTAAGTTTTCTGATATCTTATCTGCATTTTTGAGCAGACACAAATGCATAAAGAGACACTGAGATGGAAGGGGAAATGTATGGGCGATGGGGAAGTTTTTCTTTCAAAAATCTATTTTGATTTATAATTATAACAAGCAGTTTCTACAAAAACAGAATCTATATAAGCCAAAAACACATCGACATTTTAGGAAAAAATAAAGAGAAGATTGAAAATGACACAATTCAATTTTCGAATGTGCTTTGTTTTAATGTTGACACTTAGTAAATACCAGAAATACACAAATAAGAAAACTAAAATCTTAAGAAAGTTTCCAATAAAAACAACAAAAATGCCCTTATAGCACCGTTTTCTATTTTCCTCAAAACTTCTTTATCCGATTTTCGTTTTGTAAACTTGTTGAGGATCGCCCCTTAACAACATTCACCAATATGTTCATGTACAGTCATGCTCACATAAATCTAGTACAAGAAATTAGGTTACAAGAGCAATTTTATATGACAATGTCAATTTTTTGTACCAGATTTATGTGAGTATGACTGTACATATGTACATATCCAATCTTTCTCTAGATATCGCATATCTTTATATCCTTTCTGCACCCAAATCTTCAGGAAAGTAGTCCAGATGTGAACGGAAGAAGGAGAGGAATGGAGAGTAAGTCTACTTTGAAAATAAATTTACAGCCCAAAATTTTGATTTTTTTCAACCTATCTTCAACAATATACTTGTAGTTTGATTCTTATTTATTTTTAAAAAGGCTGGTTAAATAAGTTTAAATGCTTTATACGTCTATTTCTCACTTTTTTTCATTTTTCGTTCGAAATTTGCATTCTTCGTAAGTTTTCTGATATCGTGACTGCATATTTGAGCAGACAAAAATGCATAAAGAGACACTGTGATGGAAGGGAAATGTGTGGGTGATGGGAAAGTTTCTCTTTCAAAGATCTATTTTGATTTATAATTGTAACAAGCAGTTTCTACATAAACATAATCTTTATAAGCCAAAAACACATCGACATTTTAGGAAAAACTAAAGAGAAGATTGAAAATGACAAAATTCAATTTTCGAATGTGGTTTGTTTTAATGTTGACACTTAATAAATACCAGAAATACCAATACCAGGCTAGTGAACTAGTTTTAACTAGGTTTTACTAATTTTATTTTTGTAATTGTGCTAGTTTCTACTGGTTTGTTGACAAATGCTTTAGATTCTGATTTGTACTCTCTTTTTATGTGGCAACACACCTAAAACAATTATTTAATATACCATAAATATGAATGCATTGTACATAAAATAGTTTCAATGTAGTTTTCATTCTTCTTCTTCTTGCAGTGCATCTCCTATCGGAGGTTTGCTATCATTACTGCACTTTTCATTCTACTAAATATTAAAATTAGAAGTACAATTTGTGAAGAAACTACATACGTAAGTGTTTTTTGTCATTGTTTTTCCATCAGCACATGAAAAACTATATAAATCACTATTTTCATTAAAAAAATGCAACTATCTGTAATATTACGTAATAATCCTGTGTAATTAGAGCACTTGTTCTCAATGGATTTAAGTTATATCTGTAGAATTATATACATACAAAGATATAATTGCATTAAAAATAATCTACATTTCTTGATTTCTCCTGTGACATAAGCACGCTTTACAACTCACGAGTTTAATTACTATCACAAAACTAAATACTTTCATTGCCCCTTGTGGACTCGTCCCTTGGACAATGAAAATATTAAGCCGCCCCCGATAAGACCCAAAGGGCCGCACGCTTTGGCTTACTGGGGTTAAGCTGGATACAAAATTTAGAACACTCCAACGGAGTTTGCCTACGATTAATTGATTTAATCGAGCCTGTTACAGCCGCCATACATCTCATAATACCATTAATACGTAAAACATTAACACCAATGATCATACCAATCAATACTCTAGTTCAAACAAAGATAAAATCTATAGTTAATTATGTATTTAAACAAAGAAAATATCTATAGTTAATTAGGTATTTAAACAAAGAAAATATCTATAGTTAAACATTAACACTAACAATCATTAAGATCGTTTGAGCTTGTGAAAGGTGAAATATAATTAAAACACGAATTAACCCGCATTTTTCCACAAAAACATTTATTAATTTTAAATGTACATTTCCGTCGCGATGCGACCATTTTCAGTAAATATCAAATACATACTAACAATTACTACTAAAAATTATACCAATCAATGCTCTAATTCAAACAAAGATAATATCTATAGTTAATTAGGTTAATATCAACAGAATTAAGCTATCGAAAGTAATTGGGTATAAAAAGTTAGTCCAATCGATGCCCTAAATCAGAAGTAAAAAAAATAATATGAGTTTTTGGCAACAATGGTGACAGTAGTGGTTGCAATTGAAACTTTTTTTAAATATAGACACCTTTTTAGCAGAACATTGTGCGTAAATTTTCGTCTTCTTTATGGTTTGTCGTCATTTTTGTAATGTCGCTGTTATCTCAATCATTCCGTATATCAAGATAGTATACAGAAGTATATTCCGAGAGAATCAGAATCTGTTTCTTTTGATGAACTTTGGCTAATATCAGTTTTTGTAACATATTTGAAGATGGCTCCAGATATGCTCTGAAGTTCATCAAATTCAACCTGTTAGAAAATGGTATTTTGTTTTTCTCTGCTCACACCCAGTTTTCCTTTTAGATGTATGAGAATATAAAAATTATATTCTAAATATAATTTTTAAACAGCTAATTTCATTTTGTTACTATTTTGCTCTTACTCGTAGCTCTAGTCATAGCTTAATGTGGCAGCTTCTGCCGAAGTATAGTACATTTAAAATATAGTTTTACACCTAAACTTGCATTATTTCTAAAACATCCGTGCTTATTATTATATAGGTAAAAACTAATGTGGAAATGTGGAATATGTTACTTATGATGTTCTGCCAAAAAGGTGTCGATATGCTCTACATGGTGCCTACCTCGATGGTTTCGAGTTCGATCCCTAACGTAAAGCGTACTCTTTAGCTCTTACTCATAGCTCTACTCATAGCTCTTAATGTGGCAGCTCCTGCCGAAGTATAGTACAATTAAAATATAGTTTTACCCCTAAACTTTCATTATTTCTAAAACATAAGTGTAGCAGTTTATTATTATACAGGTAAAAACTAATGTGGAAATGTGGAATTTGTTACTTATGATGTTCTGCCAAAAGGGTGTCGATATGCTCTAGATCAGGTGTCTCCTAACTTTTAGGTAGAAGGGTCACATACAAATATTACAAGCTTTTAGCGGGCCAGGCCCCGAAAAGAAAATATTTGTGGATAAGTGTAGCAAAATAAGTTTTTAAAAAGTTGTCTTCTTGACATATAATTATAATTAAAAAATATGTGTGTGTGTTTGACTGATTAAAAATTGACTACGCCTCTGCATTCTTATCAAAAAAGTGCCTGGAGAACGCAGAAATTATTTATTTCTATTCTCATAAATAAGTGACCTACAGCCGTAAAACGAAAAGTAAAAACATGTTTTGCGAATAACTCGAAAACAAAGGACAATAGCCTATTTTTGTTTTCGCCATTAAGTTTTTCTCGAAAAAAGAGAACAAGGATGGGGGGTCCACTCTATCATACCTGTCATAGTTATCGAGATTCACTATTAAAACATCTAAATTTACCCACCCTGTACAATTAAGTAACTTTTTTATTCCAAAATATCTCAAATATGATGTTATCAGTTGAAGCTAAAATATGTGTCAGTTGAATTTCAAGAAATTTCACAAATTTGAACAATTTACAATATATGCAGTTATGTGTCGGATATCAATTGCTTCGTTGAAATAAATTGAAGATTTTGACAGTCGCAGATGCATCTATCAAAATTTGTTAATAGCTCCCTCCTGTTAGGATTTGTCCGATTTTAAATAAAAATTTAAAAAAATCGGAGAGTGGTTTGAAAATTTGGAAGATTTGTCAACTGGAATTGAATGATGTTTTTTAGAAATTTTCACAGCTAGTACAGTTGAAAATATTTGGACAGTTGCAGTAAAATATCAATAAATAATCATTTATTATTACACACTTATAATGTGGCCACATACATTATAACGAATATAAAATATGCCAAAAGGTTTTTAGGATTCACAATATTCAATGGCAAAGTATTAATGAAAAATTTTAAAATATGATTATTATTCGTGTAAATTGACAAATTTTCACAATTGGAAGTAATTATTTGTCAAATTTTGTTAGTAGCCTCAAAATTTGAAGATTTGAAGCACACTTCAGAATTTGGCAGATTTTGATAGTTGCAGTTATAAATTGTACAGATTTTCACATCTGATCCCAATAGATTGAGAGCGGCAAGAAAATATAACACTCTCCAATTGTTAGAGTAGTAAATATGACAAAATTTAACAGGTGAAGCTTAAAAATTAACAGATTTTGGCAGATTCATTTGAAAATTTGACAAATTTTAACAGTTTATGAAAATTTTAAATAATTACCGTTCAGAGAGTTCAGATTTCACAGTTCAGAGAGTTCAGAGTAGAGTTCAGATGGAAAATAGGTCAAATATCTACAGTTGTTGAAGTTGAAAATTTTACTGATTTTCACATTTGATGATAGAATGTGACACTAAGTTGCTATTTATGAATTCACAATATTGTAACTATATGTTTGACAAATTTTGATTGTTAGAGATTTGGAGTACACTACAGAAAATTTGGCAGATTTTGACAGTGGCAGTTAATATATAAAACCATTACCTAAACTTCAATTTCAGAAAAAGTAAAGTGAATTTCTGAAAAAGTAAAATCAATTTCAGAAAATGTAAAATAAATTTCAGAAAAAGGAACATCATATTCAGAAGAATCAACTTCGACTTCAGAGAAAGTCCATTCAGAATGGTTTTTGTTTCAAAAATTGTATCTTGAATAAGTTACCTAGTATTTACAACACAGTTAAGAATACTCACTACAATATTTGATGTACATTACTATTAATTTATATCGTACAGTGTCTTCCTAATTTCCGTTTTCCTTCTGCTTCAGTTTCTTGCATTATTCGCGCGCACGAGATTCATCGCTGGCTTTGTTATACCTTCTTTTGCATCCATTTTGACGATTTTCATTATCATTTTCTAATAGTTTGTGGTTATCGTAGTGATTTTACATTATTAAATACAAAACTATTCACATTATTGAAATACAAAACTATTCAACAGTTCATTCAGTTTTACTCACTCTAGCACTCTACTGTATAAACATTCTGAAATTTGAATTACTTCTGAAGTCAATGTTACTTTCTTCTGAATTTGATGTTCCTTGTTCTGAAATTGATTATTCACTCTGGCAGTCTGCTGTATAAACATTCTGAAATTTAAAATACTTCTGAAGTCGATGTTACTTTTTTCTGAATTTGATGATCCTTGTGTTGAAATTGATTTTACTTTATTCTGAAATTGACTTCACTTTTTCTGAAATGGAAGTTAAACATGTCTTGTATTCGACACATGTGCCCAGTTGCGTTGCTTAAAGGTCACAAGGTTACAACAGTTTAGATTAAATATTACAGTTTTTGAAAATAGCAGTTGAAACTTTTGACATCGGCAATAAAAGTTTGAACGAATTCTACCTCTGCAGCATAGTTTTTAAATAGTTGTGTAGATAAATTTACAGAATTCGTCAATTACAATTGAAAATTGAACAGATTTAATAACTTTACGGTGAAAATTGGGCATGATACGACTATGCTATTACAAATTACAGCTGTAAATAAAAATTTCATAGATTTTGATACAGATCGATGCAAATGAGAGATTTCGATTATTTCACTTTCAAAATGGTAGTTTTTGACACTCGTAAATGAAAATTTGAGAAATTTGGGTAGTTGCAATAGCAAATATATCAAATTTAATTTATTGAACTTGTAGATTTAATATAATTTTGTTAAAGGCAATCAGAAATGAACAGCTTCGGAAATTTGTATTTGGAAATTTGACATTTAATAGCCTAAATTTGTTTAATTTTGTTAATACGACCAATATAATTCGCTGCAAATGCATTTAATTTAATATCATAGTGACATAAATTAAAACTTTCAATTGAAGCATTTGATCTTTAAAAATAATTCCCACTATTAACTGCAAATATTAATTATTGAATTATAATTTGAGTATGAAAATAATTGGTGTAATTGTAATGACAAAAGGCAAATAAATTTGTGGTACCCAAATTTTCATTTTATTTGTATTTTTTATTGTCTCTGAAAACTGAGCCATCCTTAGGTTACAGTCGCATTTTGCAATATCATTCAAAAAATTCTACATCTACCTACCACCCTTCAGCTCCATATTGTGAATTTTATGCAGTTTCCTTATGTCATTAAAATCTGTGTTTTCTGTACCAATCACAAATGTTATTATTCACTTATGAAAACACAGTAACAATTTTTTTAATTAACTTAAAGAATAAAATATTGGCGGGCCGGATTGAAACCTCTCGAGGGCCGGATCTGGCCCGCGGGCCGTAGTTTGGGTACTCCTGCTCTACATGATGCCTACCTCGATGGTCTCGAGTTAATCCTTAATGTAAACCGGACTCTTTTATAGATCCGTTAATGTATGTATCAATAAAACTTTAGCGGCCGAATGGTATTATCACCATTGAAAATAAAAAATATTAAAATTGCAAAAACTGCAAGCTCTATAATGATGATCAAAATCCTTGTTCAAAATCGTCGTCAAAGCTTTCTGTCGTCTCTCTGCTCAAGAGCTCAAATAAAAGAACGATACCGCTTTGTGGCAAAGTTCTAATGCTTTTCTATTACTTGCAAGAGACCAGCCCTTATTATTTGGTGTCTTTTTATTAAAACCATGGTGCTCGAACAGGAACAGGCTTTACGCCATTGAAGCTCCATTCTAGAATATCTCACCGCTCCAGTTTTATTTGCGGATTGCACGAATGAGAGCTGCAAACGGTGGAATTTAACGAGCTGCGAATACATCCAATGAATTCTCATACGGTTATTGTGCATAAGCGTACAATGCGGCTGTTTTCCGAGTTGTATCTCATTATTCTGGGAAATTAATTTAAAGCGGGGACAATTTTCACCTGTCAGATTTAGGCGGTGGGAAATAGCATGAATGTGTGAAGACGTCAAACGATTGTTAGCGCCTCTGGTCGACTCTGAATTTGATAAATTACACGGTCTAGACGCCAAGACCAATTATCATATCAGTACGAAATGGCTGGAGTTTAAAATAGATTTAGTCTTCACACTGAGCAACAGCAGAGTATCGTTTTGACCATTGCATAATGATTTCCCATTTTAGAATGGTCCAATGGTCTCAACATAGAAACAATAATAAATAGAATTAGAAAAACTTCATTACTTTGCAGGATGTAAGTAAGGCTAGAACAATCCATTTACTTCTTCACGTCCAATGGTCTTGGCACAATTCGTTTCTAGGGGAGTTCACGAAATCTGGTAAAAAAGCTGGAGAGCATTGCTGCATCCAGCAACGATCGACCTGATCCACCTATTTTCCATGGATCGAGTTGCAAGTTTCCTTTATAGGGCCGTAATGCATTTTACATCGACTTTAAATTACGCCGGATCAGGTGGCTCCATCATAGAGCAATTGATACGTTTAATTTCCGTGGATCGGAACACGTGTACGCCATTCACCAGAAGTCTATTGATCCCAGCGATGGCACTGTTTGCGTCTTGCAGCTCGTTACAAGCCATCAACACACACGGGATACGTGTGGCGATACACTGTTTGTGTGTGAGTATGGCGAGTATGGTGAGTATGACATCAGACAGCTGCAATAGTTGCAACTCACTGCTCTACCCCGCAGTCTAACGGCGACTTCTTGCTGGGAATAAAGCGCCCCGCTGGCCGCATAATGGCCCTTTGTGTGTCACTTTTGGCCCCCATACAATAAAATATCTTTTAATTATTTCAGTTGGACCGTCCCGACGACGGCAAATCACATTATAAAGGAGTGCGCGCATTGACGGGGCGACGGCTGAATGACTTGGAAAATGTCGCTTGCATCGTGCTTTTTTCCTTCTTCCGTATCGCTCCTCCGACCCCTCGAATGTGATTCACGAAGACCGATTGCGATTGATTAATGGCGGTTTTATTAAATCCCTGTTAAATTGCGCGTGTCTGGGTTTAATCGAAACGAAAACAAGCCGCATGCTTACTTCATTGACTTGTTTACACTGCGAGCGTACGATATCGTGGCCAATTTACCACGAGGATGACGAAGTACTCAGGGTTGCGAAATCGATTTGCTAAACGAAAACTTGCAAATCATACATTCATAAAAGGTTGAGATTTTGCGAGGCCAGTGTGCTTTGCTGATTCACACCCGTATGTGCATACCTATATCGTCATATTACTGCAATAAGTCACTAATTAACATTACAATACAATTGAGATAATTAAACACAAAGACAAATTTGTATTCTGTTCCATTTTTATTTTTAACTAAGAAGGCTGTGGTTTCATTTTATTAAGTTTTACCATGCACACCAACAAAAATGATCTGACAGTGAAAAAAAATTAAATGTCAGATTTCTGACGTTGCCAACGTACATAGAAAGGTAAAGGAAGTTACTAGAACATACAAAAGAAAAGAAGTGAGCAAACTCATTGACAACGATGGCAACATACTAATAGACAAAAACGCAGTAAAGAACACATGGAAGACATATATCGAACAACTATTCCAAACGAATGACCAGAAATTCATCACATACATCCAGAAACAGGCCCAGGCATTCTGAAAGACGAAGTACGAAATGCCATAAAACAAGTTAAAGACGGTAAAAGTTCAGGACCAGATGGATTCCTCGCTGAATTTTTGAAAATACTAGACGACGAAGGAATAAAATGGCTAACCAACATCCTTAATAATATCTAGAACACAGGTGTAATACCACAACAGTGGTTGCAATCAGAATTCGTAACACTTCCAAAAAAGACATCGGCAAAAAGAGGAGATGAATATAGAACAATAAGCCTAATGAGCCACCTATTGAAAGTGTTTCTAAAAATTATACATAAAAGAATATACAATAACGTGGAAGGACAACTGGGCCCGATACAATTTCGATTTAGAGACGGAGTCGGGACAAGGGAAGCTCTCTTTAGTGTGCAAGTATTAGTACAGAGATGCAGAGACATGAATTGTGATGAATACGCGTGTTTTGTTGATTACAAAAAATTGATTTTGGCAAACTACAATACTGGAGTTATATATTATATAAATTTGTGCTATACTCACAAGTATAAAATTACCAAAAAACTTTTGAATTGAAATTACAAACTTTTCATGGAACTGTAAAAATTTGATCATCCGTAATTAATACGCCAGAATGACATCGAAATTTGTAATTGGAATGAAAATTACAAGCCTTTCTCAAAAATGTTAAAATTCATAAGAAAAATACCTACAAACCTCCCGGGAAATTTTTAATTTTCGTGTATATCACAGTATTTTTCTATGAAAATTTCAAAACTTTGCGAAATATTTATGGGAACATTAAAATATATATTTGTTATGGTAATTATTAAAATTGAACGACAATTACAAAATTTTCATTGCAATTCAAAAATCGGCATGAAGATCGAAAACTTTTCACACAGATTTAAAATCTGAATGGAAATTACAAATTCATCATTGAATATCGACTATTACATGGAAATTCAAGAACGAGAACGATAAATATTGTTTTTCATGTTCTTCGTGGAAAAGAACGTCTTTTCTATTACTTAATAAACATTTTGGCAAACTACAAAACTGGAGTTATATATTACAAACATTTTATGGAATCCAAACATGAACTCACAAGTATAGCATTATCAAAAAATATTTGAATGGAAATTACAAACTTTTTATGGAACTGTAACAATTTGATCATCCGCAATTAACCCGCCAGAATAACATCGAAATTCGTAATTGGAATAAAATTTACAAGCCTTTTTAAAAACGTAAAAAATCATAAGAAAATTACCTACAAACTTCCCAGGATTTTTTTTTATTTTCGTACATATTACAGTATTTTTTCTATGAAAATTGCAAAACTTTTCTTTAAAAAATATATTTATGGGAACACTAAAATATATATTTGTTATGGTAATTATTAAAATTGGACGACAATTATAACATTTTCATTGCAATTCTAAAATCGGATTGATGATCGAAAACTTTTCATAGAGATTTAAAATCTGCATGGAAATTACAAATTCATCATTGAATATCAACTATTACATGGAAATTCAAGAACGAGAAGGAAAAATATTGTTGTTCGTGTTCTTCATGGAAAATAACGTCTTTTCTATTACATAACAAACATTTTGGAAAACTACAAAACTGGAGTTATATGTTATAATTTTTTTATAGAATCCAAACATTGGACCCACAAGTATAGCATTACCAAAAAACTTTTGATTGGAAATTACAAAATTTTTATGGAACTGTAAAAATTTGATCATCCGTAATTAATACGCCAGAATGACATCGAAATTTGTAATTGGAATGAAAATTGCAAGCCTTTCTCAAAAATGTTAAAATTCATAAGAAAAATACCTACAAACTTCCCGAGAAATTTTTAATTTTCGTGTATATCACAGTATTTTTCTACGAAATTTTCAAAACTTTTCTTAAAAAAAAGCGACATATTTATGGGAACACTAAAATATATATTTTTTATGGTAATTATTAAAATTGAACGACAATTACAAAATTTTCATTGCAATGAAGATTGAAGAATGAAGATCGAAAACTTTTCATACAGATTTAAAATCTGAATGGAAATTACAAATTCATCATTGAATATCGACTATTGTATGGAAATTCAAGAAGGAGATCGAAAAATATTGTTTTTCGTGTTCTTCGTGGAAAAGAACGTCTTTTCTATATAGACAAAAGTGAAGATATATGCTACTTTTCAAGTTACCAATATATTTCGTTATTCAAACACATTTCTTCATAGAAAGACAATTTTTAAATAGGGTCTTAACTTTTACATTATTACATTTTACTTTAATTTCACATTTTTTACCCATTTCATTTGGTTGATGTTGATCAATTTTGCAAAATGAAAATTGTTTGTTTACACGTAGCGATGTTTTGTAACCATGCTAACAACACAAAATCGTAAATTGTAAGAAAACTTGGGTTTTCCAGGCCGTGTAAATTTAATTTCCTCTCTCGCTGTGCTTGCTCTTGAATTAAACATTTACACTGCCTGGAAGAAGAGAACTTTTCTTCACTTATTAAGCAATCTACTATTTTTCAAGGAAATTCAAAATTCTTATTGAACTTACTTTTATGAAAACTATAAACATTGTATGATTCTTATTAAAAGCAGTAATGACAATATTATTTTTTTTAGTAGTAGTAACAATATTTAATGGCTATGGACCTGCGGTCTTTCCACCAATTTTTTTATTTTAATGGAAATTGCTAAACGTTTACAATAATAATAAAGAATATTTATTAGCAGAAAATCTACATAATATACAAAAGGTTTATATATACATGACAAAAAAACAACACAAATAACAATGCAATAGCAAAGACACAAATAGTAAATACAGTTTTCATATTACAATATTTTACCAATTTCTATTTACAGATCAATTTGATCAAAGTATTCCGTCACCTGAGCTTTATACTGATGAATATTGGTCTCATATTTTAATTTTGTGGAAGTTCTAAGCTAAATTGGAAAATTACATCTTTTTCATGGCTGTTTAAATACTGATATGGAAATTATAAAACTGATGAATTTCTTAAATTTGAGTGAATATTAGGTACAATATTTCTATAAGAAATAAAAAAATTAAAAGGCAATTAGGAAATTATATTGGATGCTCTAAAACTGATGCTGACGCTTTATACTGATGAATATTGGTCTCATTTTTGAATTTTGTGGAAGTTCTAAACTAAATTGGAAAATTACATATTTTTCATGGCAGTTTAAATACTGATATGGAAATTATAAACCTGATGAATTTCTTAAATTAGAGTGAATATTAGGTACAACACTTTATTAAAATAAATGGTGATACCTACAAAGTAAAAAATTGCATTACTTATTTATACATAATGTATCACGAAGTAAAACCCTCCAGTGTTAATACAAAAAATTAAGATTTCCCTTTTATTGCTTGGAAATTAATATTAGAATAAGAATTGCAACATTTTAAACAAAAATTTGTTGTACTAATACAAAAATAAAAGTTATGTGATTGTACTAACACAAAAATGAATTGTCACGTTATATTACTAGTATAAATACGACATGCAAAAGTATATACTGACAGTGCCCTGTTTTTAAATTGGTTTTTGCGATAATGTCCATATTTTAATACGCTTGAAGAAAGATGTTTCAACTACGAGAACTACAATATTCAAATATGTGTTTAATAATACTCCTACAATATTAATGTCAGTAGTTGTATATTAATATTTGACTGAAGAAGGATTTTAATTGAGAGTCTGAGTGTAATAAACGGGTTGTTTGTAGGAGTTTTTTAAACACTGGTTTTTACTTTTACTGTTTAATTATTTATTTGTGGACACAATTAACTGTCCAGAAATGAAGAACCGAATAACACGAATTACACAAGCTTGGTGGATTATGAACTGTGGCGTTTTTGTCTATGTACTCTGACGTGTTTTATTATGTACTGTGTCGTGGTTCCTTAGTAACTGATTTTCTCCACATCGGTTACAAGTTTCGAACCCTCGGTTGTAACTCACTGGAGTAGGGCCAGAACGAACTTTGAACGCATTCAAGAACAAAGAATATTCAAGGTTCGCTCTGATATTGAAATATCTCTGTCTATCTAAATTACATATTTTGCATCAACTTAAAGTGTAAATAACATCAATACACAAAAGCTAGACTGAGCGTCGCGCCGTGATAACTTTGAACGGAAGTTAATCTAAGAAATTCGGAGATAATATGAAGAGACTGCATATTGTAATTTAAGAATAGAGAGACATATTTATACGTTTAGTTAATAATAATGGGAACATTACATCCTCCTCTCCTTATTGAAAAAAAAATAATTATTTATATAGATTATGTAGATATATACACACAATCACAATACCTAAATATAACATAATATAAAATATCTGAAAAAGAAGGACAATACAAAATAATATAAACATAAAGGATAACGAGGAATGATAATAATTTTTTTTTTATACATAACATAATTTAAAATATCTGAAAAAGAAGGACAATTCAAAATAATATAAAAGATAAAGAATACGTAGAAAGGGTATGTAAGGTAAAGACAAAATTAGTTATTTGAAAACAATCGAAAAATCTTACTATTAATAGGAACCATTATTTGTTTAAAATTAGTCGTTACGGTATCTGGCAACAAGTCTTTGACTACGTCTAACTTCGACTGGAGCCTCTATTTCATTTAGAGTTATGTCCACATTTGGATCTATATTAGCGTCACCGATTCGATTCATAGGCATTGCAGGTTGGTGTGGTCTGTGAACAACATGTTGGATACGGTTTCGCCAACCAATAATTATTTTGTAAACTTTAAATAATATGTACATTAATATTATAATTGAAATGAGATATGTCAAATAGGAAGGAGAGACATTTAACAATTGAGAGTTGTTTGAGATATTTTTTGATATTTGTACTATATCATCCAATTTATGACTAGCAGTAATTAGATTTCTCGAATCAACATGAGTTGTCGGAATCGGAACAAGATGACTAATATTTAATTTTTTTATTTTATCGCAACAACCATCATTTAGAATGTTGTAAGGGGGTATTACAAAAGTCAACATACTTTCAAAATTATTATTAGAGGAAGTTATTGTATTAGTACCCGTATATACTTTACAGTTTGGAAGTAAGGTTAAAACACCTGAATTCATAATATGTATGTCGATGCTAGTAGAATTTTTGCATGAGAGCGTAACAGATTTTGCTTTTGGGGCTAAATAAAGCCAAGAATTTGTGGATTCTAATTTCTGCCAATATTCTGACATGAGCTTAACTATTCTTGTGTCACAACTTTCTGAGATGTTTGAGTGCAATATCATATAAGATTCGCAATTTGCTTGTAACACATTTGATCTAAGAGGTTGATGTAGGTAACATATATATTTGTCGGGTATTTTGTGACAATGACTTAAATCGTTGAAACTACTATAGGTTAATTTATCTAAAGATATTGCAATGTAGTTTGAAGTTGGCTGAATGAAAATAAAAGATGAATCATCATAAGAAGTTGGAAGTGGTGTTATTTTATAAAATTTATATGTAATTTGGGAGATTAGTGGATTTGAAATAATGAAAATAAGCTAGTTGTCACTGTAGTAGACTACGAGGGAAGCTACCTGTAATAAGTGAACTGAGTTCTCGACAGTCAAAGGGAGAGCATATGAAGTTGAAATGGGCAAAAGTTGTAAAGTGGAAGTAAGTTCTTTGATATATTGTTCAGGACTTAAAATAAAAGGATGAAGAATATCAGATTTTGCAAACAATATAGCGTTTATAAGAGTAGAGTATTGCTGGCTTAATTCATCAGTCATTAAAATTAGTTTTTAGTAAAATTCGAATTATTCCGTAATAAAAAAGGCTTCAAATAATGATACAGGATTGGAATACACATCGCCTGATTGATGCACTTCAAAGTTGGCACATATATTATTAGAGTACTTGATAGAATTAGTATTTACAATTTCGTCATTATTAAAATGTGTTTCGTCTAATAGTGTTCGATTATTTTTTTCGGAAATATTAGCTACTTTAGGTTTGAATTTAGTATTTTGATATCCTTGAAAAGATTGAATTTTTTTATTTTTACATGTTATCTCATCAGGAATTGTGTTTTCTAATTGTGAATTTGTATCTTTGTATTGTTCCGAATTTTGAGGCAATTTATCACTATTATTGAAAGTATCAGCTTTAGTATTGACTTTAATTGGAGCCATATCCGTTTCTAGTTTAGAATAATTATCGGTAATTGTTTTTAGAATTTCTTGCTGTTGATTAAATTTTTGATTGAAGTTATTATATTGTTCGCTTAAATTGACTTGAATTTCATGATATATACGTGATACAATTTCGTTTGTTAAAAGTTTTTGTTCTGATTTAAATTGTTGGAACTGATTTTGAAAATTTATTTGGTTTTGATTAATTTCGGATCTTAAGTTTTTAATTTCATTATACATCGCTTCAATTTTACATTCTAAATTATTGACTCTTGTAGCATTATCACCGATATTAGTAGTATTATTACGATAATGCTTAGATTTTATAGTTCTAACCTGGCGAACGTTTGCAATTCCTGAATGAATCATTGACATATTTTGGTTGTTACGTGAATTTTGGTTTCTCGTGTTGGATTGGTGCGCTTGATTTGAAATATTGGGATTACGTGAGTTTTGGAAATTAATATTTCGATCGTTTTGATAAGAGCTGCTTGAATTTGTATTTTGTACATTTTGATTTTGATAATTATTACGGCTGGATGTTGTTTGGAAATTATAATTTGGAACATTTCTATTTGAAAACTTTTGATTAGATGTATTTGGATAATTTTGATTACATTGATTTTGTCGAAAATTTAGATTTCGCCTTTTACGGCATTCGTTTATAGAATGTCCCATGTTTTTGCAGTAATTGCATTTAATTTGTTGATTGCTTTGATCACTATATTGGACATTATGAATTTCGCGGGGTGGTTGATTAGACGTATTATTAAGTGAATTGAATCTACAATTGGATGTGAAATGAGAATTTTTGTTGCAAATGTGACAAAACTTTGATGTACTAGGGAGGTCATTAGTCGGTTTAGTCATTTGTTCTTCATTAATTGCAAGTGTTATGGCTTCTTTGAGTGTTTCAGGCCTCATTGCTCTCACAATTAGATTTATTTGGCCTTTTAAGCCACTGGTGAATACACTAAGGACTTGTGCATTGACCATTTCAATTTGTGCTTCTTTTGCCTCTTGTGTTACATTTCTGGGTAAGGTTAAAATTAAATTTTGACGACATTTTTCTACGCGTGTGCCGAAATCGGAAACTGTTTCGGTTAGTTTTTGAGTACACAAATTTAATTCTGCTAAGACAGCACTGTAAGTCATTTTAATTGAAAAATTTTCACGTAAAAATCGTTTTAGAACATCCCAAGTGTCAATGCGTCTACTTCTTGTACTACGACCTGCTTCGCCTAGAATTTTATTTTTTATAGCAATTAATAATTGCGGTTTCTGCTCGTCCGGGACTAAATTAATTGCATCATTACATTGGTTTATAAAATCTTCCAAATTATTATGATTAGATGATTTTGAATTATCAAATTTAGTGTCAGTTAAAATGTTAAATTCAAAATTTAACATAGTCAAGTCAACTGCCATTTTGTAACGTAAATAAAAACGAGTGTTCAATTTATAATGGAAGTTAAATAAAAATGTTGGTTCCTTTAGTAAGAAAATTCGACTTACATAAAAAATATTATGAGGTTCATCTTGTCCATCCGGTGATTCTTCAGAGATGAAAATGACCTCCTCTGCGGTGGAACGGGAAGCTGCACGTCTTGTCCTCGTCTGTGGTAGATCGGGAAACTGCACGTCTTGTCCTCGTCTGTGGTAGATCGGGAAACTGCACGTCTTGTCCTCGTCTGTGGTAGATCGGGAAACTGCACGTCTTGTCCTCGTCTTGGTAGATCGGGAAACTGCACGTCTTGTCCTCGTCTGTGGTAGATCGGGAAACTGCACGTCTTGTTCTCGTCTTGGCGGTTTTTTTTTTTTTACACTCCTGGTAGATATTTACACAAATACATCGCTCACGTTTTCTGCATTTAATTAAGGACAGCCTTAAAAACCAGGGAATAATTCCTTTCCGTTTATTTCTTTTCTTTTGTGAACCGATTTATTTTCCACGGCAATTATCACAAATCCTACCGGCTGCGCCAATTTTGTAATAAACGGGTTGTTTGTAGGAGTTTTTTAAACACTGGTTTTTACTTTTACTGTTTATTTATTTATTTGTGGACACAATTAACTGTCCAGAAATGAAGAACCGAATAACACGAATTACACAAGCTTGGTGGATTATGAACTGTGGCGTTTTTGTCTATGTACTCTGACGTGTTTTATTATGTACTGTGTCGTGGTTCCTTAGTAACTGATTTTCTCCACATCGGTTACAAGTTTCGAACCCTCGGTTGTAACTCACTGGAGTAGGGCCAGAACGAACTTTGAACGCATTCAAGAACAAAGAATATTCAAGGTTCGCTCTGATATTGAAATATCTCTGTCTATCTAAATTACATATTTTGCATCAACTTAAAGTGTAAATAACATCAATACACAAAAGCTAGACTGAGCGTCGCGCGGTGATAACTTTGAACGGAAGTTAATCTAAGAAATTCGGAGATAATATGAAGAGACTGCATATTGTAATTTAAGAATAGAGAGACATATTTATACGTTTAGTTAATAATAATGGGAACATTACATGAGGAGTCGTTTTTTTTTCAATTCCAGGTCATTAAACTCCTCATGAGCTTTTCATGAATGGAAGCAGTATTCATGACGGCTTATCCCATGTTAAGAAATTAATTCTCAAATCCACTTGGAAGCATTTCTATCGACAGATAATCGGCCGACCGCACCAACAACCGACATACCATACGCCCATTTATACACCCATTGGGGTATTATCATTAGTCTTGCTTGCCACGATGACGTCATAAATGTTTAAGCTCATCATCAATACCAAATTCATATGGGCAAATTGCGATAACACATAACTCAGGATAATCCAGAAACTTGAACGTACCCTCATTAATTTCGATTATTTTGCTGCAGATCTTTTTGGCAAACACATCCCACGTCCATACCCTAAAACAGATACGGATCCCAACAGTCTGCACGAGAATGAAAACACCCGCCCACACATTCCCATCCGAGCATCCACAGTTGCAGGCTATTCGAGGAACGAATTATAATTTAGATTGCAGTTGAGATCGAGTGTTTCAATTGTAGCATCCTTGCTGCTTCTGAGAAGCACGGATTTATCCCATTCCGTCACCGCACAGGTATTCTACGGGCCGATGCACCAACTTGTAATGCTAAAACGATAATGATGTCTCATATTTCCCGTAGCAATGATAATGCGTGGGATAAGATGGACCATAATTCGTTATTGTAATGATATAATGGCACCCAAATCAGGCATGGCTTTCAATTTGCGTTTAAAGATGTGTCGATTTTATACGGTACTAATGGAGGCCTATCAAATTGGATATCTTGAAGAGTGTCGTTTACTTGATACACGTAATGGTTTTATGGTGCCGATAAAAAGCTTTTATTTGAGCAGCTGATGCGTATGTTACATGTGTGTGCAGATGTTTGGATGGTTGTATTTTATTTTATGTATCATTTGTGGGAAGGCAGTTTGTTAATTTCATTTTCGGTTCTGATTCGTATTTTAATATAATTCACATAAATGGTAATTAATTAATTTATATGAATTATACATCGATTACAAATAAAATACAGAAAACCTTTTTCACACAGGCAACTAAATATGTATTTCAGTCCATCGTTAGTAGTAATACATAAAAATGTTTGTAAAATTAACACGTTTTTTTTATTTATCGTTTAATTTTATTCATACCGTTAAGATAAATATAAAATAAGGATATTTAACTATGTACTGCTAAATTCGCAAAATTATTAGTTGTGGTAATAAGTTAAAAACAATATGAATTTGAATACCTAATTATTCATGTGCGTGATAATTATTCATTGGTTTCATATCTTCTGCGAGATGAAAATTTAGTCAGATGGAATTGGTTCGAGCTGGTATTGCGGTCAGGTCCGCTCTTACATTCGTATTCAGCGTAATCCGCAAAAATGCAGGCATCCAGATTAAATGTCATCCATAAAAACCAGTTACGTAAAGATTCAGGTATTCGATAGGGATAGGGGAAATAAAGGCCATGAAATGCCGAAGGTGTGGAATCAGGCTTTGTGCTCCCGACAGTGACAGATCTCGAAATTAATATCCGTCCCGTGTACGAACTATTAATAAAATAATAATAATTAAAAAGTGTCTAGCAATCAATTACTCCGCGTGTCTTTAGCACGTACGGACATTAATCAGTGTCACGGTGGTAATTGGCCTCGGGCATTTTTGCAACCCGGCCGTTTTTTTACCAGTGCGGTTTTCAAACGAAATGCAGAACCATATGCATAGGCAATTTTCGATTAGATTTTTTGCTACTGCACCAAATCTAATAGGCCCCCGTGGCCTGAGGGTTATACATTAAGTGCAATTTTAACAACAAGACTAGCTTGTAATTGCTAATACGAGCTTAATTACCGATATACCATTTTCCTGAAAAAACATTAAACTTTGTTCGTGCCATAATTACGATTCGTTAACTTGCCGAACATTGATTCACCAGAAGATCACACAGTCAGAAGCTGATAAATTTGGATTTTATCGTGCCCTGCACTGTTAAGTACAATATGTAATGGTGTAAAGTTGATGTATTCGTTGAATTACAGAAAATGTTAAGCACGTGTTGAAATTTACATCCCACACGTGGCATCACGTACCCTTTAACCATTCAATGTGATATAAAACAAATGTCAGGTGAAACTGTTCAGCCCATGATATTTTCATCCCACACTTTAAAAGAACGTTAATTTTGTTTTCTTTGTTTTCTTTTTATAAGTTCGTTAAATTATAGAACACTAACTCAACTAGATTTAATCGTTCCTTGATGTTATAAGATAATATACACGCGTCGATTAACTATTTTTTTTCGCGCATATTTGCGAGCTCATAAAATTGCATAATGTTTCCAGTATGTCGTCGGCTTACAAGTGAAATACACTAAGTCAATTTTTGGCGGTTTTTAGTTAAGTTATATTTTGATGGTTTACTAAATTGTAACAAATGCCAAGCTCGTAGGGGTATAGTAAAGGGTCCTGTAGACGAACTTCCAAATTCTTAACTAATTAAATGATGATAAATTTAAATAAAGTAGGAAAGGTAACAGCAGAATATAAAACTTTAATTGCAGTTTATCACATTTTATAGATTTTGACTTAAGTGATTTCACTGGTAAGCCGACGATATGCTACTGTTATACTATACTACATTACGAGAGTTGTAAGAAGCATATTACGCACGAAGAGAAATTTAACTACCCAGTAGCACAGTGGCGAGGTGCGTAATTGCATTACAACTCAAGTAATGTACGCTATTTTTCCTACTCCCAGTCGTAATTATGAAAAAAATTGCCCAAATTAATACATTTTTGTTCTGTCAGATACTCATGGCAATATTTGATGTTGACTGTTTGATATGACTGTTTTGACAATTTTAAAACTAATTGTCACAATGTTGCCGATGCTCATACAAATAATTCGCCCCTAACTGTTACGTAATATAGCAAATGAATCAAAATAGCTAGCAAAATAGCAAAAAATATGTAAAATATTCCAATTTATACCAAATATTCCTAATTAACAGTGAAAATTATGTCAAATACTCTAAAATGAATCTGAAATAATCCAAACTGAATGTTTAATTGTCCAAATTAAAATTTTGAATAGAAAAAAACAATGTTACCGATGCTCATACAAATAATTCCCCTCTAACTGTTACGTAATATAGCAAATGAATAATAGAGCTAGCAAAATAGCAACAAATATGTCAAATATTCCAAATTATATCTAAAATAATCCAAATTATATCAAATATTCCTAATTAGCAGTGAAAATTATGTCAAATACTTCAAAATGTATCTCAAATAATCCAAACTGAATGTTTAATGGTCCAAATTAAAATTTTAAATAGAAAAAACCAATGTTGCCAATGCTCATACAAATAATTCCCCTCTAACTGTTACGTAATATAGCAAATGAGTCAAAATAGGTAGCAAAATATCAAAAAATATGTAAAATATTCCAAATTATATCTAATATTCCTAATTAACAGTGAAAATTATGTCAAATACTCTAAAATGAATCTGAAATAATCCAAACTGAATGTTTAATGGTCCAAATTAAAATTTTGAATAGTAAACCAATGTTGAAAATGCTCATACACATAATTCCCCCCTAACTGTTACGTAATATAGCAAATAAATAAAAAAGCTAGCAAAATAGCAAAAAATATGTCAAATATTCCAAATTATATCTGAAATAATCCAAATTATATCAAATATTCCTAATTAACAGTGAAACTTATGTCAAATACTTCAAAACGTATCTCAAATAATCCAAACTGAATGTTTAATGGTCCAAATTAAAATTTTGAATAGAAAAAACCAAGGTTACCAATGCTCATACAAATAATTTCCCCTCTAACTGTTACGTAATATAGCAAATTAATCAAAATAGCTAGCAAAATTGCAAAAAATATGGAAAATATTCCAATTTATATCTGAAATAATCCAAATCATATCAAATAATCCTAATTAACACTGAAACTTATGTCAAATACTTTTAAATGAATCTCAAGTAATCCAAACTGAATGTTTAATGGTCCAAATTAAAATTTTGAATAGAAAAAACCAAGGTTACCAATGCTTATACAAATAATTCCCCCCTAACTGTTACGTAATATAGCAAATGAATAAAAAACCAGCAAAATAGCAAAAAATATGTCAAATATTCCAAATTATATCTGAAATAATTCAAATTATATCAAATATTCCTAATTAACAGTGAAAATTATGTCAAATACTTCAAAATGTATCTCAAATAATCTAAACTGAATGTATAAAGGTCTAAATTAAAATTTTGAATAGGAAAAACCATGTACAATGCTATACGGCAATTGTTCAATATTCCAAGTTAAAATTCAAAATGTTAAAATTATGTCATATATCGTAGAGCATTATGTCAGAGCATTATGTCAAATGGTCGAAATTAAATGTCAAATTATCAAAATAATGTTAAATAATTTTAAATTATGTGATATAGTCTATATTAAATTGCACATAGCAAATGTTGGTCATAAAATTCTGAGTTGAAAATCTTGATACCATAATCTCTTTCTGAGTCTGCACGCAGTTGTCAAAGTTTTAATATCAAGTTGTTAATTAAGCGTCATTATGCGTATTATTATTTTTTTCTTCCAACATTATGGTATTAAGATATTTGACTCAGAATTTGTTGACCCTCATCGCCACGTGTAGTTCTTTTGCCAATTTATACAACCCTGTATAATAACTTATTTAGGACTGGTATTTTCAAAAGTTGGGGATATAAAATCTACCGTATACATACGTACTATTAAAAACATCGGCGACAACAAGCAAATTATGAAAATTGCCAACTTTATAAACAGCTCGTACGCACTTACCCATCTTAACTACCCGTATATTAACTAAAGTAAATTTACTTTATTAGACTGATACAAGTGGCAATTATTTAAATCATCTTTAACGTAGCGTTTCCGCTGCCCACTATAATTTACCGAGTTTCGCGTCCAAAGAGGAAAACAAGAAAGCCACAGAAACACGAACGATTAGCGGATACGATGCTATGCCATTAAGAAACGGATCCGGTAGGTGTTAGCAGCGCGTATACACACACATCCAGCCAGTTAGCTGGTAATCCTTGAACCTCCAGAGTGCACTCTTAATTAATATACGAGCGTTCGATCTGTGATGCACGTATTTTATGATAACACCCGCGGCCAAAGCACAAAAATCCTAATGTGTTTACAGCGCTCGATTTATTTGTTTGTGATGTTAATGGCGTCTGGGTGTAAGGTGGGGCATGCAAATCGTCCGACTTGAATAATGAGCGACGAGATAATGAAAAGAGTTTTTTTTAGTCACTTCGTAGCGCTGGAGAGGCATTCAATTAAAAATTACATTCACATGTTAATAATTCTGATGATTAATGCTGTGTCAGGAGTTGTATCGTGTATGCGCTGATAAAATTTGTACACGGTGTACACGGTGTTGTTATATCATGCAGATGTTATGTAAAATATCATTACTAATTATAAAGCAAATCAACAAGTAGATGTGTGTGTTAAATCTAGTTCAGTTCAATTAAGATTTCATGGATTTACACGAAAATTCTAGGATTGTACATAATTTTGGTTTAATTAATTTTCATCCTCGTCGTTTGTTTGCTTTAGTTGTTTATTGATGGCAAATTAAACCCACGCAGTTATGCAGACAGGAACAACACACAACTATGAAAACAGATACATTATAAAATACTGCTTTTAAAACTTCAGATTTGATGACAAATCATTTATACTAATACTATTGTTAGTACATTTGTAATGGTTCGCACCCAGGTATTATACAATTTTTTATAATTTGTAATACTTATTTGGTTCGTGATAGTATTGTTTGGTAATAGTATTTTACGTTTTTTAAAATCATTATTGTGACAAGTTAATTGGGTTTGCTTAATGGGTAATGTGTTTGTTAGTAATTTTTATTAGTAAGTGAAACACAGATATATGGATTCAGTGAGAATTATTCATTTTTAAAGATTATGCAAGCGACAGGAAAAGAAAATACAGTTTTATCATTCAAAGCAAATAATGAAAGCCAAGAGCAATATAACGCATACTAGAATATACATACAAAATGATCTAACGTTGGAAGAATGAAAAGAGCAAGGAGAAATTAGAAAAAGCGAAGGAATAAGAAGACACAGGAAATGAAGTAAGAATGGGCTACAGAAAAAAACAAATTAATGGAACAGAAAGTAGTTATACAACAACAGTTCCAACTCAACCCCAGCAGCCATTTCGACTAATTTAATTGACGCTTTTAATTCGCGATTTCCGCAATCAACTCATTGTTACTGCTCGCGGCAATTGATTCAATTCGCGAATTAAAAGCGTCAATAAAATTAATCAAAATCTCTGCTAGGGATGAGTTGGATCTGTTGTTGTATAACTAGTACAGAATACAGATGGAACAAAGGGAGAAAAGGAATTGAAGTAGTAGAAGGTGCAAAAACGGGTCCAAAAAACTAAACCAAAAACCAAGACAGAAGATAAAGAGCGGCAACATAAAGGACATGAATATGGAAAACGAAAATAGATAATATAGAAAAGAACACGACGCACAGTGAGACAGGAGCGGTTTTGGCCGGACAAAAATCTGAAATCTTGTATTTGGCTTTTTGACACTTAAAGTCGACAAAAAAACATAAAAGTGTAGTTTTAATTATTTAAAATGTATGAAGGGGCGCCTTTTTATTATCAAACGTAAAAATTGCGTAAAGTATGAATGTAGGTCAGTATTTTGAAAGAAAATCAACAGTGATGTTATTAAGAAATTTATACAAAATACATGTTCTTTATGGAAGATCCTGTAAGTTTTAAGAGTTTCCGATTGTCTGTTGTTGGCCAAGTAATAATATTGCAATCTTTTAATGTTGAAGTGGGTAAGGTATAATGCATAATAGAAAAAATCAAAATTCAGTCATAATTATCATTACAATCATCGCTATCGTTTATAATTAATAACATAATCATAGTGATGTGCCACTCGAACTAATTTCCACTTAAAATTTTAGGGGTAGTCTTCACCTATAGACTAACGAAATTATTTTTATAATTAATAACTTAATCATAGTGATGTGCTACTCAAACAAATTTCCACTTAAAATTTTAGGGGTAGTCTTCACCTATAGACTAACGAAATTATTTTGCAAAAAGTGCAGAGATATTTTACATTTTAAATGAAATTGACATTCAAAAACAACTTTATAAAAATAAAATAAAAAATATGTAAGTCGAAAAGTGACTTATTGAAAAGTGATTTATTTTTGATAGGACGCGGCCTACATTCATACTATTAACTCCGAAGGTGGCAAAATGTGGCAGATGAACGAAATGGCATATGATAGATGAAGGTGGAGAGCATGCTATGTCATACAATTTGAACCCCTGCGAACCCCTGCACAATTCATGCACCCTATTTCATAAAAAATATCGCCCATTTATTTGCATATCTTATGGGAATTCAAAAATAAACAAGATGAAATAATTTGGTTATAATTTAGCATGTATATGTCGTACTAAATAACTGATTACTAGAAAAAAATACTAAGCAAGTATAATAATCAAGACTGTACGTGAAAAAGTAACTACAAGTTGACCAAAAAAACGCATGGAGATTAAGGCGCCAGAATTATTCACGACACGCGACTCCTTTCGGTGTAACACTGGCATTCAAACTCTTCTTAAAGAGAAACCCTTTGTACCATGGGTGCATTAGACTATAATTAAAATCCTGGCACTAGTTTTAACGACATTGATGATGTTTCTGCTTTTTTGTGGATTTTTGTTCGGCTAGCGGCCAAAGCTGTCCCACTGTGCGACGGTGGCGTTCTAAGCGTCTCCTCTAATCTACCACGATTATTTTTCTTTTCTAATTTTAGTAGTTTTTGATATTTCATTTGAGCTTCATATTTTCCGTAGCATGTTGAATGCGTTTTGAGCCTTTCCTGTTCTGGTATTTACATTTTCCTGACAATCTCCCTTTGCCTCTATTACGCTGCCCAGGTATGTGAAGTTGCTAACGTTTTCTATGCTGGCTCTTTCTATATTAATTATTGATTCATCTGTGGGGTTTGCGCTCATTGTTTCTGTCTTCGCAGTGTTTATTTCCAAACAGATTGTTTTGGCTGTGTGATACAAGAGATTCAGTTTTTCTTGTAGATTAGTTCTATTTTCTGTGATTAGGGCTATGTCGTCAGCATACTCAAGATTTTCGAGGGGTTGACCGAATCTCCACTGCAACCCTTTTTATTATCAGTAATTTCCTCCAAAGTCCAATCGAGGCTGACAGGATGATAGGATGCAGCCCTGTCTGACACCTGTCTCAACTTCAATTTTTTCTGAGAGAGTCCCGCAGTGTTCTATTCTAGCGTAATAGTTTTCGTATAATAGCTTGATTAGCCGAATATAATTCGCGGGTCATATTTTCCCTATCACATATTTTCTCTATCTACCATATCAAAGGCCCTTTTAAAATCTATGAAGCTTATATGTATTTCTTTTTTCTATTCATATACTTCATCTAGTATTATTCTTAAGGTAGCTATGTGGTCTTTGCAAGATTTTCTGGCTCTGAACCCTGCTTGGTTAGTTCTGAGCAGTCTGTCTACCTCATATTTTATTCTAACCAGTATTATTTTGGTAAAAATTTTGCTCGTGGTGTTTAGTGTCATACTGGCTCTCCAATTATCACATATTTTCCTGTCGCCCTTTTTCGGTATTTTTATTATAAGGCCTTCCACGCAATCTACTAGATTTTTTTCTTCCGTCCTTATTTTGTTTAACAATAGGTGTAGTACTTCGGCGGTAGCTTCTGCTCCTGCCTTTATCAATTCTCCTGAGATGTTGTCTAATTCTGCCGCCTTATCGTCTTTGAGCTGTCTAATGGCCACTTCAACTTCTTCTCTCGAGATTTCATCTGTTTTTATCTTTAGTTTCGGTACCAAGTTCTCTGTTGACCACACTAGCTCTTCTTCATCTAACGCCTCCTTCTCCTTCTTTGAATAGATTTCCGTGAAACACTCTAGCCATCTATTTATAATCTGTTTTTCAGTTTTCAGCATGTTACCTTGCTTATATTTTATTTATGTGGTTGTGATACCTTTGCTCCCTGCCATCTTTTGCGTTATATTGTATAGTGTCTTCATGTTATTTACTCCTGATGCCTTTTCAGCTTCAGATTAGATTAGGATACGATAATTATCATTATGTTTTTGCAGTCTAACCAGTTTGACTAGTATAGGTATGAACTGTTTATTTAAAAAAAAATTAATATGTAAGAATTGTCGTGGCAACGCTGTATATGAGAGGTAATTATATCTATGCAATTACCAGTAACAAAAACTAATATTAAACTTCGGAAGTTTAATCTCGCCACATTGTGTGGAATCATAAAATCATTCTGTGTGAAGACACAAGAAATCAATTTCGTGAACTGCGACGCTTTGACCTGGATATTGGTCGCACGGGGCCCTAATTTATGTGCTTTTGTTGATATTGCATGTACGACGTGAAAACGACTGTAAACACTGAACCGGAACGTCAAATGTTGACACGCGCCGAGCAAACTGGGTCAACCGTGGCAATTAGGAAATCTGTTGTCGATAGATTATGATAAGATATCAAATTGGGAAGTTTGGGCTCGGGTCGGCCGACCCCAATTTACCTCCAATATGCGCAACAAGGCTCGTTATTATCGACAGGAGGCGGCGCGGATTATTGCGGCGAATTAAAACTGGCCCTCCCTGGGGTTTGACAAATGCGACGGGTTAATGTAAAACGCCCGATCCCGAACTGTATTTATCCGCGTGATGATATAATTTCACTGCGATTATGGTTAATATATTTAGACCTCTGCTATTTTGTAAATTGAAACCTCTGCAGTCAAAAACTATAAAACAGTAAGAAAGCAAAACCAAAATGTCAATACACTAAGAAATACATATTTGAAATCATACCTGCATCATAATTTTTAGATATCGAGCCAATAAACGTGCGAAAATTCTGCTTTCTAGCCCTCGGCTTCGCGTCGTGCCTTTAAACCCGGTGAGCGTGCTTGAACGGCTCTCCTATACACTTCTAAATTCTCACAGTCTATAATCTAAAAGTAATTTTTAAGTCCAATCAAGAAATATGTCTTCAATAACAAATGCGTCAAGTATAGGCACTATCCTTACGCATAGTGTCCAAAATAATCGTCGCACTTAACCGATAATCCATACTAAACAACATCGCTGTATCACAATTACCGTAATTGCCCGTGCGGACGATTACTTCTTTAATTCGGGCATTAAATTAATCAAACGACGTCGCAGTTAATCTGTACGCTTGGACGGGCTTTGTCCTTAAACGCATTAATAGAAATTATTCGTGGCATGTGACACTGTCATGCCGGTTTCAGGGTGCAGCGCTCTAATGGAATGGCCTAAACGCTCTCGTGCACGTGAGATGACAGGGCGGAAATGAATTTATTACCGCATCGACTGTAATATTTCAGGCTTTCATGAGGCTGAAAAATTAACGGGATTGTTGCGAGGCACGCGAAACTACAGGGATCGGGCTCGATGCGACGTGCACACTATGCTAGAATTCTGTATTCTGCACTCGTTCAGTTATTTAACTGTTCATGCTGCTATAACTAAATGACACCTAAGAATTTTCTTTTGTATAGAAATTGATAGGGGAGGCTGATATTAACAATATTTATGATAAAAAAAATATCTGGTAAATTTCTAACAATTTTTGTAAACTTTTTGTAAAAATACTTTTAAGTATTTTAGTAATAATTAAAAAAAAGTCAATTGCCAACAAGTTTTGAAATATTTAAAAATGAGCTGAATATTTATAAATAATAATCATAATAACAAATGACATGCCGAGAATTAATCACAATATAAAATATACTTATAAATAAATATAGATTTCAGCAATTGCCACACAGTTTTATGGTGCTTTAATGAAAATTTACAAAATACGCATTAAAAATAGTTCAATAGTTCAGAATGTCTAATCAAAATATCAAAAATATAAGTATTAGATGGTTCAGAAATTGGGATCCACCAGTGCACTGTAGCACAAGATATAATTGTTTAAATTTAGTATTATTTTCTTTAATTTTTTAATTAATTGTTTAAAAAATATATATATATATATTCCTCAAATTTAAGAAAATTTCACAAAACATAAAATAAAAATTTAAATCTTAAAAGTTTTGCATTTGGTAATATCAATAAAACATTAATTTTTGAAGTTTAAGGTTTTATACAGAATTGCCAGTAATATATACAGTACGTCCCCGGATTGAGTTTACAAGAGGAAAAACTTTTTTTTCTTTTATGTTACGCCAAACCTGCAAAGGAATAAGATTTTTTGCTTGTCCTGAAACCGGCAAATCTCTAATTAAAACTTAATTATTCTGACAAAGAAAAGTTCATTTTTCTTTTGATTTCGGACTTTCTCTGCTTTTTAAATCCCATCACATTGGCCGTTTTATTTTTTGACTATGTCACTTTGACAAATGAGTGTACGCAAGTTAAATAACAAAACTGTTTGTGAAAAACATAATTTTAATAAACAGCAACTCAAAGAAACAGCTTTAAGATAAGAAAGTCATTTTTAACAAGAACAATCATGCCAATGTGATGGGATTTAAATAGCAGACAAAGTCCGAATTCAAAAGCAAAATGAACTTTTCTTTACACTAAGTCAGAATAATTAAGTTTTAATTAGAGATTCGCTGGTTTCAGGACAAGCAAAAAATCTTATTCCTTTGAAGTTTTGGCGTAAAATAAAAGAAAAAAAAGTGTTTTCTCTTGTAAACTCAATCCGGGGACATACTGTATATTTAAGCTTGTTTTAATAAGTACTTACTGATATTTGTTTATTCATTTTATTATTTATTTTTATCGCCTGACTAGTTTCGGTTATAAATAAACATCTTCAGAGCCATATGTATTTAATGTGTATACAGGGTGTATCAAAATTGACGCCCGTCCTTTTGGGATTTGATCCAGGGATCTTATATAAATTGAATATTAAGAGTGGAAAATTTTCCGTTTGCCCTTTGTTATAGAGATAATAATAAAAATGTAAACAATAACTTTTTTCTACAGCAACTACTCAAAACATGATTTTGATTGTTTAATTTTATCAAATCTAGAGACATAACTGTCAGATTTGACAATTAAATCTTAATTTTCAATTTATTTTAGCCTACTTGATCAAATCCCAAGAGGACGGGCGTCAATTTTGAGACACCCACCCTGTATATCATGAATTATTTGAAATGTAATTTTAAATTTGAAAGACATACTATCTTTCAAATTTCAAATTACATTTCAAGTAAGTTCAGGATATATACACATTAAATACATATGGCTCTGAAGATGTTTTCCTATTTTACAATTTAAGTATTTTAGACATACTTATAAAAAGTAACATGGTGATTATTACAAAGTAAAGTTCCACTTCCAGGTTCCCTTTTTAAATCAAAAACTAATACCACTAAGTAACATTGCGATGATTTATAGGTGGTGGGAGCTTATGAAACTTTTTAAATTGAAACTCAGATTTCCATTTTCACTTAAGATATTTATTGTTATTTAAATGTTCTTACTGAAGATGTTTCTAAAGCAAAATCTAATACCACCAAGTTACATTGCGATGATTTATAGGTGGATGGGAGCTTATGAAAGTTTTTAAATTAAAACTCATATTTCCTTTTTCACAAAAGGCATTCATTGTGATTTAAATGATCTTACTGAAGATGTTCGCATAACGAACGAAATGTACATTTAAACAACAATGGTTGTCTGTTGTGAAAAACGAAATATGAGTTTCAATTGCGATACTGTTCATGATCAACTTCGAACTCAAATTTCTTTCCCCTTTTTTGAGTTACCCAGCTAACAAAATGTATGATACATACTTACCTACACACACCCAAAGATTTTTTCGTAAGAAAACTCGAAAACGTGCCATTCCGCTAAAATCTGACATGTTTTCAGGGTTGCAATACTTAAACTATACCACATATGATAGAGTAATTAGTATTACCCTAAATGTCAAATATGACAGTAACCAATTACGCCATAGGTGGAGGAGAGTAGAGATTATATTTATTATTATTATTATTATTATTAAATGATTAGAGAGTACATTAGTATTGCTCTAAATTTCTCGTAAATATCACCTTCTAATGATATATCGTCAAACGGAAATTTAAAACAATTACAATTTCGGCGGAGGATAAAGGATCTCCGCAGAGACTTCGTTTAAACACCGCCGGCATTTTTACACCTTGCTAATGATTCCGGATTCCTTTAACCCTGTCTCCATCCGTGAAAACAATTTTCCGCTCGGGGTGCTTTAAAGTCACCATTAAACAGACCTGCACCTGAAAACACACAAAAAAAAAGTTGACACAGGAAGGGTCGCCTTTCCTCGCATTCCTCTCTGCTAAATTTATCATCAAACGGCGTCCATCACCAGTTTCAAACATTGAAAATACCTCCGGCACACCTTAGTTATCAAAATGCTTTACTTGATTATTACGTTACGATTATTACGATTATTACGCTTTAGTTATCAAAATGCTTTCCTTGATTATTACGTTACGATTATTACGATTATTGCGATTATTACGTATTATGTCCTTGATCATTACGATAATTGCACATTATCAGCATGCATTAATGTATTAAGATATGTATCATTATCATATCATATATGTAAGATATGAACATGTATCATTAATAGATATGTATTAATGTATTAAGACCTTTAGTCTCATTACGAGGGCATATGTAAACTGCAGCGGTTTTTAATTCTTAATCTTTAATCCCTAATAATACCCTAACAAATACTGTAAATTGCAGCGAATATCGATGTTAGATTACCATCATCTATTAAGAAAATTATATATTGTCAATTATTACTATATTGGGTATTAAGTAATCATCTTGTATAATAATGCTTAGAGTTGTAGGTTGTAATCATGAAATATGATGTTAGATTATTATTAGGGCGCTGAGGTGTCGTTATGAATATCGATGTTAGATTACGATTATCAATTAAGAAAATTATATTAATTTAATCAATTATATTGGTCTTAGGTGATCATCTTGTGTGCGTGTAATGATGCTTATTTGTAATCAGGAATTAAAATGTTATTGTTAGTAAGTACAGGAAGGTATCATCGAGGAATAATTGTAACGTTATGTTTTCTTCGAGGGACATTATGGTTCGCGATCATCATATTTTATGGTGATAGGGTGTCATTGTGCATTATAATATTAAGTTATCTTCAATTGATATGTTCGGACATCATGGTATATTATTATTATCATGACTATATCATCATCATAATATATTATTATTATCATGAACATTTATCATCATATGGCATATTATGTCAATTTATTGCCATCAACGTCTTTTGTTCAAGTAATTTAAAGTTGGATCATTAATATGCGTTATGTGGTTAAGTTGTCAGCAATGATGCACGTGTTAGTAAAATAAACAAAACGCTATAAAAAATAACAAAAAAAGATTATAGGTGTGTGTAACACGTTGTGATTTTCATTTCCACTCCGATTATACTAGTAGCAGGGTCATTGTCGCCCTGGCCACTGGGGAAATTAAAGTAATTAACGTTCTGGCTAATGATGGCGTTACATTTTTCGGAGGTAGGTGAGCGGCAGTTAGCACGTCATGGCACGCACGATAACTCGATGCCACCGTGGCCTACGCACGACTCTTTGCACGCTCCTGCAGTTTGTGGCACGAATGTCGTGAGTTTCGTTACATTTAAAACATTTTCGTTACCACATGTAAATAAGCCCCCGGATTGATAAGGAAACGCCAACGGATTTATATGTAAATAACTAATAATTTCGTGTTTGTTTGCGTAACTTTCACCCAGATTATGTAACGATGGGGGTGAAAATTCCTGTACACGTGTGGTTTTTAATTGTAATGTTGGCCGACGTAATTCGTATTTTAGTGGACTGAATTTACATATTTGAAGGTTGCAGATTGCTAGCATTATATTTTTCGAAGGTTTAGAATGCAACTGCTTTCATAAGTTGAGGATATTATCAGTAAATGCACCAGTCTTAATTTTGTCAACAAAAGACAGAACACATCTTAAGGAATCTGTGTTTGTTTTTAATTTATTAATTATTAACAAATTGTATACACTAAACTAAATATCTCGACACTCTACCAGGGCACAAGAGATTAAGACAATAAATAAATGAATAAATCAATAATAGAGAAGTTTCGAAATATATCCAATATCGTTAACTTATATGAAAAGCAGTTTATTTATTCATTGACTTGGGTGTGCTAAAGACTGTTATACGTTCTAAAACATATCAACAACTACAGTAATTGTACACTAAAGCAACTCACCAGAAATTGTAGAATGTCCACAAGAACCTGAAACAATAATCGGATATCAAAAAGAGCTTTTACATACATAAATAATTTTAGTATTTACATCCAATAAAGGACGTTTAGATTAGCTAGTTAAGAAGATAAGTACTTAAACGAAGTTGGGTTCTATAATAACAATTTATATATAAATAAAAATTAAATTATATTATTTACTGAACAAATAAGCTTGTTAAACAATAAAAAACTATTCATAAATTTAAAATTTTGCCACAGTTTTGGGATGAGAGGATGAAAATTGAATCTCGAAATGACAATTTAAATAATAAAACTCGACCTAAACTAAGTAACCTAAGTTTGAGGTGTACTGTACACAAATCTAATATCAAATTTGCAAATAATAAATTTTCATAAATTTCAGTACTAGCTAACCCATACCAGTCAATACAGAAAGTTAAGTGTTTTATTTTCTTCCTTATTTAAAACTAAAACTTGGCCAAATTTTCTTGGGAATTAGTTTAAGGTGTACTGTACACGAATTTAATATCAAATTTGCATATAATAAATTTTCAGAAATTTCAGTAATAGCTAACCCAATCGAGTCAATACAGAAAGTTAAGTGTTTGATTTTCTCCCTTATTTAATACAGACACTTTGTCAAAGTTTCAGGAGAATTAGTTTCAGGTGTACTGTACACGAATTTAATATCAAATTTGCAAATAATAAATTTTCAGAAATTTCAGTAATAGCTAACCCAATCGAGTCAATATAGAAAGTTAAGTGTTTGATTTTCTCCCTTATTTAATACAGACACTTTGTCAAAGTTTCAGGAGAATTAGTTTCAGGTGTACTGTACACGAATTTAATATCAAATTTGCATATAATAAATTTTCAGAAATTTCAGTAATAGCTAACCCAATCGAGTCAATACAGAAAGTTAAGTGTTTGATTTTCTCCCTTATTTAATACAGACACTTTGTGAAAGTTTCAGGAGAATTAGTTTCAGGTGTACTGTACACGAATTTTATATCAAATTTGCAAATAATAAATTTTCAGAAATTTCAGTAATACCTAATCCGTTCGTGTTAATGCAGAAAGTTAAGTGTTTGATTTTCTTCCTTATTTACTACTGAAACTTTGCCAAATTTTTAGGAGAATTAGTTTCAGGTGTACTGTACACGATTTTAATATCAAATTGGCAAATAATAAATTTTCAGAAATTTCAGTAATAGCTAACCCTTACTTGTCAATGCAGAAAGTTAAGTGTTTGATTTTTTCCCTTATTTAATACAGAAACTTTGCCAAATTGTTAGGAGAATTAGTTTCAGGTGTACTGTACACGAATCTAATATCAACTTTGCAAATAATAAATTTTCAGAAATTTCAGTAATAGCTAACCCATACCAGTCAATACAGAAAGTTAAGTGTTTGAATTTCTTCTTTATTTAATACTGAAACTTTGCCAATTTTTTAGGAGAATTAGTTTCAGGTATACTATACACGAATTTAATATCAAATTTGCAAATAATAAATTTTCAGAAATTTCAGTAATAGCTAACCCATACTTGTCAATGCAGAAAGTTAAGTGTTTGAGTTTCTTCCTTATTTAATACTGAAACTTTGCCAAATTTTTAGGAGAATTAGTTTCAGATGTACTGTACACGAATTTAATATCAAATTTGCAAATAATAAATTTTCAGAAATATCAGTAATAGCTAACCCATACTTGTCAATGCAGAAAGTTAAGTGTTTGATTTTCTCCCTTATATAATACAGACACTTTGTGAAAGTTTCAGGAGAATTAGTTTTAGGTCTACTGTACACGAATTTAATATTAAATTTGCTAATAATAAATTTTCAGAAATTTCAGTAATAGCTAACCCATACCAGTCAATACAGAAAGTTAAGTGTTCGATTTTCTTCCTTATTTAATACTGAAACTTTGCCAAATTTTTAGGAGAATTAGTTTCAGGTGTACTATACACGAATTTAAATTCAAATTTTCAAATCATATATTTTCACAAATTTCAGTAATATCTAACCCATACTTGTCAATACAGAAAGTTAAGTGTTTGATTTTCTTCCTTATTTAATACTGAAACTTTGCCAAATTTTAAGGAGAATTAGTTTCAGGTGTACTGTACACGAATTTAATATCAAATTTACAAATAATTTTTTTTCAGAAATTTCAGTAATAGCTAACCTATACCAGTTAATACAGAAAGTTAAGTGTTTGAGTTTCTTCCTTATTTAATACTGAAACTTTGCCAAATTTTTAGGAGAATTAGTTTCAGGTGTACTGTACACGAATTTAATATCAAATTTACAAATAATAAATTTTCAGAAATTTCAGTAATAGCTAACCCATACCAGTCAATACAGAAAGTTAAGTACTTGATTTTCTTCCTTATTTAATACTGAAACTTTGCCAAATTTTTAGGAGAATTAGTTTCAGGTTTACTGTACACGAATTTAATATCAAATTTGCAAATAATAAATTTTCAGAAATTTCAGCAATAGCTAACCCATACCAGTCAATACAGAAAGTTAAGTGTTTGATTTTCTTCCTTATTTATTACTGAAACTTTGCCAAATTTTTAGGAGAATTAGTTTCAGCTGTACTGTACACGAATTTAATATCAAATTTGCAAATAATAAATTTTCAGAAATTTCAGTAATAGGGAACCCATACTTGTCAATGCAAAAAGTTAAGTGTTTGATTTTCTTCCTTATTTAATACTGAAACTTTGCCAAATTTTTTAGGAGAATTAGTTTCAGGTGTACTGTACACGAATTTAATATCAAATTTGCAAATAATAAATTGTCAGCAATTTCAGTAAAAGCTAACCCATACTTCTCAATGCAGAAAGTTAAGTGTTTGATTTTCTCCCTTATTGAATACAGATACTTTGTCAAATTTTCAGGAGAATTAGTTTCAGGTGTACTGTATACGAATTTAATATCAAATTTGCAAATAATATATTTTCAGAAATTTCAGTAATAGCTAACCCTAACTTGTCAATGCAGAAATTTAAGTGTTTGAATTTCTCCCTTATTTATTACTGAAACTTTGTCAAAGTTTCAGGAGAATTAGTTTCATGTGTACTGTACACGAATTTAATATCAAATTTGCAAATAATAAATTTTCAGAAATTTCAGTAATAGCTAACCCATACTTCTCAATGCAGAAAGTTAAGTGTTTGATTTTCTCCCTTATTTAATACAAACACTTTGTTAAAGTTTCAGGAGAATTAGTTTCAGGTGTACTGTACACGAATTTAAAATCAAAATTGCAAATAATAAATTTTCAGAAATTTCAGTAATAGTTACTTGTTAATGCAGAAAGTCAAGTGTTTGATTTTCTCCCTTATTTAATACAGACACTTCGTCAAAGTTTCAGGAGAATTAGTTTCATGTGTACTGTACACGAATTTAATATCAAATTTGCAAATAATTAATTTTCAGAAATTTCAGTAATAGCTAACCTATACTTGTTAATGCAGAAAGTTAAGTGTTTGATTTTCTCCTTGATTTAATACAGACACTTTGTCAAAGTTTCTATTTGGTTATTAATGTGCTGACCTCTGCTATAAGAACTAATTATTATTTTCCTCTACATCTCTCCAAATCCATTATAAATACTATATTACTATATAAATACAAAAGTACTCACTCCCCTAACTAACTACTTATATACAAACAGCCTTAATGTGATTACCTATTATTAATGGATAATTATCGTGTTAGTATACGGGTTTATGATGAGAGCCGCTGTCAAAGCGCACCGACAATTCAGACTGACCATTGAACCGGACCATCTGCCTACCTACCAGGGGATAATCCAGTGAAAATGTATTCAAATCTGCTATTATGCCCGATTATTTACAACCAATTCGAAATTATAGAGTGAAAAATGGTGTCAGTGTCTATATTGAGAGAATAAATAATCGGAGTATATTTTAAAGTAGAATATTTTTTTACGTGTTTCCAACGTCAATATTATTCATGATAAACCAATAAAAATTTTGCATGTTTTTACATTTCCGGAATATTTTTGTTTAATTGTGTATTTGCTAGAATTGTCATAAAATTTATGAAACATATTTTGATATTTAATAAAAAAATACGTATGTGACGTACAAAATCATTTTTATATTTATATTTAATTAAATTAAATGTATCAGTGGTCCACACTTTGACCACTATAAAGGTTTCGCTATTTTTATAGAAAATACTACCATTTTTTCGAATTGTAGAGTATTTTCTATAAAAATAATGAAACTTTATAATCAAGTTTTTATATTTACATTTATTATTATTTAAGTTTAAGATACTAGATATTTTCTGTTGAATACAAAATATTATAGAAAGTCAAGTTTTTGAAGAAAATGAAGCATACATATTGAACGTATTTTGCGTACAATTTGTAAACAATAAAGTAGTTATAGATGCCACCAAAATAATCAATGTATGATTTAACAATACTAATGTAGCTATTACTATCGATAATCTTATGTTATTGTAGTAGCTAATTACTATCGATAATCGTATGTTATTGTAATAGTGATACGGTTGTAGCAATCAAAGAATACTGCTATATTTGAATAACTGGAACATGTTCAAGTTTGATAAATTAAACTTGTGGAAACAATCTACTGAATATGACCACTGAGCGGTTAAATTATACATTTAATGAAATAAATGTTCGCGCGAAAAAAAGATTTTCCGACATTTATTTGTGCTGATAAACGTTTATTATTCCCTTTAATCTGTAATCTGCAGCTGCGTGTGCTTGTAAAAATTTAAGAATCATCAGCATACAAACGAAAAGAAAGCAATTAGTCTGATTACCAGAGAACGCTGAACAGTCACCAAACGAACGCTCGCTGACCCGAATTTCCCGGGAAGTGGTCCCGGAAAAACTGCGGCCACGAAAAACCGTCGCATTGTTGCTCATTATGCCCACCGTACGAAGATTAACTGTCCTCGCGAAATTTATAACGGCAAAACGTAGCTGCTCGGATTAAATATATCTCTTTCACGGATCGTTTATTTACTACGGGCAGAACTTAATTTATATAGCCGGCGTTTTTGGCCCTGGAGACACAAATACACAAGAACGCACAGACACACATAACTGAGCAGGCAATAACTGGGCAAGCCTCCTTGCGAGGGGCTAAAGAGAACGCCAGAGCAACTACAAATTAGAAGGCAGAGGCAAGGAGACGGAAACTTGTGCATTATCAAAGCGAGGAGAAAATCGTTTATCTCAGTCATTTGTGATGCGAAAAAAGTTGACTGGTGGAAGATGTAACTTAATCATTTATCATGTTTCAAAGAGGGACAACAATCAATTGTACCAAGTAATTGTTAGAACAAAATAATAGCCACAGAGAGAGATGGCAAGGCAGCGCATTAAAGGGGCTAGATAAAAGGTTGATCAGCAGATTTAACTAAGAAATGGGAAGCAGCGACAATTGATAGGGTATGGTGGAGGTATCGCTTGAAGGATGTCTAGGATCAATAATGGAGTATTGTATTACTGGAAGGAGAAAAAGAAGAACGACTACATAAAGATAGTTAAAGTATCATATGGCGAAATACTTGATGCAATTTGTAATAAATATATTACAATAATATTTAATTTGTAGTAGAACAGCAGAGTAAGTAATAGTATATTATTTTACGTGGAGGAGAAGTTTTCAAGGCGCGCCTGAGTTTGCGCGCCAAACGTAGTGAGGCGCGTAATAGAAGGCAAGCCAAGAAAAGTCACTTCGCCTCCAAGTGAAATATATAATTTTTTCTTTAAACTTACTGCAAAATACGAAAACTCATAATTTTATTATATATTTTTTACAAATGAATTTAATATTAAATAATGCATCGTATGGTTTTCTCTTTTCTTGACAGAAACTGTTTCAGCATTTGACAAACACATTATCAAAGCGAGGAGAAAATCGTTTATCTCAGTCATTTGTGATGCAAAAAAAGTTGACTGCTGGAAAATATATACGAACGTATATACGAACATTCCGTACGCGTTCATTCAATTCATTACCGATTCATAATCCCCATTACTAATTAATACCGAAATACGTTTGCCCGCTTGAATTTAATACAATTTCCACACTCGCCCACTCGTTAATATTCTCGCGAGAATAAACAAACTGGCAGACAACTCCGAACTTAGAGGCCATAATTATTTCGCAAAAACGTGCGTCCCACACTCGAACACAATTTCGGTATGTGCGAGAGCGTTATTAGGACTGTCCCTTTGATCAATTCCTGCTCGCGTGAATAAAATTTGTTTTAATCCGCGCGGGCTCACGGGCGCAATATTTTGCCGCAACAAAATTGCTTTGGCTTATTAAATATCCGCAGGTTGCGGCCCAATTATTCAGAAACGAAATTTGAATTCCGTCAAAAGGCAGGAACAAATAATACATTATTAATAAGAAATTGTTTTGCGTTGTTAAGCATTTTACATTTTGCTCCCCCAATTGTAATTACGTGTTATCCCTTTTTATCCTTTTACGTGTTTTGTTAATTATTTCTCCCACGCCCAATTAGATAGGCTTTAACCATGTAAAGACGTATTCAGTAGGCACCTTGAAAGAGTGAGTATTTAAAGAGCGAGAAAGAGTAAGTAGTTTAACAGATATTTTGAAACAATCGTCTTTTTTTTCATCAGTCATCATTAATTATCTTGGAAAGTTTAACAAATCTTAAAAATATGTTCATAAGACATCGTGGAAAAATATTTATCAACCGTTATAAAAAATTATTTATGCAATTTTCGATTGGTATGTCAAATTTTAAACTCCGCCAAGGACGGTCCCAAGCCCGGCTGAAAAAGGAGGAGGGTTGTGCACAGGGTTAACAACTCTGCCACGTAAAAAAACCCACACTGTTAAAGAAACGTCAACAAGACAAGTTGACGCCCTATGCTCTACTGGGAGCGAAGAGGATTAAAGAAAAAAAGTCAAATTTGAATGTCAAAATAATTCTCTTGTTTGTTCGTTCTTTTGGTTTGTTGTTCGTTGTTTTAAATTTAAATTGTTTTAAAAATAGTGAAAAAAAGAAATTTTAACTTTTTTAGTGTAAATAAAAGTAATAAACAAAACTTTCCCAGATTACAACCTCAAAACTATGAAAATACCTAAGAATAAATTTAAAATTTTATAATTGTAAACGAAAATTGCATAAATTAGTGTATACAATGCGGACGAAATGTGTTTTTTGACGAATTGTAACATTTGTGCAACGAATCTTGTTGAGTTGCACAATTACAAATATTACGTAAATTTTTTTGTTCTGTAAAACTTTTGTGATACTTTTCGCAACGTATTGTATAACTTACTATTGTTAGCTTGAAAAAATATAGTGCAAAAATGTCATCTGCTGACTGAAACGATTATTCATTAGCTAAAAAAATATTCATCGGTTGTCGTGAAAAGTTTTTCTTCAGATATTTCTATACGTCATATATCAACAACAAATTATGATAAAATTTTTATATTTTTAATTATAATATTTATAATATTTTTAATTAACGAAATAAAGAACTTATTCCATACTTTATGAACACCCTGTATATTTATCGCTTCGTTATGGTAAATTAGTTAGATATCCTTTCTCATCATTGAGAGAAGATTTCTAACCAATCTAGAATATAAAAAATTATCAATATTGAGGCACAACCAACTGAAAACACTGAAATACATTTTCACTGCATAAACTCTGATAGATATAATTCAATTAAAAATAGTTTTGGCATATATCAACAAAAAATGATAATAAAAATTTTAGATTTATAACAAAATGATTATGTTTAAATTTAGAAATCGACGTGCCCCCGAATTTCCAAGATTTTTACAAAATATTTTTAATTTTCGAAATAATTAATATATTCCATACATTATGAACACCCTGTAGGTTTATCGCTGCGTTATGCTATATTAGTTAGAAATTTTCTCTTCATAGAGGTTGAAGCTGCCCGAGTATTTTGCCAAAATATTTTTAATTAACGATATAATGAATTTATTCCGTACTTTATGAACACCCTGTATATATATATATATATCGCTTCGTTATGGTAGATTAGTTAGATATCTTTTCTCATCATTGAGAGATAATCTCAATATATAAAATAATCTATATTGAGGCACAACCAACTGAAATACACTGAAATACATTTACACTATATAAATTTTGATGGATATAATTCAAATAAAACTAGTTTTTGGAACATGAAATTTTAAAACTGAAAGAAAATAACAAATAATAATTTAATTCCAAATTTACAAAAGTACATTTTTACATTTATATGAAAAATGAAACAAAACAAAAAAAAACAAATTTGTTCTACCTTTGCTATATGGACCAAGTACCTACTTGGCCCGGCGCCTTCACCATTATTACAATAATGTTTAATAATTTAATAATAGGTAATCAGTTTACTTATTATTTTTTTATAGGTCATTTTTTTTAATGATAAGTACAATATTTACTGTAATTTATGAAATTGTCATGTTTTTATGAAGTAATTACACAATTTTCACTGGATATTACAATATTTTCAATGTAAATAACGAAAATTTTAGATGAATTACTACACCCAATTGGTTGTTGGTAATAAAATTAAATATCATTCGAGAGTATGGAAGTTTCCATGTAAATATCGAAAAAAAATATGAAATCCTCAAGTCATATCCAATTGGTTGTTCGTAATAGAATTAAATGTCATTCCAGAGTATGGAAGTTTCATTGTTAATATAAAAAAAAAATGAAATTCTCAAGTCTTTATGAAAGTAATTACACAACTTTCACTAGAAATTACAATATTTTCAATGAAAATTACGAATATTTCAGATGAATTACCAAACCCAATTGATTTTTCGTAATAACATTAAATGTCATTCTAGAGTATGGAAGTTTCATTATAAATATCAAAAATATTATGAACTTCTCATGTCTTTTTAAAAGTTATTGGAATTTTTTTACTGGTAATTGCAATATTTTCAATGAAAATTACGAATATTTCAGATGAATTACTAAAACCAATTAGTTTTTCGTAATAAAATTTAATGCCGTTCTAGAGTATGGAAGTTTCATTGTAAATAAAAAAAATAATATGAAATTCGCAAGTCTATAAAAGTAATTACACAATTTTTACAGGAAATTGCAATATTTTCAATGAAAATTACGAATAATTCAGAAGAATTACTAAATCCAATTGGTTTTTCGTAATAAAATTAAATGTCATTCGAGAGTATGGAAGTTTAATTCTAAATATAAAAAAAATATGAAATTATCAAGTCTTTATAAAAGTAATTACACAATTTTTACTTTAAAATGCAAAATTTTCAATGAAAATTACAAAAAATTCTAATAAATTACAATGTCCAATTGGTTTTTCGTAATAAAATTAAATGTCATTTGAGAGTATGGAAGTTTCATTGTAAATATAAAAAAAATTATGAATTTCCCAAGTCTTTATGAAAGTAATTACACAATTTCCACTGGAAATTGTAATATTTTCAATGTAAATTACGAAAATTTCAGATGAATTACTAAATCTAATTGTTTTTTTTTTGTAATAATATTACATATCATTCGAGAGTATGGAAGTTTCATTAAAAATATCAAAAAAAATATGAAATTCTCAAGTCTTTATAAAAGTAATTTTGGGAAAGGGAGGAAATATTTGGGTATAAAAGGTCTAAAAGGTTTTTTGTAATAAAATTAATTGTCATTCGAAAATATGAAAGTTTTATGTAAATATATATTAAAAAAAAAGAAATTCTCAAGTCTTTATAAAAGTAATTTCACATTTTTTTCTGGAAATTGCAATATTTTCAATGTAAATTACGATTGTTTCAGATGAATTACTAAATCCAATTGGTTTTTGTAATAAAAATAAATGTCATTCTAGAGTATGGAAGTTTCATTGTAAATATTAAAAACAAAATGAAATTCGCAAGTCTTTATAAAAGTAATTACACAATTTTTACTGGAAATTGCAATATTTTCAATAAAACTACGAATATTTCAGATGAATTACTAAATCCAATTGGTTTAACGTAATAAAATTAAATGTCATTCTAGAGAATGGAAAGTTCATTGTAAATATTTAAAAAAAAATGAAATTCTCAAGTCTTTATGAAAGTAATTTCACATTTTTTACTGGAAATTGCAATATTTTCAATGAAAATTATCAATATTTCAGATGAATTACTTAATCCAATTGGTTTTTCGTAATAAAATTAAATGTCACTCGAGAATGTGGAAGTTTCATTAAAAATATCAAAAAAAATCTTGCTTCTCAGTTACCATTGTTTCTCCCATCGTAATATTTTGTCAAGCCTATTTTACGGAAGTTGTCGCAAAGGTAAAGAAATGTTATTAAATATAGAAATGCGTCGTCATTAACGCCATTTGTGTTTTACATGCAAACACACAGTATTCTCAAAAATAATCCTCATAATAAGTTTCCCATCCAGTTTCAAAAAAATATATGTAAAACAAGGAAGCAATTAAGCCAATTTTTTATTTTATTTTATTTTTTGATTTATTTCTTTCGCATGACTAGTTTCTGTTATGAAAAACCATCTTCATAGGCATATGTATTAAATGTTGATATATCCTGAACTTATTTGAAATGTAATTTTAAATTTGATAGCTAACATCTATACTGAAGATGGTAACCTAACCACAACTTTTGTGGTTACAGTAACAGAAATTAAACGAATAAGAGGTTTTGTTTCTTCCATTTAACTATGTGGGAAAAGAGGAAAAGTACAGTTTTCGTGAAAATTTCGAATTCCAAGTTTCAACAAAAATATTTGGTCCTCCTCCTATGTTAAACGATTAGACAATTTCTACAATTTGCTGATGCAGGGTATTTGAATGTGACTCCCCTGCTCTCCCTACTCGCTACTCTCCCTACTCTCCCTGCATGTGCTAATTTTGTGAATGAGAAATTGTAAATAAGAAATTGAGACTTACAAAACAAAAGATTTGAAAACATTTTAGAATAAAATTGACTGTATTTCAGCAATTGCTTTCGAGAATGAATGATTAATTAAATTACCACGTTAACATCGATTTCCTGTATGCTCTCTTGGGCGGAATAACTTTTCGAACTAATTAAGCGCCTCGGGGCGGCGGCGATTCCATTACGAATTAATATTTTTATAAATACATTAAAATTAAATTCGCAGTGCGGCGAAATGGCCGCGTGTAAAATTGCATAATTAAATTATTAAACCGGTTATTATTAAAGTAGAATACGCATTAATTGGTTATCAAATACAAAATTGTTTGGGTAATTGTATTTCACGGAATAAATATTAAATTGGCAAACACGGCCGGTAGTAATTTCGTTAAAACCTATACGCACATGTTTATGTTCCATCTGTTGTTTATTGAAACGTTTGTTCGATGACTGAAGCAAAATATGTAATAATTAATATATTTGTGGCTTTATAAATGTATGGTGCAGCCAATGAAGCGTGCAAGCGTGCACGTTTAATTTAACAATATATGGGATCACCAGCTTCGGTTCCCTTCTAAGGGAATGAGAGTAAATTTGTACCGATTGAAAATGCGGAAACCACAATAACTTTCAAGGATATTAAAAGATTATTAAATTAATTGAAAAAATGCTGTTTATTATAAATTTTCAATGCAAATTACGAGAGTTCATTTATAAATTCCAAAATTTCATTGGAGATCTATGAAAGTATATTTGGTAGATGTAATAGTGTTTACAAAGAATACAAACTTTTATAGGTAACTGTAAAATTGATAGATGAGTATGTTGATTTTAGTGAGATTATTGAAAATACTGCGTCGAAAAGGCTACAAAATATACTTTATAATAATATTTGATACCACTATGGGATTTCAAGCTACCCTTAGCTCTAAATAAAGGGGGCCCGTCAGAAATCGCGGCCTGGGCTAGAATGTGGGGGCCATGATTTGATGGCAAAAAATATAGAAAATAGATCAAGCCGATGCATCTCCGCCATTGCATGGGATGGAGAAGTAATCACTGTCTGACTATTCATCGAGCGCATTCGAGTGCAAGGCTTGATAACGTTCGCACGTCACAATTCAATTTAAATTAATACTTACTAGAAACCCGCGTTGTTTCCTCCACTTCAACCAGTTTTAACAGTTACATCCCGGTGCTATCTGGCGCAATATCAATTTATAGTTATCTCAGTATACGACTTAAGGCCGGTGTTTCCAAATATGGCTAAGTAATACGCCAGACAGGCCTACAAATAGGTTCCAAACGCACGTTCTTATTGATCTGCTTATTGATCTATAGATAGATTATAGATAAACATCTGCTTATAAATCTATTGATAGATTATAGATAAACATCTACTTATAGATTGATTACAGGTAAGCGTCTGCTTATAAATATATAGATAGATTACATAGACCTATTAGATAATTATTAGTAACTCTATCGTACAAAAGAACGGAAAACGATAAATAGATCTGCTTAAAAAGCAATAATAAAGTTCATATGTGCATGGTAAAGTTGCTGAAAGTAAACGAAATTTTAATTTTGTGTGGGTGATTTGGCTATTTATTCCGATGTTCAACTCGCCTACACCTAAATCGCCAGACACTGCAATATTTAATAATCCAGTTTTCTTGAAATGTAAAGTCATTAAAGTATTTGTATTTTGTGAAAATCGTGTAAGTGGCAACTTTCTTCGGCATGATTGTACAGAACAGGATTTTCTTATTGTGCTCTGTACGCGTAATAACCTCATATATTGCGCGCGTCTGGCGGCGCATCAAAGAGGAATTTATAATGGAAACTTTGATGAGGCGCATCCAAGTATTGCATTAAGCAATATTTCTCTCCGCCGTTTAATAACGTGGTCAGTGCAATCGCGAAAAACGGCGGCTCCAAAACAAACGCGCAGCGGGAAATAAGTAATAGCGAAAATCCAGTCCAATTCCCAACTGCGCCCGACACATGCCTTGCACTTCCCGGTTAAACGTGATTACGACCCGACGAGATATATATAGATATAGAGGTGCATGCGGCCACCTCCGATTTCAAATTAGCGGCAAACACGGCTGCGAAAATATTTTGCTACGGCAAATAATTTTTACCGCCGGCGGCAGTATCGGTGTTTTCCTGCAATTTTCCGCCCTGGCCCAGGGGCGGAAAGTTCGTCCGGGAAATTCTTCCCTGGAGCACGGCGCGGCCAACTTCGCCGCCCCCCGGTATTCGTGGAAATAATTCGAATATGATGTTCATCGCGGGAGCGGCAACTTCGACAACCGAGTCCGGGGCGCATAGTTGCCCCCCATCACCCCTCTTGCAGTTGGGGGTATACCTTTCAACTTCTCGAATGATACCTTTTTAACTTTTCGCTTTACTTGGAGAATTGTACGCCGGAATTGAGTGGAGATATATCGGGAGAATTCCAAATGCAATTGGCAACTTTTAATAAGTCTTTGATGCCATGCATCTAGACCGAGGGGTGGAGAACAACGTCTTTTGTTAGAAACGATGAATTTTGGTGAGGAAATGCCAGCAGTGTTATCGTCTGAAGTGCACGTTTGCACTTCATAGAAGCACCAATATGTAAGTAAAAATAACAACAAAAATTGATAAATAGTTATTGCCAATTTATAAATTTCGTAACAGGCGGTGGCTAAGTATACTTGTCTCCCAAGCTAATGGTTACAGATTCGAACAAGATTTTCAAGTGATATTGTATCTGCACGTTAAAATTAAAGAACACTGTAATGTAGAGGCAATATTTGCAAGTGATACGAACGAAATCCAATGATAAAAATTGTACGAACTGTTGAAATTTCGATACAAATCAGTTAGATTTTAACAGAAATCATTGAAATTTTATCATAATAACTAAAATTTAGTCAGAAAAATTAAAATTTTGGTACAATTTCTTGAAATTTTGATGGAAATCAGTTGAATTTTGCAAGTCAGCATTGAAATTCTGACATATGACTTGCATTCTCAGAGAAATCATTTTAATTGTAATAGAGAAATAAAATTTTTGGTATGAATTGTTGAAACTTAAATAGAAATCAATTAAATTTGACAGAAATCATTAAAATTTTGATTCAAACAATTGAAATTTTGACGGAATCATTAAAGTATTGATATACTTCAGTTTCCCAGTTTCAAAAACTTACAGTTTTGATATTTTTAGACTAAATTTTAAATGAATTGATCTATTTGCAGAATCAATTTGGTTTCTGAAATAATTGAAATTTTAATCCAAATCATCGACATTTTTGCAGACATAATTGAAATTATGGTATCCATTGTAACTTATAGAACAACAATTAAATTTTGTACAAACTGTTGAAATGTCAATACAAATCATTGAAATTTTGGCAGAAATAATTGAAATCACGAGAAAAATACATAATTTTATACGAACTCTTTATATTTCGATATAAATCAGTTCGACTTTGACAGAAATCACTGAAATTTCAACATAATAACTAAAATTTACCCATAAAAACTAAAATTTTGGTACAAATTGTTGAAGTTTAATGGAAATCAGTTAAGTTTTGCGAGACATCATTGAAATTCTGACATAATGACTTGAATTTTCAGAAAAATAATTTTAATTGTAATATAGAAATACCATTTTTGGTATGAATTGTTGAAATTTTGATAGAAATCAATTAAATTTGACAAAAATCATTAAAATTTTGATACAAATTTTAATACAAATCATCGACATTTTTGCAGACATAATTGAAGTTTAGCCATTGTAACTTATACAACAAAAATTAAATTTTGTACAAACTGTTGAAATTTCGATACAAATCATTGAAATTTGTACAGAAATAATTGACATCACGAGAAAAATAAATAATTTTGTACGAACTGTTGATATTTCGATATAAATCAGTTATATTTTGACTGAAATCATTGAAATTTTGACAGAAAACTGAAATTTTTACAGAAAAAATAAAAAAAATATATAAATTGTTATAATTTCGATTGAAATCATCTATTTTTGAGAGAAATAATTGAAATTCTGATGTAATAATTGAAAAGTGAGATAAATAATTGTAATTGTAATAGAAAAAATAAAATGTTAGTATGAATTGTTGAAATTTCGATAGAAATAATTTATGTTTGACAGTAATCTTTAAAATTTTGAAATAATTGACCCTTATTGTCCTATACGCTCATCATATGGTACTCTTTTTACTGAAAAGAGTCTGAAATCATGAAATTTTTACAGAAAAACTGAAATTTTGCGTGAAAAAAAATTAAAAAAAATTATAAATTGTTAAAATTTTGTTTTGAAATCATCTATTTTTGAGAGAAATCATTGAAATTCTGATATTATAATTGAAAAGTGAAAGAAATAATTGTAATCGTAATGGAAAAAATAAAATGTTGGCATGAATTGTTTAAATTTTGATAGAAATAATTTATGTGTGACAGAAATCAATAAAATCTTTAAAATAATTGATTCAAATTTTGACAGAATCATTAAAATATTGATATATTTATAGACTTAATCATCAAAGTTGTTCTATGAATAATTGTACTTTCTGCAAAATGAATTTGATTTATTAAATAATTGTAATTGTAAAAGAAAAATCAAAATTTTGGTATGAATAGTTGAAATTTCGATGGAAATAATTTATGTTTGACAGAAATCATTAAAATTTTACAATAATTGACCATTCTTGTCCTTTATGCTGATCATGTTGTAGTCTTTTTTAGTTGCTTTATGGTTCTAGAGAACGGCTTCTGGTTCCCCGAATTTTTTCCAAATTTCTTCTTTGTCTTTCTTGACGTCCCTTATTACTTCCTTTCGGCGTTGTTAGTATTTTTCGAAGTCTTTTTAGTCTTTTGTCCCTCATCATGTTGTACTCTTTTCTTTTGTCTAAGTTGCTTTATTGTTCCAAAAAAACAGCTTTTGGTTCTCTCGATAATTTTCATTCATTTTTTCCCCGAATTTTTTCCAGGATTCTTCTTTGGCTTTCTTGACTTCCCTTATTACTTCCTTTCGTTGTTGTTAGTATTTTTCGTAGTCCTTTTGTCCTTTGTCTCGCATCATGTTGTACTCTTTTATTTTGTCTAAGTTCCTTTATTCTTTGAAAGAACAGCTTCTGGTTCTCTCGATAATTTTCATTCATTTTCCCCCGATTTTGTTTCAGGATTCTTCTATGGCTTTCTTGACCTCCATTATTACTTCCTTTCGTTGTTGTTGGTATCTTTCATAGTCCTTTTTGTCATTTGTCCCTCATCATGCTGTACTCTTTTACTTTTGTCTAAGTTTTTGTATTGTTCCGATGAACAGCTTATGGTTCTCTAGATAATTTTGATTCATTTATTTCCCGATTTTTTTGCAGGATTCTTTTTTGGCTTTCTTGACCTCCCTTATTACTTCCTTTCGTTGTTGTTGTTGTTGGTATTTTTCATAGTATTTTTTGTCATTTGTCCCTCATCATGCTGTACTCTTTTCTTTTGTCTAAGTTGCGTTATTGTTCCAAAGAACAGTTTCTGGTTCTCTCGATAATTTTCATTTATTTTTTCCCCGATTTTTTTCTTTGGCTTCCTTGATCTCCATTTTTACATCCTTTCGTTGTTGTTGGTATTTTTCGTAGTCTTTTTTGTCCTTTGTCCCCCATCATGTTGTACTCTTTTCTTTTGTCAAAGTTGCTTTATTGTTCCAAAGAACATCATGTGGTTCTCTCGATAATTTTCATTCATTTTTCCCCGAATTTTTTCCAGGATTCTATATTGGCTTTCTTAAGCTCCCTTATTACTTTATTTAGGCGTTGTTGGTATTTTTCGTAGTTCTTTTAGTCCGTTGTCCCCCATCATGTTGTACACTTTTCTTTCTTTTTGTCCTTAGATATTTTTGCCATTTATTCTTTTTGTTTCTTTTATTTTGTTGCTGATATCCTTGTTCCACCATTATGTTCTTCTTACCACCGTATTTGTTATTCTCTTCGTTCCGCAACTTGTTGCTTTTATTATGTTGTTTATCAAAGTACTCCATTTGTTCTCCACCGGGTATTATGTTTCTTGTTTACTCAACCTTCTATCTCCTTTTGATATTTCTGTCTGCAGGTGCTTTCGTTGGTACAGTGATTTGACTGTATAACATTTTTGTATACTATTCTTGTACATCTTGTAATGTTCTCCGTCAATTGTGTTTGAATTGTATAAATGAAATTATTATAATTATTATAATTATTCTTAAAGTCTGTAAGCTCTTATCTTCTCCTTCGTGTTTTCTTCTCCTTTTGTCTATTGTTTCTATTTTCCCCTTATTTGTTGTCTTCAATTACATTTTTACCAGGTAGTGTTCACTTTCAATTTCCGCTTGTCTTGATACTCTTACGTTCTTAACTAAGTGCCATTTCATCCTGTTGATTAGGTAGTAGTTTATTCTTGATTTTTCGTCGCGAGTGGTGTAATAAGCTTCATTATTCAACTGAAACAGTGTCAAAAGGATGCTGCCTTTATAAAGCAGTTATTGATGAAATGGGTACATTTTTCTGTTCTGCAGTTTCAAGTTGTATTCTATGTAGGTTATTATGTAATTTGCATATTAATTAATTTCATAAACGTGGCAATTATTTTAATTGCAACTACGTTTTATGTTGTAATTTAAGTAAGGAAAAAGTGGTAGGTGATGATTTTTTTTGTAGAAAAATGATAATTAACAATTATTATCAGAGCCTGGCGTGATAGCGCGCAATTATATTTCCCAGATAGAATTAAAAACTGGGCAATTTCGAATGTTGAATTAGACGCGCAGAATGGGATTTTAATTGAGTAGCGGCTAATTGCAGTTTCCTCCCACCCCCTCAGACCTTAAAAACGTCACTTATTACGTAACATGTGTAAGGGATGGCACGGATCAATCCGGGGGATGCATGGCAAAAAGCGGTCGTTACGCTGAAGTTACGCGGGCATTAATTATCGGCGCAAGGGGGGTTTGGGGGGGTATTTATTGATGATTATGTGTGCAAAGGGCGTCTGTACACGTCGAACTGTCACAGGCAGGGCCCCGCCCCCATGGCGTAAAATAATGTATGTTGACATTTATCAAAATTTAACTACACATCTAATTCCTGTACATTTTAAATGAAAGAACCGCAGGGGACAGGGGTGGAACGGCCAGAGGCCCTTGGTGAAATATTGATCATTCCCGCCCTGCCCTTCCGTGTCTGGCTGCGGAGAGGCGGCTCAGGGCCCCGCACATCTGACATGTTCATCATGTGCATGTGAAATGGAAGTTCAGAATCATGCCCACAATAAATAACGGGATCGCCGCCGCTTTGGCATCAATAAAAAATGAATTTCCACGTACCCTCCCATCACTCACCACAACAATATAAAAAATATATTTTCTGCATAAGCACGCCAAATTTCACCCATCCAAACACGGGTTATTCGACCTAATTCCGCACCATAACAACATTATACACACAATAATATATACTGCCGAAGGCAAATCTGCAATTAGATCAGTTACTGTTAACAATAACAACTGCGGAAATATCGGTAATCAAGTAATATGTTATCAACATAAACACGTAACCGACTAATACTTTCGTCAGAATTAACCTATTTACGATGTTGTTGCCTTTATAATTTTAAAAATACACCCCAACCATTAAATCAATTTTCAAAATTGCTAGTTCCCCGCTTAAATAAAAAAAACACTGTTTTCGTAATATGGGGGCGGCATTATAATTTGCAGCATGACATGAAATATTCAGATTTAATCGGCCCCAAACGTACCGAATTACAAATGCACAAACGCCCCCCTGCGCCGCCCCCGAATAACAAATAGCGCCGGGATAAAAATCTAAAATGAAGACATTAATAAAGGATAATGGCTGCGCTCTCCTGGTGCATTAGTATGCGACGGCTGTATCGCTTCCTGGCGCGCTGACTCCTGGACGAAAAGATCTCGCCCCTCGGGACGTCGGAATAATGCACCGCCGCCCCCCTGCCACCCTGCCCCGGGCCGCTCCAGGGGTGCATTTTTTATTGGCCCTGCCAAAGGAACGAATAAATATTGTTTTAGTGGAGTGCATTTTTCACTTTGGTGGTTGCTTACCCCCGGAATTAAAGTGATCTTCGCTCGAGGGCCCTATTTTTATTAGTTTCTTACTGTCAGGGGTTGCCCCATTGCTCCGCCACGGAGAAATCCTCCTAACACTTACACGTAATCAAATGCAAATAACCTGAAAAATCTCTAGGAGCGTCACTATGCGCAATTGCATTGTGAAACAATCGTATGCTAATCACTGGAAATAAAACGGCGCTTATTTACCGCTCCGCTACGTCTTACTCTAAACATGCATTTAACATTCAACTTTATTCATGTATTACACGAGTTTACACTCACTAATACTACGAATAAATCAGGACGGATCGTGTGGCTGCATATATCTCACTGCCTGTTTAACGCCAGTGCAAATATCATTGTTCACCAACAACATTTTGGTTCCCGGGAATTAATTGAGGATCTGGTTGACACAGACTCGGGTTTCCCTCATCAAAATAATATCTGATGTTGATATCAGCGCATAAAGTACCTGATTTCACACCAACTGTAGCAAGCAGGACTTTCAACATACATTATTTTGGACAATTTGGGGTGGATAACGAAAATAGGTAGCTAATGAGTCTTATAATACCTATACACTGTGGCAGCTAAAATATACTAATGTAGTATGTGCGACAAAAAAAGTGGGACAGCTTTATGAGAAAACAATTTGGAAGCTAATTTGAAAGGAGCACAATTTTCTCTTTTCGCAAAAAAAAAACCCATTTATTTTACTTAATGGAACAAACTTCATAGAACTTAATGGAAAGAGGGAAAAGGAAACTATGATTTGCTTGGATTACAAAACTTTCACAAATTTCACAAATTCAATTTGTTTTCAAAGCTTTTGAGCATTTTCATTATGATTTTCAACATTTCATCAGAAAATGTGATAAAATAGGAAAATTCTATGCCTATATTAGATAATAGGAATTCTGTTGTAGTGTATAGTGATGAAATTTAATCTTTAGACATTTTGACAGTTTTGACATCTTTACACAATTTTTCAATGAATTTTGCTAAATTTTCAAATTATTTCTGTCAAAATTTCAATGATAACCATAACAATTTCAATTACTTTTGCCATAATATCAATTTATTATCAATTTTCAGTCTATAGTTCGATTATATATGATTAAGTCTGCAAATATCTAAACTTTAACCTTTAATTTTATTACACACCAATTTTCACAACACTTTTGAGTTTTTCTTGAAAACAGTATAGATTTTTTTGAAAATCTTGCCTTTTTCGTCAGTACAATCGTTAAAATCCTAAATGCTCTAAATTTTAATTAAATAATTGTCCACACAAGACTCAATAATATCATTTTTTTTTAATTTGCCCCCACAAAATATGTACTTATATTGAAATTAAGAAAACTCTCACTAAAATTTAATGTTACTCAAATAGAGGAGAGGCAGAAGAAAATTAACACTAACTTTAACGTGAATCAGTGTTTTAATTTAAATAGATAAATTAAAAAAACTCAATAAAGTAAATCAATCGAATTCCCATGAAATTTGAGATTTTGACAGAAATAATTGTAAATTTGATAAAACTAATTAAAAAATTAATAAACGTTGCTAAAACCCATTGGAATTTTCACAGAAACAATAAGTTTTACTATTAATATTGAAGAAAACTCACAAAAATAAAAATTTTGCTAAAAACAATTGAAATTTTTAAAGAAACATTAAGTTTTATATTGAATTTAGTATCACTAATAAAATTAAAGATTAGCTTTAGATATTGCAGACTTAAAGAAAAATAACAAATTATCCTTTTTGACAACGACATTTATATCTCTAAATGTACATTTCAACCACTACGTGGTCATCTTCAGTAGACATTTATACTGAGGCTTAAGATTGCAGACTTAATCATTAATCATGGAACTATTGAATGACAAATAACAAATAATTGGCCTGTCATTGAAATTTTTATGGTTATTATTATTATTAAATTTTGACATAAATAATTCCCTATATATAATAATAAATTTCCTTAACATAAATGAAAAGTTGCTTAGAACAAATGAAATATTGACACAAACATTAGGTTTTATGACGAATTGAGTATCTGTGGTAAAATTAAAGATTAACTTTAGATATGTGCAGACTTAATCATTAATAATCGAACAATTGACTGAAAAACGACAATAAATTAATATTATGGCAAATGTCATTGAAATGTGTATGGTTATCATTGTAAATTTGGTAAAAATAAATTAAAAAGTGCTTAAAACAATTGAAATTTTGACAGAAACATTAAGTTTTATTATGAATTGAGTATCAGTAATAAAATTAAAGATTAACTTTAGATATTTGTAGACTTAATCATTAATCATCGAACTATTGACTGATAATTAATAATGAAGTGATATTATGACAAAAATCATTGAAATGTGTATGGTTATCATTGCAAGTTTGGCAAAAAAATGTAAATTGGGTAAAAATAAATGAAAAAGTGCTTAAAGCAATTGAAATGTTGACAGAAACATTTAGTTTTATTATGAAATGAGAATCAGTAGTAAACATAAAGAATGATTTAAGATATTTGCAGACTAAATCATTATTCATCGAACTATTGATTGCAAAAATGACAACTAATTGATATTATGGCAAAATTCATTGAAATTTGTATGATTACTATTGAAATTTTCACAGAAATAATTGTAAATTTGACAAAAATAATTGAAACATTGCCAAAAATAATTTAAATTTGGACAGAAACATTAAGTATTATTATTAATTGAGTATCACTGATAATAACAAAGATACATTTTAAATATTAGCAGACTTTATTATTAATCATAGAACTAATGAATGAAAAATGATAATTAATTGATATTATGGCATTCTTAATAGCACCAATAAAGATATTATTATTATTAATATCTGAGATATTTAGCAGGCAAGACATAAAATTTTGAAGATATTATGTGAAATGTGAAATAGCATGGAAATCTCGAAGATTTAATGAAATTTTGATTAATATCTGAGAGATTTAGTAGGTGAAAGATACATTTTTGAAGATTTCATGAAATATTGAAATTTCCATTAACATCTCAGATTTAGTAGATGAGAGACAAAATTTTGAAGATTTCATGATGTTTCCATTATTATCTTAGAGATTTAGTAAGTAAGAGACAAAATTTTGAAGATTTCACGAAACTTCCATTAATATCTTAGTGAGAGATAAAATTGTAAAGATTTTATGAATGTTTCATTACTATCTTAAGATTTAGTAGTTGGGAGAAATGTTTTTGAAGTTTTTATGAATTTTTCATTACTATCATGAATTTCATGAAATATCCATCAATAGAGTAGAAAATATTTTCATGCCTGCCGTCGTCCGACTTACACAAGTTAAATCAATAATGGAATTATATATTAAAAATATTTTTACAGTACAAAGCATAAAATAACATCGAAGTTTTGAAATATCTTAGTGAGAGATAATTTCTTTATTTTTATCTTAAAGATTTAGTAGTTGAAAGGAAAATTGAAATTTTTCATAAAATTTCCATTAATAACTGAGAGATTTAGTAGGCAAGTGACAACATTTTGAAGATTTCGTAAAATTTCAAAGATTTGATAAAATTTTCATTGATATCTGAGAGACAAAATTTTGAAGATTTCATGAAATTTCCATTAATATCCTACAGTGTTATTTTAAAAAAAATTAGCCACGGTTTAACGGTGGTTTAATCTTAGTAACCTTGGTAACCCTTTGTAAAACACCGCAAAACCACTGCTAAACCACAGTTTAAATTTTTATGAATATCACTGATAGTGATTTAGTAGGTGGGAGATTGAAGAATTTTTTTTTAATTTCATGAAACTTCCATTAATATCTTAGAGATTTAATAAGTGAGAGACAAAATTTTGAGGATTTTAAGAAACTTCCATTAATATCTTAGTGAGAGATAAAATTGTAAAGATTTTATGAATGTTTCATTACTATCTTAAGTTTCAGTAGTTGGGAGAAATGTTTTTGAAGTTTTTATGAATTTTTCATTAATATCTTAAGATTTAGTAGTTGGGAAAAATGTTTTTGAAGATTTCATGAAATTTCCATTAATATCTGAGAGATTTAGTAGGTGAGAGACAAAATTTTGAAGATTTCATGAAATGTCCATCAATAGAATTGAATATATTTTCATGCCTGTCGTCATCCGACATACACAAGTCAAATCAATCATTGAATTACTTATTAAAAATATTTCTACAATACAATACTACAATACAATGCTCAAAATAACATTAGAAGTTTAGAAATATCTTGGTGAGAGATAAAATTTCCATTATTATCTTAACGATTTAGTAGTTGAGAGGCAAGCTTTTAAAGTTTTGAAGCCATGGAATTTTGATGGTTATTATTGAAATGTTGACAAAAATAATTGTAAATTGGGTAAAAATTAAAAAAAAAAAATGCTAAAAATAATAAAAATATTGACAGAAACAGTAAGTTTTATTATGAATTGAGTATCAGTAATAAAATTAAAAATTAGTTTAAGATATTTGCAGACTTAATCATTAATCATCGATCTATTGATTACAAAAATGACAATTAATTTATATTATGGCAAAAGTTATTGAAATTTCGATGGTTATTATTGAAATTTTGACAGAAATGATTTGAAAATAGTAAAAATAATTGAAAAGTTGCTAGAAACAACTGAAAATTTAACAGAAGCATTACGTTTTATAGTGAATTGAGTAACAGTAATAAAATTAAAGATTAACTTTAGATATTTGCAGACTAAATCATTAATCATCTAAGAATAAAAATTGAAATTAAAAATAAATTGATATTATGGCAAAAGTCATTGAAATTTATATGGTTGCCATTGAAATTTTTACAGAAATTATTGTAAATTTGGCAAAAATAAATGAAAAATTGCTAAAAACAATTGAAATTTTAACAGAAACTTCAAGTTTTATAATGAATTGAGTATCAGTAATAAAATTAATGATTTACGTTAGATATTTGCAGACTTAATCATTAATCATCGAAAACTATTGACTGAAAATTAATAATTAATTGATAATATGGCAGAAGTCATTGAAATTTTGATAGTTATCGTTGATATTTTGACATAAATAACTGCGAATTTGGTAAAAATAATTGGAAATTTGCTAAAAACATAAATTAAATTTTTGATTTGTTTTTGTATAGCAGTAAATAGTAGTAGTAGTAGTAGTAACAATATTTTGCCTATGGGTTTTATTGCCTTATTTTTTTTTGTAAATTATATTATACCAAAATACCCAAACCATATTTGTTTCTAACAATATAATGCAATTTTGCAACACTTAGGCCCAGTTGTGCGATCGTGGATCATCCTTGACCATGGTTTAGTTACCTAGGATACAATTCATAGGATCGTTCAACTGGGTCTTAGGCCCAGTTATAAAAATGGCAAGATTTTCAAAACTTCTATAATTTGTTCAAAAGGAGATCAAATAACTTACCCTAAAGCCCAGTTGTACGATAGTGGATCATCCTTGATCGTGATTAAGTTTCTAAGGATACCATTGTAATAACAATTGTATCCTAGGTAACTGAACCAAGGTCAACTGGGCCTTAGATAGTTTAGGCCCAGTTGTACCATCGTGAACTATCTTTGATCGTGGTTCTGTTTCTAAGGACCATTGTATTAACAATTGTACTCTAGGTAATTGGACCATGGTCAAGGATGATCCACGATCCTACAACTGGGCTTTAGGGTAAGTTATTTTATCTCCTTCGATCAAATTATAGATTTTTTGAAAATCTTGCTATTTTTGTTACCATTTCGTTAGAAAATATATGACAATCGTTAAAACCATGAATGCTCTAAACATTAACTAAAAATTATCTTTATACGCAACAATATTATAATTTTTATAAATTCGTCCCAAAAAATATTTGTGTCATTAAAATTTTCTGATTTTTATTGCAATTTTCTAATATAAACATTAGATTTACGATCAACAATATTCAAAAAGGTATTCGATTTTGACATTCAATTCTATGAGTTTTATTTTCAATTCTGAAAACTATGGTCTAAGGAATGCAAATTATATACTTTTTAAAATGTAGCAGCCTGCATGCGAAACGAGCTTTTGCTATTTGATTACAATTTAGCACATCGGTGCGAGGGCAGGAATGTTTGCCAGGTGAAATCATCACGAAGTGCATTCAACTTTAAAAATGAGTGCCTACAAACTTTGTCTAGCACATCAGGCTCGCACTCGCTGCACGGCATTCCTGTGCAGTTTTTCCCTCCTTAAGGATTAATGGTGATGCATTGCGCGTTTCATTATAAAACCCGCCTGCGGCGGCCGAATATAATTCATCGCGGCCGAAGGCCCGCCGGCGGTGAATGAATCATTCACCGATAATTCGGCCCCCCCATTGTCCGGCACAATTGAAGACCAGAGCCCGGCCCTGTTGTGTTATTGAAAATCATTCGCACTCATGTTTGTTGTAGCGCGCTTTCTCGCTACGCCAACAAAGGCGTCCGACATTAAGTGCACGCGCTTCGTCTGCACTGTTTGCTCTGCGAGCCGGGAAAAATTCATATTCCATCACGGCATGACACGCTAACAATGTAAATTTTATATTTCCCGCGTGTCTGGCGAATTTTCTTGAAAGGGTTAACATTTGCTTAACATTTCGGGACGCAAAGGTGAGGGTTCGCATTCGGAGAGTCTGGCTCACTGGGCCGCATCAAACGCCCCCCCAGAGGACGAGACGCGTGAGCTTTTAACCCAATTTTTGCTAAATGCGACATCCATACTTTATCTGAGTGTGTACGATACACGATGTCTCTCAAGCAAATTCGCCCCTAATTTCCGCAAATGTGACTCGGGGATATCGCGTGCGAATTATTGCACCCCGGAGGACTGGAAACATCCCAAGAACAGACGTAATAATAATTGTATTAGATTTTTTCCTCATTTATAAAGCACTTTCCTCGGGACTCGAATTGTTATTCACGGAATACTAACGAACATAACAGGCGAGGGCCAGATGTTCCCAATAGAATTTCAAATAACATTATTTCCTCCGCTGCGGATCTTATACCCTTCAAAATTAAATGGCGATTAGTATTTGCCGCCCACAGAAAGCGCCCTTTGATGCCGCCAGAGGAAGACGTATGAAACCGTAACTTCCGGCCACCTATTATACCGCATTATACCACACCGTGTGTAATGGATTCGATAGAATCCGAATGCATTAACTCCGCGCGGCCTCTCAGGGCAGTTCTCTTTTATTTTTTGTTTAATATATCAAAGCGCCCTAAAACTATTGACTCCCTTTGTGCCCCACCCGGAAGAACCTTAAACCCCTGTTCCATTGCAGGAAACTCCTGAGACGGAAAATAAACAATGAGGCATTCGATTTGATTTCGCCCGAATTAAATAATTTGAATAGCTCGGGGAGGCGAGGCTGTGCAAAGAAAAGAATTCGCCCCGTGCAGGTATTCCGTTGCGGTTCGTTTAGCCCCTCGTGCAGCGGACCTGCTCAAAGTAAATATTCACAACGCGAGTTTCACATAAATAACACATAAATTCACTCCTTCCTTGTGTACACCGCTTCCTTAATTAATGCCTTCTTTTTCGTGCCGGTTTTCGCGCCCGGCAGAAGCGAAAGTTCAGGAATTGTTCCGCAAAGTCCCCCTTTTAAAAGTGAATAATATATAACAACTTTATTTTCTGATTTAGGTATAACAATTTTCACCGCTATCACATAATCTTTGATACAGGAGCACGAGATGGGCTCCAAAAGTGCGATAGGATAGGTACTAAAAAAAAAATTGTATTAATATTTGTTTTTAGACCTACCACAAGTTTGGAAGTAACGAAATATGACCAATTTGACCTAACAATAAATTTGAATTATTATTTGTTACTTGTTAAAGTTAAATACAAACTGAGACGACACAAAAAGTCAAACATAATCTTGATACTAGTAGAAAGAAGAATTAGAGAAAAACTTGAAAATGAAATGGAACCATCATCAACAAAACGGGTTTAATTAATTAAATTATGTTTAATAAAAATTAACAATTAATGCAAATTATATTTGATAATTTTGAATTAATTAATGTTATAAGAAAACATTAAAAAGGGGGAAAAGATTTATCGGAGCGAGAACAATGTCCTGGCTTAGGAATCTGCGAAAACAATGTAATGCCACGTCAGCTGATCTATTTAGGGCTGCAGTTTCCAAAATTAAAATAGTAATGATGATATCCAACCTCCGGAATGGAGACGGCACATGAAGAAGATAAGAAAACGTAATATAATAGAAGAGGCAACAATAGAAACATGTGGAATAACAAAAACCAATAAAAACTCGAAGCGGACAAGCTGGTGGACAGAAGTGATACAAAAAGAAGTTAGAACCAAGAAGCAACTATAGAAAAATACCAAGAAAAGAGAACAGCACAAGAATAAGGCAGATATAAAGAACAAAGAAATAATGCAAAAAATATAATAATAAAACAATCAAAAGAAACGTCATGAGAAAAATTCGGAGGAAAAATAGGAAAACGTGAGAACCAGAAGCTATTCTACAACATTATCAGAAGAAACAAGAACGACAAAACGATAAAACTACACGAAATAGAGGATGAGAAGGCAAACGTACTTACATAGAGAGAAGAAATAGGAGAAAGATGGAAACAATACTTTGAAGGTTTACTGGAAAAAGATGACAAAACAAAAGATAAACAGAATACAGAAAGAACAATAGAAAACAATAACAATAAGAGAGATAACCAAGACACCGAGGTAGAACAAGAAATATGTATACAAAAAGTTAGAGCATCTATTAAATGGGAAAATAAAACTTGATCAAGCACCAGGAATAGACAAAATGAAAAATGAACCGCTGAAATCCATGGGATAAGAAGGTATACAACTTTACAAGCATATTATATAAAATATGGAATTCAGGAGAAAACAAAGGAGATAACAAAGAATATAGCAAGTATAGGGGACTATCTCTATTGTGCGCTGCGGAAAAAGTATATGACAACATACTAGAAAGAAGAATTAGACAAAAACTTAAAAATGAAATAGAACCATCACAAAGCGTTTTCAGGAAAGCACATTGTACAATAGACCACCTATTTACAATAAGAAACCTAATAAATGAGACCATAGAACACAAAAAAAAAGGATATCTGCTTGTAAAAATGAAATAAAACCATCACAAAGCTGGTTCAGGAAAGGACATTGTACAATAGATCACCTATTTACAATAAGAAACCTAATAGATGAGACCATAGAACACCAAAGAGACATGTATATCTGCTTTGTCAGAAAAAGCGTTTGATAAAATGGAAAGAGAATTTGTGTGGCAGACACTAAATGATAGACAAATAAACTGACGAGGGTAATTAAAAGCCTATCTTACAACACAGAAAATTGTATCAGAACTGGAGACATCACAACGAAATTTAAAACCACAAATGGATTCAGACAAGGGGTTGGACTAAGCCCTATTTTGTTCATAATAGCAATGGATGAAATCATGAAGAAGAACAAAACCAAGACAAAGAAAACAGTGAACATATGGAAAACTGAACTAGAAAAAGCTGAATTAAAACTAAACATATCAAAAACAAAGGTAATGAAAATAGGAGAAACTAAAGAAGCAATAAACATTACAATCAGTAACGAGAAAGTAGAACACTTAAAATACTTAGAACAAACTATTGAAAGGAAAGGGAATATGGAAACTATCATTACAATCAGTAACGAGAAAGTAGCACACTTAAAATACTTAGGACAAATTATTGAAAGGAAAAGGAATATGGAAACAAAAATAATCAACAGAATACAAGCAACGACAAGAACCTTTCACACGATTAACCAAATTATACTAAACAACAACAAAATATTCCAAAAAACAAAACTTATAATGTACAAAGTACTATTTGTACCTATCCTACTATACTGTGAAACGGGGATACTCAACAAGAGACAAAAAAACAAAATCCAAGCCTTGAAAATGAAATACCTGAGGAAAATATTCGGAGTAACAAAACTAGACAGAGTGAGAAATGTGGACATCAGAAATGAACTAGAACACAATGAACAGATAGAAAATTGACAATTGTAAGGGCTGGGACACTTAATCAGGAGAGAAGACAACAACCAAACAAAGAAGATATGGAAAACAAAGATAGCAGGAAAGTCGGAAGACAAAAAAAGAAATGGAACAAAAATATTGGAAACAATAAATAAGAGGGAGATAACCAAGGCACAAATGAAGGAAATACCAAGAAACAAGAAACCGTAGAACCAAATGGTAAAAGAAAATACATGAAGAAAAGATAACACCACTTCGACACCCGAAAGGGTAAAAGCCGAAAGATTATAATAATAATAATAATAATAATAATAATAATAATAATAATTATAATTATAATAATAATGTTGATAAATATAATTAAATTTACAAAAACCCTTGATGATGGCTGAATATTAAGCCGAAACTAGTAGGGAAAAATAAATAAATAAATACTATAAGATACCAGAAAGTACTTTAACTAATAACAAATAATAATCAAAAATAACTGGTAAAATTGAGAAAATACTAACAAAAATAAATTTAATGTTATAAATGTAACAGTTAAGGTTGTCTCTAATCTAATCTCTAAATTATAATCAACCTGTCCGTGGCGTAGCCAGGATTTTTTCATGGGGGGGTTCAAAGTAAACTCACTCCGTAGTACCAGTTTTCGTAATGAATAACCCAAAATATGGCTGTATTAATGAAAATGGGTCATAATATTGATTTAAAATATATATAGCCCGGCGCCTCCACCATGCAGCTTCTAGACTAAAATAATTTATAATAATACATAAATAATTTAAAATCCTCAAAATTCAGGAAATTCCTGAGGAGAATCATTCTAGTAAGATATTTGCTATGTTTGTGCCAAATCTTATAATGAATTATTAAACTAGACTTTTTGTACAAACTTTATATCGAGTATACTCTGATTTTTGCAATTTCTATTTTCTTGTGTTCTTAATAACCATGTAGATTTTTTTAATCTGCTATTCTACTTAATGCATTAAAGTGCATTGAAAAAGTACAAACTGCAACCGCTGTAATATTTTTTTTTGGAGAATGTATATTCTAATATGTATTATTTTTATTATCCTGTTTTGGCAATGCAATATTTTTGTGTATTACGTTCATATATGATTCCGTAATATTTTTTGTGAATCTGGATACAATGCATGATATTATTATTATTATTTATTGCGCAAATGATTCAGTTGAAATGTTCCAGAAACGTAAAGACACTATATATTTTGATTTTATTTTACATGATAATCAAAAGTATACTTAATTACTTGTAAATGAGGACATAATTAGACTTCGTACTTCCAAATCTTAAGAATTGTTGAGATATATGTAGACATTTCGAAAATTATTAAGACATCTTGGCAGTTATTGAAAAATTAAAATCTTAATAGTTATTGAAAAATCTATAGAAATCTCGAAAAATAATGTGAAATTTCGGAAATTATTAGAAAATGTCTCTGAAAAGGAAATTTGGAGAGTAAAAAAAATGTATGTGATGATAATCATTATGAATTTTATGATTTTAATGATCTCGAAATGATTGAAAGATTTCTCGGAATCTTATGAATTATTGAGAAAACTAAAGAAATTTGCCTATATGACTACTGGGATTTTTTCAATACCTAATTTACTCTTTGACCACTATGAAAACCATATATGAGCCTTTATCGCTCATAAAATATAGGTATATACAGGGTTGGGCAAATGTGTCGGAACAACTGATTTCTGTCTAAACATTATTATTGTTATTATTACTCTTTACTTTAAACAAATTTTAGAAGCTTTTTTCTCTCTATTCAATGGCGTACTTTTTTTCCAAAAGCTAATCTACTTTTCGAGATATAACGTCATGGGCAGTTTGTTTAATGGATTGCCCTATATATTTTTACATTTAAGATGTATAATAAGATTCCCTGTCACATAAACAATGAGACCAATTTTCATCAGTATAAGCTCAGGTGAGGGAATACGTTGTTGTAAATTGATCAAATTGCTGTATCTATATTGATCTGTATTGATCTGTAAATAGAAATTGGTAAAATATTGTAATATGAAAACTGTATTTACCATTTGTGTCTTTGCTTTTGCATTGTTTTTTTTGTTGTTTTGTTGTGTTGTTTGTTGTCATGTATATATTTACTATTTGTATATTATGTAGCTTTTCTGCTAATTAATATTCTTTATTATTAATATTATGTATTAATTTCAAATAAGACACTTTTTCAACAACTATAATTCTCTTTATTTTATTTAATATTTTAAGAACTACAAGTCGCACACCCACCAAATCCTATATCATTGTAATTGTTGTAAAAGTGTCATTTGAAAATGTAAAAATATACAGGGTAATACATTAAAAAAAACTGTAATGACGTCATATCTCGAAAAGTAGGTTCGCTATTGGAAAACAAAGTACGCCACCGAATAGATAAAAGAAGCTACTAAAATTTGTTTTAATAGTAATATTAATAATAATAACGTTTAGAAAGAATATAACGAATATAACGGTGGAGCCAGATGATAAAAAGGAAGTGATAAAACAGAAACTACGTGTACCTCCAAAACGGGACAATATACAAGGATATATAGGACATAAGAAAAAGATAAAGAAGAAATACAGCAAACAATAATGATTGAGAAATTTCTCGAAATCTCGAAATTGTTGAGAAAACTGAAGAAATTTTCCAATATGACTACAGGGGTTTTTTCAATGCACGTATCGCAATGCAAACAGTATTTACATCATACAATTCATTGTTTCGAGGTACCTACTTTTTTTTCAAAATAGGTGCATTTGCAAATTTTGCAGAAATGCATCAATTTACCATACAATTGAAGGTGTCCGATTTAATAGATTTTTTTGGTAAAAAATTTTGGACCAAGTTTGAAAACAAATGTATGAAAACAGATTGACCAAATACTAAACTATTCAAAAATGGAATTGGTGCAAATAAGTATTACTCAAACGTCGATAAATTTCGAAGTTATAATATTATAAAGGATTTTTTTTATGTCAAGGTGATTCAAGCTCTCTTCTGAGATCTGCCAATAAATGTACCTAAATATCCATATAAAAACTATATATCTTATGTATCTATGTATCGTACCTATCTTAAAGGAGTAAGTCTTTAATATAATCTATAAAAAAATTAATCCTTGTTAGTACCTTAAAAGGGACATAAATTGATTATAGTTATTAATAGTGATGGCTTGAAAAGCTAACATTCCTCGTTTTAAACTAAATAACCCGTCTACGCGTTAGACGCCGAACTATTCATTATATGATAATTAAGACCGATCTTGGCGCTGCGTGCCTCTCATTGACGACAATCCGTGGATAGCTGTTTGGCCTCGAGGCCTTCTTCCTTTCAGCTGCGGTGAAAGAGAAATACCAGGAGCTATGATGGGCTTATAATTATAACTAGTGTACGTCTGTGTTTCATTTTCTATAATTATCGTAGTATAAATAATGGAGAAGGAGATCGTAAAAAAAAAAAAAATAAGTTTGTATAACCCTGTACTCACGAGTTTAGTGGTAATTATACAACTTAATTGTACTTCCGTACTTGCTGGACTATATAGTTTGTATCAAATTAACTTGGATGTACCCATTTCTTCATTTGTTAAAATCTGCAAAGATTGGTGATCTCGCCTTTCTTATTGGCTGCGAAAATTTCCACGTATAACTACACCTTTTCAAGTTCAAATTGAGACCAATCAAGTTCAAATTGAGACCAATCAATTTCAAATTAAGACCAATCAAGTTCAAATTGATACCAATCAATTTCAAATTGAGACAAATCAATTTCAAATTGAGACTAAACAAAATCAAGTTGACACTAATCAATATCAAGTTGTCATAATAAATTTTCTTTCTTTACTCTCAACTTGATATTGTTTAGTGTCAACTTGATTTTGTTTAGTCTTAATTTGAAATTGATTGGTATCAATGAGAACTTGATTGGCCTCAATTTGAAATTGATTGATCTCAATTTGAACTTGATTGGTCTCAATTTGAACTTGAAAAGGTATAGAGCTGAAATTTAAACGATCACTCGGTACTAGTTTGGTTGATTTTTAATTTTTAATTTTTTGGCAAGATTCTATTTTACTTTGCTTTTAAGTCCAATTGTGCATATAAATTCAACAGTCACTCATAAGTCTCTCGCATTTTAAAACGTCCAGTATCTTATGAAATGTTGCCATACATCATTGGTACATTTTGTGGGTTCAATTTGCATTTTCTACATTTAACGACGGCCTATTTCTGCTGCTGTGTCTTATTGCCAACACCACTTAGGAATATTGCTTCTATGGAATTTAATTTCAGCCGCAAGGGTTCAACAACGTGCTTATACCATTAATCAGTACCAGATATTGCCATATTTAGTTCCCCTTCAAGGGAACTTTGATGTTTGAGAATATTACATTTCTAGGTTAGTACCATAGCCCCGAGGTGCTCAGCTTTCCACATAGTTCTTGAAAATCAGAATTGTAAATAATAATTCCTTGTGAGGTGAACATATTTATGAATGTGCAATCTGTGTTGGCTTATTAAAAGGTTAAGCTCTCAATTAGTGTGGAGACTTGAATATCAATCTTAATCTTTGCACCGGGATAGATTAAAGGAAAATACATTTCAGTAGAGAATATTTTAAAGTAATATTTCAGGGATTAACGCTGGATTTGATGTTTAATTAATCCTGCAGCGGATGAATGTAAATTAATTACGCAAAAAAGCGATAGCGAAGAAGAAATAAAAAGCGTGGTTCGGAGCAGGAATTAGTCGCCATATCAGCGCTCACTGTACACGGCAATAAACGGAGTGTAAAAATTTAACTACCCTCTCGGTAATAAAAATGATATGTTGTGTATTTTTCGTTTAATCAACCTTAATTGAAAGTAATTAACGGATGAAATGTGACTCGCATCTCGGCTGTAGCCGTACAAAGCACATGGTCTCGCGTGAGGACCGCTGTTAATTAAATTGAATAAAACTAATTGGTAATTAACGGCGGCCGTCGTTTGAAAAGGTCCATTTTTCTTCGACCCCTATGCGTCGCAATAAGTTGAACGACGCTCAGTCCATATGGCAGATATGAGGGGCACCCCCCATTCAAGCAAACGACCGAATATGTACGCACGGAATTCGTGTATTATGTAATTAATTAAAATGAAAAGGTAAATTAGTGGACGTTGCTGCCAATTATGATTGAATTAGGGAGTAACTGGAGCTGTTTAGCTACCTATTAATCACGCACCGTGTGGGCGAGACATTACGATTAATGTAAATAAAATGGGTTGTTAAATTTAAATAAAATGGGGATTTGTGGGGGCGATGTCCCTATATAGACATACGAGACAAAAGGAAATAATCACAAACATACACAAAAACCTTATAATATGACAATTTCAAGTAATTACTATAACAGCAATTTATATATATATATTTATAATATTTATATATTTGATTTTAGTTATGGTACTAACATCTGTTGAATCATTATATAACAATTTTAATGATTCATCTCAAAGCAATTGAAAATTTCGAAAAGAATTCGAAGAAAAATAAATTTCTGCTGAAGACATATTTGAGCAATTTTTACACAAAACAGAACTATATTATCCTATTTGAGATTCCAAAGTTAGCCCCCACCACTCAAAATAGAGAGAGGAGGCAAATTCCAAAAATGTGCTTAAATATGTCCCCTCATATCACTGTTACCTCATCAAAATTTCATGAAAATATTATAAACCGTTTTTAATTCAAATATAATTTAAAAAACTCACTGTGTATAATGCATATAAGAGCCGAAGTAAGATGGCTATCAAAGATATATATTTTACTATACTGGAAACAATTGGCTTACTTCGGTGGTCGTACATAGAAATATGTATCACAATTTTGACAAAAAAGAGCAATTCATTTAATTCGGTCGTCATAGATAGAAATAATGTTCACAATTGTGACTTTAAAAGGAGTTGACTTAGTACGCTGGTCATATATAGATATATTGTTCACTATTTTGAAAAAAAAAAACCATTTGGCTTAGTTCTGTGGTCATAAATAGAAATATTGCTTTCGATTTTGCCAAAACAATAGCTGCTGGTGAAAAGTGCCTAATAAAAAAATTAACATTATTCACTATATTAGGGAAAAACAATTGACTTAATTCGGTGGTCTCACATAGAAATAATGAACACTAGTTTGGATCATCTATGACCACTGAACTAGTCATCGATATCGATAGAAATATTGTGCAATATTACGACCACCCAACTGAATGAGTTGGATTTAATAATTAATAATTACTTATACTAATAATTAATTAATAATAATAATTAATAATTACAAAACAATTATTTACAATTTGAACATAAAAAACAAATGACATACTACTGTGGTCATGGATAGAAATATTGCTTTCTATTTTGCTAAAAAGAAAGCAACTGGTGGAAAGTGCTGAAAGCGCAAAATGATAATTATTTACTTTTGAAAAAAAAAACGTTGATTTTGTTTCGTGGTAATAGCTAGAAATTATTGTTCATTATTTTTTAAAAACAACAATTTATTTAATTTGGTGGTCATACATCGAACGAAATTGTTCATAAATTGTGACAAAATGTCACAATGTCACAATTGTGACATAAAAAAAATCATTGGCTTCATTTGACGTCATTACCACTGAACTAGTTACAGATATATACAGGGTGTCTCAAAATTGACGCCCGTGCTTTAGGGTTTCCATTCAGGGGACTAAAACAAATTGAAAATTAAGAGTGGAAAATTTTCCGTTTTGTCCCTCGTTACAGAGTTATTGATAAAAAAACTCTAAAACACATCTGTCAAACTAATTGTCAAAGCTGACAGTTATGTCTGTAGATTTGACAAAATGAATAAATCAAAATCGTGTACTGACTAATAATATTATAAAACAAGATATTTGTCCTTCGCGGTAGAGTAACTGATAAAAAAAAAACACATCTGGCAAACTAATTGTCAAATCTGACAGTTATATCTCTAGATTTGACAAATTAAATAAATCAAAATCGTGTACTAACTAATAATATTAAAAAAACAAATAACAAATAATAATTGAGAAACAAGATATTATCTGTATAACATAATAGTAATCTGTATAATAGCACGTAAATAAATTATTATATTCTATGCTATTGTCCACATCTGTCAAACTAATTGTCAAATCTATCAGTTATGTCTCTAGATTTGACAAAATGAATAAATAAAAATCGTGTACTAACTAATACTATTATAAAACAAGATATGTGTCCCTCGTTATAGAGTTATTGATAAGAAAACTGTAAAACACATCTACCAAACTAATTGTCAAATTTGACAGTTATATCTCTAAATTTGACAAAATAAATAAATCAAAATTGTACTAACTAATATTAGTATAAAACAAGATATTTGTACCTCGTTATACAGTTATTTATAAAAAAAACTGTAAAATACATCTGTCAAAATAATTGTCAAATCTGACAATTATGTCTCTAGATTTGACAAAGAAAATAAATCAAAATCTTGTACTAACTAATGATATTAAAAAACAAAATAGTATCCACATGTTTCAAACTAATTGTCAAATCTAACAGTTATGTCTCTAGATTTGACAAAATGAATAAATCAAAATCGTGTACTAACTAATATTATTAAAAAAACAAATAACAAATATTAATTAAAAAACAAGGTATTGTAAACATTTGTCATACTAATTGTCAAATCTGACAGTTGTGTCTCTAGATTTGACAAAATTAATAAATCAAAAACGAGTTTTGAATAGTGGTCGAAAAAGTTATTGTTTACATTTTTATTAATAACTCTGTAACGAGGGACAAACCGGACATTTTCCACTCTTAATTTTCAATTTCTTTTAGCCCCGTTTAGCATTTTTAACAATGCAATTCCAAAAGCACGGGCGTCAATTTTGAGACATCCTGTATATTGTTCACAATTGTTCACAATTTTGACATGAAACATAATTGACTTAGTTCTGTGGTCATAGATACAAATATTGCTTTCTATTTTGCAAAAAAAAAGCTGCTGGTGAAAAGTGCTAACAGAGTAGAATGACAATTAATATTATTCACTATTTTGGAAAAAATACATTTAGTTCTGTGGTCATAGATAGATAGTTCTGTGGTTCTGTGGACTTCTGTGAAAAAAATGCCAAATTAAATTTGTCAATCTCTTTCAAAGAAACAACAGTCTTTAAACAGCCCTTAAACATAATTGCCACTAATTGCCTGTCTGAGGAATACATTTTACTTCTTGAAAGTGCTCCACATGACGAGGAAGTGGATTCCGAAGAAGAAGAAACTGATCTAGACATTTTCCAATATGAAGAGCTGACAGAAATTGAAAAGATCACTCCATACTCTGTCAAGCAACGTAAATGTTAATGATTTTTTTTTTACATTTAATTGATTTAAATATACTTCATGCTACATTGCATGTACCTTAAGTAAAGAGTATAACTTTTATATGGTTTAAGTACCAAAAATCACAAACTGAGATATTTAATAAAGATCTAAGAGCATTCACCGCCCACAATTCACCGCGGAAAATTCACTCTTCTTAAAGTTAAAAAAAGATTAATGAAATTAACAGACTAATCTTAGTTATCGGGGTTTAAAACAAACAAAGAAATATCAAGGCTTTCTTTGTCTGCGTCGCTTATGATTTTCTTGAACTTCTGCCATTTCTTTTCTACTCCTTGTGTTTTGTTTGTTTGTCTGTAGCTATTCTCTATCTTCGTTTGATATTTGCTTCTTGTTTCTTTCTCTTTTAGTTTGTAGCTGTTGATTTTTTTTGTTATCTTCATCTCAGTTTCCTTGCTCTTAGGGTGTTTTACTCCTATGTTGATTTCTATTTTTACCAGGTAGTGGTCGCTCCCGATTTCCGCTTGTCTTGTTACCTTACATCTTTAACTTTTTTCCATTCTTCGGCATTTACTTCTAATGTAAATGCCAAACTTCTTACTGTAAATGTTCAAATTGATGACCCCGCACCATCTGCGGCTGCGGTGGAGTGAGCGTTAACGCGTTCGCTTCTAGACCGCAAGGTCCCGGGTTCGATTCCTGGGTCTGCATTTCTGTGGTGGTTTTTCTGTAGTTTTCCCACTTCCTTGCAACAAATGTTGGAAATGTGCCTCTACCATCTATAAGTCGCATGCAGGCGCAGATGGGCAATAATAATAATGCCCCTCTCCTCTCAACGCCTGCATAACTAGTAATAGTTCAGGGGCCTATGGTAAAATAAAATGTAATTGGGTCAGAATTCTCTGTCAAAAATTATGACAGTAACCAATTACGCCATAGGTGGAGGAGTAGTACGGATTATTATTATTATTATCTGGATATACTCAAACGGTAATAAAATGCATTCACCACGTTTTGAAGCATTCATTATTAACCTACACTCATGCCGAATTCTTTCTTTAAGGTGGTCTATAGTCTATACCATGCTTTTCAAGTGCCCCCATAGAAAAAGTCTAATGGCGTTAGATCAGCGGACCATCCGGCCATTCCACCGGACCCCTTCGTCGTATCCATCTTCACTTTTTTTAACTGTTTTTATTTTTTTTTTCTAATGTAACCTATTCAAGATGTTGTATGGTTGAAAACAGATTAAAAAGCTCCACCGAAATAAAAAATAAATAATGTAGGTTGTCATTTAAAAAAAACATTCACAAAATTTTGTTTTTTTAAATCTGAAAAAAATATTTTCATACGCGCAGTAATTTATATCGCTATCTCCCCTTTAGTTGTTTTTTCTATCATTCACATTAACGGAGTTAGCGAATTTATCCGCTACTTAATTTCCACAGTGTATAACTTAACTAACTATAAAATTATTAACTAAGCTCGAAGAGTTAATATGTGAACAATTATAATATAGTTGTAATAAGTAAATAGTCTCTTCATACTCTTCATTCAGTACAATAAAACCACATTCTTGATCCACGGTACAGCAGAGCAGTTTAAATAACATTTGTTAATGTTCTAGTTTTCTAAATGTACCTAAATAAACATTTGTTTTTAAACAATATTGTTGTAATTTACAAATCTTGAATCAAGGAATAGGGCGCTAAAATTTAATTTGCACAAAGGCGCCTCTTACTCACGCAGGCGGCCTTGTCATAGATTTGTGCCACGGAGTTTTGGGACACTTTGTATATTAGCCAGTAGTTGTTCTTTCTGTTGATAAAAGTGAATTGCAGATTTTTTTGAGGTTCCTGTATTAACATTCTGAAAAATTATGTATTTTCGTATGATTGCTAAAACGCTTTCCTGTAAAATTTATATATTTTTTTAAATTCCAGTGTTTTCTTTTTTCACCGACGATATAGCATTAGCTATATAGCTAATATAGATATAGCTAATATAGCTTATAGCTTATAGCTAATATAAAGCTAATAGATATAGCTTTCCATTATTGGAACAATGAGAACATTGAGTTTTTATAAATACAAGCAAGGAAGATAAGTTGTGTTAAAACATAACTGTGTACACAAATAAGCTAAATATATGTTTTGGATGTAATTTATTATCACGAATTTGAATTATAAAAACTTGGATTATGCGCCAAGTATAAAGAAGCCTGCGTGGTTTAGTAAGTAAATCATTATACCGTTTTACGCTTACGACGCAGTGTGTTTTCTTTTTGCCCTCGCCCTTAGGTATATACACTTTTTTATTTCGGTTTATGGAATTTTTTCCAGCTGGGGGCGAAGTTTGGTCGCGTTTGAATAGACCGGAACAGGAAGCTGGTCGACTCAGCACGATATACACCGCGTGGGGCCGCCTTTCTTGTACGAATAACTTTGCCAGTTGATGATATATCGCTTTTCTTCGGTGGAAATCCCGAGAAACTTTAATTTTGACAAACTATTTAATGATCCGCATAAATATTTCCTTTCCATACTTTGTCCGGAATTTATTTCCGCGCCGTTATTTTTCGCCCGGGCGGGATTTATGCGCGCCACGGGGCTCAGTATTTATTTAATTTCACCATTTCACAGGGGTCTGCGTGCCGGCGGCCAATTAAGTCCCACTAATTCCCCGGTTTCTAATATATTGAATATTTTAAAATTGATATCGAACGCCGCTCTGGCGGAGGTTGCCTTGTAAATTAATTAAAGGGGCTATAATTTCTTATGAAATGACGCCTTTCATACAAATTAAGTTGCATAATGTCGCCAGTTTCCGACAAAATTAATTTAAACAGACAAAAGATGTTCTATAAAATGTTATCATTCCATTAGATCCTGCAAATATCTCATTACTTAGTGAATAGTGACGTTATGACCCGGAGGAATTGCGGAAATAAAACGCGCAGATAAAACCGGCGCCGATAGTAAAAAACATAAATTATCTCAGACTTGCAGGACCTGATGCGAGGTCATTAGAGGAGATAATTTATCATGCGTCTTTACCTTTCATCCGTATGCTTCCGAAAATGCTCCCTTTAATAAAGCAAAAATTTACACAAAATGGCAGCATCAAGTAATTAATTCATCAGCTCTGTTTTATCTAAGCAGCAGCCATATTTCAGCTTTATTAGTATGGGGATGTTTTAAATAAATGCCATTATATGCACCACACAAATTCCATCAATCACATAAATTCATCCCCCTAGTTCACCCCAAATGCCCATTAATAATACTGTAATCAGTAGCAGTTTGTGACAGCAAGGGCAGGCCAGCTGCGCTTGCTCCATGATCTAGATATCTTGGGTTCGAAATTCTGAATGAGAGTATTACTAATGTACGATACCTGCCTTATACTTTCGTCTGTATTTTTTATGCAGTATGCCCACAGATTGAGTTCATCATAGAAAAGAAAACTATGTTTGATTTTCGAAAAAATCAATAATCTTTATTATATTTCTTTTTCAATACGAATATAAAACATGTTTACTTGTTCTAGACACAAATAATCCCAAATAAATCTCACTAAAATCAACCATCATAAATATTTTGAGGGTATTTACTGCAGTTTCAGAACTTTCTCAAATAATGATATTTATTCAAAAATCAAAAATCACAAAGTTTCATCTATTATGAAGTATATCTGGAAACTCTTCCAAGTTCAATAGTAGAGATGAGAAAACGTGCTTATGTACTTATAAGTACAAATATACCGCAATGACAATCAAACAATATTAAGTTACAAGTTTTTCAACAAGATAGAAACACAACATCAACAACGAATTCAAATTAAAGTTACTCAAAGAATGATATTTTTTTAAAAATCAAAAATCACAAAGTTTCATCTATTATGAAGTATATTTGGAAACTCTTCCAAGTTCAATAGCAGAGATGAGAAAACGTACTTATATACTTATGTTATAAGTACAAAGATACGTTTTTTTCAAAAATATAGAAACACGACATCAACAACGAATTCAAATTAAAGTTACTCAAAGTATGATATTATTCAAAATCAAAAATCACAAAGTTTAATCTATTATGAAGTATATTTGGAAACTCTTCCAAGTTCAATAGTAGAGATGAGAAAACGTGCTATGTACTTATAAGTACAAATATACCGCAATGACAATCAAACAATATCAAGTTACAAGTTTTTCAACAAGATGGAAACACGACATCAACAACGAACTCAAATTAAAGTTACTCTGTATTCCACTCTGTACCCGCGTTCAATATTTGTTGAACATTAGGGCAATTCACGGTTCCGTCGATGGGAAATGTGTGTGTATCTGTATAGGTGCGCACTTGTGTGTGCGAGCCCCGGCCATGGAGCTTCGAGTGGCAAAAGTGAAAACAATTATATCAAGTACACATTATATAACTTCGCCGCCCTTCCTGGGGGTAGAGGCGGGGGCGGCTGCGTAGGCGGGGGCGTGGAGGGCCCTCGTTCTGTTCGAAACTAACACACTCGAAGTTTCGTTTTCGATATAGCGGTTATTTGTTGGTCTCGAACCTCCGCGATAAGTTCGAGGCCCCCGCAGTAATTGCGAGGTCAAGAATGCCTCCACGGTGTAGAGGTAAACAAACACTCGATGGCCGAGGCGGCTTCCCGTTTAAATTCCGAGTATTGGGATCGGCCGTGGAAATACTGCGTTTCACGAATTGCACAGGACTTATAACAAAGTCAATTTGACTAATGATTGGTAAATATTGACACTAAAATCTGCTTCAACTTTAAGTTGGTTTAAACTATACAATTCACATGGATTTTATACGATATTCAGTTGATATAAAATTGCATGATTTTTTAACGAAAGATATTTCAGTCTAGATGTTCAGTTCAGTTGTTTTGTCTAACTCGTTATTGTTTTTGTATGAAAAAGATAACACATAAAACATACATCTGCGATGCAAAGTGAATGTCATTTTTACTAATAAAAAACTACTTTTCTAATTGCGGATTATTTAATCATCATAACGAACACTATTTGGCTCAGGACAATCCACACATAGTGATTCTACGGCGAAACCAAGTGCGGTTCGGCTTTAATGTATTTTGAGCATATAGGGAAATGATTTACATGGTGCTATAATATTTCTAACTGCGCAACATCATTTGGAAATTCTTCAAACAACCCTATAAGATTTATTGGATGTTTTACCTTTGGCACAAAATATTCAAATATTGTACCAGTAATATGGCGGCCCTCCACTCAATACTAGGGACGTTATTACTTATTTAAAAGGCCGTTTTAATAACAAAGTAATAGCGACTAATACATCTGTTCAGTGTCCAGCCAGATCTGCATACTTGACGCCTCTTGACTTATATTTGTAGGGTGCTTTAAAAAACAAAATTTATGGAAGTAACTTCAATTATAATAATGTAGATAAACTTTGTGAAGCAATGACAGAGGCAATGAAAGGCGTTAATCGCAATACATTGCGATAAGTAACTAACGATATTCTAAAACGCTATCAATGGTGTTTAGCTTCTTTTTGGCCATTTAGCCAATAACAGTCAGCATTTTGAGCATTTTTTATAATTTATTGTTATTTTACTACTTAGTTGTATTACTTTTTTTGTACATTTGTTTTAAACATAATTTATAGCATAAAAATTAGAATTGAAACAATTGATATATCCCATATTTTTTTATTTTGACATTGGATGTTATACATCGTTGAAAAGAGAAAAAAAGGTAATTAAGATGTGTAAAAATCAAATATGGTGTCCATTTAAAATAAGAAAGTTGCTATTAATATCTCGGAAACCGCCATCTTGACATTTGTTTTGACTTGATTCTTAAGTTTAAACGTTGGAACCAAGTAACTTCTATTTTAAACTTACATATTTCCGCATTATTATAAACAATACCTGGGACACATCATGCGCAACGCGCAACTCTAGTACATACGGACTCCTTCAGTGCATACTACAAGGTAAAGTTGAAGGAAAAAGAAACATTGGGAGAAGAAAAATCACGTGGCTTAAAAATTTGACGAGTTGGTTCTCCACGACAACAACAGGCATTTTCCAGGCAGCTGTGAATAAAGTAAAGATAGCCAATATGATAGCCAACATCCGGAACGGATAGGCACTTGCAGAAGAAGAATAATTATGGAAATATCGGAGTTTTTAGAAACTCACATTTTTTTTATAATAATTTCTAAACTGCTCGGACTTTTGAAAATGTTTCAACATTATCTGAACTAGCATATAAAACTGCATGACATTGCCCATTTTACCAGATCTCTAGCTTTCAAAATAAGAAAGATACCCATGCAATCCTACTCTATTTAGGACACCCTGAATATGATGTTCTGCTATATGAGGCTTTCAGAGCTAAACTGGATCAAGTCCATAAATTATAGTTTTGAGATAATCAAGATTGAAGTTTATTAACACTAGTTGAATCCTAAAGTGATTTAGAGGGTAATTTTATTTTTATTGTTGTAGTACGAAGACAAACTTAAATATGGGTTATAATTTGAAATTTCAAAAATAATTATTGAGGTGGCAATTCAATTTTAAATCAGAATTTACTGGACTTGATCACTTCAGCCCTGACATGTTTTTTACATAAGGTCGATCAAATGAATAGACAGTGTGAAATGGAAATATTTTATTACTCTTTTATACCTGTAACATTAAATAATCTAAACAGTTCTATATTAAGCTTTAAATGGTATTATCAAAAAGAGGTTCGCCATTATCTGATTTTGCAATTTCTTCATTCAGGGATGTTTGTGACCTACTGGCAGTTTCTGTGGACATGGCTTTTGAAGTGGGCGGGTATGTTTGGGGGAATAAATGGTAAAAGTGAAAGCATATCATTTTTCTTTGCCTCAGTGACTACTCTTGGGATTTTGTATAGTGGGTCTGGCTTCTCAAGAAATTTAAAATTTTTCGTAGACATGGTTACTTTCGAGAAGTCTAAATATGCATTTAAGGTATTTTTAAACTGCAGTGTTCAAGGTTGCTCTCGCTCAAACCTCATCCACTTCATCTCTAACCACTTGACGGGATGGCCTTAATCAGTTTTTTTCCTGTTGACTATCATGTCTTCAAGTTTTTTGGTAGATACAGATTCAGATGTTGTTACTTTGACAATCACGAAAGGCTTCTTGATCTTGGTTTTCTCGACCAAGACTCCAGTTCTCAGAAGTAAAGATTTGAATACACTTTCGTGATGCTGATTCTATTACTCCGAAATCTTGATCATTAGGCAAACATGAATGGCCTGACACCAACAATTTATGATCTTGTTTTACTACTTAACTGAGGATCTAAGACCAAGTTCATTAATGTGGAGGCGACTTTAATATTTCGATTTTAACCAGTGCATGAGTCAGAGTAGTTATTCTCTACCCTGTATATGATTGTTAGCCTCTTGCCTAATATGTTCAGTAAGCACAGATCCTACTTCTTGGTACCCTCTCCCTCCTTCTGTCTGGTCACATAAGCATGTACCCATTATCATTGTTAATGGATTCCAAAATTGTACCCATACATATCTCGCTTATAGTATGCTATAGACGTAGTCAATTTTGGATATGGGAGAGCCTTTTGTAGATCAAATGTTGCAACATAACATGCATTTGATGCAGCAGCTTTATATTTTTAAAGAGACTGTCTAGGTTGCACAGCTTTGGCCAAGTGTGCAGTTTCTTTATAATTGGTTGTTTTATCATACTTTACCTTCAGATTCTGAAGTAGCTGATTAATTTTGAGAAGGCACATAGTCTGAGGATGAATCAAAAAAGTCCACACATTCACCTGAATCTATTATTTTGAAGTTTTACCAACCAACATGTGCACAAGTAAACAAACAAAAACCATGTGCTATGATTTTGGACTTGATCCACTTTAGTGCAGAAATTTTAAGAAAGTTTTTCTAGGCTAAAGACAACTGCTGACATCTGTTAGAAAATGGTTAATGCAGGGACTTGGTTCACTGTGGCTCCAAAAATAATACCATTTTTTTTAATACTTTTGGACTTGATCCACTTTAACTCTGAACGCCTCATATGATCTTATCCTTCTGCATTATTTTAAAGGCGCATTTATCATTAATGTTATCATGAATACGTAATTAAAAAGAGTAACTGATTTTCTTAAAAACCGTGCTGTGAAAAAAAAGAGATTTCTTGCTTAAAACCTCCCACCAAAAACCCTGTCTCATTACTATGCATAGTTTACCATATAAGCTTTGTGTGTATTTGCGTACCCGAAAGTTCTAAATTAAACTTGTAAAAACTGTGTAGCCTCACCTCGACAGTGATGAATGAACATGTAAGTTTGAATATACAATTTAATACGTTAGGCCCGGGCGAAAGTTGGGAGCTCATCCGAAACGTTGGGGCACATGAAACATTATTATTCCGTCCGAAATGCACATGAAAATTTAAGCCCCGGCTGAATTTTTCACGGCCGCAGGATGTGTAGCCCGGAATTTATTGTTCTTCAAGTTTAAACGTATGTTTATACGTACATCTTGAGGAATTACAGTGCCTGTCCCGGGAAACATGCATAAATCCGGGGCGCAAGTATTCCCGCCAGGTGCCCGGCGGTGGCCAAATCCGGGGTGGGTTTTTCATACTCCGGACTCCGGGCGTCAAAAAACTATCCGGAACATCTGACGGTGCGCGACTCCGGAGCCGCCGACTCCGGGACATAAATAAGAATTCCGGCCGCTCTCGATACACGTAGTATGATGTATGGCCCTTTGCTGCACCCCCGCACCCTAGTGACGTAGCACTTTAAGATTGGCCCATCCATCTTACCGGAGAGTTTTTCTCGGTTTCATTACTGGTTTTGCATCTCCCGGAGAGAGAGAGGAGCCGCGATAACGCCGCCCCGACGCTCTCCTTAACAGTTTAAATTTAAACTTTTAATGGCTCACTCTCTCGGGCATGTGGTGATTTTTAATCGGAACTTTAAATTTGGTCCGGCGCTTTAATTGGCTGCTTAATAGTCATTACGCACGTCAGGCAATCGGCCCGTCATTTCCGATTTTATTGTCCTCACTTCGGGGCTAATGGCGCCTGTTTAGATAGCGCCCACGGTATTAATCACGGGTAATTGACGCATCACCATCGAGTTCACGTTCCTCCGGTGCTAATTAAAATTGAGGCGCCGCGACGACTCGATGAAGATATTAAGCTTTAATTGTGTAAATGACACACATGGGCGACTAACGTTCACCTGCTGGTGTTTGTGTACTGTGAACTGTATCTTAATAAGTTAGCTCTAGCGGTGGATTAACGCCTTGGGCCTGTGTTAATTATTCAAATGACTATCTCATATATAATTTAAGCGGCTGAATCAATTACACTTATATGTATATTCTACCTCGCACCTAGACTTTGCTTTACAATTTTTACCCATTTCTTCTGTTACAAAAACTCTATTTGATATTAGATTCGTGTACAGTACACCTGAAACTAATTCTTCTGAAAATTTGATAAAGTTTCAGTATTACATAAGAAAGAAAATCAAACATATAACTTTCAGTATTGACAAGTATGGGTTAGCTATTACTGAAATTTCTGAAAATTTATTATTCGCAAATTTGATATTAGATTCGTGTACAGTACACTTGAAACTAATTTTCCTGAAAATTTGACAAAGTTTCAATATTAAATAAGCTAGAAAATCAAACATATAACTTTCTGCATTGACAAGTATGAGTTGGATATTACTGAAATTTCTGAACATTTATTATTTGCAAATTTGATATAAGATTAGTATACAGTACACCTGAAACTAATTCTCCTGAAAATTTGACAAAGTTTCAGTATTAAATAAGAGACATAATCAAACACTTAACTTTCTGCATTGACAAGTGTGAGTTAGCTATTACTGAAATTTCTGAAAATTTATTATTTGCAAATTTGATATTAGATTGGTATACAGTACACCTGAAACTAATTCTCCTGAAAATTTGACAAAGTTTCAGTTTTATATAAGGAAGAAAATCAAACATATAACTTTCTGTATTGACAAGTATGGGTTAGCTATTACTGAAATTTCTGAAATTTTATTATTCGCAAATTTGATATTAGATTCGTGTACAGTACACTTGAAACTAATTCTCCTGAAAATTTGACAAAGTTTCAATATTAAATAAACTAGAAAATCAAACATATAACTTTCTGCATTGACAAGTATGAGTTGGATATTACTGAAATTTCTGAACATTTATTATTTGCAAATTTGATATAAGATTAGTATACAGCAGTGCTTCTCAAACTCTTTTGATCCATGCCCCACCAATTAGCTACTAAATATCTGATGCCCCATATATAAAATAAACAAAATGTCGGAACTTTTGCACAGCATGACTAAATTATTAATTGCTTTTCTTCGTCTATATACACAAAGTAGAATGGTCATAAAATATAAATTCAAGAAAAACGAATTTTTAATAAGAACTATAAAATATTGTTTATAATAACTTCCAGGTTCAAAGTAACAAAAAAAATAAAATATCGCTATAAAATTAAATATTATAAGAAATTTGTATATGTAGGTATATATTAGTAAAAGTATAAACCGAAAATTTTTAAGAAAAAAACAAAGGATATAATAATTGTAAGTAAATTTGGTTTAATTAATGTGATCCGTGAGCCTGGTGTCTGCTACAAAGACTTTTTATGTTCGGTGCAAACTTAGTCAGCATGAGTCTCAAATCTCCTCGCATGGTGATATTTAAAGAGCTCCTCTTTTTTACTAATATATCATTGACACTGCTGAACCCACATTCAGCCAGATAAGATGACGGAAATGGTAATAACAATTTCCTTGCAAAATCCGTTGTTTTTGGATATTTCCTTTCCATTTCATCAGAAAGCCAAGCTAATTCTCCTTTATGTTTGAATAACGGTTTTGTCGAGTCGTCATTTTGCAGCTCAGCGATTTCTTGTTGATATATTTCCGGAATATCAGATAAATTTACCAACATTAGTTGCGTTATCCACGAAGGAAAATGCATGTTTTTTAAATCAGAAAACCTCTCCTTGAAATCATTGGATAATACTACAATATGTTCTACAATAACTTTTATGGCAGAGTCAGTTGGCGGAAACGTCTTTAACCAATGAAATTGTTCAAACCTACTTGACGATATTTGTTCTTGCCACATTGCAAGAAGTGAAACAAAGCCAAATATTTTTGTATTAGCATCGATAATTGTTTTATTTTTTCCCTGAAGTTGAGTATTTAATATATTAAGCTTTTCGAAAATATCAGCCAAATATCCCAAGTACGCTTTTCCGTCGATCGTTTGCAATACTATCATTTCAGGATTATCTTTCAAAAACTCACTTAGATGATCAAATAATTCCATGAATCTTTTTAAACAATTTCCCTTTGACAGCCACCTGACCTCTGTGTGCATAATTAGCTTAACATGCGCAATATCGCTTTCTTCGCAAAATTTCTTTAAAATGCGCTCACATTTAGCATTAGCTTTGATTGCGTTTATGCATTTTATAGCAGATTTCAATACCTTATTAAGTACAGGCGAAATGTTCTTCGATACTAAATTTTCTCTATGTATCACACAGTGTATAGTAAATAAATCTTGATTGTCGGCCTTCATTAATTTTAAACAACCATTCTTTTTGCCCATCATTACAGGAGCTCCATCAGCTGCGCAAGATGTTAAATTTTTTGTAGGTATATTATTGATATTCAAGTATTTTTTTAAAACATTATATATATATCAGATGCGGTTGTAGTGGTCTCCAGTGGCTTACAAAATAACATTTCTTCGACAAATTCACCTTTGTCAATATATCTTACGTAAGCCAATAGTAATGCTTCACTGCCTCTTACAGTAGATTCATCCATTTGTAAAGAAAAGTATCTCGACTGAAGCTTTTCAATAAGCTGTGCTTCAACGTCATCGCTCATCTCATCTATCCTTCTTCTGACAGTATCATTACTAAGTGGTAATGCTTTCACTTCTTTGTCATCAATATTCAAAACGGTTTTTAAAAATGTTGATATCGAGGGTTTAATAAGATCTTCGCCCAGGGTATGATTTTTTCCGCATTTTGCAATCAATAAAGAAATCTCGTAACTTGCCTCTAAGGTACGATTAGCAACAGCAGTTCTCGCAGTGAACCAAGTTTTTATGGTTGTTCGCTTTTCGAATTTCTCTTTTAATGATTTGAAGTCATTTAAATCTGAATTCGCATGAGCAGCATGTTTGGTTCTAAAATGTGCCTCGAGATCGCCACGCTTCATTGATTCATTGCTCAAAGATTGATGGCATAGTAGACAGAAAGGCGATCTTTCATCATTTATAGCGGTTATGAAACCAAAATTTAAAAATTCTTCTTTGTATTGGCGAGTCTTTATCTTCTTGGCGCTAGCCATTTTTATATTGAGCCAAAATTAGCTACAATTATGTTGTATTCAGTATTTTTAAATTATTTTTTGATAAAAAATGCAACTTACCTTTAATAACTAGCAAATTGAAAAACTCTCTTACAACATCGAAAAAGAACAATGAACTGATTTATATACACCTACTCGACACGAAAAACACTTGAAAAAGACGTAAATGCAAGTACTGACAATGCATACTAGACGAACACTAGTTGAAAATATGACTCGTGTACCAACAGTCATCGAGCCACGACGTCGCGACACATGATTTTGTCGATTCGATTAAATACGTGGAAAAACAAAAATGTTTGTTAACGCATTTTTTTCGATCAATATTATAGTACAATAACGCTTAAGTAAAACGCTATGATATATGTATATTATATACATATGTGTACATAAATTTTAATATATTATAATTTAATATATTTTTAATTAAGTGCTGCAGCAAATATTAATTCGATATTAAAATCCAACTTCAAATATCATAAGACCACCTTAAATTCTCATGACCCACCTGAAAACCTTCGCGCCCCACCGGTGGGGCGTGCGCCCCACTTTGAGAACTACCGGTATACAGTATACCTGAAACTAATTCTCCTGAAAATTTGACAAAGTTTCGGTATTAAATAAGGGAAATCAAACATATAACTTTCTGCATTGAGTATGTGTTAGATATTACTGAAATTTCTGAACATTTATTATTTGCAAATTTGATATTAGATTCGTGTACAGTACACCTGAAACTAATTCTCCTTAAAATTTCACAAAGTTTCAGTATTAAATAAAGGATAAAATCAAACATATAACGTTCTACATTGACAGGTATGGGTTAGCTATTACCGAAATTTCTGAAAATTTATTATATACAAATTTGATATTAGATTCGTATACAGTACACCTAAAACTAATTCTCCTGAAAATTTGACAAAGTTTCAGTATTAAATAAGGTAGAAAATCAAACATATAACTTTCTGCATTGACAAGTATGGCTTAGCTATTACTGAAATTTCTGAAAATTTATTATTTGGAAATTTGATAATAGATTCGTGTACAGTACACCTGAAAATAATTCTCCTGAAAATTTGACAAAGTTTCAGTTTTAAATAAGAGAGAAAATCAAACACTTAACTTTCTGCATTGACAAGTATGAGTTAGCTATTACTGAAATTTCTGAAAATTTATTATTTGCAAATTTGATATTAGATTCGTATACAGTACACCTGAAACTAATTCTCCTGAAAATTTGACAAAGTTTCAGTATTATATAAGGAAGAAAATCAAACATATAACTTTCTGTATTGACAAGTATGGGTTAGCTATTACTGAAATTTCTGAAAATTTATTATTCGCAAATTTGATATTAGATTCGTGTACAGTACACTTGAAACTAATTCTCCTGAAAATTTGACAAAGTTTCAATATTAAATAAGCTAGAAAATCAAACATATAACTTTATGCATTGACAAGTATGAGTTGGATATTACTGAAATTTCTGAACATTTATTATTTGCAAATTTGATATAAGATTAGTATACAGTATACCTGAAACTAATTCTCCTGAAAATTTGACAAAGTTTCAGTATTAAATAAGGGAGAAAATCAAACACTTAACTTTCTGCATTGACAAGTACGAGTTGGCTATTACTGGAATTTCTGAAAATTTATTATTTGCAAATTTGATATTAGATTTGTATACAGTACACGTAAAACTAATTCTCCTGAAAATTTGACAAAGTTTCATTATTAAATAAGGAAGAAAATCAAACAAGTAACTTTCTGCATTGACAAGTATGGGTTAGCTATTACTGAAATTTATGAAAATTTATTATTTGAAAATTTGATATTAGATTCATGTACAGTACACCTGAAACTAATTCTTCTAAATATTTGACAAAGTTTGAGTATTAAATATGGGAGAAAATCAAACACTTAACTTTCTGCATTGACAAGTACGAGTTGGCTATTACTGGAATTTCTGAAAATTTATTATTTGCAATTTTGATATTAGATTCGTATACAGTACATCTTAAACTAATTCGCCTGAAAATTTGACAAAGGTTCAGTATTAAATAAGGGAGGGAGAATAAATCCATAAAATTGTTGATTTATTAAGTACCCATTACTAAAAGTCAGTGCAAATTCATAACAGCAATTATATAAAATTGACAAAATTATTATTACTTTTAATTATTAAAATTTGTACATTATACCGAGTGATCATTTAAACTGCAGCTCTAGTTATCCATGGAAATTTTGGCAGACAATAAGAAAGGCGAGATCACAAATCTCGTTTTTTCTTATTGACAGCGAAAATTTCCTTATTTCCTATTGTACAATTTTACAAAATTTCCTCTTTCACAGATTTGCAGTATTTCCTCATTTAATGTTTTTTAAGTGTGTTTGTTTCAGATACAAAATTTGATAATATTTATAGAAAATTCAATTTTAGAGCACTCAATTTTATAGTATGGCAAAAAAATTATAGAAAAATACATGAAATTTATTGAAAATTCCAGCAAATCTCAAACAAGTTCATGCTGTTCTTAATTTTCAAAAATTTGATTAAGATTTTCTAAAAATATTCAGAAAATGGCAAATAATTTAGGAAAATTTCGAACAACGATTATAACTTTTCCATAAGATTAAGACATTTTATTCAAATTTTCGAAATAACAAATAAAAAAATGACAAAAAACTAAAATGAAGCATAGACTTATGAACTTATGAAAGTAAAAAAAAAACTATGAAATTTATAAGAAATGTATAAAATCCCAAAAAAAGTATAATGCATAATTTACATTGAAATTTGTATTGAATACAATCATTTTATAACTTAAATTTTTTTGATATCCTTATTTCAGAAAATAGTCCTAATAGAAAATTTCTTCGACTTGACAATTCATGATATTTAACAAAAACTATAAATTGTAATATAATATCTGAAAATAATTCATATAATTTTTACAATATTCTACCAACTTCCAAAAATAAATTACCTACAACTCGTTCATAAACTTTAAAAAAATTAAAAAAATTAAAAAATTAAAAAAGTTTTATATACCTAATGACAAAAAAATTATTAACATTTATAGAAAATTGCATGAAAATTCTAGCAAATCCGAAATAAGTTTATAATGTTCCTAATATTGAAACACTTGACTAAGATTTTCTAAAAATATTCAGAAAATGACAAATAATTTAATGAAAATTAAGGAAAATTCCGAACAACGATTATAACTCTTCCATAAGAAGTCATAAAATATCACAAAATAACAAAAAAATCAAGTAGAAACTTAGCATCGAAACTTACTTTGCTTAGATAGAAGAAAGCATAGAAACTTCCATGAAATTTATAGAAAATCTGTCAAATCCCAAAATAACTATAATGCATAATTTGTATTGTATTTTGAATTGAATACACTTTTGGGGCGAATAAATGATTATTATTATAATCAGGGAAATTTATAACCGAAATTGAACCGAAAACCGGAAACCGGAAAAAACTGTAATTTTTGTCCGAAAACCGGAGCCGAACCGAAAAAAAAAATCGGTTTATTTCGGTACTATTTAATATTAAGCGTTCTAAAAATTATATTTTATTATTAATATAGTAACTAATTACTGGTAAGAATTTTATTTCTGTTTTAGTATGATTATATATGTTAAGTTTTGCAGATTTATAGTAAGTTTACAGCATTTTTTTGGAAATTGCAGGAATATGCTGAAATCATTTTTCACGGCTTCGAATCGGAACCGAACCGAAAACCTGAAACCGAAAAAACCGTTATTTTTGCTGGAACGAAAACCGGAACAGAAACGATATTTTTATTTATTATTAAACAGGAACGGTTGAACGGTTCGATGCCCTGTAATTATTATTATTATTAGTAATATTTAGAAACGTTATTTGATAACTTTTGTTATATTTCAGAAAATAGTGCAATCAATTTATAGAAAATTCCATCAACTTGACATTTGATGATATTTTACGAATGTAATATATTTGTAAAAAATCCATATAATTTTTAGAATATTTTACCAACTTCAATTAAGTTATAATTCATAAACTTTATTGATATTTAAAAAATCTATTTAAGATATTTAAGAATAACAAAAAATATATAACATGTACAGAAAATTGCTGGAAATTTATATAAAATTCTGGACATTTTCAAGACTTTATACTGTTTGTATAAGATTCGAAAAAGTAATTGAAATTTTCTAAAGATATTTAGATTTAGACAAATATTTCAATTAAATTTATAGAAAATTCTACCATACTCCAAAAAAACACAACTTTTCTATAAGATTCAGAAGTTTTGTTCAACTATTGTAAGAAATTTCATAAAATGGTGAAAATTGAATAATATGTAATGATAGAGGTATATTTTTATACTCAGCCATATAAATGGATATACAAGTCAGTAAAGTACATAGCACAAGAAGAAATACATATTCACTTACCTGATAATAAGAAACATAGTCATTTAAGAGTGAAAATTAGAAAAATTAATATAAAAAATATCACCTGATATGGTTGCGATCATTTGGATAAACTTAGAACTAACATTATATTCCGAACTCTACGAGCTTTCTTACCATTGTCTTAAATGTTTTGGAGCCTTTATTGCGCAGTTGTTTAGGTAGAAGGTTGTACAGATTTATACTGCTTGTATAAGATTCGAAAAAGTAATTGAAATTTTCTAAAGACATTCAGATTTAGACAAATATTTCAATTAAATTTATAGAAAATTCTACCATACTCCAAAAAACATAACTTTTCTATAATATTCAGAAATGTTGTTCAACTGTTGTAAGAAATTTCATAAAATGGTGGAAATTGAATAATATGTAATAATAGATTTATATTTTTATATTCAGCCATATAAGTGGATATACAAGCCAGTAAATTACATAGCACAAGAAAAACTACATAGTAACTTATCTGATAGTAAGAATAGATAGTCATTTAAGAGTGTAAAATTAGAAAAATTTAAAAAAAATATATATCACCTGATATGATTGAGATTATTTGGATAAACTTAGAACTAACATTACAATCCGAGATTTAAGAGCTTTCTTATTATTGTTTTAAATGTTTTGGAGCCTTCATTGCGTAGTTGTTTAGGTAGAAGGTTGTACAGATTTATACTGTTTGTATAAGATTCGAAAAAGTAATTGAATTTTTTTTAAGATATTCAGATTTAGACAAATATTTCAATTAAATTTATAGAAAATTCTACCATACTCCAAAAAAACCCAACTTTTCTATAAGATTCAGAAATTTTGTTCAACTGTTGTAAGAAATTTCATAAAATGGTGAAAATTGAATAATATGTAATAATAGAGGTATATTTTTATATTCAGCTATATAAATGGATATACAAGTCTGTAAATTACATAGCATAAGAAAAAATACATAGTCACTTATCTGATAATAAGAATACATAGTCATTTAAGGGTGTAAAATTAGAAAAAAAAATAAAAAAATATCAACTGATATGGTTGCGATCATTTGAATAAACTTTTCAATCTAACTAACATTACAATCCGAGCTTTACGAGCTTTCTTACCATTGTCTTAAATGTTTTGGAGCCTTTATTGCGCAGTTGTTTAGGTAGAAGGATGTACAGGTTAGCACTAATGTAATTTGGGCATTATTCAAATTTTGCGGTGAACATTGTCAAATTCGGTGAAATGAAACTAAAAGTTTCATGAAATTTATATAAAATTCTATAAAATTATTACAAAAACAAATATAATGGGTAGATTTGTATTCTATAGACAAATTTCTAGAAAATTCTATTTCATAAAATAGCAAAAAATCAATTAACTCTATAGAAACTTCCTTCAAATTTATTGAAAATCTATTAAAAGTAAAAAAAAATCCAGAAAATTCTATTTCATAAAATAGCAAAAAATCAATTAAATCTATAGAAACTTCCTTCAAATTTATAGAAAATCTATTAAATGTAAACAAAAAAACTATAATGTGCATTGTAATTTGTATTTTATGCACTCTTTGGGTGAATAAATGACTATTTTTATTATTAATATATAGAAACATATCGAAATTTTCCATAATATTTCAAAAATAGTGCATTAAATTTATAGCAAACTCCATCTTGACAATTCTGAAAAATAATAAAAAAAAACCTTTCTATCTTAGTTTCATCCAGTTTCCTTAGTTAGTTAGTTAGTTAGTTAGTTAGTTAGTTAGTTAGTTAAAATAGAAAAATAGTGTATTACATTTATAGCAAATTCCTTCATGTTAACAATTCAGAAAAATAATCAGAAAAAAACATTCTAACTTAGTTTTATCCAGTTTCCTTACTCAGTTAGTTACTTAGTTAGTAGCCCAGTCCTTAGTTTCATCTAGTTTCATTCAGTGCTTTATTTTTTATTGAACAATTTTTAACAATTCAGAAAATTAATCAAAACAAACTTTTCTAACTTAGTTTTATCCAGTTTCTTTAGTCAGTTAGTTACTTAGTTAGTAGTCCAGTCCTTAGTTTCATCTAGTTTCATCCAGGGTTTTATTTTTTATTGAATAACAATAAATCAAAAAGATCTACCTAATCAAAGCAAATCTATATTGTTGTAAAATGCACTGATTCACATTAGTAGTGACTCGGAACAGTTTCCAGTATCTAATATATGTATATCATGAAAATATATTTATTGTTTTAGTAACTATATTATTTATGTTGAAATCCATAATTACGACTCTATGACTCTATGGATTTAAGGTGCAACAGCGAATACGCTATAATTATCCAAAAAGTTGAATACAAGAGACATGTGCCTGAATCGATTTCTGGACTTATCTGAATTTAAAAAAAATAAGTGGCTTATTTGTAATTATATTGTCTGGGCAGTTTCCCGTGCGGGTACCTTCTTTTATAATCGCTTTTAAACCACATGCTTCTAGCAAATTTACAAAAGATAAACTGGACAGTCGTTAGGCAAGAATTGTATTGAAATCGTTTGTATGTATAAAATTGTATAGAATATTTATGCATTTTATGGCACATCATTACTTGTATGTATGTTGACGGTAGTCAATTGACGTGATTATAATTAATATAATTGCATCCTTAATTAATTTTGTGTAGTAGTATAAAATTCTCGTTGTAATTATTTTAATTACATGCGATTTTTATGCTCCGCTAAAAATAGTTAGCCGAGCCTTTGGAAACAGATGACTCACATATGAAAATCGTTCGTGACGCGGAAGTCGTTCAAACCCCTTTTAACAAGCTGCCATAAAAAAGCTAGTGTCCAAGTGTATACAATAAATATAGGCGATATCTGCATAGACGTGGGGCTGTAAGGGGGGTGGATTACACGTACGGGCAGACTCTTAGCAGATGTATAAAACATTGTCACTTCCTACCCTTTCAGCGGCTGAAGGGTGTCATCCCCCCATGCATACGCGCACACAAACACATGCATATTTCATGCTTCTGTCCCCATTAACCATGAATTACGGCCTGCCCGCAATTATTCAATTACGCCACCTACCTTATTCAAAGGTACTTATACATACACAACCGCAATATCGCAATCCCTTCGCCCTACCCTTTGATTACGGCGCTGTATACTTGTAACTTAAATTGGAAAGTTCGAATTTAGCGGAAACTCCACCCCAGGGGTTACCCAAGACTACAACTGCACTCTTGGGATTTATCATGTACACAGTCTCTCTATTTGTTTAGCGGAAACAGTTATTACAGTGCTGCGAGATAATTGCCCTGTGGAACGTGCGCTCCTCAGAATTGATACTTATCTAAGTGTGTGCAAGTGTGTGTATCTGAACAAGCCCCAGGGACGTGCTGATTAACATTTTTGTAGGAGGATAATTGACGGAAATCAAATGCATGTGTACGGAAACAACCGTCCATGGTGGTTACTCCTGCCTTCATTTTCTTCAAGACCTCGGCGTACCCTCTTCCCTTAAGGTCGACCGTTATCCTCGTTGGTGCGAACCACTGGCATTTGTTTTGCCCTCTTTTTTCGGCCAGTCCGTCCCTGTTTCCATTTAAACACAACTTGTATATATACATAATATCGCATACGTTTGAATTAATACTTCTTTTAAACTCACAACTCATGTAATCAACATTGCATGTTTATAATGCAAATAATATTGTCGAAAATATTACAAAAGTACAAAGATTTTTTTTATTACTAAAGAATATTTATTAGCAGAAAAGATACATAATATACAAAAGACAAATATATACTTGACAACAAACAACACAACAAAACTACAAAAAAAAAAATGCAAAAGTAAAGAAACAAAAAGTAAATTAGATTGGCATAAAAGTTTTAATTCTGCCGAAATTTAAAAGATTACTAACACAGTTTCAAAAATTAGTAACATTGCAGATATATTAGGATAAAATTTGCAAATATTACTCAATTTCATATAAACGGGTGCGAGTTTAAATACCCGAACAAAATTCGAACTTTGCTCTGTCTGTGTTTGGATTGTATCTTTGTTCACAATTATTTGCAATCCATAATTAAAAATCTGTCTGGTGCCTCTTACAATGTAAAATTTGGAACGTTCGTTTCAAATATTCACACGTCAATTTCTCGCCCAGTTATGAGGCCGATGGGATGTAGCGATGGTGAAATTATTTTTGATGGGGCAAACTAGGATCATTTATCTAACCCCCTTCGGAGCCCATTAACCCCCTCGTTATTTATGTATGATTTCTATGACCGTAATCAACGTCTGCGTCGCGCTTCCTCCCACCCCCTTCCGAACAGGATAATTAAAAAAATGAGGCGAGAAGGAGCGGCGCCGGCTGCATTCATGCAGTATTTAGTCCAGGATAAAGGAGCCGTCGAGCGTTGTGCGAGCTTGCGCTCCGAAAAGAGGTGACTTAATGCCTTTTAACATTCGCCATTAGGCGGCGCCCATTAGAACCTGAGTTATGGACACTCTCGCTAGCGAAAGGGGTGAGTGTGAGGCGCCCCAAAAATTAAAATACAAAATTTAACGAAGTTTGTGCGTCAGGAGCGTTCGGGGCGTCAGAGACGACATGAGTTACGGAGATTTAATATAAATTGATGGCTGGAAAACGGTTTCACTTTTTAAAATTTGGTTTGCATAGGATAAAAGATTTTCCTACATAATCATCACAAATAAAAAACGCCGCAACGACGAAATAATATCAAAATAATAAGAAGGGTTTTTCCAAAAATTTCAAATTTTCAGTTTTCAAAAACAAATTGTACAGGGCCTTGTTTTAAATATGGAAGTAAAGCGCTCCAGCCGAGATGGCTTGAAAAAGGCGATTTTTACACTTTATTATAGTAATTTTTGACTTATCGCTTGTAGTCCAGTCAAATTAGACTTTTGGTGTCGATTAATTCAGACAAAGCTTAAAATGATTTTAATCCACTTTCACATAAGTATCAGTCATATATGTTTGCGACGTTGAGCTAAAATTTTAGGAGCCAAAAAACCGCGAAATGTGTGCACGTTTTTCCGTTTTTGGCTTATAACATCTGAAATTCTGCGGCTAGTGACCTCCTTAAATATTGATGCTTGAAATTTGATTCAACCTATTTTTGACTGCCGATTCTGACTAAATCGGCAGTCAAAAATAGCCAATTGAAATGTGGACGCTGTATATATAAAAGTGAATATTTTGTTTTTACGAAGCCATATTTATTCTGCATGATTCTGCAAAGAGTAATATTTCTGAGAAATTATAGTATCCGTTCATTTCACCACATGGTAGAAAAATTAATCAAAATAAAGAAAAAAGTGATGCAAAGAGTGCGTCACAAATGAGTCAATAAATAAATATTTTGGAAATGAAAGTTGAAGATTTCTTTGAGTGGTCAGATTTCAGTTGTATATACGTATTGAAAAATACTAAATGTAATTCTCAACGACCATTACTTAAATATTTTTATGAAGTAAGAGCTGAATGAGGAAGCTGTTCATTAATGTATAAAAGTACTTTTGATGATGCTGAATATACTTTTGAATATACGAAAGTTCAATTTTTGAAGAATAAAATCATCAAAGAAGGGACGAAGGAACCAGAATTCAAACACACTAATGCTATTCCACAAGAATTGTTTTTTTTTTCAAAAAATAATCTCATATTTTCGCAAGACTATTTTATGGAACAGTTAATGACAACAATGCCTCGACGAAGAAGTTTGATATATATATATATATATATATATATATATATATATATATATATATATATATATATATATATATATATATTTATTTAAATAAAATGCGTCAATTACTTATAACTGAAAATTGTATTTTACGTACTTATAAGATATTTTATCTTGAATTAATAAGTTTATGATACTTGGATGAAGTATATTTCTTATTTGTAATAATCTCTGTGCTATGTTTTTCCCAGTTAAGTAATAAAATAATCGTATATTATTTCACGCGTAGGGTAAGTGAAACTTTTCATGGCGCGCCTGAGTTTACGCTTTATAGGCAAAGGCAAGCCATGAAAAGTCACTTCGCCTCCAAGTGAAATACACTATTTTTTCTTCAAACGTAATACCTACAAAATACGACAACTGAAAATTACGAGTTTTCGTATATTGTAGTTAGTACGTTTGAAGAAAATAAAAATATATATGAAATCTCAATAATTTATCTTGAATTAATAAGTTTATGATACTTGAATGAAGTAGATTAGTATGAAGTATTTATAATAATCTCTGTGCTATGTTTTTCAAACGTACTAACTACAAAATACGAAAACTAGTAATTTTCATATATAATTTTTACAAATAAATTTAATATCAAAGAATGCATAATATGGTTTTTTGTTGTCTTGACAGAAACTATATCAACAGTTGACTATGATCAACAGTATATTTTTGACAGTGACAGTTTGATAACTTTTGTTGAAGAAACCATTTATAGATTTTATCTATTATTAATGAAAGCAGTATATCTACAGGAAAACAGGAAAAACATGCAAAACACCGATATTTAATTGTTTTTTGATAATAATTTATAGTATTGCTTGGCGTTGTTTATTTAATGTTGCCATGACAATACTTTCCCTTCCGCCGGCTGGGAAAGGAAAAGTAAAACTTCCGCTGGCGGAAAAGTGACATTTTTCGGCAGTCAACTGAGCGAAATAATGACATAATTTTCTGATGTTTGAAGAAAACATGATTTCTAATAGTGGTCAGTGTAAAAAAGTTTCTCTTTTACTATTTAATTATCTAATAATTAATAATTTTATAACATTAACAAGTAATATTACCTTTATGTTTCAATTCAAATTTGAAAATGTATTGACTTGAAATCTAAATTTTACACACTGAAAATCTTAAAAAATGAAAACTGCGAATATCTCACAATGGCCATAAAACAAGTTACCACTATTGTGCTTAGCACAGCAGTATACACAACAGAAAAATCGAATGTATGACCAGAAGACAAAACATGATTTGACAAAATGACAGTATAGAAAAGTTAATGTTTTGCGAATATCTCAAAATAGCCATAAAACAAGTTACTACTATTGTGCTTAGCACAGCAGTATACACAACAGAAAAAACGAATGTATTAACAGAAGACAAAACATGATTTGATAAAATGACACTATACAAAAGTTAATGTTAAAAGTGTTTCATATACTATTATTAATAACATTGTTAACAAATAAATTAAAACAATGATATTATTAATAGCACAATAATTGCTATAAACAGTAGTAATCTTTTTATGACCTTTATTTATTACTTTTATATGATGTTTTTATGACCTTTATCTTTTTATATCTTATATTATATCAGCAAAACTAACAAGTTCTACTAAACATGTTAATTTTTGTGTATTGTCACTGTCCTTTTCAACGTGTGATCTAATAGCATTTTACATATTTGCACTAGGACATCAAAAATAGACAAATTTTGGCCATATCTCTTAAAAAATTGCCAGGTTTCCCATCTAAAGCTAAGAAATTGGAAAATTTTGACAGTTGCAATTGAAAATTTGCAGATTTCGACGTGTTTAATTGAGAATTTGACGTGTGTGAACTGTTGCACTTAGAAATCTGATAGCTGTTTACATTTTAACACTGGGATATCAATAATTAACTAAATTTAACAGATTCAGGTAGTATCTATTGAAAACATTGACAAATTTTCACAGATGCCGCTTGAATTTTATAGATTTTGAATGTCTCAGTTGAAAATTTTACCCATTTATTAAATTGTTAAAACTTTAACAGGTTTTGACAACAATACTTGTAAATTTATCAAATTTCGACAGTTTTTAATTAAATTTGGAATTCAGGGTGATTCAAAAGGTGGGGTCCAAACATTTAGGTGTTATTGGTGGTATTAAAATGCCAATTCCGTCATAACAAATTAGCATTTGTTTGACTTATTTTTTATTATGACTTGATTTGATTCAATTGATAACAATTTGATTGATTAATATAACTTTGATTATGACCGATTTAACAGAACATGATAGAAACAAAGATATCCTCTGTAACTCGATAACGGTTGAAAATAAGACATAGGTTTATTAGCATTTTTTTGCTTCGGCTAGCATCCCACATCATACCCTTAAGTTTGGGCCATAGCTTTTAAATCACCTTGTATATCCGTAAAAGGGGTTATGCACCGATTATCACTTGGCAGGGTTCATTACTTTGTATAAATACAGAAGAACCATTTGGTATTTTAAATTTCGATTTTTTAAACTGCTTGTTCATTTAATGATTCTTTCATTGAAAATAACACTAACTCATTTATTTATTTTGGAACTGTCGTTCACGTTTGCATAAATTGTTAACTGTTCTTCTTCTTATTCATTGTTTCATTAAATTTTGCACCAATTTTGAAATTCGTTCTTATTTAAATTTGCAATTTCTGAATTCGTTAATTTCCAATACATTTAGCAAGTACTACCATTTTTTTTGTTTGTGTTTAATTTAGTTGTACTTACTTAGTGCATACAACCTTGTTTGTTTTTGATGACATCAGTCCACAATGAAATCGGTCTTACAAATGATAAAAATGATGAATCAAACCACAATAACTTTCAAGAACATGAAAAGAGTCTATTATGATATAAAGAATTTTTGTTTGTTACAGCAATAGCGTGATCAAATAATTGGTAATTTTTCTTTCATTTCAAGTTATAAATTACATATAGTGCCATGCACAATTCAAATTTCCAACAACGTCCAACTCTCAAGACCAAATATCAATCCAAAACTATTTTTTGCGGATAAAAAAATGAAGATACCATCATTGCCGCTACTGATATCAGTAGAGGTAGTGATGATAATAATTACAACATTGAAGTCCAAACAGAAAATCAGTGTCAAATAGATTGACGAACGCAACCATTTACAATTCAAATTTCAAACGTCCAACACCAAACTTAAATCTGAGAATGAATCGAACGCATCGCGAGATCATCAATCCAAAACTATTTTTTTCGGATCAAAAAATGAAGATACCATAATTGCCGCTACTGATACCAGTAGAGGTGGTGATGATAATAATTACAACATTGAAGTTCACACAGAAAATCAGTGTCAAATAGATTGACGAACGCAACCATTTACAATGCAAATTTCAAACGTCCAACTCTCAAGACTAAACTAAAATCTGAGAATGAATCGAACGCATCGCGAGGGTATCAATCCAAAACTATTTTTTTCGGATCAAAAAAAGAGGATACCATAATTGCTACTACTGATATCAGCAGAGGTGGTGATGATAATAAGTATAACATTAAAGTCCATATAGATTGATGAACGCAAAAATCAATCGAAGAAGAAGGTATTGTTAGATTTGTACCCGTTGCATATGAAGAACAAATCGAATGTGAAAATCCTAGTATTGTAAAGTGTTTACAAGACAGTTGAAATAAGTTCGATTGGACTTCTGAATGCAATTTACTACAAAAAACTTCAAGGTATATTTGTCAGAATCTCTCTTACCTGTAAATTGTTTTGTGCAGTAGGTACTGTTTCTTTTGCAGAGAGATAATTCAGCAGATGGGTAAATTCATTGAAAACAAGGCAAAGAAGCACAACTAGTATTTTCAAAATGATTTAGATAAGCGTATTGATTTTAGTGAGATCATTGAAAATATTGCGTCAAAAAGACTAGAAAATATACTTTAAGATAATATTTAATACTACTATGGGGTATCTATCAAACTACTATTCGCACTAAATGAAACGGGGCCCGTCAGAAATCTCGGCATGGGGGCCTGGGCTAGAACGTGGGGGCCATGATCAGCTATATCAATGATACCCCCGAGCTATAGGGGCAGTGGCGAAACAACAATGAGGCAGATGAGGCTGCTGCTCCAGGCTACAATATTTTTTTCTATTTTTTGAGTTAAGTTTTTCAAGGTGTATTGTTGGTTTTGTTAGTTTTGAATATTTTGTTTATGCGTTTTAGTGTTTAATTTTCCCAAAAAGGGCCCCCTCAGAAAGTTTGATAGAGGACCCCTACAGGGTCTAGCTACACCACTGATTAAATCAGAAGGAATTTGTACTCACGCTCATAACGGGGTGTCCGACGTTATATCTTCATCCCCACCGAACCTGCAAAATAAAAGGGAGCAAATTCAGTGTGTATATTTCCTGGCTGGGTTTTAATTACAAAAAAGTGGTGGAAATGTAATTCGTTTGAGGTAATTGCGGCGTCGGCTGTTGTTATGGATTTAGCCCGTTGCTCGGTTTAAGTGGGTTTCATATGCATAACAGTCCCCTTGCGCAAAAGAAACTAAATATGAAAGAAAATTTAATTAGGGAATGCACACTTTGTCGGGCATATGTGTGTGTGTGGGCATGTTTGCCGACACGAAAATAATGTAATGTCAAGTAAAATGAAAACGCTTGGCGGCGGAACTGCAGGAATAGGAAATATGATGTAGGAGTGAATTTTCGAGCCGGCAATTCCCATTTACATAATTCAATCAAAAACAACGCAACACGATACCAGGACAGCGTCGAACGGGCGGCGCTAGGCGTCGGTTTTGGGTAAATTGGGACAAGTTGGGACGTTGGAACGTTGGATACTTGGGGATGGGGGATGAATAAATATATATGGCTATGTGTGTATAATATACTATATACGTGTATATATATGCTGATGGTCCTGTAGTGTTTGAAATGGGGTAACAAGGCACAACGTTGCTAACTTCGTCCGCAGTGTTCTAATTGCCCTGCTTACATACGGCGGGATCGGGTGTTAGCTCATGCATAAACAAGAAGATAAGTGGAGATGCCGCGGCAGTGGCCATTAGACTTGGAAACGAACTCGGTCAGCTCGGTTTGACAGATGCCGGCGTGTTTTGCAGGTTTACTTTGCACTGTTCACTGTCCATTCCTAACTCATTTGCACACTCGTTCTGTCCAAACTTGCGCCCCAAGCTCCAAGCTGAAATACAAGTTTACACTAAATACATAAATCATATCCGTGCGCGCGCGTTCAGTTTCACTTAGAAGCTTAGTTCTGTTCCGCCCCCGCGAAAATGCTAATGCCTATCCGGCCCCTGTTTTACCATTTAACTTATTAAGAACACAAGCGGAACCGTAGCGCCGCACAATACTCGTCCATTCTAACCTAATAACGTTTATACTCGCCCGCAATTACTAAGATCGGCATGCAGGAATTGATACAATTTCTCCAGCCCTACTATTTAATTAGTACTGTGCAATCCTACATCATAATTCCGCTCTAACGTTAAACTTCAACAATTCTTCCTAATAGATCTGTAGATTCAAAACTTCCTCCTGATTTGCACCCACCATACACTCCACTTGAAATTCGTTGCAATTGTGCCAATAGTGAATGTGCAAAATCAGATCGTTACAAAGGAATTGTATTCTTAGTGCTTCTACATCATAAACCACAAATGGTGCTAATTGCGCACAGTAAATCATATTAAATTGACAATACAAATTTCAAAATTGATGTAGTCGATATTCACAGAAAGTAAATGATTGGAATTGAAATTTGAACAAATCAATTATGATGACCACATAATGTTTAAATTCTGAAAGACATGTACAGCCACGGACTCTAAGAATGTCGCGTCCGTCCGACCGAGCAGTCTTCTATCCTCGTCTGCCTTGCCTCTACCGTGCGGGACTTGCTTATTTTGTTTCGAAACTGTCAATGATTATTCTCAAAATGTCATCATTCTCTCGAAATTTTGATAGTAGTCATTGAAATATTGACAGGAAACTTAAATTTTGTCAGTATTAATTGAAATTTTTACAAAAATTATTAAAATTACAACGATTACACTTATCATTATAACATTCTATCAAAATGCCACTTGTTATTCTCAAAATGTCATTATTCTGATAAAATTGTAATAGTAGTAATCATTGAAATATTGATTGAAAATCAAATGATGGCAGTGAAAATTAAAATTTTATAAATAGCCAAAGAAATGTCATATTTTTTCCGAAAATTACAATGATTATTCTCAAAATGTCATAATTCTTTGATGGTTATGATTCAATTATCGAGAGGAAACTCAAAACTTTGACAGTATCAATAAAAATTATACACCATCATTGAAATTCTAACAATTCATTCATTATTATATTATTCTGTGAAAATTTTGTGTATTCCATCAAAATTCCACTTGTTATTCTCAAAATGTCATTATTCGGAAAAAAGTTGACAGTAATCATTGAAACATTGATAGAAAATCAAATGTTGACAGTGAAAATTTAAATTTACAGAAAAACAAAATTGATGTTATTAATTTTTCACCAAAATGTCTATAATTGTTGTCATAATGTCATCATTCTCTCAAAATTTCGATATTAGTCATTGAAATATCGACAGGAAGATTAAATTTGAACAGTATTAATTGAAATTTTTGACAGTATTCATTAAAACTTTGACAGTATTATTAAAATTCCTACGATACCCTTATCATTATAATATTCCATCAAAATGCCACTTGTTATTCTCAAAATGTCATTATTCTGATAAAATTTTAATAGTAATCATTGAAATATTGATTGAAAATCAAATAATGGCAGTGAAAATTAAAATTTTATAAATAGCCAATGAAATGTCATATTTTTTTCCGAAAATTAGAATTATTATTCTCAAAATGTCTTAAATTTCATCGAAATTTCGACAGTAATGGATGAAATATCGACAGGAAATTTAATATTTTGACAGTATTAATTGAAATTTTAACACTATTATTAAAATTCTAACACTAGCATTGTAGAATTTCAATACATTTTATAATATGTTATTCTGTCAATATTTTCTGTACTGCCATGTGTTATTCTGTTGTTTTGTTATGTTATTCTGTTGTTGACTTTCGTCAATATGCCACGTGTTATTCTCAAACTGTCATTATTCTGATAAAACTTTGATAGTATTCATTCAAATACTGATAGAAAATCAAATATTGGCAGTGAAAATTTAAATTTTATGAATATCAAAAGAATTGTCATAATTGTTCCCGAAAATTTCAATGATTATTCTCAACATGTCATAAATTTTATCGAAATTTTGACAGTAATGGATGAAATATCGATAGGAAACTTAATATTTTGACAGTGTTAATTGAAATTTCTAACACTATCAGTGTAGAATTTCAATACATTTTATATTATGTTATTATGTTAACATTTCCTGTATAGGCACGTGATATTCTGTTGTTCTACTTCGTTATTCTGTTGTTGACGTACGTCAACATGCCACGTGTTATTCTCAAAATGACATTATTCTGATAAAACTTGATAGTAATCATTGAAATACTGATAGAAAATCAAATGTTGGCAGTGAAAATTTAAATTTTACGAATAGCAAAAGATTTTTTATATTTTTCCGAAAATTTCAATGATTTTTTTTCAAAACGTCATATATTTTATCGAAATTTTGACAATACTAATTGAAATTTTCACACTATCATTAAATTTCTAACACTATCATTGAAATTGTAACAATACATTTATTATTATATTATTCTGTCAACATTTTCTGCATTGTGTCAAAATGCGACGTATTATTCTCAAAATGTCACAATTCTAATAAAACTTTGATAGTAATCATTAAAAAACTGATAGAAAATCAAATGTTGGTAGTGAAATTTTAATTTACAGAATAACAAAAGAAATGTCATAATTTTTCTCGCAAATTTCAATGTTTATTTTTAAAATATCATTATCATTATCAAAATTATAAAAAAAATGGTACACATTTATTTAAAATTGATACTAAATTTCCGAGAATTGTAGAAAAATAGAATTGTAGAAAAACAGATGTCATTTTACTTTTTAGCTTAATAAATTGTATGCTAATGTTGTAAAATCATACATGAACTGACACTTTTCTGACATCATTAGAGTATATAGGGTGAGTCGAGAGGAACGGACCAACCTCCAGGAGTGTATTGTACTCGTGGAAATAATTTAAAAAAAAATCATATGTTGTTATCCGATCTTCATTTGTTTTCAAGTTATAGTTTCAAATCTTGAATATGCAAATGTGGTGTTTGTCTATGGTTTTTGTAATGGGAGTGCTACAGCTGCTGTTGAAAGATATCGTCAACGGTTTCCACATTAGAAAACTCTGGATAAAAATGTTTTTATCCGACTTTTCAACAAACTGTTCGTAACTATCACTTGAAAACAAATGAAAATTTGATAACAACATTTGAGTTTCTTAAATCATGTTTACGTGTACACTACACTCCTGGATTTTGGTCCGTTCTTCCCGACTCACCCTGTATATCATAAACCTGATAAAATTATAGCTGTCATAAAACTGATAAACTGACAGCTGTGATTAAATATAACGACTTTTTAATGATAGCTATCAATTTATCAGTTTTATGACATCTATCATTTTATTACGTTTATGACATCTATCAATTTATCAGGTTTATGGCAGCTGTCATTTTATCAGGTATATGTCACATCTAATGGTTAACTGCTAATGTAAGAAATTAGTGTAATATGGTTGTGGTACAGTTGTATAATAGAGGTATGTTTATAATATAAGATGTGATGAGTTATTGAAGAATTTGCGCAGTTTATAGCGCCAATATTTCATTTTCCATTGCCACTAAAATATTATCAGTGTTCTCATAGATCGCCAGTGTACATACAACGTCCTAACAACCCCCGAGATGCTAATCAACCAAAATCACCCCCCTCGCAACAACTTTCTCGTGGGACGTTGCAAAGCGCACACAATGTCCTCGTGTGTGTTTTGTGCAGCAAAGGGTGATATTTTGACTCGCCTCCCCTTGATGAACCTTAATGGCCCTTCGGGCGACAACCGGTGCGGCAGCTTTCCGGATAATACAGGTGCCATTAACGTCTTCATGCGCGGGGGCAAATCAGGTTGACCATTTCCACGTGGAACGGACGGTGCAGGATGCTGCTGAACCGTTCAGATGCAAAAGGGGTGACTCCAGTGGCGAACCGTAATGGCTCCGACAAGAAGGGGTCACGCCACTTCCAAATTGTGGCCGTAAATAATGGTCTGGGGGGCATTATAACGAATTTGTCGAGGGCCTTGTATGGGGAAAATTTTAAACACCGGCGGTTATTGAAACTAAATGGGGTGCTTCACCCAATATATCTCAACTATAATGTCAAAAGGATACAAAAACTCGCACGAATGTTTGCCAGAGTACTAATTGTGGAAGTTCGTTTCAGTGCATTGCTTCACATTATCAATTTGATGGTGATGCGCATACCCCTTAAAAAAATAACAATAACTAAGTCCATCATTACTTAAAAAAAAACAAACATGTGTTCTATTTCGTAAATTGCATTATCAACCTCTTGGTCTGTCTGCGAAGATTGTAGAACGGCCTTAAAAGGCGGTTCTCAATAAAATTAGAAATCATTTGAAATTCTAAATTACATATTTTTGAAATGCATAGAAATTAATTGCAACATTGAAAAATTATTTGGAGCAAACTACAGTCCGGCCGCATAACTTGGCGAGGTTCGGCGCAACCCGAACGTTACTTCGGGCCCGCTCGTACGTATCCAAGCTATTCATTGGCGTAGACTGGTGATTAACGTGACGTCACAGCCAAGTTATGCCGGCCGGACTGTAACTAACTTTTTGCTTCATAATGGTACACATAAAAAATGTTACCTATTGAAAAGAGATACAGATTAGATTTCATCCAGAGACCAAACCACCAACGTTATTTCATTTTTCGCAGACTCTATAATCAGGCATCCTTCCTATAATTATGTATGCAAATGTTGTATAAATAAGGTATAATTTATAATAAATATAATAATTCTCATTACGTCGTGACAGTCGTGAGACGAGCTTCCAGGAAGCATTGTACAAGAACGCAGCATCGTAGAATCTGGGTTTTATTATTATGAATATTACCAATAACGGTGATGTATGGGTGTATCATTTGCGCTCTGACAAGGTGTTAAATATGGTGCCTTATTTGTCAAACGCCGCACGTTTGCAGGCAAATTACACGGTATCGTATAAATGGCGTTTTCGGGAACCCCTAATTTGGGGCCCTCCGCCCCCACGTATATTATACGCGTATTTAATAGACGATCGTGCGAGTTTTTACATCGGCCCTCGACACCATCTGTCGGGTCAGCGTACGTATTTACATAATTTCCGAATGGTCTCAGTGTGTGCTATAGTTATGCATTTAGACCGCTGGGATGGCGAGACCGGCTTCGTTAGCGCTGCAAATTATACCGCATAATTAATATTATTTAAATTGGTCTCCGGCTTAACGACCACAATATTGTGTTCATATTTCGTTTACCTTATCGCAGCGTCAGCATCGCGCGGATTAATTGGCAGCGACGCGAAAAACCCGTATGAATATCTTAAGAACGGCATTATTCTCGGCTACTAATTAGACGCAGGGTCTTAGATTAGCCCACGAGGTCAAGAGAATAAATTACACTTGAAACAGGGTCGTGTGGCTGCTTAAGGGGGCCGCTTTTTTCCTACCAAGTTTCCCAAGGCGAGATAAGGCAGTTGATGTATGAGAAAAATTTGCAATTTTTAAAATTGCACGTCAGAATTAACATTCAGAAATTATTGTTGGCAATTAGACGATGTCTCCTGAGGAATTTACGCAGTTGGAGTAATACGTAGCTGAAAATATCGATATTATCATGTATCATGTCAAATTATCACGTAATAGTACTTCAATCTCTAACTTAAAACGCTATAAAAAGAGGCAAGTGTGCAACAAACAAATCTATTTCTTGCAATAGTGTTATTTTCATAAAGAAAAATTAACTCATTAAAGTTGATTATAAATACAACACATCTGAATTATCATTGAACATCAAATATAATTAGATATCTTTGATATTAGATAATATCAAGATAAGAAATTTGTTGTCAAACAATAAAAATGTAATCGTCAAAATATTTAAAAAATTCGTCCATCTATCAAATTCTCTGACCCAAGTAATTTTGATTATTATTTAATATCTTGTAGCATTCAAATTTTCAAATCTTTGAAATTTGCAAATAGGCTGTCGTAACGTTTCTGTCTGCCAGGCATCAGTTTCTGCATGCATTTTCATAGAAATTATTTCAGTTGCTGTAACAGACTTACTGATACATAAAAAAAAAGTTATGACTTGATGTACGATGATGAATTGCATTTTCATCGAAATTATTTCAGTTGCTGTAACAGACTTACTGATACATATTAAAAATAGAAGTTATGACTTGATGTATGATGATGAATTTGTAGTGACATATTTGTTTCTGATTTTTTGATTCATATAACTTATACTGACGTTTATATTTTTATATATTTTTTAATTTGTTTGTTTATTTCAACAGACTTAAGATATTTATAGCCTGGGGTGCTCTCGTGCGCTCGTTGGCATCCAAGGCAGTCAGCCTCAGCGAGTATTTCTTCAGGAGGCGCTCGTTGGGTTTCTTTTGTTCTATTGTTACTCTTCACTTCTTTTGTTTTTACATTTAATAAATTTTAATAATACTGTCAAAATTTTAATTAATACTGTCAAAATTACAATAAACACTGTTCAAGTTTAAGTTTCCTGTCGATATTTCAATGTCTACTATCAAAATTTCAAGAGAAAGATGACATTTTGAGAATAATCATCGACATTTTGGAGAAAAATTAATACATTTCTTTTGTTACTCTGAAAGTTTAAATTTTCACTGCCCACATTTGATTTTCTACTAATACCCTAATGTGTCCTGCTGATATTTCAATCATTACTGTCAACATTTCAACAGAATTATGGCTTTTTGAAAATAAGGATTGAAATTTTCGAGAAAAATTATCACACTTCTTATGATATTGTTAAAATTTAAATTTTCACTGCCAACATTGGATTTTCTATCAATATTTCAATGATTACTATTAAAATGTTATCAGAATAATAACATTTTGAAAATAACAAGTAGAATTTTGATGAAATATGTAGAATTTTGACAGAATAATATAATAATTAATAATGTATTGTTAGAACTTCAACGATACTGTCAAGATTTCAATTAATTCTGTAAAAATTTAAGTTTCCTATAGATATTTTAATGGGTACTATCAAAATTTCGAGAGACTAATGACATTTTTAGAATAATCGTTAACATTTTTGTGAAAAATTATGACATTTCTCGTGCTATTTCCTAAATTTAAATTTTCACTGTCAACATTTGATTTTCTATCAATGTTTCAATGATAACTGTCATTTTTTTTCTTCCTAATAATGACATTTTGAGAATAACAAGTGGAATTTTGATGAAATACACACAATTTTGACATATTATTATAATAATGAAGGTATTGGTAGATTTTCAATGATAGTGTTACATTTTTATTGATACTGTCAAAGTTGTTTCTTGTCGATAATTCAATCACTACGATCAAAATTTACAGAGAATTATGATATTTTCAAGTTAATTATTGAAATATTCGGCAAAAATTATGACATTTGTTCTGCTATTCATAACATTTAAATTTTCACTGCCAACATTTCATTTTCAACCAATATTTTAATGATTACTATTAAAATTTTATCAGATTAATGCCATTTTGAGAATAACAAGTGGCATTTTGATAGAATATTATAATAATAAGTGTATCATTGGAATTTTGATAATACTGTCAAAATTTTATCTAATACTGTCAAAATTTCAATTAATACTTTTCAAATTTATGTTTTCTGCCGATATTTCAATGACTACTATCAAAATTTCGAGAGAATGATGACATTTTGAGAATAATCATCGACATTTTGGATAAAAATTAATACATAACTTTTGTTATTTTGAAAATTTAAATTTTCACAGTCAACATTTGATTTTCCATCAATATTTCAATGGTTACTATCAAAAATTTATTAGAATAATGACATTTTGAGAATAACAAGTGGAATTTTGATGGAATACACAGAATTTTGACAGAATAATATAATAATGAATGTATTGTTAGAATATTCAATTATAGTGTATAATTTTTATTGATACTGTCAAAGTTTTGAGTTTTCTGTCGATAATTCAATCATTAATATTAAAATTTAGAGAGAATGATGACATACTGAGAATAATCATTGACATTTTCGAGATGAATTATGAATTTTCTCGTGCTGTTGTGTAAATTTAAATTTTCACTACCAACATTTGATGTTCTATCAATATTTTAATGATTACTATTGAAATTTTATCAGATTATTGCCATTTTGAGAATATCAAGTGGGATTTTTACAGAATAATATAAAAATTAGTGTATTGCTAGAATTTCGAAATGATTCCGTCAAAATTTTAATGAATACTGTCAAAGTTTCAATTAATGCTGACAAAATTTAAGTTATCTGTCAATATTTCAATGAATATTATCAAATTTCGAGAGAATGATGACATTTTGAGAATAATCATTGACAGTTTCGAACAAATTAAGACATTTCTTTTGTTACTCGGAAAATTTAAATTTTCACTGCCCACATTTGATTTTCTATTAATACTTTAATGTGTCCTGTTGATATTTCAATTATTATTGTCAAAATTTCAAGAGAATTATGGCCTGTTGAAAATAAGCATTTAAATTTTCGAGAAAACTTATTACATTTCTTATTATATTGTTAAAATTTAAATTTTTACTGCCAACAATTGATTTTCTAGCAATATTTCAATGATTACCATTAAATTTTTTTCAGAATAATAACATTTTGAGAATAACAAGAAGACTTTTGATGGAAAACGTAGAATTTTGATAGAATAATATAATAATAAATAATGTATTGTTAGAATTTCAATAATACTGTCAACATTTCAAATAATTCTGTCAAAATTTAAGTTTCCTGCAGACATTTTAATGACAACCATCAAAATTTCGAGAGAATCCTGCACTGTTTTACTAATTTTCACTGTCAACATTTGATTTTCTATGAATATTTCAATGATTACTATTAAAATGTTATGCGAATAATAACATTTTGAGAATAACAAGTAGAATGTTGGCGGAGTACATAGAATTTTGGCAGATATTTGAACTTGTATTTATTTTAGTTTTATTGCAGTTCTATTAATGTCTTTATCTTCCCATATACAATACACCTTTGTACCTTAGTTTAATAATGATTATTATTGATTTACAACAAATAATAATTTATTCATTGTAGGTGTTAGGCTATAAACTGCCCACGATCACTCTCGTTGAATTTACTGTGCAGGGATTACAACTGGCAAAACGTGTTACAGTTTTGATCGTTTGGCGTGGGCCTGTTCCATTGCAATTCATTCACGGTCTCGCGGCTTTGGTGAAAAAGTGCCATTCGTGGCCCACAAGTAACGAACAATAAACGCAATATTCCATATGGAAGGGCGTAAATGAGCGACAAGCTCTCTCGAGCGTTATTAATAGGGGGCGCAAGCGCCCGCAGACGTAACATGCGCCAACATGAATCACGTCCGACGATTCATACAATCTGCAATAGTTTTGTTAGTGCAAATCCTGCGATTTATAATTTAACATAAATCATTGGAGGCGAGCGTGTAAAACAAATAAGCCGCGTCATGTTTAAAAGTCGCTTTGCGCACACCTTTGTGAAAACGCGCACAATCACTGAAATGCGCCACAAAAGACTTGCTGCAGTGAAACTGTTTTGTTGTATGTTATGGTTTTTATACAGCCGCAGGACTTTTATTTACACATGAAACAAAAATCACAGCTGCCGGCGTTGCTGGCGACATCTGCGACGCAAATTGCGCAGTAATTGAGTTATGTGTGCACACATAATATCAATTCGTTACGGAAAAATTTACAACTTCGTAGAATTTAGAACGCGTAAATTTTCTCGTTCAGATTTTATTGCTTCAACATTTAAATTAATTAATATTACACAATTTATGCGTTAAGTTTTAAGCAACACCTGGAAAATTAGAATAAATTGGAAACTATAGTCACTTATTAAATAAACCGCGAGATACAAAACCGTTAAAACCGAAGTAACCGTTTTGAGGTCCTCATGTTCTGTGGTTGAGGTTCTATGTGAATGTTACAATGAATGTTATATGTTTTTGGATACGATAAGTCAGAAAGAGTTCATGTGATTACTTCATAAACCAATAACTAAATAACAATTACTTCAATTTTATTACTTTAACTACCGATTAATTCAACTGCAATTAATTCAACAAGAAATTACTTCAAAATTCAAAATAAGTCAACGCAGAATTACTTCAACTAGAGAATAGTTCAACTCCAAATTACTTTGACTTGAAATTATTTCAACTTGTACAGACTTCAAATCACAGTAACTTCAGAACTGATTTACCTCAAATGGAATATTACCGAATATAAATACAGTCTGCTATTTCCGGTTTAACCTAACCTTACTAACCTGGCCTAACCTAAGACGGAATGCGATTTAAACCTACTCAAGCACATAGCTTATATATAGCATATATATTTCAACTACTATGCTTGCAGAAATAACAACTTAATGTATAATCTATTCATCTCGTTCCGTCACATTTCACTAAGGTTTTTTCAATTTTTATTTTTGGTTTCAATTATAACAAATTTGTAGAGATTCTTATGAATTTTCTTCATATCTTTTGAGTTTTTAAAGTTTTTTGAATTCTATATAATTTTCTAACATATTATATATTTTTTCGCTCATGTTTCAACATGTTTTGTTGTTTTTCAGAAATATGTTTGGATTTAATTTGGTTTTTTGAGAGATTTTTTGTGATCTTCATAACTTTTTTCATTTTATATAAAGTATTGCAAGAGTTTAGGAACTATAGATTTTTATATACTTATTTGAAAATTTATGATATGTGAAAAACTTGTACAGCTGTAAAGAGAAAAAAATGTCCCTTTTAAAAATGTCTGAGCCAACTATGACACTTATTTATAAAAAATTGAGTTTGTATTATAACTGAAAAACAGTGATCTTTGTCAAAAAGCAAAAGCATATTTTGCATAAGCTGTTAAAACGACAACTCTTTCCTCATTTAACCGAATCTATATATCTTATGGTTTCCGAGATCCCAATGCTAAAAATGAAAAAAACTCACCCTGTATATAACATACATTGATGTATGATATATGGAATGGGCTGTTGACTTTCGTCTTTCGTCATTAATTTTTATATGTTTTCCACAATTTTCGCCAATATTTATAGAATTTTGTAGAATGCCTCTCTCTTATGTTTCAGAAAATGTAGTATAAATTTGATTTTCAAAAAATTTCGTCGAGTATTATCATATTTCATTGAAGTTTTTATGATTTTAATTTTCTTTTTCAATTGTAACAAATTTTGAGAGATTTTCATGAATTTTGAAACTGAAGTTCATAAATCATAATTTTCTTTCACTGAAATTTGACGAGTTTTGTCACATTTCACTGAAGTTTGTCCAATTAAATTTGATTCAATTATTACAAATTTTGGAGTGATTTTATGAAAATTTCTTCATATCAGTCGAATGTTTAGAATGTTATACTCTTTTTGGAGGATATTAATTAAATATTGTTTCCACTGAAGTTTCGACGATTTTTGTTATATTTCAGAGATTTTCGTTTTTTGATTTGCAGATTTTGGTTCTTCGATTTTAGTTGTAGGTATTTCAGAGATTTTCGAGAATTCAATTTTCATTTTATTATTTACAAATTTACAATTTTAACAGTTTTTGAGAGATTTTCATAAATTTTCTTCATATCTTTAGAGTTTAAGAATATCATTTTATATCTGGATATATTAAATATTTTTTCCACATAAGTTTTGATGATTTTTGTTACATTTAAGAAAAGTTTTTCGATGTTCTTTCAATTATAAAACTTAATTAACTTAAAACCTAAACTTATTATAAAAATGTTTATAAAACATTTCCAGAGTTGAGGAATTGTGTATTTTTTTTAATTTTCAATAATTTTTATAGTTTTCTTCATTTTATAAATGAATAAAAACGAATATTTATAGAATTTCGTAGAATTCCTATCTCTTCTACTTTAGGCTATGTTATCACTTAGCATTGTGATCAAAATGATTGATTTTTCAAAAAAACTTTTTACAACAGTAATTTGTGCTTGTGTTCGGCTACGACTCAGCCAAAAACCAGACTGGGCTGAAAAGGGTTCACTCTTTGGCTTTGATACCCAAATAACTATTTATCTTATCTCCTCAGGTGTGAATTTAATTTTTAGATTTTGTGTTAGGTATGCTGCATCAAGAAGACAACAAAAATATTGCACAAGTTTTTGTTGATTTTGTATTAGGCCATAAAAAATAGACAAAATTCAAACTTTTCGCAATTAACTGAATTAAGTTAATACATTTAACTGGTTCTTTGTACATAAGTACTTCATTTTATATTTTTACAGTGTTATTGTACAAATGTTGTGTTGTTTTACAAAGGGCCAAAAACCAGACTGGGCTGAAAAAGGTTCACTCTATGGCTTTGATACCCAAATAACTATTTATCTTATCTCTGCAGGAGTAAATTTAAATTTTAGAATTTGTGTTAGGTATGCTGCATCAAGAAAACAATAAAAATATTGCACAAGTTTTTGTTGATTTTGTATTAGGCTATAAAAAAATAGACACAATTCAAACATTCCGCAATTAACTGAATGAATTTAATTCATTTAACTGGTTCTTTGTACATAAGTACTTCATTTTTTATTTTTACAGTGTTATTGTACAAATGTTGTGTTGTTTTACAAAGGACCAAAAACCAGACTGGGCTGAAGAAGGTTTACTCGTTGGCTTTGATACCCAAATAACTATTTATCTTATCTCTGCAGGTGTAAATTTAATTTTTAGAATTTGTGTTAGGTATGCTGCATCAACAAAACAACAAAAATATTGCACAAGTTTTTGTTGATTTTGTATTAGGTCATAAAAAAATAGACAAAATTCAAACTTTTCACAACTAACTGAATGAAGTTAATTCATTTAACTGGTTCTTTGTACATAAGTACTTCATTTTATATATTTACAGTGTTATTGTACAAATGTTGTGTTGTTTTACAAAGGACCAAAAACCAGACTGGGCTGAAAAAAGTTTACTCGTTGGCTTTGATACCCAAATAACTATTTATCTTATCTCTGCAGGTGTAAATTTAATTTTTAGAATTTGTGTTAGGTATGCTGCATCAACAAAACAATAAAAATATTGCACAAGTTTTTATTGATTTTGTATTAGGCCATAAAAAAATAGACAAAATTCAAACTTTCCACAATTAACTGAATTAAGTTAATGGTTCTTTGTACATAAGTACTTCATTTTATATATTTACAGTGTTATTCATAAAAACTTTAACCGTGTTATAGCGGTGGTTTAATGGTATTTTACAAAGGGTTGCTAAGGTTACTAAGATTAAACCTCCGTTAAACCGCGGCTTATATATTTTTTAAATAACACTGTTAGTTTTTAAATTGGTTCTTCTGCTCCCACATCAGTAAGTTGTCAAATACAGTACGGACTTCTGCCACATTACTAGCACACAGGAATGTATGTCTTTTGTTAAAGATACATGGAGAATTGACATAGGGGCGATATTGGCTATTCTTCAATTACCAGAGGAGTCTCTGAATCATCATCATCCATTTTGCTGCACTAAATATGAATAATTTTGTGAAATATTTTATGAAACGTTATTTTGTGTCTGGTATTCCTATGAGGTGGTTGAAAAAGTTGTTGAAAAAACTAGTAATGGTGAAAATATGGGTTTTTCACTCCCTACATGGTAAGTACACTGTTGTGACATTGATCTGATGGAAGTAAGCCCCACTTACCGATAAAGCTTTGGTTACTATGAACAACGGGAGGTAAGTAAAAACCTAAGTAAGTAAAACGTTTTCTGTACCCTTCTTTCTCTAGCACCACTCATTAAAACACTTATACACATTTTGATAACGCCCATTCGGCTACTCCGGCAGTAGGAAGGAACAGGCAGGATCTGGAGCTTTTTCAATTGCCATTTCTTGTTTATTTTCATTGAAATTCATTTTACAACTGAACGAATGCAATTTCTGACACTCATACTCTTACTCATAGTCTCTTACTCTTACTCTTTCTGACTCATAGTTTAGCACCAAAGCCGCACGGATATTTGGTTCAAGTTCCGAATATAAATTAATCAAACACAAACAATTGAACCAACTTCAGGAGTGGAAAAACAGTTATAAGCAATTCGGGAGGTAAGTTTTGACCAGTCTCGGACTTTATTGCTAGCCCTCGCTTTCGCTCGGGTGCAAACTCGACCTCGAGTGGTAAACAATACTTACCTCCCTTAAAGCTTAAATAACTATTATAGTTATAGTTAGGGGCATCGGGGCTTGCTATTATGCTTGCGGACATTATATACTTACTATTATTATTACAAAAAAGTCATTATGTAAGAATGTTGTATTTGCCTCAACCAAAATTCTGGCTGAGAATATATAATAAATGCCGGAATATTACATACATAAAATGACCTTTTGAATAAAAAAGGTAACGCATCAATGCTTTGCTGCTCTATAGCGATGATTTATTCGAATTGATTGATAATAGAAGATTATGTTTCAGCCTTGGGGTAATTTTTAACCCTCATGCGCTTTATGTAAATTACTGCATACTTAATGCCCTAAAAGGGTAGATGGTAGATTAAAATTTCGACACGAAAAATATTGGTTTTACATACATAAATACATTACGCTCTGCACGGCGACTGGTGAGGGGGAGCTGTACGTCCGTTGCAATGCTATGCAGTCTGGTCAATTAAAAGTGTCGTGATTAATGCAACGTTGAAATTTATATCGTCTGGTTATTAACGTGTTATTACCTGTACTGGTTTAATAACGTTATTGCTGTTATTAACGCGAGCGAGATAGACTTGTGCGATGGTTTAATTATTGTCTTTAGTAAGTAATTATTGGTTGTTGAGTAGCGATGTATTGACTAATTTTTAAAGTCAAATGTAAATGTGAATAATTTCTTAACCGTCCGTTGTTATTTTTGATTGTTGATTGCAACATACTAATAATGTATACAACTTTATGTTATTTCGTTTATTCTGGGTGTGTTTCCACATATTTTAATTTATAATTTCAGTTATTTGTATTTTTTCTTTTTTTGCCTTCAATTTGAATAAAATTGTGGCAAATTATAACAAAAGTTTTGTGCAGGTAATTAGGTCTGGCATACGTGGAAACACATATCAGCCCCAACAACTGTTCCTTGCAACTGTGCTACGGCATAAGGCGAAGTGCACGTTCGCCAACAGACACTTCATAAACATAACAAATGCACAAACGCCGTGTGAAGAGTCCGGACGGGTTATACGTTTTCATTTACAAGTTTATATTTAAATAAGACGCCTCCAGTGTGCACTGCATAATCAAGCAATATTCACCTCCCTAAAACTTAATGCATATCTCGCCGGGGTGCAGCCGTATATTACGGGAGTACATTATTTAAACTTTGACAGCAGCGAGTTCCTCGAAATTTATATTTTAGTTTATAAACTTGGCGTTTTATACGGCTGCGTGGAAATGAGAATCGAAGAGACAATCGTCCCAGGACGGCGTTTACGACCTTCTCTTCTGAATTATGCCACAGCCGGCATCTCGCCGGCACATCGCCGGACAACTCCGACATCACACAAACATTCCTATTTTTATATCAACGTTAATAACGTCTTCATCGCAGTAAACGAAAATTAGATTAGATTATAATGTAATAGGCGAAGCGGCCTGACTTCAACGATACAGACGTACAAACGAAATTCTTGGAAACGTTTTTTTTTTATTTCTTAGCCCAGCGAGTATCTTGTCACAAAAAATTATGATCCCCAATCCCTAACACATTACAAGATGCTTTAATGCTAAGACAAAGAAATATCTGGACAGCATATGATATAATGAAATAAATTTCAAAAGCATAATTTAATAGTTTTATTTTAACGCACTTTTTCTCAATTTTGTTCAAATGTTACATATTGAAAATGTCATGTTGTTTAAAACATAATAAAAAGTACTATCAAAATCAATAATAAAAAATATAGGTTGTCTTTAAAAAAAATGGCTCTGACGTCATAACTTCAAAACAGAGAGAGATGGAAAAATGAAAATGGTCTCAAAATATGTTTGCAAAAAAAATCATTTTGACCTGTTGAAGTATTTTTCAAAAATTTATACATTGGAAAATAAAGCCAGGTCTTAATACTTTATGCGCTCTCTGTTATATAATTATACTCTACAGTACAGATTGAACCATGAATTGGTAAATGGAAAATCAACACTTCAGTGCGTCATGTACAGTAAAAATACTTAAAACTCGTACATTTGCGTTATTGTGCAGAATTTCATTCAACAATATTACTTTAACGATTGTTAGAAACAATCAGCGTCACACTTTCCAAACCTTCACTTTGATCAATACAGCTTCCTCGGCGATCTCCATCCTCTGACGCGCTGAACTTAATTTTTTCCGTTCTACTCATCCAGAATTCGCCGATTATAGAGGAACGTGATGGAATCGACGGCTTCGTGGGCATTCACCCGTGCTGGTGCCCCCCGTGAGCATGGAAAGGGGTCCTCAATCTTCCAGATAATCGCTCCGCAGGACAAGGGGCTGGACGCTGGCCGACAGAATTATCAGATACCATTTATTGTGAGGATTATTAGCTGCTTAATATACTCGACGTTCAAGGTTCCGATTGCACGAGATAGTGATTAATTGAAATTTAACGCTGAAGGAGATTGTTACAAATACGATTAATAGAAATTGTTGGGGGAAAGAACAATATCTGGCAAAGTAACGCAAGTAATAGATTAATATTCAATTTAATTCAATTCAATTCAATTTATTTATTTACATTGACAAGTATGTACAGTCATGCTCACATAAATCTAGTACAAACAAATTGACATTGCTATATAAAATTGCTATTGTAACCTAATTTCTTGTACTAGATTTATATGAGCATGACTGTACATACATAGATTCGACAATATAAAACGTCATACACATAAAGAACAAAACCAGTGAGATACATCATTCGATACCGCATACCCTCAACGAAACATTACCAACAGCTATTTGAGGTCGCATGCAAAATATTCCGCTAGTGAGTAAGGCTCCAAGTTACATAATATCTTGAACATCTTAGCCCCTAATAGAAATTATTGGCAGAAAGCTAAAAATCTGGCCAAGTTACGCAAGAAACATTTTCTTATTAGAATACTGAGTGATTTTTTGAACATCAACGATGTCTTTTTTTTTAAATATTTTATTCCTAAAAAGACCCATGCAGGTATAAGACAAATCAAAGTCTTGTATTGTGTGTCTACTTGTATTTGTATGCCTTTTGTACCAGATTTGACCTGTGCAAAACTCTATGTTGCAAATATCAATAAATAATAATTATTACTATTATTATTAAAGTAGGTACACATATTACTAAACTACAAAGTCACAATATTTAAGAAATAAATTCCTCATACAAATAATAGTACTAACTAACAAGAAACAGATAAAAAGATAAATATCTGGCCAAGTAAAGCATGTAACATTTTATATTTTTTATAAATCTGAGTGATTTTTGGAAAATTAACAATGGTTTTTTTAATATTTTTTTCCTGATAAGACCCATATAGGTATAGGAAATGTGAAAGTAGGTGCAAAAATTACATAACTACAAAGTCACAATATTTAAGAAATAAATTCCAGAATCGAATGATAGCACTAACTAACAAAAAACTGTTAGAAAGTTTAAAATTCCTAAATCGAATGATAGCACTAACTAACAAGAAACTGTTAGAAAGATAAATATCTGGCCAAGTAACGCAAGTAACATTTTATATATTTTAGAAATCTGAGTGACTTGTGGAAAACCAACGATGGGTTTTTTTATATTTTATTCCTGATAAGACCCATATAGGTATAGGCAAGTCAAAGTAGGTACAAAGATTACATAACTACAAATACACAATATTTAAGAAATAAATTCCTCATACAAATAATAGCACTAACTAACAAGAAACTGATAGAAAGATTAATATCTGGCCAAGTAACGGAAGTAACATTTTATATTTTTTAGAAATCTGAGTGTCTTGTGGAAAATCAACGATGGTTTTTTTAATATTTTATTCCTGATAAGACCCATGTAGGTATAGGACAAGTCAATGTAGGTACAAAGATTACATAACTACAAAGACACAATATTTAAGAAATAAATCCCTCAATCAAATAATAGCACTAACTAACAAGAAACTGTTAGAAAGATAAATATCTGGCCAAGTAACGCAAGTAACATTTTATATTTTTTAGAAATCTGAATAATTTTTGAAAATCAACGATGTTTTCTTTATATATATATTTTTTTTGAAAAACCCATACAGGTATAGGAAAAGTCAAAGTAGGTACAAAGATTACATAACTACAAAGTCACAATATTTAAGAAATAAATTCCTGAATCGAATGATAGCACTAACTAACATGAAACTGATAGAAAGCTCAATATATGGTTAAGTAACGCAAGTAACATTTTATCTTTTTTAGAAATCTGAGTGATTTTTGGAAAATCAACGATGGGTTTTTTTATATGTTATTCCTAATAAGACCCATATAGTGATAGGACAAGTCAAAGTAGGTACAAAGATTACATAACTACAAAGTTACAATATATAAGAAACAAATTCCTCAATCGAATGCAGTGACTAACAAGAAATTGTTTTAATTTTAATTTGAGGTTCTATCCTGTAAATTCCTGTGGAAATTAAATTAATTTTTGCATTAAAAAATAATTAACTTATTTATTTCACTTGTATAAATGGTTATTATATAGTAACACCGCAGAAGCAACAGCAGAAAGTTAATATCTGGCCAACTAACGCAAGTAACATTTTATCATTAGAATACAGAGTGTTTTTTTTTAAATCAACGATGTTTTTTTTTATATTTTATTCCTGAAAAGATCCAAATAGGTATAGGAAAAGTCAAAATAGGTACAAATATTACATAAGTACGATATTTAAGAAACAAATTCCTCAATCGTATGCACTGACTAACAAGAAATTGTTTCAATTTTAATTTGGGGTTCTATCCTGTAAATTACAGTGGAAATTAAAATAATTTTTGCATTATTAATTAATGAACTTATTTATTTGACTTGTGTAAATGCTTTATCTCTTGTAACAGCGATAAATGAATAATATTATAATTATTGGATAATTTGGAAACGTATCTAATTTATAGAATTAGTCTGCCATGAAAATATAGAAAACATTGTTAGATTTTCCAGGATATTCCGCTAAATATACAGGGTGTATCAGAATTGCTTGGCCCAATCACAATTGAACAAGCACAATATTCCTATGTGTTGCTTTAGGTGTGGGCCAAAGAAACAAAATATTACAAGCGAAAATTTTGCATTCAGTAAGATTACATCAAAACTATAACAAAATGTTGAAAATGTCAAACTCAAAACCACAAATTTCATCTACGTTCGAAGCTTTCAAAATCTTTTGAGTATATTTGAGAATCATTATAATTTGCTACGTTATTTTTGACAGTATAAATGGAAAACGTTTTTATTATTCATTTCTCAAAAACAAAATTCGTGCTTCAAACGTTTTTGATCATGAAACGATACTTGCGCTCTCTTTTACCAATTCTAGCAATGTTTTATTTGTGACGCTTTTGTGGATAAATATATCTACAATTAGTAGTTGTCCTTTACTTTTCTCAAAATCTAGTTGTTTAATTTGGGCCACTTTTCTTGAAAAACATCGATTTGACAGTAATTTTAAAAACTTCGATAGAATAACTCAAAATAAGATGGTAATAATCGAAGTGCTGATAAAAATAATTGACATTTTGATAAGAATCAATAAACATTATAATTAATATAATGGATGTCAGTAGGTATTATTTTAAATGATAATGACAAGATTATGAAAGAAATGATTAAATTTTTGACAAAGGTAGTTAATGTGTACTCATTGAGTAGTGAGTGCAGAATTCAATGTAGTTCTGACAGTAATTAATGATATTTTGTCAGATTCATCATTATTTTGACAGCAATATTTGACAATAAATTTGACAAAATAGTTAAAAGTTAACAGTAATGGTTCAATAATTGACAGTAATAATTGAAACTTTCATAAAATTATTGAAAATTTTGATAGAGACGATAGTTTTTTTTTCAAAACTGTGATATACGATACTTGATTAAAAATGATTGCAATGTCGACAGAGGAAATAAAACTTTTATATAAACAATTGAAAGTTTGGCTGAAATCATCATAATTACGACAGAATAATATATTTTTTTGCATATACGTATACAAGTTCAATCTTTGAAAATTCAGAAAATGTTCAAAAATTTTACGTTTCAAAATTTCAAAATATTCATAGAAAATGTTATCACACTCCAAAGAAACTACAACTTCTTCGTAAGTTTCAAATACGCTATTAAAATTTTAAAAATGAATTTCATACAATTGAAATTGAAAAATTGATAAAATTTATAGTAAATTGTATGAAATTTATTGAAAATTCTAGCAAATCCGAAACTAATCTTTACTGTTCTTAACAATAAGATACTTGATTATGTGATGTTTTTTTTAATATTAAAAAAATTCTATTTTTTCATTAACCATTTTTTCTATAAGATTAGGACATTGATATTTACAAAAAAAAAAACAGAAAATAACAAAAAATCAACTAATATCAAGCACAGAAACTTCCTTGAAATTTATACAGTACCTACCAAATCCCAAAAAACTATAATTTATAGAAGTAATTTTTATTGTATTTTGCTGTATATGCAGTTCTGGGGCGATTAAATTCTTATTATTATTAATATTTAGGATCTTTATTGACATTTTTTGTAATATATCAGAAAATAGTGCATTAAAATTATAGAAAAATTCCATCAACTTAACAATTCATGACAGTTAAGAAGTACTAAAATGTAATATAATATCTGTAAAAAAATTACCTGTTTTTAGAATAGTCTACCAACTTGCAAAAATAAATTATAACTAATCATTCATAAACTTGTTTGAAATTTTAAAAATCAATTGAAGATAATAACAAAAAAAAATGTATAGAACATTGCAAGAAATTTATAGAAAATTCTGGCAAATTTCAAAAGAGTTCACTGTTTGTATAAGATTCGAAAAAGTAATTGAATATTTTTAAAGATATTGAGAAAATAAGAAATATTTAAATTAAATAAAACAACTTTACTTTTGTTACTTCTACTAACACATTTATTTTACAAAAACAATTTAGTGATTGCAGTTTCGAAACTCGAAACTGCAGTCACTAAATTATTTTTATAAAATAAATGTGTTAGTGGAAGTAACAAAGTAACGTTGTTTTATTTAATTAATGTTTCAATGTTCCATAAAGTAACGGCTACCAGTATACGAGAAATATTTTAATGAAATATAGAGAATTCAACCATATTCAAAAAAACAACACAAATTGTGTTGAAATGTTCTTAGAAATTTAGTAAACTGGCAAAATTTAATGAAATTTGTAGAAAGTTCCATGAAATTTAAAGAAAATTTTATCAAATATCAACAATTATCCATAAAGTAAATATAATGTGTAATTTGATTGTATACACAAATTTGGATCTGTATAACTACAAATGAATACAACTTACAACCTATAACAACAATCTATACAACTACAATGAAGTCCTAAAAGCAGATGAAACATCGATAACATAACATTGGAAATTCAAATTTCTCGGGCTGATGTGGCCATAATTTTAAAAATTTGCAACGCAAGTGTAATTATTTCGACAACCAACCTCTATAAATCGGGGTTGAATTAGGCGATCGCATCTAGTTCATTAATGAACTGCATTATAATTCCAAATTACGGCAGCGGAATAATTGCAATTGCTGGTGAAAACAGGGCGGTACAGGAAATCAGCGCGTTTTGTCCCGACTTGCCGCAAATGTCACGCCGCAAAAATCCAATCACGGTTGCGTGGAGCCGCGATCTGAACGCAAACAACAGAGCGGAATTGTTGATTTGCAAATAAATAATGAGCGTGTGATATTATGCGGTGTTTAATTTGCGAGGGATGATCGTCGGTGTGGGCAAGAAATTAGCCTCGCAACAAATTCGGCGTAATTGCCGCTGAACCATTGCATCCGCGGCTAATGTGTATTATGAAAAATTTTACGTCCCTCTATTTATCTTCCAGTTAATGGCGTGGGTAAGCCGAAACTGCAGTTGCGGATTAGTAACACTAAATGTAATGCAGTTTCTCTTTCAGTAGCTGCGCGGGATTTTATGCAGTGCAAAAGCATTATAATTCGGACGCATTGGAGTTATAACTTACACGCATTATCTAATGGAAAAGTAATAAATTCTGGGGGTGTTATCTTCGGATGGATGCGCGGAATGGAACGTGTCGATTATTCATTTCCATTTACAAATCTCTACTAGTTTTCCTCTATATTTATAGAGCCTAGGGGTGCTGGATAAATTGCAGGCAATTCTTTTCGCCGTCAAGTATGTATAATAAGGAGATTTTTTTCTACGGGAATATGGTTTTTGGATTAGTTGCTTTTTTATCTCTGGACGTGATAGATGCGGATCCGCTCTATTGTGTATATATGTGTGTGTGCGTGTGCGGTTTTAGTGGCTTTTTAGAATACCCTCCGTGACGTAATTTACTGATTAGATCGCCGATATGTTAATGTCGGGGTAAATTATGTATAGAGTTCCGATGCTAGATAAAATAAACGTATTATAAAGTGTGGCGGCTTTGTCGGAAAGTTTGAAATGTTGAATGCGCACGGGCGGCGCGGGGGGCGGCGGGGGCCTCGGCAATATGTTCACATTTGCTACCGCACACAATTTATTCAACGTGCTATTAGAAGTTTCCAGCTTCTTATACTAAATATATACAGAACATTTCCTTTAATTATACCCGCTGTTTATTACAGTTAACAATTTGTTACTTTATTACGACGTGAATTAACATTTACTACACACGGATTTGAATAGTGAACTGATTTACATATTAACTACAAGGAAAAACAAACAACTGCCATATATTAAAATTAGATTTAATCACAGCAACATTTAATTAACGTCAATCTGAATTATGACGGCGTTAATTTCATTGATTTATGTACCATTTAATTTATTCATAGCACTTTTAAAACTCCAAGTTAACACTTCAAATAGTTGACAGAGCAATCATATGCATCTACAAATTGAATTTAGTGCATATAAATGTGTACAGGCTAAAATATTTGGATCCGTGACGAATGGAGGATCATAATAAACTTGAATTGAATAGATTAATAGAGGCCGATATTGTATAGTATATCACTGTAGTTGCGATAGTTTGGTCACAAAAGAGATGCAAAAATGTCTATAATTTTATCAGATTTACGAAAGTATTTAGTTTTAAAAAAAACGGTGTTTTCGTAAATATTGAATACACAGTGTATCCACTTAAGTTGGCTACATATGGAATACATTTTTATTATTAGTTCTACACAAAAGAGTTACTCTGTATAATAGATTATGCATGGCCTAAAATGAATTATAGAGATTTAAACAAAAACACAATTTAAATAAAATTATAAACTTTCTAGAGATTCCAACTAAATTCATTATTCAGTAAAAAAACGTGTACTTCCTTAATAAAACTTTTTAATTGCTTTTGCAACCGGTTATTAGATTATTAGATTTATAGATCTATAGATTATTATTAATATTATAATTATTTAGAAACATTATTGAAATTTTATGAAATATTTCAGAAAATATTGCATAAAATTTATAGAAAATTCCTTCAACTTGACATTTTGTGACATTTAACAAAAATTATAAAATGTACTATATCTGCAGAAAAATCCATATAATATTTAGAATATTTTACCAACTACCAAAAATAAATTAGCATTCATGTATTCAACTTATCATTAATGAACTTTATTGAAATTTAAAAAATCAATTGAAGATAATAACAAAAAATAATAAGATGTATAGAAAATTGCAAGAAGATTATAGAAAATGCTGGCAGTTGTCAAAAGAATTCATACTGTGTGTATAAGATTCGAAGAAGTTAATGAATATTAAGGGATATTAAGAGATTGAAATGAGAAATATTTTAATGAATTTTTTTGGAAAATTCTACTATATTCAGAAAAACATAACACAATTTTAGTTGAAATGTTCTTAGAAATTTTGTAAAATGACAAAAACTGAATGAAACTTGTAGGAACTTCCATGAAAATTATAGAAAATTTTATCAAATATCATCAAATTTCCATAAAGTAAATATAATGTGTAATTTGATTATTTCAGGCAATGTTTCAGGCAACATTGTCTAAAACTACTGTATTTTTGTGATATTTGATACATATTGTAAATTAATTTGTAGGCTTCTTTGTACTTATCGTGTTTCGTCTTGAACTTATTACCTTAAATTACCTTAATATGAGTCAAATACAAGGTGTGCCTAAATGATTGTTGTTATGTAATTACTTCAATTCAATTGTACCGCCTTTTAAATTTGTATACCGTACTATTTGATAACTGTCACTGTCAACCATACCTGTCAACTGCCAGACAACATAATAACAGTAGTTTGTTAAAATGTACACTGATCAGAAGAACACTTTTATTGTTGAGGCTTACTTTCGTAATGGACGATTTGAAAATGGAGAATCGATTTATTCAATTCCAGAGTGCGTTCGGGAATTTCAACACAAGTTCCCTGACCACCAATTTGATTACTCGGTTTTGTCAACACATATTTCAGGAATAGTGCAATGTTTTAGGGAAACTGGTAGTGTTCAGAAAGAGAAATCCTCAAGCAGATCTTCAGTATCAGGAGAGGTTGTTGCAGATGTTCATGAACGACTCGAAGTAAGCCTTTAAAAGTCTATTCGTAAATGGCTATGCAAGCTGGAATTCCCTCGAGCACCTGCCATAGAATTGTGAGAAAGAAGTTGAAGTTCCCTTATAGGGTCTTATGGGTGCAAGAATTGTTGCCAGTGGATCCTCAACGCCGATTGAGCTATTGCCGATAATTTATGGAAAATTTAAATGACGATCGATTGCTCGATTTAACATTATTCAGTAATAAAGCTTGGTTCCACCTATCAGGATATGTTAATTCACAAAACTATAGGTGCTGGCATGCTGAAAACCCTCATCTTTTTGTAGAACATCACTACATCCTCAGAAGGTTGGAATTTAGTAGGCTGTATCTCGCCGTAGAATAATTGGGCCTATATTCTTTCATGACATAATAAACGGTGAGAGATATCGGCAACAAATTGTACAGCCTTTCATAGACCAGTTAGATGAAGAAGAATTGCAGAACGGATATTTCCAACAAGATGGTGCAACACCTCATACAGCCAGAGCAACGTTAGCTTATCTGCAAGATATTTTTGATAAAAGACTAATTAGTCAAAGACTATGGCCGCCAAGCTCACCATATCTAACTCCACTGGACTATTCAATTTTTGGATATTTAAAAGATTGAGTTTTCCAAAGAAGACTGAATACGTTGGAAGAGTTAATGGCATAAATCGTAAATGTTTGCCGAAACATAACTCCTCAAATGCTATTCAACATATTCAACAATAAAAGAAGACGAGTGCAAATGTGTTTGCAAGCAAATGGTACACATTTTCAACATCTGCTTTGATTATATATTTTATTTATTAATTATGTTTTCTAAATCTTTACTCCTTTTTATGTTTCTGTTTATTAAATAATTTACTTTGATTACTTTAATAACTATATGTGATCATTTTATTATCTGCTAGTCCTCAATTTGCAATAGTAAAACATTTTGTAACATTATCAGATTTAAAGCGGAGCAATTATTAGATTTGTCGCCGCTCGTTTATTTAATTAATTCCTGCATGATTTTCAGTTTACAGCTTTTTTGTGCCGTGGAGTAATCTGCCCCACTTGGGCAGATTGATGAGCACTTGGCCTGTGAGGACTTCATTTTCATGCATATCTGGTTATTTTTATGTACACACAATTTAAGAATGCCCTTGATTGTAAAAGTAAGGTTATGTAAATAATGTACATTTAAACTCGCGGGCCCTTAAGTAATTCTTCATTGTAGTCTTTTCATGTGCTTGGAAGCCACAAATATTGCTGAAACTAGTAATGACTTAGTATTTGAGTAGTTAAATATCAAATGGCACAATAGAAATTTGAATTGTATGAAGAAAGCTTTTATTGCCATCTTCATGAGTAATGAGTGAATTGTCTCGTGCGTCTTTAAATAATTCTTTATTGTTGGCTTTTCATGTGTTTGGAAGCCACAAATATTACTTAAACTACTAATAAATTAGTATTTTAGTAGTTAAATATCAAATTCCACAATAGAAATTAGAATACCATGCAGATGCTAAAACTTTTATTGCCATATTCATGTCTAGTGAGTATAAATGAAGTTGCCTATGTCAAAAATAGAACTATTTTTACTGGAGCGGAACAAATACATTTTACATGGTGATGTAATTTCAAGCAGTTGCACCTTGTACAAGATAATAGTATATAACGCCATTAGGCCGATATGTAGCAAATAACAGGCGCGGGTTGAAGTTTGTAAACCGAGGCGAAGCGAAGCGGAGCGGAACGCAGCCGAGGTTTATATTCAACCAAGCCTGTTATTTGCATATCGGCCGTATGTTGTTCGATGCTTTTTGTAGTACCTAAATTACAAAAACTGGTCAATTTATCAATATTAAATTTCAAAATTAATAAACAAGTTATCCAGGCGCAATTTGATACCATAGCAACATCAACGGTTCAAATATAAACAAACAAATCAAAGTGAAATTAGAAAAATAATGTCAGATGTGCAAAGTTTTTCGTTTTGTGGTATCCCCGAAGATGTACTAAATGAAGCAAATGCTGCCACAATCGATTTACTTCCCCAAAAAAGCAGCAGCAGGTATGAGAAAGAATATGAAGACTTTATTGCTCATAAATTTGCGTTGTCATTTAAATAACGTCCACGGCCGTTATTATAACGGCCAAGGCCTTTACGCCTGTCATATCGATCAAGCAGACAGTACTGATAAATGTCAATAACAAAGAGGTATTACAAAAATTCATTATAATTAGATGGAGAATATAATTAGATTTTTATGGTCACACTTACCATAAAAATCTATAAAATCTTTGTAACTCAATATTCGCATCGATATTTTTATATCTAAATTTTCTGACCATTTCAGTACCATTTCAAATCTGCTCCTTTTGAAGCAAGTTTTAACATTTTTTTTAAATGTTAAAAATTCTAAATATTGTGACCGAATTCTTAACAGAGTTGCATTAAAGGCCCTGTTGTTCGCACGCCCGAAATACCAGCAATAACACGGACGCAAGTCGTAAAAGTTAACACTTCGCAGGCGCGTCGTTTGGCGCGAGGGATGACGGGGGTTGTCGGGGGGTGGGCTGCGGGTCCTCATAACTTGCCGCCGTTAAAATGTAACAATGAGATTTGCGATATGCGAGCAGAAATTTATTAAACGCGGCTTCATTAAGTGAATTAGCGCGTTAATTTTAAAAACAATTAGGGGGCGAGTGTTAAACGTTTATTTGTAGGCGGCCGTAACCGGCGCCTTAATGCGCGACACTAAACACTAATTGCTTCCTCCAAGTTTTCATAGATTCGTCCTAGGTGCCGCATAAACGTCTTTACATCGCCACACTTATGAATATTAAATTGCGCGCCGCCACGTGGGAGCAAATTGGAGACTAAATTGGTAGATGCATGGAGTAGTTTCAATAATTAGATGTAATAAGCCGGCATTGTGTTTAGAGTTTTTATTTTCTTCGTATTAATGATAGCTTTATGCCAATGTAATTTTCAAGAAGTTTTAATAAAACTTCTCTTAAAACTCTTTTTCCGTTAAAATTAGATCTGGCGTTGCGATCTTGATGGTGTACAGAGGCAGAGAGAGATCAAGTTCAAAAAACCCAGCAAAAATAGGGACCAGGGTGGTAGAATATGGAAGAAGAAAAGGCATAAATTCAGAATCTCGGCATTCACTCAGATAACTTAGAAATAACCACCAGCATAGAACGTTACTCTGCTGGACGAAGTCTCAAAAGCTTCTATCAATTCTAAAGTCAATTTCCATACTAATGATAACAAACACCTATCTAGCGACACTACATTGCGATGGCGTTTGTGGGTAGAACGAATATAATAGAGGTAGAAATGTAGGTTTCTATCGCTGTATCAGCGTAGTCGAGCTTAACTATATTTCATACCTCGTCCTGACAATATTTTTATACGACAGTAGAATATAGTAAATTTAATTCTTTCCCTCTTCGCAAAACAATTAGTAATCTTTTAAAAAGAACAAATCTTACTGAATCCATATATCTGTGTTTTGCTAACAAAAATTACTAACAGACACATTACCAATTAAACGAACCCAATTACTTGTCGCGATAAAGATTTAAAAAATCAAACATAATGTAAAGTAGCTTGTGCAGAATTTACGCCAATCAAAAGCTTAACTCCTACAAAAATGTAGCTATATACTATTCAGTGCCGGCTCCATGGAACTGGAACTTCCTCATCTTGCTGGCGCCTAGGACGATGTTTGTGAAATTGTGATATTGTACCCTAAAAGGAGCGTAACGACGGGCGCCTGTATCCGAGCATCCATTGCATTGTTACATAACGACTTCGGAAGCCCGGCACGTGGTGAACTGCTAAGACAATTCTCGGGGTATTTAACAGATTTCAACTAAATTATTCTGCTCTGCTCCACGTTCCGAGTTTCAGAACTTCTGAAACAATGATTTTGATTGCCGCTGAATCCCTGCGGGACGAATAAAAACCAGCCCCAGCCGCCACCTACAAAGATGAAACAAAGAATTTCGTCTCGCCAACTTTACTACTTTTTATTAAATCTTAATCAGCGCTTAATGAGGATTTACTGCCCGGATTTAATTTACATCTGGGACGACATAAATATGCACACTTATTATTTACATACAAAAAATTGCAACAGTCGCACCAGACTTTATGTAAAACAAAACAAATATTACCTACAATACACCCTAATAATAGGAACACAAATATTTATACAGAGCGTTCAAAAAAGTGGTGTCAACTTTTGCGCTGGAAACAAATAACTGATATTGTTCAATATGCAAATTAAACATATTTTGCATCATTGCTGAAATGTTTCCTAGGATTAATGCAGATAATTTAACTAGATTTTTTCAAATTTTTGTCATTATTTCGTTGGAACTTGTTGGAAAAGTTGACACAATTATGCCAGAATTTGGTGTCTCAAAAAATATGATATAGTTTACTATCTTCAAGGACTTTGTTGAATTCTTTAGAATCTCCAATTATGTCAGAATTTGGTGTCTACTAATTTGGAAACTAATAGATGATATTGTTCAATATGCAAATCAAACATATTTTGCATCATTGCTGAAATGTTTCCTAGGATAAATTACATATTTTAACTAGATTTTTTCAAATTTTTGTCATTATTTCGTTGGAACTTGTTGGAAAAGTTCACACAATTATGCCAGAATTTGGTGTCTAAAATATATGATATAGTTTATTATCTTCAAGGACTTTGTTGAACTCTTTAGAATCTCCAATTATGTCAGAATTTGGTATCTACTAATTTGGAAACTAATAGATGATATTGTTCAATATGCAAATCAAACATATTATGCATCATTGCTGAAATGTTTCCTAGGATAAATGCAAATAATTTAACTAGATTTTTTCAAATTTTTGTTATTATTTCGTTGGAACTTGTTGGAAAAGTTGACACAATTATGCCAGAATTTGGTGTCTAAAAAAATATGACAAAGTTTACTATCTTCAAGGACTTTGTTGAACTCTTTAGAATCTCCAATTATGTCAGAATTTGGTGTCTACTAATTTGGAAACTAATAGATGATATTGTTCAATATGCAAATCAAATATATTTTGCATCATTGCTGAAATGTTTCCAAGGATAAATGCAAATAATTCAACTAGATTTTTTCAAATTTTTGTCATTATTTGTTGGAACTTGTTTGAAAAGTTGACACAATTATGCCAGAATTTGGTGTCTAAAAAAATGTGATATAGTTTACTACCTTCAAGTACTTTGTTGAACTCTTTAACTCTTTAGAATCTCCAATTATGTCCGAATTTGGTGTCTAATTTGGAAACTAATAGATGATATTGTTCAATATGCAAATCAAACAAATTTTGCATCATTGCTGAAATGTTTCCTAGGATAAATGCAAATAATTTAACTAGATTTTTTCAAATTTTTGTCATCATTTCGTTGGATCTTGTTGAAAAAGTTGACACAATTATGTCTATTTCGTTGGAACTTGTTGGAAAAGTTGACACAATCATGCCAGATTTGGGTGTCTAAAAAAATATGATTTAGTTTACTACCTTCAAGGTTTATGTTGAACTCTTTAGAATCTCCAAGTATGTCAGAATTTGGTGTCTACTAACTTGGAAACTAATAGATGATATTGTTCAATATGCAAATCAAACATATTTTGCATCATTGCTGAAATGTTTCCTAGGATAAATGCAAATTATTTAACTAAATTTTTTAAAATTTTTGTGGAACTTATAGGAAAAGTTGACACAATTATGCCAGAATCTGGTGTCCAAAAAAATATGATATAGTTTACTATCTTCAAGAACTTTATTGAACTCGCTAAAATCTCCAATTATGTCAGAATTTGGTGTCTACTAATTTGGAAACTAATAGATGATATTGTTCAATATGCAAATCAAACATATTTTGCATCATTGCTTAAATGTTTCCTAGGATAAATGCAAATAATTGAACTAGATTTTTTCAAATTTTTGTCTTTTTTTCATTAGAAGTTAATGGAAAAGTTGACACAATTATGCCAGAAATTGGTGTAAAAAAAATTATATAGTTTACTATCTTCAAGGACTTTGTTGAACTCTTTAGAAGCTCCAATTATGTCAGAATTTGGTGTCTACTAATTTGGAAACTAATAGATGATATTCTTCAATATGCATATCAAACATATTTTGCATCGTTGCTGAAATGTTTCCTAGGATAAATGCAAATAATTTAACTAGTTTTTTTCAAATTTTTGTCATTATTTCATTGGAACTTGTTGGAAAAGTTGACACAATTATGCCAGAATTTGGTGTCTACTAATTTGGAAACTAATAGATGATATTGTCCAATATGCAACTCAAACATATATTGCATCATTGCTGAAATGTTTCCCAGGATAAATGCAAATAATTTAATTAGATTTTTTCAATTTTTTGTCATTATTTCGTTGGAACTTGTTGAAAAAGTTGACACAATTATGCCAGAATTTGGTGTCTAAAAAGTATGATATAGTTTACTATCTTCAAGGACTTTGTTGAACTCTTTAGAATCTCCAATTATGTCAGAATTTGGTGTCTACTAATTTGGAAACTAATAGATGATATTCTTCAATATGCATATCAAACATATTTTGCATCGTTGCTGAAATGTTTCCTAGGATAAATGCAAAAAATTTAACTAGATTTTTTTTTAAATTGTCATTATTTCGTTGGAACTTGTTGGAAAAGTTGACACAATTATGCCAGAATTTGATGTCTAAAAAAATATGATATAGTTTAATATCTGCAAGGACTCTGTTGAACTCATTAGAATCTCCAATTATGTCAGAATTTGGTGTCTACTAATTTGGAAACTAATAGATGATATTGTTCAATATGCAATCAAACATATTTTGCATCATTGCTGAAATGTTTCCTAGGATAAATGCAAATTATTTAACAAGATTTTTTCAAATTTTTGTCATTATTTCGTTGGAACTTGTTGGAAACGTTGACACAATTATGCCAGAATTTCGTGTCTAAAAAAATATGATACAGTTTACTATCTTCAAGGACTTTGTTGAACTCTGTAGAATCTCCAATTATGTCAGAATTTGTTGTCTAAAAAAATATGATATAGTTTAATATCTGCAGGGACTTTGTTGAACTCTTTAGAATCTCCAATTATGTCAGAATTTGTTGTCTAACAAAATATGATATAGTTTACTATTTGCAATCTTTTACTCTTTTTTTACCACAGAGTGTTGAACTCTTTAGAATCTCCAATTATGTCAGAAATTGTTGTCTAAAAGAATTTGATATAGTTTACGATCTGTAAGGACTTTGTTGAACTCTTTAGAATCTCCAATTATGTCAAAATTTGTTGTCTAAAAAAATATGATATAGTTTACTATTTGCAATCTTTTACTCTTTTTTTACCACAGAGTGTTGAACTCTTTAGAATCTCCAATTATGTCAGAAATTGTTGTCTAAAAGAATATGATATAGTTTACTATCTGTAAGGACTTTGTTGAACTCTTTAGAATCTCCAATTATGTGAAAATTTGTTGTCTAAAAAAATATGATATAGTTTACTATCTGCAAGGACTTTGTTGAACTCATCATTTTTTTCCCACAGAATGTTGAACTCTTTAGAATCTTCAATTATGTCAGAATTTGGTGTCTAAAAAAATATTGTTAGTAATGTTAGTATTTCCCTAGTGTTAGTATTTCTGATCTTGTCCATCTTTGTTACTCACCTAACTCTTGTCAAAAACTTAATTTCCATTGCCTGTAGTTTGCTTTTCTCATTTCTTTATAGAACCCAGGTTTCACAACAGAACGTTGGGATAGCTCTGTATATAGATTTAAGTATTTACTTAACTTACTTAGCTTTAAGTATTTACTTAACTTTAAGTATTACTTATTAGTAATTTTTCATTGTAAGATATACTTTGTGTGTTTTCTCGACTGTTTATTTCCTTTTCCTGTTTACCTTTCCTTTCAATTTCTACTCCCAGATAGTTGTAAGCTTCTACTTGTTCTAATTTTAAGTCATCAATCATCCCTTATGATTAGGGAATTTATTAGGGATTAGGGATATCCCTTATCATTAGTTCTTTTGTTTTGTCTTTGTTTATCTTCATTCCATAGTCCCATCAGCTCATTTGTCTTCTCTCTATAAAAGTTTCCAAAGATTCTATTTGTAGTTCTTCCCTAATGTCAGTATTTCTTATCTTGTCCATCTTTGTTACTCACCTAACTCTTCTCAAAAACTTCATTTTCATTGCCTATAGTTTGCTTTTCTCATTTCTTGATAGGACATAGATTTCACAACCGAACGTTAGGATAGCTCTGTATACAGCTTTAAATACGTCATTTTTTATTTATTTACACTTCCTTCTTACTTATTAGAATTTGGTCAGGCCCTGGTGCTTTGCCGTTTTTCTGGTTTCTTAGTACTTCATTTAGTGTATATTTAATATTGTATGTTTTCCAGTAATTGGGCTGTATGGCCTGTTGGAGAATAAATTATTATTATTATTATTATTATTTAATTCTTGTATCGTTATTTGTTCTCCTGTTTTGTCCTGTCTTGTTGGGTTTTGTTGTGTGATTTCTGTCTTTATTTCTGTTCTTTCCAAGAGCTCTTCAAAATATTCCCTCCGTCTTTTCATAATTTTTCTTCCATGTCTTAATTGTTCTCCTTTATTGTTTTTAATCTGGTTTGAGCTGTATATATTTTCTTTTCTGCGTGCTTTGAGTACTTTGTAGAAGAGTTTTTGGTTTTCTTTGCTCCAGTTCCATTTTTTCTCTAAATTCTGTCCATGCCTTTCGTTTTGCTTCTATTGCTAGTTTTTGTACTCTATTCTTATTTTCTTTGTATGTTTTTTTTCTGTTTTTTGCGTTAGGTATTGTTATGCGTTAGGCTTCTTTCTTCAATTTTGTTGCGTCTCCGATATCTCTCGTTCACCATGCTGTTTGTTTCTTTTCCACATTCCTCTTTGTGTTCACGCCACATATTGTTCTTGTTGTTCGTAGTATGATATGTTTAAGTATGTCCCACATTTCTTCCGTGCTGCTGTATTGGAGTTTTTTTTTTTTGTTCCTTGATTATTTATTAGTATTCCTTGCTTATTCCTTCGTTTCTTAGTTTATATGTTATCTGTTCATACTGTATGTTATCTTATGGGTTTGTTTAAGTTACCTTTTCTTCATCTTCTACGTGCTTTATTGTTGCTATGACCAGGCAGTGGTCACTCCCAATTTCTGGGCAGAGAAGAGTCTTACTTTGGTATCTGTTATTGATTTTATATTTCCTTCTTCGACTAATATGTAATTCATGATTGATCTATCACTTCTGGTCTTTACCTCCCTTGTGCATTTATGTATCTCCTTGTGTTTGAAGAAGGCGTTCGTTATAATCATGTTTTGTGTTATACAAAAATCGAGTAGCCTTCGTCCATTGCTGTTTTTTATCTCTCCTTGACTATCTATTACTCTATTATACACATTATCTCTTTGTCTCTCTCTGCCTTTGTAGTCTCCCACTATATAGATTGCTCCTTTTGCCATTTCCTTTGCTGGTGTTAGTTCTTCCCAAAATATTTCTTTGTTGTTTCTTGTATCATCTTCTTTTGGACCATATACGATTATTATGGTTCTTCTTAAACTCATGATTTATAATAAAGTGTTTAAATATATTAAAAGAATCGCACTATCTTGTAGGACAATACATACGAACATAAAACTATCCAAGCTCAAAAGTGAGAGGAGCTTTTTAATATATGTCAAAGACTTCTAAATAACGTTATAAGTATACATTTTTATTTTCTTTGTATAAAAGTTAGGAAGCGCAATAGTTCTGGGGGAATATGTGCAGTTTTATATATTTATAGATGTACGGACGTCGGTCACGCCCTTTGGTTTAGCGCGATTGCGACGTTACCGTGCGATTTGTATGGAATGGCGGGCGAGTCACATGTGCGCTGCGTTAGATTCCACCTACCTTGGTCGGCATCCCGGTTGGGTCTCCCGATTGCTGACGCGCTCCCTTTGCTAGTCGCCCTTGGAACGAACACACTGAACGGCACACAACACTTAAAAGTTCTTTCTCTGGATCGCTACTTTTAGTCTTCTCTCCACGAGAGGAGACACGATTCTGTCTTTTCAATTTGCGGTCGGTGGAGTTTTTCTCGCTATCGCGCCAGCGACTCGCCACAAAACCTCGCACGCAAAATTATCACCAAAAAACCTTGTTCACGGCTGAACATGCCGCCCTCCTTGGAACGAGTGCGACCGCGTTCCAAAACAAATTAAAGGCGATTCAAACATTCCCAATATAAAGAAAACCAAAAAATATTAACAAAAAAAAACGACAGGAAAATTTTATGAAGACGAAATTCTTCGAACTTAATCAAAATGATAAGGGATGCGAAAGGATCAAGTCGCCATCTGAAATAAAACGAACTTCACTCCTTGGGGGTCGTCAAGGAGACTACCCGGGCTGCCAGGAGACCCACGGTAAGGAGTAGGAAGGGAATAACGAAAAACAAAAATCATTCCAAAAAATCAATTCTCTGGCTCTGCTCGACTATTCCATCATTGGGAGGGGGCATAGCTTTGAGACGGGACGGGTAAGAACGCCGTTCCCAGTTTTCAATTCTACCACTCTAACTATCCCATCATCTCCAGGATACACTCTACAAATCCGCCCCAACCGCCAGCGCAAAGGAGGTAAATTACCTTCCTTGATTACAACCAGCGTTCCTATAGTCAAATTAGGTCCTGCCTTTGACCATTTGTCCCGCATCTGGAGGTGGACTAGATACTCGCTTTGCCATCTGCGCCAAAAGGATGCGACAAGTTGTTGTACCAAGCGCCAGCGCGCCAGAGGTGGGAGTGGTCGTTCCTCTTCCATCGGCTCTGGCAAAGCTGTGGGTGGTGCAAGTAGCAAGAAATGTCCCGGTGTCAGAACTCCCAAATCATTTGGGTCCGAACTTATAGACCCCAGTGGCCTGGAATTCAATGTGCCTTCCACCTGCACAAGTACCGTATTGAATTCTTCGTAAGTGAGGGTTTGCTCACCTACAACCCGGGCGAGCAGTTTCTTGGTGGACTTTATACCGGCTTCCCAAAGACCGCCAAAATTAGGACTCGCTGGTGGGTTGAAGTGCCATTCGATTCCATGCTCACTTAACGTTCGCGACGCCAGTCCGTTGTAGGTATCCGATGTGGTTAGCTGGGCCCAATCTGCTAACTTGCGCTGGGCTCCTACAAAATTCGTACCGCAATCACTGTATATTGCCCGAACTGCTCCTCGTCTGGCGACGAAACGCCGTAACGCAGCGAGAAAGGCGTCCGTTGTGAGATCCGAGGCCAGTTCTAAGTGCACCGCTCGAGTAGTGAAACATACGAATATGCAAATATAGCCTTTATAAACTCTGGCCTTTCTTAGCCTTCCCAAAGATATTTGGAACGGGCCCCCATAGTCGACGCCCACGACCGAAAAGGGCTTGACAGCCTGCAATCGCGTCGCCGGAAGATCTCCCATGCGCGGCGGTTGTACAGGTCTGGGTTGCATTCTAAAACATTGTTGACACCTTGATAGGCGTCGCCGAATGACATCTCTACCATGCAAAATCCAAAATTCTTGCTGAATTATGCAGTGAAGGTTCCCGGGTCCAGGATGGAGATACAATTTATGGTAGTGATCCACTATAAGCTCCGTAAGACGACTAGTCTTTGGAAGTAAAACAGGGTGTTTGGCACCAAATGCAATTGCTGCATGTCGGAGGCGCCCACCAACCCTCAATAGCCCATTTTCGTCGATAAATGGGTTAAGTTTGCGGAGTCGAGTTGTGGCCGATCTACCGGCCTTCAATTGTTCCCAGTCCGCAGCGAATTCTTTGTGCTGAACCCACTGAACTAAGGCTTCCATGGCTTGTTTTAACTCTCGCGTCGTCAGGTATCCCAGTCGCTTGGAATTCTTCGCTCTACAGTTGAAGGCGAAGCGTAAACAGTAGGCGGTTACCCGTTTCAGCAATGAGAGGGACGATATCCGATTAAGCATCTGTTCGATATGATCTGGCTCAATTTGTGTCATGCACGAGAGGACCCGGGCCTCCATAGTATGAACTTCTTCATCGCTTGGTCCTACTGTAGGAATCAGTCTTTGGGGCCATTCGATTTCGTCTTCTGCAAGCCAAGCCGGTCCCGTTAACCAGAGAGGATGAGTCAGTAGTTCTCCAGGAAACAAGCCTCTTGAAGCACAGTCTGCGGGATTCGTTGCCGTCGGCACGTGTCGGAATTGGTTAGGTTCCAAGTACTCCTGTGCTTGACTCACCCGATTGGCGATAAAGGTTTTCCATTGGGATGGCGAGGACTTCACCCAATACAAGGCCACCTTTGAATCACACCAGGCAGTGACTTCGCGTGCCTTAAGAGTTAGGGCCAAAGTGGTTGATACGCGTTTTAATAATCTGGCCATTAACACCACCCCACACAGTTCTAGCCGCGGCAACGTTACTCTTTTTACGGGAGCCACCTTCGATTTGGCTAGAATGATCGATATTATTACTTCTCCTGACGGTTGTACGGCGCGTAAATACACAACTGCCGCGTAGCCCTTTTCGGAGCTGTCCGAGAATCCATGCAGTTGTACATTGATCGCAGTACTCACTTGTAAACACCGTCTTATCATCAACTTCGATACTTGAGGCAACTCCTTCTGGAACCTCGACCATTTTGTGCACACATCTTCAGGGGGGCGCTCATCCCAATTTAATCCTAATTGCCATAAATGTTGAATTAACAACTTGCCAACGAATATCACTGGGCTCAAAAATCCCATGGGATCATACAATCGGGCGATTTCAGAGAGGATTGTGCGTTTAGTTATATTCGAAGGGGTTTGCTTAATCTTATACGAAAAGCAGTCTGCGATTGGCTTCCATTCCAGTCCCAAAATTTTGGTGATTGACTCGGATTCGCCAGTGAAGGTGAAGCTGTCTGGTCTTACCGCACAATCTTCAACTGGCAGACTTGCTAATATGTCTGGTTGGTTACTCATCCATTTCCGCAGTTGGAATCCACCCTTTCCCATCAATTGGATCAACTCGCTTTGCAAGGTTAATGCTTCTGCAACCGAGGGCACCGATTTCACAATATCATCCATGTAAGTGGAATTGAGTATTGCATTACGGGCAGCTGGGTACTGGGACCCCTCATCCCGGGCCAACTGGTGCAACGTGCGAATTGCCAGGAAAGGTGATGACGATATTCCATATGTTACAGTGGTAAGACAATATTCTCCCAGCTGCTCTTCTGGTGAATATCTCCAAAATATTCGTTGAAAGTCGTAATCGCCGTGACTGATATAAATGTTTCGATACATCTGCTTAATATCAGCGATAAGGACAATTTCATGAAGTCGAAGGCCTATAAGTATATCGATTATATCTAATTGCAGTTTCGGCCCTGTGTACAAAACTTGATTTAAGGAGTGACCACTGCTGGTGGTCATAGAGGCGTCAAAGACCACGCGAAATTTTCCAAGCTTAGGGCTATCATTATGAATGCAATGATGCGGGATATAATAACATTCGTTATCATATTCGTGCTGTGTTGACGGGGCAGCAACAGAGACCATATGCCCTTGGGTTATGTAGTCCTGCATGAAGTCGTTGTAGGCCGTGCGCATTTCCGGACATCTTTCTAATCGTCTCTCTAGACCGTGAACGCGTCTGAGGGCCGCCGACCGGCTATTTCCAAGTCGGGGTGGTCTTGTTCGAAATGGTAGTTCAACTATGTACTTCCCTTCCGGAGCTCTTGAAACCGTAGACTTGTAGTGGTCCTCACATGCTGAATCTTCAACACTGAGCGTCACAGTCGCTGGTGGTTCCTCGAGTTCCCAAAAACATCGCAGCCAGTTGTGGAGCTTCCGTTCGCCTTTGTCTACGTTAATGCAAAACGCACTCACTCCATTCGATGGGTAACCGACTCTACCCATTAAACAGTAACCCCATATGGTTTCAATTGCGCTCGGTGTCCCAGGTGGACCAACCACTCGGTTTCCCAGAAGTGTCGAGGTGAACCATTCTGCTCCTAATAGCAAGTCCACAGGCTTGGTGCAATAGTAGGTTGGATCCGCCAAGGGCAATCCATCAAGATGAGGCCAATTCTGCCTCTCGAAGGTAGCTGCTGGGCAGGTAGCTATCTTATCAATAATTAATGCATTCACTGACCAATCAATGGTGTCCATTGTACTTGCCTTAAAGGTGCATTGTACGATTCCTTCTGCAGTTCCGAGTGTTATTTGCCCCATTCCGAAAACCGGGACCGATAGGTCCTTAGGTTTCCATCCAAGCTTATGGGCACAAGCACGCGTTACAAATGTTCCCTGACTGGCACAATCCAGTAGGATTCTCACCGAGTGATACTGACCCCACCTATCTTTTAGCTGAGCGATGGCTGTAGAAAGCAGTACACTGGATTCCAGCAAAGGTGTTTTCGCTTGCACTGCTGCTACTAGCTGTGCGTTCGGCGCGTTTTGTTGTAAATGTTGTTTAGCCCCATTTTCCTGCAGTGCCATACTCCGATTATCCCCACCATTCGATTGGTGGAAGTTCGCCTTCTTTTCCCCAAAATGTAGTAAAGAGTGATGCTTTGATGAGCAGTGCGAACATGACTGGGATATATTACAGTCACTCATGTAATGTCCTGGCAACAAACACCTTAAACACCGTCGCTCTCCTTTTATGAATCCTAACCGTTTGGAAGTACTCATTTGTCCGAACTTCTGGCACTTGGCGAGATCGTGCCTTTCTCGACAGAGTGGGCAGCTAACCTGGCGTTGTGATTTTGGGTTTAATGTGCTGACGACCAGCGCTGTTGGGCCCTTCAACCTATGCTGCCCTTGGTACGAGTGGGTCATTTGCGGTTTTACTCCCACGCTCGACCTTACCTCGCACGTAGCTTCTAAAATTCTAGCTTCTTCATTAAGAAATCGAATAAATTCTACTATGGTGTTCATGCCCTGATTAATTACATCCTTTTCCCACCGCTCTCTTAATGTACTCGTAAGTTTTCTGCGGAGGATGAACAACAGAAGTACCGCCCACCCTTCAACGTCATGACCGAGGGCCTTAAGGGCACCTGTATATTCTGACAGCATAGCTGCGAGAGATCTCAGTGTGGCCGGGGTTCTAGAAATTGCCGGGTAGTCCACCAAGATCTCTAAGTACGCATTTGTTTGCAAGGTGTTATCGCTGTACCGATTCTGGAGCGCATCCCATGCCACGTTATAATTACTTGCTGTTAGCGGCAAGGAGGCAATTAACGATAGTGCGTCTCCCTTTAGCACCGCCTTTAAATGCATAAATTTAAGTACGTCAGGTACTGCAGTATTAAGGTGCACGGACGAAACGAATATATCCGCGAATGTCGCCCATGATTTGATATCCCCATCGAACTTAGGTAAATCTAACTTGGGCAGCGCTATCATTTGTGCGGGGGACGACGCCTGGGCTGGTCCCGCCGTTGCAACTGGTTGATTAGCAACCCCTCCGCCGGGGCACATTGCTGACACGATCGCCTTCGCCTCATAGAAGTTTTCTTCAAACTTAACGATATAAGCTTGTAAGTCCGTATCCACTCGAGGCGTTTGCTTATTGTTATACGCCGCCAACTTGGCAACAACTTCGCTAAATGAATCGTAGTAAGTATCCATATTTAACGACATTGTTTTCAATAATGCTACATCCTTTGCATTTTTACCACTGTCGGTTTCAACCCGCGTGGCTACTTCACGGAGACGTTCCACTTTGCGTTGCAGTGTTTCAGTTTTAAATCGTAATTCATCTCCGGCCCCCATTGCGAAACTTGGATTATAGATTTAAAGGATTTAACAATATTGTTAATTATTCTTAAAACGATTAGAGTAAATGGCTCGTATCTTCACAATGTCTGAAGTAAATATATAAATTTAGTTTCTCGAATAAATTGTGGAGTGTTTTCAGAACGGCGGTATTTTTCCTCCGTTTCTATTTCTGGCGTATGCCAGCCGAAACAGCAAAAACTCTCTTCTCGGGCTCTGAGCAAGAAACCGCGCTCTGCAGAGCGTACCACAATGGAGCGAAATTCCTGCGCCTTGTTATCGGCCGTATTTTTATACGCCGTCTGCTTATCCCGTGCGGCAATTATCCAGCGATAATTACAATTGCCCACTTCGATACAATTAGAGATTCACTTATGAAAGAGTGTAACAAACGATAAGGAGCGTTCAGTGTAATATAAAACGAATTGTAAACAATTAGTGACGATCAACCAAAATGAAGACAAAACGTTCCATCCAATCCCCGAATAACGATAAACGAAAATATTCTATATGACCCTAGATCACTGCAATTAGAATCCGGTTCGAAGGACCATCATGTACGGACGTCGGTCACGCCCTTTGGTTTAGCGCGATTGCGACGTTACCGTGCGATTTGTATGGAATGGCGGGCGAGTCACATGTGCGCTGCGTTAGATTCCACCTACCTTGGTCGGCATCCCGGTTGGGTCTCCCGATTGCTGACGCGCTCCCTTTGCTAGTCGCCCTTGGAACGAACACACTGAACGGCACACAACACTTAAAAGTTCTTTCTCTGGATCGCTACTTTTAGTCTTCTCTCCACGAGAGGAGACACGATTCTGTCTTTTCAATTTGCGGTCGGTGGAGTTTTTCTCGCTATCGCGCCAGCGACTCGCCACAAAACCTCGCACGCAAAATTATCACCAAAAAACCTTGTTCACGGCTGAACAATAGATAATTTTATATATAAAAGAAAACAGTACTCGTAAAATGTTATTTCAAATAATAATGAAAATCTTCCTCCCGTATTTACGCCACCGTTAATAAATCACCGGAGGCTTTTTCCCGGGAATCTCAACGCATTAGCACAATGAAGGAGCGCCTGCTTCCAGGCGACAATCAAATAATAACTAAAAATTCCAGAGGTCCCGCTCCTTATCCCGCCGTTCCTTTTTACGCATCCTTTCGCCTTATAAATACGTTAAGTTTTTTTTCTGCGCGGATTTTAAACGTAATTACACTCCTCCCCGGACCCCTTGTTGTCTGTAACGTGTCCGCTGCACGACAGAAAAAAATGCTCGCTTGTAATCCTCCCCGGATCGGGCAGACGGGCCGTCAGATTTTTTCCCGAAGACTGGCAATAAAATAATTATTTCCCCCGAAGAGGGCCCGCCTCGACTCTTAATACGACGGGCGGATAAATAAATGCTGCGCCTGTTTCGTGAAATATGAAATTTTAATGTCGAGGAAAGTGAGTGGATGTGGATGACGTCTAAATCGAACTTTTTATTAAAACACCGAAATTGAGTCGTTCCAGTGGACGATTGCTTCTCAGCGAATTTCGCGAACAAACTATACAGGGTGTCTCAAACTGAGTATTATTGCATGGATGTTACTGGCAGGCATTCAGATACAGATACATACACAGATAAACATTCTTTGAACTGCGCAGTGTTCAACTTGAATTTCACCTTTTCCTTTTCACCTTCTACATCACCTTTTCAACCTGTTCAACTTTTCAACTTCAATTTCAGAACAAGTAAAGTCAATTTCAGAAAATGTAATATCAAATTCAGAAAAAGTAGAATCAATTTTAGAAAATGTAAAATGAGTTTCAGAAAAAGTAAAATGGACATCAGAAAAAGTATTTCAATTTCAGAATGTTTATAGAGTTGTCTAATGATTAGACCAAATTTACATTTTACAGGATGTATGTTCTCGATGAGAATTGAGTACTGCGAGCAAGCGCTTTATAAAAGACGATTTTAGGCCTGGTTTACTATGTTCACAAAATAGCAACATACCCATCAATATAGATGTCGCATTGGATAATGAACCAGCACATTATCCAGCTGAGACTGTTGTACTAGAGAACGTATTTCAAGGAGCTATTACTTGCAGATTAGAACCATACAGTTCGGTGCCAAACCCCATCGATTATACTGTGCGAATAAAAAAAAATATCCATGAGAGCTCTACCGCTAAGCTGTATGGCCTTAGATGCAAAGCAATCGTTGATGATAATACTTTTTGCTCGCACGGTATATGGAGAAGTACTATTAAGTAGAAGTCTTCTGTGATAACTCATTTGCAAGAACTATGAAATGAAGCAGTGGCTAGCAAACTTAACAGGAAAATACCTCAAAATGAACATCGCTTACGGATATTGAGAAACTGGGCTAATAATGCTGTGTAGAGGATAACTGAAAAAATGTGCTTACATGCCTATATGAAGTACCTTAAGTATCGTACTAAGTACTTATTGTTAACTACACAACAAAGACCAAGTAAATCTCAAAAAACTAAAAATACCAAATTTATTCGAGATATAACAGTATACAGGTATAACAGTATAACAGGATACAGTATGGTGAAGTGTGGAGGAGGAGAACGAAAGAAGTAATAAATCAGCTGTTCGATAGCCCTGGAATAATAAACTTAATAAAGGCCCAAAGAATCAGGTGGATAGGGCACTTGGAAATAATGGATCGAGAAAGGGTACCAAAGATGGCATTGAGAAACTCACTGATAGGGAAGAAACGAAGAGAAAGACACAGAATAAGATGGTTCGACTCGGTGATGGAAGACCTAAAGCTTTTGGAAGTGGAAAATTGGTGAACTATGGCTCAAACATGGACTGTCTGGCGAAGAGTTGTGCAAGCCATATATCATTTTTAAGAAATATACTTCTCAAATAGGAACTTTTTATGAAATAAATGTTACTTTTTCTGAGTTTGATGTTACTATTTCTGAAATCAATTTTATATTTTCTGCAATTGATGCTGCTGTTTCTGAAATTGACTATACTTTTTCCGAAATTGAAGTAGGTATAATTTTTCTAGGCCGATTGACAGTCAGGTTCTAAATATCAAAAATACGGAGGTCCCCAGGAAATCATTGAGAAAATTTACTCAAATATATCTCCAATCAAGAAATTTATATATAGTTTTAAATGAAAGTGTCTTGGTTGAATAATAAATAAACTTGTATAAAAAAAACCGCAGCACAACAAAAAAATTAGATATGCAAATTTTTGAGTAAAATGTTTTCCAGTATTTTAGCGCAACGTGGTTAGATTAGGTTATGTTAGGTTAAGTTAGATTAAGATTTTAAAAACATAAACTATAGGTATAGCGGTTTGAGCTAATGCTAATACATTTATTGTTTCAAATGAGCGCTATTTCAAGCCAAATAGGATTTCGAGTTTTTTCAACTATTGATTAAAATTTCATGACATTCTTGAAAGTTTGGAACACGGAAAAAAAATCATAAAGCACTATAATGCCATAATCGACTGATATTCAAATATTTGACATTGTGTTAATTACGTTTGCTCAATGAAAAAAAAAATATTACCACAGAAAATTTATTTTCTAATAAAAACAAACATCACGACTGTATGCAGAGGATAACTCAAAAAATGTGCTTACATGCCTGTATAAAGTACCTTAAGTATCATACTGAGTACCTGTTGTTAACTATACAACATTGACCAAGTAAATAAAAACTTAACACATTATTTCGAGATATTACTTTTAAGAAATATAATTCTCAAATAGCAACTTTTTATGAAATCAATGTTACTTTTTCTGAGTTTGATGTTAATATAACTGAAATTGATTTTATATTTTCTGCAATTGATTCTGCTTTTTCTGAAATTGAGTTTACTTATGCCTAGATCTACTACTACTACATCTACTACTAGATCTACAAGTCAAATCTGTTTCTCAATTAAAAAAATAGGACTATCAACAAATCACTGGTAAAACAACAAATTATAAGTGATTTTCCAAAAAAAACTAGGTCTAAGATGTTGTTTATTAAAACAACGACCAACTGCAAGACGCCAATGAAAGTGCAAAAAGTTGAAAGTTTCACGGTACAAAAAATAACGACTAACAGCAAATCGCCGATCAGGAAGTCAAGGATGTTTTTTGTATAAAAAACAGATATAACGACTACCAAAAAGTCACTGATAAATAATAAGTCAGAGATCAGCAGTCAGTCAGCATCATCAACTTATCAAAAAAATCATTGATCATAAATCATAACCAACAAATCAATAATTATTCTGCATGAGAACTGTGTCAAAAATATTATTTATAAAATAAACCAATGAAAGTCGCTACTAAATGTATAAAATTAAAGTTAGTCGCAATTTTATTTTAAATAAAAAAAATACGACTATTAAATCGATGATAAATTAACAAGTCAAAGATATTTTTTTTTATAAAAAAGAAACAATGACTACCAGCAACTCCCTGATAAATAAATAAGTCAGAGATCAACAATCAGTCATCATCATCAGTTTATCAGTAAATCACTAATGAACCAACAAATCATAAATCATTTTCTACAAAAACTATGTCTAAAATATACTAAAACTAAAAGATGATTATTTATTAAAAAAATAACGTCCCAGTAAATTTCTAATAAACCGACAAATCATAAATGATTTTCTACAAGAACTATAATATACTAAAACCAAAAGATACTTTTTTTATTGAAAAAAATAACGACCAACAGCAAGTTGCCCCGATAAATGAACAAGTAAAAATTGTTTTGTTATGAAAACAATAACGACTAACATCTAATCGCTAATAAATTAACAAGTCATAAATATTTTTTATGAAAACAATAACGACTAGCATCAAATCGCTGATATACCAAAAAGTCAAAAATGTTTATTTTATAAAAAAAAAACCGCCAATTGTTAATACTTGACAAAGATTTTAAAAGGTGAGAATTTTGATGACGTTTTCAACTCATTTATAATCAATTTTCACAACATTACTAAAATATGACAATATATAAATTTTGACAGCATAATTCTAAATTTGTAATTTTTAATATTTATTATTGTCAATAATAATAATAATAATAATAATAATAATAATTTATTTGCATGTCATCTGAAAAAAAATATTGTCTCTCTACAATCAATTTAGAGCAGAAAATAAACACTTATATTCGCACTATGACATACAAATTCAACATATGATAAGTCCTGCTATTGTAGTTTTAGTAAAACTGACGGAAATGTAGTATTACAATCTTCAGTTAACGTTAATCGCTGATTAGTTTCCTTGGATGTAATTTGGTACAATTTTACAGCATTAATTTCAATTATTACAAAATAATTGGAATTGTTACGCAACATTTTAAACTTCGACACCAATCTAAAAAATATTGTTAGTTACCATTGAAATAATTGGAAATTTGTAGGTTATCATTAAAATTTTGATAGAATAATTGAAAATTTGCCAAATATAATTTTAAAAAACGAATAATCATTGAAATTTTGATGGCAATATTGAAAATTTGGCATAATAATTACAGCTTATACATTATTACTGTCAAAATTTTGATGATTACTGTAATTTTTATAATTATATCTGACAAATATTCAATAATTCAGTCAAAATTTCAATAAAGAAGGAAGAAAACAATAAAAAATATAATAATAACAGGCATCCAAATTGGACGAAACTGTTACAAAAATTTCAATGGTTACTGCATTTTTTTTATTATATCTGGAAAATTTTCAAAATTTAATCAAAATTTCAATGGTTGCAGTAAATGAATTATTTTAATGATGAATAACAATTTTTCAAAGATTGCTGTAAAAACTACTATAATGTTGTATAAATTTCAATTGATTTTAATATTGATTACATGATTTCTGTAATTTTTTAAATTATTTTAAACAATTATTTTAATGATGAATAAGAATTTTTCAAAGATTTCTGTAAAAACTACTATAATTGTGTATACATTTCAATTCATTTTAATATTGATTTCATGATTTCTGTATTTTTTTAAATTATTTCTGGCTAATTTTCAATTAGTGTCAAAATTTAATTGATCACTGTGAAAATCTGAACGATTACTGGCAAATTGTCAATTTTGTTTTAAGGCAATTAACAATATTTCAATGCTGCTGTCAGGCATGGAAATTCCATGTCTATGTTTTAAGTATGTTAACATGTTACATGTAAAATGTGTTACATTTTTACATGTACAGTCGTGTTCATTAAAGTATTGTACAGCATTTCTGCTGTTGAATATGACTTAATTTCAAAGTGTTCAAAAAAGTGTTCAAAACAAATATTTTGAAAGGCTAGATCTAGGTCTATTTAATTTAATGATACAGTGCGAGCCTTTATTGAGTAAAAATTAAACCATCGATAAACTTTTAATAATAATAATACACTAAAAATCTAGAGTTTTCATATTAAGAATACAATAATTATAATTTTTATCACTGTTGTCACTTTAACAGTTTTGAAATGTTTCTACCATTGACAAAATATACAGCCAACTACCTATTTCTGGGTAGAAATATGTGCACAGATATGTGCATGCAATGTGTTGTGCACAGATACTTGGCTGTTGTAAGTCGTGTTTAAATGACACATTTTTAAAAACGACTTACAATAGCCAAGTAACTGTGCACAACACATTTTTGAACACGACTGTACCTGACATGTAAACAACTTATATGTTCTTTTGTTCTTTTATTTTCCTATTTGTGATTAAGTTAATTTTCTATGTAATCTCAAATAAGTTGATAATAACTTAACCGAGTTGATCGGAATATTACAATTATTCAGGGTTGATTTACTACCCTCCAACGGCAAATTGGTAAGTGTCATTTAAAGGGTATATTCACAGACCCTTTAGGTCATACATACATAAGTTTCATTGAGCGAGAAGTTGATGCACACTTTCATGATATTTTTAAATATTCTAAATGTTCAACTTTCCGAGTTGACTAGTTATCAGTCACTGACATTTCTGAAAATGTATCTGTCGGAAATTTTGATTTTTTTTGCCATATCTGTATACAATATGCCTAAAGACAAATCCTCTGAAAATTTGACCACGAGTACATCTCAAATAAGTGAGAAAATCGAGATCTTAACTAAACCGAGTTTATCTGAATATTACAATTATTCAGGGTTGATTTACTACCCTCCAACAGCAAATTGGTAAGTGTCACTTACAGGGTATATTCACAGACCCTTTAGGTCTATCATACATAAGTTTCATTGATCGACAATTTGATGCACACTTTTCAGGATCTTCCATCATATGCATAAACTCCATAGTTTCCATAGTTTTCTTTTTTCGTTTTCTTAATTAGTTCAATGGTGTTTTTTTGTTTTTTGTATTCTTCCTATATTTGAATGCTTTCCAGTATATTTCTTTGCTTTTTGTATGTTATGTTTCACAGTTTTGTTCTTTTAATTATGCCTATTGTCATCCTTGGATTTTCTTATCTTCTTTTGATTTTTGTAGTTAGCTGTTTTCGCTCTATTATTTTCTGTATACTAATTGGTAGGTCTTGCAGTTTCTTGTTTGGGAGGGTTTCATTTTAATTGTCGAAAATAGTCATAAATTTGTCAGAATTCAAATTTTGACAGATATTGGCGAAAATTGGTAAAGATAAAATTTAAAAATTTTACATTTAGAAAGTTTAGAAAAATACAAGTCGAAAGGGTTCGTTCTCATTTAGACTAGATACGTGAAATTCGCTGGTTCAATGATCTAATTTCAAATTATCAGAGTTTCTCACAGTGGGACATGAATCTTTCCTCCCAGCGAACAGCCGTTATCACCTTTTTGTGATCCCCGGGCAATTTGTTCCCCGCTTTTCCACCTTGAATAAAATCCCGCGTTGTGCGGACATAACTCTTCCCCCTCGCGGTTATTATCTCGGCCGTGATGGAACTGGAATAGGTGCGGTTTGCTCGGCGCGGAATTAACTGCACCAGTGCAATGTGTTTCTATAATTTGCGTGCCTCCTAATCTCGGGCATGAGTCACGGGATTGCTAGGGGTGGGTGGCACGAAACTCGCCGTTTTAATGCATTGCAGCAGTAATCTGCGACCACCGGTGATAATTGCCGTGAAGAGTTTCTGGTGGTCCCGCCATAATGGGGCATAAGTGATTTAGAACTGAGTGATTACGGTTATTACGAGGCGGCGTAATTGATCTGCTAATGCCAAATGTACAATTTGCCGGGCGGCATGCGGGCCGAATCGCGGCTCCAAAGTTCAAAGAAATCGCCATAAAGGCTTGGTCACGAGGATTTTGTAAACATCACGATCCTGCGGTTACGTCTGTCTATTGCACGCAATTATGATGGCATACGGAGAGTGCCATTAATAAAGTGCGGCAATTACATAATTTTGGCCGGAGCGTTTACGCGCTCGTGCTTGTGCTCGCCGCACGTTTGGCTCCTTCTTCGGACTAATTGATTGAAATTGAGAGGTTTAAATTCAAAACGATTCGGTTTAAAGCGTTACACACCTACAAGGCAAAAAATCATTACACGCAAGAGAAATAGGCAAAAAAAAACCACAATCAATGTTTTTCATTGACTTAGAACAAAAAGACAACAACAAAGAAATTTACAAAACAAAACTATTCATGAACTCAAGTGTAATCTTCGAACCACACCACATGAAAAGAGAAATACCACAGTTTAGTAGATGCCAAAGATTCGGCCATACAAAAAACTTTTGCTGAAGAGACCCAAGATGTTAAGTGCACAGAACAGCACTCTACAGCAGAGTGCCCAAGAATGAAAAAAAATAACGAAGTGAAGTGTGTTAACTGTAAGGAAAACCACTCGGCCAACTACAGAGGCTGCATCGTACACAAGCAACTACAACAAGATCTCTACCCCAAACTAAGGGAAAGAAACTTCAACCCAAAGGACATCAAGCAGCAAACAGTAGAACCAGGAATCAGTTATGCCAAGAGGACAAAGCAAAACAGCAATAGTAACATTACCACCAGTGAGAACTCACCTTACATGCAACAACCAAATGACTTGTTGTGAAATAAAAACTCTTATCACCCAAACGGGAACCATGATAAACCTTATCACAACCCTTGTCAGCAAACTCCCACAATGACCCAACTGCTAAAGATTGTAGAGTGGAACGCCAATGGCTTGGGTTGACATGCCCAAGAAATGAAAACATTCCTAATAGAAAATAAAGTAGACAACATGCTGGTGGCAGAAACACATTTCACCAAGAAATCTTACATAAAAATACCAAACTATAACATATATCAAACAAATCACCCCAATGGATCAGCGCATGGTGGTACAGCAATTATTACTCATAACAGAATTAAGCACAACAAAGAGGATAGCTACGCAATGGAACACATCCAAGCCACAACATATCCCTAAATTCAGCAACATACTCGTGTCTGCAGTCTACTGTCCTCCAAACCACAAAAACAAGCGCAAGAGTACCTAAACTTCCTCAAGAAACTTGGCAATACATTCATAGCAGGAGGGGATTACAACGCCAAACACAAAGCATGGGGTGCAAGGCTGATAAACTCCAAGGGTAGAGAACTCTTTGCTGCAATTAACACCAACAATACGAAGCTTAAGCAACAGGCGAACCCACCCACTGGCCAGTGGCCATGCGACTCCAACAAAATACCTGATGCTCTAGATTTCTACATACCAAAAGGAATCAACCTAAAAGAAACGAGAATTGAGTCAAACCTGGAACTATCATCAGACCACTCACCAATAATACTAACTATACACACAGAAGTACTAGAACAGGGAAGACCACCTACTCTATGGAACAGCAATATAAACTCGGAAATATTCCAGACAAGGATAGATGTACTAACAAATCTTAAGATTCCTCTAAAGAAGCTGAACAACATAGAAAACGCACTTGACAAGTGCGTTGATCTGACAAGATCCATCCTGACAAGATCCATCCAACCTGCCAAGATCCTGACAAGTTCCATCCAAACTGCAGCGTGGGACTCAACCCCGACACAACGAACTAACAACAATAAAAACAATAATGATAACCCAGTAATAGTAAGAGACAAAATAGCACAAAAACGGAAACTGCCTAAGATCTGGCAAATCACAAGATCAGCAACTGACAAAAGAAAACTCAATAAAGCATCTTATGACCTAAAGAAACTATTGCTATCTATCCAAAACCAATCAGTAGAGACTTAGCTTGAAAACCTCTCGCCTTCCCTAGCTAATAACTACTCCCTTTGGAGGGCAACAAGAAAGCTAAATAGACCGCTACTACCCATCCCATTGTCCATAAAGAACAAAGAAGGACAATGGGCAAGAAACGATAAACAAAAGGCCTCCGCATTTGCGGAACACCTGTCTGAAGTCTTTAAACCGTTCGACACAAACAGTGATACGGAAGAAGTAACAAACTTCCTCGAGACCCCATACCAAATGGACAATACGATTAAGCCATTCAGTTACCGCGAAGTCACACAAGCCATCTTCAAAGACATCGATCCCAAAAAGGCTCCTGGGTACGACCTAATAACAGGAGGGATACTGCAAAGGTTAACAAAAAAGGCAACCACAGCAATCCTACAAATATTCAATGCTATCCTACTACTCATCTACTTCCCCCAACAATGGAAAATAGCGGAAATAACAATGGTAGCTAAACCTGGCAAGAACCCAAACAAATTAAGCTCATATAGACCAATAAGTCTCTTATCAGTGCTATAAAAAATATTTGAAAAACTACTACTTGCGAAGCTAGAACCCATTCTGTCCCGACTATAATTAATACCCACCACCAATTCTGTTTCAGAAAGAAACATGGTACGTTAGAACACGTACACAGAGTGGTCAAACTTCCTCGAGACCCCATACCAAATGCACAATCCGAGTAATCCATTCAGTTACCACGAACTCACACAAGCCATCTTCAAAGACATCGATCTCAAAAAGGCTCCTGGGTATGACTTAATAACAGGAGGGATACTGCCAAGGATAACAAAAAAGGCAACCACAGCAATCCTACAAATATTCAATGCTATCCCACGACTCATCTACTTCCCCCAATAATGGAAAATAGCGGAAATAACAATGGTAGCTAAACCTGGCAAGAACCCAAGCGAATTAAGCTCATATAGACCCATAAGTCTCTTACCAGTGCTGTCAAAAATATTTGAAAAACTATTACTTGCGAAGCTAGAACCCATCCTGTCCCGACTACAATTAATACCCAACCACCAATTCGGTTTCAGAAAGAAGCATGGTACGGTAGAACAGGTGCAGAGAGTGGCCAAAAAGATAAGCAATGACATTAAAAATGAGAGGTTCTGCTCGGCTGCCTTCATTGATATCAGTCAAGCGTTTGACAAAGTATGGCACCCAGGATTACTGTACAAGATTAAAAAAAAACCTACCACATCACCTTTTTGAAGAATTTAGGTTATATCTAGCCAACAGGTTCTTTCTTGTAAAAGTGAGGTCCGAATTTATAGACCTATACTCTATCAGCTCGGGAGTCCCACAAGGAAGTGTGCTAGGACTACTATTATACCTGATCCACACCTCAGTCTTGCCAACTACAAGGATAACTACCGTCTCCACCTTAGCAGACGACACGGCTATACTGGCCTCCCACCACAATTTTGTATCAGCTTCAAAATATCTTCAAACATACCTAAACAAATTGGAAGCCTGGTTGAGGAAATGGAAGATGAAGGCAAATAAGAGTAAATCCACACACGTATTAGAAGCCTGGTTGACGATATGGAAGAACAAGGCAAATTAGACTAAATCTACACACATAACCTTCACAACAAAAAGAGACCAATGTCCCCCCGTTACTCTAATGCCGCCAGCTAACGCAAGCGGACTTATAATACTTAGGCATACACCTAGACAAACGTCTGACTTGGCAAAAATACATCTTCACGAAGAGGAAACAGCTGGGACTTAGGTGGCAACAACTGTACTGGATCGCTGGAAAGAAATCGAAATTATCGCTACAGAACAAAATTCTGGTATACCTTCTTCTTCATGTGCCTAATCCATTCTGCAGGTAGGCTATCATCATTACTATTTCAATTTTGGAAACTGGAGCCCTAAATAGATCAACTGACGTGGCATTAAACCATTTTTGCAGATTCCTAAGCTAGGACATTCTTCTCGCTCCGATTGATCTTTTCCCCACGATTCTTCCTTGGATTATGAGGATTATGAGTTCGGTAGAAACTTGTATTTCGGACCTCTCATGATGTGGCTGAGATATTGCAGGTTTTTTTTTCACTTTCAGTTTGATCTCTCTGTCTTTCTCCATTCTTCTCAGAACCTTCACGTTGGTCGCATGTTCTGTCCATGATACTCTCAACATCCTACGGTAGGTCCACATCTCAAAGGCTTCTAATTTCCTCTCGCAATACACGTTGGTATATAGTATATAAAACCACAGTAATGCCCATCTGGACCTATGGAATCCAGCTCTGGGGATTCGTTTCCCATTCAACCTGGAAAAAATCCAGCGGTTTCAGAACAAAGTCCTAAGAAACATGGTCAATGCCGTATGGTACGTCCCCAACCACATAATAGGAAAAGATCTACAAATCCCTTATATCAAAAGTGAAGTGAAGAGATACTGCGATACTGAAGCCTTGCTTCAGCCCTTCTTAACACCGATGGAGAAGTGCGCCGACTGAAACGTTTTAAACCAACAGACCTAACAAATAGATTTAACTAATCATTGATAAACATCTAACATGATACTTATTACAAAGATATAATTCATTGGAATTATCTCCTGCATACCCGAATATATATATTGTGATATCATTTACATATTGTCTCACTTGAGACAGATTGTAAATATATTGGAGAAATGAAAAAAAAAACCTAATTTAAAAAACATATATATTTTTTATTATTAATTAAAATGAATTGATCAATAAAAAAGTACTAGAGCGTCATGGTACAATTACGCCACTGCATATGAAAAGCGTTTAAGAGCAATACAAAGCATGAGATGTGATTATTTGGGAAGTGCACCGGAATGCGTTGAAATGTGCATGCAAGATAAATCCAAAGGGCAGCTCAATTGGTGCAATTCATTTTAAATTAGAACTAATAGCTTTTATTCCAGAGTAAAGTTGTCAACCGGGCGTCGTTAAAAAAGCAAATTGCATTCAAATCCTAAACTAAATTGCGTGCACTGCGCCTGCACCATTGGGGCGGGGGCCCGAAATAAAAATAATCGACGTGGAATTAACCGTCGAACCTACGTGTAAAATATATTGAATAATTACACAGTCTGCTACTCCCGCACAATAATGGATTACCAGTCCGTCCCCCCATGCAGATTTGCATATCCAGTTGCAATCGCGAGCAAGCGAGCGAGTATCCACCCCAACGGGGGGGATAACCCCCAATTAAAGACAATACATTTATAGGCCAAACAAAAGATAAGGGGGGGCATTACTCTGATTACACATTCCCCTGGAGCATCCGCCGCTTCCCCCGGAAGTTTTCTAAGTAAATTGATTCCACTTTATTCGCAGAGTGGATTATAATCCTCGTTAGTGGAAATTATTCGAACTACTTAAGTAAAGTAACGTGAAAATTATTATATTTTAGAGGAAGCGCCGCAAGTGGGATAAACTTCCTTTACGACTTAATTTACGAACGAGCGGGCGATCGAAATCGGTTCGGTTTCCCCGCCGGTTGCAGCGGAATTGAGATTTGCATATAGTTGCATCTATTCAAGAGCTGAGTTTTATAGAGGCTTAAAAAATCCAGGAGCAAACGACCGCACGAGGAATCAACCACTTAAAATACACTAGACCAAATTATACCACCGCCAACACATAATTAAATTATTTCATGAAAATGTCATGAAACTTTACAAAACCCATAAATGTTCCATGTTTTTTACATAATTTTCTTTCTACGCAATAAATTCAATTTGGTTGTATGATAACCAAAGATTATGATAGACGTATGATAAAATAGTATATTATGAAATTAGTTTATAACTCATAGGATTATGGCATGAGTGAATGCTAATTTCACGAATTATATGGAATAATAAACGAATTTTATATACTATTTTGTAGTCGCCTAGAGCATTATTAACTCCGCTGTGACCGGTCCCAAGCCCGGCTGTGAAAGGAGGAGGGTTGTTCGCAGGGCTACCAACCCTGCAACGTAAAAGGGAGCGTGCTACGGAAACTTATACAAGCCTAGGAAGTCGGAAGGATGGAAGAAGCTTCCAGAAGCCCTATGCTCCGATCGGAGTAAAGAGGATTAAAGTAAAGTAAAGTAGAGCATTATTGTATATGTCTGATAAATAATTGTTCAAAACTAATCGCGTATAAAAAACTGACAGTAGGTGGCCTGTGCTGACATAGTTTTTCTATGATGTACTGATTGATGTGGTTACTAAGTTGTTGTTTATGGTAACTATTTTTCTCAAATTCCGCCAAAATGAATAGTTGTGACGAAGATTTAATAAGTGATGAAATCTTGAAAAAAGCTGCAGATGCTGAGCTCAGTCTGATTCCTAAAAAGTCGGTAGGTGTTTATAAGAAAGAGTATGACAAGTTTTGGCAATGGCTAAGGATAAAAAACGCGGAGCCAGTTACAGAAAACGTTATTCTTGCACACTTTTTAGATTAGGTAATCTATAGATTATTTAGTATTATTTATATATTAATTCATAGTACTTTCTAACTCTACAAGTAAGTAGTAAAATAACAATAATCTATAAAAAAATGCTCAAAATTTTGACAGTTATTGGCCAAAAGTAATTGACAGCGTAAAATGTTCGCTAACCCAAGGAAATAAAAGGCGTTAATCCTAACACATTGCGATAAGTAACTGACAATATTCTAAAACTCTGTCAACTGTGTTTAACGTCTTTTTGGCCATTTAGTCAATAATTAGTGTTATTTACTACTACTTAATTGTATTGCGTTTTAATTATTTTTGCATTTGTTTAAAAAATAATTCATAGAATAAAAATAAAACTTGGAAAAATTCATTTATCCCATATTTTTTATTTTGAGATAGGTTGTTATACTTCGTTGAAAAGAGAGAAACAAGCCATCTTGACTTTTGTTTTGACTTGATTCTCAAATATGTGCGATCGAACCAAGTAACTTTTATTTTAAACTTATTTCCGCATCTTTAATAATTATGGAAATATCGGAGTTTTTAGAAAATCACAATTTTTAGAATAATTTAGAATAATTTCTAAACTGCGTGGACTTTTGAAAAATTTTCAACATAATCTGAACCAGCATACAAAACTGCATGCCATTTCCCATTTAACCAGATCTCTAGCTTTCAAAATAAGAAAGATACCCTTGTAATCCTGCTCTATTTAGGACACCCTGTATAACTAAATCGGATTTACAACATATTTTAAAGATTGTAAATATTTGCATAAAACATATTGCATTGATTATAATTTGCAAATAACTGGTTCTCAATAGGCGAAAGGAGGTTTTTCCATGCTCTATCGCGAAACTGTTGCTCCCATCAAATATCCATTTGGTGTTTTATGCAATTCGCTTCGACGCGGTAATATGGAGGAGTAAACTAAATGCGAGCACGCAAGGTGTGAAAATTACTTCAATTTACTTACTGCAAGTCTCAATTACCGCGCATATGTGATCAGGTATGACTCGATGTTTGCTTTATTATGTAAACTTAGTCGAATAACGGATCATTTGCATCGTTCGAAGGCAAATTCAGTTAGAGCTTCATGATGGGGGGATGATATATGGGCTCGAGCATAATAAATCCATTATTTTTATTCTTAAGTCACTTAATGGTAGGAGTGTAGTGAATTTTCTTGAAATTAGAAGTGCTTATATTATCTAAACTATTAAGTTTATTAAGATAGTAAGCATAGCGTTATAATATGTACTTAAGAGGTAATTAAAAAATAATAATTGAAAAAATGTATATCTAATCAGATAGTATACGTTATTTTGTGACCAAATAAAAGGAAAATAGAAAATTATAAATCTTTTAAATTTTGCATAGCAGTAGAAGATGTTATTGGCTTGGGGAAGAATTAAAAAAATCAGAAATTACTTAATTTATGTGAGATTTAGTGTAGGTTTTTTTAATATCTATGCTTATGTTTAAGTAAAGTATGCTTAAAATGAGAATGATTTTTTATTCATCCCGAAATCATCGAGATTTAACGACAAAATTGTCTTCTTTCTGTGAATTTTGGAATGTTTCAATTAGCCTGATTCAAAGTTTAGCAATCAAGTCACAAAGTTTTTAGGTTTTTAGTTTAGAATTTTCAATGTAGGTACCACAAAATTAAAAGCAGACAAATTTCTTAATGGCCAAAGGATGTGTCATGGAAATTATGGCATTTTTGAAGTAATCCGAAAAAAAAATCAATTTTGTCTTGAAGATCTTATAGGACTTTCTGAGGGATCTTACAATAAGTAGAACAGCAGGTGTAAAGGTAATTTAAAAAAATGTATATCAAATGAGATAGTATACATTATTTTGTGACCAAATAAAAGGCAAACGGAAAGTCATATCGCTTTTAAATTTTGCATAGCAGTAGGAGATGTAATTTGCTCGGGGAAGAATAAAAAAAACAGAAATTACTCAATTAATGTGAGATTTGGTGTTTTTATTTATTGCTTTATTAAATATCTATGCTTAAGTAAGTAAAGTATGCTTAATATGAGAATGATTTTTTATTCATATCGAACACAAAATTGTCTTTTCTCTGTGAGATTTGGAATGTTTCAATTTGGCTGATTAAAAGCTTAGTAATCAAGTCACAAAGCTTCAGAAAATAATTTATGTTTTATGTTGCAAACATTTTCTGGTATCTAGAATTTTCAATGTACCACAAAATTTAAATCAGACAAATTTCTTAATGGCAATCTTTAATGGACGTGCCATAGAAATTCTCGTATTTTGGAACTATTAAAAAAAAGTGAAATATCAAATAAAAATGTAATATTTTGTTATTGCTTTTGTTAATATCTACTATAAGTATGCTTAAAATTGGAAAGATTTTTTATTCATCCTGAAGAAAAAAAATGTCCTCTTTCTGTGAGTATTAGATTTTTTTCAATTTGGCTGATTAAAAGCATAGACACAAAGTTTCAGAAAATATTTTCTGTTTTATGTTGCAAACATTTTCTTGAATCTAGAGTTTTCGAAGTATTTCTCCACAAAATTTAAAGCTGGCAAATTTCTTAAAGGCAATATTTAAAGGACGTGTCATGGAAATTATGGCATTTATGAACTAATCCGAAAAAAAAATCAAATATCTAATAAAAATATAATAATATTATTTTATTGCTTTTGTAAATATCTACTATAAGTATGCTTAAAATGGGAATGATATTGTATTCATCCCGAAAACAAAATTGTCTTCTTTCTGTGAGTATTTTTTTTTTTTTTATTTGGCTGATCAAGAGCTTAGTAATCAAGTCCCAAAGTTTCAGAAAATAATTTGTTTTATGTTGCAAACATTTTCTGGAATCTAGAATTGTCAATGTACCCCAAAATTTAAAGCAGACAAATATCTTAATGGCAATCTTTATCAATCTTTAAAGGACGTGTCCTGGAAATTATGGCATTTTTGAGCTAATCCAAAGAAAAAAACAAATATCAAATAAAAATATAATTAAGTTTATGGTTTTATCTATAAATTACTAGTTATACATTTAAGCTTGTTATATTTAGTACTGACATACCAGACAGTACTAAATATAGCAACCTTAAAAATATAATCACATTTTTTTATTGCTTTTGTAAATATCTACTATAAGTATACTTAAAATGGGAATGATTTTTTATTCATCCCGAAGACAAAATTGTCTTCTCTTTGTGAGTATTAGAATTTTACAATTTGGCCGATTAAAAGCTTAGTAATCAAGTGACAAAGTTTCAGAAAATAGTTTATGTTTTATGCTGCAAACATTTTTTGAATCTAGAATTTTCAATGTACCACAAAATTGAAAGCAGACAATTTTCTTAGTGACAATCTTTAAAGAGCGTGTCTTGGAAATTATAAAATTTTTGAACAAATAAAAAATCAAATATCAAATATAAATGTAATATTTTGTTATTGATTTTGTAAAAGGAATATTTCATTTTCAAGGGAATTATGGCATTTTTTAACTCATCCAAAAAAAATTAAAATATCAAATAAAAATATATTGATATATTTTTATTGCTTTTGTAAATATCTACCTACCTACTATAGGTATGCTTAAAATGGTAATGATTTTTTATTCATCCCGAAAAAAAAAATGTCTTCTTTCTGTGAGTATTAGAATTTTTCAATTTAACTGGTTAAAAGCTTTGAAATCAAGTAAATATCTACTATAAGTATGCTTAAAATGGGAATGAATTTATATTCATCCGGAAGATAAAATTGTCTTTCTGCGAGTACTAGAATTTTTCAATTTGGCTGATTAAAAGCTTAGTAATAAAGTCACAAAGTTTCAGAAAATAATTTATGTTTTATGTTGCAAACATTTTCTTGAATCTAGAATTCTCAAAGTACTCCCCACAAAATTTAAAGCAGACAAATATCTTAATGGCAATCTTTAATAATCTTTAAAGGACGTGTCCTGGAAATTATGGCATTTTTGAACTAATCCGAAAAAAAAATCAAATATCAAATAAAAATATAATTAAGTTTAAGGTTTTATCTATAAATTACCAGTTATATATTTAAGGTTGTTATATTTAGTACTGACATATCAGACAATACTAAATATAGCAACTTTAAAAATATAATAACGTTTTTTAATTTTTTTTGTAAATATCTACTATAAGTATGCTTAAAATGAGAATGATTATTTAATTCACCCCTAAGACAAAATTGTCTTCTTTCTGTGAGTATTAGAATGTTTCAATTTGGCCGATTAAAAGCTTAGTAATCAAGACAAACTTTCAGAAAATAATTTATGTTTTATGTTGCCAACATATTCTTTAATATAGAATTTTCAATGTACCACAAAATTTCAAGCTGACAAATTTCTTAATGGCAATCTTTAAAGGACGTGTCATGGAAAGTATGGCATTTTTGAACTAATCCGAAAAAAAATGAAATAAAAATATAATAATATGTTTTTATTGCTTTTGTAAATATCTACTATAAGTATGCTTAAAATGGGAATGATTTTTTATTCATCCCGAAGACAAAATTGTCTTCTTTCGGTAGGTATTAGTCACAAAGTTTCAGCAATTAGTTTATGTTTCATGTTGCAACCAATTTCTTAAATCTAGAATTTTCAATGTACCAGAAAATTTAAATCAGACAAATTTCGGAATGGCTATTTTTAAAGGACGTGTCCTGAAAATTATGACATTTATGAACTAATCCGAAAAAAAATCAAATATCAAATAAAAATATAATTAAGTTTAAGGTTTTATCTATAAATTACTAGTTATACATTTAAGGTTGTTATATTTAGTATTGACATACCAGATAGTACTAAATATATCAACCTTAAAAATATAATAACATTTTTTATTGCTTTTGTAAATATCTACTAAAAGTATGATTAAAATGGGAATGGTTTTTTATTCATCCTGAAGACTGTGAGTATTAGATTTTTTCAATTTGGCTGAATAAAATCTTAGGAATCAAGTTGCAAATTTTCAGAAAATAATTTATGTTTCATGTAGGAAACATCTTCTTGAATCTAGAAATTTCAATATACTTCCTCATAAAATTCAAAGCAGAAAAATTTCTTAATGGCAATCTTCAAAGAACGTGTCATGGAAATTATGGCATTTTTGAACTAATCCGAAAAAAAATCAAATAAAAATATAATAATATTGTATTATTGCTTTTGTAAATATCTACTATAAGTATGCTTAAAATGGGAATGGTTTTTAATTCATTCCGAAGACCCAATTGTCTTCTTTCTGTGAGTATTAGATGTTTTCAATTTGGCTGATTAAAAGCTTAGTTGTCAAATCACAAAGTTTCAGAAAATAATTTATGTTTTATGTTGAAAACATTTTCTTGAATCTAGAATTTTTAAAGTACTTCCCCACAAAAACTAAAGTGGACAATATTTCTTAATGGCAATCTTTAAAGGACGTGTCATAGAAATTATGGCAGTTTTGAAGTAATACGAAAAAAAAATCAATATTCTCTTGAAGGTCTTCTAGGACTTTCTGAGGGATCTTAAAATCAGTAGATCACGAGGTGTTGCATGCTCTTCAATTTTCTGCAATCTCTTGTGAGACTTTTGAAGAATCTTAAGATTTTTGAATGTAGACCAGACCTTAACTCGCGATATCTCTTCTTCTTCCTCGATCTTCCTCTGTCAATAGGAATCGTGATCATGGTTCACTTTGTACTTGTTGCTCTTCTGACGATGTCCTTCCATCTATCCATGTTTTTGGACTCTCTTATTGCCTGTGTGACTGTTATTTGTTGTTGATTTTATTATGTATGTCCTTCGTTTTGGTGATTTAGTGATCTTCCTCTCGCTATACTACACGGGCTTAATAATGCATTGTACATTATTTAATAGCAGTAATAAAGTTTTAGTGTCAACCAAATTACTCCACATTGCAAGAGATCGGAAACAGATGAAATGTGTAATCTAGAATTTTCGAAGTACTTCCCCACAAAATTAAAACATACAAATTTATTAATGGCAATATTTGTGGAAGTTATGGCAATTTTGAACTAATCCGAAAAAAAAATCTCTTGAAGACTCTTGTAGGACTTCCTGAGGGATCTTAAAATAAGTAGATCAATAGGTGTTGCCTGCTCTTCAATTTTCTGCAAACTGTTATGAGACTTTTGAAGAATCTTAAAATTACTGAATGTAGACCAGACCTTTATATCTCTTCTTCTTCCTCGATTTTCCTCTTTCCAGAGGAATTGTGATCATGGTTCACTCTTTGTTTGTTGCTCTTCTCAAGATCCCTCAAGATGGTCCCTCCATCTTTCCCTGTTTTTAAACTCTCTTATTGCCTGCGTGTTATTTGTTGTTGATTTTATCATGTCTGTCCATCGTTTTGGTGATCTTCGTCTCGCTATACCACACGGGCTTAATAATGCTTTGTGCCATACTCAATAGCAGTAAAAAAAAATTAGTTTATTCTCTCAACCAAACACCACATTGCGAGAGATCGGGAACAGATGAAATATGTGATCGCAAACATCCAATAATGGATATGCAGGGGAAGAAGAAGAACTTTAAGCATCTCCTAAATTACACCTGCCATAAAAAAAAAATCAAACAGTTAATTGTTATTAAGTCTAATTTCATTATTATTATTATTTATTAATCAAGCAAAATTAAGATTTCGTACCAAAAAATGTACCTAAACAAATAAGAGAGTGCGAAAAATATTTGACCCATTATCATAGAAGCCTCCCTTCTTATCAACGCTTCTACTTCCTGGTGGTGGATATGAGGAGTAGTGCCTGGAGACCGATACTTGCACAAGAAAAAGGTAAGTAATAAGCAGTGGCGCTATTTAAAGAGATAACACTACAAACTTTCCGTGAATAGAAAACGCGAACGATAAGAAGAGTTGATTTACTGCGTGCATACGGTCTCGTGTTGGTGGGTCCTGGGAGCGTTATCTGCGAATTCCTCGTGGTGTTGTTTTGAGCTTGTGAACACGAAATTGCACTCCGAACGGCTGGAACAAGAATGGGAGATTTACGGCGTGCATAAGTATTTGTCGTTTTTTAAGATCCTATCGGAATTATAAGGTATTAAGAAACTTCGCGCACGAACGATAAGAGTTAACAATTGGTTTTCAGTAATAATTACGTTAATGTCGGTAAGAAAGTATGGAATATATTATATTTGTTTGTTGAAGAGGCGATTTTGGAGAAACTTAAGATCGTTCGATGTAACTTTAAGATTGGGAAGTTCAAAATATTCCACTACATGTTAAAACATTTGAGAGGTCGAAATATTTCAAATTTCAATCATAAATATTGTGTTAAATAATTACATTAATGTTAGTAAAAAAGTATGGAATATATTACATTTGTTTGTTTAAGAGGCGATTTTGGAGAAACTTAAAATCGTTCGATGTAACTTTAAGATTGGGAAGTACAAAATATTCCATTACATGTTAAAATATTTGAGAGTCGAAATATTTCAAATTTCGTTCTTAAATATTGTGTTAAATAATTACGTTAATGTTGGTAAAAAGGTATGGAGTATATTACATTTGTTTGTTGAAGAGGCGATTTTGGAGAAACTTAAGATGGTTCGATGTAACTTTAAAATTTTGAAGTTCAAAATATTCCATTACGTGTTAAAATATTTGGGAGGTCGAAATATTTCGAATTTCAATCTTAAAGATTGTGTGCAGTATATAACTTTTATCCAATTTTTGATGTAATTGATAATTAAAAAACATTATTTTTTGGGTATTATATACCCTATTATCAATAATAATACGATACAAAGTTAATACAGTAATTCAGTGTAAGAAACTATCAGCATACACTCTCAACTACAGCATTTTACTACCGCTCAGTTTCCACTAACCCTATTCACTGCGGATACTCGCCGGAACGATATCCACCCCCCGACCACCCCAGGAATTCCTTTGACGCGCGTTCCATCATCCCCGGGCATCATCTTTCTTTCAGCCGTTCTCATTGTGTTTCGGCACTTCACATGAAACCGCCCCCCACGTATGTAGCGAGTACGGGGTGCACGTTGCAATGTCAATCGCCGCCCCCGTCACTTGGCGTTTACGTGCTGACCGGAAAATGCGCCGCGACGGACGGAGGGTGTGCGACTTTCAACGAATTACCGATTCCTCCCGCGGAGTGGATGGTGCCAGAAGATGAGAGTAATAATGGGGTGGCTGCGTGGATTCACTTAGCGATTTCGCGAGGGGTTGGATGGGGATGCTTTAATGGCGAGTCGATGTATTCATTAATGCGCCGCGGGGGTTGATCGAGAGCGTCCTGTGATTTCTTTTGTTAAGTCGGGGTGAGAAGGTCATAGATGACTTGGTGGGGAATCGCATGAGAAGGTCGTAGATAATTTGGTGGGGAATCGCGTAGGTGGTCCGTAGTAACTATTTTTGTGGTAGCCTATTGATATTTGTTTGGGTTTTGGATTGAATGCAAGGTATTTATCAATGTTTTGAAAATTTTTGTTTATATTTTAGTTCTATTTCGACTATTTCGTCAATCGTTTTAAGTAACTAGTCACTTGCAATAAAATATAACTACGCTTTCTAATCTGTAGGAGGAAAATTTTAGCCGAAGCTTTATTATTTAGAAATGATTAAATTTTGATCGATTTGTGTTTAAACATCTTTGCAACAGTTTAATGTAAGTAAGTCGCGCGTTATTTACTGTCGGAGACGCGGATAAAATTGCAAAACTTTACGACCAGCGATTGTAAACACGCGCCTTTAATTATTAACATTGTAACGGTTACCAATAAAGAGCTCTGCTCCTGTGCCAAGTTTACTGCCTTAATATAAAAGTAGTAAAGTTCGCAGGGCAGGTAAACGGCGACTTGGGCCGCCCAAATGACACCATCTTAATATTTTACTGTGGCGATAATTGCAGGCCGACATGGCTAATTCAGCGGATGCTCAGTGCATTGTTAATTTAACGAGCCCAGTTCTGGAAGTAGTTAACGGTGGTGGGGACACACCCGGGCCAGGGCCTAGTTAGGTCCTAGTTAAATTATTGTTAGCACTAAACATTACAGTTACCCTCTATTTGTGTTGCGTTTGTGTCCCTACATTCCGGGTTCGTAATCGCGGCGAACCACATAAGACAAACCAATGGGAATTTGCAATAATCATGGCTTCGGTGTTTATGCATGGGTATCACCTCGTTGCGCAATTTCAGGTGAGCGACACAGAGCCCCACATTAACAGCTATATCTGGAAGCGGAGCGCAACCCCCAGATCCTGCGGAACATTTTCCCTTATCTGGATGGCACATTCACACACATATCAGCCACGTTACACTCCATTGAACCCTGCCATAACTGTGCCTCATGCCACGCAAAATACACAAGTAATTAATTTCAGTGCGTACAACCTAAACAATCAAGAGTATTATTTAAATTAATTATCCGGCAATAATTAAATTTGTTATGGCGCTTGCCCTTTCGGATAAACAGCCCATCCGAAGAACAGATCACAATTGAATTGCAAAATCCGTAAAGGGCTTATCTTGGGGATGATTCAAAATGCACTTTTAACTGCCCAAATAAGTCACATGGTTCAACAGAAATTCAGTCTCCTGATTTTTTTAAAAATATTTTCAGCCTCTTTTTAAAATTTGCAATTCAATTATTTAATGGTAAAGCAACTCAAATTACTTTAAATTTAATTGGTTGCATCTACTACTAAAGATTTTCATTGGATAATAATTTTTGCAAAACTGTAAGGACCTGATCCATGTTTAATATTCATTTCAATAATTAAAACGTCTAATACAAAAAGGCATACGTAAACGTTCCAGAGGATACGGGAAGGCATGCGATTCTACGCATTTTGGGACACGCACAATTGAGAGAAAGCGGACATATATTTATGGGAACGCGTAAAGTAGTCAATTGGAATTTTAAACTACTTATTCAGATGGCCTTAAATCTGCCAATGTGAGATAATCGGGAAGCTTAGGACGAACACGTACAGCCACGGACTCTGGGAATGACGCGTCCATCCGTCCGAGTAATGATCCTTTGGTTTTCTTATACCTTTTCATATAACTTCAGAAAAAAATAAAAACGATATCGCAAGATTTCTGTTTTTGTTAAATATCTCCGGAAGTAAGCTTACTTGATGAAATATTTGCAAAATTGATAGTAAATAATATAATTTTAACACAAATAATTGAAATTTTGACAGTTACTTTATTTATATTTGGCAAAACAAGTGAAATATTAACAGTCAATGATTTTTGACAGAACAATTTTAATTTCACCAAAACATAATTGAAAAATTTACAAGTGAACAAAGAAATTTGACAGAATAATTGAAATTTTTGCAGAAATATTTGAATGATTACTAGGAAACATTGAAAATTTGATAGAAATACTTGAATTTTTAATCGTCAGTTATTTATATCCTACAGAATAAGTGACATTTTAACTCTTAGGCAATGATAAATGACAAAGCAACTGAAATTTCACACATAAATAATTACAAAAATAGCAGCCGATCAATGCAAATGATCGGAAACATTGAAATTTTGACAAAAGTAATGAAAATTTGTACAGTAATTGACATTTGACAAAATCAGTGAGATTTTGAGATATAATCGATGATGGTTGATAGAACAATTGAAACTTCACACAGAACTGATTGATAAATTAACAGATGATCGATGAAATTTGACAGGATAATGAATGTCTCATAGCAATATCTAAAATATTGATAGTAAACAATGAAATTTTAACAGATATAATTTAAATTTTGACATTTTTTCATGTTTGACAGTTTGACCAATTGAAATTTTAACAACAGTAATGAACATTTGGACATTATTGATATTTGACAAAATAAATGACATTTTAATAGTTAATCAATTATGGTGGATACAACAAGTGAAATTTGATACAGAAATAATTGACACATTTACAGTTGATCAATGCAATTTGCGAGGATAATGAATTTTTCATAGCCATATCTAAAATATTGATATATTGATAGTAAACAATGAAATTTTAACAGATAAAATTAGAATTTTGACATTAATTTATATATGACAAAACAGTGAAATTTTTATAATCAATGATAGTTCATAGAACAAATAATATTTTATCTAGAAAAAATTAGGAGTTAATCAATGAGATTCGCCAGAATAATTCACATACTTAAAGAAATATTTGCAAGATTGATAGTAAAAAATGAAATTTTAACAGAAATAATTTAAATTTTGACAGTTAGTTATTTGGCAAAACAAGTGAAATATTAACAGTCAATGATTTTTGACAGAACAATTTTAATTTCACCAAAAGTAAATGAAACATTGACAGTGGACCAACGAAATTTGACAGAATAATTGACATTTTTGACGAAATATTTGAACGATTAATACTAAACATTGAAAATTTAACAGAAATACTTGAAATTTTAATCGTCATTCATTTATATCTTACAAAATATGTGAATTTTAAACTCTGAATCAATGATAATAGACAAAGAAATTGAAATTTCACATATAGATAATTAAAAAAATAGCAGCTGATCAATGCAAATGATTGAAAATATTGAAATTTTAACAAAAGTAATGACAATTTGGACAGTAATTGATATTTGATAAAATAAGTGGAATTTTGAGAGATAATCGATGATGGTTGATAGAACAATTGAAACTTCACAAAGAAATGATTGACAAATTATAATATATAATATATTATATCTATATTTCTTAATATATCAATTAACAGTTGATTAATGAAATTTGACAGGATAATGAATTTTTCATAGCAGTATCTAAAATAATGATAAGCAAACAATTAAATTTTAACAGATATAATTTTGGTATTAATTTATAATTGGCAGAACAAGTCAAATTTTAATAATCAATGATAATTTATAAAACAAATAATATTTTATCTCGAAAAAAATGAGAGGTAATCAATGAAATTTGATAGAATAATTTGCTTAGTTAAATAAATATTTGAAAGATTGTTAGTAAACAATGAAATTTTAACAGATACAATTAAAATTTTGATATTAATTTATATTTGACAGAACAAGACAGAAGTTTTGTAAATAAATGATAGTTCATAGAACAATTCATATTTTATTTTGCAAAAAAATGACATTATGAAATGAAATGTGATAGAATAATTGACATAGTTCAAGAAATATTTGAAGGATTGATAGTAAATAGTCAAATTTTAACAGAAATAATTGAAATTTTGATAGTTAGTCACTTATACACAGTAAAGCAAGTGTACTATTAAGAGTCAATGATTTCTGACACAACAATTTTAATTTCACTAAAAATGACAGTTGACCAAAAATTTGACAGAATCATTGACATTTTTGCAAATATATTTGAATGATTGATAGGAAACATTGAAAATTTAACAAAAATAATCGAAACTTTAATCGTCAGTTATTTACATATTGAAATCTTTAAAATAATTGAAAAATTGACAGTAGACCAAAAATTTGACAGAATCATTGACATTTTTGCAAAAATATTTGAACGATTGATAGGAAACATTGAGAATTTAACAGAAATAATTGTAACTTTAATCGTCAATAATTTATATCTTACAGAATAAGTAAAATTTTAACTCTTAGGCAATGATAATTGACATAGCAATTGAAATTTCACATACAAGGTGTTAATATTAAGTTGTAAAACTCGAAAATGGCAGTTACAACTCATTGAAACAAACAACTTTTCTTAGTATTAATTGATTGTTGCAGTTTGTTACAATAGGCATTTATATATAGTAAAACAAGTATACTATTAAGAGTCAATGATTTCTGACAGAACAATTTTAATTTATTTAAAAAATAATTTTAAAAATGACAGTTGACCAAAAATTTGACAAAATCATTGACATTTTTGCAAATATATTTGAACGATTGATAGGAAACATTGAAAATTTAACCGAAATAATTGACACTTTAATCGTAAGTTATTTCTATCTTACACAATAAGTGAAATTTTAACTCTTAAGCAATGATAATTGACAAAGCAATTGAAAAATTAGCAGCTGATCAATGTATATGATCGAAAACATTGAAATTTTGACAAACGTAATGAAAATTTGGACAGTAAATGATATCTGACATAATATATGAGATTTTGAAATAAGAAAATAGTAATGAGATAATAGATGATGCTTGATAGAGCAATTGAAAATTCACACCGAAATAATTGATACATTGACAGTTGATCAATGAAATTTGGCAGGATAATGAATTTCTCATAGCAATATCTAAAATATTGATAGTAAAAAATGACATTTTAACAGATATAATTAAAATTTTTACATTTTTTTATGTTTTTTAGAATATGTGAAATTTTGAAAATCAATGACAGTGTATAGTCGACCTAAAAATCTAAGAATATTACGACTTTGACTTTTAATATTGCTTGTATAAAGACCCAAAGCCAGTATAAGCGCTGATTTTATGGCAACACCAAATAAAACCCCCATAAAATACTTAAAAGTCAAAGTCGTAATATTCTTAGATTTTTGGGTCGACTATATAATACATTTAAAATTTTATCTTGAAAAAAATGACATAAAGCAATGAAATTTGATAGAATAATTGACATAGTTCAAGAAACATTTGAAAGATTGATAGTAAATAATGAAATTTTAACCGAAATAATTGAAATTTTGACCGTTAGTCACTTATATTTGACAAAACAGGTGAAATATTAACAGTCAATGATTTTTGACAGAACAATTTTAATGTGACATTTTTTTCAGAAATATTTAAAAAAATGATGGGAAACATTAAAAGTTTACAGACACATTACCCATTACATAAACCCAATTAACTCGTCGTGATAATGATTTTAAAGATCAAACATAAGGCAAAGTACTATCACTAAATCACGAGCCAAATAAAAATTACAAATTATGAGAATTTGTATAATATCAGGGTTTGAACAAAACATTCCACTAAAAATGATTCAGTCGTGAATATCGTTGCATTATTTGGTTTAACTATTTTTTGAACGGCGCCACAATGTACATATTTAGTCTGGTATGTCTAAAATCTATACGCATCTGCTTATGTCCGAGGGCTACTTCTGGAGATTAATTGTGATGAGCATCCAAACTGCAATCATTCCCCATAAATAACACTCGCCTCGTTTTTAAGATTTGGGGTTGCTCAGAGAAAACATTTGCCTAAGAAAAGTTACGTATAAACATACATTTAAAAAGTCATCAATCCTGCACTGTGCACGTCTGCATAATAACACCTTATTAGATTATCCATCTCGAGGGGCGCAACTACGCATATATCAAACGGCCACACACAGATCGATTCTGTTCTAACTAGCCCCAGCCCAAACGCTCGAGATAATTACAGGTGTCTTCGACGGGCGGTGTTATGTTACCCGTGGATTTGGCCCCTTTCCACTGTAACTTTAGATTTTGTGGCTTTACAAGAGCAAAATGTGTGGGATTGTACGTACTCTTTCGGAGACTGATGAAAACGTGATCGCATTCTGCCCATTATGGAGTAGAAAATGTATCGAGTTACGTTTCAATCCCACAAACATTGCATGTATTACACAGCACGAGGCTTTCACGCAGATGAGGATCTGAAGAGTGTTTGGCTTGCGTGCCGATTGTTCCTTATTGCGAATGAATCGGCAATCTAAACATCTCTGATTGAGATATTGTGTCCACACGCGTCAATCAACCACTCGATACAGACATTCTCAAATCTCATCCAATATAGCACATCAATACGAATAATTACAATTACGAAATATTTCTGCTTCTTGATGATATTCATTATTAGTATTCAGAGGATAATTAAAGTTACGACCAACCACCCACACTTGTATCGATTGTATTTCAATCAATAATGAACATGACTCTAATTAGTTTTCAATAATGAGTGTTTATTTTGCATATGCAAAACAGTTTGCAAAATCCAATTTCGCGGCCGTTACTGTTAATAACGGCCGTTCAAGAAATAGTGCCCTTTTATGAAACAAAAAAGCTTCCTAAATTCGACAAATTTAAGAATTAAAAAATTGGCGCAAAAAACATACTATAACTACAATAAACTAAAAAAAAATATTAACAGTTATCCGAAACACCACAGATTTAAATAACTAACAGCGCTACTAAACTTTTGTGATTATGCAGTTCATTCATGAAGCCATTGATTACAATGAATGGCTATTGTTAATTTACGAAACACAGCGAGCCTCGGCGACTAAAAAATGTGTGAGTTAATTAACTGAATTATCATATTCTATTGGGTCGTTTGTTCCGCATATCATTGTAATTAACACAAAGCCATTATGTAGATGCGTTTTAATTAATTACGAATACACTTCGTTAATGAGATTTCAGTTTATTAGCCAAGTTTTTTGTGCCATCGCAGTGAAATGTGTTAAAAATGGATGGCATTCGATCGATTGCCCACATAATTTAATAAAAGGAATTTTAAATGTAACTACTACAATCATGTGATTATTATAATCAATAGCGATGTACTATTTATTATTTTATTTTTTATTTGCTTATGCAATTCTTCGTTCTATAGGATGAAATAATGTAATATTTTTGTACAGGGAGTAAAATGTAATGTTAAATATACATAGAAGGGGTAGATTAAGAATGTGATTATATCGATATTCACATTTATAAATATATAAAGGGTATATAACTTTTAAGGGTCACAAACAAGTCGACGATAATTTATGTGTTGACACATTTACTGACGATATCCTTAACTAGAGGCCTCAAATAGGCCTCTATAATCTTAAATAGAGATATAAATGTTATATTAAGTTAAGCAATGTTTTCAATATTTTATAATATATTTTTTTTATAATAATTCAGATATTTATAATTCAGACATCGAAATGTCACAAATCGCTTATTTTATTACTTTAAGTGATCTCGTCCAAATAACAAGATAATACTGTTAATAAACGTAAAGCAAATGTAAAACATGTTTCCTCCTTTACACTGTAATGTAGAAAAGGATCGATTATCATGATAATGACATAAAGAAAATGTAAAAATGAGATATCAAGAAATAGCTGTTCCCAAATTCCTAATATGCCAAATACCAAGATAATAATATTGTTTACATAAACATAAAGCAAATGTAAGACATTCCTCCTCCTTTACACAGTAAGATAGAAAAGGACCAATTACCATGATCATGACATAAACAAATATAAATCTGAGATATCATGAAATAGCTGTTCTTAAATGGATAAACGAAAACGGGGAAAAAATCATCCTATTGAAATGTGCACGAAAAAGGTGCCTTTATAACGGCGGTTTATGAATAGATCAATATCTTGTGCGTAGTACGGTGCGGATTTTCAACTTTGACAAGTATAAAATAAGTGATGAATTGCTGTAGTTAGTAGTAAGTTTCGCGAAGAAGCTGACCTCGACGTTTGCTAATTTAATCAATGCTAAGCCGGAGGAGGGTTTATTAATTGTCTGCGTCGCGTTGATGAGTTCATTAATGGCAAACGTCGTTTCCGGTCCATCAAAATAAATCAGGAGGAGGTTGATAGTAGGGCCACCAGTTAAATGTTAGTATAATAAGTTGAGTAGGTACTTGAACTGTTTATTAGCAGTATTAGTAGTAGTATTAGCAGTAATTTTTTTGTTTTTAAATTAACAGATCATTGGTGTTCAATAATTTATGAATACGAGTTATTAATTAATTCATTGCAAAAATACATATAGTACATTTTACATTAGAATTAATATTACATATCAGTTTATTATTATGTTAGATTATCAGTTAATTATAATTAGTATTGCAATATCAATTAATAGCGTTTGCAATAAGACTCGCAAGCAGTGGTACATAAACCAAATTTTAGCGTATCGACAAAAAGTAATCTCACAGCAGCCTCAAGAACACGAAATTTAGCATTTTGAAAATAAAATTAAGAAAGTACGATTTTTTTTAATTATCATAAGCAACCGTCAAAATTTTAATTTGTTGCTCGAGAATAACAAAATTTGGCATTTGAAGCAATGTAATAAGATAATAGAAACTAAAAATATAACAGCAGTACGGAAAGCAGTACGAAAATTTCGTATTTATACTATCATAAAGTATGAAATTTTAAATGTATGATATGTAGCAATCATGAGAATATTAAAACGCTGCATTTTAAAATAAGCACCTAATGAAAGTATGAAATTGCAAAATTATGGCATGAAGCTGTTATGAAAACAACAAAATTAGGCATTTAAGAAGAGTAATGAAAGCTACCACGGAATACCAAACATGGACTTAGAAAATAGAAAAATTAAATAATTGAATAATTGAAAATTATGACCATTTAAAAATTTGACAGTTTGACAATTAACATACCTACATGATCTTTATTAAATATAAAACCAAAATTATGACCATTTCAAAATTTTACAATTTGAAATGAAAACAAGAATATTAGGCATTTAAACAAGTAATGAAAGTATGACACTTCCGACGGGAATTAAAAAAAAAATGGACTGCATACTTAGAAAATAGAAAAATGAAATAATTGAATAATTGAAAATTATGACCATTTCAAAATTTGACAATTTGAAATGAAAGCAACAAAATTAGGCGTTTAAGAAGAGTAATAAAAGTATGATACCTACCACGGAATACCAAACATGGACTACATACTTAGAAAATAGAAAAATGAAATAACGGAATTATTGAAAATCATGACCTTTTAAAAATTTGACAGTTTGACAATTAACATACCTACATGGTCTTTATTAAATATAAAACCAAAATTATGACCATTTCAAAATTTTACAATTTGAAATGAAAACCAGGAAATTAGGCATTTAAAAAAGTAATGAAAGTATGATACCTACCACGGGAGTACCAAATATGGACTATATACTTAGAAAATAGAAAAATGAAATAACTGAATAATTAAAAATTATGTAAGTGCGGAAACACCCCTTCTGGGGTCGATAGATCGTTATATATAAAAATTATGACTATTTCAAAATTTGACAATGTGACAATTTAACATACATGGGCTTTACTAAATATAAAACCATAGCGTTTCTGCTGAGATGGGTCGAAAAAATCAAAATCCTCGAACAAGTCGATTTTTCTTATTTAGTTCGCATTTACTGTTGCACTTAAAAACATAATGATGTTAGTAACTTTTGACTATTTTTATTACATGAAATTCGATTTATTTTATTTCACAACTTTGAAATTCTCATAATGATAGCCTAATATTTTTTTCAAAAATACTTTTCACTTTCCTTTAAAAAGTGGAGTTTTTAATAGCAATGTTTTATTGGAAAATCTTTAGATTTATTGAAAAATCTCCAGAAATCTTGATAATTATGATGAAATCTGTGGTGATCTTAAAAAATAATTGAGAAATGAGGGATATGATTGAAAAATCTCTCGAAATTTGATAATATTTGGAAATGTCTTGATACTTTTTAAGTGATAGACAAATTTGGAGAATGAACATGTATGAGTGATGATTATGTCAATGTTTACTGTTTTGTATGATCTCGAAATTATTGAGTAATCTCCCATAATCTTAATAATTATTGGGATATCTTTTGAAATCTCGAAAATTATTGGGAAATCTGTGGAAATCTTAAAAATTATTGAGAAATATTGGGAATTATTGACACATATCAACCAATTTGCATTTTTTTATTTCAATATTATGATAATGTGTTTTTTATGATCTCGACGTTATTGAGATATCTCTGAAAATCTTAATAATTATTAAGATATCTTTTGAAATCTCGAAAATGATTGGGAAATCTGTGGAAACCTTTAAAGTGGTTGACAAATCTTGGGAATTATTGACATATACCAACCAATTTGCATTTTTTATTTCGAACTTATTAAAAAATCTTCAGAACTCACGAAAATTACTATGAATTCTGTGGAGTTCTCCAAAATTAATTAAGGTATCAGGGATATGATTCAAATTCTCTCGAAATTTGACAATATTTGGAAGTGTCTTGATATTTTTTAAGTGATCGACGAATTTGGAGATGTAGAAATCTCGAAAATTATTTAGGAATTTTGGAATTTATTGACACATATCAACGAACATGCATTTTTTAATTTCGGAATGATTAAAAAAATCTGCAGAACTCACGAAATTTATTGGGAAATTTGTAGAAATCTCTAAAAGTATTTAAAAAACATGCAAATTATTGGAAAATCTATTGGAATGTTGATAAAATTTAGAAATGTTTAGATATTTTAAGAATTTGCAGAATGGAAAAATGTACGTAATATCGTGGCAATCGTTTGAACCAATTTGAATAAATCAAAAGTATTTAGAAAACATGCAAATTATTGGAAAATCTATTGAAATGTAGATAAAATTTAGAAATGTTTAGATATTTTAAGAATTTGCAGAATGGAAAAAGGTACGTAATATCGTGGCAATCATTTGAACAAATTTGGATATTTTGATTTTAATGATTTCGATATTATTAAAAAATCTCTCGATATCTTGAGAATTATTGAGAAATCAGTATAAGTTGAAGATGCTTGAGAAATCTTGGACATTATTGAGAAATCTATATAAGTTGAAAATGATTGATAAATCTTGGAAATTATTGATACATATCAACCAATTTGTATCTTCTATTTCGAAATTATTAAAAATTCTTCAGAACTCATGAAATTCTAGGGAAATCTGTAGAAATCTCCAATAACATTTAGAAATCATGAAAGTTATTGGAAAATCTATTGGAATTTTGATAAAATTTAATCAATGTTTCGATATTTTAAGAATTATCGAAAAATTTGTAGAATGGAAAAATGTATGTACTATCTATACATATATGTACTATGTAATATCGTGCCAATCGTTTGAACTAATTTGGATTTTCTGATTGAATGGACTGAAATTAATTTTAATGGAATGGAAAAAGGAATTTATAAGAAAAGCTATTGGGATTTTGATAAAATTTAGAAATATTTAGATATTTTAAGAATTATCGAAACAGTTTTAGAATGGAAAAATTATGTAATATCGTGTCCGTCGTTTAAACCAATTTAGATATCCTGATTTTGATGATTTCAAAGTTATTGAAAAATCTCTGGTGGCTTTGAGAAGTAATAAATCTCTAAAATGATTCTCAGGAAATCTCAGGAATTATTGAAAAATCTCTATAAACCTCGATAACTATTGAGAAACGTGTATAAATCTCGAACAATATTGAAAAATTTTGGACATGATTGAGATATCTCTAGAATAATAATAATAATATCTTTATTGGTGCCATTAACAATAAGTTTTACATAGACCATACAAATTGAATCTAATACAAAATCAAAATCAGTACCTACATAAAAGAATATAAAATTCAATGTTCACATATAAAATACTCAAATTGTAGGAGGAAGTGGTTATTTCTTGGTGAAACACTTTGATTAGGCTAGTAAAGAAAACACTCGGTAAAGTTTCACAAGTTTTATAGAATTGCTCTACAATTGTACAGCAGTGCCGAAACAATTGTAGAGCAATTCTATAAAACTTTTGAAACTTTACCAAGTGTTTTCTTTATTAACATAATAAAGTAATCATTTTAAAGATCTCTAGAAACCTAGTAAGTAGTAAGTAATGAAAAATATTGAGACATCATGAAAATTACTGAAAAATGTCTCGAAATCTTGATAATACTTAGAAATGACAAAGATATTGATTATCGATCTCAAAGATCAATATTAGTAATGAAATAGATATTTTGTCATCAAGATCTTTGTCATTTCTAAGTATTATCAAGATTTCGAGAGATATTTCAGTAATTTTCATGATTTCTCAATATTTTTCATTACTTACTACTTATTAGGTTTCTAGGTTTCTAGAGATCTTTAAAATGATTATTTTATTAGGTTAATAAAGAAAACACTTGGTAAAGTTTCAGAAGTTTTATAGAATTGCTCTACAATTGTACAGCAGTGCCGAAACAATTGTAGAGCAATTCTATAAAACTTTTGAAACTTTACCAAGTGTTTTCTTTATTAACATAATAAAATAATCATTTTAAAGATCTCCAGAAACCTAGTAAGTAGTAAGTAATGAAAAATATTGAGAAATCATGAAAATTACTGAAAAATGTCTCGAAATCTTGATAATACTTAGAAATGACCAAGATCTTGATTATCGATCTCAAAGATCAATATTAGTAATGAAATAGATATTTTTAGTGTCATCAAGATCTTTGTCATTTCTAAGTATTATTAAAAAAATAATGAATGTATGTAATTTCAGAGTTATGACATGATGTAAGTTGCCATTGAAACGACAAAATTTTGCATTGCAAAACAAAGTATGATGACACAAGAATGCCAAAATTGGGCTACTTAAAACGAAGAAGAAGTACTGAAATACAAGCAGAACCTAGAACCTAGAAGAATAGAAATAATACCCGAATAATTAAAAAGATAATAATATATTTGACAATGTATTAATGTCAAAGGTAATTAATGTAAACCATTGAATAGATACGATGACAATTTCATTTTGGCAAGAACAAAGTCTAAAAATGAAAATTCAAAATTAATATGTGCAGAAAACATAAGGACACCAAATGTTACATTTAAAAAAAACAAGTGACACACTAAAATTATGACTGAATGCTTGCAATTCAAGAGTGATGATGACTTATTTTATTCAGTAAAATACGTAAGAATGAAAATATATTATGGCATGCAGCAGACATGAAAATTTCAAAATATGACATTTATAAAAAACGTAATGAATTTTTTAAATTATGATATGGAGCTGTTATGAAAATAGCAAAATTTAGTAATAGTCTATTATCGAAACATTTCCAATGAAGGTATGAGTACGAGTGAAATACATTTTTTTTTTGTTAAACATCCAATTTAAAATAAAATCAAAAATTATACAAAGCATACTATAGATCTTCCTGAGTGAAATGAGCTATCGATTGTAAAAATAGGATGACGTGAAATGAATCAATTTTTGTTTTTCCTTACCATTTTCGAATGAGAATCCAACTACTTTATAGACATTTTGTCGCGCCCTCACTAATGTTCTTCACTAAATTTTAACTCACTAATGGCGTGGATTTTCCCCTTAAATTTATGAATTAATAACATGTATGCGTATGGCACCGCTAAATAAATAAATTATTACTGTTATTATTTTATTAATATGGTGAAAATTAAAACAAAAAACTTATTTTTAACTTTTATATTATTATAGTAAGTACACATTTGAATGGGGTAAGAAGTGAGAAGCGCGATAATTATGTATACTTTTGATAAATTCGCAGTGAATTCGTTCCAATTAGGGCAACTAAGTTACGCCACAGCTTCACATAAGTGTCCGGATGCGTTTTATAATTAATTAAGTAACCTGCTTTAATCGAATTGCTTAGAAAGATCAGCGCTGAGTCGATCGGGGCCAATCAGCTCTAATTCAATCCCTCGTAACAGAATCAGACGCTGTTATTACGTTAATTTCCCAAACTAATTAATCAAAAGGGCCGGCCGAGTTTTAAGCGTCCCGTGTACTGGGCAATCCGTCGGCGCTGTAAAATTCAAATTTATTTAAATACTACTCCGGAATTAATGTATTCATTACCTGCCCGGAACGGTTAAGCCAACTCTTGCACGATGTGAGGCAAAGTTTGCGCCAACTTTTTTTTCCTGCGCTCAACAATTTGAAATTAATAATAATGTGGAAATGCGGTATCAAGGTCCGGCGTTCGATCCGGGAAAAGTCCGGAGCGGCAGTTTTTTTTTGCAAACTCCCGGGTGGGAAAAAGGAGCAGATGAAGCGTGCACGACAGCGTAATCCACTTTATAGGTGGGCGATTTAAACAAAAGTGTTTAAAAATTGGCACACTTTTAACGTAGTTACGGGTCGTGGCCTTAATGAAGAGTCACATTTCAAATAGAATTATAAATTAAGCGACGTCATTTTTCAGCGTATTCAGCATATAACTCAATAATACTAGTGGTTCATTGATTCAATTTAATGTCTCGAATACTTGATATATCCACGAAGCGGTTATATTCACACTTACTAAAACAATAAATATTACCAAATAAATGAGCTTCATTTTTGCTAATCTAATTGATCTACCCACGAAATAGGTATATTCACACTTACCTACTAAAACAATAAATATTACCAATAATTGTGCTTCATTTTCACTAAAGGTAACTTCCTTACCCACGAAATAGGTATATTCACACTTACCTACTAAAACAATAAATATTACCAATAATTGTGCTTCATTTTCACTAAAGGTAACTTCCTACAATTAAGGCAACTATTAGATAGTTCGGGTAGTAGTTAGATCGGGAGTAGAAACACCAATTTTACTTCTTACTACTTAAACGTTATAATATAACTGATATAAAACGTAGTAAAGTGTGTGTCTATCTATTCCTGATAATAACATGATCAGCCATCACATAGTAAAGGCTTCATCCATCAACTTCGCAATCCAAATTTATCCATGGTAGTTTAGCTACAAACTCTTATTCTTAGTCCTAGATATATGTATAACTATATATTTTGTATTCTATTTTGACCAGTGCCTCTTGAAACACACGTGTAACTGATTTTGACTCATCAAAGTGAAGCTGCGGAATATTTACAGAACACTCCTCAGCGGGGCACTTAGACCAGATACGGTTACGCAACTGGTGCGATACGCAATGAACATGAAGCAGACCGAATCTTAAAGAAACAGAGGCATTAAAAATAACACGAATGCAGACAGGCGAGTAAATCATGAAACGTACGAGACAGCAGAGCGAGATCAATGAGCACGTAAATAAACCAATTATCGGACAGGTTCCAGTGCACGAAACACTCCATTACAGTATTGGCACAAATAATGTTAAGCAACAGAAACGTTTGCTTGGATTAGCTTGCGAGTAAATGCATAGACAAATATTTAGATCAACTTGCGAATAATTTATAGACAAAGATTTAAAATAAAAACATTTCAATCATCAAATTATACCATAAACCTGTCAAAAATTCTGTTGAGCTAGCTGTCCTTTGAGATCATTCAAGTAAAGTCAAGCATTATTTGTGAAATTTATTAAACTTGAAATAATGTTAAAAGTTGTTCCCATTGATGCAATTGGTCTATCGGGATAAGTGACATAAAAATACATAACGCGCATTTTTATGCTCTGACTTGTATGGTATAAATGCATTATTTGTATCTTTTCTTCTGTTAAATACATTTCTTTAATGAATTTTAGCAATAATAGTTCAAACAACTAGGCAATTCTATTTATTTTCATAACCCATTAAATAGTTATTTTGACGTTACCTTGGTCACTTGATAACATCCGCGCATTGACAGGCGTTTTTTTTAAATTGAACATAGGGACGTTGTATTGGCCATGTTCAGAGTTAAAAAAATGACACGGTATAATTGCGTACCTATAAATTATCGATTCCAATGCTTGATAAAAGTCTCTAATAATTCATATCATTCGATTACGATTTTCCTTTGTTCAAACATTTGTTATCAGTATTTTTTTGTTATCGTGCTAATTTCCAGTGGACGAAGTCAATCGAATTTCGAAATAAATCAAAATAACTTCGCATTCGATATACTGGCGCGTTTCAAATTAGGTTTCACTTGGCAAATACACTCAGCTATCGTTCGTCAATCAAATGGACGATGACTGGTTACGATGCGAAGATACATAAATAAGCAGGGCCCATGAATCATCGGAATCGTAATGAAAATAAACTGGAGGCTCATTTTTTGCGCATTAAAATCGCATCACCGGCGGCTCGGCGGGAATCAATTCGCGGGTGGGGTTGGGGAGGATCTGGGGGTTGAAATAAATATGTTTACCCTCGCATGGGGGCGGATATAAATATGGGAGCTCGCAGATAGTTGAAATTATTATGGCGGGCGCGTCAGCTGGACGCTATTTAAAAGCGGAAATATGGGGGTGGTAGTGTTCATCTTTTATATTCACCCCAATTGGGTTGATGATGGAATAAAGAAATTATCCAACGCATGAGTCCAGAAAAGATGTGATGGTTTGCGATATTTTTAATTAGGTATCATACAAATACCAGCGAAGTATTATTTTCGTGATAATTTTAGAGAACAAAATTTTATTGTTCACCATTTTTCACAACATTTTCGCAAAATGTTTACAAAAAACCTCCCAAAATTTTCACAAAATCGCAAAATCCCCGAGCCTAAAAGACCAATTTATTTAAAATGTATTTATGAGGGAGTGTTGTGCGAGGTTTTTGTGGACACCATAACTCAAATACTGCCTCAATAATCAATAATTGAAATTAGGATATTTCGAAAAAAATCTGATTTAAAAAGTTTTGAACCAAATTCGACAATCAGAAGCTCGAAGATATATGCAAGATAAATGCGATATTTCGAAAATCCATGCAGTTACAATGATTTTCAAATGATTGTTGGATGATTCAAATGCTTCAAATGATGAGTTTCAAATGATTTGAAATTAATTAAAGTGAATGATTCAAATGATGAGATTCAAATGATTTGAAATTAATTATCATAATTGAGGGGTACAGAAGTAAAAGGGTTTAAGTGCATTTTTGGTAGTTCTGAAATAAATGGCTTTAAAGTTAACTTGAATGACAAAATTCCAGGAATAAGTTTAGAGAACTGTGTTAATATTGTAGTCTAAAATGTTTACACAGTTTTCGAAACTTATTCCTGGAATTTTGAAACTAAAGTTAACTTTAAAGCCATTTTTCTCAGAACTACCAAAAATGCACCTAAACCCTTTTACTTCTAGACCCCTCAATTGTGCTTCTTATGAAACTAGAAAATGTGTCATAAATTGAAAAAAAATTGACATGTTTGGAATGTTCGCCACACAGATACAGGTACATATAAAGGCAGATAGACCTAGACTTTTCATAAATTTGAAAAGCACATATGAAAACAATATTTCCCCAAAAATCTCAATTTCGAAAATTTTCATGATTACAACGCTTTCTTATGCTACGTAATGAAAGTAAAAGTGCCTAGAATTCTACACAGTATGCAATGATATTTGGAAATTCGACTTTTAAAATGTCTTAACAATTTTGTGGAAAATGTGGATTTAATGTATACAATTTATCACATTTCATAAATTTGAAAAGCACACCTTATAAATTTTAAATTGAAATTTACGTAATGCTGTGAAACGTTAAAATAATCTTGAAATTAGTAATTTGGCAATAAAAAAATGATTTATTTAATACCAATAGGACATTTACAGATTTACTCTGTAGAAAAATCGTACTCATTATGTGCTGTAATAAACGGGTTGTTTGTAGAATGGGAACATTACAGTGCTATGAATATAACTTTGAAAATTAATTTCGATTCTAACTTTTCATACTAATAAATATATGCATAAATCACGTTATTTTAATTTTTTTCTTGTAAAACTGAACTGTGTCTTTGTATTAATTAACAACTGTATTAATTAAATATTAATTAACTATGTTAGCTTTAAGTTGGAAAGGCTGAAAGGTAAATAACATTAATAAATCATTTTAGTAGTACCACTAACTTTAAATTGGTGATTAAATATGGAATCCATTATGGTGATTGAAGTAGTAAATAATTAATATGAGTTCTGATTAATTTATGGAATTTTAGAAATTTGTATGGACGTAATAAAGCAATATTTATTCCCTTCTGCCTCAACTTTTTCATGAAATTTTATTTTAGATTTGATAAATTTTTGAGACCTGCTGAAATAATATTCGAAACTGTTTTTTTTACACAAATATTTTGAAATTGTACTCTTACATCATTTTTCATAATAATTTAAACGGTGGTTTAGCGGTGTTTTACAAAGGGTTACCAAGGTTACTAAGATTAAACCACCGGCTTAAATTTATGAATTACACTGTTAATTTAAGGTTGTTTTATTAAGGAACTTACTGGTATTTGTTTACTTACTTTATTATTTATTTTTATTGCCTGACTAGTTTAGGTTATGAAAAACCATCTTCAGAGGCATATGCATTTAATGTTTATATATCCTGAACTTATTTAAAATGTAATTTTAAATTTGATAGATGTTTAATTTCTATTTCTAAAGATAAATAATAAAATAAATAAACAAATACTATTAAGTACCTATAAAACAACCTTAAATATATATAACTGGTAATTTGGATAAAACCTTAAACAGTGTTAATATTTTGTGATTTAAATCTTCAAGAAATTGAAACAACTTATCCCATCATTTATTTATCCCTTCCAGGATTATTATTTAGTAATTATGCAATTGTCAATAAAGATTCATATAAAAGAAAATAATTCCTTTACTTTAATATTTAAGGTTTTGCCATATTTGCCTATTGATACCTTTTAATAGTTTTCCTATGTTCATTAAATTTATGTACTTTACGTTCATTGCCCATTTTAGAAAATCATATAAAACTGTGACATTTTCTGAAATAACTTATGACAAATATCTATAACTTAGTGCAATTTGTATAGTTTGATACTATAATTACATTTCACTGCAACTTTCTGTTTTTTTTTGTTTTCGTTTCGACACCTTTACTTTTGAGTTTTTTAAAATTTTACAAGTGCAAATGAAAAGTTAGTAAAGCGTAAAGTTAAAGAACACCTAAAAATCACCAGGACATTGGCTTTGGATTTAAACAAAAAGTTTATACAAAGTTTTGCTATGTTCATTAAAATTAAGTGTATCCTTTAGATTCCCATTGCACATTTAAAAAAATTATTTAAAATTCTGTGATAATTTCTGAAATATCCAAGAAATTTCGTGCAATTTGTATATGTTCATACTGTAATTACATTTCACTTCAATTTTCTGTTTTTTCTTTTTTGTTTTAGTTTCTACACCTTTACTTTTGAGTTTTTCAAAATATTACAAGTGCAATTAGTTAATGTTAAAAAACACTTAAAAACTCTAAGATATTGACTTTGGATTTAAACAAAAACTTTATACAAACTTTTGCTATGTTCATTAAAATTAAGTATATCCTTTAGATTCTTATTGCACATTTTAGAAAATTATTTAAAACTCTGTTACAATTTCTGAAACATCTATAACTTAGTGCAATTTGAATATATTGGTACTGTAATTACATTTCACTGCAATTTTCTGTTTTAGTTTCGACACCTTTACTTTTGAGTTTTTCAAAATTGGCATTGGATTTACATATAAACAAAAGTTACGGCGCATTCTCTATGAAATGTTAAAATAATACGAATACATTTTATTCCTATTTATTGGTTTATCCTGTTGAAATTATGAAATTTGTTGAAGTTAGTGTAAAGCATTTTTTATGTCTTCTTGCCTAAAGCATGCAATTTTATTAAGTTATATAATTGTATAACGTCTACAAAAATTTGCAAAGTCCTATTAACGTGTACGAATTTTTGCAAAACTTTAGAAACGAGTACAGAACTTTATTAATTTATTCGAAATATTTAGTAATTTGTAACAAAATTGTTGAAATATTTATGAAATTATAAAAAAACTTCCCATATTTATAACATATGTTAATGTCAACGTGTAACATAGTGCGAATGCTAAGTAGAAAAATTGGTAAAACTTTATGAGCGTGTACAAAATTTTGCGAAATTTTATAAACTGGCAGCGAAACTATAGAAACGAGTACGAAATTTTATTAAGTTTTTCGGACTGTTGACTAAAATGTTAAAAAAATGTGATATTAATCAAATTGTATGAAATATCCTATCCTACAATCTATTATACATTAATGACAAAGTGTAACATTGTATAATATTTTGCAGAAAAATGATTGTGTATGAAATTTTCTAGGAGAAAACTTTACATATGAGTACGAAATTTTATTAAATTATTCGATTGTTATTTATGAAATGATATGAAATTTCCCACAATTTATGATACAGAGCGTAAAAATAGTGGTGTAAACATTTCCAACTAGTTTCAAGGAAATAATGACAAATAATGACATTTGAAAAACTTTAGTTCAAATATTTGCTTATATCCTGGAAAACATTTCAGAAATGTAGCAAAATATATTTGATTTCTATCTTCACCAGAATCATCTATTGATCTTGTATACTCTAAGCGTTAAAAAAATGGTGTAAACATTTCCAACTAGTTCCAAGGAAATAATGATAAATAATGGCATTTGAAAAAATCTAGTAAAAACATTTGCTTGTATCCTGAAAAATATTTCGGAAATGTAGCAAAATATATTTGATTTCTATCTTCACCAGTATCATATATTGATCTTGAATACTCTAAGTGTTAAAAATAAATGGTGTAAACATTTCCAACTAGTTCCAAGGAAATAATGACAAATAATGACATTTGAAAAAATCTAGTTTAAATATTTGCATGTATCCTGAAAAATATTTCAAAAATGTGGCAAAATATATTTGATTTCTATCTTCACCAGTATCATCTATTGATCTTAAATACTCTTAGCGTTAAAAAAAATGGTGTAAACATTTCCAACTAGTTCCAAGAAAATAATGACAAATAATGACATTTGAAAAAGTCTGATTAAAATATTTGCTTATATCCTGGAAAACATTTCAGAAATGTGGCAAAATATTGTTGAATTTTATCTTCACCAGTGTTATATAATGAATGATCTTGAATACTCTAAGCGTTAAAAAAATGGTGTAAATATTTTCAACTAGTTCCAAGGAAATAATGACAAATACTGGCATTTGAAAAAATCTAGTAAAAATATTTGCTTGTATCTTGAAAAATATTTCAGAAATGTGGCAAAATATTGTTGATTTTTATCTTCAATAGTGTCATCTATTGATCTTGAACGCTCAAAGCGTTCAAAAAAGTAGTGTAAACATTTTCAAGTAGTTCCAAGGAAATAATGACATATAATGACATTTGAAAAAATCTAGTTCAAATATTTGCTTATATCCTGGAAAACATTTCTGAAATGTGGCAAAATATATTTGATTTTTATCTTCACCAGTGTCATCTATTAATGTTGAACGTTCTGTAGGTATATTAATAACAAAGTATAACGTTGTATAAAATCATACAAAAATTTGTCATGTACAAAATCTTTCAATAAATCTATAAACGTGTATGACATTTTATAAAATGATTCGAAATTGTAAAATACAATCTTGCATTTTTATTATTAAATTGTACATAGCTTGCCACTTATGCCACAATATGTATGTAACATTGTATAAATTGTTACAAAATATTGCAAAAAAATAATGAACATAAACGATTTTTTTGCAAAATTTGATAAATGAATACCTTGATGTACTCTATGATGTACTAAATGAGTAGATAAATGAGTTTGATAGTGATATACTATTAAATTATTCGACGTATGAATTAAATTCTAAATATATGTATAAAATCTTTATTACATTGTACGAAATTTCCTACAATTTATGATATGGTAGTAGTAGTAGATCGATCTTCATTCGGCTATAGACCTAACCGGTCTTTCCATATTTATGATATATTAATGAAATGTGGAATATTTTATAAAATCTAACAAAATTTTGCAACAAACTAAGAGCTGTTGGGTTATTGTTGTCTGGGCATCATTCTTGTTGATGTCGGAACAAATGCAAGTTTGGTTTGCTTCTTTCAAACCCAATGAACCCAATTAGTATAAATAAAATGATAAAAAAATAAATTACAACGTAGTTTTATCCACAAACTCCGCTTAACAAAGTAGCCTTTCGAAATTCAAGAAACTATCTGCAGTATGGTACAACTTTTGAATGGAGTAATTCATATATTCAAAAATGAGGAAACGACCACGTGAGGAATGTGTCACAGACACGCGCACATAATCTGAATCAGTCACAAATTTATGTATATCAACAATCTGAGTGCATTATGGTATGTAATTCGCATTATTTCCATTATCCGCATTATTATTCAGTGAGAGCAAATTATCTGCTGTGATTACATGTGATAGGAGAGTTAATTAGGGTAGATCTAGCATCAGCCTCCACACCTAAACATTCCCCGTTTTGTGATTCAGCAGATTTATTTCAGAATTTACAACAAAGTTGCTTCTATATTATTACCTTGTCTAACAATTTGTATTCGACGATGAAAACTATTTTTAATAGGGAATAAGTAGTCATCAATATACTTAGCCTATGTACTTATTTCAATATTCAATGCGGCGCGTTATAAGATTATACATTTTTCAACGCACAAACCGGACATTAACGGTAATAAAATGGCTCATTCACCAAGAAAACGTTTCCTATTAATACGTGACATTACACCTCATCCCACAAATTGCTGTGTTCGTAGAAATAACATACAATTCCCCTCTAGAATTTTAATATCTTAAAGAGCCTCGTGAACGGCCCACTGCGGTAACAATAGTACAAATGGGGGACACCCATAATTAGGGAGTTTTTAGCCCTTAAGCCGCCGGTGTCTTAACGTCCTGAGCAGGGCCATTACGGCGACCTCTGGGCACAAAAAACAGGTAGAATTGGAGAGCAGCGTCTTCGGAGTTCGCGATGGTCGCTCAGGACGCGGCCTCAGGCGGCGAAAAAATGCCCATTACAGGATAAACACAATGACTGAAAGCACTGAGAGGACGGAAAAGAAGTGGATGCGGGCGTGTGCGGACATGTGGCCGGTGACATCTGTTAAGGATGAATTAACCGTCTCCACCCCAATTCGACCGTCGTAAATTGGAAGTGAATATTTACGCGACCGTTTAATTAAAAAAAATTGGGGAGTTTCGATTCAGGAGGGTGGCCTGAAAAATTAAACCGTTAAGCACTACGGATTAATTTGAAACACCACTGGACGTTTTAGTCGCTTGATGGCCGAATTATTTTATCCCAAAGATTAAGTATGTAATTACTCTTCGCTACAGCGCGGCAGATGTCCGAACTTATTTTATTTGTACACACTTAAATTTATGATTGCTCATCCTCGAGAGATATAATCTTACACACTGCACACTTCTAGTAAATAAAATTCCCTGCAGCGGAGACACAATCCCGAAGTTTCCTTGTACAACTTTAAAGCGACCCTCTAATTAAAGCCGATTGTAACAGAAACCATCGGTTTCGAATTACGTCCAAATAGTGCGCCTCCATTCTACTTAAAACACCGTGTATAATTAAATAAATATTTTCGTGTCGGTGTGCACAGTCGGGCCGAAGAGTAATTGATGGCCTGGGCCCGGTGTTGGGCAATCTAAGGTTGTGTACAAGAACCAAGGCTCCGTTCGATGACACACCCCGATCGGAGATCCATTGATTCCTCGTTGAGGCTCAAAAGTGCCGACTGAGGCGGTAGGTGTGTCGAAACGTGGCGGCTTGTTCTTTTGATTCACCCGATAAATACGGTTTAAGTGCAGGGTGTTCGGGTGGAAGACGCGGTGTTTCAGAAAATCCATGGAATAGATAAAAGTACATGAGATTGTAGTTATCCGTGGTGTGAAATTTCCTATTGTGCGATCAGGTATAACAATACAGGTGTTTGTTGATGAATAGACGTGAAAAGGGGAACACTTGGGATGTAATGACGGGTATACAAATATTTTTGTCTAACAGTCTACGCCAATACCATTGAAACGTATAATCATGGCCAGAAATAAGTGCATTTATAACAAATCCTCGACACAATCGACCAATGGAGGGGTAACTTATTGCAGAATATTTGTTCAATCCGAACATTCATATATAAAATTTGTAATCCAAATGTCATTAATTAAAATTCCAACTAAAGTCCAACTAAGTCTTATTATTAACTTATTCTACTTATGTAAGTTAGGTTGAAGCAAAATACCGTGCGATCGATAAATATGTAGATGAAGGGCGACTATGACTGTGTCAGTATTATGGAACCTGCTAAAAAAATTTGAAGAAGGACTTGGGTATGGATCCCCACAAAATCCAGGCCTACCATGAATTGCTGCCACCAGATTTGATCAAAGGTCTTGTGCCCTAGCACAATGTTGCGCTAGTGACGTTGCGCCTCCAACATCTCAAGGGCTTCTAATTATTATGATTATTCTAATCTAATTCTGATTAAATAATTGTGGATCTCACGGTATAAGGGTATAGAGCTCAGTGCTGCTAACGAAAGCTAAATCTGCATTCCGGTGCTAAATATTGGGCTGCCTAACTTATACTCTGTTTTAAGAGTACATGTAGGTTTATTTCCTTCAATTGATTTTTTGGAAAAATCCACTTTTCGCAGATATAAGTTGAACATTGATATACCCTATATATCTCAGAAACAATTGAGTTGTGAATCTATATTCATTAGGATTTGTTGGCAAAAATCTTCATGAGTTTCTCAAAAGTTTCCCAAATTTTCATTATTGCTTCTTATTCCGTTCTCTTTTACGCTGGATTTTGATAGTTTTTACTAACTTTTGAACGAATCATGTTAATGTGGATGAAGTTGTGTGAATTACACTGAAATCTTTAAATTTAGGAGCAGTCATACAATCCTACAAAAATATTGAAAGTATTGCTTTCAGAAATGGAAGTATTTACTCCAAATTTATTTATCAAAACTGCTTATTAATCCATTTCCAAACTTATTGGAAAACTGCGGAAGATTTATAACATACTGCGAAAACTCTGTCATGAACTGCAATTTATTAATGCTAAATTTTATCATTTATGCAAAATGTATAATTAATCGATAAATATTGCAATCATTTATATCAAATTTACAAAGATTCTTCTAGTCATAGGAAATTTGTGTGGATTGAACATGAATGAAAGTAGTTTCTGGCTAACATTGAAACAATTTTAGCTAAATATCATGACATGATACATTGAAAAAGATTTGATCAAAATTTTATAAGTAAATGCAAAATTTACGACATTTCTTAAAGAAATAAGAATTTTGTATGAAGAATTAGACAATTTTCTTGATATGAAGCCAAAATTTTAAAAAATAATGTAAAATTTATTAAGTTTCTTCGAGAAATTAGAATTTTGGATGAAAGTTTTGAAGATTATAATGAATCGATCAATTTTGCAATCGTTTATGTCAAATTTACAAATATTCTTATAGAAGTTAAAATTTCATAGGAAACTTGTGAAGATTCCAAATGAATGAAAGCAGTTTTTGGGTAACATCAACATTTCTAGGTTCATTGAAAAAGATTTCATCAACATTATATAAATAAATGCTAAATTTACGAAATTTCTTAAAAAATAAGAATTTCATACGAAGAACTAGAATTTTGTTTTTATTTAGAGCCAAAATTATAAAAAATAATACTAAATTTATAAAGTTTCTTCCAGAAATTAGAATTTTGGATGAAAGTTTTAAAGATTATAATGAATCGATCAATAGTGTAATCGTTTATGTCAAACTCACAAAGATTCTTCTCGAGGCTAGAATTTCATAGGAAACTTGTGAAGATTCAAAATGAATGAAAGCAGTTTCAGGGTAAGATTGACAAGGTTTTAGCATGACTTAGGATACATTGAAAAATATTGCACCAAAATTATATTAATACATGCAAACATTTACGAAATTTCTTAAAGAAATAAAAATTTCATATGAAGAATTCGAAAAGTTTTTTATATAGAGCCAAAATTATAAAAAATAAAGTTAAATTTATGAAGTTTCGTTTAGAAATTTGTATTTAGGATGAAAGTTTTAAAGATTATAATGAATCGATCAATATTGCAATCGTTAATGTCAAATTTACAAAGATTCTTCTAGAAGTTAGAATTTCATAGGAAACTTCATTCAAAATGAGTAAAAGTAGTTTCTAGGTAACATTAAAACGATGTTAGCTAAATATCATGATTTAGGATGCATTGAAATAAATATGCCATGAAAATTATATAAATAAATGTTAAATTTAGGAAATTTCGTAAAGAAATAAGAATTTTATACAAAGAATTAGAAAAGTTTCTTGATACAGAGCCAAAATTATAATAAATAATGCTACATTTATGAAGTTTTGAAAAACTGCGGAAGATTTATAACAGACTGGAAAAGCTTTGTCATGAATTACAACTTATGAATGCTAAATTTTATCATTTCTGCAAAATGTATAATTAATCGATCAATATTGCAATAATTTATGTTAAATTTACAAAGATTCTTCTAGAAGTTAGAATTTCATAGAAAACGTGTGAAGATTCAAAATGAATGAAAGTAGTTTCTAGGTAACATTAAAAACATTTTAGCTAAATATCATGACTTGGGATACATTGAAAAAGATTTCATCAAAATTTTATAAATAAATACAAAATTTACGAAACATCTTAAAGAAATACGAATTTCATATGTAGAATTAGAAAATTTTCATGATATAGAGCCACAATTATAAAAACTAATGCTAAATTTATGAAGTTTCTTAAGTTTCTTCCAGAAATTAGAATTTTGGATGAAAGTTTTAAAGATTATAATGAATCGATCAATATTGCAATTATTTATGTCAAATTTACAAAGATATTTCTAGAAGTTACAATTTCGTAGGAAACTTGTGAAGATTATAAATGAATGAAAGCAGTTTCTGGGTAACATTGAAAACATTTTAACTAAATATCATGACTTAGGATACATTGAAAAAGATTTTATCAAAATTATATAAATAAATGCTAAATTTACGAAATTTCTTAAAGAAATAAGAATTTCATGTGAAGAATTAAAAAAATATCGTGATATAGAGACAAAATTATAAATAAATATGCTAAATTTATTAAGTTTCTTCCAGAAATTAGTACTTGGAGATGAAGTTTTGAAGATTACAATGAATCGATCAATATTTCAATCATTTATGTGAAATTTACAAGGATTCTTCTGGAAGTCAGAACTTCATAGGAAACTTGTGAACATTCAAGATGAATTAAAGTAGTTTCTAGGTAACATTGAATCCATTTTAGTTAAATATAATGACTTATGATACATTGAAAAACATTTCATCAAAATTATATACATAAATGCAAAATTTTCGAAATTTCTTAAAGAAATAAGAATTTTATATGAATAATTAGAACAGTTTCGTGGTATAGAGCTAAAATTATAAAAAAATAATGCTAAACTTGTGAAGTTTCGGCCAGAAATAAGAATATAGGATGAAAGTTTTGAAGATTCAACAGAAATTTGAAAAGTTTCTTAATATAGAGGCAACGTTTTCAAAATTATTGCAAAATTTACAAAGTTTCTACCAGATATTAGGCTTTCGGATTAAAGTTTTGAAGATTTAAGACGAATGTAAACAGTTTCTTAATAAAATTCGAAAAACTGCCATTAGTTTACCCAGTTTCTGGGCAACATTAGCATTTCTAAATGAGAAATGATAATTTCATATAAAGAATTAAAAAAGTTTCACGATATAGAGCCAAAATTATAAAAAAATAATGCTAAATTTACAAAGTTTCTTCCAGAAATTAGAATTTCGGATGAAAGTTTTAAAGACTCAAGAGAATTAAACATATTTCTAGATCTAAAGCAAAAATTATAAAAAGTAATGCTAAATTTTCCAAGTTACTTCCGGAAATTTAAATTTCGGATAGAAGATTTTAAGATTCAAGACGAATTTAAACAGTTCCCTATAATAAATATTTCATATTTCATGAAATTCTAAAAAGTGTCATTTGCTCGATATCATTCGGTACCTAATAATAAATGACGACTTGCTTAACCTCTAAATAGATCTTCATGCTGTTCTCTTCAAAATTATATATTTTAATGCTATAAGTACGAAGTTGTTTTCAGAAATTTGAATTTCATATGCAAGTTGTGATCGATACATTTTCAGAAATTTCAGTGACTGATAAACCGATACAAGTCAAATGGGAAAGTTGTACATTCAATTTTATCACTTATTTACTACATAATCTTCTTCAAAGTTTTAGAATATATTTCTTCAGGCATACGGTATCCAAATCTGGCATAATATTTTCAAAATATCTGTTTTATTAATTTTCAAAAATTTGATAAACCGATACCTGTCAACTGGGAAAGTTATGCATTCGTTTTTCTCACTTATTTACTACAAAATCTGCGTCACATTTTCAGAGAATATATCTTCAGGCAAACTGTATACAAATCTGGCATAATGTTTTCAAAATATCCATTAGTCAATAATGTTATAGTATTATAGTAGTTATAATGTGCGTCAAATTTTCAGAGAATTTACAGTGTCCGCCAGAAAGATGGACACATATAGAAAAATATTTTATTATTAACTTCTCAGAAAATTTTATTGTTTCAAAAAGTTTCTGCATTATTTTAAACTCAATAATCGATCCTCGAAGTAAAATTATTAGCTTCCGTATACGAGGTTTAACCAAAATTAGTTAAACAGTATTTATACCTGTCAACTGGAATAGTTATGTACTCGATTTGCTCACTTATTTACTACAAAATCTGCGTCACATTTTCAGGGAATATATCTTTAGACAAACTGTATAAAAATCTGGCATAATGTTTTCAAAATATCCAGTAGATACATTTTCAGAAATTGCAGTAACTGATAAACTGGTACCTGTTGACAGGGAAAGTAATGCATTCGATTTTCTCACTTATTTACTACAAAATCTGCGTAAAGTTTTCAAGAAATATATCTTCAGGCATACTGCATACAAATTTGGCATAATATTTTCAAAATATTCATTAGATAAATTTTCAGAAATTTAGGTGACAGATAAACCGATACCTGTCAACTAGGAAAGTTATATATTCGATTATTGTTACTATTAGTTTTGAAATACCAAAAAATATTCTGTAATATTAAAATAAATAGGTACTTATGATTTGATATTGGTAAAACTTGTTGCTTTTGCCAAAGATCATTGGTTTTGACAGTTTTAAAAATGCGACCATAAAGGATGATTTTTCTGATAAATTGACACGATTTGTCAAAACGTAGGAAGTGATATAATCCAAAACAATCGGAAGTTCGAAACGAACAGATTATTTCTCTACGAAATATTGAAATTATTATATTATATAATATTATATTATATTATATTATTATATGAAATTATGGGTCGGAGTTGTCTGCCAAATTATGACAGTAACCAATTACGCCATAGGTGGAGGAGTAGTAGGGATTATTATTATTATTATTATGCAGATGTAAACTCCGCCAAGGACGGTCCCAAGCCCGGCTGAAGAAGGAGGAGGGTTGTGCGCAGGGTTAACAACCCTACCACGTAAAAAACCCACACTGTTAAAGAAACGTCAACAAGAGTAGTTGACGCCCTATGCTCCACTGGCAGCGATTTTGACTACTTTAATAAAAAAATCACAAATCAAGAGATTATGCATTTATTCTTCATAGATGGCAACTCTGTCGAGTTGAAAATTTCAAGTGTTCCATAGTATACATGTAACTGACTATATGACAGGAATACACTAATTTTCAACTGTGATACTTACCTAGAAAGCGTAGATGAGAATTCTTATTTATCTACACCTCACTATGATTGCTTAAAATCCTGCCTTTCGACACTGTCCATCACGTTCAAAGCGGAACTCTTTTCAGAGGTTTTGCATTTAAGCTGCTGTTTCAACATATTTTCTACAATTGACCCTTAAAACGAGCTAATTTCGATTACTAGCTAACGTAATTAATCAAAAAGAGTTTTGCAGTTGTAGCAATTCGATGTTCGTGATAACTTAACACACATGTACGAAAGGGGGCGAACAAACAAGACTTGGTACGAAACTTTGAAAGGTACTCTAATAAGTGAGAAATAAGCGAGGAATGAGAAACTTTGTTCGGAACACAAATAGCTGCGAAAAAGGAAACGTCGGAACGCAATTTAAAACGATCCCGTCCGTAGTCTACTTAGCATGCAGCAAGGCGAGCAAAACAGCGACCATGATGGATACAATTATAATTCTCAAGGAGCATTGCGATCCTTGAGCCCTGTAGGGAATAAATCAAACGTGGAAGTCAAAGGGAGCAGCGGAAATTGCATGAAATAAACAGCCGATGTGTGGATGCGGTGATTAGAACGGATTCCCGGAATCTTCGGCAGAACGTATGTGCACTGCATTCATCGAACAATCCCTGATAGCCGGAAATGACGAATACAGTGGGGAGTAAATGAACGAGCGCAGATGAATTGAGTGCATTGATATATGAATTATATATATACGTTCGCGATTGACAGTCCGAGTGGCACTGATTAAGTTGGGCCGACAAGTACCAATTTATTGAATTTAGGATATTTTCAGGCGATGTCAATTAGAACCAGCAAATAAACTCTTTTAGTTATTAAGGATGTAACCTCTGAATAGTCGCCCATTGCAGTAGAATTGATTCGATGATATATTGGAGATTTTTTACTACATTTTTTAAATTTCGAAATTTTCAGGCGGACATCTCTGGAACTCCTGGGGCCATAAACTGGAAATAGGGTTTTTGGAATCAGAAGGTCCAATTAGTCAGGAAATATGCCCCAAAAGTCCCTAGCAGCAGCTGTAAATATCACAAAATCGCGATATGCTAAAATCCGACCTAATCAAAAGGTTTGGGCATTTTTTGGGCTTCATTTGAAGCGTCACTTGAGAAGATTTAGACCAGATTTCAGTTTTGCTAACAATAGTGTTGACGTGTATTGTTATATAACAATCAACTATCTGTGTAATATGAAAATCGCGCTGGTAAAAAAAATGGTTTAATGGACACCGTCATGAAATGTGGCATGCTGGCGTCGCTTGCTTTACATTTTCCGGCCCAGTTTAAACTAGCATTTTCACACGCCCTATCACGATTTGAATTATAATGAACACGCACAAAACGCGCGCAGACCATCTGACATAATTCAATATTTCGCATGCGATTATGCAAATGCTCGCCGGCATAATATAATTATTTAGTAATTGAATTCCACATTAATTATTGAAATCTATCTGTGTTTATTGAGACGTATCAAATGCTGCGCTGTATTTTTGCCCGGTGCACAGTTTTGAACGAGCCGACTGCTGATGAAGCCCCAATATGCGAATAATTTATTGTTTGATTACGGGAATGTTGATAAAATTGGCTGGAACACAAATACCCGAGCGAGTTGCGCTCTCGAGACCAATAATTGCAATATATTTTATTCCATATGCACTGTCAATTACTGCATATTTATTTCAGTGCAGGTTTTATTTGTGTTGTACAGATAAAGGGTTGATGAGTGCTTATTACCTTTCCATGAAAAATTCATTGATATCCAAATTACGTGATTAATTCTGCACCACAATATCTTACAATACAATTTCTATTATATAAACTGTATCAAATAACTCAAAACCGTTATTTAACACCTTTTACACAAGAGAAACGTCATAAATATATGCCTAATGAGTTAATGATTGTTCACCTAGTAGCATTTTCTAAATAAATACCGAATTTTATATCAGATTTGCTCAAAAAATATCTTATCCTGCAGTGTATATCCATACCAATTGCTAAGCTACGAAAACTTAAAGCATGTGTTAAAAAAAACACTTGCTTTTTTTTTAGTGGACTTGTTTGTGTGGTTTTGCTCCGCAAATTATTTAAACTGTATCAAATGACAATCTGACTGAAGACCGTGAAAATTTGATAAGCAACGCATGCATTCTCCTTGTTAGCGTGCAAACAAGGATATCTAATCCTGCACATATTTTACTCGGAAATCGACTTTTCTTGCTTCTTCCGGCTGTCTGTGTCTCCGAGAACACGATTAAGCGTAAACTCCCATTTATAATTCAGCGAAAATATGCCGTGCACGGAGATTATCAGTCGACGATTGACGGAATTTGTGGTTCTGATGCGCGGTTCTTGAATTATTTAAAATATTATCACAGCCACGATGTACACAGCAATGTTTTAAGTCCGCATTGCATGTCGGTAATCTTAAAAGCTTCCATTTAATGTTTTACACCCTTATATCTGCTTCATGCTGCATGGCAATAAAATAAAGACGAGCGTTTATGTGGGAGATTATTACAGTGCTTTACGTAATTTGATTGCTGTTAGGAAAGTATAAATAAAGAACCACAGATTTTCATGCAATATACGTTCACATTATAGCCATGCTCTTGTTAGCTAATCTTATTAAAAGGCTAAAAGTGACAAATAAATAAATTTTAATTCTCTTTTTCTTAATTTTGAATCAATTAAAGTCATAAAGTCATCATGATGAGGAAAACATAAATAAATAACCACAGATTTTCATGCAATATACGTTCACATTATAGCTATGCTCTTCTTGGCTAATTTTATTGAAAAGCTAAAAGTGACAAATAAATAAAATTTTAATAATCATTTCCTTAATTTTGAATCAATTAAAGTCATAAAGTCATCATGATGAAAAAAAAACTATTACTGTGTAATAATTATTACATAGTATTAAGGAATTTATTTTGTTTAGTAAATCTATTTGTTTATCAAGAAATACTTTGGTCTCCGTAAACTTTTACCTTTAAGGGAATAGTCTCTTTACAGAACTTATAGATCAGAATATCCATATTTAAGAATAACAACTAAAAAATCAAAAATATAAAAACGCAAAGATTTGGTACGGCTAGTACGGCTATCATAAACTACAGGGCATATATTTTATTGCAAGTTTGACTATACTATATCAGAGCAATACTATATCACATATCTAAGCAACCGAAACCTTTTATCAATTATTTTTTATCTTGACAAATATTGCAGTTTACCAGAAATGACGAATATTGCAGTATTTTATTGGGGCTTCGGAGCGAAAAATAATTTTCTGCAATCATTGTATAAGTTTTCTTATTAAATGAACTTTTTCATTAGACATTTTGAAGAATTTTGTGGTGCATTCGCGGTATTTCATTGGGTTTTCATCCATTTTCTGTATATTTTGCTATTTAGGGATTAAAAAAAAGTACTTTCTTCAATTATTTTGTAATATTTCCTAATGAAGAACATTTTCATTTGATCTATTAGACTTTTCAAAAAAAATATTAGTATTTCATTGGTACTTCCTTCGTTGATTTTTCTGTAAATATTTGGATTTTAACAGGAGTGTATTTTCTTGAATTGTCTGCAATTAGTTTATCATTTTTCCTAATAAATAAAGTAATGGTATTCAAACATTCCAATTTGTTAACAACAAAAATCAGTGGTCATGGTAGGTACTAATTTCGTTGATTTTCCTGTACATTTTTGGATTTTAGCAGGAGTCTATTTTCTGTATATTTTGATATTTTGTTATTAAAAAAAGTACTTTCTTCAATTATTTTGTAATATTTCCTAATAAAGAACATTTTCATTTTGATTATCAAACTTTAAAAAAAAGTCAGTATTTCATTAGTACTTCCTTCGTTGATTTTTCTGTACATTTATGGATTTTAACAGGAGTCTATTTTCTTGAATTGTCTGCAATTAGTTTATCATATTTCCTAATAAATAAACTAATGGTCTTCAAACAATCCGATTTGTTCTAGAATTTATAGAATATTGTATTATTTTAATGGCGCTTCCCTGTAATTTTCATGATTTTTTTTAAATACTTTTCTGCAATCATTTTGCAAGTTTTCTTAATACATGAACTTTTTTATTTGACATTTTGAAGCGTTTTGTGGTGCATTTTGAGTATTTATTTGAATCTCCATAATTTTTCGGCTTATTTTGATATTTTGGGATTTAAAAAAGTATGAAGCTGACATTGTATTGCATGCATATTACTTTTGATATCAGATTGTGTGGTAGGTCAATGACGTCAATTCAAATTATTTTTCATATAAGTTTTAAATCCATTTTCCTTGTCATGGTAACATATGATTCAAAAACTCTTTCTTCAAAGTGTGCCATGAAAAAAATTACGTATGTCTGAATTACTTTTTTGCTGAATTTATCAAAGTGAACGATCGTTCTGGAAAAGTTTCTTGGAAATCTTCAAATGCATTACGTGTCGAATAAACCCACAGGTACAGGAAATTAAAAAAAAAGCAATTGCCCAAAACATTGGTTTCAGAATTTAGACTCAAAACATAGTTTAAAGATATACCCAAAATTATAAAAGTCCTAATCAAAACCTACTTTCTTGAATTTTCATCAATTATTTTATAATTGTTCCTCATAAAGAACTTTATTCATTTGATTCATCATGATTTTTTGGATTTTTTTAAGTATTTTCGTGGGACTTCCTTCGCTGACTTTTCGTGAAAATTCGTGAAGAACTGCTCATTGACAAAACAATCCGCCTAACTCAGTTCAGTCTCTGATTCTCAAAAGTTAGAGATTTTTACATTGTTTGTTCTTGCACCAAGCCACAGAATTAAAAAAAGGTATTTTCTTGTCTGCAGAAATTTTATTACTTTTTTTAATGAATGAACTAATTGTTTGATCATTTTAATTTCTTCAAGAATTTTGTGGAATACTGTAGTACTTTATTGGGGCTTCAGATTTTGAAATATATATTTATTATTTTAATTGATATTGTTCATTAGTTAATGCAATTAAAAATAACACTGTATACCATGGCCCCAAATTAAAATTTGCCCAGGGCCCTATGAAGCCATAATATAACCATAAGAAAAACTATGTAAATTCTAACAAAGACAAGGCAATCGGACAATACTCGACGAATTATGCAATAAATGACAAGACAAGCGAACTTCAAAAATGCACCCGACAAAAATGCTTCATGTACTACACCTTATAACACTTGCTCATAAAATTATTCATCCATTCATTCATAAATCACATTTAAAATTAATATATTGTAACAGAATAAAATTGTAAAGTTCGGCAAGACGGAAAAACCCCACTAGGGTCGATAGCCTAATAAATATTGTTTATATATAATATTATATTTTCCGCACCACAACAATCAGTCAACTATTATTTCTTATGAACTCATGTTCGATTACCATTATTGGTAATTAAGTAAAATTTGGTAAAATATTTGCTATTACCTTATAAAAAGTGTTTAGGTTTTTACAATTTCTCAAAGTCTGTCTTGGAAACAGCAACGCCAGGTTCATTTGATTACAAAATGTACAGGGTGGGCAAATTTCGATGTTTTAATAGGGAATCTCGATAACTATAACAGGCATGATAAAATGGGTGGTTCATCCCCGATCTGTTTTTTCGAGAAAAACTTAATGGTGAAAACCATAGTTGACTAAGGTGTTTTGTTATCGAGTTATTCGCAAAAATTCGATTTTTTTTAGTTTTCGTATTATGGATGTAGGTCGGAGTTACTGCAGGAGAATAGAAAAAAAAATTCTATGTTCTTCAGTCCTTTTTTTTATAAGAATGCAGTGGCGTAGTCAATTTTGCAAAAAAACAGTTCGAAATTCGAGTTATGACATAAAGGTGTGGTTTTTTATACGGAACTCATAGTTGGCTGTGCCTTAGCTAAAAAGAGAGATTTTGTCTTTTTTCAACAATATACCACAAGTGGGGCCAATTCTTAATTTTCAATCTGATTTTATCAAAAATTCATATTTTTTGGGAATATTTGCGAATAACTCGAAAACAAAAGACAATGGCCAATTTTAGTTTTCACCATTAAGTTTTTCTCGAAAAAAAAAGATGGGGCGGGGGTCCATTTTATCATACCTGTTATAGTTATCGAGATTCTCTATTAAAACATCGAAATTTGCCCACCCTGTACAGTTCAATACAATTTTGTGACTTAATGTTTACACATAATTTTCCAGTTTTTGCTAATTGCGTTTGTTTGAAAATAAAGAAGAAATATTACAACCAGTAAAATTTTAGTTATTTTGTAGGCTTGTCTTTAATGATTTTTGTAAGTCCAAGACATTGGCTACATATTAACTAAACAAATTTGAGCGCAGTTTACATCAATTGTTATGGAGATCCTTCCATTGGTATTACTCTTGGTCATGTATCAACGGAGTGTAACATATTTAACAAACAAATGGTTTTTTTTTTCTATGGCAGTCCTCGACAAATATTAAGAATTTGAATGAAAATTTCGTTTTATTATTTATTAAAACATTAGGTTTTATACATTTTTGTAATCAGCAAAAAAATCTGCATTCAAACAAAACATGTTTCTCGTTGGAAAGTGTCTAAATATTGTTTCTGATTGAAAAGTGTCTAAATATTGTTTCGGTAGAAAATTGCCAACTTGATCGGTTTTGGAATTAAAATCTAAAAGCGAAAATCGCAATTTTCAGTATTTTGCTTTATTATGAAAAGTTAAAATATGCAAATCAAATTTCTCTTGAAATAATTGATATACAAATAAATGGTCTCTAAAATGGTGTCCATTCTTTATACGTCTCATACTTGTAACCAATATGACTCAACATAAAAGTAAGTACCTACATAAATACTTCCATAGTTGCCAGATGTGTTTCTGTTTCTGTCTTAATCGAATTTTGAAAATACCCATTATTTTATCAAAATGTAACTTTGGACCGTTTTAAATGATTAACATAGACATTTTTGGAAGAAAATATTATAAAGAGGGGATCTGCATCCACAACTCAATACGCTAACTTCAAAAATAATCATGACCGAAAAATTTCGTTTATAGATTTAGGCCCGGTTAGATTTTGGTTGCATATTCTGTATGAATGTTTATGTACCAAACGCAACCAAATACACGCAAATATACGACTCGAGTCGAACTCATGCTCAAGTACGGACTATAGATACGAGCCTAAATCTATAAACAATTTTTTTCTGTCAGGGTTATTTTTGAAGTTATATGCGTATGAAGTTGTGGATGCAGATCCCCTCTTTGTAATATATTTTCCAAAAATTTCTGTGTTAATCATTTAAAACGGTTCAAAGTTAAATTTTGATAAGATAATAAGTTAATTGTCAAGATGAAAAAATTGAGTACCACTTTCATGGTTTGGGTTATAAATCATAAAAGTAAGTACTTACATAAGTACTTCCATAGTTGCCAGATGTGTTTCGGTTTCTGTCTTAATCGAATTTTTACCCAATAATGGGTATTTTCAAAATTCGATTAAGACAGAAACAGAAACAAATCTGGCAACTATGGAAGTACTTACTTTTATAACCCAGACCATGAAAGTGGTACTCAATTTTTTCATCTTGACAATTAACTTATTTGTCAATTCTGCAGTCGATTTCGTACTCTATAGGGACTAATAATGTAGTCCTATAAAGGATTAACACCATTTATGAGACACCCTGTAAAACTGTAATATTGCCATATATTATTATATCTGCAATATATGATGATTATTATTTATTATTTTTTCATTTCGGACAAACGATATAAAAGTTAGGCTAGAAGTTTACGGAGTGCAAAGTGACTAGGAATAGGACAATCGATGCTCGCCTTCAACACGGGTAAATGCATACATAATATCCCACTATCACAAATAATTTAATATGTTTGCTGCACAAACATTTCCGTGAAATTTTAATATAATTTAATTGTATAGCTCGTGTACTCAGTGATTAAATGTAAATGAAAGATGCAATTTGGTCGATAAATTAATTTTGCACAGACATCGCCGAGCTCTGATGGAATTAACCAGGTAGTCCAGCTGAAAGTTAGTTATAAGTTATAACGTATTAATTAATTTAAAACAGTCGCTAAAACGTAATCCGTGTTAATTTTGCAACTCCAACACGGTTAAACGATTTAGATTTGGACGCGGTTGATTATTAACGCGCGTACAATTTACAATTAGAGGCGATATGCAGGAGTGCCGTTAGTAATGCACGGCGTGCATCAAGTAATGATATTAATATGCTTTCCGGCTATAATCAAGTTGGGTCTAATCACATTGTAGGATAGACGTGTTATTATTAATTCTCGTTGATTGTGCAATGCTTCAATTAAAAACGAGCTGCTTCGTCAATAATTAATCTTCCAGCCACGCAAAAAAAACAACAAAACGCAACGCATCGTGCAGAATTAACAACTCGTATCTGAATCTCCTTTTTATCGTGGTATTAATAATGGCACTCCGGCAGCAAACTTAGCGAACGCCCGAAATTTAAAGCCTTATTGTGAGTTGTGTTTGCGGAAAAGCGCCCTCCTATTTTATTGCGTTATAATTCGTAATAAATGTCAAATTTAATGAGTTGTTAATCGGCGCAAGGGGTTGCGCGCAGCTTCCGCCGGGGCGCTTCTCGTGAAGGATGACCTTAATTGCTGATAGTGGCTCCTCTAACAGGCTATTAAGAGATATTATGTTGACTCACATAATGGGGAATCAGCACCTAATTCCCGGGCCGCGAGCCTCCTACGTGGAATCGCCTGATTTATGCCCCTCGTTTCTTCATAATCCTACAAATTGGTTCATTGTTTAATGCCCAGCCCTGCAGAATACTGGTGGCCGTGCAGATCCGTGATTGTGATACAAGTTTGCAATCGAAAGATGTTACCTTCATAACGACTTGATCCTACATAATCAACCACACTAATGCAGAAACGCGAATCCCAATATTTCCCAATTTCTAATCCGCCACATTATAACCATCACAAGCTTATCACCACCGGCATTTCAATCGCGCGAATTTTCGCACATTTTCGCAACCGAACAACACAGACACGAGAGTTTCTGCCATACTCGATCACGGCCCGCACGACAACCATCGATCACGTGAGGATTTAGGTGCGCTAATTGCTTTATTAACACTGTGCGCATTAAACTGCATCCTTGTCACCGATTTATTACCTCAATTGATCCGTCCTTATTCCGCACAAATCCCATCAACAGCCGACATACATGGAAGAATAAGCGTTCCATTGATTCATAACTACACGTGAGTTATAAGCGGAATGTAAGTGATTGATTGGTTATGGGATTGATTATTGACGCATAGTTGTACTTAGTGATTGATTTTATAGTGTGCCTACTTAGCGCAATCAGATGCAATAGAGAAGTAAGTACAAATTTATAAACAACCATAATAGTATGTTATGAAATGAGTTACATATAGAAGAAGTAGCAGAAGCAATTAGGCTACTGAAACGGGGGAAAGCAGCAGGTCATGATAGAATAAATGCAGAGATGCTGAAAAACCTGAGATTGAAAGGCATAGACAGCATAACAAGGATTTTTAACAAAACATGGCATGCAGGAAAAGATTGGAGAATAGGCATTATACTCCCAGTTTTCAAGAAGGGAGTTGCGCAAACTACCAAGAAATTACACTCTTAAGGGTGGTATCTAAAGTGTACGAACGCATACTGGATAAACGTGAAAGGAATATCGTAGAAGATCAGCTAAATCAACAGCAGAGTGGCTTCAGGAAATGGCACAGTATTCAGGACCACATCTTAAGTATAAAGCAAATGCTAGAAAAACATAGGAACAGGAAAACGAATCTGTATATGACATTCGTAGACTTGGAAAAGGCGTTTGACAGCGTCCCCCTGAATGAAGTATGGAGCAGCCTCAGACGTATAAATATCTGCAAAACACTAGTAAAATCAATAAGAAGTTTATATTACAGAAACCATAATTATGTTGAGAAAAGACAACTTAGAGTCAAAGACGTTTGAGATAAACAACTGCTTGAGACACGGTGGAGTCGTGAGTCCCACCTGGTTCATAATAGTAATGGAAGACATTCTAAAGTTTATAGCTCAAAAATTGAAAAAATACCACTAGTAAAAGCAATTACAGGTTTATACTACAGAAACCATAATTATGTGAGAAAAGACAACTTAGAGTCAGAGACGTTTGATATTAACAACGGCTTGAGACAAGGTGGAGTCCTAAGTCCCACCTTGTTCATAATAGTAATGGATGACATTCTAAAGGTTATAGCTGAGAAATCGAAAAAATACCACTAGTAAAAGCAATTACAGGTTTATACTACAGAAACCATAATTATGTGAAAAAAGACAACATAGAGTCAGGTACGTTTGATAAACAACGGCTTGAGATAAGGTGGAGTCCTGAATCCCACCTTGTTCATAATAGTAATGGAGGACATTCTAAAGGTCCTGAAGCTCTATAGCTGAGAAATCGAACAAAATACCACTAGTAAAAGCAATTACAAGTTTATACTACAGAAACCATAATTATGTGAGAAAAGACATCTTAGAGTCAGATACGTTTGAGATAAACAACAGCTTGAGACAAGATGGAGTCCTGAGTCCTACCTTATTCATAATAGTAATGGAAGACATTCTAATGGTTATAGCTGACAAATAGAAAAAATACCACAAGTAAAAGCAATTACAAGTTTATACTACAGAAACCATAATTATGTGAGGAAAGACAGCTTAGAGTCAGATACGTTTGAGATAAACAACGGCTTGAGACAAGGTGGAGTCCTGAGTCCCACCTTGTTCATAATAGTAATGGATGACATTCTAAGGCTATAGATGAGAAAACAAAAAAATACCACGTGGACTACAACAAGTTGACTCCGGTGAAAATGGCTGAATGTGCTTTTGCGGACGACTTAATGAAATGCACTGGAAACGTGAAGGACCTCCAGGAAAATCTAAAGATATGGGAAAAGGAATTGGAGAAAATAAATATGAATATAAACACAGATAAAACGAAAACAATTGCACATAGTAAACAAGGGGAAAAGACCATACACATGGAAATAAATGAACGAAGAATAGAGACATTAGAAAAATTCAAATACCTATAGTAGGGGTAACGATCGATAAAGAAGGAACCATGGAGAATGAGAAAACGAAAGTATTAATAGTGCGACCAGATTGTACCACGCCCTAAGCAAACCTCCAGGAAAATTTAAAGATATGGGAAAAGGAATTGGAGAAAATAAATATGAAAATAAACTCAGATAAAACGAAAACAATGATACAGAGTAAAGGAGGGGAAAATACCATACACTTGGAAATAAATAAACAAATAATAGAGACACTAGATACATACAAATACCTAGGGGTAACGATTGATAAAGAAGGAAACATGGAGAATGAGATAAACGAAAGAATTAATAGCGCGACCAGATTGTACCACACCCTAAGCAAACCGTTTCTTGGAAATAAAGGCATAAGCAGGAAAACAAAAATGACAATATACAAGACTAATTTTAGACCAATACTAACATTTGGGAGTGAAAGCTGGGTGATACCAAATAAAATGATAAATAAAATTCAAGCTATAGACATGAATTTCTTTATAAAGGAAAGGAATAACAAAAATCGATAGAATAGAAAATTATGTAGTCAGGAAAGAACTAGGAATAGAACCAATCTTCGATATAATAGAAAGACAACAACTGTTTCAAGGAAATAAAGGGATAGGCAGGAAAACAAAAATGACAATATACAAGACTATTATTAGACCAATACTAACATTTCGGAGTGAAAGCTGCGTGATACAAAATAAAATGAAAAAATGAAAAGTAAAATTCAAGCGATAGACATAAAGTTCTTTAGAAATGAAAAGAATAACAAAAACCGATAGAATAAAAAACGATCTAGTCAGGAGAGAACTAGGAATAGAACCAATCTTCGACATAATACAAAGGCAACAACTGAAATGGTTTAGACACATGTGCAGAATGGACGAAAATCGACAAGTAAAATAAATATAGGAAGCAGAAGTGTGAGCGACAAGACCAAAGGGAAGACCAAAGAAAAAATGGAATACGCAACTAGAGGAACTGCTAGCAAGAAGAGGAAAAACATGAGCGGAAGGCAAAACAATCACAAGAAACAAAAATAAGTGGTCAAACTTTGTATACCACATAGACTAATTGTGAAATTAAACTGTACACCTTACACTTAGGGTTATTGATTATACAGAGAGCGCATATAGTATTAAGACCTGGCTTTATTTTTTCCCCTGTATAAATTTTCGAAAAACGCTGCAACAGGTCAAAATGATTTTTTTTTCAAACCAATATTTTGAGACCATTTTCAATTTTCCATCTCTCTCCGTTTTGAAGTTATGACGTCAGAGCCATTTGTTTTTAAATGACAACCTATATTTTTTATTATTGACCTATATTATTATTATTATTACTATTTTTTGATAGTACTTTTTATTATGTTTTTAACATGACATTTTCAATATGTAACATTTGAAAAGAAAATGAGGAAAAGTGCGTAAAAGTAAAACTATTAAATTATAATTTCAATGTGCAGAATGCATCTAGTTACGATTCAAAACAACGTCAGTTAAAACAAAATTAGGAAAGCAGGCTTGGATTTTAAATATTGGAATAAAACAAGATTGATCAACCTAAAATACATTCCTATTACAATATTAAATTATTAACGTCAGTTAAAACAAAATTAGGAAAACAGGCTTGTATTTTATATATTGGAATAAAACAAAATTGATGAACCTGAAAAACATTCCTATTACAATATCATCAATTACAAAAATAAGAACAGAAAAACCAAAAGAAATTTTTATCGAGAAAATAATACTAATGACTTGTTTTAAGATAAGTTTTAAAATAATACGAGTCACAAAAATTATTAAAATAACGAAAAAATATTGGTTAGGGAAAAAAACAAATTATATGTTTAAATTGTTGACCATTTTGTTCTTGACAGTGTGCCAATCGATGTCGAAAGGCATTTTCGTTATTTTAATAATTTTTGTAACTACATATTATTTTTAAACTTATCTTAAAACAAGTCATTAGTATTTTTTTTATCAATTTTGTTTTATACTTCTTAATACTGGTCTTAATACTTTATGCGCTCTCTGTATATATGAAATTAGTTTATGATCCGGAATTACAAACGAATTTCACATACTATTTTATAGTAGACTAGAGCATTATTATAAATTTCTGATAAATAATTGTTCAAAACTAGTATACATATAAAAAACTGACAAGAGGTGGCCTGTGCTGACATAGTTTTTCTATGATGATCTGATTGGTGCGGTTACTAAGCTGTTGTTTATGGTAATTATTTTTCTCAAATTTTGCCATAATGAATAAGATTAGATTTATTTCCAAACAAATGTTTACATTCATGGATGGGTCATTGTATGATAAAATAGTACCTCATAATATAAAGAACTTTCCACATCAAAAAACTCTGGATAAAAAAGTATGTATCCACCTTTTCAACAAACTGTTCGAAACTATAACTTCAAAACAAATGAAAATCGGAAAATCGGATTTGATTTTTTTAAATTATGTTATGTGTACAATAACACTGGTGGAGTTTGGTCCGTTCCTCCCGACTCACCCTGTATAAAGAACCTAACTAGAAATTAGAGAAATATAAATATAAATACTACTAATATATTAAAAGTTGGCCTGTAATTAAAATCGTAAATAACACAAATGACGAAGTCAAACATATACATATTGCTTATCAACAAACATACGTTGTACATATAAACTAAAATATCACTGGCGAGAGATTAGACAGTTCGGCGTTTATTTATTTTTCCCGGCTCCGGTTCTGGAAAAAGAAATTCTCGAAAAAAATCATCAATTTCGATCTATTCTTCAAAGCCATTTGCATGGAGGTAAATTTCAAAGCAGGGGGGCGTCAATTTTGGTCACAGGTGCGCGACTCTTCAGGCTTCCACCTTTGAAAATTTCTTAAAATCCTCTATATTTTAACATAGTACTGTCGCTACAATTGTTATAACAGATACTGGAGCTAGGGAATTGGAATTAGTCAAAAAAATCCAGCAAAAATAATCGACATACTAAAGATACCATTTGTAATAGTTATAGCAAATTTATTCTTTACCGCTGTATATTTTGTCTAAATTGTGAAGATTAGATCAAAGTTCATGCGGGAAATATAATAGCCATTCATATTATTATTATTTCATAGTTTTCAATAAGAATGTTGTTTTACCTACTAATAATGTCCATACATAATAATCATTTTTATCAATATGTGTAAAACATAACAATATGTGAAACGAGATCATAAAGTTTAAAATCACTGTAAGTAGCAGTGATTATCATATATAATAACAACGAGTGGAATCATGACTATCGATAATCGTAGGGGTTGCGATACGAAACATGTTGTCAAATATTAATTCCACGAGTCTAAAAGACGAGTGGAATTATATGACAACATGTTGAGTGCATCAACCAATGCGATAATCAATAGTAACGATTCCAAAAGTTGTATTCGTCAAATTATATCACGAATGCAAAATTTAATACTTTTGTAAATAGAAATACATTTATTATGTTGCTGAACTCAGTAAATTGGGCCCAAATATAGTTTTAAGAATAAAACAAGGAGAATAACTTTTTTCACAATACACATTTATTTATATTTGTTGCGCTTTGATTCTAAGTTGTCTTCCTGGACAAGTGATCACTTGTCCAGGAAGACATCTTAGAATAAAAGTATTGGAGCTTGTGAAAGTTTTTAAATAAAACAAGGAGATTCACCTTTTTTACAATACACATTTATTTATATTTGTTGCGCTCTGATTCTAAGATGTCTTCCTGGACAAGTGAGGGCAACAAATATAAATAAATGTGTATTGTGAAAAAGGTTATTCTGCTTGTTTTATTTAAAAACTTTCACAAGCTCCAATACTTTGATTCTAAGATGTCTTCCTGGATAAGTGAGCGCGACAAATATAAATAAATGTATATTGTAAAAAGAGTTATTCTCCTTGTTTTATTTAAAAACTTTCACAAGCTCCAATACTTTGCTAGTTTTGAGACTTTACAGTATTAGATGATTTGTGGTTTTGTACGTTTTCTTCAATATTTTTTAAGGAAGAACCACCGAAGCGCGACATTTACAATTACAATTTTTGACAATCATTACTTATTTAAATTGAAACTATGTGTGGATACTACTTGGTGAAACATTATGATTAGGTTAAATCAAACACTTGGTTAAAGTTTCACTGTATTCATAGAATAAACCTCTACAATTGTTTCGGCCTCACGACCATTCTCAAGAGTACAGAGATACAGAGATTCAGTATCTCTGTCGTCTTGAGAATGGTCGTGAGGCCGAAACAATTGTAGAGGTTTATTCTATCAATACAGTGAAACATTAACCAAGTGTTTGATTTAACCTAATCATAATGTTTCACCAAGTAGTATCCACACATAGTTGCAATTTAAATAAGTAATGATTGTCAAAAATTGTAATTGTAAAATTAATTTTCGAAGATAGCCTTTATTAATCAAAGTATACCAAACCTTGTATCGCTATAAAGAGAAAAAAATGTCATTTTAAAAATGTCAAAGCCAACTATGACTGCCATTTAAAAAAAAGTTTGTATTATAACTAAAAAACTGTGGTCTTTTTTCAAAAAACAAAAGTATACCTTGCATAGGCTTTTAAAACGACAACTATTTCCTCATTTAATCGAATCTCTATGTCTTATGGTTGTCGAGATCCCAATGTTTAAAATGAAAAGAAAAAACACACCCTGTATATACACCAGATTTAAAAGTACTCGTAGCCGTAATAATTCCTGCAATCCACTTCGTGAATTCATGAAATGTTTCCAGTTGTTTCACTCGCCGACGCTTTTTTCTGTCCCAGCTTTATGGACTTTCTCCCGTTAATTCTAGCCTTCGGATTCACGCTATCAGATAAAGTCAGGTTACACTGAAATGCTATATCTTAACTGCGGGATATACAGCTTTTGATATAGATATTTATGGTTCAAAGTCCCCGGAGATGCTCCGGGATTTTTCTTAACTATTTCAAATCTACCGCACACACTGGCATTTCAATTCTTATCTCGTACATTCGCCGAAATGTCACATCAATTTCCGTTGGTTGTTGCCGGAGAACATTACTGGAATTACCACCTTCGCAGGACTTCGTACGGATCGAAAGTGATAACCTTTCCACGTGTGTACGCCACGGCGTGGGAATAGATAAGTGCAGGTGAAATCGATTTTTTACTGTAAATTTTATCAAACGAATCGCCGATCATGAAATAATTTTCCTGTTGATTTGCAATGGCAATGCTTAACGTGCCACTCACAAGTCATATGTATATTCAGATGTGATAATTCTGCGAAAATCCAGCTTGAATTAGGCATAGATCTCGAAGTATCTGTTGGATTTAAAACAATATTTTATGTTTATAAATACCAATTGAAATATCTACCGTAAAATTACGAATAGTGCTATACAAAAAATATGAAAATGCTGATAGAACTAACCAATAAAAAGCCTAATAATCAGATCTGAAATTCCTTTACGCTCATTGCCAATCAAAAACGAAGTTAGTGATGTTTGTATAAGTTGGGTTAGGTTAGGTTTGGAGGGGTGGGGGGCATTCCATATTTTTGTGGAATTATCTGTGAATTAAAACCATTATAATTCAAAGCGCAATTAAATCGTTAACGTTGGATGTACGTTGCTGTTATAATTTATTGGCAACCCTAGAGCTACAATAGATTAACCCTAATATAATATTGCAGCGGTAAATCGGTAAATGAAGCAGACAGGTAGGTCTATTCCGTAAGTGCGGCAATAAATAAGATAGAGATCTCGGTGTTGGTAATTCAATTCCTCGGGGAAAAAAGTAAGTGGCTTAATCAGCGAGAGGCGCTGAGAAGCACCTGCTCTGGCTGCTACACCTGCTTCACGAACACGGGAGGAGATGATAACCGCGGAGGATGGAGGAGCCCCGAAGAGGAGCCCCGAAGGTGGAAGAGTCGAACAACAAGCGGCGGATGCGAGTCGCCGGAATCATCGCGTTTGTCTATTTTGAAATTCCCTCGAATCTTTTATTTATGTTCGGAGTCGAGCGGATAAAATGTGTACAGACGCGCTTTCGATGACGGGGTGCTTTTGTGTTCTGAGGGAAGCCAAGAAAAATGCACTCGGAGAAAATCTGGTTGCGATATCACATCGGGAATGAAATAAACTTATGAGTACAGAACAGATTTTAAGCATTGAGCTTTTTTTTTAAATATTACACGAATAAAATTTTGTTTATTCGCTCGAAATGGACATACATTTATTATTTGGTAATTTTTTTTATACCATTTTGCCTTTTTATAATTGTTAACCTTGTTTTCAATTTTTATACTTATGTTAATTTAAAGTTTTATCTGCAAGTTTTTTTAGTTTACGTTTACTTTAATATAATAAAATCTGAATTTAAAAAAACTACGAATGAAATTAAATAAAATAATTAAAAACAATTATACAGGGCGAAACAGAAATGTTTGACCAAACCTCACAAAGATGACGTATGGAACAAAACTGTGAAAAAGTTCCTGTAAACATGGGTCCAGATATTCTTACATAAAAAAGTTACACACGATTTTTAAAATTATCAAATGTGCCGAATTCTAATAAATATTGCTTTTTTGTTCCTTAGAGACAGTAATCAAGAAAGTTTTAGTTTTCAAAGTTCTAAACAAAAGAAAACAATTCTGACACATGTCTATAGGAACTTTTTTCACAGTCTTGTGAAATAATCTTCTGGACATGGGTCTAGAAATGCTTGATTAAAAAGTTACAAAAGTTACTGAAAACGAATTGGATTTTGCTTTTTTGTTCCTTAGAGACAGTAATCAAGAAAGTTTTAAAAGTTCTGATGAAACTAAAAAAATCTGACACATGTCTGTAGGAAGTTTTTTCACAGTTTTGTTCCATACGTCACGTTCGTGAAGTTTGACCAAGCATTTCTGTTTCACTCTGTAAGTCTTTTATATGGTTCAGCATTGACGAAGCAGTAGAAGTACTTGAATTTCTTAGTTATTCTTGCATGCTGATATCTGTAGATTTTTTGAAATATTGTTTTGTATATTCGCAAGAAGTGGACAAAAATTAATTATTTGGTAATTTTGTTGTACCATTTTGCCCTTTTAAATTGTTAACATTAATTTCAATTTTTATGCGTATGTTCATTTAAAGTATTTTGTGCAAGTTTAATACTTTTTTTTTAAGTTTACGTTTACTTTTATGCAATAAAATCTGAGTTTAAAAAAACTACGAATGAAATTATAACAAAAAATTAATAAAACACAATTATACAGGGTGAAATATAATTGTTTGACCAAACTTCACAAAGATGCCGTACGAAACAGAACTGTGAAAAAAATCCTATAAATATGGCTCTAGAAATGCTTACGTACAAAAGTTACACACGATTTTTAAAAGTATCAAATGTGCTGAATTCTAATAGATATTCTTTTTTTGTTCCTTAGAGACAGAAATCAAGAAAGTTTTAAGTTTTCAAAGTTCTCAAAATACAAAAAAAAACCTGACACGTGTCTGTAGGAACTTTTTTCACAGTCTCGTGAAAAAATCTTCTGGACATGGGTCTAGAAATGCTTTCGTAAAAATTTACAAAACTTACTGAAAACGAATTGGATTTTGCTTTTTTGTTCCTTAGAGGCAGTAATCAAGAAAGCTTGAAAAGTTCTGATGAAAATAAAAAAAATCTGACACATGTCTACACAACCCTTTTTTACAGTTTTGTAACATTCGTCACGTTCGTGGAGTTTGGTCAAGCAAACGTGTTAAGCGTTTGGACGATTTTTAAAATTATCAAATGTGCTGAATTCTAATAGATATTGCGTTTTGTTCCTTAGAGACAGTAATCAAGAAAATTTTAAGTTTCCAAAGTTCTTAAAAAAAACAATTCTGATACATGTCTATAAGAACTTTTTTCACAGTCTTGGTAAAACATCTTCTGGACATGGGTCTAGAAATGCTTACTTAAAAAGTTACAAAAGTTACTGAAAACTAATTGGATTTTGCTTTTTTGTTCCTTGGAGACAGTAATTAAGAAAGTTTTAAAAGTTCTGATGAAAATAAGAAATTCTGACACATGTCTACAGGAACTTTTTTTACAGTTTTGTACCATTCGTCACGTTCGTGAAGTTTGTTCAAGCCTTTTAGTTTTGCTCTGTAAACCCTGTATATGGTTCAGCATTGACAAAAGAGTAGAAACACTTGAATTTGTTAGTTATTCTTGCATGCAGATATCCGTAGATCCATTTTATTCCACACGACATATGGAACAAAACTGTGAAAAAGTTCCTATAAACATGGGTCCAGAAACGGTTCTTAAAAAAGTTACACACGATTTTTAAAATTATCAAATGTGCTGAATTTTAATAGATATTGCTTTTTTGTTGCTTAGAGACAGTAATCAAGAAAGTTTTAAGTTTTCAAAGTTAAAAAAAAAACAATTCTATAGGATGACATGTCTATAGGAACTTTTTTCACAGTCTTGTGAAAAAATCTTCTGGACATGGGTCTAGAAATATTTAATTAAAAAGTTACTGAAAACGAATAGGATTTTGCTCTTTTGTTCCTTAGAGACAGTAAATTAGAACGTTACAAAAGTTATTGAAAACGAATTGGATTTTGGTTTCTTGTTCCTTAGAGACAGTAATATAGAATGTTACAAAAGTTACTGGAAACGAATCGGATTTTGCTTTTTCAGTAATTACATTTTCTGTAAGCACTGTATATGGTTCAGCATTGACGAAATAGTAGAAACACTTGAATTTCTAGTTGTTCTTGCCTTGATATCCGAAGATTTAAAGCTCCGGATATCCTAACAGAACGGGTCAGAGAGTTTGGCCAAGCATTTCAGTTAAGCTCTGTAAGCCCTGTATACAGGGTGTCCAAGCTAAGGATCAACAACATGGGGATCTCGGAAACCATAAAAGTTACAAAGTTACTAAATGATCAGAACTATTCACATATTACAGTAAAAAAATTATAAGTGTGGTTATTAATAACTATAATGTTTCAATGTATAACAACTATTCTTGCTAAATTATTTTTAGTTACTATTTTGGTACCTATTCTGGGTTAAAATTAGATCTTTTTTTTTTCTTAGTCTTTCAACGCCTACTACAAGAAAATGTTTGATATGTATTAACAACCTTTTTTCTGAACAAAAACATGAGAAACTATAATGTGATATAAATAGTTGAATTCATTCAGGAAATGCTATCTATTACAGAGTGTATATGTTTAAGGGGCCATATAAAAAATATAAGTTGATGATTTCTTCGAAACGAAACGTTATACTGAAAATTTGTAAACGTTGTTTTGTAGAGCTAAAAATGTGGCAATGAGAAAGTGCCTTTGGTTTTTTTATACATTTTCAAATAACTTTAGTAAAAATTAAAACGTATTCACAATATTTCGGATTTTGTCGAATATCTCCGGAAGTAAGCGGAAATTTCTGGTTTTCTCAACAGAATATTACTGACCTGGGTGGTCACTTTTACGACGTCCACCATTAGGATCTATTAAACAGAAGTATATACAGAGTTGGTCAAATGGGATAAAAGTTTTTCATTTTTGTGCCTTTCAGTATATTGAAACGAAATCCGGCATATCTTGCACAGTTCCTGAAATATCGCTGAAAAACGGAAAAAGTGCACTTTCCTTTTGCTTTTATAACTTATTTACTTTTGAAGGAAATTTTACTTGGCTTTCTTACATTTTTCACTTTATATGCTTCGTTTTAAGACTACAAAATCACTGTATGGCCCTAGGGCGTTAAAGTACATTGTAGCTGTACTATACAACTAAACTACAGCCTAGTGCTGTACCCGAACTGCAACTATGTCTCTTTATATGCTTCGTTTTGAAGCTTAAATATTACTTTGTGGCCCTTTGGTGTTAATGTACATTATAGCTATACTATACTACTAAACCAAAGCCTAGTACTGTACCTCATCTGCAACTAAGTCTCTTTATATGCTTCGTTTTGAAGCTTTAATATCACTTTGTGGCCCTTTGGCGTTAAAGTACATTATTGCTGTACTATACTACTAAACTATAGCCTAGTACTGTGCCCCATGTGCAACTATGTCTGTTAATGTGACAAACTGAAGTTGGGAACTGTTAAGGTTTATGAAAATTAAGGCTTTGGTTTTGATTGAGAGTTGGTATTCTGAACTGTAAATACGATTTTATATGAACCTCGGGCATTTGGACCCTTGTAGGTGTACAAAGAACAAAGAATATTTAGGAAACTAATCCTAAATTATGATGAAATGAGAACAAGAAGTAATATAGAAAATAAATTGTTATTACAGGTTTCATTGAATAATCATCAAGAGACCTTTATCTCTTATTGGCTGTTGAAGAAATCCCAGATCTTGGGAAAGGCAGCAGAAACAAGACATCGTTAAATAGATGTCTGTGTGTGAAAGTTTCGGATCTTTAAATAACTGAAAGTGATTTATAGTTTGAAACTGATCTCTGGGGAAGCTGTCATTTCAGTAAGTCTAAAAATGTATCCCAAGTTTATTCCGGTAATTATTATTAATCGTTCTAATCGATGTAAAAACAGCTCCTGACGTGAATTCCCGTGTAACTGGAGACTTGCGCGGTTAATATATTGCCCCTTCCGTTAATAAGTAAGAAATTGTTATAAATTACATAAATAATTAGGTGTTAAAGCAGCGGCGTTAATTGTAGGGGATTAATCATCCCCTTCAGGCCGTGGAAGTGCAGTGGGGCGAGCATACATCACATCCGTTTAAAGCACGATCCCGCGGAGCGATATTTCCGTCTTCAGCGGAAAACCGCTTAATGGTGATGAAAATCTAGCCGAGGTATCCGCGGGCCCCAATTTAACGCCAAAAATTAACCTCGTATCCCGTAAAAATGTAAGCGGGTTGCGTCGGACGACCAGCATCTGATCCTGGATGCAATCTGGAATTGGACTTCTTGGCTGCACTGCAGTCCTCCTGGACGAACACTCCTGTCGCGGTTCCCCTTTCCGATGGGGAGCAAGTAGCCGGGCGGCTGTCCCGTGTTTGCAATTTTACTGACGGTTGAGTTTGGTTCAATCAGGAGGCAGTCTAGTTGAAACGGATAGGTGACATGCCCATCAGAAGCAGATGGAATCTTCCCCCGAATTAGATGTCAATACCACAGAGGAGCGCCCTCAGGTGTTGGCCCGATCCATTTCCTCCGCCAGATTTATTCGTAATTATTAGCTGATGATATATTATCAAGTTTTGGGGGGCGGCGAGGATGTGGGTTAATTACATTTATGAGATGCGGGCGACACCGTGGGGAGCGCTAATCGTGCAAAAATCGAGCGTTTTAATCAGTTGCAAATTGGACCATCGATTAGCGATTCGGATTTTAATCGCCCGGCCTTGACCCCATTGACCCCAGCGTTGGTCCCCAATTTGCGATTACATTGTGTACCGCGGAGGCCGTTAATTTCTGTGTGCAGATACACAGGAGCGGTCGTTGACCTTGCTCTCTCGCTTCCCCCCAATTTAGATTTAATTACAGGAAAACGTTCAAACGAGTCGCGTACAAAAAAATATATTTCCTGGTTTTATTACGGAAAAATAGGGACCACCGAGAGGAAAATTTTCACGCACGTTTAAAAACCAATTGACATCCATATGGTACAGTAATTTGTAATTCGAATCTCGTGCTGTGCAATATTAAAATTTGTTCAATTTTCCTCTAAATAGGCTCCATATTTTCAATTGATAACGATACACCAATATTCATAGCAATTGACCCCTTCAAATCGATTGAACACAAAAATGATCAGATTGAAAATTAAAAATATACAAATCTTTGGCTTGGTGCAAGAACAACTATTGTCAAATCTTACTTTTAAGAATCTGAGATTGAAGTGCTACCTAAATATCGACTCAATTTTTCTTACAGTTATACAGATAGTTTGGTCATTGAGAGTTTTTGTTTAATATTACCTACTCTGGGCATTACAGGCTGATTCATTAGTCATTAGGTAGTCATCAGTCATCAGTTATTTTAGGTAGAAATCCTTTATTTCAATAAAATTGACATTTCGTTTTTCCTTTGCATACTGAAAATGCTTTACACGCTGCCATGCGGATCAATGTGTTTTTTTATTCGCAGAATTCTGTGTATGTATAATACAGAGTGTATTTATGTTACCGGTCGATCGGAGCAAATGATAAATTCTATTTTCGGACACTTTAAATGCGTACCAGTACCAGTGATAATTGAGATTAAGCTGAATTTGTGTGATGATCAAAAACTTATTTTTTTGCGTTTATAAATAATTTTCTCAAAAACGAACGAAATGGGGATCACTCTATGCAGAATTGATAAACCATACGAAGAAAAGACGAAACACAAAATTTACAAAAGAAGCTAACATTTTTATATGTAGTAGCTGGATTGATATTTTGTGTCACGATCTAATACTTATTTTTGGCATCTATAAATATTTTTTTCAAAAATGTATGTAATGATAATCACTAATGTCCTGAATTGATAAAGCAGACGCAGAAGAGATGACGAAAAACGAAATTGTGCCAGAGAAACTATCATTTTTATATGTAGTTTCGGAGAAGCAATAAAGGAGTGTAATTGTTCAAAGACTGTTTAATTGCCAGTATAAATGTGTTCTTGTAAGTAGTTTGGGGAGAAGCAATGACGGAGTGTAATTGTTCAAAGATTGCTGAATTGCCAGTATAAATTGGTTCTTGTGGGGTAGTTTGAGGGGAAGCAATAAATGAGTGTAATTGTTCTAAAATTGCTGAATTACCAGTATAAATTGGCAAAGAATAAAGTTCAATTGTTCTAAAGTTTGTTGATTTCCCAATATAAATTGGTTTTTGAAAGGTAGTTTGGGGAGAAGCAACAAAGGAGTAAAATTGTTCAAAGATTGCTGAATTACTAGCATAAATTGGTTCTTGTAGTGTTGTTTGGGGGGAAGAACTAAATGAGTGCAATTGTTCTAAAACTGCTGAATTACCAGCATAAATTGGTTCTTGTAGTGTAAGTAGCTAAATTTCTTTGTTTAATAAATTGGTTCTTGTAGTGTTGTTTGGGGGGAAGAACTAAATGAGTGTAATTGTTCTAAAATTGCTGAATTACCAGCATCAATTGGTTTTTGTAGTGTAAGTAGCTAAATTTCTTTGTTTCCTCAACTCAAGCACCAATATCATTTCAAATAGACGAGAATATGTAAGTTGTTTTCTTAATTTACAAAGTACCACAAGAAACCTTTATGCAAATTGCAAATTATGCAAATTAATATCCATTATGTCTGAAAGTGCATTTTAATATCACCTTTTAATTGCAATAATGATTCGAAGGTAACGCAATTTATTATGAGATAACATGGGCATAAAGCATAAGAATAGTCTATAATTAATGTTGTATTATCAGTGCAAAAAAAATGCACAATACACGTTTATTATTAACAGATAATTCAGTGTTACATTTTACTTCTATGATTTCTCAAATACAATTAAATTTAGAGTTATTTAAGTAATATAAGTAATATCTTAAAGTAAGTAATCTAAGTAATAAGTAATAATATCTAAGTAAAGTAAAAAAATATGTCTACAAAAAAAATTCAAATCTATCTTATAAAAAAAAGTGTTAAATAATGTTAATAATTCAGAAGTGGGATTCAAATATAAAAAAATCTTTAATAGGCCACCGAAATATACTCGCAATTTTGTCTTTTCTCTTTGTATCTTTTCATGCAAACATTGTCGTTAAAAATAACTCTAATTGAAATCAATAGATTCATTGCTAAAATATGTAATATGCAATTTAAGGAAGTGTGTAGAATATAGCGCATACATTTTTGGGATTTATGTTGCAAAATAAACAATATTTGTCTATACAATAACCTAACTATATTGGAGTTAGTATTGTAAAAGTCATTTTTAACATTTGTTGATTCTATTCTAACTATTAAAATTTCTCAATCAGTAACCACAGGAACAATCTGAAAATTTCGAGGAAATTTAAGAGGAGGTTAATAAATGGAACACAAAAATGATTTTATACAATTATTCTACCAAAATTACAAGTAGCTATTTCAAAATATCAATGATTTCTATAAAAATTCGAAAGATTAATGTCAAATTTGAGTTTCTACTGTCAAATTCACGAGAAATTATTGAAAATTTGGCATTTTGAATTATGTATCGACAACATTTCAATTATTCTGCCAATATTTAATGAATATTGTCAAAAAGTCAGTGATTACTGCTAAAATATCAGTTGATGTTTTTCATTAATTTCCGATAGAATTTCAATTGTTCCTGATAAAATTTCAAGATAACTTTCAAAATTATATCTTCGTTTTCCTAGTTTTTCAATAACTCAATTATTCGTAATAAAATTTCAAAATTTCTTTCAAAATTAAATCTTCGTTTTCCTAGATTTTCAATTGCTAACCGAGTTAAGAGAGTTTCTGTAACTTTGGTTAGCTGAGGTGCAAATATTTGTGTCACAGCTTAGAGGATTACTCTAAAATTCTAATCAGTACAATTAATTTTAATTTATTACAGTCATATGTTTAAAATTCAGTCTTTAAATTATTAACGATAACTGCAAAAATGTAAATGTAAATTTCAGTCTTTAAATGTTAAAATTATTGAACTCAAAAATTCAAACTGCTAAACGTCTGTGGAAAATGAAGTATTTACAACTTTTAATTGAACAGCTACAAGATCTATACAAGATAGACCAAATCGATTGACTAAAATGAATGTTTTTTTATTATTATTTGTATCTGAATTCAAAAGATTAATCTCAAATTTTAATTAAAATGTCGAATTTACAATAATTTCTAACATAATTTTAATTATTTCCGACAAAATTTCAAAGATTACTGTCAAAATTCTCCACATATTTTCCTAGATTTTCTGTTATTACCCGAAACAGAGTTTCTGCAACATTGGTAAGCTGATGTTTAATTATTTGTGTCAATATTTTCTATTTATTTTCCAAGGCTTGTTATTTTTTTCCGTCAATATATAGTCAGTTAATATTAAAAAGTTAACTTAAATTTCATTATTGAATGCATGTCAAAACGTGTCAATTATTAGTCAACTTGTTAAAGATTTCCCACAAAATTTAATTATTCTTTCCAGCATTTAATCAAAAAAAGTTTGGCAAAAAAACAGAAGAAGAAGAAGAAATTTATTGCCAGGGTATAATTTTTCGTAATATTTATGTATATATTGGTATGGTATTAGATGTTTTGGTCCTGGCAAAGGGCTATCGACCGGAGTCCTTCCGCCCTTGATGGTCATTGTCCTTGGTTTAGTCCATTTCCAGGGAATACAGTACAGTATATATACACATTATAGCCGAAACTTACCGAATTACTGAAATAATCTATTGAAATTTTGAAGTTTCGTCAAATCTCTCCTCTCATGTTCCTAGATTTTCTATCATTACCTGAAACAGAGTAAAATAAACACAGTGTTAATGAATAATTATTCAATTATTTTTATAATATCAATAATATTATCATATTATAATTATAATATCAATATACTATCAGATATTCAATTATTTCGTCCAATTTGACAAGTTGACAAAAAATATTTTGTCAACTGATAATATTGCCATGCTATTGTTAATATTAACTTGTAAAATTTTCAATTATTTGTTATAATATCAAACATAGCAGGCATAATATTGCAGTAATTATTACATATTTTAAAGAATTATACCGAATATTAAATGATAACTATCAGATATCAATGTTTGAATTTAATTAATTATTTTCAAGTGTGTTTTCAAATATTATGGTACAAAATTATACTTGTAAATTTTCTGGACTGATATAACAATGTTTATTCAATAAATTTCACAATTTTTGTTATAGATTTTGATACTATGAACTTATTAATTTGTTTCGCTCGGGCAGGACTTAATATATTTAAGATACTAAGTTCACTAGATTTACTAAAGATACTACGACTAAAGATCCTAATATCATTGATTATAATACCCTTATTATTATTAATTAGGAAATTAAAATCATAATATTATTGGGTTATTGGGTATTATAATCAATGCTAATATTGAAGATACTAATTTTTAATATTTTCTAAACATTTGAAAGAAGTAAGATGAGACGTTTTGCACCAAGCACTTAAATTTCCCAATAAGTTACTAGACTGCTTGAGGATGACTTTATTTATTATATAATTATAATTAATGGATTACTATCAGATAACTGCTAAACAGTTATTCGTAATTATATCAGTGAATGGAAAGACAGTCTCGTAGAATTTGTTTACATTGAACGATTCAAAAATCAAGGCTGGTTACTGGTCTATTTAAACAGTGCAAATGTCATTCTCTGGGTTTAATCCCAGCTACATTCCATTTCCATAGAAATAAATATTTCGACGTTTATACATATGAGCTAGGCAACTTCATAATCTAAAGTTTCAAATGTTATGTATTTATCCTAATTAATATAAGTATTTCAATATGGTTTACTTCAAATTATGCTAAGCGAACTTTCTTCACTTCAATTATGGTTTGTTTGTTAAGCAGTTTACAACTGTTAAGATACATTAAACATGCAAACTCTGCACTTCGTCGTCATTCATGTATAATTTCATCGAATTAACAAAATTGCTCGAAATTGCGCGAAAACAATTGCTCGACAATATAATTATATATTGTATAAGGTTAGGTTAGGTAAGGATAGGTGAGGTTAGGTTAGGTTAGGATAGGTTAGGTTAGGTTAGGTTAGGTCATATATTACGAGTAATTGTGTCTTTACCTTTGCATGCACTTGTCCCCTATTTAGGAGAAGTAGTTATTATTATTACCATTATTATGATTCACGTGAATGCTTTGCTTCATGCACATAAAACAAGTGACTATAAGGTTATTTAAGTTTTGATTATTTAGAAAAACGTTCTTTCGATTTGTGGCAAAGAAACCGTTTTCACAATATTGCCATGGAACATATTTTTTTTCGAATGAAATAAAACAATTTTACTTTGTTGCTTCCACTAACATATTTATTTTACAAAAAATAATTTAGTTACTGAAGTTTCGACTACTTTACAGTCATTGTCAAACTAAGTACAAAAATTGAGAATGAAACACAATATATACCCTAAATTTTATAACAATTGAAGAGGGGAGAGAATATCAGATCTGTCTGATCATTAAGTAAATTTTTTTTCGAAATTTTCGTAAAATTTTTCGCCCTCGTTTGAAATATGAAATCGTGGAAATCTTTATTAAGCATCTGCGACTCCAAAGAATGGGTTATTAAAATCGAAAGTTCATTACTTGATATATGCTTTAATTTGTACACTTGATATGCTTCTGAAAAATATGTGCCACATTTTATACACACTTCTAAACCCTGTTATTTACACTGGAAACTGCAAACTACGTCACGTGCCATTATTTCAGTTTAACACCGCCTTTTTATCATAGGGAGCGGCATAAATTCCCTACAATTGATGCAATTGTAAACGGTTTACCACGGTCCATATAATCGCAAAGCGGTGAGTAGAACATATGTCCCCTCAAGGAATCGATGCTGCTCTTCAATTATAGTATGCAAATTCGAGGTAATTGACAGGAAATTATTCTGTCACACATTTTTGTATCAGCTTATTGCCTGTTCCAATCTCCTGTATTGTTGCTGCCATTACCGAGATCTAATAAAGGAAGTTCAAGTTAATAAAACGGTATTAAAGCCTAGTATAATAGTTAAAAATTGATATCTGCATTGTTGCTGCCATTACAGAGATCTAATAAAGGAAGTTAATGTTAGTACATCCATATTAAAGCTTAGTATAATAGTTCACACTGATATCATTAATTCATAAAATTTTAAGCAAATGTTTAGCTTTGTATAAGTATTTTAATTAATTTTTAGAAATATTTGTATTACAAAATATAAATTCTGTAGTAAATATTTATATACACTATTCAAAAGAATTATGACATGTTCTACATTAATAATAATAATGATTATATGTTAATGCAATTATAAAAATGTATGTTATTAATGTATATTATTTTTTTTGCAATATGCGATAATTATTTTTGAGAAGTGTACTTATTAGATTGTATGAATCGGTGGTTAATACTTGCTGAAATATCTCTAAATTAGTATAAATATAGCACTTGGTTAAGTTTCACAATTTTTTTTAGAAAAACTCTACAATTGTTTCGGTCTCACGCCCATTATCAAGATACAAATAAGACTGACGTGTATGAAAAAGTGTACTTATTATAAATCAGTGGTACATTTTCAAAATGTAATTGTAAAGTAAACATTTTACAAATTTACATATTTTAGGATTTAAAAAAACAATCACTGTACAATAGTTAGTTATTGAAATGTACCAATCTTAAAAGAAGGTATCTCAATTTCAGAACAAGTTAGTCAAGAGTCGTTAGAAGGTACAATTCCCATAAATATGTATCGTAGAACGCTCCATTTTTGAGATTTTGGGTGTTGAAGTACCTAAAAATACGTTTCACATAAAAGCCTAACATAACTTCAAAAATGGTTCTGCAGTACGAATTAATTCGATTTTGATATTTTTCTAACTCTCGAATTCGACAACATCCGCAATGAAGCATGTGATTTCACATATAACTGCCGAAAATTGTGAAACTTACTTGTCTAGATGTATTTACAGAGTGAGTAAATATCTCGGTTAAGACTGGGAATTAATTGTATTAAATTAATCCCCTTAAAGTCAATATTGGTGAGGAAAGGCTTTAGAGGGGGATTGAAAATAATTAATATTTAACCTCCGCAGAAGCCGTTAAAACGTAATTAATTGTGCTTATCTAATTATAAGTTGGCGGACAAAAAAAAGAGCCAACAAAACAAAATAATGTATTTTAAAGATTTGGAACTGAAGCTCATTACCCATTAAAATATTTCACATAAAAATATGTGAGAATATTATAGTTTCATCCAAACATGATATAAGCACGAATATTGAATAATATTACAATAATTATTATTGGTTTAATTGGTATAATATGATGATAAATTTTTCGCATTATTAATGCCCCTCAAATTACAGAACATTCACCAAAAAATATTCCTGTTTGGTTGAAGAAGAATCTTATTGGATTTAATCGTTTGTTGATATAACTTATTCTTAATCATTACAATAGCTACTGTAATGATAGAGAATAAATTATATCTATAGACGATTAAATTCAATTTGATTCTTTCTTAGCCAAGCAAGAATATTTTTTGGTCTATGTTCTGCAATTTTTGGGGCTAAAAACCTTTATTATTATTGGAAGCCTCACAACGCGGATTTGCACCTCCTCCATGTTTTATAGATAAAAGGTCAGAGCCTAAACTTCTTTCTCCATACGCCTTTGTGGAATTTATGTTAAACAATACACGTAGAAAATCTGTCCATTCGGATTCCAATAAACCCACACACCTCGTCTATTATTAGGTGTAAACCATTCGAGATTCGTGGGACACCAACATCTGATTGTGGAAAGTATGATTTATGCATGAGAATAGTGGATGTTTACCAATTAGGCATTGTTTTACGGCACAAGAGCGCTCGAGGAGTCATAAAACACCTCCCTGTTATATTTATTATACGCTCGTCGTGTCTTTAAGTTTCTTGTAATGTGTAAGTGCCATAATAGAACAAGAAAACGAACTGCAGGAACACCTGTTAGGCTACACCTCACTGAATATATTAGCACTGAATGCACAAAAATGTGTGTCCGTTGGCTTCACAGTGAATTACATTTACACATTGTACACGAGAGCAAACAAAAAACTACGTTGTTCTTAGAATTGGGTGAATTGTTTGCTGTTCAATGCACGTAGATGTACATAAAATGTCCTGGAATTTTACTAGAAGTTCACATAATCCGCAATGAAGTTGAATAAATGTTACGTACTCTGTAGTTCTTCATACTTTTCTTATATTTTTACAAAATTTTAATAATTTTATTTAGAAGGACCAAAGGCTGATAAATGGCAGATTTCATCTTTGTAATATCCATTTACATACATTGGCGGAAAGCGCAACTTTATGTAAGTTAACAATTTTAGGATAATTTTAAACGAGCAATTTCCATTAAATTGAAAACTTTGAGAATTTACTTCAAATATGTCAATATTCTGACTGACTGACTACTCTTGACCAAATATCAGATTAATTTGGTCAAGGAACTTTACTAGAAGTTCACCTAATCTGCAATTAAGTTGAATATATATTACATACTTTGATTTTCTTCATACTCTTCTCATATTTTTACAAAATTTTAATTATTTTATTTTATTTTGAAGGACCAAAGGCTGATAAATGGCAGATTTATTCTTTATAATATACAATTACATACATTGGCGGAAAGCGCAACTTTATGTAAGTTAACAATTTTATGATAATTTTAAACGAGCAATTACCATTGAATTGAAAGCTTTGATAATTTACTTCAAATATGTCAATATTCTGATAGACTCTTGACCAAATTTCAGACTTATTTGGTCAAAGTTTCATATTATTGTCAACAACGTATAATTATTATTATTTAGGCTTTGCACCATCTTTTGGGATTTAGCCACTCCTAGGGAGTCTTCACAATGCTTCTTCTATATTCTATTTTTATTTCATGCCAAACACATTTAATGTCTTATTCTATGTTTCCATTTGCTTCCTTGTACTTCATGAATACGTCCAGTCTTTTTTCATATTTCTCTTTATTATCTTTCAATTTATCTACATTCCATTTTTGCATCGCTCTGTGTTTTTCTTTGTCTTTATTTAGTTTTTGTTTAAGCGTCACCATGACCATAGAGTGATCTGTGTCTACTGATGCTCTTCGGTATGTTCTCACATCTTTTATTGCTGATTGTCATCTACCTGTTATCCGGACATGGTCAATTTGATTTCCTTTGACCTTTCCTGGGATCATTTATATCACTTTGTGTTCATTTCTGTGTCTATATTTTGTACTAGTGATCAATATTCCTAATTCCGCAGCTGGTTGCATATTCTATGGCCATTACCATTGGTTGTTTCGTGGATTGTGTTTGCCTGCTACATCTTCTATGTTTAATTCTTTAATTCTTTCACCATCTGAAATAATCTAGTATTATAACGGTATCTTGTGCTGGTATTTGTCTGTAAATTTGCTCTAACTTTTCGTAAATACTCTCTTTTTCCTCATCTTCTGCTGTGTCAGTTGGGGCATATATATTTATTAGCGCCAGGTTGAAAGGTTTCATTCGTATTCTTGTGTAGGCTATTCTTCCGATAATTGGTTTAAACTCTATTATCCTCCCTCTCATTCTTCCTCTTATTATGAAGTCAACTCCGTTTTTCCCTCTGACTCCATCTGCTGCATATAGAAATGTAAAGTCTTGTTTCACTTTATCTTATCAAAACATAATTTCCTGATCGATTAATGTACTATTAATGTCAGAATAATAATAATAATAATTATGATCTATTAATGGAACGTATCATGCACAAATTGGATATCACTCCCGCGGACAACCGTAGACCGGTTTCGATCTGATGGGTCTCGTCAGTATGGTAAGTCGGAGTGTGGTTTACAATTTGTGTACTTATCAGGTTTATGTTTTCAAATATATTTTGCTTCCTCTGTAAAGTTCTGATTTTGGTAGTTAAACCATATAATATGTCAATATCTGGGCCTCAATTGTAATCTCCTGAAATAAAAGCATATACAGATGTTTGCAATTAAGTATAAAACACACAGCTATTGTGCTTATGTAAGCTATTCTTCCGATAATTGGTTTAAACTCTATTCTTCGCTCTCTCATTCTTCCGCTTATTATGAACCCAACTCCGTTTCCCCTTCTGTATTCATCTCCTGCATATATAGTCTTGTTTTGTAACTTGTCCATTTCCTTGCCATCTTACCTCTTGGATTGCTTCTATGTCAACTCTATATTGCTTTAGTTGTTCTGCTACTTCCATCATTTTACCATCTGTCAGCCTCGTTCTTATATTCCAAGTACTTATTTTTATTGTATTTCTGCTTTTTGTGTCTTCTTTCTACTCATATCACCTTCCATTGGGTGGTTTTTCTTATTTAGCTGTCCTATTTCTTGATTGACTAGAAGTTTTTTGGGACTTGCATTTCAGTCAGTTCTTTCCAGCTCCACTCTTTCCCATTTATTGCGATTTTCTTATAGCCAACTTTTACACTTTTCCTTCGCCTCTTTGTTGTTTTGCTATGCCCCTTTTGTTCTTTATCAAATCACTATTAATAAACATTTCTGTTCCTACTAGTTTATTTTTTATTTTTTAATACTAGCAATTTGTTTTCCCAATTTATGATTTTTATACATGTAATGATGCCTTTTATTTTGTAGGCGTCGTTCACTTGCACATCTACGTTCAGTAAGTCCTTTATCATGTTATACATGATCTACATCTTGTTATACGTTTTCTTCATTGTTAAATATATTTTTGCGTATTAAATTGTTTTTCCTCTTTTGTTTCTCCCCATTCTCTATTTGTTCTTCTAGTTCTCAATTTCTTGTGCTATTATTTCGTAAGTACTCTTTTTTTCCTCATCTTCTGCGGTTTTAGTTGGGACATATATGTTTACTAGTGTTAGGTTGAAAGGTTTCAGTCGTATTCTTATGTAAGCTATTCTTCTGTTAATTAGTGTAAATTCTATAATCCTCTCTCTCATTTTTCCCTTATTATGAAGCCAACTCCGTTTTCCCCTCTGACTTCATTTCATGTATATATAAATGTAAAGTCTTGTTTTGTAACTTGTCCATTTCCCTGCCTTCTCACCTCTTGGATTGATTCTATTTCAACTCTATATTGCTTGAGTTGTTCTCCTACTTCCATCAGTTTTCCTTCTGTCAGCATTGTTTTTAAATTCCAAGTACTGATTTTTATTGTATTTCTGTATTCTTTTGTGTCTCCTTCCTACTCGTATCACTTTCCATTGCGTGGTTCTTCTTATTTAGCTGTCCTTTTTCTTGATTGGCTAGAAGTTTTTTGGGACTTGCATTTCAGCCAGTTCTTTCGAGCTCCACTATTTCCCATTTATTGTTTTCCTATTTCCAATTCCAATTTCCCAAAAGTTTCCCATTGATTTTTTTACACCAAACTTTTACATTTTTCCTTCTCCTCTTTGTTGTTTTGCTATGTCCCTTATTTCTCATTGGTTTTTTCTTTCGTTCTTTGCCAAAGCACTATTAATAAACATTTTTGTTCCTACTAGGTTTTTTTTGTTTTTTAATACTAGCATTTTGTGTTCCCAATTTATCATTTTTATACATATAATGTTGCCTTCTATTTTGTAGGCGTCGTTCACCTGCCCATCTAGGTTTAGTAAGTGCTTTATCATCTTCTCTACAGCTTGCTTTACGTTTTCTTCATTGATAATTATATTTTTGAGTATTAAATTGTTTTTCCTCTTTTGTTTCTCCTCATTCTTCATTTGTTCTTCTAAGTTCTAAATTTTTTGTGCCGTTATTTGTTTTTCTTGTTTCCATTCAGCTTCTTTCTTTTGGAGTTTTCGTTGTATTTCCTTCATTTCATTTCTACTCCTTTCTAGTTCTTCTCTCATTCTTACCATTTGTGCGTTACTGTCTTTGAAGCCGTTCCTTATGTCGCTTCCAATTCTCTGGAGTTCCTTCATTAACTTCTCCATTTCCAACTTTGAATTAAAAAAAAAAACGAATCGAGTGAATGAGTCATATCGCTTCCAATTCTTTGGAGTCCTTTCGTTAACTCCTCCATTTACAACATAGAGTTCAAAAAACTAATCGACTGAGTTAGTTATAGTAAAAATCGTGTAAATTACTAAAGATAATCTCGTTGGATTCGTAAATAATAAATTGTAGAACTCTCACAAGTACTATTGAGTGAGCTTATGTATACTTCGTATAATACAATGCAGAAATATTGGTTGCAGTGAAATTGAATAATGCTAATATTACAATGTGTGAGAATCAAACCCACGACTATCGAGAAGTTAATATTTAATCGAGGAAATATTTTCTTATTAGGTCAGCTACAAGAAAGGGTGGAAATTTCATTCGATTGTAATCGCCTGTACACCTATAGTAGTACATTTAATATCCACGATAACAAATTACTTTCTTTCTTTGTACCTTCAATACTCCTTTGTGGGCTTTATTCCCAAATCGATTATATGTAAAATATAATGCTCAGAATGAGAGGGGGCATATTGAATGGCGCCGGTAATGATGCGCCAAACAATAAGGTGTATATTAAAATTGATTGCGAATTAGGGCCGCAAATCACTGTCGAAATTAACGTTTAATTGTTAACGCCGCCGGAGAGTCATCCGGCATTTATTTCAATTACTCATCCAACGCCAAACGGCGCCTGGATGCTCCCAATTACGGGCGCATTCACGTCGCTTATGGTTATTATGGTTGTCGGCGCCAAAATTCCGACGTCATCGCAAGACGGATGTGGCCGCATGCAAATGAAGATATCGGAAACACGTGTTTCCTTCGAGCGCATGCATCAGGGAGATAAATATAAGTCGCTGACAAGTGATATCGTTTTACAGAAATATTTCTTGTTTGCACCCTCACCCCTGCGGTGGCTTTAAAAAGAAACTGCCGGGAGCATCCCCCTGCAAGGGGCGAGCCAAACAAACCGTACTCTTCCGCGGCTTGGCCGCAACTTGAGCGCGAGGAATCGCGAAGATTGATAAATAGGATCAACTAAGAGGAATTGGCTCCATCACACTTTGTAAATATATTTCGCGTGCTTTATAAAAGAAGAACTTACAGCGCGAAATAGTAATGTTTTTTTTATGGCACAATAGACCTAAATTCTAAAATAAATACCTATAATACCAATAATTTTTAAATTTAAATAACTTTTTTATTTTTTATTGTTTTCTTCTTAATTGGAGTTCTGGTATCCAAAATGGATGATGAAATTATAACTTTTTATTTGTTTCTACGTTGAACGATGGTGAGATAGTTTTTTACATCCCTATATTATTAAGACCAAAGTGCCAATCATTTTTTATTGGTTACTGACTTGCACGTGAAAAACATTATATGCTTGAAGCGATATCCATACATGAAAAATTCCAAGTGTTGTAGATCGCTCCTTGGGGACGTCAATTCCCCAAAGCAGCAGAAATAGGCCGTCGTTAAATGAGCGAACACTAACAATAAATTAAACCCACGTTTTGCTATCTTCATTCATAAATTTTCCGGATGGTAAATAGAACTAGATTTTTATTATTTTAAATTCAAATAGAGCTGCACGGTATAAAAGGCAAAATCAATTGCAAACTGATAGCGTATTGAAATTGGAACCGTAAAACTACGCTGTCAGAGATTTGTTTAATCAAAATTTTACGATACCACCGCGGCCGTGTTCGCTGGCACCTTCCCAAAACCCGTCCGCTGTGAGGGGTATTAAAAATAAAATTTACATAACAAGTGCCCGCACGGAGGACGGCCATGCTCGGGCCATTGCACGAGGTGTTCAATGAATTTTTCTCCACTGAAACAGAATAGATAATAGGAAATTCATGATTCATGAATCATCTAATGATTATGACCTGAGTAGTTCAAATACTAGTTCATATATGCATAGTGCATATATTTTCTAATAATAATAAAGTAATAAAGTAGAATATAACTTAATCATACTAAAATATAATCAATTTTGAATAACATTACCTCTTAAAGTTTTTACGATCACATGGCTAAAATTATTGGTTGACACAAATGCTAATAATATCACGTTCTCTGTATCATTTGAAGTATTTTTCAATTGAAAATTCATTTATGTGATTCGTTCTTATTCACAAGGTGGCGTTCAAATACATTGGTAGACACAAATGCTACTAAATTTATATGCAGTGATAACATGTTTTAACGAACTTCTCTGTACAATTTGAAGATTTTGGTATATAAGGTCGCTAATATCACTTTGAAATTCCAACAGTAGTATTATTAATGAACTCTTAACTTAGTTTTCAAAATAAAATAAATCATACCAAGCCAAAGAATATAATAAATATTCAATAATTATTAAATTAAATCTATTCAAAATTTTGTAAATATATACACTCAGCTGCATAAAACGGCTTGTTGGGTCGTTGTTTGCAAAAAAGCCCATTTTTACAAAATTTGATGTTGGTATAGTCCTTAAAATGAAAGTTTTAGTGTTTTACAATCAAAGAGACCATCAGGATGTAGAAAAAAACAACATACGATACTTATCAGTTCATTTAATAAGCGAAAATAACATTTAAAGGTATGCGTTCTTCATTACCTACTGCTCATTCGGCATTATGCATAAAGGATCAAGGTGGCTACTGGGTTTTGACTTGTTTGTTTTTGATTAACTGTCATTTTCATTATTAATCTCTGTTAAGTTTAATTTGCTGAAATGCATTTTCTGTCGTGTATACGTACATTATCGTTTTCGCTTATTAATGTTCATTAAGTAAATAATATGATATGTAAATAAAAAAATATAAATAAAATGAAAGGATGATACTAATAACACTGAAAGGGAAAACAAAAGATGAAATGAAAACAATGATAATAGATTATGGACCAAGTGAAGATGAAAAAGTTAAAAAAAGGATATATTTTGGGAAGAACTAACGACAAAGACAGATGAGGTAACTGTTAAACTTTCTACAGCAGGCGATTTTAATAGTAGAGTAGGGAAAAGAGATCAGATGTACAGTAATGTGATGGGTAATAACGGGGAGAACAAAAGAAACGAGAATGGGAAAAGAATGCTGGAATATTTCCAAATGAATGAACTAATAATAACAAACACGTTTTTTAATCATAAAAGAATACACCAATATACAAGAGAAGAAAGAGCTAGAAACGAAAAGTCAATTATAGACTACATTCTCGTAAAAAGAGAACACAGAAAAGAGGTAGTAGACACTAAAGTAAGGAGAGGGCCAGAAATTTGAAGTGGCCACTATCTAGTGGTAACAATAAGAAAAGAACCAATAATAAAAATTGATGATAACAAAATTAAGAAAATCGAAGTTAAAAAGATCAAGGCTCACAGATTACAAGAAGAAGACGTAAGCAACGAATACAAGGATCTGGTGGAGAATGAAATAGTACTCAAACAAAATACATACAGGGAAGATGACTTAAACGGAATGTGGGAGGCATTCAAGAATATAATACTAACAGCTGCACAGACAGCATGTGGAAGCTACCAAATGACAAACACGAAAAGACAAACGGGATGGTGGACGAATGCGATAAAAGAGGAGATAAAAAACAAGAAGATAGCATGGAAAGAATATCTAGGAAATAAAACTGCAGAAAGCTATGAAAAATACAAGCACAGCAGAAAAATGGTTAAACAATTAGTAATAGAAGCAAAAAAACAAAGTTGGAGAGAATTTGGAGACAAAATGGAGAAAAGTAGTAAAGACAACATAAAACAGTTCTACAACATAATCAAAAGGAAGAAGACAAAAGGGACAAACGAGACGAGACATATAATGAACAAAAAAGGAGAAATAATAACAGACGACATAGAAAGGATGGAGAGATGGAAACAATACTTTCAGGAGTTACTCATCACGGAAGAGGAAGAAAAAGTGAGAAATACGAACGAACAAGAACAAGATACAGAAAATGAAGAAGAACAAAAGATAAGTATGGAAGATTTATCAGAAGTAATAATAAAACAAAAAAACGGAAAAGCAGCAGGAGTAGACAGAATCACAACAGAAATGATCAAGAAACTAGGTACACAAGGGAAATCAATGCCACTAAAAATCTACAACAAAGCATGGCAAGAAGAGTGTGTGCCAAAGAAGTGGCAGATAGCAATGATAGCACCCATATACAAGAACGGCGACAGAAAAGACTGCAACAATTACAGGGGAATTAATATAATAACTACAAATATGAAAATATATGAACAACTAATAAATAAAAAAAATAAAACAAAGCACAGAAAGAACATGAATGGAACCACAGAGTGGATTCAGGGAAAGCAGAAGTATACAGGACCACACATTTATGATAAAACAAATACAGGAAAAGGCAAACTATGAAAATAAACAGATGTACATAGGATTCATAGATATGGTGAAGGCGTTCGACAGAGTGCCTCGTGAAAAAGTATGGTCGATTTTAGAGCAAAGAAATGTGAATAATAAGATGATAAGGGTAATAAGAACCATATACCAGAACAACCGGAATATAATAGTGGAAAGAAATCAACAATCCAGCGAGTTCACAACAAACAACGGATTAAGACAAGGTGGAGGTCTGAGTCCAACACTTATCATTTTATTTATAGACGAAATAATTAGAACATGCAGAGAAAAGGTAAGAACAGTAACGATCGGACATAACAAAATGAAAATAGTAGAAATGAATGAGCATTCGCGGATGACATAATAGTAATAGGAAGAAATAGAGAAGACCTACAAAATAATCTAAATTTATGGAACGAAACACAAAAAACAAATGGAATGCAAATGAACAAAAACAAGATAAAAGTGATGATATTGGGAAAGCAAGAACAGATTGATATTAAAATAGATAATACAAAAATAGAACAAGTAGAACAATACAAATACGTAGGGGTAGAAATACAAAGTGAAGGTCGAAATGAGAAGGAAATTGATAGTAGAATAAAAAAAACAACGAAGCTATATTTTGAACTAAGAACATTCATAAATAAAAGGGAACTAACAAGAAAAACAAAACTGTCCATATTTAAGTCAATATACAGACCGGTGCTGACATTCGGGTGTGAGTCTTCGGTTCTAACGAAAAGAGAAAAGAGCAAAGTTCAGGCAATGGAAATGAAGTACCTTAGGAGAATAATCGGAGTGACAAGAAGAGACCAGATAAGGAACACAGAAATCAGACACCAGCTGGAAATAGAAACGGTAGAAGAATTTATACAGAGAAGGAAATTAGAGTGGTGGGGACACCTACAGAGGATGAAGGAGGAAAGACAAGTGAAACAGGTGTGGCAGGCGAAAACACAAAAGAAGAAAAGTAGAGGTAGACCAATAAAAACATGGGATAGTGAAATGAAAGAAATTATTGAAAAGAAAGGGAAAACAATAGCAGAGGCGAAAAAAATGGCGAAGAACAGAAAATAATGCAAGAAATACATCATGGGACCTAGCCAGGAATTACAAGACAAAGCAAAATAAAAAAAAACCTACACCATAATTGGTAGAAGGGAGAACCATATATACAGGGTGTAACAGAAATACGTGTGTTAATTTCAAACATTTGTAGAACTCGTTAAATAAAACATTTTTTCTATATGTTTTTTTTTTTCAAAAACCAACGTTAAACTGATTTAAAATATGTTCTAGTTTATCTACTAAAGCGCGTACCCGCCTATGGTTATAGGTGTGCAGCGATAAAATCTTTTGTTGTGATTGCAACGGTGTCATAAACGTACATCATTGCCTGTTAGACAAAACACATTCAGGATATTGTGCACTGTACAATCTACGGGCTTCTGCGGTATTTCCAAAAGCTCGGCCACATACCAACACAATATCTGTTAATTCTTGATTAGAAAAATTTGGCATTTTGAAATAAACTTCACTTGACTATTATAGTGACAGTACCTGAGAACGGCTCGTTCGGTCAAAATTAGGGGGCAAAAAAATATAAAAAAACCTGCAAATTTTGAAAAAAAACATATAGCAAAAATGTTTTATATAACGAGTTCTACCAATGTTTAAAATTAACACACGTATTTCTGTTACACCCTGTATATATATATATATATATATATATATATATATATATATATATATACATTACGTTTTCGTTGCCTGCCCCACGTTGGCTGTCAAATGTTACGTTTTTGTCTTGCCTCACGTTCGGGACTACAAATGTTACGTTTTTATTGCTCCACTTTGGCTGCCAAATGTTACGTTTGTTTACTCTGCCTATTTTATTAGTGTTTAATATTTAAGCATTTACTTGTTTTGTAACTTTTTGTTCTTTCTCTTATCTCAGGTTCAATAGTAGGTTCAACGTCTAATATAAACTGAACTTAACAAACAAATCAAAAACAATAGTAAACAAAACTATTAAATAAATAATAAACTATGGCCAACATTAACAAACTAAATCCTATATACACAAGCCAACTTATGTGATAATATGACTCTTGCACTTTACGCAAACTTTCTACTTGCAGTTTTCTTCTTGTGGTTCCTTGATTAATTCGTCCTCTTGTCCCTGCGTTCTCCTTTTGATCCTTTGTTGATTCCCACAAAAGTAAACAGCTATTTTTGTGTGCGAAGTTGAGCGGCTTGAAGTCCTGATTTTTGAATATCTCCGTCACGGCTCCTATCTTGTTGAACTCCTCTCCTGGTTGACTGTCTTCTTCCAGTCCTATGTCCAATCGTTGAAACCCCGTTAATATTTTGTAATGTATTCGTATTAGTATCGCAACATCTCCACCCGCGATCCACACGCGTCTCTCCCACTCGTCAATCTCTTTGTTGATTATTTTCGACTTTCCATTATTCAATTCCCCAAGCGTCTATGCACGAAGTCACCTGTCACCCGTGGTAACCGATCAACAACCTCCATCCGTGGATTGCTTTGTATATTTGTGCATACTTGTTCATATTCACATTTACAATATTTACAATAATTTTTGTTAGCTTGTGCCCTAAAGATTATAATTCTATCTAATACCTAAATAATAATAACAATAAATCTATTCTAATTAATCTAAATAAATACTACAAATACCATCACAATATATAAGTAAATAACGTTCTCTTTGATTGTAAAATACTAAAAAAATTATGCAAAGGACTATACCAACATCAAAATAAAAAAAATGGTTCTTTTGCAAGCAATGACCCAATGACCCGGTTTTTTTGCATATGAGTGTATAATTAATTGGTTGTATGGTTGTGGTATGTTGTGTGCTTCCTCAAGCCTTTCTACTCATATTATCTATTTATGAGCAACATGGATTGTTATTACCTAATTTCACCAATCTGTGATTAATTCTTCTAGTTTTTTAGTGATTTCAGAAAACACTCCCCATAATAGGCGACTTTCTTCTATACAGGTTTTGTTAATTTTTTACTTTTATTAATACAATTGTCAATTATGTATCGCTGTTTCGAAATTTAATTGCAAAAAAGCAAAATAATGACAGTACTAAACTCCCACTCCATCTTTAGCCCAAAAATTACCAATTTTCAAAATTATTTTAAAAATATAACAAAGTAATGTACTTTTTAGTAAACTGCCACTTAAAGTAGAAGTTAAAATTCGTATGTGTGGTAAAAATTGCAAGTATTTATCTATCGGCTCGTTACAACTACACAAAGAAACGTCAAATGAAAACAAAATAACAGCCTTCTAAAACGGTTTCCTTTTTTCCATTAGCTAAATTTTCAGAAATTTCAATGATAGATAAACCAATACATCGTCGGCTTGGTGTTACAAGGTTGTATGTGACATTTTGTAAGATTTTGAGTATTTGGTATTACAAGATTATATGTGTTATAAGCTATCTTTTGCAAATGTCTAATAGATGGCAGCAATTGTCTAAACATTTTTATTTACTGTGAAACAAGGTTGTATGTTAAATTTGGTATTTACACTTTAGTGTAACATAGTTGTATGTAGACAACTCTAACCGAGTTGGATTTTGTCTTGTGAAATATGGATCAAATTTGTTAAAACTATGACAGTTATGATCTATAAACGATTATAATTGTTGCCCAGATGATCCAAACAAAGCAGAGGAAAGCTATTCGAGGGACAATTTCTTAAATTTAAGTTATCTATTATGTTTTCGTTTAATTTTAGTAGTGAATACTTAAATCAGATAGAAGACGAAATAAGTGTTATCGCGATTGAAGGAACAAGTAATGAAGAGGATGATGAAAATGTAGATATTAAGAAACAAAAAACAAGGAGGAGATAAAGAAATCCAGACAACTGGACCTGTAATAAGAGGAAGCAGCTATGCGGGCAGGGTCTCCAATATGTTTCTTCTCGAAAAAAAGTAGTTCCTGCTAAGAAACTTCAAAATATTAAAGACTGATTGCACGTAAGTCGCTGGAAATGCTTGGTAAAAATTACTAGCAAAGAAAGAGATGAAATATTTAAAGAGTATTATAAATTGAAGTCTAAGGAAAAACGAATGTTCGTTCTTTCTACAATCGAAAAATGTCTACCTGTTCGCAGAAGGAAAGGAAACACTGATGAAAATTCTAATAGGACTGCCACCTTCCACTATTATATTTATTGTGGAACTCTTGAGTATTAGCCAGAAATCAATTTATACTGCTCATAAAACAAAAAATTCTACAATCGGCACACTAGGTCCTTTAAAACAGGGAAAGCATACTAAGCAATCCCTTTACCACGAGATGTCGTTTTGGTCAAAGAACGCATAAATCTAAAGGAATCATCTTTAAGTATGATAAAAATGTATGAATTATATAATCAATACACAGCGGAAAGAGGTAAAGAACCTCTAAAAGAATCTTTTTATAGGAGCATATGTTGTATGAATTACAATTCAAATTTTCAGGCACCAAAAAAAGACAGATGCGACCTTTGCGAGGAAATCCATCTCCAGGAAAAGAAAAATAAATTAACAGAAGATAGAAAAATTATCTATGATGACTATATCAAAGAAAAAATAGCAATGAGAGAAAAACGAAACCGAGACAGAAACGGAAATACGCCAGTGCTTTGTTTTGACCTCGAAAATGTCGTAAGTTGTCCAAAAGCTGAAATTGGTTCCTTTTATTACAAATCCAAATTTTCAGTGTATAATCTGACCTCACATTTTTCTATTCTAAGCTAGTTTACTGTGGAATTTGGCCGGAATCTTTGTCAGAGCGATTTGGTAATGACATTGCCAGCAGTCTTAATGAACATACTGGAAGTTGACTGCATTAAATCTTTCAGTAAATAAAATATTATCTAATTTTCTAAACATTGCGTACTCGTATTTTCTTTCAAAGTTGCATAGTTGTATGTTACTAACGAAAATACAAAAATGATATAACAGAGTTGTATGTAATTTTTTGTTTTTTCATAGCTAAAAAATTTGGAATGTTGAAAGCTTGAAATGACGGGATTATTAATATTGAAATTTTATGAAAATATCAAAAAATAAATCAAACGAATAGGAATGGCACGGTACTCTTTGTAACGCCCCAATATTAAGAATCGACTTTCCCAAATTTATTAAATTTGCACATAGAACCTTGTAACACCAAGCCGACGACATGTCAACTGGGAAAGTTATACATTCGATTTTCTCACTTGTTAACTATATAATCTTCGCCAAATTTTCAGAGGATATATCTTCAGGCATATTGTATCCAAATGTGGCATAATATTTTCAAAATATCCATTTGATTAAATTTCAGAAATTTCAGTAACTGATAAACCGATGCTTGATAAACTGATAAACTGTTCCAATTTGCACCATAAATACATTAATGTACAGATGATATTTCCTCACGATCTTTTATTTCAATTTATTTCCGTTTGTCTATTACTTCGAGCAAACTATACATATAGATTTTTCTGTGTGTAATATACTTTTTTTTAATGTAAATCATTACTCTGATAATATTTGTGTATTATTGAATTTGTAAGTAAACAGACAATGAGCCAGCGATAAACATTTATTTATATGTCGAATGCGGGCCGGCTAGATATGAACAAGAGCCGGAGTTGGTCCATGGGCCGGAGGTTGCACGCCCCAGCCGCAGACAATTAGCATTACTACGACAATCGCACTTATCAGCCATCACGAGAAGAAGAGCAATCGTAATTAATTTGAGGGTTGTGAGTAAGCTTTCGCCCTTACAACTCCTACCCCGCGTAAAATGAGCATTGCGCAGAACGAAGTTTAGTGGTTTTCCTAGATTTAATATAAAGCATTCCGATGAGCATCAACGCAGAGACATATTTTTATTTACGGTCCACCCACGCGCCATGTGCAGGTTTGCGATTATTATTTTTGCGCTGAAGCGAGCCACCATTTCATTAGTTGATAGTTGAAATTTATATTGCAAAGCCTGGCCTCCCAAATTTCACCGGTGACATTAATATTTACGGCATATTGAATTAATATTTATACAACCAATATTTGCACACGCAAAACAAACTTTGTTTTGCAACTGAAAATGATGTGATACAGGCGATTTATAAATCATTTATTTTTTAATTAACCGTGAAGTTCCTGCCCCTCGCCCCCGTCTGTTTGCTTTTGGCTTATGTATTGACACTATCGCGTTAAATTTTACCTGACCACGGACGCACACAGCCTGTTTTGTATTGTTTAATTTAAAGTCAATACGTTTCGCAAACACAACGGCCGCTTTTGTGGAACTGACAATGAGCCGAACAGATATATCAATACGCAAATTCGTGATCGAAGATTTGCACATATATTTAATAAGCGCGCGTCGTGTTTATTTATATATAATAATCGCGCATTGTTCCCCAGTCACTGTTCTGTGTGTTTATGAATAATTGATGAAACGACATCAATTTTAATCAATGAACGAATATTTATTACTTTCAATTATTTATCCCGCCCGGACGAAACAACTCATTCGCCCGGTTTAGTAGTGGACCCCGGCCAAATTGCGTTATTCATTATTTATTAGCGGCGCATCTAAAATAATTTGGCCGGGTTAATTAAACCGACACGATCCAAATGAGGCCGCATCCTAAAGGAGCCCACGTTAAATAAAACCGGACGGGTTTTTGCCGATTCGACTTCAAACGATACTTCCTCCCCCGTGATGCGTATTCTCAGGTATTTCGCGTTTTTCCACGGCAAGGCGCTTTTTGCAAGTGGGCCGAAACAGATAAAAACGAAAGTTCCGTCCGTAGCGATAATGCCTCTGTGAAAGATGCGTTCGCAAACTTTATAAAGCACAGCTATTTGTTCGTCGAGGTTATATGAATTTCCACAGTAATTTATGGCAGCGAGGCGCGCAGGGAGACGCCGGGATATAGAAAAAAAAATGTAATTTCTTAATATTACAGGACATTTTTTAGAATATGTTGGGAACCTGATATTGTCCCGAAATTGTACTTACTTGTAATAAATTACTATAATTTCATTCTTGGTTCGGTATTAAATCCACGAAATTCAACTAAAGTAATAAAAACAAAGAATAGTTATAGAGTAAAATTATATGTGAATCAAATATTGTCTTGCACTAGAGCTCTCAAAATCACTAACCAAATAAATACCTAAAAATATAACCTAAAATATAAAACATTTTTTTATCGCTGGCAAACTCTATGCAGAAATTGTCTGATCTGTGCACTCTTGCTAGTTTAAGGCCCATTTGTATAATCGTGGCCTTGAAATTAGTTCAGTTACCTAGGATACAATTGTTAATACAATGGTATCCTTAGAAAGTTACCCACGATCAAAGATAATCGACGATCATACAATTGGGCCAATTGTATGCCAAAATGTGCCAATTTTACACAATGATTGATTTGAGATAATAACTTGTTCTAAGCATAATAGTATATTATGATACAAGTGCATAAGAGCACCTTTACAAAATATGCAAAAGTCTCAGTATTTGATGTAGCTTTGCTTACTTCAGTTTAGTATTCAGGAAAATTTAGAGATTGTTGTACAATTATTAATACATTGGTATCCTTAGAAACTGAACCACGATCCTGATCATATAACTAAGCCTTAGGCCTAGTTGTATGAACGTGGATTATCTTTGATCCTGGTTCAGTTTCTAAGGATACCATTGTATTAACAATTGTATCCTAGGTAAGTGAACCTTGGTCAAAGATGATCCACGATCGTACAGCCTCAGAGACATTCCGATTTAAATATTTTTTAATAGTTCTCTTAACAACCAAATTAGTTTCTAATTGCCCAATATGTACTTATAAAACGTACAAAATTTCGTACATATCGTCGGCTTAATGTTACAAGGTTGTATGTGCAAATTTGTAAACTTGGGAATAACGACTTTAATTATGTTTGTTATCATAGAACATGATGTATTGTGCACTGTGATTAGATTTTTTTATCACAGATTCTCATTAATCCGAATTTAACCTGCCAACAAGTTGAAAAGCCCCGATTTGAATAAATATAGCTCTGTAAAGGTATAGACCTAAAAATTGAAAAAATTTTACATGCAACCTTATAACACCAAGCCGACGATATGTTGGTTCAAATTAGTGAAAAATACTTACAATTTCGTATTTTAGGTACAATTTGGGCTAATATACCGTTAGTGACCTAACGAAACCTAACCTAACCTTATGTTATATTGTTGGGCAGGTTTTGTGAAATTTGGTTACTAGGCACATTTTTATTTCATCTTATATATTTTTTGTGTGAAGCGAGGTATTAAAACTTTCACGTATGGTGCATTAAATTTTAAATACGGTGGAAATATAGTGTGGTTATAGAAATGGTAAAATTTTGATATGTCGATCGTCGAAATATTACTTTTCCTGTCAAAATACTTTCCAAATAATTACATTTCAATCATAAATATTCCAAAAACTACACAAATATTGACATTTTGGATTTTTTGCTGAAACTATCAATCATTTTCATATTGACATTTCGATATTTTTATTCTGAAAATATCAAACATTGTGACATTTTTTGCACCATTGCATCATGCCAAAACGTCCAGACGGATTTTCATCAAGTACGGTATTTATCAATACACACGGTTATTTGTATGTAGCTAAAATGATAAAGATAAGGTCGAAATTTGCACAAATTCGTGTTTTAGGTACAAAAACGTGAAATTTGGAGATTTTCGTTATGGAAATAATAAAATTATGTCATTTAATTCATAAAGAGACAAAATAATTCAATTTTTAATATAAAAGTTTAAAATCAAAGCAATATTTGATCAAACATTATTCTCATTACTCAAATATTACGTTTTGAATCAAAACTTTTTACAAATAATTACATTTCGGTCATTAATATTTCAAAAACTACACAAATATTGAGATTTTGGATATTTTATTTCTGAAAATATCAAACATTGGGACATTTTTGCACCATCGCATCATGCAAAGACTTCCAGGCTGATTTTCACCAAATACGGTATTGATACATACTGCAACTAGTTTAAAACATACGCTGTATTACATCTGACTATCACCAATATACAGGGTAATTTTTATGAAGCTATAATGTTAAATATATGGTCGTAGATTGTACAAATTCGTATTTTAGGTACGATTTGGGCTAATATTAATATTACCATACCAGTGACCTAAGCTAACCTAATGTCAAATTAAAGGTGGGCAAATTTTTAGGGAGTATGTTATGTAGGCACATTTTTATTTTGATCAATATATTTTTTTTTATTGAACTTCGTGTTTAAATTTTCACTTATGATTCATGAAAGTTTTAAAAACTGCATTAGTATAGAGTATTTGAGATTTTGGTTATAAAATGAAGAAATTTTGATATGTGGATCGTCATCGCTCAAAGTTGGAAAAAGATAACTTCACAACTTTCGACATTTAAAGAAACTTATATAAAAATTTATTAATTTATTAAATTTTATTGTTTTGTTAATTCATTTATGTTAAAGACGTTAATTTAGCTTATAAAAATGTAAAAACAAATTAAATTTGGAGTTTTTCTTTATGGAAATGGCAAAATTTTCTTATTTAATCTGTAAATTGACAAAAAAATAAAATTTGAATATACAAGGTGTTAATGAATTGCAAAGACAAACTTCTACGGCTTGCAAAACTCAACAAAGCAAACAACTTTTGTTAATAAATGTGAGGTCAAAAGTGTTTCCTTTGGTAAATAGGGCCTCTTGTAGCACTGCATTAATGTAGCATTAATATTTGAGGCTTTGATTATGAAAATGGTAAAATTTTTATATGTGGATCGTCGAAGTGTCTATATTTCCAAATTTGGAAAGAGTAAACGTCACAACTTTGACATTTATATTAACGAAATTAATTTAGCTTGTAAATATGTTAAGTATATGATATTTAGATATTTTGCTTATGGAAATCGCAAAATTATTTCATTTAATCTATATATTCACAAAAAAAATAATTTTGAATATACAAGGTGTTAATGAATTTCAGGGATAAACTTCTAGGACTCGCAAAACTCAACAAAGCAAACCACTTTTGTTAATAAATGTGTGGTCAAAAGTGTTCCTTTAGTAAATAGAGCCTCTTTAAAAAACTGCATTAATATAGCACTAATATTTGATATTTAGGTTATGAAAATAGTAAAATTATGATATGTGGATCATCGAACTGTCTATATTTTTAAATTTGGAAACAGAAAACTTCACAACTTTGACATTTATATTAAATAAATGTCAAAATAAATTTATATTTAACAAAAAATTAATAAATTTGGAGATTTTGATTATGGGAACAACAAACGTAACTTATTTATTCTATAAATTGACAAAAAAAAATTGAATATACAAGGTGTTAATGAATTGCAGGTACAAACTTCTAGGACTCGCAAAATTCAACAAAGCGAGCAACTTTTGTTAATACGTGTATGGCCAAATGTGTTTCCTTCAGAAAATAGAGCCTCTTAAAGATTCGTTAAGAAGCACCCAAATCTAGGCAACTCATGTGTTTGTTGACAACGAATGTACAGCCGCGGACTCTGGGAATGACGTAAAACTACACTGCAGTGTAGTTCCTAATTTCAAGTACTTCTTAAAGAATCTTTGGAAGAAGGAAATAGTTTTCGACACTGTAGTGACTACAGGAAGGAGTTTTGGAGAATGTAGTCACTACACTCTCCAAAACTTCTTCCTTTTTCCAAAGATTCATCAAGAAGTACCAGGAGAAGGAAGGAGTTTTGGAGAATGTAGTCACTACGCTCTCCAAAACTCCCTCCTTCTTCCAAAGATTCTTTAGTACTTCTCTCTAGTACTTCTTAAAGAATCTTTGGAAGGAGGAAATAGTTTTGGACACTGTAGTAACTACAGGAAGGAGTTTTGGAGAATGTAGTCACTACACTCTCCAAAACTTCTTCCTTCTTCCAAAGATTCTTCAAGAAGTACCAGAAGAAGGAAGGAGTTTTGGAGAATGTAGTCACTAGTCACTACACTCTCCAAAACTCCTTCCTTCTTCCAAAGATTCTTTAGTACTTCTCTCTAGTACTTCTTAAAGAATCTTTGGAAGAAGGAAGAAGTTTTGGAGAGTGTAGTGACTACACTCTCCAAAACTACTTCCTGTAGTCACTACGATCTCCAAAACTCTTTACTTCTTCCAAATATTCTTTAAGAAGTACTTGAAATCAAGCAACCCAAGTTGCATTTGCAATTATTTTGCATAGGTCACACGGAATTCTGAAAAAAGTAAACGATCTAGACATACATGCATTCAAATAACGCCAATTTTGACACAATGCGATATTTTATTCTATTTTATAAAGAAAACTCTTTTGATGACACATTTTTTAACATAAGTTGTTTGCTTTGCTGTGTTTTGCAAGCCGTAGAAGTTTGCCCTTGCAAAATTCATTAGCACCTTGTATAACTTGTGATGTTTTTAATTTTAATTTAAAAAAATAAAATCATTGATATCTTGCGTGATATCCACAAATTGGCACTAGTTCGATTTTCATCATTTTGAAAAACGTGATTTTCTAGGTAAGTAATAATCACTCGTTATATCTGATAGGGACTAATTCCCTATTTGTGCTTTTAGACAAGCACAAATTAATGCTGTAAATAAGTATTTTGAAAAATCAATAATAAAAATGTTTCCCATGTTGCCGATTTTTTGGCGGTCACAGTAGGTACATCAATTTTTAAATTTTATAGATATAGATACTTTTTTTTGAAAACAATTTTCTGAATATAATTTTCTGCGTCATATTGATATCTAGCGATCGATTTCCAAGAAATTAGGTTATTGTTAGAAAATTGGTATTTTAATTTACACTATAACTAATATTCAAAAAAACATGCAAGGTAATCATTGTGATTGCAATAATACTTACTTTAGACGACTTAGTTTCCATCTAAAGCGTCTCAATTTGTATTGTTAGAACATTTATTAACAATAATATAAATAATAATCATTTCACACAATGTGAAATATAAATTTGTGTGGCGAATACTCATACATCGTATTATTGTCACGCAATATTATATTAAACTCTCGCGTCACTTTCCACAAGTTAGCAAAACTGAATTTCCGCAGGGAAAATTAATTTAATTACAAAGCAGATTAGACCAACTTTCAGCGAACCTCATCGAATTATTTATCTGTATGGGAACGCGCACGTTTCCCAATAATAACTCAGCGATTTGAATCGATAATTCCACCGAGTCACTCCTCGGCGCGAAGTAGCGCGGCATAAATCATATTTAACGCAATCTTACCTTAATTGTTTTAATTAATCGCCCGGTCGTATTTTATTTTCAACTGTAATTACGTTAGCACCTCGGAATATCAACAGGGGCTCGGGAATAGTATTTCGAAATTTATGATTTATCCTCTACATTAATGGATAAATAAATGGAGGTAGGTACTCATCCGGATTAATCACGTATGTAATGCGCGTATAATAGCCGGTGGTTCTTACAGCTGCCTGGCAATTAAACGTTAAAGATGGATGCACAAGTTTTTTTTTTTTTTTGTATGAATATTGCAAGTAGCGTTATGCAGATCAAGAGGGCGCCGTCCCCTAGCTAAAAGGAAAAGTTCTGATTAAACAATAAATAAATTATTACAATTATAAAATGAAATTGAATTGGATTCAACCCGCAAACTCCAGTTTCTTCTGTTATCTTATCTTATATACATACAATTTGTGCATTCCTTTACAAAAGTTTAAATTCGTTCTGTAAAAAGGCTAAACGAAAATTGTAATAAGTTTCTTATTTAATCTACAACTCATTTTAAACTTCCCCGGATGGGAGTTGAGGACGGTAGTGGAAGGGGGAGGGCGTAAAAGAAGAAGCGCTTCACACCGTGCGAGACAAAAAAAGCTTAAGTAATCACCGTTTTCTATCGGAGACAATTAACATTCTGCGTAATTGGAGAGAGGACATCATATTTCAACGCTTCTAATTTGGGGACACGCGGTAATTAACAGGTCTGGGGTTGTCAGGATGGCATGTCGAAGGTCACAGTTACAGGGGTGTTGGAGCACACCGCGGAAGCGATTTCTGTTTACTCGCAGCGAGGAAGATGTATTAATTATAAACCTAATTAGAAAAGTGGTTTTTTTAATTAGCCCGAGCTACCGGTGCACTCACCGCGTGGGACCCTGATGATGGCTCCTCGCACTGTCACGATCGCCTCACCCTTCATAGCGCACACGGATGCCTGAATCCGACCCGTCGATAAATCATAAACTAATAGGAAACATGCTTGAAAAATGGCTCTCTTTGTAATTAACCCCGACTGGAAAAAGGATGGTGTCGAGTGAAGAAAGCACCGCTGCTTAATTGCACGTGAAATTGAATTTGTTTAGGCCGGAGGGTGATTAAAATTACACATGATGGCATCGTTACTAATAAATCAGGAGTAATGTAGTTTTTGAATAATTAAATGATCAGGGACTGACAATAAATTCTTGTTTAATTAGCTTATTGTCAGGGTTGCTGCAGACATTATTCGTGTATGTGCGTTTTCAAGGAGTGGCAATGGGCTGTGTTACGTGAGTGGATGGGTTTTCAATAAGAAATTATTATTAGTGATTTAATGCCTACAAAATTTATGGAACCATTACATTCGTACTGATTTCCAAAATGTGTTTATTTCATGGCCCCCACAAATGGGGTGGGGGCCATACTCGTGCAATTTGCAAAACTCGCTTCGCTCGTTTTGGTAAATATTACACTCGTCAAACAATATCGCACTTTTCATAACTGGTTACGTAAATAACTAATTAATAGCACAAGAATTCCAATAAGCAATAGAAGTAGTAAAGTATAAGCTATTTATGACAAAAAAAATCCGCAATGCTTCACAAATTCTACTGAAAATTTCAGTTTTGTAAAGGTTTTCACAGCTGAAGCAATGAATTTGACATATTTTGAGAGTTGCGATTGAAAATTTGACAGATTTTGACGGTTTTAATTGAGAGTATGACGTATGTGAACCTGTGCACTTAAAAATCCGATAGATGTTTACATTTTAAAACTGCGATATCAAAAATTGACAAAATTTAACAGCTCAGGCAGTATCTATTGAAAAATTAGCAGATTTTCACAGCAGTAGCTTTGAATTTTATAGATTTTGAATGTCTCAATCGGGAATTGTACCCATTTATAAAGTTGTTAAAAATCATGAAATTTTGACAACTAAAATTGTAAATTTGGCAGATTTCGAGAGTTTTTAATTAAATTTGACATACAGAGTGATTTAAAAGGTGGGATCATTCTCTAAAGTACTAGATATTATACACAACAGAAAAACCGAATGTATGAACAGTAGACAACAATGATTTGACAAAGTAACACTATACAAAATGTATTGTTTAGAGACAGTTTTTTTATATAATTTTATTTTTAACCTTATTGTTAACAAATAAATTGAAACAATCATAAAAATATCATTAATAGCACAGAATTACTATAAGCAGTATATTAATGGTAATGTTTCTATGACAAAAAAATCAGCAAAACTTAACAAATTCTACTGAATAATGTTAGTTTTTGTGTAGTGTCATTGTTATTTTCAACGTGCCATCTGATAGCTTCATACATTTTTGCACTGGGACATCAAAAATAGGTAAATTTAAGCACTATCTATTAAAAAATTGACAGGTTTTCACAGCTGAAACTATGAATTTGATATATTTTGACAGTTGCAATTGAAAATTTGACGTCAAATTCTAATTTACAACCGTCGAAATCTGTCAAATTTTCAATTGCAACTGTCAAAATATGTCAAATTCATAGCTTCAGCTGTGAAAAACTAAGAATTTGACATATTTTGACAGTTGCAATTGAAAATTTGACAGATTTCGACGCTTGTAATTTAGAATTTGACGTATGTGAACCTGTGCACTTAAAAATCCGATAGATGTTTACATTTTAAAACTGCGATATCAAAAAGTGACAAAATTTAACAGCTCGGGTAGTATCTATTTAAAAATTGACAGATTTTCACAGCTGAAGCTTCGAATTTTATAGATTCTGAATGTCTCAGTCGGGAATTGTATTTAGAAAGTTGTTAAATTTTTTAAAGATTTTGACAACAAAAATTGTAAATTTGGCAGTTTTCGAGAGTTTTTAATTAAATTTGACATACAAAATGATTCAACAGGTAGGGATCATTCTGTAAAGTAATAGATATTATACACAACAGAAAAACGGAATGTATGAATAGAAGACAAATAATGATTTGACACAGTCACACTATACAAAAGTTATTGTTAAAAGACAGTTTTTTTTAATATAATTTCATTTTTAACCTTGTAGCAAATGTAGCATGGCTTAACCTTGTAACAAATAAATTAAAACAATCATAAAAAAATATTATTAATAGCACAAGAATTGCTATAAGCAGTATTTTAATGGTAATCTTTTTATGACAAAAAAAATCAGCAAAACTTAACAAATTCTACTGAAAAATGTTAGTTTTTGTGTAGTGCCATTGTTATTTTCAACGTGCGATCTGATAGCTTCTTACATTTTGGCACTGGGAAATCAAAAACAGACAAATTTGGGCAGTATCTATTAAAAAAATGACAGGTTTTCACAGCTGAAGCTATGAATTTCACATATTTTGACAGTTTCAATTGAAAATTTGACAGATTTCGACGGTTTCAATTGAGAATTTGACGTATCTGAACTGTTGCACTTGAAAATCCGATAGATATTTACATTTTAAAACTGCGATATCAAAAATTGATACAATTTAATAGCTCAGAGGGTGATTCAAAAGGCGGGGTCCAAACATTTAGGTGTACCTTTTGATAATTTTGCACAGGGACATCAAAAATAGACAGTATCTGTTACAAAATTGATAGGTTTTTACAGGTGAAGCTACGAATGTGACATATTTTGACAGTTGCAGATGAAAATTTGACAGATTTCGATGGTTTTAGTTGAGAATTTGACGTATGTAAACTGTTGCACTTTAAAATCCGGTAGATGTTTACATTTTAAAACTGCAAAATAAAAAATTGACAAAATATAACAGCCTCAGCTTGTAATTTTGGCAGATTTCGACAGTTTTTAATAAAATTTGACATGCAGGGTGATTCAAAAGGAGGGTTCCAAATATTTAGGTGTAGCTTTTTATATTTTTGCACTGGGACATCAAAATAGACAAATATTTGCAGTATCCATTAAAACATTGACAGGTTTTCACTGCTGAAGCTATGAATTTGACATATTTTGACAGTTTCAATTGAAAATTTGACAGATTTTGAATGTCTCAGTCCGAAAGATATTTATATTTTAAGACAGGGATATCAAAAATTGACAAAATTTAACAACTCAGGCAGTATCTATTGAAAAACTGACAGATTTACATATTTATAGACATATTTATAGATAGACTAGACTAAAATTGTAAATTGGGCAGATTATGACAGTTTTTAATTAAATTTGACATACAGGGTGATTCAAAATGTGAGGTGCAAACATTTAGGTGCAGCTTTTTTCATTTTTGCACTGGGACATCCAAATTTGACAAGTTTTGGCAGAATCTATTAAAAAATTGTCAGGCTTTGACAGCTGAAGCTATGAATGTGACATATTTTGACAGTTGCAATTGAAAAGTTGACACATTTCGACTGTTTTCATTGAGAACTTGTCGTATGTGAACTGTTTCAATTAAAAATCCGATAGATGTTTACATTTTGAAACAAGGATATCAAAAATTGATAAAATTTAACAGCTCAGGCAGTATCTATTGAAAGTTGACAGATTTTCACCACAGCACAAGTTTTGAATTTTATAGATTTTGACTGTATCAGTCAGGAATTGTACCCATTTAGAAAGTTGTTAAAGTTTAACACATTTTGACAACTATAATAGTAAATTTAGTAGATTTCGACAGTATTTAATTAAATTTGACTACAGGGTGATTCAAAAGGCGGGGTCCAAACATTTAGGTGTAGCTTTTTATATTTTTGCCCTGGGACATCAAAGATAGACAAATTTTGGCAGTATCTATTTAAAAACTGACAGGTTTTCACAGCTGCAGCTATGAATTTGACATATTTTGATAGTTGCAACTGAAAATTTGACATATTTCGACGGTTTTAATTGAGAATTTGACGTATGTGAATTGTTGTACTTAAAAATCCAATAGATGTTTACATTTTAAGACTGGCAGATCAAAAATTGACCAAACTTGACACCTTATGCAGTATCTATTGAAAAATTGGCAGATTTTTACAGCACAAGCTTCAAAATTTATAGCATTTGAAGATGTTACAAATTTAACAGATTTTGACAACTAGAATAATAAATTGGACAGATTATGACAGTTTTTTATATTAAATTTGACATACAGAGTGATTCAACAGGTGGGGCCCAAACATTTAGGTATAGCTTTTTATATTTTTGCCCTGGGACATCAAAGATAGACAAATTTTAGCAGTATTTATTACAAATTGACAGGTTTTCACAGCTTAAGCTACGAATTTCACATATTTTGACAGTTGCAATTGAAAATTTGACAGATGTCGACGGTTTTAATTGAGAATATGACGTATATGAACTGTTTTCAGTTAAAAATCCGATTGATGTTTACATTTTGAAACAGGGATATCAAAAATTGACAAAATTTAACAGCTCAGGCTGTATCTATTGAAAAACTGACAGATTTTCAGAGCAGAAACTTTAAATTTTATAGATTTTAAATGTCTCAGTCGGAAATTGTACCCATTTAGAAAGTTGTTCAAAATTTGACAGATTTTGACAAATATAATTGTAAATTAAGCTGATTATGATAGTTTTTAATTAAATTTGACATACAGGGTTATTCAAAACGTGGGGTCCAAACATTTTGGTGTAGCTTTTGATATGTTTGCATTGGAACATCAAAAATAGACAAATTTTTGCAGTAACCTTGAAAAAATTGACAGGTTTTCACAGCTGAAGCTACGAATGTGACATAATTTGACAGTTGCAGTTGAAAATTTGACAGATTTTAACGGTTTTAATTGAGAATATGAAGTATGGTAACTGTTGCACTTAAAAATCTGATTATGACAGTTTTTAATTAAATTTGACATACAGGGTGATTCAAAAGGTGGGGTCTAAACATTTATGTGTAGCTATTTATATGTTTGCAATAGGACATCAAATATAAACAAATTTTGGCAGTATCCATTAAAAAACTTACAGGTTTTCACAGCTGAAGCTATGAAATTCACATATTTTGACAGTTGCAATTGAAAATTTGGCAGATTTCGACGGTTTCAATCGAGAATTTGACGTATGTGAACTGTTGCACTTAAAAATCCGATAGATGTTTACATTTTAAAACTGAGATATCAAAAATTAACAAAATTTAACGGCATGCCAGAAGCTTCGAATTTTATAGATTTTGAATGTGTCAGTCGAGAATTGTATCCATTTAGAAAATTGTTAAAAATTCAACAGATTTTGACAACTATAATTGTAAATTATAGTTGTCAAAGTTTCAAGTTCACTCGAAAATGACCGTAAGAAGTCGAAACTCGAGTCGTTATTTTATTGTATATGTCTATATATCAATAAACTTTTATGGTAAAACCATAACAAGTTGTTTCTCTGTTTTTTAAAATAATCTCTGAAAATCTTACAGCAATAATTGAAATGTGTACAAAATAATTAAAAAAATTTCAGCAATCTTTAAAAAATTCATAGCAACAATAGAATATTTGATTGTAATTATTGAAATTTTGATAGTGCTCAAAGAAGTTTTGACGTGATCAATGACATTTTGACTGTAAGTAAAAATTAATTCAATATGTTGCCGATAATTTCACGGCAAACAGCTTGAAATTCGCTTGCTTGCTAGTTTGCATTAATGAATGAAAACATCAGTATTGTAATAATACTAACAATAACATTTTTCGCATAAAATTGTTGAATTGGCCGGATATTAATTCGCAGCATTGCATTCTGTTTATTAGTTATCTGGTGTAATGGGAACAATAACTATAATTCAGAGTGTGCTAACACGGATTGTTTAATTCTATGGTGGATTTATACAGCAGAGTTACAACTTTATCGACGTCACGACTGAAATATGCAATTGCAACCAGCGCTAAGTAAATATGAATAATGGGATCCTACTATCTATTGCAGTCAGCGTTAACATCGCAGACATGAACTGTGTTTTGTTGCGTCCACGATTGCACGTGCCACGGTGATTAATGCATTAATATATCAGACTTTAGTTAATTAACGTTATTATACTAACGTCTATAGATCAAACTGTTTACAGTGCCTTTGCCAATACAAACTATTTTTTCCCCGTTTTGCCACTCTAATCCGTGTGTATTGCGTGTCTTTTACCATTGTTTGCGTTATTGCCCATTATCCAATAAACGAAACAATTCCGGATGAGCGGAGCTAAGGTCGTGAACCAAATAGTGGTGCTCGCTATCGAGGAATTAAAGTGCCCATAACGCCCCGTGGGTCAATCGTGCGGCCCCCCAATTTCCCCACTCACGTATTCAAATCGTAGACAATGGGAGATATTTACTAGTTATCGATAAAGTTGCGGATTGTTTGTTACCTAATACATGTTATCTGCGATTACGTCGCTGTTCTCCACGGTGTTACGGCGGAGTGTACAATTGATCGGACATAATGTGATTTTATGTTATTGAAAATACCAGTCAGCGTGAATGAAAGGACGATAACATTTATTGCTTAATACGGGGATAAGTACGTCGTGCAGTGACTATAAACTTGGGCGCAATGTATTGTCCATTCAATCAATCAATTAATTGTTTAACGCGATTACTACAATTTAACTCGGCTTATTGTAGGCGGTATTTAAAGCAAATCGTGGTATTTACGACTAGTTTTGCGTACAAATACATATATTAATTAATTAAATATCAATTATAACTACTGATGTATGCTTATCATTAGGGCTGGGAAAGTTATGTTTTCATATAAAGGAATGTATGAAGGCACATTTCGGCATTCATTTTATAGAAGAATATTTTTACATATTTTTGCACATATATAGTTTTTTGTTGTTGTATATTTTCACAAAAATTTCGAATTTCTCTTAAAGTCTCAAACACAGAAAACATTTTAACATATATGTCTTACATATATGTTAAAGTTTGAGAAACCATGTATATATAGGTTAAGATTTTTCTTTAACATTTATTAAAATATATCTTCACCTCTGCACCGTAACGTAGAAGAGATCATGTATGTAAAATATATCTAAATATCCGTAATATTTTGAAAATTATTGTTAAAAACAAAAATATGATAAGATTTAACACTCATTTCAGGGTTTTGATTGTGTTTCTAAATCTAGACGTCCTAAAATTATCAATTCCAAAAAAATATTGAATTTGCCTTTGGCACATTTCCAGCAAATGTATCTGCTAGAAATCAGGTCATATCGATATGCAGGGTGTACATAAAGTAAGGAATATATTCATTGGCTTTGAAATGGTGAATACTGGAAAATATTTCTTGAACAGATCGATTTCTAATTTTGAAAATTCACATTTTATCATAATTAGCTAAAATTTCCCACTTATTTTGTAGTTTATTTAAATACTTTTTCTGTCATATTTTACAAACTATTGATATTACATATTCAAACATATTCAAACATATTCAACATATTCAACATATTCAAACTACATGTAATAAGGTCCTCTCTGTATCTTTGTTACTTACTCTTGAGAATGGTCGTGAGGCCAAAACGATTGTAGAGGAAATTCTGTCAATATAGTGAGACTTTAACCAAATGTTTCATTTATCATAATATTTATCGTTCATTTAAATATTTTTTGTATCATATTTTACAAACTATTGATATTACAAGATTAATATAGGTATTCAAACTGCATGTAATAAGATCTACATATATTATAATAATCGCAGATGAAGTGCGTCTTTGATATGTCGATTAATTAAAGTTGCTTGTAATAATCATGTTTTACGATTTCTGAATTAACATACGCACGTATTAAATATTATCAGCGCTTTAGAGCCTTGCCAGCTGCCGATAGATGCACTTGAACTGACAGCTCTTGCGCCACATAATTTATTAATAACCTGAGGACGTTGGTAATAAATATGCGGCCCTGAGGTCCACTCTCGAGGAGGGAAATAAAAATTATAGACTTTAAGCGCAATAAAATGAAGTACTCCGATCTAATAGTAGTGGTGGGAGGCAGTCGTGAAATATTACGTCCCTGCAGCGGCGAAAGCCGATATTATTATTGACGAAAACATTGAGAAGTCGAGGAGCATTCCCCTTTATAGTTTTCCAGTTTCTTTGTGCTCTCACTTCGTTCGCCAAATCAAATTTCGATATCGGTACGTACCGTATAGTCAGTGTCATGATTGTAATTTTATTTTATGGTTTTCCCACGCCACGTGGAAATAATTTAAGGCCGCACGAGCGAACTGAACTGTGATCGCGTCAAAGAAATAGCAGAAGATTTGTTGTTGGAGATTATTTCCTTAATCGCATTCGATGGGGGTTTTGAATAGGTGCAGCAGGATGTGCGCGAATCGCCTTTGGTGTATTAAATTATAATCTTTTGCGGTGCATTTTTGCAAGCTCCGACGTTTTACAATAACCTAATATGGCGTAATACCATTTCCACAACAAATACGTTAAACCGTGGTACCTGTCCAGTTGTGCATGACGGAAATGGTCCGTTTAATTTTCAGGCCCTGAAATCACTTTCAATGCGAATTGTATGTATGTATTCCGATCGAACATCAGGTAGCCGATGGGGCATTATGCAAGCACCTCTGGTGGCCGTTCGGTTTGCCTATTCCAGGTCGGAATTTACACCTTCTTTTTGCTTTTCACGTTATTTCCGGCGGCGTCTGCATGACACTAATGATAAATTACAGCGCACCTTTTTACTAGGTGCCACGAAATAAATTCCAGCTGCGAACACGTAAACTGTTTATAATATATCCCTTTTTTAAGGGACCCGCTGTTCTATAAATAAGTGCTGCTCCACGCTGCCAGGACTTATTATAAAGCGTTTTAAATTATAAATAGTCACCCGATGTAGCCTCATGCAGCGCCATTTACTTGTAAATATTTTAACATCCTGGCAATTATCCGGATAACGCTGCAGCAACGGCTCACATGCGCTCCAGGAAATTATCGGGATTATTTATGGAATCCCATTGAGATTTCGCTAAAACTATTATTGACAATTGTGGCATTAATTTATAGCCGGCTTATGCGGATTCCATAAGCGTGTTATATTTCAAAGGCTAAACGTCCTTCCTTGCCAAACGCGTGTATAATTATCAACACGTTCGGGAATTTAATTATTCCCGCTAATATATCACGTCGACGCTGACGACGCTATACAATTATGTCCTTTGCCTCCTCTGAGGGGCGAGCCGTGGTTGCTCGGAAGTTTTAATTAACTAGGATAAAAGTGCTTCTTACAATTCAACGGTCTTCATTACCTTTGTGAATATTAGTTCCGCCGCTAAGGCACGCTCAAGAGGTCTGCGAGTTTATTATTCGCAAACAATTAAAAACCATCAGCTTCCCTCAGAAATACCCACGCCAGAATTAAAATAACACAAAAGTTAATAATACAAAGTACGACATTATACGAGAATTAATGCAAAACCAGTGTTAATACACAATATGAAATCCCCTAATGTGTGCGAATATTTCTTTTAAATCCACCATATACAATAGGGTGGAAAATTTGATAAAAAACTAAAATTAAAAAGCCCGGGGTGATTAAAGTTGCCACTAAAAAACACGTACAAAAATTGTGAGGTAAATTTACGCAAAACGAAAACGCTGCGATTTTTTTGGTACAAATTACCCTAGTCATTTTGTAGATATTGATACGTATATCTAAAATAATTAAATCTACTGAATGCAAATTTAAAATAGTAGGCTTCCTTTTTAAAAAACGATGACGTCACAGCGTTTAATATTATGTTAAATCAAACACTTGGTTAAAGTCTCACTATATTGACAGAACTTCCTTTACAATCGTTTCGGCCTCACGGCCATTCTCAAGAGTAAGTAACAGAGATACATAAAGAAGTAATAGAGATAAATATTATCCTGTACATGTTTTTGTACGAAACACAATTTCATAGCACTGTTCAAGAAATTTTATTCCTTACGTGATTTAAAAACTACAAGTTCGTAATGTAGTGACTTTCTTGTACGAGCGTGAATTTTGTTAAACGAGGCGCAGCCGAATTCAACAAAAAACTCAAATATCAAAAAAGCTTAAATATTGGTGTACTCTTAAGTCATTCAGATTTTCTTATGTACTTAAAATAAAATGAAAACTATTGAAATTAATATTTATATCAGATTAGTTCGATTTTAACATTTACCTACTAAATATTCTACAATCAATTTTATTATTTCGTTTTTATTAATAGTACAAGACAACATCTTCAAATAAAACAAATCTCAGAAAAAAGAATCGCAAATAATAAATATACATATCTGGGATTTATAGACCTCGAAAAAGCGTTTGACATGAGCCCAATAAAGAAAGTATGGTTAATACTAAAAGAGAGAGGAATAGAAAACAAGATAGTCAAAGTAATACAGAATATATATAACAACAACAGTAATGCAATAATATACAAGGGGCAAATTTCAAGAACTTTTGAAACAAACAATGGACTAAGACAAGGAGGAGCTCTCAGCCCAACACTATTCAACCTATATTTGGATAAAATAATGAAGAGCATGAAAACAGAAATAATAAAAGCAAACGTACGATACAAAAACATGCAAATGGTTAAAATATCAGAAGGAGCATACGCCGATGATGTGGTAGTGATAGCAGAAAGTGAGAGGAACCTGCAACATAACCTGAACGTATGGAATCAACACCTTCAGAAATATAACATGAAGAAGAACTACAGCAAAACAAAAGTACTGATAATAGGAAAACGGAAAGTACACATAAATATACAGATAGGACAGGACCAGATTGAACAAGTGGAGCAATTCAAATACCTTGGAGTAGAACTTACAGAAGACGGGAAAATGGAATGAAAATTAAGCAACTGAATAAACAACACAGGATTTAACGTACTATGCGAAACACGTTCTATGCCCTAAATAATATACTTACTAACAAGAAAGAGATAAGCAGAAAGACAAAAATGAATATGTTTAGATATAAATATACTTAAAGAAAAATACCAATTATCCTTTTTCACAACGACATTTATTTCTCTAAATGTACATTTCAACCACTGTCTACTACTACTGTCTAGTACAAATGTCTACTGAAGATGACCACGTAGTGGTTGAAATGTACAAATGTCTTCTGAAGATGACCACGTAGTACATAACCAGTTAAATGTACCAAATGTACATTTAGAGAAATAAATGTCGTTTTGAAACAGGATAATTTGTATTTTTATTTAAGTATTAATATTTCACAAGCTTCAACCGATTATTTTAGATATAAAGATGTTTTGTTGTTTTCATTATTGTTATCATTTATTCTTCACCTTACTAGACTAGTTTCGGCTATCTCTCAGCAATCTTCAGAGGTGTTAATTCTACAATATACAGGGTGAGTTTTGCAATGTTAAGCATTGGTATCTCGGAAACCATAAGACATAGAAATTCGGATAAATGAGGAAAGTTTTGTCGTTTTAAGAGCTTATGCAAAATATGCTTTCGATTTTCGAAAACCGACCTCAGTTTTTCAGTTATAATACAAACTTAAAAAAATTTTAATAGCATTCTTAGTTGGCTCTGACATTTTTAAAAAGGACAATTTTTTCTCTTTATAGCGACACAAGGTTTTGCTACACTTACTTTGATAAAGAAATGCTATCTTCGAAAACTAACTTGATGCATTGGGATCTCGGAAACCATAAAACATAGAGATTCGGCCAAATGAGCAAAGAGTTGTCGTTTTAAGAGCGTACGCAAGATATGCTTTTGATTTTTGATAAAAGACTCCTGTTTTTCAATTATAATACAAACTTTTTTTTTTTTTAAATAGCATTCTTAGTTGGCTCTGACATTTTTAAAAAGGGCATTTTTTTCTCTTTATAGCGATACAAGGTTTGCTACAGTTACTTTGATAAATAAAGGCCATCTTCGAAATCTAACTTTATGACAATTATTATTTACTTTGACAAATGTACAGCATACAGAACTATTTGCATTATAGAGAGTAGCAAAAACAGAGTTTGTCATGTACATTTTTTTCCTCCTACTACGAGAATTCTATTATTTTTTGTAATCTGATTAAACTAACTTCTATTTAAATTATAGAACGAAAATTGCTGAATCTCATTTATTTTTCAAAGAAAGGATAGCAAACCCTATATCGTTATAAAGAGAAAAAAGTCAATTTTTTTCTAAATGACTACCATAAGAAAAAAAAAGTTTGTATTATAACTCAAAAACCATGTTTGTTTTTCAAAAAACAAAAGCATATATTGCATTAGCTTTTAAAATGACAACTCTTTCCTCATTTAACCGAATCCCTATGTTTTATGGTTTCCCAGATCCCAATGCTTAAAATGAAAAAAAAAGTGTTTGTGTTGTGTTTTATGTGGTGTATATGTATTATGTGTATGTGTATTTATTTTACTTACTTTTTGAGTTCAATATATATGAGATTAGGTAACATTTTATAAATGTTTTGACTTTTAACTATTTATTTATTTAGGGTAATAAAGAAAACACTTGGTAAAGTTTCACAAGTTTTATAGAATTGCCCTACAATTATTTCGGTACTGCTGCCATTCTCAAGAGAGATCTGAATACATCTCCTTGAAAACAATACAATATAATAACAACTAAGGTAAAGTTAGGTAAATAAAATAGTATAACTTAACAAGTATAAAACTTGTTAAACTCTACCAAGTGTTTTCTTTATTAACCTAATTAAAATGTGTCACAAAGAAGTAACCACTTCCTCATACAACTAAATTTATTTATTTGTCAAATTTTGAAGTGTATGTTATTACTCGATGTTTTAATTTAGACTCTGTAAGAGTTATTTTAAAATGTACATAGTGGTTTAAAATTTAGTTCTGTTTGGTCGTTTAAACATATTTTATTAGATTCTGTATTTATTAATATAACTATTTCATATGCCTCTAATAAAATTTGTTTTTGTCCTTTGTTAGTGATGTGTAATAATTTTGTGTTGGTGTTTATGTCGAAGGTGTAGTTGTTGAAGTGTAATGTCTTCCAAAATTTTATATAGTTTCGTCTCTGATATGTTGTTTAATTCTTGTTTTGATGGATCTTCATGTTTCTCTAATGTATTTTGCACCGCAATATTTGCAGCTTAGTGCATAAACTCTATTTTTGTCAAAATTTTTAGGGTCTTTTGCATTAAATATTTCTGTTTTTATTCTGTTTTTGGCTCTAAATGAAATTTTAATATTAGGTTTTTTAATGTTTGGTTGATTTCGTCGCAAATGTGTCCTTGGAAAGTGAGTGATCTGTCTTGTATATTGTTAGCGTTTTTTAGTGATTGTTTATTTTTTGATATATTGTTATTAATATTATGTAGAATAACAAAAGAATAAAAATACTTTTCATTTTGTTATTGATTGTGAGTACAAACTAAATTCAACCTCTATGTTACGCAATATTAATGTTATTTCAACATCACAAGTATAAATATTTTCATAAATTTTCCGAATGACTGCACGAAATTAACTGAAGCATGGCACAAGCACAAATGAGTTTTCGCCGGTTATAATTTTCTCCGTATATTTATTACCGCCTCGCCCTTTGCTACTTCTCACTGTACACTTAGTTTCCAGTTATTGTAGTTGTAATTAGATTAATTTAGATAGAGTGTATTGTATTGGATAGTTAGTTTAACTTATATTAACTGAAATTGGGATGCGATTACTCCCGAGTTGTGTTAAGTTGTAGGAATTGTGCGGAGGGCCGAGCGCTTCCGCTATAGTTCTACGCGAAAATATGAGTTGAATTCCATTATTATAATTTGCAACAGTTTGATATTAATTTCCACCATAGTATGATTATAACATTAATAGTAATTACCAGCATATTATAATTATAATATTAGTATATATTAGTACATATTTATGTAACCTCTATGTAGGTGGAATGTAAGTGGTCTATGACAAACTTCAGAAAATAAAAAGTGGTGCTACTGCAACAAATACTCGTTTACAAATAGTCATTAAAATTTAAAAAAATACAATGAAAATGACATTATAAAGACAAAGCGAAATTTTGTCATGTTATTACGTGATCTGCATCCATTCAATGGCTGTAATATTTCGTGTAGCAATATTTTGGATTGACATAGTAATAAATAGATAATTAAATAATTTATGATGACAATTTTTTAATGCTATAGCAATTAATAATGTGGCTTTCAATATCCATAATCAGATTTCAAAAATTTGTAAGCGGAAAGAAATAGTATGCGTTTACGTAATATGGCGCTGGAGACTATGTGCTATGTCGCTAGGTCAAGCGACGAACCCAAATTGCGCCTTTATACATACATGTATAAATATTGCGTTGTTCAAGTTACACGCTCGCTCATGGTCCAGGATTTGAGTCCTGCTGAAGGATAAGGATGTTTATTTGTTATAAAAGAAGCAAAACGAAATGCATTTTCTTACTTATCGAAATGATTGAACGAGTGTTATGGATGAAAGTTTGCAAGTTTTCTTAAGACTTCTGTTTAATTTTGCGATCTCTTAATCGCTTGCCTACTAATACCGTTCGATCAACAATAATTTAGGTAAGGGGCCATTATGACATTTAAAACGTTATAACATTAAAACGTCTTTTTCAATCAAGCACACAATCAAAACACAACTATATAACGCTAAAGATAAAACAAACTTTTTAGATAAAAATGGAATTTACGCAATAACCTGCAACGATTGTGGTGCACAATACATTGGAGAAACCAGCAGACCTTTGAAATTAAGAATAAAGGGACATTTAAGGTCCAGTTGTACGATCGTGGAAGAACCTTAACCATGGTTCAGTTACCTAGGATACATTGTTAATACAATGGTATCCTTAGAAACTGAACAACGATCAAGGATGATCCACGATCCTACAACTGGGCCTAAGAGACATAAACATTTAAAATTTTGGACGACACCTACACTTTCACTATTATACCTACAAAAATACAAAACTGATAGACGATACAGATAAAAGCTTACAACCAATTTGATTAGAGGCATTTGAAATCGATAAAACTAGCAATACAGAACAGAACATACAATGCCTTAATGACCAAACTCAATTAACATTTAAACCTCTTTATAGTTTTTTAAATAATCCATGTAACACATAAAACAACAAAAAACAATTAATAAAAAACCTTTCTACAGTATTTCTCCAAACAAAACAAAATTGTACAGACCCTATCTACATAAAAGTGTCAAGCTTGTCCGGTGTTTATAAATTTGCTATGTGGCCCTACTGCCAAAAAAATGGGGCTCTAAAGGAGCAGTTTTCTAATGCAATTTGTAATAGCTGATAAATTCGAACCTTGGGATCTTGAGCTGGCGGAAAAGTGCATTATAAAAAAAATAGTGCTTGCGTAGTATAATTTGCTGGGGAAACGCGAAAATTTATACCTGCACCTTTTGACAGGCGGTAAATTTGTGATTCAGCACACAAGTTAGGCCCAGCCACGAGGCCTCCAACTTAAGCAAACCAGCCGAATCTAGATTAACCTGACCTAGACCAACAGAAACTAAGGGACTCATTAGTCTAAATTAATTCAATTTGACCTAATCTTCGTTTAATTTAAATAACCCTAACCTAGATTAAACACGCCGCACTAATCTAACCCCCGCCCTCTTGAATCCGGTGCGTACACGCGTAACATATAAACGCACAGTTGGGGTAACAGTAGTTGATAACGTCCACAAAAGAAAGATTCGCGAGTGTAATGCCCCTGCATTACGACGAGTTTAGGGCGCGAATAATCTGATTATGTTAATTTTGTAATTCAAAATCCATTCCTCAGGACGACCATATTTACATCAGAAATGAATTTTCCGCGGGGGTCTCGGCTCCCTTTAGCAAGTCATTAACTCTCCCTAAGCTAATTTAATTCTGCCGCCGCCTATTTCCACCCACGCTCAATCTGGAAGAAAAACAGCCCCGTTTGAATGAAAAAAAAATCCAATTCCACCGCACAATGGGTGATATTGATATATTTCAGCCAATTAGCTTATCCCTGTATCCCTTTTTAATAGCCCACTTTGCCCTGTGATCGCGTATCGCGACCCGCTTAAAGTTCGTAATGAACTCCCATTTAAAGCCAGTTTTTTTCCTTCATCCCTTCAGTTAAAAACTTCCACTGTTATTTATCCCGAATTTTGTTTCCTCGCCATGCCCAAAAAAAGTTTTATTCGTATTTTATACATCCCTCGCGTATCTGCTCCAATCGGGTTTAATGCGCTAATTCGAGTCGATTGCATTTATCAGAATTATTGGGTCTAAATGAATATGAAATAGCCCTAGCCAAAGGTACCACTTCATTGTTTAATAAACGCCCTGGATGAAGACGTAGATTTCAAGAAGACAACAACCTACATGCACTGTATGTCTGTTATCCCGTTGGATAATGAAGAAGAATAACAATAACATAGAGGATTAATAAGTCTACACGCACTGCACATGCACAAAAAACTTATATTTTAACAATAACACTGGTCTACAAATAAAAAAAAATGACTGGAAAAGAGGAAGATGTTTTCCAAGTAATTTGGGTGCGTAGAATCAAATTTGCCACCAGAATTGCGCTATCAGGTCTAGTTCTTTTTATGTCGCATGGATGGCGCTACTGTAAAGTAATTTGACGGAAACCTACATTCATCCTCTATCTTCATAATAATAGTGCTTATTTATATCAAGTAGATCGTGTGTTACTAATTCAAGCTATTTCTGCTTTGTTTGTGGTAAATATATGGTCAGAAAAAAAGAATATGCAACAACAGAACCGTTAAAATATGCATATTTACATTACTTTGATTTTGCTGTCAGAAATTTAGACAAAACGTGGACACCGACATTGTTTTGCAACAGCAATTTTTATTGTGCTCTAGTTATAACTATAGCAAATTTTTGTAGTGTCACTTTAGTTTTAAACGTGCGATACGTTTATAGTATGTAATTGTTTCTGAAAAACTATGTGTTCTCAATTGACTGCATACAAAAAACATATGTATAGTGCGTATTTGTGTTCGCGTATAATTGATTACAGTTGGGCCTAAGGCGTGCAATTCCAGTTACAAGTACAGCCGAATATCGAGTTTCGCCTATAAACAGGCGTGCTGATGCAACACAACGGCACTAAACATTTTATTAGGCATAAAGCAAACCTTTAGTTCGCGGGTCAATTTCAATTCCTAGTTTTTCCTTTGTCGTGCTCCATTTTGCATCGCGATTTACGAGTGAGGCGTGCGCTATACATTTTTATATTTAATGTTTAAAGGCAGCAGTAATTTTACGACACATTCACTTCGAATTGAAGGGATTATCCAGTATACGAATTTAAAATTCAAGATTACAACCATAAGCAATAACCAAGAGACCCAAAGTTCGATATAAGTATTTGATAACTGTAGTAGGTTCCAAATTTGATAGTCTAAGTAGGTACAAAGTAAAAGTAGATTACAATCACAAACAATAACTAAGAGACCCAAAATTCGATATAAGTATTTGATAACTGTAGTAGGTTCAAAATTTGATAGTCTAAGTAGGTACAAAATAAAAGTAGATTACAATCACAAACAATAACTAAGAGACCCAAAATTCGATATAAGTATTTGATAACTGTAGTAGGTTTCAAATTTGATAGTCTAAGTAGGTACAAAATAAAAGTAGATTACAATCACAAACAATAACTAAGAGACCCAAAATTCGATATAAGTATTTGATAACTGTAGTAGGTTCCAAATTTGATAGTCTCAGAAGGTACAAAAATAATAATAACAGTAAGTTTCATGGTGGTAGGCTTAAAATTCAATTTATTTTAAACTATATGTAGTAGGTTTTACATATTTTGCCAGCCTCGAAGGACGACAAAAACACAACAAAAATAATAGTAGGTTTTATGAGTGAGAGGCCCAAAACTATTTTTTTTTGGATAAATGTTGTAGTTACATACAGGGTATGTAAAACATCTAAAAATTTAGAAAAACATCTGATTGGAAGTTATTAGACATATTGATGTGCTTGACCTGTTATAGGTTCGAGGTGTAAGTGTATACCTGTTCGAGTATACAATAAATCCGGTACACAAAATTTGGTATCTTTTTTAAATTGATCACCCTGTATATTATTTAATTTTTGGATTCTGCTTTATGTGGGCTACATTACAATCATAAACAATATCTAAGAGACCCAAAATTCGATATAAGTATTTGATAACTGTAGTAGGTTCAAAATTTGATAGTCTAAGTAGGTACAAAATAAAATTAGATTACAATCACAAACAATAACTAAGAGACCCAAAATTCGATATAAGTATTTGATAACTGTAGTAGGTTCAAAATGTGATAGGTAGTCTAAGAAAGTGCAATAATAAAAATACACGTGGTAATCTTAAATTTCAAATATTTAGAAATTTGGGACTTGCTTGTACCGTGCGATCAACAATTATTTAGATAAAAGAATGCCTTGATATGTTGGAAGTATATCTGTTACAGTCTGTTAAAATCTGGTGGCTGCAATTCATGATAGCCCTGTATTTTGTAGGGATGTATGTAAGTCCTTCAAAATTATTAGGTAGGTTCCATAATACTGACACATTGATTAATTTTCTCGCTTATGATTCCTTGAAATGTGAGTGATTTATAATATGTGGTATTTTTATCATTTTCTGTATGTGTTTTTGATGTTATTGTAGTATTATTTATATAGTTTAGTTATTTGAAATAATTGTATGTTGATTTTTTAATTATTTTCTTTATTGTGTTTATATCGAAACCATTATTTAAGGCGATTTGTTTTATTAAATTTATTTCATTTAATTTATTCTGTTCATTAAGAGGTGTTGTTAATATTCTGTGTATGCATGTGTGTATGGCAGCGTATTTGTGTGTATTGTGGTGTAAAGAGTTTGCTGGGATAATGATGTCTGTTTGTGAAGATTTTCTATAAATATTGAATTCGATTTTGTTATTTGTTATATATAAAGTTAGATCTAAGAAATTCATATTGTTATTTTGTTCTATATCTAAAGTATAATTTTTGTGTAATGTGTTTGTGTAATTATGTAAATCTGTGATTTTGTGTTTGTTATTATTTATCCATATTATTAATACATAGCGCTTCCAAATAGTTATGTATTCATTGAATGGGTTTGTGTTATTAGTAATTAGGTTTTCTAAATTGCCAAGATATTTGCTAGTATGCCTCAAAGTTGTGACCCATAGGTAGTCCATCGTTCATTTTATAATAATTGTTATTGAAAAATAATATTATTTAACATGTAATATTATTTAGGTTTCTCATATTAAGGTTTTTTTCTCTAGTATTTGAGGTAGAAACAATATACCCACTTCCTTAATTCTTGTTAGAGAAACAAAACATTCTTGTTAACAAGAATTAAGAAAGTACATTGATTCTACCCCAAATACTACATATAATAGATAGATAGATAATAGATAGATTCTTTATTTCACGTAGCCATATTCATTACATGGATGTGATAATATAAAATACAAAATATAAAATACAAAAAATATAAAATGCAAATACAAATACAAAACATAAAATACAAAATGCAAAATTAAAAATAAAGAACCGAATATACATCTAACAACATACGATATGCCGAATCTTTCATTAGCAGAAGTAAAAAGCAGAAGCAAGACGAGAAAAAAGTACATCAGTGTTGTAGAATATTAAATTCCTCCACACAGTAAAGACACCATTCTAGGAGCCAATGTTTGAGTTTTTTTAATTTTTTTTAAACGATTTCAGATTTTTTTATTCTGGAGGGATAATATTGTTTTGAAATAAATACGAAATAAATAAATAGTATGTAGATTATTTCGAAATTACGTTTGCAAGATTATTAAATAAACGTATGAATTAAGTGTTTAGATGATGATTTATATCACCAATAATTGACATAATGCGCAGCGCCCAATGTGATTTACATTTGACTATTATGTGGTGTTTTATTGGAGTTGATTGAAGCGTAAATATTAAGTGTCCAATATATCAATCGAAGTAGGTAAGATAATTAATTTATGGGGAGCGGAACAGTAATAACAATTGAGTTATTTTATTCAAGCAGATATTGTTATAACCTTTGATACACATATTTAAAATGATTTGATTAACTAATTAATGTGCAGATCTTAATATGCCAGATGTAATGGTTCAGCCTAAGGTATTATACAAATTCTTATAATTTGTAATATTTATTTGGCTCGTGATTTAGTGATTGTACTTGACGTTATCGTAAAGAACTATATATACGTAATGAACTATCCCTCGACAACCTCAGTTTACAAGAGGACCAGATTATGTATGTATGTATGTATGTATGTTTGTATGTATGTATGGAGGTATGTATGTATGTATGTATGTATGTATGTATGTATGTATGTATGTATGTATGTATGTATGTACGTATGTATGTATGTATGTATGTATGTATGTATGTATGTATGTATGTATGTACTTTACGTTATGTTTCATTTTTGAAATAATTATCGTGACAAGTTAATTGGATTCGTTTAATGGGTAACATGTCTGTTAGTAATTTTTGTTAGTAAGTAAAATACAGATATATGGATTCAGTAAGATTTATTCATTTTGAAAGATTATGTAAGCGTCAGGTAAATAAAATACAGTTTTAACATTCAAATTGGACGTCATTTATTTGATTATCTCTTATGCAAGTGACAGGTAAATAAAATTCAGTTTTATCATCAAAAATTGACGTTATTTATTTAATTTACTTCATTCAAAACTCTGCAATTATTTGCTTTATTTATATTTTCTTACCTTAAATGTTAAACTTTATTTTGTAAAATCGGTTATCGATTATAAAGGCGGTAAGGCTCATGGCCGATAGCCTAATAAAGATTTATTCTCTCTCTCTCTCTCTCTCTCAGTTATCGTTAATAATCAATATTGGAATTACAAAGTGAGATTAGCGACTTTATGTACTAAATTATCTTCAAATTTTTTCGAGAAATTCCATTAATACATGTCATCACAGCATAGAAATCCGTTAGCATTTGTGGCTACCAATGAATTTCAACGCCACCTTGAGGATTTGAAAAAATCACATAAATGAATACATGCAATAACCCATCTTCAAATTGTGCAGATAAGTTATCGCATCATATTAATAGTATTTGTGTCTACTATTAATCTCAGCCACATCATCCGTCAGAACTTCATGAGGTAATATTATTTAAATAAAACGGATTACAGTTTAGTTTTACCAGGTTCAATTCTATTTCTACACACTTTACACACTATACACTATACACTATACACATCTATACATATGTACATTCATTTATACGATTATTTCTGTTTGAAATGCTGAGATTGCTTGAATATTGTAGCAGTGAACAGTTTTATTTACGAATTTACGTTGACCCAAAATATCATCGCATTACCGTATTGACAGATTTGTATACCCCTTATCTGTACTTGCTACTAGTTAGATTTCTGTAAACAAACATGATGCATTATATCGGTATTCCATTGTTTCGAAATAGGAAAGGGAAGAAATTTAAAATGTCATGAAAATATTATCAGGACAAGGTATGAAATGTAGTTAAGCCCGACTACGCTGATATAGCGATAGAAACCTACATATCGACTTATATTAAATTCGTTGGGGGTAAAAAATGTGTTACCAGTTTTATTAATATGTATTTATTTGTGTCTACAGTAAAAGCGTCGACATTGCAGAGATTCCGAGAACCCAGTAATTGTTAACATACAAAATGTATGGAATCCAAGTGCTGCCGGGCAATTTTGCATTTCCTGGTCTGCGGCAATAAATCGCGAACGTATTAGAAACAAAAGCGGCCCACTTAGGGCGGCTCTGGCCGATATACATGCACGTCAGTGTGTATTCTTTCCGGGATTACAGTCGACCGCAGCGCAAACATGCCTTCCTGGCTCGCAGTTACATCCATAAACATTTCTGCAGAGGCTTGGAATAACAGTGTCGACCCACGGGCCGCAATCCCGCAATCCCGTATACCCGATGCGCTAATCCCGGAGCGGCCCAGCTCCGGGCGCATAACTCATCCCGTTTCCAGCGCAGAAAAACTTTCAATTCAACACAGATGCATACATATGAACAAGCGAGCTCATCACAGATGTGTACAAAGTCCGCAGATACTCCCACAAGCACATGTATGTATACAACGCGTCATTAACGTTCAAGCATAAGTGATAATGACAATCGAGACACTAAACTAAATATAACAGCCTCAAAATTGTCCAGTGAGGAAGAGTTAAAAAGAGTAAATTCACAACGATATTTTGTAAAATCCAGTGAAAATTTTCTGATTTTGCCATAATTTATTATGGCATATATCATTACATATATATATATATATATATATATATATATATATATATATATATATATATATACTCGACCCACGTATATTGTGACATCCGGCAAAAATTTTAACCTTTCTGCATCCACTGTTCAGAAAACAGATACGTGTAAAAGAAAAATATGACTTTATAAAATCGATGTAAGAATGCTCATAGGAACAAAAAATTTAGACCATACACAAAATAAAATAATTAAAATTACCATCTCTTTGACATCCGGTATACATTTTTATTTCACTCATCTTATGACATCCATAAAAAATATTGTATCTTGTGACATCCTTGCAGCGTTGCCAATTTTACAAATCATTTAGAGTGCTCCATTGCTTCACATTTTAGTTAAGAAAAATAAGTGTTGTGAATATAACATTAATGTTTATTTAACATTTAAATTCTTAAATAATAAAATAATAAAAAATACAAATAGTTCATGACATTTTACTTCTTGCTGTACTTGTTGACAATGAATATTTTTATTTGGGTCCAAGTTTTGTTATAAAATGTTGTTGAATGCTTCTTCATTAAATCGAGACACTCATGTTTCCTTGGAGCTTTTTTAGATGCCAAATGTTTTTGGAAGTATATTTGGGCAAATTTCTTTTGTTCGCTTGTCCATGGTATCAGGACACGACATTTTTTCTTCTGCAAACAAGTGTTAGAACATTAGTAAATAACATATAACGGAATAAGGACTGTAAGAACATTTTTGTGTCAGAGTAAAGGGAATGCAAAATATATGGAAATTGTAAATGTCATCCTAAAAAATACAGGTAAGTATTCCTCCTCTAGTGCATGTGAATGTAAGTAACTTTTTAACAGTTTTATTAAAATTATTTACGTGTATCTGTGATATTCTTACCTGATTCTCATCATTAAGATTTGGAGATTGTGTTTGTTCTTTTATAGTACGTAAGGTGTGCTTGTTTTCTGCCAACTAAAATGATTTTTTTTCCATCAGAAGTAAAAGTTTAGATACTTTAGCAATTTGCAATTTATCGTCAGTTTTTCTATAGTAGTTTAAGTGTGTTGCTTTCTCATGTCCAAGATGAGTCGAAAGTTGTTCCAAATCACTGTCTTCCATTGAAATTATTTGTGCAATAGTCGCAATATGTTTTCTTAGACAAGTCACCGTTATAGATTCAATATTTATGACCGCACAATCATCAGCAACTTTCTTCAATACCTTGTAAGACCACAAAAAACTATTGTTAGTGCTTGGGTTTCCAAAAAGGTAAGGATTTGAGGAGGCTACAAGTTTTCTGGACTTCAATAATATGTCGGTATATCTTTGCATATCTTTTGTAAATATTACTGGTACCGCTCTACCTTTTTTCCGCGAATTGTAATTCGTTTTATGTTTCTAATTAAAACCAGCTCTGTGGCCGTCAGTGACTGATAAATATCTTCAATTGCTGATTCATCTTCTTCTCTTAAATAATCCTCTATTTTAATTCGTTGCGCCTCACCGGATCGTTTTCTGTTCAAAAGAATGACATGGGCTAGAAGGGCTTCAGTCAGATTTCTAACATATAATGAGCTATATGGATCGTTCAGCAATTTTGTACACCACTTTTCTTCTTCTCTAACAACGAACTTATTCATTTTTATAACGTCCTCTGTTAATGGTATCATGCTGCCTTTCTTCCAACTCTTAGCAGATAAATCTTTGTTTGCATTAGTAGAAACGTGGAAGCGAAATTGGGTTTCTATCATTTGTCTTAATATTTTAATTTCTTTATTTTTAACCATATTATTTTCCTTCGCAGCAACAAACATGGCAGTATCGCAAATCTGTTTGAGAACAGTCGCCCATCTTAAAGCAAGTGAGGGGCTTCTAAATGTGTCTCTATCTGGGTCATAACCGGAGAGTTCATTAGTAGCATCAACTAATTGGTCAAAATAAGAGGGTTTCAGGTAATCAATCAGTTGACGTTCGTTAGGTTCTTTATTTTGCAATACTTTTAAAAATCTGGCCAGTTCTCGCATACGCTGGGATACCGTATTAATTAGATGTTTTTCTTTGTGGCATCTATAATACCTCTGTCCGTACAATTTAATAAGAAAATCATTCATGACACTTTTTGTGATTTCATCAGCTGCCATATGAGGAAAAACTTTTAATTTCAAATCTTCAAAATTATTTTTACTCGACATATAAAGAAGTGTTAATCCATTTGCCTGAGCATGCTTTGACTCTGTTTCTTGAGTTTTCTTGAAATATTTCTTCATGTGGCGATGAAGATAAGTTCGTGTGAAAAAGCCTTTACATCCGGAACAAGGCAAATAGTCAGATGAGGTTTTCGGACATACAGATTTAGGTCTCCTTACTGGATTAATAAATCCTTCGTTCCCAAATGAATTTATAAAGTTTCCTGAAATAAAAACCACCCACAATTTTTAATGAATACGCATGTTAATTAGATTAAATGTGTGCACAAAAATGAGTAATAAGAAGAGCAATTTCATCTCGGTATTGAGAAACACGCAACATTATAAATAAATTGATAAATTGATCGTATTATACGTGCGATCAATTTGAAATTATTCGGATATTTTTTAACTCTTGTTAAAAAATTCTACTTAAAAATCTTGACAATTTTTTTTTAATTGAAGTTGAAGTAAACACTTTTATTTCTACCACGCATTTTTTCACAATTTCTCCCTTAATTGTGTACGTACGTACGTAGTTGCATATATTTCCTATGTAAATTAGAAAGTTTGCTCTACATTAGTAGATTTAGCCGAAATTATGTATATAACATAATATATGCGGTAATAATTTAAAAGTTTTAAATTTAGTTATACGTATTTTTTCGGAATTCAATTTGTTAGAACATATCAAACTTTGTGTTGAAGTGCGATTTTTGAACTTGAAACAAGAAAGCATTGTAAAAAACAGCCCAAATAATTTCATCTAAATCCAACGCAATAAAATATGATATTTAGTTTTAAAAATGAAATGTTGGGCCTGTATTCATAATTGTGAGATGTAGATTCTGGTTTTGCAAATCTACATTCCAACTGCCAACTATATGCAACTTATATAAGCTAAATATATAAGTTAACTTCCAAATATAAATACCTCTTTTACGAATATCGTCAAACAAACATTTTCTCTGTTTCGAAGATTTTGGTAGTGACATTATTTTAATAACTTCAATTTCGGTTTCATGCTTACGAAACAAGTGTCGTGAAAAATTGGTTATATTCTTCTCACAAAAAATACAATGTTCTTTTTTGTATCTTTTAAGCGTTCCTTTTATATTTCTACTGGAACTTTTAACTACTCCGAATTGATTAAATTGAGTAAAGTTCTCTTTATTTCTTCCACTCTGTTCATGTTGTTTCTGTGAATTTGCATTTGTACCGTCTTCTTCAATTTCGTTTAATTGTGTTCGCTTATCTGGCATTGACTTACTAATATCTACTTTGGAATGAAGTGATAAAGGAAGCTCAACACTCTCATTTGAGTCACTTGATAAACCTGAAGAAATAAAACCTTTATAAAAGAATTATTCCAACACCAGATTACAAGTTTACCTAAATCACTGGCACACGAAGCAGTGGATGGAACATATTCTGTTCCAGAATCTGAAAATGGGCTGTGTTCCTGACCAAAAAAGTTCAACTCGGCATCAGCTGTAGGAAATACGTTCGTCAACCGAGTAAATGTAATCTCTTCGGACTTGTCATTGGTCTGTTCATTAGAATGCATTTCTGTTAGTGAAGGTTCTACCATTGTTATTTCTTTATCGGCCGATTCGAAAACTTCGAATCTGTTATCTCCTTCTTGGACGTTCAAAGGTATCTCTGTATATTGCAAATCTGTAGGCTTTATAGTAAAATTCGATAATACCTTTATATTCTCAGTAATACTTTTGCTACATAGAATATCTATTGATGATGTATTTTCTTTATTTCTGTTGTTTTCGCCATTCACATCCATTTGTAAATTTACTGTTTCAGTAAGTTTTACAGATTTTGGAGACAAAAGTCCTAAAAAAATAAATCAATCGAATAAAATGAACAATATTTTTCAAGAGGGTCATTCCCGGGAATTTTTAAAGATTTTTCTTACCCACTTCCCGGGAAAAAAAATCCCGGGAAATGATAGATGAAAAATACAAAAATGTTGCATTTTAATATATTATATCATGGCATGATTACTGAACAAATTTATGTTATTACTGTTATTATTCGCGCCAAATGCGCTGTTTTATGGAGCGGAAGTGCGAACTCACGAAAGACACTTTTAGATTTTAAGGGTTTATTGTAAATGATGACTGATTTATGAGCGAAATCGTCTATTCTTCGATACTGATATGAACGTTTCGACCACTCATTCCCTCTCCTTTTAATGTACACATTTCATGTCTTTCTTCCCGTAAATGCGTGAATGGAGAAAGATGCCCGCACATAATTATAGTTTTTAGAGTTAGTATACATTGGGGTGTCCGTAAGCTATAGCTATAAGGTACCCCCTCCCCATCGCCAACAAAATTACAAAAAATAAATGTGACTGTTTGAATTACAAAGAATTTAGATAAATTATTGAATGCTCTGATGACGATAGTGCCTACATCACATGAAAGTAAAAGATTTTTCTTAGCATCGTCAAATTTTTGCAGACAAAAACATCATATTTGAGCGATTCTCACTGGGCTTTTTCAACGTCTTTTTTTAAACCAATAAAATAGTATAATGTTACCTGATTTTAATGTTAATTAGTCTATTTTTATTTTTATAATTTAACCAGGTTTTTTTAAATATATCTTTATTTGATTATTTTCATCTTTATTTTATTTTTCTATTTTCAGGGATTCCCGGGAAATATATTATAAATTTTTTATTCCCGTTTCCCGGGAACAAAAAATGTCAAAATGATCCTGATATTCCTCTATGAACAATATTCAGGCATTCCTTTAATAAATCACTGTAGCAGTATTAACATAAATATAAATAAGTTGCAAATGTTTAAAATACCTATTGTACGAATATGACGAGTATAACATTTTCCACAATGTCTATTTCCCCTTAGGAAAAACAGTGAATATCCTCCTCGGGACCGAAATTATTACTTCGGCACGATTTTTAATAAAATAAGTACGCCATTTGTCAACCTCGTATCTCTTGTAAGAAGTAATGATTCGAATCTCATTTTTATCTCAAATTTAACTTTAACTTTCTCAAATTTATAGTTTTTTTTTCAAAAACAGTTTTAGAAATAATAGGTAACTCACCGAGGATTTTCTTTTTTAATACATTTACATCAATTTCTCTCAAATTTACACCTTGGGTAGTATGGCACGTTGGTTGTTTTAGCTCTAGTTCTCCTAGTCGTATAGTGTCTTTATGAGAAAGCATAGCTAAAATACGCTTTCCTCGTGATGACATGGTGATATCTGGTTGGATATTGTACCTATTAATCACAAAATAATGCTTAAAATTGGTCGATTATTTGTCACAATCGTTAGTTACAGGACAAACCGGTAACAATATAATACAACAATCACGATAATGTAAAACTGCGCGGTCGAACAAAAAAACGAGTCTGAGTTTAAGTTTTCAAATTTAAAATATGTGTTCTGTTAAAATAGAAATAAAATTGTGATTGCCAAATCTATGTTAGACCCTTACGGAAATATGTCTTAAATTGCATCGATACTTAGGCACTACGTCAGCCGGGTAATTCGCCAATTCTAGTCAAATATAACAAGAATGAGTCTCTGCTTGAGCTTTCACATTAATATTTGAATGGAATTAAAATAATTCTAACCCGACACGAAATTCAAAACGCTACTATTATTATGTTAGCGTCATCAATTTGGAGTTCCGTCATCCGGGGAAGTCCACTCCACGAGATTGCAAATGGGGACAATGCCGGGGAAGTCCCTTATTAACGGACTTTTCAAGCTGTGACCACATACCATCTGAGGGGAACAGGTTCCGACTCTATGGATTGGGATTGCACATTTTAAATTAATTGTGTACTTACCTAGAATATAAAGCACAATCGCACAAATACCACAGTTACACACTTGTACCACGTTGCCACGTTTTTGAGGTTATAACGGGCGTCAAATAAAAATTAATATACACGATCAACATCCGGATGTCACGACAGCCGCTAAAAATATGCGAATTCTTTATACAGAATATACAAAACCGGTTCTCTTGCGCGCCCCCTAATCAGTATGAAACGGAACTAAAAATATACAATCTTTTATAAAATAGTGTAATTTGACATCCTCCCGAAATGTTTACTACGCACTTCTACCTCATTTTCTAGATGATTTAACAAGTAAAACGTTGTGACATCCAATTTTGGATGCCACAATGTTTAAGGATGTCAAAGAGATAGTAAAAATTTCATGAACGGATCTCACAAAGATAGGTGGATATATATATATATATATATATATATATATATATATATATATATATATATATATAATTACATGCGTTCTAATTAAAGTTTAGTAGTTTTGAAATTTTGCAAATTTGAACGAAAATTTCGTACTATTCAATGATTTGCATCCACATTTTTCTAATAATTTCCATCTACATTTTGTAAATTAGAAATTTTGAAAAATTCGTAATGCACGATGAAAATTTACAAAAAATCGTGTTGCAAATAAAACATTCATAATTCCTAGTCACACTTAGTATTTAGAATCCTATTTTTTAATTTTCTTATGATTGATAATACAAGTTTACTATATCTAAATTGTCTTTTACAATTTATAATTAAAAAATCTATTAATTTTATGTATTAACATTAGAAATTATAGGATTTCTATTGTATTCTGTAAATTTTAATAAAATTTTCCAGTTTTACCTGTAAATGGCTGAGTTCGTAATTAAGGCTAGTTGTATGACTAAATTCACAAAGTTTTTTTGTAATTTTCAATGAAAATTTTGTGTATTCATCATAATATGTCATTATTCATACTTTATTAACTTTCCAATTGAAATTTTGCAATATGGAGTGAATTTTAAGAAAGCCCAAGACAGATTTCGTGTTATTCATTAATTTTTTTAATCTGTTTCTGTGATAAAAAAAATCTCTATATACTCACTTTCCACTTACATTCAGTAAATTAGAAAGAAAATGTTCTTATTTTCTCTCACATTTTGTGAGATTCGCGATTTAAGTTTATTTTTGCAAATTAGAGTAACAACATTGCTCAATTAAAATTAACAAAAACTTGCGTTGTAAATAAGTAAAGGTGCCAAAACCGCACTGTGAACAGTGCGTTAAACTTAGTTTACGTATTGTCGTAGAAAAATGTTTTAATCAGCATGTCACAAATCATATCGTTACCTACATTTCAAGTGACGTTTGTTGAGTTTGTCAAAATTTTGCAAATTGCAAAACAAAAATCATATTGTACAATGAAAAATTTGAAAAATTCATATCGAAGATGCTTTGTAAATACAAAAATTATAATTTATACTCAAATTTTGTCTTGTAATCTGGAATGAAAATGTTTTCCATTTTCTCTAAAACTGTGCAATTTATTATTACGAATGTTTTGAAATTTCTAGTCCACATTTAGGTTTGCCAACGCAATTAATAAATAAATAAATTGTAATTAATAGTTACACTAATTTTTGTTATTAATTACGGAAATTGCACCATTTCTGATATATTTTCTGATACTCGATATACATTCAATATTTAAATATTGAATGTATATAAAAATAATGTTTTATGTGGTGTATGTCTATTATGTGTATGTGTATTTTAATTTTATGTTATTTACTTTTTGAGTTCAATATATACAGTATGTCCACGGATTGAGTTTACAACAGGGATTTAAAAAAAAAACTTTTAAGTAAAAATGTTATAGGAATTAAAATTCCTGTTTGGTTTACCACTACCATTTCAGTCATTAAAACATTGATTTATTTATACATGTGTTAGCTAAATAAAAAATATTGAAATCTAATTCTGACACTTAAACAAAATAACATAATTTAAACAATCCCATTTTCTTCGCACAAATCAAGCCTGGTATGGCAGTCCTGAAGATCATTTTAGATTTCTTCAATAGTTATTGATGCAAATGCCTCTCGTAGGCGACTTTTTAAAATTTCTGCACATGGGGGATTGTTTGAATGATTTTATTTTACGTAATTTTAGTTTCTTTTGGCAAATAGTAAATAAATAAGTGTCAAAATATGATTTTTTTTTATTTAACACTGTTTATATGAATCAATGTTTCAATTACTGAACGTAGTCTCAGACCAAGCAGGATTTATAATTCCTATAACATTTTTACTTAGAACTAAAAATAAAATAAAGTCCCTTTTCTGAACTCAATCCGGGGACATACTGTATATTGAAAATTGTATTTCAAATTTGCAGCTTCCTATGATCATTCATAAATTTGAATACATATAAAATTCTTGATTTTATCGTAAAAATTATGTTTAAATCAGCATGTCACAGATCATATCGTTACATATTACATACTTACTATCCAAATAATGTTTTTTGAGAATCAGAAAAACAAAATTGCAAATTGCAATGAATATTCCATGTTGTCTAATGAAAATTTTGAAAAAAAATCATTTAGAACAATTCATATCGGCAATATTACGTAAATTAAATGAAAATCATAATTTTAACTATCTGTGTAATTTGGAATGAAAATTTTCTCCAAAACTTTGTTCCTAACTTATTACTAATGTATGAAATAAAGTTACGCACTTTTTAAAATTTTCAAAATTGTTTTTTATTGTTCACTGTGGCTTCTTCAGGTCATCATTTATTCACCTGAAGAAGCCACAGTGTGGCGAAACAATTGTCGTGAACAATAAAAAACAATTTTGAAAATTTTAAAAAGTGCGTAACTTTATTTCATACATTAGTAATTATGAATTTTCAACAAATAAAAGCCACATCGATCAATCTATCCTAACTTATTACTAAAGTTTAGCAATTTGCAGTGCAACTTGCAATACTGTAGTTATTATTATTTTGTTGCATTCTGTAATTGCAGTAAACATTTTTACTAGTTATATATTGCGGATATCTGAGCATTTCTGTTATACTTTGTAAATTGTAATCTAAATTTTACAACCTATGATATTATGGAATTTCCAATATAAAATTAATGTAATTTAGAAAAATTCATCGTCTAGAACAATTTATGTTCGAAATGCTTTGTAAATAACAGTTTCATAATTTTCACTCAAATTTTGATCAGTAACTGAGAATGAAAATGTAATTTATTACGAAAGGTTAGCAATTTCCAGTGCCAATAGCAATGCATGTTTGTAGTTTATATTTTGTTTTGTAATTTGCAATAAACATTTCCACTAGGTTTTCTTATTTATTGCAGATATTTTATCATTTATATTATTTTGTGTAAATTGTAATCTAAATTTTACAACTTCCTATGATCTTACGGAAATTCCAATATTAAATTCTTGTAATTTAGAAAAATTCATCGTCAAGAACAATTTATGTCCGAAATGCTTTGTAAATAACAATTTCATAATTTTCACTCAAATTTTGATCAGTAACTTAGAATGAAAAATGTAATTTATTACGAAAGGTTAGGAATTTCTACTGCCAATAGCAATGCAAGTTTGTAGTATATATTTTGTTTTGTAATTTGCAATAAACATTTCCACTATGTTTTCTTATCTATTGCAGATATTTCATCATTTCTATTATATTCTGTAAATTGTAATCTAAATTTTACAACTTCCTATGATCTTACGGAAATTCCAATATAAAATTAATGTAATTTAGAAAAATTCATCGTCTAGAACAATTTATGTCCGAAATGCTTTGTAAATAACAATTTCATAATTTTCACTGAAATTTTGATCAGTAACTGAGAATGAAAATGTAATTTATTTCGAAGGGTTAGGAATTTCCAGTGCCAATAGCAATGTAAGTTTGTAGTATATATTTTGTTTTGTAATTTGCAATAAACATTTCCACTAGGTTTTCTTATCTATTGCAGATATTTCATCATTTCTATTATATTCTGTAAATTGTAATTTAAATTTTACAACTTCCTTTGATCTTACGGAATTTCCAATATAAAATTCTTGTAATTTAGAAAAAAATCATCGTCTAGAACAATTTATGTCGGAGATGCTTTGTAAATAACAATTTCATAATTTTCACTCAAATTTTGATCTGTAACTTAAAATAAAAATGTAATTTATTACGAAAGTTTAGCAATTTACAGTGCAAATAGCAATGCAAGTTTGTAGTTTATACACTGCTCAACAAAATTAGGGGAACACCTATAAAAAAGGGTAAAAATGGTTAAATTTTTTGCCTATTTTGAGCACATGGTTTTAAAATGCCTCTTTCTGTTTAAATAAACATGACTTAAGATTAATCAGAAATCATTAATTTCGTATAGTTGTTAAATTTTTATTTTAACCCTTTTTTAAAGGTGTTCCCCTAATTTTGTTAAGCAGTGTATTTTGTTTTGTAATTTGCAATAAACATTTCCACTAGGTTTTCTTATCTATTGCGGATATTTCATCATTTCTATTATATTTTGTGCATTGTAATTGACATTTTACAACTTTCTATGATCTTTCGTAAATTCCAATATAATTTTTATTTAATAGAAAAAATTCATATATTAAGTTTTAAAGTTTTCAAGCAATTTCCAGTGAGGCTTTTATACATTCCAATGAATATTTTGAGAAGTCAAATGAAATTGTTCAAAAATTAATAGGGGATAGGCTTTATGAAATATTAAATAAATATATTCTCAAAAAAATTGTTACCCACATGTAAGGTACCATACTTGCATTTTATATCACCATTTAAATAGTATCAAGATTTGCTAAGAGGAACAAAAAAGAGACGGATGTCATTTAAAAAAATGCGCAAATACGAATGACGTTACAAATATTTTTTTTAGTCTAGAGATTGACATTTTGAAATCTAAAATTGACCCGTCTAGGTGTGTGATGTGGTTAGTCATAAAAAATAATAAGTACTACACAAATTAATGAAGTAAATTAAATATAAATTTTGTTAAAAACGTTTTCTGTTGAAATTTATAAACATTTTCGTTATAAATAGCATAATTTCATTGCAAATTATAAAATTAAATAAGAACATTCAATTTCATTAGAAATGGCAAGTTGAGTGGAAATAGTGGAAATTGTTACTATAAAAGCTGAAATAATTATACATTCAAAAAATAGTGTAACTTACAGAATTTCGATTATGAATTATAAAAGCCTCATCAGAAAACGCAAATGTATTTTTAGAACATGTTATAGGTTAGGCCCGGCCGCTAAAAATCTAATCGACATCATCGCTAGTGCATGTGAATATCTTCTTATTGCGCCGATAAATATTACATGTCTTGTAGTGCGCAGCACTTCGCAACTTCATCACCTATACATTTGTCATTTACAAGTAAATTGACTGTTTACAAACACAACAAGAGCCTCGCCTCGATTCCGCCGCAAAAATGCATTGAACCAGTAACCGAATTTATAACGACGCCGACATGAATATTAACGCGGGCGCAATTTTCCGCGGTGGAAATGGTGGGGGGGGGGGGGGGGGATTCCCGCGCGCGCGCCCCACAATGGAGCACATCCGCAGCTAGCTCCAAAATTTGTTTATACGTAGAAAAAACAATTACACCCAATTTTTAATGCGATTATGCGGAAAGTTGTATAAACATGATTGCAAAAAATCTAATTAGCGAGCTCATTTATATTGCAGGCATTCGTCCATCAAATAACCTCCTCGCATGCACGTTTCATTTGATAATCAAATAGGACGCGTGTTTGCCGTTGCGCTATTCGCTATTTAATTATAGGCCCGGATTTATTGAGCCGCATGTTAATTTTATACTTTTATAGGGGCCCAATTAATGGGGCTATTTATAACATATGGCGAGCTTGCGATCGAAGACGGCGATAATGCGTAATTAGTGATTCGTGGGGGATGCGAGCGTATTAATACGTAATATCAGAGCATGACAGCGTCTAGTATTTGTTCGTAACTGCGCGCTTCCGTTGGGAAATCGGATCTCCTGGAGCGCCTGGTGCTTGGAATAATGCAGAATTTCGAGTGTAATTTCCAGGATCATTTATCAATAGGTAGTACATCCGTACATTATCACGCCGTGGCACATCGGCAAACACTGTAGCACTGAAGGGGGTGTAGGGTCCTCACACACTCTTCGTCTCATTTACATATGTAGATTCGTATGGGCGGTAAGCCTAAGGGCTGTTTATTTTCAATTAAGATCGACAGTTGCCAGCTATAATAATCGCAAATTAATACGCGCTTTTTGCTCGTCTGCATCCCAATTATTATAAGCAGCCGCACTGGGATTTAATCCGTAATTAACGTATACCTAAAAACGTGCAGATGGAATATGGAATACATTAGGCAAGTCCTTCATGAATAAAATGAATATCAACAAGTTTCCTGCATTACGCCATCACGGATGTAGGCAAGGATCACTGCGTATGGCCGCGTCCTGCGGGACTTCCAGATGAACCTCCATAGCCCCATATGCATGAAGCCCTCTCCAGCGTCTAGACTGCGCAGTTATATATTTAAGTGGAGAGCACTTTCTGGGGAAAGTTTTTATATGGGCGAACTTGAAATCCCACTGGTAAACCGAACAATTGCACTTTTATCCCTCCTGGAATGCCCATCAGCCACAGGAGGACGGGAACCAGTGCAGGCGAACACTTCTAATGGAAGTTAGTGAAGTACGTATCTGTCTAATACGCTCGCATTATAGCCACGAGGAAATGCATTGTCTTTGAACATGCATTGGCGAAGAAGTAAATCCACCGCTTTATCACTGCGAGGAGTAAATCTTACGACAACTTCATTCTAATCTATTTGCACGAATTAAATTATGTATAGTAACAGAGATTTTCTCTTTGTACTCATTGTTCCATACACCGAGTGTTGAATGAGTTTATTTGCTCTTAGGGAAATCACAGTTATCGCATTTCTTGCTTTCCAGTACTGCCAAAAGTTGTAAAAGCTTTAAAAATACTTCAAAAATTAGACACAATGTCCAGACCAACGATATAAAACATAAATTGAATGAAGTGCTTAGTCAGTTATTACCCACCAGGGTTGGAATAAATCATGATAAAAAAACCAAAATGACTGCTAAAAGATTAAAAACTAATAGAAAATTAGGCACGATGTCCAGGCCAAGGAAATAAAATATAAATTTAAAAAAGTGCTTAGGCAGTTACCACCAGGGTTGGAATAAATCATGATTAAAAAAAACTAAAATTACTGCTAAAAGTTTAAAAACTAATAGAAAATAAGGCACGATGTCCAGACCAACGAAATATAATATAAATTAGAAAATAGTCGTCAGTTACCACCAGACTAAATAAATCATAAATAAAAAAATATTAAAATGAATGCTTTTTAATCAAAAAGCATGATTTTTTGATTTATTTAATTTTTTTCTATATATGTGTCAGTTTTTGCATAGGTAGCACTTTTGCAAGTGCTAAGTCAGTTACTACCAGGGTTGGAATAAATCATGATTAAAGAAAAAAACAATGCCACTGGTTGCTACCATTACCACCATGCCACCATTAATTATTTTTCTTTCAAATCAAAAGCACGATTTTTTGGTTTATTTGTTTTTTTCTATTTTGCAAAGGTAGATGTGATTTCAATCAATTGATTTACATAATTGTTTAAATAAAATGTTTTTTTTTAAATAAACGTTTGGTACTTGGTAACGTTAGGTACTTTATCAGATTATTGCTTGGCAAAGTTTTGTAACTGTACAAAAAAAAATAGATTTCAAGGCATTTACATATTTTTGCCTCCTCTGAACAAGAATTGATGACTATAAAAACTCTGTGCATCTGTACCATGTGATGGACCAAAAATGAAAGAACAGAAAAATATTTTATAATCAGTTTGAAAAAAAATCGTTTAAAACAAATTTTAGATTTGCAACATTTTTTGTAAACTACAATTGTAACAATTTTTTAATTATGAATCATCTCTTACGATCTTTTCTAAGCATAGACATATGACATAGGCTGCGTTATGTTTTTGTCAAGCTACATGCATGCCATAATCATCGTCAGTATTTGACGCAATGGCACATATTTAGCATTCTCTAACAAAAAAATGATGATTAAAAAAAATCTGGGCATCTGTACCATATGATGGACCAAAAATGAAAGAACAGAAAAATATTTTATAATTAGTTTGAAATAAAATCGTTTAAAACAAATTTAAGATTTGAAACATATTTTGTAAATTACAATTGTAACATTTTTTAATTATAAACCATCTCGATGTTACGATGTTTTCTAAGACATAGACATATAACAGGCTGCGTTATGTTTTTGTCAAACTACATGCATGCCATAATCATCATCAGAATTTGACGTAATGGCACATATTTTAGCATCCTCTAAAAAAAAATGATGCTTAAAAAAAAATCTGGGTGTCTGTACAATGTGACCAAAAATGAAAGAACATATATATATATATATATTTTTTTTCTTCAAACGTCACAAACGTGACTCTTTGTGTCCTTGGATATGCAAATTTAAAGTCGCAAATTTACATTGTCTACCGGCGGAGAAAATGTAAAAAATAACTATAGTTTTATTTGTGATTTTCTTTATTAGAAAAAATAACACTAAATGAACAGCTAGTTAAAGTAAAAAAATATTCGTAACTATACTTTTATTTGTGATTTTCTTTATTACAAAAATTTACACTAAGTAAAGTAAGTAAAAAAGTAAGTAAGTACGCAAATTTACATTGTCTGCCGGCGGAGAAAAAGTAAAAAAATACTCATAACTATAGTTTTATTTGTGATTTTCTTTATTAGAAAAATTTACAGTAAATGTACAGTTAGTTATAGAGGCGCTCTGAAAATTAAACCCACTACTGCCAGCAACACCTGCTACGAATTTAGTGTTATTAATATTCGATCCATTTGCTGTTTCACGATGAGTCTCAAGTTCATTCACAGTTTCAATGAAGTTGTTAGGCTCCAGAATTTTCATTGCAATATCTTTCTTATTTGTTAAAGATTCATCGATGTGCCCTTCAGCCACATTACGAGATTTTGAAGAAAAAGTAACTTGTTTCATTCAGACATAAAGCAACTTTGTGTGCTTCGTCTGTATTTGCCGGCTTCACAAGTTCGGCCGTCAAACTTACAGACTCACCACACAAAGTGTAACCTTTTCTCCTAATAAAACAATATACTATTATTTAGTTCCGTTATGAAAACACAAACCATACATCAATTTCTTATGAAATGTAAAATTTTTCATAACTGTCACGCACGAGTTGTATAATGTAGTTTTGTAAAGACAATACATAACTGCAGTTCCCACCAAGCTTCACACTTTTTGTAGGCTACAGCGTATCAATTTCTGGATTTTTCTGATAGTAAACTACCCATGGCAACATTAGCAGAGTCTTCAACATCAGACGTTAGTTCTGAATCGCAATTTGAGGACATTTGTTGGCATTATTATTAAATTTGTGAATTATTTTAGATTCCTGACAAATTTGTTCATGTCAGTGCAATCATGTTTCCGTAGAAACAATAAGTATAAGGTGATCTGATTCTGTGATATAGTAAGGAACGTTCTTATTCAAATAGTAGATTAAATAATTCTGACGGAATTAATTATATCTTTGGATTTTTCTAGTAGTAAACTACCCATGGCAACATTAGCAGAGTCTTCAACATCAGAAATTAGTTCAGAATCGCTATTTAAGGACATTTGTTGGCATTATTATTAAATTTGTGAATTATTTTAGATTCCTGACAAATTTGTTCATGTCAGTGCAATCATGTTTCCGTAGAAACAATAGATATAAGGTGATCTGATTCTGTGATATAGTAAGGAACGTTCTTATTAAAATAGTAACACGTTATGAAATATGCAATATTGTTTGACTCGTGTAATTGGCAAATATTTATTTATTCAATAGTTTTCATAACTGGTTACGGGATTTGTAGTTCTCGTGCGAATTTTAATTTGCAAATTTTTCGAAACATAAAATGATGAAATGTATCACTCGTTTGTCGTCGTGCAGTTTTGTTTTGATGGACTAAATGTTTGCTTAAAATGAAATTTCGAATATGAATTTAATTTTTTCGCCTCCTGGTATAAATCACCCCGTATCTAAAGCAAATGTAAAATAACGTATTGATTATATTATTCTTTATATTATATAATTTGATTGATTATTAACGTATTGATTGTTTTTGTTAGACCTACAGCCAAATACTTGTGATTTGTAGTTCTCGTGGCAAGTTTTTCTTTAAAAATTTTTCGAACCATAAAATGTTGAAATGTATCACGTTGAATGTTGCCACCGCAGAGTTTTATTTTGGTGGGCTAAACTTAAAATTTTGTCTAACGCACATCTTTTCACTTAAAATGAACATTGCGTTTTACAATGTAAAGGTTTGTTATTACCCTAACAACCAATTTATCTAACATTATGCTACCATAACAATCTCCTGAATATTTCCAAAAATTGGGCAATATTTAGGAGTATTGCGTATCAAAAAACTTTGGCAGTATTGTGTACGTTAATTGAAAGCCACACATTCGAATGTCAGATGCATGTATGTCATAAATCCATCTGACGTTCGAATGTGATGCTGTCTAGTAACGTACACGTTATTGCCAATGTTTTTCAATACGTAATACTCCTCAATATTGCCCACATTTGACAATATGTAGTAGTTGGGCCGATCTCATTTCTAGAGTTGATATTATTTAACTGAGGGGCTCTTTTCTCTGTCGGTTATTATTTTGGGTACCTACTTTGGCTATTTTTACAGAGATAATTTTGGTAACGTCCCAACTTTGAATTTAATAAAACTGCAAATTTTTGTTTTCTGAAATCGTCTTGATTTCAGATGAAATGGGCATTTTCAATCTAGCTGTGGTGAATTGAGTTCAGGTCTGTTCATCAGAGCCTTAACTTATTACGCTCCGGGCCGCTTATTAACGTCTAAACTGGATGAAATTTTCTGCTACCACAGAGATTTGGTTAATTGCACACCAATCAGGTCCGCTAGGGCGAAACTCATCGAGTTATGTAACGAGTAACAAGTGCACAGTTCCCGGAGTTTTTTCCCCTCCCGCAGGAAGCGATAAACGAGGCCCGGCAGGGGAGGACTGCAAAGGAGGCAAATGGAAGAAGAACAAGTGACCACTAACGATGCAACTTGCGGAGTTTTAATTCGGGGAAATCAAGCCGAATGTGTCTAGCCGAGAATTACTGGCGCTGCGGTTCTCGATTTAACCCAGAAATTTATTGCGGAAAATTAAATGTGTTCGGCCCCGGATTCAATGGCCGGCCCCCGGATAATTTATTAAATCGCGGGCGCGTATAAATAAAAATTAAACCGCCGCCGAAACCGCGACACATAAATTACGCGGACGCGGCAGGTCCCCGTTTTAAGACAGAAGATGAATGCGTTTTATATAGAAAATTGCGATCTTGCAAAATGGGGGAGTAATTTCCAATTGGCAATTTTACAAAATTTAATGAAAACCGTGATTAATGCGAAAATTCACACTCGAACTATTTCTTTGTTTTACATTAACCTCGCCTGCTTCCGCGGCATACATATACAATCCGTGCTCGTGCTGCGAGATATAAAGTATCTTGTAGGGGTAACGGTTGCGGTTTTCACACCAGATGTCTTGTACAGATTAAAAGATGACGTTCGCGATTTCGATGGGGCAATGTATGGCATGCGGGCACATGCTCCATATATTTTTATTCCTTAAGGAAATTGTTATAAATCGCCGGTCGTGGATGCGGGTCTTTTAAACCATTAAGTAAATGTTTTATTGGCGCTGTTTCGCCGCCGCTTGTCATAAACACCAGGATGCGCGAATTTATGGAAAACCGTGGAAAACGAGCGGGGCTCTCGTATTGACCCGCTCCGATGTACGATTGTGATGATAATTTCCCGGCACAAAAACTCCCGTGGGAATAATTTCAAAGGGATTCCGGGCATAGGAAGACTCGCATAAAGTGTGTTTGTTTATTCCCCCCGCAACAAAACATTTCTTCGCCGCGTAAGAAAATATTTTCCTGCAGCCCTCCTGGATTCTTTGCAGTGTCAAGTGTCGGTTAAGATCCTGGGATACCGGGCACAAACGTGAATCACTTGAAGCGGGCATCCTTAAAAACGGCATGTGAAATATCCAGTGCGCCCGGATAACCCCGGGTTCCAGCAGGAATCCCCAGGTTTCCTCCGCATACCTGTGTATAAACAACAGCTGCAGCACCGGAGATAGCGCTTTAACACTGTTAACCACTTTGAAATTTACGGGGATTGATACCTCGAAATGCACTTACGACGGTGCACCAGTGTGTGTGTCGCGCCGCTTATGAATCCCGGAAAATCAGCTCCACCGATTTTCATTACCGGCGGCGAGTGGAAAGTGAATTAGGCGAATATGAATATAAATATAATCTCCTTACCGCCAGCCAGCTCGATCCGGGGGCTTTGTTTGGCCTCCAGTAAGAATTATTTTTCGCTCGGAGAAATCAAACCGCAGGAAATGAAACGCTTTCAGCGAGAGCAGGAAATGGTTTGAAAACCCCTGCACCTAGAGACCTTTATCTTGACTTTAAAATGTTTCACTGTCTTTCATTTTTATTCAGCGTTTCCAATAATAGCTTTCATGTTGTTACCTCCAGTCTCATTCAATACACATACTCAGGATTTTTCACAACTCGTTGCTCTTTTCAGTCACTTATTGATCTATTAAACAATTTAATGAAATTAAATGTTTTTTTTTATAATTATATTTCAAAACACTGTTAAGAATAGGTAAAATGGCAAAAGAGATAGAAAAATATAACATACACATAGCGTCGGTGCAAGAAATAAGATGGGGAACAGCAGCAGAGGTACCAAAAAACACATACACATTTATATATCGTGGAGAAGAAAAACAGGGAAGCAATAGAGTAGGATTCTACATAAGAAATGAACTAGTAAATAACATAACACAAATCACACCGATATACGGAAGGATTGCGGTGCTAAGACTATAGATGGTAAAAACAAACATCACCATCATAAACATCTACGCGCCCACAGAAGTGGCACAACAATCCGCAAAAGAGCAATTCTACTATACGTTGAACAAAACCTGCGAAGAGGTACAAAAAAACACGAAATCGTCATCTTGGGTGATGCAAATGCTTAGGTAGGGAAAGAGAACTATCTAAGAGAAATAATAGCCAACGGGAAAGGGACAATTATTATTATTACTATAAGGACAATCCTGATACCAGCTGTGACACGAGAGGGCGAAATAAGAAGACGAATGAATAAGGAAATAGACGAGGAGCTTCAAGGAGAAACTATCATGAACACAATCAAATCACAAATACTACACTCAGATGCAAAAAAACCGGGCGTTGGTCGTTTCGCAAAAAACCCATTTTTTAAATTTTGTTGGTGTAGTCCTTAGAATGAAAGTTTTAGTGTTTTCCAATCAAAGAAGCCATCAGAATGTAGAAAAAAAAACAACATATGATACTTATCAGTTCATTTAATAAGCGAAAATAACATTTTCCGTTGATCTGTCATTTAAGCATATCATTAATGTATGATTTGTACAGAGAAATCGTTCATTAATAACCCCCATTAATGAACGATTTGTTTTAATAAACTATTTTAGTATAGGCCACCAAACATACTATATTCAAATGTCACTGTAAAACGTCAAACGTGATTTATAAGTTATTTGTGGCTATTATGGATCTCGAAGACGCTCTAATATTGACCCCGCCAGAAGTTTTGGAGAGTGCCAATGTTGCTTCATTGTGTTTGCTCCCGGAAAAAAGCAGGTCTTTATACGAAAAGACATACGGAGAATTTACAACATGGTGCGCAGAGAAGCAGGTAACGCGCCATTCGGAATCTGTTTTATTAGCGTATTTTGCTGATATTGCGGGAAAAGGTCTGTTGGCAAGCTTATGGCCGAAATATTCAATGCTTAAAGCGACATTAAATATAAAAGAAAACATTGATATAAGCTAATTCAATAAATTGATCATGTTCATTAAACGACAAAAAGAAGGATATCTGCCGAAAAAATCCAAAGTACTCGAAAAAGAACACATCCAACGATTCCTATCTGATTCTCCAAACAGTGTCTTCTTAATGACTAAGGTAATGAAATAATGACCAACTGAAAATATAAACATCGTATTACATTTCAGGTTGCAATGATTTTTGGAGTAGCTGGAGCATTAAGAAAAGATGAATTATTGAAATTAGAGAAAGATAATGTTCAGGATATGTCATCAAAATTTTTAGTTACAATTAAGGCGTCCAAAACACAAACAAATAGAATTTTTACAGTGGTGGACAATGAAGAAAAAACATTGTTAACATTAATTAGAAATTACATTTCATTGAGGCCAAGACACACTCCACACAATAGATTTTTTATTTTCTATAGAAATGGCGTCTGCTCCACCCAACCTGTAGGCATCAATACATTTTCCAAATTACCGTCACGAATTGCAACATTTTTAAAATTAGATCAGCCTCATCTTTATACAGGACACTGTTTCCGACGATCGTCTGCTTCAATTCTTTCCGACGCTGGTGCAGACTTCGCAGCTATTAAACGACATGGTGGCTGGAAATCCACTTCAGTTGCTGAAGGATACATAGAAAATTCAATTCAAAATAAAATAAACATCGCTGAAAAGATTCTCTCGACAAATAATTCAAAAGCACCTCATACTATTACGAGTGCTAATAATAATAATGAAACAGAAAATTCCACAACAAGTGTCGAAGACAATAACTTAAACTTAAATTTTAGTTCAGAATACCAGAAAACTGAAAATACTATGTCTATTCCTGGTTTTAATTTCAGCAATTGCACAGTTACTAATCTAACTATAAATATAGACAAACACAGTGCAACTTAAAAATTAGTAATCTTACAAATTAGTTAATAGGTTTTGAATCATTTGTATATGTATATCACAATAATTATCACAATTAATTTGATTTTTTAAACTTTTTTATTGCTAATAAGATCAACGAAAAAATATTGTAACCAACACGTAAGATTAATCGGCGATTAATAATCTCGACAATTAACGCGCTCGCTCGCTCCGCTCGCTCACGCGTTAAAATTTCTCTATAATTAATCGCTCTCATTAATCAACTTGTTGGTTAAATAACTATTAAAGGTATGCGTTCTTCACTACCTTGCTCAATTGCTCATTCGGCATTATGCATAGAGGATCAAGGTGGCTACTGGGTTTTGACTTGTTTATTTTCGATTAACTGTCATTTTCATTATTAATCTCTGTTAAGTTTATTTTGCAGATATGTATTTTCTTTCGTGTATAAGTACATTATCGTTTTCGCGTATCGTATTATTAAATAAATAATAAGTACCATATGCTGTTTCTTTCTACATCCTGGCGGTCTCTTTGATTGTAAAACACTAAAAAGTTTATTCTTAGGACTATACCAATCTCAAAATTAAAAAAAAATGGTTCTTTTGCAAACAATGGCCCAATGACCCGTTTATTTTGCATCTGAGTGTACAATGGACAGGACACATAATGCGAAGAAATCCGAAAGAGATAATTGGGATCCTCGTACCAGTGGATCCCAATATGGCCAAGAACCAGGGTAAGACCAAGGAAAAGATGGAAGGACGCCATAGAAGAAGACGCAAAAGCCATGGGAATGAGAGACTGGAAAACAACATGCAAAGACAGGAAATAGTGGAAGAAATTAACAGTACCACCTAAGACTCACAACAGATTATAAACAAAGGAAGCAGAGGAGTTATCCACCTCAATCAATGGATAGTAAACACAACAGAGTAAGCCATAATCCGCCAGGATTGGTATTATGTTATGCTGATGTATTATTTTTGAAACAACTAAAGGGGTGACTTCAGAGGGTTGTGTAACAATTTTGTTTTCTTGGTGTTATTTTCATAGATTAACATGTTTTGAATCATTTGGCATGGTCTAAAACTGTGCAACAACCACTAATAATAGAAATGAAGCATTACATTAATGTTGAATTAATTTCACAGGCTAATTAATTAATTTTAAACTTCATTTTCTCAAAACTAATTTCATGTTGCATAACCCCTTAATCCACTTGCTCCTTCAGCAAAAAAATCTCTGCCTACTCTGAGAAAAAAAAAATCCAAGAGGTGATTAATAATTAAAAAATTGTTACTATTGTAATTTAAAAAACAAATGTTGGAAATAAAAAAATTTAATAAACCATTTGATCAGACTGATATTTATTTACCATGAATTATGGTGAAATTATGATCAATGGTTAGAACATTTTCTTTCAAATTTACAGAATGTGGGTGGAAATTATGAAGAGTTTATTTATCACAGACTCACATTAAAACAAATCATTGAATAACACTGAATTTTTGTTGGAATTTGCAAAATTTTCAATCAAAATAGCGAAATATTAATTGGAAAGCATGTAATGATATGAATAAAGATATATTATTATGAAATTGCGAAATTTTCATTAAAATTTACAAAATATCGCTGTGAATTTAGCGATACGTCCTCCCCACTGAACATTTTTGAATCTGTTATATGTATTTTAGTGCCTAAATGACATTATAATTAGCAAAATTAGGTTATTGCTTAAGGTTGAATGTTAATAACTCTGTGGGTACATACATGTGTTACCGCTTACAGGCTTACAGGTTCGAAGACAATTGCTCGAAAGAAAATTGGTTAAAAGGAAATTGCTCGAAAGAAAATTGCTCGAAATCAGTTGCTCATAAAATATTTCCTCTAATGGACACATCCTGGAAAGCCTAGTTGATCGATTAACAATTTCTCTAAAACACCTATTGGATCATACTGGAAAACCCAACATTCATCACCAGTGATTACTCGATTGAGTAATTCAGCATACCGCTGCGCAATATTTCGTGATTCCATTGTTGTGATGAGGAGCAAATACACATCACTCTTCAAGCTGCTACTCCTAATTGAAACATTACAGATGCACACCACTTGCGGTTATGATAGGAAAAGACCAAGATCACACACTGCCTACTGCCTACTGCCTACTAGAAATTTCTTAATTTCCTGTGAAAAATTTGCAATTACAAATTATACTTTACATTTGAGAGTGAAATTGTATGCTATATGTAAAGAAAATGTCATAATTTCAACTGAAATTTTATATTACAATGCAAATTCTGTAGTATCCATTGAGATTTTAATTGCACATTACAAAGTTTCAGCGGAAATTTAAAAATTTCGATTCGAAAGAATATATGCGAATGTTTTCTGCTTTGTCTACAAACGATAACAAATAGCATTTCTTACTTCTCCATTTCATTACTTTATTGTTCAACTTCGTATATGTTTAAGGATTTTTTTAATATAAATTACAGCAATTATAAATTTGTTCGAAACTTTATACCACACTGTGTAACAGAACCAAAACTAGCAAAGGTGTACAATATATTATTGCAGTATATGCTCACGCACTCAAAACGTTTCATGTTTTATGCAAATTTAAAAAAAAAATGTTTTTCTTGTTCAAAATAAATGACATAAATGAATAAATTAGTAAACTTTAAACAAAGGACAATATTGTTTCACTTATAATGCATTAAAATTATGTATAAATTTTACGTGAATCAAGATTCACAATATCTAGGTTCTGAGAAATTAGTATCACATGTGTAATAAAACTATTGATGCGCACATATAATTTTGCAAATATTTGTTATAACAACTTTTCCATGCCAATGGATACATATGTCAAGTTATTCAGTTGTTTCGAAACAATTCAGAGGCTAAAAAATTTTGGTAACCATTAAAAAAAATGAGTTGGCTTGGAATTACCTTGAAAACTGTTTTGTACGTTATAAATTTTCGGTGGAAAATGCAAATTTTTGGTGGAAAATGCAAATTTTCGGTGGAAATTGCAAATTTTCGGTGGAAATTGCAAAGTTTCTGTGGATGTTGCAAAATGTCGATTCGAATGAATATTTGCGCTAATGTTCAGGATATTTTGTTTTGAAAAACATAATTTTATATACATTTTATAACGTTGCATTCGACTTTTCAATCAAGTTCATCAAAAAATATTGGTATCCATTTAAAAAAAATGAGTTGGCTTGGAATTACCTTGTACACGGTTTTGTACATAATATATTTTCGGTGGAAAATGCAAATTTTTGGTGGAAATTGCAAAGTTTCTGTGGAAGTTGCAAAATGTCCATTCGAATGAATATTTGCGCTAATGTTCAGGATATTTTGTTTTGAAAAACATAATTTTATATACATTTTATAACGTTGCATTCGACTTTCCAATCAAGTTCATCAAAAAATATTGGTATCCATTTAAAAAAATCAGTTGGCTTGGAATTACCTTGAAAACGGTTTTGTACATTATAAATTTTCGGTGGAAAATGCAAATTTTCGGTGGAAATTGCAAATTTTCGGTGGAAATTGCAAATGTTCGGTGGAAATTGCAAATTTTCGGTGGAAATTGCAACGTTTCTGTGGAAGTTGCAAAATGTCGATTCGAATGAATATTTGCGCTAATGTTCAGGATATTTTGTTTTGAAAAACATAATTTTATATACATTTTATAACGTTGCATTCGACTTTCCAATCAAATTCATCAAAAAATATTGGTATCCATTTAAAAAATTCTGTTGGCTTGGAATTACCTTGAAAACGGTTTTGTACATTATAAATTTTCGGTGGAAAATGCAAATTTTCGGTAGAAATTGCAAATTTTCGGTGGAAATTGCAAATGTTCGGTGGAAATTGCAAATTTTCGGTGGAAATTGCAAAGTTTCTGTGGAAGTTGCAAAATGTCGCTTCGAATGAATATTTGCGCTAATGTTCAGGATATTTTGTTTTGAAAAACATAATTTTATATACATTTTATAACGTTGCATTCGACTTTCCAATCAAGTTCATCAAAAAATATTGGTATTCATTTAAAAACATCAGTTGGCTTGGAATTACCTTGAAAACGGTTTTGTACATTATAAATTTTCGGTGGAAAATGCAAATTTTTGGTGGAAATTGCAAATTTTCGATGGAAATTGCAAATGTTCGGTGGAAATTGCAAATTTTCGATGGAAATTGCAAAGTTTCTGTGGAAGTTGCATAATGTCGATTCGAATGAATATTTGCGCTAATGTTCAGGATATTTTGTTTTGAAAAACATAATTTTATATACATTTTATAACGTTGCATTCGACTTTCCAATCAAGTTCATCAAAAAATATAGGTATCAATTTAAAAAAATCAGTTGGCTTGGAATTACCTTGAAAACGGTTTTGTACATTATAAATTTTCGGTGGAAAATGCAAATTTTCGGTGGAAATTGCAAATTTTCGGTGGAAATTGCAAATGTTCGGTGGAAATTGCAAATTTTCGGTGGAAATTGCAACGTTTCTGTGGAAGTTGCAAAATGTCGATTCGAATGAATATTTGCGCTAATGTTCAGGATATTATGTTTTGAAAAACATAATTTTATATACATTTTATAACGTTGCATTCGACTTTCCAATCAAGTTCATCAAAAAATATAGGTATCAATTTAAAAAAATCAGTTGGCTTGGAATTACCTTGAAAACGGTTTTGTACATTATAAATTTTCGGTGGAAAATGCAAATTTTCGGTGGAAATTGCAAATTTTCGGTGGAAATTGCAAATGTTCGGTGGAAATTGCAAATTTTCGGTGGAAATTGCAACGTTTCTGTGGAAGTTGCAAAATGTCGATTCGAATGAATATTTGCGCTAATGTTCAGGATATTTTGTTTTGAAAAACATAATTTTATATACATTTTATAACGTTGCATTCGACTTTCCAATCAAGTTCATAAAAAAATATTGTTATCCATTTAAAAAAATCAGATGGCTTGGAATTACCTTGAAAACGGTTTTGCACATTATAAATTTTCGGTGGAAAATGCAAATTTTAGGTGGAAATTGCAAATTTTCGGTGGAAATTGCAAATTTTCGGTGGAAATTGCAAATTTTCGGTGGAAATTGCAAAGTTGCTGTGGATGTTGCAAAATGTCGATTCGAATGAATATTTGCGCTAATCTTCAGGATATTTTGTTTTGAAAAACATAATTTTATATATTCATTTTATAACGTTGCATTCGACTTTTCAATCAAGTTCATAAAAAAATATTGGTATCCATTTAAAAAAATCAGTTGGCTTGGAATTACCTTGAAAACGGTTTTGCACATTATAAATTTTCGGTGGAAAATGCAAATTTTTGGTGGAAATTGTAAATTTTCGGTGGAAATTGCAAATGTTCGGTGGAAACTGCAAATTTTCGGTGGAAATTGCAAAGTTTCTGTGGAAGTTGCAGAATGTCGATTCGAATGAATATTTGCGCTAATGTTCAGGATATTTTGTTTTGAAAAACATAATTTTATATACATTTTATAACGTTGCATTCGACTTTCCAATCAAGTTCAACACATTTAAGAATTACGTTAAGAGACTGCTATTCGGACTTTCCCTGTACGATTTCAGAGATTTTTTCAATGTTGATGTTGTCTAGTTTTATGAACATATTGACTTATGTTTTGTGATGTACTTGCAGTGTCTTCGATATTATTTTATGCATTGTATTGTAATGTTGTATTACAGTAATCTTTTTAATATGTAATTCATTTTTTCATTTGACTTGTAAGTCAAACGTGTAAGTCGTGTCGTGTTGGACTTACACGTCCAACACGACTTACACTTACATTGTGTGACGACAGGCATGAAAATATATTCTATTCTTAGTTATTAAATTATTTTGAATATTTTGCAATACGCTTTACAGACTTTATCAGTTCCAATAAAAAAATAGTTGAAATTTCTTAATAAAGTGAAAATTTTGCAAGTACAAATTACATTTTGCATTTGAGAGTGAAATTGTTTGCTATATGTAAAGAAAATTTCATAATTTCAACTGAAATTTTAAAATTACAATACAAATTGTGTAGTATCCATTGAAATTTCAATTGTACATTACTAAGTTTCAGCGGAAATTGAAAAATTTCGATTCGAAAGAACATTTGCGAATGTTTGCTGCTTTGTCCACAAACGATAACAAATAGATTAATTAGTTACTAATACTATTTAATTAACTAATTGATTAATTAGTTATCGCTAGTGAATACCTATTGAAATTTCGAAATTGTAATTGTTAATTATAAATTTTCAGTGAAAATTGTCAGGATGTTTAGTACTAAAAAACATCGTAACTTTACATATATTTTACAAAGTTGCACTCAACTTCTTATTCAAGTTATTAATTTATGTTGAATATTTTGCAATACGCCTTCAAACTTTATCAGTTACAATGAAAATCTCATTAAAATCTTAATTTCCAGTGAAAATTTTGCAATTACGAATGATATTTTACATTTTATAGTGAATATGTTTGCAATATGGAATGAAATAATGAAATTGTAATTGTAAATTATAAATTTTCAGTGGAAATTGTCAGGATTTTTAGTTCTAAAAAATATCACAACTTTACATATATTTTACAAAGTTGCACTCAACTTCTCATTCAAGTTATTAATTTATGTTGAAAATTTTGCAATACGCTTTCAAACTTTATCAGTTCCAATGAAAATCTCATTAAAATTTCTTAATTTCCATTGAAAATTTTGCAATTACAAATGATATTTTACATTTTATAGTGAATTTGTTTGCAATATGGAATGAAAATTTCATAATTTCTACTGAAATATTATAAATATAATACAAATTCTGTAATATCTGATAAGATTTTAATTGTACATTAGAAATTTATAGTCGAAATTGCAAAATTTTGATTCGAAAGAATGTTTCTGAATGTTTTCAGCTTTGTCCACAAACAATAACTAATTGATTAATTGGTTATCGCTGTAACTAATTGTTTACTTAGTTATTTCTAGTGTATACTCAGTGAAATTATTAAAATATAATTGTAAATTAGAAATGTTCAGTGGACATTGCAAATTTTATGGATATTTGTATTTTGATTGTTGTTGATGGCAACGAAAGTGGGAAAATATTGTTAATATATCTGTCATATTGCAGAAAAGATTGCGAAAATACAAAATAATGACAAATGAAAAATTGATAACGTGCTAAAATATAGCATATACAGTAGTAAAATATTGAAAAAAAATTACGTTTTCAATTAAAATTTTATCAAACTTATATTAGTATAACTTGCAGAAAACACCGAGTGCTGTTCAAAATTTATAAACTAGTTATGAAAATCGTATTTGCCATAAAGCCTCGTTAAACTGGGGGTGCACATAAACTACCCCCTGCCGCCTTCTATAAATATTTGTTTTAATTCCCCGCCCCCGGTATAGATTCGCAGCTTGACGGCGGTTCGCCCGTTTTGTTTCATTAAAGGAGCAACAGATTACACACAGTCCACGGTCACGATCCAGCGGAAGTTTAATATTTTATCTACGCAAGGAACAAAACGAAAGTTTAATAAATGCGCACCCGAGCGCCGTCACAATAATAACATAAAATATCCTGAGGCCGGAGTGTCGCTTTGGAGTCTGGATGCACGCTTTTGATTAATATAGTGCCCCTCCGGAAGCCCAGATGTCCAGGGGATTTATGCCATCTCCGCGATACACCCCTCGTGTTAGAACGAGGGAAACGAAGGCGGAAAATGGGGAATGGAAACTCCTTTAGCGACACGAGGAATGGGAACGTGTGGTAATATTTCAAATGTACAAGTCTTCACCAAGCGTTTGAACAAAACTAATTGTCAATGCCCATATGTAAATTTAGTTTTTCAATTCAATTTAGTACATTCAGTAGCATTTTAGGACTATGCATAACAAATACGCGTTGAGATAAAAATATAATGGCATAAAAATAACAACAAATTAATATATACTAATGTTGTATTTGTTGTACCTACTTCCTTAATGTTATGTAATAACATAAATTGAATCATATTAAGGAAGTACTACAAATATAACAACATTATAATAACGTTCACCTTTATATGAGGTTCAACCATAACATAATTTAATATATCTTCATACCCATGTTAAAAAAAATCACTTTCGAATGTGATTAAGCCATTGCAAGAGTACATCTGCTCGGACATCCGTTTAACGGCAGATTTTCAGCTGAATGCGGGGAAAACTGAGGGCGCATAAGTTCTGCGGGTTCCGCTCTTTACGGAATTGAAAGGGATATATCTTATCTGATAGTGAAAATAAAAGGCACCCTGCAAGCTCATGTTTTTTAAACAGAGATTAAGATGATAAATGTAGTTATAAAATCGCCGAGCGGTAGTATATCACTGTGGATGTCTGCAATTTTCGGCGGGCTTTATTGGGACGGGCTGCGTTTAAAATTTCGACGTGATCCCGTCACGCTCCTTCCTGGTGTAATTAAAGAAACCGCAGTCATCTGCGGCCGTCAAATTTCATTAGCGAATGTTTGCCTTTTCGTGACGAGGGTGGAGTGTAATGGAATTTTTATTTATATATGTGAGCGAATTTCAGTCAAATTGGTAAGTTTGTTAATTTCCAACATGGTTTAAAAATGGTAGCTTAGATTTTAAAATGCTATCTTGTGATTTAATGAAATATATTTATAGCATCATTGGTGCCTGCACAAAGTCACGATTTTTTTTTACAAACTTGTGGAAAAAGATTGGAAGAAGACAAACTGGTGGACACAAGAAGTCAATAAGGAAATAAAAGAAAAAAAGAGAATTGGAAAGGATACCTACAAACAAAAAATAAATAGAAGATTATGAAAAATACAAAGAAAAGAGAAACAAAATGAATTCAATAACAAAAGAAGCAAAACAAAAGTTATGAACGAAATTTGGTGAAAAACTGAATGAGAATTTTGGGCCGAACCAAAAACTATTCTACGGAACACTAAAGCAACTAAAACAAAAAAAGAACACAACATGATGAACATAAAAGATAAAAATGGAACAATTATCATAATGAAGACAAGATAATGGAAAGATGGAGATACTATGTCAAAGAATGAACCGAACAGGACGAAGAAGATAATGTAACACAAGAATGGGGGGGAAAGTCGCAAGAAATGAAATAAAATTGAACAAATTAAAAATGAAGAAGTACAAGGAGCAATAAAAATATCAAAAAACGGGAAAGCACCAGGAACAGACGATATAACCCCGGAGATGATGAAACACATGGGAGGAGAGGGAATAATACAAATAACGAAACTAACAAATGGCATAATAAGCAGCGGGGAAACACGAAAAGAATGGAATACATAAGAAGGGCAATATAAGAATATGCGAAAATTACAGAGGAATCACACTAACAAGTATACCAAGTAATAGGATGCGAGACAAACTAGAAACAACAAAAGAGGACAGCCAGTGCGGATTCAGAAGAGGGAGAAGTACGCAAGACAAAATCTTCATACCCAACTAATTTGATTTGATGATTTTATTATATAATTTAACTGGTTGTTACCTTTTTGAAGAGTACATGCAGTGTATTAGTTTCAAACTTAAATTGATGTTACTTTTAAACTTTAAATTTAACGATTATTGATTAAAAAAGTTATCTACGTAAATGAAAACAAAGCAAATTTTTATTAATGCACGTCACGAATATTTCTCAAACTTGAATAATAATGAAGTCTACAGCGAAATTATAACGTACAATTTGAAACGGTCATTTATTACGAATTATTTTATATAATTTAACTTCTGGTCACTTTTTGAAGACTGAACCAAGTCAATATGTTTTCTTGTATTTAAAATTGATATTACTTTTAAACTCATCTTCACAAACATTGATGCATCACTTAGGCCCGTATTTATAGTCCGTACTTGAAGATAAGTTCGACTAAAGTCGTATATTTGGTTGCGCATTTTCTAAAAACGTTTATGCATAAAACGCATCCAAATATTCGCCAATGTGCGACATGAGTCGAGCTCATGCTCAAGTACGGACTATAAATATGGGCCTTAATGCCTACGACTATTTCTCAAGTTATATTTGTTTAAGTAATATAAGTACATTTAAAATAAAAAAATAAACTTAAATAAGAAACCATAATTAAAAGTTATTCAATTTACAAATATTTATAGTAATGTTTTAAACACGTTACGTTCAACAATTTTCGTACAAATTTCAATTTTTTTATACTACTACTTATATTATACTATCATTGATTATAATACCCTTAAAGGTATTATAATCAATGATAGTATGAACCTGCTATTTTTTTGCACACTTGCAGCGTTTTGGTATATTGAATTCAAATTCTGCTCAGGACATACATCTACGTATTTTTGTATTTATAAAGCATGTTGCTTTAAATTGAGCTTCAACATTTGTAGGAATTATCGTGTACGATTTACGATTTTATACTGATTTTTCATACATTTATTGAGCTATACTGTTCACAATTTAAAGTTTTTAAATTAATTAACATTGTTTCCGTGAAAATTTACTCAAAGCATTACATATAAGATTTCTAAGAAGTTTGGTGGAAAACACAATAACAGTTTCATACAAAACAGACAAGAGACGTCAAAATTTGTATGTACCAGTGTACCTGACCAAAACATATTTATGTTTTATACAAAACAAAGGGAAAATAATATAATAATAATAATAATAATAATATATCAGCAGAAGTTATAATGTTTTCATTGCATATTACAAACATATTCACTAAAATTGCAAAATATCATTCGTAATTGCAAAATTTTCAGCGGAAATTAAGAAATTTTAATGAAATTTTCATTGGAACTGATCAACTTTGAAAGAGTATTGCAAAATATTCAATACAAATTAATAACTTGATTGAAAAGTTGAATGCAATGTTGTAAAATATATATAAAATTATGTTTTTGAGAACAAAAGTTCCTGAAAATGGTCGCAAATATTCGAAAATATATAATTTACAATAGAAAATGTATAATATACTAATAAACACTTTTCAGTTTTCAATCAAGTTCATAATTTATACTGAAAATTTTACAATTTTCATCGCATTACTATCAAAATTTAGCAATTTCTTCTGAAATTTTGTAATTTACATTTAAATCTTCGTAATTCGAATGCATATTTTATCATTTTCAATTGCAAGTGCGCAATTTCCCGTACGAATTATAAAAATTTCGCTATAAATCCTCAAGCCTCTTTTATAAGGTTTTATCCACAAAGCATAGTTTATTACAGTTTTGTAATAATAATAATGTATTGCATGTTAACGGAAAAGAAAAATTATTTGTTCATATGTCAGTTTAAATAATTCAATAATTATCATATTGCATAACGCATTTAAATCTGTATTGGTAATTCCTTGGCACATAATCCTCCGCTGAGGAGAATGAATGTTTCATTGGTAATCAAAAGTATAATACTACTAGTACTAATTTTCATTGATTTTGCAAAATTTAATCAGTAGAGTACACCATTTTTTTATTACAAATTACAAAATCGGTAACAACTTAATCAATTTTATTATGAAATGCACCATTTTAATACAATAATAAACAAGTTTTATGAAAAAAATATAAGTTTTATTGGAATTGTGCAAGTTTCATTGTAAAAAATCATTGGCTATTACATAATTTGTACCATAATTTATCAAATTTCAGGAGGAATTATAAATATTCATTGCATATTGCTAAAATGTTCACTATAAAATGCAAAATATCTTTGGTAATTGCAACATTTTGAGTGGAACTCACGAAATTTCAATGGATACTATGAAATTCTCATTGGAACTCACGAAATTTCAATGGATACTATGAAATTCTCATTGGCAAATTAAAATTTGCAAAATAAAAAAAAAATACTGTAATTATAAAATTTCAGTAATTAAGAAATTTTCATTGCATATTACTAAAATTTTCACCATAAAATGCACAATACAATCGTAATTGCAAAAGTTTAAGTGGAAAATACAAAATTTCAATGGATATTATGATATTCTCACTGGAACTTATAAAGATTGAAAGTATATTTCAAAATTTAAAAAAAATGGTACTGTAATTATAAAATTTAGGAGTAATCATGAAATTTCCATGGCACTTCCCAAAATATTCACTATGAAATGCAAAATTTCATTGATAATGCTAAATTTTCTCTGAAAATTCTCTGCAAAGCATATTTCAACGTATTAAAAATTTGTACTGTAACTATAAAATACCAGTAATAATTATGAAATTTCCATTGCACTTCTTAAATTTTTCACTATAAAATGAAAAATTTCATTTATAAGTGCTAAATTTTCACTGAATATTACAAATTTCTCTGGAATCTATGAAATTTTTATTGGAACTTAGAAAGATTGAAAGTATATTGCAAAATTTAAAAAAATGACTGCAATTATAAAATTTGAGTAGTCATTATGAAATTTTTAATGCATATTGCTAAAATGTACACTATAATATGTAAAATATCTTTCGTAAATCGCAAAATTTTAATTGGAAATTACGAAATTTCAATGGATATTTTGAAAATCTTACCGGAACTTTAAGATATTGAAAGCATATTGCAAAATATTAAAAAATGTACTGTAATTACAAAATTCCAGTAGTAATTATGAAATTTTCATTGTATATTGCTAAAATGTTCACTATAAAATGCAAAATATAATTCGTAATTGCAAAATTTAAATTGAAAATTACGAAATTTAAATGGATATTATGAAAATCTTAATGGAACTTAGGGAGATTGAAAGCATTTTGCAAAATATTAAAAATTTGTACTGTAATTATAAAATTCTAGTAGTAATTATGAAATTTTTATTGTATATTGCTAAAATGTTCACTCTAATATGCAAAATATCATTCGTAATTGCAAAATTTTAATTGAAAATTTCGAAATTTCAATGGATATTATCAAAATCTTACTGGAACTTAGGGATATGAAATTTTCAATGTATATTGCTAAAATGTTCACTATTATAGTGAACATTTTAATTGAAAATTTCGAAATTTCAATAGATATTATGAAAATCTTACTGGAACTTACAGGGTTTGAAAGCATATTGCAAAACATTAAAAAATTGTATTGTAATTATAAAATGCCAGTAATAATTATGAAATATCTATTGCACTTGTTAAAATTTTCACTTTAAAATGCAAAATTTCATGGAAATAGATTTGGCGGATACTTGTTTAAACTCCATTATTATGACTGGGTAAATAACGCACGTTTTGAGTTAAAAAAAATATTGTATTGTCTGCGACATGTTTCGACACACAGTGTTTTCATCGGGCACATGAATAATGATCATTATTCATCTGTATTTAATAATGACATTATTCATCTGCCCGATGAAGACGCTGTGTGTCGAAACATGTCGCAGACAATACAATATATTTTTTTAACTAATAACGTGCGTTATTTACCGAGTCATAGCCAAATTTCATTCATAATTGCCAAATTTTCTCTGGATATAATACAAGTTTATATGGATACTATAAACAAATTATTGGAACTTACAAGCATCGGAAGCATATTGCAAAATATTAAAAATTTGTACTGTATTTATAAAATTCCAGTAGTAATTATGAAATTTCCATTGCACATTTCTAAAATTTTCACTATAAAATGCAAAATTTCATTCCAAATTGCTATATTTTCATTGGATATTACCAAATTTCAATAGATACTATCAAATATTCATTAGAACTGGCAAAGTGTGTGAGGAATTGCAAAATATTCAATATATATATTATTGACTTGATTGGAACGTATGAATACAACGATGAAAACGATTTTCATAACTAGTTTATGAATTTCGTATAGCGCACAATATTTTCTGCAAGAAGTTATACTTATAAGTTTGATAAAATAATAATTGAGAAAGTAATTAATTTTTTTCTATAATTTATTACTGTATTTTCATTTTCTGTATCTTTTCGATTTCTTAATTTTGATTTTTCGCAGTCTTTTCTACAATATGGCAGATATATTAACAGTATTTTCCCATGTTCGATGTCTATCCACAGCAAAATATCTACCATCACATCTTTAATTAGATTCCATCGTCAATTTTCAATATCTATTTTGTATACTAGGGCAAGGTTTTACGATTTTAATCAGACTTCACCGCAATGCAGCCTAACTCGAGTTTGAATTCGTGCATGTAGATTGTGGGGATGATAGATAATAAGTAAGCACACTTACAGGGTTAATATTAAATAGGGTGTGGTAAAAATCCAGGGTGGATAACCCTGAATTTCTCAGAAAATTGGCAATAATGAAAATTTCCTGAAACACGTCAATTTTTATTTTGACCGGGACATGTTTTGACGTACTGTTGATATGTGTGTCAGTTTCCTGCCCACCCCTCCAATAAGCACCTTTCAAATTGGATGACTCACCTTGTTATATCTCATTTGAAAGGTCTTTTTGTCAGTAATACAACTGAGTTGTGAGTTTTTTTAGTTTTATTTTTTATAAAAAACTCCTGAAACACGTCAATTTTTATTTTGACCAGGACATGTTTTGACGTACTATTGACATGTGTGTCAGTTTCCTCCCCTCCCCTTTGATAAGCACCTGTCAAATGGGATGACCCACCTTGTTATATCTCATTTGAAAGGTCTTTTTGTCAGTAATACAGCTGAGTTCTGAGTTTTTTTAAGTTTGCCCTAACATTTTGAGAAATCTGAGGTACATACTATTTTAATAATCACCCAGTATGTGTGCCTACTGTATAGTGACGATATAATTTATATGTTTTTATTGTTTTTTTCTTAATCGACATAATTTGTGTAGTTGTTTTTGATATAGCGTTCCTCAGTATAACATAGTTTAAAACACACTGCTGCAGAGCCTCTATGTCAGCATGCTTTAAATTGCCGAAGAAGGCAATGTCTTCAAACCCTCAGCCGTAAGTAGTTACGACCATTTAATATGTAGAAACTAATTGATTTTAACAAGCGAGAAACAATTTTCTGTAAAATTAACTTTGGCTCCGAACTAAAAAGTTGGGAAACGCCGGGTACTTCTGTATGCAATGCAGCCGGTTCTTATGAGAAACTAATTACTACTTCTGCAAATGAACACCGTTAATTGCGCCCTCCCTGACTGCTACGTTTAACGATACACTTCTTAACGCGTGAGCCTCATGACGAACAATTAGACAATTAGCGTTAATAATAAATATTCATTAACTTTTATATGAGAAACGGAACTATCCATTATGCCGGGGTTGCCTGGTGGAATAATTAAAACTCCCATTGTGAACTCCTTGCGTAATGTAATTAAAGGCGCTCCGGCATTAAATAATAAATTGAGGGGTCACGAAAGAAACAGTTTGCCCCGGCAGAGCCGGTTTTGGATGCTTTTATTTGCGATGCAGATTCGTTTGATGCACAAAGGATCCGATGTGGAGATTTTGAGTGGTGTTTGATGGAATAATTAATGCGCCAGCCGAGATTAGATAACAGCGGTGTGGTTAAAACAAGGATGCAGGGGTGGATAATTGAATGTTATGCTGTACAAAAATTATGCTGCAACAAACAAAAACTACAAACAGGAGTTTCTGTATTCTTTGTATTCCCATCGCATGTTAACAAACGTAAAACTTTATGTCATCCCACTCGCTCTTATGGTTTTTCTTTTGTATCTGAAGTAATATTCATGATGCACTTGATGAAAATCATAAAATTCAGTAGTATTTAATGAATACTTCTTCAAAATATTTTTTGTAAGTGCTGCTGTTTCAAGTTACAATAAAGATATAAATATCTGGCATAATTAGCTGTGGCCTCTAACCGGTGATCAGCGTGTTATTAAATCATAACTGCGATGCCCGCCGCGGCGTTGCAGCGGCATTAAGGTGGCCGTCTTTAAATCGTTAATTGCACTCCTTATCGCCGAAGGAGCCGTTAAACAAGCTGTAATAACAGCCCCGTAAACAGTAAACCACTGTTTTAATGAGCGCGGCCGTTACGGATTTAAACGCGGGGCGAGGGCGCCCCCTTTACTGGCATTTAATCCCCCACGTTATAGGAGATCGCCGGCGTCGCCTTGACTTATTTCCTTTGCAGTTGACGGCGACGCCGGCGGTTGGGGTGGACGGGGGTGCAAACAGCCCCATGTGCCAACTCGGTCGCCGGCCGCCCCCCGTGGCGACGTTATTGACGCACTGGCGGCGGCGACGTGCACCCCCTGCAGATGGCGTGTGCAGGCATAAAAATAATATATGAGATAATTAGGCCCAATTAATAGTATTGCAGGGTAAAACATAAAACATATGGAGGTTTTAGCAATATTCATAAATAATTTACTTTGCCAAATTAGCAGTTACATTAAATATAAAAAAGTAATTGGCCATTTATTTATTTATTTATTTATTCCTTTGCCTATCTACCTTTCGGTGTAAGGCATATATTATTAACTTTTATAATATTCTCTTCTTTTCCTCCTATCTTTTGTTAATTCCTTTATTTCTTCCCATGTGTTCCCCTTTCATGTTGCCTCTTCTTTTATTGCGCTGTTCCACTCTTTTCTCGGTTCCTCTTTGTTGTTTTCCTGTTGCTCTTCTCTCTTATATTTTCTTAGTGTTTCATTCTTCTGTCATTCGTCTCATGTGTCCATACCACCTCATTTGGCCTTCCGTTATTTTTTCCTGTATTGGTTTTATTTAAAAGTTTTTCCTGTTCCTGTGTTATACAATTTAGAAGTTATATCTTTCAACTCATTAACGCTGTCTACAGTTCTTACTTAACGTACCTCCGTTGCTTCAGAACCGCTCAATATCTCAAGAACTCAGTTATTAAATGAAAGCGAAATCTAGTAAAATGTTCTCGGTAAATATTTAAAAACACCGCTTTCCATTCGTCGACTGGCGGCGACAAAACGTGAACTTAAAGCATAAATAAGTAAATAAATACAGCGCTCTATATGCGCTGCGTTATCCGCAAGTTATGCGCGGCTCAATTTAGTGCGCGTCTCAAGCCCGGCACGTGCACTCACTTTTTCATGAAGACGGACAGTCAACAGACGTCCGTGTATTAAATTGAATGTAATGATAATGCCGGGGCGAAAGCGTGTAGTTTTTTTCCTCTGCGACATTAAAATGTAAAGGACGTCAGGACAGCGCTCCGCAGGAAGCTACTTGTTCAATATTTAATAACCGAGCGCAACCGGGAAAGAGGAAAAACATTGTGATTGTAATAAATGATATCGTTGTTGCAACGTACTGAAAGCTCTCGCATTGTAAGTAGCAGTTGTTCACAACTATGTATTGATATAAGTAATAAATTGTATGCCAGAATCATTTAACAAAAATTTAATAAAGAAGCAAGTTAAGAATATCAGCACAAGCCAAAAAAATTAATGACATGAAAGGCATAAAAGTAGTTTCCAGTGGAAAATACAATACAACCACCAAATATCCTTATTTGGTGTTTGTATCAAGTTGTAGGTTGTATCATGTGGAATCGTCTTCCCATCATGTGGAATCATGTTCCCATCATGTGGAATCATCTTCCCATCATGTGGAAGAAGTACATGATTACATGATGGGAATTGAAGATATTAAAGAAATGAATTAAAACACTACATAACGTATGTCGTCACAAACATGGAAGTTGATAGAGGAAAGAAAAACATGAAAATCAAAACTCCCAAAAATAAAAATAGTTACTAATACACTTTTACAAGTGAAAAAGATTGCAAAAAAATATAGTAGAATTCAGTAAAAAGAGGTACTAAAAACAGAATGTATAAATGCAAGAAGAAATGAAAACACTATATGATATAACTAGGATGATAGCAGGAAGGAGATAGTGATAGATTGCAGCAAGGGAGATTCTCCGTAGATGGCAATAATACTTCTTTATTATTGTTATTGAATTATTGAGTGTCCTATCTAATGGCTGTGCTTGTGTTGTAATATAACTCAGCAGGAATAAACAGACAAGGTACTAAGTATTACCATATCTGTTTATTCCTGCTGAGCTACTATTATTATTATATATAGCAACACAAATATTATTAATATTTGGAGTAGAAACAATGTACAGTAATGCTCACATAAATCTAGTACACAAAATTTGATACAGCTATTGTAATCTAATTTCTTGTACTAGATTTATGTGGCATGGCTGTACATCCTTAATTCTCTTAAATTAATATTCATATTATTATAATAAAACAATTATTATTATTATTGTTACTGTTATCATTATTATTTAATGCTTGAGTCATACAATAATTGCAAAATAAATAGTTATTTATTGAACGTATTTATTTTTTCTTCTTAAAATTTGGCAGTATGATATAGAAAAATGCCGGCTTTAATTTGGTATAGTGAAAATTTTGCCAGCTGTCCTAGGAAGCTGACAAATCGAAAAAATATGGCGTTAATTTGGTGTAGTCAGAATTTTGACAGCTGTCATAGGAATCTGTCAAATCGAAACGAAAAATAGGAAGCTCGTGCATATCTCTGCAATTATAGTTCCAGGAATATTGAAATTAAGTAGTATTCTGCTGAAAAAATCGAGCTTTAGTTAGTCAAAATTTTGACAGCTATCATTGGAAGCTGTTAAATCGAAAAAACAATACTAACAACCTGAATATCTCAGCAATTATCTGCTCCGGAAATATTTAAATTTGTCAGTATTGTGCAGAAAAACGTGAATTCCTCTGACATTCTAGCTCCGGGAAAATTGAAATTTGGCAATATGGTAGGTAAAAATTATGGATTTTATTTGGTGTTGTCAAAATATTGTGACAGCTGTCAATAGAATGCTGTCAAATCGAAAAAAAAACTGAAAAAAACGTGAATATCTCCGTCATTACACAAAATAAGAGGTAAGGCATAAATATCTCTGCCATTCTAGCTTCGGGAATACTGAAATATGGTAGTATGGTGCAGAAAATTTCTGGCTTTACTTTGGTGTAGTCAGAATTTTAACAGCTGTCATAGGAACCTGTCAAATCGAAAACAAAAACAGGAAACCCATGCATATCTCTGCAATTATAGTAATTATTATTCTGCATCAAATTCGAGCTTTAATTTGGTGCAGTCAAAATTTTGGCAGCTGTCATTGGAAGGTATTAAATCGAGAAAAACAACACTAACAACGTGAATATGTCTGCTATTACAGCTCCGGAAATATTTAAATTTGTCAGTAGGGTGCAGAAAAACGTGAATACCTCTGACATTATAGCTCCGGGAAAATTGAAATTTGGCAATATGGTGGATAAAAATTATGGATTTTATTTGTTGTTGTAAAAATATTGACAGCTGTCATAGGATGCTGTCAAATCGAAAAAATAACTGGAAAAATCGTGAATATCTCCGTCATTATACAAAATAAGTGGTAAAGCGTAAATATCTCTGCCATTCTAGCTTCGAGAATACTGAAATATGATAGTATGGTGCAGAAAATGTCTGGCTTTATTTTGGTGTAGTCAGAATTTTTACAGCTGTCATAGGAACCTGTCAAATTGAAAATAAAAACAGGAAACGCGTGCATATCTCTGCAATTATAGTTCCAGGAATATTGAAATTTAGTAGTATTCTGCAGAATAATTCGAGCTTTAATTTGGTGCAGTCAAAATTTTGGCAGCCGTCATTGGAAGGTGTTAAATTGAAAATAAACAACACTAACAACTTGAATATCTCTGCTATTATAGCTCCGGAAATATTTAAACTTGTCAGTATTGTGCAGAAAAACGTGAATACCTCTGACATTATAGCTCCGGGAAAATTCAAATTTAGCAATATGGTGGATAAAAATTATGGCTTTTATTTGGTTTTGTCAAAATATTGACAGCTGTCAAAGGAAGCTGTCAAATTGAAAAAAGAACTGAAAAAAACGTGAATATGTCCGTCATTATACAGAATGAGTCCTAAAGCGTAAATATCTCTGCCATTCTAGCCTCGGGAATACTGAAATTTGGTAGTATGGTGCAGAAATTTCTGGCTTTACTCTGGTGTAGTCATAGTTTTGACAGATTTCATAGCAAGCTGTTAAATCGACATAATAACAGGCTCTGCCATTATAGCTGCTGGAATATTAAAATTTGTCAGTGGTGCAGATAAATTCAGGATTAAATTTGATGTAGTCAAACTTTTGATAGCTGTCATAGGAAGCAGTGAAATAAAAAAAAATGGCTTCAATTTGGTGTAGTCAGAATTTTGACAGCTGTCATAGGAAGTTGTTAAATGAAAAACATACAGCAAAAGCGTAATAATCTCTGCCATTCTAGGCACGGGAATACTGAAATTTTGTAGTATGGTGCAGAAAAATTCTGACTTTACTTTGGTGTAGTCATAGTTTTGACAGATTACATAGCAAGCTGTTAAATCGACATAATAACAGGCTCTGCTATTATAGCTGCTTAAATATTAAAATTTGTCAGTGGTGCAGAAAAATTCAGGGTTCAATTTGGCGTAGTCAAACTTTTGATAACTGTCATAGGAAGCTGTGATATCGAAAATATATGGCTTCAATTTGGTGTAGTCAGAATTTTGACAGCTGGCATAGGAAGTTGTTAAATGAAAAACACACAGCAAAAGCGTAAATATCTCTGCCATTCAAGCCTTGGGAATACTGAAATATAGTAGTATGGTACAGAAATTCCCTGGCTTTATTTTGGCGTAGTCATAATTTTGACAGATGTCATAGCAACCTGTCAAATCGGAATAATAATAGGCTATGCCATTGTAGCTGCTGGAATATTAAAATTTGTCAGTGGTCCAGAAAAATTCAGGGTTCAATTTGGCGTAGTCAAACTTTTGATAACTGTCATAGGAAGCAGTGAAATCGAAAATACATGGCTTCAATTTGGTGCAGTCAGAATTTTGACAGCTGTCATAGGAAGTTATTCAATGAAAAGCAGGCAGCAAAAACGTAAATATCTCTGCCAATATAGTTGCGGAAATATTGACATTTGGCAATATGGTGCACAAAAGTTCTAGCTTTAATTTGATGTAGTCAAAATTTTGACACCTGTCATAAGATACTGTTGAATTGAAAAAATAACTAGAAAAAAACGTGAATATCTACGTCATTATACAAAATAAGTGGCAAAGCGTAAATATCTCCATTCTAGCCTCGGGAATACTGAAATTGGTAGTACGGTGCAGAACAATTGTAGCTTTACTTTGGTGTAGTCATAATTTTGACAGATGTTATAGCAAGCTGTAAAATCGAAATAATAACAGGCTCTGCCATTATAGCCGCTGGAATATTAAAATTTGGCAGTGGTGCAGAAAATTTCAGGGTTCAATTTGGCGTAGTCAAACTTTCGATAACTGTCATAGGAAGCTGTGAAATCGAAAATATAGGCTTCAATTTGGTATAGTCAGAATTTTCACAACTGTCATAGCAAATTGTTATAACAAAAACATAAATATCTCTGCCATTGTAGCTGTGGGATTATTGAATTTTGGCAGTATGGTGCAGAAAACTTCTAGCTTTAATTTAGTGGAGTCAAAATTTTGCCACCTGTCATAGGAAGCTATTAAATTGAAAAAATAACTGGAAAACCTTGAATATCTCTGTGATTATACAAAATAACAGTTTAAACGTGAATATATCTACCATTACAGCACCGGGAATACTGAAATTTGGCAGTATGATGCAGACATATTCCGGCTGTAATTTGGTGTAGTCAGAATTTTGACAGCTGGCAAAGGAAGCCCACAGCCCATAACTTGTCGTTTCAACAAATATGTTTCAAGACCTCTGAAGTTATTTCTACTAGTACTACAAAACATGACCGCTCATAAAATACTAGTATCTTATGGGTCTCATAATATAACAGAAATCAGGCTGATAATGCATTCATAATGGATCAAATTGATAGTCGTATGAATTCTCAAGGTTAGGTTATTTTCCTAGAAATTTAGTTAAATTCCTTCTGAATAAAAAATATATGTTATCCAAATATTATTAGTAATATTAGTAATATAATACTAATACCTACTAAATCGTATTTATAATACTATAATAGTAATATAATACTAAATAGTATAAGTAAGTAAAGATCAATTGTATATGTCTCATTGTATTAAGAATATACCTTAGAATGTGCGAGTGAGAATAGCTAGATTTCAATATTATTAATTTTTTAACACTAATGGTGGACTGTCGGGTTACAATTAATTTTCTTTGACACTATTTTGAAATCGATACAGTTTAAAAATCATAATAAGTAATATACGGACAATATAATTTAAGGGTAATAATAGGGCATTATAGCGGCAAGTTGTCTGGAAAGGGGACTACATGTAAGCACACATAGAGTTATATTGCCCATAGGGTCCTTTTCACATTACACTATATTGGCGCTATAATGGCAATATAAGGGCAAAAGTAGAGTACTTACATGTTATATAATCACACTTAGAGTTATATGTATACAGATATCCGATATAGTGCACAAAACAATAATTTCCTGTCTTTCCACCATTTTCAAATTTAATTTAAATGTGAAATTTTAAGAACTCGAATAAATCTAGGTATGTTTCCACAATTCTAAAATGTAGTTACTCTGCTTAACCTAAAATTATCAATAATCATCATCTAATTTGATCCAGCTGCAATAAGAATCATCAATTTATTGACACGAAATAAAAAATATCCTTGATGATTAAAAGTTATGTTGTATGTACAAAAATATATACTTATAGCTGCCACGTAGAATTTGTAGGATGATTATCTTGTTCCCACCCACCTACCCTCCAATTATTCTTGATCAATGATTAACACTCCAACTACAATTGCTTTTCGAAAATGATTATTAAAATGCTGGAATCTAAGTTCTAATCATTGCAATAAAGTGGACGTACAAAGGTTTACTTTGCATGAAATTTGTATTGGAGGGTGGGTGGGTGGGTGCGTATTTACATTACAATCATCCTCTGTCATCATTTCATTAATTGATTTCATTAATACGAAATCTTGATTAAAAGTTATGTTGTAGAAAAATAAACAATTATAGCTTGCAGGTGGAATTAGGAGGATGATTATACTTGTGACCACCCACCCACCCTCCATTAGTTCTTGATTTATGATTACCACTCACGAGAACAATTTTTCGAAGATGATTATTAAAATTCAGATGTTGCTTATAAATGAATCATCAAAGATTAAGTCATTGCAATAAATTATATGTCAAATGCTTTACTTTGCATGAAATTTGTATTGGAGGGTGGGCGGGTGCGTATTTACACTATAATCATCCTCTGTCATCATTTTATTATCATTTCATTAATCGATTTCATTAATACGAAGTCATGATTAAAAGTTATGTTGTAGAAAAATATTCAATTATAGCTTGCACGTAGAATTTGGAGAATTATTATACTTGTTACCACCCACCCACCCTCCATTAGTTCTTGATTTATGATTAACACTCTAACTGCAATGATTTTTCGAAGATGATTATTAAAATTCAGATGTTGCTAATAAATGAATCATCGAAGATTAAGTCATTGCAATAAATTATATGTCAAATGGTTTACTTTGCATGAAATTTGTAGTGGAGGGTGGGTGGGTGCGTATTTACACTACAATCATCATTTGTCATCATTTTATCATCATTTCATTAATTGATTTCATTAATACGAAATCATGATTAAAAGTTATGTTGTAGAAAAATATACAATTATAGCTTACACGTAGAATTTTGAGGATGATTATACTTGTGACCACCCACCCACCCTCCATTAGTTCTTGATTTATGATTAACACTCTAACTACAATGATTTTTCGAAGATGATTATTAAAATTCAGATGTTGCTAATAAGTGAATCAGCAAAGATTAAGTAATTGCAATAAATTATATGTCAAGTGTTTTACTTTGCATGAATTTTGTATTGGAGGGTGGGTGGGTGCATATTTACACTACAATCATCTTTTGTCATCATTTTATCATCATTTCATTAATTGATTTCATTAATACGAAATTATGATTTAAAGTTATGTTGTAGAATAATAGACAATTATAGCTTGCACGTAGAATTTGGAGGATGTCTATCCTTGTGACCTCCCACCCACCCTTCAATACTTTTTGATTTATGATTAATACTCTAACTACAATGATTTTTCGAAGATGATTATTAAATTTCAGATGTTGCTAATAAATGAATCATGGAAGATTTAGTCATTGCAATAAATTATATGTCAAATGCTTTACTTTGCATGAAATTTGTATTGGAGGGTGGGTGGGTGCGTATTTACTCTACAATCATCTTCTGTCATCATTTTATCATCATTTCATTAATTGATTTCATTAATACGAAATCATGATTAAAAGTTATGTTGTAGAAAAATATACATTTATAGCTTGCACGAAGAATTTGGAGGATAATTATACTTGTGACCACCCACCCATCCGCCAATAGTTCTTGATTTATGATTAACACTCTAACTACAATGATTTTTCGAAGATGATTATTAAAATTCAGATGTTGCTAATAAATGAATCATCGAAGATTAAGTCATTGCAATAAATTATATGTCAAATGCTTTACTTTGGATGAAATTTGTATTGGAGGGTGGGTGGGTGCGTATTTACACTACAATCATCCTCTGTCATCATTTAATTAATCGATTTCATTAATACGAAATTATGATTAAAAGTTATGTTGTAGAAAACTATACAATTATAGCTTGCACGTAGAATTTGGAGGATGATTATACTTGTGACCACCCACCCACCCTCCAATAGTTCTTGATTTATGATTAACACTCCAACAACAATGATTTTTCGAAGATGATTATTAAAACTCAGATGTTTCTAATAAATGAATCATCGAAGATTAAGTCATTGCAATAAATTATGTTGTATCATTTTATCATCATTTCATTAATTGATTTCATTAATACGAAATCATGATTAAAAGTTATGTTGTAGAAAAATATACAATTATGGCTTGCATGTAGAATTTGGAGGATGATTATACTTGTGACCACCCACCTACCCTCCATTAGTTCTTGATTTATGATTAACAATCTAACTACAATGATTTTTCGAAGATGATAATTAAAATTCAGATCTTGCTAATAATTGAATCATCGAAGATTAAGTCATTGTAATAAATTATGTGAAATGCTTCACTTTGCATGAAATTTGTATTGGAGGATGGGTGGGTGCGTATTTACACTGCAATCATCATCTGTCATCATTTTATCAACATTTCTTTAATTGATTTTATTAATACGAAATCATGATTAAAAGTCATGTTGTAGAAACATATATAATTATAGCTTGCACGTAGAATTTGGAGGACGATTATACTTGTGACCACCCACCCACCCTCCAATAGTATTTGATTTATGATTAACACTCTAACTACAATGATTTTTCGAAGATGATTATTAAAATTCAGATGTTACTAATACATGAATCATCGAAGATTAAGTCACTGCAATAAATTATATGTCAAGTGCTTTACTTAGCATGAAATTTGTATTGGGGGTGGGTAGTTGCGTATTTACACTATAATCATCCTCTGTCATCATTTTATCATCATTTCATTATTTGATTTCATTAATACGAAATCAAGATTAAAAGTTATGTTGTAGAAAAATATACAATTATAGCTTACACGTAGAATTAGGAGGATGATTATACTTGTGACCACGCACCCACCCTCCAATACTTTTTGATTTATGATTGACATTCTAACTACAATGATTTTTCGAAGATAATTATTAAAATTCAGATGTTGCTAATAAATGATCATCGAAGATTAAGTCATTGCAATAAATTATATGTCAAATGCTTTACTTTGCATGAAATTTGTATTGGAGGGTGGGTGGGTGCGTATTTACACTACAATCATCCTCTGTCATCATTTTATTATTATTTCATTAATTGTTTTCATTAATACGAAATCACGATTAAAAGTTATTTTATAGAAAAATATACAATTGTAGGTTGCACGTAGAATTTGGAGGATGATTATACTTGTGACCACCCACCCACTCTCCAATAGTTCTTGATTTATGATTAACACTCTAACTAAATGATTTTTCGAAGATGATTATTAAAATTCAGATGTTGCTAATAAATGATCATCGAAGATTAAGTCATTGCAATAAATTATATGTCAAATGCTTTACTTTGCATGACATTTGTATTGGAGGGTGGGTGGGTGCGTATTTACACTACAATCATCCTCTGTCATAATTTTATCATCATTTCATTAATTGATTTCATTAATACGAAATCATGATTAAAAGTTATGTTGCAGAAAAATATACAATTATAGCTTGCACGTAGAATTTGGAGGATGATTATACATGTGACCACCCACCCACCCTCAATAGTTCTTGATTTATGATTAAAACTCTAACTACAATGATTTTTCGAAGATGATTATGAAAATTCAGATGTTGCTAATAAATGAATCATCGAAGATCCTGTCACTGCAATAAATCCAATGATTTACTTTGCATGAAATTTGTATCGGAGGGTGGAATGGTGGGTACAATTATCATCTAATTTCATCAAGCTGCAAATAGAATCATCATATTATTAAAACGAAATCACTAATTTGTTGGATGATTAACAGTTGTGTTGTAACAATAATAGTATATTGTGTGGATAGTACAGGAAGTTGATTCCAGTTGATGTGGAAATTGGTTTCCGAGGAGTTAGCCGAGGGAAGCAAGCTTAAGAGGCCGGGAAGGCACTTCATGTACAGCCAAGTACTCTGGGAACAACGCGTCCGTCCATCCAACCAGTCTGATATCCTTGTCTACCGTGCCCCTACCGTGCGGGACTAGGCAAGGATAGCTTACTGCTCGGTCTTACGTTCGCGTCATTCCTAGAGTCTGTAGCTGTACGTGCCGCACATACTATTTTTTCTCCCATCACAATATCGTACCGCATACTTTTGCAAGCCAATTTTACGGGAGTTTTCACAAAAGTAATAGTTATTAACATACGTAGGAATGTTATTAATGTCATAACAGCCGCAGATGTCACTTTGAAATGTTTTTAAGATATCTAAGGCTATTAGGCCATTCAATGCATCCGAGGTATGTTCAAGAATTATGGGCTTTTAGCCCAAGATTTTATGGGCTTCAGAAAATAAAGACTAATGTAATTATAATTTTATTTGCATAATTATTATCATCAAGATTTCACTTTTAAAATTACGGATTGATGTGCCACCATGGTTGCAACTGATTTTTGTTGCCGTCAAAATAAACATTGGTAATGCAATCTTTGAAACCTAAAATCGCAATTCCTGGCAAATTCAAATTAGAAACTGATGAAGATTTCATGTGTGAAGATGTATTTTGCAGTACAACTTCTGTGGTAAGTTTATTGTAATTAATTTCAGTTGAAAATTGGTTTTAAATTTCTTGACAAGTCTTGAAAGTGACATATCGGCAGGGTAATATTATTACCTTACCGATTTTACGTACAGGAAACAGTTATGGCTTTTGGCAACTTCTATTATCATCAAGATTTCACTTTTGAATTTACGGATTGATGTGTCCCGTGGTTACAAATGCTTTTTGTTGCCGTCAAATTAAACATTGGTAATGCACTCTCTCAAACCTGAAATCGCAATTCCTGGCAAATTCAAATTAGAAACTGATGAAGGCTTTATGTGTGAAGATGTATTTTGCAGTACAACTTCTGTGGTAAGTTTATTGTAATTAATTTCAGTTGAATATTGGTTTTCAATTTCTTGACAAGTCTTGAAAGTGACATATCGGCAGGGTAATATTATTACCTTACCGATTTTACATACAGGATACAGTTATGGCTTACCTACCAGGCAACTTTTATGAATGTAAACAGATGTTTAATAGCCTCAAACCGGTAAAGACATTTAACATAATATAGAAATGTGTTGTCATCGATACCAATTGTATTTTCCATACAAACACATAGTATTGTCAAAAATAATCGGTAAGTTTCCCATTAAGTTTCGTAAAAATATAGAAGACGAAGAAGAAATTATATGCTGTACACCTCCAGTTATCGTTCAATGTGCAGATTTGGCAAAGTTGCAATTAATTCCTTCCAAATCTAAAGCCAAATATGAAAAAAAAATTAATTGAAGAATGAAAACAAAAAATTTCACATAAATTACGAGTAATAAGACTAAATTCTGGTTTCAAAGTGTGCGAACTTTATTTTCGTTACTCTAGGAAGTCTGTATTTAATTCAATCGATTCAATTACGTCTAACTGAAAGTCGTTCCCCTGGCTTTCGGTTATTTCAGTTTCAGTAGGTTTTACATCTGTCTGAAAGTAATCGTTACCAAAAATATTGTCGTTTTTAACTGAAAAGCGCAAATGGGGCAAAACGAAGGTAATTTATATAAATATACCCTCCGTAGATGTGTTTCCACGTAAAAATTTAGTGCCCATTAAATTCTGTAAAAAAAAGGGTTCGAAGTGAACGGGCGTACGTCTAGAGTCGTTAAGTAGTCTCTTATCTGGTTCACTTTCAATATTTGGAAAATGGGCTGCGGAATCATCAGCGCACGGATAATAAACGCGTAGGTGGCGCGGGTGGTGGGGGGGTGGGTGCAGCCGGGGGTGGGCCCCCTCGCTGACAGTGATGTGGGTTGCGTACATTATCCTTCTTAGCTTAACGTCCTTAATGACTACATTATATTATCACATATGCAATATTTCTTGATAATCCCGTTACGGTATCGCAGAATTTATATCTCCGAGCCTCGTGCGTATTAAACTCACGGCAACGCATCCCTAATTTCTGTACAAGGAGGCGGTTCTGGGGAAACCACGGTTTATGTGTTAAGAAAAAACGATTTTCAGGCTCGTTATTCCGTTCGTGACAAGTCAGGGCTCGCTCCAGTGGCTGCCACTGCACTTCTTTTGTGTGCACTACTGTAATTTGATCGTTTTTTTTTTTCGTCATGCGGTTTTTTGTGCGTGCTCCATTGGCACAGAGTGGAAACCGCTGTGGAATAATGCACGTTGGATTTCTCTTTCATTTGTTAGATGGTCCAATAAAAACGTCTTCTGTTGTCGGGCTATTCAACTTTGGACGTTTTTAACTCGCCACTTTTCCTCCGGAGAAAAACAAATCTATACACACAATAGAGAGACGTCCGCAGCGACGCCTTGCTAGATAACAAATTGCCTCCTTCTGCAAGTTGACATAATCTAAGTTTGATTAAATATATTGTGATTTCGGTTTAAGTGATGAATGTAAAGCTCTATTAGGTGAACATACCACACATAGAAGTTTTGGATTTCGCTTAATTTCATGTAGATATAAAATACACAAAATATTGTGATTTTGGTTTAATGGCTGAATGTGGCGAATGTAAGGCTCTGTATGATGGAATTTACCACACATCGAAATTGAGGCTTTTTGGATTTCGCTTAATTTCATGTAGATATAAAACAAATGAATACTTTTATGAGAGTGAAATTTAGCAGAATACGTGTATTAAAACAATAACATAAATTACAATAATTGAGCAACGTAGAAAAAAATATGCATTCACTTAGGCAGCAAACGTATAAAATATGCACCGCACTTTTCTCTCGCAACTGTCCCAAAACGAGAAATATTTGATGAATTAATATTCCTCCTAGGATACTTCGCGCCGGGAAGATTAAGGAGGCATTCTCGTGATTTAAAAACGGTCCTGAAATATCGCCATAATATTCGCAGGGTCTGCAGGAGTGAATGTATAAAGAAATTACGATTTTAAAATTCCACGCCATCTGCGTTGACATTAAATTTGCGAATTCTTACGTGCCCGTCCTAATATTAACACGGGGACGGCCATTAAAATTAATTCCGCCGGGAGAACTCTGGGAGCGTGGAGCCTCGCAATTAAACTTTCACGTCGAGTCGACGGCCGTTTTGTTAATGCTCATTAGGTGACGGTAATTGATCGGCGCGATGATTAACGATGCGAAATTATGAGGTCCGTTTAATTACTCTTGTACCGAGTTCTCAACGCCATCGGTGTTGTTTAGAATGTAATACAAATCTATAAAAGTATTAACTAATTACCTATTATATTATATAATTGGTTATTTTTTTACAAGTACTACAGTATTACAATATTACAGAATTACAGTATTCAGTATTACAGTATCACAATATTACAGTCACCCACATAAAATATGTAAAAAGTATAAAAATTATAAAATAAAATTGAAATCAAACAGTGGTGTTGATGATTAATTTTTTTTGCAGTTTTTTATTCATCTTTCATGACAAAAGAAAAAGTTACCTAAAGCTTTAGCGGAGGTTTCATGTCACCCTGTTTAGTACATGTATTGATATGTACCGTGCGGGCATAAATTATTATTACAAAAAAAGGTTACCTGAAGCTTTCGCGCAGGTTTTGGAACACCCTGTTTAATAGATGTACTGGTATGTACCGGCGATCAAAAATTATTGTGACAAAAAAAGGTTACATGCAGCATTAGCGGAGGTTTCGGGACACCCTGTTAAATACATGTATTATGTACCGTGCGAGCAAAAATTATTATTATTATCATCAAAGTTTGCTTTGCATCCAAGGCCATACAGCTGAGCGATAGAGAACGGATATTTTTAGAAAATTGTAGTAATTTTGGCCAAGGAGTTTCTTAGATATTCGTAAGGAGGTCGGTCGAATGATACAGTTGCATGAAATTTATTTTAATTTTTTATAGATTTTTTATGAAGTCTTCAAGTAAATTTAAATTCAAACGTTTTCATGGAAATACTCAAGGATTCAAATGGTACAGTTGAATAAAATTTCTTTTAAATTTTTCTAGATTTTTTATGAAGTCTTCCAGTAATTTTCTGGGTTTTTCTGTAGTTTTCCCACTTCCTTGCAACAAATGTTGGAAATGTGCCTCTACCATCTATAAGTCACATGCAGGCGCAGATGGGCAATAATAACCAGTAATAGTTCAGGGCTCTATGGTAAAATAAATTGTAATTGGGTCAGAATTCTCTGTCAAAAATGATGACAGTAACCAATTACGCCATAGGTGGAGGAGTAGTACGGATTATTATTATTATTATTATTATTATTATTATTATTTTAAATACAAAAGTTTTCATGGAAATACTCAAGGAATCGAATGGTACAGTTGAATGAAATTTATTTTAAAAATTTCTAGATTTTGTACTAACGTTTTCATGAAAAGTAAATGGTACAGTTGAATGAAAATTATTTTAAATTTTTCTAGATTTTTTCACGAAGTCTTCCAGTAATTTTACATACAAACATTTTCATGGACATACTCAAGGAATTTTATTGAAATATTCATGGAAATTCCTTCAGATTTTCATGTAATCTGTAACGAAATTGTCTTAGAACGTTAAATAACAAATTTACGGACACTTATTGAATTGTGTCAGTAATTTTGCAAAAAAATACAATACGAATTTTCAAAATAATAAAAACTAGTTAGAGAGAGAGATAACCATATCTATTAGGCTATTGACACTAGGTCTTTCTCCCCTTTTATTTATTATTATTATTATAAGAAAAAAAATGTATTGCTATTCAGAGTTTCAAATGAAAGCCAAAATTCAATAAGCTATGTAACATGGATACTCCACATTCGAGGTTTTTAAAAATGGGTTTTTTATTTAAGAAATTTATGGTTATAGGGGTTTTCCTAGAAGGTCTTGTGGACTTAGTTTTTAATTCTTCTGATTTTCTTCTGGAATCCACCTATAATTTTGCATACATAAATTTTCATGAAAATGCTTATAGACTTTCACTGACATTTTCATGGAAATCCCTTCCGATTTTCATGTAATTGTTACAAATTACATGATAATCTTGCAATTTTTAACAACGAATTTACGAACATTTTCAGAAATGTGTTTTAATTTCGGGTTATACTTTTTGTGGAATTACGTTCAAATTTATTTTAAATTATTCTGCATTTTTTTACTAAATCTTCCAGTAATTTGGAATACAGAAGTTTTCATAGAAATACTTATAGATATACAAATTTTTGAAATGAAAGCCAAAATTCAAAAAGCTATGTAACACGGATAATCCGCATTCGAAGTTTTTTAAAATTGGATTTTGGGTTAAGAAATTTAAGGTTAAAGGGGTTTTCCTAGAAGGTCTGGTGTACTTAATTTTTAATTCTTCTGATTTTTATTCTGGAAGCCACCAGTAATTTTGCATACATAAGTTTTCATGGAAATACTTATAGATTTTCACTGACATTTTCATGGAAATCCCTTCCGATTTTCATGTAATCGTTACAAATTACATGAAAATCTTGCAATTTTTAACAACAAATTTACAAACATTTTCAGATATGTTCTAACCTAACCTAACCTAACCTAGCCATCTTTATTAGCTTATTGGCACTAGGTCTTTCCACCTTTTTTTTAGATATTTTTAGAAGAAAAAATATATTTTGTGTTGCTATTCACAGGACAATTTCACAAATGTTTGAAATGAAAGCCAAAATTCAATAAGCTATATAACAAGGGTAATCCACATTCTAGGTTTTTTAGAATGGATTTTTTATTTAAGAAATTTATGGTTAAAGGGGTTTTCCTAGAATGTCTTGTGGACTTCATTTTAAATTCTTCTGATTTGTTTCTGGAATTCACCAGTAATTATGCATACATAAGTTTTCATGGAAATGCTTATAGACTTTCACTGACACTTTCATAGAAATCCCTTCCGATTTTCATGTAATCGTTACAAATTATATGAAAATCTTGCAATTTTTAACAACAGATTTACGAACATTTTCAGAAATGTGTTTTAATGTCAGGTTATGATATTTTTTGTGGAATTACGTTCAAATTTATTTTAAATTATTCTGCATCTTTGATTTAATCTTCCAGTAATTTGAAATACAGAAATTTTCATAGAAATACTTATAGATATACAAATTTTTGAAAAGAAATCCAAAATTCAATAAGCTATGTAACAAGGACAATCCACATTCGAGGTTTTTAAAAATGTGTTTTTTATTAGAGAGATTTATGGTTAAAGGGGTTTTCCTAGAAGGTCTAGTGGACTTAGTTTTCAATTCTTCTGATTTTTTTCTGGAATTCACCAGTAATTTTGCATACATAAGTTTTCATAGAAATGCTTATAGGTTTTCACTGACATTTTCTGATTTTCTGAGATTTTCACTGAATGATTTTTGACAAAATCTTGCATTTTTTAACAACAAATTTAGAAACATATTCAGAAATGTTCTAACCTAAACTAACCTAACATAACCTAACCTAGCCATCTTTATTAGCTTATTGGCACTAGGTCTTTCCACCTTTTTTTAGATATATTTGGAAAAAAAAATAAATTTTGTGTTGCCATTCAGAGGAAAATTTCACAAATGTTTGAAATGAGAGCCAAAATTCAAAAAGCTATCTAACAAGGATAATCCACATTCGAAGTTTTTAAAAATTGGGTTTTTATTTTAGAAATGATAGTTAAAGGATTTTTCTAGAAGGTCTTGTGGACTTGAATTTTAAATTCTTCTGATTTTTTTTCTGGAATCCATAAGTAATTTTGCATACATAAGTTTCCATGGAAATACGTATAAACTTTCACAGACATTTTCATGAAAATCCCTTCCGATTTTCATGTAATCGTTACAAATTACATCAAAATCTTGCATTTTTTAACAACAAATTTACGAACATTTTCTGTAATGTTCTTATAAATTTGTTAAAGATTTCTGGTTATGAGGTTTTCTTAGAAATTCTTATGAAGTTCGAATGATTCTTCTGATTAGGATACTTTTTGTGGAATTACGTTAAAATTTATTGGTTATGGTGCTTTTTGTGGAATTACATTCAAATTTAATTTAAATTATTCTGCATTTTTTATTAGATCTTCCAGTAATTTGATATACAGAAGTTTTTATAAAAATACTTATAGAATTCCGTTGATATTTTCATAGATATTTACTGGAAATTCTTCCAGTAATTTGATATACAGAAGTTTTTATAAAAATACTTATAGAATTCCGTTGATATTTTCATGGAAATTCGTTTTCATGTACCAAATTTGTAACGAAATTTTCTTGCAATGTTTAACAACAAATTTATCGACATTTGTCAGTTGTGTTATTAAATTTGTAAAATATTTCCGGTTAGGGAATTAGTTTTAGAAATCTTTATGGCTGTTTATGACACCTTTTATGGAATTATGTTGGAATTTATTTTAAATTCCTGTGTTTTTTTCATATTTCATGGAAGTACTTATAGAATTCCCATTGAAATTTTCATAGAAATTTCTTCACAGTTTCTCATAATGGTTACAAGTTATTGAAAATCTTGCAACTTTTAAGAACAAATTTATGAACATTTTCAGAAATGTATAATAATTTTTTTAAATATTTCTGGTTATGAGGTTTTCTTAGAAATTCTTATGAAGTTCGAATGATACTTCTGGTTATGATACTTTTTGTGGAATTACGTTAAAATTTATTGGTTATGGTGCTTTTTGTGGAATTACATTCAAATTTAATTTAAATTATTTTATGCATTTTTTATTAAATCTTCCAGTAATTTGTTGTACATAAGTTTTCATAAAAATACCTATAGAATTCCGTTGATATCTTCATGGATATTCACTGAAAATTCTCTCAGTAATTTGATATACAGATGTTTTTATAAAAATACTTATAGAATTCCATTGATATTTTCATGGATATTCACTGGAAATTCTTCCAGTAATTTGATATACAGTAGTTTTTATAAAAATACTTATAGAATTCCGTTGATATTTTCATGGATATTCACTGAAAATTCTTTCAGTAATTTGATATACAGAAGTTTTTATAAAAATACTTATAGAATTCCGTTGATATTTTCATGGAAATTCGTTTTCATGTACCTAATTTGTAATGCAATTGTCTTGCAATGTTTAACAACAAATTTATGAAAAATTTTCAGTTGTGTTATTAAATTTGTAAAAAAAACCGGTTATGGTTTCTGTTTTAGAAATTCTTATGGCTTTTTATGACACCTTTTATGTAGTTATGTTAGAATTTAGTTTAAATTCCTGTGTTTTTTCGTTTTTCATTTTCAATTTATAGACATCCTTTTGAAATTGTCATAGAAAATCCTTCAGTTTCACATAATCGCCAGAAGTTTATTTATTTTTTTAAATGAGTATTTCGATAAATTGTCAAATATTACTGGCAATTTTAGACATTTTGAATATTGTTCACCAGAAATCACCATTTCAAAATATTTTATTAAAATTAGTAGCAGTCTTCAGGAATATTTGCTACATTTAAAATCTATGAAATTTTAGCACAATTACTCATAATATTCAGACATTTGATTATCATTACTAAAACTTTTCAGACGTATTGGCAAAATATAAAAGAAGCAACATTAAAATTGCCTACAATGCAAAAATTGTAACTATTTTGTTTAACAGAAAAATGTAACATTGAATTTATCAAATTGCAGATCACTTGATTAGAAAAAAATTAAATGTTTGCCAACTTAATTTTATTTTTGTTTAATACTGGCAAAATTACTGAAATTTTAACAATTATTGATGATATTTTTCACGCCTAACTTTTGCAGTGCTCTTAATTATCTTTACCCTCATATTATTATTTTTTTTTGCAAAAATACTTTAAAAAGTGGAGACATTCTCAATAATTCTTATTGATTTCTGTACACACTTTACACATATTTTTAAGTCATTGTTTTAGGTTTATATGCACCGAACAAAATAACAAAAAATATGTTTTTTCGAGTTATCTAGTTAGATATCCAATTTTTTTTCCAAAAAACAAAAAGCTCATGAAATTAAGCTCGAAAAACTGCAATTCTTTCCCCATTTAATGGTCCCTCTATCTCCGTTAGTTTCTGAGATCCCATACTAAACATTCGAAAAAAAATCACCCTGTATATATAATTTTGACCCCCTAGAATAAACCGTTCGCTATCGCTGTCCTAGGCGGTAATATAGCGGGGTGTCGAATTTTCTATGGCCTAATTATCTCAGTTTGCCGTCTCTATAGGCACCCCATTTAAAACGTTTGTGTCCCTATTTGTGCATGGATAATGTTACAATGCTTATTTGCATAGGGACTGAAAACAGAAAAATGCACTCACCCATTACTATCGTTTTAACCTTTGAATGGTTCTTATTAACGCGACGTGTGATTGGCAATAAAAAAATGCATGCGCAACATCGAATATAAATGTAAATTAAGCGATGACACAATGCCAATAATTTGAGTTGCACGTAACGAATGCGAGCTTTCGGCGTACCTAATTTCCTACCATTGACACTTTCGCGCGTGCCTTTCCGGAAACCGTTGCGTTTTTCCTGGTGCAAATTGCATTTCAATATCCATGTGGTAAACAATTTCGCTGGGCATGATTCATCCTCTGAGGGTTGCGCGCGTCCCTTTAATTTATACCCCATTAAAATTCAAGTAATATTTCCCCGGGAATAAAAAGAAGGGGGACCTTCCAATATTACAATATTTTCCGGTAATTAAACTTCTAAAATGTTTGATCTGTAAATATTGGAACTCACGGTTCAGGGGAGGACGTATATATTTGGAGCGCTGGATCGCATTAAGTTTTAATAATTGTGTTTTCGGTGTACCTGGAGAATAAACAATGGGGTTATAAGGGGATAAGGATGTAGCCACTCCTGCCGCTGTCCCAGATTGCACCTGGCGTTATTAAGAATCCCAAATGGGCTCTAGGCTGCTACCCCCAGAGGAATAGGCTATATGAATATGTGCGGTGATCGTGCTTTTGTCGGATGGATCGTGTATATGACACCCAGTTCCGCACTGCGGATTATTGCATGTGGATATTTTGGTTATGAGGTTGTGGTTGGAGGTCGGATTACTACGTGTTTGCGCTGTCTAGACGCATTCAAATAGTATGTCATGTCTTAGCTTGCATTTGTGTAGAGCTTAAATCCGCAAGAGGATCTTATCTTCCAACCCAGTTTTTCACAGACAAATGCAATCTCACTGGATGCCGTGATATAAGCCACTTATTTGGTAAAACATTCATGTCCTCAAAATAATTCAAGAAATAACTTCATCCATCCATTCATATATTAAAAAAATGCTGATTAACTTTCGAAATAAATATCGTGTTAACTGTTAAAATATCTAAAATAAAACTTGAAGCCAATTGTAAATCCTATTTGCAATCCTTTGCCATCTAGTAATAAATCAACTGCACAGGCAATGGATAAAACACGCATGGCCTAGCCTTACACGTAAAACTAGATAAGCATGTACGAATTAAAAAAAAAAGTTATGAAACTAAGGAGTCTAAACATCTAGATTTCACTCAAGTAAATAAGTAACAACGTTGTGTGCGGAAGTACCAAATACATTCAATGTTACTCATTTTTTTCTGCTCGTTCCAAATATGAATCAAAAATTTATTATTTATGGTTAACATTAAATTATAAATGAGCCGTTCATTTTGAAAGTGACTTAAGTCCATTTATCTTTTATTTGAAATACTTAAGGTTTTGCGGTTTTACAAAATTAAAAATATACGTAAGATATATGGTTGACTTGCAATGTTAAATCGCATTTAAGGGATTTAATTTTATACATCCTATTAAAAAGTCGCTATTATTAAGTGTATAATATGACCTTGCTTACCTTAAAAGGACTTAGGTCACTTTCAAAATAAACATTTGTTTTGTTACAAAAAGTGAAAGAGCTTAAGTCCGTTACATATAGCTTTAAAAATAGAAGAAAAAAAACATTTAAATTATATTTTTAGATAATAGAAATAAATTTAGTAACAAGTTATTCGTTAACATTCTCAGTATGCGGGAGTGATTTGAAGTAGTTACGGTGTTCCGGAGGTATATACCGCAATAAGTCCATCATGTGTCGGTATTTTAGTGATGTGATGCTTCTTATACTTTTATATAACGATGGCAAAACAATATTCCCAAATTTTTTAGGTCTACCCTGACGTGGCAATAAATCAAGAATTTTAAATTGTGCGTTCTCATCCATGGTTGTTTTGTATAAAATTTTATATGGTTCATTTCTTAAAAATCGCATCCAGCATATTTGAAGCCAGTTTATTTTTGTAATTTTGGATCTTTTGTAAACTGCTTCTTCCAAGAGTCTTGTTGATATAAAATCCTCTTGTTTCATTTCATTTAGTATGAAAGTTTTACCTTTTCTACATTTTTTAATTATATTATAATAATCTTGTGGCACATACAATAACTGATTTCTTTTTAACGACATTTCTATAATGCCAAAATCTCTGTCATTAGGTAAAAATGGGTAAAAATGAATGCCCTGTTATTAAAAATTTGTGGTCTATGATTTCCACATCATTTCCCATCGATAGAATTTTTAACCACATTAAAGATATTTTGATGTTTCTGTTTTGTCCTCCACACATGTCACTATATGCAATGATGTGTTTTTCACCTTTCAGGGTTTTTAGGTGTCTCAAGAGGCAAGAAGCCACTTCTTGGGAACCTCTAGAAGCTTTTGTTTCATCCCAAACGTACATGTATACATTATCGTTGTGGAAATTGTGTATGCCAAAATTTAAAATATACATGTTACATTTATAATAAGCTACTGAAGCAGTTAACTTTGGGAATGGTAACGCTTTCTGCAAATCGAATGAAAAGCCAAAATAATGAGATGGATTACTTGATACTCGCTCTTGATCTTGTTTTAACGCATTTCTAGCCGATTCTGCTAGCTTCAAATGAATATCATGTTCTTCCATAAGTTTTTTCTGTTCTTCATGGTTTTCTGATGCTTTGACTTTAATGTTTAATAGATCACATCTTTGACATGTGTCTTTGCGTGGTTGGTGGAAATGTAGATTAAAATCAATTTTGAATATTTTTCTATAGGTTCATTCATTAACTGGTTTTAAATTATTTTCTACACAGTGAAGCTCATAAAAATTAAACATTTTTTTTATAGTCAGTTCAGGATGAAGATATGTTCTGTCGGGATTATGGTCCCTAGTATAATGGGATTCAAATTTCGGGAAACTGTTAATATGGTTTTGAACAATCATATTTGCTTCATCACATATTTTTCTCGACGATCCAGGCAAACGCCCACGTAATTCGTTGCCAACGTTTTTAGATTTTAATACACGTTTCAATCGTCCTTCGCTTATTTGAAAAGTATCTAAAAAGATTTTTTTACAAACAGCAACTTTGCCTGTTTTAGAATTTAACCAATATGTAAAACTCTCTTTTCTACATGAACCTTTTCCGTTTCTCTGACGTCTTCTTTTTACAACACTGCGTCCGGTCGCTTCGTATAGCAATATATTTTACTTATTATAGTCTCCTAAGTTCCAAAACATTTCGAAAATACGTTTTCTTTCTGTTTCATTTAAATTTTTCAAGCAGTCTTTTCGGCATTGGCAATCTTCATTTTGAAAAACTTTGGCAGGAATAATTTTTCCCGATTGTGTATCGTATCTTTTCCCTGAATTCCGTTTAATTATACGAATTTTCTGAATATAAGTACCACTTCTGTGTTCTCTGAATCCTTCTTTGAAGGTGCTGTTTTGTAAATTCTCATTCTCAATTACTTCCTCTTCCTCTGTTGAAGAATGAACTTCTAAAATTCTCCTTCTTCTTTTAAATCTGTTGTATGACTTTAATTCCTCTTCACTTTCAGAATAAAGAAATCTTGTTATTTTATCCTTTCCCATGGGTTTAATAATTTGTTTAAATTAAATATTATTTTTTAAATTTCAATTTAATATCAAAACGTAATTTAAATTACCTTCATCACTGCTTTCAACATTTTGGGCCGCACTTTTTGACATCGTCAATAAAAAGTGGACTTAGGTCACTTAAAAAAATTAGGATTTTCAGTATTTATATTATTTTGAAAATGTACTTGATATAAAATTTTCAAATGTACTAAGTATATTTCAATACCGATTAATTTTTTTGACAGTTCAGCATAAATTATAAATGTCACAAGTGCCAACTTGATAAAAGATGAAAATGGACTTAAGCCACTTTAAAAATAAACGGCTCAAATAATAATTACATAATTATATAAAAATTGAGGTTAATTAAATAAATTCTGTAATTTCTAATTCATCAATATAAAAGTAATCTGCTGGTTTTCAGATGCAAATGCTAATGAGATACCAACTACAATTGATGATAGTTGCTTAGTAGGTACAAATATATACCTGTGATGAAATCCAAGGCGTAAATATATATTTTCTAAAGAATACATTATATAATGGAGTAACCGTAGCGAACAGATTTACCTAACTGGATTTCATCTTTTGATCTCCGCTGTGCATAAAGAAGTGCTGAAAAAAAGAGGCAGTATTTCATTTGTTTCGCTCTGGTTTCCGCGGAAAACCATGGTCACGTAATAAATTTAATTTAGTTGTATTTTAATGAATTGTGCTTAGGACGGCGTATAAATTTGAAATTCCCACAGTGTGTAAAATTTTCATTTAAAATTGTCTCGCGGAACTATTAATTTTCTGTTTCTCTTTTTAACGCAAATTTACATTTTCCGCCTTATTTAACGCAGGAGAGAGGCGAGGGCGCAAAAAATGGGAATTACGGCGTCCCACTTTAATTTCCACCGTGTCGCTGCCCGCAACAATCCGCAAGTGCCTGCTGAGGTGGCAGTAATTCTAAATTAGCCCCCCAGTCCGGGAGGATAGTCAATCCGCTGTGTTATCCGTGGTTCCTGGCGGCCTTCGTGGAGATATATGGCGGCCAGGCAGTGGATCTATGGTCCATAAAACTTCGAATAAATGCAAAGTACTCTACATTATTAACGTTTGTCGGGGAGATAAATCAGTTGCCGATCGGGCCTTGCAGAGGAGCCGAGTAATGTGCTCCACGAGGCTTTTGGACAGGGCCGGACCGCACGCGTCCCGACAATTCAATTACGGCTCCTCCGTTATCGGGACCATATCGGATGTTGCGTCACAACATCGCGGGAGGGATGCGTCACAGGAATGCAATCCGAGACGGGAGTCAGCTAATCCGGGATCATTCAGAATCCGCAGGGATCGCCCGCAACGGAAGTAATTGATTTCGACGCATTGCCAATGCACCCCGCAATCAACAGGAAATTATGAGTGCAAATAGAATTGCAGAAGAACCCTCGCGGCTACTATGGCCCCTCTATGACCCCTCCGAATTTCGTCCGAATCGGTTGAGGCGTTCTCGATATGGAATTTCATCGAAATGGCAAAAACAGCGACATTTTCTAAAATTTCGAAAATTAAAACGTCTTTGTAAGTATATCAAGTGAGGTCTGGTATGAACCGTATGAGTCTCCTGAATTTAATGAGACTATCGGCATCGAGATTGGACCGTTCGTTTAGAAGTTTAATTTTAACAGCCCTTTTTAGCTATTTTTTTTAAATTTCCCAACTTTGAGGGCGGATATCTCGAGAACCGCTGGGGCTAGGAGGCTGAATGAGTGCTAATTGGAATCGGGAGGGTCCAATTAGTCTGGGCGTGTGCCTGCAAGGTCATTAGGAGCAACTCGAAAAATCGCAATTTTTCGGATTTTTATTTTAGTCGATTCGATCGGAAAATCGTCGATTTTACGTTTTGTCAACTGGGTGCCCTACCAAGCGGCACATTTTCAAATCTTTTTATGGGGACTTAGCGCCATATGTGGGGCATATTTTGAGGACTCGTCCATACTCGTACTCCCACAACTCCCCGAGTTATTTCGCTTTTTTTGAAAACAGTACGTTTTTATGAATAATATTTCCCTCTTCTCAAAGCCCCCCTGTTTAAACGCAATCGCCTACGGGGGCCCACTATGGCTCATTGTGCTTATATTTGGGCCCTCTATGACCCCTCCGAATTTCGTCCGAATCGGTTGAGGCGTTCTCGAAATGGAATTTCATCGAGATGGCAAAAAACGCGACATTTTCGAAAATTTCGAAAATAAAAATGTCTTTGTAAGTATATCAAGTGTGGTCTGGCATGAACAGTACGAGTCTCCTTAATTGAATGAGACTATCGGCATCGAGATTGGACCGTTCGTTTAGAAGTTTAATTTTAACAGTCCTTTTTTGCTATTTTTTTAAATTTCCCAACTTTGAGGGCGGATATCTCGAGAACCGCTAGGGCTAAGAGGCTGAATGTGTGCTCATTGGAATCGGGAGGGTCCAATTAGTCTTGGAATGTGTCTCTAAGGTCATTTAGAGCAACTCGAAAAATCGCAATTTTTCGGATTTTTATTTTAGTCGATTTGATCGGAAAATCATCGAGTTTTGTCAACTGGGTGTTCTACCAAGCGGCACATTTTCAAATCTTTTTATAGGGACTTAGCCCTATATGTGGGGCATATTTTAAGCTTTCGTCCATACTCCTACTACGACAACTGCCCGAGTTATCTCGTTTTTCGTGAAAAAAGTACGGTTTTTTGAAAAATATTTCTCTCTTCTCAAGGCCCCCCTGTACCAACGCGATCGCCTACGGGGGCCCACAATGGCTCATTGTGCTTATATTTGGGCCCTCTATGACCCCTCCGAATTTCGTCCGAATCGGTTGAGGCGTTCTCGAAATGGAATTTCATCGAGATAGCAAAAAACGCGACATTTTCGAAAATTTCGAAAATTAAAACGTCTTTGTAAGTGTATCAAGTGTGGTCTGGTATGAACCGTATGAGTCTCCTGAATTGAATGAAACTATCGGCATCGAGATTGGACCGTTCGTTAAGAAGTTTAATTTTAACAGCCCTTTTTTGCTATTTTTTTAAATTTCCCAACTTTGAGGGCGGATATCTCGAGAACCGCTGGGGCTAGGAGGCTGATTGTGTGCTCATTTGAATCGGGAGGGTACAATTAGTCTAGGCATGAGTCTCTAAGGTCATTAGGAGCTACTCGAAAAATCGCGATTTTTCGGGTTTTTTTTAGTCGATTTGATCGGAAAATTATCGATTTTACGTTTTGTCAACTGGGTGCTCCACCCAGCGGCTCACTATCAAAACTTTTTGTGGGGACTTAGCCCCATATGTGGGGCATATTTTGAGCACCCGTCCATACTCGTACTCAGACAACTCCCCGAGTTATCTCGCTTTTCGTGAAAAAAGTACGTTTTTTTGAATAATATTTCTCTATTCTCAAGGCCCCCCTGTACAAACGCGATCGCCTACAGGGGCCAACAATAGCTCATTGTGCTTATATTTGGGCCCTCTATGACCCCTCCGAATTTCGTCCGAATCGGTTGAGGCGTTCCCGAAATGGAATTTCATCGAGATGGCAAAAAACGCGACATTTAAAAAAAATCGAGAACCGCTGGGGCTAGGAGGCTGAATGTGTGCTCATTGGAATCAGGCGGGTTCAATTAGTCAAGGAATGTGTCTCTAAGGTCATTTGGAGCAACTCGAAAAATCGCGATTTTTTTAAATTTTAGTCGATTTGATCGGAAAATCATCACGTTTAGTTAACTGGGTGCTCTACCAAGCGGCACATTTTCAAATCTTTTTATGGGGACTTAGCCCCATATGTGGGGCATATTTTGAGCACATGTCCATACTCGTACTCACATAACTCCCCGAGTTATCTCGCTTTTCGTGAAAAAAGTACGTTTTTTTGATATTTTCTTCTGTCTTCTCACGCCCCCCCTGTACAAACGCAATCGCCTACGGAGGCCCACTATGGCTCATTATGCTTATATTTGGGCCCTCTATGACCCCTCCGAATTTTGTCCGAATCGGTTAAGGCGTTCTCGAAATGGAATTTCATCGAGATGGCAAAAAACGTGACATTTTCGAAAATTTCGAAAATTAAAACGTCTTTGTAAGTATATCAAGTGTGGTCTGGTATGAACCGTATGAGTCTTCTGAATTGAATGAGAGTATCGGCATCGAGATTGGACCGTTCGTTTAGAAGTTTAATATTAACAGCCCTTTTTTGCTATTTTTTTAAATTTCCCAACTTTGAGGGCGAATATCTCAAGAATTGCTGGGGCTAGGAGGCTGCATGTGTGCTCATTGGATTTGGGAGGGTTCAATTAGTGTAGGCATGTGCCTGTAAGGTCATTAGGAGCAACTCGAAAAATCGCGATTTTTCGGATTTTTTTTTTAGTCGATTTGATCGGAAAATCATCGATTTTACGTTTTGTCAACTGGGTGCTCTACCGAGCGGCACATTTTCAAATCTTTTTATGGGGACTTAGCCCCGTATATGGCGCATATTTTTAGCGCTCGCTCATTCTTGTAATCCCACAATTCCCAGAGTTATCTCGCTTTTCGTGAAAAAAGTACGTTTTTTTGAAAAATATTTCTCTCTTCTCAAAGCCCCCCTGTACAAACGCGATCGCCTACGGGGGCCCACTATGTATAATTGTGCTTATATTTGGGACCTCTATGACTCCTTCGAATTTCGTCCAAATCGGTTAAGGCGTTCTCGAAATGGAATTTCATCGAGATGGCAAAAAACGCGACATTTTCGAAAATTTCAAAAATTAAAACATCTTTGTAAGTATATCAAGTGTGGTCTGGTATGAACCGTATGAGTCTCCTGTATTGAATGAGACTATCGGCATCGAGATTGGACTGTTCTTTTAGAAGTTTAATTTTAACAACCTTTTTTGCTATTTTTTTTAAATTTTCAAAACTTTTTAGGGCGGATATCTCGAGAACCGCTGGGGCTAGGAGGCTGAATGTGTGCTCGTTAAAAATCGGGGAGTGTACAATTAGTCCTTGGCATGTGCCTCTTAGGCCATTAGGAGCAACTCGAAAAATCGCGATTTTTCGGAATTTTTTTTTAGTCGATTTGATCAGAAAATCATCGATTTTGCGTTTTGTCAACCGGGTGCTCTACCAAGCGGCACATTTTCAGATCTTTTTATGGGGACTTAGCCCCATATGTGGGGCATATTTTGAGCACTCGTCCATACTCGTACTCCCACAACTCCCCGAGTTAACTCGCTTTTCGTGAAAAAAGTACGAAGTTTAGTTTTAACAGCCCTTTTTTGCTATTTTTTAAATTTCCCATCTTTGAGGGCAGATATCTCGAGAACCGCTGGGGCTAGGAGGCTGAATGTGTGCTCGGTAAAATCGGGAGGGTCCACTTAGTCTGGGCATGTACCTCTAAGGTCATTTAGAGCAACTCGCGATTTTTCGGATTTTTATTTTAGTCGATTTGATCGAGAAATCGTCGATTTTACGTTTTGCCATCTTTGTGGTCTGCCAGGTGGCACATTTTTAAATCATTCTATGAGGACTTAGCCCCATATAAGACGCATATTTTGATTTATTACATTATGTTGATTTTAATGGGATTATTGAAAATATTGCGTCGAAAGGCTGGTAAATATACTTTAAGGTATTTGATATTACTATAGAGTATCAAGCTATCCTCAGCACTAAATAAAGGGGGCCCCATTAGAAATCCTAGCCTGGGGGCTAGAGTGTGAGGGCCATGTTGAAATTAGTGAAACATAATTGTTTCTCTGTAACTAAATACTCATTAGGACTGTTTTGATCGCAACTACGTGGTAATCGATATATAGATTCAGATGTTGACATTAAATTACTATGCTTTTACCACATATTATTCTTATAAATTTACTACTAAGTTTCGACTGATGACAGTCATTGTCAAGTGACAAATTTCAAGATCCCCTGTAAAAGTATTGCGCGATAGTCTTGAATCATACCATGTTGAGTGATAAAAGGATCATATAAGCCCAAAAATGGGATTGATGAATTATACAAAAAAACAGAAAGCCTGAACAGTTCATGCAAATATAGTTGTACGTCCATAAAAATTTGATAAATATATAATTAACATTTACTTCTTCTCGATTAAAAATTCTTTGAGTTCATGAAAAATAAATTGAAATTCTTGAAACTCGTGTATACATATAAATTATAATTATATCATATTAAAAAAATATATATATAAAATGAGACAAACTTGCTTTAGAGTGGGGAATGTAAAGCCTCGCAGTTTTGCCCATTCTTATTTACAGGCAACAAATATGTATTTCATACAAATTTCAATTTTTTAATGAATATGAAAATTAAAATAATATATAATGTAAAACTCATTATTAAAATTATTTATTTAATTCCGTTATGAAAACACAAACCTTACATCAATTTCTGACATTATGAAACGTCAAATTTTTCATAACCGTCACGCACGAGTTATGTAATGTAGTTATGAAATGACTGCAGTCTGCAGTTCCCACCTAGCTTCGCACGTATTGTAGGCTACAGCGTATCCATTTCTGGATTTTTCTGGTAGTAAACTACCCAAGGCAACATTAGCAGAGTCTTCAACATCAGAAGTTAGTATGAATCGCTATTTGAGGATAGTTTGTGGCATTATTATTAAATTTGTGAATTATTTTAGTTTCCTGATAAATTTGTTCATGTCAGTGCAATCATGTTTCCGTAGAAACAGGTATAAGGTGATCTGATTCTGTGATATAGTAAGGAACGTTCTCATTCAAATAGTAGATTAAATAATTCTGACTCGTGTAATTTGCAAAATTGGCTCGTTTTGGCAAATATTACACTCGTCAAACAATATCGCACTTTTCATAACTGGTTACGTAAATAACTATTACAGTATAATTAACAGTGCTAATTAGATTATGAATGCAATTATGTTATTATGAATATTAATACATGTGTAATAATGCAGCACCTTACACCAGTAGGGTAAGTTGGGGAAGTCGCCTACACTTGGATTCGAGCTTGGCACCACAAGAAGAATTCGTTTTTCATTCAAAGTAATATCTCTCTCCGAAGATGAAATGTTCATAGCAAGTAAAAAAAAACGGCCTCAAAAAATTTGAAATAGAAGTTAAGGGCATAATAACAACAATAATAAATTATTGCTATTAAATTGTAATAAATCAATTTAAATCACTGCATGAAAATGCAACTTGGCATGTACCACCGTCATCATACAAGTGGTAATTACTAAATTCTAAATATTTAATTACTAAATTGTAATAAAGCAATTCAAATCACCACATGAAAATGCATCTTGGCATTTACCGCCGTCATCATACAAGTGGTAATTATTACTACGTTCTAATTATTTAATTACAAGGCATAAATCAAGGAGCCATTACATCCCCTTGATTCCCCTACGTGCTATCGCCTTAAGTATTAGTCACACGTTTAATAACCGTCGTCTCTGCACGATTCAGGCCATAAATATCAACAATAAAACGCATTATTGCCGCAGTCACAATGCGTTTTATCTGTCGAATATTGTACAGGAGATTTCAGTGTGCTCCACTTCAATATAAGACTGGGGCTTTCAATTGGAAGCGGCGCATCAGAGTGCGGACTTTTATGCTCTCGCGCCACAAAAGCCGACGATTTTTTTACGCCGCCCAGTCGGTCTAATGTTGAGAGTTTCACAGTGCACTAACGTATTATATATACAGTGTGTCTACTTAAATTGGATACATATAGAATACTTTCTTAAAATTAAAACTATCATATTATATATACAGGGTGTCTACTTAAATTTGATACATATAGAAAACTTTTTTTAATTAAAACTATCATATTATATATACAGGGTGTCTACTTAAATTGGATACATATAAAAAACTTTTTTTATTAATATTGTCATATTATATTTATACAGTGAGTCTACTTAAATTATATACCTACATGTGGAAAACTTCGTCTTGCGCAAATAAGTTACTCTTTATTAAAGGTTCTGCATGGTCTAAAACGGAAAATCAGATATCAAAACAAATCTGTCATAAAAGTTTTGTTAGGAAACATACATTTTACGCAAAAGTAAAATAGCTTTATTTTTGACAATATCGAAAAAATTTATTGTGAAAAGTTGTTTAGAAAAAGTTGTCTAGAAAATATAAGCTATCATAAAACACAACGGAACATTTTCATTTTCCAATGAACATTTAATAGTATATAACGCCATTAGGCCCATATGTAGCAAATAACAGGCGCGGGTTGAAGTTTGTAAACCGAGGCGAAGCGAAGCGGAGCGGAGCGCAGCCGAGGTTGATATTCAACCAAGTGTGTTATTTGCATATCGGCCGTATGTTGTTCGATACTTTTTGTAATAATTAAATTACAAAAACTGGTCAATTTATCAATATTAAATTTCAAAATTAATAAACTAGTATCCAGGCGCAATTTGATACCATAGCAACATCAACGGTTCAAATACAAACAAACAAATCAAAGTGAAATTAGAAAAATAATGTCAGATGTGCAAAGTTCTTCGTTTTGTGGTATCCCCGAAGATGTACTAAATGAAGCAAATGCTGCCACAATCGATTTACTTCCCCAAAAAAGCAGCAGCAGGTATGAGAAAGAATATGTAGACTTTATTGCTCATAAATTTGCGTTGTCATTTAAATAACGTCCACGGCCGTTATTATAACGGCCAAGGCCTTTACGCCTGTCATATCGATCAAGCAGACAGTACTGATAAATGTCAGTAACACAGAGGTATTTCAAAAATAACTGAACGTGAGTGGATAAATGTTTCATAATAAATTCTGCTACTTTTATTTCTTCTATCTGTTCTTATATAGTCTATGTCAGATAAGATGTCATTTTTCACATAAAACCGAAATCCCCTGCACTTGTGGAATTGGACAAATGAAAATGCATTCCAAAACGGTGGGTGCTGTTTTGAGCTATAAAGCCATAAACCAAAAATGTATTCCTTTGATCCCATAGAAATTAAGTGCTTTGGAATAAGTAACCGACTTTATAGTGAGCTTACTATCGAACCTCAATAAACTAGGATGATCCAAGAGATGGATTCGCATTTCTATTGACCAGTGGACAGGTTGACAGAGGCTGACCGAGGAGGGGTTTCAGTTTTATGTGAAATGTGACATCTTATCTGGCATGGACTATATCTGTCAATGCCTGAAATTTTAGAACAAATCCGGATTTTATTTTAAGCTAGTGAAATTTTCTATCAATTGTAAGAGTAATCAGGTAACCAGTAATGATGTTGATACTTTCAAAGAAAAAAAAGCATATTACTTATATGAATTGTATAAAGTCTATAGCAGCAAAGTTTTAAAGAAGTTAAATTGTTAGAGTAATTTGATTTTAGTTATAGAAGTTATTTTTAAAGTGTTTAGCTATTGAAGCAATTTTATCAAAATTGTTAACTGTACTAGGCAGTACTGGAAAATTTAATAGTGTGTCATCAAAAAATAATTCCATTTCATCTTCAAATATTAAAGACTATTCAAGTAGAGATATATAAGTTACCAAATAGTTGAATTAAATTTTAACGACGCAATAATTTAAAAATTGTTAGCTGTAATTTATTTCTAAAATTTGCATGTAATCTTCAAGTAACAAAGTGAGGGATGTTACCTGTGGAACTACCCCATATGAGGTAGAGCTCAATAAAGATCGCTTATATACAGTGTGTTCGATTAAATGCGTCCAAGACTATATAGAGACTTCAATTATTATGTAACCATCATCAAACTTATACAGGGTGTCTCTAAATTATATGGACATGGCTTAACCACAGATTACTGGGATCAAAAGAAAACGATTTAACAAAACTTATCTATATACAAATGCGTTTGGTTTAGCCAGTATTCCGCGTCAAAGTTAATTTAAAAAAAATGCTTATAAATAGAGAACGTTTACATTGATTTCGATGTTGTTTGGTATGACTCTTTATAGGGGTATATAGGGGAATATAGGGGTATAACTCATATTTTGACATAATATTGTTATTATGAGTAGGCCGGTTGTGCATAAAACAAGTGAAGCCCAACAGTAATACATACATATTTAATAATGACAAGAGCAAATAAATTTAAAAACAATCAAATCGGATGCAGACATTCATTATTAAGTTTTTTTGTATCTTTATAGTTTTTAATATCTGTTACAGTTTTGACACAAAAAATAAAATATGAATGACTTACACTCGTTTGGAAACAAATGTAATCTATACCTTTTCAAGTTCAAATTGAGACCAATCAAATTCAAATTGATACCAATCATTTTCAAATTGAGACCAATCAAGTTCAAATTGAGACCAATCAAATTCAAATTAAGACCAATCAATTTCAAATTGGGACCAATGAATTTCAAATTGACACTAAACAAAATCAAGTTGACACTAAACAATGGCAAGTTGAGAGTAAAGAAATAAAATGTAATATGATAACTTAATTAATTTATATGTGTCGTATTAAAAATGCCACGTTGCATAAAAAAGCTGAGGCAATACATCTCACGCAATACATTTTTAGAAAGCGGTACAAATGCCACAAATTTGCAATGGAGAAGGCAGGAATAACACGACAGAAACATTTATGAAATTTTTAATGTCAATTTAAAAAAAAAATCATCGAAAATTGAGAAACTGTAATTGAAAATTGACAATATTCATTGCAACGTACAAACTTCTGATTGAAAATTAAACATTGATGTGAAATTTATAAAAAAAAAACATGAATCTAAAATTTTACTGGAAATTGCAAAAAAAAAATTACTGGAATTAATGAAATTTTCAATAAAAGATATCTTATATACATTTATAATTAAGAAATTGTAATTGTAAATTAGCAATAATCATTGGAAAGTGTAAAATTATGATTAGAAATTAAACATAGCGTTGAAAATTATTCAGCAAGAATTTAAACTGTTGCTGGCAATTGAATTTTTTTATTGGAACTGATGAAATTTTCAACGAAAATTATCGGAAATTAGCAATATTCATTGGAAAGTACAACATTTTCATTGGAAATTAAACATGGCACTAAAATATTAAAATTTCTCATCAAGTAATTAAAATTTTGCTGGCAATCAAAAATTTCTTGCCGGAATTTATGAAATTTTTAATGACAGTTACAAAAAAATCATCGAAATTAAGAAACTGTAATTGAAAATTGACAATATTCATTGGAACGTGCAAAATTCTGATTGAAAATTAAACATTGCAGTGAAAATTATAAAAAATTTAACATGAATCTAAAATTTTAGTGGAAATTGCAAACATTTTACTGGAATTGACGAAATTTTCGATAAAATTTATCAAATATTCATCGATAATTAAGAAACTGTAATTACAAATTAGCAATAATCACTGGAAAGTGTAAAATTTTGATAATAAATTAAACACCGGCTTGAAAATTATAAAATTCTTAGCAAGAACTTTAAATTTTGCTGGCAATTGCAATTTTTTTATTGGAACTGATGAAATTTTGAATGAAAGTTATCGGAAATTACCAATATTCATTGGAAAGTTCACAATTTTGATTGTAAATTAAACATGGCACTAAAATTGTTAAAATTGTAATCAAGTAATTAAAATTTAGAGTTTAGCCTTCAAAGGTTGGAAAACATAATTAATGAAAACGTAAGAAAAAATAATGTTGTTAATAATTGTGCTGGGTTAAACATGGAGGACATGTACTTTTAGTTTAGTAGTTTTTCTTAGATTTTCTTAGATTGTTTTGTTCTTTGTTATATAATGTTAATATTTAATATTACAAGAATGAATAAATTATATTATAATAATATTTCGTTAATACTTTAATTGCAATTATTGGTACTTAAGATTTTCAAAATGAAATTGTTTATTGTCAACTTGATTTTGATCAATCTCAATTTGAAATTGAAAATCTCATTTAGAAATTGTTAAATCTCAAATTGAATTTGTTTCAATTCAATTTGAATTTGATTCTTTCCAATTTGAAATTGATTGTTACCAATTTGAAATTGATTGGTCTCAATTTGAATTTGTTACTCTTCCCAAAATGAAATTGTTTGGTCTCATGTCTTTCAACTTGAAAAGGTATAGTTAACGGGTTGATGATGGTTCATTCACAATAATGAATATAAAGTACACTTACGCCGATAAAACTGATATGTTGCTGGTTTTAGGATTTTAGGGGCCCTAATAACAAGGAAGAAATTTTGGAAATTATAGCAATGGCTTCATCTATACCATATCCAAATAGTGCAAGAGCTTTTACCAACTGATTATGACATACGTTTTGCGTTTTGCCGATTTATTCGGGAAAAAAGAGCTGAACATATACTTTTTAACCAGAAAATTCTGTTCACTGGTGATTTGTTTCCAAACGAGTGTAGCGCAGTCACTCATATTTTATTTTTTTCTGTCGAAACTGTAACAGATATCAAAAACTATAAAGATACAAAAAAACTGAATAATTAATGCCTGCGTCCGATTTGATTTTTTTTTAATTTATTTGCTTTTGTCATTAAAAATATGAATGTATTAATATTGGGCCTCACTTGATTTATACACAACCGGTCTACTGACAATAACAATATTATGTCAAAATATGAGTTATACCCATATAAAGTGTCATACCAAACAACATCCAAATCAATGTAAACGTTCTATTTTTATAAGTAAATTTTGTTTGTTTTAAATTTATTTTGAAGCTGAATACTGGCTAAACCAAACGCATTTGTATATAGATAAGTTTTGTTAAATCGTCTTCTTTTGATCCCAGTAATCAGTGGTTAAGCCATGTCCACATAATTTAGAGACAGCCTGTATACAGACTTTAATTATTATGTAACCATCATCAAACTTATATATGTATTATTAAATGGGGCAGTCTTAGCTACAAGTTGGTGAAAAAATTTTAAACGCGTTCATATACAATTTTGTTTAATCTTGAAGAGCATTTTAAGTAATTTTTACCGGTTTACATTTTTAGTAGGGTTATACTATGAAATTTTTGCAAACAATGAAAAAAGTGTATGTAGACTATGTCTTTCATAAGGTCTTTCATGGGTGTCTTTCCAAAGTTGAGGGTTGAGGATCAGTTATCTGTCAGATTAATATACCTTCAGGTATGTTACCGGTCCACTAATCTTCGTGATGCGTTAATTAGGTAGGTAATTATAAAACAATCTTATCAGTGAATGGAAAGATCTACATTCAATCGATGTGTAGCCTCGATGCAAACATCTTGGTGTAAATTTATCAGCAAATGGACAGAAATCCAAATAGTCGAACTGCTTAGATTGGTACGGAATAATAGCTAACATCCGAGGAACCTTGTACAGTATTTAAAAGATGATCACGCATCAAGAATAAAATCAATAGTTGATTAATTAATAATCGGTGCTTAATTTACTAGGCCATACTGGCTCGATTATTATTTGGTTAAGCACTAGAGAATTTATTTAATATACAGCATTTAAAAGCAGATTCCTATGATCATCACGCAACAAGAAATAAATCAATGATTCATTGATTAGAAATCGGTGCCTTAATTTACTAGGCTATGCTGGCTCGATTATTATTTTGTAACGCACTAGAGAATTTATTCAACTATAACTACTGCTGGTACTACTATAAGTACTGTTGCTGCTGCTGCAATTACCAAGCAATTCTTACAAAAGCACCGCAAGTTGGCGGGGTTAAATGAGCCTGAGGTAGTAAAAGAGTTGCTCTCAAAAATGAAATTTATATTAAATTCAGCTGGCAAAGTTATATTTCTTATACACCCCTAAGCTACAAAAGGTTTCGAAAGTTTTAATACCAACTCCAAACACAATGCGGCGCGTTGATCCGTTGACTTAGCTCCATTCTCTCGGTAAGTGTGTGTTTTAGATTATGACTTGATTGTTTGGCCGGTATACACGCTTAATTCCCCCGTGCCACAACGTACAGAAAAAGAGTCAAAACGCCATTGTTTGCTCTACGGTTTCTACGGACTCTTTATGCCGCACAAAGAAGTAGTTCAATGGAACGGGTTCGCAAGGGTATTACTATTACATTATTTTAAGGCAGGGATTTATAGCGGGTGATGTAATTATTATTTTCACGCCGTGGCTAATGGCGTGTACTCGTCCTTATTGCTGGTAATAAGATTGTTGTTGTGAGATGTTATTTTTTTTCCTAAATGAAATAAATTTGTTCTCGTTGCGAATCAAAGGATCAAATTGAAATATGATGACAGGGTTTCGGTGCGTGGAGCGAGCGAGCGAGGGAGAAGCACAAAAAAATTACGTCGTGTTATTTGTCGAGTCTTATCTTTAGGCATGAAAGCTTTGTATTGAGCAGGGCCCCATATATCTGCCTGGGACGTTCGCCGCTAAAAAGTCCTCGGCAACTATTGGGAACATCTAGGAAACTACAATAAAATGTTCTCTGGTCCATTAGATGGTGGTCCCGATTCGAATAAATCAATAGCATGAAATGTAACAACCGCACAAAGAACTAAGTTATTGTCTTCCCCATTAAACCGGAGGCGCGGGAGACTGGTATATTAAGTAATTCCTCCCCCACCAAACCCCTGCGTTTTTTAACGTTTGTTTTTAATTTAAATCTCCAAGATCCAAGAGGCCCGGGCAAATTATTTCCACTGCGCGCGGCGAATTTTAATATATCTCTTTACAGATCTCGCCGGAATATTATTAAAAATAAATTTCCCCCAATTTGCCGAAAAAAGCTTCCGTTTCCTCCTCAATATCTGCCCGATATTAGGGATATTTATTCCTTACTTTTGCTGAATAATTTATTCCGCATCGGTCGGATCTCACGTGGTGCGCACCTCACTCGGCCGGAAAATTAAACTTTAATTGCACAGTCCTCACCCTAATTAACGGCAATATAAATTAATTATCCACAAATACTAAGTATTTTTATAAAACTGCAATAATAATAATAATAATAATAATCCCAATTGCGCTGGTACATATGTAGCATAATCATCTTAATTTTTTAATAACCGAAGAACTCATTCGCATTGTGTCATCGCTTAATTTACATTTATATTCGATGTAGCGCATGCATTTTTTTATTGCCAATCACACGTCGTGTTAATAAGAACCATTCAGAGGATAAAACGATAGTAATGAGTGAGTGCATTTTTCTGTTTCCAGTCCCTATGCAAATAAGCATTGTAACATTATCCATGCACAAATAGGGATACAAACGTTTTAAATGGGGTGCCTATAGAGATGGCAAACTGAGACAATTAGGTCATGAAAAATCGGCAACGATCTATTTTACCGCCTAGGACAGCGATGGCGAACCTTTTCTTGTAGTGGGTCAAAATTAAATATATATATTTTTTAAAACTTAAGCTAATAACTTAATTTTTTAAACCTAAGCTCGTGGGTGAGCAGTTACTTTATAGTCATTCCTTCATAGAACAAGTAGTTCATAGCTATAGTCATAGTCATAGTCAAGTTCATAGTAATTACTTCATAGAACAAGTAAAAACAAATATTATATATTTTATTTTGGATTATAAAATATACAGAACTTAGTAGAGTTCTAAATAGAGTTCTTTAGCCACTTTTGTAAAAATGCTTATTATTTCGTTTAAAAAGCGGAGTTTTTAATAGCAATTTTTTTATTGGGAAATCATTGGATATATTAAAAAATCTCCAGAAATTTGATCATTATTGCGAAATCAGAAGAGATCTCAAATATAATTAAGAAATCAGGAAAATGATTGAAAAGTCTCTAGAAATTTCATAATATTTAGAAATGTATTGATATTTTTTTAAATTATCGACAAATCTGGAGAATGAAGAAGTATGTGTAATTATCATGTGTGTTATGTCATATTAGTCATCATATATTAGTCATGTTAGTAATCATGTCATTTTTGATTTTTATGATCTTGAAATTATCTCTCAAAATGTTAAGAATTATTGATTTTTTAATTAGTTATTACTGACCAAATTACTGATATTTAACAATTATTGATGAGTTTTTTACCCCTAACTTTTATTTTGCTCATAATTCTCTTTACACTCATATTATTATTTATTTCTTTGCAAAACTACTTATTCGTTCCTTTAAAAAGTGGAGACATTCTCAATATTTTTTATTGATTTCGGTAGATTTCCCATTTTGATGATCATGATTTCGAGAGAATTTTCAATAATTTCGAGATCATTCAAATCAGAAAATCCAAATTGGTTCACACGATTAACCCGATTGTTATATTTTTTTTTCACTCTACAAATTTTTCAGTGATTCTTAAAATATCTAAACATTGCTAGGTTTTAGCAAGATTCAAAGAAATTTTCCTATAATTACCACGATGCCTCAATAGTTTTAGAAATGTCAACAGATTTTGCTATAATTATCATTAATTCTGGAGATCATTTCAAGATAATGAAATTCAAATTGGTATTTTCAAAACTCAAACACTCCTCTATTAAAAAGTCTCTGGAATTATTGATATTTTTTAGGAAATCTGTAGAAATCTCGAAAATTATTAGGAAATCTTTCGTGTTATTAAAAAAAATCTTTATAATTATTGATGTTTATTAGGAAATCTATGGAAATTTCGAACTCTTTACAGTGTTACTCATACAAATTTAAGACGGGGTTTAACGGTGGTCTAACTTAGTAACCTTAGTAACTCTTTGTAAAACACCGCTAAACCACCGCTAAGCCACGGTTTAAATGTTTATGAATAACATTGTAAAGATTTCTCAATAATTTTCGAGATGTCCACAGATATCCTAAAAAATATCAATAATTCCAGGGACTTTTTAATAGAAGAGTGTTAAAGATTTGAAAATACCAATTTAAATTTCTTTATCTTGAAATGATCTTCAGACTTCATGATAATTATTGGCAAATCTGTAGAAATCTCCAAAACTATTGAGACATCGTGGTAATTATAGGAAAATTTTCGAGATGCCCACAGATTTCCTAAAAAATATCAATAATTCCGGGGACTTTTTAATAGAAGAGTGTTAAAGTTTTGAAAATACCAATTTAAATTTCTTTATCTTGAAAAGATCTCCAGAATTCATGATAATTATTGGAAAATCTGTAGAAATCTCCAAAACTATTGAGACATCGTGGTAATTATAGGAAAATTTCTTGGAATCTTGCTAAAATCTAGAAATGTTTAGATATTTTAGGAATCATCGAAAATTTGTAAATTGAAAAAAAAAATCTAATTATCGGGTTAATCGTGTCAGCCAATTTATATTCTGATTTGAATTATCTCGAAATTATTGAAAATTCTCTAGAAATCATGATAATCAAAATGGGAAATCTCCAGAAATCAATAAGAATTATTGAAAATGTCTCCACTTTTTAAAGGAACGGATAAGTATTTTTTCATAAAAAATAATAGCATGAGTGTAAAGAGAATTAAGAGCACTACAAAAGTTAGGCATAAAAAATATCATCAATAATTGTTAAAATTCCAGTAATTTAGCAATGAGAAATATACAGAAATCAATAAGAATTATTGAGAATGTCTCCACTTTTTAAAGAAAACGATAAGTATTTTTGCAAAAAATAATAATAATATACAAAAGTTGGGCGTAAAAAATATCATCAATAATTGTTAAAATGTCAGTAATTTGGATAATACAAAAAAAAGTTTGCATACACTTAATTTTTTCTAACTTAATCTATTATTTGATAATTCAATGTTACATTTTTCTGTTAAAACAAAATAGTTACAGTTTTCGAAATTTAGGCAATTCTAATATTTTTTTAATATATTTTGCCAATACGCCTGACAATGTTTAAGTAATAATTGTCAAATGTCTGAAAATTATCGGAAATTCTGCTAAAATGTCATAGATTTAATATAATAATATAATAATAAATATAATAATTATTTAGGCAATTCTAATATTTTTTTATATATATTTTGCCAATACGCCTGACAATGTTTTAGTAATAATTGTCAAATGTCTGAAAATTATTGGTAATTCTGCTAAAATGTCATAGATTTTAAATATTGCAAACATTCCTGAAGACTGCTATTAATTTTAATAAAATATTTTGAAATGTTCATTTCTAATAATTTTAAGGTAACAATTTCAAGATATTGTTTGTAAAATTTCAATCCAAGGTCCTAAAATGTCTTAAAATAGGCAGTAATATTGCTAAAATGTCTGTAAATTGCCAGAAATAATTGTTAAAATGTCGAAAATTGCCAGTAATACTTTTCAAAATGTCAATAAATTTTTAAAAAAACAAATTTGGTTAGCAAACATTTGATATTTTGTTGTTCGTTATATTTTTGAATCTTACATGTTTTGTTAAACAAAATAGTTGCGAATCTGCAATTTTTGTTTTTTAAACAATAACTTTTTAATATTTTGCCATAAATGTATCTTAGTTGTAAAATCAATACTAGTAATATTAGTTAAAATGTTTCAAAACTGCCAGTTATAATTGTCAAAACAACTGACATTTGTCAAAAACTGTCTAAAAAATGCCAGTAATTCCTCTAAAATAGAAAAAATATATTTTATTTAGCAAAGATTTGATTTTTTATTTACTGCCACATTGGACAATAAACGTCTAACGAGATGACCTATAATTTGCATGATGATTTCAAATAATTTTAAGCTAACAATTTTCAGAAAATGTTTCAATTGCAATATTGACGAATTGCAATTTTTGTTCGGGGTACCAAACTGTCTTAAAATCAGGAGTAAATTTGCTAACGTGTTTAAAAATTTCCTGAAATAATTCTAAATATGTCAAAAATTGCTAGTAAATTAACTAGAATTAAAAAAAAATATTGTGTTTCCAAACACTTGAGTTTTTGTTGTTTGTTACATTGCACACATAAATAGATGATCTGCAATTTGATAATTCTTATCTTGCATTTATGTTATACAAAATAATTAAAAATTCTGGATTGTTTTAACTTAAACTTTTTATATTTTACCATAATATATGAAAATAATCAATGTACATTGTCAAAATATCTCAAAATTGCCAGTAATAATTGACAAAATATCTGACATTTGTCAAAAACTGTCTGAAAAATGTTGGTATTTCGCTAAAATAGAAAAATATCTAATTTATTTAGCAAATTTTTAATTTTTTATTTACTGCTACATTGCACAAAACAGTATAATCAGATGATCTACAATTTACATAATATTTCTTATTAAAATATTTTGAAATCATGATTTTTAATCATTTTAAGCTAACAATTTTAAGAAAATGTTTCAATTGCAATTTTGAGGAACCGAAATTTTTGTTTAGGGTACCAAAATGTTTTGAAATCAGCAGTAATTTTGTTAAAGTGTTTAAAAATTTCCAGAAATAATTCTTAATATATCGAAAATTGCCAGTAAATTAACTAGAACTTAAAAAATCGAAATACGAAAAAAAAGCTGGAAGACGAAAGTCAATAGCCCATTCCATATATCATGTATCACATCGTATATCATATATTTATCAATCTATCATCGATATTATGTTATATGTATTAAGTATGCTGCAGCTGTGTAACTGTATATGGAATAAATGTTCATACTACTCAAATTTGGTTTGAAAAAAATTGATTTTTTTGTTGTTTGTTACATTGCCAAACATGTTTGTGAACATGCCAAGAATGATTATTTGTTTATTCGGTGTGTGCACCAATTTTAGCCTTACAACAGATTATTATTTTTGTATTTAACTTGTGTAAAACTTTAATTTTATCATAACTGTGATAATTTATAAACTGTGATACACAATTGCAAACTGAACCTGCCAAGATCAATTACTTGTTTTTTCCATGTGTGCACCAATTTTATCCCTGTAACAGATTATAATCATTTTTTGTGTTAGTGTAATGAACTGCTTGAACTTGATATCTGTATCTGTGTACTCAAATTTTGTTTGCAATCATTTGATTTTTTGTTGTTTGTTACATTGCAAAATATGTTTGTAAACATGCCAAGACTGATTATTTGTGTTTTCGATGTGTGCACAAATTTTAGCCTTATAACAGATTATTATTGTTGTATTTAACTTGTGTAAAACTTTAAGGTTATTATAACTGTAATAATTTATAAACTAAATTGTTAAACTGTAACAATTTTATTCCTGTAACAGATTATAATCATTTTTGTGTTAAGTGTTAAGAACTGCTTGAATTTTAAATCTGTATACTTGGCTTGTGTAAAACTTTGATGTTACTTAACACCAATAAATACTACTACTTGCACACATAAACAGATGCTCCGCAATTTGATAATTCTTATCTTACATTTTTTGTTAAACAAAATAGTTACAATTTCTTCAATTTTTGCGATTTTAAACTTTTAAACTATTTTGGCATAATATCTGAAAATAATCAGCAGTAATAGTGAAAATGTCTCAAAATTACCAGTAATAATCGACAAAATACGCGAAAATCTCAACAACAAAAAATGAAACCTGTTAGAAAAATGTCGGTTATTTGGCTAAAATCAAATTTATTTATTTAACTATTTATTTATTTAATTTTTCACGAAATAAATAAATAAAATAAAATTATTCAGTTTAAAAACTGCGAATGACGTTACAAGATAAAAATTACTGAGGTTATAATTTTTCTAAATGCGTCGGAAAATATGGAATAAATAACAAAAATTGGCCTGTCGATATTTAAAAAAGATCCTGTACAATCTTCACTGAAACATTTCATGAAATATTTGTTCCTATTTATTTTCAGATAATTTCTTCATATCTCCTTCATATATTCAGTTCACATTTAGAGTTCATAAAGCTGATTCATTCGCAGATTTTATAAAATACATCGCCAAAAATAGTGCATATGCTGAACCAAACATAGTAGAACATAAGCTAAATCCTATACTTCACTGAAAGTATTAGATAATTTGTCCAATTCTCTCGACATAATGTTCTCAGGTATTTGGCCTATTGTCGCGTCCATATTCTTAATTTGATTTTGAAATTCTGTAGATGAATTATTGAATTTGTTTTTCCACACAAAACCATTTTGGAATTCCACCTATTCCATTTCCAAATTATCAAGTCCTAACTTAGTGAACATGGTTAATTCCAAAAAAAAAACAGTCCAAAATGAATGGTAATGTACTTTCCGAATTCATAAATTGTTGTATTATCTTCGTCCTAACAAGTGAACATTGTTAATTCCAAAAAACAATCCAAAATGAATGGCAATCTACTTTCCAAATTCATAAATTGTTGTATTATCTCCCAGAATTTTCAAAATATTTCGTTTCTTGGAAATGTTTTTGTAGGCATGGAACATATTGCCTAGTTTCATTTTTAAATCATTATCGAAAATATCAAGTTTTGTCATAAACGTGTTGATATGTTCAAACATGGTTAATACAGCTTTACCAGGTCACGTGGGTCATCTGGTACGTGGGTCAGTGTGTGACCCACGGGTCATAGGTGGTCACCTATTAAGTCAGTATCTAGTATCTAGGAAAAACTTTGTTTGCACAAAAATTAGTGTATGTCTTACGTGTTGAAATGTTTTCTGGGTTTTGAGACTTGTCAATATTGGGAAATTGTTGTGATATAATATGCAAAAAAAGTAATAAGGTACAAAAATATGCCAAATATGTAAAAATGTTCTTTTTTTATGTAAAAATATGCTTTTACATATTCTTCTATGTAAAAACATAATTATCGCTGCCCTTGTGATTGGTGATAATTGATATTTTGTGAGAAAATTCTTAGGCCTTTTGGGTAGCATAAGGGGATGTAAATTGGCGAATTACTGATAAAATCAATACATCATGGGGAAAAAATATGAAACTTTTAACCCAGTTTGTGTTGCGGGAATGTATCACACGGTCAAACAATGTCACGGTCGACAGGAAGCCTGTCAAATAGCAGGTACCTCTCGCAACAATCAATTGGGGCCGGAAAGGAGGGACGACAAACAGACCAATATAAAACATACGCGTCCTTTTTTGGTGTAAACTGTTTGTACATGCCACCCGTGTTTGTCGTCCCCGCGATACAATGTAGCAGGAAATAGGCGATCATATTTGAATGGGGCCGCTTTTAAAAATTGACGGAAACGCATAAATACGTCTTTTATTGGCTTTCCGGAATTCATATTTCCCTGCATTGGCGGGCGAACGTCGTCCCGTAATGCGGGACAATTTGTATTAAATTTGTTCATTTCGCTCACTGAAAACTTGTCAGTTTCGTGCATTCAGTCTGTGGCCGCACATTGAGCGGGAGCGTGTGCAGTTATTTATAGTAAATTGAGTTTTTTTCTTCCATGGTAACAACTGTCTCTTGCACGCGTTTTATAATGTATCGATACGTCTAAGCTTCGGGGGGAAATAGGTCAGCCTTGTGTATCGACACAACGCGAATTGAATGCATGTTATTTGCTCAGAAGGAAATTGGTTGCAGTACACATATTCCTCTTGTTATAACAACCTATTTCTTTGCCATTTAACAATATGTTGCAAGACGAAAGCACCAGTTTATAATTTGATGGAGTGCGTTTACCGCTCGAACATAAACGTATTTAACGATAAAAAATTTATAGCGACAAATACAACTCGAGCGGAATCTCGCCACAAACTACGGATACTGGGAGTCCATATCTAATAAATTTCACACATTTTTTTTTTAATCAATAGTTAATTCCGCATCCTGAAATCTCGATTGAGTTTAGGAGGGCGAACTTTAAAAGCTCACAGCACGTGAGCCTCAATAGGCTCTTTGTACCCCATCCATTACCTTAATCCCCATTTTCTTATCTACCCAACTGCACTAGGTGATTGATGAATGCAAGAATAGTACATGCTAAATACAGAGTACGAGGGTTGATTCATTGTACCTGTTCGTTGAACCAGTGGCGGCTCGTGGTTAAAGAAAGCAAGAAAATTATGTTATTTATATTTTGTACTCAATTCTACAATATTTCCTGGCTGCAGATTTTCTCATTGTAACTATTAAAAGTTCATTTAAATACCTAAGGAATTTTTAGGTGATCATTTCTACATGATACAAGCTCTGAAGAAAAAAATAACAATCCACGAAATATTCCAGGATTTTTAAAGGTATTAGTTTTCCCAACGTATTCTAAAATGCTAAAGCTCAGCAAGATATAATGCAGTGTATAATTTTTGATAAAACATCTATTGTATGTAACATTGTCACATCGTCGGCTTGGTGTTACAAGGTTGTATGTGACATTTTGTAAGATTTTGAGTATTTGGTATTACAAGATTATATGTGTTATAAGCTATCTTCTGCAAAGGTCTAATAGATGGCAGCACTTTTCCAAACATTTTTATTTACTGTGAAACAAGGTTGTATGTCAAAATTGGTATTTACACTTTAGTGTAACATAGTTTATGTCGACGCATATAACTCTAACCGACTTGGTTTTTGTTTGAAATATGGATCAAATTTGTGAAAACTATGACAGTGATGATTCTATAAACGATCATAATTATTGCCCAGATGATCCAAACAATAATAATGAAGCAGAGGAAAGCTATTCTATATAGCGGTTCTATATGTTTTGTTGATTAAAATATAGTCTATTTGGTTCCTTACTATTTTGTCTGATGTATGACTTGGGGTTGTCCAGGTGTATACCCTTCTTCTTGGCAGTGTGAACCATTTGTTTTTAATAACTAGATTTAGAATCTGAGAGAATTCAATAAGTTTTTCTCCTCTCTCATTTCTTTCGCCCACGCCATATGGGCCGACACAATCCTCTACATTTCCGTATCCTATTTTGTCATTGAAGTCCCCAAGAACAATAGTCACATCTGATTCCTTGACCACATTCATTATTTCTTCTAATTGGTTGTAAAATTCTTCTATTTCTTCCTCACTCTTATCCGCTGTGAACCATGTGTTAAAATTTTGAAAACAATCAAAACCCACTGAAGGAAAATGACTTAAAACATCTTAAAGTAACTAAAAAGAAAAAGAAAAAGTATCTGAAAACAACTTAAAACAAACGAAAATGAGTGAAAACAGCTTAAATCTACACAAAAAATAACTGAAAACACTTGTGGTTTTATGTTGGACAAGGAACTATACAAACAAGTGAAACTACAAACAACTGAAAACAACTGAAAATATTTTAAACCAACTGTAATTTTTTTTTAAATAATCAAAACCAACTGAAAACTGATGGAAAATAACTGAAAACATCTTAAATTAAATAAAAAACAACGGAATGCATCTAAAACCAACTAAAAACAGCTGAAATCTATGCAAAACATTACTGAAAACTGTTTTGGGTTTATGTTTGGCAAGGAACCACACAAACAAGATGGATATTATAATATTTTCTAGTAGAGATACATGCGAACAAGATTAATATTTTATTTTTTTCTAGCGAATAAGATGGATATTTAATTTTTTTCAGTGGAGATACTCTAAATTGACTAAAAATTTCTAAAACCTAGTGAAACCAACTAAAAACATTCTAAAACAACTAAAAACAACTGAAAATATTTGACACCATCCGTAATTTTTTTTAAACAATCACAAACAACTGTAAACCGAAGGAAAATAACCGAAAATATCTTAAAATAACTGAAAAAACAACGGAATGCATCTGAAAACAATTTAAACCAAATGAAAATGAGTGAAAACAGCTGAAATCTATACAAAATAAATTACTGAAAACTTTTTTGGTTTTATGTTCGACGAGGAATCACGCGAACAAGATGGATATTTTATCTTTTCTAGTGGAGATACTCTGAATTGAGGTAAATAAGGTAAATCACACACTTGGTTGAAGTTTCACTATATTAATAGAATTTACTCTACAATCGTTTCGGTCTTACGACCACTGTCAAGAGTAACTGAGATACAGAGATACAGAGTAACAGAGATCAGTATCTCTGTTACTGTTGACAATGGTCGTGAGACCGAAACGACTGTAGAGTAAATTCTATTAATATAGTGAAACTTCAACTAAGTGTTTGATGTACCTTAATTATCATGTTTCATCAAGTGGTATCCATACATACTTGAACTCTGAATTGACTAAAAATATCTAAAACCTAGTGAAACCAACTAAAAACATCTGAAAACAAATAAAAACAATTGAAAACAACTGAAAATATTTAAAACCATCTGTACATTTTTTGAAAACAATCAAAACCAACTGAAAACCGAAGGAAAATAACTAAAAACATCTTAAAATAACTAAAAAAATCAATGGAATGCGTCTGAAAACAATTAAAAACAAACGAAAATGAGTGAAAACAGCTGAAATCTATTCAGATAATTACTGAAAACTCTTTTGGTTTTATGCTAGACGAGGAATCACACAAACAAGATATATATATATATATATATATATATATATATATATATATATATATATATATTTTCTAGTGGAGATACTCTGAATTGACTGCAAATATCTAAAATCAAGTGAAACCAACAAAACACATCTAAAAACAACTAGAAACAACTGAATACAATTAAAGATATTTAAAACCATCTGTACAAATTTTTAAAACAATCAAAATCAACTGAAAACCGAAGGAAAATAACTGAAAGCATCTTAAAATAACCAAAAAAATAACGGAATGCGTCTGAAAACAATTAAAAACCAACTAAAATGAGTGAAATCTATTCAGAAAATTACTGAAAACTGTTTTGGTTTGATGCTAGGCAAGAAACCACAAACAAGATGGATATTTTATTTTTTTATAGTAGGGATACGCTGAATTGACTGAAAATATCGAAAAATCAAGTGACACCAACTAAACACATCTAAAAACAACTAGAAACAACTGAAAACAATTGAAAATATTAAAAACCATTTGTAAAAATTGCGAAAACAATCAAAATCAACTGAAAAGCGAAGGAAAATAACTGAAACATCTTAAAATAACTGAAAAACAACGGAATACATCTGAAACTAGCGAAAAACATATGAATATGAGTGAAAACAGCTGAAATCTATACAAAAAATTACTGAAAACTCTTTTGGTTTTATGCTTGACAAGGAACCACACAAACAAGAAGGATATTTTAATTTTTTATAGTGGAGATACTCTGAATTGACTGAACATATCTAAAATCAAGTAAATTGTTTCACTTGGTTAACTAAAAACAACTGACAATATTTGAAACTATCCGTATTTTTTTTGAAAACAATCAAAAACAACTGTAAATCGAAGCGAAATAACCGAAAATATCTTGAAATAACTGAAAATCAACGAAATGCATCTGAAAACAATTTAAACCAAACGAAACTGAATGAAAACAGCTGAAATCTATACAAAAAAATTACTGAAAACGTTTTTTGGTTTTATGTTCGACGAGGAATCATACAAACAAGATGGATATTTAATTTTTTTCTAGTGGAGATAGTCTGAATTGACTGAAAATATCCAAAACCTAGTGAAATCAACTAAAAACATTTGAGAACAACTAAAAACAACCGAAAATATTTAAAACTATCTGTAAAAATATTGAAAACAATCAAAATCATCTGAAAACCGAAGGAAAATAACCGAAAACATGTTAAAATAACTGAAAAAGCAACGAATTGCATCTGAAAACAATTAAAAACAAACGAAAATGAGAGAAAGCAGCTGAATTCTATTCAGATAATTACTGAAAACTCTTTTGGTTTTATGTTAGACAAGGAACCACACAAACAAGGTGGATATTTTAATTGTTTCTAGTGGAGATACTCTGAATTGACTGAAAATATCTTAAATCTAGTGAAACCAACTTAACACATTTAAAAACAACAACAAACAACTGAAAACCATGAAAAATATTAAAAACCATCTGTAAATATTTTGAAAACAATCAAAAACAACTGTAAACCGAAGGGAAATAACCGAAAATATCTTAAAATAACTAAAAAAACAACGGAATGCATCGAAAACCAACTAAAAACAAATGAAAATGAGTGAAAACAGCTGAAATCTATACAAAACATTACTGAAAACTGTTTATGGTTTAAGTTTGGCAAGAAACCAACAAACAAGATGGATGTAATAATATTTTCTAGTAGAGATACTCTGAATTGAGTGAAAATATCCAAAACCTAGTGAAACCAACTGAAATCATCTGAAAACAGCTAAAAACAACTGACAATTTTTGAAACCATCCGTAAAACTTTTGAAAACAATCAAAAACAACTGTAAACTGAAGGAAAATAACCGAAAATATCTTGTAATAACTGAGAAAACAACGGATTGCATCTGAAAATAATTTAAACCAAACGAAACAGAGTGAAAGCAGCTGAAATCTATACAAAAAAATTACTGAAAACTTTTTTGGTTTTATGTTCGACGAGGAATCACACAAACAAGATGGATATTTAATTTTTTCTAGAGGAGATACTCTGAATTGACTAAACCTAGTGAAACCAACTAAAAACATCTGAAAACATCTACAAACAACTGAAAACAATTAAAAGTGTTTAAAACCTTCAGTAAAACTTTTGAAAACAATCAAAATCAATTGAAAACCGAAGGAAAATAACTGAAAGCATCTTAAAATAACTGAAAAACAACAGAATGCATCTGAAACCAGCTAAAAACATACGAATATGAGCGAAAACAGCTGAAATCTATACAAAAAATTACTGAAAACGCTTGTAGTTTTATGTTTAACAAGGAACCACACAAACAAGATGGATATTTTAATTTTTTCTAGTAGAGATACTCTGAATTAACTGAAAATATCTAAAATCAAGTGAAACCAACTAAACACATCTGTAAACAACTAGAAACAACTGAAAATATTTGAAACCATCCGTATTTTTTTAATTTTCAGTCAAATATCTAAAATCAAGTGAAACCAACTAAAAACATCTGAAAACAACTTGAAACAACTGAAAACAACTGAAAGTATTTAAAACCATCTATAAAAATTTTGAAAACAAGCAAAATCAACTGAAAACCGAAGGAAAATAACTGAAAGAATCTTAAATAACTGAAAATTAACGGAATGCATCTACAGCTGAAATAAACAGCTGAAATCTATACACAAAATTACTGAAAACTCTGTGGTTTTATGTTCTACAAGGAACTGTACAAACCAGATGGATATTTTCATATTATTATTTCATTATTTTTATTATTTTTTATATTATTTCTAGTGTTCATTGAATGATGTTTATTTTTCCTGTTTAGGATTTGAGTTGCACCATTATAATCCTCTTTGATAGGTCTATAACGTTCAGGACTGTCTTCTTGATTTTTTGTGAGACTTTTATGGCCACTCCGTACCTGTGATGTGTATCGGATCCTCCTGAGTAGTACATGTGGTAGTTATTGATGGAACATTCTTCCAGATCTGGCCATAAAACGTCACTAATAGCTAGGACTTCTAGGTTCATCTTTTGTATTTTCGCTATTACACTATGTACTTTTCCTGCCTGGTATAAACTTCTAACATTCTATGTTTCTATACTATTTACGTCATTCGATACTTCGATTTAGAACTGAATGATGCCATGATGATTTTTTCCTGGAGATATCCATGTGGATCTTCAATGTAGTGGTTTCCCGTTGCCTTCTACATCCTATGCCGTTAACCATATTATCTGGTTCCTCCGCCTTCGGTTTTTTTTTCTCCTAAAGAAGAAGTGTGTTGCTTATCCCAGCAACAACTCGGTCTGCTTGGTTGGGTATTGCTTATTCGTCATGTTCTATGCTTATTTCGCAACTAACCTCTAAATCTAGAGGCCGTTCGCTATCCACCACCTGTGACCCCGATGGTAGCCTGCAGTTTAGACCACTACAAATTTATACAAATAGTACTGATATTTGGATTTCCTTAGATTGGTCCAATAGAGGATTTTTCTCTTTTTCCCTAGACAAGTACAAATTTGTACATATAGTACTAATATTTGGATTTCCCTAGATAGGACGCAACAGAAGATATTTTTCTTTTACCCTAGGCAAGTATAAATTTGTACAAATAGTACTAATTTTAGATTTCCCTAGATTGGACGCAATAGAGGATTTTTCTCCTTTTCTCTAGACCACTACAGGTTTGTACAAATAGTTCTAATATTTGGATTTCCTACATAGGACGCAATAGAGGTTTTTTCTCTTCTTTCCTAGCCCATTACAAATTTGTACAAATAGTACTAATATTTGGATTTTCCTAGATTGGACGCAACAGACGATGTTTCTCTTTTACCTTAGGCAAGTACAAATTTGTACAAATAGTACTAATAGTTAGATTTCCCTAGATTGGACGCAATAGAGGACTTTTCTATTTTAGCCAGGACAAGTACAACGTTTATATTTATAAATATCTCTAGATCTAGAGAAATATCCCTAGACCTGGCAGCATGTCATAGATCTATATGTAGAAGAGATATATCAGAGTTATTGGTTCGATATCATTGATTAGGATCTTAGATGTCCAACCTTCATTAGAATTGAAAAGAAACCACAAAAGCGCGAATATCAAAACTTGATTTATCGTATCGTTGTTTAATGAAAGAGGCACAGCCGAGTCACTGATTGATTAAACATAATAGGTTATGATAGTGTGTGGTAAAATATCACAGACTTGATGATGCACGTAAATATTTATTCCCCGGAATAAAGTGGGGCTTCTAAGTTTCTATGGTATTCGGGAAAAATATGGACCCCTCCGTCACATTTCTATTAGGTAAAAAATGTAGCAGTCGCCCCATTTTTTACACGCATTCGGTGTCGTATATCTCCGACGTTTGGAAATGCGTTTCCCGATGAAAAATGAAAACGCTTCGCTGGGGTCGTGCGTGGCCGCGGCTCGTGGGGCAGGCCCATTCGAAATAGATAAATAAGCGTTGCATTATCGTGCGGTCCGATAAACGTGATAAGGGCATTGAGGGCCCCCTCGCCGCCCCCCCGTGCAGAGTTTATACGCTGGTGGCGGGCCGGATATGAGAGTCGGCCCAATCATAGCTTCAACACAATAATAATATACGCCATAAATCGGAGCGTATGACGCGACCCGATATTTCCACCGGATGTCGGCCATGTTGGTGGTGAGTTATTACCAGAGTTGGGCCCGCAATCATTCTTTGAAAGGTCGTGAAAGTTTTATTAAGAATGAGTCGCTCGAAATTTATATATATATATAGAGAGAGGCCCTCTTATGCGATGAAGTTTTTCCCTCCCGCGCCCCATTCGAGTGCCCTTGGGCAGGTGCGGTGGTGGCGCGGGGGCGGAGGGGGTGGCTTTTGATAGATTCTTTTCGCCCCCGCACAGGCGGCCCCCTGATAAGGGCCGGTCTGCGGGCGCGGCCATTTCAATTTGCGTCCGCCTGATTCAATTAGAATAATATCGCTCGGCCCAGTGATAAACTAGCGGTTTCACAACAAACACAAATCACGAACTCCATTTAATGCAATCAACAGTAAGCGAATTACAGGGCCGGTTTGGCACTCACCTGGTTATTGAGGTTCCGGTGCCACGGATGCGTCAACCGATCGTCTGGTCCGCTGCTCACAGTCCTATCAAACAAAACCACACAGTTAACAACAAGTACCTTATACCCGGTTTGCAATTTTTCACTGGATTAAAACAGTTTTTCAAACTGCAGCAGTGCACAAGTGTAATAAAATAATTGGACACTGCAAGTATTTTCAATTTTTTCTATTATAACTGCATTTTTTATAATATGTATATGAATATTTTGTCAAATTATCAGTAGGGCAGAACCCAATTTATACACGAGCGCCCTTTTACTTTAATACAGTGGCGGATTTATACTTCAGACAAGGGTAGCCCATAGGCCACCTATAAAAAGTGATTCATTTATACATAGGACATAGGCCTATCCGAAATCAGCAAAATAATTCTTACCAGTCTAAATTTTAAATTCAATAACAGATATTGAGAAAATACTACGTAGTTGAATAAAAAAGAATTGTAGTTGAAATAAAAAAAAATCTCAAATAAATTTAAATTGTTCTGATAGTAATTCATCTTCTTTCTTCTTTATATGGCATCTCCTTTCATCAGGTTTGCAATCATCATCGCTATCTTCACCTTGGAGGCGGCAGCTCAGAATAACTCTTGGGAATTCAACTAGTAATTCATACTAATGTGAAGTGTTTAAAAGATCGTCTTTCGTGAACTAGATATTGAAAACGAATTTATAATATCATCAAAGTCTAATCTTTTGGTTGGCTCCGATTTGATGGTCAGAAGTGCTACATCCTTCAGGCGTTATTTGGACATTGTAGATCTTATATAATTTTGTATAATTCTTTTCAACACGAAAAACGACCTTTCCGCTTAACAGTTGTACGCAGACATCTCAAAAAAAGTCTCGGGTGATGTCAACATAATGGCATATATCTTGTATTTGTTTCATAAGGCACTTTGCAAAGTTTAAGTATTGTTTTTTGATATTGTTGCAATCATTTAAGAAATTCAAAAAAATGTATACACTCCAGGGGCGAAACTAGGCTGTATTAAAGGGAATTTTTCTCATCCGTATCTTGATTTGTTGTGCATCAAAGACCTATTGTCAACTGGCAGTTGAACCAGCAAGGAGGTGGACAATTTTTAATGTACCTCAACATTTATTATTATCTGTATTAAGCAGGATGGATAGAAAAAGAAGCTTCCAAACAATTTATATTGTACCTCATCATCTATTATTATTATATATATTCAGCAGGATGGTTACAAAAAGGAGATTCCAAAGTAAATGGTTTCGTATTTTTGTCTAGAATACAGCGTCCGGGTAAACTCAACATTCTGCTCCTTGTACAGAATATTTTCAAAAAATACCAGAGAACTGTTTTCTATCTCAATGGATTTTAAAAGGGGAAGAAAGCTTTGAGAAAATATCAAGTACATCAAAATTATGAGTATCATAGAGTTGCTATGCAAAAATGGTCTCGTTTTAATAGCTCTATCAAACATGAGCGCTGCATAAGTTGCTCTATTACAAAACAAGCACTAATTTTGTTTTGTTTAGAGGACATAATGAAAAGTACACGTCTTGCCAATTGTTTAGAAGTTTTGAAAAACTTTTACCCGTTTTTACAACGTTATAATCTTCCCAAGAAGTGTGTCTATACATTATCTAAAGTGCAAAATTAAATTAAAGATAGTACCGCTAATTGCTTACTAAATATATTTCGGAAAAATTCATCATTCTGCCTCGTGTGCAGACTATTTTCAAAAAGTATCAGAGAACCGGTGTTTATCTCATTGGGCATTAAAAATTGGAAGAAAGCTTTGAAAAAATATCAAGTACATCAAGATTCTGAGTATCATAGAGTTGCTATGCAAGAATGGTCTCGTGCTAATAGCTCTATTAAACATGAGCATTGCAGAAGTTGTTCTATTACAAAACAAGCACTAATTTTGTTTTGTTTAGAGGCCATAATGAAAAGGCCAAAAGTACACTTCTTGCAAATTGTTTAGAAGTTTGTGAAGTTTTGAAAAACTTTTACCCGTTATTGCAAGGTTATAATCTTGCCAAGAAGTGTGTCTAAACATCATCTAAAGTGCAAAATGAAATTAAAGACAGTACCGCTAATTGCTTATTAAATATGTTTTTAAACGAAACTAATAACGCACATTATTTTGCTGTCATGGCCGATGAAATTAGAGTATAGGAAAAATTATAAATGATATACATATTCATATGCACTTGTAATTTTGTAATAGGTAATTTGTAAATTTTAATTTGTAATTTTGTAATTTGTAATTTTTAATTTGTAATTTGTAATGAGCATGTTATCTGTAATGAATTATTTGTAATTTTGTATTTTTATCTGTAATTGTTGACGCTGTCAAGTCTCTTTCTGTGCAAGCAATAATTGAGTTTTGAATAAAGAATACTATTTTTATTATTATTATTATGCGGTTTACGCTCTCCCTTTATGCTCGTACAATAGGTTAAATTTAGTTATAATGGATACATGCCTCTCTATACAGGAAGCTCAGAGCTTTTTCGAATCCTTTAAAACTTTACATACTTTTTTTAGATTGTATGAATCGGTGGTTAATACTTGGTGAAACATCTTTAAATTCGTATAAATAAAGCACTTGGTTACGTTAAACAATTTTTTTAATAGAAAAACTCTACAATTGTTTCCGTCTCACGAACATTATCAAATGACAAATAAGACTGAATGACATTTTTTTCCTATATCAATAGTAAAATTTCTGGATGTTTAAATAAAATTTCATATTCCACACAAAAATATAGATTCATTAAGTACAACTCCGTGGTTTAGTCATATTAATGAAATTAATGCAGTTAAATTAACATATCAGGCAATTTTTGAATATTTTAAAGGATATTCATCTGATTGCAACAGCAAAATGTCTAGACTCGTTACTCATTAAAAAATGTACAATGTTGTGTCTGTTTTTATATTTGATTACTTGAACAAATTCTAGAAGTCGCTTCAGGTGTTCATCAATTGCTTCAGAATGAAAGATTAGATTCATTTGAAGCATCCCTTAGTATTAAATCTTTAATGTTAATCTTTGAAAATCTGAGGGCCAATAATCAACACTTTGATAAATTATATGAATATAAATAAATTATTAAGTTCAAGATTTGATTCATAAATTACCAGTTATATATTTAAGGTTGTTATATGTTGTACTTACTGATAAACAAAACTTCATATTAGACAACTATCAAATTAAAAATTACATTCAAATATATTCAAGATATACAAAGATTAATTACATATGCCTGTGATGATGGTTGTTCATAACCGAAACTAGTGAGGCGAAAGAAAAAAAATCATAAAATAAATTGAATAAACATATCATTTACCAGTAAATACTACATATAACAACCTTAAATAAGTTATACTTTGAAGTGCAGTTAAATGAAAGATTTGAAACAACGTCACGAAAGAGAAAACATAAAAAAACATTAAAATCAATCTTGTAGTTAGTATAGATAAAGCATTTGGTTAAGTTTAACACATTTATAAATTGTTAAAAAAACTCTCCAATTATTTCGGTCTCACGACCATTATCAAGAGACAAATAAAACTGCAGTATGCTTCTTGTATCAAGTCAATCTTCAAGTCAATGAAGTCAATCAAGTCAATCAAATTAAATCTTGTAGTATGATGATACTTTTTCAATTGACAAAGTAAACTTTCGAAATAATATTTACAAATAAATAATAAATAAAATTTCACAGAAATTAAATTCAGATTTTCAGAAAACAAAATAAAATTATTTGGTATTGAAGCTTTAAACACAATGACACAGTGATATAGTATATGTATGATTTACACGACAAATATCATGTAAATATGATCTATTGTTTAAATAAATATCTATCTATCTATCAATGTCAAAGTGCTTCTTAGATCTTGTACTTATGAAAAAAAAAAAAATTCTTATGAAAACAAAGAGTACAAAATAATTTTAGTACTCTTTTTTGATTTAGTATTTAGTAATATTTTAATGATTTAGAGTTAAAACCAGCAGAATATACCGGGTGGTGCATTTAAGTGAAGACATCGAAATATCTAAAAAAATAAGCATCTCACGAAAAAATGTTTAGTACTGGTACTAAAATTAGACAACCCCCACAGCCCCTTTTGATGGAGTGGGGATAATTTTGAGATCTTAAATGGAAACCCCTATTTTGTATTGCAGATGCGTTGTTATGTTACAATAGCACTTTTATATAAGCAATGTCAAATTGTTTGTAATAGATTTATGTGAGCTTGACTGTATATATATATATATATATATATATATATATATATATATATATATATATATATATATATATATATATATATCAATATTATTAACACCCCGATGGTGACAGATAAGGGAGGTGACTCACTCAGATGGTAAATAAAACATTTTCTCATTGTTGCATCATTTAGTTATCAAATACGTGGATTTTGCTTGAAAAATCCACGAACATTACTAATTTTCGCAGATTGCTTCATAGTTTTTGTCGGAGAATCTGAATCTGTAATAAAAATGTGGATTCCCATTTAAAATATCAAAGTTACCCCTCATCTCCTCAAAAGGGGTTGTGGGAGTGGTCTAATTTTAGTACCAGTAAATGGGCTCTCTCAATTATCGTATAGTAACTTTCATTTGGAATATTTTTTCGTAAGATTCTTATTTTTGTAGATTTTTTATCTTCATTTAAATGGGTGTCGATACATGGTGATTGTTGCAAAAAAAAACGTGTAACTGAATAAGATTTCAAACCAAAAACTACTTACGTCAAGAATTAAATCCAATTATTGTATTTCGTTTCTTTTAACCTTCATTTGGAATTTTTTTTCGTACGATTCTTATTTTTGTAGATATTTTGATCTTTATTTCAATGGCCTACCAGGTATTGTTGCAAAAAATATGTGCAATTGAATGACATTTCTAAACCAAAAACGATACTTCAAGAATTAAATCCAATTATTGTATTATGATTCTTTTTTCGTACTTCCTGCTCATGTAATAAGTTCTTATAGTTTTTAAATGTTTTTTTGCCTGACTAGTTTCGGCTGATTATAGCCATTTTCAGAGGCTAACTTATATATTTATCACTAAGCCTGCATTTTTGTCTGCTGCTGCAAAGATTAGGCTGTTCATTTTTATTTTATTTTTGATATTATTAATGATTGTTTGTTCTTTTTTGTTAATGTTGTTGTTATTAGTTCTTCTTTGTTTGTTTTAAAACTAAACAAGAAAACTAATTATTGATAAATTTGCTAAAATTGATATCTTGAATGTTTGTGGTTTGTAAAATAGTCAAATGATTTGCATTTTGTACATTAAACTTTATAAAATAGTTGAATCTGTCTAGCTTATTTTTTTCGCCTCTGATACACAAAAACCTTCATATTTATGGTTTGTAAAATAGTAAAATCATTTGTATTTTGTAGATTAAACTTTATAAAATAGTTGTATCTGTCTGTGTTGTTTTTTTTTCGCCCCTGATACACAAAACCCTCCGTTGTTGGTAGATCGTTTTCATACAAAGTTCCAATTATCTTAAAATCGGGCACAAAACATGCTAGTGTTGTTCACTACGTGTCTCTATATCAAGGTGTTCTTTGCCAGCACTAATAACAAAAACCAAACAAGAAGTTGAGCGCATGGCATACAGTTTTTGTTCTTTCCAATTCGTTACTTAATCTGTCAATTATTGTAAGTATTAATTCTGAAAGTTTCTTTGCCAATCAATTCTAATTCTCCTGCTCTGGGATTCATCTTACTAGATTTTTCGTCACTTTTTCCTATTTATTTCATCTACATACTAAGATACTGAGTCACTGTCGCTTTCAGTAGTGCTACATTTTCATAATTGTCGAATTACATTCTTATACTTTGTATGTATTCTGATATCCAAAGATCCGAACAATATTGATACGGTTGATATATCAATCTCAGATGATAGCAGCTTATTACTTGATACGTTTAATCTAGATAACAAATTTTCCCATAAAAGTGACGAAAAAGTCGTTTCTAATCATTGAAGTTGAAGGAGATAATTGGATGCTTCATTTCTTGGAGTTGCCATTTCTCTTTTGTCATTTATTTATTTATTATTTTATTGTTTAAAAGCCGCCCCTGGATTTTGCTCCCCTGGACTATAGCCCATATAGCCCCCCCCTCTAAATCCGCCGCTGCTTAAATCGTGGTCTAGGTTTCAAAAAGTCAGACTGAGGGCTATTTCCACCAATGAATAACAGAATTACAAATATTTCTGTAGTTGATTTAACATTAATACTTATTTGCAGTTTTGCAACAAATTTAATGGTAATTAAGAGTCCGGTTATGTGCAAATTTGGCAAATAATATAAACAAAAGGTGCATAACCAATTGAGGTGCATTTTTGGTAGTTCTGAGGTACATGGCTTTAAAGTGAACTTGAATTTCAAAATTCCAGGAATAAGTTTAGAAAACTGTGTTAATATTTTAGTCTAAACCCAAGTCTAAAATATCAACACAGTTTTTTAAACTTATTCCTGGAATTTTGAAATTCAAGTTAACTTTAAAACCATTTATCTCAGAACTACCCACTTAAACCCTTTCACTTCTTGACCCCTCAATTGGTCATGAACTTTTTGTTTATATTATTTGCCAAATTTACACATAACCGGACAGTAATGAGCTACTTTAGTGCCGATTTAGTGCCGATTTAGTGCCGGTAGTGCCGATTTAGTGCCGATAGTGCCGATTTAGTTACCTTAATTAGTATTACGATTAATATTACCTTACTGATCACTTCTAAAAAAATATTGAATTATTTAGTTTAACATGGATAAGAATTGAATTTTCCCGACATTCTTAAATGGATTGCTGTGTATAAAATAACTAAGCATACAATAATATTTTGTTGATTCCTCTAGTTTTAATATCGCGCGGTAATCATGTAAAATGCATTAATCACTCGCCTCGCGGCTGCAAAAAGGCAGCGACTTGTGCCGCCGTTCTTCGCGGAACATAGATCTGATTTAGAGCTGTCTGAAAGTTTTTCAGCCATTGTTATTAAATAAGTGTGAAACGAAGCGGACCTAATCCGAACAGTCTGTTGGAAATTTAAAAAAAGTTCAATAAGAGCGAGACTCGCACCGAAAATTTCCTCCCTGCCCATCCCCAGCTACCCGGCATTAGACCGAACAATTTCATTTATTTTTCAACGCCATGAATCTCCGCGAAATTAAAGCGCCCCACATGGCTCGTTGAATATTACTATTATTACATAAATAACATTGCTAAAGTACAAAACCGTGTTCAAGTGTAGATTATGTGTACCATAATTGAGCATTAACCAACTAATTAACATGCTGATTAAAATTAATTGACTCCTGTAATAATTACTGAATTATTACTATATGGGTATCACTCTAATGACAACTGCATATTTAATAATGTGGTCTATGTATTATGTACTGTACTGAATTTTAAATACTTGATTCATTTCTCATGTGCCAAAAATTGCGCCATTGTAATTAAATTAAAAAAAATCAAAAACATCGTTGCTTGCAGAGCTAAAATCATCTGATATTCTCCAAAAGCATCATCCACTGAAACGAAATATATAAACATATAAGCATAAGTCAAAATCGACTAAAAGTCCATTAATGGTTAGTATAACGAGCCAGAGCATCAATGGGCATTTTTTACTTTTGTAGTTTTTGAGTAAATTGGAGTATCTACACAAATTTTGAAAGACTGATGGTTGAACTGTTGAAATCATATACTGAATAAACGCAATGAATTCGCAATGAATCAACAAATTAGCATCAATCAAAATGAACTGGTAATCCCACAAGGGTTATTATTGGGCATTGTTTTTTTGTTTTTGTACTTGTACTGTACGGGACATACTGTATAATGAAAATGAATATAATGAAAATTTACACCCAAAATTCAAATTTCTTAAAAAAACTCCTACAAATTGCAACTAAATATCAAAATCTGCATATTTAGTGGTGCAAAATGTACAAAAAATGCATTTTTTCATTCACGTGTATTAAAAGTTGAAAAGTTGGTTTTACCTATAAAGTATTAACTAGCTATGAATTGTAATTCAGCTTGTGACTTACAGGGACAATTATTTGCACGTATTGTAAAGAGCTTAATAATTAGTGAGTCTGCAGGGGTTTATTAATATTGCTGCTTTGAATAGATTTTGCGCATAATGCGAGACTCTAGTTTCAGCATTGTGCATTAAACTTGAATGTGCGGTCGTCCTTTTCGCCTTTTGCGCTTTTTGTCATCGCATCCTGCAACGATAATGGCCCCCGGTGTGCAATTTATTTATATTTGCGCCGTTTTATTTACACTTGTACAAACGTTGATCCCTGCAATAGCGGATGAATTATGGCCGTTCTTTCCATTCTATTCCTTTTTGTCAGTTCGCTTACAGGCCCGAGTTCCCTGATTGATGAATTACCGGAACGCGTCTCGCCGATTCATCGCCGAAATGCATTTTGCAGGCTGCAAAGGGGCGCCATAAATAAATTCATTCAAGGAGCCGGAGTTTTCAGGTTTATCCCGGGCGAGTGGTAAGAGCACGCGCGAAAAATGCCCGCGGAATTATGATATGAATATTAAATAATTTATGTAACAATAAGAGCGAGTTCCTGGAGGATGTATAGTGTGAAATATGGGGGTGAAATTTCGCGGAGTTTGAAATTACTCTTTCTTCCGGCGCTTAAATCACGCGCCTCGGAACGTTTTAAAATACACAATTTATGCGCCGAGCGTATTAATATAACTTCTGCCAACTTCCCGTGATGTAGGATTCCTGTGTGGGTGATATCGGTGTTAAACAATGATCCGATCGCTGGTACTCGCTTTTAATTAGAAATTTAATCAAGACCATTCAGAGCAAACACCAATTGACACATTTAGCGCGGCTGCATCTCCGCTGCACACGATCACAGGATCACACCTAGTCGAGCTGGAAGCGTTATTAAATTTATCCTAGATTATAGAACTTAGCGATGTAATCACGCCCTTGGATGAATATTTACAGACAGCCACTAGATGATTAAACTGTATCCGGGCGCAGATTAAAATGCCCTTGAAACGTTCACGCGGGCAAAGGGGTGAAATAATTAGCTAATATTAATCTCGCCGTCATAAAAGAACTTCCCGCCTAAAAAAATTCAAAGGCCCGGATTATTTTAAAACATTTCAAATTATTCACGAGCCAAAGCAAACTTTCCCTTAATAAAATCATAAAAATAAAAGTAAATTATTGCGCGCGCCCAGCTTAATTACATTACAAATTCATTTTCTAAACATCCAAATCGGATTAGGGAGTTACCCAATCAGTACGTCACGGCCAGAAAGGCGATCTTAGCGAAAATTGAATCCGCCAAATGTGCTCCTATATATATATATAAAAAAAAATGAACGGCGAGGATGCAGAGCCTCCGAGGGACGAGTAAATGAAATGCGTCCGTGAAATCTGGTAAACATTTCCATTTTCCAAAGATGCAAATTCCGGTTATAAACGAGCAGTCATTTTTCCACTCCCTGGCATAGTATGAACGGGCATTAGTTGGAAAATTGCAGCGCTGATGGATTCGGCTCGCCTTAATTAAATTCCACGACGCCAAAATCTGAAAAGGTGGAAAAGACGATGCGCGAGGAAATTACATAATTTATATGATCCGGAAAAAAAGTTCGGGTCCGCGCAATTAACGAAATGAAACATTCCCAAAGTTGCTCCAGGAAACCTTTAGTCCACGTCGGATGTCCCGAAATGGGGAATAATACGGCCCCCGTTCGGTTATTACGGGCGACGTTCGGGCAATTATTTAGAGGCGACATTAATTCATTTTTCTCTCCCAGAAATGCGTCTCAAAGAAGAAAAAACCGAAGCATTCATTTATTAACTTGATTAATTTCTCACATGGCAAAGCTATTAAAAGAATTAAGAAAAACTATATATGAAATGTACAAGCAAAAGCTTAATTGAAGAGAAAACTAAATACCAATAAAATTTAGATACTTTATTAAAATTTTCTGCAAAATTTTAGCGCATGGTAAATTGCACATTGAGAAATAAGTATATCAAAAAATGCATGTCTTTCTTCCACTTCTTGGGCCTTCATATTATTAAAATCATACATGGTATAATGTATGGTATAATTAAGCTAATCAGTTATACTAGAAGAACAATACATCAATTGCATCAAGTTTTTATTCTTAATAACTCTTCTAAAAGAGACACATTTATTCTATTTCTGAACTTATTTTTCAAAATGTTCATAAAAGAGAACATACTACTATAAAAAAACTAGTAGTAAAGTATAGTAAAAAGCTTAGAACACTAAAACTGGATCGATTTATTATGATTTATTGTACTAACTATATTCTAACATTTAACTGACGTATATTCATAGGTTCTTATGAACCGAACTTATGAACATCTGTAGACTATCTATTATCAAGCCATCATTATTTATATCTGCCAACAATTAGTCTTTCAATGTTGCTTTAATTACATCCTGAATTAACATGCTAAATTTTGTTCTATGTAGTCTAATCTTTGATGATGAGTCTGACTTAATAGGTTTAAATTCATTTTGTAGTATATCTGATAAATGATGCTCTATTCTAATGCTTGAATTATGTGCAATATAGGATGCTATCAATTCTCTCTATTTGTTTCATTAGTTATTATTTTAATGTTATTTATAGTTGCCAGGCTTCTCGGAAAGTTTGTTTTACAAAAGTAGGTTTTGTGTTTAGCTTTTTTGGAGTGATTTTCGAAATCGGTTTTGTATGTTCAAGTCATCCTGTAAAATAATTCTCTTCGTTCGGCTGTAATTATTTTCGAGTTATTATTTGTTGGTACCTATGAAAACTGGTGGCGACTGCCATTCTTTTATATCTGCAAACAATTAGTCTTTCAATGTTGCTTTAAATACATCCTGAATTAACATGCTAAATTTTGTTCTATGCAGTCTAATCTTTGATGATGAGTCTGACTCAATTGGTTTCAATTCATTTTGTAGTATATCTGATAAATGATCCTCTATTCTAATGCTTGAATTATGTGCAATATAGGCAGCTATCAATTCTCTCTTTTTTGTTTCATTGGTAATTATTTTAATGTAATTTATAGCTGCCTGGCTTCTCGGAGAGTTTGTTTTGCAAAAGTAGGTTTTGTGTTTAGCTTTTTTGGAGTGATTTTCTAAATCGGTTTTGTGTGTTCAAGTCATTATGTAAAAATAATACTCATCGTTTGGCTGTAATTATTTTCGAATTATTGTTTGTTGGTACCTTTTAAAACTGGTAGCGACTGTCATTCTTTCCTACACTTCTTTTTGTATATTTTAGGAGCCATTATTGAAACAAACAGAAATAATACTAAAGTCAAAGCAAACACGTAACAGGCTAAGGTGACACGTGATCAGTTCAAGCAAATTTGTTTGGGCTATTTTTCATCTTATCAGCAATAAATTTGTTTTAATAACAACAAAGTCGCCATAATCACTTATAAAACAAGTCATAAAAATAGCCCACCGCCGATTTCAAAATTATAAACGCTTTTTAAGAAAATAAATAGCCCAAATGGCAATTAATCGTCCGTGTTAGCCACCCTGGTAATATCTATCTTACAACTCTCGTTATGTAATATACTATTATTTATTCAGTATAATACCTATCTGTTTGTACAGTGTTTCTGTTTTCTTTCTGTACGTTTCTCTCCACATCTTCCTGTCTTGCTTCAATAGTTTGGCTTTTGTCCATGTAATCCCCATCTCTTCTTTTCCCATTCTTTCCTGGGCCTTCCTATTTTACCTTTTTATTATTTTCTGGTCTCATAAATTCTTCTAACATTTCATTATTCTCCCATTCTTTTTATGTGCCGAACCATCTCATTAGCACTTCTTTGATTTTGTCTTCTATTGGTTCTATTTCTAAATTGTTTCTTATTATAGCGTTTCCTTTTACGTTTATAAGGTCATTCCTATTTGACCTTTCCATTGTGTTCTGGTCTCATAAATTCTCCTAACATTTTATTATTCTCCCATTCTTTATATGTGCCGAACCATCTCATTAGCATATCTTTTATTTTGTCTTCTACTGGTTCTATTTCTAAATTGTTCCTTTTTATGTCGTTTCCTGTCCGATCCAGTCTTGTTATGTTCTCTATCTTTCTGAATAATCTCATATCTATTGTTTTGAAGCTTGATCTTTGTCTCTCTGTCAACGTCCATGATTCACTGCTGTACGGTTGTGTTGATCTTGTGACATAGATCTTGTGATCTCCGTTGTCCTTCCTATATGATTTAATTAAGCAGTTTTGTCAGTTTCTCAATTCCTTCTTCTCCAAGGTTCTTTACCATTTTTTTCGGAAATGTTTATTAACACACTTACTTATTTATTTACTTATTTATTGTTTGTGTACTTATTTACATAAGTACACATTTATACATAAGTCAATACAATGTAAAAAACTCCACTCTTTGTCACGAACAGCTGACCTCCACTCTTCGTCACGAACAACTGACCAATTTGGACTGGTTCCAGGCTAATGGGATTGAAGCTGTTTGGATTTCTGTTGTTATTTTATCTATTGCTGCTGCGTTTCCATTTTTCATTTCTGTTATTGCTTCTGCCACCTATTATTTTTGTATTTTGTTAGCATCTTCTATTCCTGATTCTTCCTTTCTCTCTTCTTCTTCTTCTACTCAATATGGCTCTGTTTATGTAAATTCTTCAAAGTATTCTTTCCGTCTTATGCATTATTTCGATTCGTCTCTGATTATGTTTCCTTTTTTATCTGTGTTGTTCATCGTGGTACGTTCCTTCTTCTAAGCTTCCATTGCTTCCTAAGCTTCCTTTCATTGTTCCACAGAATAGGTTTTAGTGTTTCTTGAAGTTCTTATTTATATTTTCTCCGAAATATACCCAGGATTTTTCTCTGGCTTTCTTTGCCTACCTCTTGCTTTACTTCCTTCCTTGCCACGTTATATTCTTCTTTCTTTTCTGTGCTTGGATATTTTTGCCCCTCTACTTTTTGGCCTCAAATTTTGCATGTTATCTCCACGTTCCGCCATTATGTCGTTAATGTGTCCTTAAGCGTAATATGTAATTTTGTAAATAATTTGTAAAGTTTACTATTATTATGGTCGCCAGTTCGATATATGTCGTTATCATAATGTCATAATATCGTTATGATATTTATTTATATTTATATAAATAAGTATCATATATTATATTTATAATTTAGGACTTTATAGATGAGCCCTAAAGTTTAAAGTCCGAGCGAGCTTGTGGGCGATGGCTATAAAAATCCCTATTATCCCTGAAAAGTCCTATTATGTACGCATTATATACAAAGCTTTATGTTTGACTGCTTTTAGCATTTTGGGAATACTTTTGAAATAAAAACTGAAACAATATATACTCACATATTTTTATCAGGTTGTCACACTAATATCAGTCATTGTAAATTTAATATAACTTGGATGAAATTACACTTGCGGAGGTGATTGCAAGCCAAGCATTAAGCCTCTTTTACATTTGGAAAGTTTACTGGTGGAAAGTACTTGCCGCCAGTAAACTAACGATGTGTAAACCAGAAAAACGTCTTACTTTCTTGTTTAGTTTCTTTCTTGCCAGACATTTCTCTGGTTTACACATCGTAATTTTACTGGCGGTATGTACTTTCCGCTAGTGTACTTTCGAAATGTAAATGAGGCTTTAGATGCAAGTGAATCACTACTGTTAACTAAATCAATGTGTATTGTACTTATTTGATGTTACCTGGTTGAAATCAAAAGCTGTTATTTTTGGCATTGACAGCCGTCCGTTTTACTTTTTCATTTCGTACTGGTCCGAAATATATTAATTTTCGTTAGTTTATTTTGCTAGTACTATAAAGAGGTACTTTATGGCTGCAAAGCTATACCATAAAGCGAACATTATTATTCAGTCGGATATAAAATGTCATTAAGGCACGATAGCAGATTAAATGATTATACCGTTGAAATCTGGAATTCGAAAATTTTCACGAAAACAATACGAACGTAGTGTCACATTGAAAACACCAGTCGATAGATCGCTTGTTTTAGCTCCATTGGGCACACCTTGCCTTTAACATAAGCGTGTTAAGAGGACACACAGCGAAGTCCGGCTCAATGGCTATGATTTTCGAATTCAATTAAAGCACAAACACAGCGCATGTAGCCGCCATTCTGATTGAATCTGTGCATGTTTGGATTGATGTACATCCCGGATAATAGATTTTAATGTAGTCGCAAACATTTCAACAAGGTATTGCGAATTGAGTTCGTCCTGCAAGTGATTTGATTGAACGGCGGTCAACGTGATTGGGTTCGCAAAAACGCATTATTCTTTCGATCGCTCGCCGCATTATTACGACTCACAAATGCAGTTTGCACACGCAATTTTTATAAAACCCACGCATCTGCAATCACATAAATATATCTACGAACAGAATTATTGATAATAAATAACTTCTGACACAATCTGAAATATGATTGTCACAGAAGTTATTTATTGTCAAATAGTACATTTATATACATTCGAATATATCTAGTCATAAGCAAGTATATAAGATGTCCCACAACTGCGTGGCATAAATCTAGGAGGGTGAGAAAGAAGGCAAAATTAAATGAAAATGTTTTTTTTTTCACATTGCATTTGTTTCCAAAATATAGGACCTTAGAGTTTACTTAACAAATCAGTGTTCCTATTAACATTTCTAGTAGAGTAGACTTGGAATTCTGATATTTTGAATTTAAGGATATTTTACTTTTTTTTATACATTAACAGCAATATTCACAAGTTTACATTTTATTAGTAGTCATATTTAAACTATAGATTTCCTGTATTACCTCAGCGCGTTTTGTATGGCCAATTTCCCAATCCAGCCCAGATTATTACAAACAAAAATGTTGTGGAACAATAGTCACAAATTTAATCAAGTTATCAACGGGCCACACTTGGAATCTCTGATATAAACTAGATTGGTTTCAGCATGGAAAGTTATCAACAATAGCCAGCTAGAGATTTTCACTTTGATACGATATCGAGCTGAATGGCACGAGTCTTAGTTTCAAGGCGTGATTTTTTTATACGAAATCTGTACGACCCAAATATTGTACATCGTTTCTTGGCGATGGTAATTCACCACAGCAGCGGAATTAGGCTGTCAATAAATAAATGTTATCAAATTAATAAGCGAGAACGGCTGGGGCCTGTCCAATTTATCATCTACCGGTGCAGTGCTGATCAACAACGTTACGTCCTGTGGGTTTCGAGCAACCGGTCGCACACTAGTTGCTCCACTTTTCAAATTTCCCCCGTCATATAATTAAGTGCCGCGACAGTCGAGATGGCATAAATCTCACCAGAATCGACTTCATTAGACGAGTGCTCCGGGAGAAATTTCATTAGGACCGTTGTAGGGCCGAGGGCGGCAGGGGGGCGGCTGTGGGGGGCGGCTGTGGGGGGCTGAGGTTTTCAATTAATATCGATTCGCGGGCGGGCGCCGCTTTGCATTGTTCAGGGCGGCACTTTTGTCTCCCTGCCTTCCCCCTTCAGGCGCAATATATTACCTGCAACAATTGTCGGCGAAATAAATACTCCCACACAATACTATCTATCTAATTGTAATGTGGATTGTGACATTCACGGCGCGAGCGGCGTGGAAATTATAGTCGGGGACCCCACAATGGCAAAAATAGTAATAGAAAATTAATGATTGCCGAGTTCCGCGCCCGTTTCACGGATTTTCGCCTATTCATTGCGCACAATAGCGCACAAATTATGTAATAACGATATTTTTATTAATTGCACCATCTACAATTTATTACCCAACCGGCAATCATTAATAAAACTCCGCGTTAACCTTCTGTCTCGCACCCATCGCTTTGAATATCTTTCTCAAAGCAGTATCGAACCACAACCAAAGTAGCACATGGCAAATGAGGAAGTAATTGGTCCACTGGGCAAAAAAATGACAAATCCTTACAAATCGTCTGCATTACACCGGAGATATCCTCGGAGTAACTAATTCGGCTAACATGGCTGGGAATGTTACAAACGATTTTGTAATCGTGCGACAAATGAATCCAGCAAATTGCAGCCATTCAACACTTCAGCCGGATTTCCCGGAAGAATGGATGCATTGGGCCACTCCGTGTGTGCGCAACGCAAGAAAACATGTAATTTTTAAATCCACCGAAAGGATAACAGGATAACAAAAGTTTGAATTACGAGCCACACAATATGTTTATATCTACCGGAAAATAGCATCACTCCCAACAGCTTCAATTTCATTTTCATTTAAGCTCCCAATCATATCGCGAATTGAAAAGAGAAATAATAAATGGGTTCTCACAAGTAACGAAGTACTAATTTGGCCTGGAAGTGTATACAAGAAACTGCACTAATCAATCACAACGACTATATGTGTTAATTGATATAATTTGTTTCAATTTTATTAAGCATAGTGTTGCAAATTTTCCCTTTTTCCCTCAATCCGTTCGTACACTCCCACTTCCGTTATTAAGTAAGTACAGCCAACCCAGACGTCCTGGCTAACTAATTCCCTGCTCCCGCTTCCCGGAGTACTCCGGAGACCGCACACCACGTGTGGCCCAAAAATCGCCACCCCCGAGGCCATGAATATTCATTGAGGCGGCTGTGAGTACGTGTGCGGGTGGTGTACGCCTGTGCGGTCTGCTCGCCCGCCTGTTGGATCACTTTAAACGCGAAATAACGACGGAAACCTCTTAAAAGTTATGGAGTTCCTAAACTCCGGGCCACCGTGCATCGCAAATATGTTGTGCAAATAGTTGCGCGGGGATTGGAATAGTTGGCCGGATCAGCTTTGATGATGGCTGTTGAACAATATCTTCAGATCTGATAACCAAAGCGGAACGGGTTCTATTAGCGGTGTGTAATTGTAATACCCACGAGGTGTGTCCCATTTTCAGACAATTACCAGAGACGAATACAATAAATGTGTCAATCAATAATACCGGAACGCGTGAATTATACAAAGCCCGAGTTGATAATGTATCAGTGATAGCAGTGATAAATAAGAGGCAGCTCTGTTATCGTACATACAGAACTGCAACTAACACGTTCACAATCATCCTTAGAATATTATATAAATTCAAAGAAACACTAACAATTTATGTCCCCTAAAATTACAGGTGCTCTAGGCCTCACTAATAAATTACATGATAAATTAAATATAATAAGAAATAATAAATTAAAAATAATAACAAATAATAAATTACATGGTAAAGTTAACCTGAGAAAATATCAAATTTTAAAGATAAACTAATGGTCTAAACTCTAAGTTTAACTTTAGTTTAGACTCTGGCAAAATCTAAGTCATAATATTAAAAACAAAATGATAAAAATTGAAGAATTGAAGATAAATTGACATTAGTGATTGATAATACCTATGTTACTAGTAAATAATGCTTGATTTTACAGAACGAGCAATTGTTTCTGGCATTGTTTTTTTTCCATTAATGAGGGCGAGTGCAATAGTGCATTATGTTCGGGTAACATACATAGTTTTATGTTTGACTGTATTTTCTCCTCGAATTGAAATTAAAAATTATTTGGTTGACCAGTAGTTTTGACTTTGACGCAAATCAAGATTTCAATTATATTTAACGCGGTGAAAATGTTACACGCTATGATGAAAGATTTTTGTTGTAAATTTAGGTATATGATTGTAATAATTGATCTAATACTAAAAAAAATAGGGATAGGTTTTGTTAATTAACAGTTCATGTTTCATTTTTGACACTGGCTGACTTTTTCCATTATAGTACTAGTGAAATAGAATGCCACTTTATGGATTATTCTGAAGTATATCATAAACTGTGTAATTATAATATAGTCTAACATAAAGTCATGTACATAGAAAGTAAACTAGCAGCTGACATTGATAATGTAATATTATTGTTAATAATAATAATAATAATAATAATTTATTTTTATGTCGACTCTGAGTGGAATATTATATTGTCAATATTACATACTTATTACACTAAGTGTTCTGTTGTTTTTTCAACATATTGAAATCAAGTTTGATGAAACGTATTCAAAAGCAACTAAATAATACATTCAAATTGAATATCCAACTAATTCTTAAAAATTTGAAAACATTTCGTCACATTTTGATAAAATATGATCAAAATTTCCTGAAGTTTTGTCAAAATTTGATAAAATTTTGTAAAAATTTGATAAAATATAATCATGTACCAACTGATACTTCAAAAATTGACAGCATATGGTCTGAATGTGATAAAATAAAATCAAAATTTTATGAAATTCGGTTAAAATTTAACACAAAATGATCAATCGTATTCTTAAGCAACTGAATAATTAATTCAATTTGAGTACCCAACTAAGTCTTAAGAATTTGATAACTTTTAGTCACATTTTGATAAAATATGATCAAAATTTCCTGAAGTTTGGTCAAAATTTGATGAAATTTTGTAACAAGATTGATAAAATATGATCATGTACCAACTAATAATTCAAAAATTTACAGCATATGGTCTGAATGTGATAAATTGTGATAAAAGTTTGATGAAATGTATTCAAAAGTAGCCAAATATTAACTTCTATGTGAATAACAAACCAATTCTTCAAAATTTTATGAAATTCGGTAAAAATTTAACAAAAAATGATCAAGCGTATTCTGAAGCATCTAAATAATAAATTCAATTTGAGTACCCAACTAATTCTTAAGAATTAGGTAACATTTAGTCAAATGTTGCTAAAACATGATCAAAATTTCATTAAATTTGGGCAAAATTTGATGAAATTTTGTAACAATTTGATAAAATATGATCATGTACCAAATAATACTTCAAAAATGTACAGCATATGGTCTGAATGTCATAAAATGTGATGAAAGTTTTATGAAATGTATTCAAAAGTAGCCAAATATTAAATTCTATGTGAATAACAAACCAAATTTTCAAAATTTTATGAAATTCGGTTAAAAATTAACACAAAATGATCAATCGTATTCTTAAGCAACTGAATAATTAATTCAATTTGAGTACCCAACTAATTCTTAAGAATTTGATAACATTTAGTCAAATTTTGATAAAATATGATCAAAATGTCATGAAATTTTGTCAAAATTTGATGAAATTTTGTAAAAATTTGATAAAATATGATCATGTACCAACTAATACTTCATAAATGTACAGCATATGGTCTGAATGTGATAAAATGTGATCAAAGTTTATGAAATGTATTCAAAAGTAGACAAATATTAAAATATTATAATTCATTCGTGAAAAACTCCGATAAACACGAGTACAATACGCGAGGCCGAAATCGATTAAGAATACCAAAGCATAATAGCGCTCTTTATGAAAGATCACCAGCATACTCGTGTATTACAATATTTAACGCCCTACCTGTTCACCTGGCACAAATGGGCGACATTAGACTGTTCAAATTAAGGCTAAAAGAATACCTATTGAACAAGAGCTTTTACTCTTTAAAAGAGTTCATGAAGGAGGGAGGGGGAAATAACTCCTTATGATTGTGATGTGTTTCATATTTTATATATAGAAATATAGAAATGTATTTATGTTATGTATTATGTACTTGTATTTTGTATTTTGTATTTTGTAATTGTATTTTATATTTTGTATTTTGTGTGTGTATTCATATTTTATTTAACATGACTAATCACATCGATGTATCATATATCGCTACGTGAAATAAAGAATTGAATTGAATTGAATTGAATTGAATATATGTGAATAACAAACCAATTCTTAAAAATTTGATGGTACATGAAATTCTTGATGAAATATTCAGTTAAAATTTAACAAAAAATGGTCAAAACCTAATGGTTTTGGTCGTAATCTGTTAAAACACCATCAAAGTTTAAAGATATATGGTCAAAATTTTATTTAATATAATCATGTAACAACAAATTGATGATATTCAGTTAAAATGTAACAAAAAATGATTATAACTGGAAGGTTTTGGTCATAATCTGATAAAACACGATCAAAGTTCAAAGATGTATGGTCAAAATTTGATTAAATATGATCATGTACCAACAAATACTTCAATACTCCAAAATTTTACAACATATAGTCTGAATGTGATAAAATGTGACCAGAGTTTGATGAAATATATTTAAAAGTAGCCAAAGATTAAATTCTAGGTGAGTCACAAACACATTCTTCAAAATTTGAAGCTATTTAGTTAATATTATCTGTTATATCTAATAATATCGATTTACATATTACTATATTCTCTGTCTTTAATAGTTAATATTCTCTATTATTTCTTTGTAATATTCTCTGTGAATCCAAATACAATAAATGAAATTATAATAGATTATATTTAATAAAAAATGATCAAAACTTGATGGTTTCGGTCATAATTTGATAAAACATGATCAAAGTTTGATGACATTTGCTCAAAGTTTGATTAAATGTGTTCAAATATAACCAAAGTAATATACAATGTGAATATCTAACTAATTCTCAAATATTTCATGCATTAATGTTATCAAAATTTTATCAAATTCAATAAAATTACATGGAATGTGTTCAAAGATAACCAAATATTAAATTTAATATGAATATCCAACTAATTCTTCAAATTTTAATGAAAGAAAATTTAAATTTGACAAAATATAATCAAAGTTGGATGAAATATATGCAAAAGCAACCAAATATTAAATTAAACATAAAAATCGCCACAAATTTTGATGAGGTTTGGTTAAAATTTGATAAAACACCATAAAAAGTTGATTAAACGTGTTCAAAAGTAAATAAATATTTAATGAAATGTGAATATTTAACTAATTCTGCAAAATTCGATGACATTTGGTCAAAATTTGGTAAAATATGATAAAATTTTGGTAAAAATTTCATTAAATATGCTCAAAAGCTTCCAAATATTATTGCACTGTGTAATTTTGCAAAATTTGATGAAATAATATTAAAATATTGGAAACTACAATCAAAATTTGATTAATCTTGTTCAAAAGTAACAAAGTATTAAATTTGATATGAATATTCAACTAATTCTTTAAAATTAGATAAAATATAGCTAAAATTTGACAAAATGCGACCAAATTTGGACGAAATATATTCAAGGGCAACCAAATATTAAATTGAATGTCAATATCCCCGCAAAATTTGATGATGTTTGGCAAATATTTGATACAATACGATAAAAATTTGATGATATTTTGACCAATATTAAATGGAATGTGAATATTTAACTAATGCTGCAAAATTTAGTGACATTTGGTCAAATTTGATTAAAAAAAAAATTGATGATGTTTGGCAAGGATTTGATAAAATACGATAAAAAATTGATGATATTTAGACAACTATTCAATGGAATGTGAATATTTTTCTAATGCTGCAAAAGTTGGTGACATTTGGTCAAATTTGATAAAATACAAAAAAAATGATGTTTAAAAGTTTTAAGCATACTTCATGAAATTCAAAAAGGGATTTTTTCCTTTATCAATGATCAGGTGAGGGCAAAAATGGTAATAACCATAAATAAGTATCATCCATTTAAGTATATATCTTAGACTTGCGGATTTCACTTCCTAATATCTAAATTTGCCAACCTTGTGCAGTGTGGTGACAGTTTGCAACAAAATTTATAATTGATGTATTTATTTTATGTTTTAAATTACAGGATAACCAGACGATAAAATCAAATCAGATTTTTTCTTTAATCAAACAGGAATGGTTAAATTAAATTTAAAAAAAATAATTAAATCTTACATAACCTATCAATTTAAACAAATTCTGATTTTAGATGTAGTAGTAATAGTAGTACATTTTACAGTATTATGATCCTAGTGGATGCTACAGTGTCATGTTATTAACAATAAATAATATTAGATTATAATTATTAGTAAGCACTAAAAATATATCAGTAATCATTGAAATTTTACAAATGAAATTTGATTGGATAGTAATAATTGACAAAATTGACATAATAATCAGGATTACAGGATAATATTCTACTGAATACTGTTCTATTCTGATAAATAATGTATACAAATGATATCGTCTGCCGTATTTTTTTTCAAATTTCTTACGCTATTAGTGTTTGGACAATGTTGACAAACAGGAATGGTTTTGAATTAACTTTTACAAAACCTGTCAATTTAAAAAATATATAATTTTAGATTTAAAAATGTTATCGTTTGATATATTTTTTTCTATTTCTTACGCCCTTGGTGTTTCGACAATGTTGTCATCAATTTCAATAACCCTTGCTTATTTTTCTTCGTTTTGATAGACCTTTATACCTACAAATTAAACGGTGGCATACCAAAACCTCAACTTGAATATACAGGGCGGTCACTTTTACGACGCCCACCATTAGGATCTATTAAACGGAAATATATACAGAGTTGGTCGAATGGGATAAAAGTTTCTCATTTTTGTGCCTTTCATTATACTGAAACGAAATCCGGGATATCTTGCACAGTTCCTGAAATATCGCTGAAAAACCGAAAGAGTACACTTTCCATTTCCTTTTATAACTTTTTTACATTTGAACTAAATATTACGAAACTTGGCACTTTTGCATTTTCCGACATGAGCTTTCTGATGACAGTGCCAAACATGTTCTGTGCCAACTAGATTCCCAAATTTTCATAGTCCACTTTTGATTTTCTTATGGCCGCATTATTTTAGTAGCATTCAAAAGAGCGAAAAATTCCTATTTCAACCCACTTCAACCACTAATGGTGGGCGTCGTAAAAGTGACCACCCTGTGTAAGTTCCTTAATATAATCGTGATTGATATATTAGTTAGTTACTAGTCAAGCATCCTTCTTTAATACAATTGTTTTTTCTCTGAAACGAAGAGACGATTAGTCGAACAGATTATTACTTCTACTAGTACTACTACTACTACTTACTTACTATACGTAAGTAAGTACTAGATATAGAACTTCTAGATATATCTAGTAGTATATCTTACTAGATTAGTAGTATATCTAATAAGATATATCTAGTAAGAGGTAGTATATCTCTTTACGATGACGGTAATTAGCCATAGCATCAGAAAAATACCGTTGTTAAATATAAATTGAATAAAACTATCTTGATGGGAGCTGGTAATATTTACACAGGAAACAGTAATTTATTTGGTGTTAGGGTTTGGTGCACTTATATGTTTCATGTTTTTTGGAATACATTGTATACGGAATACGGAATACTGAATACAATGTTTTCGTTGTATACTTTGACAGCATATACGCTAATTTAGTTGAATGCAAATACATACCAACAGTAATTTGTTTCTTTTAAGGAAGACCAACAAAAACTTCCAGCGAAATATTCTGGCTGGATTCAAACCCAGATTAGGTGAATATACGGAAACAAAATAATTCCATTGTTTATCAATATTGAACCATTTTTTTAAATGAATGCTGTGATGTGAATTTGAATGAATATAATTGAAAATAAGTCCAATGTCGTAATTTATGTCCTGTCAGAGTTGGCGTTGGAGAAAACTCTCGGCGACGCAATTAATTCCCCCGCAGAAGGCATTTGCATCGGGGCCGTTGATAACGCCTTAAAGACAGAAGCAACTGTTTGATTCAGTTGAGCGCGCAGATATAATCAAAAAGATATTTTCTTTCATAAATAATCCGAATCGGGGGCGGAATCGTTTACGAGTATAAACCATTAGTTTAATGAATTGGACGCAAACTCCTTTAATATTAGCGTCTCCAGGAGGAGCGCGAAAGTATGTTAAGCCGAGCACTTTTTTCTTCCGGGATTGAAATTCCTCCGGGGAGCGCATTAATAATAATTCGTAAATAACGCGGCGCGCTCTCGCCTGAATTATTCCGCGAATCCGGGGGATCGGTGACACCCCATAAAGATTTCAATACGGCGCAAGGGAGGCCCCGCAATAATAAATATAATAATTTACGTTAATGCGTCCTCGGCGAGCGTAAATCACGCCGAGCTAAACTTGCTTCATTACAAGTATATTCAAGGCGCGGAATAAATCAAGAACTAGAATGTTTAAATCGCATTAATCGCGCGAATTTGCCCGGAATATATATGGCTTTCATCTAAAATACATTAACGATACGGCCCGGGGAGTGTGCACGCGCCACTTCCGGTCCTTCCGCGACATAATCCCGACTATTTCCAAATGTCGCCCACCCACTTTACACAACATCCATTTTTATTCTAATCCCGGATAATCCCGGCGGCTTTATGTCTGTCTTATCTGTCGTAAAACCTAATGCCGATAGGCCGAAAAGTGATATTGATTTCGGATTTGCATGCCGGCATAGAGCGACAGTCAATTGCTGAAATTTATACGATATCGTACATCTGCCATTTAAATATTTTGTCTGCTACATTCCTATTCCCACAATATTTTACAGATCTGTCGGGAACTTTCTTTTTCACAAACATAGACATAGTGTAAAGTGACACAATCAAAATCAGAAGTTAAGCATACTTAGCTATGCTAACCATACCATTTAAAATTTAAATACAAATAGCAGTTTGGCACAATTCGACCAGATAGCAAGTCCTGCGATAATATTTAACACATACATTTAGTGTGACTATTGTCAGTTCCGAGATTAGCGTGTTGTGTAAACTCTCGGGCTTGTAAACACACACGACGGGAAGATCATGGAATCGAAATCAGGCCACCGTCATAATTTTAAATTTAATTAATTCATTAATAATTCAAGTAATTCAAAACTCGCGCATAATTCAAATGGCCAGATGGCGGCTCGTTTCAAATATTCAAAATGGCGACTCCCGTGCAAATGTCAGGCAGCCCAACATACAATCATGGGCCAACCGGATGTAAACGGCGTCTGATAAGCTCCCATGTAATCCTTATGGAGATTTTGCCGCAGTACTCTCATAGCTTCTCTACTCTTGGCATTGTATGAAATAAACAAGTCGACGATAATTTATATGTGTTAACACATTTAGCTACCACAAACTGAAGACATGATTAACCAGAGGCGTATTTATGACGATTATCTACATAAAAATTGCATTTTTAAAATCGTTTTTATAGTGTTAACGTAAAACTATTTTTAAGTTATGACGGTGTACGATATCTGGAGCGATATGTGTAACACAATTATCTTGAATGTAACATTCATGAATCAGAGCTATGGCATGAAATATTTTACTCTCAACTTTGAACATAATTTCCTGCACCTGCGATGACGCTTCCCTCACGGGGAATTCATTACAGTTGCTGCGACGAAATTCGGCAACTTTAATCATTCAAAACAAAAACCGCGACTAATTAAACATCCCCCCACCCCCGAAGCCACCACGCGCTCGCGCGTCAACCGCCGACTCCTCCGTGCGACGCCCAATTAAACTTTGCACTATATTTCAGTTACAAGTTAGTCGATGTGGCTTTGTCCACTAATTGTTGTCTGCTTAGATTACACCGATATTGCAAGACGGCCCCGGCTAAGTGGCGCAATTAATGCCTTTATAAAACTCTATCTAGCGTGAATGCAGAAGGTGGAATAAAGCCCCATTGTGCATATCCAGGGCGGCTCTAATTCCGACAGAGGAACGCCGCACAGACGAAACTTTCGATTTACACAGAGTTATGATTAGATGTGGCGGGAGGAGTGGGCGAAACTACGCACTAACTAGTTTTAAATGGATTAGCGAAAATGTGTACATACATGTATTGCCAGTGCATGCAGAGATTAAAGTTGGGAAATTGACGTCAAGTCGCATTTTACAGCTTAACGCAAGATACATGTATAATAGACCATAGATGAATGCAATCACATTTGTAGATAGCTAAAGTAGATAGGCTACACCGGTTCTGCGGCAATTTCCCATAAGGATTTACATAGGGATCAAAATTTACTTTTTTATTTTTTTTACTTTTATCTGTCTGACGGGTGTGAGGCACATGTGAAACTTAATTTTTTATTGGTCGTGCGACACGTGCGAGACATCTGTCTGACGGGTGTAAGGCACATGTGAGACATCTGTGAGATAGGTGTGAGACATCTATGAGATAGGAGTAAGACATCTATGAGATATGTGTGAGACATCTATGAGACAGTTTAGCATCGAATATATACAGAGGTGTGACACATATGTGAAACACCTATGAGATACATGTGTGAGACACCCATGAGACACATGTGTGAGACACCTATGAGACACATGTGAGGAACCTATGAGACATCTGTGAGATAGGTGTGAGACATCTGTGAGATAGGTTTGAGACACCCGTGAGACAGTTTTGCATTGAATACATACAGGTGTGTGAGACATGTGTGAAACACCTGTGAGACACACGTGAGGCACATGTGAGATATCTGTGAAATAGGTGTGAAACATCTGTGAGATAATTGTGAGATACCTGTGAGACAGTTTGACATCGAATATATATAGGGGTTGTGACACGTGTGTGAGACACCTGTGAGACATATGTGAGGCACCTGTGAGACATCTGTGAAACAGTGGTGAGGCACGACTGGAAAAAAGTAAATTTAGACCCCTGTGTAAATTCTTATGGGAAATTTCCGCAAAACCGGTGTAACCTATCAACTTGCAAGTTAAAACCAAATGATCTCAGAACACCATTTCAAATATGTTGACTTGACGAGACACAATTCTGAACAATTTATTATCTCAAAAACATTTTTCGTTTCAAATTAAGAAAACCATTGGCTGAACCATTCTTCTTCTTTTTATGTCAAGACCAATCTCGATCGTTGCTAATCATATTCGCAATCAATGTTTTGTTGACCTGAAAAGGTTTGTTGAGCATGAAGAGCTGAGCCGTAAATTTGCGATACTATTGGCGAAGGTGTTTTAGTTGTGTGATGCACCATGCTTGTCGCCATGATTTTACCTTGAATCATTAGGCGAAGCTAACAATTAGCTCTAATATATTAATTTTCAAAACTATGTAGTTAGTGACTTTACCTCTGCGAATAACTGATTTAGCTCTCTTGAAAATATAAGAATTTTCAATTTATTCAGCTTGAACCTTTTTTATTTTATTTTCTTTATTCTTAATTGTCTGCTCTGGCAAGTTATATTTAACCCACTAATCACATTTAAAGAAAAAAATTATAAAGTTTCAAAATATTCAAAACTATGTAGTTGGTGACTTACCTCTCGAATAACTGGTTTAGTAAATTAAGAATTTTCAATTTATTTAGATTGAACATTTTTTATTTTATTTGTTTTGTTCTTATTTGTCTGCTCTGGCAAGTTATGTTTTGCCCATTAATCACATTTAAAGAAAAAAAATGAAGTTACTGGTTTTGGTTTATTTTGTTATAAAAGACGATTAGGATATTTTGAACATATTTTCGAAAAAAATTAAGCTAAAGCACACACCAAGTGTTTTTCTTTTACATTGAATGTTATTAAAGGTTCCTTGAAACGATATAAGGTTCCTTGTTAATAAGACATTTTATTCATTGTCAGAGTCTGTAACTGACAAATCTTAGACCGGCGAACCGATTTGTCCGTACTGTTCTGTGCTGTAAGAGTGTATGTGTACAGGTATGCATGTGTGCATATGTGTGTGTGCATGTATGCATGTATGCATTTGTGTGTGTGCATGTATGCATGTATGCTCATTGGATACAAAATTGGAAATTTGTTAAATTTCTAATTTTACAAATTGGAAATTGTTCAATTTGCCAACTTATCAATTTATCAATTTATTAATTTATTAATTTATCAACTTATCAATCAATTTAACAAATTTATTCATGGTAATACATTATAGTAATGTTCGTTTACATTGATCATATATCAGTCTATTGTAGCAAACTAACATAATAAATCTATTTCTAAAAATAAAATGTTACAAACGTTTCGCTCGCTGATCAATATTAATTAAGACTTCTCCCCTAATGTTAAATTGTACTACCCCTGAAAATTAAATATTTAAAATATTTAAAATATTTTACCCTTTTTTTTCAACAACCTGTGTACATTTGAATTAAAACTGAAACAGAATGCAGAATTTCACTACACCACCAATACATTTGTAGCTATATATTGGTAGGTATATATAATTGATGTATTCGAACGAAATGCAATAAATTGTTCATTGTTAAAGCGTGCATGAACTCGCCAACTGGCGCGTGAATTTTTTTGTTAATATTTACCATTATTTATTACTAATGCAAATACATTTATGTACTAGCGTATGAAAGCATTTTATTTTAATTACGTAAATAGTTAAAAATGTACTCGCTATTTAATTGGATTTCATACTGAATGTATGCAAATATTCAACTCGGTGCAAAGTGCTAATTATAATGCAGCTATTTTGATTGCTATTTATATAATCGTACAGATATTTTTATCAAGTTATATTTATATTATATTTATATTTATATCAAGATCCGTTATTTTAGCAATCAAATGTTTTTTTGTTTCAACCAAAAGAATTGCACGAAATACAGAAGGTTTCATGTAAATACTGATAGAATTCGGATTATTTTTTCATGCAATTTCGTTTATTTTCATAAAATTTGTAAGCAAGTTCTCTTGCAACAAATGTATTGCCATTTTTTGAATTGTGTTATGAAATGTGTTAGAAATTTAGAATAAGGATTTTCATAATTATACAAATATGTGGATAATTGGTTAATAAGGTGTACATTTGATTCCGTCGTTTGAATAAATACCTGAGAAATTAATGATCAAGCTCTTGAGACTTCGTCGAGCAGAGTAGGTGGTAATTTCTAACTGATCTGAGTACATGCCGATCTTCTGAATGTATGCCTTTTCTCCCTCCATATTCTACCACCCCGTTCTCTATTTTTTTCTGTGCCAACACAAAACGAATACTTGCACTATAATCTACCAACAAAATGAATAATAGACAAATTCTAACTAGTGCAAGCCGTCAATTGGCTTTTAAACGAGAGCGCGCACCAATTGAAAGACATTGTCTTTTTCTAATATTTTGTTCGCGTATCACGTAAAGACGGCTGAACGTATATGCACAAAGCTTTATTTAGTCATCATAGATTGTATCGAATGTAAATGTGAAATAAAAAAATCAAATTATGCCTAATTAAAAAAGTATAATTTTAATAACTTGTAAATAAAAGTATGTAAATTAAAACATCTAATATATGTCATTAATATAAACATTAAAATAGTTATATTAAAAGTACAATATATTTTTAATTATTTGCATAAATGTCGTCTTTAATCGTCTTCACCATCGGATTCTGTATTACTTGATCGTACTAAATATTCATCTTGACTTACGTCATCAACCTCTCAATCAACATCTGATCAATCTCATCAACAATTAAAATACAGAAAAGTATTTTTTCGTGACACTTGATTGTAATTACATGTTATCGGTGCTGTCTCCATTCTTTATCCACCGTTTGATGCTTTCTACAGTTAACTTTTCTACAGCTTGCTATGAATGGATCAGATATAATTGTTAAAATATTGAATAAGTCCCTATTTGAATAAATTCGCGATGTTTTGCGAGTGTGGCTTAATCGATAACGACGAATTCATTTATATGTCGTTCTAATGCTTCCTCTGATAGGTGACCAATGGGTATATTCAAATGTGATACAATCTGAGACCCATGCACAAAAAGTTTATGTAAACTTCTGGGCATATCGTAGTATAGTACCACCCATGCAGATTTAAACACATGTTTTTTTTTTGTATTTTTCAGCAAATTTTCAAGAGAGATTAACAGATAACCCGATTCAAATAATTTTTAAAATTAGGTTGATTTTATTTATTAAATTTTCATCTATTTCAGTGATTTTAGAAGAAATCTCACTGTTTTAAAAAAACCTTCTAGCCGTATTTCCATAATTGTAGAGCCTAATCCAGGTTTATCAACTATTAAACCTATACATTCTTTAAATTTTTGTGGAATACTTTTTTTTCTTACTTCAAATTGACCCTTAATCTCATTCCCTCGAATTTGCCAAGTTTTTAATTGTAATCAATAAGAAATATAAAGTAGACATTCAAATGATCTAATCCAAAAAGTAGACAAACCTTGGTCTGGGTTTTACACTTTATCTTCAACAACACTTGTATTCATCTCCGTAGGTTTAGCTCCACAAATATAGCATTTAGCAGCAGCATTAGTTTCTGACAAAACATTACATGCGCTTCCTTCTAACATGGTGAAAAGTAACTCAAATTCAACAGATATATTGTTTTGCGTTTCGTACTTTTGTAATTCACGAATTTCATTAAGTTATGCTTTTTCTTCTCGTATTGATATTGGGCATTCCTTAATGAACATAATTTTAATTGGTCTGTAATAGAATGAAGACCCAGGACGAAGGTTGGTCCACCATTCCTGCCTTGAATGTATGCACATGAGTCTTAAAGAAAGCTAGAAAACACATGTATTCATCTGTATTTTCTACATTTGAAAACTTTTGTTTATAATTACTGTGGCCAAAGCTGCCATCAAAGCCCTACTTGCATATCAATTTTGCACTAGTTGGCAAATTTACGTTGGTTAACTATGCTAAACTTTCAGCCGTTTAGTTTAGACTATCTTGTATAGGCACTGCCGCAGATATTTCCGAAACAGATAAATTATTATAAATGAATTCCTTTTTGGTTGGCCTTATAACATTTATTCTGGGAATGAAGTTCTCATGAACAGAATTTTAATCGACCGCAATAATTGATACTTCCTTTCAGACAAATCTAAATCATAATAAAGGGCCATTGCTTGCATACGAGGTCTGATCAAAAAGTTCCGGGACTTTGAAAATGGCGCGCCAACGAAGCGACGGAGAGCAACGCGGTTGGCAGCACTGTGTAGAGGGGTTCTCCCTAAGTACAGCAGCTTTTGCAGATCGTCAATAGGTTGTTTAAAAGCGGAGTTACAGCTATTTGAGTTAACCGACATTTTTGTGTTCGGCGATTTTGTGGTTTTTTTGTGATGGAAGGAAAACAAAAGTGTATATCTACCCAAGGGGAGTACTTTGAAGGGGATTTAGTTTTTTAATGATTATCTATTACCAATAAATTTATATAAAATAAGTCCAGGAACTTTTTGATCAGCCCTCGTATATGTGAGACTTTTTGGTCGTTCATTCGATTTTCTTCTGACAGAATATCTTGCTGCGAAAGTAAATTCCTCTGCAGAAATGTTCGATACCAAATTCTTAACACGGCGTAATTTTGTTTTCGTGCAACCGTGATTGAATGCCTTCAATGATCTTCCTCTGGGTGTGCAGGATTGTAAATCTTTAGTGGCCGGTGCAATTATTTCCAGAACATTTTCTGGCAACTCTAAAGTAGAACGAAGCCATACATGATGTGTGCTAATAAATATGTTACGGATTCTATTACAATTCTTCCAGATGGATTCTAAGATGGATTTTGAGTCTAAGACCACGCAGGCAACAAAATTTTTTCAAAGCTTCAGGAAGTATATAAGAATAGTCATATAAACTTAATTTAGTCTTAATAAATGACAGTACCGCTTTTTACCTCTTTTCGGCATTGCTAGTACGCCAAACTGTGAAAACGTAAAAATTTGATATATTTGCAGCGGTCTTTTTTTAATAAAAAATGTAACGCTATAAGCTGGGGGTAGATGCAGCTTTTATTTTACGTTTCCTTAACAATGTAGTCAAGAACACATTTTAGAGTTAAATTTACGGAAGCGTTCTTATAAGTATTTTGTAAAAACGCAATCAAATAGTAAAATTTTATGTAAATGTAACAATCAATTTCACTCTCCATATTTTGGTACTTCCAATAAATGCGGATAAATTTGCTATTAAAATTGAAAGTACATACTTTGAGAAAGAGGATCCATGATATACAAAACTTATCAACTTGATTTCAACGTTACTTACACAGACTGTTTTTCGCACGAAACGCAAATTTCTTAGATGTTACCGAAGTACCCACTTCAGTGGTGCAAATATTACTGAAGGAATTAGCTAATGCCTGTGAACATGCATTTACCTGATCAGTTGAGTATCTTTCTTTGTAATAAGGGTCATTATAAATTATAAATAGTTTCTTCGAATTTGGACTTACGTCCCAAGCATTTCGCACAGTGGGACGGTGGCGTTCTAAGCGTCCCAATTACCTCACATTGGCAGATTTACGGCCATCTGAACATAGTAGTTTAAAATTCCAGTTGACTAGTTTATGCGTTTCCATTAATATATGTCCGCTTTCTCTCAGGTCGCATGCCTTCGTTTGTATTCCATGTTCCGTGTTTGTATTATGCGTTTTAATTATAGAAATTAATATTAGATATGGATCAGGTCCTTACAAACACCATAGTTACGTACATTATTCTCATGAGGGAAGTAAATTATTGATACTTGAAAAAACATATAAAATGAAAAAGCGTCGGATGCGGCTTATGAACCGCCCCCGTTATGAAGCATATCAGTAAAGGTTATCTAAGCAAAATGCAAGCGAGCTGCGATGCTCGAGACTTTCATTCGGTTATAAGCAAATTGCGGATTGGGTTAATTCGCAGCTCCCCGGCTTCGCGTCTTGTTGCATCGCTCGTGTCAGCAATTTAATCTCGCTGCTGTGTTGACAACAATCTAATTATTCCGCTACTTTCCCTGTCGGCCTCCTAAAAACACAAAAATGCGAGTGTGCTTGCGGGAGTCGCAGCTTAGCCCCTGAAGCCCTGATGTAATGCCATCAGCGTCTTAAGCCCGGCTCCTCCACAGCGTCGTGTTTGTGCAGCACCCGCCAAGAACGAAAGCGAAGTTGATTTGCCAGCTCTGCGGATGCATTCGTGAGTGGAGATAGTTTCAAATATTCCGAGTTTCAAATTAAATTAAAAGTACTAATGTATGGAGGAGCGTTTGCAGGTCGGGCCATAACCAGCGACAGGCTACACCACTCAAATCAATTGGCGACTTTTAAAGTGGACGGCAGGCTTTCCATTAGCGAGATTACTGGCCGTTAGCGTTGCGAGATTTACAACATCCGCGGTCAGTCTTTTTTTACTAAGCGATACTTTACATTTTTCCTGCAAATCCACAACGCGATTTGCACTTGCAAAAGCGCGCCGAACCCACGTAAGACGCTTTTTGCGCCCACCTCGTCCATCCACATGGCCGGCATATTCGGCACACTTATAAAATACGAGGCTCTGTGCGGCTTAAAGTGGCTGCACTGATGTGGGTTAAAGCCCTACAAATCGCCCCCGAATCGTTCTATTATTTACTACTAAAAGCTTTTGAAATTGTTCTATGCGGGGAATCCGCTATATCATACTGCATAGAGAGCGTGCATTTGCCTGAAAGGCGCTGCCAAATCTGAAATAGGTATATTTATGCTACACACATTTTATCACTTACAATATAAAATCCGGCGTCCATTTCAATCTCATTTTATTGCTCCAAATTCTATTATGTTTCGTATGCGCTGTTTCAACAAACTTCCGCAGATGCCTGTGGAGTTTTATAGTTGTATTTTTCGAGCAAAACGAATTAGTCCGAATTGCGGAATCAAAACAAGCGGAGGATTAATTTTCATTACATAAATTTCGCAGACAGAATTAATTTTTTTATCGTTTTATATACTTCGTCGAGTCTCCCCATTACAGATAAATACATACATTAATAGAATATTGTGTTGTTAGTACAGGAAGTGATATATTCCCGGCCGCGCTGCAATTCATGTCCGAGCCATCAGGCGAGGACGGGATATCCAGGTTCATTAATTGGAGATGATCAAATTTACAACGTAATTGTCACAGCTCATGCTTTCATTATAATTTTCTTTATAGTAATACCTATTATAATTGGGGGATTTGGAAATTGATTAGTTCCACTAATACTTGGAGCTACATCTTCCAGCTGTAAAAATAATACTTGGAACTACTGAAGATGTCTCAACCACGTAGTGGTTGAAATGTACATTTAGCGAAATAAATGTCGTTGCGAAAAAGGATCATTTGTTTTCTTTAAGTCTTCTACTAATATCTAAAAAAATGTTGAAAGGCCGAGGGCCTATAGCCCAATAAAGATTGTTATCTGTCTCTCTTCATCTATTATAAAATTTAGAAAATTCATATTTTTTTACAAATTTCCTAACACATTTCAAAAAGTCTCCATAAATTTGCTGTTAAACATTGCAAGATAATTTCGTTACAAATAACAAGAAATATGAAGGAATTTCCATGAAAATTTCAATAATCTTCCTTGAGTTTCCATGAAAACTTCTGTTTGCAAAGTTACTGGAAGACTTCATAAAATAACCAGAAGAATTTAAAATAAATTTCATTTGAATGTGTCATTCGACGACGTCCATATGAATTTCTAACGAACCCAAATTGGTATAGTGAATAAATTTTGTGTGAAAAAAAACAAAAAAAAAACACACTGTATGTCGGACAATTCGGGAATGTGAAGGGGGAATTCCATATGTAGACCTACTAAAAACAGGTTGTCCACGGAAGTTAACAGAACTTCCAAGCCAAATAAATATTACAAATTATAAGAATATGTATAATACCTGAGTGCGAACCGTTACATGTTACATAAACGACACGACATTACCAAAAACGTCTAAACCTGTTAATTTTTTTAACTATCGGCAGCTTCACGATCACTTCAATCGTTTTTTAAGTATGAATATTCTTTTCTGATTTTTATACATTTAATGGACAAGGATCCTGTCATTTTCTTTAAATGTAATGTACACAATATGTATGCGTATAATTAATATGAAGAGAGGAATTAAATAGTTAGACACCAAAAATGCTCTGCTCAGATAGAAGCCGAGGCTGAGATGCTGAGATGCTGCAGAGCTTTCAGGTTCGAGCCAAACTAAATTTTTTGGCTTTACTAGAAGATAAACCAGTATTGAGTAAAGATATCTAAATATAGACGCAATATTTTCATTTGTACTTGATAGCAGGGAAGAGCATAAAAGTCGTAACGAGATAGTCACCGTGTAATTTAAAACATCTATACTTATCTTATATTCTGCCCCAGTTTCACAATCCAATGTTCAGTCGATATCAATTAACTTAAATATACTACTTCGGCTGCAGTAAACCCAGTTTCCCCCCTTTCATCAGTTGGCCGGGGCTATAAATTATTTTGTTTACATAAGCGAGTAGAGAGGCGGTGATTTAGCTGTACTGAAATAGGAAAATAAACGCCATCCATAACAATACATCGGCCGGGCAGTAAATGTAAGTTTCTCTCATTGTTGATGAAAATATGGAGCGATAAATCGCGATGGAATGAAAGCGACGATGACGATAATTTTCAATTTCAGCGTTAAAGCCTGTCCCCCAAGTACCCTGCCGCCCCCCATAGCAGAAGAGGTGCACAAAACGTCCTAATCTGAAATAACCGCATTAAATAATTTATAATGGCAGGTAACGTTCTTCTGCGCCGCCTCCACGTGCACCCGGGATATCCTGAGTAGAATTTATAGTACAGTCAGGATTAATTTTAATGGCGTTACCGAAATTTTAAAGTGAATTTTGTTTAGTAATTGTCTTAATAAATTATATTAATGGCGCACTATTAAGGCCCACGCGTTTCAGGCCAATCTCGGATCGATTAAACTCCCCGAATTGATTTAATTAAAAAAATCCAATCCCGGCGAAAATGCGCTGGGAAATTAATAAATTAATCTGTGCTGTAATATTATAATGTCCTTTAATAAACACGATCAATCAAAATCTACGAATCCAAACTGTATAAAGTTACAAATTACCGCCTTGTTCTTACTTGCCTGGTGGGCCATCATAAATTAATTTAAATCATGAAAAATGATCCACCCTCCACATACAACGCCGTCATCAACCAATTAACATAAGCTCAGTGCGAGTGCCTTGGTTTCTGTTCACGTCTGGGGCGATGATCGGTAATTAAATTAAAAATTAATTAATACATCCATTGACCTAAGCGACGCATTTCCCACACGCCACTGAAACCACCGCGGATCTGGGACCCTAAATTACTGCCGCTTATAATTTCGTTGACTCCATAAATTAAATGCGCTGGCTGAATCGTAACCAATTAAGTTGTTATTGTTGAATTCGCCGGTGGTGATTAAGTACTTCATCAAATTCGATGTTCGGCGTAATTATAGTGGCTGAACGTTTAATTATTTACGAGTTAAAAGCTGTGTGTAATTTATTGAACAGCTTTTCAAAAGCACTGGAAAAATTACACGCATGTAAATATAGAGTGGGAATTCGTGTCATGTCTCTGAATTTTCCGGTAGATTTAGACCAATGGTTCTTAAACTGTAGGTTACGACCTGTCAAAGGGTGATTTAATACGTCTGAGACATCACAAAAAGTATAAAAAACATTACGTGATATGCACCAATTAAATATTTCAGTATTGTGTTATGGAAAAACATGCTATCTACCTTTTTGGCATTAAATGGCCACAAATAAAGTATAGTTTATGTATGAATGAACGAAGGGTCTTTATAGCATCTTTGTATTATAAATAACTATAGCAATGATACATGCTAACCTACATTCACAATTATAAATGCAAAACTGTTTTTACTTTTCCTGCAAAATAACAAAAATAGCAGAAAACTTGTTTTGCCACAACACTACTGATTTATGTAAGCAATATTTCGTGGGGGAATATTTTGAATGGGCATAATAAGTAATGAAATAAGTTGAAATGACAATTTTTTAATGCTATTACATATAATAACACGGCAATCAACCACCAAACAACAGTTTTCAAAAATTTGTAAGCAGAAATAATTTGTATGTAATTACATGATATGCATTCATTCAACTATGCATGCAGTATTTCGTGTAGCAATATTTTGAATTTACAGCGCAATAAATAGATAAATAAATAATTTGCGATAACAATTTTTTTTATGCTATAGCAATTAATAATGTGGTTTTCAAGATCCGCAATCAGATTTTAAAAATGTGTAGGCAGAAAGAAATAGTATGCACTTACGTAATATGGCGCTGGAGACTCTATGCTAGATTGCTAGGTCAAGCGACGAACCCAAAATGTGCATTTTAGATACGTATATTAATATTGGGTTGTTCAAGTTACACGCTTGCTCATGGTCCAGGATTCGAGTACTGCTGAAGGATAAGGATGTTATGTTCGTTATAAAACATTTAAAACAAAACACTTTTTTTTACTTATTGAAATGATTGAACGAGTTTTATGGATATGTGAAATCCTGCAAGTTTTGTAATATTGTAATTGAACTGGAGAAAAATTCAATAAGTGTTTTCACTGAATAAATGGATCAATTTCTTTGTTTTAAATTACCACAAAGTTTATATAATTGTAGAAGACTGTTCTTTTTTAATTGACTTCAATTTTGGTCTTCTATAGAATTTAATGTAAACGTTTCTTGCACTTTCAGGATAATTAATTTATATCTCACAAATGTGAACCATAAATTGCCGCATTCTGTATTCTTTACCGCATTCTCTGTAAAAAGTTCAATTTTTGTCTTCAATAGAATTTAATGTAAACGTTTCTTTGCACTTTCAGGATAATTAATTTATATCTCACAAATGTGAATCATACATTGCTTTTGAATAAATATGTTGGTTTAAATTTCTATGGAATTCTTCTAAATTCATAGTAATTTTTAACTAAATGTAGATTATTTTGGGAAACACCTTTTAGACCAATCAAACAAATAATTAGCAAAATTACAATTTAAAAAAAACAGTAAATAAATGTCAGTAAAACACCACACAAAATCTTATAACCCCAAATATATTTAGAGTTGACTTATAGAGTATATTTACAGACCCTTCAGGACTAACATGGCTAAGTTTTATTGGGCGACAATTTAGTGTACACGTTTTATGGTATTTTAAATATTTAGGGTTGATTTACTACCCTCCTACGGCAAATTGGAATGTACCACTTATAGGGTATATTTAGAAACCCTTCAGATTTAACTAGCCTTAGTTTCGTTAGGCGACAATTTAGTGTACACTTTTTATGGTATTTTTAAATTTTCCGATTTAATGCACACTTTTTATGATATTTTAAATATTTAGGGGTGATTTCTACTCTCCTACTGCAAAATGGAAATTATTACTTACAGGGTTCATTGAACACTATATTGAGTACTTTAATACTTAACATATACATAAATATTCACATTTTTAAGTTTTTTTAATAACATTTAATGTTTTAAAGTAATCATATTTGCAGTTTTGAGAACAAGTTTTACATTTTGTGCAATTTTATCGGTAGTTCGAGTCTTTGAATTTGCATTGAAAGCAATTTAATTGAGATTTCATCATTGATCATCAAAAAATTTACAAATTTTATAAGAACTTAGAGCAATTCTACTATTTTTTTGCAAATCTGTCGATATTTCGACCATTTTTACCTGAAATTCGATAAATTTTGTGTAATTTGGTTGCCACTTGGAATAATTTCGTTTGCATCGTGTGAAATTTAACTAACATTTCATTGTTTTTGATCAACATTTGTAATAATTTTATTAGAATTTGAGAAATGTCTCCTTTTTTATGTCAGGTGGCAGAGTACATGTATTAGCATTTTGGTGCATGTGCAATTGAATTAGTTTTTACTAATTTATTTGTTTATTTATATTATGTACACATTTATTGACATCTCATCGTTTTTCGTCAATATTTTTAGTATTATGATTGACCTTTCGAGCACTTTCATTAACACATTCATAAATATGCACATTGTTGCATTTTTATTGGTTTTTAAGTAATTAATGTTTGCAGTTTTAATAACAAGTTTTACATTTTGTGCAATTTGATTGGATGTACGAGTATTTGAATATGCATTGAGTGTAATTTCATTGACATTCCATTATTTATCATCAAAATCTTTACTAATTTTATCAGCATTTAGAGCAATGCTACCATATTTGCAAATCTGTTGATGTTTTGACCATTTTGACCATTTCGAACTCTGTTCAAATCTGTTGACATTTCGACCATTTTCACCTGAAATTTGATCAATTTTAACATTTTGTGCAATTTGTTTGGCATTTTAAGTAATTTCATTTGCATCATATGCAATTTCATTGCCATTTCGTTTTTTTATCAACATTTTCAGATATTTTATTAGAATTAGAGAAATATTGTCTTTTGTTTCATTTCAGGTGGGAATTTGAGTACTTTTATTAGCATTTTCACCAATCTTGACGTTTTGTGCAAATTGATCAGTATCGAGTAATTTTATATATATTATGTGCACATTCATTGAGATATCATCGTTTTTGTCAATCATTTTAGTAATTTAAATGATGTTTTGAGCACTTTCATTAACATATTATTAAATATTCACATCGTGCATCGTGCGCATTTTTATTAGTTTTTAAGTAATTTTATTTGCAGTTTTAATAACAAGTTTTACATTTTGTACAATTTGATTAGTAGTTGTATTCTCCCTGCTGTGATTTGGTGGTGGTCTAGTCCAAATATGCTCTTTGTTGACGTTTTTCTATTCTTACTGTGTATAGATATTTATTGTACATGTACTGAATTGAAAAAAAACAAACTATTACTATTACTATATGCATTGTGTGCAATTTCATTGACATTTTATCATTTTTCATCAAAATCTTTACTTATTTTATTAGAAATTAGAACAACTCAACAATTTTTCTGCAATTCTGTTGCTATTTCGATTACTTTTATTAGCGTTGTGATCAATTTTAACATCTTGCGTATTTTAATTGGCATTTTGAGTAATTTTATTTGCATCATGTGCAACTTCATTGAAATTTCGTCGTTTTTATCGACATTTTGAGTAATTTTATAAGAATCAGAGAAATGTTGTCGTATTTTTTGTTTGTTTCAAGCTGATTGACAATTTAACCACTTTTTAAGCATTTTGATTAATTTTGACATGCTGTATAATTTGATTTTCAGTTGAGTGGTTTTATTTGCGTTATGTGCAATTTCTTTAACATCTCATCATTTTTATCAACATTTATAGTAGTTTGATTGATATTTTAAGGTTTTCTGTGCCCGCGACTAAAAAATCTCCTTTTTTTATACCGGTTTTAACAATCTGTACTTCACTTAATGTTTGTTTTGTAAAGCTTTATTATTTTACTTGATAAGCAATATTTTTTTAATCTATTATACTTGTTTCAGCACAAATAATATTTGATAAACAGCTAGACAGTTATTAATATAATTGAATTAGTTCGGACTAGCAAAAAAATGTTAGTGAATCCATATACAAAATATAATAGCATGAATTATATACAAAAAATAAGCTGTGATATTATTTGATTATGTATTAATTTCTGTTATGTTTTATTATTGCGGGTGATTTGTTTTTCTTGATTTTAACTATAACTTTACATACAAATTGAATTTACTTGTTGCCTTAATAAAGTAATTTTTTTTTTCTACGGAGCTTAGTTTGATCGATTGTATAAATATAAAAGTTTGAATGAGTTTTTTTTCAGGGCTATTACGCTTTTATCTTCGGGTACATAATAAAAATAAATTATTTTGTGCCGATACCTTATGGGTATTAAATTACAAAGCCAGTATCTTTTATGCTAAACATTTCAGCAATTAATATTGATTGATTTTATTATGATGAAATAAATATCTTACCGATAATTAATCAATTAAAACACTAATTTAACGCATATAATATGTTCTTAGGAACGTAGAAAAAAATATGTATTTCAAGCTATAATAGTATTCTTGAATTCAATATAAGTAAGTATCTATTATGATAAACAATTGTGGCAATTCTTATTGAGTTATATCTCAATAGAGCGCATAAAGTATTAAGACCTGGCCTTAACATAATACAAAATACTATCAAAATCAAAGATAAAAAATACAGGTTGTCATTTAAAAAAATGGCTCTGACGTCATAACTTCAAAACGGAGAGAGATGGAAAATTGATAATGGTCACAAAATATTTGTTTGAAAAAAAATCATTTTGACCTGTTGAAGCGTTTTTCGAAAATTTATGCAGGGGAAAAATGAAGCCAGGTCTTAATACTTTATGCGCTCACTGTATGGTAATTTTACTTATTAGTGTACCTTAGATTAAATAAAGTCATTCTAATCGTATTTTCCACACTGATTCTGAATCTGTGTTCAAAATTTGTATGTCAGGTATAGTTTTTGAGTGAAAAGCGTTATTCTTATAGTCTTATAGTTATAAATTATTCTAATTAATTCTAATATGAATGATAGTTAAAAGGTATTTTTACATGATTTTATACATGGAATATAAATATAAATACATAGGAAACACTTTGATTTGAGCTAGAATTACTTGTAGTGTCAAAATCCACTACATCCCATTAACTTATTTACATAGATTTTGTATGTATGGTAACAAAATTGCAGCAATTACGAACTTATGAACACGCTGGACGTGTGCATCAATTATTAACCTAGTCCACGCTCTGAACTGTTAAAAAGTACACGGAACGCGTGGTGGTCACACACATAAAACGTATTCCGTGTCCTGGCTCAACGGCAACACGACGCGATGTTCCGTGGCGAATAATAAAAGTTCGCTGAAAGGATTTTTTTTCCGGCGTGTGTGTAAACATTCTGCATAAACTTTTCTCCATTGTGCAGTAAATCACCGGGCACTTTAATAAAAATTCTTTCACATCACACGTCCCGTAAGGAGCCACCCTAATACATCCGGCGTCTAATTATATAATTCCTGCGTGAATACCTCGGCGAAAATGAAGGCAATCTCCGTATCAAACGCGACGCACAGCACCGCCCCTCGCGGCACCCCCGCATCTCGTGCCGACACTATTGCCAGTCGTGGGGTAATTTTTAATGTTGTCGTGTGTCAGGGGGCGCCCGGGCACTTGAAGGCTGGATTAAACGGCGTGATGGATACGTGACAATGATATTTTAGAAACGCCATCAAAGGTCACGGCATCACATGCTGTGCTCCAGTGTATATATTAAATGTCAGCCGGTACAGGCGGCCCTTTTTTTTATGAAAATCGGGGGAGTAGAAAAAAACCTTATTATCATACTGCGTCTAGCTGAAGGGGTGTCTATAGTTTCTATATTCTACTGCAGATTATTGCAACATTGTGAGAAATAATCATCATTCAATAACTTCCTCATCTGAGGACGAACAAATATGCCTTTTTTAATTTTAGCATATGAAATTGTAGGAAAACCTGCTAACCAATGTTTAAAAGCAGCACCATCTTTATTCAGAGCCTTGACAAAGGTTTTCAAAAGACCTAGTTTTATATGCAGTGGTGGAAGTAGAACGTCATTTGGATCAATTAACGGGATATTTGAAATGTTTTGTCTTTCAGAAGAATACTCTGTTCTTTGTGACCAATCAGTTCTGGTGCAATGACGACTTATAGCTGGACTATCCCATAAACAAAGGAAACAACAAAGTTTTGTGAAAGCTCCTTGCATGCCAGTTAACAAAGCAATTACCTAAATCAATTTGATTTAAATAAAACTTGGAATTTACGGCATACATAGAACATTCAATCGCATACCTTTAAATCACCACATATCTTCCATTTATGATCTTCGTATTTGAGTAACATTAAAATTTGAGTCATTGATTCGTAATTTTCAATTTTCAATTGGTACGGATGGTGTTTTATTCCCATTGTGTAAAAGAAGAGCTTTTAAACTGTACTTTGAGCCATCAATGAGTAATCTCCATTCATTTTTTTTTCATATGGTTGGTTAATTTTTTTAAATATACTTTGAATGTCGTTACAGTAGAGAATAGTGTTTTTCTTCTCAAAATGTTACTGTTACTGTTACTTTTGTCCCAACTGCAAGATGTTTCCATTGTTGCATATGTGAAGCCAATAATTCTGCGTCTTACTTTGATAAATGTAAATCACGAACTAGATCATCAAGTTCAGCTTGAGTTACTAAATGGCATTCATTAGACTCATACAAACTACCACTGCTAGGGACTATGTCATTGAAAGATGATTCCGAATCATTGTTTGTAGTACCAGAAACGACTGGCAATGGATCATTTGGTAAACGTTGAACTGGTTTTGAAACAGATGGAACATTTGCATATTGCACACTTATTCGATTTTTCATATTGATCCCAACAACTTTTGATAAACAAAAATAACAATCGGTTTGGTGATTACTTTGTTCTCTCCATATTACTGGAACTGAAGAGTTGAAATATTTCCTCTCGCCATTCGACCACGTGTATAAAATAGCTCTGCTATTGCATACTATTAATAACTATTGCAAAACAATATCGGTGTGACTGTCGAATTTCTGTAATTCCTTACATAGAGATTGTACATGTCAATTGTTTCATGTTGAGGATAATATCTTGCCAGTTTTTCCAATCAAAGATATTACCTCCTTTTTTGCACTTTATACACAACAAAATTACTCAGAAGTTATTTTCTTTGTATGAAGAAATGTCAAAATGGTATTTTTTTATTCAATGAAAACTTGGTTTTTAGAGCAGTCCACAGCAGTTTGATTTTTGCAACACATTTTTAAATTATCGAGTTTTGGTGGTAAATAACGTTAGATTACCCATGTGTTATACATGGTTGAAATTGGAATTTTTTGCTCTTTTGAATGCTATTAACAGGTTGACTGCCGCAGCGGTCATAAATGACCGCCCGGAAAATTTCCGAAATTGTCGGAGAGGTCATATGTGACCGCCCGAACCCTTCATAGAAAAACTGCCTGGTACGTGAAAATGACCGCTGTTTTTTATAGGTTGCGGGTGACCGCTGCGGCTTCCCAGGCACTGCAAATGATACGAATTTTAAAATAGGTGGTAATGAAACAACGAAAAAATGTATATGTGTATCGTCTATTGAATGCAAATAATTCTTCGGAAAAAAATACAATTTTAATTGAAATAATTGTCTATGACTAATTATAATATTACGGTAATACTAAAAATTTAAATTTTATTATGAACAACATTGAAACAGTCTAAACAATAATGCGGATTGTCTTCACAATCGTTGCAATATGTTGATACCTTATTTACTAAATTTTTCGGTATGTCGCCCTTAATTTTTTTATTGTAGCACCCTTTGCAATATTTTCTTGTTTTAACTACACGTCCTTCTTTCTTCATAAATGTATGATTTTGGATATTTTTTCTCGTGGGCATTTCAATGTTCTCTTGCATATTTTCTTGATTGTGTTCCTCTTCCCGCAACAATTCTCTAACGATGTTTTCTCTAAATTCCGTTATCTTCATTTTTTTATCTGCTAGTGGATTATATATAATATTAGCATTTACAATCGTTGTGCCTAATAGAAATTCTATGGCAACTTTTCTATACCATTTCAAAGACCTTCTTAGAGCAGTATTGTAACATTGACATTTGATCGGATATATCTATTGAAGCTTTATATTCATTATATTCTAGAATAGCTTTAGGTTTTTGAATGATACCTGTGCGCCTTTCGACATTCACAGTTTCAGTGGTGTGTTTGCTGGATAAAAGAAGTACATCTCTTTCATCTTTCCACTTCATTATACATATACCTCTATTATTTTCCAGTCCAAAAAATTCGCCTTTTTTCAATTTCTTCTGTAGCACTTCTTTGGGATTTCCTCGGCGATTAGACCTCAGAGTTCCTATATAATGTGTATTTCTATCCAGTAAGATATTCGTAAGCTCAAGACTTGTATAATAATTGTCAGCTATGATAGTACGTCCAGAATCGAGTAGACCTTCGGATAATTTTATTACAATATTTATTGAAACCGAAGCAGTGCCATCTTTTTCTTTTCCAGCGTAAATTCGAATGTTCCATGTGTATCCATTGTCACAACATAATTTGAAAAATTTTACTCCGTATTTATGGGTTTTCATTGGTATATACTGTTTCAGTAAAAGTCGGCCTTGAAAGGGAACAATGGATTCATCAATGCAAAATGTGCGACCCGGAGTATAAACTTCTTGAATTTTTTTTTAATAGTTTATCCAGCAAAGGTGCAACTCTGTATAACCTGTCACCTTCTGGACAATTTTGATTGTCTGAATAATGCCACATTTTTAGAAGAAGCTGAAAACGAATCCAATATTGCGGCCATAAGAAAATCAAAAGTTGACTATGAAAATTTAGGCATCTAGTTGGCGCAGAAAATGTCTGGCACTATCATCAGAAAGCTCGCATGAAAAAAATGTAAGTGTGCCAAGTTTCATAAAATTTCCTTTAAAAGTAAAAAAGTTATTACAGGAACAGGAGGAACAGTGCACTTTTTCAGTGTTTCAGCAATATTTCAGGAACTGTGCAAGATATCCCGGATTTCGTTTCAGTATATTGAAAGGCACAAAAATGGGAAACTTTCATCCTATTTGACCAACTCTGTATATATATATATATATATATATATATATATAGCTTAAGTTATAGCTATAGCTTAAGTTTAGATAGTAAACAAGGATCATTATCGTAAAAAAATTAACTTTAATTACTTTTATATACTTTATATACTGATATGCAAGCGATTCTTGACTCTGAAACAAAATTCACATCGTCCAGGCGGAGCTTCTCTGGCTTCTGAATCTTCAAATCTTGCGTTTTTTCTCCAACGACATATATTTCTGCACCTCGATCTTTTCTTCCAATGATCCCGACATAGTGCTTCTATCAGTGCCTTCAGAAAGAATCATCTTTTCATGTTGCTCTTAGTATTACACTCAAAAATAATGTGACTGTTTTTTCCGGCTATATTCATCGGAGCAAAATAAGAACGGTCAATGCCCATCTGGCGCTAACTCGAGAAACCGAATAGGAACCTTTCATTTCATCTACTTTATCCACTCCTCCTTTCGTTGAATTGTAATAAGTTATGATGCTCGGTTTTCTGGCTTCTCCTGTATTTTCATCAATTTCTTTGTAATTGTGCATTGCAGATAGCAGTGTAACCACTTTTTTTTTTTTTTTGGCACATGATATTATTGTGGCATATTCTTGGAAACGAAACACCGTGCTGTAAATTTCTTTCTTTTTGGGATTGATAAATACTGCTGGTAACTTTTTTTGTTCTTTCTTATGGTGCCAACCATGCTTAGTTTATTTTGAAGCAAATTTTGAGCAAGCGGTACCGACGTGAACCCATTATTCATTGTGACGTTTCGTGACGAATTCAAAATTGGCTCCACCAAACGTTTTACAACAGCTGAATTGTCGATCAAATACTTCAGGTTGCTTTCCGGCGTAAATCTCCACCTTGAGTGTGTGATAATTTTCTGCGTCGACAATTGAGAATATTTTTATACCATACTTAGCAGGTTTGTTGCTGATGTATTGATGAAAGTTACACCTGCCTCTAAACGATTCCAACATTTCAGCAATTGCTGTATGAACTCAACTGTGTAATATTTTTGATACCTCTCAACGAAACCATCGAAGATATTTCTGATTGGCACCAATTTATCCACAAGCTTCCGCTCCTGATCATGTATATTGTCAAATCGAAAACTTCCAAGAAGGAATTGAAATCGTTTCTGGGACATGACGAGTTTGAAGTTTTCGACACCTCACCAGTGTCATCAGCCCACAGATCACTAAAGTGTGATGATCGTAGAGGTTCAGCAAGATACATCAAACCCAATACAGCTTTCAGTTCACTTTTAGTTATTGTGCTTGCATCTCCTTCTCTTGCAAAATTTTATCTGAGCTTTTCGATGTATATGTTAGTACCCTCTACCAATTCATCAATAATTTCATTAGGAAAAAATAGATTCCAACATCCAATTGGAGACTGTGCATATTTTCCTGCACCTTTTGGACCTGGTGTAAACTTAACAATGTTCATATGCTTGTGTTTTGCACTTTTTGGAGATAATTTATTCCAGAATGTGGTTTCATCTCTACCTGTATAATGTCGGAATTTTTCAAGTGGTATATTTTCATCATCATTATCATGATCGTCGTTAGTCCTTGATGCAGATTGTTCGGTGCTACAAAAATTAGAATTCTCCTCCAATCCGTCCTCTTCGCTGTCGTCTGATTCGGGAATGACTTCATCAACTTGCACGTTATCAAAAATAACTTGCAATCTTGTAACTTCTCTTTCGTAATCACCCATTTCGAACATTAGAAAACCCTATTAAAATAATCGTGAAATTAATATATTGATTAGAAGAAGACACGTTTATAACTTACTGTTGATGATGATTGATGTCATTCACTTGATAATAAGCACTTACCAATGACTACTGACAGAATTACAACCTTACCACATATTACCCTCAAAATATTTGCGCGGTAAATTTAACTTACGTGAGCGACCGCGTCCTTGGTCGAAAGGACCGCAGGCATAAATTTTAAGCAAAAAAAATCTAAACGCCTGACGGTCTCATTTTATTGAAGAATTTCATGTAACACGAGAAGGATTTTTAAAGGACAACAATGAGTCTCTTGCCGTTTCAGAGTTATCGCTATTTATAAAAATCTGCTGTCTTTTCGACCATAGTGCGCCTTCTCGCGGGAACAAAATTTTGCAACAATTTGAATGATGTTGTAACTTGTATTGTTCGCTCAATTATATACAGGCCGGCGGATTGGAAATTGTACGTTTTCCGATCGTCGTGATAACAGTGACTGCATTCAATGTAAACTACAAATTAAACGCCAGAAACAATTACCCGAGCACAATACACACAATATTCCAAGGCGGAGACGCTCGGGATCCCAGAAGACGAATACAATCTGTGCGGGACGCGGGCGAGTTGTAAACAGTGTTGGGAACTGGAGGCGGCAGAGACCGGAAGGTTTCACGTCCGTGTTTGTCTCATTACGAAATCAAACAGCGCCCCGGATTTATACATATCTTGTTAACAGTTGATATTCAGTTATGCAAAGTGCGCCTATTTGGGCGTTAATATTGGCTTATAAAAGCCCGGAGAAGTTCCTCTGCGTTATTACTGGGCACTGTAATCTAGATGGACCGCTCTAAACAGACACTAAACCATATCTGGATGCATGGTGGCGGCGAATATTTTATTGCAATTACGGAAACAATAATAAACATCAGCCATTCTGCAGTTGCGACGCGACCCCAAGCCTAGTGGCTAATAAAACGGGCACTGTTTAATTTAGCTTAACGAGTATTCCGTGTTTACTGCTTCCCCATACCATTACAAAAAAAAAACCGCCAAAGAATAAATTTGCGTTGTTGGCTAATGAACACACCATAATGTCTAGAGATAAAGTCGTAATGAGGTAGTTTGTAATTAACACTGCAAGCGGGACGCGGAGTACAATATAAATACAATATTAATTTAAATCGCACAAGTGGGCTGGGGTATAAACAGGAGGAGTATACGGGCACAATAAAACCGAAGCCCATTGAAATTTCGAGCACTTATATACATATCAGTTAAATGTGAAACAGAAACAATGGGCCGCCGCCATTGTTTAAGAAAACAGACTTCCTCTTACGCCTTTTGGGTGAATGCGTCACTTCATCCCTTAGCTTCACTCGATTCAAAGGGGCTCGTGTAAAGAACAAAGCTCCCCACTCATAATCATAATGTATTTCGCAAGTGCAAAATCCAGGCGGTTCTTACACCCATTCGACTCATTAAAGAACGACAAAACATTGTCACGGTATGTGATGATGTACTGCCATCATTAGCGAGTTCTTCCCCGGAAACCCACTGTTTCCCCAGTCCGCACTTAAAAAGCATGTCGAGGCGCAGTCTCTTAAATTGATTATGAACTTTGCGTCCATCTCGGCAAATGAACTCAATTCAAACCGGGAACAATTACATAATAATCAAACATCTGTGAGTGTATATGCTTGCATGTTTTCTTGCTACTAATTTCATGCGGCATTAAAAGGATGATACGCATTAGCGGAGTACAAGCAGTTGAGGCCGTGTTATGAGTCGGGGGGTGAATGTGATATCTCTTGCTACCAGACGGGGTGGGTCGCATAATGCGTGCGAGAAATGTGATTAATAGTAAACATGTAACCAGCAGGAGGTATTGTTATGGTAATACGTATTGAGCGATCCTTGTTACATATTGTTACTTCGCAAAGCATATTTGTAGTTATTATGTTAACTGCAGTGTTGCCTAAATCTTCATTCACCTCAACGTGAATTAGTGTCACGAAAATTTGACTATTACAATAGACAAAGGTTGAAACTTTTCTATAACAATAATTTCCTATTGGCACGAAAAAGTTTTAAAATTAGCACACGAAGAACATTTTTTTGTAAAAAAAATCAAATATGTATGCATTGAACATATTTGATAAGAAAATTTTTAAAAGGATAATAACTAGTTAAAAACGTATTCCTATTGACGCGTGATAATAATAATAGCAAAGAAAGTTTTCATCAGGTTTCTTGATGAACGTATTGGCTCTCGATAATAGTATATTACATAACGAGAGTTGTAAGAAGCATATTACGCATGAAGTGAAATTTTACGTAACAAGACGCGCAGTGGCGAGGTGCGTAATTTATTGAGTGCGTAATTGCATTACAACTCTCGTTATGTAATATACTATTATCGAGAGCCAATACGTTCATCAGGAACCCAGATGAAAACTTTCTTTGCTATTATTATTTGCTTATTGCCTTACTACTCCCAGTAGTAATTATGAAGAATTTTGCACAAATTGATACATTTTTGTATATCTCGGCTCGGTATATATGTTTTGGTGCATTCTTGTAGAGCATTCATTTTTGTATATCTCGGCTCGGCATATTAGTTTTGGTGTATTCTTGTAAAGCATTTTAAGTACTTTTCATCAGCCTGAATTTTTAGTATTGTGATACTGTGAAATTTTTACAAAAAGTATGAAAAACTAATTTGAGAAGTCCATGAGTAATTGACAACTTACTAATGTAGGAGTAGAAAATAGTATATTAAGAAATTAGTTTATAATACACATAATTCGTGAAATAAATTAACATTCACCATACCTTAATCCGGAATTATAAACGAATTTCATATACTATTTTGTAGTCGACTAGAGCATTATAATATATTTCTGATAAATAATTGTTCAAGACTAATCCGCATATAAAAAACTGACAATATGTGACCTGTGCTGACATAGTTTTTCTATGATGATCTGATTGATGCGGTTACTAAGCTGTTGTTTATGGTAACCATTTTTCTTACACTCTGCCAAAATGAATAGTTGTCACGAAGATTTAGGCCCGTATCTATAGTCCGTACTTGAGCTTGAGTTCGACTCAGGTCGTATATTTGGTTGCGTTTGCTGCATAAACGTTTATAGAAAATACGCAACCAAATATACGACTTGAGTCGAACTCATGCTCAAGTACTAACTATAGATACGGGCCTTTATAAGTGATGAAATTTTGAAAAAGCTGCAGGAGTTGAGCTGAGTTTGATTCCTAAAAAGTCGGAAGATTTTTATAAGAAAGAGTATGACAACTTTTGGTAATGGCTAAGGATAAAAAACGCGGAGACAGTTACAGAAAAGGTTATGTTCAATTATATAATTGAACATTTATACCAGAAAATCCAATCTACGTTTTCTTCAACAAAAATCTATTTTAAAAAATATGTTGCAAAACTTAGGCGTATCAACTTTCTGTTATCAAAAACCTGACCAAAACCAAAACACTTTGCCGAGTGGCCATTTAAATTTCAGCTCTAGTAAGAGCTGACCAGTAAGCATGGGTATGCTACCAGTTCCATGGATGACTAGAGCTGAAATTCAAATATCACTCGGTATAATCTCTATTTTACTATATCTAGATATGATATATGCCTATTATATATCTATGTTGGTATGTCGGTGGGTCTGAATTTGTTTGGTCAATGAGTCAAAAACGAAAGGTAGATCTCACTGGTCAACACGATTTATGCGGTTGCTATGCTGTTGTTTATAGTAACATTTTTTCTCAAACTCTGCCAAAATAAATAGTTGTCACGAAGATTTAATAAGTGATGAAATTTTGAAAAAAGCTGCAGAGTCTTATTCCTAAAAAAATGAAGATGTTTATACGATAGAGTATGACAAGTTATACTTGACAGTTACAGAAAAGGTTATGCTTACGTACTTTTTCGATCAGGTTCATTGTTCGAATTTAGATTATATTATTTATCCATTAATTTATCGTACTTTCAATTATTAGTCAAAAGTTTTCTTCGTTATGTTGTATGTTCTTGAAGTTGAAATGTATGTTACGACTAAAGGACAACGTAATCTTTGACAGTTCTTATTTTGTTGTTATTGCTACTTTATTGCACACTTTACTGCCGTAAAGTTGGGCATTGGGCATTGTGCCCAATGCCATAAAGTAGGTGCTTATGCATGATTTTCTCTATAACAAACCTAGAATTATAAAGCTACTCGACTACAAATATATTTATCAAAAAAATTACAATTATCTATTGTGCACATTTTGCAAATATAGCAATAAGAAAGTTTTCACATTGGGTGAATTATAAGTACGAAATAAAGTACGTTCCTTGCGGAAAAGTAAGGAACACTGATCCTGATGTCGAAATTACTGGTTTTTGAAAAAAAAGCAAATCATTTATATCTTCCTAGGGCATTGAAATGTTCATAACGCTCTTGGACATAAAATATAATATCACAATTTGAGGATTTTTCTTTTTTTCTTTTGAAGATGGATTTGTGCACATCATTTATATCTTCCCAGGGCATTATCATGTTCATAACGCCCTTGGACATAAAATATATTATCACAATTTGGGGATTTTAATTTTTTTTCTGAAGATAGCTATCTGCACATCATTTATATCTTCCCAGGGCATTATCATGTTCATAATGCCCTTGGACATAAAATATAATGTCACAATTTGAAGATTTTTAATTTCTATTTCATGATAGCTTTCTGCACATCATTTATATCTTCAAAGTCTATCATGTTCTTAACGCCCTTGGATATAAAATCTATTGTCACAATTTGAGGATTTTAATTTTTTTCTGAAGATGTCTTTCTGCACATTATTTATATCTTCCCAGGGCATTATCACGTTCATAACGCCCTTGGACGTAAATGCAGGATGTCCCATGCTCATGGACTATTAAAAGTTTATGTGGTTCCCGATGAGATAAAAGTTTGATAAAAATCATCAAAACATTTAAAAGTTATGTTGCGAAAGTTTAAAGAAACAAATTTCCAAAGTTGCAGTATAATTTTGAGAAATTGCGTAAGTAAATTTTAACCTTAGGCTACAAATTGTGAAACTTGTGCAAAATTTTCCATAATTCATTCATAAAATATCAAACTTATGCCACAAATTTAAGTAGCAATTATTGAAAATGGTAACAAATTAGAAAAAAATTATTAGTAACTAGGTATGAAAAATGCACCAATTGGATTTAGCAGTTAAAAATTATCAGATTAAGTTTTAAAAGTTGAAATAAATTTATATCTTCAAAGTCTATCATGTTCAATAAATGTTCAATAAATTTCAAAGCTGCAAAATATATAATTATTATTATTATTTAAAGTGCTCTTCAGAAGATTCAATGAATTTTGAAAATTTATAAGTAGTTTCGTGAAAGTTTAAAGAAACAATTTTCCGGAAGTTGAACCGGAAGCGACAGAAGGTTTATTGTATTTCTCTTGAAGAAACAGCGGAAACAGCCATGTATGACTGAATTTTTCCAAATCTGTATCTTATCGGGAAACCCATCAACTTTTAATGGTCCATGAGAGTGGGTATTAGTAAAGACCATTTTCAGCTTTTGTGGGAGAGGAACAATGTCATTCGTTAGGTTAGGTTAGGTTAGGTTAGGTTCAGTTAGGTTAGATTAGGTAAGGTTTGATTAGATGCCTACAACAGATTTGATAATAGGCGCAATTTACGTCTAAAATTAAGGTAAACTATTGACAATTGGCACAGTTCGTACGTGGCCAACTGATCATAGTCAAAGTTAAAGTTTGTATATAGTACAAAACAAAATGTGTACTACACCTTAATGGAATTGTAATTGAGAAAAAAAAAGAAATTTCAGAAAATGTATGCAAATGTATGCACAAAATTTAACAACATATCAGAAGTTGCAACTAAAAACCATACAAATAAAAATAACTATTTGAAGTTTCAGAGATGTTTCTAAATTTCTTCAAACATGCCAGTAAATCTAAAACTGCAGACATTTTAAGCAACTGAAGAAAGACAAAATGAGAAAATTGTGGAAAATTTCACTGTATTAGTAAAATGTTCAAAAAAATATATAAATTATACTAACATTGCAAAAATTGCAATTTTAATAAAAGTGTAATTAAGAAAAAAAAAGAAACAAATTGCAGAAAATGTCTGCAAATACAGAAAATTTAATAACATATCGGAAGTTGCAACTAAAAGCCCTACATACAAAAATAAGCATTTGAAGTTTCAGAGATATTTCTAAATTTCCTGAAACATGCCAGTAAATCTAAAACCGTTGACATTTTTGGCCACTGAAGAAAGACAAAACGAGAAAATTGTGGGAAATTTCACTGTAAGAGTAAAATGTTCAAAAAAATATCTGAATTATACTAACATTGCAGAAATTGCAATTTTAATGAAAGTGTAATTAAGAAAAAAAAAAAGAAACAAATTGCAGAAAATGTCTGCAAATACAGAAAATTTAATAACATATTGGAAGTTGCAATTAAAAACCCTACATTCAAAAATACGTATTTGAAGTTTCTGAGATGTTTCTAAATTTCCTGCAATATGCCAGTAAATCTAAAACTGTTGATATTTTTGGCCATTGAAGAAAGACAAAATGAGAAATTTGTGGAAAATTTTACTTTATTAGTAAAATGTTCAAATAAATATATAAATTACACTAATATTGCAGTAATTGCCAAAAGATTTCACAAATATTTCATATACTTACATCAAATGTAATAGAAATGTCAATAAAATCTTTGAGACTTAAATTTAAATTAATGAAAATGTAAAATCGTATGTTATAAAAATCAGTGAGTGAATGAACAGTATATTTACAAAGTGACCATTTTAAGAAAATAAAAATCAACCAGGGAAATGAAAATTTGCAGAAAATGTATGCAAATTTGTGCAGAAAATTTAATAACATATCAGAAGTTGCAACTAAAAACCATACAAATAAAAATAATTATTTGAAATTTCAGAGATGTTTCTAAATTTCTAAGCCACTTCACTAATGATTCACTAGTGTGTCACCAGATTCACTAATGTGAAATCATTTGATTTCACATGAGTGAATTTAAACTGGTTAGCTGAGAGTGCATATATCTATCGTATAATAAATTAAAAAATGCTGTTTTTGGTATTTTAATGATTAGTTTAAATGCAATTAAAACAATTTTGAACTTCCTTAATTTAAAAAAAATAATATTAATTAACTACAAAATAGTGTTAATTGAATTGACATAACCTTAATAGAAGAAATCTTAAATAGATTTAAAAAATAAAGGAAAAAGATATTTGCAAAATATGACTAAAACGTATGTTTACTGTCCTATTACTCAATTTAAAAAAAAAAATGTTATTGTATTTATTACTTTTGTGACCTGAATTAACAAAGTATAAAGTTAAATAAAGTATAATTCTTTCTGAAAACTTTGTAAGAAATAATGAAATAATGTGCGAATAGAAAGCCAAGTAGTCTTCAGACATATACAGGGTGGTTGATTTTTTAGTCTCCTGATTGTATCTGCGAAACTGTCAAAGATACAAGAAAATATTAATAAGAAACTTGCCTTCTGGTATGCAATCTGGTTTTCAAAATGGCGCAATCATTTTGTTCCATGCCTACCTATTTTGCGGAATGATGTCAAACTTTTGTTTTTGAAATAGAACGCATATAATTATACACGAATAACGAATATAATTTTACAGGAATCAGATTTTAGATCAAATTCTCTTTCTCTACTAGATAGTCTATCATATTTGTTTCATTTACTGGGACAGGTTCTTGATATTCTTTTTTATTTATATTTATGAATTTTTTTTGTTAAAAAACAATCGATTGTGCACATTTTGCAAATATAGCAATAAGGAAGTTTTCACACATATAGGTTGTCTAAAAAGTAAAGAACATTTATCCTGAAGCCGTAATTACTAGTCTTTGAAAAAAAAAGTTTGAACAAAAGTTAAATGGGTCCACAATTTGAAGTTTCTTTAATTTTTTTTCCGACGAAGGCTTTCTGCCCATCATTTATATTTTCCCTGGGCATTATCATGTTCATAACGCCCTTAGAGATAAACTAAGTAGGTTGTAACTACTGAAACATATTAACTGTCCTAGTTTATTTTTAGGTCGTACGTATAATGCTTGAAATCTCGTGTTCCAATTCTGCATTATTTCACTAAATTATATATTTACTTGTTGACTTCCAAGGTAACGTTCGTACATTGTTCAGGATAAACTCCGCTCTTCAGCGTTACAGTGTCACCTTCTTGTAGCAAAATATTCCACTTAACACTCCACGGTGATGACGTGCAGCGCCCTTTTGTGCAGAAGCTCAGGCGACCCAATTTACGGCCACCGAAGAACGTGCATTTTAATTCGATTACGTTATACTTTGTTTTACAACGGCGTCACGACACGGCGCTTATTAAATCAGCACAATAAACTGCAAGCAACTCGAGAACATTTAATAGACGCTGCAACGGCGCAAAGTTACCAACTGGGATAAAGTATCGCTTACATTAGTAAGGGGAATTATGTCATGGAGTAGTTAATAATACGTACAAGGATTAACTCGATAATGCACTTCTTGATGTTCCAGGATCATCTTACGACTAAAATATATTTTGGAATCTGCTTTACATACAAACGCAATAATTTTCTTGAATTCTTCACTAGAAATTATGAAGTAAAGATATTCTCTTAGATACATTTAATACAGTTGCAAATTGGTAAAAACCCCATTTTTTGCGGATGATGCCTGATTGCAGGATAATTTTTATTATTTTTTTCATTTCTTTTTAATTGCAACCAGAAAAAAAACACTGTTAATGATTAAATTGAATAATTTCCAAATAACGAAATACCTTTAGATACCTTTATATCATATTATGATACCATATTTCATAAATATGGCAAGAGTCAGCTTTATTTTAATATCAGATTTAGTTCAAACTCTTTTATAATTCACATTCAGGTTGAATTTAAAATCGATTTCTTTAAAGTCAGCTTTAAAATAATACTGTAATATTCAAATAGTTCTTATGCAACGTTTCATTTTAACATTGCACTTTTGAAGATGTTATGAAAGTTAATTACAAATACTTCTGAAATTAGTATCGATTTGTTTGGAGTCGAAATTAACTGCTGCGTGTAAGAACAAGCGGTGAACTCTGCGTGGATCGGCGGGCGTAATTTTGAGGCGATCGACGCCTTAATCAATCATCCGTTAATGAAGGAGGCGAAACTATTTATGAAATTCCGTGCCGTTGTTTGCGTGTTTGCTATTCGTCAAAATTAATAAGCGCCGCATATTGTGATTTGGGTTACAAAGCCACATCTAAATATATACCTCGGGCCCACAATATCGGTTGATAAACATGTATTTAGGTAAGCTATACTGTGGCGAAGGATCCCCAATTGCGTGATGGGCGTGCTCTTGTTTGTTAATTGGTCAGATAATCCTCGGCAGCAGGAAATATTAATTTCCAACAGGAGATCTATGATATTAGTATCAAAGTATAATGAAACATTTGTTAAGCTCAGGCACACTAAATAAGGATCCTTGTTTTAGAACATACAGTTTTAGTACAAATTTATAATAATAATGCGCTTGAAGTGAAATAAGAAACTATTCAGGTTAACTGTATTACTTAGTATGTTACTTACTATACTAACATATTTTATTCAAATACTGTTTACTTAGTACTAATGTAGTAGAACTACTACTGTTTAAGATACTAGGAACTATGTACCATAGTTGGTGATATAGCAATTTTTGGAATTGACTCTATAAAAAGTGCATAAGTACATAATTTGCTGACACAACTTTTTGATGAAATATAATATAATAATGTAGTATTCAGATTCCGAAAACAGATTTTCAAAATTTACAATATGAAAAAAATGCCATGTCATTACGTAACATGGTGCCGGAGATCCTATGCTAGGTCAAGCGACGAACCCAAATGCCAATTACTTATTTAATAACTTATAAATATTGTAATGCTAAAGGAGCAGTAAAAGTTCACTCTATATCTCAGAGGTGCAGGTTTCAGATCCTGTTGAAGTGGTGTTTGTACCGAAAAAATAAACTTTTTACTTCCCCACAATGGAAAATGTAATGTATAGAGTATTTCTTTAAGATACGGTGACAAGTTGTAAAATGTTAATTTTCCGTTCAATGCCAACACAGTCAATCCCCTTCTCTCTATCTTGCTTAGTTATACGAGCTGAAGTGAAACGAACAGACTTTACAACTTAGCACCGTATCTCAATATACAGACCAATATACAGGGTGATTCATTAACATTGCCCATTTTTTTCAATTAATCATAACTTACGAACCACCCTATAATTTTTTGTAATATTTAATACGTATGTTCTTCGTCCACTGTAGTGTCGAGTAACATAATAAATGAAAATCTTATTCTATGTCCGGCCTTAAGTGGGCGAAGAACATACGTATTAAATATTACAAAAAATTATAGGGTGGTTCGTAAGTTATGATTATGATTAATTGAAAAAAATGGGCAATGTTAATGAATCACCCTGTATATTGGTCTGTATATTGAGATACGGTGCTAAGTTGTAAAGTCTGTTCGTTTCACTTCAGCTCGTATAACTAAGCAAGATAGAGAGAAGGGGATTGACTGTGTTGGCATTGAACGGAAAATTTACATTTTACAACTTGTCACCGTATCTTAAAGAAATACTCTATACATTACATTTTCCATTGTGGGGAAGTCCATGCAGGGTGCATATCAATATTTAAAAATTTTGTTTGCATATTTGGAAAGAGCAGAAAAAAAGTAACACTGAATGTATTTGGTACTTCCGCATACAACTGTGTTACTTATTAACTTGAGTCAAATCTAGATATTTCGATAATAAGGTGGCACAAAATTAAAAATAAATAAATGTCCTTTCCTAAATGATCATTTTCCAGCTTTAATTAATAAAATCATCAACTATTTCACATTCTCTTAATTTCTGGATCCTAACCTTAATGTAACACGACAGGTCCATATTTGGGACACAAATTATTATCAATGACTAACTTTCAAACACCCTGTATTTGTAAAAAAATGATTATAACATTTGTTCATTGCGCTACATTTAAAAAAAATAATAATATGAAAAAATGTCCATTCCGAGAAAAGCATAACTTTTCAACATTTTAAGAGTTTTTGATATAATTTCTAATAATATTTGGGCACACTCTGTAGTCTATAAAAAAAATGTGTTAGCGCAAATATCCATAGATAGCGATGGGCTTACCACACTTTTTTTTAAATTTATATAACTTCTGTTAATTTATCTATAAATTTTGAGATTTTTTGCAGTTTTCTCGTATTTGTTTACCTTGTTGAGTCTTTCACATTTACTAATATATTTCAGTATTAGAGTTTGAATAGAAACTGTCAGCTTTTGAATTATTTCTGCCAAAATTTCATTATTTCTGCCATAATTTCAGTTGTACTGTTGTTTTTATTATTTCGTTTTATCGTTTTATTCTTCTCTGAAAATTTCAATAATTGCAGTCAAATTTTCAATTATTTTGTCATAATGTCGAAGATTACTATCAAAATTTTAGTTTACTATGCCACAACAATTTGAATAATTTTCCAGTTCCAATGAAAAACTTGGGCAGATGTGACAATATGAAAATCTACCTATATTTTAATCTGTGAAAATTTCAACATTTACTGTCAAAATTTCAATTATTTCTTTAAAATTTTCAATTATTATGTCATTTCGTCGAGAATTACTATCAAAATGTTAGCTATTTACAAGAGTATGTCCATCTGATGTCCAATTCTGTTTCTATAGGGGACATTTTTTTGTCAAAGAGTCATAAACGAAGGCAGATAATTGTAAAAATTATTTAATTGAACATTTATACAACTACGTTTTCTTCAACAAAAATCCATTTTAAAAGATATGTTGCAAAACTTAGGCATATCAACTTCCTGTTATCAAAAATCTTATCAAAATAAAAACATTTTACCGAGTGATTATTTAATGTTTCAGTGTTAGAGTTTGAATGGAAACTGTCAGCTTTTCATTTATTTTTGCCAAAATTTCAATTGAACTGTTGTTTTTTTTTCTTCTCTGAAAATTTCAATAATTGCAGCCAAATTTTTAATTATTTTGTCATAATGTCGAAGATTACTATCAAAATTTTAGTTTACTATGCCACAACAATATAAATAAATTTTTAGTTCCAATATAAAACTTGGGCAGTTGTGACAATATGAAAATCTACCTTTTTTTAATCTGTGACAATTTCAACATTTCCTATCAAAATTTCAAATATTTCTGTAAAATTTTCAATTATTATCTCATTTCGTCGAGAATTACTATCAAAATGTTAGCTATTTACAAGAGTATGTCCATCTGATGTCCAATTCTGTTTCTATAGGGGACATTTTTTTGTCAAAGAGTCATAAACGAAGGCAGATAATTGTAAAAATTATTTAATTGAACATTTATACAACTACGTTTTCTTCAACAAAAATCCATTGTAAAAGATATGTTGCAAAACTTAGGCATATCAACTTCCTGTTATCAAAAATCTTATCAAAATAAAAACATTTTACCGAGTGATTATTTAATGTTTCAGTGTTAGAGTTTGAATGGAAACTGTCAGCTTTTCATTTATTTTTGCCAAAATTTCAATTGTACTGTTGTTTTTTTTATTCTCTGAAAATTTCAATAATTGCAGTCAAATTATCAATTATTTTGTCATACTGTCGAAGATTATTATCAAAATTTTAGTTTACTATGCCACAACAATTTGAATAATTTTTCAGTTCCAATAAAAAACTAGAGCAGTTGTGACAATATGAAAATCTATCTATTTTTTTAATCAGTGAAAATTTCAACATTTACTGTCAAAATTTCAATTATTTCTGAAACATTTTCAATTATTATGTCATTTCGTCGAGAATTACTATAAAATTTTTAATTTTTCAGATAAAATTTGAAATATTATCCCCAAAATTTTAAACAGATTTTTGTCAAAATTTCATGCTTCTCGAAGGTTCGATTGTTTTTACCAAAATGTTATTATTTCTGGCATGATTTTAATTTTTCTGTAAAAATTTTGATGATTACTTGAAAATTTTAGCCATTTCAGTAAAAATTTCCACATTTACTGTCAAAATTTCAATTATTTCTGTAAAATTTTCAATTATTACGTCATTTTCTCGAGAATTACTATCAAAATTTTAATTTTTCAGACAAAATTCGAAATATTATCTCCAACATTTTAAACAGATATTTGTCAAAATTTCATGCTTCTCAGAGGTTCAATTGTTTTTACCAAAATGTTATTATTTCTGGCATAATTTTAATTTTCATGATTATTTTAAAATTTTAGTGATTTCAGTGAAAATTTCGATGCTCAGTGCTAAATCTTTAAGCATTTCTGTGAAAATTTTAATGCCAAGTATTCAACTATTTTATCAGAATATTAACTATAACTAATAAAATTTGAATTTATTATATTGATTATATTCTATTGATTGATTTTTTTCTTGTTTTATTTTATACGTACTGTATATTGCAATTAAAAAAAATATATTTTTTAAAATATTCTTTTTCTAAGGTTCAATTTTTAAAACTTACTAAACATTTCTTAACCTTCTTTCTAATTATTCGTGATGTAAAGCACACAGATATCCTGGGTTCGACTACCCAATGAGGAGCTTATAAGAATCATAAAACACAATGAAATGAAAATGATCATCTTTACTTATCTTATAAAAGCGTACTTATTTATTTCTGGAAAATTACTAAGGATACTAATCGAACTCCATTTGATTTTGCTGAAGGAGAATCAGAGTTAGCTTCTGGAAATTGAATAATTTCCAATTAAAAAAAAAGATACCAAAAATAAGCAGAAATTCGTTTAATAAAATAATTAGGAGAAATTCTTTCATTTTAAGTAATGTCGATATTTATCCACATGTATCAATACATTGACAAATCACGTGCCACTCATATCAGATTTTTGAAATACGTTTGTCTGCACAGGTATGTATATGATGAGTCAAAAACAGTTTAAGATAATTCGATAAAATTTTGAAATCTAGATTTGCAAAACAATTTCAAGTTCTGATAAAACTAGAATTGGGTGTTTACTCATCTAAAAACATGTTTTAAAAGTTTCTAAAACGTAAAATAGTTTTAAACTGCATTCTTTTATATGAAACACAATACATAGCATTCTTGCATTGTGGAGAAAACTACACTGAAATATAATTCTCGTATACGGAGAAAATTAAGTTGAAATTTACATTTATTTGTTGAACTTTGTATTTGTTCGTAGAAATAATAGTTACCTAAATATTATTAAAAGAATAGTTGCATATGATATCAAATTATAGGCCGAACCTAACCTAACCAAAATATTAATAAAATACACCTTTTTACAAAAAACACATTTATGGTTAAATGTACAGGGTGGCCCAATTTGGATGTTTCTATAGGGGATCTCAGTAACTAGAAGAGAAAGAGAAAATCGGATGGCGTATCCTCGATCTCTTTTTTCAAGACAAACTCAACGGTGAAAATAAAAATTGGCTATCGTATTTTGTTTTCCAGTTATGGCCAAAAACTCATTTTTCCATTTTGATTTTTATCAATATTTCATTTATTTATCATTTTATTAAGATATGAAATGTAAGTTCTTCAGGCACTTTTTTGCGGTGAATTGAATGAATTGTATAGTATTTTGATATCTCTGTTAATAAACAAGATACAATATAAAGTTGTTTTTTTAAATAGAAGTCATAGTTGGCTTTGGCCTCAATAAATAGGTTTTTTTTTCTCTTTTCAATGATGAAAATGATGAATGACTTGTGGATGTTATAATTTCATTTTTGTTGACATCTATAAAAATTCTAGCAATACGTCATATATTCATCTCTACAGAGATCCCCTATAGAAACATCCAAATTGGGCCACCCTGTACATTTCGGCCGCAATGCATCTATCTTCAGTAGCAGACAAGTGCTGATTGGGGCTTAATTCTCTTGAAAACGAAAATCGTAAATTTATTTATGAGAAAATTACTGTTAGAATTAATTTTGATATTAATTCGTATAAATGAATATTGAGGAAGTCTTGTGCTGCTCATATTTAATTTTATTATGTAGTAGTTTGTGGTTGTTGGAAGGATATGTGTATTATTAATGTACAAATAGTTTTGTTGGAAACGCAATAAATATTATTAATTTTAACTACGTAGCTCATAAATTAATTAAGGGCATGAACGATAACAAAATTGCTGACACAGTTTGAAAGCTGTAGCGCTTTTAGTCGCTGTATCTGAAAGATACACGATAAAATTACAACTCGCTCGGAGGCAACAAAGTGCGTTAAGAGATTAACTCCAGCATAATGGTTTAAAATTCACCCACAGCTCGTAGCTCAGAATCCGCTTTCATCTCCACTTATCGGGAAAACGTTTACGCGTTTTTCAGGACATGCACTTGATATAAGATGAGAAGTAGATTCCTGCGCACACCCGAAAGTATAGATAATAAATACGTAGCGTGGATTTACTTGATCCCCAGGAATAAATCCAGCGGCGATGACATTTTCCGCTGGATATGTCGCCGCTCCTGGGCATGTAAATATATGTGAAAGTTATAAATTCAGATAATAAAACTATATATTAAAGTGTAATACACATGTCCGACTCGAGTTGTAACATTTATCAAACGCCGTGAGCAGGGCGCAGGGCGACGAATAAAAAACGAGGACCCAGAGCAAAAACCGGACCATGGAAGTTGCAATGGCAAAACAATCACGAGCAGGTGCCCCCCCATGAAATATCGATGTGTGTCCGTCACACTTGCGCCCGGATAAAATAAAAACTCAAAAACTTCGCCGGCGTCGTCGTCGTGGAGAAAGTTACACCCACCAGGGCCAGGCTGGCCCTTTTCGTGTATCCGGGTTTATCGATGTAAAGTTTTAAGAGTGCCCTGCCCTTTCTGCCCGTTTAATGCGCCTTTCATATGCTGCATGAGTTACACCACCAATCGATAATGGCATTCATGGGGACTACTTTTACACGCCGTTATCATTAAATCTCATAATAGCCCCAGTACCTTAATATGGTAATAGTTAATGTCGCATTTAGTTAATTGCAACATCAAAATACTTCAAGCATAATAATGCCTCATTCGGGCTTAAGAATTTGTTTATATAGAAGTATTTTATTGATTGACAGGGTGGAATTTAGACCAAGCGGCAAATACTTTTTTCGAAATTTGATGTCCAATTTTTTCTTTTTGACATGAGCTCTCCAACGCAGCTTAGCGTCCAATGTAATACCCAAATATTTTGCTGTATCAGCATATGGTACCTTGATATCATTCATTCTAACAGGGTATGTTGATTTCTTTTATTTGTGAAATTGACATGGACCGATTTAGTCTCATTCAAATTGATTCGCCATTGCTTAGTCCAGGTGTTAATTTTATTAATTGAGGTTTGCAGATTTACTGCTGCTTTTTTTATCTTTGCCTACAGTCAATATAGCAGTGTCATCGGCAAAAGTGGCTATCGTATCATGACCTAATGCTAATGAATCACAATCTAAATATTATTCTCTTTTGCCTCTGTAACGGTACAATACCGGGGTATCATTATAAATTGTAATTAATTTATAAACGTAGAGTGGCTCGTAATCTAAGTGGCGGTACTTCACCTGTGTTTGATTCATGGAATCGTTATAGTGACAATCGATGGTTCGTTGTTCTAGTATTGTGTCTGTTACGGGGAAAATATCAAATTATACGCATACACAAATATCATCATACAGTAATTTATTCATTCAGTAATTCATATGGTTTTATAGGTAAGGTTTGGTTCATTTGGTTATGGTAAATAATACGCTTTACATTTATGTGGTGACTAAGGCTTTATTTAATAAGTAATAACACACAAATAATGAAGAATGACGATTTATTCTCCATTAAAGTTTTGGAATGAGTAATGATTTTTATGTGGTTTCTGACTATTTCATTTGGTTATGGTAAAATAATACGCTTTACATTTATGTGATGACTAAGGGTTTATTTAATAAGTAATAACACACAAATAATGAAGAACGACGATTTATTCTCAATTAAAGTTTTGGAATGAGTAATGATTTTTACGTGACTTCTGATTATATTTCGTGGTATTCTGACGTGAATTAACGTTATAATTCAAATTCTACTGGTTACTAGTACATGCGATCTGTCCCTGCTAATTACGGTGTTTTAGTTATGTCAGTCATTCCACATGCGTTCGTTCATCCATATTTTTATCTTTTATTTACTTGATTTGATTTATCCTCAGATAAAGTTTAGAAGTGTAGTTCCCAGCAAATAACATGCCAGTATTAAGGATGACGATTTACCCTTAATTAAAGTTTTGCAATGCATTTACCAAGCAATAACACCCAAATAATTATATCGTAAATTTCGATCGGTGATTTGTGCACGATGGTCAGTTGTGTCTGGCTAAAGTACATATATCTGATCTCATAGCGAGTCTCATACCCTAACCCTATTACGTCTGGCGTGTATGAAACATAAGCCCCTCGTTTGTTTTTGACTCTTTTTATTTTTATTTAATTTTTTAATGTCTTTTCTTTGGTTTTTAATTTTTTTATTTATTTTTAGTTTGTTTTTACTTCGTTTTTGTGACAATTAAATTCACCTAGCGGATGTGATTCTGCATGATTTTGACTTTGATTCATTCACGGATTTATATCCCTTCTTTACGCATGCTCATGCATGAATTCCCTTGATTCGCATTCATTCTTAATTGCCGTTGTGTTTCGTATTTATTAACTTTATTTCTCATCCGATCATGACTTATGACTTGGATTCATTCAATGATTTATCTATAATATCCACATGCTCGTGCTTCAGGAACATAATGACTCGCATTCATTCATTTCTCACTCGCTCACGAATTCAAATATGCAAATACTGACCACATGCATCATCGATGCTGAGGGCTGTTTTATATCACCTGCATGCAATTACAACTTATTAGTTTGATCACTCACTCGGCTGATTGATTAGTGATATTAACTAAGCAACGTTAATTACAAGGATTTAGTGATTTGGTATGACATGATGATATTTGCTGATTTTTGTAATAATTATTGACCTTCAGGGATACCGGTTTTTAGTTCCCGTTGCGATCGCTACCTGGGAAATCCCTTGAGTTTATATCTGTTTAAATACCTTCCTGAACTAAGCTCTTTCCCGAATCCCTTGCTAATAAAATATAAATAATAATTAAAACGCATGATAATCGAGTATGTTGTTTCGGAGGAAGTATTTCATAAAATTTATGTAACGGTAATTGGTGGTGGTTTATGTGGAGTAGCAATACTTATCATACGTGACAATATTACGAAGAGAACCATACACGTTGTGGGGTGTGATTGGTTAATATGTTCGACCCGAACACATCAAGGGGTTAGAGCGATTTTTGTAGTCTGCTTCTAGCGCGCCCTTCTGTTTCAAAGTGCGTCGCGAAACCCACATATCGCTCTAATTACGAAGAGAAACATACACGTTATCGTGTGAGATTGATGAATGTGTTCGGTCCGCACATACCAACAGGTAAGAGCGATTTTGTAGTATACTTCTAGCGCGCCCATCTGTTTCAAAGTGCGTCGCGAAACCCACAAATCGCTCTCATTACGAAGAGGATCACACACCTTTGCGCCAGTTTGGGCGTTTTGTTCTTTCGTAATTTTGTCACAGGATAATTTCCTGCGGATTGCCGAATTAATTTACTTGACACGCGTAATGACTTGTCTGCTAAATATTTCGCAGTGCCCTTCGAAATTGGCAGTTTGATTCGCGTTACTCGACCATCAATTGCGTCAGTACTCACTCATTAACCCTTCCTATCTCTCGCCGACTGGATCGCCGTACTGATGTCGGGGTGGCCCTTGCGCTTGGTGTTGTTTTAATTACTTCGCGTTCCCCTCCAAAATATCTAACTGGTTCAATACTGCCCTAATTGAATTATCAATTTCCCTGACTGTTTATACTAATTGCGCCCCCGTTTACACTCTCGCGATTTGTCTCGTGCCCTCGGCCGTCGAGCACTAAGTGACCTCCCCCCTGCTTTCGCAGATTCTTATATGTTTACCTCCCCATTTTCCCCGAGCCCCGGGCCCAAACACTGCCGTCCCCGATCTTCTACGGTGGTCCACTCGTCCTGGCCAAGTGCCTTTTTTGATGCCTGCGCAATAATTTCTTCCACATGTTTACGCCACTCGATCTTTTACTGGCGGATTTGTGTTTGCTATCAATACAAATCATGTCCCTTCGTGGGGTGAGTTATCCAGGCCAAATGTACCCTGTTCTAAGAATTTCGGTACGCGTGCATGTAGCTGGCGCTGTTTTTATGGTACTTAAGTTAATGATTCTATGGGCCGTAATATTATACTTTCGGTTTTGAACTCCCCAGAATCGCTCACTGTCGGTCAGTGGCACATCCCCTGTCTGGTCTCGAGTAATTTATATTTCCATGAACTGTCGATATTTCCGCCCGACTAGTAAACTCTTGTTACCCTTAAGTTAATGGCTTTTATTGTCCCCATTGTTGATAGGATTCTCCCGGACTGGTTCAGGGGGCTGCGGTCCCCCACGAGTCTGTTTACGTATTTTTACGCCGGAATGCGATACTTATTTAATTATTAATACGAACGATTTTTCAGCAAATAACACCTGTCTTATCTACTCGTTGTTTAGCTAAATAAAACATGGTATGTCGTGGGTCATTTCACCTCCTTTTTCAAAGTTTTTCGAAATCCTCATATTTACCGAAAACTTGAAATTCTGTAATAACCAGTATCACTCGAGATTCTGCAATTCTCTAACCGTGCAATAAACTATTATCACGTCTTGTCAAGATCTCGGAAATCTTAAATGTTCGAAAATTGTTGAAACTGTGAAACGATTAAATTGTTCGCCACCCACATGCAGCTATTTTTTTTTCTGATGGTTACAAGTTGTTTGCCATCCTTTATATAGTTTTCATAATCATACAAATTTAATGTGTAACAAATTTGCTTAAATATACTTTTAGTTGACATTATGCCGCGATAAAGTGTTGCGTAAAAAGTGAACGGCCAGTAAATTTAACTTGTATTTTATATCTGCTCTGAGCGCACATAGCAATTACACGTGTTGCTTTCGTCCGGTCTGTTTTTTCAGCGGTCACCTTACTGCGCTGAAAAACAACGTGCTGTTTTATACACCATTAGTGCAACATTAAATTTCACTTAGCGGCCGCTGAAAATTAGCACCCATTCTGGGACCGCCGGGATTGAATAATTACGGGTTTTGCCGACCTAAAAATATTAATTTACGCTCCGCGCGGATCCGAATGGAAGAGTCCAAATGGTCGGAAAGTAATTAATAAGTTATGCAGATTGCGAGCTGCGAACAGGAAGTACAAATCTCCTCGTTTCTTTAACGACTGGGGATGTTTTTAATTAATTACTTTTTTACAATAAACGACGCGTTTCACGACTTTTTATGTAGGTGAAATTATACCTAGTGTTTTCAATGAGTGATTAATTGCTCAAAAATGTAGCAATCAGCGTTTATTAGACACTCATTGCATACTTTTTTTTGCAATTAAAGGTTAATCGAATGTGGATATTTGATAACATGTTTTCATAATCGATATGTTATGTCAGCAATTCAAAAGTTTCTTAAATAAATTATCATCGATGAAAGATATTACTAAAAATATGTATCTACAATCATTTATATGTTTATAAACTTATATATCTGTGATGGGTGGGAAAAATAGTATAAGTCGAAAATTTGGGAAAATGAGTTTAAGTCAAATTATATTTCAGAAAGTGATGCTGTACATTGTGTTTGAAATAGTATATGTCACATTATTCAGTTAAGGCTTTTAAATAGGTTGGCTGTTTTAGTACAACTTTAAATGCTACGATTATTGGAGGGAAAAAAGGTATAAGTCGACGCTTCCTTAAAATGCTAATTCTGGACTTATACTGTTTTTCCCACCCATCACAGATGTAGTAAAAGAAAAAACATCCAATTGTTCCAACCATTAGAGTTGATTCATAGAAATTGGTTTTCTAAAAAAAATCTTATTATTTTCTACAATTTGTCTTATAAACATACATTTATAAAAAAAAATATTTCTTACAATTTGTTTTTATGAAATATGCATTTATAAAAGTGACTGCTATTAATACTTCCGTTAATAAAATTACAAAATAATAATACTAGGAATTACTTAGATGACAGTAAAACAATGTCGGGAAAATTGATAGGATCTAAACTTTATGTACTACCATTTTAGTTTCACGTGGATGAAATACATTTCGTTGAGTATCGACTGCACTAAAATTAAAGTCAACGTTCAAGTATTCCGTGCATTCGAGGATTCGGGCGAAGAATTTGTTTTATTTTCAAGGAGCCCTGAGCTCTCCGTCGACGACGACGGGCAGCTGCCACCTGTGAAACCTGATCGTAATCACAATCCAATAATAGAAACTTAGAGGGACTCCTCCAGGAATTTATTAATTAAGGTGACACAATCTGGAAATTATCGGGCGATTAGGGAAAAGCGTACGCGGCAGTGGTTTTAATTTAATTGATGACTTTTATTGAGCCTAACCGCGGGAACCGAAAAATGTATAATAAACCCGTTAGTATGTCTTACTATAAATCATAATTAAGATAATTTTTTTTCGTGATATGCCTATAAATCACTATAAATTAGGTTTAATATATAAAAATTCTAGATAGGCTGGATAAAAACTTACCACACCATAAAAGAATAACAACAGAATAATCAAATATTACGTAACTATACAGGGTGTTAATAAGAAATCATGCAAAATGCAAAAATTAAAAGACAAACGCAATAAAAAAACAATTCTTCGTAAACAGCCACAGAGAAATAACCAACAAATTCCTGTAACTAGCAGAAGTACATTAAAAAAGTCATACAGACAAGTAGTCATTAGCAAGTCCGAAAAAATATTAACAATGAAACCCAAAAGCAAGTTCAAAACGCTTTCATTCAAAACTCTCTTCTGCAAATGAAGGAGAAATATCTTAGAACTACAAAATTTGTCAATTTTTATGATAATTGTACCTATACTGAGAAAAGATAACACAATAGAAAATATTTTCATTGTGGTTCTGAAGAAATTGTTAAATTATAACTTGTTCTCCAGACATGTCTTTATTTCCAGTCAAGAAATTGTGGCATTTGAGCTTGTTAATAAATTTTCAGCACCCTTCATAATTTCTGCTTCTCATGAAATCTTGATAAATTGAGATGGACTAATTAATAATGCACCTGACCTGTGAATCTGACTACTGCATACTATTGATATTGTGTGTGTAATGTATTGTAATGTTTGTATTATTTTGTGTACCTATGTATTATCACCTACATTCTGCATTTTTCTTGTTTGGTATAATTTTTAAACGTTTTAGAATTTTTATTAATAATAACGACCCACATCCATGACTGATTGTAGTCATGCATTGCATGTTTTAAGCATGGCCTATGTGATTATTGTATAAATAAATACACTAAAGTAACTATTTAATGTATCAAGAAATATTAACCATTTAACATAAAAAAAAACTTGAAATTTTAAGATTTTAAAAATATCTTGACAATGTGATGTTTTAATAATTTCAAATTCTGGAGAAAATTTCCAAATTCTGTTTCAGACGTTTGCTTAAGATTCTCAATAATATTTTTCGTCATTTAAGGATTTCTAAAATAATTCATAATTTCTCCTTCTCATAAAATCTGGCAAAATTGAGATTCGACTAAATAATTGGAGTAACTATGTAAAGTTTTCGAGAACTATTAATAAATGAACATCCTAAAAACTTGACATTTTAAGATTTGGAAGATATCTTGACAATGTGACGTTTTAATATTTCCCAATTCTGGAGAAATTTTGCAATTTCTGTTTCAGGCGATCGCTTAAGATTCTTCATTACATTTATTGTGATTTCAGGATTTCTGATACCCTTCATAATTTCTGCTCCTCATAAAATCTTGAAATATTGAGATTAACTAAATAATTAGAGTAACTATTTAATATTTAAGGTTTTCGAGAAATATTAAGAATTTAACATTAGAAAAAACTTGACATTTCAATATTTAAAAGATATCATGACAATGTGACGTTTTAATAATTTCAATATACGGAGAAATTTTCAGATTTCTGTTTCAGACATACGCTTAAGATTCTTTATTATATTTTTTGTGATTTAAGGATTTCTGAAACCCCTCATAATTTCTGCTTCTCATGAAATCTTGAAAAATTGATAAGGGCTAAATAATTAGAGTAACTATTTGAGGTTTTCGAGAAATATTACCAATTTAACATCCCAAAAAATTGAAATTTCAAGATTTGAAAGATATCTTGAAAATGTGATGTTTTCATAATTTTAAATTCTTAAGAAAATTTCTAATTTCTGTTTTAGATGTTGGCTTAAGATTCTCTATTATATTTTTTTGGGATTTTGGGATTTTTTAAACCCTTAATAATTTCTGCTTCTCATGAAATCTTGAAAAATTGAGATTGCTTACATAATTAGAGTAACCATTTAAGGTTTTCGAGAAATATTAACAATTTAACATCCTAAAAAACGTGAAATTTCAAGATTTGAAAGATATCTTGATAATGTGACGTTTCAATGATTTTAAATTCTGGAGAAATTTTGCAACTTATATTTCAGATATTCGCTTAAGATTCTACATGATATTGTTTGTGATTTAAGGATTTGTGAAATCCTTCATAATTCCTCCTTCTCAAGAAATCTTGAAAAATTAAGATACACTAAATAATTAGAGTAACTATTTAAGGTTTTAGAAAAATATTGACAATTCAACATCCTAAAAAACTTGACATTTCAAGATTTGAAAGATATCTTGATAATGTGACGTTTTAATGATTTCAAATTCAGGAGAAATTTTGCAACTTATATTTCAGACATTCGCTTAAGATTCTACATTATATTGTTTGTGATTTAAGGATTTGTGAAATCCTTCATAATTTCTGCTTCTCATAAAACTTTGAAAAATTGAGATTGACTAAATAATTAGAGTAACTATTTAAGGTTTTCGAGAAATATTGACAATTTAACATCCTAATAAACTTGAAATTTTAAGATTTGAAAGATATATTGACAATGTGACGTTTTAATATTCCAAATTCAGGAGAAATTTTGCAACTTATATTTCAGACGTTCGTTTAAGATTCTACATTATATTTTTTGTGATTTAAGGATTTCTGAAACCCTTCATAATTTCTGCTTCCCATGAAATCTTGAAAAATTGAGATCGACTAAATAATAGGAGATAATAATTTAACTAAATAATATTTAACGTTGTCGAGAAATATTGACAATTAAACATCCTAAAAAAACATAACACTTTAAGATTTTAAAGATATCTTGACAATGTGACGATTTAATAATTTCAAATTCCGGAGAAATTTTGCAACTTATATTTCAGACGTTCGCTTAAGATTCTACATTATATTGTTTGTGATTTAAGGATTTGTGAAATTCTTCATAATTTCTGTTTCTCATGATATCTTGAAAAATTGAAATGGACTAAATAAATACAGTAACTATTTAAGATTTTCGAGAAATATTAACAATTTAACATCCTAAAAAACTTGAAATTTTAAGATTTGAATGATATTTTGACAATGTGATGTTTTAATAATTTCTAATTCTGGAGAAAATTTCGATTTTCTGTTTCAGACGTTCGCATAAGATTCTCTATTATATTTATTGTGATTTTAGGACTTCTAAAACGCTTCAATGTTTCTGCTGCTCATGAAATCTTGAAAAATTGAAATGGACTAAATAAATAGAGTAACTTTTCAAGGTTGATAATATCAATTTAACATCCTCAAACCCCTGAAATTTTAAGATTTGAATGATATTTTGACAATGTGATATTTAGATAATTTTAAATTCTGGAGAAAATTTCGATTTTCTGTTTCAGACGTTCGGGAAAGATTCTCTTTTATATTTATTGTGATTTTAAGATTTCTAACACTCTTCATTATTTCCGCTTCTCATGAAATCTTGAAAAATTGAGATGGAGTAAATAATTAGAGTAACTATTTAACGTTTTAGAGAAACATTGGCAATTTAACATCCTAAATAACTAGACATTAAGACTATTAAGACTGCTCACCAAACTACACAAGGACAATGATCTTCATAACATATCAAACATAAATTTATTCAAGATCACTAAAATCATACTAATATAACAAAGACTGGACAAACTACGAAAAAAATTTCAACAAAAACAGGACAATAGGACAATACTCGACGAATTGTGCATTAAAAGATAAGACAAACGAACTACAAAATTACATCCAACATTTTTAGATTTGGAGCATATCTTAACAATGTGATGTTTTAATAATTTCAACTTCTGGAGAAAATTTCGAATTTCTGTTTCAGACGTTCGCTTAAGAGTCATTATTATATTGTTTGTGATTTAAAGATTTCTGAAACCCTTCATAATTTCTGCTTCCCATGAAATCTTGAAACATTGAGATTGACTAAATAATTTGAGTAACTATTTAACGTTTTCGAGAAATATTGACAATTTAATTTCCTGAAAAACAAAACATTTTACGATTTTAAAGATATCTTGATAATGTGACGTTTTAATGATTTCAAATTCTGGAGAAACTTTGCAACTTATATTTCAGACATTCGCATAACTTGTGATTAAGACATTAACAAAACTAGCCATTAAGACTGGCCAATTATTATTTTAAGATTTGAATGATATTTTGACAATGATTTAATAATTTGAAATTCGGAAGAAAATTTTAAATTTCTGTTTCAGACATTCGCCTAAGATTCTCTATTATATCTTATGCGACTTCAGGACTTGTAAAACCCTTCATAATTGCTGCTTCTCGTGAAATCTTGAAAAGTCGAGAATGCTCAAATAATTATAGTGTTTAAGGTCTTCGAGAAATGCTAACAATTTATCATCCTTAAATACTTGACAATTTAAGATTTCAAAGATGTCTTGACAATGTGCCGTTTTAATAATATCAAATTCTAAAGAAATTTTGCAATTTCTGTTTCACAAGGGATCTTAAAAATGAGATACTCGGGAAAGCCTAATAAATTCTGATCCTCGAGAAATATTGAGTATTACATAATATACAAATATCAGTATTTTTGTCATAATAAAAATAATGATGCACTTCTAAAGAAAGTGTTTTCTAACGAAAATTTAGTTGGTACGTCACAACGTTTGACTGCATTGAAACATTTGAAGTGGCATATGAAAGTAACCTGTGTTAGATATCAAATTGTATTATTCTCTTATAATAACACTAGTCGACAAATTGTGACGAATGTGTTGTCTCTTTAATTTAAATATTTTTTTCGGAAAATAATTACTATGCATATGTACGATGTGCAAAAAAATGCGTTGGAGGCCTTTTTTTTAGATTTTTTACATAAATTGTGAAACATATTTACTTACAAAAACACGTTATCAGTTAAAAGAAAAGGGTTACCGATAACTGTCAAACTGAAATTTGAATCCAGTATTGCCATAAAAAAATCATCGGAATCGATCTTGCATCCCCAAAAAATTTAAGTTATACATTTTGCAAGAATTGATATCACAAAACCTCACGTGTTAGAAACATTTTTTTTACGTTTCTGAAATCAGCGCAATATTTTCTATCGTAATCGGCTATTTAAGTCTAAGGGACAAAAGTGATGTTGACCAGTGTAATTGATTAATTAATAATAGAGGCGGGATATACAGTGAGCGCCTAAAGTGGAATAAATTCATTAAAACCCAAATTAAAAAAAAATTGAAAAAAACCTCGATCACGTTGATTTTTTTTGATAAAAATTCACATTTTTGCGTGACAGTCGATCTTCAACCATCATTTGTTTTTGAGTAATGATGTCATCCATTGTTTTTTTAAATGACAACCCCCTATTTTTGTTCTTGATTTTGAGAGATATTTTCATTGTCAATGTGACAGTATCAAAATGTTGCCATGTTACATAAGAAATTTTTCGAGTAAATGACAATTGAAAGTGAAACACGGCAAATCATGAAAAATGAAGCAAAAACCTCTTCAGATCAGATTTAGTTTTTCAAAGTGCTTGAGGTTGAACGAAACAATAACTCTGCATGCTATTATAAGTTGTGTGCTATTAGCCTGAGCGGTACAAGACTCGTATTGCAATTTAAGCATAATGGCACATTTAACTATCACACATAAAAATGATATTTTTCTGGAAAACCTGGAAACCTGGAAAACCTGGAAACATCCAGGTTTTGGTATATCTATAACATCCCCAGTTTCTCGAAATTTAGATTCAATCTTACAAACTATAGATTGGCTGATGGCGTTATCTGGATATTGTGCATTAAACAAATCGCATATTTTGTCCTGGCGAGTTCTTATCCCTACATCCGATGAGAATTATTAAAATTTAATTTTTTGTTTGACAGTTAAACGTATACAAGTTCGGGTTCTGCTTATGGAAAAAGAGCAATGTGTGACCTATTGTTTTGGTGTGCGTTACAACGTGGACAATTATGGATTAGGTGTTGAAATGGATCACAGGTCTGTACCTTAACTACAATATGTATATCAGATTGAGGTATTCCGATATATGCAATTAGATTGTAATATTCAAATTAATGAGAGGTGTGATCCTTTGCAACTGTGGGGCTCATATAAAGGAGAGGTATGTCCTTGTGTCCATTATATCTACAATAATTGAATTCTGGAGAGGTATGTCCTTGTGTCCTTTATATATAGAGTAGTCACATGAAGGAAAGGTATGTTCTAATGTTCTTTATATCTGCAATAATTATATAAAGGAGAGGTACGTCTTTGATCTTTTATATCTATAATTGCGGGGCTCACATAAATGAGAGGTATGTGCTTGTGTTCATTATATCTACAGTAATCACATAAAGGAATGACATGTCCTAATGTCCTTTATAGCTATAGTAATTGGATAAAGGAGAGGTATGTCCTTGTGACCTTAATAACTACAGTAATCACATAAAGCAATGTTATGTCCTTATGTCCTTTATATCTACAATAATTTTATAAAGGAGAGGTATGTCCTTGGGTCCTTTAAATCTACAGTAATTGCATTAAGGAGAGGTATGTCCTTGTGTCTTTCATATCTACAGAAACTGAATAAAGGAGAGGTATGTACTTGTGTCCTTTATAACTACAGTAATCACATAAAGGAATGGTATGTCCTAATGTCCTTTATATCTACAATAATTTTATAAAGGAGAGGTATGTCTTTGGGTCCTTTATACCTGCAGTAATTACATTAAGAAGAGGTATGTCCTTTATACCTACAGTAATTGAATTAAGGAGAGGTAGGTTCTTGCGTCCTTTATAACTACAGTAAATGCATCAAGGAGAGGTGTGTCCTTGTGTCCTTTATAACATCATATAGTTTATTATGTAAGTGATTAGTATTATTACTAGATAAAATAGCGAACATTTATATATTAAATATGGCGTCTAGGTAAGGCTACGATTGGAAAAAGAACTAACTTATCACCTGATGCATTCCTGGCGATTGTGGTTGGTATAAAAATTGAGTGTTTCATTTAAATTGTGGTTATTTAAAAGTACTTGTATCGGCTGTGAGGTTTTTTGTGTTCATTTGGATTGGGTTTTAATTGCCTCGAATCTATCAGTGTCCGCCGGGATTTCGTATGTACCTGCCCCTCAGGCCGGTGGACAATGTTTGCGCGGCAAGTCCAGAATGCGGGCGCATTAATTTAATGAATGTGTCCGAGCTCGGGGTAATTTGTGGGCATCTGTAAATGGAATGTCTATGGGGTAAGTTATGTAAGCATATCGGGGGCGCCAGTGTTACACACATATAAGTATTGTATGCTAATTGCCCGGTCCAGGCGGTCCTGGTGTAACGCCCCAGAGGACCCTGCGGTGCGGACTCATTATCCTGCCGGTCGGATGGGGATATGTTCCGAAGGATACTGCTAATTACATTAGTTTACTACAACCAAACTCTATTTCTGTAAATTGTTAATTTATATACTGGGGAATTGTGTATTATATCGCGTTTGGGTAGTTTTCGGTGGAGGGGGTGGGAGTGTTTGACGGCGCAATTACGCGCCGATCCGCATTGCCTCTTAATTACGCCTCGAGTGTATTTTTTCCCGATGTAACGGGTTGTAATTGAATTTTAAGAAGCGCCACGTTTTACCATTCCGGCGACGATTAGTAATTATTTCTCTATCTCTCACATCCTTCCGACATTCACGGAGATTAGTGCGAATAAAGTCCTGTAGTGCAGTGCGTCCGCATCCGGGCGTCGATTTAGTTCCTCTAATTCCCGGCTGAGGGTTTAAATGACCGCCGTTTAGTTCAAAACGCAGCCATCAAAATAAACAGTGTCGTAAAACACAGGCGGAAACTTATCGCAAGAAATCACTGGGCCGCCAAACGGAGTGTAAGTGCACCAGGAGGTCGTAACTCCGAGGATAAAGCTAATGTGCACTCTCTGCACATGAGCCTAGCTGATTGAGCGATCGGAAGTCAGATTTTCCTCCACACTCGCAAACCGCCACTAAATTCGCCCAGTTTATAGTCGCATTCAAAGCGATTTCTTTTACAGGCCCTCAAAGCACTAATGTGCAACGAGGATACAGATTAGCATATCCGCGATAACACCCTAATACCTAATTGACCCTCGCGCGCATTTGCATCCCCCCATTAACGCCCCAATCAATTACCGCCGCCTCTAATCAATCATACAGAGATACCCGTTAGTTTTCTTAATTAATATAGGCGACGGTGGCGAAATCGCGCCGTATTTGGCAATAAATCACCCACCCCTTCGCGAAACAAACGGCGGGGGTGGCAGTTCAGAGACAGGCATTCAGTGTCGTCACTCAGTTTAGCCCCACTAAACCACTGTGTCAGGCCCCGCAGATGATTGATGTGCCGCAGCGATATGCCCGACTAGACAGAAATCTTATATATATTGTCTCTAGACTTAGATGCGGCGATAAAGTCACAATTTTCAGGATTGCGGCCGTCCGCGTATCACTTATCTCATTCCTCTCGCGTGGGTGACGCTTCCACATCTTCACTGCACGACCCTCCAATTCGAATTCAAGAAAATGCAGCAAAAATGACCAGTAAACTACCTAAGACCTGGACCAAAATGTATGTCTAGGTCGAGAAAGGTCTTAAGATGTACCTAATTAAGTCCTTCGAAATTCAAAAGGCCAAGTGTAATCCCGAATGTCTGGTCATTAACAACCAGACAGACTTCGTTTACTCCATACTTTTCAAAGCTGTATTATAGATATGTATAAATAGGTGTTTTATTTGTATTTTATTTTACTCCAAGTTTGATAATGATCTAAACGTGATCGAAACTATAGTCACTAATTTTAATAAACCGTGTGATATAAACAAAGAAAAGTGTTTGTTTTATTTAGTAATTTATCAGTTCTAAATAGAAACTTTATTATTTGGTGAAAATATTAAAACTTGAAAAAACAGAATACACAAAACGAAACATATATTATAAAATATTTATATAACAAAATCCAGTTTTATTTTCTTCTGAGCTAACTCCTCTAAAACTGCATCTACTGTTATTTCCGGTGTGGGATAAATATACAAAAGAGTGAAACCATTTAACCTACCTTCGCTTACAATGTTTCTTAAATAAGTATTATAAGTTATATAAGTTTAACTTATACAGGGTGTATCAGCCAAATGGAATAAATTCAATAATAAATAAATGGGGGCGTGTTCGAAAAAACGCTCGGACACGTCGATTGTTATTTTTAGTTGCGCATTTTTTCAACAAACACTTTTTATACAGGGTGTGTCATGTGACCGTGGCCAATACCAACTTTCTTATTTAAAATGCAACACCTGGTATATTATTCAATTTTTGGATTCTTCAGAAAATTCTAGACATATTTCATGTACAATGTCCTATACCTATCTTCAACTGTTTCGGAAATATTAAGGGGGGGGCAATTGCCTCTTTTAACCCCCCCCCCCCCCCGACCCTGTTTTTCTTTGTTGGTAAAAACTTACCAATAAAAAGAACACACTCTGCATTTCCTGATTTTTTTTTGGTTACTCTAAAGAAAAAGTATATGAAGGCTTTTCCTAATTTTTTTATGGGGTCGATCCAAAGAAAAAGTATATCAAGGCATTTCCCGATTTTTTCCGAACAAAGGATGCGAGACAAACTAGAAACAACAATAGAGGACAGCAAATGCGGATTCAGAAGAGGGAGAACTACGCAAGACCAAATCTTTATACTCAGACAAACTAAACTATAACTTAATTAAGAAGAACAGAGAAAATTGTTTTTCTTTGTTGGTAAAAAAATATCAATACACAAAACACACTCAGCATTTCCTGATTTTTTTATTTGGTTGTTCTAAATAAAAAGTATATCAAGGCCTTTCCTGATTTTTTGATGGGGTTGATCTAAAGAAAAAGTATATCAAGGTATTTCCCGATTTTTTCCCGAAAAAGGGGTGCGAGACAAACTAGAAAAAACAATAGAGGACAGCCAGTGCGGATTCAGAAGAAAGAGAAGTACGCAAGACCAAATCTACATACTCAAACAACTAAACGAGAAATTAATTAAGAAGAAAAGAGAAAATAGTTTTTCTTTGTTGGTAAAAAATTACCAATACAAAAAACACACTCAACATTTCCCGATTTTTTATTTGGGTGCTCTAAAGAAAAAGTATATCAAAACCTTTCCCGATTTTTTGATGGGGTTGATCTAAAGAAAAAGTATATCAAGGCAATTCCCGATTTTTTTTCCAGAAAAAAGGATGCGAGACAAACTAGAAACAACAATAGAGAACAGCCAGTGCGGATTCAGAAGAGGGAGAAGTACGCAAGACAAAATCTTCATACTCCTAGACAACTAAACGAGAAATTAATTAAGAAGAAGAGAGAAAATAGTTCTTTCTTTGTTGGTAAAAATTCACCATACAAAAAACACACTCAGCTTTTCCTGATTTTTTTATTTGGTTGCTCTAAAGAAAAAGTATATCAAGGCCTTTCCTGATTTTTTGATGGGGTTGATTTAAAGAAAAAGTATATTAAGACATTTCCCGATTTTTTTATGGGGTTTCTCTAAAGAAATAGTTTATCATGGCATTTCCCGATTTTTTTATGGGGTTGCTCTAATAAAGAAAAAGTAATCAAGAAATACCAACCACTCCGAAAGGGGTTTGCATCGGTTCAGATGCTGATACAAATAATATAAGTTTCGATTTGAAAAACTGAGTAGGTAATGCAAGACAGTCCTGCAAAAGAAAAATACGTGTACTTGTTATATTTTACTTTTTAAATCAAACAACTTTGTTTTTTAAATATGGTTTTCGATATTTTGCAAATAAAATTTCATCGGTAAAAAAATAAGTAATTTTTGAAAAAAAATTATCATTGATTGTTTTCATGCTTTCTCTAACAAATGGATTATAATACACCAACGATCTTAATGATAATGAAAACACTGATAATGAACTTACAGAATTTCAGAGTGATGAATGCGGCACACTTACCTGAAAAATAAACAGAATAGAATTACAAATATATCATACACAACAAAACTTAGTGTATATTGAGAGTTTTTGGAAACTTGTCACCTATCATTTTTTCATATTTTGGAAATATGATATCCATAAAATATTTCACAAGATATTTTGTTTCTATCAATATGTTTTTAATTTCAGTGCATTGCAATAATTGCTCAATTTTCAGATCAATGGGTTTTTTATTTCTTTAATTTGTTTACGATAAACCGATATTCATTTTTCAATTGCCTATTCATCAGTAGCTCAGTTAATTAATGGACTATAAAGGGATGGAATAAATGAAAATTTAAATCACAAGATATGTTGTTTCTATCAATATGCTTTTAATATCAGTGCATTGCAATAATTGCTAAGTTTTCAGATCAATTAATGGCATAATCTCGTGTAATGTTGCCTATAATCACAGATTCTCGAGAGATCTGGAGCATTTTAAATGCGAATTGAGAATTAATGGTACACATATTGAGAAAAATATAGGCAAAGAAACAAGACTGTGGTTCTCTAGGTTATTTGACATTTTATTGATCTCTTTGCAAATTTGAAAGTCAGAGTGATGATTGCTGCACACTTATTTGTGATTGTATTCTTGTTTTATTCAAGTAAGTGTGCAGCAATCAACACTCCGGATTTCAAATTTGCAAAGAGATCAAGAAATTGTCAAAAAACCTTGTAAACCACAGTCGATTGCTTATTCTTCAGTAGCTCAGTTAATTAATGGACTATAAAGGGATGGAATTAATGAAAATTTAAATCACAAGATATTTTGTTGCTATCAATATGTTTTTATTTTCAGTACATTGCAATAACTGCTCATTTTTCAGATCAATTAATGGCAGATTCTCGAGTAATGTTGCCAATAATCACAGATTCTCGAGAGATCTCGAGCATTTTAAATGCGAATTGAGAATTGATGGTACACATATTGAGGAAAATATAGGCAAAAGAAACAAAATTTTAAGACTGTGGTTCTCTAGGCTTTTTGACATTTTATTGATCTCTTTGCAGATTTGAAATTCAGAGTGATGATTGCTGCACACTTATTTGTAATTGAATTCTTGTTGTTTTCCAGTAAGTATGCAGCAATCATTACTCTGAATTTCAAATTTGCAAAGAGATCAATAAATTGTCAAAAAAAAACCTGGTGAACCACAGTCTTATTATGTTTCTTTTGCCTTTATTAGTGTATTTTATGGCGTTTTTGAAGTGATGCATAAACTTCACCTGTTTGAAATTTACTAATTATTTCCAAGTTTTTCAAAAACTACCAATATATACTAAGTTTTGTTGTGTATGAAATACTTCAAAATAACAAGAAAACAACTAGAAATATTTCATGCACAACAAAACTTAGTGTATATAAGTAGTTTTTGAAAAACTTTAAAATAATTTTTAAATTTCAAACAGGTGAAGTTTATGCTTCACTTCAAAAATGCCATAAAATACGAAAATAAAGGCCAAAAAAACATAATATTAAGTTTTTCAAAAACTACCAATATACACTAAGTTTTGTTGTGTATGAAATATTTTTAATTGTATTCTTGTATTTTTGAAGTATTTCATACAAAACAAAACTTAGTGTATAAGGGTAGTTTTTGAAAAACTTTGAAATAATTTTTAAATTTAAAACAGGTGAAGTTTGTGTATCAATTCAAAAACGTCATTAGAAGTACAATTGAAGTCAGAGAGATCAGCAAGCACATGAAATTCACAAATAGTGGGTTTGGCACTTTGGCTGAGGTTTTCAGGAGTACTGATTTTAATTTTTATTATTACTTCCCCATTAGAAATGTATACAGTTTTACATAGTACTGTATTGTGGATACATGAATTTTGGATGGTAATACTATACCTGATGTACATTTCAAAACTAGCCAGTCTCAATAACTTTTGAATGCAAGCTAACTAGATAAAAATAAAAATCACTTCGATTGACATTTGGAGGGGGAAGTTTAATATCAATGTCAAATAAATTTTAAGTGTCACCCCATTCTCCCTAGCCACCCCCACTTTGAAATGTCTAATGGCACCCCCCACCTTGCTATACTTCATTTTAAAGCTTAAAAAATACCTAATCTAGTGGCGTAAGAAAAACATATTTTTGTGGATTTTTTTTGGAAAAAATAAGAAAAATTCCATAACAATTTATATTGAACAAATCTAAGTTCCTTTCAATGAAATAAAAAAACAAGTCGAACCAGTTTTCGAGGCAGATGTTAAAAAGTATGTTATTAGAATATAAAATATTACCCTATTCCCCTAGCGACTCTCACTTTGATTACAAATTTTAAATTTGTTGTGCTACCTAGTTTTAAAGCTTAAAACAAATACAATATAGAGGTATAACTAACATATATTTACATCAGATTCCAAAAACATCAACAAAAACAAAAAAACAAAATATATTTTTCAAAAATAAATTGTGCTGACGTTTATTATGTGAGTTTTTTTTTAATTTTAAGTATTGGGATCTCAGAAACCATAAGACATAGATATTACTTTTTCTAACTTTAAGGCCGTTTTTCTGCAATTTTTTCTTATGTGACCTATGGAAATTGTTGTATGGTTGCAAAAAAAAGTAATAACGTCACAACTTTTAAAATTTCACACTGTTTTTTTTAAATCTGAAAAAACTATTATCGTATGCGCAGTAATTTCTATCGCTATCTCTCTTTTAGATTTTTTCTGTCCCATACATATTAACGGAGTTACCGAATTTATCCGCTACTTAATTTCCACACTGTATACTTTATTTTTTTAAATGGCAGTCACACATTTGGTGTGTTGGTGCAGTTGGTTATGATATTTTTAAAAAGTACGTTTTTTTCTCTTTATAGCGATACAATGTTTGCTATACTTACTTTGATAAACAAAGGCCATCTTCGAAAATAAACTTTATGATAATTATTACTTCCTTTGACAAATAAACATGATACAGGACTCTTTGTATTATGGAGAGTAGCAAAAACAGAGTGTGCCATGGACTTGTTTTTTCTCCCAATACGAGAATTCTATTAATTTTTCTATTCTAATTACACTAAATTCTATTCAAATTATACAACGAAAATTCCTGCATCTCATTTTTTTATGAAAGTAAGTATAGCAAACCTTCGTTATAATATCGTTATAAAGAGAAAAAATGCCCGTTTTAAAAATATCAACGCCAACTATGACTGCCATTTAAAAAACATGAAGTTTGTATTATAACTCAAAAACGTTTTTTTTTAACAAAGGCATATCTTGCATAAGCTCTTAAAATGACAACTCTTCCCTCATTTAACCGAATCTCTATATTTTATGGTTTCCGAGATCCCAATGCTTAAAATAAAACAAACTCACCCTGTATAAGTACCATATTGGATCAATATTCTGCAAACATTTCCAAGCATCATATGCCAGAAAGCTAAGTTATACGTGCAAGTACATTTATTCTTGTGGGGTTCACATTTTTACTCCACTCGGTACACGCAATATAACTTCCCATTACAACTAATTCAGGACCATTGTTCATATATTTTGACGTTCCCGGTTTATAGTTAGTTAACCGTGCTTTACGGTTCATCAGGGAGTGACTCCCCGTCCCCGTTCCTATCCATTCCAATTTACAACGCGTCCCATAAACTCAGCGTGTCTCTGCCTATTTTACTATACACTTAGCCTTCTTAATTGTCATTAACTTTACAATCACGTATTATTTATAGATGTTCCTCGCATTCACTCACTTTTAATGAAAGTTCATTATTTAAAATTTATGTCTCCTTCCTTGAAGTACCTTAATTTAAGTTACCATTAAGCATAAAAAATCCCATACTACATTTTAATGACATGATATGTAGGTCATAAGATATATTTTTTTCCATGTCATTAAATTCAAAATTTTACCACAATTACTTTTAATAATTATCTAATTTTTACTAAATCTATCATTGCTGATATTTTCTTGTCATGGCTTTTTTGAGGCAAATTAAATAATAAGGTAATTATATTATTAATTTGCAAAAAACATAGAATATTAGGATAATTATTATTTTAATACTTAATTTGATAATGTAATGATGAAGTAAGAGACCAGGTAAAAACAAAGAAACAAGCATGGAAAAAATACCTCAACAACAAAATAAGGGAGAAATACGAAGAACATAAAAACGCAAGAAACAAGGTAAAGCAGATAATGCTCAAGAATAAACAGGAGCAATGGGAAGAATATGGAGGCAAAATCGACAGAAATAGGTAGGAAAACGAAAAACTACTCTACAGCGTAATCAAAAGGAACAGACAGGACAAAGAAGCAACAGAGAGGGCCATAAAAAGCAAAACCGAAGAAGTACTGAGGGGAAAAAAGGAACAGCATAGAGATAGAAGGAATACTTTGAAGAATTATTGGGAACCACAGAAGATGAATAGGAGTTATTGCATAAGTTGCATTAAATATAAAATTAGGAGGTATTTCTCGTGTTTTCCACATTGTGTTTGCTTTGTTTTTCAGACCACACTTCTAAATCTATTTAATTTTTTTTTGTCTCTAACGAATATTTCATCAAAGCCAACTTGTTGGTAACTTTTTTTCATCAGAAAAATAATCTCTACCAGAAAAAAAAAAGAAAATATATCTAACCATTTGAAAAATAAAAGTTGACTATCGCTGAAATGAAAGTTGATTTTGCCAAAAAAAACATAATTAGGGCCCCGTTTGTAGAACATGTGGAGTCATTTAATCTTGTTTATGTTTTTTTTGGAATCGGCCAATAAATAAAGGAGTTATGGCCAGCGGCGTTTTTTAGGAGACACCCTGTATATGATAATTAATTTGGGGCATATAGTTGTATTGTTACAATATTGTGTTAATTTTTCGTGGATCCATGTTGGTTTCATAATAATATAATTCTCATTAGACTGTCGCTCGTATTCTAGCAGTCTCAAGTTGAATTAATAGATACTCCTGTTTGTGAATGAATAATTCCGTTTGATTATTACAGCCGGTTCGATTTGAATATTCATCTTAAAAATTCATGATTTCGGAATTGAAAACAAGGTATAATGGGAAATATTATAATGAACCCGTCGGGCTGCTCGGGACTTTTTCGATTTTCAATTAACTCATTAATGTTCCATAAAGTTTCACTAATTATGTTCCGGCCGTTCTGTTTGTATTCGGTAACTTTATTATAAATGTAAACAGCAGCCGAGATGAATGTTCGATTCTTGCGGGCTAATTGACTGCAGTGGTATTAAAATGGGGGGAAATTAAGAAGTTGTGATTGGGGACGCGGAGCCCGCGGGGGCGGCACAATTGTGGTCGTGGGGGGCTGCCTCGATTTCGGCCCCCCGTTTCTCCCTTATCGCCGTCCAACAGTTGCTCCCTTAATCGCGGTGGAAAAAGGGGAGCATGATTCGTATTTGAGATTTCCGATAAGTAACGTGTTGTTCTTATATAGGTCACACGATTAGCCGCCGTCGTAACGGAGAAAGCCGGCTTTGCACGCGCATGTAAAAAGATGTGGCGAGTAACTTCTTGTGGAGATGATTTCTTATTCGATAGGCATGTGCTGAATCTTTGCCGAATTTTTATTGTGTGCAAAGTTATTCGACGGTTATCCTGGAAGGGGCGCTTAATAAACATATGGCTCGGGATTTATTAAAATTAGATTCTGCGATGTGGAGGGCTATAGGGGTGTAAAAACAAAAAATACCGTAGGAAAAAGAGGCGCCCCCGCACCGTCTCACGAGGCCAGTACATTATAATACCAATAACCCCAATCCGGAGGCAGCCGTGCGGCAATTTTATTTTAAAGATTCAAAGTGGGTACGGCCATATTTCGGGGGATGCGATTCAGCTGTAAATTCCGATCAGGTGCCTGTGGGAATAGAATCCGCCCACCCGCTTAGCGCAAATCTTTATTATCGGGAGCGTGTCTCTAACTCAAATATCTTATTGGCGGATTTGTGGCTTTCGCGGAGCACTGTTTACCGCATCCCGGGTAATTCTTCTCGAAGGAGCACGGCGACTTTTTGCTCTACCTGGAACTTATCCATCACCCGGCCGATCGCCGCCCCAGACGCAAACGAACTCCGCATCCCCAACTTCCCTCATAACTTAAGAACTGCTTTGCGCTGGAAATCCTACTGATTCTTTTCACCTATCGCTTTACTTGCGCCGAGAGGATTACATCGGATGGGAATCTACATCAGAACTTTTACAATTGATTTAACTAAAATTTGAAACTATAGTTACTCCCTATATATTCTTACTTTATCTTAAATACTCGACTGAACTTGCGCCCACTTTCTTGCCATACTCCTTTAAAATAAATTACCCTGTTACGTTAAACTTTCTACAAAATATTAAAAATAATAATACCTACTAGTACATACTTAATTTATATGTTCTATGAAACAACAATAACAAAACTTAAAAAGCTTAATAACAATGGTAAAAGAAGGACAACGACTACATCGGCTAATGAAATTCATAAAAATAATGTAGCACTGAATAGTCGACCAAAATTACTATCGAACACAGATAAACTTTCAGCGGGAAATAGCGATAATATTTTAGAAGTGGCGAATATCCCACAATGCAGCATTAAGACGGACATACCCACTCCCGACCTCACTAGAAGTGACGCAACTAGAAGAGCTAGTAGAACAAACACTATGCCACAAAAAACTGCTGAAATCATAGTGGTTCAGTGCAACATCTTCAACTTTATTTATTAAAACATTATGTAGATTACGCGTATTTAAGAAGTTTTGTGTATTTTGTATAACTCCTATACAGTTTCTGATAGGCTTTACACTTGCATCGGAAAGAGTCAGATTAAAGTTGTGTGAAACGCAGTGTATATATAAGTTGGATTTTATATTATGATAGCTTAAACACCGCTAAAAACTCGAATTTTCCAGGAAAGGAATTGTCCCCCCCCCCCCCATTCCTGTATACGCCAGTGAATGAAAGTGACTACTACAATTTGGAGAATAACGAGAAAAGTATTTATAGTCTACATATACTTTTCTCTGCTGTAAATATAATACTTTAGTCTCAGTACAACTGAATTTTCCAACTTTTGATAAGTTCAGAAGCAGGAGCATAGCAGAAGGGCAACAGTACGAAGTTGTGCTTCTGAGCCCTGAAACCAAGAATCCTAGTATTATCAGACGAAGCAAGACGTGACTTCAGAGATATGTTGAATCAATATGTTGATATGTTTAAATCAAAATTTAAACTCAAAGTTCAGCGTAGAAGCGATCTTACAACCTTATGCACCATTCACTCTTATTGTGGAAGATATTATCAAATCAAAAAAATCCTTCACGAAGAATGACTACATCGAAACTACAATAACTAATGTAATAAAATCCCTTGATCACTCTAATGTAATTTTTGTGGGTATTGCACTATGTAGAAAACATCCAATTATCAATAAGTTCACCGCCGAAATTAACAAATCAATATATAATTCATGCCAAATGTATCGCTCAAGAAGTAACGTAGCAGTAATCAATGCAAATAAAATTCCATCTGCTGAAAACTTATTATATAACGAACTGTATCGTAGAACGTACATATCTAAAAGCGGGAAACAAAATATATCTCAAAAACTATCGGCCCTTATCATCAAACATAGTACTTATGTGACCCCTATTGATAGAGTCAACTTTAGAGAAAACCCAATTTATATTCGTACAACAGATGACATAACTTCATTCGAAATACCCGAAAAAGTAAGTAGCTCGATTGAGCTACTTACTTCAGCTGTATTTAGTTCGACTAATGTGCCTACACCTTTCTTTATATAACGATATCGATACCAATAATTATACCGATGAGAATTTAAATTTGGATTGTATAAAAGCTTGCCAATCAACTGTTGTACATACAAATACTTTTTTATGAAACCTGTAAATGCAATCGACCTCATGTGTTTAAATATTCAATGCCTCAGACATAAAGTTAATGATGTAGAAATCCTATTAGATTCGAAAGATAATGTTGTAAATATACTATGTATCGCGGAGCACTGGTTTCATCCAAACGAAAATTTAAACATTATTAAAGATTTTAACATGCGTGACTCATATGTCAGGGAATCTTGTAATAATAGGGGAGTTGTAATATATGCAAAGAAAAATCTTAATTTCTCCCCTGTGAATATTAAAATTCAAAAGGAGGAAATTAATTTCGAATACTGTGTAACTTATATTTTAGAGTACGACGCAAGTATCTTATGCCGATACAGGCCGAAATTAGCCAATGCAGAAATTTTGACTAACTAGAAACTCTTTTAGGGCCGTAACTATAGTCCGTACTTGAGCATTACTTCGACTCAAGTCGCAAATTTGCGCATATTTGGTTGCGTTTGGTGCATAAACGTTTATAGAAACTAAGCAACCAAATAAACGACTTGAGTTGAACTCATGTTCAAGTACGGACTATAGATATGGGCCTTAGAGTCACTTTCAAATTATAAATCAATTATTTTGTGTGGTGACTTAAATATCGATTTTAAAGGAAGAAAATACACCAAAGTATACCAAAGACTGGTAAATTTGTTGTTGGCACATAATATTTCTAATTAATAACGACAAATTCAAGTCGCTCTACGATTGATTATATCTGCAGTAACTTAAATCACATATCTAGCTATAAGGTAGAAAATATTTCATTTTCAGATCATGATGCGATTCATTTCGTAGCTTCAACAAATGTAAAGAGTAGTAGTACTGGCACAGACTCTCTCTCTCTCACACACACACACACACACACACGCACACATACACACTTCTTCAGCTTAAAGTCTTTTTGGTGATTTTTTGGTGGCTCACACTTCTTGAGCTTAAAGGTCATTGACCTCCCACTTCTTCACCTTCTGGTCATTGGTGATACACTTCTTCAGCTTAAGATCCTTCGGGGGCACGAAGAACTCAATTATACGAGGGGAATCATGGTCTCTCCTGATGGACATGCCATCCGCAACAAAAATATACGAGGGTATCTGGAAAGTGTCACGTCAGCCCGCCAGTACTACTACTGTAAAGTGTAAGAAATCAGAAGAGAGAACAACTAGATATACAAATTCCACTATAAAATTTTAAAAAAGTACACTCAGTCCCTCCAAGCTATGGACTGGTCGTTTATAGATTCTAGGGAGCCTGACAATGAGAAATTTGATGAATTTCATAAAATTATTTGCGATGGCTTTTACACTGCCTTTCCAAAGAAAACAATTAAAAATATAAAGAGAAACAATTGGATCACACTTGCAATAAGAGTTTCAGCCAAAAATTAAAATAAAAAGATATCATATTAAACAAATTATAAACAACGAGCAATTTATTAACTATTATAGGAGGTACTTAGATTAGTTATCCTTAATGCAAAAAAAAAACTTTACACTGAAGTTATCTCAAACTCAAAATCGGCAATAGATAGATAGAATTTATTTCTAAAAAGTTTGAACATACAAATTTGTTACAAATTGGGTTCGAACGAGAAAGAAACACGTCACAAAACAAATGTACAAGTACATACAAATTGCACTACACTAAATATTCACTAATGCTATATAGTTCCTTGGCACATAGGAAACTATGTAGCAGTTTCTTAAATAAAATTATGTTTCTTATACCTTTTATATCACCTGGCAATCGATTATAGTATACTGCTGTAATGCTGCCCTTTTTCAGTCAGGGTTAGACGGTGTTTTGGAATATTGTAATTCGCCTTGTTTCTTATATCATATTTATGATCTATTTCATTACCAGTGAAAAATGTTTGTTTTTAAATAAGAATAAAATACAATCATACACATATATTCCGTACAATGTGAGTAAATTATTTTGTTTGAATACAAGCAACATGGAGCATTGTTGGCGAAATCAGTGGTAAAACAAAAAAAAACCGAATCTGAAAATAACATTGTAACAATTATAGACATGAAACAGAATCTAATCACAACTCAGCAAGGGATATCAGATACTTTCAATGTCTATTTCTGTAACGTGCCATCAGAGGTAATTAATAGTGTGCATAGAACTAATATATGTCCATTAGATCTATTATCAAAATCGAAGACCCGCAATCCGAACACATTTTATCTTCTCCCCACGACAGCATCCGAAGTAGAATCAACTATTAAAAACTTAAAAAATACAAGTGCCACAGGCTATGACGATTCGCCTACTAATATTATATGAATCACATATATGTAATGAAATATAATATAATTGTAATGTAATGTGTAATGTAATGTATGTAGAATGTAATGTATAATGTACAATGTTAGACAAGGCGGAAAGACCCCATGGGATCGATAGCCCAATAAAAATATGTTTAAATATATACAAGTGCCACAGGCTATGAGGATTTGCCAACCAATATTATCAAACAGTTGCCATAATCAGTTATGGACGCATTAACATTGCTAATTAATATTTCTTTCGAAGAAGGTAAATTTCCATCTATTTTGAAAAAGTCTAAAGTAATACCCATATTTAAATCAGGCAACAAAGAAACCCTATCTAATTATAAGCCTGTTTCCTTATTACCTGTATTTTCCAAGATTTTTGAAATCATACTTATAACTAGAATCAGTAACTTTCTAATTAAATATAAAATTATCTCTCCACAACAATTCGGCTTTAGGGAAAGGATAGGGACTGGCAATGCAATGCTCAATTTTCTAAATCACATATTTGAGAATCTTAATAATAAACATTAAACATCAGCAAGCAGGTATTTTCTGTGATATCCAAAAAGCATTTGATTGTGTAGACCATACAACACTGCTGCAAAAGTTAGAATTCTATAGTTTTTGCGGATTGTCAATTTTTTTTCTAGAACCCTCTCAGAAATGATCTCAGAAAGGAGGAATCTCAGAGAAAAAACTCAATAAGTTATCACATGCAATAAAGGTAAAGAGTCAGCTCTAAATGGAAACCACTTACTAGCAGGGTTCCACAGGGGTCCATTTTGGGCTCAATATTGTTTTTAATACTGATTAATGTTTTACCAGATTACTTAAAATCAAAAGTCACTCTGTTTGCAGACGACTCTAACGTCTTATGCTCAGCTCAAGATGGCCATGATCTGACGATCAACTTACAAGAGGAGCTAACACATAACAACTCAACAAGTCATCACATGCAGTAAAGGTAAAGAGTCAGCCTCTAAATGGAAACAACTTACTGGCTGGGTTCCACAGGGGTCTATTTTGGGCCCAATATTGTTTTTAATACTGATTAATGACTTACCAGATTACTAAAACTCAAAAGTCACTCTGTTTGCAGACGACTCCAACGTCTTATGCTCAGCTCAAGACGGCTATGATCTGACGATCAACTTACAAGAGGAGCTATCACATTTAGAATTATGGTTCGATGCTAACTGTTTAAAATTGCATACGACAAAAACAAAATTCATGACATTTAATAACCCAAATAGCCTAACTAAAAACCCTATGTTAGAATATAATCCCCTAGAGAGAGTCAGCCAAATAAAATTTCTGGGCATCGTAATCGACGATAAATTATCCTGGTATAACCACGTCACCTCCTTATCAACACGTTTGAGTTCAGGCTGTTACGCACTCCGCATAATTGCAAAGAACTTGGGAAAAGCGGGTCTATTTTGCTTACATCGAATCTATAATGAGATATGGCCTACTATTCTGGGGACTATGTACTAAAACGTTATTTCATAGAATATTTTTCTTACAATAAAAAGTTATTCGTATAATCTGTAATATAGGCAGCTCCGAAAGTTGCAGCGCTCACTTTAATTTTAGAGACTTTTACTTAGATTTCACTTTAGAGACTTATTATTTTAACGTTACCATCGCTGTTCTTGTACGAAACTTTAATCCTAATAGTAAAGAACAAAAACCAATATGTCAAACAAAATCAAATTCATTCCAACAATATTAGATGGTGTGGGCATTTATACATTCCTAATAATCTTAATTCGACAAAGTATAAGAACTCACCGTTAATTAGAGGAAAAGATCTATTTAACAAACTCCCTCCAGAATAAAAAAATCAGAAATCATAAAATTTATTCAAAAAAAAACTCAAACATTGGCTCCTAGAACGGTGTCTTTACAGTGTGGAGGAATTTAATAATTTACAACACTGATGTATTTTTTTCTCCTCTTGCTTTTGCTTTTTACTTCTGCTAATGAAAGATTCCGCATATCGTATATTGTTACAAGTATATTTTGTTCTTTATTTTTAATTTTGATTTTTGTATTTTATGTTTTGTATTTGTGTTTGTATTTTATATTTGTATTTTATATTATTATGACACATCACATCCATGTAATGAATATTGCTACGTGAAATAAATAATCTATCTATCTATCTATCTATGATTCTAACGAAGTATACAGAAAATTTAACACAGAATTTCCGAATTTTGATTTTATCACTTATTGAAGACATACTCGTCTTCAAATTTTTAGAGGAATTATTTTCAGGCCTACTGTATACAAATCAGGCATAACATTTTCAAAATATTTAGATAAATTTTCAGTAATTTCAGTGACTGATAACCGATACCGGCCAACTCGGAAAGTTAAACATTCAGAAAATTTAAAAATATCATAAAAAGGGTGCATCGAACTGAGGCCCAATGAAACTTATGTGTGTTAGCTTGAAGGTTCTGTGAATATACCCTGTAAGTGACACATTCCAATTTACCGTTGGAGGGTAGTAAATCAACGTCTTCTACTTCCTCCTCTTATTCCACCTTTTGTGTCGTATGATCTTCTTGCACTTGTTTTTTTTAAATTTTGTTCTGTGATCAGTATTGTCTAAATATGGTCTTTCCAAATGTCTCCTATTTCCAAATAATGTCATAAGCACGGCAATATCACAGTAGTTACGATATGCTCTTAACCTAATGAATGTGAATATTCAGATGCACATATGAGGTCAACATCCTCACATATTCTGTACATTATTAATTATCGTGATTAATATTAAAATAAATCATAATCAGATTTTTATGCAGGTCTTCGTTCGGATGGAATACATTACGTCCAGAGAAAATAAAAGCAACGACGCTGTGGAATGCCCGAAAACCCGCTTTAATAAAGTCTCGTCCGGGTCGAAATGCACCTGCCCGATCAATTGGCGTCCAGTATAAATTGTACCGCGACAGCCCAGCGTCCGTGGCATGTTTAAAAAAGCGGTCCGAGTGCCAGGCAGGTGGGCCCAGTCCACCACGTCGGACAGGTGAATCACGAGATCAAACCACTGCATCCTGCATCCACCTGCCGACCTAATCTCAGCCATCTCGTGGCACAGTACCTGCAAATTACTGCACTTGACCGTATCCCCACGCGTCCAGTGGATCTACTTTCGTTAATTTATTGGGTACATTTTAAGGCAGAGGTTCTCAACATTATTAATTTAATACTAAAACTAATACTAAAGTAACAATCAGAATGCTTGACACCACATAAATGTCAAGTGAAAAAAAAAATGAAAGATTTAAACCTTGATTTACCAACCCAAAAATGATATAACTATACTATCGACAACAAACAAAAACTGGTACAATTCATAAGAGAGATTTTACCAACGAGACTTTAAACAATTTTGACAGATTAATATGGTATCCATAGTAACTATATTAGCAATGAGTTTTTAAACAATTTTGACACATTAATATGGTTAACATTATGATTATGCAAAATGTTTGTATGCATAATGCTTTCATTTAACAATATGCATTCAAACATTTTTACGATGGCTCACTTGGGACACGTACGTCTGGCGGTACGTGCACCAAATGTTGAGAGCCCCTGCTTTAAAACGTAAAACACAACCGCGTAATTCATCATATCATCATCTATAGATGAGCGAATGCCCCAACTTATCCGATACACTGTAATTTCATCGGCGAAGTTTATTATTCTTCCGAGTTGAGACGGACGGGGCAATACTTGAGGAACTAGTTCCGTTGAATACAAATTGCCGCAAATAAGTCTCGCATCCTCGAAATATTCAACCGAGCTCCGGTTAAACGCACAAATTCGATTATTCTTCGGGCCCATTAAAAGTCCCGCGACTCGGGCTCCCGTGGAGATGGAAAAAATACGCGGAATGGAAGCAATAAAAATTCCGAGCCCCGTGGCCGTATTCAATTTAGCGCAAAATTGAAATTGTCAACAGTCGCGAGATTATAAAAATGATTTGTTCGCAAAAGTACACAAAAAAGTAACTGTATGTGAACGTGCCATTTGATCGCTTGCCACGAAAGCGAATCAAGTCGTAATACACAAAAACCTCAGTTTATTATTTGCATAATGTGCGTAGCTTTGAAGGATTGCCATCTGTTAATAATCATCTTTTTTAACTACTTTCTCCATATTTTTAGATTTGTATTTCTTTAGGTATAGTATATTGTAGACCTAGGTGGTAAAGTCATAATTTTTCAGACTGAAAGAAGAAATGGACAGGCGAGCTTTAGCTTGAATACTTTTGGGTGAAAATTTTATGTAATAAAATGAAATGTAATTTTTTTTAAATTACATTTCAAATAAATTCAATAGATATAACCATTAAATACATATGCCTCTGAAGATGGTTTTTCATAACCGAAACTAATCAGGCGAAAAAGATAAATCATAAAATATAATAAAAATAAATATAACCATATTATTACCATATTATTACCATAAATATTTAGTACCAGTAAGTACTAAATATAACAACGTTAAAAAAGTCATATAAAACGTAGTAAAATGTGTGTTTCTATTCCCGATAAGAACATTATCAACCATCACATAGTAAAGGCTTCATCCATCAACATCGTAAGAAATTATTTCTTGGACTAAACAAATTTATTTTATTTGGGTTGCAAATAAGACAACAAGGTACATAGTAAAGAGTTTATATTGATATAATTCATGTTAACTATTCTCCAGGGAAATATTCTCTTGTTCTTTCATTTTTCAGATTTATATACAGTAAAGACCTTTTAAATTATGTACCATTAAGAACTATTGACAATTCCTAATAAATCTTTGGGACATTTCAAACTGACCTTTTGAATCTATTTCGCAATTATTTAAGAATTTAAGAACCGATTACCAGCTCATCATATCTTATATTGGGACATTTCAAATTGTACTCCTTCTTGGAAAGTTATTTGAGAATTTAAGAGCCAATTACCAGGTCATCATATCATATATTGGGACATCTTCAAGTTGTACTCCTTTTTCGCATGTTATATGATAATCTAAGAGCCAATTACCAGGACATCATATCTTATATTGGGACATCTTCAAATTGATACTACTTTTCGCAAGTTATTTGAGAATTTAGGATCCAATTACCATCATATCTTATATCAGAGTATTCGATTTGGTCTTTAACTGAAGCACAACTGTATCATGTTCTTTCATCGTCACGTCTTCTTTAGGTTTTCCACTTGCGATTTGTTCTTCAGATGCAACAGTTTACATGTTTTATTAGCTTCTTCTTTGATTAATTTTTGAACTCCATTTCATACTGATTTTCTGTTTCTGGATTTCAAGGTTATAATTATTAACATCACTATCTCTACTACGATCAGTAGCGGCAATTGTGCAATTTGATTCTTTTTTAGATCAGAAAATGTTAGTTATAGATTAACGACCTCGGCATAGTTTTGTTTCTTCTCAGATTTAAGTTTACTCCTCTCTAAGATAGTCTACTATCTTAGATAAGATACCAAGATCTCTCTAAGATAAGATACTATCTTACTAAGATAGTCGAACGTTTGGAATTTGCATTGGACTAATTAATTTATAACTTGAAATCGAAGAAAAATAAGTAATTATTAATTGGAGTTATGCGGGCGAATGGACATAATCAAAAAACCAATTATGTGATGATGGATTTACTTGTTAGTTTTCGAAAACTGTATCGGTAATCTTTATCAGACTGAAGAAAATGGACATGAGTTACAACAATAAAAGATGACATAAGATGATAATAATTATCTTCGCTTTAAAGAAAGGAAAATATTTTTCTTTACGTATTACCCGTACGTATTACTAAACGTATTGCTATTTGCTTGACCATTTTTTATCATATATGAGTCCGATTTCATCGTTGACAAATAAGATTGCAGTAAGTAAGCAACTACAACTAAATTGAAAACCAACAAAAATGAAAAATTCAGAAAATATTACAAAAAAAAAACTTAAATAAGAAGAAATTTGAAAATAGGTGCAAAATGGCTAATTTACAAATTGACAATGAATAAGAATAAGACAAGCTAACAATTTTGACAGCCGAATGACAGCTAAAAAATAAAAAAAAATGTGGCTTTTCATTGAAAGAATCATTAAATGCACATGCTGTTTAAAAAAGGATCATTTGAATGTAATTTAAAATATCAATTTGTTACTTTGTATTGATGTACTGCAAACTGATCTGACATGAATGAAGTGAAATGCAGTGAATGTCATCCATTTACGGCTATAGATGTGGAATGATTATTTCTAGTTTCTAATTAGGAACAAAAATGTACTGTTGATGGTTTTATCATGTTAGACTTTCAGTCGTAATTCGTGGAAATACATGAGAACTAATGCTGAATATGCATTCAAACAAAACAAAACAACAAAATGTTCGAAATGTATTACCAAAGTTTTTATTCTGAATAAAAACATGAGAAACCATACTGTCATTTATATCTTGAATTATTAATACGAAGTGCAATACCGAGTGTCTGGGATAGGCGAACATAGGAATTTAACATGTACAATTAAATATGTGTAATTATTAGCTCCCCTATAAATTTTAGAAAAAAATCGCAATTTAGAGGATTATAAACTGTAAATGTATCATCCATTTAATATTCGTTTGTACCAGAATCCACCTCAGAAATAATAAAAAATAAATTGAACATAAAAAAACATCTTTGTATCTAAACATATAAACTACCAGTAAGTACTCCAATAAAGAAGGTAGAAAACAAAAAAAAAATTATTCGATTTAAATGATTATTTTATGAAATAGTCTTATCAAATACAACTCGTGCCATTAATGATCATCAAAAATTCCTTCACTTTTTCAAACCAAATTATGTTCCTTAGGAATTTGTATTTCGATAATCATTAATACCACTTGTTGTATTACTCTCGACAAGTACGTAGTGAAATGCCTAGTTGGTGGGTGATTTCTGGTCAGTCCAGCGATTTCTTATCCTGTTGATCCTGTTTGTGTAGATTAACAAGATGATGTTTTTTTTAATTCTTCCTGTTTTTTGGCATCTTTCTTGCGCCTACTTTTCTTTAGCTTTTCTGATTCCCTTTGTTATATTTCGATTTGGTTCGATTCAGGATTGTTAATGTTCATCGTTCGTCCATTAATTGTATTCCCTCTCTAATCCATTATTTATTTTCATTACTTTTTGGTGATTTAAAGTTTCGCTTTGAATACTTTTGACGGTTTGTTTAAGTTGTCCCCAGACGTTCCAAATTCAGGAATACTAATAATATTTGATTATTATTGTACAATGTGGGCAAATTTCGATGTTTTAATAGGGAATGTCAATAGCTATAACAAGTATGATAAAATAGCCCCTCCTCCCCGATTTTTTTTTTCAAGAAATACTCAATGGTGGAAACAAAAATTGGCTATTGTCTTTTGATTTTGAGGTATTCGTAAAAAATCCATTTTTCGACTTTTCGTATTTTGGCTGTAGCTCGCTTATTTATGAGAATAGAAATAATTGTTTCTACGTTCTTCAGACATTTTTTAGTCATTTTTTTAGAAAACAGTTCGAAATTCGAGTTATGACATAATGTTGTGTTTTTTTATATGGAACTCATAGTTGGTTGTGAGAGATAAAAAGAGGTAATTTTTCTCTTTTCAACAATATATGACATGTGGGGCCAATTCTTAATTTTCATTCTGATTTTATCAAAAATTGTTATTTTTGAAGGTTTTACGCATAGTTGGCTTGTGTCATTTTAAGGAATGGCAATTCACGAGAATAAATTAACCGAAAATGTCAATAATAATGGGCCATTTAATAAAATAAGAAGAAGGAATCACAATATTAAAGATAGGAAAGATATTGCCATCAGTACTCATCGAACATTATCAAAAATACAATGAGCATCTAGCGTTAAGTATCAATTTGACGGATTGAATCGAAGGATTTGCAACTGTCATTGCAATAACATTGTTGGCAACTTCCTCAGTATATTGGATATTATAATTCTTTAATCTTGGTTTGTTAAATGACCCAAAATTAATAAGATTCGTTTTAAATCTTCTAAAAATAGATATATTAGGTTGGCTTCCGTCGGGTAACGAATAAATTATGTTTCACTTGCAGCTTCAGAATTATTATTACTCGGAATATAACATTTTAACATATCAAACTTTTCGTAACTTTCATAAGCAATTTCGAACATTTAAAGGTGAAATATTATAAGCAGCACTCAAACAATAAACAATTAAATGTGATTAACTCTGTCAATCAAGCGATCGGTATTGTAATAACGCAATGACCGATACATTGTTTTAAGGTACCTATATTCAAAATGATACAAGCCTACTACGCGATTTTTTTTGTGAAAATTAAGAATTGGCCCAATTTGTCGTATATTATTGAAAAGATAAAAATTTCCTCTGTTTAACTAAGTCACAGCCAATTATGAGTTCCATATAAAAAACCACAACATTATGTCATAACTCGAATTTCGAACTGTTTTCTAAAAAATTGACTAAGCAGCTGCATTCTTATCAAAAAAGTATCTGAAGAACGTAGAAACTATTATTTATATTGTCATGAATAAGCGAGCTACAGCCATAATACGAAAAGTGAAAAAATCGAATTTTTACGAATAACTCGAAAACAAAAGACAATAGCCAATTTTTGTATTCACCATTAAGTATTTCTCGAAAAAAGAGATCGGGGAGGAGGGTTTATCATACCTGTTATAGTTATCGAGATTCCCTATTAAAATATCAAAATTTACCCACCCCGTACACAGTTATGTGCCTACAATTTTAAATAATTGAATCTTGAAGATGTAAGATAAAATAATGCTGTGTGCATATTGCATGCAGTGAATGATTACACGGATGCTTCAAGTATACGTTCGCAATTTTGGAGCAGCTGTCATTTAATTATCCACGGCGAGATGCTGGGATTCATTAAATCTGGCCCTGAGTGTAATGAGCGTGCGAGCGTTATCAAATATAATTATGCGCCGTTGCCGCCGGAGCGAAGACGTTGAAGGGACGAATTCACGGCCCATAACAAATAAGAAAATGTGTTTATTTTCAATTTTACAAATGAAATGTATATTCCTCGTCCCGTTGTTTGTACTGTAGGTTGTTCGGTCCCCAGGCGCCTCCTCGGAACGAGATAACACGATGTGTTCGGCTGGGGACTGTTTCCTATCTCCTCGCACTAAAATTGAAATATCTCAAAACATTCAACGGTTTTTTCAGAATATGCTTTCCGCCGGGGCTGAGATAGTGGTGGAAAAAATAAACCGTTTAAGTCGCGCGGCCGGCCGCCCCCGGAGAAGAATATAAATTTCGCCACCCCCACGAACACTTGCCGCGCAAAGGGGGTTCCCAATAAAATTTCGGGCCGTAATCTGGGTCACACGAGAGGGATGCCTGCGATCGCTGGCGGGAGATTAAAATTCCCATTACCTTTTTGCTTGCCGCCCGCGCGGCTTATTTGGGCGATTAATCTCAATATTTGAGGTGAAAAATTAATGGGCGAATTAGACGTGCGTCGCGCATTCGATAAACATTAAGTTCGTATCACCCCAGAGCAGGCGCTGGATGGGAAAGCAATCACCGGCGGGAGCGAAAAAACCACCCCCACCCCACTTTAAACGTGTAAATCCCGAGGCGTAAATTGCGGTTCAGGTGGGAGCGAGAGGGCGCCCATGGGGGCGGGTGTGCTCAGTTTTCGTTATCACGGGGTGAGATAGCGATAAGGTAATAATCCATCTTGTTGCGGACAGCCGCCGGTCTAATCAACGGAATGCACATCACTCAAATGACCCGCGCCGCTTTTAAATTTTAAATCAGGGGCCTTTCTATCCTCCCCTAGCGAGATATCTGCATAGAGCCGGATGGATCTTAAGACGCCCCCGCAGACATCTTATCGCCCAGACTGCATAATCTGCGCGAGACGTAAATTCAAAGTGGATGGATTTTTTTCATCGCCTAATATAAAAAGGGCCGTAATAACTTATGGCCCTTATAATTCGCCCTCTGCCGAACTTGCCATTTCCTTAATTCCGAACGTATTAAGTCATGCATCAGGCGAGGGCGCAGAGCTCCCTGCCCTTCCCGTATTTACAGTTATATTACACATCTGAACTTTGTAATCCGGCGCTTTTTATGGCCCCGGTGCCTCCCCTCACGGAAATTAAAACACAAAGCAACAAGCTATAAAGCTGATGGATCACTTCATTAATATCTTGAGCCAATTATAACGAAATTTATGGTTTGTAATCCCAAGAAACGCAACTATAAAAATAAAACACTCGCCGTTGATTCCGCAACATAACCCGCCAAGAAACCTTACATGTAACACAGTAAGATAACAGACGTGAGCATAATCCACATGGGATTACAGGTATTTATGTTCGTTCTCAAAGTGCACATTACAAGGAAGGTGTATAAATCTATCGCGCGCGCACGAAATTTACGAGCCGCTGAAAAATATTTTTTAACGGGAATTTATGTGCTGTTTGTGTGCCGTTCCCGAAATGTTTACATTTATTGTTGTTCCGCCAGTGATTTACGCCGATTGTGTATAGATATTCCCAATTTACGCCATGCCGTCACGTGACGATTGTTTTTGGAAGCCCATTAAAGCCCTAGGCGTGTGTAAATGCACGCGGCAATCAAGGGTAGTTTTTTCGTGTCATCCGACTTGATTAAACACAAAGTGAGGCTTGATTGATGCTGCACTATGTGCGAATTTATTGCGCTGCGGTTCCTCATTCCAGACCGGAATCATTTTGTTCGTTCATCAAAAGGCAACACAAACAACAATAATATTTTTAATAGTGACAATAATTTTATCATAAATTTTATATTCTTCATACCACGAAAAAGTCTTCATTGCACATTGAAATTCAAATCACAGTAATAATCAGCCAAAATTATGAAAGGTAAAAAGTCCACAATGCTGCAGATATAACGTGCGGCAACAGAATAGTATATTGTTTTATTAGGAGTAGAAGTGACACTTTTTGTGGCGAGTCTGTAGGTATTGGCTGCCGAGCGGAGCGAGGCAGGCAACTACAGACGAGCCACAAAAAGTTACTTCTACTCCGAATAAAACATGTAATTTTTTCTTCAAACGTCGAAAATAGTTAAAAAGATAATGGAATTAATATTTTTAATTGTCCGAATACGTATAGTTTTCATTCCCAAAGAAGCATGCTATGCAGAGCGTTGCTATGGTTTTGTTTAATTCATTATTTGACATTAAAGTGTATAAAATGGACGAAGACATGTTTCAATGTACACCGCCAGATATTTTAGAATCGGCAAGGGCTGCAACAGAGAAATTATTGCCCACTAAGTCCAGTACCATCTATGAAGTGGCCTACAAAAAATTTATTTAGTGGTGCGCCGAGAAAAATGTAAGCAATTATAGTGAAAATGTTTTACTCGCATATTTTTCGGAAATGGCTAAGAAGAAAGTAAAAAGTTCCACTATGTGGTCTCAGTATTCCATGGTAATATCGTTATTAAATATTAGAAATGGTGTAGATATTACCAAATATTTAAAACTACGTGCATATTTAAAAAAACAAAATGAGGGTTATACACCCAAAAAGGCAAGAGTGCTGACAAAGGAACAGTTCGACAAGTTCTTATCCGATGCTCCTAACGAGAAATACTTGGCGACAAAGGTGAGTTCTTAGAATAATAAACAAATACAAAATTAAACCCTAAATCGTATTTTCAGATTATTTTGATATTTGGCATATCAGGGGCATGCCGTTGCGATGAACTCGTAAAAATGAACACGACAGATAGTCAAGACTTGGGATCTTTGCTACACGTAAAAATACCAGATAGTAAGACATCAAAAGTAGAAAATATCTGTGGTAGCAGCAAAATGGTTGGCGACAGCGGTGCTGTAAGTGCTGCTGTTGCTGCCAGCGCAATCAGTTTTCAAGGGGCTAAAATATCAAATTGTACCTTTAATTTACATTTTAACAATAAATAAATTTGTGTTTTGTTTGAATTTTTTGTTTTGTTCATCATGTATGCGCACCATATGTATGTGCAATATTAAACCCGCCCTCGTAGGGCGTTCTTATTACAAATTATCCAATCATGTTGTCAAATTTACTTTTACTGCCTAGTCAGTAAAAGTGAAACTTTTACTGACTAGGAGACGAAGTAAAACTTTAAGATTGTGAATCGAGTCACTAAAGGTGTCACTTTTATGACGTTTGAAGAAAAACATTATTATTACATTATAAAATACCTTACATCAATTTTCTAATGATAGCCTAATAATCCTAGAATGGATACTAGAATACCTTCTAGAATGGAAATTTATTGATCGAAATATCTTGATCCACAAAAATAACTAATAACGCATTTAGGGTATTCAAAGTTATCGCAAATATTGTTCAAACTGTTCTAACTGTGTTGAATACACAGTTGCACTCGCCTTTGAAGAGATAAGTGCACTGGATTGAAAACGCATTGATTTTTTACATTGTTGACAAGCGTCAACAATTCTCTGCCAAAGTTCATCCTCCCCATATATTTCGTAAACATGATTTTCAAGTACCCCCAAACAAAAAAATCCAGATAATTCAGGTCTTGATATCTTGGTGGTACCTCCACGACCGTTCCATCTATTTCCGAAACGTTGATTTAAATTATTATTATTATTATTATAGTCAGAATTTTTCTACCATTTCGGGTGTAGAATATTGTAGTTTTTCAATTTCTTGTATTTTCTTTTACTAGTAGGTTCCAGATCATCTTGTTTTCTGTGCTTTTCTTCATTTGGGCGTTAGATATTCCTCTTCTTTCCATAATATTTTCGACATATTTGTCCCACTTCTTTTTCGGTCTTCTCACTTTTCTTTTTCTGGTTATTTTTGTTTGCCATATGATTTTTGTTTGATTGGTGTCTTTTCTTCTGTATAGGTGTCCCAACCATTGCAGCTGTTTATCTTCTATTATTTTGTTTAGTTCTGTTATTTTTAGTTCTTTTCTTATGTCTACGTTTCTGATTCATAATTTTCAAGTACCTACCCCCAAACAAAAAAATCCAGAGAATTCAGATCTGGAGATCTTGGTAGCCATGTAACTGAACCTCCACGACCGATCCATCTATTTCCGAAACGTTGATTTAAATTATTATTATTATTATAGTCATAATTCTTCTACCATTTCGGGTGTAGAATAATGTTGTTTTTCAATTTCTTGTATTTTCTTTTACTAGTAGGTTCCAGATCGTCTTCTTTCCTGTGCTTTTCTTCATTTGGGCGTTAGATATTCTTCTTTTTTCCATAATATTTTCGACTTATTTGTCCCACTTCTTTTTCGGTCTTCCCACTTTTCATTTTCTGGTTATTTTTGTTTGCCATATGATTTTTGTTTGATTGGTGTCTTTTCTTCTGTGTAGGTGTCCCAACCATTGCAGCTGTTTGTCTTCTATTATTTTGTTTAGTTCTGTTATTTCTAGTTCTTTTCTTATGTCTACGTTTCTGATTCTAAATTTTCAAGTACCCCCAAACAAAAAAAAACCAGAGAATTCAGGTCTGGAGATCTTGGTGGCCATGTAACTGGACCTCCACCATCTATTTCCGAAACGTTGATTCAAATAATTATTATTATTATAGTCATCATTCTTCTACCCATTCGGGTTTGCAGTTTTTCAATTTCTTGTATTTTCTTTTACTAGTAGGTTCCAGATCTTCTTATTTCCTGTGCTTTCCTTCATTTGGGCGTTAGATATTCTTCTTTTTTCTATAATGTTTTCGACATATTTGTCCCACTTCTTTGTCGGTCTTCCCATTTTTCTTTTTTCGGTTATTTTTGTTTGCCATATGATTTTTGTTTTATTTGTGTATTTTCTTCTGTGTAGGTGTCCCAACCATTGCAGCTGTCTGTTTTCTATTATTTTGTTTAGTTTATCTATTATTTCTAGTTCTTTTCTTATGTCTACGTTTTTGATTCTGTCTTATCTGGTTACTCTGTATACTTTCCTAAGATACTTCAATTCTAGTGTCTGTATCTTACTTTTTGTCTTATGTTTAGCGTCCACGTTTCGTATCCATATACTAGTGTTGGTATTAGTATTACTTTGTATATTGTTAGTTTTGTTTTTCTCTATATCTTCTTGTTGTTTAGTATTATCTTTTGGATCGTCTGGAACGTTCTTGTTGCTGCTTGCAGTCTATGAGTTTATTTCCACTTCGAGATCCCCTGTGCTGTCTATTATTTTCCCTGTATTTAATTTCTTCGGTTTGTTCTATTTTTGGTGTTGCTTATTGTTATTTCTTCTGTTCCTTTTCCTCCACCTATTTTCATTATTTTGGTTTTTTCTGTGTTGATTTTCAGTCCTGCGTTTGCTTTCTTCACTCCATATCTTAATGTTTGCTTCCAGGTCCTTAATGTTTTTCGCTATTAGTGCTACATCTACATCGTTTTTTATTTTCTGTTTCTTCTTATCACGTTATAGAATAGTTTTTGGATTTCCGTGCTGTTTTTTTTTTTCATTTTCTCACCGAATTCTTCCCATGATTCTTCATTAGCTTGCTTCACTTTGATTTTTACCTGTCTTCTTCGTGTTGTGTATTTTTCATAATCTGTCGTTATTAAGCTTTGTAGGTATCTTTGCCATGTCTTCTTTTTGAGTTTTATTTCTTTTTTCAGCTCTTCTGTCCACCAGTTCGTTTGTTTTTTCTTCCTGTTGGTTCTTATTGTGCCGCAGGCCTCTCTCGCTGCTCTTGTTAACATGTGTTTGAAATCATTCCATATTTCTTCTGCGTTCACGTATTGTGTTTTTTCCATTTTTTTTGCTTCTTGTTTTATTAATTCCTGATATTAATTCTTCATTTCTTGGTCTTTCAGTTTGTACACTTTTATTATTTCTCGTGTTATGTCTTTTATTTTAATTTCTTCCGTCTCTGTTTCTTTTTTGAGCGTTGCTCCTACTAGGAAGTGATCACTCCCTATTTCGTATGTCCTGTACACTCGTATGTCGTTTATTTGTTTCCTATGGGTCTCTTTCGTTATTATGTAATATATTATTGGTCGTTCATGTCTACTGCTTACTTCTCTCGTGTAGTTGTGTATTCTCTTGTGTTTGTATAGTGTGTTCAATATTGTTACATTGTTTATTGCGCAGAACTCCAGTAATCTGTTTCAATTTCCGTTTTTGTGTTTTTCTCCTTGTCTCCCTATTACGTGTTCTTATCCTCGGTTCTTATTACATTCTCTAGCGTTTAGGTCACCCATTAAGTATAATATTTCATCTTCATACTGCTCTGTGATTTCCTGTAGTTTTTTCCAAAATGTGTCTTTATTTTCTTTTGTTTCATTTTCATCTGGTCCGTAGACTATTTTGTAGTTTTAGTCTTATTATCTTTCATTGTTAGGGTTAGTATGCGCTTTGTGTGTCCTTGCCATTCCGATAATTTCCATGTTTCTTCTTTTCTTGTTATGCAAGCAACTCCTGCTTTTGCTCTAGTTTTGGTTTCTACCCGAGTGTATAATAGTAGATGGTTTCCAATATATTTGATTTATTTCCCTTTCATTTTTGTTTTCGGTAGTCCTATTAGATCCATTTCTGTTTTCTGAAATTCTTCCTCCAGTTCAACTTCCTTTCCCTTTTTTGATCTTACGTTCCATGTTCCTATTTTTCTTGTCCTGTTTCTTTACTTTGTCTTTGTTGTTGTACAACAACAAACTATTGTTGTTTCTTGTCTGTTTGTTTGCTTTAATATTTTTTTGTAACGTTCTCCTCTTCTAATTCTTGTGTATCTTCATTCCAGACGTGTTGTTTCTGGTTTACTATAAATTTCTCCTTGTATATTTTTACAATGTTCCCTTTGAACTTTTCTTCTTTGGCTTTTCTTTTTATTATTTGACATTTTTGTAGATATTTTTCTTATAAGTCATTCAAATGATACCAGAATCACACAGCAAGTATATCTATGTGTGTCTTTTAACATCTTATCCTCATAATAAGCGAATAAGCTAATCACAATAAATGCGTCGAATCGTATATGCTACATACAAAAGCTAAATATCTCTATAGTTTAATGTCTATACACAATTTGGCCCATAAAAGACAAAAATTTTTAGACAGAAGTCAAGTTTTTGAGAGGATTGTAAAAGTTATTAAATTGATCGGACAACGTGGACTGTACTATGTGTGTAAAGTAATGTTTTATTTCAAAAATTGCAAATCAGAAAGTGTGCAGACTTATTTCGTTCTCGTATGATTGCAGAAACAGCAGACTACTGATATGTACATTGTACCCGTATGTGTATTTTAATACTTGAGTAAGTAGCTCCTCCGGGGAGCTTTCAAAACGTTACTGATTGGACGAGAAACTTTGTAATTTAATAAACGCCCCTGGCGAAACTACGACCACGTAATATTAATTTATATTAAGCAGGACGTTAAATAACCCTTTTTCGCGGGGGCGAATACTCTCACACTAGATTAGCAGCCCCGCCCTCTTCGGCGACGCCGATTTTCATTAACTTTTTTCCCAGCTAAAACTTTGGTGCACTTCCATGTCGGCAGATAAAAGAGGGCCCCCCAAATCCCCCCTTAACTGTCGCATCAAGGTGGGGGCGAACCGCGGGGGTGCACGATTCCCGAACCGACAATGGGAAGCACCCGAAAAAATCAATCCTGTGGGGGGCTTGGGGGGTTACTCTTTTGATGCGTGATCACATTCACGGATCGGTCTCCTCTGTCCATCTATTTTCCATGTTATTGGTTTGATTCCGCTACGTCAATACAGGCGAGTTGCCTTTGACTGACTCCTCACAAAGGATCCAAATACACGCGACAAAACTTTATTCACTCAGAATGCTTTTTGTCGGTTCGTTTTGTCCCCCCTTTTATGTGGTAAATCTGAACGACTACAAAATCTTTTATAAAACCGCATTGTTTTTTTTTGTATACGCCACACTGTGGATACGTGTGGTCCGTGACACATGATATTGTTTCAATGGGCCAGCTAATTTCTTGGGTCTAATCGTTTCAATTAGAGCGATTACAAGTTTCAGTCATCAAATGGAATCCGATACGCCTCTAGGAATTGAAACGCACGCTTATTTAAATCAACACACGCCGCAATTTGTGCATTTATTTTCAATTTCGGATGTAAATATTTACAGCCGCGTGCGAATCCTCGTATTTAATTTGCGCTCCTGCTACAGGAAATTGCATGAATGAGGGAATAATTAGTATTTTTTGATATGGAAATGTGCGCATGAATAATTCATAATTAATTACTCGGAGACATGGAAAATTCTAATAAATCGGACCTAAGTAATTTGTACACCAAGATTTCCATTTGCATTTCAGCTCTTGGCGCGAGCAAAAATGGCCCGCCATTTGAATAATAGGAATAATGATTTGTAGAATTAAGCCGCGGATTTGTCGCGTTTATTTAATCAATTCGAAAGGCGCTGTTGTGCTATTTAATTGGCAATGGGCGGCGTTTCGTTGTTGAATTGTTAATTTTTGTATACACGCCACGGCTGAATGTGTGCGTCTCGTTGGAATTCATTAAATCTATTAAAGTTGCAGCAGCCAATCGATTTAATCGCACCTGACGATCTACGGATATTTATTAATTGCCCCAATATTTCCCACGGTAATTAAATATTTAAATATCATAATAGTATAATTAATATACGTGCATGAGCACGAAAAAGCAACTCTGGCAAAACTATTTAACACAGCTCAAACGTAAAAACTAGGAACTTATTTAATTCTGATTTAGAATTAGTAGAGTTGTAGTCGAATTAAAGCTATACCTTTTAGTGCAGGAATCTTGTAAATTTCACGACCTGCGTGTTTTGTGTGCCTGTATTAGCACGTACTGCCAGCTGTGTAACTCGCTGCTACACCGTGCTCAAAGAAGCGTTTTCGCTACGCCTTGCGAGTCTTTATTGTTAGCCCGAACGAAAGGTTCGTGAGTTTCTGCGGGAAAAATATAATTAGATGTAAACACAGGATACACGCGCCCTAGTTATGCCCAGGCACTGTGTGCACACGCCCGTCAAGTGTGCATATAGATTTTAGTATTACGTATTAAAATTGAAAGTCAATACGCCGGCACAATTGGGCCCCATTTTTATTCCACGCCGAGCACTTTTTTTTTGCGCACGCCAGTGTATTCGGTTTGCATGTTTACTGTGTGTTGCATGCGATTTCGCGATACGCGAAACAGTTTTAATTAGCGTTTTGTGTTGACCCAGCGATATTAGTCAAATAATGAAGCTTCAATATGTATCAATCCCATTGCAAAAGTACTAAATTAAAAAAAGTTGATCATATAACAACTAGATACTAGGCATGGGCTTAGATTTCGATACACTTTCTTAAAATAAATCAGCAAAATACATTGATTATTATAATTTAATTATAATTATACATAGTGCTTTTTTTAACTTGTGTCAACTAAATACGATTTTAAAAAAAACGACAACCTGAACTCACTGTTATTTTCACTGTCATGAAATGTAAAACGTAGCAACTGTGAAATGTAAAATACGCATCGTACGGAAAAATGTCCAAAATAAAAAGTTTATATTTTCAAAGGGAACATCTGTGTGTAAAATTTTGCATAATTACGACTGAGAGTAGAAAAAATTGCATACATTATGCTTCTTGCAACTCTCGATATGTATAATATTATTTCAATACCATAATATAATTATATAACAAATATAATAACAATAATATAATAAATATATAACAAATTAAGCATTGTATTATCATGATAAATTCTCACAAAAAATAGCTTAGTACAGTTGATTCATTTAGTCTCACTGCTTTTGTTTTTATTATTATAAGTAGTGTTTTATTTAAAGTTATTTTAACTATTCGTGCTTGGTTTTATATCGGATATCAAAGGTAAGGTTACTTCAGAAAGCTAAATAATTTTAAACGGTACATAAAGTGAATTTTTGAATAGGGCTTAAATGGTTGAAGTGAACGGTATTTTAAGTCGACGTGAATTATGAATCGGGCGTTTTAATGGCTAAAAATACCTTTATTTTAAAGTGCCAATCAATTAAGGTACGAAACTGGCCTTGACATTATTATTTATTTAAAGCAATTCTGATATGAATATATTTATGCACAAAAAATTAAATATTAGGTAATTACTTTTATTTATTAATATATCCAGTTTATTTTTATGACTGTATTCTTATACAGTACTAAAGTATATAGTATAAAGTATTTTCTACGTAAAGAGCAAAATTTTAAGCACAAAAATAAAAATACACCATGCATGAGTTTTATTGTAGTGTTTCAAATTTTGCACTTCATTTAGCAACACTGTATACTTTAGTACTGTATATGTTCGTAATTTATTTTGATTTTGTTCATATCAATAAGTATTGTTTTCGTGAAAAGTTTAAATTACCAGATTTTAATTAACGTTTCCATTCTGAGATCGTCCTTTTTATGGTCCTAATCCGTTTTCCTAAATCCGTGTTAAAATTGGTGGTGGTGGGGTTAAATAAATCTCGATAATGCATTGTTTTTTTAAATCTAAAATCTACCATGTTACTTGCATTACATTTAAATATATCCTTTGATTTCACGATTTTAACAAAGTTAATAGGGTCAAATTGAACGTTTGAAACTATCCTAAAAAAAATCCATCTAAACAAAAAATGGCAAAGGAATTTTCGACTTCATTTTGCTCGCTGATTCACCCCTAGAAAAGTTTCGGTCGACTTACCTATTTCACCCTGTATATTCAATATTTAATCTGTCTTGGAATATTTTCTTTACCAACACGAAAATTTGAAAACGGTTTGGAAAATAAATGACAACTTGAAGCCACTGCTTAATACTAATAATTTTTTTCATTTATAGTAGTAATTTAGAAATTGTGAAATGTAAAAAAAGTTAAAGATTATGTAAAATTATATATTGTGATATAAAGAGGGATGGTCTTATTTCCAACCTTTATCTACTTACAGAGGATTTATTTGGTTTTCAAATTTTGCCAGATTTTGGAAGTATCCATTGAAATGGATTTACAGATTTCACAGCTGAAGCTTAGAATTTGACAAATTTTGACAGTTTCAATTGAAAATTTGACAAATTTTGACAGTTCCAATTTAAAACTTGACATATTTTAGAAAATTTGACGTATTTAGACAGATGCACTTAAAGATCTGATGTTTACGTTTTAATACTAGGATGTCAGAAATTTGATTTTTTTAAACAGATTCGGGCAATACTATTGAAAAATTAACATATATTCACAGCTGAAGCTTAGAATGTGACAAATTTTAACAGTTTCAATTAAATAATTGACAAATTTCAAATTTTACGTATCTAGACAATATCCATTGAGAAATTAACAGATTTTCAGAGCTGAAACTTAGAATTTGACAAATTTTGACAATTTAAATTGAAAATTTGACAGATTTAAAAAAAATTACGTATGTAGACAGTTGCACTTCTCAGATAGACAGTTCTATCTGATAGATATTTACATTTTAATACTAGAATGCCAAAAAATTGACAATTTTTAACAGATTCGGGCAGTATCTATTGAACAATTAATAGATTTTTACGGCTGTAGCTTAGAATTTGTCAAATTTCGACAGTTTCAATTGAGAACTTGACAAATTTAAGAAAATTTGTCGTATGTAGACAGTTGCACTTAAAGATCTAATAGATATTTATATTTTAATACTAGGATGCCAAAAAATTGACAAATTTTAACAGATTCGTGAAATATCTATTGAAAAATTAACAGACTTTCACAGCTGAAGCTTATAAATTGATAAATTTTAGCAGTTTCAATTGACAACTTGACAGATTTCAGAATATTTGACCCATGTAGACAATTTCACTTTAAGATCTGATAGATGTTTACCTTTTAATACTTGGATGTCAAAAATTGACAAATTTTAACATATTCGTAAAATATGTATTATGTTTGCAATATCTATTGAAAAATTAATAGATTTTCACAGCTGAAGCTTAGAATTATAACAGGTTCATTGCAAATTTGACAGATTTCAGAACATTTGACGTATTGTAGAGATTTCCACTTATAGATCTGGTTCACATTTAAATACTAGGATGTCAACAATTGACAAATATTAACATATTCGTGAAATATGTACTGAAAAATGTACAGATTTTCACAGCTGAAACTTAGAATTTGGCAAATTTTTGCAGTATCAATTGAGAACTTGACAGATTTAAGAAAATTTTACGTATGTAGACAGTTGCACTTAAAAATCTGAGAGATGTTTACATTTTAACGCTAGGATGCCGAAAAAGTGACAAATTTTAACAGATTCGGACGGTGTCTATTTAAAAATTACCAGATTTTCACAGCTGAAGCATAGAATTAGACAAATTTTGACAGGTTCAATTGAAAATTGACAGATTTAAAAAACATGATATATGTAGACAGTTACACTTAAAGATCTGATAGACGTTTATATTTAAATACAAGGATGTCAAAATTTGACAAATATTAACATATTCGTGAAATATGTTTTAAAAAATTAACAGATTTTTGTAGCTGCAGCTTAGAATTTGATAAATTTTGACAGTTTCAACTGAAAATTTGACAGATTTAAAAAAAAATTGACGTATGTAGACAGTTACACTTAAAGATCTGAAAAAGCTAATTCTGTCATAAAACATTGGTATTTGTTTGACCTATTTCCTAGTTTGACTTGATTTAATAGAACAAATAAATCCTCTGTAACTAAAAATCTGGAAATTTTTCAATGAATTCTGTCAAAATCTGCCAACATTTGAAAACTTCAGAAATCTTCTGTGATTAGATACTGATTGGAAATAAAACATAGATTTATTAACAGTTTTTGCTTCGAATAACATCCCACATTATGCACTTAACTTTGGACCTGTATATTACATGTATCACCCTGTATATTATATTGTTATTTTTGAAGGTAACAAAATAGTAGCACTTTTCATGTGCTAATAACTCTATTTTACTTTCAAATAGATTTGAAACTCAATTTTTATCGTTAATTTTCCAATGTTTCTGAGACATAATACACATCAAAATTACATCAAAATGTTGACAAAAATCCAATTATGTTTGCTACTAGGAAAATAATAAATTTAATTTAAACCTGCTCGAACTTTAATAATAAATATGGTACAGGCTTAATTGCTGTTAAAGTTTTATTCTATATTAATTTTGCATATAGATTAATACTTACATTGAAAATATCAAATGCACCTCACATCAGATTTTTTTTCAAATGATAACATATTACGTTATATGTTATGTCGGATTTAATTAAGTGGGATGAATAGTATCTATAACTAACTTTATGATTTATTTATGCGCATCACATAAATAACTCATAAAAAGCCCGGCGCATTCACCATTTATTCATATTATTTATCCATACTTCCGATTAGTATTTTTCACAAATTATGCAATGTATCAGAAGAATATCTGATACATAAATAATATCTAACACATTGCAATCTGATACAAAAATCTGATGTACCCAGCAGTTAACTTCCCTTATAGTAATAAGAATGAAATAATAAAAATTAAAGTTAATTATGTAATATGTAATAATTTAAATTAAATAAACTTTGGTCCATGAAGTAAATGTTTTGGAATATGTACCTTTTTCAACTTTAGTTTTCCTACAAAATAATATGTGTGTGTGTGTGTGTGTGTGAGTTTTTATTATTTATCTTCTAAGATAATATCTATATGATAGAAGTAAATTATTAATAATAATATTAAACAAAAATGTGACTAAGAATAAAAACCAATTTTCGGTTGTTGATTTTTTCTTTAAAATTACTTTAAATTCAGATTTTGTTCAATCCTCTTCAGACCTTTCTGATTTATTGTAACCACAAAAATGGTATCACAGCCAGTCATCTCCTCACAGAAACAAACTGTCATACAAAAAATATATCTTAGCGGACTCAAAATCGATATTTCCATTAAAATCGATAATTTTCACTTTCAGTTTTTTGAGATATTGATAACAACTTTCTAATTGCATGAAAAGTGTGTTGAAAAAGAAATTTATTTCCGACACAGACAAATTGTCATTAAAAAAATTGTATCTTAACGGATTCAAAACCGATATTTCCATTGATATCGATCGTTTTCACGGAAACGGGAATGAAAGCAAAATATTGTTTCTTGGGATAAAATCGATATTTCCATTAAAATCGAAAATTTTCACTTTCAGTTTTTTGAGATATTGATTACAACTTTCTAATTGCATGAAAAGTGTGTTGAAAAAGAAATATATTCCGGACACAAACAAATAGTCATTAAAAAAAAAAGTTTCTTAACGGATTCAAAACCGATATTTCCATTGAAATCGATCATTTTCACGAAAACGGGAACCCATGGAACTCATGGAAGCAAAATATTGTTTTTTGAGATATTGATTACAACTGTCTAATTAAATGAGTGAGTTAAAGAAGAGGCGTATTCCAAATATATTAAAATTGAGTTATATTAAAAAAAGTATATTTTATCAGTGAGTGTGTATCAACTATAGCTATAAATTATCAATTGTAACTTTTCTTGTAATACGATCTGTTTTCCCAAAATAAAAACGTTGTTATTTCAAATTTCCCAAAATTTTACTTTGATCCCTATTCAACACACACATTCAATTTTGATAACCGTTGAGAGCCATCTGCCTGTAAAATTTTCTATTATTTCTACATGTTCTAATATTTTCTTTTATATTTTTAAATTTCTACAGAAATTTATTAGGTATTTCATAACTTTTTTCAGGGGATCCTTTATAATAGCTGTAAATACTTGATTCGTAAGTTTTAACATGTCTGTGATTGTCCTCTATTTCGAAACCATGACTTGAATTATCTATTTATTTAATTTTATATTTATATTATATTTATGTACCCTACATGTACAGCCATGCTCACATAAATCTAGTACAAGAAATTAGGTTACAATAGCAATTTTATATAGAAATATCTAATTGTTTGTACTAGATTTATGCGAGCATGACTGTACCTGACTTGTGTAAACATTATTTGTACTGACACCAAATATATACTACTACTACTGCTTCTAATAATTAAATCCCAAAACTTATACAGGCGTTATTAAACAATAATTATATTTTGTCATGTAAGGTAATATTGGGCATTACAACTTAGCAGAACAGTAGACGTTTACTATGCCCTGCGATATAATTCAAGCAACGCTTAATGGGATAATAGAAGTAAGCTTCAATAGCTCAATATTATCGTCACATAGTATAATAATCGTAACTTAGCCATACACCGACGGTCTACGAGAATGGCCCACATTAAATTGTGCTGTCAGCAGATGCTCGGCCCAGATTTATTAGCAGTTATTACACATGACCAATACATCATGTGCCGTCACTGAAATTCATATGGCCACGACACAAAATCGAAATGCCACGACCTCACACTTACATAAAATACATTATCAAGATTTATGTTTCAACAAGAAGTTCTTGTTCCATACAACAAGTTATTGTCATTTTTTTTAAACTTAATTGTTATGATTGCAATTACATATTCAATTAGTATGGCAAATTTATGTGGTTATCGTAATAGTAAAACAGTATTGATAAATGTTTCCGTTTAAAAATTTCCTGTTTGGTTATGTATTCCTTGCAAGTTGGGATGATTAATAAAAATGCACTTAGGGAAGTTTTATAGTGAAAGAGCGAACTGTGATAAAGTTTGTTCTACATATACCCCTGGAGCGTCGTATTCCTATTAAATGCGAGATGTGATGTATTACAAGTTTTTGCCCGGGAAGTTTACGTTCGAAACTATTACTTGTTCTAAAATATAATAAATTATGTAAGACAGGTAGTTCCAGGAGCTGCAGCGGCTCATTTGAATGTCCGCGGCGGAGCGTTTGGATTGCGGGCGAGGACTTGGCTGGCTGACAGGAATCCTGAATAGTGCAATAATGGTATAATGAGTCTTGTCTAATGATATTATATGTGCTTCTTAGGTAGACGGGGATGCGAAACGCGGTCCCTAATTAGATCTTTCTATTTTCTCGATTTGGAACGTACATTAATTGTAATATTTGATCTCGTTTTACGGGGGAGTCTTTATGTGGGCTGCGAGCGTGCCGCATTCCTCCTCCACCCCCAACACCCCAGTGGAGGATGACGGCTCCGCAATTCCGGGCAGCTCCCGAGGGTGCGGGTGTGCGAGGGTGTGTGTATACTCCAGTATTTACCACTCCGTAACCGGATCATGCTTTATAGTTTAAAGTCAAACTGTATCACGATCACGTACGGCGTAGATGTATGCTCGTATTTTTCGCTTTCTGTTATCCCGAGTGCTCTGCTCCGTATCGGTTTGCATTTTACTGCTAAATTTTCCACAGTATATAAATTACGTGACCGTCTCCTCTGAACTCATCAGCACCGAATGTCTTCTAGTAAAGGGCGGAATGTTCTAGTTTATAGAATTTGTTATACGCCAGCAGGCATAACATACATTTCCCCTCCTGTGTGTATAAAAGGCACGAGAGACAATCCGCGCTAAATGTTCTGTTCAAATTGGCTAACGTGTTGTCATCTCGCTGCAACTACTTACTTATTATGATAGTGGAGCGTTTTTAGTCATAATACCGTTATTTGTTTTCATTATATTATTCTTCTGGGCCATTTGACAGCACCATCACGAAACGTACCGCATAGCTAATGAACATGCAAGCCAATTTAAGATAGCGACTTAAAGCTGTGTTTAGTAAATAAACAGTTTGCATTTTCTTATACATATCAAAATGAAAAGATAAATGAATTTACTCCCCAAAAAATTAATGAGAGATATTTTTTGCGCAAATCTGATATCAAATTCGGATTAAATTCAAAAAATCCTATCAGAAATTAACATTAACTCACTTGAAACATAGTATGGACATGAATGCAATAAAACATTTACAATAAAAAATGACGTGCGTCCATGCAAAGCCTCATTTTTTATTTGAATTTGAAACACTTGCAAAGTAAAGTGAATCGTATACACTGTGTATCAGCCAAATGGAATAAATTCGATAATAAATAAATGGGGCGTGTTCGAAAAAACGCTCAGACACGTCGATTGTTATTTTTAGTTGCGCATTTTTTTTAACAAAAACTTTTTATACAGGGTGTGTCATGTGACCCTGGCCAATACGAACTTTCTTATTTTAGATGTAATACCTGGTATATTATTCAATTTTTGGATTCTTCAGAAAATTCTAGACATATTTCATGTACAATGTCCTGTACCTATCTTCAACGGTTTCGGAAATATTAAGTGTTTTCAGATTTATTGCAAAAATTAACATTAAAAAAAGAAAATTATTTGATTGCAGAAATTCGTTACAACACACTCAAAAACTAATAAGTAATACTGTTTATTTCTTGATAATGTAAAAAAACAAAAAAAAAACAAAATTCAATGGAGGAGATGTTCAAAATGCTCGCCGTGAACGTCTTGGCAACATCCTAATCTTAAATAGAAATTTCTTCTAACGTTACTAAACATCTCAGGCGTGACCGATCTAATCGCAAGCATTATTCGTCTTCTTAAGTCAGCTAAGTCGAGGGGTTTAGTTTTGTATACAATACTTTTGACATATCCCCATAAGAAGAAGTCTAATGACGTCAGATCAGGGGATCGTGCTGGCCATTCCATCGATCCTCGCCTCCCTATCCACCGATTTGGAAATATTCGGTTGAGGTAGTTCCGGACATTGATTTGGTAATGGGGCGGTGCTCCATCTTGATTTCCGAAACAGTTGAAGATAGGTATAGGACATTGTACATGAAATATGTCTAGAATTTTTTGAAGAATCCAAAAATTGAATAATATACCAGGTGTTGCATTTAAAATAAGAAAGTTGGTATTGGCCACGGTCACATGACACACCCTGTATAAAAAGTTTTTATTGAAAAAAATGCGCAACTAAAAATAACAATCGACGTGTCCGAGCGTTTTTTCGAACACGCCCCCATTTATTTATTATTGAATTTATTCCATTTGGCTGATACACCCTGTATATTAGCAATGATATAATTCTGAATATTAAATAAAAAAATAGTATATGTGCAAATACGTGAAGACTGTGAGATGTAGTAGACTTTAGATGTTAAAATTAAGTAGGACGAGGTACGTACTGCATAAAAACCACGCGACGAAGTGATTCCGCAGTCATAAACGATCCGGAATCTTGTGAAACGCGGCAGTTGTTCGTTCCGAGGTGTAAAATTACGTCGGTTAACACGTTTTTCGGCAGTATTCCACGGGCTTGCCAAACGGCACCTCGCGTTATTTATACGTATAAAAAAGGGATGCAGCCTCCATCATGAGCGCCCACAGTAAGAGGCGAGGAACGCATTTACCGTCCTGAATTTTTCAATTTGGAGGATGAGAGTGCCTCAAGCCTTCCAAAATTTCGCTAAAAGCAAACACCAATAAATATTAATCCAATAATAAATAATTATCCAAAATAGTGAAATAGTTATTTAAGCATTAAGGCAGGTAAGTATTGTTCAAAACTTACCCCTCGAATTGCTTATAACTGTTTTTCCACTCCTGAAGTTGGTTTAATTGTTTGTGTTTGATTAATTTATTTTCGCAACTTCAACAAAATATCCGTGCAGATTTGGTTGCCAAGACTATTTATCAAACAAAGAGTGAGTGTCAGAAATTGCATTCGTTCAGTTGTAAAATGAATTCCAATGAAAATAAAAAAGAAATGGCAATTGAAGATGCTGCAGATACTGCCTGTTCCTTCCTACTGCCGGAGAAGTCTAAGGGGCGTTATCAAAATATGTATAAGTGTTTTAATGAATGGTGTCAGAGAAATAACGCCACAGAAAACTTTTTACTTACCTCCCTGAGGGAGGTAAGTGTTTAATTACATCCCGTTGTTCATAGTAACCAAACCTTTTCGGGCCTTACTTCCATCAAATCAATGTAACAACAGTGCACTTGCCATGTAGGGAGTAAAAAAATGATTAAAATTTGGGTGCAATACTCATATGTGCACAAAGAATTCATCCTGAAATTTTCAATTTGGAGGTGATCAGTGTGCCTTCCGCCTTCCGCATTGCAAAATTTCGTTGAAACTAAACCAATTAATATCATTTTTTATAATGATTGCAACAATATATATCCAAAAAAGTAAACAAAATTATTAACTTTATTATAGTGTCATCCATTTTGGATACCAGTTATTATTATATATTTTAATTGTCATCTTCTTTCTTTATTGGAGTATTTGTGTTTTTATTATTTTAATAATGTCTTCTTCACCTGACTAGTATCGGCTATCTTTCAGCCATCTTCAGAGGTGTTCACTTTTTGGCCCATTAATTCAGCTCTCTGAAGATAGCTGAAAAATAGTAAGACAGCCAAAACTAGTCAGGTGAAAATGACATAATAAAAATAATAAAAACAAAAAAAAAACCCACATCTTTATATCTTTAGTTTCTTTCTTGTTTAGTTTATAAACATATAAACTACCAGTAAGTAAGTACTAAAGGAGGAAGAAAACAATCGAAATTTTTGAACATTTTGGTGCAATACTCATGTGCACAAGGAATTTAATTATTATGGTGTACTTCGTCCACAACAAAGTTGTAATTTATGAGAGACCCACGAAAGCGCCGTCTCAACTTGGGAATTCAATCTTTGGAATCAATGCACTGATGAGACCCATAGGTTGAAACCGGTCTGCAGTTATTAATGTGCAAGTGTACAAATAAATAATTTCAATTTCATATCTAAATTATACGTTAGAAATTGCGATAGAGTTGTAATTAGGAAAATGTTTGTCTTTTAATTCCACCTGGAATGACATAAAAATATATAGGGGCTCCAATTCAAAATAAGAAAAATGCACAACGAAAGGAATAAAGAAAAAAGTTAAATGCTAGAAAAGTGCTTAAAAGTCTGAAAAGTTAGATACTAAATTTTGGACACTCTGTATAATGCATATCAATAAAACTTGGTTAACGCAACTGTTAGACCTTATTTAATGAGTACCTTGTAAGGTTTCATTAACAAGGCATATTTTTATCTCTTATTAATTTTCTTAACCAAAGGTGCAAAACTGATTTTTTTCAGTTTTTATTTTTCTGCCCTAAAATCACTAAACCGATTTTAATAAAATTTTATAGGGTAGGCATCCATAAAGGGTACGCAAATAAGCAACAAAAAATATACCATGCAATTTAAAAATATACATCTTCATGGCGTCATACTTTTTCGTGACACCCTGTATATTCAAAAATATTTTCCTGAAATACGCCCCACAATGCAAGTAAAGCCTGCAAAATATCAAAATTCTAACTCAATTAGTAACTGAGCTATAGAAGACGGGAGGTGAATTGCCGAACCCTGTATATTATTAAGGCGAAGTTCATACACATAAATATCTCCAGATATAGCTCATGGAGGAATTTAACTATAAATGATTAAACATGGTCTTATATGATTCCAAAATGTTCACGAAAACAATACTTTCCCCGTGTAAATATGGAGAAAGTAAACATACAGATCGTCTACTATACCTTTTCAAGTTCAAATTGAGACCAATCAAGTTCAAATTGAGACCAATCAATTTCAAATTGAGGCCAATCAAGTTCAATTAATACCAATCAATTTCAAATTGAAACTAAACAAAATAAAATTGACACTAAACAATCTCAAGTTAAGAGTAAACAAATAAAATATATTATGACAACTTGATATTGTTTAGTGTCAACTTGATTTTGTTTAGTCTCAATTTAAAATTGATTGGCCTCAATTTGAAATTGATTGGTATCAATTTGAACTTGAAAGGTATAGAGGTGTAGAACTTGAAAGGTATAGAACACAAGGTTTGCCATAAAGCGCCGTTTTTTTTTAAATAAATAGTGCTGTAGTGTTGTTAAAACACTAACACATGTAAATTCAAATTCAAATTCAAATTCAAAAAGGTACTGTATAGCGTATGTATTTTTGTTGGCAACGACAGCACAATAATAAAATTTGGGAAAACCTAAGATTTTTCAGTTTTACAGTAAATTCCGTCATAGTCAGAAAATTGATCAGAAGATCGAAATTATCAATTTTTAAATCTATTTTTCTCAACAACAGACGTAGAAAAATCAACAGACCCAGAAAATTGAACAGAAACTCGAAATTATAAAGATTTTAATCTATTTTTCTCACAACAGTACAATGTAGAAATTTTTATGAAAAATATACTTAAGGAGAAAGTAAACATACAGATCGTCCACTTGAACACAAAGTTTGCCATAAAGCGCAGTTTTTTTTTAAATAAATGGTGCTGTAATGTTGCCAAAACACTAACACAGGAAAATTCAAATTCAAATTCAAATGCAAAAAGGTACTGTATAGCGTATATATTTTTGTTGGCAACGACAGTACAATATTAAAATTAGGGAAAACCTAAGATTTTTTCAGTTTAACAATAAATTCCGTCATAGTCAGAAAATTGATCTGAAGATCCAAATTATCAATTTTTATATCTATTTTTCTCAACAACAGGCGTAGAAAAATCAACAGACCCAGAAAATTGAACAGAAACTCGAAATTATAAAAAAAATTATCTATTTTTCTCAACAACAGTACAACGTAGAAATGTTCATGAAAAACATACTTAGGAGAAAGTAAACATACAGATCGTCCACTAGAACACAAAGTTTGCTATAAAGCGCAGTTTTTTTTTTAAATAAATAGTGCTGTAGTGTTTCCAAAATACTAACACAGGAAAATTCAAATTCAAATTCTAATTCTAATTCAAAATGGAACTGTATGGCGTATGTATTTTTGTTGGCAACGACAGTACAATATTAAAATTTGGGAAAACCTAAGATTTTTTCAGTTATACAATAAATTCCGTCATAGTCAGAAAATTGATCTGAAGATAAAAATTATCAATTTTAAAATGTATTTTTCTCAACAACAGGCGTAGTAAAATAAACAGACCCATAAAATTGAAGAGAAACTCGAAATTATAAAATTATTAGTCTATTTTTCTCAACAGCAGTACAACGTAGAATATTTCATGAAAAACATACTTAAGGAGAAAGTATACATACAGATCGTCCACTAGAACACAAAGTTTGCCATAAAGCGCAGTTTTTTTTTAAATAAATAGTGCTGTAGTGTTGCCAAAACACTAACACTGGAAAATTCAAATTCAAATTCAAATTCATAAAGGTACTGTATAGCGTATGTATTTTTGTTGGCAACGACAGTACAATACCTATTAAAATTTGGGAAAACCTAAGATTTTTCAGTTTTACAATAAATTACATCATAGTCAGAAAATTGATCTGAAGATCAAAATTATCAATTTTTAAATCTATTTTTCTCAACAACAGGCGTAGAAGAATCAACAGACCCAGAAAATTTAACATAAACTCGAAATTATAACATTTTTAATCTATTTTTCTCAACAACAGTACGACGTACAAATTTTCATGAAAAACATACTTAAGGACCGTTTCCAAGGGTCCCTGCCACATAAGAATCTCAACCCCCACATAAAAAAGCCCTTTTTGGAACTTTTTACGAGCAATTTTTCAGATTTAAAAAAAATATCATGACGCCGTTTTCAGGGTTCAAAATACCTTGTTTTCTCAGCCCCCGGCTGTTCCCCCCTCTCTCCTGCAACCCCCGTGACGCCCGATCTAAAATGGCGGTTTTGCACTTTTTTGGCCATATTTCGGGAAAAAGTGCTCAACTGACCGGTCTATAATAGACAGCCTCAGTTTTGATCGAATCAAGTCTGGGTTTTTTCACATGATAGCCAAATAAGTTCCGCAGGTCCGCTCCGTACATTTTTTTTTGCCCTGGGAGGAGAAAAAAATCAAAAACGACCTTTCTAATTTGCGTCCGAAAATTGCGCAAAAAACATGTTTTTTCCCCCATAACTTGCCAGGCCAGAACAATTAAAAAGATAAATAAGGTAAAAGGTGGTGAAATAGGTGCCTTGATACAAAATGACTATCCCACTTCCGCTTTGAGAAAAATAATGTCCGGTTAAAAACAACAAGGAAAAAAATACAACAAAACGGAGCATAGAGCATTTCTCAATAAACTTGATCAATAATTCATTTCAGTTAGAAGCCTTGATACAAAATGACTATCCCACTTCCGCTTTGTGAAAAATAATGTCCGGTTAAAAACAACAAGGAAAAAAAAACAACAAAACGGAGCATAGAGCATTTCTCAATAAACTTGATCAATAATTCATTTCAGTTAGAAGATAGGCTATCCTATCCTATACGAAAATAGTAATCCCATTTCCGCCTTTAGAAAAATAATGTCCGGTAAAAACCCACAAGTAAAAAAAACATACAACGAAATAGAGCATAGAGCCTTTCTCAATAATCTCGATCTGTCAATAATGCGGTTAGAAGATAGGAAGTGGAATGAGTACCACGTGTGAAATAAAGACGGGCTTAACTTACCTAGAGGTCTGAAACGGCCGATAATTATGAATTTGAAATCGTGAATAATCCGGTCGCTTGACTGAGTGATATGGGCCCATAACACCATAAGGTCACTCATTTCACAAATCACGCTTAACGACAGTCGCAATCCAATTCCGGAATATTAAATTATCATAATTTGTTTTTTTTAAATTTAAATAATTAATATAAAAACCGGTATCTCGCCAGCTTCATCACAGAAATATTATCCGGCCAAACGTGCGATCTCTCAACAATTCAAATCGATTCTAGCTTGGGAACCGCGAAGCCCAATATCAATGAAGAGGGAAAATTGAATTAATGACGCGCTCGAGCCTTCGTAGGCAACCTCGTAAACAGCGCCGTGCATAAAAAATATAACGTTACAAACATTAGCAATTTTAAAATATGTACCACTTGTCACTCCCGCGAATTTTATTTTATTTACAAATATTTTCTAAATTTGTAGGATTCTCTTAACTTGTTATTTATAACGCGTAGGAATAATAATCAGTAGGAATAATTTTCATGAAATTACAATTTTTTTTTTCAGATATACAAAATATTACATCAGTAATACCAACAACAGAAAATTGTATTGAAAAAGGAAATTTTCAATTTTTTAATTGAAGAATTTAGTAGAATTTATTATAATGAAATCAACTTCTGGTTTTCAATAACTTTAACTCTCTAATAACTAAAATTTTATTGGAATTGTGTACGTATAAAATGCTATTAAAGTTTCGTACTTCAAACTTTATAGATCATCGTGTATTACCAATTTAGTGAAATTATTCTTGTACAGCAATAATAAGCTTCAATTAAATTTTATATTGTTTGAACGATCTTTGTAGTGAAAATAATTGACTAAATGACGGTAGCACATTTTCTAGGGCAACAATAATTTTTGATTTTTTATCAAGGATGATCATTATGTTAGTAAACTTACATAACATACTTAATTTTTGAGACAAATATTCCTTTGAAAAATGACGACTCTTTATCAAAATTAAAATTCAAAAAGTATTGTTACAATTAAATACTTTCCAGTTTTTCTTGAAATGACCTTGAAAGTAAACTTTAAGGTAAACTTCAAGGTCGTCATCGGTCAAAAGGGGGCCATTTTAGGCATACAACTTTTGTTAGAGTCAATTTTCGCTATCGAATATAGCTTCGGACTTATTTGTAAGTAAAATATTTTTGAATGAAAGTCCTTCTGAAATAAGAAAAACAAAACACCTTTCACACCTTCACTAGAGTACTTTCAGTAATGTTTCTACTGAAGATGATCGCCTAGCGATTGAAATGTACATTTAGATTGAATAAATGTGTTTCGTGAAAAAGGTGTTTTGTATTTCTTATTTCTACGAACCTCTCACGAGCTCCATGATACTACTTAAAAGTACTTCAGTCAACTTGTCTTTCATTTTTTTTTCGAAAATGTTATGTTTTTGTATTGAAATTTGTATGCAGCCAAACCAATAAGATGACAGTCTCTCAAAATTAAAATTAAAAAAGAGTCTTGAAAGTCCTTCAGTCAACTTGTATTTAATTTTTTTTTCGAATATATTTTTGTATTGAAATGTATATGCAGCCAAACCTATATGATGACAGTCTCTCAAAATAAAAATCAAAACTGTCTTGAAAGTCCTTCAGTCAACTTGTCTTCAATTTGTTTTCGAATATGTTTTTGTATTGAACTTTGTATGCAGCCAAACCAATATGATGACCGTCTTTCAAAATCAAAATTAAAAGAGTACGGATACCATCTAAAATTGCCTTATTGCCGAGTTGCCTTAAAGCCACATTGAAAGTTCAAAGTGTCATAAGACCTTTTAGTGATACATCTTTTGTTAGTCAATTTTTGCTAACGAATATACCTTCTGAGTGATTTGCGTGGGCTTGATTAAGATGGCCTACCTTGTATAAGAAATGAAGAACATCAGCTTATGAAATTAGATTTAAGCACCAATATACCAATGATAAATCTCCATCTCAGCATGAACTTTCATTCTCACATCATTCATCATTCTAACTTTACATTCTTTGTACGATTTTCTCGAAATTTGTGATAGTCAAATCGTTGATTTTGGTTTTTCTTGCTTTAATTTGACTGAAGTATTTTCCAACATATAAAAGTAGGTTTGTGATTGTTTGCTTCTAGTGCTATAAATAATAATCAAGTTTTACAAGACCGACAAAAAAAAAGGATATATGGATTTTGGATTTTTATCAAAGTTACGAGGGCTCGAATTTTCTGATACATATTTATTGAATTTTATAATTCAGATATGATTGAGGTCATGAATAGTAATGTCTAGTAATGTTCAGGGGAGTTTTTTAAAGTTACAAAAACAAGTCTTACGCAATATCTCAAAAATGGTTGAAAATGTTTGCATTAAAATTTAGGTGAGGTAGTGGGGAGATAGGCGGACATATTTAAATACATTTTTGGCCTCTTAATTATTCTTGTTTTGGCATTTTAACGTCTTCATTCAACCTTCTGAGGCTTGATGCTTCTGGGAAGGACGAATTTTTTTGACATCTGATACACGCTTAATTTTATTCATGTAATTTTTACTTTGCAGTAGAACGTGCCCTGGAAAAATATTGTGTAAGCTCATGCCCTACATCCCCCCCACTCACCTGCTCCCCAGTTGCTTACCCAACGCGCACCAACAGTGTTTCACGTTTGCTTTTCTTTTGCATGTTAAACATGAAGCACTGATCACGCATTCCGCCGCTGCTCGCTCCCCGTGTTTTCTTAGATATACATTTTTTTTTCACAACACAAACACGGAATAAATTTCCTAGGGCTGAGATATGTACACACACACAGAAACAGGAACAAAGAGCCTGGATTACGTGGACGCCCGAGGCCAATCATCCCCGAAGAATTGTGTTCCGTTCGGGGAGAGCGACTGCAAACGGAATGAATTTTAAGTCTGCTAAATGCGCCCTAGGTATTGTTATTAGGCTCACGATTGCGTTATTTAGAAATGAATTGTTTCTGGAAGACGTTCTTAAACAAATGCAAGCGCGTTATGAATATTAAGAGTTTAAATATTACAGAACAATGCGTCGTTGCCTAGGGGAATACCGGCGTTGAAAAACTGCTTATATAATTTATGATGAGGAGCACTTTGGGGAATAAGGTCAAGATTTTACATTACCTACTTTGTTTCGAAACTAAAGTACTTCAAAAGTAAATATAAATTTAAGGTTGAAAGTTAATAAAGGTCGACAATAACTCCGGCACAGTTTTACAAGCGCTTATAACACACTGACCTCCTTGAGTTGGCTTGTATTATAAATAACGGACATTAAATACTTTCTGCTCCGCAAAATTCACTTCCTGGTTGCTACATAAGCTCGAACTGATTTTAATATCGAATACTTACAAATTGAAACTTGGAACTCCCGAAACTACCCAAGTACTAGCAACGTATGCACAACTTCTAAGAACTTGCGCGTTTTAATATTTGCTATAAATTAAGTTTGTTTAAGTTGCTGGTGCTTCATGCGGTGCATAGTTAAAAATTTAATACTTCACTCAGAGTCAGTTCTTGTTAAAATCGCGCGCGTGAGACAAAGCGGCTCCGGCTTTAATATCGTCCCTTTTAGCTGAACGGGTTGTCTTTTAATATAATAAAGTCGCTGCAGTGTGCCTGCTCACATACCTATGATATACACATAGAAATGTGCGCTTAAATGCACACAACGCTGATATTGTGTCTTTATTGTGCATGCATACGTGGAGACGCAGACGGTCCGCGGAGCTCCAAGAAAATGCTGGCGGCTTTAGTTCCGAAACATAAAGGATTCAAGCAGATATTGTCGAATACGTTAATAGATAAGTGGAAGAGCGTCGTTACAGAAAATTATGAAGGTAATAAACAGGAATACAATTTCAAAGGAGTTTATCGAAGTTTCCAAGTCTTCAAAAAGTGCCCAGATTTTTCATACAACCAACAGGGAAAATATCTTAGAATAATCTCCATCGTGCAAGCGGGGTAAAAAGTTTGTTTTATTATAAAAGCAGTCTTTGTTAAATAACCCCCGACTAACTATCAAACATTAAGTGTTGATTTAAAGTTGTTTTCCTAGAAAGTTGCTGCTAAAATCAACCTAGTTTTTAAACATTTAATGATTTATGCAACTGAAAATTTGAATTTCACAGATATCGATAGTGATGTTGACAATTTGTCGGAATTGGATTATTTTAGTTGAAAATACATATAGTTTTTAAACATTTATTGATTTATGCAACTGAAATTTAGAATTTCACAGATATCGACAATTGGTGTTGACAATTTGTCGGAATTGGATTATTTAAGTCAAAAATACATATATTATATACATGTAATATACATGTATATTAGGTGTAGATACTTCCAATAGAATACTTGACAGATTTTAACAGTTATAATGAAAATTTTACAGATTCGAACTGATGATATTCGAACATTTAACAGATTTTACCAGTATCGCAGATATAAAGAGTTGAATATACATTTTTTATTAAATCAAACATTATCAATAGAAAAATAAAATTTTCCATTTTGGCTCAAAAAGTTAGCCGATTTCGACAGTTGAAGTTGAACAGTTTTCAGATTTTTATAACTGGTGCTAAAAACTTTATTGATTTCGACTTTTGCTGGTGAAAATTTGTCAGACTTAGAAAGTGCATAAACACATTTGAGCATTTGAAGTTATAAATTGACAAATTTTTGTATGTGCAATTGAAAATCGATAAGTGTAAGAATTTAAAAGATTTTTTCCATTTTCATACTTGAAGTTGAAAATTTTAAACATTTTCCTTGGTATTTGAGAGATTTTAACAGTATCTATTGAACATTTGAGAGATTTATATAGTTTCATTAGATCTATTGAACATTTGATAGAGTTAGATAGTTTCATTAGATAATATGAGAGATTTTGATTCTTGCAGTTGTAAGTGAGACGAATTTGGGCAGTTACAAGTGAAAATTTGAATATATTTTCGCAAGTTTGAAAAGTTGCATATCATATATTTCATTATTATTTATTTATAAGGCAGTATCAATTGAAAATTTAACAAATTTTGGAGTTTAGTTGGAAAAATTGGACTATTTCCCCACTTGGAGCTGAAAATTTCACAGATTTTCATAACTGAATCTAAAAACATAATTGATTCAGGCCGTTACAAATGAAGATTCGCAAATTTTGATAGTTAATATGACGGATTTGGACAGTTCCAAGTGAATATTTGAAAGATTTTCCCATTTTCGCCAATTTGAAGACTTGTATATATTCTTATTTTGCTACATCAATAGAATCAATCCGTTTTCATGCTTGAAGTTAAAAATTTTAAACATATTTCAACTAAATCTTGGAATTTGATAGATATGGACACTTGCTTTTGAAAAATTGATGCGTTTAGATATTTTTAGTAGAAAATCTGAAAGATTTTGATAGATACTGTTGTTATTTTAACGGACTTGGACAGTTCCAAGTAAAAATTTGACAGATATTTTCATTTTCGCAGATTTGAAGAGTTGCATATATTTATTTTTTACTAAATCAAGTATGAAGTCGAAAATTTAACGAATTATTGTATTTTGTTAGAAAAATTGGCCGATTTCGACAGTTCGAACAGAAAATTTTAAAGATTTTTACAACTGGTGCTAAAATCTTCATAGAATCCGACAGTTGCTGATGAATACTTGTCAGATATGGACAAATGCATTTGAAAATTGACAAATTTGGCAGTTACAATTGAAATTGACAAATTTGGGCAGAAAATCTGAAAGATTTTGATTGTTACTGTTGTTATTTTGATGAATTTGGACAGTTCCAAGTAAAAATTTGATTGATTGATTTGAATATGGCAGATTTGGACAGTTCCAAGTGAAAATTTGATTAGATTTTTCCATTTTCGGCAATCTAAAGACTTGTTATATATTTTTTAACCAAAGCAGGCATAAATAATAGAAAATTTAATAAATTTAGGAGTTCAGTTGGAAAAATTTGATTATATTGAAAAATTTAACGAATTTTTGTATTTTGTTAGAGCAATTGGCCGATTTCGACAGTTCGAACTGAAAATTTTATAGATTTTTACGACTGGTGCTAAAATCTTCATAGATTCCGACAGTTGTTAATGAAAATGTGCCAGGTACGGAGGTAGTTGCAATTGAAAATTGACAAATTTGAACAGAAAATCTGAAAGATTTTGATTGTTTCTGTTGTAATTTTGATGGTTTTGCACAGTTCCAAGTAAAAAATCGATAGATTTTCCCATTTTTGTATATTTGAAAAGTTGAATATATATATTTTTTTTGTTAAATTAAGTATGAAATAGAAAAATTAACGAATTTTCGAGTTTTGTTAGAAAAATTGGCCGATTTCGACACCTTGAACTAAAAATTTTACAGATTTTTACAACTTGAACTAAAATCTTCATAAATCCGATAGTTGCTGATGAAAATTTGTCAGATATGGACAGATGCATTTGAAAATTGACAAATTTGGACAATTTACATTTGAAAATTTAACAGATTTTTCATTTACATAGTTGGATTAAACAATCATCTTTATCGTAATATGTCAATGTATAGTATTTTTGGAGTTGAAAATTTTTCAACTAAATCTTGGTATGTTGCAGATATCAACAGTTGCTATTGAAAATTTGATGGATGTAGATAGTTTCAGCAGAAACTCTTACGATTTGGATTCTTTCTGTTGTAAATATGACGGATTTGGACAGTTCCAAGTGAAAATTTGATTAAATTGTTCCATTTTCGCCAATTTGAAGACTTGTTATATATTTTTTAACTAAAGCAGGCATTAATAATAGATAATTTAACAAATTTTAGAGTTTAGTTGAAAAAAATGGATTATTTCGACACTTGGAACTGAAAATTTTACAGATTTTCACAACTGAATCTAAAAGCATCATAGATTCTGACCATTTATGATGAAAATTTGTCAGATTTGAACAGTTACAATTGAAGATTCACAAATTTTGATAGTAAATATGACGGATTTGGACAGTTATAAGTGAATATTTAAAAGATTTTCTCATTTTCGCCAATTTGAAGACTTGTATATATTCTTATGTTGCTAAATCAATAAATTTAATCCATTTTCATACTTGGAGTTGAAAATTTTAAACAAATTTTAACTAAATCGTGGAATTTGACAGATATGAACACTTGCTTGTGAAACATTGATGCGTTTAGATATTTTCAGTAGAAAATCCGAAAGATTTTGATAGTTACTGTTATTATTTTAACGGACTAGGACAGTTCCAAGTAAAATTTTGACAGATTTTCCCATTTTCAATTATTTATTTTACAAATTTTTACAACTGGTGCTAAAATCTTCATAGAATCCGACAGTTAATAATGAAAAATTGCCAGGTATGGACAAATGCATTTGAAAATTGACAAATTTGGCAGTTGCATTTGAAAATTGACAAATTTGGACAGAAAATCTGAAACATTTTGATTGTTACTGGTATTATTTTGATGGATTTGCACAGTTCCAAGTAAAAATTTGATAGGTTTTCCCATTTTTGCATATTTGAAGAGTTGAAAATATTGTTTTCACTAAATTAAGTATGAAATAGAAAATTTAACGAATTTTTGAGTTTTGTTAGAAACATTGGCCGATTTCGACACATCAAACTTTTACAGATTTTACAGATTTTTACAAATTGTACTAAAATCTTCATAGATCCGACAGTTGCTGATTGAAAATTTGTCAAATTTGGACAGATGCATTTGAAAATTGACAAATTTGGACAGTTTACATTTGAAAATTTAACAGATTTTTTATTTACATAGTTGGAGTAAGCAATAATCTTTATCTTGATATGTCAAAGTATAGTATTCTTTGGAGTTGAAAATTTTTCAACTAAATCATGGTATTTTGCAGATATCAACAGTTGCTATTGAAAATTTGATGGATGTAGATAGTTTCAGCGGAAACTTTTAACGATATGGATTCTTTCTCTTGTAAATATGATGGATTTGGACAGTTCCAAGTGAATATTTGAAAATATTTTCATAGATTTGAAAAGTTGCATATCATATTTTTTATTATTATTTATTTATTAGGCAGTACCAATAGAAAATTTAACAAATTTTGGAGTTTAATTTAAAAAATTGGACTATTTCGACAGTTGGAGCTGAAAATTTTACAGATTTTCACAACTGAATCTAATAACATAATAGATTTTGACTATTTATGATGAAAATTTGTCAGATTTGGACAGATGCATTTAAAATTTGATAAACTAGAGCAGATACAATAGAAGATTAATAAATTTTGATAGTAAATATGACGGATTTGGACAGTTCCAACTGAATATTTGAATATATTTTCGCAAGTTTGGAAAGTTGCATATCATATTTTTTATTATTCATTATTTATTAGGTAGTATCAATAGAAAATTTAACAAATTTTGGAGTTTAGCTGGAAAAATTGGGCTATTTCTACACTTGGAGCTGAAAATTTTACTGATTTTCACAACTGAATCTAAAAACATAATAGATTCTGACCATTTATGATGAAAATTTATCTGATTTGGACCGATGCATTTAAGAGTTGACAAATTTGGGCAGTTACAATTGAAGATTCATAGATTTTGATAGTAAATATGACGGATTTGGACAGTTCCAAGTGAATATTTGAAAGATTTTCCCATTTTCGTCAATCTGAAGACTTATATAGTATATATAAGTAATATATAGTATATATATAGTATGCATATATTTTTATTTTGCTAAATCAGGTACTATTAATAGAAAATTAAACAAATTTTAGAGTTTAGTTCGAAAAATGGATCTACTATCATTTTCAAGAGCAAATGAATACTAAAGTATTCAGTATTCATTTGCATAACTGTGGATACATGAAAATACTAGGTTACATTGAAGTGTTAATCACTTGGTGAAACATATTGATTAAGGAGATTTAAAAAAACACTAGGTATAAGTTTCACAATTTTTTTTAATAGAAATAACTATACAAATGTTTCGGTAGTTAAGCCATTTTCAAGAGTTATTTCTATTTAAAAAAAAGTGAAACTTATACCTACTCTTTTTTTAAATCACCTTTATCAATATGTTTCACCAAGTGATTACCACACACATGTTCAATTTAACCTTGTTTTTCATGTATCCACAGTTATTCAAGAATCGTACATTAATATGCCATCTTCTTTTGCAATTGGTTTTACGAAGAGCTGAAAATAGGTCGCCATATAATTTCGCGAGAAAATATTTATTTACTCTCTCGCCTAAATATTTTCACGAAAAACAGCGGAGGTGCTTGCAGCACGTGAGTACCGGTGAAAAGCTCTGTGCGTACGCTTAAAATTCCGCAGCTGCCTGTAGATTGAATGAAAACAAGGTGGAACGCAGTGTTTGTTTTTCCACTCTGTTTTCGATATGATCGCGAAGTCCGCAGAAACATAATAATGGCGAAATGTGTCGTGCAAACTTGTGGCGTGTGCGCCATAGTGCCAGGGCATTCGGCATTTGCATATCTTTCAGTAATTACTCTCGATTAATATGTAATTAAGTTGTTCCGCAATTGTCCCGTGCCGATGTGAATTATGCAACTGCAGCGGAATCTGAGTTATCGATTTTTAAATTGGCACTTTGTGTCAGCTTTGTAGGCGTTTTGTAAGTAAATCTATTCTGGAGCTAAATAACACATCAGGCAAGAATCCGAGCTTTGCTAGGGGTGGGAGGTTTTTTGCTTGATGTGTTGAATTTTATGTTGAGTTGAGAATTTTTTGTCATGTGTCTCATTAACGCTAATAGTACTATAAAACATAACATTCGTTAGACTCTGGTGTAGCTTTAATATATTATGGAATGAGCATCTAATGATAGTTATTAAGACATGAGTATGTGAATTAAGAGGGAACGCACTACTCATTTCTTAAGGAGATTTTAACGAGTTTTCATCCGACATTGGGCGGCAATGCGATTCGATTTAATAAAATAAAAATATCCATGACCAACCTAAAGTATCTGAGAGTTTACCTATTGAAGCTGATTTGAAAAAAAAAAATTAGCTTAAAAAAAATGTTGAAAATTGTGGATTACTTGCTTAAAAAAATTCAGAACACAGTTAATTCGATAACCTATAAGTGTTCTACAACAATATACACATTGAACGTCATTTAAAATCGGCATAGCTATAAATTATTTACAACAAATACGAAAATGCCCTATTTTGATATATCACGCATACTGGAGCAATTAATAAAACTGTTCGGCACATAAATATTTAACTGCCCACTATAAAAATTCTGACGGCCACCTCGAATATTCTCCGGGGGAGAGCATCAAATCTTCGCAGAGCGACAGCATCCCGGATTTCTGGCACTTCGGACAGCCTTCGACGTTTCATTTCTAAAGAACTACTTCAATTATGGAAAGTGTCGCGCTGCGACGCGTTCCATTTAGGTCCATCTCCATATCGTGTTACTTTCCTCCGCCTTTGATTGACACACATAGGGTGGGATTTCCCCGGAGACTGCGGCTCCCGTGGAAATGATCACGTCCTTATCGCCAGCACCTGAAGAATGGACACGTGGACCCACCGTGAAAATCGTCACACGTTACTATAAACGTGGATATTTGCAGATCAATCATGATAATGTATGTAGCGATTTTGTAAAATTCATGATTTTATATTATCATATTAATACAGTACACTCAATAATGTTACTTTATAAGCCTCATATTTTATTTTGCTTAATATAATCTAGAAACTTTATATAATTTTCTGTAAATCAAATTTTCAAAAAGTAAATATTTGAAGACCATGTGGAAAGCAGTTGCAGCTATCTCTGAGCAGCGAAACGATCATATGTTCCAGTAGGAAATGAACGCAAAAAGTGATTTGGTGCTATTGCGATTGTAGCAACAACATTTCTTGTGTATAATAATTTTCTTTTTTTAATTCTGCCAACATTTCTCGTTAGAACTTTGATCCGAGCGATACACGTCAACTCACGTTTGAAGCTGAGAAATCGTGCACAGAAACGCGATAACTTTTTACATTTTAATGGCGATTACAAATTGCTGGGCAGGGTGCAATTTGCCCCCCACACGAGATCGCCGCGGAATTAGTGAGAAACGTACTTAATGCGGCCTGATAAAAGATATCGGAGGCGGCTGGGCACGCAACGCCATCAAAAAATCAACGTTTATCACACCGTAAATTTCTCCCGTCCTGCATACACAATTACACTAAAAGCCATTGTGTGTAAGATTCCGTGATTACTCCCGTTATTATTATACGTCGCCGTTTTTCATGCGGATATACAAGAGGCCGTTGTGGCGTATTTGCTATTACCTTTATTATTCATCATTAATTATACTCTAATTAATTAAAAATTAAAAATACCAATTAGAAGTATAAATTTAATCTCTCTTATTTCTATCTTAAACATAGCAATTAGAAGAATAAATTTAATCTCTCTGAATTCTCTATTATCTCTATCTTCATATTATCTCTATTATCTCTATCTATTTAAATAAAAATCAAAATTACCAATTAGAAAAATAAATTACATTCTTACTTCATAATACAATTAAGTGAAACATTATTTGACAGCACTTTTCGTCAGGAACATACAGAGTGTTTTATAACAGATGTGCAAAAATCAAAAAGGCACAGGATCACATTCTAAGTGGAAATGAGAGAATAACCTTTTTACAAATTTCCTGTCAACGTGTCAACGTCAACTTTTGTCAGCGTGGTGTTTTGTCAACTTCTTTCAAATTATGTCGTAATGAGAGAATAAACTTTTTACAAATTTCCTGTCAACGTGTCAACGTCAACTTTTGTCAACGTGGTATTTTGTCAACTTCTTTCAAATTATGTCGAAATGAGAGAATAAGCTTTGTACAAATTTTCTCTCGTTTCAGAGTTAACCGAGTTGAAAAAATAGATTAACATCGTCCCTGGAATGAAAATGGCGAACAAAAACAAAATCATGGCAAATAATATAAAACAATATAAGAATTGTTCAATGTTGTAGCCTTGGAAATTCAAGTTTGAAAACTTGTTTTCACAAGTTTCTTTTGTTTTTGATAAAATGCTGTGTAATTGACTTGAATTTAGTTATATTATTAAGTAAGATCAAATAATTATTTTTGAAACTTTGTCAGAGTAATTATCGACTTAATATTTGCACAAAATTCTACATGATTATTCAACAAGTATACAGTCATACAGTCTACAAACATGATTATTTTAGTGATTTTAGACAAAAAAATGTACTGATTCAAATTATCTTACAAATATGGCATTCTTGTAAAGTAAATCTGAAAAATATGCACAATAATAATTGCATATTAATGACCCTATAAAATCAAATGAACAAGCTTTGAAGCTACAGGTTTCATTTAACTTAAATGCTTAGAGATAGTTTAATATAATTGTACAAACTATTAATCTAATTATGGTGATAAAATAAAATAAACTAATTTAAAAAAACTCAAATAAAAAGAAGTTACATTGTATTAAAATTTAAGTGATATTTCTTTAAAAAAATGCCAGGACGATAATAACAAATTGCCAAATTAGTGCCAATAATTATACTACTACACACGATAAATATAACAATTTAAGAAGAAAATAAGATTGTTAATTAATACCAATAAAAACCAGGATTTTTTGATTTATTTCAATCATGATTTCACCATGATTTATTAGATTTTTTTATATTTATGATTAATTTTTGCCAGGGTAGATCTGATTTATATCAACTGATCACGATTTTAATCATATGAGTTTTTTTCAAATAAATTCTGGGATTTGAACAAGAAATGATGATTAAAACAAATGCCTGTGTATCGGTACCATATGATGGACCAAAATAATGGAAGAAAAGAAAAATATTTTAGTTTTTTTATAGTTTCATCCATTTTAGATACCAGTTATTATTATAATTTATTGTTTTTGTTTCCTTCTATATTGGATTACTTACTGGTAGTATTTAAATATATATATATATATATATATATATATATATATATATATATATATAAACAAGCTTTATTAGGCTATCGACCCCATGGGGTCTTTCCGCCTCTTCCGAATTTAAATATAAAGATGTTTTGTTGTTTTTATTATTTTTATTATTTCTTGTTCACCTTACTAGACAAGTTTCGGCTATTGTGAGCTATCGTTAGAGGTGTTATTATTAATATATTTTTTTAAGTACAATATATTGTATGTCCCCGGATTGAGTTTACAACAGGGTTTTTTTTTAATTTTTACTTTTAAGTAAAAATGTTAAAGGAATTAAAATTTGTGCTTGATTTGAAACTACCATTTCAGTTATTAAATCATTAATTTATTTATACAGGGCGTTGGCTAAATAATAAACATTAAATCTAAGTTTTACATTTTATGTCAAATAATTATGAAAAATAACATCATTTAAACAATCCCCAACCATTTCTTCACACAGTTCAAGCCTGATATGAAACTCCTGAAAACTGTTTTAGATTTCTTCAATAGTTATTGATGCAAATGCCTCAAGTAGGCCACTTTTTAAATTTTCAGTATCATTTTCTGCATGTGGGGGGATTGTTTGAATGATTTTATTTTTCTTCAATGCTGTTAAATGTAAGTTTAAATTTATTTGTAAAATAGTAAATAAATAAGTATCAAAACAAGATTTAAAAATTTTGATTTTGCCAACACCCTGTATAAATAATTCATTGTTTTAATTACTGAAATGATAGTTTCAGACCAAGCAGCAATTTTAATTCCTATAACATTTTTATTTAAAATTTAAAATTAAAAAAAAAATCCTCTTGTACACTCAATCCGGGGATATACTGTATATGATATTAGCTAAACTTTTCATAAATGTTGTGACATAATTATTTAAAGTTTTTAATTTATTCATAAAAAAAGTCGATGGCAACTTATAAAAATATGATATTCAAATGTATCAATTATATAAATCCTTATCTGATTATTCAAAACCTTCAACAATGTAATACAAAATCAGTGAAGATACACAACATCTCATAATGATTTTAAAAAGTTTTTGAAGAATACAAATTACCAACATATACTTACAATCATCAAGAGAGTTAAAAGTCCAGAATATTGACATTATATCAACCAATTTTAAAAATTATGAATTTTGGCAGAACTAGTATATTTTGCAACAAGAAATGAAAACACCAAAAATAGCATTTCCTACTCGAGATGAAATACGTTTTCTTCGTTCGTGGACTTGCCCCACTCGTTTCTGGTGCGTTTCGTGATCAATTATCCACTTACGAAAAAAAAGTAGTAAATGCCATTGTTTCTACCTACTATATTGCAGTTCATAAAATATTACGTATTAGAGAGATTCAAGATCAAAACTTTCAAGGTCAATTTAATTCAAAATGAACTATTACTGTTACAATGCAAACAACTGAAATTTATGTTTGTAAAGTAAAGTAAAGTTTGTAAAGAAACGAATGCATGCGTCCATATAATTTTACATGTTTATTTTCATCTCTAGATGTGAAAATATTTTCACATCTAGAGTAAAAACGTATCACTTCATATATAGTAAACCTAGGAAAAATTGCTTCCGTCATATACAGGGTGAGTTTTGTTCGGATGTTTAGTATGGGAATCTCGGATCTCTAGCGGATATAGATGGACGATTAAATGGGGAAAGAATTGCAGTTTTACGAGCTCAATTTCATGAGCTTTTTGTTTTTTGAAATTTTTGCATGGCTAACTATATATCTGGAAAAATATATTTTTTGTTATTTTGTTCGGTGCCTATGGATCTGTTATAATTAACTTGATCTGTTATTATTAACTCAAAAATTATAGCTTACATAAAATAATCGGTTAGACTGTATTATTAAGCACATAATTACCTATAACTTTTTCCTTTACACATTTTTTCTAAAGTCAATAAATACAGACCGAACAAAATAACAAAAAATATATTTTTTCGAGATATCTAGTTAGCCATGCAATTTTTTCACAAAAGAAAAAGCACATGAAATTGAGCTTGTAAAACTGAATTCCTTTCCCAATTAATCGTCCCTCTGTCTCCACTAGTTTCCGAGATCCCCATACTAAACATCCGAAAACACTCACCCTGAATATGAATTGAAAAATGAAATTTCTTCTTCTTCATATACCTTAGAAAGTTAGTGACACTTTCACTACGGAAATATCTACGAAACCTCTACGAAAACGGTTTTACATACTCCTTAAATTTTCATATACAGCACGAAATAGAACTTCAAACGAAATGGTAAAAAATAATTATAAATTGCAAACAAATAAAAAAAATTAAACTCAAAACTCAAAAATGTTTTAGATTTAGCAATACATATTGTAAAACATGTTTAGAATTTTATTTATTGGAATGGAAACATGCATTCATTTAATTTTACATGTTTATTTTCAGCTCTAGGTATGCAAATATTTTCACATCTATGTCGCTTAAATTGAAATAATTTTGTAATAATGTATGTACAAAGGTAGCCTGAAATCTGTCTGAAAAAAATTACATTTTCTGCCAAGTTTCATAATTTTTAACATTGGTTGATATAATTTTAATATTCTGGAGGTTTTATTTGTTGATAAAATCAAGCCTGGTGCGTTTTCTCGCAATATCTTTAACTTATGAAAAGCAGTCTATTTGGCTAATCTTTAGGTAATTAATCTTTTGCATTTGCACCTAGTTCATACATGGCCAATGCTTGTTTAACTTTGAGCAGCCATTGCTGGGCCATAAATGTTATGTAAATTTAATACAATATCGGCACTTCCAGAGGTCCGCACGACCTCGACTATGAATACATAACGCAAGTTTTAATTAGTTTTATGTATTATTAAACTATTAAATTGGCCGCGGGACGGCCGCATGGAGCCCCCCATGCGACCTGTGCCCCAGCCCATTACCTCAGGTGTCCAGAATAGGGAAAAATATATAGTCATCATAGATCAGCGCTGAAGCTTCATGCGGAAAGCTAATAAATTATTTGAGTAATACGAATGCGGACCGGGCAGGGCGTCAGTGGCGTAGACGGGGGTATTTTGTGAGTGGCCTCACACCTTTAAGGGAGATTGATATGACGTCACGCGACGCACGGCACAGGAAGATCAATCAAAAAGGAGAGAGCGTGTTCGAGGTACGCCCGCCTGCGTGTTCACGTGCGTGCGGGGGGTTAACACTTGCGTGACGCAGAAATTTAATCTTCCTCTGCCTCTAAGTTTATTAGCGCCCGAAGACCGTGAGCCGAGAGCCAAGGGGGCTAACGTTTAAATTATGCCCACTAAAACTGTTGGTTTGTTAATTATTTGTTTATTTATTCGACGTACCTTTGTAAATAAAAAAAATAATTACAGGTCCACATGCACATTGCATTCATGATTTATACTTACCTAAGCATAAATAGTATTTAGGTTTCTAAGATAATTTAGCTTAAGCACAGTTCATGAATACGTCTTATCCAATAGATTGAATAGTATCTATATATATATATATATATTGTGATGGTATTTGTAGTATTTATTTAGATTAAGATAGATTTATTGTTATTATTATATAAGTTTTAGATAGAATTATAATCTTCAGGGCACAAGCTAACAAAATTTATTGTAAATATTGTAAATGTGAATATGAACAAGTATGCACAAATATACAAAGCAATCCGCGGATGAAGGTTGTTGATTGGTTACCACGGGTGACAGGTGACTTCGTGCATAGACGCTTGGGGAATTAAATAATGGAAAGTCGAAAATAATCAACAACGAGTTGAACGAGGGGGAGAGACGCGTGTGGATCGCGGGGGGAGATGTTGCGATTCTAATACGAATACATTACAAAATATTAACGGGGTTTCAACGATTGGACATATTGCTGGGAGAAGACAGTCAACCAGGAGAGGAGTTCAACAAGATAGGAGCCGTGACGGAGATATTCAAAAATCAGGACTTCAAGCCGCTCAACTTCGCACACAAAAGTTGATGTTTACTTTTGTGGGAATCAACAACGGATTAGACGGGAAAGCAGGGACAACAGGACGACGTAATCAAGGAACCACAAGAAGATAACGGCAAGTAGAAAGTTTGCGTAAAGTGCAAGAGTCATATTATCACATAAGTTGGCTTGTGGATATAGGATTTATTTTGTTAATGTTGGTCATAGTTTATTATGTATTTAATAATTTTGTTTTCTATTGTTTTTGATTTGTTTGTTTAGTTCAGTTTATATTAGACGTTTTAATATTTGGTTATTTTCAATTCATTAAAGTATTTGAACAAAACTCTATTTAGTTATGATTGAACCTACTATTGAACCTGAGATAAGAGTAAATAAATAAAAACGTAACATTTTGTAGTCCCGAAAGTAGGGCAATGCAAAAACATTACAATATATATATATATATATATATATATATATAAATGATAGTGTACTTTAGTAATAACCCAACAAACCTCGTATTAAATTTTAAATGAACATGTATTTGCTATTTGAAAAAAAAAATTGACCGCAGCAAAATTATACCGTGACATTTTTTAACTCTGGACATAGTCAATACAACGTCCCTATGTTCAATTTTAAAAAACACATATCAACAATTTGCGAGTATTAGCTATGCAACCAATTATGAACCATAAACCTGTCAAAAATGCTGTCAAGCTAGCTGTCATTTGAGATCATTCAAGTAAATTTAAGTAATTTTTGTGAAAATAAAGTGTGCTTATTCCAAAAATAACATTAAAAATGCGATATCACCCACCATTTGTTCACATTTTATCATTTCCTCTGCATAGCTAGGTGAAAGCTAGGTAACAGTTACAGCTAGGTCTATAGCTAGCTGATAGCTAGGTATAGTGATGGAAAAACGTTATCAGGCACGCTGGGACACCAACACGATGGTAGATTACTGTTGGTCACTTCACCGAGAGAGTCAGCAATCGGCGCATAGAAGAAAAAGCTATATCAGAACCTTTAAAGAAAATAGACAAAGAAAATATACATCAATGGACATGTAAAGCCTTTGAAGAATGTAATGTTAAGAATATAAAGCCTTCTTCTATGTTTAAATAAAGTTCTGTTGCTATATTTAAAGTCGTTTACTATATATATTTATTGAATATTTTACATATTTTCCCACATCTTACTAGGTCAATTGTGACTAAACTGTGGGTGATGGAAACGATCAGAGTTCAGCTACAGATTTAGCACCCAAAAAACTATAAAAATCAGCTATCAAGATTTAAAAAGTTTTTTGAAACCTTGTTTTGGTTGGCCTGTGTTATTAAAGTTTTGAAAGGAATCATAAAATGTGTGAGAAAATAATTGGTATGCGACATTTTTCTTATAATAATGGAAATATGGCAATTTTTATTGAAGCTCTAACACTAATTCATACCATGTATTTAACAAACATGTGGCGTCAAAACTGAATATTTGATTCAAGAATTCAAAATTGCGAAATTATGCAAAATTTTCAATTACTACTGTCAACATTTCAACTATTACTCTAGCAATATTTCAAAGATTGCTGTCGAAGTTTCAAATGTTGCTGAAAAAATTGCAATTTATTGATTTCAGTAATTATTTCTGACAATATCCTGTTGATGAGGCTCATTCATGATGAAACTCTATGTTAATATATAAATAAAACACAATTGGTGTGAGTTTCACAAAATATGTAATGTTGTACTGCTATACTTTGATTTTTCTAAACTGGCGTCCACGTCATCAAACAGCTGTGTGATGAGGTTTTTTCGTACCAACGTGATTGTTTTCGAGAATATGCATAACAATAGTTTAAGAATCGAAATTAATCTAAGGATCATTTGTTACATAACACTGATTACCGGTGGTTATAAATAGGTAATCGGTGTATTAACCGCGGACACAATTTTCGCCTGCCAATCATGTAATAAATCATGTTATATTGGCAGCCCCGATATTTTTTCGGCGACGATGCCACATCTTTTTCACTAACCATGCTCCTACATGTGTGTATAACTAAACTTCTTTGACGTGTAACTTGATACATTTGTTCAATTAATACAATGTATATTATGCCATTGTAGATGTTAATCCATAACCACAGGATTGATATCTGTACGAAAAACGGCAGAGAAGTGGACGAATTTGGTACGAACCGCGCACTACCGCACGGGCGGAACAGCTGATTGCAGCCATTTTTAAATACCCAGGACAGCTGGCAACCTTGTAAAATTGTGCCATCATTATTATGATTATTATTTTGATGACGTGCACGCCAGTTTAGAAAAATCAGAGTGTACAATTGTTGCAGTACAAATATATCTGACAAATTTTGGATTATTCTGTTAAAATTTCAATGATTATCGTCAAATTTAAAATAATTTAATGGTAGCTAACAATATTTGATTCAATGCTGTAAATACTTGATGTACATGTCTGTGATCGTCCTCTATTATGAAACCATGACTTTATTATTATCTATTTATTTAATTTTATATTTATATTATATTTATGTACCCTTATGTACGTACCTTTATGTACGTTTATGTATTTATGTACCCTTATGTACCTGACTTGTGTAAACATTATTTGTACTGACACCAAATATATATTATTATTATTTCAAAGGTTGGTGTAGAAATTTCTAATGTCGTTCAAAAATTTCAATTATTTTGTAAAAATTGCAGTCATTGCTACCAAATTGTAGTAAGAATTGCGTCAAAGGAAGTAATCCTCCATTAAAATTAACTAGATATTGTAATACTAGATTTACGTCAGTTTTGTCAAAACTTTGAAGTTACAATTATTTTGAAACTTTATAGAATTATCTTAAAAACCGTCATACATTTTTACACTTGCATTGAAAGGTGTCATAAATTGTTACACATTGGAAAATTTGGTTATTATCAATTTTTTTAACAGGATAGAAAATTTTCCTAATTTTTTACATTTTTTGTACTATTTTTTTTACAATTTTGTCTCAAATCGTAAGTACTTTATAAATTTTTATTACATGTAACTAAGCACAACAGAACACAATACAACACCACATAACACAACAGACACACAACACAACAACACAACACAACACAAATCAACACAACACATCACAATTTTGTTTGAAAGCAGACCATATTTTTGTTTAGAAAACAATAGAAGCCATTTCCAACATTTACTGGATAATGGCACCACTACTGAACAGCCCACTAAATGAATGCCTCGACTTTACGATCCCATTTGACAATGACAAACATCACATCTTTCTCATATACATTCAACCACACTCACAAATCGAACAGAACATCTTCATAAAAGCACCCCTGAATAGATATTCAGGTTATCATAGGTGACTTTATTCTAAACCCCCGGAAGAGACGTTAACTACAAACGTTCCTAATAACTCTGACTTCAGAAGACAATACATACCTAACCAACATTCATCATGCTCAACAATAATGACACCACCCCAGATATACTACTACATACAGATAATCTAACAAATAATATAACAGACATCGAAGTGTAATACCAGACTTTTGCTCAGGTCTCTTAGGTATTAAATTTACATTTAAACTAGACCGACCACAAACTACCGAAAATAATCAAGACAAAAATCAAGTTTAAACTCACAAACACAAAGGCAGTAAATACACACATGCTGACATACCTGCACGAAATCGAAAGAGAAGACATAGAACTGCATCACCTAACGGTATTTCAGACAAAACTCACTAGTTCTATAATAAAACATAGCCCCCAAACAAACAAAACATTTTACAAACACAGACTACCCAAGTACATACTACACTAATCAAGTACAAGTGAAAAATTGTCAGAGAATACACCCTGACAGGGGACAGAATATAGAAAATACAATAATGAATAGACTAAACAAAACCATACAGACAATAACACATCAGTACAAGTCACATAAATGGCTCGAAGTATGCCAAGAAATTGAGAGTGACCGAGTAACAACCTATTGGACTAAAATTAAACGACTGACAAAATACAAAAGGACGTCTTTGGTGGTGCACCACCAGCTCAACCAGCACACCTGTGAGACATCCGTGCACGGTGTCACGGCTTTAATTATAGCTAGGCTGACTGGTGTCTCACAGTTGTCTCACACCTGTCTCGCATATGTCTCGCAGCATCTCACATGTGTCTCACGGGTGACTCACAACGTCTCACATGTGTCTCACACACCATAAATCGTCCACACCGTTACAACATTTTAAAAATATTTCAGTCAGTTACTAGTATGATTTAAGTCTGTTTAGCCACCACCACCACTCCAGCACCACCAACACAACCACCACTACCATCACTAGCACTACATCAGCACCACCACCACCACCACTAACACCACTACCAACACCACCACACCACCACCACTTTGGTCACTTTGGTTACTTAAGACAATTGTTTATTGGGTTTCTTAATAATATTGTATTCGGAGCAAAATGAATTAATTTTTGTTTCAGTAATAATAAAAATAATAAAGCCGTTTCAGTAATAATGTTATGAAACTTTCTAGGGTCATCTGAAACTCTGCTTAATATATTTGTGCGAAGTGCCCAGCGGTATATGTGGCATATGCGTATAAATCTCTATAAAAAGGAGGACCGTAGATAAGCCAGAGCCGCCTTTATTAATTCAATAATTTTCTCGGAAAATTATTATCCCACTTTTATATATCCGGCGTGGGTTATATTATAAGGGAGCTCGCATCGCATCGAGATCATCTAAGTGTATGGGGGGCATAATTCAGCTGGGGCATGACTGTATTGTGTAAGGATAGGACATTTATAGATATTTTAATGGGAGGCCGCTTCCTATGCGCGTCCCCAGTGCGGGGGCGTTTCTTTGTTCTCGGTTTTAATATAGTTTCTGGAGGAGCGGATTTTCCAACTATAAAACTCGAGCGCGGAAAGATGGCACGGAACGAATCCGAAACCGAAATCCAATATCACGCAAACCGTAAATGTCCCCGGCGTTGGCTGTGTGAAGGCGAGATGCATAAACTGACACTTTCCTGACATTCTTAACCTTTATTTCCTCCGGAGTACTTTTAAAGTTATTTGCATAGAGTGAGGGGGAGTTGTCATCAATCTCCACTTCGGCGGATCGATTATCGCGGTTTATTATATTACGTAATTGAAATTTAGATTACGGCGTGATTTAAATATTGCCTTTTCTGGGGGTGGATTTATATGCAAGGCTTTTGGGTTTTATAGCCGGTTGCATCGAACGAATGGTATGTCGAACTAGAAGCACTTAAACTAAATAGGGCAGAATAATGCTTCCTCTTATGGGTGCAATTAAATACAGTTTTACGATATTTTTATTCTGGTCTAGCACTTCTGCTCGGGCGTTCGGATACATGAGGCTCCTGGAGAGAATCAAAGCGGAATGAGGTCTTGCAATATTTTACAACTTTAGCATCGCAGGATGAAACATAAATTTACTATCAGCGCACAAAAGCCTCATCCAAATTTAAGATTCCCATCCGCGCGTTTACTTCCACGCGCTTTTCCCCGACGGTTTTATAAAGTGAAAAATACGCGGAAATATATCCGAGCAAACTTTCCGGCTAAACTTTTGAATAAATTATTCAAAATAAATTACGTTCGTGTTTCTTATCAACTTTTAACACCGAACTGAACACAAAATATACACCGGCGAAATTAAATACGTCGCCCTGTGCCAATATTGATTGTGCATAAATTTAGTGGTACATGCCGGTTCCTTATTTTTAATGTGTACTATATTATAAACCGCACGAAATTCCACTGTGTAATATATTGCATACTCCCATTTGCATTTTAAACGCGAATTTGTAATATTTCCGCATTGCTTACATATTTCGTTTTATTGTCGAGACGAACCCGCGTTTGTTTGCATGCACACGGAGCGGGTTGTTGAGGTCTGGTAAATAAATAAGACGCAGCCGAATTTTTTCATAACCGAATCGTCCTAATAAAACGGGTATATTGAATAAATAAGGGCACTGTGGAAGCTCTCGCCAATTGGTGAGTAAACAAAATGGAAGAAAACAAAAGGAGAAAGGTTTTCAAAAGCCAACACAATAAAAATGTAAATTCCGGCCCCTAGTTAGTGAGAGTTAAATATGAATTTTTCATTGCGTCCCTCGTAGAATTTGCACAAGTTCGCTGGCGAGATGGCTCCGGCCCTTTTTGTTCGCGCCGTGCTCCGGGCGGGGAATCACCTTCCCCCAACCCCCAGTGTACACCGTGTACACGTACACGTGCAGCCGCGGACAATGCGATGCCAATTACACAACGCAGTGGAAAAATTCAATTATGAAAAGTTTGCAGGGGCCGCCCCAATCGAATCTTCCAGCTGCACTTATCTAGACTAGACCGCCTCCGAATGCGCCGCTGCACTTCCCGACGCGAACTTTGTTTTAATTAAAAAATATTAAATTAGCGCTAAATTACAGCGAGGAATTTGCATCGGAACGGTTATGTGGCTCCAGAATTATTTCTGTGTACAGCGCAAAGGTAATTTTCTGTGATTGCATAAACTTAGGACGGCCGTATTGCCCACGTCTATAACTTGTTAACAGGTCTCATACAATTGCACGAAATTTTTAATTCACATAACCGATTCGTGCTTGAGCATAGCCCTAAATTAGTTTTTTTTAATGCAAAACACCTAATCGTATTTTACTATAATTATTACAATCTGATCAAAGATGGATCAATGAGTGACGTAATGCCAACTTAAATTATTACATGGAAAAAAATCGTAAATTAGCTCTAGTGTTGAATTCCAAGAATTTTTCGATTTATTTTAAAGTTTGAGTATTTCTGGTAAGTATAGTATTTATACTTCGATGCAAGAAGTGATACACTTATAAAATAAATGTTATTCGCATTCGATTAAATAATCTTATATTTGTTTCAATGTTAACTTATATTAAAATACAATTTTATGTATTGTAATGAAATGGTTTATAACTTAAAGCGAGAGCAATTACTTAGGTTTAAAAGCCTTCTTGTTAGTTCAAGAATAGTTTTATTTGTTCAAGGATCATTATTCTTAAATATATTTTATTATTCTTGAATACAGTTTTAAGTTGGCAATAATGATGCGGTGCTGTATTACGTGTCGTAGTTTGTACATTCCCGTCCGTTTGGTCTGTTTGGTCCTGTAAGTAATTCCTATTGTCATTGCTACTAGCGAACAAGTGATGATTTTCTGCAATATGGAGGATCTATGGCCGAATGGCTCCGGCTTTGGAAGAATTGCTAAGCAAGTTAGAAAGCAGTGAAAAATTATCCGAAGGTTAGGTATGTAATAAAAATGCTTATTTTTATATCATTTTTTTAGTGTTTGTACACTGTACTTGATTATATTTCATAATTATTATTTTTAAATTTAGAATCCAGGAGATATTAATTTGAAAATTGAACAGCAAATAATTAAAGCTGCAAAAAGGAAATCCCATTCAGCAGTGCCCTACCTTATGGTCCAAGGAGAAATAACTGATATCAGAAATACTTACATTGTAATGGACAAAATTCATTTTAAATGTGATAGTATTCTTAGAGCACATGATCTTCTTTTTAAACTATTTTTTGTTTTGAAGATCAAATATCCACCTCAGGCTGAGCAATTTTGGATACTTGTACAAAAAGCACTTTTTCAAATTCATGAAAGCACCGATAAACCTATTCCTACATTGAGGACTTATTAGATATATTTAAGTAAAGTAACATATACATACTATTGTTTTTGTTACAAAAAGAGTTTCTTTGAAGTTTTTTTTTTAATGAAGATATGTTCTAATTATTGTTGAAAAGCAATAAACCATTTAAAAAAATTCTTTGTGCATATTGAATATGCGAATCAAGTTCATACTTATGAGTGTCCATTTAGCGGATGCACTGGTTCATTTCATAGGAGGGATAATTTAAAAAAAAACACATGCCTAATCCACAAGGATAAAATAGTAGAGAACACACCTTTTACTAGTATCGATTTCAGCCCACTAGGCTTGCAGTTTGAAAATATTTTATTTTGCCACGATGAAAAAGATACTAATGTTTTAAATTTAAATGTAAATCTAGCCAACCAATTAGACCAAGAAATAAGTTTACGCAAAAAAAATCAAGAATTTGAGATAAGTCAGTTTTACAATTAGTTTGTAAAATGTATTGAGATAATTCATTTCCGCGCATTTTCATCCAACAAATTATAGAATACATTAAATCATTTTTACAATCTGGCATTGTTAGTATTCTGAAAGAAATTTTTATATGTACGATCACCAATCCCCAATATATTAATAAAACTGAAATTCTTGAAAATACTTGTGACAAAATAATAAATTCATTAAATGGTGTTGATACTGATTATAAACGAGTTAAAATTTTCATAGAGTCTGGGATTTACATTTTGACAGTTTCACATATTATTGGATTTTCTGAAGATATATCAAATAAGAATAACGAAACCTCACTTGTTTTGTTAAAAAAAGAACAACTATTTATATTCCAATCTGTAAAACATTGAAATTATTTTTGGAACTACCGGGAGTACTAAATAAAATACTACAATATCACAATTTTACTTATACCAATGCATATTTTTAACTAACAACACTGATGATATTCGTTTAAAAAACGTCCTGGAAGGAAGTCTTTGGAAAACGACTCTCTTAAGAAACCAAGACAAAATAGCTTTTCCCCTAACAATTTATTTCGATGATTTTGAAGTTTGTAATCCCCAGGGATCACATGCTAGTGTGTATAAACTTGGTGAAGTGTATTTTTCAATTACATCTTTGCCCCCTGAGTATGCGAGTCGACTAGATAACATTTTTGATACATTAATATTTCGCATAGCAGAAAGAAAGGAATTTCATAAAGAAAAATTTGAAACAACAAACAAAACATATTATGTCAATAAATTGCTTTTCAAAGTCACCTTCGAGGTTTATTCATTAAAATAGCTATTGGAATAGTTGATAAATCGAGTTTTCTACACATTACTTTTAATGTGTTAGGAATTGCGATAGAGTTGTAATTAGGAAAAATGTTTGTCTTTAAATTCCACCTGGAATGACTTAAAAATATACAGGGGCTCCAATTTAAAATAAGAAAAATAAAGTGCTTTAAAGTTTGAAAAGTTTTACACTAAATTTTGGACACTCTGTATAATGCATATCAATAAAACTTGGTTAACGCAATTGTCAGACCTTATTTAATGAGTATCTTGTATGGTTTTATTAACAAGGCATATTTTTATCTTGTATTAATTTTCTTAACCAATGGTGCAAAACTGATTTTTTTCAGTTTTTATTTTTTTGTGCTAAAATCACTGAACCGATTTTAATAAAATTTCATGGGTATGTAGGCATCCACAAAGGGCACCCAAATACACAACAAAAAATATACCATGCAATCTAAAAATATACATCATGATGACGTCACACTTTTTTGGGACATCCTGTATAATCAGAAATATTTTCCTGAAATACACCCTAGAAAGCAACTAAAGTCTGCAAAATATAAAAATCCCAACTCAATTAGTAACTGAGCAATTGAAGACGGGAGGTGAAATGACGGACCCTGTATATGAGGGAGTATATGGATACGACATGGCACTTATTATTAAGTTTTTAAGTTTTTAATTCAGGACGGATTTTTTTCTTTGCAGTGTTTAAATTCTAGAGTACGGTATCTTCAATATGATATCCTCTGTAAAAATTAACCACCTGATATAAAAAAGAGCATATCAAACACGAAGCAATTATATTTTCTGCATCGGAAATGTTGTCTTTTAAGAAAAACTTTAGATATTTTATAGGAGACTTTGTTGCTAAAAATAATTTTATCTGGAAATTTTATTTATCGATATTAGAAATCTTACAAATATGAACTGCCACTGAAATTAGTTATTCTCAGATTAAAAATTTATAACAATTAATTAAAAAATATTTACATAAGTACCTCTCATTATTTCCTGGTAGAACTCTTAAGCCAAAACACCATCTGTTATTGCATTATTCTAACACAATTAGAAATTCAGGCCCCCTTCAAAAACCAATTGCCTTAGTTTTCAAGCTAAACACATAGTACTCAGGAAATTTGCAAGTAATGTGGAGACAAGTAAAAACTTGGCCAAAAGGTTACAAATTCAGTTTACTTCCAGATGTCGTTCAAAAATAGGTTTATAGGATAATGTACAGTTTGGAAAATACATTCGTATTCATTCTAATTTTGGAACTTATAATTTTGCAAACGAATTTGATTCGACAAAAATAATTAACTGTTTTGAGGTAAATTGGTACGAAAAATATGGAATTAGGTATAAAAAAGGACATGTTTTGTGTTGCAAAACATGTCCTTTTTATTTTATTCATTGGAGATAAATTCACAACGCATCTCTTTAATATTTTATTTAATTTATATATTTATTATAATATAAACTATTTTTGTAAAATACTAATAAGTTGGTTGTACTTAGTTTTGAAAATACTTTAATTTTTATTTTTAATGGTATTGTAAAGGTTTCTTTTTATTTATTGGTTCTTATGTAAATGTATGAAATTTTTATTGTGTCTACATACTTTTTACTTACTTGTTGTACTTTGTTTTGGTATCGCTGGATTATTTCTATATTGTTTTTGGCACAACCTCACAGCTGGATGCCATATGTCCATACGGGCTTAAGAATTTGATTATACAGAAGAATTTTATTATAGATTGTCAGGGTGGAATTACGACCAAGCAGCCAATACACTTTTCAAAATTTGATGTCCAATCCTTCTTTTTTCTTTTTGACATGAGCTCTCTAGCGTAGATTAGCGTCAAATGTAATACCCAAATATTTTGCTGTAACAGCATAGGGTACCTGGATGTCATTCATACTAACAGGAATATGTTGATTTCTTTTATTTGTGAAATTGACATGGACCGAATTTTATTTGATTCGTCCGTGCTTGGTCCAGTTGTTAATTTTATTAATTGAGGTTTGCAGATTTAGTGCTGCTTCTTCGTGACCTTTGCCTGTGGCACATTTTCAAATCATTCTATGGGGAGATAGGCTTAATTACACAGAGCTATGCTCATTATTTCTGTTAATTTTGTTATTGCCGAACCCCCTGTTAAGACGGTTCCTGGTGCATGGGCACTGCAGGCACCACCCTCACTACGCTACTGCTTTTGAATTCTTAGAACCATCCTCACATCTTCAGAACGTCGCTGATGATTAAAATTAAACGATCGCATTGCGATCCGCGCGCCCCAAAAAGTATTCGAACTCTTTTATGCCCCTTGTCCGATTACAATCCGACTTTTATCGCCATCGCCATTCCAAAACGTTCGCGATGAGCGAAAAATAATGAACGAGGAACGCCTCTGCGTTGTCGATTCTCGCGAATTAATATTGCGCGCGGCGCCCGTCGAGCGGAAATTACAATAAGCCGCATCGATTTATTTGCCGTGTGGATATTTTCACGGAAGCCCATCAACCGACAGCTTTGTGCGTTAATGTTAATTGCGAACACGACGGGAATGGCGCATTGATTTGGCATACATAATTTACACATATTTCGCTAGTATTAGTTGGCCAATGCCCTATTTAATAATATTGAATTCAATTAGAGCGATGACAGAACATTGAACGTCAGTTTGAAACTTGCCGCAGGAGCAGAAAGTAAAGTATGATGAGCCGAATTATTCCAAACGAGGTAATAACAATAATAATAATAATCCCAACTACTCCTCCACCTTATTTCACAGAAAATTCTGTAATTAATTAGCTACATGATTTAGTAGTCTCCAATTTACGTTTCTACTCATTTATTTTTTTCTCTGATATTTAAAATCTCTCTGCAGCCATTTAAGTTTAATTTTAGATCCGACACTAATGTTTTCGGAACCTCTAATTATGATTAAGACGTTGCCATTTCAACCTCTAGGTATGGTATAAAATATGTTTGAACTTTTTAATTCTAGTTTCATATCTATTTACAAAAGATAATTTTAATGTAGGATATAACATCGGCTGCATCTGCAAATTCTGCCGATGGGTTTATCACGAGAGATACCATGCCTTGATATGCCGGAACAAACAATACTTCCAGCTCAGTATTAAATAACTTTAAACCGACTTATACCTGTATATTTTGATATCTTGTAAATTTTATTACGTAAATATATATATATTATTATAATTTTAATGTGTGATTAATATCGAGAGTACAATAATATTTGCTCTCACAGGTCACATTAATTTTGCCCTGGGTTCAAATACTTTTAGCATTAAAAATTTCCGCCAGTTAATAATTCATATACGTTATTAAGTAAATTTCCTTCTGTACATCCTATAAATATTTCCATTATTAATGACGCTTATTTGATGCGAATTCGTAATTCGCGCGATGTAATTAAATTAAAAGGAAATCAGCGCCTAGGCGGGTGGGTAAGAATACCAGCCAAGCAAAGTGGGAGCCGTAACGTGGAGATAAGGCACTGTATCGTAAGCACAATATAATTGCAAACATCTTGCTAACTAACTATATACATTTAATTTATCTTTGTATTATCTATATTAAGGTCTACCAACAAAGTGTTTTGGTTGCGTGGATGCTACGGGCGTCGGTAGAGGTGAAAATCCGCTGCTTCTTCCGCCATTCCACTCTGCCTAGCTCTTCGCGGCAATGTCTAATTGAGTAAGCCAAATTGACACTTATTGCGTAAGTTAACAAATTTCCAGAAGTAAACGATTTAGCTCATGTTTGTATTATATTAGGGATAAAAGACTCATGCCCCGAGCCGCTTGAGAGCGCCGTTGCCTGGCGTTAAGGCCGCGATCTTCTATTAACGTCGAGCGAAAGCGCTGGGCATTGTTTATGCGAAAGTTCGCCGATCGCTCGGCCGTTCTTAATTTACTCTATCCGTTTCAATAGTTAATTACAATGGCCTTTCAGTATTTTTTCAGCGCCCCGCGTGCGGAAGTTACGAGAAAAATTCCATTTATTAACCCCCAGGCCCTTTCATACCCTTACAATGAGCGCCTGCCCGGCGCCTCCACCAAAGTTTTAAAAGAAATCAGGGGTGAAATACACTCTACTTCCTGTTGAGCGCCGACGATAATTTATAATATTTACATTCAAGGGTTTATTTACTTATACAATTAATTACTTCCGGCTTTCATCAATCTTCCGAATCAATACTTATAATAATATATATTGTAAGTCCAGAAATTGACCCAGGTACATGTCCTTCGTATATTTCAGGACTTGAATTGTTAAAAAATTGAGTTTTCAACGGCTAAATAACTACTCTGATGTGTGCAAATTACAGCTAAATCGGCCAAGCCTTTCACGGTCAGAAACTTCAGCGAAATGGCACAAAGCACGTAAATAAATTCCGCGAATTTAATATACAGGGTGGCTCTAAATTACGTGGACATGGCTTAACCACAGATTACTGGGACCAAAAAAGACGATTTAACATAACTTATCTATATACAAATGCGTTTGGTTTAGCCAGTATTCAGCTTGAAAGTTAATTTTAAAACAACAAAATTTGCCTATAAAAAGAGAACGTTTACATTGATTTGGGTATTATTTGGTATGACATTTTATACGGGTATAACTCATATTTTGACATAATATTGTTATTATCAGTATACCGGTTGTGTACAAAACAAGGGTGGCCCAATATTAATATATTCATATTTTTTAATGATAATGCAAATAACTTTTAAAAAAACAAATCTGACACAGGCATTCATTATTATTATTTTTTGTATCTTTATAGTTTTTGATATATGTTACAGTTTCGGCACAAAAAATAAAATATGAGTGACTGCCCTACACTCGTTTGGAAACAAATGCAATCTAATTACCGGGTTGATGATGGTTTATTCACAATAATGAATATATAGTACACTTACGCCCATAAAACAGATATGTTGCTGGTTTTAAGGTTTTAGGAGCCCTAATAACGAGGAAGAAATTTAGGAAATTACAGCAATTGCTTAATCCATACAATATCCAAATAGTGCATCCATACGATCCATACGATCCATACGATCCATACGGAATCCATACGATCCATACGATCCATACGATATCCATACGATCCATACGATCCATACGATCCATACGATATCCAAATCAGCTTTTACCAGCTGATTATGACCTGCGCTTTGCGTTTTGCCAATTTATTCAGGAAAAAAGAGCTGAACTTATACTTGTTAGCCAGAAAATTTTGTTCACTTATGATTTGTTTCCAAACGAGTGTAGCGTAGTCACTCATATTTTATTTTTTTGTGTCAAAACTGTAACAGATATCAAAAACTATAAAGATACAAAACTTAATAATGAATGCCTGCGTCCGTTTTGATTTTTTTTAAATTTAATTTTCTTTTTTCATTAAAAAATAGGAATATATTAATGTTGGGCCTCACTTGTTTCATACAAAACTCTTCTACTGATAATAACAATATTATGTCGAAATATGAGTGATACCCGTAAAAAGTGTCATAGCAAACAACATCCAAATCAATGAAAACGCTCTCTTTTTATACGCAAATTTTGTTTTTTTTTTAATTAACTTTGAAGCTGAATGCTAAAGTGGCTAAACCAAATGCATTTGTATGTAGATAAGTTTTATAAATCGTCTTCTTTTGATCCCAGTAATCTGTGGTTAAGCCATGTCTACATAATTTCGAGACACCCTGTATATTAGGCTTATAAGTTTACTTGGTATTTCCATTTTGTGAAAAGCTTTCATTAGTTCTTTTCTGTTGAAAAACTGTTGCACTTTTCTATGTATGTATCTATAATAATAAAACAATATTTTTCTCTTATGGGTGTTTAGCACTATCCGGTTATTAAATAAATAATTAATAATAATAATCAATAACCTGATAGTGCTAAACCCCCAATAAGAGAAAAATATTCACGAGGATGGATCTTAACACTTACAACAATAAAATATTTATATCTACACTAAACGAATTGGTTTTGTACCCATGCCTTATGACCAATGACACTTGTATTTTAATATATCATTACATGAGGGTTTTTTTATGGAACATCTAGAATAAACAATTCGCTTCGAAACTATATTGGCTTTTCGTTTAAATGAAAACGAAATATTTTTCAGTATGAGTGGTGATATTAATCGAAATGAAATTATTTGTATGGCAGTTGAACTGAAATGAAACTAAAAAAAAAACATTTCGTTCCAGATCTGTGATCATAATATCGCTGCAATACGATTGCAATATGAATTTAAAAAAATAATGCTATACAAACTGCATATGCAAATATGCTATGACGCTTAAAAATGTTATACAAACTTATGCAGGTTTCTTAGTTTCGGAAATTTATTGCAATAACTAAATATTTATATACACTCAGATGCAAAGAAACCGGGTCATTGGGTAGTTAATTTTTTTTAAATTTTGATGTTGGTATAGTCCTTAGAATGAAAGTTTTAGTGTATTACAATCAAAGAGACTATCATAATGTAGAAAAAAACAACATATGATACTTATTAGTTTATTTAATAAGCGGAAATAACATTTGAAGGTATGAGTTCTTCACTACCTATTGCTTATTCGGCATTATGCATAGAGGATCAAGGTGGCTACTGAGTTTTCACTTGTTTGTTTTCGATTAACTGTCATTTTCATTATTACCTCTGTTAAGTTTATTTTGCAAAAATGCATTTTCTTGCGTGTATACGTACATTATCGTTTTCGCTTATTAATGTTCATTAAACAAATAATAAGTACCATATGTTGCTACTTTCTACATGCTGACAGTCTCTTTGATTGTAAAACATACAAAAAAATATTTTAATCACTATACCAACATCAAAATTTAAAAACAGGTTCTTTTGCAAACAATGACCCAATGACCCGGTTTTTTTGCATCTGAGTCTAGTTCATCTGATTTCAAAGTGATTCTGTTCAGGCTTTGCCTTTTAATTATTGTTACAGCGTACTTTAAAAATTGACAGAAGTTAGTTAGGAAAGTCAGTTTAGTCAACTACTACAGACAATTTTGACTGTAGCATTGCTAATAAAATTGATGAAAATGTACGAAAATTGAATATGTATACAGTATTATAAGTACTGAACCGATTACCTGATAATTATCTACACCTATACTTCTGACAAGTATATACATATTTCCAATAGAATGCTTCGACATTTTTTTATAAATTGACGTACAGTCATGCTCACATAAATCTAGTACAAAAAATTGACATTGCTATATAAAATTGCTATTGTAACCTAGTTTCTTGTACTAGATTTACGTGAGCATGACTGTACAGTTACACGGATTTCTTTTGACAGTGCCCGTGCGAGAAGGATTTTTCTTTTCCGATATGCTCAGCTCTCTCGGGGGTAAGTACTGTTTGTACGTATTTCACTTCTGAAATTGTTCTTCATCAGTGACGACCATGCCACCGCTGGCACGGTCTGCACCGTGGAGAGATAGCAGGTATAAAATGTTGCCGGCTTATTTTGCGGAAGAAATACCTTAATTCAGCCTGGACTCTGTACGGCTCATTTTGCGATAGAAAGATGTAAATTCTGCCTTCACCTTGTACGGTCATTATTTTAATTGTAATTAGTATTAAATTACCCAATAAATATTTTAAATCGTTTTTTTAAAACAATTTTATTTAATAAGAATAAATAACTTATATATTTATCAATCTTGAATTGTCGTCATATTTATGGATATACAAAATTAAACCTGTATCTGGGTTCGATACTTGATTTCTCCCAACTAAAATTATTGTATGAACATATTTGAACTTACGAAGTTTATAATTTTCTTTTAATTAGATTATAATAATATAACGTCAATTAGAACATATAGCATCCTCTTTCTACGATTTGGTGTTAATATAGACAAAAGTTATTGCCTAAGTAAATGAAAACTATTTCAAGTTGAACTGATTATAAATTTTTAAGCATGAATATTATATTACAATGATATGTATTATTAATTAATTAATTTATATAAATAAAATACCTGATTAAGTTACAAAAATTCAAGAAAGACGCGTAAAACTTTCCTAGATAATTTATATCATTTAAAAAGAACAATTAAATTGTCATACATAATAATTAACTGTCAATCAACTTTTGTAATATTTCGAAGAAAAATAAGAAATAAAATAGGTCTGTTCTCAACTAACTAAATGTCTTTGAATTGTTTAATGTAACAGTGAATAATAATTAATAATTTGTTTAATTATACTCAACAAAACTATGTGATTCGTGTATATGTTGTATATCAGAAAAATGTAGCTGGGAAATAATTAAGTTGATCGTGTAAGTTTACTGTAGTCCATTTCTTGAAAGACCAATGGGTTTTACCAATAATTGTGGATTAAAATAGTTACAATAATATATAATAGTCATTCACATCTCTATTATCATCGTGAAATTATTCTGGGTTTTTCCATCTTTTTAAATACTTTTATAGGGTAGTAAACATTTACAGTTATCAGTGTCCCCCAGAAAGTTTTTTCTAAAATTTCTGCATTATTTCCAACACAATAATTAATCATCGAAGTTAAATTATCTGCTGGCGCATACCAGGTATAAGCAAAAATAGTAAAACAGTTTAAAAGTAAGCCAGTCTTGTTTTTTTTTTAAATATGTGAAAATATTATTTGGGGAAAAGATACTTAGAACTGATAGAAGGCCTTTTCTGGTAAAAACATTGGCCGTTTGTTGTAAACTCACAACTGGAGCCATTTTCAGTTGATAAATTCTCAGTCAAAATATTCAGATATTTTGATTATATTAGGTGAAACTGACATTGAAAATGACAAAGCTCATCTTCAAACCAGAAAAGGCAAAAGAAAATATATTCCCCGTAGGTGGTTCTAATTTGGTATTTTGAACTTTCTGGCAATTTTAAGTAACTTTTCCAAATAACATTTTCACATATCTTAAAAAACAAGGATATTTTACTCTCAAACCGTTACTATTTATGGATGCAAGCAGAAAATTTTACTTCGATGATTGTTTACCGAGTTTGAAATAATGCAGAAACTTATTGAAACAATAAAATTTTCTACGATGTTAATATTAAAATATTTTTTCATATGTCAACTTTCTGGCGGACACTATGTATATTTAAATTCAAAATCTTTTTTTTGTAAATAATTCTTATATATAATATATATATATATAATATTTTAATTTATGTATTATAATTATATTGTATATTACATATTACATTGTATATTAGGTATTAATTTATATATTATTGTATATTGCGTATTATATTGTATATTATACGAGTTTATTATAATTATTAAATACTTTCTTGGATTTGTATTTAGTTCTATTTTTTATGCACCTATTCTAGTTGGGACCTCTACTACGTGAAAATCAAGATAAACACTAAATAAAATACTACTATATTTTTACCATACACTTTGTGTGGTAAAAAAGTAGTATGTTATTCAGTATTACTATTAAGTTTATCGCCAATAATAATGATTATGACAGTAATTTAATAGACATTTTTATTATGAAATACAAAAGAAAACAGCGACGAAATTATTATTATTTATAATTGTTACAATTAATTATAATTATTTTAATGGTGAAATTTAATTTTATAAGTGATACTAACAAAGTAACCAGCAACCTTTTTACTTATTTATTAATAATAGATAAATAAATAATCTTTAATTGATATTTATTTTGATTAAATTAAATATTATTCGATATACAAGATATATTCTCTGAAAATTTTAAATTATTTATTATTACGTCACAGGAAATTAACTATCCAGCTTAAATATATTTTATATTTTTAATTCTCTGCAATGTTGCAATATAATATTGATGCTCAAACATTTATAATTAGTTCAACTTAAAATAGTTTTCATTTACTTAGGCAATACTTTTTGACAATATTAACACAAAATCGTAGAAAGAGGATGATATATGTTCTAATTGACGTTATATTATTATAATCTAATTAAAAGAAAATTATAAACTTCGTAAGTTCAAATATGTTCATACAATAATTTTAGTTGGGAGAAATCAAGTATCGAACCCAGATACAGGTTTAATTTTGTATATGCATAAATATGACGACAATTCAAGATTGATAAATATGTAAGTTATTTATTCTTATTAAATAAAATTGTTTTAAAAAAACGATTTAAAATATTTATTGGGTAATTTAATACTAATTACAATTAAAATAATGACCGTACAAGGTGAAGGCAGAATTTACATCTTTCTATCGCAAAATGAGCCGTACAGAGTCCAGGCTGAATTAAGGTATTTCTTCCGCAAAATAAGCCGGCAACATTTTATACCTGCTATCTCTCCACGGTGCAGACCGTGCCAGCGGTGGCATGGTCGTCACTGATGAAGAACAATTTCAGAAGTGAAATACGTACAAACAGTACTTACCCCCGAGAGAGCTGAGCATATCGGAAAAGAAAAATCCTTCTCGCACGGGCACTGTCAAAAGAAATCCGTGTAACTGTACCTATTATAAAGAAAAACATTCAAATTTTTCGAACATCTTTTGAAAATATTATAAGAAACGTCTCGACAATCTTTCGAAGAGGACGTTTCGATTTTTTTTTAATAAATAGACGGATGATAAAAAGATTATTATTTAAATGTTCGAACGTTTTTTTTTTCAATATGATAAGAAATGTCTCGACAATCATAAATTACGTTATATGTGTAAGAAGACCGTGTGAAAGTTAAAGTGAAATACTTACTATTATGAATTAAATACTACTTATTATTATCAAATAAAGTCAAATCGTTTTTGTACATTTTGATTTTTTCATGTTAAACAGTCATATAAACAAACTATGAAAAATAGTCTTTGACATTTCCACGGTATAATTTCTTAGGGTTACATTCACGAATATTCCCCATTTAAGGAAATATATTAAAAAACAGACTCTAATTTTTCGCCTCAGATTTAGATATAATTTTTAGTTTTTTGACTAATATCCGTGATTCAAATTTTAACAAACTATCACAAATAGTCATTCACATTTCCACGTTATAATTTCTTAGGGTTACATTCAGGAATAATCCCCATTTAAGGAAATATATTAAAAAACCACACTCTAATTTTTCGCCTCAGATTTAGATATAATTTTTAGTTTTTTGACAAATTTTCCTGAATCAAATTTAATCTCTTACACAGTAAAATTCAGAAGAGAAAAGGTTTTGTTGAAGTTACTGCCTTCACATGGAATTATATTACTAAAGGACTTGTCTTCATAAGAGCTATAAATCAATGTATGGCATACATCTGTCCCATTTGAAAAAAAAACTGAAGTTAGGGGTTGTTGTCAGCTCCCTTGTGATGCAAAAAAATATAAAAATATATTCAAAAACGTATAATTTAAATTAATTAATATTTGTGATTTCGTCGGCTTAATGTTACAAGGTTGTATGTGCAAATTTGTAAATTTGGGAATATCTACTTTAAATATGTTTGTTATTATAGAAAATGATGTATTGTGCACTGTAATTAGATCTTTTATAATTAATCATACTTAATCATCCGATTTTAACCTTCCAACAAGTTGAAAAGTTCCGCTTTGAAATCTTATAGCCCTATTAAGTTATAGACTTAAAAAATGAAAAAAAATTACATGCAACCTTATAACAGTAAACTGACGATTTGTTATTTAAATTTATAATCAACGTGTTCGAGACTTAAAAAAAAAACAATTGAACTCCTGGTTCATTTGGCAAAGCTCAAGTTAAAGGTTGATGTCTTCTTATGTTACAAAAAAAATAAGAACATTTAATAAACATATGGCGTGCAGTTTAGACACTACCTCCGTGAACAACTGGAGACCGGTTTCGACCTAGTGGGCTCATCAGTCCAGTGCGTCCAAATGTAGCTATTGGATTTCACCACGAGAAGGAATTTATATGCTTCTCTCATTAAAAAAAAAGTCTTCATATGGCGTTAAATATTAAAAAAAATAAAAAACCACGAGAGCTATGATAAAACAATAAAAGCTGTACTAATAACATGAGAACTGGAGACCGGTTTCGACCTAGTGGGTCTAATCAGTCCAGTGCGTCCAAATGTAGCTATTGGATTTCACCACGAGATGGAATTTATATGCTTCTCTCATTAAAACAAGTCTTCATAAGGCGTTAAGTATTAAAAAAAAATCAGGAGAGCTAAAACAATAAAGGCTGTACTAATAACATCATTTTTTGTATATGTTTTTTTTACAATAGCATCGCTTTTCATTTCCCAAATTTTGTCATGAAGCAATTAAATCATCCTGCATTTGAAATAAATATGTTATAAATTGAAACTATGTGTGGATACCACTTGGTGAAACATTATGATTAGGTTAAATCAAACACTTGGTTAAAGTTTCACTGTATTGATAGAATAAAACTCTACAATTGTTTCGGCCTCACGACCATTCTCAAGAGTACAGAGATACTAAGATTAAAATTTAACAAATGTGCAATATATACTAAGCTAGAAAAATTTTACAACATGGCAATAAATGAATTACAGTCTTGGTTTTTCCGAACGGATGCCGCATAACAAAGGCGTATTATCAAAGATTAATTGTTCATTCACAATATTATCCCCATTAGTGACCGCTTTTCGAATTTCTAGGATTTCGAGTAAATCCAGCCGCTCCCTTTGTGTCCGGTGTGCATTACCTCCAGGCTGTCATTTCTGAAGAAATGATTATTCTCAATGCAATGATGCGCTAATCCCGTGTCCTCCTTGTTTTGTAGAATTGCTCTCCGATGTTCTTTCATTCGTGTTATGAAATTCCTTCCTGTTTGGCCGACATAGAATGCGTCACAATCCGCGCACTTAAGTTTGTAAATGCCACTTTTTTGTAGAGGATCCACTTTACTTTTATTATTTGATAAAATTGCACCTTGATTAGACTTATTAACTACTTTACATTTTAACCCTAATTTACGTAACCTATTGCTAATTTTGGTACTAATATCCCCAACATAATTAATAAAGTACCAGTTTGCAAAGTAGCAGATTGTTTACATGGTATTAAGGAATTAAAAACAATTTTGGACTCTTTAATTGGATTAAGTGGTTTAAATGCCCATGAAAAAATAGAGTTAAATAAATTGTTGAATCTATGCTAACCCAAAATTATCTTAATTTTATGGATAATTTTTATATTGAAAAAGACGGCTTACCGATGGGATCTCCTTTATCACCTTTGCTGGCAAAAATATATATTGCTCATTTTGAAGACATAATATCTTCTAACGAGAAATTTAAGAAATATGTCAAATTTTGGTCACGATATGCAGACGACACGTTAGTCATTTGGACAGGCACGGACAGATTATTAGATCAGTTTTTTAATTATAATAATTCCATTCATAGCAATATTGATTTTACAATGGAGTTGGAAACGGGAGATTCCATTAATTTCTTGGATCTCAATATAACTAAAATCCACAATAAATTAGAATTCAACATATATCGAAAACCCACATATACGGATGTGGTGATTCCGGCAAATTCAAATCAATCTTGGAACATCAAACTCTCGGCGTTTTATAGCCTTGTGCATAGACTTTTAAACATTCCATTGAATAAAATTAATTACGATAATGAAGTCAGAACTATTAAACAAATCGCACAAAATAATGGGTTTAAGGTGGATATAGTAGATAAAATTATATGGAAATTAAATAAACGCAAATCTTCTAATATTTTGTATAGCGTTTGTGAAGGTGAGGATAAAAATTGGTACTTTATTAATTATGTTGGGGATATTAGTTCCAAAATTAGCAATAGGTTACGTAAATTAGGCTTAAAATGTATAGTAGTTAATAAGTCTAATCTAGGTGCAATTTTATCAAATAATAAAAGTAAAGTGGATCCTCTACAAAAAAGTGGCATTTACAAACTTAAGTGCGCGGATTGTGACGCATTCTATGACGGCCAAACAGGAAGAAATTTCAATACACGAATGAAAGAACATCGGAGAGCAATTCTACAAAATAAGGAGGACACGGGATTAGCGCATCATTGCATTGAGAATAATCATTTCTTCAAAAATGACAGCCTGGAGGTAATGCACACCGGACACAAAGGGAGCGGCTGGATTTACTCGAAATCCTAGAAATTCGAAAAGCGGTCACTAATGGGGATAATATTGTGAATGAACAATTAATCTTTGATAATATGCCTTTGTTATGCGGCATCCGTTCGGAAAAACCAAGACTGTAATTCATTTATTGCCATGCTGTAAAATTTTTCTAGCTTAGTATATATTGCATATTTGTTAAATTTTAATTTTAGTATCTCTGTACTCTTGAGAATGGTTGTGAGGCCGAAACAATTGTAGAGGTTTATTCTATCAATACAGTGAAACTTTAACCAAGTGTTTGATTTAACCTAACCTTAAAAAAAACAATTGAACTCCTGGTTCATTTGGCAAAGCTCAAGTTAAAGGTTGATGTCACCCCCTTATGTTACAAAAAATATAATAAGAACGTTTAATAAACATATGGTGTGCAGTTTAGACACTACCTCCGTGAACAACTGGAGACCGGTTTCAACCTTGTGGGTCTCATCAGTCCAGCGCGTCCAAATATAGCTATTGGATTTCACTACGAGATGGAATTTATATGATTCTCTCATTAAAAAAAGTCTTCATACGGCGTTAAGTATTAAAAAAATTAAAAAACCAGGAGAGCTATGATAAAACAATAAAAGCTGTACTAATAACATGAAAACTGGAGACTGGTTTCGACCTAGTGGGTCTCATCAGTCCAGTGCGTCCAAATGTAGCTATTGGATTTCACCACGAGATGTAATTTATATGCTTCTCTCATTAAAAAAAATGTTCATACGGCGTTATTATAAAAAATAAATAAAAAAAACAGGAGAGCTATGATAAAACAATAAAAGCTGTACTAATAACATGAGAACTGAAGACCGGTTTCGACCTAGTAAGTCTAATCAGTCCAGTGCGTCGAAATGTAGCTATTGGATTTCACCACGAGATGGAATTTATATGCTTCTCTCATGAAAAAAAGTCTTCATAAGGCGTTAAGTATTAAAAAATTTAAAATACCAGAAGATCTATGATAAAACAATAAAGGCTGTACTTATAACATAACTTTTTTGTTCATGTATTTTTTTTGGTACAATAGCATCGCTTTTCATTTCCCAAATTTTGTCATAAAGCAATTAAATCATCCTGCATTTGTAATAAATATGTTATACATACGAAGTTTCTTTTTATCCATAATAGTCTATCAAAGAATATATGGCTTTATTGTAGAATATCTTAAAGTTTTCATTGAATTCTGGCGATTTTGTGATGTTTCTGAAATATTGTTATATCAACTGTTGGCCATCATGATTTATTATTGCAAGCTTTCAGGACATATGCTTTTCTCATTAAAAAAGTCTTCATAAGGCATTAAGTATTAAAAAAAAAAAAAAAACAGGGTAGCTATGATAAAACAATAAAGAATGTACTAATAACATTATTTTTTTGTTTCTGTATTTTTTTTGGTACAATAGCATCGCTTTTCATTTCCCAAATTTTGTCATTAAGCAATTAAATCATCCTGCATTTGTAATAAATATGTTATACATACTAAATTTATTTTTATCCATAATAGTCTATTAAACAATATATGGTTTTATTGTAGAATATCTTAAAGTTTTTATTGAATTCTGGCGATTTTGTGTTGTTTATTGAAATATTGTTATATCAACTGTTGGTCATCATGATTTATTATTGCATGCTTTCAGGACATATGCTTCTCTCATTTAAAAAGTCTTCATAAGGCGTTAAGTATTAAAAAAAAAAAAAACACCAGAAGAGCTATGATAAAACAATAAAGGCTGTACTTATAACATCTTTTTTTTTGTTTATGTAATTTTTGTACAATAGCATCGCTTTTCATTTCCCAAATTTTGTCATAAAGCAATTAAATCATCCTGCATTTGTAATAAATATGTTATACATACTAAATTTATTTTTATCCATAATAGTCTATTAAACAATATATGGTTTTATTGTAGAATATCTTAAAGTTTTTATTGAATTCTGGCGATTTTGTGTTGTTTATTGAAATATTGTTATATCAACTGTTGGTCTTCATGATTTATTATTGCATGCTTTCAGGACATATGCTTCTCTCATTTAAAAAGTCTACATAAGGCGTCAAGTATTAAAAAAAAATAAAACACCAGAAGAGCTATGATAAAACATAAAGGCTGTACTTATAACATCTTTTTTTTTGTTTATGTAATTTTTGTACAATAGCATCGCTTTTCATTTCCCAAATTTTGTCATAAAGCAATTAAATCATCCTGCATTTGTAATAAATATGTTATACATACTAAGTTTCTTTTTATCCATTAAAGTCTATCAAACAATATATGGTTTGATTGTAGAATATCTTAATATTTTTATTGAATTCCGGCGATTTTGTGATGTTTCTGAAATAATGTGATATGAACTGTTGGTCATCATAATTTATTATTGCATGCATTCAGGACAATGCGTAAATACACAAGGATTTGAATCCTGGTGTTGTTAGGTAGTGAGATAAAGCTCTACTACAAATGGCTTCTCTTCTTTTGCACATTGCCGGGTAGTTAGATGGAAATAATAATAACACAGATATATAATTATGCAAGGATCTGGCATCAGTAAACATATAACTTTTGACGGCGGAATATTTAATGAACTCCACACATCTAATATACTTAAGCTGGGAATTCTGCAGATAACATGCATAATTCGGAATTACATATTCATGAGTGTGTATCGGATAGCTGTGCAGAAGTGGTTCCGAAGAGGCAGTGTGCGGTGTAGGTGAACGTACGTGCGGAACCCCCCACCCCCCACGGGGGGCACACACACACCCCTTACCCTGCGCCTGTGATCGGACTTCAAAGGGTTAATTCAATTAGTGTATCCTCTTCGTTTAATTACCAGCCCTGCACATTTTGATTGCCCTGCACTAACTTCATAAATATTCAAATCATTTGAATAATATCGCCGCGATTACAATTTCAAATATATCCTCCACGGGTACTATTTGTGTTTATTGGGTCTGCTACGGCTGATTTACATCGAACGAATTCGGGGAGGCCGTCGACGCCAATTTCGCTAATTAATAGCCTCGATTTCGTCCTCCAAAGGACACTTTATCAATAATATTACGCCGACCCCTGCCTATGCTAATGCGATACACTGCCGACTCTACCTCAACTATAAATTCAGGATAATAGGGAGTCATTTGCACTTCAATATAATATACATAAATGCATACCTCCTTAGATACAATTCGAGGGAATCGAGCTTAGTGTTACAATAAACCCATTAGGCGTAACCGTAAATTGCATTGCCCGTCTACTACATGTTACTCATATTGTATTCAAATAGGATATGCTATTACAGGTATAGGATAACCGATATCTTCTCGGTTATGATAGAACAATACGTAGTACATCCTTAGCGGTAGATGCCAGATTCGTAAGACGGGATCAGTGCTAATATTGAAATCAAATACCACATACTTCGAAGACTTCCCCAAAGTTGTAAGTATTGATAATATTATAAGAAGCTTTATTAACAATATAATTAATAATACGTACAGGCATGTACTCGTAGTTTCCAAATAAAACCACACTTAACTTTTTTTTTCATTTCTTGTTTAAGCATTTATGAGAATTGTTTTCCTAAGTTGTACGTGCTTTCATCTTCTGTTGTGATGTAATAAAACTTTAGTATTCTTTTCGTAATTTGATGAAAATTCTGAAAAAAATTGTGACATTATTGCAGCCGGTGGCCGATATATTTTCGAGATCAATATTAAAATATAGTTTTCTTACCCTTGTACTTCTATACCTGGTGGTACCTGTACTTGGTACCGATACCTGGTGGACATAGTTTTGTTACCCCAGTACGTCTCTATCTGGTGGTACCTGTACCTGGTACCTATACTTAGTACCGATACCTGGAGGACATAGTTTTGTTACCCCAGTACGTCTTTATCTGGTACCTGTACTTGGTATCTATACCAGGTGAACATAGTTTTGTTACCCCAGTACGTCTCTGTCTGGTGGTATCTGTACCTGGTACCTATACCTGATGGACATAGTTTTGTTACACCTGTACATCTGTATCTGGTGGTACCTATAACAGGTGAATGTACTATATACATCCCTAGGGTTGCCAGGTCTTCTATAGTTGATAGAAATTTTCATTTTCACAAGACATTGTACATGAAATATGTCTAGAATTTTCTGAAGAATCCAAAAATTGAATAATATACCAGGTGTTGCATTTAAAATAAGAAAGTTGGTATTGGCCACGGTCACATGACACACCCTGTATAAAAAGTTTTTGTTGAAAAAAATGCGCAACTAAAAATAACAATCGACGTACCCGAGCATTTTTTCGAACACGCCCCCATTTATTTATTATTGAATTTATTCCATTTGGCTGATACACTCTGTATATTAGCATACGCATTTTGAGCATGCACGCATACGCATGAAGCATTTTTGCTTCATATGGCTACGTCCACGTAGTCAGTAGGAAAGAGTAACACTGGCACTAAAACTAGTGAAAATGACAGTGACACAGTTTTACGGCCTCAAAAACGAAAAAAATACATCTCTTCATATAAAAATGAATGGGGAGATCAATATAATTTTATAAAAAGTGTACCTAATGACAACGCTAAAGCAAGGTGTATTTTATGCAATACGGATTTTTCAATTAAAAATCAAGGAGTAGGACAGGTAGGTTTTCATTTTTAATATGCTCATCGAATCTAACATTTATTTCTACTTTGATTGTGCAACACCAAAAAACGAAGGCTCATCAACTTTCTGTTGCTTCTAAGAATAATAAAAATGTTCTTATTAATTTCGTATTAAAAGAAGAGAACACATCGGAAAATGATTTAGTTTGGGTAGCAGAATTAAGTATTATTTAGCACAATGTGAAACTTAATCTTTCCTACAATATAATACTGACACTGAAACTAGTAAAACTGATAGTGACATAGTTTTACGGCCTCAAAAACGAAGAAAATTCATCTCTTCATATAAAAATGAATGGGAAGATCAATACAATTTTATAAAAAGTGTACCTAATGACAACGCTAAAGCAAGGTGTATGTTACGCAACAAAAACTTTTCAATAAAAAATCAAGGAGTAGGTCGGTAGGAGTAGAATAGGTAGGTTTTTATTTTTAATATGCTCATCGAATCTAACATTTATTTCTACTTAGATTTTGCAACACCAAACAACGAAAGCTCATCAACTTTCTGTTGCTTTTAAGAATAATAATAATAATGTTATTAATAATTTCGTATCAAAAGAAGAGAACACATCGAAAAATGATTTAGTTAGAGTAGCAGAATTAAGTATTATTTACCACAATGTGAAACATAATCTATCCTAAAATAGTCTTGATTTTTCAGTTGAATTGCTAAAATATATTTTCAGTCGAAATGATCAATTTAAAAAAATACATTTAGGGAAAACTAACGCAGAAGTTTCAGTTTGCAATGTATTATGCCCTGCTGCTTTAAATTGGCCATCAAATTATTATTATTGCAATAATAATGCTAATGCAATTACATTTTATGCAGTACAAGTTGATACATCCAATAGAAAAAATAGGAAGTTTTTTTCTTATTGTAATATAATAATTTACTTCAGAATTTGGAGTACAAAATAAATTCATAGAATTTGTTGAAAATTCTGATGAAATTTCCAATGGAATTTTCCACATTGTAATGATTTGTTTTCAGAATTTAAATTTGTCAATTGATAACCTTAGTTGTTTTAAGCGCGGAAAATTGCAACGCCAATTTTGTTGTGAAAAATGCTCTATACTGGGTGGTCACTTTTACGACGCCCACCATTAGGATCTTTTAAACGGAAATATATACAGAGTTGGTCAAATGGAATAAAAGTTTCTTATTTTTGTGCCTTTCAATATACTGAAACGAAATCCGGGATATCTTGCACAGTTCCTGAAATATCGCTGAAAAACTGAAAAAGTGAACTTTCATTTTCCTCATAACTTTTTTACTTTTGAAGGAAATTTGACAAAACTTGGCACGCTTACAATTTTCGACGTGTGCTTTCTGTTGATAGTACCAAACATTTCTTGTGCCAACTAGATGCCCAAATTTTCATAGTCAACTTTTGATTTTCTTATGGCTGCAATATTGGATTTTAATAGCATTCAAAAGAGCGAAAATTTCCAATTTCAACCATGTATTACACATGTGTAATTTAATATTGTTTACCTCCAAAAATAGATGATTTAAAAATTTGTTGCAAAAATCAAACTGCTGTGGACTGCTCTAAAAATCAAGTTGCCATGGAATAACAAATTACCATTTGACATTTCTTCATACAAAGAAAATAATTTCTAAGTAATATTATTGTGTATAAAGTGCAAAAAGGAGATAATATCTTTAATTAGTAAAAATGGCAAGATATTATCCTCAACATGAAAAAATTGACATGTACAATATCTGTAATGTAATATCTTACATTATATTTCCCTGGCCGAGATTGCAAATCATAAATCATATTGTATTCATTAAATAATCTGATCAAATACCATTCTTGAATTAAAATTTAGGATATTTAATTATTGCCATTTTTACTAATCAAAGATATTATCTCCTTTTTTGCCCTTTATACACAATAAAATGACTTAGAAGTTATTTTCTTTGTATGAAGAAATGTGAAATTTGTTATTTCCAGGCAACTTTATTTTTAGACCAGTCCACAGCAGTTTTATTTTTGCAACAAATTTTTAAATTCTCGATTTTTGGTGGTAAATAATGTCACATTACCCATGTGTTATACACGGTTGAAATCGGAATTATTCACTGTTTTGAATGCCATTAAAATCCAATATTGCGACTATAAGAAAATCAGAAGTTGACTATGAAAATTTGGGCATCTAGTTAGCGCAGAAAAGGTTTGGCACTGTGATCACAAAACTGACGTCGAAAAATGTAAGAGTGCCAGGTTTCGTAAAATTTTCTTCAAAAGTAAAAATGTTATATGAGGAAAATGAAAGTGCACTTTTTCGGTTTTTCAGCGATACTTCAGGAACTGTGCAAGATATCCCGGATTTCGTTTCAGTTGGGCATCTAGTTGGTGCAAAAAATGTTTGGTACTGTCATCAGGAAGCTCACGTCGAAAAATATAAGAGTGCCAAGTTTCGTAAAATTTCCTTCAAAAGTAAAAATGTTATAAGAGGAAAATAAAAGTGCACTTTTTCGGTTTTCAGCGATACTTCAGGCACTATGTAAGATATCCCGGATTTTGTATCACTATATTGAAAGGCAATTAGAAACTTGTATGCATTTTGACCAATTCTGTATGTATTTCCATTGAATAGATCCTAATTGTGGGCGTCGTAAAAGTGACCACCCTGTATACGAAACTTTACGAGAAAAATGATAATATATTTAAAGCTAACTGCCATGCACATACTCATCATATTGCTGTTAAGCACTCCATAGATAAATTAGAATTAGATGTAGAGAACTTGATTTTAAAAATATATTCTAATTTTTCTCTATCCGCAAAGCGCAGAGGGCTTCTCTGTCCTCTTCAGGGGTTTTTTGAGTTTGTTGAGCAGGATTTTAAAGATGTGTTGCACCACGTTACAACCAGGTGGCTGTCACTATATCCATGTATAGGAAAACTCCTTCAAAATTGGGCACCGATTGTTTCGTATTTTCAAAGCATACATGATTGCCCTATATATAGTAAAAATTGCTAGATTTAAGAGAATATGAATATGAAAATCTATGTGAAGACCCTGAGATTTGTTTATTATTTTGTAACATTTTTTAACTACTTTTGAGGATGCCGTTAAACTTCTTGAGGGTTCTAAAATTTCTGATTTAGATGTGTATGATATACTGGATAACTTGCGTAAGAAATTGCAAAAGAGGAGCGACGAACATATTTTTGGATACTTGGTAAATTCGAAGCTGAACAAAGCAGACAAAAATGTGTCAAACGGCTTGGATACTCAATTCTCACTGGTGCTAAATTCAGCAATCAGTTACTGAGATAAATGGTTTAGTTTTAATAAAGATACTTGGCTAGAAAAGTCTCAATATTTAAAATTAATAAAGATACGGTTTTCAAATTTGACGATTTTACTGGAAGCAAATTCAGAAAAAAATCTTCAGAACATGCATTTAAATATGGATCATTTATTTGATGAATTTGAGTTACTCAATAGTGCAATTAAACTTTTGCTTCGGACTGAAGAAAATAGTCGTACAGCAAAGCGAATACTGGATAACGATTTTAAGAAAAGCAGACCTACCAAATAATTATAAAATATATTATTATATTAAGCATGCTGGCAACTTCCGCTTTTATAGAACTTATATTTTCCATAAAGTGAAATAAGTGGAGTGATTGTAGAAATAGATGATCAACAGAATTAATTTTGTCGGAACTATTGATTACAATTATTTTTGATAAGAATTGTTCTGATTTTTTTTTACTTTATCAAAGACAATAAACAGGTTGGTGAACATGCAGAAACATGGGAAATATAAATTTTAATTAATTTTTTTTTTTACAAAATAGCAATACATTAATCTAAATTTTAATGTTAACTTTTACCAGTTAGAGTTTTACAAGTTAATGTTTAATTTATTGTTGACTTGACTATAATTACTCTTTACTGTAAACTGCTGCATTTTATTTTCTGTTGTCAAAGTATATGATGTATTTGATTGGTGTTACATTTATAATAATAATAATAATAATAACAAATGATTTATTTGAATTTGCTTCTGTATATTGTTTTGAAACTTCTATATTTTTTAATGATTTATCCTATTTTTAACAAATTGATTTCTGGCAACCCTATACGTTGCTATACTTGCAATCGACCATTGTTCTGCAGTAGGAAGATACAAATGATTTCTACTCTGCAATCATCGTAACATATCAGGCAACGCACGCAATACTTAATTATTAATTTGTGATAAATTACGGACGATAATTTTACATGGTACGCCTATGTGTGTGTGTAAGTATATGCGTGTGCATTACTACCGGTGCAGCCATTAGGTGTACAATTACAGTAAGTGCACTGTATTCGTATCAATGCGCTTAATCTGGGATGCATGATAGATTATTACGCGCAGGGTATTGGCATCGCATTAGCATATCTGTGGTCAATTTCGCCCGAAATACCCATTCTTGTTAGGGAGGATTGTTTGTTGGACGATACCGTGCCCGATGAGTTATTGTGTGTGCGGTGGGCGAGTGGACGGGCATGTCGACGAATGCAAATGGTGCGGTTTAAGGGTTATGCATATGATAAGCGGTGACTACTGACTAGTCTGTGCTGTATTGTTTAAACAAACCCACATTACGAAAAAAAAAACATATTTTGTGCACAGCCCGAATATAAATCTGCAGCTTGCTGCACCGAAAGCGCGATGTTAATCATTCATGTAGTTTAAAATGTATGAAAGTTATTAAAAGCATTAGAAATATCAGGATGGTCCATTTAACAACCTCAGATTAAGATTTGTGCATTTGAAGGCAAGAAAATTTTCTAATATAAATTTGAATTGCAAATTTCGAAAAAGGCTTCCAAAACACTTAACAAAGTATAATAAAAAAACCTAAAAATCGCAAAAAAATTATTCTATAATTTTTTTTTAAATATTAGTTTCTGAAAAGTTGGCCAATTGTCGTAATTAGTAGTGTGTTAATAGATCTAAACAACTTAATGAAAGTGTAACAACAAGATTTACAAAAACCACAGAAAAAGTATGTAAATGGTAGAAGGTATATTTTTCGTGAAAATATTATTAATATTTTAATTCAATTCATTAATATTCAATTACGATGTGAAGTAACTCATCAGGAATCAATACAATATAATCATAACGATTAGATGAGACACACAACAATTCAATTATTAATAACTTTATAATAAAATATTAAATTAAAGTTAATATAAAATAAATAAGAAAATCGCCACAAAAAAAAATCGAATTACAGAAAAAATATGTAAATTGTAGAAAATTTATTGAAAATAGCACAGAACATGTTAGCTAACATGTTAAAAACATCAGAAGTTGCAACATTTCTCCCCTAAATGAAATTACTGGAAACTCATGTTTCTAAAAATTCTGCTGCTACGTGCCATTAATTCTGGAAAACTTAAGAAAAGTGTAGTGACACTAAATAAAGCAAAAACCAAGAAAATTGCATAAAATGTAAATATAATATCAAAATATGCCCACATATAAATACACAACTTACACAACTTACACCAAATTACAGAAAAAGTAGTTGCTTAACAATATTAAAATATACAATTATAATAAAATATTCGTTGAAGTTACAATAAAATTCAAAGATTGATAAATAGATATTTGAGTTGATTGAATATTCTCGATTTGTTTTCTTAATTTTATAATTGTATATTTATGTCTTATTCTAATATCAAAATATACAATTTTAATAAAATAATCGTTAAAGTTGCAATAACTTTCAAAGATAGATAAATAGATATTTTATTCATCAGTTGAATTACTAAAGTCTTACGAACAAAAGTTTTTAGTAATTACTTTTTAGTAATTCTACTGATCAATAAAATATCTATTGTTAAGTTTGTAACTTCAACGATTATTTTATTAAAATTGTATATTTTGATATTAGCATAAGACATAAATATACAATTATAAAATTAAGAAAACAAATCGAGAATGTTACAAATATATTAAAAATATCAGAAATTTGATACATTTTATATGTTTGCAAGTTTCTAGAGGTTTTACCTCTCTTCATATATTGATTGCATACATGGGATATCCAAATTTCCATTTCAATCCGTAACTATATTATACTTATTCAGCAATTTCTAATATCTCCATGAAATGTTGTACAACTTCATTGAAATTCGTCATATTCGTCATTTAAAAAAAAAAATTATAAACAAAATAATACATTAGTTGATAAAATTGATTATGAAATTCGTTTGAAATGTAAAATCGTATTAAAGGTGAAGAGAAATTTGGAATATTACTTGCATATTTTGATATAATTGTTAAAGTTTCTGTCATTTCAATAAAATGTTTTGGTTTTTCACTTTCTTCGAATTCATAATGTTTATATATTTTAGGTTTACTGAAACATTCGCAACTTTTGAACCTTGCGGTACATTTGAGACCTTGATTAAAATCATGGACAATAAACATCCCTAATTTTTCACTTTGTTCAGTTTTATAATGCTTTCGTAAATTTTGTGAGGCTTACTACAATGTTAACTATTTCTGAACCTGATACTTATAATTGGAATTGTGAAATTTTTACTTTTTGATATTTTTATTGGATATTCTGGTAATATCCACAACATGTTGTTGCATTTTCTGAAATGTTTATTAAACTTGGTGTAACTTCAATGATTATTTTATTAAAAATTTAAAAATTAATTAAAAGTAATCATTCCTGAAAGTTTAGTATATTTTGATATTATCATTATTATTAAGTAAGTATTCTGCAGTTTCAATGAGTGTTTCTGGTTTTTCAGGTTCTTTGGTGTCATAATATTTTCGTTTACTTTTTAAGGTTTACTGCAATGTTCGAAATTTCTGAATCTTCTGAAACTTTTTTTATGTTTTTAGAAAACTTGTAAAATATAACACTTTTTACGTTAAGTATTATTATTTGGAAATTTCCAACCTTTCGATTGGTATTTTGTTATTAATCTAGTCAAATAATTAATCTATTGTATCTTTTATGTTATGTATATTGTGTGCATTGTGTTGTGCTGCGTTGTGTTGCGTATGTTTTGTCATTTTGCTTTGTAATTTATCTATAGGCTATGTTTTATTTATATTTATATTTATCTGTATTGCTGACCTCTCCACAAGTACCTGTTTCTACGTACATCAATCCAAGAGAAATATATATTATTATTATGAATTGACATAGAAATAATTTCCACCGTAGCTATAATTTATATTTTTGTTATTCGTGTAGTTTGCAAAAATAATTAAAAAAACAAAAATCTCATCCCAAGCCAGAATTTGTAATTTTGGTATTATTTTATTTTGCAAAAATAATAAAAAACAGTTAATTTTTTTTTTTAAATTGTCTTATAGTTCTCATCTGAGACTGTTTTCAATTCATGATAGGTAGAAAAATTAACTGAAAAAACGGTACAAATAGCGCTGTGTTGTGTACGTTTTGTCATTTTGCTTTGTAATTTATCTATAGGCTATGTTTTATTTATATTTATATTTATCTGTATTGCTGACCTTTCCACAAGTACCTGTTTCTACGTACATCAATCCTAGAGAAATATATATTATTATTAGGAATTGACATAGAAATAATTTCCACCCTAGCAATAATTTATATTTTTGTTATTCATGTAGTTTGCAAAAATAATACAAAACCAAAATTCTCAACCTAAGCCAGAACTTGTAATTTTGGTATTATTTTATTTTGCGAAAATAATAAAAAAAAAACGATTTATTCAAAACTGCCTGATAATTCTCATCTGAGACTGTTTTCAATTCTTGTATAGGTAGAAAAATTAACTGAAAAACGGTACAAATGACGTTGTGTTGTGTACGTTTTGTCATTTTGCTTTGTAATTTATCTATAGGGTATGCTTTATTTATTTTTATATTTATCCGTAATGCTGACGTATCTACAAGTATCTGTTTCTATGTACATCAATCCTAGAGAAATATATATTATTATTATGTTTATTATAAGGAATTGACATAGAAATAATTTCAACCCTAGCAATAATTTGTATTTTTGCTATTAATGCAGTTTGCAAGAATAATAAAAAAAACAAAATTCTCATCCTAAGCCAGAATTTGTAATTTTGGTATTATTTTATTTTGCGAAAATAATAAAAAAATGAAAGTATATTGAAAATTGTCTGATAATCCTTATCTGAGATTGTTTTTAATTCTTGTATAGGTAGAAAAATTAACTGAAAAAGGGTACAAATGGCGTTGTGTTGTGTACGTTTTGTCATTTTGCTTTGTAATTTATTTATAGGCTATGTTTTATTTATATTTATATTTATCTGTATTGCTGACGTGTTCATAAGTATCTGTTTCTATGTAGATCAATCCGAGAGAAATATATATTATTATTATTTTTATTATACGGAAATAATTTCAACCCTAGCAATAATTTCCATTTTTGTTATTCATGTAGTTTGCAAAAATAATAAAAAACAAAAAATCTCAACCTAAGCCAGAATTTGTAATTTTGGAATTATTTTATATTGCGAAACTAAACAAAAACAAAAGAAAATTTATTTAAAATTGTCTGATAATTCTCATCTGAGACTGTTTTCAATTCTTCTGTAGGTAGAAAAATTAACTGAAAATGGGACAACTTATAAAAATGACCAAAAAACCGATTTATTGAAGATTGTCTGATAATTCTCATCTGAGACTGTTTTCAATTCTTGAATAGGTAGAAAAATTAACTGAAAAATGGTACAACTTATAAAGATGGCCAAATTTGAATATTTTTGGGAAATTTTTGCTTGACTTTTATTTATAAAGAAAATTCCTAAAATATGATAGGTACATATTTCTAATCAAGTTTTTTTATTTCGAAATTTGTATTCATTGGAATGTAATTTTCATCCGAGACTGTTCAAAATCATTGTAGAAAAAATAAAAACTGAAAAATGATCCAAGTTATAAAAATTGGCTACTTTGAATATTTGTGTGGAAGTTTTGTTTCATTTTTTATATATAAGATACAATTTATTGAAGCATTTACATATTTGATATTGTATGTACATTATTAAATTTTAAAAAAAGAAGGTCTTGCTGCTATGCTTTAAATGGCCATCAGCCGCAGCCGCAGCCTTTCAGCCTATTTTCATTTTTTAAATACATAAAAAAATCGTAAAATATGAGACATATTCAGGTCATTTTTTATTTTTTCGAAATTTACGGTTATTTGAAATGTTATTTTGTTATTACTTTGACTGGAGTATGGGCTCAACATAAAAAAAATCTCTACGTAAGCCAATAATAATAATAATTATAATAACAATTATAATTTCTTTGAATGTCGACTCAGAAGTATTCCTATCGTTATTTGTTCATCAGTTTTCTCCTGTCCTGTTGGGTGTTTTTGTTGTGTGATTTCTGTTGTTATTTCTGTTTTTTCCAAGAGCTCTTCAAAGTATTCCCTCCATCTCTCCATAATTTTTCTTTCATCTGTTTACTGTTCTCCTTTCTTGTTTTTTTTTTATCTGGTTTGAGCTGTATGCATTTTCTTTTCTGTGTGCTTTGAGTACTTTGTAGAAGATTTTTTGGTTTTCTTTACTGTCAGTCTCTATTATTTCTCCAAATTCTGTCCATTCCTTTCGTTTTGCTTCTATTACTAGTTCTTATACTCTCTTCCTATTTTGTATTTGTTTTCTGTTTTTTGCATTACATACTTATTACACTAAAACAATAGCCAGAATTTGAAATTTCGTTATGATGGACATTCGTGTGAAGGACACAAAGTGATCACCGAGGCGCAGGAATCGACATTATCGCGAGGGATTAAGATCCGCGCGTCTTGAAAACCTCTTGGAATTTGTATTCACATATACTAGACATTTTCAGCGTTTAACTATCCACATACAGCTATAATTGAATAAAGTTCGTTGTGTTAAACATTAGTTAATTCAACCTTTACATACTACACTCTCCGTTCCGCCATGGCGGCTTGCTAATTAAATCTGCACTATAAATATTTCAGCGTAGCGCGGTGAGAAATTAGTGACAATAACTCAAAACACAAATACAGGAATTGTGTGACAAATTAGTTCGCCAGAAAACACGCACGGCGAGCGAGCGCAATAAATGTCTTGTTGTTCTTTTGGAGCCGCTTGTAATTGAAAGTCTGGCTTGCTTCAAGCACCAGTGCAGCCGTCGCGGATACATCACAATATTTGGGATTTGATTTGGGAAGTCGGTGAGTTGTTTCGGGGGAGGTCCGGACACCTGTCAAGACTAATCCGAGCCGCCGGTCACTCGATACAACGCAATTTCATCACGAGACGAGAAAAAAAAATGCGCAAACAACGAAAACTGCGGAACTCATCGCCGCCCCTCGCAGGATGTGTTGCTGTGCGGATTTATTTTTTCCTTCGCGAAAAGGCGGGTGTCCATGATATATCGCTGAATAAATAAAATCGTGACAGTCGTAAATAATGGAAGAGGAATCGCACCCTTTTAATGGTGTCGCTGCCCCCTCTGGAGCCGCCCCCCAGGTGGACGGCCGAGCCGGCTCCTTTCCGCTAATGAGCCGGGCACACATGTTGCGGGGGTGCGGTCGGAGTTTATGGCTCTCCGGAAACTCGCCGGCCGTCACGTGTACAGGTTACGATTCACCGATAGATTTTATAGATTAACGCCCTCGCCGTGTACAGATTGATTTCAAAGTTTAGTTTGCTACTGCCATGCCATACTAAACTACGTTGACACCCTTTTAGCCCTCCAAGGGATTCAATTGCACTCATCGATTACACATCATTAATAAAATTAGTAACAACGAGTCTCAACATCAGACGATTACTGATTACGGCTGGACACAATTATTTTGTGCATTATACAGGGTTCTGCAACAGTGCGTCGGGCTTTCCCAGCGCCTTTACCGTGAGAGATAGAAACAAGTGTCTCTCACAAAAAGGCAAAATCTTTATGCCGAAAAATTATTTTGAAACATTCAGGGTATCCCAATTTTGCGGTATAAGAAACACAAACATGTTTTTAAATGGAACACCCTGTATTTATTCAAGTTCTCTGATGACATTTTCATTTACATTTCTATGCACTGAAATAGGTCATGCTGAGACAAAAAAACTGTCAAAATGTAAGTAAGAATCAATGTGAGATAAACAAAAACAGATAGTAGTTCTGTAATAAGAAAAAAAAATCCCAATTTTCGCGAAAATGTGCGGGAAATTGTAGAAGATTTCCAGAAAATTCAATTGAAGTGTAGTCATTTTTATGGTATTTGAAATGTTCATACATTTCTTTATCCCAAAGAATTCCCCTGGTTTGCAAGGAAATTTCATGAATTATTTTTTAATTTAAAAGGAATTATAGAAATCTAAAAGAAAAAATGGAAATAGTAGTAATTGAATTTTAGTAAATATTTGGAAAAACCACACAAAAGTTCCTAAATTTACCAAGCAAGTGTTAAAATAATCTAAAAACAAGTGTAGAAATAAAGTTTAAAAAGGCATTACCTCTTAACAGTTTCAAATCAGCCGTAAAAACTAATATGCTAGCCAATGCATTAACATTCTCTTGCGATTTTTTTCTCAGACCCTCAGACAAGGTGCTTGCTTGTTATTGTTAAAAAGTAAAAACATTTATGAAAATTAGAAATTCTGAAAAGGTTGCAGTAAATTTTGAAATTTGGTATCAGAAATTAGGAAGACATGTTTCAACTTTCTCAAGCTCCAAGCACCATAACGTGTTTTATGATTGTCGAGACATCTCTTATAATATTTTCAAAAAACTTTCGAAACATGCAAATCTTATGCATTCAATCATAATTTAGAATACTGCTCAAACACTTACTTATATGGTTTTTTTTTCATAATACGTCGATTTATAAAAGTAATGTCGAAACATATCCATGAAATTTAAGAAGACATATTTCATTTTCATGAAGATAAGTGTTTCACTGTAACTTTCACAATGTCTTGTCACCATAAAGTGTTTTATGATTATCGAGACATTTCTTATCATCTTTTCAAACATCTTTCGAAACATTTCGAAAAATCCGGAAAAGTTGTCGTAACATTCCCTTGTGATTTTTTTTTCAGAAAATGACAATATGCTTACTTCATGCTGTTAAAAATATGAAAAACATTACTGAAAATTTGAAATTCTGAAATGTGTGCAGTGAATTTTTAAATTTCTATCAGAAGTTAGGAAGACATGTTTCAACTTTTACAAGCTCTCAGCACCATAACGTGTTTTTTGATTGTCGAGACATTTCTTATCATATTTTCAAAAAACTTTCGAAACATTTAAATGTTTTAAATTCAATCAAAATTTTGAATACTGCCGAAACATTTATATGGTTGTTTTTCATAACACGTCGATTTATAAAAGGAATGGCGAGACATATCCTTGAAAGTTAGGAAGACATGTTTCATTTTCATGAAGATAAGTATTTCACTTTAACCTTCATAATGTCTTATCACCATACAGTGTTTTATAATTGTCGAGACATTTCTTATTATATTTTTAAAAAACTTTCGAAACATTTAAATGTTTTTGTTCAAAATACGTCCATTTATTAAATAAATGTCGAAGCATTGTCTAAAAAATATTCGGGTAATTTTCGAGATTCGAAATTTCTGAAAAGTCTATAGCGATTTTTCTATTGTGAATTGAACTATTGAACTCCATAGCGATTTCTATAAAAAAAAATATCAGATTTACATATACAGGGTGCCTCAAAATTGAAACCCGTGCTTTTGGGATTTGATGCAGTGGGCTAAAACAAATTGAAAATTTAGAGTGGAAAATTTTCCGTTTGTCTCTCGTTATAGAGTTGTTGTCAGAGGTATTGAGTATATTCATAATTTCTCTTATGAATGAAATACAAACTTTATTTGCATATTGTAGCAGAAGCATGGCTCTATCATTATAATAATCCGTACGTGTTGATATATTATAGTAGTACTATTTCAAGAGTTCAATTATTTACATTTATACTTCAAAATGTCGTCATTATTTTTTTTAAATTGAATGATATCTTTTTACATATAGAGGGTATCTCAAAATTGAAGCCCGTGCTCTTGCGATTGGTTTCAGTGGGCTAAAGCAAATTGAATATTTAGATTGGAAAATTTGTATGACAAACTTATACCTAAAATGAGTGGATTATCAGTTATTTAGAAAATTCCTTAATTGTAAAATTTTCTGCATCATTTAATTCTATCTGTGCCCGTGGATCATAACAGGCATGTTTCATGTATTTTATGTTTTTTCACCATTATCAATCGCATTGCATTTCAAAGTTTATTTTAGGTAGAACTTCTCAAATTGTAAATATTTTAATGATGAATTAATACACAAATCAAGAAATTATGAGAGACCTTGTATGGTTAGGCCAATTTCTACTGCAAAAATTTGCAAACTGGGTGAATATTTTTCATCAAGTGAATAGCCCCAACCTGTGAGTAAGGCGAAACTAAGATTGTAAAACCTTCCAAAATAATTTAAAAAAAAAATAATCCATAAAAATTAAATTGCGAGATTTCGCCTCTATCGGTGCAACTTGTAAATTAAGTACATTAATTATTGAAAATAAACAATAGTTAAATGCTATAATTGTAATCCGAGACGTTTGTATTAACAAACAAGCGCGTAAACCTCTAACGATGTCAGTTCTAATTTTATTGCTATTCCTTTCACATGTCTTGAATCCCCGCTCATTTGTATGTCGCACGACAAACTCCGCGGAGGAACGTTAAAATTTCGCACTGGGACGAAACACAGGCACGTATTCTGCTAATTAAAGCGCAGTCCCGATACAATAATGGAAATTAAAGCTCCCGTGCAGAGGGTGGGCCGCTGTTTGAGTTTTGGTGGGCGGAATTTACGCGCCTCCCGACACCACTTATCATCAGAATTACGTTTCCGCGCGGAAAAACGAAATGATAAATCGTGTTTGCATTTACTTTTCCTGCAATAAAAAATAACGAAGCCTTCGTTTCTCGGCAGATTGCGAGGCTGAATGGATATATAGCGAAATTGCGTGACTGTACACGAAAGGTCTACTGTTTACTGTGTGGATTGGTAAATGCGCATTGTTAAAATTATCGCGTTGTAAGTGTGGCCATTAATTCTGAGATTTATGTACACAAATCATGTCACAACGTTTATTAAAATAATCCATGAATCTTTCCGCGTCTCTCTTTGAAAAGTATTTAAATTTTACAAAAATCCATGGAGTAACTTTATAATGATAATAATATTGTCTAAAATATTTATTTTTATATACAGGTCAATTATTATTATTATTATAAATAGCTGCTTGAGCTAACTAACTATAGACGCAGCTCTGAGGACCACCCCTCCCAGAGGTGAATCAAGGTCACTCTCTAGAGGTCATTCAAGGGCAGCCAAAGTGACCATACCTACTAATTTGCCCACAACTATTTGAAGCTCCATAGTCTTCTACTAATTTTCACGCCTAATAAAATCTGTTAAAAATATAAAATATGTTGGCATGTTCAGTCAAAATTTTAAAGGATTTAGTCATAGGCAATTGATAATTTGAACACATTTGAAAATTTGAAATATTTTTACAATTTCACCCATTGATATGAAAAATTAACAGAATCGTTCAGTTGCACTAAAAATTTGACAGCTGGTATTGAAAATTTGAAAGATTTTTTCATAATTTTACTTCTGGATCTACCAAATTGATAAATGTTGACAAATTTGGGCAGTTTCCATTGATAATTTAAGAGGTGGAGTCAAAAATGTACACATTTCCACAACCTTCGCTGATCACTTCAAACATTTTCTCAGTTTTTCTTGGAAAAATGAAGATTTAATGAGGTTACAATTGAAAATTGTTCATTGTTCACTGCTGATGCTTAGTATTTGGCAGATTTTACCAGTGGTTCTAGAAAATTTGAAAGATTTTGGCATGTACAGATTTTACATTTTCACCCATTGATATGAAAACTTAACAGATAATGACAAAATCGTTCTTTTGCATTAAATATTTAACAGCTGCAGTTGAAAATTTGACAGATTTTTTCATAATTTTATTTTTAATCTAACGAATTGATAAATATTGACAAAATTGGGCAGTTTCTGTTGATAATTTAACAGCTGGAGTCAAAAATCTACAGATTTTCACAAACCTTCGCTAATCACTTCAAACATTTTTGCGGTTTTTCTTGGAAAAACGTGGATTCAACCAGTTACAATTGAAAAGAGTTCAATTTTCACTGCTGATGCTTAGTAGTTGGCAGATTTTACTACTGGTTGTTAAAAATATGAAAGATTTTGGCATGTTCAGTCAAAAATATAAAACATTTAGAGATATGCAATTGATAATTTCAAAGATTTGAACTGTTACAATTTAAAATGTGACATTTTATTTACAATTTCATCCATTGATAAAAAAAATTTACAGATAAGGTTAAAATCGTTCAGTTGCATTAAAAATTTGACAGATTTTTTCATAATTGTACTTTTGGTTCTAACGAATTGACAGGTATTGACTAAATTGTGCAGTTTCTGTTGTCAATTTTAACAGTTGGAGTCAAAAATGTACAATTCACAACATTTGTTAAAAACTTCAAATGTTTTGGCAGTTTTTTCTTGAAAAAATTAGGATTAGAACAGTTACAATTGAAAGCCGTTCAATTTTCACTGCTGATGCTTAGTAGTTGGCAGATTTAAACTGTGGCTATTGAAAATATAAAAGATTTTGGCGTATTCAGTCAAAAATATGAAGCATTTAAAGATATGCAAATGATAATTCAAAAGATTTGGACTGTTGCAATTTAAAATGTGACAGATTTTTACAATTTCACTCATTTGCATGAAAAATTCACAGATATTGACAAAATCAGGCTGTTGCAGTAAACATTAGGCAGCTGTGCTTGAAAATTTTACAGTTTTTTTCATAATTGTGCTTTTAGTTCTAACGAATTGACAGCTATTGACATATTGACAAAATTGTGCTGTTTCTGTTGATAATTTTAACAGTCACAGTAATTTTAACAGTCAAAAATGTACAAATCACATGTGCTAAAAAATTCAAATAATTTTTAAGTTGCAGTTTTTGTTGGAAAAATAGTTATTTATACAGTTACTTGAAAACCGTTCAATTTTCATTGCTGATGCTTAGTGGTTGGTAGATTTTAACAGTGGCTGTAACTTCGTTCAATTTTCTTTAAATGTAAAGAAAAATTAATGAATATCCATAAAATATTATTAAATTTCCATAAAATATTTCAAATTTTACAAACTCTGGAATCGTCATTTAATATTCTATAGATTTTCAGAAAATTCATACAATTTTCATATAAATTTCATACAATATTGTATATGAATAATGCTGTTAGGCAATAATTTTCAAATTGTGAAAAAATCTTTTATAATTTGTCCTAAATCACGATAGTTAGCATGCATCTTACCAATTCTATCAAGAAAATTTCTAAAATTGTCGAAATTCCCCTAATATTTAAGGAACATTTTTCAGCTCATCCTACATCATGTTATTTAGCACGAACTTTTCCAATTTTATCAAGAAAGTGTCTGAATTTATTATGATTTTTTTAATTAAATTGTAATTTCTGGAAGAAACTTCGTTTAATTTTCTTCAACTTTAAAGAAAAATGAAGAAAATCCATAAAATACTATTAAATTTACATAAAATATATCAAATTTTACATACTATGGAATCGTCAATTAATATTCTATAGATTTTGAGAAAATTTCATACAATTTTCATATAAATGTCATACATTATTGTATATGAATAACGCTGCTATGCATTAATTTTTAAATTGTGAAGAAATCAAGAAAATTTCTGAATTTGTCAAAATTCGCCAAATTTTGAAGGAATATTTTTCAGTTCATCCTACATCATGTTATTTAGCCCGAAGTTTTCCAATTTTATCAAGAAAGTTTCTGATTTTTTTACGAATTTTTATACTAAATTGTAATAATCTGAACGAAACTTCGTTAAATTTTCTTTAAATTTCAAGAAAAATTAACGAAAATCCATAAAATACTATTAAATTTACATAAAATATATCAAATTTTTTACAAACTTAGGAATCGTTATTTAATATTCTATATATTTTCGGGAAATTTTATAAAATACCTCAAAATTGCAATAATTGTCTTCGTGCACTTCGTGCACTAATGAAAGTTGAATGAAGATTTAAATACCTGCAGAAATTTGTTAAATTTTTAAATAATTTGCAAGGGCCTTATCTTTCATTGAAATGTTATGGCATTATATGCAATTTTATGAGTATCTATAGAAGATTAATTGACGATTCCAATAAATTTTGTTAGATTTTATGGAAATTTAATAGTATATTATGAATATTTTTTTGCGATTGTTGGGATAAAATAGGGATAATATAGGGACTTACAAATTATAGGATATCATCGCGTTTTTATTCAAGTTATATGAAAAATAACACACATTAATTAGTTAAGTTTGATGAATCATTTCAATTAATTGAAAGTACTTACTTTTGTAACTGGTGCAACAATTTGTAAGCAGCTATCGTTCAATCTGAAATAAGAAATAAATTTAGTTACAGGAAAAACATAACAGCAAAAACTTACTGAAAAATCTGGTATTTTCAGATTTTGTCCAAAAATTTGGTTAATATCGACGACAAGAAGTAACCCATTTTGATATTTATAATATAATTATTTAATTACCTAGATTTGGGATGCGTTAATACTTCTATTTAACTATTTTAAATGTGAAAATTTTAATTAAGGAAATACACGTTGTTTTACTGAATACTCTAAATTACCTTAATGTGACTCAAATACAACATATTTTAAATGTATTTGGTAATAATTGGTCCAATAATTTGGTTAATATCGACAAGAAGAAACAAACCTCTTTTGATATTGATAATATAATTAGGTAATTACGTAGATTTGGGATGCGTTAATACTTCTTTTAGATTATGAAGTTTTCAAGATTTTTACATAAACTACATATTTTAAATGTGAAAATTTCAATAAACGAAATACACGTTTTTTTTACTTAACAGTCTAAATTACCTTAATATGAGTCAAGTACAAGATATTTTAAATGTATCTTAGGAGTAGGTACAAGGTATTTACAGGGTGCCCCAGGCTCATGGACCATTAAAAGTTTATGGGGTTCCCCATAAGATAAAAATTTGAAAAAAATCATCCGAATATGACTGATTCAGTTCTCCTCAGGTGAGATACTTTCAACCTTCTATCACTTCCGGTTCTACTGGAAGTATCCATCAACTTTTGTTTTTTAAATGTAACACCCTATATATTATTATGATGCTGGCTTCCCCGTTTAATTTAAAACATCTTTTGTATAGATGTGTGTACGTCTATACTTTTTACTTTCTGAGATAAAAATTAAATTCTAAGATTTTGACCTCAAAAAGACGTTATGAAAAATGGCTTTAATTTCTCTTACAAATAAGATTCAAACGGAAAATGTATCTCAGAGTGTACTTGAAAGGTACCTCTTTAACTGATATATGAAGCTGCTGAAAATTTTTACTATCAGTATTAAATTCAAACTGTCAAAATTCAAATTGTCATTAGTTAAGTGCCCACTTAAGGTAAGGAGAACGGAATCAGCCATGTTTGGATGATTGTTTTAAAAAAAAATATTTTATCGAAAACTCCATAAACATTGAATGGTCCATGAGCGCTGTATATACAGTGTGTGACAAAAATCATGCACGAAACTTATTCTTGAGGCTTCTGGGAAATCATTACACAAATAGAAAAATTTTAAATTTTAATTTTCAGAAATACTGTATGATTGTTGTTACATCCTGTATATAGCAATTTCTTCATTAATGACTGAAATACAGTTTAATAAGTTTAATCTCTACAAATTAAAAATAAATGTAGTTAAATGTAGATAGAAAATAGAAAATTAATTTAAAGTTTCAGTAACTAACAATAACTTGTAATAACCAGATCGTAACCAAGGCTCCATTTATGAACCAGAGACAGATCAAATAAAATTCGAGTAAACACAGTAAAAATTAAATTTCGCGGCGATTAAATGAAATTTCTCTATTGTTATTATCTGTAAGACAAATTTGTGCGCCCCATAAGATTTTTATTGAGTTATAATTTCCGTGGGGAGCGAAAGAGGAGGATTTTATCTTTACGATAGCGCTGAATGGTCGCGTCGTTTATTCTTTCCTCTTTAATTCCGTGCGAGAAAAACGTCACCCACGAACCGACCTCCCCATACAACATTGAATTAAAAGGCCACAATGACGGACAATCAATTGGTTTACGTCCACTCACCTTTCTGCCGTTTTATTATCCTTACGGTGCCGTCTGTTTACACAGGGGATGCTCGCAACAGAAACGTGACAAAGCTGATATTTTTCTGCAGAATTATCAATAGGGGTGGATTATTTTGCTCCAGCTTATGGCAATTTCCTGGCATATATCAGTGTATGATTGCCTTACATATAGTAAGGCAATTACATATACTAGTTGCCTGATAGTTACACTGACATATGGTACCTACAGTTTAACGTCAGCTGCGAACGACTATGATTGGGGAAACTATCAGGCAGATTACTTTTAGTAGTTTGCCATTTCCTTTGAGAGGAAGTTCTAGAATATTTTTTTGAGGAGGACAATCAAAAGCATATGTAACAACATAGAAAATTGTATCAGAACCGGAGACATAATCACAACGAAATTTAAAACAACAAATCTATTTTTCATTTTTCATTAATTAAATTTGTAGTATATTTTACCAGTTAATATAAGTCATTAAAACTGAACTAATGATATATTATTCTATTCGTTTATGTGCAATTAAAATAATCAACAATTCCGCCGAATATCAAGTAATGAAAATTGCACGGGAATTGTTTTGTTGTCATGCCATTAAACCTTTGGTGGATGCGCCGGGCTCTGTAAATAATAATAATTCCAGAATTAATTCGGTGGCACCGAGCTATTGATTGTGGGCCCATTATACTCCCAAATGATGCAAAAATCGTTATTTTTAATCATTCAAGAAAGACAGGTTAATTTTGCGTTTCTACAAGAGAAAAACAAGAGCACACAAATACAATGACATTATCTTCCCCATTGTTCTTCGCCTTCCAGCGTGATTATTTTCTCTGTCATTGAGGCGGGTGCGCCCATTGTTCCACTTTATACACATAAAAGATTACTATAACTATAAAAACGCAATCTCGCATTATTTAACGCCTCGGAATAATATCCTCTCCTCCCCCTTTTCGCCATCCTTGATAAAGAACGCTATCATACATCGCGATAATGGTGGCATTACGTCTGGAATTACTTTCGCAGCCATCGGCCAGTCGCAATTATTGTCCAAGAGGGATGAGATGTAGTCCGAAGGATTTTTACACAGGATTTAAAAACGCGCCTTGGGACAAGTTATCATACAACGGCCCCAGTGATTGTGCATTTACATATGCAGATACACTGGCTCGTTGTAGGAGAATGGAAATGTGTGTAATCACCAAAGAGACCGGATAAATGCATTTTCCATTTTGCATTTCAACTGCGCGCTAGTTTTTTTTGCAAGCCGGTGTGATGTAAACGTGAAAGTTTTATTGGGGCGTAAAAAGAGTTAATTTACCTTTGGCGCAAATTTTAATTTTCAAATTAAATTCTAGCATCATTTCAACTCTACTTATACGCTCTTTATTGCAACACAAATTCATATTTCCTTTAACTTAATAATAAAAAGTAATACACATATGCCTTGCATGAGAAACTGGAAATTATAATTGTTAGAGATAGGAGAGTAAATATTGTATTGCTAAATTCAAATATTAATTTTCAAATGATTATCCGTAGTTTAAACTATAGTAAACACCTAAGTAAATAGTTATTTTCTATACAAATACATAATTGATTATATTGCAAATTGCGAAAAAGGCTCAGCTCCGAAAATATTTTTTTTGAGGAGACACAAAAAACTGAATTGGTTCAACAAAGGGAGCAAAAATTACATTAGTAATAGTAGAATTGTTACCTAATACATAAAAAAATAATAATCGATGTCCCAAATCAAAGACATATCGGCACAGACATAAAGTATACCTTTTTTGTGACAAAGCTAATTCACCGAAAAATTGTATATGATTTAAAAAAAATAGCCTCAAAGTTTTCACGCAGTGATAAGTTATTACTACGTAAAAACTAATAACTACTAAAACTAGAATTACTAATAACCATAGAAGAACCCCTTTACTCAGATGATTGTAATTATTCGTGAATATGTGTATTGATATGTGAGTAACTCATCGCAAAATATCAGATTTCCAAGTCTACTTTAGTAGAAATGTTAATAAGAAGACTGATTTGCTAAGTAACACGTTAAGGTCCTATATTTTGGAAACAAAAGCGATTAGGAAAAAAAATACATATATTTTCATTTAATTTTCAGTTTTTTAGCATGCTCCTAAATTTATGCCAGAGAGTTGTGGGACACCTTGTTGGAGTTGAAAACGTAACATATTCTCACACATAATGTTGGAAACTTAATTTTTTTTATTACATTTACACTAAACTCTAAGTATTATACACGTATATTGAATTTTACAAAACTATTATGAAATCCTATAAAATTCTATACAGGGTGAGTCGGGAGGAACGGACCAAACTCCAGGAGTGTATTGTACACGTGAAAATAATTTTAAAAAAATCATATGTTGTTATCCGATCTTCATTTGTTTTCAAGTTATAGTTTCAAATCTTGAATATGCAAATGTGGCGTTTGTCTATGGTTTTTGTACTGGGAGTGCAACAGCTGCTGTTGAAAGATATCGTCAACGGTTTCCATATCAGAAAACTCTGGATAAAAATTTATTTATCCGACTTTTCAACAAACTGTTCGAAACTATCACTTGAAAACAAATGAAAATCGGATAACAACATTTGAGTTTTTTTAAATCATATTTACGTGTACAATACACTCCTGGAGTTTGGTCCGTTCCTCCCGACTCACCCTGTATATTCAGTTTTAGTTTAAATTTGACAGATTCGTACAATTGCATTTAAAAAACAATTTATAGAGTTTAATGAGAAAATTTAACTCATTTTGACAATTGAAATTGAAAATTCAACAGATTTGGAAAATTTTATTTGGAAATTTGCCAAATTCAGACAACTTGATTTGAAAATTTCCAAATTTTTTAAGTAAAGTTAGAAAATTTGGCATATTTTGATAGTTAGGTTTGAAAACTTTACAGATTCTCATAGATAATTTTAAAAACTTCATAGATTTTATTAGAAGCCAGGTGATTTTTATTGCTGCACCGAAAATTTTGACTGCTGAAGCTTGACCCAGTTACCTGGGATATACGCACATACGGACATCACTTGAAATACATAATTTTCTGCACAAGAAGACTCAAAAACAGGATATTGTATACAATTTTCTGAAATGATAGGCTTTTGATGGTGGGCAATTACCAATGAAATTCATCAGCCGCAAGAAGACTGCACATGGAAAGATTCAGATTTTTTTTATTATTATGTTATGTGTTCCGCCTAGTTTTACCTCGAATATCTCAGAAACGCTACATTTTCGAAGTTCATGTATAACTTTTTTACGTTTGAAGGAAATTTTACAAAACTTGGCACTTTTTTATGTGAGCTTTCTGATGATAGTGCCAAACATTTTCTGTGCCAACTATATGCCCAAATTTTCATAGTCAACTTTTGATTTTCTTATGGCCGCAATATTGGATTTTAATAGCATTCAAAGGAGCGAAAAACTTCAATTTCAACCATGTATAACACATGGGCAATCTGACATGTCAAGTTTCGTAAAATTTTCTTCAAAAGTAAAAAAGGTATAAAAGGAAAAGGAAAGTACACTTTTTCGGGTTTTCAGCGATATTTCAGGAACTATGAACAATAATTTGATTTCAGAATATTAAAAGGCACGAAAATAGAAGATTTTATCCCATTTGACCAACTCTGCATATATTTCCGTTTAATAGATCCTAATGGTGGACGTCATAAAAGCAACCACGCAGTATATTCAGTTTTAGTTTAAATTTGATAGATTCGTACAGTTGCAATAAAAAAAAAACAATTTATTGAGATAAATGGGAAAAATTAACAAATTTTGACAATGGAAAATAAAAATTCAATAGATTTGGATAATTGTATTTAGAAATTTGTCAAATTCAGACAATTTAATATGAAAATTTCGTCAAGTTGAAAATGTTTGCAAATTTTGACAGTAATTTTGCAAAACTATCATGAAATTCTATGAAATTATATGACATTATACGGAGTTGCAATAGAAAACTAAACAAATTTTATAGTTGCCATACAAACACACATATTTAAAAACTGAAACGGGAAAATTTGGCAAATTTCAACAATTGAAACTGAAAATATAGTTTTCATAATAGTTTCAGGATAGGTTAGTTTTATTTGGAAATTTGACAAATACAAACAATTTCTTTTGAAATTTTTATAAATTTTGGAGTCAAGTCGGAAAATTTGTCAGAGTTCGACAGTTAGAGTTAATAACTTTACAGATTTTCACAGATGGTACTAAAAACTTCACTTCAGGTTTTATTGGAAAAAGGCGATTTTAATTGCTGTACCTAAAGTCTGGTTCGATTTTTACTGCTGCTGCTTAGTATTGTATCTGGGATTTGCATACAGACAGACAGACAGACAGACAGACATACATCACTTGAAGAACACATTTTCTGAATAAGAAGACTCCAAAACTCCAAATATTGTATGCTATTTTCCGGAATTTCGATTATATCTACTGAATTTGCACTAAATTCTAAGCATTATACACGTATATTGAATTTGGCAAAACTATCACGAAATTCTATAAAATTATATGACATTATACGGAGTTACAATAGAAAACTAAACAAATTTTATAGTTGCCATACAAACACACATATTCAAAAAGTTAAATGGTAAAAAGATGGCAAATTTTAACAATTCAAACTGAAAATTCGATAGATTTGAATAGTTGCATTTGGAAATTTGACAAATTCAAATAATTTCATTTAAAAATTTCACAAATATTGAAGTTAAGTCAGAAAATTTGTCAGATTTTTACAGTTAGAGTTAATTACTTTACAGATTTTCACAGATGGTACTAAAAACTTCATAGGTTTTATTGGAAAAAGGCGATTTTGATTGCTGTACCTAAAAACTGGTTCGTTGTTTACTGCTGTTTCTTAGTATTGTATTTGAGATTTACACACCGACAGACAGACATACAGACAGACATCACTTAAAGAACACTAATTCTGAATAAGAAGACTCCAAACTCCAAATATTGTATGCTATTTTCTGGAATTTCGATTATATCTACTAAATTTACACTAAATTCTAAGCATTATACACGTATATTTATAAAAAAATTATACGAATTTTATAAAAATATCGCGAAATTCTATAAAATTATATGACATTATACGAATTTGCTATCGAAAACTTGACAAATTTGGATAGTTGCAATATAAAAATACAAATTTAAAGGGTTAAATTGGAAAATTTGGCAAATTTCAACAATTGAAATTGAAAATTCGACAGATTTGGATAGTTTCGTTTGGAAATTTGACAAATTCAAATAATTTTATTTGAAAATTTCACAAATTTTGGAGTGAAGTCGGAAAATTTGTCAGATTTCGACAGTTAGAGTTCAAACCTTTTTCAGATTCTCACAAACGGGATTCAAAATTTGATAGATTGCTGTACCTAAACTCTTTTTTCATTTTTATGCTGCTGCTTGGTATTATACCTGGGATTTTCACACAGGCAGATAGACAGATATCACTTGACAATACTTTTTCTGAATAAGTAGACTCGAAAACTAGATATTGTATACAATTCTCTTGAATTTCTGTGGTGATCTATTGAATTTACACTAAATTCTAAACATTATATAGGTTTACTGAATTTTACAAAACTTATATGAAATTCTATAAAATTCTATACTGGGTGGTCACTTTTACGACGCCCACCATTAAGATATATTAAACGGAAATATATACAGAGTTGGTCCAATTGGAGAAAAGTTTGTCATTTTTATGCCTTTCGATATACTGAAACGAAATCCGGGAAATCTTGCATAGTTCCTGAAATATCGCTGAAAAACTGAAAAAGTGCAGTTTCCTTTTCCTTGAATATAAGTATATAGTGCTTAGAATTTAGTGTAAATTCAATAGATAATGTCATATAATTTCATAGAATTTCGTGATAGTTTTGTCAAATTCAATATACGTGTATAATGCTTAGAATTTAATGTAAATTCAGTAGATATCATCGAAATGCTAAAAAAAAGCATACTATATTTGGAGTTTTCTAGTCTTCTTACTCAGAAAAAAAGTTATTTTCCAAGTAATGCCAGTCTATATATTTGCATACAATTTTTGCAGTTTTGGAGTCTTCTTATTCAGAAAAAAGTTTTTTTCCAAGTGATGCCTGTCTGTATGGCTGTGTGTAAGTCCAAGTTAAATACTATGCAATAGCAGTGAAAATCGGACCAGATTTTAAGGGCAGCAATTAAAATTCCTTTGTTTTTAATTAAATCTATGAAGTTTTTAGTACCATCTCTAAGAATCTGTAAATTTTTCAACTTGAACTGTCAAAATCTGCCAAATATTTTTTTATTAATGAACTCATTTTCAAAATTTGTAACCGAAATTGTCTGAATTTGTTATCCAAATATAACTCCATAGTATTATGACAAAAGATCTGCCTTTTTTTCAAAATGCACTTTTTGGCATTAAGTGGCCACAAATAAAGTTTACTTTTAGTGTTGTATACTTTAAGTAAACCCTTTGATCGTTTAGTGTAGTATTGTACCTTTGTATTCTAAATAACTATGGCAATAAAACAGTTGTACAGTTGATCAAAGGGTCCGTGTACTGAATGTTGGTGTAATTTTCCATAGTTATTCAAGAAAAGATTTTTACTTTTTACAGATTAACACTCAAAATTCTCCTTTCCTAAACAAAGTAAAACTAAACAGTTTATACAAATGTCAATTAATATTATTAAACAATTATGGAATGTTTCTAATCACACTACATTACTATTTGTTTTTTTGTTGTTATTATGTTATGTGTTCTGCCTAGTTTAACCTCGAATATCTCAGAAACGCTTAATTTTTTCGAAGTTCTAGAAGTATATCTTTGCTATGACAATAAAGCTAATTCATCGAAAAATGGTACATGATTTAAAATAATCCTATCCTGAAAGTTATTATGTAGCAATAACCATTGAAGAACCCCTGTTTCTGCGGCACTGTGTGTACTCAGATGATTATTTGTGAATATGTGTATTGATAGTGGGTGATTCTTCGTAAAATGTCGGATTTAATGATTGGCAAGATGCAGATTTGCAAGTCTACTCTAGTAGAAATGTTAATAAGCAAATTGTGCTAAGTAATACTTTAAGGTCCTATATTTTGGAAACAAAAGTGATGAGAAAAAAAATCACATTTTCATTTAAATTTGTCTTTCTTAGCATGCTCCTAAATTTATGCCAGGAAGTTGTGGGACATCTTGTATAATTGACTAAAGTGGAAATTTCGAAAAAGGCTCATCTCCGATTTTTTTTCAGGAGATACAAAAAACTGAATTGATTCAACACAAGGAGCAAATATTACATTAGCAATAGTAGAATTGTTCCTTAATAAATAAAAAAAATATAATCGATGCCGAAAATCAAAGATATAACGACACAGTCTGATTAAATAGAGTAATTAATTTATTATTAAATCGATGTACCAATCGGTATATCGATTTAAGGTGTAACTTAACGACTTTGTTCGTCTTGACGATGCCAGGATGCAATTATCTAAAAAATACTGTATATCAGGTTAACACCTAGGCAATACTCGTGCACTTTATATTATCATTCGGGTAATTAAGGCCCCGGCAACGATGTTATGGCTCTATAAAAAGATATATAAAAAGGACGCTTTACGAGGGTGTAATTGTATGTTGTTCGCCGCTATCTACTAAAGGTGCGTTCGCGTTTCAGGTAATTTCAGCCATAGGAGGCATAAACAAGGAGCATTAAAAAACGAATGCTTCCGCATCGTTTCCATCTCCCGCCGGGAAAATTACGCCTTGTATTTTTCATCTCGCCGAAAGCGAGCTAAGGTCGCGACGAGAAATAGTAAGTACTTTTGCAAACAATTATATTCGTATTCTTATTGTTGGTAACATTTTGCTTATATGCTTTCGTCAATTTTGTTTACATGGTGTTCAACTTTCAGATGACGAAAATTGATATCAGCAAATTGACTGGTAGTTTTTGATGACTTATTAAGATCGTTAAATGTTTCCTAATAATTAGCGTACAAATATGCAAATATAGTTTAGTTTTAATTATTATTAAAACTAAACCATAAAAAAATACATGAACAATAATAGAATCCGAAATCTATGTAAACCAGTTTTTTTCAGTCCAGTTCTTTTCAGGAGATAACCAGATAAATTACGCAATTTAGCTCCGTTCAATTTTTTTAATTTTGGACCCTTGAATTTTTTTTACAAAACTTACCTTTCAAAATTGCGAGGATACATTGTTTGTACATATGTACAAACAATTTGTACAATGGACTAATTGGACAAACTTATAATACGTATTTATTAATGTTACAGTTGTCTGCAATGAAAACAATAGGTGTAATTGGTTTTAAAGTTTAATGTGTAAAATTATTAATCGCTCGCATGTCCGGGATGAAGCAGAGAGGCTCAAGCATTCCAACGCAGGAATGCTTATAGGCGCCCCTATTAATAATTCTAAGCGGGGTGAAAGCAGGGAGTACTATAAACTCGTCTCTTCGGATATTCTCCCGAAGGGATGTTTACAAAAGAAGTATACTTTTATGTCAACTATTTACTCGAACTGGGTCACTATTATGAAGTTTTACGTGGGCTCGTAAAATACATAAATCCAAAACTTTCGCTCTGGCGCACTATAATGGCAGTTTTTTACGGTAAATTGCGGCCAAGCAAATTTCGCGCATTAATTGAATCTCGCGGCAGGGGAAATCGATTAATTTCAATTTGCGTCCGTTTTCTTCCATTCCTTTTAAGCGACTCGATTAAGACGGCGTAATTGCGGTAATAATTAGGTGACAACCCAATAATCGCTGGCGGATACTTCGCCTTGCGGAACATGCGCACATGGGCCGCCCGGTATCTAATTTATAACGCCCTTTGTGCGGTCCGTCGGTTGCGCGAAATTGCTCTTTTGTTAGGTAATGGATTGTGTTAAATAATTTATGTGCCTACTTTAAAAATGCTTACGTTACAAGAAAAATGTACTTAGCCTCGGTATTGCTGCCGTTTTTAATTTGGCGCGATTACATAAAGTGGAATTTATTTATGGCTTAAATTCCGAAGGGATTTGTTGGTTAATTTCGGCCTCGCCGGCTCCCGTTACATAGTCTCCTTTGCGCCCTTTCTGCTATGCGGGAATAAAGAATTGAAAGGGGAGCGTAGGTTTATTCTTCTGTAGGTAATAAAGCCGCCGAGCAAATAACTGATTTTTTTACGCCTAATTAGAACATGTTTTTCATGTCTATTCAACCAACGAAATGTGATACAATTCAATCGACACAATTGATCAACCTACATGACTCAATTTCATTTAGTAAACTAGGGCATGTAAGTTTCCTGCAATTTCTGTCTTAATGATTTGCATGAGTTAGGTACAGTTTTTCAATCGTGGATTATCTTTGTTCGTGGTATGTGCCGCAGATGTACCACTAACAAAAATAATCTACAATTGTAAAACGGGACCTTAGAAATTTAGATCTTTTTGCATGACAAATCCTTGGGAGATGTTATTATTAATTTTTTTCCAGTTTTTCAAATTAAAGTTGTTTCCTTGATCTCGTAAGAATTATATAACAGAACTCTCTATGAGACCACATCAACTCCTCCTATCAACTGTATTTCTACTCCTCTTGAGGGTATCTCAACCAGTCACTAACTATGGCTAACTTCATCAGTGGATGGAAATACTGGTGCTCACCTCCACAAAGAAAACTGTCAACCTCACGCTGACCGAGGTCATTTACAATTTCTATATGATGTTTACTGGAAAATATTGCGCCAAGTTTCGTTGTCATGGATAACGATTCCATTGTGTTTTTATTTGCAGGTTGTGCCGTCGGGCTTCGCCGAGCTCGCAATAATTTATTCGACGTTATCGTTTACCCAAGATTAAAAATATTAAACCGCACCGATATGAAATATCGAAGCAAACATTGCCCGCCTGACTCGTAAAAATTTTGTTGACGCGCGCGCCGAGATATCGCAGAGATGAAATTAAATTCCGGAATCAATGTCATGCGGTAAATGTGAAAGGCAGTAATAAACTTGATATACTATCTTATCGACGTTTAAAAAATACCTCGCCCCGACTGCGAAATCCCCCGTCACACGATTCCCGATATTAAACGCGGCAGAATCAATAAGATCGCATCTGCAATTATTATGTTTGATGAAAATATACCATATTTACATGAACTTCGGATTCTATTATTATTATTAATGTATTTATTTATAGTTTCGTTTTAATTATTGTATTCACAGTGTCCTACGGTCATCGACCATTAAAAGTTTATGGGGTTTCCGATAGTACAAAAAAAAAAAACATCCAAATATGGCTGATTCCGTACTCCTCAGGTAAAATACTTGCAAAGTTCTACCAGTTCATGTTTTATCGCAAGTAGAAATCAACTTGTGTTTTTTAAATGGAACACAAAGGTATAGGTAAGTGAATGAAGGAATTCATTTACTTCATTCACCCTACAGCAACTACAAAAGTCAAGTCAAAAAAGTCAATAGTCACCGATAAACAACTCAATAGGTAAGTGAATGAAGGGATTCATTCACTTCATTCACCCTTCAGTCACTTGCCCTTTGAGTTGTTTATCGGTGACTTTTGACGTTTTTGACTTGACTTTTGTGGTTGCTCGTTGCTGAGGCAATTCCTTCAGAATTTTGTCGCTGTTACTTCCATTTTTTATCGCCACTTCCGTCTTTTATCGCCAACAAGATTTCTTGCATCGTTTATCGGTGACACGATTTCCACTTATTTCCACGATTTCCATTTATCGTTAATGCGAATTGTCCAGTGTTTCCTTGCTGAGGCTTTCGATAATCGAGATTACGAGATTCATCCCAATTGTGAAGCTCTTCTGAAGTTAATTTTCCAGTTTTAACAGTTTATGAGAAATATTTTAAATTTATATACCTCTTGTGAAATAAGCTGGATAAAATCTAGGATAGAAATCTAGGAAATAGAAGAGAAACTAGATAAATCGTCTAAAGTTATCGAATTATAACTGGAATTTTATGAAAGATACCATGACTAGTTATAACTTAATACCTAAATCCCTGTTTAAAATAATTCAAAATTTAACATTTGTCGCCTAAATTTCTGAATTTCAGGTAAAAGTATCAAATTTCCTTTGCATTCTGATGAGTTGTGTTAATATTTAGAATCAAATTAGATAACTGCTGACAGAATTTGATAATTCAGATTAAATTTTCTAATAATCATTGTTACACCATTGGACCGTCACAAATGATTATTAAATTTGAGAGTTTCTGTTAAAATTATAGATGAATTTGTCTAGTTACTAATAATTTACCAATTCCTTTTAAATTTATAACTGTTTTTCCTAGATTTTAAAAAACATCTGAAATTTTGTTGGCTAGTGGAAAATTCATCTGTATTCCACAAACTATTTTAAACAAATTTTATCAGTTAAAGTTAAAAATTTTACAGTAATTGCTTATTAAGTCGAAAATTTATGCAGATTTATGCACTTGATATTGAAGATTTAACACGTTTTGACTGTTTCAGTCGAAATTTTAACAGACACTCTCAAATTTCATTGTGAGGCTGAGGCTTTCAATAATCGAGATCCTTCCCAATTGTAAAGCTCTTCAATAAATCATCCTATGAATCACCAATGCATATGAAAATGCGGTTTGGACAGTTTCAACTAAAAATTTAAGAAACCTGGAGAATTTGGTTGTCAAATTTTTTCGTCAGATTTCGACGGTTGAAATTGAAATTTTAGAGGTAAGAGACCTCTAACTCTAGATAGAGAGTCTAGATACTCTAGATAGAGAGATTTTCGACAAATATCTTCACAAATCTTCATAGTTACAACCAGAAGTTTGACTAGTTGATGTTCAAATTTGTTCAGATATTGACAGTTTTAGTCAAAATTTGACGAATTTATACACTTGCAGTTGAACATTTAACACGTTTTGACTGATGCAGTAAAAATTTGACAATTCTAGTTGGCCCATTTTTTATAACTGTACCTGGGTATTTTGGCAGACTTGACCAGTTGCAGTTAAAAAATTGACTGCTTTGGTTATATGTACAGAAAATAGAATACATTTAGTAGTTACATTTGAAAATATGGTAAATTTGAACAGTTTAATTTGACAATTGAACAAATTTTGACAGAGCAATTGTCAAATTATATATCAAAGATAAATAATTGCGTTATAGGTTCGAAATTGAAAAGACCAGACATTTTCGCTTCTGGGAAGAGAAAATTAAAATGAGTGATGAAATTTGGGACATTTTTGCTTATTGGGAAGTGAAATGTAAAATCGATGGAAGAAATTTTGAATATTTGGGCTTATTGGACTAAAATTGTAAACCATTTATACTTTTACATATTGTATAGATTTATACACTTGCAAGTGAATAATTAACTTGTTTTGACTCTTTCAGTCGAAATTTGACAGTTGCTGCTGAATACTGATCCGACTTTTATTATAGCAACATATTATTTCACAAATTTAATCAGTTGAGGTAAAAAAAATACTGTAATTTATTGTTTTAGTCCAAAATATTACAGATTTATGCACTTGAAATAGCAGATTTAACACATTTTAACTGTTTCAGTCGAAATTTGACAAATTTCGTCTGTGTCTTTCGAATATTTGACAAATTTTGTCCGTGTCAGTGGAAAATTTTACAGATTTTGTCTGTCAGTCAAAAATTTATAAAATTTATAGAACTTAAAAAATATTAATCCTTAACGTATTTTGACATTTTTTAATTAATTTAATTTTTTCAGTCGAAATTTGCCAGTTGCTGCTGAAAACTGATTCGAGTTTTGTTTGTAGAAACATATTATTTCACAAATTTAATCAGTTGAAGTTAAATTTTTTACAATAATTGACTGATTTGTCAGAAATTTAACAGATTTATGCACTTGAAATTGGAGATTTAACACGCCTTGACAAAATTTGACAACTTTCGTTTGTGTCTTTCGAATACTTGACAGATTTTGTCCGTGTCAGTCGAAAAATTTATAGATTTTGTCTGTCAGTCAAAAATTTTACAGAATTAGATGTTTGCAATTGAAGCTAATGGCAGATTTGAATGAAACTATGAAGAAAATGTGTTAGTTTCGCTAATTCCAGTTCTCGATTTTATCCCATTTTATAATTTCGAAAAAAAAAATTTAGTACAGAGTTTTTAATATTGAGATTTTATGTCTATTTTTGTTGTTCTTATGAAAACCTAGAACTTATAAAATTTATAATCCCTAACGTATTATGACATTTTTTTATTTAATTAATTCTTTTCAGTCGAAATTTGACATTTGCTACTGAAAACTGATCCGAGTTTTATTGTAGAAACATATTATTTCACAAATTTAATCAGATAAAGTTATTTTTTTAACAGTAAATGACTGTTTTAGTCAAATATTTGACAGATTTATGCACTTCAAATTGAAGATTTAACACGTTTTGACTATTTCAGTAGAAATTTGACAAATTTTGTCCGTGTCGAAAACTTGACAGATTTAGTCTATCAGTTAATTTTTTTATAGAATTTGATGTTTGCAATTGAGACTAATGACAGATTTGAATGAAACTATAAAAAAAATGCTTGAATTTCACAAATTCCTCGTCTATGCTCTATAAATCATAATTAACATACGGTCACGTATATGGTATGAAACGAAAGAATAAATTTCATTCAGAATTATCCTATTAGTATTTTATATTGTATTATATTGTATCTTACTTGTATTTGTATACCTTTTGTACCAAATTTGACGTGTGTAAAACTATATGTTGCAAATACCAATAAAGACTTAAATTAATTATTAAATTGAAGATTTAAGATGTTTTAACTGCTTCAGTCAAAATTTGACAAATTTCGTCTATGTCTTTCGAATATTTGACAGATTTTGCCCGTGTCAGTCAAAAATTTGACAGATTTTGTGTGTCAGTCAAAAACTTTACAGAATTAGATGTTTGCAATTGAAACTAATGACAGATTTAAATGAAACTATGAAGGAAAAGCGTAAATTTCGCTAATTCGTTGTCTATGCTCTAGAAATCATAATTGTGAACATCATAATCATGAAACGTGTGATTTAAATTGTTAGGTATTTAAAATAATTTAAAAAAATGTGCATTAACTGTCGCCCAACGAAATTCAGGTGTGTCAGTCCTGAAGGGTCTGTGAATATGCCCTGTAAGTGGCAGTCGCTGTATTTTTTTGCAGTAGGAGGGTAGTAAATCAACCCTGAATATTTAAAATAATCATGAAAAGTGTGCGTTATATTATTGGATATTTAAAATAATTGTAAAAAGTGTGCATTAAACTGTCGCCCAACGAAACTCAGGAATGTCAGTCCTAAAGAGTCTGTCAATATGCCGTCTAAATTTTTGAGGAAATTCGTATGGATTTTGGAAATTGTGGATATGGGTGCAAGAATGGCGTAAGTCGAAAAAATGGGGTTCGAGAAAAACGCGTCGAAAGATTCAAAACTTAATATAGCAAATTATTAGTTACAATTTTTGCAATTGTATGAACAGTAGTTATATATTTTTTAACAGACTTAAAAATTAGGGTAAATAAGGTATAAATAAGGATAACATACGATCACACATATGGTATGAAACGAAAGTATAAATTTCATTCAGATATCACGGCGTGAGTAATTCAATTGAAATTAATAATAAATTGCTGAGTTCACTAGAAAATATAATGAAATATTAATTTAGAAACTTTGATGAAGATTACAAAAGTTTCCTAACAACGTAAAGTTGGGGAGGAAAAAGATTAGACACATCATTCAATCGGCGAGCATAAAAGGAGATCGATAGAACGGAAGAATAAATGATCCCCCTCTGAAAGGTGCGATTATGCAGGAGGACAATTAATTTTACCTAGGCACAATTAATCAGAGCTACAAGAATGTCTCGATTAATCCGCATTTGTTGAATTTATTTTACAATTAAGGAATATACGTGTATTTTAAATAACATGAATTTTATTGTGCTGTCATTGTTAATGTTAAGAACCATTAATATACAGAAAAGTATTTTTTCGGGATACTTGATTCTAATTACATATTATCGGTACTGTCTCCATAGTTGTTATTTCTCATAATACTATACTGTTATTTTTCGTAATACTATACTGTTATACCCTTTTATCAGAACCAAAAAAAGCGCTGTAAAGTCACGCTAAACGGTCAGCGGCCGTTAAGAATTCTTAACAGACGCTGGGCGTTAAGGGGAACGCACGCCCACCATGGTTAAACAATTCAAATGTCTCAAAATCTTGAACGACTGCGTCCGTTATTTTCTGCATATCGGCCTAATGACGTTAATAACTATTTTGTAATACCTCTGTGTTATTGACATTTATCAGTACTGTCTGCTTGATCGATATGACAGGCGTAAAGGTCTTGGCCGTTATAATAACGGCCATGGACGTTATTTAAATGACAACGCAAATTTATGAGCAATAAAGTCTTCATATTCTTTCTCATACCTGCTGCTGCTTTTTTGGGGAAGTAAATGGATTGTGGCAGCATTTGCTTCATTTAGTACATCTTCGGGGATACCACAAAACGAAGAACTTTGCACATCTGACATTATTTTTCTAATTTCACTTTGGTTTGTTTGTTTGTATTTGAACCGTTGATGTTGCTATGATATCGTATTGCGCCTGGATAACTAGTTTATTAATTTTGAAATTTAATATTGATAAATTGACCAGTTTTTATAATTTAGGTATTACAAAAAGTATCGAACAACATACGGCCGATATGCAAATAACAGGCTTGGTTGAATATAAACCTCGGCTGCGCTCCGCTCCGCTTCGCTTCGCCTCGGTTTACAAACTTCAACCCGCGCCTGTTATTTGCTACATATCGGCCTAATGGCGTTATATACTATAACTGATATCAGTCACTGTTATTAATTGTGGTGTTCACAAGCGTTACTACTCAACCATCACAGCATACTTGAAATATGTCATTATGATTTATGAAAATAATTTCGCAAAATTTAATCCTTTTTATTTTAGTATCACGAAAACTATAAAACAACATACGGCCGATATGGATATAACATACTCGGTTGATTATACAATCTCAACCTGGTCTGTTATATAACGCATATCGGCCTAATACCGTTATATACTATTATACGTAGACATGTAATGCCGAGCATTGTTGAAGTTTTATGTCTTAAATGGGATACTTGTTAAATATTGCGTTATAAAATAAGAGTGGAATTTGGGAATAAAGAAAATATGTGAGTGCCTCTCGTCTTTGTCTACTATGACGAATCGTTTGCGTTGACACAGGGAAATCTCTCTCGCTGCGGCGAAAAGAAAGCGAAAACGTTTCCCATCTGAAAAGCGAACGTGGCGTAATAAGGAAATAAGATTAAATAAAAACCAATAATGCGACTTAAATAAGAGATAAGAGAAATCCGGTTTGTTTGCTCTGACGTGCGTTTGGGTTTTTATTTGTCGCGGTAATTAAATTGCCCGGGCTTTACTCGCGCAAATGTTAAGAGCGCGCCTCCATAAAGTCGCGAACGACGGAATATGTTTTTTCGCCAGTGTGCGGGTCGAATTTTGGCACTGAACTATGCCGGCCATAAAATCTATGTGACATATTTTTTATATTCCCCCCCAGTAGTTCAGTAGTCATTAGTTTCATGGCATCCTTGATAAAGGAAACCCATAAAAAACGTGGCAATAAATAATTTTATTATATCTCTTAAAATATGGACGTTATAAACACTAAACCGTCTTATCGGACGACCTGCACAAAGGGCCTTTCTCGTTTCCCTCTGGTGAAAACCGCCACGCCCCGTTCCTGATTTCCTCCGGGCTCTTGTAATGGTAACGTTTTATTTATGTCGAGTGAGCATGACACTGCGTCCTCCGCATTTATCATAATACAGCAGAGTCGCAATAACCGCGAGGAGATGCAGTCCCACTAACTGACGTCTATGTTATACAGGTAAAACGCAATAAGGCAGAGATAAGGAACGGTGCACTCGTGTACAAATAAAACCAGGAATGCAATTCGTAAGCTGAACAGTATCTAGTAATACTGAAATCTCTTGGAAATCATTTAACTTCAAACGATTCGTTCATTTCTAGTTGATCTAAAATTTAGAGTTGATCTAAAATTTAGTTTCATTTAGATTCTAAATTAAACTTATGGTCTTTGGCTTTCATACATAATCCAATGTATCCATAATTACGTCTTTCATACATAATCCCGTTCTTTTTAAGTTTTGTTTTTTTAATAATTATTTTGAAAAACGTAATATATTCATTTAATTTGCCATATTTTTATAAGATTTGTCGATCTATGATGAGTATATTGATCGTGGCGAATTGGCCCCCGGCGAAATGCCCCATTCCAACTGAACGAGCACACGTTCAGCGGGGACGTTCCGCTGCCTAATCGGCGGACGAAGTTTTCGAGTGCGCGACTTGGGAGCAATATTGGTCCACTTTAAAGAAACAACTCGTGTGCAACTTTGCACCGGGAAATTAATTTTCCTCTGCACGCTCTAATGTGTTAAGGAGCTACGACCCGTAGTTAATATAATATTATCTCCAGGCTGGGGAGACTCGTTCGTTTTACGGGAAGTGTGAAATTGCGGACTGCTTTTGGAGAATGTTAAGATATATATTTATATATATTATATATTATATATTATATATTATTATATTATTATATATGCAGACTAGGTACCATCACCCATGAGAAATTTAAATATTTTATGTGAGCAGGACTTGATATTTCTCATAAGCATTTCTTTTATTACCTACACTCCTCTATTATCATGAAAAATTAGTTTAAAACTAATAATAAAACATAAAAAGTAGTGAAAAAAAGTTGGTTCCGAAAATACTTGCGTTTAATCTAACTTTTAGATTATGTATTTCAGTAGTTTCCAAACTTTAAGTGTGTAGTGTTGTCATCCAATTTATTAAAAACGTAAATCTGAATATTTGTATCTCGCTTGCTTGAAACCAATCAAAAAGGACACCGTTCTATTTATAGATTCAGGGTCACCGTGAAGTAAACACTTGACGCCTCTTTGGCCCTTCGGAGAGTGATTCTGTGAGTGTAAACGCACGCATTTGTGTTCATTATTCGTGACAGTCACAGATACTGCATTTTACAGCCAGAGTGGTGTTGTTAATAAGTGTTATGGATAAATTGAATGTGAGTCATTGTATTGTTGTATGACAGTTTAAGATTGAACCATCGTTATCTGTGTGAGATGAATCGTTGCATTCGGTGTAACAGCAGTTTCACCGTTTATCTGGGTGAGGTGTTACTTGTTTATTATGCCATAATAGCAGTCGTAGTGTGTCAAACTGTATTATCACGATGCTGTTATCTATGTGAGGCAGCGTGATAGATTTGGTCAGTCATTCAATCGAATTCTGTGTGGGATTGAATGGACACTGCCAGATCGAAGCTATTGCTCAATTTAACAAAGCGTACTTGAGCATGAGTTCGACTAAAGTCGTATATTTGATTGAGTATTTTCTATAAACGTTTATGCACCAAACGCAACCAAATGTACGACTTGAGTCGAACTCGAGCTCAAGTACGGACTATAGATACAGCCCTTAAACTCATTACCAATTTGTTATTGTTACAGAATGGCGGTCATTGGTGGAAGGGGTGGGGGGAGCGAGAGAAGAGCGATTGCCCTATTTTATTATACCATTATATAATCTTTTATATAAAAAACAGAGATAAAACTTGCTATGTTTTTATCTGTTAAATTGTTTCTCTGGTTTTTAATATGGACTACCACGTAGTAAAGGTCGAAACTATCCTGATAATCTTTAATATATTTGTATTATTAGTTTTTATTAAATAAATAAGTTTCATTAATGCAAATTCCATTTTTTTCAATCGACGTCTTGACAATACAAATATAATTACCTACCACAAGAATAAGGCAGCAGTTTTAGTATTGAAATTGTTTTTATGGGTTAAAAATAGTCAGTATTAAACTAAAGATAATTCACGGGCGTAACATTACCAAAAGTGGATAACAATATCAGAAGTGAGCTAACAGTAGTAATATTAAATTTAATATTGAGACTATATTATATATATTTATATATATATATATATATATATATATATATATATATATATATATATATATATATATATATTGTGATATTATTTGTTAGCGTAGATTTTATAATTTAGATAGGAATTAATTAGGAATTTATTTATCGTTAAATATTATTATTATTATTATATGATTAGATATTATTAGGCCGCCTGATAGTTTAATAATCAATTAGATAGGGTTTTTAGGTAAAATTATAAGTTACGTAGGGCACAGTTAATAATAATAAATGTAAATGAGTTTAATGAAAATGTGCAAATTGAATTAAAATTTCAAACTCAACGAATAAGGACGTTCGACATTTCCACAGAAGCGAAAAATTACGAGGATGGCGAATCTCGAATTATGCTTAAGAATTGTTATTGGATATTTAGTTTCACCGGAAAATGGGAAAATATATTACAATAATAAAGTATTGTTTCGTCGCCATAGTAACATTGCAAAATTCGTGGTTAGTAACAGGTGCATTTCAAGTTTTGACGAACGATGCGGACGTAAATCAACAACAATAATTGACAGTCATGTGCAAAGTTATAAAAACGCAGAACGCCTGACGCCAGGCAGAATTCGATAATATCCCATCGAATCTAAGTCGGTCGCAAGACAAAAGAATATTGTGGTCAAGCCGATATTTATTTCCGAATTTACGCATCTAAAAACAAAATTAGTATCGCGAGTGTTTATGCACACTTAACCGTACAAATTTTACTACAGTAATCAGTATTGATTTTTGACCGAAGGCAACAGAAGACACATTGGAGGAATTTAGCTGGATCATCATCATCTTTAAGAAAAATTCACGGAGGCTATCCAGTGCAGTCATTCACGGAGTTGGGACATCAATCGGGTCATTCTAATGAACGAGCCGGAATGGATACATCGAGGGATTATTACCAAGAGGAACTGCAACCATCAGACTGGACGGGCATAATACATTGCCTACAGTCTTCAAGACACCGATCATTGGAATTGCAACTAGATTAACATTTAACTCAAGTAAAAATTAACTGTGCAATTAGGTTTTTATTATGGAAATATTTGTTAAATGTATAAGGTAGTTTAAGTAGTCAGTTACTGTAAGTTGTTTTCTTTTGTCAAGCGTTCATTTTGTTTCTTATTGAATTAGTGTTTGTTTTTTTATCAGTTATTTAAGTATTCAATATTATAATAAATATTCATCACAATTCATATTCTTTGACTGCCATATAATTTATTTTGATCCCACCTATTGACCCTGAGAACCATCACAACAAAATATTGCATTTGCCATCACAACGTGGGACAATAATTATTATTAATCAATATAAATCAAATAATTAAAATCATAAAAAACAATCATAACACTGCATTTGGCTCCCGAACGTGGGACAAATAAAAACCTAAGTATAACCAACAATATATATATTTTTAATTTTTTTTTTTTTTGTGACCAATAGGTTATATCTTCATAAGCCTAAAAATAAATACAATTATATGTTTCCAACGTCAAGAAAAGTTTATTTATCCTGATCTAGCTTAACGTAAAAAAAATGGAATGTTAAAAAAAGATTCAAAACAATCCAGAATTATTTTAAATAAACACCAATTTTACATATTCAATATGTAAAAAATCATTCCAATTCCAATTTCAATGACAGTTTATTTTCCCTGATTTAGCTTAACGTAAAAAATCGGGCATATTAAGCAATATCTAAAACAATCCTGAATCATTTAAAAACAACAACAAAATAACACCATTGAAAATCCAATATGTACAGTCATGCTCACATAAATCTAGTATAAAAACTAGGTTACAATAGCAGTTTAATATGGCAATGTCTGTTTGTACTAGATTTATGTGAGCATGACTGTATAAAATCAAAATCCGACTATATTTAATACAAGTCGTTTTCAATAATTGGTACATTTCGCAAAATACGTACGTTGGTACTAAAAATTACTTTACTAAATAATATGTAAAAATAATTGCATCTTCATAAGAAGTTTCAAGAACAGTTTTAACAATAAAGTGTAGTAGAATCCCTTAGTCTAAAATTTGCTAACCATAAAATTTGAACAATCAATCCATTCCATTGAAAAACGTTTTGAAATTGTAAGCCTATATTTCATAAACTCCATATTGCTCCAGAGCTGAAGCTCCAGGGTTACCCCCACCCCCTCAATCAGGTAGTTGGGGTGGTCTATTATATTAACTTTCATCGGGAGCATTCTTTCGTGTGATGCTCAATTCTTGATTGGTAGCTTCATTTAAATGGACCACTCGGTATAGAAGGTATTTTAAAAATAAAAAACGAAGACTTAACACGTGAGGGTGAATTACTGTTTTGTTCTTCAAATACTCCAGGGCTTTTTAACATAACTTTATTTAGCGAGTTTTTTAAATTTCAATAGTTATGCATTTGTTAATTTTTCAAATTACTAACATTTATGGAATTTTAGCATAACTTATATTCTATAAGTTTATGTAAGGAGTATTTAGATTTTTTGGCTATTTAAGCATTGATAGCTTTGAACATTTCGTAACTTTCGTGTGATGCTTATCTCTGGAGATACATTGATGGCTTCATTTAAATGAACTACTCGGTATGGAAGGTTTTTCAATAATAAAAAAACAAAGACTTAACGCGTGAGGGTGAATTACTTTTTATTTCATTAAATGCTCCAGGGCTTTTAACATAACTTTTTTTAACGATTTTTTTTAAATTTCAATAGTTATGCATTTGTTAATTTTTCAAATTACTAACGTTTATGGAATTTTATAATAGCTGGTTCTGAACTTTAATGAATTTGTTATTACCCTATTCTATAAGTTTATGTAAGGAGTGTTTAGATTTTTTTGTGATAGCTTTGTACATTTGGCAACTTTCATGGAAACAGTTTTATCCGGTTGTGTAAGGTTTCTACATTCGAATTCCTTCTTAAGAATAAAACCAATTATGAAAGGCAAAAACATAATACCCGAACATCACTTTGGTTTCAGAGAATCTCATTCAACTATAGATCAAGTCCATAGAATAACACACATAATTAAAAAAATCATTGGAACAAAGAAAGGTTTGCTCTACTATCTTGATGTAGCGCAAGCTTTTGCAAAGTCTGGCACGAGGACCTTAATACAAATTAAGAAAACTTCTGCCCAGATCATATACATAATTACTAGAATCATACATGCCAGATAGAGTTTTTAGAATTTAGCAGGAAGATGCTTACTCTGAACTAAAAGAAATAAAGGCAGTTGTGCTACAGCGCACGGTGTTAGGGCCAGTCCTCTACCTATTATACACCAGCGATATACCTGCATTAAACCATGGTGCGACAGCTACTTTTGCCGATGACACTGCTATATTGGTTGTAGGGAAAAATCACGAAGAAGCAGCAGTAAATCTGCAAACCTCAATTAATAAAAGTTTGCATAACATTTCTTATTGATCCATCTTTGATCGAATTGTAATAATTATAGTAAAATACCATTAAATGTTTTGCATATTAAAAAAAAATGACAAACGATTGTAGAAATTTCGTCAACTACAAAGGCCTGCAGGAATTTCGTAGCAGATGAAATTTGAAGAAAAAAAAGTTTATTTGTTTTTCTTATAGACAAGCAGCAGTAAATCTGCAAACCTCAATTAATAAAAGTTTGCATAACATTACTTATTGATCCATCTTTGATCGAATTGTAATAATTACAATAAAATATAATCAAATGTTTTGCGTAATAAAAAAAATGACAAACGATTGCAGAAATTTTGTCAACTACGAAGGCCTGCAGGAATTTCGTAGCAGACAAAATTCGAAGAAAAAAAAGTTTATTAGTCTTTCCTATTTTATCCACGTTCAAAGAAAAAGCAGTAAAATTTCCAGACAACTTCTCAGAAGTAACTAGGTATTAAAAGTAGAGGAGGGTTAATTTTTCAGACGGCATCCGCTGTAATGAGTCCTTGTAAAACCCTAATACTGAACTTTCACGGTTATGGATGGCGCGGCATTAACTCTGAAGTTTAAAGGCAAGACGGGGCAGGACACATTCGCCGCCGCCGTTTATTCGCCGTAACTCTTTTAATTAGACGGCCGAAACGAAAATTCGCAGTCTGAAGAGTCTCGCGGAAAATCGGGCTCTAATTGAGAGAAATATGCACTGCAAAATGCAGTCGGCTGGTGGCCAGGAGCCGGTTTAATGCGCACAAAAGAGACGGGATTAATTTTAATTTTTAAAGCTGCCACCGCGCTTCGAAAATGGATGAAATGAAAATGAGCGCCGTAATTAATACGCAGCAGCAACAATTTTTGTGAAAAAGCGCTGCATTATGCAATCCGCTTGTACTGGCTGTATTTTTGTATGAGTGCAGCATAAATTTCCACGCAGCGGCTGTTTATTTTCCTTCATTTGAATACGATTTTCAAGGGGCGTAAATCATCAACACCGAAATGCGGGCTTTCAACTATAGCAGATACTAGTGATATATGCAATTACTCAATTTACTGTATGTACATATTATTAAAAAAAAAAGTTACTTTCCGGATAATTTATTATTACTATCCAGATATAGTTAAATCTAGATAAAATAATAATTAGTACAATGAACAGATTTGTTTAATTAAAAAAGATTGCACAGTAAAAATACTTAGGAAAAATATATTTGCAATGAAGTTAAATTCTGTTGTTATTAATTAATTATTTAATCAACTGCCATTTCACCTTGTGCCCGTTGGCGTTTTGTGTGCAATGTTATTTTAATTACATCCCATTTGTACTATTCTACTTTTTACTATTTCTTTTTACATTTATTTACAATTTTTTTCCATTTAGGAAAAGCTAGTTTCTTTGCTTATCCTTCTGACATTCATTGTAACAATATACCTATTACAAATATACAATCGAAAATTTCTAAATTTCTCATAAGTACTTCTGATTATGCAAAATGATTTAATATCTACTGATTTTGGTAGAACATTAATAGACAATTTCTAAAAAATAAAAACTCAAAAATGTTTTATTGTTAACGTGATTATCAAAAATTGTAAAATTTCCGACTCAGAATCAGAAATTGCTAATATCTCATTATTTTATTTCACAACAATATACCTATTACAAATATACAATCGAAAATTTCTAAATTTCTCATTGGTACTTCAGAATATGCAAAATGATTTAATATCTATTGTTTTTGGTAGAACATTAATAGACAATTACTAAAAAATAAAACTCAGAAATGTTTAATTCTTAACGTGATTATCAAAAATTGCAAAATTTCCTACTGAGATTCAGTAATTGCTAATATCTCATTTTTTATTTCATCAACAATATAACTGTTACGAAGAAATAATATAAAAAATCTGATTAGAAGTACAGAATATGCAAAATTATTCAATATGTACTGTTTTGGTAGAAAACTAATAGACAATTTCGAGTATTTTTATAACCGTTTCATTCCATCCTATTCTGGGTCTTCCTCTTTTCCTCTTATCTCTCGTCTTTGCTTCCCACGGTATTTTTACTTGAGCCTTTTAATCCAATTTTATTAAATGACCCCACCAACTAATCTGCCTCTTTTCTGTATACTCCTGTATACTTTAAATTTCCAATTCTTTCCTGATTTCCTTATTTCTAACTCTGACCATTTTTGTCTTCCCTGCTACTCGCCTCAAATACTTCATTTCAGCCGCTTGGATTCTGCTTACATCTCTTTCTGTCATTACCCATGTTTCACAGCCGTACGTTAAGATACTACAATACATTGCTTTGTATACATTTAATTTGGTCTTTCTCGTTCTTACTTCTTTTTTCTTCATTAGTACCTTATTCATTTGATAGTATACTTTTATTATCTTGCCGATTCTGGTACTTATTTCTTTGTCATTTTTCCCTTCCTGTGTTATTTCTACTCCTAGGTATTTAAATTGCTCTATCTGCTCGATTTCTTCATTTCCTATTGGTATTTAAAATGTTTTCTCTGTTTTTGCCTGTCACCATTACTTTTGTCTTATGTTTGTTTATCTTCATATTATATTCTGTCATTACTTCGTTATATATATATTTATGTTATTTTGTAGGTTTGTTGTACTATTTGCTAATATCATTAAATAGTCAGCGAATGCTCCTTAGGTTATGTTTACTGGTAACATGTTTCTGTATCCTACTGTTATTCCTTTCATTCTGCCGCTTGTTTTCTTCATAATTTCGTCCATATATAATTTGCTGATATCTTTCAGGAAGGGTTCAACATTTCTTGAAATATTTGAATCTTAAATATGTAATAAAAATTATGAATTTCATTTCTCATCGATATGAACTATTAAAAAAAAAGATTTCCTCAAACCATTATTTGTTTTCAAGTGTTCCGATTTGTAATTGTTATGTATGACTACATTCATATTGCCTTTGTATATTTGTTTTATAATATTGATGGTTTTATGCTATATTCCCCCTTCAAGTAATATATTCCACACTTTTTGCGTGGAATATATTACTTGCGTGGTACTGTATCAAATGCCTTTTTCAAGTTAATAAATCCTAAATATACATTTGGTTTTGTTTGATACTACTTTTCTACTATTTGTTTTATTGTAAAAATATGGTCTTGGGTTGCTCTTCTGCTCTCAAACCGCTTTGCGCTTCGTCTATTGTGCTATCTATTTTTCTTCATATTCTTTTATTTATATTTTTTTCTTGTAGTTTTGTCTCTATATTGATTAGCGTTATACCCCTATAGTTATTACAGTTTCTATTGTCTCCTTTTTTATATATTGGCACTATAAGTGCCGTTTTCCATTCGTTCAGCATGCTTTCTTCCTCCCATATTTGTTTGAATAGTTTGTGAAGTCTGCCTAGCGCTACTGGTCCTATGTTACTTAACATCTCTGTCTCAACTTTGTCAATTCCTGTTCTTTTATAGTTTTGTAGTTAGTAGTTTTATAGTATAGTTTATAGTTATTTTTAGAGTTAGTTCTTTTATATATATATATATATATATATATATATATGTGTGTGTTTTCTGTTGTCACATCCATGTTTATTTGGTTTCCATACTCTTTGTCCTTGTCACGTTCTGCGTTCAGCAGTACTTCGAAGTATTTTCTCCATCTTTCCATTATTTCCTCTCGTCCTTTTAAAAGTTTGCCGTCTCTATCTAATGTGTAGTTCGTGTCGTATTTTGGTTCTCTTCTTCTGCTTTTTAGTATGTTATAAAAAAACTTCTGATTTTCGTTGCTGTTTTTCGCCATCTTCTCCCCAAATTCTTCCCATTATTTCCTGCTCGCTTGCGTTACTACATCGTTTGCTGCCCTGCGCTTTTTTTCAATATTCTTGTTATTCTTCGTTATTGTTGTTGCTGGTGTACTTTTGCCATGCTTTCTTCTTATCTTTTATGGCTCGTTTTACCTCTTCTGTCCACCAGCTGGTTTGATTATTCCTCCTTGTTTGATAGACTCCACATGTTTCCTTTGTTGCAGTTCTACGAAGTATTTTCTCCATCTTTCCATTATTTCCTCTCGTCTATCTAATATGAAGTTCGTGTTGTATTTTGATTCTCTTCTTTTGATTTTCCGTATGTTATAAAATAGCTTCTGATTTTTGTTGCTGTTTTTCGGCAATCTTCTCCCCAAATTCTTTCCATTCTTTCCTCTTCGCTTGCGTTACTATATCCTTTGCTGCCCTGCGCCTTTTTCGATATTCTTGGTATTCTTCGTTATTGTTGTTGCTGGTGTACTTTTGCCATGCCTTATTCTTTGTTTTATGGCTCTTCTCACCTCTTCTGTCCACCAGCTGGTTTGATTGTTCCTCCTTGTTTGATAGACTCCACATGTTTCCTTTGCTGTCATTAGCATTTCTTCCTTAAGTTGTTCCCACTTTCCTTTTACTGCCTCTGATTCATGTTGCACTATTAGCTTAGTATCTAATGTTTCTGTAAATATATTTGCGATATTTGTGTGTCTTAGTTTATATGTACGCAATTTTACATAGAGTTTTTGTTATCTACTGCCTTATACTTGTTATTTCCGTTCATCTGCCCTGTTTTATTAATTATATTATTAATTATATGTCAGTTAATTACATATCGTTTAAAGTAATAAATTGTTATAATCACTGAAATAATTTATGATTATACATTCTGGAATAAAAACGGGGTAGTAAAAATTTGGGTTGATTTATTAAACGAAAAGAGCGAGGCATTTAATTAAATGTTATTTCCCCCAAAAACCGAGATAACACACATAACTCAGCTGCGGAGAGATCTTTTTGAGGAATGCGCAATAAATCGCGGGAAGTTTGTCTGCGGCAAAGACAACGGCGTGTATATACGCCAGACATGTATGGAAATCTTTTGTGTGTTTAATGTTTCGAGTTGCGAAGGAGAGGAAAAAGGGCGTAATGCGCGCACCGCTTTGGGAGTATACAGACAATATGACAGTTTCCGTTGTTAAGATGGAACTTTACTTGCGTTTTAAAAGTTCAAATGAACTCCACGTATAATTTAATTTGCAACTCGCGAGCAAAGTTCTATTTTTTTTCCCCGCACGCAGTGAAGTTATGCCCGGGCTTTGGAATTTATGCATCGTACTTTATAAACACCCAGCAACAATATGAGGATTTGATTTAACTCGCCGTTGTTACCGGCAGCGCTTTTTATTAATATTTAATAACGCGAAACTTTAAATTGCTCTGGCGGGGATAAATGGCGGCAAAAAATTAAAGAAATAAATCCCGCGCGTTAATCCAGCACCCTGAAAATGTTTCACCCTCAAATAGATTTCCGGTTTTGTTTTACTGGTGCTACGTAACGTGTATTTGCACATAATTCTTGCGTGACCATTCCTTTAAATATCCTCCACGCTAAAACGTGCAAGACAAATATTTCATCCGGAAGCTAAATATCGACGGAGGAATTATTTACAGCAGTACACGCGGCTGCATTTCTGGCCCCATGTCTCTCCCGGTCTGAGGTACAATGTGCCTCGAGATCATCGGCCAATGTTTTGTTAATAATACGAAAAGCCCGTTTTACTGCCGTTTTATTTTAAACGGGGTCACCGAGTCGGCCGTAAAGTCTGCGCCAAGACGCGCAACGCACTTCCGGAAGTGAATATTTCTCCTTCGCCACTTGAATGCACGGCGATGCCCATAAAACCCATTCCACGCCGCGTTGATGGGTGGATTTTATGGCAGTCGAAATCTGCAGGATGCCATGCTTTGGATATATGCGTCATCTGTATTATACTGAACGGCAGAAGCATGAGGTCATATAACTTTACATAAAGCTGCTCGTTTTATCATTTGCTAAATATCTACGAGCACAACATATATTTTTTTTCACAAATAAAACTTTCCAAGTTGATCGGATTTTAATAAGTATTCTGGGTTGATTAACTACCCTACAACGGCAAATTGGAAAGTGTCACTTATAGGGTATATTCACAGACCCCTCAAGCGTAACACACATAAGTTTCATTGGGCGACAGTTTGATGCACACTTTTTATGATATTTTTAAATATTCTGAATGTTTAACTTTCCGAGTTGACCGATATTGGGTATCAGTCAATGAAATTTCTGAAAATTAATCTAAAGGATATTTTGAAAATTTTATGCCTGATTTGTATACAGTATGCCTAAAGATAATTCCTCAGAAAATTTGAAGACGAGTATGTCTTAACCCGGCATCACTAAGGTGGGGTGCCACAAACCCCAGTCATATTTAAACAGCTATCATGTAGCAGATTTTTACGTTATGTGCCGGTGAGTTCTTAGCATATACCAAAGTTCACACGAGATTAGTTAGTTCCACTGTGGCTGTTGAAGGGTTCAGTTAGCACGGTAAGCGCTATCGATAATTTGTAACTTACTCATTATTTATTCATTATTCTATATAAATTTAGTGTCTAGAAAAATGTCATTTTTTGACGAAGAACAAAAACGCCTCCTAGCTCTTTGGGATTCGGTAAACTCGGAAGACGAAGCAGATATTGGTACCGAGAGTAAGGATGAGGAAGATAATGTTAGCTTGAGCGATCATGAAATGAACACAGAGCAGGTGGGAGATGAGGGCGATGGAGACGAACGACATGTACAAATTGACGAAACTACTGATCGAAGATATAATGCTGACAATTTAGAAGTAGACGAAAATGATCATTGTAATGTACATGAAGCTACTACATCTATGACTAATGTATCAAATAAAGTTACGCACTTTTTAAATTTTCAAAATAGTTTTTTATTGTTCACGACAATTGTTTCGCCACACTGTGGCTTCTTCAGGTGAAGAAATGATACATAAACTGTGTACAATTTGCTTAAGTAGTGTATTGATGGGGGTGGGGGTAGCTATTAACAAGTTTTAAAAATATTGAGGAGCGGTGAATGATTGACGTCCGTTTGGTCGTTAAGTAGGAGGCCGCTTAATTTCCTTTTGTTGATTTCCAGGCTTTCCAGGTGGTTAAGTTTCCTTCCTTTTTCTTCTTGATGGAGTATTTGGAATTTGGGGTCGAACGAATGTCCTTCCTCTCGTAGGTGGTTCGCGTACGTGGAAGAATTTTTATTATTAGTGAAACATTTTTGATGTTCCTCGATCCTTTCTGAGAAGGCACGACCTGTTTGCCCTACGTAAATCATTGGGCAGTCCCCACACGTCAACATGTAAACCCCGCTGCGGTCAGTTTTGATAATTGGACTTTTGTTATTTTTTATTATCCTACCTAGGTTGTTGTTTGTTTTAAACGAGACTTTCACATCTATGACTACTTTGGAAAAGACAAAAAAATGGAATGCACAATCAAGTGCCACGTGTGTTCGTACAAAGTCAGAAAATGTTATAACAGTCCCTATCGGATGTGCAAAATCCTATGCGAAAAATGCTAAGACTCCAATTAAGTGATGGCAACTATTTTTTGATCAACGTATGTTAGAAAACATTTCAATATATGCTAACAAGAAAATCGCAGAAAAAGTATCTTACAAAAATAACCATTCTCTCGGCGAAACAAATGTTTGTAAACTTAAAGCGACTATAGGTTTGCTTTATTTAGAAGGAGTTTTTCGATATCATGAAAATCCTACACATTTAGAGGAGAGAGAGAATAAGAAATTTATTGCCAGGGCTACATTTCGTAATATTTATGTATATATTGGTATGGTATTAGATGTTTTGGTCCTGGCAAAGGGCTATCGACCGGAGTCCTTCCGCCCTTGATGGTCATTGTCCTTGGTTTAGTCCATTTCCAGGGAATACAGTATCTCTTTTATGGTGACTTTGGGTTTTTTTCTTTTCCAGATGTCTGTGGTGGCTGGGGTGAATTGAGTGATGATGGTTTTATTTGAGTCTTTATTGATGAATATTTATATGATGAATGCTAGACATCGCATGCCTATGATGATATATGATGAATAACATTTAGAGGAATTGATGGTACTGTTATAGATATATTTCGCTCCACAATGACTCAATTTAGATTTGAATTCCTTGCTTGCTTGCTTGAGATTTGATAACATAGAGAACAGGCAAAAGAGGCGGCACATTGATAAATAAGCACCTATTCGTGGAATGTTTGACATGTTCGTGAATCATTGTCAGCTTGCATATTCTCCAAGCAAGTACCTAACGGTGGATCAGAAATTAGAATCATTCAGAGGTCGTTGCTCTTTCCGCCAGTACATCCCAAATAAATCTGCAAAATATGGAATCAAGGTTCAAGCATTAGTGGACGCAAAGTCATATCATATGATCAATGTCCAGATGTATGTGGGTAAGCAACCTGAAGGTCCCTATAATATCAGCAATAGTCCAACAGATATTGTTCAACGAATGATCAATGTAGTATGAGGTACAACCCGAAATATAGCGTTCGATAACAGGTATACAAATTATTACCTGATGATAAAGCTTCTAATAGATCAGAAAACTAATATCAGTAGGAACTGTACGTAAAAACAAGAGGTGTATCCCCGAGAAATTTTAAAATTGTCGTGGGAACAGGGAAGTAAATTCTTCATTATTTGGCTTCCAACGAGCATTATTAAGCTCTGAAGCAATTATACTCCGAAAACCAACAAGAATGTGCTTCTTATGTCGACACTTCACCATGACAATAAAATTGAAGATGGGTCTAGTGATCGCTGTTTGCCAGAAATAATAGGATTTTATAACGACACTAAATGTGGGGTGGGGTGGTTGTATAGTGTATTGAGAAATTCCAGAAGATGGCCTCTTACAATTTGGTACTAATTGCTAAACTCAGCTGGAGTAAATTCGCAGGTTATCTATAGATTTAACAATGATGATAAAAAGCTGAAACGTAAAGACTTCTTAAAAACTCTGGGCCTGCAATTAATCAGAGAGAATATTTTGAAACGAAAAGACAACCCCAGAATTACCAGAGATATTTGAATGAAAATACATAAAATTACTGGAGAATCATCGGTTGCGATACCCAAGCATAAAGGTGTGTTGGTAGGTGTCAGGAATGTCCAAGGACAAAGGACAGAAAGACAAAGTACAGATGTACTAATTGTGAAAAAAAAGTTTGCTTGGAACATGCAATAATTTACTGTCGCGAATGTACTACAATTGAGGGCAAATAATTTAGGGCCACTTGTTACTAATTGTTTTTTGCCAATACAGTTTCATTTTTATATGTATCAAGAACATGTATTTTAGTTTACTTTGTAAAAATACTTTCAGTTTATATATTTTTAAATTATTTTAAAACATCATGTTTTTATGATGGTCAAAATGTACTGAAATAGAAATTCTGTGATTAAAATTTCAATAAAAGTTTATTTGAGTATTTATGTATATTGGTTACATACAAACACTTCAATGATCAACGTGATTAAACAACTTTGCATGTTTTTACTAAAATTAATTATTTATCATTTTTTTTAATTGGGGATTGTCACACCCCACCTTAGCGTTGGTGTTCTAAACAGTCACCTTAGTGATGCCGGATTAAATATGCCTGAAAATCAAATGTTTAGCTTTCCGACTTGATCGGATTTTTATAAATATTCAAGGTTGATTTACTACCCTCCAACGGCAAATTGGAAAGTATCACATACAAGGTTTATTCACAGACCTTTCAGGAATAACACACATAAGCTTCATTAGGCAACAGTTTGATGTACACTTTTTATGATATTTTTAATTATTCTGTATGTTTAACTTTCCTAGTTGATCGGTTATCAGTCACTGAAAATTCTGAAAACATAGCCAAAGCATATTATGAGAATGTTATGCATGATTTGTATATAATATACCTGAAGATAATTCCTCTGAAAATTTGAAGACGAATATGTCTTAAATAAGTGAGAAAATCGAGTTATTAACTTTCCAGGTTGATCAGATTTTTATAAATATTCAGGGTTGATTTACTACCCTCCAACGGCAAATTGTTTTTTGTCACTTACAGGGTATATTCACAGACCCTTCAGGTCTAACATACATAGGTTTCATGGAACGACAATTTGATGCAAACTTTTTATGAAATTTTTAAATATTCTGAATGTTCAACTTTCCGAGTTGACCAGTATAGATAGGTTATCAGTCACTGAAATTTCTGAAAATTTATCTGATAAATATTTTGAAAATATAAGATCTGTATACAGTATGCCTTAAGATAAATCCTCTAAAAATCTGCCACTGTTATCTGCCACTGAAATTACAGAAAATTTATCTGATGGAGAGTTTGATTACTTTTTGCCAGATCTGTATACAGTATGCTTGAAGATAAAGTCTCTCAAAATTTTACCACGAGAATGTCTCAAATAAGTGACAAAATCGAGTTTTAAACTTTCCAAGTTGATCGGATTTTTATAAATATTCAGGGTTGATTTACTACCCTCCAACGTCAAATTGGAAAGTATCATTTGCAGGGTATTTTGACAGATCCTTCAGGACTAACACACATAAGTTTCAGTGAGCGACAATTTGATGCACACTTTTTATGATATCTTCAAATATTCTGATTGTTAGATAAGTTTCTGCATCTGGATAAGTTAAGGCTGTTCGAACCCCCTCAAATTTCAGTTTCCTGAATTTCTTCTATTAAAAATTAACATAAAGCCACCAAATTTTGCACAGCTTTCTAAAATATGATTATCTACAATGTGACAAAGCATTTTTTTACATAAAAATTATTGTTAATAAAATATATCAACCAATGTGACATATTAAAAAAACAAGCTTTGTGAAGCTGTCAGCAATTCAATTTCCATCATAATTTCTTTTTTGAGTTTTTTTATACTACTAATAATTAATCAATCATTTGAGAAATACAATTGCAAAAATCAGCATCCATTTTGGATGCACTGAGCGTGGGATGTGACTACGCATGATACAACGCGGATCCTCGTCTTTAGGATCTGCCCACCCTCCTGATTTAAACTACCTTACGTCCTACCCCTAGACCCCTGAGAAACTCCGCTAGACCCTTCCGAACACCCTTAAGTTATTACGATTAGTTTCTCTGTGTAATGATGTTTTATTTCAATTATTTTCTATATCGTGAACCCCGTAAACTTTTACTAGACCTTTTTGGTGGGACGCCCTGTATGTGTTATATATGTTGATATTATAGATTGTTTTCATTTTCATGTATGAATTTATATGTCTAGTGCTTGCCACTAAGATGAAAGTTTATTTTTGCGGAAAATGTAAGCTAAGGACCCTAAATCGAGAACCATATAACAAGTTCGACGTAATCCAATTCCGGGGAAAAGTCGGTGCATGCCGGGTCGGGCGTAGTTTAGAAGCGGTAAATGGATTACCGGCTGTTGGCTTTTTCGGCCGATTCGGGAACAATGATTATCCATATATATATATATATATAGAGCGCCCCCTCCTGCATCAACCCCCGATTCCTGACATTGCAGCACGTAACATAATATACGCCCGAAAAGTAAATTGCGCCCCTCAGGGGGTACAAAGAACTCGAGTGACATTCGACGCCCGAAATTTAGTAAATATTATAATCAACACGCCCAATTACTCCGGTTGTGATTAATATTTCACGGCGCTGCAGGAGAAAAACAACTTTCCACAATAGCTCTTACAGCCTAAGGCCTAATGAATATTTGTGGCCGCTTATGCCTTTCCCGAGCCTTCGCGTTTCTAATCTTCCGCCATAATGGAGGAGGATGAGAACGGGTCGCCGTACATCTTAATGCTAATATTTCCTTTTTTTAACTACACACTGAATTATATATAAGCCGGAAATACGGGGAAGTCCTCGCACACCACGGAGCTTTTCACTGTTGGCTTTCAACTCGAAACTTTGGAGCAAAAAAAAAAGTAATTCCTGCAGACAATTTATTAAAAGCAGCAGCGATAGTGGAGCTGTGACCCCTTTTTCCACCCAATAAAACTTGTGCGTTGCGATACATCAATAAATCACTGCAGCTGACGATCAATTATTTTATTATGACGCGTGGAAGTTGCGGATAAACGTTGATTTATTAATAGTAATTTTTACATGCGATTCGTACCGTTTTGGCAGCTTCGGCGTTTATTATTTAATTTGACACATATCCGTCACTCGCGTGCCTTCATCGGAATTGAAATATCGACGGCCAGCAGTTTGCGCCCTAAATAAATTAACGGCCCGAATTATATTGCGGATCTGCGCGGTAATAAATGGACACCAAAGATGGAGCAGAACGGGCATGCCTTTAGATTAAACTAAATTTATCAGATGGCTCCCCGGATATCCATTATTCTTTCGGTTTTAACTAAATCACCTGTGAAAAATCGCGCACTTTACTGTTCGGGATACCTTGAATGATTTGTATCCCGACCCCAAATAAACACATTCGGGAGCGATCTCGCCAAGAGCCCGAGTAAATTGCACACAGCTTACATTAAACACTCTTTCTAGCCTTCACAAATGATCTGCAAAAAGCACCAGATGCTTATTACATAAAGCAACGCAACCACTCTATAATATTGCCTAATAGCTGCGGGTCAAGCAATAACAATTGTGCTACTGAAAAGTAGATACGTGGGCGGTATTAAGAAACCTTTTAGTCCATGCATTGTCGCTATTGTTACTGCATCTGGATCACATCCAGATTTCATTTAATGGATGTAAATAGTTCCGTTGATGCTTTGTTAGTGCATTTTATTTCTCGTGCAGCTTGTAACATCTATACATTTAGAATTGCAGGCATCGTTTAACAAATTCAACTTTTTGCTTGTGCAAGCATCTACGGCGAAACTTTAAAGTTGGCTCGACGTACTAACACAGATTTTAATATGCAGACTGGGATATATTTATCAAAGTGTGCAGTTTAGGCCCTGACTTTTCATATGTTTTTCGTATACCCAACCATGTATTCTCCATCTCCAGGCGGATAAACACCACAACAGAACAATAAAAACGGGCAAGAGCAACAAAAAATTCGAGACAATTAAAACATTCACGCTGAGGAACAAAGAAGTAGCAACGAGATACCAAGAGAGAATACAGAACATGCTAGAAAAGATGGAAACGACGCGGCAGACAAAACCAATAGAATTAGAGGATATGAGGCAAATCTTTAAGAACGTACAAATAACGGCAGCCAAAGATACATGCGGAACAACACGGATAGACCTAAGAAGAAAACAAATCAAATTGTGGACAGAGGAAATAAAAGAACAAGTGAAGCGGAAGAAGAAAAAATGTAAGGAATATCTGGAAAGCAAAAACAAAACATCCTATGAAGAATGCAAAAGAGGGAGAAGAAAAGCTAAAGAAATAGTGGAAGAGGAAAAGAAGAAAACATGAAAAGTTTTCGGAACAAAAATGGAACAACACTGTAACAGCAACCAAAAACTATTCTACAATGTAATCAAGAATACCCAACCATGTATTCTCCATCTCCTGATGGAGAAGCACCACGACAGAAGGAAAAAACGGACAAGAGCAACAAAAAATTCGAGACAATTAAAACATTCAAGCTGAGGAACAAAGAAGTAGCAACGAGATACCAAGAGAGAATACAGAATATTCTAGAAAAGATGGAAACGATGCGGCAGACAAAACCAATAGAATTAGAAGATATATGGCAAATCTTTAAGAACGTACTAATAACGGCAGCCAAAGATACATGCACAACAGGAACAACAAATAGTGGACAGAGAAAATGAAATAACAAGTGAAGCGGAAGAAGAAAAAATGGAAGGAAGACCTGGAAAGCAAAAACAAAACATCCTATGAAGAATACAAAAAAGAGAGAAGTTAAAGAAATGGCGGAAGAGGAAAAAAAGAGAACATGGGAAGTTTTCGGAACAAAAATGGAAGAAGACTGTAACAGCAACCCAAAACTATTCTAAAAAGTAATCAAGAACCTACGCAAAGATAAACAAATAAGACAGATAACGATCAAAGTTAAGACAGGAACATTATTGCAGACTGAAGAACGAAAGATGGACATATGGCACGAATATTTTAAACAACTCCTAGACATAGAAGCAGACGAAAATATAGTAGTAACCCCAATAAACTATGAAAGGACATTTATGACTAAATAGAAGAAATAAAACACGACGAAATCAAATCATTTGCCTTTCTTGCGACTTTTCCCCCATTCATGTGTTACATAATCTTCTTCATCCTGTTTGGTTAATTCTTTTAAATATAGTCTCCATCTTTCCATTATCTTGTCTTCATTCGTGATAATTATTCCATTTTTATCTTGTATGTTTATCATGTTGTGTTTGTTCTTTTGGTTTTAGTTGCTTTAGTGTTCCGTAGAATAGTTTTAGTTCTGCCCAAAATTCTCATTCATTCTTTCATCAAATTTCGTCCATGATTTTTTTAGTAATAGGTAATAATTTATACGGATTCCATTTTAATTGTAATAACTATTGCGATTGCATATTTTTTTTATAAAATAAGATAAATTTTATCAAGATTCCGAGAAATTTTCCAATAATTTTCACGGACATTTCTCAATATTTTTCGACATTTATACAGGTTTAATAATAATTTTCATAATTTCTGGAGATGTTTCATTAATTTCCAGATAAAAAATGCAAATTGTTTGATATTTTTCAATAATCCGCAAAATTTCTCAATAATTTTGGAAATTTGCAAAGATTTCCCCATACATATCAATAATTACAAAAATGTTCAAATGTTCCCAAGATTACCCAATAATTTTCGAGATTTCTATACATATCTCAAGATTTTGAGAGATTACTCAATAATTTCGAGATCATAAAAATCAGAAATTATTGATATGATCTATTACTCAATTTTGCATTCTCCAAATTAATCGATAAATTAACAAATATCAAGGTTTTTAAAAATATTTACATATTTCGAGAGATTTTTCAATTATGTCCGTAATTTCTCAAAGTTATGTTGAGGTTCTGAGGATATTTTTCAATAAATCCAAAGATTTCTCAATAATCATTAACATCATGAATCATTATCATTAAAAAATCCACTTTTCAAGACCCTTAAAGGAGGCAAGGCAAGTGGACATGATGGTATTATTCCTGAAATGATCAAGAACATGGGAAGAAAAGCTGAAATGATACTGCGGGAAATATTTAAGATAGCATGAGGAAGGAAGAGTCCCACAAGGCTGGGAAGTAGGGGTTACACTACTAATCTATAAAAAAGGAGAGAAGACGGATTGCCAAAACTATAGAGGCATAACTCTCCTAAGTGTAGCTGGAAAAATATATGAAAGTGTACTTAAAACAAAACTAAGTAGTAAAATCACCAAAGTAGTATAGCAACAAGAGTTCTGGTCCAAATTACCATAAGGATTTACATAGGGGTCTAAATTTATTTTACTTCCGGTCGAGATAGAGATAGAGAGAGATAGAGACCGCGAGAGAGTTGCGAGTGAGGGGGACACTGGTGGGGGGAGAGGGGAATGACGCAGCCAATTGAAAGACTCACGTCTTCTTGTTTTTTCTATCCATGTACTAGGTGTCGCTATTGTCTTATTTCTTGCTTGTCTCTTCGCTTCTTGCCACGTTAAACCATTTTGTATTAGAATTTTGTTGGTGCTGCTATTCAAGGTTTCTTTTGGTCTTCCTCTATTTCCCTGTGGTCTGATTTTACACTCCCATATTCTTTTAACTTGTCTGGTCTCTGTCATTCTTGTTATATGTCCGAACCATTTTAGTTTACTCTTCTCAATTTCTTGTAGTACAGGGTTTATTCCTAGTTCTCCTAGACTGATATCTCTGTGATAGTCCCTATTATTTATGCAGCCCCTCCGCCCCTCACCACCATCACCCCTCAGCCCCTCCGCCCCTCACGATATCCTCTTTTAAACAGCTCACTTTGCATCATCAACACCACCTTGACATTTTAATCTGTTTAAAAGAGGATATCGCGAGGGGCGGAGGGGCTAAGGGGCGGAGGGGCTGCATAAATAAGAGGGCTATCACAGATATATCAGTCGTATTCGACCTATCAGCATGTATAGGTGTGACAGATGCGAGTCTTTCAATTGGCTGCGTCATTCCCCTCTCCCCCCACCAGTGTCCCCCTCACCCTCCTCTCTCTCGCGGTCTCTATCTGTCTCTCGCTCTCTCTAGCTCGACCGGAAGTAAAGTAAATTTAGACCCCTACGTAAATCCTTATGGAAATTTGGACAAGAACTCTTGTTGCTATACTACTCACCAATAAAAATTCTTGACTCGCAAAGTGTCTTCAGAAAGGGACATAGTGTCCAAGAACATATAAATACCCTAAACCAGGTAATTGAAAAAATACGAGCCCAGAATAAAGAGGCCTACCTGGCCTTCATCGATCTAGAAAAGGCCGTTGATAGAGACCCAGAAAGAGAGTACGGGAAAGTCTATATAAAAGAGGGATTACGCCGAAATTGATAACAGCCATCAAAAGTGAGTATACAACAACCAGAAATCATATTAGGACAAATAACTTCCAATCAGAAGAGTTCACCACAAAAAAGGGACTGAGGCAGGGAGAAATACTTGGCCCAATTCTCTTCATCATTATAATGGACAACATAACAAGAAAATGCAAAGAGAAAACAAAAAAACAATCGATTGGGTACAAAAAAATTAAAGACGTACTGATTTCGGAATGTGCATTCGCTGACGACATAATATTACTTTCACCAACGGATTTAAAAGTATTCCAGATCATTGATATATTTTAGGTGCATATTAGCATTTATATTCTCTGCAGTATAGATGTAGTATGTATAATCGATAAACTCAAGCAGTGCACAAATATCCAATACAATTATTATGCAAAGGGCCCCAGAAGAAAATCAGGTCAACATCGGAACCCCGTCCTGGTACAATGTGTGTAATAACTGCGGGCGCAACTTCGGCCATAATCTCATACATAACAAACTTACTCGGCAAAACATAATTTTCCGCGAGGGAAATGTTTAATAATAGATACACATTATTTTCTCTCTACCCTTCGCCACAGCTTTTATAATACATCCGAACTTCCATTGCCGAAACTAAAATGTAATTTGTATCCAGGATTACATAAATAATGATACTGCAAGCTGCAAAAGTATTTGCCTAATCTGAAATTCTCTTGAAACTAATGTTTACGGATGTGAATATAATTGAAATGATGAATTATTAGTGGAACGGTAAATATGAGGAGATAATAACGCGCAGTCAAGGTCAGACTGTAAATGTCAGGTTAAAAAATGGGCTCTGTTATATAACTCGAAACACCTATGTACTGCATCAGTACGATACCTACCAGTGCATCAGTACAATACATACCATTGTACTGATGCAGTACAAACTTCAATGCTAAAAAATGTAGAACGACAGGGAAGAAAACGGTGACCTAGACCTATTTAAAATATGCACCCCGTTGTGAATGTTTATCATAATCCTCGGGGCACATCCGGAATCGATATTCCCGAAACTTATTGTTATTTAACATACGTGGTCCGTGCCGAAGATCGTGGACCTCCGCATATAAAATAAATATCGCTCTTGTGCGGGGGAGGGGGGGATAAGGACCGAATATCACTGGGATACCATTTCCAGGCGCGGAGGAAATGTATATTCCTGTGCCATATAGGGGCTGTATATGGGGGGTTTACGGTGAGAGCCTACAGCGTGGCATATATTGATTAAAGATACACTTTTCACGTGCACGCATCTATCGCTCCCGGAAAAGGGACTTATCTGGATAGGAATTGAGTCGGGGAAAGGGCTCATCCCTTCTCAAAATGTTTAGCGGTTTACCCCGGTCCACCTAGCTATTATCAGTGCAGCTCAACATGTTTACCTGTTACGGGATTAACAGGCGAGGGTCGTTATGTCGACAATGGGACATTGTCCACACTTCAGACAGTGAGAAGTAAATCGAAGACGAGACGACTTTCATCTCATCGAACATTTGGTCCTCGTCAAACTCAGGCAATATTTTACCTACCGATTGGTACAAGCCTGTTATACTTCACCAACCACCATCTATGATTGCACTGGACAACAAAACCGAACCTTTTTCTTGTTGCATGACATCTATTAATTGTTGTTTTTAAAGGTTGTAAATTGAATTATATTTGAAATTGAATTGATTATTTGATAGATTTCTAAGCAATCACATAGACAAAGGTGGGGTACAAAAATGACAGATGGTACTAATACTGTATAGATTTTATTCAAACAAGGCGATTTTGATAGGTGCAGTACAAAAATTGCTACACGATATCAGTTTCAGTTGAAATTTGGCAGATTCGGGCAGTTACAATTGAAAATTTGGCAAATTTTGACAATTTCAATACAAAACACTAAATTTGCCAGATTTCAACAATGAAGCTGAAAATTCGATAGATTTGGATTGTTTCATTTGGAAATTTGAGAAATACAGACAATTTTATTTGAGGTTCTAAGGAGGAGGTTTCTTTATTTTGTACTCTCCCTGTATATTGTGGTTTACAAAACTATTACGAAATTCTATATAATGTTATGATATTATACCGAATTTAATCAAATTCTTTGGATTTTATTGAAATTTCCATGAGAATTCCACCAAATGTATTGTTTTGTATTTACAGAAGGAATTAAACAAATTACCGATTTCAGCAGTTGCAATAGAAAACTTGATAAATTTGGTTAGTAAGTATACAAAAATAGAAATTAAAAGAATTAAATTAAAAATATGGCAAATTTGGACAATAGAGGTATAAAAGATTTTGAAATGTATATATGCAATTGAAAATTGGACAGATATTCACTTATGAAGTCATTTATGTTATTGATTTGATATGTTTGGGTACAAAAATTGGCAGACAATGGCAGTTTCAGTTGAAATTTGAGAGATTTGGGCAGTTACAATTGAAAATTTTGACAATTTCGACAATTTCAATACGGAACACTAAAATAAAAAGTTAAATTTGGCAGAAGTCAACAAATGAAACTGAAAATTCCATAGATTTGGATAGTTGCAGGTCGAAAATTGAGAAATACAGACCATTTCATTTAATTTTTTACAAATTTTGAACTCATGTCGGAAAATTTCCATATTTCCAAATTTCCAAGTAGATTTCTACAGTTGGACTTGAAAAATTTGCAGATTCTTACAGATGGTATTAATACTTTATAGATTTTATTGCAACCAAGGCGGTTTTGATTGCTGCAGTACAAAAATTGCCAGACGATGTCAGTTTCAGTTGAAATTTGACAGATTCGGGCAGTTACAATTGAAAATTTGGCAAATTTTGCCAATTTCAATACAAAACACTAAATTTGGCAGATTTCGACAATTGAAGCTGAAAATTCGACAGATTGGAATAGTTGCATTTGGAAATTTGAGAGATACACACAATTTCATTTAAAAAAATTACAAATTTAGAAGACAAGTCGGAAAATTTCCAATGTTCCAAGCAGATTTCGACAGTTGGAGTTAAAAAATTTGCAGATTCTTACAGATGGTATTAAAACTTTATATATTTAATTGCACACAAGGCGATTTTGATTGCTGCGGTACGTAAATTGCTAGACCATGTTAGTTTCAGTTGACATTTGACAGTTTTGGGCAGTTACAATTGAAAATTTGGCAAATTTTGATAATTTCAATATAAAACACTAAATTTGGCAGATTTCGACAATTGAATCTGAAAATTCGGCAGATTCGGATAGTTGCATTTGGAAATTTGAAAAATACGAACAATTTCATTTAAAATTTTTACAAATTTTGAAGTCATGTCGGAAAATTTCTAAATTTCCAAGCAGTCTGCGACAGTTGTAGTTGAAAAATTTGTAGATGCTTATAGACGGTATTAAAACTTTATAGATTTTATTGCAAACAAGGCGATTTTGATTGCTTTCAATTGAAAATTTGGCAAGTTCTGACACTTTCAGTACAAAACTCTAAATTAAGAAGTTAAATTTGGCAGATTTCGACATTTGTAGTTGAAAACAAGGCAGATTTGAAAGTTGCATTTGGAAAATTGAGAAGTACAACAATTTCATTTAAAAATCGTACAATTTTTTAAGTCAGGTCGGAAAATTTTAATATTTCCAAGCGGATTTCGACAGTTAGAGTAGAGAAAAATCTGCAGATTCTTACAGATGGTATTAAAACTTTATAGATTTTATTGGAAAAAAGGTGAATTTGATTGCTGCACAACAAAAATGGCTAGACGAGGTCAGTTTCAGTGGAAATTTGACAGATTCGAGCAGTTACAATTAACAATTTGGTAACAGTTTTATTACATAAATAGTTAATTCAAAAGTTAAATAGGAAAATATGGCAAATTTCGACATTTGAATTTGAATATTTTATAAGAGAAGCAAAAACAGTTTTGTATTTATAATTGTGAATGTAGATTAGCATGTATTATTGCTATAGTTATTTATAATACAAAGGTATAATACGACACCAAACCCTTTAATCAACTTACAGTATACTTTATTTGTAGTCATTTAATGCCAAAAAGTGCATTTGAAAAAAAAGGCAGATATCATGTTTTGCCGTAACACTACTGCGACAGTATTTGGATTTACTACTACAGTACTACTATACTACTACTACTAGTTAGTACTGGACAGTATTTAAATAACAAATCCAGACAATTTGAGTTGCAAATTTTGAAAATAAGTTCATTAATAAAAAAACAATATTGGGAAATTTTTGACAGTTGAAAAATTTATATATTCTCAGAAGGTAGTAAAAGCTTCATAGATTTTATTAGAAATAAGGGGATTTTAATTGTTGCACCTAAAATCTTGCTATTTTCACTGCTGTGGCAAAGTTTTTTACTAGGGATTTACACACAGCCATACAGACAGGAACCACTTGGAAAAAAACTTTTTTTTCTGAATAAGAAGACTCCAAAACTCTAAATATTGTATGCAATTTTCTGGAACTTCGATGATATCTACTGAATTTACACAAAATTCTAAGCATTATACACGTATATTGAAGTTTACAATACTATCACGAAATTCTATGAAATTATGTGACATTATACGGAATTGCAGTAGAAAACGTGAGAAATTTTATAGTTGTCATACAAAAACACAAATTTACAAAGTTAAATGGGAAAATTTTGCAAATTTATACAATTGAAGTTGAAAATTCAACAGATTTGGGTAATTGCATTTTGGAAATTTGATAAATTCCGATAATTTCATTTCAATTTATTTCATGTTAATGGCTTTTCAGCCCTAAAATTTAAATTAAGATTTGTAAATGTCACAACTTTTTGAAATCAAATTGCAAAATTTGTCAGATTCCGACAGTTTTATAGATTTACAGAAACATTATAGATTTTCACCGATAGTACTAAAAACTTCATAGATTTTCTTGGAAATAAAACGATTTTGATTGGCTTACCTAAAATCTGGTGCGATTTTTACTGCTGCTACTTAGTATTTTATCTGAGATTTACACACAGACAGACAGACAAACATCACTTGAAGAATTCATTTTTGAATACCAAGACTCGAAAACTATATCTCTTAAATTTCAGTGATAATCTATTGAATTTACATTAAATTGTAAGCGTTATACCCATATACAATAATTTTACAGTAATGATACAGTAATTTTACAAAACTATTATGAAATTCTATATGTTTAATTTAAATTTGATCGTTCCGACAGTTGCAATAGTATAGTGCAAAAGAAACTCGGAAAAGTGAAAAATGTGGTATTTTAAATGTCATACATATAATTACACATTTGTGTCGATTTAACTATATTCCCTAACCAAAAGAGCAAACCATTTTTTTACACATAAGTACGTAGATTTTGACGTAGATTAAAATTTAATAAACCAAATACAAACAAGCCAACACTGTATTAAAATATCTGCCCCATCTCTCTACAACCTCACCAAAATTTGATGAACACATTTTGAACCGTTTTCGAGATATGAAACTCTAAAGTTGAACAGGATGAAAACTCAACCTGTATATTGAACTTTACAACACTATTATGAAATTCTATAACATTTTATGATCTACGAAATTTTAATACTTACAAAATTGTTTTTTTATTTCCACAGTGTTCCACCAAATTTGAATGAAAACTTTTCGGACGATTCAATGGAGTTTACCACATTAGGTTGAGCGAGTAAATACGTCGTGTAAGAAATTTGGTCTGGAAATTAATCTAAATAAGACTAAAATCATGGCCACTACAAAGCATATCCACGTTATGTTATTAAGAAAACATGTTTGAAATATACATAAGGGCCACAAAATATCATGATTTTTAGTAATAAAAATGATTTATTTTCCCTTCTGTGTGTACCCTGCCAAAACTATTGGCATGAATTTGTTGGCAGTTTCATATTTTTTTATAAATAACTATTTTGTTAGTAGATAGTCAAAATAATTATAATTTAGCTAATGAGCGTTTTTTTTTGTATTCCCAATTTGTCATAAATGAGTTTATTAATTGAAACAGTGTTGCAAAAATTTAGTTGCGCCGAGCATGAGTTTCGCATGAAATTTAATTAAACGACGAATTACAAAGCCGTTATCTTCTGGTGTGTAAAAGCTAGATGTACATATTGCCCTTAATGATTAATTAAGCAAAGTTAAATTATGGAATTTGTCGCGATAGGGTTATAAATTAAATGCTATCTAATAAAGTTTGAAACGAATACGATAAGTGTATCAATGGAAAAGTTGGAGGCGCGAATTCAAAACTTTCGCGTTAGATTATTATAGATATATTACTTCGGAACTAGAGGGGGGTGGGGGCGTTGTTATCTGCACTTTCAATACAATCTAACTACGGAGGCGGCAGGATTTATTATTAAAACTGTTTTGGTTCGGCTGGCCTGGTTGGTTGTGGGGCACATTTTTTCGCACAGTGGAGTGCGAAATAGTTTTCTCGGTGGGTGATCTATCAATGCTCGCGATATATTTCTGCGTGATATTGTGTTTCTGTATTTTCGGAATGCGTGCGATATTTCTCCGAATTTATTTTATTATTGGGACGTGGAAATGAATCGAACGCATAAATAGGAAAAAAAATACGGCCCTGGCGGGAATTGAATCGCGTTCTTTTGCGCCTCCTCGCGCACGTTAGGTTATGTAATGCAATTTGTTTCATTAGCATAGAAAGAGGAGTGTGTCTCCGGTTTGATTAGATGCGAAGGGCCGGGAGATGTGACGAGTATAAATTGGGTTTTCTTTGATATATCGCGACATATATTACCCACCTGTCTGAAATTAGCAAGTTAGTTGTAATTAACGACACCGTCCTAACGATATTAGTTGATAATGCGACTAAAAACACGGCCACGGGGCGACATTATGATTAATTGCTATTAATTAGACGAGATATCGGCGAACAATTTTAGGTCGGGGAAGTTTAGAAATGCGTCATATCTCCGGGGACTGATTATTATTAGATCTTGGACGGCAGTGCCCTGGAGGCATCCCGTTTGAGATGGTTATTAATAAGAATTTTCGGATAAAATATGCCCCCGCTATTATTACATCCATGTCACTGCTAATTCCTCATTTCAAGATTATTGCCAGCGTTATTAGATATTCAGCTGGTGGAATTTTTAATCAACATCAACACACAATTCACCATTTCCAACACTAAGTGGAGCTAAATGAAATAAATCACTGTTATATTTTGAAACAAAAGAAAATATCACTTTGAAATTCTTCTAATTTTAAATATTTTTTTACCAAATTGTCTAAACTAAATAGTAAAAGATTTATAAACATAATTTTTTCCCCGATTTCCTAAAAAAAAAAATGGTCCAAATTCTTCCCAAACTTTCCCCAGTTTGAAAGTTTTCAGTTTTTCAGAGATATTTCAGGTACTGTGCAAAATATCCCGGATTTCGTTTCAGTATATTAAAAGGCACAAAAATGAGAAACTTTTATCCCATTTGACCAACTCTGTGTATATTTCTGTTTAATAGATCCTAATGGTGGGCAGAGGCGGATGGGGCCGGCGGGAAGCCGGGAAATTTCCCGGTGCGCCGGTCGCAAATAGTTGGAAGGCGCCGACGCAACAAACTCATTTTTTTCTGTTGAATCTTGTCACTACTACCACTATACGCAATTTACACAAACGCGACAACAAATATGTATTATATTTGTTTCAAAATATTTTATAGTTCAAATCGTATTGATAAATTATAGTGGTCTGAACAGTTAAGTCAAAGAGAAAAATGTTATATAATAGACAAATGATAGATAAAATAATAAATATTATTAAACTTCTTAAAAGACGTGATACGGGCCAATACTTTGAATCGTGCTACTAGAAATCTAGATAGCAAAAATTTGGGCAAATTTTAATGGGCCTTACATCAAATACTTAAATTAGATCTGGTGCATTTGTTTCGTTTCTGTCAGATACTACAGTTAATTAAATTATGACGAAACCTAATAATAACATTTAAATAAAATTTAAAAAAAAAACAAAATAGTAGCAGAAAAAAGAAATACTGCTGAAATTTATTCAATAGCAGTAGACAAGACTAGTACCACTCAAAATGTGTTCAGTAGACCAACGTTCGTCCATTTTTAAATATGTTCTTCAAAACCAAACGAAGAAAAGGTTAATCTCCTTTTGAGAAACAAGAGAGAATGTAGTTGGTGGGCTGAAGAGTGGCACTTTAAAAAATATTCGGCAAATACGGAATGTTGAGTCACCTTTGTATGTAGAAGTAAATTTGGTGTTAGAAATAATAGAGAAACCCAAAAAGACGAACAGTAATGTGAGGGCAATGGCAAAAAGTTTCACCGACAATATTTAAAATACGAAGTAATTTTAACAGCAACTATATTTTTCAAAAGATTCGGCATTACTGGACCATGATAAAAATATTTGAAGGGCTAGGGGGAGGAATGATTTCTATTTCTTCATTTTGATTCCATGTTGATTCCATTTTTATTGAAATCGAGCTGATGGTGCCATGTTGTAGAATGGGAAAAGTAGTTTCGACACGTGAAGCAAAACAGTGAAAAACGATCACTGTACGTTTCAAAAACGAAGAAATAGAATATGATATTGACTTAAAATGATCAGAGATCTAGATGAAGAAGAATAATTTATAGACGACCCCCCTGATGGACAATAATCGGTAATCATAATAATATTTTATCAAAAATTTGTATTTCATTTGAAAATATATTGTTTGTATGTGCATACCTATACTGTACTGTACCCTACATAAAAAATCAAAAAATACGGTTAAAAACGATCAGAGTCCAAGACTTCTTAATAAAAATATATTGTTTTAATAGTTTTACTTATATGTATTTCATATTTTTGCTCAATATTCTAATTCACATCTTGTCGAAGTAGATCAATTATAATCAGTTAGTTTTTTCATTCATCCATTCTGTCCTTTATTAGACTTGAAACTTTCAATTTAGTTTTCTGGAAAACGACCAAATTGGACTCTGATCGTTTTTCCCGTGTAGCCCTTGATTTACAAATACCATTGCTACAAATCTACACAGATAGCGCAAAGTGCTAAAGTACAAAAGTACAGAAGTTTCAAAGAATTGGGGCTCAGTAAAATATCTTTCAGACTAATTCGCAGTATGGGCGGAAGAAAAATTAGTACACAATGAAACATACAGTACATAATACTGAAATGACATTTGAGATAATATTGAATGAACTACGAAGAAAAAAGTTATTCGCATGCCAAAAGAATGGAGAAAAATGTGGAGATGCAGCATTAGATGATGAACATGACAAATGTAGGTTTGAAACATTTAATGTAATAATAGATACCGTAATCAAGTCTATGATAAAACGATTACAAAATACCTTTGATGTTTGTAAAGATCTATCTGTATTAGATCCACAAAATTTGGATGAAATTAAACCAAATATTCCAAAAAAGATCGACTTCTCTCTATATTGAAGACTTTAACTAATAAATTACAAACAAAAATTGTAATGTAACATTAGAAAATTTAATAGAAAAACTTTTGATTAGAAATTTGTGATTTATTGGAACAAAATATTTGTAATATGTTAATAGTAGACAAAAATCTTCAACTGCAGATAGACTTTATAGAAGAACATATAGAACAATCAAGCAAGCATGTGTGAGTATGTGGCAAAACAAATGAAGAATACTAACATGTAGAAGTTGCAAAACTGTGCTACTAGTTGTAACTACGTTATTTTTAAATACAATTTATTTCGAGAAGTGTACTCCACCTTATACCCAATACCTATACTCCAGTCTAGCGTATTTAGAACTCTTCCGATTTCTCAAGTTTCCTGCAAAAGATATTTCTTAACGCTAAAATATGTAGACATAGATTATGATCGACGATATCTCATACTCGCCTTCAAGCTCTTATGTTCATGAGTTATGAGAAAGAGAATTTAAATGAACTAAATAATAAAGAAATTGTAACCGCGTTAGGTAATTCCAGTTCTATGCTATCAAAAAAGTTATTGTTTTAAAGTAAAAAATTTATATATTTTTTTATTTATTGCTTATTTACTTCAGTAATACATTTGGTTTTTAATTGTAGAAAAAATTTGCAGACGCTTTTACTTCTTTTCAATATAACCTCTTAAAACTGACTTTTGAGCACTGATTATTTCTGATTCTTTCAACTTTTGTCCACATTTTATGTATTGCGCCGGTGACTATATTTCTTGCGCCGGTTTTGCTAATCCCATCCGCTCCTGATGGTGGGCGTCGTAAAAGTGACCACCCTGTATACCGTGCGAGCAAAAATTATTTTCATCCAAGAGGGCGTTAAGCTATACCACTAAGCTGTATGGCCTTAGATGCAAAGCAAACGTTGATGATAATAATATTTGCTAAAAAATTGTAATATGCTTTTTGCAATACATAAGATACTTGTGCTGCTTCATATAAGCGTCTAAAACTTGTGGCTACAATTGAATTTCCTAACTTTTAATCCAATTAATAAAAAAATAATTAATTGGATGCAAACGTTATAAAATTTAGCATCTAATTGATAAATAACGTCGGAAGGGTCTCAAAGTGGCTCGATCCCGATCTCGTTTAAAAGTTGCCATGCACGTCCGCTTACAAATTCGAGGCACTTCCTCATCGCGTTTTTATTGCGCAAACATCGCTTTTCCGCCCCCGCACTTTTTATTTTATTATTATTCCGCGGCAATAACGAGATCGCCGATAACAAGGTGGGGGCTTAGCTACACCGCGCGCTTCATCCCCATTGTTTTTATTCATCCCTTTCAACAATGGACGTGTCTTGCTTTCATTGCAAGTGCCCCACTTACAAAGTTTTTACATATTTTTTGCGCGCCCCCTCGCCGCCTCCGCCTGCATGGCAATTATAAGTGTCCGAGGGATGTTCCGACGCTTTTTTCTTATGTAAATTCCGCAGGCATAAAAGAATATTTTACAGCACTTCGCAGAAGTGCTAAATATTCCAGCCGGTTGTTATTGTTACATGCGTGCGCTATGAATAACCCTTTCAGTGTTCTCCGGACCGTTCAGAATCCGATTTATTGTTCACTTGATAATTTCTTACTCCAAATAAACTCTAGAATACAAAATATGGCACTGAAAATGACTTGGGCCATTAAAACCCAGAGTGGTGTAAGTTAATATTTTTTAATTCAGAGAACATCAAAAATTATAAGGGACTTGTCCCTGGATCAAAAATCTTGATCTGTTGTATTTCTAATGTTTCAATATAAACAAAGTGCGATTAATAATATGGAGTATTTGATAATTGAAACGAACCTAATAAGGTATATTACAAATAATGGACTTGATTGCCCTCCAGTGTACATTAGATAAAATTGAACTGGCAATAAATTAATCGGCTTACCGCAGCCTATTACGCACTTATGATTCTTTCAACGCAGCCAGCGATTTGGGCTTATGAAATATTTATGGCCCCACAATAAGGAATTGTTTTTTCCGGTGCGGGACTCACCAGCCCCGGGCCCTGATAAATTTCATTCCTGAAAAGTCCGACTGGATGTTTCAGCGTATCAGGAAACCGAATATAATTCAATAAAAGAGGTCCGCGCCTGTATCTTCTCTATTCATCTTTCAATAAGACGGGCCCGGATCGGCCGGAGTGAAGTTTGGGGCCTGATATATTGCAGCCAGGATAAACGATCGTTATCTTTCTCTTTAACTCCCGGTGCAAACGAACCGAGTTTATCTGTCACCATCAACTTCTTGCAACGGCGGCACCAGCTCAGTCCCCCGGCAGTTTCAATTACTGTGCTTGTTTAAGTCTTCAACCCTTGAGGGAGTTCAATTTTGTGGCCTCACAATTTAACTTGTATTTTTTATTTACCTTCTCCATATACATATTTACTAATAGATATTAAAAAAAAAGAACTTAGATTTCAAAGCAAAAAGCAAGCTTTGTGAAAAACCAGAAAATTGTATTGAAATTGTAGACAACTTAATAATACAGCGCCTTTTATTCAAAACTCATCATATCAGTAGGTTAACACTTTACTTGTGTATTAGAATATGTAATATAAATATGGGAAAAGTATTTGGTAAAAGTGAAACTGATTTAAAAATGTGGGAATTTTGTAGGGTATATAACTATTGACATACGTCAAACTGGAAAGACATTTGACAAATTACACAACACAATTAATAAAAGGGAAAATAAGGCGAAATACTGCTCGATCAAAATATATAAATAAATATGCTTAAAATTTGAATAAGATAATCAATGAAGTTAAATAACACTTCATAAAGATTTTAGAAATTACCAAAAAAATGTAATGGATATTGAGAATTTCCTAACTATTCAATGTATATACACGAATCATGAAAGTTAAAACGTCCAGAATATTAACACAAATATTAAAAGCATCAGAATGCTCACAAACTGCAAACATAATATCATTAATATTGCAAATTATGAAAATAATAGAAAATGTTTTTTTAAATATTTAAAAAAATACAAAATATCCATACAAAAGTTAAGGATTTCAGCACGAGATTGCATTTATATAAACTGATCCTTTTCTCTACTTTGCATCATAAAGTCGTGTATCATATCCGAAGAGTATACATACATATAATATTTATATCAAAATTATTGTACCAATATATTAATGATTTTCTGTGTTTCAATATTATGACCTGTGTAAACAATTGAATCAAAACCAATAAATTACTATTACTATTACTATAAGAGTATGACTTCGGCAGTCGAATAAATACTCCAAACAAAATATTTTCACATGGTCTTAAAGAGAATGAAAAGGGCTATAAATTTAGTGAAATGCTCTGAAAGTCTCTAAATTTTTAACTTAAAAATGTCCAATAAAAATGTGTCAGATTTTCAAATGTATCTGTCAAAAACTTCAAATTTTCAACTGTAACTGACAAAATTTGTAATATTTTCACCTGAAGCTGCCGATATTCTTGATATTTTAACCTGTAATTGTGAATATTTCTCATATTTTCATCTGTAACTGTCAAAATCTGTGAAGTTTTTAACACCAGCTCTGAAAAACTCAAAAATTTTCAATTATTATTATCCAATCAAAATGTGTTATATTTTCAACGATAACTGTTAAAAAAATTTCAATTTTCAACTGTTACTGACAAAATTTGTGATATGTTAACCTGAATATGTCAATATTTCTGTTATTTTCAACTGTAGCTGTCAATATTTCTCATATTTTTAACTGTAATTTTCAACCCCTATTGTCCAATCAAAATGTGTCACATTTTCAATGATAACTGTCAATAACTTTTCAATTTTCAACTGTTACTGACAAAATTTGTGATATGTTCACATGAATATGTCAATATTTCTGATATATTCAATTGTAACTTTCAATGTTTCTCATATTTTTAACTGTAACAGTCACAATCGTTTCCATTAAAAAAATGCCTATGACGTCATACGTGAAAGGCTAGTGACGTCATACTTGTTTTGAAGATGCTAAAAAGTGCGCAATAAAGAAACAAAAATCGCCCGGTATGAGGATTTTTTTCTGAAAATTCTCATTTCATAAATACCGAATTTACTCCAGTTAAGGTTTCCACCTAAGGTTTCCATATTGAATTTCACAAAACAATTATGAAATTCTATAAATTTCTATATTATACGGAATTTGAATAGAATTCTTGGGATTTAAATGAAAGATAGGAAACTTGACATATTTGTATTTAGAAATTTAGAATTACAATTTGTAATAAGAAAATGTGGCAAATTTCGTCAATTGATGTATAAAAGAGTTTGAAACATATGCATTTTAAATTGGGCAGATATTGACTTCTGAAGTCAAGTATTCGTTAAAAATCACATGTTGCAGTACAAAAATTGCCAGACTATGGCAGTTTAAGTTAAAATTTGAGAGGTTCGGGCAGTTACAAATGAAATTTTGGCAAATTTTGACAGTCTTAATACAAACAAGAAACTAATTTAAAGATGAATTTGGCAAATTTTGATAACTGTAGTTAAAAATTTGACACATTTGGATAATTGCATTTGGAAATTTCGACACAAGAAATTTCTATGGAGTTCCGCCATATTTAATGTTTTCATTTTAGTGCTGGGGATAAAAAACTTAGCAAATTGGGATAGCTGCGATACAAAATATGCAAATTTTACATGATTTGACATGTTGCAGTACAAAAGTTGCCAGACTGTGGCAGTATAAGTTGAAATTTGAGAGGTTCTGGCAGTTACAAATGCAAATTTGGCAAATTTTGACAGTCTTAATACAAAAAAGAAACTAATTTAAAAATAAACCTGGCAAATTTCGACTGTAGTTAAAAATTTGACACATTTGGATAATTGCATTTGGAAATTTCGACACACGAAATTTCTATGGAGTTCCGCAATATTTAATGTTTTCATTTTAGTGCTGGGGACAAAAAACTTAACAAATTTGGATAGCTGCCATACAAAATATGCAAATTTTACATGATTTGACATGTTGCAGTATAAAAGTTGCCAGATTGTTTCAGTTTAAGTTGAAATTTGAGAGGTTTGGGCAGTTACATATGCAAATTTGGCAAATTTTGACAGTCTTAATACAAAAGAGAAACTAATTTAAAAATAAACCTGGCAAATTTCGGCTGTAGTTAAAAATTTGACACATTTGGATAATTGCATTTGGAAATTTCGACACACGAAATTTCTATGGAGTTCCGCCATATTTATTTTTTTCATTTTAGTGCTGGGGATAAAAAACTTAGCAAATTTGGATAGCTGCGATACAAAATATGCAAATTTTACATGATTTGATATGTTGCAGTACAAAAGTTGCCAGACTGTTTCAGTTTAAGTTGAAATTTGAGAGGTTTGGGCAGTTACATATGCAAATTTGGCAAATTTTGACAGTCTTAATATAAAAAAGAAACTAATTTAAAAATAAACCTGGCAAATTTCGGCTGTAGTTAAAAATTTGACACATTTGGATAATTGCATTTGGAAATTTCGACACACGAAATTTCTGTGGAGTTCCGCCATATTTAATGTTTTCATTTTAGTGCTGGGGATAAAAAACTTAGCAAATTTGGATAGCTGCGATACAAAATATGCAAATTTTAAGATTTAAAGTAGAAAATTTGGTAGATTTCGAAGGTTGGAATTGAAAAATTTACAGATTCTGACAGTAGTATTAAAAACTTTATAGATTTTATTTTATTTTATATTTTTATTATGTAGTACAAAAATTTACTGATGATATCAGTTTCAGTTGTTGTTTCACAGATTCAGGCAGTTTCAATTGCAGATGTGGTAAATTTTGACAGATTCAATACAAAAGACTTATTTTAAAAGTTAAAGGAAAAATTTGGCAAATTTCGACTATTGAAGTTGAAAATTTTACAAGTGTGGATAATTTAACTTGAAAATTGTACAAATTCAGACAATTTCATATGAAAATTACACAGTTTTTAACACCAAGGTGAAAAATTTGGCACATTTCGACAATTGAAGTTGAAAACTTTACAAGTGTGGATAATTTTACTTGAAAATTGTACACATTCAGACAATTTCATTTGAAAATTTCACAATTTTTGACGTCGAGGTGGAAAATTTGGCAAATTTCGATAATTGAAGTTGAAAATTTTACGAGTGTGGATAATTTTACTTGAAAATTGTATAAATTCAGACAATTTCATATGAAAATTACACAATTTTTGACGTCGAGGTGGATAATTTGGCAAATTTCGACAATTGAAGTTGAAAATTTTACAAGTGTGAATATTTTAACTTGAAAATTGTACAAATTCAGACAATTTCATGTGAAAATTTCACAATTTTTGACGTCGAGGTGGAAAATTTGGCAGATTTCGACAGTTGGAGCTGAAAAATTTACAGATTCTCGCAGTTATACGTTATCAATTTTATTGAGAACAAGACAGTTTTTATTGTTGCACCCAAAATCTGGTTCGATTTTCTTTGGTGCAGCTTAGCATTTTACCGGGGATTTACACATAGCCAGACAGACCTTGGAAAACCACTTTTTTTTAATAAGAAAACTTTAAAAACAAATAATAAGGTGTATTGCGTATCCAAAAACTGTAGCAGTAACGTGTACGTTACTCTACACTCTACAGCGTCATATTCGAATGTCACATGCATTTACGACATAGTTGCATCTCGACGTTCGAATATGATGCAGTCACATTCGAACTGATGCAGTACTAGACAGCATCACTGCATCGCTAAAGTTTTTTGTACGCAATACACCTGATTGTATACAATTCACAAGAATTTCGATGATATTCTATTGAATTTACACTAAATTCTACATTTCATTGTGCCTTACATAGTGAATAAGTATTATATCACTGAATTTCACTAAACTTTATAAAATTCTATGAAGCAAAAAGGAAGATTTTTGTTTTTAAATTTTATTTCTAACTAAATATTTGCAGTTTTTCTTTAAAAAAAATCTTGAAGACAAGTTTTATTGAATTATTTTTCAGATATGTGCAATATTTTCGAAATGATTGATGAAAATGTGATTAAAGTATTCCGGTTGTTATTTTTTTTCAAAAACCTTTACCAAACAAACATTAACGCGCTATTTTTGGCTTTCAAAATTCGCAAACTTGAAAATTGCGATATTCGTTATTATTTTTTAATTTAAAAACCAACTTGCCAATATCTAACAAAACATTATTTATACTCTTTTTAACGAGGTATTCAATAATAGTACTACAATTGAAGAGTGGAATAGATAAGTGAATTAAGTGCCAAAACAAATGATTTTGCCGATGTGTGCACAAACATCAGCATGTGTCTGATCAAGTTGAGGATCAACTCTATTTATTAGAGAATATCTAATAGCGTGTGTGTAAATATGCATCATATACCAAAAAAATAATGTGTCGATTGCTCTTTTTGTAACGTACAATAAATTTTATTTAATTATCTTAAAATTAACATTCGGCACTGAGCCTACTTATCCATTCTACTGTTCAATTGTTTTATCACATATGTAAACAATAGACAGTCAACTTTTTTAAGGGGAAGATATATTGTTTTTTTTTGTTCACCCTTCAATTGTTTTATCACATAAGTAAACAATGAACAGTAAACTTTTTTATGGAATCATATTGGTTTTTCTATTATTCGAAGACAGATTATTTTTCCGATTACAAAAATGTACCTACAAGTTATCTAAAACCTTTCTGAAATGAAAAACGCTGCAATTTTGTATTATTTCCTGAAAACCCACAATGGCGTGAAGAACATTTGTTAGAAATTGATTATGCTCGTGTTTTAATTGTTCAAGTTTCTTAAGATTACGATAGGTGTCTTTATTATCTTAAAACCTTAAGCTTGAAACCGAACTCATAAAATATATCTTAGTTTTTTTATATTACTATAGGTATGTATGTTGTGTTTTATTTGTATTTGTTTTGTTGTCAATTACTTAAATCTTTGCGGAAATCGTTAATTAATATACTTACACGTTTATAAAATTGGTGCCTCTCTTCATTTCCCCGATAAATTGAGCTAAGTGTACACCTGGACTAATTCCGACACCTCCCGGCTTCCCTTTCTTCGGGATTTCAGCGGAGCTCCCTCTCAATCAAAACAACGGGCAAGTTTGTTTTATATTTACGGATTTGCCAATAAAAGCAGGGGAGCCGACGTAACGGCAAATCAAAGTTCTTGTATTCGCACGGAGGTGAATCTAATGAAATTCACGGAGTGTTTACTTTATAAATAATAAAGGCTGAAATTACGCACAAAAGGGATAACGTTGTTTATTTCGAGATGTCTCGGCATTTGTTGCCGTTCCAATTCCCAGCGTTACCGCCGCGAGCTCAGCGACTCTCCGAGGTACGTACATAATGAAGCCCTCAATTATTAATTTTCGTTCATATTAATACAGTTACATTCAACATTTCTTAACGTTCTATTGAAAATATTGTTATAAAGATTGTTATGGATAATTAAGTCTAATTTACTAAACAATTAACTAAAGCGTTATTCAGAAGTAATGATTAGAAATGTAGATAAAAACTTTACACTTTTGAGGCATGTCAAATAATTTATTCGTGTTTTTAGTACAGCCCTTTACCCTTTTTCGCTCCACTATGATGAATATTTGGATATGTTTCGAGATAAATTGCATTTTAACATAGGTATTTTATAACGAACATTTAAATATTCAGCACGTACATACATCTAGTTTTAAATATTTATAGTTTTTATTAACATTCCAGGAAATCATGGTACAACATAGATTTTCATGATAAATATAACGAACTTTGATGGAACTCGATTCTAACAACTCATTTTTGCCAAATTTTGATTTGAAGCATTGACAGCTACAGTTGAAAATATGCCAAATTTTGTTAATTACTGTTGAAAATTTGACAAATATTGACAGTTCCTTCGAAATTATTACAAATTTTGTTAAATATAATTGAACATTTGAAAATTTTTCCAACTGCCATTGATATTAGGATCCATTCTGACAGTTACATTTGAAAATATGACACATTTATCATTTATTTATATAATTTGTTAATTTATTTATTTGGAGAAGGTACATACAGACCTTATATAGCCCAAATAGCACCATAATTCAATATGCATACATAATAAACTTATAATGTGACATATTATAAAACAAAATGAAAATATTACGTTTAGTAGTTATGGTATCAAAGTTTTACGATTTACGAATTGTACCATTACATATTTCGAGTACAGAACTTGATACTTTTTTTATAGTTTTTACTGAAAGTTTTGGCGGATCTTCATAGTCGGGTACAAAATTTGACAAATTCAAATCGTTACAGTTATCGACTTGACAAATTTTTATAACTGCAACTACAAATTTAGCAGCTTCATAGATTTTGTTAGTCACAGTTGAAAATATGAGCAATATTGACAGTTAAAGTTACAGTTTCACCTGTAACTGCCAATATTGGTCATATTTTAAACAGTGACTGTCCAAGTCTGTAAAGTTACCAAATTTGTAGCTAGGTTTGAAAATTGGTCAAGTATATGACTGTAACGATCAAAATGTGACAAATAATAACTTATAATTTGATATGTATTAAGTAAAATGTGAAAAATGTCAAATTTAGTAGATATATAATCAAAATATTATGATATAAGTAGTTATACTATGGGGTTTCCAGATCGCCCCCCGCGAAGATTTCGATTAATTTAATCCGCGGTTTAATCGAACTTTTGATTCGCGTAAGTAGAGTAATTTGGGGGTAATTAGAGCATTAAAGCGGCGGATTCGCGTTTTAATGGGATAATCGCGGTAATTATCCGCGGTATTTGCATACAATTGCTCTAATTACGCGATTATCCGCGGTATTTGCATACAATTGCTCTAATTACGCCAGCTATTCCGCGGTATTTGCATACAATTGCTCTAATTACGCGATTATCCGCGGTATTTGCATACAATTGCTCTAATTACGCGAATCAAAAGTTCGATTAAACCGCGGATTAAATTATGGTGATTGTATTGGTGGGCAAGGGCCGGCCAACATACCACCCCCACCGCCCCCGCGCCGCCCCCGAGTGACATACCAGACTAGACGCCGCGCCGCCCCCCGCCGCCCCCGCACTGCCCCCACGCTGCCCCCCGCCGGCCGTCGCCTCACTGCGGCCCCCGACGTGGCACGAATCTCCCGCGCACCGGGGGGTGGAACGCATCTGAGCCGCATATGTTTGGCGGTAAATTACAAAGCACGGTCACGGAAATCATCCATCACCGCACACAATAAAAACTGCACCCTTCACGGATGGGAGCGTGGGAAATTAAGCTTTGTATATTAGTACTACACTGCTTATCAAAGGCGCACATCTGCGCAGATGTTTCGTGGTAAAACGCCGCCCAGAGACCGTCCATCCATCACATGACACAATAAAAACTGCACCCTTCGCCGTGTTAAATATCCGACAGACAAATACATTCCTGCATGGCTACCTGTGTACCATTCAGATGAGCCATAAATAACCGGCGGGCGGAGCCTGGGAAATTAAACCAGGCATCATAAATATGTCAATTTCATCCCGCTCACAGACATGTTTATGTACGGGTGCAGCTGCCATGCTCTCAGACAAGCCCTTCAGCGCGGCCTGAGCCGGTTATCTGAAAGGCGCAGTGTGATTTATAGGTATTAGACCCAAGCCAGATATGCACGTGCACCAATTAACTTGCCGCAACCATCATTCCTACCTGCGCGAACACAGGGGCCGCCGCACCCCACCCCTGCGAGGGTTATTTAAACGAAAAACGCCGTGCCACGAGAACCAGTCTCCTCCGAATAGTGTCGAAGCTCACATCTAGCCCTTCAAGTTTCTTGTGTTACCCTCTGTGCCAGCACCGATCTCCTAGTGAGTGTTATCGTGTTTTGATCAGGTAAGCTAATAAAAATTTAAATAAAAATTATTGCTGCGGGCAATAAATAAATAAATAAAAGATAAATACATCATGGAATTATCAAATATATCTCTAGCCTAGATTGAAAGCAGAACAGATCAGCCCGCTCGCAACGCTTATCATAATTAAATAGGTGAGTCTGCAGCATTAAATCCAGAAACAAATACCAACAATATTTACAAATATAGGAGAACCGTAAATATTAATTTATCCTATTTCCAGATATATCTGCAATATTTATATCACACCGCTAATTTTCACGCACGCCGCAGCTAATCCAAGTATGTTATATCAAAGTTAAATGTATGCACGCCATAAAATGATTATTATTATTTTAAGAAATGTCTATTATGGAGACAGCAAACGTCCTTGTAAGAGGTGTGGACGACTTCTGCAGACAGGATGTTCAGGACCCCCGCATCATCGAGAGCTGGCTGGGGGCAATTCGCAGGAACCTGGCGGCCCTAAATTTAGCTGTCACACAGCTGAAGGGGACCGCCGCCGGAACTCTGGGCCTCCTCAACGGGTTGACTAGTGCCATCACCAAGATGCAGCGTAGGCGGACGCAGCTCAAGGCGAGACTCGTGCGGAGAGGTGGAGGAGCCAGACTTCCCGCTGCCATAGATTATGTGGACCTCAAGTCGGCGTTCGCTGGGAGGATCCGTACGGGGGCGTACCTAAACCGGACTCACAAAGACCCCATCAACTTCCTGGTGGATTGCGGCCCCAGGGTTGCGACGAGGACCCGGAACGCTCTGGCCAAGGAACCGTTTTTAAAAATCAATACCACATTCTGCGGAGAGTTCACCAAGATGGCGGGCGGTGAGGAGATCTGGGAGTACAAACACTTCAACACCAAGAATGTGGTGATTGATTTGGATACGGACTTGGCCGAGTGGTTCATGCTCCAGGTCATGGTACCGCTATTGGAGCAGCTGGAAGAATTTCAGGTTTGTACAACCCGCTAAATTTACTTTAATTTTCTCTAATATATCCATGTTTATTACAGGAGCGTGAGTCTGGCTGGGCCCTTGCAAGCGTGGTAAGCCTCAATGTGAACACCAATAAATATACGCCGCTGCTGGGATCCTCGTACATTGAGCTGCCGACGCAGATAAAATTGAAAAATTCCTGCGTCAATGTACGAAACAGCGATGAGGCTTGCTTCGCTTGGGCGGTCACCTCAGCGCTACATCCAGCCCTCACCAATGTCGATAGGATGCTGTCCTATCCACGGTATGAGAGCGTCCTGAACCTGGAGGGGATCACGATGCCCATGCAAAGGCCTCAGATAGAGAAATTCGAGCGGCAGAATTCTCTATCAATAAACGTATATATCTTGACTAAGAATAGAGGCAAATTTACAGTTAGTCCGTCGCGCCTCACCCGGGATAAGCGTGATAGACATGTAAATCTCCTGCTTATTCAGAATGTATACGTTGATGAGGCCAATGATGAAGACGATGATACAAACGCCGTCCCCGTCCGGTATCATTATGTGTGGGTGAAAAACCTCTCCAGGCTGCTCTCATCCCAGCTGAGCAAGCACAAGATGGCAAAATTCGTCTGCGACCGATGCCTGCACTATTTTGGGACTCAGGGCAAGCTGGCGGCCCATATCAAGGACTGTGAGAAGATGAACGCCTTTAAGGTGAACCTTTCCCCGGGAGGGAAGATCGCTTTTAAGGCGCATAAGAACAAAGAGCGGTGCCCGTTCATTGTATATGCGGACTTTGAGAGCATCTTAAAGTCCACGGCAATCAAATTTGGCAGCACAGGTAAGAAATATTCCAATCGTGCTAATAATAAAAAATACTAATAATAATCTTGTTTTGCAGGAGAAAAGTATCAGGAGCACGAGGCGTATAGCGTTGGTTATTACGTCAAGTGCTCCTACGACGATACTCTTTCTTACTATCGGAGCTATAGGGGCGAAAACTGTGCTGCCTGGTTCACCGCGGAACTAAAAGATTTCGCAGAGAATGTCGAGACGGTGTTCAAATGTCCCCTGCCGATGAACATGCTGACTGCCGAACAAGAGTGCAAGTTTCGGCAAGCGTCATCCTGCCACATATGTGAAAAGCCGCTGGGACAGGACCGTGTGCGTGATCATGACCATCTGACCGGAGCATTCAGAGGAGCCGCTCACAACAAATGTAATCTGGAGTTCCAGGATTCACGCACCGTCCCGGTAGTATTCCACAACTTCAGCGGCTATGATTCGCATTTCCTAATCCGGGATGTCGCGAGAGGATTAGAGGGCAGGGTGACGCTGATCCCCAACAACACAGAAAAGTTCATCTCGTTCTTTAAGAGCATGGCAGGGACAGACATCAAATACAAGTTTATAGATTCCTGTAGATTCATGGCATCATCCCTGGATAAGTTGAGCTCCTACCTCGAAGTCAAGAAGATAGTGCACAGCCAATTCCCGCTGTACAACGTGGAGAAGATTGACCTGCTCACCCGTAAGGGAGTATTCCCCTACGAGTACGTACAGAGTTGGGTCAATCTTGACGAGACTGACCTCCCGAGTCGAGAATCCTTCCGGAGTCAGCTGACTGACTCCGAGATCAGCAGCGAGGATTATGCGCACGCTCAGAAAGTATGGCGGGAATTCAACATCACCACGCTGGGCGAGTATAGCGATCTATACCTTAAGACTGATGTGCTACTCTTGGCTGATGTCTTCGAGGCCTTCAGGGATGTCTGCCTGAATAATTACCACCTCGATCCAGCCCACTACATGACAGCACCGTCATTGAGCTGGGACGCCATGCTGAAGAACACGGGGGTCCAGCTTGACATGATTGGCGACGTGGATATGTTGATGTTCTTCGAACGAGGTATTCGAGGAGGACTCACCCAATGCTCGAAACGGCATGCCCGAGCAAACAATCAGTACATGAGTGGCCATGATTCAGCTTCACCGACTAACTACCTCATGTACTATGATATTAATGCCATGTATGCTTGGGCAATGTCGCAGCACCTGCCTGCAGGAGAGCTGAAGTGGGTAGAGGGTGATGTCTCCTCTTTTAACTTCAACCTCCCAGACGATACCCCTACAGGATATGTCTTGGAGGTCGATCTGGACTACCCGATGCATATTCACGACCGCCATAGTGACCTCCCTATGGCGCCATCGAAAGGCAGGGCTCCCGGTTCGAAGCAGGATAAGATGCTTGCCACGCTAGAGGGCAAGCGTAATTATATAATTCACTACAGGAATCTCAAACAGTATGTAGCAGAGGGCCTGATTGTATCGAAAATACATAGGGTGATACAGTTTAAGCAGTCTCCATGGTTAAGAAAGTACATTGACCTGAATGCAGAGCTCCGGCGAAACTCTCGAAATGAGTTTGAGAAGAATTTCTTCAAACTCATGAGCAACGCCGTATTCGGGAAGACCATGGAGAATGTCCGGAACCGACGAGTAATGAAGCTCGTACACAAGTGGCATGGGAGATATGCGGCAGAGTCGCTGATATCAAAGCCGAATTTCCACAGCACCAGTATCATCGAGGATGACCTGGTGCTAATCGAGCTATTGAAGACGGAGGTCTTCTTCGATAAGCCTATTTACGTGGGGATGGCTATATTAGACATCTCCAAAACCGCTCTGTACGAGTTTCACTACTCGTATATGAAGAATAAATACGGTAAGGACTGTACCCTCTGCTATACGGACACCGATTCTCTGATATATGACATCAGGACTGCTGATATCTATCAGGACATCAGGATGGATATCAGCAGATTCGATACCTCCGATTATAGCCCCGACAATCCCTATGGCATACCGCTAGCAAATAAAAAGATCCCGGGCCTAATGAAGGATGAGAATTGCGGTAAGTAATTGAGTGTTGAAATCGATATGCTTGAAACTAATATGCTATTTTTCTATTACAGGCCGCATCATGGAGGAGTTTGTAGGACTCCGGGCAAAGATGTATGCGTGCCGAGTGACATCATCTGCGGACACCAAGAAGGCCAAGGGCATCAAAGGGTATGTTGTCAAGAAACACATATCCTTTGCTGACTACCTGACCTGCCTCAACAATGGTGTCGAGATGGTGCACGAGCAGAGCTCTATCCGATCCTTCAACCACCAGGTGTTCACCATCAGGCAGAAGAAAATCAGTCTCAGTCCACGCGATGACAAGCGTCATCTTCTGCCAGGATCCCACGAGACGCTGCCCTGGGGACATTATTCGCTAGCGGTCATGGACATTTAGTGTAGTTTTTAATATGTATATGTGTGAGTGTGTATATTTTTACAGTTTTATTCATTATCTTGTATATTTGTTATGTTTTTTATTTATTTATTATGTTTTATTTATTATCTTGTATATTTATTTATTGTATGTACATACTTTTTGATGATTTTTCTTTATTTAATATGATGTTCTCTCTATGCACTGTGGAGGGGGTGAATAAAATAAAGTTTTTTACATTGTATTATTATTTTTTATTACCATATAAAATATCCATTACATACTCGTACAGAACTACAACATTCCTATAACTACAAGCTACATTCTTATCATTAAGTACATGAAGTCTACAACAATCTCGGGTTTTTAGCAGTTTAGGGCAGGTATCATACTCTTCTAAATTAACAACGTTATCAAAAAAATTACTGAGGTATACAGCCTTTGGAGCGCCCTTGACATAGACAACATCAACTCGATATCTCCTAAATAAGTTTCCAATGTTGGATAGATTTGAATATCCTCCGCTGTAGGGCAGTCCATGGTGCATCCTCTCCAGCCACACAATCTCTTTCTGACAGGTCCGACTCAGCGCAATGAATGGTTTGGGCGGCTTGAATAGGAATGTCTTTATCCCCTCTCCATCAAATGTTAGAGCTACTTCCTTGGGTGTAAATTCAGGTGTGCAAAAGCCTTGTATATCAACGACCAGCACTCGCAGCGTTGAGGCAATATGCTTGCGTAGAACAGGCTCCAGCATTCTCCCAGCTTCAGCTATGCGCCTCTCGAAACGTAGCCTATCAGCAACAATATGTTTCCACTGTGTATGCTGATCACCCTCATGAGGTCTATACATCAACGTTATGGGGCATAAATCAAAGCTTACTCTCTTCGGCATTTAAGTGAGCTTTTTAACCTCTCCTGTTAGAGGTCTGTACTCAACGATGCTATCGTACATAATGAGGCAATATGCTCGAGTACCGGCAGCAAATGCTGCGGTCGCCTCCAACTCGATATTCAAGTCGACTGTAGATGTTTTAATGCTATCATTCTGCTTTGATACGTCAAATAGAAAGACCATCTGATCTCTAAACTGAGTATAATCCAGCATAGGCATAGCATCAGCGCGGTCATAATAACTTTTTTGAAACTCGACATACATATGATACGCACGCGTATAATCGCCATCTGCGATATCGAGATTTAATGCATCGTAAGGATAAGTTTCCGAGTTTAGATGAACTCGAATATTTTTAATATTGCAATGATCAAATCTCGCGCAGTCTACGCCAACATTATTTCTCCTATTTTGCTGCAGTACAATACCGATATAGCGAGGCTTCTCAAGATTACTCGAAGTCTTTACGGGCCAGATTTCTTTTTCAGTCTGTCGTAAAGCTGTAAGTTCACGCAGTTCACATCCGCGAAATGCTACACGAATCGGTGCATTCTTGTGAATATTTTGATAGAGAGATAATCTATTCGCAGAACTTGGCTGTATATGAGGGACGTACCATTCAACTTTATTGAGTCTAAGGACAGCTCCGGCAGTACCGGTATAGCAGTTAGTATCAGTGGCAGATCGCAAAAGTATTAATTCTTGCTTGATATTCGTAATCACTTTACGATAATCCTCTGCAAATCCGAGCCAGTACTTGAGCGGAATTATAGCGAAAAATTTGTTATTATTGACGACAAAGGTTTTCAAATGTCCGGTGGAACACCATCCTGCCATCTCAGCAGCGTTTTTATCCTCACCTCGCATTGAGAGCAGCCCTTTGATTGTACTAGTTATGCCAACATTGCGAATTTTATCTACCTCAATGCCATTCAATTCATATCGTACCTCCTCAAATAAGAAACTGAATGCATTTTGAGTAAGAGAAAATTGGATGGGAATACCGCCTGCTCCTGCAGGAGGCTCGACCTCACCGCTAATATAGATGTAGCTATCGTGAGGCAAAGTCAGAATATCCTGCTGCTGGATCGTAATGCGGACTTCATCGTTATTACCGAAATTTGCCGATCTGGGATGATATGCATGATGCTGCGTCTTTATGATATCGTCTTGGAAAACCACATCTTCAAAAATATTCAGCTCAGTCATTTCTTCAGCTTCTTTTTTAGATAATAGCCGATTTTAAGGAGCTTACGCTTAACAGCAGATGATGTCGCGGCTGCGGTTCTTCGCCTACTACTGATTGATATTGAGCTCGCCCTCGTATTTATACTCCCGAAGCAGATGCCCATGTTAGCGCTGCCTCAGCTCCAATCGAACCAATATTTTCTCGCCTCTAAAGTTAACCGGATCGCCGTTCTGGTCCACTATTCTAATTATTATACTATCGATGCTGCTTGTGTTAATGACGGGCAGATATAATATGTTTCTTGGATCTATATTTATAGCATAGCCCGGATCTACGGCAGGGGAGAACTCGAATAGCGTATGTGATAGCCTGTTATCGTAATAGGATCCTGTGACGATGTTGCACTCTACCCTGATGCTCGATACTTTAATTATCTGCACAGGTATATCAGATGTATGCCGTGATTCTGCCTCTAATATACGATCTCCCGAAAACCCCAATAAACTCCCGATAGTGCCTTTATCAGGCGAAAAATCAATGCTGAATATACTTTTAAGCTCGCACTGTAGCGTATTATTATTTGGCTTAAGCGAAAAAATATTATCGGCGAGCTGATCCCCACTGCCGGATAATAACTGCTGCTGCAAGTACGACTCAATATCGCTAATTTCGTATGAGCCTGATGGTATTACAATTTCCTTACCCCCGTTATATATAAACTTATTACACCCTTCCTCAATATTCGGTATCGTATTATATGTATGTAGTCCTATTAAGCCCAAGCAATAAGATGACCTATCATCGAGCTCGATCGGCGGATAATAATCAGCGCTGAGGATGTTAGTTGTACCTTGCAAGGTGAATGTCTGAGACATGACTGAGATATGTCGGTACATGCAGGGCTATTTATACAAAAAATTCCAAGCACAAATGACCACAATTATAAGTGTTGAACCTCTGATAGCGGTGTCTATTATATGTGATTTTGCTATCGCTCAGGTAGCTTACAAGTTCCGGGGGCGGGGCCAAATCCCCAAAACTGTCAAAATACTCGACTGATCTGCCGCGCTTTCTATAGGCCACCCAATGCGTACCTTCTCCATCCCTGACGTCCAAATTAACGATTGCTGATTCATTGTAATGAGGTTTTGCGGGTAATGTATCGCGCATGAATACGCCTCGAAAATATTTTATATTTTTAGCATGCTCGTTTAGATCGATGTTTGTGAGGGCGCGCTTGGGCAGCTTAATTAGTTTTTTGGCGCAGCCAGGAATAGACCCATGCCTTTCCGATATGGCTTTAAAAATAGCCCCTTACCGTTTTTACCTAAAGCTATAGTTTTAGCGGACGCTCGAGCATCTCCCACCGACTTCACAGCCTTATATATGCCGGCCGCGCCTCCAGCCAGCGAGCCTAGAGCACTAAGTCCGGCGAATATTGGTATTAGCGGCAGGATACCTCCTCTCTTTGGTATTGGGATTATTCTCGGTACGCGGATTTTTTTCTTACCGCCAGCCTCGCGAACGGCCATTTTTGCTGCAGCTAGTGAAACTCGACTCCCCTCCTTAAATGCCTGAGAGCTACCGATTTTACGCTTAAACTTTTTTATAGCCTTTCTAGCCTTCATGACCACCCCACTTCGCATAGCTGTCTTCGGGAGACCCATCCCCATCTTCCTTTTCGCCTTCATCATGTTCGTCACTATCCACGCAGCGCTCTTCTCACCTAGCTTTGCGTTTTGCGACTTGACTCTGGCCCAGGCGGCCTCTTCGAGCTCCTTATCAGCTATATGACGCTTGCTCAAGCTTTTGTTCTGCGAGTAGCGGATGTCGTGTTGTTTACAGGCGCTGTCTAGAGGATTTATGCCAGAATCTCCTCGTTTTAACCTCTTTTCCAACTTTGTACCAGGACCACAGTACTGATAGCCGGGTATGTGTGCCTCGAACGGGAGTGCGTTTATTACTGAATTGATGATGCCTCGACCTTGATACATATTCATCTGAACCTTTCGATCCGCTCGACCCCTATATATATAGCACATCCGCGGTGCAGGAGGTTTAGTACGATGAAGGTCGTCAAGCAGCAACAATCGCTCGAGGTGCTCAATATGGATCAATGGACGGGTGATGGGTTTGAGGCGAGCTTCACAAGACACAGCAAATTGCTACCCAATACAATCAGGGCGCTAGTATGCGGACCCTCTAATTGCGGCAAATCAAACGTCATGTTCTCATTACTGTTCGCCGACAATGGATTGCGATTTGAGAATATCTATATCTTTTCCAAATCGCTATATCAGCCTAAGTATAGAATGCTAGAGCGATTAATGGCCAATATTCCAGAGATAGGATATTTTGCATATAAGGAAAACGAAGAAATAATCGACCCTTCCGAAGCCGAACCACATTCAGTATTTATTTTCGATGATGTTGCCTGTGATAAGCAGGAAAAAATCAGAGAATATTTCAGCATGGGTCGTCACAGTCAAGTCGATTCATTTTACCTCTGCCAGACTTATTCTAGAATACCGAAACACCTTATCCGAGATAATGCAAACTTTATCATGCTATTTAAGCAAGATGATCTAAATCTCAGGCATGCATATGAGGATCATGTTAGTGCCGATATGAAGTTCGAGCAGTTTAAGGCTATGTGTATGGCGTGCTGGGATGGGAGATATTCCTTCATAACGATAGATAAGGATAGCGATATAGCTGAGGGCAGATATAGGAAAGGTCTGGATGAGTTTATATTACTCGATTCGCGCGTCTAGACAGGTTTTAACGTGTTTAAACTTGTCTCGACAGGTCGAAACACTCTCGCTGACAGCTAATTAGTATAAATTACGATCGCATCTGGTAACGCTTCATTGTGAATTCTACCTTGGTACAGTACACATCATGAGCGATTTAATAGAGCGACAGCTGGTTGATATTGAGAATGCGATACGTCGTAAAGTATTTGCATTAAAATTAGAACGCGGTGATAATAGCACGATGCTGGAGCGTCGCTATAAGCCAATCACAGATCCTCTTAAGAAGTTAACCCTGGCTCAGGCTCCAGTGCCGCCGGCAATGCAGGCTCAACCCTTAGTACGACCACCGCCACCAATACAGGCTCAACCCCCCGTACGTTCACCGCCTCCAATGCAGCCTCGACCCGCGGCACGTTTTGCGCTACATCAACCGCCCGCATTCAACATATCCTATACACCGACAACTCCTCCAACACGTTCTGCTCGGTTTCAACCGCATGCAACTAGCATGTCTTCACCCATCATACTCCCGCCTTTACAGGCAACACCTGCAACCCCTGTTATACGTTCTACACCGAAAGCAGAAGTACAACGCCATATCGCCAAGCTACAAAAGGCTTCGAGGGATCTAAAGTTTTCGGAGTATGGTAGTGAGGCTGACGATGAGCAAGATATGGATACATCGTCTAGAGGGGATGAGCTCTTACATTTACTGGACGGTATGCTGCCTACACCTAGAAAATATTTCACCATGTTAGTTAGGGGTGATGATAAGGACTTAGATAAGACATTCGGTGTAGTCTATAATCATGGTGCTGGGGGATTTCATCTGGGTAACTCACCTATTAACCCAGATGGGGAGGATCTTTTAGTCGGGCGAAGTATCTATGCGGGGACCCCTGGTCTCTATGATCTGATTTTTAGTAAGAAGCCAAAATCATTTAGCGACGCAGATGTAACCAATTATGCTGATATCATCGATAAAACCAAAATCGCATATTTCAATTTCGATGAAAACAGCCGCGTTCGAGGAAATAACACACATAAATATAAGAAGTTTATCGCACCTTTATTAAAGAGCACGAGTTCGCCAGCTCTAACTAGATCTCGCGTTAAAACTACTGGAGGTCTAGGGTTCGACTCTGAGATGCAGTGCGACTTAAAAACCCCCGTACAATATCGTTATTGGGATAATATAGAAGAGCTGGTGGATAGGCTATGTCTGCTACATGCTGCTAGGAATGCTGGGAATAGTAGCGTCGGTAATGAGATTCTGGCTATTGAAGAGGAGCTCCGCGAAGCTGATATAATTGAATAAAACGAACGACGTGTGCGCTACCTGCTCAAATATACGATGAGCGTCGACAAGTTCGGACGTTTCTTTAGAGCGGGAGGTACGCGAAAATGCTCTCGAGGTCGCGATGGCATAGGATTTATGCTAACGCCGAGCGGTCATTATGATTTAAATAATAGACGCCTCACACGCATAAAGGAGCCCGCGGATTTGGACGATGCGGCTAGCAGGAGGTTCGTGGAAGATTCTTTGAACAAGATGGAGGCTGATATTTTAGAGCGTGCGGCTGGTGCTGCTCGCAAGAAACTGGCACTTTATTCGCAGGCTGCTGCGCATAATATGCAAAATCTGCAGAAAAATGTCGATGCGAAACTATCTGATCTGAAGAAGCAGCAGGAGGAAAAACTGCAGGCTAACGTGTGGGAGTTAGCTATCCTGAAAAAGCAGCAGGAAGATAAGCTGCATGCTTATGGCGCTACTATTAAGCAGGAATTGGATGCTCTGAAGAAGCAGCAGGAAGAAAGACTACAGATCCATGATGTAATTGCTGCTCGTGAGTTAGCCGATCTGAAGAAGAAGAGTGAGGATAGCGATGTAAAACTGAGAGAGATGGTGTTCACCAGAGTAGAGCAGCTGCGCGAGTTATTTGTTCAGTTGTCGGCTGAGAGAGAAAAACTTCAGGCTTATGGCGCTGCTTTTAAGCAGGAATTGGATGATGCAAAGAAGCAGCAGGAAGAAAGAATGCAGGCTCACGATGCGCTTGTTATAGGCGAGTTAGCCGACCTGAAGAAAAAGCGCCAGGATGATGATGTACACTTGCGAGAGCTGATACATACCAAAGTACAGCAGACTATAAGAGAGAGCAGACGTACTACGGGCGTCACTCCTCGCAAGCCCGTAGCCGCACATAAATAATGAGTGCTATTAAGAGCGGTATCGTTGATGAGCTCCATAGACCCGCTCGTGTTAACTTTGGGAGAAGGAGGACTATCATTAAAGGACTTGATGATCTATGGCAAGCTGACTTGGCGGAATTCTCCTTTTACGCTCGAGATAATAAGGGGCACAGATTCATTCTGGTGGTGATTGACTGCTTCTCCAAGTTCCTATGGACTCGTCCACTAAAGGATAAAACTGCTAAATGCGTTAGTGCCGCTTTCGCTGATATTTTTCGCGGGCGTCGTACTCCGAAGAATTTGCAAACTGACAATGGTACTGAATTTTACAACTCTACGATGAAGGCGCTGCTAGCTAAATATAAAGTGAATCATTATTCATCCTATACTAAAATCAAGGCATCCATGGCTGAGCGCGTGATACGTACTATAAAAAATAGTCTTTATCGATCGTTTAGTTTGAGGGGGACATATTCATGGATAGACATTCTCACCGATGCCGCCGCCGAATATAATGCCAGGAAACATCGTACTATTGGCATGAGACCCTGTGACGTCACCAAGAAGCATGAACAACATCTTCTAGATACCGTTTATTCGCACGTTAAAATGTCCGGTGTGCGAAAGTTTGGTGTTAATGATGTAGTTCGAATAAGCAGGCAGAAAGCGTTATTCGAGAAGGGGTACACGCCAAATTGGTCGGCTGAATTATTTAAAATTAAGCAGGCTCAAATCACAGATCCTGCCTCATATCTGCTCGAGGACATGCATGGGACCCCCATACGCGGAGCATTCTATAATGAAGAGCTGCAGCTGACGAAACATCCTGATACCTACCTCGTTGAGAAGGTCTTGAAGCGGAAGGGCAGCAAAGTCTTTGTCAAGTGGCTGGGCCATGATAATGTATTTAATTCCTGGATAGATAGTACAAATGTATTGTAATATATTTAATTCCCTGATAGAGATGTAACATGATGAGCAATAAATCAGTATTATTATTATCCGTTGTTTTTATTTTTATTTATTTATTACAGGTGGTTAATAAGACGCATAATTAGATATAGGAGATATTTATTTTAAACTTTCATATGTTGACAGTATAGCATCATTATACATGTACAAATATTCTAACATTATTTGTGCTCGAAACAATTTTTTATGTGGAGCTATTAACATCATAATATTATCCATTAAATCACCATTATTCATTTTTGCACACGCGCACAGCAGACTGTTGTAATAGTCTTTAAATGCGCACTCTGATAAAATATCCAATTTAGAGTCTATTAGTTTTTTAATGCGCACCAGGGTATGTACAGCCTCTTCAGACAGAGCTATCTTGAACTCCCTCTGTTCGATCCACAGTGAGGCCTCTCTATATATGTCGAACTGCTCCATCGAGATGGGCTCTGTCAATCCTCCAATGTCGAGTGCGGTAAACTGCTTCCACTCGTCCGCTGTGAAGAATATGGAGGCGAATGGACCCCATATTTTGACGATGGGTATGAAACCCGCAGTAGGACTTATCCCAATGCTCACGTGCTTTGTTTGGGATTTATTGAGTGAGAATGTAGAGCTGCCCAGAAGCGTCTCCTCCAATGTGAATTCTATGTCAAACCTCTTCATGAAGATATCGATGCGATCCATCTCTTTGTGCTGACATTAAATGACTAAACACTTATTTTTAATGATGCCATCTGCTTGATGATTTCGATGCTGCGCTTGCGCGTCTCGATCATCCTTTTAACCTCGTCGATTTTGCGCTTCAGCAACAACGTCCTATCGCGCAGCTCTCTCTGCATCACTCTCAAATGACAGTCCATTGTCCGATCTCCTGCTGATGTACAGACCGCGTGCGACTGCCTCCCCAAACTCATCGCTACTGATGCTGTTGAAACGCTTCGGTAGGAATAGGATCCCCTGCTCCAGCTCGACCGTTTGCTTCTCGCCAAATTTGGTGGTGATTTTCCTGCCTTCGATGATGCGATGTTGAACGCCCTGCTGCAGTTCGCCGATTTTGATGATAGCTTTTACCATCCCAATCTTATTCAAGCTGCTTACAAACTCCATATCTGCGAGCAATAAAATACAAACTATTAATTCATGCTGATTCAAACGCTACATTAAATTACGATGTGAGGCATCTGCTATATATCCAGGAAAATGCATTTAAATCTTTTAAGTTTATACCGCTGCACTAATAATTTTTATTTAAATTGGGGCCCGCGGATATTTAATTTAATATAAATGAGCACTTACCTATTCGAAACTGGCCGGGCACTGTATGTTGAACGGTGAGTTAACACGATAACACTCACTAGGAGATCGGTGCTGGCACAGAGGGTAACACAAGAAACTTGAAGGGCTAGATGTGAGCTTCGACACTATTCGGAGGAAACTGATGCTCGCGGCACGGCGTTTTTCGTTTAAATAACCCTCGCAGGGGTGGGGTGCGGCGGCCCCTGTGTTCGCGCAGGTAGGAATGATGGTTGCGGCAAGTTAATTGGTGCACGTGCATATCTGGCTTGGGTCTAATACCTATAAATCACACTGCGCCTTTCAGATAACCGGCTCAGGCCGCGCTGAAGGGCTTGTCTGAGAGCATGGCAGCTGCACCCGTACATAAACATGTCTGTGAGCGGGATGAAATTGACATATTTATGATGCCTGGTTTAATTTCCCAGGCTCCGCCCGCCGGTTATTTATGGCTCATCTGAATGGTACACAGGTAGCCATGCAGGAATGTATTTGTCTGTCGGATATTTAACACGGCGAAGGGTGCAGTTTTTATTGTGTCATGTGATGGATGGACGGTCTCTGGGCGGCGTTTTACCACGAAACATCTGCGCAGATGTGCGCCTTTGATAAGCAGTGTAGTACTAATATACAAAGCTTAATTTCCCACGCTCCCATCCGTGAAGGGTGCAGTTTTTATTGTGTGCGGTGATGGATGATTTCCGTGACCGTGCTTTGTAATTTACCGCCAAACATATGCGGCTCAGATGCGTTCCACCCCCCGGTGCGCGGGAGATTCGTGCCACGTCGGGGGCCGCAGTGAGGCGACGGCCGGCGGGGGGCAGCGTGGGGGCAGTGCGGGGGCGGCGGGGGGCGGCGCGGCGTCTAGTCTGGTATGTCACTCGGGGGCGGCGCGGGGGCGGTGGGGGTGGTATGTTGGCCGGCCCTTGCCCACCAATACAATCACCATAATTTAATCCGCGGTTTAATCGAACTTTTGATTCGCGTAATTAGAGCAATTGTATGCAAATACCGCGGATAATCGCGTAATTAGAGCAATTGTATGCAAATACCGCGGAATAGCTGGCGTAATTAGAGCAATTGTATGCAAATACCGCGGATAATCGCGTAATTAGAGCAATTGTATGCAAATACCGCGGATAATTACCGCGATTATCCCATTAAAACGCGAATCCGCCGCTTTAATGCTCTAATTACCCCCAAATTGCTCTACTTACGCGAATCAAAAGTTCGATTAAACCGCGGATTAAATTAATCGAAATCTTCGCGGGGGGCGATCTGGAAACCCCATAGTATAACTACTGATATACGAACTTTACTTTTGTAAATTTTGTAGCTTGTTACAACTTGAGCACAGTACTTGACAGTTTTTTTACAGTATTCACTGACATTTTGGTGAATATTGTTAGTGGGATACAAAATCTGACAAATTTAGATCGTTACAATTATTTGTTCGTTATTATTTATTCGTTTTCATTACAATTTGATCGTTATACTTGACAATTTTTCATACCCAGCTACAAATTTCACAACATCACAGATTTTGAAAATCATTGGTAGTTACAGTTGTAAATAGCAGAAATATCGATAGCGATAGTTGAAAATATGCCAAATATTGTTAGTTACAGTTAAAAATTTGACAAATTTTGACAGTTACCATTGAAAATATTACAAATATTGTCAGTTACAGTTACACTTTTGACAAATTTTGACATCTACCATTGAAAATATGACTCGTATTGATAGATGTATTTTAAAATATGACACATTTTGACAGTTGCAGTTAAATAATAAATAATCTTTTAATTATATAATAAACTTATAATGTGACATATATTATTTAAGAAAAAAAAAATTCATATTTAGCAGTAATGATATCAAAGTATTACGATTTCGTAGATTTTAGTTGCACTTAAGTTTTCACGTGCAACTGAATGACTTGGACAAAAAGATACATATTACGGGTACTACTTTTCAGTACTAATAATAACCCAAATCATTGATATTGTTGATATTGATGTATTAATGATCATATTATTGAACATTATAGTTACGAAATCATTTTATCACAGTTTCCAGAAAATAATTGGTTTGTGGACATGCGTGATAAAATTGAAAGTTATTTATCAATTCTCGAGGGAAATTGAATTTTCAAAAATTTCATTTAATTATTAGAACTGTAAAAGTTTTTGTAACCTATCAATCTCATTATATAAGTAATAACTACCCATAGGACAATATTAGTATAATGGTATCTTAATTGGATATTTTCGCACACATGACTATAAAAGACGAATTTTATTGGATTTTTATTTAAACAAAAAAAAATTGAAAATAATGATAATAATTCTTACAACTACTGATCAAACTACTTACTTCTATAAACAAATAATAAAGAATATGAAAATATAACATAATGCAATAAGAATTTGTAAATAAAAAAAAATCTTATTTAAGTGCTCGAACTGGTCGCTTTAGGCAAATATGCCGAACACCATGAAATACATTAGAGTTTGATGAAAAAATACGAGACACTAAACAGACTATGCAAAACTGTGTTAAAAACGTATTAGTTACAGTGTAATGCAATATAGATCATGCGAGCCTTTGTACAAAATGAGTTTGAGATACCTGTACTACAGTAATACTACGTATTCTACGGTTGCCACCACAATCTACACAAACTCTTCAAGCGGCTGCGAATAGCCACAAAAGTACTCTGTGCTGGACATTTCCACGTTGAAATACGATACGTTTCGCGGTTACGTTTAACAGTTCCATTGAAATTTCCATTCGCTCGTCCATTAGTGTAATCAACCATGATGAAACATTTGCAAAAATTATTACAAATAATATATAATAATAATAATAATAAAGAATATTTATTAGCAAAAAACGCTACATAATACACAAAATTTCAACAAAACAACAAAAGAAAACACACAAATAGCAACTACAATTTTCATATTAAAATATATTTTATTCTATTTACTACTTCTACTATTTTCTATTTACAGTCAATCAATTTAAACACATATTCCCTCACCTGAGATTTAAACGTATGAAAATTTATCTCATTTTTTATGTGACAGGGCATGTTGTTATCAATATAACAATCGTCATTGTCACTAATATAACTTATTTATCAGTAAAGTGGTGGGGACACATTACAATTCAAATTCTAAAAATTCAGTGACTTTTATAGAATTATTTCGGAATAATGGTTATAAGAATTTTATAAATATAATATTTTTTGTAGTAAATTGTCGTGCTAATAATTGCTCTATTCGTTTTTATTTCTATTAGAATTTTCATAAAATGTAAAAAGCTTTACATTTTATAAGATATAACAATCAAAATTATAACAATAGAGCTTTTCATTGTAAGTTTGATAATGACCCGTTAAAGTGTCAAAACTATTGCCACTACTAAATAAATCTACGTGCTACCATTGATTTTAATACCCTTATTATTACTTATTATTTATTACCGTTAAGGGTATTATAATCAATGGTGATACTAACAAAGTAACCTGTGTGTATTTTTTACCAATAGAGCTGTCATTTCTACCTACAAAATTGAGATTGAAACGATTGAAAATATCTAAAACAATTCTTTCTTTTTGGCCTTTTGTGAAATAAACACCTTTCCATGTAACGTGCGATATGTAAACTGCAGTAAGCAACATTCTGCTTTTGTTTTATTCTTACTTTGTGGGTGCAGAACTGATTATGTCAGAATTATGCATATCTTCATAGTTTAGTCCATAGTTTAGAAAAAACACTTAAACAGATATTTGTGATGGACTGACACTACATTTTACTGATGTGTAATGACCATTTTTCATCAAAATTACTGATCTATTTCATTCCTCCATTAACAGTACTGATTTTTTATATACACTTTGGATTTTAGAACTACAGTTCAATTATTTTTCATAAATACAGTTCAGAATTTGTTACTGAAGTACAGATTTCGCTAGTACAGTAAAAATTTGAGTATATTCGCAATAAAATCAAATTACATATTCTTTTAAATGCTCAGATCTTACTAGTGAGTATAATATTTCTAACGTATTGGCAGACAATTCTTTACAATATCAAGAAACAAAACTCAAAATCATCATTGCTCTATTTTTTATAGAACAAATGTGGGATGAGAAGGTAACTTTGTGTTCTAAAATTATTCCTAAAACCTTCATTTTAACCACTCTTTCTAAATTATGGCTATTTATTGTATACGAATGTGTCTAAAATGTGCTATTTCTATAGAAAGATACTTATTATAAAAAAAATTCCCAAGTGTTTTATAAATTTCCCAAATTTTAGCAATTTATTATTTATACACCAATTGCAAAAATGATGTGTTGATTTTGAAAGTGGGGCAAGTTAATGTATTTTTTGTAAATTCAGATAAGTTCAGAAATACACAAGGAATGTTGTCGCTTGTATATTTTTGACTTTTCTCAATATAGAAAAAAGGTTTCAAAATCAATAGCTCAAAGTATTTCATTTTGCATTTCAACCTCATCTGACCAATACAACATGATTCGGAATAACTATAATAATAATAACAGAATAACAGTGGCACTCAAACCAATTTAGACAAAGGACATCGTTGTCTCAGTATTTAATTAGTATTAAGATTTTTTATTTTTCGGCCATCTTACACAATTAATTACATAAAATCTTAATTATTAAGCTAGGCCACGAGACTTAGAAAGGTGCATGAAGTGCAAATGAGTGCACTCATACTTGATAATAATTGAGATTATTTCAACCATCAAACGTATTGGCAGATACCTTTACAATATCTAGAAACAAAACTCAAAATCCTCATTGCTCTATTTTTTTATAGAACAAATATGGGACTTGGTGATCTAAAATTATACCCAAAACCTTCATTTCGGCCACTCTTTCTAAATTATTATTATTTATTGTATATCGATGTATCTCAAATGTGTGATTTCTACAGAAATATACTTATATAAAGATTACTTTTCCCAAATTTAGTAGCAATTTGTTACTTATACACGAATTGCATAAATGAGTTGATTTTGAAAGTGGGGCAAGTCAATTTATTTTATTGTATATTCAGATAAGTTAAGAAATTTACAAGGAATGTTGTCCCTTGTATACGTTTGGACTTTTCTCAATTTAAAAAAAATGGATTCAAAATAAACAGCTCAAATTATCTCATTTTGCATTTCAATCTCATCTGACCGATGCAACATGATTCGGAATAACTATAATAATAATAACAGAATAACAGTGCCACTCAAACCAATTTAGGCATTGCACATCGTGATTATTTCGATCATCAAACGTATTGGCAGATACCTTTACAATATCTAGAAACAAAACTCAAAATCCTCATTGCTCTATTTTTTTTATAGAACAAATGTGGGACTTTGTGATTTAAAATTATACCCAAAACTTTCATTTCGGCCACTCTTTCTAAATTGTTATAATTTATTGTATATGGATGTATCTCAAATGTGCGATTTCTATAGAAATATACTTATATAAAGATTACTTTTCCCAAATTTAGTTGCAATTTGTTAATTATACACGAATTGCATAAATGAGCTGTTGATTTTGAAAGTGGGGCAAGTCAATTTATTTTATTGTAAATTCAGATAAGTTAAGAAATTTACAAGGAATGTTGTCCCTTGTATACTTTTGGACTTTTCTTAATTTAAAAAAAATGGATTCAAAATAAACAGCTCAAATTATCTCATTTAGCATTTCAACCTCATCTGATCAATACAACATGATTCGGAATAACTATTATAATAATAATAACATAATAACAGTGCCACTGAAACCAATTTAGGCATTGCACATCGTGATTATTTCGATCATCAAACGTATTGGCAGATACCTTTACAATATCTAGAAACAAAACTAAAAATCCTCATTGCTCTATTTTTTTTTATAGAACAAATGTGGGACTTTGTGATTTAAAATTATACCCAAAACTTTCATTTCGGCCACTCTTTCTAAATTATTATTATTTATTGCATATGGATGTATCTCAAATGTGCGATTTCTACAGAAATATATTTATATAAATATTACCTTTCCCAAATTTAGTTGCAATTTATTAATTATACACCAATTGCATAACTGAGTTGTTGATTTTGAAAGTGGGGCAAGTCAATTTATTTTTTTGTAAATTCAGATAAGTTCAGAAATACACAAGGAATGTTGTCCCTTGTATACTTTTGGACTTTTCTCAATATAAAAAAAGGTTTCAAAATCAACAGCTCAAATTATCTCATTTAGCATTTCAACCTCATCTGACCAATACCACATGATTCGGAATAAAGGTAATAATAATAATAACAGAACAACAGTGTCACTTAAACCAATTTAGGCATTGCACATTATTGCACTCGCCTTTTATGATAATTGAGATCATTTCAACCATCAAACTCAATTTGCCATTTTTTTAAATTGTGAAAAGTCCAAAAATACTCAAGGAATGTTGTCCCTTGTATATTTATGGACATTTCTCAATTTAAAAAAATGAATTCAAAATAAACAGCTCCAATTATCTCATTTTGCATTTCAAGCTGATCTGACTGACCGATGCAACAAGATTTGGAATAACTATAATGATAATAATAATAACAGAATGACCGTGCCACTCAAACCAATTTAGACATTAGACATCGTTGTCTCAGTATTTAATTATTATTAAGATTTTTTTATCTTTTGTCCATCTTACACGATTAATTACTTAAAATCTTAATCATTAAACTAGCCTATTACTATTACTGGGCACTAGTATGACTGCCCTCGTATTTGATGATAATTGAGATCACTTCAACCATCAAACTCAATTAATTACACCTAATTTTAATTAAATCAATTGTTGATTTTTAATCTTTTTTTTTAATTGAGAAAAGTCCAGAAATACACATGAATTGCTGTCCCTTGCATAGTTCTGGACATTTCTCAATTTAAAAAAAATGGAATCAAAATTAACAGCTCAAATTATCTCATTTTGCATTTCAACCTTATCTGACCGATGCAACATAATTGGGAATAACTATAATAATAATAATAACAGAATAACAGTGTCACTTAAACCAATTTAGGCATTGCACATTGTTTCTCTCGTGTTTGATGATAATGATGATAATTGATAAACTCAATTAATTTGTTTTTTTTTTAATTATGAAAAGTCCAGAAATACTCAAGGAATGTTGTCCCTTGTATATTTTTGGACTTTTCTCAATTTAAAAAAAAAGGTCTCAAAATCAACAGCTTAAATTATGTCATTTTGCATTTGAACCTCATCTGACTAATCCAACATGATTCGAAATAACAATAATAATAATAATAATAATAATAATAATAATAATAACAGAATAACAGTACCACTTAAACTAATTTAGACATTGGACATCGTTGTCTCAGTATTTAATTATTATTAAGATTTTTTATCTTTCGGCCATCCTACACAATTAATTAGGTAAAATCTGAATTTTTAAACTACGCCACAAGACTTAGGAAGGTGCATGAAGGTGGTACACTCTTACGTGTTTGATGATAATTGAGATTTTTTCAATCATCAAACTCAATTAATTACGCCTAATTATAATTAAACCCGTAATACATTGCCCAACAAAATTCTTCTTTTTGTTTTTTCCTTGGAGTTATTTAGCGTTTTTCTTATATTTCAATGTGCTAATTATCAATACGACATTTGTTTTTGTACAACCGCTCCAGTTTTTGAACTATTTTGAAAAGACTCTTGCTTAATCTAACTTGATATTTAGCATAAGTTTTACCAATCTTCCACATTTTTTTTAAATTTCTCTTCCACATTTGTACATTCTCTGTACATTTGTACATTTGTACATCCCAATCCTTTAAATGTTGATGAGGAACATTTTAAAATGTATCACAAATTCAAAATTTGTGAAAATTTTGTTTTGGTGATCTGAATTATTTTGGGAAACTCTAAATCGAACGACTTTTTCAGCTAGAAGGGAGTATGCTGACCAATTTGATAAATGTAATATTAAACTTCATTATTTGCACTCACATACAGATGAATGAATGCACCAAGTATACGTATAATGGAATAGCGTTATCAAGGTAAGTGGGATATCTATATGAGGCAGATTATTGCTGGAGTATAGAAAGAGATCAACTTCAAGCCATGCATTCGAGAAAATCCTGCAAAAGAAGGTTTTTTAGTGATTATTGATGATATTTTTATATCATTTATATAAAAATAAGTTTGGAATGTGTGTGGATCCATCTTGATAAAATACATTCTCCCAAAAATACTTCTCCATTGTATAAATAAGTTTTAATGTATTATTTTAAAAAGTGAAGTTGCTAGAAGAAAACCAATATTATTTTTAAAATTAGCCCTTTAGATGTACTTAGAAACAGGTATAAAATTTTAGGAACACATTTTAGTGTTGACCAGTGTTATTATTGAAAATCGCTTTGAGACTATTCTGTGCATGATTGCTGTAGCATTGAATATGTTGTAAATTAAATAGGTTTTCCTTGAAAATGAGTTTCGGGACAACATATTTTCCAATTAATTAAAAAAAAACAATTATGATTTTTGCCAAATTACATGGGTTTTCAATGAAAATAAGTTTCGATATGAGTTTTCTAATTAAATTGAAAAACTATGACCTTTAGTCTATTTTCATCACGGACATGGTTTTTTTTTATAAAACTATTTTAAACTAGTATCCTGCAGCGTTTTCAAATAACATTAGAGCTTCTACGTTGTATAATAAAAACAAGTAATCTTTTGTGAATTCTTATTTAAGACACATAAAAAATTAGTCCAATATTCATAACTATAAAGCTCAGGTGAGGGAAGACGTGTTCAAATTGATTGACTATAAATAGAAAATAATAGATCCAGTAAATGGAATAAAAATATATGTTAATATGAAAACTGTAGTTGCTATTTGTGTGTTTTCTTTTGTTGTTTTGTTGAAATTTTGTATATTATGTAGCGTTTTTTTGCTAATAAATATTCTTTATTATTATTATTATTATATTATTTTAAAAAGTGGAGCTGCTAGAAGAAAACCAATATTATTTTTTTATTTAGCCCGTTAGATGTACTTAGAAATACGTATAAAATTTCAGGAAAAAAATTTAGTGTTGACCAGTGTTATTATTGAAAATCGCTTTCAGCCTATTCTGTGCATGATTGCTGTAGCATTGAATATGTATAACAGAATAATTTTTCATATTGCAACTGTGCTTCGTTTTAATAAACGAATTATTATTATTATTATTATTATTATTATTAGAACTTCAAGAGGGCAACATCTGTCCATAGCTTAGCTTATTATTATTATATTATTTTAAAAAGTGGAGCTCCTAGAAGAAAATCAATATTATTTTTTTATAATTAGCCCTTTAGATATACTTAGAAACAGGTATAAAATTTCAGGAAAAAAAAATAGTGTTGACCAGTGTTATTATTGAAAATCGCTTTCAGGCTATTCTGGGCATGATTGCTGTAGCATTGAATATGTATAACCGAATAATTTTTCATATTGCAACTGTGTTTCGTTTCAATAAACGACTTATTATTATTATTATTATTATTATTATTATTATTATTATTATTATTATTATTATTATTATTATTATTATTATTATTACAACTTCAAGAGGGCAACATCTGTCCATAGCTTGGCTTAAGGTTGGAAATTTTAAAATTATAATTTTAATTTTAGCATATGAAATTGTTGGAAAAACTACCAACAAATGTTTAAAAGGAGCACCATCTTTTTTCAGAGCCTTGACAAAGTTTTTGAAAAGGCCTAGTTTTATATGCAGTGGAGAAAGTTGAAAGTAGTAATTATTATTATAATAATAATAATAATTATTATTATTATTAGAACTTCAAAAGACAACATCTGTCCATAGCTTGGCTTAAGGTTGGAAACTTTGAAATTATAATTGATTATTAATAGTTATTAACAATTATGAATTGTTATTCTTCATTAAAGGTACGAAATTACATGGGTTTCCAATGAAAATGAATGGTTGGTAATTTTAAATTTATAATTTTCTATTATTAGTTATTAACAATTATGAATTGTTTTTTTTTTTTGTGCGAAATTACATGGGTTTTTAATGAAAATGAGTTTCGAGACAACATCCAATTAATTTACAATTATGAATTATTATTTCTTTTGTGCGAAATTACATGGGTTTTCAATAAAAATGAGTTTCGACATATTTTCCAATTAAATTGAAAAACCATATTCATCACTATTCTCATCACTATTCTCATCACGGTTATTTTTTTATAAAACTATTTTAAATTAGTATCGATTTCAAATAACATTATAACTTCGACGTCGTATATAAAAAAGTAATCTTTTGTGAATTCTTATTTAATCCGCGCGCAGGAAATTGGGTCTCCCATTTGTTTTGCAATATAATATTTGAAATTCTAGTGCCGTGAGATCAAAGAATATAAATGGTATAATATTTTATGATGTATACTTTATTACGTTTCCAGCTTTTGTGGCCGCGGCTTGTGTTCCTCTCCAGTGTATGGAAATGTAAAATGCAACTACGTATAAAACCGGAGCAACAAAATGTGTTCTTTTACTTAAAATAGTCAAAGCGGGAAATTCCGCTGCTCCGCAAACGGCTTAAAACTCCAGCAAGCAGGAAAATTATCAGTTGCAATTACGGCTGCAGTATTGGGGCGGGAAATTTGCAACTTTTTCGTCTGCAGCGGCAATAGAAAATTTACCACCGCTTACAATGACTCATGTAAAATTTACAAGTCATCTAAATACATTATCTCCGCCGAAAAGAAGGGGGCGATATTATTTAATTTGTTTTTGATATAAATATTAATAGTCCCTTGGAGCGTTTCTCTGGGTATTACGGGGACCTGGGGGAAAATTGTTTCGTTTAAAATTTGTTTCCAACTCGCTTCCGGAAAGTTTCTGTTTCTTCGGCGGGGCGCGCAATAAAATTATGATTAATTATTTTTACAGCGCTGAATTTTTATGCGAGCGCTCCGGGGGTCATGCAGAATTTAGACAAATTACCCGCGGGAAAATGCGAAACCGTTTAACGACGGAAATCCTAAATTCCATGCGAAACCGTCAACACACATTTTATTACACTGCTGAACTAATTTCATGCTGCTTACGAAAATACCAATAATTTTCACCATTTCAATTTTCAGTACCGTGATTTTCTCGTTTTCACCTTAGAGTTTAGATAATTAATCCACAGGAATATACGAAACCTTCTAACGACGGAAATCCTAAATTCGATGCAAAACCATTTTATTACACTGCAGAACTAATTCCATAGCGATTATGAAAATGCCCTTTTCAATTTCTTGCACCGTGATTCTCACGATTTGACCTTACAATAAACGCACCCCGTAATAGGAGGGTGCACACACAGCCCTCGGTAATGACGAATCTACAGGTGTTTAATAAGCGCGGAATTATCGGTGGAGCCGCCGGGTATTTGATTTGCCCAAATTAGAAACTACAACGGAAGCGGGCCCGTAATTTCCTCCCCTCGGAGGAGGGGTGCAGGGCATCCTGGCCCGGCCCTGTGCTCCCCGAGCGGTTTCGTGTTCACGTAATGGAACCGTGTAATTGTAATTACATGTGTACATTAGCGGACGTCCCAATGCGCCTCTGCCGCTAATAAAAATATGCTTACTAAAAGGAACCGCCACATAAAAGATTTGTGTGCAAAACTTATTATGCGTAAATTATTTTATGGCTATTTTGGGGATAATTATTTTGTTTGTTGGGTTTTAAGAGCATTCGGTTAAGGTTTTTATAGAAACTAACTGCTTGACCATTACTACTTAAGAAGTATGCTAATGAGGACAGCTTTTGATGTTTATAATTCATAATTCAATGCACGAATTCATTGGGCAAATGTTGAATTTCTCCACGAGACACAGTTGAGATGCTCTAAAAGCTGGCCTAAACCTAAAAATTTAAACTTCGATTTCAGGAAATTTTGCTAATGGGGTAGATAACCAGATGAGGATGCACCTTATTGTATAATTACAAGTACCTAATATAATGATCGCTCTTGATACAACACTTTAAAGTGCTTCATTGAACCTTTAAGAACCTTCATTCAGCACACAAGTAGGCACAACCAGGGAGCATAATTTGCAGTGACTTTAAAAGCGTATTTTGTGAAAATTACGAGATTAACTTTAATTTAACGTAATGGATCCAATTCCATCAGGTATTTACAATATTATTGACAGAGACATAGTTAAAATCCTATGAAATTACAAGATTAACTTTAATTCCAAGTAATGGATCCAATTCCATCAGGTATTTACAATATATATTGACAAAATTCAAGGGGAAAAATCCCCTGATTTATCGTAAAAAAATAATAATTACTTACTGCCATTGGGAGCTCATAATATGAGTAATATTTTCTTTGCAAATTAGTGAAAAGTTATATATTCCACCATATTCCGCCGACATTTCATTATACGGCATTGCTTTACACTATAAGGTTCTGAAATATATAAAAAAATCTGCATATAGCTACATATTTGACTTTAAATTTATTAAATAGCAGAAGCGCTTGTCGGAGTTCGAAATTTAAATAAAGTATCATTACTTCACTTTAGTGACTATTTAGATATTTTGCTCTAAAATAAGCTAAGAATACAACTTTAATTTCACTGATGAATTTATAAAAAAATATGTACGAGCCAATATACAGGGTGTAAGAGCCAATATACAGGGTGTCCTGGGCAGTAAGGAAACAAGCCTAAATACCTACGAATATAAATATTTTTTATTGTTTTCTTCTTAATATATATTTTTCGCTGAAATACGCCAATTTTTAATTAGAAAGGGGCAACAATTAGCATATAAATAATCTTTAATTGTTTAACTCCCTGGCCGCAGGGGAAGTAAGCACATTTAAAAAAATTGGAATAGAGGTCGAATGATAGGTTATTTGAAAGCTTGCTTATTTTGCAGTTTTTTACATATTTTTTAAAATTTTAAATACAACCATTAAAAAGTTACCCACTCCCCTTAGCCATTTTAAATAATAAAATCTACACTTTAGTGTTTATTTTTCATAAAAATTCACACAGAACAAACATTCAGAGAACCAGAGTTTTGTCCAGATTTAAGGCGATTTGGACTACTATGTGAGGGAACGAAAATCAAGCACTGCCACTGTAATAAATGACCATCTCCTAAAGTCATTATTATAAAGAAGCCAAAAATGGAATATGGAAATATTTCAAGTGATACGAGTACCTACACTGCCGTGTTAAGTCCAAGAGTAGTAACTTGTTGTATGACGAATTTGAGATATTCCCAGTTTTTCATTTTCAAGATTTTCAGTCTCTCGGTCAAAAGTTAGATTTCAAATCAATAAATTTTCAAATTTGAATATATTGCACCATATTCCGCAGACATTTCATTATAGAACATTGCTTTACAATATTAGGTCGTGAAATATATAAAAAATGGCTGTTTGAAAATGATTTTTTTGCGCTGAAATACATCAATTTTAATTATAAGGAGGCAAGTTTGGGCATGCAAATGCCAAACATTGCATTACGTACCTTTATCTTTTATTATCATAAAAGTAATTTCAAAAATTAGCAATAAAAGATTTCAATAGATTGAATACTTTCGTTTTAACGGAATTTTCAATTGTCTCAATTCTATTATTATTACCAAGGATAATTGACGAAACTGATAGTTCCTAAGGTAAAATAAGCGTATCTCGTATACTGAGTTATTTTAGCGTAACTTTTTGAGTTACGGTTTAAATATCTAAGGAATGGATAGTTACCGCTAACTTTTGTAGTAATACACATCTTTAAAGAAGATAGCAACTTTTATTTATATAACTATTTTGATTTTGGAAAAATAAATTTTATTTTTTCATTATATTATAAAATTCTTCGCGAATTGATGTTACTACATCTTTAAACTGATATCTGATTTTCAAAAAAGTGAGTTACCACCTTTGTGTAAAAGTGTCACTGTGTATCTTAGTACGGCAGTATAGTGATACATATTTAAAATGTTAAATAGGGAACAGTTAATAAATGTGATATTGAGTGTGATAGTGTGATAAGTTTGTGTTAAATGTGATATTAAGTTAAGACTGTTTCTTCTTTCAAATATTAACCGAAGTGAAGTGTCAGGTTAGAGGTTAATTTGTTGAAAACAATAATCAATAAATTTGGGACATTGTCACCTCACCTGAGAGGCAAATACAAGAATACTTATTAATTCCTGTCAAATGCATATCAAATTTTGCGTTTTCAAGCGTTTACACATAAATAATGTTGCCTGCTTAGAGCTTTTCAATTTCTTCCGACTTTTGACTATTACTACCTATTATTACTATTAGTATTACTGACTATTAACCCAGATGTTACTGCCGACTTTTTAAAAGTACAACATTCAATTAGTTCTCTAGTTAGAGTTTGTCAAACCAAATAGAGATGGCATCATCACCACTGTCTTTATAGAGTACCTCTATAAGGTTAGATCTAACCTAACCATAAGGTTAGATCTAACCTTATAGAGGTACTCTATATCTTCACAGTAGCCATATTTCATATATACAAGAAATCGTTTGACAGCATTAGTGTTGGAAAAAGTTTTGTGCCTTACAACATGCAGAGCATCACGGATGAGTGGAGTTTAGTATTACATATATTTATAAATTTATATATCAACGTAATTTCTCTTGTAAAGCCATCATACACATCTGGCAATATGACAGCATGTTCATTTTTCACCTGTACCAAGTTCAGTGTATTTTATAAATATAGTAGTAATATACACAACTGACTATTTTTTCGTGTAATTTTGTAGTTTCTTTGAAATTCCTTTATTCAAGGAGACCTTTGACGTCGCAGGAATTGTTGGAGGAGCTTGAGAACCCGGATAAAATTACAGAAGTGCCAAATGGTATCATTCTTTTTCCATCTGAGAATGCTAACGAAGATGTCACTGACGAAGATTCTGGGGATGAGGATGTTGCTGCTGTAAGAAACTTGCCATTGTTATCATTAACTGTTCCAGTAATTGGTCTTGCCAAATTTCCAGGATCGCAGCTTCGAACTGTTTCTGAACTAGAAAATGAATACTATAAATCCGGTCATGACCTTGAAGACGACATTCCTTTCGCACAGCTACAAACCGAGAGAAATTGGAGCTCCCGAACTGAAATGAAACGCAAAGAATTCCACTGTACTGAAAGTAATTTATATGAATACAATTTTCCTGGATGGATGAACCAGATTGATCCAAACCAGTAACTGACTACAGAATTTTGAGTTATTTTTTGACGAAGAAATAACGACATGATTTTGGAATATACGAACAATTTCACTCGGTAAAAAAATCTTCAAGGCGACATAAATCTGATGAACTAAAATGTTTTTTTCTTTGGAGTTCTATTGCTTTGGCCCAGTTGTACAATCGTGGATAATCTTTGATCGTGTATAAGTTTCTAAAGATACCATTGTATTAATAATTATATCCCAGGCAACTGAACCATTGTCAAAGATGGTCTACGATCGTACAACTCTAAGGCCCAGTTGTACAAACGTGTATCATCCTTGATCGTGGTTCAGTTTCTAAGGATACCGTTGTATTGAGAATTGTACCCGAGGTAACTGAACCATGGTCTAGGATGATCCACGATCGTATAACTGGGCCTTAGGCCAAATTATACGATCGTGGATCATCCTCGACCATGGTTCACTTGCCTATATATTAACAATTGTATCCTAGGTAATTGAACCATGGTCGAGGTGATCTACGATCGTACAACTGGGCCTTGTATGGTTCTGATGTATATACATCAAAACCTGATGATCTCCAATTGTACACAAGATAATTCAGAATTATTTACTTTTTAAATTGAAAATTTTCGTTATTCAGATGTTAACAATGCTTTTTCCAATATTGAAATTCCTCAGCTTAAACATAAAAATATTATAAAACATTGAAATTCGCAGTTTTTCAGATATACAATTGATCAGCGAAAATTTGTTTGAAACATCGGTATGTTAGCTCTAATAGGTTCGAAGTTTGTTAATTTTTAAACAACACAAGTCATCGGTCTTCGTTTGAAAGTTTTTATTGAAATATTTATTGAAAATTGAAAATTCTTCAATATAAACGCCAAAATTTACAGATTTTCAATTGTGATGGACTCAATTTAAAGCATATTCATCAAAATGAAAATGTATTGTTTTTTAACCTAGATAAATAGAAATAATAACGAAATGTTAATTATAAAATCAAAATTCTACAGTTTTACATAAAGGGTAAGTAAGTGAAATTTGAAAATTTCAAGTGGCTGGTGTGAAATACAAATAAAACAGGACAAATGTCCTTCATTTAAGTTACATTGTGAGGATCATGATTTATAATTTTAATCATCAATGTTCGAAGTTATTAAATTTTAAACAACAAAGTTCGAAGTAAATTAACGACAAATTTCGTCGCTCTTCAATTGTGACGGTTTTTTTTATTATTAATGTATGGATTAATATCACAGTGCAACAAGAAATTTCAGCCCGACTGTCTATAACGCGGAATGAAAGTAGGCCAACAGAATAACGAAATTCCCGAGGGGTTTGGCTGTATCAGCTCGTTTTTTTTTTATAATCTGAATTGTGCATGTTTTATTCAAGCATCAAATTATCAATTGCAGATACTAAAAAACTTTTTACTTGGGCAGTCAGTCATTTTTTTAACCTAATCGTAATCTCAAATACTAAGCTAAACGGAAATTTGTGACAATAATTTTCTAAACGTGAAAACCTTGTGCTGGGATATTTTATTATAAGCAAAGTTGTCGAAATGCACCAAATTTTCGTCATGATATTGTTAGAGCTATTAAAATTTCATTATTTTATATAAAATCCATTTTGACAAAATGAAAATGATAAATAAATGTTTAACTTCAAAATTTGACTAATAAATAAATAATTAAAAGTCAAAACATTTATGATTTATTTTATCTAAAATCATATATATTTTATTGTTTTCTTCTTCATATAAAAAAACACATATCATATATATTGTACTTAAAAAAATAACACCTTTGAAGAAAAATAATAAAAATTATTACTACAAGTAATTACTTTAATAAAGAAGAAAGAAAACAATGAAAAATATTAAATTTTCAATCGAAACTGATCTAATCTTGAAATCTTTCAATTGAAACTAATCAAATCTTGCATATGTTCAATTACAAATATCCAAATCCGTAAAATTTTTGATCCAAACATTGAAAATGAGTCACATTTTTAACCGCAACTGGTCAAATCTGTTTTCAACTGAGTTTGAGCAGTGAAACTTGGACCAATTTTCAACATCAACTGTCAAAATCGGCACACTTGAACTGTAACTGTCAAATTTTATATTTTTCCAACTACAACTTTCAAAGTCTGTAAAGTTTTTGCAGCAGCTGCGAAAATATGTAAAAATGTTAACAACAACTGATAAATTCTGCCACATTTTACAAGTGAAACTCATCAAATCTTGCAAATTTTCAAATACAAATATCCAAATCCTTAAAATTTTTGATACAAACATTGAAAATGAGTCACATTTTTAACCGTAACTGGTCAAATCTGTTTTCAACTAAGTTTAAGCAGTGAAAATAGGACAAATTTTCAACAGCAACTGTCAAAATCGGCAGACTTGAACTGTACTGTCAAAATTTATATTTGTCTAACTGCAACTTTCGAACTCTGTAAACTTTTTGCAGCATCTGCGAAAATATGTAAAAATGTTAACAACAACTGACAAATTCTGCCACATTCACATCAAATTTGTTAGAAATTTACTGGTACTGTCAAAATTATCAAATTTTCATTTGAAACTATCCAAAGCTGTTAACTTTTTAACTCCTTTCAACAGCAACTGTCAAACCGTCTTTTGGAATTTTTGCGATATTTTTCGCATTTTGGCTCAATTTTCGCAATGTAATTCAGATTTAATTTAGTTTTTAGAAAATTTAATGATAAAACAAAAGAATATCAAGAGAGGGTTTTGAAACGTATTGGAACCATACGTGAAAACAAAATTTTACAATGTCCACTAATAAATTCTATAGAAATGAAAAAGAAGCCAAAAGGAGATTATGACTCCAAAGTGGTTGAAGGTATAAATATTGTAGTTGGCAAATGGAACGATAATAGCCTAGTTACAATTGCGTCCACTTTATGTTCCATCGAACCAATTGGACAAGTTAAAAGGTACTCACACGAAAAGAGAAGAAAAATGTCTACATTGATCAGCCTAAAATCATAAAAATTTACAATGCAGGTATGGGTGGAGTAGATCATTCTGACCAAAATATCAGTTTAGTCAGAACGTCAATAAGAGGGGAAAAAATGTTATTTTTCTATAATATGCCATACATTAGTTTTGGCAAACATAAAACCTAGCAATTCCATAGAATGTATGGAGGAAAATTAGACCACTTATCATTTCGCCGAGCTCTGACAAGGAATATTTTAGAGACAATTTATATATTTTTAGACACAAAGAGAAAAGAAAAAAAACAACAAAAAGAATACCAGAAGAGGCCCATCCAAAACACCAAGAGATTTCCGAGAAGATTCCATATTTGATCGCTTAGCTTAAACCATATAATTATTTACTAAGAAGTACAGATTAGATGCGCACTATGTCACAAAAAATCACAATTCAATAGTGAAAAGTGTAATGTAACACTTCATCCTAAAAATTGTTTTAAATCCTACCATGTATTTAAAAAGTTTAAAATTTAATAGTTTCTTCGTTAGTTCATTCTTCAACTTTAGATACACTTTTATTACAGTAAATATAATCATTATTTGCTTAAATTTAACAATTTATTCAACTTTTTTTCAATATTTTCTTACAGCCTATTTCACTACCGTTATTTTAAAAGAGCGTATATTTAAAAAAAACTACCCATCACATTTAACATTTTTCTATTTACACTTGTCTATAGACCGAATATGAATAATAAAACATATAAATTTGTAATAAAGAAAAAAGTGTTGGTAACATCTGGGTTAACTGGCACCTTCCTCTCATTACCAAGCTACCTGCTTCCCGCACCTAGGATGTAATCCAGCAATCCAAGTTCAAGAATCCTCTTCTCATCTTATCATCCCAACATAACGCCCACCTAAAATTTCCAACAAAAGTGTAGCACTTGCGTAGCGTTGCTACTAACGCAATTTTGGAAACACTGGTTTTCTCCAAGCCAATCTAATTATGTACTAAACTTCAAGTGCAACACGGACGATTTATTGCACCAGCGGACAGGAAACACAGTTTAACTTGTTAACGAAAGCCACCCCATCCCCCACGGCCGTTTCTGGAGGAGCCGGGCGGAAATTCTCAACGTCTCAATTATTACCTAACTACCAGACGTAAAAGTTGTAATCGCGCCCAGTTAAAACTTCCAATTGCCCGGGACGCAGTAATCATCAATTACCGTGCGCTCGTGGTGCCCTCCCCTGCAGGAATTGGATGTTTACATTCCGCGTTCGCTGAGCATCCCCGGCATGGCCCAGGTAACCCACCAAATATTCATCCCTTGCTTCGCTCTGGCTAATTGATCGCGAGCGTCACGAAGAACGTGAGGAAAGGTCAGTGAGGTTTGGCTATATGTATCTATCTTTATATTCATCTATTATACTATTCATCTGGTCCTTATTTTCAAATTCAAAATAATCCAATTGAATCATATTCTAGAAAAGTAATTCAAACTTTGAAAGATTGTCCAAATTTAATACATAAAAAACCTAATTATAATTTACGAAACTCAAATCCTCATATTTCAAAAATATACAGTTTACCAAAATTTACATTGTACAGATCAAAATTTAAACCTTTTCGAAGCAATTTATATGAAAAAAGTCCTGCCTTGGTTACTTAATAATTATCTGTCTCCTTTAAATAACCCTTTTTTTAAATTTATCAAAGCATCAGTTTGAGCCTTAACTCACTACTCCACACGATTAGAGGTTATTTCTTAGGACATTTTTCTTAAATGAGAACTTATTGGCCGAAATATTTGCAACACTTTGTGCATCTACTATTTCATATATTTACGAAAAATTAATTATTGGTTACAGAATATAATGCTCATTATATGCTAAATTTTACAAAACATACTACATTTTACATACGAACATTTCACCCACACAAATTTTAAATATTGATGTAAATGATTTGCTGTACCTACAGCAATTGACATGATTCGTGTTTTTGCCTAAATTTTCAATTTTTTTACGCGTGAAAATAATTTAGCTGCGTTGATTAATTGTATATTTAGGAGTGCGGAAAATAGTTGATTGATGTGTAAATACGAAATTTTAAAACTAATATTTGTAATACATCAACCATTGATTTAGTCGAAAAATGATAAAACTGATTTGTTCAATTACAGATATTCATTTAACGCTGTCGTTATTTTACATATTTCAATTACATTTTTTCCTTGAACTTAAAATTATTTTACATATTTTAATTACATTTTCTCCGTAAACTTGAAACTGCCTTCAATATCACCCACTCTATATGACCTGTAATAAGCGGAATAGTGATAATGAGCAAATTAGAGGAGAATACATATGCAATTACGAGGGTACTTAGAATTGTATGTATCCTACAGAAATAGGGCAATAATTGTGCAGGTCTTCTATTAAAAGCCTAATTACATTAAGGTTGTAATGAAAAATATTTGCAGGAAATAACAGGAATGGCTCAAAATAAAGTACGTACTTGCAAAACACAGAGTGACTTCAAGAAAATATCATGCTGATAAAATAATCAGAATTGAAGTTTTTAATTATGTTAGTGCTTCTACTTATAAATTTTATAAACGGCCACAAAGTACACGTACACGCGCTTATAGAGGAAGTGGATAACATTTTCATGAATTTCTGCATTATTTATAATCAATAAGTGAAAAAGCATGATTTAATTCATCAATCAATTAAAAATATACCACCAAACAACTACAAATTATATATAAATGTAGAAACTGTATATTTTAAATACATTTGTCGTCTTAAGAAGCCAAGTGTGGCGAAAAAATTGTTGCGAGAATTGTTGCGACTAAATCAGTTAAAATTATCATGTGATATTATATAATATTAATATATTGTTATATATAATGTTAATATATATATATATATATATATATATATATATATTATTATAAGTAATAATAATAAATAGGAAGTGCACAAACCCGAACTTTACAAATGTTGATTAAGTTTGAAAAATTGGCAGCCTTAATGCTACTAAATTACTACTGATTAGGAGTAAATAGGCACAAACTTCAACGCATAGAATAATAAAAATTGAAGAGAACTAATCAGATATCGATATACATGGGTAATTTGAAAATGAGAACTTAGTGCAAACCATCAACAATATTATATAGGATGACAATATATAATTATCTTAATCAACACTCATTAAATTGATATGTAATTTAGTAATTTAGTATTAAGGATTTGTAGTCCATTATGGTTATTGAAGATTGCAACATTTATTTGAAAGTTTTTGACAAAATATTATTTTATGTGAAGTTCTTTAAAAGTAAAATTTCAACTCAACACTTATAAATAAAATGAAACATGAAAACTCATTAATCGCCTTTTTAGCACAAAACTGAATATTAAATTGTAATTTTAATTACCTACAATTTTCTTATAAAATATAAATATTTTCCTTCCTATATTATCTTTGGAAAGGTTTCTGTATGCCCCTAAATCCTGCGGCGTTTATGTTTTATATTTCCTTTACATCTTATTATATTTATTTCAATTTTTAAATTATCAGACAATTTATTTCAGCCAATAACTAAATCAATTATAATTATCATGTGATGTTATATAATATTAAGTAATATTATTAATTAGGAAGTGCACACTTAGTGCAAACCGTGAACAATATTATATAGGGTGATAATATATAATTATCTTAATTAACGTACATTAGATTGATATGTAATTTAGTAATTTAGTATTACGGATTTGTAGTCCATTATGATTATTGCAGATATATCTAAATTGATATGTTATTGTAGATTAAGTCCTGTCAAGTCACTGTGTAATTATATTAATCGATTAATTAATTGCTTCTAGCCATATATCTTAGGTATAGATACATATTCAAGGTTCAAAATTCTGCGCAGACTGATAAAGATGATGATTTATATTCTTTTTACATTAGTTCCTTTATCGTTGCAGACATATTAATATTATTTGGTTTCACTATAAACTTAAGGAACCGGATTATACAGAGTGAGCAAACAGTAAGGAAACTAGAATAGAGCCTTTATTATTTTCAGAAAAGCAAAAGTTTTTAACCAATGTTTTATATAAGATATATTACTAAACTCGTGAAGGATTTATTTAAACAATTGCGTATTTTTTCACAATATTTGCTGTTATTATTATTTGTTAGTCGTTATTTTAAGTAATTTCTGGTATATTCTAGTATTTTTTTCCCTATTGGTTTCGGCTTAACATGCAACCATCATCAGGGGTTTATGTAAATTAAATTATATTTTTGAAGATTATATTTGACTTTTTGTGTTGTGTCAGTTTGAAGTTTGTATTAATACAGTCAGTTTGAAGTTTGTATTAATACAAACTTAGTTTTAAGTATAGCACTTGAGGCAAATATAGCAAAAAAGTCAAATATAACCTTTAAAAATATAATTTAATTTACAAAAACCCCTGATGATGGCTGAATGTTAAGCCAAAACTGGTAAAGAATAATAAATTAATAAATACTAGAAGATACCAGAAAGTACTTAAAATAACAAATAACTAATAATAATAAAAAATAGCTGATAGTGTGGCTAAAATTTCAAACAAAAATTTATATTTATATATACAACATAATACTAATATTTTATTTTTGATATACATTTCGGTCACCACGTAACCATATTTAATAGAATACTGAATAGAATAGAATAGAATACAATAGAATATTGAAGATAGAAATATACATCAGGAATAACTACATTTTGTGAAGATAAGTTACGCAAGTGTATAATTGTTTAAAAAATGTATAGCTAATTATTTGCCATAATTGAATGACTATAATATTATTTTGTGATGAACTTTTTTTGAAAATGACTACATCGATATTTTTCTTAAATGACAACTTAAAATTTTCTATTAAGAAATTTGATAGCATTTGACGAATATCTATAAATACCATGAGATTGCATAAGAAATATTTCTTAGAAAATGAACATGAACATGACAGTGACACAAGTTAAACAAATACGATTTACTAATATCACTTTGTGTTTATCAAATAAAGTTGTATGTAAAACTGTATTAGTAAATATTTTTCAATAATTATGGTACCTACAGTTATGCTTACATAAATCTAGTACAGACATATTGACATTGCTATCTATAATTGCTATTGTAACCTAATTCCATGTACTACATTTATGTGAGCATGACTGTACATACGAAATAGTCTACATCGAAATTTTTATGATAACATATTTGATACCATTTTGTTCCTCTGATTTATATGTTTTGATGTAAAGACCGTAACGATGTGTATTATTGAGTCAAAACTAGCATTTTTCAAAAAAATGTCATAAATACCCTGACATTTTTGTATAACACGAGAAAGGTTTCGGGATTGTCAAATGCAAATTTTGAATAAGAACATTAGGAATCCCAGAGAAGTAGCTTTTACGATCACCAGATCGTACTTCGTTGGATATCTTGTACTAATAGTTATGTAAGTCGCAAAAACAGTATTTTGAATTTAGACAATAATAAATAGGTAATTATATAATTTTGGTTGGCAATTTTTGTATGCCATAACAATCAATAATATGGCTTTCACAATCCGAAAGCAGTTTTTACAAATTCGTAAGCACAAAAAAATGGTATGCCATTACATAATATAGAGCCGGAGACTCTATGCAGGGTTGCTAGGTCAAGCGACGAACCCAAACTGCTCATTTTAAAGATATATAAATATTGCGTTATTCAAGTTACGGGCTCGCCTAATCATCTAGGATTCGAGTCCTGCTGAAGGACAAGGATGTTCTATACATGATCAAATATTTAAAAAAATATGTATCTTAAAACTTCAGCCACTTATTTGTTCAATAAAGTGACTTCTAAACTTTTATTTTTAGTTAGTTTTACCATGTTTTTTGAGTTAATGAGATTAAAGTAAATTAAGTTAGAATTGTTACAGAAAATCAATAAATTATCATGCCAATTATTTTGTGTATATGATTAGTCAAAAATAACCAAAACAAATAAAAATTTGAAAATAATTGTTTTAACTAGAAAGAGAGTTTTTTTTTTTTTTGAAAATAATATCGATTTTTAGAGGCCGATGTTTCTTCTTATCATTTATTTTATTATCTTAAGTAAGTTAGAAAATAAGACGGATATTTCAAAAATATATATTTCAATAATCTATTCTTAAACGGCAATTTCCAAAAAAATAGTCATAGCACTCTTCGTTTACTGAGAAAGTTAACACGAATACTATTCTAAGAATACGTCTTTATGAAGACTTTGAAGGTGTTTGAAATTGAACGTAGAAATAATTAAGTCCAATATTATGATCCTATGTAGACAAAGTTATGCTACCTGCCTATGTCTGATATTTTTTCTATAATTTGGATTTGGACTGTTCAGTTTTAAGAATTTAATTAATTTAAGTTGTCGATTGATGTTAAACCAACCTAAGCCAACCTATATTAATTTTAAAGAATCATATTTTTATTGAAGAAATAGGAACAATACTCTTGTCTGGACACGGCATTGGGCTCTGACTTGGCTTAACATTCACCCCGATGATATTGACAACTCGGATCCTTAACTTACTCACACTAATAACACTGGTCGACAAATTTTGACAAATGTTTTGTCCCTTCAATTTAAATGCAATTTTCGGAAAGTATTTACTATTCATATGTACGAAATGCAAAGAAATATGTTGGAGGTCATTTTTTTTATTGTTTACATAGTTTTTCCACTATTTATTTACAAAAACACGTTACACGTTACAAAAACACAGGTTAGAAATGTGATACCGCTAACTGTCCTGACGTCCTAGAAAATTTTTGTTGGCGTTATTGAAATCAGCAAAAAAAATCTATAAGAATCGGCTATTTACGTCTAAGGGACAACATTGTGTTGACCATTGTAATTATCAGTATTATCAGTTAGTAGGTACATGTTAGAAAGTAGCAGCTTTCCACCCAAAAAGGTACTGAACTTTATTTATCAAAGAAATGGGACTTATGAGAGGCTATTGAGTCTACAGTGGAAAGCACAAAAAACTACAGAGGCCCCAGTGCTTAGGGCTTAGAGAACTTATCCAGGAGAAAAAATGTACCTTCAGCAGAACAGACAGGAATAATGAACTATTATTTAACAAGCACATAATGTAAGCTATTAGAAAGATTATAATCATGTTTTTTACATGACACATTTTAATGTGTTTAATGTAAAAATTAACCTGTTGTCTTTATTTTATATTGAACTTTAGGAAATCAGCTTTTCAGATTGTATTTATTATACTCGACGAATATAAACCAATGTTATAGCAGGAATCAATTACATACTTACATACTTACATGCACGTAAATAGTGGTAGAGTATGACGTTTTGTCAACATTGCACGTTTAATTTTATATTTGTATAAATATCAAAATGTCAAGTTTAATGTAAAATATCAAAACTCAAATCACATAAAATTGTCAATAAGTTAATAGTGCAGCTAGGCAATTAACACAACTTATGATATAAGAGTGCCTTATAACTAACGCTGGGTAAGAGTCTCAAGACACTTAAGAGTCTTTGCCAGACCATAGTGTGGATCCTAAGATCATTTACATGTTCAAATTCGCACTGTGACCTCTTATAATAATGAAAGGTCATTTTCAAAATATAGAACCCTTTTGGATGATCAAAAAAAAGACAAAGATTTTTTATTGATATCATTGAAAAGCACATGCTTATGTATTGCGCATGTTACGAATACCTTGATATGTATGTAAATAGATTGATATCTTTTTCGCACAATCGTGTTGTTATAGCGATTTACAGTCTCTGTTGATACATCTTGTAAGTTGAACATAACAATACTGTGGCTAGTCTCCATGAAAACACACTTCTGTTCAAGTTTAAAACAGCTCTAATGCGGTAAGTAATAGTAATATTGTTCACCATCACATGTCAGATGTTAAAATTACAGTTTGTGCAATTATTAAACGTTTTCATACCTTTCATTTGATATTTTAGGAACCAAAGATTCACAACCAATATGAGACGATTCTTCAATGTCTGTATTTATTTGAAAATCTTCTTCATTAGCCATTGTGAAAAATTAATACTGATACGTCAAATTGTTTAGTCTGTTTCTAACCACAAAACGTTTCTAACGAAATACGTTCAAAACACTCTGGATATACGATGTACGCCATTTTGTCATAAAAGTCAAGATAATTAAATCAGAAACAACTCAAATTTTTGCTATCTTATTTGGTATATGCGATTGTGCGAAATACGTTATACTCTACACGGTTGTTAAGTGCCTAACAGAATCTCGAAAATTGAAAAATCTCGACTTCGTCTCGATTTTTAAAACTTTTTCTCGATTCTGTTATAACGTAACCAACCTAATACTGTAATATACTATTTTATTGCATATTTCGCTATTTATTCATATTTTTTATTTGCTTTTTTATATTGCATATTGCATGCATATTCCGACCTATTTTTAGTGCATATTTGCCCAGCTTTATTTATAACTCACAAAACACTCGCGTTTTATGATTTATCTATAACTGAACTGACACATCCCGGAACATCGCAAATTTTCCTTCAAATTCGAATCAAATTTGAGAAATTATGGATCTTTTAAGAAACTTAAACAAAATAATCGCTAATACGAGGAAAATGCTGCATTGGATTTGTACCTTAGTATTCAGGATAATCCAAAAACTTCTGTATGTGAAATTGGTAGTGTCACTGGCATATCGAAAGCTTCTATGTGAGTGTTTTGAAAAGATACAAACTTCATCACTCTTCCTCAAAGAGCATCTTAAAGATTATTTATAAAAAAACAATGAAACTCACTTCATTTCTTAATAGGACTTATTTGTAGTAATTTGCTTTCTTTTAATTAAAATTAGTTCATATACAGGGTGTTCAAAAAGATTTCTTGCAGCTTCAATACATCGACAGTTGTCAGTTGAAAAAACAAACGTTACTCATGTTTTTAATCGAATCCCCAGCCATACTTAATATACCACTAGAAGCCATACTACTGTGCAGAGGGTTTTGAACAGGGACAAATTTCATCTCTACGTTTCACAAAAAGTACTTTAAAGGTAATTTAAAACAAAAACATGAAACTCATTTAATGCCATAATGGTAGGTACTTATTTCTAGTAATTGCATTTCAGATAATTAAAATTGGTTCATATAAGTTATAATGGTGATATGACTTGGATACTTTTTTTGTAAGACATCCTGTATAAACGAACCAACGGCTTAGAAAAAGTTGGCATAATATTTTGAACGCAGCAATATATATCAGAAATTTAGACTAAACAAGTTGTAAGCTGGGGGCATACCCCAGCAGACATCCCGGAACATGGCAAATTTTCCTTCAGATTCGAATCAAATTTGAGAAATTATGGATCTTTTAACAAAACTTAACAAAATAATCGGGGAAAATGTGGAATTTGATATACTCCTTAGTGTTCATCAAAAAACTTATGTATGTGAAATTGGTAGTGTCACTGAAATATCGAAAGCTACTGTCCAGAAGGTTTTGAACAGGTACAAATTTCATCTCTACTGTTCATAAAAGTACCTTAAAGGTAATTTAAAAATAAACAAGGAAACTCATTTAATGCCTTAACGGTAGGTACATATTTCTAGTCACTGCATTTCAGATAATTGAAATTGGTTCATATAAAGTATAATGGTGATAGGACTTTGATACTTTTTTTGTAAGACCTGTATAAACGAACCAACGGCTTAGAAAAAGTTGGCATGATATTTAGAAAGCAGCAATACATATCAGAAATTTAGACTAGACAAGTTGTAAGCTGGAGGCAGAAAACAACCCAACAATTGTTATTTTAATAAATCCAGATAAACAGGGGGCAGAACACAGGCATAGATATCCATCTTTTGTTATTTTAATAAATCCAGATAAACAGTACTAGGATGTAAATCAAATATATGCTTTTTGAAATTATTATACCTATTATTATAAGACACTATAGGAATATGGAAACTTCTACATTCTACAAGCTGTATACTAAAATCGCTTGTGTTAACATTTGACTACCAACGAACTTTTTCCAGATTTATATGAGATGCAGAATGATGTTTTTTTTTAATTCCGAGTAATACTTAAGTTTTCTCTTAGGCGTTTGATGATGAAATTAGAGCTGGACACTTCATCACTTAAATTTCCAGTCTACATTTTTTATTAGATGCAGGGTTATGTTTTTTTTTTTTATTTCGAGGAACACTTAAGTCTTCTATAGGGTGTGTGATGATGAAATTAGAGCTGATTAAAGTAATTTAAATTCTCAGTCCACAATTTTTATTAGATGCAGGGTTATGTTTTTTTTTTATTTCGAGTAACACAAGTCTTCTGTTCGGTGTTAGATGATGAAATTAGAGCTGGCTGAAGTAACTTAAATTGCCAGCCTTAAGTGCTAATCTATTACAAGGCGAGGTAATAATTCCGTTAGGAGCTGATGCAGCCACAATTTTACAAATGGGTTTACGACTTGAAAGTTCGTGCGCGACACACGTGGTCCGGCGGAATCCAATTAAAGAAAGATGATATCTCGCAGGGCCCCCGTAGGGGGCGCCGGAGATTAACGCGGGGGTGGCGGACGCCCCAAAATTAAAATAGACGAAGGGGGCGGCGGTAACGGTCATTGAAATTTCCGCGCGCGTATGGGGGCGAGCCAGGGCATTACAGTTAAAACCGAAGGCAGGAACGGTCCCGGAATGCCCATTCCGTGCAAGACTTTCAAGTTAATGACCCACCTAATCGCGCACAGTAACCATATACACTGATTACGCGCCGAATGCCGTGAACCAAATTAAGTTTTTGCAGCGATTACCAGGTGAAACGCTACTTATCGGCGGTTATGGCCTATCGGGCTTCAGGATTATGTCATATTTATCCAACGAATGCGGGAATTGATATTGGACGTTACGGAGGAAATGGCATGGGAAAGCAATAGCGAAACTTTGAGTCGCAACGTGATGGCAGTTTAAAAAGCGATCCCTTGTGCACACAGCACCAATAAGTTAAACAAATTAATTAGCGAGGATTATTTCAAATATTTACATTATAGATATTAAATATTGGATTATAACGCCGACATAACTGCGTATTTGCGACGACTTAGCACTAAGGCGCAGAAAAAGAAATAAATAGAGTATTAAATCTCTACATACTTACAATTACAAATGAAAGCCACGTGACCTCTTGCGGTTTACTTTTAGGAGATCGTAATGTTTGTAAAGTTAATTATAGCACTATTAATGGAACACTTTTCGGCCAGTAGCATGTCTTTAAAACGTACACGCCGGTTTATAGTGGTAATTGGCCGTAGAGTTTCGTTATTATGTGTCTGGGGGTAATTAGTGGCGTGCGTGGGCGGTGTTGGGACGCGGCAAAAAGTGGGACCGCTGGAGTTCTGCACGAGTTGAGCGTTTAATTTTTTTTATTTTTACGTTAACGTCACAATATTTTTGTGTGCCCTCCTGAGCGGGTTAATGTGTGTGTCGATGGTTAATAAGACTGTTCATAGATCAATTCATTGGGGTAAACATGTCACGTTAAGCGAGCGTATAGGTGTTAGGGTAGATGAAAGGTGTTCGGTCGGTTTAGCAGCCGTTTGAACACTGACACCACAGGCAGCTGATTGTAGTCGTCGTGACGCTGCTTTGAGCGTCCCGACGCCACGCTTGCGCTTACCCACGGACCGGAATCGATATCATATATATCCACAGCGATATCCGTCAACCTCTAAGGAACTTACGCACGTCTTGATATTTCCACGGACGTCTTCGGAGTGACTAATTTTAGGGTTACATCCGTTATGAAACGAATAAATTTACTTTGAGGCAGGCCCTTTCCCTCCGACGTTACACTCGTACCTCGTCTATGAAAGTAGATTGGATGAAGGTACGCTGAATTTTAAAGCCGGGCATAAATAAATTTACGTCCCGCCAGCGCGCCTCTCAGGATAATAGTGGTGCGATCATGACCTACTCCCAATCGATACCATCGGAGCAATCCTCGTCGTTTTGGGGGAATAGAATCTTCGGTGGCCCACTTTCCAAAAATTCAAAGACAAAAACTCCGCGAAATGAACTAATCTACAGAGCAATTAAGTTATTAGAAAATAAAACAACATACGGATTCAGTTTTTAGTTTCTGTGCAAATCTGGATGCATATAAACATTTATTTCTAACAGTAATTATGCAGTGTACACTCTTATTAGTGTATTTACCATATCTGTCACTAATAATAAAAACTTAAAATATATGAATTATATTGCTACTTTCCAGAGGAGAAATAATGAAGAGATGGGAGGAATACCTCTACAAACTGCTGAACAACAAACAAGTCAAAAAACGAGAAATAATAAAAGAACCGCAAGTAGACAAGGGACGAGATCAATAAAACCAAAATACAGGTAACAAAATTGACGAGGACGATCTTAAGCAGGCCTTCCTGCAATCCTAACGTATGAAGCTGAGATCTCAGTACTAAAAGAAAGGCAAGAGAAGAGAGTACACGCAGCGGAAATGAAGTACCTGAGCGAAGTCGCTGGAGTAACTAGAAAAGACAAGAAAAGAAGTAGCGAGATAAGAGAACAACTACAACTACATCACAGACAAGATAGATGAAAAGAAGCTGAAGTTGATGGGTTATCTTTGTAGAATGGACGAAGGAAGGCAGGTCAAGAAGATTTGGAAGGCAAAGAAAGGCGGTAAAAATATTAGAGGAATACCACGAGCATCCTGGGACAATATCGTTGCTGAGATACTTAAGACGAAGGGAATAAGTTGTAAGGAAGCTAAGGATTTGACAAAAAATAGAAGAGACTAATATTTTTTTTGTGAAAAGAGTAATTAAATGTAACAAACCTCTACTGCTTCCTGGGCATCCTGCATCCTGGGACAATAACAATTGATGAAATACGTAAGAAGAAGGGAATAAGCAGTAAGGAAGCTAAGGACCTGACAAAAAATAGAAGAGAATAATAAATTTTTGGTGAAAAGACTAATTAAATGCAACAAACCTCTACACCTGTATGGTAAAAGAGGATTCAAGATGATGATGATGATGATGATGATGAAAATATATAAAAGTAAACACCAATTTTTGGTTATCCCCATTTTCGAAAAGCTCTTCGAATCATAATTTTTTTTAACGGCCTAATTTTAATCCACGCTTCACCGATTGAGTTCACAATATGAAAAACTTTTTTACTTTTAATTTTGGAAAACTTGTCATTTGTAAACATCTTGATGTTTTTAACCATACAATAATAATAATAAATCGCTTCATATTCCTTGTGGAGTACTGCTGTTTCCTGCAGAAACTTTGCAGATCCTGAAGGTTCGGGAGGATCGGTGGTCCTTTGAGAACTAAGTTTCCGATTGGGTTCACAATATGAAAAACTTTTTTACTTTTAATTTTTGAAAACTTGCCATTTGTCAACATCTTGATGTTTTTAACCATACAATAATAATAATAAATCGCTTCATATTCCTTGTGGAATTAAGCTGTTTCCTGCAGAAACTTTGCTGATCCTGAAGGTTCGGGGGAATCGGTGTTCTTTTGAGGACTAAGTTCCTTATTACGTTTACTAGAGCAATATAAAACAGTGTTATCGATAGGACATCGCATTGTCTCACTCCTGTATTTGTGTAACAGGGGGTTGTTTCTTCTCCTTTGTATCTTTTATTTTAATTTGTATTAGGCTTATAAGTTTACTTGGTACTTCCATTTTGTGAAGTGCTTTTAACAGTTCTTTTCTGTTAACTTTGTTAAATGCTTGTCAGAAATCAATAAATACTAGTCAATAGTCAATTAGTAAATAAGTCAACAGTAAGAAGTCAATAAGTATATATTGATGTTATGCTCAAGTCATTTTTATAATTTGTTTTAGTATACAGGGTGTCCCACGCTCATAGACCATTAAAAGTTTATGGGGTTCCCGATAAGATAATAATAAAAACAAAAACCATCCAAACAAGGTTGATTCCGTTCTCGTCAACTGAAATACTTTCAACCTACTATCATTTCCGGTTCTGCCGGTAGAGAAACAAAAAACATCCAAACTATAAACAAAACCAAAACAAAACGAAACAAAAAACTATAAAATAAAAACAAAACAAAAACAAAAAATATCCAAACATGGCTGATTCCGTTCTCGTCAGCTGAAATGCAATAAACCTTCTATCACTTCCGGCAGAACCGGAAGTGATAGAAGGTATAATATTATTATGTTTCTGCCTTCCCCGTTTAATTTGAAACTCCTTTTTTGTACCTTCTGAGATAAAAATTAAATTCCAAGATTTTGACCTCAAAAAAAAGTTAAGAAAAATGACTTCAATTTCTCTTACAAATAAGATAACAACGGAAAATTTATCTCGAATTGTACCTGAAAGGAACCTGTATGACTGATATATTTGGCCGCTGAAAACTTTGACAATTAGTCTTTCAAAAATGTCTTTAGTTAAGTGCGCACTTAAATGAAGCGTATTTCATATTTTATAAATGGTATGACATCCTTTTTATCTCAGACCAATGGCATGACACTTTACAATTTGTTTTTGAAAGATTTGAAAAATTCGAATTTCTGCATTATGTAATTTTGCCCACGTCTTACACATTCATAATAGTTTGTGAAATATGCTTATTTTTGTATTGTGAACTTTTAAAAATTGAACGAAATTTTAATTTTGAAAAGTTTACAACACATTTATTGTTTAAATCGTTGATAGTTGCAGTCATAGTAGCCCCAAATAGCCCCTTTGGCGGAAATAAATTATATAGTTTTGAGAAATGGTATACATACTCTTAAGTACTCTGGAACCAGTCATACTGGATTATAGGTTTTATTATATTTTTTTTCCTTTAATGTATGCTATTACTTGTATGACCGTTTTGATTTGTTTTTGATGTGTAATTTAATTTGACCTGTGTAGGACATACCAGTGTCAGAAGCATTAATAAATTATGGCATATATGGCTATTGTATTTTTTTTTTCTTTAATGTATGCTATTACTTGTATGACCGTTTTGATTTGTTTTTTATGTGTAATTTAATTTGACCTGTGTAAGACATACTAGTGTCTGAAGCATTAATACATTATTATTATTATAATCAAACATCGTCGAGTTTTCCCTGCTCTAATGGGGGAGGGGGGTCTAGCTAATTTCATCTTTGCTAAGAGATTTGCTGTTTCTTAGGTTTTCTTATGGTATTACTTCATTGAATTATTCATAGGTTGGTGCTTGTTCTTCATTGTTATTATATGTTCTTCTTTCTAGCTGTGATTCTTGTTCTTTTTCAACCTGTCTGCTTGGTGCATACTCAGTAAGTTTTGGAAGTGGTTCTCTCATATTTTTTAAATTTTACTTGGATCGTGCTCTAGTTCGCCCGCTTTTTCATCCCCTATGGCTTGATTTTGTTGATCTTCTTTATCTTATCTGTGTTGTTACTTCTGCTAGTGAGTTCGAATTATTTCATTTGTGCTTCAATTCATCTTTGTGTTTTTTGTTTGTTTATGTGTTGCAGTTGATGTTAATCAACCTGAATTTCTTGTAATCCTCTAGGACATCAGATATATGATATTTGATCATATATCTGATATCATCCGATATATGATCTAGGACATCTAGGATACCAGATACATCGAGGACATCAGATATATGTATTACAACCATCTAAGTTGTCGTAATTTCCTTGCACATATTTGGCTCTTCACAAACTTTGTCAAACCAGCCTTTTCCATATTAATATTCCTCTGAAATCTAATGCACTTTCTGCGCTTTTTTTATGTGTTGCTTCAGCTGCTTCAGCGTACCGAATTATATATTCATGTTTCCTTTTTCATGTATTCTGTTATGGTTAGGTTAGGTTAGATTAGGATAAGTTAGCTTAGGTCAGGTTCATGTATTTTGTTGTGGTTATAATTTATTTCTTCCCCTGTTACTCTTTTCTAATCTTCTTTCAATTGTATTTCACAGTTTCACTAAATCAATCAATTTTGGTGCTTATTTGATTTATGATGGGGAGATAATTAACTTATATTTAGTTTTCAGATTTCATTGTTATGGTTAGGATAAATTTGGTTAGGCAGGTTAAGTTAGGTTGGGTTAGGTTATATCCATGTATTCTGTTATGGTTATAATTTATTTCTTCCTGTGTTACTCTTTTCTAATCTTCTGTAATCTTTCTTCAACTGTATTTTACTGAATTACCTTATATCCAGTTTCCAGATTTTATTGTTTGGTTTTACTCATTTATTTCGTTATTACTCTTTTGTAAACTAATTTCAACTATATTTCACTGAGTTTTATTATGTAAAGTTTTCCGATTTTATCAGAAAAGTTTTATGATCGGCAATGCTTTGAAAAACGAGCTTAAACGAAATGCTGCGATGTATAACAATTCCACCAATTAATGGAATCATTATTCGATATTTGTGTTTTAATAATTGCTTTTTTTTTAAGTGCGAAAAGTTTGTAAATGTCCTCGAGGTTTTGTTTTTACTTTTTTTAAATTGATAATAATCTATACTGGTCAATTAAGAAATTTGTATTCTCGATTCTCTTACTTATTTAAAACAACCTCTTCGTCAAATTTTCAGAAGAGTTAATGAAAGCTTGTTAGCGTTACCCAGGAGACACCACGTGGAGGTCAGCTTTCTAGTCTCCCAAACAAATATAACCAAAATTAATGTAACCCATATTTTGTACATTTCACGTCAGATTTGTTTACAATATACTTAACGACAATTCTTCTGAAAATTTGACGAAGGATCTATTTTAAATCAGTGAGAGAATCGAGTATATAACTTTCTGAATTGACCACTATGGATATTTGCCAATTTAAAGAAAAATCAAAATAAAATCTCGATGACATCTGAAATTGAGAACACTTTGTGCAAAAGAAATCCAATTATTAATAAACAAATAACTACTATTTCATAAATAAGAAAAAAATGTTGGGGGCATCACAAATTCAACAAAACAAGTCGATTATTCATACAAAATGCAGATGTTTATAGTATTTATAATAGCATGAACAATTATTGAATCATTTTTGTTCAATTTATTACATAATCGACAATTTTGGTAAAAAATATGATTTAACGTACAATTTATGTTGTATTGATGAGGAAATTAATTTATCTTATTGACAATTCTTGATGATTTTGGCATACTTGACAGTTGTTGGTGAAATTTTGATGACATATTTGATTGAATTTATGTCATTTATATCATGATTGAATACATCATTTTTGTTGAATATTCGATATATTGTTTTTTTAAATTTGATTGAATTTATGGTACCCTTGACAATTTTTTATGAATTTATGATCTCATTTACAATTATTGGTATATTTATAGCACAATCGATAGTTATTGAAATTATACTCTATAAAGTTTTTGGTGATTGTTCAAAGGAAGAGCGAACAAAATGTTTTTTTAATGTACCTACTACATTTTTGGACCACAAATACCTTACTTTAGTGTATGTTTCTCTATCTAGCTATTTAAATTCACGTTTTCTATCTTCATTTTATTATAAATGCATTTAGGTTTTTTTTAATGTACCTACTATGTTTTTGGACCACAAATACCTTACTTTAGTGTATGTTTCTCAAAATAGGTTGCAACAAGTTTTAATTTTCTAACCAACATCTGTGACAAACTTATTTGTTTGGTATATCCAAAATGTTACTCTTGCAAACAGTCTGCTCCTGAAAAAAAAATACAGGTAGAAAATAATAAAAACATGTCGAGACTTACAAATATAGTGCATTTTACCTGTCAAACGATGCACAAAATGTGTAAAAGACACATTAATTAACTTAGTGGATTTTGCCTTCTCAGATCTATTAGAATTTGTCTTAGTTATATAGTGATAATCAACATAAATCCATTACTGTACAAGGTATGACTTAGGCACGTATCTATAATCCGTACTTGAGCATGAGTTCGACTCAAGTCGTACATTTGGTTGCGTATTTTCTATAATCTTATGCACCGAACGCAACTAAATACACCCAAATATACGACTTGAGTCAAACTTATGCTTAATTATGGACTATAGATACTGGTATTAAACAACTGACGGGCAAAAAACTCAATTTTTTTAAAACTTACTTTGTGTATTTTGTAGTAAAGCCACGATATATAACTCATATTCTACTTTGAAAAGATTGACAAATCATATTTTCCAAAATTCTATAAACGAAGAAAACATTCATGTTATTTTCAAACCGAGCCTAAAAATATCGATCTCTGGGGACGAAATTCGTCGTTTGTTGACACTTATAGGAACGTGTGCTATTAACGAATGTGCTGATCGTTATTCCTCGAATGACAGCTCGCAATACAATACAATGACGGATATGTTTGTTTAGGATGTTTGTGGTTTGGATATTCCGCGGCGATAGGATCCGAAGGACCCAGGACTCCGTGTAAGGATGCAAGTTGCTGTTGACGTTGCAAATCTGGATGCTTTCTAGCCGAGGGCTGCGCTTTGGGTCTTACATTCGCCATTAAATATGCAGCAGACTTGGTTAGTCAGTGTGGGGCGATAAGACAGCAGAAGTGGACCAGCCATCCGGCGCATGCAAGGCCCGCTTCATTATCATCATAGTCCTTAATGAACCCCAAACGGACTCAACTGCTACGGCGTATATTATAAACTATTACAATTCCTGCTCCATGCTTTCCTCATGCATGCAATCCACGGAAATCCGATGAATAACAAGAGTTTCTATCGTTTTTGCAAAGAGGGGATTTGCAATAATGCATAATTTATTTTGGTATTTGTTAGGACGAGTTTTAGTAGCTTAATACTGATATTGCGAGCTTGTATAATAGGTCTCACTAAGCAATCACGTTGTGGTCGGCACAAAGAGTGCCTCAGAGTGCAGCCGCAATGCAAATTAATGTGCCCAGAGTGGGGTATGGTGTGCCTAGCGAAAAATAAATGAAACTAAAACAAGGACGTAATAACATTACATTTACTCATTACCTTCCTGGACTATGGACAAATGTGTTTCGTACTTTAAAGCCAGGAAAATCCCGAAGTGTTTCACGCTTATGAACAATTGGCTTGAAAGAAGAATATTCGTTTTGCCGTAACTGCTTGGCTTTTTGCTATTTTCAAATGGCGACTTTTGCGACTTGTTAATGGCTTCCAATAAAGACTTGCAATTTAAAATATGTTTCTTGAGTATCATTTTCTTTGTAAGTTTTTTTTTCTATTTATTTTTTATTACCAATACTTCATCAATGTAATCCTATGTATTTGCTGCATTTAGAACCCTTTATTCTATATAATTCTATAACTCTGTAATAACAAGTTGCAAGTGGCAAATTAATCAGTGACATTATATAGACGTTATCAGGTGATTAATGAAAGAAATTTAATTTAATGAAGAAATGTTTGGAGTAAGAAAATGTGTATTCAAAGATTTCAAAGAAGAGTTAGTTCCTATCTATTGATTAAGGTTATTAAGATTTCATGGCATTCTTGGTACTCTACAAGAAAACAAAATTCATACATTGTTTTTGAAAATCAAAAATGAACAGTGCAAATATCCATTCGATATTTTTTACGCAGTTTTTGATTTACAATTCTACTACCTCAATTGGAAATTATATGTGGTTTATATCTGGTGTATACATTCAATAATTGATGTCCCAGTGGTTCTAGTTAATTAACAACTAAAATCCAATCACTTGCAAAGTAATTTCCACCTTTGTGACAATCCCCGATTTATCATATTTCTCTTTGTCAATTAGCTGCGGCCGGTTATGTTGCCCCTGCACATTGATTAACTAAATAACGGCAATTGTGTGTGAATTAATTTAATGGCACCGCTAACCGTTAAGCGGGCTTTTTTAACCGTGGCTCGCCATGCGACCGGGCGGAATTACGTTCGTGCCGACAGTGTTTATCGCGATGAAAATTGCTGCACCCCACCCCTCGATGCGTTTCCAAAAGTTAACACGGGTCATGACAGTGCGCAATTAAGTTTGATTGCAATTGTTCGACGCGGCCGGATACTTTTTCCCGTCCGGCTTCCGGTCGAAAGTTTCGTCCGGAACACCGGAAGTTTGCACAAGGTGAAAGGGAAATGAAGGGATTGATTATAAATAAAGATTTCAACAAGTGTAGTCAGTGTAATCTTCAGAAACGGAACGCAAAATTTTCGGGGGCCGCAAATAATGTGCGAAGAAGAAATTTCGGATTTTTGTTTAATATTCTGCAACGTCAGGTCTTGAATTAAAAACAACGGTATTAATCTTAGTATCTTTTATAATTAGGTAATTAGTTTTATTTTTGGAAAGCTTAACTATTATTATGGGTACTGTAGATTTATATATTATGAAGGCAGCTATATTGGAAATGCCTCTGTTGCTAATTGCACACATTATTCGTGCCTTTTGAAGAGTGGAATCGCAACGGTAATGATGTAGCTAATTACACTTACGTAAATTTCCTGTGAAGCTTGTAAAGAGGTCGTGAGAGAAGTGGGTGGTTATTAACGGCAAAGCGCCAGGTTTTTTCCCCCGTCAGCTCGCTCTCGTCAACCATGACCTCCTCCACTGCCTCTCTGCAAGTGAATTCGCGTTGTGGGTGAGCGATTAAAATTTTTCCTGATGATGCATCGTACCAATTTTAATATGAATTTCTGCGCGATGGCACGCGTTAGGGCAAATTAGGTCGAAATAATGCGGAGCACCTTGCGCGGCCGTATACAAAATCGGGCCATAAAACATCTTTTACGGCCCGATCCTCTCGAGATGTTTCCGCACAGTACGTAAGCTTGGGCGTGAAACATCCGCGCAGCAATCGTCCAAATTCACATAAGGTTATTAGTTTTTTGGGAATCTCGGGCGTTTCATTAGACGAGCCTCGCAAAAATTTCCGCGAACAATTACATTGTCGGACGCGGAAACAATATTCGGGACCGGCAAATATGCGTGACGGAAACAATGCGCTCGTCCATTATGTAATCAAAACAGTGCGAGCGCGTTTAAAACAGGGTTTATTTCACCCCGTGCCGGCGCGAAACGAAATTAATCGATAGCCACCGTTGAATTAGCCACCGTTAACCGCGATATAATGAAATATAATAAATCACCGGCCTTTTGTTCGCTAATTTTCTCAATACTGCACAAAGCCGCGTAATTGCGCGGGGCAATTATAATTAATATTTCTGCACACCTTTCGACCCCCCACCCTCACCACTACAATACCTTATCGCACATTATCGGATAACAAATAACGAATTCATTACCTCCATCTATTAAGTCGTCAGTTGCGATTTAAAGCGAGTCTGATGGGAGGCGATGTTCAATTGTTACGCACAGGAATGTCGCACAGGTATTTACATTACAGCAACAACCCAAAACATAATTTATCTAATTCAAAATGGATGTTATCCTTTTTCATTACCGATTTTCTCGGAACTAAAGATTTCGATTTACACGAATACAAAACAAAAAATACAAGTGTACACCATTTTTAAATTGTTAGTAGTTAAGCAACACCGGTTCCAGACCACCCCTCGGAGTAATTTTCATATTGTAATTGGTTGCGGTGATTAGACCTCCGCGCAGTGGAGCCAAATCCCAAAAACGCGGTACATATTCTGGGTTAAAATGATATAATAGTTGTTGTCTTCGTCGCCATTAAATTAACAGAACAATTTTTTATATTACAGTAAAAAATATATAAGTGTGGTTCTAAATAGCTATAATGTTTCAACATTTAACAACTATTCTTGCTAAATTATATTTAGTTACTATTTTGGTATCTATTCTTCGTTAAAATTAGATAACATTTTGTTTCTTCGTCGTCATCATTCCAATATATTAAGAATATCAAAATTGAAAATAAAAAAATAACTAAGTGTCAATAAGTTTGAAAGAAAACTCAAATGGCTCACTAATGATGGAACAGAGGTAGTAATTGTTAGTACCTATTCTGGGTTAAAATTTGATAATTTGACCATACTGTGATATAAATAGTTGAATTAGTAATAGGAAATGCTATCTAATACAGGGCGTACATTTTTATGGGCCATTTAAAGAAATAAAGTTGATGGTTTCTTCGAAACGAAACGCTTGTACTGAACATTTGCAAAGGCTGCCTTGTAGAGCTAATATTGTAGTAATGAGAAAGTGCCTTTGGTTTTCTTATACCTTTTCAAATAACTTCAGAAAAAAATATAAACGAATTCGCAAGATTTCTGATTTTGTCGAATATCTCCGGAAGTAAGCGGAAATTTCTGGTCTTTTCAACAGAATATTACTGACCACTAAATTGCGCAACTTTTTGTGATTTAACTACCTCCGTAACTTTTACGGTTTCCGAGATCCCCATGCTATTGATCCTTATCTTGGACACCCTGTATGAAAAAAAAGTAGATTATTCAACAAAAAGTGTGATTTATTGAACCAAAAGCTTGTGAACCTTCATTAAATGGGTAAACTACATTTTAGCCTAAGTAAATAACTTTGTTTTATAACCAAACTCTGGATTTGAAGTTTTGAGGCGACTGCGAACAACTTATCTTAATAATTTTTGTTGAAAAAAACCCCTAATATGTTTGTTGATTTTTTCCGTTCATTTTAAATTACAGTAGGCTAGTTATTTACTAACGTTAAAATGTAGTCTACCCAATCAACAAAGCAATCAACAAATCCAATCAAGTGAAACAACCTGTACATAACAAATATTAATTATATTAAAAAATCAATAAAACGTACATAAGAATATAAATGCAACAAAAAATGTCAGTAATTAAAAAATTGATTATTCTACAAAAAAATATCTAGGACTAGGACGTCATAAATTCAACAAAACATGTCAAGTTCAGTACAAATTCCAACTCCAAAAACTGTTACGTCATCAATTTATCAATAGTTGTGAATGAGATAAGAAATTCAAAACTTAAGCATGCGATTCAACTGTGTCGATTAAGCCTCATCAATGCAACGTGAATTGTATGTTAAATTATCATAAATTCTACAACAATGATTGAGTAGTTTACAAAATTATTGATGCCATTATAAATTCTATTAACAGTTACATTTATTATAGAATAATCGACTTCTTTAGTTGAATTTGTGATGCCCTCAACAATGTTATTTTAGGTAGTAAAACAGTGCCTATACTCAAGACCATAAAACAAACTCATAATTTATCCACACAAATATCTTGTATATATTTTTTGTTAATATAGGAAATCGTGAACATTTGTTTTTTTAATAATTTGCTTTTTCTTCACTTTTTATAGAATAATCCACTTCTCTACTTGAATTTGTGATGCCCTCAACATTTTTTAAGGTAGTAAATCGGTGCCTAAACTCAAGACCATGAAACAAACTCAGGATGGATCCACACACATATCTACCATATTTTTGTTTGTTAATTGATGAAATCCTCAACATTTATTTTTTAATAATTTGTTTTTTTCACTTTTTATAGAATAATCGACTTCTCTACTTGAATTTGTGATGCCCTCAACATTTTTTTAAAGTAGTAAATCAGTGCCTATACTCAAGACCATAAAACAAACTCAGGATAGATCCACACACATATCTACCATATTTTTGTTTGTTAATTTATAAAATCCTCAACATTTGTTTTTTAATAATTTTCTTTTTCTTCACTTTTTATAGAACTTCTCTATTTGAGTTTGTGATGCCCTCAACATTTTTTTAAGGTAGTAAATCAGTGCCAATACTCAAGACCATAAAACAACCTCAAGATTTATCCACACACATATCTACCTTTTTTCTGTTAATTTATAAAATAGTCAACATTTGTTTTTTAATAATTTACTTTTTTTCACTTTTTATTGAATAATCGACTTTCTTACTTGAATTTGTGATGTCCTCAACAATGTTTTTTAAGGTAGTAAATCAGTGCCTAAACTCAAGACCATAAAACAAACTCAGGATACATCCACACACATATCTTCCATTTTTTTAAATTTATGAAATCCTCGACATTTCTTTTTTAATAATTTGCATTTTATTAAATTTGTAAGATCATCGAGAAGTTTTGCGAGAGAAGTTTAAGATGTCTTTAGAGTGCTTTAAGGTTTGGCATCGTTTTAAGATGTGAATTTTAAATGGATAAATTTTGTTGAATTTATAATACAATCGAAAATTTCTGATATATTTGATGGATATATTTGATTATTATTTTATAGTCCTCAATAATTTCTCAAATAATTGAATTTTTGAAGTTTTTGGTTAATTTTATTAAAATTTTCATTGAAATACCTACAATTTTCGATAAATTCGACAACTTTTGTTGAATTTCTGATGTAATCTACAATTGTCATTGAACTTATACTGTCAGCGATTTTGTTGAGTTTTTGATAACTTCGACATGTTTTGTTAAATACACAAGTTTTAAATTTAAAAACTGGACTTTAACCACTCATTTAAGACGTTTTTAACGGCTCATATGTAGTACACACATACCAATGAGGCAGTTTCTGCCATATCCATTATAATTTTATAATGGTAGGTATTTTGTTGGTCATTTTAAAAGTAAGTTCGTAGGTCCAGTAGGAGGGACCCACCAGATACTCACGTGTATATGCCACTGCTACAAGGAGGTTATTACCTAAGTATTTACCTAGAAAGTTTCAGATAACTATTTGCAAGTTTATCAGCCGATGGGAAAACCGGTCATTATTTAAGTTCTTTCTTAACGTAATGTGTAGTTCATTAACATCATCATTTTCAAATAATGCAATATCTTCCATTTTTATCTTTCTTTAAGGTATTTATTTAAGTTGACGAAATGTGTAGTTCATTAACATCATCATTTTCAAACGATGCTATATCATCCATTTTTATCTTTCTTTAAGGTCTTTATTTAAGTTCGTTTCTTGACAAAATGTGTATTTCATTAAGACAATCATTTTCAAACAATGCAATATCATCCATTTTTATCGTTCTTTAAGGCCTTTATTTAAGTTCGTTTCTTGGAGAAATGTTTGATTTTCAAAAAAACAATTTCAAACGATGTCATATAATCCAATTTTGTCTTTCATTAAGGTCTTTATTTAAGTTCATTTCTTGACGAAATGTGTACTTCACTAACATCATCATTTTCAAACAATGCAATATCGTTAATTTTTATCAAGTTTTAGGTTTTATCCTTAAATATAACAACTATTACAACCTTAAATCAATTTTTATATTGTCATGTTTGTTATTTTTTATAATAATTCTGCCGCTTTTAATATATTATCATAAAAAGTTAAAAAAATAAAAATTAATAAAAAAATAATGAGGTGATTATTAAATTTTTTAATTAGTACAGAGTTTGTAGGAATATGGATAATAGCATATAATAAAAAAAATATATCAAAATATTTAGTCAAATTAAAAATATATATATAAACAATCTTTATTAGGCTATCGACCCCATAGGGTCTTTCCGCCTTAGCATATAATATTATTCTGTAATTCTGTAATATTTCTCATATTAAGGTTAATTATTTCAATAATTTATGTAAAAAAATAGTGATATAATAAAATTGTTATACTATTTTTTGTCTAATGTTCATTAAATTAAATTAAACAATAAATTTATAAGTAACTTTTGTGCACATTACTTCATTTACAAGTAAATATTTTAAAAATCTATTAGAAAATAATTGTAGGTACCTACCATTACTATATTATTTAAATAAAATTGTTACATTCGTAAATATTTATATATGTATGTACGAGTAATATAAAAATAGTTTTGAAACATGCTATAACACAGCTATAATTTATTTATTGTCAATGTAAATTATTTTTTACTTTTGCATTATTAATATGCACCGCTATATACATGCTGCTGTATTTGGCTCTAATTGCTATACCGTAGCCCAAAGCGGCTAATAAAAAATTCAATTCATATTTAAACACGTACATACGAGACTATCGAACGAAACACTGATACACATACCTACTCTTATTGTCGCATCTATAATGCATGGGAAAACAGATGGCGTTATCGTGTCGCTATATTATTCATAAATTAAATTTATATATGCTCCAGTATTATCTTTGATATTTACTTAATTCGGGAAATACGGGATTAAGTGCTGCACGCACGTATATGACGGCTGAATTATTCATAAGTCCGCGAGACAGTTGCGATTGTTTCAAGATTTTCTTTCTGAATGTTCTAAAAATACGGTTTTCATATAACTGTACAAAATTGATAAAATAATATCATATAATATTCACCATGATAATTGCCAAAGAGAAAAAGGAACACGAACTAAAAATACAAGGACAAAATAATTGAACAAGTAGAACAATTATGATTGTTATGTGCCCTACTGGCCTACTTGAGTGCATAGAAATGTAATTAAATGGTTACTTTTGTGAAAAATATTGAATATCTCAAGTGGTGTGAAAAATATTGAATATCTCAAGCATATTGCATATGATATAGTATATTTATATCATTTTGAAGAATATTCCTGTCAAAAAATGAATAAAAATGAATCAAAATGAATCAAAAATGAATATCTCAAGCATATTGCATATGATATAGCATATTTATATCATTTTGAAGAATATTCGTGTCAAAAAATGAATCAAAATTCAATTTTCTACGTAAACTAAGCTAGCAATTTTGTTTCTGAGCAATGGTCGACAGTGCATTTTTAACATTTTTAATATGTGTCCAACAATTTCTAAATTATTGAAAAAAACGAAAAAAAATTATGCCATGGTAAATATTATTGTTTTTATTTGGTGTTAAGTTTTAAACAATATATCCATCAGAATTGTTTCTGTAAATTGACGATGCAGGCAATTATATTTTTACGCAATTACTTGGAATGACGTAATTATATTTTAAGGCACAATACATTTATAATTAATGATTTAATTATCATGACAGTACACTTGTAAACACGCCAAATAGCGGTGAACATTACAATGTACAAAGTAATCAAGGAAATTGGGTCTCCATCTCGTATTATCCATTTGTGCGAATTCAAAATAATTTAATTGCTCCACATATTTTACAATTTAAACTCTCATTAACGCAGATAACTTTATTACGGGAAAATTATTATTTATGCACGCGTTTAATAAAAATAAATTAGGTACAATTTAAATATTTAAAATTTAAATTGCGATGCGCATCCGAATCCTGTTGGACTTTGTATTGAGTAATTTTCATTTCGTTAATAAATATGATCGCGTTGCAAAATGGCGTTATTGATAACATCGCATAGAAATATAAATTTACGCATGATGATTATAAATTGCGGTTCATTGAGTTATATGTACCTAATAATTAATTTCGAATAACATTTTTACGTCCGTAATTATTAATAATAGGGTTTAATTGAGTTATAACTGTTTTAGAAAAACGTGTGTATGTACGTAGATAATTATTAATTATATTAATCGAATAATAACTGTAATAATTATTTAAATCGCATTATAACTAATCAATTTAGAAAAATATGTTATTATAAATTATTGTTAATTGAGTTATAACAAATTAATTTGCATAATCGCGTGGTAATTAACAAACATGTCGCTGCAATAATTGCAATTAACACAACATGTTTAATACGCCGGATATTGGCGCGAACCCCTGTGTCAGCCCCGATATGATTAAAATGGGGTTATAATCTGGAATTTTAACAGCACAACAATTAAGAATTAAACACTATAATTGCGCATGCAGCCCCGATATAGAAAGGGGGACGCCAGGAAATAACGACTTTATCACGGCCCTGGCGCAGCTTAAAATTGATAAATGTTTTGAACACAGTATCTGGCCTAAGCCCAAAGGGTGGAACTACACAGGGCTCGGTCGCTCTAATTCCCCAAGAGCCTTAACCCTTCTAACTGGCCATTGATCTTCAGGAGTATAGTTCTGGTCAGGTTAGTTATTATGGTGATGTTTAGTTCATCCCATACGCTCCCGACATCAAAAACGACTTATTAAATTACGCTGGCACATAGGGTGTCAGATAGGATAGCGATGGGGCAATTTGTGCCACCGAAATTACTGTGTTTTACTCAATAATTCACAATAAAGTACTTAGTAAATAACTCAGATCTTCGAATGCTTGATATGACTTTGCACGATTTTGTCACGATGGTTTACGTAAGTTTAGTTGAATTACACTGAAAAATATGAATAAACTTATATAAGCATTGTAATAGGTTAGTTTAGTTCAATTACAAAAATGTGATAAAGGAAACTTGTATAAGAATTTTAATACTTTAGTCTAGTTTAATTACAAAACTATGATAAAGGAAACTTTTATAAGCATTACAATTATTGCACCAATATCACGGTAATAATTATACACTCAAATAGCTACATAATTATTTGGTATTTAAATATTTATATTTATTTATATTGACCAGTTATTATTTTTCACATGTTCATCATAAACATGTTATTTTTGCACTAATTTGGGTTGTGCTTTTATATTATCTGAGCCTTCCATGCTCTATTTCAGTCCATATTTTTTCCCTTTCATTGGTTCGTTGAATATGCTACACATGCATGCTTCATAAACCCTTAAAATTGTATACAAGTTTTACCCATGTAAACATTTTGTTCGATAACCTTTTGTAACTCAAGACCAGGCCCTCACCAGTAGATAGCAAGTGCGCCGGCTTTTCACGGTTTATTATCACGTTCTACGTTTTTATAAATTTTAGTGCCAGTAAAGATTACTGGTCCATGTCCCAGCTGCAGTGGGGAAAAAAACTCGCAGACGAGATTACTTCGCCATTAAACATCAATGTATTCATTCCACACACAACGAATAAGTACGCAATACTAATTAGAGGCTTTCCCGTACGTAGAACGTTTATGATGTCAGACAAGAACTAAACATTTGTACGTACAGTCATACTCACATAAATCTAGTACAAACATATTGACATTTCCATATAAAATTGCTATTGTAACCTAGTTTTTTGTACTAGATATTTGTGAGCATTACTGTACATAACAAAATAGTGGTGATATACATATACAGGGTCCTCCAACAATGCGTCGGGCTTTCCTAGCGCCTTTCCCGTTAGAGATAGACAACAATGTTTCGTACAAAAGTTATTGCTTTAAAAGTCTATGCTATTAAATTATTTTCAAATATACAAGGCGTCCCAATTTTGCGGTATAAGATAAACAAAAACATTTTTTTAATGGATCAACCTATATTTATTCAAAGATTTCCGATGACATTTTTCAGCCTCTACATTGTTGTCTATTTAGTTTTGGATTATTGATTACCTGGAACTCAAGTATGTCAGTTCTTCAATAGTATTAAAAATTGCGTACATATTCGAAAATATATGTGGGGCAAAAACCGGAATTTCTTTAATAAAATTTTGAAAACTCTCTTTGAAGTCTTCAGACTTTCATGATATTTGAAAGTTTCACAAATATCCTAGACAGTTCCACATATGTTATGTAAAGATTTATAAATATTCTCAAATATTTCTGAAATATGCCGGAAATCTTTGTCCAAAACTTCTCGAAAATATAATTGAAGTGCATAATTTCCATGGTTTTAAAATGTTTGATAAATATTGTAGAGAGTTCCATAACCTTTTTAGTCCTAAAACTATGATTTTTATAGCTAACGGTTAAGAATTATACTTTACTTAGCGGTTTACTGGAATATAACCAGTAAACAAATACTTACAGTAAAGATAACGTATTATCTCCAAGTACCCAATTCGGAAAAAAATTACAAAAATAAACTTTCACGTAAAAATGGACCGAAGATTAACTATAGGTAGGTACTGCAATAAATGAAGATTAGATAGAATCTGATACAGATTATTCTTCAATAGAAAATTATTTGTAAGAAAAATATTTTGTGTAACTTTCAAATATCATGAAACTCTCTTTGAAGTCTTCAGACTTTCATGATATCTGAAAGTTTCACAAATATCCGAGACAGTTGCAGAAGCATATGTCATAGAAAAATTTATAAACATTCTTAAATATTTCTGAAATATGCCGGAAATCTGTGTCCAAAAGTTCTCGAAAATATAATTGAAGCGCATAATTTCCATGGTTTTCAAAATTTTCCATACATCCATAACCCTTTCAGTCCTAAAACTAGGATTTTTATAGATAACGGTTAAGAATTTATTTTACTTAGCGGTTTACTGGAATATAACCAGTAAACAAATACTTACAGTAAAGATAACGTATTATCTCCAAGTACCCAATAAGGAAAAAAAAAATAATAAAAAAAAACTTTTACGTAAAAATGGACCGAAGAATAACTTTGGCTAGGTAGTGCAATAACTGAAGATTAGATAGAATCTGATACAGATTATTCTTCAATAGAAAATTAAGTACAAGAAAAAGAGGATGAAGAATTGCCGAAAATAATAATTCTTGATAAATGACTATCAGCAAACCAGAGTTTCCATCGTAGGAAATGTATTCCAGTAGAAAAGCATTGTAGCATTATTCAAGCAAATTTTGATCGATTATCCTTAGAGCTGGATATTTTTTTGAATTAATTTCCCAAAATCCTCTTTATTTGGATCGCTGACAAAACCAACCACCAATTAAGAGAGGGAGAAGAAAAAACGTATAGCTTACAGTATCAGCATGAATTTATGATAGTTCTTGGATATTTCTTCATTATGTCTTAGAACAAAGTACCTGCACTGCGTAGTTACTGATCCATCAGTTCTTCACTTGGCAGCAAAATAATAAAAAAATCAATCTCAAGAAACACATTTCAGCTACTTTCTTCTAAATTGTATTTTATGTGCCTAGAAAAACCGAATAACACGAACAAACTCAATTACATAGAGAAAGAGCTTTGATGAGGTAATGGCCAAGTTCAAGGGTTCAGGTTGACTAAAACAATATCTTCCTCTCAAGCCTGTGGAAAGGCGAATTAAGGTATGGGTAATATCTGACTCTAAAACAAGATACACGTACGGCCTAAATATTTATGCTGGAAAAACTAAAGATTGAAATAAGGATTCGACGTTTGAAGGTGGTTGCAAAGCTTGCAACCTAACCTAACCTAAGCTAACCTATCCTAACCTAAATATTTATGCTGGAAAAACTGAAGATTGAAAAAAGGATTTGACTCTTGATGAAGACGTGGTTGCAAAGCTTGCAGATACCATTAGGGAAACAAATCTAAGCTTATGTTCGGCAGGTTTTTCACAAGCTTATCATTAACTTACTTTTACCGCCGTGAGAACTGCAATTTTTACCAGAAGGACTATGCCAAAATGTGTGGCTAAAAGTCGTCGATAAGGACAAGCTCAGTTTGTGCCAGGGTTGGAATAAATCATGATTTAAAAAAAAACAGAAATTAATGATTTAAACAAAATCAAATAAACCATGATTTATTTGATTTTTTATATTTCTTATTAGTTTTCCCAGTTTAAATGCGATTTAGATCAATTGATTGACTTCACGCTTCAAATGATACGATTGTTCTTAATAAATGCTTGAATTTGAACAAGAATTGATGATTAAAAAAACGGTGTATCTGTACTATGTGATGTACCAAAAATGGAAGAAAAGAAAATTATTTTACGTACCTCCAATTATCTATTTTAAAGCATGCTAAAATACATTAAAGCAAAAACAATGATTAGTTTAAAAAAACAATATTGATTTAAATGAATGATTTATTAAAAAAACATTTTATTTTAATCAATTTATCAATTTTGATTTAAATCCATGATTCATTATAAAAAATCAGATGATTTAAATCACACCAACCCTGGTTTGTGCGCAATCAATAAAGTACTTGCGCAGTTTCATGGAAGGATAGTAAATATATGACTATGCTTTCTAATTGTCTACATGGTAGAATGTATTATTATATAAAAACAAGTACTTACATATCAGCAAGTACTTATAAAAACAACCCTAAATATAAAAAAAGTAATTTTGTGTGAAAATATTTAAGGGGAAAGTTTCCAGCTTGTTATAATAAATGTATATTTTCCATATTTTTAAAGTATCAATGCCCTGGTGATATTGCTTAATTTTAAATGGACCCAATAAAAATATCTTACCTCAGTTAGCCACAGGTGTTTCAAGTTTAAGTATTTAAACCTTATCGTTAAGTGTGACAGGTATAAGTGGGTCTGAGTAGCAAGACTACAAAATCAGAGAGATAATATCTTGAATACTGTTTGTAATTATGGATGTAAATCTATTTTAACTCTCCCTATCTTTTAAATTAATTTAAAAAAATAAAATTAAAAGCAATAGTAGACATTGGGGTACTTGGTTTAACTTTTTCTCTCATAAGAATGACATGGAAGCTTCCCCCTCCACTTTCCCAACCACGTGCCCAAGGGGGCGGGGCCTTGTCTGTTTATATCAGGCTGTTTAAAAAGAGAGGTGATTAAAAACAAGCTGTTTAAAAAGAGAGTTGATTAAAAACAGGCTGTTTAAAAAGAGTTTGTTGTTGCTCAAAGAATAGTCTCTTTCACCAAAACAAAAGGCTTTAATGAAATTCTGCAATTTTATTAATTGGCAGTAATATGATAATAACCATCGATAAAAATATGATAAGAACGTGATAGATTACACGTCATAAAAATTTATATTTATGTGATCAAAATTCCAAGTACCTGCAACACCTGCAACAAATGTGTTAAAAATGTGTACTTAATGGTATTGACAAATGATAAGGAGAACAAATAATATATGCGTAGATTAAAAAGAAATGCTGTTTATAGTAACATGACTGATTATGTAGAGTTCATTGGAAGGCAGTAGGTAAATAGCAATATCGAGTTATTACAATTATGTCTGACGGCAGATTTATTTTAAAATTATTTCCCTATAGTCCATGCCATAGATCTTGCTAATATCTCTTAAATTTTATATTAAACAAATAGAGTGGAAGAGCTGTATACACTTATTTATTTCTTAACTTAGGTAACGGTTAAAGAATAGATATAGTCCAAGTTAGATAAGATGTCACTTTTCACATAAAACAGAAATGCCTCCTACTGGTGAAATTAGGCCAATGAGAATGCATAATAAAACCACGGAAGCTGTTTTGAGCCATAAAGCCATAAGCTATACATGTATTGCACTGATCTATTAGAAATAAAGTGCTTTGGAATAAACAACTGCATTACTCAGGGACTTAAAGCTCACTATCATACCTCAATAAACTACGATGCTCCAAGAGATTGCATTTCTGTTAATGTGTGCGACAGAATAATAATAATAATAATAATAATTCCTACTACTCCTCCATTAAAATCCAGAATAGAGGACGGAATTCGGTTTTATGTGAACAGTGGCATCTTATCTGGCTTGGAGTATATCTATTCTTTAACTGAAGTTAAGAAATAAATAAGTGTATATATACCTCTTCCATACACCATTCGTTTAATTTAAGATATTTTGGCAATCGGTGGAGTTTATGGGTTAACAGTTGTTTTAATAACTAGAACTATTTTAAAATAGTACCATTGATTGAAAGAATATATTAACTTTATAATTAAAATATTTATGTTAATTTAATTTACATTAGGTATTTAATGAAGGATTAAATTAAGAGTTGAAATTCTCAGATTTTGTCTAAACTTTTAACTTTATATGTAAAAGTTAAAAGTAGAACTTCAGCACGAATTTGTAACCATAATGATTGATGATGAAATGTAATTGAAACTTTTTCTATAATGGCCATGGCTCTCTAAAAATATGAATTAGTGCAAACAGTTGGTATTCAAATGTTATGCATTTTTCTTAGAAATTAATGTTTTATGTTTTAACTCAAGTTTAAGTTAAATTGATAATTTTGGAATTATCTGAAACTAGTCTTTCTATAATAATATTTATAGATTCAATATATAAATATAATATAACAATATTTATGTAACTATTATTTATTAATAATTATAAAATACTAAACTTCAATTTTTCTCGCAAAAAATATTTGTGTCTTACAAAAATATAGCATTTAACTTTTTTTTTCAACTAAACTAAACATATTAATTATTGCGGAAAATTAAAAGTAAAGCAAAGTTAATTAAAGTGCATATTCAAATTTAAAGCAATTTTCTTAGAAGTCTATGATTTCGGTTGCAACTTAAGTTTAAGTTAAGTCGATCATTTTGAGAGTATCTAAAACTAGTCTTTGTACGTTAAAGAAGGCTTTTAGTGAATTAAAAAAATAATGATGTGGGCAGTACATGGCTCTCCAAACATATTAATTATTGCGAAAAATTAAAAGTAAAGTAAAGTTAATTAAAGTACATATTCAAACAAATAAAAATTGTATCAAATAATTAATTATAATAATAATAATAACATTTATTTTTACTAAATGTCGAGATATAGAACAAAATTAAACGACAAATCTGCAAAAAATAAAATAAAATAAATATTACTTACAGTATTCTCTCCACTTCCTCCTATCTTTTGTTAATTTCTGCATTTCTTCCAATGTGTTCTATTATCTTAAAGCCTCTACTTTTATTGCGCTGTTCTAGTCTTTTCTCGGTCTTCCCCTCTGTTGTTGTCCTGTGGCTCTTGTCTTGTATTTTTTCTTAGTGTTTCTTTCTTCTCTCATTCGTCTCATGTGTACATACCACCTCATTTGGCCTTCTGTTATTTTTTCCTGTATCGGTTTTATTTTTAAGTTTTTCCTGTGCATCTCGTTCCTTATCCTGTCTCTTCTTGTCTTGTTTTCTATTTTTCGTAGGGATCTCATCTCCATGGCATTTATTCTTTTTATTTGTTTTCCTGTCATTGTCCATGTTTCGCTACTGTAAGTTAGCGTTGGTCTAATTACTCTTTTGACTATTTCTGCTTTTGTGTCTCTTGAAGATCTCCTTCTTACTAAACAAGGGGAATTTTAACATGTTATATAGTGTTAGTGCTTTTCCTATTTTATCTTCTATTTCATTATCTAATTTACCATTGCTCTGTATGATTGTTCCTAAATATCTGATTGTTCTACTTGCTTGTTTTTTTCCTTGTATTTTTATTTCGTATTTCTTGTTCTCTTTTTATTTTGTAGTATTTCTTTGTATTTTTCTTGTGTTTGTGTCTTAATCTGTAGGCTTTTATTTTTTCTTTAACTTTTTCCTTCTCTTGTCTGTTTTATGTATTTTCTTCCAACTCTTGTCCATATTTAGTATGTGGTGGTCACTTTCTAATTCAGATTGCCTTATACCTCTCATATTCCTTTATTATTCTTTTGTTTCTGGTTGACTGTTCCCTTGTGTACTTGTGTATATTTTTGTGTTTAAATTTTGTATTTGTTATCACAAGGTTGTTTTCAATGCATAATTGTATTATTCTTTTTCCATTGTTGTTTTTAGTTTCTTCTACTTCTTTTCCCATTATCTCTTCTATTTCGCCATTTTGGCATCCTACTCTTCTGTTTAGATCTGCCTTTATCATTATGTGTTCTTTTCCTTCATCTACTTCCCTCTGTATGTTTTTCATGAATGTGCCTTTCTTTTCTTTGCGTCTTCGTTCGGTACTATCAGTGTCCATGTTTCATCCTCGACTAGTTTGATTTCTATGGTCGTTATTCTTTCGTTTATATGTTTTTCAATTATTACATATTTTATTCCTTCCGGTGTTATTATAATTCCTACTCCTCCGTTTGCTCTTTCCTTTTCATCTACTCCTGTCCATATTAACCAGTATCCTCCATGTAAATTTTCTATTCTGTGTCCTTTCTTTTCTGTTGCAGTAATTCCTACTCAGGCCTATCTACCGAAAGGTAGATAGGCAAACGAATAAATAAATAATATTACTTAATAGAAAACGACTAGTGCCAAAGTTCTAAATAAACTTTTGCACGAAAAGCTAGAAGTTAATTAAATCCTTTCTTGCACTAAAAATTTAAATATTTTTTTTCAATATGATAATTTTAAAATTTTAAATTCCTAGTTTGGGTCACTCAGGGCGAACTTAAATGCAAAACTAAAGCGCACCCAAATTACTCACCCATGGCCGGGCACGGACCGCTGTAGTAATTAGATTTTTCGCGAGAACGCACCGCCCAATTAAACCGTCAAGCCGAAAAAAACCCGCTCCGCAGCGTCTTTGTTGTCGGCTTCCTTCTGCGCCCTTCAGAATAACTTATGCATGCATTGCTAACCAGGTTGTGCGAGCCGCGGGCCGCTAAGAAATTCACAACTGGAAAAACTTTGAATTAAAGTTGGAACTTTACTATTCATAACCAGATTAAACAACGCCTACAGACGGGCGGATCCGCCCGTCTCGACAACGAAACTTTGGACAAGTTAAACATAACAAACAAATTACAAAATAGTCGCGCAATGAGGACTGTAATTTATTTGGCTCATCCCCCAGTACCTTCTACACAACCGCAATAATAATAAATGTACACATAAATTATAAAAGTGCGAGTGTGCTTGATTTAATGCCTCCATTTGTGATCATTTATTATAATTAGATGTTAAAGTTTAATGGTGTGATTGTTTTGTTTTGCATAAATATCCGATATAAACAATTTACTGATATCAAATGAGTAAAGCAGAAACGAAATGATGCCAATTTAAATTACATGAAAAAGGTTCTTCGCTTGTTCATTTTTTTAATTAAATGTTTAGATATAAAACAAAATAAAATGATAAATCTGCAAATAAAAATAAAAAATTGTATTACTTAACAGAAAACGGCAATGTTATTGCTTGCAATTTCAAAGAAAGGCCTAAGACAGATGATGGACTTATTCTGAGATAATCGATATTTGATAAGTTATTCGATACAGCTCAATGTCTTTTGAAAACAATTTCTTCGTAAACAAAACGCAGTTAAAAAAATATTGTAGAACTATTTCTTCGAAAATTAATTCTTCCAATAATTGATTCGTTGAATTGAAATAAGGATTACAATATTTGTGTTATACCAATACTAGTCTAAATATACAGTCTGTACAATAAAACGCGCTCAAGACTATAGCGACCTCATTTGTTATATATTTTAAATGGAACTGTTTAAGCTATATGTTGGCGAAATTATGTCTTAATTAAGTGAGAAAATCGAGTTATTAACTTTCCAAGTGTGATCAGTGTAAGTTAACAGTCACTGAAATTTCTGAAAATTTATCTACTGGATATTTGGAACATTGTATGCCAGTTATGTATACAATATATCTTAATACAAATCCTCCGAAAATTTGACCACGAGTATGTCTTAAATACGTGAGTAAATCAAGTTATTAACTCTTCGAGTTGACCAGTACAAGTCTCTGAAATTTATGAAAATTAATCACTGGATATTTGGAAATATTATGCCAGATCTGTATATAGTATACCTGAATACAAACCCTCTTAAAATTTGACTACAAATATGCCTTAAATAAGTGAGAAAATTGAGTTATTAACTTTCTGAGCTGACCAGTATAAGTTATCAGTCACTGAAATTTCCGAAAATTTATCTATCACTGAATACAAATCCTCCGAAAATTTGATCACTTGTATGTCTTAAATACGTGAAAAAATCGAGTTATGAACTTTCCGATTTGTCCGGTATAAGTTATCAGTCACTGTTCTGAAAATTTATCTACTGCATATTTTGAAAATTTTATGCCAAATCTGTATACAGTATACCTAAATACAAATCCTCTGAAAATTTGACCGACACTATGTATTTAAATAAGTGAGAAAATCGAGTTATTAACTTTCCGAGTTGACCAGTATCAGCCACTGAAATTTCTGAAAATTTATCTATTTAATATTTTGGAAATTTTATGACAAAACTATATACAGTATACCTGAATACAAATCCTCTTGAAATTTGACCTCAAGTATGTCTTAAATAAGTGAGAAAATCGAGTTATTAACTATCCGAGTTGACCAGTATAAGTTACCAGTCACTGAAATTTCTGAAAATTTATCTACTAGATATCTTAATTTTTTTATGCCAGATCTGTATACAGTATACCCGAATGCAAATACTCTGAAAATTTGACTCCAAGTAAGTCTAAGATAAGTGAGAAAATCAAGATATTGAATTTCCGAGCTGACCAGTATAAGTTTTCAGTCCCTGAAATTTCTGCAAATCTATCTACGGGATATTTTGCAAATTTTATGCCAGATCTGTATACAGTTTGCCTGAATACAAATCGTCTAAAAAGTTTTCCTCGAGGTTATCTTAAATAAGTGAAAAAATGGAGTTATTAACTATCCGAGTTGGACAGTGTAAGTTATCACCCTCTGAAATTTCTGAATATTTATCTACTAAATATTTTGGATTTTTTTTGCCAAATCTGTATACAGTATACCAAAATACAAATCCTCTAAAAACTTGACTACGGGTACGTCTTAAATAAGTGAGAAAATAGAGTTATTAACTTTCCGAGTCTGATCAGTATAAGTTTTCAGTACCTGAAATTTGTGAAAATTTATCTACAGGATATTTTGGAAATATTATGAAAGATCTGTATACAGTTGCCTGAATACAAATTCTCTAAAAATTTTACCAGGAGTATATCTTAAATAAGTGAGAAAATCTAGTTATTAACTTTCCGAGTTGACCAGTATAAGTTTCCAGTCACTCAAATTTCTAAAAATTTACCTACTGCATATTTTTTGAAAATTGTATGCCTGATCTTTATACAGTATACCTGAATACAAGTTCTCTAAACATTTGACTACGACTATATCTTAAATAAGTGAGAAAATCGAATTATTAACTTTCCGAGTGTAACCAGTATGAGTTATCAGCCACTGAAATTTCTGAAAATTTATCTTTTTAATATTTTGGATACTTTATGCCAGATCTATATACAGTATACCTGAATAAAAATCCTCTGACGTCACCGTTTTTTTTTTAATTGGCTCGTTATATGTTTTTTGGTGTATTCTTGTAGAATATTTTAAATACTTTTCACGGGTCTAAAGTTTTACTAGGGTTATAATATAAAATTTTTGCAAAAAATGTGAAAAACTGATTTGAGCTAGTAGGCTTTTATTAAATTCTCTGGAATAAACAAGTCGTTTTAAATTTACATGTAAAACTATAAACTCAAACTCAAAATATACTGCATGGTCTGTTTTGACAACTTGTATGTGACATTCTAATAATTATTTGGATACAATTATGACTGCTTTTGGGGATCGGTCTTCGATAGTTGCAACTTTCAACTTTCGTTGCAAAGTTGCATAGTTGCAACTTTCTGAGTAGTTGCGGATAATTATCTTACAGTTTGACAGACCCCTATCGACGACAATTTAGGTACTAATGAAGTAGATACAGTTGTAAAAATTATTTTGACAATATTAAAAAGAAATTTGGACAGCCATAGTAAAAAAATACGAAAAGTTTTAACAGTTACAGTAGAAAATATGACAATTTTTGGCAATTACAGTTGAAGATATGGGAAATATTGACAGATACAGTTGAAAAGGTGAGAAAAATTGAATGACGTTGAAACTATGACAAATTTCGACAGTTACAGATGAAAATATAACTATTTTTGACAGTTGTAATTGGAAATACCACCAACCGTTTGTCCCAGAGAATTTCGGATTTAACAGCCAATTAACTCAAATCAGTTTCTCACCTTTTTTTGCAAAAAAATTCGTATTATAACCCTACTAAATATCTAATCCGTTGAAAAGTACTTAAAATGGTCTACAAGAATACATAAAAAACATTATTCCAAGCAATTTAAATATAATAGTCGGTGACGTCACCACAAAATATTGAAGTTGTTTAACAAAGATTTTTTTTTTCAATAACTTGTAGCGAAGACTGTCCCATTTTATAATATATACAAGATAAGGATTAACAGCATGGGAATCTCAGAAGTTGTAAAAGTTACAAAGGCGGTTAAATTACCAAAAAGTTTCACATTTTAGTGGTCAGTACTATTTTGTTGAGAAAACCTGAAATTTCCGCTAATTTCCGAAATATTGCGATTTGTTTGTTTTTCTGAATTTATTTGAAAAGATATAAAAAAACCAAAGGCACTTTCTCATTGCCACATTTTTAGCTCTACAAGACAGAGTTTACAAATGTTCAGTACAACGTTTCGTTTAGAAGAAACCATCATCAACTTTATTCTTTTTTTCCTATTACGAATTCAACTATTTATATCACTGAATGATTTCTCATGTTTTCATTGAGAAACATGCTTGTTATTACATTTCGAACATTTTCTTGCAGCACGCGTTGGAATGATGACGACGAAGACAAAAATTATTATCAAATTTTAACCCAGAATAGGTACTAACAATTATATTTTAAGGTATTAACAAGCCTTTTTTTGTATAAAAACATGAGAAACCATATTGTGATTTAAATCGTTGAATTGGTAATAGGAATTTCTATTTAATACAGGGTGTACTTTATTTACGGGCCATATAAATATATAAAGTTGATGATGGTTTCTTCGAAACGAAACGTTGTACTGAAAATTTATAAACGCTGTAGAGCTAGAAATTTGGCAAAGGGAAAGTGCCTTTTATTTCTTTATACTTTTGCAAATAACTTCAGAAAATCATGAAATCAACATCGCAAATTTTCGGATGTTGTCGAATATCTTCTGAAGTAAGAAGAATTTTGTGGTTTTCTCTACAGAATATCACTGACCACTGAATTGTACAACTTTTTTATAATTTAACCGCCTTTGTAACTTTTATGGATTTCGAGATCCCCATGCTGTTGATCCTTATCTTGGACACTCTGTATGTTTGTTGATGGTTACATAATAATTTAAGTCGCTACAGTCTTGGGCACTATGTATAGAACACACTGTATATGATTAAATACGATTAGTTCCTCATAATCTTTTGGGCTAACTTTTTTTAAATAAAAATAAATAAATAATGACAAGTCCAAATTTTCACTGCCGGATGTCTATTTTTAAACAGTAACTAATACGTGCTATATTGATATATATTTTTTTCTTGCTCCGTATAGACATTAAATTGCCTAAAGCCTCAATTGCATTTGGAAAGTTTACTGGCGGAAAGTACTTACCACCAGTAAACTTACGATGTGTAAACCAGAAAAACGTGTGTCAAGAAAGAAACTAAACAGGAAAGTAAGAGCACAAGGCTGTTAAAAAAACACTGCATTTCTGCTGGGGTTTTTTTTGTCCATATAATTTGTAATTTTGTTGTTATTTTTATCTTTTCGTGTCAAATAAAATTATTTACGTTTCAGTTACCTCTAGTAATTAGTATCAAATTATTCTGGCCTTAATAAAGACTGTTTAACTATTTATTTGTAATATTTACTTAAAAGTAATATTAATAAAGAATAACGCTCTGATTATTATGCCTCCCCAGAAAACGTTAATTAGTACTACGATTTTATCAAACATAGCACCTCCTCTCGTTTATATTTAATTAAAGCACCGAAATTAATTCCTTTTATTATGTCATCTGAGCACTCGAGGGGCATTTGGGGCGTACATAATTTCGCGAAGAATTGCTCTCGGATCGCGGCGCCTTTCTTTTTACCTGCCCATTCCGAATTAAGACGTAATTGTTATATATTATGCAAAGTATTAACACACAGATGCAGGAGATCGTTAGCCCCTTGGAGCGCGGATGGGAATTTCGCCGTTCACCCTGAGCCATCCGCGTTAACACCTTTATGCAATGCAAACGAGCTTATCGATCTGGCCGCGGTGCCCCCTATAAATTTGACACTAAATTTTTATGGCCGGTAATGAATGTGGAGCAGTGGAAATTGTGCATGACGCAATGTGTTACAGCGAGGATGGTTTAACGTAAACTGCTTTAATGAAAAACTATAAATATTTTTACCAAAATATTTTATTAAGTAAATGAAAAAAAATATATATTTTAGAACTCATCATTATACAGTGATTCAGTGACGAATAGCTTTCTGACGACACATATATGAGACAATGAAAACCAGAGAGTTCATCCTTTTTCAAAAATTACTAATCAATCTGTCATCAATCAATCAATCTAATCAACAGAAAGTTAAAAGTAATAAATATGCTGTAAAAAATAATAACTGAAAATGGATGAACAAGAAATAATAGGAGCACGGTATTGAATTGTTTTTACTGTGATATAAGTTAGACTCAATATCATCTCGTTTCTCCAATATTCTGTATCGTTTTTATCTACACGTGCTAATAATAATTCGAACAATTTCTGCATAACTCCAACGTTATAGTTTACGAGAATTTTGTACTGTTAACTTATTATCTCGGCTATATTCGTGCTTCGCGATATTTTCGGATAATTAGCTCCAGCGCGACACATTTTATACACCCTCGTTCCAGTCTGTGGATAGTTTTTGACAAAACAAAACGAGACACGTCGCATTTGCAGACGTCCCTGCAGCGATATGCAAAGTGATGGACAGCGCATATTTCGCCGTCGTTCTTGTCGTTTTTACCAGCGTCCATGCCGCACAAAGGGGCAACTGTCGCTGCACTAACACGAGAGATACGTGCTGGTAGCGAGAAATTAAGTTCAGATTTATCAGATGCAAAATTATCTCGCAGGACATGGAACGCTGGCCTTTAATCGTCAGCCCGGCGCCTGCACCAATTATGCATGATAAATTAATGATGGCTGTAAATCATCAAGCATAAACGAAGAGTTATTATTAATAGGTACATAAATATTTCAAAGTCTAATTTAATACTAAGTATTAAGTATTTTTGGTTAATAAAAGCTTTTGCAAAAATATTTGAATACTTATTCCATATTTTTACTGAATTTAATAATTATTTAGTGTTTGCATATTTTTTTATGGTTAGGTTAGGTTTAACTAGTTTGAAAATTGATTAATAATAATAATAATTTCATTTATTGTGTTTTTGGATTCACAGAGAATACATTACAGAGTTTGCATAATTTTTTATAGTTAGGTTAGGTTTAACTAGTTTAAACATTGATTAATAATAATAATAATTTCATTTATTGTATTTGGATTCACAGAGAATACATTACAGAGTCAAAATATACAAAAACAGTATACAAAAATGTTACACTGTCAAATAATAAAAAAGGATTATGAATCATAATTTAATTCTTAGATATTAATTACCAACCATCATGAAAAACATATTTAATCATTATTGTGCGTAAACAATATATTTTATATAACATCTAATTTAATACTGATTATTATCATTTATAAGTGCTATCAATTATCCAAAATATTCCATATTTATCACAGAATATATTTTTGACCTAAAAAAATATAATTTGTAAATTATAATTTATTCCAACAAATTAAAACAAAATCGGAAATATACTCATATCCAATACTATATACAGTACGTCCCCGGATTGAATTTACAAAAAGGATTCTTTTCCAGCAACTTTTTTTAACTTTTTACTTTTAAGTAAATATGTTATAAGAATAATAATTCCTGCTTGGTCTGAAACTAGTACTACTGGTTTCAGACCAAGCAGGAATTATTTTTCTACCAGTTCAGTTATTGAAACTTTGATTTATTTTTACAGGGTGTTGGTAAAATTTTGAAATTGTATTGTGACACTTATTTATTTACTATTTGCAAAAGGAATTTAAGATTACATCTAACAACATTATAGAAAAATATAATCATTCAAACAATCCCCCAAATTGCAGAATATAATACTGAAAATTTAAAAAATCGCCTACGAGAGGGGGGAGAAATGTTAGAGGCATTTCCATCGATAACTATTGAAGAAATATAAAATAGTTTTCAGGGGTTCCACACCAGGCTTGAGCTGTGTGAGGAAAATGGTGGGGGATTGTTTAAATGATGTTATTTTTCTAAGGTTCATTAATTGGGGATGACCAAATTTATAATGTAATTGTTACAGCCCATGATTTCATTATGATATTCTATACAGTAATACTAGTACTATAGTAATAATAAGTGTCAAAATTAGATATAATTTATATTTATTTAGCCAACAACCTGTATAAATAAATCAATGTTTTAGTTACTGAAATGGTAGTATCAGACGAAGCAGGAATTTTAATTCCTATAACATTTTAAATTAAAAGTAAAAATTTATAAAAATCCCTCTTGTAAACCCAATTCGGGGACATACTGTATATTGGAATATATTCGGAAATTAAAAATATTTTGGAAAATCTCCCGATGCGATTTCTAAATTTGAAAATACACATATTGTTATGAATCTAAAACTTTTGTCATCAATAGTTTTTAAATAGTAACCCTAATATTGTATAATTTTATTTTATTTTATTGTTATTATTGTAATTATTGTAATTTTGAGAGTATACATTGAAATTTTGACATAACTAATGACAGCGAAGATTGAAAATTTTTGACTGTAGGTATTAATTTTAATTTTTTAAAAATATGACAGCAATCGTTGATATTTTACTATAATATTGAATTTTTTGTAAAAATAATTAAAAGTTTTACAGAAATAATTACAAATTTTGCAGTATCACTTTAGAGTTAATTCTATCACTTAATAGTTGGGCACTTATGTACTTTTTTCCTACAATATGTACAGTAATCTAATGTGAAATTGAAAACAATTGAAAGTTGAAAATATTATAGCAGGTTTTAAAAGCTTCTTAAAAGCAGTTTAAATTCTGTAGATACAATAAATGAAATTTTGACAATGATGATTGCAACCTTAAGAGTAATCATTGAAATTTTAATGCAATCATATACATTTTCATAAAAGTAATTGAAATTTGTATAAAAATTATTAAAAAATTCAGTGTTCGCAAATGAGCAGAAATGTTCACAAATGTATAATAACTGTTTTAATATTAACGCTAATTATTATTGGAATTCAGATGGAATAATTGAAAATCATTATAATTTTGTTAATATTTATTGAAATTTTGAGAAAACTGTTGAAGTTAGCAGAAATATTTTAAGAATTGAGAATCATTAAAAGTTTGGTAGTGATGATGAAAGTTTCGACTGTATTTTAATAAAATAATTGAAATTTTGGTAAGAATAATTGAAATTTTACAGATATTATTGAAATTTTTTTTTTTATTGCAACAACAAATTTGGAGATAATATAAAATGTTATCTCTAATATCCTCATATTATCTCTAATATTATTAGAAAATTAAAATTAATAATTAGAGAATATTATCTCTAATTTTCTCATATTATCTCTTATATGAGAATATTAGAGGTAATATTCACTAATTATTAATTTCAATTAAAGAATATTTTTACCAAATATTGATAAATTAATTGAAATATTTAAAGATACATCAAATTTACCACAATTAATTACCATTTCGTAAATGTTATTCGTAAAGGATATAATATAGAATATTAACTCTATTATTCTCATATTATCTCTAGTATTATTAGAAATTTAAAATTAATAAATTGAGAATATTATCTTTAATATTCTCATATTATCTCTTATATATATATAGAATATTAGAGATAATACTCTGATAATTATTAATTTCCATTAAAGAATATTTTTTATTACCTACTGATAAAATAATTGGAACTTTGACAGATACATTTAAATTTGCCGCAATTATTAACATTATTGTAAAGGTTATTGAAACTTTTACGGAATTAATCGAAAATTTTAGTGCTCTAGAAAATTTCAGATTATTTTCATAATAGTTGGGCATATATGTATGCACTTTTTCCAACAAAATGTATAAAACTTTGCTCATAATTTTGTTATATTTTCTACAATACTTAGCATATTAAAAGTCGGAAATAAATTTTAGGAATTTTCTGAAATATTTGTGACATTTCAAAATATTTCAAACACTATGAACGTTTTTACATTTCATTATTTTAGAATACTCTGGCACTTGTTTGGTACATTTAGGCACTGTGTAGTAGTATTTACAAATATTTATGAAAATTCAATGACCTCAATTTTGTTTTTATTATTACAACAACAAATTTTGAGAAAATAAAGAATATTAATTTTAATTAGAGAATATTTTTATAAAGTATTGATAAAATAATTGAAACTTTGACAGATACATTTAAATTTGCCGCAATTATTAACATTATCGTAAAGGTTATTGAAACTTTTACGGAATTAATCGAAAATTTTAGTGCTCCAGAAATTTCAGATTATTTTCATAATAGTTGGGCATATATGTATGTACTTTTTGTCCAACAAAATGTATAAATATTTGCTTATCATTTTGTTGTATTTTCTACAATACTTAGCATATTAAAAGTCGGAAATCATTTTTAGGAAATTTCTGAAATATTTGTGAAATTTCAAAATATTTCAAACACTATGAACGTTTTTACATTTCATTGTTTTTACAATATTCTGGCACTGTGTAGTAGTATTTACAAATATTTATGAAAATTCAACGACCTCAAATTTGTTTCTTTTTTATTACAACAACAAATTTTGAGACAATATAGAACATTCATTTTAATTAGAGAATACTTTTATAAAGTATTGATAAAATAATTGAAATTTTGACAGATATATTCAAATTTGCCGCAATTATTAACAGTTTCGTAACGGTTATTGAAAGTTTTATGGAAGTAATCGAAAATTTTAGTTCTCTAGAAGTTTATGATTATTTTCATAATAGTTGGGCATATATGTATGTACTTTTTTCTAACAAAATGTATCAAAAGTTGCTCATAATTTTGTTACATTTTCTACAATACTTAGCTTATCAAAGAAATTATTTTTAGGAATTTTCTGAAATATTTGTGACATTTCAAAATATTTCAAACACTATGAACGTTTTTACATTTCATTGTTTTTAGAATATTCTGGGACTTGTTTGGTACTTTTAGGCACTGTGTAGTAGTATTTACAAATATTTATGAAAATTCAATAACCTCAATTTTGTTTTTTGTTATTACAACAATAAATTTAAAGATAATATAGAATATTAATTTTAATTAGAGAAGATTTTTATTAAGTATTGATAAAATTATTGAAATTTTGACAGATACATTCAAATTTTTCACAATTATTTACATTTTTGTAAAGGTTATTGAAACTATTACGGAATTAATCAAAAATTTGAGTGCTCTAGATATTTCAGATTATTTTCTTAATAGTTGGGTATATATATACGTACTTTCTTCCTACAAAATGTATAAATATTTGCTCATAATTTTGTTAAATTTCCAACAATACTTAGCATATTAAAAGTCGGAAATTATTTTTAGGAATTTTCTGAAATATTTGTGAAATTTCGAAATATTTCAAAAACTATGAACGTTTCTACATTTCATTGCCTTTAAAATATTCTAGCACTTGTTTACTACATTTAGGTGCTTTTTTGTAGTTTTTACAAATATTTATGAAAATTCAATGACCACATTTTTTTATAATTTTCTATAATTTCCTACATATTTGAGAAATATTTGAGAGTTTCCAAGCCAACCTGGGAAATTCTTTCGAATATGGATATGTAGGAATATTTCAAATACGATATGTGCACACTTCAATTGAATATTCTGGAAATGTTCTAAAATTATAAAGTTCATTGAAGTGGTATGGTTCGAGTTCTAGTATGAATTGGAGGTTTGTTCTTTGAAGTGTTTTCGGTTATATTGCAGCAAATAACATCAACAGCATATTATGCTGTTGATGTAATTTGGAATACTGTTGAACATGGCAAGGTTCAACAACATGCAAAATAGCACCCCTTTTCAAATGAACTCAGTCTGTATTTGGGTAAGCCGAAGGTTGTCGTCCTTTTGTTTAACGAGACTAGATTGTTGAAAGTATATCTGTTTTTTTACATACAATTCAATAGTTCATAGCTACAGAGGCCTACTTCTGATCAACAAGACTTGAAATTTTCTCTAAATGTTCCCCAACAGATTATATTAGGACATACTGGGGGCGGAAACACATTAATATAATAATTATACTACATATTACAATTCATTCTATCTATCTATATATCTATCTACTACTATTACAATTGAATTTCGAAAAGGCTCATCTTCTAAAATTAAAATTTCTGTTGAACCATTTGACTTATGTGAGCAGTTTTTTCTTGTCTCTAAAATTACTTCACTGTTATGAAAAGAAAATATGAGCCTTTCTCGCTCATAAAATATCTGTATCTGTAAATCACTGAATAGGTATGTATGTATATATGTATGTATGTGTGTGTGTGTATTTATGTATGTACGTATGTATGTATGTATGTATGTATGTATGTATGTATGTATGTATGTATGTATGTATGTATGTATGTATGTATGTATGTGTGCATGTGTGTATGTATGTATCTATGTATGTATATATGGATGTATGTATGTATGTATGTATATATGGATGTATGTATGCATCTGTATGTATATATGTGATGGGTGGAAAAAACAGTATAAGTCAAGAATTAGCATTTTAAGGAAGCGTCGACTTATACCTTTATTCCCTCCAATAATCGTAGCATTTAAAGTTGTACTAAAACAGCCAACCTATTTAAAAGCCTTAACTGAACAATGTGACATATACTATTTCAAACACAATGTACAGCATCACTTTCTGGAATATAATTTGACTTAAACTCATTTTCCCAAATATTCGACTTATACTGTTTTTCCCACCCATCACAGATATATGTTAATGAAAAAAGAGGGAAAAAGTCCATTTTAAATCCTCCCCGAGATGAGCCTTTTTCGAAATTTGCAATTCAATGATACAATGTTTACAACAATACTTGAATCGATTATAATTATATGTCTGGAATTTAATACATTAAATCGTCTGTGTTTGTTTATGTTGTCTATTGGCTGGATGAGATAAGATAAATCGAATTGGTTCGTTGTGGATGAATTATGATCAGTTCGTCACTGTGCGTTCTAAAACATACACTTGCTACGTTACAACTGTAAAACCGTGGCAAGAGTGGCAACATGTTTTACTTGTTTGTGTTGGTTTTTGTGGCAATTGGTGCTCTTTGTATGAAGTTGGTGATTTTCTTCGAGAAAATTGCAAAGGTGCCATCCCCTAAAGGACATCCGATTTTAGGGCATTACTTTATAGTAATGCAACGCGAAAGTATGTACATTTTGTGATTTACCACTAGTGTATTTATAACAACATTATGTTTCTATGGAAACAAATGGAATGTTGTAACATCAACTTACAGATGATGAAGCAATGTTGGTAAAAGTTACGAAGAGCAAAGATCGTGCGGAAAATATGTCAAGGCTTTGAACTTGTTATTTTAGTCTTATTATTTTTCCAGGCGTATTCAAAATTTGTATGCAGATTAGTGAAATTTCGAAATATTTCAAACACTATGAACGATTCTACATTTCATTGTTATTAGAATATTCTAGAAATCGTTTGGTACATTTACCACTGTGTGGTTTTTACAAATATTTATGAAAGTTCAATAACCACAAATTTGTTTTAACCCTTATTCCATAATATATTTAACACCTGTTCTTCTCTTATATATTTAGGCAGCAAAAAAATGCAACTGCTTCGTGTGCACAATAAAGTATCTACCTATATTGATATGAAATCTACGTAGCAATTGATTAATTTTTATTGATGAACGTCTCTATTCATATTAATAAATAATCTAGAATATTTAGTCAACATTATGAGCATCATATAATTTGCAACTTCTAAGGATTTAATGAGGTAACGATATAATCTAAAACAATTTAAAAGTTAATACTTATTGTATGAAACAAAGTAAAGCACTTATAAAATTTTCAAAACTTATTGATGCACGTCTCTAATCATATCAATAACTAATCTAGAATTTCACTCAACATTATGAGCATAATATCATATAATTTGCTACTTCTAACGATTTTACGATGTAACGATATAATCTGAAACAATTTAAAGGTTAATACTTATTGTATGAAATAAAGTAAAGCACTTTTAAAATTTTCAAAACTTACGGATGCACGTCTCTTACCATATCAATAAATAATCTAGAATATTTAGTTACCATTATGAGCATAATATCATATAATTTGCAACTTCTAGGGATTTTATGATGTAACGATATAATCTGAAACAATTTAAAGATTAATACTTATTGTATGAAATAAAGTAAAGCACTTTACCATTTTAATTATGTTTCACTTAGCTTAGCTTACTTAGCTTTATTATTTTACTTAGCTAACAGTTTTATTAGCTTTGAAAATTTTAAAAGTGCTTGACTTTATCAAGCACTACAATTATCAAATTGTATGTATGATTATTAATTTACAACAAATAACAGCCACACCAATTAACCTGTTAACACTTATTAGGCAGAGAGATATATAAAAATAATTTATTGGTGTCAAATGTCAAATGCCATTAAGGCTTACACAAGTCAGATTACAAAAAAATGTTAAAATAGAACATATGGGATACAATACAATATAAAATCCAGAGATGCATATAAGATATGAAATATGTAAGATGTAAGAAATTTTGTTTTTGTTTATAATATTTTTCTTTACATTTTATGATTTAAATCTATGAATTGAAAATAATTTAAAAAAACTATCGAGATATTTTTATTATTGTATTTTATTTTAGAGACATTCCAGTATGGACTGCAGTACAAAAAAGAACTCGGGAATACTTATGCACTATACGTAGGGCCATTTCCGGCTATAATCACTTCTGACACCAGACTGTTGGAGATACTTTTTGGATCAAACACACTTACTGAAAAAAGCCCTGAATATAAATTTTTTAAGAGATGGTGGGGAGATGGTCTTCTGACAAGCTCTGGTAAGTTTCATATGAAGGCTTCATTTATATCATAAAGTTTATCGAAAATTTTCAGTACAATGCAGTGTTTTTAAAGAATTTGGTATGCACAATACAATAATTTTCGAAGAGTTTTAGCACAATGCAATGTTAAGCAATTTATTTTGCACAATACAATTGTAGGATACAAATGGAAATCGCATAGGAAAATATTGACTCCAGCTTTCCACTACAATATTCTCGAAGATTTTGTAGAAGTCTTTGAGAGTAATGGAAAACACTTGATACACAATCTGAAGCAGCATGTTAACAAGGATTCTGTGGATATCCACACAATATTCTCTCTTTACACATTGGATGTTATTTGTGGTAAGATATCTAACAACTTTCTTTTGATATTGTTTGATTTTTTGCTTACCATATTTGAGTTTCTTAAATCTTATTATTTATATTGTTTGTTTTTTCGAGACCACATTGAAGTTTTACCCACACATTCTTAAAATTCTTTTGAAACTAGTAATGCTATTTAATAAATAAAAAATATATTTTAATTTGGTTAATCTTTAATTGTTTCTATGAGTGGATCAAAAATGATAAAGTATGATATAAACATAAGCAAAGTTAACAATAATAATAATAATAACACACTTACTCCAAAAATTGTTTGTAACTAGTTATAAAATGAAACACTTTTCGCAATTACTAAGAATTGAGAAAATGTGGAAAAATAACATTGACTTAATTATTATCTCAAATAGCACTATAACATAAAACAAACTGCTGGTTTGTGAGAAACTGAAACTAGTTAACTAATTCGGCAAAATAAAATAAATAAATAATAAAATATAATCAAAATTATTCTACCAGTAAGTAGCCATTAATAATACTTTAAATAATAATAATATAATAAAGGTATTAATAATGTCCACTGAGTCTTATCTTAGCTGATCAGTGTATAGCTCAGAAAAAACCTTAATGGAAAACAACTTAAGTACAGTATGCATTGTGTTATCTAAGATAACCATTATGTCAATGTTATTTTTACACATTTTCTCAATTCTTAGTAATTGCGAAAAGTGTTTCTTTTTATAACTAGTTACAAATCGTAAAACTGCAATTTTGAAAAGTGACAATTTATATACCAAATTTAGAGTTTTTCACAATAATGTAGTTTACTACTTTTTGTTAACGAGCTTATTGTAATATTATATTACAAATTCACTTTATCCACCCATTAGCTATCCACCTATTTTTCTGCCTATTTCATATTAGAACTTGTTGCAAATAGTAAAACTGCAATTTTGAAAAGTGACAATTTATATGCCACAATTAGAGTTCTTCACAATAATATATGACACTTTCCTGCTTTTTGTTAACGAGCTTATTGTAATATTATTTTACAAATTCACTTTATCCACCCATAAGTGACCTATTTTCCTGCCCCTTTACACCTATTTTCTGTTAGAGACGTCCATGGGTGCTACAGTGAATGCTCAAGCAAACCCCAACCATAAGTACTTCAAAGCCATCAGAAAACTGTGCGATATTGGAGCAGAACGAATGACAACAATTCTGTACCGATTTGATTTCTTCTACCAATTCAGTAGTACCTACAGGAAAGAACTCGAACTGGTAAAGTACGTAAAGAATTTCAGCACCACTATAATAGAACGCAGGAGAGCATTTCTGGAGTTGAACAAATTCAAGGACATTGAGGTTGATGAGTTTGGAAAACGAAAGAAGACGACGTTCATGGATATCCTGCTAATGAGTAAAATTGACGGGGAAAGGCTGTCTAATGAAGATGTGAGGGAAGAAGTAGATACGTTTTTGTTTGAGGTGAGTTAGGTGTAGTTAGGTGTAGGTGAGTTAGGTGAGGTGTAGGTTAGGTGGAGTTTGGTGAGTTATGTGAGGTGAGACATAAAGTTATGGCCGAAAATAGTGTATTATATTACTAGGAGTAAAAAGCGTTTTAAATCGGATTAAGTTTACCGCTGAGGCGACAACTGAGGCGTTGTCGAGGTTCTGTAACCTCGACTCATTATGTGAGGTTGTGTAACCTCGACTCGTTGTGTGAGGTTGTGTAACCTCGACTCGTTGTGTGAGGTTGTGTAACCTAACCTAACCTAACCTAACCTAACCAAGCGAAATCCAAAAAAGTTTTCTACTCTAATCTATAGAGTAATCTATTGTACTCTTTCTTGAAGCGTGTACGTCTTACCATACTCGTAACAAATGTTGTGATATTAAAAGTGTCAGTTCTTTTTCGGGCTGTATATCGCCGAGGCGACAACTGAGGCGATGTAAACCAAGCGAAATCCAAAAAAATCTACTCTGAGTAATACATACTACTCTTTCTTCCAGCGTGTACGTTTTACCATAGTCGTAACAAAAGTTTTGACATTAAAAGTGTCAGTCAGTGAGTGAAATTGTCAATTTTTGATAGTCAACTGTCACTTTGACAGTAATCAACTTGTGAAATCAATGTTGCCACCACTGCAGAGAAATTACCTAGACATTATTGTACTAATACAAAAATGGACTTTTACATTATTGTACTAATACAAAAATCAATTGTTACAATTTTCTACTAATACAAAAACCAATTGTTTCAATTTTTTACTAATACAAAAACCAATTGTTACAGTTGTACTAATACAAAAATGACTGAACTATCACATTATTGTACTAATACAAAAATTAACTTTCACATAATTGTACTAATACAAAAACCAATTTTTAGAATTTTATACTTATACAAAACTTAACTAACTAAAAGTGTCAGTCAGTCAGCAAAACTGTAAATTTTTGATAGTTACCTGTCACTTTGTCACTACTCAACTAAGTGAAATCAATGTTGCCACCACTGCACAGAAATTCCCTTGACATGATTGTACTAATACAAAAATGAAAGTTCATTATTCTACTAAACAAAAATTAACTGAGAAATTATTGTACTAATACAAAAATAACTATTACATAATTGTACTAATACTAAAATAAACTGTCACATTATTGCACTAATACAAAGACCAATTGTTACAATTTTCTACAAATACAAAAACCTATTGTTACAATTTTGTACTAATACAAAAATGAACTTTCACATAATTGTACTTATACAAAAACCAATTGTTACAATTTTATACTAATACAAAACTTTACTAACTAAAAGTGTCAGTCAGTAAAACAGTCAATTTTTTATAGTTACTTGTCACTTTGATAGTAGTCAACTAAGTGAAATCAATGTTGCCAGCGCTGCACTGAAATTCCCTTGACATTATTGTACTAATACAAAAATTAAAGTTACATTAGTCTACTAATTCAAAAATTATCTGTCACATTATTGTCTTAATACAAAAATAAACTATTACATTATTGTACTAATACAAAAATGAACTGTCACATTATTGCACTAACACAAAAACCAATTACAATTTTCTACTAATACAAAAACCAATTGTTACAATTTTCTACGGATACAAAAATGTACTGAACTATCACATTATTGTACTAACACAAAAAATAACTTGAACATAATTGTACTTATTCAAAAACCAATTGTTACAATTTTATACCAATACAAAACTTTACAAACTAAAAGTGTCAGTCAGTAAAACTATCAATTTTTTATAGTTACTTGTCACTTTGATAGTAGTCAACTAAGTGAAATCAATGTTGCCACCACTGCACAGAAATTCCCTTGACATTATTGTACTAATACAAAAATTAAAGTTTCATTAGTCTACTTATTCAAAAATTATCTGTCACATTATTGTCTTCATACAAAAATGAACTATTACATTATTGTACTAATACAAAAATGAAGTGTCACATTATTGCACTAACACAAAAACCAATTGTTACAATTTTCTACTAATACAAAAACCAATTGTTAAAATTTTCTAATAATACAAAAACCAATTGTTACAATTTTGTACTAATACAAAAATGACTGAACTATTACATTATTGTACTAATACAAAAAATAACTTTTACATAATTGTTCTAATACTAAAACCAATTGTTAGAATTTCATACTAATACGAAACTTAACTAACTAAAAGTGTCAGTCAGTCATTAAAACTGTCAATTTTTGAAAGTTACCTGTCACTTTGACAGAAGTTTACTTAATAAAATCAATGTTGCCACCACTGCACAGAAATTCCCTTGACATTATTTTACAAATACAAAAATGAAAGTTACATTATTCTACTAATACAAATAATAACTGTCACATAATTGTACTCATACAAAAATGAACTATCACATTATTGTACTAATACAAAAATGAACTGTCACATTATTGCACTAATACAAAGACCAATTGTTACAATTTTCCACAAATAAAAACAAATTGTTACAATTTTGAACTAATACAAAAATGACTGAACTATCACATTATTGTACTAATACAAAAATGAACTTTCACATAATTGTACTTATACAAAAACCATTTGTTATAATTTTATACTAATACAAAACTTAACTATCACATTATTATACTATTACAAAAATTAACTATCACTTTATTGCACAAATACAAAAATGAAGTGTTACAATTCTGTAGTGATACATAAATGAACTATCACTTTATTGTACTAATACAAAAACAAACTGTTACAATTTTGTACTAATTGAAAAATGAACTATCACATGATTGTGAAATGCTAAATTGTACATTACGAAAGAGGCTATGTTCTGCATAATTTGTTTGCTGTAATAATGTCCATATTTGAATATTCTTGCAGGCAAAAGTTATTATTATAGATATATTTTTAATATATCATTATGTATATGTCTGGTAATTGAATTATTAATTGTACACTTTTAGGGACATGATACTACAGCCATAGCATTGAGCTTTATCGCATATAACTTAGCCATACATCCAGAGATACAAGCAAAAGTTTACGAAGAAATATTGGATGTATATGGAACTGATAGAGAGCGCACTTCCAGTATAGTAGACTTACAAGACATGAGGTATCTTGAGAAGGTCATTAAGGAATCTTTGAGGCTGTATCCATCAGTGCCAATGCATGCTAGAATCGTCCTGGAGGATATAAAATTTGGTATTTGAATTAAAATTAACCTCGCTAAATCCTTAACCTAACCTGACCTGACCTACTAGTGGCTAAACTAATCTTAGGTGACCTAAGGTGTTCTAACTTGAAACTTCACAACAAAGTTTCCACAGATTGAGACAGAAAGATTGTCCACATTAACAACAAAATTGACAAAATATTTGTCTGTGAACAGATTCGATTAGTAAATTTTGGTATCTGATATTTTAATGTAAGCTGAAAATAATTTGTATAAATCTGAAATAATTTATAAAAGTTCCACATTCGTTCGTTGAAACTTAAGATGTAGTAACTGATAATAAGCTGAATATAATTTGTACAAATCTGAAACAATTTATAGATGTTGTACATTCGTTCCTTGAAACTTAAGATGTAGTAAATGATGTATTCCTGATGTGATCCTGATGATGTATCTTAACCTAACATAACCTAATCTAATCTAACCTAACCTAATCTAATCTTACCTAACCTAACATAAATAACATAACATAACTTTACCTGTCAATGATCTAATATAATTTGCTTACTCTCGATGGTCTCAAATCTAATTTAGGCAGATGTAACATAAGCCCAAAGCTGATGTAGCTGATGTTTAGGCTGATGTAAGATAAGATGTATTACACGACAGTCTAATGCATCAATTCTCTCACAAATTTTCTGGAATCATCTATTATACAATGTGTACAATAAAAGTAGTAATCCAAACAAATCTTAGCTAGTCAAGCTTAAATTAAATAAGTAAAAATAATACTCCGCGAAAAGTGGTAACTAACATGTAGCTAATCTTGCATAACAAACGTATTGCAAATATACTTAAAATTAGATGAAGTTAATAATCCATGAATTTCAATTATAACTGTTGGTCATTAAAAATATTGGTATTATGAATATTCAGACTTTAAGAATATTAAACTGTATTTACATACTTGACATAACTAACCTATCTGACATAACTTATGGAACGTAACTAATCTGAGCTTGTGTAACTAATCTAACCCAACCTAAATAATTTTACAAAACTAATCATCACCAGAGAACGTTTTCTAATGAGCGAATTCTAATCTGGGCTAACTCAAACATAAAAATGTACTTTCAAACCGTTTGAAGTTTAGGACTCTAAATCAATATTAAACCAATAAAACCAATTTTTAGACCATAGATTAACTAACCTAATTTTTCAAAACTAATTATCACCAGAGAAGGTATTTAAATGTACGAAATCTAATCTGTTCTAACTCAAACATAAAAATGTACTTTCATACCGTATGAAATTTAGAACTCTGAATCAATCTTAAACCAATCAAACCAATTTTTAGACCATAGATTAACTTACCAAATTTTAAAACTAATCATCACCAGAGAATGTATTCTAATGTACAAAATCAAATCTGGTCTAACTTAAACATAAAAATGTACTTTCATACCGTTTGAAATTTAGAACTCTGAATCAATCTTAAACCAATGAAACCAATTTTTAGACCATAGATTAACTAACCTAATTTTAAAACTAATCATCACCAGGGAGTGTATTTAAATGTCCGAAATCTAATCTGGTCTAACCCAAATATAAAAATGCACTTCCATACCGTTTGAAATTTAGAACTCTGAATCAATCTTAAACCAATCAAACCAATTTTTAGACCATAGATTAACTAACCTAATTCCAAAACTAATCATCATCAGGTATTCTAATGTACGAAATATAATCTGGTCTAAATCAAACATAAAAATGTACTTTCATACCGTTTGAAGTTTAGGACTCTAAATCAATCTTAAACCAATCAAACCAATTTTTAGACCATAGATTAACTAACCTAATTTTAAAACTAATCATTACCACAGAAGGTATTCTAATGTACAAAATCTTACCTGATCTAACCCAAACACAAAAATTTACTTTCATACCGTTTGAAGTTTAGGAATCTAAATCAATCTTAAACCAATCAAACCAATTTTTAGACCATAGATTAACTAACCTAATTTTAAAACTAATCATTACCACAGAAGGTATTCTAATGTACAAAATCTTACCTGATCTAACCCAAACACAAAAATTTACATTCATACACGTTTGAAGTTTAGGAATCTAAATCAATCTTAAACCAATCAAACCAATTTTTAGATGTTGACCAATACAGTTTCTAATTTCAGATGATTACACCATACCTAAAGGTATCACTGTGCTGATAAATCAATACATATTGCACCGTGATGAGGAGGTCTTCCCTGATCCAGAGAAGTTTGATCCAGAAAGGTTTGATTTGAGTAACCAAATAGGAAGGGATCCGTTTGCTTACATACCATTTAGTGCTGGACCTAGAAACTGCATAGGTAAGAATGTTTCTAGAATTTTCGTTTCAATTTATTAGAGCTTGTTGAAATAGAGCTTGTTAGGAAAACGTGCGATTCGAGTAGCGTGGTTTTTTTTTTGTTACATAAACCTGTTATCACCTAATCCTTAACCTAATATGGGCTAACCTAACATGATAGAAATTAGAATGAATTTATTACTCATTTTTGTACAAGACGAATGGTCTTGAAAGGTAAGGTAAGAATGTTTCTAGAATTTTCGTATCACTTTATTAGAGCTTGTTGAATTAGAGCTTGTTATTAGAGCTTGTTAACAAAACGTGCGATTCAAGTAGCGATGTTTTTTATTTTTGTTACATAAACCTGTTATCACCTAATCCATAACCTAATGTGGGCTAACCTAACATGATAGAAATTAGAATGAATTTATTACTCTTTTTTGTACAAGACGAGAAATATTTCAAAACTCTCTTCTTTGTACAAGACGAGAAATATTTCAAAACTCTCTTCTTTGTACAAGACGAGAAATATTTCAAAACTCTCAAAGGATCTCAACTGGAAAGATTCTTGCACTTTCTGTCTTGTCTTCTTTTATTAAAAAAAGTTTTCCATATCGATTTTACATTACTCTTGCTATGGAATCTCTTCACTTTTAAGATATGAGTACCCGATATTGTATGTATGAACTATTGCTGAGAGATTATATGGACAAACAGAATTTGTGTAGTAGAATAACAACAAAAAAGTGTAATAGAATAGAAAAACTCTGATGATTCTAATTGATTGATTTAGTAAACTAAACTTCAAATAGTATCTCCCCAGCTTAAATCTGCTGGCGCTTCTTCTTCATCATGATTCTTCATCATCATCCATGATTCTAGCCAAAAATACAAAAAGTACATTAGAGCCCTAAATGTTATTTATTAGTTATTCTATAACTAACCCCCGAAATTAAGATATCACTGTTGAATATTGGAACAAAATTCAAAATTCTAAAACCACCCAAACTCAAAATTACAAAAATCTCTAAAATAGTCCTAAATCCAAAAATTTATGAAGAGTACGTATATTCATAATTACCAAGCTAATTTGGTTTAATTCTACTATTCTTAGAGTCTTTAAAATTCAAAAAAAAATCATATTTATCTCCCAAAGAGGCCACAATAAAGATAGACATTAAAGATTAAAGATAAATATTAACCAACATGCCAATATTTAAAAAAAACATTAATGAAGAATGATGGAAAATTTCCAAATTATTGTTCTAACATAAAAAAAATGTAACAATAAAACGATATAAATAATTTTGGAAATAAGTGGAACAATGATATCTTCTTCTTTCTGTGGTTCTACAGTCCTACTGGATCTTGACCTCCTTCAACTACTGCCTTCAAGCCAGTCTATCCCTAGTTATTAATTCCAAGTAATTCCTGGGCGTCTTTCGTACGTTATCCTTCCATCGTCTTCTTGGTCATCCTATGTTTCTGTTCCCTACCAGTTATCCTTCGCTTATCTTTTTTGTTAGTATATCCCTAGTTTCTAATTCCTAGTAATTCCTGGGCGTTTTTCGTACGTTATCCTTCCATTGTATTATTGGTCGTCCTAGGTTGCTCCTCCCTACCAGTTATCCTTCGCTTATCTTTTGTATCTTGTTTGGTAGTAGTAGTTCCTAGTAATTCGTGGGCGTCTTTCGTACTTTATCCTTCCATCGTATTCATCCTTATATTTCATCATCGCTTATATTTTTTGGTAGTCTATCCCTAGTTACTAATTCCTAGTAATTCCGGGGCGTTTTTCGTATGTCATCCTTCCATCGTATTCTTGATCTTCCTATATTTTTCCTCCTTACTAGTTATCCCTCGCTTTTTTTGTGGCTCTCTCTTTATTGTGCAGTTTAAAAACTTCTAATTTCGGTTTATCGGTTTTCTGGTGATCAGTTTTCAGAAGATACATAGTTCGCTAATCAGTTTTCAGGTGTTCAGTTTTTAGATGATGTACAGTTTGTTAATCAGTTTTCTGGTGATCATTTTTTAGGTACTACTTATTTGGGTAAATAATTTTCAAGTGCTAGATATTTGCGTTATCAGTTTTCTGGTGGTCAGTTTTCAGAAGATACATAGTTTGTTAATCAGTTGTCTGGTGATCAGTTTTCAGGCCATAGATATTTTGGTTATCAGTTTCCTGGTATTCAGTTTTCAAGCAATACATATTTTGGTTATCAGTTTTCTGGTGATTCTTTTGAAATTTTAACTGCAATCATTCAAATAGTGAGAGAAAACTTAAAACGAATTATTATAATGATTAAGATGTTAATGTATAGCAGAGAAATCACTTGAAAATTGAAGCCCTAATGTATTGCAAAAAATCGCTAAAAAAATTAAGAACTTGTGTAGGTTAATCACAAAATCACTAGAAAATTGGTTCCAAATACAATGTATCTTAAACAAAAACTCAATTTATATATATATTATTTTGTAGTAATGCATTAAATCATTACTAATGTATGCAAAACATGGGAATTAATCAAAGAAATTGCATTTTTTTTAACGTCATCAGCGATTAGAAATAAGTTTTAGATCTACCTGTATCTCTCACTTCATTGTGCAGGTAAAATTTTTCAAATTTTGAATATCAGTTTTCTGGTGATCAGTTTCCAGAAGATACACAGTTTGTTGATCAGTTGTCTAGTAATCAGTTTGCAGGCCATAGATATTTTGGTTATCAGTTTTCTGGGGATCAGTTTTCAGGCAATACATATTTTAGTTATCAGTTTTCTGGTGATACTTTTGAAATTTTAATTGCAATCATTCAAATAGTGAGAGAATACTTAAAACGAATTATTATGATGATTAATGATTATGATGTTAATGTATAGCGGAGAAATCGCTAAAAAATTGAGGGTCTAATGTATAGCAAAAAATTGCTAGAAAATTGAAGTACTATTGTAGGTATAGCAGGGAAATTGAAGGCCAAATGTATAGCAAAAAATCGCTAGAAAATAGAAGAACTAGTGTAGGTATAGCAGAAAATCACTGGAAGATTGGTTCCAAAACAAATGTATCTCCAACAAAAACTCAACTGGAATATATTTTTTTGTAGCAATGCATTCAATCTTTACCACTGTATGCAAAATATGTGAATTATTAAATGAAATTACACTTTTTTAAACTTTATCAGCGATTAGAAATAAAATTCAGATCTACAAATGGCTCTCTCTTCACTGTGCAGTTAAAAAAATTCAAATTTCGGTTAATCAGTTTTCTGGTAACCAGTTTTTAGGTACTACATATTTTGGTAATCAGTTCATAAGTGCAAGATATTTTGGTTATCAGTTATATGGTGGTCAGTTTTCAGAAAATATATAGTTTGTTAATCAGTTTCCTGGTGATCAAATTTCAGGTACTAAATATTTTAGTAATCAGTTTTATGGTGGTCAGTTTTCAGAAGATACTTAGTTTGTTAATCAGTTACCTGGTGATCAGTTTTCAGGCCATAGATATTTTGGTTATCAGTTTCCTGGTGATCAGTTTTCAGAAGATACATAGTTCGTTAATCAGTTATCTGGTGGTCAGTTTTCAGAAGATACATAGTTTGTTAATCAATTACCTGATGATCAGTTTTCAGGCCATAGATATTTTGGTTATCAGTTTCCTGGTGATCAGTTTTCAGCCAATACATATTTTAGTTATCAGCTTTCTGGTGATACTTTTGAAATTTTAACTGCAATCGTTCAAATAGTGACAGAAAATTTCAAACGAATTATTATGATGATTATGATGTTAATGTATAACAAAGAAAACACTAGAAAATTGAAGTAGTTATTTTCTGTCCATCCTCTTTACATTACATTGCCTCACAATAAGTGGAACAATGATATAGTCAACCACATTATTTGCCACACAAATACTAATGCGTCAGATATATTTTAACTATTGTTTCTCTTTTAATTTCAGGCCAAAAATTTGCAATGCTGGAATTGAAATCTGCTATCTCCAAGATTTTGAGAAACTTTGAGCTTGTACCCAGCACCACAGAGTTCAAACCTGAAGTGATGCCATCTATTACACTACTTTCATTGAACGGAATGCACGTAGGCATAAGAAATCGTTTGTAGTACAGATATGTAATTCTTACACACTACTCTTACTTTTCTTACTCTTCTTTGAGTGTTAAAATAGTTAACATGTAAATATCTTTAATAAAAAATGAATTATGACCTCTGGATTTGTGTTTAATAAAAAATATCGAAAATTGAAGATTCAATGGTTCCAATGGTTTCCATTATGGTTTCCACCTCCTTGTGACCTTATGGTTTCCACCTACAGTGATGACGGTTTGGTTTCCAATATGTGAATAACAACAACAAGGGAATATTCAAATTTTCGAATCATTGCTAATTCTATCAACTTGTTACTTCCATGTTTTCCAGGTTCTAATTGGTATTTCTACGTTTTGGATAATCCTTCTACTCACTTAATTCTGCATTGTGTCATTAAGCGTATTTCTTTTCTTTATGGAAACTTGTTACAGTTTTTAAATTACAATTTAGATTTCATTTTTTACAAAATGTCTTTCAATGTCTCTTTCAATAAATCATATGTTTGATTCCACAAATAAATATTTTAATTAAACTATTTAAATAAATTCATAATACAAAGTCTTTTCAATGTGTCATCCAATAAATAGCTTTTCTGAAAAAGGAAATCTGAGTGTTAATCGTCTTTCTATCTATGGGCCCAGTTATTAATAACAATTATATTTAATATTGCCATAGTTCAAACATTTCATAAATAATTAACAACAAAAATAAAAAATCATAAATATTTCTTTAAAATGTTCAAAAGTTATTACATATTTCTCTGATAACTGATTTTTGGACACAATAATTGAATAAAAAATCTTCTGAATTTAAGTTGTTTTAAACAGAAAATCATGCTTTGAAAAGGCTTTGGAAAATAATCGAAAACCGCACGTGGGTTACATTGTTTCATTTTAAAAAATTTGAAAATATATTAGATCTATAAAAATATAATGGTAAAAGTTTCAGATAATTTAATACTGCGTGTCTTCTGTAGGAAAGTGATTGAGAGAAGAGGAAACCCTACTCACATGATTGTTACAAAATTACGAAATTTGATCGTTACTACTTACAACTTTCCTCTAACTATACAAACTTCAAGCAGCTGTAGTTGTTTTATTTGTTGCATGTGAAAAGATCCATCCTGATTTATTATATCAGTATTAGCTTGCAGTTGTCTTAGTTCTGGCGAAAATTAACTTTGTGCGAAGGCAGAAACGATGTTCTACATATACAAGCAAAAAATAGTTACAAAACACCAAAGTATTAAAAAATTCGCCGACGTGAAAATTTTGATATTATATTAAACTATTTTATTTGAGAAGATTATTAGCAAAAAACAGTTACAAAACACTAAAGTATTAAAAATTTCACCGACGTGAACATTTTGAAAGCACAACTATTTTATTTGAGAAGATTATTATTTTTTAAAACAGTAACCGGAACTAACGATTTGTCATACATATATGCAAAAATATGTTACATAGGTCTAAACATAAGAAAAAATTCCGCTGCGAGTAAAGATAGCGGAAAATTTGAAAACTATGTAACTGTTTTATTCTTTAAGATAATGATTTTCGTAAATACTACTAATACTACTAATGAAGAGGTTCGTAACAAGTCTATCTATATATAAATTCATAATTAAAGTATAGAGCTTTTGATTTTCAAAGTGGAGTAAGTCCTTATTTGTAAATTGGTGTAAGTGGCACTGTTATTCTGTTATTATTATCATTATCATTATTATTATTATTATTATTATTATTATTATTATTATTGTTATTATTATTAGTATTGTTATTACTATTATTATTATTATTATTATTATTATTATTATTATTATTATTATTATTATTATTATTATTATAGTTATTCCGAATCATGTTGCATCGGTTAGATGAGGTTGAAATGCATTTGCATTTTTAGACCTTTTATTTTAAATTGAGAAAAGTCCTGAAATATACAAGGGACAACATTCCCTGTGTATTTCTGGACTAATCTGAATTTAAAAAAGTGAACTTGCCCCACTTTAAAAATCAATGGGTCACATATATTATCTTTTCAAGATAAGACAGTTTCGTGGATCTATTATATATTTTCTAATGTCAGGATATATTATAATTCGAAATGTCGGTTGTATTAGTTGCGATTGCTGTAATACTTATGTTACTGTTTGTGAAATGGAAGATATACGTAAATAAATTTGCAAGTTTGCCATCACCTAAAGGTCATCCAATTTTAGGACATTACTACCTTGCCGCTGATGTGGAAAGTATGTAAATTATTTGTACATCTTAGTAGTAAGTAGTAGTATTAAGTAGTAGTAAGTAGTAACAATTTATTAAAAAAATGTGATAGTAACAAAGTTTAAAAACTTAAATAATAAAACTAAATAATAACCCAAATTTATTATAATATTAATGATAGAAATAATATTAATAATAATAATAATAAAAACAATATACTTTATTAATTATAAATTTATTACATAAATACTAATAGTTTAATAATAATTTAATAATAATAATTAAGTTTGTTATTGAAATATTAACCCTATGTCACAGAGTTAAAGCCTCCAACATTAATTAATTGTTTACATCTTTCATTGATTAAATTTAATTCTAGGGCACCCATTGCTAAGTTTATTGATTTTTCGTAGATTTCTTAGAATGTTGGAATTAAAGAAACGGAGACTTAATATAATATATAATACTCCATGATAAATCTAAAAATAGGTTGTTGTTAAACTTAAAAAAATTATTATATGTTCAATTCAATGTTTAATTATCATGTATTCAAAAACAATCTTATTTTCTGAAAAGCAAACTTAATACTTTTAAGAGGGAGAATTTAACTGAGAATATATTCACTGAGCCTCGAAGATTTTTTATAGGAATGCAAATTGCGTAGCAACAAAAAAGCTGACCACAGTAGACAAAGTAAAATTTCGTTTCTATTTTAACACTTTTCAATTGTAATTAATCTCAATTATGAATATCCGAAATTATCAGATTTATGAACATTTATAAAACCAATCAATCATTTATTTGTTTTCTTGATAATCTCATGAAAATGCAATTAGCCATTTGGAATGAAAAGTTCGTTAGAAGAATCTGACCAAGAAGAAGAATTGGAAAAAGTAAAATTTCATTTCTATTTTAACACTTTTGGATTATAATGAATCTCAATTCAGATAGACAGGTAGACAGATAGATAAAAATAATTATCTGAATAGTTTTATTTCTGAAAACGAATCACCAAAATAAGAGTACCAAAGATATACCATAAACACGCCAAATTTTTCTACGTTCAGATATCTAAGATAAATCATATTTCGAGAATATAGTTATTCCAATTTTTTTTAATTAAATTGATAAAATTGATTAATGATTATTGGCGTTTGATTTTGAACAGATACACAGATATATAAAACTAATTGTCTGAATAGTTTATTTTTTCTTTCTGAATACGAATCACCAAAATAAGAGTACCAAAGATATACCATAAACTCGCCAAATTTTACTACGTTCAGATATCTAAGATAAATCATATTTTGAGAAAATAGTTTTTCCAAAATTTAGTTATTAAATTTATAAAATTGATTAATGGTTATTGGCGTTTGATTTTGAACAGATAGACAGATAGATAAAACTTATTGTCTGAATAGTTTTTCTTTCTGAATACGAATCACCAAAATAAGAGTACCAAAGATATACCATAAACACGCGATATTTTACTACGTTCAGATATCTAAGATAAATCATATTTTGAGAAAATAGTTTTTCCAAAATTTAGTTATTAAATTTATAAAATTGATTAAAGATTATTGGCGTTTGATTTTGAACAGATAGACAGATAGATAAAACTAATTGTCTGAATGGTTTCTTTCTTTCTGAATGCAAATCACCAAAATAAGAGTACCAAAGATATACCATAAACACGCCAAATTTTACTACATTCAGATATCTAAGATAAATCATATTTCGAGAAAATAGTTATTCCAAAATTTTGATATTAAATTGATAAAATTGATTACTGATTATTGGCGTTTCATGACCAATTTCTTAAAATACGCCATTGAAAAGAGGTTTTGTGAAAGAAAATTTTTAAGATTACATTACTTATTTAATTACCTTCAGATATGTAAGATAAATGCATATTTCCTGAAAATAGTTATTCCAATATTTTGCTTTTAAATTGATAAAATTGATTAATGATTATTGGCGTTTGATGACCAATTTCTTAAAATACGCCATTAAAAGAATTTTTTAAAGATTACTATATTTATTTAATTAGGTTCAGATATCTAAGATATATCATATTTCGAGAAAATAGTTATTCTAAAATTTTGATATTAAATTGATAAAACTGATTAATGATTATTGGCGTTTGATGACCTATTTCTTAGAATATGCCATTGAAAAGATGCTTTGTGAGAGATTTTTTTTTCTACCGAAACTTAGAACCTATTGTCTGAATAGTTTTTCTTTCAGAATACGAATCACACAAATAAGATTACCAAAGATATACCATAAATCATATTTCAAGAAAATAGTTATTCCAAAATTTTGTTATTAAATTGATAAAATTGAATAATGATTATTGGCGTTTGATGACCAATTTCTTAAAATACCCCATTGAAAAGAGGTTTTGTACAAGAAAATTTTTAAGATTACAGTATTTATTTAATTACATTAAGATATTTAAGATAAATGCATATTTCCAAAAAATAGTTATTCCAAAATTTTGTTATTAAATTGATAAAATTGATTAATGATTATTTGCGTTTGATGACTTATTTCTTACAATATGCCATTGAAAAGAGGTTTTGTGCGAGATTTTTTTTTCTACCGATTATGATAAACTTCTATTGTACAGAAAGTACAATTCTTCGTATATTGCAAGTAGTTAGTTTAAAATCTTTGGATATCATTCTATTATATTATTCACAGCAATATTTGGATGAATATTATCTATTGAGAGATAGATGCCCAAATTATAAATTGCAAGGTAGATATGAAGCTTGCACTTAACTATTTAGAAAACTATTCAATGATACCTGCACGTGGTACATGGTGATAATATGTTTGATAGGAATTTTTGTGTTTACCAAGTTGGGACCACATTTTATCTTAATAATTTTTATTTTAATATATAATTTGTGTAACCGAAAAATCGTTATCAAATTTTGATAATATTTGAGAGCTAAATCAATTGTACTATTTGAAGTATATTTACGTGTAGGATTAATTAAATACTGAAAACTTGAGACTAATATTTTATATTTATATTATTAAAACTTATGTTAATATAATTAATATGATTTTCAATGATTCAATAGAATTTGATATTAAAATAATTATTATTATATTTTAAAAAAATATTTTTTATTTTATATGTGAGTAACATTTTAGTTATATATTTACTAATTTTATGTGACGAGGGTTTTTTAGGTTACTTTATCATTTGTAGCATTATATAATGTGTTTTAGTCAGGAGATCCCAAGATAATCTAACCGTCAATGTGTGTTAGTTCATTTAGCATTATCCAGGGTACACCACGAGCAGGCAAACTAACTGTACATCATGTAGTCATGCTCACATAAATCTAGTACAAGAAATTAGGTTACAATAGCAATTTTATATAGCAATGTCAATTTTTTTGTACTAGATTTATGTTAGCATGACTGTACATCCCATACATACATCTGTACTACTGTATATACATCCTGTACTATATCCTATACATATAACTGTACATACATTCAAAAATTTATAAAATTATAAAAAATGATATATATATATATATATATATATTTTTTTTTTTAAATATTGTTCATATAAGTTCATGATGTAATTATTGCTTAATTAACAAATACCTTACTTTGATGTTATTTTTACAATATAAGTATTTTGTATCTATATTCTGAACTTTTTGACCGATCCTTGGCGTTTATTTTTACCATATACGTCTTTTGATCTATTTTCAGAAGTTTTGGACCGATCTTTGGAGCTTCTAAAAGCACATGGCAAAACATACAAAGTATTCCTCGGACCAATGCCTATAATCGTCACGTCTGATCCTAATCTCATCAAAATTGTTTTAACTGATAACACAACTACCAGAAAAAGCGATGATTATCGATTTTTCAACCGATGGTGGGGCGATGGACTATTGGTCAGCTCAGGTAATTGATTTGGACAGTTTCTTTTTATGATTTGTGTTCAGCTTAAAGAAGTAATAATGTTTGCAATAAAATATGTCCAACATTATTGCTTTTCTCATGGTAATTTTAAAGGATCACGTCTTAAGTTCTTATGTGGGAAATAAGGATTCCTGATATCGTTTAGGTCAGTTGTTCTTAAACTGTATGCAGCTGCAGTTCCATTTTTATGAAAATAAAATGATGGGTACAAAAAAGTGAACTCTCTCAAGATATGCTATTTGTATTATACAAATACTTAAAAATGTTGTACAAAAAATTTATAAGTAAAAGGTCGGAATTTTAGAAGTCATTTGCTATACTTGTATACTACTATACATTGCTATACTTTGCTATACTATACATTGAATTGTCATTTCTAAGGATTGGCCTTGCGTGACTAATACTTTATGTTTATGTTTATTGCTTCTGCCTTAATGAATTCAACGATATAACTTATGTGATTTTGCTAGCAACATCTTTATAACTGTGTTTTCAAGTCATGAGACTTACCTTAAATTATTTGTAGGATATAAATGGAAGAGCCATCGAAAGATATTAACTCCTGCCTTCCACAATGACATCTTAGAAGACTTTGTTGAGGTGTTTGAAAATAATGGAAAACTCTTGATTCAGAATATGGCCAAGGAAATGGATAAAGCATCTACGGACATCTCGCACATATTCAGCTTATACACATTGGATGTTATTTGTGGTAAAGTGTACAGGCTGAAATTTGAAGACTAAACTCGATACACCATACTAATCAGAGTATTGATCTTAGTCAGAATGCCATCAAATGAGTTAAAATTTTTACTTCCGAAATAATTACCCTTAAATTAACATTAATTTCATTATGTCCGAAAATATCGATTATTATAATATTTTATTCAAATATTTCCTATATTTTTTTTGCAGAAACTGCGATGGGAACTACTGTTGATGCACAAACAAATCCCACCAACAAATACTTATCTTCTGCAGTAGAACTTTGCGGGATTATAATGTGGCGTTCAATATCTGTACACCACAGGCTAGGATTTATCTATCAGTTTACTAAACTGTACAGGCGAGAAGTAGAACTGGCTAATTACATTAAAAACTTCAGCTTAAGCATAATAAATCGCAGACGTAAAGCATTAGAAAAGAAGAAATTTGAAGATGTTGGAGTGGATGAGTTTGGAAAAAGGCGCAAAGCTACGTTTATGGATATACTGCTGATGAGCCAAATTGATGGAGTCCGATTGAGCGATGAGGAAGTCAGAGAGGAAGTAGATACTTTTCTATTTGCAGGACACGATACTGCAGCAATAGCATTGGGCTTAATTGCGTATAACCTCGCTATAAACCCAGAAATTCAAGCAAAAGCTTACGACGAAATTACTGCTATATTTGGTGATGACATAAATCGTACTGCTACAATGAGCGATCTTAATAATATGAAGTACATTGAGAACGTAATCAAGGAATCACTGAGGTTGTACCCATCAGTTCCTGTATTAGCAAGACAGGTCATTGAAGACATTAAATATGGTTTGTTAGATAGATTTATCATAACTACATGCAATTGTTTTTGGGCAAATACTTGCCAAATTGCTGATTTGACTCTTTATACGAATTCTAAATTCATTGTTTACTGTAACCTCCAAATCTTAAATCAACATATTCTTGGAAGCAACTGGCTGAAGATAAAAAATATATTGGAAGGTCAATCATTCCAACTACATATTAAATTTAATTTCAGATGGGATAGTCATTCCTAAAGGAATTACTTTAGTCATGTGTCCATATGCTTTGCACCACGATGAAGATTTTTATCCAGATCCGGAAAAATTCGATCCCGACAGATTTAATTTAGAGAATCAGTTGGGACGTGATTCTTACACGTATATACCATTCAGTTCGGGATTCAGGAACTGTATAGGTAAAAAGTCAATGTTGTATAAGTTTGCCCTGCCAAAAATAATTCGTCTTACTCAGTTTGTTTACAACATTTAGATGCAATATACAGTTCGAATGCAAAAATAAGTAGATAAAAGTAGTTTCCTGCATTTGTTGTTCCTCAAAATGTGGTTGTATAAATGTGGATTTCATTTAAACAAAAATCGCATATCAATTAACTCAACTCTTGTAGATTGCATTTGCAGACCAAAACATGCATCTTATTTCTGAATCAATGTGATGCTAGAAATTTGCTCAACTCTTGTAGATTGCATTTCAAGAAGCATACCAAAACATACTTGTTATTTCTGAATCAATGTCATGCTAGAATTTTTCTCAACTTTTGTAGATTGCATTTTAAGAGGAAGACGAAAACATGCATCTTATTTGTGAATCAATGTGATGCTACAATTTTGCTCAACGCTTGTATATTGCATTTCATGAAGCAGACCAAAACATGCATCTTATTTCTGAATCAAAGTGATGCTAGAATTTTGCTCAACTCTTGTAGATCGCATTTCAAGAGGAAGACCAAAACATGCATCTTATCTGTGAATCAATGTGATGCTAGAATTTTGCAAAACGCTTGTAGATTGCATTTCAAGAAGCAGATTAAAACATGCGTCTTATTTCTGAGTCAACGTGATGCTAGAATTTTGCTCAATTCTTGTAGAATTTTTTGCATTTCAAGAAACAGACCAAAATATGCATCTTATATTTGAATACAATATACAGTGGAATGCCAAAAAAGTAGATAAAAGTTGTTTCCTGCATTTGTTTTTCCTCAAAATATTATTGTATAAATGAGCCGTTCATTTTGAAAGTGACTTAAGTCCATTTATCTTTAATTTGAAATACTTAAGGTTTTGCGTTTTTACAAAATTAAAAATATACGTAAGATATATGGTTGACTTGCAATGTTAAATCGCATTTAAGGGATTTAATTTTATACATTCTATTAAAAAGTCGCTATTATTAAGTGTATAATATGACCTTGCTTACCTTAAAAGGACTTAGGTCACTTTCAAAATAAAAATTTGTTTTGTTACAGAAAGTGAAAGAGCTTAAGTCCGTTACATATTGCTTAAAAAATAGAAAAAATAAACATTTAAATTATATTTTTAGATAATAGAAATAAATTTAGTAACAAGTTATTCGTTAACATTCTCAGTATGCGGGAGTGATTTGAAGTAGTTATGATGTTCCGGAGGTATATACCGCAATAAGTCCATCATGTGTCGGTATTTTAGTGATGTGATGCTTCTTATACTTTTATATAACGATGGCAATACAATATTCCCAAATGTTTTAGGTCTACCCCGACGTGGCAATATATCAAGAATTTTAAATTCTGCTTTCTTTTCCATGGTTGTTTTGTATAAAATTTTATATGGTTCATTTCTTAAAAATCGCATCCAGCATATTTGAAGCCAGTTTATTTTTTCTCCGTTGGTATTTTTGGATGTTTTGTAAACTGCTTCTTCCAAGAGTCTTGTTGATATAAAATCCTCTTGTTTCATTTCATTTAGTATGAAAGTATTACCTTCTCTACAATTTTTAATTATATTATAATAATCTTGTGGCACATACAATAACTGATTTCTTTTTAACGACATTTCTATAACGCCAAAATCTCTGTCATTAGGTAAAAATGAATGCCCTGATATTAAAAATTTGTGGTCTATGATTTCCACATCATTTCCCATCGATAGAATTTTTAACCACATTAAAGATATTTTGATGTTTCTGTTTTGTCCTCCACACATGTCACTATATGCAATGATGTGTTTTTCACCTTTCAGGGTTTTTAGGTGTCTCAAGAGGCATAAAGCCACTTCTTGGGAACCTCTAGAAGCTTTTGTTTCATTCCAAACGTACATGTATACATTATCGTTGTGGAAATTGTGTATGCCTAAATTTAAAATATACATGTTACATTTATAATAAGCTACTGAAGTAGTTAACTTTGGGAATGGTAACGCTTTCTGCATATCGAATGAAAAGCCAAAATAATGAGATGGATTACTTGATACTCGCTCTTGATCTTGTTTTAACGCATTTCTAGCCGATTCTGCTAGCTTCAAATGAATATCATGTTCTTCCATAAGTTTTTTCTGTTCTTCATGGTTTTCTGATGCTTTGACTTTAATGTTTAATAGATCACATCTTTGACATGTGTCTTTGCGTGGTTGATGGTAATGTAGATTAAAATCCTTTTTGAATATTTTTCTATAAGTCCATTCATTAACTGCTTTTAAATTATTTTCTTCACAGTGAAGATCATAAAAATTAAACATTTTTTTGATAGTCAGTTCAGGATGAAGATATTTTCTATCGGGATTATGGTCCCTAGTATAATGGGATTCAAATTTCGGGAAACTGTTAATATGGTTTTGAACAATCATATTTGCTTCATCACATATTTTTCTCGACGATCCAGGCAAACGCCCACGTAAATCGTTGCCAACGTTTTTAGATTTTAATACACGTTTCAATCGTCCTTCGCTTATTTGAAAAGTATCTAAAAAGATTTTTTTACAAACAGCAACTTTGCCTGTTTTAGAATTTAACCAATACGTAAAACTCTCATTTCTACATGAACCTTTTCCGTTTCTCTGACGTCTTCTTTTTACAACACTGCGTCCGGTCGCTTCGTATAGCAATATATTTTGCTTATTAAAGTCTCCAAGTTCCAAAACATTTCGAAAATACGTTTTCTTTCTGTTACATTTAAATTTTTCAAGCAGTCTTTTCGGCATTGGCAATCTTCATTTTGAAAAACTTTGGCAGGAATAATTTTTCCCGATTGTGTATTGTATCTTTTCCCTGAATTCCGTTTAATTTTACGAATTTTCTGAATATAAGTACCACTTCTGTATTCTCTGAATCCTTCTTTGAAGGTGCTGTTTGGTAAATTCTCATTCTCAATTACTTCCTCTTCCTCTGTTGAAGAATGAACTTCTAAAATTCTCCTTCTTTTTTTAAATCTGTTGTATGAGTTAATTTCCTCTTCACTTTCAGAATCTTGTTATTTTATCCTTTCGCATGGGTTTAATAATTTCTTTAAATTAAATATTATTTTTTAAATTTCAATCAATATCAAAACGTAATTTAAATTACCGTAAATTACGTGATATAAAATTTTCAAATGTACTAAGTATATTTCAATACCGATTTATTTTTTTGACAGTTCAGCATAAATTATAAATGTCACAAATGCCAACTTGATAAAAGATGAAAATGGACTTAAGCCACTTTCAAAATAAACGGCTCAACTGTGAATTTCTTTTTTTTTAAATAGTCAAATATCAATTAACTCAATTCTCATAGATTGCATTTTAAGAAGCATTCCAAAACATGCAGCTTTTTTCAAAAGTTTGCAAAAGCTCTGATCGCAAACTGATGAATTTCAGACTATATTACTCATTTCACACTTCATTTGTTCTATTGCCCTATAGTAGTTGGTATTAAAATTTCTTACAAATCAGTTTTATGTGCTTTTTTAGGTCAAAAATTTGCAATGTTGGAAATGAAGTCGGCAATTTCCAAGGTCCTAAAGAATTTTGAACTGATTCCAGCTTCCGAAAAACCCAGGTTACTGCCCATCATTACAATAAAATCGTTGAACGGCGTGCAGATTCGCCTTAAGAAACGTTTGTAAATTCACAAAAAATATTGTTATTATTCTGTGTCATTGATAATAAAATTTTGATTACAATTTTTTAAACAGTATTTTACTATTATTATTATTTGTTGCTTATTCTTATAGGTGCAATATTTATTGTTTTCAAAAGGCAGGGGAAATTTTGCAAGTGCTCTTTAGCGATGGCATTTAGCGATAGCAGCAGAAAAAGGCCGACGTTGTTTTCAAAAGGAAGGGAAAATTTTCCAAGTGCTCCTTAGTGATGGCATTTAGCAATAACAGCAATAAAAGGCCGTCGTTAAATACAACATATAAATAAATCAAAAAATTTAAGATAATGATTTTCGTAAGTACTACTTGTAAATAAACAGGTTTATAATAGGTCTAGCCATACGTATATAAATTCATAAACATTGGAGTATATAAATAATCTTTTCATATACTGATAACACAGTTTCATGGTGCATTATATATTTATATCACGATTTATTATAGTTCGAAATGTCGGTTGTGTTGGTTGTGATTGCTGTAATACTTATTTTCCTGTTTGTGAAATGGAAGATATATGTAAATAAATTTGCAAGTTTGCCATCACCTAAAGGTCACCCAATTTTAGGACATTACTACCTTGCCGCTGATAAGGAAAGTATGTGACCAAAGTATTTAGATATTATAATTTTAATTACATTTTAAGGCACTCATTGAGTGTTTCAATTATTTGATGTGTATATATTTAGAATTATTTACTTCCGTATTTAATGTTTATACATCTTTAATTCACTTTAATTGTAATTTCAAATTTTGATATATTACTACCTTGCTGCTGATAAGGAAAGTATGTGACCTAAGTATTTAGAGATTATATTTTTTATTACATTTTACGGCACTCATTGATTGTTTCAATTATTTGATATGTATATATTTAGAATTATTTACTTCCGTATTTAATGTTTATACATCTTTAATTCACTTTAATTGTAATTTCAAATTTTGATATATGTCTAATGTGAAGTTTTATAAAAACTTCAAAAATGTCATTGTTTTTGTTGTTTTACGTGTTAAATAGATTATTAAAAAAATTATGAAGAGGTTTAAATGTATACAGGGTGTAAATACTAAGTTGTAACACCCGAAAGTGGCAGTTAGAACTCATAGAAACAAACAACTTTTCTTAGATAAAATTTTTGAATTGGAGCCCTAGTTAATAGTTATTGGCGTTCTTTTGTTTTTCGAAAAATCGTCATTACTCCCGTATTTTAAGGAATATTTATAAAATACAAAAACGTTCAACATGCGCTTTCGGTTTTCTAAAGCATTTGTATTTACAATTATTTTCTATTTTATTAAATAGCAAAATGGCGACCGATCAAAAATTTCTAAGCAAGATATTTTGAAATCCAATCGATCGATTTTTCAAAATAAAACATTTATAAAATCCTTGAACTATCTTATAACATTTGTCTGTTTTGATAATTATGCATTTTTATACACAAATTATGCAAAATACGCACACAAATGATAAACGTGACAGAAACATTTCAAGATGAAGCAGAAATTTCTGAAGAACAAGAATATAAAGTATTTAAATTTAAAAGTACAAACTAGAAAACATGTGCCTCAACTTGTTTAATGGCCTAACTTAAGGTCAGTCTACTATGTTTTAAATGATTGTTGCAGTTTGTTAAAATTTATCTTGTAATTCAATTTGAATAATAACTTTTTTGGACAGATCGAAAAAAATGTTTCAGACAAATGTTATAATATAGTTTAAGGATTTCATAAATGTTTTATTTTCAAAAATCAATCGAGTGATTTTCAAAATATCTTATTTCGAAATTTTTCTTCGGTCGCCATTTTGTTATTTGATAAAATAGAAAATAATTGTAAATACAAATGTTTTACAGAACCGATAGAACATGCTAAACGTTATCGCATTTTTTAAATATTTCTTAAAATAAGGGAGTAATGACGATTTTTCGAAATACAAAAGAACGCCAATAATTATGAACTTGGGCTCCAATTCAAAAATTTTAACTGAGAGAAGTTGTTGTTTCAATGAGTTTTAACTGCCATTTTCGGGTGTTACAACTTAGTATTAACACCCTGTATATTTAGAATTATTTACTTACGTATTTAATGTTTATACATCTTTAATTCACTTTAATTGTAATTTCAAATTTTGATATATGTCTAATTTGAAGTTTTATAAAAACTTCAAAAATTTCATTGTTTTTTTTTTGTTTTACGTGTTAAATAGATTATTTAAAAATTTCTAAAGAGGTTTAAATGTTTATATAAACATTGATGTTTCGTGGATTTCTTAGAATATTGGAATTAAGGGTTTCGTAAGAGATTTTTTTTATCAAATTCGCATTATTAAAATGCTCATTATTTATTTTGAATCTCATCATTGAAACAACACTTTAAACGAATGGGTGAATAAGATGTTTATATTTTTACTTTATTCACTATAACCATTGACAACCTGAATAAAGTAAAAAAATACGTTACTTCATACTATGCTCGAAATTTTCGTTGCCACCTGACAATGTGACACTTCGCGTAAATTCTTCAAGTCTAATAACGAATTGGAAAAAATCTTGTAAGATACACGTGAATAAATCAATTTTATCCACTCGAAAACATTATCGCACTCGACTTCGTCTCTTGCGCTAAACTGTTTTTTTCGTAGATAAAATTCGACTTTATTCAGTTATATCATAAGTAGCTATTATTACTTAACAAACTATTATCATTAACTTCCATCATTTTTTTGTAAAAAGTTGTTCCCTATTTTATTTTCTACAATACTCTCACAAGCTCCACCTCATCGTTAACTTCTATCATATGTTGCAAGTACGATAGTTCGTTTAGAAAGTTTTTTTGGAATTCTTTACATTTAGTGAAGTTACGTTAGTTTACGTTTAGTAAATTAAAAAATTATTATTAAAATTTAAATATTATTCATATCAGTAGTTTGATATAATTATGCTGAAAGCTAAATAAAAAATAGGTTATTTTAATACTGTTCATACGATATTAGTAACCTATATATTGTATCTATTTTCAGGACATTTGGAGCGAGCTTTGAAGTTTCTAAAAGAACATGGCAAAACATACAAAGTATTCCTCGGACCAATGCCCATAATCGTCACGTCTGATCCTAATCTTATCAAAATAGTTTTAACTGATAACACAACTACCAGAAAAAGTGATGATTATCGATTTTTCAACAGGTGGTGGGGTGATGGACTATTGGTCAGCTCAGGTAATTGATTTAGACAGTTTAGACAGTCATTTTAGTAATTGTGTTTAGTTAAGAAAGTAACAATTTTTGCATAAAATATGCCTAAAATTATCGCCTTTTTAATAGTTTTCTAATAGTCTTAAGTTTTCATATGTAAAATAAGTATCCCTTATATCGCTTAGCTCAGTGAATCTTAAGATGTATGCAGATGCAATGCGATTTTTTATGAAAATCAAATGATGGGTTCCCAAAGTCACAACTCTCAAGATTTGCTATTTGTCTTTGGACAAAAAATTAATTAGTAAGAAGTCGGAATCTTAGAAGTCATTTGCTATATTTGCTTTACATTGCTATACTTTACTATACTATACATTGACTTGTCATATCCAACTATAGGCCTTGCGTGACTAATAAATTATGTTTATGTTTATGTTCATTGCTTCTGCCTTAATCAATTCTACGATATAACTTATGTAATTTTGCCAGCAACATCTTTATAACTGTGTTTTCAAGTCATGAGACTTACATTAAATTATTTGTAGGATATAAATGGAAGAGCCATCGAAAGATATTAACTCCTGCCTTCCACAATGACATCTTAGAAGACTTTGTTGAGGTGTTTGAAAATAATGGAAAACGCTTGATTCAGAATATGGCCGAGCTCGTGGATAAAGAATCTACGGACATCGTGAAAATATTCAGCTTATACACATTGGACGTTATTTGTGGTAAGTGTGCAGATTGAAATTTGAAGACTAAACTCGATGCAACATACTAATCACCGCATTGATCTTACTCAGATTGCTATCTGACGAAGTTAAAATATTTACTTCGGAAATAATTACCCTTAAATAAACAATAATTTCATTATGCCTTAAGATAACGATTATTATAAAATTTTATAGAAATATTTCCTTTAATTATTTCCAGAAACTGCGATGGGAACTACTGTTGATGCACAAACAAATCCCACCAACAAATACTTATCTTCTGCAGTAGAACTTTGTGCAATTATAATGTTGCGTGCAGTAACTGTCAACAGGATTGGATTATACTACCAATTCACTAAAATGTACAGGCGGGAAGTTGAATTGGCTGATTACGTTAAAAAATTCAGCTTAAGCATAATTAATCGCAGACGTAAAGTATTAGAAAAGAACAATTTTGAAGATGTTGGAGTAGACGAGTTTGGAAAAAGGCGCAAAGCCACGTTTATGGATATACTGCTGATGGGCCAGAATAATGGAGTGCGATTGAGCGATGAGGAAGTCAGAGAGGAAGTAGATACTTTTCTATTTGCAGGACACGATACTACAGCAATAGCATTGGGCCTAATTGCGTATAACCTCGCTATAAATCCAGAAATTCAAGCAAAAGCTTACGACGAAATTACTACTATATTTGATGATGACATAAATCGTACTGCTACAATTAATGATCTTAATAATATGAGGTACATTGAGAACGTAATCAAAGAATCGCTGAGGTTGTACCCATCAGTTCCTATATTAGCAAGACAGGTCATTGAAGACATTAAATATGGTTTGTTGATATGATTACGCAGATATAATATTCAAGATTTATCATAACTATATGCAATTGTTTTTAGGCCAATACTTGCCAAATCGCTGATCTGACTCTTTATACGAATTCAGAATTCATTGTTTACTGTAACCTCCAAATCTTAAATCAAAGTTTTCTTGGAAGCAACTGGCTGAAGATATTAAATGTATTGGAAGGTCAATCATTCCCACTACATATTAAATTTCGTTTTAGATGGGGTGGTCATCCCTAAAGGAATTACTTTAGCCATGTCTCCGTATTCTTTACACCACGATGAAGATTTTTATCCAGATCCGGAAAAATTCGATCCAGACAGATTTAATTTAGAGAATCAGCTGGGACGTGATTCCTCCACGTATATACCATTCAGTTCAGGATTCAGGAACTGTATAGGTAAAAACTCAATGTTGTACAAGTTTGCCCTGCCAAAAATAATTAATTTTACTAAGTCTTCTGACTACATTTAAATACAATATACAGTCTAATGCAAACAAAGTAGATAAAAGTGGTTTCCTGCAGTTGTTTATCCACGAAATGTTATTGTATAAATGCGGATTTTATTTAATAAAATAATATCATATCAATTTACTCAACTCTTGTAGATTGCATTTCAAGAAGCAGATCAAAAGATGCATCTTACTTCTGAATCAATGTGATGCTAGAATTTTGCTCAACTCTTGTAGACTGCAAAATTTACTTGCCAAAATTTGGTAGAAATTCACTCTTCATCTACTCTTCATAATGTGATATTTTTAGTCGGATTAAAAAAAAGTAGATAAAAGTAGTTTGGTACATTTGTTTTTCTACAATATGTTATTGTATAAATATGGATTTCATTTAAAAAAATAAAAATTACACATCAATTAACTCAACTCTTGTAGATTGGATTTCAAGAAGCATACCAAAACATGCATTTTATTTCTGAATCAATGTGATGCTAGAATTTTGTCGAATTGGTTCATCATATACAAAAAATGTCACCGTTGTTTTAATTGTATTTAATGTTACTGACCCTTTAGTGACATTTGTATATGTTGTTCGTTCAATCAGCAGACGGTTTTTTTTTGCATTTAACTATATATGCCAAAATTTACTTGCCAAAATTTGGTACAAATTTACTCTTCATCTACTCTTTATGATGCGATGTTTTTATTTTTAACGAGATCAATTTTGATGTCATAATTATGTCCTATCTACGTTTTTAGCATTCAACTGTACATGCCAAAATTTACTTGCCAAAATTTGGTAGAAATGTACTCTTCATCTACTCTTCATAATGTGATATTTTTAGTCGGATTTAAAAAAAAGTAGATAAAAGTAGTTTCCTACATTTGTTTTTCTTCAAAATGTTTTTGTATAAATGTGTATTTCATAAAAAAAAATCGCACATCAATTAACTAAACTCTTGTATATTGGATTTCAAGAAGCAGACCAAAACATGCATTTAATCTCTGAATCAATGTGATGCAAGAATTTTGCCTAATTGGTTCACCATATACAAAAAAGTCACCGGTTTTTTAATTCTATTTAATGTCATTGACCCTTTCGTGACATTTGTATATGTTGTTCGTTCAATCAACACACGGTTTTTTGCATTTAACTATACATACCAAAATTTACTTGCCAAAATTTGGTAGAAATTTACTCTTCATCTACTCTTCATGATGTGATATTTTTATTTTTAACGAGTTCAATTTTGATGTCATAATTAAGGCCTGTCTGCGTTTTTTGCATTCAACTGTACATGCCAAAATTTGGTAGCAATTTACTCTTCATCTACTCTTCATGATGTTATATTTTTATTTTTAACGAGATCAATTTTGATGTCATAATTATGTTCAGTCTACGGTTTTTTGCATTTAACTGAACATGCCAAAATTTACTTGCCAAAATTTGGTAGAAATTTTCTCTTCATCTACTCTTCATGATGTGATATTTTTATATTTAACAGTCGGATTTAAAAAAAAATAGATAAAAGTAGTTTCCTACATTTGCTTTTCTTCAAAATGTTATTGTATAATAATAATCACACATCAATTAACTCAATTCTTATAGATTGGATTTCAAGAAGCAGACCAAAACATGCATTTTATTTCTGAACAAATGTGATGCTAGAATTTTGCCGAATTGGTTCACCATATACAAAAAAATGTCACTGTTTTTTTAATTGTATTTAATGTCACTGACCCTTTTGTGACATTTGTATATGTTGTTCGTCCAATCAGCAGACGGTTTTTTGCATTTAACTATACATGCCAAAATTTACTTTACAAAATTTGTTAGAAATTTACTCTTCATCTACTCTTCATGATGTGACATTTTTATATTTCGCGAGATCAATTTTTATGTCATAACTATGGCCTGTCTGCGTTTTTGCATTCAACTGTACATGCCAAAATTTTATAGAAATTTACTCTTCATCTACTCTTCATGATGTTATATTTTTATTTTTAACGAGATCAATTTTGATGTCATAATTATGTCCTGTCACGGTTTTTTGCATTTAACTATACATGCCAAAATTTACTTTCCAAAATTTGGTAGAAATTTACTCTTCATCTACTTTTCATGATGTGATATTTTTATATTTAACAGTCGCATTCAAACAAAGTAGATAAAAGTAGTTTCCTACATTTATTTTTCTTCAAAATGTTATAGTGTACATATGGATTTCATTAAAAAAAATAATAATCACACATCAATTAACTCAATTCTTGTAGATTGGATTTCAAGAAGCAGACCAAAACATGCATTTTTTTTCTGAATCAATGTGATGCTAGTATTTTGCCGAATTGGTTCACGATATACAAAAAGTGTCACTGTATTTTTAATTGTATTTTATGTCACTGACCCTTTCGTGACATTTGTATATGTTGTTCGTTCAATCAGCAAACGGTTTTTTTGCATTTAACTACACATGCCAAAATTTTCTTTCAAAAATTTGGTACAAATTTATTTTTCATCTACTCTTCATGATGTAATATTTTTATTTTTAAAGAGATTAATTTTGATGTCATAATTATGTCCTGTCTTCGTTGTTTGCATTCAACTGTACAAGCCAAAATTTACTTGCCAAAATTTGGTAGAAATTTACTCTTCATCTACTCTTCGTAATGTGATATTTTTAGTCGGATTAAAAAAAAGTAGATAAAAGTAGTTTCCTACATTTGTTTTTCTTCAAAATGTTATTGTATAAATGTGGATTTCATTCTAAAAAAAAAATAATCACACATAAATTAACTCAACTCTTGTAGATTGGATTTCAAGAAGCAGACTAAAACATGCATTTTATTTCTGAATCAATGTGATGCTAGAATTTTGCCGAATTGGTTCACCATATACAAAAAATGTCACATTTACTTGCCAAAATTTGGTAGAAATTTACTCTTCATCTACTCTTCATGATGTGATATTTTTATTTTCAACAAGATCAATTTTGATGTCATAATTATGGTCTCTCTACGGTTTTTTGCATTTAACTGTACATGCCAAAATTTACTTTCCAAAATTTGGTAGAAATTTACTTTTCATCTACTCTTCATGATGTGATATTTTTATTTTTAATTAGATCAATTTTGATGTCATTATTATGTCCTGTCTACGGTTTTTTTGCATTTAACTATACATGCCAAAATTTACTTGCCAAAATTTGGTAGAAATTTAGTCTTCATCTACTTTATGATGTGATATTTTTATATTCAACAGTCGGATTCAACAAAAGTTGATACAAGTCGTTTCCTACATTTGTTTTTCTTAAAATGTTACTGCATAAATGTGGATTTCATTAAAAAATAAAAAATAATCACACATCAATTAACTCAACTCTTGTAGATTGGATTTCAAGAAGCAGACCAAAACATGCATTTTATTTCTGAATCAATGTGTTGTTAGAATTTTGCCGAATTGATTCAGCATATACAAAAAATGTCTCCGTTTTTTAAATTGTATATAATGTCACTGACCCTTTCATGACGTTTGTATATGTTGTTCGTTCAATCAGCAGACGTTTTTTTGCATTTAACTATACATGCCAAAATTTACTTTCCAAAATTTGGTATAAATTTACTCTTCATCTACTCTTCATGGTGTTATATTTTTATTTTTAACAAGATCAATTTGGACGTCATAATTAAACCCACTAAAAATGTTGTATTACTGAAATATTATTAATCTTCATAGTTAAATATAAAAAAATATTCGGGTGGTAAAACAACTAACTCCAGTTTTGCCACTATACCATTATGACTCATGGAAATGTTTTAAATTTGTCATAAGTTGTATAGACGTAAGACGTAAGACGTAAAATATTAAAATATTATTAATTTTCATAGTAAAATATAAAAAAAAATATTCGGGAGTTAAAACAACTAACTCAAGTTTTGCCACTACGCCATTATGACTCTTGGCAATGTTTTACGTTTGCCTTAAGTAATATAGACGAAAGACGTAAAGTGTAGCCAAAAGTCATCATTAAACACTATAAGTTTTCGCAAATTTCGTATAATTTTATTTAGAGGATTTCGACTATCTGCAAATGACGTATTTTGTTTTAAATGATTTTAGAAATATATTTAATAGGAATTTTAAATTAAATATGTGAAATGAATAATATTGCTCAAAATTTTGCAAAAGCTCTGATCGCAAACAGACGAATGTCAAATTATATTACTCACTTCTCACCTCATTTGTTCTATTGCCCAAAAATAATTTGTATTAAATTGCATGATAAATCCATTATATGTCTATTTTTTAGGTCAAAAATTTGCATGATTGCGAATTTCAATTTATATTACTCATTTCTCACTTCATTTGTTCTATTTCCCAATAATAGTTGGTATTAAATTGCACGACAAGTCATTTATTTGTTTATTTTTTAGGTCAAAAATTTGTATGATTGCAAACTGACGAATTTCAGATTATATTACTTATTATTCACTTCATTTGTTCTATTACCCAAAACTACTTCGTATTAAATTACATGACAAGTATGTCTATTACTTAGGTCAAAAATTTGCATGACTGCGAATTTCAAATTATATTACTCATTTCTCACTTCATTTGTTCTATTGCAGAATAATAGTTGGTAATAAATTGCATGGCAAGTCTGTTATATGTCTATTTTTTACGTCAAAAATGTGTATGATTACAAACTGACAAATTTCAGATTATATTACTCATTTTTTACTTCATTTGTTCTATTACCCAAAACTAGTTCGTATTAAATTGCATGACAAGTCCTTTATATCTTTTTTTTTCAAAAATTTGCATGATGGCGAATTAAAATTTTTTTACTCATTTCTCACTTCATTTGTTATATTGCCAAACAGTAGTTGGTTTTAAATTGCAAGACAAGTTCGTTATTTGTGTATTTTTTAGGTCAAAAATTTGCAATGTTGGAAATGAAGTCGGCAATTTCCAAGGTTCTGAAGAATTTTGTACTGATACCAGGTGCTGAAAAACCAAGGTTAATCCCAGTTATTACCCTAAAATCGATAAATGGCGTGCAGATTCGTGTTAAGAAACGTTTGTAAATTCACAGATAAGATTACTGTAATTTTGTAGCATTGATAATAAATTTTCGATTAAATGATTTGAAACTATATTTTATTATTGTATAAAGTCCACATTAAAAAACTAAGTTTTTAAAAACAAATCTTAGTTTGTTATTTGTTTCATTAATTATTTCTGAACTAGTTATATGTGACTTGGGTTGTTTCTATAATTAGTGATTCAAATACTATCGAATTGTATAAAAAATAAGTATTGCACCTATAAGAAAAAACAAAATAAGAACAAAAAACAGAGGAACAACTTACTATGTTTTTACCACAAAATATTTATTGATATATACATATTTACCACAAAATATGTATTGATATATCGACATAAACAATAAAATTACGACTGAAGTTTCAACTTCTTACGGTTATTTTCAAGTGAAAATTCCATATAGATAGATATAGATTGAAAATGACCGTAAGAAGTAGGAACTCGAGTCGTTACTTTTTTGTATATGTTGATATAGCAATAAACATTTTGTGGTAAAAACATGTCAAGATCTTCTGTTTTTTGTTCTTATTTTGTTGATTCTTATAGGTGCAATATTTATTTTTTATACTATTCGATAGCATTTGAATCACTGATTTCAGAAACAAACCAAGTCACATATAACTAGTTCAGAAATAATTAATGAAACATATCACGAACTAAGATTGTTTCTGCCTTCATTCAATATTTTCCTGTTTACGATTTCAGAAACAACCCAAGTCACATATAACTAGTTCAGAAATAATTATTAGAAGAAATCACGAACTAAGATTGTTTCTGCCTTCATTCAATATTTTCAGAGCTCTGAAAATTTGCCGCTTCTAGTATATTTCGTTTGAAAGTTTCCCATTTTCCTTCTATGTTTAGCTGCATTTCGCTCTCTCTGAATATATTTTGTAGTATCTCTATGTATTTCCTTTGTGTTTGTGTTTCTCCTAATCTGTAGTCTTTTATCTTTTCTGAAACTCTTATCCTCCTCTTGTCTGTTTTTTGTATTTTCTTTGAGATCATGTTGGAAACCTGTTTAATGAAGAAATAAGGGATGAATTATTACAGATAAAATTATATGGGTGTCCAGGAATTTCCAATTTTATTTCCAATTTTTTTAAAACTGCGTTTAGAAAAATCGTACTAGAGCAAACTTCAAAGCCGAAACTCAATATTCCATGAAGTCTTCTTATCTTTTAGTGTGTATTTACAAAATTTGGAAATTTGTTCAACAATTTAGTTGTCATGGTTCATTGCCATCGCCAGTTCCTTGTTGTAGTTATTTCAGTTGTTGGAGATGCAAATGTTATTGTAGAACTTGTTATTGTTGCTGTTGTAATTGTTTTGACTATCCGCAAAAATTCTAAACAATGTGTAACAACAAATATACTTTCACATTGTTGCGCAGTTCATTTACCATAATATCTTAATCCGCATAATGTACTAATAAAAGCACTAATCAAATTTTAACAACAATTTAACAACAGACCTATTCAACATCCTTGCTCTCTTTATGACCATTCACGATTAGATAATTGAACTAATCGCTCGAGCTCGAGCAACAGAATGCATCATACCAGTCTCGCATACTAGAGATCAAGTGCAAGGTTCGTTCCTCATTATTCATTATCAGTTTTCTCATTCGCATCAGGATGTTCTCAGTGCTATTGTGTATACTTATAGCAATTATTGTGCTGTGTGTAAAATGGAAACGGTATGTGAATAAATTTGAAAAGGTGCCAGCGCCAAAAGGGCACCCGATTTTTGGACATTATTTTCAAGCACAGGATCGTGAAAGTGAGTAAGATTTACGAGTAATTTAACATATACTAGACAGCCATTGTCATTTTATTATCGTATGCACACAAAAGATCTTTATTGCAGTAGTAGTAGATATAAATCACTGGTTAAGGGTATCGACCTCTTCATATTTCCGCTTAATTTGAATTTTCTTGTATAATTATTATATTATTATTATTTTAACAGTAATATCTAATTGTAATATATTTAGTTAAAATGGTAACAATGATGTTGTAATGATTTCAGAAAGTTTTCATTATGCCGTGGAACATGTGAAAGAATGTGGGAAAACGTATAAAGTATTCCTTGGTCCTATACCACTTATAATAACGACAGATAGCAAACTTCTAGAAATAATTTTGACGTCAAACACATTGACGCAGAAAAGCGAAGAGTATCGGTTTTTCAAGAGATGGTGGGGAGATGGTTTGTTGACCAGTTCAGGTAAATATTCATTTTTACAGTAGATATTCAATATGACTCTAATACGTTTACAAAAATCTGTTTTTATTGGTGAAAATAGAGTTTGTTTAAATGAAACTATTTATAATCGTAACTATAGGTCAAATCTTGATTATATTTCTAATTCTCTGAAAACGAATTCAATTTTTTCAGATAGATGTACAAAACTCAATAGAACTCATTAAACCCAATATTGCAGTATCGTTTAACATTAATCTATGGTTAATTTCATAATCGTAACTATAGATCAAATTTTGATTATATTTCTAATTCTCTGAAAGCGAATTCAAATTCTTTAGATAAATGTACAAAACTCAATAGAACTCATTAGACCTAAAATTGCAGTCTCGTTTAACATTCATTGATGGTTAATTTCATTGACAACATTGTGAACAAATCCTATTATAGAAAATCGTATAGAACATGAGTCCTATGTACAATGGAAACTTACCATCAATCAATTGCTAATTGCTAAATTGCTTTTATACCAGAACAAAGCTAATATCTAATGAATGTTTAATGTTAAATGTCTAAAATACGGAAAAGTTTAATTCTTCTCTATCGCTGATGAGCTGTTTGAATACAAGTTGCCTCATACATATTTAAAAATTGCGAATTCATATTTACAATTTTTCTCTTATGGGAGTTTAGTACTATCGGGTTATTAACAATATCAAAATTTACTTGGAACCGTTTACTTGATGGTGGCAAACTCCCATAAGAGAAACAATTTTCATCAGTACGGATCTTAACACCTACAACAACATATTTAATAGTTTAAGTTATCTTCAAAGAGATTTAAAAGTATTGAAGATTTCCAAAGGCATTTATAATCTTGTAAATGTTTGTTCTTAATTTACATATATAATTGTTATTAACAATATTAAAGTTTACTTGGAACCGTTTACTTGATGGTGCCAAACTCCCATAAGAGAAACAATTTTCATCAGTACGGATCTTAACACCTACAACAACATTTATTTAATAGTTTAAGGTATCTTCAAAGAGATTTAAAAGTATTGTAGATTTACAAAGGCATTTAGATTCTTGTGAATTTTTGTTCTTAATTTACTTATATAATTGTTATTAACAATATCAAAGTATACTTGGAACCGTTTACTTGATGGTGCCAAACTCCCATAAGAGAAACAATTTTCATCAGTACGGATTTCAACACCTACAACAGCATATTTAATAGTTTAAGGTATCTTCAAAGAGATTGAAAAGTATTGAAGATTTACAAAGGCATTTAGAATCTTGTAAATTTTTGTTCTTAATTTACATATAAAATTGCAAATTTTCATATTTCACATAAAAATTTGAATAAATGGAAACTTGTTTCTTGTTTTGATTTTGTTCCGTTTCTGTTTCTACTTCTTTTTCTATTGGTTGCTTCAGTTTTAGTTTTTTTTCGTTTATTTTTTAGTTTCGGTGCCAAACTCCCATAAGAGAAACAATTTTCATCAGTACGGATTTTAACACCTACAACAGCATATTTAATAGTTTAAGGTATCTTCAAAGAGATTGAAAAGTATTGATGATTTACAAAGGCATTTAGAATCTTGTAAATTTTTGTTCTTAATTTACATATAAAATAGCAAATTTTCAAATTTCACATAGAAATTTGAATAAATGGAAACTGGTTTCTTGTTTTGATTTTGTTCCGTTTCTGTTTCTGCTTCTTCTTCTATTGGTTGCTCCAGTTATTGTTTTTTCGTTACTTTTTTAGTTTCGGTGCCAAACTCCCATAAGAGAAACAATTTTCATCAGTACGGATCTTAACACCTACAACAACATATTTAATACTTTTAGGCATCTTCAAAGAGATTAAAAAGTATTGAAGATTTATAAAGGCATTTAGAATCTTGTAAATTTTTGTTCTTAATTTACATAGAAAATTGCAAATTTTCAAATTACACATAAAAATTTGAATAAATGGAAACTTGTTTCTTATTTTGATTTTGTTCCGTTTCTGTTTCTATTTCTTTTTCTATTGGTTGCTTCAGTTATAGTTTGTTTCGTTTATTTTTTAGTTTCGGTGCCAAACTCCCATAAGAGAAACAATTTTCATCAGTACGGATCTTAACACCTACAACAACATATTTAATAGTTTAAGGTATCTTCAAAGAGATTGAAAAGTATTGAAGATTTGCAACATTTAAATTTTTGTTCTTGATTTACATATATTTCTTTTGTTTTTTTGTTGAAATTTTGTATATTATGTAGCCTTTTTTGCTAATAAATATTCTTTATTAGTATTATTATTATAAAATGGCAAATTTTCAAATTTCACATAGAAATTTGAATAAATAGAGACTTGTTTCTTGTTTTGATTTTGTTCCGTTTTTGTTTCTACTTCTTTTTCTATTGGTTGCTTTAGTTTTAGTTTTTTTCGTTTCTTTTTTAGTTTCGGTGCCAAACTCCCATTAGAGAAACAATTTTCATCAATACGGATCTTAACACCTACAACAACATATTTAATAGTTTAAGATATCTTCAAAGAGATTGAAATGTATTGAAGATTTACAAAAGCATTTAGAATCTTGTTAATTTTTGTTCTTCATTTACATATAAAATTGCAAATTTTCAAATTTCACATAGAAATTTGAATAAATGGAAACTTGTTTCTTGTTTTGATTTCGTTCCGTTTTTGTTTCTTCTTTTTTTATTGGTTGCTTCAGTATTAGTTTTAACATCGATTTCAGTTTCTTCTGTTTCTATTTCGCTCTATTTCTCTTCACTCTCTCTTCTCTCTCTCTCTCTCTCTCTCTCTCTCTCTCTCTCTCTCTATCTCCCCCTCTCCCTCACTCCGTCTGTATAGCAATCTCTCACCCTCTCTTCCCTCTCTTTCCCCCTCTCCATCACTCCCTCTGTATATAAATTTCTCACTTTCTCTCTCTCTCTCCCTCTCCCTGACTCCCTCTCTCCCTCTCCCTCTATCCCTTTCTCTGTCACTCTCCCTCACTCTATTTTTGATTATATTTTTGTTTCTATATTTGTAAATGAATTAAATCATGCTTAATCATACTCTTTACAGGATATAAATGGAAGTCTCATAGAAAGATATTAACCCCTGCCTTTCACTACAACATCCTTGAAGATTTCGTTGAAGTGTTTGAAGAGAATGGCAAGAAATTGATAGAAAATCTGAGCCAGCACCTTAATGAAGATTCAGTTAACATAATGTCATTACTGTCTTTATACACATTGGATGTAATATGTGGTAAGCTTTAAACATAAATGTTTTACGATACACATACGCGTATACATACATACATACATACATACCATATATACACTACTCAAAAATATAACGGCATATTCCAAAAAGTACCATTATTTCATTTTTTAAGTGTGATGTAATTCGTGTTTCTAGGTAAAAACAAAAAATAAAATAAATATGCGATAATATCTTTGAGTAGTATACATAAATACACATACGAATAGGTATATTCAAGGTGTTATTGAGAAAACTTTCCAAGCTTAAAATAATCACTTATCGGGTCAGTCTGGATCTATACTAGATTTTATTAAAGTTGTCCTTGAAAAAAATGTTGATTTAGTTCTAACATTGTCCTGCTGACTCTAATAGCAAGCAAGTTTATGTACTCTTGACATGTAAAAGCTAGTTTACATCTATCACTTATCGGGTCACTCTAGATGTAAACTAGCTTTTACATGCCGAGAGTACATAAACTTGCATGCTATTACTGTCAACAAAACAACTTTAGAAAGTTCTAGAACAGTTGTCCTGTTGACAGTAATAGCAAGCTAGTTTACATCTAGATTGACCTAATTGTATACGTTAATATATATCCAGTAGGTATATTCAAGGTATAATTAAGAAAACTTTCCAATCTTAAAATAATCACTTATCGGGTCAGACATCTAGACTAGCTTTTGAATATTAAGAGTACATAAACTTGCTTGCTATTACTATCAACAGGATAACTTTAGAGAGTTCTGAAGTTGTCCTGTTGACAGTATTAGCAAGAAAGTTTATGTACTCTTGACATGTAAAACTTTGACACTTTTACATATCGAGAGTACATAAACTTGCTTGCTATTATTGTTAACAGGGCAACTTTCTAAAGTTTAGTTTCTAAAGTTTTGTGTCTTAAAGTTGTTCTAAAGTATAAAGTGTCAACTAGTTTTTGCATGTTAAGAGTACATAAACTTGCTTGCTATTACTGCCAAGAGGACAATTCTAGAAAGTTCTAAAGTTGTCCAGTTGGCAGTAATAGCAATCAAGTTTATGTACTCTTGACATGTAAAACTTTTACGCTTTTACATGCCAAGAGCACACAAACTTGCTTGCTATTACTGTCAACAGGACAACTTTCTAAAGCTTAGTTTCTAAAGTTTTGTGCCTTAAAGTTGTTCTAAAGTTTAAAGTGTAAACTAGTTTTTGTATGTTAAGAGTACATAAACTTGCTTGCTATGACTGTCAACAGGACAACTCCAGAAAGTCATCCAGTTGACAGTAATAGCAAGCAAGTTTATGTACTCTTGACATGTAAAACTTTTACACTTTTACATGTCAAGAGTTCATAAACTTGCTTGCTATTACTGTCATTAGCACAACTTTCAAAAGTTTAGTTTCTAAAGTTTTGTGTCTTAAAGTTGTTCTAAAGTTTAAAGTGTAAACTAGTTTTTGCATGTTGAGAGTACATAAACTTGCTTGCTATTACTATCAACAGGACAATTCTAGAAAGTTCTAAAGTTCTCCAGTTGACAGTAATAGCAAGCATGTTTATGTACCTTTGACATGTAAAACTTTTACACTTGTACATGTCAAGAGTACATAAACTTGCTTGCTATTACTATCAACTCGACAACTTTAGAAAGTTCTAATATCTTTTATACCAGTTTTGTCGTTTTAGAATCTTTAGAAGTTTCAATTTACTTGCTGTGGATTTTTTTTCCAATATTTATTTACTTATTTCTCAAATTTTCTGATATTTTAATAGTCCTTTTAGAATTTCTGGGCTATTACTGGAACTTTCTAGACCTTTTTTGTGGTGTTTTATTAGAAGGTTTAATATATTACTAGAATGTTCTAATATTTGAGTTGTCACATTGAATTTTTAAGTACAATTGTAAAATACATACAATACATGTACAACACATTGCAATTTTATAGAGGTTGTTTAAATTTCAGTGAATTTCCAGGGATTTTTATAATCCTTGTTGTTTTATGATACCAATTTTCTTTTTCGGATTTTCTGAAGTGTTGCTTCACTTTTTATAGATTTTTGATCCTATTTTTATTCATTTCTGAAATTTTCTAATATTTTAATTGTTTTTTCGGATATTTTTTAATACTGCACCTTTTTGGAACTTTTTTTGTAGAGTTTTATTAGAATCATTAATATAATACGAGAATTTTCTAATATTTGAGTGTCTTATCGAATATTTAAGTGGAGACATTGCAATTTTATACATTTTGTGTACATTTCAAAGAACGTCTAGAGAAAGTTCTAAAGTTGTCCTGTTGACCTGTTAAGAAAGCAGTAAAAGCAAGCAAGTTTATGTCCTCTTGACATGTAAAAGTGAAAGTTCTAAAGTTGTCCTGTTGACAGTAATGCAAGCAAGTTTATGTACTCTTGACATGTAAAAGCGGGTCAGTCTAGATTTAAACTATCTTTTACATGTCAAGACTACATAAACTTGCTATTACTGTTAACTTTAGAAAGTTCTAAAGTTATGATATCTTGACATGTAAATGCTAGTTTACACCTAGACTATGCCGATAAGTGATTCTTTACAGGCCTGGTGCCTTGTTATACATTAATTTGATCCTGTTACATTCATAAAATTTAGTTGTCATTAAAATTTTAACATTTTATATTTCGAAAACCATTGAGTATTGGACCTGGGTTTGTTAGAACTTTCTAAAGTTTTTCTGTTGACAGTAATAGCAAGCAAGCTTATGCACTCTTGACATGTAAAAGTTAGTTAACATCTATACTGACCCAATAAGTGATTCTTTACAGGCCTGGTGCCTGTAAAGGGTTACCATGACGGCTTTACCGCACAACTTTTCTTTTACAGTAATTTGATTCTGTTAGATTAATCAAAATTAGAAGATGTCATTAGAATTAAAAATATATATATATAGAAAACCATTGAGTATTGCACCTGGGTTTATTAGAACTATTTAAAGTTTTCCTGTTGACAGTAATAGCAAGCATGTTTATGTAGTCTTGACATGTAAAAGCTGGTTTACATCTAGACTGATCCGATAAGTGATTCTTTACAGGCCTGATGCCTGTAAAGGGTTGCCAGGCCTGTAAAGGGGATTCTGTTAGATTCATCAAAATTAGAAGGTAATTTGAAAATTTTATATTTTGAAAACCATTGCGTATTGGAGCTGAGTTTAATAGAATTAGTTTCTTATTTTGATCTCTACTATCATCTGTCAAAGGATTTTTTTTTTATATAAACACCTATTTCAAATATAAATTTAAATTTAAAATCACCTGTTATTAAAAATAATCGGTTGGAGTTTGGGAAATATTAAAACTTAAAGAAAAATAACAAATTATCCTTTTTCACAACGACTTTTATTTCTCTAAATGTAAATTTGTACTGTTTCCAGGACAAATTCATCAAAATCTTCAGAAGACATTTGTACTGCTTCCAGTACAAATGTCTACTGAAGATGACAACGTAGTGGTTGGAATGTACATTTAGAGAAATAAATGTCGTTGTGAAAAAGGAGAATTTGTTATTTTTCTTTAAATCACCTGTTATTGATAACTAATGTACGTGTGCTTAAGAAACTTCAATGGGAACAAGTGTTAATGCTCAGACGAACCCCAATAACAAGTACTTCAGAGCCGTCAAGGAACTATGTGAGATTGGAGTGAAGAGATCGAGGGCAATATTTCAGAGGTTTGACTTTTTTTATCAATACAGCAGCATGTATAAAAGGGAATTGGAATTGGTGACGTATGTAAAGGAATTAAGTACACGAATGATAAGAAACAGAAGGGAAGATTTAGAAAAAGTTGAGTTTCAAGAAAGCAGCGTTGATGAATTTGGAAAGAGGCGGAAGACTACGTTTATGGATATCCTGCTTATGAGCAAAATCGATGACAGGAGGCTCAATGATGAGGAAGTTAGAGAAGAAGTTGATACTTTTCTATTCGAGGTAATATATTATTGATTTTGATTAATAATTCAGCCGTTCAAAACCAGAGTTTCATATTTAGTTTATACTTTTTTTAAATATTTCATATTTTTTACATTTTTTTTAAATCAGATATGTTCAGAAATTTACAAGGGACAAAACATCTTTGACATTTCTGGATTTATCGGAATTAAACAAAAATTGAAGTCCAATTTTTTTCATTTCCATTCAGATAAATTTAGAAATGTAAAAGAGATTTTGTCCCTTGTAAATTTCTGAACTTATTTGATTTAAAAAAATATGAACTTACATCACTCTGGACCGTATCTATAATCCGTACTTGAGCTTGAGTACTAGTCAAGTCGTATATTTGGTTGCGTTTGGTCCAAACACGTTTATAGAAAATACGCAACCAAATATACGACTTGAGTTGAACTTAAGCTTAAGTACGGACTATAGATACGGGCCTCTGGTTTTCAACGGCTTAATAATTCCCTAAGTTGCAACTAACATTCCCTAAATGATTGGAAGCACTTCAATAAAGTTGTAATTTTGGATTTGTGGAAAAAATGCGAAAACAGGTCAATTAGTATTTGTTAAAATAAAATTTGTATTGTTACCTGCTTCTTTGTCCAATTGACCTTGAAGTAGGTAGCTGTGAATTTTGGTTTTTAATAGGCAACCTGTAATTTTCTTATTTTTTTTTTCTAATAATAAGTCATAATTCTCTAATCAAATCTGCAAATATGTTAATTCCAGGTTTGAAAAATATCAAAAACAGTCAGAAACACATTGTTTGGAAATCGAATTACAATACAAATGTACAATTATTTAAATTTTACAAAAATAGACTTGTTTTAGTCAGTGTTCTGTCAGTAGTACTTATGTTAGTTAAAATTTTCCTTTAACTTCTTTGCAATATCGCAAATGATTAGACATCTTGCTCTGGACATTTGGTGTCTTTCCAATAATTGAAAATTTTATATTACTTTTTGTTTCTCTCTAGGACCATGTTTTTTTTACACTACGTTTTGTAGTTTTGCAGCAGTACACCACATCAAGGGGTTGGCTTTTTTTTTTCAAAAAACTTTTAAGATTGTGGAAGTAATTTAAAGATATTGTACCTATACTTTGGGTAATAAAATTGAATACTTTTCGATTTTAATTGTTTCATTTGAGGACCATGTAAGATGTCTTAAAATGCATAAGAAGAATATTTTCATCATATTTTCATACAAAGTAATACAAATTTTCATTTTGTAGTTTTTTGTCTGCAGTAGCACCTTACATCATTTTCACTTTGTTTCTTTTGAAGACATGTAAAATGTCTTAAAATGTATAAGAATTATATTTTTATCACTGCATCATTACAAATGAAAAAAATCATAAATTTCAGAGAGTCCTGAGACATTCCATAAAAATGTACCTTGACAAATTATACACAATGACTACAAAAATATACCGGTTCAAAATTATTATTTTTTAGGGCCATGACACAACAGCAGTGGCACTAAGTTTCATTGCATATAATCTTGCCTTGAATCCAGAAGTGCAGAATAAAGCTTATGAAGAAATTTCTTCAATTTTTGAAGATGATGAGAATCGTCCTACTTCAATAGAAGATCTCCAGGCTATGAAGTACATGGACAAGATAATTAAAGAATCATTGAGGCTTTACCCTTCAGTACCTGCTCATGCAAGACTGGTACTTGAGGATATCAATTATGGTAAATGAACTATTTGACTATGGGACCCAAATACTACAAAAATGCAATTTTTCTTGGACTATGCTTTAGAAAAGACATAACATTATTAACTGATTGTAGAAATTACGCTTTAACACAATATACGTTTATTTTAAATGCAACTAATACATCTATTGTGAGATATAAAAAAAATCTATGTCTGCTATAATATTCACAGTTTTATTCTTTAATTCGGGTTCATAAAATATGTGATATTTGAATCTTGAACTTGAACTTTTCAGTTCATTTTTTAAATAAGTAAAATACCATTAAGTGTTTTGCATTATAAAAAAAATTAAAAATATTTTTTTTAAATGCCGTACTGTTATGTTTTCTACGACAGTGGGTAAACTGAGTTTTTACTCACTGTTCACAGTGCGTAAAGTTATACCTTGTAACACAAGTGCGTAAAAAATCACCTGTGCGTAAAAACATCAACTGTGGGTAAAATAAGTTTTACACACAAGTCATTCACTCACCGATTAAAAGAAAATATAGTATTTTGCATCAAATTTGAGCTGCTTCTCATAATAGTTATAGTAGAAGAAACTTTGTATGATACATTTTTGTAAAGTAGTGCTTTACGAACTTGTATCGTAAATAGCTATTTTAACGCAATTATAAAGTTGTTTGTACATATCAATACTAATGCACATATCAATCAGTCTCCAGAACACTGTAAAACTTTTGTTTCCGGTCAAAAAAACTATAATAGACTATATGATTTCGTTAACCGCATTTAACGTTACCAATTCAAATTTTCATGAGTAGGAAAGTCCGATCGTTTTGGCAATTTCTACGAACAACAAGTATGTAAAGTAATGTTCGTTTTCCCTAGTAAGAAAGTTCGATCGTTTTGGCAATTCCTACGAGTGGAAAAAAGTTGCTTCACTCTCGAGTTTCATAGATTTTTTTTCTACATCCGAATACATTTCTACATTTAAATAAATTCCATAAAACCTTTTATATATATTTTTTTGTAATAGTAATATTAACAGTACAATTATAAGCAATATTAATTTGAAATGAAGAAGATATTCCAATTGATATTAGATTGGAACATCTTCTTCATTTTAAATTAATATTGCTCATAATTGTACTGCTACTATTACTATTACAAAAGAAAAATAATAAAAGGTTTTATCGAATTTATTAAAATCTAGGAGATAGACAAAAATTGTATGAAACTCGAGAGTAAAGCAACTTTTTTCAACTCGTTGGAATTGTCAAAATGATCGAACTTTATTACTAGAGAAAGTGAACATTACTTTACACACTTGTTGCATAAACAACTATTAATTGATAATGAACAAGAACGATATAAGGTTAACAAATAAATATGGAAAATTCTGATTAAATTTCGTTCGTTTTCTCATTAAAGCTTTATTAATATTACATATATCCTACGTTTAATTCATTAAATAATATAAATAATAGAAGTAATAAATAATTGTAAAATGTATAAAATTGTGAAACATAATAGTTAATAGGTTAGGTTAGGTTACTTTAGGTTAGGTTAGGTTAGGTTAGGTTTTGGTTTATGTTTTGGTTAATTGATGTGGGTGTTATTTGTTGAAAATTCAAAATCAAATTGTATAAACTTATATGAAAAATTTGAAAGTGCTTTTCTTTAGTTCATACATCATAATTAAAGTGAAGAAGATTAAAACTAATAAACCTTAAAGAAAACACCAATTCAAAAATCTATATAGACGATTTAATAAATGTAGGCATATTTTTGTTTTTCATTTATTTTAATTTAAATTATGCTGTCAGTTCTTTTTCAGTGAATATTAAAAAAATATATGTATTATAATTAAAATCATTAAATTTAGCTATTTTGTTATCATTGATAGTCTGTGCACATCATTTTTCCGCAGCCTGTATTTATTACTATTGATTAGCTCAACTGAAAGCGTTGAGCTATCAATAGTAATAAATACAGGCTGCGGAAAAATGATGTGCACAGACTATCAATGATAAAAAAATAGCTAAATTTAATGATTTTAATTATAATACATATATTTTTCAATCAAAAGCTATATGCTATATGCTAAAGCTAATGCTATATTGGGAGTGGTTTCAACTACAGCACTAGTCTTGAAAATAAAAGCGAAATTTAGTTTTTCTTTCAGATTTGTTTTTCCTGCTGAACTAACAAATAAAATTGATTGATTATCTAATATTGCAAATGTTCTTACTTTCTGAAAAATATTATAAGTTGGAGTATAAAAATGGTTAAACTATTATAGAATTGTACAATTGTATATTTATATCCATAAACAAGTAACCATTAATCAAAATTGTTTAATTATTTTTTTAATTTTAGATGGATAATAGCTATCTATGGTATAAGTGAATGAAGTCGAATTTTATCCACGAAAAAAACTTTATACACGTGAATCATACAATATTTTCTCCAATTCGTTATCAGAATTGAAGAATTTGCGTGAAGTCTCAAATTGTCAGGTGACAACGAATATTTCAAGGATAGTGCGCATTTACTTATGTCTTTTACTTTATTCACGTTGTCAATGGTTATAGTGAATAAAGTGAAAAGGTAAACATTTTATTCATCCACTCGATTAAGGTGTAGTTTTAACGATGAGATTCAATGTACATAATGATTATTAAATTGCATTATTAAAATGCGAATTGGAAAAAATATTGCATGTTGGAGCATTATAATGGTTAAACTATTATAGAATTATACAACTGTATAGTTATTTCCGTAAACAAGTAACCATTAATCAAAATAGTTTAATCAATTTTTTTAATTTATATGGATAAAATATTGTATGTTGGAGCATAATAATGGTTAAACTATTATAGAATTGTACAATTGTACAGTTATTTCCATAAGCAAGTAACCTTTAATAAAAATAATTTTATCAAAATTTTGATTTGAATTGTATGTTGGAGCATTACAGTTATTTCCATAAGCAAGTAACCATTACTAAAAATTATTTAATCAAAATTATTTTTATTTTAGATTGTATGTTGGAGCATTATAGTGGTTAAACTATTATTTAATTGGACAATTGTACAATTATTTCCATAAACAAGTAACCATTAATCAAAATAGTTTAATCAAAATTTTGATTTTAGATGGATACGTAATCCCGAAAGGAATTACTTTGGTAGTCAGCCAATATGCATTGCATCGGGATGAAGACGTGTTCCCCGATCCTGAGAAGTTTGATCCTGACAGATTCGATTTAGATTCTCAGTTAGGACGTGATCCTTACGCATATATACCGTTTAGTGCAGGATTCAGGAACTGCATAGGTAAGAAAGAAAAGTTTAATTAATTCACAATTCCCTCTATGCTAATTAAGGTAATGATTCCGCTAAACTTTGGGAATTGCTTTATAATGATAAATTGAGAGAAAAAAGTATTAATATTTTTTTTCTAATATGCTTAGTTTCTGAGAAAAATCATGCTTTAATTTGCTGTAGCCCATTTTTCATAATCCTAATTGTGAAGGTACAACAAATAGAAGATTGGAAACTAAACTTTTTATTCTGGGGAAAATAAAAAAAAAAGATACAGGAACACAATTTTACCATAAATAAGTGTATAATAATACATTATACTAATGATTGTGTATCAATACATGAGTATCTGAGAAGATTCATGCTTTAATTTGTTGTAGTCCATTTTTCATGATTTTAATTGCGAAGGTACAAAAAATAGAAGATTGGAAACTAAACTTTTTATTCTCGGGAAAATCAAAAGCAAAGATACAGTAACATAATTTTACCATAAATAAGTGTATAATAATACATTATACTAATGATTGTGTATCAATCTGAGAAAATTCGTGCTTTAATTTGCTGTAGTCCATTTTTCATAATCATAATTACGAAGGCACAACAAATAGAAGATTGGAAACTAAACTTTTTTTCTCGGGAAAATCAAAAGCAAAGATACAGGAACAAAATTTTAAGTACATAATACATAATACATTATAATACTCATTGTGTATCAATACATGAGTGTCTGAGAAAATTCATGCTTGAATTTGCTGTAGTCCATTTTACATAAACTTAATTGCAAAGGTACAACAAATAGAAGATTGGAAACTAAACTTTTTTTTTCGGGAATATCAAAAGCAAAGATACAGGAACAAAATGTTGCCATAAATAGGTGTATGATAATACATAATACTAATGATTCTGTATCAATACATGGGCGTCTGAGAAAATTCATACTTGAATTTGCTGTAGCCCATTTTTTATAATCTTAATTGCGAGGGCACAACAAATAGAAGATTAGAAACTATACTTTTTATTCCAGGGAAAATCAAAAGCAAAGATACAGGAACAAAATTTTACCATAAATAAGTGTATAATAATACATTATACTAATGCTTGTGTATCAATACATGAGTGTCTGAGGAAATTCATGCTTTAATTTGCTCTAGCCCATTTTTTTATAATCTTAATTGCGAAGGCACAACAAATAAAAGATTGGAAGAAGAAGATTTTATTCCAGGGAAAATCAAAAGCAAAGATACTGGAACAAAATTTTACCATAAATAGGTGTATAATAATACATTATACTAATGATTGTATATCAATCTGAGAAAATTCATGCTTTAATTTGCTGTAGTCCATTTTTCATAATCTTAATTGCAAAGGTACAACAAACAGAAGATTGGAAACTAAACTTTTTATTCTCGGGAAAATCAAAAGCAAAGATACAGGAACAAAATTTTAACATAAATAAGAATATAATAATACATTATACTAATGATTGTGTATCAATACATGAGTTTCTGAGAAAATTCCTGCATTAATTTGCTGTAGTCCATTGTTCATAATCTTAATTGCGAATGTACAACAAATAGAAGATTGGAAACTAAACTTTTTATTCTCGGGAAAATCAAAAGCAAAGATACAAGAACAAAATTTTAGGTTTTAATTTTAATTTTAAGATAAATAAGTGTATAATACATTATAATATTGTTTGTGTATCAATGCATGATTATGTATCAATAATAATACATCAAACTAAGAAAAAAATCATACAAGATTATTTTTTTTATCATTACAAATCCACCCCTAAGGTTTGACAGAAGCATTACCCAACACTATTATTACTATTACTACTACTAATAGGAACAAAATTTTACCATAAATAAGTGTATAATAATACATTATACTAATGATTATGTATCAATACATGACTGTCTGAGAAAATTCATGCTTTAATTTGCTGTAGTCCATTTTTCATATTCTTAATTGCGAAGGCACGACAAATAGAAGATGGGAAACTTTACTTTTTATTCTAGGGAAAATCAAAAGCAAAGATACAGGAACAAAATTTTAAGTTTAAATTTTAATTTTAAAATAAATAAGTGTCGAATACATTATAATATTGATTGTGTATCAATAATAATACATCAAACTGAGAAAATATCGTACATGATTATTTTTTCTTTTTATTGTTACAAGCCCACCCCTAAGGTTTGACAGAAGCATTACCCAACACTATTATTACTAATACTATTACTACTACTACTACTACTACTACTACTACTACTACTACTACTACTACTACTACTACTACTACTACTACTACTACTACTACTACTACTACTACTACTACTACTACTACTACTACTACTACTACTACTACTACTACTACTACTACTACTACTACTACTACTACTACTACTACTACTACTACTACTACTACTACTACTACTACTACTACTACTACTACTACTACTACTGTAAATACTACTACTACTACTACTATTAGTATGTACAGGAATTTATGTAAAACTCTCCATTTCTTCTTAGGACAGAAATTTGCCATGCTCGAAATGCTATTAGTATTTATGTAAGAGGAATTTATGTAAAACTCTCGATTTCTTCTTAGGTCAGAAATTTGCCATGCTCGAAATGAAGTCGGCAATATCAAAAATCCTGAGGCAATTTGAACTGGTTCCAGCCAATCCGGAATACATACCAAAACTGATGAGCTCAGTCACGATCGTTTCACTTAATGGAGTACAAGTTGGTCTCAGAAAACGGTTGTAGATTTACGAAGAGTTTTGATGAGATGCGAATTTTGATGAACTGAACCAGAATTTATACCAGTATTCGTACAAGTGTCAGACTTACAACACCTATGCTAAAAAATGTGCAGAATTAATTTATCCTATGTAATATTATAATAAGAATATTAATAATATTTTCTTATTCCCTTTCACAAACGTGTAAGTATCACACTTTTCTTATTCAATGTGTTAACACTGATGTGCCTATTATTATTTTATTTTTTGTAACAATTAGTAAATTACGTTATTTTTTGAAAATTCGTAATAAAATTGTATGAAATAATGTACTTTTGCTTAATACTAATATTTTGCTTAATAATACTGTTTGTGCAATTAGTATTAAGCAATGTAGTATCAGGGTTTACAACTGTCTGTTGTGAAAATAAAACATATATAAAGTACTTTTAAAATTATAAAACCATTGAGAACGTAGCTTCTAACCTCCTTGTGAGTATTAATCCTTCAGATACTTTATCGTCAACATTTTAAATCCTTGCACTTTATTTATTTTTATTACTGCGTTGATAACTCTTTGCTGTTTTGCACAACTACGTCCTATGTAATAAATTTGTATCCACCTATTCATATTTTTACTGCGTTGATCTTCTGTTTTGCATAACTACGTAAAATATAAAAAAAAATGTAATATGTTGTTTGATTTTTGTAATATATTTATATCAAACCACGACGTGAATACTTTTCGCAACTTTTAATAAATTTACTTCCTTCTCCACATCCTGCGTGCTGACCTGAATCGTGTGTGCGTATATCTGCGTGGGCCTCATCAGATTATTCAAATTAAATCTGCCAAGACAGAACTTGTAAGGTTCCAGAAAGGCTTCGCCGCGACGTAATACATATTGATTAACAGCAAAAGTAATTCCCTTCGATGTGCTGTATCCGTGTGAAATTAGATTCCCAATTTTTCATCCCTGCACGGCTCAGTGTAATTGCCTGGATTACCATATTCCATGTCCTTGAGTACGTGCCAGAAGTGCATTTGCAGTCTCAAGGGCTCCTTGATTATTTTCGCTTAACACTTCATACTCCGAGGTTCAGCGATTCGCGTATACGAGATTTAAAATTGATGTGAGAATTGATATCAGTATTTGTAGTACCAAAGTCTGTAGATTATATTGTGCCTTACAAATTTAATGTGTTAAGTATTTTAATCCGTTAAGCTGCTTTGGTTTTCATGATTTCAAGATTCCTAATAAGCGTTAGAGTTTTTATTGTAACTACCCTTAATCCTAACATCGTTTAAATAACTTCTTCTTTATATTATTCCCAGAGCCTTTTCAAATCTACCCCTTTTCAATTCTATACTTTGTTCTCAAAATCTTAATGTCTACATTATATAGACTCATTTTAAGCCCTTTAATGATTGATGGAGTAATGACTTATCGTGTTTTAAAAAATATCTACATACATTTTTTTTTCAAAAATGGAATTCATGGATTTTAGGAACCTAAAAACGGATATTTCGGATAGATGCTAGATAAACGTAGAGATGTAAAAAAGTTGATAATACCCGACAATAAAGACGGATCTAGAAGTAAATTTTGTATTTAACGTGTGTCACTTAAGCATTATTAAATGCATCTCTCAGTTTCTGAATGCTGGATTGCATCTCTCAGTCTCTGGATGCTGGATTTGGCTCGATATTGTAGCCAACTAATGGAAACACAGAGGCTCCACTTTATCCAAACATTCCATTTATATGCGTATTATTCAATATTTACTTTATTTTTTGGTACGCTCTGGCGGATCAATGAGGCCCATTAGTTCCGCAGCGCGACCTGCGGAAGTCGCGCTTTGATTGATAGCGAAACGGCAAAAATAAATATCCCCATGCAAATAAAAGCCACGATAAACTCGGTGATATTCCCGATATATATTCGGGAATGAATTCGGGTCGAAATTAACGAACTGTCAATCAAACGCAAATTAGATCCTTGGCCGGGGCGAAAGGAAACGGATACAGCGGGGAAAAAAATGGCAGGAACGACGATGGAAAAAACTGTTGACTGAAGAAAAAGCAATTAGGGGGCTCTCAGGAGGAGGTCCTGTTTTGGGGGTCGCGAAATATTGAAACGCCATGCGGGGTGCTTCCGGTTGATTTATAGGTATTTATTGTAATCGCATCGGAGGGGAGGTGATAATCAATTTTGCCGCGGGCTTATTTCCCATCATTAGTTTGAATGCAGATTGCAGATACGTCGAATTGCATTCAAGTTGTTATTTATCAACAGGAAATTCATCGAACGTTAATGTATAAATCGTTAATGGTATAAAATACATGATTGATATACAAAATATATATTTGCACCGTATTAATATTATAGTAGTCCGAGGAGACCTGACAATGACTCATGTTTTTTCGAATGAAGAATTGCGTTTTCAATGTTCGTTATCATGCTTAAGGTAAACGTAATAGAGTGAAATAAAATACGAAACGTATGTCGAATTCTTCGATCCATTTCAAGAGAGTGATTGCCATCTTTAGCCTGAGGGACTATTGTATGCAGGTTCAGTTGATCAATCTCCGATTAACTGTAATCACTGGAGATACATTTGTTGTCATAATGGCATTATGAGTTCTTAGTATAGTCAGATATTTTCTTAGATATAGATAAGATATAGAAATAGATAAGATAGATATTTTCTTCAAATGATAAAAAATACTCCACGAAATGTGATCTATGCACAATATTTATTTGTGAAACACACAGCGATAAAGTAGCTGTGATAAAGCCTCTCCAAATGTCATTCGAATCGGTTGTGGCGTTCTCGAAATGGATTTTTTTCGAGAAAGCAAAAACGCGACATCGAAAATTCCGAAATTTAAAACGTCTTTGGGAGGGTTAAATTGTCAAAGGTACTTGAATTTTTGAGTTTTCATCGATTCAGAATTATGAACAGTCTCGGCAGCCTTTCGGGGGGCGGTTTTATGTGCGCCACTCTGTTTTTTTTTTGCAAGCAGTCTAAAAACCATGTTTTGTAGCAAGATTAATATTAATGCTGTACACATTTATTGTTCCGTTGTCAGTAAAGGCTTCGACTAATTAATAGTGGTGGCTCGAATTTACGACTTTACAATATTACAATATTTACAATATTATGAGTATACAGGGTGAGTCAATAGGACGGGCAGGCTCGATTACACCTACACAGTTAATGATATCGAAATTAACCTAAAGCTAAAAGTGAATAGTTAAAAGATAGAAGTTAAAAGTAAAAAGTTCAAAGTTTAAAGTTCAAAGTTTAGAGTATAAAGTTTAATGTTTAAAGTTTAAAGTTTAAAGTTACTTTACTGCAATCTCATTTAAAATGCTATACAGAGCATTTAAAGGGATACGAATGCAATTTTCGGTAATTTTTATTTTTCATTGTTTGCAATATATGTATGTGTATGTACCTACCTAATTAAAGGAATTTGGATTTCGATTAGAAAATATCCTGAAAAATTAGAAGTTAAAAGTAAAAAGTTCAAAGTTCAAAGTTCAGAGTTTAAAGTTTAAAGTTAAAAGTTACTTTACTGCAATCTCATTTAAAATGCTATACAGAGCATTTAAAGAGATACAAATGCAATGTTGTGTATATTTTTATTTTTCTTTATTTGCATTATATGTATAGTTTATGTACTTACCTCATTAAAAGAATTTGGACTTTGAGTAGAAAATATCCTGGAAAATTAGAAGTTAAAAGTAAAAAGTTCAAAGTTCAGAGTTTAAAGTTTAAAGTTTAAATTTAAAAGTTACTTTACAGCAATCTCATTTAAAATGCTATACAGAGCATTTAAAGAGATACAAATGCAATTTTGTGTATATTTTTATTTTTCATTATTTGCAATATACAGGGTGAGTCAATAGGACGGGCAGGCTCGATTACACCTACACCGTTAATGATATCGAAATGAACCAAAATATACTGCAAACTCGAGCCTGCCCGTCCTATTGACTTACCCTGTATATCCTACGAATTCTGTGTTTTTTTGCAACAATTGGATGTCTTCAAAATGTCTCATTATGGAAATAAAAGATTTTGAAGACACAATTGTTGCGAAACAAACACAAAAATCGGAGGAGCCTATGAAGGGCTATTCACTTCATTTATTTCACCCCACCCCTCTTGAATGTCGGGGTTATTCATCCCTTTGAAATTTAGTCTACTATTTTTTTCTAACCATCTCGTTTTGTCTGCTCTTCTAAAGTACCTATACCATGTTATTTTATTCGTCTATGCTAGGGGTTCCTCTACATATTTATTGTTGTCCATTGATTCATTACAATTATTTTCTATTAATCTATGATGAGCTCTCCAAGTTTGCAGTTTGCTCTTGTTCAAGGCAATATTAAAATTGTTTAATTTTCTACCGCATATGATACATTTTATGAAATTGAAATTGTCCTTAGTAAGATGAATGAACTCAACAATCAACGCCTTAAATAATCAAACATATGAATACCTTTTTGTACTTTTTATGTATGTTTTCAATGTGTTAGGTACTCGATTATGTATTCATATGATGTTTTTTTTATGTGCGGGGGCACCTAAAAAATAATGTTATTCGGCCTACGTACATGAAGTCCTCCCGTTGTAAAATATTATCACGTGATTCCCTTTATACAAAACATCAGTCAGGCAAAATACGCACTTTGTAAATATTAAATGGTACAAAAGCAAGATAAATCACACGCGAAATGCGAACGCGGAAATACGAATGGCACGATCCCTCCGACTGGCAAAAAATGCGTGTATTCTTCGTGCGCTCGAATCAGTAATTGGATTTTTATTTTCTGCATTGAGACCATTGAAGGTTGCTTTTTTTGTTTTACATACTAATCGGTGTTTCCAATTACTGAACTGGCACCGGATATTAACGGATAATAACGATTTTTAGGGGCCGGCAGGCACTTTGTTATATTGTTTCAAGCCCATTAATGTGTGTGCTGTTGAATTAGAATATCCATATATTAGCGTTAGGTGTTATTACTGCGATCAGCTATTTATACAATTAATTTAGACGCCTCGTGAAATAAACATTACAATTTGCGCCCCAAAACGCCCTTATTAGAATAACATTAGTTATCAATAGATAAGGCGTGTCATTTGTACGCCAGCGGCATTAATATTTACGTCCATAATGGGGCATCTTATATTCAGAGTACCTACGTGTTTAATTACTTAATAAACTGTGAAATGTAAATGCCGTGGGGTGCACATTCAGGGCGTCGTGGAAGACTGCACGGGGCGCACTATAATTAGAATGTACCGTACGACGTTATAATTCCGTGTAAGTGATATATTTCGTTGGGTCTGTCCCAACGTACAGTACATTGCGTGTACGGCTGCATTAAACAAAAAGGGGAGACAGCGCCGTATTAATGCGCGACGTTTCTGCCGTTACGACCGCAACTTTTCAAATATAAACAAATTAGCATAAGCGATCCGCGGCGGCCGGGGCTTTCCTGAAATATTAATTTCGCTGGGTTCGTAACTTTGCACTCGCAAAAATAATTAGTGGTCTGTGGTACAAATCGCGTGTTTCCCGGTACAAATGTTGGGGGCTCACTGGGCGCACTTCTGCCCATGCTGGTGTAATTATATGGATGCCATGTGTTGCAAAAGTAATGACGCACATTTGTCGGATGTAATTAATTTCCAGCAAGATGGATAAAGCTCAGAGTGATGACACGTAGCCACATTCTTGATATTATGTATAAAACATTTTTACTTTATCATTTCCAACCGACTCACCGACTCATTTGCATCAGGTCACTCCTTTTATTGATTAAGTTGCAAATTATATTAATCGATCATTTGGGTTTATTCGATTTATAAAGGATAAGTCTCTCTAACGAATTGTGCCAAATAATACTTACTCCCAAAATGAAACTTTTGAACAAAATTCTTAAGAATTGTTCATTGGATATTAATTAAATTACACCTATTATATACTAACATATCACTCATTACTGTCAGTAATAAATTGCATGCATATTGATAAGGCAGTTTTTGAGATAATAGTATTAAAATATGAAAGTATTGACACACTATCATAACTGACACAAAATTCTATTTGCCAAGTCGTTTTAATAACGGTATATAATACAATTTTCAGTAATACATAATAATAATAATTTTTTTTTATATACTACTTGAAAATCCTTTTGTACCCCCAGATATCTGCATCACCAACTTCTTATAACATCGTTTATAACTTAAAAAAAACCATCACAGGAAAATTTTGTTGTGGATTTAAAGTCATATCTATTGTATGTGACGTATAATAACCAGATGTAATCGTTTTCAGCTTTAAACTTAACTTTTTATTCATTTTGTGGATACTCTGATGAACTTATAACATCAAATTTAGTTTCGTAATTTTAATTATATTTCTTCCAGTTTTTATTAAATTTTCAAAATTTTCATTAGCTTTTAAAAGCTAAATAGATTTTCGATGGAATTTTCAAGAATATTAATCATTTTTAAAAGCTTTTCATTCACACTAATATTTCTCATTTTTTAAATTAAATTTACATAAATATTTAACAATATATAAGATCGTTGCGAATTTAATAAAAAACATCATTTAAGATATTTTCACCCTGAATTTCATTTCAATATTCAAGGATTTATAAAAAAATTGTGAATCTTATACAAAATTTTAGTGATATACTCAAGAATTTCAATATTATTTAATGATATTTTATTTACAGTAATGTTTCCCGAATTCTTATGCAATTTACAATAAATATTTAAGAAAATATAAGATTGATATAACTTTAATTAAAAATTTCAAAGAGATTTTCAATAACTTCAATCATTTTTAATGATATTCAATGATATTCACACTCAATCTCATGTTTTTTAAACTTATACAGTATTTACCATAAATATTTGAGAATTAAAAGTTGCTGTGACAAATTTCAATGGCCTTTTAAAAAAAATCAATAATTGGTAATGATATTGCACTCACACTCATTTTTCTCAAATTTTATGCAATTAACAATAAATATTTAAGAATTTATAACTCCAAAATGTGAATTTTTGGCAAAATCTAAAAATTATATTCAAGATTTTTAATCATTTTTAGAGATATTACATTCCCATTAATATTTTCAAAACTTTTATGCAATTTGCAATACATATTTAAGAATGTATTTGATTGTTGTGAATTGAAACCAAAATTTCAAAGAGGTCTTCAAGAATTGTAATAATATTTAATGATATTCTATAATCCCTCATGTTTTCTAAATTTTTATGCAATTTACAATAAATATTTAAGAATGTATAAGATTGTTGTGAATTTAAATCAAAATTTTAAAGAGTTTTAAGTATTTCAAATTTGTTTAATGATATAGTTGATATAAGATATTTGAAATAAGAATGATATTTAATGATATAAGATTGATATAAATTTAATCAAAATTTCAAAGAGATTTTCAAAAACTTCAATCATTTTTAATGCTATCCAATGATTTTCATAGTCACTCTCATGTTTTTCAAACTTACACAAAATTTGCAATAATTGTTTAGAAATTTAAAGGTTGTCGTACTTTAACTAAAAATTTGAATCACATAATCAAGAATTTCAAAAATCTTTAATGACATTGCACTCACACCCATTATTTTCAATTTTTTATGCAAATTTCAGTAAATATTTAAGAATGTCTAAGAATGTTATGAATTTCAATGAACATTTCAAACAGATTTTCAAGATTTTCAAGTATTTTTAATGATATTCTAGTCACTCTCATGTTTTTCAAACTTATACAAAATTTACATTAAATATTTAAAAATTTAAAGGTTGTGATCTTAAATAAAAATTTCAATGGCATATTCAAAAATATTAACAATTTTGAATCATATTGCACTCAGACTCAATATTTAAAAATTTGTATTCTATTTTCAATAAATATTTAAAAATTTATAAAAGTGTTATTTAAGAATTTTAATCATTTTTAATGATATTCAATGATATCCATACTCACTGTCATGTTTTTAAACCGTATACAATATTTACAATAAATATGTGATAATTAAAAGTTGCTGTGACAAATTTCAATGGTATATTCACTATTCAGTAGTAATATTTTCCAAATTTTTATACAGTTTACAAAAATAATTTGAGAATGTATAAGATTGTTGTGAATTTATATCAAATTTTTAATTTTAATTTGTGACAACGAGATATATGTGTCAATCAAATCAAAAATTCAGTGGTTCAGTGAATTTCATTCACGCTGATATTTTCCCAATTTTTAAGCAATTTAAAATAAATATTTTAGAATGTCTATGAATATAGTGTAGTTAAATAAAATTCCAAAGAGATTTTCAAGAATTTGAATCATTTTTAATTATATTCTCATGTTTTTCCAACTATTTACTTGGATTAATGGTTATTATTTTTCTGAAACGAATATTCCATCAAAGCCAACTTATTATATAGCGTTGGATCAGAAAAAAAAAAGAAAATATATAACCATATGAAAAAAAAAGTTGACTATCGCTGAAATAAAAGTTTATTTTGCAAAAAAACAAAATTAGAGCACCTTTGTAGAACATGTGGAGCCATTTAATCTTGTTTTTGTTTTTTTTTAAATCGGCCAATAAACAAATTAGTTATGCTCAGAGGCGTTTTTTAGGAGACACCCTGTATAAGAAAATTTATACAAAAACTAAGGCTACACAAAAAAAGCAAACAGCAATACAGGTCTATCTATTTATAATTATTAATGTTTTGTTTTATAGTTAAATGCCATGTGTGTGTTATATTTTCATACGTAGGCTTGTCATTATATACTGAATTTGGTTTGGCTGTGTTTTTCAATTATCTGAGTGTCTCCCAAATTACTGCTGATAGATGTTACTCTTATGTTGTATATTTCTGTGAATAGCATTATTTGCATTTATATTGTTATTATTATTCTGCTGATGCTAATGTCAGGATTGTGCACTTAACTGAAGCAATTTATATTAAATTAATGTGAAAATTGTTTGCTTTAACTATCACGCTATCCCTAGTTATTACAAAAAGGACAATTGAGGTGAAAGCTTGTTGGGGTCAGTCCTTGATAAGGGACGACTGTAATTAATAACCTCCTACGGACGACCAATCACAATGTCAAATAGCAGGATGTGACATGTTCTGGGAGATACAAATTTTAATATGGAATAAATTGCCGGGGTCTAGACTGCCGTGCAGCCGTTTCTGAGGGTTGGGGGGTCGAGCGTGGTGCAAAAACAATACGCTCCGTTGTACACGTACACGCGCTCGTGTACGCCTATGGAACCGTGAAATATTTAAATTAGGGATGTTGTGTACACATCTCGTGATAGTGATAGGAGATTGAATGGTGGCGAGCTCGTGATTTACCACCCTCGAGCTTATTGTTTGCGCTAAACTGTCCGATTTTATATGGCGCTTGTGTTCCATTGATATGACGCAGGCTGCATCTAAACATGCGATGCACTCGGCATCCTCAATAAATCACCGGCAGATATCATTAAGCTAACCACCGGCACATAAATGCCCAGATAAGACCCACTGAGGGGATTTTTCGCAACGTGCAGCGGAAGGGTGCGTTTTAATTCGTGATGCATGTGTACGGAGTACGTATCTGAAGAGTCTACCAGTTCAGGCAATCATGCTCGGAGAAATCGCGCCTAAAATAAAAGAGACGGCTTCGATATTGCAATCTCGACCTGCAATAATCCTCGCCCCGATCCTCTTCAATTAAATCCGATTCTCTTTAGGTCTGCAAATGGGAAGGAATGGAACTAATTTATTCGCTCTTGTAACATCTAATGACATTTTTAAATTGAACGGTGGAGACAAATCCAATAAATAGGACCTATTCACGGCAGGAAGTTCTTTCTAATCAATATATGTGTGCAACGAGGCTTATACAGCTTGTAGTCAATAGCATCATACAGGCATACGTGGAAGAGCAACATGTATCCATTTTCGATTTTTGCTATATGCCTTATGGAAAATGTATTAAAACTAATTAGCTTAATTTTGTCTAAATGACTTATTGGTAAAATTTGACTACTCGATACTATTTAAAATTTACGCCGAATCTTTGTAACGGCGACGAAGGAGCAAAAAAAAGATATTTCAGAGCCTTGTAAAACCCACGTCAATGCCAGAGATTTGGTGGTGATAATTAATAAGCTTTGTCCGGCCAGACAATGCGTGTACATCTTAAATATACCGATCCGGCTCTGATCAAAAGGACCAAGCCGCTAATGAACGGGTGCCAATTAACCCGAGTGCAGCACGGGATCGTTACGGCCCCCCCTGGGGGTGTATGTCCCGGAATTGTAATATTTCAAATCTGTATTCAGCGCTCGAACGCTCCCAATTGCCCGTGAATGAAGAACGATATCAATGCCCGAATTTCGTATTAATGCCTTCATATTTGTATTTGCATGTTGTGCCAGGGGGTAGGACCGCGTTATTAACGATGCCTCCGACAGAAAAAAATACCCCCGTTTATAAGCGGCGCGCATCATTTGCAAGCGAATGACGTCCGTGCCGGCAATTTGTGAAAAACAATCTGCTTGTTGCACGCCGCGTACATCTGCTCCATGAAAAATATTTAACAATGCGCGATTTAATAATTTATAAGCGATATTATATGGTTTCACAATGTAGTTACACTATTGTAGCGAGGGTAGTACCAACAACCCAATTTGCCAAATTTTTAGGAGCATTAGCTTCAGGTATACCAACACAAATCTCATATTAAATATGCAATTCATACATTTTCAGAAAATTCAATAAAAACTAACCCATACTTGTCAATGCAGACAGTTATACTTTTGGTTTTCTCACTTATCTCACACAGAAACTTTGTCAAATTTTCAGGAGAAATAGCTTCATGTATACTAAATACAAACCTAATATTACATATGCAATTAATAAATTTACAGAAAATTCAGTGAAAACTAACCCATACTTGTCAATACAGAAAGTTATTCTTTCGATTTTCTCACTTATCTCATACAGAAACTTTGTCAAATTTTCAGGAGAATGAGCTTTAAGAATACTAAACACAAGTCTCATGTTAAATATGCAATTAATTCATCTTCAGAAAATGTCTCTCGGTCCCCATAAAATGATTTGAAAATGTGCCGCTTGAATCGACTAAAACGAAAATCCAAAAAATGTTAGGAATTTTTCGAATTGACCTTAGAGGGACTCACTTCGACCAATTGAAGCCTCCCGATTCCAATGAGCACACTTTCAGCCTCGTAGCCCCTGCCGCTTTCATGATATCCGCCCTGACAATTGAGAAATTATCAAAAATAGCAAAACAGGGCTGAAAATATTATAGTTCTAAACGAACGGTCGAACCCGATGCCTATGGTCTCGTCCAAATCAGGGGACACAAACGGTTCATACGAGATCACAGTCGATATACCTACGAAGGCGTTTTAATTATCGAAATTTTCGAAAATGTTGCGTTTTTTGCAATCTAGGTGAAATTCTATATCGAGAACGCTCCCCAATTTCAATTTATTTGGACGCAATTTAGAGGGGTCATAGAGGGCCCAAATACAAGTACACACAAGTACAGTCTTCAAAACCAAATTTTTTGTTCTAAAATTATTGATTTCTAAATGTTGTATTATTTTGAGCAGTTTTTATCTCATCAGAAAAATTAGACTTAATACAGGTTTGGCATAAGACACTCAAATTGGTCTAAGACTTTAGGCAAAAATTGTGAAAATGCTATAGATGGGGTACTTTCCAATTTTCACATTGTCTAGTAGTACACAGTTCATTTAATACGTACACAAGTTTTGTAATTCTGAATCAACGAAAACTCAAAAATAATATATTTTTCACTTTCAGCACACTTGTGTACTTTTTCATGTACTTTTCATTGCAGAGGGCAACAAAATTGATCCAAGACTTTTAGGTGAAAATTGTGGAACAACTAAACATAGGTTATTTTAAAATATTCACATTTTCTAATAGTAAATTGTCTACTTAATATGTAGACACAAGTTTTCTTAATTCTGAATTGACAAAAACTCAAACAATTATATTTTCTTTAAGTACCTGTCAAGTATAAAACACAATAATTGACCCAAGACTTTTAGATGAAAACTGAAGACGAGGTGTTTTAAAATTTTCGCAGCATCTGATACTACACAGTTTACTTAATAGGAAAATTGAGGAAAAACTAAAGATGGGGATTTTCCAATTTTCACATTTTTTAATAGAATATAATTTACTTATACGTCAACATGTTTTCATAATTCAGAATCGACCAAAACTCAAAAATTCAAGTACCTTTCATTGCATAAGATACCAAAATTGGTCCAAGACTTATAAGGGAAAATTGTGGAAAAACTAAACATGGGCAAATTTTCAATATTCACATTTTCAAAAGTACATTGTTTACTTAATACCCACAAAAGTTTTCATAAATCTGACTCCATGAAAACTCATAAATTATATATTTTTTCAACTACCTTTCATTGCATAAGACACCAACATTGATTCAAGGCTTTTGGTGAAAATTGTTTGAAAACTAAAGATGGGGTATCTTCAAATTTTCGCATTTTCTAATAGTACATACTTCACTTAATACGTAAATAAGTTTTTATAATTCTGAATCGACGAAAACTTAAAAATTCAAGTACCTTGCATTGCATAAGATACCAAAATTGATCCATGACTTTTAAGGGAAAATTTTAGAAAAACTAAACGTAGGGTATTTTTTAATTTTCACATTTTCTAATAGTACATATTTTCCTTAAATACGCCCACAAGTTTTCATAATTCTGAATCGACGAAAACTCATAAATTATATATTTTTTTCAAGTACCTTTCACTGAATAAGACACGATATAACATTGATTCAAGACTTTTAGGTGAAAATTGTGGAAAAATCAAAGACGGTTTATTTTCCAATATTTACATTTACTAATAGTAAATAGTTTACTTAATACGTTCATAAGTTTTCATAATTCTGAATCGATGAAAACTCAAAAATTATATTTCTTTCAAATACCTTTCATTGCATAAGACATAAAAAATGATCCAAGACCTTAGGTGAAAACTGTGGAAAAACTAAACCTGAGGAATTTTCTATTTTTTACATTTTCTAGTAGTATATAGTTTACCTAATATTTGCACAAGTTTTTATAATTCTCAATCGACAAAAAGTCAAAGATTGAATTCTTTCCAGTACCTTTCATTGTATAAGACACCAAAATATATCCTAGACGTTTAAGTGAAAATTGTGGAAAACTAAAGATGGGGTATTTTCAAATTTTTACATTGTCTAATAGTATGTAGTTTACTTATCACGTACAGGCAACGAAACTGTAACTGGTTCGGGCCGGTTTTATGTGCGCCACTCTGTATTTCTTATGTGCGCCACTCTGTATGTCTTATGTGCTAAACGTTTCAAGTCATTTAATTATTTTCCGGAAACAATTTTCAAATTCCATAAGACCTATTAACTTTCCCTGTGCCGAGGAAGGAAGAAAACGCACAAGTTGCGAATTAGAACGGATACACACGCCGGCCCAGTTTTAATTGCAAATTTCCAGTAAAACCGATAGACACTAATTACACTTTAAGCTGCCAATACAGCTTAGAACTACCATTTATCACCTGATGCGTTCAACTAACTCCTGTAAAACACACATCGCGCTCAACAACTTTAATCACGCAGGAAGCAGTAATTCTGTAAACATTTCGCGTTCACTTTCACTACATAATCTTATCTTGTATGATGAATAAAATAAATTAATAAATAATATACTGGGTCATTCATTAGGTACATCAGAATCAGAACTATAAAAACAGTCTATGCAGCAGCGTATATAATAATATTATAGCATATAATCTAACATTTTTTAGAGTTTGTAAATCTGAAGAATGCTATCAACATAAGAAGTATGAGAAGATTTTTAAGTTCATAAAGAGTAAATCTAAAACATTGATATCTTATACAGAAATCATCAATATTGCAGTAAATATTCTGAGGCATGCTATCAGAATAGCAATAGAAGATTATAAGTAAGAAGTATAAGTAGTTTATAGAAAGAGCATAACAAATAAGCATCAGAATAACATAGATTAAAGATTTTAAGTAAGAAGTATACGTAGTTTATAGCAAGAAAAACTTTGGGAAATTAAAGATGATATTGAAACAAAAATGTGTTATATGAATCCTTAAATTAATATTTAAAAAACCCAACACCCTGTATACCGTTCATAGAATACATTAGTGCTGAAGAAATAGCGTCAGCAATGACCAGAAGGTCTTCAGGTGATGTAGTGATGATAATTACGTGAAGGTCATAAGCTGAAGCAGTGTCGACAATTTCAATGACATGTAGCGTCAAGAATGACCAGAAAGTCTTCAGCTGATGAAGTGGTGACAATTACGGGAAGGTCATAAGCTGAAGAAGTGTTGACAAATTCAATCACATGCAGCGTCAAAAATGGCCAGAAAGTCTTCAGCTGAAGACGTGATGACAATGAAAGGTCATAAGCTGAAGAAGTGTCGACAACTTCAATGACAAGTAGCTTCAAGAATAACCAGGTCTTCGGCTGAAGAACTGATGACAATGACCGGAAGACCATAAGCTGAAGAAGTGTCGATAAATTCAATGACATGTAGCGTCAAAAATGACCAGAAAGTCTTCAGCTGATGAAGTGATGACAATGACCGGAAGGTCATAAGCTGAAGAAGTGTCGACAATTTCAATGACAAGTAGCTTCAAGAATGACCAGGTCTTAAGCTGAAGAAGTGATGACAATGACCGGAAGATCATAAGCTGAAGAAGTGTCGACAAATTCAATGACATGTAGCGTCAAAAATGACCAGAAAGTCTTCATCTGATGAAGTGATGATAATGACCGGAAGGTCATTAGCTGAAGCAGTGTCGACAATTTCGATGACAAGTAGCTTCATGAATGACCAGGTCTTCGGCTGAAGAAGTGATGACAATGACGGGAAGATCATAAGCTGAAGAAGCGTCGACAAATTCAATAACATGTAGCGTCAAAAATGACCAGAAAGTTTTTAGCTGATGAAGTGAAGACAGTTACTGGAAAGTCATAAGCTGAAGATGTGTCGACAATTTCAATGACATGTAACATCAAAAATGACCAGAAAGTCTTCAGCTGATGAAGTGATGACAACGACCGGAAGATCATAAGCTGAAGAAGTGTCGACAAATTCAATGACATGTAGCGTCAAAATGACCAGAAAGTCTTCAGCTGATGAAGTGATGACAATGACCGGAAGGTCATAAGCTGAAGAAGTGTCGACAATTTCAATGACAAGTAGCTTCAAGAATGACCAGGTCTTCAGCTAAAGAAGTGATGACAATGACCGGAAGATCGTAAGCTGAAGAGGTGTCGACAAATTCAATGACATGTAGCGTCAAAAATTACCAGAAAGTCTTGAGCTGATGAAGTGATGACAATTACTGGAAGGTCATAAGCTGAAGAAGTGTCGACAACTTCAATGCCAAGTAGCTTCAAGAATGACCAGATCTTCAGCTGAAGAAGTGATGATAATGACCGGAAGGTTAAAAGCTAAAGAAGTGTCGACAATTTCAATGACAACTAGCTTCAACAATAACCAGGTCTTCAGCTGAAAAGTGATTAATGACCGGAAGATCATAAGCTGAAGAAGTGTCGACGAATTCAATGACATGTAGCGTCAAAAATGACCACAATGTCTTGAGCTGATGAAGTGATGACAATTACTGGAAGGTCATAAGCTGAAGAAGGGTCGACCATTTCAATGACAAGTAGCTTCAAGAATGACCAGGTCTTCAGCTGAAGAAGTGATGACAATGACCGGAAGATCATAAGCTGAAGAAGTATTGACAAATTCAATGACGTAGCGTCAAAAATGACCAGAAACTCTATAGCTGATGAAGTGATGACAATTACTGGAAGGTCTTCAGCTCAAGAAGTAATGACAATGACCGGTAGATCATAAGCTGAAGAATTGTCGACAAATTCAATGACATGTAGCGTCAAAAATGACCAGGTCTTCAGCTGAAGAAGTGATGACAATGACCGGAAGATCATAAGCTAAAGCAGTGTCGACAATTTCAATGACAAGTAGCTTCACGAATGACCAGGTCTTCAGCTGAAGAAGTAATGACAATGACCGAAAGATCATAAGCTGAAGTGTCGACAATTTCAATGACATGTAATATCAACAATGACCAGAAGGTCTTCAGTTTCAGTTGAAGAAGTGCCGACGATTACTGGAAGGTCATAAACTGACAATTTTAATAACATGATCATGAATTTTCACTATTTTAAAGATATTTCATAGCAATTCATGAATTTTAAATAGTATATATATTTTCAATACATAATTTTTGATTGACTAGAATATAATTAAAAATCATTGAAATACTTAAGAATCTCTTTGAAATTTTCATTTCAATTCACAACATTCTTAAACATTCTCAAACATTTATTGTAAATTGCATAAAACATGAGAGAGGCTAGAATATTAATTAAAAAATATTGAAATTCGTGAAGATCTCATTGAAATTTTGATTTCAATTTATAACAATCGTATATATTGTTAAATATGTATTGCAAATAGCATAAAAAATTTGAAAATATTAATGTGAATGTAATAGCTCTAATATCCTTAAAAAATGAATAAAATTCTTGAATATAATATTCAAAGTTTTTACTTAAATTCACAATTCGGAGTTTTAAACTCTTAAATATTTATTGTAAATTGCATAAAAAATTGAGAAACATGAGTGAGACTAGAATATCTTTAAAATTATCGCAATTCTTGAGTTTTAGTCAACTTTAAAGATATTCCCATAGCAATTAGTGAATTTCAAATAGTAAATATATTTTCAATAAATAACGTATAAATATCATTGATATTTTTTGAAAATTTCAATGTTATATTTTGAAGATCTTGTATCTTGATTAGTATTATCTTACTAGAAGTATTTTCTTTAATAAATATTTTATAAATTTCATTTTTCAGATATTTCATATTTTCGAAAAGTAAATGCCCAATTTGGCTTATAGAATAATGCGCTACTAGGTTGCTAGAAATTCTCACAAATATTTTATATAACTTATTACCGTTTTAAATTTACTTTATATTTTTGGAAAAATAGTATAAAGAGACTTCAATTCTGTACTTTTCATTACTGTCCTCCTGTGCTCGATGCATGTTTGTCCTATCTTTTTTGTTTTTGTATTTTCCCTATTAAACTATCCCATGTCTCTCTTGGTCTTCCTCTTTTCATTTTTCCTTGTGTTCTAGTTTCTCGTGATGACAATAACCGGAAGGTCATAAGCTAAAGAAGTGTCGACAATTTCAATGACAAGTAGCTTCATGAATGACCAGGTCTTCAGCTGAAGAAGTGATGGCAATGACCGGAAGATCATAAGCTGAAGAAGTGTCGACAAATTCAATGACATGTAGCGTCAAAAATGACCAGAAAGTCTTCAGCTGATGAAGTGATGACAGTTACTGGAAGGTCATAAGCTGAGGAAGTGTGGACAATTTGAATGACATGTAACATCAAAAATGACAGAAAGTCTTCAGCAAATGAAGTGATGACAATGACCGGAAGGTCATTAGCTGAAGAAGTATTGACAAATTCAATGACAAGTAGCTTCAAGAATGGCCAGGTCTTCAGCGGAAGAAGTGGTGACAATTACTGGAAGGTCATTAGCTGAAGCAGTATCGACAATTTCAATGACATGTAACATCAATAATGACCAGAAGGTCTTCAGTTGAACATGTGCTGACGATTACTGGAAGGTCATAAACTGACTAGTTGTCAACAATTTTAATGACATGATCATGGATTTTCACTATTTTAAAGATAGCAATTAATGAATTTTAAATAGTAAATATATTTTCAATAAATAATTTTTGATTGACTAGTATATAATTAAAGATTATTGAAATACTTAAGAATCTCCTTGAAATTTTCATGTCAATTTACAACATTCTTAAAACATTTATTGTAAATTGCATAAAACATGAGAGAGACTAGAATATTATTAAAAATTATTGAAATTCGTGAAAATCTCATTGAAATTTGGATTTCAATTCACAACAATCGTATACATTGTTAAATATGTATTGCAAATAGCATAAAATTTTTGAAAATATTAATGTGAATGTAATATCTTTAATATCCGTAAAAACTGATTAAACTTCTTGAATATATTATTCAAATTGTTTACTTAAATTCACAATTCGGAGTTATAAACTCTTAAATATTTATTGTAAATAGCATAAAAATTTGAAAAATATGAGTGAGACTAGAATATCATTAAAATTATTGCAATTCTTGAGTTTTAGTGAATTTCAAAGATATTCCATACCAATTCATGAATTTTAAATAGTAAATATATTTTCAATAAATAATGTATAAATATCATTGATATTTTTTGGAAATTTCAATGATATATTTTGAAGATCTTGTATCTTGAGAATGTATCTTTAATAAATGTTTTATAAATTTCATTTTTCAGATATTTTATATTTTCGAAAAGTAAATGCCCAATTTGGCCCATAGGATAACGCGCTACTGGTTGCTAGATGTATTTTTGCCCTAATCCAAGTTTGTAAATACCCATTATTTTCTCAAAATCTAATTTTCACAAATATTTTATATAACTTATTACTGTTTTAAATTTACTTTATATATTTGGAAAAAAAGTATAAAGAGACTTCCATTCTGTCCTTTTCATAGCTGTCCTCCTGTCCTCGTTGATTGTTCGTCCTATCTTTTTTTGTTTTTGTATTTTCCTTATTACACTATGCCATATCTGTCTTCTTCTTCTCATTTTTCCTTGTGTTCTAGTTTCTCTGATTTTATTTGCCGAAAAATAAATAATAAAGTGCAACAACAATCGTTTCAGATTACTACTTGTTTGTTTTATATCTTGAGTATGTATATTTAATAAATATTTTCTAAATTTCATTTTTCAGATATTTCATATTTTCGCAAAATAAATGCCCAATTTGGCTCATAGGATAACGCGCTATTGGTTGCTAGATGTATTTTTGCCTTCTTCCAAGTTTGAAAATACCTATTATTTTCTCAAAATTAAATTTAAATAACTAAAATAATTAAAAAACAAATATTTTATATAACTTATTACCGTTTTAAATTTACTTTATATTTTTAGAAAAATAGTATAGAGAGACTTCCATTCTATCCTTTTCATAGCTGTCCTCCTGTCCTCGTTGCATGTTTTCCTATCTTTTTTGTTTCTGTATTTTCCCTATTACACTATCCCATGTCTCTTTTGGTGTTTCCCTTCTCATTTTTCCTTGTTTCAAAAAATCGTTTCAGATTACCATTTATTTGTTTTTTTCAATTAGAAGAAGTTTATTGGATTGTTGAATATTATTGTAAAGGTGATATAATTGACATATTATTTTTCGCTGAATTTCTGCTCCCTCGTTCATTTAATGCGAAACTGTTCGTGTTATTTCTGTAGATCCAATTAAGACTAAAAACGGCGAGTACGACGACGGTTGCGATCTCTGCACAGGCACCGACCTGCCGCAGTTTATTCAGCGCATATAAGGCATTATAATTTTAATTAACTGCACAGCGCGCGGCCGAAGGATTTTCGTTTAAATATGAATACACGAAAGTGATATCTATACGCTAAGGGTCAAGTTGTTTAATTCCGAATCCCTATAAGCGGCGCATTGTTCGGGGCATGCTGAATACTTTAATCCTCGGTATCAGAGGGGACGCCTTATATACAGCGTGTGTACACAGAAGAGCGTTTAATTAGATATTCATATTGAATTGCGTTTAATGCGACGTGGATATCGTTACCCTGAAAATATATACGTACATACGCCCTAGCATTCGAGCCCACCGAAAGTTCAAAGTCGTTTACGGGATTAACGTTAACAGAAAATATAAGTATTATTAATGTTAATGTGGAATATTAACTAATTAATTCGACGCTTGAAAGCAGAACTGCTCATTGTAGAATTTACTTCCAATTGACTTAGAATATTTCTGTTAACAAGGCAATAATTGCTTATCTCGGTTGCTATTAATGCATGCATAACAGTTTTGCATATTTTTAATTCGAGTAATTTTGTTTAAGAAATGAGTATAATTTATTGCCACAGAAAAGGTATGTAAAGGGCAGACGGTAGAATATTCGTCAAAATATTATTAATAAAGATAACCAGGAATCAATACATCACAACCATAACCATTAGATGAGACAATTCAATTTTCAATAACTTAATAATGAAATATTTAATAAAAGTGTAATGAAATAAAAGAGAAAATCGCAAAATTTTTATTCAAATTTACGAAATTTTATGAAAATTTACGAAAATTTATTGAAAATATCACAGAAAAAGTAATCAAATTGCAGAAAATTTAATAAAAACTTTAAAAGTTGAAAATTGAAGTGAAAAAACACAACAATTCAATTATCATTAACTTAATAATGAAATATTTAACAAAAGTGTAATGAAATAAACGAGAAAATCGCAAAACATATATTCAAATTATAGAAAATGTTTGTAAATTGTCGAAAATTTATTGATAATGTGACAGAAAATGTAATCAAATTGCAGAAAATTTAATAAAAACATTAGAAGTTGCAACATTTCTCCCCTTAATAAGTGTTTTTGTTTTTTAATTCATACATACTCCATACATAGCCACATCATTTTTTATTACTACCCTAATCACTCTGCAGTCATTTCATAATTCAGAATTCCTAGCCCTAATTAATGAAGGTAGTAATCAATTTCCATATATCATATGTATATTTATAATTTAATTACATATGCGCTCTCGGAGTTAATGCATTTATAAATATAACCAGCTCATTATCAATAAATTATTTACGGAATAAATTCATGCACACAAGTTTTTGTCAATAATCAAAATGCATAGTTGTGAAACAAAACAGCACCTGCAGAATTTCACTTGTTTTAAATAAAACACGCGGTGCCGTCACACTTCCTGGATAAAATCGCAACTTCAGTCGAGCAATTAGTGCCGTTACGAATACAATTCCGACTGCATTATTAATGCGCTTAATTTGTAGTTTCAGCTATACAACATAAGTTTCTTGAATGTATAATTAAGAAGTGATGTTGGTTGCATATGAATTCACTCCACTCTTTCGTGTTAACACTAATTTTAATTTCACACGCAGCAATATTCGTGAAGGTTATCAGCCGTTAAGCATCAGGAATTCGCAGAATTGCAAAGGAGCGCGTTTCGAGAAATCATCAATAAATACGCCATCGATCGGGTCGTTATTTATAATTTACAGCACGCAAGCAATAAAGCATTCTGATAGCGTTCATTGCGGTCTTAGGATAGCCCTTTATCGTGTTAACTAAAATTTTATTAGAAAATTGTTACGGCGCCGGAATACCTATGAATAGGTGAGGTGCTCCGGGGAATTACCCGTCTACGTGGTGTACTCTGGTCCATTTGTATAATCGGAGCGGATCGATGGCTGCAGCGCTGATGCGTTTTTGGTGGTGCATATGCGGGCTCCATTCATGCCCCTGAGTTTATTTCCGGTCTGTGTTTTGCGGAAATTTCTGGGACACAGCGTGTGTCGTGAATCAATCAACCAGATGTGTTTCTGACAGCGATATGCCACGGGAGGACACAATGGAGGCAGAATTACGGTCCTCTGGATATGCATGTCTTCACAATGGGGCATCTCTATGGGGAACGCCTTTAACCGCAATATTCGTTCCGTCCGGCATGCTTTTAACCACACACACCCCCGCGAGATCCATTCAATTAACTCGAAAAATGCGAGAAATATAAAACCGATAGCCGCCCTGATTAGCGCCCGTGTGATTTATTCGCCTCGAGCGTTCCTGATACGCGATTTTCGGTCTTATCGGGAATCGAATCGGGCAGATGTGCATAATTATCGCTACGTGCATCTGATTGATTTCGGGGGTGCAAACGGCATTCATCATACAAATCCCTCAATTTTCGGAAATGCGACGCCCAGAACGGCCGCATCTGGCCATTATTTAAAAGTCCCACACATTAGGACGGCACCCCACACGCAACTTTGGGACAGAATGTGGCGAATTTATATTTTAATTTCGGTGCGTCACAGCATCCTACGGAAACAATTCCAGAATTACTTTCTAGGGCCGCAAAAGTTCGTGGTCAAACTAATTATTCATTCAAGTTTGTAATGGAAATTAACGATTTTATAGCAACATTGTCCTATTAACGCCCGTTTAACTAAAAATAGTTCCATACAAAAAAATTGATTACAGAAATTGAATCTTGAGAAAGAAGAAACACCACCAAAAGAACAAGAAATAAAAGAGAAACCAGAAGCAAAGAGCGGAAGATAAAAGAGAAATACTTATGTAGCAAAATAACAATATACCATGTAAACGCCAGATCAATAAAAAATAAACAGGAGGAAATGGAAACAATACCAATACTACATCAATACCCCCATATTATCATATTAAACGAAACATGGCGCACAAAAAACATTGAATCGCTACATTGCTTAAGAAACTACAACTTGGCATACAACTCAGGAGAATTCAAAAGAGGAGGTGGGACAGCCATATACATAAGAGAAGACATCACCTACGAAATTAAATCAATCAGAACAATAAGCGAAATAGAACTAATAATAATAAAACTAAAACAGCAACAAATCCATGTAACAAATATTTATAAACCACCGCACATAAAATATGAAACATTAGAGAAGACACTAAGAAATAAGCTAAAATAAAGCAAAAAAAAAGAAGACAATAAAATCTGCTTAAAACTTCTAAAACTTAAACATATAGCATATATCGGTTAAAAGTGTTAACTCGCTAACTCCCTAAACACAATTTTCCAGGATGTTTTCTAATCAAAATCCAAATTCCTTTAATTAGGTAGGTACATAAATTATACATATATTGCAAATAATGAAAAATAAAAATATACACAAAATTGCATTTGTATCTCTTTAAATGCTCTATATAGCATTTTAAATGAGATTGCAGTAAAGTAACTTTAAACTTAAAACTTTAATCTCTGAACTGTGAACTTTGAACTTTTTACTTTTAACTTCTAATTTTCCAGGATATTTTCTAATCAAAATCCAAATTCTTTTAATTAGGTAGGTACATAAACTATACTTATTTTGCAAATAATGAAAAATAAAAATATACACAAAATTGCATTTGTATCTCGTTAAATGCTCTGTATAGCATTTTAAATGAGATTGCAGTAAAGTAACTTTAAACTTTAAACATTAAACTTTAAACTTTATACTCTAAACTTTGAACTTTGAATTTCATACTTTAAACTTTTTACTTTAAACTTATATCTTTTAACTATTAACGTTTAGCTTATTTGTGGAAATCTGTTCCGATGTCTGTCTGTGTATTGACTTTAGACTTATTTATTGGAAATTTATTGGAAATTTAATTATACATAATACATATATTATATATATATATAATATTATAAATTGCATTAATTTACAATGTGTGATTTGTAGAATATTTGCTTTTTAGTGGGATAATTTTTTCCCGTGATATTCTTAAATATTCATGTGACTTCATTAACGAAATCTCAAAAACTAGCGTATCAATATCAATGCAATCGAGAATTTATATTGACTGATGTCGGCATCTAATGTATTTAATTTGAATAATATCCAATGCGTGATTCTTGAGATATGTGCTTTTTACTATGAGCATGTGTTTTTCAGTGCTATTTAGTGATATTCTTAAACATTCATGTTTCCTTTTTTAATGATATCTCAAAAAGTAATGTATCAATATTAACGCAATTTATTACTGATATTGAGCAATATACAAGTCTTTAATATAATGAATTTCACTCATTTCTCATGTGTGATTTATTCTGATAATGTGATTGATTTCCAATGTGTGATTCTTGAGATATGTGGTTTTTAGTATAAGCATGTGTTTTTCAGTGCAATACTGTAATATTCTTAAACATTCATATTCCTTTTTTAATGATATCTCAAAAACTAACGTAGCAATATTAACGCAATTTATTACTGATATTAAGCAATATATAAGCCTTTAATGTTATGAATTGAACATGATTACTATGAACATGATATGATTCTCTTAAACATTTGTTTCTTTTTTTTAATACTATCTCAAAAACTGACGTATTAATAGTAACGTGATTTATTACTAATATGAAGCGATATATAAGTCTTTAATATAATGAATCGCATTGATTTCCAATGTGTAATTTTTAAGATATTTGCTTTTTAGTGTGACCAACTTTTTATTTCCGAGATATATTTAAATATTGATGTGATTTCACTAGTGATATCTCAAAAAACTAGCGTATCAATATAAATGCAATCAAGAAAAAATATTGATTGATATGTCAGCATCTAATGCATTTAATCTGATTAATATCCAATGTGTGATTCTTGAGATATGTGCATTTTACTACGAGCATGTGCTTTTCAGTGCAATTCAGTGATATTCTTAAATATTCATGTTTCCATTTTAATGATATCTCAAACACTAACGTATAAATATTAGCACAATTTAGTACTGATATTAAGCGATATATAAGTCTTTATAATATTATATGTATATTATGTATACATATAATGTTTTTGCATGGTTCTTGCAGCGATTCAGTTTAAAACCGCTAATATTACAATTTTCACTAATTTTTCAGTTTTTTGTTTATCTCAATGACTTATGTCCGACACAATCACTTGAATTTTGTAACTAAATAGTATGTAGCCAAAATAAATAAAAATGTTTCAGTTGTGCAATGAAGCAATTATCAAAAATAACAAATGTACAGTCATGCTCACATAAATCTAGTACAAGAAATTAGGTTACAAAAGCAATTCTATAAAGCAATGTCTAATTGTTTGTACTAGATTTACGTGAGCATGACTGTACCAATTCTACAAATTGGGAAATTATGTAACAAATGTACTCTACAAATTGGGAAAGTCTATAAAATTAGCTATGAGCAACACAAGATGCCCAGCATTTGAAAATCAATCCAAGACCCAATTTCACTAATTGCTTCGTTCCGAAATGCATTAAAGATACAGTAAGAAACAGTTCATTGGATCATTATAAATAGTTATTTTTGTTTAGGTCATAAATATGAATATTTGGTCCGCGGCATTTAGAAACATAGGAACACGCCTTGTCAAAACAAAGGCCAAAAACACGTTTATGGCCTTAATACATACAAAGGGCGCAAATACCCCATCTGGGGTCGATAGCCTTAATAAAAATTTTATGCATGATTCAAATTATATTTTAATGTTCAAACATAAAAAAATAGAAGGAACATACAGAGATTAATAACATGTGATTCAAAAAATCTTTTACCGAAGCATGCCATGAAAAAATTACGTATATCTGAATTATTTTGTCTGCTGAATTTATCAAAGTGATCGATAAATTCTGGAAAAGTTTCTTGAAAATCTTCAACAGCATTATGTGTCGAATAAACCCACCGCCCATCAATGCTTGCACCGTTTCTGAAATAAATTTCCAACATGCAGCGTTTTTGATGTTCAATGAAAGCCATACTGTTTAAATCAATAAGATTTCACATTCACAAATTCTAACTCTGACGGAACTGTCATATTTGAGAACTGTAGACATGCATAGCTAAGACATACATTTTATATTTATCCTCTTTTTGTCATGGCAACTTTGACGAAAGTTTTTTTAAATCACCCGGCAGGTGTGAAATAAAAAAAAATCAAAATTTAATTGGGACGTTTTTGCATCATCTATCTTTGTTACACTTGGTTACTTGCAGTTACTACGATAAACCACAACCACCATATAAGTATTGAAAACTTTTTGTTGCCTAAGGGCAATAATGAGATCTAGGGCCATAAAACCTCGTTTACGTCCGCTTGGCGGGGCAATAATCAAGACATTATAACTAAGTCGTGCATAAAATTAATAATAATAATTACACATTTACTTCTCTCTGGAATAGAGATACAGCGAATACATAAGATTGAATGAATGTGTTGGGAATATCACGATTTCAACTGTTTTTGGTTAATGAGACATACGAATATTATATAGTGATTACCAGTAGTAGAATGATTGACAGTTATCGCCACATTTTTTCAATCATTTGTGACCCCTAGAGTTATATTATTACAGTAAAATATTTAATTTTACTACATTAATTTGACTCAAAGGATTACAAATGATTGAAACAAATTTGCGATAACTATAATTTATTTGTATTTGTAAAAAAAGAGTACGGATAGTAGAATCAAATAATTAATAATAATATATACCTAAGCTTAATTTTACTTATTACTTTTCAAATTGTATATATTGATAGTGTTTTCGTCATTTGTGTGAAAACTTTTCCGTGAATAATTTCCAGTGATCCGATAATACTCATAATAATTAGGTTTCTCGCGTCGACGCTGTGATCGGTTATTGACAAGCCCGTCAGCCGGGATCGCGATCAAATTAGAATTTTTCCCCAGAACAACCGACGCTATCCAATTACACGTCGCACGGTAATTTATGATAATTTAATTCCTCTGTCGTCACATGACGCGGCTGCGGAGGGCCCGTCAGCCCAGAAGTAATTAGTGACAATGTGTGCAGTCCGATTAGAGGGATGTGCATCGGCGTCCTACAAGTATTGATCCCTCCTGCACACGCACACACTTGCAAACCAGGTCCCTTGAGCACTCTAAGAGGGCTTTGACGGACGGGGTGGAGTTGTTCTCTCTGGGGTGCAACCCCGCACTATAAAAACTCTAGTCCTACACGGGGTACGCGTCCGCATGCCACTGATGGCAATTATCCCTGTGTCCCAGCTGAGAGTTGAGAAGAAAAAAATAACGCCATTCTGATGCTGATTTCTCGAAAACGCGATTGCACGATTCAGAGATTTTTAGGTATTCAGGTCTGGACAGTGCAAACACTTCCCTGCTGCTCAATGTAGGTTATCAGAAGAATTAGAAGGAGTAGAAGATGAATAGTTGAGGCTAGCTACCAATTTGCTCATTTCCTGATGGCGACCACATATCGTTACTGCTAAATGTGTAACTAATATCAAAAATTAATATTGTCATACAAAATAAAGATAATCAAAGATTTGTAAGATAAGTATCTTGTATCATTGTTTTCTATTTAGGCATATTTTCACAATCTTAGCAATCATTTTCATAACAATAGAAATGATGCTTGCAGCTTCTGCAACAGGTAGTAGGTATTATTTTTTGTATATATTTTTTATTGTAAAAAGGTACAAATTAAATTATTTACAAAAAAGAAAAATAAAACATATATTCTCAAGGTTCAAGTTGGAATTTCTGTTAATTTCTGTTTTGGGTTTCGGTTCGGTTCCCGTTCACCGATCATAACAAGTGTTTTCGGTGGGGTAAGATTGTAGATATGTCTTAAATTCATTTAGTGGTAAAACATTTACCTTAAATTATTAAAAAAACTTATTCCAATCATTCCAAAGCATGCCAATCAAAAAATCTTATTCAGTGAGATAATATTTTCATATATCTTAAATTATTTTAGTAGTAAACCAGTTACCATAGTTGGCAAATTATCAAAAAAAACTTTGGAGCTCAATAATTGATCTATAAAATAACTTAGAAAACCGAAATCAAAGAAAAAAGTGTCTTAGATTAGGTTAGGTTAAGTTAGTTTAGGTTAGTTTAGATCACGATCCATAACGTGACTTAGATAACCGCAATAAAAGAATAAAGTGTCTTAGATTTTTATTTTTAATTAAAAAAATCATTCAAATAAAAATTCTTCAAATTTGATCTGATTGCAGCGATGTGGTCTACGAATGGAATATGGAATAGTTACTTATCGATATTTAAAAACGATTATGATGAAAAAATCTAGCATACTTCCAGGTCTTAAAAAAATATGTTCACTAAATATGGTTAATTATGGTACACCTAGTACACCTAGTACTCCTACACTAATTGGTAGAAGGTGTAATGATGGAACGATGAAGTAAATTCTTTTACCGGTTTCAGGCTATTAAACATCTGTTTAGACTGTACCAACTCTACAAATTGAGAAATTTGTAACTCCAAATGTACTCTACAAATTGGGAAAGTCTATAAAATTAGCTATGAGCAACACAAGATGCCCAGCATTTGAAAATCAATCCAAGGCTCAATTTGACTAATTGCTGCGTTCCGAAATATTTTAAAGATACAGCATGAAATAGTTCATTGGATGATTATAAATAGTTATTTTTGTTTAGGTCATAAATATGTATTTTTTGTCCGCGGCATGAAGAAACATTGGAACACGCTTCGGCAGAACAAAGGCCAAAACACGTTTATGGCCTTAATACATACAAAATTTTGCCCTGATAACACATGCAAATTGAAAATTCTTCAAATTTGATCTGATTGCAGCGATGTGGTCTACAAATGGAATATGGAATAGTTATTTCTCGATATTTAAAAATGATTATAATGAAAAAATCTGGCATACTTCCAAGTCTTGTAAATATATGGTTACTATGAAATTGCCCTGTAGTTAGAAAAGCAGCACTCAATTTTTTTTCGAATGGTTACATTTTTGGCTAAGTTTTGAAGTGATCGAATGATGAAGTAAATTCTTTAACCGGTTTCAGACTATTAAACATCTGTTTAGACTGTACCAATTCTACAAATTGGGAAATTAGCTATGAGCAACACAAGATGCCCAGCATTTGAAAATCAATCCAAGACTCAATTTGACTAATTGCTTCGTTCCGAAATATTTTAAAGATACATCAAGAAATAGTTCATTGGATGATTATAATTAGTTATTTTTATTTAGATCATAAATATGTACTTTTGGTCCGCGGCATGTAGAAACATAGGAACACGCTTTGGCAGAACAAAGGCCAAAAACTCGTTTATGGCCTTAATACATACAAAATTTTGCCCTGACAACATATGCAAATTGAAAATTCTTCAAATTTGATCTGATTGCAGCGATGAGGTCTACAAATGGAATATGGAAAAGTATTTTATCGATATTTAAAAATGATTATGATGAAAAAATCTAGCATACTTGCAAGTCTTAAATAAATATGGTTATTTTGAAATTACCCTGTAGTTAGAAAACCAGCAGTCATTTTTTTTTCGAATGGCTACATTTATGGCGAAGTTTTGAAGTGATGGAATGATGAAGTGAATTTTTTTACCGGTTTCAGGGGATCAAACATCTATTTAGATTCATAAAAGTTGGGTGGTAGGTAAGCCATAACTGTATCCTATACAGGGTGTCTACGCTAAACCGTTGTACTAAAAATTAAAAAAAAATCCTCCTTACACGGCTGAATCAGTTATTCTCATGTGAAATATGAGAAATTCATGAAAATTTAATTGAAACTCATGAAATTCTCATTTCAACTTTCTATCACTTCCGGTTCTACCAGAAGTAGCACCAACTATCTTATTTTAAATGGAACACCCCATATATTATCATATTTTTGAATTCCTCGCTTAAATTGGAACATATTTTGTAAGAACGTATGTACACATATCTCTTCTAGTTTTCAAGAAACTTTTTTTTTTCTAAAATTTTGACCTTTAAAAGGTAGCCTGAAATCCGTCTATAACTTCTCTTAGGAATAAGATACAATTATTAGTTACATCTCTAATTGTACCTAGACGATGCCTCTATGAGTACAACAATTGGAAACTGTCAATTTTGATAACAAGTGTTCATAACATGTCAATATCTAAGTGCCATCTTAAATATCTCGTTATTCATTTTTTTTTAATGGAATGACCCATTTTTTTATCACATTGGGAGAAAAATTTACTACAAAAAAGTATTGTAGTAAATTTTTCATGTAAAAACGTAAAAAAATGTAAAAAAACATGTAAAATATACATGTCACAAGATAGATGCTTGTGGATTAAGTTGAAAATAGGCCAACTCTATTTCTTGCATTTCCTCATTTTCCATAACTAGCTTTTTGTTCACTTGTCCAAATTGAACAAAATTTGATTCCAATTTTCTAAACCTTGTTTTAGTCATCGGCGGCAAATGTGGATAAGTTTCATTGAATACTCTACATGTTCGAGCAATAATTCTATCGCAGTTGCCATGTATAAAGAATATATTGACAATTTGTTGATTTGTGTAATGATTCATTTTGTTGATTTTGATTTCTGTAATACTTTATTCTGAATGATTTTATTATTTGACAGTTTGCATTACAATAGCGACAAAACAAAAGCATATCACATGCCTACTAAAGTGCACTTGTAACATGCGAAATTATACACTGCAGAAATGCGACGAAAAAGTAATCTTCGAAATAATTAAAAAATACTTGCTTTAGGAATATGGTTGTGTTATACTTTTTGTGGTAAATGTTTCTCCAAATCGTGCTATGCGATAAAAAATATGTCATTCCATTAAAAAAAATGAATTACGATATATTTAATAGGGCACTTAGATATTGACATTTTAAGAACACTTATCAAATTTGACAGTTTTGATTTATTTCACTCATATAGGCATCCTCTAGGTATAATTAGAAATATAACTAATAATTTTATCTTATTCCTAAGAGAAGTTATAGACAGATTTCAGGCTACCTTTTAGAGGTCAAAATTTTAGAAAAACATTTTTTCTTGAAAACTAAAAGAGATAAGTGTACATATGTTTTTACAAAATATGTCCCAATTTAAGGGAGGAATTAAAAAATATAATAATATATGGAGTGTTCCATTTAAAATAATAAAATTGGTGCTACTTCTGGTGGAACCGGAAGAGATAGAAAGTTGAAAATATTTCACATGAAGATAACTGATTCAACCTTGTGACGAGTATTTTTTTGAAATTTTTAATTAACGGTAACCCCGTAAACTTTTAACGAACGGTTTAGCGTAGGCACCATGTATGTAAAATCGGCAAAGTAAATATTACCTTACTGATATTAAATTCAAATATTTATTTCACGTGGCCATTACAATCAATGGATGTGATTAGTCAAGTAGATATGTCATTGTCAACACGTGTCAAGAAATTGAAAACCAATTTTCAGCTGAAATTAATTATAATTGACTTACCAAGAAGTTGTGCAGCAAAATACACCTTCACACATGGAGACTTCATCAGTTCTAACTTTAATTTGCAAAAAATTGCGATTTCAGGTATGAAAGATTGTATTACCAATGTTGATTTGGACGGCGACAAAAAGCAGTTGTAACCATGGTTGCACATCAATCCGTAAATTCTAAAGAGAAATCTTGGAGAAATGATGATAATAATTATGCAAGTAAAATAACAATTAAATGTCTTTTTTTTCTGAAACCGATAAAATCTTGAATATACTTAGGATGCAATGAATGGCATAACAGCCTTAGATGTCCTAAAATCCTTGTTATCGCTCGGATTTCAAACTGACACTATGACATTATGACATTATTGTTATAACATTTCTAGATATGTTAATAGCTATTAAACCTCAATTGGATCTATAGAAAATGTGCTCTATCTCTTGAATTATTTTATTACAAAATTTACAATACACTTTCTCTTACAACTCAAGAAGTTTGCATAGTAAAGCTTTTAAACAATAAATTCTTCTAATCATTGCTTTAGCAATGATAGCAACGAGCAGTGCTCGTTTAATGAATTAAATTTTATCAAACTGCAACAGTACGCACAAAAATATAAATTTCGAATGTATTTTAACTAAATTTATTTTTGCATCGAAACTTATTAATAGATTTTTTTTATACGTTACTAAATAAAACTATTACCTCACACAGTCGTTATTATGTTTCAGTAATTATTGAAAAAATAATGATATCAATGAGTTTATATTGAAAAAGTGGATGAATGTAATACAAAAATTTTGTTATTCTGAACTAATCCGTACATTAAATGAAATGTACTACACGAAATGAACTTAATCCGGATCGATGTAATATATCAATGCATTACACGCTATATAAAAGCTTTTCACGTGAGATTAATTAGACGTCACTGTGGTAATTAAAATGCATTATTCGACTCTATGGACATGCAGGTCTACATTCCTGAAACAATTTGAGAGCATCCAGGCAAGTTTTCGGACGGCATAACGGCTGCATCTATTACGTGATATTAAATCGAATTACTTGTCGGACGGCTGGAGTAAATTCGAAGCGGACTGTTAATATTTTACAAAATACTTACGTTCTCCGCTCGCAACAGTTGTACAATTAGAGAAAGCAAAATTTTAATTGCAGATTACATTAATACGAGAGCGGCCGCGTATTTATTTCAGGAGATGGCTTCTGCAGACTTTAATACTCCCAGCATTTACATAATACATGGCAGATTAATATATGTTGATTAAATATCAAACTCTGCGGAATTCGCGCTTTGCGTTTTAATGTTGCACGGCGAGGCTTCTTGCGTGGGAGTTAATTAATGGCCCCGTGAGTCCGCGCGAAAATTCGCCTCTAGTAAAAAAAAAAGAGTGTAACCGGATAATTAAATGAAGCGGCATGCAAATGCGCCTAATATAATTACACAATCTGTGAAATGTGGTTTCCGGAGAAAACGCTTCCTTCTCATGCATCATCGTTAAGCGGACAATGCATAATGAATGGCACGCAAACACTTGACCGTGCCCAGGATACACAGCTACACCCAGATTACAGACAGAGTGATCACTGCAGGAGAGCTTTCAGGGCCCATTGAGGCAGAAGAGACTGTAAAGTGCACGAGGTATAAATTATGCACGACATTATGACCGGCCGAGTGAGCACGCACTGGATGCGTTTGTTACGGAGCACATCCACTGTTTGTGCTGCACTTGCTCCTTCGGCGCTGCAATTGTCGATGGTGAAGGACCAAGGATCCGACTGAAAGACTCCTGCGGCAGGCGCATATTCCGCGTGCGTCTGATAGTGCATTTCGCCCAAATTCGCTCATGTGAGAGAGCGTGGGGGAGCAGATGGGCTGTGCGTGGCCCTCACAGCCCCAAATCCACAGGATTTAAAATTTGGTTTTATTGTATTATTCCACGCGTGCGTGTTAAGTGGACCGAAATTGCAGGGTAAGAGGTTGGAAAATGGTACACGAGTACGTTTACGTTATATGCATTAGGAAACATGTAGCAGCAATTACTGTTGAAGTGTGCACTTGTACCCAGCACTGATTAGATCCAGATTTTTATACCCAAAGTCTATAAAATGTTGTCTGATCTAACTGATTATAATAATCGTTATATTTGACTGAAAATGCTAAAAGTTCAGCATGAAAATAATTTAATTCATGTTTTCTTAATTTACGTAATTTTTATGCATATTTTGAAAATTATTTTAACAAGTTTTCAACGTTCTGTTCCTGCATAAAGTTTTTGAAATTTACTATTTGCTTCTCAATTTATTTGATTGCACATTCTGGAAATCTTCATATCATTTCAATAAAACTAACACTTAGGCAATTTCTGAAATATTTGTGAAATTTTGTGTTACCTAATTATATATTTATTAAGTTTCAGGTTTGTCAAAATTAGTTTCTGATTAAAATTCTGGACATTTGAACTGTTTGATATTTTGAATGTGTATTTTGAAAAAAAAAGCTCAATAAGAACAATTTTTGAAACTGTTACTTATTATACAGGGTGTCTCTAAATTACGTGGACATGGCTTAACCACAGTTTACTGGGATCAAAAATAGACGATTTAACAAAACTTATCTATATACAAATGCGTTTGGATTAGCCAGTATTCAGCGTCAAAGTTAATTTACAAAAGACAAAAATTGCTTATAACAATAGAACGTTTACATTGATTTGGATGTTGTTTGGTATGACACTTTATACGGGTATAACTTATATTTTGACATAATATTGTTATTATCAGTAGACCGGTTGTAAACAAGTGAGGCATTAATACATTCATATTTATAAATCACAAAAGCAAATAAATTTAAAAAAAATCAAATCGAAGTCATATTCAAAAAAGAAATATGAAAAAAAACGAAAAACTGTTTTATTAAATTGACAGTGTCATTTGAGCACTTTTGAAATAATAAATAATAAAAAACTTGATTCTTTATTCGTCAGAAAAATAAAATTCCATTTGGTGGACGGAAATCGCGATTTAGGTTGTTTAATTGGAAACACCCTGTATAATTATAAACATCTCTGATACAAAACAGAACCTTCTATTTACAACAATTTTTAAATTCTTCGCAGAAAATTAAAGTTGAGTAAAATAAATGTGTGAAATCATGCCTTCTTGAAATAATAAAAAAAATACGCATTTTGTGTTTTACTTTTTTTGACAGAAAAATAACTGCCATTTGGTGGACGGAAATGACGATTTAGGTTGTTTAATTTGAAACACCCTGTATAATTATAAACAGTGCTGATATAAACAGAACCTTCTATTTACAACAAGTAGTTCTTCGTAGAAAGTTAAAGTTGAGAAACATAAATATGTGATAACATTACCTACTTAACTTTGAATTCAAGAATATTAAAATCAGTTCAAATAAGATTCTGGTTTGTAATTATTGCTTAACAGTCTGTAGTTTTAAGGGCTTTTGTAAGAAAATTACGCATTTTAAAATCATATCTATTAGAGTAGTAGTAACGATATTTTATTGGCTATCTATTATATGATTATTATTATTATTATTAAAAACTGGACAGTACCTATAGTAGTTCCGTTGAGACTTGACAATGAGTCATCGTTCTTTGTTGCCGGAATTCGACATACGTTTCATATTTCATTTCACTCTAATACATTTATCTTAAGCATACGAACGAGCAGAGAAAAAGCGATTGTTGGTTCGAAAAAGCATGAGTAATTGTCAGCTCTCTCGTTTTTTGTGGGATCTTGTGATCTTGTATGAAACTTTTGTATAATCTCATTATTATTTCTAAAATTGCCAAAATGCCCTTTCCAATTTTGTCGATAGAAGTCCTAGAAGTTTCCCGAAATATAAGTATTATTTTCGGAAATGTCAAAATTTTATAGATAAAAATTGTATTTCATAAATGACGCTTTTGAAAATCTTGACTGTACTTCCTATATTATTAATATTATTATTATTAAACACGAAAAAGTATTACATAGATCATTTTCAGGATTGGTCTACAACACATTTGAAAATTATTGCGAAAGATAAAAGGTCATTCTCACATATTTATGTGAAACAGCAAAAGTGCATAGAACATGTCTGCCGATAGAGCCAATATTCTAAATTGAGAACAACACTCCAAAAAACTCCATCAAAAATGCCTTGACCCTCCATAAGAAACTCTATAAAACTCTATAAAATTCCATTAAAAAACTCTAGAAAATTCAAAAGCCGTCAATAAAAAAAAACTATAAAACTCCATAATATTCCATAAAACTCCATAAACCTCCATAAAACTCCATGAAACTAAATGTGGATATAAGCAGATTTACTAATTGGATCACAGTTTTAAAAAGGATGCTGAAGGGCGTTGACCAAAAAATTGACCAAAGTTGACCAAAAAAGACCAAAAAGATTTTAAAAGAGATGATTTTAAGAGAATTTTAAAAAAGTGGAAGGAAGTGATGATATTTGGTAATGAAGGAATTAATAATACTTATTTATACAAGTGATTAAATATAATTACTTTTTACTAGTTACTAAATACTAGTTACTAATTACTAGTTTACTAGTCACTAGCCACTAGTCAATAGAGTAGTCACTTTATGTCGGAACTAGTTCTAACGTGTTATACGTTATACTTATACTTTTAATTGATATCTATTAAGAGTATTTAGAGCTTATAAGCCAAAAATCGAGCATTTCCGTTTTGTTCTCATTTGACTCCCCCTTTTTTATTCTTTATGTTCCTAAGAGTATAAGTCAATACAACAACGATAAAATATTTTTTTTTACAAAGGTACCTGATATTTTTAAACTTATTTTTTAAATTCTGTGTTACGTATCAAGAAAACAAGGCGGTGGTCTAAAATGTAACTATTTTTGACTTGTACTCTTAGTAACTAACACTTATAATTTTAGTCAGACTTATAAAATAAATGGCTCAAATGATTTTCGAAAAATTGCCATTTTAGATTATATATAGGTACATATGTTTGGTTAACACTTGTTAACATTTGAAGAGAAAAATTTCTATAAATTAGTGAAACTTTTAGCAAGTGTTTTTATTTAAATTTAATTTTGCTATATAATTAAAAAAAAACTTAATCTCATACAAATCTAAAAAATGTACTATCAATTAAATAGGCATATCTATACATTCAGGAAATAACAAATAAATATTTGTATTCTCAAAACAAAAAAATAAATATTTTCATTAATAATATTGTGGATTTAAAATGAATTCTAGAATAAACACAATTATTAATGTACTAGTATTCAACATATTCCATCATATCTTGCAAAATCTCGTCTCATTGGATGCACCTGGCACAAATTTACACATTATAATAACATTAAGTTTCAGTAATTTATTATGGATGTGTAAATAGTAGTGATTTCGTGATTTTCACAGGCAATTAAACAAGTTAATGTTTACAATCTAATGTGCCTCCAATTATTTATGAGCAATAGGTGCGCACCGATGCAGTTAATTATTATACTGCCATGTTTTAACTTGATTTGCATTGAATTATAAACATTTATTTGGTTATTTTTAAGACCTATAAGATAATTTTTAATTTGCTTAAAATGTAAGTGTAGCAATGAAAATTATCCACAGCAGTAAATAAGAAATATTTTCCTCAAAATGTAATTGTAGCAATAGAAATTATCCACAGCAGTAAATGGCTAATTGCTATTAGTAATATTGCTAGTTGGGAAAATTTTACATGTATCCACTTGATAATAGCAAAATTGTATCGTTGTTTCAGAACACGCTGTGTATTCTACGTAACTCAAAATATTGTCTATGTTTTGGCACATTACTTGGGTACTTGCATAAACAAATTATTTTATTGATCTCTTAAAATAAAGTTTTGTTTTTTCGTTAAATTAGATTAAAATGTAACTTGGCAATATGGCATCTAATCTCAAATATAAAACTGATTTGTGTAGCCCACATAAAGCACATTTTAAAAATAAAAGAATATACAGGGTGGTCTATTTAAAAATGTGACCAAATTTTGTGTCCGTGATTTATGGTACACTCAGTGTACTCGAAAATAATTTTAAAAAGTAGCACATCAATAATACAGGTCACCCTGTATGTATTGTATGTGTATATGTATGCATGTATTTATGGATGTATGTACGTATGTATGTATGCATGTATACAGGGTGGTCACTTTTACAACGCGCACCATTAAGATCTATTAAACGGAAATATATACAGAGTTGGTCAAATGGGATAAAAGTTTCTCATTTTTGTGCCTTCCAATATTCTGAAACGAAATCCGTGATATCTTGCACAGTTCCTGAAACATCGCTGAAAAACTGAAAAGTGCACTTTCCTTTTCCTTTTATAACTTTTTTACTTTTGAAGGAAATTTTACGAAACTTGGCACTCTTACATTTTTCGACGTCCGTTTTAAATGCCATTAAAATCCAATATTGCGGCCATAAGAAAATCAAAAGTTGACTATGAAAATTTGGGCATCTACTTTGCGCAGAATAGTTTAGCACTGTGATCGTGCTAAACATATTCTGCGCCAACTGGATGCCCAAATTTTTATAGTCAACTTTTGATTTTCTTATGGCCGCAATATTGGATTTTAAAGGCATTTAAAAGAGCGAAAATATCCAATTTCTACCATTAGCACAAAATGTTTGGTACTGTCATCAGAAAGCTGACGTCGAAAAATGTGACAAACACAAAATGCACAAGCGTGCCAGTTTAGTAAAATTTCCTGCAAAAGTAAAAAAGTTATAAGAGGAAAATGAAAGTGCACTTTTTCAGTTTTTCAGCGATATTTCAGGAACTGTACAAGATATCCCGGTTTTCGTTTCAGTATATTGAAAGGCACAAAACCAAGAAACTTTTATCCCATTTGACCAACTCTGTATGTATATCCGTTTAATAGATCCTAATGGTGGGCGTCGTAAAAGTGACCACCCTGTATATGTATGTATGTATGTATGTTATTATAGTTGCCACTTAAAAAAAAGCCACTCAAAGCCACTCAAAAATTAATGAGCATTTTAGTTTTATAAGAAAATGTGTATTTTTGAAAACGAATATTGACATGTCATACAAAATATAACAAGATATTACAAAATTTTCATGGAAACTAAAAAAATGGTAATACAAATTATGTCATCAAGAAAACTCGAAAATTCGATATAAAATAGAAAACTTTCCATGAAAATTGTAAAAAAATTATTGTCCCCAATTAATGTTCCAGAAAGACTACGTGTAAATTCTCAATTACATAGAACGGAAACCACAAAACTTTTATGGAAATTCTAAAAATAAAATATTTTCTCGTGAAAATTTTGGAATTATAGTAACATAAAAACCAATTTTAGCAATAGCAATTAGCTACAGCAGTAAGTGGCCAATTGCTATTGCTAAAATTGCCTTTTTGAGGGTAATTTTTCTTATGTCAGGTATAAAAACATGTATGTATGTATGTATGTATGTATGTATGTATGCATGTGTGTATATAAACATGCCTTCTCACCTAGGCGAAAGAGATAGATGGCTAAATAAAATAAAATGAGTGAAGCAAAAAAGGGAGCATTTTGACATACACTGTTTTAAATCGATGTATTCCAACTGTATTTTGTCATATAAATTATAATGTATTTATTGTGTTTGCATTGTATTTATTCTATTTGATATATTTTATATTGTGTATAACTTGATGTAACTGACATATTCTATACCGAAAAGTCTCAAAGAATAAAGGCGATTATTATTATTATTACTATTATATGTATGTTTGTATGTGTGTATATATGTATGTATGTATGTATGTATGTATGTATGTATGTATGTATGTATGTATGTATGTATGTATGTATGTATGTATGTATGTATGTATGTATGCATGTATGTATGTATGCATGTATGTATGTATGTATGTATGTATGTGTGTATGTATGTATGCATGTATGTAGTATTATGGTTGCCATTGAAAAAATAGCCCATGACAAAAACAAATGAGCAACAATTTGAGTTTTATAAGAAAATGTGTATTTTTGAAAACTAAATTTGACAAAATTTTAATGGAAACTTAAAAAATGGTAATAAAAATCACGTCATCAAGAAAACTCGAAAATTCGATTAAAATGGAAAACTTTCCATGGAATTGTAAAAAAAAAGTACCCAATGAATGTTCCAGAATGACTACGAGTAAGTTCTCAATTACATTGAATGGAAACCACAAATTTTTTATGAAAATTCTAAAAATATAATATTTTCTTATGAAAGTTTTAAATTGGACTGGGATTCAAATTTGTAAAATTTTGAATAATATTAAAATATTGTTAAATTCCAGATAAACTCGTCTTGCTTGTGATCGATGTTGATTGAGTGATTGGTAAAAGTTCTCAGAAATACTAAAAATATAATATTTTCTTATGAAAATTTTAAAATTGGAATAGGATTAAAATTTGTAAAAATTTTAATTATGGTAAAATATAGTTAAATTCCAGATAAACTATTCTAGCTTGTGATTGATGTTCAATTCATGTAATTTCAATCCCAGTCCAATTTAAAATTTTCATAAGAAAATATGATATTTTTAGAATTTCCATATAAGTTTTGAGGTTTTCATTCGATGTAATTGAGAATTTACACGTAGTCATTCTGGAACATTTATTGGGAACAATTTTTTTAATTTACATTTTTTACAATTTTTTTACATTTTTTTTACAATTTTTTTACAATTTCCAAGAAAAGTTTACCATTTTAAATCGAATTTTCGAATTTTCTTGATGTAGTAATTTTGATTACCATGTTTTTTTTAGTTTCCATGAAACTTTTGTAATATCGTGTTATATTTTGTATGATATGCCAACTTTAGTTTTCAAAAATACACATTTTCTTATAAAACTGAAATGTTTGCTCATTTGTTTTTGAGTTATGACCTCATCGGTTTTTTCAAATGGCATACATACATGCTTACATACGTTTAAAAATAACAAAATGTTGATTGACTGATTGGTAAAAGTTATTTAACTCTTGAAAACAAAAATTACAATGAAAAAAAAAAATCATAATTTAATGTATTATAATACCTGCTGTTAATAATTTCAGTGGGCAATGAGCTTAGAAGTAAAGGTTGGGGTATTAAATAAGAACCTCTTGGAATGGGAGAACGTAGTGCTCGAGAAACTCCCATCGAATTGATTTCCTCTCTTCTCCGCCACTCGAACCTTTCGAGCATCTTCCACCCCAAGTATACACATATTGTTAAGTTTTCAGGATGCAGAAATGGCATGAATATTAATCGCAAAAGCTGCATTATAATTGTATACGTGGAACGATCCCTTTCTCGTATTCCCTATGAGAATAATAACATTTCTTTGAAGTTAGGGCGGAGGGGCAACATTTGGGAAAACAAAGAAGCACCGACATTGTAATCAAGATGTAGCTTGTAAAGGTTCAGATTATACGACGGTGTTTCAAAAACAATTTCGCAAAGTAGGAGATGTGCGAAATAATTTAAATATCATCCCCGTCTCCACTTTTGTGTAAGTTTCTGAATATTCATAATATATTAAATATGTTATTTATGTCGGAAAGTTGTAGCTGTATTCTGTTTTATGTGAGCGCGCGTCGGCGAAAAGTGCAAATTTCTTATGAAACAGTAATGCCGGATTAGTATTTGTATGTAAATGCGCTTAGGTAATCGAATCAGTAGTTTTATTATCGTGTAATCGGGTATAAAGCCGGCTTTGTTCGCTTCTTGTATCTGTAAGCGAGCAAAAGCTGCTGTCACCGACAGCTGACCGTTTAACTCGTTACTTTCCGAGCAAACGTGATGCGAAATTCTAAGCTTACAGGAAAAATGACGGCAATTTTTTATTCACTCTTGTTTACGGGCCATGTTATTCTTCCAGCTGATTTTTTAGACACTCAATTGTGCTGGTGCCAGACGTTTTCTTCATATATTTTATTATAAAATACTGCGTTCATATATTGCGCCCTTTATGAAACCTATTGCTTATTTCATTTCAAAACGCAATTTTTCCTTTATAAATCCCGTCAAATTTATTAGCTCGCACCGGAATCATGTACACAATACGCCCCCGCACTGCTTATACTTAATACGTATACACTTGTGTGCTATTTGTCGCTCTTATCTGTCTGCAGGAGATAAACAAATTTTATAACTCCATTTATGCGAAGATCGCTCGTAAAGTCGAAACCTATCCAATCCACTTTGTGCTTTGTCCAAAGCTTGTACGCATTGTGTGAAGCCCAGTAATTACACAACATAAATTGCTCGCGATTCGGCCGAAATAAAATCGTGCTCGTAAATCCTGGCACTTGTTTAAGCAGGCCCAAGGCGTGGCGGCGGTTATCTTACCAACGTGTTGATTTATCTTAGGTGTTTCTGCACTTATAAAAGCGTTTCAGGAATGCCTCACGTGGCGCTGGGCTTCAGGAATAGTGGGTGAACGTAAATTTGTCAGATTGTTATCCGAGATACTGCGCTGACATTTGTAGGCTTGCGGTTATATAAAACGTGCACTTTTATTAGATTTAAAGGGTTATAAAGACGATATGGCTAGTAATGCCTCTTTTATGGGTTTCTGTTTTACATTTGCTCCATTTTTATTACTACCCTCCCGCACGTTTGCCCTTAACTTCGCACACCTAAACCTCGCGCAACACCGACATGATTTACTTCGTTCTATAACACCAGAAACTGTAACCTAGATAACATGAAGTATTTTTTTTTCAGCACCTCACACATTTGTACAGGGTGATTAGGGAGGAAATAAAAGTATTGCAACAACATGTCTAGGAAGCAAAAAAAAGCAAAATAAGCTCATATTATCAAGTCCGATTTTCATTTGTTTCAGAGATATTTTGAACAATTTATACAATTAAATGAAAATGTATTACAGAACTTACAAACAAAACAAAAGAAGAAGTAACATTGATCCACGTTAAATTTGACATCGTTGTCAGTGACAGCTGCAGTTGTTTTACTAGATCATAAAAATGCCTCATATTTTCAGTCATAGAGAATATGCAGATATGGTGTTTTTTTATGGATTTTGTAATGATAATTCTGTTCGTTCAGTAGAAGAGTATCGACGTCGTGTTCCGAATCGAAGAATTCCTAATAGGGAAGTGTTTCAAACTGTTTTTACACGTACTAGTGAAACAGGAATGTTTCCAAGTGCACGTATTATTTCTGAAAAACAGCAAGGGCTCGGTATGGAACTTGAAGAAGATATTCTGGATGTTGTAGAAAATAATCCAGGGATAAGTACAAATCGCATAGCAATCCAATTTGAAATTCCACAAACAATGGTTTGGAAAACTATAAACAACAAAGTTTAAAAGTTTTTCATCTACAGAAAGTACAAAATCTCCAAGAAGGCGATTATCTATTACGACTACAATTTTGTCAATGGTTTCGTGAAAATAGAAGATTGCGCAAATGCATTTTATCAACTGATGAGGCTCAATTTACTCGAGATGGAATTAATAATTGTCATAACAATCATCGATTGTTGGACGTAAACCCTCATGCCATGCAAGAATAAATTAAATTAAATTGTTCAAAATATCTCTGAAACAAATGAAAATCGGACTTGACAATATGAACTTATTTTGCTGGACATGTTTTAAAAATATTTCCATTTCCTCCCGAATCACCCTGTATAATTACTTCAGATATAAGGTCCGTGGAGGTAGGGGGGTGGGGGGTAATTTCACGTCGCTTTAGCCCCTCCCGAACATACATAAAAATTGCAGCTAAACTAAAGAAGCCTAAATTCTGGGATAAACGGCACAAACTAGTACTAATTAAGCAATAAATATTGGCATAAAATTTGCACACAAAAAATTCATTCAAATTGGGGGTCTAACTTCACACGGACCTCAGATATTACCAGAAATGCGCGAGAAGAGAATCGTGTCACAGCTTTTTAAAGCTTTAACGCTTCACAAGGCTAAATTACTGCATTCATTTTCCAGCTGTGGCATAAAACATCCATTACATGCACTACTACCGCACTCAGATACAAAAATCCCGCAGCAAACTGCCGGCAGAGAACAAATCGCAGATGCAATTTATACACGACGCCCCAGCAACGTAATCTGATAAACAAAATGTAATGCATCTGTAAGCCGAGCGATTAACAACTCCATGGACCTAACGCTTTAATTACCCTGGTAATTGATGAAAACGCCTCAAACTCTAATCCCGCCATAATTTGCGTTCATAAATCGCGATAACTCTGCGGACATTCGCAGGCGCTCCGAACTTCCATCCCCTAGTACGCAAAATATCACTAATACTCGTGTGGTTTGTAGTTTGGAGTCTTGTCGTGGGAGGAACTTCCAGCGGGAAGAGTGCACGACTCGTGTTGACAACGCGAAACTAAAATTAACAAAGTTCGCCAACTAATTAAGAAAGTACGACAGTGACCTCTTGAGAGTGCTTGAAGAGCCATCCGGAGGCGCTGAATTTGATAGACTGCAAGTGGTGCACGGGACCTCCGGGAGGCGCCCTCGTTACAAAACGGCCCGAAATAACAATTAACCTAAATAGGAACACAAGTCCGGCATTAAGCTCACGTAAACTAATGCCGATGCAACTCTAATTGGGTCCAGATCTACTCGTGCACACTCAACTGCATATTCAGTTATGTATGTGGAATAGCCACATAATCATATCTGGACGAAAACTAATATATTACCATAACAATATACTTTTATAGGCACGTAGCATGTACCAGTAGCTAAAAGCAATTACAAATCTAAAGTAAATACAAAGTCTGAAAAAAAACGTATATTTTGTAGAAATTTTTGCACTGTTTGTAGAAGACTTGTCCTGTCGTGCTCATACGTGGGCGATGTATCAACTTCTGATAACCGTAAACCCTCCTTGAAACGGAGGTAGTTATCCACAGCGTCGGAGTTGGTGCGGGTCGGCTTCTACGAAGATGAGGCTTACATTCAGATCATGCTTCGGCTAGATTCTTTCTGTCGTGATTCCTACGTTATCTATATGCTTGGTGTGGTGGTTGGGAGGAAAAGTTAGGCTTACAGCCAACAGCTTTATAAGCTTAACTAGCTTTCATGCTGGATAAGAAAAAATATCTTTTATCGCTAGTTTTTTGACATAGAATGCATATGCTTTTCTTGCAATGCAAGTATGAGTCAGAAAGACCACTGACATTTAGTTCATGCCTCGGCTGGATTCTTTCTGTCGTGATTCCTACGTAATCTATATGCTTGGTGTGGTGGTTGGGAGGAAAAGTTAGGCTTACAGCCAACAGCTTTATAAGCTTAACTAGCTTTCATGCTGGATAAGAAAATATATCTTTTATCGCTAGTTTTTTGACGTAGAATGCATATGCTTTTCTTGCAATGCGATGCGAGAATAAGTCAGTAGGTCCACTCCTTTCAATCGTGGAACAGAGATCTGCTCAGGACGGCCTATCTGTAGGTTAATTATTGGATGAGAATAAGTAGTATCGCTAGAGTAATTAAGACGCGTGCGAAGGTCATTTAGTCATCCCATGCACTGTATGTAGGTTACTCATCCTGTCGTGCTCATACGTGGGTGATGTATCAACTTCTGATAACCGTAAACCCTCCTTGAAACGGAGGCAGTTATCCACAGCGTCGAAGTTGGTGCGGGTCGGCTTCTACGAAGATGAGGCCTACATTCAGATCATGCCTCGGCTAGATTCTTTCTGTCGTAATTCCTACATAATCTATATGCTTGGTGTGGTGGTTGGGAGGAAAAGTTAGGCTTACAGCCAATTGCTTTATAAGCTTTACTAGCTTTCATGCTAGATAAGAAATAAATATCTTTTATCGCTAGTTTTTTGACGTAGAATGCATATGCTTTTCTTGAAATGCGAGAATGAGTTAGAAAGACCACTCCTTTCATACATGGAACAGAGATCTTCTCAGGACGGACTATCTGTAGGTTAATTATTGGATGAGAATAATTAGTATCGTTAGAGTAATTAAGACGCGTGCGACGGTCATTTAGTCATCCCATGCACTGTATGAAGGTTACTCATCCTGTCGTGCTCATACGTGGGTGATGTATCAACTTTTGATAATTGTAAACCCTCCTTGAAACGGAGGTAGTTATCCACAGCGTCGGAGTTGGTGCGGGTCGGCTTCTACGAAGAAAAGGCCTACATTCAGATCATGCCTCGGCTGGATTCTTTCTGTCGTGATTCCTACATAATTTATATGCTTCGTGTGGTGGTTAAGAGGAAAAGTTAGGCTTACAGCCAATTGCCTTATAAGCTTAACGAGCTTTCATGCTAGATAAGAAATTAATACCTTTTATCGAGACTTTTTTGACGTAGAATGCATATGCTTTTCTTGCAATGCGAGAATGAGTCAGAAAGACCACTCTTTTATTTTTTGTGGAACAGGGATGTTCTCAGGACGGACTATCTGTAGGTTAATTATGGAATGAGAATAATTAGTATCGCTAGAGTAATTAAGACGCGTGCGAAGGTCATTTAGTCATCACATGCACTGTATGTAGGTTATTCATCCTGTCGTGCTCATACGTGGGTGATGTATCAACTTCTGATAATTGTAAACCCTCCTTGAAACGGAGGTAGTTATCCACAGCGTCGGAGTTGGTGCGGGTCGGCTTCTACGAAGATGAGGCCTACATTCAGATCATGCCTCGGCTAGATTCTTTCTGCCGTGATTCCTACGTAATCTATATGCTTGGTGTGGTGGTTGGGAGGAAAAGTTAGGCTTACAGCCAACAGCTTTATAAGCTTAACTAGCTTTCATGCTAGTTAAGAAATTAATATCTTTTATCGAGAGTTTTTTTATGTAGAATGCATATGCTTTTCTTGCAATGCGAGAATGAGTCAGAAAGACCACTGACATTTAGATCATACCTGGGCTGGATTCTTTCTGTCGTGATTCCTACGTAATCTATATGCTTGGTGTGGTGGTTGGGAAGAAAAGTTAGGCTTACAGCCAATTGCTTTATAAGCTTAACTAGCTTTCATGCTAGATAAGAAATTAATATCTTTTATCGCCAGGTTTTTAACGTAGAATGCATATGTTTTTCTTGCAATGCGAAAATGAGTCAAGAAGACTACTTCTGTCATTTGTGGAACAGGGATCTCCTCTGGACGGACTATCTGTAGGTTATTTATAGGATGAGAATAATTAGTATCGCCAGAGTAATTGGGACGCGTGCGAAGGTCATTTAGTGATCCCATGCACCGTATGTTGGTTACTCATCTTGTCGTGCTCATACGTGGGTGATGTATCAACTTCTGATAATTGTAAACCCTCCTTGAAACGGAGGTAGTTATCCACAGCGTCGGAGTTGGTGCGGGTCGGCTTCTACGAAGATGAGGCTTACATTCAGATCATGCTTCGGCTAGATTCTTTCTGTCGTGATTCCTACGTTATCTATATGCTTGGTGTGGTGGTTGGGAGGAAAAGTTAGGCTTACAGCCAACAGCTTTATAAGCTTAACTAGCTTTCATGCTGGATAAGAAAATATATCTTTTATCGCTAGTTTTTTGACGTAGAATGCATATGCTTTTCTTGCAATGCGAGAATGAGTCAGTAGGTCCACTCCTTTCAATCGTGGAACAGAGATCTCCTCAGGACGGCCTATCTGTAGGTTAATTATTGGATGAGAATAAGTAGTATCGTTAGAGTAATTAAGACGCGTGCGAAGGTCATTTAGTCATCCCATGCACTGTATGTAGGTTACTCATCCTGTCGTGCTCATACGTGGGTGATGTATCAACTTCTGATAATTGTAAACCCTCATTGAAACGGAGGTAGTTATCCACAGCGTCGGAGTTGGTGCGGGCCGGCTTCTACGAAGATGAGGCTTACATTAAGATCATGCTTCGGCTAGATTCTTTCTGTTGTGATTCCTACGTTATCTATATGCTTGGTGTGGTAGTTGGGAGGAAAAGTTAGGCTTACAGCAAACTGCTTTATAAGCTTAACCAGCTTTCATGCTAGATAAGAAAAAATATCTTTTATCGCTAGTTTTTTGACGTAGAATGCATATTCTTTTCTTGCAATGCAAGTATGAGTCAGAAAGACCACTGACATTTAGATCATGCCTCGACTGGATTCTTTCTGTCGTGATTCCTACGTAATCTATATGCTTGGTGTGGTGGTTGGGAGGAAAAGTTAGGCTTACAGCCAATAGCTTTATAAGCTTAACTAGCTTTCATGCTGGATAATAAAAAATATCTTTAATCGCCAGTTGTTTGACATAGAATGCATATGCTTTTCTTGCAATGCGAGAATGAGCCAGAAATACCAATATTTTCATTTGTGGAACAGAGATCTCCTTAGGACGGACTATCTGTAGGTTAGTTATTGGATGAGAATAAGTAGTATCGCTAGAGTAATTAAGACGCGTGCGAAGGTCATTTAGTCATCCCATGCACTGTATGTAGGTTACTCATCCTGTCGTGCTCATACGTGGGTGATGTATCAACTTCTGATAATTGTAAACCCTCCTTGAAACGGAGGTAGTTATCCACAGCGTCGGAGTTGGTGAGGGTCGGCTTCTACGAAGATGAGGCTTACATTCAGATCATGCTTCGGCTGGATTCTTTCTGTCGTGATTCCTACGTTATCTATATGCTTGGTGTGGTGGTTGGGAGGAAAAGTTAGGCTTACAGCCAACAGCTTTATAAGCTTAACTAGTTTTCATGCTGGATAAGAAAATATATCTTTTATCGCTAGTTTTTTGACGTACAATGCATATGCTTTTCTTGCAATGCAAGCATGAGTCAGAAAGACCACTGACATTTAGATCATGCCTGAACTGGATTCTTTCTGTCGTGATTCCTACGAAATCTATATGCTTGGTGTGGTGGTTGGGAGGAAAAGTTAGGCTTACAGTCAATAGCTTTATAAGCTTAACTAGCTATCAGGCTAGATAAGAAATTAATATCTTTTATCGCCAGTATTTTGACGTAGAATGCACATGCTTTTCTTGCAATGCGAGAATGAGTCAGAAATACCAATCTTTTCATTTGTGGAACAGAGATCTCCTCAGGACGGACTATCTGTAGGTTAGTTATTGGATGAGAATAAGTAGTATCGCTAGAGTAATTAAGACGCGTGCGAAGGTCATTTAGTCATCCCATGCACTGTATGTAGGTTACTCATCCTGTCGTGCTCATACGTGGGTGATCTATCAACTTCTGATAATTGTAAACCCTCCTTGAAATGGAGGTAGTTATCTACAGCGTCGGAGTTGGTGCGGGTCGGCTTCTACGAAGATGAGGCTTACATTCAGATCATGCTTCGGCTAGATTCTTTCTGTCGTTATTCCTACGTTATCTATATGCTTGGTGTGGTGGTTGGGAGGAAAAGTTAGGCGCACAGCCAACAGCTTTATAAGCTTAACTAGCTTTCATGCTGGATAAGAAAACATATCTTTTATCGCTAGTTTTTTGACATAGAATGCATATGCCTTTCTTGCAATGCAAGTATGAGTCAGAAAGACCACTGACATTTAGATCATGCCTCGGCTGGATTCTTTCTGTCGTGATTCCTACGTAATCTATATGCTTGGTGTGGTGGTTGAGAGGAAAAGTTAGGCTTACAGCCAACAGCTTTATAAGCTTAACTAGCTTTCATGCTGGATAAGAAAAAAATTCTTTTATCGCTAGTTTTTTCACGTAGAATGCATATGCTTTTCTTGCAATGCAAGTATGAGTCAGAAAGACCACTGACATTTAGATCATGCCTCGGCTGGATTCTTTCTGTCGTGATTCCTACGTAATCTATATGCTTGGTGTGGTGGTTGGGAGGAAAAGTTAGGCTTACAGCCAACAGCTTTATAAGCTTAACTAGCTTTCATGCTGGATAAGAAAATATATCTTTTATCGCTAGTTTTTTGACGTAGAATGCATATGCTTTTCTTGCAATGCGAGAATGAGTCAGAAAGACCACTGACATTTAGATTATGCTTCGGCTGTATTCTTTCTGTCGTGATTCCTACGTAATCTATATGCTTGGTGTGGTGGTTAGGAGGAAAAGTTAGGCTTACAGTCAATTGCTTTATAAGCTTAACGAGCCTTCATGCTAGATAAGAAATTAATATCTTTTATCGCCAGTGTTTTGACGTAGAATGCACATGCTTTTCTTGCAATGCGAGAATGAGTCAGTACGTCCACTCCTTTCAATCGTGGAACAAAGATCTCCTCAGGACGGCCTATCTGTAGGTTAATTATTGGATGAGAATAAGTAGTATCGCTAGAGTAATTAAGACGCGTGCGAAGGTCATTTAGTCATCCCATGCACTGTATGTAAGTTACTCATCCTGTCGTGCTCATACGTGGGTGATGTATCAACTTCTGATAATTGTAAACCCTCCTTGAAACGGAGGTAGTTATCCACAGCGTCGGAGTTGGTGCGGGTCGGCTTCTACGAAGATGAGGCTTACATTTAGATCATGCTTCGGCTAGATTCTTTCTGTCGTGATTCCTACGTTATCTATATACTTGGTGTGGTGGTTGGGAGGAAAAGTTAGGCTTACAGCCAATTGCTTTATAAGCTTAACTAGCTTTCATGCTGGATAAGAAACAATATCTTTTATCGCTAGTTTTTTGACGTAGAATGCATATGCTTTTCTTGCAATGCAAGTATGAGTCAGAAAGACTACTGACATTTAGATCATGCCTCGGCTGGATTCTTTCTGTCGTGATTCCTACGTAATCTATATGCTTGGTGTGGTGGTTGGGAGGAAAAGTTAGGCTTACAGCCAATTGCTTTATAAGCTTAACTAGCTCTCATGCTGGATAAGAAAAAATATCTTTTATCGCTAGTTTTTTGACGTAGAATGCATATGCTTTTCTTGCAATGCAAGTATGAGTCAGAAAGACCACTGACATTTAGATCATGCCTCGGCTGGATTCTTTCTGTCGTGATTCCTACGTAATCTATATGCTTGGTGTGGTGGTTGGGAGGAAAAGTTAGGCTTACAGCCAATAGCTTTATAAGCTTAACTAGCTTTCATGCTAGATAAGAAATTAATATCTTTTATCGCCAGTTTTTTGACGTAGAATGCACATGCTTTTCTTGCAATGCGAGAATGAGTCAGAAATACCAATCTTTTTATTTGTGGAACAGAGATCTCCTCAGGATGGACTATCTGTAGGTTAATTATTGGATGAGAATAACTAGTATCGCTAGAGTAATTAAGACGCGTGCGAAGATCATTTAGTCATCCCATGCACTGTATGTAGGTTACTCATCCTGTCCTGGATGAGAAGTTAGGCTTACAGCCAATTGCTTTATAAGCTTAACTAGCTCTCATGCTGGATAAGAAAAAATATCTTTTATCGCTAGTTTTTTGACGTAGAATGCATATGCTTTTCTTGCAATGCGAGAATGAGTCAGAAAGACCACTGACATTTAGATTATGCTTCGGCTGTATTCTTTCTGTCGTGATTCCTACGTAATCTATATGCTTGGTGTGGTGGTTAGGAGGAAAAGTTAGGCTTACAGTCAATTGCTTTATAAGCTTAACGAGCCTTCATGCTAGATAAGAAATTAATATCTTTTATCGCCAGTGTTTTGACGTAGAATGCACATGCTTTTCTTGCAATGCGAGAATGAGTCAGTACGTCCACTCCTTTCAATCGTGGAACAAAGATCTCCTCAGGACGGCCTATCTGTAGGTTAATTATTGGATGAGAATAAGTAGTATCGCTAGAGTAATTAAGACGCGTGCGAAGGTCATTTAGTCATCCCATGCACTGTATGTAAGTTACTCATCCTGTCGTGCTCATACGTGGGTGATGTATCAACTTCTGATAATTGTAAACCCTCCTTGAAACGGAGGTAGTTATCCACAGCGTCGGAGTTGGTGCGGGTCGGCTTCTACGAAGATGAGGCTTACATTTAGATCATGCTTCGGCTAGATTCTTTCTGTCGTGATTCCTACGTTATCTATATACTTGGTGTGGTGGTTGGGAGGAAAAGTTAGGCTTACAGCCAATTGCTTTATAAGCTTAACTAGCTTTCATGCTGGATAAGAAACAATATCTTTTATCGCTAGTTTTTTGACGTAGAATGCATATGCTTTTCTTGCAATGCAAGTATGAGTCAGAAAGACTACTGACATTTAGATCATGCCTCGGCTGGATTCTTTCTGTCGTGATTCCTACGTAATCTATATGCTTGGTGTGGTGGTTGGGAGGAAAAGTTAGGCTTACAGCCAATTGCTTTATAAGCTTAACTAGCTCTCATGCTGGATAAGAAAAAATATCTTTTATCGCTAGTTTTTTGACGTAGAATGCATATGCTTTTCTTGCAATGCAAGTATGAGTCAGAAAGACCACTGACATTTAGATCATGCCTCGGCTGGATTCTTTCTGTCGTGATTCCTACGTAATCTATATGCTTGGTGTGGTGGTTGGGAGGAAAAGTTAGGCTTACAGCCAATAGCTTTATAAGCTTAACTAGCTTTCATGCTAGATAAGAAATTAATATCTTTTATCGCCAGTTTTTTGACGTAGAATGCACATGCTTTTCTTGCAATGCGAGAATGAGTCAGAAATACCAATCTTTTTATTTGTGGAACAGAGATCTCCTCAGGATGGACTATCTGTAGGTTAATTATTGGATGAGAATAACTAGTATCGCTAGAGTAATTAAGACGCGTGCGAAGATCATTTAGTCATCCCATGCACTGTATGTAGGTTACTCATCCTGTCCTGGATGAGAAGTTAGGCTTACAGCCAATTGCTTTATAAGCTTAACTAGCTCTCATGCTGGATAAGAAAAAATATCTTTTATCGCTAGTTTTTTGACGTAGAATGCATATGCTTTTCTTGCAATGCAAGTATGAGTCAGAAAGACCACTGACATTTAGATCATGCCTCGGCTGGATTCTTTCTGTCGTGATTCCTACGTAATCTATATGCTTGGTGTGGTGGTTGGGAGGAAAAGTTAGGCTTACAGCCAATAGCTTTATAAGCTTAACTAGCTTTCATGCTAGATAAGAAAGTAATATCTTTTATCGCCAGTTTTTTGACGTAGAATGCACATGCTTTTCTTGCAATGCGAGAATGAGTCAGAAATACCAATCTTTTTATTTGTGGAACAGAGATCTCCTCAGGATGGACTATCTGTAGGTTAATTATTGGATGAGAATAACTAGTATCGCTAGAGTAATTAAGACGCGTGCGAAGATCATTTAGTCATCCCATGCACTGTATGTAGGTTACTCATCCTGTCCTGGATGAGAAGTTAGGCTTACAGCCAATTGCTTTATAAGCTTAACTAGCTTTCATGCTAGATAAGAAAAAATATCTTTAATCGCTTGTTTTTTGACATTGAATGCATATGCTTTTCTTGCAATGCAAGTATGAGTCAGAAAGACCACTGACATTTAGATCCTGCCTCGGCTGGATTCTTTCTGTCGTGATTCCTACGTAATCTATATGCTTGGTGTGGTGGTTGGGAGGAAAAGTTAGGCTTACAGCCAATAGCTTTATAAGCTTAACTAGCTTTCATGCTAGATAAGAAATTAATATCTTTTATCGCCAGTTTTTTGACGTAGAATGCACATGCTTTTCTTGCAATGCAATGAGTCAGAAATACCAATCTTTTTATTTGTGGAACAGAGATCTCCTCAGGATGGACTATCTGTAGGATAGTTATTGGATGAGAATAAGTAGTATCGCTAGAGTAATTAAGACGCGTGCGAAGGTCATTTAGTCATCCATGCACTGTATGTAGGTTACTCATCCTGTCGTGCTCATACGTGGGTGATGTATCAACTTCTGATAATTGTAAACCCTCCTTGAAACGGAGGTAGTTATCCATAGCGTCGGAGTTGGTGCGGGTCGGCTTCTACGAAGATGAGGCTTACATTCAGATCATTCTTCGGCTAGATTCTTTCTGTCGTGATTCCTACGTTATCTATATGCTTGGTGTGGTGGTTGGGAGGAAAAGTTAGGCTTACAGCCAATTGCTTTATAAGCTTAACTAGCTTTCATGCTGGATAAGAAACAATATCTTTTATCGCTAGTTTTTTGACGTAGAATGCATATGCTTTTCTTGCAATGCAAGTATGAGTCAGAAAGACCACTGACATTTAGATCATGCCTCGGCTGGATTCTTTCTGTCGTGATTCCTACGTAATCTATATGCTTGGTGTGGTGGTTGGGAGGAAAAGTTAGGCTTACAGCCAATTGCTTTATAAGCTTAACTAGCTCTCATGCTGGATAAGAAAAAATATCTTTTATCGCTAGTTTTTTGACGTAGAATGCATATGCTTTTCTTGCAATGCAAGTATGAGTCAGAAGGACCACTGACATTTAGATCATGCCTCGGCTGGATTCTTTCTGTCGTGATTCCTACGTAATCTATATGCTTGGTGTGGTGGTTGGGAGGAAAAGTTAGGCTTACAGCCAATTGCTTTATAAGCTTAACTAGCTCTCATGCTGGATAAGAAAAAATATCTTTTATCGCTAGTTTTTTGACGTAGAATGCATATGCTTTTCTTGCAATGCAAGTATGAGTCAGAAAGACCACTGACATTTAGATCATGCCTCGGCTGGATTCTTTCTGTCGTGATTCCTACGTAATCTATATGCTTGGTGTGGTGGTTGGGAGGAAAAGTTAGGCTTACAGCCAATAGCTTTATAAGCTTAACTAGCTTTCATGCTAGATAAGAAATTAATATCTTTTATCGCCAGTTTTTTGACGTAGAATGCACATGCTTTTCTTGCAATGCGAGAATGAGTCAGAAATACCAATCTTTTTATTTGTGGATCAGAGATCTCCTCAGGATGGACTATCTGTAGGTTAATTATTGGATGAGAATAACTAGTATCGCTAGAGTAATTAAGACGCGTGCGAAGATCATTTAGTCATCCCATGCACTGTATGTAGGTTACTCATCCTGTCGTGCTCATACGTGGGTGATGGATCAACTTCTGATAATTGTAAACCCTCCTTGAAACGGAGGTAGTTATCCACAGCGTCGGAGTTGGTGCGGGTCGGCTTCTACGAAGATGAGGCTTACATTCAGATCATGCTTCGGCTAGATTCTTTCTGTCGTGATTCCTACGTTACCTATATGCTTGGTGTGGTGGTTGGGAGGAAAAGTTAGGCTTACAGCCAATTGCTTTATAAGCTTAACTAACTTTCATGCTGGATAAGAAACATTATCTTTTATCGCTAGTTGTTTGACATAGAATGCATATGCTTTTCTTGCAATGCGAGAATGAGTCAGAAATACCAATCTTTTCATTTGTGGAACAGAGATCTCCTCTGGACGGACTATCTGTAGGTTAGTTATTGGATGAGAATACGTAGTATCGCTAGAGTAATTAAGACGCGTGCGAAGGTCATTTAGTCATCCATGCACTGTATGTAGGTTACTCATCCTGTCGTGCTCATACGTGGGTGATGTATCAACTTCTGATAATTGTAAACCCTCCTTGAAACGGAGGTAGTTATCCACAGCGTCGGAGTTGGTGCGGGTCGGCTTCTACGAAGATGAGGCTTACATTCAGATCATGCCTCGGCTGGATTCTTTCTGTCGTGTTTCCTACGTAATCTATATGCTTGGTGTGGTGGTTGGGAGGAAAAGTTAGGCTTACAGCCAATTGCTTTATAAGCTTAACTAGCTTTCATGCTGAATAAAAAAAAAAATCTTTTATCGCTAGTTTTTTGACGTAGAATGCATATGCTTTTCTTGCAATACAAGTATGAATCAGAAAGACCACTGACATTTAGATCATGCCTCGGCTGGATTCTTTCTGTCGTGATTCCTACGTAATCTATATGCTTGGAGTGGTGGTTGGGAGGAAAAGTTAGGCTTACAGCCAATTGCTTTATAAGCTTAACTAGCTTTCATGCTGAATAAAAAAAAAAATCTTTTATCGCTAGTTTTTTGACGTAGAATGCATATGCTTTTCTTGCAATACAAGTATGAATCAGAAAGACCACTGACATTTAGATCATGCCTCGGCTGGATTCTTTCTGTCGTGATTCCTACGTAATCTATATGCTTGGTGTGGTGGTTGGGAGGAAAAGTTAGGTTTATAGCCAACAGCTTTATAAGCTTAACTAGCTTTCATGCTGGATAAGAAACAATATCTTTTATCGCTAGTTGATTGATATAGAATGCATATGCTTTTCTTGCAATGCAAGTATGAGTCAGAAAGACCACTGACATTTAGATCATGCCTCGGCTGGATTCTTTCTGTCGTGATTCCTACGTAATCTATATGCTTGGAGTGGTGGTTGGGAGGAAAAGTTAGGCTTACAGCCAATTGCTTTATAAGCTTAACTAGCTTTCATGCTGAATAAAAAAAAAATCTTTTATCGCTAGTTTTTTGACGTAGAATGCATATGCTTTTCTTGCAATACAAGTATGAATCAGAAAGACCACTGACATTTAGATCATGCCTCGGCTGGATTCTTTCTGTCGTGATTCCTACGTAATCTATATGCTTGGTGTGGTGGTTGGGAGGAAAAGTTAGGTTTATAGCCAGCAGCTTTATAAGCTTAACTAACTTTCATGCTGGATAAGAAACAATATCTTTTATCGCTAGTTGATTGATATAGAATGCATATGCTTTTCTTGCAATGCAAGTATGAGTCAGAAAGACCACTGACATTTAGATCATGCCTCGGCTGGATTCTTTCTGTCGTGATTCCTACGTAATCTATATGCTTGGAGCGGTGGTTGGGAGGAAAAGTTAGGCTTACAGCCAATTGCTTTATAACCTTAACTAGCTTTCATGCTGAATTAAAAAAAAAATCTTTTATCGCTTGTTTTTTGACGCAGAATGCATATGCTTTTCTTGCAATGCGAGAATGAGTCAGTAGGTTCACTCCTTTCAATCGTGGAACAAAGATCTCCTCAGGATGGCCTATCTGTAGGTTAATTATTGGATGAGAATAAGTAGTATCGCTAGAGTAATTAAGACGCGTGCGAAGGTCATTTAGTCATCCCATGCACTGTATGTAGGTTACTCATCCTGTCGTGCTCATACGTGGGTGATGTATCAACTTCTGATAATTGTAAACCCTCCTTGAAACGGAGGTAGTTATCCACAGCGTCGGAGTTGGTGCGGGTCGGCTTCTACGAAGATGAGGCTTACATTCAGATCATGCTTCGGCTAGATTCTTTCTGTCGTGATTCCTACGTTATCTATATGCTTGGTGTGGTGGTTGGGAGGAAAAGTTAGGCTTACAGCCAATTGCTTTATAACCTTAACTAGCTTTCATGCTGAATTAAAAAAAAAATCTTTTATCGCTTGTTTTTTGACGCAGAATGCATATGCTTTTCTTGCAATGCGAGAATGAGTCAGTAGGTTCACTCCTTTCAATCGTGGAACAAAGATCTCCTCAGGACGGCCTATCTGTAGGTTAATTATTGGATGAGAATAAGTAGTATCGCTAGAGTAATTAAGACGCGTGCGAAGGTCATTTAGTCATCCCATGCACTGTATGTAGGTTACTCATCCTGTCGTGCTCATACGTGGGTGATGTATCAACTTCTGATAATTGTAAACCCTCCTTGAAACGGAGGTAGTTATCCACAGTGTCGGAGTTGGTGCGGGTCGGCTTCTACGAAGATGAGGCTTACATTCAGATCATGCTTCGGCTAGATTCTTTCTGTCGTGATTCCTACGTTATCTATATGCTTGGTGTGGTGGTTGGGAGGAAAAGTTAGGCTTACAGCCAATAGCTTTATAAGCTTAACTGGCTTTCATGCTGGATAAGAAAAAATATCTTTTATCGCTAGTTTTTTGACGTAGAATGCATATGCTTTTCTTGCAATGCAAGTATGAGTCAGAAAGACCACTGACATTTAGATCATGCCTCGGCTGGATTCTTTCTGTCGTGATTCCTACGTAATCTATATGCTTGGTGTGGTGGTTGGGAGGAAAAGTTAGGCTTACAGCCAATTGCTTTATAAGCTTAACTAGCTTTCATGCTGGATAAGAAAAAATATCTTTTATCGCTAGTTTTTTGACGTAGAATGCATATGCTTTTCTTGCAATGCAAGTATGAGTCAGAAAGACCACTGACATTTAGATCATGCCTCGGCTGGATTCTTTCTGTCGTGATTCCTACGTAATCTATATGCTTGGTGTGGTGGTTGGGAGGAAAAGTTAGGCTTACAGCCAACAGTTTTATAAGCTTAACTAGCTTTCATGCTGGATAAGAAAATATATCTTTTATCGCTAGTCTTTTGACGTAGAATGCATATGCTTTTCTTGCAATGCGAGAATGAGTCAGTAGGTCCACTCCTTTCAATCGTGGAACAGAGATCTCCTCAGGACGGCCTATCTGTAGGTTAATTACTGGATGAGAATAAGTAGTATCGCTAGAGTAATTAAGACGCGTGCGAAGGTCATTTAGTCATCCCATGCACTGTATGTAGGTTATTCATCCTGTCGTGCTCATACGTGGGTGATGTATCAACTTCTGATAATTGTAAACCCTCCTTGAAACGGAGGTAGTTATCCACAGCGTCGGAGTTGGTGCGGGTCGGCTTCTACGAAGATGAGGCTTACATTCAGATCATGCTTCGGCTAGATTCTTTCTGTCGTGATTCCTACGTTACCTATATGCTTGGTGTGGTGGTTGGGAGGAAAAGTTAGGCTTACAGCCAATAGCTTTATAAGCTTAACTAGCTTTCATGCTAGATAAGAAATTAATTTCTTTTATCGCCAGTTTTTTGACGTAGAATGCACATGCTTTTCTTGCAATGCGAGAATGAGTCAGAAATACCAATCTTCTCATTTGTGGAACAGAGATCTCCTCAGGACGGACTATCTGTAGGTTAGTTATTGGATGAGAATAAGTAGTATCGCTAGAGTAATTAAGACGCGTGCGAAGGTCATTTAGTCATCCCATGCACTGTATGTAGGTTATTCATCCTGTCGTGCTCATATGTGGGTGATGTATCAACTTCTGATAATTGTAAACCCTCCTTGAAACGGAGGTAGTTATCCACAGCGTCGGAGTTGGTGCGGGTCGGCTTCTACGAAGATGAGGCTTACATTCAGATCATGCTTCGGCTAGATTCTTTCTGTCGTGATTCCTACGTTATCTATATGCTTGGTGTGGTGGTTGGGAGGAAAAGTTAGGCTTACAGCCAACAGCTTTATAAGCTTAACTAGCTTTCATGCTGGATAAAAAAACATATCTTTTATCGCTAGTTTTTTGACATAGAATGCATATGCCTTTCTTGCAATGCAAGAATGAGTCAGAAAGACCACTGACATTTAGACCATGCCTCGGCCGGATTCTTTCTGTCGTGATTCCTACGTAATCTATATGCTTGGTGTGGTGGTTGGGAGGAAAAGTTAGGCTTACAGCCAACAGCTTTATAAGCTTAACTAGTTTTCATGCTGGATAAGAAAAAAATTCTTTTATCGCTAGTGTTTTGACGTAGAATGCATATGCTTTTCTTGCAATGCAAGTATGAGTCAGAAAGACCACTGACATTTAGATCATGCCTCGGCTGGATTCTTTCTGTCGTGATTCCTACGTAATCTATATGCTTGGTGTGGTGATTGGGAGGAAAAGATAGGCTTACAGCCAACAGCTTTATAAGCTTAACTAGCTTTCATGCTGGATAAGAAAAAAATATCTTTTATCGCTAGTTTTTTGACATAGAATGCATATGCTTTTCTTGCAATGCGAGAATGAGTCAGTAGGTCCACTCCTTTCAATCGTGGAAGAGAGATCTCCTCAGGACGGCCTATCTGTAGGTTAATTATTGGATGAGAATAAGTAGTATCGCTAGAGTAATTAAGACGCGTGCGAAGGTCATTTAGTCATCCCATGCACTGTATGTAGGTTATTCATCCTGTCGTGCTCATATGTGGGTGATGTATCAACTTCTGATAATTGTAAACCCTCCTTGAAACGGAGGTAGTTATCCACAGCGTCGGAGTTGGTGCGGGTCGGCTTCTACGAAGATGAGGCTTACATTCAGATCATGCTTCGGCTAGATTCTTTCTGTCGTGATTCCTGCGTAATCTATATGCTTGGTGTGGTGGTTGGGGGGAGAAGTTAGGCTTACTGCCAACAGCTTTTTAAGCTTAACTAGCTTTAATGCTGGATAAGAAACAATATCTTTTATCGCTAGTTGTTTGACATAGAATGCATATGCTTTTATTGCAATGCAAGTATGAGTCAGAAAGACCACTGACATTGAGATCATGCCTCGGCTGGATTCTTTCTGTCGTGATTCCTACGTAATCTATATGCTTGGTGTGGTTGTTGGGAGGAAAAGTTAGGCTTACAGCCAACAGTTTTATAAGCTTAACTAGCTTTCATGCTGGATAAGAAAATATATCTTTTATCGCTAGTCTTTTGACGTAGAATGCATATGCTTTTCTTGCAATGCAAGAATGAGTCAGAAAGACCACTGACATTTAGACCATGCCTCGGCCGGATTCTTTCTGTCGTGATTCCTACGTAATCTATATGCTTGGTGTGGTGGTTGGGAGGAAAAGTTAGGCTTACAGCCAATAGCTTTATAAGCTTAACTAGCTTTCATGCTAGATAAGAAATTAATTTCTTTTATCGCCAGTTTTTTGACGTAGAATGCACATGCTTTTCTTGCAATGCGAGAATGAGTCAGAAATACCAATCTTCTCATTTGTGGAACAGAGATCTCCTCAGGACGGACTATCTGTAGGTTAGTTATTGGATGAGAATAAGTAGTATCGCTAGAGTAATTAAGACGCGTGCGAAGGTCATTTAGTCATCCCATGCACTGTATGTAGGTTATTCATCCTGTCGTGCTCATATGTGGGTGATGTATCAACTTCTGATAATTGTAAACCCTCCTTGAAACGGAGGTAGTTATCCACAGCGTCGGAGTTGGTGCGGGTCGGCTTCTACGAAGATGAGGCTTACATTCAGATCATGCTTCGGCTAGATTCTTTCTGTCGTGATTCCTGCGTAATCTATATGCTTGGTGTGGTGGTTGGGGGGAGAAGTTAGGCTTACTGCCAACAGCTTTTTAAGCTTAACTAGCTTTAATGCTGGATAAGAAACAATATCTTTTATCGCTAGTTGTTTGACATAGAATGCATATGCTTTTATTGCAATGCAAGTATGAGTCAGAAAGACCACTGACATTGAGATCATGCCTCGGCTGGATTCTTTCTGTCGTGATTCCTACGTAATCTATATGCTTGGTGTGGTTGTTGGGAGGAAAAGTTAGGCTTACAGCCAACAGTTTTATAAGCTTAACTAGCTTTCATGCTGGATAAGAAAATATATCTTTTATCGCTAGTCTTTTGACGTAGAATGCATATGCTTTTCTTGCAATGCGAGAATGAGTCAGTAGGTCCACTCCTTTCAATCGTGGAACAGAGATCTCCTCAGGACGGCCTATCTGTAGGTTAATTATTGGATGAGAATAAGTAGTATCGCTAGAGTAATTAAGACGCGTGCGAAGGTCATTTAGTCATCCCATGCACTATATGTAGGTTACTCATCCTGTCGTGCTCATACGTGGGTGATGTATCAACTTCTGATAATTGTAAACCCTCCTTGAAACGGAGGTAGTTATCCACAGCGTCGGAGTTGGTGCGGGTCGGCTTCTACGAAGATGAGGCTTACATTCAGATCATGCTTCGGCTAGATTCTTTCTGTCGTGATTCCTACGTTATCTATATGCTTGGTGTGGTGGTTGGGAGGAAAAGTTAGGCTTACAGCCAACAGCTTTATAAGCTTAACTAGCTTTCATGCTGGATAAAAAAACATATCTTTTATCGCTAGTTTTTTGACATAGAATGCATATGCCTTTCTTGCAATGCAAGTATGAGTCAGAAAGACCACTGACATTTAGATCATGCCTCGGCCGGATTCTTTCTGTCGTGATTCCTACGTAATCTATATGCTTGGTGTGGTGGTTGGGAGGAAAAGTTAGGCTTACAGCCAACAGCTTTATAAGCTTAACTAGCTTTCATGCTGGATAAGAAAAAAATTCTTTTATCGCTAGTTTTTTGATGTTGAATGCATATGCTTTTCTTGCAATGCAAGTATGAGTCAGAAAGACCACTGACATTTAGATCATGCCTCGGCTGGATTCTTTCTGTCGTGATTCCTACGTAATCTATATGCTTGGTGTGGTGATTGGGAGGAAAAGTTAGGCTTACAGCCAACAGCTTTATAAGCTTAACTAGCTTTCATGCTGGATAAGAAAAAAATATATTTTATCGCTAGTTTTTTGACATAGAATGCATATGCTTTTCTTGCAATGCGAGAATGAGTCAGTAGGTCCACTCCTTTCAATCGTGGAAGAGAGATCTCCTCAGGACGGCCTATCTATAGGTTAATTATTGGATGAGAATAAGTAGTATCGCTAGAGTAATTAAGACGCGTGCGAAGGTCATTTAGTCATCCCATGCACTATATGTAGGTTACTCATCCTGTCGTGCTCATACGTGGGTGATGTATCAACTTCTGATAATTGTAAACCCTCCTTGAAACGGAGGTAGTTATCCACAGCGTCGGAGTTGGTGCGGGTCGGCTTCTACGAAGATGAGGCTTACATTCAGATCATGCTTTGGCTAGATTCTTTCTGCCGTGATTCCTACGTTATCTATATGCTTGGTGTGGTGGTTGGGAGGAAAAGTTAGGCTTACAGCCAACAGCTTTATAAGCTTAACTAGCTTTCATGCTGGATAAGAAAATATATCTTTTATCGCTAGTTTTATGACGTAGAATGCATATGCTTTTCTTGCAATGCGAGAATGAGTCAGTAGGTTCACTCCTTTCAATCGTGGAACAAAGATCTCCTCAGGACGGCCTATCTGTAGGTTAATTATTGGATGAGAATAAGTAGTATCGCTAGAGTAATTAAGACGCGTGCGAAGGTCATTTAGTCATCCCATGCACTGTATGTAGGTTACTCATCCTGTCGTGCTCATACGTGGGTGATGTATCAACTTCTGATAATTGTAAACCCTCCTTGAAACGGAGGTAGTTATCCACAGCGTCGGAGTTGGTGCGGGTCGGCTTCTTCGAAGATGAGGCTTACATTCAGATCATGCTTCGGCTAGATTCTTTCTGTCGTGATTCCTGCGTAATCTATATGCGTGGTGTTGTGGTTGGGAGGAAAAGTTAGGCTTACAGCCAATTGCTTTATAAGCTTAACTAGCTTTCATGCTGGATAAGATAAAATATCTTGTATCGCTAGTTTTTTGACGTAGAATGCATATGCTTTTCTTGCAATGCAAGTATGAGTCAGAAAGACCACTGACATTTAGATCATGCCTCGGCTGGATTCTTTCTGTCGTGATTCCTACGTAATCTATATGCTTGGTGTGGTGGTTGGGAGGAAAAGTGAAGGCTTACGGCCAATTGCTTTATAAGCTTAACGAGCTTTCATGCTAGATAAGAAATTAATATCTTTTATCGCCAGTTTTTTGACGTAGAATGCACATGCTTTTCTTGCAATGCGAGAATGAGACAGAAAGACCAATCTTTTCATTTGTGGAATAGAGATCTCCTCAGGACGTACTATCTGTAGGTTAATTATTGGATGAGAATAGTTAGTATCGCTAGAGTAATTAAGACGCGTGCGAAGGTCATTTAGTCATCCCATGCACTGTATGTAGGTTACTCATCCTGTCGTGCTCATACGTGGGTGATATATCAACTTCTGATAACCGTAAACTCTCCTTGAAACGGAGGTAGTTATCCACAGCGTAGGAGTTGGTGCGGGTCGGCTTCTACGAAGATGAGGCTTACATTCAGATCATGCCTCGGCTAGATTCTTTCTGTCGTGATTCTTACGTAATCTATATGCATGGTGTGGTGGTTGGGAGCAAAAGTTAGGCTTACAGCCAATTGCTTTATAAGCTTAACTAGCTGTCATGCTAGATAAGAAATTAATATATTTTATCGCCAGTTTTTTGACGTAGAATGCATATGCTTTTCTTGCAATGCGAGAATGAGTCAGAAAGACCACTCTTTTTATTAGTGGAACAGAGATCTCCTCAGGACGGCCTATCTGTAGGTTAATTATTGGCTGAGAATAATTAGTATCCCTAGAGTAATTAAGACGCGTGCGAAGGTCATTTAGTCATCCCGTGCACTGTATGTAGGTTACTCATCCTGTCGTGCTCATACGTGGGTGATGTATCAACTTCTGATAACCGTAAACCCTCCTTGAAACGGAGGTAGTTATCCACAGCGTCGGAGTTGGTGCGGGTCGGCTTCTACGAAGATGAGGCCTACATTCAGATCATGCTTTGGCTAGATTCTTTCTGTCGTGATTCCTACGTAGTCTATATGCTTGGTGTGGTGGTTGGGAGAAAATGTTAGGCTTACAGTTTACTACCGAACGACTTTATCGAGTATCATCTTAACTACTACTCCAGAAAACATCTCCAATCTCACGTATCATCTCAATATTTTATTTAACCGTTTGGGGTCGGCCACGTTTCCGATCGGCCAATTAATACCGCCAATTAAGGACCGGAGTTCACCGCGAACAATACGGCCGTTTACGGTACGCGTAACGGTCCGGCCCTGTCTATGTGTGTATGTGTGCGAGCAGAAAAATGGCACGTCGAAAAATAAATCCGGCGATTTTTTTCGGTGCGTCACGATATCTCGAGAGATCTTCGCGTTGATTGATGGCTGCTCGAGCGCGGATGTGTTTTCGAACTTGAACTTGTTACACAACCAGACCCCCACCGTTTAGCTTATTAATAAACGGCTGTTTGCCCGCTCTAATGTGTTTATTCACTTTGCGAGGTGAAAAATGCAAAATACCTGCGTGCACTAATGCGAAAATAATTGCGCGCCGCTGATGGATTCGCGTGATTATTGGCCAATTGCGAATTAAACAATGCAGGAGGGTTTTTGCGCCGTTCGATTAATTCGGACGTGGATAGGAACTAGCACGGTATATTCACATAAGGAAATACATTATTAGTGTTTTTAGTGAGGTGCTATTTCTGCAGCTATGGCAAATTACACTCACCAAAAAGCAATGTTCCTTAACTTGATATGTTGCTTGTGTGAATATTTTATTATTGAATGTTATTGGGTGTTAACTGATTTATGGATTTCTTCAATAACATCAGCAAAGATTTTGGTAACTGCACTTGTACGTGATTCATTATTTGGTATACCCCAAGTTAATCTTGTCCCAACTATAAGCAGTATGTAACATGTCGGCTTAATACTTTCCTTGTATACATTTTCTGCAGTATGTGCTAGCACTCATTTTCTTTTTTTTGCTTGCACAAATTATGGTCCCATGACACGGAATCGTTTCTTCCAGCTCGCAGATTTATTCCTTCTTTTAATTACTGCCTTCGCATTCATCATCAGAAAACATTTAACGACTGACTGGCACCATAAAAATCTCCACAGTTTCATTGCAAATGCCATGCAAATTTATTTAACAACTGCAAGCGCCATAAAACATGCCGCCGACCAAAACTCCGCGTTTAGCGTTATCGATGTGCACGACAACCGTGCATTAAATAATCAACGATTCAATATTAATTATATTAACTCGCGGGAAATGGCGGGCAATACATTTTAATTACGGATCCGAGCGCGGATTTATAGTTTTTCGAAGTGCTGCGGAAACGATTCAGCGCGCGCATTTTCTGCACGTAATTACTATGTATGTACGTCAGGCTCCGGGCTAAGAAACAGGCTCGCAGGATGTCTTGAGATTTGCAAATAAAGGATTACTTGTTTAACAGAATTCGGCGTTAATTTGAGCCCCGCCCGGCTTTGATGAGCACCATAAAATTTGCACAAGTTAACGGAAAGAAAAAAGGGGCAATTTTCATCAACAGAATAATGCATTAGATTTGTGATGAACTCAACGGACCAACATACCAACAAGTTGAGAGCTGACAATGACTAATCGCTCCTTTTTGCCGGAATTCGACATACAATAATTCATACATAAATAATTCGATAATAATTCATTTCAGTCTACTTGGTGCGGTCGTGGCCATAAAAAAGTGGGACAGGTTTTTGGCCTAGTGTGAATTTGGTTTCTAAAAATTTCTAAAATTTACATATTAGATATTTGTATGCTAATTATTCGTGGCTACATGGATCTCAGGTAAAATACACCTTTAATGCTACAGAACATCATAAAGTTCGAATTTGGAAAAATCGTATGAGAGAAAAAAAAATCACAATACTCTCCCCCCTTTGAACTTTTTTATTTCTGATTTTTTTTCTAAAATTTACATATTAGATCTTTGTATGCTAATTATTCGTGGCTACATGGATCTCAGGTAGAATTCACCTTTAATGCTACAGAATTTCCCAAAGTTCGAATTTGGAAAAATCGTATGAGAGAAAAAAAAGTCACAATACTCCCCCCTTGAACTTTTTCATTTCTGAAAAAATTTCTAAAATTTACATGTCAGATCTTTGTATGCTAATTATTTGTGGCTACATGGATCTCAGGTAGAATACACCATAAATGCTACAGAACTTCCCAAAGTTCGAATTTGGAAAAATCGTATGAGAGAAAAAATAGTCACTATACTCCCCCCTTTGAACTTTTTTATTTCTGAAAAAAAAATGTTCTAAAATTTACATATTATATATTTGTAGGCTAATTATTCGTGGCTACATGGATCTCAGGTAAAATACACCTTTAATGCTACAGAACATCATAAAGTTCGAATTTGGAAAAATCGTATGAGAGAAAAAAAAATCACAATACTCTCCCCCCTTTGAACTTTTTTATTTCTGATTTATTTTCTAAAATTTACATATTAGATCTTTGTATGCTAATTATTCGTGGCTACATGGATCTCAGTTAGAATACACCATTAATGCTACAGAACTTCCCAAAGTTCGAATTTGGAAAAATCGTATGAGAGAAAAAAAGTCACAATACTCCCCCCTTTGAACTTTTTTATTTCTGAAAAAATTTCTAAAATTTACATATTAGATCTTTGTATGCTAATTATTCGTGGGTACATGGATCTCAGGTAGAATACACCATTAATGCTACAGAACTTCCCAAAGTTCGAATTTGGAAAAATCGTATGAGAGAAAAAAAGGCACAATACTCCCTCCTTTGAACTTTTTTATTTCTGAAAAAAAATCTAAAATTTACATATTGGATCTTTGTATGCTAATTATTCGTGGCTACATGGATCTCAGGTAGAATACACCATTAATGCAACAGAACTTCCCAAAGTTCGAATTCGGAATAAACGTATGAGAGATAATAAAGTCACAATGGGCAGAATTAAACAAAATTTACATATTTCGTAGATCGAGAAACTATTTCATATATACCATGGCAGTGTGTTTTGCAGATCTTGTTTAAAAATTGTAAGTACAAAATTTGATATTAGGTTATGATTTAAAGTTAATTTGTTCTAATTTGTATATGTATGTAGGTATGTGCTCTGCGAACAACAATCTCAATTAATACAATATGAAGCTGGCAAAAAGCATAAACAGAATATAAACAATAATAAAAACTAACTGCAATTGCAAATTGCAGATGACAGTTCTACCTATTCACACAGTTCTAGCTGTTGGAGAATTTCGGATGCACCCAGGTGGATGCTCAACCTTACTGTATGCGTTAATAATAAAATTTAAAAAATATTATAGCCGTCAGCTACTGTTTTTAAATAAAAATCGTAAAACCTAAAAACCTAAAATCTACCTATTTTACATTTTTTACTACCTTTTAACCTAATTATTTCTTGATTTTTAACAACCTAAATTCCCATCTCTATCTCATCTACGTCTCAAAATTTTACTTCTTCTCTCAAATATCAATGACTATCTGTTAAAATTTCACATATTCTGTCAAATATCATTGACTATCTATCTATCAAATTTAATATCGATAGACTATCAGATTTGTGTCATCTGTCATTGACTACCTGTCAAAATTTCACTTATTCTGTCAAATATCATTGACTATCTGTCTATCAGATTGATTTTCGAGTGACTATCAGATTTGTGTCATCTGTCATTGACTACCTATAAAAATTTCACTTATTCTGTTAAATATCATTGACTATCTGTCTATTAGATTGAATATCGATTGACTATCAGATTTGTGCCATCTGTCATGGAATACCTGTCAAAATTTCACTTATTCTGTCAAATATCATTGAATATATGTCTAGCAGATTTATTATTGATCGACTATCAGATTTGTGTCATCTGTCATTGACTACCTATAAAAATTTCACTTATTCTGTTAAATATCATTTACCATCTGTCTATCAGATTGATTTTCCATAGACTATCAGATTTATGTCATCTGTCATTGACTACCTGTCAAAATTTCACCTATTCTGTCATCTGTCATTGACTACCTATCAAAATTTCACTTATTCGGTCAAATATCATTGACTATCTGTCTATCAGATTGATTTTCGATTGACTATCAGATTTGTGTCATCTGTCATTGACTACCTGTCAAAATTTCACTTATTCTCTCAAATATCATTGACTATCTGTCTATCAGATTGATTACCGATTGACTATCCGAATTTTCTCATCTGTCATTGACTGCCTGTCAAAATTTCACATATTCTGTCAAATATCATTGACTATCTGTTAAAATTAACAACTAAGGAGTCTTGAAATTGGCAATCATCGGTGTTTGTAAGTTTACGGGCAGTACTGGCGCTTGATTTTCTCGCTTATATGATACTGAAACCATACAATAGTGAAATTTGCCAAAATCTATAAAAAAATCTGAAAATACTATAAAATTTCTATAAAAATATATGAAATTTCGTTAACGCTATCGAAAATTTATCAGAATCTACATAATATTTATAAAATACTGTCCAATTTCTATAAAATGTATGAAATTTCGATAGAATTCGATTACTTTTCAATCTTCTATATCTCCAATCTTCTCCTATAATTCATCTAAAATACCAAAATAAATAAAAAAATAATCGAACTATTAAAAACTTTCATAAAACACATGAAATATCAGTAAAATTTACAATCAACTTTCACTTTTCTGCAAAACTTCAAGAAATATCAAAAAATTAACCAAAATGTATAAAATTTAAAAAAAATACCATAAAATTTCTATAAAAAAATATGAAATTTCGTTGAAATTTAGGATCGTATTTTAATCTTTTATAGAATTTCATAAAATTTTAAGAAATAAATTCAAGTCTGTAAAATTTTCATGAAATATCAAAGATATCTCTAATAAATACATTAAATTATAGAAAAATTTAAATTTTGTTTAATTCTTTTTTTTTCGTTTTAATAATGAGATATACAGTATAGGATTGAGATTACAAGAGGGTTTTTTTTTTAATTTTTACTTTTAGGTAAAAATGTTATGCGAACTAAAATTCCTGCTTGGTCTGAAACTACCATTTCATTTATTAAAACATTGATTTATTTATACAGGGTGTTGGCTGAATATAAAAAAATAAACTAATTTTGACACTTTATGTCAAACAATTATGAAAAATAACATCATTTAAACAATCCCCCACCATTTTCATCACACAGTTCAAGCCTGGTATGGAACTCCTGAAGACTGTTTTAGATTTCTTCAATGGTTATTGATGCAAATGCCTCTGGTAGGCCACGTTTTAAATTTTCTGCTTTTTTAATGCTGTTAAATGTAATTTTAAATTCGTTTGGCAAATAGTAAATACATAAGTGTCAAAATAAGATTTAAATATTTTGATTTTGAGAACACTCTGTATAAATAAATCAAAGTTGCAACAACCGAACTGGTAGTTTCAGATCAAGCATGAATTATAATTGCTATAAAAAATTTACTTAAAATTAAAAATAAAAAAAATATCCCTCTTGTAAACTCAATCCGGGGACATACTCTATATATTTCAGTAAAATTAAGAATATTTCACAATTCTCGCAAATATTTCATAAACTATGAGAAATTTGGTCAGAATCTACACAATTTTCATAAACTACTGTAAAATTTCTACTATACTGTAAAATGCATGAAATTTCGATAGAACTTGATAACTTTTTAATCTTCTGTATCTTCAATCTTCTCCTACAATTCGTCTATAATACTTATTTTATAAATTATCAAAAAAAATATTCAAAAACTATAAAACTTTCATAAAATACATGAAATATCAGTAAAATTTACAATTATCTTTTACTTTTCTACAAAACTTCATGAAGTATCAGAAAATTAACGAAAATCTACAAAACTGGAGGAGTAGTAGGAATTATTATTATTATTATTATTATTATTAAAATTTTCATAAAATACCATAATTTTTTTATAAAATATATGAAATTTCGTTGAAGTTTAGGATCTATTTTTATCTTATTCAATCATAAAATATTGTAGAAATTTCTATTAATTCTATAAATAGAATTAAGTAATACTGTCGATATTCACTAATCATAGACCAACAAAAGTGAATAAACGAGACTTTCGCTGTTTCACCTTAACCCGCCTAGACATCCCCAAATTACACCATGGTTCGATGAACCTCGCATGGTGCATCTACGACCCTCAGTTTGAACTTCTGACCTCCCAATTTAGCAATAATATTGCAAAAATCTTTAGTTTCATATTTGTCCAAAGACCGTTTCTGTATTATATTGTCTTATTAAATCTGGGTTTGCAGTTATATTAAATAATTGCATAAATTCCTGGATGACATATTGACCGTACAAATCCGTCCTTGTAGCTCAAGCAAACATGTAAAATAATTCTATCTCTAATATAATAGAGTATAAATGCGAGGACAATATTCGTCCATCGGACAAGCAAGCTCATGCATATTGATGCAGAATTACAATGCAAGGATTCCCGAACTTGTACACGCCACAAATATCGCAAACTTGTTTATATTCCGCTTTACAAATCCTTGGATTACCATATATTTTACACTTTATAAAATTATATATTCCATCATTTCCGGGGGATTTATATATTCCGGCGGCTCCGGGGGGCGCCGCAACCCCCCGGAGCCGCGCGCTGCCGCCGTCGCAGGGCCGGAATTAAAAATTCAGATTTTTTTAATTCGCATTATACATATGAAAATATGCAAGTGAATACGTACGGAGTTGGTGGGGTCCTGAAATTATGCGGGCGGCATAAGCTGTAACTGCATATGGTAATTCGGGATCGAGAGTTTTATTAAAAACTTCCAAGGTTTTTGCGGGCGCGCATTAATTTTAAATGTAAAATATTTTTAATAACACCCTGTATAATTTCTTTGCAAACAGTACAAGTACGTGTTTAGATTAAGGACGTTTTTATCGTTAAGTGCGCAGATTTTTATTTAAATTCATTGTATGGCGAAAATTAAATGGGACAACGGTGAGGCAAACGAGGCACTTGTCTCGGATGAGCAATGGGTTGAAAATTGGTGAAAAATGAAAATGAACGAATTGCAAAATAAAAATAAATAAATAAAATGCTAAACCGCAAACGAGGCACTTGTCACAGATGAACAAAGGGAAAGGGCAAAATTGGTGAAAAATTAAAATGAATGAAGTGCAAAATAAAAATAAATAAATAAAATGCTAAATGATCCTTGCAATGTAAAATATGAGATAATTCGATAGAACGAAAAGTGAACTTTTGTATCTTAGTATCTATGAAGTTAAAAGTTAATTAAAAAAAAATATGTCTTTCAGTATAAACATCACGCAGTATTATCTTCCATCAATTCCCTTCAGTTCTCTCAGGTGTTGATTTTGGTGCGTGGAAAAATTATTATCAATTTCTCGCGGGCTGGTAATAAACGACAGGCGCGCATTACCCAGTTTTAGGTCGGCAGGATATAAACCATCCTAATATCCTTGTTGTATACGCTGCAGCGATAAATCACCGAATTATTGATTGTGTAGTGGAGAAGTTCTGTCATCGGCAGTGTATTTGATAAACCGAAATAACTTGCGTTGCGTGCCGAGAGGCCGTAAATTAATTTCAATACAGCAATTATTGCTCTGTGGCAATTTTGTAAATTAATAAGATAATAAAGTGGGGGCGTATTCTTCACCGCCTTCAGATGAGTTATCGGCGTGCCATCGATTTTCTACAACATGGATGTCTAGAAATTACAGTGCAGTTAATAAAAACACCCATTTCGCTCATTTTCAATCAATTTAGGAAGAATAAATGACCACCGAATTTAATAAATACATCAATCTGTGTGCAACACATGACTTTTCTCATATTTTTTAATATGGAAATATGAAATTAATCATTAAGATTGTTTCTACCTTAACTATGAACTTAATATTAGAAATTTTCTCAAAAATAAACAGTTTTTCTAAGTGACGTCAATTTAATTAAGGATATTAGTTGATATAATCGTCGGCCATATTTTATGAAGCTGCATTTCTGTAAGCTGCGGAATGCAATAGAGCGCCCATCGAATGGATCCTTAAATCCAATAAAGCGCATCCTGATGAATATTTCAAAAACCAATTGATACTGCAATAAGGCTAGTAGTTGCTCTGGGAAAAAATATTGCCGGCGTGCTTTGTAAACGCCAAAGGATATTGCATTTACTTCTGGGATACATGTTGGAGTTCAGAGACAACGAGCGGGGCTTTTCGGTCCGATAAAACGATTTCGCCGTGCATATTTTGCGCCGACAATACGGCAGTGCCATTTGTGGCTTGCTGAACTGAAATAGTGGTGTATTACCTCGAATGAAAGGCTATTACTCGCCCTAATGCAGAAGCATGCACTCATCTACGTAACGGCGAGTGTAGGCGAGTTTGTGAATGAAACTACTGACAGTTGTGTCAATAAAAGCTGTCCGTCATTCAGTTAGTGGGGATTTAAGGCCATGTTACAATTGGGATGTCGCTTTTGACGTTATTGAATTGAGCACTATTTTTACACCACTGCAGCTATTACAATTACATATGTTACCTCATTTATTTTTATATGCCCTAGAATCAAGAATTAGTTTTATTTCTTTGCATGATTTGGTGAAAATTTGAAGGGATACAGATCAATATTGCAAAAGCTTTATAATAAAAACGAATAAACTTTAATAGCAAACATTAATTTTCAAACATATTAAATAAAATATTTAAAAGATTTGATCAGTGAATAAAAGAATTTTACAAAGAAATAACTACAATTTCAAAGATTCATTAATATTAATTATGCTCTGACTTATGGAAGGGTACCCTGAGAAAATATTAGTTCAAAAAGGGCGCAGCGAGTCAAAACAGTTTGGGAACCACAGCTCAAATGACAATTTCTAATGTTAGATGGCAATATTATTTAATCAACAAATTGTATTCAACATATAAACAGAACTTTTTTGTAACTTACAGAAAATATGGAAAGCTTATTTGCAGCTTCAAAATAAATTCTTGTTTTTTTTTCAAATCCACCCATCCTAAAATGGAAATAGCATTGATTTATTGCGATATTGTTAGGCCAAAAAAATTGTGTTTGCCATATCTATTCTATAAAAAAAAATTAACTGTCAGAAGATTTACCTCAGCTACTGACAGAAAGTCAGATCAGTTTGTTAAACTTGATATAAATAAATCACAACCCGCACTATCTAAGAGATAGTGACTAGTATATATCAACAATATTTAAGCACAAAGATCCCCAAACTTTTTGCAGAAGGGCCACATTCTAATTTCAGATCATTTTTGTTCTAAACTTCAAACGGTATCTCCCTAACATAAATCAAATGAGCACCGTCCAAAAAATGACTTTTTTTTTCACTTTTTCCTCATAATTTTATGTATTATTTCGTAATAAATAATTCCCCAATTAAATGGTGTTCATGTGTAAAACTGTATAAAATTGAACCAAAGCCTTCTTAGTCAAAAATAAAAGTGGAACAGAGTTTACAAAAATAATATTTTCTTGGTCTAGGCCAAGGATCGGCAAACTTTTAAGCCTGAAGGGCCAAACCTGCCCCTTACAACGATTAATAAAAAAATTCTGAGCCATACATATATTATTTCATTTAAAGTCATTTAATAACAAATTATAATTTATGCAATCGAGAAAATTATTACAAATAAATCACAAAAAAGGTTCCGTATTTATCGCATTAGTTTGACTCAATTCTAGCATTTAAATTGCATTTCGTTGAACTGTTTCTGTATGTCCAGTATACTACTAATAACTTTTAATTTCAGTAAAGACTAAAAGGTCGTATCAAAAATTTGATTTATAATTCCACCATTAATGAGATTTATGTTATTTGTTATGCTTTTCAACTCATGTGATTCTGAAAAGCTACTCTAATATTGATAACACTTATGCCTACCTTATGCAAATCTTTCCTAACAGTATGCCTGGGCTGTGAAATCAACTTGCATTTTCTTTCTCCAGTTCTTCTGCTTGATCATCAAGACGTACAAATTTTGAGCCCCATATAAGTCTTTGATTGTCACGTCAAACAACTGTATATTAAAGTTATTAGAGTTAATTTCAAACGGAAATTATATTAATGCCTCGGTATTGGCATAAATCGGATTTTTGTGCAACCAGACGCGAAGTGCCAATTTCGCGTACGCAAACCAGGCCGCGAAATTCAATTGACTGGCATTATTTAAGTGTTTATACAAGTTAAATTGAAACTATGTGTGGATACTACTTGGTGAAACATTATGATTAGGTTAAATCAAACACTTGGTTAAAGTTTCACTTTATTGATAGAATAAACCTCTACAATTGTTTCGGCCTCACGACCATTATCAAGAGTATCAGTATCTCTGTACTCTTGATAATGGTCGTGAGGCCGAAACAATTGTAGAGGTTTATTCTATCAATACAGTGAAACTTTAACCATGTGTTTGATTTAACCGTTTATACAAGTAATTGAAACTATCACAGTAATCATTAAAATTCAAAATAATGACAAAAATATTTAATAATTCTTAGGTATAAAATAGCATTAATTGATAGAAATAGTTGCAACCGTCCTTTGCAGTTTTTAGTGGTAAATTTTGTTATGTCTGATTTACTTCTAATAAATTAACTGACCTTTTGTCCAACAAGATTTTACAAATTTTATTTTATTAGAATTTCTGTTAATTTCTGAAGTTTTCTAATATTTTAGTTAGAATTTCTGTTACTGGAATGTCCAAGGGTCTTCTTCTTTAAGTGCATTTCTGTATTTATAAAATGTTTTGATATTATAATAATCATTTTACGATTTTCTAGAATATAGGTGTAATTTACTAGAGTATTATCATCATACTAAAGTATTAAAAATTACAAATTTTTGTTAGACATGTTTAATTTCTTGTACTATTTATTTATTGATTTATTTAAAATCTTGCAAATGATTCGTTGTGGAAATTACATCGTTTACATCTTAATATTCAACAATTGAATTTTCAGGAATTTTCTTTTTTAATTTAAGCAACTTTACCAGAATTTGTTACATTTGCGGTGAATGTTTGTTAAATTTTTTTTTTCTAAATTTTTTTTTACATTTTAATTCTGATCTTAGGATATTTGTCATGCTTACTGGAATATACAAGAACTTGTTGTGGATTGTTGTTAACATTAGTATTTATAACTGAAAATATTTAATATTTAATTATTAAGATTAATAGGAAGGTACATGCATTTACAAAAAGTGTATGTGGATTGTTCTAGTTTTTGGCTTAAAATTCTTACAAAAAAAAAAAATCACAGCACTTTTGGTGAAAACATTGTTACAATATGTACATGTTACAATATATATATATAAATATATATATATATATATATATATATATATATATATATATATATATATATATATATATATATGTTACACACATACATGATACAATATGTATTCTATGTACCTATTTTTGACTTATGTAAATACTTGTATGTACTGACATCAATAAACCTATTATTAATTTTGGTTTATATCTGAACTTCTCTAATATTTTATTTGTCTGGTTAGAATTTTCTTGATTGTTACTGGAATTTACTGAAGAAGACAAATGTTGCAATTTCGTTACAATTTTCGTGTATTTTTGTATTTTTAATATTATAATAATATAATTCGGCATTTTATAATTTTTTTGTAGAATAAACACCTTTGAAGATGGCCTACATAGGCCGAAACTAGTTAGGTGGTAAAAAACTAATCAAATTTATATAAACATAAAAAAAAATCTTCATATAATAAGATAAAATATACCTATCAGTAAGTACTACCATAAGAAAGAAGAAAAAAATAATATAATATAATAATAACTGGTATATATAAATAATATACTAATGTTGAAACTATTGTAGGATGAAGGATAAAACTATAACAACAATTATAATAATCATTTTACGGTTTACTGCAGTATTAATGGAATTTACAAGAACTTTATATTTAATTTTAGTTGAAATTTCATTTATCTTCGAAATTTTTAGTAAGTACTTTATCGTCTTCTTTGTAGTTTCCTGATTTTTCCTTATTAATTTCTAAAATTTCACTAGAATTTCTTACATTTGTTATGAATTTTTGTGAGAATTTTTATGTATTTCTAAAAAATTTCCAATATTTTAATTGCTCAATCCAGAAAATACACAGATGAGAGGAAGTATTAAATAATTTCGAAGATAAATATAATTTCTAACCAATATTGACAATTAATTTCTTATAAATTCCACCTATACTCCAAAAACTCGTCAAATTATATTATAATAGAAAATAATACAGAAATACACTACATTTCTGTATTATTTTCTATTATAATATTATTAATTTTAGATATTTAATTTATGTTCGAAATTTTTTAATACTTTCTGTCTTCTATGTATTTTCTGGAAGTATCCATTTCAATTTCTGGAATTTTACTAGAATTTAATAAATTTGCTCTGAATTTTGGTTAGAATGTTAAAGTATTCCTAACAATGTTCTAATATTTTAACGGTGATCTTAGGATTTATTTTTCGTTTTTACTGGAATTTGCGAGAATTTGTTGTAGATTGTTGTTAGAATTATTGTACATATCCGAAAATATTTTATATATATATATATATATATATATATATATATATATATATATATATATATATATATCGTCCTCATAGAATTTTCACGATTAATACAGGAATTCACAATTCAACTTTTTACAGATTACTGTTCTAGTTTTGGTTTATTTTCGAATTTTTTTCATATTTTATTTCTCCTATTAGAACTTTGAGTGTAACCGGAATTTATAATAACTATTTTGGATTTTAGTTAGAATTTAAATTGTAGTATAACAGGAATTAGTAATAACTGTTTTGGATTTTAGTTAGAATTATTTTTTTAAATTTATTTATTCATTCTTTTGCCTATCTACCTTTCGGTGTAATACCTACATTACTAATATTTATAGTATTCTCTCCACTTCTTCTTATATTTTGTTAATTACTTTATTATTATATTATTTATTTTTGAAATCTTAATTGTCCTCTTAATAATTTCTCCTGTATTACTGAAATAATGGTGACATAATATATTTTTTTTTTGTCAAATATCCAAATTTGACTTAAAATTCTTTCAAATACATATCACAGACAACTTTGGCTTTTTTTACAACTTTCATATGATCACATAGTTTTAATTTCACTTTTAATTGTAATTCTTAGTGCCACACTTACGTACACAAAGAGCCACATGTGGCTCGCGAGCCTCAGTTTGCCGACCCATGGTCTAGGCCAATGTTTAAAACATTTAAATAGAATATTACATAACGAGAGTTATAATAAGCATATTACGCACGAAGAAAAAGTTTACGCACTGAGTCGCGCAGCGGCGAGGTGCCTAATGTCTCGAGTGCGTAATTGCCCAAGAACTCAAGAAATGTATGAGTTTTTTTTCTACTCCTAGTCGTAATTATGATTTTTTTTTTGCACAAATTGATACATTTGTGTTCTGTCACATGCTCATGGCAATATTTTACCATCATATGACTATTTTGACAATTTCAATACTAAATGTCACAATGTTGCCGCAAAAATGGTGAGAATTTTACTGTTACCGAAATGTGACATACGTTTCTTTTTTCATTTCACTCTATTACATTTACCTTAAGCATGCGAAGGAAGATAGAAAACGCGAAAAATATGAGTTATTGTCAGCTCTGGTCACGTCTATATAAAGAACACATTTTAATTATATTCATATCAGTCTAGTCTTAAGAAATATGTAAACTTAAGATACTTGTACAATTTTTATATCTGTTTCAATAAAATAGATTTGGATATCCTTGCTGATGATGGTCACGCGACCGAAACAGTGCAAGTAAACTGCACAAACTGCCTTTTGTTAAGCACGTTAAAAAATCTGAGGGTGCACGTATCCCCCTAATCAGAAAATCTTCATTCTGCTTTCGACCCCTCATAAGGCCTGAAGCCTTTATGGGGTCATAGGTTCAAGGTGTTCATGGGATCTTCATGGGGTCATGAGGTCTTTAGAATATTGTAATATTTCATTAATAATACATTAAAGAATATCCTCTAGATCTTCAGGTCTATCTATACCACGACTTGGTATTTAACGATGTACTGTTAGATATAGATGTAGCTTTTCTGCCAATAAATATTCGTTATTATTAATAATATTATTATTATTGAATATTTGTATCAAGAAAATCCAGCAATTTCTTTACATGTAGATGTAGCTTTTCTGCCAATAAATATTCGTTATTATTTATAATATTACTATTATTGAATATTTGTATCAAGGAAAACCAGCAATTTCTTTACATATAAACTTGGATTACATCATAAGTTTTTCGAGCTAATCGCAAATAAAATGGAATTACTTATATAACAAACTGCTTCAATTATATACGTAAACTATAACCATTTATTCGTTATTATAAATTTATATCTCAGAGTGCGCAGTTTTTTATAAATTACTAAGAAATAATTAATGCTGCAAAAAACTTGTACAGCTTTCGTGGCATTAAAAATGGATTAAAGAGAACAATGAAACGCTGATGAGCTTGAAAAAAATTAAACGCAACTTATCATAATATCTTAAGATTGCTTTAATTAATATTCCATAATGTAATAATTAATGAGAAAAAATGAACAGGGTGAGTTTATAGTGTTACATGGCGATATCTCCATAATGGTTTAAAAAATTACACATTAGACACACTTTAAAAAATGCACACAATTTAATATTATTTAGATATTATTATCGTGGCATTAAAAATGGATTAAATAAAACAAGCAAACATTTATTAGCTTAAAAAAAATTAAACGCAGCTTATCATAATATCTTAAGATTGCTTTAATTAATATTCCATAAAATAATAATTAAAGAGAAAAAATATACAGGGTGAGTTTAAAGTGTTATATGACGATATTTGCGAAATTGTTTAAAATATTACACTTAACACACACTTTAAGAAATGCACACTGTATAATATTATTTATACAGGGTGTACAGAAACTTTACTGCTAAACGGAAATCCCTCATACTATGGCATTTTATGTCGATTGAACCTAAATTAGTTTCATCTAAAAATGCTTCCTGAGGAATTTAGAGCTCTTTGAAAAGTACAATGGCTAAATGGCTAAGCAGTTAATGACATTTACAAAAATTTACAAATGTCAAAATATTTTGACATTTATACATAACGTATCACGAAGTACAAGTCTCCAGTGTTAAAAAAAATATTTAGATTTCAAAAAGTTAATGATATTTTATTATTTTAGAAAGGTAAAATAAATCTAACTCTTCAGATAAACTAATAAATTGGTTAACTTTTCTAATGAATGTTGCTCTTGCGAAACTTTTTTTTTTTGCTAAGGTAATTTAGGTTAAATGGGCATAAAATGACGTCTGGTATGTGGCATTTCTATTTGGCAGGAGAGTTTCTGGACACCCTGTAGAATTATAAGTATATATTTATTATTATTTTATAAAATATTAAAAATTAATAGTTTATAAAATAATAAGAAATACCTGCATTTAATTATCACAGCAATTTTAAGATACGAAGATTAATGATTACTGTATTGTAATATAATGGTAATGGTAATAATTCTAATTGGGAGTCGACAATAGTTTTAGCCGATTATCATCGAATGCGATCAGTTACACTATTTAAAATTTGAAATCAACATTACAATTTCTGTAATATTTATTTTAGAATTCCATTAATAAATGGAAATTCAAATTCTAATGTTTGTAACAACTTTTAGAATTTCATTCAATAAGTAAAGTTGTTTTTTTTTAACATTTATTCAGATTTTTTAAATTCTTCAACTTTAACTTTTAACTGTTAACTGTTAACTTTTAACTAATTTTTTATTATGTGCAGCTAACAGATAACAGCTAACAAAATATCGAATCAGATTAAATTTTTGAAAAATGGAATAAATAATAATTCGATGGAAATGTTTTCGAAAAACTTAAGCACGATTATATGTCTTGCACAAATTTCGTGATGTCGGTTTTTTGACAATGGAATATCAGAATATATCAATTTGATGATTATATACTCTTACCGGTTATTTAAATGCATCTGATAGATGATATAGAGGTAGATGGCAGACTATATGGTTGTATTGTTATACTGGTGTATGTGGTTTTATTATGGTTATGGTTGTGGTTATATAGTTATACTATACTATGCCGGTTTCCATCACCAAATATACTAAGGTCGCTGATATTATACAGTAAATATGTATTTTCGTGCCATATGAGACCTATGGCATGATAATACATATGGCATATCATATGATATTTATGTTATTTTTTCATAATTTTTAGGGAAAAAATTTCACAAAATTTCAATGCTAAGATGAGATTTTAAGAGATTTTTAATTTCAGAAAAATAATTAACAAACATAAGAAGATTTTACGCATAGTAATGGAAGTTGGAGTTTTTATTTAATCTAAATATCGATATATTTTTTTTTAAACAAAATAATGATCAATGACAATCCAAGGATAAAAAAAAATCGAGATTCTATAAGAGGATGCTAAATATGTATTTTCGTGCCATATAAGACCTATGGCACGATTATGTATATGGCATATCATATGACATGTATGCCAATTGTTCAAAATTGTTAGGGAATATATTTCACAAAATTTCAACGCTGAGATGAGATTATAAAAAAATTGTAATTTCAGAATAAAAATTAACAAACATTCTAAGATTTTACGCATAATAATGGAAGTGGCAGTTTTTATTAAATATAAATATCGATATAAATTTTTTGGAGGACAAAATAATGATTAATGACATCCAAGGATTATAAAAATGGCGATTCTATAAGAAGATGCTTTTTGAATATTTGATATATTTTAGGAGTAAGCTTCAATATTGCTTAAATAATTTACGAGTATTTTAGTGGTATTAACACAATAATTTACAGTATTTCATATTTACACGAAATTTAATTATTTTCTTAAATAATTTAGTTTTGATTATTATGCCCGGAAAACGGCTCTGGCAAAGGGTTCAGAAATCATTAATTTTGTTTTGCAATTATATTTTTTTCGCCAAATAAATCGTCTTTGACTGGCAATAGCTAATAATCTTAAGATTTATAATCCCATTACCATGCGATTAATTACTGACTTTATCACAACATGCGATCACTTTTGATCGGTTGTTAGTACATAGTTATTTTGGGCCCCGCTGGTTTTAGAGCAAAAAAAAATCACTCTCAAATGTATAAGGAACTATCATGCGTGTAACAAACGCAGCAATTACGGCCGTAAATTGCGAACATGTTCTAAAAGCACCAAAAAAGGAGCGGACGACTTCGGACATATGCTAATTTTCATCCATCTCGCTATACCGTTATCCCTTTCCTCTGAATGACCGGCTAAAATCATGACCTACACTGGCCACTGCGTGTCGATGAACCTGCACAATAAACAATGCGTGAATTTTTAACGGCAGGAATCGCCATCACTCAACCTTCCCCAGCCACAGGTTCATGTTTCACAAACGATATCGATTGTGGATTACATTTGAATTCACTCGCCAGCGGCTAGCCAAGTGGTCGTTCTGGTCAATATTTGAGTCGTAAAATTGTCATTACCTCATGTTTGCTTGCTCATAGAGTATTAAGTGCCTCATGTGTTTCCCCGATGTATCCCGAGAAACGATAATATTCTATTAATATTGTTGTTTGCTAATTACTCTCACTTCGCCACAGAGTGGAGATATAAACAAACATCATTTCGATGCTAATAGAATTTTACTTTGTTATTATATTTAGTTACAAACTGCATAATCTTTTAGCACTTACAGATTTTCTGTTTGGATAAAGAATTGTTTTAGTTACTTTTTCTTGTGTCCAAAATATCCAAATCCAAATAGTCTGGGATTAGCACTAAAGTATTTTTTCACTAAAGCAATACAAAATTGCTATTAAAAAATCCACTATTAAAGGAAATGATGAGTGTTTTTGTAAAAAAAAAATACATACCTATGATCTACAAAAGTTGTGGGAAATAACAATTCCATTTTTAAACATGCCAGAGATATCATAAGATAAAAGTTACTAATGTCATTTTTTTGTTCATATTTTTTTTTTAGTCTTAACTGCATAGTTCTAAGACGTCTCAAGTGCATCAGAAAATGCGGAAAAATTAACAAAAATCGATCTGTTCGAGGATTTTTTAGTTTATCTCTGCAGAACGCTAAATGTGTAGTTACTTTAATACTTCACACGTTTCAACATCAAATTGACTGAATTGGGAACCACATGCAAACTGCCTACAGGCATTACACTCTTGTATAGTCCTGACAATTTCCACCTGAAGATGAGCCCATGTTGAGTTCGAAACCAGTTGTGATAATGTTAATATAAAATAAAGAAATTTATTACAATTAAGGATGTACATTAGTTGCTGCAATTTATTGAATTAAATAAACCTTAATGTGATAAACTTTGCAGGATATTTACTAACGTTTACTGTGCTTTGGATATTTGCAATTTCTATTCTAAAATTAGATGAATTTAACCTCACCTATTTCTAATACTATTGATTATTGTTATTATTATTGTTATTATTATTGTTATTATTATTGTTATTATTATTGTTATTATTATTTTATTGTGAATTAACTGGTTTTTTGTGGTGTTAACCTATTAATCTTAATATGATAAACTTTGCAGAATATTTGCTAACGTTTACTATGCTTTGGATATTGGCAATTTCAATTCTAAAATAAGATTAATTTAATCCTTACCTACTTCAAATACTACTGATTATTATTATTATTATTGTTATTATTATTTTATTGTGAATTAACTGGTTTGTTGTTGTGTTAACCTATTAATCTTATATGAGAAACTTTGCAGAATATTTACTAAAGTTTACTGTGCTTTGGATATTTGCTATTTCAATTCTTAAATTAGATAAATTTAATCCTGACCTACTTCAAATACTACTGATAATTATTATTGTTATTATTGTTATTAGTATTTTATTGTGCATTAACTGGTTTGTTGTTGTGTACACATCCTTGATTGCCATCAGTCTACTCATCGTTATGGCCTCTTCAGAGCATTATACGTGCCCTCCTCTGTTATACTCAGAACTGTTTGTGCTCGTATACAATAGCAGAGCATACAATCGATGCATGAAGAGAATGTGTGTGTGTGTTGTAAACACAGATAATCATAAACTACAACACGTGTTTTAATAGTTAATTTAGATAAATTCAGGTAGTAAGATTAATTCACGTTTCTGTGATCTATAAAAGTATGAACATTTAACCATTATGGGTTGCAATAATATAGTAAAATATTATGCAACATAGCAGTAGTAACATAGCAGTATTAATGCAATACTAATCTTAGTCCTCCTCCGCCGGCGCAGAAATTATAGCGACACATATATGAGAGATAACCCAATTACTATACAAAGTGTCCCATACGTTGTGGGACACCTTCTATATCTATTAAAAAAAGGGCTAGTACCATTTAAATCAACTGATTTAAAAAAAAAATATATATATTTAAATCAAAATTGATTTTTATTTTAAATTAGTCAACCTTTTCAACCTTCAACATTTCGTTGATGACAGTGACTTTTATAAGTGACGATAAAACTTCTTTTAAGAAAACTTTAAAGTTTTAACATTTGTTTCGGGACAGATTTTCTAAAAATCTGTATTTGCATGAAAGTTTTCCATAATGTAAAATTTTGAATATTGAGGTAAAATCCATGTCTACTATATATTTAAAATCCATAAATTTAAATAAATCATTGATTTAAATCAAAATTGATTTTTATTTTAAACTAATCAACCTTTTCAACCTTCAACATTTCGTTGTATGACAGTGACTTTTATAAGTGACGATAAAACTTCATTTAAGAAAACTTTTAAATTTTAATTTGTTTCGGGAAATTTTCTAAAAATCTGTATTTGTATGAAGGTTTTCCAATATGTGAAATTTTGAAAATTGGGGTAAAACCCATTTCTACCATATATTTAAAATCCATACATTTAAATAAATAATTGATTTAAATCAAAATTGATTTATATTTTAAATTAATCAACCTTTTCAACCTTCAACATTTCGTAGTATAACAGTGACTTTTATAAGTGACGATAGAACTTCTTCTAAAAAAACTTTTAAGTTTTAACATTTGTCTTAGGAAATTTTCTAAAAATCTGTATTTGTTTGAAAGTTTTCCACAATGTGAAATTTTGAAAATTGAAGTAAAATCCATGCCTACCATATATTTAAAATCCATAAATTTACATAAATCATTGATTTAAATTAAAATTGATTTTTAATTTAAATTAATCAACCTTTTCAACCTTCAACATTTCGTTGTATGACAGTGACTTTTATAAGTGACGATAAAACGTCTTTTGAGAAAACTTTTAAGTTTTAACATTTGTTTCGGGATATTTTCTAAAAATCTGTATTTGCATGAAAGTTTTCCTTAATGTAAAATTTTGAAAATTGAAGTAAAATCCATGTCTACTATATATTTAAAATCCATAAATTTAAATAAATCATTGATTTAAATCAAAATTGAATTTTATTTTAAATTAATCAACCTTTTCAACCTTCAACATTTCGTTGTATGACAGTGACTTTTATAAGTGACGATAGAACTTCTTTTAAGAAAACTTGAAAGTTTTATCATTTGTTTCGGGAAATTTCCTAAAAATCTGTTTGAAAGTTTTCCATATTGCGAAAATTTCGAAAATTTAGCTTATATTGATGTAGGTAGGTTATATTTCTATGAAGTGATATTTGAAAGTTTTGTATGAAGTGAATTAAACTGTGGTTTAGTGGTGGTTTAACCCAAGTAACCTTGATAACCTTTTGTAAAATACCGCTAAACCACTGCTAAACAATTCAGATAAATTTTCTAAAAATCTGTATTTGTTTGAAAGTTTTCCATAATGTGAAATTTTGACAATGAGGTAAAATCCATGTAGGCAGGCTGGTTATATTTCTATGAAGTGATATTTGAAAGTTTTGAATCAAGTGAATTTAAACTGTGGTTTAGCGGTGGTTTAACCCTAGTAACCTTGGTAACCTTTTGTAAAACACAGCTAAACCACTGCTAAACAATGGTAAAAAGATGTATGAATAATACTGTGAGATTATATTATAATAACTGGCAAAATGGGCAAAACACTAATAAAAGTCATTTGGATTATCATTTGGATAAGGTTAAGAAACTAATGATTAGAAAATATTAATATTTAAAATTAAACATTTTTTAGGACTATGTTTCTACGATATTAAATAATTTGGATGTATGTAGCTTTCTGCTAATAAATATTATTATTATTATTATTATTATTATTATTATTATTATTATTATTATTATTATACACGATAAGGTTAAGAACGCTGTAATTTGCTGCAAAATTGCTTGCTATTATAGATAGTTTTATTAGTTTCTGAAAATGTTATAAAGTAGAAACATTTTTTTGGCTTTATGCCTAATTTTTATAGTAAGTACATAATAGATACAATCCTTTATCTTATGACAATCCAAGAAATCAAATTTAATGTATAAAACAAATTGTTTCACAATTGCTTCCAATTTCGTGACATTAATAAGTTGATTTATTTATCGACTTTAGTCTTAAACAAAAATTAAACTTTTTAAAATGTGATTATTATCACTTCTTTGGTATATCATTTGTATTCAATATATCGTGTGTAGACACAATAAATATTCGAAAAAGTCAAAACACGCAATTATTATTCAATGTAAGGTAATATACTTAAAAAATATACAGGGTGTTTCAAATTAAACCTCACAAGTCACCATTTTCATCCACCAGATGACGTTTATCTTGGGTAAAAAAGAAAAAAAGTAGATCTAGGAACTAAATCAAAATATAGTTGAGGTATCTGTATTATCGATATTATCGATTGTCATGATATTACTGTCAATTTTATCAGTTAAAGTTTCAAGATATATAATAAATCAATGCAATTTGTATATCCTACTTGGAATACTTGTTCAAATTCAAGAATTTATTAAAAAAAACAAGTACTTTAATTCGTGATATAAATCAATTAATATAAATCACATCTGCATTGGTAAAAACTGATCAGAAATATAAAAAATCAAATAAATCAAGTGAATCATGATTTATTTGATTTTAAAAAAATCATTGATTATTATTTTTTTACAAAATGATTTAGTCCAACCCAGATTAAAACTAATTATATTTGAATTTCAAATTTCTAAAGTTTCCATCTTCGAAAAATAAAAATTTTCAGAAGACACCAAAAACTGGAATGGTTCTGTGGAACCATTATTTGAGCAGACTTTTTGCTGAAATTACTCTTTTACCACTATGGAAACTAAATTGAGCATATGTGTACATGAAAAAAGAGCGAAAATTCCCATTTTAAATCTTCTCCCAATTGAGACCTTTTCTAAATTTGCAAATTCATACATTGTTTTATAAAAAGCAAGGTTTTTAATTTTCGAAATTTGCATCATTCATTGATTTGAAAAATGTATGGTATTTAATTTTCGACATTTGCAATTTATTTATGATGAAAACTAGTTATATACATTGTAAATTTCAAATAGAGCTCATCTCCAAAAAATTAAATTTTCAGAAGGCACAATTTTTTTTTAAATTACTTTGGAAACCAAATTGAGCATATGTGTACATGAAAAAAGAGCGAAAAAATCCATTTTGAATCTTCCACGAGATAAGAACTTTTCTAAATTTGGAATTCATACATTGATTGATAAAAATTATGGTTTTTAATTTTCGAAATTTGCATCATTCATTGATTTAAAAAATTTATGGTTTTTAGTTTTCGACATTTGCAATTCATATATTGATTTGCAAAAATTATGCTTTTTAATTTTCGAAATTTGCAATTCAATTATTGATTTATTGTTTCAAAATTTAAATATTTAAATATTTTTTTATTGTTTTCTTCCTTCTTTATTGGAGCAGCCCTTTTATAAATTTGCAATTCATACATTGATTTGTAAAAATTATGGTTTTTAATTTTCGAAATTTGCATCATTCATTGATGTTAAAAAAAATATGGTTTCTAATTTTCGACATTTGCAATTCATTTATTAATTTGTAAAAATTTTGGTTCATAATTTTGGAAATTTGCAATTCAATTATTGATTTATGGTTTTTAAATTTATATATTTAAATATTTTTTTATTGTTTTCTCCCTTCTTTATTGGAATACTTACTGGTTGTTTATATGTTTAGAATTTTTTTTAATTTTTTTTTTATTATGTATTCCACCTGACTAGTTTCGGCTATCTTTCAGCCATATTTAGAGGTGTTAATTCTACAATATATACAGAGTGGCCCACCTATCCTCGCTCGGACTATTGCTGCTAGACTAATGAAAATTTAGGAAAAAATCTGATTGGAAGTTATTTGACACTTTATGTGCTACCTTTTAAAATTATTTTTAAGTATACAGAGTGTACCATATATCCGGGACACAACATTTGGTCTCTTTTTTAAATTGATCACCCTGTATATTATTTCATTTTTAGAATCTGCTTTATGTGAGCTTCACAAATCATTTTAATTTTTTGAGATCAGATGCGACGTTGCCAATATAAATTAACGTTAAAATAATATATAAAATAAAATAAATAAAAATTATCAAATATTTAAAATCATTTTAATTTTCCAATGTTATTTGTAGGTAAGTTTGTAGATGCTGTTGTGGGTCTAATTGTGACTTCTGGTTTATGTAATTTTGGTTGTTCATATAATTATGGCGAAGTTGGGCTCATTGGAATTAGGTTTTTAAAATTGTTAATAAGTATATTTTTATAATGTGTTTTTTTTATTTGTATAGTGGTTTTTGTTTTATTTATGAAAGAGGTTGTTGGATTTTTTTTTAAAGAAGTTCTAAGTGTAAGTAAAGAAGAACTAATATTACAAATTCAATATAACTGCATACAAAATCCAATTGAGTGAATCGTATTCAATCAATGTAATACTTTAAATAAAGGACAACTAATATAATTTCAACCTGAAATATGAAATCAAATTGATAGTAATAATACTGTAAATTTATGAACTAATCATGGCTAAATGCGCCAATACAATTCTACCAACCATTATATCGTATGCATGGGCTTCTGCTGGGAATTACACGGCATCAATGTCGACGTTATCACGGGAATCAATCGGCTTGTTCGCGATTCACCAGCTTCGCAGTGGCCATGTATTACAGCACCTCGATATTAAGCACTCATCATAATTTCGTGCTAATTGCATAAGCGAACGACCGACCGGAAGCAAATAAGCGACCGCCGTTTAGGCACATCTAGCAGGAATTACTGGAGATTCGTGTACGAGGTTATTTGCGTAATTCAAGGTGGAGTGTTTCAGCTAATTAAAAATCCCCCGGCGTTATTGTACTTTTAAGTACTTAATAATAATTTGAACAACAACTCAGATAATATCAAAACAGCAAACAAATTAGTATGAAAGCGCTAAATACAGTTTAGATTTAACCGAGAATATTAATGGTGCGTATTACACAACACCAAAATATAAACATACTTAGTTTGATAAAAAATACATTACATTACAGAACATGTATGTCAAAATTTTATTGCTAAGAAAACTACCTTGAATCTTTGAATTAATATACGGCTAAGAAATTTATTAAAAATAGTATATTGTTTTATCAGGAGAAAAAGTTACACTTTCTGTCGTGAGTCTGTAAGTTTGGCCGAACTTGTGAGGCCGGCAAATACAGACGAAGCACACAAGTAACCTAAACTTAAAACGGTATCTCCCTAACATAAATCAAATAAATACCTAAATTGTTGCTTTATCTCCGAATAAAACATGTTGCTTTTTCTCCAAACGCAAGAATATTTTTCTTCAAAAATATATTAGAAGTTTAAAGAGAAACAGAGAAACTTCTAGGTAGGTACTTAAAAAAAAATCCCAATCAATTTATTAAATTAATTAAAAAAAAATTTAAATTATAATTGGGGATTTATTATAATTGCTTACTCGCAATTACAATAAATATTGCATTATTTATTATTTATTTAAATAGTCTTTAGGAAGTTTTTTGTTGAGTTTGCCTAATTTGTTTCAAACCAATCTGCCCATAAAAACAATTTGTACACACTCTCATCCCCATCGCGAAAAAAGTGCACATTCAATTTACAGGAAGATTGCCCCCAATTATCTGTGGCCAGGGGATTACCCTAGTTCCCGTTTCCCTGTTCGCAGTTTTGTTTCGCACGTGTGCTCGCCGGTGGTCAGAGATGTAAAGTCGCACGTCCCATTATCACGCGGTTGAGTCGTAATGCGAAGCGAAGAAGAAAAAAAAGGCGAGCCTCTCGATAAAAACAGTGAAGACCGCGGGCAACGGCAACATTCGCACTAATTGGATAATATTTGCACGACCTGGCTCGCTTTGCTGGATGTCATGTGGAGATGTGGACTATATAAGCCTGATCGTAAAGTCATCCTCCAGTGGAACGCACACGTCCAACCATGAATAAACTGCTCACCTGCACGCTCTTCGCGGCCGTCCTTGCGGCCACAACGGCATACGACTACCAGGATTCAGATTATAGTAAGTAATTTTTGTTTATACAATACATTGAAAAGTGGCAGTAATTACTTACTAAAATACTCATATTTTCATTCTATTGAAACAGTTAAGTAATATATTGTAGTACAGAATGATTGCAAAAAGCATAGCAAAAAAAATACTACAGAAATCACAAATGATTAATGAATTACGTAGTAAAATACTCAAATTTTCATTCTACTAGTATAACAGTTAACAAATATATTCTAGTAATTGTAGTAGTATAGAATATACAGGAGAAAAAATACTGCAGAAATAATAAATGAAAAAAAAATCTTACAAATAAAATACAATAGCAATTTAACTGATAAATAGATAAATAATGATTAAAAATATTCTCAATACAAAAATTATTATCTATAATAGCAAAAACATCATCCACATATCAAAAATATCTGAATATCTAAATACTGAATACATATCTAAGCCAAACTTTTCGAAATTTTGAATATTTTCTTTTGACATTATTTTCAAAATAATTTAAAAATAAATTTGCTACAAATGGAGAAATAAATTACCCATGGCTGCGCCAAATGTCTGTTTATAAAATATATTGTTAAATTTAAAAATATTTTCTTCCATACATAATTTTGTTAAATTTTAGTATTCTTCATTTTTTTCTTGATTTACTGAATTAAATTTAAAAAAAAAACTCAAAATTTAAATGTTTCATTTATAGGAACATTTGGAAATAAAGCTGTTACATCAAAAGAAATAAATTTGTCACCTGAATTTAGTTCAATATCTTTCTACTTAGAAATTACATCAATGGACATATCATTTTCAAATTTATATTTATTAAATTCTTTAACAAGCCATTTCGCAATTTTATATGTTGAAAAATTAATGTTGGACTATAGTGCCCTAGAACTGTTGCATGTCTATAAATTTTTGGTAAACACTATAATTTTGATATATGAAGATTTGAGTTTTTTAAATGGAACACGCTGTATTTATTTAAGTTTTCCGATGACATTTTTTAACCTCTACATTGTTGTCCATTTAGTTTTGGATTATGTTACAGTGTGGCCAATTTATAATACTGCAGAAATAACAAATGATCAAATATAAATCATCACATAAAATCACATAAAAAATCAAACAAATAAAACTCAACAGTTAAAGTAATAAATAGATAAATAATTATTAAAAATATAATAATGTTCGATGGGTAGCTTAAGAATTTCGGACTCTTCTTGATTTTTTTGAATGAGAGTGAATTATTTTCTGGGTTAATTTTTTTTTTAAATTTATTTAATCAGCCACCTTCTACCTTTCGGTATAAGGCTATTTTTTTTAGTTAATTGGGTTTAATATTGTATCTAACGTGAATGTAAAGAAATTAGATGGTGGACTTCATTTGTAGTAATAACTTAATAACCATTGTTAAAATTCTATTCTAAATGTGATGAAATGATAAAGCATAAGGTTATTTGTCAAAATGTTTAATATTTGAGTAGTTTGTCATGTATTTTGTCACTTCACATTTCGTTAATTCTTAAAAATTGTTAAGATACCGAAAAAAATGCAAATAATTTTCTATAAAAAGTGATACCTACTTAGGCCCAGTTGTACGATCGTGGATAATCCTTGACCATGGTTCAGTTACCTAGGATACAATTCCTAATACAATGGTATCCTAAGGCCCAGTTGTACGATCGTGGATCAACCTTGACCATGGTACAATTACCTTGAATACAATTGTTAAGACAATGGTATCCTTAGAAATTGACCCACGATCAAGGATGATCCACGATCATACAACTGGGCCTTAGAAACTGAACCACGATCAAGGATGATCCAAGATGATAAAACTGGGCCTTAAACGTAACGTGTTTTTATTCGTTTTTATTTAGTTAACAAAAAAACTGGAATTCATTATACATAGTACGTATTTACGAAAATGAATGCAATTAAAATAAAAATAAATAACTAACAGTCTTTCGAATTTAAACAATTTTTGAATTTTTGAAAAAAATAGTACCTACAAACAAAAATAAATTTTAATTTGCTGCATTTTGCTTGTATTGGACCAGGCACCTTAGGCCTTAGTTCATAATAAGTAATACTAATTCGTTTATTTCATTTTACCATATTATTAGTATTTTGAATGGTGGTGGCGTCTACTTCGTGATACATTTTATTAATTATAAATAAAAATCATTACTTTGTTAGTATCACATAAAATTATTTATTGATCTGTTACAAGTTTAGACTATTTAAGTAGTCATTTTCAAATAGAGTTGAGTCACTCACATAAAATTATTTATTGATCTGTTACTATTTTCGACTACTTAAGTTGTCATTTTCAAACCGAGTCAGACTCTGTGGACTACTTAAGTAGTCGAAACTAGTAATAGATCAATAAATAATTTTATGTGGTACTAACAAACTAATGAGCTTTATTTATAACATTCTAGTATCTTAGTTATATCTTCTGAAAATGCTATAAGGCAGAAGTTTAATGTAAGCAAATTTTTGAGTTCGTGTGAAGTTTTTTCAATGGTATACCACACTATAATAGTTACAACTACTCCTATTAAACAACCACAATTTTCTTTTCTTTGAAAATATTGCTTAATATGCAATGCATCAAGATTAAGTGACCAAGTCATAAAAACAGAGTCATTATTCAATGTTCGGTAATTCGTGTATACTTAGAAAAAATACTTATTCGGAAAATTCAATAATTGTTGGAAAATAACACTATAAAAATCTGACTTGAATTTTGTGTACCAAAACAGTTTCTTGCTTTCATCTGTTTCATGCCAAATGGCATTTAGTGCAGACACAAGAAGTATTTATAATTGTTATTCAATAATTTAAATTTTCAAAAAAGAATCTGTCAATTACAAATAATTCTAAAGATATTTGCATATTTTCCATTTATAGTTTTCTACAGTTAATTGATGCAAAGATCACATTTCTTTCAATAGGTACATACATTAGTAGGTACAACTACGCCTATTAAATAACCACAATTTTCTTTTCTTTGAAAATATTGCTTAATATGCAATGGATCAAGATTAAGTGACCAAGTCAAAAAACAGAGTTATTCTTCAATGTATGGTAATACGTGTATAATTTGAAAAAATACTTATTCGGAAAATTCAATAATTGTTGGAAAATAACACTATAAAATATGACTAAAATTTTGAGTACCAAAACAGTTTCTTGCTTTCATTTTTTTATGCCAAATGACATTTAGTGCAGGCAAAAGAAGTATTTATAATTGTTATTCAATAATTTAAATTTCCAAAAAATAATCTGTCAATTACAAATAATTCTAAAGATATTTGCATATTTTCCATTTATAGTTTTCTACAGTTAATTGATGCAAAGATCACATTTCTTTCAGTAGGTACACACATTAGTAGGTACAACTACGCCTATTAAACAACCACAATTTTCTTTTTTTTGAAAATATTACTAAATATGCAATGCATCAAGATTAAGTGACCAAATCATAAAAACAGAGTTATTATTCAATGTACGGAAATACGTGTATACTTAGAAAAAATACTTATTCGGAAAATTCAATAACTGTTGGAAAATCACACTATAAAATCAGACTTGAATTTTGAGTACCAAAACTGTTTCTTGCTTTCACCTATTTCATCCCAAATAACATTTAGTGCAGACAAAAGAAGTATTTATAATTGTTATTCAATACTTCAAGTTTCAAAAAAATAATCTGTCAACTACAAATAATTCTAAAGATATTTGCATATTTTCCATTTATAGTTTTCTGCAGTTAATTGCTGCAAAGATAACATTTCTTTGCAGAGAATTTACCTCTGATTTGCAGAAATGGCTACTTAAAATTTGAATCAGTTATCAGACTTGAATTATTTGTTCCAAAACAGTTTCTTGCTTTCATCTGTTTCATGCCAAATGACATTTAGTGCAGACAAAAGAAGTATTTATAATTGTTATTCAATAATTTAAATTTCCAAAAAATCATCTGTCAATTACAAATAATTCTAAAGACATTTGCATATTTTCCTTTTATAGTTTTCTACAGTAAATTGCTGCAAAGATCACATTTCTTTGCTGAGAATTTCCTTCTCATTTGCAGAAATTACTCCTTCAAATTTGAATCAGTTATTAGCATGTGTAGATTCACATTTTCAATTGTTATTTACTTTCTAATTTATGAAATTATTTATATTTCAATTTCGGCAGTTTTGAAAATGTTTGGCAGCAATATTAACGGTGATTTATAAGGAAGCTATCCGTCTAAACACAAAAATGGCAAAAGAATATTCACCTTCATTTTACACCCTGATTCACTCCTAAAAATGTTTCGGTCGACTTTGATGAGTACAATGACACAAATGGGTGTAATTCTAACAAAATTTTCCAAAAATTCTTGAAATAATTTTGAACATTTAATGAGCATCACAATGTTATCCTTATCTAGAACAGTTTAGTTTGAAATCAATTAGATTAGGTGTTCAATTTACTCTCTGAACGGTTTCAGGTTGAATTATTGTGTTATTGAAACATAAATCTGTAACAATATTAAATAATTTCATTCGTTACGTAAATTAAAACCCACAGTATTAACCGAGGTCGAAATTTATAAGTTGTATCGATAAACGAATAATAATTAATTCAATATTTAATAATAATTTCATTACTAATAATAAATTCTAAATATTTATAATATAATAATAAGAGTATTTTATTGACTCTTTTAGAACCGAGAAATATAAATATATAAATTTTAATAAATAAACCCTGACTTAAATTATTTATCAGTAGCATTGTAAATTAATGAAACAAAGTGCCTATTTCATTAGGACTTTCATAATTTTGGCTATATCTTTAAACTGCGCTCTGCAAATTTTGAGTCTGAATTCTGAAACCAATGTACCTAAATTATTTGTTTTGGGCAATTGTTTTTTTTTATTTCCTGTACCTGTATATGAAGTTGAAATTGTACTTAATGCATATTGCTTTCGTTATCAGATTGGTTGGTAGTCAATGACATTGTAATTCAAAATTACTAAATATTTAAAGTTTTAAATCCATTTGCTATTTTCATGGTACAATATATTAAGTTTTTGTTTGCTGCGTTGTGTGCCTCTCTTCAGATAGTTAATGCATGTTATTCAAACAAATGTTGTAGATGATATAGAATTAATCAACTTAAGAAATCGCCGACTAAGAATTATTTTGAACCAGGTCCAAAAAAAAAATGTTGCAGATGGTATAAAATTAACCTACTTAAGAAATCGTATAAATTTAATCAACCTAAGAAATCGTCGACTTGGAATTATTTTGAACCAGGTCCAAAGAAAATGTTGTAGATGATATGAAATTAACCAACTTAAGAAATCGTCGACTAAGAATTATTTTGAACCAGGTCCAAATTTACAAATTTAGACTAATCTGATATCTTCAACACGCCTAAAACAACCTCATTGAGTCCATTATTGGCTGAACTGAAGAATTACATTAAACCGTGTCTGAAAGTGCACTACTCTATAGAATTATTTTGTACCAAATTCAAACACTTTTAATATTTTGGGACTTGATTCAAAATAATTCCCAGTTCACGATATGTGAACTGCATAACGTAGGCACTTTTTACTTTTTTAGATCATTTCTGTTAACATAATTATTACTATTCAGATCAAAGTTGATGAAGCAAAAATTGTCCTTCTATACTTTGTCTGCATGAAGCATGTATTTTGTTGATCGTGAAATTTATAAATTTGGGTTTGCATAACAACGAACATTTCTTTCAATCATAAACAACTATTTATTTGGTTTCTTAAATAGATTTCGACTGAAAATACGCTCTCAGAATTAAACTCTTGCTTTTGGGCAGAACATGATAAGTTATGGCATTATTGGTACTACATTGCTTGTTCCTGAAAATTAATTTAAGCTAACAACTGTTGTGGCCAATGTGGCAATTTTGTTAGAAAATCTTGGTCACATTCGCAAAGAAATTAAGAAATTGAACAATTGCAATGTTTTCTTGGATAATAATTGAATCCACCTCTATATTTTTTTGATTAATTTTAACCTCCAACTAAATTTCATGTTGTACGAAAAAACGTGTTAATTTTTAAATTGAATTTAGAGCCATTAAAAACCCAAGTCGTGTAAGTCCATCTGTTTTTAGGTTTAGATAAGTCCAGAAATGCTCATAAAAAATGGTTTGAAATGTTAACCTCCAACTACATTTCATGTTGTACTAAAAAACGTATAAATTTTCATATTGATTTTAGAGCCATTGAAAACCCAAGTCGTGTAAGTCCATTTGTTTTTAGGTTCAGATAAGTCCAGAAATGCTCAGTAAAAGTGGTTAGAAATGTTGGACTGAAAATAGGCTCTGAAAATTAATTTCTTGCTTTTTGACTGCATAGAATTAATTATGCCATTATTGTTACTTACTACATTGCTTGTTCCTGAATATTAATATTGGATTACAACTGTTGTGCTCATTGTGGTACTTTTGTTAGAAAATCTTGGTCACATTCGCAAAAAAATTAAGAAATTGAAGAATTGTAATGTTTTCTTGTATAATATTTGAATCCACCATCATAAATTTTTGATTAATTTTAACCTCCAACTAAATTTCAAGAGAATTGTTTTCAATTGTTCCTCCAAGAACAATTGTAATGTTTTCTTGGATAGTAATTGAATACACCGCCATAAATTTTTGATTAATTTTAACTTCCAACTAAATTTCATGTACGAAAAAACGTATTAATTTTCAAATTGAATTTAGAGCCATTGAAAACCAAAGTCGTAAAGTGCATTTTCTTTAGGTTCAGATAAGTCCAGAAATGCTCAGAAAAAATGCTCAGAAAGTTTAGACTGAAAATACGCTGCGAAAATTAATCTCTTGCTTTTTGACTGCATAGAATAAGTTATGCTGTGATTGTTACTTACTACATTGCTTGTTCATGAATATTAATATTGGATTACAATTGTTGTGCTCATTGTGGCAATTTTGTTAGAAAATCTTGATCCCATTCGGAAAGAAATTTAGAAATTGAAGAGTTGTAATGTTTTCTTGTATAATATTTGAATCCACCATCATAAATTTTTGATTAATTTTAACCTCCAACTTAGTTTTATGTTGTACGAAAAACCTATTAATTTTGAAATTGATTATAGAGCCATTGAAAACAAAAGTGGTGTGATTTAAGACCCATTGAAAACAAAAGTTGTGTGATTTTAGAGCCATTGAAAATAAAAGTGGTGTGATTTTAGAGCCATTGAAAACAAAAGTGGTGTAAGTCCTTATTTTTTAGGTTCAGATAAGTCCAGAATTGCTCAGACATGCTAAAAAAAATGGCCAGAAATTTTTGGCTTTCAATGGCTGCCTAAGTGGTGTAAGTCTTTTTTTAAGGTTCAGATAAGTCCAGAAATGCTCAGAAATGCTCAGAAAAAATGTCCAGAAATTAAAAGAAAGTCCAATATGTCCCGTGTATATTTCTGGACTATGGAATTTAAAAAAAATGACTTACTTAGATTTTCAACGGCTCAGTATTAAACAAGAGAAAATAATTTGAATCTTATAATTTCCAAGAGAGGGTTATTTAATATAGGGGAAAAATTACACTTTTCGAACGCCCTAAAATTAGCTTTGTCACACCATAACATATTTTTTTCTTTATTCATCAATGACTTTTTCTTCGATGACTTCTAGTCTCGTGTCTAGTCTAGTCTAGTGCGAAAAAGTGTTATATCTACTATATCTATATCTACTATATCTTCTACATGTTAGCGTTTAAATATTTTAGATCAAATTTTGGCGAGGGAGTGGGAAGAACTAGAAGACGAATACACGAGCGTCCATCCTAGGGCACGCCGCGACGAAGACGCAGCCAAAGACGACAAATGCAAGAGGAGGCGCTTCAAGTTCTGCTGCGCCGAAGAAAGCATTGAAGCGATCCACGAATCAGACAAGCCTTTCAAGAAGGAATGCTTCAAGCAGGTCACCGGCAAGGACAAGCCCTCGGGCTTCCACAGCCACGACCCCTTCAAATGCGACAAGGAGAAGATCGACAAACACAGGAAAGAATTCAATGTAATGTTATTAATTTAAAACAATAACTATAAACTGTTATAATTTTTGTTTATTCATTTTTAGTGTGTCATGCAATGTGTTGGACAAAAGAAACAGTTGGTGAGTTACGTTTAATTTACTATTTTTAGTGCAACAATAATATTAATACTTGCTTTACTCTCGGAAAGTCGAAAGTTTGTTTGGTGAAGATATTCCAATTTCCATTTTTTTCACATCCAAACCCATTTGTTTATTACAATAACTAAGTGTTATACTAAGCCACGGTGAGAAAAATTTTCATGTTAAATATCTGCAGAAATTTTGTTCGACATTCAAATTGAAATATTAATTGTAATAATAATAATAAAGGATGTGAGCACTGAAATCTGAATAGGGGCTTGATGATTAATGACTCCCGTCGGCCTGAAAATGTAGGTATGCCAAAAAGAATACGTGTTTACACTTGGAAATTGATTGCTTTGAGGCGCTGCATAATGGGGCTATGCTTAAATTATTCCTCCAGATAAAAATTTAATGTACGTTTTAAACCGCCAGGTCGACGCTGAGGGCAACTTGAAGGAGGCCGATGTGAGGAAGAGCCTGAAGGAGCGCTTCTCCAAGGACTCGTGGCTAACACCTAAGCTTGACGCCATGCTGGACAAATGCTTCCTCGAGGCCAAGAAGGCTCCCGCGAAGGACGAGAAAGAGGATAAGGACGCATGCAACGGCGCTGGCATGCGCTTTGGCCATTGCTTCTGGAAGGAACTGCAGCTCTCGTGTCCTGCCGATCAAATCAAGGACCAGAAAGCCTGCGATAGGGTTCGTGAGAGGATTGCCAGCCATCCGGATTTCCCGTTCCCACCACATCACAGGCACCACGACGACGACTAAGGCCCTATTGGCACCAACGAAACGCCTTTCTTTCCATTAATTTCAACAAGTAGTACTATAAATTAAACACTCTGAAATAAACTAATTTTAGGATAAAGTTGAGGCGTTTTTTCCTCGTCCCGTACAGTTCCTGGCGAGCTCTCAGTCTCAGATGGCGAATGCATGCTTATTGTGACTCGGGACTCGTAAATAATTTTAACTACCTCTTTCAAGACGTCTCTTCCCGTTTTATTGATAATAACCGCACTTTATAAAAGTTTAAATCACAAAGTGCTGCCGGTACAATAATGCTATTACCACTACCAACCACTGCGTTATTTCTGAGACACTTTGCTCGTCCTGTATTTATGGGAGTACTGGGAAAAGAAAACCGTTCCATCTGCGTTGAATGCAAATTAATAGCTGCCGTGGTTGTAACTATGGGAAACTTGCATGTGGACGCCGGAATCGATGAAATAGTTATTTCACAATTAACGGAGAGTACATACACATAGTTAATAGTTTGATGTGGTTGGAAAATAGATGTTTTAAAGTGAAACTGTTTATAATAATTTTCATACTGATATGTATAATTTATAGCTACATCCAATAAATTATGTTTCTGCGTAAAACAAAACAATGAGGATAATAATTAACTCGCTTAATAACTTATTAACTCTTTAATACTTAAATCACACCATCGCATGTAATGACTGTTATTGCATTAATTGTAAGAAATGTGTGCTATCCTTGCATATACTACGCGTATATAACACAAACCTACCCTCAAACCCAACATTTATATAGGTATGTATATTAATACATGCATAATATATACATAATACATAATATTTATGATTAGGTATAGTATACATGTATGTAGTATACATGATTATGTAGTATACATGATTATGTAGTATTTCTGACCATATTTCACTTATTACTGTCGATTTTTCTAACAATTCTGCAATTTATTGAATATTGCTGCCAAAACTAGAATTATTATTGTCAAACTTTCAATTTTTAGGTTCAATACTACACATAGTTTAGAGATTACTGCAAAATTTTCAATTTTTGGTATCAAAATTTCAATTATTACTGTAAAATTTCTCATATTCTCAATTTTCAAATAATGGTAGTTATAGATAAGTTATAGATACCCTGTAATATATGAGTAATATATTTGATTGAAAAATTATGAACCAAAACATAAACAATGGAAATGCCAAAACTCTAAAAACAAGGTTTAAATTTACACCAATTATCACCAATCATCAATATTTCAGGGAATAACTTTTTAACTATTACCAATTACTATGCTTACTTATTACAGTCAACATACAGTATATATAATATAATACAGTAAATTTTATGATAGATCTCAAAATTACATTTATTTCTGACCATTATTTATTCATAATTGTCAATTTTTCTATCAATCTTGTAATTTGTTGAATATTGCTGTCAAAACTAGAATGATTGTTGTCAAACTTTCAATTTTTAGGTTCAGTGTAGTATTGAGCTGACTAGTATTGAGTTCAGCGTTTAGAGATTACTGCAAAATTTTCAATTATTACTGTAAAATTTAACATATACGCAATCTTCAATTAATCGTAGTTATAGATAAGTTATAGATATCCAATAATATATGAATAATATATTTGTTTGAAAAATCATTAACAATGGAAATGCCAAAACTCTAAAAACATGGCTTAATTTACACTTATTATCACTTATCATCAATATTTCAAAGAATAACTTTTCAACAATTACTAATAACTATGACAATATTACCTACTTCTGTCAAATATCATAATTTCTGTCTAAATTTGAATAATTCTGTCCAAATTTGAATAATTCCGTCTAAATTTGAATAATTCTGTCAGAATTTTTATGTTAACTATTAAAATTTCATTTATTTCTGTCAAAATTTCAATTATTACTATACGAGTATAGTCAATCGTACAGTTTCTTGGTCAATATTCAATTTCTCTGATTATTTTTAATATCTCCCTTAAAAATGCAACTATTAATCTCGAGGTTTCAACCGAAACTATATAGATTACTGTCAAATTTTCAATTATTTCGGTCAAAATTTCATAAATTCTGTCAAAATATTTATGTTAGCTTTCAAAATTAAGTATTTCTGATTATATTTCACTTATTACTGTAAAATTCTGCAATTTTATGAATATTGCCGTCAAAACTGGAGTAATTACTGCCATACCTGCCTTAATATCTACCTTAAAAATGCAATTATTAATCTAGAGGTTTCAACCGAAACTGTACAGATTACTGTCAAATTTTTAATTATTTCTGTCAAAATTTCAATTATTTCTGTCAAAATTTCAATAATTCTGTCAAAATATTTATGTTAGCTTTCAAAATTAAGTATTTTTGATCATATTTCACTTATTACCGTAAAATTCTGCAATTTTATGAATATGGCTGCCAAAACTGGAGTGATTACTGCCAAACTCTCAATTTTGAGGTTCAATACCGCACAAAGTTTAAGGGATTCTGCCAAATTTCCAATTTTTCGTGTCCAAATGTTGTTCTAACAACATTTTCCTTACTGTAAAATTTTCAGATCTTTTTATCAATGCTCACTAATTCGGGTTTTCAATTATTACTGTACGAGTATGATGTTAATTTTTTTTGTCAATATTTTATTACTCTGTTCCTTTTTTACTATCTCTGTTAAAAATGCAACTATTAATCTAAGATTTTCAATAGAAACTTTATAGAATAATGTAAAATTTCCAATTATTTCTGTCAAAATTTCAATAATTCTGTCCAAATATTTATAATAGCTTTGAAAATTAAGCATTTCTGATCATATTTCACTTATTACTGTAAAATTCTCTATCAATTCTGCAATTTTATGAATATTGTTGTCAAAACTGTAGTGATTACTGCCAAACTCTCAATTTTGAGATTTAATACTGCATAAAGTTTAAGGGATTCCGCCAATTTTTTCGTGTCAAAATGTTGTTGTAACAACATTTTCCTTACTATAATATTTACAAATCCTTCTATCAATGTTCAATAATTCGGATTTTTCAATTATTACTGTACGAGTATGGTGTTGTTTTTTTGTCAATATTCAATTAATATTCAATATTCAATTTCTTTTAATATCTCCGTTAAAAATGCAACTATTAATTTAAAGGGTTCAACCAAAACTTTATATGTTACTGTCAAATTTCCCATTATTTCTATAAAAATTTCAATAATTCTGTCAAAATATTTATATTAGCTTTCAAAATTAAGTATTTTTGATCATATTTCACTCATTACTGTAAATTTTTTTATCTTTCTAACAATTATACAATTTGATGAATATTGCTTTCAGAACTGGAGTGATTACTGCCAAACTCTCAATTTTGAGGTTGAATACTGCATAAAGCTTATAAGATACTGCAAAATTTTCTATTTTTCGTACCCAGATTTGTTGTAACAATATTTTCCTTACCATAACATTTTCAAATCCTTCTATCAAGGTTCAATAATTCGGATTTTATTTAATAACTTTGCCAAAATTAGAGCCATCATAGTAAAAGTTTCCAATATATATATTTTTTTATAAATTACTGTCAAATTTTCAATTATTGCCATTCATATTTACTTATTACAGTCAACATAGTATTCAATACTATTATATTTCCAATTATTTCTGTCAAAGTGTCAATATTTTTGTGACAATATTTATCTTAGGTCTTCAAATTTCATTTTTTTCTGATCATAGTTTACTTAATAAATGTTAAATTTTATATAAATTCTTAATTTTATTGAATATTGCTGTAAAACCTGAAAAATTTTCTATGAAACTTTAATTTTTTTGGTTCAATGCTATACAACGTTAAAAGATTAGTGATAAATGTTCAGTTTTTGGTATAATTTTTTTAATTATTACTGCAAAATATTGATATTCTTCTATAAATGTTCAATTACTCGGTTATTTTTTAATGTCATTGTCAAAATTGGATTGATCACAGTAAAAGTTTCAATTATATTTTATAGATTCTGTAAAATTTTCAATTATTATCTGTCATGATTACAAATTTCTGTCAAAATATTATTTATTACTGTTAAATTTCTTATTGTTTCAATTATTATCATCAATATTTCAAGGGTTGGTATAAAATTTTCAAATATTACCAATTATTACTATCAAAATATTATTTATTTCTATATGTCCACTAATTTCAGTCAAAAATTCAATATTTCTTTCAAAATATTCACTACCGCTATAATTTCTATTATCACAAGTTTCAAAGAAAAAGAGTTAAATTTTGAATTATTTCTGCACAGTTTTTAATTATAATTATTAATATCGCAATTGTAAGAAACTTGCAAATAAAATTTAGGAAATTTCAATTTTCATTACTTATAAATAAAACAAGTTACTTTGTGAGTATCACATACATTTATTTATTTGTGACTATAGTTTCGACTACTTAGGTAATCATTTTCAAACAAAGTGCAAACAAATGTGTCACAAAGTAAACGCCACCACAATTTTAAATTTTATTACTTATATTATCAGATTAGATTAGAACTATCAGATTAATAATATACAGTATGTCCCCGGATTGAGTTTACAAGAGGATACACTTTTTTCTTTTATTTTACGCCAAAACTTCAAAGGAATAAGATTTTTTGCTTATCCTGAAACCAGCAAATCTCAGATTAAAACTTAATTATTGTGACTAGGTGGAAAGAAAAGTTCATTTTTCTTTTGATTTGGGACTTTCTCTGCTTTTTAAATCCCATCACATTGGGCGTTTTTTTTTTTGACAAATGTCAACTGTATATATAATACTATACTGGACATACTGTATAATAATATAATATTCATTTATCAACTTGCTGCCTTATGCAGATGTTATTAGTCATAAATAAAATTAAATAATACAGAAAAATAGAAAAGAAAATACATAGCAACATTTTAGTACTTGCATATTTGACAGATATATTAAAAAAATCTGAGTAATTGAATATTTACAAATAGAATTGAACATTTTACAGTCCTGAATTTTGGCAAGCAGAACATGAAAGGTATCTTTACTTATTCGAAATCTTTGAAAATGGTCTATGTTATCGTACTTTTGAAATTTATTTTCCCTAACTCTGTAACATTTGCGTCTTCGAACAAACCGAACATCATTATATCGTCATCCGATGAAGATTATGATGATGAACTACTTAATATATTCATCTATTTTGTGCTTTACAAACACGTGATACGTTTGTTAAACTTAAAATAAAATATTGAAAGTTACGTTCATTCGTTAATGGAGACTTAATTTTTATAATGGGTAAAAATTGTCCCATTAAAGTTAATCCTTCATTATGTACTAATGTTGAATTAATATTTATTATGAAACTATTTCATTTTATGATTCCATCAAATTTTAATGGAGAATTTAGTTTGATTATAAATAAAATTAAAATTTCTTTTGTATACTGTATAATAGAATATTGTTTATTTGAGAAACTAAGTACTACAAAAGTATTTTTATGCTCTTAACAATAAAATATTCGCGGAACAGATGAAATCGTAGGGCCGGACGAAGCCTTAGTTTGGGGAACCCTGATTTAAGGCATCGATTGCTGTGATCATGGACTTTTATGATGGTTACTTTCTTAGTACATACATACTATTCAAAGCATATTTTTAAGAAAATAATAGTTTTGCTGGAACAAAATGACAAGTTACTCCTTAAAAATTGTTCAGTTATAGTTCTAGTTCTAGAATCAATGTTAAGTCTTGTGGATATTTAAAATGGGTTTGTTCTAGTGATACCACGTAAGGGACGTACTCTCCCACGTAAGGGACGTACTGTTTAAAATTGGCTCGGAACTACATTTTTGGGGAAATTTTACGCTGCGAAAGAAGAGAAGAGGTCTATGGCCGTATTGATTTTTTGGGGTATCCGGGGGATCGAACCAAGAACCTTTCGCTTAATAGTCGCGCGCAATTTATATTAATTATCTATGTTTCAGTGTAGGATTGTTGCCAGTACATTTATATCAATACACAGTATTGCGCTCCATACATTCCCATTTCCGATGTCTGGTTTCAAAATAAAATCAGGAAAGTATAAATCCGGGCACTGACTGGTATTTCTATTTAAGCGTAATGGAGTCCGCAATAAAAGTAATTTATAACGTGCCATTCGCTACGAAAATATCCCGATGATTCTCAATAATTTGCTTGGCTCAGTATTTATACGGGGAGGTTGTAAATGACGGCGCCGACTTATCCGGTGCGATTTCGGTGTACGAATCCTTTTTTTGGGCGCGCAATCAATAAGAAAGTAGCTACAATATTTTATCTTTAAAGTCTCTCCAGAATAAAGTTTCAAGTGACACGGAATCTTTGAAGTACTCTTATAAAAGAAGACTTTTTTGTTCAACAGATGCTTATCGATTTTAAATGCTTCGTGAGCGCGTTCGCTGGGAAAAAAAGTTTCGTCGCTTTTTCCGGCGCAACTTATCGTCGGTGTAATGTCTAAACCATATGATTTTTAATAAATTACACTGATACAGGAACCCCGCCATCTGTAAAGTATGGTAATGGCTTCCTATAATATTTAATGTATAATATATTGGAAAGGCTCATTTCGTTTATCCAGTGGGATGGATATAAATCAAAACGCATTATTGTGATCCTTGCTATTCCCGGAGGGGGGAAAAGTAGGAATCGAACGCCGGAAGGAATCAGATGTGCGTCCAGAGACAGGAAGCGTTGTAAGACGGGGTCACGTCCGTCACACATGTCCATTATGAATGAGAGTGGATTTCCCCGGACAATGCGCGGTGGACATAGCATGAATTATGTCCCACAACCGCCGCGCTCTTATATGACTTATTCACATCGACCTGCCCGTTCTGCCCGAACCCAAATTAAAACGTGACCACTATAAAACGCAGTCAAATGAATCGACCTGAATTACAAATCCAATGCAAAATTTAAATCTTTTCCCCGCTCAATTATTAACGCGGACATGTACGGTTTTCAAGATGGACTAATTATATTAAACTTGCAGCAAATAATCCCACGAATTAATTCCCTATTGTATTTCATGTGTGGCGCATATTAATTAAAGACAATGAGTAAATCGTATTTGGTGATTATGTAACTGATTCGAATATTTGACCAGTGGCATATACCGCTTTGTGCCAGCGGATAAAGCCTACTCTAAATAAAACGCCGCTGTATTGTTGAATTTAGTGCACGGTTCGTTTGCATTCTGTATGTCCTAAACTGTGAATATTAAATCGAATAGTTCGTCCAGCCCTGGCTTGCCCCGTGCAGTTTCCAATTTTAAACAGGACGTGGCGTTTTCACGAGTCTCCGGTTCGCCAGTGATCAAGTGCGTCATCGATGGACTCACTCATTAGCTGTAATAATTTAAATATCAATCCTCGTCCAGCTAATAATTTGAAAGCACACTCCGTTAAAACAAATCCGACGCAACAGATAATCAACCAATGCAATGAAAGTATTATAACTTGTGTAGACATAAAATGAAGTACGTACAGTAAAAATTTTACTTTTCTACAAACACTATGAGAAAGCTGAACTAGGAGTACAAAAGTAAGAGTACAACTATGATTATGATCTACTATAAATAGGTCTAAATACATATTAATTTACTGTACCAGATGAATTAGTCATGGAGGTTTTTATTTCTACTAGAGTTTGGAAAAATTTGAATAGTAATTTGAGTTATGAAAACCAGAATATTTCCTAACAAGTGCAGAAATAATATTTCAACGTTAAAATATTAATTTGAGTTAGGAAAGGTGGAATATTTCCTAACAAGTGCATAATATTTTAACATTAAAAGTTATAAGTCAATTTATTGTACATTTTTATTCATTATTATAAATCTTAACAGAAACATGTTCAAATTTCGTGAATGAAATTCCAGAACGAGTCTTTGTGGAAGTAGAAATAGAGTTATTATTTAAGTTAACCTATTCATTATTGAAAGCAGAACAATCTTGACGCTATTTAATTTATAAATAATTATAAAATAATAACATTGTCCAAATTTATTTTATTTTCCAAACTCCAGTAGAAAAATCATGTGTGCAAACGTAGGAAATCTTTTTTTTTTCGTACACGGCATGTTTTTAATCTCGGCCATCGCCTCGATCAAAATCCCATGCCTAGTGCGCAGAAAAATTACGTTTCCTAACTTGTCGGGAAAGTTGGAAAAGTTGGGGGACACGGCCCCCATCTCGACAGCAATTAGGCGAGAAAATGTGTCTCCTTTGAACCCCGCACGAGGCGTTTTCTGACATCTTTTTTAAAGCTGAAAAATTTGATTCTAACCTAAAAATCGAACGCCCCATTGGAATCGAAATTTTCGACTATTTTTATAACAAAAATAAATATCTTCTGAACGGTTAGAGTGCATTGCAAAACCTAAACGTATTTATAAAGACTAAAAATGAGCGAATTCAAATATGCAAAGTTATACAGGGGGTTCTAATAAAAAAAACACTATTTTGACAGAATTACAGCTTTTGGAACCCTGTTTAATATGAAATTAATTTAAAAAAGTTACCAAAACAACCCCCATATAGCCCGAGAGTGAAAATTTTCGAAATTCATGTATTTTGGTTACATTATTCCGTGCCGTATAGGGTGAATAACCCTGTACAATAAAAATATCAAGAAAGTTAAAATTTCCAAAATATTTTCCATAATGGAATCATTTACAATAAACTTAACAAATATGAAATCAAAATATCAAGAGAGTTAAAATTTTTACAATATCAAAATATCAAAAGTATTAGTAGGGAAATTTCAAAATCTTAATTCTGAAATTATGAAAGTGAAACACAAAAAAAAATGTGTGCACTTCAAAAAAGTTGACGATGTAATCAAACTGATTATCATAATACATAAATAAATGTGCTAAATTCTCAACACTTTCAATGAAATATGACGAGTTTCAATAAAGATACACAATATTTTATAAAGGTTACAGAAATTGCCGAAACATTTTACGAAGATGGAAATTTTCCAAAATATATAATCAAGATATTCAGACAGTTAACATTTTTCAAATAGTTTCCATAATGGACATTTCCATTTACAAGAATCTAAATAAATATGAAATCAAAATATCGAGGAAGTTAAACTTTTCACAATATTAATCAAAATATCAAAATGTCGTGTCTATTTCTTCATTGTATCTAAAACATCTATTAAACCTAGAATTTAGGAAATATAATAGTTAGGTTTTGAATTTTTACTATTTTTATTAACTATATTACCATTTGAGTATATACCTATTAATAGAAATAGATGAAGAGATTTTATTCCATACAATATTTTATATTGGTTATTACAGACTACGACATAGTAAAGGTAGAAACAATCATAATGGTTTTATGAAGTGTTAAAATTTCCAAAATATTTGCCATAATAAAATCATTTACAAGAATCTAAATAAATATGAAATCAGCAGTTTTAATCTCAAAACGTTTGAATTAAGTTTTTGAAATTTGCCTTCGAGCCTTCTAATACTTTTGATATTTTGATTAATATTGTGAAAATTTTAACATATTTCGATTTCATATTTATTTAGATTCTTGTAAATGATTACATTATGAAATATGTTTTGGAAATATTAACTTTTTCGATATTTTGATTAAATATTTTGGAAATGTTCCATCTTCCTAAAAAGTTTTGACAATTTCTGCAACCTTTATGAAATATAATGTAACTTTATTGAAACTCATCATATTTCATTGAAAATATAATTAATTTTAATAACATTATCAACTTTTTTGGAATGCACTAAAATTTTGTAGTGTTTTAAAACGATTTAATTCAATTTGGAAATTTTCCTTTCAATACTTTTGATATTTTGATTAATTTTGTGAAAATTTTAAATGTCTTGATGTTTTGATTTTATATTTATTTAGATTATTGTAAATGATTCAATTATGGCAAATATGTTGGAAATCCATGTACAGTATGTACCCAGATTAAGTTTACAAGAGGTTTTGTTTTTAATTTTTACTTTTAAGTTAAAATGTTTTAGGAATTAAAATTTCTGCTTGGTTATAAACTACATTTCAGTTAATAAAACATTGATTTATTTATACAGGGTGATGGCTAAATAAAAAAAAATCTAATTTTGACACTTAAAAACTTAAAAACTTTAAAAAATAACATAGCACAAACACAAATAACACAATATTATTTAAACAATCCCCCACCATTTTCTTCACACAGCTCAAGCCTGGTGTAGAACTCCTGAAAACTGTATTGTATTTCTTCAATACGTTTGGATGCAAATGCCTCTAGTAGGCGTTTTTTTTTTAATATTTACTTTTATTTTCTGCATTTGAGGGATTTTTTAATTTTATGTAATGTTGTTAGATGTAATTTTAAATTATTTTTGCAAACAGTAAGTAAATAAAACAAATAAATAAGTGCCAAAATAAGATTTAAAAAATTTGATTTTGCCAACACCCTATATAAATAAATCAAAGTTTCAATAGCTGAACTGGTAGTTACAGACCAAGCACTGTACATTGATATATTGAATACATTTCAATTGAAATATCGATTGATTGATAATGGATTGATTTAATTATGTTCGAAATTTTTCATCTTCATATAATGTTTTGGTAATTTCGGTAACCATTTTAAAATATCCTATAACGGTTTTGAAACTCATCACATTTTATTGATAACTTTGAAAGTTGAGCATATTTATTTGCGCACCTTGCAACTTCACTAAAATTTTCTGATGTTTCACTTTCAGAACATCTGAATATTGTTTTTGATAGTTGCCTTCTAATACTTATGATATTATGATGCATATTTTGGAAATCTATATAACACTTTCCAACAATACTTGAAAATGAATACAATATTATCTTACTTTGCACCTATTTGCAACTGCACTAAAATTTTCTGATGTTTCACTTTCGGAACATCTGAATGAATCTAAATAGTTTTTGAAATTTGCCTTCTAATTCTTTTAATATTTTAGTATTATGACTCGCGTATTACATTATCAATATATATTTTGAAATCATCTTTTCTGAAAATCGTTACATTTTATTGAGAATGTTAAACGTTTAGCATATTTTGTATACTTAGGTTAAATCAAACACTTGGTTAAAGTTTCACTGTATTCATAGAATAAACCTCTACAATTGTTTCGGCCTCACGACCATTCTCAAGAGTACAGAGATATTAATATTTCACCAGTGGTCATGAGGCCGAAACAATTGTAGAGGTTTATTCTATGAATACAGTGAAACTTTAACCAAGTGTTTGATTTAACCTAATCATAATGTTTCACTAAGTAGTATCCACACATAGTTTCAATTTAATATTTTGTATACGTTGATAATTATTTTGATAATATGATTGTTTTCAGGAAAATAATTATATTTTAGTTTTCACTTTCTTCAGTTTCATAACACCTGTACAAAATTGTTAAAGTTTAGCTTCTGATACTATTGATATTTTGTTTGAAATTCTTGTCTTAACTATATTCAAGGCACGTACTCGGAATTTTCATAGAATTCCAATTTTGGCAGTTTCTGAAATCTTTATAAAACTTTGTGTTACTGCCTCTAAGCAGCTCCACTGAAAACACTGCTTCATACCAGAATTGGCAGCTATTACATTGTCAATATATATTTTTAAGTTATCTTTATTAAAAATCATTATATTTTATTGAGAATGTTAAACCTTTAGCATATTTTGTATAAGTTGATAATTATTTTGAAAATATGATTGCTTTCTGGAACTTAAATGTTTTGAGTTTTCTCTTTCTTCGGTTTCACAACACGTGTATAAAATTGTTTAAGTTTACCTTCTGACACCATTGATATTTTGATTGAAATTCTGCACTAAACTCGTTTCAAGGCACGTTCTCAAAATTTTCATAAAACTCCAAATTTGGCAGTTTATGAATTTTTTATAAAATTTTGTGTTACTGCTGCCTCTAGGCAGCCCCACTGAAAACACTGCTTCATACCAGAATTGGTAGCTATTACATTGTCAATATATATTTTGAAGTCATCTTTATTGAAAATCATTATATTTAAGTGAGAATGTTAAAATTTTAGCATATTTTGTATACGTTGATAATTATTTTGAAAATATGATTGTTTTCTGGAACTAAAATGTTTTTAGTTTTCTCTTTCTTCGGTTTCACAACACGTGTACAAAATTGTTCGAGTTACCTTCTGATACTGCTGATATTTTGCTTGAAATTCTGGACGGAACTCATTTCAATGCATGTTCTCGAAATTTTCATAGAATTCCATTTTTTGCAGTTTCTTAATACTTTATTTAAATTTGGTGTTTATGCCTTTAGGCTCCCCTGAAATATTGTTTTACAGGAGAATTGGTAGCTTCTCTTCCACTGATATAACGGCAGATGCATTCTAGGTACATAATTTATATCCGGTTTCAGCATGCTATTCGAAAACGGTGTCCATGGCTTGTGTTCTGCGGTTTAATTTGTTTCAGATTGTAAATTATGGTGGAGGCGCCGGGGTAAAAATACAGTTAATTAAGTTTTGGAGTGTGAAGCGACGAAAAAAAACGCCAGGGGAGAAAATTTAATATGAATAGAAAGGCCCAGTAAGTTTCACAAATCGCCAGTGCCACCACCGCCCTCCCTACTACCGCTCACAGCCAACTTACCCCGTTTACTCTAACCTAATAACAGATCCATAAATTAAAGAACATTGCGAATCCGCAGCAATTCATCAACTACTGTTTAACCTAGTCTGGCTCGGGCAGCATATATAAAACCAGACAAAACATTCGGAGCTCAGAGAGAGGCTATAAATATTTCACAGCAATCGACAGGGGTTGGCGGACAAAGCGACGGCGGCCAGCGCCGCGGCACGAGTGAATAATGAACTAGCGACCGCTAATTAAGACTAGCCTAGTGGGAATCTCCGACACCTGCCAATATTGCCTCACTGGATTTATGTTAACCTAACAGCGAGTCCCATAAATACCGATTACTGCGAACTGTAATTTCAGCTACTCAGTTTTCAAAATGCTGATTATAACCGCCGGTGATTTATTTAGCCCCCATCCCTTGTCACAATCCCGTCTCTCTCCTTCTGCCTGCAGCGTACTCATCATTTATCTCGGATTATTACTATTATTTTCGTTATGGTCTTATCGCTTATAATTCTGTTAGCAACCGTCAGAATTACGCGGCCTCTTGTTAAATCTCCATTACATCCACCTCACCGCTGCAACTAATCGATTTAAATGCGGGGTGAGTATTGTAAGGGGTGGGTGCGAATAGCCCGCACCCTGCCCGCCATTCATGGCGCTATAAAACGAAGTTTGTTTTTGAAAAGTTAAAAGTCTTTCGCAAGATAATACACAATATATATTATTCATTGCTGGAGTTATTAAGAACATCAGTGCTGGCGGCCTGTAGTTAACACAGTTGCGCGGAAGCGGATGTGACGTTTAAGAACTTTGCAAAACCCGGAAATAACTTCTTCTTCCTTTTAAGCTGTACAGTGTATAGGACTTAATGGCTTTCTGGAGTTTCTGTTGTAATTTCTTAATCATGTCTGCTTAATTTACTTTGAATGCTCCCCATTTTTAAGTAACACCTTCGCGCTCCTCTCCAGGCACGCGAAATTACATAAGGTCGTTTGCGGCGTCATTAGACTCCTAATATTGCCATCCGACGAGAGTGCCGCCGTCGATTTCGGCCCTGAAAGTGCTAAAGCAAGCCTAGGCAGGTTTACATTTCCACGTGAAATATATTGGCTTGCAGCCAATACACACGCTCGCACAGGAAATAGAGGGATAAATCATCTCCGATTCCCATACGTTTGAGCCGCAAAAACAATTACCGAGCCAATTACAGCGGCGAATGTGAAAACCAGAAATCAAAGCGCGATTTTACGATTAAGATAATGCCATTACGCCATCTACCATCTATCTCATAATCCATTAGCGCCCTTTGTGTACTGAGTACGTACGACCGTGACCACGTTTGTTATTCTCGTTCTCCCGGCGCGCATATGCACGGGGCGGGCTGTTCTGGCTGGCTCGCCAGAGCTAAGATCAAAGACAACATTGTCTGCTCTTCGGGCTTGCCGAGCATAAAGAATTTTAATGCAGACTCATAATTGGCTATCAATACCGCCCCCGCCGGCTCCAAAGCGCCCCCTTGATCGTGTGCGTAACAGAAATTTTAATCACGTTCGGTTATTAATTCAGTGCTTTAAATAACAATGTGCCGTTATGGATTCAGAAGCCGTGGCAATTAAACAGTTACGTATAGTAGGCATAACATAAGAGGAATGTTGCTTTCAATAATTAACGAATTTAAATTACCACAGCGAACCCTCCGCGCATTCATATACGTGCATGGTAATCCTAATTTGAGTCGGGCAGCAAAGTTTGTTATCCCATTTTCCAAAAATTAATACATTTGCTTTTACATTGCTTAATAACAAGTATTGGAACCACAAACCGTTCAAACTCGCCTCACATATTTGTACTTTCTCCTTATAAGTAGGTATATTTCCAGAGACAGAATACACATTGTTGACCTGTTTTTTTATTGATAATAGTTAATTGTACAACTAGGGAGGAAAGCTTTCTCTCCCGCGGATGAACTTTCATGCCCGATGCGTAGCGGAGAGCAGAAATCATCCAAGGGAAAGAAGCATAGCATTATTTACAAATGATAAAGCAGAGCTATAGAAGATGGTAAGATAGCTAGACTGTCAAGCCTCAAAGATTGGTTAAAGGAAAAATAAAAACTTGCTTGAGTTTCACTGATTTTGATATATTTCTCTACTCAACCATGAAATTGAACCAAGTGTTTTAGTTTTCCTTTAATTCAAATATGTTTCTACCCTTTGGTGAACTTGCACCACCGAGACTTACATTTTAATCAAAGATTGGTCTTAAAATGAATTACTTGAAAACAAAGATACTAACTATACAGAAGAAATGCTATAGTACTCATAGGAAACAAATCAAGCGAACAAGTTACCGAATATATTACCTCTAACAACTAATAAAACTCAACATAGATAATTAAATCAGTGAAATAAAAAGAAGAGTTAGGCTTGCATGGGTAGCGTTCGAAAAGCTGAGTTTTATCCTAAAAAATAAGAAGTACCCACAGTACCTAAAAACAAGAATTTTTAATCAGTACATACTTCCTGTGTTTGCTTATGGGGCACAAGTATGGACCAACATAGATAAAACTACTGCAACTCAGAGAGCTATGGAAAGAAAGATGCTCCACATAAGACTATGGGATAGGAAAAGAAACGTCTGCATTCGAGAAAAAAACAAAAATAAAAGATGTAAGAGAGGAAGATGCAAAACTAACATGGAAATTTGCTGGACACAACATCAGACAAGTAGATGAAAGATGGAATACACTTCTGTAATGAAAACAAAATGCCAAGAATTTGACCGCAGAAAGACGTTATGAAAAATGGCTTCAATTTCTCTTATAAATAAGAAAAAACGGAAAATTTATCTCGAATTCTACCTGAAAGGTACCTCTACGACTGATATATTTTGCAGCTCAAAATTGTTACAATTAGTCATTAAAAAATGGCAATTAGTTAAGTGCCCGCTTAAATTAAGCGTATTTCATTTTCTTTTTAATGGAATAACATAATTTTTATCTCATATAACAATCGGCATGCCAATTTACTAGAAAAAAGGATTTTACAACTATATTCTTGAAATACGTAGATTTCAAAAATTTCAAAAATTCGAATTTCTGCATTATGTAATTTTGCCCAAGCTGTTTACAAATAATGTTAACTTTCACTTCTAAAAAGTTTAAATACTATTTAATTTATTCCGCCAAAAAGTATAATTGACAGCATTTACTGGATAATTTTGCTTCCGGTTATACCTTGCGAACTATAGTTTTTGTGACAAACCGTGTAATATAATTTTTGTTCAAAATTGTTTAAAAAATTTGAGGCGGTGCTCCTTTTAAAAGATAATTACAAAAAATAACACAAGTTCGCCGTTTGGGGGATGCTTTTTCAATATTATGGGATATAGAAAATTGACCGAAGGGAAACTCGACGATATTCGATTTTAAAGTACTCACGAGTATGTATACCAAAATTAAAAATATATAATTTATTTCCGTCAAAACGGCTTTTTGGGGCTAATATGACAGTACTATCAACGATATAATAATAATTTATGTTATAAGGACGAAAAACAAAATATTTCGGACAATTTGCTGGAAATTTCTGGGCGAGGCAATGCAGAGTCCAGCAACAGCAATGATCACAAATATATTTCATTTGTCGTCCGTATATCATACATAATTTTTTTATTCAATTGCAACAACTTTACAAACTAGTGAATTAAAAAAATATATAAAATGAATCAAATTGCCGTAAATTTTTTATTACGTTGTTAATGTGACGTTCGATCAACAAGGAAAAATATTAAATCATTTAAAAATCTGAAAATGAATAAATTAATCAACCATTGACTATTTTATTTTTGCTGTCGAAAACTATTTTTCGACTTAGGACAAAAAACACCGATACCAAGCAACCATGGTCTTTAACAAAATGATAGGGTTTTCGTCCAGATTTTCATTCCGAAAATAACTATCTTATGATGTATTCGCATAAAAACAGATTTAAAGTAAACTTTTCAAACTTGCAATTTCTTTGTAAACATTGGTTATCACAGTGACGAAAAATAAACATATTTCGCAAACTGTGGTGCATGTGTAGATAGCAAAGGAGAAATTACATGATGCAGAAATACAAATTTTCGAAATTGTTTTAAAACTACGTATTTTGATATTATGGTTGTATAATACTTTTTGTAGCAAACTGTCACAGATAAAATCCCAAGTGCATCAAATATTGAAACGGAAGTAATATTTATGAGATTTATAAATGCAATAATAACGAGTATGCTGTGTATCTATGACTACAACATATAAATAGCAAAGTCACAAATGAACGTCAAATAATTTTATAATTATAACAATGTCAAAACGTTTTTCTAAACATTCGTTGGCCAAAATATCAGAAGCTGTTGAGATAAGTACCCCGGAAAGTACTGAAATGCCTAAATTTTCAGTTTGGAACCAATTAAAAAAATTCTGCGAAGAAATAAAATATTGCCTAGATGAATCAAAATCAATAATAACTTTAATAAAAATTTTCAAAATTTCCAAGATTGAGGATACAACATAAAGAAGTGTGATGGGATCGATTACAAAGAGAAAATAATAAATGCCATGTGGAATTCAACAGCAAAACAGTTTCAAGAATGTTATTAAAAATTTGGAATAAAATTCGATCCTTTTGGTGATGTCGCTTTTAAACCGGCTAGAGATACCAAAAATACAAGACGCGAACTACAAACTGATGTAGGTAAAAGAAAATCTAGTGCTGTAGCATAATCTAAGGAACAACTGAAAATATTGTAAATTTGTGGGACGAGAAGACGCCGAATGGCAATAATAATTTATTTTCATATTTGCAGGTATGAACTGGCATCAAGCATCATAAGCATCAAGCATCAAGCAAGGTGAAGCATCATTTTTTCTAATTCATTAGTTCAAGGAAGGGAGGGATAACATGGGTTTAGCTTTGGGAAGAATAGAGTATAACCCGATTTTTACTAAAACTACACAAGAATTCGGCATGAAATTATCTGATAGCAAATGGCTAGTACCAAATTGAACTGATTCAGATATCTGCCCTGCCAGGTTGGTAACAAGCATTATTTTTATAATAATGCAAAATGTGTAAAGTTACATTTTGTAGGTTACTAATGAAATTATTGGAAAACACGAAAGAAATTTATTACTACTGAATTTTTTACTACATTATTTCTACTGGTTATTTTTAACTAGCAATCTTTCTTGGCAAAAAGAACAGTCTAAAGGATTGTATAAAAATGTTCCAATAGGACGTAATGAACTTTCGAAAAGGATGGCTGAATCAGCCCAACAAATTGGCAGTGATACAAAATTGAATAAAGTGACAAATCATTTAAATAGGGCAACTGCAATTTCGCAAAAATAAAAGTGTGAGTGGAAATAACGAAGTTGTTTTATTAAATTTAAATATATATTAGGTATAATTTATATCTGCAGAATTACACAACATTTAAGTTTCTTAATAAACCAAATTCTAATTGTGTTAATTAATTACATTGTTTTGACTTTGAGAGAAGTGATAATTTGCACTAGTGAACAAAATTATTACTAAATACGAGCCTGATTGAATCAAACTTCAGAATTTTAATAACCGCATTGGCCTATAAATGTCACGTGGTGTAAGAGTGCAATATTCATAAAAATTGATCTATGAGATAAAAAGTATGTCATTAAAAAAAAACAGAATGAAATACACCTACTTTAAGTAGGCACTTAACTAATGACATTTTTGAATGACTAATTATCAAAATTTTCAGCTGCATCTTATATCACTTAAAGAGGTACCTTTTAAATATAATTCAAGATAAGTTTTTCGTTTTTATCTCATTTGTAAGAGAAATTGGGCCATTTTTCATAACATCTTCTTGAGATCAACATCTTGGAATTTAATTTTTATCTCAGAAAGTTACAATGGTAGGTATACATACATGTCTACAAAAGATATTTCAAATTAAACGGGGAAGCCAAAAACATAATAATATATAGAGTATTCCATTTAAAAAACATAAGTTAATGGTTACTTCCGGTAGAACCTGAAGTGATAGAAGGTTAAAAGTTATTCATCTGAAGAGAACGGAATCATTCATGCTTGGATGATTTAAAAAAAAAATGTCTTATTGGGAACCCCATAAACCTTTAATAGTCCACGAGCGTGGGACACCCTGTAGTTTAGGAGCAAGTGAATTAATATTAATTATTTTAATATTAATTTAATATAAATTATTTTAATTTATCTACATTTGATAGGATATTTGTTTCTTTAAGTAGATTTATAATTCCTGTATGAAATGACGATTTTGGGCTTTATTTAGTAGAAAAAGTTTTTCAAAATTTCAATATTTATATATTTACGTTTAGATTGATCTTGCTTTTGAACAACTAACAAATTTCAATTATTAATGTGGTGGCAAACATACCCAATGAACCCAAATATCTGTGCTCGTCATCACTGTGACGGGCACAGCCAAGATAATCTGGCCCCGACTATAATCCGAGCTTAAATATTAACAAATCGCATTTGCATTAACGGAGGTCACATTTTATATTTCTGTTGTCATTTTGTGAATCAAGGACGGTATATAAAATATAAATGTTAACATTGGGACAAAAAAAGAAACAGATATTTACAACAGTCGCAATTTAATCCAGCGAAATCTATAACGGTTTATAAGAACGTATCTCGGCCCAGCATCCATAATCCATCCGTCGTAAACTGTAACGACATCGTTCAGCGCTCAGAGACAGTTACGGATTTACGATAATGCTCCTAACAGACTTGAATAAGTTAGCTACTCTTTACTGCCTTAATTTTCCACTGCTAACTCACGACCGGCCCCGTCCATCCGAAATCCGAAATCCGCCGTCCTCCAGCATCCACAATTAGCCTCGAATCTTCATCTCGAACACGACAGGAGGTGCCTTTTATCGCCCCTCAGTTTCAGGGCCAAGTTCGTTACCTCGATTCCAACTCCAGCAGGATTAACATGCAGAGCATTTGGAGCTTGCATCGCTGGATTACTTCCGAGTTGATATCCGAAACACTCTCCCGCTGCACTTGAATCAAATGCGTTCACCAAGCTCACTCGATATTCAGATTGATTTGGGAGGATTTCGACGTGTGAGCGGATTAAGGACATTGTCGGTTTTAAATGGCATGTATGACACAAACCAATTTGCACATTGATAATGTAGAACGATTGAGAAGCTAAATTGATTCCGATTGCAGATCTGAAGCCATCACTTAGAATTAATGTGTCCTCATATGGAACTAGAAGACCTTGAATAAAATAACTTGAAATTTGTGTAAAATCATATGGCAACGTTCCAAATTAGTATAAAATTGATTACTTACCTTCAAAATTGATGTAAATTTACTACAAAACTTTTCACGTTTGTGAAATGTTTCGCGTTTGTTAAGAATTCTTGAAATTCAATGAGTATTCGTATCTACCAAGTTGGTATCTACCAAGTCTACATTGGTAATCTACCAAGTTATCAAATTGTCATACAGTGAAGTGCAAAGTGTTAAATTTTAATCAAAACACATGAAGTTCCGTAAATATTCATGATGAAATAAGAAATTCGTACCTCAATCAGGGACTTGTTATCGTCACAATATAATATGTTAAATTGTTATCGCTATACCTCATTTAGGAATAGAATTTAAGTTAAATCAGTCTAAACATAATAGGTAATTATTACAAATTTATTCAAAACACATTGGCAATTAGAGCATCTCAACTACTAAATCCGCAAATGGGCATACGTATTCGCCAACCATTTGAAAACAGCTACCACCAAAGACTGGAATGACAGCGCTTTCAGCCAAACAAAACTATGAAGAACCACCAAACATAATAGATGACGAATTCCACGACGTACTAAATAAAAAAATATATATATTAATGTTTCATATTTTAATGAGTAAGTGGTAACTAATTGGCACTAGCAGCAAAATGAAGTACACATTAGACCTTACTCAATAAAATATGCATTTGACAGATTTCAAGCATCACCTAAAATTGCAGCACTTCCAGAATATTCTGAAAAGTGCTGCACGTTTGAGGTACTGTCTGTGAATGGAAAGCCTGATTTACAACACAACGGAATTGGTGAATACTAAAATATCTCATGGTCTATAATGATTGCTCTAATGTTGAACTGTTGGTGTAATAGAGCTGTCCAATTCACTGATGCCGTTATCTTTTTATTTTATACATGAGAGATCTCGCCTTCAGCCCTATTTTACTCATGTCCCCGTTCCTCTTCCTGTTTCTGTTCTCGTTATATGTAAAATTCATTAAAAAAAATTCTATTGTGCGTACTTGGAACTCACAAATACTATACATAATAATTTAAGAGAAACCCAATATAGACGTAGAATATATAGTACCTTCTGAATTCGAAATTCGGAATTCTCCTGAAAATTTTAAAAAGTTTCAGTATTAAAGAAAGCAGAAAATCAAACATATAACTTTCTGCATTGACAAGTATGGGTTGGCTATTACTGAAATTTCTGAAAATTTATTATTTGCTAATTTGATATTAGATTCGTGTACAGTAAACCTGAAACTAACTCTCCTTAAAATTTGACAAAGTTTTAGTATTGATAAGGGAGAAAATTAAACACTTAACTTTCTGCATTGACAAGTATGAGTTAGGTATTACTGAAATATCTGAAAATGTATTATTTGCAGATTTGATATTAGATTCGTGTACAGTACATCTGAAACTAATTCTCCAGATAATTTGACAAAGTTTCAAAATTAAATAAGAGAGAATATCAAATATATAACTTTCTGCATTGACAAGTATGGATTAGCTATTACTGAAATTTCAGAAAATTTATTATTTGCAAATTTGATTGTAGATTTGTGTGCAGTACACCTGAAACTAATTCTCCAGATAATTTGACAAAGTTTGAGAATTAAATAAGGGAGAATATCAAATATATAACTTTCTGCATTGACAGGAGTAGTTAGGCAACAAGAGTTCTGATCCAGGTCAGGTTAGTTTTCGATTAATTTAATCCGCGTTTTGATCGAACTTTTGATTCGCGTAAGTAGAGCAATTTGGGGGTAATTAGAGCATTAAAGCGGCGGATTCGCGTTTTAATGGGATAATCCCGGTAATTATCCGCGGTATTTGCATGCAATTGCTCTAATTACGCCAGCTATTACGCGGTATTTGCATACAATTGCTCTAATTACGCGATTATCCGCGGTATTTGCATACAATTGCTCTAATTACGCGATTATCCGCGGTATTTGCATACAATTGCTCTAATTACGCCAGCTATTCCGCGGAATTTGCATACAATTGCTCTAATTACGCGAATCAAAAGTTCGATTAAACCGCGGATTAAATTATGGTGATTGTATTGGTGGGCAAGGGCCGGCCAACATACCACCCCCACGCCGCCCCCCCGCCGCCCCCGAGTGACATACCAGACTAGACGCCGCGCCGCCCCCCGCCGCCCCCGCACTGCCCCCACGCTGCCCCCCCGCCGGCCGTCGCCTCACTGCGGCCCCCGACGTGGCACGAATCTCCCGCGCACCGGGGGGTGGAGCGCATCTGAGCCGCATATGTTTGGCGGTAAATTACAAAGCACGGTCACGGAAATCATCCATCACCGCACACAATAAAAACTGCACCCTTCACGGATGGGAGCGTGGGAAATTAAGCTTTGTATATTAGTACTACACTGCTTATCAAAGGCGCACATCTGCGCAGATGTTTCGTGGTAAAACGCCGCCCAGAGACCGTCCATCCATCACATGACACAATAAAAACTGCACCCTTCGCCGTGTTAAATATCCGACAGACAAATACATTCCTGGATGGATACCTGTGTACCATTCAGATGAGCCATAAATAACCGGCGGGCGGAGCCTGGGAAATTAAACCAGGCATCATAAATATGTCAATTTCATCCCGCTCACAGACATGTTTATGTACGGGTGCAGCTGCCATGCTCTCAGACAAGCCCTTCAGCGCGGCCTGAGCCGGTTATCTGAAAGGCGCAGTGTGATTTATAGGTATTAGACCCAAGCCAGATATGCACGTGCACCAATTAACTTGCCGCAACATTCCTACCTGCGCGAACACAGGGGCCGCCGCACCCCACCCCTGCGAGGGTTATTTAAACGAAAAACGCCGTGCCGCGAGCATCAGTCTCCTCCGAATAGTGTCGAAGCTCACATCTAGCCCTTCAAGTTTCTTGTGTTACCCTCTGTGCCAGCACCGATCTCCTAGTGAGTGTTATCGTGTTAACTCACCGTTCAACATACAGTGCCCGGCCAGTTTCGAATAGGTAAGTGCTTATTTATATTAAATTAAATATCCGCGGGCCCCAATTTAAATAAAAATTATTAGTGCAGCGGTATAAACTTAATCGATTTAAATGCATTTTCCTGGATATATAGCAGATGCCTCACATCGTAATTTAATGTAGCGTTTGAATCAGCATGAATTAATAGTTTGTATTTTATTGCTCGCAGATATGGAGTTTGTAAGCAGCTTGAATAAGATTGGGATGGTAAAAGCTATCATCAAAATCGGCGAACTGGAGCAGGACGTTCAACATCGCATCATCGAAGGCAGGAAAATCACCACCAAATTTGGCGAGAAGCAAACGGTCGAGCTGGAGCAGGGGATCCTATTCCTACCGAAGCGTTTCAACAGCATCAGTAGCGATGAGTTTGGGGAGGCAGTCGCACGCGGTCTGTACATCAGCAGGAGATCGGACAATGGACTGTCGTTTGAGAGTGATGCAGAGAGAGCTGCGCGATAGGACGTTGTTGCTGAAGCGCAAAATCGACGAGGTTAAAAGGATGATCGAGACGCGCAAGCGCAGCATCGAAATCATCAAGCAGATGGCATCATTAAAAATAAGTGTTTAGTCATTTAATGTCAGCACAAAGAGATGGATCGCATCGATATCCTCATGAAGAGGTTTGACATAGAATTCACATTGGAGGAGACGCTTCTGGGCAGCTCTACATTCTCACTCAATAAATCCCAAACAAAGCACGTGAGCATTGGGATAAGTCCTACTGCGGGTTTCATACCCATCGTCAAAATATGGGGTCCATTCGCCTCCATATTCTTCACAGCGGACGAGTGGAAGCAGTTTACCGCACTCGACATTGGAGGATTGACAGAGCCCATCTCGATGGAGCAGTTCGACATATATAGAGAGGCCTCACTGTGGATCGAACAGAGGGAGTTCAAGATAGCTCTGTCTGAAGAGGCTGTACATACCCTGGTGCGCATTAAAAAACTAATAGACTCTAAATTGGATATTTTATCAGAGTGCGCATTTAAAGACTATTACAACAGTCTGCTGTGCGCGTGTGCAAAAATGAATAATGGTGATTTAATGGATAATATTATGATGTTAATAGCTCCACATAAAAAATTGTTTCGAGCACAAATAATGTTAGAATATTTGTACATGTATAATGATGCTATATTGTCAACATATGAAAGTTTAAAATAAATATCTCCTATATCTAATTATGCGTCTTATTAACCACCTGCAATAAATAGGGAAAAATAAAAAACAACGGATAATAATAATACTGATTTATTGCTCATCATGTTACATCTCTATCAAGGAATTAAATATATTACAATACATTTGTACTATCTATCCAGGAATTAAATACATTATCATGGCCCAGCCACTTGACAAAGACTTTGCTGCCCTTCCGCTTCAAGACCTTCTCAACGAGGTAGGTATCAGGATGTTTCGTCAGCTGCAGCTCTTCATTATAGAATGCTCCGCGTATGGGGGTCCCATGCATGTCCTCGAGCAGATATGAGGCAGGATCTGTGATTCGAGCCTGCTTAATTTTAAATAATTCAGCCGACCAATTTGGCGTGTACCCCTTCTCGAATAACGCTTTCTGCCTGCTTATTCGAACTACATCATTAACACTAAACTTTCGCACACCGGACATTTTAACGTGCGAATAAATGGTATCTAGAAGATGTTGTTCATGCTTCTTGGTGACGTCACAGGGTCTCATGCCAATAGTACGATGTTTCCTGACATTATATTCGGCGGTGGCATCGGTGAGAATGTCTATCCATGAATATGTCCCCCTCAAACTAAACGATCGATAAAGACTATTTTTTATAGTACGTATCACGCGCTCAGCCATGGATGCCTTGATTTTAGTATAGGATGAATAATGATTCACTTTATATTTAGCTAGCAGCGCCTTCATCGTAGAGTTGTAAAATTCAGTACCATTGTCAGTCTGCAAATTCTTCGGAGTACGACGCCCGCGAAAAATATCAGCGAAAGCGGCACTAACGCATTTAGCAGTTTTATCCTTTAGTGGACGAGTCCATAGGAACTTGGAGAAGCAGTCAATCACCACCAGAATGAATCTGTACCCCTTATTATCTCGAGCGTAAAAGGAGAATTCCGCCAAGTCAGCTTGCCATAGATCATCAAGTCCTTTAATGATAGTCCTCCTTCTCCCAAAGTTAACACGAGCGGGTCTATGGAGCTCATCAACGATACCGCTCTTAATAGCACTCATTATTTAGGTGCGGCTACGGGCTTGCGAGGAGTGACGCCCGGAGTACGTCTGCTCTCTCTTATAGTCTGCTGTACTTTGGTATGTATCAGCTCTCGCAAATGTACATCATCATCCTGGCGCTTTTTCTTCAGGTCGGCTAACTCGCCTATAACAAGCGCATCGTGAGCCTGCATTCTTTCTTCCTGCTGCTTCTTTGCATCATCCAATTCCTGCTTAAAAGCAGCGCCATAAGCCTGAAGTTTTTCTCTCTCAGCCGACAACTGAACAAATAACTCGCGCAGCTGCTCTACTCTGGTGAACACCATCTCTCTCAGTTTTACATCGCTATCCTCACTCTTCTTCTTCAGATCGGCTAACTCACGAGCAGCAATTACATCATGGATCTGTAGTCTTTCTTCCTGCTGCTTCTTCAGAGCATCCAATTCCTGCTTAATAGTAGCGCCATAAGCATGCAGCTTATCTGCCAGCTGCTTTTTCAGGATAGCTAACTCCCACACATTAGCCTGCAGTTTTTCCTCCTGCTGCTTCTTCAGATCAGATAGTTTCGCATCGGTATTTTTCTGCAGATTTTGCATATTATGCGCAGCAGCCTGCGAATAAAGTGCCAGTTTATTGCGAGCAGCACTAGCCGCACGCTCTAAAATATCAGCCTCCATCTTGTTCAAAGAATCTTCCACGAACCTCCTGCTAGCCGCATCGTCCAAATCCGAGGGCTCCTTTATGCGTGTGAGGCGTCTATTATTTAAATCATAATGACCGCTCGACGTTAGCATAAATCCTACGCCATCGCGTCCTCGAGAGCATTTTCGCGTGCCTCCCGCTCTAAAGAAACGGCCGAACTTGTCGACGCTCATCGTATATTTGAGCAGGTAGCGCACATGTCGTTCGTTTTATTCAATTATATCAGCTTCGCGGAGCTCATCATCAATAGCCAGAATCTCATTACCGACGCTGCTATTCCCAGCAGTCCTAGCAGCATGTAGCAGACATAGCCTATCCACCAGCTTTTCTATTTTATCCCAATAGCGGTATTGTACGGGGGTTTTTAAGTCGCACTGCATCTCAGAGTCGAACTCTAGACCTCCAGTAGTTTTAGCGCGGGATCTAGTTAGAGCTGGCGAACTCACGCTGTTTAATAGAGGCGCGATAAACTTCTTATATTTAAATTGGAATATGCTATATTGGTTTTATTGATGATATCAGCATAATTGATTACATCTGTGTGGCTAAATGGTTTTGGCTTCTTACTAAAAATCAGATCATAGAGGCCAGGGGTCCCCGCATAGATTCTTCGCCCGACTAAAAGATCCTCCCCATCTGGGTTAATAGGTGAGTTACCCAGATGAAATCCTCCAGCATGGCTATTATAGACTACGCCGAATGTCTTGTCTAAGTCCTTATCATCACCCCTAACTAACATGGTGAAATATTTTCTAGGTGTTAGCAGCATGTCGTCCAGTAAATGTAAGAGCTCACCCCCTCTAGACGTCGTATCCATATCTTGCTCATCGCCAGCCTCACTACCATACTCCGAAAACGATAGATTCCTCGTAGCCTTTAACTTGGCCGCATGACGTTGTGCTACTGCTTTCGGTGTGGAGCGTATAACAGGGGTTGCAGGTGCTGCCTGTAAAGCCGGGAGTATGACAGGCATAGACATGCTGGTTGCAGGTGGTTGAAGCAGAGCAGAACGTGCTGGAGGTGCTGTCCGTGGATAGGATATATCGAATGTGCGCGGTCGATGTAGAGCAGAACGTGCTGGAGGTTAAGAGGAAAACACATGACAACACGGTAAAAGTATTAAAAAATAAGTCCTGCATTTATCGAATGCGTTAGCCTATTAGCGGCAGTGTAAAGACAGGGGCTATTATAATGATGTGAAAAAATGAGCACGCCCGATGTGATGGATAATAGGTTCGCATAAACAAGCACTTCGAGTACAAATAATGTTAGAGGACATTTACATGTATAGTGATGCTGTATTGTCAACATTTGAATGTTTCAAACAAATGACTCTAATTAAGTGTTTTATCAGCCTACAATAAATAGAGAAATAATTCGATTTATTACTCATGCATATCCTCGAGTAGCTAGGAAACTAGATCTGTAATTCGAGCCTGCTTAATTACAGTATTAACTCTAATCGCCCGCTAGGTCATAGGTGCATTGATTTGTACACCTGTCAGAACTTGTAGCTGGCAGGGCGCTCCTCCCCACCACATGAGTTTCGGGGGGCTATCTTTAAGCTTGATTTCTGCATACATTAGGGTAGTTCTCAGGCAGCAACGACGAAGCATGCATCCACCCAAGAGCACTAACACTCGCAGTCCTCCGCATATTAAGAGAAGTAAGTACACCACTTCTAGCCAAATAATTATGAATAAATCATATATTTTATTGCTCCCAGATATGGACTTCGTAAGTAGCCTGAATAAGATTGGGATGGTAAAAGCTTTAATCAAAATCAGCGAGCTGCAGCAGGATTTATTATTAAAAATAGTATTGTATATGTTTGCATGATTTTTCTTTATTTAATATGTTCTGTTCTCTCTATACACTATGGAGGGGTGAATAAAAATAAAGTTTTACATTGTATTATTATTTTTTATTACCATATAAAATATCAACTACATACTCGTGACGGAGTGGCGGAGGGGCGGAGGGGCGGAGGGGCTTCGGGAGGAGCGGAAGGGCTCGTTGTGTTGGTGGAGGAGCGGAGGGGCTTCGGGACGGTACGGAGGATATATATATATATATATATATATATATATATATATATATACCACCACCAACAGGTGTCTCACGGGTATCTCACAGGTGTCTCACAGCTGTCTCACAGGTGTCTCACAGCTGTCTCAGAGGTGTTTTACAGCTGTCTCACAGCGTCTCACATATGTATCACAGCGTCTCACACGTTACTACATTTTAAGAATATAAAGGGCGGTGGTGCTTCGGGAGGGGCGGAGGGGCAGGTGGGGCTTTGGGAGGGGCGGAGGGGCTGGTGGTGTTGGAGATGGAGGTGGGGCTTCGGGAGGGGCGGAGGGGCTGGTGGAGTGTACGGAGGGGCTACGGGAGGGTCCGCATACTAGCGCCCTGATTGTATTGGGTAGCAATTTGCTGTGTCTAATGAAGCTCGGCTCGAATCCAGCACCCCTGTCCATTGATCCATATTGATCACCTCTAGCGATTGTTGCTGCTTGACGACCTTCATCGTACCAAACCTCTCACATCGCGGATGAGACTCTAGCTCACCACCTCCTTTTAACGTTTGCTGGTCATTACAGGTTCTCCCTGATCCATTCAAAGCATCCTTTTCGGTCTTAGGTTGTCTCATCGTGGCATTTGTTTGATGTTTAGTTTCATGCCGTTTGAGATTATCGCTTCTTGTAAATGTTCTCTCACAGTGCAAACACTTCAATAATCTGGCAGAATTAGTAGTCTTGTGTCTTTTCAATCCACGCAGCCACCGGAAAGAAGACTCACATCTATTACACTTATACATGCTGATGGATCGAATGCAACTGATATCTCTGTGACAGCCACTGTGCCAGTCTCTCTTATATATATCCTCCGTACCGTCCCGAAGCCCCTCCGCCACTCCGTCACGAGTATGTAGTTGATATTTTATATGGTAATAAAAAATAATAATACAATGTAAAACTTTATTTTTATTCACCCCTCCATAGTGTATAGAGAGAACAGAACATATTAAATAAAGAAAAATCATGCAAACATATACAATACTATTTTTAATAATAAATCCTGCTGCAGCTCGCTGATTTTGATTAAAGCTTTTACCATCCCAATCTTATTCAGGCTACTTACGAAGTCCATATCTGGGAGCAATAAAATATATGATTTATTCATAATTATTTGGCTAGAAGTGGTGTACTTACTTCTCTTAATATGCGGAGGACTGCGAGTGTTAGTGCTCTTGGGTGGATGCATGCTTCGTCGTTGCTGCCTGAGAACTACCCTAATGTATGCAGAAATCAAGCTTAAAGATAGCCCCCCGAAACTCATGTGGTGGGGAGGAGCGCCCTGCCAGCTACAAGTTCTGACAGGTGTACAAATCAATGCACCTATGACCTAGCGGGCGATTAGAGTTAATACTGTAATTAAGCAGGCTCGAATTACAGATCTAGTTTCCTAGCTACTCGAGGATATGCATGAGTAATAAATCGAATTATTTCTCTATTTATTGTAGGCTGATAAAACACTTAATTAGAGTCATTTGTTTGAAACATTAAAATGTTGACAATACAGCATCACTATACATGTAAATGTCCTCTAACATTATTTGTACTCGAAGTGCTTGTTTATGCGAACCTATTATCCATCACATCGGGCGTGCTCATTTTTTCACATCATTATAATAGCCCCTGTCTTTACACTGCCGCTAATAGGCTAACGCATTCGATAAATGCAGGACTTATTTTTTAATACTTTTACCGTGTTGTCATGTGTTTTCCTCTTAACCTCCAGCACGTTCTGCTCTACATCGACCGCGCACATTCGATATATCCTATCCACGGACAGCACCTCCAGCACGTTCTGCTCTGCTTCAACCACCTGCAACCAGCATGTCTATGCCTGTCATACTCCCGGCTTTACAGGCAGCACCTGCAACCCCTGTTATACGCTCCACACCGAAAGCAGTAGCACAACGTCATGCGGCCAAGTTAAAGGCTACGAGGAATCTATCGTTTTCGGAGTATGGTAGTGAGGCTGGCGATGAGCAAGATATGGATACGACGTCTAGAGGGGGTGAGCTCTTACATTTACTGGACGACATGCTGCTAACACCTAGAAAATATTTCACCATGTTAGTTAGGGGTGATGATAAGGACTTAGACAAGACATTCGGCGTAGTCTATAATAGCCATGCTGGAGGATTTCATCTGGGTAACTCACCTATTAACCCAGATGGGGAGGATCTTTTAGTCGGGCGAAGAATCTATGCGGGGACCCCTGGCCTCTATGATCTGATTTTTAGTAAGAAGCCAAAACCATTTAGCCACACAGATGTAATCAATTATGCTGATATCATCAATAAAACCAATATAGCATATTCCAATTTAAATATAAGAAGTTTATCGCGCCTCTATTAAACAGCGTGAGTTCGCCAGCTCTAACTAGATCCCGCGCTAAAACTACTGGAGGTCTAGAGTTCGACTCTGAGATGCAGTGCGACTTAAAAACCCCCGTACAATACCGCTATTGGGATAAAATAGAAAAGCTGGTGGATAGGCTATGTCTGCTACATGCTGCTAGGACTGCTGGGAATAGCAGCGTCGGTAATGAGATTCTGGCTATTGATGATGAGCTCCGCGAAGCTGATATAATTGAATAAAACGAACGACATGTGCGCTACCTGCTCAAATATACGATGAGCGTCGACAAGTTCGGCCGTTTCTTTAGAGCGGGAGGCACGCGAAAATGCTCTCGAGGACGCGATGGCGTAGGATTTATGCTAACGTCGAGCGGTCATTATGATTTAAATAATAGACGCCTCACACGCATAAAGGAGCCCTCGGATTTGGACGATGCGGCTAGCAGGAGGTTCGTGGAAGATTCTTTGAACAAGATGGAGGCTGATATTTTAGAGCGTGCGGCTAGTGCTGCTCGCAATAAACTGGCACTTTATTCGCAGGCTGCTGCGCATAATATGCAAAATCTGCAGAAAAATACCGATGCGAAACTATCTGATCTGAAGAAGCAGCAGGAGGAAAAACTGCAGGCTAATGTGTGGGAGTTAGCTATCCTGAAAAATCAGCTGGCAGATAAGCTGCATGCTTATGGCGCTACTATTAAGCAGGAATTGGATGCTCTGAAGAAGCAGCAGGAAGAAAGACTACAGATCCATGATGTAATTGCTGCTCGTGAGTTAGCCGATCTGAAGAAGAAGAGTGAGGATAGCGATGTAAAACTGAGAGAGATGGTGTTCACCAGAGTAGAGCAGCTGCGCGAGTTATTTGTTCAGTTGTCGGCTGAGAGAGAAAAACTTCAGGCTTATGGCGCTGCTTTTAAGCAGGAATTGGATGATGCAAAGAAGCAGCAGGAAGAAAGAATGCAGGCTCACGATGCGCTTGTTATAGGCGAGTTAGCCGACCTGAAGAAAAAGCGCCAGGATGATGATGTACATTTGCGAGAGCTGATACATACCAAAGTACAGCAGACTATAAGAGAGAGCAGACGTACTCCGGGCGTCACTCCTCGCAAGCCCGTAGCCGCACCTAAATAATGAGTGCTATTAAGAGCGGTATCGTTGATGAGCTCCATAGACCCGCTCGTGTTAACTTTGGGAGAAGGAGGACTATCATTAAAGGACTTGATGATCTATGGCAAGCTGACTTGGCGGAATTCTCCTTTTACGCTCGAGATAATAAGGGGTACAGATTCATTCTGGTGGTGATTGACTGCTTCTCCAAGTTCCTATGGACTCGTCCACTAAAGGATAAAACTGCTAAATGCGTTAGTGCCGCTTTCGCTGATATTTTTCGCGGGCGTCGTACTCCGAAGAATTTGCAGACTGACAATGGTACTGAATTTTACAACTCTACGATGAAGGCGCTGCTAGCTAAATATAAAGTGAATCATTATTCATCCTATACTAAAATCAAGGCATCCATGGCTGAGCGCGTGATACGTACTATAAAAAATAGTCTTTATCGATCGTTTAGTTTGAGGGGGACATATTCATGGATAGACATTCTCACCGATGCCACCGCCGAATATAATGTCAGGAAACATCGTACTATTGGCATGAGACCCTGTGACGTCACCAAGAAGCATGAACAACATCTTCTAGATACCATTTATTCGCACGTTAAAATGTCCGGTGTGCGAAAGTTTAGTGTTAATGATGTAGTTCGAATAAGCAGGCAGAAAGCGTTATTCGAGAAGGGGTACACGCCAAATTGGTCGGCTGAATTATTTAAAATTAAGCAGGCTCGAATCACAGATCCTGCCTCATATCTGCTCGAGGACATGCATGGGACCCCCATACGCGGAGCATTCTATAATGAAGAGCTGCAGCTGACGAAACATCCTGATACCTACCTCGTTGAGAAGGTCTTGAAGCGGAAGGGCAGCAAAGTCTTTGTCAAGTGGCTGGGCCATGATAATGTATTTAATTCCTGGATAGATAGTACAAATGTATTGTAATATATTTAATTCCTTGATAGAGATGTAACATGATGAGCAATAAATCAGTATTATTATTATCCGTTGTTTTTTATTTTTCCCTATTTATTGCAGGTGGTTAATAAGACGCATAATTAGATATAGGAGATATTTATTTTAAACTTTCATATGTTGACAATATAGCATCATTATACATGTACAAATATTCTAACATTATTTGTGCTCGAAACAATTTTTTATGTGGAGCTATTAACATCATAATATTATCCATTAAATCACCATTATTCATTTTTGCACACGCGCACAGCAGACTGTTGTAATAGTCTTTAAATGCGCACTCTGATAAAATATCCAATTTAGAGTCTATTAGTTTTTTAATGCGCACCAGGGTATGTACAGCCTCTTCAGACAGAGCTATCTTGAACTCCCTCTGTTCGATCCACAGTGAGGCCTCTCTATATATGTCGAACTGCTCCATCGAGATGGGCTCTGTCAATCCTCCAATGTCGAGTGCGGTAAACTGCTTCCACTCGTCCGCTGTGAAGAATATGGAGGCGAATGGACCCCATATTTTGACGATGGGTATGAAACCCGCAGTAGGACTTATCCCAATGCTCACGTGCTTTGTTTGGGATTTATTGAGTGAGAATGTAGAGCTGCCCAGAAGCGTCTCCTCCAATGTGAATTCTATGTCAAACCTCTTCATGAGGATATCGATGCGATCCATCTCTTTGTGCTGACATTAAATGACTAAACACTTATTTTTAATGATGCCATCTGCTTGATGATTTCGATGCTGCGCTTGCGCGTCTCGATCATCCTTTTAACCTCGTCGATTTTGCGCTTCAGCAACAACGTCCTATCGCGCAGCTCTCTCTGCATCACTCTCAAACGACAGTCCATTGTCCGATCTCCTGCTGATGTACAGACCGCGTGCGACTGCCTCCCCAAACTCATCGCTACTGATGCTGTTGAAACGCTTCGGTAGGAATAGGATCCCCTGCTCCAGCTCGACCGTTTGCTTCTCGCCAAATTTGGTGGTGATTTTCCTGCCTTCGATGATGCGATGTTGAACGTCCTGCTCCAGTTCGCCGATTTTGATGATAGCTTTTACCATCCCAATCTTATTCAAGCTGCTTACAAACTCCATATCTGCGAGCAATAAAATACAAACTATTAATTCATGCTGATTCAAACGCTACATTAAATTACGATGTGAGGCATCTGCTATATATCCAGGAAAATGCATTTAAATCGATTAAGTTTATACCGCTGCACTAATAATTTTTATTTAAATTGGGGCCCGCGGATATTTAATTTAATATAAATAAGCACTTACCTATTCGAAACTGGCCGGGCACTGTATGTTGAACGGTGAGTTAACACGATAACACTCACTAGGAGATCGGTGCTGGCACAGAGGGTAACACAAGAAACTTGAAGGGCTAGATGTGAGCTTCGACACTATTCGGAGGAGACTGATGCTCGCGGCACGGCGTTTTTCGTTTAAATAACCCTCGCAGGGGTGGGGTGCGGCGGCCCCTGTGTTCGCGCAGGTAGGAATGTTGCGGCAAGTTAATTGGTGCACGTGCATATCTGGCTTGGGTCTAATACCTATAAATCACACTGCGCCTTTCAGATAACCGGCTCAGGCCGCGCTGAAGGGCTTGTCTGAGAGCATGGCAGCTGCACCCGTACATAAACATGTCTGTGAGCGGGATGAAATTGACATATTTATGATGCGTGGTTTAATTTCCCAGGCTCCGCCCGCCGGTTATTTATGGCTCATCTGAATGGTACACAGGTATCCATCCAGGAATGTATTTGTCTGTCGGATATTTAACACGGCGAAGGGTGCAGTTTTTATTGTGTCATGTGATGGATGGACGGTCTCTGGGCGGCGTTTTACCACGAAACATCTGCGCAGATGTGCGCCTTTGATAAGCAGTGTAGTACTAATATACAAAGCTTAATTTCCCACGCTCCCATCCGTGAAGGGTGCAGTTTTTATTGTGTGCGGTGATGGATGATTTCCGTGACCGTGCTTTGTAATTTACCGCCAAACATATGCGGCTCAGATGCGCTCCACCCCCCGGTGCGCGGGAGATTCGTGCCACGTCGGGGGCCGCAGTGAGGCGACGGCCGGCGGGGGGGCAGCGTGGGGGCAGTGCGGGGGCGGCGGGGGGCGGCGCGGCGTCTAGTCTGGTATGTCACTCGGGGGCGGCGGGGGGGCGGCGTGGGGGTGGTATGTTGGCCGGCCCTTGCCCACCAATACAATCACCATAATTTAATCCGCGGTTTAATCGAACTTTTGATTCGCGTAATTAGAGCACTTGTATGCAAATTCCGCGGAATAGCTGGCGTAATTAGAGCAATTGTATGCAAATACCGCGGATAATCGCGTAATTAGAGCAATTGTATGCAAATACCGCGGATAATCGCGTAATTAGAGCAATTGTATGCAAATACCGCGTAATAGCTGGCGTAATTAGAGCAATTGCATGCAAATACCGCGGATAATTACCGGGATTATCCCATTAAAACGCGAATCCGCCGCTTTAATGCTCTAATTACCCCCAAATTGCTCTACTTACGCGAATCAAAAGTTCGATCAAAACGCGGATTAAATTAATCGAAAACTAACCTGACCTGGATCAGAACTCTTGTTGCCTAACTACTGACAGGTATGGATTAGCTATTACTGAAATTTCTGAAAATTTATTATTTGCAAATTTGATATTAGATTAGTGTACAATACACCTAAAACGAATTCTCCTAATTATTTGACAAAGTTTCGGTATTAAATAAAGGAGAAAATCAAACATATAACTTTCTACATTGACAAGTATGGCTTGGCGTTTACAGAAATTTCTGAAAATTTATTATTTGCAAATTTGATATTAGATTCGTGTACAGTATACCTAAAACGAATTCTACTTAACATTTGACAAAGTTTCGGTATTAAATACAGGAGAAAATTAAACATATAACTTTCTGCATTGACAAGTATGGGTTAGCTATTACTGAAATTTTTGAAAAATTATTATTTGCAAATTTGATATTAGATTCGTGTACAATACACCTGAAACTAACTCTCCTGAAAATTTTATATAGTCTCAGTATTAAATAAGGGAGAAAATCAAACAGTTAACTTTCTGCATTGACAAGTAAGGGTTAGCTATTACTGAAATTTCTGAAAATTCATTATTTGCAAATTTGATATTAGATTCGTGTACAGTACACCTGAAACTAATTCGTCCTGAACATTTAACAAAGTTTCAGTATTAAAGAAAGCAGAAAATAAAACATATAACTTTCTGAATTGACAAGTATGGGTTAGCTATTACTGAAATTTCTGAAAATTTACTATTTGCTGATATGATATTAGATTCGTATACAATACACCTTAAGCTAATTATCCTCAAAAGTTGACAAAGTTTCAGTATTAAATAAGGGAGAAAATCAAACATATAACTATCTGCATTGACAACTATGGGTTATCTGTTACTGAAATTTCTGAAAATTTATTATTTACAAATTTAACATTAGATTCGTATACAGTACACCTAAAACTATTTTTTTTTAATTTCAAAGTTTCAGTAGTATATAAGGGAGAAAATCAAACATATAACTTTCTGCATTGGCAAGTATGGGTCAGCTATTACTGAAATTTCTGAAAATTTATTATTTGCAAATTTGATATAAGATTCGTGTACAGTACACCTAAAACTAATTTTCCAGATAATTTGACAAAGTTTCAGTATTAAATAAGGGAGAAAATCAAACATATAACTTTCTGCATTGACAACTATGGGTTAGCAATTACTGAAATTTCTGAAAATTTATTACTTGCAAATTTGATATTAGATTCGTGTACAGTACACCTGAAACTAATTCTCCTCAAAAGTTGACAAAGTTTCAGTATCAAATAAGCGAGAAAATTAAACAGTTAACTTTCTGCATTGACAAGCATGGGTTAGCTATTACTAAAATTTCTGAAAATTTATTATTTGCAAATTTGATTATAGATTCGTGTACAGTATACCTGAAACTAATTCTCCTGAAAATTTGACAAAGTTTCAGTATTAAATAAGGTAGAAAAACAAACATATAACTTTCTGCATTGACAAGTATGGGTTAGCTATTACTGAAATTTCTGAAAACTTACTATTTGCATATTTGATATTAGATTCTTGTACAGTACACCTAAAACTAATTTTCCTGAAAATTTGACAAAGTTGCAGTAATAATTAAGGGAGAAAATCAAACATTTAACTTTCTGCATTGACAAATATGGGTTGGCTATTACTGAAATTTCTGAAAATTTCTTATTTGCAAATTTGATATTAGATTCGTGTACAGTACACCTGAAACTAATTTTCTTGAAAATTTGACAAAGTTTCAGTATTTAATACGGGAGAAAATCAAACACTTAACTTTCTGCATTGACAAGTATGAGATAGATTATACTGAAATTTCTGAAAATTTATTATTTGCAAATTTGATATTATATTCGTGTACAGTACACCTAAAACTAATTCTCCTGAACATTTGACAAAGTTTCAGTACTAAATAAGTCAGAAAATCAAACACTTAACTTGCTGCATTGACAAGTATGGGTCAGTAATTACTGTTTTTTTTTTTCAAAATTTCATAAAACTTGATTACAATTATATAAAATATAAAATATGATACATAGATATGACATTTTTACTAAAATTTACTCGATATGAAAAATTTCTGAATATTTACTATTACATTTGTAATTTACAATGTAAATTATACAAGGTGTCCCACAATTTCGTGGCACACATTTAGGAGCATGCTAAGAAAGTCAAAATAAAATGAAAATGTAAATATATTTTTTTTCTCTAATCATTTATGTTTCCAAAATAGTTCGAAAACAAAAAAAAAACAAAGGCTTTGTCGTAAAAGTTTAGATTTCCAAGTCTACTCTATTAAAAATGTTAATAAGAAAACTGATTTGTTAAATAACACTTCAAGGTCCTATATTTTAAAAACAAAAGCGATTAGAAAGGGAAATTATTTACATTTTCATTTAATTTTGCCTTTCTTAGCAAGCTCCTAAATTCGTGAACTGTTTAACAATTTCAAACAAAAATTTTGCTAATCTATTATAAAAATGTACGCCATTTCTTTTGATTTTTTTATATGTAATTAAAAAATTGTATGTTTCATTAAAAAAAATAATTTGCAATAACAATTTTGCAATTTCAACTCATATTTTGTAATCCACATCTAAAATTACTCATTATTCATTGTAATTTACAACGATTTGCCAATGAAACCAAAATTTCATAGGCAAATCGTCGAAAATAATCAGATTCCCAAGTCTACTCTAGTAGAAATGTTAATAAGAAAACTGATAAATTAAATAACACTTTAAGGTCCTGTAGTTTAAAAACAAAAGAGATTAGAAAAAAATTACGTTATCATTTAATTTTGCTTTTCTTAGCATACTCCTATATTTATGCCACGAACTTGTGGGACACCTTGTATATTGTAATTCCCATGAAATTGTAATTTCATGTACTGTTTTTCAATTTCAAACCAAAATTTTGCAATCTATTATAAAAATTGCGTACGTTTCTTGTGATTTTTTTAAATTATTAAATAAACAGAATGTTTAATGAAAAAAATATTTGATGTAAAACGCTTAATGTACTTGCCTCCGGTAAACAATTTATATTCACTAATGAGAAACCATAAACTGTAAAGTTATTTGAACTTGTAATAATATGGTTTCACATTAGTGAATATAAATTGCTTACCTGAGACAGGTGCATAAAGGGTTTTACATCAAATCCAATTAACACAGGTTAGGATCAATTTTATTATTAACAAAAATTATTGGCTTATTGGCCCCGGGAAATTTCAATTTGAGACAAATTTAAATTATGTTTAATTAAAAAAAAATAATTTGCAATAACAATTTTGTAATCCTTATTGAAAATTACTCATTATTCACTGTGATTTACAATGATTTGCCTATGAAATCAAAATATCGTGGTTCTTTGTTGTTTTTTTTTTTTTTTTTTTTTTTTAATTGGTTTATCGGCGTCGACTACTATGGTCATTGGCCGTCAATATAAGGTACATTTAACAATATTACAAGAAAATCAGGGGAAAAAGAACGAGGGACACACTCTTCACCTTACGGGGTCTGTCGTAAGGACTTATTTTCATTAACAAACATAGGTCGACCGTCGGAAAAAGGGTTATCCCACAAAGGAACGATTACAGAGGGTATATAGATATAGGTAATACATGTATATTTAAACTTTTTGTAGAAGCTCTGCTTCTCGCAGAAACGTAATGACAGTGTCAGTGGATTCTTGGCTGTTGCTTAGAATTGCTTGGATGTTGTTTGCAAGCCCTAGTCTTTGCCGTATGTGCGCTAGTGTTATACATTCCTCTAGGATGTGCCGCACTGTCAGTGGGGTGTTGCAAGCATCACACATCGGGGAGTCTGTACCAGCTAGAAGGTGGGAATGGGTAAGATTGGTGTGGCCCACTCTGAGGCGCACAAGAGCTATCTCTTCCCTTCTTGACAGTGTTCTCGGTGATCTCCACTTGGTCACATTAGGTTTTATTGGTGCTAGCTTGCTGTCCTTGCTTGTCCACTCCTGCTGCCAGGCCGCCACAATCGATTGGGTACAGAAGCTCTTAATGTCTTCTGCTCTACACGGGATGTCATCTATAATATTGGAATTGGCTGCCTGGTAAGCGGCCTCATCTGCCATTTCGTTGCCTTTTATACCGACGTGTGACGGGATCCACACGAAAGTGATTGTCTTCTGAGACTTCGCTAGGTGATCGACAGTGGCAAGAATCATTTGGACCAGTGGGTCATCCGATGTCGTGTTTGAGATACTCTGCAGAGCAGATAGAGAGTCTGAACATATGAGGAATGTGCTGCCCCTCGACATGTCACAATATCGAAGGGCCTGCCAGATCGCACACAGCTCAGCCGTGTATATGCTCGACGATGTAGCCAGTGACCATGAGTGACTATTATTTTCTGCCGTAAATGCAGAGCCTACACCGTTTTCGGTTTTCGACCCGTCTGTATAGATTTGGCAGTAGTTAGGGTACTCCTGTGCCAATTCGCGGAATTTGTTCTTCAAGATAATTTCGGGAGTGTCTGCTTTAGTGAATCGGACTAAGTCTGTGCGAATAGAAATCTTGGGGAGTAGCCAAGGGGGTACTTCGCACAGACCAGTAGAGAGCATACTTGGAATATGTATATCTAGATTTTCGCGTAATTCCCGTGCTCGTATACAGACAGGTCTTGTTGTTGTCGGCCGTGTGGTATATTTTTGGTAAGTCTGTTGATCGTTAAACAATGAGAAATTAAGGTGTTTAGGATTTGCTTTCATAGATGTTTCATACTTAATTATGTAGCGATTGATAATGTGTTGCAGTGGTGGGAGTCCTGCCTCACAACAGAGACTGGCACACGGGCTAGTACGGAACGCTCCTGTGGCATATCTAATGCCTGTGCAGTGAATACTCTCAAGAATTTTCAGGCGAGATCTTCGTGCAGAAGAGTATACAATACATCCGTAGCATATTTTTGACAGTACAAGGGACTGGTATAAGCGGAGCAGTACTTCTCTACTAGCACCCCATTTAATACTGGCCATACATCTAACGATATTCAGAGCTTTCTTACAACGGATTGCTAGCTCGCTGATATGTTCAAAGAATGTTAGCTTTTTATCGAAAACAAGTCCCAGAAATCTGTGAGATGTAGTACAATTAATTTTTGTGTTCCTAAGGAAAAGGGTAGGATCTCGATGACGTTTTCTTAGGCGGCAGAAGTGGACGCAGGATGTCTTTTCCGGAGAAAACCGGAAGCCTCTTCCCTCTGCATCAGCATTTATAGAATTTATAGCATTTTGTAGATTATTATTAATACAAGGCATCGTATCTCCTGCCGTATAGATGACAAGGTCGTCCACATATAGGCAGCAGTGTACAGGAGTACTTATTCTATAGGCGATATCATTTACCGCTATGGAAAACAGTATTACGCTAAGCGTAGATCCTTGAGGTATCCCGTTTTCCAATTTGTGGTAGGAGGAAAAAGATGGCCCGACCCGAACTCTAAATCCTCGGTCAGTCAAAAATGACCGAACAAATAGTGGGAGGTTTCCTCTGATTCCCCAAGCGTGGAGTTTTTGTAGAACACCGTATCGCCAGGTCATATCGTATGCCTTCTCTAGATCAAAGAACACTGCTACGAGGTGCCTACGATCCAGGAAGGCACTCTGTATGGCATTCTCCAGACGGACCAAATGGTCAATAGTGGAGTGGTGCTTTCGGAAACCTGCTTGATAATTTGCAATCAGACCTCTGGATTCCATGAGCCATGTCATTCGCTTATATATCATTTTTTCAAAGATTTTACTCATACAACAAGTTAGTGATATAGGGCGATAACTTGCAGCTAGTTTTGGGTCTTTTCCGGTTTTCAGAAGTGGCACGACGATAGCTTCTCTCCAAGAGTTGGGATAGTTTCCAGTAGCCCAAATAAGGTTAAAAATTTCCATGAGCCAGTCTTTCGCCGTGGAAGGTAGCTGTCGAATCATCTCATATGGGATATTATCTGGACCTGCGGCTGTTTTACCTGTCGTACTAAGTGAAGATTCCAACTCTCTACGGGAGAAGGGAGAGTTGTATTGTTCTTCATTCTGTGTGTCGAAGTTTAAAGGAGTCTCGAGTCGATCTTTTTGGTTAAGAAATTGGTCGGAATAATTATGTGTACTACTTGCAGATGAGAATTGGAGCGCTAATGCCTCTGCTACATCTTCAGGTTTAGAAATGACTACACTTCCGTCTTCGAGGCATGGGGTGTAGTTTGGGAATTTCTTCCCAGCTATGTTTCTTACTTTGTTCCAGACTTCTGAAATGGGGGATTGTGCTGTGATTGACGATATATATGTTTCCCAAGTGCGTTTCTTGCTTCCTAATATTGATTTTCTGGCTAAAGCTCTTAATTTCTTAAAACTTATAAGATTATCCAACGTCGGATGTCGTCGAAATACATTGAAGGCATGTTTCTTTTGTTTAATGGCTTGTTTGACGTCCTCATTCCACCATGGGACAGATTTTCTTACCGAACTGGCTGCTGTTATAGGAATATTTCTTCCAGCGGCGTCTAAGATACTCCGTTGGAAGTCAGAAAGCGCATCGTCGGAATTGTTACCGAGAGGTAGCACTTCCACATCACGACGGAATCCATCCCAATCAGCGTCGGCGAGGCGCCATCGTTGTGGGATGAGTTGTTTCGTCCCGGTTGCAGTTGTGGATATAACAATCGGAAAGTGATCGCTACTATATAAATCGTCAAGAGGGTGCCAAGTTAGTTGAGTGGCTAGGGTCGCAGAACAAATTGAGAGGTCTATAGATGAGAAGCTAGGAGAACGTGCGTTGAAGAATGTAGGCGACCCATCGTTAAGTAAGACAGCGTTGGTTTGATCGAGGAGATTTTCGACTGCACGTCCCCTTACGTCTTTGTTCAGTGAACCCCAAATTGGGTTGTGAGCGTTAAAATCTCCCAATAATATATATGGGAGGGGTAATTGTCTTACCAGATCAATGAGATCGTTAAGTTCCCAATTAGCATCTGGAAGATATACATTGCATATTGCCATTTTAATTGGGTGAGATATCGAGCATGCAACGGCCTGAAGGTCAGTGGTAAGAGGAATTTCCTGAAATGGAATATTATCTCTAAGAATGATTGCCACACCTCCCTTGGCGCGACGCACAGGTTCGACATCTTTTCGTAGTGTTTTATAGCTTCTAAGGTTAAAGTTTTGATTTGGTTTAAAATGTGTTTCTTGTAAGCACATGCAGAAGGGCGAGTGTTTTGTTAGTATCATTTTCAGTTCACAATAGTGGCCCACGCAACCATTGCAGTTCCATTGGAGTAAAGTTTCCATTGTGAAAGGAAAATGTGGAATATCTTTATTATATGTCGTCTAGTGATGAGAGCGAGCATCCATCATCCATTTCAGATGACAGACCGCCCTCGTTCTTAAGTTTTTTAATTATGCGCTTCAGGCGACTTTTTAAATTATTAGATTTGACATTTCTAACTGCTCTAATTAATATATCAAGTAATGATTCCAAATCCATCGTGTACTCCTGAGCGATATAAATAATTTTTTGTTTCCCTTTACACCGTGTGATAAATTCACAGAAATCGTCTTGGGTGATTACTCCCATTGAGTGATCAAATAGAGAGGAGAGTTCATCGAAAACCTGATCGTCCTCTGAGCCCTCCTTCTTTTTCTTCGTAGCCTGTTTCTTTGTTTCTTTTTCTGCTTTATCTTCAGTTAAGGAATCCCCTCCCACTGACTCGGAGGTGGATGAAGGAGCCGTTCGTTTTTTGGGATTTGTTGGAATTCGGGGGGTGACGACAATGTCTGTGTACTGATTTATATTTGTAGTTATCTCCTGAGGGGAATCTCCTTGAGATAGGATTTCCGTCATTACGATAGTGTTTTGTTTTTCTGGTAACTCCGATGGGCTGTTTGGTATTGAATCATTGTCACTGATTCCACCATCCGCCATGTCATCTGTATTAGGTGAACTTGTATTCTGTGCGGAGGTTGTAGGGCAATTGCCTGAGGGCTCCTTTACTACTTCCGGCTCCGGCAATTTACATTTACTAGCTATATGTCCTAATTGTTTACATATAAAACAGCGAATTTCATCGGTGGAGAAGAAAATTCTGAATGTGTTATTCTTGTACTGAATTAAAGTGGAATCAGGCAATTGGCTTGATTCCTCTAATTCCACATAAACGTGGCGTCTGAAACTGAGTATGTGTTTATACTCCTGTGAGCTAAGCCCGGCCGTTATGAAATTGATACGGGATACCAGTTTCATACCCAGCTTCTTTAAAGAAGCTTCTACAACATCGTGCGGTAAGCACGGCGCAACGTTGGATATGATAATTCTTTTTGCTGGTGACACCAGTCTTCGCGCCGGGATAAACGTATCGTTAATTTGAATACCCCCCTCATTATTCATGAATTCTTCTACAACTGCTTTCGAGGACAAATACAGACATATTCTATTGTTTGATATACGGGACGCAAATGTAATGTTTCTGGGGCCAATCAACCTGCCCACCGCCGCAATGTAATCATTCTTCTGGATATTAGCCGTCGCGTCGAGAACAATTGCCTGCTCTCTTTCGGGAAAGTTAAAATTAGGTGTACGATGTTCTTTCACCACAGATGCGAATGAAAGATTATTCTCGATAGGATGTAAATTAACATTGTTCTCTGAAACAGCTTTAATCGATTGTCCTCCGGCCACGGAGGACACTAGGGGTGCATGTCCTCCATCCACGGAGGACACCGCTTGTTGCAGCGTACTTGCCATCTGTACGACCAGACTGACCGACTGCCGCGAAATTAGAGCACCGAGTGCCTGCGAGTGCCCCCCACTAGACAATATTTGTGGTGGGGCTGACTCACTCGACCAGATGTTTCTTTCCCCTCACCTACGTAAAGTAGGATGAGGGGATCTTTAATTAATTGGCCTCAGACACTTGATAATAATATGTAAACAGACTTATCTTATTAGTGTTCCTTTCCCTTGCACTCTGTTCTTAGGCCATGTTACCATAACCTTCTTAAACTGCTGTAAAATTCACTTTTATTCGCACTAGCTGTCAACACGTGTTTATTTCACAGTGACTCGATGCGAACTGGTTCTTTGTTGTAAGTTTGAAAATAATTTTGGATGATATAATAAATATGACGAAAAGTTTCACCGAAATTTTGTTGCAGACAATGAAAATTTAATATGGGTTCATAAGTCGTGTACTTCCTTAATAAATTTTGTTATCATTTTCTACCGGTTTTGGTTGTGTATTGTAACCATAATCAGGCTAAACTACAGTGGCGCGTTATGGCATCATGGGGCCCAGGGAAATTGAAATTTGTGGCAAATTTTAATTATGTTTAATTAAAGAAATTTAATTTGCAATAACAATTTTGTATTCCATATCGAAAATTACTCATTATTCACTGTGATTTGCAATGATTTGCCTATGAAATCAAAATTTCGTGGTTCTTTGTTTTACGTTTGAAAACAATTTTTGATTATATAATAATATGACGAAAAGTTTAACCAAAATTTTGTTGTAGATAATGGAAATTTAATATGAGTTAGTAAGTCGTGTACTTCCTTGATAAATTTTATTATAATTTTCTACCAGTTTTGGTTGTCTATTGCAACCATAATCAAGCCAAACTACACTGGCGTATTGTGGCTTCATGGGGACCTGGGCGAATTTTAATTTGGGGCCCCCACGTATGTAATTTTGGTTTTTGTTTGTTAAAAAAATTTAATATTGATTTGGTTCCCAAATTTGTGCATATGCCCAATTTTGCCACAGGATAACGCGCCACTGGCGTTGGGAAAAATTGGGAATTTGCCCAAATTTGGGCCCCTAATCAATATTATAATTTTTTAACAAACTGCCTCGCATATTGAAGATATTTTTGATCATAGAATATCGGCCGCAGAGAAGCATGCAAGCATCACTGAATACCTCTAAAATACCTCTACAATGTTCTCGATTGCATCCTAATAAATTTACTTGGCGCAATTTTATGATACTTGCATTCAATTTGGTGTTAATACTTTTATCATCGTTGTTCTATGTATCGGTGGTTTGCCGATATTATAGGCTTGAAATCTCAAATCGTCCCTATGCCGCGGAAAGTGTACTTCATGGAGTTTCAATGCCTAAATTCACCGATAAATGCAATACTAGAGACTACATTACAGATATTTTGTTACAACGTAGGATTTTAAACATTCTGCGAAAACATTACTCTCCTGTAAAACTAATACGAAGAAAGTAATAACGATTTGCGCGAGTGAATTAATTTTATCATAAACGTGCAAATCATGGCGTTCATACGATTGAAAAATGCATCGATTTCTACACAATCTAGGGCTATACGCGGACGATTTGGGATAACCCGCATGTCACTAACCTTACACAAGAAGTCCCTGCATACGTGAGAACCCTCGGGAAGGCTTCGGAGAACCTGGAATATCTGGAATACCCCGGAACCAGCATCTTCTTAGCACATACACTCACAACTGGGCGTCGTGTCGACTGCGTTCTCGGAGGACGTGCAGGTGTCAACGGGGCGAATCAATCCACTCAAAACAATTAGTCTGGCGTGTAATCGGTGCACCAAATTTGTTAATTTTGGCGTATGTGAATCTGGTCGCAGCGAAGAACCGAAGAAGCTGCGCACGCTTGACCATTTTTTGCTGGTGTGTAATCGAGAGTTTCTTGCAGTAAGACACAGATGCAATGATTCAATTAAGAGATGGAAAGTGGTGCATTGTTAGTTCACGGACAAGACTGCACACGATTAATTTTAAGTAGGTCAGCGTTAAAAATGTAATAAGGCAGATAATTTATTCGTAATGCTGCTCGGACAGTAACAGGCACAAAAAAATGACCATTGTTCGTGCGCTATTAAGGAATTCGGTGCACCAATTTTTAATACGGCAAAAAACGTTATCTAAATAATTGCTTGCTATAAACGAATTATTTCTATAATAAATAATGGATTGTTTGTGAGGAATTAATACTCAATACACATACAAATTAAAGCTGAATGTTACTTAATTTAGATTAATAAATACGGCAGCTAAAATTATAAGCCATTGTTTAATTATATAGAAAATATAATTATAGAAATTATAGAAAAATAAAGGTTCGTTTAAATATATATTTAAACTATTGCTAACACTACGATATTAAACCTATTTGAGCACCATAACTCGAAAACTATATCTTATATTTTTCCACTTTTCTTAACGTCTAATCTGCGAGGATCGCTCCCGACTACAAGCGTTGTTTTCTTATCTGCCAGCGGTGGTTATTAAGAGCAGATTTGTATCGAGCGGAAATAAATCAAAACTTTCGCCTTTGTTCCCGATCAAATAAACATTATTTTATTATTATGATTTTAAGATGAAAAGAATAGGTCAATGGAGGGAAAAGTTTCGTAACTGCCAACGGCGCAATAAATAAGGATACATCTTCGGGCACATCCCATTTTTCCCAAGCATCCCCAAGAATAATAGGTAAAAAATATGATCGAGGATGGAAAGTTTTCTCAGCGAATAAATAACATATGTACTTTTGACAGAAAAAATGTGCACACAATGAAAGCCGAATTAAGAATATTTTCATTTTCTTTACATAATATATTGTTATTAATACTACTTGTAGTATACATTGTAATAAAGAAAATAATAACAATATAACTTGAAGAAAAAAGAATTTTAATTTTATATAATCCATAGATTTTAATGAATAGTTTAAAGAAAACTTTCAAAATTCTTAAACGCCCTTTTAAAAATTTATATTGTCATACAATAGTTTATTGATTAATTTCTTCTGATCGAGGATGGAAAGTTTTCCGTGCAAAAAAATAACATAGGTATGTACTTTTAACAGAAAACATGTGCACACAATGAAAGCCGAATTCAGAATATTTATCATTTTCTTTGCGTAATATATTGTTATTAATACTACTTGTAATATATATATATATATATATATATATAGTAATAAAGAAAATGATAACAATATAACTAGAAGAAAACATACTCTTAATTTTATATAATCCATAGATTTTAATGAATAGTTTAAAGAAAACTTAGAAAATTCGTAAACGCCTTTTTAAATATTTATATTGTCATACACTAGTAAATTGATGTCTTATGCTCCAGGATGGAAAGTTTTCTGGCGAATAAATAACATATGTAGGAACTTTTGACAGAAAAAATATGCACACAATATAAGCCAATATTATCATTTTCTTTACATAATATATCGTTATTATTACTAATATGATACTTGTAATATACATGGTAATAAAGAAAATAATAACAATATAACTAGAAGAAAAAATTATCTTTATTTTATATAATCCATAGATTTTAATTAATAGTTTAAAGAAAACTTATAAAATTCTTAAACTCCTTTTTGAATATTTATATTGTCATATAATAGTAAATCTATTAGTTTCTCAAAATACTTTTTTTAATTTATTTTGATATTTATATGAATATTATTAATAATTAAACAAATCATTATTGATAACTTGTTATTTGTTAAAGTACTTTCTGGTATCTTCAAGTATTTTTACAATTTTTTTGTGCAATTTGCTTGAAAAGTGATTATTACCATTTCTTTTATTTTTAAGCAATATGTGGCAACTAATGATAGAGAAATGGAATTATTTTTGTACTACACTTGATGTTTACATTATATTCGATTAGGAAATCTCCTACTTTTTAACTAGAATAATAACTTTTTTTAAATTTGTGTTAGTATTTTATCCCTCTTACCTGTTATTTTGGATTATTATTTGTTATTTGTTATTTCAAATACTTACTGGTGTATAATAATATTTATTTACGTTTCCCTACTTGTTTTGGCTTAATATTCAGCCATCATCAAGGGGTTTTGTAAATTAAGTTATATTTTTCAAGATTATATTTGACTCTTTGTGTCGTGTCAAAGTCTTGATAAATATAATTTAATTTACAAAAGCCCTGATGATGGCTGAATATTAAGCTGAAACTAGTAGAAAAAAAATACTAGAAGATACCAGAAAGTGCTTTAACAAATGACAAGTAATAATCAAAAATATCTGGTAAAATTGATAAAATACTAACATAAATTATTATTTGTTACTTAGGTATTTGTTATTTGACTTTTTGTATTATGTCAGTTTTTTTAAATGAAAAAAACTGATTTAATACAAAAAGTCAAATAACATCTTTAAAAATATAATTCAAATTTAAAAAAACATACCCCTGACGATAGCTGAATTTTAAACCGAAACTAGTCGGGATAAATAAATAAATAAATATTATTAAATATCAGTAACTACTTAAAATAACAAGTAACAAATAATAATCAAAAATAAATGGTAAAATGATAAAAATACTAACAAAATTTGTAAAAAAAATTGAATTCTATTTAAAAAGTAGATTTCCTAAGTGAAGTAGAAAAATTATTTCATTTCGCATCCAACAGTTGCAACGTATTGCTTAAAGAGTAAAGAATCGATAATTATCACTTTTCAAGCAAATTGCGGTACAAAAATGTTTTTTTACAAAAACAGGTAAAGTATTATTGATACAAAATATGATATATATTGCATCTATGATGAGAGTGAGGGATGTGAATTTTTACCCTCATCTATATGAGGGTGAGGGATGAGGGTTTTTACATCATCTATATGAAAGTCAAAATTTCCTAAATGACTGTTGTTGCAGATTTTTCAATCTGTGTTCTGGGACTTCTAGGAGTACAACATACATTTTCTTATGTATTCAAATGAACGTGGCTCCAATGAAAAGGAATTGGCTAAAATTGCTGCAAACTTGTCAGACCTAAGCTAAGACGTGACATATGTATAAGCTATAAACTTAAAACCTGACATAACAGATCCTGACTATCACTAATTGATGTTGACATGAACAAAAGTCGTGATGAAATTGAATATATATCTTGCAACGATGAAGATGAAACTGAAGATATAGCTTGCAATGACAAAGATGAAATGATACGTCACAGAATGAAACACAATTTGTTAATCTGAAGGAGGTAATCAACTCTCGAGAAAAAGTACCAAAGAGAAAAGTAGCATGGAAACATAGAAGTACACATCTAAATCAGCAGTTTTTTTTTTTTTCGCAGAAGGACCACATTGAAATTTTGTAAATTGTATGCTGGTCTGATCTACTTTTAAATAGGTATATATTCATGATACTAACTCTATAATTCTATAACTGTAATGTACATTAAAATGTATGCTATTTTTTATACTATTAATTTGTTGATTGAGAAAAAAACATATCAAATTTTGTCCAATGTTTTTTCGAATACCTATTGTTCTGGAATTTTTATTTATAATTTTTCTAACTTAATGAATGAATAAATAGCAAAAAATATATGCAAACTGCAGAAAATCTATTAAAAACATCTGAAGTTGCAACTAAAACTATATAATTAAACATTCTAGTTTCAGAATAGTTTCTAAATTTTCTGAATCGTACCAGTAAATCTGAAAAAAAAATGATGAAAATGTATTTAAACCAGGGTTGAAATATATCATAATTTAAAAAAAAAACGATGATTTAAACAAAAATGAAATAAATCATGTTTTGTTTGATTAATTTGATTTTTTTATATTTCTGTTCAGTTTTTGCCTGTTTTAATATGATTTATATGAATTGATTTAAATCACGATTTAAATCCCATGTTTTTGTTTTTACTAAATTCTTGAATTTGAACAAGAATTGATGATTAAAACACATTTCTGTGTATCTGTAACTTGTGATGTGATCTGTACCAAAATATGGAAGAAAAGAAAAATATTTTACTTCCAATTATCTATTTTAAAGCATGCTTTATAGTTACTCTATACAATAAAGAAAAATAACAAATTATCCTTTTTCACAACGACATTTATTTCTCTAAATGTACATTTCAACCACTACGTGGTCATCTTCAGTAGACATTTGTACTAATGTCTACTGATGATGACCACGTAGAAGTTGAAATTTAGAGGTAAATATCAAATATTTTACTTCCAATTATCTACTTTAAAGCATGCTGTATAGTTACTCTATACTACAAAGAAAAATAACAAATGATCCTTTTTCACAACGACATTTATTTCTCTAAATGTACCTCTAAATTTCAACCTCTACGTAGTCATCTTTAGTAGAGATTTGTACAAATGCCTACCAAAGATGACCACGTTGTGGTCGAAATGTACATTTAGAGAAATAAATGTCATTGTGAAAAAGGATAATTTGTTATTTTTCTTCAAGTATTAATATTTCACAAGCTCCAACCGATTATTTTACTCTATACTATACTCTATACTTACATTATATTTTTAATTGTTCATCTATTGGAATGCTCATACAGTACAAAAACAATGATTAATTAAAAAAAAAAGAAAATTTTGTCAATCAATGAATCAAATGGTTTATTTAATAAAGTCAGTTGATTTAAGTCTTGATTTAAATCTCACCAACGCTGATTTAATCTAAAGATTGGAACTAATGAGAAAATTGAAGAATATTTATTAAAAATATCTGAAGTTGCAACTAAAACTTTACAAATAAAAATTCTAGTTTCAGAATTGTTTCTAAATCTCCAAAAACGTACGACTAAATATGGAAAAACTTAATGAAAGTGCATTGAAACCCAAGAAAGCAAACATTGATAAAATTGCAGAAAATTGAATTACATCAACATTTACAAATATGTATATACTATATACATACTTCACAAAATTTCATAAAGTGGTCAGAAATCGCCAATGAAACTATATATAAATTTAACGTAAATTTGATATAAGTACTAAAAGTAGGTTTAAAAAAGGTTTAGAAACTGCAAACATTCCAGTACATTTCAGAAAGTTAATAATGGCGTTCAAAAAGTGAAGAATGTGGAGAACTAGAAAATTTCATTGAAGTGCATAAAACCTAATCATATTAACGAAATAACTTTCAAAATATACATATAAATGTCATAATCATCAGCAAATTCACTACAATATTATTAATTTATTATATTATATATGTTAATATTATAATTAATAGAATATTAATTTTCAATTAAATACAAAAAAAATCAGAAATATTTCAAATGTTCTAAGAAGATTGACAATTTCCAAAATATGCAATGAAAATGTCCTTAAAACTACTATAATGTTAATAAAAATATTAAACGTGTCGGTTAAAAGTTTCAGAAACTTTCTAGCAAATTCACTAGAATATTATTAATTTATTATATTATACATGTTAATATTATAATTAATAGAATATTAATTTTCAATTAAATACAAAAAAAATCAGAAATATTTCAAATGTTCTAAGAAGATTGACAATTTCCAAAATATGCAATGAAAATGTCCTTAAAACTACCATAATGTTAATAAAAATATTAAATGTGTCGGTTAAAAGTTTCAGAAACTGCTGAATGAACTGAATGATATCAATCAATGTTACCAAAACGAAAATTGCAAGAATATTACAAGAGTTGCAGGAGTTTAAATCTTTTAAAAATATATACAAAATATGTATACAAGAATATTCAGTTTGCAATAAGTTTAAAAAAAATGCACGAAGCTGACAAATAAACTAAAATTAAAAAAATTTAAAACTAAACACATTGTTTGAATTTATAAATCATTAAATAAATGAACTTGCCTGAAACGTCAAGAAGTGAAAACGATTCAAAATTATAGAAATTTATAGAAATTATAGAAACGAAGTAGACAAATAAACTAAAATAAAAAAATATTGAAACTAAACACATTTTTGGATTTGCCAATTATTAAATAAATGAACTTGCCTTAAACGTCAAGAAATGAAAATGATTCAAAATTATAGAAATATTCCAGAAAAACAACTTCGAAAAGAGACGTATGTATTTTTTTAGTAGTAACAAATATGTATATACTAATACATACTTCACAAAATTTCATAAAGTGGTCATAAATTGCCAATGAAACTATATAGAAATGTAATGTAAATTTTATATAAGTACCAAAAGTAAGGTTTAAAAAAAGTTTAGAAACTGCGTACATTCCAGTAAATATCAAAAAGTTAATGAAGGCGTTCAAAAAGTGAAGAATGTGGAAAACTAGACAATTTCATTGAAGTGCATAAAACCTAATCATATTAGCGAAATAACTATCAAAATATACAAATAAATGTCATAAACATCAGCAAATTCACTAGAATATTATTAATTTATTATATTATATATGTTAATATTATGATCAATAGAATATTAATTTTGGATTAAATTACAAAAAAAAACAGAAATCATTCAAATGTTCTAAGATTGACAATTTCCAAAATATCCAATGAAAATGCCCTTAAAACTACCATAATGTTAATAAAAATATTAAACGTGTCGCTTAGAAGTTTCAGAAACTGCTGAATGAACTGAACTATATCAATCTATGTTACCAAAACGAACATTGCAAGAATATTACAAGAGTTGCAAGAGTTTAAATCTTTTAAAAATATATACGAAATCTATACAAAAAAATTTCAGAATAATTCAGTTTGCAATAAGTTTTCAAAAAAATGCACGAAGCTGACAAATAAACTAAAACAAAAATATATTAAAACTAAACGCATTTTTTGATTTAGCAATCATTAAATAAATGAACTTGCCTGAAACGTCAAGAAGTGAAAACGATTCAAAATTATAGAAATTTATAGAAATTATAGAAACGAAGCAGACAAGTATACTAAAATTAAAAAAATATTAAAACTATACACATTATTGGATTTTCCAATCATTAAATAAATGAACTTGCCTTAAACGTCAAGATATGAAAACGATTCCAAATTATAGAAATATTCCAGAAAAACAACTTCGAAAAGAGACGTATGTATTTTTTTAAACAAAATATCTTTCTAGTAATAAATCAGATATTTCTGAATAAAGCACCTACTTTGCTAAAATAATAAACTGAACATATCTATCAAACTACAAGTTGAGTGGACAGCTTTTAATGGCTTGGTATGTTTTTTGCATTTTACTTAAAACAAGTAAGTATTCTTTAAGTTTTTGAGTAAATCTTCTCTCAAATATCTTCAATATGTATTTTTTTAAACAAAATATCTTTCTAGTAATAAATCAGATATTTCTGAATAAAGCACCTACTTTGCTAAAATAATAAACTGAACATATTTATCAAACTACAAGTTGAGTGGACAGCTTTTAATGGCTTGATATATTTTTTTTGCATTTTACTTAAAACTAGTAAGTTTTCTTTAAGTTTTTGAGTAAATCATCTCTCAAATATCTTCAATTAAAAAATAAACTTCATTTGCTTATATTTTCTCTAAAACGACATGCTTGTTATGAGAAATATATTGTGCATAAGTAGAGAAATGACACCTTTCACCTTTCAGCAACTGGATTCTGAAAAGTTTCTTTTTTATTTGAAAAGCTTCTTCACTGCTACAATAATTTCAAACACAAATTGTTTTTTTTTCTGAAGTTGAACGTTGGTCATGATTCCAGGATTCATCTTTAAGGGCAGTAAATTCATTTGCTTCGTTTTTGAGAAATTTTGATATATCTTTCTTTAACGCAATGAAACGCTGAAGTACTCTTCTATGAAATTCCTTTCCTTCGTTTTCTAGAAATTTTAATATTTCCTTCTTCAAAGCAATGAAACGCTGAAGCACGTTTAAAGGTAGCTTTAGTAGCTATTGGGATGGACTATGCATTTCGACTCAACGTCTTCTCATGACTTTGACTTTATTGTCACTAGGTACTAGAAAACTGCACCACATGGGGCCATGGGTTCATTGAATTACAGAATATTAAGTAGTTCATTAACTTTGTGGTTTCACTACCTGTTAAACGGGGTTAAACTGGGTGGATGCATTAATACATATTACAAGTTTCATTTATGTCATTATTAACATAAATAACATAAATAAGTAGAATAATAACTCATATTTTTATGAATAAAATAAAATAAAACAACTTTACTTTGTTACTACCACTAACATATTTATTTTACAAAAATAATTTAGTGACTGCAGTTTCGACTACTCTATAGTCATTGTCAAACTAAGTACAAAAATTGGGAATTGAGAACATATTTTTGTAAATACGTAAGGTTATTGTGTTTTATTTTGGGAAGGTTTCTCGTTATTAGCTAATATTTCTGGTAATACGGATTTGCAGTTGCGTGATATAAATATATGAATTTTAAACTTGGAAAATATTGAACGATGGATATTTTGGTCGCGGAAATGTTATTTGAAAGGAGGAGATAATTCCTGTAACCCAGGCATTTATTATAATTATAATTATTAAAATTCCCGCCAGGCTTCCGAATCTATAAAGGCAGAGCGGATCTAATCCCGGGCATTAGGTAATTACTATTGAATCCAGGCCCTGATTGATCGGAAGACCAAATTTATTCCTGCATTCGAAAGTAATTCATTTAGCATCGATTGGACAGCGAAAATACGTCTTCTGGAGCCGGAAGAACGCGCTCATCATTTATTATGCCCTGTGAAAACGGGAGGATGTATTATAACTTATGTAGTTCCCCCTCCCGAAAGAAAACAATTTCCGATTGTGTACGGGCTATATTTTATATGCGAATATCTTTTTCAATCGGAATTCAGCTCCGAGATGAGGAATACAAAGTATTTTCAGATCATATTTCTGTTCTCCCTTTCATCTGCCATCTTCTTATTATGATCAATTTCAATGTATCTATATTTTATTCGCGTTTTCTTGCCGTAAACACTCGGCTCATCTGAGGAGCTTTGACTACCACTGAAAATATTTATTCATATATATGTATATATATATAAAGATTTTGAAGTAATGGGGTGGGCTCGAGTGCGTACTGCGTGCGTAGCCATTGCGCCCTTAATTCCAGGAGCAGCTTCCGGTATCCTGGGGAAGTGGCAATCACGGCGAAGGGACAGAGCTAAATAAAAATATCTCTATTACTTTCTTTTATATTTTTCCATTTCAATTTTGAATAAAATTGTAAATAACCTTTCTCTAGTATAACAGGGAATTTATATTCTGAGAGGAGGGGACGTAAAAGTATTGCCTCGAACGTATCATATATCGTTGGCAGTACCTTGTGACAATAACTCTTACAGAGCTTGTCACATCCTGATTTTTAAGCTCGACTCGCCGGACGTGTGACATGGGTTCAAGGACTAATAACCTGTAATAGATATCCCCGCCAGGATAATGCCCTCCAGGCTGTGTTTTTCCCCCAGGAAAACGTAATTACCTCATACGAGTATTATTTATACTGTATTTATGTTATAATTTATAAATACTTTGATTACATTACATAATTTATATTTGGTTGAGTGGGTCGAGTATAAAGGCTTGGAATGCGCGCTTGTGGGGGTGTATAATGTAATGCAAATTAAAGTATGTAGGAGTGCGGTTTTTTCGAGCAATTTGGGTTGAAGCCCAACAAACCGGGAAAAGTGCCCCCCAATTAAATTTCGATAACAAAAAGGAGCGTTCGCATATTAATCATAAACCGCGGTAATGTATTCATTATACGAACCACGAGAACGTGTACACCCTTTATTTAAAATTCAACGCGAAAAAAGCGAAATCTCCAGGGTCATTATGGAGTCGAAAACAGTCGAGGTTTTTCCCAACTTATTCATCAGTCGATGCTCTCCTGCAGGCCCTTTAAAGGATTATTTATTTATTTTCTTATTACACTAAGAGGCGGGGGTGCATATTTTACGTGCCCCCTTGAAAAATGGCAATAATCTTGTATTATCCGCGCATAATCGTAAAAATGGGCGTGAAATGCTTAATTAAATTTAAACCGGGGCGTAAAGCTTGGAGCGCGAAATCACGGTTTAATGCATTTAACTCACTTTGACGGCATACTATTGTGAATTTTAAGTTATTGTGACTACCGACTATCAAATGCTACAAAAAATGTAGACATTTAATGTAGACAAATCGTCGGCTTAATGTTAAGGTTGTATGTGCAAATTTGTAAATTTGGGAATAAGGATTTTATATATGTTTCCTATATCAGAAAATGACAAATTTTGCATTGTCAATAGATATGTTTTTATCACAGGTTTCTAATGATCCAATTTTAATCTTCCGATAAGTTGAAAGGTCCCATATTGAAAACTTAGAGCCTGGTAATACTATAGACCTAAAAATTGAAAAAAATGTTACATGCAACCTTGTAACACTAAGCCGACGAAACGTAGACACATAACTTTTGTGGACACATGAAATCAAAAATACTTTCCAATGTTTGAATACAATTTTGATATTAATATTTATATAAAAAAAAAGGTTTGAAATAGTTTTAAAACCAATGAACAACCGGACATTGGTATTTACTCTTTTAATATTTTTGTTTTTACCAATAACTTTGAAAATATTACAGATATTTTAGAACTGTTTCAAAAAAATTTAAAGTAGGTCGGATCGACCTAATGCATAATATACAGTATACAGTATAATATACTATATGTAATATACAGTATAATATATATTATACAGTATACAGTATACATATACAGTCTTGGATCAAGACTGTATATTTTTGTAGCCTGATTTGTGGACCAAACTATATTGCAATTGAATTTTTATCATTTTATTCATGTTAATTGCTTTTTAAATACTTATAAAATTAATTTCTTGGTATACTAAAACATTAATAACAATGATATACTAGTACCTTTCAGTTTTTTAGCTTATTTGAATGAGTGCCCTTTTTTAATTATAGTTTTCAGAAATATATCAAATATTTATAAAACTAGGGTGATTTGTCGTAATTACTTATAAGTAATAAACCAAAAAGTGAAACAAAAAAAATACAATCATGATAAATTATCATAAAGTTCCAACTTCATCACAGTATTTGTTATAATTTGTTATAAATACCAAAAGAACAGTTCATTTAGATATATTAATAGGCCGCGTTTCGACTAAAACCTATTAAGAGGTTTGTTGAGATTTGAAAAAAAAATATATAATTATGAAAAATTATCATAAAGTTCCAATTTCATCTAAGCATTTGTTATCAATTGTTATAAATACCAGAAGAACAGTTCATTCAGTTATATTAATAGGTCGCGTTTCGACCAAAACCTAAGAGGTTTGTTGAGATACTAATATTAAGATTGAGATTAATATTGAATATTGAGATATTAATATGAAATATATTAATATTAAGAGGTTTGTTGAGATAAATATTATTTTTTAAGCAGCCTATGAAAATATGGATTTATTTTATTGAAGTATCAAAAATTCAAACATTGGATAAAATAAGAATTTGAATGATAACTTTACTTAATAATTGTAAGATACATTTTATACGTTACATAGGTTATAGACAACTTATCATTGTATCCCTAAAATGCATGACTTTTTACTTTATTTGGAAAAATAGTTTTAGTTGTGAAAATGTTAAAGGAAACAGGAAAAAATTATAGAAAAAAATCAAATTTCAATTTATTTTAGACAAAAAGTAAGTTGTTGCAAATCAATTGATCAATTGATGTGGCGGTTAATTGTATGGCGATCAATTGCGGGCGGTCAATTGTTGGCGCGATCAATTGATGCGGCGGTCAATTGTTGGCGGTCAATTGCGGGCGGTCAATTGTTGGCGGTCAATTGTTGGGCGGTCAATTTACCGGATCCCGTTGCAAATATGCAACTTTGTGCAAAAACATCTTATATTTTGATTTTAAACGTTGATCACAGAGAGTTGAAGTACTTGTAAATTTTTCGTTGAGATGATCAAAGAGGCCTGATCTTATCCGATCGTGACCAGGATTATCCCTTGGAAGGTATACAGAGTGGTCACTTTTACGACGCCCACCATTAGGATCTATTAAACGGAAATATACATATACAGAGTTGGTCAAATGCAATAAAAGTTTCTTATTTTTGTGCCTTTAAATATACTAAAACGAAATCCAGGATATCTTGCACAGTTCCTGAAATATTGCCAAAAAACTGAAAAAGTGCACTTTCATTTTCCTCTTACAACTTTTTTTCCTTTTGAAGGAAATTTTACGAAACTTGGCACGCTTACATTTATCGACGTCAGCTTTCTGATGACAGTACTAAACATTTTTTGCTAGATGCCTAAAAAAAAGAAAAATACCAATTTCAACCATGTATTACCCATATGTAGTAATCTGATATTATTTACCACCAAAATCGATAATTTTTTTTTTTTTTGCAAAAATCAAACTGCTGTGTACTGCTCAAAATATCAAGTTGCCATGGAATAACAAATTACCATTTTGACATTTCTTCATACAAAGAAAATAACTTCTAAGTAATTTTATTGTGTATAAAGTGCAAAAAGGAGATAATATCTTTGATTAGTAAAAATGGCAAGATATTATCCTCAACATGAAAAAATTGACATGTACAATCTCTATAATGTAATATCTTACATTATATTTGCCTGGCCGAGATTCCAAATCCTAAATCATATTGTATTCATTAAATAATCTGATCAAATACCATTCTTGAATTAAAATTTAGGATATTTAAGTATTGCCATTTTTACTAATCAAAGATATTATCTCATTTTTTGCACTTTATAGGCAATAAAATGACTCAGAAGTAATTTTCTTTGTATGAAGAAATGTGAAATTTGTTATTCCATGGCAAATTGATTTTTAGAGCAGTCAACAGCTGTTTGATTTTTGCAAGAAATTTTTAAATTATTGATTTTTGGTAGTAATTAATGTCAGATTACCCATGTGTCAAAATCCATACATGGTTAAAATCGAAATTTTTCGCTCTTTTGAATGCCATTAACATCCAATATTGCGGCCATAAGAAAATCAAAAGCTGACTATGAAAGTTTGGGCATCTAGTTGGCGCTAAAAATGTTTGGCACTGTGAAAAAAAAACTGACGTCGAAAAATGTAAGAGTGCCAAGTTTCGTAAAATTTCCTTCAAAAGTAAATAAGTTATAAAAGGAAAAGGGAAGTGCACTTTTCCAGTTTTTCAACGATATTTCAGGAACTGTGCAAGATATCCTGGATTTCGTTTTAGTATATTTAAAGGCACAAAAATAAGAAACTTTTATTGCATTTGACCAACTCTGTATACGTATATTTCCGTTTAATAGATCCTAATGGTGGGCGTCGTGAAAGTGACCACCCTGTATAGAGTTGTTATTGAAAGGTATAAATCGTCGAATATTTTGATTTTTCTGAATAGCATACAAGTTATTCTCCTCTGCAATATTGTTAAAGATTTCCTAGTTTTAAAATGTTAATTAATTGCATACATAAACAACAGATTTTTTATACAATAAACAAAAAAACATATAAGTATACTATAGACATACTACACATACTCTATACTATAAGTAAGTATCCTGGAGCTTGTGAAAGGTTCGTAGAAATAAGAAAACCAAACACCTTTTTACAAAACACATCATGTGTTTTGTGAAAAAGGTGTTTTGTTTTTCTTATGTTATCCTAAATTTAAAAACAAAATCTTGTATGTTGTAGGTTCGTTGTTGTGTTTGTTGTGGGATTTTACATACCCCTTGTTTGTATGTAATACCTCATAACGGATGATTCAAAAAAACTTTCCTCAAAGTTGCCATAAGAAAAGGACAGGTATAAAATGTATGTCTTAGCTATTATTAGACCCTCCTAAACTAGTATAAAATCCATTGGGACACGTGCATATCAGCTAATAAACAGAATTTTGAAGCAAATTTGATTAAAAAATGTTATCCTTCAGTACTATCTTGGAGCTTGTGATAGGTTCGTAGAAATAAGAAAACCAAACACCTTTTTACAAAACACATCATGTGTTTTGTGAAAAAGGTGTTTTGTTTTTCTTATGTTATCCTAAATTTAAAAACAAAATCTTGTATGTTGTGGGTTTGTTGTTGTGTTTGTTGTGAGATTTTACATACCCCTTGTATGTATGTAATAGCTCATAACGAATGATTCAAAAAAACTTTCCTCAAAGTTGCTATAAGAAAAGGACAGGTATAAAATGTATGTCTTAGCTACTATTATACCCTCCTAAACTAATAGTATAAAATCCATTGGGACACGTGCATATCAGCTAATAAACAGAATTTTGAAGAAATTTGTTTGAAAGATGTTATCCTTAAGTACTATCTCTTGGAGTTTGTGAAAGGTTCGTAGAAATAAGAAAACCAAACACCTTTTTACAAAACACATCATGTGTTTTGTGAAAAAGGTGTTTTGTTTTTCTTATGTTATCCTAAATTTAAAAACAAAATCTTGTATGTTGTGGGTTTGTTGTTGTGTTTGTTGTGAGATTTTACATACCCCTAGTATGTATGTAATAGCTCATAAGAAATGATTCAAAAAAACTTTCCTCAAAGTTGCCATAAGAAAAGGACAGGTATAAAATGTACGTCTTAGCTATTATTAGACCCTCCTAAACTAATAGTATAAAATCCATTGGGACACATGCATATCAGCTAATAAACAGAATTTTGAAGAAATTTGTTTGAAAGATGTTATTCTTAAGTACTATCTTGGAGTTTGTGAAAGGTTCGTAGAAATAAGAAAACCGAACACCTTTTTACAAAACACATCATGTGTTTTGTGAAAAAGGTCTTTTGTTTTTCTTATGTTATCCTAAATTTAAAAACAAAATCTTGAATCTTGTATGTTATGGGTTTGTTGTTGTGTTTGTTGTGGGGTTTTACATACCCCTTGTATGTATGTAATAGCTCATAACGATTGATTCAAAAAACTTTCATCAAAGTTGCCATAAGAAAACGTCAGGTATAAAATGTATGTCTTAGCTTATAGTTGTCAAATGTAACAGATACGTCAGGGAACAGCTATATACTTCAGTAGTTTATATTCAGACAAACGTTTTATTTTCATGGCACTCTTTGATGAAATTTTTTTTTAATCGGATGTTAGAAACTTTATTGCTGAAAATACCTTGCTAACTTATCTGCTGAAATTTGCTGAGCCAGTCATGAATTACCTTAAATCTTTTTTTTTTTTTTGTAGATGATGTCCACAAAGACGGAATTAGTCATGCATTTATAAATAAATAAAATAATATAAAATAAAATAATTAAAAATATAAAATTAATAATTTTCACAAAAACGATAATGAAAGCAAAATATCGTTTTTTGAGATATTGATTACAACTTCCTAATTGAATGAAAAGTGTGTTGAAAAGAAACATATTCCCCACACAGAGACGAACTGTCTTTAAGAAAATATATCTTAACGGATTCAAAACTGATATTTCCATTGAAATCGATAATTTCGAACATACTTACTTCATCGTATTATTAATCGTACTTAATTACTAGGTACCAGTAAGTATTTGAAATGAAATGCAAACTTAAAATTATTTTATTGGTTTAGGTGACCTTTTTTAACGATGAAAATTGTTTGGTTTCTACATAACCTGATATTTCTATACATTTTCTTGATTTAGTTTTAATTCCTACAAGCGACTGCCATTTCCTCCATATGAATGGTGTATCGGGCATTGAAAAGGAATTAATTGAGCGTTGTAATGTCTGCTTTGTGCCATGTAATTATGGCACGAATTGGATTTTACCCGCCGAGCTGGGATATGTCTCTTTTATTACAGACCCTGGGCCGGCAATCGCGAATCGATAGCCGCTACAAAACGCAAATTTATTCTAATTCAATAATAACTCAAACAAAAATCCAATTCCGAAAACATGTCCGCTAGAAAAATCGCCGCTAATTCGATTGGACTGCGTCCCGCAGAGATATTATTCAAATTATCGCAACTACACGGCCGTCCCCAAGGGGGCGGCGCGAGGTTGGCGGGGGGGGGGGGGGGTGGGGGGCGGCAGGGAAATCGATATTAATCATCATCGATGATGGCGTATTAACATTTCAAATGCAGGCACCGCAAAACCGACAACAAACGGGGATAAAAAAAAAACCGAACTTAATACGCAAACTGAAGCGGATCACGCGGAGCGTAAAATATCCGGCAACTTCTGCGGGATTTCCTGCGGGATTGAACGCTTCGTTAAACCATGCTGTCAAACACAAACATTTTTAGGATCACCTACACCATCTGAATATGTGAAATTTCCTGGGCCGCCCGTGCGGAACGGAGCAGTCTGAAACTTAGTAATGAATCGAAGGGTGCGCGCCCTGGGACTACCCCCCCACCCCCAACCCCACCACACGCGGAATCGATTATTAGGTAATTGCGTTATGAGCGCAGTGCTCGCTTTTATTTAATTAGTCCGCACGTGTAATGGTTTTATTCCCAAACAAATGCTGGAAAATCAGGGCCGCACGGACAATGCAATCAAAGGGGCCCCGATAGAGATATAAATTGTTAATAGGCGCTTTGTCGCTCGCTCTGTTTAGTGCCGTGCAGAGCGGATCAATTTAAAAAGCAATTATATCATCGGCTCTATTTTATTTGCGCCGCTGGAAAATAAATGCAATTCAGGTAAGCGGATATCGTGAAAATTTTATACCCGCTGTTGTAAGTAATACATCCAATTAACAAATCAACAGATATTGTACCGCCCGATGAAACTTTAATAAGCGTCTCCCACTTTATAGTGGGATCTGCAACACTCCCAATGTAAGTAAACAATTATCGTATACTATTAAAACCTAATTAGCTTCTCTAAAGAGAAGATCAAGGCAAACGAAAAGGAAGGAGAAAATGAAGATTCAGTAAAGGAAATAGATGTCCAGAGACTGGCTGATTTAAAAAGGGAAAAAAGAGAAAACTACTCAAGATTCCGAATAGGCACACTGAATGTGGCTAATCAAAAATGGGAAAAAAGAGAAAACTACACAAGATTCAAAACAGGCACATGCAATGGGCGAAGCATAAGAGGAAAACAAGAGGAAATAGTGGAAGAAATTATAATACAATAGAAATACTAGGAATTACATAAACAAAAACTACAGGAAAGGGAATGAAGAATTTATAAAGGATACAGGATCAGAAATTGTCGGAGAAAAAAGAGCGAAAGGGTAGGATTAATAATTGCATATAATTGATAAATATGTTTACAAACTCACGCAAATTTGAGTAATAATAATTTTGACAGAAACACAAGTTAAAGTTGAAATTTTTACAGAAATAATAGAAAAGTTGACGAAATAACTTAAAAGTCTGACTGCAACTAGTAGTATCTTGGAGCTTGCGAAATATTCGTAGAAATAAGAAAACCAAAACACCCTTTTACCAAAACACATGTATTCAATCTAAATGTACATTTAAATCTCTAGGCGATCAGATTCAGTAGAAACATTACTGACGAGAAAAAGGAAGTGCAATTCCTTAAATAAATAAATCTAAAACTATTTATAAATACCAATACATAATTAACACCCAAGTACAGATAGATAAAAATTTAATAGACGATAACTGTACTTTTTCATAAAAGTACAGTTCTCAATCAATCATCCAATCAATCAATCAATTCGATTGATTGATGATGATTCCATCACCATTCCGATACTTAATCTTATAAATACCTGACTTATTTAACTTTGATAACTATTAAATTTATGCACTCTCAAAATAAGAGTGAAACTATAAATCGCATATTTTCAACCAACATTTTAATCGCCACATACTGAGAGTGCATAAATTTAATAGTTCTTAATCCATAAACTCAGAAAGGATCTTTATATTTTTCAATATTTAACTTTGGTTCTTTATCTAAAACCGTAGGGAGTAACATTTTAACAAGACTATTGGAAAAAGCTGGGTTAAATTAAGTTTTTTAAATATGTTTACGAACTGATTTGAACAGGTTATGATCGTAATTTTTTTATAGAGTTTTTTCTTTTGTTCGATACATCTATCATTCAGAGTAGTAACTTGTTGTAACTTGTCTTTTGATTGATATTTATTATAGACTTTTGTGATTAAACCAACATTGTATCCATTTTGTTACCCAACCATGCGTATATATTTTAACTCTTTATTGAAATTTGTTGTTGACAGAGAGATTTTGAAAATCAATATATTAGATGGTAAATGCTGATAATTTGTGTTTATTGTATGTTATCGAATTTTTTTGTATTAATGAAATCATATACAGTATGTCCCCGGATTGAGTTTACAAGAGGGATTTTTTTTAATTTTTACATTTAAGTAAAAAAAAATTAATTCTAATTTTGACACTTTAGAAATCATTTAAACAATCCCTCACCATTTTCTTCACACAGTTCCAGATATGGAACTCCTGAAGACTGTTTCAGATTTTTTCAATAGTTATTGATGCTAATGCCTCTCGTAAGCGAGTTTTCAAATTTTCAGGATCATTTTCTGCATTTGGGAGATTGTTTGAATGATTTAATTTTTCCTTATTGTTGTTAAGTGTAATTTTAAATTCCTTTGACAAATAGTAATTAAAAAAGTGTCAAAATAAGATTTAAAAATTTTAATTTTGCCAACACCCTGTATAAATTAATCAAACTTTCAATAACTGAACTGGTGCTTTCAGACAAAGCAGAATTTATAATTCTTGTAACATTTTTACTTAAAACTAAAAATTCATATACATGATTATCTAAAATAACTAAAGTATTCCCTTTAAAGAATTATAAAGAAATATATCCCAAAATTGTAAGCTGAATCGTATAGGATTCATCAAAATTTTAATCAAATATACAACATATCCGAAAATTTCTCAAAAATTAAACAAGATTTTAGAGGATTTCAATAACATTTCCAGTAAATTTAAAATATATGTATTCTAAAATTGCACAAAAATATGCCAACATTTTAAAGTAATTCATAAAAATTTCTAGCAAATGTAAAATATAACTCAAAATTGTAAAGAAATATATCCCACAATTGTAAGCTGAATCTTACAGGATTTATCAAAATTTCAAGCAAATGTACAACATTCAAATTTCTCAAAAACTTGACAAAATCTTTGAGGATTTCAACAACATTTCAAGTACATCTAAAATATATTCTAAAGTTGCACAAAAATATGCCAACATTTTAAAGTAATTCATAAAAATTTCTAGCAAATGTAAAATATAACTCAAAATTGTAAAGAAATATATCCCACAATTGTAAGCTGAATCTTACGGGATTTATCAAAATTTCAAGCAAATGTACAACATTCAAATTTCTCAAAAACTTGACAAAATCTTAGAGGATTTCAACAACATTTCAAGTACATCTAAAATATATTCTAAAGTTGCACAAAAATATGCCAACATTTTAAAGTAGGTATTCATAAACATTTCAAGCAAATGTAAAATATAACTTAAAATTGTAAAGAAATATATCCCAGAATTGTATGCTGAATCTCACAGGATTCATCAAAATTTCAAGCAAATGTACAACATCCAAATTTCTCAAAGACTTAATCTTAGAAGATTTCAAGAACATTTTAAGTACATTTAAAATATATTCTAAAATTGCACAAAAATATGCCAAAATTTTAAAGTAGGTATTCATAAAATCTATCTCAAAATTGTAAAGAAATATATCCCGAAATCGTAAGCTGATGTTACATGATTCATCAAAATGTCAAGCAAATCTACATGTCCGAAAATTTCTCAACAACTTGACAAAATTTTAGAGGATTTCAACAACATTTACACATTTACATTTACATCTAAAATATATTCTAAAATTGCACAAAAATATGCCAAAATTTTAAAGTTGGTTTGCATAAAAATTTCAATCAAATGTAAAATATACCTAACTCGAAATTGTAAAGAAATATGCCAAAATATTAAAGTAGGTATTCATAAAAATTTCAAGAAAATGTAAAATATAACTCAACATTGTAAAGAAATATATCCCAAAATTGTAAGCTGAATCGTATAGAATTCATCAAAATTCCAAGCAAATGTACAACTTATCCGAAAATGTCTCTTTACAGAACCTCACAGCCTATCTACTAAGCGAATAATTTGCCTGGCTATTCTTTACAAAAGGAATTCACCGCCTTACAAAAATTCGAATTATGGAGATTGTCGTGGGCAGAACGGCACAGAACCTGCACAGCCTATCTACTTAGTTAATAATTTGCGAATTATTTTGATCACTTACCCAGGACTAGCCCAGTCCCTCTCGTATTTTTTGTTTAATTCTTTCCCTATTCTAATATCTTTTGAATTCACATTTTTCGATCTGTTTGCACTTCTTAACAAAATCCTTTTTGCTTCACTCTTCAACTGGTTAGCTTCATCTAACTTGAGGAGCCTCGCCGCATTCTCTATGTCGGATTAGATCCTCCGTCGGTAACTTCTCCTGGGGGCAGCCGTGTTTCAATCCCTTATTCAGTAATTCTAATTCTTCTGGGGTGAATTTAGCTGCTGATTTATTATGTACGAAAATGGATTCTGATTTTTCTGGAGACACTTTTTCCGGTTTATTCTTCACAAGATTCTTGTATTTTTTATTTAAACTCGCCTTCATATCCTGCGCTTTTTTCTGAGTTACTTGATGAGTTTTTTATAAAAAAAGGCATTTATTGGACGGGCCTCCTTAGCCAGTTTTGGGTGTAAATTGTAGTTATCCAAGTTCAAACCATCCAGTTTCTGGTATAATTTTCAGCCAGTTTAACTTCAAGAGTTTTTTGTAAAAAGGCATCAAAATGTATTGGATGGGCCTCTTTGGCCTGTTTTGGGTGTAAATTGTAGTTATGAAGGTTCAGTCCATCGAGTTTCTGGTCCATCTTCCATTTATAATTTTCCGATCTCAAATTTCAGCCAGTTTAACTTCGTTTTACGTATTATTTTATCTGGATCCGTCTTGAAGGGGGTATCTTAACTCGCATGAATTTAGGAAACACATCACTTAATTTGCACTGTTTTAAAAAGTAAATGTCAATTTTTATACGCCGAGATCTTTGTTCTCATTCTGATTAATTGATTAATCTCACCAGGAAGACATGTTGCTAAGTAGTATCTTGGAGCTTATAAAAGGTTCGTAGCAATATAAAAAACAAAACAAGGAGATCGGAAAATTATTAATAATGGAAATTTTGATTTGATTGCATTTATATGCATTTTCCAAATTGCAATAGTAGTAACAGTCTTTATTTGTTATCTACCAGAGGTCTTTCTGCTTTTACAGTGATAGTTTAATTTTATATGTAGTTTGATGTATCAATAATAAAATTAACAATTAAATCAAATTAAAAATATAAAATTAAAAGAGATAGAAGAAAAACGAACAAAAAAACATCAGATATGATGGAAGTGTGATGTGTGTATATGAAGGTGAAATGAGATATGTCAGTCATTGTATAAATTGCAATATTTACTGACAAATAATCATTTACTTCGCTGATAATCTGATTTATGAAATAATATAAGATAATAATAATGCCAATTTTAGTAGCAATTGATGTGTTAAATAATATTTTAAAATCATTTATTATTGTATTATTCTCTAATGTACACAGTGGCATCTGTTGGCAACAATATTACATTTCATGTTTATTGGAAGAAAAGGCAGTAAGTTTCGTATATGTAGTGTGAAAATCCCGGAGACCGAACGCGTTCGACAGGCAGCGACACACATAAATCTGTTTAGTAATCTCGCTCATACATGAATTTATGGTTATTTTGGTGCACTCTTCCAATTTGGCTTGTTTTATGGCCCACCGCCGCTCGCAATTTTTCCGGAGCATTGGACTGTGCAGGTAGCGGTAATCGGAATTAATACAGGTAACGGGTGGCGTGCATTTCCCGAATCTGATGAGCAGTTTTGTAATTGCTGGTTGTAAATTTTTTATTAATCCTCCCGGGATAGTGCCCATATAAAATACGATTTCAGTTAACAATTTTTTTTTTTAAATGCGGAAATTATTATCTATTTCTATTCAGCCATTACTTGGTATAAAAATATATGTAATATAATGTATTTTAAATAATAATTATGTATAATGCAATATATGGGGTGATACATTAATTATATGACAAACTTTGGAAAACTACAAAAATGTAATATGAATATAGGTCCCATTCGTCTTCGGTTAGAAGTTATTAGAAATTATTATTATTAATATGAATTAACTAACTTATAATGTAAAATACTATAGCATATGCTATATCCACTAAAAAAAATTTTACAATAGTAGATTTAGTGCAGTGATCTTGAAATTATTGACAATTAATATTTGTCAACCCGTATCAATATTTCTTTATATTATTTCCATTTATATGATCGATTTAGTTCTACGACTGTGAGAATACTGGCTCGTGTTTCCAGAGCATTTATTCTCCGTTGATTTACTCCTATATCGGAGAACAGTAGATTGCTTTCTGATGCCGGAATAAATTTACCAGCATTGAAACTTGATCTGAAATATTTACCAAAAAAAAATCAATTTAGGTCCGACCCGATTCCCTCCCGTCGCTTTTGCAGGGCCGTTTGTTTCAATTCATTAAGGGGCACTGTCTAGTCGCGCTAATGGCCTCTGCGTGAATGATTCCCTCATAAACTTGAGCCCAATTGATGACCGGTTTTTATTTTCTGTTTGCATTTGCTTTAGCAGTGTGCTAAAGTTCGCAAACTTTAGTACTTAAAAAAAAAAGCGAACTTGCAGTTAAGTAAATGCTATGGGTCGATTATAAATTATTTCTAGACGCGATTTAGTGAAGTAAATTAAAGTTACTTAAAACTTTTATGTAATCATGAAGTTATCTCTAGTAGTTATTATTGCAAATCATCGCGAACTTAATTGATGTCATGTATTAAAATATAATATTATAATTTATTTCATTATAAATTATTTCTAGACGCGATTTAGCGAAGTAAATTAAAGTTTTTATGTAATCATGAAGTGATTATTAAAAATCTTCACAAACATGATTTATGTCATATATTAAAATTTAAAAAATATACTTTCACCCAACACGTGTAAATTATCTATACTAATTTTTGTTTGTTAATTAGGACGCCAAATATCTGACATAAATACTAGTATGCATATCTCCAGAATAAGTTTTTTTTTTCAGCCCAAAATATAACTGCTTCATATAAATACACGCCTGGAGTAATATTGTACTATGACTTTACATAAAGTTATGGCAAGATATATTTTTTTAAATATTTTTTCTATTGCCTTATCCAAACTTCGTCTGGTTTTCAACTCCTACTTACTACATATTCATCTCGCTCCATAAAATTTAGCAATTAGTTTTGGCATAGTTATGACGAGATATATTTTTAAAATATTTTTTCTATTGCCTTATCCAAACTTCATCTGGTTTTCAACTCCTACATACTACACATTCATTTCGCCCCATAAAGTTTGGCAATTTTCTGATTATATCATAAGTTTGTAATATTGCAGACTTTTGCATATTTATAAGTAAATTTTCTGGTAGCTAACTTATATACTTTCACATGGATGAGCTTATATTTTTTTATAAATACAGGTCGACGGGAAATATTATATTTTTTATTAAACTATAAACTATTGTGATTGTAATTTTTTTTTTTTAATAATAGTTATTATTAGTTATAATATTATTATTATTATTAACTTGAGTGTAGCAATAAGTTAGTAGTCCAGTCTCATTATTTGAAACGAAAATTTGTACTTATAATTAGTTCAAAAGTAAACGCAATTATAAATAAAGCGAAAAATATGAAAATTAGTTTTGGTCCTTGCATAAATTCTAATTTATATGGAAACGCACACAAATAACACATAACAAAGGGTTAATTGAGAATTTATGTTTGCCACACTAATTATTTATAACTTATAATTTTCCTCGCGTGAAGTATGTGCTGGGTTTCATCGGAATTTACGCGGACGTCCTCAGGGACGCATAATGTACACATCTAACTTTTAATTGGAATTGTTAGGCACGCATTAAAAATGTGTGTCGCCTAAAATCGCGTTGTTCTACAGGATATCCGGATTAACCGGAATGAGTACGTTAGATTTGGTAGGTGATCGGATAATTACTCGATAATTGCGTGTTTTGCGGCAGTTTTTACTGGGTGTCAAAAATAAGGATAAAAAAATAATAACGAAATCGCCAGATTTCGGATTTTGTCGAACATCTCCGGAAGTACGCCCAAATGTCTGTTTTTCTAACAGAATATTACTGACCACTAAATTGCGCAACTTTTTTGTAATTTGACCGCCTTTTGTAACTTTTACGGTTTCCGAGCTCCCCATGCTGTTGATCCTTATCTTGGACACCCTGTATACCATATACCGTTAAACAGAATATATTCACACTATAAATTGAAAACAAATGAAATCGGATATGAGTTTTTTTAAATTATTTTCACGTATACAATACACTTCTGGAGTTTCTAATATTCCAATAAAGAGGAATTAAAAGTTTTGTCGAAATATTTGAAAATTTTGCAGTAATCATTGAAAGGTTGGCGGTGATGAAATTTAGCTAAAACGTAACGTAAAATTTACAAAAATTGGAATATGCAATTTGAATATGCAATGGAATATGGAATTGGGCATATGCATTTTAATTTTGCAGTTATTGAAATTTTAACACTATATTAGAAATTTTGAAAAAAATGAGTAACTTCTAACAAAATTTCATCACTGTCATATTTCCACAGATTATATTCAATATTTTATTATATTTTTATCAAAATTTTAATAATTCAACAATGTTTCTATGATTACGTTCGAATTCTCAATTATTTTAGCCGAAATTTAAATGTATTTGTCATTATTTTAATAATATTTATATTTTGTCAAGATAACAATCATCACTAATACTTTCAATGATTACATTGAAACTGGTCGACAAATTTTCGACAAATGTGTTGTCCCTTTAAATACATTTTTGGGAAAGTATTTACTACGCACATATATCTGAACGAAATGCAAACAAAAATGTGTTAGAGGTCAGTTTTTAGTATTTTACATTTTTTTCGACTATTTTTTTACAAGAAACACGTGCTTAATTAAAGAGAGGTTAGAAAAGTGATAGAGGTAACCGTCAAACTGAAATTTGAATCCAGTGTTACCTAAAAAGTCATCGAAATCCTGACAGAAATTAAGTTACACATTTGGCAAACATTTAAATATCACAAAAACCTATCATGCTAGAAATATTTTTTTGACGTTTCTAAAATCAGCGTAAAATGTTCTATCAGAATCCGCTTTTTACATCAAAGGGACAAACATTGTGCTCACCACTGTAATATAATCTCATTATAGATAAAAATAAAAAGATATATTTTTTAAACAATTGAAAACGAAAATTTTCTAAATTAAGATAGTAATGTTAACTGGTGATTCACCTAAACCATATTGAACACTCAAAATTCGTTCATTCATTGCTGTGTATTACTGGTAAAATAACATTTATAATTTTGACTCTGGATTTTTGTTAATCATTCTTTTTTTGAGAAGATTTGTTACAGAATAATTGATATTTTTAGAAAGCATTTTTATTTTCGTAGAATAAACGAAAATATACTGGAAATAATGTAAATTTTGCACTAATCAATATATTTTGGCTAGCAATCATTCAAAGTTAGACAAAATGATTTCTGTGAGCATCTTAATGATTACTGCCAAATTAAAAAAAATAGCTACTGGATTTTTGTTAATCATTCTTTTTTTTGAGAAGATTTGTTACAGAATAATTGATATTTTTAGAAAGCATTTTTATTTTCGTAGAATAAACGAAATTATACTGGAAATAATTTAAATTTTGCATTAATCAATATATTTTGGCTAGCAATCATTCAAAGTTAGACAAAATGATTAAAAAAATTGTATAAATGAATAAAAATGTGACAGTAAACCATAAATGTAAGACAGTGATGATTGATATCTTTAAAAATATATTAAGTATAAATATATAACGAAATTAAACAAGAAATAATTTAAACTTTGCACTAATAAATGTATTTTAGCTAATAATCTTTCCAAGTTAGATGAAATGATTATAATTTTCGTAGAAATAAATAAAAATTTGAGAGTAATCATTAAATGTAAGACAGTGATGATTGATATCTTTAATAATATATTAAGTATAAATATATAACGAAATTATACAAGAAATACTTTAAACTTTCCACTAACAAATATATTTTTGCTAGTAATTATTCCAAGTTAGATGAAATGATTATAATTTACGAAGAAATAAATGAAAATTTGACAGTAATCATTAAATGTAAGACAGTTATGATTGACATCTATAAAAATATATTAAGTATAAATATATAACGAAATTATACCAGAAATAATTTAAACTTTGCACTAATATTTTGGCTAATAATCATTCAAAGTTAGATGAAATAATTATTATTTTCGTAGAAATGAATGAAAATTTGAGTGTAAACATTAATTGTAAGACAGTGATGAGTGATATCTTTAAAAATATATTAAGTATAATTATATAACAAAATAATACCAGAAATAATAAATAATATATGAAAATTTGAAAGTAATCATTAATTGTAAGACAGTGATCATTGATGTCTTTAAACATATACTTAAAATTATGACAAAATCAACAGAGAAGAAAATATTCTTTCAAATTTTGATACAATGTTTATAATTTTAGTAGAAATAATTTAATTTTTGTTAATAATCATTGAATGTATGACAGTGATGATTGTTATACTTATAAATATTATTAAAATTTTGACGAAATCACCATAATTTCAGCAAAACAGATTGAAAATTCGATGGTTATCATTGAAAGATGATTAAATTATTGAAATTTTGTTAATATTCAAAACACTGATGAGAGAACACCTAATTAAGGGATGCTTTTATAGCCTATTTGAATACTTGCATGAGTACGATGTTTTCTGTATTCTTGTTGATCATGAGTATTATTATTATGTATTGTATTTTTATATTGTATTTTAGAATTTTTAGTATTATTTTAGTACTATTTTAGTATTATTATTAGTAATTCTAATGTTGACTGTCACATCCACTAGCAGATGTAAATACACTGTACACGTGACGACGTGATTAAAGAATTAAATAAATAAATTAATAAATAAATAACGATATTATAAAAAAAATTGAATATAGTCTGTGATAATAGAAACTGTTATGAGATATTATTAGAAGTGACTCAATTTTTACAAAATCTCAAATATATTGTTAAAATTTTAACGACTACTGCCAAATTATAACAATAGCATGTTTAATTATTTCCAATTTTAAATAACTAAAATTTTGTCAAAATAATTGAAGCAAGTATCAATTGGTCAATGTTGTAGGCATCTACTTCGTGATACATGTTTACAAAGTAAAGTGTTTGTTTAATTGAAGCAAATATCATTTAAATTTGGATGAAATGATTAAAATTTTCATAGAAATAAATGAATTTTTGATAGTAATCATTGAATGTATGACAGTGATGATTGTTATCCTTATAAATAGGTATAATTAAACTATGAAATATTTTGTAAAAATTTGTAATTAAATTTGTGAAAATTAAGAGTTTTAGTAACTTTAAATTTTATTTCTTCTCTATTTTTGCATGAATATTCATGAAAAACTGTGGATGAGCCAAGTATTAATTTGTATATTTTCTGAAGTAGTAGCAGTACCGTAGTATTGTCAAGGAAAATGATTGATTTTCCCAAGATTTAAAAGAAAAGACCAACAGATTTACTTTTCGAACTTTAGAATGACTCTCTAGTGCAAAATGTGTATTGTAGGTATATAATTTCTATATTTACTAATATATTGAAGCACACTTAATAATTTAGTCAAATTTGAGCTCACTGAAACTACGACAATTGCTAGAAACTTCCAGTTATCAACACATGAGGAATTGTATTATTTCTCTAATTTTAAATGAAAATTCTAGAAAATTTGTGGGTGAGGTATAATATATTTTTTATTTTATTAGATTTTGAAGCATTCTTTATAGTTGTATTGCTTTTCAAACTTTTAATTAACATTGTAGAATAAAATGTGGATGGGGCATATTAAAATTTTCTTATCTTCTAATATAAATTTGGAAGCCACTTAATGATTTAGTAAAATTCAGCACAGTAGAAGTACGAAAATAACAAGAAAATCCTAGGTTTTCCCACAAAATAAATTGCATTGCTTCGTTATTTTGAATCTGGAAAGTTTGTGGGTGGGGTATAATTTAATGTTTATATTTTTTTAACATATTGAAACATTCTTCATTTATTGTATTGATTTTCGAATTTTCGAATACGAGAATAAAATGTTGTTGGGCATATTAAAACTTTCATATCTTCTAATACAGTGGTTCTTAAACAGTGGGTCGTGACCCACCCATTGGTCGTTTAAAACTTTTGAGGAATCATAAAAACTATGAAAAACTGTAGAAAATGTTAAAGCTTTTCCCTTTTCCCAGAAAAATAAGTAAATTCACAACCTGAAGGGTAGCCAATAATTTCATATAATGAAAAATGGGTCGCAGGTACAAAAAGATTAAGAATCTCAGGCTAATATATGGAAGCACACTAAATGAAAACTATATACTTTATATGAAACGTGCAAAACATTTGCACGTTCAAGCGTTGTGTAATATTTGTATTCCACGACATACATTTGCGCGCTAAGCCGCGATCTTTCACATTTCTCGATCAAACACATTTGCAATTTTTTTCCAAACACACAAATTCCTCAAATCACATTCGCACTTCGAGCGCCACGCGAAACACATTACGGCGTCGAGTTGGACGCGGTGTATTTCCGTCTGCTGGGCGTATTTTATGTTTGATATCAAACAAAAATGAAAAACGCCATTATACGTTTTTATAGGGCATAAACTTACTTCCAGAGAATTATTAGCTCCATCAAATAATGTATAAAAGGGAACTTTCAGGCCGGCGGAAAAAACTTTCCACATTCGTTCGTCTTTCACACATATGTGAAGATGTGGAAAAGTATTTATGAATATTATAGGTCATAAAGTAGAAACAACGACGAACATTTGAGAGACCATCCGCGGCTTTGATGTTTTCAGTTTATATTCAGGCCGTTCGCAGCGCTGTGCGTGCGCTTTATAAGTTTCGTTTTATTGTCTCGGTTATGTATTTAGCCCAATAAAAAATAAAGTGTTGCCTCAATTTATGACCAAACTGCTTTTGAATACATTAATGTATATTGAAATTTATACATCTTTATCAAGAATTTTAATGATCCCATTGTATAGAGTGACCCATTTAGGGCGAAACTGTAATTTTGGTTGGTAATCTGCAGCAATTGGCAGCTTTGCGTGTCAAAATCTATGTAGCGGGGTTAGTGTGTATTATATAGGGTGAGTCGAGAGGAACGGACCTAAGATAATTCGAGTAAATAAGCTATTATTATGTTTATTATTATATTATTATTAATAGCCTTAAAATAGGCTATTATTACGTTATTATTTTTGCATCTGCAAAGTGCGCACAGATCGGCCCACAATGTAAACCACAATTTGCTGAATATCTTTGAAAAAAAATATTTGCAAAAACTGTCAAAAATTGCGGGTTATTGCGATAATTCCTATGGCCGAAAGGTTAAATATTTACATTTGTGCAACTTTATAAATTTAATCTAATTTTGTATGTGCAGGATATAGATTAGATGTAGAGATATAAGAAAAGTATAAAAAACTCAACAATTCAAATACATAATAACAATAATTGTTTATTGGTGTTTGCAACATAGAGTTTAACAAATCTGGTACGAAAGGTATACAAATAGAAGTAAGATCAACATAAAATGCTGATAAAACAATACAACGTGAGACAATAAATAATAACTGGATTTTTAGCCTTATAAAATATCGTCCAAACAAATATTGTCGAACTCGAAGTATTTAAAATATATGTCAAACGTAGAATGTTGATAATAAATTCGATAATAAAAGTTTTAGGCACAAATTTCAAATTTGAGAACAGTTTTCTAAAATACCAATCTAATCATTGAAATCAATTTCTCGTCCTTTGTTGCGTATTTGAATCCTTTATTTAGTTATTTCAATTCAGCAGGTGTAAAAATAATACTAGATTTGTTTATACAAATTTTCTGTTCAGGCCCATTATCTATAAAATTTCCATTATTTTTTAATATTATTTTATTGAATTTCTTCTCTAGTATATTATATTTAATAAATAACTTTCTTCGCGATAACATTATTATTTTTTTCTGAAAATATATCCCATTCTAATGGAGAGACTTCTTTTGATATTTTGAAATGTAAATTATAACATTTTAAGTGTGTAAAAATACTAGATTTGTTAATTAACATTTTTTGCTCAGGTTCATTATCTTTAAAATTGCCATTCTTTTTTAATATTATTTTACTAAATTTCTTCTCTAGTATATTATATTTATTAATAACTTTCTTCGCGATAACAGTATTATTTTTTTCTGAAAATATATCTCATTCTAATTGTATTACTTCTTTTGGATTTTTTAAATGTAAATTACAATATTTTAAGTATATAATAATACTAGATCTGTTAATTAAATTTATTTGTTCAGGTACATTATCTTTCAAGTTTCCATTAATTTTTAATATTATTTTATTGTATTTCTTCTCTAGTATATTATATTTATTAATAATTTTCTTCGCGATAGCATTATTATTTTGTTCTGCAAATATATCCCATTGTAATGCAGAGGCTTCTTTTGATATTTTTAAATGTAAATTATAACATTTTAAGTGAGAAATAATACTAGATTTTTTTATTAAAACTTTTTGTTCAAGTTCATTCTATATAAATTTTCCATTTTTTTAAATATTATTTTATTGAATTTCTTCTCTAGTATATTCTATTTATTAATAATTTTCTTCGCGATAGCATTATTATTTTTTTCTGAAAATATATCCCATTCTAATGTAGAGACTTCTTTTGATATTTTTAAATGTAAATTATAACATTTTAAGTTAAAGTCATCAAGTCTTCTATAATGTGTACCAATTTTAATTTGCATCACTTGTAAACGTAATTTGATATTTATTATTTTAAAATTCGAAAAAATCCAATTAAATTATATTCTAGAAAAGTAATTAAAACTTTGAAAGAATGTCCGAATTTAGTAGATAAAAAACCTAATTATAATTTACGAAACTCAAATTCACATATTTCAAAATTATTCTGTTTACCAAAAATTCCTAAATAAGGCAATAGTTTCAGGCCAATAGTTTCTAATATTAATTCTTCAACATGTTCAATTAATATCTTCTTTACAATTTTAGGTGGGTGGTATTATCTCTTAATTGTTTTCTTTAAAATCTTCATAGCTTCGCTTTTAAATTGATTTTATTCTTCAGGGACTAGTTTTCTCGAAGCATTTTCTAAATCATTCATACCTTCTTCTATTAGTAATTCCTCGTCCTCTATTACCTATTTTAATGCTTTATTTAGTAATTTTAATTCAGCAGGTGTGAAAATAATACTATATTTGTTTATTAAAACTGTTTGTTCAAGTTCATTATCTATAAAATTTCCATTATTTTTTAATATTATTTTATTCAATTTCTTCTCTAGTACATTATATTTATTAATAACTTTCTTCGCGACAACATTATTAGTTTTTTCTGAAAATATATCCCATTCTAATGGAGAGACTTCTTTTGATATTTTTAAATGAAAATTCTATCATTTTAAGTTGAAGTCGAGTCTTCTATAATGTGTACCAATTTCTGATTGTAAGCACTTGTAAACGTACTTTGGTTGCCTTCTGCAGAAATGCTACTACCTAGCATAAAAGAATACTTAGACGATGACTCTGATTTGTTCTGATCTGCTATTTATAATGACCTATGTATACTAATTCCTACTAGATTTAATTATAACGTGTACATCCATTGCATTTATGGCCTAGTACCAATAAAGATTATTATTATTATTATTATTGATAGTAATTGTTTTTATAATTGAAATCTTGAGAAAAATGAAAATTTTCTTGCAATTTTCCTTGATAAATTGGGAATGTAGTAACAGCTGTAGTTTTTCAAAATATTGAATTACTTAGATTATTCCATTTGTTCAAGAATTTTAATTACACTACATAAATTTGCAGTTTTCACTAAATTTTCACGAAATATCTATTATTAATTCCAGTGGTACCTACGATCAATTAATTAAGTTTCAAGCCTTTTCAACATATCTTCATAGATTTATTTTGAAAATTGAAATTATAGAATTAACTTTAAATTATAATTATTTATAATGATTTCAAACAGAATTTAACATTCCGGTATTTCGAATAAAACTTCTATAATTTAAATAACATTTTCATGGATTTGAGCTATATTTCAATTATTGTCAGGAAAAGTTCGTAAATTTGAATGGCATTACTAATTCATTTTCATTCCTATAATTTTGAATATAAGGATTTTTTTCAAATTGATTTTGGTTAAGGTTAAGAAAACCATTTAATAAAATTCAAGGAAATTCTCTACGAGTATACACTAAAGGATGTCCCAAAATGAATTTGGCAATTTATTATAAATTCTTAATTCTTAGATGAAGTCATCAAGTCTTGTATATGTGTACCAATTTCTAATTGTAACCACTTGTAAACGTAATTTGATTGATTATTAATTATTTTTATATTTGCAATCTTGAGAAAAATTGAAAATTTTCTTGCAATTTTCCTCGATTAATTGGTAATATAGCAACAGTTGTAGTTTTTTAAAATAATTAATTACTTAGATTAGTACATTTTTCCAAGAATTTTAATTACACTACATAAATTTGCACGAAATATTCACGAAATATCTATTATTAATTACAGTGGTACGTACGATCAATTAATAAAATATAAATGAAAGCTTTTTAACAAATGGTCATATATTAATTTTGAGAATTTAAATTAATTAATTAACTTTAAAGTATAATAATTTATAATGATTTTTAAGAGATTAGGCCAAATTTTAATTCAATATTCTGGCATTTCTAATAAATTTTCTATAATTTAAATCACATTTTCATAGATATGTGCTATATTTCAAATATTGTTAGGAAAAATATCGTAAAATTATAGCATTAGCAATTCATTTTCATTCCTATTATTTCGAACATAAGGAGTTTTTTTAAATTCCAATTACATTTTGGTTAAAACTAAAAAAAAACATTTAAAAATTTAATTTAATAATAAATATTATAATAATAATAATAAATTTAAGAAATTTGTTTGGAGTGGTGAATTAAATACACTGTATGTATACACTAAAGGGTGTCCCAAAATGAATTTGGGAATTAGTTATAAATGCTTATTTCTTAGAAACTCACCAATGTATAAACATCAGTACAATTATCTACATTGTACTGATGTTTATACATTGGTGAGTTTCTAAGAATGAAGCAGTTATAATAAATTGCCAAATTAATTTTCTTCGATTCAAAAATTAGTATGAACCATGTTTTTTCATGTCATATCTAATAATTGAAAATTATTCACAAACAACTGAAAAAAGTTCTAAATGGTCAAGAATTTTTTTTCAGTTGTTTGTGAATAATTTTCAATCTGTTCGAAGTTTCAAATGTATCGCAATGTACAGTTATGCTCACATAAATCTAGTACAAATATATTGACATTGCCATATAAAATTGCCATTGTGATCTAGTTTTTTGTACTAGATTTATGTGAGCATGATTATACCTACTGTGAATGATTGAACTAAACTACACCTAATTGCCTAAAGGCGCGTACTCACAAATCAAGTTTAAATGAATGATTGTTAGTTAATCAACAATATTTGTTTCAATAAAACTGATCAACTTTTAACTATATTTTCATTCAACTTTTCTTGATCAAATACAATAGAATCATTTGAAATTAGTTTATTTTCCCCAATTATTATTTTCACATGCTTCGAAAACCTGCCAACAAGTTTTTTTCCTCACTGATGCCGGGGGCACCGCATAACAGCCTCATTCAGTGGCGTTATTTCTGTTTTATTTGAATTTAGATTTATTCCTGGCGAGACTATCAATCTTGTGTTCCGCGAGACGGCGCTGCCTCCTCCATGTTTATAATTTTGACACTTTTTACGAGAGCGTGTTTGTATGATGGATGTAATCATTTAAGAATCACCATTTCGAGCAATGTATTTTCATCACTCCCTCACAGAAAAAGGCCCATAGAAATGTATTCGAGATTGTATGTTTGTTACGTATAAAGACGAGCGCGGATTTATCGCGCCGAGCATGCACTGGTTTTCATGTTTATTCGCGATGGGGGCTGTGGAGGTGTGGAAGTCTGTCGCTTGGATGCTATATAAATCAATCTCGATTTGTATCTTGTTATGCTGTAGGGTTTAATAAACATTTTACATTTGTCACATCCACGCAATCTCTTATATACATCAACGATTTTTTTATTTGCTTCAGGACGTGTTTTGCTGTAATTGAGGAAATATCCCAGCCAATGTTTCATACCAGCAAATATAATAGATCAGAAGGTATAAATAAATCATACGTTGGCCCCCAAAAAGTCGGCATCAACTTTAAACTGAAGTGTAAACGAAAATCTTTAAAGGCAAACTGACCTGTGCATTTTTTGGGATGGCCTTCGAACTACTCAGAAACGGCAAGCATGTCGAAAATTTTTTGAAATCTTAATTTACGTTTCTTTCGAAATTTAAATGGCTAGACCTTTCCTAAAAATTGCACGCAAAACATTGATATGGCATTGGTTAAAGCAATATCGCCGTTAAAACAGGTTGAAACTCCCTTCGCGTATTTTAATTTTGCGTTTCTATATTTCACTACCAAATTTTTTAAAAGTACTTAGTAATAAGTAGTAAATAATACAGCTTGAATCGAATAAAAAAGTTTTCCAATAAATGCCAACTGTCTTGTCTTTTTATGAAAATTGATTAAAATTATATTCATTCAAACATACTATGTATCCAATGTAATACCTTTCGCAGAAAACAATTAATTCATCCCATCGGTTTCGTGTATTTGATCTGCAAACGAGGTTCTATTTTCTGCTGAGATAAAGCATCTATTCAGCCCTCAAATTCTTCAGGAAGTAATGTCTGTTTGCGAACAATGCGGCGGAACGTATTGCACGCATATGTCACACAACATCGGCGGAATGGCTTACATAATATTGTTTCAATAAAGCACATTTATGGTGCTATAAAAACAATTCATGGCAATTTCGGCCATTCAGCCCGCGAACTTTACTAAATCGTAAAATTATATGCTGTGTCCCGCCAGAAAATGAACGCTCCATATATATAAACACGCCATAGTTATTTCCATTAATGTGCATACTCCATCGGTGTTTACGACAGGAACAGTAAAATATTTAAAGGTGTTTATTTCGAGATTAATTAATTTTGCAAATTAATTAACACATGTGTGTAACTATTACAGTAATAAAATGTATATGGCATATTTGCATACATACTTTTATTATAATTACGTGTGCTTATCTTCTATAATACTCAATGGTTAATTGTGTTGCCACTTCTGAATTGTTATAATTCATTGGTGTAATTTATAGCAATTGAGAAAAATTTTATAGTAATAATCCATTTATCCAATATCCAATAAATCAATAACCTTGTAATTGTATGAGGAAGTGGTTACTTCTTGGTGAAACATTTTGATTAGATTAATAAAGAAAACACTTGGTAAAGTTTCACAAGTTTTATAGAATTGCTCTACAATTGTTTCGGTACAGCTGCCGAATAAAACTTTATTTTATCTCTCTGGAGAATGGCAGCAGTGCCGAAACAATTGTAGAGCAATTCTTTAAAACTTGTGAAACTTTACCTAGTGTTTTCTTTATTAACCTTGTAATTACTTATTGGATTACTTAATTATAGACATTATAAAGAAAAGATTCATAAATCAAACAATTATGACGATATATATATAAGATTATTTGGAGTGGAAACACGGACAATGATAAAGGCATATGGGAGAACGAAAAAGCAACGAAAGAAGTGCCCACTGCCTTGTAGTATAGATATCAGCCAAAATTTGGTACCTAAGTGTTAAATTTCCGTAACAATGAAACTATGACATTGTTAAGGAAATTTAACAATTAGGTATTATGGATTTATACTATATTATGGATTTATTTAATATTGGATAAATGGATTATCACCATCAATTTTTTAATTATTTCGATCTAAGTTTTAAAGATTCCTGTCACACATTCAATTATTACTATTCGATAATGTTTGTTAAAGTTAACAAGAGTTCAGTCACACTTTTAATTAATCTAACAACTGTCTACATCAACTAACTCTCGACAACTATTGTTTCTATCAAAATTTCAAATTTAACACTTTTTTTTGTGAAAATTATTATTATTCTTAATTTTAATTATTATTATTCCATGAGTTTGTAAAAAATTCAAGGAATTTTAGCAAATTTCAGTTATTTCCATAAATTTATAAATAGAACTCTTAAAATAGCAAATATTTGTGTAAAAAATTCATTTGTACTGTCAAAGTGTTGATCATAAACTTTTCAGTTATTTTCAGAGCATTGTTCATGAAATTTTGATTATTTTGTCAAAATTTCCATTATTTCTAATGTCAATGCAAATAAATAATGGAAAGTTTTTGGATTTAATGGGTATTGAATACACTTTTTAATTATTCCGGCATAAATTTCAAAGATTACTGTAAAATATTTAATTGTTACTTGTTGTTACTTGTTGTTCAATAATGTTTGTCAAAATTAACAAGATTTCAGTCAAACTTTAAATAATTCTGACAACATTTCTATTATTGCAGTCAAAATTTGAAGTTAAACTGTCAAAGTATTTCTGCCAGAATTATTATTATTCTGCAAAATTTCCACGAGTTTGCAAATTTTTAAAAGATTTTTGCCAACCCTACAGTTATTTCCATAATTTTTTAATTAGTACTCTTAAAATTATAAAGATTAGTGTAAAAATTTCAAGTGGTACTGTCGAAGTGTTGCTCCCAAACTTTTGATTTTTCCGTCAAAATTTCCATTCTTTTTTATGTCAATGAATATAAGTAATTAGAAGGTTATGGATTTATTGGATATTGGATAAATGGATTATTACTATCAAGTTTTTAATTATTTCGGTTTAAATTTCTAAGATTACTGTCAAATACTCAATTGTTACTGTGCGACAAGTTTGTAATAATAATAATAATGTATTTGTATATCGACTCTCAGTGGATTATTACATTTATATACCTAATACAAAATATAAAATATAGGCATTTATATAAACTTAACTTAATTCAAAGTTAACAAGATTACAGTCAGACTTTAAATTATTCTGACAATTTTTGTATTACTTCTGTAAAAATTCAAAGATTAACTGTAAAAGTTTTAAGTAATTCTGCCAGAATTATTATTATTCCGACAAATTTTCACGAGTTTGCAAAAATTTTAAAGATCTTTGGCAACCTTATAGTTATTTCTATAAATTTTTAATTAGTACTCATAAAATTATAAAATTAGTGTAAAAATTTCAAGTGGTACTGTCAAAGTGTTGCTCCCAAACTTTTGATTATTCCGTCAAAATTTCCATGATTTTTAATGTCGATCCCAATTAGTAATTGAAAGGTTATGGATTTATTGGATATTGGATAAATGGACTATTACTATCAATTTTTCAATTATTCGGTCTAAATTTCAAAGATCACTGTAAAACATTCAATTGTTACTATTCGATGTTTGTCATAGTTTACAAGATTACAATCAGGTTTTAAATTATTCTGACAACTTTTCTATTATTCCTGTCAAAATTTAAAGATTAACTGTAAAATTTAAGTATTTCTGCCGGAATTGTTATTATTCTGCAAAATTTTCACGAGTTTACAAGAATTTCAAAGATAATTGGCAACCTTTCAGTTATTTCTATAAATTTTTAATTAGTACTCTTAAAATTGCATAGATGTGTGTAAAAATTTCAATTGGCACTGTCAAAGTATTGCTCCCAAACTTTTAATTATTCCGTCAAAATTTCCATTATTTTTAATGTCAATGTCAATAAATAATTACAAAGTTATAGATTTATTGGATATTGGATAAATGGATTATTACTATTAAATCTTTAATTATTTCGGTCTAAATTTTTAAGATTGCTGTCGAATACTCAATTGTTACTGTGCGACAAGTTTGTAATAATAATAATATTTTATTTGTATATCGACTCTCAGTGGATTATTACATTTATATAATACAAAATATAAAATATGGGCATTTATATAAACTTAAATCAATTCAAAGTTAACACGATTACAGTCAGACTTTAAATTATTCTGACAATTTTTCTATTACTTCTGTCAAAATTCAAAGATTAACTGTAAAATTTTTAAGTATTTCTGCCAGAATTATTATTATTCCGACAAATTTTCACGAGTTTGCAAAAATTTTAAAGATCTTTGGCAACCTTACTGTTATTTCTATAAATTTTTAATTAGTACTCTTAAAATTATAAAATTAGTGTAAAAATTTCAAGTGGTACTGTCAAAGTATTGCTCCCAAACTTTCGATTATTCCGTCAAAATTTCCATTATTTTTAATGTCGATCCCAATTAGTAATTGAAAGGTTATGGATTTATTGGATATTGGATAAATGGATTATAAGTATCAATTTTTCAATTATTTCGGTCTAAATTTCAAAGATTACTGTTAAACATTCAATTGTTACTATTCGATACTGTTTGTCAAAGTTAACAAGATTGCTAACAGACTTTAAATTATTCTGGCAACTTTTCTATTATTTCTGACATCATTTCAACATTAACTGACAATTTTTAAGTATTTTTGCAAGAATTATCATTATTCCCCCAAATTTTCACGAGTTTACAAAAATTTCTAATATTTTGGGCATACGTTTAGTTATTTCTATAAATTTTTAATTAGTACTCTTAAAATTGCATAGATTTGTGTACAAATTTCAATTTGTGCTGTCATGATATTGCTCACAAAATGTTGATTATTCTGTAAATATTTTAATTATTTCTAATGTCAATGTCAATAAGTAATTGGAAGTTTATGGATTTATTGGATATTGGATAAATGGATTATTACGATCAATTTTTTTAATTATTTCTGTCTAAATTACAAAGACTATTGTGAAATATTCAATTGTTACTCTTCGATAATGTTTGTCAAAGTAAACAAGATTACAGTCCGACTTGAAATTATTCTGATAACTTTTCTATTATTTCTGTCAAAATTTCAACTTTAACGTTCAAATTGTTTAGTACATCCGCCAGAATTAATATAATTCTACATAATTTTCACGAGTTTGCAAAAATTTCAAAGATATTTGACAACCTTTCAGTTATTTCTATAAAATTTTAATAAAGTACTTTTAAAATTACAAAGTTTTGTGTAAAATTGTCACTTTGTACTGTCAAGGTATTGCTCACAAAATGTTGATTATTCTGTAAAAACTTCCATTATTTATAATGTTAATGCAAATCAGTAATTGGAAGTTCATGGATTTATTGGATATTAGATAAATGGATTATTATTATCAATTTTTTAAATTAATTCTGTCTAAATTTCAAAGACTTCCATCAAATATTCAATTGTCGTAAATATTTGTCAAAGTTGACGAGATTACAGTATCACAGATATTCTGACAACTTTTCTATGATTTCTGTCAAAATTTCAAGGTTGACTGTCGAATTACTGTCAAGTGTTTGTATCAAAATTATTATTATTTTGCCAAATTTCCACGAGTTTGCAAAAATTTCAACGATTTTTGCAATAGTTCAGTTATTTCAATCAATTTTTAAATAGATACAGATAATGATTAGGTGTAAACATTTCAATGTGTCTTGTCAAAATATAGCTAATAAAATTTTGATGATTCTGACAAAATTTCCATTATGTTTAATGTCAATAAGAAATTGGAAGTTTATCCATTTATTGATATTGGATAGATGGATTATTACTATCATTTTTTTTTACTCTTAAAATTGCAAAGATAAGTAGTAGTAGTATTTATTGGTGTTAGGTAACATTAAATTTTTACACAAGTCAAATATATACATTTAAAGTTCCAGCAATTCTTAACATTAACACAAAAAATATTATAATCTGTCTTGGCAGATTCAGTTTGCAGTTGTGTATCACAGTTTATAAATTATCACAATTATAACAACCTTATTTATAATGTTTGTCAAAGTTAACAAGTTTACAGTCAGACTTTAAATTATTCTGAAAATGTTGCAACTTTCTTTATATGCATTTTGGAGGAAAAGGTTTGGAGGAAATAATGCTATTATCAATTTGAGATAATACAGGACTTTTTTTGCCTAACAACTTTTTCCCCTAAAATGCATACTTAAAAAGTTGTCCATTTGTTACCTATAATTCTGATCACGCTGTATATTTCATACATTTACAATAGATGCTGTTTATTGATGTCATAATTGGGGAGTATTGTGATTTTTTTGTGGAAAAACTTGATTTTCCACTATTCTTCTACTTCTATGGGTATTTTAGAAGACTGATTGTCATGTCTGCCTTACATAAATTCCTCCATCCTTTTATATCATTCTATATAATATTTATTTTTCCAGCTAGAACTCTGAAGAGTTTAGCGAAGAGCCTTCTTGCAAAGTCCTTCCATTACGAAGAGCATTCTTGAAAAGTCGAACCAGTTTCTCGTCAAAAGCAACCTTATAATCATATGAAAGAGATTTCAGGTTTTTGGAATACTTTCGTATACTTTTAACTAATTTGGTTGTAAAGAAGAAAGGAATGTTTGGGGCTTATAAAAGCCAGAACATTTTTATCATCTTCATCATCAAAATTTTGAATTCATTTGAATATGAAACTACAAAATACCTATTTGTAGTACTCTAGTAAGTTGTAGTTTATTGTTGACGCCAAAATGTCAAATGTTCGTAATGTCAAAAGAAATATAACTATTGGTAAATCTGAACTCCAAATGTTCATTCTTAAAATTTTGACTACATCTGAATCTGAAACTACAAAATACCTATTTGTAGTTCCATAGTAAGTTGTAGTTTGTTGTTGATACGAAAATGTCAAATGCTGGTAATGTCAAAAGAAATATAACTATTGGAAAATCTGAACTCAAAATGTTCATTGTTAAAATGTTGACTACATATGAATCTGAAACTACAAGATAACTACTTGTAGTACTGTAGTATTTTGTAGTTTGTAGTTTAGTGTTCTGTCAACCAAAACGTCAAAGGCTCGTAATGTTAAATGAAAAATAACTATTGGTAAATCTGAACTCAGAATGTTCATTGTTAAAATGTTGACTACATCTGAATCTGAAATTACAAGATACCTACTTGTAGTACTGTAGTACTGTAGTATTACAACATTTTTGAGAAATCAGCCATTTGAAATTTCAAAGTGGTAGCGGCTAGAGAGGGGGGTGGGGGGTGACAATTTAAATTTATTTGACATTGTTTTTAGACTTCCCCCTCCAAAAGTCAATCGACGTGTCTTTTTTAATTTTTATCAAGTTAGCTTGCATTCAAAAGTTATTGAGACTGGCTGGTTTTGAAATGTACACCTGGTATAATTGTAAATATATATATTAACTTTTTTTTAAATTGTGTATTAGATAAATAACGACATACAAAAAGGTGCTTTTTGTGCTGTATGAGAGTTGAAACGAAATGTTGTTAATCTCTATAATCCCTGGTAAAAATACTGTGGTGCGTCTTAAGCCAGGGCGAATGGGGGGCGGCTTTGAGCAGGGCCGCGGCGGATAAAATATTCAGTGAGTGGATTGTAGGTGTAAGAAGCCTGTTTAGTCAACACCTGTGGTCCATTTGTTGATTTATTAACGAGCCGTGGCGCCATTTCCTTGGTCTTGTTGACACGGAAAATGATGTACGATAGAAGTCTGCTAGGGGTTGTGAATCAACGCTCCTACTTACGGGACCAGCAACATGCTCGCAAAAACCGGGGGGGTTTGCGACATGAGTGCCGTGATTTATCGCGTCATTATTTACCAGGCCCAGGACTCCATTCCGAAGCGTTTCTTGTGTGATTTGTACAGTACAAGGGCGAGGAGGCATTATGCGGGATCGGCCGCATAATTATTGTAATAGGTGATAATATCGGGCGTCGCGGCGCCCCCATAAATTCCTCACGCTTCGGGGCGTCGCGGCGCCTCGAGGCGCGGGGGCCAGCGCAGCGAATAATTGCCATTCCGGCCGTATCATGGTAAGAAATATTTCAAGATTTGAAGAGTGGCTGGCGTATATTTTTTCCACCCTCCACCCCAGTCCCTGGAGTGTGCTAGTGTAGTAGCTATATAACTGGGCCGGTAGTGCGGCATTATTCAGTCCTGCAGGACCCCGCAGTGAATCACTCCTTGCGTTGTAATAGTTCTCCACATCCACGTATGATCTACTCCGGGGCATTTTTTGATATTATTTATACCCGTATTTGCATAAATATTCCAGAGAGCGTTTACAATAAACTCACTGCATAGCAAGTACTAAGCAACTACCTCTGGAAAAACGAAATTAAATGTCATGCAACATCAGTGATTACAGCTATCAGATTCAATCATGGAAAACTATCACATTATTCTTCTCAAACTTACATCCCATATGCTCAAAGAATTTTAGCGATTGCTTTTGTCAGTGTCTACAGCTCCACTTCATACAGCCAAGTGGACAGCACAGAACAGTCTAATAGTTCTATTTTTGGGTCCCTAGTTAGTTGTCAAGAAATATTGACATTTTAATTAATGGTCTTCTGCTCCTTACACTTCGGCAGTTAATTTCTTATACGGGATTGCATTAGTGATGTCATTAATGATTGTGCTGAAGTATTTATCGACTCTTTCATTTAATCAGCAATCTAGGCACAGTTGACTCAGTTCTTGGGCAATTTGTTCGAGTGTTATTGGTAGAATTACTTTTGAACTGAAATTTAACCTTCCATAACCAAAACGTTAATAGAACTCAGGAAGGTATTTCACCAAACAAACAAAGACTGCCAATAGGAAGGTAAATATCTTTTTATATTTTGAAAATATTTCCGGGCCTTTTTATCACATATGAGGCTTAACATTCGAATGCAAGATCATGAAATGACAGTAAAACACCAAATTCGCCTGAAATGTCACTCAAAAGCGTCGATATGTTGTTTTTTTTCTGTCTCGATTTCAAACATTTCAAAATTTTACCGAAAGGTAAGAAAATAAACATATTCAACTCTAAAACTGAAGCTAGGTATCAAAAATAATGCAAAACCAAACTTCAAGCATGCCGCACTCAGCCGTCCTGCATAAAACTCTTCAAATCTCGCATGATCCTTGGCACTCTTCTTCGCTTCCTGGTAATCGATTCCTCTCATTTCGATCGCTTTCTTCATGTTTTCATCCCATGTCTTTTTTGGTCTACCACTTCTCCTTTTGCCTTCGATCCGACTTTCCCAAATCCACAGAATTTGTGTTCTTGGTTCCATTCTATATAGGTGGGGCCCACCATAGCATTTTCCACTCTTCTACATACTTTTCTACTTCCTTGATTTATAATCCGTTTCGTATTACTTCACTCCTGATTCTAACTCTGATTGTTTTTTTTTCTTCTCCTGTGTAAGTTTCCTAAAGCCCCCAGCACTTTGGCCACTGTAGTCCTTTGTGCTTTCCCCTGTGGACTCAGCTTTCATCCATCTCTGAGTGTTACATTATAGACTATACCTTTTCAAGTTCAAATTCAGACCAATCAAGTTCAAATTGAGACCAATCAATTTCAAATTGAAGCCAATCAAGTTCAAATTGATACCAATCAATTTCAAATTGAGACCAATCAATTTCAAATTGAGACTAAACATAATCAAATTGAAACTAAACAATATCAAGTTGTCATAATATATTTTATTTGTTTACTCTCAACTTGATATTGTTTAGTGTCAACATGATTTTGTTTTGTATCAATTTGAAATTGATTGGTATCAATTTGAACTTGATTGGCCTCAATTTAAACTTGATTTGTCACAATTTGAACTTGAAAGGGTATAGTCTTAAGTATATCATCTCCACTGCTTGTATTTTGTCATTCTCTCTCTTCGACAGCACCCATAATTCGCATCCGTAAGTTTATATTGGTCTGTATATTGCTCTATATACTCTCATCTTAGTTTTTCTTGACAGCATCCGTAAGTTAATGTTGGTCTGTATATTGCCCTATATGTATACTCTCATCTTAGTTTTTCTTCATATTTCTCTCTTGTTATTTATGAACTTACTTGCGCAAAATAAGCTTTATTGATGTTTCTTATTCTCATATTTATGTCAACCTCGTGCCCTCCACCACTATCTAACATCACTTCCAGGTACTTATACTGATGCACTTGCCCAATTTACGTATGAATTAGTGTAATATTTATTTGTATATTCTTCATTGATATCACTAGCGCTTTTATTTTTTCCTTATTCATTTCCATTCCATTCTCATTATGCTCATTTTCACTTTTCGCCACCTTCCACATGCTTTCTATACTTCTACTTCTTTCCTTATTATCCCCTTCCTCTTCAAGAATTCTGGCCACCTCTTCTTCATATCTTAGTGATATCTTCATACTTTTTCGTGTCTCCTTTAGTTTCTGTCTTCTCTATGCCACATCATCCGCAAACGCGCATGCGTTCCCTACATGTGCATTTTAAATTTATATTCCCTACATGAAATGGTTTAGTCTTCAGCTCGATTTCTCTCTTAATATCATCTATAAAGCATATGAATAGTAACGGACTTAGGCTTCAGCCCTATCTTACACCTTGTTTCGTTTCAAATTCTCAGATATTTTAGGTTTTTACTAATTACTACATTTGTTGTTCTTTCGTATATGCATTTGCACATTTTAACTATTTTTTGCTCACATTCTTATTTCTTAGACTATCCTCTATTATTCTTGCTCTCGGTATTAGATCAAACGCCTTTTTCATGTCTATAAAGCCGACGTACACATCTTGCTCCACTGTTATTGCTCAATTTATTATAATTTTTAACGTGAATATGTGATCTTGAGTACTTCTCTTCTGCCTAAATCCCATCTGTGCTTCTAATAATTTTCCTTCAACTTGTTGTCCAATCTTCTTTTTTATTATCTTCTCCAGCACTTTCACCGTTGTTCCTATTAGTGATATTCTTCTGTAGTTTCTACACACGTTTTTATCTCCATTCTTATGGATTGGTAATATTAGGCTTGTGCTCCACTTTCCGGTATTTGCTCTTCGTTCCATATCTTGTCCAGCATTTTTGATGCTGTTCCTATTAGTGATATTCCTCTGTAGTTTCTACACACATTTGTATCTCCATTCTTATGAATTGGTAATATTAGGCTCGTTCTCCACATTCTCAGCTTCCGTTTGTTCTTCACACTCTTCAATGTTATTTTTACTTTGATTGGTTTCTTCACCTTATCATCGGGGGGGGGTCTTCGTAAGGGGGCGCGGCCTCGCGTTTAGGAACGCGGGGCGTTAATTGTCCCCGTGATTGGCCCGGAACATAACTAGCTCAGTTTTTCCGGAGAGCGCACGGTCTACTTATCTGCTAGCGGCTGGGATGATCTGCAGGAGGAGACGGCAAGTGTGTCTTCTTCGGGAACGGCACGTCGGCGTCGGCAACACTATGTAGCACTTTGGATTGCGAGGGGCGGGGGGGGGGGGGGGGGAATATAAAGTCGGGGTTGAAAACAAAAAAAACCAAAATGAATAAAAGAGAATGATAATGAAAAAATACAAGAGGAAATGAACGAGGTGAGGTTATGATAAGATGCGGAGCGGATCGCGTGTGTGTTGGTGTGTGGATGTGGAACTCCTGATGGTTGAGAATGGACTCTGTTTTGTGGATGAGACCCGACTTGTCCCGCGATCGGGAGTGGACTGCCTGTTTGGAGGGATGATTTCTCCCTCGCGCGCCTCTGGCTTTAAAGACGCGCATGCGTGTTTTGTGTGTAGTGTGCGTGTTGGTGTACGATGAAAGAGGGGGAGGCGGATTAATATTTTGGATGAGGACGCCTGTCAATAAGAATTAAACTTATTTTGGATAAATAAATGAATAGACGCGAGTTTAAATGAGATTCGGATGATGTTAATTAAGTAATGGTTAACTATGTGATAAAATGCGGCGAGTGAATGAAATGATGGGTCTTATGAAGTCACAGGCATGAAATACGGTTTTCCCTGATCGTGCTAAATTGGGGGTGCCATTGTCAGCGGTACTTCGCCGACAAAGCGCATTAGGGGGCCGGTTATTCCCAACGTAAAATTCGGGAATTCGTCCGGGATTATGACGAGTGCCGACGATGGGTTTTCCCTGAAATCGGCAGAAAAAAACAGTGAAAGGTAATTAGGGTAGGCCATGCCGGTGACAACCTGCCATGTTTAGCAGCTCATTGAAGTACTGCCTCCACCTCTCCATTGTCTGCAATGGTAATAATTTCTCTGTTATAATTCTTTTACGTCAATATTATGTGTTATTTTCATTCATCTACTACCCTTTGTATGTTTTCAAATAATGTGTCTTTTTCTACTTTCTTTGCGTCTTCGTTCGGTCCATATGCTGTTATCACTGTCCGTGTTTCATGCTCGACTAGTTTGATTTCTATGGTCGCTATTTTTTGGTTTATATGTTTTTCTCTATTACATCTTTTATCCTTTCCGGTGTTATTATGATTCCTATTCCTCCTTTTGCTTTTTGCTTTTTATCTACTGCTGTCCATATCAACCAGTATCCTCCATGTATATTTTCTATTATGTGTCATTTCTTTTTTGTTTCGGTAATTTCTAGTATTTCTATTTTATGTGTTCTCATCTCCTCCAGCAGTTCTGCTTCTTTTCTCATGTATCCTATAATGTTCCATGTCTCTATCGTTATTTTTTCTTTTATTTTTTCTGTTTTTTGTCTTTTTTCCCTGCCTCCTTTCTTAATATTTTTATTTTGTTATTGCTATTTTGTTCTGCTTTTCCATTTTTATATTTGATCAAATTTATATCTTTTGAATTTTCATGTTCTTAGAGACTACTTACTTTATGAATTGGTTTCTGATTGCCTTTGAAATCTTGTTTTTGCTCGATATTTTCTCCAAATTCCTCCTTTTGCTTTTTCTTTTTCATCTACTCCTCTCCATATCAACCAGTGTCCTCCAGTATCCATATTTTCTATTCCGTGTCCTTTCTTTTTTGTTTTGGTTATTTCTAGAATTTCTATTTTATGTGTTGTCATCTGCTCCACCAGTTCTGCTTCTGTTCTCATGTATCCTCTAATGTCCCATGTCTCTATTGATATTTTTTCATTCTTTTTTCTGTTTTTGTCTTTCTTCCCTTCCTCCTTTCTTTTTATTTTGTTATTGCTATTTTGTTCTGGTTTTCCATTTTTATATTTGATCAAATTTATGTCTCTTTCATTAACATGATCTCAGAGAGTACATACTTTATGAACTAGTTTCTGGTTGCCTTTGATGTTTTGTTCTTGATCGATATTTTCTCCACATTCTCCTTATTTTAAATGTTTCGCCGTTACATATTACTAAATGTTTTGCCTTTTTTCTCATTTTCCCTCCTTTTCTTCGTTGAATATGTCTTCATTTTTATATTTGATCAAATTTATGTCTTTTTCGTATGTATGTTCTCGAGGACTTCCTGGCTTTATAAAATAGTTTCTGGTTACCCTAAATGTCCTGACTTTTCTAGATTTTCTCTGCAAACTCTGCCCATTTTTCATTCTTTGCTGTTATTACTAAAATGATTAATTATTTTAATCTTTTGTAATGATATATTTTCTGACCTTTTATTAAGTAGTTTCCCAAGCTCTGTTTTTGAGTTTTGAATGTGTTTTGTCTCCTCTTTCCACCAGGCTGTTTATTTCTTGTGCTGTTTTCCCGCTTCCTCTTCAGGAAGGCATTACTATTGCATTTTTGCTGTGGAGTTGTGGGCTCCATATCTTAATCTTTTACGATTTTCATTTTCTTCAGCTATTTTTTTTTACTTCTTAGTGTGTGTGTATTTATGATTTTAAGTTCATTATTATTTTATTTTGCTTGGCCAATTCTTACTTGTTTATGTTTTATTGCTTTTCTGTTATTTCGCTCAAAATAATAATTTATTGGTTAAAAACATTTTGTATTCTGTATGTTTCGATTAAGTTGTTATTAAGAAAATGTGCAATTTTCTTTTTGCGTTTATGTCCATGGCCTGGTGTTAAGGTAATTGGCCGCGCGTTTAAGCAATGCGCAAAACATGAAAAAGAAGGAGGACGCCAGAATTAATGTCACATTACATTTGTACAGGCGACCAACATATGGGAACGTTTTAACGATGACGGCCGCAATAACACTAAGAGCCGCCCGAAAAATATAGGTTAATATATCGTTTAATCAGCAGGGCGGATGTGCCCGGTAATATACGGCGATAATTCTTCTAAATTACGCTACACGCGAAATTAGCAGTATGCGGGGTCCATTACGAGTGACAGATCAGCACAATAAAGTGCATAAGATCGAAATCCTTTTTGCGCGTGATTAAGTATAATCCATGCCAGGTTATCCGTTACCAGAACACTGACGCCGCTTATAAATGACCGGCCGAATTGGTACAGTGGCCTGGCCGGCCATTACTCTCCCAGGACGGATCCCTGGATCTTAAATTATTTAGCCAGGACGATTTTCATAATGTATGGGAAGGTATAGGCTCAAGAAAAATCATGTCATTCCGGAGGTGTTAACAAAAGTAGGCCACCAATTCATTATAATTACTAAACATCAATAGCTTCGTCATATAACCAACTGATTAAAAATCGTAAATGCAAAACAAAAATGTAGGCATGTAAAGATTATCACATGTACATATGATGTAAATTAATTGTAAATCTAATCAAAAACGTATTACTTTTATAAAATTATTTTAGGATATTTTTAGGACCACCCCGTTTAAAGGGGCGGGGGTAACTCTGAAATCTTGGGAACCCCCATTTTTATTGTAGATTCTGATTCTACGACAAAAACTATGAAGATTTTGATCAATTAGTACTACAAATTACTTGAAAGTAATATGTATTATTTATTTACTGCAGATTAGAAATGCATAGGAAATGCCATTTGTAACCTACTTGTGGCCATATTTAAATATCGGACAAATAACATATCCTAATTTTGGAAGATTGTCGATCATATATCAAATAAATATAAAGTCCAATACTATGTGGTGCCTGTTCAGCACTGACATTAAACCATTACAAATGATGTCCATAGCCAGAGGTGCAATAACACAAAGCATTTTTAATTAACAATTTCTTTTTTGATACGACGTGTATAGTCGTCGTTTTTTTTTTGTAGAAATGAAACCGTGCGAAGAATTTCGCCGCAATGTGCACCATGAGTGGTATTTGAAGCAGGACAATATAGGGCTTTGTTAGATGCAGGCGCATATCGCGTCAGGCGATTGCATCAGTGTCGGGGAAAAAGTAAGTAAGCAGCTTATCGAGGTTCAACCCGGAATGCCTGATAATATTAATCGCCGACCTGCAGATACGAGAAGACATTAATCATTTCCCCATTTATCGGCATGTATCCATGCGGCTGTGTGCGGGGAATCCCCCGGGGAAACAGAAGTGTTAATTGCGCCCCCCGAGAGCTTTATCTAGCGGCGTTCACCTTTTTAGAATCTAAGCTTCGCTACTTGTCTTAAGAGGGATCTGCAGGAAATTGGCTTCGGACAGAGAAATATAAGTTTGTTTAAGGCTGATAACGTTTCAGATTATACACGGGAATGCGAGGGAAGTTTTGCACGAAAGCGCGGAAAACTTTTATATGTGTAGCAAATATTCTGCATGAATCTCAATTCGCGTACAGATTATAGCAAAAAAGGGCTTAGATTTATAACGTGGGTTTTAAATTTTACCAAATAAATATAAACGCCTCCCCATAAACTTTGCAGCTAAAATAATGACAAACTCGCAAAAAAAGCCGCCCTTTGTCGTTGAAAAAAAAGTTTATTAAAGGCTTTAAGGGATTATTGATTAACTTATTTAGGGAGAGCGCCTTTGTCAAATCTTGCAAGTTTAATTACGTGCCGTGATTACGCCATTGTCGCACGTTATAAAAATAACCGCTGATTAATTGCAAGATAATCTGAGCCGTGTGGATGATGTGATAATACTATAACGGATTAAAATGTGGCGGCGGCGGGTTCATTTTGATGAATATGATTATGAATTAATTCGCCGGCTTCTAGAGATTCAAATTTGCCCTCGGTATGTGAGGTATTCATGTAAATATTAAAAGCGGCATTAAATCTAAATGCCGTGTAATTACGTTTGCGCTATCGCTCTGTCTATCACGCTGAAATATGAGCGGGAACACCCTCGCAGATAAATCCACTTGATTAATGAAGAGAATCAAATATTTGGTACTGTATATTTCATTTATTACTGCACTGTCTCCTCTAGTGTGGACCATCATTTATATCGCAGGTTTCCTGCCTTCCGAACAGATTGCCAGCCAATCGCCAATACACATCCATCCCAGCCATTATAATTACAGGACATTTGAAAATTCGACTTGTATTCAACATTCAGATCATTTACTGATATGTGTAAAAAAACTCGATGTTTATTAATGAGCAAATTGCTAGATAAATAGCCACTATACCATTTCAAGTTCAAATTAAGACCAATCATGTTAAAATTGAGACCAATCAATTCCAAATTGAGACCAATCAGTTTCAAATTGAGACCACTCAAGTTCAAATTGACTCCAATCAATTTCAAATTGAGACCAATCAGTTTCAAATTGAGACCAATCAGTTTCAAATTGAGACCAATCTAGTTCAAATTGAGACCAATCTAGTTCAAATTGAGACCAATCAATTTTAAATTGAGACTAAACAAAATCAAGTTGACACTAAACAATATCAAGTTGAGAGTTAGCAAATAAAATTTATTTTGACAACATAATTATTTTCTATGTGTCGTATTTAAAATGCCACGCTACATAAAAAAAATAAACAGTACATCTCAGGAAGCATCATGTGCTGATGTACAGATGTGCTTCTCATGTGCAGATCTGATATGCTGTTTATAATAATAATGGAGATTTCAAAACCCTTGCTAATACGATGGGCATAAACATGAATTCAGAAATAATCACTTACTTCGATTAAGTCCATATAGCCCCATGTTGAACCCGATTGATAATGCATGGCTAGTCATAAATCTGGTGTGAAAGCAGATTTGGCGGTACAAATGCCACAAAGTTCGAATGGAGAAGGCAGGAATAATATGACAGAAACAGAGTTTAGCCTTCAAAGGTTAGAAGACATAATTAATGAAAACGTAAGAAAAATTAATGTTGTCAAAATAATTGTGCGAGATTTGTGGCAGGTATCCAAAAATTTATTTCTGAGGGCTTAGACATGGAAGGCATGTACTTTTAGTTTAGTAGTTTATTCCTTATATTGTTTTAATCTTTTTTGTATAATTTTAATATTTAATTTACTAATGTAGTTTTCAAATATGTATAGATACTTTATATTATACCTTTTCAAGTTCAACTTGAGACCAATCAAGTTCAAATTGAGGCCAATCAATTAGATGAATGAATAAATTACATTATAATAATATTTCGTTAATATACATATTGGTAATATTTTTTAATTGAAATTGTTGATTGTAAACTTGATTTTTATTAATATCAATTTGAAATTGAAGATCTCATTTAGAAATTGTAAGATCTCAAATTGAATTTCTTTCAATTCAATGTGAATTTATTTGTTTTCAATTTGAAATTGATTGCTTCCAATTTGGAATTGATTGGTCTCAATTTGAATTTGTTACTTCCCAAAATGAAATTGTTTGGTCTCATTTTGAACTTGAAAAGGTATAGTTGAATGCACATACATATGTATCTTACAATCCTTTTATCTACGATCTCAATGATTTCTTTATATAACCATTCGATTTAATTTTTTTAAATGTGCGACATGAAGCAGTCACTTTTTGGGATTGTGTGACATTTAATTTTTTAATAATTAATCAATTTGAAACACCAATACTTTATCTCAGTGGTATGAAATTTATTACCTACTACCTTTCTTATTTCTTGTTTTTTTGCATTAGCAATTTTATATTATTTGGTATTGTGGTTCAGTTTCGTTTAGCAAAACTACGAACCATTGCAACAATGCAGAGATTGTGCGATATTCCATTTTTCAGTAATGAATCATTTCGAAACGGCTTATGGCGTTTAATAGAAGTTTAACAGTCGTTAATAGTAGTTTAATAGAAGATCAGATAATACGGTCAGACTGTTTATACTATTGACTATGCCAGATAACGAGTCACTTTTCACATGAAACCCAAGCCCGTCCTTTGACTTGTCTATTGATTTGATTTTTTGATTAATACTATCAACAGAAATGCAAATGCATCTTTTGGAATTAGAATATCCTACTTTATTGATGTACGACAGAAAGCTTAGATAATTTCTAAGGGATTAAAGGAATACATTTATGGTTATAGCTTTTTGGCTCAAAACAGCTCCCCGCGGGTTTGGGATTCATTCTCATTCGTCCTTTTCCACCAGTGGAGGGAATTTCGGTTTTATATGAAAAGTGACATCTCATCTGGCATCGACTATATTAAAATGATGAAACGGAAACTCTTACAGTGTGAGTTGTCGACTTTTCAATACTTATTTTACAGAGTAAAGTAAATAACAAATTTCAAATATTTTCAGAGAATGACACTGACACCGACATTGACACTGACATTTTAGAAATAATTCAAATTTAGCGATAAAACTAATTTTAGACTTACTATACTTTCAAAGGATCTCTTACACTAAGAGCTAATTAGGTGTCTTACTGTGACTTAAGTTACTCTTTCCAATACTTATCGATAATTCGAAAATATCTATGTATGTACTTATAGCGCTACTCATTATATTCCAGATTATTCTTATTATAATTACGTCATGGCGTTAAAAGTTTTTCAAAATCTATCCCAGCAATCATGGGTTTTTGGAAATATTCCCATTTAATTTTGGTAACTTAGGGAACAGACATTGACACTGATATTTTAGAAATAAGTCAAATTTAGCGATAAAAGTATTTTTTGACTTACTATACTTTCAAAGGATCTCTCACACTAAGGGCCAGTTTTACAATCATGGAACATCCTTGTTCCTGATTCAATTACCTAGGATACAATTGTTGAAACAATTGTATCCTAGGTAATTGTACCAGGAACAAGGATGTTCCACGATTGTAAAACTGGGCCTAAGAGCTACATAGGTGTCTTACTGTGACTTAAGTTACTCTTTCCAATACTTATCGATAATTCGAAAATATCGAAGTATGTACTTATAGCGCTACTAATTATATTCCAGATTATTCTTATTATAATTACGTCATGGCAGGTGTTAAAAGTTTTTCAAAATGTATCCCAGCAATTATGGGTTTTTAGAAATACTCCCGTATAATTTTGGTAACTTAGGAAATTCTTAAGTCTTCTATCTTAATGTCAAAAGTTTATGTTGTTTTCAAATATGTACAGAAACTTTATACCAGAACTGCATAAGTGGCAATTAAACTAAATCCATTATAAATATGAATTGGCAAAGTGCCATTGGATTGGCATTGTTGATAAAGTTAATAGAAATGCCAATGGGTATTTTACCTATTTAATTTTGGCGGCAATATTAAAATGATTATTTCAAATTTTGATGACGAATTGTCCAATTTTGAATGAATTTAAAACGTTTTTGTTTCTTTCTCATTTTCACAATTTATTAACTAAAAATTGCAAAGGTACCTACTTCTTGTTAACAAGAAACAAACTCAAATTATTAAAAACTAATAGATCTCATAACCTCAAAACACACGTTGACATCAATGACATATTTGTAACTAGTTTTTTACAAGTACACTGTCAAAATTATTATACAATTTGACATTGTGGCCCACCTTGAATATGACATTTCATATCTATAATGGATGATCTGGCCAAGACTTTGGCAAGGTTTTGGGGGCGTATATACTAGCATATCTCAGGGTATAAGCATCTCACAACATTGCGGTTAACATTTTCGGATTCAGGATTCACTGCTCTATCGAGCTGTTTACTCATTATGTACTTGGAAATACATTTAATGAAAACAAAAAAAATATTTTATTTCAACAAATCCCTACATCAGTTTTCTGGTTATTTCATAATTTTTACCATATCAGATGGCGCTGCCAAACCAAAATGTCACAATGTGCAAAATGTCAAAATATACTGAAGTTAGATAAATTTCACTTAAAATGTACTAAACTGCCATAGATTCACTAAATTTAGTACAATTGTAATAAAACAGTAGCACTTGTTATTAATACTATAAATGGTAGAAAAATAAAACGAAACAGTTACAACGTACAACAGGTGATAAAAGTTTTTCAAAATCTACGTTTTAAAGATTGATTTTACTTTTCACCCTTTCTACGACCATTGGCCTTATCATGATCAATTTCTAACAACTGGTCGTAGAAAAAGCATAGTTTGGGCCATTATAGATATAATCGCTATTAGCTATTATTGATTAGTCGGAGCCTTAACTCCCAATACTACTGAATTTTATTAGTTTATTAGTCTAGCACAGTTTATAAGGAAAATTTAAGAAAATTATCATTTCAAAATTATTATTATAGAAAATTGAAAATTTGATACGACCATTAATGTAATGAAAACTTTTCTTGTTAATTCCCTAAATAATTGCTAAAAATTAATCACTTGAGAATAAATATATTTTTTTTTAATAAATAGGTACATAGTTTGATCTAGCGGCAATATTTTACTTTTTTAATTTCAATTTTAAAAGTTTTACAAGTAGTAGTTACAATCTTTATTTGCTATCGACCAGAGGTCTTTCTGCTTTTACACTGTTGGTTTAATTTTATATGTAGTTTGATGTATCAAATATGAAAATGAACAATTAAATCAAATTAAAAATATTAAATTCAAAGAGATTAAAACGTTTTACAATTATGTAAATTAATACAGTGCGCTCAATTAATTATTCTTTAATTATTATTAAAGGAAATAGAAAATTTCATATGAAAATAAATTTAATAAAAATGTGGTGTTAATGACCCAATTATTTGTCAAAAATTAAATACTTTTTGAGGATAAAATATATTTTTGTTAACAAATGCATAGTTTGATCATGCGATAATATTTTAGTCAATGAACTTTTATTTGAATGGTGGTGGCGCCTACGTCGTGATACATTTTGTTATTTATAAATAAAACGAATTACTTTGTTAGTATCACATAAAATTATTTATTGATTTGTGACTAGTTTCGACCAGTTAAGTAATCATTATCAAACAGAGTATCTTAAACTAGAGCAGTCTTACTTATTTCTTATACATTTATATTATTTATATACATAAATAATAATAATAAATAATATACAGACATATAGAGTCTTATTTATATACACTAGTCATAAATGAATAAATAATTTTATGTGATACTAACAAAGTAATGTGTTTTATTGCTGTCCACTGGCCCAGTGGTCATTTTATTACTGTCTTTTACTTTTATTATAGTTTTATTATTGTGATTATTGTATTTATATTGTATGTTGTTGTTATATCTTAATATTTAACACTTTATATTTTATATGTGTAAAATTGACGCTCATATCCACCTACAATGTGGCCTACATGAAATAAAGTATCTATCTATCTATATATCTATTTATAATGAACTTTTGATAAATTTTCAACTGTTTAACCAAAATTTTAGAATTCTCCTTTAATACAGAGCGCTCAAGAAAGTGTTGTCAACTTTTTCAACTGGATCCAACGACATATTGACAAATAATGACATTTGAAATAAAAATGCATTATTTGCTTGTTTCCTAGGAAACATTTCAGGAACGTTGACAAACATATTCGAATTGAATTTTGATCAGTGTCATCTACATATTAGTATCCAGCGTTAAAGTTTGACATAAGATTTGTCACCCGATTTTATGATTTTAAGATAATTAAATGAACAATTCTCAATATACCACAGTACAAAAATAATAAGTGTGGTTTTGAATAACTATAAAGTTTTTATGTTTAACGACTAATCGTGCTAAATTGTTTTTAGTTACTATTTTGGTACCTATTCTGGGTTAAAATTAAGTAATAATTGTTGTCTTCGTCGTCATTAAATAAACAGAAAAAATCTCATATCACAGTAAAAAAATAGTAAGTGTTGTTCTAAATAACTATAATATTTCAATGTTTAACAACTATTCTTGCAACATTTTTTTTTTGCTATTTCGGAGCATGTTCTGGATTAAAATTATGTAATAATTTTTGTCTTCGTCGCCATTAAATAAACAGAACAATGCTCTTATCATAATAAACTAATAATTAGTGTTGTTCTAAATAGCTATAAGTTTAACAACTATTCTAGGTAAATTATTGTTGATTAGAAATATTTTTATTTTATTTTATTATTTATTTATTTTATTTTACCTGGTTAGTTTCGGTTTCTAACAAATCATCATCAGAGGCATGATATAAGTATTTTACTATGTATGTATCTTGATCTTATTGTTACCATAAATATTTGTAATCAGTTTGAATTTTTAATTTGAAAAATAATTCACAAATATTTATGATAAAAATAAGATCAAGATATAAAAATAATCTTTATTTCGCCTCATATGTAAAGACAGATAGATACAAATATCAGATAGATAGATCAAGATATATACATATTAAAATACATATATCATGCCTCTGATGGTTTGTTAGAAACCGAAACTAGTCAGGCAAAATAATACAAATAAATAATAAATTAAATAAAAATAATTCTGCCAGTAAGTATCCAATAATATCACCTTAAATAAGTAACTGGTAACTTATGGATGAAACCTTGATCTTAATTGTAGAGCTATTTAAAAAAAAAAAATGTGAAACTTGTACAAAGTGTTTTTTGTAATCTCCTTAATATTATAAGTAGTAACATTGTACGTGAGTATTTGATGTAATTAATGCATGTAATTAATAGAAATAAATTTTATTAATAATTAACAACAATCGATTCAACTAGTAAGAGATAAATCTAATATTACAACATTAATATCTAATAACCGTCAGCGTGGCAATACAACAATAACGCAGTGAATTTCTTGTCTCATTCATCACAGATAGGATTGATATTATTTATCAATATTATATTGTGTATGGGAAAATGTATTCATCACGTTACAGCCGTTTAATCACAGACAATGGCCCCCAGACTTAATCAATCACAATAGCGTTCAAGTTATTAACACATAGAAGTAATTGAACTAAACATAGATTACATTTAGACAAAACACTAAACTTCCATATAATCAGCCCGGCTCGCTTGGTTGATCTGCCCAGTTCGGTTCGTTCCAAAGCCCTTTGAGATTATTCAAGACAGCGTCGTGAGGCATTAGGCGTGATTTATGCTCCTTAAATCATAATCCACGATATTCGGTTAACTAGAAGGACGGTATTACATTAAAACGCAACTACAATAGTATAATTACTAAATTATCTTTAGAGGAATGGGTTTGCTTGTACTCCAGAATAACCATCTTTAACTCAAACAAAAAAAAACACATGTCATGCTCACATAAATCTAGTACAAGAAATTAGGTTACAATAGCAATTGTATGTAGCAATGTCAAATTGTTTGTACTAGATTTATGTGAACATGACTGTACATACGAGGGCTGTTTGACGGAAGAGTGACTTTTTAATGAAAACGTTATTTTTCTGTTTAAAAAATATTTTATTTTTCAACATAACACCCTTTTAACTGTACACACTTAGCCCAGCGAGTTTACAGTTTTTTTAAACCTTCCAAAAAGTAATCTTTGGGAAAGTCTTCAAAATATGCATTTGACTCGGTTATCACCTCTTCAGTTGCCTAAAATCTTTTTCCACCCAGCCATTTTTTAAAATTTGGGAATAAGAAGAAATCACTGGGAGCCAGATCTGGCAAATATGGCGGATAAAGCAGTAATTCGTAATGCAATTCAGCCAATTTAGTTGTAGCAATTGCAGACGAATGTGAGGGCGCATTATCGTGATGTAACAACACTTTTTTCTTCATCAAATGCGGTCGTTGTTTTTCAAGTTCGGCATCAAAACGTGTCTGCATAATCAGCATAATACTGGCCAGTTATCGTTTTTCCTTTTTGTAAACAATTAATAAAGATTGCCCCTTTAGAATCCCAAAAAAACTGTGGCCATGACCTTATTGGCCGAAAAAAATGTTTTTGCCTTTTTGGGAGCATGTTCGCATGGAGAAATCCATTATTTAGACCAGTGGTTCTCAACCGCCGTTCCGCGGAACACTGGTGTTCCGCGAAGCTGTCCCAGGTGTTCCGCGAAAATTTTGAATATAATATAATAAGAAACAGTAAATTTTTTTATTACTATAAAATAAATACTACATAGTTTTGTTAATTATTTGAAATTTAGCAAAAATATTCAATATTATTCTAAATTTTCGCGGAACAGTCAATAATATTAACAGTGTAAGTATCGAACGACGCAGTTACGTCGTTTGGAGTTACTCCGGGGAATACCACTAAATTTCTAGTGTACTCGATAACGCAGGGCGCGCTACGTAGTGTTGATTTCGTGCTGTTTCTCTTTCTTCGTACGTAAATAACAAAAGCGCAATTTCGATCTGCGGTTCAGCCATAATTTTATATAAATATCTAGTTTTCGTGAGTGTGTTTTTTATTGTATATATATATTTTATATTGTTGGAAATTGGTAAGATGAAATGCAAGTTGTGTAGTTTTAACAGTATTCTTATCTTTTTTAGTTGCTTATTTTAGCAGTTAATCAAGACTTTTAAATCTGAAATATGGACAAATTTTTGAAAAGAAAGACTGAAAGTGAAGTTAATGTTGGGGCGAGTACAAGCAGGTCTTCTTCAATTGAAGGAGATATGCAAGGCAACAAAAATGCCGAAAATAAACGTAAAAAGATATCCGAATCAGTTCGGCATTATTCGGAAGAATATCTGAAGTTTGGTTTTACATGGAGCGGTAGTCAAGATGTTCCTATTCCGAGATGTATTGTATGTGGTGAAAAATTGGCTAACAGTGCAATGGTCCCAGCTAAGTTACAGCGACACCTTTCAACAAAACATTCTTGTCTAACTTCGAAAGGTAAAGATTATTTCGAAAGATTGCTGAAAAATCAAGAAGTGCAAGCAACATGCTTTCGAAAGAGCGTTACAATTTCGGATAAAGCGCAAATCGCTTCTTATAAAGTGGCAGAACTAATTGCATTGAAGCAAAAGCCACATGATATCGCAGAATCGCTAATTTTGCCCGCATGTTTAGAAATTGTTAAGATTATGTTTGGCAATGAAGCGCAGCGAGACGTCCTAAAAATTCCCGTTTCGGACGATACGATAAAAGGAAGAATTATAGATATGTCAGGTTTTATAGAGAACGCAGTGACGGCGAAATTAAGTACAACAAATTTTGCGCTGCAAATTGACGAATCCACTGACATAAGTGGCAAAGCCCAATTAATCGGATTTATTCGCTTTGTTGACGACACTGAAATAATAAAACAGTTTTTATTCTGCAAGGAACTTATTGGTCACGCAACTGGAGAAGACATATTTAATTCAGTATCATCTTATTTGGAAGAATGGAAATTATCCTGGGAAAATAGCGCAGGAATCTGTACTGATGGAGCTCCAGCCATGCGTGGCAGTATTAAGGGATTTTGTAGTCGAGTTAAAGCAATAAATTCAAATATAGTCTCCACTCACTGCTTTCTGCACAGGGAATCTTTGATTTCGAAGAGTCTACCAGCAAACTTAAAGTCTGTTTTGGAACAAGTCGTACATATGGTGAATTATATTAAATCGAGACCATTAAAAACCCGTATGTTCAAACAACTTTGTAACACCATGGAATCCAAATATGAATGTTTGCTTTTGCACTCTGAAGTGAGGTGGTTCTCAAGAGGAAAAGTGCTAACCCGAGTTCATGAGTTGAAACAGGAATTGCTAGTTTTTTTTAGACAAGAGGGTAATGATGTATACGTAAAATATTTGGAAAATGATGCATGGTGTACTAAGCTAGCATATTTAGCCGATATATTCAGCTACTTAAATTCAGTCAATACATCTCTTCAAGGAAAAAATGAAAATATTCTGACATCCACAGACAAATTGCTAGCTTTCCAGAAAAAGCTTTTGCTTTGGAAAAATCGTATTGCTCAAAATCGCAAATTTGATATGTTTCCGTTATTAGCAACGGAAAATATTGTTAACATTAACGAAATGATTTCAAATGTGGCAGAGCATTTGTCAATATTGCAAGACAAAATAACTCATTACTTTCCATCTCTTAATATTGAAGACTTTGATTGGGCGCGAAATCCATTTGGTGAATTTGATATAATGAACCAAGATTTTTCTATTCAGGAAGCAGATGAGTTTATTAATATATCAACGGATCGAACGTTACAACTAAAATTCAAAGAAGAAGGAGTGGAAAGGTTTTGGATTTCCATCGAGAATGAACATCCATTTATTGCAAAACGAGCGTTGAATATCTTGTTGCTCTTTTCGACGTCCTATCTGTGCGAACTTGGATTTTCAACTCTAACAAATATTAAAAGCAAAAAAAGAGAAAGACTTACCAATTTAGAAGAAGAAATGAGAGTAGCGCTCTCTTACATAAGACCCAACCTTGAGGAAATTTGTAAAGGTCGTCAAGCGCAAATTTCTCATTAAAATAAGTTACCATGTAATATATATTCTTATTTCAATTAAATATTAATCTTCCAATTATTTTGTGTGATTTACATTAGATTTACAAATTTTATGATAATGGTGTTCCGCCAAAATCGAGACCACTTAAAAGTGTTCCGTGATCCCAAAAAGGTTGAGAGCCACTGATTTAGACTGTATGCATGTTTCTGGAGTATAATGGTGTATCCAAGTTTCATCTACTGTGACATATCGACGAAAAAAATCCTTTGAATTACGTTGAAGACGGCCAAACATTCTTCTGAATTCTTAATGCGAGCGCGCATTTGTTCACCATTAAGAAAACGCGGCAACCATTTCGCGGAATGCTTTTTCTTATTGAAATGTTCATGCAAAATATTGTATACCCGTTTGGTTGAGATGTTTACTTCAATAGATATCTCACGAACTTTTATTCGACGATTGTCAATTACAAGGCCATAGAGTTTATTAACCATTTCTGGAGTAGTTACAGTAAATGATTGTTTTGGACGATCTGCATCAACCGTGCTCATATGGCCACTTTTAAAAGCAGAAACCACTTACAAATCATTCCATGGGACGGAGCAGATTCTGTATAATATTTACGTAACTTTTCCTCGGTTTCTTTAATTGTTTTTTCACGTACAAAATAATGTTTAATCAACACTCGAAATTATTTTTTCTCCATATTTACACAACAACGAAAACAGTTTTCTTCAAATAAGTATAAAACATAATCTATCTGTCAGATTGGTGCCAAATTTTGACAGTAGACCTCCGAAAGGCCTTAGGAGCTAGCAACATAATCATTATAGCGAAAGTGTTACCAACCTTTGAAAAGTCACTCTTCCGTCAAACAGCCCGCGTACATATTTGTAGTAATTTAGCTCGATAATTCATGGCTTCATTTTTTGGTAAATAATGCAGTTAATTAAGTCAAGTGAAAAAACGTATTTTTGTAATCATCAGACGGAATTGGTCGATTGTTAGATTTAACCTATAAGTCACGAACTCTGCGTAAGCTAACGACACTGTAAAATGTTTTTATCATGAATACCCTATCTTCATTAGAATAACTCAGATTATTGTTCATAGTAATTGATATCTGACTAGCAAAATTATTTTCATTACAACATGACATTTGTCAAACTTATGGCAGGGGATTATATGGTACATGGTTCAACTTATTTTTATTATTTCTGAGGTATTCTGGTACAAACGTAAATTAAATGGATTATGCATGTACAGTGTTTAATACTCTAAGGCGCGTATCTATAGTCCGTACTTGAGCATGAGTACGACTCAAGTCGTATATTTAGTTGCGTTCGTGTATTAACGTGTATAGGAAATACGCAACCAAATATACAACTTGAGTCGAACTTATGCTCAAGTATAGACTATAGATACGGGCCTTAAAAATATTCCTTCGCGATTTTTGTCGAAAATTAATAGGGGAGCTAATAATTAGATATATTTAATTTTACATGTTAAATTCCTATGTTCACCCCTTATCCGAATGTCTGGTATACTACAATCGTTGTGTAATTAGTACCGAAGAATTGCATTTGTACGACAACGTATTGCCATTTAATCTTTCTCATCTATCGATGCACCAACATAGGGGAAGCGAAAGAAATCCATCTTCACGTTTTGTTAGTGTTTTGTCATCGTAATAGGCGGGGACGTCAAGGGACGCATTCCTCTTACCCCCGTGTATGCTCGAGAGGTTCTTTGACGGTGGGCTCCCATGTATCCCGTCTGGATATTCCATTCCGCTAATCTGCCAGTTCCTGTTTCCTATTACTTGTCTCCTCCCGGCCTGCACCCTCCTATATTACACTTGTTTTATTGCTATTTATCGTGATGTTTTCGGCGCCCCGGGGGTGAAACTCGATAGCTCTAGTTTATTTTTGCCCCATCCGAGTGATGCGCGGAACATAAATCAAATGCAGCGGTGAAGGTTTACAGATAGCTCGCACATTTTTATTGGTGGTGCGCATCAAACTTTTAAAATAATGGCAGTTTCAATCATGCAGGGGATAAAATATATTCGCGAATTTATACGTTCCATGAATTTATGATAAAATTCTTATCGTTCTTTTGTTTTCACACATCTGATAACAAAAAAACAACGCACACAAACCGGCAGTAAAATAAAAACGACCAGATGCAAACCAAAACTATTGGTAAAACTTATTCAGTGTTGTTCAAATGTGCATGCATATTTTTACACAATTTCGCATAATACAAAGCTAACAATGTAAGCACACACACACATATGCACACAATATAATTAAAAAAATGGATTTTTGCAAATCATTTCGAAAATAAAGATATTTGTAGATCAACTCTATCAACAGGCAAGCCAAGCAAAGGAAAAAACGAAAGCACTCTTCTCATCATCTCTTCTCATCTCATCTTCTCTTCTCAAAATCCTCAGAAACACTAAGAATGAGTACCACCCAGGGCTGGAATTATGTAAAGATAAAGAAGGGAAATGTATTTACGGAGAAGTCTGACATCCTGAAAAGATGGAAAGAGTATTTCTCTGACTTACTAACACGTAACCCACAACCAGATAGAACCCCATACCCGTTCTTTCTGACAGCTCAACCCCCAAATAACAGAGCCAACAAGACAGGAGATCAGAGAAAGCATAGACACCATGAGCAACAATAAGGCATCGCGGGGAGACAACATACCGGTGGAACTGATAAAACATGGCGGCAAAAAGACACTGGAACAAATGTATCTTCTCATCACAGAAATATGAAATATTGTTGTACTTTTTCGATTTTTTTTCCTTGCATTTTTTTTTTCGTGTTCCGTTTTATCTTTGGCAATTGTCATGGCTTTTGTCTTTTCGTAGTTTATTATCATATTTACTTTCTTAATCTTTTTCTCAATTATTTAAATGTTCCATTAGTTCTTAGCAGTTCTTCCTCTATTTCTGCAATGATTGCCATGTATTTTTTTCCTTGCATTTTTTTTTCGTGTTTCTATTTCTCTTTGGCAATTATCATGATTTTTGTCTTTTCATAGTTTATTGTCATATTTACTTTCTTAATCTCTTTCTCAATTATTTCAATGTTATATTGCAGTTCTTCCTCTGTTTCTGCAATGATTGCCATGTCATCCGCGAATAGTAGTTGTGCTATTTTTGTTATCTCCATTTTCCAGTATCCTATTTTTAGCATTTTCATTATTTGCTTTGCTTCCTTCATTGCCTTATCCAATAAATTGTGAAAAGCAAAGCGTTTAGCACGCATCCATGTTTTACTCCTCACTTCGTTTCGATGTTTTTTTTATTCCTCATTGTTTGTTCTCACAATATTTCTATTTTCTTTGTACATGTATTTTATTACATTTATTATTTCCTCTTCTATTCCTCTTCCTACTAGTTCCATCCATATGTACTCTCTCCTTATTCTGTCGAATGCCTTATTCGAGATCTACAAAGCATATGTGCATTTCTCTCTTTTTCTTAATTAGTTTCTCGCTTAGCTGTCTGAGAAAGAAGATTTTATTTTGCGTACTTCTTCCTCTTCTGAATCCACACTGACTGCCTTCTATTGTTGGAACACTAACTAGGAACTAGTTAGTCTCGCATCCTTTTTTCTAATACTATGGTCATTATTTTACTTAGTATACTTATTAGTGTGATTCCTCTGTAATTTTTGCATATTCATTTATCCCCTGTTTTATGTATTTGTAGAATTATTGCTTTATTCCATTCTCTTGGTGTTTCCCCGCTGCTTATTATGTCATTTATTAGTTTCGTTAATTGTGTTATTCCCTCATCTCCCATGTGCTTCATCATTTCCGCGGTTATATCGTGTGTTCCTTGTACTTTCTCGTTTTTAAGTTTTTTTATTGCTTCTTGTACTTCTTCCTTTTTCAATTTGTTTAATTTTTCTCTCTTGCCTTTCTTGCAACTTTTCCCCCCATTCATGTATTACGTAATCTTCTTCATCCTGTTCACTTAATTCTTTGACATATTGTCTCCATTTTTCCATTATCTTGTCTTCATTCGTGATAATTGTTGCATTTTTATCTTTTATGTTCATCATGTTGTGTTCTTTTTTTTGTTTTAGTTGCTTTAGTGTTTCGTAGAATAGTTTTTGGTTCTGCTCAAAATTGTCATTCATTCGTTCACCAAATTTCGGTCATGACTTTTGTTTTGCTGCTTTTATTAATGAATTCGTTTTGTTATTATTTTCTTTATATTTTTCATAATCTTCCATTTTTTTTGTTTGTAGGTGTCTTTTCCATTTCTCTTCTTTATCTTTTATCTCCATTTTGACTTCCTCTGTCTACAAGTTTGTCTTTTTAATTTCCCTGTTTAAAATTTTTGATGTAGCCTTTGCCGCTCCTAGTATATTTCTTTTGAATGTTTCCCATTGTCCTTCTATGTTTAGCTTCATTTCGCTTTCTCTGAATTTATTTTGTAGTATCTCTTTATATTTCTCTTGTGTTTGTGTTTCTCTTAATCTGTAAGCTTCTATCTTTTCTATAACTTTTATCCTCCTCTTGCCTATGTTTGGTATTTTCTTCCAACTCATGTCCATTTTTGGTAGGAGGTAGTTACTTCCTATTTCAGCATGCCTTGTAACTCTTACATTCATTATTTTGTTCCATCTATGACATCTATGACAATCTATCTCCATATCAACCAGTATCCTCCATGTATATTTTCTATTTCGTGTCCTTTCTTTTTTGTTTCGGTAATTCCTAGTATTTTTTTTATTGTTTTCTCAACTCCTCAACCAGTTCTACTTCTTTTCTAATGTATCCTTTAATGGTCCATGTCCTTATTGCTATTTTCTCTTTTCTATTTTTCTGTTTTTATTCTTTTTTCCCTTCCTCTTTTCCTTTTATTTTTATTTTGTTACTGCTATTTTGTTCTGGTTTTCTGTTCTATTCTATATTATCTATTATTATGTTGTTTTCCATATTCATAACCGGTGTATTGCCGCTGTTTGTCCTCTGTCTTTTTTTCTTTTAATTTGTTCTGTTTTTAGTCTTTTTTCCCTTCCTCTTTTCCTTTAATTTTTATGTTGTTATTGCTATTTTATTCTATTTTTCTGTTCATTTCTATATTATCTGTTATGTCGTTGTTTTCCATATTCATATCCTGTGTATTGCCGCTGTTTGTCCTGTCTTGGTTTTTGGTTTAGTTTTGTGGACCCCTTTTTGCACCTTCTACTGCTTCCATTCCTTTTCTCCCTTTGTTCTATCTGTATTCTGTTCCATTAATTACTATTTTTCTGTAGCCCATTCTTACTTCAATTAACCTTATATTATAATTTTACTAATAATTGAACTAAGGAACTCTTCTATGTCTTCTTTTATTTTTTCTCCATTGTTGTTTAACCCTTTTATTACGATATTATTTCCCTTCTTTTCTTTTTCTGCGCTTTCCACTCGTTCCTCTAGGTCTTAAACTTTTGTCATCGTCGATTGTTTTTCGTTTTCCTGCTTTTCTTCATTCTCATTTGATTCTCTTCTTATTGTTTGTATTTCGTGTTTTAGTTCTTTTATTTCTTCGCTGTTTTTGTATCTCTTCGTTGGTCTTAGGTATACAAATATTATCAGGTGTACAAAATACAAATCAGATATTAAATATAAATTCGCTCTTCTTATTGTTTGTATTTCGTGTTTTGGTTCTTTTATTTCTTCGCTGTTTTTATTTATCTCTTCATTGGTCTTAGGTATATAAATAATATCAGGTATACAAAATACAAATCAGATATTAAATATAACTTCGCAATCAATCATTGTTTCTTGTCCTTATCGCAGTGTCTTGCCATGGTTTCCAAAGTCTTTATTTTGCAAATCATGATATTTCATTATTCATCTTTTGAAATTAGACTACGTTTTATAGTCTATTCAAATATACATGCACAGAGATAAAATCTGAGTTTATTTCGCACAGATGTTTTGCTATTAAACCAGCGGCAAAGAGCTCTACAAGTTTTAGTAGAACCATCCGTCATTCCAAGTAGTAGAACTTGAATAATAACGAGAGAGTTAGTTCATTGAAGTCATAAATCCGTGACAAGAAAGGCTATAATGGCCATTCCACTTACAAAGGGCCGTGGAGCGGCGAACATGGACACGGAATATCGGGATAAGAGTACGCTGCAGGGCTACAGGACTTATGCCGCAGGAATTCCCACTATGTACTTGCATTGGTTGCATTGAATATTATGTACTGCGGTGTGTCAGGCCCTTCGTACATAATATATATGTACGTACATATATATTGAGCTGGAGTCGTGTTCGGCATGTGGATTATTATGTTCCGGGATAAATCGAGTTTGCGATCCATTTTTATGCGATTAAGGGCGCCAGCAACAAGGAATTAAAACGCCCGGAAAAGAGGCTAACTTCATAAGAACGTAATTTTGACTTGTCGCGCGGGAGGACGTTGCATAACCAGCCTGGGACAATAGCCCAGTCTCCATAGACCAGAATTGAATCAGCCCCCTGTTTGATTAAAAACTTCCTCTAAGTTCCGAACTCCATTGCATAGAATGCTTTAATTGCATCACATTCAGCCTGATTTATTATGCAATTCCGAAGAGCCTCTCTCGCCGCAGAAATGTATTTTTAATTTATTTATAAAAAAAAAAAACGCCGCCGCGTTCTTGTTGCATCCGATTAATGCGCGAGACAATGTCTCGCGATATTAACTTTTGCGAATTTGGGAAAAATTTCCCGTATTATAAGCGGCATGCAAATTGGGGCGCATAATTTCGAAGTTAGTAAATGTAGGGCCTTGCATACAAACAATTAACAATTCATGCTCGTGAACGCTAAAGTTAAAATGCCGCAATAAATTACGCCGCAAAAACTGGAGAATGAGCGGGGGCGCAATTTAATCTTTATGAAATTAAAGCGGAGGAATCTCCGCAAAAACAGCGCCAGTGCATTTTTAATTGGTCAACATTAGATGGAGGAATAATCATTCTAGCAACGAGTTGCTATTTATATTGGCAGTAAAGAATGGTGCAAATCTAAAACACAGCACGCGAATTAAACCAAATCGTTTTTAGTTGATGTTAGGTGATGTTAAGCAACTTTTATCAAATTTATAAAAGCTTTTGTGTAACTCTTTAGACACAATTCAAATATATTCTGAAAACCAACACACATACTGAAAATATTATTAAAATGTCATTAAAGAGTTACCAGCTACAATTATTGTCGATACATTTTTTTTTAATATTGTTTGCATGTAAGTAACAACTAGACACAACTAGACCTAGAAAAGGCCTTTGATAGAGTAAAAAGAGAAGATATATGGAAGGAACTGGAAAAGAGAGGAATTGACAAAAAAACAATAGAGCTCATAAAAACAATGTACAAAAATAACAAAAACACAGTAAGAACGAATAACGAAGAATCAGCAGAATTCAAAACAAATATAGGAGTAATGCAAGAATGTATATTAGGCCCACTCTTATTCACACTAGTGCTCGACGGTGCCATAAAAGAAGCAAAGAAAAAGATGATGAACATGAGGGTAGGATACTGAAAAATGAAAGAGACCCACATATGTGAAATGCTCTTTTGCCGACGATATGGGCATAATAGCGGAGACAGAAGAAAACCTGCAATTCAACATGGAAGTACTGGAAAGTGAGTTGACAAAGATTAACATGAAAATAAACACAGGTTAAACCAAAACTATGGTCACAGCAAAGGAGAGCACAAACCACAGAATAAAGATACAAGGTAAACAAATAGAACAAGTGGAAAGCTTCAAATATCTAGGATCAGTAATAGAAAGCAACGGGAAAATAGAGAAAGAAATAAACGATAGACAAGGCAAAACCGGAAGAGAATTTTATGCACTAAAACCTTCTTTCCTAGGAAACAAAGAAACACCTAAAGAAACAAAGACCGAAATAGTGAAAAGGGTAGTGAGACCAACGTTAATCTACAGCACCGAACTCTGGACATTAAACGAAACAGACAAATCTAGAATCAATGCGGTAGACATGCGTTTTCTAAGAAAAATTGAAAATAAATCAAAAAAGACAAAATACGAAAAAGACATACATAGGCATAACTTACAAATAACAGACATAAATCATACAATCACAGAAGATAAAATAAGATGGTTCGGGCATGTTTGCCGAATGAACGATAAAAGACAGACAAAAAGAGTGAATGAGACAAGACCTACGGGTAAATCATATAAGGGAAGGCCTAGAAAAACCTGGAACGACAGAATCAGAGAGCAGGCAGAGAAAATAGGATTAACATAGGACAGAACCAAACAGCTCGCACAAGATAGAAGAATATGGAGAGAAACCTATATGAAGAAACAATAAACTGCAAAACCCTACATCAAAAATGGTAGAAAGGGAAATGATTATATAAATATATAAATTAAAAAAATTAAAAAAATAGATTTCAATTGGAAAAGGCGATCTCGCTCATATTTTGCAGAAACATTCAAATTCCAAGGCTTTTCTCCCAGTACATTCTGATTTTAGGAAATTTGTTTAGACACCCAATCATGATGTGTAATGCAAATAAAACGTTTTTGTCTGCGGCCAATGTTGGCCTAAATCTTCTTCCTTGTTGCAGAGCGTAAATATTTGTGTACATTGCCATTGCTTCAAACAGATCTTCTGGAATATATCGTAAAAAAATTTCAATAGCATATAATGGCTTTTAAAAATTATATTAACATATCTGTTTTGCTTCTCCTGTAAATTAACAAAAAAGGCAGATAAAATGTTTTGCCATAACACTACTGAAAAGTTTTTGTGTAAAAGGTTTTCCATATTTTATTTGCTAATCTCAATATTTTTACAGAAATTGTATAAATCTGAATTACAAACTGTGAAGTTTTTCATATTTGGTTATTTCAATTATTTTTCTAAAAGGCTTCAAAGAAAAACACAGCAACAAAATCAGTTTCATTTTTGAACTGAAATTCTATTATTATTAACTGAGATGCCAAGAATCAACAAACTTAAAAGAAATGAATTGGCAGAGCATATTTTTTATACAAATATTTCACTTTAGAAACGATTTTTTAACTCTCCTGTAATTACGATTTTAATGTTTATTAACTTATTATCGATATTAATTTTAATTAATATTGTAAAGTTGCGGGTGACGAGGTATTAGTGGACTGTAATATTTGTATTAATAATGCTTCACCCTCCTTTACTTCTTTATTACTACACAATTTCATGAAGGTAACAAAGTGTTCCTCTTCGCAGGTTAGTTCAGACTGTACTGTATGTCCGGAGCCGGAAACCAGCCCGCTCACATGAGCGCCTGTTGCCAGCTCTAACTTCGGACTGGCGCGAAATATAAATCGCCTGACAGGGCGTAACAAATATAATAATAATATAATATATAACTTAAAAATTATTTGACAAAACGTAATTTTTATATAAATACTTCAATTTAGAAACGATTTTCTATGTTTTATATTAATTACTTTCGATTTTATACCAAATTTCTAATATTTTTATTTGAAGTTTCAAGGATCATCAAACTTAATAAGTGAATTTTGAAGATAATGTAAGTAGAACAGTTAAAGAAGAATTTTTTAACTTAAAAATCAATTGACAAAACGTAATTTTTAGATAAATTTTTCAATTTAGAAACGAATTTCTAACTTTTATGTTAATTACTTTCGATTTTATACAGAATTTCTAATATTTTTAGTTGACGTTTCAAGGATCATCAAACTTAGTAACTGAATTTTTAAGATAAAGCAAGTAAAAAAATAAAAGATGTACTTTTTAACTTCTAAATTATTTGAAAATACATATTTTTTATATAAATATTTCAAATTAGAAACGATTTTCGAACTTCTACGTAAATTACTTTCGATTTTATACAGAATTTCTAATATTTTTAGTTGAGGTTAGGTAGAGGTTTAAGGTTTCAAAGATCATCAAACTTAATCAGTGAATTTTGAAGATATTGCAAGTAGAACAGCTGAAGAAGTATTTTTTAACCTAAAAATTAATTAACAAAACGTAATTTTTAGATAAAAATTTTAATATAGAAACGATTTTCTAACTTTTATGTTAATTACTTTCGATTTCATACAGAATTTATAATATTTTTCGGGAGGTTTCAAGGGCTATCAAACTTAATAAGTGAATTTTGAAAACAAAACAACAAAAAATGAAAGAAGTATTATTTAACTTAAAAATATTTGACAAACCGTAATTTTTATATAAATACTTCAATTTAGAAACGATTTTCTATGTTTTATATTAATTACTTTCGATTTTATACCAAATTTCTAATATTTTTAGTTGAGGTTTCAAGGATCATCAAACTTAATAAGTGAATTTTGAAGATAATGCAAGTAGAACAGCTAAAGAAGTATTTTTTTACTTAAAAATTAATTGACAAAACGTAATTTTTAGATAAATATTTCAATTTAGAAATGATTTCCTAACTATTATGTTAATTACTTTCGATTTTATACAGAATTTCTAATATTTTTCGTTGAGGTTTCAAGGATCATAGAACTTAATAAGTGAATTTTGAAAAAACAACAACAAAAAAATTTATGAAGTATTATTTAACTTAAAAATTATTTGACAAAACGTAATTTTTATATAAATACTTCAATTTAGAAACGATTTTCTATGTATAATATTAATTACTTTCGATTTTATACCAAATTTCTAATATTTTTAAATGAGGTTTCAAGGATCATCAAACTTAATAAGTGAATTTTGAAGATAATGCAAGTAGAACAGTTATAGAAGTATTATTTAACTTAAAAATTATTTGACAAAACGTAATTTTTCTATAAATACTTCAATTAAGAAACGATTTTCTATGTCTTATAATTATTACTTTCGATTTTATACAGAATTTCTAATAATTTTAGTTGTGGTTTCAAGGATCATCAAACTTTGTAACTGCATTTTAAAGATAAAGCAAGCAAAAACATGAAAGATGTACTTTTTAACTTGTAAATTTATTGAAAAAAACGTATTTAGAAACGATTTTACAACTTCTGCGTTAATTACTTTGGATTTTAGATATATTTTCTAATATTTTTAGTTAAGGTTAGGTTGAGGTTTAAGGTTTCAAGGATCATCAAACTTAATCAGTGAATTTTGAAGATAATGCAAGTAGAAGAGCTAAAGAAGTATTTTTTAACCTAAAAATTAATTAACAAAACGTAATTTTTTGATAAATATTTCAATATAGAAACGATTTTCTAACTTTTATGTTTATTACTTTCGATTTCATACAGAATTTCTAATATTTTTCGTTGAGGTTTTAAGGAACATCAAACTTAATAAGGGAATTTTGAAGATAATGCAAGTAGAACAGCTGAATAAGTATTTTTTAACTTTAAAATTAATTGACAAAACGTAATTTTTATATAAATATTTCAATTTAGAAACGATTGTCTAACTTTTATGTTAATTACTTCCGATTTTATACAGAATTTATAATATTTTTCGTTGAGGTTTCAAGGATCATCAAACTTAGTAACTGAATTTTGAAGATAAAGCAAGTAAAAATATAAAAGATGTGTTTTTTAACTTCTAAATTAATTGAAAATACATGTTTTTTATATAAATATTTCAATTTATAAACGATTTTTGAACTTCTACATAAATTACTTTCGTTTTTATACAGAATTTCTAATATTTTAAGTTGAGGTTAGGTAGAGGTTTAAGGTTTCAAAGATCATCAAACTCAATCAGTGAATTTTGAAGATAACGCAAGTAGAACAGCTGCTTTTTTAACTTAAAAATTAATTGACAAAACGTAATTTTTAGATAAATATTTCAATATAGAAACGATTTTATAACTTTTATGTTAATTACTTTCGATTTTATACAGAATTTCTAATATTTTTCGTTGAGGTTTCAAGGATCATCAAACTTAATAAGTGAATTTTGAAGATAATACAAGTAGAACAGTTAAAGAAGTATTTTTAACTTGAAAATTCATTGACAAAATGTAATTTTTAGTTAAATATTTCAATTTAGAAACGATTTTCTAACTTTTATATTAATTACTTTCGATTTTATACAGAATTTCTAATAATTTTAGTTGAGGTTTCAAGGATCATCAAACTTAGTAACTGAATTTTGAAGATAAAGCAAGTAAAAACATGAAAGAAGTACTTTTTAACTTGCTAACTTGCTAACTTGTACTAAATTAATTGAAAATACATAATTTTTATATAAATATTTCAATTTAGAAACGATGTCCGAACTTCTACGTAAATTACTTTCGATTTTATACAGAATTTCTAATATTTTTAGTGGAGGTTAGGTAGAGGTTTAAGGTTTCAAGGATCATCAAACTTAATAAGTGAATTTTGAAGATAATGCAAGTAGAACAGTTAAAGAAGTATTTTTTAACCTAAAAATTAATTAACAAAACGTAATTTTTAGATAAATATTTCAATATAGAAACGATTTTCTAACTTTTATGTTAATGACTTTCGATTTTATACGGAATTTCTAATAATTTTGGTTGAGGTTTCAAGCATAATCAAACTTAGTAACTGAATTTTGAAGATAAAGTAAGTAAAAAAATAAAAGATGTACTTTGTAACTTCTAAATTAATTGAAAATACATATTTTTATATAAATATTTCAATTTAGAAACGATTTTCGAACTTCTACGTAAATTACTTTCGATTTTATACAGAATTTCTAATATTTTTAGTTGAGGTTAGGTAGAGGTTTAAAATTTCAAGGATCATCAAACTTAATAAGTGAATTTTGAAGATAATGCAAGTAGAACAGTTAAAGAAGTATTTTTTAACTTAAATATTAATTGACAAAACGTAATTTTTAGATAAATATTTCAATATAGAAACGATTTTCTAACTTTTATGTTAATTACTTTCGATGTTATACAGAATTTCTAATATTTTTCGTTGAGGTTTCAAGGATCATCAAACTTAGTAACTGAATTTTGAAGATAAAGCAAGTAAAAAAAATAAAAGATGTACTTTTATTAATTTTTTTTAACTTCAAAATTAATTGAAAATACATACTTTTTATATAAATATTTCAATTTAGAAACGATTTTCGAACTTCTATCTAAATTACTTTCGATTTTATACAGAATTTCTAATATTTTTAGTTGAGGTTAGGTAGAGGTTTAAGGTGTCAAAGATCATCAAACGTAATCAGTGAATTTTGAAGATAATGCAAGTAGAACAGCTTAAGAAGTATTTTTTAACCTAAAAATTAATTAACAAAACGTAATTTTTAGATAAATATTTCAATATTGAAACGATTTTCTAACTTTTATGTTAATTACTTTCGATTTCATACAGAATTTCTAATATTTTTCGTTGAGGTTTCAAGGACCATCAAACTTAATAAGTGAATTTTGAAAACAAAACAACAAAAAATTAAAGAAGTATTATTTAACTTAAAAACTATTTGACAAAACGTAATTTTTATATAAATACTTCAATTTAGAAACGATTTTCTATGTTTTATATTAGTTACTTTTTATTTTATACCAAATTTCTAATATTTTTAGATGAGGTTTCAAGGATCATCAAACTTAATAAGTGAATTTTGAAAATAACGCAAGTAGAACAGTTAAAGAAATATTTTTAACTTAAAAATTAATTGACAAAACGTAATTTTTAGATAAATATTTCAATTTAGAAACGATTTTCTAACTTTTATGTTAATTACTTTCGATTTTATACAGAATTTCTTATATTTTTCGTTGAGGTTTCAAGGATCATGAAACTTAGTAACTGAATTTAGAAGATAAAGCAAGTAAAAAAATAAAATATGTACTTTCTAACTTCTAAATTAATTGAAAATACATATTTTTTATATAAATATTTAAATTTAGAAACGATTTTCGAACTTCTACCTAAATTGCTTTCGATTTTATACAGAATTTTTAATATTTTTAGTTGAGGTTAGGTAGAGGTTTAAGGATTCAATGATCATCATACTTAATCAGTGAATTTTGAAGATAATGCAAGTAGAACAGCTAAAGAAGTATTTTTCAACCTAAAAATTAATTAACAAAACTTAATTTTTACATCAATATTTCAATATAGAAACGATTTTCTAACTTTTATGTTAATTACTTTTGATTTCATACAGAATTTCTAATATTTTTCGTTGAGGTTTCATGGATCATCAAACTAAATAAGTAAATTTTGAAAAAACAACAACAAAAAAATTAAAGAAGTATTATTTAACTTAAAAATTATTTGACAAAACGTAATTTTTATATAAATACTTCAATTAAGAAAAGATTTTCTATGTTTTATATTAATTACTTTCGATTTTATACCAAATTTCTAAAATTTTTCGTTGAGATTTTAAGGATCATCACACTTAATAAGTCAATTTTGAAAACAAAACAAAAAAAAATGAAAGAAGTTTTATTTAACTTAAAAATTGTTTGACAAAACGTAATTTTTATATAAATACTTCAATTTAGAAACGATTTTCTATGTTTGATATTAATTATTTTCGATTTTATACCAAATATCTAATATTTTTAGTTGAGGTTTCAAGGATCATCAAACTTAATAAGTGAATTTCGAAGATAATGCAAGTAGAACAGTTAAAGAAGTATTTTTTAACTTAAAAATTAATTGACAAAACATATTTTTGAGAGATTTTTCTAAAAGGCTTGAAAGAAAACACAGCAACAAAATCACTTTCTTTTTGAAGTGAAATTCTATTATTACTAACTGAGATGCCAATAATCAACAAACTTAAAAGAAATGAATTGGCAGAGCATATTTTTTATATAAATATTTCACTTTAGAAACGATTTTTTAACTCTCGTGTAATTAACTTATTATCGATATTAATTTTAGATTTTCTAAAGAATTTCTAATATTTTTAGTAGACGTTTCAAGAATTATCAAACCGAATAAGTGAATTTTGAAGATGAAGCAAGTAAAAGCGTAAAAGAAGAATTTTTTAACTTAAAAATCAATTGACAAAACGTAATTTTTCGATAATTTTTTCAATTTAGAAACGATTCTCTAACTTTTATGTTAATTGCTTTAAATTTTATACAGAATTTCTAATAATATTAGTTGAGATTTCAAGGATCATCAAACTTAGTAACTGAATTTTGAAGATAAAGCAAGTAAAAACATAAAAGAAGTACTTTTTAACTTCAAAATTAATTGAAAAAAACGTATTTTTTATATAAATATTTCAATTTAGAAACGATTTTCGAACTTCTGCGTTAATTATTTTCGATTTTAGGCATATTTTCTAATATTTTTGGTTAAGGTTAGGTTGAGGCTTAAGGTTTCAAGGATCATCAAATTTAATCAATGAATTTTGAAGATCAGGCCAGTAAAACAATTAAAGAAGTAATTTTTTAACTTAAAAATTAATTGACAAAACGTAATTTTTACATAAATATTTCAATTTAGAAACGATTTTCTAACTTTTATGTAAATTACTTTCGATTTCATAGAGAATTTCTAATATTTTTCGTTGAGGTTTCAAGGATCATCAAACTTAATAAGTGAATTTTGAAAAAAAAACAACTAAAAAAATGAAAGAAGTATTATTTACCTTAAAAATTATTTCACAAAACGTAATTTTTATATAAATACTTAAATTTAGAAACGATTTTCTATGTTATATATTAATTACTTTCGATTTTATATCATATTTCTAATATTTTTAGTTGAGGTTTCAAGGATCATCAAACTTAATAAGTGAATTTTGAAGATAATGCAAGTAGAACAGTTAAAGAAATATTTTTAACTTAAAAATTAATTGACAAAACGTAATTTTTAGATAAATATTTCAATTTAGAAACGATTTTCTAATTTTTATGTTAATTACTTTCGATTTATACAGAATTTCTAATAATTTTAGTTGAGGTTTCAAGGATCATCAAAGTTAGTTACTGAATTTTGAAGATAAAGCAAGTAAAAACATGAAAGAAGTACTTTTTAACTTCTAAATTAATTGAAAATACATATTTTTTATATAAATATTTTAATTTAGAAACGATTTTCGAAGTTCTGCGTTAATTACTTTCGATTTTAGACATATTTTCTAATATTTTTAGTTGAGGTTAGGTTGAGGATTAAGGTTTCAAGGATCATTAAATTTTATCAGTGAATTTTGAAGATCAGGCAAATAAAACAGTTAAATAAGTATATTTTAACTTAAAAATTAGTTGATATAACGTAATTTTTAGATAAATATTTCAATTTAGAAACGATTTTCTAACATTTATGTTAATTATATTCGATTTTATACAGAATTTTTAATATTTTTAGTTAAGGTTAGGTTGAGGTAGGAGGCTTCAAGGATCATCCAACTTAATCAATCTTCTTCCTTGTTCCAGAGCGTAAATATTTGTGTACATTGCCATTTCTTCTGGAACAGATCTTCTGGAATATATCGTAAAAAAATTTCAATAGCATATAATGGCTCTGTAATACTGGAATTTGTTGAGAGACTTCATTAAATTTTCGGTATACTCAGAGCTTCCTTCTTCCATTCCACATATATTTTGGTCTGTTATTTTTTTATATTCTGCTTCACTGCTTTCTTAGATTGTTTTCGCTTTTTGGAAACTTCGTCTTCATCATCTTCCGAAGTGAAATTATCTGGATCTTCAATATCAAAAACTAGTTCTTTTTCTGGTAAAATTTCTCATCTGGTCTGGTATTTCTGTCTTCTGGTTTTCCTGTAGCTAATAAAAAGTAATTGGAAAATTGGAAAAAAGTTGATGAACATATGACCTATTAAGGGAAATATGTTTATGCCAATGGTAAGTAAACTGTTGAAACATTGATTTGATGGAAGTAAGCTCCACTTACCGATAAAGCCGTGGTTACTATGTACAACGGGATGAAAAAACTTATTTCAGGTGTATGGTAATAAAACCTTTTTTGTTTTAATGAACTAGTCGAATTGAACCTGGGCTTGGAAGCCGAAATTAGTTCTGAGAGTGCATAAACATATTTCCCTTACCTTATAAGTCAAGATGGATCCACACACGTTTCAATATATTACATATTATTGTATTTTTTTGCTATGTTGTAGGTATACTGAGCTATTTATTGTATGTATCCTCTACTGTATATTTTTGTCGCTAATGCGGGTTCGAATGGAGGGTCTTCCTTTTTCTGAGCAGGGAAAATTGCCAATAAACGAATTATTTCAGTTAGTTTCGATTGAAAAAGTAAGCGTCCCCCTTTTTGCGGTGTTTCCTTTTTCCGCGTCCCGGAGAGGCATTATTCCTGAGATAGTTAGGTATTGGGTGATTTTAGTCTGAACCGGGGGGGCTTAGCCGGTAATATCAGCCGGCTTAATCCTACGTGTCCCGATGTTTTATTGCCAGATTTTTATCTAAAATCGTTCTCCCGATACGTAATAGTTTCCCTCTCGCATCGAGCTCATTGATCAAAAACTGACGCGAGAAAAAACGAGCGCACAAACACATATAGGAATTGCGCTTCGTAATTATAAGCAATGCGGGAGGCGATTAATCTGAACACTCTCTCTAATTTTGATTGATTATAATTGAATTCTTTTCGCACCGGAAACGTATTATCTGACTTACGCCCGTGTGAAAAACGTTAATTGAACTTCAGATTGTCGATTCGAGGAGTGCAGTTTGAGAGTGGACGTTGTTGCTGTACAAGATGCAGACAAAAAGCGTTTAATGAATAGGACATTCCATTTTCTCCTCGGCGACATCCGGAATTCTTTGGCAGTATCAGATTTGTCTTGAGGGGGTGTTTTGCAGGCGGAGCACGCACGACCCTCATATAAGAATGGAGCTGCAATAGTTCGCAAGATAAACTGTGTTTCTATGTTTGCAATATTAACACGCCGTTTTAAACTTTGAATTTTCCAACAGCTGTCGCGCCCCTGGCCTGCTTCAAACTATTTTATTGCGCATCGTCATGCATTATTCCGCCTATCGAAACCTACACCGTGTATGTACATCCCACAAATCGCTGCACGCATCCGCTATTAACCGCCAAAAAACACACACATCATTATTGCGTTTATTGATGTCTGCCATCAATTCAACAGTCGAAACGCCGAAAAACTAATGCGAAAAATGATGGAGCGCAGAAGAGATGAGATGCGCTCGGCCTCGAGAGCGCTCTGGTTATTTATAGTTAGCCATAAATTAACATGATAAAACCGCAGATTAAAATCACATTCTCTAATTGTTAAGCGAACAATGATTGGTTTGCCCCCGCAGGGTGATGGATCATCACTATTACATACCCTCTGTTGTTCGCTAGGTGATCACCAAAGTGCGCCCGGATTAATTACCTCCGATATAGACAACTGTACGCAGTAAATGATTATCGTTTTATCACCATCGGCCAAATTGAAAAGTTAATTACGGCCCGGGATTAATGACGAATGTTTTACTAAAATTGATTCCTGGTACGGCCGGCGGTTTTTCGAACGTGATGAATGTGGCCAAAGAATTGTTTCGATAATATTAAACAGAGTTTAGAAGCATTAGATTCAATCTGACTGTTACTGATACGCTCGTTTAAACATGTTCAACCCTATTCACAGCTTTTAACGTTTAATTATGGATGTGATACGCACTCAATTAAGATGAAAATTTAGCCCCTTTCAATATTTTATCTACGACTAATTTATAATGTAAGAATTATGCTTGAGGTTCTTGCAGTATCATGCTAATATATTTATATCAATAAATTTTTACGAATTTTGGCCACCTTACCCATTTATGTTGCTTCATCAAGTTTTTCGGCTTTGCGACGTTTAAAATCTTGGACAAGATCTACAATGTGAGAAGATAGGCTAGTAGGGCTGGCATTACTACATGTCCACTGAGATATAGATATTAAACCTTTCTCCTATGGATGGAGAAGATCCTATAGAATGGGAAACTGAAGATGATTTACCACCGGCAGATATTTCTGCACAGAGATATATACAAAAAAACAAGAAAAATAAGAGGGATTTGAAATGCATGCAGGAGAAATAAATTAGGACACAATAACAGAGGCAGAATTAATAAAAGCAATAGGCAGTATAAAGCTGGGACAGACAGCAGGATATGATGGTATTACACCCGAGGAAATAAAATGTAAGGGAAAGAAAAGACAACAGAGGCTACTAGAGATTTGCAAACTGGCATGGAAATACAAAAGTATACCAAAATACTGGGAAGTAGCAGTGATAATACCAGTATATAAGAAGGGAGACATCAGGCAATGTAACAACTACAGAGGTACATCACTTCTCAGTGTACCGGGAAAAATATACGAGAGAATTCTTGAGACGAAGCTAAGGAAGAGAAAAGAACAGCAACTGCACGACTGCCAGAGCAAGTTCAGACCAGGACACAATGTGCAGGATCAAATCTATGATAAAACAGATAACTGAAATAATTCGAGAGTATAACAAAGAAGGATACCTATGTTTCATAGATCTATGCCTTTTCAAGTTCAAATTGAGACCAATCAAGTTCAAATTGAGATCTATCAATTTTAAATTGAGACCAATGAAGTTCAAATTGTTACCAATCAATTTGAAATTGAGACCAATCAAGTTCAAATTGGGCCAATCAATTTCAAATTGAGACTAAACAAGATCAAGTTGACACTAAACAATATCAAGTTGTCATGATAAATTTTATTTCTTTACTCTCAACTTGATATTGTTTAGTGTCAACTTGATTTTGTTTAGTCTCAATTTGAAATTGATTGGTCTTAATTTGAAATTGATTGGTATCAATTTGAACTTGATTGGCCTCAATTTGCAATTGATTGGTCTCAATTTGAACTTGATTGGTCTCAATTTGAACTTGAAAAGGTATAGATAAGGCTTTTGATAGTATACCACGGGAGGAAATATGGAAGGGACTCGAGGAAAAAAAGGCAGATGAGGAATGAATAAAGGCAATTCAGTCACTATGCAAAGAAACGAGAAACAAACCACGGAGTGAGACAGGGAGGAATACTAAGCCCGCTGTTATTCATATCAGTTATGGACGGTATAATAAAAGAAAGAAAACTGAGAACCAAAGAAATAATATACGTGGGATACAGGAATATGAGGAATATAGAAATAAAAGAGCGTGCATTTGCAGATGATATAGTGATAATTGCAGAAACAGAAAAAAAACTGAAAGAGAAGGTGGAAATATGGAATGAGGCTCTAAATAAAAGGAATCTTAAGATAAATAGAGAAAAACAAAAGTGATGGTGATAACAAAGGAGAACAAAATAACCATCATACGAATAAGTGGAGAACAGATAGAACAGGTGCAAGAATTTAAGTATCTAGGAACAATAATAGACAGTCAAAGAAAATATGAAAAGGACATCAACAACAGAGTAAAAACAACAGGGATACTATAGTACACTAAGAAGAGCGTTCATAAACAAGAAACAAATATAAAAAAACGAAGATGACAGTGTTCAGAACAATCTCATACTATATAAATAGTAAATTTCAACAAGTGTTATCACCAATGAAGCTGAAAATTTAGACTTCTGTATAAAATAACGAAGAACATAGAGAATAAAATAATAAAGTTGTTAAATACACAAGAGATGTACAAACTAGACTATAGATCATGTTTTGTTAATTCCATATGTGATACATATTAAGTTACGCTGTTTTAAACTTATTACATACTTTCAATACATTTTAAAATCTCGGTATATCAAGGCATCCGTACCATTCTTATGCAATGTAGAAATAAGGGAGGGGTTGTGAACCACATCGATAATTAACAAAATAGAAGAGGGGCAGTTAAGATGGTTCGGGCACTTAAACAGACTGAGTGAAGAGAGGCAAGTTAAACACGTGTGGGAGGCAAGAGCAAACGGGAAGAGAGCAAGAGGAAGGCCACAAAAAAACATGGAACGGTACAATAAGCACAACGCTGCAGAAAAAAGGGATGAGTTGAAAGCAAACAAGGAACTAACAGGCAACAGAAAGGAATGGATAACATTCTATAAAAAATAGAATTACACCTCAACACCAAAAAGGGTAGAAGAGGGGAAGATAAAAAAATAAAGACATTGATTTACTAATTTTAATAACTGCTCTTCGGTATTCTTAAATTTATTAGGGGATGGAATTAAATAGTCAAAAGCTGCCAAAGTACTTCTGTGCTTTATAAATCGAAATTGTTCAGATTACTTGTCTGAAAATTTCCTACACCACAGTTTAGATTCATCAATTACAATAGATTTGGAAACGCCTCTTATCTATTTCATAGAAATTGATTAGATTTTCTAATTTTGATAACTGCTCTTCGATATTCTTTAATTTATTAGAGGATGGAATAAAATAGTCGAAGTCTGCCGAAGTATTTTTGTGCTTTATAAATCGAAATTGTTCAGATGACTTGTATGAAAATTTCCTATGCCACAGTTTAGATTCATCAATTACAATCGATTTGGAAACGTCTCTAAATCTATTCCATAGAAATTGATTAGATTCTCTAATTTTGACAACTGCTCTTCGATATTCCTTAATTTATTAGGGGATGGAATTAAATAGTCGAAAGCTGCCAAAGTACTTCTGTGCTTTATAAATCGAAATTGTTCAGATTACTTGTCTGAAAATTTCCTATGCCACAGTTTAGATTCATCAATTACAATCGTTTTGGAAACGTCTCTAAATCTATTTCATAGAAATTGATGAGATTTCCTAATTTTGATAACTGCTCTTCGATATTCTTTAATTTATTAGGGGATGGAATTAAATAGTCGAAAGCTGCCAAAGTCTTTTTGTGCTTTATGAATCGAAATTGTTCAGATGACTTGTCTGAAAATTTCCTATGCCACAGTTTAGATTCATCAATTACATTCGATTTGGAAACGTCTCTAAATCTATTTCATAGAAATTGATTAGATTTTCTAATTTTGATAACTTCTCTTCGATATTCTTTAATTTATTAGGGGATGGAATTAAATATTCGAAAGCTAGCAAAGTATCTTTGTGCTTTATAAATTGATCTACTAATTGTAAAATAATGCTATCCAATAGATGTATAAATAATGATAATTTGTAGTTTTTCTGTACAGACGTTATTTGAATATTCGATCTTCGTTTCTGTCTGTTAGTTAGTCTTCTTATTTTAAGTTCATGATCAAAAATATGTTTCACATTTTTACTTCGTTCTAAATAGAACGTTTCAAATTCAGCAACGACATTTGTCCGCATTTTTTTAAATTCGTTTATGCTATTTTGAGCAAGAGAAACGGCTTTTATTGAACCAATATTAACAGTTTGAAGTAATTTTGATAAGTGTATTGTATACACAATAACAGATTCTATCACAAAAAGGGACCCCATAAATTCTGAGTAATCCAATAAGTTCAGCAGCATCTTCAAACCTGGGTGGTCCAACATTAATATATTCATATTTTAGCAAATAACTTTAAAAAAAATTAAATCGGACGCAGGCATTCATTATTAAGTTTTTTTGTATCTTTATAGTTTTAGATATCTGTTACAGTTTCGGCACAAAAAAATTAAATATAAGTGACTGCCCTACACTCGTTTATAAACAAATGTAATCTAGTTACCGGGTTGATGGTTTATTCACAGTAATGAATATAAAGTACACTTACGCCGATAAAACAGATATGTTCCTGGTTTTGGGATTGTGGGAGCCCTAATAGCGACGAAGAAATTTTGGAAATTATAGCAATTGCTTCATCCGTACGATATCCAAATAGAGCTTTTACTAGGTGATTATGACCTACGTTTTGCGTTTTGCAAATTTATTCAGAAAAAAAGAGCTGAACATATACTTTTTAGCCAGAAAATTCTGTTCACTGATGATTTATTTCCGAACGAGTATAGCGCAGTCACTCATATTTATCCTATTTATCTCATATTATACATCGCTAGATGTTTTTCAGACGTTCCAATCTTCAATTTCCTTCAAGGCAGATACAAGATGCCCCAATTAATTTTTGATAACAATTATTGAATCTTGACGTTGCACTCATCTATACCTTTTCAATTTCAAATTGAGACCAATCAAGTTTAAATTGAGACCAATCTATTTCAAATTGAGACCAGTCAATTTCAAATTGTCAAGTCAAATTTGTTTTATACATTTTCATAATCAGTAAATTTTTATTGCCCACTGTAACCTAGAAGTTACACATCATTAAAACCTAGTAGGGTGGGTGAATTCTGCTGCTTAATGTTTCATATTGCTTATTATGGATAAAATTTTGTTAAAATGATAAACTGCATTTGTTTTCACATGTATTATGTATATTAGAAAATATTATAAATAGATTGCTACTACGGGAGTCAATTTGGAAGTAATTTGGAATTTATCGTCTAAAAGTTGGATATTTACTTTTTTATGTGTTTATTGTGTGATAATCATTGAGATTAAAATAAAAATACGGTTGGAAAATAATAGTTTATGTTTCTTCTATTTATTAGACCGCGCCTGGTGTGTTGTGGGTGTTGAGAGACAAGTTAAAATGGTAACAAAATAAAATGAAAACAACAAACAAAAATCACATTTAGATGCAAATTATTATTTTTCTATGATCTGTTTAGTAGTAAGCTAAGTACAGTAGAATGATATGATGTATGTAAACTACTTAAAAAGTAATTTGGAATTGATCTAGATTTGCAGGGTTTTCGTTATTAATGCGCCACGTAGTGGATTCTATATTTAGTCACATTTAATATCTACGGTAGTATATAACGGTATTAGATTTGAATAAATATTGAATCGTTATCAACGTATTACTTTAAACGCTTCCTCTCTGGTTGGTGCAAATAAAACGGGCAAAAATTAAATTAAAAGCTAATTTTATACCGACGTATCTAAAGCGGGATCTGGGCGTTCGGCCCCCTTGGCGAGAGGCAAAAAGTAAAACGTAGAGATAAAACTTCTGCACAGGGCAAACGTTTCCACTTTTAACTTCTTTGACAAACCGATATCAGCACTTGTGCAATGTGAAACAAAATCGAATTACGGTTGATTGGACGGCCCTGCGGCTCGGGAACTAATCAGATTCCGATCTGTACGAATGATATCGGACAGAAAAATTAGGCTAATCAAATATTACTCCCATCGCGGCTGCACACACATCCGGAATATGGATGAAGGCGACGTCGACGGATGGACCGGGGACGACCCTCGACCTTTGCCCACCCCCACATTGACGCCCCCGACGGTCCACAAAGGATGCGGACGCGTGGCATTCCGTGGATGCAGAAACTGAAATGTAATTAAGCATTTTTTTGTGCTTTTTGTGTAAACAAGTTTGGAAAATGGGACGCGCAGAGAGCTTTAATAAAAATTGCCGCACAACAATGGCGGCGCAAAAAGGGCGAATAAAAAGGAAAGAAGGGACATTATTAATTTATTTTCTGGGTACAATTTGAACGTCAACACGGTAATCATCAATCTTTAGGGTCGTTTGTCTTTCGCCGGTGACCGGCCTCAGAGTCGCGGTCTCCACGGTCCAAACTGTCGCCCGACGGCCGTTTTGACAACTTCGGTTTTGTTTGCTTTCAAGACACGCAAAAGTTACAGATTAATATGTTGCCGGGAGGCGTAAAAATTAAACGCGCCATATTTCAAGTTAATAAAGGCCCCGCAGTATCATTACGCCACGGCCATTTAACGATACCGTCCCGAATAAATACAAATAACGTCCGCGTTAATTAACATTAAAGTCGGATGATGCCCGACGTGAAGAATTAATGGAATGGAAATATTATGATTTGCGCAATGCTTGATTAAAATTTATAAATATTTTTCAAAGCATATTCCCTAGGCTACGCAATAAACATTCATATCACGTTACTGCGTACAGCAAAACATTTTTTATTCCGTATAATCACCATAAATTTGTAATATTTAAAAGAGACAACAAATTTTTCAAGTGCAATTTTTTTACCATAAATTACAAATACAATTATCTATAAACAATTTACGAATCTCCTTGAGCACACCCACACCTGTACGTTTATTTCCCCCTGATTTTGCGACAACTGACCCCTAATTGCCCACCCCTTCAAAGGCCTACACATAGTCCGATGGATTGTTGGTTTAGGCATGGTACTAACTTGAGCTTGTTTGCGCGCACGACGGAATTGCGCACAAAAATTGTTAGGTGAGTACGATTTGGATCCGCGCGAACACAATCCATCGACTGTCCGTTTCTGTGATTTCATCGCTTCGTTAAAGACAGTTTTCGAGGCAGAAATGTTGTGTTTCTGTCGTACAATTTAATGAAAAAATTAATTGTATTCATTGGATAAATGGATTCATTAATTAATTGGCGAATGTCATCCCATTTCATGCAATGCTTAACATCGAATTCATTATTAATTAAATTTAAAAAAAAGTAGATGCACGTGAAATGATTGATATTATGATTGATATTATTTATATCGTAACAACGATATAAATAGGCATATTTTGCAAGTAAAGCAACAAATAAATATTTATCTTTACCACATAAAATGTAAGCCATAGAATCAATTTGGCACTGGAGATTACAATTTAATTTTGCAGGGTGAAATAATGTACGAAATTGTATATAAATGAATGTTTTTTTCTGGTTATGGGAAAAATATTAACCATAACTCGTTGTAACTACACTACTCAAAAGAATTATTGTATACTCATTAGTAATAATGATTATATGTTAAAATATATATTTTTTTTTGAATGTGCAATCATTCTTATGAATAATGTATTACTAAACTTAGTAATACTCATAATAAGATATGATATTACTACGTTTTTACCACATAGTTTATTTGCATACAGAGAACGTATAATGGAATATGCAACAATTCTTTTGAGTAGAGCTTTACTAAACATAGTAATAATAATATTAATCGTTATTAATGTTACCAATAGGTTTACACAAGTAATGAAAAAAAAGGTATACAATGTAACGTATAAATAATTGACTATCATAACATATGTGTATAGGTACATTCAATAAATAGTGGTATACATAAGTTACATAAAAGAATGAGTAATACTCATAATAAGATATGCCTTTACCACATGTTTTATTCATATACAGAGAGCGTATAAAGTTTCATAATCCTGCATTTATCTTTTCCCTATAGGAATTTGCGACTGGTAATTTTTTTTTCTTCGAAAGAAATATTTGGAGACCAATTTCATTTTTTTACCTCTCTCCGTTTTGAAGTCATGACGTCAAAGCCATTTTTATAAATTTCGGGAAGTATTGGCCATGAAGCTAAGTCTATAAATATCAAACTTTTACTTTTATAAAACTGGTACTCAATGCTAATCAACGCTGTAATGATTCTGTCGAAATTTCACTCAATTATACACATCATTTTTTAATGATATCTGTCGAAATTTCAAAAATTCATACAAAAATTTTGATTTTTCTGTTACAATTAAAATTATTTCTCTCAAAATTTCAATTTTTATGTTAATTTCATTGATGTCTTTCGAAATTTAAATGATTTCTATCAAAATTTCTACAATTTATAGCAAAATTTTAATATTTATGGAAAAATTGCATTTTTCTTTTAAAATTTCAATGATTTCTGTCAAAGGTCGGTGTAAGTGATTTTTAACGAAATTTAAACAGTTTGTACAAAATTACGTATTGTTCTCAATATTTCAATTATTTCTGCCAAAATGTCAATGATATGTATTAAAATTACTAATTATTTCATAAATCAAATTGAATTTGCAGGGACATCAATTATTCACAGCACAAATTTGATGAATAAATAAATATATCAATACTTTAATGATTCTGTCCATATTTCAATCAATTATTTCAAAATTTAATAGATTTCTGTCAACGAAATTTCAACAATGTATACCAAATTTTAAATTTTTCTATTACAATTATTTCTCTCACTTTTGAATTATTATGTCAGAATTTCAATAATTTCTGTCAAAATTTAGATGGTTTTAATTGAATTTTTAACAATTTATACCAAAATTTGAATTTTTCTGTCAAAATTTCAGTTTTTCTGTCAAAATTTCAATGATTTCAGTCAAAATGTAACTGATTTATATCGAAATTTCAACAGTTCGTACAGAATAATATTTTTCTCATGGTTTCAATTATTCTTGCCAAAATGTCAATAATTTGTATCGAATTTTTTATGATTTCTGTCAAACTTAAATGATTTCTATCGAAATTTTAACAAATTATACCAAATTTTTAATTTTTCTGGAAAAATTTCAATGATTTCTGTCTAAATATAACTGATTTGAATCGAAATTTCGACAGTTTGTACAAAACTATGTATATATAACGATCTTTATTAAAGCTATCGACCCCAGAAGGGGTCTATCCGCCCTAAAACTATGTATTTTCCTCAATAATTCAATTCTTTCTGCGAAAATGTAAATTATTTGTATTAAAATTACTAATTATTTTATAAATCAAATTAATTTTGAAGAGAGATCAATTATACATAGCACAAATTTGATGATTAAGTCTATAAATGTATCAATACTTTCAATTAATTATATAAATATTAATTTATATATTTGAAAACTATAATTATTCTGTCTTAAATTATTTCTAACGAAATTTCAACAATTCATATCAAAATTTAAATTTTTCTATTACAATTATTTCTCTCACTTTTCAATTATTATGTCAGAATTTCAATTATTTCTCTCAAAATTTAGATGATTTTAATTGAAATATTAACAAATCATAACAACATTTAAAGTTTTTCTGTCAAAATTCAGTTTCTGTCAATGATTTCAGTCAAAATGTAACTGATTTATATCGAAATTTCAACAGTTGGGCAGAATGATTTCTTTTTCTCATTGTTTCAATTATTTTTGCCAAAATGTCAATGATTTGTATCGAAAGTTTAATGATTTCCGTCAAATTTAAATGATTACTATTATTTTCATTTAATTTCAATTGTTTTTTTCAAAGTTTAGATGATTTCAATCGAAATTTTAGCAACTTATACCAACGTTTTAATGTTTCTCTGAAAACTTCATTTTTCCTGTCAAAATTTCAATGATTTCAGTCAAAACATAACTGATTTACATCGAAAATTCAACAGTTCGTACAGAATTATTTATGTTTCTCATGGTTTCAGTTGTTTCTGCTAAAATGTCAATTAATTTGTGTTGTATAAGTTTCAATGACTACCAAAATTTCAATTATTGCTGCAAAAGTGTCAATGATTTGTATTCAAATTTCAATTATTTCAGAAATCAAATTGATTCTTCAAATAGATAAATTCATTCAAAATTTAATGATTAAGCCTAAACTTATCAAAACTTTAAGTTTCTGAAACTCGTACTTTATGTATCTCAATCCTTTAATCATTCTGTCAATATTTCAATTATTTGTAGCAAAATTTGTGTAAAACTTATTGTTGATGGCACAAATAACGATATTATTATTTCAGAGTTGTTTCTGTCAAATTTAAATGATTTCTATCGAAATTTCAACAATTCATACTAAAAATTGTATTTCTCTACTACAATTAAAATTATTTCTCTGAAAATTCAATTCATTATGTCAGAATTTTAATGATGCCTCTCAAAATTTAACGGATTTCCATCTAAATTACATCAATTTGTACCAAAATTTTAAAAATTTTGGCTAAATTTTAGTTATTATGTTAAAATTTCAATGATTTCTGTCATAATGTAACTGATTTGTATCAAAATTTCAAGAGTTTGAATTTTTTAATTTTTTTATTTTATGGTTTAATATTCAATTACTGTCATATTTTCAGTTATATCAGATAAAATGTCAAAGATTTATATTAAAATTTCAAATAATTCAAAATTTTGATTTTGATTTTGCAGATAGATCACTTCAGATGAAAAATTTAATGATTAAGTCTAAAAATATCGATACTTTCATTTTTATAAAACTGGTTCAAATTAATGATTCTGTCAAAATTTCAATTAATTGTTTTAAAATTTTAATTTTTTCTATCAAATTTAAATGATCTCTTCGGAGTTTCCACAATTCATACCTCTATTACTATTAAAATAATTTCTTTCAACTATTTCAAATATTATGTCAGATAATAACTGTCATAAATTTTAGTTTTTATGTGAAACTGTTAATAATATATTATATCACTGTGTCGTTATGTAGTATCAATTACTCTCTAAGCCTCGTATTTTATATTTCTTACAATTTTTAAGATGATTATTATGTATCCATCAATCATCATCACAATGGATTTTAAATGTACTGATTTTAGATTTGTATTCAATTCGAAATATGTATGACCTGTGTAAAACGTATTGTTGATGGCACAAATAAAGATATTATTATTTCAGAGTTGTTTCTCAAAATTTCATCGATTTCAATCGAAATTTTAATCATTTATACCAATATTTCAATTTTTCTGTAAATTTTTTAGCTATTATAGTAAAATTTTAATGATTTCTGTCATAATTTAAATTATTTTAATCCAGATTTTTACCATCGATACAAAAAATTTTATGCATTTGTCAAAATTTCAATTATTATGTTAAAATTCAATTATTTCTCTGAAAATTTAACTGAAATATTGAACTGGGCATTGAAATTTCAACAGTAAGTGCAGATTTTTTTATTTTTTTTATAATTGCAATTATTTCTGTGAAAGTTTAAATGATTTGTATTGAAATTTCGACACTTCGTTCAAAAGTTTTCATTTTTCTTATAATTTTATAATTTAATTATAATTATTTCTGCCAAAATTATTGTAAATTGAATTGCGATGCTATTTGGGATATATATCGAAACTTTATTTTTTATAATACTGGTACTTAATCAAATTAATGTTTCTGTTCAAATTTATGTTCGAAACTGTTTAAAATTTTTAATGATTTCTCATCAAATATAAATTATTTCCATCGAAAATTCAACTATTCATACCTCTATTGCAATTAAAATAATTTCTGGCAAAATCTTATTTATTATGTTAGATTTCAGAGTTGTCTGCATTGTTTCCATATATTCTCCAAATAAATGAATAAATAAAATGTCAACGATTTGTAAGTAAAATTTCAATTATTTCTTTCAAAATTTATCCGAAATATTGAACTGGGTATTGAAATTTCAACAGTAAGTGCATATTTTTTAATTTTTTCTCATAATTGCAATTATTTCTGTCAAAATTTAAATGATTTGTATTGAATTTTCAACAGTTCGTACAAAATTTTTCATTTTTCTGATAATTTTATAATTCAATTACAATTATTTCTGCTAAAATTATTGGAAATTGAATTACTCCAAATAAATAAATAAAATGTCAAGGATTTGTAAGTACTTATTAAAATTTCAGTTATTTCTGCAAAAATTACAAAATTAAAATTATTCAACACAACACAACACAAACAAAATTTTTTTTTCGACATAAATATTAAATGTAATGAACTTTTCAAGTGTCGGATGGCAACGTAAAATTTTATAAAACAACTTTTCCGTTTCCTGAAATTATTGAAACATTTTTCACATATACTCATGGTTAAGTACTCATGGTTCTATTCAGTACAGGAATTTTGTCTACATAAAATGTAGTGTTTTCCTTATTTATATTGTCTTGATCTCACATGTAATTCATGTCCAATAAAATATGTTTGAAGTTTAAGTATGAGTACATCGTATTGGTACTATTTAAAATATTTTCAGTTTCAAAAATAGTACTATGTACTACCACAGGTAAATCCCTAGCAAATTAACTAATTAAATCCAATATAAACAAAGGAATATTTAGAACACTGCATTTGTCCTTGTCACCGCTCTATAGTGTAAGTTATACACAACGAAATATTGGTACGACCTAGAAATTAATGTTTACGACTCAAGTCGTATATTTGGGTACATTTTATTGCGTTTGGTGCATAAACGTTTGTAGAAAATATGCAACCAAATATACGACTTTAGTCGAACTATATGCTCAAGTACGGACTATAGTTACGAACCCTAGTGATTTTTAAAGATTAATTAAATCCTGATTAAATTAAATACAAATTTTGGCAAAATTGATTAAATTAAGTGCATAGTACAAAAGAAGTTTTACAATTATTTCTCTCACTTTTTAATTATGTCACAATTAATTCTCTCAAAATTTAGATGATTTTAATTGAATTTTTAACAATTTATACCAAAATTTGAATTTTTCTGTCAAAATTTCAGTTTTTCTGTCAAAATTTCAGTTTTTCTGTCAAAATTTCAATGATTTCAGTCAAAATGTAACTGATTTATATCGAAATTTCAACAGTTCGTACAGAATAATATGTTTCTCATGGTTTCAATTATTCTTGCCAAAATGTCAATGATTAGTATCGAAATTTTAATGATTTCTGTCAAACTTAAATGATTTCTATCAAAATTTTAACAAATTATACCAAATTTTTAATTTTTCTGGAATAATTTCAGTTTTTTTGTAAAAATTTCTGACAAAATATAACTGATTTGAATCGAAATTTCGACAGATCGTATCTTTCTCATTAATTCAAATATTTCTGCGCAAAATGTTTAATTAATTTAAATTAAATACCAATTTTAGTAAAATTGATTAATTTAAGTGCAAAGTACAAAAGAAGTTTTATAATTATTTCACTCATTTTTCAATTGTTGTCAGAATTTCAATTATTTCTCTCAAAATTTTGATGATTTCCATGGAAATTTTAACGATTTATTAAATTAAATTAAATACAAATTTTGGAAAAATTGGTTAAATTAAGTGCAAAGTACAAAAGTAAGTTTTACAATTATTTCTCTCATTTTTCAATTGTTATGTCTGAATTTCAATTATTTCTCTCAAAATGTTGATGATTTCAATCGAAATTTTAACGATTTCTCTTGGAGTGCCATACTCGATTTTTCGAGCGTAGGCGATTTCCCCGCATACGTCCGTGTATGAGTGTCTGTATCGTAGTTACAGTGACGTATGGCACCTACAGTTTAACGTCGGCTGCGAACGACTGGTTAACGATTTATTAAATTAAATTAAATGCAAATTTTGGTAAAATTGATTAAATTAAGTGCAAAGTACAAAAGTACGTTTCATTATTAATACCAAATTTCACAAAACCTATTTCCCAATTAAAATGTCGTTATGTGACTTGGAGCTTAAATAATTATTAATATTATTCTGAGCGAGAAGGGGATCCTCCACAATTGTAAATTAGAAGTCTACACCACATTTACTACACGTTGTGCTTCAAAGGTGAAAGTCTTAGAGAGCGTGAGGTCTCTTTTTCGTAGAATTGGGTAGAAAATCATATAATTTAATTAAACTCCACTATATCTTCGTCTAGCCGCTCGAATCCTATAATGAGAAAGTTCCATTGCTCCTGAAATGAGTTGTGGTCGTTAGAACCTAGCACGTTGAGCTTGTTTCGAATCACGTCTGAGCTGATTTACCGTCGAGGAAGAGTGCAACGAGATTATATTTCACACACAAAATATTGTCTGCACAATAAGGTGAGTGTTATTTATCGCCGAAGCCTGCAGTCCTATTTACTAACAATAATTCCCTCTGTTGCTATGATATAAAGAAACTGGATATAATAATAATATTTTTATATAAAAACATTATTATTACATATGAAAACTGGATAATTAAAATAATTCCCAATATTATTATTAAATACGAACACTGGGCAATAATAATAATTTCCACAATATTTGTATTAAAAGCAACAACTGGATAATAACAGTAATCGCCACTGTTTATATTAAATACGGAAACTAAATAATAACTTTAGTTCCTAATATTATTATTAAATACGAAAACTGGATGCTAACAATGATTTCCGCAATTACTATTAAATATGATAAACATATAATAACACAAACGGCGAAATTAATGGTATTAATTATACGGTATTGAATTTTCGGTGTAATTAAATATTTACACATTGCTGCATACATTTGACCCCAATTAATATAATAACATTCGAAAACTTGCACGTACCCAATTCCTGCAGTAAAATGTATCGATTTGCAATTGGTCTGCCAACTTTCCTCATTACGTAAAAATTTCCGTAATAACAGATCAGCGCAGGAAATGCACGTACTCACTGGAATTGATAAGAAATAATTCGTGCAGTTTTACGGCCGTCACGAGTCGGCGATAAATTCCGTTTTAACAGCGGAATTTAATATTTAGCGTTCGCGTTTTATGTGGAAATTTAATATTTCATTAAAGCGATCGGCGATGTTTCGACTTGTACCGTTCGTGGCTTGGAAACAATGCGATTTTCTTTCAATTAACAATGGAGGCCTAAGAGAGGGAATTGGAGCAATTAAGTGTTGGCCGGCAGTCAAAGGACCGCCCGGAAGGACAAATGCAATTATAACAGGAACAAAGAACAGGTCACTTTGACGTCGTCCTCCTCGTCGTCCTGTTTGCCTTCGCGCTGGACAAGTTTGCGCCCGATTTTTGCGCCGCTCATAATTCGTGTATTTAATTAGGGCAGTGTCTGTTTGGACGACAAATAGGTTTATAACCGACGACCCGTTTTCAGCTGAATTGAATATGAGAATCGGAATTATCCGACGGGGCGCATCTCGTATTCTATGCACAGTTTGTGAACAGCCCTTATCTTAGTGAATAAAACATTAACTGTTTGCTACAAATAGAAATAAAAATCGCATCCGGAGATGGGAGAAAGCGCACTGGAAATACTGGAGAAATGGCTAGAACTCAAGTGAAACTAATAAAAATCAAGCCCCACGTAAATACACAGATAAGTTCAGAGGAACGAGGGCTAATTATGAAGCTCGGTATCGTATTAGCGTTTTTCAGGGCGCAATGGAACTATCCGAAGTGTTTGTTTAAGGAAGTAATTAAAGAAGTACCCACTAACGACGACTCTCGGACTGATTGTTGTGTGCAGTACACTCATAGACTGCGGTGTTACTCTCTTCTTCTCCTCCTCCACACAGACGATCCTTGATACTTTCCAACCTGAGATATTCCGTGCACGTACTTTCTTGTTATTTACACGAGGACCAAAGTATATTACAACTTTTTTCTAGTCGACTATAACATGTATGTTGTCTCGGGGATGTTAGGAATCAATACTTCCTTCAGCATAAAGTGTCTTGAGTCATCATGCCCCGTTTTTTCACTCTAAATATTTTAGCTCTAGAAAAAAGTGGGAACCGCTCCGAAATTTACGTCCGCATAGTTTATTCATCGGCCGGAATATATTTTATTAAAATGTTTTTGAACGCACGATTAACTGAAGTGACATGAATAAATCTCCGTGGATTGATATTTAATTATATAATAAATCAAACTGTATACGAATAATTTATATTACTCGTATAAATTATTGCCCATAGATTATATCTAAATATATACAAAACGAATTTTGTATATTCGCATTGCGCTGTGATTGATAATAACGTGCATTTATACGACTTTAATTATTCTAGTCAAAATTATTTGATGCACAATTAAAAATTCACCATATTACGAATTAATTACAAAGGAGATATTAATACACAATTACAGCTAATTATTTCGTGAGTAATATCTGCCAAATGCAAATTACCTATAAATTTTCGTTGATTAATTCATTAAAATTACTCCGATGCGATTATATTCATAGAACTATAACTATTGATTATTTAGCTATTTACAATTACGTATATTTAAACACCAATTAGACAACAATAATACTCCCATATAGATAGCATTATAGCTATCAAATTGAATTCAAATATATCCGATTATAATCTACTAACATTGATATTATGCAGTATGCATAATGGCATCCTCTCTCTATGGCATGTTCCTTATTACTCGGGAATTCTCTGTGCTTCAAAATTAACGAAGCCAAAAAAAATGCCCGATTCCATATTTTCATTTATAACCCACGTATTTCATGTGTATAATTCGTTCTAAATGACTTCAAAATATGACTAATTATTTCACATCATTTACGAAGCTTTATACGAATGTACCGCATGTTAAAACTAATTGGCTGCACGTTTTTTTCCATACTTTTTATTCTGAGCGTAGTGTCTGATAAAAACAAGACTTGAAAATTTCTTTTAATATTTCTATACATTTTCGTACAAAGGACGGAATGTTTGCGATTTCTATGAAGCAATTTGAATGTTCTTCCATGTCCACTTATAAACAGAGTTAGTACAGCAAATATTAAATTTGCAGCTCCAATTTGCTCAAATAAGTAGGTAATAATAATTTGTAGACTTTCTGTAAATATTTCCTACTCCATCATTAGTGTTAAAATCTTTCAACTTTAGTGAATTTGAAAATGGAAATTTTATTAAAATTTACAATATTAACAATCAAAACATCATAAGAGTTAGAAAGTCCAGAATATTTCAAATATTATACTGGCCCACTCGGAAAGTTAATAACTCGATTTTCTCACTTATTTAAGACATACTAGTTGTCAAATTTTCAGAAAATGTATCTTCTGGCATACTGCAAACAGATCGGTCATAAAATTTTCAAAATATCCATTAGATAAGTTTTCAGAAATTTCAGACCTGACAACTTCTACTGGCCAACTCGTAAAGTTAATAACTCGATTTTCTCATTTATTTAAGAGATACTAGTAGTCAAATTTTCAGAGGATTTATCTTCAGGTGTACTGTATGCAGATTAGGCATAAAGTTTTCAAAATATCCATTAGATAAATTTTCAGAAATATCAGTGACTGATAACTTATACTGACCAACTCGGAAAGTTTATAACTCGATTTTCTCGCAAATTTGAGACATACAAGTGGTCAAATTTTCAGAGAATTTATATTCAAGCATACTATATACCGATCTGCCATAAAATTTTCAAAATATTCATTAGATAAGTTTTCAGAAATTTCAAAGACTGACAACTTCTACTGGCCAACTCGGAATGTTAATAACCCGATTTTCTCATTTATTTAAGAGATACTAGTAGTCAAATTTTCAGAGGGTTTATTTTCAGGCATACTGTATGCAGATCTGGCATAAAACTTTCAAAATATCCATTAGATAAATTTTTAGAAATTTCAGTGACTGATAACTTATACTGGCGGACTCTAAAAGTTAATTACTCGAATTTTTCACTTATTTAGGAGATACAAGTAGTCATTTTTTAGAGGATTTATCTTTAGGCATACTGTATGCAGATCTGGAATAAAATTTTCACAATATCCATTAGATAAATTTTCAGAAATTTTGGTGACTGATAACTTCTACTGGCCAACTCAGAAAGTTAATAACTTGATTTTCTCATTTATTTAAGAGATACTAGTAGTCAAATTTTCAGAGGATTTATCTTTAGGCATAGTGTATGCAAATCTGGCATAAAATTTTCAAAATATCCATTAGATAAATTTTCAGTAATTTTAGTGACTGATAACTTCTACTGGCCAACTCGGAAAGTTAATAACTCCATTTTCTCACTTATTTAAGATACACTGGTAGTCAAATTTTTAGAGGATTTATTTTCATGCATACTGTAAACAGATCTGCCATAAAATTTTCAAAATATCCGTTAGATAAATTCTCAGAAATTTCGAAAAAGACAGATGACTTCTACAGGCCAGCTCGGAAAGTTATTAACTCGATTTTCTCTATTATTTAAGAGACACTAGTTGTCAAATTTACAGAGGATTTATCTTCAGTCATACTGTATGCAGATCTGGCATAAAATTTTCAAAATATCCATTAGATAAGTTTTCAGAAATTTCAGAATCTGATAACTTCTACTGGCCAACTCGGAAAGTTAATAACTGGATTATCTCACTTATTTAAGACACACTGGTAGTCAAATTTTCAGAGGATTTATTTTCATGCATACTCTATACAGATCTGTCATAAAATTTTCAAAATATCTATTAGATAATTTTTCAGAAATTTCAGAGACTGACAACTTCTACTGGCCAACTCGGAAAGTTAATAACTCGATATTCTCATTTATTTAAGAGATACTAGTAGTCAAATTTTCAGAGGATTTATCTTCAGGCATACGATATGCAGATCCGGCATTAAATTTTCAAAATATCCATTAGATAAAGTTTCAGAAATTTCAGAGACTGACAACTTCTACTGGCCAACTCGGAAAGTTAATAACTCGATATTCTCACTTATTTAAGACAAACTAGTAGTCAAATTTTTAGAAATTTTATCTTCTGGTATACTGCATACAGACCTGCAATAAAAAAATTAAAATATTTATTAGGTAAATTTTCAGAAATTTCAGTGACTGATAACTTATACTGGCGGACTCTAAAAGTGAATAACTCGATTTTCTTGCTTATTTGAGACATACTAGTGGTCAGATTTTTAGAGAATTTATCTTCAGGTATACTGTATACAGATCTGGCATAATATTTTCAAAATATCCATTAGTCAAATTTTCAAAAATTTCAGTGACTGATAACTTATACTGGTCAACTCGGAAAGTTATAGAAACGATCTTATTCTATTACTCCATAGCTTACCCTCTACAAACCTCACATTTACAATATCGAATGCTCTCGATAAATCGAAAAGCAATCCAACTGTATGGTTATTATCATCCATTCCTTTTTGAACCTGCGCGATAAGTTCAAAAGTTGCCGTTTCTGTGGACCTACTATTTATAAAGCCATGCTGACAGGCATTTAGCAACTTACATTTTACTATAAAACTATGTATTTGATTGTATATCGTTTTCTCGTAGATTTTGGAAAGAATTTATTACTGATATCGGTCTGTAATTCTCCATAAGTTTCTCGCTTCCTTTTTTGTAGACAGGTACTACTTTGGCAATCTTTAATAAAGTGTGTGTATTTGATAATCCTTACATATACATCCTTAGCAAATTAACTACATAAATCTAATATAAACAAACGAATTTTTAGAACACTGCAGTTGTCCTTGTCATCGTTTTATAGTGTAAGTTGTACACAACAACATATTTGTACGACCTAGAAATTAATGTTTACATATGATTTGGTTTTAATGTTTTTTTATATTTATGATTTACCTCAAAATTACCATTGCCCCTTATATTAAAACATTGTTATTATATTGCTATTAGTTTAGTTCGTCGATTCGCAAAGAACAGTCACATTTTATCCCAGTAACACATTTTGTATTTACATACACCAATAGCTTGGTATGTATTAAATAATCCAACTTTTGCGAACCAGTTATAATATTTATTTAATCCATTGAAATAGTGTATTAGATGGTATTATCTTAAATTGATGTCCTTTCATACTATGCAGCTAAAAAAATCGATGATAAAGATACTGTAAATCTTTTGTTTTAATAACGATGAGAATCATAAGAGCGTAAATGAATTTTTATTCATATTATGATTTCGTAAGCAGCTCACGTAATATTGTATATTTGCAGGAAACATGTTACGTCAACAATCCATCGCAAATTTCTATAATAAAAAGCATATTCTAGTTACTGGTGGAACTGGATTTCTTGGCATGGTACTAGTAGAAAAACTTTTGCGGAGTTTTCCAGATATTGGCAAGATTTATTTGTTGATAAGAGGCAAAAAATCGGAGAGCGCAACTGACAGAAGCGATAAATATTTTAATCACAAGGTAAAACAAAATATATTTATAAGTACTTCTAAAACCACGGTTGGTGTGATTTAAATCAATTATTTATTTAAACAAATCAAATGATTTGAAATAAACCAAGTAAACATGTCCAAGTAAAATCAATGATTTAAAAAAAATCATATTAATTAAATCGAGATGTAAATCAATTGATTTAAATCACATTTACTCTGGTAGAAACTGATCATAAATATAAAAACATCAAAAAAATCATTACTTTGTTAAAAAAATCAATGATTTTTGTTTTTTTTAATCATTATTTATTCCAATCCTGGTCCTAATACACATGTCCTTAGTTATTTTCTAGAATTAAAAATGTAAATCGGTCTAAAATTCAGTTCCTTGAAGGAAATATATGTGACACAAATCTGGGACTGCCAAATGATGTAACTATTGAGTTGCAGAAATCATTAAATATAATCGTCCATTCTGCAGCAACAATTAAATTTACTGAACCCCTTAAGACAGCTATAGATGTGAACATTAGAGGAAGTAAAAATGTTTTAGAATTGGCGAAATTTTGTGAAAATATACAGGTAATTTCTAACATTTCAGATCATAAATTGAATTAATATGCAATACTTTTAGTCGTACGTGCATGTTTCTACGGCGTATACTAATCATAAGATCGGAACGGATAATATTGAGGAAAGGATTTATCGTCATCCAATTGATCCAGAATTGCTTTTAGAACTTCCAGAATCAACGGAAAATACACTGTATAAGAGCGAAACTGAATTGATGTCTGGTTGGCCTAATTCTTATATTTATACCAAAAATGCTGCCGAAAATTTAGTAAATACGTACAGAAACTTAATGCCTATTGGCATATATAGACCGGGAACTGGTAATTTTGAGGAAGATACATAACATATATAATTAATTAATAATTTTCTAGTATTGCACTCTTACTTCGAACCATTTCCATATTGGAAGTTAGGTAATGGAGGTCTTATAAACATTTTAGAAGCATTTCATAAAGGTTATGTATTTGGAACAACATCGGAAGTAAATGCAAATACTGTGCCTGTAGATATGACTGTTAATGGGTTATTAGCATCAATAATGGATGTTAGTATCAATAGGTAAGTTTATATGTAATTGCCATAATATATACGTAATGTAATATAAAAATCTAGAGCGAATAATGATGTGAAAATATATAATTATACGACTAATAATAACCCATGTACATACGGTGATGTCGAACATTATTATAAACAAGGAGTAAATGATCAAACATTGGAATTTGGAAATCTTAAATTTAAGGCACATATGTATGCAAAAGCATTAGACTTACTAGCGAAAGGAGCAACAACACAGTGAGAATGTTTTCATATTAAAGTTATAGAAAAAATAAAACAGTTTGAATTTGTTGCAGAGATATTATAAAATCTACTTCTAAAATTGATAAAATATTTGATCTTATAAAAGGAATGATTGATACTAAGTTCCAATTCGATAATAATAATATTGAAGAAGTATGGAGATCATTGGATGAAGATGGGCAGAAATTACTCCCCTTTAATATTAATGAAATCATTTGGAAGGACTACTATATGAATATGTATAAGCATAATAAAGAAAACCTTTTAGATTAGATTGTATAAGTAAAAGATACTAGTTTTTACAATGGAGTGACTATGTGTCACTCAATAATTTGTATTGAAGATTCGTGTTAAATGTAACGTATATTTGGATATATGAAAAGCAGACAATTTTATTTGTTTGTATTATCGATTTGTGAATATGTGTAGGATCCATATTAATTTTCATCAAAATTTAAGATGATCCAGTTGTCCACTTGACATGGAATGATCCTTGTTCAATAATTTGGAAATTCATTTTTATTTGTTTAATATTTACATCATTTTATTAAATGCTCTGAAAGCATCATTTTTTTCTTATATCAATCCCATTATTTAATTGTATCATCGAAAGTGCCCAAATATTATGACAGAATTTGTATTTGTTTACATACGATCTTTAGAGTAGTTGAGTAGTAGCACGATGGCAAGACTACTGCGCTACACTGTTCCTCTTTATCTTTACTTATAACAAAGCAAAAATAGGATTTTGTTCATTCGAGAAACATCAACTTATTGCTTTTTAAGAAGCTTTCACATTACCAACATGAAAAAACGAATACCTTTTAAATTAAGGGTAAGTATGGGTACAACGTATTAGTACTGTTTGAAATATTTTCAGTACCAAAAATAGTACTATGTACTAGCATACGTACATAAATAGCAAATTAACTAATTAAATCCAATATAAACAACGGAATTTTCAGAACACTGCAGTTGTCCTTGTCATCGTTTTATAGTGTAAGTTATACACAAGGACATATTGGTACGTCCTAGAAATTAATGTTTACATATGATTTGCTTTTAATGTTTTTTATATATTTTCTTTACCTCAAGATAATGTCAAGCACTTAAAGTTACAACTCTCTACTATTGGTACACTATTAGTTCTATTAGCATTAGTCTTTATATAGAAACATTGTATTAGATTGCTACCAGTTCGGTTTATCAATTAGAAAAGTACAGTCACTTTTAGTACCAGTAATACTATTTGTATTTACATAATCTAAGAGCTTGGTATGTATTAAATAATCCAACTTTTGATAATCATAACATTTATTTAATCCTTCGAAATAGTGTATTAGATAGTATTATCTTAAATTTTTGCCCTTTCATACTATTTTGCTAATTTAAGAAAAAATCGATGATGAAGATACTGTAAATTCTTTGTTTTAATGATGATGAGAATCTTTAGCGTAAATGAATTTTTATTCATATTAAGATTTCGTAAGCAGCTCACGTAATACTGTATATTTGCAGGAAACATGTTACGTCATCAATCCATCGCAAATTTCTTTAATAAAAAGCATATTCTAGTTACTGGTGGAACTGGATTTCTTGGCATGGTACTAGTAGAAAAACTTTTGCGGAGTTTTCCAGATATTGACAAAATTTATTTGTTGATAAGGGGCAAAAAATCGGAGAACGCAATAGACAGAAGCAATAAATATTTTAATCACAAGGTAACACTAAATATATTTATAACTTGTACTAAATCAGGGTTGGTGTGATTTATATCAATTATTTATTTTAAAAAATCAAATAATTTTTTTAAAATAAATCATTGATTTAAATCAAAATAGATTTTCTTAAATAAATCATTGCTTTTGCTGAACAATTAAAAATATTATGTAGATATAGAGATAGCATGCTTTAAAGCAGATGATTGTAAATTAATAAAACATTTTTATTCTCTTCCATTTTTGATCCATCACATTGTGGGTGAGATCACAGATTTTTTTAGTCATCAAATTTTGATCAGGTTTTGCCAAAACAAGTCTTGAAATTTTTTTTTGCTCGATCACAAAACTTGACCACGCAGCAAGTAAACTAAATATACCTTATACAATTTTCTAATTTGTCAATATTTATTTGTACTCAAAATTAATATTTTTTATATTGATTTTATGTAACTTATGTATACCACTATTTATTGTTGAATCTACTTATACACATATGTTATGAGTCAATAATTTATACGTTACAACATATACATGTTACATTGGTAACATAAATAAATATTTTTAAGTAAACTTGACCAAGTAAAATCAATTATTAAAAAAAAAAATCATATTACAACCTATATCACTAATCGTGATATAAATCAATTGATTTAAATCACATTTACTCTAGCAGAAACTTATCCGAAATATAAAGTAATCAGAACAATAAAAAATCTTGATTTTTATGATTTAAAAAAATATAATTGAGTTTTGTTTTCATTTTAAATCATGGTTTATTGTATCCCTGGTGCTAATACACATTTTCTTAGTTATTTTCTACAATTAAAAATATAAATCCCACGTTGAACTCCAAAATTCAGTTCCTTGAAGGAAATATATGTGATACAAATCTGGGACTACCACATGATGTCACTACTGAGTTGCAGAAATCATTAAATATAATTGTCCATTCTGCAGCAACAATTAAATTTAATGAGCCTATTAAGACAGCTATAGATGTGAACATTAGAGGAAGCAAAAATGTTTTAGAATTGGCGAAACTTTGTGAAAATATAGAGGTAATTTCCAACATTTCAGATCTTAAATTGAATTATTTTTTAATACTTTTAGTCCTACGTACATGTCTCTACGGTTTATACTAATCATAAGTTAGGCACGGACAATATAGAGGAGAGAATTTATCCTCATCCAATTGAACCAGAATTGCTTTTAGAACTTCCAGAATCAACAAAAAATACACTGTATAAAAGCGAAACTGAATTGATATCTGGTTGGCCTAACACTTATATTTATACCAAAAATGCTGCCGAAAATTTAGTAAATACGTACAGAAACTTAATGCCTATTGGCATATATAGACCGGGAACTGGTAATTTTGAGGATGATATATAACATATATAATTAATTAATAATTTCCTAGTATTGCACTCTCACTTCGAACCATTTCCATATTGGAAGTTAGGTAATGGAGGTCTTATAAAAATTTTAGAAGCATATCATAAAGGTTATGTATTTGGAACAACATCGGAAGTAAATGCAAATACTGTGCCTGTAGATATGACTGTTAATGGGTTATTAGCATCAATAATGGATGTTAGTATCAACAGGTAAGTTTAGATGTAATTGCCATAATAAATACATAACGTAATTTAAAAATTTAGAGCGAATAATGATGTGAAAATATATAATTATACTACTAATAATAACCCATGTACATACGGTGATGTCGAACATTATTATAAACAAGGAGTAAATGATCAAACATTGGAATTTGGAAATCTCAAATATAAGGCACATATGTATGCAAAAGCATTAAACTTACTAGCGAAAGGAGTAAAAATACAGTGAGAATGTTTTTATTTCGAAGCTATAAAAAAATTACAACAATTTGCATTTGTTTCAGAGATATTATAAAATCTACTTCTAAAATTGATAAGATATTCGATGTAATGAAAGGATTCTTCAATACTAAGTTCGAATACGATAACAATAATATTGAAGAAGTTTGGAGGTCATTGGATGACGATGGGAAGAAATTACTTCCCTTTAATATTAATGAAATCAATTGGAAGAACTACTATATGAATATGTATGAGCATACTAAAGAAAACCTTTTAGATTAGATTGTATAAGTAAAAAAAATACTGGTATTTAGAACGGCTAGCTATGTGTAACTTAATAAGTGGATAAAGATTAATGAATATGTTTAATAATAATGTTATAATAATGTATATTAATGTGTTAAATGTATATTTGGATATCGGATAAGCAAACCAATTATTTGTTTGTATTATCGATATGTGGATATGTGTAACATCCATATTAATTTTCATCAAAATTGGCGATGATCAAGTGGTTCACTTGACAGGGAATGATCCTTGGGAAATATTTTGGAAATTTTTATTTGTTTAATACTTAATTTTAATAATTAAACAAATAAAAATGCATTTCGAAAATATTGCCCAAGGATCATTCCCTGTTAATTGATATTAATTTAAATAATTAAACAAATAAAAATGCATTTCCAAAATATTGCCCAAGGATCACTCCCTGTCAATTGATATTAATTTAATAATTAATTTTTAGTTAAATTTTAGTTTAATTAATTTTAACAACTAATCAAATAAAAATGCATTTACAAAATATTTCCCAAGGAACATTCCCTGTCAATTGAACCACTAGATCATCGCCAATTTTGATAAAAAATAATATGGATGTTACACATATCCACATATCGATAATTAAACACCATTTTATTAAATGCTCTGAAGGAATTTGTTTTTCAATCCCATTATTTAATTGTATCATCGAAAGTGTCCAAATATTATGGCAGAATTTATATTTGTTTACATACGAATATTAATTTTTTTAAACATTTAAAAAAATAGTGACGTTCCTACACTTAATATTTGCTAAATGTAGAAATTTGTACAAAATTATAGAAAACAAATTAAACGACAAAAATCAAAATAGCAATATTAGTTTTTAATTACTTAATAAAGTTATTCAATATTATTCAAAATTGTGTAAATATTGATTCGGTGAAAATTGAAATATTTTGAATAAAATAAATAAATGTTTTATTTGCTAAATGTAGTAATTTGTACATAAATATAAAAATTATAAGTCAAAACTAAATATAGTAATTAAAAAAAAAATCTTCAAGCAATAAGTATACAAAATAACTGTTTCCTTGTGTATGTTTTTGTGTCTGAATTTTGTATTTGTTATTACTAGGTTGCTTTCAATGCATAATTGTATTATTCTTTCCCCATTGTTGTGGGGAACAACAATGTTCTTCTCCTTAATTTTCTTTCCTTTATTTTCTAATTTCTTAATCTCCTTTAATTTCTTCTCCTTCTTTTGCCATTATCTCTTCTATTTAACAATTTTGGCATTATACTCTTCCGTTTAGAACTCATATTATCATCAGTAGATTTAAATTTTTGTCTTCTCATAAGTATTCCAGTGTACAGTAAAACACTTTCTGGTTGTACACACAGTTGTCTTCCATCTTATGTCCAAATTATTCCCATGATTTCTGTTTGGCCCTCACTACTTGGTTTTCAGTCTTTATACTCTTTATACTACTTTATACTACTTTATCTTTATATTCTATACCTTTTCAAGTTCAAATTGAGACCAATCAAGTTCAAATTGAGACCAATCAATTTCAAATTGAGACCAATCAATTTCAAATTGATACCAATCAATTTTAAATTGAGACCAATCAATTTCAAATTGAGACCAATCAAGTTCAAATTGATACCAATCACTTTTAAATTGAGACCAATCAATTTGAAATTGAGACTAAACAAAATCAAGTTGACAATAAACAATATCAAATTGTCATAATACATGTTATATTTTTACTCTCAACTTGATATTGTTTAGTGTCATTTGAACTTGATTGCCCTCAATTTGAAATTGATGGGTCTCAATTTGAACTTGATTGGTCTCAATTTGCACTTGAAAAGGTATAGATAACTTTCCTGAGTCCTTTTCCTTAGATATATTTTTCACGCATTCTTCTACTTCCTTATTTGTTCTTTAACATACCAATTCTACCAACTTGTTTGCTTCTTGTTTGAGTTCTACCTACTCACACCACTAGTTCATTTAGCTCCTTATAAAATTATTATCATTAACCCCTTCCATATACCTTATATACTTCTGTCCTTATTATCCCCTTCCTTTTCAAGAATTCTGGCCACTTCTTCTTCATATCTAAGTGATACTCGTTCATTACTTAATTGATGATGCTTAATGGCTTCTTCAGGCATTTTCGAGTCTCCTTTAGTTTCTATGCCTTCTCTATATGGTATGTTCAATATTGCTGTCAGTCAGGTGACATTTTTTATTGATTCTCTGTTCCTCGTCTCCGTAATTACATAATCTATAATTGATTTATCGTTTCGTGTCACCTAAAGTCTTGTATACTAGTAGTTATACAGCAAGTTCTGGACCACTCCCAGCAGAGATTTCGATTACTCGCAATTTCAGCAATCAACCTATTGTTACTGCTCGCGGTGATTGATTAAAACCGCGAATTAAAAGCATCAATTAAATTAATCGAAATCTCTGCTGGGGGTGGTGTTTAGTATTAGGTTCAATATTGTACATAATTGTAAGATCTTTTTCTGTATTTAGTACTTAGTTTTCGCTTTTATTTTCTTTGTTGTAAATATTAAATTAATATCGGGTATTCCCTAATGGTATACTTAAATGTGCGTCTAATCTGGATCAGGCTCATCCGCTGGGAATTACCAGGCCACCTTCCAGGCCAGATTACCAGCATCTCGGGATTTCGGCCTCGATAACAACAATAGCGCGGTGAGCCCTCAAAGGAAATGCTCTCTGGGAACATGGTCGTTTGCGTTAATGAGGCTCCGAAGTACTTCACAGAACACATCAAGGGATCAGTGGCCAAAGGGAAAACCTGCAACAACACCTCGTAGATGGGGCCATCTGTTCCGGTGCCTCCCCTCTGCTGCGCCCCACTCCATGGACCTGATCCTGGGAGGACCAGAAGGGCAAAAAAGGAGATCAGTCGCTACACGAAGCCGAAACGAGGCACAAGTACCATTGTCACTAGAAAGACCAAAACTTGGCAGTATTTTATCTAAATTAGTTTATTAGAATTAAGTGTAAATATCGTGTTTTTACCTCCCATCTAGTGGGTACCGAATAAAGGTCTAGAATTAACAACATATAGACTTTAATTTTCTGTGCCTGCACCAAATAACGGCAAAACAGGTGGTCCAGAACTCCTGCTGTATAACTACTTATACTTATGCGTATCATTGTGCTCAAAAAAGCTGTACATAACTAATACATCATTTAGCATGCAAAAATGTAAGAGTCTTATTTCATTATTATTACGTTTATTCTCTCTATGCCTACCTATTGTTTTTGGGTATTTCTTATCTCTTCTTCTCACTCTCGCGTTCATGTCGCCGATTATGTAAAGTGTTTTGGTATTATTTACACTTTCCTCAAATAAAGTATCCCAAAATTTGTCTTTATTGTCTTTCTTCTCATCTTCGTCTGGTCCTTATATTATAACTATTATTGCCTCCTGCTTCCCGATTTGCATTTCTATTTTTAAAATCTATTCATCCATTGTTTCCCATTTTCTTATATTATGTTTTTCTTCGCTATGTATAATGCACGCCACACCTGCTCTTGCTCTCTCCCTTTCTTCTACTCGCTCAATATGAAAATGTGTTCATTGTGTGTTAATCTAGATCCTTTCCCCTTCACTTTCGTTTCCGTTACGCCTAATACACTCAATTTTGTTTTCTCGAACTCCTCCTCAATTTCCTCTTCTTTGTCCCTCTTTGTTCTAAGATTCCTTGCGCCTATTTTAATTCTATCTCCTTCTTCTCGCCTTTCATTCTTCTTATTGTCATTAGTCTCTAGTCTGTTATCCATACCTTTTCCAGTTCAAATTGAGACCAATCAAGTTCAAATTGAGACCAATCAATTTCAAATTGAGACCAATCAATATCAAATTGAGACCAATCAAATTCAAACTGAGACCAATCAATTTCAAATTGAGACCAATCAATTTTAAAATGAGACTAAACAAAATCAAGTTGACACTAAACCATATCAAGTTGTCATAACAAATTTTATTTGTTTACTCTCAACTTGATATTGTTTTGTGTCAACTTGATTTTGTTTATGCTCAATTTGAAATTGATAGTTATCAATTTGAACTTGATTGGCCTCAATTTGAAATTGATTGGTCTCAATTTGAACTTGATTGGTCTTAATTTGAACTTGAAAAGGTATAGTTTTTTTCCATCAATTTGCCTTCTCTCTCATCCCAGTTTTAGTAGGTGGTAATCACTTCCTCACTTCCTATTTCAGATTGCCTTGTAACTCTTACAATCATTATTTTGTTCCAGCTGTTTCTATTAATTAGGTGATAGCCTATTATCCATCTTTCGTTTCTGCTTGGCTGTTCCCTTGTGTACTTGTGTATGTTTTTGTGTTAGAATTTTGTATTTGTTTTCAGAAAGTTGTTTTCAAAGCATAATTGTATTATCCATCTCCATATTCTATTGTTTATTATCAGCTTCTTGTATCCCAATTTTGGAATTATTTCTACTTTCTCGTTCGATTTTTGCAGTTTTGCATATCATCTTTTGCACTCGTTGTTCCTTCTTCCTTAAGTCATCATCAATTTATACATTCCTTCTCAATGTTTTCTTGTTGCTCAATAGTAGTTAGGCAACACGGGTTCCAACGCAGGTCAGTTTAGTTTTCGATTAATTTAATCCGTGGTTTGATTCGCGGATTAATCAATTACCACGGGCGGTAACAATGGGTTAATCGGCGAATTAAAAGGAAACTAACCTGACCTGCGTTGGAACCCGTATTGCCTAACTACTCTCAATACCTTTATTTTTACCATTGTCTCGAGTTGTACAACACTAATATCTGTGTTAGCATTTCTTACTTGGTAGGTTTTGCCGATTTTTGCCTCCGGTCCCAGTTCCTCATTAATTAATTTGTGTATTTGCTCCTCTATATCGTCTTTGGCTACCAGCGCTTTTATTACTATGTCATTCCTTCGTTTACTTCTCTCGCATCTCTCTGTATAATACTCCAGTCCCTCAATTCTTATCATCATTTCGGTTTTTTTCCTGTTTCCATTCCTCCTATTTCGATTTTATCTCAGATCTTAGATGTACAACTTCTTCCCTTAATTCCCAATTTAATTTTTTTAAATTTTTTTCTTGTTCTTCAATACTTTTATTTTGTCCACCATTGTCTCGAGTCTACAACAATAATATCTGTGTTAGCATTTCTTACTTGGTAGGTTTTGCCGATTTTTGCCTCCGTTCCCAGATCCTCATTAATTAATTTGTGTATTTACTTCTCTATATTGCCTTTGGCTACCAACGCTTGCACTACTATGTCATTCCTTCGTTTACTTCTCTCGCATCTCTCTGTATAATACTCCAGTCCCTCAATTATTATCATCATTACTGTTTTTTCCTCTTTCCATTCTTCTTCTTTCGATATTTTATCTCAGATCTTGGATGTACAACTTCTTCCCTTAGCTCTTGTTGCGCTGTTATCATCGTTTGTATAATTTTCTTCAATTCCTCCATTTCATTTACCACTTGATGTGAGAAGTGAAGTGAAGAGTGCAAACTCTATCAAAAGAAGGTACCTATCTTTGGATTGAGTTTGCACTCTTCTCCACTTGAATCTAGTTCTGTTCGCCCTCTCTTATTTTTTTTTTACTCATCTACCTTTTCTTACAGCCGCGCTATTACTGTTGCCGGATCTGCTCCTCGAAACAGCTGTAGCGGTTGCTGTGCAAATTTTAGGTCTTTATTCTATTGTTTTGTCTCGTATTTCTTCCCCTCCTGCCTTTCACTCCGCTGATTTTTCTTCACTAGTTTCCTCTTACGGTTTCCTTCACACTACTGGCACTACTGCTGACGCTAGTACTCGCTCGTTATGTCCTTAATTTGGATTTAATAACTGAGCACTTTCCTCTGTTCTTTAATCTTGAACTCGCCTTCCTCTGTTCCTATATTTTGGTAATACAAGTTGCTGTATGGTCCGCTTTTAGTAAAACTTATAGAAAAATAACTATGCAATAAAAACATCATGTATACCGTATAAAAGCATTCAAACTTCATCAGTAGTATTAAAATGTGAGAGCAAGTTCAAAAATACCCTGAATTCGTGTGCAACGCATTCAAACCTAGATTCGAATCCCGTACCTGGGCTGCAATCCCGCATCGCAAACTGATAACATCCCATTTTAATAATTCGTTTACGACCGTGCTGATTGTAAGTGTCTGGATTATGCGGAGTCCTTGATTTGCTCCGGGGAAGCTGATTAAATATTCCTCCCAAGCGCTAGATAAAATTTCTGGAGGTTTTCAGGACGATAATGCGAAAGCTTTCGCAGCCTTTATCAGCATCGGAGCGTGAAAGACCCTTTACCCCTTGCTACTTGGTAATCAGGGTCAGTGTTTGTCGTATAAAAAGCAAACAGTCAGTGTCCACGTCTGGCGGTCAATATTAGTTAAGCAAATGCCGGAGCACCCCCGCTTTGATCAATCAGACACCCTCTTCTGTATGGACGTGTCCGTGTGTGTGCGTGCCTGCCCTGATAATCTTCCCGATGTGCGGGGGATGGGGGGGAGTTTCCCGTGAGTCACTTGACCAAATTTATGGTAAGAACCGAACTGAACGAACGTTAAAAGACTTTTGGGCTGATCACACGTCCAGGGCCGTGCACTGGTCAAGTATCTTATGCTTGGTTAGTTAAGTCCTTTGTTCCCTCATAAAGACAAATGAAGGGATTTGCACTTATTTTATGGAAGACGTGCGCCAGGAAGGAAGTTTTGATTGCCGCCCGCGATAAGGGGAGCTAATACGGCATTATCTGATGCCCTTTTATTTGGCGGGGCGGGAAAAAATTGTGGAGAAACCTGGCGCAGTCGTCCTGACATTTCGGTCGGGGCGCTGGGAATTGATTTTCGCGGGATGCAAGATAAATAGGGCATTACAAACATATTTTACATATGTATATTAAGTATACACAATTTATTTCGTATGAAGCCCGGAACAGATAAGAGAAAAGGGAAGCGCGAGAGGAAAAAAGACAGTGAAATATAAATGCGGAAAGAACTTGAGAATGCTAATGGTATTACATTTATCGAGTAAAAAGATACATTCATTCAAAACACATAAAAAATACATTTCCTGCGCGCACACGAGGAGGAATCTATTCCGTATATTTAGAGATCCGCGCTTGTTATAATTCCATTTGGATGTATCCTCATCCTCCATCCCCCCATAGCCCATCCCATATCCTCCACCAGGACGCAGAGGCGACATTAGGCCAGGCGCTGCGACATAAAAATCGCCTCATTAAATATTCCCGGCGAACGCTATGTGACAAATAGTGGTTGCTCAACAGAGAAAAAAAAACTTTATCCCTTATACATGCAGCGGTTGGGAAGTGCCACGGAGTGGCGAGGTAATATATGATATGCACCCCATCCGTGCATACACATCCACCAGATGCTCAATTTCGATCCGGAATTTCTATATCTCCGGATTCTCGTATATTCACATTGAAACGGACGTACTTAGCGAACACACACAGATTTTGTCCATCGCACATCGAACCCCATTTTCGAGCTGAGCGCTGCCTCAAAAATTATGTTGCTCCCAGTATAACACGCTCCTGGGCATCGTGCATTCTTGAAATTTACAGTCGCCCTGCATTAATCATTCACGTGGATGCCCCCATTTAAGCCCAAAAATCGCAGTAAAGCCAACAGTTGAAATTTATTATTTAAATAGATTGTTTACACGCCCACCGATTTTTCAACGGACTCCATAAAATAATTGTGCATAGAAACTTCTTCCACCTTTTCATCAAGTCTTCTACTTAATTCACATATCTTAAATTTAAAAAAATAAACGTATTTATAGCACACATGAGAAAAAACTTCCACATAATTATTTCATCAATTTAAACCGTTTAATTGTTTAAATTGTTACAATATTTGATAAAACACTTGTTGTCTGTTATCTTGTGCGTTATAAAAATGCGTATGCGGTTATTACGAAATACACTTATGCAAGTTGGAAGTTGATCACACATAAACTCCCCCTAAGATAGTTCCAAGTCGCTGCGGCTTAGGGGATGAAGCAATAAATTACCACCAAAGTTTAAAGACCTAAACCACTGTTCTAAACGATTACAGCTTTCACTGCAAGATGTTCACATTTAGATAAATAAATGAGGTTTATGAGGAAACAGGCTCCGCAATAAACCACGAAATATGTGTAAGAATACTCGAAACTTGCGGAAGTTCTGAATATCTATAATTATACCGCAGAGACGAAAGAACACCAACTAGATAGAGAAACCGACGCAATTAGTTATTAATTATTATACAAATATTATTGGAGACTGTTTTTTTTTTTTTACAAATTTATAGTAGTAGTATATATAATTTATTGAAGCATTTTTATACAAAAATATTGTTTTATTACAAGTGTATGATGGTAAGGCTTCGGGGGTGCTTCATTTGGCCATCAGCCGGAGCCTTTCAGCCTGACAAATTTATAATTTCAACAAAAATTATCTATTCAAACGACGTGTAAACATTGAAGGTCGACATGAAAACATACTATATCGAGTATACTCTGATTTTTTTAAACTGGCGTGCATGTCATCAAAATAATAATCATAATAATGATGGCACAATTTTACAACGTTGCCAGCTGTCCTGGGTATTTAAAAATGGCTGTAATCAGCTGTTCCGCCCGCGCAATCTTGTGCGACAGTGCGCGGTTCGTATCAAATTCGTCGACTTCTCTGCCGTTTTTCGTACATATATCAATCTTGTGGTTATGGATTCCCATCTACAATGACAAAATATGCATTTATTAATTGAACAAATGTAACAAGTTAAACGTCAAAGAAGTTTAGTTATACACACATGTATGAGCATGGTTAGTGAAAAAGATGTGGCATCGTCGCCGAAAAAATAGCACGGCTGCCAATATAACATGATTTATTATATGATTGGTAGACGAAAATTGTGTCCGCGGTTAATACACCGATTACCTATTTATAACCACCGGTGATCAGTGTTATGTAACAAATGATCCTCAGATTAATTTCGATTCTTAAACTATTGTTATGCATATTCTCGAAAACAATCACGTTGGTACGAAAATACCTCATCACACAGCTGTTTGATGACGTGCACGCCAGTTTAGAAAAATCAGAGTATAGTAAGTTGATTTATTTAATCAGCGTTTCTTAAATTTACACCGATGCGAAAAAATTGTGTGACGTCGGCAAACAGAAAAGCTTATGGATAACCTATGCACATACATTCTTCACAGATCGATAACACAAAATAAATAAAGCCGTTTGTTTATCCTATAACCAAATATACGTTACATTTAACACGAATCTACCCATAGCTAGCCATTCTACATATCAGTATTTTTTACGTATACTATCTAACCTAAAAGGTTTTCTTTTGTATGCGCATAGATAAAATAAAAGTATATAAAATTGTATGCTTATCCTATATCCAAATATATGTTACATTTACCACGAATCTTCAATACAAATTATTGAGTGACATATAGCTAGCCATTGTAAATACTAGTATTTTTTACTTATACAATCTAATCTAAAAGGTTTTCTTTAGTATGCGCATACATATTCATAAAGTAGTCCTTCCAAATGATTTCATTAATATTAAAGGGGAGTAATTTCTGCCCATCTTCATCCAATGATCTCCATACTTCTTCAATATTATTATTATTGTATTGGAACTTAGTATTCATGAATACTTTTATTACATCGGATATCTTATCAATTTCTGAAGTAGATTTTATAATATCTCTGAAACAAATGCAAGTTGTTGTGAATCTTATATTGCGTTAAAATCAAAACATTCTCACTGTATTGTTGCTCCTTTCTCGAGTAAGTCTAATGCTTTTGCATACATCTGTGCTTTATATTTAAGAATTCCAAATTCCAATGTTTGATCATTAACTCCTTCTTTATAATAATGTTCGACATCACCGTACATACATGGGTTATTATTAGTCGTATAATTATATATTTTCACAGCATTATTCGCTCTAGATTTTTAAATTACGTTTAGTATTTATTATGGCAATTACATATAAATTTACCTGTTGATACTAACATCCATTATTGATGCTAATAACCCATTAACAGTCATATCTACAGGCACAGTATTTGCGTTTACTTCCGATGTTGTTCCAAATACAAAACCTTTATGCAATGCTTCTAAAAATTTTATAGGACCTGCATTACCTAATCTCCAATATGGAAAAGGTTCGAAATGAGAGTGCAATACTAGAAAATTTCAAATTCATTATAAATGTTATATATATATACCACAAAAATACCAGTTCCCGGTCTATATATGCCAATAGGCATTAAGTTTCTGTACGTATTTACTAAATTTTCGGCAGCATTTTTGGTATAAATATAAGTGTTAGGCCAACCAGATATCAGTTCAGTTTCGCTTTTATACAAAGAGTTTTCCGTTGTTTCTGGAAGTTCTAAAAGCAATTCAGGGTCAATTGGAAGAGGATAAATTATTTCCTCTATATTGTCCGTTCCGGTCTTATGATTAGTATAAGCCGTAGAAACATGAACGTACGACTGAAAATATTACATAATAAGTCAATTTATGATCTGAAATGTTGGAAATTACCTCTATATTTTCGCAAAGTTTCGCCAATTCTAAAACATTTTTGCTACCTCTGATGTTCACATCAATAGCTGTCTTAATAGGTTCATTAAGATTAACTGTTGCCGCAGAATGGACAATTATATTTAATGATTTCTGCAACTCAATAGTGACATCATGTGGCAGTCCCAGATTTGTATCACATATGTTTCCTTCGAGGAAACGAATTTTAGACCGGTTTACATTTTTTATTCTAGAAAATAACTAAGGAAATGTGTATTAGGACCAAGATTGGAATAATTCATGATTAAAAAGAATAATCAAAAATCATTGATTTTTTCCTCAAAATCATGATTTTTTTATGTTTATGATCAGTTTCTACAAGAGTCGATGTAATTTAAATCAATTGATTTACATCACGATTTAATTAATATGATTTTTTTTAAATCATTGATATTACTTGGTCATGTTTACTTGGTTTATTTAAAATCATGATTTTTTTTAAATAAATAATTCATTTAAATCATACCAACCCTGATTTGAGGACTACTTATAAATATATTTAGTGCTACCTTTTGATTAAAATAATTATCGCTTCTGTCTATTGCGCTCTCCGATCTTTTGCCTCTTATTAACAAATAAATGTTGTCAATATCAGGAAAACTCCGCAAAAGTTTTTCTACTAGTATCATGCCAAGAAATCCAGTTCCACCAGTAACTAGAATATGCTTTTTATTATAGAAATTTGCAATGGATTGTTGACGTAACATGTTTTCTGTAAATATAGAGTATTACGTAAGCTTATTATAATTATTATACTAATTATTATAATAAGTATAATATTATATTATATAATTTATTATTATTAATTTTATATATTAACAACATGGTTATAATATGAAAAAATTATCATTTACGCTCTTAAAATTATCATCATCATTAACAGAAAATATTTACAGTATCTTCGCCATCGATTTCTTTAAAATTAGCTAAATAGTATGAAAGGACGTCAATTTAAGGGTTAGATAGTATACCCTTAAATTGACGTCCTTTCATACTATTTAGCTAATTTTAAAGAAATCGATGGCGAAGATATTTTAAGAAGAAGAAACAGTTTAAACACTGTTTCGAAGGATTAAATAAATATTATGGTTAGCAAAAGTTGGACTATTTAGTACATACCTAGCTATTAGTTTATGTATATACAAAAAGTATTACTAGGATAAAAGGTGACTGTTCTTTGCTAATTGACGAACCAAACTGGTAGCAATTTAATAACAAGACTTCTTTATGAGGATAAATGCCAGGAGTAATAGTACAGAGTTGTAACTTTAAGTGCTTGAGATTATCTTGAGGCAAACAATATATATAAAAAACATTTAAAGCAAATCACATGTAAACATTATTTTCTATGTCGTACCAATATGTCGATGTGTATAACTTACACTGTAAACCGATGACAAGGACAAATGCAGTGTTCTAAAAATTCCAAATCACAATTTGTTTAAAATACTTGAATATTGAAATATTGAATACTTGAATATTATCGGTAAATTAATGTTTTCCAGTTACTCAACAAATCTTCAAAAATATATCGATGGTCCTCTGCTATAACGACACAATTCAAAAAGTGCCAATTTTCAGTACAAAGGTTCACAGTTTTCACGTTACTGTCCTTTCCATAATTCGTACTAAAACTCAAAATCATTAAATTTTGTGTCCTTATAACAAAGGACCATCGACATATTTTTGAAGATTTGTTGTGTTGAAATTTTACACAATTTTGAATAATTTGTTTAACTGTATGGAGTAATTAAAAATGAATATTGGCGATTATTTAATGCGTTGCTTAAGATTAAAAGAAGTTGAAAATTTAAGAAACCTTTGATAAATGAAATTTCCAATTTACTAAAACTATATATTTTTTTAAATCTTTGAATACTACGAATACGTAGTTTTATAAAATTATGTTATTGTAGTAATTTTATTAATATTGCAGAAACTATGTTTCAATATTATTAGTGAGTAGGTATTAGTAAATTGTTGATTTCCCAGTATCTGAAGAAATTACACTAGCAATTTTTAAAAATATACTTATATAATTGCAGAGAAAAAAATGACTTAAAATGAATGAATTAATTCTATTGCAGTCAAAAATATAAATTGGTAATTTTTTTTCAATGAGTAGCTTGGGAGATATCATCAAGTAGATTAGCTTTCGTACAGTTATTTCGTATACTTATTGCTTGAAGATTTTTTCTAAAATTACTATATTTATTTTTGACGTATAATTTTAATATTTATGTACAAATTACTACATTTAGCAAAAAAACACAATTTCTATCAAATAATTCAATGAGATGTTACTGGTAAATTATTGATTTCTCTGTAACTCAATGAATCTTCAAAAATAATCGATATTTACACAATTTTGAATAATATTGAATAACTTTGCGAAGTAAATGAAAACTAATATTGCCATTTTCGTTTTTGTCTAATTTGTTTTCTATATTTATGTACAAATTATACATTTAACAAATGTACAGCCAAGCAGAAACGAAAGATGGATAATAGACTACCATTTAATTAATAGAAACATCTGGAAAAAAATGATGATTGTAAGAGTTACAAGGCAAGCTGAAATAGGAAGTGACTACCACCTCCTAAAAATAGACATGAGTTACAACAAAGGACTGTTTTGATGATATAATTTTTGCCTAAAGCTTTTAATTCAGCACGGATTTTAGGGGCTCCATGTCTTCATCTAGATGCTTGATATATTTTTATAAGAAAAACACACAAGAGGGGGATAAAAGTTAAAGAAAAAGCCTACAGATTAAGAGGTACATAAACACAAGAGAAATACAAAGAGATATTACAAAATAAATCCAGAGAGAGCGAAATGAAGCTAAATATAGAAGGAAAATGGGAAAGATTCAAATGAAATATACTAGAAGCGGCAAGTGAGACTTGCGGAACAACAAAAATTGGAAACATGGAAATGAAAAAAACAAACTGGTGGACAGAGGAAGTCAAAAAGGAGACAAAAGATCAAAAAGAGAAATGTAAACGATACCTACAAACAAAACAAAAAAAGATTATGAAAAATACAAAGAAAAGAGAAACAAAACGATTTCAATAATAAAGGCAGCAAAATAAAAGTCATGAACGAAATTTGGTGAACATTTGGCGGAGGAAGTCAAAAAGGAAATAAAAGACAAAAAGAGAAATGTAAACAATACCTTCAAACAAAACAAAAATAGAGGATTATGAAAAATACAAAGAAAAGAGAAACAAAACGAATTCAATAATAAAAGCAGCAAAACAAAAGTCATGAACGAAATTTGGTGAACGAATGAATGATAATTTTGGGCAGAACCAAAAACCATTCTACGAAACACTGAAGCAACTAAAACAAAAAAAAAGAACACAACAAAATGAACATAAAAAAACTGCAACAAAGATCACGAATGAAGACAAGATAATGGAAAGATGAAGATAATATTTCAAAGAAATAAGCGAACAGATGAAGAAGATAATGTAACACAAGAATACAAGAATTTAGAGAAAAGTCGCAAGAAAATAAATTCAGAGAGAGAGCGAAATGAAGCTAAACATAGAAGGAAAATGGGAAACATTCAAATGAAATATACTAGAAGCGGCAAGCGAGACTTGCGGAACAACAAAAATTGGAAACAGGGAAATGAAAAAAAAAACTGATGGACAGAGGAAGTCAAAAAGGAGATAAAAGACAAAAAAGAGAAATGTAAACGATACCTACAAACAAAAAAAATACAAGATTATTAAAAATACAAAGAAAAGAGAAGAAAACGAATTCAATAATAAAAGCAGCAAAACAAAAGTCATGAACGAAATTTGATGAACGAATGAATGACAATTCTGGGCAGAACCAAAAACTATTCTACGAAACACTGAAGCAACTAAAACAAAAATAAGAGAGCACAACGTCAAGAACATAAAAAAAATGCAACAATTATCACGAATGAAGACAAGATAATGGAATGCTGAAGATAATATTTCAAAGAATTAAGCGAACAGATGAAGAAGATAACGTAACACAAGAATGGAGAGAAAAGTCGCAAGAAAATAAATTCAGGGAGAGCGAAATAGATGGCTAAACATAGATGGAAAATGGGAAACATTCAGAAGAAATATACTAAAAGCGGTAAGGGAAACCTGCAAAACCACAAAAATTGGAAACAAGGAAATGAAGAAGACTAACTGGTGCACAGATTAAGTCAAAAAGGAGATAAAAGATTAAAAAAAGAAATGAAAAAGATACCTACAAACAAGAAAAATAGAAGATATTGAAATATACAAAGTAAAGAGGAACAAAACGAATTCATTAATAAAAGAAGTAAAACAAAAGTCATGGACGAAATTTGGCGAAAGAATGAATCAAAATTTTGGGCAGAACCAAAAACTATTCAACGAAATATTAAAGCAACTAAAACAAAACAAAAAGAATACAGCATGATGAACATAAAAGATAAAAATGGAACAATTATCACGAATGAAGACTAGATACAGGAAAGATGGAGAAAATATTTCAAAAAATTAACCAAACAGGATGGAAAGATAACGTAATACAATAAAGGGGGGAAAAGTCGCAAGAAAGGCAAGAGAAAAAAAATTGAACAAATAAGACTAGAATACAACATTCAAAAGAAATTAAAAAAAAAGAAAACAGCGCAAAAAAAAGAACAGAAAACGCACTACTACAAAAATAAATTTCAAATAAATAAAGATATTCCAAACTTATTGTGGAAAATAATAAATGACCAAAAAAACAAAAAATTATCAAACAAAAACTACGTAGAAGAAATTATAAAAAAACCGGAGGCACCACAAATAAATCGGAAGAAATAGCTGATGAAATAAACGCATATTTCGCAAATATAGGCAAAGAACTTGCAGAAAACCAAATAAGAAGCAGCCGAACAACACCCGTAACCACAAAAACAAAGAGGCAAATCGAAACCCTCATCTTCTGAAAAACAACACAAGAAGAAATTAACTACATAATAACAAATTTAAAGAACCAAAAAACACCGGGCTTTGATAAGATAACAAACGGAATCTCAAAACGAAACAGAACAATACTAACACCTATTCTTGTAGAAATCATAAATACAGTACTCGAAGAAGGAATATATCCTGAATATATGAAAACAAGTACAATTATACCAATTTACAAAAAAGGAGACATAACCAAGCCGGAAAATTACAGACCTATTTCATTATTATCAACACTAAATAAAGTATTAAAGAAAACCATCCAAATTCAAATCACCAATCACTTGCTTAAAAACAAAATTACCAACCAAGAACAATATGATTACCAACATTCAGGAACGACATCGGCCACACAAGATCTCATACATCACATATTATCGAAGATGGACAAGTAACAACAAGTATTAGCTATATACATTGACATGAAAAAAGCCTTCGACACTATATCAAAACCAAAACTAATCGAAAAACTAAAGGCAAAAAGAATAACAGGAAAGGAGTAAACATATTGAACACTTATTTATCAAACAGAATACAAAAAAACGAAAGTAAATAATTCTGAAAGCCAACCACTTGTACCTGAATTTGGAATACCACAAGGAGGAAACGTACCACCAATCTTATAAATTATACATATTCAAACGATCTGCTCGAAATGAACTTGAAAGAAAAACCACATATATATGCAGATGACACCTGTATAGATTAGGCGGGAAAAAAACATAGAGAAATAAAAGACAATATGAACGAAGATATAAAACTGCTGAAAAACTGGTTTTTCAATAACTTGATAACAATAAACGAAGCAAACACAGAATATATGATATTCTCAAACGATAAAACAACAAAAAAACATGAACATCACGATCAAGAATACAAAAATAAAACAAATAAAAGCCGTTAATTATCTAGGACTTAAAATTCAAAGCAACCTGAAATAGGATCAACACATAGAAACACTTAAAAAAACTCTAAAACTATGGGCGCCATAATGAAAATCAGAAACTACGTACCGGAAGAGAAAAAGAAACAAATATATCATGCACTGTTTACATCAAATATCAACTATCTCTGCAACATATGGGGAAACACAACTGAAAAAACCTGAATAAACTACAGACACAACAAAACAAAATATTAAAAATACTCAAACTCAAACAAACTGGACCGAAGAACAAATACAGCAGAATTATATAAGAAAACTAAGAAGCTCAATGTAAGACACATGATTGAATTAAGTAATCTACTATTAATATATAAGATTAAAAACAACCTAATAAAAACGAACATGACACTAACAAATAATAAACAATTCCATCAACACAATACAAGAAGAAAGTCAGATATGATGCTTCATGAAGTTTTAATTGGCGAATTCTAAGTAAAATAAAAATCAGTATGTGTGAAACTGTAATTAAATTTATTAGAATTGATCGGATATCGATGATAAATTTTTAATTGTGACTAATTGGTGTGTGCATTAGATTGCGGTATATTCGTGCAACAGCTTTTATTGCAATAAATAACGTGAGCCGCTATTATACATTGATACAAATTTAATGAAAACAAAGCATTAACGCAATATGGCGCGAATTGAAATGTACATTTTATAGGGCTTTATGCTTGGGTACAAAAGGAAGCGATAAATATGATCTGGCAGTTAATTAAAAGTGGGCACGTCCCTGTTTCACTCCTGTGTTTATGAAATATTCGAATGCCGGGCGCATTCCACAACTTTATATCATAACTGCATTAGATATTTACGCTGGATGTGACGATGTCACTCAAAAACGTGCCTCGTATGCTAACGCTGCGGCCATCCCTTTTAATGGCAATTTTATTTACTGCACACACAACATACAACGAAGTCTGCACAAAGCGTTGCTGGATGAAAACGGTAAAAATAAAAATGTGGTCCTTTTGATGAAGGGGAAGTGTAAAAGACGAGTCGATCTGCTAATTGCTCGTCCGGGCCGTGAATTATTCCATTAAAGAACGGTTTGTAAACAACACCGATTGAATACAGTGCACTCAAATCGCATTATGCATTATTGTACAGGCGGTGTGTACAGCTGTGCACTTCCCAGTTTTGATTTACGGACGTCAAATCGGCTAGGGGGCCCGCAGTTAACGGGTAATTAAATCGCGATAATCTCCCGCGTTACTTTCCATCAGCGTAAATGGTGTTTATTAAACTGCTCCGAAAAACACCTTATTAAACATGCTGATTGCAATATAAATCCGGAACTTTTTAATCAAAATGGGAAATGTTTCGGATGCGTTAATTTCGTTACGTCGGTCGGTGCTGGAATAAAGGGCGCTCGCTTAATATTGTAAGCGGATACGCGTAATTAAGTGTTGGATAACAAAAAAGCGAACTTTGTTATTAAATTAATATGTGGAGGAAAATGTTATGTTCGAATTATCTTTAATTATAAAACAAAGCTCTGCGGGGAATCTGTGGATGCTTCATATTTATTAAACAGGGAAAATTTTATTCAAAATTTATCATAAGCGCTCAACTTGGATATAATTTTTAATGTAATACGCTAATGCGGACATGAATATTATATCATGCTACAATTCGCAAACTTTCAATCGTCGTAATGTCATAATTTACTATAAAGGGTGAGTACATTGTAAAGAACCTCCTCCTGAGAGCCTTTATCATTATTTTTAGACACAAAAGTTGTAACGGAAGTTTGATTTTTTCCACAATTTGATGATTTTCATTTTTTTAGTGACGTGACAATTTTTGAAATTGACTTCATTGACACTTCTTTAAATCGCAACCTAAATTGTAAAAATAGCTCAAGTGCAAAAATGCACAAATCGAGTTAATAACAGTAAACGGCTCTGAAGACCAATGTTTATCCACTGACAGAACAGTTTTCTCGAAAAACACTACAAGTCGCGTGTAACAGGCTAATGAAACTATAGCAATTCTTTAAAAACGATACATGTCCATGGGGTTTCTTTCTTCAGTATCAATATCTCAACAAAAATCGAGAAAAATCATCAGCAAAACTGAAGAATCTTAAAGACATAATGAGTTTCTTAGAGGAACCCAAAAATTAATCATTTTATGAACAGTTTTTTGCTGAGCAATATTTAAGTATTGTTGATAAGGAACCCGAACTGGACAAGGATGACAACACTAGTGATTATGAAGAGTTTAAATTTTTATTTAAAATTTTTGAAAATTAAAGTTTATATTATATTTAAACTTTATTTTAAATTTTTATTTGCTGGCATTAAAAAATTTCCCCCTAAAAACAACACAAGTCCAACTTTCTTCCCCGTTTTTTCTCTTATTTCACAGTTCTTATTTAAAATCATTTTTATTTTTAAATATCTAAACAAAAAGCAAGAAAAATCATCAGCAAAACTGAAGAATCTTAAGGACATAATGGGTTTCTCAGAGGAAGCCCTAAATTTATCATTTTGTGAACCGTTTTTTGCTGAGCAATATTTAAGTATTGTTGATGAGGAACCCGAACTGGACGAGGATAACAACAGTAGTGGCTGTGAAGAGTTTTAATTTTCATTTAAAACTTTTGAAAATAAAAATTTATTTTATATTTAAACTTTATTTTGTATTTTTATTTGTTCGCATTAAAAAATTTCCACATAAAAACAACACAAGTCCAACGTTCTTCTCCGGTTTTCTCATATTTCACAGTTCTTATTTAAAATCATTTTAATTTTTAAATAAGTTGAAATAAATACAACAGAATAGCCTGATTTATTTTCCCAGTACTTATAACTACAGTGGAAGTTATTTTTTAATTTCCCAAAAAACTGATTTTTGGACATGTGCGCTTTTTAAAATAAACGCCTCAATTATTCTGTTAGGAAATTGAACCATGTACCTCATGGTATTTTAATGGTAAATATTTTGGTAATGTTAAACATTTTTACATTACCAAATGTGATGAACTCGATTTAGATATTAAATTTTTGTTCCTTAGAGACAATAATTCACAAAAGATAATAAAAACGTAACAAAATACGTATAGATTTTCTTTGAAAAACGGTCATAACCAATTTTTACCGATCGCAGCACCTGTCTACAAGATTATAAAATATACTTCGATTAAAATCTTCTTAGATTTAGTAATATATCCCGAATCTGCAATAAAACATGTAGGTTCCCTTTTAAGATTTTAAAGTTACCCCCCAATGCCCACCCCTATCAATTATATTATCTTTCATCAAGAACATTATTTTTGTACGATGCCCATTTTTCGAGATATTTCGATGTCATCACTTAAATTCACTCCCATTAACATTTTATGCATCACATTTTATCGATATACTGGGAGTATCTCTATACTGGGAGTATATACTGGGAGTGAACCAAAAAAGTTGTAGACGACGCAAGAGTATTAAACAAAATAATAATTAGGTAAGGTAATGAACGTTTCAGAAACTTGTGGTGAACTTATGATAGACTGGTAATGTGTAATGTTTTCAATTAAATTTCTGAATTTGCATAATTTTGATAAAATGTGATGCATAATTCTCCCCAATTTGCACACATTTTCTGAAATCCTCGAAAACTTAAGAATTATTACTCCTATAATTTTAAAATTCTGGATGTAGATACACCCAATTATAGGAGTAATAATAGTAATAATTATTAATTTTAATAATTATATAGTAATATACGAGTCAGAAACTTGTGGTGAACTTATGGTAGACTGGTAATGTTTAATATTTTCAATAAAATTTCCGAATTTGCATAATATCGATAAAATGTGATGCATCATTTTCGCCAATTTGCACAAATTTTCTGAAATCCTCGAAAACTTCAGAATTATTACGACTATAATTTTAAAATTCTGGGTGTAGATACACCCAATTATAGGAGTAATAATTCTGAACTTTTCTGAGGAACTTTTTTGAGGATTTCAGAAAATTTGTGCAAATTGGCGAAAATTATGCATCACATTTTATCGATATTATGTAAATTCGGAAATTTTATTGAAAACATTACACATTACTAGTCTGCCATAAGTTCACCACAAGTTTCTGAAACGTTCAATACCTAATGATTATTTTTTTTAATACTCTTGCGTCCTGTACAACTTTTTGGTTGGTAATATTCGCACATTCAAATATGATAAGATAAACGAAGAGCATCTACGTAGGAATCTGCTCAACACAATGAAGAAGAAGAAAAATAAGAAGATATCAAAAACACTCAATAAAAATGTAATGCAAAAACTCGTAAAAACGTAGAAAATTTATCCAAATTGAATCAAATTTAATAAAAATATCAGAAGGTTTAGAAATGTTTATAAATTTACTAAAGCATGTTAACATACTAAAGAAGCCAAAACAACGAGAAAATTGCAGAAATTTAATTATATCAAAATATACAAATTAAGCCCTGTTTCATAATAATTTCAGAATTTGTCACGTTTTATAGAAATTTATAGAACCTGTAATTAAAATAGTAATAAGTTTAGTATGTACTTTTTCATTGGTATATTTTGATAATATAATAATATAATAATGTAATAATAAATAACTTGTTTGGAATTTCAATAAAATGTTCTGGTTTTTGTTGACGTGATAAAATATGATTTTGTAAAAAAATGAGAAATTGCTAAAAGTTTTATGATTTCCAAAATATCCAATCAATATCTTAAGAGAGGTTAATCGTCCAGAATTGTAATAGTAGGCAATGGTAATGGTAATATAACACTTATTATATACAGTATGTCCCCGGATTGAGTTTATAAGAGGGATATTTTTTAAATTTTCAGTTTTAAGTAAAAATGTTACAGGAATTGTTTAATTAATAAACAATTCCTGCTTGGTCTGAAACTACCGGTTTTATTGAAACTTTGATTTATTTATACAGGGTGTGGGCAAAATAAAAAAAATCTTATATTGACACTTATGTATTTACTATTTGTCAAAGGAATTTAAAATTACATTTAACAGCATTAAATAAAAATATGATCATTCAAACTATCCCCGAAATGCAGAAAATTATACTGAAAATTTCAAAAGTGGCCTACGAGTGGCATATGAATCAATAACTATTGAAGAAATCTAAAACTGTCTTCAGGAGTTCCGTACCAGGCTTGAACTGTGTGAAGAAAATGATGGGGGATTGTTTAAATGATGTTATTTTTCATAATTATTTGACATAAAGTGTCAAAATTAGATTTTTTTTTTTTTATTTACCCAACACCCTGTACAAATAAATCAATGTTTTAATAACTGGAATGGTAGTTTCAGACCAAGCAGGAAATTTAATTCCTATAACATTTTTACTTAAAACTAAAAACTAAAAAAAATATCACTCTTGTAAACAAAATCCGGGGACATACTGTATATAATATAAGATTTCAGTATTTCTCACAATGTTTCAAAGAAACTTATAAAACTTGTAAACAATATAGTATTAAGTTTAGTATAAATATTTGTATATTTCGATAATACATCTTCCGTTTTCTGGAATTTCAATAACATTTTCTGGTTTTTCTTAAGGTGTGTAATTTAAAAAATGATTTCATAAAAAATTGAGAAATTTGCAAAAAGTTTTGTTTTCCAAAATATGCAATCAAAATCTTAGGAGAGATTAAAGGACCTGAATGGTAATAAAAACATAAAACTTATTGTATAAAATACGATTTCAAAATTTATCACAATGTTTCATAATAAATAATAAAACTTGTAATCAAAATAGTAATTAAGTTTAGTATAATTATAAATAAAACACATTACTTTGTTAGTATCACATACAATTATTTATTGATTTGTTACTAGTTTTTACTACTTAAGTAATCATTATCAAACAGAGTATGTAACTAGTAACAAGTACAAAACTAGTAACAAATCAATTAATAATTTTATGTGATACTAAAAGAGTAATATGTTTTTTTATAATTAAAAAAATGTATCACGAAGTAGACGCCACCACCATTCAAAATATTTAGTATAATTATTTGTATATTTCGATAGTGCATAAGTTTTCTGGAATTTCAATAATACTTGCTAGTTTTTGTTAACATGTGTATTGTGTAATATAAAATATGTTTTAATGAAAATTTGAGTAATTGCCAAAAGTTTTATGGTTTCCAAAATATGCATTCAAAACATTAAAAGAGTTTTAACGTCCAGAATGGTAATACATATATTATATTTTCAGAATATTCAGATACTGTGCACAAAAAATGTTATAAATTGCGAAAACTGAAAATACTTCATTTCTTAACATTTTCAAAAATTCTCGAAACAATAGATAGTTTCAACATACCCATCAAATTTTCAAATAAATGCTGGAAACTTATAATAGAGGGTTTTACACTTTTACGAAGCCCACCATTAGGATCTATTAAATGGAAATGTATACAGAGTTGGTCAAATGGGATACAAATTTATCATTTTTGTGCCTTTCAAGATACTGAAACAAAATCCTGAAATATCGCGGAAAAACTGAAAAGTGCACTTTCCATTTCCCTTTATTACTTTTTTACGTTTAGAGAAGGAAGTCAACTGTTTGTTTTACTGAAGTTAATGTCATGAAATTTCATTAGTTTTTCATTGTTGTTTTATGCAACCATCAAGGATTCAAAGAAATATTCACATTTTCTATGAATATCTGAAAAATATTAGACAATCTCCAGACATTAAATCCCCCAAATTTGACAAATATCTGAAAAAAATCCTGTGTACGCGAGCGTGAGTGTATATTATTGCTAATTTATTTAATGAGCGTGCTTAATTTTGCAACAATGATGTTGCATAATTACAACAGGCGGCTAATTACCCGCATGCATATAAAACATAGAAAAATATAAGCGCAAAATAGAAACATATCACGAAATCCCATTAAAGTCCATTTGTATGAAATACGAGCTGGCAAAATAATATAGACTGAAATGGCCGTGTTTTCACATTATGATGAATGCACGTTATGTTTGTGAAAAAAATATGACCGCTGCACTGTTTACAATATTCAGAACTAGAGGGAGGTATTATAATAATGCGGAACAATAAATATTAAACATTAGTAGTGTATTGTATGGTCGCTTTTATAAGAGCAATATTTCAAAAATTATGTGGATGTTGTGGAAATACGAGTGTTGCTTTACTGTGTTCATTTTTCTGTACTACCAAATGAATGAATATCATATGTAATGTTTTGTAAAGAAAATAATTTTATTCTTAAATTTCACCATTTACCTACCTAATTCTCAGTTGGAATTTTCTACGAAAAAATAAAAGTGAAAATGAACAGAGTAATCATTTCTTCTGAACTGCCAAATGAATGAATATCATATGAAATGTTTTCTAAAGAAAATTATTTTATTCTTAAATTTCACCATTTATATACCTAATTCTCAGTTGGAATTTTCTACGATAAAATAATAGCACGATGTTTTATGACAATTGCGTTGTTCAAAATAGAAAACAATTAAGCATCGCATTTCTAAGATATTCACTAAAACTACCTATTTTAAAATGTACTATCTGTGAATACATAAGTTTCTATTAGGATGAAAAACTTGAATAGTACATCATTACACAAAAAAAAAATCATTATTAATTCAACGATGACATTTTTTTCTGAATTTCTAATGCTGAACTTTTTTCTAAGATGAATTTATCGCATTTCTAAGATATTCACTAAAACTACCTATTTTTAAATGTACTACCTATGAGTATAAGTTTGTATTATAACAACATACTTTAATAGTACATCATAAGTCATAACAATACAAATATTTCATTATTAATTCAACTATGACAATTAGTTTTCAAAATTTCTAATGCTGAACTTGTTTCTAAGATTAATTTATCGCATTTCTATGATATTCACTAAAACTACCTTTTTTAAAATGTACTACCTATAAGTATAAGTTTCTATTATGAACAAAAAACTTTCATAGTACATCAGTACAAAACAAATATTTCATTATTAATTCAACGATGACAATTTTTTTCTGAATTTCTAATGCTGAACTATTTTCTAAGCTGAATTTATCGCATTTCTAAGATATTTACTATAACTACCTTTTTAAAATGTACTGCCTATGAGTATAAGTCTAAGTATAAGTATAAGTATAAGTATAAGTTTCTATTATGAACAAGAAACTTTAATAGTACATCATTATAAAAACAAATATTCCATTATTGATGCCATTTTTTTTCTGAATTTCTAATGCTGAACTTTTTTCTAAGATGAATTTATAAGATAGCCTATAACAATTTTATTTAGGATTTTTTATTTTTTTTTCTTCGCCAAAGTATTTATAAGATAACCTTTTAAAGTTATAAGACTTTTTTTCGAACTGTAAAACTACTTACCACTACACGAACATGCCCATTGTTAATGTTCTTTCTACGGACGAACGTGATGTTGATTTATTCGATTTAAAGTACACAACGCGTTATTATTTTCTGCGAGCTTCTTTCCTTCCAGCCAATTATCGTAACCAATGGGTAGGAAAATCACTTCTTGCATTTTATTCTTCGGGGCAAATTGATGGTGCTTATGTTCCACGAAGTAATTTATTTTCAAAGCTTTGTATTGATGCGGTGCATTGAAATATTGTAAGCAAAGCTTTTTTGTTGCCCAGTTTGCTCGAGTTATTGGCGTCGTGACGGTCTATTATTCCGCACGTTATTGAATATCGTTACAGTAAAGCTAAATGCATTATTTAACTCAGTTTTGCCTGATGATGGCCACTAAATTGGTCGAAACCGGTTGCAAAAGCAATTAAAAATTTTAATTAAAGAAGTACACGTTATTTTCCTAAATAGTCTCAATGAATTACCATTTGTATGGAAATTGGGGTGGTCTAGTACGTAATTTTATTGAAACTTTATATTGTGATTTAAATGTTAAATCAATAGAAAATTCTTCGGTTCAATTATTTATGATTACAACAAACTTATGTTAAAAAAAATGTTATTTTTAAATTTAATATAATATATTGTGATGGTATTTGTATTATTTATTTAGATTAATTAAAATAGATTTATTGTTATTATTATATAGGTTTTAGATAGAATTATAATATTTAGGGCACAAGCTAACAAAAATTATTGTAAATATTGTAAATGTGAATATGAACAAGTATGCACAAATATACAAAGCAATCCACGGATGGAGGTTGTTGATCGGTTACCACGGGTGACAGGTGACTTCGTGCATAGACGCTTGGGGAATTGAATAATGGAAAGTCGAAAATAATCAACAAGGAGATTGACGAGTGGGAGAGACGCGTGTGGATCGCGGGTGGAGATGTTGCGATACTAATACGAATACATTACAAAATATTAACGGGGTTTCAACGATTGAACATAGGACTGGAAGAAGACAGTCAACCAGGAGAGGAGTTCAACAAGATAGGAGCCGTGACGGAGATATTCAAAAATCAGGACTTCAAGCCGCTCAACTTCGCACACAAAAGTAGCTGTTTACTTTTGTGGGAATCAACAAAGGATCAAAAGGAGAACGCAGGGACAAGAGGACGAATTAATCAAGGAACCACAAGAAGAAAACTGCAAGTAGAAAGTTTGCGTAAAGTGCAAAAGTCATATTATCACATAAGTTGGCTTGTGTATATAGGATTTAGTTTGTTAATGTTAGCCATAGTTTATTATTTATTTAATAGTTTTGTTTTCTATTGTTTTTGATTTGTTTGTTTAATTCAGTTTATATTAGACGTTTTAATATTTTTGGTTATTTTCAATTCATTAAAGTATTTGAACAAAACTCTATTTAGTTATGATTGAACCTACTATTGAACCTGAGATAAGAGAAAGAACAAAAAGTTACAAAACAAGTAAATGCTTAAATATTCAACTCTAATAAAATAGGCAGAGTAAACAAAAACGTAACATTTGTAGTCCCGAACGTAGGGCAATAAAAACGTAACAATATATATAAATATATATAATTTTAAATATTATTTCTAAAAATTGTTTTATGCCAAAATGTGTATTTTCAAAATTAGAAATCAACCTGTTCGAGATTTTCTATTTTGAATATTTATTCCTTACTTTTGGGACACCCCGTACAAATACGTAACACTAATATCATTTTAGCGCAAGTTATACTAAACATTAATCCCGATTTAACTTTTTAAGAGTAATAGTGAAACTATTCAGTCTCTCGCTAGCGCTATAAAAATTTCAGTAACTAGTCCTGAATCCGGCGTACAGTTAAACGACTTAGAGACTAGTTTAATTGGAAGCAATCAACATCAAATGTTCCTGCGATCCTCTTGTTCCCGCGAATTCGAGATTATGTAACACCCATTTAAATCCTGCAATTAATCAGGCATTTATGAGTCGTGCCGCAATACTTCTTGTGCGGTAACGTTTCAGTAGTAATTAATTACACAAAGTAGGAATTTAGAGTGATTATATTTCATGCGATTTCGCGCGAAAGAAATTAGAAATTTAATTTCTTTGATGTAGATGTAGATGCAGATGTAGAAATGTAAAGCAAAACTGATTATATTTTTTATTGTTTTCTTCTTAATTGGTGTACTTACTGGTAGTTGTTTTTATTACTTTTATTACGTCTTCTTGACTTTACTTGCTTGTTTTTCTTGAATTTGATTATTTCCAGAGTAATTCCATGTTTTAGTTTAGCTTCTTCTTCTAACTTGTTTAGAAGATTTTCGTCTATTCTGTTTTTTTTTTAATATATTATGGCTAATTTGGATTTTTGTTTTGATTTTATCTAGATTTGCATAATCTAGTATTTCATTATTTAGTTTATTCATTTTAATTTGCTCTTGAAATTTTTTATTAATGAATGTGGGAAATTTGTAATTATTGAATGCTGGAGTTAGATTTTCTTTCTTGCAAATTGTTACGCATTTTATGTTTTGTTCGGTTTAGCTTCTTCTTCGAACTTGCTTAGATGATTTTCGTCTATTCTGTTTTTTAATATATTATGCCTAATTTGAATTTTTGTTTTGATTTATCTAGATTTGCATAATCCAGTATTTATTTTTTTAGTTTTTTTACATTAATTTGCTCATGAATTTTTTTATTTATGAAGTTGGGAAATTTGTAATTAATGAATGCTGGAGTTAGGTTTTCTTTCTTTAAAATTGTTACAAATGTCATGTTTTGTTCTGTTAAGTTCTTCTTTAAGTAGATAAGTTTGTAGAATATTTGGATGTTGTCACGACAACGTGTTAATGGAGACCAGGACTGCATATGTTGTCATGGCATCGTGTCATCATCAAAAACTACGAGTACACATGTTGTCATCATAACATGTCAACAAAAAGTACGAGTTCACTTGTTGGGGTTTTCATTTTGTCATGATGATATGGCATCAAAAACTATGAGTATACATATTGTCATGATAACGTGTTAGCAAAAACAAGATTTCAGGAAGATTTAAGTTATTATGCTAACGTGCCATCATAAACTGTGAGTTTACATGTTATCATGACAACGTGTTAGTTCTTGATGATATGTTACTATGACAACTGGTGAAAGTTCACGTGTTGGCCTTCACATTTTGTCATGATAACGTACCATCAAACACTGTGAGTTTACATGTTGTGTTAGGCTAGTTCTTTTTCCAACTGTAGCCTTAACTTGACGTCATATTTAATACATAAATTTTCGCCATTTTACCTATTAATAATAATAATCACTTACATAATATACTGTATTTTCATTGGTCAGGATGCGCAGGCTTTATATTGAACTCGATCCGAAGATGGCATTGGCTAAAAATGATTTCCCCACATATAAAGAGTATTCTTTTAGTATTGTATATTAACTATAATTGGAAGGACTTACCGGGGGAGCAACTCCCCTTCCCCCGCCAGTTCTCTCGCCAACTGGATCGCTAGCACTCACGGCTTCAACCATTATTCTCTACGACTATTGTATTTCACCTTCATGTGCAAAGCAGTGACATACACCCCTTACTAGGACGAACCTCTCTTGTTGCAATTAGGACTAACCTCTTTTGTTGCAATTAGGATTAACCTCTTTTGTTGCAATTAGGATTAACCTCTTTTGTTGCAATTAGGACTAACCTCTTTTGTTGCAATTAGGACTAACCTCTTTTGTTGCAATTAGGACTAACCTCTTTTGTTGCAATTAGGATTAACCTCTTTTGTTGCAATTAGGATTAACCTCTTTTGTTGCAATTAGGACTAACCTCTTTTGTTGCAATTAGGACTAACCTCTTTTGTTGCAATTAGGATTAACCTCTTTTGTTGCAATTAGGACTAACCTCTTTTGTTGCAATTAGGACTAACCTCTTTTGTTGCAATTGGGATTAACCTCTTTTGTTGCAATTAGGACTAACCTCTTTTGTTGCAATTAGGACTAACCTCTTTTGTTGCAATTAGGACTAACCTCTTTTGTTGCAATTAGGATTAACCTCTTTTGTTGCAATTAGGATTAACCTCTTTTGTTGCAATTAGGATTAACCTCTTTTGTTGCAATTAGGACTAACCTCTTTTGTTGCAATTAGGACTAACCTCTTTTGTTGCAATTAGGACTAACCTCTTTTGTTGCAATTAGGATTAACCTCTTTTGTTGCAATTAGGACTAACCTCTTTTGTTGCAATCAGGACTAACCTCTTTTGTTGCAATTAGGATTAACCTCTTTTGTTGCAATTAGTACTAACCTCTTTTGTTGCAATTAGGACTAACCTCTTTTGTTGCAATGACCAGAACGCACCTCTAGGACGCACCTCTATCTAATATACATATTGTAGTTTATGTACTGACCTTTAATCCATTCCAACACCTAATCCATAACCGTCCACATTGCAACACACACCAAAACACCAGATCACACATGCTTTCCCCACAATCGGCACCCAACTTGCATCCACACTCCATAAAAGCACGTAACTCAATGTGCCCCTCGTTCTCGTTCTTAAGCTGAGCGCGTCGCGCCCCGGCTTATATAAACAAACAAAGCCACAGATGCCGCCTCTAATATTAATAATCAATTATTATCCAATGATACAATTTGATACCTAACAGTTGTCACGACAACGTGTTAATAGAGACCAGGACTGCATATGTTTTCATGGCAACGTGTCATCATCAAAAACTACGAGTACACATGTTGTCATCATAACATGTCAACAAAAAGAACGAGTTCGCGTGTTGGGCTTTCCATTTTGTCATGATGATGTGGCATGAAAAACTGTGAGTATACATATTGTCATGATAACATGTTACCAAAAACAGGATTTCAGGAAGATTTCACTTATTATGTTAACGTGCCATCAAAAACTGTGAGTTTACATGTTATCGTGACAACGTGTTAACAAAAACTTGAAGTTCACATGCTGTTATAGTTACGTATTATCAAGAACAATGAGTTCACATGTTGTCATTATAACGTGTCACCAATAACTACAAGATCACGTGTGACTATTCACATTTTGCCTGGTAACGTAGCATGAAAAACTTTGAGTTTCCATATTGTCATCACAACTTGTTAACAAAAACTAGGACTTTACATGTTGTCACGGTAATGCGTCATCATCAAAAACTACGAGGTCACATGTTGTCATGGTGATGTGTAAACAAACACTACGAGTTGACGTGTTGACGTTCAAATTTTGTCATGGTATGTTTAATCAAAACGGTGTGTTTATATGATGTCATGACAACGTGTTAAGACAAACTAGGACTTAACTTGTTGTCATGGTAACAAGTCATCATAAAAAACTGCGAGTTCACATCTTGTCATTATAACGTGTCAACAAAAAGTACGAGTTCACGTGTTGAAGTTTATATTTTGTCATGGTAACATGCAACAAAAAATTGTGAGATTACATATTGTCACGATAATGTGTTAACAAAAACAGAAATTCAATAGGATTTCAGATATTGTCATGCCATCAAAAACAGCGAGTTTCCATGTTGGTATGAGAACGTGTTAACAAAATCTAGGAGTTCACAAGTTGTCATAGTAACATATCATCAAGAACTATGAGTACATATATTGTCATGATAACGTGTCAACGAAAACTACAATTCACGTGTTGGCCTTCACATTTTGTCATGATAACGTACCATCAAAAACTGTGAGTTTACATGTTGTCACGACAACGTGTTAATAGAGATTAGGACTGCATATGTTGTCATGGCAACGTGTCATCATCAAAAACTACGAGTACACATGTTGTCATCATAACATGTCAACAAAAAGTACGAGTTCACGTGTTGAGGTTTTAATTTTGTCATGATGATGTGGCATCAAAAACAGTGAGTATACATATTGTCATGATAACGTGTTACCAAAAACTGGATTTCAGGAAGATTTCAATTATTATGCTAACGTGCCATCAAAAACTGTGAGTTTGCATGTTATCATGACAACGTGTTAACAAAAACTAGAAATTCACATGCTGTTATAGTAACGTATTAACAAGAACAATGAGTTCACATGTTGTCATGATAACGTGTCACCAATAACTACAAGTTCACGTGTGGTTGTTCACATTTTGTCTGGTAACGTAGCATGAAAAACTTTGAGCTTCCATATTGTCATCACATCTTGTTAACAAAAACTAGGACTTTACATGTTGTCATGGCAATGCGTCATCATCAAAAACTACGAGGTCACATGTTGTCATGATGACGTGTCAACAAACACTACGAGTTGACGTGTTGACGTTCAAATTTTGTCATGGTGTGTTTGATCAAAACGGTGTGTTTATATGATGTCATGACAACGTGTTACGAAAAACTAGGACTTAACATGTTGTCATGGTATCGAGTCATCATTAAAAACTACGAGTCCACATGTTGTCATGATAACGTGTCAACAAAAAGTACGAGTTCACGTGTTGCAGTTTATATATTATCATGGTAACATGCAACAAAAAACTGTGAGTTTACATATTGTCACGATAATGTGTTAAGAAAAACAGAAATTCAATAGCATTTCAGATATCGTCATGCCATCAAAAACAGTGAGTTTCCATGTTGGTATGAGAACGTGTTAACAAAATCTAGGAGTTCACAAGTTGTCGTAGTAAGTTATCATCATGAACTATGAGTACATATATTGTCGTGATAACGTGTCAACGAAAACTACGAGTTCGCGTGTTGGCCTTCACATTTTGTCATGATAACGTACCATCAAAAACTGTGAGTTTACATGTTGTCACGATAACTTGTTGATAGAGACCAGGACTGTATATGTTGTCATGGCAACGTGTCATCATCAATAACTACGAGTACACATGTTGTCATCATAACATGTCAACAAAAAGTACGAGTTCACGTGTTGGGGTTTTCATTTTGTCATGATAATGTGGCATCAAAAACTGTGAGTATACATATTGTCATGATAACGTGTTACCAAAAACAGGATTTCAGGAAGATTTCAGTTATTATGCTAACGTCCCATCAAAAATTGTGAGTTTACATGTTATCATGACAACGAGTTAACAAAAACTAGAAGTTCACATGCTGTTATAGTAACGTATTATCAAGAACAATGAGTTCACATGTTGTCATGATAACGTGTCACCAATAACTACAAGTTCACGTGTGGCTATTCACATTTTGCCTGGTAACGTAGCATGAAAAACTTTGAGTTTCCATATTGTCATCACAACTTGTTAACAAAAACTAGGACTTTCCATGTTGTCATGGTAATGCGTCATCATCAAAAACTACGAGGTCACATGTTGTCATGATGACGTGTCAACAAACACTACGAGTTGACGTGTTGACGTTCAAATTTTGTCATGGTGTGTTTAATCAAAACGGTGTGTTTATATAATGTCATGATAACGTATTAAGATAAACTAGGACTTAACATGTTGTCATGGTAACGAGTCATCATCAAATACTACGAGTTCATATGTTGTCATGATAACGTGTTAACAAAAAGTACGAGTTCACGTGTGGCAGTTTATATTTTGTCATGGTAACATGCAACAAACAATTGTGAGTTTACATATTGTCACGATAATGTGTTAACAAAAACTGAAATTCAATCGGATATCAGATATTGTCATGCCATCAAAAACAGTGAGTTTCCATGTTGGTATGAGAACGTGTTAACAAAATCTAGGAGTTCACAAGTTGTCATAGTAACATATCATCAAGAACTATGAGTACATATATTGTCAGGATAACGTGTCAACAAAAACTACAAGTTCACATGTTGGCCTTCACATTTTGTGATGATAACGTACCATCAAGAACTGTGAGTTTACATGTTGTCACGACAACGTGTTAATAGAGACCAGGACTGCATATGTTGTCATGGCAACGTGTCATCATCAAAAACTAGTAGTAGTTTTACATGTACACATGTTGTCATTATACCATGTCAAATTCCCGATGTGTGATCCCTTCTAGGTGATTGTAACTAGCCACAGTCAAGATAGATAGGCTTTCGATTTAATAAAGTTATCTTGAAGTAAAATCAAGTAAAGGTTTCATCTAACTCATATCTCGTTTTTAAAATTATTTTACCAACTACTGAGTATTCGTTAGTTTAATAAAAAAACTTATGTATATGCACAATTAGTTTATTTTTATTGTTCATATGTCTGGCATTTTCGTATCTCTTCGAACATCCCTTACTGTCTTGGCACATCGCGATGAAACGGCACTTTCATCGCAATCATTACGACAATTTCTGGCGGTGCCGGACTTTTTCCCAACTTATCATTCGACCATTTAGGTTACTCGGAAGCTTTTTGTATTGCCTGCTATTATTGTTTGGGATTCGCATTTTCTTTGTCGCCCGGCATCAGCGCCCTTTTTCCCCCCATTTTTCCATTCGCCTCGTGCGCGGAAAACATTTTTCTTCCCCTTCCAGGGCGTGTATCAGCTTTTTATTGACGAAGGTTAAGGTCCGCTCACATTTGTCTTGGCCCAGCCGACAACTCGTCGCAGGAATTCCCAGGACCTAATGAAGCCGCAACTCCTCCATCAATACAGAGGAGTGCCCGGGCACTGAAAAACGGGGCGGAATTCATTATTATCTTGAGGATGGCGAAAGTTTTATTGTAAGACCGGAAGCAGGAAGCCAGGGCAAGGACCAGAAGCTGCAGCGGGAATATCTCTAGCAAGGATGCAGAAGCAGTTTGGTTGCTGAAAGCGATGAAGTTCGGACATCATCATTAAATTTATAATACATCTGCAATTGTGCCAAGTTTAAACTTATAGCGACGATTATGGCGCATGCTGCACGTTATTATTAATAACTTTACACATATACAATGTGATATAATTTAGTTGTAAAATGAAGGCGTGAGTGCAACAGCATTTTTCATTATAATCGACATATATGTGGACATGTTGCAAGAATTTAGTAGGTCACATATTTTTCCTACCCCTTTTTTTTCCACCAGATGACCGTTCGTCGTCCAATACTATATTTCTTATATTACCCTGAAATTCATAGCATGCTAAAAAAACATATCCATTAAACTAAACGATTATTTAATAACACTGATATCCTTCCTTGGTTTTTATGGAAATATAAGGCACCGAGAAAAAAGTGTCACACATAAATTACTCCGCATCGAGTAATACATTTATTCCTCCTTTTTCTATATAAAACACGTATGCCAGGGAATGAGTTTTATAGGGGGCAATCAATCTAATCTCGTCTGTTGTAACTCTTGTGTTTCTGGCCTCTCCTTCCCGAAGTTTAATTCGAATTTTCAATTTAATCAGGTTAGGTGGCTCCACTTCACACTACTTCTTCGCTGCGGTGTCAATATCAGGAGTGTGTACTGTATAATCCAGCCCCCTTCTGCACGTACATCGACGCAGATTCCAGTCGATAAGCAATTTAAAAGGGATATTTATGAAAATGAAAGTAGGTGTTCAGGATAACTGCCGTTGTTATTCCCCTCACGTCAGCAGGGAGGCCGACGCCGGCGTCGGGACGCCCAGATACAAACGGTGCCACTCAATATATACACGTACACATATATATTCTCGCTATTTGTGCACCTCATTCATGGAAATCAGATCTCCTGGACCATTCTAGCTGAATAGGTTAAATTGTGCTGTTTTAGAAACGCTCTCCTGCAACGTTTCGGGATTTTTTTCCACTACCCTCCCACGGATTCAGCCCCCCCGCCCCCCATTCACTCTTCCCTTACACACTCGTGTACGTAATATTTCAGCCTAAGTCCGCATTCAAACTTTTTTATTAAACGTACATTCCGCCGTATATTCGCACACTCCCGAAATCTACTTTACATTGAATAACCATTTTCTCATATTTATAAAAAAGAGTGTATAAGGAAACGTTATGGTAATAAAAATTCGCGTCTCACATCAAGGGCAGACGAAATCTCAATCCAATACAGGTCTATAGAAATGAGTACAAATAAATACATCCTGGCTCCTGTGATAAGATGCGAAGGAACAGACTTATAATCAAAGCCGCTGCCGTTCGCATATGAAAATTTAAGAGACATTTATCAATGAGGATCGAATTTCATAAAAAAAAATTCAATTTCCAGAAAATTTCGTTGCACTTTAATGTAATTATTCAAGATACTTTGGTTTTGACACATTTCGATTGTATTGAAAAGACTAATAGGTGAGGATCGAATATCTCGAAATTTTGTGCAATTTCCAGAACATTTTGTTCCACTTTGATGTAATTATTCAAGATATTTTGATTTTAATACATTTCGATTGCATTGTATTGTATTTTATTGTATATATTGTATTTTATTGTATTTGGTTTGTATTGTATTGTATTGAATTGTATTGTATTGTATTCTATTGTATTGTACTTTATTGAGTCATAAGAAAATATGCATAAAAGATTTGATATCGGCCAAATCATGAACATCTTTCACTGTTAGTCTGAATTGTAGTAAATTGTCATACTTTACCATATTTTTTTTAATTAGTTTTGCCAAAAACTATTTGGTGTGAACCGAAATTTGTTTGTATTTTTCTGGAACTATAAAAAAACTTTTAGTACTTCATTAGTGTTGTTCATAAAAGTTCACAAGTCAATAGAAAGATAAAACAGTAAAATACATAATTTACAATTTACACTTTTAAAACAGAAAGACAATCATATTCCTCACAATACATCAAGTCTCATCTGTCTTGGTCATAAACATATAGTTTTCAGACATTATGATTTCGTGGTTAGTTTTAATAAATGGTCAAGTTTTCGTGAAATTTTGTTGAATTTTCACGTAATTTCTTTACAATCTCATCTAATTATTGAAAAATATATATATTTCCAAACAGTTCCATTTCGTTGTTAGTCCGAATTTTAGTAGATTTTCACATTTTAACCTAATTTTTTTAATACTTTAGCCAGACTCTTTCGTAAGAGTAGATTATTCGCGAAGTTTCGTTGAATTTTTATAAATTTCATTGTTATTTTATGCAATTATCGAAGATTTATAGATAATTTAATACCATTGTGTGTACTAATTCCATTAAATTCTCAAATTTGAACGAAACTATGTTTTTTGAGATTTGTTTGATCATTTTAGTTACATTACATTTTCGTTTAATTATGATGAATTTTCAGGAAATTTCGTTTCATTTTCATGCTGTAATTATCGAAGATATTTGGGATTTCGGACATTTCTATATCGTTGTTATTAAAAATTTCAGTAAATAGAGATTTACTACAAATGAATTGTGAGTAACATGAGATTTCCCAAAGACTATTCAGTGAGAATCGAATCATAGTGAAATTTTGATGAATTTTCAGAAAATTTCATCTAGGGTAATAAAATATTATGTTGTATTTTCAGGAAATTTCGTTTCAATTTCATTCAATAATTATGGAAGATTTTCAGGGATTTTGGACACTTATATTTTGTTGTTATTCAAAATTTCAGTAAATTGTCAAATTTTATAGGAATTCTATATTTTTTAATTACGTGTTTCCCCAAAGACTCTTGAATGAGAATCGAATCATAGTAAAATTTTGATGAATTTTCAGAAAATTTCATTTAGGGTAATAAAGTATTATGTTGTATTTTCAGGAAATTTCGTTTCAATTTCATTCAATAATTATGGAAGATTTTTGGGATTTCAGTCACTTATATTTCGTTGTTATTCAAAATTTCAGTAAATTGGCAAATTTTATAGGAATTCTATATTTTTTAATTACGTGTTTCCCCAAAGACTCTTCACTGAGAATCGAATCATAGTGAAATTTTGATGAATTTTCAGACAATTTCATCTAGGGTAATAAAATATTATGTTGTATTTTCAGGAAATTTCGTTTCAATTTCATTCAATAATTATGGAAAATTTTCGGGATGTCAGACACTTATATTTCGTTGTTATTCAAAATTTCAATAAATTTGCAAATTTTATAGGCATTCTATATTTTTTAATTACGTGTTTCCCCAAAGACTCTTCACTGAGAATCGAATCATAGTGAAATTTTGATGAATTTTCAGAAAATTTCATCCTGGGTAAAAAAATATTATGTTGTATTTTCAGGAAATTTCGTTTCAATTTCATTCAATAATTATGAAAGATTTTTGGGATTTCAGACGTTTATATTTCGTTATATTGTTATTCACTTATATTGTTATTTAAAATTTCAGTAAATTGTCCCAAGACTTTTCACTGAGAATCGAATCATAGCAAAATTTTGATGAATTTTCAGAAAATTTCATCTAGGGTAATTGAAAATTATGTTATATTTTCAGGAAGTTTCGTTTCAATTTCATGCAATAATTATCGAAGATTTCGGCGATTTCAGACATTTACATTTCGTTGTTATTCAAAATTTCAGTAAATGATCAAATTTTACAGTAATTCTATTTTTTAAATTACGTGTTTCACTAAACACTATTCACTGAGAATTCAATCATCGTGGAATTCTGATGAATTTTTAGAAAATTTCATCTTGGGCAATAAAAACTTATGTTGTATTTTCAGGAAATTTCATTATACTTTCATGCAATAATAATCGATGGTTTTTGAGAGATCAGACATTTATATTTCGTTGTTATTCAAAATTTCAGTAAATTATCAAATTTTACAGTGATTCTATATTTTTTTAATTACGTGTTTCCCCAAAGACTACTCACTAAAATTGTGAAATTTTGTTGAATTTTCAGAAAATTTCATCTAGGATAATTAAAAATTATGTTGTATTTTCAGGAAAGTTCGTTTCAATTTCATGCAATAATTAACGAAGATTTCTGCGATATCAGACATATATACTTCGTTGTAATTCAAAATTTTAGTAAATTATCAAATTTTACAGTGATTCTATATTTTTAAATTACGTGTTTCCTCAAAGACTACTCACTAAAATTGTGAAATTTTGTTGAATCTTCATAAAATTTCATCTAGGGTAATAAGAAATTATGTTGTATTTTCAGATTTTCAGGAGATTTCATTTCAATTTCATGCAATAATTATCGAAGATATTTTAGATTTCAGACATTTATATTTCGTTGTTATTCAAAATATCAATAACTTAACAAACATTATGACAGTAATTCTATATTTTTTAATTACGAGTTTATCCATAAACTATTCACTGAAAATCGAATCATCGTGAAATGTTCATGATTTTTTCAGAAAATTACATCTAATTTACAGGCAATGGCGGAAGATATCTAAAAAATAAACCAAATCTACCGAAAATCTACCAAAGATCTACCAAACTTCCAGAAATCTGAAGTAAATTTATATAAATGTATATTTAAAGAGGGTTTCTTAAAATATTACGAAATTTTGAATATTTTGCCAAATTTTATAAATTTTGAGTATGTTTCCTTTGCAAAAGTTGTAATCGCTGTGTTTTATGTTTTTAATCAATTATCTGAAGTGGATGAAAGCAACTTATTTGACAAATTTATTTGAATTTTGTCGCAATCATCTCACACATCTCAAAGAAGAAATCTAAGTTGGGAACATAATTCGATACATAATTCGATTAGTTATTTTAAATAAAATTATGTTTCTTTAAAAAATCTTTCAAGTTTAGTGGAATACTGTCTTGGTTTACCATAAACGAAGGCCGAAGCAGAGATGGAATGTATTTGTCAGTGACCCTGCTTTGGTCAAATGAAAAGGGTGTAATAAAGAAGAAAGGTATTTGTCAGTGACCCTGTTCGGTCAAATGAAAAGGGTCTAATGAAGACGGAATGTATTTGTCAGTGACCCTGCTTTGGTCAAATGAAAAGGGTGTAATAAAAAAGAAAGGTATTTGTCAGTGACCCTGTTTGGTCAAATGAAAAGGGTCTAATGAAGAAGGAATGTATTTGTCAGTGACCCTGCTTTGGTCAAATGAAAATAGTCTAGTGAAATAAGTGCCAACGTTTAAAACACTGTTAACACTAAATATAAACACTAATATAACTTTAATTTCGCCCAAATTCAGAAGATGAAAACAAATATTGTTTCTCAAAATTATGTTTAAACCATGTAATCACCAAGTATCTAATAGTGATAGAGATATTATTATAGAGAATATATTATGTTTTTTTTTAATTTGTAGTGTTAATTTTGAAAAATTATTGATTTTTACAATATATTTTTATAGTATAAGTTATATAGAGTATAAGAATAGTATAAGAAATATATTGTAAAAATCAATAATTTTTCAAAATTATAAATTATAAATAAAGTTCATCATTTATTCAAATAGAACGTTTGTTTTTATTTTATTTTTATAATTAAAATATGGTCCCTTCACAATTAATACTCAATTTGAATTTATAAATGTTTATTTGTAACCCTCTTCATATATACTTCAATTAAATATTTTAATACTTAAATACTTATTTAATAATTTAATTAATAATATATTAAGTCCCAATAAAGGCATTTCTTTGCAGAAACCTAGTAGGTATTTAAAATAATATAAGCGATGTAGTACGAACTAGTAAGTTGATAATAAGTAATTACCTACAACACATTTTTTGTGAACAAATAATAACATCAGTGCAAAAATAAAAACTGCTTCCATAAAATTCTATTAGAAGAAAGTGAAATCTCCAATTGATATACGTTTATTGGAGACAGGGATTCTATTGGAAAATACGTTTTTGGTCCAATGTGGCAATCCATTGTTTTGCGCGAAGCCGCCTAGCTGCAATAACAATATACATAAATTTATCGTTGACAGCATTAATAATTGGTTTTATTTTGTTATTGCCCGGATTTATAGTGATTGCTACTATTTTAAACCTGTTTAGGAGAGTCGTTGAAATTGGATTGATGTATGCCAATTTAAAACAAGCCAGTATCTGCGCAGTTACAAAATAATTGTTTGTCATATAGTCTATAAATTGTGCAGCAACGTGTGTAAAATATAAAACGCTGTTAAAAATGTCGTATATTTTACTACACGGCTTGAATATTTTTAAATTATGCAAAATGTGGAATTTATCCAGAATACTCGAAGGGATACAATAACTATTCTAAAACTGTGCAGTGTAAAACAGTGGCCAAAGTAATCAAAATTAAGTAGCATCTACTTTGCTTTCAAACGTTCTAAAGTAAATTGAATTTACTTATTTGAAACAAAATGCAATAGCTGTATAAATTGTTGCTAAATAATGAAATTGCAACATAATAAAAACATTCTTTAATCTGAATAGACTTAATTTTCTGCACTTTTACTAACTTTTTTGTGTGTTGATTTTTGTTTTAAATGAATTATTTTCGTTTAAATTGAGAACGTTTATACTAAGCAAAGGGCCATTAATAAATCTGAACATTAACCCTGTCATATTTACATTATTTTATCAGATTTATCCGCGCGACACAAAAGAATTTCAATTCTAATTCCTCGCCGGTAAATTTATTTCCTGTAATATTTTACCCGTTAGGTTTAAACATTCCCAAACCGAGGCCGCCGGTAATAACGGGCCGCCCGGTGGAAATTTATGGTTATAAAAAATAAAGTGACGCGGAGGAAATCAACATTTAGCAATTAGAGCCATTAATCTTGCGCCAGATAAAACTAGGAGACGTTAAATTAAGATTAAGCGGCGCTTTTTTTCATATTTAGTTATTTTTTGTGTGTGGAGCGTATTTTTAGTTGGGGCGCGCCGAAAATTCCGGGCGTTTAGGGACGTCCACCCCACACACCCGACCGATATAATCTGATGCCACGAGATAGGATGTCTGTTTTTATCTCCATCTAAATGAGAGTAGAGACGACCTGACATCATAGTAAATGGCCGCATGCTTGTTATACGGCTATTATTATTTTGGTCCACCAGCAGACAGTCTTTACCAATGAGATACAGACTTCTAGTCCCAAAAACTGACACAAACCAGCGTAAAATGAGCGATGTATTAATTCAAAAGAAGATATTTAGGTATATTCAAAACAAAACAAAAAAACAAAATTTATTCAAATTTTTGAGGATTTTGCAGAATTGAAGAAATAATGTGAGGTAATTAAGTTTTTTTCTTCAAAATTAGTAAATGTCATTTTATATAATCGTCCGTAAGGTAAGAGAAATCGGCAGTAAAGTGAGCCCAAATTAGTACTAAAGTAGCTCAATAATGTTCGATTATGTGAAAACTTCGTTGCAATCGTACACCCAGTATACGCATCTAAATGCTATACAGGGTATTAATTAAAAACGTAGACAAACTTAAACGGGTGATTCCTTGATCAATTCTAATGTAATAATTTCATATAAACATGGAGATTACTAACAGTGAAACTAACCAACAAAACAACGAAGAAAACGAATACAATTATAACGGTATATGGGCCAAACGATGATGACACCACCACCAAGAATTTTTTGTAACTTGAATTAATTTTGTGCGCTTTTTTGTTTTAGTACACTTGCAATATTACAGTGTTTGAGATGTATTAGAAAAATACTTAGGTATAAAATTTTGATATAATGTTCACAATTTACATACATATTCTGCAATTTGAAAGAGATGTACCTATAATTTATTACAGTTCTAGGATTGCCGGTGTAAATATATCAGTATCATGTGCAGATACAGGTAAAAGTAGATCAAGGCCGACCAGAATTAACGTTTTTACTATCTAGTCTTTTCACATAGTATAAAAATTGGAATAAAATTATTTATTTACGTGCTATTACATAAAGTTTACACATGTCATATAAATTAGAACAAACAAAATGTGGACACAATTAACATAAAGTCACAATACCTCAATAAAGGTTTGATACTAATATAGAGAGAAAAAATATTGTACATTTTAAAAACAGGTAACAATTGAAGGAGTACTTGAGTACCAAGAGAAAAATGCGTTTTTTGTTCAAATTTTTTTCATAAGTTGTTTGATAGTGTTTTCAGGCATATTTCCACAGTATCCACAGTATTCACAGTAATTATTGCAATTTAATAATAAACATTGAAATCTGAAAATATTTACATTTTCTCGTAATATTTTAATGCTTTTCATAAAAAAAAATAATTAGTATTTTCAAAATGTTATTATGGTGTTGAAATTTGTCAGTTATTATTGATATTTTGACAAATTAGTGAAATTTTGGTAGTATAATCATAGAATTTGATATAAATAATGTAAATTTCCTGAAAATTACAATAATTACTGCCAAATTCGTTAATGAGACAAATTTATTGCTCATAAAATTTTGACAGGAAGATGAAATTGAAATATTGACATATATATTTATCATTACACCTTCTACCAATTAGTGTAGGTATTTCTCTTTGACATAATTGACTTTGAAATATTGACATAATTATTATAATTATCATGATTTTGACAGAAATGATTGCAATTTTAACAGTAATCCTTGAAATAAGAAAATATTTACTCACACTCTTAAAATGTTAGTGCAAACGTGGACACAATTAAGTCACAATACATCAATAAAGGTTTGATACTAATATAGAGAGAAAAAAAATATTGCAATACATTTTAAAAGTAGATATCAATTAGTTAATAATAGATGGAACTGTTCTTGATGCAAAAAAAACATATCTTGCAGCATTGCTGAAATGTTTCCTAGGATATACGAAAATCATTTAATCAGATTTAACCTAATAACAAATTAATATTGATACTGTTTTGTGATGTTGCCATATATCACACATAATTTATGTCAAGAGTTCCATCTGTTGACACTAAATGGAAAAGTGGATAAAACTTTCTTGAACACTCTGCAGAAGATTTAAAATTTTGCAAATTTTGCAGAAGGCGTATTTGTGTACCTCCTTTCTATAAAATTTCAGCAATTTATAGACATTTTCCAAAGAATAATAATTATCATTTTTTTGATTATCATCAACTATACACACATGTATGTACAACTATACACAAGGATATAAATGAAAGATACATACATGCATTATAATTTTATGATAATAGAAAATTGTATGAAGAATTCTGAAAATTTATAGAAAATGGAATTTTGATTTTAACTGTGTGCGAATTGAATATTCCAAAATTTTCAAAAAATTGGCTTTTTGTTGAGAATTTATTGTTTTGTATTACATTACATTTAATCACATATATCAAATCTAATAATAATAATAATAGGTCATAAAATTTAGTAGTCGATTGCGTGAAGTTTCAGAATTTTATTAATTTTTTTTAAATTTATATATATGAAACGAGGTTTTATGAACTTCTTATGTTTAGTCTATACATTTTTACAAATCTTCCAACATTTTCTGATATGTTATAGGACATTGTTTTCTATTATATTACATTTGATCATATAATACATCAAATCTAATAGTAATAATAATAGGTCATAAAATTTAGTAGTCGATTGCGTGAAGTTTCAGAATTTTATTACTTTTTTTAAAATTTATATATATGAAACGAGGTTTTATGAACTTCTTATGTTTAGTCTATACATTTTTACAAATCTTCCAACATTTTCTGATATGTTATAGGACATTGTTTTCTATTATATTACATTTGATCATATAATACATCAAGTCTAATAGTAATAATAATAGGTCATAAAATTTAGTAGTCGATTGCGTAAATTTTTAGTAGTTTATTGATTTTGTTTTAAATTAATAAATATGTAACGCGGTTTTATAAACTTCTTATGTTTAGTCTAAAAATTTTTCCAAATCTTCCAACATTTTCTGATATGTTATAGGACATTGAAAGAAGATTCCTAATTTAATAAAAAATTCTTATACATATTTCACAAAAACATGACATTTCATAAATTTCATGCAATTTTCTGAAAATCAATAGAATAATCTAACAGTGTTATTTATAAAATTTTAAGCCGCGGTTTAACTCTGGTTTAATCTTAATAACCCTGGTAACCCCTTGTAAAACACAGCAAAACCACGGTTTAAATTTTTATGAACACCGCTGTTAGATTCTTCTATTGATTTCCAAAAAATTGCATGAAATTTGTAAAATGTCACGTTTTTTGTAAAATATGGATATGAAATTTCTATAATTTAAGAATTATAAAAGAGAATTTGAAGAAAATTTAATATGGATTTTTAAAAAAATTCTGTAATCAATTCTTATATTCTTTATGCAGGGTGTTATTGAATTTAAGTTAATTTAAGTCTACCGAATACTTTATAGGTTGATGACTTTCAATATGATGTAGAATATACCTTTCCCGATAGTAGAATATTGTTGTAGATTACTGAAAATTTATAGAACATTTAAAATTTTGCAGAAAACTAATATTATTTATGAATAAACATACCATTAAAGATAATTTTGTGTGCTTTTAATAAAATCTCAGCAATTTATAGACATTTTCCTAAGTATAAATTAAAAAATTGTATGAAAAATTCTGAAAATTTATAGAAAATTGAATTTTGATTGAAGATTTTCTAGAATTTTGATGGTATTCACCATAGATAGATGGATGGATAAGTCACCGTGATGGAACTTTTGAGTTTTCTGTAGACTGTATGCATTCAATATTTTAGAAATATTCAGCAAATAGTTTTTTTTTTGGGAATTTAATGTTATTTATTTCCTCACATTTTATCACACATTACATCACACCTAGAAATAGTTCATAAAATGTAGTAGACGACTGTGCAAAGATTCAGAATTTATCGAAAATTTAAAATTTTGCAGAAAACTAATATTATTAGTGAATTAACATACCATTAAAGATAATTTTGTGTACTTTCAATAAAATCTCAGCAACTTATAGACATATTCCTAAGTATATATTAGCAAATTGTATGAAAAATTCTGAAAATTTATAGAAAATTGTATTTTGATTGAAGATTTTCTAGAAATTTGATGGTATTCAGTCACCATGGACGGATGGATGAATGGATGGGTCACCGTGATGGAACTTTTGAGTTTTCTATAGACTGTATGCATTCAATATTCTAGAAACCTTAAGCAAATAGTATTTTTTGGGAATTTAATTTATTTACTTCCTCACATTTTTATAGAATATAGAAAATATAGAAATATAGAATATGTATACAAATTGATTGACTGTAAATAGAAAATAGTAGATGTAGTAAATAGAATAAAATATATCTTAATATGAAAATTGTAGTTGCTATTTGTGTGTTATCTTTTACTGTTTTGTTGAAATTTTGTACATTATGTAGCGATTTTTGCAAATAAATATTCTTTATTATTATTATATTATTAGACATTTTCCTAAGTATGTATTAGAAAATTGTATGGAAAATTCTGAAAATTTATAAAAAATTGAATTTTGATTGAAGATTTTCTAGAAATTTGAAGGTATTCACCATGGATGGATAGATGGATGGATGGATGGGTCACCGTGATGGAACTTTTGTGTTTTCTATAGACTGTATGCATCCAATATTCTAGAAACTTACAGCAAATAATAATTTTTCGGGAATTTAATGATATTTACCTATTCACATTTTTATAGACATTTTCCTAAGTATATATTAGAAAATTGTGAGAAAAATTCTGAATATTTATAGAAAATTGAATTTTGATTGAAGATTTTCTATAAATTTGATGGATTCACCATGGATGGATGGATGGATGGATGGATGGGTCACCGTGATGGAACTTTTGAATTTTCTATAGACTGTATGCATTCAATATTCTAGAAACTTTCAGGAAATAGTAAATTTTTTGGGAATTTAGTGATATTTACTTCCTCACATTTTTATAGATATTTTCCTAAGTATATATTAGAAAATTGTATGAAAAATATTCTGAATATTTATAGAAAGTTGAATTTTGATTGACGATTTTCTGGAAATTTGATGGTATTCATCATGGATGGATGGTTGGATGGATGGATGGGTCACCGTGATGGAACTTTTGAGTTTTCTATAGACTGTACGCATCCAATATTCTAGAAACTTTCAGCAAATAGTATTTTTTTGGGAATTTAATGATATTTACTTTCTCACATTTTTATAGACATTCTTCTTAATATATATTAGAAAATTGTATGGAAAATTCTGTAAGTTAATATAAAAATTAATTTTCATAAAAGATTTTCTAGAAATTTGATGGTATTCACCATGGATGGATGGATGGATGGATGGATGGGTCACCGTGATGGAACTTTTGAGTTTTCTATAGACTGTACGTATCCAATATTCTAGAAACTTTCAGCAAATAGTTTTTTTTTTTTGGGAATTTAATAATATTTTCTTCCTCACATTTTTATAGACATTCTTCTAAGTATATATTAGAAAATTGTATGGAAAATTCTGAAAATTTATATAAAAATTAATTTTCATTAAAGATTTTCTAGAAATTTGATGGTATTCACCATGGATGGATGGATGGATGGATGGATGGATGGGTCACCGTGATGGAACTTTAGAGTTTTCTATAGACTGTACGCATCCAATATTCTAGAAACTTTCAGCAAATATTTTTTTTTTTGGGGAATTTAATGATATTTACTTCCTCACATTTTTATAGACATTCTTCTAAGTATATATTAGAAAATTGTATGGAAAATTCTGAAAATTTATATAAAAATTAATTTTCATAAAAGATTTTCTAGAAATTTGATGGTATTCACCATAGATGGATGGATGGATGGATCTATGGGTCACCGTGATGGAACTTTTGAGTTTTCTATAGACTGTATGCATTCAATAGTCTAGAAATTTTAAGCAAATAATATTTTTTTAGGGAATTTAATGATATTTACTTCCTCACATTTTTATAGACATTTTCCTAAGTATATATTAGAAAATTGTATGAAAAATTCTGAAAATTTATAAAAAAATGAATTTTGATTGAAGATTTTCTAGACATTTGATGGTACTCACCATGGATGGATGGATGGATGGATGGATGGATGGATGGGTCACTGTGATGGAACTTTTGAGTCTTCTATAGACTGTATGCATTCAATATTTCAGAATTTTTTAGCAAATAGTCATATTTTTGAAATTTAATGATATTTATTTCCTCACATTTTATCACACATTACATTACACCTAGAGATAGATCATAAAATGTAGTACACGACTGTGCGAAGATCCAGAATTTTATTTATTTCTTTTTAATTTATTAAATACGCTAACTATTCAAAAGAATTGCGGCATTTTTTTAATTTTTTGGTTTCTTCTTACAAAAATGAAACATAAAAAATAATAATAATGATGAGTATTGGTGATCTCGCCTTTTTTATTCGTTGCGAAAATTTGAGCTGAAATATAAATGATCACTCGGTAGTTTTGAAAGTTAATATCAAATATCTGATTATAATTTATAATGTTGTGGAATACAGAACAATTTATGTTGCATTTTTTATGCTATTCTATAGAATCACTTATTGGTTGATTTAATCCTATTATTTCCCTTCTTGGTTCGTAAATGAGATCGGGTAGTAAGTGCTCTCGAAGGTGCAACACAGCGAGGTCTGTAGTAATACTTCGAAAGTTTTTAATGTAATATTACTGCAGAGATCTGTAAGAATGCAGGAGCTTTTGAATCCCAGAGCGAAAGGGAAAAACGACACATGGCACACAAACAATACGTCCCTTGGCAATCTGCAATTTTCACATCGTTACAAATCTGCACACAGACCTGCCCTGTTGTTGGCACGAAGTGACACACCACGAGTGCGATACAGGGGCTCCTCCGCTCGCTAATTAGGGTTGCAATAAATCTCCATTGCTCCCCTGTCCGAACTCATTACACACAAACCACTGGGATAACATTCCCGAGTTTGTAAATTACCCTAAATAAATACAAATTTACTTTATGCCCCCATTCGGGCACACACTGGGCCTCTGTAGTTATGAAGAACCTGGAACGATTTTTTTCTTCCTGCAGCTTAATGTACTCACCATTTGAAACGGGTGTCCTGGCGATTTCTAAATGGAACATAATTTCACGAACTAACATTTATGTGGACGACTTTTCCACATAGTTTTAATGTTATATGGTTAGCCTGAATTCAAGAGGTTCCCAGTTGAATTTGGCTGGAAGAGCATATTCGATGAGTTGCCTTTTAATTTGTAATACATTATAAAATATCTGTATCTTGGAGGCATAATAGTTATTTATCATACAAGTTTGAAAAGTTGTGTTTTATTGTACGAGCATGAGATTTGTTGTACGAGGCTCAGCCGAGTTCAACAAAAAAGCCGATTGCAAAAATGCTGTTTACTTTACTTTTACTTTAATGTCAGTAATTTTGGTCTTTATGATTTATGACTTAATAAATGGAATTCTATTTTTTTTTCATTTCACAACTTTTGTAGAGCTCTTGATTCTCTTTTGAGCAATTAATGAGCTTCAAAGTATAGGAATGGATTTTTGTTAAATACTTATATTATATACAGATACTCCTATGAAATATATATATATATATATATATATATATATATATATATATATATATATATATATATATATATATATATATATATCAAATCCTCTTCGTACCTTCACTAATTACCGTGTTTACATCTTGATAGAGCGCAGTGCATAGATCTAACGAAACGTAAATCGAATGTATTTGATGGAGCTAAACAGCCCCTGTGGAACCGCATCCGTGCCCGAGCTGCCCCATTCGTCTTTGTTAAAAATATATAAATATTCATGAAAAATGCATAACCCATAAATAATAAGCCGTCGTCCGCAAATTGCTTAGAAAACGTTCCGTAATTCTCCGAGGCTGCATATCTATACATTATTTAAAGGGGTAATTTAGTGTAACGTTTACAGCATAGTTTTTCGCCAGCAGAGGCCAGAGCACTCCGCCCCGCCCCCAACGGAGACGGCATAAAATCAGCCCCACTTTCAGCAAGTAAATAAAATATATCTGGATGAAATTCCCCGGCATGAACAGCAATATTACCAGAAATTCGGTTGAAACTTTAAAATTATTACACGAAAGCACGTGCTCAAAATACATGAATTTTAGACTGATATTAACCTGAAAATATATGTATTTTTTTCAGCACTATGTTATATTACCAAACTATATCCAGTCTACGTGGGATAAAGTGAAGGTTGATGTAGTATGCAGATACATTAAACTGTGCAATTTAGTCTGCTGACTATTATATTTACCAGTAAAATCAATGAACATTAAAGTTGGTTGCCTCGTACGTCAGATGTGAACAAATATGAGACATTGAGGGCGTTTAATATTTCCTCCTGCATATACTCGCATATATATTCATTGATAAACTTCGGCTGAAATTCGGCATCGGCAAAGTTGCGCTGAATATGGGGCGAATGTGAGGAACAACTCGAATAACTGTTTACGAACGTGGAGAACACTCACTTACAAATCCGCACAGTTGCCCGTTTAAGGGCGGCGTTTTTATCCCGGGGCGGCTCAGCCGTCGGAATTCACTGCTCGAGTTGCAAACGAAGGCTCATCAGACAAGCCCGATATTTACACACGCTGATTTACCAGCAATCCATCCGAGGATTAGGCGGATAATCAATTTGGAAGGTATCCAAATGTGAACAGCAAATTGGACGTTAAAAAATAATCACTCCGCTGATATAGAATAGAAATAGAATGGCGGGATCAATTAATCATTGATAGTTTCCACGGCGCTTTTCGTTCTCGCTGAAGGGCGGAAATAAAGGGCCGGCGAAAAAACCCTGTGAACGTCGCTGTGAACTAATTTTAAACGTTCCTGCTTGTGCACCGGGCATTTTTAGATCAAAATAAAGCATTAGGTAAAATTCTGCATGGATAATTTTCCTGATGAGGGCTAGGCGCAGCGTTGTATGAAAATCGCTGAAAAAGTTCGTTGAATCGCGAGCTTCTTTGCTGCCACCCTTCTCTCTTTCGTACCTACAAAAAACAACCATTCGTAATGACATTGTAAAATATGAATCAAATATCCAACATAATTGTCGACAATGTGACAATATACGATAATAATTTTAATTGTCTGTTTTGTTTTTACATATTTACATATTTTACATATTTTTAACATATTTTTATGGTAACATACACAAATTTAAGAAATTTCGCCAAGTGACACTAAAAATAAATTGCAAAAAAAAAAAAGTCAAATAAACGCATGAATTTTTCTGGAAAACACTGTCAAATTTCAATATTCGTGGAAGTATAATAGCATAAATATTCAAGTTTTCCAGCAAGTTTTTCGATTTGACAGCTTCCTATGACAGCTGTCAAAATTCTAACCATACTAAATTATATCATTAAATTTTCTACTGTTATACTGTCAAATTTCAATATTGCCGGAACTATAATGGCAGATATTCACGTATTTACTGTTATTTTTTATTTTTTTATATAAATCTTTATAATGGCAAAGATATTCACATTTTTCTATTATTTTTTCGATTTGACAACTTGCTACTACAGCTGTCAATATTCTAACTATACTAAATAAAAGCCGCATTTTTATGCACCTTACTACGATATTTCAGTGTTCATGGAACTATAATGGCAGTTCCATTCACGTTTTCCAGTTAGTTTTTCGATTTGACAGCTTCCTATGAAAGCAGTCAAAATTCTGATTATATCAAATGAAGCCTTAATTTTTCTGCAAAATCCTGCCAAATTTCAATATTTGTGGAATTATAATGGCAGAGATATTCATGTTTTTCAAGTTTTTTTGTCGATATGCCAGCTTCCAATGACAGCTGTATAAATTCTGAATACAACAAATTAAGTTCTTAATTTTTCTGCACCTTACTGCCACATTTCAGTATTCGTAGAGCTATGAAAACAGAGATATTCACGTTTTTCCAGTTATTTTTCCTCTTTCACCGCTTACTATGACAGCTGTCAAAATTCAAACCACACGAAATTAATGCCTAAAATTTTCTACACCATACTGCCAAATTCCAAAGCCAAAGCCTCAATTTTTCTGCTCCTTACTGCAAAATTTTAGTTCCGTGGAGCTATGACAACAGAATTTTTCCAGTTGATTTTTCGGTTTATAATGGCAGAGATATTCACGTTTTTCCAGTGATTTTTCCTCTTTGACAGCTTCCTAAGATAACTGTCAAAATTCAAACCACACCAAATTAAAGCCTTACATTTTCTACACCATACTGCTAAATTCCAATATTGCTATAATAGCAGAGATATTCACGTTTTTCCAGTTTTTTTTTGTTTTTTTTTTATAATGGCAGAGATATTCACATTTGCCTGTTTTCTTTTCAATATGACAACTTCCTACTACAGCTGTCAAAATTGTGACTATACTGAATTAAAGCCCCCATTTTTATGAACCTTATATTCACGTTTTCCAGTTATTTTTTTCGATTTGAAAGCTTCATATGACAGCTGCCAAAATTCGGACTTGATCAAATTGAAGGCTTAATTTTTCTGCTCCTTACTGCATAATTTCAGTTCCGTGGAACTATGATAACAGAGTTTTTCCAGTTGATTTTTCAGTTTGTAATGGCAGAGATATTCACGCTTTTCAAGTTATTTTTTCGATTTGACATCTTCGAATGACAGCTGTAAAAATTCCGACTATAACAAATTAGAATCTTAATTTTTCTGCACCTTACTACCACATTTCAGTATTCGTGGAACTATAAAAACAGAGATATTCACGATTTTCCAGTTATTTTTTCTCTTTGACAGCTTACTATGATAGCTGTAAAAATTCAAACCACACCAAATTAAAGGCTAAAATTTTCTTCACCATACTGCCAAATTCCAATATTGCTATAAATGCAGAGATATTCACGTTTTTCCAGTTATTTTTAATTTTTTTAATAATGTCAGAGATATTCACATTTGCCTTATTTCTTTTCGATATGACAACTTCCTACTACAGCTGTCAAAATTCTGACTATACTGAATTAAAACCCGCATTTTTTATGAACCTTATATTCACGTTTTCCAATTATGTTCTCGATTTGATAGCTTCCTACGACAGCTGCCAAAATTCGAACTATATCAAATTGAAGCCTTAATTTTTCTACACCTTACTGGAAAATTTCAGTATTCGTGGAACTATGATAACAGAGTTTTTCCAGTTGTTTTTTCGGATTGACAGGTTCCTACGATAGGTGTCAAAATTCTGACTATATTAAACTTAACCCTGATTTTTTCTGCACATTACTGAAAAATTTCAGTATCCGTGGAATTATAAAAACAGAGATATTCACGTTTTTTCCCGTTATTTTTAAAATTTTATAATGACAGTGATATTCACATTTTTCCAGTTAGCTTTTCGATTTGACAACTTCCTACTACAGCTGTCAAAATTCTGACTTTACTAAACTAAACCCTAGACTTTTCTGTACCTTACTGCCAAATTTCAGTATTCGTGGAACAACAATAGCTGAAATATTCACGCTTTTTCAGTTATTTTTTCGATTTGACAGCTTCCTGTGACGACTGTAAAAATTCTGACTGCACCAAATTGAAGCTTAAAGCACCATCATGCCAAATTCAATATTTCCAGAAATATAATGTTGAGATATTCACGTTTTTCCTGTATTTTGTTTTATTTGACAGCTTCCTGTGACAGCTGTCAAAATTCTGACTACAACAAATTACAGCCTAACATTTTCTGCACCATAGTTCTATCGAAGTTATTAAAAGATGTTTATTGAATATTTAAAATTTTGAGTAAGATGATAATTGATAAAATTTCACAAAAGTATCATAATTTTTGCTTTCTACACGACAGAAAATCGCTTAAACTTAACAATATAAAATAATGTCACCTAATACCTTGTCATACCTAATTTTCTATTAAATTATTCATATGTATGTGTTAACGTAAAATGTAACGTAATGTAAATTAAATGTAATTGGGTCAGATTTATTTGTCAAAAATTATGAGAGTAACCAATTACGCCATAGGTGGAGGAGTAGTAGGGATTATTATTATTATTAACGTGTCGTTCATTCTATGTAGTATTAATATGTATTACCTTAGGTTTAAAACCTATGACGTGGGGTGGGGCTTGAAGCCTAGGGGGAGGGGGGCTAAAAGTCTTAGTGGTGCTGAATATACCGAATGTGCAAAATGAATAATTGATTTTGTTCATTTAGGCCCAGTTGTACGATCGTGGATCATCCTTGACCATAGTTCAGTTATCTAAGATACAATTATTAATACAATGGTATCCATAGAAACTGAACCACGATCAAGGATGATCCACGATCATACAACTGGGCCTAGATGTATTCATCCTGGAAAATTTATTCAAAACATATCTTGTATATTTTATGCCAGATATGTATACCTACAGTACATCTGCTGACAATTCTTCTTAAAATTTGACGAAGAGTCTGTTTTAAATAAATGAGAAAATTGAGTATAGATTAGGTTAGGTTAGGTTAGATTAGGTGAGGTTTGATGAATTGACCAGTATAATTCATACTGAAATATCAATCACCGAAATTTCTCAAAGTTTATTTAATACATATTTTGCATATTTTTCACACATTTCTAAGCTTTTTTTATTGCTTCCTTTTTGTTTCTCAAAGTTTATTTAATACATATTTAGCATAATTTTCATACATTTCTGAGGTTTTTTTTGCTTCCGTTACTTCCTGTTCTTGTATCTTCTATATTTCTTCATGTATATGTTCTTCTTCTATATATGTTTATTATTTGGCCTCCTTTTTGAGGGTATCTATTGTGCTTTCCTGTCGGTGATTTAAAATATATATATATATATATAAACAATCTTTATTGGGCTATCGACCCCATAGGGTCTTCTGCCTTGATTCAAAATATTTTCTCCATCTTTCCATTATTTTATCCTCTCCCGTCATTATGTTGCCTTTGTATTTTATACTTATCATGTTATATTCCCCTTTCGTTCTCATTTCTTTTAAAGTTCTGTAAAATCATTTTGGGTTATTATTGTAAGTTCCTGCCAACGTTTTTTTTCTCCAAATTTTGCCCATGATTCTTGTTTTGCATTCTATACTTCTATATTTTCTTCCTTTCTTAAATTTATACTCATCATAGTCTTGTTTCCTCTTTGTATTCAAATATCTCTTCCATTTTTATTTTTTTAATCTTTAATTTTCAATCTCATTCATTAGTCCACTGCTACTACTTTGTATGTAATAAGAAGGGCACTACAATCGTTTATTTACATCTAATAGATACTAGAAATTATTATTTCGTTTATAAATTTCGTGGATGAATAAAATGTGCATTAAAAAATAAAATAATAGTAATTTTCAACAAATAATAATGTAATCGAAATTGAGTGATTAAACATGAGCTGAGGATTAAACATGTTATTTTTCTTCGTAAAATGTGCAATCGACGTTAACACTATGCTGTTTCTGACGTTGTTGTAGTGATCAATACCGTAATTATATTTTATTTTGTTGTAAATTTACTGTCAATTCTTCGATTATTATTGTATCTTAGGCGATATTATGAGCACGCATTCTTTATATCTCTTGCGTGTCGTATTTTTTTTTATACAATATATAATAAACGGTAACAAAAGTGAACAGGCAAGGCCGAAACGGGTCCACAGAGAAAGCGACAAATAAAGTATATTAACTGTACATATGGAGGCGCCGCTATCGATTCTGGTTGAAATTGAACAAGAAACAAGTGGTGCGCCATGCAGACACCCCGTAATAGCCCACGAGAGATGAAAAGCCCGTTTTGACAAAAGCGCTTTGTGGTTTATCTGCAAGACGAAATATTAGATTCCTTTGTGTTGTGTACATGTAATTGGTTTACTTTTTACATATTTCTCGGGCAATAATAAAGTATAGTCGGGACCAGATTAATTTGGTGCTGTTATTTGTTGCTAATGATGGGATAAAATAGTTTGCTGTAAAATAATTATTTTGCATTCACTTGAAAATGACGGGATTGTGGTTGACATTGCAGTCGTATTTAACGTTAAAATAAAAGTGATATAAAACGTAGTGAAATGTGTATTTCTATTCCCGATAACATCTTAAATAGTTATTTGCAAAATTAACTTTCAGTGTCTACCTTTCAGATGGAGCAGAATCGAGTTCAGGCTATTAATTAGAAATTGGGAGCTTAACTCTCCAAGTTAAGGTCTCGGTTTGGCAAATAACTCCCCAGTTATTTGCAAAATGTACTTTCAGTGTCTACCTTTCAAAAGGAGCAGAATCCAACTGAGACTATTAATTAGAAATCGGGGCCTTAACTCTCCAGGTCAGACGTGTATCTGATATGCTGATATGCATATCTGATATACTGATATGCTTATAGCCGTTCATATACACGATATAATGTGCATAATATAAACTGTTTCGTATTCATTAAGCACATGACAATTTCAGTACAAACACGTAGCAGTAAATTTTCATACGCGCCATGATACATTACTTGACCCAGTGTAGCAAGCTATTATGATAATTACTGAAGTTGGAGCCATGATATATTCTAAGCAGTGTGCATGCATAATCGAATCTTGTAATGGCTCCGCTCCAGCATCAAATTCGTAAATGTAATGTGACTAGTATTGGTTAGCCAGGTTATTAGATACTCACACTCAGGTTCAAATGTTACATAATGGATTATGATGTATGCAACACGGGAGTATCACATGTTGCGAAAACTGAGCGAATGATAGCGGTGATAACGTTAACAAATACAACAGTTTCGTGCACAGTGAACGCTCCAAATACAGTATAAAGTTTATGCAGGAAAAGGGGGAAATCTTTATGCCATGCATTGGGCGGTGCATGCATGTGTGTCTTATAAAGCCTAGGAAAATAGGTTTACAGCACTCGAGTGCGCCGTGTCACTCGTAAAACGCTGATTGGTGACAGAACAGTAAGCCTAGAAATGATAAATGTGTGCCCGATGTGTGTTTACGTACACTTCCTGCTTTATTGTGAATTTGCGCATCACCATAAGTCAAATTCATGTAGCACATAATCGCCCTCAATGCAAATATTTGGAAAATGGTAAATTGAAGCGCTTTAACGCTCTAGGGCTTTAACAGTAAAACATTTAAGACGTTTATCGGGCGCAGTTAAATGAGGTCCATAAAAAAACTTTCGTGATTACATATTATTCATTAGGAACTTCTTTGGACATGAAATTAAATGGGTGGCTTAAACACTGTGATAATAAGAAATAAAAAGGGTTTTTTTCTATTTTACAGCCGGCAATAAATTGTATATTATTTTAAAGCACGTAAAGTATAACATTCCCGGTTAAGCTCTCATAAAGCTGCGTTTTATTGTACCTCCGCCCTACATCTACGTTTTACGCGTATGCAAAACCGTGACCGTTTCACAACTCGGAACCCATAAAATTCATATTAATAACCGCGAGCACACATATTTAATTCCTGCCTTGCTGCAGCCAATACTTTATCACACTTCCCAGAGGGAAAACGGGAGCTCCTGAGCCTTCCCCGCCATATTAAGGAACATGGGGGCATAAAAGGATTTTCTTTATTGCTAGATTTAATCAAAGCGATGGATCAAACATATTTCATTATACAGGAGCGAGGAGAAAATTACCCTTTTTTTTCTGAAAGCAGACAATAATAAGCTTATGATGGAAATCCCGAAAGATCCATATTCAATCGATTCCGGCCGAATTCCGTAAACACATCGGCCCTGTTGTCATTAATAACCGGCAAATGGAAAAGCAACCCTCCGCTGCCATTATAGGCCCCCGTGGATCTCCCAAAGTGTGCCAAAATATAATACATATTATAATTTTATATATAACCTATTGTTTGTTTATGCGCTGTGTGTTTCAGTGAACATCCCGTTCATCATCAAGTTATAATGACACTCGATGGACCCGCTGTAAACCGTAATCCACTATTTTTTATGGATTCCGTGGTGCATACCAGGTCAAGAGGATAATCTAATATATACGGACGTAGGTTTTATTATTTTTTTTATATCCGGCAGCATTTTCTCTATTTATCTCCAAATTGTGGGTTCGCTTCCTTGCAAGTTTATAGCAACCTTTATTTCCGTTTCTGCAATCGCTACTCCCGAATATAAAATGTACGAATATAATTACTCTGAAAGTAAGCAACGAATATAGAGGAGGGGGACAAAGGGGGCAATTGCTAAATTTGAGATTTTAACAGTGTTTAAGCTATCATGAAATAAAATCCATCTGCATTATATGTAAACTGCGTTTCACGCAGTTTTAATCTGGCTCTTTCCGCTGCAAGTGTACAGCCTATCAGAAACTATGTACGAGATATACAAAATACCTACAACTTCTTATGATTGCCAAACCGACAGAATGTTTTTTCTAACAAAGTTGCATAATTACCTGTGATAACAAAATCTAAACGTGATCGCTTAAAGCAATTGTGACCAACTAGATGAGTGCAACCTCAAGATTCAATAATTGTTCGAACTGCAGTTAAAAGAAAGAGATAAAACAGCGTCAAGAAAGCGAAAACGTGTAAAAACAGTACAATCATTATTGTAGTATGATGCTACTTGTTCAACTGACAAAGTTAATTTTCTAAATAATATTTACGACAAACACTAGATAAAATTTTCATAGAATTTAAAGTGAAATTTTCCAAAAAAGTAACATATATTAAGTGTACCTACTGAAGCTTTGCACACAACGATAAATTGTGTGCAAAGCTTTACCAAACTTTCAGGGGAATTAGTTTCAGGTGTACTGTATACGAATATAATATCAAATTTGCAAATTATAAATTTGCAGAAATTTCAGTAATCCCTAACCCATACTTGTCAAAGCAGAAAATTGACATGTTTGATTTTCTCCCTTATTTAATACTGAAACTTTGTCAAATTTTCAGCAGAATTAGTCTCAGGTGTACTGAACACGAATCAAATATCAAATTTACAAATAATAAATTTTTAGAAATTTCAGTAATAGCTAACCCATACTTGTCAATGCAGAAAGTTAAGTGTTTGATTTTCTCCCTTATTTAATACTGAAACTTTGTCAAATTTTCAGCAGAATTAGTTTTAGGTGTACTGTACACGAATCTAATATCAAATTTGCAAATAATAAATTTTCCGAAATTTCAGTAATAGCTAACCCATACTTGTCAATGCAGAAAGCTATATGTTTGATTTTCTCCCGTATTTGTTACAGAAACTTTGTCAAATTTTCAGGAAAATTAGATTTAGTTGTACTGTACACAAAACTAATATCAAAGTTGCAGATAATAGATTTTCAGAAATTTCAGTAATAGGAAACCCGTACCTGTCAATACAGAAAGTTATATGTTTCATTTTCTCCCTTATTTAACACTAAAACTTTACCAAACTTTCAGGAGCATTAGTTTCAGGTGTACTCTATACGAATATATTATCAAATTTGCAAATAATAAATTTTCAGAAATTTCAATAGTATGAAACCCATACTAGTCAATACAGAAAGTTATATGTTTGATTTTCTCCCTTACTTAATACTGAAACGTTGTCACATTTTCAGGAGAATTAGTTTCTGATATACTGTATACGAATATAATATCAAATTTGCAAATAATAAATTTTCAGAAATTTCAGTAATAGCTAACCCACACTTGTCAAAGCAGAAAATTATTTGTTTGATTTTCTCCCTTATTTAATACTGAAACTTTGTCAAATTTTTAGGAGAATTAGTTTCAGGTGTACTGTACATGAATCTAATATCAAATTCGAAGATAATAAGTTTTCAGAAATTTCAGTAATAGCTAACCCATACTTGTCAATGAAGAAAGTAGTATGTTTGATTTTCTCCCTTATTTAATACTGAAACTTTTTCAAATGTTCAGGAGAATTAGTTTCAGGAGTAATGTATACAAATATAATATCAAATTTGCAAATAATAAATTTTCAGAAATTTCAGTAATATCTAACCAATACTTGTACATGCAGAAAGTTATATGGATGGTTACGACCTTTACTACGTGATAGTCCATTTTTAGACAGACATTTATTTCTTTGTTTAACTATTTTTGTGGCGAATTAATCATTAATACTATCTTGCCTAAATAAAAACAAGTGCATTATTAGTTACTCCGATACTTTACCAGATTTTGAAGTAATTCATTATTATACATTTATTCTCTTAACTTTTGCTCTCAGATGTAACAAATACTATTGTTATATACTCTTATAGTCATATTGATTGCTATTCTATGTAAATAAACTGATCATTATTGACTAAAAGCTACATTCTATGTGATTAAACTGATGATTGTTAAGTTTATATATTAATTAGTAATAATCTTTCATAAATCTATTTTTAATTACTTTAATCTTTTATAAATAAATTCATAATTAATTTCCATTTAACTTCAAGTAAAGAATTACTTCGTGAAATGTCTAGGTAATTCGCATTATCCACGGATATCACTTGAAACATGCTGAACGTCGCATGAACTTATAAATAAATTGCAAATAGCGTTTTGCAATAAGTTTCAACGTCAAATTCCTGAAGATAGAATAAATAATGGCCTCCGTGTTAACATTGCGGAAAACGAGTTTTATGTAATTAATTATAAATACACACTTAGTACAAGAAACTAATATTGCTTCGTGGGCGTTGAACTTTTAAAGAATTTTAACACTCTTGCTTGATTCTGAAATTTTCTCTACTAATCAATGCTACATCTACTGCTTTGGTTTCATCTGATTGGATTTTTTTTCTATTCGTTTCATCATCATGCGTTACTTTCGCTTTCATTAGTGCTCAATTTTCCTAAATGTTAAATTTTGTTCTTATATATTATATATTGATACGGTTGATAGATTGATCTCAGACTATTGTAGCTTATTACTCTATACGTTAAATCGAGCTAACATATCTCAGCATAAAATTGACAAAAAAGTCGTTTCAAATCTTTGAAGTTCAAGGAGATTGCTAAATGCTTCATTTCTTATTTAAAATAGATTTTCAATAAAACAATTTTATCGGTGTACACGGATTTGGTACCTTATCCTAATGTTGATTAAAATTAGTGCACATGGCACCTCCACTAAATTTCTGACGCGAGTATTGCTACAGTAAATTTTTCCATGGGGATTTCCATAAATTCATGATTTAATTGTCATAACTGGGAGGCCGTTTAATTATACATTCCCCGGCATTAAACAAGCCATTGTACATCTCGGATTGGCGTGAGCAGTTATAGAAAGGAAATCTATATAGGTATGAGGCCGACGGCAGCCATAGGGTACGGGATTAAGGGATTACTCTATTGTCAAACGGCATTAGCCCGGATAACAAAGATTGCGGGCCGGCTTCAGTCGAGAGCGACGGCCTCTCGCTAATCCAAGCACATCTCTTCTACACTTCCCTAATTCTAATTACACAATTATTTTGTATCACAAGAATTGCGCGCTCAAATCTTCAAGAGATTTTGCACGATTTGGAAGTTTGATTGAGACCAGCACAATCTGGTCGATAAGGAGAAGATTAAGGAAAAAATTTAGTACACCTCAATTCTGCATACAATAGATATAGAGGAGTATAACATTTCCAGAAAATTCACGAAAATTAACAAAAAAACTTCACTAGTTTCCATTATTCCACAAGGCTATTAGCCTTTCTGCCTGGATTATTATTATTAATATACAAAAAATACAAATAATTAAAGAGGTATTTTGGAAGTGATGTCGAGTGATTCAAAAAAACTTTCATCAAAGTTGCCATGCAAAAAAATATTGATAGATATACAAGGTGTACCTAAATGATTGCAGTTACGTAATCACTTCAATTCAATTGTGCCGCCTTTCCAATATGTATACCGTACTATTTGAGAAGTGTCACTGTCAACCATACCTGTCAACTGTCAGACAACATAATAACAGAAGTTTGTTAAAATGTACACTGATCAGAAGAACACTTTTATTGTTGAGGCTTACTTTCGCAATGGACGATTTGAAAATGGAGAATGGATTTATTCAATTCCTGAGTGCGTTCGGGATTTTCAACACAAGTTCCCTGACCACCAATTTGAATACTCGGTTTTGTCAACACATATTTCACGAATAGTGCACCGTTTTAGGGAAACTGGTAGTGTTCAGAAAGGGAAATCCTCAGGCAGATCTTCAGTATCGGGAGAGGTTGTTGCAGATATTCGTGAACGACTTGAAGTAAGCCCTCAAAAGTCAATTCGTAAATTGGCTATGCAAGCTGGAATTCCCTCGAGCACCTGCCATAAAATTGTGAGAAAGAGGTTGAATTTACACCCTTATAGGGTCTCAGTGGTGCAAGAATTGTTGCCAGTAGATCCTCAACGTCGATTGAGTTATTGCCGATGGTTTATGGAAAATTTAAATGACGATCGATTGCTCGATTTAACATTTTTCAGTGATGAGGCTTGGTTCCACCTATCAGGATATGTTAATTCACAAAACTATTGGTGCTGGCATGCTGAAAACCCTCATCTTTTTGTGGAAACACCACTACATCCTCAGAAGGTTGGAATTTGGTTGGCTGTGTCTCGCCGTAGAATAATTGGGCCTATATTCTTTCATGACACAATAAACGGTGAGAGATATCGGCAACAAATTATCCAGCCTTTCATAGAACAATTAGATGATGAAGAATTGCAGAACGGATATTTCCAACAAGATGGTGCAACAGCTCATACAGCCCGAGCAACGTTAGCCTATCTGCAAGATTTTTTTGATAATAGACTAATTAGTCCTGGACTATGGCCGCCACGCTCTCCAGATCTAACTCCACTGGACTACTCAATTTTTGGATTTCTAAAAGATAGAGTTTATCGAAGAAGACTGCATACGTTGGAAGAGTTAATTTCAGAAATCATAAATGTTTGCCAAACCATAACTCCTGAAATGTTAATCAACATTTTTAACAATAAAAGAAGACGAGTGCAAATGTGTTTACAAGCAAATGGTACACATTTTCAACATCTGCTTTGATTATATATTTTATTTATTAATTATGGTTTGTAAATCTTTACTTCGTATGATTCCGTTTATAAAATAAATTATTTTGATTACTTTAATAACTACATGTGATTGTTTTATTGTCTGCTACTCCTCAATTTGCAATAGTAAAACGTTTTGTCTGCTAGTCCTCAATTTGCAATAGTAAAACATTTTGTAACATTGTCAGATTTAAAGCAATTATTAGCTGCATCGCAGCTCGTTTATTTAATTAATTCTTGCATGATTTTCAGTTTACAGCTTGTTTGTGCCGTGGAATAATCTGCCACACTTGGGGATTTTGCCTGTGAGGACTTAATTTTCATGCATATCTGGTTGTTTTTATGTACACACAATTTAAGAATAACCTCGACTTTAAAAGTAAGGTTATGTAGATATAGGAATGTACATTCAAATTCGTTGGCCCTAAGTAATTCTTCATTGTAATCTTTTCATGTTTTCATGTGCTTGGAAGCCACAAATATTGCTGAAACTAATAATAATTTAGTATTTGAGTAGTGAAATATCGACTGACACAATTGATATTTCAATTGCATGAAGATAGCTTTTAATGCCATCTTTATGAGTAATGAGTAAGATGTCTCTTTAAATAATTCTTTATTGTTGTCTTTTCATGTGTTTGGAAGCCACAAATATTGCTGAAACTAATAATAATTTCGTATTTGAGCAGTTAAATATGAAATTCCACAATAAAAATTAGAATAGCATGAAGGTAACTTTTATTGCCATATTCATGTCTAATAAGTGTAAATGAAGTTGCCTATGTCCAAAATTGAATTATTTTGACTAGAGCGGCACAAAAATAATTTACATGGTTACGTAACTGCAATCATTTAGGTACACCTTGTAAAATGTATGTCTTATGCCTGCCATACACGCTCCGGAAAATCTGTAAGGAAAAACTGTTCAGACCTGGCCTTAACGATTTCCGGAGCGTGTGTGGGGAAAAACTGAACAGTTTCTCCTTTCAGATTTTCCGGAGCGTGTATGGCAGGCATTAGCTCACAGTTATCAAATCTGACAGATTTGTCAGAGTACGAATTTGCGGATGTGAAATCTTATTGAACTTAATGTAAATGGTTATGAGCGATATAAAAATTGATGGGCAGTGGGTTTATTCGATATTTGAAGATATCCCAGAAACTTTTCCAGAAGTGATCGTTCACTTTGATAAATTCAACAGAAAAGTAATTCAGACATAATTTTTTCATGGCTCGCTTTGAAGAAAGATTTTTTGAATCACATGTTATAATGGTAAATTGGTTCAGTTGGGCTCAGTTTATTCATCCTTAGAGCAACATACATTGTTGATTGGACAAGTTAGGTACAATATAAAAATATAACAATAAAATGATATAACACATTACAAAAACAAAATGGTTATATAATACTGATTTAGCGCATTTAAAAATACTAGTCAGTATAGTAATGAGTTGCGGCAGAAAATTTATTATAGATACAGTGGAAGCGTGGGCCTCCAATTATCAGGATCTGGTGGAAGATGTGCGAGAGGGAGTGCTTCCGGACGGAGCAGTTTCATGGAATATTCATTGCACGTACCGGAGTTTATATTTGATACAAGCGCATCATTAATCAAAGAGAATAAATCTTGTATTCACATAATGATTCAATTTCCAGATAACAAATAATAAGGGGCGAAGAGGACGGACTAGTCTCGAATTACAACGACAAAAGATAACTTAATGTGATGCGCGCGACTACTTTTGCATTCAAAATATGTGAAATGCAATTTGCACTACGAATGAGTTGGTTTGTAATTTTAATCATTTATGCCAAGAATAAATGGTATACAGGGTGGTCATAACGTATGACATAAATTCATTATTTCGGGAATTAAAAAAAATAGAAAAATCCTCACATACGTCGATTCCAAATTTTAAAATACACAGAATGTTATACATCTAAAAATTTTGTCATAATTTGGTTTTGAATCATGACGTCGTCGAATAATTTTTAAATGGCAACCCTAATACAAGTCGATTTCAAATATTAAAAAAATACACAGTCTGTTATACATCTAAAAACATCGAAAATAAAAATGCATTAAGTGAATATTTTTGACGTTTTAAAAACATTCGGGCTATTAGTTATCAAAATACATTTATTGATTTAAATTACAATTCGTATTTGAACAATAATAATTATAGTTATTATTGAAAGTGGTGCAATTGCTAAATGCCACTATGTGAAAAACTTCCTTTGCAACCCTTCGGGAGTGTCTTCATCCCATTCATTTGTGATTTGGTTCTGTTTGCCTTCGCTTAAAATTGAAGCGCAAATTTTTCTTTTCTCGCCAAATACTTGCATTTTTATACCAATAGCTATTTTCAGGTTTTTCCCAATCAATGTTTAATGTCTGCTCAATGTGTTCCTTAAAATATGCCTCGTCCTACGAACTCGGCGTATTTATCAGAACACATTTCGCATACGTCAGCTATATTCGACTATTTTTGACGCTCTTGTTATATTACTTCTGAAGATTATACCTTCAGCAAAATACAGAAAAATGAGCACCATGAAGTATTTTTTTAGTCTGTTAGTACCATACGACTGGATGTAACTTCTAAAATACACACCCCGTATGAATTCCCAAAAAACTCTCGATTACCTACGAGGTCCACTCAAAATAGTCCCCTCCAGCAGCGATAATTCCTGGAATAAAATTTCGGCGGCTAATTCTTTCGACTTGAAATCCGATTGGGCCCACATAATCGAGTTTAATTTCCCAATTCCGCGCCGCTCCACGCTGTAAATCAATCCGATTTAGTTCATTTATAATCGAAATCCAAATAAACCCGCGCACCGTTTGGAAAAAGGCCTCGTGTGTCCTCCCGCATATCCTCGCCGTAATTAGGAGGTCCAGAAAAAGCCTAAACTAATTTACAGCCGTCCCTGGCTCATAATTTGCATTCCGTTCGGAGCACAGCAATGATCCCGCAGAAATGATAATGAGTTATAAAAATGGCGGAGTTATTAAAACGGCATAATCACGACCGCCGTTTCCCTGAAAAATTAAAACCTTATTTGCATACGTACGCCGTAACAATTTTTCATGCAACTAGTTTCGCCATTCGTACACATACTCGCATAATTCAGAATTTCGGAGCGCATCGTAGACAACGCGACGAGCACCAGTTGCTTTGATAAAATGCGTTCCGTAAAATTTAATATTAATTCGCAATTCTGTGTGCATGTGATGAAACGCGATGGAAATTGGAAAAGCAAGAGATCTAATAACGTACCTTTAAATTAAACAAAACATCCAACCGTGGCGTAGGTTTAAGCACTGACTTCCTGCTGGCTTACTGATATAGTTGGGGCAAGATTAACTTGGGCGCGGCCCATCCATTTACATGTGAGTATTTATGTGGAAAAATATTTCGTTTTCAGTCTCACATGAAAGACTAGTACAACATACATTTCCCAACTAAAGTTCAACTAAAGTACAGCTAAAGTACACTGAACTAAAGTTCAACAACTAAAGTGGCAATGAAGATCCACCAAACGTAACAGAAGACCAATACTACGTCGTACTAAATAACAAAAAATATGATAATGCATATTTTAATGAGTAAATGGTTATTAATTATAATTGGCATCAAACTGAAGTACACATTAGATCTTACTCAATAAAATATGCGTTTGACAGATTTTTACAGCATCACCTTAAATTGCAGCACTTAGTATACTCTGAACTCGAGAATATTCTGAAAGTGCTAAAGTGAAGGTCCAGAATATTCTGAAAGTGCTACACGTTATAGGTACTGTATGTGAACGGAAGGCCTGATTCACAATACACTTGAATTGATGAATACCGAAATACCTCTTGGTTTGTAATGATTCTTCTGATGTTGAACTGTTGGTGTGAATAAAGCCGCCCAATTCACTGATGCCGTTATCTTTTTATTTTATACATGAGAGATCTCGCCTCCAGCCCTATTTTACTCATGTGAATCTACAATATAAGAGAGTTTTGTTCGATACCGCTTCGTAAAGCGGGTTTGCATCTATAAATACTAATGGGAGAAGGTTTATCTTTCGTTCACTTCTATCTAAAATTACAAACTCTAACTCCCTAATATAAAACAAATGGTCGCAAAGATCTGTTACTGTGAAAACAAATGAAACGCAATATTAACAAGTTCCAGAATAGGAAACCAGTGAGTGAAAGACAGTGAGCGAAATTCGATGAGCACCTAAATAGATTGACTTTCGCTCATCGAATTTCGCTCACTGTCTTTAACTCACTGGTTTCCTCTTCTGGAACTTGTTAATTTTGTGTTTCAATTATTTTCACAGTAACACATCTTTGCGACCGTTTAATTTATAAATATTATGCAACTGTTGACTGCAAAGTTACCCACTTTCCAAAGAGGTATCGAACAAAACCGAATACAGTACTCAAGAGTAAGGCCGCTTTCATTCGCTTGAATTGCACTGTCCACTCACTTTCGCCTCGTGGATGAACACGCACTTCGCGTGAACGAAAGCTTTGCCTTCCTCACTCTTGCTGTAAGTAACTATTGTTTGCACTTGCAAAAAACAAGTACTACAGGAGAGTAATGTTTAGTACTTGCAAAAAACAAATATTATACATTACAGATTAAGGAAGTGAATATTCTATTGTTTGTACCTGCAATAAACAAGTACTATACATTATAGTTTAAGAGAGTTTAAGAGTTTTTATAGTACCTGAAAGATAAAATGCTATTGTTCGTGCATGTAACAAACAAGTACTGAATACATAATACTTGCAACAAACAAGTACTACATATTGAAATTTAAGAGAACCTGTTTAGAGGAACCCAATATAGGCGCAGTTTATATAGTACCTGAAAGAGAAAATGGTAATGTGTGTACTTGTAACAAACAAGTACTGTATACACAGTAATAAAGAGTACCTGTTTAGAGGAACCCAAACAAAGCGCAGCTTTACATGCATCTACTTTACATGTAGCTAAAAGATTGTACCTGAAAAGATAAACCCTGTTCAATGCATGGGCGCAACAACGCGGTTCTAATTATATGCACATCAAATAAGTACGTACAGAACGAGAATATGCGCAAACAATATGGAAGTATGTGTGGGGCATATACATACTAATAGTACTTGCAACAGGCAAATACATAGTAATTGTACTTGCAACAAACACGCAGTGTATACATACTAATAGTACTTGTAACAGGCAAATACATAGTAAACGTACTTGTAACAAACAAGCACTGCATACATACTAATAGTAATTGCAACAAGCAAATACATAGTAATCGCACTTGCAACAAACAAGCACTGCATACATACTAATAGTACTTGCAACAAGCAAATACATAGTAATTGCATTTGCAACAAACAAGCACTGTATACATACTAATGGTACTTGCAACAGGCAAATACATAGTAATCGTACTTGAAACAAACAAGCACTGTATACATACTAATAGTACTTACAACAGGCAAATACTTAGTAGTTGTACTTGCAAGAAAAAAATACTGTATACATACTAATAGTACTTGCAACAGGCAAATACGTAGTAATCGTACTTGAAACAAACAAGCACTGTATACATACTAATAGCACTTGTAACAAACAAGTACTATATACATAGTAATACAGTATCTATTACTGTATATACTCTAGCAGGTCAACGGGACCTTACTAGTTACTGTTTGGACGTACTGGCGCATTGATGAGTGCGCACCTGAAAACCCTAAACGTACATATACGGGGCGCAAGATATATAAGTACGTCGCCCAGACAGAGAATATGCGCCGACAGTACACAACTATAAATGGCGTAACTGAAAGAAAAACCCTGCTCACCCAGGCGGCGCACTGTGACGCTTAACGCAGTTATTCTCAACCTTTTTGAACCTACGAAACCACAGATCTGAAGAGGGCAACTTAATTGAGGTCAACAGTGTCACAAGAAACTCTCGATTGTTGTCTACAACGCAACACCAATACTCAATGATCGTAGGTGCAACAGAGAACTATGAATCGGGCTCAACAAGAACTCTGAACCAGGAACCCTCAATCACAATATGCGATGCTGCACCAGAAGACAATGAGTTATTGCAGTGCTACAGAGAAACTTCAATTTGGCTAAACTTGCTTCACGAGAACTCAATTCGGACACCGGGTTAAGAACTTCCTGCTTAATACTAACATGCGTTTTCGGTAGCAAAGCCAGAAAATAAAACGTGAGTGTAAAGTTTGGGCGCACTTGTAAAGAGGAATGAATTAAGACTCTACATTATAAAACGCGCTCTAAAGCAAACGTGCAGCATGCAAAAGAAGATAGATCGCGGTATAAGTATACTTCGTAATATACTATGCAACAAGCAAGTACTGTATACTTACAAATGTACTTGCAACAAACAAGTACTGTATACGAAGTATACAGCAAGCAACCAGCAAATACTGCATACTTGTATACTGTGGGCGTGACGTTGAGGAAGTGCAGAAAAATTGTACTCACTTTGATACACCTTGGAGCTCATCTCAAAAAAAGGACCTACCTTAAAATTTACGTTTAAAGTTGAATTGGCGAATTCCAGTACCCTGCAACTCCGAACTCCGAAAACAAGTCGAAGTTCGAAATTTGACGGTGTGGCGCGGGTGAGCAAAGCACGAAACAAACGCAACAATCCTCAGGCTCAACCATACCCGAACTTTCGACACTACTACGCACTGGCTTTAAAACGGCAAACTATTAACGTCGGAAGGTAATCCGAACGACACTCAAGATACTTGCACTATTTATTTATTGAATACAAGAATACGGCAATGCGTGTATCGCGACAAAATGTCCAAAAAGCACTGTTAAAAAGTATACGTTTGACTCGGGAAGGTCATCCCAAAGTATAATCGCGAATTTTAAACTTTCTGGAAAATAATTACAGATTAGTAAATACCATACGCACACGCACATATACATCCAATAACTTTAGGTGCAATAGATAACTATGAGTTGGGCTCAACAAGAACTCTGAACAAGGAGCCCTCAATCACGAGCTACAATATTTCACCAAAAGCCAATGGGTTATTCATACACACCTTACATTTACACCACACTTCAACCAAACCCTGGTTGGCCCAGAAGTGCTCGAAACACAAATACAAGATCATCTCAAATGATTCACTTTGGGGAGTTCTAGGAGCCCTGAAACACCGATGAGAAAATTTAATTACATTGCACGTAAAATTTAAACGTTGATTTCTGGTGAATTGGTTTACAAAATAAAACCAGTAATTGCATAATGATTGCGTAAATGAATACACATTTGATTCATTTCATTGATGATTCAATTTGATGGCCTTTTATTCAAAATTGTATTATTGAAATGAAACTTACCTTATTTTTCTCTGCAATCCATCTAATGATGTCTTCTCAGCGCATTTAGACCACTTAATTGAGGTCAACAGTGTAACAAGGAACTCCAGATTGTGATTTACAATGCAATATCAGTACTCAATGACCCTGGGTGCAACAGAGAAATATGAATTGGGCTCAACAAGAACTCTGAAGAAGGAACCCTCAATCATGATCTGCAGTGCTGCACCACAAGTCAATGGGTCATTGCAGTGTTACCGAGAAATCTCAATTTGGCTGAACTTGATTCACGAGTACTAAATCCGGACACCAGGTTAAGAAGTTCCTGCTGAATACTAACATGCATTTTCGGTAGCAAAGCTCGCTTCTGATAATGAATGCATCAGTAGCTCGAAGATAATGTGTATGATCTTCTTAGATTCGAGGCAGCAAAGGTCTGCAAAAGCAGGAAGCGCCGTTTATAAATAGCAATTATAAGTCAAAAATATTTAAACAATTGCCTAAAGATAGTAAAAAAAAATTGCGATTGAAACCATTTCTCTGGATCCTGTAAAACTTCAAAAGTCTAAACTGGAAAAAGTTTTCCAGTTTCCTACAATGAAAGGTTAATACTTAGAGTATTATTCATTCAGCCATCATCAGGGGTCTTTGTAAATTAAATGATATTTTTGAAGATTATATTTGACTTTTTGTGACGTGTCAGCTTTTTTTATACGTGAAATATTATATTACTGCCGAAACTAGAAGGGATAGATAAATAAATAAATAAATAAATACAAGAAGATACCAGAAAGTAGTTAAAATAACAAATAACAAATAATAATCAAAAATATCTGGTAACATGGATGAAATACTAACAAAAATTATAATAGTTGTTGGTAACGCTTTGTAATTGTTGGAACAGAAATTTTGTCGAGGCAGTAGTTTGCACAAAAATCTAAATAACTTGAAAACAGTAGAATTTATATATTATTATTTGTTATTTTAAGTACTTTCTGGTATCATCCAGTATTTATTTATTTATTTTTCCCTACTGGTTTCGGCTTAACATTCAGCGATCATCAGGGGTTTTTGTAAATTAAATTATTTTTTGAAGTATATATTTGACTTTTTGTGTCGTTACAGTTTAGATTAGTAAATACAATGCACGCACACGCAGGCACTCACTCAATATATACTCAGGTGCAATAGAGAACTATGAGTTGGGCTCAACAAGAACTCTGAACAAGGAGCCCTCAATCACGATCTACAATATTTAACCAAAAGCCAATGGGTTATTCATACACACCTTTCATTTGCACCACACTTCAACCAAACCCAGGTTAGCCCTGAAATGGTTTGAACACAAATATAAGATCATCTCAGATGATTCACTTTGGGAAGTTCTAGGTGCCGTGAAAGATTGAGGAGACACTTTAAATACGTAAAATTAATACGTTGATTTCTGGTGAAAAGGTTTAAAAGATTACATTCAATAAAGTCAGCACTTCCATAATGATCGCGTAAATGAATAGCCATTTGATTAAATTGATATTTAAATGATTAAGTTGGCAAAAAACTTGTCATACCATTTAAAAAAAAAGAATTATGACGTTTTGAAGCGTACCTGTAAATAATTGAACTTTTGAAATGGTACTAGTAAAATATCAACACACACGAATTATTACAATGATAGAGCCATGCTGTGGCTACAATATGAACAAAGTTTAAGTTGCTATTTCATTCATAAAGAAAATTTGAATATTTGTTAAATCGTCTATGTGAAGCAAAAATTTCGGAAATTATTTTTTTTCCCAAAAACTACTAAAGTTAAAAGCTTAATAAAATATGTTCAGAATTGAACATGCAATCTGAATATATAAAAATATAAAGGGTGTTCCATTTAAAATAACAACCGGCCACTTCCGGTAGAAGGGGAAGTGATAGAAACGGATATATAGGTATGTTATTTTTGGAGATCACGACGAACTATGCTTGTGTGAATTTTTTCAAATTTTCATTTCATCAGGAACCCCATAAACTTTTAAACAACATGGGACTTACATGGGACACCCTTACTTGCACTTATAATTCTTGAATACTACCTTTTACTGGTATGTTAATTATAAACATGTTACTGTAATGTGACTGCACATCAGTATCAGTGCTATTGTAAGATTATATTTAATCATAAAATATTATTGTACGACATGTAAGCACAAAACGTTTGTAACAAAGGGTATATGATAAGTCTGTGCAAAAACTTACGTTTGAGGCTCGCTCCCTGCAGAAGAAGCATTCATTCTATTGTACTTGCTTGTACTGCCTGTTGCTTGTACTGGCTTAGATTATATGCAGGTATCTTCTCATCTTCCAGCACTGCTGGAACTTACAAGTGTGCAAGTTTGAATGATGGCCTAACAGCGATCAAAAAACACACGCCTAAAGTTAAATCTGTACGATCTTTATGTGTATTTGGACACAATAAATTATAACATTGTGTGCCACCATTGGTATATTCATTGGTCTGAACATGCAAATACATGTTAATATCTATCTGCATGTTTAAATCGCAATTCGCATTAGTTGAATTGCACATTGCGTTACATTGAGGTACCTTGTATGAAACGCAGCTGAGCTCCGGACGCATATGCGTTTGCACGGCAACAAGCACGGACTTGCCCGGTCCAACTCCGACCTGAGCCTCAACGTCTGTGGTAAACTCCACGGCGCCAATTACCAGAGTTCCCCCCGTTCTCCAACGGTTCACCACGTCTCATGTAGACGTCCTCCTCGTCCCGTGCAAGAAGTCGGCCGTTCTTCGGCCCTCCAGTTCTTCGGCTCCGCCTAAGAGCGGTTTGCAGAGAGACCGGACGTGGAAACGCCTTGATAACTTCTGCAGAGGGCGAAACCCTTCTCCAGGTGACGTGGAAGCATCGCTGAGCCTCGAGGCTCTGATTGGCTGGCCGTTGCTGACAGATGAAGTGAGATGAACTGGGGCAGATGCTCACGAAGAAGACAGAAGCAATGACTTCCCGGCAATCCTTTACATCGCTGTGACCTACTTTCAAAAAAAATTTATACGGAGATAAGAAAAGAGTTACAAGCACAAAAAAATGTATTGTTTGGTTAATTATTATGCAGCGATATATTTAATGCGCATGCAAATAATTTACACCTATTGCAATGAATTGACTTCACTTTTAAGCCCTACATGCTATTTGGCTAATTAAGATACATTTAACGTGACAACTGAACCTCAATAACATCACTGTGGTAAATCGCACGTAGAATTTAGCCCTGGCAATGACACCGACATTGTATCAAAATCAAAACAATGACAACAAGAAACGACACTTCAATTAGCATGGCAGCATAAAAGGGCGTCCGTTAAATAAGCAAATTACAAATAATAATAATATTAGCCCTTCAGTGATTAGGAGATTGTAACAGAAACAAACAGTAGTTAGCTATAGCAAATAAAAACAGCCCTGGCAGTGATACTGACGATACAAACGACAATGGCATAGATAATAACTAATGACAATAACACTGACATTGACTCTTGAACACACTTGAACACTTGAATTAGCCAAAGACGAATAAAGGGGCAGTCGTTATATAACCGAATTAGAAATAATAATAATAATATTTGACCTGCACTGATAAGGATGTGGAGAACGAAACACAAAGTGGTTAGCCGTAGCAAACAGTAATAGCAACTAAGGACAACGACACTGACTCAAAATTAAAACAATAACTACACGAAATAAACACTTTAATTAGACAGAGCTGCATAAAAGGGCACCCTACCAAAGGGCCCTAAATTATAAATATTAATAATGATATCACTTCACCAGTGATATAACTTACGATAATTACAATGCCAATAATAACTAATGCCAACTACATAGACACTGACTCAAAATTAAAACAATGACCACACGAAACAACCACTTTAATTAGCCATAGCAGTATAAAACGGCAGTCCACCAATGGGCCTAAAATAGTACATAATAATAATGATATTAGTTCTACAGTAATAATGATATAACTTTATGTACTCTATTTTGTAAATATAACAACGTTCGACACTTTGTGCTCAATATACAGGGTGTTGAAACAAGATGAATACACCAGGAAAATTTAGAAGTAAAACGGTATCGTGAAAAATGTTTCAGACAAAAATTGTAGGGCTTGAAAATAAACACGTAAATTAGCCAGAGCAGCATAAAAGGGCACCCTTCCAAGAGTCCTAAATTATAAATAATAATAATAATATTAGTTTTTCAGTGATATAACTTACGATAATTACAATGACAATAATAACTAATGACACTGACTCAAAATTAAAACACTGACTACACGAAACAACCACTTTAATTAGCCATAGCAGTATAAAACGGCAGTCCACCAATGGGCCTAAAATAGTACCTAATAATAATGATATTAGTTCTCTAGTAATATTGATGTAACTTTATGTACTCTATTTTGTAAATATAAAAACTTTCGACACTTTGTGTTCAATATACAGGGTGTTGAAAAAAGATGAATCCACCAGAAAATTTTTGAAGTCAAACGGTTTGGTGAAAAATGTTTCAGACAAAAGGTGTAGGGCTTGAAAATAAACACTTTAATTAACTAGAGCAGCATACAAGGGCACCCTACCAAAGGGCCCTAAATTATAAATAATATTAATGATATTAGTTCTCCAGTGGTATAACTTACGATAATTACAATGACAATAATAACTAATGACATTGACTCAAAATTAAAACAATGACTACACGAAACAACCACTTAAATTAGCCATAGCAGTATAAAAGGGTGGTCCACCAATGGGCCTAAAATAGTACATAATAATAGTGATATTAGTTCTCCAATAATAAAGATATAACTTTATGTACTCTATTTTGTAAATATAAAAACCTACAACACTTTGTGTTCAATATACAGGGTGTTGAAAAAAGATGAATACACCAGGGAAATTTAGAAGTAAAAACCACTAAATTGAATAACTTTTTTTGTAATTTAACCGCCTTTGTAACTTTTACGCTTACCGAGATCCCCATGCTGTTGATCCTTATCTTGGACACCCTGTAGAAAAAAACCAATATTTTGCAATGTCCAAGACAAAATCCAATATTTTTTATAAAAAACACACTGTTTTCGAGATCCTCATGTTGTTGATCTTTATCTTGGACACCCTGAATAAGACCTTGAAGTGTTACTTAGCAAAATCAGTTTTCTTATTAACATTTCTACTAGAGTAGACTTGGAACATTAGAAACTTATGCATTTATATCATAAATGCATCTGACATGCGAATGTGATGCTGTCAAGTAACTTACACGTTTCTAGTAACGTTTTTTGATTCGCAGTACACCTGACCGTTATTTCCCTTATGTCTTTCATCTTTGGCTTCGGCTCTGGTTACCGTTTAGATCCTTCGTTGTTCTCTTGTGTAGTCTTCATCAACATATATGTTACCTCCTGTATTCTTTACTTTTCTTAACTTTTTCTTGTTTGTTACGCGTCAATAATTTCGATTTTCCTGTATCTTCCCGCTTTGCTCCAGTAACGTTTATTTACTTAAGTCAGCACATTCCAGCATGTCCTCGCATGAATCGAAGGGGCCTCTTTAGGAGACCGGGTGCTTATGTCATTCATTAGTACGCATTTATCCAGCAAGTTAAGTAGTAATCATAAAAGTATATAGTGCCTGCCGCCCACAGAATTAGATAATGTAAGTACACCTTCGTAGATTGCACGGTAGAATAAGGTAGAAAGACTAACAAGTAGAGAGACTTATTTGCCATCGTCGTATATGGGATCCTGCACTCTACAATTATGGATCGCATATATGTTGCGGGATGTGTCTAGGGGGAGGTTGGGGTCGATCCTCAACTCTTACCCCTGGCCGGGCATAGGTTCGGTTCTCATGGGGTGAGTTTGAGTAGTCCCTGAGGAGCATTCGTTTATGGCAATATTGCCCACCGTGCATATGGGATCCCCAACTCTACATTTATGAATCGCACATGGTTGCGGGATGTGTCTAGGGGGAGGTTGGGGCCGATCCTCATCTCTTACCCCTGGCCGGGCATAGGTTCCGTCCTCATGGGGTGAGTTTGAGTAGTCCCTGAGGAGCATTCGTTATATGGCAGTCTCAATAGATATATATGATTACAGAATGTGTTCAGGGGGAGGTTGGGGACGATCCTCATCTCTTACCCCTGGCCGGGCATAGGTTCCGCCCCAGCGGTGAGTTTGAGTAGTCCCTGGGGAGCATTCGTAATATGCAGTATATATATGTGTATATGTATAGGTATATGTATATGTGCATGTGTATATCCATCACTTCTTTGCAAGGGTGCTTACTGAGCTTTGGCTCAGGAATATCTTCTCTTCGTTACAGAATCGTGCCGCTCCCGCCAAGCCTTGACACGTCCAAGCCAACCTAGGTGCCCTAGCCATTAGCGTATAATAATGTATGTATTATTATAATAAATGTGATTTAAGAGTTCGTCTTGTATTAATGACGTATTAAACTTGCTCTTAATTACGTCCCTTTTCACACTCAAATTATCGGCCTGACATGTTAGTCATTATTGCCTTTTTGTCTTGGTATCTTTCTAATTCTTTTACAATATTCTTTTTTATCCGTATTTGTATTGCTCACCATAACTAACAAAAAATTGTCCAAGGTAACTGAGCCACGGTCAAAAATAATCCACCTTGTACAACTGGGCGTTAAAGTTGCATCCTGAACTTTGCCACGTGGACTACAATGTGTTCATTGTTATTATATTTTGGGTCTCGCGTTAAATTTGGGTGGTTTTCAATTTGCGACCCCAATTTGGTGTATCCCAGAGGCCCTCTGTAGGTGTCTGTCTTCGTGTAGCGTGTGACGTGCTAGATTATTCCATATTACACTGATAAGGCCGACCGGAAATAACTTTGTTACTATCGATGTTAATAATTTGATATTAAGTGGGGGTCGTGCACACGCAGCGACTGTGATATTACCACAGTGTATTAATTTAAATTACTTCCGGTTACTTCCGGGGCAGCTGAAATCCATTTAGGGCGACAATTATTTCTGCAGCCCGGAGATTCATGGCGAAACTGTAAATTGAAGAACGCCCATTCACGTCACATGCATATAATAACAATTAGTTTGCCATTACCGTAATTAATGGCTGCCTATTGATTTTTCCGTGATGGGTGGCGGTGTAATGGCCGGGACGTGATAAGGGCAGTTTCCGTGGGATCGAATAGGTAAATTCGCAAATAATTATGGTGGATGATCAATTCTATCACGTCGCTTCCATGAATCAAGAGCTCCAGGCTAATGATAGATATTAGTGGTCTAATATAACTAGCCTCCAGTTATTCGGGTAGTTGGTCCCAGGGGAGTTTAGTTACAGGAATGACCCCGCAAATTCCATACGTTTGTATGTGACACCCCCGACCCCTTGTCCGTGCAACTTCGCGAAATGTTCGGGCCGTTTATTTTTAATCGAAAAGCAAATGAAGCCCCATATACGAGCATACCACACGAAATAATGGAATCGGGCAGGAGCCGGACAAAAACTGTTTACATTTCCGCGCATTCGGGCAGCAATAAATAAAATTTCAATATACGAAATTACCGGGATGTTAACATAATACGTCGATTTATCACCGGTTTTGCTACTTTTAAATATCCTCTTGAGATAGCAAAAGGGTTTCGTGCAATAATCCACAACCATAAATAAACTGCATGCGAATTGTATGCGCGCTGTGCGAAAAAGGTGAAAAATGCTGCACGATTTTGTACGTCGTTTCTGCTTTATAAATTATTACACCAACCTCATATACATACTTCTACATTGATTGATAACAGGAAACTATACAAACCTTAGTGATAAATTAATGTAAATGTTATTGCGTTGTTTTATCAGTTTTACCAAAAGCACTCAGATAAATATTGCATTATATGCAGTACAGATACCTACAAAAAAGCATTACTTAGATTACTTAGCTTATAGGTCCGAGACATTTTTTAACTCTGAACATATTCAATACAACATCCCTATGTTCAATTTTTAAAAACACATGTTAATAATTTGCGATTATTAGCTATGCAACCAATTATACCATAAATAATAAATATATTTCAAATGGCCATCTTCACGTTCTAGAGTCTAGACAATAGTAAGCCAGCCTATTGTAAAAACCTTAAACAGCATTTCTAATGAAATTGGGATCTTGCTCATTGCAAGCATGCCTTATCCGATATTTTAGTTCTTCAATATCATTTATCATAATATTATTGTAAATTTTATTTTTTAGATGCCCCCAAAGGAAAAGCTTATAACAAATCTGGTAGCTTGGGTCACCGATTGGCCCAAATCTTCCTACCCAACGCTCCACGAAAATTTCATGAAAATAATTTAGTTCTTCTATATTATTTATCATAAGATTATTGTAAATTTTATTTTTTGGATGCCCCCAAAGGAAAAGGCCATTTGGGAACAAATCTGGTGACCCAAGCTGTTGGCCCAAATGTTCCTACCCAAAGCTCCGTAAAAATTTCATGTAAATGACGTCCAATCATTGCTGAAACGTGGGGCTCCATCTATTTGAAACCGGACATCATTGACTTCAAGTTTTGGATCTGTGGTAATATTTGTGTACGAAGTAAGACTAAGGCCCAATTCACACACAAATGGCGTATGGCACTGGCGTGGCGCTGGTGTGGGACTGGCGAGGATTGGTCGTGGTGCGTTTAATACACACATGTGTGGCGGTCAAGTGGTTTAGTTCACTACTACATGTTGTCCAGCACAATGTCTTCTTCCTCAGAAAATGATGACCATGATTTGTTGGATATTATTAATTTAGCCAATATGCAAATTCCAAAAACATGAAACAAGACAAAACAAAACATGAAAATTTTCCACTTCTTCAAAAAAGTTAATGTTGAATTCAATGTCATCACGCATGATGATATACTAATAAATAAAATTTGTTAAAAAGAACACAAAAACTAGAAAAATAAAATAAACAAAGTACAGGTGACAAAAAGGAAAGAATGGTTTGCAAGTGGCGCGCCACTTCGATAAGCCATGAGTGGTGTCGGACTGGCGTGGCAAGGGCGCCACGCCATGTCAGTGTACATTGGGTCATAAGTTAACACATAGGTAGCACAAACCAGTCCCACGCCAGCGCCACGCCAGTGCCATACGCCACTTGTGTGTGAATTGGGCCTAAGAAGGAACTGGAATTTAAATTTCCGTCGATGAGAAATGGCCCAAGTAACGTATTATTAATAACACCTGCTCATACATTAGCCCTGACTGAGTCGTTGTTAATTTTTGGAGGTGCGGATTAGTCCTTGACCAATATCTGTAAGGAAACGAATTACAAATATGATAAATCAGTAGAGACTAACTGATAATTTCGAGACTTTACGTTACCATCAAATGTAAATGATGCTTCGTCTGTAAATACTATTTTTTCTAATATTTCTTCATTGTTATTTATTAAATTAAACATCACTACACAAAAAATTGTTCTTTTAATTTTGTCTTCATTAGATAGTAGCTGGTGATTTCTAAATCTGCAAGGTTTATATTTAAATTATTTAAAAGCCTTTCTGATTGAAGAACACGAAACTCCAAAGTATGTTTTCTTTTGCATAGCATAAGAACATAGCTTCTTGTGTTAAGACATAGTTTGTTATAATTCATTTGTGGTGTTTATACTCTACGCAGCTGTGGTTGTTAAAACTTGAAACAATGTTAAAAATTGTTCCCATAAACGGTGCAAATCGATAAAATTACTACGAATATCATTCATCGGCAATTACAATCACCGACCATGATACACCTGAAAGCAGAATTCATCATAATATCCTAATTGAAGGATCAAAAGATTTAAATAGATTTATTATCATTTTCAATTGAATTTATTAGTTTTTTTTATGCTCATTTAATGTAATGTTGGGAGATACCGTTTAGACTTTTGATTTCTATATCAATCTATTTGGATGTTCATTCATAATCATATCTCATCATAATATCATATCCAAAATATTTCAATCTCATTAAAATACCACATTAATTTGTAAATAAAAAGCAGCATTCATCATAAGATCCTAATTGATGGATCAAAAGATCAAAATAGATTTATTATCATTTTCAATTGAATTTATTAGGTTGTATTTATGCTCATATGATTTTATGCTGGGAGATACCGTATAGATTTTGGATGTCTAGAACAGTCTATTTGGGTGAACATTCATAATCGTGGGTAATATGAGTAGAAGAGAATCTACATCCCGCCCACGATATATACAGGGCAAAATCACTGATAGTAACACCGATATGGCGTATATTGAAACACCAAAAAAGTGGTATTATATCAGCAAGTTTAAAAATAACTACACACGTGATGATTTAAAAGAATATGTGAAATCAAAAATTACAAACATTGATATGACTATTGTCCAATTAGATCATAAAAATCCTACGTCCCAGGAAACGTACAGGTGTTTCAAGGTAGGGGTCACTGAGGAATTCTCCGAAAAATTAACCGATGAAAACATTTGGCCAATTGGGATCTACATAAGCCCCTTCAAGTTTTTTCGGAAGGGGAATGATACGAGAAGATCAATTATGTCGCGATCTCACAACGCAAGATACGATACACGACATTAATATGACAAATCATATCAAGTCGATCTATGGGATGCAATGCGGAGAAACGGAAGAATCGTCTTCCGCGGATCTGCATATTCTGTTCCTCAATGTACGGTCTATCCGTAATAAATTACCTGAAATGGAAGCCTTCTTGATTGATAAACCATACACCATACTAGGCCTGAGTGAGCACTGGTTGTCACAAGAAGAATGCAGAACATCCAGGATCAATGATCTCTACTCAAGAGCATACTATGCTCGACATTCAAGCAACCATGGGGGCTCAATGATATACGCGGCAAACGAAATAGAAGCATTGAACTACAATACCCTTACGAACCTAGTGAGTATCGATAAAGTTTGCGAACTATCGTGCGTGTTTGTTAAAAAAATGGATACCTATTTTATTTGTGTCTACCGTTCTCCATCAGGAAACTTCGTTGAATTTCTAAACATTGTAGTGAACTTTATAGAAAGGATTAGTCATCACCAAAGCTTTATTGTGCTGGGGGGAGATTTTAACATCCAGTTTAATACAAATGACCCCAAAACGATATCACTAATTGATGTGTTGGGATCCCTCGGACTCTACAAAACGGTTACCTTTTACACCAGATATAATAAATCCATAGATAATATCTTCACCAACTACGATAGAGATCTAATAATTGTGACAGGCTTAGAAACGGCTCTCTCAGATCATCGGGGGTTGTCAATTAGAATAAAGAGCATACGAACACCAAGCAAATCTACACATAAAAAAGTCCGACCGATGACCTTATTGGGTAAGCAAACCTTCTTCAACTTACTGAATAGCGTAAGCTGGGACTTTGTAAAGGAAGATATTGATCACAACATCAAATGGGGTCGGATGAACGACCATTTAATCGAGACAATGCTTCAGTCATTTCCCATGAAAGTTGTCAATAGCCAAAACAAACATAATAATATAAAGTGGTTCACTGATGAGCTCCACTCTATGAGAGAAACTCTAAGACTTCTTGAAGAGGTCTGCTCTAGTCATCCTTCGGAGACAAACAAAGCTATAAAAAATTTATACTTAAAAAAATACAAAGCAACCATTATATTAACCAAACAAAGAGCTAATAAGAATTTCATCAACTCTTGTACAAATAAAACTAAGGGGCTCTGGTTGCTTATAAATAAAGAAAGAGGTCTATTACCTAAAGACCCAAACACCCGTAGCATATCTAGCGACGACTTCAATTCATTTTTGGTAACATATCAGGACAATTAGGCAATGGCAATGCGGTAGCTAGAAATGGCCACCACATCCATACGGCATCAAACATCATCTTTTATTTTAGGGAAGTAACACCAATGCAGGTTAGGAATGCTCTAAATAAACTAAAAACTATGAAATCTCTGGACATATGTGGCATAAGTGTAGATATGATTAAAACCGTTAAGGATCTGCTCATAATCCCAATAACTTACCTTATAAATAGCAGCATAAAAAGCGGACGGTTTCCGAACGTACTAAAATTTGGTAAAGTAATACCTGTATACAAGAAAGGAGATAAAAACGACACTAATAACTATCGCCCCATATCACTGCTCCCGGCAGTGTCTAAAATAATGGAAACACTACTGAAGGACCAAATTGTTAATTACTTTGACACCAATAACCTTTTCTCAAAAAGCCAGTTTGGATATAGACAGGGACGCTCAACAAGCGATGCATTGTTAGATCTCTGTGATTTAATATATGACAGCTTCGAAAACAAAACCTGCTGTATGGCCTCTTTTCTGGACTTGAGCAAGGCATTTGACTGTGTTCCCCATGACATTTTGCTCGAAAAACTACAAATGTACAACTTCAATGAAACTAGCATAGATATCATGAGATCATATCTGAGCGGTCGCAAGCAGTCGGTATTTTTAAACTAACGCGTGTCGGATGCGTTGCCTGTGCTACAGGGTGTTCCTCAAGGGTCGATATAAGGACCCATATTATTTTTAATATACATAAACGACCTCCCGCTGGTATTGGAAAACGCGGCAGTGATACTGTTCGCAGATGACACGACAGTGGTAAATGTGTCGAACGACAGCAACAAACTCAAAGTGAAAAATGCTCAGTCGCTGGAACTAGCACAAGCTTGGTGCAGCGAAAACAAGCTCAAGTTAAATCACAACAAGACCTCACAAATGATATTCTCTACCACAGGGTCAACCCTGAACATTGAACCCATCGGCTTTTTGGGTATTTACATGGCACAAGCATGGCGATGAACTAGCCAAATTACTAGCTAAAAATATATTCTGCCCCTCGAAACATTTCGCATTAATTACCTAAGCAAGAGTTGAAAAGTGCCTACTTTGCACTGGTTGAGTCCCACATAAGATATGGCATCCTTGTTTGGGGACACTCTTATCACACATCGAATCTTTTCACTCCAGAGACGCGCAATAAGAATTGCAGCGGGAACGGGATACACACATGATTGCAAGAAGGACTTCATTGCGCTTGGCATATTAACGTTGCCTTCAATCTTCATCCTGGAATGTCTATGCCATATAAAGAAACACCTGGATAATTATTCTAGCCACGACCATATCTACGAAACAAGAGGAAGGGATGACCTATGTCTGAACAAATTAAGACTAAAAAGAATGCATACAGGTAGCAAGTACTATGCAATAAAGTTATTTAACAAACTGCCGAGGGGTATAAGAAACTATCCAACAGAAAAGTTCAAAATGTCCATCAAAAACTATTTGGCTACCAACGCCTTTTACTCCCTTGGTGATTTCCTGAATAGTGATATACATATTTAATATGTCTGAGTGCGTCTTATTTGTATAGTTGTTTTTATGTGTTCACCTAATTTTTAAAGTGTCTTAGTTTTAGTATTGTATTTGTATTTTATAGACCATATTTCTCCTTTGACTCGTGTCTAACCTTGTTATTAGCACCGAATAAATATTATTAAAAATCGTAACTCATCATAATATCATATCAAAATATCTCATTCTCAGTCAAATACCACATTAATTGGTAAATTAAAACCTTCTTAATATATAGTAAGGTATTACTTGTACGACCGTTTTGATTTGTTTTCCATGTGTAATTAAATTTGACCTGTGTAAGACATGTAACATTTAATTTAATTTGACCTGTGAAAGACATGTAAGACACATACTGTATCACAAACATCAATAAATAATAATAATTATTATTATTATTATTGTTGTTTCTGTTGTTATTATTATTATTATTATTATTATTATTATTATTATTATAGTAATATAGTTTCGAACAAGACTTTTCATTTTTCAAACTACAATAGCATTAATCAACTAATAAAATAAGCCTCGTTTTGTTTCATTTTCCATTTTTTATAATATATTTTAAATATTAATTAACCGTATGCCCAACATGTACTATGTGTATGCATGGGTATTGAAATAAACCTATGAAATAGGTTAAAATAATAATATGAAATAAACTATGAAATAATATGAAATTAACTAGGCACCTACTTGTGAATTTTCTCCAGAAAATATTTATGGACTCACACTTCCACACTTTTGGAATATTGCCTTATAATATTATGTCCATTTTGATGGATTGTGATGTTGTCAATCTTGTGTAGGATACATTTAGGTGGTTTTGCTTCAACGTTAGTTATTGTTGATTGTCCCCACATTGAATTATTCTTTGTTTGTTTTATATGTCGTGTATTATTTTATTTATACTAAATCAATATAGAAGATTTATACGTCGTAATTATATTTATTTTTTCTGAAAATTATTATATTTAATTAGACTATTTAAAGCCTCGATGTAAGTTAAAGCATATGAATATATATTTTTTAATATGTTGATGATGTGAATGTGATGATGACTGATGATGTGAAGATGTGACTATACAGGCTTATACTTTAATCGTAAATATGATATGAGCCGAATATACATATTATGGCTTATAGCTTTATGATGCTGAAATGTATAATTTAATACAACATAGACCTTGACAGGCATAGTCTCAAAATGTATAATTCATTTTATAAATAATTTAACTTATGTATACATAACTTATGTATGTATAAGCCACGATGTAAGTTAAAGCATATGCATTTTTAATTTTTCTAATATGTTAATGATGTAACTTTGATGATGACTGATGTGATGATGACTGATGATGTGAAGATGTGACTATACAGGCTTATACTTTAATTGTAAATATGATAGGAGCCGAATATACATAGTATGGCTACAGTTTGATGATGCTGAAATGTATAATTTAATACAACATAAAACCAGACAGACGAAGTCTCAAAATGTACAATTCATTTTATTAATAATTTAAATTATAATATTTAATTAGACTATTTAGAGCCTCGGTGTAAGTTAAAGCATATGCATATTTAATTTTTCTAATATGTTGATGATATGACTGTGATGATGACTGATGATGGGGAGATGATGAAGAATACGATATGGGCCGAATATACATATTATGGCTTATAGTTTGATGATGCTGAAATATGATTTAATACAACAACATAGAACTTGAATGACTTAAATGACTCACAATGTACAATTCATTTTATAAATAATTTAAGTTATAATATTTAATTTGACTATTTAGAGCCTCGATGTAAGTTAAAGCTTATACATATTTAATTTTTCTAATATGTTGATGATGGGCCTGTGATGATGACTTATTATGTGAAGATGATGAAGAATGTGATATGAGCCGAATATACATATTATGGCTTGTAGTTTGATGATGCTGAAATATAATTTAATACAACATAGAACTTAAATGAGTCAATGACTCAAAATGTACAATTCATTTTGTAAATAATTTAAATTCAAAAATTAACAATTGTAGAGTGTTTCTATAAATTTCGTAAAACTTAAAACTAAGTGTGTTGTTTACCTTTTTAATAATTTTAAATATAACATAGGCTCCACATAAATATCTCCATCTATTATTATAGTGTTATTTTATTTTTATAACTAATAGGAGTATCATATATTTTATATAGAGAGATACATGCTACATAAAATGTAAAGAGCATTGATTCTGGAGCCTTTGAAGTTTGAACAAAAAAGTTTGTAAAGTTTGAAAGAAAAAGTTTGAAAGTTTAAAAAGTAAAGAAAAGTTGAAGTCAAATGGCCAACAATTTTCCACAATTTTTCTTACTCAATCTTGCAGATATATGCTGCATAAAACGTAAGGAGCATTGATTCTAGAGCCTTTGAAGTTTGAACAAAAAAGCTTGAAAAGTTTGAAAGCTTGAAAGAAAAAGTTTTAAAGTTTAAAAAGTAAAGAAAATTTTAAGTCAAATGGCCAACAATTTTCCACAATTTTTCTTACTCAACCTTATGACACTTATTAGAAATCGCATAGAGATGAAATCGACGAATCAAAACCGTCGGTACCACATTTTTTGTTTTTTTTTTTTGTACTGATACCCATAAAGGATGATCCATTAATTTTGTCCATTTACCCGCACAACTCCAATTATCAATTCAAAGAGGACATTACTTATCTGAACACGAATCAAATGAATGTTATTACTGTATGTATTTTGATATTTTGATACTATTATTTAGTTTACAACAATTTCAATTCCATTTTCTGGATTTTCGCCTTCTTTGATGTCATAATCATAAATTCATAATCACTACTATAATTAATATACCACAAATAATTATTAATCATCATCAATTCATAATCACTACTATAATTAATATACCACAAATAATTAATATAATCTAACAATGAATAGCAGAGATGAAAATATGTAATCAATAATTTACTAAATTAATTAGCCTACTTACCATATAAAGTACAAATAATGTACGCTTAGGTAAAATAATTATTATAAGTAGATATTAGATTAAGAAACAGCAATCCACTATTAATGTATTTTATATTAGAATTAAATAAATGAAAATAAAAGAAGCGGAAAGACCGCAGGTCGATAGCCAATAAAATATTGTTACTACTACTGAAAATAAAACAAATAATGCGTTCTGATATTTTTGATATTTTGATTGCATATTCTAGAAACATGCATAAGTTTATGGCTTTTTTAGAAGTCTTTTTGTACAACTTCCATATTATTAGTTGTATATTTGGATATAATCTAATTTTACTGCTCAAGCTCTCAAAATTATCAAAATTATTAATTGCACCTGGAAAAAACTGTGGAATTTTCAACTCTAACTGTCAAATTCTCAAAAAGTGTAAAATTTTTAAGTGAAACTCTCAAAGTCTGCCAAATTTTCAACTGCACCTGTGAAAAATGGATAGATCTTTGTTATGTGTTATTTATGTATGTAAATATATATATATATATATATATATATATATATATATATATATATATATATATATATATATATATATATATATTTATTTATTTATGCGATTTAACTTTAACCGTTAAAATCAAATTTTCAACTCCAACGGCTAAACTCTGCCAAATTTTATTCTGCAACTCTCAAAAAGAGTCAAATTTTTAATGATATTATCAAAACCTGTCAAGTTTTCATCTATAACTGTGAAAAATCCATAAATTTTTAACTATGTCTACAAACTTTCTACTGCAAATGCCAATAACTGTCATGTTTAACCGCATCTGCTTATTTTCATCTATAACTGTCCAAAAGTGTCAAGTTTTCTATCATCTATTTCTATTTATACCTACATGTGATTTGGATGGTTTTGCTGTGGTATAAATGAAATACTACTTACATTTTTGTGGAAATTTTATTACCTAAAGTATAAGTTGCCATCACGTCATTATCTAAAGGTATGACATCAGAAAATAATTGAGTTTCTACGAATTGTGGCATATAATTGGCCATTTGTCTTTTTAAACTTTTTTTCTCTACAACTAATAATACAGGGCATTAAAATAATGCAATAATAAAAGCATTTTATTACGTCCAGCATCAGGGTTCCTTACTTTTCATTCAGCCTGTAAAATTAATTAAATTTAATAACTAATATTATTAATTTTTTTTTTCGAAAGTTTTAACATACCTTATTAATTAATGATATTCAACCTGCCTAAGTTTTAACTTACGTTATTAATTAATAATTATATTCGCGTCACTAATAGTTTTAAATAGTTATATAAATACAGGCAAACACAGATAAACATTCAATTTCAATGTAATCTGCTATGTAAACGAGAGTGTGTAAAATATTCATCAAATCCAAGATATTTCGTCGGTTTAGAGGTAAAACTCATTACGTAACATCTTAGCGAAAATGAATAAAATAAGTATTATGTTTCAATTTATTCTCTTTTTGGTAATAAACGTACAAATATTGTAATAATTATACTTCTATTGTTCGTGTAGTATCAATTATTATTCTACGTTTCCATAATTTTAGGTACATTAATTTCCACTTCTTCTTATACTAATATAGGAATATGATTAGGATTAGAAATCAATCTATTATCTATTATCCCCCTAGTAATTAACTACTCATCTCATTTTTTACCCAAATTATTATTATTATATTCTTCTATATTTATTTATTTTTGGAGTACTTATCTTACATATTTCAGAAAAAATAAAAATGTTAGTCAATGATTTTTACGTCTGGACGAACGATTTATTAATCAGGATCTTAACTCCTTCCCATGACTCCTTTTTTTCAAAAAAATTAATTACATTAATTTCCATTTGTTCTTATACCAATATAGGAATATGAATAGGATTAGAAATCAATCGATTATCTATTATGCTCCTAATAAATAACAGCTTATCTCATGTTTTACCCAAATTATTATTAATATAATCTTCTATATTTATTTATTTTTAGAGTACTCATCTTACATATCTCAGAAAACTAAACATTTTAGTCAATGATTTTTACCTCTAGGCGAACGATTTATTAATCGGAATCATAACTCCAATTTTCTTACTTTTATCTTAATACTAGTCAATTATTACCATGTTTCAATTGTCCGCAATTAATTAGCATATTAATAATATTTTTATCATTCACAGAACAAATAAATGCGTATACAGTTATTGAGTACATTTTAGATTTTCCATAATTATATAAAATACAGAAAATATTAATGTATTTACGTGATTATAAATCTGGGAAAATTTTGATTACAGCAATATTATTCAATATTAAATGTATACGTTTACATTGTCAATAAAAAATATAATTTATAAATTAATACCAATATAATATGTGTAACGTTGTAGCTAAACAATATATTTGAATTGTGAACACGTAACGTATGCAACCAAGATAACGAGTTGGGTTACTTTACTGCGCCATACTGCGTAAAATAGCTGGACTTATGTGTGGCGCTTGAAATATTCAAATAAAATCAATACACGCTCTGACTGAACTTGTGACCGCAAGAAAAGAAACCATTGCAATGTAAATGGTAAGATAAGATTTGTTATCGAAATAGGATAAATGAAATCTGAGTAAGAGTATGTAATTCTGATGTAATTCGAAAATATTTGAATTACATCAGAATTACACACTACGGTATGAATTCTAGTCCAGTATTTATTAGTTATAATATTCAGTATGTAAAGCTTATTAATAATAATTACAATCGTAACAACATTTAAAAGTGGTTATATCTTAATATTTCTATAACTAAAACAAAAAATTAGTAGTCAGCATTTAACTTATAACTTACACGTTTAACATATTAGCTATTTAATTGCTTCTACACGAAAGTTGATAATTGGTACTGCATGTGACCCCGCAATAATTTTTTTTTTGCAATTTTTGACAAAATTATTTTCCAGAATGAAAAATGTAATATGAAATAGAAAAAAACATATTTTTAATATTTTTATATCAGTAGTATAAGTAAATATAAGATTTGCATTTAATTTGTTACTAGCGTAATAATATGCGCAATATAATTCTTCTATAGCATCATACCTGTTATTAAGCTTCCTGGCTGACAGCAATATTCGTAGGAATAATTTTAATTTAAAATAGTATGCAGATTTGCTTCTAATGTATAACAAGATTAACAAAAATTTCATATTTCGCTGGTTTTGTAATCAGTGTTTGTTATTGATAGTGTCATTTTTATATTTAATAAGAAACTTGGTGAAATTTTTCCAATATGACTATTATATTTAATAAATTGTATCATTCTATCATTCTAAACAAGTATTTACGATTTTCACATCATTTTCGTTAAAATATTCTGCAATATATTGTGCCTATTGATACCTACTGCATGTGATCTCTCAATAAAATATAAAAATAAAATATACTACTATTTAATAATAGATTATATTTAATAGGAGAAATAAATTATATAAATTTTTTGCAATTTTTGGCATAATGATTTTTCAGAAAGAAAAATTTGAATTCAAATATTAGATTGAAAATTGTTACAATAACTAGTCATAATAATAATAATAATGTCAATAATAATCACAATAATATCAATTTAATGCATTTATGAACAAATTTTGTTTTTATTACATTAAAAAACAAAACACTTTGTAGGAACATAATAATAATTAGTCTAATTGTTTAATTATGTTTAAGATCATAAAATATCTATTTCATTAATTACGCTTACAATAGCACTATCATTGGCCTCAAATCTTTACATGTACAATAAATTACTTCTGTGATGAATTACACGTCCCCCAAAAAATCAAACTAAGTGAATTTCTTTACTCACACGTGCGCTGTATATGCAAAAAGAGGAGAGAAAGAAACGCATAGAAATACACACAATGGAAGCGAAAGGTATTCAGTATCTAAAGCCAGACAAATCGGTATTGTACTCAATTTAAATGCAAAATAAATAAGAAATGAAGAATTTCCTTCGCCTTTTTAATACCATAAAATATGTACGCATTATTTCTAAAATTGTTAACAATTACTTTATGTAGTTTATGTTTTACATTAAATATGTACGCATTATTTCTAAAATTGTTAATAATTTATTTATGTAGTTTACAACAGATTATGGAATTATTTGTCCATAAATTGTAATTTTATATTGTGATAGTAAGAACTAATATGAGAATTGATCAGTTCTTTATATATTTCCTCTTTATATTTCCTCTCTTCTCGCAGAATAATTAACAAAATCGATTTAAAAATGTGTTCTGGCAATGGCTTTGTTGTCATTTAAATTAAATATTGTTGTATATTATATAATTGTAGTTATTTCTTAATTTGAAGTACCTACTGGCAGAGTTTATAGGTTTTTTAATATATTATTGTAGCAAGATTGATTTTAAATCTAATATTTGTACTTTTTACTATCTACAATTTATTTTATTTTTATGTTGTATCTATGAAATACTAATAATTGTAGTTATTTCTTGATTTGAAGTACTTAATGGCAAAGTTTCTAGGTTTTTAATATATTATTGTTGCAAGATTGATTTTAAATCTAATATTAGTACTTTTTACTATCTACAATTTATTTTATTTTTATGTTGTATCTATGAAATACTAATAATTGTAGTTATTTCTTGATTTGAAGTACTTAATGGCAAAGTTTCTAGGTTTTTAATATATTATTGTTGCAAGATTGATTTTAAATCTAAAATTAGAACTTTTTACTACCTACAATCTATTTTCTTTTTATGTTGTAATCTATTGATTATTAATAATTGTAGTTACTTCATAATTTGAAGTACTAACTGGCAAAGTTTATAGTTTTTTTTTAATATATTATTGTTGCAAGATTGGTTTTACATCTAAAATTAGTACTTTTTACTATCAACAATGTATTTCCTTTTTATCTTAATGTATTAATTATTAATATTTGTAGTTATTTCTTAATTTGAAGTACTTACTGGCAAAGTTTATAGGTTTTTTAATATATTATTGTTGCAAGATTGATTTCAAATCTAAAATTAGTACTTTTTACTAACAACAATTTATTTCCTTTTTATCCTAATGTATTAATTATTAATATTTGTAGTTAGTTCTTAATTTGAAGTATTTACTGGCAAAGTTTATAGGTTTTTTAATACATTATTATTGCAAGATTGATTTTAAATCTAAAATTATTACTTTTTACTATCTACAATTTATGTTATTTTTATGTTGTAATCTATCAATTACTAATAATTGTAGTTATTTCTTAATTTGAAGTACTTACTGCCAAAGTTTATAGGTTTTTTTAATATATTATTGTTGCAAGATTGATTTCAAATCTAAAACTAGTACTTTTTACTAACAACAATTTATTTCCTTTTTATCCTAATGTATTAATTATTAATATTTGTAGTTAGTTCTTAATTTGAAGTATTTACTGGCAAAGTATATAAGTTTTTTAATATATTATTGTTGCAAGATTGATTTTAAATCTAAAATTAGTACTTTTTACTATCTACAATTTATTTTATTTTTATGTTGTAATCTATTAATTATTAATAATTGTAGTTATTGCATAATTTTAAGTACTTACTGGCAAAGTTTATAAGTTTTTGTAATATATTATTGTTGCAAGATTGATTTTAAATCTAAAATTATAACTTATTACAATCTACATATTTTCTTTTTATGTTGTAATCTATTAATTAGTAATGGCTATAATTGGGCTGCTAATAAGTACGACAGTCAAGTAGTGGTACTGCCATGTAACAAGAATTTTTATATTTTTATAATTATTACCTATTTTCGATTGCCTGAACCTACTAAATAAAGAAACACAGATTAATTAAGAGAATATGTTGTAATCTATTAATTATTAATAATTGTAGTTACTTCTTAATTTTAAGTACTTACTGGCAAAGTTTATAGGTTTTTTAATAAATTATTGTTGCAAGATTGATTTTAAATCTAAAATTAGTACCTACTTATTACTATCTACATATTATTTTCTTTTTATATTGTAATCTATTAATTATTAATGGCTATAATTGCCCTGCTAATAAGTACGACAGTGAAGTAGTGGTTCTGCCATGTAATTTGAATTTTTATAATTTTATACTTATTACCTATTTTCGATTGCCTGAACCTACTAAATAACGAAACACAGATTTTTCTTAAGAGAATATGTTGAAATCTATTAATTATTAATAATTGTAGTTACTTCTTAATTTTAAGTACTTACTGGCAGAGTTTATAGGTTTTTAAATATATTATTGTTGCAAGATTGATTTTAAATCTCAAATTAGTACCTACTTATTACTATCTACATATTATTTTCCTTTTTATGTTGTAATTTATTAATTATTAATGGCTATAATTGCCCTGCTAATAAGTACGACAGTAAAGTAGTGGTTCTGCCATGTAATTTGAATTTTTATAATTGTGCACTTATTACCTATCTTCGAATGCCTTAACCTACTGAATAAAAAAAACACAAATATTTATTTATTAAATTATCCTTAAGAAATTTATTGATTTATTTATTAATTGTAATATAGATGCTTTAAATTAATATCAATGCACGTACTTGCAGTTTTAAACATTATTTACTTAGCAATGTAATTGAAAATGAAAATCTCATATATTGTTAAATTAGTGCAAAATGGAACAATGCTAACATGTTTATGTGCAAGTAATTAATCAAATATTATGCAATAAAACTGCTACGTAATATCAGATTTAAATTAATGTTGCAACAATTATATACATTAAATTTATATACAATTGTATTGCCCAAATATGGACGCTTAATTTTTGAAAAGTGATAAGCGACAACGTAAAAATTTTACAGGAAACAACATAATTATAATCGTAATTACAATGAAATTGGAAGTATATTTTAACATTTGTGTTACAATTTAGTCTTCATTATTTCCAATTAAACTGTCGTATTAACAAAATATTGTATTGTAATTTACTCTGGTACAAACGTGTAAAGCAAAAATTGTATTTTTGGCCCTTGTCCCTTTTAAAAAAGAATGCATCGATGTGTTTGTATAGTGATTTCGTTAATTGTTTTGTGGACAGAGAGGTAAATAAGATTAATAAGGAACTGATCAATTCACGTATTAGTTCTTACTATCAGAACGTAAACTATAATTTATCGACAAATAATTTCATAATCATTGTATATTTTTATTGCATGGCACAAATGTGATAAGAAACATCATTATTCATCATTAAAATAGCATTATTATTTACATAATTGTAAATTATCTCATAGTATTGCAACGAACCATATTCCTACAGTTTTCTACAAAAGTGTGCAGTACTCGTTTATTGTTTTGTGGATAGAGGGATAATTAAGTTTAATAAGGAACTGATCAATTCACGTATTGCTTCTTACTATCAGAACGTAAACTATAATTTATCGACAAATAATTTCATAATCATTGTATATTTTTATTGCATGCCACAAATGTGATAAGAAACATCATTATTCATCAATAATATATCATTATAATTTACATAATTGTAAATAATCTCATAGTATTGCATCGAACCATATACCTACAGTTTTCTGCAAAAGTGTACTGTGTTTGGTCGTTGACTGATATATTGTACTTGGTGTTGTGTACTTTTGTAACAAAAGTGTTACCTACTGTTACCTATTACAGCATTATAAAAGTTTTCTGTAATTTTTGTAGGTATCTGTCCTGATATTGTCATTTTGTGTTGAAAACTGTACAGAAAAAATATATGGTTTGCTTCTGTACTATAGGTACTCATTTTAGTGCGGTTATTTTCCACCAGCTTGCGCCAGGTGGCAATTTCTAATCGTATAACGAGTGGTATAACAATAATTACACGTATTAAATGATTGCACGAATATTATACGTATTACAATCCTCGCATTATGTTAATCTTAACTGCTTCGACAAAATCATTTCAACACTAACTGGAGTACATTCTAGTAACCAGAAAATTAATAATTCAATTTGATGTATAGTAACTACTGTAACATAGAATTAAGCAACATGGTATAGGATTAATTGAATTATTAGATTATTATTATGTTGTATATTATGTGTTTGCATATGAGAGTGTTAAAAATCAAAAGGGAGTTGCGACCGTGACAGGACTCGAACCTGCAATCTTCGGATCCGAAGTCCGACGCCTTATCCATTAGGCCACACGGTCTACATGTAAAATAGGTTAACGCTATGTATATAAGCCAAACTGAATAACATTAATTGTTAATTAAAATAAAGAAAATCATTTTCAATGATATTTATTGTAACATCCATTTACGTATTTTTCATATTATCTTGTAATATTATATGTGACATTAAAATATTGATGAAAATGGAAAAACAAATATATTGATTGTGTTTGTTTTTTTTTGTATTATCAATAGCTTTCTAATGATTTCCGAAATTAGTTAAATTGCAAACAAGAAATATAATATATTCATATATTTAATATCGCCGCTTTAAGAATATCTAATTTTTTCTAAAATACAAAATATGCTAAAATTAAGTTTGGTGAATAAATTTAAAGAAAGCATACTAAAAATTACACGGTCTTACACAAATCACACAATAGAAGAACTCGTTGATCTAAAGCCAATTGGGGCTAATATGCTTAACAAATACGTTTCTCGTGGTCAATTTTTCAGAGGATATACTTCAGATATACTGTCATAAATACTGTCATCTGCCATAAAAAAAATATATATCCAATAGATAAATTTTCAGATATTTCAGTCACTGATAACCTATACTGGAGAACTGGGGAACTAAATAACTCGATTTCTTCACTCATTTAAGACATACTCGTGTTCAAATTTTCAGGGGATTTATCTTCATGAATACTGTATACAAATCTAACTTAACGTTTTCAAAATATCTAATAGATTTTCAGAAATTTCAGTAACAGATACCTTATACTGGTCAACTCGGAAAGTTGTGTTCATGAAACTAATTCTCCTGAAAATTTGACAAAGTTTCAGTTATAAATAAGGGAGAAATTCAAAGACATAACTTTCTGTATTGACAAGTAACGGTTAGCTTTTACTGAAATTTCTGAAAATTTAATATTTTCGATTTTGATATAAGATTCGTATACAATACACCTGAAGCAAATTCTCCTGAAAATTTGAAAAAGTTTCAGTATTAAATAAGGAAGAAATTCAAACACTTAACTTTCTGCATTGACAAGTACCGTTAGCTTTTACTGAAATTTCTGAAAATGTAATATTTGCGAATTTGATATTAGATTCGTATACAGTACACCTGAAACTAATTGTCCTTGAAATTTCACAAAGTTTCAGTATTAAATAAGGGAGAAAACTAAACACTTAACTTTCTGCATTGACAAGTATGGGTTAGCTATTACTGAAATTTCTGAAAATTTATTATTTGCAAATTTGATATTAGATTCGAGTACATTACACCTGAAACCAATTCTCCTGAAAATTTGAAAAAGTTTCAGTATTAAATAAGGAAGAAATTCAAAGACTTAACTTTCTGCATTGACAAGTATGGGTTAGCTATTACTGAAATTTAATTCGAGTTTCTCACTTAATTTACATATACTCGCTGTCAAATCTTCAGAGGATTTATCTTCAGATACATTGTATACAGACCTAACATAAAAGTTTAAAAATATCCATTAGATAAATTTTCAGAAATTTCAGTGACTGATAACTTATACATACTGGCTAACTCGGAAAGTTAATAACTTGATTTTCTCCCTTACTTTACACATACCTGTTTTCAATTTTTCAGAGGATTCATGTTCAGGCATACTGTATACAGATCTAGCATAAAATTTTCAAAATATCCATTACATAAATTTTCAGAATTTTCAGTAACTGATAACTTGTTTATATCTCGATTTTCTCACTCATTTAAGACATACTCATGTTAAAATTCTTAGAGAGTTTATCTTCAGGCATACTGTATACAAATCAGGCATAACATTTTCAAAATATCCATTAGATGAATTTTCTGAAATTTCAGTGAGTGATACCATACAGGGCAACTCGAAAAAGAAATAATTCGATTTTTTACCTATTTAAGGCATATTGGTGGTCATATTTTTAGAGGAATTTTTAGAGCAACAGAGGAAGAAAACATTTACCTTTAGGAATACTGTATACATATCAGGCAAAAAAAATCAAAATATCCATTAGATAAATTTTATTAATCAATAAATATACTTAGTTACAAAGAAATTAAAAAAGGTTGTTAATTTTTATTACATTGTTTCCTAATTCTACAATAATTTTGAGTTTTTATCACTGGATGTTTATTTACTTGCATAACAAACATTATCACATTTATTTTTTATCAGTACTTTCATAAGTAGGTCAATAAATTATTATGAAGATAAACCATGAAATTGAAAATCATTCAAGATATAAAATATTTGTTGTTATTTGTTTTATCATTACACTAATCTCATCTGTGGATCTGCTCGACTCTCCTCTTCATGAGCACTCTCTCTTGAATATACAGGGTGTTTCAAATTAAACTACCTAAATTACCATTTCCATCTACCAGACTGGGTAAAATGGTTTTAGGGTAAAATAAAAAAAAAGAAAATCAGGCAACTGAACCAAATTTTAGAACAGTTATCAATAGTATCGATCAAATTATCATGACCCTTCTCTTCCAGAACATCTGTCTTGAATATACAGGGTGTTTCAAATTAAACTACCCAAATTGCCATATCCAGACAGCGCTGATTTAGGGTACAATAAAAAACGTAAATCAGGCAACTGAACCAAATTCTAGAACAGTTATCTATAGTATCGATCAAATTGTCATGACTCTCCTCTTCTAGAGCATCTATCTTGAATATACAGGGTGTTTCAAATTAAACTACCCTAATTGCCATATCCATCTACCAGACTGCGCATATTTAGGGTAAAATAAAAATAGTAAATCTGGCACCTGAACCAAATTTTAGAACAGTTATCAATAGTATTGATCAAATTATCATGACCCTTCTCTTCCAGAACATCTGTCTTGAATATACAGGGTGTTTCAAATTAAACTACCCAAATTGCCATATCCAGACAGCGCTGATTTAGGGTACAATAAAAAACGTAAATCAGGCAACTGAACCAAATTCTAGAACAGTTATCTATAGTATCGATCAAATTGTCATGACTCTCCTCTTCTAGAGCATCTATCTTGAATATACAGGGTGTTTCAAATTAAACTACCCAAATTGCCATATCCATCTACCAGACTGCGCATATTTAGGGTAAAATAAAAATAGTAAATCTGGCAACTAAACAAAATTTTAGAACCCTTATCTGTAGAATCGATTAAATTGTCATGTTGCTATTGTCAATGTCATCAGTTAAATTTCAAACTTTATAATAAATCAGTGTTATTTGTATGTTTTACTTGACATTGATGCAACTATTTCACAATTGAAACTCGTTTTTGTAAATTAATTTAAGATATAATTAGTAAATATATGAAATTGTTTTAAACATACAGTGACATCTGTCACCTTAAAAATAATTAAAGTATGAAATTGTTTTAAATAGACAGTGACAGCGGTTACCTTTAAAATAAACAAAATATGAAATTGTTTTAAATAGACAGTGACAGCTGTCACTTTTAAAATAATTAAAAATTTACACACTTGCCAGAGTACTGTTTTTTACCTTTTTCTACAGAAAAATAACTGCCATCTGGTAGATGGAATTGGCGTCATTGGGAGGATTAATTTGAAACGTACTCTATATTCCCATGTTCTGGAGGTTCTCTTATCTGATAAATTTTTCGAATGCTCGAAAATTCGATTCCCAAAGCTTGAAATCTCCACTTTGCTCGAAATACAAGTTCCTCGAAAAGGTTTGGTTAGGTTAGCTTATACATAAAATAATCGGTTGGAGCTTGTGAAATATTAACACTTAAAGAAAAATAACAAATTATCCTTTTTCACAACGACATTTATTTCTCTAAATGTACATTTCAACCACTACGTGGTCATCTTCAGTAGACATTTTCTTCAGTAGAGAAATAAATGTCGTTGTGAAAAAGGATCATTTGTAATTTTTTTTTTAAGTAGCTTATATATGTTTCGAGCAATTTACATTGGAGTAAATGTATTTTCAAGCAATTGTTTTGAGCAAATGGTTTTCGAGCAATTTATTGTCGAGCAATTTCTATTCGAGGAATTTGTTGTCGAGCAATTTGTTATCGAGCAATATGTTTTCAAGCAATTTGTTTTCGAGCAATTCATTATCGGGCAATAAGATAAGATAAGATAAGAACTTTTATTAATGTTAGCACATAAAAAAATGTTTGCACAGGTCAGGATCAAAAATACAGTGAGTAGTGTACATAAACAATACAAATAATCACAATAACCACACAAATACTCGTACAATTAATTAAAGTCGTATAAGCGATAACAGGTAATAGCACAATTAGGCACATTAATAGTAACAGTAACTTTTCGAGAATTGCATATCATAACTGGGAAATCACTGAGGAGTACAATACACCTCTAATGAATATGTACATTGTACAAATACACCAATTCGTTAATGAGTAATTTTTTTCGTGTAATTTATCTAGAAATAGAACCTAGATTCCTAAAATCTTCTTCTGCATCCGAGAATGTTCTTCCCAATAAAATAAACAAAATCTGAATTAGAAACTGAAGGACTATTAAAAGTTTTATTTCTTCTTTAGAAAATTTGATAAATATGTTAATGTTAGGTAAATTTAATCTGCACACGTTTGATTTTGTAGTAAATTAATTGTTATGTAATTGCAATTTTTTTTAATTTTGTTATTGTAATTTACTTAATTTTGTTATGGTAATTTAATTGTTATTGTCATTACATCGATATTATCGATGAGTATTATGAAGTCATGTGGTAGTTTTTCCTTTATAGTGCCAGTATATTTTAACGACCCTCTGCAAAAATTTCTAGCTATATCAGTTCCCAGCACTTTCCAGTGTCTATTCTGTTTATTTTTTCAATGGCATGAATTCGTTATAATTTCTTTCTTGCTATTTTTTTCTGCAATGTTTTGTCTCTCTATAGAAATCTCAACTACTGTAAAAACTAATTATGAAGCTCTCGTCTGACGCGCAGTAGGGTGAGTCTTGACATAACAGGGCCCTTTTAATAGTGCGCCTACCTTCTGGGATGAAAGAGGCGAAGTGACATCCTGCGTGCGTTAAGTTCGCATTATTATCACCTGAGAGTGTATGATACGGCCAGGTGGGAGAGAGGACGATTCGGCGAGGCCCTTTGTGCGCGCATAAAACAATTATTGTGGCGTAAAGCTCCTTCCCTTCCTGGATTGGCTACGCTCTACGCACAATCACAAAAGGGCGAATACTCTTTTCCCCGCACCACCAAGGATCCTCGTTGTTTAGGATCTCCCGTTAAAATGGGATATGGAATTTAATATGTTTACTACCAAGTGCACTCACGCTCTTATTTCATATTTCCAACGGATGACTGCACTTGTCGTCCGCTTTATGAATTACACTCTATTCAATTACCATCGTCGTCGTCGCTCTCAATGCGCGGATGTTTGCGCTCGTCCTTCGTCCTTTTAATATCCATTTTTCCCTCCCTGGAAGCGTCGCCACCTCTCATGTCTGGATGCCAGGACGACGCACAGGATTCAATGGGACGCGCTGGTGCGTTGTGCACGGTCCACCACAATAAGGGCACAATTACCAAAGTGCGCATTATATTGCACAATAAATATTATGTCTGCTTTGGAATGCCATGGGATTATACTCGAAACTAGATCATTTACCCATAATAAAACTTGTAAATGCTTCCAATAAAAGTGACAGCACTGCATTAATTGCAAGACATAGTAATTGTACTTTCTCAACTTTTATTATACAGGGTATCAATAAAGTCAGGAATACATTCACCATTTCAGAATTTACAAATATTTTAGAAAACAAGTAAAAATTTTCGATAGTATCAACGCTTTGACAGTTAACATTGCAATTGTTACGTTATAACTGAAATTTGTTACATTTAAACTTTAAATTTGAAAACGTAACTGTAAAAACTTATTTTTTTAAGTAATATTAAGAATTTCGATAAATTTAATGCCTTGACATTTGATAAAATGCAATTTTGAAATTTTTAGCACTAAAAACTAAGTCTTTGACAGTAACGTATGAAATATTTGCAACGATAACTGAAACTTTATGCAATGTTGAAATTTTTAGCACTAAAAACTAAATCTTTCACAGTAACGTATGAAATATTTGCATCGATAATTGAAACTTTATGCAATTTTGAAATTTTTAGCCCTAAAAACTATGTCTTTGACAGTAACTTTACTAAAAATGAAAATTTGCCAGTAATGATTTAAATTTCGATAAAATCCATGCTTTGACAGTTAATCATCTATGCTTTGACAGTTTATCACTGCAATTTTAACATTGATAGCTGTAATTTGTACACAACTAAATTTGAAAATTTGGCAGTAATGTATGAAAATTTTACTGTAATAACTGAAACATTAACTTTATAGTTTAAATTTTCAACTAATCTTTAAAAAAATCAATAAAATTAAATTTTTGACAGTTTTAAAAATGTAATTTTGACATTAATCATACTAATGTTGATAGTATTCATTGGTATTTTTACACTAAAAACAAAACTTTGACTGTAATGTATGAAATATTGACAACAATAACTGAAACTTTATTAAAAATGATTTTTTTTCCAGTAATCGTAGAAATTTCGATAGAATAAACGCTTTGACAGTTAGCAAGCAACTGTTCACATTTAAATTTGATAATTTGGGAATACTGTATTAAAATTTAACAGTAATACCTAAAACTTTAACTAAACATGAAAATTTTAAAGTAATCTTAAGTAACAGTAAGTATATCTATAAAATTAATGCTTTGACAGTTTAAAAATGTAATTTTGACATTTTAACACTTAACACTAAAAACAAAACTTTGACTGTTATGTATAAAATATTGACAACAATATCAGAAACTTTATTAAAAATGAAAATTTTCCAGTAATCATTGAAATTTCGATAGAAGAAACACTTTGACAGTTATCAAGCAATTTTGACATTGATAACTGAAATTTGTACAAATTTAAATTTGAAAATTCGGGAATAATATATTAAATTTAACTGTAATAACTAAAACTTTCACTAAACATAAAACTTTAAAGTAATCTTAAGGATATCGATAAAATTAATGCTTTGACAGTTTAAGAATGCAATTTTGATATTTTAACACTAAACACTAAAACTTGGACAGAAATTTATGAAAGTTTGACCACGATAACTGAGACTTTACTAAAAATGAAAATTTGCCAGTAATCATTGAAATTTCGATAGAATAAACGCTTTGACAGTTATCAATGCTATTTTGACGACATTACTAACTGAAATTTGTACACATTTAAATTGGAAAATTTGGGAATAATGTATGAATATATAACTGTAATAACTGAAACTTTAACTAAATATGATTTTTTTTAATAATCTTAAGGATATCAACAAAGTTAATACTTTGCCAGTTTAAAAAATGCAATTTTGACATTTTAACACTAAACACTAAAACTTTAACAGAAATTAATGATATTTTGATAACGATAACTGAAACTTTAATAATAATGACAATTTGCCACTAATCGTTGAATATTTCGATAGAATCAAATCTTTGACAGTTTATCATTGCAACTTTGACATTAATAGGTGAAATCTGTACATATTTAACTTCGAAAATTCTTAAAAATTTTAATCAATCTTAAGAATTTCGATAAAATTAATGATTTGACGGTTTAAAAAATGCAATATTAACATTTATGAGAATTGATTGATTCAGTCTACTAAACTTCAAACGGTATCTCCGCAGCACAAATCTACAAACTAAAACTTTGAGAGTCATGTTTTCATGAAATATTATTCATCAAATTTGTACAACGGTCATTTTTACTAAAAATGAAAATTTGTCAGTAATCTTTAAAATTTCAGTGAAATTAAAGTTTTTGCAGTTTAAAAATGCAATATTGACATTAATCATAGCAATGTTGACCTTATTATTTATAATTTTTACAATAAAAACCAAAACTTTGACAGTAATGTATGAAATCATAACAGCGATAAGTGAAAATTTATTAAAAATGAAAATGTTCCGGTCATTGTTGAAATTTCGATAGAATCAACGCATTGCAAATTTGATATTAATAACTCAAATTTGTATACATTTAAATTAGAAAGATTGGCAGTAATGTATGAAAAGTTGTCAGTAATTACTGAAACTTTTACCAAAAATGAAACATTTTAAGTAACCGTAAGAATTATCTAATTTCTATAAAATTATTACTTTGACAGTTTAAAAATGCAATTTTGACATGAATAACTGAAATTTGTACATATCTAAATTTGAAAATTTGGCAGTAGTGAAAATTTTGACTGTGATAAATTGAACTTTAACTAAAAATAAATATGTTCAAATGTTTAAAAAATGCAATTTTGACATTAACCATAGGAATGTTGACAGAATTAATTGTAATTTTTGCAATAAATGCAATTTTGACATATTAACACTTAAAACTAAAACTATTTGTCAGTAATTACTGAAACTTTTACTAAAAATTAAAAATTTTAAGTGCCCTTAAGGATTTCTATAAAATGAACACTTCGACAGTTTAAAAATGCAATTTTGACATTAATAACTGAGATTTGTACATATCTAAATTTGAAAATTTGGCAGTAGTGTACAAAAGTTTGACTGATAAATTAAACTTTAAGTAAAAATTAATATGTTTGGATACATTGCATTAAAAAAATGCAATTTTGACATTAACCATAGGAATGTTGACAGAATTAATTGTATTTTTTGCAATAAATGCAATTTTGACATTTAAACACTATAAACTAAAACTGTGATAGCAATTTATGAATTTTTGACAACGATAACTGAAACTTTACCAAAAATGAAAATTTGCCTCTAATCTTCAAAATTTCAATAGAATCAACACTTAGACTACTTTTACTGGAGTTCGATATAAACATATTCGTTATTCTTTATTTTAATTTCATGCTATTATTTGTGATTATTATGTATGTGATTTCTATGTATATGTACTTTAATGTATCCATGACCCTGACATATGTCAACATTTTGCTGTAGACAGTTTATCATTGCAAGTTTGATATTAATAACTGAAATTTGACATATTCAAATTTGAAAATTTGGCTATAAGTTAAGAAAATTTTTACTGAAATAACCGAAACTTCAACTAAAAATTAATATGTTTAAGTAATCTTAGAATTTTGATCAAATACACTACACTACACTAAAAACTGAAACTTTGACAGTAATGTATGAAATATTGACAACAATAACTAAACCTTTATTAAAAATGAAAATTTGCCAGTAATCGTTGAAATTTTGATAGAATAAACGCTTTGACAGTTTTTTATGGCAAGTTTGACATTAATAACTGAAATTTTACACATTGAAATTTGAAAATTTGACAGTAAGTTAGGAAAAATTTTACTGAAATAAACGAAACTTCAACTAAAAATTAATATGTTTAAATAATCTTAGAATTTTGAACAAATTAGAGCTATAAAAGTTTAAAAAAATATAACATTTCATCAATTATAACATTTTAACACTACACTAAAAATTGAAACTTTGACAGTAATGTATGAAATTTTCACAACGATAACTGAAACTTTTCCTGTCTTTCCTATTGTCACCCCTACATATGTGAATGATGAGACTGGTTTGAATTGATGTTCAATGTCTTCAATTATCTTTAGGTAATCTGCTTCTTCCTTGCATATCTTGTATTTTGTTTCATTTATGCTTAGACCAAATTTCTTGGATTCTCTTTCCAGCGTTTCTACACTCTTTACCAGGACTTCTCTTGTTTTTCCAATTAGGGTGACGTCATCTGTATATGTTATTCCAAAAATTAATACATAGTGTACTATACATCCGGGACACAACATTTGATATCATTTTTAAACGGAACACCCTGTATATTCTTTCATTTAAGAATCTGCTTCATGTGGGCTCACAAATCAGTTTTACATTTAGTAATCAGATGCAACGTTGCCAAGTTATTCACATTGTAATAAAATTTAACGAAAAATCATGGACCTGGAAAAAAATCAACAAAACCTTGTTATAAGTGATCAATGAAAGAATCTGGGTATGCAAGTACCCAAGCAATATTTCTTATTCTTCCTCGTTTATCTCTCTTATTGTTATTGTTTTCTAGTGTTCTTTCTGTATTCTGTTTATCTTTTGCTTTGACGAATTTTTCTAGTAAACCTTCAAAGTATTGTTTCCTGTCTCCTATTTCTTCATTCTTTCTAAGTATGTTTCCCTTCTCATTCTTTATTTGGTGTAGTTTTATCGTTTTGTTTTCCTTGTTTCTTCTGGTAATGTTGTACTGGTAGTTTTATCGTTTTGTCTTTCTGGTTTCTTCTGGTAATGTTGCAGAGTAGCTTCTGGTTCTAATGTCTATTTTTTCCATTTTTTGTCATAATTTTTCCCATGATGTTTCTTTTGATTATTTTATTATCTTTTTGACTCCATTTCTTTGTTCTTTGTGTCTGCCATATTCTTGTGCTGCTCTCTTTCCTAGGTATTTTTTCCATGGTTGCTTCTTGGTTCTAATTTCTTGTTGTATCTCTTCTGTACACTTCTGTACACTTGTCCGCTTCGAGTTTGTATTGGTTTTTGTTATTCCACATGTTTCTAATGTTGCCTCTTCTATTATCTGTTTGAAAGCTTTCCGTTCTACCGTTTTCTACTCTCGTGTATTTGTGTATGTTTTTATGTCTGTATCTTGAATTCAGTATTGTTAAGTTATTTGTTACACAGAAGTCAATCAGCCTATCTACGTTGTTATTTCAATGTTTTTCTCCACACATTTTGTTATAACAATTTTTTTTTATTTAAGAATCCGCATTTTGTAATTCAACCAACTGAACGCTTAGTGCGATGACTAAGTTTCTAATGCCAACTAGTAATAACCATTCATATCAACGTAATTATTAAAATCTACATACGGTGCAAATTAAGATCAGAGTTTTGTCACTGCACGGACCATGATGGGGGTGGAACACCCCTCTCCCCCGATACCCCGCCCCCTCTTCGTACCAGGCGTGATTATATTATTGTCCGTTCGACTGTGAGAACTGCGGCGGATTTCACACCGACTTCACCCGCTAATTACCAATTTAGAGTATCGCAGGTGCACTGTGAATAAGCTGTATTCATTACAGAATCGCATTGTTGCATTCGCTAGTTAATAACTTGGCCGTGGGTTCTATGCATAGGATACACTCCCTACGTGCACACGCTGCACAGGAGATTAAAAACTTTGATCTCAACCGAATTAGTTCCGTAATCATCAGGTATAATTGATGCGGAATACAATCGTATGCTGGTGATTATTTTTCAATAAGCCATTATGCGGCATGAAAAAATGAATACTCGCGCTGTTAATGCACGAGGCCCTAATTGAATTAGTATCGATTCTCGTGGTGGTGGTTAAAAAATAGAGGAGTTTTCATTAGGTTTATTGTGCTGGGGCTTATTTATTCTGGCGGCGTGAAGCCAGCCCCCAAACAAAAACACTAGACAAAATAAGGGCATTATGTGTAGTAACTAACCCCTGATATGCAGCAACAACACGCCACTCTCAAGGGATGCTCCTTATCGTGCCACGGCAGACACATGACACTCTCACACCCTCACGTTAAAGAATTTTAACACCCGATAAGCCAATCATAACAATGTCTGGCCCAATAAAAGAGCACCATTTCATATTCAGTTTTAATTACTCCGTACTCACATAATGAAATATGAAATGGGAGCGACGTCACAATCTTTCAGAAAAACATACTAAAAGACTTGATCCGAGGTCATCTACAACCCATACCCTCCACGGGCACCCAATATTACACTATATTTCCATAAATAAACAATACTATTAGTTATTGTTGGAGGCATTTACTTATAAATTCATAATGAATTATAAAAAACAAACACTTTCTTAAACATGGAAATAGATTTAGCGGATATTTGTTTAAACTCCATTATTATGACTGAAACTTTAACAGTGTTATTCACAAAAAAAATAACCATGGTTTATCGGTGTAATTTATAATAATATTCTTGTATGTTGCAGAAAATATTGGTATATGACAGAATGAAGACTCCAAAAAATTTGACCAGGTATATTTTCAAGTTGGAAGGAAAAAGGTAGACAAGAAATTGTCGACTGCTTGAACACCCTTAATGATAGAAATGCCACGTAAGTGTCTGTAATTAATTACCATTAAACAGCAGATTTCAGCAATGTTTTTTTTTGTATTTGGTGAGGTAAAATTGTAACCCTAAACACTGTTCTTGATTCATTTATAGCTTTGGTTTTGTCATCTAGAAAAGACATTTAATATTTCTTAAGGCCCTCCTGTACAAACGCGATGGCCTACGGGGGGCCACTATGGCTGATTGTGCTTGTACTAGGGCCCTCTATGACCCCTCCGAATTTCGTCCGAATCGGTTGGGGCGCTCTGGAAATTGAATTTCATCGAGATGGAAAAAAACGCGACATTTTCGAAAATTTCGAAAATTAAAACGTCTTCGTAAGTATATCAAGTGTGTTCCGGTATGAACCGTATGACTACCCTGAATCGAATGAGACTATCGGCATCGAGATTGGACCGTTCGTTTAGAAGTATAATTTTAACAGCCCTTTTTTGCTATTTTTAAAAATTTCCCAACTTTGAGGGCGGATATCTCGAGCACCGCTGGGGCTAGGAGGCTGAATGTATGCTCATTGGAATCGGGAGGGTCCATTTAGTCTAGGCTTTTTCGAACTTTTCGAATATGCTAAATTTTCAATTGATATTGATAAAATTTATCACATTTTCACAACTAGAGGTTATCATTTGATAAAAAATATATTTCACCCAAAATTTTGAAATCTGTATGAATTTATTATTTATTCGGCAGATTTTGAAAGCATTTCACAAATGCGTTTGAAAATTTAATGAATTTGAACTAAGTATTTTAATTGAATATCAAATATGAAAGCTGCCTGGATTTGGAGCATACATACTTCAGGAAATGTAGGTGATTTTAACAGTTACACTTATACATTTTTACAGATTTTCATAACTGGTGCTAAAAAAATTACACTGCCAAGAAAATATGACAGATTTCAAATGTTAGGGTTGTAAATTTGACAAAATGTATCCGCTGGAGCCAAAATATCGACAGATTTTCACAAATGCAATTGGAAATGTAACAAATTTTAACTATTATAATTGATAATCGCAATTTGCAAACTGCACGGATTTAGAGTAATAACAATTTGACAGTGTCAATAAAATATGACAGATTTCAATTGTTCGAGTTGCAATTTGACAAAATTTAATACGTGGAGTTTAAAAATTAACAGAATTTCACAAATGCATTTGAAAATTCAATCTTAATTGAAAATCAATATGTGCTAATTCCTCGGATTTATTTAGTGCACACTTTAGAAAATTTTGTAGAATATGACAGTTGTAGTTATAAATTATATAGATTTTCATTGTTGGTGCTAACAATTTGACACTGTCAAGAAAATATGATACATTTGAATTATTAGTGTTGTAAATTTAATAAAAATTTTGAGGTGGAGCTAAAAAATTGACAGAATTTCACAAATGCATTTGAAAATTTATTGCTTTTAGCTACGTATTTTAATTTAAAATTAAAATTTTAAAACTGCACTAATTTGGAACACACTTTAGAAAATTGAGGCTTTTTCGAACTTTTTGAATATGCTAAATTTTCAATTGATATTGATAAAATATATCACATTTTCACAACTAGAGGTTATCATTTGATAAAAAATGTGATATTTCTCCCAAAATTTTGAAATCTGTATGGATTTATTATTTATTTAGCAGATCTTGAATTTCTCAAATGCGTTTGAAAATGTAATGAATTTGAACTAAGATTTTCATAGTTGGTGTTAACAATTTGACACTGTCTAGAAAATATGATTAATTTGAATTGTTAGAGTTGTAAATTTACAAATATTGCGATGTTTATTTTCTTAAGAGTGATAGTTTTGTATAGCTACACATCCAAATCAAGTATTAAAAGTATTGAAATGCAAATATGTCTGCTCTTCGGCTTCTTGAAAGAGTTTATTTAACCAGCATTTAAAATTTAGCCTCCTTTCCTATTTAAAGATGTATCAACGAGAAAAAATGTAAAATTACATTTTGTGATGGTAATCGAATCTCTTGAGACGCATTTAAAAATAAGTACAAGCAGATTTTGTGCCGGTAGTAGATGAAAAGTTCCTTCTTCTTGCATTAATTTGTGCAAAAATTTTGGTATCTCCCAAGATATTTACAAATGGTACATGGATTATAGGTTTTGTGCAGCGATATTTGTTTTCTTGAGAGATGCTAGTTTTGTATAGCTACTCATCCAAATCAAGTGTTAAAAGCATAGAGATGCAAATACGTCTGGTCCTCAGCTTTTTGAGAGATTTTGTTTAGCCAGCATTTAAAATTTAACCTCATTTCCTATTTACAAACGTTTCAAGTAGGAAAAATGTTAAATTACGTCTTGTGAAATGTACCAACACATTTCGCGCCTGCAGTAGACGAAAAGTTACTTCTTCTTGCATTAGTTTGTGCCTACATTTTTCCATCTACCAAGAGATTTACAAAATCTACATGGTTTTCAGATTTTGTGCAGCGATATTTGTTTTCTTGAGAGATGGTAGTTTTGTATAGCTACACATCCGAATAAAGTGTTAAAAGTATTAAGAGGCAAAGTAATATGCTGAAAATATATTTTGCAACAAATTGCTTTTTATGTAAATCCCAAGACAACCACTAATAAAGCTGTTTTTTTTTTCAATTTTAAGAATGAATCTTGCTTGATATAAATTGACGACGATTCGCCTGCACTACAACAGGAATAACATTGTACCAAGTAGATGGAAATACATACACATTGGATAGATTTGGTATAGGTCTCGTTTGTAAGATACTCTATTTTGATTAGTTACGAAGTTACGAAGTCACATAACTTCCTAAAGCTTGCTTTAAATCATAGGACTAAAATTAACACTTTTAATGATGCAAATTTGATGAAACAAAATCACAATTATAGGTACTATTGATGTAATTATGCATGTTAAATTTAGAAAAAATGCCTCTGCATTGCTGGAATAGTGAAAAATCTAGTATTAATTGAATATTGCTTCATATTTTACAAAATTTATGAGGTGGAGCTAAAAAATTGACAGAATTTCACAAATGCATTTGAAAATGTAATGCATTTTAGCTAAATTGAAACTATGTGTGGATACTATGGATAACTACTTATTTTAATTTAAAATCTAAATTTTAAAACTGCCCTAATTTGGAGCACACTTCCGAAAATTGAGCAGATTTTGACAATTGCAGTTATAAATTTTACAGATTTTCGTAGCTGGTGCTAATAGTTTGACATTATTAATACATATCACAGATTTCAATTGTGTTCAGATTTAGATAAATGCAATACAATAGTATGAGAGATATGTGTCATATGATACATATCTCATATCTCATATATGTTATCATATCGCATATCTCACATCTCTCATATCTCATACCGTCCAAACCTGTAAAATTTTTAGCATTAACATATATGACAAATTTGACATAATTTCACAACTTGACATGTACATTTTATAACTTCACTTGTTATAGTATATTGTTTAACAAGTGTTAAAAGTGCCTTTGCATGTGAGTTCTTTGCAAATTATTTCTGCAAATTCGCCATTTTAACTTAATTTTAACAAGTGAGGCTGATAAAATAGCAAATTTGGACAGGTGCATGTGAAAATTTTATAAATCTTAACACTTTCTATTGAAAATTTAACATATTTGAAGAGTTCTGTTGAAAACTATTCTGTTCTGTTCAAAACATGTGAGATTTCGGTTGGAGTTGAACAATTTACTGATTATCAATCAAAATCGTCCAAACCTGTAAAATTTTTAGCATTAATTGTGAAATTATGTCAAATTTCTCATGTCATATGAAATCTGGCTATTTTTCCAAACTGAGCTCTACAATACAAAATAAAGGGATTATATTTTAACATATTAACATTAACATTTTTAACAAATATGTAAATTTTCAATCAAAATGGTCAGAATTTTAACATGTGGAGCTGAAAAACTAACAGATTTTGACAGATGCATTTGAAAGTTTTTTAAATTTTAACATTTTCCTAAATCGTCCAAACCTGAAAAAAACTTTTCCAAACATAACTCTACAATACAAAATAAAGTTAATATGTTTTAACATATTAACATTAACATTTTAAACACATATGTTTTATAATTTAACAAATATGTTACATTTTCAATCAAAATCGTTAAAATTTTAACAAGTGGAGCTGAAAAATGAATAAAATTTGATAGATGCATTTGAAAGTTTTATAAACTTTAACGCTTTCCAAAATCGTCCAAACCTGTAAAATATTCAGCATCAATTGTAAAATTATGTCAAATTTGTCATATGTCACAATCTATCATCTTTTCTATTGCATCTATCCAAATCTGATACGGTTGTGCAAATCTAAAAAAAAATGTAACGACTGCCGAAATCTGCCGAAATCTGACAACTTTTCCAAACTGAACTCTATAATACAAAATAAAGTTAGTATGTTTTAACATATTGCCATTAACATTGTTAACACATATGTTTTATAATTTAACAAATATGTAAATTTTCAATCAAAATGGTCAAAATTTTAACATGTGGAGCTGAAAAATTAACAGATTTTGACAGATGCATTTAAAAGTTTTATAAATTTTAACACTTTCTAAAATCGTCCAAACCTGTGGAACTTTCAGCATCAATTGTGAAATTATGTCAAATTTGTCATATGTCTCAATTATCATTTTCTATTGCATCTATTTAAATCTGATCCGGTTGTGAAAATCTATAAAAAATGTAACAACAACTGCCGAAATCTGAGAAGTTTTCCAAACTGAACCCTACAATACAAAATAAAGTTAATATGTTTTAAGATATTAACATTAACATTGTTAACACATATGTTTTATAATGTAACAAATATATTACATTTTCTATCAAAATCGTTAAAAAATTTACAAGTGGAGTGAAAATGAACAGATTTTGAAAGATGCATTTGAAAGTTTAATAAATTTTAACATTTTCCAAAATCGTCCAAACCTGTAATATTTTCAGCATCAATTGTGAAATTATGTCAAATTTGTCATATGTCACAATCTATCATATTTTCTATTGCATCTATCTAAATCTGATCCGGTTGTGAAAATCTATAAAAAATAAAACAACAACTGTTGAAATCTGACAACTTTTCCAAACATAACTCTATTTAACAATAACTCAAACATAACTAATTTAACAAATATGTTACATTTTCAATCAAAATCGTTAAAATTACAAGTGAAGCTGAAAAATGAACAGATCTTGACAGATGGATTTGAAAGTTTTACAAATTTTAATACTTTCAATTAAAAATTTAACATTGGAGCTGAACATATTATTGAGTTTCTGTTTTATTCTACAAACCTGTAGAATTGTTAGCTCCAGTTGTGAAATTATGTCCAGTTTGTCATATGGCATATCCCTTATAATATTTTCTATTGAAACTATTCAAATCTGCCTTGTAATTTCTGCTTATTCCATAATCAATGTATAAATCATATAAGATTCATTTCTGTTAAACCTGATTTAGTGACCTTAACTTTTCTCTCACATTTTTGCCTTCTTATTCATTATTTATTGTATGATTTCCTCAAGTTAACTATACCTACTATTTTCTGCTAATTTTCTGTCGATTGCGTGGTCGCATTATTGTGGAAAATTTCGCATGTCGGCGGAAAGAATTCGGGTCTATAACCACAAATTAAGGTATTATCGCACCATAATGGATGCAAAGATAGGAGATAGGTGGAGTCCACGGAACACAGCCAGACATTGCCGGCGTGGAAGTTATTAACGCAATACGCGCAGAATGGGCAACTTAATTAGTTAAACACAATGCAGATGCCTACTCTAATAACAATCAATTTACATAGGTAATAGGTGTATCGCTTACAGAATAGTTAATCTATAGTTGTTACACCCTCGGTGTATCAATAGTTCGATTGTGCAGATCCAATACACACAATGGCAGACAATGGCTCGCACACATGCAATTGTATGCATTGTTGAGCGCGCCATCTATCTACAACAATGCACCAGAATGACAAGCTTCAACAGGATGACAACTTGCTTGCTGCAGGAAATCACGGCATCGTATATTGCCGCCGCATTAGAGATTATTATCGGACAATTTTGGGGGACACGAACGAGGGAGGCAGAGGCCAATACAGATTTTATTCTTCGCCGGATTATAGAGATCTTATCGTCGAATCTATTTTTCCAATTAGAGAAAGGGGAAAAGTTGTAGATAAAAGCAATAATGCATCAAAACGATCCAATTTCCAACAAGTCAACAGACAGAATAGTGATTTTTCTCATTATTTACAAATATTTTGCAGCTGGTAAAAGAATCAGTTTTATAGTTATAATATTTATAATTAGTAGAGAAAAAGTATTTTTTCACAAAAAACTTTTCGGTGGGAAGTGTTATGACCCTCGAATGGTTTTACTTGTAATTGCTATGCTTAGCTCGGATTTTCCCATCTACTGAAAGTTCTGAATAATCTTACTATTCATGTAGTTTCGAGCATTTAGCAGATACATTCAAAACTCCTTATGATAGTCTAGCCTCATCCTTGGAATGATAGGCTTGCATTGAAAAGTAATAATAATAATAATCTCTACTACTCCTCCACCTCTGAAGTAACTGGTTACTGTCATAATTTGACAGCCAACTCTGACGCAGTAGATACTACATATTTCATAAATATAAAACAGGAGGAAAAGAAGGAAAATCAAAGGAAAATTGATACAATTGCGATTCAGTTGGAGATAGGCCTCTTGAGATTTGTTGTAGTTACAAGATGTATGTCCAAAATGCTTTCAGTAAAATGATTAATTTTTGACTGAAAACTCTTTTAACTCATATAAACGTAGAGAACATTCCTTAGAATATACATACCTATTCAAATTTAGGAAAATTGTATGCAAAACTGCTTGAAACATCTATTGTATAATTTCTTTAAGAATAATTCAAAAGCAATACATTCTACATGTAAGATATAAATCGCTTACCCTGAAAGAGTAACTTAAAGGAATGTAACACTTTCTTCCCAAAATGATGAAAATACAACTTCATTCCCAAACAATTCCCAAGATGGCCAACCCGTCCGTGTTTTTGGCTCCCACTGGTGGGGGTAATTTTGGAAGCATGGAGCGAAATTCGGACCACAAACTACAAGAGCGCTCCTTATCGAACAATTTTAAAGTTGTGGATTTTGTTATGCAGCCAATTCAAGCACCCGAAAGAAACACATTATTTGCGAGAACGCAATTTTGAAAAGTCGTTTTTGTAAATATTTTTCTCCGCCCAGAGTCAAAAACTCAAAATTTGAATTCAGAGACCGGTTGTAGAATTTATCTGGCTATGAACTGAATAAAAATTTGACTCGATTTGTTCAAAGCTGTGGCCGTGTATAGACTGCTAAACCAGCAACTTTTCCCCAAAAATTAGCCGAAAAAAGTGCAAAACCGCCATCTTTGATCGGCCGTCATAGGTCCATGCCCCGCCCCCCCATAACTTGACGGCATTTATCTGAGAAAATGTGGCTCTTTTCAATCCCGTAAGAGGCATTTTCTGTAATTTTTTGTAATTTGTAGCTGGTTTTTTCTATATTTTTCCACTAAACCATGTCAGCATTCGTCCCACCCATTTTTGCACTTATTAGTCGTGAAAAGTACCAAAAACGTTTTTTTCAATAACTTTTGAGCGGATAGGCGGAGAGGGTTGAAATTTATCTGCGGTGCAGAGGTTGTGAATATAACCCGTGCGTATTTTTTTCATAAAAATCTATTGGTTTGTTTTTGAGAAATTTACGTTTAAACATTGAATATTTTCATTTTCAAGTAAATTTTCTGGCGTTGGTATGACTGATCAGTCATACCAACGTCATAATTAGTTTTTAATTTTTTTTATATCCAAAAGTACGTTAAAATTTTCTAAATAATAACATAGTATTGTCGTTGCTAAGGAAATGCCACTCAATGTACCTTTTTGAATTTGAGTTACCCTAGATAAGTTATCTATCGTTCTAACTATAAAAAGGTTGGAACACTTGGAAGGTACTATTTAATAAATAGTTATGAACTGTGCTAATTCCCGTACAACTAAGTACCACTAAACACTAATGATAATAAAATGATGTTTTCAAAAATTCTCATTTTAATTTTGTACAGGCAATTTTTAGAGGGAACATTTTGTTTTTGAATGATTAGAGTGAAGAATAATTATAAACTGCTACAAATTGTTTGTAATTTATAAGATGAGCATTCAACGAATTTATATATAACAAATGGTTTAATCTTTCATTCAATTAATAAACTATCAATACTCAATTCTTAATGTTGTCTTAATTTTTAATACAAGTAAGTATATTTTATGCCACACAACTTAAGTATAGGAAAATTACGATAATCTAAGATATATGATATGATAGGCTAAGATTTGACCTTTGCAGGCTAAGAGATGGTTCTAATTTTCTGCCATGGTGAACCAAATAATTATATACAAGGCGATTAAAAATCTCGATTCAAAGGCTTTTTTTTATATATTACAAACTTAGTTGTCATTGTTATTATTATTATTGCAATTTTATAATTGTCACTGCTGGAATGAATTTCTGCTTGCAGAAAAATATATCAGGAAGAAAATTAGAAAGTTCACAGAGAGACTTAGTAAAAATATTGATAAATAATGTTTGTACTAATTATTTATAATAACTAGAATACATTTTAATAAACAATTAATAATAGGTGCTCGTATAAGTATGTAACTATACCTTTTCAAGTTCAAATTGAGACCAATCAAGATCAAATTGAGACCAATCAATTTCAAATTGAGGCCAATCAAGTTCAAATTGAGACCAATCAATTTCAAATTGAGACCAATCAATTTCAAATTGATACCAACCAAGCTCAAATTGATGCTTGGTCAATTTCATATTGAGACCAATCAATTTCATATTGAGACTAACCAAAATCAAGTTGACCCTAAACAATATCAAGTTGGGAGTAAACAAATAAAATTTATCATGACAACTTGATATTGTTTAGGGTCAACTTGATTGTGGTTAGTCTCAATTTGAAATTGATTGGTCTCAATTTGGAATTGATTGGTCTCAATTTGAAATTGATTGGTATCAATTTAAACTTGGTTGGCCTCAATTTGCAATTGATTGGTCTCAATTTGAACATGAAAAGGTATAGGATGATGAAAAACTATGCAGTAAAGTAAAAAATATTAGATTCGGTTATAATTAATTAATGGGCAAAATTAATATAAATAATATAAATAATAATTACACATTGAAATTGTACAAATTATATAATATTTTATACCAAAAATAAGTCATTACATAAAAAAATAACATAGTAATTGTAACTATTATAATTATACGAGTAATATTAATCAAATCTAACGCATTTTGAATTAACAATTCGGATGATATTAATGATCTGATCATGATCTGATGTGATCATTTACATCTTCACTTCAGAATTTATGATCAGAATTTATTATGATTTTCGGACAACAAATTATATAATATTTTATACCAAAAATAAGTCATTCCATAAAAAAATAACGTGGTAATTTTAACTATTCTAATTATACAAGTATTATTAATCAAATCTAACACATTTTGAATTCACAATCTGGATGTTATTAATGATCAGATTTATAATGATTTCCAGATTATGACAACGTTATTCTCTTGGATTAGTGAACATGTTGATACATCAAGTTTGTAGCAATGATGTGTAATAACTAGAATACATTAATTTTTTTTATTTTACAATAAACTATTAACAATAGGTGCTCGTTTAAGTAACAATTATGATGAGAAACCGTCCAGTAAATGATGACAAACTATCCAGTAAATGATGAAAAACTATCCAGTAAATGATGAAAAACTATCCCGTAAATGATGAAAAACTATCCAGTAAATGATGAAAAACTATCCAGTAAATGATAAGAAACTATCCAGTAAATGAAACAAAAATAGATTCGGTTAACTTACGACCAAATTAATATAAATTAATAATTACAAACTGTAATTTTGTACAAATTATATAATATTTTATACCAAAAATAAGTCATTACATTAAAGAAAGAAAACGTAGCAATTGTAACTATTCTAATTAAACGAGTAATATTCATAAAAGCTAACACATTTTGAATTATCAATTTGGATAATATTTCAATATCAATTTGGAAAATATTTCAATATCAATTTGATATCTTTTTGAATTATCAATTTGGATGAATTGATTAACTTTATTGAAATATCAATTTGGATGATATTAATATTTTTCTGATCATTTACATCTTCGCTAGAGAAATAACTATAATTTAGAGTTTTTCTTGATGACAGGATTTTTCGACGATGACAACATTATTGATAGTGGTACACAGAGTCACATATGATCATATATTTTTTATTGCTATGTCATCATAGATTTTTACTTGAGATCAATAGTATATTATTGTAGTAGTAATAGTATAATTATATGTTTGTTTAGAGTACTGATAGAATTGAAAATTTCGAAAAGGCAGCATCTCGTGGAGCATTCAAAATGTACTTCACATATTATTCACATTATTCACATATTAGCAAATATTTTTTAAGCTAGAAAGGCTCATATTTTGTTTTCATAGTGGCGAAACAGAACATAGAGAAAAAATCTGCTCAAATAAGTCAAATGCTTCAACAGAAGTTCAATTTTTTGTGTCTCTTGAAAAATTTCCGCAGATGAGCCCTTCTCGAAATTTGCAATTCAAATATTATACCTTGCGCACATATAAGCAGATAGTTTTTAAGCGAGAAAGGCTCATATTTGGTTTTCATAGTGGTGAAGCAGAAAATTTAGAAGAAAAAAACTACTCAAATAAGTCAATTGCATCAACAGAAATTCAGTTCATTTGTGTTTCTTGAAAATTTTTCGAAGATGAGCCCTTTTCGAAATTTGCAATTCAAATATTATACCATGCGCACATATAAGCAGATATTTTTTAAGCGAGAAAGGCTCATATTTGGTTTTCAAAATGATGAAGCAGAAAATTTTGAAAAACAAACTGCTCAAATTAGTGAAATGCTTTAACAGAAATTCAGTTTTTTTGTTTCTTAAAAATTTGCCGCAGATGAGCCCTTTTCGAAATTTGCAATTTAATTATTATACCGTACGATCAACAATTATTTAGTTAAGGGGCGGCTATGTGTTCAATGATTAAACATTATTCCTATATTTTCGTTATTTACAACGTGTGTTTTTAAATATTGTTTTCATTTTTTTCTGAATATATTTTTCTTGAATAGCTATTTTTAAACCGGTAGGATATTTTCAATTAGTTATTGCTTAGTTTTTATGACAGATCAATTGTCGGATTGGGTAGGCTGATACATGATGAAACTCCATGTTAATATACAGGGTGGTCACTTTTACGACGTCCACCATTAGGATCTAGTAAACGGAAATATATACAGAGTTGGTCAAGTGGGATAAAAGTTTCTAATATTTGTGCCTTTCAATATACTGAAACGAAATCCGGGATATCTTGCACAGTTCCTGAAATATCGCCGAAAAACTGAAAAAGTGCACTTTCCTTTTCCTTTTATAACTTTTTTACTTTTGAAGGAAATTTTACGAAACTTGGCACTTAGATGCTCTTAGATATGCATCCCTACACCTTGTACTCTCTATCTAAATGTTGTATCTTCTATCTAAATAATTGTTGATTGCACGGTAACAATAATGATTCTATCATGTTCCTACATCCTTGACAAAGATTTTGAAGAAGGACTTTGATATGCATCGCTACATCTTCTACCCTGCAGTCATACTTTCAACATCTCAATGCTTTCTTCTATCTAAATAATTGTTAATCGTACGGTAACAATAATGATTCTATCGTGTTCCTACATCCTTGACAAAAATCATTTTAATGACGTTACAACAAATATTTACTGCATTCTTTAATAACGTGCATTTTTATAAAATACTATATCTTAGCCCTAGTTGCAGAATTTCCAATTAAATTTAAACTACGATTAAAATCCTAAAATACTTTAGTAATCGTGTATAACTCCTCACTCATGCAACAAATAAAACGTTACTTTTGGAAAATAATTCGACCATAACTTTAACACCTAATCCTAACTTCAACAAATATATACATCTCGTATATTACATTTTTGTACTAAGCTAGTTAATAACTTTGTTATTTCTAGACATGTTGGAAGTAAAGAGGAAGCGAATTAGATGACATATCGTAACTGTACAGCGAAGCAGCTCTGAAGAGGGCTCGTTGCTGGACGTTTCCATTGAAGGAGTTGTACGAAGGCAACGTGAGCTTGTCCTGGTGCTGCATCAGATTGGGCGGAAGAAATTTCCCTGGATGGTGGAGCTCAGGACCACCGTGCTCTTGAGGGTTAATGTCTGGATAAGCAGGAAGCAGTTTTTTATCCACCATCGATTCCAGATCTGGATTCTTGCTGTAATTGACACCTGCAGCAGCAGATAATGATTGAAGAGCATCTAAAACATATACAAATTTGGTGTTTTTTGGGTTTTGGTTATTGATCAATTTCTGTAAGTACACAAGCTAGGAGGAACAATGCATTTTTAATCAAAAATGTTGTTTACTAAAATGCTATAGGGCTTTTATTTTAGCTTTTATTTTAGGTACTACAAAATTTGGAGTTATTCAAAAATTATGGCTTAATTCAAATTATTTGAGTTCTCAATCAATTCAAAATCAAAATTCAAAATCAAAGCCTCTTAAGTTTACATGATGAAGTTTTCACATGAAGACGTGATGAAGTTTCCCATTAGTAGTTACCGTGCAGAGAAACTTCATTTGCAAGAACGAAATGGAAAGCTCTGCAAAGAGAAATGTGTTGACACTTTTTTTTGGATTTCACCATTCAATGAGATCTCAAACTTTACACCGCCAAGCTCATTATCAAATTAAGTTATTGAAAATGAGGTGAGGCTACAACTTAGGCTGTACCTTTTAGAAAAACCAATATCTCTCCAAATCGATGAATTGATAAACCTAATAATTTTTTGTTCACCTGCAGGATGTCCATAGAACGCTCTGGTGAAGGCATGCTGCAGAGGATCAGGGAAGGGCACGAAACCCGCCTGCGACATCCTGCCCTTATCCTTGCCGGCGTCCTTGTCCACTTTCGGCTTCCTCCTGGGCCTGTACTTGTACCCCGGATGGTCAAGCATGTGCTGGCTCCTGAGCCTCTTGGCCTCGTCGATGAATGGCCGCTTCTCGAATTCCGTGAGGAGCTTCCACTCGGCCCCCAGGACCTTGGAGATCTCCGAGTTGTGGAGGCGCGGATAGTCGTTGGAGATGTGCTTCCTGCGAATCCTGGACCACACCATGAAGGCGTTCATGGGCCTCTTAATATGGACCTGTCCATCGGCACTCATCCTGGCACGAAGCAGAGACTGGCACTGTGTCCAGGCGCGTTTAACGCTGAATAAACTGATTCCGATCTCTTTGTCCGATTGATCACTTATTGTGCCGTATAATGGTCATTGTCATCTGCCGGCGTAAAAAGTGCACGGACCCATTGTCGCACGAAATGTTTTTATTCAGTGAACTTGTGTGAATTGTGTACGTTACACGGATTTGAATGTGTGCACAAGGTTTTTCGCGTTCGACGTCCATATTAATATTATATGTATAGTTATTCCGCGCAATTACGTTTATGAAATATTGTTGATGTGTCGAATTTATTTTTGATATATGGGCTTTTAATTGGAGCCAACGCATTGTCACGTGATTACGGCTATAATTTAGACATGCCGGGCTTTATTCCGCGTCCGGATAAAATGTAATTGTGCCTAAATAAATAATAAAATAAATCCCATTCATACTTATATAACGAGTATTGTTGTTTATAAAATATGTTACACCGGAAATTGATAATGAAATTGAGTAAAAAATGTAATGTATTTTTATACATTATTATATCATCACAATTTACACAAAGTTTTACAATTTGCAATAGAAAATAGCAGATAATGTGATATTTTTACCATGAAATTTAATTACATAGTATTTAATAAATAATAACAAACATGTGTTACAAATCAGTTGATATTCCTTTCACAGCTGGGAGAGCAATATTTCAATTAAATATTCTTCTATTTTCGTAAAAAATTAACATACACGTAATAGATGATGAACACAGAAATGAACAAAGTAACATAGATGATCCCAAGAAAAGGCAAAGGAAATCAAATTAAGCATGATAACAGGTAGACGACAATCAGCAATGAAAGATGTGAGAACATACCTAGGAGCAGCAGTAGACACAGATCACTACATGGTCATGGTGACACTTAAACAAAAACTAAATAAAGACAAAGAAAAACACAGAGCGATACCAAAATGGAATGTAGATAAATTAAAATTAAAATACGAAGATAATGTAGAGATATTAAAAAAGACTGGATGAACTCAAGAAGTACAAGAAAGAGAATGGGAAGAAAAAACACGACATTGCAAGTGTATGGCGTTAAATAAAAAAGAATTGAGAAAAAGCAGCAGGGAAAGAAATAGGAAAGACTCAGAGAAGATATGGTAACGACTGGTGGCACGACAAATACAAAGACGGAGTAAGAATACGAGCGAAGGAGGAGCACAAGCAACAGAGTCATAAGAACAATAAAAAGAGAGTGGATGTAAAAAAATGGATACAATAGAAAGAAAATTGCAGAACACAAAGAGGTTCTACCATAAAATACATAGACGCCATACGCATTGTACATATAAGGCTGAAATACAGATTATCATCATATGTTTTGTAAAATCTGCATATCTCACAGTACCTTGTATTATACATTCTGTAAGATAAGATCAAATATTATTAATAATGCACAGTTGTTATTGAAAACTTACCGGAAATAATTGCTTTCAGTAAAATATCTGATAAATTTATACAATTGCAAATTTGAAAGATTTTAACAGATGCAGTTGATAGATTTTGCCTAACAATTACAAATTTGAAAGATTTTGACAGTCGCAGTTGATAGATTTTTCGAAACAATTGAAAATTTGATAAATTTCGATACATGCTATTGGAAATTTGTCGGATTTGAATAACTGCAGTCTAAACCCCAATAGGTTTGGACAGTTTCGCAAAGTTTGTTGCAAGTTGTTCAAATTTTGACAGCTGCATTTCAAAATGTTCACAAAAGTTCACATATTTCACATATCTTCACAAAAGTTTCGTATACAACTCTCAAATTACATACAAAATTTTTACAAAATTCGGTATTATCGTTAGAAAATTTAATAAATTTTCGAATACAGTTGAAAAGTTAACCTATTTAACTCATGGAGTTAAAAGTTTTACAGTTTTACACAGCTCGGTCCGAAAAAGATGGCACATTTAACAAATGCAGTGCAAATTTTGGAGGCGAAACTGTAAGTGTATGATATTTTAACAGTTGCATTTGAAATTTTTACATATAGCAACTAAAATGAAAATTTCTCCGGAGATTTTACCGGTTACATTTCAAGTTTAAAAATTCTCTCATTTTCACAGTTTAAGTTTATAAATTTTTATAAATTTTAAGCTCAAGCTTGAAATTTGACAGATATGTACAAATCTTACTGAACATTTGGCGGGTTTGGTTACTTTTTGGTAAAGAGTTTGTTGCAATTGAAAATGTGGCATGATTTTTCGTTGGAAAATTTGACAAATTTTGACAGCTGTATTTGAAAATTTAACAGATTTTCACAAATTCACATGTTTTCACAAAAGTTTCGTATACAACTCTCAAATTACATATGACATAATTACTTTCAGTAAAATATCTGATAGATTTATACAATTGCAAATTTGAAAGATTTTAACAGATGCAGCTGATAGATTTTGCCAAACAATTGCAAATTTAAAAGATTTTTACAGTTGTAGTCGATAGATTTTTCCAATTCAATCCTATAATTTGATAAATTTCAATAGATGCTATTGGAATTTGGTCAGATTTGAATAACTGCAGTCGAAACGGCAATAGGTTTGGACAGCTTCGCAAAGTTTGCTGCACTTGAAAATGTCACATATTTTTCGTTGGAAATTTTCACAAATTTGGACAGCTGTATTTGAAAATTTAACAGATTTTCACAAATTCACATATTTCACATGTTTTCACAAAAGTTTCGTATAGAACTCTAAAATTACATATGATAATTTTACAAAATTCGGTATTATCGTTAGAAAAATTAATAAATTGTCTAGTACAGTTGAAAAGTTGACCTATTTACTCATGGAGTTAAAATTTTTACAGTTAATCACAGCTCGTCCAAAAAAATAAGGCAAATTTAACAAATGTAGGAGTGTAAATTTATTATTATTTACTTTGGAAGACATATTTTGGAAAAAGTTGTGCAACATCAAGTTGAAACTTTTACAGATTTTCAGAGCCGAAACTATAAGTGTGAGATATTGTAATAGTTGCCTTTTAATTTTATTCAAATAGTACTAACTAAATTCAAAATTTCTCCGGAGATTTGACCGGTTACATTTTAAGTTTAAAAATTATCTCATTTTCACAGTAGAAGTTTATAAAATTTTATAGATTTTCAGCTCAAGCTTGAAATTTGACAGATATACAGTACAGATCTTACTGAAAATTTGGCGGGTTTAGTTACTTTTTGGTAAAAAGTTTGTTGCAATTGAAAATGTGACACATTTTTTCAGTAGCACTTGAAACTGATAGATTTTTACGTTAGCAGTTAAAAATGTGACAGTTATTGACATTTGCAGTTGAAAGTACACAGATTTTTAGATTTTCAGTTAAATAATAATAATAAATAATACTTTTCCCAATTCGCATTATTAAAATGCTCATTGTGTACATTTAATCTCATCGTTAAAACTACACTTTAATCGAATGGGTGAATAAAATGTTTACATTTTCACTTTATTCACTATAACCATTGACAACGTGAATAAAGTAATAACATAGGTAAATTCGCACTATCCTTGAAATTTTCGTTGTCACCTGACAATGTGACACTTCACGCAAATTCTTCAGTCCTGATAACGAATGGAAAAAATCTTGTATGATACACGTGAATAAAGCAACTTTATTCAGTCTAAAACATTATCTAAACTGTAAGCTAAACTGTTTTTTCGTGGATAAAATACGACTTTATTCACTTATACCATAAATAGCTATTATTTATATCATAGATTTATAGTAAGTAGGTACCTACTATAATAAGTACGTAAAAATGTCAGAAGTTGGTGTATATAAATTAAAAATATTTATGAACTACTGGAGCTTAGAATTTGATACATTTTGGGACTTGCTATTGGAAATTTTACTGATTTGTATGGTTTCAAAAGAAATTTCAAAAAATTTGATTGTTCCAGTTGTACATTTGGTAAAATTTTACAACGGGATCTAAATTTATAAATTTAAAATTTAAATTTGGCAGATTTTTACAAATCTACAGATTTTTACAAATTTCTGCAGGTGCAACTGAAAATGTGACATATTTGATAATAGCATTTAAACTGTTGACAGATTGGGACGTTTGCAGTTAAAAACGTGACAGAACATGACAATTGCAGATGAAAATTTGATAGGTTTTGATATTTTCAGTTAAATAATAATAACAAATAGTACTCTATGAATGTCATAGATTTATAGTACCTACTTACTATAATATATACGTATTAAAATTTGAAAATGTCAGAAGTTGGTGTTTATAAATTCAAAATATTCATGGACTTCTAGTGCATAGAATTTGATAGATTTTGAAAGTTGCTATTGGAAATTTTTATGACTTGTATAGTTGCAGAAGAAATTTCAAAAAAATTATTGTTTCAGTTGTACATTTGATAAAAAATTACAACGGGATCTAAATTTGTAAATTTAACATATTTAGCGTTCGGTTCAGAAAATTTGGCAAATTTTGACAAATCTACGGATTTTTACAGATTTCTGCAGGTGCAATCGAATATGTGACATATTTGATAGAAGCATTTGAAATTTTGATAGATTTGAACGTTTGCAGTTAAAAATTTGAGAGATCAGGACAATTACAGATCAAAATATGATAGATTTTGACCTTTTCAGTTAAATAATAATAATAAATAGCACTCTATGAATATCATAGATTTATAGTACCTACTTACAATAATATATACGTATTAAAATTTGAAAATGTCAGAAGTTGGTGTTTATAAATTCAAAATATTCATGGACTTCTAGAGCATAGAATTTGATACATTTTGAAAGTTGATATTGGAAATTTTTCTGATTTCTATAGTTGCAAAAGAAAATATTTCAAAACAATTGATTGTTTCAGTTGTACATTTGATAAAATTATACAATGGGATCTAAATTCGTAAATTTAACAGATTTGGCATTCTGTTCAGAAAATTTGGCATATTTTGACAAGTCTACAGATATTTACAGACTTCTGCAGGTGCAATTAAAAATGTGAAATATTTGTTAGTAGCATTTGAAACTTTGATAGATTTGGACGTTTGCAGTTAAAAATGTGACAGATTTTGACATTTTCGGTTAAATAATAATAATGAATAGTACTCTATGAATATTATAGATTTATAGTACCTACTTACTATAATACAGTGTGGCCCACCTATCCTCGCTCGGACAATTGTTGCTAAAGTACTGAAAAGTAAGGAAATCATCTGATTGGAAGTTATTGAACACTTGATGTGCTACCTTCTAAATTATTTTCGAGTATACAGAGTGTACCATAAATGCGGGACACAAAATGTGGTCTCTTTTTAAATTGATCACCCTGTATATTGTATAATTTTTGGAATCTGCTTTATGTGGTCTTCACAAATCATTTTTATTTTTTGTGATCAGATGCAACGTTAACAAGTTATTCAAATTTTAATAAAATTTAAAACTGAGATCAAATCATGTGTCCCGGATTTATGGTAGACTGTCTATATTCTTTAATTTTTGGAATCTGCTTCATGTGGGCTTCACAAATCATCTTTATTTTCAAGGATCAGATGCAACGTTGCAAAGTTATTCACAGTTTAATCAAATTTAACGAAAACTCATGCACCTGGAAAAAAATTCAACAAAACCTTATTATAAGAGATCAATGAAAGAATCTGGGTATGCAAGTACCCAAGCAATGTGCTAAAATATACATATTTGGAATCACGTTGAATACACAGTGTTCTGAAACAACTATCGAATTTTGCTATTTTCAAATGGCTAAAACTTATTGAGATTGATCGTTATTTACCTATTAAAAAGTATTATTAGATTACATATGCTATCATTGAATATCTCATTAGATGAGCACTTAGAATATGATGCTTTATACAGGGTGTTCCAATTGAAAAAAAGTTTTAGCCATTTGAAAATAGCAAAATTGTATCGTTGCTTCAGAACACCCAGTTGCTACAGTCACTTTCAGTGTTTTTTCCAACATATTCAAATGTAGGTTTTGGTTTCAAAAATCATTTTGCAAATTTATTGGCATAAGTACAATATTATAATATATTTGTGTGGTGGTACAATAGAAATAATTTCTTTGCATAACATTAACTTGCAAATTCCAAGATGTGATTAATTATCAGAATGAAATGCACGACGAAATATTAACATGCAAATTATACATTACGCAAATAATGCCGCCCTGATTCCGATTTGATAATTTATCAAACCAAACTAAATCTAAACTCGCACTCACACTGAAGGGAGCGGCCTACACACGGCTGCGAACACACACGAGAAGAGAATTTAGAGCATCAGCATATATAAGACGTCATATACATTCATTTGCATGATAAATTCTCTGTAGATCCCGAAATGATAATGCGATTTCGCGTCTGAAAGGTGAAAATAAATTGATTCCGCGTTTCTGGTGACATATTAATGCACATATTAAGATTTGTGACGTGCGGAACCAATCACTCTGTTCGGTACTAAATGGGATTCATTATCGCCGTGACGGAATGTTCCGTGGGATCGCTGTTGTCATAATGGGATTGTGATGAATTGATATCGCACCTCGGAATTGCGTTATTACATTAATGGGCGGATCGCGTTTAAAATCTCGCAATAAATGCGGCCTCTGAAGCGCTCTCGGAGCGACTCCAGAGGGCGCACTTTATTAATCCAGGATCGTCGTTACTATTTTAATTTGCGGTTTTAAACGACTTTATGTAACTCCAAACCACTCCAATCCGGCGGCTTTGTGCGAGGCTTAATAAGTACGAAATTACGTCGGGTTACATCACGGCGAGGCGTGTTTCCCCCCGATTTGCTGGGGTTTCTTTAATTACAGAATAAACTCGGTTCTTTGCAGTTTAAACAGCGGATTTAATCTGGCGCGTTTGATCCGAAAACTGCCGGTGATTACCTGAAAGGTTTCTGAAATTGAAACTTGTCAGCTCGAGTATTTGCTACATGTTAACTTCGACTCGCGACTGACGACACGTTCTGTCGATGGCAGCAATTTTCGCGATACGGGTTTCCACTTGAGCTTTACAAATAAACACCACACCCAACAATATTTAATTACTATTTTATTTCATACTCACATATTATAAAATTCGATACCTACTGATATCGTAATGCTAATTACCTACTTAATGGAATTATGAAAATATAAATTATTATGTAATTGCATCATTGATGATTTACCTCAAATTCCCAGGATTTAACCAGATATTTATCCGGGAAATTTGACTAGTATACATCACTCAGTATCAGATAATAGTTATTAAATTTTCATGTTTTTCTCTTTTCATGTTCGGTAAATAATCATTTCATATACAGTAGACTCTCGCTAATCCGACAGATATCAGACCAGGATTGTGCCAGATTACCGAAATCACCGGATTACTGAAATTTTTGCAAGAAAACGCATTTAAACTGAACTTCTAACACTCGCACATATGAACATGTTATTACACACAAGCCATACATACCTATATGCACTTTTCGTAAATATATATATTAAACAACAAAACAGTTCTGTAATAATAAGTGGGTACATACGTAGTAATGTATGTAGTAACGTTATTTATTCTATTTGAGTGAAAAAACTGTCAAATTTCTGACTTGTTCCGCCAGAAAACGGCTGATTACTGGATAGCCCGGATTAACACAGTCTACTATACCTATACCTATACTATACCTATACCTATACCTATACTAAACATATACTATACCTATACTATACCTATACCTATTAGTGTAAGTCTACTATATAGCTAACTCGTGCTCTGAAAATGTAATCAATTAAAAAATTAATTCAAAAGAAACCATCAATTGTAATTCAGAAAGCATCGAATGTAATTCAGATTAGTCGTTGTAATTTTGAAAGCGTAAAATGTAATTTAGATTAATCAATTGTTATTCAGAAAGCGTCAAATGTAATTGTGAATAAAATAAAAAAAATGTGAAAATTTGATGAATTTCTAGTCATGATGTAAATTTGGGTATTTCCAATTAAATTTTGTGAAAATTTAACATGTAACATGAAAGCTTTACACAAGAGAATTTTTATAATCATTCAGGGGAAAATAAATTAGAAGTCCCAAGGTTCGAAATTTTGAGATTTTACACATTTTCTTCAATTTTCTCCAAAATTTGTGAATTTTTATTTACGTACTTTACGGAAATTTAAGTCCCAGGGCTTCGAAATATAGAAATTTTACATTTTTTTTCAATTTTCTCCAAAGTTTATGCAATTTTATATACACTGTGGAATTTTATGTCCCAGGGCTTCGAAATTTTGAAATTTTGCACATTTTATTTAATTTTCTCCGAAGTTTGTGGAGTTTGTGTGTAACTCTACGGAAATGTAATGGTGTTTTATGAACTTGAAAAACAAGAAGTATACATTTTCAGTTTATAATTAATACTTTTACTAAGGACTTCGTTCTTGATCGAATTGATTATTCATTTTTTGAATAAAATTATGTGATTTGTTTAGTTACATTATTTAATAATCAGAATTGTTCATTCAATTTCATTTTTTGAATTAAACTACAGCACAAGTTCAGTTACATTATTTATTAATCAGGAAATATATAGAAGATGATTCAAAATTTCATTAATATTCTAGCCATTCTGCAAGTTTGGGAATTTTAATATAAATTAATAGATGTGGCTGATATATTTTGAAAGTAAGTATATATGTCCTTATTTTCAATTTAAAAAAATGAAAATTTATCATGTTTATTATGAATGTTTTACAAAGTTTCTAAAAAGTACACAAAACGTAGGAAACATTTAGTAGAACATTGTATCAAGATTTTGAATTTTATTGTTCTATCTTTTTTGTTTTATGGAAATTTAATAGGATTTATAACAAAATTTTCTTAACTAAATAAATCAAAATACAACGACAAAATTATACTTTTGATTTTTGTTCTTTGTACGAAAATACTTTCGTTTCATTTTATGGTAATTTTATGAATATTATATTTATTATATTTATTATATTTATGAATATATGTGTACCTATTTTCAATTAAAGTTTTTGAAAAGTTATCATGTTTATGTAAAACGTAGAAAATATTTAGTAGAATATTGTATCAATATTTTGAATTGAATTGTTTATTTTTTTATTTTATAGACGTTTAATGGGATTTATAAAAAAATTATCTTAACTAAATAAATCAAAATACAAGGACAAAATTATACTTTTTTTTTTGTTCTTTGTACGAAAATACTTTCATTTCATTTTATGGTAATTTTATGAATATTCTGTAAAGTTTATTTAGTTTTCCAATATTTTCTGATATTCTGTAGATTATGAATTAAAATTTTCTATTTATAAAAAAAATTAAGGTAATTTTATGAAATTCGTACAATATCTAAATATTTTCTTATATTATATAATATGGAGATCCTGAATTTGATTAACTTTTCTTTTATTTTATATAACTTAGACAATATTTTATAGAAATCTTTAAAGTTTATATAAATTTTTGTCAATATTCTAACCTTTTCTGATATTTTATCCTCTTAGAATATTAAATTCCTAATTCAATCGAAATTTCATATCTTTATGTATCTTTCATATTCAAGAAATGTATTAAGTCTTATACATTCTATGCAAATTTCTGTAAATCTATAGAAGATTTAATGAGGGATCCAAAGTATGTAAAATTAGATTTATTTGATGGAAATTTAATAGTATTTCCAGGATTTTTTTATTTGTTATATACATTTTCAGCAAATATTATATGTTTTATAAAATGCAATAGAATATAATATGAAAATTGCTGAAATAGCAAACTCATAGATACAACATTTTTCAGAAAACCAATATATTTGGTGGAAATTATATGGTATTTTATAACAATTTTGTGTACTTTTGCAACTTTCTGCAATTATTATGCATTTTCTAAAGTTCAATAGAAAATTATATGGAAAATTCTGAAAATCTATAGAAAATTTTAAAAAATCCAAAATATTGATACCTACCTACTACTAAATATCCATAAAATATATCATTATTTACAAACTTTACAAAATTTATAAAAATTATACAAAACGTACAAAACATTTATTTATGTGTACAGATTCTGAATTTCATTGTTTCATTTTTTTTATTATTTAGAAATTTATTGAGATTTATAACACACATATCTTAAATATATGTACAAATAAATTAAAATACAAGCATAAAATTTTAAACTCCAAACTCAATAATACACGTGTGGACAAAATTAAGGGACCATGAGTAAAATTCAAAATAAATTTAAAACCTGATAACGACATTTAATGAACCGAATAAATATATAAATGTAAGTGTTTCCTAACAAATAATAGTAGTGTTAAATAAACGTCAATTTATCACTTGTGAAAGCTATTGAAAACCACTTATCAATATTAAAAGTTATTTTAAGTATATTTGGTGGTCCCTTAATTTTGTCGAGAAGTGTATAAGACGAAAATGCTTTTGTTTTATTTTATGGAAATTTTATAAATATCCTGTAAAGTTTAGTCAGGTCTCTGATATATTCTGATGTTTTGTAGATTATTGAATTTGAATGAATTGAATACCAATTTAATAAGAATTTATTTAATTTTTGGAAATTTTATGAAATGCATGCAATTTTTAAATGTTGTCTAATATAATATTATATGGAGATTTTTAATTTTATTGACACACTAAATTCAGTCAATCATTGGTCAATTGTAATTCAGAAAGTATCAAGTGTAACTCAAATGATTTTTAGAAAGCATACATTCTAATTCAGATTAAAGTTAATGGTAATTCTGATTACACTTTTTCCACTTATAATGGGTGTCCCAAGGAGAGGTGTCTTTTGAATGTCGCACCAATTTTGCAGTGGAAAATTCGAATTTTAAAATATAACATGTAAATTAGAAAAATAAAATAGAAATAATCAAGTGAAATATTATGTAGGAATAGGTGGGGGTAATCTAAATTACAATTTATGCATTTCCAGAATTCGCCTTACTTTTTCACGAGTGGTTCAAAACCCTCCGTGCTTATCTACTGACTTTAATCTGAATTTCCTATATTTAACCTTTTCATAATTGGGTTAAATCAAACACTAGGTTAAAGTTTCACTGTATTAATAGAATAAACCTCTACAATTATTTCGGCCTCACGACTATTATCAAGAGTACAGAGACACTGCAGTGTCTCTGTACACTCAGTGCCTCTGTACTCTTGAGAATGGTCATGAGGCCGAAACAATTGTAGAGGTTTATTCTATTAATACAGTGAAACTTTAACCAAGTGTTTGATTTAACCTAATCATAATGTTTCACCAAGTAGTATCCACACATAGTTTCAATTTAATTTTCATAATTGCATTTGACGCCTTGCTTTTTCTCGAGTGGGCCAAAACGCCCCTTGCTTATCTACTGACTTTAATCTGAATTACCTACATTTAACGTTTTCTTAATTGAATTTGATGCCTGGCTTTTTCTCGAGTGGGCCAAAACGCCCCCTGCTTACCTACTGACTTTAAACAGAATTACCTACATTTAACGTTTTCTTCATTTAACGCCTGGCTTTTTCTCGAGTGGGCCAGAACGCCCCTTGCTTATCTACTAACCTTAATCTGAATTACCTATATTTACCGTTTTCTGAATTGCATTTGACCCTTTATGAAGTACAATTGAAGCTTTCTAAATCACAATTATTCTTCTTGTTATGTCATGACTGTGAATAATCATTGACTCTCATGTTGGCTAGCATATTTATGTTCCTGATCTTGTTAGTAGGTGCTCAGAAAAGTTCGACTGAAGTTTTGCCTAATTACAAATAACTCATCTGAATTACAGTTGATGCTTTCTAAACAACATTTGACTTATCTGAATTAATTGCACATGATGTTTTCTGAATTACGATTGACTAATCTGACAAGCTTTCTGAATTACAATTAGAAATGTAATACTGATTAGACTTTCTTGAAGATATACAATTAGTGCAACTAACAAAAAAAAAAATCACCACGTTTTCATTTATTACAGAATGATGTAAATGTTCCCCTAACCAAATAATATTCGGTTTATCGCTCAGTATTTATTATTATTATTTATCAGTATTATTTGGGGAAAAAAATCATCAGGACGGATCTTAACACCTATAACAACAGTTATCTTAGTTTATAGTTTAAATGCTCGTATAACTGAATTCTAAGTTTATTTTCCAGATAAAGACTGATTGGTCATTCCAGAAGCTTTCAACTTATAAGTAGATACCTAAATACAATTTAAAAAAAAAGAGAATCATTTCAAATATGATACATTGATATTTTTTACACAAAGTTCATTATTAAGAACATATCAATTATATGAAAGAATTTTGGACATAATTTTTGAATTTTGTGACAAATTTTTGGAATTGATTTTGTTTTATTGCCGATAAGTATCAGATACATAGTATATCTTTGATATCTGCGATGAATATTTCAAATGTAGATGGGTGTATCAAAATTTTGCAATGTTCAAAATACCTTCGAAAACTATTCCTTCAAAATGTCTTTCATAGTTTATGTATTAAAATATTTTCTGTTTCTAGTGATGTAGATTTTATTTTAGATCCGAATCATCTGATTTGTTTATTTGACTTATTTGCAAATAAGTGTCAGATACGTAGTGTATCTTTGAAATCTTCAATGAATATTTCAAACGTAGATAGGTGTATCAAAATTTCGCAGTGTTCAAAATACCTTCGAAAACTATTCCATCGAAATGTCTATCATGGATTATATGGTATTAAAATGTTTCCTGTTTCTAGTGATGAAGATTTTGTTTTAGATGAGAATCATATGATTTGTGACAATTAACTGCATAACACTCATACGTGACAAAAGAATTCAAATTGCCAGCAAGAGCACATTTTTGGAAATACTTGGTAATTCTGTACCTTTGAAATTATTGTGCAAAAGTTTATTATGGATTGTAACTGAGACTGGCTGAAAATAAATATCAGGTATAAAATTATATAACTGCGACGGTCACAAAAATGCAAGTAAAATGTTACAAATGAGATACAAAAAACTCGTATTCACCAATTTTGAATAACATGCTTCTTTTTAAACAAATCTTTTATAAAATATTTAAAATGTTTAAGATGCATCAGTTTCACTTGATTTGGCAGAACATTAGAGCAATAAAAAAAATGAATCCCCAATATTTTGCCTCACTTTGGGATTATGTATCACATTATATATTATATATTGACCTAATAAATTGCTTAGAAAATATACTAAAAAAAATACAGGTAAACTCCATTAATTATGGTATTGAAGTTGATGTAAATTAAGTAATGGTAATTGTTATATGTCATTAAATTTATAATTAATTATAAATCTAAATACATACTGCAATATCAAATTAACAATTATTTATGCGGTGCTATAAACTATTTAATGTCCACAATCACCACAGATTGATAGCAACGGCAATTTTAATTTCATCAGAAGCGTGTTGCACAACAGGATACTGTAATAAAATTTTAATATAAATATGTATATTGACGATTGTAAGCGGCAATAATCACCTGTTTATTGTGGGCTTTCAAAAGCGGCTTCAATGTAACATATCGAAGGTTTGCTCAATTACAACTTATTATGAGAGGCTATAATTGCGCTTTGTAATATTTTTTATGCCAGTGCAAATTGCTATAATAAATATCGGGAAATTTATATGCGAATGATTAGCTTTTTCTGTGAAAAATAAGTTTCGGCGTTGTATCCGGCGCGGGGATATACTGTGAGAGAGAAAGGCTCTATGATAACGTATTCAAATTTATTCAGCTAATAAAGATGTGGGAGCACGCACTGGCTCAAATTAATGAAGAAAAACTTCGGTGGGCGCAATAAATTCGTCACGAGCGCACGCCATTTAATTTATTGCGCACAATAAACGGTCGGTCGCCTACTTGTGAATTTATATGTGTGTACGCGGTTGGGTTTTCTTTGCGTTTTTGTCGGAAATAAAGCGCCCTCTGGGCCGCGTTGTCTAGCTGGGAAAACGAATGGCCCGAATTTATTATATCGTCCCAAAGTAATTCTTAATTGGGGAAATTGCGGAACGGCCCATAAAACCGGCCGTAAATTTATCATATCGGATTAATCACACCGCAAATATTTTTCTCCTTGATCACACCGGGTTTAATGCTTTGTTTGTTCAATTCCACGCCACAATGCGCCCGAATAATAAACCCTGATGGCCTCTCGTTGAAATTGCATAAACAACAACGCTCGACAGTTATGCAGTTAATATACTTACAGTGCATCGCAAAATTCAAAATAGCCTGAATTTTACCAATAAATTTGAATAAGTGACAGCAAAATTGGGTCACAATTTTAATTTATTGAATGTTCAGTTAATATCTTAAATAATATAATAATTGAAATAAATTTAACTATATTAGCACACGTTGCAATATTTTAAATTTGGTTTATAAAAGTTTGTCGTTCGTCTTGATCAATATTTAGATAGTGACAAAACAGAAAGTCGTCAGCAGATCCGTTCGAGGGCGGTTTTCCTTAGAAATCAATAACTGCATTTAATTTAAATATCCCTGGGTCGTAATAGGAGCGAAGAAAGTAGTAAACAAATAGAGGAGAGCCCGTCTCGGGAGAGTTGTGCTAATCCCGATGAAAGCCTCATTGTCGTCGCCTAATGGAGGTGGAGCCATCTCAGAGTGCAGCATAAAACTCGGCACAATGCCGAATAAACTTGCGCCGGGGAAATTGTGTTGATTGAAATGCACAGAAATGGCATTGTGCAATCCAAAACACATCTGATAGGGTTTAGGCGAATTCAGTTAATGCACCAGCCGAGAGGCCTGCAGTTAAAATTTTACTTTACGATTCCGTTAGCAAATTAAGCGAGTAAATGGTGGATGCGCCGGGACATTTAATTAGTGGCCAACTCTGAGACCAGTGCAGTGATATTAATGGGCGTTCATTTGTTGGCTACAATTGAGACAAAGCACAAAAAACCGAGGAGATGTGGGACGCTGAAAGCTAAGATTTCAATACGACCAAGATATAAAACGACTATTATTGTCATCAGTATCGGAACTGAATAGCAAAAGCTGCTAGAATGAGCTTTGTTCTTTCGGGGCTATAGGAAGAAACGTAAAAGTCATACAACAGCGAGCTTTCGATAGAAAGGGTTCCATTGTGACGAGCGCGCGTTCTCCAGAGATTCTATGAGTAAAAAAGGACTGTGGCTGCTATTTTCTGAAAAGAATGTCGCCGTATTCATCCCCCGTACTTCTCTAAAGCTCCATTCGGGATTATTCTTATAATTTGTAAAATTGTTGTGCATTTATATTATTACATCCGTGCGTCGAGGGAAATCGGTGTTATCCACTTTCTCCCGCATTAAATATTCACCTTTAACACGAACACATAATACAACTTGAAGTCACCGTAAACTTATAAATGAATTGTTAAACAATTTAAATACAAGTTATTTTTTCACAAATGGTAAGTATAAATGTAATAAAACAATATCCATACAACGACAAGTAATAGTAGATTGTTTAATAAGTGATGAAAAGTAGTGGTTTTCCAGTAAATGTAAATATTTAATACACGAGCGAGCGCAGCGCTTTAAATCCGAGAGTGATTCAAATTTACTCGAACAGGAAAAGCCACGATTTCTTACGTGTTCAACACACTAATTTTGCGAGTATTTTATGAAAAAATTAATATAATAAAATAAAAATCTGCCTTCAAAGACTTTTAGGCCCTTATCTATAGTATGTACTTACGCTTCAGTTCGACTCAAGTCGTATATTTGGTTGCGTTTGGTGCATAAACGATTATAGAAAATACGCAACCAAATATACGACTTGAGTCGAACTCATGCTTAAGTATGGACTATAGATACAGGCCTAAGTCACACAAGCTGTGTAAGGTTTTGTGTTGTTGCGACTAAATAAGCAATTTTCATGTTTTGCAAAATGATCAACATAAACCAAATTAAATCGTTGCTACGTTAAAAGGGAAGAATATAAAATATGGAACAAGACTATGAAAAAATGTGTTGCTAACTAAAAAAGTTGCATATTTATTCACTCTTTTCTATATAGAAAATACGTTCTTTTCCGTGAAGTACACAAAAAACATATTTTTATTAATAATCACTGGTGAATTATGAAATTTGTATTTGTAACGATTTTGTATTTTTTTAAGTACTTTGACATAGATTTCTGGAGATTTTTCATTTATTTTGGGATATATTGACGTTCTTTTCCATGAAGTACAAGAAAAAGTCTTTATATTAATGATCACTGGGCAATTATAAACTTTGTATTTGTAACAATGTTTGTATTTCATGAGTAATTTGAGTTAAAATGTATTGCTAACTAAAAAAGTTGCATATTTATTTACTCTTTTCTATGTAGATAAGACGTTCTTTTCCGTGAAGTACACAATAAACAAATTTTTATTAATAATCACTGGCGAATTATAAAATTTGTATTTGTAACAATTTTGTATTTTTTTGAGTAATTTGAGACAGACTTCTGGTGGTTTTTATTCATTTTGAGATATAGAAATGACGTTCTTTTTTATGAAGTACACGAAAACCATCTTAATATTAATGATCACTGGACAATTATAAACTTTGTATTTGTAAACAATTTTTGTTTGTATTTCTTGAGTAATTTGAAACAAATTTCTGAAGATTTTACATTCATTTTGAGATTAAAAAAATGTACATTGTTTGTATTTGTTCATTTTTCAATAATTCCCAAGATTTCTCAATAGTTTTGGAGATTTTCACAGATTCCCAATAAATATCAATCATTGCAGAGATTTTTTAATAATTGCCAAGATGTACCTATATTTTTTTTAGATTTCTATATATATGTAAGTATTTTAATTGTACAGCAGATTGTTGTCAAGTTGATTTTTGGACAATTTTCATTTTGAAATATTTTGACTTGCTAGACAAATGGAAATATCCAACAAGACTATTTAAAAAAATTATAATTCAACAACTTAACACATAAAGTGTTAATTAATTCCTTCATTTAATTTTTTCTAGGAGCTTTTCTAGACTTAAGACGATAAGACGTTCTTTTCCGTGAAGTATACAAAAAACATATTTGTAATAATAATCACTGGCGAATTATAAAATTTGTATTTGCAACCATATTGTATTTTTTTAGTGATTTGAGACAGACTTCTGGAGGTTTTTATTCATTTTGAGATATAGAAATGACGTTCATTTCCATAAAGTACACGAAAAACATCTTTATATTAATGATCACTGGGCAATCATAAACTTTGTATTTGTAACAATTTTTTTATTTCTCGAGTAATTTGAGACAAATTTCTGAAGATTTTTCATTCATTTTGAGATATAAAAAATGTAAATTGTTTGTATTTGTTCATTTTTCAATAATTCCCAAGATTTCTCAACAGTTTTGGAGATTTCCACAGATTCCCAATATTCCCAATGTCCCAATGTTTGTATTTGTCTATTTTTCAATAAGCCCCAAGATTTCTCAATAGTTTTGGAGATTTCCACAGATTTTCCAATGAATATCCCAATAATAATATAATATTTCCCAACAATATTCGAAATTTCTATAGATATCTCAATAATACTTAAGATTTTGACACATTACTCAAGAATTTCGGGATCATGAAAATCAGAAATGATTTTTGGCATGATTTTTACTCGCATTTTTTCATCTACCAAATTTGTCGGTATTTTATGACTGAACAATGACTGAACAATGACTGAATAATGACTGACAATTTTCATGTTTTGCAAAAAAATGGAACAACATCAACCAAATTAAATGGTTGCAATGTAAAAAGGAAATAATATGATATATGAAATAAGTCTATAAAAAAATGTTGCTAACTAGAAAAGTAGCATATTGATTCACTCTTTTCTATGTAGAAAATACATTCTTTTCGATGAAGTACCTATACGAAAAACATTTTTTTGTTAATGATAAGTGGGCATTTATAAAATTTGGATTTGTAACAATTTTGTATTTTTTTCGAGTAATTTGAGACCGATTTCAGGAGATTTTTCATTAATTTTGAGATTAAAAAATGTAAATTGCTTGTATTTGTTCATTTTTTTAATAATTACCAAGATTTCTGAAGAGTTTTGGACATTTCCAAAGGTTGCCCAATAAATATCAATCATTGCGGAGATTTTTGAATAATTCTCAAGATTTTCCAATAATTTTCGAGATCTCTATAAATATCTCGATAATACTTAAGATTTTGAGAGATTATGAAATAATTTCGTAATCATAAAAATCAGAAATAAAAGACATGATTATTACTTCCATTTTTTCATTCCTTGTGAATTCTTTGATTTTTCTATCATCCCTCTAATATCTCAATTATGTTTTGAGATCTCAACAAATTTTACAAATATTATTAAGATAGTAGATTTTTTTTATTGGGAAATAATTGGATTTATTGAAAAATCCGCCGAAATCTTTTCAATTTGTCAATAGATTTTTTAGTAAGTCCCAATATTTCTCAATTGTTTTAGATATTTCCAAAAATTGCCCAATAAATAATTATAAATCATTGCAGAGAATTATGAAATATTCCCAAGATTTATAAATAGTTTTCGAGATTTCTGTTGATATCTCACTAATTCTTAAGATTTTGAGAGATTACTCAATAATTTCATGATGAAAGAATCAGAAATGATCGACATGATTATTACTTACATTTTTTTCATTCTCAGAATTTGTTGGTAACTTGAAAATTGTCAAGACATTTCTTAACATGGTCAAATTTAGAGAGAAGTTTCAATCATTCCCCTAATATCTCAATTATGTTTTGAGATCTCTACAGATTTCGCAATAATTATTAAGATAGCACCATTCTTTTATTAGGAAATATTTGGATTTATTGAAAAATCTTCAGAAATCTTTTCAATTTGTCAACAGATATCTCAATTGTTTTGAATATTTTCAAAGATTGCCTTGTAAATATTAATTATTGCACAGATTTGTGAAATATTCCTAGGATTTGCAAATAATTTTCAAGATTTCTATAGATATCTCAATAATACTTAAGATAATACTGTCAATAATATATAATATTGTCAAATTTTTGAGAGATTGTTCAATCATTTCTCTAATTTTTAATAATGTCTTGAGATCTCTACAAATTTTACAATAACTATTAAGATAGTAGCATTTTTTTATTGGGAAATATTTGGATTTATTGAAAAATCTGCCGAAATCCTTTCAATTTGTCAATACATTTTTCAATAAGTCCCAATATTTCTCAATTGTTTTGGTTATTTCCAAAGACTGCCCAATAAATATCAATCATTGCAGAGAATTATGAAATATTCCCAAGATTTACAAATAATTTTCGAAATTTCTATAGATATCTCAATAATACTTATGATTGAGAGATTTTTCAATAATTTCGTGATCATAAAAATCAGAAATAAATGACATGATTATTACTTACATTTTTTCATTTTCAGAATTTGTTGGTAATGTAAAAAATATCAAGACTTAATATTGTCAAATTTAGAGAGATTTTTCAATCAACCCTCTAATATCTCAATGATGTTTTGAGATCTCTACAGATTTCGAAATGATTATTAAGATAGTAAACCATTATAGCACCATTTTTGTAAGTTTGTTTTACGCAAATAAAGTATTATATTAATATAGTAACATTTTTTGATTGGGAAATATATGGATTTATTGAACAATCGTCATAATTTTTTTCAATTTATCAATAGATTTTTCAATAATTCCCAATATTTCTCAATTGTTTTTGGATTTTTCCAAAGATTTCCCAATAAGTATAAATCATTGCAGGGATTCTTGAAATATTCCCAAGATTTCCCAATAACTTTCGACATTTCTATAGATATCTCAATAATTCTTAAGATTTTGAGAGATTCCTGTCAATCAGAAATGATTGACAGGTTTATTACTCACAAATTTTCTTCCACCAAATTTATCGGTAATTTAAAAAATATCAAGATATTTCAAGACAAATATTAGCAAATTTCGAGAAATGTTTCCCCTAATTTCTCAATTATTCTTTGAGATCTCTATAGATTTCGCGATAATTGCATATATTTATTGGGATATGTTTTGATTTATTGAAAAATCTTCGGAAATCTTTTCAATTTTCCAAAGATATTTCGGTAAATCCAAACATTTCCCAATAAAAAAATCTCTTAAAAACATCACTTTTTAAAGGAAAGGATAAATGTTTTTGAAAAAAATATATATGTGACTGTAAAGAGAATTAAGATCAAGATAAATAAGAATTTCTGCCTTACTTAAATAAATATGTTGTATATATAAGATTATAAATTATATTTTGATATTTTGATTTGTCTGTATTTGAAGTCACATGAGGAGTTTCTTGATCAATTTACGATTGCTAGCTAACAGATATGTTGTGGATGTGGTGGATAGAGATCTATATTTATATTGTAGATATTCTAGGATAATTTCTTATAAAGTATGCAAATGAAAAATTTCATGAAATCTAAATTCCACAAAAATATCAAAAAATCAATAACTGCAAATTTATGATAAATTCGAGAAACCTAGGTAATTGCTTGGTCTTTACTCTTTAAAAATCTTACTAAAAACACCAAAAACTATAAATATTTCAAATATATTTACGATTATTTTAATTATTTCTGTCAAAATTACGAAGTATGCGAAGCATGCAGCCAACATTTCAATTGTTATTGTCTAAATGTTAAGTATTACTTACTTAAGAAAAAAATAATAATAACTGCAAATTTATTATAATTTCGAGAAACCGAGGAAATTGGTTGGTCTTTACTCTTCAAAACTTTTACTGAAACATCAATAACTATAAATATTTCAAATATATTTACGAAAATTTCAATTATTTCTGTCAAAATTACGAAGTATGCGAAGTATGCAGGCAACATTTCAATTGTTATTATTTAAATGTTAAGTATTACTTACTTAAGAAAAAAAATCAATAACTGCAAATTTATGATAATTTCGAGAAACCGAGGCAATTGTTTGGTCTTTACTTTTCAAAACTTGCTGACTTACTGAAACACCAAAAACTATAAATATTTCAAATATATTTACGAAAATTTCAATTATTTCTGCCAAAATTACGAAGTATCCGTATGCAGCCGAAGTATTTTAATTGTTATTGTCTAAATGTTAAGTATTACCTACTTTCGTTATTACACTTTAATTGTGTCATAATAATTTGTTTGAAACGTTTGAAATACCAAAAATTACAGCCAAAATTTAATTATTATACTTTATTTTCAATTATTCCTATCAAAATTTCAATTATGCCCGTTTAATTTTCAATTATTTCTGTCAAAATTACTAGGTTTACTGTCAATATTTCAATTGTTATTGTCGAATTGTTAGGTATTACTCTATGTTTTATATAGCCGATCTTAATATTAATAATTATTGTGAAAACTTGAATATAATTGATATTATATTTATATTATATTTAAATATTATATATTTTAAATTATTTCTATCTAAATTACAAAATTTAGTGGCAATATTTCTAAAGTTCCTGTTGAATTGTCAAGTATTACGATCAAAATATCTATAATCAATAATTACTGACGAAACTTCACTTAACATTATATATTTTCAATTATTTCTATTAAAATATCAATATTTCCTTTTGTAAGTTGAAATTGATTTTGATATACTTTCTACCAAGTCACAACAAAAACTTTAAAAAAGTGTAAATATTTTATGTAGGTAATTATATTTACAAGAATTTCAATTATTTTTGTCAAAATTACAAAGTACATAGTTTGCTGTCTGAATTTTAGTTGATACTATGACGTTATAGTATTTATTTATTTATTTAATAATTTCCCTTTCTACCATTATTGGTGTAGGGTTTTACAGTTTATTGTTTCTTCATGTAGTTTCTCTCCATTTTATTCTATCTTGTGTGTGTTGTTTGGTTCTTTCCCATGTTAATCCTATTTTCTCTGCCTGCTCTCTGATTCTGTCGTTCCAGGTTTTTCTTGGTCTTCCCTTATATGATTTCCCCGTAAGTCTTGTCTCATACACTCTTTTTGTCTGTCTGTTATCGTTCATTCGGGAGACATGCCCGAACCATCTCATTTGACCTTCTGTGATTGTATCATTTATGTCTGTTATTTGTAAGTTTTGTCTATGTATGTCTATTTCGTATTTTGTCTTTTTTTGTTTTATTTTCAATTTTTCTTACAAAGCGCATGTCTACCACATTGATTCTAGATTTGTCTGTTTTGTTTAATGTCCAGTGTTCGCTGCTGTAGGTCAACATTAGTCTCACTACCCTTTTCACTATTTCGGTCTTTGTTTCTTTGGGTATTTCTTTGTTTCCTAGGAAATAAGTTTTTAGTGCATTAAATATTCTTCAGGTTTTGCCTATTCTATCGTTTATTTCTTTCTCTATTTTCAGGTTGCTTTGTATTACTGATCCTAAATATTTGAAGCTTTCCACTTGTTCTATTTGTTTACCTTGTATCAGTATTCTGTGGTTTGTGCTCTCCTTTTCTATGACCATAGTTTTGGTTTTATCTGTGTTTATTTTCATGTTTATCTTTGTCAACTCACTTTCGAGTACTTCCATGTTGAATTGCAGGTTTTCTTCTGTCTCCGCTATTATGGCCATATCGTCCGCAAAGAGCATTTAATATATCTGGGTCTCTTCCATTTTCCAGTATCCTACCCTCATGTTCTTCATCTATTTCTTTGCTTCTTTTCTAGCACCGTCGAGTACTAGTGTGAATAAAAGTGGGCTTAATATACATCCTTGCATTACTCATATATTTGTTTTGAATTCTGCTGATTCTTCGTTATTAGTTCTTAGTGTGTTTTTGTTATTTTTGTACATTGTTTTTATGAGCTCTATTGTTTTTGTGTCAATTTCTCTCTTTTTCAGTTTCTTCCATATATCTTTTCTATTTACCCTATCGAAGGCCTTTTCTAGATCTATGAAGCATATATGGATCAATCTTTTCTTATTTATCATTTTTTCGCTTAGTTGTCTTATTGTGAATATAAGATCGTGCGTGCTTCTGTCCCTTCTGAATCCGCTTTGGGTGTCTTCTATTGTTTCTTCTGGTTGTTCTCTTACTTGCTTTTCTATTATTCTCGTCATTATTTTCCCCGCTATGCTTGTTAGAGTTATACCCCTGTAGTTCTCGCATTTGCTTTTGTCTCCCTTTTAATATATTGGTAATAATACTCCGGTGCTCCAATCTTTAGATATATATCCGCTCTTTAGTACTTCATTTATCAGTTTTGTTAATTGTTCGGTTCCTTGCTTTCCCATATACTTTTGCATTTCCGGGGTGATGTTGTCTTTTCCGGGCGCGTTTCCTCCTTTTAGTTTCTTTACTGCTTCTTCTGCTACTGTTATGTTTTCTACTTCACTTTCAGCCTTTTCTTCTCTTTGTTCTTCTACTGTGTCTTCTTCTGCTGTCGTTTCCTCTGCTTTTGTCAATTCCTCGAAGTATTTCCTCCATCTTTGCATTATTTTATCTTCTTGCGTTATTATCTTTCCTTCCTTATCTTTTATGTTCATCATATTATGTTCTTTATTTTGTTTCAATCGTTTTATTGTTTCCGTATTGTTCCCTACATAATGTAGGTACAGATTGTAGGATAGCTATGCGTAAATATAATACATGTAATGTAGGTGTAGATTGCATTGTGGATTTTTTAAGTGTGCAGATTTAAATTGCAGATTCATCTGAAGCCAATTTGAACAATCGACAAGCGCCATACACTATAACTCCTGAATTAAACTGAATAGCCAATCCGTCCGAATTTCCTGATCCTCGAGAGTCAAGTGGCCTGTGGGAACCCCGCGGTTCCCAGCCACTCGTGCCCTTCAAGGGGAACCCCCAGATTCTCACGTGCCCCTGTCGCAATACCTCGACGCCAGCCCATCCATCGGCGGCCCTTAAAACAATACCGAAAAATTCACAAGGCGGTAATTAATTTCCCATTATCCAACGTATAGATTCTGTCGTGGCTGATAATGGATCGCATGATAAACGTACACAGACGGTAATAAGATAAATTATGGTGTGGCGTTTTGGAGCGATGACACTTTCCATTATCCTTTCGCTACTCATCGTCGATAAAAAAGGGTCTCACGGTTTATAACAGAATCCTGTCGCCAGGGCCGTAACAGCTATTCGCATTGAAATCAATATGTGCAATAGGTACATAATATCATTTTTTTAATAAAATCAAATATACGAAGGAAGCAAATTAGAGATTACAAATAGAGCAATTACATCTCTGGGGATAAATATGTATATGTTGTAAATTTTAACTCTTAAATTATTATTAAAAATATTGTTTGAAATTTCTCGAATTATGATAAGCAATTATGTTAATATAATAAATTTATTCCGCTACTGATTATATCGATAGCGTATTTTCGGAGATTATCAACTTTTCAGTTTACGTTATTTTTAAGGGTTGTAAAAATTGTTGTGAAAACCTGAGTGCGGCCCTGTGGGGAAAATACTACTTTAAGCGATGAAACGGATCGTTAGTTTGCATTCTCTAACGTCATTGTGGCCTGTACGAGTCATTAGAGGACATTGTGAGCATGAGGTCTTGCGTGATTTTTTTTGTTGTGGATTAATGATTAATTATTTTTGTTGCGTTTTGTAATCCCCTTTAATCAATGAGATTGTGAGCGTTGTTGCCGGTGTCACTGCCGCGATTGTTGGCGCCATAGAGCCCTGATGCTCTTTATTATTTATTTCGGGCGTTATTTTCAGTATTTCATTATCGGCCTTTCAGTTCGCCAGTTCGATTGTGAAATTAATTACAGTATTGCCTAATTCATCATTCTGTGCATGTGTGTGTGTGTAAGTGAATGGCGCGGCGTTTTGTGATCTGATAATGGTATGATTATTCGTGGCTCCTTACAATAACACAATTAAATAAATATTTTTCAGCGCGCCACAATGCGCTGAGGAGGAACTTAAAAGCTCAAAAAATCCATTACCAATATCTGCATTATTTCTGGGGCTTTTCTAACGCCAACTTACATAATGAAAGCGGCGATGACGTCGACAATGGGTCGGGAGAGACACTTCGACAATGGGCCTGTGCCTTGCGTCTGACAGATATAAAAAAGAATGGAATACGAATTCTGATAACGGGCAACAGAAAAATAAAAATTGCAGGAGAGGAGTTTTCACGTTCGCATTATTATGTTTAAAGGGCGGTTTGTTGGCGTTTTATTGCGGCACGTCGCTGAGACTCTTGGTCCTTGGTTCGTGTTAATTGCCACAGGATAATGACATGGTTATTGACTGCGTTATTGATAGCACAGATCCACGATTCGTGCGCTATATAATGCGTTCGCTTATTTAGAGCCTGTGTATGGACCTAATTTAAATTTCAATAACGACTAGGTATAAAAGCACATACGAGTTATATTGGAGGTGTGGTATGATGTGTACAATGACTGCCATTGTGGACATCTCAATCTACACCCACGGTGGAAGTGTGTTAGTTACAATGATATACATCTGCATTTGAAAGAGTGTCAGCCAGCGACGAGTTGGAAATGATATGGAAATTGATTCGTGGTGACAGTTTTGCATTGCATAAGATACGGGGGCCCCATTGAAAATATACTTTGCGGAATAATACGTTTTCGTCCTGTTTCATCGGCCGTACATTAACGCCACCCCTATATACCGTGCGGCAGCTTACAATTGCACAGGAAGGACGGTTTTTATCATTTAATGCGATGCGATGTGTGGTAATTCACTCTTCCTTCTCATTCTCGTCTCTTGACGGCCACCGTTCTACCTGATAATTTCAATTCAGCTCAATTTAATAATGCGACCGAATGTAAAATCGATTTACAAAGCGAATAAACCACCACTGATTTGAATTACACACCCTACATACCAAAACACAAGGAAACACAGTACAAGGAATAAAAATAAAATATTAGTATTATTTTTTTATTCGAGAGACTCGATATGCTATAAATAAATAATCACAGTACTCAATGATTGCAAAGTACGTAGGTACAATTTCAAAGATTTCTCATATTAAGGTTGTCAATTTTAATCAAAAATAGTGGGTTTTATTTAGTAGGTACTGGTTTAAATGTTAGGTTAATAAACAAAAATTATATATTTTATTTTATATTATAAAACATTAAAAAACATAGTAAAGTTCTTAATATAGTTCTTCGGTCAATTTTGTAAAAATGCTTTTATTATTTCGCTTAAAAAGTGGAGTTTTTAATAGCAATTTTTATTGGGAAATCTTTGAATTTATTGAAAAATCTCCATAAAATTATTATCATTAGCAAGTCGGCAGAGATCTCAAATATAATTGAGAAATCAGGGCAACGATTTCTCGAATTTGATAACATTAAGAAATGTCTTGATATTTTTTAAATTATCGACACATTTGGAGAATGAAATAGTATGAGTAATAATCATGTCATTTTCAATTTTATAATCATTTTTAATTTTTATGATCTCGAAATTTTCTCTCAAAATCTTAAGAATTATTGAGCTATATGTCTTATTCATCTTCTCAATCATGTATGTAATATAATAAATAATATTATTATAATATAATGTAGTATAATATGTAATGTAATGTATTATATAATTTAATGTTAGACAAGGCGGAAAGACCCCATGGGGTCGATAGCCCATTAATGATTGTTTCTACAGGGTGACCCACCTATCCTCGCTCGGACCATTGCTGCTAGACAAATGAAAATTGAAGAAAACATCTGATTGGAAGTTATTGGACACTTGATGTGCTATTTTTTTTTAAATTATTTTCATGTATACAGAGTGTACAGAGCCATTTGAAAATATCAAAATTCGTTCGTTGTTTCAGAACGCCCAGCGTATTCAAAGTGACTCCAAAAATTGTGTATGTTTGGGCACATTGCTTGTCTACTTGCATACCCAGATTCTTTTATTGATCTTTTATAATAAGGTATTGTTGAATTTTTTTCTTCCAGGTCCATGCTTTTTCAATAAATTTGATTAAAATATGAATAACTTAACAACGTTGCATCTGATCCCCAAAAATAAAAATGATTTGTAAAGCCCACATGAAGCAGATTCGATAAATAACAATAATTGTTACAATGTCAAAAATTGCCAGTAGTCATTTTAAAAATGTCAGTAGATTTAAAAAAAATCAAATTTGGTTAGCAAACATTTGATATTCTGTTATACAGGGTGTTCTATTTAAAAATGAGACCAAATTTTGTGTCCCGGATTTATGGTACACTCTGTACACTCGAAAATAATTTAAAAAAGTACCACATCAAGTGTCCAATAACTTCCAATCAGATTTTTTGCTCAATTTTCATTAGTCTAGCAGCAATGGTCCGAGCGAAGGTAGGTGGGCCACCCTGTATATATCTAGAAATCTTGGCTTATATTAAAACATCTCGGGATTATTGATAATTATTAGGAAATCTGTGGAAACCTCGAAAATTATTGAGAAATCTTTAAAGTTTACCAAGAGAAGAAAATATCAATTTGCATTTCTTTGAAATAAAAAAAATGGAGATAATCTGAAATCCATAATCCATAATCCAGAACTCATTATAATTATTTGCAAATCTGCAGAAATCAAATTTTCTGATTTGAATGATCTCGATATTATTTAAAAAACTCTCGAAATCCTGATAATCGATGAAAAATCTACAGAAATCAATAAGAGTTATTGAGAATTCAATAATTTCCGGGATTATTGATATTTATTAGGAAATCTGTGGAAATCTCGAAAATTATTGAGAAATCTTTAAAGTTTACCAAGAGAAGAAAATATCAATTTGCATTTCTTTGAAATAAAAAATTTGGAGATAATCTGAAATCCAGAATCCAGAATCCAGAATTCATGATAATTATTTGCAAATCTGCAGAAATCAAATTTTCTGATTTGAATGATCTCGATATTATTGAAAAAACTCTCGAAATCCTGATAATCGATGAAAAATCTACAGAAATCAATAAGTGTTACTGATAATTTAATAATTTCCGGTATTATTGATATTTATTAGGAAATCTGTGGAAACCTCGAAAATTGAGAAATCTTTAAAATTTACCAAGAGAAGAAAATATTAATTTGCATTTCTTTGAAAAAAAAAAAATGGAGATAATCTGAAATCCAGAATCCATAATCCTGAATTCATGATAATTGTTTGCAAATCTGCAGAAATCTCCAAAAATAATAATACATCGTGGAAATTATAAGAAAATCTCTCAGAATCTTGCCCAAATTTAGAAATGTTTAGATATTTTAAGAAACGTCGAAAAAATTGTAGAATTGAAAAATAATATCTAATAATCGGGTCGATCGCGTGAACCAATTTGGATTTTCTGATTTGAATGATCTCGATATTATTGAAAATACTCTCGAAATCCTGATAATCGATGAGAAATCTACAGAAATCAATAAGAATTATTGAGAATTTCTCCACTTTTTAATGGAAACGATAAGTAAATTTGCAAAAAAAATAATAATATGAGTATAAAGAGAAGTAAGAGCAATACAAAAATTAGGGGTGAAAAATCTTATGACCAATTGTTAAAATGTCAGTAGTTTGGCTAGTATTCAAAAAAATATTTAGTTTGCAAACATTTAATTGTGATCTAGATCTAGATCTAGTGATCTACAATTTGATAATTCAATGTTACATTTTTCTGTTAAATAAAATAGTTAAGTACAATTTTTGCAATTTTCATATGTTATTTTTTTTAAACATTTTGCTGAAATTGTCTAAAATTTATCAGTAATTTTGCTAAAATGTCATAACTTATTTGCAACAGTTCCTGAAGACTGCTACTAATTTTAATAATATATCTTGAAATGGCGATTTCTAATAATTTTAAGGTAACAATTTTAACCTTTCACCAGATAATACACGTAGTATTATTTCATAATAATCAGGTAATACATCAGGTAATACCTTTTAATCCAAGGTACTAAATTGTCTTAAAAGCGGCAGTAATATTGCCATAATGTCTGTAAATTGCCCGAAATAATTGTTAAAATGTCGAAAATTTCCAGTAATAATATAATGTCATAGATATTAAATGTTGCAAATATTCCCGAAGACAGCTACTAATGTTAATAATATATCTTGAAATGGCGATTTCTAATCATTTAAGGTAACAATTTTATGATATTATTTAAAAATTTCAATGCAAGGTACTAAATTGTCTTAAAATCGGCAGTAATATTGCTAAAATGTCTGTAAATTGCCAGAAATAATTGTTAAAATGTCGAAAATTTCCCGTAATAATACAATGTCATAGATTTTAAATGTTGCAAATATTCCTGAAGACAGCTACTAATTTTACCATCTTGAAATGGCGATTTCTAATCATTTTAAGGTAACAATTTTATGATATTATTTAAAGATTTCAATCCAAGGTACTAGAGTGTCTTAAAATCGGCAGTAATATTGCTAAAATGTCTGTAACTTGCCAGAAATAATTGTTAAAATGTCGAAAATTTCCAGTAATAATATAATGTCATAGATTTTAAATGTTGCAAAAATTTCTGAAGACAGCTACTAATTTTAATAATATATCTTGAAATGGCGATTTCTTATCATTTTAGCGTAAGAATTTTATGATATTAATTATAAAAATTAATCCAAGGTACTAAATTGTCTTAAAATCGGTAGTAATATTGCTAAAATGTCTGTAAATTGCCAGAAATAATTGTTAAAATGTCGAAAATTTCCTGTAATAATATAATGTCATAGATTTGAAATTTTGCAAATATTCCTGAAAACAACTACTTATTTTACCATCTTGAAATGGCGATTTCTAATCATTTTAAGGTTACAATTTTATGATATTATTTAAAAATTTCAATCCAAGGTACTAAAGTGTCTTAAAATCGGCAGTAATATTGCTAAAATGTCTGTAAATTGCCTGAAATAATTGTTACAATGTCGAAAATTGCCAGTAGTCATTTTCAAAATGTCAGTAGATTTAAAAAAATCAAATTTGGTTTGCAAACATTTGATACTTTGTTGTTCGTTATATTTTTGAATCTTACATGTTTTGTTAAACATAATAGTTACGAATTCTACAATTTTGGTTATTTTAAATACTTTTTTTTATATTGTGCCATATTAATTCCGATTGTAAAAATAATAAAAGTAATAATAGTTCAAATGTTTCAAAATTGTCAGTAATAATTGTCAAAACCACTGATATTTGTTAGAAACTGTCTGAAAACTGTCAGTAATTTCAATAAAATAGAAAGGATAGAAATTTATTTCCCAGAGATCTAATTATATATTCACTGCTACATTCCACAAAAAAGTCTAACCCGATGATCTACAAATTACATAATATTTCTTATTGAAATATTTTGAAATGATGATTTATAATAATTTTAAACTAACAATTTTAAGAAAATGTTTCAATTGCATTTTGAGGAATTGCAATTATTGTTCAGGGAACCTAAATGTCTTAAAATCAGCAGTAATTTTGCTAAAAAATTTCAGAAATAATTCTTAATATGGCGAAAATTGCCAGTAAATTGACCAGAATAAATAAAATATAATTTGGTTTGTAAACATTTTATTTTTTGGTGTTTGTTACATTGCACACATAAACATATGATCTGCAATTTGATAATTCTTATCTTACATTTTTTGTTAAACAAAATGGTTATAAATTCTGCAATTTTGGCGATTTTAAACTTAAACTTTTTCATATTCTGCTATTATATCTGAAAATAATCAGTAATAATATTCAAAATATCTGAAAATTAACAGTAATAATTTTTTTGAAAAACTCTGAAAAATGTCGGTTTTTTGATAAAATAAAATAAAAAAGTATTAAATTAATTAATTGATTTAATTTTTCATGAAATAGATTAAATATCGTAATATCGTAATATCGTATTAAATAATCATACGAAATTAAATTATTCTGTTTAAAAAAATGCAAATGACGTCATAAGTTAAAAATTAATCACATTATAATTTTTCTTGGTGCGTCAGAAAACAGGGAATATAACAAAAAACGACCTGTCGATATTTAAAAGAGATCCTGTATAATATTTCATGTAATATTGCTTTCTGTTTATTTTCAGATTATTTTTTATTTTTTATTTAGAGTTCATAAATCTGATTAATTCAATTAATGGTAATGTACTTTCCAAATTCTTAAATTGTTGAAATATCTTCCAGAAACTTCAAAATATTTCGTTTTTGGAAATGTTTTTGTAGGCATGGAAAATATTGCATTACCTATTTTTTTTTTAAAGCATTACTGAAAATATCAAGTTTTCTCATAAACGTGTTGATATTTTCAAACATGGTTAATACAACTTTTCCAGGTCACGTGGGTCACCTGAAATAGTTACGTGGGTTAGTGTGTGACCCACGGGTCATAGTTAGTTTTCGTCTATGTCATAGAGATGTAAACTCAGCAGTTCAGTAAGTTTTACATCGATACTTTATTATTATTGTTGTATGATGTATAATGATTGTATCTTATGAATGTATAGTAGTGGTAAATTAATAGTTGTGTGAGAAATATGTATGGCATTGTAAGTGTCGGCGTTAATAAATCGTGTTTCCGCTAAATTTAATTAGAAAATCTTATGCTGACGACAATGACGGGTGAACGTGCAAGGCAAGAATATGGAGAACAAAAAGTGTTAAATAAACACGTCAATCAATTTCGGAGCGACAAAGGGTGTATAAGCTGCGCTCGAATTTGCATCCAATAAATTGCGAAAAACAAGCAAACTAACTGCACACACGCTCGCATCGGGTCTGTTTGTGAGGGCACAATATCATCTGAATGACGTTTAATTCCACATATATCGCGGAGAAGAGGCTTCTCTTGATTAAAATCACGGATCTATGGGGTAACAATGGGCCTCCTTTTCCCCCTTGCTTGCAATGGACCGAAGTAGATGATGCAAGCACAGGTCCGTCTAATCAAGAACGGTCTTTGTCAATCGATGTATTTGTGATTGATTGAAACTAAAATTGCTTTCGCTTTTTTTATAGTATTTTGATTGATTCCTCCATTAACTTCTCCCATTGTTTGTTTTTTAAGGGGTCAACTGTCCGTCGCAGATGCCGTACACAGGGCTCGGACCGTACTTCCGCCTCCTTTATGCATATTTAAAGGGACGTCTTCGTTACGCAGAGATTGATTCAGAAATTTGTTCGGCTCACATGAGAATACGTTTTTTTATTATTATGTAATGCTATTAGTGGAAGCGTTCCAAAAGTAGAACATAATTCAGGACGACAATGCAAAAAAGGGTTTGTTATTATGGACGAAAGCCCCACAATGCGGCGATCGCAATAAAAATAAATGTACATCATAAACACACATTATCTTACTAATATATAATGCACAAAAGAATAAGACCCAGAAAAATATCAAACAATTTATTATCGAAGTTTTACAAAGTACGATTCAACGACGCTATTCAAAGAAACGTATCTTCATTTTAGTCCCACAAATATCATTTATAACGCGAAATGGAACAGAAATGGCAAACAAGAATATCAATAATGATACCGGCAACAATGGGGCTTTAGTCGAGAACAAGATATGATTAATGGATAAAATAACCTATAACAAACGGCTAATGTTTCCGGTACCGCCGGAACTTTTCTAAATGGCCGCCGCGCGGCGCTCACCATCACCACCCGCTTCCGGTCGCTATTAACTGTATTATCAAAGGGCGGGACGCTCGCCGATTTGTTTGCGACGGTCATCCATTTCAGGCTATTCACAAAAGAAATATGTAAGTGGATTTCCAACGGAGCGGAATATAATAACCTATTTATGTATATGTGCGCGTTTTATTCAACTTCACTGTAGCCCTGCAACTTACTTCCATTACTTCCATTATCCACCAGCGAACTCACACAACTACCCACAGACATCTAAATTTTAAATTAATTCTAATTGCCGGGGCAAATAAGCACATAAATAATAAAAAAATAACATGCCCGGAAAGCTTCATCGGGCTGTAATTTATGATTTTTTATTATGCTCCCCATTCACCTCTGCCATCGCCTTAGATTTATTCGAGTGTGCACGGACAGTGATGTTATTTAATAATATATCAAGCTAGTTCACGAATTGTGCCCCCGACAAAAAGGAATCCATTCCTGTAAAGTAATCTATATCCACTCAACAAACATCATATTTTCCAACTGGTAACAATACAAATACTCCGATCCACTTACGGCATAATCGAATCATTTTCTATTTCCGTTCAGACCCAATGTAACGTGAGTGATGCGGGCACAACGACATCTAACGAGACCTGAAACTACTCAGGCAATGCTTTGTCGTCTCCATTGTGAGCGCAAATAATTACACCTAACGACGTCGTTTTGTAACGCGCTCTCTCTGGTGTATACACGTGAACCTCCCTGGGCACATCCTACCGTGCGATTTTATCTTTATTAAGATGCAAATGGGATATTCAATCGATAAAACATCAAACTTTACGAATAAACTCTTCAATGAATTACATTACGTATTATTCTATATTCTATATCAGTATTCTCATATAAATACTTCCATCATAATAATTGGAATATACACGGTGTATAGACATAGCCGTACAGACATTGAAATATTTATTTACTTACGATAATCACCAAACAGTTTGGGTATGGTTCAAAACAATGGTCTTAAATAAGAGATACTAAAAGAACAAAAAAAGTTAGGCGAAAAAAGCTGAATGCATGAGTTATTGTTGATGTATAACATCTACACATCTCGTGTAGTCACTGAAGAAGTTTTATTTTTAAGGTTTGACATTTATTAAAATGACATATAATAGTATATTTTTCTTTTATGTTGCTAGTTTTAAAACAATATTAAACAAAATTAATTACATATGTGCACACAACAGTTTAATAAAATGTACTAACTTATTTTCTGTTTAGTGATTTTAATCGATAAAGGGTGGAGGAGCCAAATGGAATAAAATTAATTACATATGTGCACACAATAGTTTCATAAAATGTACTAACTTATTTTCTGTTTAATGATTTTAATCGATAAAGGGTGAAGGAGCCCAATGGAACAAAATTAATTACATATGTGCACACAATTGTTTAATAAAATGTATAACTTATTTTCTGTTTATGATTTCAATCGACAAAGGGTGGAGGGGCCGGGTATATAAAAAAATCCATTCAGTCATATTTCATAACTTCATATAATTCATAAATTTTCCTCTGTTTATGAACACAGTATTAATTTAAGTTAGTAAAACGTATTGCTACAAAAAAAAAAGTTCACTAACTGTACAAAAGTTTTCAAACGAAAACCACTCTTAACTAAATACATAATTTTTTTACAGAAATAATTGAAAAATTTTTCTCCCAAAATTACTGCCAATATTTTAATTGGTACTGTTGTCAATTGTCAAGTATTGTGTTTTGTATCATTCGCTCGTAATATCATTAATTACTGCAATGTCCAGTAAAAATTTGTGGTTTTTCAATTACATTTTCATAATGTTTGATAACTGTTTTATAAGTTTTAATAAAAATTCCACCATCTCCAATGAACATGTTGCTGTTGCTGGTATTTTTTTCTTAAATCGTACAAACAAATTTCTAATTGTCATGAAAATATTTATCTTACAATCAAAATATTGCAATGTTCAATGAAAATTTGTAGTTTTTCAATTACATTTTCATAATTTTCAGTAATTGTTTTATCAGTTTCAATGAAAATTCCACCATTTCCAGTAAACGTGTTGCTGTTGTCTGTATTGTTTTTTAAACGTACAGAAATATTTATAATTTTCAAGGGAATATTTCATTTAAAAATTAAAATTTGTAGTTTTTCATTTAAATTTTCATAATTTTCGATAGTTGTTTTATAAGTTTCCACTAAAATTCCACCATTTCCAAAGAACATGTTGCTGTTGCCTGTAATTCTTTTATCGTACAGAAAAGTTTATAATTTTTACGGAAATATTTAACTTACAATCAAAATGTTGCAATTTCCAATGAAGATTTGCAGTTTCTCAATTAAATTTTCATAATTTTTGATAGTTTTATAAGTTCTATTTAAAATTCCACCATTTCCAATAAATATGTACAATTATGTAAATTGTACATAAAATTTTATAATTTTCACGGATTTTTTTAATTTACAATCAAAATGTTGCAATTTTCAATGAAAATTTGTAGTTTTTTAATTTCATCTTCATAATTTTCGATAATTGTTTTATGAGTTTCAACGAAATTTCCACCATTTCCAATGAACATATTGCTGTTGTCTGTATTTTTTTTATCGTACTGAAACGTTTAAAAATTTTACGGAAATATTTACTTCCAATCAAAATGTTGCAATTTCCAATGAAAATTTGTAGTTTTTCAATTACATTTTCATAATTTTCAGTAATGTTTTTATCAGTTTCAATGAAAATTCCATCATTTCCAATGAACATAGCTGTTGCCTGTATTTTTTGAAATCGTACAGAAAGTTTTATAATTTTCTGGAGAATATTTAATTTATAATCAATACGTTGCAAATTCCAATGAAAATTTGTAGTTTTCCAATTACATTTTTATAATTTTCGATAACTGATTTATAAGTTTCAATAAAAATTCAACCATATCCAATAAACATCTTGCTACTGGCTGTACTTTTTTTTTAAATTGGACAGAAATTTTTATAATATTTACGGAAATATTTAACTTCCAATCTAAATGTTGCAATTTCCAATGAAAATTTGTAGTTTTTTAATTACATTTTCATAATTTTCGATTATTGTTTTATGAGTTTCAATGAAAATTCCACCATTTCCAATAAACTTGTAGCTGTTGCCTGTATTTTTTAAATCGTACAGAAACTATTATAATTGTCAGGGGAATATTTAATTTATAATCAAAACGTTGCAATTTCCAATGAAAATTTGTAGTTTTTCAATTAACTTTTCATAATATTTGATAACTGTTGCTGTTGCCTGTATTATTTAAAATCGTAGAGAAACTTTTATATATTTTAGGGGAGTATTTAATTTACAATCAAAACGTTACAATTTCCAATGAAAATTTGTAGTTTTTCAATTTATTTTTCATAATTTTCGATAGTTGTTCTATAAGTTTCGATGAAAATTCCACGTTTTCCAATGAACACGTTGCTGTTGCCTGTATTTTTCTTCAAATCGTACAGAAAATTTTCTAATTATCACGCAATTTTTTATCTTATAATCAAAATATTGCAATTTTCAAAGAAAGTTTGTAGTTTTTCAATTACATTTTCATAATTTTCAGTAATTGTTTTATCAGTTTCAATGAAAATTCCACCATTTCTAATGAACATGTATCTGTTGCCTGTATTTTTTGAAATCGTACAGAAACTTTTTTAATTTTCTGGGGAATATTGAATTTACAATCAAAACGTTGCAATTTCCAATGAAAATTTGTAGGTTCTTGCAGTAAAATTTTTAATTCTTTAAAATAATAATAATAATATTTATTTGCACAAAGCTACATAATATTCACTCAAAGCATAATATTGACTATGTAATATTGACAATGTAATACTCCACTGAGAGTTGAGATAAAAAGAAATTATTATTAATAGTTTCAATGAAAATTCCACCATTTCCAATAAACATGTAGCTGCCTGTATATTTTTAAATTGTATAGAAACTTTTATAATTTTCAGGGGAATATTTAATTTATAATCAAAACGATGCAATATCCAATGCAAGTTTGTAGTTTTTCAATTAAATTATCATCACTTTCGATGGTTGCTTTATAAGTTGTAATTAAAATTTCACCATTTCCAATAAATATGAAACTGCCTGTATTTTTTTTAACGTACAGAAGTATTTATAATTTTCACGGCAATATTTAATTTACGATCAAAATGTTGAAATTAACAATGAACATTTGTGGTTTTCAATTACATTTTCATAATTTTTGACAACTGTTTTTTAAGTTTCAATAAAAATTCCATCATATCCAATAAACATCTTGCTATTGGCTGTACTTTTTCTTTAAATCGTACCAAAAATTTTCTAATTTTCACGGAAATATTTATCTTACAATCAAAATATTGCAATTTTCAAAGAAAGTTTGTAGTTTTTCAATTACATTTTCAAAAATTTCAGTAATTGTTTTATCAGTTTCAATGAAAATTCCACCATTTCCAATGAACATGTAGCTGTTGCCTGTATTTTATGAAATCGTACAGTAACTTTTATAATTTTCTGGGGAATATTTAATTTTCAATCAAATCGTTACCATTTCCAATGAAGATTTGTAGTTTCTCAATTAAATTTTCATTATTTTCTATAATTGTTTTATAAGTTTCATTAAAAATTTCACCATACCCAATAAACATCTTGCTATTGGCTGTCCTTTTTTTAAATCGTACAGCAACTTTTATAATTTTCACGGAAGATTTAATCAACAATCAAAATGTTGCAATTATCACTGAAAATTTGTAGTTTTTCAATTACATTTTCATAATTTTCCATGAATATATTAGAAGTCTCAATAAAATTTCATTCCCAGTAAAAATGTATGCCGATTTTTTGTTTTCGTTGCAATGTTTCATTTTTACAATCTAAATTTCACATTTTTTTATGAGCAGTTTTAGTTTTCAATGAATATTTTATTATTTCCAGTAAAAAAAATTGACAGTGTAAGCAAAATTTTAAATGCATTCTGAAAATTTATAACTTTTGCAATGTTTATTTACAATCACAATTTATCAATTTTAAATGAAAATATGTAAAATAATGAAAATTTTACTATTTCCAATATACATTTTCAATAGCAATATTGTCAGATCTTTATAATAATAATAATAATATTTAATAGCACACAGCTACATAATCTACACACAAAGCATAATATTGACTATGTAATATTGAATATGAAATTCTCCACTGAGAGTCGACATACAAATAAATTATTATTATTATGATTATTACAGGAAAATAAAGAACGTATCAAACACAAAACAATATCAGAATGAAACCCAAAAAAATTTCAACAAAAAAAGTTTCTTACTGAAAATGTTATAACTTTCATAGCATAATATTGACTATGTAATATTGAATATGAAATTCTCCACTAAGAGTCGACATACAAATAAATTATTATTATTATTATTATTACAGAAAAATAAAGAACGTATCAAAAACAAAACAATATCAAAATGAAACACAAAAAAAACTTCAAATTTCTTACTGAAAATGTTATAACTTTCATAGCATTTTGAAAAATATGAAGTTCCTTTCTGAGTTGATGGATTTAATAACTATTCAATTTATGCACTTTCAGAATGTCGCGTTTTAAATTTTCAGAAACATGAACGTGAATTTGTTTTTAGTTTATGTTTAAGTTATGTATGTGTTTTATTATCTGTATGTGTATGTTGTTTTAATTTTATATAATAATAATAAAGAATATTTATTAGCAAAAAACGCTACATACAAAATTTCAACAAAAATATAATGGATGAAACTATAACGAAAATTGATTTTTTGCTATATCTATATTTTCGAAATTATTAATAAAATGTGAGTTTAGGAATCTAATTTTGTTCTTAAAGACCATAATTTCAAAAAACTTATTGAATTATCATAAGCAGTTTTTATTAGTCTTTTACTTTATTGCATTTTATCGTTCGTTACTCACCATTTAAGTATTCAGAAAATAAAAGTCATGAAAACAAAATATAAAAAATAAAAATCGCAATTACTGCCTCAGGTTAAAATTAGACTAAAATTAATAATAATGTAAATGAAATAAGCTATTTGCAAATATTACCTACATTAGAATTTGCAAAATTTCAAAATAGTAGCTAAATTTGATTAAATATAAAATTATTGCCCGGCGCATCCACCATTTATCATGTAAAGGTTATTAAGTATCATGTATGGTATTATTATTATTTATCGTGTAATTTTGTTGAATATCAATTATAAGTGAATTTCTTACTTGTTTATTTATACAACAAGGTCATAATGTTTATAATAAATATAATTATTGAAAGTACCATTCAATAATAAGTTACTGTATTAATTACTTATATCAAATTTTCAACTCACTGTTGTGATGATTCAGTTATTATAATTCTTTTACTTATAATTTTTATTTTTTTATTTATTGGAATGTTAATGAACCGTAAAGTGCTAGGTTTTAAAGTAACTTTTTTTTTGTCAATTACTTACTGTATTATTTATATCAAATTATTAACGCACTGCTGCGATGATCCAGGTTTTATCATTATAATTATCTATACTTAGAAAAGTTACATAAATGTATATTTGAACATGTGTATACATGTGCATTTGAATGTTTTAATAACAGGTGTTAGTTCCCCGGTGGTTAGTTTCTAACCTCCGCTGGATATAATTAGATCTGTAATTCAGAATTGTTATCAATATATTTTAACTAAATTAGGTGATGGGAGCATGCTGATCGTTTTTACATTACTCAGATTTCCTTTTTTACAATAGGCATTTATTATTATTTTAAACGAAATGTACATTTAAAACAATGATAAATGTCATTTGTGAAAAAGGAAAAAGAAAAAAGGAGTTTTAATATTTTAACTAACTTTTGTATGTCTTAATATTAATGTCAAACAAGTTTATTTTAAGTATTGCCGCGATTGGGTATTATCGAACATCGTTGGCTTGCTTATTTCACGTGCACAAGACGACACGGTGAAAAAGATAATCGGACGATCCATCAACTCGATCCACGTGAAAAGACGCCCCGCCCAAAGCGCCATCTTGCGGCCGGGCGAACACATCAATCTAATTGATAAAGATCATTACTCATTGGCAGCATCTGCCTCTTACAATTGCTCCTTCCTCTTCAATAGTCAATCAGGAGGAGAACTAATGGACGTGAACTGCTCCTCCACCTCGCGGACTCATCCACCGCAGAAGGAATGCCACTGACGATGATTTCTGCACGCCCAGGAACGAGTTTTATTTACAGAGGAGTGTGTTGGAGATCTCTATCTCTGCGCACGGGTGTTATTTGTAGATGGTATCGGGGCATGATTATGGGGGGCCGCGCTGTAGAAACGCACGGCGATCGTTTTCCCTGTCAATTAGTCTCTAAATAAAAATTAATGGCCAAATTATATGTGTGTGGTGTTAATTTAATTTGGAACAACTGCTACACGCAACAAGTTTAAAAAATATACCTACAACAAAACTAGCCACCAATTTTAAAACACGTTTAGGAACATTTATGAACACACAAATTATTTAGAATAAGACTATTTATACTATGCAATGGTAAAAATGTATATATTTATATTCTACAATATGTATTTTAATATAGAAAGTATATTAAAAATAAGTTTGTGTTTTATGTGGTGTATGTGTATTGTGTGTATGTGTATTTTAATTTAATTTTACTTACTTTTGAGTTTAATATATTCGATATTGGATCAAATTTTTATACAAGTGTTTTGACTTTTTAAAATTATTTATTTGTCAATTTGAGTCAATGATATTACTTGATGTTTTATTTTAGATTCTGTAAGGATTATTTAAAATTTTATATAGTGGTGTAAAATTTAGTTCTGTTTGGTTGTAAAAACATATTGTATTATGTTCTGAATTTATTAATTTATCAATTCCACATGCCTCTAATAAAATTTGTTTGAGTTCTTTGTTAGTATCGTGTAATAATTTTGTGTTGGTGATTATGTCGAAGGTGTGGTTGTTGAAATGTAAATGTCTTCCAAAATTTGATATAGTTTTCTCTCTAATACGTTCTTTAATTCTTCTTTTGATTGCTCTTCCTGTTTCTCCAATGTATTTTGCACCGCAATCTTTTGCAGCTTAGTGCATAAACTCCATTTTTGTCTGAATTTTTAGTGTGGTCTTTGCATTAAAAAATTCTGTTTTTACTGTGTTTTTGGTTCTAAATGAAATTTTAATATTATAGTTTTTTATTGAATTTGTGGCAGCTGTGTCCTTGGTAAATATCTGTATTGTATATTGTTAATGTTGCACATGTTGGTTGGCAACACTTCAAAATAAAGGATTCCGGTAAATGTGTGGACTTTTCTGATACATCCTCAGATTATGTGCCTTCCCAAAATGAATCAACTACTTCAGAATCTGAAGGTAAAGTATGAAAAAACCACAAATAATAACATAACCCCTTCTGAATGCATTTTGACTGATTTGATGTTCTTTTATGGTTTTCACTGTTGCTTATCCATAATTATTCTGAAATTTATTATGTTGTATATCAGAAACTTATTGACAAAAAAAGGGATCATGGATACTTTTTCTTTCAAGATAACTCGGATTGAAGCCAGGTGGAACTGATCGCAGCTTCTTCTTCGTCACTTCCTGGACCAAGTAGGCCTATTCAAGAAGACGAGCAGGCAAATATAGAAAGAGGTAGAAAAAATAGAAAAATGAGAACACTTGGAAAAAAAGGAAAAGGCAGAATGTAAGAAACCGTGGACTTGTTTACAATTCAGTAATAATCAAAGAAATTTAAAAAAAGTGCTTTACAAATGCACCATGTCACTGTAAAAAGAATTGTAACCAAAAATTCACAGAATACGTAAGAGAGCGCATATTCGAATCATTTTGGAAGTTAGGAAAAAGTTCTTTACAAACACACCATGTCACTGTAAAAAGAATTGTAACCAAAAATTCACAGAATACGTAAGAGAGCGCATATTCGAATCATTTTGGAAGTTAGTAAAAAAGTGCTTTACAAACGCACCATGTCACTGTAAAAAGAATTGTAACCTAAAATTTACAGAGGACGTAAGAGAGCGCATATTCGAATCATTTTGGAAGTTAGGAGATTTCAGCAAATAAAATGTGTATATTAGGGGTTCAGTTGTGAGTCGACGAATACGAGATGGAAGTGGTAGTGAAAAGAATGTATCATATTCGTACAATTTAATATATATATAATTCAATTTAATCTATAATTTAAGGGATGGTGTCAATTCTTAAACGGTATGCAAAAAGTATTTTCTTTAAGGGAGGGTTTATAGGAGCATATCAAAATCTGCCATGCCGTCATTGATTCGCGTGGTAAAAAAGCTCGAATTAATAGACTTGTAATATTTATGATGTAAATCATCGTAGTTGTTTGCAAAAAACCCATTTTTTTTTTAAATTTTGATGTTGGTATAGTCCTTAGAATGAAAGTTTTTCAAAATAACACATGCCTTTCAATGTTATTTTTGCTCATTAAATAAATAATAAGTACCATAGGTTGCTTATTTCTACATCCTGACGGTCTCTTTGATTGTAAACACTAAACATTGTATTCTACTATACCAACATCAAAATTTAAAAATAAATGTTTTTTTTGCAAACAATGACCCAATGACCCGTTTTTTTGCATCTGAGTGTATTTAGATGGTTGTACAGATCATGTGAGAAGAATATTTTATTGATACAGTTCTTTATCACTAATCTACGTATTTATATATTTCCATGGATACCCTTATTCAAGGCTATTCTTGATTTGTTTCGGCATACTAATCTCGTGTTCTTGCTAATCAATTCCGTACTCGCTGACTTGCACTACACCACAGACTTGATGATTTCGATAAAGTAGAATATATCAAATATTTTCCAACAGATCAGAGCCACTATAGTAGAAAAAAATATCCGGAAAAACAGTATTTTCATCAAGATTTAAATATTAGAAAAATGTACGACTTATACGTTGAGAACTGCAAAAGTGAAGGAACGCAAGCTTTGAGACAAAAGTTTTACTAAAATGTTTTCTCTACTAAGTTTAACTTGCACTTTAAAGTGCCTGCAAAAGATGCATGTAGTAGATGTGTCGAACTTCAATTGAAGATAGTAACTAAAACAAAATTTGAAAAAAAACTGCACTTGGCCAAAGCTTTGCAAGCTAGACACTCTCTTAAAAATGATAAAGCTGCTGCTCAAATTGCACTTTAAAATGCCTGCAAAAGATACATGTAGTAGATGTGTCGAACTTCAATTGAAGATAGTTGCTGAAACAAAATTTCAAAAGAAACTGCACTTGGCCAAAGCTTTGCAAGCTAGACAGTATTTTAAAAATCATAATGCTGCTGCACTAACTTGCATTTTAAAGTGCCTGCAAAAGATACATGTAGTAGATGTGTCGAACTTCAATTGAAGATAGTAGCTGAAATAAAATTTGAAAAGAAACTGCATTTGGCCAAAGCTTTGAAAGCTAGACAGTCTCTTAAAAATGATAAAGCTGCTGCAACAAATGCATGTTATGTTGCAACATTTGACTTACAAAAGGCTGTCCCATTTCCAAAATTGACTACGGCTATAGCATGCTATAAGCGAAATATGTATGTGTATAATTTTGGAATCCATTAACAATGATAATATGGGTACATGCATTTATGGGACGAGACAGAAGGAGGGAAAGGGAAGTATTTATGCACTCTTAAGTGCAGGGTTTAGACCCTTTAGATCTGTGCTTGCTGAACATATTAGGCAATAGGTTAAAAACCATACACATGTTATTCCCAACTCTGACTCATGTACTGGTCAAAATCGAAATATTAAAGTCGCCTCCACATTAATGAACTTGGTCTTAGATCCTCATTAAAGCAATTGATCACAAATTTTTGATGTCAGGCAATTCATTTTTAAGTAATGATCAAGATTTCGGAGTAATAGAATAAAACCATACACATGTTATTCTCTACTCTGACTCATGCACTGGTCAAAATCAAAATATGTAGTAAAGTCGCCTCTACATTAATGGACTTGGTCTTAGATCCTCATTAAAGCAATTGATCACAAATTTTTGATGTCAGGCCATTCATTTGTGCCTAATGATCATGATTTCGGAGTAATAGAATAAAACCATACACATGTTATTCTCTACTCTGACTCATGCACTGGTCAAAATCAAAATATGTAGTAAAGTCGCCTCCACATTAATGGACTTGGTCTTAGATCCTCATTAAAGCAATTGATCACAAATTTTTGATGTCAGGCCATTCATTTTTGCCTAATGATCATGATTTCGGAGTAATAGAATAAAACCATACACATGTTATTCTCTACTCTGACTCATGCACTGGTCAAAATCAAAATATGTAGTAAAGTCGCCTCCACATTAATGAACTTGGGCTTAGATCCTCATTAAAACAATTGATCACAAATTTTTTGATGTCAGGCCATTCATTTTTGCCCAATGATCAAGATTTCGGAGTAATAGAATCAGCGTCACGAAAGTGTATTCAAATATTTACTTCCGAGGACTGGAGTCATGTGGCCAAGAAAGCCAAGACCAAGAAGTTTTTCGTGGTTGTCAAAGTAACAACACCTGAAATTTTATAAACCAAAAAAAATTTCAAGACATGATAGTCAACAGGAAAAAAAACTGATAAGGCCATCCCGTAAAGTGGTTAGAGATGAGGTGGGTGAAGTTTGAGCGAGAGGAACCTTGAACGTTGCAGTTTCTTCTTCTTGCGGTCCTTCTTCTACCGGAGGCTGGACACCATCAAAACTATTCTAATCTTATTCACCGCTGCTGTAAATAGCTCCGTGCTGTTACAGCTGAACTACTCACGCAGGTTCTTCAGCCAGGAGACTCTAGGCCTACCAATACTCCTTTTTCCTTTAATTTTCCCCTGCGTAATGAGTCTCAGAAGACTATATTTGGGGCCTCTCATGACGTGGCCTAGATACTCCAGTTTTCTTTTCTTAATGATCAGTACAACTTCACATTCATTTTTTACTTTTTCTAGTACCTGTTTTTTGGTGACTTTATCTTTCCAGGATATTCGAAACATTCTGCGATATCACCACATCTCGAACGCTTCCAACCTTTTTAGTTCAGGTTTCTTTAGGGCAGTTTAAAAATACCTTAAACGCAGATTTTGACTTCCCGAAAGTAACCATGTCTACGAAAATTCTAAATCTTTTAAGAAGCAAGACCTACTGTATAAAACTCCAACAGTAGTCACTGAGGCAAAGAAAAAGGATATGCTTTTACTTTTACCATTTCGCCCACCAAACACACACAAAACCCCTCCGTACAGGGACTGCTACTAGGTCACAAACATCCGTGAATGATAAAATTGCAGAATCAGATAATGACGAACTTCTCTTTGATAATACCATTTAAAGCTTAATTTAAAACTGTTTAGATTACTTTATGATACGGGTTTAAAAAAGTAATCTAATATTTCCATTTCACACTGTGTCTATTCATTTGATCGACCTTATGTAAAAACTAAAGTGGATCAAGTCCAGTAAAATCAGATTTAAAATTGAATTACCCCCTTAATTATTATTTTTGAAATTTCAAATTATCCATATTTTACCCATATTACCCATATTTTAGTTAGTCTTCGTACTGCAACAATAAAAATAAAATTACTCTTTAAATCACTTTAAGATTCAACTTAAGTGTTAGTAAGTTCAAGTTAAGTATTTTACTTTAGTGTTGATAAACTTCAATCTTGATTATCTCAAAACTATAAATTATGGACTTGATCCACTTTAGCTCTATACGCCTCTTATGTTGCAAAATTGGGAAAAGTGTATGTTACATGTCGTGTAAGTGCACCAAGTGAAATCTAAAATTTTTCTAGTAGCATATAATGCATGTGTGTACACAGAATTGGCAAATAATCTGCTGCCTACAATTGGTCTACCACTTTAGGACAATGCAAAATAAAGCGGGCCATTTCCGCCCCCGACTTGTCAAACGCACGTAATCACCGGCGAGAAAAAACCTATTCACACAAAAGGACGCAGAGACTTGTCCACAAAACGGTTGTTCGTATGGGCGTGCATGTCTGGCTGTAAAGTATACGTGGCTTTTCACACCACAGCCGCACACCCATGGTTCTAATTGCGCCCCCCTGCGGTCATCTGGGGGCCCGATTGCGCCCCCGCCCCTGGCACTTTCAAAGGACATGTGTGCGTACACGTACGGACCTGCACCCCCCGCGCCCTCTGTTTACAGCCCGGCGCTGTGTTACATTGTAATTAGTAATTAGGTGAGAATATTGGTACGGACGTGTTAATTATATTTAGCGTTTATATAGCCGCCGATCTACAGGATAAGATAGCGCGAAGCACGCGCGTTTTAATTACACGATGAGCCGGAGGACGTTACATCACTGCGGCATCGCTTTTCACAAATTATTTCATATATTATTTATGCCGCATTAGCGCGGTGATGTATGCCCCACAGTCACACGAAATATGAATAAATTTAAATATTTCACCCTTGCATGGTATTAAATTAATAAACTTGCACGAGCACCGCGTATTATTTCTGCCGAGGCGACACTGCGGGGCCGCACAAGAAAAGTTAAATAATCCCAAATCCATTCCGTGTGCATTATTGTGCCCCCGCACAAAGCCCAACGAATTAAATTCAATTCAAAATGGATAAAACTTCCTGACTTGACAAAACATTTCTGACATAACCACGTGACTTGGAGTGCACAAGTGTAAATTTTCATCATAATGCTGAATCGGCCGCCTTTCAATCGAATTCCGTACACAAATATCTGCAACATACAGCGCGCCATAGTGGATATATTGAAATCTTTTCAATTGCTTTGTAAATTCAGGCCGCACAATGCACCATTTGTGTATTTTATTTGTAGCAACCCGCGTTTCTTCTGTGCAGTGGAAATGGGTTACATTTGTTGAATTAAAGATTTTTCTATGCGGGAAAATCATACACACAATATAATACAGGGCCGAATATTCCGCTGAATTCACAAAATATCGCTTTAATACGTTCCCCGCATTCACGTTTAATACATTTTAAAGTGCGCACAAATCCACCAGAATAAGGAAATGCCCCAAGAGGATACGACACCAACACTGCATTTATATATGCATAATTTAATACAACACAGATTAGTGACGACCCCTTTCAACCATTGTGGTTACAATTTCCACAAAAAATAAATAGAATTTAACTTTGCAAAACAAATTTCTATTTTGTAGCTGAATTTTTAGTTATCTACCAATTCTTATTAAACATAGACATAACTAGGACTGTAGCAACACAAGTCAAAGTGCATTGATATAATAATAACAATTGTTTATTAATAATAATAATTACAACTTACTCTTGCTGATTTTTAACCTTTTCAAATCTAGATTTTGTTTGAAAAACCATAATTTGAAAATTTTCTTCAGTTAGTTGAGCAGTCTTTGACTGGAATTTTCGATACATACTTTTATTCAAAAATGATTAATGGACTCGGCCGAAAATATTTTCCCCTTAGCTTGAGAAAGTAAAAATTTGTGCAGTTACAACATACAAGACATATTAATTATAAATGTTACCGGGCAAACTCGATTTCAGGACAAACTAGTTTTGTCTAGGCCAAGCTGGTACATCCGCAACTCGATAGGATAAACCAGTTTCGCCTAGGCAAAACCGGTACATCCGCAACATGGATAGGATGAATTAGTTTACCCTAGGCCAAACTAGTTCCTAAAATCCATCCTAAAACAACATATGGCTGCCAGGAAGAACTGATTAGGTTAGGTTGGTTAAGTTACGTTATCGAAGTAGTTTAGACCAGGACAAATCAGTTCTTACTGACAGCCATGCGTTGATTTTAGAATGAACTAGTTATAACTCATCTCATCGCGTTGTGGATGAACACTTTGACCTAGCCATAATTAATAAATTTACCAAATAAAGAATAATATAATAAACGAAAAGTGGAAGATTGAACTTTAAGAAACTTCAGAGTTGGATTCGATCCAAAAAATGTTGAATTTCGACAGATGTAGTTAAAAATCTTACAGATTTCCAAACAACATCGTCCAAATATGTGAATCTTTCAGCTCCAGGTAGTCAAATTTTTATTTTTATGTATGTTTTTAATTTTTTATTCTCTAATGCACAACATTAGTCCAGAATTAATCAGCAAAAACGCAACAAACAACAACACACAACTAACGGTCAATCACCACAACATCGAAAGAGTTCATAAATACAAATATCTGGGTACATGGGTCAATGACAACAATGACTTTGAACTAGAAATAAGGTGCAGAATTGAACAAGCCCGCAGCACATTCATTAAAATGAAACGGTTCTTCTGCAGTAAATACCTTAGTAACTCTCTAAAGATTAGAATGGTACGATGCTATATTTTCTCCGTACTTTTATATGGCATAGAGGCCTCTACGCTCAAACAACGCCTAAGCGACAAAATTGAAGCATTTGAGATGTGGATATACCGCAGAATCCTAAAAATATCATGGACCCAGAGAGTTACTAATGAGGAAGTACTGCGAAGAATGGGAAAGGAAAAAGAGATATTAACAACAATTAAAACCAGGAAACTCGAGTACCTTGGCCATGTTATGAGAGGTGCACGGTACAAGCTTTTGCACCTCATAATCCAGGGGAAAATAACTGGGAAGAGGAGCGTTGGGAGGAGGAGAATATCGTGGCTGCGTAACCTCCGTGATTGGTTCGGTTGTACCTCGAACCAACTATTTAAAGCAGCAGTAAATAAGATCCAGATTGTCATGATGGTCGCCAACCTTCGTTGAAGACGGCACCCTAAGAAGAAGAAGTCCAGAATTATGGATAACAAGATAGTGTTACAGAAGAATTCTAAAGATATCGTGGGTAGAGCGAGTTACAAATATCGAGGTGCTCCAAAGACTTGATAAAGAAGAGGAACTTATAAATACCATTAAAAAGCATAAACTGCAATATCTCGGTCATATAATGAGGGGGAAACGCGACAAGTTGCTGCGACCGATTATGAAAGGAAAAATAAAGGGGACAAGAACCATAGGAAGAAGAAGGATTTCCTGGCTCAGAAATTTAAGAGATAGATTCGGATTAACATAAAGCCAACTATTCGAACAGTTGTCAATAACGTTAGGATTGCCATGATGATTTCCAACCTCAGATAGGAGATGGGACTTTAAGAAGAAGAAGTCCAGGATTGTGAGAATTGTTCAAATTGATCAGAAATTTAGATTAATTTAGTTCCCTAAACTTCAAACGGTATCTCCCTAACATAAATCCTTGTTGGGATTAGTTGGTCCTGTAATCGGGTTTGGAAGGTAACATATACATATAAATACTAGAGAGCACTCAGGAAAGGGATGTCAACTTTTACGCTAGAGAGTACTAATAGACGACACTGTTGAAGATGCAAATCAGATATGTTGTGCAACGTTGTTGAAATATTTCCTAGCATTCAAGCATATAATTTAACAAAAATAATTCAGGTGTCGTTATTTGTCAATATTTCGTTGGAACTAATTTATTGGTGTTAAGTAACATTAAAGTTTAGCACAAGTCAAATATACACATTTAAAGTTCAAGCAGTTCTTAACACTAACACAAAAATTATTATTTAATTGGATACGCTGACACCAGTTTCTTGAGCGCTCTGTATATCCACAATTAAGTTTATCAAATTTTACGAATACCATCAATTTGTGATCTTACGAAAATAATTTAACATTAATATCACAGTTTTGTTTCTGCAATTTTGTCAACCTCAAGTAATCCAGGTTTGCGAGGATTAAAATTAGAATTGATCAGAATTAACTTTTGTCAGAAACTATCTAAATTTGAATATATTTTGTAGTTTTTTTAAGTTTTTGTCTCCAGTATACAAAATTAATCGAGGATTATGAGAATTGTTCTAATTGATCAGAAAAAGACTTTTTCAGATAAGGTTTCAATTTATACATTCTTGTCTTCCTTATTGTCTTCAGATTCAGTAGTTTAACCATCAGAGTAATATATTGAGACTTGTAGAAGTTATAATTAAAAGAAAAATAAACATAGAAACCTTTTTTCACAAATTAGCACTAATTTTAATACAAAATTATAAAAATACAATTATTCATTTAAATCTACTATTACTTAGGCAGTAATTGAATTTCTCAGTAAAGATTACCACTCTGATACTATTTTCAGTATTGAGAAATAAATTGAGAATTGAGAATTGTTCCAATTGAACAGAAAAAAAGTTTTCAAACAAGGTCTAAATTAACACATTTTTGTTTTCCTTATTGTCTTTATATTCAATGGTTTAACCATCAAAATAATATATTGCGACTTTTAGAAGTTATAATTTAAAGAAAAAGAAATATAGTAACCCTTTTTCATATATTAACATTAATTTTAATACAAAATTTAAAAAATAAAATTATTCATTTAAATCTACTATTACTTAGGCAGTAATTGTAATTCTCAGTAAAGATTACCACTCTGAAACTATATTCAGAATTGAGAAATATTTTGTGAATTGAAAATTGTTCCAATTGATCAGAAAATACTTTTACAAATAAGGTCTAAATTAACACATTTTTGTTTTCCTTATTGTCTTTATATTCAATAGTATATCCATCAATATAATATATTGAGACTTGTAGAAGTTATAATTTATAGAAAAACAAATATAGTAACCATTTTTCACAAACACTAATTATTACTTCATTAACTTCATTATAGTGTTAATTAACACAAATTTTAATACAAAATTTTAAAAATTAAATTATTCATTCAAATCTACTATTACTTAAGCAATAATTGAATTTCTTAATATAGATGACCACTCTGAAACTATTTTCAGGTGTGAAAATCTGTACAATTTATAATTGCAACTGACAAAATTCTGAAATGTGATCCAAATCTATTTTCAACAGTTTGAGTGGAAGTATCATAATTTGCCAAATAATTGCCTGCAGTTGTGAAAAATGGTCAAATTTACAGATATAACAATAATAATCTATACCATCAATATATCTTATCGAAATTAATTTGACATTAATATCACAGTTTTATTTCTCCAATTTTGTCAACCTCAAGTAATCCAGGATTGCGAGGATTAAAATTTGAATTGATCGGTATAACTTTTGTCAGAAACTATCTAAATTTGAATATAGGTTGTAGCCTTTTTAATTTTTTGTTCTCCAATATACGAAATCAATCCAGGATTATAAGAATTGTTCTAACTGATCAGAAAAAAAAATCAAATAAGGTCTAAGTTTACACATATTTGTTTTCCTTATTGTCTCTAAATTCAATAGTTTCACCATCAAAATAATATATTGAGACTTTTAGGCGTTATATTTTAAAGAAAAAGAAATATAGTAACCCTTTTTCACAAATTAGATTAATTTTAATACAAAATTTAAAACATAAAATTATTGATTTAAATCTACTATTACTTAAGCAGTAATTGAATTTCTCACTAAAGATGACCACTCTATAACTATGATAAGTTGAGAATATCGGTATAATACATGATTGCAACTGTCCAAATCTGCCAAATTTTGAAATGTGTTCCAAAACTGTTTTCAAAGTTTTGAGTGGAAGTATTATAGTTTACCAAATGATTGCCTCCAGTTGTGAAAAATGGTCAAATTTACAGGCATGACAATAATAATCCATCCAATTTTGAACAGTACAATACAGTACAGTATAAATGAATATTGTGTTCAAAAACACATTTTAGCATTTTTTATTTTCATGCAAAATATATTGCCTTATTGTAAGTGAATGGTAATCAATCCATTCCTAAGACTACTCAATTTTGATAAATTTTCATCATAATCATCAAAATCTTAAGAGGTTAGCTCTAAATAGATTCTAGATTGTAATCCGTCTACATAACGTTACCCGAAAGTGTACGAAAACTTCATAGGAAAATTTTCAAGACAATAATTAGCCGAGTACTGAGCAGATCAGAACTGTATTCAGTGGAAGATTATCCTGTAACACATTTTAGCATTTTTTATTTTCATGTAAAATATATTCCCATATTGTAAGTGTATGATAATCAATCCCCTCCTAAAACTCCTCAAATTTGTTAAATTTCAATCAAAATCGTCAAAATCTCAAGTAGTTAGCTCTACCTTGATTCTAGATTGTAATCCGTCTACTTAACCTTACCCGAAAGTGTACGAAAACTTCCTAGGAAAGATTTCAAGACAAAAATTGGCCGAGTACTGATCAGATCAGAACTGTACTCAGTGGAAGATTATCTTGTAACACATTTTAGCATTTTTTATTTTCATGCAAAATATATTCCCATCAATCTACTATTACTTAGGCAACAATTGAATTTCTTAGTAAAGATGACCACTGTAGAACTATTATAAGCTGTGAAAATCGGTATAATACATAATTGCAACTGTCAAAATCTGCCAAATTTTGAAAAGTGTTCCAAATCTGTTTTCAAAGTTTTGAGTGGAAGTATCATAATTTGCCAAATGATTGCCCCCAGTTGTGAAAAATGGTCAAATTTACAGGCATGACAATAATAATCTATCCAATTTGAAACAATACAATGTCAATGAATATTGTGGTTCATAAACACATTTCAGCATTTTTTATTATCATTGAAAATGTATTCCCATATTGTAAGTGTATGATAATTATCATATACTTATAAATGACTCACAAAATGATAAGAACATAATTTTCTCGAAAATTAAGGTATGCTGTAGAGGAAAAACTGGATGCGGTAGGCAAAATCTGACGTGATATATGAATTCAGCACACAGTTAGTAGTAAGAAACAACTGTCAAAGGTAAGTAATAAAAAATGGTGTTGGCCAGTGTAATCAATTCCCTCCTAAAACTCCTCAAATTAGTTAAATTTTATTCAAAATCATCCAAATTAAAGGTTAGCTCTACCTAGATTCTACCATTAGCTCCAACAGATTTTGACAAATGCATTTGAAAATTTGATGAATTTTCATCAATTTCATTTGGATTTCGACAGATGAAGTTAAAACTCTTACAGATTTCCAAACAACATCGTTCGAATCTGTGTATCTTTCAGCTCCAGGCGGTCAATTTTTTTTTTCTTTTGTAACTTTTTAATTTTTATTCTCTAATGGATTTCCAAACAACATCGTTGTGTATCTTTCAGCTCCAGGTGGTCAAATTTTTATTTTTTTGTAACTTTTTATTTTTTTCTTCTCTAATGCACAACATTAGTCCAGGATTGTGAGAATTGTTCTAATTGATCAGAAAAGCTGTTGCAAGTGCAACATGTTTCCATTCCTTTGTTTAGTATTCATAGAAATTTACATGTATACATGTATTAAATGTATTACATTATATTACATGTATGCATGTAAAATCACGTATGTTCATTGTCCTCCTTCCCCGATTATTGTAGAGAATATCTACAAGAGTAATCAAATGTTTTGATACCAAAAGTGTACCAAAATGTACAGTCGTGTTCAAAAATATGTTGTACACAAATAATAGGCTGTTGTAAGTCGTGTTTATAAATGTGTTGTACAGTAATTGGTAGATAGCTGTATATTTTGTCAATGGCAGATACATTTCAGAACTATCAAAATGACAACTAACAGTGACAAAAAAAATTTTCGCTGTATTCTTTATATGAAAATGAATTACTCTAAATTTGTAGTGTATTATTCATTCTGCCATTAAAAGTTTATTTATTGTAGTGCTTTTACTCAACACATGTTCGCAGTGTATTAATAATTTTGTGATTATTACATATTAAATATATGTGCCGGATGTTTATGAAACTTTCAAATATCATGAAAGTCATAAGACTTCAAGAGTTTTTCAAAAGTATTATCAAAGAAATTCTGGTGTTTTTTTTCATATACTTATTCTGAAATGTGTACGGAATTTTATATACTATTGAACAAATCAAAAATCTACAGAGATTAGGTACTTATAAAGGTGATAGAAAACACCAAGAAGTTTTCTGGAAAATTCAGAACATTTTCAAAAAAGTTTAGCTGATATATGTTGTATTAGTTTAATTTGATATTAGATATTAAAGGACGCATAACTTTGCGAATAATTAAAATTGTTGATTAAAAAAAAAAATCTACAAAATATTAAAAAATGGTCAAAATATTGTTGTACTTTCTACAACATTCATCATATTAAGAGTCGAATACTAATTATACAAATTTTCTCAAATATTTGTGAAATTTCCGAAGTTTCTACACTTTATTGTTTTATGTATATTTTAGCACTTGTTTGCTACATTTAGACACTTTGTGTTGTATTTCCAAATATTTACGAAAATTCAATGACCACAATTTTCGTTTTTGTTTTAAATTTTCTATAATTTTCGACAAATTTGCGAAATATTTGGGAATTATACGTTAAGGAATACGTTCAAATTGATCTGTATATAGAAGACACTTTGTGTTGTATTTCTAAATATTTACGAAAATTCAATGACTACAATTTACGTTTTTGTTTTAAATTTTCTATAATTTTCTACAAATTTTTCGAAATATTTGGGAATTATACGTTAAGGAATACTTTGTTCAAATTGATCTGTAAATAGAAGACACTTTGTGTTGTATTTCCAAATATTTACGAAAATTCAATGACCACAATTTTCGTTGTTGTTTTAAATTTTCTATAATTTTCTACAAATATGCGAAATATTTGGGAATTATACGTTAAAAATTGATCAGTAAATAGAAATTGGTAAAACGTGTCTTTGCTTTTGCATTGTTCTTTTTGTTGTTCTGTTGTGTTGTTTGTTGTCATGTATATATTTACCATTTGTATATTATATAGCTTTTCTGGTAATAAATATTCTTTATTATTATTATTATTATTATTGTGAAATTTCGTAGCAAGCCTGGGGAATTCCTTGAGATGTTGATATGTATGAATATTTTAAATACCATGAAAATGTGTACTGATTGAAATTGAATTTTCTGGAAATGAGACACGTTTCCACAAATTTTTGCGAAATTTGATTTTTTTCTAAATTTTTCGAGTCTAATACGAACATTTTAAAAATCTGTGGATTTTTCTAAAAAAGTTTAAAAAAATCAGTAAATATAACTGACAACTGCATACCTACTATTTGTATAAAAAAAAAACATTAGATTGATGTGTTACAGAGATATTTAATATTTTAATTATTAATGCCTACCTGTAAAACCGATTTAAAAAAAACATATCTTAAAATTGATTCATTATTTTGTAATAAAATTTTTCCAAAATTGTTACATTAAATAAATAAATTTCGCTTTATACAGCTTCATCTTATACCTATACCTTAAACACACTTATTTTCAAAATTTTAAGAGAATTTTGATCAGTCAAATTTAAATGCCTACTTATAAATTTGATTAGTGTTAGCTATTACTTTAAATTTGTTGTAGTTATTAATTAACTTATAACTGTAACTGTAATTCTTTACTTCATTAAATTATAATCATCAGTTTCTTCCATGGCATCCTGAAGATCATGTATACAGTATGTCCCCGGATTGAGTTAACAAGAGGAAAAACTTTTTTTTCTTTTATTTTACGCAAAAACTTCAAACGAATAAGATTTTTTGCTTGTCCTGAAACCAGCAAATCTCAAATTAAAACTTAATTATTGTGACTCAGTGGAAAGAAAAGTTCATTTTTCTTTTGATTTCGGACTTTCTCTGATTTTTAAATCCCATCACACTGGCCGTTTTATTTTTTGACGATGTCACTTTGACAAATGAGTTTACGCAAGTTAAATAATAAAACTGTTTGTGAAAAACATAATTATAATAAACAGCAACTCAAAGAAACAGCTTTAAGATAAAAAAGTCATTTTTAACAAGAACAATCATTATTCAATTGACCGTGTGGTGTGCCGTTGGTTATCACGGAATAATAGGTCCATACTTTTTTGATAACTACGTTAATCAGCACACATATTTAGATATGTTAGAAAATTTTCTTAGCGAAGCGCTTCATGCTTTAGAAATTAATTACAGACGTACAATGTTTTTTCAGCAGGATGGTTGTCCTGCACATTATTCTCGCATTGTTACTAACTGGTTAAATGTTAAATTTGGGGATCTGTGGATTGGAAGAAATGGTGCAGTATTGTGGCCTGCCAGAAGTTCCGATTTAACAATTTTGGATTTTTATTTGTGGGGACGTTTAAAGCAAATTGTGTATATGGATAACCTACCTAATAATGCCGAATAATTAAAGAATCGAATAAGAGACGACGTGGCATCATTTACCATCGAAGAAATTCAAAGAAGTTTCAAGGAGCTTCGTTTAAGAGTAGAATTGTGGGCAGAATTGGGTGGGGGGTTAATTGAATAATGATTGTTCTTGTTAAAAATGACTTTTTATCTTTAAGCTGTTTCTTTGAGTTGCTGTTTATTAAAATTATGTTTTCCACAAACATTTTTGTTATTTAACTTGCGTAAGCTTATTTGTCAAAGTGACATCGTAAAAAAAACGGCCAATGTGATGGGATTTAAAAAGCAGAAAAGTGCAAAATTAAAAGAAAATGAACTTTTCTTTCCACTGAGTCAGAATAATTAAGTTTTAATTAGAGATTTGCTGGTTTCAGGACAAGCAAAAAATCTTCTTCCTTGCAGTTTTGGCGTAAAATAAAAGACAAAAAAGTGTTTCCTCTTGTAAACTCAATCCGGGGACATACTGTATACTATACACGTATTATTATCAGTAAGATACTTATTACACATTTGCATATTAATTTGTGTATTTGTTTATTTTCATTTTCTATTTTCACATTTGTTGTTATAAAGTTATATATGTCATATGTGCGAATTATTCAAAAACGAAATATGAATGAAAATTAACAGCTGTTACTCCAATTTCTAGTGTTCTTTCTATATCTGAATGGGAGATATTATTTTTGCATCAATCCCATTGGGATTATCCCTTTTATGTCTGCAGTGAACCTTGAGTTGAGTAATTACTAAGAGCTATGAATAAACAATGACCTGCAGGCATATGAACCCTGGGCGTTCCTCACTCGACCGCCCCTCACAACTGGTGCAGTGTTTACTGCAATAATTATAGCCATTATATAGAGGTGTCATATATCTACGCGTGTGCTCATCAATCTGGAGCTGGAATTCATTAAAAGTAGATAGATTTATTGAAACCAATGTATAATTTAGTATTATCAGTAGCTTCCAAAGCCATGATGCTTTCATATTGACTAATTAATATAGATATTACTACAGGTTCTCAAATCTATGGCAGTGAATTCGATTCTGGTCCAACAATAATATTGTCCAACTTCGCCCAACAACTTTTTGACCTCAGGTTCTAAATATTTAGTCCCGATCTATAATCGAGGCACAGAACTATTTCCTACCAGACGTTGTATCTCCGATTAAAAATGTGGGGTCAAGAAGTGAATATACAAATATTCGCATTGACCTCTGTATCCACGGCCTGCTCTAATTAACTCCCTTATTATATAAAAGTCACAGTATCTCTGCGGCCGTCCGTATCGTTTATTAGTTCGGACTAGCATTTACTACCGCATAGTACGGCCATAGGTGCATTGTTTCGGACAACCCTATTTACTGTAAACCCGAACTGTGCCAAAACAATGGCCCTTTGTAACCGTTACAGTTAACAATGTCACAGGGACAATGGGGGTTACAATATGTTCACTATTCTTGCCCCGGACCACCACTACGTTGGCTGTCGCACTCGTGGAACTTTCCATTATCAAACGCCGATATTTAAATCCCCGAATGTGTACTGTGAGAAATTTTACAAATGCTATAGTTTTACTTATAGGCAAGGTTTCAATTCAATTTAAAATATTGCATTCAACATGTTCAATTCAATTTTGGTTACTATCATCAATAATAATAATCTTTTGATTGAAGTTAGGCAGTCTAAACAACCTAAATTTGAAAATTCTAGAAAATTTTATATAATGTTATGTAAAATCGTCAAGCCAGCAATAACACATTAGTTCCCTAAAATTCAAATTTGTTGACAATTTTATGTAATGTTATGTATTGTCAAGCCTCCCATAACAAATTATTCAGTAACTGTCGTCCTACTAGCCCTAATTTTCTAAACAAAAATTATTCTTGCAAATGTTATGTAATCAATAATTTAATTTTTGAGGTCCATCAAATCGAAATTTTCGAGCCTCTTACAACCATATTATTTATAAGTTAATACATCATGACCAATTCATAGAACAATTGTTTCGTGCCAAATTTGTTACGAACTATGCACAAAATATGGTTTCCATTTCTGAATATTATAACTCACAATAAAATTTTATTATGGCAATTATTGCAGCTTTAAAAGTCAGAGATCATTTCAGGAAAGCACCGTGATTTCCAGATTATGTGCACAGAAAGCCTTTTATTAAACTGTATTGGGAGGTAATCTGGTTTATGATTTTATTGGTGGTTAACTGCGGTTCTTTCTCTATTCTGGATTTTAACGGAGAGTGCCTTTGAGACCTTCCCAGAAGTCAATTTGCACCTGGAATTTTACTTGGAAGCAAAGTGAAATATTTTAATTTATCTTGTCTCAAGATATTGTATACATTCATTTAATCGTACCAATGTTAAAATAATTTTCTTGTATTTTGTATTTAAGTCATATTAAAGTATTTAGATTATTCAGTAAATAATTCATCAGTAATCTTATACAGGGTGTAGGCCATAAGCAGTCTTTGCAAGTGGATCTTACATACGGTAAGATATAGAGTCGATTAATCCATGGGCGTGCGCAGACTTTTTCTTTAGGGAGGGGCTCATTGGCTTTTGGAGTTGGTAGAAAATAAATAATCATACATTTTTTTTAACTGAAACTTTATTTTATATTCGACATACGCTTATCAAGACAGTATTTTTGTAAACAAGTGAATTAACATTGACGTATTACTGTAACAATTCCATTCTTCGATGGGATAACAACGATGTTATCCCATTCGGCTAACATCATTATTCCCGATGTTATCATTTTAAACTGATCTATAACTAAATTATAATCGACAGTTTTTTTTTAATTTTGATAAGTAAATAAAAAAAAGTAATGAATCTAATCTCTCCTGTGAGATGCTGTTCTTAATTTTGATTTTACTAGAACCATTTTAGAAAATGAACACTCACAGGTAAGAATGTAAGAATAATCCAGCTTAAATACTCAAGCATTCTAGTATATAATAGTCTTCCTAATGAAATAAACCCTTGCAACAATATTGTCATGTTCAAGGGAAGACTAAACCAATTTCTCAAACAGGTGTAATTAGTGTTTATTGCCTATTTTAATATCCTGACGACCACATTCACAAAAATTTGTGCGATGCAATGGCAATTGTGTTGTATATATTATGTATGTATTGTATATTTTGTATTATTGCGGCTAGGTAGAAATAAATGAATATGAAAAATATGCATAAAAACTTAATAATTATTAAGAAATGTGTGGAAATCTCAAAAACTGTGGGAAAGTCATGAAATTTTTTCAGGAACAATTGAAATATCTTTGAAAACTTTAACAATTAATAGAAAATCTGTGGATATCATGATAATGATTGATATATAGAAACCTCAAAAATTAGCGAATATCTTTAGAATTAATTGTTCACTACTTATGTCACTACTTATTGTTCACTACTTATTGTATTATTGCGGCAAGGTGGAAATAAATGAATATGAAAAATATGAATAAATACTTAATAATTATTAAGAAATGTGTGGACATCTCAAAAACTGTGGGAAAGTCATGAAATTTTTTCAGGAACTATTGAAAAATCTTTGAAAACTTCAACAATTAATAGAAAATCTGTGGAAATCATGATAATTGACCTCCAAAATTACCGAAATATCTTTAGAATAAATTTTTCACTACTTATGTCTGTCCCAGTTTTTGTTTAGTATAAATTAAAACCGAACAGATTAAAGAAAAATATGTAAAAATGAGACTAAAAATTTGAAGATGAACAAACAGAGAGAAAGAAGGAAATGAAAAAAAACATCAGGTTTGATGGAAGTGTGAATTGTGAAGTGTGTAAAAAGTCATAAGTTGCAATGATGGAAAAAATTAATTAAAAATTGTTGCTCTTATAGAGAGTTGCGAATTGAGAATGTTGCATTGACAGGAGTTGCATTTATCGTATTTTTACTGTAATACAAGACTTTGAATATGAAAAATATGAATAAATACTTAATAATTATTAAGAAATGTGTGGATATCTCAAAAACTGTGGGAAAGTCATGATTTTTTTTCAGGAACTATTGAAAAATTTTTGAAAACTTTAACAATTAATAGAAAATCTGTGGAAATCATGAACCTCCAAAATTACCGAAATATCTTTAGAATTAATTGTTCACTACTTATGTCTGTCCCAGTTTTTGTTTGGTATAAATTAAAATCGAACAGATTAAAGACAAATATGTAAAAATGAGACCAAAAATTTGAAGGTGAACAGAGAGAAAGAAAAAAATTTTAAAAAAAACATCAGGTTTGATGGAAATGTGAATTGTGAAGTGTGTAAAGAGTCATAAGTTGCAGTGATGGCAAAAATGAATTAAAAATTGTTGCTCTTGCAGAGAGTTGCTAATTGAGAATGTTGCATTGAGAAGAGTTGTATGTATCGTATTTTTACTGTAATACAAAAGATATTTCATTATTTCATAAGCCTAGTACAGGCTGAACCAGTTTTTGTTTTGTAAAAATGATTTTTTATAGAAACGTTAAAAATTAAACTAAAATTTTTAAGATAGTACAAAAGATCAACTCAAGACTCAAAAGATCAATTGAAAACTCAAAAGTTCAACTATAAAAGAAATCACGCGATTTTAAATATTACTCAATAATTTCGAGATTATTCAAACGAGGAATTGCAAAACCGCTGATACCATTATTATACATATTTATCGTTTTCTTTTGGAAAAATTATTTTTCAAGAGAAACGTTAAAAATGAAACTAAAATTTAGTACATTTCCATTATTATTATTATTACCATATTTTTTACATATTTTTTTATTCTCTACGTTTCTATAACATCTTGAAAATTACTGAGAAATCACGAAAGTTATTGGCAAATCTTGGGAATTATTGAAAAATCTTTGGAAATCTTGATAACTAATAAGAAATGTGTGGAAATCGTGATACTGATTGATATATCTATAGGAAACTCTCTAAATCTTGAAAATTACTTAGAAATCTCGAAAGTTCTTGGCAAATCTTGGGACTTATTGAAAAATCTTTGGAAATATTAATAATTATTAAGAAAACTGTGGAAATCGTGATAATGATTGATATATCAATAGGAAACTCGAAAATTTCAGTGAATCTGTGCTTTAAACTTTCTGTTCTATGATTCTCTATAAATATCTTTGGTCATTAACTAACGTAGATCATAATTGGGTTTGACATTTAAAGAAGTACTTGTGAGTAAGTGTTTGCTATGTATTAGCCCTATAATTGTGTCCATACCTAGCTTTTTGCTTTCTTTGGTCTTTAGGGAATTTATTGTGGCAAATATTCTTTCAACATTTACACTTGAGTGCCAATAGGCGTGCCCTCCCATGTGCACGCCTATGCCAATATCTAAATATAATAATAAAAAAATAGTCATTAGACCTAACCTAAAATTACAACAAATATGCCTATTCGCACATTGAAAACCATAGTAACACTATCCAAAAAACAATTGATAAAATTGTTAACAAATAAATTAAAACAATCATACAAATTGTCATTAATAGCAAAATAATTCCTAAAATATATTTATTAAGACTCCTCCACCACCTCAAATTTGATTTTCCCAAATGTCGTCTACAAAAAAAAAATAAGGCGCCAATTTTGCACTTTTGGTATTCTTTTTAGGACAAAATAAAATCACCAAAACTAAACATGCTTTAGGTACTGAAAATGTAAATTTTTGTATAATGCCACTTGTTTTCGTACATTGTTTTCAATGTACGATTTGAGTAATTATAAATTGTAATTAAACAAATTAATTCCAACTACATTGCATTAAAGTTGTTTTTTTTAAACTTACAGTTTGCCCATTTTTAATACATTCTTTTGTACTGCATACCAATAAACTTTTTACAACTGAAATTTTCCATTCTAACTAAAATCACCAAAACTAACATGCTCTAGGTACTGAAAATGTAATTTTTTGTATAGTGCCACTTGTTTTCGTACATTGTTTTCAATGTACGATTTGAGTAATTATAAATTGTAAATATATATGTAAATTCAAACTTCATTGTATTGGCTTCCATTTAGACTTACAGTTTTCCCATTTTTAATACATTCTTTTGTACAGCAAAACAATCAACATTTTACAGAGCTGGAATTTTTCATTCTAACTAAAATCGCCAAAACTAAACATGTTCTAGGTACTGAAAATGTAAATTTTTGTATAGTGCCACTTATTTTCGTACATTGTTTTCAATGTACGATTTGAGTAATTATAAATTGTAATTAAATATGTTAATTCAAGCTTCATTGCATTGGCTTATTTTTGGACTTACAGTTTGCCCATATTTTAATACATTCTTTTGTACTGCATACCAATAAACTTTTTACAGCTGGATTTTTTTATTCTAACGGCATTGGCAATAATAAAAGTGTTTATGCTTTTATTAATATTTATTGCATTATATGTCCCGCGTGCCAGCAATACTTGGGACATAATGGTCATATTTAATAACATAAATAAATTGCCAGCACGCTGTCCAGCACACGATGGACAGGGCCAGCGACAATGTGGCACGATCTTTACAACTGGTCTTACTTGGAAAAAGGATGCGATCGGTCATAAAGTCCGAAGTTAAAATCGAGAGTTATTGTTTGACCTGGCGTTTTATACCTGATTTTCGTTGTGTGCAGGAAGAATAAGGTAATGGGCAGTTACGGGGGACATTATTACCGTGCTGTATTTGTTTGGGTCCTCACATTGTATGGTTTTTAGTGTGGACAATTTCAGATGCTGATGATTGGCGTGCCTTTAGAACGCTTTGGTTATAATGTGCCTCAGTGTTGTGGCTGTCACATATTCCTCCGGGAAGAATGATGGTAGATGAAATCGTACGGAGTATGCCGCGTTTGTTCTGCACCTTGAAAAATTTAAGTCAATCACCTTCAAGTGTATTTCAGCTTTTGTCTTGTTAATTTATACTAAACAGATTATTTATTTGAGCAAATCATCAAATAATCATTTAATATAAAACTTGATGTGACCACCACAAGACTTGATCATATATTAAATATCATATAAATAAATTATTATAAATAATAAAATAAATTAAAATAATCATAAATTTAATATCATATTTTAAATATCTCAATTTTTTTTCAGGCAAACATGCAGTTTTCAGTTATGATGATTGCAAAAAATTTTGTTTCACTCTTTTAGTAAAGTAGGTTACCTGCAGATTATGTTTGAAATATACGTATTAAACCACAAAAAAATATTATATAAATATTGTTAAGTTTCGGGAAAATATTCGAGAAAATGTAGAACATTTCCAGAAAATATAATTGAAGTGTATACATTTTCATGGTATTTAAAATATTCATACATATCAATATCTCGAGGAATGCCCCAGGTTCGCTAGGAAATTTCACAATTATTCCCAAATGTTTCGCAAATATGTAGGAAATTATTGAAAATTTGAAACCAAAACGAAAATTGTGGTCATTGAATTTTCGTAAATATTTGGAAATACCACACAAGTGTACACATTTTCATGGTATTTAAAATGTTCATACATATCAATATCTCGAGGAATTCCCCAGGTTTGCTAGGAAATTTCACAATAATTCCCAAATATTTCGCAAATATGTAGGAAATTATAGAAAATTTAAAACACAAACGAAGATTGTGGTCATTGAATTTTCGTAAATATTTAAAAATACCACACAAAGTGTCTAAATGTAGCAAACAAGTGCTAAAATATACAGAAAACAATAAAGTGTAGAAACGTTTATAGTTTTTGAGATTTGCATAAATATTCTAAAAGCCCACAAATATTTGAGAAAATTCCTATAATTTCTCTTAATTCTCACTCTTAATATGCTGAATGTTAAATGTAGAAAATACAACAAAATTATGAGCAATATTTTCAAATTGTGTAGAAACAAAAGTCAATAATTTTAATTATAAATAAAGATATTGTTCCTTTAATATCCAATCAATTAAACTAATAAAATATATATGCTCAACTATTAAAAAGATGTTCTGAATTTTCTAGTAAACTTCTTGGTAATTTCAGTAGCATTACATATTTGGAAAATTTCTGAATGCCAAATCGACATCTTCAATAACTAAATTCACTTTTTGTATTATGTGGAAGATTAATATCATTAGCATTATTTGGAAATTTCCGCATGCCAAATCGAGATCTGCAATAACTAAATTCACTTTTAGTATTGTGTGGAAAATTAATATCATTAGTATCATTTAGAAAGTGTTTGAATGCCAAATCGAGATCTTCTAAAACTGACCTCAATTTTAGTCCTATATGGAAGATTAATATCAGTAGTATTATTGTGAAGTTTGTGAATGCCAAATCGAGTTCTTCAATAACTGACCTCACTTTCAGTCTTCTGTGGAAGATTAATACCAGTAGCATTATTTGCAAAGTTTCTGAGTGCCAAATCGAGATCTTCAATAACTAAATTCACTTTTAGTATTTTGTGGAAAATTAATATCATTAGCATAATTTGGAAAATTTCGGAATGCCAAATCGAGATCTTCAATAACTTGACCTCACTTTTAGTCTTCTGTGGAACAATAATATCAGTAGCATTATTTGGAAAACTTCTGAATGCCAAATCGAGGTCTTCAATAACTGACCTCACTTTTAGTCTTCTGGAGAAGATTAATATCAGTAGATTTATTTGGAAAAATTCTGAATGCAATATGGAGACCTTCAAAAACTGACCTCGCGTTTAGTCTTCTGTGGAAGATGAATATTAGTAGCGCTGTTAGGAAATTTTCAGAATACCACATCGAGATCTTGAATAACTGATCTCACGTTTAGTCTTCTGTGGAAGATTTATATATGCTGTTAGGAAATTTTCAGAATACCAAATCGAGATCTTGAATAACTGATCTCACGTTTAGTCTTCTGTGGAAGATTTATATATGTAGCATTATTTGGAAAATTTCTGAAAGCCAAATCGAGATCTTCAATAACTGACCTCACTTTTAGTCTTCTGTAGAACATTAATATCAGTCGCATTATTTATAAAATTGATGAATGCCAAATAGAGTTCTTCAATAACTGACCTCACTTTCTGAGGTCTGGAAGATCAACTGGAAGATCAATATAAGTAGCATTATTTCGAAAATTTCTCAAACGTGATTTCATTAATGTATAACTTTAATTATTTATTAATTTTTAATGATGTTATTCTACTACAAATTTTATTATTCCATCCGTCCCAAATAATGGTATATATTTCTTTAAAATTCATGGTTTATCATATCTTTGAGGAAATAATGAGTTTAAGTTTAATATAATCTAGATACATTGTTCCTAATTCTTAGAGTCTTAGGTCTGTGCCTAATAAAAAAATAGTCCTTACAGGTTACAGTTAGAATACGTGACTATGTGAGAAAATTAAAAGTACAGCTGTTGTGACAAAATTATGGAACAGACACCTCTGAAAAGATAAAAGAAGAGAATTAAAAGCAAAACAGTTGATTTATAGACATCGCACCGGAATTTACCAGTTCATGCTGCAATTCAAAAACTGGAATCAAATTAAAGCGGAGTACTATTGGACAAGCCGCAAACAAGTTTGTTGTTTTGTTTTTAACTATTTCCCGAATTTGGATAGGACCAGAGAACAGAGAATATTGCCAAGGAAATTTTTGTCGCGATGTCCCTTCTACAGGATGAAAATGTGGCCGATAGATGTGTATGAGTATATAGTTTGCATATTGCCGAGCTCAACAGCTCAATTGTGTTTAAATTTATAAGATTTCTATGTAAGTTCAAATAAAGTATAAGCTTCGTTTCACTAATTTTTGTAATGTAAAAGAAACTTTAACAGTTTTCTATACAATAATTTGGGACAAATAAAACAGGCAAATGTATATCATATTTTGGGACAGAGAGAGTATTTTTTATTCCGTTACATTTATGAGGCTTATTACTACATCCAAATACGAGCAATTTATCAATAACATTAATGTAGGAATTCTAGAAAATTTTGGCTTGGCTTGGAACTTTTTGGTTAATTTTGATTAACTGTTATTAAGTTTGAATAATTTTAATGGTAATAATCAACAATTTTATCTTCTTCCTAAATTAATATACTATGGCCCTATTTATTGACCTCCCTGTAAAGTAACTCTAAAGTGTTCGTATCACAATTTTTTGTAATATAAAAAGAAACTTTAACAGTTTTCTATACAATAATTTGGGACACATAAAAAAGGCAAATGTATACCATATTTTGGGATGGAGGGAGTATTTTCTTATTCCGTTACATTTATGAGGCTAATTACTAAATCCAAATACGAGCAATTTATCATTAACACTAATGTAGGAATTCTAGAAAATTTCGGCTTTGGCTTGGAACTGTTTGGTTAATTTTGATTAACTTTTATTAATTTTGTTTAATTTTAATGGTAATAATCAACAATCTTATCTTCTTCCTAAATTAATATACTAAGGCCCGATTTATTGACCTCCCTGTAAAGAGTCTGTTAGTTACGTGACAGTTAACCCTATTTGATAGATTTTATCATAGTTCCATCATTTCATCAATTATGTCTTGTAGCATATGCTATAACTAGTTACTGGACAGAAACGAACACTTTCTGTCCATTAACTGCTTACAGGAAAACTTTATAGTACAGAATTGATGAAAAGACGGAACTTTGATAAAAGTTACTGGATGAAATCTATTCGCTATGGTTAACTTTCACATAACTAACAAACACATTACTTGGAGGTACCAGCCGTTACCAGTACATTTACTGTATTACTTCATCACGTGAAATTGTATGATTATAGGCACTCATTTTCACATTTTTTCATGACTTTAGGCTTTGGCTTTATTTACTTTATAATTTTACTCAAATTTTAATACATTTGTTACTTTTCTACTAAATTAGGAAGTAGAATTTTATAGAAAGTTGAAAACAAACTTTTCATTAAGTATTTGATTTTCTTATGGGTAATTCAATTTTATTACTATAATTATTATATTGACTAATATAGTATAGTATAGTATTGGATTTTCTTATGGGTATTTCTATTTTATTACTATAATTATTATTTTGACTAATATTCAATTATAGTTTTCAAGAATAGAATATTTTTGAGATAATTTCGATGAGTAAATATTTTATTCTGAAACCGGTGTGCCAAAATCGCCACTAAAATTTCTCATAATTGGACGATTTTATGCAAATATTATATAGATTCTTACTCTCTCTCTAAAGTATTAGAATACGTATTTGTTGTTATTTAATGAGATATTTTAATTTAAATTTATTCAACTACACAAATTTTATCACGTACCATCATCCTATGTAATTCAAATTATTTCTATTGTATTTATGTATTCTATATTTTGCATTTCATGTCAACTGTATTAATGTATTATTGCATTATTGTTTTTTCTATGTATGCGATCTTGTGTTACTTTCATATTACTCTGAACTGACTTATGCACACATGATTTGTAATAGCATGAATAAACGTATTATTATTATTATTATTATTGATTATTGAATATAGAATACTGAGGTAATTTAATTTTTTAGAGTACTTACTGGTAGGTTATATGTTATAAAAATGTTTTGTTGTTTTTTTGTAATTTTTAATAAGAGGTGTTATTTTATTCTTAGAGTTCAATATATATGATATTAGATAAGATTTTTATAAATGTTTTTCAAAAGTAAAAAAAATTAAAAATAAATAAATAAGTATATTATTTCAAAGTCAAAACATTTATAAAAATCTTATCTAATATCATAAATATAGAACTCAAAAAAATTAACACCTCTGAAGATGGCTGAACGATAGCCGAAGCTAGTGTAATAAGGTGAGGGAGACATAAAATTATGAAATCAACAAAACATCTTTATATCTAAACATATAAACTACCAGCTAGTACTCTCATAAATAAAGAAGGAAGAAAACAATAAAAATATATAATAACTGGTATCCAAAATGGATGAAACTCTAGCAAAAATATTTTCATTTTATTTAAAAAAAAATTATATTTGACCACCTACGTGTAATAGCAGAGTTATTATTTTTAATTATAGTTCTTTAGAGCCACACTTCCGTAAAAAATATATAATAATTACAGGTATCCAAAATGGATGAAACTCTAACAAAAATATTTTCATATTATTTTAAAAAAATGTTATATTTGACCGCTTACGTCTAATAGCAGAGTTATTATATTTAATTATATTTCTTTAGAGCCACACTTCCGTACATAAAGAGCCACATGTGGCTCGCGAGCCGCAGTTTGCCTACCCCTTGATAAAACAAATACTACCTCTGTTCCATAATAAGTGAGCCATTACCGATTTTTATTTTTTCCATAATAACTGAGGCATTTCCGATGTTTATTTTTTACAAAATAAGTGAGCCATTTTCGTTTCTATGAAGTACTATATGTTTTATTCAAAATAACTTTAAATAATTTTTAGTATAAATGAATAGTAGGCAAGCGATTTTCCCTTCGAAGCTTTGCCTTGCTAATATGTTGAAGCTTATAATTATTGTTACGGTCACAATCTATAATCGATTTCATAACTGTTTGTAAACTTATAAACACAGCCATTACCACATCAGCCATTACCAATTTTTACTTTTTCCATAATAAGTGAGCCATTACCGATGTTTATTTTTTTTTTAATAAATGTGCCATTTTCGTTTCTAAGAAGTACAATATATTTTTTTTCAAAATAACTTACAAAAAATGTTAGTATAAACGAATAGTAGGCAAGCGATTTTCCCTATGAAGCTTTGCCTTGCTAATATGTTGAAGCTCATAAGTATTGTTACTGCCACAATCTATAATCGATTTCATAATTGTTTGTAAACTTATAAACACATTTTCTAATGTATGTTTAGTCTCCGCTTCGAATGATTCTTGGACAACTTTTATTAATTCGTCCATATTGGGCGGTGAATGGCGGTGTTGTAATGGTTGAATAGACGAAAAAAAAATCAAGATCGAGAACATTCAATTTGGGACTATTGGTAAATTTTTCAATTGTCAAAATCACCGCTCCCGTTTTCAGCCATCAATTTTTCTGATGTTTCATTAAAAGCTGAACAATAGAGGTTCGCTTTTGGTTGATTAAATTTGGTTTCATAACTGTTTGTAAACGTATAAATACATTTTCTAATGTATGTCTAGTCTCCGCTTCGAATGACTCTTCGACAACTCTTATTAATTCGTCCATATTGGGTGGTGAATGCTGGTGTTGTAATGGTTGAATAGACGAAAAAAAAACAAGATTGAGGGCATTCAAATTGGGACCATTGGTAAATTTTTCAATTGTCAAAATCACCTTTTTCAGCCATTCATTTTTCTGATGTTTCATTAAGAGCTGAACAGTAGAAGCTCGTTTTTGGTTGATTAAATTTGGTCTTCTCATCATTTGAAACTTCCGTCGCTTAAATATACGAATTTTAATTGTTGCTTTTGACAAATTGAACTGTCAGATATTTTGACTTCCATGGCATATATGATTAAGAATTCTGCGTATATTAAAAATATCAAAATAAAAATAAATAACTAAGTGTCAATAAATTTAAAAGAACACTCAAATGGCTCACTTATTATGGGATAGAGGTAGTACTTACTAATAATAATGTGATTCTCCCGGCACCTCCACCATTTAGAAAATTAGTATTATTATTTTATTATTCATTATTATTACAAATATTAACAGTGAAATTTCATTATATTACAAAATCCACGTCATCCAGATATCTATTGTTTTATTTTATTGTGATTTTATTATTATTGTTATTATTGCATGGCCAATTATTATGTTGAATCATGGCTGAGTTTTTTTTTGTTGGTGGCTATAATTTTATATTGTATGGCGTACTAAAAAAGGATTGGAGTCTGAGAAATTGAAGTAAGCATTCATATACTTAATTGGATACAGATTATGAAGTTATTTATATTTGTGCTTTCTAGTTGGTATGTAGATGTAATTCGGTAGGTATGATTTCAATAATTTATTAATCATAAATATGCGAAGAAGCGAGTGATCATGAATAATTTAATTGGCCTCGACAATCACGACTCCTGTAAGAAGCAATAATTATGCCTTATTTGATGTCGTGTATAGGAGTAGCACGGATATTAAGCCGTAGATGTAATTAAGTAGGCATCGGGTAAATTATAGTGCACGTTTTGAGTTTACAGGCTTGGTTGCAGTCACTTTAATCAATAGCACGCGAGGTATCTACGTACATGCCATTCGAGACTTAATTCCTTCTCCAGTTAAGAAAAATCTGTGCAGCCATATAAGTTGCCATCGTTACGTGTCGTGAAAGATTGCACAAGCGGGCTCAGGCGCAATGCATCAGAACACGCCTAGTGCGTGGAAAAACTATCGACTCGAAAAATTATCCGCGGACAAATGGGTTGTAAATTACACCGCAAATCCGATGGCGTCCCAGTGTAAACACAAGGATACACACTCGGCGCATTGTGCGTAATTTTAATGTTAACAATGAGCAACACGAAAACGCCAAACAGGTATTTCATAAGAACATTATGCACGGCACGAAAATAAACAGGAAAAAATAGTGGAGAGGGCTTTTGTGCTCGGGAGAAAAAAATAAAGCATGTGGTCTGGCGTTTCCAGAGGGGGAAAGGCGTCCACCAATCGGCAAAAAAGGAAGGTGGGGCATCCCCTTCTACGGCGCATCGGTGCCGCTCCACCCACGCAGCTTTACTAGGAGCCGACGTCCTGAAAGTTATTCAGTCGTCCCTCAGCCTTTCAGTAGTAAACGTGAGCAACGATTAGTGATGTCCGCCGCAAACTTGTACAGTTTCCAAAACTCGATGATGGAGGAGTACCAGCACCATCAACAGCAACAGCAACAGCAGCAGGCTTCGCCTCAGAACAACGTGAGCGAGACGCACATCAAGCGGCCCATGAATGCGTTCATGGTGTGGTCGAGGATACAGCGCAGGAAGATCGCCCTCGATAACCCCAAGATGCACAACTCCGAAATATCCAAGCGCCTGGGTGCCGAGTGGAAGTTGTTGTCCGAGATGGAGAAGAGGCCGTTCATCGACGAGGCCAAGCGGCTGCGGGCGCTGCACATGAAGGAGCACCCGGACTACAAGTACAGGCCCAGGAGGAAGCCCAAGGGGCCGCTGCCGTCCGCCATGAAGGGAAGTGTTGGTTTCCCCAATTTGCAACTCCCGTATTTCCCCCCAATGGACGCGCTCAACTCTCACTACGCGCCGTACTTCAACCCCGCCTTCGACATCACGAGGATTTCACACCCGACCATGGAGAAGAGCCCCAATAATCACCACCACCAAAGTGCTGTCGTTACTTCGCTGCATTCGTCCTTATACTCCTCATTATATCAGAACCAAGCGAAAAGTTTTGCACCGACGCACATGAACATGAGCATGTTCCCGTCGATGTCCACACCGCCCATGATGTACTCCGCGTCATCAAGCCCGGGTTCGAGCCCCGCGTCATCAGCTGATTTAGAAATCAGAAGGCCCGTACCGGTCATGTACTAAGTGTTAGTGTACGTGTTAGTTGCAACATTGTTTGTACATACATAGATATTAATATTTATTTCTGTGATTTGTTTCAATTACGACTGATACTGTAAATAATTATAATAACGTAGAATGTATGTAAAGTTTTAATATGTTAATTGTTAATTTATTGATTTACCCCCATTGTCATGTGTACATATAAATATATTGAATAAAAAAAAATCGTTTCGAGCCAGTGCCCTTTTTTTTCTCCCTCACTTGAGCAATTACAAACAATATCGCCGGGCTGAATTCATTTAGCGCACAAAGCCCCGCAGCGCGGAGTAGTCTCGAAAACACCACCTTTGTCTCAGTTCCTGTTTAAAAGCGTAATGTTTTCAAAGGGCTTTACGGAAAACTGCAACCCTTTATTCGAGATTTTCTTTGGCCTTTGTCGCGCCCGCCTCCCCATTGGGCGGGAGTAATTGAAAAATTAATTCAATGAATGCTGTGGCTTTTGACTCTTGGTATAATTGCAAAGAAACTGTAAAGTCCTCGCCGGGAAAGGGGTTGAATGGGGGCAGCGTCGGATTGATTCACTTCTTTTAACGTTTTTACAGTGTCTCCTTGAGGCCAGCCCGAGCACGAAGTTTCTCATTTAATTAAATCGTGCACTTCTGAAATCCGCAGCGCGTGGCTTACGTTAGCTTACACGCGCCCTCGTGCCCTCGAGTGTAATTTAATATTCGCCTCATCGTCATCGGTTTTTCACCGGCACGTTACACACTCGCACGAGGAAGTGCAATCGAAATAAAAACGAAACGTAACCAAGTGTACACAAAAGTACACAAAGTTAGTATTTCAACTAATTTGGTTTAAAACCAAACATTACAACTTTGACGAAGCTTGATACTTATACATATAATATAATTATATATCAATAAATATCAGAATTAAATTACATTTACATTGATACGCTGGTTCTTAAGATTGCGTTCATTAAATATGAGAAATACTGGAGAAATTGCCATAAAAATCAATGATTTGTACTAACAATAAAATAACTCAAGAAATACTCATTATTTTTTTTTTTTAATTATGCACGTTTAATACTGGCATATTACTCAATAAGTATATTAAATTTAATTCATATTGATCCGATGGTTTTTGATATATCGATATTTTTAAGTATGATCCTTATTGAGAAATACTTAAAAATCTGCATAAATTTAATATATCCAGCATCCTTCATTGGAATACAAATAAATTCAACATAGTAACTAGCAGTATATCATGAAATATCAGCAATAAATTTGATTCATATCGATTCGATGGTTTTTGAGATATCGCTATTTTAATATGAGATTAATTGGAGGTATACTCACAACAGGCCTAAAATATCGAATATTCAAGCAAACATTGGAATTCTTAAATCTCTCAGGTATTAATTAAATTACACATATCATATACTAATAAATCAGTCAATATCCGAAATAAATTGCATTCATATTGATACGCCAGTTTTAAAGATTTCGTTAATTAAATATGAGAGAAATTGGAGAAATTGGCTCCAAAATCAATTATTGCACTAAAAATAATATATCTCCAAAATCACTCATTAAAAATTAATTTAATTATACACGTTCAATACTGGGATATTATTCAATAGGAAGTTTAAATTTTATTCATATTGATACGCTGGTTTTTGAGATATCGTTATTTAATTATGAGGCTTTTGGGGAAATACTTAAAAATCCGCATAAATTGAATATATCCAGAATCCGTCATTGGAATACAAATCAATTCAACATAATAACTAGCAGTATATTATGAAATATCAGCAATAAATTTGATTCATATCGATTCGATGGTTTTTGAGATATCGACATTTTAATATGAGATTAATTGGAGGTATACTCACAACAGGCCTAAAATATCGAATATTCAAGCAAACATTGAAATTCTTAAATCTCTCAGATATTAATGAAATTACACATATCATATACTAATATATCACTCAATATCAGAAATAGATTGAATTCATATTGATACGCCAGTTTTAAGATTTTTAAGGAGAGAAATTGGAGAAATTCGCTTAAAAATCAATCATTGCACTAAAAATAATATTTCTCTAAAATTATTCATTAAAAATAAATTTAATTATATACGTTCGATACTGCGATATTATTCAATAGGTATATTAAATTCTATTCATATTGATACGCTGGTTTCTAAGATATCGTTATTTAAGTATGTGCCCTTTGGAGAAATTCTTAAAATTCCTACAAAATTGAATATCTCCAAAATATTTCTTTCCATTAGAATCAAATTTAACAGGACAACTACTAGTATATCATGTAATATCAGTAATAAATTTTATAAATATTGATACAGAGGTTTTTGAGATATCGTTATATTAATATGAGCTTAATTTAAGGTATACTTTCATTAAGCCTCAAATATCAAATATTCAAGCAAAAATTTCAATTCATATATCTATCATTGGATATTAATGAAATTTCATATCTCATATACTAATGTATCACTTAATTGTATAAATAAATTGCATTAATATTGATACGCCAGTTTTTGAGATTTCGTTAATTAAATATGAGAGAAATTGGAGAAATTGGCTCAAAAATCAATCGTTGCACTAAAAATTATATATCTCCAGAGTTACCGATTTAAGATAAATTTAATTATACACAATCAATATTGGGATATTACTCAATAGAAACATTAAATTTTATTCATATTGATACGCTGGTTTTTGACATATCGATATTTAAGTATGATCCTTATTGAGAAATACTTAAATATCTGCATAAATTGAATTTATCCAGCATCCCTCATTGGAATACAAATCAATTCAACATAATAACTAGCAGTATATCATGAAATATCAGTAATAAATTTGATTAATATCGATTCGATGATTTTTGAGATATCGTTATTTTAATATGAGATTAATTGGAGGTGTACACACAACAGGACTAAAATATCGAATATTCAAGCAAACATTGAAATTCTTAAATTTCTCAGATATTAATCAAATTACACATGTCATATCATACTGCGATATCATTCAATAGGAACATTATATTTGATTCATATTGAAATGCTGGTTTTTGAGATTATTAAGAGGAAGAAGGAAATCAGATCCATGTGTAGTTTATGAATAAGAAGAAATAAGTTACAACAAATTTAGCCAGATGGTGTAATGCACACCAAAATTGAATAATTGATTTAGTATTCTAAACTTCAAACGGTATCATCGTTATTTAAGTATGAGCCTTTTGGAAAAATTCTTAAAATTCCGACAAAATTGAATATCTCCAGAATCTTTCTTTCCATTATAATCAAATTTAACAGACTAACTATTACTATATCAGGAAATATCAGCAATAAAATTTATTCATATTGATACGGTAGTTTTCCAGATATCGTTATTTAAGTATGTTCCTTTTGTGCAAATTCTCAAAATTTCTACAACATTGAATATCTCAAGAATCTTTCTTTCCATTAGAATAAAATTGAACAGGGCAACTACTAGTATATCATACAATATCAGTAATAAATTTTATTAATATTGATACAGTGGTTTTTGAGATATCATTATATTAATATGAGCTTAATTAGAGGTATACTTTCAATAAGCCTAAAATATCAAATAATCAAGCAAAAATTTCAATTCATTTATCTATCATTGGATATTAATGAAATTTCATATATCATATACTAATGTATCAGTTAATATCAAAAATAAATTGCATTAATATTAATACGCTAGTTTTTGAGATTTCGTTAATTAAATATGAGATAAATTGGAGAAATTGGCTTAAAACTCAATCGTAGCACTAACAATTAGATATCTCCAGAATTACCCATTTAAAAAAAAAATTATACGCTCGTTTTTGAGATATCGTTATTTAAGAATGATACTTTTGGGCAAATTTTTAAAATTCCTACAAAATTGAACAACCCCGAAATCTTTCATTCCATTAAAATCAAATTGAACAGGATAACTACACGTATATCATGAAATATCAGCAATAATTTTTATTCATAATAATACGGTTGTTTTTGAGATATCGTTATATTAATATGAGATTAATTAGAGCCATACTTCCAATATGCCTAAAATATTGAATATTCAAGCAAAAATAGGAACCTCTCATTGGAAATTTATGAAATTGCACATATCATATATTTATATATCACTTAATATCAGAAATATATTGCATTTACATTGATAAGCCAGTTCTTAAGATTTCGTTAATTAAATATGAGAAAAATTGAAGAAAATGGTTTAAAAATCAATCGTTGCACTGAAAATAATATATCTCCATAATTACTCATTACAAATAAATTTAATTATACACGTTCAATACTGAGATATTATTCAATAGGAATATTACATTTGATTCTTATTGATACGTTGATTTATGATATATCGTTATTTAAGTATGAGCCTTTTGGGGAAATACTTAAAATTCCTACAAAATTAAATATCTCCAAAATCTTTCTTTCCATTAGAATCATATTGAACAGGATAACTACAAGTATATCATGCAATATCAGAAATAAATTTTATTCATATTGTTACGGTGCTTTTTAAGATATCGTTATTTAAGTATGACCCTTTGGAGAAATTCTTAAAATCCCCACAAAATTGAATATCTCCGGAATATTTCATTGCATTAGAATCAAATTCAACAGAATAACTACTAGTATATCATTCAATATTAGCAATATATTTTATATCTATATTGATACGGTGTCTTTTGAGATATCGTTATTTAAAGTTTGCGATATCGTTATCGTTTCTCCGAAAATTTCTTTCGGAGAAATGCTTAAAATTCTCAGAACATTGAATGTCTCCAGAATCTATTATTGCATTCAAATTAAATTCAACAAAATAGCTACAAGTATATCATGGAATGTCATCAATAAATTTGATTCATATTGATACGGTGGTTTTTGAGATATCGTTATATTAATATGAGCAAAATGTACCAAGTTAGGTAAATTTCACTTTATGCACTTGCGGACCAAACTGACAAAATTATTAAATTTAGTACAAGTGTACCAAAACAACAGCACTGCTTATTTAGCTTAATATATAATAATACCAGTTAAACCAATTTTTCTTAAGTCCTTTTTTCAAAAGTTGTGGATAAGTTATCTGGTGAATATAAATTAAACTTGTAAACTGAAAATTTGAAAATACAGCTTTTTTCTTAGTATTTTTGATATCTACATGTAAATTTAGCTTTTGCAATTCCATTAAATATAGAATTATTCAATAGAACCGTAACTACGCATTAAGAACATTTATTGTACAAAAATCAGTGTATTTTCAGTTTACAAATTTATGGAAATTTTCGTTTTTCGTCATTATATGATAATTTTTTAATTTGATGTTAAAAAATAAACATTATGACTCGTATCTACAGTCAGTACTTGAGCATGAGTTGGACTTAAGTCTCATATTTGGTTGCCGATTCTCCATAACCGATTATGCAACCTAATAAACGCAAATATACGACTTGAGTGGAACTCTTGCTCAAGTACGGACTATAGATACAAGCCCATGTGTATATTTTTGTATCTCTGATCTAGTTTTAGAGCTAATTCGCAAATAAAGTGAAGTTGTCAAGAATCTTTTTATATTTTCAATACAGGATCAAAAAATATTTATTCCTGGCACCATAGGATAGTTCCTTTTTTGATGAAAATATTTTACATGACGTAAATTCGTCGATGAAGCGAACAAAATAATGTGTACTTCTATGGAATTTTAAATAACTTACATAATTTATCTTTTCGTAGTTTTGTATCACGATCCATAAGACGAATGGGTATCAAAACAACAAAAGCATGAGCGACTTGATGCAAATGATTGATGCACTTGATCGACAAAAGTTTTCAACAATCTTTTAATTGGTTGCTGTTTTGTTGACACTTTGGCAACACTTTTTTTATATTTGTATAGAATTCTCTATAAATATGACATACATATACAACGTATTAGATTATTTTATAATTGTACTTTGTATTATCAAACCCTTTAATGTTTTAGTAATTTGGGATAATAAACCTAAAATTCCTTTCACCATTTCATACAAAATTATAAAAAAAGTTAATAAATTTATTATAAACATTCTAGCATAAGTACAAAACTAGTAAGTGTACAACATTCTTTCTATCTTGACAAAAAATATTTATTGTATAATTCATATTCATAAGATTTTCATAAGAAGCCAAAAAAAAGATATATATTTTATATATTATATTACTTATTATATTACTATTATTACTCTTATTATTTATTATTATTATTAGCATCGTTATTGTTACCTTTAAGATTGTTAGACGATAAAAATTTACGAAAACATATGTATGACAATTTGTTTATTACAAAAAAAACTTGGATGACTCGTGATTTGGGTCCATATGACCAATATAGACTCATATAGACTATAGAATTTTTGATATTTTTGTAGAATTCTTTAGTTTTGTCTTGAATTAAGATCCTTATGGCTAGTAAACTAGGCTAAGGAAATTTGTTTTATTTTAGATTTTTTAAATCTTAAATTGTTGGTAATTTGATAGAATTTATTTATATATTTCTTTAATATTTGGTTAGACCAGCGACTTTTAATATTTCAGAAAATTACCAATAAGCTCAGAATTTTTGATATTTTTGTTGAAATTCTTAGTTTAGTTCTTATGAATCAAGGTCCTTATGGTTTGCAAAGTAATACAGCTAAGGAAGTTGTACAATTTTAATATGTATTTGCTTCTTGTTGTGCTCGAAAAACCTCTGTTAGGCTAGTAAAATACAACAATTTGTGGTACTTTCTTTTGATGAACAAACTGTAATAAAAATGTTTTAGAAATGTGCCTAGAATTTCCCTTTTTTCTGTTTTTGATCGACAATATAATGAAAATTGAGTTTTATATGAGGAATTATCATTATTCATGGTAAAATGTTTACTATGGTTTTGAATCAAGATCTAAAAAAGTATGAAAACTGATATGCTTTAATTTTCATAAAACTTCTAACAAAATGCCATTTAAGGGACTCATATTTTTTAGATTTTTTTATGGTTTTAAATCAAGATATGATGAGCCAAGTTAAAGAAACGTTTTGTACCTTTGAATGCAGATCTGAACGACAAGTAAACTTTAAGACAAATAGTTCTGTTTCTATGGGTTTATTACTGCTACCTTTGCTAATTGTATTTCGGAAATTTAGAAAGTATCACTTATAAGAAAGCGTCACTTGTAATTCCGATTAATTAAACGAATATCCGAAAATGTCAATATGCAATATAATGTAATATAATTTTTTGTACTGAAATTCATAAAACTTTAATTGCAATTCAGATTAATTAATTGTATTAAATCAAATTTAAAAAAATGACACAATTGAAGATTTGGAATTATGTACTTTTATGTTCTTATATGAGATTTTCTTTTTTATAGAAATAATTGAATAGCTAAATGGAATTGAATTTAGATTTTTTATTCGGAAAACTGCATTTTAGAAAAATATACAAAATATCTATGTACTTTCGCAATGAAACTCGATATAACAAAATATTTTCCAAGTTTCACACAGAGTGCAGTGTATTTATTTTAAATGTGTAATTTATATTAAAATGGAGATTGCCTTATAAATTAAGAAATAAATTTAAAAAAATTCGAAACAATTATACAGGATATTAGGAAAGTCAACCGAAAAATTTCTAGGGGTAAATCAGGTTGCAAAATGAAGTCGAATACTCCGTTGCTAATTTTTTTTAGGTGGAAACATTTTTTTTTAGTAAAGTTTCAAACGTTCAATTTGGCCCTTTTAACAAAGTTAAAAGACAATTTAAAACTAATGCAAGTAAGAATGTGGTACCAATTTTAACACGAATTTAGTGGGAAACTATTCATCTTGGCCAAAAGAAGCAAAGGAATATTCGACATCATTTTCCACCCAGATTCACCCCTAGAAAGTTTTCGGTCAACCTCCCCTATACCCAGTAAAATTTTATCATGTTATGGTAATAACTTTGTTCGATAATATTTTCTTCATATTTCAATATTTACTTATTCAAATACAATATAATATTCAAACTTATCTGACAAATTAACAAACTCTAAAAAACTTATGAATGAAACATTCGTGTCAGATCCTATGATTCGTATACATATCTTAGTTTTAATTGTCATTTATTGTAATTTTAATTTAATTTAGTTGTAATTTTAAAAGTCATAATGAACTCTGGTGGTAAATCGTCGAACTCGATGAAAATATTTTCTTTTTGTTGCTCGTTTGTTTGTTCTAATAAATTTGAGCAATTTATTTGCCAGCCCATTTAGACTCTCCATTCACACCGAAAGCCAAAATACCTCAATGCCCATATAATTAGCGTGTTTTCGGTCGGCTCTCCGTGGTAATGATGTTATCCAGCCAAGCAGTGATCGGCCACAAAAGCTGCACTCTTCCAGGAGCCCGTTGTTCTCTGGGTGCACGCGGACACAGAAAGACTTGCACTGGCATTGGAAACTTGAAGCGAATTAATTAAAGTGCAGCGCTTTGTGGCGCTGGCTACGATCATATTAAGCCATAAATCACGGTCCCCTATCAATTACCCGGCGTTATTTAAATACAATTACATTATATTAAATGCCTGCGAGCGGTCTCGAGGAGAGCTCTTCGGAGTCACTGGGCCGACAAAAATTAATTGCCGCCTGCATTGATTAAGAATTTTTGTGTAATTATTTTGACGTGGAGGGATTTCTCAATGGGAGACACACTGTGGGCCCCCTCGACTCGGGCTTTTCAAAACGCCCGTTCGATATTTTGCGCTGTTTGTCGTAAGTGTTGGGCACGACAATGGAATTCGTTTGAAGCAAATTATGCATGTTTTGTTATTAAATATATCTTGAAAGCTTCTACTGTTAAAAGTGTAACCGACATTCGACATCATTAATAATTGACAGAAAACAATTATTATTGCAGTAAATTTGATCTCCAACTTAACTACACAGCAGTGACTTCTAGTATTACTTCAGGCATTTACAAGTAAAATATTTTTTAGATTTTTTTTTTAATTTGTAAAACTACTGTCGAATAATTAAAATTTGATCATCTTTAAATTCCGTTATGATTAACGGAATTAAGGATTGTTTTAATTACAGTGTTAAGACTTTCACGTGAATTATAACATAATATTAAGCTTGAAAACTTGTATAACAAATAAAACGTCCACTGAATGTTCAACACAATGCTATTCTTAAAATATGCAGTAACGTTATCATGTAATGAACTCGTGTTTATCGGGGAGAGGATCGATTATTGTCCATTGTAGTTGGGTACGATTCATTGATCGACATTGTAAGACTTGCATCGGGGACAGGGAAATGAAAATAGCCTCTCTCTGCTCCGCTCGGCTGTATCTACCTATATATCTGTTTCCCATTATGCAAGTAGATTTGGGTACGGTGGACTAAATTGAATGCATCTGCATATAAAAATCCCATGAACGTGCGCTACCGTTTTCGGGACACAATGCGAGGATCGTGCGTAAGCAGGTTTATCTCTCCACCACGGGATGTGCACTATGCGGCTCGTAAGTGGGTAGTTTTAATAAAGACGTTTTGTAAATTGCTCGAGTACTCTCTGGGAAAAAGGAACAATCAGATGGGGTGGAAATTGTAAAGAAACTTCTGAAATGAAACCGCTTATATAAAGATATTTTTGAAATACAAACTGTTACAAATTTACGAAGCAAACGTGGTCCGTGATCAAATCTATTTGTCCTACTTTAGGGAGTGAAATCCACGCTCACATAACCCACGAAATCTCGAAACACTTTAACGACGCTTATTAAAACAGCAAACTCTCCACTGTACTTAACGTAACGATCTCTTCTATTAATTTCGGTCGTATTTGTCTACAAGATTAACACTTTGCTACTGCGTTCTGGGATGTGTGTGAAGTGTGCGCTCAAAAATTCCACTATCCTTACACTGGAAATTAACGAGGCTCGTCTTAAATACGGCCCTCAAGGACCCGCACATGTCTTCGTTTGAGGAATTATCGCGAAGGACGCTGTAAAACGGCACTAAACATGTCAGCCGGTTTAATGCTCCGCCCGAAAATTACAAGCAAACAAATTCGTCCTGAGACTTATGCTTTTTTAACAGGGCTCGATAATAAATAAATGGATTTTATGGTGCCGTCAAGGTGTTTGGCTTAATGGCATTCGCGGTCGGGATATCCCTTTTAGACAATTGTCGATCTGTTTTGATATATAACCAGCTGTGAAAATCATAAATGCAAGTTATATGAACAATCGTAAAGGTACACCTTCAAATAACCCCCCACGTTTTAATTATATGCGTGCTTATTTAGGACGGTGTTTTATGGGACGGTTTTGTTTTTATCGTTTTTTGTGTTAAACGTGCAGGCGATAAATCTAAATACTGTCACGTAATAAATTGGCAATGTTATCGGCTTTTATTTTGCGCTGGTTTACGGTACGTATCGTTAATTGCGTCAAGATGTATGAAATTAAAAAATTACTCGTAACGAATTCATTTTCCGAGAAATTCTTGGCAGTATCTCAATCGCATAGTATTTCTAAACACAGCGTCGTTTTTAAAATGCAACATACAAATTAATTCTCTGTGATGCAGATGTTACAGTGTACGAAGTGAACCATGTTAAGCTGAGCCTTGCAGGATTACCCAATGTATTACATTGTTCACTTCGTAAACTGTAATATTTTCCTCATAAAGAATTACTTGTATGTTGAAGAAAAATAACAAATTATCCTTTTTCACAACGACATATATTTCTCTAAATGTACATTTCAACCACTACGTAGTCATCTTCAGTAGACATTTGTTCAGTAGACAGTACAAATGTCTACTGAAGATGACTACGTAGTGGTTGAAATGTACATTTAGAGAAATAAATGTCGTTGTGAAAAAGGATAATTTGTTATTTTTCTTTAAGTTCCATTTCCATATTTCACAAGCTCCAACCGATTATTTTACTTGTATGTTGCATTTAAAAAAAGACGCTTTGATACATTGATGTCACTGTGACAGAAGTGTCCCTATGTTGCACGATAAAAAATACGCTCTGTATATTCAATATGTATGAGGAAAATCATAAATGAGAAGAAATTATTATTCGCTAGACGAGTCCTGATTAGAGATTCACAAGCATACTCTCATGTAGCCTCATAGAGAAGGCTCATGCAGGCTCATGTAGGCTCATGTAGGCTCATGAAGGCTCATAAATCATTCGATTAGCAAATTTTGTAAATTCATATTCATAAATTTACAAAAAATTCAAATGTGGCTCGTTTGAGATGGAAAAAAGCTGTAGAATCCGAAGTAGACAAGGAAATGAAAACTTGGATTAATTGAATTGCAAATTTTGAAATGGGTCCACCTAATAATTTAACGGAAACTTAAGCCAAAAATAAAATAAAACAGGAGATTTCTGTGTTTTTTTCACTTTTAAATTACTGTCATACCACTATGAAACCAAATATGAGCCTTTCTCGTTCATTAAATAGCGGTCTATATGTGTACAAGAAAAGGAGCAAAGAAGTGGATTTTGAATCCTTCCTAGGATGAGCTCTTTCCAAAATTTGCAATTCAATTTTAATTACCTCTAGTCAGAGCAGAGGAGCGTTATGGCTTCATGAGGCCCCGGGCAATTATGAATTTGGGCCTCCCATGTAGAGTGTTTTTTTTTAATTGCATTGTGTAATAAACAATAAAGAAAAAAATGGATGGGCAAATGCCCAAATTGCCCAAAGGATAACGAGCCACTGGCTATTACTGAAATTTCTCAAAATGCATTAATTGCATATTTCATATTAGATTTGTGTTTACTACACCTCAAGCTAATTCTCCTGAAAATTTTACAAAGTTTCTGTATTAAATAAGTGAGAAAATCGAAAGGCAGTGCTTTCTGCATTGACAAGTATGGATCAGTTATTACTGAAATTACTGAAAATTTAATAATTGCATATTTCATATTAGATTTGTGTTTATTGTATGTAAAGCCAATTCTCCTAAAGATTTGACAGAGTTTCAGTTTTAAATAAGTGAGAAAATCGAAAGTATAATTTTCTGCATTGACAAGTATGGGTTAGTTGTTACTGTTACTGAAATTACTGAATATTTATTAATTGTGTATTTTATACTAGTTGTGTACACTATTGTGTACTTTGTGTTCAGTACATCTGAAGCTATTTTGTCTGAAAATTAGACAACGTTTCGCAATTAAATAAGTCAGAAAATCGAAAGTCAATGCTTTCAGCATTGACAAGCATGGGTTAACTAGTACTGAAATTACTGAAAATTTTTTAATTACATATTTCACATTACATTTCTATATGGTACACCAAATGCTAATTCTCCTGAAAATTTGACAAAGTTTCTGTATTAATTAAGTGAGCATATCTAAAGTATAACACTCTGCATTGAAAAGTATGAGTTAGTTATTACTGAAATTACTGAAAATGTATTACTTGCATATTTCATATTAGATTTGTATTAGGTACACCTGCAGTTAATTTTCTTGAAAATTTGACAAAGTTTCTGGATTAAATAAGTGAGAAAATCGTAAGTATAACTTTCTGGGTTAACAAGTATGGGTTAGCTGTTACTGAAATTTCTGAAAATATATTAATTGCATATTTCATATTAGATTTGTATTAAGTACACCTGAAACGAATTCGCCTGAAAATTAGACAACGTTTTTCTATTAAATAAGTGAGAATATCTAAAGTGAATGCTTTCTGCATTCACATGTATGGGTTAGCTATTACTGAAATTACTGAAAAACTTTTAATTACATATTTCACATTACATTTCTGTATGGTACACCTAATCCTAATTCTCCTGAAAATTTGACAAAATTTCTGTATTAATTAAGTGAGAATATCTAAAGTATAACACGCTGCATTGACAAGTATGGGTTAGTTATTACTGAAATTTCTGAAAATATTTGAATTGCATATTTCACATTACATTTCTGTATGCTACACCTAATACTAATTCTCCTGAAAATTTTACAATGTTTCCATATTAAATAAATGAGAAAATCGAAAGTATAACACTCTGCAGTGACAAGTATAGGTTAGCTATTACTGAAATTACTGAAAATTTATTAAGTGTATATTTGGTACTAGATTTGTATTAAGTACACCTGAAGCTAATTCTCCTGAAAATTTGACAAAGTTTCTGTATTAAATAAATGAGAAAATCGAAAGTATATCTTTCTGCACTCACAAGTATGGGTAAGGTATTGCTGAAATTTCTGAAATTATATTAATTGCATATTTCATATTAGATTTGTATTAAGTATACTTACAGCTAATACGCCTAAATATAAGACAACGTTTCCATATTAAATAAATGAGAAAATCAAAAGTATAACTTTCTGCATTGAAAAGTATGGGTTAGCTATTACTGAAATTTCTGAAAATATACTAATTGCATATTTCATATTAGATTTGTATTAAGTACACCTGAAGCTGATTTATTGAAAATTTGACAAAGTTTGTGTATTAATTAAGTAAGAAAATGTAAAGTATATCACTCTGCATTGACAAGTATGTGTTAGTTATTACTGAAATTTCTGAAAATATATTAATTGCATATTTCATATTAGATTTGTATTAAGTACACCTGAAGCTAAATCTCTTGAAAATTTGACAAAGTTTCTGGATTAAATTAATGAGAAAATCGAAAGTATAATTTTCAGCAGTAACAAGTATGGGTTAGCTATTACTGAAATTACTGAAAATTTATTACTTGCATATTTCATATTAGATTTGTATTAAGTATACTTGAAGCTAATTAGCCTGAATATTAGACTACGTTTTCAAATTAAATAAATGAGAAAATCGAAAGTCAATGCTATCTGCATTGACAAGTATGGGTTAGCTATTACTGAAATATCTGAAAATATTTGAATTGCATATTTCACATTACATTTGTGTATTGTACGAATAATGATAAATCTCCTGAAAATTTAGCAAAGTTTCTGTATGAATTAAGTGAGAAAATCGAAAATATAACACTCTGCATTGACACGTATGGGTTAGTTATTACAGATATTACTGAAAATATATTAATTGCATATTTCATATCAAATTTCCAGGTGTACCCATCCTTTTTCAATACCCTGTATATGAATTCGTAGTATATTTTGATACACTAATTAAATTTTCTGCAATTTTCTCGCTTTTTGGTTTCGTCTTTTTCACTGCACGTTCGTTAAGAGTTTATTATTGTAAACATTCAAACACAGCACGCGATTCGAAAAATCTTTCATCAAAGCATGTGATAAAAAAAAACGTTTGTCTGAATATAAACTACTGAGGCATTTGGCTGTTCCCAGTCATATTTGTCAGATTTCACAACTGTTAGCTAAGACATATATTTTATAGCCTTCTTTTTTTTCATGGCAACTTTGATGAACTTTTTTGAATCACTCATTATGTATACCTTTTGGAATTGAGTATTTTTTTCTGTAAGGTTTTATTTTCAACTTCTAATATGTATATCCTGAAAATTGCTGGCAACATTTATATTTTCGCTACAAGGTGAGAGTACTAAACGAAACGTAAAATTTAAGAATATATTATCAAAAATATCCCCATCTAGTCTTCTGGTAAAAATTTTGTTCAATTTTATCTTTATTGCCTATGTGAATGCTATTGCAACATGTTTATGTAACGTTAATATTTATTTTAATACTTTACTACTTTTACATTTACATTCTGTCCACCTTCAGTAGAAAACCGAATAATTCATCGGTTGAGATAATAAATATTTATTTACATACATTCTCCTCGTAATATATTTTGATACTATATATTAATGAATGATGAGATTTACTCATAACCTTGTTCAATCTCGTTCTTACCTTCTGCTTTATATTCTACAGAGTTGGTTCGAATTTGTATTTCCATGTGTACTTTCATCTTCAACAAGACATTTACTTATTCTGGATCCTACTCTTCTTGTATTCTTTTTTTCGTCATGTACGTCAACCTCACCTCGCCTTCTTTTTCTCGAGATTCTTAAGAGCTTTTCTCGATCATCATATTCTATAAGAATTTATTTTAATTTAAATTTAGAATTTTCATATAAGTAACTACAGTACTAAATAAAAATGGTAATACTGGACTTTTCTTCACCTGAAATTCGTCTCCTAAGCGCCTCTTAGATCATCAATTTTCGTACAAATTTTAGCTCTCTGAGATTTCTAGCTATATACTAAATAAAATAACTGATACTGGTCTTTTCTCCACCTGAAATTCGTCTGCTAAGCGCCTCTTAGATCATCAATTTTTGTACAAATTTGAGCTTGTTTTAGTTACTCACTTACCAAATACTTATCAAATTACTTACTTATCAAATTTAGGCAAAATTACTTTAAGAGTTGTCCCGTTTTTTTTTCTAGTACTGTATATGCATCTCTTTTTTAAGTTTCTTCCAATTTACTATTTCCGCTGACTTTCATCGAGCTTCTTCAAATTAGTTTTTACATTAATCATTTTACAATGTATTTGATTATTGTATTATTTTAAAGGTACAGCGCTTTGATATTACACTCAACAAAAATCTCAACCTCACAGGGTACTAACCTGGGACATTAATAATGCTCAATTTAGAAATACTAACTCATTGATCATGCTTCTCTGTAGATATTTTGTCATTGGACGCAATCACCAAATGTAGCTCATTCTTGTCCAAGTCTTCTTAAGCATTGTTTGAAGTACTAAACAAATTTCAGTTTCAAATCGAAGTCAGGCCAATTTGGACTACTTTATATACGTCTAGATGCAAAGACTCAATTTAGAAATACTAATTCATTGATCATGCTTCTCTATAGATATTTTGTCATTGAACGCTATCAACAAAATGCAGCTCATTCTTGCTTAAGTCTTCTTTAGCATTGTTTGAAGTACTATACAAATTTCAGTTTCAAATCGGAGTCAGGCCTATTTGGACTACTTTATACACGTCACAGATGCAAAGACTGCTGACGTACACGTGTGTGTACGACGAAAACCTTGGATTATTTTACACTAAGGCAAGTTTCTCAGTTGTAAGGTGTAAGGACAGAAGTATTAAAAGGAAACTTTTAATTTTTACTTAAATCTCATTTCTTATTTGTTTGTTTCGAAGCGATTTGCAAACAAAGCGAGTACTACGTTTGCAATTTATCTTCATAATATCACGTCGTCTTTCAAATTTTATTACCCAGTTGGTAGATTGCCCTGTAGTTGAATGGTAGTAATAAAAGGAGTTTTAATTATTTTCACTTTTTTGTGCGCGCTGAAATGTATTTTTTTTGTTTGTTTTAAAGTGATTCTTCTTATTGCTAAAATTTATGAGTACAGTTTAGTACCTGATGCAACATATTTTTCCAAGCTTTTCCAATTTTTTGCTATACCTTTTAGGACTTCAAAATAAAAGCAAATTATTATATTTTTTACGTGCTCCCAATGGTAACCACAGATTGTAACACTGATCCTTATGTTGCTACGTTGCACCTCTTCCAGGAGGTGTCTGGGTGTGAGGTCAGGCTGCCTCTTTGTGCGACAGGATCGTCCAGGACGAATTTTAAAACAGGGACACCCAACGCGGGCGCAAACAGAGGCGGGCACAATCATCGAACGGTATCTTGGGAAAAAACCAATCTATCGCTTGTCACTTGTCACCGGTTGTTTTCGGTAAACGTGTGTTTAAAACGGGGAACCCAACAAAACATTTCATTGACGTCGCGCCAAGATTAATGATGCGATTGTCCGCGAGAGCGCTGTTTGGCAGGAAATTAGCTCTGCAGAACGCGCCTCGTTTCAACGTGCGCACACGTACACGTACGTACACACACGTACGAAATTATGTGAAAACGAACCAGCAGCACACGTCATCCACGAATGTGGAACAATGTCACAGCGAATAACGCAAAAAAAAAATAACAGAAATAGGTTGTGTCGATAAAGCGAAGGGACGATCTGATTTTAAACTCTGGGTCTCATCTCGTGGAGCAATCTGATCGGATGTCAACTGATACAACGGGTGATGAAAATATGTAAAAAATAAATAGTATAACTACTTTTTTTATATATTTAATAGATACGTTCGCATGCTTATGATAAATGTAATACGTGAAATAAAAGATGAGACGTATGTAGAATTCCGGAAATATGGAGCGATGGTCATTGGCAGCGCTAAACGGGGCTACTACAGTACTCATTTAATCGACTTTTGTTTAATTATTAAAATTGAAAAATTGAATGACAAATCTACAGTAGTTGAAAGTTGAACTTATAAATCTTGTGATTTTTGCATCCTTTCGTATTGAATCATGCGGTTTAAATGTCAGCTACGCGAATTAACACGTCGGCTATTAAACTTTTACTTTTCGCAACACCACTAATCTGATCGCAGCTTAGGAATATTTGCAAAACACATTTATTACTCCGGCAGAGGATCCGTTCTTGCCGTCGCATGTACTCGAGGCAATAAAAGCAGGAACGATCTTACAGACAGCTAATATTATACACAAGATTAATTTAATACAAAGGCCGTCATACAGGCCTGAATGCTCGAGTAGAAAACGCCATTTATATCCCCCCGGCCTCTAAAAAGCATTCTTTATCGTCTCCCAGTGATCGCTCATCCCTGGGATTTCAGCCGTTTTTCCTGGATGTCGCGTGTGCGGGTGTCGCTTTAATCGCGCAAACAGCAGCTATTCTGGATTCTGGTGGCGTCTACACTAATGACTTTTGGTTTACGGTTCACTTAGGAAGGGCCCGAGAAGAAGTTTACCCTCTTGGGTAAACAGCTCCTGGCTCCGAATCCTCCTCACCTTTGCTTGCTCGCCAGCCTCCGATGGCATACCTGACGGGCGTCATACGAGTTTAGTTCTTGGGCGTTACGAAATGCGAGCATTGCAGCAATTCTCGTCAGCTATGTGTTTGAAGTAGGTTTTGTTGTACGACACTAATAGTATTGTGTGCATTGTGGACCTATCCATTTACTTCTTAAATTTAAATTACACGAATTACACGAAATTATTTGAAAATACAATCAAATTATTGGGAATTGTTAAATACAAAAATAATTGGGGTTGACTTCCAATTACTGATAGAGAAGTAGTAAAATTACTATGCACCGTCATGCTCACATAAATCTTCTACAAACAATTTGATATTGCTATTGTAACCTAATTTCTTGTACGTGATTTGAGTATGACATGTTTCAATTATTTTTGTTTCGGGTATATTTATGTTCTTTGATGGAGACGACTGTCGAGTCTAAGCGAAAAAGTCCGCTATATAATGTCAACTAGGTAATCATGGCATTTAGCACCTAAGATTGGAGACAGACAATGCAAACATTGTTTAACACAGAGGCTATTATTAGACAAATAACTAAATAATACACGGTGTACTTCACACTTGCCTTCCGTACACGGGCTCTAATCGTTTACAAAACAGACAGAGGTGTTGAAACAAGTCATTATAAGTGTTAAACGCCATGCTGAACGTTTAGATCATTCCTCATCATAATAACTCAGGAACAAAAGTCTACAATGCAGATAATGCGTTAACCATAATTGTAATTATTCGAATGTATCATGTGTTATCAAGTGATTTGATACGGTTAAGCATATGTGACCTGGTCTACGAAAAATGACCTAATGTGTCAAGATATCAATTTTTACTTTAGGCGCAATTCTGGTACATAAAATGCTCTTTCAAATTAAACAAACCGCAGATTGCCAGGTTTATAAATAAATTTAGAAATTGTACTTGAAAATGCAAAAATGCCATACTCTAAAACATGACAAAATATTCTATAATCAAAATTTTATTAACAAGATTGATCACACCAATATACTAATATAATACACTATATAGTTCTTCCAAAGGTTTCAAGCCAATATTGTAGTCTAACTTACAATTGATTCTTCACATTAACATATACAAAACAAATCAAGCAGATATATACAGTGTGCTTTATTTGAAATGGTAACAAGTCAGTAATTGTATTATTTTTCGATGAATTAAAAAAAACTGTTTGCAATATATGACTTCTAGGTCTACTAGTCTATTTGGACTACTGCTGAGGACTGCTACTACTAGCACTACTACGACGGACTACTAGATCGAGATTGGCCAACTAATAAGTTTGTCAAGGATATTTTGATGTACTTACTAAAAAAAATTAGTTTTCTTAAATTGTAGGCATGATTATTTTTTACAAATTTTGCGATCTACTGAATTTTCCAAGATCTTTTACAATTACATTATGCCTACTTTAAAATATTCTCTGTGAGGATTAAAATAATTAAAAATCTATTAATAGATCAAAAGTACAAAAGCTATCACATAATAATCCAAAGGATTATTATGTGGCTAGAGTCTTTTGACTAGATCAAAATTGGCAAACTAATAGGACAGTTAACGATATATCGATGAACTTACTTTAACGAAAATGTGTTATTTTTCAATTGTAGGCTTGATGATTTATTTTTACAAAATTTTCAATCTACCGAATTTACCTTTTACATTTATTACATTAACCCTATTTTTATTATAGAATTGTTCGAAGTCCCAATACAATTTTGTATTACAACACTAATGCAGTAGATTGAAAAATTTAAAGAAAGCAAATAATTGCATTATGATTCCTGAAAATTCCATAGTCGGATAGTATTATTTTCAAATCCTACCAAATAAATAAATATTTAAAATTTTACCTTAATGTACCTACATTTAAACTATATTTTCTCAAAATTGGAATCTCAGAATCAGATATCAGAATCTCCGAGAATATATTACGTACCTTGCTAGTATCTATTAGATGTTTCCAGAATTTAAAAACAAATTAGTAATATTATGATTCCCGATAATTCCTAGTTTATTTTCAAATTCTACCAAATAAATAAATATTAAATTTTTTCTCAGATATCTTAATGTACATTTAAAACTATATTTTCTCAAAATTGGAATCTCCGATTTTTTTTAATTATAATATGTTAATATATAAGTCAACAAAATCACATTAGATTGCCAAGAATTCCAAAATGAGAGTAAAATTTGGTCATAAGTAAATCTTAATAAATTTTCTGGGAAATTTTAAGCCGTAGGAACATCTGGATTTTATTTTTACGAATTTTGCTGTATTATTATTGAAATATGTACTACCTATTTGAATAAATTTTGCAATATATGGAATTAGTATTGTAGTAAAAAATTGCATGATTATCAACAATTCCAAAATAAAAATAGGGACATCGTGCTATTATTCGAAGCACTACTATATGACTGTTTTATTTGGCTTGAATTGCCTCTTCTTCCATAGATCAGTGAATTCTTCTGAGGATTTCAAATATCTTTCTGTTAGTTTTTGTGTAGATATCAAGCTTTAAAAGTTTTTTTTTATTTTCTTTTTCACTTTGGATTGTTGTGTTGAGTCAGGCAGTTCTGAGGCATCAGCTTTTAACTTTTTCTGTCTGGCATATTATTGAATGCTATTTTCGATCAATTCCTACCCATTTACAAATGATTTATAGTATTTAATAATAGGAGTACATGTGGTTCCTTTAAAAACAACTACAATTACTTCAACTACATTACTTCAACTAGCCATTACTTCAATTAGCCATTACTTCAACTGCAATTGCATCCACAAGGAAATACTACAAAGCAGAATTACTTCAATAAGAAAATACTTCAACTCGAAAATACTTTTACTAGAAAACACTTCAACTGCTAATTACTTCAACTAGAAATTACTTCACCTTGCGTTAGGTTAGGTTAGGTTAGGCCAGTTTAGGCTATATTATGTTAGGCTGGGCCAGTTTAGGTTATGTTATGTTAGACTAGGTCAGGACTTCAACTAGCCATTACTTCAACTGCAATTATAACAACAAGGAAGTACTTCAAAGCAGAATTACTTCAACAGGAAAATACTTTTACTAGAAAACACTTCAACAGCTAATTACTTCAACTAGAAATCACTTCACCTTGCATTAGATTAGGCCAGTTTAGGTTATGTTATGTTAGGTTGGGCCAGTTTAGATTATCTTATGTTAGGTTAGGTCAGGTTAGGTTAGGTTAGGTTAATTCTGCGTTATAGCAGTTATTTCATGTATTTTCTTGTTGAAGTAATTGCAGTTGAGCTTTTCAATACGTAGCATTAAAATGACAGTGTCGATATGTCGAATTAATAAGTTGAATATAGCCTAATCTCAGAGTAAACTGCTACAACGACTTATGAACTTAAGTTATGAATGTTTTTGAACGTGTATTTTTTCAATGTTCAATTTAGTAGTGACAATATAAACATAACATATATAAAAATTATTTGCAACTTGTCATTAATGTGTGAACTTAATCGTTTTCGTAAATTTTGCCTAATTTTTCATAATTCTCTATAATTATTTATAATTTCAGGCTGAAACTATGTAAAAATATCGTCAACATTGAGTTTTGGTAGGTGAACTCTAAAGCTCATAGCGTATAGCCCAATTCGGACTTGTATTTCCAATTTTACTTCATACTCAATAATTTTTGCAGTCATGCAACTACCACAACGACATAGTTTGGCATGGTCCTTATGGAAAACCTGTGTGAACTCGTACTAAAGATAACATTCCAGAAACATGTAAGTTGGACGAGGAACATTAGTTTCAATGATGCTTATTATTGGTTTTAATAGGTATTGTGGGAGTCATGTAAACTAGCTATAAATTTAATAATAATAATAAAGATTATTTATTACCAGAAAAGTTATATAATATACAAAATGTAAATACATACATGACAACAAACAACACAACTAAACAACAAAAAGAACAATGCAAAACAAAGACACACATTTCAGTTAATCGAACACTGTAAGTTCTGTAAAATAGGTAAACGGAATGGACAACGGACTTCTAATTGTTTCGAAAATGTAAGTACAGATTTATAGTTATTTTGTATTGGGTTTCGTAAAGCAATAAGAATTTTATTTCTAAGCTTCAAATCTAATTTCGGGTTTTCTATTTTTTCTACTAGAGGAATTCAAATTGTATCTCTCCAGTATCTGTTTTTTTCTTGGCAATAGCAGTACCAAAAATATTGACCATTTTCTAAGTTTATATTGATGGGGCAGATACTTGTTGATGAATTCCATAGTAAAATTGGTAAATTAAACACTCAACTCAAATAACTCAATGGTTTATTTACCAATATTTCAAGATATTTATACATTTGAAAATTTTGATATCATTACTATATTACAACCAACGTCATAAAATTCATTTTAAAATGAAAATTTAAACATAGAACATATAAAAAGTATTTTAAAGTTATTATTACTATGTGAACTTAATCGTTTCGTAAATGTACATTTTAAAAACGCCATTTTTTTCAAAAACTGGCGTAGCAATTTAAAAAAAGTGTCGTATTTTTATTCTATTTTCATTTCTATATATTTTTTTCTATTTATACTACTATTATTTCATAGTATCTCCATGTTCGGCAATTCTATTTCTTTTTCCTTTATCACATTTGCTTTTGGTGCATTCAAGTTTATGAATGCGTTAATATTTGTCTAATCTTTACAATTATTCAATACATTATCCTATTTTCTTTAATATATTTTCTATAGTCTAAAATATCATAAGTTTAGTATCAAGAACAACCATGTCATAAAATTTGATTGATTTTACTACAAACTGTGTTTTTTTTCAATACATTGAAATGTTTAAAATAAAAATGTGAAGGTGATGAAAGTATTCAAATTTAAATTATTATGCGCTGTGTGTGATTTAATACATTATTATTACGTTTTAACAAGGTTTCTGTATTCATGGAGTAAAGGTCGCAAAAATGCAGACGTGACATGTGGCAAATGCGGGGGACTGTTATATAAAGAGCTCACATTATAATCATTGTGCCCGAAATCCATACTTAGAAAATACATACGTGGGGATTACATTATTGTTATTACAGCATGAATCGGATGACACAATATTAATATGAGTTTCAGACACAGTCGTCTTCATTCTAATTTATGCGCCGCGTATGCTTTCAATTTCAATATAATAACATTCTGTCATCTTTGTGCTGATAATTGTATGTTAGTGAGAGATAAATTCGGTGACAAAACACGGGGAGACACAATGTTGGAAGACTGCTGGAATAATAAGACGATGCCTTATAGAGAATGTACGTATATACGTATATACACGTTATATTCACGAGCAACTTGTCAGCTTGGCTGAGAAAACAAACCGTTCTGATTCTCCCTTGTGTTCCCAGTATAATGTATTACGTTAATTATATTGTGCCATGTCTAGCTCTCTCCTGAAAGTATCACATCGTTTCGTACTTAAAGATATTATTCCATTAAGCAGACATATTTTGATAGAAATTTAATCTCGCAGAGTCAATCTCGGATTTATTGCGTCGCGCTGGATCTTGGCTTGAATAAATATCGCGTGTTATATTAAACTTACACTAAATTCCGTCTCTTAAACGACAATGCTGTAAACATCCTGGAGAGCTCATATTTTCATTTTATCAAGAATGCAATTCTAGAAAGTTCAAACTGTTTCAGTGAATACTTGAGTTTTACATGCAGTTCATCTGAAAGCTAAAATTTAACAATGTCTTAAACTTATACTAGACAACTCAATAAAACTAAATATGTGCTGGAATTATGTGTAAACTATGCAGTTACAAGTTTAGCAGTCGATTAAGACTGGACTTCAGTTCTGCATGTACAATGAAATCATTAGTATTTATTATATTTTTGAAGGCATCAATTGCTGTAAGCACAGATTTTTTTAAATTTGCTTTGATACATGTTTCATATTTTGAGAACATACCCCTGCCCTATTCTTTATATTTCAAACATTGTCAATGTTTAAATCAATGGTTAAATGGTTTCAATGGTTAAAGTGGCGCTGATCTTCTCGTATGCAGAAGTTTATTAGTCTGCGATTGTCTGTGGTCATCTTAGCATAAACAAACAGTCTTGGGCCTTCCCCAGCCAACAGATTTGCAGATGCAATAAACATAAGCGATGAGCAGACGTGCAACGGGATTTCACGGAATCAGACAATACGGTATTTACAAAGGGCAAGTTCAGTAGGGCGGAGGACCCAGCAAGATAAGAAAACCCAGTAATGGGGTTAAGTAGGTGCCTTTGTGGGCGAATTGAACCCCGTCGCTGGAATGCGCGACGTCCCGCCCGGAGGGCCATTGTGGCCCCACGGATTGCAATTTCTTTGAAGGCCGTCCTTGCCCATTGTTGTTGTGAAATTTCCAAATTACAAGGCGAATTTTGGCAAACATATGTAAATACCTGTCATAATTCCATTCTTATCTAATAGTACAATTTGCGACAACTAACTTTAGCCCGCATTGTACCCCAACTTTACAGCCGATAATTCATCTCGCCGAAGCAGGTAGCATTTGTTTCCATGCAACAATTTAAGCCCCTTATTTTATAACAACTGCTCGGTAAGTACTTCCAAGCGAAATCCAATTCATACTTAGTATTTCAAAATTCAAAATTACTGCATGTTTTATTTATTTATTTATTCAAATTTCTCCTCTATGTCAATGTCATTGCATTGTCATGTTATTGTCATTGTCATGTCATTGTCATGGCATTGTCATGTCATTGTCATGTCATTGTCATGTCATTAATTATGTCACTAGCCATGCAAACTACATAGTTAATTTTTGATGAGAATGCCGAAAATGTTCTACATAGATTCATAAAGTTTTTAATGTAAAATTTCATAGGTTTACATGAAATCGTTTTTCCTATTTGTAAAATTAACTAATTATGACGCACGTGAATAATTTGTAGAATTATTACAATTTAAATGGTTCATTTCGGCAGCTATGGCTAATTATTGTTGTAGCAAGGGAGGATTTACCAGCTGCAATTGTTTGCCTTCGCCTACGTTCAGTAGGGAATCTGATTTCGAGTGGGGTGCAATATCGAATTTGCATATAAAATGTCAAAGTTTTCCATGTGAAAATTGCTATGCTTTCCATGCAAACTGCAGTTTTTCATGAAAATGCTAAAAATTATCTACCTAAATTCACGAAGTTAAGTTTTTCATGTAAAACTTCATAGGATTTAATAAAATCGCAAAGTTTTCCATGTAAAATTGCTACGTTTTGCATGCAAAAACAACGATTTTTTCGCAAATATGCCAAAACGTTCTGCAAAGATTATAAAGCTTTCCTTGTCATAGATTCCATGTAAGATTGTAAATGTTTTGTCAAATTATAAAGTTTTCCATGTAAACTCCATAGTTTTTCATGAAAAAAGCTATACGCATATAAAATGTAAAGGTTTTCCATCTGAAAATTGCTATGGTGTCCATGCAAACTGCAGGTTTTCATGAAAATGCCAAAAAACTTCTATCTTAATTCACGAAGACGGTTTTTCATGTAAAATTTCATAGGTTTTAATAAAATCGCAAAGTTTTTCATGTAAAATTGCTACGTTTTCCATGAAAAAACAAACTTTTTTTCACAAATATGCCAAAACGTTCTGCAAAGATTACAAAGCTTTCCATGTCATAGGTTCCATGTTAGATTGTAAATGTTTTATCAAATTGCAAAGTTTCCCATGTAAACTACATAGTTTTTCATAAAAAAACGCCTATACGCATGCAAACTGTAGTTTTTCATGAAAATGCCAAAAAAATCTACCTAAATTCACGAAGTTCAGTTTTTCATGTAAAGTTTCATAGGGTTTAATAAAATCGCAAAGTTTTCGATGTAAAATTGCTACGTTATCCATGCAAAATAAACGTTTTTTCGCAAATATGCCAAAATGTTCTGCAAAGATTACAAAGCTTTCCATGTCATAGATTTCGTGTAAGATTGTAAATGGTTTGTTAAATTACAAAGTTTTCCTTGTAAACTCCATAGTTTTTCATTAAAAAGCCATACGCATATAAAATCTAAAAGTTTTCCATATGAAAATTGCTATGCTATCCATGCAAACTGCAGTTTTTCATGAAAATGCTAATAAAATTCTACCAAAATTCACGAAGTTAACTTTTTCATGTAAAATTTCATAGGTTTTTAAAATCGCAAAGGTTTCCATGTAAAGTTGCTACGTTTTCCATGCAAAAGCAAACGTTTTTTTCGCAAATATAACAAATCGTTCTGCAAAGATTACAAAGCTTTCCATTTCATAGGTTCCATCTAAGATTCTAAATGTTTTATCAAATTACGAAGTTTTCCATGTAAACTCCATAGTTTTTCATGAAAAAGGCTATACGCATATAAAAATGTTCTGCAAAGATTAAAAAGCTTTCTATGTCATAGGTTCCATGTAAGATTGTAAATGTTTTGTCAAATTACAAAGTTTTCCATGTAAACTCCATTGTTTTTCATGAAATAGGCTATACGCATATAAAATGTAAAAGTTTTCCAAATGAAAATTGCTAAAATTACAAAGTTTCCCATGTAAACTCCATAGTTTTACATGAAAAATCCTATACGCATATAAAAATGTTCTGCAAAGATTAAAAAGCTTTCTATGTCATAGGTTCCATTTAATATTGTAAATGTTTTGTTAAATTACAAAGTTTTCCATCTAAACTCCATAGTTTTTCATGAAAAAGGCTATACGCATATAAAATATAAAAGTTTTCCATATGAAAATTGCTATGCTTTCCATGCAAATTGCAGTTTTTCATGAAAATGCCAAAAAATGTCTACCCAAATTCACGAATTTAAGTTTTTCATGTAAAATTTCATAGGTTTTAATAAAATCGCAAAGTTTTCCATGTAAAGTTTCTACGTTTTCCATGTAAAAACAAACGTTTTTTCACAAATATGCCAAAATATTCTGCAAAGATTACATAGCATTCTATATCATAGGTTCCATGAAGATTGTAAATGTTTTGTCAAATTACTAAATTTCCCATGGAAACTCCATAGTTTTTCATGAAAAAGCCTATATGCATATAAAATGTACAAGTTTTCCATATGAAAATTGCTATGCTATCCATGCAAACTGTAGTTTTTTCATAAAAATGCCAAAAATATTCTGTCTAAATTCACGAAGAAAGTTTTTCAAGTAAAATTTTATAGGTTTGAATAAAATCGCAAAGTTCTCTATGTATAATTGTTACGTTTTCCTTGCAAATGCAAACGTTTTTCGCCAAATATTCCAAAACGTTCTGCAATGATTACAAAGCTTTCCATGTCGTAGGTTCCATGTAAAATTGTAAATGTTTTGTCACATTACAAAGTTTTCCATGTAAACTCCATAGTTTTTCCTGAAGAAGGCTATACGAATATAAAATGTATAAGTTTTTCATATGAAAATTGCTATGCTTTCCATGCAAAATGATGTTTTTATGTATTATGTAAGTATTCCATGAAAAAAAAAACGTATCGTTAGTACTTTTCAACCTGCACATTAAGTAAAAGTTAACAATACTTAATAATAAAATAGCAAAGTTTTCCATGTAAAATTGTTATGTTTTCCATGCAAATACAAACGTTTTTCGCCAAATATGCCAAAACGTTCTGCAAAGATTAGAAAGCTTTAAAGTTTTCCGTGTAAACTATATAGTTTTTCATGAAAAAGCCTATACTTTATCTATAACACGAGCATATCTTATTTTTTTATAACCTCAAGAAAAAATTTCAACCAAGGAATACGATTTGAAACAAAATATCGTATCGTTAGTTCTTTTCAACCTGCACATTAAATAAAAGTTAACACTTAAAATTTACATTTAAAAATAAAACGTTTCTAACAATATATACACATTTTGATGATTTTTTTTTTCAAAATTATGTAAATTAGTATTTAGTCGAAAATATTACTTCGAAAATTAACTTTGTCAATTGAACAAGTATCATCATACTACAAGAATTATTGTAATGTTTTTGGACGATTTCGCTTTCTTGAAGCTGCTTTATCTCTTTCATTTAACTGCAGTTAGAACTATAATTTATTTCTGTGATATTTCTCATATTAAGGTTCAATAATTCTATAATTTAGATAATAAGATTCCGGACGTACAATTGTTACTTAAACTATAAAATGTATTTATTTTTATATAATTTATCGAAGTGTTGTTCATTTTCCACCAGAGTTTCAAAGGTTACAATTAAAGTTTTGATACCAAGAGAAGCTTTAGATGAATCAAACTTGTCACTCTGAAGCAATTGATGAACTAAAATTTATTTATTTTATATAATTTATCGAAGTGTTGTTCATTTTCTCCCAGAGTTTCAAAGGTTACAATTAAAGTATTAATACCAAGAGAAGCTTTAGATGAGTCAAACTTGTCACTCTGAAGTAATTTGTGAACTCATGAAGCGACTTCAAGAATTTGTTCAAATATAAGAACAAACCCAAAATGGTACATTTTTTAATAAGCAACGCGTCTAGCCATTTTGCTGTTGCATCAGATATTCTTTAAAATATTCTAAAATTGTCGGATATGTTAATTTAACTGCCTTAATGGCATAAATATGATTTACCATCATTCTTAATTTATCTTCTATTCTACTGTCATCGGCCATAACAGCAAAATAATGGTTTCTGTGTACAAACGTGATCAATGAGCAATTGCGGTAGTGTCTAAAATTCCATTTAGATACACAGCATCTAGACACAATTCTTGGGGGGGATTATAACTTTGTAAAAATGTTTTTTTTTAACTTTAAAAACCTCTTCTAAACAGTTTCCACGATTATTACTTTCAGCCCTTCATTATGGCCCCTAAACAAAGCATATTTGGTGCTTGTTTTGTAATAAAACAACTTCTACAGTGATCATATTTGAGAGAGCTATTAAAAAGAGCATAGCGATTCTATGATACTCAAAATTTCGATGTACTTGATATTTTCTCAAGCTTTTTTCCAATTTTTAAAGCCGAATGAGATATAAACTAGTTCTGTAGAATTTTTTTGGGAAAAGCCTCTACAGGAAGCAGAACGCTGAATTTTGGTATTCTAGGTTGCATTCTAGCCCAAAATAGTCCCAAAATCATTTATGTACTTTGGATGCTTCTTTTGTTGTATATATCCTACTGAATACGGATATTAACAATAAATGTTTTGGCAAATTAAAAATTTACCACCTGCTTGCTGGTGCAATTGTCAGTAACAATAGGTGTAAAAAAATTGATATAAATCAATGATTTAGTTTGATGTAAGGCATCAATTACTGCAATCGTAGGATTTTTCAGAAAATGAATAGCAACAATACTATTTAATCCACGCTATATTATTATGTAAATTAATGCTAATTAATGTGCACGATTGTATAAATTAATCATTAATTAACTAGGTAAGTACATGGCTTGAACTCTTCCAATCATAGATTGCATTATGGCGAGTACAAAGCCAGAAATAATTACTTTTGGTAAACAAGCGCGGAGGTTATTAATGTTTGTTTTTCTGGGGCTGCACCGTGTTAAATAATCTTAATCCTCATAATTTGCTCCGCTGCAATTAATAATGCTTGCCCCCATATGTTTCTCAGGCAACATTTAAATCGGTCGGCAATAAGAAAGTATGATTAATTTTCTTGACAAAAGTGCGTTATCGCTCAATTATTCTCGCAGCATTTCCAACGTAACACCGCAATGTGGTCGCATAAATCAACCGGACGCTTACGCAATTTCTAAGCCCTGTAAATTACGTTTATTTCCACCTTTGGATTTTTCGAGGCGACAGAACGGGACGATAAATCGCCACGGTTTTCCTTCGCCTCTGAATTAATGAAACGTCGTGTAATTAACGTTTCGGCCGCCGGAGAATGGGCGAGATAAAAATTTTCGAGAGTGAATTATTTTAATGGGGCTTAATAAGATCCTTGAATAACACTGAAGAGGCCCTCCGCGCCGTTGTTTATAGCTTAGATTAGTATAAAACGCTGAATGCCTGATGACTGGTGAGATTCGTTCGTTCCTACGGGCCATTGTGATTTCTTTGTCCAAAGGTTGAAAAGACTTCATTTGGCTCCCGTGCGAACACAAAAGTCAAACATTCCAACATCTCGACTCCGATTTAATTGAACTCGGCTACTGTACATTTGTGCCACGATCGGGAAACGGCTGTTCAACAATTTCTAGTTTCAATCGTGTTTTCGCTTGGTCACCTGTCCCTCAACACCGATGCAGACTTACACCAAAGGAATCCAACATATTCGAATCTTGGCAATCTAACAATATAAACCGTAATAGTAATTTGTTGTTCAATAAAATTATATAATAGAATATTGATTATCGAAAATGATTTTAATCATATATACCAATACCAACATATTCCAACAGATAAGTCATTAAACTTTAGATGTTAAAACCAAAATTAAGATTTAGATTACCAAAACATCACAGCATTTATTTATAAAAATATCAGTTTTAATTGAGATTTGACCATTAAACAAAACTATATTCGAATATTAGCAATGTGTTATTTATTTTAACAAATATCATGTTTCAAATATTATTATTTTGATTAATAAACAGAAGCCCATTCTCTTCTATACGTGAAAGAATTTAATACGTTTGAAATTATATATTCACACCTGGGAATCGATTTTTGTGTTATGATAATAGCTTATTTTTCGCAATAACGCGGGCACAATGGCTAAATAACCTGCGCCCATTGTCGCTGGATTTTCAAAGGTGGTCAAGATGGACACTCTTTGTGAGATTCGGGGCTCCTCCGGGCGGATTTCTTTTTAAATTAATCCAAATGACCTGGCAGAAACGCGCATTCGGCTTCCGAATGGCACCGTGAAAAATGGAAACGCGCAGAGGAGGCGACTTTTCGAATTAACAGGGATTACTTAATTAACGGCCTGGCAGTCTGTAATTAGCGACGGCGAGCTGAGCGGCGGCCATTTTCTAATTACGGCCCGCATTGTTCGCACAAATGAGTACATTACACACCGAGCTTCTGTACGGGTGCCTCAGCAATTACGCAAGTCAATAGGAATCTTGTTAAAATCTTGCCGTAAAGCCGCATCGCACTTTTCTTAAGCGAGCAGTCCTCAACAGTTTCCATAAATGATGGCCCACCAAATCCAGAAAGGGGCATATCAATTCTATGTGATGGCACTGAAATACTATACATCACATGCCATCACATACTATGTCACACTATCACAAACTATTACATACTGTGTCACACTATCACATACTATGTCACACTATCACATAATATCACACATGTGATACGTTGCCACATACTATGTGATACGATGTGACGACAGTACGACGACACTAAAATATTGTAAGTAAGGCTAGTAATATGTATACATTATTAATTTTAATTTTATTAATTAATAGGTCTACGAACCTTCTACTACACAAACGTACTATAATATAAATATAAAGTAATAAGTTATCATGAAATAATAAACAAAAAGTACATAAAAGAAGAAAAAAAGAAATATAATAGAGTCAAAAAGAGACTAAAAGTGAAAGAAAATGAAGAAAAAGTAGAAGTAGAAGATTTTATAAGCAAAATGCTACAGATAGTGCCTAAAATAAAGAAGGCCCAGCTGATAAATAAGAACACGACAGTAGATATGGTGGCAGTGGAGATCGAAACATGAGAAAATAGAGAGGATATCATGACAGCAAAGAGCACTAAGTTGAGCAAGACGAGAAGATACATTGGCCATGACCTGACAGCTACAGAAAGACAAATACAGAGGAAGATTAGAAGCCTTGCAAGGGAAGAGAGGGCTAAAGGGAATAGAGTAAAGATTGGATACCAAAAACCGAGTATAAATGATAAAACATATAAATGGAACCAACTCAAAGAGGGATTAGAGGGAACCGAGTTTCAGACTAGGACAAAAACTAATAAAGAAGACGAAGGTCCATACGAAAACGACAGCCAAGAGACAGGACACAGACAAGGAACAAAAAAAGGAAATTAAAAAATAAATAGATATAAATTTGGTACATTGAATATATGAGGAATAAGAGAGAAAAAGAGGAACTCACAAATGAAATGGAGAAGGCGAACCTGCAGATACTCGCGATAACTGAAACAAAAATGTATAAATGGCACCAACGCAAAGAGGGATTAGAGGGCACCGAGATTCAGAATAGGATAAAAACTAATAAAGAAGATGAAGGTCCATACGAAAACGACAGCTAAGAATCAGGACACAGACAAAGTGACAAAAAAAGGAAATTTCAAGAAAAAAAGATAGATATAAATTTGGTACATGGAATACAAGAGGAATAAGATGGAAATAAGAGGAACACACAAATGAAATGGATAAGGCAAACCTACAGATACTTGCGATAACTGAAACAAAAAAGAAAGGACAAGGTACGAAAGTATTAGCGGGAGGATATGCACTATACATAGTGGAGTGAGTGAAACCGATAACGTAAATGCTGGAGTAGGAATATTACTGACGAAAGAAAAAGCAAAAGAAGTTAAAGAATGGAAATGGAAAAACAAAGAGAAAAACAGAGGGAGATTAGAAGCATTGCAAGGGAAGACAGGACTAAAGGGAATAGATTAAAGATTGGATACCAAAAACTGAGTATGAATGATAAAACATATAAATGGAACCAACGCAAAGAGGGATTAGAGGGAACCGAGATTCAGGATAGGACAAAAAACTAATGAAGAAGACGAAGGTCCGTACGAAAACGAAGAAAAAGTAAGAGAAGTTAAAGAATGGAAATACGTAACCGAGAGAATCATGGTGATAGAACTGGAAAATAAACAGGAAGGGATAATGGGGATAGTAATAGTGTATGGCCGGAATGAAGACGACAGCAAAGAATCTAAGAACAAATTTCTGGAAGAATTGCAGCAAACCGTAGAGGAAACTAGAGGATAGAGTCAATAGTAGCAGGAGATTTTAACAATAGGGTGAGTAATAAAAAGGAGGGGTATGGCGGGATAATATGAAATAATACGGAGAAAAAGCAAAAAACAGCAATGGGAAAAGAATTCTGGACTTTTGCCTAATAAACATTTTTAATTTCTAATAAGAGATTAGATTTGTTTTTCATTTTCAAGAACATAACTAATGCAAATTTAATACAGAATTAACATTTTTAATAATAGGGTATAATTTGCCTAATAAATCATGATTGTAATTATCAGATTTAGACACACAAAAATCTACAAATATACGAGAGAAATGAGAAGCAGAAAGGAAAAGTCAATAATAGATTATATACTGGTAGAAAAGGAGAGCAGCAAAAAGGTTATATACGCAAGAGTGAGAAGGGGAGCGGAAATAGGAAGCGACCACTATCTACTGACCATGACAATAACGGAAATACGAAAGGATAGGGCTACACAAAGTAAAGAGGTGAAAAACAAAGGGAAAATAACTGTCAAAACTCACTAGTTAAAAAAACAGGAGGTACAGAAAGAATAAGAAAGACTAGTAGAAAGGGGATACAAAGAGGAGACTGGCAAGCAAGAAACAGAGGTTGATTTATATGGGAAAAGTTAAAAGAAAAAGATAATAACAGCAGCGAAAGTAGTGTGCAGGACAACAGATCTAGCGGCAGGGAGGAAGCAAAGAAAGTTGTTTAACAAGAAGGTAAAAGGGAAGTAACAAAGAAGAAAATAATATGGAAATAGTACCTGCAGATATGAACAGAAAAGTACTATGAGAGATACAAGAAGTATACAAGATACAGAAGGATACAAGAGATAGCTCTCGTATCCTTTCCTTTGTCTTGTATCCTTTCTCTTGTATCCTTCTGTATATTGTATACTTCTTGTATCTCTCATAGTACTTTTCTGTTCCTAGAGAGAAGAAGAAATGCAAAGTGCCAAAGGAAAAGCCTGGGAGGAGTTTGAAAAGAAGATGGAAGAAGATAGCAAGGGAACCAGAAACTTTTCGTTAAAGTATTAAAAAAATTTAGAACAGTAATTGTAAAGTAATTGTTGCTAGATTCTAGATAGAAGCTAAATAGATGCTAGATAGAAGAGTTGCTAGATTTATTATCATTAGGTATATAACATTTCTTCTGATTTCATTACATTTCAATGGTGTTTTTGTTTGGGTAATACGTATATGCTGTAGACAAAAGGTTCTCAAACTAAGTAACAAGAGGGCCACAGAGGTGGCCAAAGGTGGCCAAATAAAGTAATAGATTTGCTGGATTTATTATGATTATATAAAATTTCTTCTGATTTTATTACATTTCCATAGTGTTTTTTTCGGTAATACGTATATGCTGTAGACAAGATGTTCTCAAACTAATTAACAACAGGGCTAGATTCTAGATAGAAGCTAAATAGATGCTAGATAGAAGAATTGCTAGATTTATTATCATTAGGTATATAACATTTCTTCTGATTTCATTACATTTCAATGGTGTTTTTGTTTGGGTAATACGTATATGCTGCAGACAAGAGGTTCTCAAACTAATTAACAAGAGGGCCACAGAGGTGGCCAAAGGTGGCCATATAAAGTAATGGATTTGCTGGATTTATTATGATTATATAAAATTTCTTCTGATTTTATTACATTTCCATTTTTCGGTAAAACGTATATGCTGTAGACAAGAAGTTCTCAAACTAATCAACAAAAGGGCCACATAGGAATTATGTAAATTCTGTACCTTCTAACATTTAAAAAACCTAATACAAGGCTTTCTGAAAGCACAGAAACTGAAAAACCAGAATATTTTATTGGAGTTTTATGGAGATTAAAAATGTATAAAATCTAACATATGCAATAATAATATCAAAACTTAAAATATCCAAAATTTCAATCTAAAAATCAATACTATCAGTACTAGTTTACTATACTGTAAACTAATACTATATGCAGTTCAATTATGTAAAAATTGTCAGAAAATGTAATTCTTTAAATGTCTTCAAATGGACAATCAAAATTTTTTTAGAATACTCTTCAAATTAAAACAAAATGCACGATACAATTTAAGAAATACTTATTTCAATTCCTCAAATTCGTGTCTATGTTTGTATGTTTTGTTTGTATGCTTGTATGTTTGTAAGTTTTTTGTTTGTAAGTAAGTATGTTTGTTTGTTTTTGTGTGTGTGGGTGTGTGTATGTGTATGTATGCCTGTGTGTGTGTGTCACGTCATTTTTTACTTTGTAGTGCAAATATTTATAATCAAACATCAGACGAATAAATTACTATTAAGTAATAGAATTGAATACCTAATAGAATAATGAAGTTTTGTCGACTTGCATAATTCTTTTATATCTTTTCGATTTTGCAATTTTGTTCGACATATCAATGTTATATAAAAAGTTTTAGAGTTTGTTTCTGCTTTTTGACATTTTTAAAAAAAATTTAATGACAGGACATTTCGTAGATGAAATATATTTAAAAAAAAGTAATTGATTTGCTAGATTTATTATCATTATATAAAATTTCTTCTAATTTTATTACATTTCAATAGTATTGTTTTTGGGTAATACGTATATGCTGTAGACAAGAAGTTCTCATACTAATTAGCAAAAGGGCCACATAGGAATTATGAAAATTCTGTACCTTCTAACATTTCAAAAACCTAATACAAGGCTTTCTGAAAGCAAAGAAACTGAAAAACCTGAAAATTTTATTGAGGTTTTATGAAGATTGAAAATTTCTAAAATCCAACGTATGCAATAATAATATCATAAGTTAAAATATCCAAAATTTTAATCAAAAAATCAATACTATCCGGCAGTTCAATTATGATAAAATTGTGAGAAAATATCATTCTTTCAATGGCTTCAAATAGACAATCAAAAACATTTTAGAATACTCCTCAAATTTAAAAAAAATGCACGATACAATTTAAGAAATACTTATTTCAAATTATTCCTCAAATTCGTGTCTATGTTTGTTTGCATGTTTGTATGGTTTGTTTGTATGCTTGTATGTTTGTAAGTTTTTTTTTTGTAACTTAGTATGTTCATTTGTTTTTGTGTGTGTGGGTGTGTGTATATTTGTTTATGCCTTTGTGACACACACAAAATCTTTTTTAACTTTATAGTACAAATATTTATAATCAAACATCATACGAATAAATAACTATTAAGTAAGAATTGAATACCTAATAGAATAATGAAGTTTTGTCGACTTGCATAATTCTTTTATATCTTTTCGATTTTGCAATTTTGTTCGACATATCAATGTTATATAAAAAGTTTTAGAGTTTGTTTCTGCTTTTTGACATTTTTAACATTTTTTTAATGACAGGACATTTCCTAGATGAAATATATTTAAATCAAAGTAATGGATTTGCTAGATTTATTATCTTTATATAAAATTTCTTCTGATTTTAGTACATTTCAACAGTATTGTTTTTGGGTAATACGTATATGCTGTAGACAAGAAGTTCTCAAACTAATTAGCAATAGGGCCACATAGGAATTATGAAAATTCTGTACCTTCTAACATTTCAAAAACCTAAAACAAGGCTTTCTGAAAGCAAAGAAACTGAAAAACCTGAAAATTTTATTGGAGTTTTATGGAGATTGAAAATTTCTAAAATCTAACATATGCAATAATAATATTCAAAGTTAAAATGTCAAATTTCAATCAAAATATAAAAAGTATCCGGTAGTTCAATTATGAAAATTGTCAGAAAATGTAATTCTTTCAATGTCTTTAAAAGGCAAACAAAACAGTTTTAGAATATTTTTAAAATTAAAAAAAACACTGGCCGATATGGCCTAACAATTTGAGAAATACTCATTTTAAAGTATAGCTCAAATTCTCAGAAAATTGAACGAAAGTTGCAACACATTTAAAAAATTTAGTAAAAATGTCTTTTAAAACTGAAAAAATGAAAACTCAAGTTTTTTTGATATAGAAGTACATACGTGGTAGCCCACGTATCCTCGCTCGAATTACTGCTGCTAGACTAATGAAAATTGAGGAAAAAATCTGATTTTCTGATCTGAAAAATCTTTGAATCTATCTTGCGTTATGGAATATTGTTTTATGAAATAAAAAAATCCTCCTCTAAAATTCCTCCTCTAAAAAAGTATTCATCACCCAGAAAAAAACATTAGAATTATATTTAATTTATAAGAAAAATCCTCTGAACCTTTGACCAATACTATGTCTCAAACAAGTGAGAAAATAGAGTTATTAACTTTACGAGTTGGCCAGTATAAGTTATCAGTCACTGTAATTTCTGAAAATTTATCTAATGGATATTTTGAAAATGTTATGCCAATACTGCATACAGTATGCCTGAAGATAATTTCTCTGAAAATTTGATCACGACTATGTCTCAAATAAGTGAGAAAATCGAGTTATTAAATTTCCGAGTTGTCCAGTGTAAGTTCCACTGAAATTTCTGAAAATTTATCTAATATATATTTTGAAAATTTTATGAGAGATCTGTATACAGTATACCTGAAGATAAATCTTCTGAAAATTTGACAACGCGTATGTCTAAATTAAGTGAGTTGACCAGTGTAAGTCATCAGTTACAGAAAATACTGAAAACTTATTTTATGCAAATTTTGAAAATTTCATATCAGATCTGTGTACAATACGCCTAAATATAAAACCTATGAAAATTTGCATACGAGTATGTCTCAAATAAGTAAGAAATTCGAGTTATTAACTTTCCGAGTTGGCCAGTATATGTTACCAGTTACTGAATTTTCTAAAAATTTATCTAATGCATATTTTGAAAATAAATTTTATGACAGATCTGTATAGAGAATGTCTGAAGATAAATCATCTGAAAATTTGACCACAAGTATGTCTCAAATAAGTGAGAAAATCGAGTTATTAACTTTCCGAGTTGGCCAGGTTATCAATCACTAAAATTTCTGAAAATTTATTTAATGCATATATTTAAAATTTCATGCCAGATTTGTATACAGTATGCCCGAAGATAATTCGTCTGAAAATATAAGACGAGTTTATCTTAAATATGTGAGAAAATCAAATACTTAACACTCCGAGTGTAAGTCATCAGTCACTGTAAATCCTGAAAATGTATCTAATGCAAATTTTGAAAATTTTATGCGAGATCTGTATAGAATACGCCTAAAGGTAAATTCCATGAAAATGTTACCACGAGTATCTCTAAAACTAGTGAGAAATTCGAGTTATTAACTTTCCGAGTTGGCCAGTATAAGTTATCAGTAACTGAAATTTCTGAAAATTTATCTAATGCATACTTTGAAAATAAAATGTATGCTAGATCTGTATAGAGTATACCTGAAGATAAATCATCTGAAAATTTGACCACAAGTATGTTTCAAATAAGTGAGAAAATCGAGTTATTAACTTTAGGAGTTGGCCAGTATATGTTACCAGTTACTGAAATACCTGTACTGGTCAACTCGGAAAGTTAATTTTCTCAACTAATTTACACATACCCCTCGTCAAATTTTCAGAGGAATTATCTTCAGACATACTGTATACATAAAATTTTCAAAATATCCATTAAATCAATTTTCAGAAATTTCAGTTACACTGGTCAACTAGGAATGTTAAGCATTTGATTTTCTGACATATTTAAGATCTCAAAATTTATTTACTGGATATTTTGAAAATGTTATGCCAAATCTGTATACAGTATGCCTTAAGATAAATCCTCTGAAAATTTGACAACTAGTATATCTTAAATTAGTGAGAAATCGAGTTTATTTTTTCAAAATTTATTTGTTAAAGACATACCTACATAATAATGTACATATATTTCATTACAGGTTTTCAATTGGTGTTACATTAATATAATTATGATATCACTAAAGCACGCCCAGAATTAATGTTTTGGTACCGCAAGGTAATGTTAATATTGAAAGAGGGGCCGCGGTTTTGTGTGAAATCAAAGCTTACAAAGTTAATTGGTAGTGTGGAAAATAGGTGGCGAGCTTAACGCTCATTAATTAATGGACAAGAAAGGCATGGCTCGGCTTCGTCTAAAAAGCCGCTGATTTGTAAACAAGCCTTTAGAGGATTCTCTTACAGGCATTCACGGCGTTACTCCATTTTTAATTAGAAAAAAAAGCGAGCGCGCAATAACCGCTGGGATCAATTAATTTCCACGTCGTAATTAGATTCAGCCACGAATATGCAGAAACGGAAATGGGTAAATTAGCAACGGACGAGGTTCTTATCTGTTAAACGCTTAAACAATTCAACAGAATTAAAGAAAAGTAACAATTATCATTTTTTCACAAAGACATGTCTTGTGATAATATTGTTACTTTTCTTTAATTGTTAAAATTTCACAATCTCCAAGCGATTAATTCAGCAGAATAATTAAAATATTAAGTTATAATAATTCATGTAATAGTATTACAAAAGTTTCGTATAATTTATATTTCGGGTAAGATAATATAAGATAAGATAATCTTTTATTCTTGTAGAAACCTTATAATATACAGAGTGTGAACATTAGTGGATATGAATGTCAAGTAGTCAGGAGAATAAAATATGGCAATTGAAATTAAATAAAGAATTAATTTTTTATCATTCATGCATCATATTGCTTGTTTAAAACATCGTGTAGCGTGCATAAAACAGGCTTTCAAAAACGCGCGTTTCCTGTAAAGGTTTCCATGGATACAAATGGAATGTATTGCCCACATTGTTGACGCCTTATAGCATGTAGACATTTTCTGCATGTAAGCAAGAATCATTCTTTCATCTACAGTTTTCACCTCCTGTTCGTCCATCCATTTTACCAATTTATCGTATTCCTTCTTATATGCCAATTCCGATTTTTGGGGAATTAAACGCCTCTCTGCTTCGGAGCTTAATTGATCAATGTTTCGTTGCATTTTCAACCAAAATCAAAACTGACGCCAAATTGAAAGATTGTTACATACGATATTCAACACTTTGACAACCAAGGCTAGAACGATTGCATAGTATCAGCCGCCATGTTAGCTAGTTATTTATTCAGTATCTTAGCAACGATACTAAAACTGTACGGCAAAATCGACGGCACATCAGATAGAAATTATAATTACAAATGTTTAGGCCAATTTACGGCATCAATGATAAAAAATAGCGTAAAGTATGCGTGGATATCTGGCCTTTCAAGCACTCACTCTATTCAAAAAACCTCCCCGCCTCCCCGCTGCGCGGGGAGCGACGGGTCGGTTTTTTGAAAAACGTTCTTGCTTGAAAGGCCTTGATATTCACTTATACTTTAATATACTATTTTTACTTTGTAGGTATCACCGTTTATTTTAATAAAGTGACTATAGTTTCGACCGAACAGTCGGTCATTTTCAAACATATAATGTTTGAATTGCATTATATGTTTGAAAATGACTGCTCGGTCGAAACTATAGTCACTTTATTAAAATAAACGGTGATACCTACAAAGTAAAAAATTGCATTATTTATTTATACATAATGTATCACGAAGTAAAAGCTTCCAGTGTTAATACAAAAAATGAAATTAAATTTTGATCAAAATGCACAAAGGATACAATTTAGATGTCCTTGTATGCCTAGGTGAATTTACTATTTTACAAAATACACAAATGCGAAATGCATTTCCAATTCATTTGTAGGTATTTTAAACTCTCAGATAACAATCCTCAATATTACCAGTGGGTTTAAGTTAGGCCCTGACGAGTGACCCAAGCAACAACATTGCAATCTCAAAGGTTTCCAGTATCCATTGCAAATAGGATTAGCATGCTGTAAAAGTTGTCACACAAACTACCCTAAATCAATTACCTTCGCTGGCGCAGTCAAAAGTAACCTTTCGTGATCCTCCTGAGAAGAAAGGCAATAATCGCCGTTTACCGTGTACCGAGAAATCCGTGTTACACAGGCGGCCAGGACTGTCCAGGGACGGCGGTGTCCAGTTTATTGGAGAGGGCTTAATTACAGGGGCCACGATATGAAACGTTGTCGAGAGTCAATGATGGCCATAAAACCGATTTTATTGCTGCCATCCGACGGAGTTCACCGGGCCCAGATTTTCCTTTCAAGGTAAAATATCAGGCCGTTGTTTGATCAGGGATTAACGGCGCCTTGACGGTGGGTGTTTCCAAAATTGGAGGAAATCGCATTGAAGTTAATAGGTCTGCAGTGTATGCCGACCAAAATTTAATAACAGGATTATCCGCTATCGCCGAGACTACATCAAACACAAGACTCAAGAAGGATTAATATACAAAGGGAGAATTACGATACAAAGAAGGATTAATATGCACCTACTGTTTTTATGCAATTGTTTGATGGTTTTCATAGATAATTACCATTTTTTAGATTAAATCAGAATTCTACGAACGAATATGTAATTACACAATTAACACTTTCTTGAAATATTAAATTATTCCCATAATGCGTTAATTTTTGCAAATTACTCTTCTATGTCATTGTCATTGTCATTGTTACATCAAACACAAGACTCAAGAAGGATTAATATACAAAGAGAGAATTACGATACAAAGAAGAATAAATATACACCTACTGCTTTAATGCAATTATTTGATGATTTTCATAGATAATTACCATTTTTTAGATTAAGTCAGAATTTTATGAACGAACACGTAATTACATAATTAACACTTTCTTGAAATATTAAATTATTTCCATAATGCGCTTATTTTTCAAATTACTTTTCTATGTCATTGTCATTGTCATTGTCATTGTCATTGTCATTGTCATTGTCATTGTCATTGTGATGTCATTGTCATCTCACTGATTATGTCACTAGTTTATTACAAAAAATGTAAAAATCTCATACTGAATGAATCTTGATTAAATTTTATCTTGCCCAAAGAAGCAGTCGACTACAATTTGTACCATAATTGGGCTGCTTTCAAGTTGTGACCGGAAGTTGTGTCATTTTTATTTATTTATTTCTTTAGTCTTTTGCCTTTCTACCTTTCGGTGTGACGCATACATTATTATTTTTTATAAAAATCTCTCCACTTCCTCGTATCTTTTGTTAATTCCTTTATTTCTTCCAATGGGTTCCTTTTTCTTGTTGCCTCTTCTTTTATTGTGCTGTTCAACTCGTTTCTCGGTCGTCCTCTTTGTTGTTTTCTTGTTGCTGTTGTCTCGTATATTTTCTTAGTATTTCTTTCTTCTCTTATTCGTCTCATGTCTCTATACCGCCTCAGTTGTACCGCCACTTCTATTATTTTTTCCTGTATTGGTTTTATTTTTAAGTTTTTCCTGTGCGTCTCGTTCCTTATCCTGTCTCTTCTTGTTTTGTTTTCCATTTTTCTTAGGAATCTCACCTCCATGGCATTTACTCTTTTGATTTGTTTTCCTGTCATCGTTCATGTTTCGCTGCTGTAAGTTAGAGTTGGTCTAATTACCTTTTTTGACTATTTCTGTTTTTGGTCTCTTCATATCTCCATTTTGCTAAAAACGGTGTTTTTTAACATGTTATACAGTTTTGCTGTTTTCCCTATTTTATCTTTTATTCCATTATCTAATTTACCATTGCTCTGTATGATTGTTCCCAAATATCTGTATTGTTCTACTTTTTCTTTGTTTTGCTTATATTTTTCAAGGCACTTATCAAGGTTTTTGTCTGTTCGTAATTTATTTTCATGTTTATTTTTTTAATCTCTTTCTCAATTATTTCTACGTTGTGTTGCAGTTCTTCCCCTGTCTCTGCAATTATTGCCATGTCATTCGCGAATAGTAGTGCTGCTATTTTTGTTATCTCCATTTTCCAGTGCCCAATTTTTAGAATTTTCATTTGTTGCGTTGTTTTCTTCATGGCCTTATCTAATACAATTGTGGAAAGCAAAGCGCTTAGCACGCATCCTTGTTTTACTCCTTTCTTCGTTTCGAATTCTTTTGATTCCTCATTGTTTGTTCTCACAATATTTCTATTTCCTCTGTACATGTATTTTAATACATTTATTATTTCCTCCTCTATTCTTCTTTTTGCTAGTTCGTTCCATATGTCCTCTCTCCTTATCCTGACGAATGCTTTTCGAGATCTACGAAGCATATGTGCATTTTTCTGTTCTTCTTAATTGGTGTTAAGCTTAGTTGTCTGAGTATGAAGATTTGGTCTTACGTACTTCTCCCTCTTCTGAATCCGCACTGGCTGTCCTCTATTGTTGTTTCTAGTTTGTCTCACATCCTTTTTTCTAGTACCATGATTATTATCTTACTTGCTATACTTGTTAGTGTGATTCCGCTGTAATTTTCGCATATTCTTTTATCTCCCTTCTTATGTATTGGTGGAATTATTCCTTTATTCCATTCTTTTGGTGTTTCCCCGCTGCTTTTTATGTCATTTATTAGTTTCGTTATTTTTGTTATTCCCTCTTCTCAAATTGTTTCATCATCTCCTGGGTTATATCGTTTGTTCCTGGTGCTTTCCAGTTTTTCAAAGTTTTTTGGTTGCTTCTGGAACTTCTTCTTTTTTAATTTGTTCAATTTTTTACTCTTGTCTTTCTTGCAACTTTTCACCCCTTTCTTGTGTTGCGTTATCTTCTTCGTCCTGTTTGGTTAATTCTTTGAAATATTGTGTCCATCTTTCCATTATCTTGTCTTCATTCGTGATAATTGTTCTATTTTTATTTTTTACGAGTTTGTTCATCATATTGTGTTTTTTTTTCAGGTTTTAGTTGCTTTAGTGTTCCGTAGAATAGTTTTTGGTCCGGCCTAAAATTCTCATTCATTTTTTCACCAAATTTCATCTATGACTTTTGTTTTGCTTCTTTTATTATTGAATTGGTTTTGTTTCCTTTTTCTTTGTATTTTTCATAATCTTATATTTTTTTTGTTTGTATGTACCTCTATCTCTTCCATTTCTCTATTTTGTCTATTATCTCCTTTTTGACTTACTCTGTCCACCAGTTTATCTTTTTCAATTCCCTGTTTCCAATTTTTGTTGTTCCACAGGTCTCCATTGCCGCTTCTAGTATATTTCTTTTGAATGTTGCTCATTTTCCTTCTATATTAAGTTTCATTTCGCTTTCTCTGAATTTATTTTGTAGTATCTATTTGTATTTCTCTTGTGTTTGTGTTTCTCTTAATCCTCCTTTTGTCTTTTTGTCGTTTTTAACTAGTTTTAAAAACTACAGTTCAACTTGTTTTTGTACAAAAATGACACTTCTTGCTTTAGCTGCCAATTCGAGTGCACTATTAAATTGAACCGATATCTAGATTTGGATTGTGGGCACTTAAGTAGTGGCAAATAGCCGGTCACAGCGTGCACACTTATCTGATGGTATTAATAGTTGCCTTCCCAACCACCAAACTCAAACAATGCATAATTTAAATTTAATTAATTACGGCCGCAATTAAAGCCCCCGTGTGTCAAATTAGACTTGACGAGAGCGAGTGGCTCGAATAAATCCACGCATTGAAATTCACTTGCGTCCGTGGAGGGAACGGAAAAAAAACAACAACGAACGACACGCAGGAGGTAAAGGAACCCGTAAATCTATCCAGTGTAGATATGCAAATGCGCTCTGCTCGCATTACCATATTGTGTTTTATACACAAAAAACCCAAGAATCTATAGATATATTGCTGGTAGCTCTTGGAAAATTCTCGGCGCGCGCACAATAAATCCGCCGTTGCATAATAACTCGATGCGCAATTTGTAGAGAAAAGTGCATCTTTCACACACCGTCGACGCATCATAATGTTTCCGATGGTGCGCTTTGTTGTTGTTTGCGCACATCAGGGTAAAAATTAAATGTGCCTCACATCCTGTGCGCCTTTCCCTATGTAAATAGCCCCCGTTATTGTGTTAGGGTGGGAATAATACTTTTTTCCTACGAAAATCGGATATAATAAGGTGATGAATGGAAATTGAAGTAATAGATGCGTATTTGGTTGTAAGCACTCATGTAAAGCCCTAATCTAGTTTACAGGATACAAAGTGTACGTTCATTGTTAATGATGGAAGCAATGAACTGTGATAATAGTATCAATGGAGTGTTACAAGCATATTCATGGGCGCAGGCAGAATAATTTTCAAGGGGGGTAGGGAGCAAAACATAAAGTTATATTTGAAAAGATTTGATTTAATCAATAATTAAGTATCATAAATTCAGAACAATATTTAAATCTAAGTTCAGAAGAAATACGCTGGGAATCGATATAAAGGCAAACCGACATCAAAGTCATGAAAAAGTACACGAAAACTACCTGAATACCAGAATCACTTAAACAAGTGTAAAACAGAAACCTAACAATCGCAGAAAAATTTTCCTATGAAATTTTTATAAAAATAAGTGTCTGAAAAGTTAGGCAATTGTCTGAAAATCGTATTTAATAATGTGTTAATACATCTAAACCACTTAATGAAAGTGTAACAAAAAGATTTTAAAAAAAAAACACAGAAAAAGTATGTGAAAGCAGGTAGATTTATCGTGAAAATAATATTAATGAAGATGTGAAGTAACTCATCGGGAATAATACAAAACAATCATAACAATTAGATGAGACACACAACAATTCAATTATTAATAACTGAATAATTAAATATTTAATAAAAGTGTAACAAAATAAATAAGAAAACCGCAAAAAAAATCAAATTATAGAAAATTTATGTAAATTGTGGAACATTTAATGAAAATATCACAGAATATGTAAGCACCTTGCAGAAAATTTAACTAAAACATCAGAAGTTGGAGCATTTCTCCCCTTGAATGCAATTACTGGAAACTCATGTTTCTAAAAATTCTGCTACGTCCCAGAGAATCTGGAACACTTAATTAAAGTGTACTGAAACTAATGAAACAAAAACCGAATAAAATGCACTACATCTAATTAAAATATCAAAATATACCGACATATAAATATACAACAAAATTCGCAAATATTTTAGAAATTGTCACAAAGTTTTAAGAAATTTATAGATTGGAATAAAAAAATGCTAAGCAGCTAAGTATTGTCTACCTTGTTATACGGTGCGGATACAAAAACAGGCAGATACAAACAAACTGGCAGCATTCGAACAATTGTGTTATAGAAGACTTCTAAAGATATCTCGTGTAGACCGTGTCACAAATCTTGAGGTGCTTTAAAAGCTCAACAAAGAAGAAGACACTAAAATATGCAGATACAAACCAACTGGTAGCATTCGAAAATTTGTGTCATAGAATAATTCTAAAGATATCTTGGGCTAGAGCGTGTCACAAATCTTGAGGTGCTTCAAACGCTCAACAAAGAAGACACAAACACAGACAGATACGAACAAACTGGTAGCATTCGAACGATTGTGTTATAGAATACTTCTAAAGATATCTTGGGTAGACCATGTCACAAATCTTGAGGTGCTTAATAGGCTCAACAAAGAAGAAGACACTAAAATAGGCAGATACAAACAAACTGGTAGCATTCGAAAACTTGTGTTATAGAATAATTCTAAAGATATCTTGGACCGTGTCACAAATCTTGAGGTGCTTCAAAAGTTCAACAAAGAAGAAGACACTAAAATAGGCAGATACAAACAAACTGGTAGCATTCGAAAAGTTGTGTTATACAATAATTCTAAAGATATCTTGGGCTACAGCGTGTCACAAATCTTGAGGTGCTTCAAAGGCTCAACAAAGAAGAAGACACTAAAATAGGCAGATACAAACAAACTGGTAGCATTCGAAAACTTGTGTTATAGGATAATTCTAAAGATATCTTGGACCGTGTCACAAATCTTGAAGTGCTTCAAAAGCTCAACAAAGAAGAAGACACTAAAATAGGCAGATACAAACAAACTGGTAGCATTCGAAAACTTGTGTTACACAATAATTCTAAAGATATCTTGGGCTACAGCGTGTCACAAATCTTGAGGTGCTTCAAACGCGCAACAAAGAAGACACAAACACAGACAGATACAAACAAAATGGTAGTATTCGAACGATTGTGTTATAGATGAATCCTAAAGATATCTTGGGTAGGACGTGTTACAAATATTGAGGTGCTTAAAAGGCTCAACAAAGAAGAAGACACTAAAATAGGCAGATACAAACAAACTGGTAGCATTCGAATGATTGTGTTATAGAATACTTCTAAAGATATCTTGGGTAGACCATGTCACAAATCTTGAGGTGCTTAATAGGCTCAACAAAGAAGAAGACACTAAAATAGGCAGATACAAACAAACTGGTAGCATTCGAAAACTTGTGTTATAGAATACTTCTAAAGATATCTTGGGTAGACCATGTCACAAATCTTGAGATGCTTCAAAGGCTCAACAAAGAAGAAGAACAATAAATTCTATTAAAAAACGGAAACTGCAGTACCTGGGCTATGTCATGAGAGGTGAAGCTTACAGGGTACTGAGACTAATTATGGAAGAAAAAGTAAGGGGAAATACAAGTATAGGAAGAAGAAAGATTTCCTGGCTTAGGAATTATGAGTAGGAGCAAGCCGATTCTAGAACCTCCCCACGAGGTGACTTCAAGGTCATACGCCGATTCTAGAACCTCCTCACGAGGTGACTTCAAGGTCATAAACCGATTCAAGGGATCACCTCTCGACCTTGATTCCTGAGGAGGTACTAGAATCGGCTGATTACCACTATTGTGGACTAATTATGGAAGGTTAGATAAGTGGAAAGAGAAGTATAGGAAGAAGAAATATTTCCTGGCTTACAAATAAATTTAAGAGAATGTTTCGCCCTAACATCCAATCAACTAAACTACTCAAAGAATTATTGCATATTTTTGATTTTTTTTTTACCTACAAACACGGATCACATCGGCAATTTAAAAAAATATATAATCGTGTTTTTTTGAACTATCCGGCAATTTTAGAAATCATAAATTTGGTGTAATTTGTATATTTTGATTTACTTATAATTAAATTTTCTGTAGTTTTCTCGTAAATTAGGCTACCTGAGTTTTACTGCATATTTGTTCAGTTTTGCAGAAATACTGGCATGTTTCAGAAAATTTAGAAACTTCTGGTAGGTATGTTTATTTATAACTGATTTAAATAGTTTGAGTAAGAGTAATTTATTCATGTTATTAAAACACTACTCAACAGAATTATCGCTTATTCAAAAAAACACGATTATATATATATTTTTTAAATTGCCTTTAAAATGTGATCCGTGTTCGTAGGTAGAAAAAAAATCAAAACTGTGGAATAATTCTTTTGAGTGGTGTATTAATAACATGAATAAATTAATCTTACTCAAACAATTTAGATCAGTTGCCATTAAAGTAAAGATTTTCATGATGTTATTCAACTTCCGCTAAGAGATGGAACTTCAAGTAGAAGAATCAAAAATCAAGAGTTGAAAAATCTAGAATTTCAATCAGGATATCCAAAGTTTTGGGAACATTGCAGTAAACGGTTTTGTTAAGTTTTCTTAGAACTTAACAAGACCTTTATGACACAGAAGAAAATGCAAAACCATTTGTTTTAATGAAATTACAGAAAACATAGTTGAATATAGTAATATCAAACTATACAATTTTAATAAAACAATCGTTGAAGTTACAATAATTTTCCTAGATAGATAAATAGATATTTTATTCAATAGTGGAATTGCTAAAAGTTTAATGAAAAAAATATACAATTATACAATTTCAGTCAATATATCAAAAGTTTTCTTAGTACTTAACAAGACCTTTATGAAACAGAAGAAAGTGCAAAACCATTTTTTAAAATGAAATTACAGAAAACCTAGTTCAATATACTAATATCAAAATATATAATTTTAATGAAAAAATCGTTGAAGTTACAATAAATTTCCTAGAGAGATCTATAGATATTTTATTCAACAGTGGAATTACTAAAAGTTTTATGAACAAAATATACAATCATACAATTTCAATCAATATATCAAAAGTTTTGTGAACATTGTAGTAAATGGTATTGTTAAGTTTCTTGTGACTTAACAAGACCTTTATGAAACATGAAACAGAAGAAAATGAAAATCCTCTCTTTTTTAATGAAATTACAGAAAACGTAGTTGAATATAGTAGATATAATTAAGTTACAATAAATTTTCTAAATAGATAAATAGATGTTTTATTCAACAGTAGAATTACTAAAAGTTTCATGAACAAAATATACAATCATACAATTTCAATCAATTTATCAAAAGTTTTGATAACATTGTAGTGAACGGTTTAGATAAGTTTTCTTAGAACTTAACAAGACCTTTATGAAACATGAAACAGAAGAAAATGAAAATCCTCAATTTTTTAATGAAATTACAGAAAACGTAGTTGAATATAGTAGTTGCAATTAAGTTACAACAAATTTCCTAGATAGATAAATAGATATTTTTTTCAATAGTGGAATTACTAAAAGTTTTATGAACCAAATATTCAATCATACATTTTCAATCAATATATCGAAAGTTTTGGGAACATTGTAGTAAACGGTTTTGTTAAGTTTTCATACAACTTAACAAGACCTTTATGAAACAGAAGAACATGAAAATCCTTTCTTTTTTAATGAAGTTACAGAAAACGTAGTTGAATATAGTAGTTACAATTAAGTTACAATAAATTTCGTAGACAGATATATAAATATTTTATTCAACAGTGGAATTCCTAAAAAGTTTTATTAATAAAACAGACAACCATAAAATCAAGAAAAAAAAATCTAGAATGTTAACAAAAATATTAAAAATGACAGATATCTGATACTTTAATATGTTTGTAAGAATCTGAACGTTTTACTTCTCTTCATATATTGATTGCATATATGGGAAATCCAAATTTTCATTTCAATCTGTAACTCTATAACACTTACTCAGCAATTTCTTATTACACCTGTTACATAAGTTTTGGTATTTTTTTTTAATGCTTGAATGCTTAGTAAAACTATTACATTTGGTCTACTATGGAGAAACATGTTGCTAGGGCTCTTGTCAATTTGTTTGACATTTCACATTATCGTCTGACCTTTGCAAAATGGCGTTTTAAATAAATATTCGAAAGTTCATAAAATCAAGAAAACAAATCTAGAATGTTAACAAAAATATTAAAAATGACAGAAATCTGATACTTTTAATATGTTTGTAAGAATCTGAACGTTTTACCTCTCTTCATATATTGATTGCATATATGGGAAATCCTAATTTTCATTTCAATCCGTAACTCAATAACATTTATTCAGCAAATTCTTATATACCTGTTACATAAGTTTTGGGATTTTTTCTTTGCTTGAATGCATAGTAAAACTATTAAATTTGGTCTACTATGGAGAAACATGTTGCTAGGGCTCTTGTCAATTTGTTTGACATTTCACATTTTTGTCTGCCCTTTGCAACATGGCGTTCTAAATAAATATTCGAAAGTTCATAAAATTAAGAAAAAAAAATCTAGAATGTTAACAAAAATATTAAAAATGACAGAAATCTGATAGTTTTAATATGTATGTAAGAATCTGAATGTATTACTTCTCTTCATATATTGATTGCATATATTGGAAATCCAAATTTTCATTTCAATCCGTAACTCTATAACACTTATTTAGCAATTTCTTATATACCTGTTACATAAGTTTTGGGATTTTTTTTTATTGCTTGAATGCATAGTAAAACTATTACATTTGGTCTACTATGGAGAAACATGTTGCTAGGGGTCGTGTCAATTTGTTTGACATTTCACATTTTTGTCTGCCCTTTGCAACATGGCGTTTTAAGTAAATATTCGAAAGTTCATCTACAACTTAGTTGGACAGCTGCTGAAACAAGGTAATGAGAAAATTATTTGTGGACAAAATATTTAAAAAAAACTGTATGTCGGTCATTTCAGGAATGTCAAGAGGGAATTCCATGTGTAAATCTACAAAAAAACAGGGCGTCTACGGAAGTTAACAGAACTTCGGATTAATTGACTAGCCGTGCAATCCAAAATCACCATTATTATGTCCACGTAAACTTGCCCGTCGATTCCATGTTTTGATTGCTACAATTTGTCGATATATCGCAAAAACAGACTAAAATATAGAAAACGCAAGAAATTTCGAAAATATACAGCCCAACAATTGGCCAGAATTCCTGACTGTTCGAAGACGTCGACACATGGTGTTTTAAACGGTTAGTCTATTGACCTGTAGTTCTATTAACTTCCGATTAAATTCCTTCTTCACTTCCTTCATAGTCCAGAATTGTCGGATATACAGTGTTTATTGAAATATTTTGCCCACAAAAAAATTGTTCACTATAACCCCTTTTGGCAGCTGTCCAACTAAGTTGTGGATGAACTTTCGAATATCTACTTTATACGCCATTTCACAAACGTTTGGCAAAAATATGAAATGTCAAACAAATTTATAAGATCCCTAGCAACATGTTTCTCCATATTTGACCAGATGTAATAGTTTAACAATCTCTCGTAAAGCATTAAAAATCCCAAAACATATGTAACAGATGTTATCTCTATGAAATGCTGTATAACTTCATTGAAACTCGTCATATTCCTATCAAAGCTGCGGAAAAATTTGAAATTTTATTTGCATATTTTTATATAATTATAAAGGTTTCTGTCATTTCAATAAAATGTTTGGGTTTTTCACTGTATTCTATTTCATAATGCCTATATTTTTGAGGTTTAGTATAATATTCGCAATTTCTGAACCTTGTGATACTTTTGAGACCTTGATTAAAATGATGGACTTTTCAAGTTTTTTTGATATTTTGGTTGCACGTGTTAGAAATTTCTACAAAACTTTGTGGCAATTTTAGAAATCTTAATTTAATTTTAGAAATTTGGTGTAATTTGTGTATATTTTCTTCTTAAATTTTTATTCCTGTATATTTTGATTAACTTATAATTAAATTTTCTGCAGTTATCTCGTAAATTAGGCTACTTTAGTTTTACTGCATATTTGTTCAGTTTTTGCAGATATACTGGCATATTTCAGAAAATTTAGAAACTTCTGGTAGGTATGTTTATTTATAGGAGATTTTGTTTAAACTTTTTATAAATTTTCTGCAATTTGTACTATGGGCTCCCACTTATTTTTTTCAGGCATATCGATATCATAGTCAGTCATCATTTTCCGCATTAGTTTTAGAGAGTGGGGATTCCAGGGGGGTGGGGGACTAGTGTAAAATTGACTTCCTTAGGAATGCAAAAATATCTAAATAAAACTTATTATAAGAAATAGAAAATATTATATTATAAATATTATAAGAAATTAAAAGAAAGTTTTTTTTTTAAATTTCTGAAAGTATTCCCTTTCAACAATTAAAAATCTGCTGATGAGGGCCAATAGGAAACGAATGAAAATATTTATCTCAAGTGGTTGCAATAACATCTGGCCCAAAGTCATAAACTAATCCATCCGCATTATTCCTCTCAAAATTTGCGATTTAACAGTAATAAACTTGTCAGTGGAGTCACGGTACGTGCAATAACAATAAAGCCCCTCGAAAAAACTGCACAAGGACAAATAATGCAGTACCCGGTAAAGGGCTGGAACAGTACCTTTCTCAAGCTATTCAGGCTGGCAGGAGGAGGTTGACTTCGGGACGCGGAGTTATAAAACGGACAATGGTTTATTGGATTGCTGTAAAGCGGGAGAAAGTCTGAAAAGAAATATTTGCGCCGTAAAAGTCCGGAGGAATAATTAAGTCGTTCCCGAATTCGACACGGGTGCGGCCAGTGGTTGTAAACCGTCGGCCGTCGGTCCTGACTTGTCAAAACAGATTTTGTGTCTGCGCTGACGTTTATGGACGGTTTTGAATGGCATTGTGGGAAGGTCCATTTGCAGAGTCCACGCTTACGCCGCGGTCAAAGCACAAGGTATCGGATAATGTCGACTCAGAGGTGGACTATTATTCAGGAACCAGGATGAATGTCCAACAATCTGTCGTTTAGCCTGTTTGGATATTGTTGTCTGGTTTGGAAGTAATAAGTACCAAGTAGAACCATTTGAAAATAGCTAGATTAAGTAGAGGCAAGAATGGGCATTGACAAAAACCGTACACCCCAAAAGATTTTATTTTCGATACACATAAAAGACGAGGTATCATGCCAAACTTGAAGCAGTTTCGATAAAGTAATGACGAAACATTTTTTTTATCATTTTTAACAATAACTATAGAAAGCAATAATTACTAACTTTAAGTATTATATATTATATATTTATTCTTTCTTCATTGTTTATCAATATTACAACACGTAGCTAAGATAAATTTAGAAATTTTCAACAATGCTTCCATAATCTATTACTTATACGCTTATGTCATATACTATATACCACCTATATTCTTGAAGCATTTTAAATAAGTAATACCAAAGCAATTTTTTTATTATTCTCAAAATAAAGAAATAAAAGAATAACTACAAATTGTATTAAGTATATATTATATATTGATTGTTTCTTCATTGTAAAATTTCTTCTTCAGTAATTTTAGTATAATCGGACATAATTGTCGATTATTTTTGTATAAATTAATACCCTTTAACATATTATATATTGATTGTTACTTCATTGTAAAATTTCTTCTTCAGCAATTTTGGTATAATCGGATATAATAGTCGATTATTTCTGTATAAATTAATACCCTTTAACACATTTTTGACATCATAATAATCAATAATCTGGCATTCAAATTCCGAAAACGGTTTCAAAAAATTCCAAACCTTAAGAAAATAGCGTGCCATTATGTAACAATGCGCTGGAGACCCTAGGAAGGGTCTGCTGGTCCAAGCGACGAACCCAATCACCAATTCACGAAATCAAAGATATTTAAGAATAGTAATCGTATAATATTTGATCAAAACTGCGATATACATTTATACGAGATGTTTAAAATACAACGAATATGTTAAAAAACCCAAAAGCAAAAATTAATGGAACCTAACGAAAGTCAGAACGTATTAAATTTTTGAAAAATTGTACATGAAATACAGCGACATTAGGAAAAATATTCCTAGTAAATGTGTCCCACGTATTTTAAATGTATTTTCATGTTAATGGCATGAAAATAAATCTGTGGCACTTTCAGATAAGGCAAAATCCGATAAGTCAAAGCCACCGATAAATCGCAAAGGAACGTACATATAGAAATTTCACACGGAAACCATATGGGGGTTTTTCGCTTAAAATCATTGCTAAAATCTCTACATATCCGCAAAAAAATGCGAACAATCGATACATTCGATTTTATTTGACTTATCGAGTTTTGCCTTAGTACCACAGAAATAAAAGCAGGAATTGTCTTTACAATATTTGATATGGACAATTGTTTTTTGAAAAATTTCCTAGATAATGACACAACATTTAATATTTTAAGAATAAACAAAAACTCACTATGGTACCATATTGAACCTATATTATCAAATTTCCAGAAGTTTTAGAGAGATTTGTACAGACAGATCATATGAAATCAGAGTCAGAAGAAATCATTGATGTAAAAAATTAAAATATTAGATAGGAATATATTTTGTAATATTGTAGGTAATTGTTTGTACAATATTTGATATGGACAATTGTTTTTTGAAAAAATTCCAAGATAATGACACAACATTTAATATTTTAAGAATAAAAAAAACTCACTATGGTACCATATTATATAGATGATATCTTCCAGAATATATCATAACTTGCGAATTTGTAACTGACGGTGTTAAATCTATTTCTTTGTTAACATAACATTAAGAATTTTTGAATAAGATATACTATTATAATTATTATTTTATTTTTGTTCAAAACTACGATATACATCTTTACGAGGTGTTTAAAATACAACGAAAATGTTGAAAAATCCAAAAACAAAAATTAATGGAATCTGACGAAAGTCGGGAAGTATTTGAAATTAACGAAAATGTTAGGACTTCTACAAAAATGTATTCATCTTCGTTTTTCGTGTAAATGGTTTCTTAATTAAAGATTTACATTTGAAAATTTACTACAGGCTTTACAATTGTTTTAAATCAATCAAAGTTTGATTGTTATCCATAAATGTTAGTTTTGCATGTATACAGGGTGTCCAAGATAAGGATCAACAACATGGGGATCTTGGTAAAAGTTACAAAGGCAAACTTGGGCAATTTAGTGGTCAGTAATATTCTGTTGAGAAAGCGAGAACATTTTCCAGATTTCAGGAGATATTCGACACAATCAGAAATCTTTCTTTCTTTCTTAATCTATCCCTATTTTACCCTTTTGGGTGTTGAGGGCCAGAAATCTTGCGTTTTCGTTTTTATCTTTTTCTGAAGTTATTTGAAAAGGTATAAGAAAACTAGAGGCATTTTCTCACTGTCACATTTTTAGCTCGACCAGGCAGTGTTTACAAATTTTCAGTATAGTCGACCCAAAAATCATAAAGCTTTGGGTCTTTATACAAGCCAGTATAAGCGCTGATTTTATGGCAACACCAAATAAAACCCCCATGAAATACTTAAAAGTCAAAGTCATAATATTCTTAGATTTTTGGGTCGACTATACCACGTTTCGTTTCGAAGAAACCTTCTTCAACTATATTTTTTATATGGCCTGTAAAAATGTACACCCTGTATTAGATAGCATTTCCTATTACGAGTTCAACTATTTATATCACAGTATGGTTTCTCATGTTTTTATTCAGAAAAAGGCTTGTTAATTCATTTCGTTTCGTTTCGAAAAAACCATCATCAACTTTATTTTTTATATGGCCTGTAAAAATGTACACCTTGTATTAGATAGCATTTCCTATTACGAATTGAACAATTTATATCACAGTATGGTTTCTCATGTTTTTATTCAGAAAAAAAAATATATATATATATATATATATATTTATTTTTAATTGAAACTATGTGTGGATACTACTTGGTGAAACATTATAATTAGGTTAAATCAAACACTTGGTTAAAGTTTATTATATGAATACAGTGAAACTTTAACCAAGTGTTTGATTTAACCTATTTTTTTTTATTCACTTGTAGTAGGCGTTGAGATGATGATAACGAAGAAACCAATTATTATCTAATTTTAACCGAGAATAGGTACCAAAATAGTAACAAAAATTAATTTAGCATGAAAAGTTGTTAAACCTTGAAATATTATACTTAGCTATTAAAACCTCACTTATCATTTTTTTACTGTTATATGAGAATTGTTCTGCTCATTTAATGGCGACAAAGACAACAATTATTACATCATTTTAGTCCAGAATATACAGGGCGTACTTTATTTCCGGGCCATATAAAAATATATAGTTGATGATGGTTTCTTCGAAATGAAATGTTGTACTGACAATTTATAAACGCTGTCTTGTAGAGCTAAACAAGTGGCAATGAGAAAGTGTTTTTTTTGTTTTTATACCTATTCAAATTACTTTAGAAAAACATAGGTAACAACGATTTTGTCCAATAGGTTCGGTAGTAAGCGATTTTTTTGGTTTTCTCAACAGACTAATACTGACCACTAAATTGAGCAACATTTTTTGTAATTTAACCGCCTTTGTAACTTTTAACGGTTTTGTAACGGTTTCCGACCGTATATTGTTGATCCTTATCTTGGACACACTGTATACAGAAGAAAGAACAAACGTTTAAAGAGCAATAATAAATGCAAAACAAAAAAGTAGACAGAATTCGGAGAAAGTTTCGAAAAGGACACCAAAAGCAATCAAAACTCTTCTACAAAGTATTAAAAAAACCTAAAAAATTAAAAGAAAGATATCACGACAAAAATAAAAGATGAAAACGGATAGTTAATATATGTCGAAAAAGGATAATTGAGAGTTGGAAAGAATACTTTAAATAACTCAGTAGTGTTATAGTAAAACATGTTATCTGCTATTTTTGTTACTTTACAGGAGAAGCAAAAACAATTTTGTATTCATTTAATTGTGAATATAGATTAGCATGTATCATTGTCATAGTTATTCATAATACAAAGGTACAATAAAGATACTTTGTTCATTATATACTTAAGGTATACTTTATTTGTGACCATTTAATGCCAAAAAATGCAGTTTGAAAAACAAAAGGCAGATAGCATGTTTTGCCATAACACTACTGAACTACTTGAAACAGAATATAGAGTAAATAATAAAACGATGAGAGAACAACAAACAGACGGAAAAGTTGGGAAATATTAAGAAAGCAACGAACAAATTGAGAAATAGGGAATAATATCACAAAAAAATGTAAAGTAAACAGCTGAAGAATACAGACGAATAAGGCATATAACTACAGTAACAAAAATCTACAAAACATTTTTTAGAAAAAGGAAAGGAAAACAAGAGAAACGGAGTAAAATGAAGTATAGGATAGCTATAGAATAGGCAGAATAAGGCAAGAGCATATCTTCACAATGGAAGAATATATGAGTAAAAGATTAAAAATCGGTGGAAAAGGATAGTATGGATAAAGCAGCAGTTGCAGATGGTTCCAATAAATCGTTAGTTCAATCAACCAAAATTTTCATGTTTTTGTGCACATAAAGCGATTATTTCCATTGACGTCGGTTATTAGGGGATGATTATACTTGTGCCCACTCGCTCACCCTCCAATTTTGCACGAATAATGATCAATAATTGATCTCTAATTGTTTTAAAAAATGATTAATATACAGCTGATGAATAATATTTGAAAGATTAATCTAAAGCTGTGTTTATTGCAGTAAATTGTTGTTCCAATGCTTTAAATTGCAAGCTTTCCATCAACAAGGATTTATGCAGGAACAAGAGTTCATATTTTAAATTTTACTGGTTTTCTCTCCATATTTTATTTGACACAGGCAAATTTTGATTACTTTGTTTAAAGACAAACACTTCCATGTTCATGAACATGGAAAAGGCGTATAACCGAGTATCAAGGGAAGTGGGTGGCATGGAAGATAGTAGAGAGAAGAAAATTAAATAAAACATTAATAAGAGAAGAATAAAAAACTGAATATGTATTACAAAATAATTGGAATCCAGCTAAAACACTAACTGTCGGTTATTTCTGCTTAACAATTATCTGATGATATAAGAAACCCGTAATGCAATTAGAAATGTATTTGGCAGATCATTTTTAAAACCATTACCATATACCATTAAAACCATTAAAACCATTTTTAAAACCAGGGCATGTCTATCTATCAAAAAACCTATTCTAAATTTTGCAAATGCAGGTGTTTGACTTTAAGCAAACTAATTAAAATTTGCCTGTGCCAAATAAAATATGTAGAGAAAACCAATAAAATTTAAGATATGAACACTTCTTTCTGCACGAATCTTTGTTGATGTATAGCTTGCAATGTAAAGCATTGGAACTACAATTTCCTGCAATGACAACAGCTTTAGATTAATTATTCAATCATTATTCATCGGTTGTATCTTATTCATTATTAAAAACAATTAGAGATCGATTGAGGGGTTTAGAAGTAAAAGGGTTTAAGTGCATTTTTGTAATTCTGAGATAAATGGTTTAAAAGCTAATTTGAATTTCAAAATTTCAGGAATAAGTTTAGAAAACTATGTTAATACTTTAGACTTCGGTTTAGACTATAATAGTAACACAGTTTTCTAAACTTATTCCTGGAATTTTGAATTTCAAGTAAACTTTAAAGCCATTTATCATCATTTGATCATGATTTCGTAGCAATAATGTGATGATTCCTAGTGTTACCGGATCAAGATCGAGGATAGTTATAGTGTGTAAAGCATGTAAAGCATTGGAACTACAATTTCCTGCAGTGATAACAGCTTTAGGTTGATGTCTCAATCATTATTAATCATCTGAATTTTAATCATTTTTGAAAACAATTGGAGATCAAATATTGATCATTATTAGTATAAAATTGGAGGGTGGGTGGGTGGGCACAAGTATAATCATCCCCTAATAACCTACAGCAATAGAAATAATCCCTTTATTAACACAAAAAATTAAAATCTCTGGATGATTAAACTAATGAGTTATTAAAACCAACTGTAAATGCATCATACTAAACAAGTCAAGGACTACAAGTACATTTATCTCCAAAATTCTACTTTTGAGCTTAAATTGTACATTTATTTAGTACACAAATTTTAATCATGCAGTTTGATCATGAATTCGTAGCAATAATGTGATGATTCCTATTGTTGCCAGATCAAGATCGAGAATGGTTATAGTGTGCCCACTAACCCACAACCCATCAAAATTTCCTGCAATGCGAAGCATTGGAACTAGAAATTTCTGCAGTGACAACAGCTTTAGGTTGATGTCTCAATCATTAATAATCATCTGAATTTTAATCATTTTTGAAAATAATTGGAGATCAAATATTGATCATTATTCGTGTATAAATGAAGGGTGGGCGGGTGGTAACAAGTGCAATCATCCTATAACAACCGACAGAATAGCAAAAGCAATAGCAATAGAAATAATCTCTTTATTGACACAAAAACATGAAATATCTTGATGATTAAAGTAATGATTTATTAGGACCAACTGCATCTGCAGTTTTAATCATCATTTTGGGAGTTGAGTCCAGGAATGTGGCCATAAGTATGATTATCTCCAAAATACTACTTGTCAGCTTTAATTGTACATTTATTTATAACACAAATTTGAATAATCCTGTTTGATCATGATTTCGTAGCAATAATATAATGATTCGTATTGTTGCGGGATCAAGCTAGAGGATGGTTATAGTGGGACCACCCACCCACCCCCCTATCAAAATTTTCTGCAATACAAAACATTGGAATTACAATTTCCTGCTATGACAACAGCTTAGGGTTGATGTTTCATATATTATAAATCATCCTTGTTTTAATCATTCCTGAAAACCAATTACAGGTCTATGATTGATCATTATTTGTGCAAAATTGGAGAGTGAGTAGGCATAAGAATAATCATCCCCTAATAACCGACAGCAATAGAAATTATCGCTTCATTGATACATACACATGAAATTTCTAGATGATTACACTAATGATTTATTAGATCCAACTGTAAATGCAGTTTTAATCATCTTACTAGAAGCCCAGTCCAGGAATGAGGCCATAAGTATAATTCCAAAATTCTACGTGTCAGCTTTTGTACATTTATTTGTAACACAAATTTGAATCATCCAGTCTGATCATGACTTCGTAACAACAATGTGATGATTCCTATTTTTGCGGGATCAACTTAGAGGGTGGTTATAGTGTGACCAACCACCAATCCCCCATCAAAATTTCCTGCAATGTAAAGAATTGGAACTACAATTTCCTGCAATGACAACAGCGTTAGGTTGATGTTCCATTTATTATTAATCATCTTTATCTTGATCATTGTTAAATACAATTACAAATCAAGGATTGATCATTATTCGTGTAAAATTGGAGGGTGCGTGGGTGGGCACAAGTATAATCATCCCCTAAAAACCGACAGCAATAAAAATACTCCCTTTACTAAGAGAAAAATATGAAATCTCTGAATATTAAACTAATGATTTATTAGAACGAACTGTAAATGCAGTTTTAATCATCATACTAGAAGCCGAGTCCAGGAATGTGGCCATAAGTAAAATTACCTCCAAAATTGTACGTGTCAGCTTTAGTACATTTATTTGTAACACAAATTTAAATCAATCAGTCTGATCATGATTTTGTAGCAACAATGTGATGATTCCTATTATTTTTGCAGGATCAAGTTAGAGGATGGTTATAATGTGAACCCATCAAAATTTCCTGCAATGTAAAGCATTGGAACTACAATTTTCTGGAATGATAACAGCTTTAGATACAAGTTTCATTCATTATCAATCATCCATATCTTAATTATTGTTAAAAATAATTACAGATCAAGGATTGATCATTATTCATGAACAATTTGAAGGTGGGTGAGTAGACACAAGTTTAATCATCCCCTAATATCCGACACCAATATGAATTCAATTATTAATTTTAATTACCACTTTATTTTTATGTGTGGACACATTTTCACTCGCTTCGCTCGCATTTTCACTTCCCATCTACTAATCCCCTGTCCACTAAAATATGTGTTACGATCTGCCCATGGCGAAATAAAAAAAAAAATGGAAAACATCAATTTCATTATACAAAGAAAGTAAAATGATAATTTATAAGAGAATAATAACCAAAATAACAAAAGTATTATCATCAAGCAAAACAGAAGCAAATCCCATCTCGTATTAGGATCTTCTCATTTTGAAATCGAAAAAAAAAAAGGAAAACATCTATTTCCTTATACAAACAATGTAAAAGATAATTATTGAGAGAATAATTAACCAAAATAACCAAAGAATTATCATCAAGCACATCAGAAGCAAATCCCATCTCGTGTTAGTATTTGCTCATGTTGAAATCGAAAAAAAATAATTGGAAAATATCAATTTCCTTATACAAAGAATGTAAAAGGATAATTATTAAGAGAATAATAACCAAAATAACAAAAGTATTATCATCAAGCAAAACAGAAACAAATCCCATCTCGTATTAGGATCTTATCATGTTGACATCGAAAAAAAAAATGGAAAACATCTATTTCCTTATACAAACAATGTAAAAGATAATTATTGAGAGAATAATTAACCAAAATAACCAAAGAATTATCATCAAGCACATCAGAAGCAAATCCCATCTCGTGTTAGTATTTGCTCATGTTGAAATCGAAAAAAAATAATTGGAAAATATCAATTTCCTTATACAAAGAATGTAAAAGGATAATTATTAAGAGAATAATAACCAAAATAACAAAAGTATTATCATCAAGCAAAACAGAAACAAATCCCATCTCGTATTAGGATCTTATCATGTTGACATCGAAAAAAAAAATGGAAAACATCTATTTCCTTATACAAACAATGTAAAAGATAATTATTGAGAGAATAATTAACCAAAATAACCAAAGAATTATCATCAAGCACATCAGAAGCAAATCCCATCTCGTGTTAGTATTTGCTCATGTTGAAATCGAAAAAAAATAATTGGAAAATATCAATTTCCTTATACAAAGAATGTAAAAGGATAATTATTAAGAGAATAATAACCAAAATAACAAAAGTATTATCATCAAGCAAAACAGAAACAAATCCCATCTCGTATTAGGATCTTATCATGTTGACATCGAAAAAAAAAATGGAAAACATCTATTTCCTTATACAAACAATGTAAAAGGATAATTATTGAGAGAATAACAACCAAAATAACCAAAGTATCATCATCAAGCAAATCAGAAGCAAATCCCATCTCGTGTTAGTATTTGCTCATGTTGAAACCGAAAAAAAAAATTGGAACATCTATTTCCTTATACAAACAATTTAAAAAGATAATTATTGAGAGAATAATAACCAAAATAACCAAAGTATCATCATCAAGCAAATCAGAAGCAAATCCCATCTCGTGGTGTAATCCAAATACTTCAGAAACAATGTAAAAGGATTATGTTATGAATGTAAAACCAATGAAGGATTCGAATCCAACATTTTGGCAATATAATATTGAGATATTACTAAGGACATGTATATCGCTCCACCTAAGTTGGCAATAGTTATCTGACAGTTGAAAATACCTTCACGAATATTTAATGATCTACTTGTATCTATATGGTAGAATAGGTAGATGATTTATACTCATATTTGAAAAGACTGGTCTTAAATTAGTAATTGGTGTTTGGGTTCGTCGTTTAATCGGGCATAGGATCTCCAGAACTATGTCACCTAAAGTTGTGCAATTTATTATTGATTCGATTTTTTTCAAAAATGTTTCTGAAATATAAAAGCCAAGTCTTTGATTCTTATAATGTTAAAAAATTATGATTGATGCTTATGTAATTACGGGAATGACAATATTTCTATTGAAAATTCTGCTAAAATCAAATATTGCATGAACAATTGAATTGATAATTTGTGAACATTACATTACATATCGTCGGTGAACGTAGAAAACTGTGTAACTTCACTTTTACTGAAAAATCAGATATTTAAGCCATATATTAACCAATAGTTGTAATGTCTATTGATAACATTTAATGCATTTTTTTTTTAAATTCATATCATAACAAACTGAAAAATTGTGTATCTTCGTATGATGTGTGTGTAAAATGATGATCCTTGATTTTACATTTTTGGATTTTCTGGTTTCTCTGACGATATCTCGTATAGTTTGTGTATAAAAAAATGTATTAAAAAAAATATCTACCATTCACACAATTTTTTCGAAAAAATTATCAAGTAAAGAAATCAATAACCAATCCTCAAATCCTCAAGAAGGAACTAAAATTACTAAAATGGTAAATATGCACAATTAGAAATAGTAAATATGCACAATTTGTTACAGATAGACTTCAATAAATTATTGGCTAAGATGATTGGCTAGGGTGAAATTATATAGTATCGGCGAGAGGATGCAGTCCTTACGGACAGCCACGGACTTTGGGAATGAACCGAGCAATTCGGTCTTACGCAGCGCTTTATCCCTACTGTCCGTGGGTATACACCATTATCGATACTAAATTCTTGAGGTATGTATTTACATATATTTTATTTTATGATATTTTATATTTTATTTATTTTATGTTATTTTCGTGAGGATGTACCTAAGTGTATACAAATTTTATAATTTTATAACGAAAATAGTGCTGTGTTGCTCTCTGGTTCGGTTTTTATTCTTGAGGTCGTAGAGATACCTGGTTTGTATCCCAATAGCAGCACACGAATTTGTTTTTGTTAGTGTGTATATACAAGAGCTGCATTGTAGATGTTAACAACGTTATAATGGCTAACAAAAGTTGATATGCATTAATCTTTCCGACGATCTTCCATTTAGTTATATTTCAACGTTACGAAAGCTGATAACAAATAGCTAACAGTTTAACGTGAATTGGCATTCTTCGTTTAATAAAGTAAGCAAACACATTACTGGCGTGTGTAGGCGAGCACAGTACACAAAAATATTTATGGGAGGCAACAGTAAACGTACACCCATTCGGTGCGTGATTGATCAGGAATAATAAACGTATTTACATACGTCGGCGGCCCATCCATATTTCATAGGCGTCGCGGCGCTGATGGAAAGCGAAACGCCCATTTCATCAGCGGCTGATGGCTAGAAAATTCAATTAGAGCCACTGGGACGGGGGCGAAATCGTGGAAAACGCAAACAATCCCCCTTTCGTGTGGCGGCTCAAGTGTGTGTGAAATGTTATCTATCGGCCGAATCTATCGATTCACGGCCGATTTGCCGGCGACATACGCTATTTATGTAATACGACGATTATTGACTCGTACAGCTGTACTGCATAAGGGCGAGGGCCTCTAAATATCCCATATTAGGACCAGATGTGCAGCGCTGGTCGGCAAACACGCTCATTGTGAATTCTAACAATGAAAGTTAAATGTGCGATCGGACGATTAGGTTACGATTGTATTGACACACCGTAGTAATTTGTAAGGGCCGTTCTATTATCGGTAGCATTGTGATAAGCTACGATAGCATCTATACATGCGGTTTGTTTTGTTTATTAAATCCTTTCGCCCAATGTAAGCTGATTACAGCTACGCAGGATGCACAGGATCTAAGCGAAATCCCATCGGAAAGGATTGCCAGGAAGTATTCACAGCTCTATGGGTTCTCTGGTAGCAATTATGCAGAGTACAATTGCGTCGGTGCAGCAAAGAGCCAATTTTAAGTGCAATACCCAGATGGACGCAAGCCATTAACCGCAATCATTTCCTCATTGCTCGAAAGTAATCGTCATGTAACCTTTTACATATTGTGTAAGCAAATGAATTTAATAATTTTCAAGAAATTTCATTTATTAGCGAGCTTTACTCACACTAGCTTATTTTTACCCAAATTTTATTCAATTGGGACCATTACATGCAAGAAGAAATGGTTACAAAATATGTTCGAAATTAAACGAGAATGCCAAAGCTTAATAACATATAGGATGTTCCATTTAATAAATAAAAGTTAATGGCAACTTCCGGTGAAACAGGAATAAGGTTGAAAGTATTTCTAAGGAGAACAAAATTAGCTATGTTTGGCTGATATTTATCAAATTTTCATTTTATGGAGAACTACATAGACTGTTACTGTTCGTCTTTTGTGAAGTCGAAGAAGAAGTTTTGTGAGAGAACAAAATTGCAGTAATTTTCAAAAACTCATAAGCAACATAAACGAAATTAGCTATGTTTGGCTGATATTTATCAAATTTTCATTTTATGGAGAATCACGTAGACTTTTACTGTACGGTTTTTGTGAGGTCGAAGAGGAAGTTTTGTGAGAGAACAAAGTTGCAGTAATTTTCAAAAACTCTTCTTATTAGCAGTAAAGAAAGTGAGGGAGGTAAAAGTCAAAAACCTAATGGATAAATTTTAGTAATTATTATGATTCTACGATTCTGTGTATGTATGGGATACACATAGAATCATAGAATCATAATAAATACTAAAATTTATCCTTTAGGATTTTGACGTTTTTTTGGCCCCCTCACTTTCTTTACTGCTAATAAGAAGAGTTTTTGAAAATTGCTGCAACTTCATTGATAATATCAAATTTTGCAAGAAGAAAGCCTTCGACAATTTTAAAGTCTGCCTGATTCTAGGATTCTATGTGTATCTATGGGGTACACATAGAACCATAGAATCATATTAAATACTAAAATTTATCCATTAGGATTTTGACGTTTACCTCCCTCACTTTCTTTACTGTTAATAAGAAGAGTTTTTGAAAATTGCTGCAACTTATTGATAATATAAAATTTTGCAAGAAGAAAGCCTTCGACAATTTTAAAGTCGGCCAGTAGTTTCCAAAAAGTTTTATAATTTTCTAAACATTTCGTCAATTTACTTGTATCTAAAATCTTGATGAAAGTGTAATTACGAAAAAAAAAAACAAAAATCGCAGTATGCATTTTGCAGAAAATGTAACACAAAATTCATATGTTGCAACTAAAACCCTACAAATAAAAAAATATTGCTGCAAAAAAAATCAGATTTGACACGCAATATTTGATTATCACTCCTTAAATAAGTAAGGATTTAGGGATTTCCTTAAATAAACCTTTTATTACTTTATTTCCCACTCACTGAAAATAAATCAGCCATTTTTGACTTATTACTCCTTGAAACAAATCCGTTAATTTTGGAATTATTGCCATATTAAAATCAATATTCAGTAGTTTTTGGATTAACTTACGATACAATAACATGAATTTAAATATGATTTATACCTATCGTCTTACAGCCAGAAAATGTAGGTATGCATTTTGCACAAAATGTAGTACAAAATTCAAAAGTTGAAACAAAAACCCTACAAATAAAAATATATTCCTGCAAAAAAAGTCAGCTTTTGACATGCAATATTTCATTATCACTCCTTACATAATTAAGAATTAAAAGAATTAAACTATTGCTTAAATAAAACTTTTCATTATTCGTATTTACTTAGTTTTTATTAGTTTCCCACTCATTGAAAATAAATCAGCCATTTTTTGATATATTACTCCTTGAAACTAATCCATTAATTTAGGAATTATTACCGTACTGAAATAAATATTCACTAGTTTTGGCTTAACATCCTACGATACAATAACATGAATGAACAATGGCTATGGTCTAATTCTCTAATTGGATCAATTTGGTATTTTTTTAAACTGTAGTGTTAAGTTTTATACCTATCGTTATAATTTCCAGAATTTTCTCAAAACATGTTCAAATAGCAACCATTTTTGTTACGAATTACATTAACACTATACTAAAATTTTAGAGAAAGTTTGAAAGTCCGAAGCTAATTTTGCAATTTTAAAGAAAAAATCATATTAAACTTATGTAAAATGAACTATTTTTCATTGATTTCAATAAAACGTACGCATAAACTATTACTCATGGATTCCTAGAAAACTTTGATAAAGTTTTAAGAAGAGAATTCGTAAAGCTTGTAGTAATTTTTTAAATTTCAATCAAAAATTAAGAAGACATTTACAAGCAGATTTATAAATTTTCATAGAATTTTAACTTCCATGCAAATATTTCCTGAAGTTTGTCAGGTTAGGTTAGGTTATATTAGGTTAGGTTAGGTTAGCTTCCATTCATTTTTACTTTAGAATGTGAATGTGTTTGTGAAATTTTTGAATTTAAGATTTAAAATAAGCCTTTATGAATTTCATGGATTTTTTATTTCACGAATTTTAAGTTTGTATGAATTTCAACTAAAGTTTACAAAATGGCTATACACTGTGTATTTTAATAATATTTTCTTTAACTTTTTTAAAATTTCCAAGTATTGAAATAAAGCTGCAAGCAAAAAAGCATGAATTAATCAGGTTGTTAATGAATTTCAACTAAAGTTTACAAAATAGCTACACACTGTATATTTTAATAATATTTTTAGTTTCTTTAACTGTTTTAAGATTTCCAAGTATAGAAATAAAGCAAAAAGCACAAATTTATCATTTTGTATCATTTTTTATGAATTTCAATATTTTCTATCTGAATTTTGAACAATATATTTTTCATTTGCTTACGAAATTTTCATTAATTTTAAGAACATGAACTATAACTTATTCATAACATACGATTTTGAATTTTTATTACTTTTAATTCAAGCTTCGCACATTTTATAGACACTTTTATTTATTTTCATGTATTTTTAAGTATGTTTTAAACATTTGTGAAACTTTTAGGTAATTTCAGAGCTACTGGTGTATTTATATATATTTATTTGAACATTTTGTTATCAAAATTAAATTTCCCACAATTTCCACGTTTTTCTTCTCTCATTTCTTTAAGTATATTTTACATATTTCCGGAAATCTGGAAACATCTATGAAACTTCAAGTATTTTTATTTCTATGACTTTCAATTGATCACATTGGATATTTTTATTAAAATTTGTGCACATTTTAATACTGTCAAGACGATAACTTGTATTAATTAATTTCAAGATTTCTCAAGATTTCAAGATTTTCAAGATTTCTCAGAAAATATTTATCTTTATAAAAGTTTGTGCTTCGTCCAAAATCCATTAGAAATACAAAACAAATGACATACGACTTTATTTAACAAATATAATATATTCAATTTGACATTGTGATCAAACTTTTGACGTTGCTTGGTTAGAAACTTTGCTGAATATGGCACGACGATTAACTTTATGGATACTTTATTGAAAGTTATTGAGCTGCATTTTGCTCATTTACGATAAAATTGAATCTGTTGATATTTTCATGAAATATATTTGTGTAGTTATTTGCCAGTTAAAATTGAGCAATTTTTGCATAGAGTTGAGAGGATCAACATTTTTGAAACCCTCCTGAAATCTTTTAAGTAGAAATTTCGCAACATTACCTACCGAAAGTGGTAAATATTATTCCCCTTTAGTAAGTTTCGGAAATCTTCCAAGTAAAATGTAACAATACGTAAAACATAATCTTTTAAAAATATGTTTCTATGTAACTGAAAATACCACTTAGGACGTATAAAACAATATTCACAAATTTCCACTGGTGGAATGTAGAATTAATTATTTGCGTATAATTCACAAAATACGTTTCGTCTGTAGAAAAAAAACATTTCTTTATTGTTCGTTTCATGGCACTAAACTTAATGTTGCATTTGACATTTTTTTCTTTTGGATATTTAATATAATCTAACCTAACCAAACGTTACCTAACCTAACCTAACCTAACCTCACCTGTATTTTTTAGTACGAAACATTTTTCATCATTTATTGATATTTATATATGAAAAATGCATTGACATACACACAATTCTCAGTTATGATTTTTATTCCAGGTGCTCCAATTGTTGCGTTTAGGAAACCAACACACCTGAATACCAATAAAATTAATGATGTTTCATAAATCTGCATGCATGTGGATTTATAATTTTTCAAATTCAGAAATTACAGGCATGAAACCGTAACGTATGTTGCTGCAAACAATTTCCAGTGCTCATTGTGAGCACCATCGGGATATCATGGTACACCCCAAATTAGTGATACTACATTAAACCTATTGCCATGCAAACACCACGCGGTATCATCTGCCCTCCCGTCGCCCTGGAGAAGCTCCGCTATACCACCCCTATTTAAGGGCTAGTTTCGCCGCCACCGAGTGGCCCATATCAATGTCCGAACGAATTAGCCCTACACGAACATCCTATACGCTAACAGCGTATGGCTGGAAATTATTCCGCTTTACTTCCGACTACACCATCCTAGGCCCGTGAAAAAAAGCCACCCTTATCTGTGCGCGGCTTAGGGGCTCGAATCGCCCGCCGCGGCCTGTTTGAGGATATTTACTATCCGGATTAACAGTGTCTATTGAGCGTGTTTTATTTCTTTGTTGGTGTTTGTTGTCTACTTTTGTCAGGCTGCAATGTGCAAGTACGAGGGGCATTGTCTGGTATTTATTTTAGTAGGCCCCGGCCGCATTCATGAGAATTTTTTCCACAGTTCGGGGATTAACGCGCTCCATAATCCGCCTTTTCTGGCGACGATGCGCTCCCATTCAGCGCCCCGCCTGATATTTGACCCTGGTCTAAATCATTTTATAATTAAATTACTCGAATCACGTTCCGTAAAATGGAATACACTTCAGGCACACTACGGAGATTATCATTATGTGTGGAAGAGTTGAATGCGTCCGCTCGATTTGAACCCTCCGAGCGAAGCATAACAAACAGCCATTATTAATTAAGCGACCTTCAAGTGAGGTAATATATTGACATTTAAATTTTTAATTCCAAGTAATCTAACGTTAAGCAAAGAATCGACACTTAGTAATTTGTAGTAAATGTCTCGAAAATTATTTTAAAAATGGCTATTTGTATTTGAGAAGTTTTGATAAACTCATCAATGGATCTGAAATATGGATATTAAATCAATATTAAAGACGAAGTATACAAGCGGTACAGATGGAACTGCTAAGAAGAATTGTAGGCCTCAGACTGGTGGGTAATATAAGGAATGAAACAATAAGATACAAAATCAGTAGAAACGAGTATCATCGAGGAGCTCTGAGATGGTTTAGATACAAAGTTAGAATACCAAACTCTAGATTTACCAAAAAAGCATGGAAGATGGGCAGTCCTGCCCACTTCTTCTTTGGTCTACCTTTTGCCTTCTTAAAAACAAATACGAAGGAAAAAGATATACCAAAGATGAGATGGAATGACGAAATAGGAAAACAAAGGATTGGAATGGAGGGCAGCAGAAGAACTTGTGCTTTCCTGAACCCGCTTTGTGATGGTTCTATTTCATTTTCAAGTTTTTGTCTAATTCTTCTTTCTAGTATGTTCTCATGTACTTTTTCCGCGGCGCACAGTAGAGATATTCCCTTATAGGTGCTGCATTCTTTGTAGTTTCCTTTCTTGTAGCTATATGGGCAGCATCACCGCTGTCTGCCAGTCCCTAGGTGTTTCTCATGAATTCCATATTTTATTTAAAAAGTTTGTAAAAGTTGTGTACTTTCTTCTCCTGTGAATTACAAATGTTCATTTTGTCTATTCCTGGTGCTTTATCAAGTTTTATTTTCCTTATAGCTGTTCTAACTTCTTCTATATCTATTTCTTGTGTTCTTCATCATTTGCTCTCTTATTGTTATTGTTTTCTATTGTTATTTATGTATTCTGTTTATCTTTTGTTTTGCCATATTTTTCCAGTAAACTTTCAAAGTCTTGTTTCTATCTTTCTCCTATTTCTTTTTTTTTGTAAGAATGTTTCCCTTCTCATCCTTTATATGGTGTAGTTTTATTGTTTTGTTTTTCTTGCTTCTTCTGACAACGTTGTAAAGTAGCTTCTGGTTCTCATATTTATTTTTTCTCAGAATATTTCCCATGATGTTTCTTTTGGTTGTTTTATTATCTTTTTGACTCTACTTCTTTGTTCTTTGTATCTGCCATATTTTTGTGCTGTTCTCTTTTCTAGGTATTTTGTCCATAGTTGCTTCTACGTTCTAACTTATTTTTGTATCTCTTCTGTGCACCAACTTATCTGCTTCGAGTTTCTATTGGTTTTGTTATTCCGTATGTTTCTATTATTGCCTCTTCTATTACCTGTTTGAAAGCTTTCCAGATATATTCGGTTTCTTTTAATTGTGTTCTGTTAAGTTTTTTAAATTTTTGTTCCATACTTTTTTGATACTGTTGTTGCTTTACTGGGTCTTGTAATTTATGTGTATTTATTTTTGTATTTATTCTGCACTTTTCTTGTATATTTGTTTCCGTGTTTTCTGTTATGTCCATGTTTATTGTTCTTCCTACTAGTTACTGGTCGCTCCCTATTTCATAGCTTCTATATACTCGTACATCTCTAGTATCTTGGTTTTGTACGTCTCATGTAAATAGATAATCTATTATTAATTTTTCGCTCCTACTGTTTTCTACTCTCGTGTATTTGTGTATATAATATTATACGATTACTAATACATTATCTTAGTAAGAAGACTTGTACTTTTCATTAAAAATGTATTTGGGTCTAATCAGATAGGTAATAAAACTGAGAATTTATTAACCCTCTGGAATACCAATGATTTGGCGAGAGCCAACAAATCGTCATGATGACTGTAATTTCTGTATGTGCAATATACGTGGATATAACACCAAAAAAATAAAAAAAAACATCATTTATCGGAACTTCAGGTCTGCAATTAGGCCAGTGCCATATGATCCAGACAAGCCAATACCTAAGAAACCAACAAATTTAGAAGATGTTACAAGCAGTTCTAAACCTGAAGTTGATGAAAACAACTTTATCGATGCCAGTGAAATATCGAGCATTTCTAAGTACCGAAGTTATTTTCCAAGACGAAACTTAACGACTTAGTAAGAGACTTAGGCCCGTATCTATGGCCTGTACTTGAGTTTGAGTTGGACTCAAGTCATACATTTGATGGCATATTCTCTATAAATGTTTATATACTTGACCCAAAGATCAAAGAATATTATGACTTTGACTTCTTAATAGTTATATTCGGGGTTTAATTTAGGGTCACCATAAAGCAAACGGTTGGTCAAGACGGAAGAATCGCACGCCGTCGTCAATACCAGAAAGACAGCCGGGCATCCCCAGATAACTGAATAATATTAGCAGGACTTTTATGATTTTATGGCAACACCAAATAAAACCCCCATAAAATACTTAAAAGTCAAAGTCGTAATATTCTTAGATTTTTGGGTTGACTATACACCAAACGCAACCAAATATACGCAAATATACGACTTGAGTCGAACTCATGCTCAAGTACGGACTATAGATTCGGGCCTTAAGTCTTTCAAAGGATCTTTCCGAAATTTTAGCATCCAGACTTCAAAGTAAAAATTTACTGGCAGAAGACGTTAAAATCTCGTATTGTAGGAAACGCGAGTCCGAGTATGCAGGCTATTTTGAAAAAAAAAAAAGTGGTTGCTAGTTTATTGCACCGACATTTCCAGTCTGATAAACAAACTTGGGGGCAGGTACAATCCCGATGATTGGACCCTTTTTGTTGATTTAAGATTTAAGAAGCCTTAAAGCTGTTCTCTTGCACAATGGGAATGTTTTTTCATCGGTACCGGTTGCCCATTCTGTGGAAATGATGGAAAGCTACGAAAATCTTGAAGTAATGCTTGAAAAAAATCAAATAAAATGATCATAGTTGGAAAATTTATGGGGATTTGAAAATTGTGGGACTTTTACTAGGACAGCAGTCAGGGTATACAAAGTACCCATGTTTTTTTATGTGAGTGGGACAGTCGAAGTAGACATCAACATTCGAAGGACTGGATAAGAGGAGATAATTTAATTCCAGGATCAAAAAATATTCTGCATGAAAGTCTTGTTGATCAACAAAAATCTTCTTATCATAATGTTTACCTCTTGTTGTGATAAAATACCTCACGTGATAGGGAAAAATTATACTCGGATTTGAATTCAGCAGATCAAAATTATACAAAATTAGATGTCAGAACGAAATCAACTTTCAAAAAGTCCAAATTTATTGGCCTGTGTAATTGTTCCATTTTTATCTTTTATGTTCATAAGTTGTGTTTTTTTTGCTTTAGTTGCATATTAAACTAGGATTAATGAAACAATACGTTAAAGCTTTAAATAAAGATGGAGACTGTTTCAAATACCTTTGTAGAAAATTTCCCGCTATCTCAGATGCAAAATTAAAAGAAGGAATTTTCGTCGGTCCTGAAATAAGGAGATTAACGAAAGATTGATTTGTATTTATTTTTTGGGATATGTATGTAGCTTTCTGCTAATAAATATTATTATTATTATTATGAAATTGTAAAAAAACATGCCACAAAAATTTATGGAATTGGGATGTAATATGAGCATAAATGTTCACTTTTTACACTAGCATCTTGATTACTTCCCCAAAAATCTTGGTGATGTGAGTGAGGAGCAAGATGAGAGGTTCCACCAAGACATGAAAAAAATGGAACGTAGGTATCACGATCGGTGGAATGTTTCAATAATTACTGCTGGTCAATAAAAAAGGGACAATCCGGCCCTGTAATATAGAAGAAAATCCACTAAACGAAGTTTTTCATCCAAGACGAAAATATCTTCTGGAAAGAAAAGAAATTAAAGATTATTTAATACTATTTCCAATTTAGTTTACTATTTGTAATTTGTTTTTGTCGCTGTATCAATGAAAGTAGCGTTTATTTTGACCTTTTCTTTTATTAATTTATTTTCTACATTAATAAAAAATCTTACATGAATGACACTCTGATTTGAATTCAGCAGATCAAAATTATACAAAATCAGATGTCAGATCGAAATCAACTTTCAAAAAGTCAAAATTTGTTGGCCTGTGTAATTGTTTCATTTTTATCTTTTATGTTCATCATGTTGTTTTTATTTTGTTTTCGTTGCTTCAGTGCTCGGTAGAATAGTTTTTGGTGGTGCCCAAAATTATCATTCATTCTTTCACCAAATTTCGCCAACAAATTTTTGTTTTGCTTCTTTAATTATTGAATTTGTTTTTTTTCTCTTTTCTTTGTATTTTGAATATTCAGTCATTGTTATTGTTGTAGGTTTTAATTTGTTGTATTCTATCACTGTTTTCTTTGTCTTGGTTTTTTTTCTATGTATTTTTAAAATTCAGTTGTTATTGTTGTGGATTTTAATTTCTTGTATCGTATCACTGTTTCGTGTTTTGTCTTAGTTTTAAATTTTTTCATGATTTCATTCATTGCTATTATGAACAAAATGGGGCTTAGTCTGTCCCTTGTCTCAATCCATTTGTGGTTTTAAATTTCTTTGTGATTATGTCTACGGTTTTGATACAATTTTCTGTGTATATCTCGTTTGTTGACTTACAAAAAGCCTATAATAAAAGGAAAAGAGAATTTGTGTGGCAGACACTAAATGATAGACAATTAGGCCTTAACTGAAGAGGGCAATCAAAAGCATATATAGGGTGGTTACTTTTACGACGCCCACAATTAGGATCTATTAAACGGAAATACAAACAGAGTTGGTGAAATGGGATAAAAGTTTCTTATTTTTGTGCCTGTCAATATACTGAATCGAAATCCAGGATATCTTGCACAGTTCCTGAAATATCGCAGAAAGACTGAAAAAGTATACTTTCATTTTCCTCCTATAACTTTTTTACTTTTGAAGGAAATTTTACGAAACTTGGCACTCTTACATATTTCGACGTGAGCTTTCTGATGACAGTGTCAAACCTTTTCTGCGCCAACTGGACGCCCAAAATTTCATAGTGTTCATAGTAACTGTATCATAGGAATAGATAGTTCCTAAAATATTGCAGAAAAACTGAAAAAGTGACGAAGTACGAAACTTGGCACGCTTACATTTTTCGATGTCAGCTTTCTGATGACAATACTAAACATTTTTTGCGCCAACCAGATGCTCAAATTTTCACAGTCAACTTTTGATTTTCTTATGGCCGCAATATTGGATTTTAATAGCATTCAAAAGAGCGAAAAAATCTTATTTCAACCATGTATTACACATGGGTAATCTGATATTATTTACCACCACAAATCGATAATTTAAAAATTTGTTGAAACCAACAAACTGATGTGTACTGCTCTAAAAATCAAGTTGCCATGGAATAAGAAATATCATACCCTTAGGCCTTTGTATTGTTCTACTTTTTCTATTTTTGTATCACGTATTTTAATATCAATCTGTTCTTGCTTTCCTACTTTTATCACTTTTGTTTTGTTTTTGTTCATTTGCATTCCATTTATTTTTAGTGTTTCGTTCCATATATTTAGATTATTTTGTAGGTCTTCTCTATTTCTTCCTATTATTATTATGTCATCCGCGAATGCTCCTTCAGCTATTTCTACTATTTTCAATTTGTTATGTCCGATCGTTACTGTTTTTACCTTTTCTCTGCATGTTCTAATTATTTCGTCTATAAATAAAATGAAAAGTGTTGGACTCAGACCTCCACCTTGTCTTAATCCGTTGTTTGTTGTGAACTCGCTGGATTGTATGCGTATGTGTGGTATGGTATATGGTTCTTATTACCCTAATCATCTTGTTATTCACATTTCTTTCCTTTAAAATCGACCATACTTTTAAGGGGGGTGTAAGGGGTGACGGCGATACCGGCCCAAATGACAACCTCACCTGCACGTGGTGCACCCTGCTGGTAACCAACGAGGCTCTGTCGACCGAATTGCTGCCGGCATAAGCAGCACCCTCTTGTCAGCCAAAGCCTCGGGTGGAGGAGCTGGCAGGAGTGGGGCAATTCCTTGCCCCGGGAGTGAGAAATCACTCCCAAAGGCGGATGAGCCGACAAACTGGCCAACGGCATGGAAATGCGGAAAGACACGGGAAACTACCGCATTAAAGGTCTGTAAGGCATCCCAAGAAAACCAATATGGACTGTACGGGTACGGAAATAGATGGAAGTCTGCCAAGCAACCCGACTAGCGCTCGGCGCCGACTAGGTACCGGGCCTATCGGTGAGAAATGGACTACCGGCCACAGGAGAATTAAAAATACTGATTAAAGAAGCAAAGAACAAATTGGATAGTATACGATCAACTATGAGAATCGCAACTTGGAATGTCCGCACACTAACTGAGGACACCAAAGTGCACAATGCGGCACTAGAAATGAAACGCATGAAGATTTCGATCATGGGTGTGTGCGAGACGAGATGGTCGGGAATAGGGAAGCACCAAATAGATGATGAGACCACCATGTACTATTCGGGAAATGCAGATAACATAAAACGAGGTGGCGTCGCCATACTTATAGACAACAGACTAGACAGAGCAGTCGGGGCTGTAGTACCCATCTCCGAACGATGTATTATGCTCAAGTTGAATGGCAACCCAATCAATGTCAATGTTATCCAAGCGTACGCACCTACCGCTGATAAAACCAATGAGGAGGTAGAGCTGTTCTACAATGATATCGAGGAAGCCCTAAAACTAACCAACAAACATGATACCAATATCATCTTAGGTGACTTCAATGCAAAAGTCGGAGAGGGACGTATGTTGGAGATAGTCGGGGAATACGGGTTAGGTACTAGAAACGGCAGAGGAGACCGGCTCATTGAATTTGCACAAATACACAACCTAGCAGTCATGAATACTTGGTTCAAAATGCCACCAAGGCGATTATACACTTGGACATCACCAAAACACACACCCCAGCAAATAGTACGCAACCAAATCGACTATATAATGATAAATAAGAGATTCAGAAATGCCGTCAAGAAAGTAAGAACATGCCCTGGTGCCGATATAGGATCCGATCATAACCCCGTAGTAGCAGATATCCAGATAAGGTTAAAGACCAATCGAAAGCCACCGCAGAAAAAGATCGATACCGATAAACTCAAGGACGAGGCAACAAAAGAAGAATTCAGGAGAAAACTAAACCAGAATATTGCTGACTCTAATATAATGGACCGCAATAACATAGAAGACAAATGGGCAAAACTACGTGATACCTTATTGAATACCAGCGTGCAACACTTAGGATACTATAAGAAAGTGGCGAAGAAACCGTGGATGACTCAGGAAATAATTGATCTGATGAACCAGCGTAGAATATATAAAGAACGAAGGAAAGCCGAATATAAACTAATAAACCGGAGAATAACAGCAAAAGTGAAAGAGGCTAAGGAAGCATGGATGACAGATTGCTGCGAAGAAATAGAACTGCTGCAAAGGAATCATGATGAATTTAACCTACACAAACAAATAAAGTTAAACCTTGGCAACGGCGCTAGGCACCTAACATCTATCCTAAAGAAAGCCGACGGAAATCTGGCGGTTGACATAAACGACAAAAAAAGAGTGTGGGAGGACTATGTGACCCAATTGTTTCAGGATGATAGGGCCAATGAATTGGAGAGGGACCTGGGTAGCTACGGCCCTGCAATCTTAAAATCTGAAGTCCAGAAGGCGATAAAATCAGCCAAAAACCGAAAAGCAGTCGGCCCGGATGGAATAAGCTCTGAGATCCTAAAGCTCATTAACGAGGATAATATAGATATCCTTACAAACCTATCAACAACATTTACGATACTGGCACGATACCTCAAGACTGGTTAAGATCCACCTTCTTGCCAATACCAAAGAAGATGAATGCGAAACCTAGTGACCACCGACTAATAAGCTTAATCAGCCACGTGCTAAAGATACTCCTGCGAATCATTCATAGTAGGATATACAGAAAATGTGAAGAATTTGTAAGTGAAACACAATTTGGATTCCGCGGCGGCTTTGGCACTCGGGAAGCTTTGCTATCCTTAAATGTGCTTGTGCAAAAATGTATAGACCAAGGGAAAGATGTCCACATATGTTTCATCGACTATGAGAAGGCATTTGACAGCGTGAAACACCAGAAACTAATAACACGCCTTACCGAGATTGGCCTAGATAGCAAAGATATACGTCTCATTAGAAACCTCTACTGGGGACAAACTGCGAATGTCAGAGCAGACGATGTTGTAACAAACGAAGTCCAAATCCTCAAAGGTGTCCGCCAGGGATGTATCTTATCCCCGCTGCTGTTCAATGTCTACTCAGAATGCGTGTTTCAGGAAGCACTTAATGAGGTGGAGAAAGGCATTAAAATAAACGGAACCTTTATAAATGTAATACGCTATGCAGATGACACAGCAATATTGGCAGATAACCAAGAAGATCTACAACACCTATTACAACTGGTCAATACAGCAGGGCTTGAATATGGTCTTAAGATCAATATAAAGAAAACTAAATATATGGTCATCAGTCGAGGTAACAACTATAACACACAACTAACCATAGGAGGACAAGCGGTGGACCAAGTGGCCACATTTAAGTACCTAGGCTGTCAACTCAACGAATCGTGGGACCCCGAAGGAGAAATTAAAATCCGAATTGAAATTGCAAGAAACAGCTTCTGCAATCTCCAGAAAATGCTCTGCAACAAACAACTGTCACTTCATCTACGAATAAGAATGATGAAGTGTTATGTGTGGTCAACGCTGTTATATGGTGTGGAGTCCTGGACCCTAAAAATCGTAAGCATGAACCGCTTGGAGGCATTCGAGATGTGGCTCTACCGCCGCATGCTTGGAATACACTACTCGGCCCACATTACTAATGAAGAGGTTCTCAGAAGAGCGGGAAGAGATCGAGAACTCCTCGCTATTATAAAGCAGCGCAAAACCGGATATCTCGGACACGTGTGCAGAGGACGCAGATACGAACTTCTCAGACTCATAATGCAGGGAAAGATAGAGGGGAAACGAGGCATCGGGCGGAAGAAGATGTCGTGGCTCCGCAACATTAGAGCATGGACGGGCATCCGAGACGCAGAATCCCTATTTAGAGCAGCCCAAAACCGAGAGCAGTTCAAATTATTGGTCGCCAACCTCTAACTAGAGATGGCAACATAAGAAGAAGATACTTTTTCACGAGGCACCCTGTCGAACGCTTTCACCATATCTATGAATCCTATGTAGATCTGTTTATTTTCATGGTTTGCCTTTTCCTGTATTTGTTTTATCATAAATATGTGGTCTTGTATACTTCTGCTTTCCCTGAATCCTCTTTGTGATTCCATTAATGTTCTTTCTGTGCTTTGTTTTAATTTATTATTTATTAGTTGTTCATATATTTTCATATTTGTAGTTATTATATTAATTCCCCTGTAATTATTACAGTCTTTTCCCAGTCAAGACAGTACAGAGTCTTTTCGGTTGCCGTTCTTGTATATGGGTACTATCATTGCTTCCACTCCTTTGGCACACACTTTTCTTGCCATGTTTTGTTGTAAATTTTTAGTAGCATTGATTTCCCTTGTGTACCTAGTTTCTTAATCATTTCTGTTGTGATTCTATCCACTCCTGCTGCTTTTCCGTTTTTTTTGTTTTCTTATTACTTCTGACAAATCTTCCATACTTATCTCTTGTTCTTCTTCATTTTCTGTATCTTGTTCTTGTTCGTTCGTATTTGTCACTTTTTCTTTCTCTTCCGTGTTGAGTAACTCCTGAAAGTATTGTTTCCATCTCTACATCATTTCTATGTCATATGTTATTATTTCTCCTTTTTTGTTCATTATATGTCTCGTCTCGTTTGTCCCTTTTGTCCTGTTCCTTTTGATTATGTTGTAGAACAGTTTTATGCTGTATTTGCTACTTTTCTCCATTTTGGCTCCAAATTCTCTCCAACTTTGTTTTTTTGCTTCTATTACTAATTGTTTAATCATTTTTCTGCTGTGCTTGTATTTTTCATAGCTTTATGCAGTTTTCTTTCCTAGATATTCTTTCCATGCTATCTTCTTGTTTTTTATCTCCTCTTTTATCTTATTCGTCCACCATCCCGTTTGTCTTTTCGTGTTTGTCATTTGGTAGCTTCCACATGCTGTCTGTGCAGCTGTTAGTATTATATTCTTGAATGCCTCCCACATTCCATCTAAGTCATCTTCTCTGTATGTATTTTGTTTGAGTATTATTTCATTATCCACCAGATCCTTGTATTCGTTGCTTACGTCTTCTTCTTGTAATCTGTGAGCCTTGATCTTTTTAACTCCGATTTTCTTCATTTTTTAATCATCACTTTTTATTACTGGTTCTTTTATTGTTGCTACCACTAGGTAGTGGTCACTTCCAATTTCTGGCCCTCTCTTTACTTTAGTGTCTACTACCTCTTTTCTGTGTTCTCTTTTTACAAGAATATAGTCTATAATTGACTTTTCGTTTCTAGCTCTTTCTTCTCTTGTATATTAGCGTATTCTTTTATGATTAAAACGCGTGTTTGTTATTATTAGTTCACTCATTTGGCAATATTCCAGCATTCTTTTCCTATTCTCGTTTCTTTTGTTCTCCCCGTTATTACCCGTCACATTACTGTATATCTGATCTCTTTTCCCTACTATACTATTAAAATCGCCTGCTACATATAGTTTAATAGTTACCTCCTCTGTCTTTGACGTTAGTTCTTTCCAAAATATATCCTTTTTTTCTACTTTTTTATCTTCACTTGGTCCATAAACTATTATCATTGTTTTCTTTTCATCTTTTGTTTCCCTTGTAGTGTTATTAGCATCATCCTTTCATTTATTGTTTCCCATTTTATTAGTTCTTCTTCTCTATTATATATATATACATAACGATATTTATTAAGGATATCGACCCCTGAAGGGATTTTGTCGCCCTCTATTATTAATTTTTCGGTTCTACTGTTTTCTACTCTTGTGTATTTGTATATATATAATATTATACGATTACTAATACATTATCTTAGTAGGAAAAGTTGTACTTTTCATTAAACATGTATTTGGGTCTAATCAGATAGGTAATAAAAGTGAGAATTTTTGTCAGTATCTGTACCTCTCTGGAAAACGGGGCTCGGCAGGCCACAAAAGAAGTGATACCCCGTAACGGTTGATTAGGCAGAACACAAAACTCATCGTGCGTGAATTAATTTTTGGGGGGCCCAAGGGGGCGGCGGCGCGATGCGCATACAGTAGCAATCACGAGCACCCCACGACTCCACCATTGTTTCGACATTCCCCGAGCAGATATCATCAAGGCCACTAATTGCCGCGCATTATATTTTCAATTAACACGATGACAGTTGTGTTTTTACAATGAAACGTTCGCTATTGCCTCTCGATTGGATTCTCCGGACACTGAAAAAAAACGAACATCCACACATACACGCGGCGAGAGAAAGAGACGTTCATCAACCCCATTCAGCCGCCGCACAATGATTGTTATTAAAGAGAAATCCTTTCGATTTGTTGTTTCATTGTCTCATAAGTGGAATGCGAACATGGTTGATATCGTTATTCAGGCAGGCTCTTCCACAGGCAGCTCTGTGCCGATCGAATAAATTTCTAATTGATTTTGAATCGTCGACTCGTATCGATTAATAGATGCTATCTGCAATTAAATAAGCTGCTTACATCAATTTAATCGCTTCAAAGTATTAATACGCAATTAGTTAACAATTATGTATCTTTTTGTGAACAATTTGAAAAGTTTTAATAATTTCCTCCATTATTAAACAATACTGTTGTCTGAAATAATACGCAATTATTTAACAATTATGTATCTTTTTTTGAACAATTTGAAAAGTTTCAATAATTTCCTCCATTATTAAACAATACTGTTGTCGGAAATGCCGTAAATGTCTCGTTTGGTGCGGAATGGTACGAAATCACGTTTTAAGCTAAAATATTCTCCACACGACTCGAAATTTTAAACAAACAGACCTGTAAACCAATGACGCCGTTACGTAATGGACACTTGTGCGGTTTTCCCTCGTCCGTGGGCAACAATGCCCGGAACGCCACCCATAATAAGGTGTAATATAATAATAACAACTAATAACTCATCTCAAAATTATTCATACATTTTATTGAGCGACGCATATATGAGCCAAAACAAAGAATCCGCACACATGTTGAATTGATAAAGGACAGGGTTATAGCTTACTACAATGACCACAATGGCGCAAATACGTTTTAACATCACAATGGCCAGATTTAATTTAATCCAGGGAACAAAACGGGGGCCCCCGTAAAAACCCAACGGGAGCGAGAGAGCGAGCCCCATTTGGGCTCGCTCTCGCCCCGGCGAACAACTAAAATTATTTCGCTACAATATACACACGTACACATATGTCTCTTCGGGTGTATGCATGCATGGCTGGCACTCTTTCAGGAACTATTCACCCCCTTAATACATTTGACCGCATCTAACATCATGCGAGTGGACTGGTATCGTGCCGGATTATCTACAGCGAACACCCCCTTTAATCGCTATAAAAATAACAATAAAGAAGATTAGAGCGCAATGAAATTATACTCAGAATTAATCGAATGTTATACGACAATAATAGAATACTTAATGGAGCAAAATCTGCTTGGTTGAATTTTTTAAAATTTGATTTAAATATCGATATTATGGTCATTATTCAGAATATGGACAATCCCTAGACAAGAATTAAACTCACAACTATTGATAACATCAACTAATATAATGTACTAAAATGAAATAGGCGTAATTATTAATGGTATAACATCTCTGTTTTTTTGCACAATTTCAGAAATAATTTATAAGTGTTTTTTAGGAAATTTACAAATATTTTTAGTTTAATCTGATATAAGTAATTATCGATTAACGACGAGGTGGAGCATGTGAAAGTATTGTAGAAAATAAAATACGGAACACTTTTTCACAAAAACATTCATTTACTAAATGCACATTTCACAAGAATTAAACTCACAAGTATTGATAACATAAACTAATATAATGTACTAAAATGAAATAGGCGTAATTATTAATGGTATAACATCTTGTTATTTTGCACAATTTCAGAAATAATTTATAAGTGTTCTTTAGGAAATTACATTTTTTCCATTTTAATAGGATTGTCACTTTTCATGAACATTTTAGTTCTCATTTAGTTATGTTAATTTTCTTCGTTTCTAATATTTTTAAGGATGTATTATATATTCTAGAAATGAATAATCCATTTTATTAAAATTAGTTTTCACTTACTTTTATTGTAGTTTTCCGATTACACAGGAATTACAACAGTAAGCCTCAAAATTTGTTTGTACTTCCAAAAATGTTGGAAATCTTTGTTATTTTGAATAATTTCAGAAATAATTTATAAGTGTTCTTTAGGAAATTTACCAATATTTTTAGTACAATCTGATATAAGTAAATATCGATTAACGATGAGGTGGAGCTTGTGAAAGTATTGTAGAAAATAAAATACGGAACACTTCTTTCACAAAAAACAGTTATTTACTAAATGCAGATTTTGGCAGCAATTCAGTTGCAATACAGTACTGATGGGAACAATTCTTGTATTCTTGTATGAATAAATGCTCGTTACAGTCATCCGCGTAGAGAGCTGCCAATGACTCATCGCTCTATATTGCCTGAATTCGACATACGTTCCTCATTTCATTTCATTCTGTTAAATTTACCTTACGCAAGCGAGCAAGTATAGAAAACGTTATTCTTTGCTCGAAAAAGTCAGCTCGTCGTAACTACTATACAGAATATTAGAAATTATAGTGTTTCGAGAGATAATTTAGCAAATTTTCGACAGCATCATAATCAACAATCTGGAATATATATTCCGAAAACGGTTTTAAAATATTCCCAACCTGAAGAAAATTGCATGTCATTATGTAAGAAGGCGCTGGAGACCCTATGCTGGGTCTGCTAGGTCAAGCGACGAACCCAGCCGACAATTCACGAAATCAAAGATATTTAATTATTGCACTGCGGGTTTTGCTCCAGAACACTAACGCCCGGTTTCTCCAACGAATCTTAGGATGCTTCTTATTCAAGTACTTCTTATTTATAAATATGTCTTAATCTTATGTTCCGTTGCACCAAACAAATAGATAGACATCTTAGGTAAGATTTAGTTACGTTTGGCAATGATGCGATTTCAAGGAATTTTGACAAACCGTCTATCAAACTAGCCATAATATTTGATCACAGTGTGCAGCCAAGAGATATCTGAGAAACTGACAATGGCAAAAATTCATTAAAAGAGGGTTAATTTTACTAAGGAAGAGAGGACTTTGTTGTCGTCGTTAATGCATGTGCACAAAATTGTGGAATATATAGAGACAAACGCCGCTGCAAACAAGCACAAGGAGGAAGCTTGCGACTCCATTGCGTCCAAATGTAATGCCCAAGCATTATATATGTGCAGGAAGAAAGAATCACTAAAGAATATGTGGATGAATATGAAACATTCAGTGAGGAAAATTTGTTTCTTCAAACATATTATTATTGCAGTATATTTTGTATTAATGTAGTTACACATACTCACCGATTGTAAAAATATTCTAAACTGACTTCCAGTTGTTCAACAATATTCTTTAGTTAGCCTAAATCTACAAAAAAAAAACTGTTTGCAATTGTTCATTTTATGATTATTACTATGGAAGTTCTTCTTTGTAATGAAGTAGTGATCCGTCTGGCATGCCATTGTTGATTAGTGCAAGACGTAATTATTTCTGCGAAGTACTTTGTTACGGACTATCACTATATAAATAGAGAAATATCTAGTTTGGAACGTCGTGTCAAGTGTAGTCGTGTTGATAGAGACTTGTTACAGGTTTATAATGCAAGCAAATTACATTTTGTCACAAAAATAACATTTATTTTGCTATTTGTATATTTCAATCTCTGATAAATTTTACTTAAAATTTAATATTTAGTTACGTTTAAAGTTTTATCCATTATATTTTTCAAAATAATTATCTCGTTGATAAATATCGGGTGTCCCAACAAGAGCGCCGGATTTAGATTTGCCGCCATTTTGTTAATTTGAGTTGTACGGTGATTTTTTTTTTACAGTTGTCACGTACAGACCACGCGATTTAAGAATATGGAGAAGTATTTAAACCAACAACGATTAATTATTGTAAAACACATTACAAAAATGGTGAAAGTTTTGCGAAAATAGTTCGCCAATTACGTCAAGTTTTCGGTCGCAATAATGCTCCAAATGAATCGGCGTTTAATTACAAAATTCGACACCAAATTTACGCTGATGGATCAGAAGATCATTGTTCGTCGTCGTCCTTGCCGGTCACTCGAAAATATAGCCACAGTAAGGAAATCTGTGGTCGAGAATCCAGGAACTTCCATTCGGCATCGTGGTCAAGAATTCAACATTTCCAGAAGCACTATGCAACGAATTTTGGTAAAGGATCTGCATTTGCACGCTTACAAGGTTCAATTAGTGCAAAAAAACAAGCTAAGGGACCATGTGCAGCGCCGTGAATTTGCTGATTGGGTGTTGGAACAACATCAAATTAATGCGGATTTTTCGAACAAAATCAGTTTTTCAGATGAGGCACATTTTCTGCATCGGTTCTGAACACCGATTGACTTTTTTCTTTGGGGCTATGTGAAAGAAAATCTGTATGCGAATAAGCCTGAAACAGTTGAACATCTTAGAGAAGAAATACGGCGCGTTATTGGTGAAATACAGCAACATTTATGCGAAAACGTTAGTCAACATTTCATTTGCCTGATGTTGTATTTCACATTTAATCGGGACTGTTTTTCTTTATTTTGAAATAAAAATGGTTTCTTAATTGAAAAATAAATGTGTTTTTCTTTAAAATTAAATCCGTCGCTATTATTGGGACACCCTTTATGACGAGGTATTGCTGGTATATATCTATAGTTAAGTTTCAGCTAAGTTAAGGCTGAATACTAAGCCGAAACTAATAGGGAAAAATAAATAAATACTAGAAAATACTAGAAAGTACTTTAACAAATAACAAATAATAATAATAATAATTTATTGGAGCTGGAAGTTGAATTAGATAAAATTCTATTATAAATTGACAGTCCTTAGTAAAATGAGTATTACACCAGACATTGTATTGCTTTTGAAAAATATGTTCAAAGCTCGATTTTACAAAACTTGAATGAAATTTCAGTTTTATATTGCAAATACGCTGATTTTCTAACAAAAGCCATAAATATACTGTAAAGTTGTCATTACAGCTCTTCAAAATTTCATCAATAATAAAAAATGTACAAATTAAATTCAAAACCGTTTCAAATTCCATTAAACCATTAAATTCCTATATGTTTCGTATTTTTCTAAATCAGTATCAAATAATTACATTTAGAACCTAAAAGTGTGTGTCACATTCCTTCATATCGTCGGCTTAATGTTACAAGGTTGTATGTGCAAATTTGTAAATTTGGGAATAACGACTTTAAATATGTTTGTTATTATAGAAAATGATGTATTGTGCACTGTAAGTAGATTTTTTATCACAGGTTCATAATAATCCGAATTTAACCTTCCGACAAGTTGAAAAGTCCCGCTTTGAAAACATATAGCCCTGTAAAGCTATAGACCTAAAAATTGAAAAAATGTTACATGCAACCTTGTAACACCAAGCCGACGATATATCACGCAATTTTATTGACAATAACCTATATACTACTAAAATCAGATGACTAATGACTGATTGGATAAAACATTTATGAAAATATCCGAAAAATCATAAAACAGTAAATTAGTAACAATGTCTATTGGCCAGAGGTCTTTCTGCTTTTACATTATTAATATTATTACAAGTTATTTTGATGAGTTTTGAAAATTCATCTGATATTAAAAGTTATTTTTTACCCTGGTAATTTTTTTAAAAAAATACTAACCACTAACCATAAAAATTAACTTCTCAGTGCTTTGATACATGATTTAATGATGTGCTATATGTATGACTAGAAGTGAAGAAAACTTTTTTTTTTCTAGAAAATAGCTTCAGTGAGAAATGCTGTGCTATATACTAGTAGTGAAAAAAGTTATTTACCAGATACTGGCAGCTTCAATGAGAAAATCCACAATCGTGCTGCCACAAGAAAGAACGTTTGTTATAATTTGCAGAACACTTGCCTTATTTTACCACGAGAAACCACTGTTTGGATCTTCGGACCGCATTGTTGAGTGGAAAAGAACATTTGTTATAATTTGCAGAACACTTGCTTTATTTTACCACGAGCACCCACTGTTTGGAATCTTCGGACCTCATTGTTAAACGCAAAAGGACGTTTCTTATAACTTGAAGAACACGTGCTTTATTTTACCACGAGCCACCAGTGCTTAGAATTTCGGACCTATTCTAGATGAGCACATGAGATGTTAGAGAAGAAATTCTAGCTGCATTTGTGTATCTAGGTATTATTAATAGTAACTGGTTAAGATGTTTGAGTTATCAAAAAATGTATGTGTGGATAATGAAGTGGTTGTAAAATTTTAATTGGGGTTTATTATTCTAGTTAGAGCTTCCAGTGTGTTCATTAGCCGTAATCACCCATTAAGGAGGTATTAATACGGAATTACAGGTGTAAGTTGTAAGTGATGCTTTCCATAAACATTCCCGCACAGCCTCGGAGCGGCGCAATCACTATAATGAATATAACAAATAAATAAAATTAACACTCCGATGTAAATGGACAATAGAAAAATGCGTGATAAATTAAAACATAATTTCCATACGTGGAATTCCAGGATGGTCCAGGGAGGGTGCGAGAGGGGCAGTAGCAGTAAAACGGCCCCCCTGGTGCTAGGGACGAGTCATAATAAATATTAATATTCGAGGTGTGAGAGTCGCGAGCCTCGCGGCTTTACGGCCGAATCTCTCACCTGCTGCAATAAAACCATAAATATTTGTACAGAATTAATGCGTTTTGTGTCGAAGGAACATATTTATAATGCATTACATTTATTGTGGTTTTCTATCAGACGGCGTCGTATATCACACGGTGCGAATGCAATTGTTGCCCGCGGGTATTTATTGCCCGTGTTCCTGGGCTTAATGATCCGCCAAACTGTTAAACCGACGAAATTTTAACGAGGCGCGGAAAAATCGATACCAATCTACAAAACAAACTCCGGCCGTGAAATCCGGCAATTATAATTAAAATCCTCGCAGCACGCACAGAAAAAAAATAATTAACCATCAAGCAGACGGATTGATGTAAGTGAACGAGGTCATTTTTCTATAATTGAAATAATAACTGAAGCGATTAAATTCACTTTAACAGCCGCCTCAATCAGGTTTTAAATTAGCATCAAAGCGATTTCTTTCATCCGCAACAGTTAGTTAGCCTCCTTAACAAAACACCAGTCGGCGTTTAGTAGCTCGCTAAATGACCGGGCAAGATGGAAACCAAGAGAGTCCTGTCTATCAATTCGTGGCGCACAATGGCAGATTGACTTTAAACATATCTGATTTCCTTTTCACAGTGCATCAACCGCGCTTCTCTTTCGGGCCGCGTCGCTCTCCTCTGTGTGGAGATAGAGGAGCGAGGGCCGCTCAGGTGTTGCTTCAAAGCATGCGATCCGGAGATAGAGGAGATGCTATCTCTGGACCGTGTTAGGAACATCACCGTGCCCTGTTGGTAGGCGTGCATGGCCCATTGTTATGTAATTGTGTGCTTTTTTTTTGTTTGAAATGGGATGTCGGAAACGCCTCGAATGTCAACTGTCTTCATCTTGAGAACCACCTGGGTACTAGCTGTGCGATTATACACCCTTTTACGGAGATTTCAGGCTTGCTACGGCAGTTCTGGCGTAATGAACTAATTTTCACTCCTACTCTATTAACCTGTACGTGGCCACAAGAAATACTTCACATGCCTCTACGCCTTTGTATAATCCTTCATGAAATTCCTCTGTGATCCACCTGAACATGTCCAAATATGCAACTTTACTCAACAACGTGAACAAATTATTACAATTTTAACAATGTAACTGCAATTATCCAATACAACACAATACTTATGCAGGGTGTTCATCAAGTATAGAGCAAATTCATTATTCCGGAAAATTAAAATTTACTGATTTTAAAACACCCTGTACCTATATTATTATACGAGTCAGTATAATTGGATCACTGTCACTTTGCAATTTCGCTCTTTTCGCTTTTAACAATGTAACTGCAATTATCCAGTACAACACAATACTTACACAGGGTGTTCATAAAGTATGGAGCAAATTCATTATTTCGGAAATTAAAAAATTACTGATTTTTAAATACCCTGTACCTATATTATTATTCGAGTCAGTATAATTGGATCATTGTCACTTTGCAATTTCGCTCCCAATTTTTTGAGTTATTTTTTTGAAACATGAGATAAATTTCACTTTCAGTTCAGTTCATTGTATTACCTGCATCTTTAGTTCAATAGTGCAGTAGTTCCCAAACTTTCTCCACCCGCGAAACCACTCCTTGAACCAGAGTCCCATGCCCCCTTCCCTTTCCATTATATATTTTGCAAATTTCTAAGAAATATTTAATGATTTTGTGAGGAATATGATATGCGAGGAAAGCCTTTGTAATTTTCCAATAACAATTTGCAGGTTCCTATAATCCTTGTAACTTATGAAAAATTAAGTATTTAAAATTATAAATTCTAAACAAAATTATGAAATATAATGCAACGTCCAATTGCATTTAAATGTTTTTCTTCTCAATAATAAAAACAAAAATGAACCTGGTAATCAAATTAGTAATATTTTAGTTTAAATAGTCTGATTTTAATTCAAATGTTTAATTTACTGGACATTTTCTGATAATTTTAAAGAATAAACTTCAGAAGTAGTCAAATGTCAGAAATATCATCAATTCCCTAGGAAATTTTCGCATTATTCTAAAAATTCCGATGGAAACGCAAAAGTTGCTATAAATATGTGTAAAACTCCACTAGTCCACTAGTCCAGTAGAAATGCAATGTTCGTTATAATTTACAATCGAAATGATATAAATACAATGAGAATTTTGTGGTTCATGGACTTTTTGCAAGTTGTAGTCAAATTTCGTAATTATAAGGAAAATATAGAAAATTTGCATATAATATTTGTCATTTACAAGGTAACTTTCGAACTTTTAATTTATAACTAAATTTTTGTAGGTACCCATTAAAATTTTTGCAATTTTCTATTGAAATATTAATAACTTAGTGAGTGATATGCATTGTGGATAATTTTTTAAATAATTTCTACTAAAAAATTCAGGTATCAATTAAATAATTAAATTTGAAATAAAAATTTTGGTCCTTAATATTGTTTCTACCTTTACTATGTGGTAGTCTGTGATTTATATATATATTCATAATTAATTATTATCTTACTATGTTTTAACCACTTTATTTACTGTGAAATTCATTACTAGTTTCGACGTATTACGATCATTTTCAAGTGACAAATTATTAAGATGTGATAAATTGTAATGGTGTAATGATTAATTTATTTATTTAAAAAAATTAAAAGTTCAGACCAAATTAGGTTACTTTGTTCATTGAGTAGATCAAATTTCGGATCAATTTTTTGCTTTGTAATTTATGAAAAATTAGGCATTTATTATAAATTCTAATCAAAATTATGAAATTCCCAATAGAAATGCATCGTTCAAATTTTGACAGATACAATTGTACATAACAAATGTTGACAGTTATAGTTGAAAATATAATAAATATGAACAGTTAAAGTTGAAAATATTCTAATGAAAATGATGAAATTTCCAATAGAAATGCAACGTTCAAATTTTGACAGTTGCAATTGAACATAACAAATTTTGACAGTTATAGTTAAAAATATAATAAATATGAACAGTTACTGTTGAAAATATGGAAAATATACACGGTTACAAATGAAAATAGTTCTAGTAGAACGCTAACACAAAATTTATTATAATCTGTTACAGGGGTAAAATTGGTGCACACATAGAAAAAACGATTCTTGTCAGGTTCAGTTTACAATTATGTATCACAGTTTATAAATTGAACGAAAATATGACAAATATACATCTTATAGTTGAAAATATGACTAGTTTTCAAAATTACAATTGTAATTATGACGAATGCCACATTCGTCATAATTACAATTGTAATTTTGTAAGTGGCCACCACTTACAGTTGAAAATATGACAAATTTTGACTGTTACAGTTGATAATATAATAAATAGAAACAGCAACAGTTGAAATTAAGGAAAATATAGACGGTTATAATTGAAAATGTAGCATACTTGTCGTATTTTACTACTAATTTTCACAATTACAATTAAAAATATGACGAATGTGGCCACTTACTTACTTGAAATTAAGACAATTTTGACAGTTACAGTTGAAAACATGACGAATGTGGCCACTTGCAGTTGAAAATACGACAATATGACAAATTTTGACAGTTACGGTCTAAAATTTCACATTTACAATTGAAATGATGACGAATGTGGCCACTTACACTTGAAAATACGACAATTTTGACAGTTACAGTTGATAATATAATAAATAGAAACAGCAACAGTTGAAATTATGGAAAATATAGACGGTTATAGTTGAAAATGTAGCATACTTGTCGTATTTTACTACTAATTTTCACAATTACAATTGAAAATATGACGAATGTGGCCACTTACTTACTTGAAAATAAGACAATTTTGACAGTTACAGTTGAAAACATGACGAATGTGGCCACTTGCAGTTGAAAATATGACAATATGACAAATTTTGACAGTTACGGTCTAAAATTTCACAATTACAATTGAAATTATGACGAATGTGGCCACTTACACTTGAAAATACGACAATTTTGACAGTTACAGTTGATAATATAATAAATAGAAACAGCAACAGTTGAAATTATAGAAAATATAGACAGTTATAGTTAAAAATGTAGCATACTTGTCGTATTTTACATCTAACTTTCACAATTACAATTAAAAATATGACGAATGTGGCCACTTACTTACTTGAAAATAGGATAATTTTGATAGTTACAGTTGAAAACATGACGAATGTGGCCACTTTTAGTTGAAAATATGACAATATGACAAATTTTGACAGTTACGGTCTAAAATTTCACAATTACAATTGAAATTATGACGAATGTGGCCACTTACACTTGAAAATACGACAATTTTGACAGCTACAATTGATAATATAATAAATAGAAACAGCAACAGTTGAAATTATTGAAAATATAGACGGTTATAGTTGAAAATGTAGCATAGTTGTCGTATTTTACTACTAATTTTCACAATTACAATTAAAAATATGACGAATTTGGCCACTTACTAACTTGAAAATAAGAATGTGGCCACTTGCAGTTTAAAATATGACAATATGACAAATTTTGACAGTTACGATCTAATATTTCACAATTACAATTGAAATTATGACGAATGTGATTACTTACACTTGAAAATACGACAAATTTTGACAGTTACAGTCGAAAACAGTTCAGATGTTTCAAACTATTTGACCATTTTTGGTTAAAACATTTACATATGTTGACAGTTTATATAGGAAGTGTGACATATTTTCACATTTTCGCAACAAAATCTGAAAAAAATTCATATTTGGACAATTCGGCTTATTTAAGCCATTTTTTGCGGCTTATTTTTTTGTATTTTAAGTTAATAAAATTGTTTTGGGCAATGGTTTAAAGTTGGATAATATTTGCATGTTGTTTTTAAACGATGTTATTTTGTGACTTTGTGTTTTAAATATGTATAGGATTTCGTATTTCGTATTTTATACTTTTATATTTTATACTTTTTTATACTTTATGACCTGTGTAAGACGTATTTGTCAATGGCACCAATAAAGATTATTATTATTATTATTATTATTAAAAATGTTTAGAAACCTGAAAAAACTGTGACACGTTTTCACAGCATGAGGTATGAATTTGATAATAGCGATAGTCGGTATTGTAAATATGATGAATTTGGAGGGTAAATAATTTGGCAGTTTTCGGCAGATTTTTCAGTTACAGATAGAAATGATGAGGATTCTTATAGCTGACGTAAAAAACCTTACAGATTTTGACAGTTATAGTCATAAATATGACTATTTTGTCAGAATCAACCGAAAACTAGTCATATTTTGACCGTGCTAATTGGAAATTTGGCATATTTATATAGTTACAACTGAACATTTGACACATTTTTACATTTGTAATTGAAAAAATTTAAAGATTTTTATGTTTAAAATTAAAAATTTGACAGATTTAGGTGGTTGAACTTGCAAAGTTTGACACATTGGTATAGTGACTGGATATTGTCTGCAGACAATACAATATTTTTTTTAATTCAAAATGTGCGTTATTTACCCAGTCATAATTGCATTTTTACATTTGCAATTGAAAAAATGTAAAGATTTTTATGTATAAAATTGAACCTTTGACAGATTTGGGTGGTTGGTATAATTTTAATTAAAAATACGATAAATTTTGATAGTTGCAATTAAAAATTTGACGAATTTCCACAGTTGCATTTGAAAATGTAACAGATTTTGACTGTTTCAACTAAACATTTGACAGATTTTGACAGTTTCAATTGAAAAAAAATTGAAAATGGTCATTGTTCGCCTATTTCCTATTCGCGTTTTGTTCACTTATTTACGATACAAATTCAAAACGTACGTTATTTACCCAGTCATAATAATGGACTTTAAAACAAGTATCCGCCAAATCTATTTCCACATTGGTATAGTTTTAATTAAAAATACGACAAATTTTGATAGTTGCAATAAAAAAATTGACGAATTTCCACAGTTACATTTGAAAATTTAATATATTTTCACTGTGTCAACTAAACATTTGACAGATTTTGACAGTTGCAATTGAAAAAAAATTGAAAATTGTCTATTTCTAAATGGTCATTGTTCGCCTATTTCCTATTCGCGTTTTGTTCACTTATTTACGATACAAATGCAAAACGTACGTTATTTACCCAGTCATAATAATGGAGTTTAATACAAGTATCCGCCAAATTTATTTCCACATTGGTATAGTTTTAATTAAAAATACGACAAATTTGATAGTTGTAATTAAAAATTTGACGAATTTCCACAGTTGCATTTGAAAATTTAACAGATTTTGACTGTTTCAACTAAACATTTGACAGATTTTGACAGTTGCAATTGAAAACAAATTGAAAATGGTCCATTGCTAAATGCTAATTGTTCACCGATTTCCTATTCGCGTTTTGTTCACTTATTTATGACATAAATGCATCATAAATGCATTTGACATACGAATGTGACGCTGTCAAGTAACGTACACGTTACTGCTAAAGTTTATTCATACGCAATATACCTGATTACATATCAACGTTGATAAAAACCGAATTAGATGATGTCTCACAAATATCACCAAGCCAACCACTTGCCAAGAAGCCAACCACTTGCCAAGCAAAGCCAAAAAAGCCAAAAATGACAAAAATTGCAATGTTTCTATTCTATTTCTCTTTTTTTTTTATTGCACTGGCCTGCTGTATACTGGATATACATTTCCTGAAAATTTGCAATATTTGTGTCTATTTACATAATTTTAAAAATTGTAGTAATTTCAGTAGATTTAATTCCAGATTTCAAGAGATTTCATGTTTTGAAATTTAATAGTATTGTCATACTTGATGAACCTTTAAGTTCTCATATACTTTTGTTACCTTACTTCATTTTTAATATGTTTCCTGATGTTTATGATATTCTGTAGATTATGAAAATTACGTTCTCTTACTTTTATTGAAAGCTTACCGATTACACAGAAATTACAACAGTAAGCCACAGAATTGTATTGCACTTCCAAGAATGTTGGTCCATTTTTACACTTCCAAAAATGTTGGTCATGTTTTACACTTCCAAGAATGTTGTTCATTTCTTTATGACATTTTTGTCGAAAGGTTTTAAAGTGATAAGAAGAAAAATTGTAAATGGTTTTGTTATCAAATCGTTGTGGTTTCGTTTTCAGTCATGATTTGATAACGAAATCATTCATTAACAATATTTCTGTATTCTTTATTCTGTATCTTATCTTATCTTATCTTTTGTTGTAATATTCATATCACTTTATTATATTTCGATAAAATGGTAATCAGGAAATGATCAAAATTCTTGGAAGTTTCGTGTATGCATTCGAAAATTTATCAAACGGTTTAAAACAGTCTTTTTTATGATCAGAAAAATGTATGGTTAGTTCTACCACCATACAAAAATCTCAATTATTTTATCATAAATCAAATGTAGAGGTTTAAAATACCTGACCGAATCTACTTTTCAATTATTTATGCCAGTCTACAATCTTTACGAGTTTTCAAAGGTATTTAAAAGATTAATGAAAATTTTGCCATTTATAGGCTTTGATTAAGCTTCAAATATAGAATTACTGAATTTTTAAAAAGTGTTCTACTTGAGTTAAGCTGGGTTGCCGTTTCAATACTAGTATTTCAGCTTGTACCCATAGCAAACCCATACGATACTGCGTCCAATTTGACCAAAATACTCTATTTGGAAAATATCTTATGGCAAACATTACTGCATGATGGTGGTGCTGCAAACATTTCATGTTTGTGCCCTAACGAAACGTTAATTACAATAAGGAAACGCCGAAAAACTTGAAATTAATGTATGCCATGTTACCAAGAATAACTCAAATGTAATACCATGTAACAAAAAGTAACGAGGTACATTCTATTGTGCCATGGTTTGCGGTGCATACTTATGTACATTCTTCTGCGCCAATGGATTCATAATTCTCCGACTGTTATGTAAATCAACACCCGACGACGTCCATTAACTTGAACCTGCAACATAGGATTATCTCACACAACAAAATCATTTGGGGCAAGTACAAAAAAAAAAGGATTTATTCGCGGCGCTGACAGTGGCGCCCTCTGAAGGCCAACAAAAGCTGCTGCTACAAAAGACCTCCCCCGTTATAAATAACGACTCGTTATTAGAAGAAAACTAATTTGAATGAGGGAACTATGAATGTGGCCATTGTCCACTCATACCTTCCTATTTTTTTTTCACGGCTCGGTCCAGCGCGCCCGCGGGATGGGAATTGGGTACACCCTCCATGGTGCAGCCGAGTTATTACTGACTCACTTTTTCCAGCGCCCGTCCGCTCTGCATAATGGAATTATACGTTATGATTACCAATGAAAAGGGGTGTAATAAAACGGAACGCGTGTATTTCGCAGGGCATTAAGAGTTTCGCGACCACTACACGTCCACCCCTCTTATTTCTGCCTAATGTGATTAATATAATATGAATGTGAATTGATTAGTTGAGGCCGCCGGGGCAGTCCTCAAGTGGAGGGGCTGCCACAGGGGTCGCGTACACCCCGCGGGGTCTGTGGGCCCTACAAATCCAGACCGTTTATGGTGTACAGCCCTTGTAATTGATCAATTTCGCGATAAAAAACAATGGGAATTAAGAGTTTGGCCCAATCTGTTTTTGTAATCAGAAAGATTTTTATTTGTATATTCCACAGCAGCATATTTCTACTGCTGCAACTAATTACCATCGCCACAAAATGATCTACCACACATTTCCTCTCTGAACTTAATCTGTCTCGGGTTCTTGAACGTGCACACGTGCAACACCAGCTTCAGTTCTTTTCCAAAGGTTATCTTCAAACTTTTGAAGATAACCAGTTTGTAGTTTAACACATTCTATAAGTTGAAACTTCATACAACTGAAGCAACTATTAATAATAAATAAATTAAAGTCATAGATTCAGTTTCTATCGTGTGAAGTCAAATCTCTAACGCACTGGTTAAAATTGAAATCATATAAACTACAGAAGCACTACTGGAACAGCTACATTTGGAGCTATTGCTCGACATAAATTTGTTATTGCATAAATTGCGTAATATTTGTTGAACTGCTTCCTATACGAACAGATCGCCTGCCCACACTAACAAGCAACAATAAGCCGCACCACTTACAGCCGCGGTCATCACCAAACAAATACATCAAAGTCTGCAAACAGAAAACATTCATAACTCAACTCGCGGCCGCAACAAAAATTAATGCGGCCGCATTACGTTTTCCTGCTTCCATCTTTGAATTTATCGACGGCGCATGCAAATCAAGTTATGATATCTCAATACGTGATTTATAGAAAAGGCGAAACACTACTCAGGCACAGTCGCCCAGACGGAGGCTCGGCGTGGTCACCGATGTGGTGACCGCCAGTCACCACCTGGTCCTCAGATATGTAGATGCTCTCCAAGGAGGCAGGTACATGTATCCGAGGATGCTGCACTCCTCCCCCGCCGTTCCTCCGAAGGCGCTCCCCAAAAATTAAACGAGATGCGTCCGTTTTTCTGAATTATACGTTTGGCATAATAGTTCGTGCGTGGACCAAATAAATTCAAGGCTCGGATGTGGATTATAAAAGCCGTGTTGTGTAACGGGAGTTATGATGCTTAAATATTTAAATTAGTGTGGATGTGTTATGATGGGAAGGATTTGGGAAGGTTTCATTTTTATTTTCACAACTTTTGAGTAGGTACCTATATGTTACATGTTAATTCCAAGTAGCAAACAATTGCATTGCAAACATTTCAAATAGGGCTCATCTCGAGGAGGATTCCAAATGGACGTTTTCGCTCTTTTATCATTTAAAAAAATGAAACACTTAATAATAACAGCAAATAATAAAAAATAGGCAGAATTTGGAGAAAAAATCTAAAAAAGCAGGACATTAAAGGCAACCAGAAACTATTTTATAAAGCCAGAAAGTTCCCGAGAACATGCAAACGAAAAATAGGCAGAATTTGGAGACAAAATTTAGAAAAAGCAGGACATTAGAGGCAACCAGAAACTATTTTATAAAGCCAGGAAATTCCCGAGAACATGCAAACGAAGAAGACATAAATTTGATCAAATATAAAAATGAAGACATATTTAGCAAAGAAAAGGAGTACAAAGGAGAAAAAAATGCAAACCATTTAGTAATATGTAACAACAAAACATTTAAAATGAGGTGAATGTGGAGAAAAAATCGAGCAAAAACAAGACATCAAAGGCAACCAGAAACTATTTCATAAAGTATGTAGTCTCTGAGAACATGAAAATGATAAAGACATAAATTTGATCAAATATAAAAATGGGGATTTATTAAACGTAGAAAAGGAAATTATGACGAAACGTTTCGAGAATATATCCAAGAACTCCCGGAGGAGTATATGTAATGTTACCATTTAGTAATATGTAACAGCAAAACATTTAAAATGAGGTGAATGTGAAGAAAAAATCGAGCAAAAACAAGACATCAAAGGCAACCAGAAACTATTTCATAAAGTATGTAGTCTCTGAGAACATGCAAATGATAAAGACATAAATTTGATCAAATATAAAAATGGAGATATCTAAAACGAAATTATGACGAAACGTGGCGAGAATATGTCCAAAAACACCCGGAGGAGTCGATGTCGATGTAGATGAAGAAGAAACAAGGAACGATTTAACAGAAGAGGACACGGAAAACTAGCAATTATCGAACAGCTACCTTCTAAGAGATACCTTCTATGAATGGGAAAGCACATGACAAAATAATAAAATGCAGGAGAAATATGGAAAAACGAGTTAGATATGCCACTAAACATAATAATTTGCTACTGAGCACGCTCGTGTCTGAACCGCTGGTGTAGATTTAGAGTAAGTATATCTCTTTGCAGATTTAGTATAAGTTTCCAGCATATTTTTGAAAATTTGGTGTATTTACACATTTATGTTTAAACTATTTTTTGGAGAATTTTTGAAAATGTAAATTTAAAAATGAAATATGAATTGAAAAATAATTTGAATAACTGTCAAAAGTTTCCATAAAGAGGAAGGTTATTAAAATAGTTTCAATGTTTGAGTAATTATCAAAAGTTTTATGATTTCCATAATGAGGAAGTTTATTCAGAGGGTTTCCATGTACAGGGTGGTCAAATTACGATGTTTAATAGGGAATCTTGATAATTATAACAGATATGATTATATAGACCCCCCGCTGCGATCTCGTTTTTCGATAAAAACTTAAAGCTGAAAACTAAAATTGGCTATTGTTTTTTGTTTTCGAGCTATTTGCAAAAAAAACGATTTTTCGAATTTTCGTTTTATGGCTGTAGGTCGCTTATTTATGAGAATTAAAAAAAAAGTGTTTATTCGACACGTGGACTCTCTAGAAGTGATTTTCTAAAGGTGATCGTTCACTTTGATAAATTCAGCAGAAAAGTAATTCAGATATACGTAATTTTTTCATGGCACGCTTTGATGAAATATATTTTGAAACACATGTTATAACTTGTATTCTGCTTTCACCTGTTTTTATGAAGGTTTCTTATTTTTATGCAATTTTTATAGACGTTTTTGTAGTTTTTCTTTCTCTTCTAAAGCTTGCATGTAGCTTGGTATAGTTTCCTTGGGTTAAGCTCACTTTTCTGAAGTTTCCAGTTATTTCATTGAATATTTTTCGTAGATTTTCTCACTATTATCTAGTTTTCAGATAGTTTGCTTAGTATTGAATAGTTTTCATGTAGTTTTCCATAAATTTTCTTTTAGTTTCCATAGTTTTTCGAGCTCTTGTTCTATAAACTCTTTTGTTTTATAAACGGTATGTCACATCTGTCGTTCAAATGAGTATATTTATAATGTTTTTTCCCACTTTTATGCAGTTTTTGAGAAGTTTTCTGAATATCTTTTATAGTTTATATGAATATTTCTGTAGTTCTTGGGAAGTTATCTATAGGATTTTTCACGTTCATGTAGTTTTGTGCAGTTTCCTTAGGTTATGCTTACTTCTCTGAAGTTTCCAGTTATTTCTATATATATTTTTCGTAGATTTTCTCACTATTATCTAGTTTTCAGATTGCTTGCTTAGTTTTTAATAGATTTCATGTAGTTTTCTACATTTTGTTTTACTTTGAATAGCTTAATAAGCTTTGAATAGATTTTTTCCCACGTTTGTGCAGTTTTTAAGAAGTTTTCTAAGGTTTTTACTCTTTTATAGCTTGTCTGAATATTTCTGTAGTTCTTGGGAAATTTTCTGTAGGTTTTCTAAAGCTCATGTAGTTAGAGTTATGCTCACCTTTCTGAAGTTTCCAGTTATTGCTATACATATTTTTCGTAGATTTTCTCACTTGTATCTAGTGTCCAAGTTGTTTGCTTAGTATTTAATAGTTTTTATGTATGTAGTTTTCTTCAGATTTTTTTTACCATCCATAGTTTTTCAGAATATTTTGTTTATATAAACAATATGTCACGTCTATCGGTCAAATGAGTATATTTGTGATATTTTTTCCTACTTTTATGCAGTTTATATTATGCAGTTCTCTGAAGATTTTTTTTTATAGCTTGTATGAATATTTCTATAGTTCTTGAAAAGTTTTCTGCAGGTTTTCTCACGTTTATGTAGTTTTGTGCAGTTTCCTAGGGTTGTACTCACTTTTAGGAAGTTTCCAGTTATTTCTACATGTATTTTTCGTAGATTTTCTCACTATTATCTAGTTTTCAGATTGTTTGCTTAGTTTTCAATAGTTTTTATGCAGTTTTCTACATTTTTCTTTTTACTTTCTATAGTTTTTTAGGCTCTCTTGTTTTTATAAACGGTACTTCACGTTTGTCGGTCAATTGAGTATATTTATGATATTTTTTCCCACTTTTATGCGGTTTTTTAAGAGTTTTCTGAGGTTTTTTACTTTTTTGTAGCTTGTATGAATATTTCTGTAGTTCTTGGGAGGTAGGAAGTTTTCTGCAGATTTTCTGATGTTCATGTAGTTTTGAGCAGTTTCCTAGCGTTATGCTCACTTTTCTGAAGTTTCCAGTTATTTATACATATATTTTTTACACTATTATCTAGTTTTCAGATTGTTAGCTTAGTTTCTAATAGTTTTTATGTAGTATTGTACAGATTTTTTTACTTACCATAGTTTTTCAGGCTCTCTTGTTTTTATAAACGATATGTAACATTGGTCGGTCAAATGAGTATATTTATGATGGTTTTTTCCTACTTTTAAACAGTTTTTACTCTTTTATAGCTTGTATGAATATTTCTGTAGTTCTTGAGAAGTTTTCTGTAGATTTTCTTACGTTCATGTAGCAGTTTTGTGCAATTTCCTATGGTTGTGCTCACTTTTCTGAGGTTTCCAGTTATTTTTAGATTTTTAGATTTTTAGATCTTAGATTTTCTCACTATTATCTAGTTTCAGATTGTTAGCTTAGTTTTTAATAGTTTTTATGTAGTTTTCTACAGATTATTTAACTCACCATAGTTTTTCAGGCTCTCTTGTTTTTATAAATGATATGTCATATTTGTCGGTCAAATGAGTATATTCGTGATACTTTTTTCCTACTTTTAAGCAGTTTTTACAAAGTTTTCTATAGAGTTTTTACTCTTTTATAGCTTGTATGAATATTTCTGTAGTTCTTGGGAAGTTTCATGTAGGGTTTCTCACGTTCATGGAGTTTTGTGCAGTTTCCCAGGGTTATGTTCACTATTCTGAAGTTTCCAGTAATTTTTATACATATTTTTCATAGATTTTCCCATTATTATCTAGTTTTCAGATTATTTGCTTAGTTTTGAATAGTTTTAATGTAGTTTTCTTCAGATTTTTTTTACTTTCCATAGTTTTTCAGCCTCTTTTGTTTTTATAAATGGTATGTCACGTCTGTCGGTCAAAGAATATTTATGATGTTTTTTCCTACTTTTAAGCAGTTTTTAAGAAGTTTTCTGTAGAGATTTTACTCTCTCATAGCTTGTATGAAAATTTCTGTACTTCTTGGAAAGTTTTCTGTAGGTTTTCTCACGTTCATATAGCTTTGTACAATTTCCTAGGAATATGCTCACTCTTCTGAAAATGCCTGTTATTTCTATACATATTTTTCGTAAATTTTCTCACTATTACCTGGTTTTCAGATTGTTTGCTAAGTTTTGAATAGTTTTCATGTAGTTTTCTACAATTTCTTTTAATTTCCATAGTTTGTCAGGTCAGGTCAGGTCTTTTGATTTTATAAATGATATGTCATGTCATGTTGGTCAAATAAGTATATTTATGATGTTTATTTCCCACTTTTAAACAGTTTTTACGAAGCTTTCTGAAGATTTTAATTCTTTTATAGCTTGTATGAATATTTCTATAGTTCTTGGGACGTTTTCTGTAGGTTTTCTCAGGTTCATGTAGTTTTGTGCAGTTTCCTAAGGTTATGCTCATTATTCTGTAATTTCCAGTTACTTCGGTATATATTTTTCGTAGATTTTCTCACTATTATCTAGTTTTCAGATGGTTTGTTTAGTCTATAATAGTTTTTATGTAGTTTTCTACAGATTTTATTACTTTTCATTGTCTTTCATGTTCTCTTGTTATTATAAACGATATGTCAAGTTTGTCGGTCAAATGAGTACATGTATGATATTTTTTTCCCACTTTCGTGCAAAAATTACCTCTTTGTTAGGAAGTTTTCTGAGGATTTGTTACTGTTTTCTGGCTTGTATGAACATTTCTATAGTTCTTGGAAAGTTTTCTGTAGGTTTTTTCACGTTCGTGTAGATTTCTGATAGTTTGCCCATTGTGCCTTACTTTCTATGAAGTTACATGTGTTTTTTCCCATTTTTTCCAGGATTTATTAAAAGCGGTTTTAAAAAAGTTGTATATTTTTCACCTCCTCTCTATTAAGTTTCAAAAGATGTGTTGGTGAAATCGATTTTCTTATGAAATTTTTGAATCCAGTATTTCATCAATTCTTCCATACATAGTTCATGAAATATCGTGAATTCTACATCAAAAAATTACAAAAACACAGATAAGGTACTAAAACTTAAGAAAACTAAAGAAAAAATCGAATATTGGCCCTTTGTCCAAATAATAATAATAATAATAATAATATTTATTTAGCTCAAAATATTACAGTACTTGTTGTCAGTTGTCGTCAAATGAATTTTTTGTCATACATGTCGAGTAATTTTCAACAAGCCACAATTAGAGGACACTAGTATAATCATCCCCTAATACAAACCAGCAGTAACAGAAATCATCCCTTCATTGATTGCCATCATAAATAAAGTAATCCTCTAAACTTCTATGAGCCACGTATAAATATTTTAATCATCCAGTAAATTTATTCTTTCGTTGCAATAAAATGATGATTGGCATTGTTTCTGGATCAAGTTAGAGGATGATTATAGTACGCCCACCCACCCTCACTGGAATAAAAATTCTATGCAAAGTAAAGCAGAGGACGTTCAATTTTTTGCAATGACAGTAAACTTTGATGATTAATTTATTAAGTATCTTTGAAAGGCATTGTAGTTCAAGTGTAAATCATTATTCGAGAACAATTGGAGGGGGCTGGGGAGCACTAGTAAAATCATCCCCTCATATAAACCGGCAGTAATGAAAATCATCCATTTATTGATACGAAACCATGAATTTACTGGATGATAAGAATAATATTTTGATAAATCTAATTGTAAATTCAATTATAATCATCATTATAAGAATGAGTAGAGGGTGAACTGGTAGTCATCACAAGAATAGTCATCCTCTAAATTCTACGATATAACTATTTTAATCATCCAGTAAATTTATTCTTTTGTTTCAATAACATGATGATTCCCATTGTTTCTGGATCAAATTAGACGATGATTGAAGTATGACCAGTTACCTACCCTCCATCACATATTATATGCAAAGTAAAGCACTGGGAGTCCAATTTCTTGCATGACTGTAACTTTGATGATTAATTTATCTTTGAAAAGCATTATGGTTTAAAAATAATAATAATTGATAAAATTTAATAATTAAAAAGAAAATGATTATAACCTTTATAAATCTTCGAAAAGCATTGTAGTTTAAGTAATAATCATCATTCGAGAACAATTGGCGGGTGGGCGGTTCGGTACTTCTACAATCATCCCCTAATATAAACTGGCAGTAATGTAAATCATCCCTTTATTGATACGAATTTACTCGATGATTAGCATAATATTTTAATAAATCGAATTGAAAATTTAGTTCAAATCATCATTTCGTGAACGTGTAGAGGGTGGGCAGGTAGTTATCGTAAGTATAGTCATCCTCTAAATTCTACGTTTCAACTATAACTACTTAAATCATCAAGTATATTATGATCCAGTATTTTGTTTCAATTAAATTATGGTCCCAATTGTTGCTGGATCAAATTAGAGGATGATTATAGTGTGCCCTTACTTTTCTGCCATTTTCAAAGGATTATATGTGTTACAATTTTATTTGATTGATGATATATTTGATTAATTCAAATGAATACCTGCTATAAAATATAATTGCCTTGAAAGAGCTCGATTTGATTATGTTTTTTTTTTCTGCGATAAGAGCTTTTTTGATAAAACATATGAACTTTAAAACAAGGTACAATGAAATATAAAAAGGCGATACAGAATTTAAGTGGACAAACAGGATTAACGTGCCATTGTATAGAAACAAGACACCATTTAGGAGATATCAAACCTATTAAATTTTCAAAAAAATGAGAAAGATTAAACATGTTAGAAGGAATAGAGATCAGTTGTAGTAACTATAGCATTTATTAAAGATCGTTGTAAACGCGCAGTTATTAAATGTTCTAGCTATTAAAGAAAACATAAAATTTACGATGGCATAAATGTACCGCATTATTTCTGTGAGAAAATCTAAGCCATTAAAAGTAATAATAATGTAACAAATTGACCGACCGTCCGGCGGTCTGGTAAAAAAACGGCCCTCCCAATAAAAATATTTTCGTAAACATAAACGTCGAAATTATTCATAACTTAATAATTTTATGTGGGCACTTTGTGAGGGTGCCAGCCGGTCTGTGAGAGATGCTGTGTCGGCGCCGACCAGTCTGGCCCGGTCAGGCCTGTCCATTGTAAGCCGGCCACCCCCTCTTTTATTTCCATTTTTTACAAGAGACACAGGTGTCCCTGAATGCAGCTTCCCTCCAAAAATTCCCGAAATATTCCTTTATGGCCGGATTTCTAAGGTTCATTCATGCCCTGTGTGCGGCGGTGTCTCATTTATTATTTTTTGGACACGTTACAGGATCGCCAGGGCCCAAACTGATAGATTACACTTGGAAAGGCGTATAAATATATAACGTCTTGTGTAAAGAGCAGCATTGGGGATGAATTATTACGGATTAATTATTGAGAGGGTGACTGGGCTTTTTTTTTATTTCGCCACGATGAATTTATAGTGTCAGTTTAATTGTTGATCAGCAGACTACTTGGTGAGTAATAGTTTTCAGCCTCTGCACGAATATCCATTAATGTTTTAAAAGGCGCAGATAAAGCATCTTTGGTAAAAAAAAATGTAATGTGTAACAGGATAGTCAATCGATGGATGAATGCATGTCCATCCCTATATTAAGGTGTAACTAAACACATGTTTAGAGAGTGTCCACTTGAGGTTCATTGTGGCCGGCTTGGAATGTAAATTGAACAAGTCTTATCTTCCAGGCAGCAGCACTTCACTAATAAAGCATTGTTAGCGCAGTAACCGAAACCCTATTGTTCTGTCATAAATGCTAACTTACATGTGTCTGACTTAAGTAATAATGGACGTGCGTGTATCTGACTGGATATTAAATTTATCTTGATAGAAATTTATCATGCCGAGATTTATTTCATTCACATTAATAGACTATTACGCAAGATTTCCGAAAGATAACATTATTTATTATTTAAACACCTTTCATATGCTAAGCCATAACCGGCCCACACACAAAGAGCGTAATTAACCAACAGGTCCATAATATAAATCACGCAGAAATTGCGCTGAATTGTGGTATCCGGGATTCTGGGAGGATGTTGTAAGTGCGTTAGTCATGAATGAGTGTGGGTAAACAATGTCCACAAGGAGCTGATTCCTCCGAAAAAAATCCCGGCCATCATGCAATTCACCATCAATAGGCTCTCTTACAAACTAGTGACAAATACTGAATGTCCCATTCTGAGAGCCGTGCGAGAAGAATGGAATGGAAACTGAGCCCAGCAAAAGAACATTCTGTATCAATGGCAACTCCCGACGGAATTTTACGGCAGGTAGAGGACGTATTCAGGAGATATTTTTGTTTTCTGTGAAAACTGACCACACCTATTGTACGGCCGAATGGTTTCTCTCACACGTTTTAAGGGTTTCCGGTTCTTTGTGGCCCGCATTCTTCGGTGAAAACACTGTTATTTCGAATTGTTTAGTTTATAAATGCCGATGTTCACCTTGCGTTGGCTTTGGGCCTAATAAACCGTGATTCAGCTAAAATTTTACGTTAATTACAATTAATTCCTCTTCGATCCACGCGCATTCATGCATCCAAATCAATACAACTCATCAAACTCACAACAAATAACTAAACTAAGAATATAATTATTTGAATTTTAATACCACTCAACAACACAAATACAGGCTGATTCATTGGGAAATGCGCATACAGTAATGGTAGATGCGGCACACATAGGTGATTCTAAATACACTATATTTTATGGGCCTATCGTTCTTTATAACCAATATACTTGGTGATTCATAATTATTGCCCATTTTTTCAATTAATCATAACTTACGAACCACCCTATACTTTTTTGTAGGATTTGGTACGTATGTTCTTTGTCCACTGTACTGTCGATTAACATAATAAATAAAAAAAATATTCTAGGCTCGGCCTTAAAAAAATTAATAAGTAGGTTTCGACTCGAAACAACACCCTGTATATCAATATTTTAAAATGCTGTTTGCATATTTAAAAAGAGCAGAAAAAATTACGTAACACTGAACGTATTTGGTACTTCCGCATACAACTTTGTTACTTATTAACTTGAGTCAAATCTAGGTCTAGGTGTTATTTCTCATTTCCAACAGATACATAAAGAAGAAGTCATTTTATTGTGTCAAGCTTTTCAATGTAAGGTTATCGAACTTTATTTCCAGCAGATAAATAATGAAGATGTAATTTTATTCTGCAATAAAACGATGACAATTCATTTAATTATATGTGTCGTACCTGCTTATACGAACATTATTATTTAAAAGGCCATATGACGTGAACAGGTTGTCGCTGTTAGGGTGCACAGTATCATTAAAAATGTCATCTAATAATATATGCACATACATTTCTCATTCGTTTTTAAATGCGCCGCCGTCTTAGAGCCGCAGCGGCGTACTCGCACGTCACGAAAACACGCTTTGTAATAATTTAATAATAATGCACAAACATAATTTCATGCGACGCGTATTCGAAACGCGGTAATTAAAACTAACTAACAGCCATGATAATAAAAGGTAATAAATCCGAGAGGAGCGCATCCGTGGAACGCAGGGAAATAATTTAATTCTGGATGATCATATACTTAATCAGAATTGTTACATTTTTACCTTTTCACAAAAACGTGAATACTAACTTATACCCCAGTGTACATTAAATTTGAATTACTTTAAACTCAAATAATTTGATATTTGTCATTCATACTTAATTGCTTTTTTAGGTCATTATAATAGAGTTGCTCTTATAGAGAGTTGCTAATAGGGAATGTTGCATTTAAGGGGTTGCATTTATCGAATTTTTACTTAGTATTTGAATTATTATGCATCTATTGTATCTCTATTTTCTATATATATATATATATATATAACATTGTATATATAGATGTATGATGAATATGTATTTTGTATGTAGTATATGGTATACTTGATATCATTTGAAATTGATTTGTTCAGAGCAAACCTAAGACACACACATCGTTTTAACGATTAGTTATCGATGTAGTTATTCGTTATTCAGCTATTAACTTAAACCATATGATATTAATATATCTCTTACAATAGAATCATGATAAATAATAAAAAATATTCAAATTGTAGATTTTTTTTTTAATTACTGTAAATTCATTAACAAATTTTGAAAGAATTGTCTTCTATAAACAAGCACAAATTTTCATAGAGTATGACTTTTTTTTTCGAGATTGAATCAAAAATATAAAATTGAAATTTGTGTGTATCTATCCTGAGTTATAAGGTAATGGAACTATTTTCTACAAATATAAAAGGTTGTCCAAATGTAAATTCAATCAGTAGAGACTATACCTATAAAAAAAAGACATTGCTAAGTAATCGAAAGAATATATTTTTTTAAATTAAAGCAATTTGCTTCGAAGATTTTTTTTTAAATTAATAAGTATATCCAGAGTAAACCAAGGAAAAACAAATCGTTTTAACGTAAGCATCTACTTTTTCAGCTATTGATTATAATATTTCAGTTTTTCAGCTATTGATTATAATATTTCATGATATTCTTGGGATTTTGGGAACAAGCAAAAACTTTCATAAAGAATTAAAACTCAGAAATTAAATCGGTTAACAAGCAAAAACTTTCATAAATAATTAAAACTCAGAAGTGAAATCGGTTTTTCTATCGTGGACTCAATCCGTTAATAGCTATATATCTGGATGAATGGGCTTTGATTCAGACCCACTATTTCCATATTTCAAATCCATATTTGGCTAAAATTTCCATAGTTTGACAATAGTTTGTAAGTAGAATAGTCGAGTAATAAAAAATTCATGCATTTAGGACCAAATGGAAATCAAATTAAAAAGTTTATTGAATCTCTATTTTATAAATGATTGCATTTATTCTTGGCAAACTTCGGACTTAGGAACAAGCTAAAACTTTCATAAAGTATTAAATTTCCGAAATAAAATCGGTTTTTCTATTGTGGACTCAATCCGTTAATAGCTATATATCTAGATGAATGGGCCTTGATTCAGATCCACTATTTCCATTTTTCAAATAAATATTAGGCTTATATTTCGATAATTTGACAATAGTTTGGGCTTATATTTCGATAATTTGATAATAGTTTTTAAGTAGAATAGTCGAGTAATAAAAATTCATGCATTTAGGACCAAATTGAAATCAAATTAAAAAGTTTATTGATCCTCTATTTTATAAATGATTGCATTTATTCTAGGCAAACTTCAGAATTTGTACTACAAATATCGTTGGCTTGGTGTTATAAGGTTGCATGTAATATTGTTTCAATTTTTAAGTCTATAGCTTTACAGGATTATATGTTTTCAAAGCGATACTTTTCAACTTGTTGGAAGATTCAATTCGGATTATTCAGAATCTGTGATAAAAAAAATCTAATTACAGTGCACAATTTACAGCGCATTTTCTATAATAACAAACATATTTAAAGTCGTTATTCCCAAATTTACAAATTTGCACATACGATAAAACCTTGTAACATTAAGCCGACGATATGTAAAAAACCGTTTTCAGTATAAATGTCAATCTTCGGGTAAAATTGTACGAAAAATAAAGAACGCTTTCAACTTCATTAATAAGTATCACATCTAATTAGAAATTGTGACTATAGTCACTTTACTTGTAGTTCCAAAATAACCAGGTCTTGGGCAAAACAATAGTCACTAAAGAGGAGAAGGAAGAGAAAGAAGAGGAAGAAGAGGAAAAAGAGGAAGAAGAGGAAGAAGCTGAAGAAGAGGAAGAAGAGGAAGAAGAGGAAGAAGAGGAAGAAGAAGATGAGAAAGTGGACGAAGAAGAATAAGAAAAAGAGTAAGAAAGGTAGATTTAAAAACGATTTTTTTTGTATTTATATTAAGGAATAAATTATTCAGAGTTATATTTTTTACACCAGAATTCTCCAAACTTTTTGGCAGAAGGCCACATCGGTATTTAGTAAATTCTTGGCGGGCTTGACACTTTAACTTGTATCTACTATGATATTAATATATAGACACCTGAATTCCTAGAATCATAATGAGTAGAATCATAATTTGACTTGACTAATCAAATTTATTCAAAATGTGGAATTATTTTGCATATTACTCAAAATTTATTGAAAATATCAAATTTTGCACGAAGAAAGTTGTCTTCGATAGTTTTGTGTGATACAAGTTTCTGAAAAGTTGCCCACTTTTCTGAAAATGTCATCAATTAATATTCTAAGATATCAGAAGTTTCATCTAAAAACCATACAAATATAATATTTTCTTGAAGTTTCGGAGATGTTACTAATCTTCCTGAAACAAGGCAGTAACTATAAAAGTTTTTAGCAACTAAAGAAAGAAAACACGAGAAAATTGTCTAAACTTCCTGAAACAAGGCAGTAACTATAAAACTGCTGAAGTTTTTGGCAACTAAAGAAAGAAAATACGAGAAAATTATAGAAAAATTAGTTTTAATAGCAAAATGTTCAAATAAATTATGAATTGATTAATTATTATAAATGTAGAAATTGTCAAAAAGTTTCACCAATATTCCATATTCCTCCATGATATTTAAAATGTCAATAAAATTTATGAAACTTGAATTGAAATTTATAAAAATTTAAAATCGTATGTTATAAATTGAATCAGAGAATGTAAATAAAGTACAACAGTAAAAATATTGTTTTATATATATATATATATATATATATATATATATATATATATATATATATCTATATATATATATATATATATATATATATATATATATATATATATATCTATATATATATATATATATATATATATATATATATATATATATATATATGTGTGTGTGTAAATGTATTATTAAGTATGAAATAGTAGGATTAGTTGGTCAATGTTGGAGGCATCAATATTGTCAAAAAGTTTCACAAATATTCCATATTCCTACATGATATTTAATTAAAATGTCAATAAAATTTATAAAACTTGAATTGAGATTCATAAAATTGTAAAATCGTATGTTATAAATTGAATCAGAGAATGTAAATAAAGTACAACAGTAAAAATACTGTTTTTTTACATATATGTAAATGTATTATCTACTTCGTGATACATGATGAAATTAAATATAACAAACATTTTTCTCTCAATGATCACTATTTATTAAAATTGGTGACTATAGTTTCGATCACGTTCTGATAATTATCAAACTTAGAGTGACTCTAGGTACTAGAGTCACTCATAATTATGAGTAATGATCACTATTTATTAAAATTAGTGACTATAGTTTCGATCACGTTCTGATAATTATCAAACTTAGAGCGACTCTAAATACTAAAGTCACTTTAAGTTTGTTAATGATCAGAACGTGATCGAAACTATAGTCACTAATTTTAATAAACAGTGTGATATAAACAAAGAAAAGTATTTGTTTTATTTAGTAGAATTAGATTTATCAAATACAAAATTTGGAAAAAATATATTTGCAAAATATGACTTGAACATAAACTGTTCTTTCATAAATTCAAATTTTGTTTTTTAAATGGAACAACCTGTATATGTTTACTTAATCAGATTCTAGACCAAAGTATTTTTCTCTACTACATAGTCTACCATATTTGCTTCATTTATTAGGGCAGGATCTTGATATTCTTTTTTGATAGGTATTTTGGGGATTAAATTTTGCTTTATTAGTTAAAATGTATGAAAAACACACCCACCTATGTTAATTTTGAAACGAAACGAGTGGTTCATCTACTGTTCTTTCGTCTAGTGCTGTGTTTTAGTGTCGAGCTTTTATCTGCGAAACTGTCAAGGACACAAAAAAAGTTTCATAAGAAACTTGTCATACACAACCTGGTCCACAAAACGGCATAAGTTTTTTTCTATAAAGCCTACGTAGTTTGTGGAATGATGTATTTGGTTTAACTTTTGTTTTTTTAAATGGAACACCCTGTATATTTTTACTGAATTAGATTCTAGACCAAAGTATTTTTTTATACTACATAGTCTACCATATTTGCTTCATTTATTGGGGCAGGTTCTTGATATTCTTTTTTGATATGTATTTTGGGGATTAAATTTGGCTTTATTAGTTAAAATGTATGAAAAACACACCCACCTATGTAGATTTTGAAACGAAACGAGTGGTTCATCTACTGTTCTTTCGTCTATTGCTGTGTTTTAGTATCGAGCTTTTATCTGCGAAACTGTCAAGGACACAAAAATAGTTTCATAAGAAACTTGTCATACACAACCTGGTCCACAAAACGGCATAACTTTTTTTTCTATAAAGCCTACGTGTTTTGTGGAATATGTGTTTGGTCTAACTTTTGTTTTTTTAAATGGATTACCCTGTATGTTTTTACTGAATCAGATTCTAGACCAAATTATTTTTCTCTACTTCACAGTCAACCATTTGTTCTTGATTTATTGAGAAATTAAAAAAACTTGATATTCTTTTTTGATAGGTATTTTGGGGATTAAATTTCCCTTTTTTAGTTAAAACGTATGAAAAACACACCCACCTATGTTGATTTTGAAACGAAACGAGTGGTTCATCTCCTGTTCTTTCGTCTCTTGCTGGGTCCATTTATATAAAGTAGTTTGGCTATCTTAGTTCAAGATGTTGTATTTTGCGTCTATATCCTTCTTTCACTCATTCATTTATAGATCATGTTTTCCAAATTAATGAAAATTTCGTGTGCAAATTAAAAATAAATATATTATATAAGATTCCTAATTATAATTCCTAAAAAATATTTGAAATTCGTGCTTCTTGCTTTATTTATATACATATAGGTACTTAGCATTCATGAAACTGTTGAAGAAACTAAAAATATTGTTATAATATGTCAAATTTTTGTAAACGTTAGTCATAATTCATGAATAGGTAAAGGTTTAAACTGTAAAATATTTATTATACATATTTCAAATTTGCAATAGACTCAAAAATTATTATTCTTTTATATTTCTATATTCTTCTATAAAATTATTATTATAAAACATTATTCAAAATTATGTAAATTATGTCATGGTTCATGAAAAGTTGTCCAAATTACCATCAATGCAGTCACGAAAAGTGCAATATAGTAAAGCCTGTTGAGTAATTTATTGTTATAATTATATAAACTGCAGATAAAAGTATACCTGCAAATATATCATAAGGTGTAATATTGGAAAATTTGTGAACATCTGGAAAATTGAGTTACAACTTCAACACAGTTAATTATAAGCTGATGTAAGGATTATATGTATAAATTACATATTTTCTTGGTGTTATTTTGTTGAGGTGTTTTTTTTTTAATGAAGTGGTTCCTGGAGTTGAGAGTAATTGGAAACACAGTGCGACTTGGGCCGTCCTCGGCTTCACCTTTTATTGGGAACGTAATCTCGAGGAACGTGAAGTGCCAGACTTACTGGCGACCGGGGGTCTATCCAGTTCAAAGGCAGAAGGCAGGGGCCCCAACACCTGAGAATGTCCTAGTAAGCTGAGCATCCCCGCTGGGTTCTCCACCCTCAGACTGCACGGTCTACATCTCAACGTCACCATAAACCACTGCCGGCCACATTCATAAAAACGAGAGGAACTCACACCGTTACTACACAAGTTTTCATTTACAGCGCCTTAGACAATCGTCCTCACCCTTTCCAGGATTCTTACCTGGAATGCCAGGACAATAAACGAAATTAAAAAAAAAACAGCGACCTGGAAACGATAATTGAAGGGAATCGGGGCGAGAGTGTACGGTTCACTCGGGAGCACAGTAGGGGCATGAGATTGTTATTAAATTTGTTTCTAAAGGTGCGGAAGGGATTGTTTGAATGCACTCCCGAGGAAAAGCAGAAAATCGGAACCGATGTGAACCTGGGGCTCCCTATTTAATTACAGCACGGAACGAATCGATTGAATCACAGCTCCTACATTATACTGCACTAATGAATAATAATGTGATTTTTTTTAACATCGCGCCTTGCTAATTGCGCATAAATGCATAATTAACGTGTGTTGTAAAGCTAATTTATTGCACGCACTATAAAAACCGTAAAGAAGCTGGGAACACATATAAGGCAGGAACCATAACCATTAGAGACGTTATAAATGCCAACAGTTACGGGTTTATCTCCACAAAGGGCCAACAAAAGACGGCAAATTCGTGATTTGCCGCGTCAAGCAGTGGGCTATAAATGTCCATCCGCATTAGGGCCATTGTCGGGCTGCTCATACGAAATTTTCCGCCAACAATAAGGAGATATACATTTACTTACAAAAATGCCGGCTATAAAGCGACAGTGTCGTCCATAAAGGAAACAATGCACGGCCAAATGTTTACCGTGCACAGTCAAAACCACCCGACAGAATATGAATGTCTCTTTCATTGCACAATTTTAAAATCCTGCAAGGTTTTATACTTACAATTGTAAAAGTAACAAATCTCACATAAACAATTACCACGTTCAAGAAAATATGTAATTATAGTTGAAAACATCGACAAAACATTTAGAAAAAAAACCTAAAATCTGTTATAAATTTATAGTGTCAGTTCAATTGTTAATCAGCAGACTACTTGGTGAGTAATAGTTTGTAATTACATAGTTGAAAACATCGACAAAAACTTTAGAAAAAAAAATGTGTTGTTCAATCATGGTTTAAAAATGGTTACTGTAAAATTTGGTTCCACATCAGATGTTAAATTTTCTTTTTAATTTTCATTGCAGTTCCGAAAATGTGAGTTGTGTGATTTCAATCGAGTGATTCAAAACTACTTTCATCAAAGTTGCCATGAAAAAAGAGGACAGAAATAAAATGTATGTCTTAGCTTACAGTTGTCTAATCTGGCAGATATGTAGCGAAATACTTCATTAGTTTATATTCAGACACACGTTTTTTTCTATGGCTTTGATGAAATATTTTTTTAATCGCATGTAATAATTCACTACACAGGCTAACCACCAAAAAACGTTTTGTGTGTGTTTACGTAATTATTTTCGTTTTAAGTGTGCTTATTCCAAAAATAACATTAAAAATGCCATATCACCCACCATTTGTTGACATTTTAACATTTTCTCTGCATAGCTAGGTGATAGCTAGGTAATAGTTACACCTAGGTGTATAGCTAGGTGATGCTAGGTATAGTGATGAAAAACCGTTATCAGGCACGCTGAAACACCAACATGATGGAAGATTACTGTTAGTCACTTCACCGAGAGAGACAGCAATCAGCACATATAAGGAAAAGCTATATCAGGAGCTTTAAAGAAAAGAGACAAAGAAAATATACATCAATGGACATGTAAAGCCTTTGAAGAATGTAATGTTAAGAATATAAAGCCATCTTCTATGTTTAAATTAAGTTCTGTTGGTATTTTAAAAGTCGTTTACTTTTCATATTTATTGCATATTTTATATATCTTCCCATATCTTACTAGGTAAAATTGTGACTAAACTATGGGTGATGGAAACGATCAGAGTTCAGATACGGATTTAGCACCCAAAAAACTATAAAAATCAGCTATCAAGATTGCAAAAGTTTTAAAGTATTATCAATCTGGAAATAAGGATGTTTCCGTGCGTGCGTGACAATTACCGTGTGAGGCGAATGCGAACACGAGAAGTCATGCAAGCACGGAAAAATCAATTTCAGGACGTGTAATGAACGATACTTTTTATTATACTTTATTACAATTTATTTTTACTGTATTTAGCACACGGAACAAAATCTGAGAGCGGGAAAAGTTTTCAGTGCGCTGTTCTGAAAATGTCACCTTTCCTGAGTGTCAAAACAAATGGAAACAATGTCTTTTCAGATAAGTATATTAAAGTTTATGTTTTTATAATATCCCCAATATTTTATAAAATGTTCTTTCAGATTTTTAATATACAGGGTGGTCACTTTTATGACGCCCACCATTAGGATCTATTAAAAGGAAAGTCATACACAGTTGGTTGAATGGGAAAATTTATAATTACATTGTTCAAAACATCGACAAAAACTTAAAAAAAAAACAAAATTTGTTGTTGAATCATGGTTTTAAAATGGTTACTGTAAAATTTAATTCCACATACCATCAGAACTTAAATTTTGTTTTTAATTTTCATTGCAATTCTGAAAATGTATGATATATTAGTATCGAGTGATTCAAAACTACATTCATCAAAGTTGCCATGAAAAAAATGCATGTCTTAGCTTAGAGTTATCAAATCTGACAGATATGTCTGAGAATAACCAAATACTTCAGTAGTTTATATGCAGACACACGTTTTTTTCCATGCTTTGATGAAATATTTTTTTAATCGCATGTTACAATTCATTATGAATCTGGAAATAAGGATTTTTCCGTGCGTGCGTGACAATTGCCGTGTGAGGCGAAGGCGAACACGAGAAGTCATGCAAGCACGGAAAAAACCATTTCAGGACGTGTAATGAACGATAGTTTTTATTATACTTTATTGTAATTTATTATTACTGTATTTAGCGCACGGAACAAAATGGGAGACCAGGAAAAGTTTTCCGTGCGCTGTTCTGAAAATGTCACTTTTCCGTGAGTGTCAAAACGGATGGAAACAAGGCGTTTTCAGATAAGTATAATAAAGTTTATGTTTTTATAATACCCCCAACATTGTATATGTTCTTTCTGATTTTTAATATACAGGGTGGTCACTTTTACGACGCCCACCATTAGGATCTATTAAACGGAAGTACATATAGAGTTGGTCAAATGGGATTAAAGTTTCTTATTTTTGTACCTTTCAATATCCTGAAACGAAATCCGGGATATCTTGCACAGTATAATCATCCCCTAACTTGATGCAGCATCACTAGCAAATTTAAATGTATTGTAGCTAGTCAAATAATAATGATGATAGCTAGTAATGTCGCATCAAATTAGAGGATGATTATACTTTGCCCACCCACTCACCCTCTGCATCGAATTCTAATGATGATTCAACTTCTAATTTAACTGAAATACATATTAAAAATATTAAGACGGTTGCTATTGAATTATGCATCAATATAGATCATCGTTCTTGCAATAATTTGAAAAAATGATCATCCACTGAAATCTTGACTATGAACATTTGGGCATTTAGTTGGCGCACAAAATGTTTGGCACTGTGATCAGAAAACTGACGTCGAAAAATGTAAGGCTGCCAAGAGTTCAACTTCTAATTTAACTGAAATACAAATTAAAAATATTAAGACCGTTGCTATTGAACTATGCATCAATAGAGATCATCGCTCTTGCAATAATTTGAAAAAATGATCATCTACTGAAATCGAAACGAAATCCGGGATACCCTTCAGAGTTCCTGAAATATTGCTGAAAAACTGAAAAAGCGCACTTTCATTATCCTCTTCTAACTTTTTTACTTTTGAAGGAAATTTTACGAAACTTGGTACTTTTTTCGACGTGAGCTTTTTGATGACAGTGCTAAACATTTTTTGCGGCAACTAGATGCCCAAATTTTCATAGTCAACTTTTGATTTTCTTATGGCCCCAATATGGGATTTTAATAGCATTCATAACAGAGAAACATTCCAATTTCAACCATGTATTACACATGGATGCTATTGAATTATGCATCAATATAGATCATCGTTCTTGCAATAATTTGAAAAAATGATCATCCACTGAAATCGAAACGAAATCCGGGATATCTTGCACAGTTCCTGAAATATCGCTGAAAAACTGAAAAAGTGCACTTTCATTTTCCTCTTCTAACTTTTTTACTTTTGAAGACAATTTCACGAAACTTGGTACTCTTACATATTTCGACGTGAGCTTTTTGATGACAGTACCAAACATTTTTTGACCCAACTAGACGCCCAAATTTTCATAGTCAACTTTTGATTTTCTTATGGCAATATTGGATTTTAGCATTCAAAAGAGCGAAATATTCTAATTTCAACCATGTATTACACTTGGGTAATCTGATATTATTTACCACGAAAAATTGATAATTTAAACTTTTATTGCAAAAATCAAACTGCTGTAGACTGCTGTAAAAATCAAGTTGCCATGGAATAACAAATTTCACATTTCTTCATACAAAGAAAATTACTTCTGAGTAATTTTATTCTGCATAAAGTGCAAAATGGAGATAATATCTTTGATTAGTAAAAATGGCAAGATATTATCGTCAACATGAAAAAAATGATATGTACAATCTCTATAATGTAATAGTATAGTATTTATTTGTGTTAAGAAACTAAAATGAGAAACTTAAGAATGAAACGTAAGAAAACTTAAGAAAGAAAAATCTTACATTATATTTCGCTGGCCGAAATTGCAAATTATAAATCATATTGTATTCATTAAATAATCTGATCAAATACCATTCTTGAATTAAAATTTACGACATTTAATTATTGCCATTTTTACTAATCAAAGATACTATCTCCTTTCTTGCACTTTATACACAATAAAATTACTCAGAAGTTATTTTCTTTGTATGAAGAAATGTAAAATTTGTTATTCCATGGCAACTTGATTTTTAGAGCAGTCCACAGCAGTTTGATTTTTGCTACATATTTTTAAATTATCGATTTTTATTAGTAAATAATGTCAAATTACCCATATGTTATACATGGTTGAAATCGGAACTTTTCGCTCTTTTGAATGGCAATCCAATATTGCGGCCATAAGAAAATCTAAAGTTGACTATGAAAATTTTGGCATCTAGAAAGGCACAAAAATGAAAACTTTTATCCCATTTGACCAACTCTGTATAAATTTCCGCTTAATAGATCCTAATGGTAGGCGTCGTAAAAGTGACCACCCTGTATCTGCAGTTCATATTAATATATCAATAAATTACTCAACAGACTTTACTATATTGCATTTTTCGTGACTGCATAATGAGGATTATTTATAACTATGATTGTATTCACTGCCACGAAGATGATTGATTTAGCAGAATTGAATTCCAAATTATGAAGCTCGTATAAAACCGCAGCCCGTAAAATTCAATAGCAAAATTCCTGCGGTCAAATCGTTCCGGTTACAATTTGGCATACCTTCCAGATGGCATAATTATCTAAAACCGCATCTCGAAAAAAATATATAATATTGAATAGTTTTCATTAGAACATTTAAAACACGTTTTCTTTTTATATGCTTTTCAATCATTATTTTTGCTACCTATTTTTTTTTATTGCAAAACACTTAATGGATTTTTTCAATTTTATTTAATCAATTGCCATTTTACCTTGCGGTATTGTGTACAGTGTTTTTTTATTTACATCCTATTTGCTCTATTCTACTTTTTATTATTTCTTTTTAGTTTTTATTTACATTTTTTTTCATTTATCTCTACCTCTTGCTAGTTTCCTTGCTTCTCCTTGTGACATTCCTATCTTTTCGGGTATTTTTATAACCGTTTCATTCCATCCTATTCAGGGTCTTCCTCTTTTCTTCTCATCTATCGTCTTCCCTTTCCACGTTCTTTTTTCTTGAGCCTTTTCATCCATTCTTATTAAGTGATCCCGCCAACTAATCTGCCTGTTTTGGACAATATCCAACCTCATTTGGATCTCGACAATATGATCTGGGTTTTATGGAATGATACAGTTTGTTGGCTATAACTTTAATTTACCTATTTTGCTTATTCTCATAAGAATGCCACAGTTTGTTGGCCATAACTTTAATTTACCTATTTTGCTTATTCTCATAAGAATGCCATAGATATGCCTTTTCGTTCAATGTTGCTGAGAGATTTTTAGACACTATCTCATCTTTGATATTAATTTTGATATGTTTATCATTAATGACGTTAATCTGAGCGTTAGGAATTTAACTTACTATAACCTGCAGTTAATTAAAATTATTATCGATATCCACTATAATAGGTGGAGGTGCAAGTACTTTATGTTTGGATTTTCGACATTAACTTTGTTAGTGCTTTGTTTTGGTGGTGTCAGTGAGGTATCCATTTTTCTTTTCTTAGTATTTTTCGCGCCTATATGAAGAATGATTTTTTCAACTATTATGGGAACATTCTTCACTGGTAATGAATGATTGAAACTTTGTACTGAACCATTCACTCCCCTAATTTCAACGACAACCACCGTTTCATGCGTGCGGTTAGTGGAAGACTGTGTAAACTTCGAAAGGATTCTTTCCCGTTCGCAGTTCCAAAGTGTCTCATTGTCGGTGTGCAATCAGCAAGTCACCGTGAAAACCGTCCGTTCATTTGGGTGTTTTCAAGAGGAAAATAGCCATAAAGTAAACAACGGCGTTGTGTGCTAACTAATGGCGAAGGAACAAGCATCGTGTAGGGTTATAAAATTGCGATCCGGTCCCCCCCTCAGGCTCACCAGTACACAAACCATAAGTCAACTCTTTCATGTAATGAAGCATGTAAAGCTAAATACAATAGACAATTAGCAACGAGTCATAAGTAATGGCCCATACTACTTTATGACGGTAATTCATAAAAACCGAAAAAATATTTTAAAAGAGCACCGGTTAGTCCGCACAACAATGGGCAGATTACAATAGACAAAGTACCATGCTTACTGTCATGTCACATTAAATATGATTGATCGGGGACCGAGCTGCAAGCTACTTCCAGTCTAAAGCTCGAGCCCTATAAGGGCGAGAATGGCCCAACGGGGCTCACGGCCTCGTATCTGTGAGAAAAAGCCGCGCGGTTTCGGGCTAGACAGCTTGGCCCCTCGTTCGAATGAAATTTTAGGGTGTGATTTTTTTTCTGTAAACAACTATTTTTATTACGCCGTTTTCGTTTTATTGCGCCATAGAGTTTTATTATTCCCTTTTTGTGCTTAAACAAGCTCATTGTTACACTGTAACTGATTATGTTTGTGTTGTGCGCTTTTTACCGAAGGGAATTTCGAGGACCGGGTCGGAAATAAAACGGGGACACAAATTGCAAGGATCCTGTAAATTTTTATTGTAACGATTGTTGAAATAGTTTTTACAACTTAATTATAGCATTATATATGCTATAGCATTTATAGCATATAAATTTAAATTATTTTGTGGGCTTACATACATTCGCAAATTTTATTTCAATAATATTTCACAACCATTGTACATATGTTCAAAATAATATTTTTTTAGTACGAGCTTTATAAAGTGTCTACGTGTAAAATTTAAGTATCTTTTGCCCCAATATACAGATTTAAATTCTAAAATAAGGCTTTTCGTTATACAAGAGGACATATCATGTTTGTGCAGAGACTGGCTTAGCTCCGAGACAACACGTCATGCTGTAGAAGTGAAATTATTGCAAAATAGTGGAGATAGAATGGTTGTGCTTTTACCCATCGATTTGTTGCTCCTCTTTTAGGGTAATATTATAATTATTCAATTGTACCCCTGAGACAATGCCTTTCTATCTGCTGATCAAGTTGTGAAACGGTATCTCATTGGGCATCTTATTTCTAACCTCTTTGTTTGTATATATACCTGTCAGATAAGTTACACCAGTGGAAAGACCGGCGTAATACCTATGACTTGTATAGGTCTCATCCAACAAAATTTCTTCGAATTGGTTGAAAATGACGTTACATATTATTTAAAAAGAGTCTTTAAATATTATAGAAAACTTTATTATTACAAAAGCAACAGGGTACTAATAATATTTAATAAAACTCATCAAATAATATCTACAGAAAATTCGATTCAAATTCTATAACATCATGAGGTACCATAAATATTGTTAAAAATCCACAAACTTTAGATAACTTTAAAAAGAAACACAATTCTTTATCATCTTCAAAGAACCAAAAACTACAATAAAAATCCAACATCAGCATCAGAAAACTATCAAAACAACAATAAAAAAATTAACAGATGTGAAAGTGTTAAAATTTCTCTAATATTGATAAAAACTAAGGACAGTTATTTAAAAATTTTACCAAATTTTAAGAAACTCAGAAACTTTCGAGAATTTTCTAACAATCCTAAACAAATTCTTAATAATCTTTCGAGGATTTTTAAGAAATGCATGTTTTGCACAAATGCAAAATCAAATTTTAAATTTTAATATAAACTATAAAGATATTCTAATACCTACACCTTTTTTATAATTAAATATGTTAATTTTATATATTATACTGGTAAATAGGTATATGGTAAAAATATAGTGAAAATTGTTAAAAATCCATAAAAAAATGTTAAGATCCTCATGGAATAAGCACACACCAAAATTATTTTGCGATAAGGTAGGTATATCAAGTCATAATTTAAAACATCATAGTCATCAAAATTCATTGAACATTTCAGCAGATATTCATGCAACAACCTTTTAAAAAGGCTTTCCAGGGCTTTAAGGATAAGATAATTGTTGACTAATTTTTCATGGAAATTACAATTATGAATAAAATTAATTAGAAATGATGTAACTTAATTGAGATTTTTTTCTGGAAAATTGACAAAAAGGCAAACAGTTGAGAAAATTACAATTACGGATAAAAGTCTTTACAAAAGTTAAAAACCCTTAAGAATTTTCACGGAAAATTGAATTCGTTAGAATTTCATGTATATTTTCCACAAAAATCTCTTATTATAATTACAGTAAGAAATGTTTATGTAAAATTGATAAAAAGTGTTTATTGTTAATTAATTTGTCATGAAAATTATAATTATAAATAAAATTCTCTCCAAATAATCATATTTTCTTTAAAAAAAATCGTGGAAAATTGACAAAAAATAGTTAAACAATTAAGAAAACTACAATTACGGATAAAAGTCTTCAAAAACCGCTACAAAATCCTTAAGAATTTTTCGTGGAAGATTAACAAAAAATGTTGTAAATGTAAATCAATCATCATTAACCAAATTGTAAATCATTAGCCTTTTTATAAAAAATTCAGTTATGAATCTAATTATTTACAACTGATGAAAATTCCTAAAAAACTTCTTGTGGAAAATTGACAAAAAAATACTATTGTTTTAATTTTTAACGAAAATTGGGCAAACAAAAAGTAATTGTCCATTGATTAATCAAGAAAATTAAAATTATTAATAAAATTTGCTGAAAGTAACAAATTTCCTATTACTTATCCATTAATTTTTCATCAAGATTAAAATACTGTATCAATTTTAGTAAATTTATTAAGTTCTTATAATAAAAATCGTGGAAAATTGACACAACAATGAATTGTTGATTAATTTTTCATGAAAATTACAATTATGAATCTAATTATTTACAAATTAATTATTATTATTTACAAAAATAACAAGGTACGTCCATTGTTCATTAATTTGTCGTAAAAATTAGAATTATAAATCAATTTCTTTAAAAATAGCGAAAAATCCTAAAGAAATTTTCGTAAAAAATTGAGAAGAAAAGTTAAAAAGTTAAGCAAATTGCAATTATGGATGAATATCTTTAAAAATGATACAAATCACTTAATAATTTTTCGTGGAAAATTGACAATAAACTGATGTGTTTAGTAATTTTTCATGTAAATTACAATTATGAATCTAATTCTTTACAAATAATGAAAAATCCTTGAGAAATTTTCGTGGAAAATTGAAATAAAAGCTAAAAAGTAAGGAATATTGGGTACAACTATGTATCAAAGTTTGTAACAATGATAAAAATTCCTTAAGAATCTTTCTTCTCTCATTATTTTAAAAATGGTATATGCCAAAGTTCTTTTCTCAATAATATATCATGAATATTAAAATTATAAACCATATTCTTTAGAAATAACGGAAAATCCTAAAGCAATTTTAGTCAAAATTGACAAGATAAGTTAAAATGTTGAGTAAACTGCAATTATGGATGAAAGTTTTTAAAAATGATAAAAATCCTTTAAAAATTGTTCGTTGTAATGTGACAAAAAACATAATTGTTCATTGATTTTTCAAGGGAATTATAATTTTTGATCTAATTCTTTACAAATAATGGCAAATTCTTCAGAAATTTTCATGGAAAATTGACATAAAACCCAAAAAGTTAAAAAAATTACAACAATGAATCAAAGTCTGTAACAATGATAAAAACTCGTTAAGAATCTTTCTTCTCTCATTATTTTAAGAATGGTATATGCCAAAGTTCTTTTCTCATTAATTTATCATGTAAATTAAAATTAAAAACCATATTCTTTAGAAATAACGAAAAATTCTAAAGGAATTTTCGTGAAAATTGACAAGATAAGTTATGAAGTTGAATAAACTGCAATTATGGATGAAAGTTTTTAAAAATGATAAAAATCCTTATGAATTTTTCGTGGTAATTTGACAAATAACTTAGTTCATTAATTTTTATGGGAATTACAATTATAGATCTAATTATTTACAAATAATGAAAAATCCTTAAGAAATTTACGTGGAAAATTGACATAAAAGCTAAGAAGTTAGGAAAATTACAACTATGAATCAAAGTCTGTAACAATCATAAAAACTCCTTAAGAATCTTTCTTCTCTCATTATTTTAAGAATGGTATATGCCAAAGTTTTTTTCTCATTCATTTATCATGAAAATTAAAATTATAAAGCATATTCGTTAGAAGTAACGAAAAATTCTAAAGCAATTTTCGTGAAAATTGACAAGATAAGTTAAAAAGTTGAGTAAACTGCAATTATGGATGAAAGTTTTTAAAAATGATAAAAAATCCTTATAAATTTTTCGTGGTAATTTGACAAAATACTTGATTGTTCATTAATTTTTCATGGGAATTACAATTATGGATCTAATTATTTACAAACAATGAAAAATCCTTAAGAAATTTTCGTGGATAATTGACATAAAAGCCAACAAGTTAAGAGAGTTACAACTATGAATCAACGTTGGTAATAATGATAAAAACTCCTTAAGAATCATTCTTCTCTCATTATTTTACGAATGGTATATGCCAAAGTTATTTTCTCATTAATTTATCATGAAAATTAAAATTATAAACCATATTCTTTAGAAATAACGAAAAATCCTAAAGCAATTTTCGTGAAAATTGACAGGATAAGTAAAAAAGTTGAGAACACTGCAATTATGGATGAAAGTCATAAAAATTCTTTATAAATTTTTCGTTGTAATTTGACTAAAAACTTAAGTGTTCATTAATTTTTCATAGGAATTACAATTATGGATCTAATTATTTACAAACAATTAAAAATCCTTATGAAATTTTTGTGGATAATTGACATAAAAGCCTACAAGTTAAGAAAATTACAACTATGAATCAAAGTCTGTAACAATGATAAAAACTCCTTAAGAATCTTTCTTCTCGCATTATTTTAAGAATGGTATATTCCAAAGTTCTTTTCTCATTAATTTATCATGAAAATTAAAATTATAAACCATATTCTTTAGAAATAACGAAAAATCCTAAAGCAATTTTCGATAAGATAAGTAAAAAAGTTGAGTAAACTGCAATTATGGATAAAAGTTTTTAAAAATGATAAAAATTCCTTATAAATTTTTCGTGGTAGTTTGACAAAAAAGTTAATTGTTCATTAATTTTTATTGGGAATTACAATTATAGACCTAATTCTTTCCAAATAATGAAAAATCCTTAAGAAATTTTCGTGGATAATTGACATAAAAGCCAACAAGTTAAGAAAATTACAACTATGTATCTGTCTGTAACATAAGTCTGCATAAGTCTGTATCAATGATAAAAATTCCTTAAAAATTTTTCATGGAAACATCTTATAGCATGTCTTCTCTCATTATGTTAAAAATGGTATCTGCCAAAGTTCATTGTTCGTTAATTTGTCATGAAAATTTGACAAATTATGACAATTATAATTAAAATTCTTTAGAAATACTAAATGAAAAATTCTTTAAGAATTTTTCGTGAATAAGTGACAAAAAAGCTGAAAGTTAAGAAAATCACAATTATATTTCAAAGTCAAGAAACGATGATTGTTTATTAATTTGTCATTAAAATTACATTTTAAATCAAATTCTTTAGAAGTAATGAAACATTCTAAAGAAATTTTCGTAAAAAATTGACAAGAAAAGTTAAAAAGTTGTGGAAATTGCAATTATGAATGAAGCTTTAAAAATGATAAATAATCTGAGGCGGAAAGACCCCATATGGGGTCGATAGCCCAATAAAGATCGATTATATATATATGATAAATAATCTTTAAGAATTCTTTGTGAAAAATTGACAAAGAATAGATATTTATGCATTAAGGGAGATATGGATGTTTTTTTCCTGAGGTTGACAGGATTACAAACCGAGGGCCTCTGGCCCGAGGTTTGTAAGTCAACCGAGGGTAAAAAACATCCATAGCTCCCGTGGTGCATACAATATTTTATTTTTTAGAAACATATTGGTAAAAATTTTAGGTATTGTATCGATCCGCAATGTTTATTTCCGAGGTTGCTATGAGTTGTTTGACAGTATATAAAAGTCATAATAAAAATGTGACAGGGGTTCAGTAATTGTGGTGCAGATTCCGGACACTAAAACATTGGCAAAGAGATCCTTCACTATAATTGAAGAGGAGAGACTGAATGCGTTGTCGCTTATCAGAGAATACGTGTGCTTGCGTCCTGCAGGAGTCTCAAGGTTTTTTTTATCGTACAGAAACAGAAAATATACAGTGCAACCTGTTGGGAAAAACACATTTGGCAGCATTCCGTCAAAAATTGCTGTCTACTTGTGTTTGCCGAATCCGAAATCTTTCACAGGTCACTGTTTAAGACGAACATCTGCAACTTTGGCAGCTGATGGAGGAGTAAGTATGACCAATCTGAAGCGTCTGGGTGGATGGAAAAGCTCTACAGTAGCGGAAGGCTACTTGGCAGACAGCATGGCATCCAAGAATAAATTTCACGCGTGATTGCTGGACTGGAAGAGACTGAAAAAGTAAGATCGTTGGTATCTGCTAGTGGCAGTGGAGGCCATGAGCAGACGCAAAATTGCTCATCTTCAAGTACCGTCTTGAATGGAAAATTTGTCAATTGTACGATCTATTTGTCAAGTGGTCATAAGGTTGAAGGAGAAAAAAATGTGATTGAGGGTGAAAAAAATTGACATCTCCCTAGGGAGATCTGAGTTGCTTTTCATAGATTGTATCCATGACGAAAATAAATAATATCATGTTTCAAAAAAATAAATATATATATACTTGTTCATTACTTTTTTTATAAAAATCACTATTCTGAAACAAATTACACTTGCAAATTCAACAATATATAAAAGCAAAAGATCGAAATAATAGTCTAGTCTACGTTATATATCTATCAGTTCAGGTATTAAGTCAAGGTAACACTAGACAAGTTACAACAATACTAACATAAAACAAAACAAATTTTGACAAAGATTTCTGATTCCTGACAAATGTGTGAAAAGAAAAATACTATGCAATTTAGAAACAAGGCATACAATCAAGAGATCAACAATAATTATAAGTTTTGTCATGTTGTTCGATATAATATATATAGAATACTAATATAATTTCATCGGATTATCGATTATCTCATGACAGCACTAGACAAGTTACAACAATAATAACATTAAACAAACAAATAATAAATTTTGATAAAAAATTCCGATTTCTGGTAAATGGCTGAAGAGAATTTTTTTTCAGATTTAGAAACAAGGTAAACAATAGGCAGTATAAGAGAGATCAACAATAATTATAAGTTTTGTCTTGTTGTTCGAGACACTATTAATAAAAGTCCATCGGTTTCTCGTAAAAATATATAGAATCATTAAAATGGTATAAATTTGGTCTTTTGAATCTTGTATTGATTCTTGACTCTTCTTGCCAATTTTGTTTATCGTGATTTTCAGAATGTATAACATCTCCATAGAAATTTAATTATTGCAGATTGTTTAAAATATATAGTAATTTTGCCACAGTAATTTCTTATGACTTAAGTTTCCAATATTTTTATTTACACAAAGCATAAAATATAGTATTTTTTTTATTATGCGTTTAAATATTTATTATACTTTTACAGTTATCGAAAATTACATTGCTTGAAAACTTTGAAAATTAACAGGCTATTTATAATTAACGTATACAGTTTATATTACAGTCTGTGAGATATGGATGTTAAACATCCCGTAAGTATCCAGGTATACTCGTAGATACCTTACCAACTTTGTTGGTATCGGATATATCGGTATCACTCCGTTTGAATACGAGATCATCTTTTGCTCTTTTGCCTCTAAGCATCATTGCTCATATCTTTGATGAAACTCGATGAATTAAGAAATATCATTGAACGCAGTGTACACGAAATAAACATGAACTGAGAAATTACTGTTGTTCGTAATTGTTATAAAAACTGTTGTACAAATCTATGAAAATATGAGTTATCGTATTATTATTATTGATAGTATTACTGTTCAACAAAATAGAATTGTTTTTCAAAATTGTTATTTGTGGTAAACACAATTGTAGACCTCACAATATCTCCCATTTCTTATTACCTGCAGAGTAACACTGTTTGTGTGTGGAAGAGTTGAAAGGAGATTTGTGCACGGACACTGTTACCATTTAGAGGGTGAAATCCGTGAATAGCCTCGGGGAGGTCATTCAGGTGGTGGCACTGTGAGGATGCAAGTACCTCAAAGATTGCATTGGCATTACACAAAGCGTGTAATTATGGTACATTATGCGGGGGAGCGGTGGGCTTTACCTGCAGCCACCTACGCGCTATGCAGAAATTTCAGGAAAAGCACCGAATCCCATCCAGACGTTTATTTCGTACTTCCTCTGTGAACAAAAAAAACGCTGAATGGGCCCAACACGGCCGGACAATGGCAGAAAACCTTTCGGCATTCGTAACGCGTGTATATTTTAGCGAGGCCTTTGTTGCACGCTGAATAGAATAAAACTGTGCAGTGGATTCAATACGTTTGAATGGCCGATATAATACATTGTCATATGGTCTTTTCGCAGTGACAATACGTTTGTGTGTGGCATTAGAGAATAGGGTATTACAGTAACAATGAGGCCACCTTCGGGATGAGACTGCCCTATGGAGCCCACGCAGAAGGGCCACATTCCCGTGCCGCGCCGTCCCAGCACAAAAGAAGATGTAAGAATAACGATTATATTTGCATGAATATGTTCCACGATTTCAGGTACAAATATAAATTGGGGTACTAACGTGGAATACATTAAATATTCATAAATATTGACAGCGCCTGACTTCTAGCGCACGGATTTCACAATGACAGGCTTTATGGGAACACACAGGACTCCATTATGCGAGCTTTTGACCATATCAAACCAAAAATATCACGTCGAACAATATTTTCACGTTACGTTAGGTTTCCACCAAGGGATATGCTAATTCGCACAGAATAATGACGAGCTGCATTCATTCCGCAGAAAGTAAGGAAAGTCAACGTTCATTCTACGAAACTCTATCCTTTGGATGATACGGTACAGTGGACACTGAAGTAAAGGCATTTCAAATACTGGATTTTTAACGGATTTATCATTGTTTGATAAAGGTGGTCAAAATCGAAAATGGGTGCAGAAAAAAGTAATAGCAGTTATTAAAACTATCATTAACAAAATCTGACACCAGCATTCGTATTATAAGTTGGAGGCATTTTTTAGTCATTTTATTCTGTAATCACTGTACAACACTATTAAAAGTTATCTGAGGAGCAAACTAGAAACCCCAGAATTATGAATCGATTAAAAATACTGATTAACTATTTAAATCAGGAATCCAAATTGGCTAGAATTTATCTTAGAAAATAGGGAAATTAAAATTTTCATGAAACAAACTTAAAAACGAAAACTCCTGCATTTACCTGCATCGGAGATTCCATTGAAAAGGTTTGCCAAAAATTAGTTCTTCTTGCAAGTTTGGTTTCTCCCATTTTAAGTTTTTGCCATAAATGGCCATTTCCACATTCGAATTTGGCGCTTATAATTGTCCTTCAAGGCTTTCTACCGATGTTCACCATATTGTCAAAAACAATAAAGATGTTAACAATTGAATGTCGTTGTATCACAGTATTTCTTTTATTTTAATAATGAAGCAGGCAATTGAGTGCTGTTGAAAAAAGTTGCGACATGGCCCTAGGTGTTCTGGATATATTGGTGGTTCTAGATAAGTTGTTTTATTGTCTACAAGCAGTGATTATTAATGCTGATGTTGTTAAACTTTGCACAATGATTATGTACGCACGAAATTAGGATGTATCTATAAACTATGACAAATTAAATCGTTCGTGATTCATTTGAGACTTGTTGGTGTTCACCCAACCCTCGGCAGGTCTCCTAATCCCCGATGTCAACATCAATATCCTTGATGACCCCGAAAACCGTGTTCTTAACAGGTCCCAATAGCGGTGACAGATTCAATGAGCATGTAAATAGACATTAATTAAAAATAAATCCAATCAAAAACCACGCCGAGCGATTTACATCCCCGCATCTGGGAAGTGGTCTTGAGTTTAGACGAGGGTGACGCCTGAAAGCTCGCCCTCTCCCTTGCCGTCCCCTGGAGGACGGGAAGAGGCTAGGTGGTGGCGGAATTAATCCAGCATCAGGGCTGCAGAGATTCCCTGCTGAAGGTTTAACATCATTTTAGATATGTGACAAATACTATTCATACAGTTTTATTTTTATTTATATTTTTTTAATATTTTATATTGCTTGTGAATATATATAATGAAATAAATAGATATTTTCTCTTGTATATTTCTGGACTTATCTGAATTAAAAAAAAGGACTTATACCACTTTGCTTTTTAATGGCTCATAGGTGAATCAATATACCTGCAAAACTACAATAGTTATTAAACTTAGTTTTCCCAGTTTATTACTTTATATCTACAGAAGAACTCATTGAATCGCCAAGTATGATTTGAGATATAAAAATTAACTAATTTCTCTGTCAAATTTTAAAGAAAATTAGTTTCCATTGTACTGTACACGAAACTAATATCAAATTTGCAAATAATAAATTATCAGAAATTTCAATGATAGCTAACCCATACTTGTCAATGCAGAAAGTTATATGTTTGATTTGCTCCTTTATTTAACACTGAAACTTTGTCACACAAGAAAATTAGTTCTAGGTGTTCTTAATACGAATCTAATATCAAATTGGCAAATAATAAATTTTCAGAAATTTCAGTAATAGCTAACCCGTACTTGTCAATGCAGAAAGTTATATGTTTCATTTTCTCCCTTATTTAATACTGAAACTTTACCAAACTTTCAGGAGAATTAGTTTCAGGTGTACTGTATACGAATATAATATCAAATTTGCAAATAATAAATTTTCAGATATTTCAGTAATAGCTAACCCATACTTGTCAATGCAGAAAGTTATATGTTTGATGTTCTTCCTTATTTAATACTGAATCTTTGTCAAACTTTCAGGAGAACTAGTATCAGATGTAATGTACACGAATCAAATATCAAATTTCAAAATAATGCATTTTCAGTAACTTTACTTATAGCTGACCCATACTTGTCAATGCAGAAAGTTATATGTTTGATTTTCTGCCTTAATTAATACTGAAACGTTGTCAAACTTTTAGGAGAATTAGTTTTGGGTGTACTTAATACGAATCTAATATCAAATTTGCAAATCATAACTTTTCAGAAATGTCAGTAATAGCTAGCCCACACTTGTCAAAGCAGAAAATTATATGTTTAATTTTCTCCCTCATTTAATACTGCAACGTTGTTAAATTTTGAGTAGAATTAGTTTCTGATGTACTGTATACAAATATAATATCAAATTAGAAAATAATAAATTTTCAGATATTTCAGTAATAGCTAACCCATACTTGTCAATGCAGAAAGTTATATGTTTGATTTTCTCCCTAATTTATAACTGAAACGTTGTCAAATTTTTAGCAGAATTAGTTTCTGATGTACTGTATACAAATATAATATCAAAATTGCAAATAATAATTTTTCAGAAATTTCAGTAATAACTAACCCATACTTGTATGTAGAAAGTTATATGTTTGATTTTCTCCCTTATGTAATACTGAAACGTTGTCAGATTTTTAAGAGAATTAGTTTCAGAAGTATTTAACAAGAATCTTATATCACATTTTGAAATAATATATTTTCAGAAATTTCAGTAATAGATAAACCATACTTGTCAATGCAGAAAGTTAAGTATTTGATTTTCTCCCTGATTTAATACTGAAACTTTATCAAATTTTCAGGAGAATTAATTTCAGGTGTATTGTACACGAATCTAATATCAAATTTGCACATAAGAAATTTTCAAAAATTTCAGTAATAGCTAACCCATACTTGTCAATGCAGAAAGTTAAGTGTTTGATTTTCTCCCTAATTCAATACTGAAACTTTATCAAGTTTTTTAGGAGAATTAGTTTCAGATATACTGAACACGAATCTCATATCAAAGTTGCAAATAAGAAGTTTTCAGAAATTTTAAGTAATAGCTAACCCTTACCGGTCAATGCAAAAAGTTATATGTTTGATTTTCTCCCTAATTCAATACTGAAACTTTGTCAAGTTTTCAGGAGAATTAGTTTCAGGTGTAACGTACACGAATATAATATCAAATTTGCAAATAAGAAATTTTCACAAATTTCAGTAATAGCTAACCCATACTGTCAATGCAGAAAATTATATGTTTAATTTTCTCTCTTATTAAATACTGAATTATTTGTCAAATTTTCAGGAGAATTAGTATCAGGTGTACTGCACACGAATCAAACATCAAATTTCAAAATAATGAATTTTAGGAAATTTTAGTAATAGCTAACCCATACTTGTCAATGTAGGAAGCTATATGTTTGATTTTCTCCCGTATTTAATACAGAAACTTTGTTAAATTTTCAGGAAAATTAGTTTTAGTTGTACTGTACACGAAACTAGTATCAAATTTGCAAATAATAAATTGTCAGAAATTTCAGTACCAAGAAACCCATACTTGTCAATGCAGAAAGTTATATGTTTGATTTTCTCCCTTATTTAATACTGAAATGTTATCAAATTTTCAGACGAATTAGTTTCAGAAGTACTTAATAAGAATCTAATATCACATTTTAAAATAATATATTTTCAGAAATTTCAGTTATAGATAAGCCATACTTGTCAATGCAGAGAGTTATATGTTTCATTTTCTCCCTTATTTAATTCTGAAACTTTCTCAAACTTATAGGAGAATTAGTTTCAGCTGTACTGTATACGAATATAATATCAAATTTGGAAATAATAAATTTGCAGAAATTTCAGTAATAGCTAACCCATACTTGTCAATGCAGAAAAGTATATGTTTAATTTTCTCCCTTATTTACTACTGAAACGCTGTAAAATTTTCAGAAGGATTAGTTTCTGATATACTGTATACGAATATAATATCAAATTTGCAAATAATAAATTTTCAGAACTTTCAGTAATAGCTAACCCATACTTGTCAATGCAGAAAATGATATGTTTAATTTTCTTCCTTATTAAATACTGAAACTTTGTCAAATTTTCAGGAGAATTAGTTTCAGGTGTATTGTACCTGAATCTAATATCAAATTGTAAGATAATAAATTTTCAGAAATTTCAGTAATAGCTAACCCACACTTGTCAAGGCAGAATGTCATATGTTTGATTTTGTCCCGTATTTAATACAGAAACTTTGTCAAATTTTTAGGATAATTAGTTTTAGTTCTACTGTACACAAAACTAATATCAAATTTGCAAAAAAATAATTTTCAGATATTTCAGTAATAGGAAACCCATACTTGTCAATGCATAAAGTTATATGTTTGATTTTCTCCCTTATTTAATACTGAAACGTTGTCAAATTTTCCGGAGAATTAGTTTCTGATGTAACGCATACGAATATAATATCAAATTTGAAAATAATAAATTTTCAGAAATTTCAGTAATAGCTAATCAATACTTGTAAATGCAGAAAATTGTATGTTTGATATTCTAGTCGTCTGGATGGTTTTGACCTTTACTACGTGATAGTCCATTTTTGACAGACATTTATTTCTTTGTTTAACTAATTTTGTGACGAATTTCTAGATAAATTTCAAATTATTAATCATTAATACAATTTTTCCAAAATAAAAATAAGTGCATTATTAATTACTCCGATACTTACCAGATTTTGAAGTAATTCATTATTATAAATTTATTCTCTCAACTTTTGCTCTCAGATGTAACAAATACTGTTGTCATATAGTTCTACAGTCATATTGATTGCTATTCTATGTAAATAAACTGATCATTATTGACTAAATGCTACATTCTATATGATTCAAGTGATGAATGTTAAGTTCACATAATAATTAGTAATAATCTTTCATAAATCTATTTTTAATTATTTTAATCTTTTATATATAAATTCATAATTAATTTCCATTTAACTTCAAGTAAAGAATTACTTCGTGAAATGTCTAGGTAATTCGCATTATCCACGGATATCACTTGAAACATGCTGAACGTCGCATGAACTTATAAATAAATTGCAAATAGCGTTTTGCAATAAATTTCAACGTCAAATTCCTGAAGATAGAATAAATAATGGCCTCCGTGTTAACATTGCGGAAAACGAGTTTTATGTAATGAATTATAAATACACACTTAGTACAAGAAACTAATAAAGCGCAACTCAATTTATGGCAGTAACACGTTAGTTCTTAGAAAGATAGAAATATAATAAACATAATGATAAACATACCAATCACACTCAATATATTACGAGATTTATTTCTTTGAATAAGTAGTAAATATTTCGGGGAGATATTGAACAATTTTAATATTACTTCGATTATTGCTTTATCCTCGCATTAATAAATAAAATGAAAGAATTAATTAATTACATAATCTTTAAAAGCTTTCATCACCACATCATGCCTATGTGTGTTTGTTGCCCTTGGGATGAGATATTATTGTCCTTACAGGTCGAAATTATTTTTTATTTTTATGTTTATATATATATATATATATATATATATATATATATATATATATATATATATATATATATATATAACGATATTTATTAAGGCTATCGACCCCAGAAGGGGTCTTTCCGCCCTGCTTCAATAATACATTTATTTATTTAACATTTTGTTGTTCTGTGTTGTATTTTGTGTATGTACATATATGATTTGGTGATTTGGTGATTTATGAACTAATGAGTTAATGTTGATTTGTGAGGGTGTGTTATGAAGAATAGTATGATTCGTGGAGTGTTTTGGTCGGGTGTTTTTTTTTTTTGTAATTCGTTTGTCTTGTCTGTTAATACATAATTCGTCGAGAATTGTTCTGTTATCCTGTCTTTGTTAAAATTTATTTCTTAGTTTGTCAAGTCTTTGTTGAATTTGCATGACTTTGGTGATGCTGTATAGATTTATGTTTGCTATGTTGTGAAGATGATTGTTCTTGTGTCTAAGTTTGGTGATTAGTCTTAGTGTTTTCCGTTCAGTAATTTCCATGATTCGTTTACAGTGGTCTCGTGCGTTATTAAGTATGATTTGTCCGTAGTCGATCATGGGTCACCATTCAAATATCAATTGCTATTATGTCTTAATTGCATTTGACATTTTAATGTGATGTTATCACATGATGAACACATTACTAGTAACGTTTTTTGATACGTTTTTATCTGTGGTTAAAACCCTTAGATATCTCTGCGGATAAAAAGGTAGTTATGCAAACTAATCATGGAATAAAGTTAATTGAGGACTGTAAGACGGGGCCCTAACTAATTCAGTAGGCAAACACCAGACGTCTGTATGCCCAGCTTCAGAATTTCACCGTAAACCTTATTTTTATTGTGGAGATTAATAAAACCCGATTGTTTTTATAAGCACACAGTGGGCCATTACATTAATCCTGATAGATGAGCGGAGATAACCCGTTTCTCTCCTTCGGCCGTTGGACGTCGCAGGGCCGAACGCAATCAGATGCTATTGTCCAGAAATTGGTACACGTAAATATGGCCATGTGAACATTTGTCACTTCGGCAGCGACCTGTGAAGATTGTGATGATGCCATAGACCTCATCCGGTTAAGGGACCCCGAGGGTCATGGGGACACAATGGAAGCGACGGGAAGACACCGCTTCGAAAATCCATCCTCTGTAATTAAAAGAAAACATTCCGAAATGTAACAGCCTTTTGTGCATCTCGCAGAGTCACATACTTTTGAGTAATGTTAAATTTCGCATGTCGAAAAAAATATTGTTTCCGAATGTCTCATTTGTTATTTTCTTCATCAATATACAGAAAAGACAAAAAGGCACAGTTTTCTCATATTATGCTATACATCAGTTTTAATAGCAGACCAAAATTACCTCGTATCTATACGAATTTCAGCAAATGAAGTAACGTGACAATATTTTTTTTGTGCTGTTATGCATATTTTCAGTTTTAAAACTTATAATTGCTTTAATGCATTTTTTGTGCATATTTCATTATTTTTTATGCTTATTTGCTTATTTTTCAATTTTATAGCATATTATTTATATTAGATAGAAATATATTTTGTTGCACATTATTGTAATGAGAATTCAGTATTAATATTACTCCGTTACGTCTAAAATGCTTGGTGATCACAAAATCATCAACAAAGCGATTTATTGCGATTATTATTTCGGGGATTAGCCTATTTTTGCGTGCACAGAACGCATCTGGGGCAACTGTGCTATCAATTCAGTCCAATTTATCCCAATCTTCAGTGCGTTGTGCTTGTGCCTTGTGTGTATTACGTGCTCATAAGTTTTCTTGTATAAAATGCCGAAAGTAAAACCTTCCGTCGATGAATGGATACGTGGACATTCTAAATTAAAATATGAGAACGGCAAATTAATTTGCAGGGCTTGTATCAAACCGGTAAGTTTTATTTTGTGTTGCTATTGGCCTTGGTACAAGCATTTATTATGTTGTAGATTAACAGCTAGAAAAAAATTAACATAACACAACATATCAAAACAACAGTCCACCTGGAAAATTAAAAAAACACAAATCTGCAAGCAGTACCCTGAGTACCCAGCAAACTATTTCCGAGTCTTTTGCGAGTTCTTCTACATAGAATGAAAATGAATGTTTCTTTGATTTGTGCAATACGATGGTATATTTAACATTCCGTTAAAAAAAACTAGATAATAGTATGTTTCAATCTTTTTTACAAAAATACACCGGTAGACATATTCCTGCCGAATCAACCATTCGCAAAAACTATGTCGAGCAAGTATATAAACACACAATTGAGGAAATAAAAAAGATAATTGGCAACAATTACATATGGTTCTGTGTAGATGAAACTACTGATTCATGTGGTCGGTACATCGCCCATTTATAGATTGAAATATTACAGGAAGACTCCACCAATGCATTTTTAATTAGTTCCAAGCAGTTAGAAAAAACAAATGGCAATACCGTTGCAAAATTCGTTCACGATGGATTAACACATTTTTTTTGCCAAACCCCGTACCAAATGATAAATTATTATTGATGCTTTCTGATGCCGCTGCATATATGTTGAAGGCATATTCTAATTTGAAATTATTTTATGAGCAATTAATGCATTGTACCTGTTTGGCACATGGTTTTAATCGAGTTTCTGAAACGATTAGAGTGCAATTTCCCTTGGTCAATGATTTGATAAAAACCGGGAAGAAAATCTTCCTAAAAGCTCCACTGAGGGTTGAAATGTTTAGGGAAAGAATGCCAAATGTACCTCTTCCTCCGGCACCGATTATAACTAGATGGGGTACGTGGCTAGATGCTGCCTGCTATAATGCCGACCATTTCGATTCATTTAAGGAGCTTGTGTTAGAGTTTCCCGAAAATGCGTCAGAGGCAATTAAAGAATGGCACAAAGTTCTTAAAGATTGGAGGGTTGTACAAAATTTAGCATTCCTAAAAACCAACTACAGTTTCGTAAGCAAAGCGATTGATAAACTCCTAGCAAAGGGCACAACTTTGGTAGATGCGGTTCAAATAGTTGAAGATTTTAGGAACGACGTCTAAAACGTACGGGGATCTATAGGAGAGATTATTAAAAAAAAAATGTGATGCAGTTTTGTCAAAAAATGAAGGGTTTGGCGAGTTACAAAAAATATCAACAGTTTTAAAAGGAGATTTCGTGAAAGATTTGCTGATAAATATTACACTTGTTCTGAAATTTAAATATGCACTGATTACAAGTGTGGATGTGGAGAGATGCCTTTCACACTTAAAAAATGTGCTCAGTGATAGGAGAATGGGATTTTCCTTTGAAAATTTAGAAAAACATTTAATTATTTGTTCATTTAAACATGAGCAGTAATCATTATTTGTTATTAATTATTATTGTTATTAATATTAATCACCAAAACCTATGTTATTAAAATATTACTTTTATGTACCTATAGTGCGCTCTTGTTAATAAAATTATGTTTTGTTTTGTTATTCTGTATTTTCATAAAAAAATAAAAAATGCCTTTTCATGCTTTTTCTGCGTTTTGTGCTTAGTCTAATCTTTATGCTATATTATATGCTTATTTTCTAAGATTGTTATGCATTTTTGAGCGCTTATTTTGTAATTTGTTATGCTTATAAATCCGCACTTTGATAATCAGCAATAAAAAGCTGAAAATAACGCAATCAATAGTAATATAATACGTTTTTCAATTATATTCAATCATTCCAGATGAAAGAGATGTAGGTCCATACTGTTCACACACAGCGTAAGTGAGGGGGTGGTCTTGTATTTGCTCGATTTTACGAGGCGGTATTAAGTTGCATTGATTTTGCTTAATCAACCCGGGCAGATTTAATTACGGTCCACGTTCTCGCCGCCCCGGTGACGTGTCCGCGGGGGCGCGCGCCCCCGTGGTATTTTTTCATCGCCGCCACGAAAGGAAGCCGGGAAATGAAATTTCCAGGGTCGTGAATAAACATGCGCCCCGCAAGAATAAGGCTGCGTGTGATTGAACATGTCACTACAGTGTGGGCACGGCGCTGCAGGGTTTCGCGTGCTAATGACCGTCATCAGGGTTTAGTCGTCACCCGCAGCATTATGCGCCCCAGCCGCGCCCCACGTATATACATGTGTAAGAGAGGACGTGCGAGGCGATAATGGGGATTTTTACAAGTACAAGTGGATTTGTATTTGAATGGGAAGGGTAAATACTGGGTAAGACTTGGGGGCGCTGCGAATCATCAAGAGATTTGCTTGTTTGTTGTCTTCCTGTTGGTGCGCTGGTAAAGAGATTATGTGTGGAGCACTCGACGGTCGGTGTTTGTGATTTTGATTATCTTGAGTGCCATCGATGTTTGTTTAATTAAAAACCCCCCGTGCCACACGACAATGGTTTTTGTCGCTCTGACAATTACTTATTTCCACGTTACCGAAGCTTGGCAGACGGAGGAGCCATAAGTTTTGTAGATTTAATTTCTTTTGATAAATGGTGGAAGCGAACGTTGAGGATGTTTGCTCGCTGGTAAAAAGTGATATCAATCTACGTCTATGAACGCGCAACAATGGCCTCGACGTCCAACAAATATATTGATAGGATGAGAAGGCGCATCGTTCCCCATCATCCGCGGCAGGTGCATCAACGAAGAGTGCATTAGCAGTGAATGGCAGCCAATGAAGCTATTATTGACCACTGGACGAGAGAGTGTTTTTTTTCCTACTAATCATTGTTTGCGACAGGTCGGTTTGATTGAAATATATCAACTTGGAAAAATATCCACGGCCTCTGATGTTAATGCATTGTGCGCGAATATCGAGACGAAACCGCAGAGAAATCGAAACGAAAACTCAACTCTGTCCAGGCCATTAGCGACGTTTAATTAAATGCCGATTGAAAAATAAATGTGGCCAGTCAGCTGGCTGCTTTTTCTCGACGTCTAAAATAATTGATAGGTACATTAGGGAAAACACGTTAAAGTGCAAGAAATCGTCCCACTCCTTTCAATTCCGACGCTCTATTACCACACAGCCTTTATTTAATGGTAACGGTTAACCATTAACGCGAAGGTTGTTATTAAGGCTCGCGTCAAAATTTCATTGAAAATCAATTTCCGGTAACAAAAGCCTTTTTAATTTATGAAAGTTCTCCAATTGTTATACATTTTATCTTAACAAATGCATAGATCGAAAATTGATTGCATTGATTTATGTCTAAATGAAAAATAATAGATACTAAGCCATAAAATCTGGAAGTCCTCAAGTCAAATCATTATTTCAACAATTGAGGTGTTCCATTTTGCATCAACATTTAAAAAAATCAGTTTGAAATTTCAAATGTATCTGAGGTATTACATTGTTCGAATAAGTATGCAGATATATATATATACAGATTTACACAAATTATATACATAATTTAAGTGAGGAATTCAAAAATATAATAATATATGGGGCGTTCTATTTAAAATAAGAAATTTTGTGCTACTTCCGGTAAAACCGGAAGTAATAGAAAGTTGAAAATATTTCACATGAGGATACCTAATTCAATTGTGTGACGAGGATTTTTTTGAAATTTTTAGTACAACGGTAACCCCGTAAACTTTTAACGAACGGTTAAGCGTAGACACCATGTATATATTCATAATTAATTACTACTATTGTATTACTATGTTTTTACCTCTTTGATAATAGTATATTATAATAAGAGTAAAAAGATAGTAATATAATAATTGATTATGAATATAATATACAGAGAGCGCATAAAGTATTAAGACCTGGGTTTATTTTTTCCCCTGTATAAATTTTCGAAAAATGCTTCAACAGGTCAAAATGATTTTTTTTCTAACAAATATTTTGAGAACATTTTCATTTATCCATCTCTGTCCGTTTTGAAGTTATGACCAAAGCGCGGATATATAAGCATAAAAAATTACAAAATAAGCGCTTAAAAATGCATAAAAATCTTAGAAAATAAGCATATAAAATAGCATAAAGATTAGAATAAGCACAAAAACGCAGAAAAAGCATAAAAAGGCATATTTTATTTTTTTATGAAAATACAGAAAAACAAAACAAAACATAATTTTATTAACAAGAACGCACTATAGGTAGATAAAAGTAACATTTTAATAACATAGGTTTTGGTGATTAATATTAATAACAATAATAATTAATAACAAACAATGATTACTGCTCATTTTTAAATGAGCTAATAATTAAATGTTTTTCTAAATTTTCAACGCAAAATCACATTTTACTATCACTGAGAACATTTTTTAAGTGTGAAAAGCTTCTCTTCACATCCACCCTTGTAATCGGTGCATATTTAAATTTGGGAACAATTGTAATATTTATCAGCAAATCTTCCACGAAATCTCCTTTTAAAACTGTTGATATTTTTGTAACTCGCCAAACCCTTCATTTTTTGACAAATCTGCATCACATTTTTTTTAATAATCTCTCCTATAGATCCCGTACGTTTGAGACGCCGTTCCTGAAATCTTCAACTATTTGAACCCCATCTACCAAAGTTGTGTCCTTTGCATGGAGTTTATCAATCTTTTTGCTTACGAATCTGTAGTTGGTTTTCAAGAATGCTAAATTTTGTACAACCCTCCTATCTTTAAGAACTTTGTGGCATTCATTAATTGCCTCTGACACATTTTCGGGAAACTCTAACACAAGCTCCTTAAATGAATCGAAATGGTCGGCATAATAGCAGGCAGCATCAAGCCACGTACCCCATCTGGTTATAACCGGTGCCGGAGGAAGAGGTACATTTGACATTCTTTCCCTAAACATTTCAACCCTCAGTGGAGCTTTTAGGAAATGTTTCATCACGGTTTTTATCACATCATTGACCAGGGGAAATTGCGGTCTAATCGTTTCTGCAACTCGATTAAAACCATGTGCCAAACAGGTGCAATGCATTAATTGCTCATAAAATACTTTTAAATTAGAATATGCCTTCATCAACATATACGCAGCGGCATCAGAAAGCATCAATAATAATTTATCATTTGGTACGCGGTTTGGCAAAAAAAATGTGTTAATCCATCGTGAACGAGTTTGGCACCGGTATTGCCAATTGTTTTTTCTAACTGCTTGGAACTAATTAAAAATGCATTGGCGGAGTCTTAGTTTAATATTCCAATCATTAAATGGGCGATGTACCGACCACACGAATCAGTAGTTTCATCTACACAGAACCACATGTAATTGTTGCCAATTATCTTTTTTATTTCATCAATAGTGTGTTTATATACTTGCTCGACAATTTTTTTGCGACTGGTTGATTCGGCAGTAATATGTCTACCGGTGTATTTTTGTAAAAAAAGATTTAAACATACTATTTTCTAGTTTTTTTTAACGGAATGTTAGAAGATACCAACGTATTGCATAAATCAAAATAAAATTCCTTGTCATTCTGTGTAGAAGAAGTCACAAAAGACTCGAAAATAGTTTGCTGGGTACTCAGGGTAATGCTTGCAGATTTGCGTTTTTTTTTTAATTTTCCAGGTGAACTGTTGTTTTGATATGTAGTGCTATGTTAAATTTTTTCTCGCAGTTAATCTACAACATAATACATGCTTGTACCTAGGCCAATAGCAACACAAAATAAAACTTACCGGTTTGATAGTAGCCCTGCAAATTAATTTGCCGTTCTCATATTTTAATTCAGAATGTCCACGTATCCATTCATCGACGGAAGGTTTTACTTTCGGCATTTTATGCAAGAAAATTTATAAACACGCAATACACACAAGGCACAAGCACAGCGCACTGAAGATTGAGATAAATTGGACTGAATTGATAGCACACTTGCCCCAGATGCGTTCTGTGCACGTAAAAATAGGGTAATCCCCAAAATAATCAAGCTTTGTTTACCAAATATCACGTACGCACGCTCGCTTTGTTGATGGTTTTGTGATAACCAAGCACTCTAGACGTAACGGAGTAATATTAATACTGAATTCTCATTACAATAATGTGGAACAAAATAGCTAGTATAAATAGTATGCTATAAAAATGAGAAATAAGCAAATAAGAACAAAAAATACGGAAATGTGCACAAAAAATGCATTAAAGCAAAGAAGAAGAAGAATAAGAAATTTATTGCCAGGGCTACATTTCGTAATATTTATGTATATATTGGTATGGTATTAGATGTTTTGGTCCTGGCAAAGGGCTATCGACCGGAGTCCTTCCGCCCTTGATGGTCATTGTCCTTGGTTTAGTCCATTTCCAGAGAATACAGTATCTCTTTAATGGTGGCTTTGGGTTTTTTTCTTTTCCAGATGTCTGTGGTGGCTGGGGTGAATTGAGTGATGATGGTTTTATTTGAGTCTTTATTGATGAATCGCTGTGACAGATATTTTATTCTTTCTTGGATGGGTTGTATGCGGGTCTTGTTGTATAGTAATTGATTGGATGGATTGTGCACTGGGTTATGAGGGTGTCTCAGTTTAGTTATTTTACGTAGTGCAATAGTCTCTGCTCTTTTTAAGTTGGTGAGGACGCTCTTGTTGGAGTTGAGGTACGCTATGCAGCTGTAATCCAGAAGTGGTCTGCAGGTGACTTTGTAGATACGCGAAGCCGTTTTTATGTTTATGCCAGAGTTATTTAGCCTTAGGCTGTTGAAATATTTCGCTCGTTTTGTTATTTGTTTCTTGATGTAAGACGTGTGTTCTTGTAGTGTGGTGGCACTGTCTATGGTTATTCCCAGATACTTAACCGATGATTCAGGGAAGACGTCTTGATTTAAGAGGGTGATGTAAGGTGAATTAGTTTCGATTCGGTGGTGATGTAGTAGGAGGTGAGATTTTTCTGGGTTTGGTAGTAGTCGCCAATTAAGGAACCATTCTGTGGTGTTGTTGATAAGGCTTTGTAATTGATTTACTGCTTTGTCAATGGAGTTATGGTGTGATATTAACGCTGTGTCATCTGCGTATTGTAGGATGTAACAGTTGGGGTTGAAATATTCAGGGTTTGCATTATATATATCGTGACAGTACAAGTTGAATAATGTAGGCGATAGGGGCGAACCTTGTGGGACACCTTGTTCAATTCCAAACGGGTCGGAGAGATGATTATTTATTTTTATTTTGCTTTTGCGGTTTTTCAGCACTTCGTTTACTAACAGGGTGAGTTGTTTTGGTACCTGGACTGCGTGTAGTTTATATATGAGTGATGGATGGGATACGCTATCGAATGCTTTGTTGATGTCTAGCATTAGGCATGCACTTGCATTGCCTAGTTTATAGTTGTGTTGTATGTTGTTTAGCGCGATGGTGATGGGGAGTGTTGTACCCTTTTGTTTGCGGAATCCAAATTGGTAAGGTGGCACAACTCCTGTCGTTGCTTCCTCTATTTTATTTTTGATGTAGATTTCTAGGTTTTTTCCCATAACTGGTAGTAGGGTGATGGGTCTGAAGTTGCTTATCAGCGTTGGGTCACAGTTGAGTTTCTTGATAGGTATTATTACACCAGTTTTCCATTCTTCGGGGAAGTGGGTGTTACTTAGACAATAGTTGTATATTTTCCGGATGTAGTTATGGATGGTCGGATTTAAGTTTCGTAGGATGGCTTTTGTGATGTTATCTTGTCCGGGTGAACTGTTTTTTCCACTGTAGAGGATCTCATAATATTCGTCTTCAGTGATTTCGATGTCCCGCTCGTGTGATTTATCGTTTGTAAATTCCTGGTGCCATTTGTTGATTTCCTTAAATTTGTCGTTGTTGTATAAGGGGTTGTTATCGACTTTGTAGGCTGTAGCAAAATGTGCGGCTAGTGCTTCCGCTTTTTCATGATCATTTTCAATTTCTTTGTTGTTCATTTTAATGGGGTAGTTCAGTTTGGATTCTTTGTATTTTGTCATGCATTTGATGTCTCTCCAGAATATTTTCCCCTTTGTTGCATTAAGGTTTTCGCACTTTTGTAGCCAGTTGTCGGTTTTGAATTGTAGTATTAAGTTGTGTATATCGTTGTTTAGCTTGTTGAAAGTTCGTTTCAGTTCTCTGCATTCCGTCCTTTTGAATTCTCGGTAGAGTTTTCGCTTTTCCTTAATTAATGCTTTTATGAACGGTGGTATGTTGTGTGTATAATAGTTTATTTTCACGTAGCAAGCAAATATAAGCTTAAAAACTGAAAATATGCATAAAAGCACAAAAAAAAATTGTCACGTTACTTCATTTGCTGAAATTCGTATAGATACGTGGTCATTTTAGTCTGCTATTAAAACTGATGTATAGCATAATCCTAGAAATCCGCGCATTGCTGATTATCACCAATTTATTGTTGCTTTAATATTTTGGTTATCATTGGGTTAAAACGTATGACATCGATAAAATATAGGCTTTCGGACTATGGGCATACAAATGATATCCTGCATACAAAGAAGAACGAGATGGAAACTGTAATACTTTGGCAACGTTATGTGGCGAGAGCACATGAGAACTGTAACAGGACTCGGATGCATAGTGAATAAAAACATGGAAAAACAATTAAAAGATTGGAAGGCGTGGTCTGAGAGAATAATTACGGCTCAAGGAATGCAACAACAGCATTAACACTATTATAATCCTTTACGGACCAAATGAAGATGATACGGTAGCAAATATTATAACAAACATTTTCTTCGAACACAAAGACATTCACAAATATACCAGAGAAGTTAAGAGCAGGAAGGAAAAATCAATAATTTATTATTTACTGGTTGAACAACAAAACAGAGAAACAGTAACAGATACAAAAGTGAAAAGAGGACCAGAGATTGGAAGCGACCATAAGATATAGGAAAAGGAACAGATCCCCCAATAGAAAAACAACAGTACGAACATATAAAAGCATACAAATTGAGAGAAGAAGAAACCGGTAAAAAGTTCACAGAAGTATTTACAAGCAAAGTTATACTCTATACCTCCAGATATGGAGGTATAGAAGAGAAGTGGAAGTATTTAAAAAATCTTATACTAGACACAGCGAAAACAATTTGCGGCACAAACAAACTTATCAATAACAAAAAGCAAACTGCATGGTGGACGGAGAAAATTAAAAAAAAAGTTAGAGAAAAGAAAAAAGCGTGGAAAGACTACTTATCACAAAAGACAGAAGGCAGCTATAATAAATATAAAGAAAAACGAAGAAAAGTTAAAGAATTTATAATAGAATAAAAAAAATAATCATCGAATGTGTTTGGCGAAAAAATGTAGCAGGAAAGTAAAGGGAACCAGAAACTCTTCTGTAGAGTACTCAAAAATTGACGAAAAGAGAAGAGATTCAACACCAGACAAATAAAGAACAGAGAACAAAAGCAAATAACAGACGGAAAAAAATTATGGAAAGGTGGAAAGAGTATTTTTAAGAGCTTTTGGGCACGGACACGGTTGGAGAAACATCAGAGAACGAGGAAACAGCCAGACACGAGGAAAAATCAAATGAGGAAATAACTATGGAAGAACTAAAAGAGGTAATAAAGAAAATGCAAAATGTAAAAGCATCCGGATCAGACAAAATCACGGCTGAAATAATAAAGAATATAGGGAGAAAAGGATCAAAATTTTCAGATGAATTTACAGAACATTCATCAATTTCAAATTCGCTTACTATTAGTAAAAATGTTTTTTAAATAAAAAATAGAGAACATTTAATTTCTGAATTCATTCATTTCCAATTGCCTTAATCATAATAAATACATAACATAATAAATATATAAAATAATATAATATTAAGTTTAAGGTTTAAGATTAAGGTTTAAGTTTATCTATTATGATATAATATAATATATTATACATAATACGTAACATAATAAATACTAAGCTCACTACACTTTGGGAACCTATACATGGTATCAAATATGGTCAGCAACTTTGCAACCAGAAATATACTGGACTTTCTCAAAGAAACAGGAGTCCTGGATAAAAGTGAGTATACAGAGTAAAGCACAAAAGGACTATAGAGGCCAAACTGCTAAGGGCCGGTTCCATAATATCACAGAAAAGTCTCCTTTATGTAAAGCTTACTTAATAGGAAAGTAGACTTTAAAGTCTGCTTCTGTTGCATATGAAATACACTTTTTCGTAAAGTGACGTTTAAAAATCATTTATGGAACACGTTACAGTACTTAAAGGCACCTTTTCGGTTTAAAGGAAACTTTAATACCATTATGGAACCGGCTGTAAGAGACTTAGAGAACCTACCCAAAGAAAAGAAAACCTCTCTACATCGTTTTTGACATTACACATTTTTGACACACAAATCTACCAATTGCTGCAGGTTACCAACCTAAGATACAGGCTCACCCTAAATTGATCACCCGGTATATTCGGTTTCTTGATACGTGTTTCAGTATTTTAAAACCATTTTCAGTTATACCTAACACAGTAATTTGGTTTCATCAAGTCTGTAGCACTGAAAGTGTAAATTGTTTTGTTTTTTGTTTGTCATAGAAATGCAGCCAGTAATAAAGAACCTGCATTTAAATTGGCATCTTGTCTTTGTTGTTACTAATATGACTGAAATAAATTCTTGCACATACATTATTAATAATAGTGAATTTCTGAATTAGACAATCGCAAGGTTTCGGATGTTTGCAGAGGAGGTTATATCCTTGTATGCCGTTATGTGGCATACGCCAGTGCTGTGGTGCTGGGCAATGGTTTCTAATGTCGTTGGAACCAACAATTTACAAAATTAGCATCATATTGCTATTATGGAGGATTACGTATTATACTCCTATCTTTTTATTTGTGGTTTTAAGTAAGTTGGAGTTGTAGTTACTATTTGAAGCATAGAACATAATAATGCTGCCGCATATTTATTATGTAAGCTTTCGCCTCCATTCTAGAGCTGAGGAATCCTGTAACAAATGCGGCTAATATGACCCATGTAATGAATACAAATGTGTGGAGTTGAAAAATAATACTCTCACATCTCAATTAGGATAAATGGCTTAGCCGGGGAAGTCGTGATTTCACTTATACGGAAGGATGAGAAATGGCCCTGCGTGTAATCCCCGTCACAGAATCACAATAATAACGCCTGTTATATACGCTTGTAAAATATTATATGATAACGCATAATGTGTTATTATGCGCGGTAACAATGTCAATAATAAGGATTTCAATTTACAGAGTACTGGCTTAGCTGAAAAAGCTCTTTCAGATGTACATATTGTGTAGTCTATTCGTACCGAAGGAGCATTATGTGTGTGGAAGTGGGCTTGAAAAATCCGATTTCCTCCCTATAAACCACCCTCACGACTAAGCGTATTGTTACACACAATAATATATTAAACTTTGGGTGTGTTCCTCGTGGCGCAAACAAAATAACAACAAACTTAAGAGCGCTGGGCACGAAAAATAATAACAAACGTGCATTCAAATGCAAAATTTGTCGTATCTTTTCCACGGACGTTGGAATACGTTGGCTTCCATTTTGCCGGTTGCCAGATTTGCATAGTCCGCGATACCTTTTCAATTAACAATGCGTTTGTTGTATTCTCTGGTAAACCGGTGATATTCAAAACGCGCCCAATTGATCGGAAATTATGGATGCGATCGGGGAAAAACTGGCACAGTAATCGATACTTTATCGGCAATTATGCGCGAGGAGGAGCGGTCCTGGAGTGATTGGGACATGTGTCCTGGAACGGAATACATGAATAACTGATGGGCTAAAAAGTCAAAAAAAAAACGGTATCTAATTCACATTAAATAAGAAATGGATGTGTGGTGCACGCCCATGACGATTTGCCCCTTTGATCACAAATCGAAATGGCATGCGTGATCCGAATCGGCATTCACTCGTGAATATATCGATCAGTGTTATGTAAATCGCGGGATTTGTTACGTGCAGCGGACATTGTACAAGCCCGTTTATGGGAAGGTTCCTTGTAAAATCATAAATTCATGGGGGTCCACGGGATGAATTTACAATTTGGGCCATATTTTCGCCGGCCGATTTCGATTCTATGCGAGCAACCCTTCACGGTTATATGTCTGTATATCGACATGGATACGACAATGGGCTTTTTGTGCGTGTGCACCATTCATGACTTGGATTTTTTTCATTAAAAAACCCCTTCGCAAGGGCGTTGGGCGTACATTTTTAATATACGATTTATGCCCATTGTGCGCACGGTAAGTTTTTAAATGCGGTGTTAATGGCTCGATTGAGTTGTCTGCCGAAAATCGTTACAGTTATCCGTTTTGGGCCAATGCGTGTTCCGCGATGTCATTTCGCATTTCTGTTGTGTGTGTTTCCGACGGTGCCTGGGGTCACAATAGACTTTCAAACGACCGTAACGGCATTAACCCTAAAAAACATCATAAATATATCAACGCTTATTAATTTATGAATCATACTGTATTCACTTCAAGACAGATGACTGCTCTATTTCGCATCCTTAGCACAAAAATCTACTCTACAGACATCCTAAAACTCATAAAATGTGACTATCTAGATTCTGGATATGCTTTGGAGGGTGACCTATGGATCAGAGCACTTAAGCCTCATTAGGTGTATATTCACATTGGACAATACAGTTAACAAAGTTAATAAACAATAGAATGTTTAAATAATTTTTTTTCACAATATTAGGAGAAATATACAAGAGATGTAAAATTGTAGAGAAAGAAACAGATGGGAAAAATAAACGAATGAAAATCTAAGAAAGCTAAGATACACGAATCAAGAAATAATACAGCAAAGAAACAATGGAGAAGAAGCAGAGATGCAAATACTAAATAGAACAGAAGTGCACAGACAAATAAGATATAATAACACAATCGAAATACAATCAAAGATACAAACACATAAGGAGCACAAGGGACACAAAACAATACTTACAGACAGGAAGGATAGACATAAGAACAGTAACAAAATTTAGGTGTGGGGACATGGAGCTACGAAAGAAATACTAGTACGAGCCAGAGCACAAAAAGTGAAGAAGAAGAGGGAACTTTAGATCACTGGATTCAAGAATCCATGGGGCCTTTCCAAACACCCGAAGATACGCAGTCTAAATGTTAGACGAAACAGAAAAAGATATAAATCCAATAGAGGTGATAATAAAATACTTAAAACTATGTAATAATGTACAATCGCTGGTATTCGAAGTGACTTGCGTTTTTTTACGACCTCCTTATGGACATTTGAGGGAGAAGCAGTTTTGCATCTGTACGTGCCTAAATCCTAAGCCATAAACTCTAAGCCATAAGCCTTAAAGACTTTATTGGTAGGTCCAAATTCGCTCTGGTTTTTGGCTTTTCGTTGCATTTCGAATGTCGAAAATTGTACAATACAATTGATGCCAAATGGTTATTATTATTAATAAAATATATTCAATACTTTTCAGCACGTCAAATATCAAACAATCTGCACCTATCTTAGATGTGATATAAACTTTGAAAATTCGAGTTAGGTTATTATTATTAATAATTTCCAAATGGTTATTATTATTAATAAAATATATTCAATACTTTTCAGCACGTAAAATATCAAACAATCTACACCTATCTTAGATGTGATATAAACTTTGAAAATTAGAATTTACTATTACTATCTACATAAGTTTATTATCTAGAATTCATATAAATAGCGATGAATATTCCTTGGTATGAAATTTCCTGCGATGAATATTCCAGTGATGAATTTTCCTTGCGATGAACTTTCTTGCGATGGATTTTCTGGGTTGATTTTACTGACACGATGATGGCACATATTGTTAGACTACTGTGGGCATTCCACAGCTACTGCTGTTCACTTAATGACTAATACCTATAATGATTCTAGAAATAATGCCAAATAAAGGTTATTATTTTTGCGATACTAATCAGCACTTCAAATATAAAAACATCTACACCTATCCTAAATTTGATATAAACTTTGAAAATTCGAACCTACTATTACTATTTACTGAAGTTCTAAGTTCCTAGTTCATCTGGAATTCACTTAAATAGGGATGACTTTTCCTTGGAATGGAATTTCCTGCAATGAATATTCCAGTTTTATTATCTAGAATTCATATAAATAGCGATGAATGTTCCTTGGAATGAAATTTCCTGCAATGAATATTCCAGTGATGAATTTTCCATGCGATGAACTTTCTTGCGATGGATTTTCTGGGTTGATTTTACTGACACGATGATGGCACATATTGTTAGACAGTACTGTGGGCATTCCACAGCTGTTCACTTAATGACTAATACCTATAATGATTCTAGAAATAATGCCAAATATAGGTTATTATTATTGCCATACTTACAGCACTTCAAATATCAAAAAATCTACACCTATCCTAGATGTGATATAAACTTTGAAAATTCGAATTTACTATTACCATTTACATAAGTTCTAAGTTCTAAGTTCCTAGTTCATCTAGAATTCATTTAAATAGCGATGACTTTTCCTTAGAATTAAATTTCCTGCGATGAATATTCCAGTGATGAATTTTCCATGCAATGAACTTTCTTGCGATGGATTTTCTGGGTTGATTTTACTGACACGATGATGGCACATATTGTTAGACAGTTCTGTGGGCATTCCACAACTACTGTTGTTCACATAATGACTAATACCTATAATGATTCTAGAAATATTGCCAAATAAAGGTTATTATTATTGCGATACTTATCAGCACTTCAAATATCAACAAATCTACACCTATCCCAGATGTGATATAAACTTTGAAAATTTGAATTTACTATTACTATTTACATAAGTTTTAAGTTCTAAGTTCCTAGTTCATCTAGAATTCATTTAAATAGCGATGACTTTTCTTTGGAATGAAATTTCCTGCGATGAATTTTCCATGCGATGAACTTTCTTGCGATCGATTTTCTGGGTTGACTTTATTGACACGATGATGGCACATATTGTTAGACAGTACTGTGGGCATTCCACAGCTCCTGCTGTTCACTTAATGACTAATGCCTATAATGATTCTAGAAACATCTTTCATTTGTAATATTATTTGCGATGAACTTTCTTGCGATCGATTTTCTGTGATGATTTTCCTTGCAATATAATATAAAGTTTAAAGATTAGAATTTACTATTACTATTTACATAATTTTATTATTATAATTCGTTTACTGTCAAATAAATACTGATGTATTTTACTTGGAATCATATTTTCTGCGATGAATATTCCACTAATGAATTTTCCCTGCGAAGAACTTTCTTGCGATGTGTTTTTTGCGATGATTTTCCTTGATGTTGATGTAAGTTTGAAAATTAGCATTTACTATTACTAGTTACAAAATGTTATTATTAGAATTCGTTTACTATAAATTAAATAGCGATCAATTCTCATTGGAATGCAATTTCCTGCGATGATTATTTCAGTGATGAATTTCCCCTGCGACGAACTTTCTTGCGATGGATTTTCTGCGATGATTTTCATTGATGTTGATGTAAGTATGAAAATTCGCATTTCTATTACTAGTTACAAAATGTTATTATTAGAATTCGTTTACTGTAAATTAAATAGTAATGAATTTTTTTTGGAAGGCAATTTCCTGTGATGAATATTCCTGTGATGAATTTTCCTGCGATGAACTTCCTTGCGATGGATTTTTTGCGATGATTTTCCTTGATGTGATATAAGTTTGAAAATTAGCAATTACTATTACTAATTACAAAATGTTATTATTAGAATTCGTTTACAGTAAATTAAATAGCGATGAATGGATTTTCTGCGATGATTTTTCTTGATGTTGATGTAAGTTTGAAAATTAGCATTTCTATTACTAGTTACAAAATATTATTAGAATTCGTTTACTGTAAATTGAATACTGATTAATTTTACTTGGGATCAATTTACCTGCGATTATTAATCCATTAATAAATTGTCCCTACGAAGAACTTTCTTGCGATAGATTTTCTGCGATGATTTTCCTTGATGTTGATGTAAGTTTGAAAATTAGCATTTCTATTACTACTTACAATGTGTAATTAGAATTCGTTTACTGTAAAATAAATAGTGATGAATTTTCTTTGGAATGCTATTTCCTGCATATTCCAGTGATGAATTTCCCCTGCGATGAACTTTCTTGCGATGGATTTTCTGCGATGATTTTTCTTGATGTTGATGTAAGTTTGAAAAATAGCATTTCTATTACTAGTAACAAAATGTTATTATTAGAATTCGTATACTGTAAATTAAATAGCGATGAATGTTCCTTGGAATGCAATTTCTTGCATATTCCAGTGATGAATTTTCCCAAAAATGAACATCATGATATTTAAAATTTCAAATGTATTCCCACCACTCAAAATCCAGAGAGGGAGTATGTGCCAAAAATATGTTTAAATATGTCCTCCCAAAATTTCATGCAAATATTTTAAACCGTTTTCGAGATATCGCCACTTTAAAAAACTCACCCTGTATGCATAGCTATTATTTTGTTGTCTTGTTTATCTACTTGTCTGCATTGACAAGTATGAGTTATCTATTACTGAAATTTCTGATTTTTTTTAATTTGCAAATTTGATATTAGATTCGTGTACACTACACCTGAAACTAATTCTCCTGAAAATTTGATAAAGTTTCAGTATTAAATAAGGAAAAAAATCATACATATAACTATCTGCATTCACTTGTATTGGTTAGCTGTTACTAAAATTTCCGAAAATTTATGATTTGCAAATTTCATACTAGATTTGTGTACAGTATACCTGAAACTAATTCTCCTGAAAATTTGATAAAATTTCAGTATTAAATAAGGGAGAAAATCAAACATATAACTTTCTGCATTGACAAGTATTGGTTAGCTGTTGCTGAAATTTCTGAAAATTTATTATTTGCAAATTTGATATTAGATTCGTGTACAGTACACCTGAAACTAATTCTCCTGAAAATTTGACAAAGTTTCAGTATTAAATGAAGGAGAAAATCAAACATATAACTTTACGCATTGACAAGTATGGGTTAGCTATAACTGAAATTGCTAAACATTTATTATTTGCAAATTTGATATTAGATTCGTGTACAGTATACCTGAAACTAGTTCTCTTGAAAATTTGACAAAGTTTCAGTATTAAATAAGGGAAAAAATCATACATATAACTATCTGCATTCACAAGTATGGGTTAGCTATTATTAAAATTTCTGAAAACTTATTATTTGCAAATTTCAAATTAGATTTGTGTACAGTGCACCTGACACTAATTCTTCTGAAAATTTGATAATATTTCAGTATTAAATAAGGGAGAAAATCAAACATATAACTTTCTGCATTGACAAGTATGGGTTAGCTATTACTGAAATTTCTGAAAATTTATTATTTGCAAATTTGATATTAGATTCGTGTACAGTACACCTAAAACTAATTGTCCTGAAAAATTAACAAAGTTTCAGTATTAAATAAGGGAGAAAATCAAACATATATCTTTATGCATTGACAAGTATGGGTTAGCTATTACTGAAATTTCTGAAAATTTATTATTTGCGAATGTGATAGTAGATTCGTGTACAGTACACCTGAAACTAATTCTCCTGAAGCTTTAACAAAGTTTCAGTATTAAATAGGTGAGAAAATCAAACATATAACTTTCTGCATTGACAAGTATGGGTTAGCTATTACTGAAATTTCTGAAAATTTATTATTTGCGAATGTGATAGTAGATTCGTATACAGTACACCTGAAACTAATTTTCCTGAAGCTGTGACAAAGTTACACTACTAAATAAGTGAAAAAATCAAACATAACTATCTGCATTGACAAGTATGGGTCAGATATTACTGAATTTTCTGAAAATTTATTATTTGCAAATTTGATATTAGATTCGTATACACTACACCTGAAACTAATTCTCCTGAAAATTTGATAAAGTTTCAGTATTAAATAAGGGAAAAAATCATACATATTACTATCTGCATTCACAATTATGGGTTAGCTATTCCTAAAATTTCTGAAAAATTATTATTTGCAAATGTCATATTAGATTTGTGTACAGTACACCTGAAACTAATTCTTATGAAAATTTTATAAAATTTCAGGATTAAATAAGGGAGAAAATTAAACATATAACTTTATGCATTGAGAAGTATGGGTAATAACTGAAATTTCTGAAAAATTATTATTTGCAAATTTGATATTAGATTCGTGAACTGTACACCTGAAACTAATTCTCCTGAAACTGTGAGTATAATTCTTCAAAGAATTGCTCCATCAAAATGTCGATCATTTAAGCTATGACTACTCGAACTATCGACAGAATGACTATTCGAAGTGTCAACGTATCAACATATCTATAAAACTTAGTATAATCCGTCAAAGAGTTGCTCCATCAAAATGTCGACCATTTAAGCTATGACTACTCGAACTATCAAAAGAATGACCATACGATGTGTCAACGTATCAACGTATCTGTAATTTATACAGTACTTTTTCAAAGGACAACAGGACTCATCGATGAAAGTTGAATCTACCGGGGAAAGCACAAAAGGACTATAGAGGCCAAAATGCTAAATGGCTTTAGTGAACCTACCCTAGGAAAAAAATAGTCTTTTGAATTTGTTTTTACAAAAACTGTAAAAAGTGGTATCTACATTTTGTGCATCTCTTATGATAATTTTGTGCTTTGATTAACAAAACTTAGTATGATCCTTGAAATAATTGCTCCATCAAAATGCCGATCTTTTAAGGTATGACTATTGGATCTATCGAAATTTAAGGTATGACTCTCTTTTAAGGTATGACTATTGGAACTATCGAAAGAAGTATCATTCGATATATCAACGTATATCATCATAACGTATATCATATACAATATATCAACGTATCAACGCATCATGAATCTTTTGTTTAGTTTTTATTTTTCAAAAACTGTTACATTTAGTGCATCTCATATGTTTTACCAAATCGGCTTGCTTGAATTCCATGTCTGATTTACAGGCGATTACAAATCTTACAGGTATATTACATTTTTGGCATAATCAGTCATTTCAATCTTGAATCTATTGTCAGTCTTATATATGTCACTTTTTCATCACACATGTTGGATTTGGGAGTCTTCCTTATCAGTTTATTCATCGCTAAATCAATGTTAAGTTCATGAATGGTGCCCTAAACATTAATTCTGGTGTTCTTCTCATAATAAGATTAATTTTTATTTTGAGTGAAAGTCGTACTTCCTAAATAAAATAGACCAGTTTATTATGTAAGTGCGACTTTTCACCCAAAATCGTTAGTATTCGCTCAAAATTGTTGAAAATGCTTCTTAAAATGCTTAATATGCTCAACTTAAAATTCCCTTATCGGTATCCTTAACCTCCTGATGTCTATACGCAATTTTATCAGTGGATGGAAAAATGGGTTGTGATTTTTTTTTACTCAGCCAATTTTTTTCCAGATCTTAGTGCTTAGAGCTTAATGTTCAGCAAATAAACTGCTTTTCATAAGTTAGGGATATTTTTCGAAACAGGTTGCTCTCGATGTTTTTTTTGTTGTTGATAAATTCAAGACTAATGCATTTGCTGACAATATCCTTAACTAATGAAAAGCCGTATATTAAAACAGATACTTCAGTACATCGCCGTAACTTATTGTACACTTCTGTGTTTCAGATCTATTGTCTGTAGGCGACAGATGTTAGCAGTTGTTATGTACTAGTTATTCCGGATTACGACAAAACGTTGGTATAATCCGCCGCAAACCACGACAAATCCCCAAATGCAAGCATCGGCTGACAATCGGACACGCCGGATTTGTAATTTAATCCATTGCGTATCTCTTTACCCTTAAAGGGAATTCTTCTGACCCTTACATGCAGATAAGTACCAATTGTTAGCATCATTGTTCGTAAATAAAATCACAGCCAGGTGCATCTTATCATAGGATGTTATATGTATTTCAGTATTACATTATCTAAAATAACTTAATGTTAAATTAAATTAATTTGCGTTTAAGTATAAATCTTTCTGCTATCGCATATGTAAATTGCATTAACTTAAATTGATAACAAGTTTTTATAATATTTCATTACAGATTTTAAATTTATAAATAAACCTAAGCAAAAATCTAGGTTATGGCCTAAGTAGGAATAGTTGCTGGGAATAGGTATACCATTTTTCCTTGTCTTCGTTCCATTTAAGTTATGTATAATGCACACATTCTTTCTGTGATTAATTGAACTCAATCCTTTGCATCCAGTCTTAATACATATTGCCGTTTAATTCACTGCCAGCCGCACAAGCCGAAATCCGACCATTGTGTTAATATTTACCACACGCATTTTTATCACGTCTCCCATTCAAGTGTCTCGGGAAAAGCCAACAAAGGATAAATTAAAAAAGAGGAGCGGAGCCACGCGCCTCCATCGCCGACATATCATTAACCACAATTTTTCACGACGGAAAGAAGAGCCTTTCACGTTAGATTATGCCATTAAACTAATAAAAGCCCGGGCCACGATTCTCATGGTGTAAATCCATTTGGTTACAGTTTACACACATATACATATGCGGCTCATCAATTTCAGTCGTGGGGAGCGACGCAGGCGAAGGGTCGGAGCAAAGGGACAAATGGCCCGGGCTGCAGGGATCTTGTACAAATAAGAAATTTATTATGAGCACGGATTCTGTGTGAAAAGGGCGGTTATTAATTTCGAATCCCATGAGGTCGGTTTATAACGTGTTACAATAACATTATCATATACCTACGTATCAATTATACGTACTTAACTTGCGTTTCTCTTTTGAACGAGAAAAACGTATGTATTCTGGCAAAACAGCTATAGTATTCATAAAAAATAAGCATAATTTTTCGTATCTAACTTTAGACAAAATTACCTGCAAGAAGTATGAACTGCTAAAAAATTAAGCTTATTAAAGCTGAGAGCAAAAAATTGCTATAGATGTCCTGTTAGAAATATCATAATTTGCTGATTTAGTTAGTTATTTATAATAAAAATTAAAAGTAAGTACATAAAAATTAGTTATCTTTTAAAAATAACTGGTGTAAATATTTGAAAATTATGTGTGCGATATTATTGCAGCTTATAAGACAATCTCAGAGGTTTTTAATTATTCATCTAAAAATTTTCGCTGGTTCGCTGGTTCGACTTCATAAGAATGCGGAACCAATATATCATCCGGTTTTGTGTCTTAATTACTATAATTTTCTACTTATGATAACCAGATAGCATAGCTATAGGGTCATTCCATATCAACTGGAACTTTTTACCTTTAATGAATTACTGGGGATCTGCAGATTGCATGTTAACCAAAGCTTCGCAGATATGACAGAAATTCTATTAAACGTCCAAGAAAATAGATGCAAATGACATCAAGATTTCTACAAACAATAAATATAGCAGAAAAAACTAATTATTGCAATAATTATTACGAAAATGGATCATGTCAACTGGACCAGTGGTTCCTGCTCGACCACCTTCAATTTTGATGAAAATTTATATGGATATGTACGTATGTTTGAAATGAACTTCTGTAAAGTTTTAGCTTCAGATATCAAATATCTGAACCACTGCAGCCTTTCCTGTGGAGGTCACTACAAACTCGATGTTAAAATTTAAAAAAAAATGTTTAAAACAATGTTAAATCCCTATGTTCGCGATCGAAAACGGACACTTGGTATACTATTCCATTACATGCATTTCATTACATTTTGTGTTCATATACTGTTAATAAATTTTCTTTTACTAACTTATTTCATTATTTCGAGCGATTTTTCATTCGAGCAATTTTCAATTCGAGCAGTTTTCCATTCGAGGGATTGTTATTCGTGCAATTTTCCGTTCGAGGAACTAATTTTCGAGCCATTTTCTTTCGAACAATTGTTTTCGAGCAATTTTTGTCAACCGTGAAATATTAAATTGAATTATTTAAAACATTCTATTCCCAAATCATTTTAACTATGTTTTGTTGAGGTACTTTAACACCTACCCGTTTTTTGAACATTTTCAAGAACGCATTGTGAAAAGTACCATACACGTCGTATTCGTACGAGATGAAGAGTATCATGTTTCATGACGTTTTTCATTCATTAACATGAACAATGGACCCAATCAAGCGTTTCATTAACGGAATGAATGCTCATTGTACAGGATGAAAAGCACCATGTTTAAAGACGTGAACATGAACCATGGACTAAACCAAGTGTTTCATTAACATAATTAATGTTCATTGCACAGAATGAAAAGTACCATGTTAAAAGAAATTTTTCTTGCATTTACCTAAAACGTCCCAACAAATAAAAATATGATTCCAGTAAAAAAAAATTACTATGAAAATATGGGATTTTCGTGGTAATGTGTAGGGAAATAGGAAAATCGTTGGACAACTAAGGTACATTAATTGTTTACATCATTTTGTAATAGTGATTGCAAATTGTCACTGCATTTTCTTGGAAATGTGCATCAGGAAAAACATTGGAAAACTGTGGTACCTAAAATTAAAATTTTGATCAATACAATTAGTGTATTGTGTGCAATTATTTGTACTGGTGATTGTAGGTATGAAAATTGTTACTGAATTTTCATGGAAATGTGTATGATAACTAGAAAAGTGGTGGAAAACTGTAGTGCTTTAAATTTAAGTTATGATCACTATAATTGGCAGATTATCTGCAGTATTTTGCGATAGCGGTTGTAGGTGTGTAAATTTAATCACGAATTTTCTTGGAAATGTGTTGGCAAATGTGTTTGGAAATCAGGAAAATCGTTGCAAAACTATGGTACGTTAATTGTTTGCTGCATTTTGTAGCAGTGATTGTAGGTGAGTAAATTGTCACTAAATTTTCCTGAAAATGTGCGGCGACATTAGGAAAAGCGTTGGAAAACTGTAGTACGTTAAATTACAATTGTGATCAATATAATTAGTGGATTGTTTGCAATTATTTGTACTAGTGATTGTAGGTTTGAAAATTATTACTGAATTTTCATGGAAATGTGTACGGTAAATAAGAAAAGCGCTGGAAAACTGTGGTGCTTTAAATTTAAGTTATGATCACAATAATTGGCGGATTGTTTGCAGCATTTTGCGCTGGCGGTTGTAGGTGTTTAAATTTTATCACTAAATTTTCTTGGAAATGTATAGGGAAATAGAAAAATCGTTGAAAAACTGTGGTACATTAAATAAAAATTGTAATCTAAACAATTGGTGAATTGTATTGGTATATATATATTTATATTTTGTATGCTATATGGTATATGGAAAGCGTAATTTAAGCTGGAATTTTCCTGGAAATATGCAGCAACATTAGAAAAAGCGTTGAAAAACTAAAACGTTAAATTAAAATTGCAATCAATACAATTGGTGATTTGTTTGCAAATATTTGTACTGATGATTGTAGGTGTGAAAATTGTCACGAAAAACGCTGGAAAACTGTAGTGCTATAAATTGAAGTTGTGATCACTATAATTGGCGGATTGTTTGCAGCATTTTGCGCTGGCAGTTATAGGTGTGTAAATTTTATCACGAATTTTCTTGGAAATGTGTTGGGAAATCAGAAAAATCGTTGCAAAACTGTTGTACGTTAATTGTTTGCTGAATTTTGTACCAGTGATTGTAGGTAAGTAAATTGTCACTGAATTTTCCTAAAAATGCGCGGCGACATTAGGAAAAGCGTTGGAAAACTGTGGCACGTTAAATTAAAATTGTGATCAATATAATTAGTGGATTGTTTGCAAATATTTGTACTGGTGATTATAGGTGTAAAAATTGTCACTGAATTTTCATGGAAATCTGTAGAGAAACTAGGAAAGCGCTGGAAAACTGTACTGTTTAAATTGAAGTTGTGATCACTATAATTTGCGGACTATTTGCAGTAGTTTGCGATGGCGGTTGTAGGTGTGTAAATTTATCACGAATTTTCTTGGAAATGGGTTGGGAAATGTGTTAGGAAATCAGGAAAATCGTTGCAAAACTGTGGTACGTTAATTGTCTGCTGCATTTTGTATTAATGAATATGAATTTGTATGTTTGAATTTTCGTGGTAATGTGTAGGGAAAATCGTTGGAAAACTAAGGTACATTATTTGTTTGCATCATTTTGTACTCGTAATTGTAAATTGTCACTGAATTTTCCTGGAAATGTGCACCAGGAAAAACATTGGAAAACTGTGGTAACTTAAATTAAAATTGTGATCAATACAATGAGTGAATTGTTTGCAATTATTTGTACTGGTGATTGTAGGTGTGAAAATTGTTACTGAATTTTCATGGAAATGTGTAGGAAAACTAAGAAAATCGCTGGAAACTGTAGTGCTTTAAATTTAAGTTATGATCACTACAATTGGCGGATTGTTTGTAGCATTTTGCGCTTTCGGTTGTAGTTGTGTAAATTTTATGATGAGTTTTCTTGGAAATGTGTTGGGAAATCAGGAAAATCGTTGCAAAACTGTGGTACGTTAATTGTTTGCTGCATTTTGTAATAGTGATTCTAATTGAGTAAATTGTCACTGAATTTTCCTGGAAATGCGCGGCGATATTAGGAAAAGCGTTGGAAAACTGTGGTACATTAAATTAAATTTAAAATCAATACAATTGGTGAATTGTTTGCAAATATTTGTACTGGTGAAAACTGTCACTGAATTTTCATGGAAATTTGTAGGGAGGCTAAGAAAAGCGTTGGAATACTGTAGTGCTTTAAATTGAAGTTGTGAACAGTATAATTTACGTAATGTTTACTATATTTTGGCGTGTGTAAATTTTAACACTGAATTTTCCTGGAAATCTGTAGGGAAATAGGAAAATCGTTGAAAAACTAAGGTACAAAATATGCCACTCTCCAGTGGTACTAAAATTAATAGAATTCGAGGGTCTGTTTTTGGATATTTGACTGTGAAAGTCGGCAAAATTCGCCTTTTAAGCAATGAATACCATCTTTGTGGGCAAATATTTCCACAAGAATATAAGGTAATGTCTGATATTCTAGTAATGTAATATCCTACACAGTATTGTAATGTATCTATGCATTCAAGTATCTAGATACGTATCTAGATACATTCTTGCTTAAATACCTAAAATTGTATCTAGATACATTTTCCAAGTATCTCAGATACTCAGATACTCAGATACATTTTACAAGTATCTCAGATACTCAGATACATTTTACAAGTATCTCAGATACTCAGATACTCAGATACACCTTCCGCATCTAACACAAATTGATATCAAGTATTATCAGTACATGAGTGATAAATAAGTCCAGCGATTTATCAAGTCTGAAAAACTACCACATTGTTTGCTCAGTTTTCAAAAAATATAAGACAATAATGCCTTCCTCGGCTGCCGTAGAGGCTTTTCAGTGCTGGTGAACAAATTCTGACACCCCATCGAAATCTTCTGTCTAACGAACTATTAGTAGTGACTGTATTTGCTAAGGATGTCATCCCTATCATCATTTTACAAAATTAGACATTTATTAAATTTAAAATTACATTTCAAATAAATTAAAGATATATAAACATTACAAAAATTTGCCTCTGAAGATAATTTTTCATAATCGAAACTAGTCAGGCTAAAGAAATAAATCATAAAATAAACAAAAATTAATATTGCTTACCAGAAAGTAACAACCTTAAATTAAGTTTAACGTTAGTTTCTCGCATTATTTAAGAATGATAAATAGTTTGAACATTATATTTTGTCTATGCTTAAATTTATTTCAGTTTCAGTTTCACGAAGAAAACAATGTTTGCTTTGGTTTTTAATGTATCTGAAATGTATCTAGAAGTATCTAAATACTTATCAAATGTATCTGAATCCGTAGCTAGATACATTTTTAAATTTGTATCTTGATATGTATTGTTTGCCAGTAAGCACTAAATATAACAACCTTAAATTAAGTTTAACGTTACTTTCTCGCATTATATAAGAATAATAAATAGTTTGAACTTTATATTTTGTCTATGCTAAAATTTATTTCAGTTTCAGTTTCACAAAGAAAACAATGTTTGCTTTGGTTTTCCATGTATCTGAAATGTATCTAGAAGTATGTAGATATTTTTCAAATGTATCTGAATCTGTAGCTAAATACATTTTCAAATTTGTATCTTGATATGTATCTAGATACATTTTTTCTGAAGTATCTGTATATGTTTCTAATTACAAAAAAAAATGTATCTGGTACAACACTGATCCTATAGTTGGTTAGTAAATCAGTAAAAAAAAAACACTTACCTACTGTTTCCGTTTTTGAGTTACATGCTGCCAAATTATGGCTAAAACATCGTGTATTATAATTTTAAGGCCACTTTGAGATTAAATTGTGATTGGTGTATTGCTCTCTGAGTGTTGGTACTGTTTTTTTTATTTTCATCACCAAAAGTTGATCTAAGGTGTTGAATTTCAACTTCATAGCTAATCTAGATGAGCAGTACACGTGAAATTGTGCAAAATTCTCGAGGCTGACGCTTCGAGTTTGGAGTGACCTACACGGAAAGGCTGCAGTGGCTCAGATATTTGATGTCTGGAGCTAAAACTTCACTGAAGTTCCTTTCGAATATACATATACATCCATATTAATTTTCATCAAAATTGGAGATAAACTGGTAACCAAAACTGGTCCACTTGACATGGAATAACCCTATAGCAGACATCAACAAATAATTACGAGTAAGCGTTTTTCAGGATAAATTAAAAATAAACAAGTAGTCCCTACACGAGTGGTTTTCGAGTCAAACTTCATGAAGAGGGCCCTTTTGTTCGCCTTAATAAAGCCCCGCACTTAAAATTCGCGGCTGTAACTAAACTAATCGAACTCCTCACACACCGTTTACAACGATCACTTGGCTCCATTGAGCTCTGATCTGGGTACGGTCGATTTGAGTGAAATTAACTCCCTGCGCCCATTGTGAGGAGGCGAGGCGCGAAGGACGCGACGTCCCAGTGATTAAGGAGCCGTTGTGTCCAGGTGCAATTTTTAATCCTGGCACACACGGGGCTTCGGAATGGCCACTATGTTAGCCCAGCATTCCTCGCAGAGTATAACCCCGGCGGGGGCACAATGGGGCAAAATATATAGGCTTCCTTGAGACGGCTTTGTGCAGCGACATTGTGAGTGCGAATGGTCGACACAGTTCAGTTGCCGTGAAAAGAGATTCCCTACATTAGCATGGGTTACTTGAGATGGCCAAGTAGCTTTCCACATACGTACGCGAGCGTTTTCTCCATTTCCCCCCTTTATGACGCACGCCACGTGGGGCTCGTCCTCCGCACAAAGCGCCCCAGTTTTTCCATTTAGGAGCACTCCGGAGACACCAGTTTTAATCGGACTAATTCACGTACACCAGAAAACCGTTGCGACGCGCAAATCTGCATCCCCACGAGTAATCCAAGCCTAATCCTGCAATCGGCATGCGAAATCACATCTAGGAAACGAAACTTAACACTAGACAACATGCAACAATGCGGTGTTTTTTACGCCAAGAAATCTGCCACAATCAGAATGAGGGGATGCTTGATCTTTCAGTCGCTTATCAGATCGCTGTTATAATGGCGGCCTAATCCGACGACGAAAACCTTAAGGGCCCTTTGATGTGCAATCGAAAATAAATATCTGCCGATAATTGTGCGTGTATCGATTCCATTTTCATTTTTCAATTGATTCCCCGTGGAGGCGCGCTAATAGGATTTCACACGCGCTGCGCAATTTCATTCAGGACGCGAGCACACACAAAAAAAATAACAAACAAGGATATCCTCGGCATTGTCGTCAGGATCAACGGAATATAATGGTTTTTGGGAGACGGAAACTTGCGGGGGCACGATTCCAAATGAAAGAAACATTAATCCAGGCACAGAATCGACAAGAAATTATTTACCAAACAAATCTCCACAGCGGTGTCAATCAGATAAACCAGTTGAAAAACCTTTTTGTCACCGAATTGGTTATATTTAAACTAATTATTGCGAAAAGTTAAATTCTACATGCGACGATATATAAATATACCGTTAATAAGTCTCTAGATATTCAGGGGCGGATGGGATTAGCAACACCGGCGCAGGAAATATAGTCACCGGCGCAATACATACAATGTGGACAAAAGTTGAAAGAATCAGAAAGAATCAGTGCTCAAATGTCAGTTTTAAGAGGTTATATTGAAAAGAAGTAAAAGCGTCTGCATTTTTTTCTAGAATTAAAAACCAAATGTATTACAGAAGTACATAAGCAAAAAAAAAATATATAATATTTTTACTTTAAAACAATGGAATTACCTAACGCGGTTACAATTTCTTTATTATTTAGTTCATTTAAATTCTCTTTCTCATAACTCATAAGAGCTTGAAGGCGAGTGTGAGATATCGTCAATCATAATCTATTTCTACATATTTTAGCGTTAAGAAATATCTTTTGCAGGAAACTTGGGAAATCGGAAGAGTTCTAAATACGCTAGACTAGAGTATAGGTATTGGGTATAAGGTGGAGTACACTTCTCGAAATAAATTGTAATTAAAAATAACGTAGTTACAACTAGTAGCACAGTTTTGCAACTTCTACATGTTAGTATTCTTCATTTGTTTTGCCGAATGCTCACATATGCTTGCTTGATTGTTCTATATGTTCTTCTATAAAGTCTATCTGCAATTGAAGATTTTGGTCTACTATTAACATATTACAAATATTTTGTTCCAATAAATCACAAATTTCAAATCAAAAGTTTTTCTATTAAATTTTCTAATGTTACATTACAATTTTTGTTTGTAATTTATTAGTTAAAGTCTTCAATACAGAGAGAAGTCGATATTTTTTGGAATATTTGGTTTAATTTCATCCAAATTTTGTGGATCTAATACAGATAGATCTTTACAAACATCAAAGGTATTTTGGAATCGTTTTATCATAGACTTGATTACGGTATCTATTATTACATTGAATGTTTCAAACATACATTTGTCATGTTCATCGTCTAATGTTTCATCTCCACATTTTCTCCATTCTTTCGGCATACGAATTACTTTTTTCATCGCTGTTCATTCAATATTCTCTCAAATGTCATTTCAGAATTATGTACTGTATGTTTCATTGTGTACTAATTTTTCTTCCGCCCATACTGCGAATTAGTCTGAAAGATATTTTACCGAGTCCCAATTCTTTGAAACTTCTGTACTTTTGTACTTTTGCACTTTGCGCTATCTGTGTAGATTTGTAGCAATGGTATTTGTAAATCAAGGGCTACACGGGAAAAACGATCAGAGTCCAATTTGGTCGTTTTCCAGAAAACTAAATTGAAAGTTTCAAGTCTAATAAAGGACAGAAGGGATGAATGAAAAAACTAACTGATTATAATTGATCTACTTCGACAAGATGTGAATTAGAATATTGAGCAAAAACATGAAATACATATAAGTAAAACTATTAAAACAATATATTTTTATTAAGAACTCTTGGACTCTGATCGTTTTTAACCGTATTTTTTAATTTTTTATGTAGGGCACAGTACAGTATAGGTATGTACATACAAACAATATATTTTCAAATGAAATACAAATTTTTGATAAAATATTATTATGATTACCGATTATTGTCCATTAGGGGGGTCGTCTATAAATTATTCTTCGTCATCTAGATCTCTGATCATTTTAAGTCAACATTATATTCTATTCCTTCGTTTTTGAAATGAATGGTGATCGTTTTTCACTGTTTTGCTTCACGTGTCGAAACTACTTTTCCCATACTACAACATGGCACCATCAGCTCGATTTCAATAAAAATGGAATCAAAATGGAATCTAAATGAAGAAATAGAAATCATTCCTTCCCGTAGCCCTTCAAATTTTTTTATCATGGTCCAGTAATGCCGAATCTTTTGAAAAATATAGTTGCTGTTAAAATTACTTCGTATTTTAAATATTTTCGGTGAAACATTTTGCCATTGCCCTCACATTACTGTTCGTCTTTTTGGGTTTGTCTATTATTTCTAACACCAAATTTACTTCTACATACAAAGGTGACTCAACATTCCGTATTTGCCGAATATTTTTTAAAGTGCCACTCTTCAGCCCACCTACTACATTCTCTCTTGTTTCTCAAAAGGAGATTAACCTTTTCTTCGTTTGGTTTTGAAGAACATATTTAAAAATGGACGAACGTTGGTCTATTGTACACATTTTGAGTGCTACTAGTCTAGTCTACTGCTACTGAATAAATTTATTTTTTCTGCTACTATTTTGTTTTTTTTTTTAATTATTATTTAAAACTTATTATTAGATTTCGTATTAATTTAATTAACTGTAGCATCTGACAGAAACGAAACAAAAGCACCAGATCTAGTTTAAATATTTGATGTAAAGCCCATTAAAATTTGCCCAAATTTTTGCTATCTAGATTTCTAGTAGCACGATTCAAACTCTCGGCCCGTATCACGTCTTTTAAGAAGTTTAATAATATTTATTATTTTATCAATCATTTGTCTATTATATAACATTATTGTCTTTGACTTTTAACTGTTCAGACCACTATAATTTATCAATACGATTTGTACTATAAAATATTTTGAAACAAATATAATACATATTTGTTGTCGCGTTTGTGTAAATTGCGTATAGAGGTAGTAGTGACAAGATTCAACAGAAAAAAAATGAGTTTGTTGAGGCGGCGCCTTACAACTATTTGCGACCGGCCACCGGGAAATTTCCCGGCTTCCCGCCGGCCCCATCCGCCTCTGTTGATATTACTTTATTTTTTAATGCAAATGATATATTTTATTCTGTATTATTTTGAGGAGCTCTGTAAGAATTATTTACATCCATTTTAGATCTTTCACGCATATTCATTACGTTCCAATCTTGAAACGTGTCACGTGTCAACGAATATTCGTGCCTTTATGAAAGTCACTACTTCATCATGGAAATGCTGCACACAATTTTACTGGCAAGTCATATGTTACAGGGCTCTATTTTTCGTGTAGTCCAATTAATTTGCATATATTTTGATGCAAATTACAAACTAGCATTATATTAATAATTCAGCGTGTGAATTAAAAGTTATAAGTATTTCCATCTGACCTACAACGTGCAATTCAGTCCCGAGTAAGTGACAGCTCTCGTTGTAAAAATAAAATTGATTACCTGAGTTGATTGTGCCGGATATGACTAATTGATTTTACAAGATTGTGCCTGCAATAAATGCCTTTAAAACGAGCACTTAGGAGCTGGATCTATCACGCAATCTGCACAAGTAGTATCTGCAGTGTAATGGCCCATGTGAGCATGCATAGTAGTAAATTATTGGATGGATAATAGGCAACAAAGCGGTGATAATTTCGTAATGTTAGAAAAGATACAAAGGCACAAACACGTTGAGCTACTTATTAAGGCCGATTTCTGTGAAGGGATTTTCCCTCAAGTTGTAAAGAGTTTATGGGGAAATTCTTAGCACCGGCGGAGTTCAAAGTACGCGAAGCATGCAGATTCGTCAAATCCTCAGATTTAGCGTGCAATGGTCGGTCTCCTAGCAACTATAGCTCTATTGTTCTCGTGCAGGTGTCCAATCAATAGCACCTGGTGTGTTGCAGTAAACACAATTTGGGGAATACCGTAAAGAGGAGTCCGGCAGACTGCTCGTCGCCGGCTCTTCTTCGTCCATAAAGTCTTCCACGAAGGCCTCTTACCGTCCCATTGTGCTGTTAAGACGTTTGGGACACCATTGGGCCCGTAAAGTTATTAATCGTCCTCAAAAGGGGCACATTGTGCTAATACGCGTTTTTTTCACACATTTGCACCACAATGTGCTGAATTATCACCGATGTAAGCGCACTTAATCGCAGCCACTTATTGTATTATCAATGGAGCACCGTATGCAAATCCCTATGGCGCAACCATCAAAGTAAAGCGCACAAAAAAACGTATGAATAAAATTGCAATAATCTCTTTTCCCGAGCCCCCCTCGTGCCTAAGGGGAGGAGGGGACGGTATTAGCATGCCATGACTTAGGATTTAATAATTACCCTATAATATGCATTATGATGATAATAACGCGGTGGTTGACTATTCAACAGTCATAACCGGCACGCTTCTATGTATGCTAATCGCACTGGATATTTTATGTGAAGAGATTAGAGGCACATACGCTCACTAAATATCGGCCTTGTTGTGTGCCTGTGCATAAGCGAAAGAAGCGGATGTAGTCGTAAAAATAAATCCATTGCTACGGTTCACATTAGTACTTCTGAATATTTTTTGCTGGCTTATTCACAAGTTGAATAATAGTTATTTATTCCATAAGGGTTTTAGATAGCGTTTTATCCACGCAAGAAAGTTTAAAGGGGGGTTATTGACAATAAATGATTGTATTTTTCATTATTTCATTAGTGGAATAAAATAATTTCATTATTCCGCTAGTGGATAAAGTGGTACTTTATATACTTCATAAGTGTGGATAAAACTCCAATTATAATGTGATTGTGAATAGAATAATAACTGTTTCGAACCTTTTTCATTATCGCGTAAAATTTAAAATAATATTTTCCTGAGAAATCAAGTTCAAGATGTGAAATCACCCCAATTATATCTGTGATGGGTGGGAAAAACAGTATAAGTCAAGAATTAGCATTTTAAGGAAGCGTCGACTTATACCTTTTTTTCCTCCAATAATCGTAGCATTTAAAGTTGTACTAAAACTGCCAACCTATTTAAAAGCCTTAACTGAATAATGTGACATTACTACTATTTACTACTATTTCAAACACAATGTACAGCATCGCTTTCTGAAATATAATTTGACTTAAACTCATTTGTTTCCCAAATTTTCGACTTATACTGTTTTTCCCTCCTATCACAGATATAGTACAAACAGTCAGGGGCGTATGAGCAACATACAAGTGGCCCGGGAAATAACATTTGTCGGCCCTTTTTTACATTCACATAAAAGTGCAATAATACCATTAATCACAATTTTAATCATACTTCAAAATTTGACAAATAATTATAAGTCAAAAATACTTTGCAATAAATCATTTCATTTTCTATATATTTTTTTATAATAATATAACACCTCTGAGGATGGCTTATAAAAGCCGAAACTAGACAGGTGAAGAACATCAAATATAAAGATTATATAAACTAAGAAAAAGTTTTTATACTATAAATATACCTACTACCAGTAAGTACTCCCCATAAAGAAAAAATCAATACAAAAACAATCAATATAAATTACAAAGTTAAATTAGATCATGCAATTATTGTAATTTTATTCAGAAAGCACATCCCTCATAAAGTTGTTAAAATGTTTATAGTTATTTGCAGAAAATTTATTGAATATGATTTTTTTTAATAATTAACAAAATGCAATTTCAACATTATTACTTACAAATTTTAATTTTAAATTAAAATATTAATCGAAACGCAACGTCGTCATCTGAGTTATGCAATTTATATTGATTATAATAATAATAATAATGTTTATTACCGGGAGAACCTACATAATATACACATAAATAAATAAATATAAAAACTTACTAAATTATAATGAATTTGCAATGTTTTTATCGAAAGTACAAAATTTGCATTATAAATTACAAAACTCAAAAGGAAATAATAAATTGTCATGAAAAATGATAGAATTTAGTTGGAAATTATGAAATTCTTATTGTAAATGCCAAAATATTAATTATACATTGCAATGTTTCATTAAAATTTGCATTATAAATTACAAAATTCAAAAGGAAATAATATATTGTGATGAAAAATGATAGAATTTAGTTGAAAATTATGAAATTCTTATTGTAAATGCCAAAATATTAATTATACATTGCAATGTTTCATTAAGACCTGAAATTTTTGGTAAATATTATGAATAATTTATGCTCAAAGCAGATAACTCACTAAGTTATTAATATTCCGACAGAAATTTGCAAAACTTTTAATAGAAAATGCAAAATTGTTAACAAAATGACAAATTGAAATTATGAAATTTTCGTTGCAAATGATAAATTTTGAATTCAAATTTTCTACATTTTCCAGACAAATTCAGAAATTTTATTACAAATTGCAAGTTCATCAAACCACAAAATGATCAGTCAAATGAAATTATGTCGCTCGTAAATTACAACGAATGTTGCATTTCTAATTGAAATTACAAAGTATTCATTACATTTTTTTCATATAATTACCTAAAATTTCATAAATTGTAAAGATCAATGGAACCTGCGAGTTTTTTATTGGAAATTATAATATCTTTCCTCAAATAATATTCCTTGCAAAGTTATTAACCATTTCAAAGAATTTTGCAAAAAATATAATGAAAAGAAATGATTTTACACCAATATAATGTAATATTGGTGTAAAATAAAAAAATGCCCTTATTTTTAAATTTAATTGTGAAAAGTTTAGACATATGCAAGGGACGACATCCTTTGTATATTTCTGGATTTATGTGAATTTAAAAAAAAATCAACGGATCGACTGTTAACCCCAAATACATGCTATATAATATACAGACTGAGTCACAAGGAAAAGTAAATATTTTAAGCAGTAGTAACAGGGACCAAAATATTAAAAAAATCATATTAGCTGTAACAATTGTTTGAACTTTGCAGAGTTTTATTATTAATTATTATTATTATTATTATGCAAATTCTCATAAATAGAACCGTGGACATCAATACACTTGTCACTCATGAAAAAATAATAATTATAATAATGGGAATCATACCCATGTCCACATGATTTTTTTTTAAGTTTTACCCATACTATCAGTCATTAATTATTAACCTTTCCCCGTGACTCACCCTGTATAATATAATTACGTTTTAAAATGTAACCTTGTATAATGTAATGACTTTTTAAAATCTTTATTGCGGCAGTAAGTTGAAAGTTTTCATAAAATACTAATAATACTAATATTTTTTGTCTCGAAAAATCTATGGCTTTGCATTACTATACAGGGTGTCCCAAATTGAGTAGGCTGCCGTGGGTATATTTCTTATTATAAAAGATAAAGATTCGGTCAAATTGGCAAAAATTTCGGTGACCATCATTTAAAACAATATAAAGTTAAATTTAAAAAAAATTGAAATCATGTTCAAATACAAATTTTCAGAAAATAATGGGTATTTTCAAATTTTGATTAAGGCAGGAACACATCTGGCAATTATGAAAGTACTTACTTACGTAAGTAGTTAGTTTTGTGATGTTATAACCCTAGTCTTGAAAGTGATTACTCAATTTTTTCATCTTGACAACTAATAATTTCTTTATTTTGGTTTAGGATTTGGGGTCATATTGGTTGGTATTATGTGACATATAAAGGGTGGACATCATTTTAGAAACGCCCTGTATACTTATACAATATTCTTAGATTAATTCTTGACTTATCATGAGCACAAAATGTGACAGATACTGAGAGATACTTACTGACTAAATATACTAAATATACTACTAAATATCAGTCCAATTTGTTGAACAATACGAAATAATTTTAGTGCAGCCTTATAAAACCATTATCAGAGGCATGCTATGTATTTTAATATGTATATATCCTGAATTTATATTTATGATAAATATTTGTTATTAATTTGAATGTTAAAATTTGAAAGTTACAGATGTCTGTTTAAAGTTTTAGTTTAAAACTTTTAACTTTAACTTCAAACAGACATCTATAACTTTCAAATTTCAAAATGCAAATTAATAACAAATATTTATCATAAAAATAAGATCAGGATATATACATATTAAAATATATATCATGCCTCTGATAATGGTTTTTTAAGGCTGCACTAAAATTATTTCGTAATGTTCAACAAATTTCGCTGATATTTTTTTTAAAGTAAGTATCTCTCAGTATCGGAGACATTTCGCGCTAACGATAAGTTAGCACAAAAGTTAATACTTTTAACTTAAACTTCAAACAGACATCTGTAACTTTCAAATTTCAAAATGCAAATTAATAACAAATATTTATCATAAAAATAAGATCAGGATATATACATATTAAAATACATATCATGCCTCTGATGATGGTTTTTTTTAACCGAAACTAGTCAGGCGAAATAAAATAAATAAATAATAAAATAAAGTAAAAATAATTTTTAACCAATAAGTACAAAATAATAATATAACATCCTTAAATACATAACTGGTAATTTATAGATGAAACCTTAAACTTAAACTTAATTAACTTAGTTATCATATACAGGGTGTTTCTAAATTGAAAAAAACACTACACGTGGCGATGTTGGTAATAAAATTCATAAATAGTCAAAAATGTTTACACCAAAATGTTTTTGTGTGAAAATTTTTAAATATACAAAATAAAAATGTACCCTGAAAGCAAGGAAAAATATTTTGGTATTTTCGATTTCGATTTTCAACTCTTAAGAAAGAATATATGATCAACATCGCCACGTATAGTTTTTTGTCCAATTTAGAACACTCTGTAGGATATTTTAGGACCAAAACTTTAACAATCATTTAAAGGCCCATTTTAAATCTCATAAAATAAGATCAAATATGATAGTTATACGGTATGTCCCCGGATTGAGTTTACAGGATACAATTTTTCTTAATTTTTACTTTTAAATAAAAATGTTATAGTAATTATAATTCCTGTTTGGTTGAAACTACCAGTTCAGTAATTGAAACTTTAATTTTTTTATACAGCGTGTTGGCAAAATCAAAATTTTGTAATCTTATTTTGACATTTATTTATTTATTTTTGCAAAAAGAATATAAAATTACATCTAACAACATTATAGAAAAATAGAGTCATTTATACAATCCCCCAAATGCAGAAAATAATACTGAAAATTTTAAAAAATCGCCTACGAGGCATTTGCATCAATAACTATTGAAGAAATACAAAACAGATTTACACCAGGCTTGCACTGTGTGAAAAAAAAAGGTGGGGGATTGTTTAAATGACGTTATTTTTCTAAAGTGTCAAAATTAGATTTAATTTTGTTTAATTTAGCCAACACCCTGTATATATAAATTAAAGTTTTAATTACTGAAATGGTAGTTTCAGACCAAGCAGGATTTTAATTCCTATAACATTTTTACTATATACTAAAATTAAAAAAAAAAAATCCTTGTAAACTCAATCTGGGGACATACTGTATAGTAGATAATTATGATAGCCTAATAGAGGTGGTTTCTCTCCCTATGATCCGTAAACTGCCTCGTTTTTAGAGTACAGGATGATGAATTAAAAAATAATCGTTCTTCTTTAATGTGCACAGATTTATGTTCGCATTCCTCTTTTTAATAAAAATTCTACAATCGCTCACCAACCAATATTTATAAAAAAAATTGATTCTAAGATGAGGTCTTCTAAGAACCTACACAGGACCTAGGACCTAGGACCTGAGCATTGGGTAAGTAAAAAGTTTTTTGTTCATTTAAAAGAATAAAAATATATATTTCAGGCGAGTGGGTAAATTAGAGTACCCGGAACTTCCACCATATTGCAAAAACTTGATTGCAACGATTAAACTTATGACAGCACCTACTGTCTATCTGATTTTTACATGATTGGCGACACGATTTGCTTTTCAATTATTTTGACAGTGCAAGTACTTTGAAAACTGGCAGAAGTCATATACTAAGGTCAATAATTTTGACAGTAATAGTACTCATGAAGTAAAGTAAAGTCTATCTGATTTATACATGATTGCTGACACAATTTGGTTCTAAATTATTTTGACAGTGCAGGAACTTGGAAAACTGACAGAAGTCATATACTTGACAATTTTCACAGTAATAGTACTCATGAAATTGATGGATATGTAGGAATTTTACAGATGTTGAAGTGAAACTGAGATATGGTATAATGTACCGAGATAATAATATATACTAATATACTTACTGTAATAATATACTATACAATAATAATATTTATATAATATACTAGATACTACTACTACTACGAGATAATACTGCATGTAGTGTAATCATACCTAGAGCCTTAAAACTGTGTCTACTCACAGCAATTGGTGACAGCCAATCAATTCAACAACAATATATGTTTAATTGCAAACTTTGCGTATTTTGTGGTAATACGATTTTTTTTAACGCAACTTTTTACAGTATGGTTATGTCATAGCTATAGATGACAAAATCAATATTAGAGAAAACAGCTTGGTATAGTGTTTTTACTTGAACACCTACGAAGGGTGTTTATTACGGTCCATTGTGCGAACGGAATTTTATGACGGGTAATGGGAAGAGAACAAAGTCCAGAGCCTATTCGCAGCAGGCCATAGAATGGAGAACCCTTGACCGTTATAAACCCTCATTGCAGATACATTTTCAATTTCAAGTGAAAACACTATACTATTCATGGTAATTTACTTCTAAACATGTTCACTAAATTTAGAGCAAAACCGTTTAGAAATAACGGCGATCTGTTTGAATTACGAAAACGCTGCATTTTGGGCGATTGCGGAAACACCCTTAAGGAGACTTGAATATGAAAATGATAAAACTTTTTACATTCAGATGGACTCGAAGGATTGAAACGAAAAGATATGAGTGATGTAATTTTGGAGACAATTTGCCAAATGTTGTAAAACCCTTATTGGGGATTAGAAAATAGAAGGCTGTACTAAGTTTATTAAGTGTTATTTTCTGCTAAGTGGCCTAAAAATTCGTTTGAATTCTATTCTTGTAGCTGTAGCATGCGTTTAGCTTGATAGGTTCACCTGGTAAATGATGTATGAAAGTTGAGTTCATTGCGTGTTGATATCAGTTTTTAAATCCGTTCTAATTGCAGGCAATAAGTGGCCTAAAAATTTGTTTGAACAGATTATTTATCATTGAACTGGCTGTAGGCTCGTACCTTATGCCAGGGTCGGGAGCTCGTAGCCAAGCCCAATGGCTTGGTAGCGGCACTCCAAGACCCCCCAAAAAAAAACAGATTATTTGTGTTATAAACATTAAAAAAAGAACGTGTTAGCCTATCCAACACAAAATCGCCACATTTCCAAAAGTCGTGCTATTCTTGCCATTATCCATAACGAGATAATTCTATTCTTGTAGCTGTAGCATGCATTTAGCTTGATAGGTTTGAACTGGTATGAAAGTTGAGTTCATTGCGTGTTGATATCAGTTTTTAAATCCGTTCTAATTGCAGTCAATAAAATCTGATTCGCACATGTGAATTGTTCACTGCAATCTGCAATTAGCCATCTGCTATGGGCACAAAAATTTGCAACTTCGCCTGCCGACCCGCGCCCATTGTGTGCGGATAATAATGACCCGTGGCGCCTAATGGGCCCCGGCCACCACGTGCCGGGTCCTCCGGAGAGCGCGGAGGACCCGGCGACGCCGGGCGTCGCGTCCACCCCCGGAGGAAGAGCGTCGCAAGGGATCCAGAAACACCTGTACAAAAGAATGAGAGACAAAAATTAACATGACAATCGAAAGGCGGTTCCATTGAGATATTCGAACCATAACGTGTCTAAATAATGGAGAAACGCTCCACCTAGCACCGCCATTGGTTACTGAAGCCACCGTCAGGAGCGCATGCCTTGTGGGAACTTATCCTTACGCCGCGCTCCTGCTTCACAAAGTTCTGTGCTTTTATATCGTGAACACGTTTCAGCCCGTGATTTTTGTTGGCCATTAATTCCTGCAACAATAGAGACTGTTTTCGTTTGTGTACGTGGTTTGTGTTTGCTCTTGATTGACTATTACACGGCTTCAAAATTGATCTGGATCTACACCGGCAGGCCACTGGCGGCCACTTCATTAGGTATGTTTTCAAAATAGTATTAAGAATCTTCGGCTAACATTTAAAAAATATTTGAATTCCGTAAAAAATTTCTGGCATGCATCTCAAGTTTACAAACGAAATTTTGTATAGTAGGTACAGTAGGGTATTTGTAGGGTGGTTTATATGTCGCGCTTTTAAAAGCTCCAATTCTCTTCGTGTGGTAAATTCAGTTTCAATATTTTGATTAGTAAGCGCACGTCGGGGGATTTATGGGCTCTTAATAATCCGGCAGAACTGTCCACAACGGGGTGCAAACTCCACTCCCCCGTCCGACAAGTGTCCTTTGGGGTTGTTTGGTCATGAATCCTCGCCGCGGGGTTCTCCCCGGCCCACTCGGACCTCGTTAATATTTCACTCGGAACGGTCAATTTGGGTGCCTTTAATTGACTCGAATTGCTCCCGATTTCACGCCCAATTCACCCCGTCGTCTAATTTCCGCCGAGATTATTTTGATCGTCGCTTCTCATCGTCATCCTCGCAGAGTAAGCGGCTTACACCTGGAGGTAACACGTGAGCCTCCCGCTTACCTGCCGCTTTCCGACGGCAGTCACCTCTTCGGACCGTAAAAGTCCTGACAAGTCTATTACTCCAATGAATTATTGGACGTTTAACGGACCGCCGGTTTCGTATCATTACCTGCCGCTGCAGCCGTGTCCATCATCTATCAAAAGAGCTACGGCTATTTATTTTTTTCGATTTACCGTTTGCCTTTCTAATTCGAAAATGGTCGCTAATAGGCTCGGGGCATTGAAACATCAGGTGATTGCAAATTGCGAAATCTGTTAGAAGCAATTATGAGCATTTTTCTGTGCAACTAAATTTTTCATATAACAACCCAACCAGTCCAACACAACTCGAATTTGATAACCATTAGTCTATCCTGCAACAGAATTCCTATTATTTCTGCAATTATGACCAATTTTCGTTCCTCCTCATTTTTTCAATCAATGTAATAAGTACTGGCCAACAAATACTTGATCAAACTTGATAACAACTCAACTCACCTCAAACTCAACTCAAACTTGATAACAATTAGTCATAACTAAAGCACGGACTATATGCAAAATGCATGTCCTGAATTAATGATATGACTAACTCAACTCATCTCACCTCAAACTCAACTCAAACTTGATAACAATTAGTCATAATCATAACTAGTATAACATGTATTCTACCTTCGTTTCATACACTTGTATTCTAGGACTCCAGGACTATTCTTACACTTTTTGTATTCTAGGAAAAAAATTGCACTCAAATTTGATAACAATTATGTTTAGAACAGTACTTACCCACTATGTATTTGCATTTCAAGCGTATCAACAACAAAAATTGCACTCAAATTTGGAAACAATTATTTTTAGAACAGTACTTACCTACTATTTAGATTTCAAGCGTATCAACAACAGTTGACATTATATTGACTTTCATAACATGCAGTTACACAATTTTAATCATAATTTCAAGCACAAGTATTATGGGTAATGTCAAATCACAAATCCTTTGCAGTAATCGTGCCGAAAACACCATCCGCAATCAACTAAAATTCGATCACAATTGAATGTGTGAGTCGAAAAAGAGGCAGATTTCTCCAGAATAATGTTTTGGTAAACCAAAAAAACAGACTTTTTAGGGCAAACAGATCGTTACAAGAAAAGTTACAATTGATTATGGGTAATATCAAATCACAAATCCCTTGCAGTAATCGTGCCAAAAACATCATCCGCAATCAACTAAAATTCGATCACAATTGAATGTGTGAGTAGAAAAAGAGACAGATTCCTTCAGAGTAATGTTTTGGGAAACCAAAAAAACAGACTTTTTGGGCAAACAGATCGCTACAAGAAAAGTTACAATTGAAAATTTGTATCTATAGATGATATAATAATAATATATATGTTTATTCATTTATTCACGTTGCTGCATTGTGCAGATGTAGAGGTACATAAAATCGAAAATATTACTAAAATTCGATTACAATTGAATGTGTGAGTCGAAAAAGAGAGAGATTCCTGCAGGGTAATGTTCTGGGAAACCAAAATACAGACTTTTTAGGGCAAACAGATCGCTACAAGAAAAGTTGCAATTGATAATTTGTATCTATAGTTGATATAATAATAATATCTACGTTTATTCATTTCGTCACTTTGCTGCATTGTGCAGATGTAAAGGTACATAAAATCAAAAATACAAAAAACATAGAAAATACAGAACACCTACAACAATAAGTTATGATAACACTCTCACTGATAAAATATACCTTTTTTTAATATAACTGACAGTAAACATATAAATATAGCAAGTGCTGAAGTTTATTTTGTAATATTTTTGGCGTAAGTATGTCCCTTTTTCAACTCACTTATTCAATTGGTCTCAGATCTTTCGTACTCATTGAATTAGGTATTATTACCTAACTATAGTAATTATTACACGTGATTAATTTAGGGGTCTAAAAGTAAAAAGGTTTAAGTGCATTTTTGATAATTCAGAGACAAATGGCTTTAAAGTTAACTTGAATTTCAAAATTCCAGGAATAAGTTTAGAAAACTGTGTTAATATTTTAGTCTAAACCTAAGTCTAAAATTAAAATATCAACACAGTTTTCTAAACTTATTCCTGGAATTTTGAATTCAAGTTAACTTTAAAGCCATTAATCTCAGAACTATCAAAAATGCACTTAGGCCCGTATCTGTAGTCCGTGCTTGAGCTTGAGTTCACCTCATGTCGTACATTTGGTAGCGTTTGGTCCATAACCGTTTTTAGAAAATACGCAACCAAATATACGAATCGAACTCAAGCTCAAGTACGGATTATACGGACTTTAAACTCTTTTACTTCTAGACCCCTCAATTGTGCAATCATGCACAGTTCTCTTTTACATACTTTTTTCATATAATTTTGTGATTTGAACATAATCCACTAACAAAATTAAACATCTAACAAAATATGATAACATTAGGTTCAGAACTGTTCTCATAACTGATATTGATATGCTCAATACGCCTATATTTATTGAGCATATCAACATCAGTTATCAGTATGGGTTTTCACGACGGCAACTCGTGAAATCATCTTCAAAATTGCAGGTATTAACAAGAATTATATGTAACAATATCTCATAACTTTATGGAAGAATTATGTGTAACAGTATCCCATAACTTTATAGAATCCTCCCATGCAATAGAAAGAAAATAATGAAAATGTTCGAAAAAATTTGAAGTATTAAACAATATCTCATAACTTTATAGATGAATTATGTGTAATAATATCCCAGAACTTTATAGATGAATTATGTCTAACAATATCTCATAACTTTATAGAATCTTCCCATGCAATAGAAAGAACATAATGAAAATGTTCAAAACATTTCAAGTATTAAACAACAATTGTATGTAACAATATCTCATAACTTTATAGATGAATTATGTGTAACAATATTTCGTAACTTTATCGAATCTTCTCATGCAATAGAAAGAACATAATGAAAATGTGCAAAATATTGCAAGTATTAAACAACAATTATATGTAACAATATCTCATAACTTTATAGATGAATTATGTGTAACAATATCTCATAACTTTATAGATGAATTATGTGTAACAATATCTCATAACTTTATAGAATCTTCTCATGCAATAGAAAGAACATAATGAAAATGTGCAAAATATTGCAAGTATTATACAAGAATTATTTGTAACAATATCTCATAACTTTATAGAAGAATTATATGTAACAATATCTTATAACTATATAGAATCTTCCCATGCAATAGAAAGAACATAATGAAAATGTGAAAAAAATATTGCAAGTATTATACAAGAATTATATGTAACAATATCTCATAACTTTATAGAAGAATTATATGTAACAATATCTCATAACTATATAGAATCTTGCCATGGCATAGAAAGAACATAATGAAAATGTTCATAAATTGAAGTATTAGACATGAATTATATGCAACAATATCTCATAACTTTATAGAAGAAATATGTATAACAATATCTCATAACATTATAGAAGAATTATGTGTAACAATATCTCATAACTTTGTAGAATCTTCCCATGCAATAGAAAGAACAAAATGAAAATGTTCATAAATTGCAAGTATTGGACATGAATTATATGTAACATTAACTCATAACTTTATAGAAGAAATACGTGTAACAATATCTTCTAACTTTATGGAATCTTACCATGCAAAAGAAAGCACATAATGAAAATGTTAAAATAATTGCACATATTAAACAAGAGTTATATGTAACAGTATCTCATAACTTTTTAGAAGAATTATGTCTAACAATATCTCATAACTTTATAGAATCTTCCCATGCAATAGAAGATAGAAGATAGAAAGATAGATAGAACATAATGAAAATGTGCAAAAAATTGCAAGTAATAAACAAGAATTATATTATAAAATCTTCCAACACAATAGAAGATACAAAATAGACAGAAAATGTCCAAAAATTGCAAGTATTAAACAAGAATTATATTATAGAATCTTTCCATGTAATAGAAGATAGAAAGAAAATGTGCAAAAATAGCAAGTATTGAACAAGAATTTTATTATAGAGTCTTCCCATGCAATAGAAGATAGAAAGAACATAATGAATTTGTGCAAAAAATTGCAAGTATTAAACAAGAATTATATGTCACAATGTCTCATAACTATATAGAATCCTCCCAAGCAATAGAAAGAACATAATGAAAATGAGCTACTACATAATAAGTATCATGAAGAACAATATCAATAGAACAATTAAATAGCAAATTTCGAAAATCGCTCAGAAAGGATTCAAAATGGACCTTTTCGCTCTTTTTTCATGTACACATATAAACCGATATTTTATTAGTGAGTTAATTAATTAGGCTCTTGTTTAATTTTCATTGTGTTAAAATTGTAATTTTCGAAGAAAAAACTGCTAAAAAGTCAAATGGTTTAAGAAAAATTGAGGTTTTTTTGTGTCTACTGAAAAATGTTCGCAAATAAGCCCTTTTCAAAATTTGCAGTTCAATTAATTTGAGCCTTTCAGATGTTGCTAATCATATTATAGTACCTTATAATTCCCTAATTCCCAACATTCATAAAGAAATGAGAGTTCTTGTTTCGTGTACATATATAAACAGATATTTTATGAGTGAGTAAGGCTTTTGTTTGATTTTCATTTTGGTAAAAGTGTAATATAAGAAGAAAAAACTTCTAAAAAGTCAAATGGTTAAAGAGAAATTCGGGTTTTTGTGTCTACTGAAAAATGTTCGCGAATGAACCATTTTCAAAATTTGCAATTCAGTTAATTTCCGCCTTTCAGATGTTGCTATTCGTGTTGTTGTACCTTATAATTCCCAAATTTTCAAGATTCACAAAGAAATTAGAGTTCTTTTGTCATGTACATATATAAACAGATATTTTATGAGTGAATAAGGCTCTTATATTGTCTTCTCAGAGTGGTAAAAGTGTAATATTACAAGAAAAAACTGCTAAAAAGTCAAATGGTTAATGACAAATTCAGGTTTTTGTGTCTCCTGTTTTTTTTTGCAAATGAGCCCTTTTCAAAATTAGCAATTCAATTAATTTCGTCCTTTCAGATATTGCTAATCGTATTGTTATACTTTAAAATTCCCAAATTCTCAAGATTCACAAAGAAACGAGACTTTTTCATGTACATATAAACATATAAACATATAAACAGATATTTAATTTGTGAGTAGGGCTCTTGTTTGGTTAGAGGTGAAACTATAATATTAGAAGAAAACACAGCTGAAACAAGTCAAATTGTTAAGAAAAATTCAGGTTTTTGTATCTCCTGAAAAAAAAATTGCAAATGTACCATTTTCAAAATTTGAAATTCAATTAATTTCCGCCTTTCAGATGTTGTTAATCGTATTGTAATACCTTATAATTCCCAAAGATTCACAAAGATTTGTTAACATTGATATCTAGGAGATTATTTTATATTATTTTTGTTTTTACTCTAAATTGGTATCTGTGCTTTTTTTAAAGTTTGAATTGGTGATTAGATCAGTGTAATTTTGTATTGGTATCTCGACGTTTATTCTATAGACGAGGTATGATAAAAAAATTCATGCATAACTTTGATTCATAGAACAATATTTATTTATTCATCAATTTTTATAATTTAAAAAAATTACGGATCAATCCTGAGTTAATGAATTTATATCTCGGTAATCAAATGTTTATAATACAAAATAGTCCCTATCGGATATGACACTTATGACTTATGACACTTATGACTTATGACACTTATGACACCATTTATTCCAGTTTTTAAAATATTTCTGAAGCGCAGATTTTGGTACATCGTTCGGCTCCTTCAGCGATTTGGTTTTTATTTCTTCAATGAACGTTTTCTTTTTATTGTTTTTTCATTTATGGAAAGAAAAAAAAATGCATGGGGCCAGAGTCATTGTCAAAATCATCTATACATTTCTGAAGCGCAGATTTTAGTACATCGTTCAGCTCCTCCAGCGATTTTGGTTTCATTTCTTCAGGTCCATTGAAGAAATAAAACCAAAATCGCTGTTTTACGTTCAGTAAAACGTTTCATTTTCATTTTTTGTTTTCATCTTTGGGAAGAGAAAAAAGTCACATTGGGCCAAAGTCATTGGCAACATCATCTATCGTTTCTTGAGCGACTGTTTTTGTTCAGAATTTAACAATTTCGGAAAAAAAATTGCTTCCACTCTTTTGCTTCCCAAAACATTAGCGAAAATTTATTCGCATGAAACTTCCCCAGAAATAGAAGATTTTTCTTTCTTAAATTCTTCTACGTTTTTTTTATGGGTCTCGCAACACTATCATCATCTTCCTCTGAGTCTCATGGGTCTCGAAACACTATCATCTTCTTCCACTGAGTCTCATGGGTCTCGAAACACTATCATCATCTTCCACTGAGTCTCATGAACTATACGATATAGCAACTTCCACAGCAGCCTCTCCAATTGTAATGCGACGGTTATGAAATTTTTTCTTTCTTATATTCTTCCGCGTTTTTTTCCGATGGGTCTTCCAACTGTATCATCATCTTCCACCATACCATACCATACTATACCATTTGTAAATCGCTCTGTAATTCATAGTCGTCTCACCAAGTGACTTCTGCAAACTTTCCATTACTTTACAGTACTTGATTTTATATTTCATGCAAAATTTAATGCATTTTCTTTGAAAACTTGAATGAAAATTTAAAAAATCGCGAATATACAGAAACATAACGTCTTCAATTGGCTGTCAAATCTAAAATGCATTTCCAATATGGCTGCCAGTTGGTACAATCGTCAAATACAGGTTAGCCAACATGTCATCGAAAAAGTTTATCAATCCGGTAAACATAGCGACGGAATTTCAAAAATTGCACAATATTTTTGATCATACCTTGTACTTTCAAGTTTGCGTTGTTATGCACACTCAAATTCTATTTCAAAATTTTAGTTGCAGGATCTGTATTTCAATATTGGTGAATATAGGATTATTCTATAACTTGTATGTTTGCATTGGTACCTCGAGGTTTATTCCATATATTTTTAACATACTCGAATTCTATTTCTTTTAGTTTTTTAGTACCTAAGTTCTATAAGTGTGAATTAAGTGCTGTATGTCATCCAAATACGAAGAAGCTGACTATTGAAGATTTTCTTTGATTATTTTATGCGTATGTTCCACAAAATAAAATTTTTGTGGAAAACATTTAGGAATGTATACATACAAACATACAAAATTGCGTATATACTTCTGTTATTTAATGGGCCGAGCAAATCATAAATCAAATGACATAAGATAGTAGACATTACAAATCAAGCAAGTAATGGAAAAATATTTGATGTTGACTGCCGAGATTAATTTTCATGTAAAATTTATTAATTCATGCTAACTTATTAAAATTTATGGTGTTTTGTAGTGCTAATTAATAAACGCAGTAAATCATTTGATGTGAAAAGTGGCAGCTACATTTTTGCTAGGAGGCATTTTAGAATGTGTTTAGTTTATTGCTGTTGAAATTCTCATTGACGGATTTATTGCCCACAGTAATTAACAAGTACAAAACTAAGGTGAACTGTTCTACTGTGTTCGATTGAGCGCTTAAGTCTTTCAAGTTTAGAATTTGCTATGTGCAAGATAACATTGCCACAATGAGGTTAGAATTGCTTATACACTGCATATATTTTAATAAAAAAGATCACACTGTTAATTAATAGGTACTATCCATAATAGCAAAGTACAAAACTAAGGTGAACTGTGCTGCAGTGCCCTTATTATTAAACGCTGAAGTCTTTCAAATTAAGGATTAGCTATGTGCAGGATAAGATTGCCACAATGAGGTTAGAATTGCTTGTCTACTGCGTATTTGTTAATAAAAATTATCACATTGTTATTTAATAAGTACTATCCATAATAGCCAAGTAGAAAATAAGGTGAACTGTGTTACAGTGTCCTTATGATTAAACGCTTAAGTTTTTCAAGTTGAGGATTAGCTATGTGCAGGATAACATTGCCATAATGAGGTTAGAATTGCCTGTCCACTGCGTATATCTTAATAATAATTATGACATTGTTAATTAATAGGTACTATCCATAAGAGTCAAGTACAAAACAAGATGAACTGTGCTACAGTGTCCTTATGATTAAGTCTTTCAAGTTAAGGATTAGATATGTGCAGGATAACATTGCCACAATGAGGTTAGAATTGCTTGTCCACTGCGTATATTTTAATAAAAATTATCACATTGTTAATTAATAGGTACTATCCATAATATCCAAGTACAAAATAAGGTGAAGTGTGCTACAGTGTTCTTGTGATTAAACGATTAAGTCTTTCAAGTTGAGGATTAGCTATGTGCAGGATAACATTGCCACAATGTGGTTAGAAATGCCTGTCTACTGCGTATATCTTAATAATAATTATCACATTGTTAAATAATAGGTACTATCCATAATAGCGTCCTCGGATTGATTAAAAAATATTTTCCAGTTGCAAATATTGAACTAGTACAAATAACTGTATTCGCAGAATGAGGTAATCTCTATTTATACACTTGCTCAATTTGAATACGATCTGTAATTTATTAGTACTTAATTAAATTGGATGTGTGAGTGGTTACCACTTAGTGAAACATATTAGTATAGTATTTTTATTATTCTTATTAGTACTTATTACATATCGTCCATGCTGATGTAAAAATCATCAATAAACATTTTTGTATTTCTGATATATGCAAGATATATAACTAATAACTGGGTAAAAATGCGGAGTTACTCAAGAAGTTCTTTCTACATGAACATTAAGATAAAAATACGAAGTTACTCAAGAAGTTCTTTCTACAAGAACATTAACGGTATAATTGTTACTTACCTGAATTTGGAAGTTTATTATCAAAATGAGAAAAAAATAAAACATACTTAAGTGAATATGATTTAATTAATTTTTGCTTAAAATGTTATTTAATGTGTTTTACATGTAAACCGACGATATTATGTATTACAGCATATAATATTAAAGAACGTTGAACATTTTTAATTTTGATTTTTGGACAATTGTTTTTTATAAATTCTTTGGCAGTAGTAAGTCTTGCCGAGGCCAATTATCTGAAAACCGAGTATATTCACTGTTCTTGACTTTTTTGTTAATACAACGAGATACCAATTGATTTTGTCATGTGATTAATATTTATAATACGCGTAGTTGAAAAATATTGATGATCGCTGCTTTAACGAGATATGTAGAGAGAGGAAGAGAGATAACAATCCTAATTATCTTTATTAGGCCATTGGCTTTCCACCTTGACGAGATGTGTATTTTAAAAGAATTGCAATATACCCTGTTTCTATTAATGAAACTAATAATAATTCATTTACCTTAATAAATTTCGTCATTTGAAACGATAAACATAAATGAACATAAGTGGATTAAATTTGCTTTCATTAAAATTTCGTAATTTCCTCATCAAAGTGGATGAATGAAACTCTGGTTATAAGCCCCAATATAATATAGTAAAATGTCAGCGTTGCTCAACCAAAGTTTTGCATGAATTAGCACATTATCGCAATATAGTAGTTACTGCAGTATCATTGCATCGAATAAGAGCAAAAAAATCATTAAAAGCCATCCAAATGTAGCAATTGTAGAACGTTATTGCTCAACCATCGTCGCATTTACTAATTGATCAAAAATTGAGATTACATTAGCGTTTATTGAGCAATTCCAAGTTATGCTCGCTTCTTTCGAAATAATTGATAAACGAAGTTTCCTGCATAAAAAAATTGCTCGAATAACTACGTGACAACAAATTGCAATCTTTCTCAGAGGCCAATGAAATACGCATTATGAATGCGAAATTTGCCTCTTTGTACGTCGCTAGTTTTTTCGTGACCAATTTTGACTGTCCGTCGGTATAAACAAAAAGATTGCACATTCATCCCTCGCCTTTGTTCCCCATGAAATTTACACGTAGCTCTTAATTGCAGGTCGTCTATGTGCGAGGGGGGCTTCAGCGCCGCCGAGGGCCTCTCGAGGATGGCGTCCCTCGGGGGGGCGGCCCTCGGCGTCCCCCAGAGCATGACGGCGCCGCAGGGCATGTCCAAGAAGCAGGAGGACCACATCAAGAGGCCCATGAATGCGTTCATGGTGTGGTCGCGGTTGCAGCGGAGGAAGATCGCCCAGGAGAACCCCAAGATGCACAACTCAGAAATTTCCAAAAGATTAGGTAAGAAAAATATTTTATACATACCTATACAGTGAGCGCCATGAAACCTGCGCTGTGTGGATTTTTTTAAAATTAATTTGAGTTGTTGAAGGGTTTTAGCATGATTAATAACAAAATTACCAAAAATATCCACATCTAATACCCAAAGATATATGACACGAAATTTTGAAATGGCATAAACTAACCTTATTTATCAAAAGATGAAAATTGACATACATAAAAGTTATTAGTAAATATATTAAGGTTTTAAATATAAAGTTTGAGCAGAAAATTTTAAGATTTTAGTTTCTTCCAAAAATGTATAACATGTGAAAGTGCATCTGGAATGAACTACTGTTCACCCCTCATAAACCATTGGGCAAATGACGAGTGTACTTACCCACGAAATCTTCCTTCTAACAGAAGTTTGCATCACTCATAAAACTGCAGGGGCTTTGCAATAGTCTAAATACAAGCAACACATACATATGTGTTAGGCCAGTTCTCTTTCCAATCGTAGCCTTAACTTGACGTCATATTTAATACATAAATTTTCGCCATTTTACCTATTAATAATAATAATCACTTACATAATATACTGTATTTTCATTGGTCAGGATGCGCAGGCTTTATATTGAACTCGATCCGAAGATGGCATTGGCTCCAAATGATTTCCCCACATATAAAGAGTATTCTTTTAGTATTGTATATTAACTATAATTGGAAGGACTTACCGGGGGAGCAACTCCCCTTCCCCCGCCAGTTCTCTCGCCAACTGGATCGCTAGCACTCACGGCTTCAACCATTATTCTCTACGACTATTGTATTTCACCTTCATGTGCAAAGCAGTGACATACACCTCTTACTAGGACGAACCTCTCTTGTTGCAATTACTAGGATAAAGCTCTCTTATTGCAATTACTAGGACAAACCTCTCTTAATGCAATTACTAGGATAAAGCTCTCTTATTGCAATTACTAGGACGAATCTCTCTATTGCAATTACTAGGACGAATCTCTCTATTGCAATTACTAGGACGAATCTCTCTATTGCAATTACTAGGACGAATCTCTCTTAATGCAATTACTAGGACAAACCTCTCTATTGCAATTACTAGGATAAACCTCTCTTAATGCAATTACTAGGATTAACCTCTTTTGTTGTAATTAGGACTAACCTCTTTTGTTGCAATTAGGACTAACCTCTTTTGTTGCAATTACTAGGATTAACCTCTTTTGTTGCAATTAGGATTAACCTCTTTTGTTGCAATTAGGACTAACCTCTTTTGTTGCAATTAGGACTAACCTCTTTTGTTGCAATTAGGATTAACCACTTTTGTTGCAATTACTAGGATTAACCTCTTTTGTTGCAATTAGGATTAACCTCTTTTGTTGCAATTAGGACTAACCTCTTTTGTTGCAATTACTAGAACGCACCTCCAGAACGCACCTCTATCTAATATACATATTGTAGTTTATGTACTGACCTTAAATCCATTCCAACACCTAATCCATAACCGTCCACATCGCAACACACACCAAAACACCAGATCACACATGCTTTCCCCACAATTGGCACCCAACTTGCATCCACACTCCATAAAAGCACGTAACTCAATGTGCCCCTCGTTTTCGTTCTTAAGCTGAGCGCGTCGCGCCCCGGCTTATACAAACAAACAAAGCCACAGATGCCGCCTCTAATATTAATAATCAATTATTAGCCAATGATACAATTTGATACCTAACATATGTTATAACTATAATACAACAGTAACTTAGTTTATAAATGTAATCGTAATTTGTGTACTTTAGTACCTTTTAGTACCTTTTACTACCTTACGAATTATGACATTTTGTTTTTATTTTGTACCTAATAATTATAATAAAGAATAGTGTTTGTAACAAAAAGTACCTTAGTTATGGGTTTTCCTGCAAACTGTAATCAAAATCATTGTATTTCATTAAAAGAGTTAATAAGAATCAATAAGAATCAAATTTTGAAAATTTCCTATGTTTTTTTACAGTTAACCAAACATAATAAACAAACAAGCGATACATATATTGCAAACTAAATTTTAAATAACACATTAAGTATAGAACAAAAGGGTATTTAAAACAGTATTCTCAAACTCAAACACAAAAAGAGTTAATAAGAATCAATAAGAATCAAATTTTAAAAATTTCCTAATTTTTTTTACAGTTAACCAAACATAATAAACAAACAAGCGATACATATATTGCAGACTATATTTGAAAGAACACATTAAGTATAGAACAAAAAGGTAATTAAAACAGTATTTTCAAACTCAAACTCAAACTCAAAATTGAAATTGCATCCAGTAAAACGGTAGATTTTACCAATAGTAAACGTTTAATTACGTACAAGAAAATTTAAATTCGAAAAGCAATAATGCAGCGCAAAATTGAACTATTTTCAGAGTTAGTGAGAACTAAATTAAAAAAAGTATATTATCAACTAAAAATATAAAAAGATTAAATATTATCATCGAAAATATACGATGAACTATAAACAATGCACTATGAGGATCGATCCTCAGTTTCAGCAGAAAACATCTATACTTCATCGGAAGTGTGAAACAATTTAGTATTATATATTATTGTTATATTACTCATTAAGTTTAAACGAAAACTTATAATTCAGAATTATTTTGTTCGTGTATAAAATTAAGAAATTAAAATACACATGGTTTTCCACTAAAATTCGATATCCAACTTTCCATTTAATTCAATTATAATCAAAACTGTTTAGATTTCAAGTTCCATTAAAAAAAAAACAATACGAGGAGAAATTTTCAAAAATACCTAAATATATTCATCAGACAGAAGAATAAAAAAATAAATACCGCCTAAATTTGAAAGAAAGTAAATATGCAAATAAACTCAGAACATAAAATTTTGAACATTAACACTTATTTTTATAATAAATTATAAAGAATATTTATTTGCAGAAAAGCTACATAATATACAAAAAGTAAATATATACACATTATTTAAATAGCAAATTTGTGGTTTTTTTTGTTTGAAGGGAAAACTCCAACACCAAATTCAAATCAATATTTTCAGAAGAAAAAGATAACTGTATTAAATTCATTTTTCGTTTTGTTAGAGTTATCAAGTAGCAAATTTGTGCATATATTTTTAGTCTGAAGGTAAAATACAAAAACCATTAACATCGGATACAAAATATTGTATTACCTGACCTTATTTCAATAAAACAAATTTCAGACAAGAAATTAAGAGCAATAAATTCATTTTTTGTTAATTAACTTTGAACGAATTATATTTAAAATACACTTTTATCTATGTTTGAAACAGCAGAAAATCAAAATTACTATATACTTGAGGAATAATTCTATTTTTGTCAAAAACCTAAAAAATGGTTAAATCCACAAACATTTCGACGAAAAATTATATGATAACTTTCCGTGAATGAAACGTGCGTTCTGAAAGCTGAAAAACAAATGTTTTTGATTTCATATTTTGTAAATGAAGTTATAAATAAGGGCTAAATTTATTTTTTCAATATATGTATTCCCTGACCTTATTTCAATAAAACAATTTTCAGACAAGAAATTAAGAGTAATAAATTCAGTTTTCGTTAATTAACGTTGCACGAAAATATTTAAAATACACATTTATGTATTTTTGAAACTGCAGAAAATCAAAATTACTTTATACTTGACGAATATTTCTATTTTAGTCAAAAGTCAAAAAAAGTTGGTTAAATCCACAAACATTTTGACGAAAAATTATAGGATAACTTTCCGTGAATAATCCTGCTTTCTGAAAACTGTAAAAATATGTTTTTGATTGCATATTTTGTAGATAATATTATAAATAAGACTTAAACTTTTTCGTTCAATATATAACCTAGTGAAAATTAAATAGAAAAAACAAAATCATTATTATCGACTATCGAAAGTATAAATGGTTCAGAAGTACTTATAAATTAGAATTATTTTGTTCGTGGAGAAAATTAAGAAATTATAATTCAAGCTCACACGGTTATCAATGAAAATTCTATATCCAGCTTTCCAATTCTTCTTTCAAATTCATTCCAAATAATCAAAACTGTTTAGATTTCAAGCTTCATTTAAATAAATAAACAATATGAATGGGAATTTTCAATAATTTATTCGACACAGAAAATGAAAAATCTATTATAGCATAAGTTTGAAAGATACTATTAAAATACGCAGAAAATTTAATTTTGAAATTTAACACTCGTTATTTATATTGCAAATTTGTGATTTTTTTTGTCTGAAGGTAAATCCAAAAACAAAAAACGCAGAAAATAAAATTTTGACAATGAACAATTGTTATTTAAATAGCAAATTAGTGATTTATTTTGTCTGAAGGGAAAATCCAAAAACACCCAATTCAAAACAATGTTTTCGACGAAACAACTAAGTGTATTAAATTCAGTTTTCGTTTGTTAACCTTGAGCAAAAACTATAAGATACAGTTTAAATTATTTTTAATACTACAAAAAATCTAAATTCCCTTATGTTTTTTTTTTCTGCAGAAAACTATCAATTTTAGTTAATATATAACATTAACAAAAAACAACATTTCGAACATTTCAACTAAAAATTATAAGATATTTTTCCAATCAATAATTTTATTTAAATAGCAAATTAGTGGGTTTTTTTTTGCTGAAGGTAAGTACCAAAACCTGTTAAACACTAAATTCTAAATTCTACAAGACCGCAGGTATGAAATATTGTTACTACTGCTACTGTATTGCACTTTATTTCAATAAAACATTTTCAGACTAAAAATCTAAGAATATTAAATTAATTTTTCGTTAGTTGCTTAACGACGATATTTAAGAAAGGGTTTAAAACTGCAAAAATCAAAATTACCTTATTGAGGAATATTTCTTGGTTTTTTTCTGGGGAAAACTAGCAATTTTAGTTAAAATCCACAAACATTTCAATAAAAAATTATAAGATATTGTTTCAATCAATAGTACAAGTATTCGCCAAATCTATTTCCATATTTGTTACAGTTTTCAGAATGCACGATAAATTGGAAAGATATGTTTTTATTTTTCGTTGAAATGCTTGTTTAAAAAAAGTTTTTAAATTATTTTTAAAACTGCAAAAAGTCAAAATTACCTTATTGAGGAATATTTCATTGTTTTTTTCTGGGGAAAACTATTAATTTTAGTTAAAATCCACAAACATTTCAACAAAAAATTATAAGATATTTTTCCAATCAATAGTACAAGTATTCGCCAAATCTATTTCCATATTTGTTATAGTTTTCAGAAAGCACGATAAATTTGAAAGATGTTATTATTTTTCGTTGAAATGCATGTCGATTTGAACCAAAATTGTTTGTTTTCTTCAGACAAAAACAGAAATATTCCTCAATTATGAAGATATTTTGATTTTTCGCAGTTTTAAAAATAATTTAAACACTTAAAATATCGTCTTTAACTCAACCTTAAGTAACTAACGAAAATTGAATTTAATATCCTTAGATTTTTCGTCTGAACATGGTTTTACTGAAACAAGGTGCAATACAGTAGTAGAAGTAACGATATTTCATTGGCTATCGACCTGCGGTCTTTTATATTTTAAAATCTTAAATTATCTAAATATATTTATCAGACAGAAAATTTAAAAAATAAATAATACAGCCTAAGTTTGAAAGAAAATAAATGTATGCAAATAAACGCAGAACATAAAATTTTCAAAATTAACTCTCGTTTTGTAGTAGCAGCGTTATCAAGTAGCAAATTTCTGAAAATATGTTTAGTTTGAAAGTAAAATACAAATACCCTTAACATCTGATTCAAAATAATGTATTCCCTGATCTTATTTCAATAAAATAATTTTCAGACAAAAAATTAAGAGTGTTAAATTCATTTTTATAACTAACGAAAAATGAATTTAATACTCTTAATTAAATTCATTTTAAGTTACTTAACTTGAACGAAATATATTTAAATACTCTTTAATTTATTTTCAAAGCTGTAGAAAATTAAAATTACTTTATAATTGAGGATTTTTTTTTTTCTCAAAAACCTAAAAAAACCTTAAAAAATTGTTCTGAAAATTGTTTTACTGAAACAAGGTGCAATACAGTAGTAGTAGTAGTAACGATATTTCATTGGCTATCGCCCTGCGGTCTTTTATAATTTAAAATCTAGTGTCTAACAGTTTTTGGTACTTACCTTCAGCAAAAAAGAAACTAATTTGCTATTTAAATAAAACTATTGATTGGAAAAATATCTTATAAATTTTTGTTGAAATGTTTGTGGATTTACTAAAATTGATAGTTACTCAAAAAAAAGCTCATTAATAAGGTAATTTTGATTTTTTGCAGTTTTAAAAATATTTTAAACACTTTAAAATATCGTCGTTAATACAACGTTAAGTAACTAGCGAAAAATTAATTTAATATTCTTAGATTTGTCGTCTGAAAATAGTTTTATTGAAATAAGGTGCAATACAGTACTAGTAACGATATTTCATTGGCTTTCGATCTTTTAGAATTTAGTGTCTAACAGTTTTTGGTAATTACGTGAACCAAAGAAAAACGCTAATTTGCTTTTTAAATAAAATTATTGATTGGAAAAATATATTATTTTTTGTTGCAATGTTTGTGGATTTTAACAAAAATTGGTGGTTTTATCCAGAAAATAAGAAATAAATATACCTCAATAATGTAATTTTAATTTTTTGTAGTATTAAAAATACAGGCATGGTGCTGGATTATTACATTCACATTCTTGCATTTTAGTGCCTGGTTATAGAAAAAACTATTAAATATCAATATTTTGCATCAAATGCGATTTTTCTTATAGCACGGAGGCTGCAAAAATCATTATTCTAATTTAGTGGTATGCAATTGAGGCGTTTATTTTAAATAGTGCGCATGTCCAAAAATCATTTTTGTGGGAAATTTAAAAAAGTTACAGTGGAATTTATACTCAAAGTACTAGGAAAATAAATTAGGCTATTCTGTTGTATTTACTTCAACTTATTTCAAAATAAAAATGATTTTAAATAAGAACTACGAAAGAGGAGTAAAAATGGACACGTAACTTGTATTGTTTATTGAGAAAACGGGTATGTTAGTGCATTGATATTGGTCTTGACAGCCGTTTACTGTTAATAACTCGATTTTGTGTTGTTTTCAAAATGAACGCCTCAATTGATAATTGTGTAATTTTGTAAAGTATTTCAAATCAAACCAATCTAATATACGTAGTTAGTATATATAATTATAATCAAATATATGAATGTAACAGTCAATTGTAACAGTCCATTTACCGTTTTATACCTTTAATTTGATAGGTCATTAAGGTAATTTTTATGTATAAATGAAAGTTAGTATATATAATTATAATCAAATATATGAATGTAACAGTCAATTGTAACAGTCAATCGTAACAGTCAATTTACCCTTTTATACCTTTAATTTGATAGGTCATTAAGGTCATTTTTATGTCATAGGTTATAAAGTAATAATATGTATAAAATTCTTGGGAATAATAATAACAAAAATAATAAGTGTTTGTGGATGAACGGAAACAATGCCCAAGCCAACAAAAATAACAATTATGCAAAATAAATATTGCTGCCACATATTTCGTTGTTTCAATGCATGCCGGGAAGTACCCAACGCTTGAACGAGTTATGGCACTCACAGAAGAAGTAGGTATTAAAATCTGAATACTAATTTGTACCGGTGGCCATGTAAGGGATAGGTATATACTAAAAAAATTCTAAGAGCTTTTTCATCTACTGTAAAATACGAGGATAAATTACCTGATGGACAGACACACCCACAAGGAACAAACACTGCCCCCGTATAATTTTTCTAATCTCCTTCTAATCTTTTAAAATAACTTCTAGAACTTGTGAGCATTCTAATCAAATCAAATCAAATCAATATTTATTCACCAATGAAGGTCGTCAAAAATATTTTTTATTATAAAAATATTTATATATTATTTATACTAAAAAAATTCCAAGAGGTTTTTCATCTACAGTAAAATATAAGGATAAATTACCTGATGGGCAGACACACCCACAAGGAACAAACACTGCCCCCGTATAATGTTTCTAATCTCCTTCTAATCTTCTAAAATGACTTCTAGAACTTGTGGGCATTCTAATCAAATCAAATCAATATTTGTTCACCAATAATCAATAAAATTAAGGTCGTCAAAAATATATTTTAATTTGATCTTTCGATAACTATTAGCAACTTTACCTGTGCATGGAAAAGCCAGTCGTTAAGATCGCGTTGAATGAACGTTGATTTTTAATCTATTGATATATGTAGGTATGTAGTTACTATGTGTAAACAATTTTATATATAGCATCAATAAATATTTATCTATCTATAACTTACCTATATATTTATATATTATTGTCATTGGGGATGTCTCTTGCATTTATAAAGGGTGAGTTTCAGCTTGTTTAGGTCTCCATTTAATCTATTATTATATGTAGGTATGTAGTTACTATTGATATGTGTAAACAATTTTATATAGCACCAATAAATATCTATCTATCTATAACCTACCAATTTATCTATCTATCATTGTCATTGGGGATGTTTCTTGTATTTATAAAGTGTGAGTTTGAACTTGTTTGGGTCCTCATTTAATTTTAGAGCAATTGGACATTCAGTCTGTTTTAATAACATGTCGTTTCTTCGTAGAATTAAATTGATTCGTTGGTGCATTAGTGTGGAGTATTGGAATTGTGGTGTGTGCTATCGGTGGTTGTTGTTTCGCGGAATTAAAAGTGACGCCAGATGGAGTGAGTCGTGTTTTCTCGATAAACAGTGGGTATTGAGCGGTAATTGCGCAATCAATGTACGAATGTTGTGCTTAAATTGAAGCGCTGTAGCTGAAAAAAGTGATTACCGATTCACGGCGCATAATAACGGGGCTGATTAAAAGACAAACATTTGTGTAGGAGACAGAAACAACAAAAGCGCTCCCTGGCCAAACAGCGCGGCGGAGAAAAATAAATTGAAACATTGAATGGAAAATATGAACCCGCCTAATAAACACAATATGAATTTTAAAATGTTAATATAAAAACGAAACTTTGCATATGAATGGGGTCCTCGTACATGTATCCTGTAAACGTCACATTTCAAATAGATTTCCACCCTAAATGGCAATATAAAAGCGTATCATAACACATTGTACCGCTCTGTTTATGTATCGGGGTAAGCGCATGCATTATTCATATTAATATTTAGATCATAGAGGAGCCTCTTTCTCTCACTCGCGCCCTGATCGACAAGTGACAGTGCACAGCTGCTGTTTCACAATGCTCCGGTGCACTCGAGTGTTTTGATATGCACCTCGAAAGTTCGAAACCCGACGTCCCACGGAATACCATACGTCCGCATGGCCTGACCGGTAGCTCTGCCACTTTTGGGTTGGTCAACTGACAATCCCACTTATTTATTATTAAAAGCCTTTTATTCTTTAATAAACCAGCTTCTTCAAATATCTCCGGCGGCGTCCGCTGCGCTCATTCAAGATAAATTACAATGCCGACGAACGGGGAAGGAAGAGGAGGCCGTGGAAACCAATCCTTGGTCAACCATGGTGGCCCCTTTTTGACCCTATAAAGCATGTGCTGAAAAGAGGGTATTCATATCAAGTCAGAAACGGCGATTGCAGTACTCATAATTTCATATTCATTGCCCTAAGATTAGATTTACCATTTCTTTCATCAATCAAAAGCCATCTCTATTTTATGTTTATTGAAAGCTTAAGTTTTAACATTATAAATCCTAATTTATTTACCATATTTAACTTGATTATAATAATGGGAGTTGATGAGAAATAATGAAATAGTAAAGTAATTACAGCCCAATAATAGCTATTTACGTGATAAGCTTTGTAAATTAATCTTTACGAGCCGGAAGTTTTTGGGCGAGCGATGCAGGAGCGAGCCCCATAATCCAGTGAGCCATCAGTGTGCTCTTCTACACGCCTCTAAAATATTACAGATTTTTTATACAAACCCGTAAAATATTACAGTTAAAAAGTTATAAAAGGAAAAGGAAAGTGCACTGTTTCGGCTTTTCAGCGATATTTTAGGAACTGTGCAAGATATCCCAGATTTCTTTTCAGAATATTAAAAGGCATGAATATAAGAACCTTTTTTCCCATTTGACCAACTCTGTATATATTTCCGTTTAATAGATCCTAATGAAGGGCGTCGTATAAGTGACCACCCTATATTTTGTTAAATATAAACATATTTTGTTCCATATATAATGTTGTTCATTTTAAGTATTCTTCAATTATTTCAACAATAACAAATCAATAATTTAGAAAATATGATGGATATTAGAACAACAACATCTAAAGAACAACTAAATTATATTACGACATTTCAAACAAACTCTAAAGTTGCAAACGTTTCTAAAAAATCTGCAACAATAAGAAACTGTTTACTCATATTTAGTTTTCATCAATAATTTGGAAAATATGATACACATTAGATCAAAAACTACTCAATAGTAGACTTTTGGAACAAAGCCTAAATTTGAAAACGTTTTAAAAATTAAACCAGCATCCCCAAGAAGCTCAGAGACTTAAGGTAAACATTTCAGTATACCTGTAGGTATAATAATGGTTTTTTTTCTGATTAGTTTAATTAATAATGATGCATAAAGAGCAATACCATTTATGCAACTGCTTATTGACTAGAATATTCTTTATAGTGCAGACAAATGCCAAATACTTGATTGGCATCCAGAAAACCGAATCCGGCCAAGGCTCTGGGCACTTAATAGAATATCAATTAAAATTCTCCATAAATGCTAATGGCCAAATATATTATTGATTTTAATGATCATGGGAACCATAACTTAGAAATCGCTTGTCCATAAAATTCAATATATTAGGGACAGTTAGAGTCACTATGAATAATTAACGAATATAGGTGCTTATAATAAATGATTAACACGTTTAAAAATATTATGAGAAAATTTAAAATTCATACAGGCAAGATGTTTTAGTGTATTAGATTTCTGGCGACGGTAATCAGACATATCGAGATATTTGGTAGATTTTTTTTTTTACAAATTTTCAATTGCTGCTTTGGAAATTTTGAAGAAAAAAGGTAATTACGTAAGTGGCTATTGGTGCGATAGGTCCTGAAAGAGCATAATAATAATAGTAACAATAATCCGTATTGGTCTCTTATGAGTTGTAGGAGATTCCTAGCGAGGGTTAATATATTTTATTTAGAAATTTAGAAAAAAAAGTTAATTACGTAAGTGGCTATTGGTGCGACAGGTCCTGAAATGCCATAGTAATGATAGTAATAATATTCGTATTACTCTCTTGTGAGTTGTAGGAGATTGATTCCTGGCGATGGTAATTAGTCATTGCGACAGATAAAGGTAAAAAATATATTTTATTACTGTTTTTAAGTTGGAGATTAATTGCAGAGATCGCTTCCTGTTTAGTTGTAAGCCAGGGTTGGCGTGAATGAAATCAATTGATTTAAGTCATGATATAAATCAACTGTTTTTTTTTAATTAATCATTGATTTAACCCTTTAACCATCATTTAACTATAGAGTTCTCACGCTTTAAAATAGATAATTGTAAGTAAAATATTTTTGTTTTCTGCAATTCATCACATACTACAGATACACCGATTTTTTTTTTAAGCATTGTTCCAATTCAAGAAATGATTAAAAGAAATCATGATTTAATTCGTGATGTAAATCTATTGATTTAAATCACATCTAAACTAGCAAATACTGATCATAAATATAAAAAATCCAATAAATTAAACAAATCACGATTTATTTGATTTTTTTAATAAAAAAAAATCAAAAATAAATTATAATTGATTTTTCATATTTTTAAGTCATAATTTTTTCCAACCCGGTTGTAACAGATACAAGCCATCGGCCCGTTACAAGTCAGTTACGTTGTAGTAGATCGCTCATTGGCGACGATAATTAGCCATAGCAGCGAAAATAGGCCATTGTTTAATACAATAAAATAAAATTTATATAATTTTCAAATACACAACGAAATACCTATATGAATGATTTGGCCATATCGTAAATATTTTGTACATCCATATCCACCAAACGTACATGCATACATGCACAGTTTAGCAGTACACGGGATCACCTGCTTCAGTTGCCCCCAAAAGTAACAGCACTTTGCTGTTGGAGAATGTGAGTCCGTAAGGTCCATGTCAAGCAGTGTGTTTAGGCATTAATATTAGTGTGTAGTCATGGGTTCGTCGCCCATGCAACTGCAAAAGACATTTTTCGGAATTAAAATCGTTTGAATTATAAATTATAATTTAATTAATTAATCAATAAAATAAATTTATATAAAATAATAATAATTTTAATAAATAATAATAGGATAAATAATAATCAATAGAAACGGATAAATAATAGAAACTGTCCACTGACATATTGATTGATTATTACTGGTTAAAATTAAAATATATGTAAGTAACCAGAGCAGCAGTGCTAAGAGGCATACTATGAACATTTTCATGGGAAAATAATTACATTTTTTAACTTCAACTTGGCACTAATCACAATCAAGTTTTCATTAATCATTATCAATTTGGCATTAATCATTATCAATTTGGAATTATTCAAAACCATGTTGGCATTAAACAAATTCATGTTGTCATTGTTTAATGCCAGCAAACTGTCAAAACACGCCAAAATTGCAACTACAATTGTCCAAACCTGCCAAATTTTCAACTACAATTGTCCAAACCTGCCAAATTTTCAACTACAACCGTAAAAATGCGATAAATATTCAACTCCACCTGCAAATTTTCGACTACAAATATCAAAAACGGTTAAATTTTGAACTGCAATTACAAAATATTCCACTCCCATTAACAAAATCTTTAAAATTTTCAAGTGAAACTGTTAAAACTTATCGAGTTTTCTACAGCACCTATCAAAAACCGTCTAATTTTCAACTTAAACTATCAAAACTTATCAAATTATCAATTACAACTGTCTACACTGAAAAATTGTTCTACTTCAACTGACAAGCCTTGTAAAATGAGCAACTGCCAATATCAACCACAATATTATAGCCTATCAAATTTTCCTCTCAAAGCTGTTCCCCTCCCAGTATCAAAATATTCAAACTTTTAAAGTGAAACTATTAAAAGTCATCATGTTTTCAAGAGTTCTTATCAAAATCTTTAAAATTTTCAACACTAACTATCAAAACTTGACAAATTGTCAATAGAAACTATCAAAACTTGACAAATTGTCAATAGTAACTATCAAAACTTAACAAATTTTCAACTGCAACTGTAGACACTTTAAATTGTTCTCCGAATCTGTTAAATAGTGTCAAATTATCAACTGCAACTGTCCAAACCTGCTAAATTTTTAACTACAGCTGTTACAAAGCGTTAAATTTTCAACTCCACCTGCAAATTTTCAACTACAACTGACAAACCTGCCAAATTTTCAACTACAACCGTCAAAAAGCGTTAAATATTTAATTGCACCTGCAAATTTTTAACTACAACTATCGAAAACTTAAATTTTTAGCTGCATTTACAAATATTCAACTCCCAGTACCAAAACCTTTAATATTTCAACTGAGACTGTTAAAACTCATCATGTTTTCAACAGTACCTATCAAAAACTGTAAAATTTTCAACATTAACTAGCAAAACAACATTTTTTTTACATCAAAATTGTTAAGTTTTGATAACTTAACAAATTTTCAACTGCAACTATCGATACTTTAAATTGTTCTCTGAATCTGCAAATTTTCAACTTTAACTGTCAAGCTTTAGACATTTTTCAAGTGTAACTATCACAACCTGTCAAATTTTCTACCCCAAACTGTCAAACTCTCAAATTTTCACTACAACTGTTAAATAGTGTCACAATTTCAAATGCAACTGTCCAAAGCTGCCAAATTTTCAACTACAGCTGTTAAAAAAGCGTTAAATATTCAAATGCACCTGCAAATGTTTAACTACAACTATCGAAATCTGTTTAAATTTTAACTGCATTTATGAATGTTCAACTTCCAGTATCGAAATCTTTAAAATGTTCAACTGAAATTGTTAAAACTCATTAAGTTTTCAACAGCACCGATCAAAAACCGTCAAATTTTCAGCTTATACTATCAAAACTTGTCAAATAATAAATTACAAATGTCTACCCTCTACACTGTTAAGTTTTTATCTGAACCTGCAAATTTTCAACTCTCACTATCAAAATCTTTCAGATTTTTAACCCCAACTGGCAAGCCTTGTTAAATTTTCAACTTCAACTGTCATAACCTGCCAAATTTTCCACTCAAAGCTATCAAGCTGTGGTGAATATTTGATAACTTTGCACTACAACATTAAGAAAGTGTCAAATTTGAACTACAACAGTCCAAATCTGATTTTTTTTTTCTAGTTTTCAACAGCACCTACCAAAAAACATCAAAATTTCAACTGTAACTCTCAAAAGTTATCAAATTATCAATTACAACTGTCTACACTGTAAAATTGTATCAGAATCTGAAAATTTTCAAGTCTCACAATCAAAATCTATCAGATTTTCAACTCCAACTATCTAGCCTCGTAAAATTTGCAACTGCAACTATCATAACATGTCAAATTTTCCACTCAAAGCTGTCAAGCAGTAGTGAAAATTTGATAAGTTTCACTACAACTTTCAGAAAGTGTCAAATTTGCAACTGCAACAGTCCAAATCTGAGAATTTTTCAAGATTTCAACAGCACCTACGAAAAAAACCGCAAAGTTTCAATTGTAACTATCAAAACTTATCAAATTTACATACACTGTCAAGACTCTACAACTATCAAACTATCGAAACGTGTCAAATTTGCAACTGCAACTGTCCAAACCCTGCAAAATTTTCAACTACAACTGTCAAAAAGCATAAAATATTTAACTCTATCTGCAAATTTTAAACTACAAACATCAAAATCTGTAAAAAAATTAACTGCATTTACAAAATGTTCCATACTGTCAAACTTCAGTTGTTTCATAACTGTTAAATAGTGTCAAATTTTCAACTGCCAAACCTGCCAAACCTGCCAAATTTTTAACTACAACTGTCAAAAAGCGTTAAATATTCTATTGCACCTGCAAATTTTCAACTACAATATCAACTTTTCTGTTTAAATTTTAACTATATTTATGAATATTCCGTTAAAACTTATCATGTTTTTAACAGTACCTGTAATATTTTCAATATAAACTAAAAAAAACTTAACAAATTTTTAACTGCAACTATCGACACTTCAATTGTTCTCTGAATCTCAAATGTTCTACTCTCAAGATCTATCTCTATCTACATTCACTATCAAAATCTTTCAAATTTTTAATTTCAACTGATAATCTTTAGAAACTTTTCAAGTGTCACAACCATAACCTGTCAAAAATTTTACCCCAAACTGTCAAACTCTCGATTTTTTACTACAACTGTACAACTACAACAAATGCTAAAGTTCCTGGTCGAATAATATTACTAACTGATTCAATACATACTATAAAAGGTATTAAAATATAGGAGGATTGCGTTCTGTTGCTCAAACAATTTCTTATGAGATAAGTTAGTGTCAAATTTTCGACTGCAACTATCCAAACCTGCCAAATTTGCAACTACAAAATCAAAAACTGCTAAATTTTAACTGCATTTACAAAATTTTCCACTCCGAGTTTCAAAGTTGTCAAAATTTTCAAGTGCACCTATCAAAAACCGTCAATCTGTAAAACTGTTTTCTAAATATGCAAATTTTCAACTTCCATTATCAAAATATTTCTAATTTTGTCATTTTTGATATAAACATAACCACATTTCATCAATGAGCTAATCAGAATGATGGGCATATCTCTACAACTGTGTTCAAATACTAGCGATATTGCTTAGCAACAAACAAAAATAATGAGTTCTTAAGGCGAACAAAATTTGATTGCAAATTTAATTTAAAATAATATAATATAATAATTTTAAAAAAAGTCTTGTTTTTACCATAAACCTGATGAGTTTTTGAAATATTTGCATAAATTGGAAAAACCTGCTTAGTGTAACTATGTAAATGACTCCAGTATTTTTTGGATACTAGTGTGTAAAGCCACATTCAGAGTATTATAAACATAAAAATGTTTCAATTATGCCTAATTAATGAATTGTTTGCAGCTACGGTGGATGGTCATAAGCAAATTCATGTTTAATGAACAACCCTGCCAGCATGCTTTTAATTAATGCCAAATGGATTATGATTAATGCCTAATGGATTATGATTAATGCCAACTTGACTCTGATTAGTGCCAATTTGAAGTTGAAAAGGTAGACATGTAGGACATGATAGATCCTATTTACTTTTTGTTGGTGTTCATGTGTAAAACTTTATAAAATGAAACCATAGCCTTCTTAGTTAAAAATAAAAATGGAACAGAGTATATCTATCAGATTTTCTAATGCAACAATTCAAATCTGTAAAGTTTTCATCTGCGACTGTCAAAATGTACAATTTCTTTAAATGAATGATAGATCTGATAAGATAATCTTATAGATAAATGAATGATTGATTGTGCGTAAATGAGAAAATAATTGATTTGCAAAATTCCATCAAAAATAATTCTATTTTTCACCAAATGATATAAATTTTACCAAAAAATTACTAGGTGTGCACAATACTTTAATCAACTTGAGAGTGGATTAGATCCCTTTTCCAAAATTAACTTTAATTATAAAACTTACTCAAAAAAATGTATGAAGTTGTAATATTTTATTGAAACAAAATTGTTTTTTTTTCAATAACAAATAACATCTACATTAATTAAAAAAAGACTTTTTGAAATCAATATTTAAAATTTTATAATTAAATATACTTATAGTTTTGTACTTATAAAAATAAGTCTGTGTCGATAATTGCAATGAACAAATAAAAATTGAGAGTTTGCACATTGCAGGAGCACGTTAAAGAAGCCGTTATGGTTGAAGTGAAGTGCATAAACTCAAAACTTCTTCCACCTCTTCAAGGCGATTTGCTATGTTACATAGAAGATAAATAAGTATTCATTAAACATGAGTATACAAAATAGAATATAATAAAATATATTTCTCATATCTCACCTGAACTATGTAAAAATATTAAGCACTTATATATTGATGTTGGTGTAATTTTAAAAGTTCTGATTACTTCTTGAAAATTTTCGTTGTGTTAACATCCTTGTTTTACATTCGCGAGCTGGTTCGCGTAACACGTCGAAAACTTTATGGAAGTCACTTGTTTCCCCGTTTAATTGATTTGCCCCGAGTGCGTTTGTTTAGCACGGTCCGCCCGGAATAAATATTACACGTGCAGATTAAGCGAGGTGTCACTTCGGGAATTTATCGCTCGCACAATTCATTTTTAACCCGTACTGCATTAATGATAATTTATCGGCCATAAAATTACACGTGTATATCGCGACGCGTTGGCGTGTCCGCTTGATTTATAATTTTTAGCGGCGAGCCTTGAATGCGGCGATAAGGGAATAATAACAATAATCAATCGCGTCCCTGCAATTAGCGGCATCGGGTATTGGCGATGGTTTTTTTAAATTATTTTCAAATCTGGAGTCAGTGTCACAGCAGGTAATCAATCGATTGCGTCCGGAGCGCTTAACGAGTGCGCGTTAAACTTGTGACTAATTGAAAACGACAGAATGAATGACAATTAATGCAGTGATTGGTAAATGCTGGTGGATGGTTTGGGCCGAAAAGAAGAAGTGTAACGCGGTGGCATTGTCGAGGATGCAGCGGCACCTGTTTCCCCATTGGAGGAACAATGGCCCGAGCGATTGGCTCGTCCAATACAGGAGCTGTATTACATTACATTGGTTTTTGTTCTGTGTTTTGTCATTTTGTGTCTAGAACTTTGTATAGAGCCACTGTAGCGCCTTTGTGCCTGCCTCCTGAAGCGAGATAAGAATTAATTACAAGCCATGATGGCGCTTTGTTCACTTGCTGATTCCCATTTTCGCTGAAAGATAATTTAATGCTTTTCCCTTTTAATTCTGCTCCGCCGCCGACGCCGACGCCCCCGCGCGCCGCCCCACACGCCCCCGCCGCCCTCCGTCGCTACCTTTAAAGAGATTTTTCGCCAGATAATATAATGAATACGTTTTGAATTATTGTTATTTTCGAATCTATATCGCACGACGCCCACCCTTTTCACTTATTGTTCGTTAAAATTGAATTTATCTTTCTGCGAACACATAGCCCTTTATATATCTCACACGTACGCCGCACAATGGGCTTTATCGGACTACAAAACACCATAAAGTTTCAATCGGCGTAATCATTTTTATATTACTTTGAATTGATGGGGCGGGCTTTGTTTACTTTAACGCAACAAACTTGTATTGTCAAAATCTGATATTAGTTATCGCTATAAATATATTACCACCTACAGCGGCCACTCGCTCACATAATGAGGTCAGGCTCAACATATATTTTGCTAAAATTTACATCGCCGTGTTTTTCTACACATTTAACACAAAACTACCTACATATGACCCAATTAAAGTTAGATTTGATATGGACATGGATCAGATTTAAATAATCATTAAACATATTTATGCCAAATAGAGAAATCATTAATATAAGTATAAATGTACTTAAGTCCGCGCTTTAGCATCCATGTAAACTCCGCTAAGTACAATCATGCATTAATACGTTATGAAATTTAACGTACACATTAATTTGTACGAACCACAAATCTAATCTGAAACAAAATACAGCAACGAGAAGAGATAATAATAGTATTTTACATTATAAGCCGGGTAAGAGGGTTTTTACTGGCGATACAAGGGAATGACTGACGAGCCGCAGGCGAGTCGGTGACCTTGTACAGCCAGTAAAAACTATTACCCGACTTCTAATGCACAATATTTTATTTCTTGTATTTGACTCATTTTAAGGTAATTTAGACGATTTAGACAAGACAAGTAAAATTTTTACACTGGCTCGTGTCAACCATTACATGCACGGTGCAAGTAATGGTTATCTTAGGAGGTAACTGTACAGGCTGGTTAGAGTGAAATTTACGCGCGTTAAACAAATAAAATGAATATTTCACATTTTACTAATTATTAGCATATTAAATATTTATGGTGGATGCGCCGGGCAATATTTTCATAATTTCCTATTTCTATGCAGAGTAACCCATTACATCTGCCATACGTTAAGGGTGCAATTTTTTATTACTCCCTTATAACCTAACCTAACCTACTACAATCAAAAACTCCCTTATTACAGAAATACAAGCATTTTTAAGTAATAATAACAATATTTTCATAATTTCTTATTTCTATGCAGAGTAACGCATTACATCTGCCATACGTTAAGGGTGCAATTTTTTATTACTCCCTTATAACCTAATCTAACCTACTACAATCAAAAACTCCCTTATTACAGAAATACAAGAAATTTTTAAATAATAGTAACAATATTTTAATGGCTATCGACCTGCGGTCTTTCCGCCTAAGCATTTTTAATTTTAGCTAAGTTTACGTGTTGATAATTCATTTCACGTAAATAAAATTTAGTTAATTACGAAATTATTGTTTTTTATTATATTTTAGCTTATATTCTCAGTGTGAAATTATGTCAAATTTAGAACTATAACAGATTATATTTCATAAAGTAAAAGAAAAATATAGAAATATATGTGCACCACATAAAGTGGTACCTACATATGTGTATTACAAAGAAACTTTTTTAAATTTAGAATTAAATCAAGAAAATATTATTTTCGTCCTTTAATCAGTAGTATAGTCATAAACTATATAGTTTATAAGTCATAAATTTAGTGTTCTTTGGATTATTAAGAGTAATGTTCTGTGGATTATTGTTTATTGTACTTTCATGTTTTATTATATTTTAGCTTATATAATAAGTGTGCAATTATGTCAAATTTAGAACTATAACAGATTATATTTCATAAAGTACCAGAAAAATATAGAAAAATATGTCCACCACATAAAGTGGTACCTACACATGTGTAGAAAGAAATTAAACTTTTTTTAAAGTAGAATTAAATCAAGAAAATATTATTTTCGTCTTTTAATCAGTAGTATAGTCATAAACTGTATAGTTTATAAGTCATAAATTTAGTGTTCTTTGGTTTATTAAGGGTAATGTTCTGTAGATTATTGTTCATTATACTTCAACTTTATTCTGTAATTAAGAAGATTATTATATTGGTCCTTAAGACATTTCTGACTTAAAATGACCACAGCATTGCACTTAACGTATGGCAGCATGTCATGGGATACTATGTATGTTATGATACTATGTATGGACAAAACGAATATTTTTCAAAAATTTACCTAATAATAAATCCCCATAATATAATATTAATGCAATTGATATTTATAATGCAACATCATAAATTCGATTTGTTAATGCTGTAATTACTCCTGCATTATAAGATTTTACATTTTGATAATAAATAACTAAGCAAAATTAACTAAATATTTATATCCACAAAAAAATACGTGTAGCACACATCAGTGATTTTGACAGATGTATCAGTGATTTCGTTATAAAATACCATCCACCATAATATAATATTTATGCAATTGATATTAATCATGCAAAATCACAAATTTGATTTGTTAATGCTGTAATTATTCCTGCATTATAATATTTTACATTTTGATAATAAATAGCTAAGCAAAATTAACTAATTATTTATATCCACAAAAAAATACGTGTAGCACACTTTCGTGATTTTGACAGATGCACTGATAAATTTTAACACTTGGTTATAGTATATAACGCCATTAGGCCGATATGTAGCAAATAACAGGCGCGGGTTGAAGTTTGTAAACCGAGGCGAAGCGAAGCGGAGCAGAGCGCAGCCGAGGTTTATAATCAACCAAGCCTGTTATTTGCATATCGGCCGTATGTTGTTCGATACTTTTTGTAATACCTAAATTACAAAAACTGGTCAATTTATCAATATTAAATTTCAAAATTAATAAACTAGTTATCCAGGCGCAATTTGATACCGTAGCAACATCAACGGTTCAAATACAAACAAACAAATCAAAGTGAAATTAGAAAAATAATGTCAGATGTGCAAAGTTCTTCGTTTTGTGGTATCCCCGAAGATGTACTAAATGAAGCAAATGCTGCCACAATCGATTTACTTCCCCGAAAAAGCAGCAGCAGGTATGAGAAAGAATATGAAGACTTTATTGCTCATAAATTTGCGTTGTCATTTAAATAACGTCCACGGCCGTTATTATAACGGCCAAGGCCTTTACGCCTGTCATATCGATCAAGCAGACAGTACTGATAAATGTCAATAACACAGAGGTATTACAAAAACAATTTAACATACTTATTTGAACATATGTCGGATTGTCGGATTTTGACAGTACGTATTTTAAGCTCCAGTTGATGATGTCAAATATGTCACATATCTATCATAGTTTCTATTCACAACTATCCAAATCTGTCAAGTTTTCATCTGCCACTGTCACAATTTACAATTTTTTTCAGTAAAATAACTGAAAGCAAGTGACGGAATTCAGTTATTTTACTGAAAAAAAGTTGTTGCAATTTTCCAAACTCGATACATTTTGATATGGAGCTGTTCAAATTTGAAATATTTTCTAATTTGACTTTCAAATTTTTTACGTCTAATTAACGTTTTACCTGTATTTTTACAATCGTGGATTGTCTTTAGTGACCTAGGACCTTTACGACCATGGAGAAATCACCTATTTACAATGCCCTCAAATTCTTCATTATTTTACATTCACACCTCAAAGAAATTACGAACAAATTTTCACTAGATGAGGATTAGTTATCTACCGAATAAGACTCTATGAAAGGAAGAACTTTAATTTGTTGTTATCAGGAATAGAAACATTCATTTTATTACGTTTTATATTACTTTTATTTTTACTTTAAATACGACTGCAGTTTCGACCACAGTCTGGCCATTCTGAAGAGGATTTGAAAACTGAATGAAGTTTGAATGAAATTTTTAAAAATAATGTTTTATATAGACTTTCGAAAATATGATGAAATGTTAGTAGATTTTATGCACTGTGCTCAAATTGATAATTGTAGGAGGAATAAACTATTTCCTTAGACAACTGTAACAGAATATTTATTTATATACAGTGTATGGGTTATGGTCAGAACAGGGAAAACTTTTTTAATTTCAAGAAAATGCCATTGTTCCTGCACATTCTTGCTTGTTGTCGAAATTCCAAGAATGTCATGAAATGTTGAAAATTTAAAAGAAAGGTTGCGAAACTCGAAAAAACTATCTTCGAATTCAGAAAAAAAAAATATCGCCCAATTCATTACACTGCCCAACAAATTTGTACTTTTTTTCCTTGAATTTTTTTAACGTTTCTTTTTTATTTCAAGGTGCTAATTCTCAATGTGACATTAGTTTTTGTATAACAGCTCCAGTTTTTGAAATATTTTGAAAATAATTCTGCTTTAGGCGCAAATATTCAACGTCTGCATGACTAATGAATAGTTTGCCTAAAAATGGTCGATATTAATATGACAGGGAGATGTTATTAAAATAATTTATATGTATTTTGTTACATCTGTGGTGAATACATCTGCAAACAATATAGAAAATCTATAACAAATTCTGTTAAAACTACATATTTTAACTTAATTGGAATAAAGGTGCGCAATCAAGAAAAGTTTTTATGATGATTTTGTTTTTTCAATTACACTGCTCAACACTGAAACTTTTCCTGAAATTTAATGACTGTTTCTAAGTATATTTAAGGTGCTGATTACAAAAATAATACTGGTTTTCTTCAGCTTAATTCAGCTCTACTTTTTGAAACAATGCAAACATACTAACAACTAACTGAAGAAAGTGAAGAAACTTGGTGATTTTGAGGTTCCAGCCAAATCTTGACATACTATAACCTAACCTAACCTAACCTAGCCCTACCTAATCTTACCCAACCTTACCTAGTCTAACAGAATTCCTAGCAAAATTCAATAATAGTCTATTACAGTATAAGCGGATATTTGTGGCAAGTAAGAGTAAGTGGAACTAAAAACTGAATAAAGTATGAATGAAAACAAAATGAAACAATAAGTTTTTAAATCAGTGGATTTACTACTACTACTACGTTTTATATGACTTTTATTTTTACGTTTAATTCGTCGGACTGCAGTTTCTACCTATGTGTGGTTGTATTTGAAGTTGTATTAAACGTAAAATTAAAAGTGATACAAAATTTAGTAAAATGAGTGTATCTATTCCCGATAACAACATGATCAATATTCACATAGTAAAGGTTTCATCCATCAACTTCACTTTAATTTGTATTTCTTATTTTCGTTTATTAGGTATATTTAATAATCAGATAAACCCATAATGAGTGTAGAAAATACGTTCTCTGCCTTTGTAAAAATGTATATTAAAACGTTAGATAATTATTCGTAACTTTATCAGTAGATGAAAAGACCGACTTGACTTTTCAAATATGATATTTAGGACAGTGAGACTGAATTGTAAAAATTAGTAAAACGTGATCTACACTATTTCTTGTATTTTTGGATACTGGTCAAATGTCCACTCTCCGTAGCAAATAAATCACATGGACACTGTTATCTGCGGGTTGTCTTCATGCCCAGTGGGATCCGAACTGCAGAAAGCAGTGTTTGGTGTGAATGGAGAAGAGTTTTCGATCTTGACAAATAGTCGGTGTGACAGGGGCGGCACGTGCAATTCAAAACAGGATAAAGGCCGCAGCATTCGTGGAAACGGCGAGCCCGAAAAACCGTCCGATCATTTTTATTCCTCCTCTGCAGAGTGGTGGACGCACCTGGCCGTGGCATAAATAATTGACACTTCTTTAGAATCCTCCGGGGCCAGTGGAAAACCTCCACAATTCCACACAATGCCCGTTGCGAAGCACACGCTCCAAACAATTATTGAATGGCAGTTTATATATTATTTCGCTATAGATTTGCAGTTCAAACTGCCCTTTTATCCCCCGACAAACACTTTGAATGAGACAATGGGAGTAGCGTTGTCTCTTTAGTTGGCATTGTCGGAGTACATTGTTCGCCGAATAGATACTTCAAGTTACATCATTCCAAAGAGATTGTCTCTGATTGCTTTATCTTACTTTGTGCCACAATGGGTACAGTGCGGATTTCGGGATGTCTCCGATGAGCGTTGAAAAGTTATACCGCAGTCCCCACTCTATTACTAGTTTCTTTTGTGCGCGTAATTAACTAGGGCGGGTGGGGGATTAGTCCTGATGATGGAGACATGTATCTAATCGAAATTGATATTTAACGGGCTGATAATTTATTGGCGATTTTTACGATTTTTTTATAGCCGCCGCTTATAGCCGCGATCCTGGCTTATGCGTCTATCTAATTATGAAACAGATAATTCATATTTTTATGCGGCGACTTGTTGAGAGAATTATATCCAAGTCGTAATATCAAAGTGGAATTTATTACGCATAGTTCTGTTTACGGATAAAGTGAATTACAGTTGCCCAACAATACCTGAATAGCATATATCTTATTAAATAAACGACGTTACGAATGTACAAACCTCAAAAAACGCTGAGTTATGTGGAAGTGATAATAATGCCGCGGTTTAATCTATGAAATTAACACGTTATTTATTGTGGATTATTATTTATTAATAGCCACGAGAATGTTTCAATGGCGCAACTCGTAATCCTGCAGTGCACTACAAACATTTTAAAAACAATGACGATAACGCGCGGCTCGTTGAAAAAATGAGCATATTTTGACAATATCCAAGCACAATCAACGTCAGATATATCCAATGGTAATTATAAACATCGACATCCAATCCAATTACCGCTCGGGCGTTAAATTTTATTCTAATTTCCATCGGCAGCTTTATTACGCTGTACACATATAAATCCATCATTTACTGCGTTTTATTTTGATCGCCTGATTAATTGATTACTGGGGGGCCCTCGAGGTCCTGAATAGTATCGAGTGTTGGAAATTATCATGCCTGACACGCTGCGTTATTCTCCACGTTACAGGTGCTGAATGGAAATTATTAACGGAAGACGAGAAGAGGCCGTTCATTGATGAAGCGAAGAGATTACGGGCCATGCACATGAAGGAGCATCCTGATTACAAGTACCGGCCGAGGCGCAAGCCGAAAACTCTAAGGAAGGAAGGATATCCATATTCAATACCCTATCCGTCGGTCCCAATGGACGCCCTACGTGCCGGTAAGTACCTTTTCATAACTTCCTCCCACATACAGAAGCAGTGGAGAAACTAGTGACTAGGATAACTAGACATTGGAAATTGCATAATTATAATTGGAAATTTAAAAAATCTCATCATAGCTATAATATTTTTCCTGCAATTGCAAAATTAATACTGGAAATGATAAAATTTTCATTCAAACTTTATAAAATATTCATCAAAAATTATGAAACGTAGTAGATAATTATAATTTCCCTGGAAATTGCCAAATTTTTATTGCAAATTAAACAATGCAGTGAAAATATAAAAAAAAATAACATTGATTTAAACTCTCATTGGCAATTATAAAATTAATGGTAGAAATGATGAAATTTTCATCGAAACTTACAAATTATTCATCAAAAATTATTAAACTGTAGACGATAATTACAGTTTCCCTGGAAATTGCGAAAATTTTATAGCAAATAAAACAATGCAGTGGAAATTATAAAAAAATAACATTAATTTACACTGTCATTGGCAATGACAAAATCAATGGTGGAAATGATGAAATTTTCATTGAAACTTATAAAATATTCATGAACCAGAAACCAGGAAAATTATACCTATCAAATTTCCCTGGAAATTGCGAAATTTTTATTGCAAATTAAACAATGCAATGAAAATTATAAAAAAATTAATATAGATTTAAACTGTCATTGGCAATTATAAAATTAATTGTGGAAATTATGAATTATTCATTGAAACTTACAAAATATTCATCGAAAATTGTTAAATTGTAGTCGATAATTATAGTTTCCCAGGAAATTACGATATTTTAATTGCAAATTAAACAATGCAGTGAAAATGATAAAATAAATAAAATGAATTTAAACTGTCATTGGCAATTACAATATAAATGGTGGACATCACGAAATTTTCATTGAAACTTACAAAATATTCATCAAATATTATTGTAAACTGTAGTCGATAATTATCGTTTCCCCGGAAATTACGAAAATTTGATTGCAAGTTACACAATGCAGTGAAAATTATAAAATGTTCAGCATGAACTTAAAATTTTACTGACAATTGCAAAATTAATAGTGGAATGATGGAATTTTCATCGAACCATCCATCATTGTAACATGACATTGTAGTTAAAAATATTAAATTATCCTGGAAATTACGAAATGTTGATTGCAAAGTAAACATTTGTGTTTTGTGTTCTGTTTTTTTTACGCTAATGCGAAGTTCATGTGGTACTTTGTGGTTTAACAATGACTACGAACCTCTGCTACACCAAATTTACTTGAATATTCTTTAAAGTAGTGAAATTTACAAATAATCAAAATGTTTACTGGCAATGATGAATTTTTCATTGATACTTATAAACTATCCATCGACAATAATCCATTCATCGAAATTTACATTGAAAATTCAACATTGCAGTGAATATTATAGAATTCTCAACTTGGATTTAATATGATGTTGGCAACTGCAAAATGAATATCGGAAATGATGAAATTTTCATTAAAACTTATAAAATATTCGTCGAAAGTTTTGAAATTTTAAATAAAAATAACTAATTTTCATTGGAAACTGCATAATTATGAAAGTCAATTAAAAAATTTCAGCATTACTTTAATATTTTTTCCTAAAATTGCATAAATAATACTGGAAATGATAAAATTTTCATTCAAACGTTTCCTGGAAATTACGAAATTGAAAAGTAAACATTTATGTTTTGTGTTCTCTGTTTCTTTTTACGCTAATATTAAGCCACTGTTAAGGTTGCGAACCTCTGGCACAGCAAATTTACTAGAATATGGTTTAAAGTAGTGAAATTTACAAACAATCAAAATGTTTACTGGCAATGATGAATTTTTCATTGATACTTATAAAGTATCCATCGACAATAATCCATCCATCGAAATATCGATTGTAAATTAAACATTGCAGTAAAAATTATAGATTTCTCAGCTTGGATATAAAATGATGTTGGCAACTGCAAAATTCATGTTGGAAGTGATGAAATTTTCATTAAAAATTATAAAATATTCGTCGAAAGTTTTGAAATTTTAAATAAAAATAACGAATTTTCAATGGAAATTGCATAATTATGAAATATGCAATTATGTAAATTACAAAATTTCAGCATTGCTTTAATATTTTTCCTGAAATTGCAAAAATAATACTGTAAATGATCAAATTTGCATTAAACTTTTTCCTGGAAATTACGAAATTACAAAGTAAACATTTGTGTTTTGTGTTGTCTGTTTTTTTACACTAATACGAAGTACATCTGATTTATCAGTGGCTGCGAACCTCTGCTACAGCAAATTTACTTCAATAAGCTTTAAAGTAAAATTTACAAAGAATCAAAATGGTTACTGGCAATGATGATTTTTTCATTGAAACTTATTAACTATCCATCGACAATAATTCATCCATCGGAATTTACATTGTAAATTAAACATTGCATTGAATATTATAGAATTCTCAGCTTGGATTTAATATGCCGTTGGCAACTGCAAAGTGAATATCGAAAATGATGAAATTTTCATTAAAACTTTTTCCTGGAAATTACGAAATTGCAAAATAAACATTTGTGTATTGTGATCTCTATTTTTTTTACGCTAATACGAAGTACATGTGGTTTAATAGTGGCTGCGAACCTCTGGTACAGCAAAATTACTAGAATATGGTTTAAAGTAGTGAAATTTACAAACACTCAAAATGTTAACTGGCAATCATGAATTTTTCATTGACACTTATAAATTATTCATCGACAATAATCCATCGAAATATCGATTGTAAATTATACATTGCAGTAAAAATTATAGAATTCTCAGCTTGGATTTAAAATGCTGTTTAAATATTGTAAATGATAAAATTTTCATTAAAACTTATAGAATATTCGTCAAAACTTTTGAAATTTGAAATAAAAATAACGAATTTTCAATGGAAATTGCATAATTATGAATGTAAATTACAAAATTTCAGCATTGCTTTAATATTTTTCCTGAAATTGCAAAAGTGAATACTGGATTTTTTTTATAAATTTTTAATGGAAAACACGAAATTTTTATTGTTCATTAAACAATAGATAGGTAGATGCAAAACTACATACTGCCCAAACTTGCACGGGCCTGAACGGGTTTTTAATAAAAACTTTAATTTTCTAATATTTTTTAATACAAATTGCATTTTTTTAAAACAATTATAATTGTTTCAGAACAACACATTATTTTATACTTAATATTATTACAATACCCTGAATCTATATGCAATATTTTGAAAATAGTTATAATTTATATAGACTTTTGGAAATACAATCGAATGTTTTGCAGATTTGAAATTGATTGACATATTGAGACAAAAATTTGTTTCTTAATTTTTTAATTGTATTTGTGCAAATGTTGTATATGTACATGTAGTACATGTAGGTAGATACTTTTTTCACGTAACAATTAAATTTGACATTTTTTTATAACCATGATGTTACCAATTATCATATATTATCAATTTCACTTGATACATTGAAAGATATAACAAATTCGGAGTTCACTTAAAAAAATACTGCTTTTCACAATTTCAGTTCAAAGTTTGGACACATTGTCTTTGCCGAATATTCAAATTTGACAGATATGACGAGGAGAAGTTGAAAATTTGAAAGATTGAAACGGTGGCAAGAGAAAATTTGATAGTATTCCATGATTCAATTTGAAAATTTGATAGACATTGAAAAATTCAGTTTAAACTTAGGCATAATTACAACTGAATATTCGTCACAGTTGAAATTTTGCCAAAATTTGGCAGTTAAACATTTAAGTTTGGGTGATTTTGACAACTGAATCTAAAAGTTTCATATATTCAGATACTTGTGCCTACTTGGAATGTAAAAAACAAACATTTTTGAAAAGTATTCAGATAATATGACTGATTTTGACAGTTGCAATTGTAAATTGGACAGATTTTCAGTCTGACAAATTCAGTTTAAACTTTGACATATTTACAACTAAATACTTAGCACAGTAGAAATTTGGCACATTTTAACAGTTAGAGCTGTAAATTTGGGCGACTTTGACAACTGAATCTAAAAATTTGACACGTTTGCCATGGTTCAATTCGAAACTTTGATAGGTTTTGACCAATTCAGTTTAAACTTAGGCATAATTACAACTGAATATTTGGCACAGTTGAAATTTTGCTCAAATTTAACAGTTGAAGATGTAAATTTGGGCGATTTTGACAACGGAATCTAAAAGTTTGATATATTCAGATACTTGTACCTACCTGGAATGTAAAAAACAACATTTTTGAAGAGTATTCAGAAAATATAACTGATTTTGACACTTTTAAGTTGTAACTTATGCCGACTTTCAGTCTAACAAATTCAATTTAAACTTTGGCATATTTAAAACTAAATACTTAGCACAGTAGAAATTTTGCCACATTTTAACAGTTACAGCTGTACATTTGGGCGACTTTGACAAATGAATCTAACAATTTGACATGTTTCCCATGGTTGAATTTAAATATTTGATAGATTTTGACAAACTCAGTTTAAACTTAGGTATATTCACAACTGAATATTTTGCACAGTCGACATTTTGTCATATATTGAGAGTTACAGCTGTAAATTTCGGCAGACTTTCAATGCAGAATATTATATTTGACAAATTCGATTAGTTCATGTTAAAAACATGGCACATAGTGACAGTTTCAATCAAAATTTTAAGTTTTGGATAGCAGTAATTGAAAATTTGGCCCATTTGAAAAGGTTTCGTTAAAATGTTATCAGAATTGCAACTTGTTTGACACCTAATGTATCTCTTCATTTGTTGAACTCTGAAGTTTGGAGTTTTGTATACTTAAACAATGTTTCTTGAAAAATCGTCAGTGTTTGAGAGTTGTATTTGTAAATTTGACAAGTTTTCACAACTAAAATGTAGATGTTGATAGATTTCGACAATTGTTGTTGAAAATATATAGTATTTTTTTAAATATAGTAAGAATACTTATATAAGTATATAAGTACTATATGTACGGTTACAAATATAATAGATTGTGACAGTTTCAAACGAAAATTTGCTACTTTGAGCGATTAAAATTTAAAAAAATAGTTATTTATACAAGTTTAGTTCTAACTTCAGACTGATTTTAGACATTTTCATAGCTTGCACTAAAAGTATTATATATTTCATGGCGGCAGTCGTCAAACCTGTCAAACTTTCAATTGCAGCTGTCCAAGACTTAAGTTTTTTAGATATAAACCCTCACAATGTGTCACATTTTAAATATAACTAATCGAATCTGTGAATTTTTCGCAATTAGAACGTAGATTTTGATAGATTTCGACAATTGTTATTGAAAATATATAATATTTGGATAAATATAGCAAAAAAGTTGCAAATATATAAGAATGCGACAGTTTCAATCGAAAATTTTCTAGTTTTGAACGACTCCAATTGAAAATTGGAGTTATTTAAACGAGTCCAGTTCTAACTTTTGACATTTCCACAGCTTGCACTAAAAGTTTTACATATTTGATAGTGGCAGTTGACAAACCTATCAAATTTTTAATTGCAGCTGTCCAGGTCTTAAATTTTCGATTTAAACTGTCACAATGATTCACATTTTCAATATTACTAATCCAATCTGTGAAGGTTTCGCAACTAGAACGTAGAGATTTAGATAGATTTCGACAATTGTTATTGAAAATATATAATATTTGGATAGACATAATAAAAGAAACAGCTATGTTGCAAGTATAATTGATTGTAACAGTTTCAATCGAAAATTTTCTTGTTTCGAAAGTTTGAGATATTTAAACGAGTTCAGTTCTAACTTTTGACTGATTTTAAACATTTTCACAGCTTGCACTAAAAGTTTTACATATTTTGTAGTTGCAGTTGAAAGTGTAATAGATTTTAACAGTGTCAATTTTAAATTTAGTACAAAAATAAATTATCACCAATTTTCTATGAAATTTTGACTTCTGGATAGATTATAAATTTGGCATTAATTTTCAAATTGTGAAGGAATCTTTTATAATTTGTCCTAAATCATGATATTTAGCATGAATCTTAGCAATTCTATCATGGAATTTTCTGAATTCATCTTACATTTTTGCAAATTTTAGTATGAAATTTTAGTTTTTGCAAGAAACTTTTTTCGTCCTAAATCGTAATATTTAGCATGAATTTTTCCACTTTTATCAAGAATATTTCTGAATTAGTCTACTATATTGTATTAAATTGTAATTTCTGCTAGAAACAATGTAAATTTCGTAAAAAACTCCATTACTAATTATAAATATATCATATTACATTCATGGCTGAATAATATTTAGTTATTTAAGAGACTTCGACTAGCAATTCGTAATTTTTGTAAAATTTCACAGAGCACAATTTTAGTGAGCGCTGAAAATAATAAAATCTTACTATTTTCAAGGCTCAGCTATTTCGTAACAATGGAGCCCACACATGAACAATTTTCCTTTATCGCAAGCTATTTGAAGTTAATGTATGCACAGTCGCATCTGAATCTGTCGTTTATTTAGTAAAAAAACACGATTTGCAGGGACTTGCAAATATGTGTGCAGATCCGTGGTAGTCTCGCTGCGGGGCATGGCGAATGCGCGTTTAATGTATGCAGCGGCACGAAGGCAGGGACCAAGTTCGAGATTAGTCCTGGTTTGGTGACAATACAGGATTTCTGAGTAGTGATGCTTTGCGAGGAAATTATATGTATCAAATCGCTGCGAGCACCCCGGAGCTGGGAAAACGGATTACCTTATTTCGTTACCTGCGCCCCGATATTAAGAAAACATACAAAATCGAATTTCAATGGCATTGATTGAGAGGCACAATGCACGGATTGTATTCTTTCCATTATGGCATTCTTATTCACAGTGAAGATTGCCAACTGCCACGTCCGCAGAGGCCTCGAGCACCTGGCACGTTTCAATAATTGCGACCAACGGAAAATATTTAATCCTGATTACCATAAAACTAATGCTGCTCAAAGTACATAATGTAGACATTAGTGTGATTGGTTTTTTATGCCCTTTTTATAAGGTATCTACTACCGCCGGTTAGACACCTGGTGGGTGTAGTTTAGCCCACAGCAATCAGAGAGCGGCGCTGCGGGTGGATCCACATTCGCGCGATTACGAATTCAAGCCCTCCTGTAAGGTGTTTCCTTTCTGAAAGATTACTTATGGAAAAAAAGAACGAGAGCACAATACGGCCGTAGATGATATCTGGACGTATTAGGTCCTTTTTCTTACCGCCTTTGTGCGTTCGGCATTTATTAAAACACACAATGGGATTTGTAGTTGATACGCTTCGAAATTGTATTGCTTCGTTTGTACGCCTTTTATCCTACTAAAAAGTGTAGTGTGCGTTTTACGTGCGACATTCGCGCCATATGAAAATTAAAAAAACCCGCAGGGATTATACGCGGCATTGTTGCTCACCTTTGCTGCTCTTCGGGTCCTTGCAGACTAAATGAACGTCCATGCAAATCCACACATGTCCACTAACAAAAGCTTCGTTTTTTGACTTAAGCTCTTCGTAGCTCAGCATCTATTTGTACATTTGACACTTGTACTTTTCTATAGATTTACTACAGGACAAGATACTTTTTGAGCGAATTTGATATCAAATTCTGATTTAATTCAGAATCTTTCCAGAAATAACCATCAACTCATTAGAAACATTATGGGCATGTGTGCTTTTGCATGTACGTTCCTCTACCTGCATTCCCAAATATAATAATAATAATCCCTACATATACGAGACACCCTGTATAATCATCAGTTGCATGTGTGTATGAAGAACAAAAACTTTAAACCTTATAATATTTTTTTCATACATCAGCATTTCGTACATGAAAATAGCCGAGAAATGTGTTTTAGTGAAATTGGAAGCATTTTGGGCAACTGCAAATACCCCAAAAAGTTATGCAAATTGATGTATTATTACCTACAGGTTTTAGTAATGACAAATAATTTTCGGTTTCCTAAAATGCATATCTCTTATTTACGTAAGACAATTGGAGGTAACTTTCAATTCTAAACAAGTTTTCAAAATGAATTTCTTAAATATCGTGGGCATACAAGAAAATGTGAAGTGAAAAGTTTACAGAAAAGAGTTGAAATGAGCAGGTTTCATGAGTTGTATTATGGTTCATTGGATTGTTAATAAAAACATAGCAAACAACAAATATGTGATACTAAGGCAAAACCTTATAAGTCAAATATTAATAATCAAAATATTATTAGATAAATTGCAAAGGAACCATTATTTCGGAATCTTTATTTTTGTTCTACGTATTCTAGGAGCATGAGAACCATATAGGTTCATAGGTTCGTTCATTTAAATCTTCGCTAAGGTAACTACATATCAATACAAAATACGAACAATATATACAATCGATTTTATTTGACTTATCGGGCTTTTTTTTAGTACCACAGAAATATTGAAAACTAAATTATCAAATGCATCTATCATGAAACTGTCTTTTTTTTTAGACAGTTCTTTTGTAAGTAAAAACTGATTCTTTTACGTTTTGTCTTGGTCATGTGTTGGTGTGTTCTTCTCCTTCATCATCACCACTAATGCCCATAGATCTCTGACAGGAAACAAAATTCCTTCATTATGATGGTTATGTCATAGAAGTTATATCTTCAAATATGGTGTTCCATCGGCTTAATTAGTTGGGAAGACGCAAATCTAGCAAATATAATTCTATCGCCGGTTTGCAATCCTGCTCTGGAGGATTAGATGGTTTGCTTGGTCCAAAAAACGAATGTCTTTCTGAGGAAGGTTCTGTTCTCGCAAATACAGTTTGTCCCATTTTAAAATATGCATATTAAAATAAATAATCATTGTATGTAAAAGTGCAAGTGAAAACACTAATTTTTGGTTCAGTGAAAATAGTTCGAAAAAAAAATTGCTCAAACAATTGTACCTCGAATGAACAATTCCTCGAATGGACTATTGATTCAAAAGCCTAGTTGCTTGAATAATAATATCTCGACGACAAAATAGCTCGAAATAATAGAATATATTATTTGAAAAAAAAATTATTGAATTTATATAAATATAAAATAATTAAATGTACCAGAAACATTGTTTGCATTTGCTTACACTTAACCATTACTAACTACCTAACCTAACCTAACCTAACCCAAACCAACCTAAATAAACTATTCCTAACCAAAACTAACCTCACATTGGTTAGTAAGTGTACATGTTTTTGTAAATTAAATTAAATACATTTTTCGTAAATAAATGTAAACTACATTTCTATCTCTAGTAACTTTTCTAGAAACTTATAACTTTTTTAATACATTTAATTATTTTGTTTTCTATAAATTCCATACATTTGTAGCTTATTTTATTATTTCTAGCAGTTCGTTTCCGAGAAATTGTTACTCGAGCAACTAGGCTTTCGAAGAAATGTCAATTCGAGGAACAATTTTTCGAGCAAGTAGGCTATCGAGGAACTGTCGATTCGAGGAACAATTTTTCGAGCATTTTTTTTTAAATTATTTCGAGCAATTTGTTTTCGAGCAATTGCTATTCGAGCAACTAGGCTCTCGAGGAACTGTCCATTCGAGGAACAATTTCTTCTTGTTATTGAGCACTTTTCTTTCGAGCAATTGTTTTCAAGCAATTGTTTTTGAGCAATTTTCTTTCGAGCAATTGTTTTCGAGCAATTTTCTTTCGACCAATTGTTAATTTTTTGCTTTGTAAATAAATTTCCGCGCATTTTTGTAATTCATGGATATTTTCTATTTCCCCAAGTGTCATGGATTGCTCGGTAAGTCCAAAAATGTTATCCGTTGTTTGGAAATTGTTTGGCAATTGTCTAACCAGGAGCGGTTTTTTCGTAAGTGCATAAAATATACCTTTTAAACCAGCATATTCCAATATAAACAAATTTCGTCTGCACTTTTTTTCAACCACTTATTTGATGGTCATATCTTATGTCAAAATGAATATTATAAATCAGAAGTGATTGGTAAGCATAATGGTATATGGTTGGCATAAATCTGGTTGGTTTTCTCAAAATCCAAATTCCTTAATCAACTTTGAAAGTATTTGTTTTAAACCTTTTTTGGGAGCAGTTTTTTGTTTTATTAAATGTGGTATATTCTTTTTCGACCAGTTTTTTTCCAATATAAACAAAAATAGCAATAGATTTTATACAATAATTTATTTTGTAGTCGACTAGCTTCATAATGCTACGTAATATAGAGTTATAGAGAAAATGGGCATAAGCACCTACCTCATGGCATTGTGCCGTGAAATGTGCCTTAAAGTAGTAAAATGTGCCATGACAACAAAATAAGCATAGTCAAAAATTACGTTGTCATTTATTCGTAGCATGCATTTCAACTTCGAGAATATACACCATAAAGAAGAAGACTTATAAAGTTTTGACTAATAAAAGAAAGTACGATGAATTAATAGATAAATAATATAATCTAAATTGGAACAATTTACCTGATGTAAAATGTACGCAACAAAACCTTTTCTGTAACTGTCTCTGAGTTTTTGAACCTTAGCCATTGCCAAAACTTGTCATACTCTGTCTTATCTTATGACTTTTTAGCAATCAGACTCAGCTCAGCTTCTACCTACAGCTTTTTTCAAAATTTCATCACTTATTAAATCTGCGTCGCAACTATTCATTTTGGCAGAATTTGAGAAAAATGGTTACCATAAACAGCAGCTTAGTAACCGCATCGTCAGATCATCATAGAAAAATGATCATCATGAAAAATGTCACCACAGGCCACCTCTTGTCAGTTTTTTATATGTGGATTAGTTTTGAACAATTATTCATCAGGAATTTATAATAATGCTCTAGTCGTTTACAAAATAGTATATGAAATTCATTTAAAATTCCGGATTATGGCATCGTCAAATTAGCGCCAGTCATAAATTCATGCCATAATCCTATGATTTATAAATTAATTTCATAATATACTATTATTAATAAAATGGTTTATATCGTATATTAAAAAAAATAATATTTAGAACCAGAAGTAATTGGTAAGAAGAATGGTAAAATTAAAATATATGTGGTTGGCTTTCTCAAAATTCATTTTCTTTCTTAAATTTTGTTTGTTAATTTTTGAAATGTTGTTTCTTTGAAATGCTAACATTCCATTTGGAACAACAATTTTTCATCTGTAAATTTCAAGAGTAAATTTAACTTTTTTCCTTCAACATTTCTTAGGTTTAGCAGGAATGCCTCATCGATATGCAGATTATCCAGATGCATACACTCCTTGAAATATTGATCAAGTTCCACATAGATACATTAAGCATTTCAACTATTCATCACTAACAAATGGTCTACAAATTCTGTTTGGAATGACAAATTTTCTCACGTAAATGTCTAGAATCAAATTCCATTAAGACACTTCAAATGTTTCTATATCTCAAAGCCTGTAAGGAATTTTATACTGCTATTTAAATTTAAGCTTGAGTAAGTTTTCTGGTGATGATTTGATCACTTATCATCATATCAGTTATCAGTTGTCAATGACTCGCGTACCTGACCCAAGTACCTGACTATTCGATTTTTACATTTAATATACATACATATTTTCACAAAGCACATTTCTTGCCAAATTTGACAAAATGGACTTTTACTTTATTTAAGGTAATTAATAACCTTTCTTAACATTTGGAAATCAACTTTTTTTTAAATTAAAATATAGTCAAATTTGTTATTACAATTTTGATTAATATACTTAAAAGGAATTGCCATTCACAATATTTCTTACCTAAAATATAGATGCAGCACAGATTTTGAATCTTGAAACTGCCCCTCGCAACTTACACGTTAATCGTTAACCCCGCAGACGTACAATCACGTTATATATGAGGCCATAATGTAGCAAATGCGAAATTGTAAATATTAATGCCCTGATTAATTGGCCGATCGGTTTTGACAAATTCCCACACACGGAAATAATCGATCGCGATCTGTACGGGCACACAATGGGGCCCGTTTTTTGAAAAATGTGCCGCTCACTGGAAATGCTGGCCCCAGCCGCGTCGGAATGTTAAGTATGTGTGTACGTGTGCGGGGGTCCTTCATCCTTCACGGGATGCTGACCACTCTTCACAGGATCTCACACCTCCGGCCCAGGTGTTACACGGCCCATCGCACCTCTACCTATCCTGCGACACATACGCATACAAACTCATATACACATACAAACTCATACATGCACTTACACATATGCAGACACGCACATGCATGTATACCTGAACGTGTGCATACACACCTTGAACTTATCCATACATAAGTGCACAAATGCATTCGTATGTGGATGTATGGACATATCCACATGGGCTTACGTAAACACACATCCTGCTGGCAATACTGGAGATAGATACACCTTTAGGCTTGCCTAAAGGTAACCTAATGTATGCATAAATATGCCGACGAAAGGAGCAGGACCTGGACGAGCACACCGCACACCATGAATCATAACGGTCAAGCGCGTCCTCCTTTTTTTCCCCATATCGATTTAACACCGTTCCCGATCGTGTTGCGGACGATTTAAGACGGCCGATTTGTTCGGCTTAAGGGAATTCAATGTTTTCCGACGTGTTTGTGCCGCCATTACTCATCGCGTGTACAAATTCACATTCGGCCCGTCCCAGATAAGTAAAATATATTCGTGCATGGGGCGACCATTCTCATTAAACTTGTTACTCCGTTATTAATTCCCCAATAAATAAGGAGCGCGTTGTCGGGTTCCCCAAAGCGGCGTGAGTAATCGGCCGATTGTACCGGATTTTATTAGGCCCTGTTTGTAAACGGACGAGGATGTGGAAGAGCTGCAATTAATTAGAGATTGACGTATTGAAACGTGTTGTTTTTGACGTTTTACGATTAATGAATTACTGGGATCTGCAGATTGCATGTTAACCAAAGCTTCGCAGCTATGTCACAAATTCTATTAAACTTCTAACAATATAGATGCAAATGACATCAAGATTTCTACAAACAATAAATACAGCAGAAAAAACAAATAATTGCAATAATTATTAAGAAAATTGATCATGCCAATTGGACCAGTGGTCCCCACTCGACCACCTGCAATTTTGATGAAAATTTATATGGATGTGTATATATGTTTAAAATAAACTTGTGTGAAGTTTTAGCTCAGATATCAAATATCTGAGCCACTGCTGCCTTTCCCGTGGAGGTCACTACAAACTCGAAGCATCCTCACACTGAGCAAAGTGGCAATAATAAATTTCTGCTTAATACACGTTTGGCGTTAGGTATTTATTTTAAGAACTCATGTAGAATAAATTGTTAATCTCTCTTTATTCGTAACCTACGTTACAGAAAATTTCAAAATAACATAGTATAAAATATATAATTACATAGATGTTTCATTATTTTGATTCATCTCGTTTGTCAGTTGTGCTACTGACCAATTCCTTGTGAAAAGAACCTTGTGAAACTAATTCGTAACCCAGCTGTTTGAAACCCAAAGATGTAGAATAAATAAAAACATACCGAGGTCCATAAAGTATTAAGACCTGGCCTTATTTTTCCCCTGTACACATTTTTGAAAAATGGCTCAACAGGTCAGAATGATATTTTTTCAAACGAAAATTATGAGACCATTTTCATTTTTCAATCTCTCTCCGTTTTGAAGTTATGACGTCAGAGCAATTTTTTTTAAATTACTACCTACTTTTTTGTAGTTGATTTTGATAGTACTTTTAATTATGTTTTCAACAGCATAACATTTTCAATGTGTAACATTTGAAAAAATTGAGAAAAAGTGCGTTAAAGTAAAACTATTAAATTATTATTTCAGTGTGCAGAATGCATCTAGTCACCATTCAAAACAACGTCAGTTAAAACAAAATTAGGAAAACAGGCTTGGATTTTAATTATTGGAATAAAACAAAATTGATTAATCTGAAAAACAATCTAGTACAATTATGTGAAACAAATTATTACCTACTCACAGTCAGATTAACGTTTCGTTCGATTCATCGTGTCACAAGTGATTTTCAGAATGGTTCGACGTTTTTCGGAGGCACAAAGAATTGAAATTCTTATGACTAGAGGTTGTGGTTATAGAATGCGTACCTATGAAGAAGTGTGCATTTATTTTAATAATAAATACCCGCTTCAAGAACCTCTTCTTAAGACGCCTGTTAGTGCAATCAGAGGCGGATGGGGCCGGCGGGAAGCCGGGAAATTTCCCGGTGCGCCGCACAGTGTAGTATTTTGCATATCTAGCGGGACAAAATTAAATATGACACTAAAATAGCAATCTATTATATGAATTTATTTACAACTGTGAAATAACTAACCTATATATAGAAAAAAATACATAATATCATAAATTCACACATTATCTCCACTACTACCACTACCACTACCAGAATCTTCAGAATCGCTGGCTTCACTAGTAGAAGCATTACTGCAATTTCCTTGTGCCTCCTCTTTAGCATGCTCATGGATATTTGGTGACTAAGGAGTTTTTGAACAGAAGGATGTATATCTGCTACATTATGCTGAAGAAATCAAAAGATTGTGCAGTATGTCCGTATTGGTGGTCGTCCTTGACACTTTTCTTGAATATTCAAGTCGATATTTCCGAATTTCTATATGGCGAGACTCCTGAGCCTCCTCGGACATTTGTCCGATAGGAAGTATGAAGTGCTGAATTACTTCTGGCCCATGCAACAAAATCTTGTGTAATGTAACGGGCATTGGATACCAATTATACAGTGATATGTATAAAGTGGCGGTCTCGTCGCAGAATTCTGTAAATGCAGGTATATATATATCTTATATCCACAGGTCAATGTGCGTAATATTACATTAAATCGGTCAATTAGAGACTGATCGACTCCTGTTATATTAGCAGCCAAAGCAGCATTTTTAAAAAATCTTCTAGCACTATTACCTTCATTCGTATTGCCTCCACATTGTTTCGGAGTGTCTAGCAATAGTCCTGTTTCCGACCTAAATTTTTCTATAAAGAGTTTCTTTCTATTGGCTATCTTTAATTTGTCTTCAGGTGTACGGCATTGCCATTTTTGTATATCTAACTTATACGCAATATGTAACACACATTCCATAAGTCTTATTTGAGCATGTAATGTGGATAAGTCCCAAGAAAATGTCTGTGGATTGCTTATACATCGTCGAATTATTATTAAATTATTCATGTCTTTGGATGTTGCTTGACAAATATAGCACTTTTGAGTGGCTCTGTTGGACGCTAAAATGTTGCATATTTTCCCATCAACCATCGTCTCTACAAATTTATGTTTGACTTCAAGAATAATTCCATTGCATTCTACCAAAGTTGGCAAAATTTCTAAAATTTGCCTCCTCACGTTTATAAATTCCTCTAGAATTAATTGTTCAGCCTATTTGGCAAATCTAAATCTTGCAGGTCTACAGTAGGAAGTTGACGATGGCCGTGGATTTTGCCATAATATGTTTTTTTTGTTTGTTTCTCCAAGAACATATAACTGCAAAGGTACCAATGACGTTGCTAAAATATTTGAATCTTCGAATTCATTTGAGTTTGAGTTTGCATCCCCATTTGAATATCATTGTCAAATTCATTGGTACTGTCATTTTTTCAACAAGAATACTATTCAAAACTTCGGCTTGCACAATACAAAGTCGTTTTAAAGTCAAATCAACTATTGATTGCAACTTAATTTCTGCCAATGAATCATTTAAGCAATCATCGTTAGGTGGATAGCACTTTATTTTGGCACTTTTTATTTGTTCATATGATGGGTATAATTTCAGACCTTTTCCAATTGCAGATTATCTTATAACTGGATATTCCCGGTAAGATAATTTTGTTGCAGTTATTAAAGCTAACGCGTCATCAGATGAATACTTAGGTGTTTGAATGAAATAATAAATATGAAATATAAAAATGAAAATATGAAATATGAAATATAAAATAATTAAATAAATAATTCATTTACCATGTTCCACAAAGTAACGGCTACCAGTATACAGTACTTAGGTGTTTGTTGAGCTGCTCCCTGAAACGCTTTTTTGACCTTAGTTGCTCTTTTGGAACTAGAAACCAATTACGTCAGCATATAAGCAACGTCCCTTTTGCCAGATTGCCTCAGCTTCATATTTGTAGCAAGAGTTAACTCGCTTAATGTATGATCTGTAAATAATCGTTTCACCTTTCTCGCTTTTGATTTCAAACCACTGGAGCTGAAATCTAATTTTCTCCGCCCACCTTTTCTTACACTATGTATACCACTTGTATGTACTGGTTGCATCGAGGTCATTTATGGTTACCGTGGTATTCAACCAATCATTATATTTTTTTAAGAACACATTCTTATTACAATGGCACGTCCTCCATCTTTTATTGAACCCAATCATAAATGAATGGGTAATCCGGTTCAATTCTTCAAACAGTCGTTGAGAACAGTGGTGTATGTTGAATTTCATTTTCAGATAATTCACAAGTGTATGTTCCGGCTTAACAGAAGATGTTCGGCTGTTATCATCCTCATTTCTTAACACTTCGAAAAATTCATTTTTTGATACGCTTTCGAGCATACCTATAAAAATACAGATATTTTGGAAAAACGCAAGTTGTTGCATTCAAATTTTATTGTATACAATTGGTATGACTTCTAAAATTATAAAAAAGAACAAATCATGATGTACAAATGTGTACAAAAAGTTTGGCTGTCTAAAGCAGCGTTTCTCAACCGCCGGTCCGCGGACCGGTGCCGGTCCGCGGAAAATTTGTGCCGGTCCGCGGAATTTTTTTCAAATTTTCTCCTGGTCCGATGTGTGGAATACATGTACACGTGCGTGTACACGTGGCATTTAAAACTATGTTACATTTGTGCTCACACATTCGTCATGTCGTGTGACATGTTGCGCTATGTTGCGCGTTGCTGGTGGGTTTCAGTTTAAGCTTGGATTAAGCACTACCGCGAGGAAAGGACCCTCATACATGTGGCGAAACCCGCTGGCGTTTCAGTATTGAGTTAGCTTTTCTGTTGATGATACGTCTTGCAATCGCGTGAATCGCCTTTACGCAATACGCAAACTTTGTTATATTCGCAGCGCACTTCTTTTAATAATATAGTATTGTTCTACTTCTTGAAATTATTTCTTGTGCTATTGTGTTGAATATTTTGTAACCTCACAGAATGGAAAGTAAGAAGAAACAACAACAAAGCATTTTAAAATTCTTTGGAAACAAGAACAATTATAAGGATAACAAAGACACAGAAAATAATCCTAGAGCTAGTACATCAAGATGTGAAGAAACAAAGAATACTTTGGAATGTTCGACAGAATGTAGAAAAAGAAAAGCAAGTTTTGTTAGGCATTACAATAAAGAATACTTAAAATTTGGTTTCGCTGAAGCCCCTGGAAGTGAACCATCTCCACAACCCTTATGTGTAGTATGTCACGAAATTCTATCTAATGAGGCCATGAAACCCTCCAAACTTAGCCGTCACTTGAGTTCGAAGCATGGCGATCTCGCAAATAAGCCACTGGATTATTTTGAACGATTATACGACCAATGGAAAATTCAAAAAAGGGAAATGAAGAAGATAACAACCACGGACAAGTCGCTGCTGCAAGCGTCTTATTTAGTTGCCCTTCGAATATCTAAAACAAAGAACCGTTTACTATTGGTGAGGAGTTAGTAAAGCCTTGCATCTTAGATGTCGCTTTGGAAGTATTGGGTCCTCAAGCCGCTCGAAAATTAGAGACTATTCCGCTTTCGAATGACACTATTCAGAGAAGAATTCATGACATGGCTATCGATATTGAAGAACAAGTTGTAGAAGGAATGAAGAAATCAAGATATTTTGCGATTCAACTTGATGAATCAACTGACGTGAAGAACCATGCAATTCTACTATGCTTCGTGAGGTATAGTGAAGTTGAAGACTTCAGGGAGGAACTTCTTTGTTGCCTTGACCTACCTGGACGGACCACTAGTTCCGAAATATTTGGTGCTCTTGATGAGTATATACAAGCGCAGGGCTTAGAATGGGGGAAGTGCGTCGGAGTGTGTACAGACGGTGCTGCAAATATGACTGGATATCGTTCAGGTGTGGCTGCAAAAATAAAGCATGTTGCTCATCCAGAAATTTTGCTCACTCACTGTATGATCCATCGAGAGCATCTAGCTGCAAAAAATCTATCTTTGGAGCTAAACACGGTGATGAATGACGCAATAAAAATCATTAATGAAATACGTAGTCGTGCCATGAACTCCAGATTGTTCACAACACTGTGCGAGAGTATGGACTCAAAACACCAACATCTCCTTCTCCACGCAGAGGTGCGGTGGCTATCCAGAGGAAGGGTTCTTTCACGCTTTGTTGAACTGAGGGAAGAAGTAAAACAGTTTCTGAAAGAGCGAAACCAGGCCCTATTAGAGCCTTTGTTAAATGATGAGTGGATGGCTAAACTTGCATATATGGCGGATATATTTAATCTTCTCAATCAGCTAAATATGTCTCTCCAAGGATTTTCAACAAATGTGTTTACGTTAAGAAACAAGATGGATGCGTTTAAAAAGAAGCTGACCTATTGGGATATGTGCATACAAAAGGAAAACATGGAGATGTTTCCACTTTTAGAAGAATTTTTATCTGCTGCTAAAATAAATAGAAAATTAATTTTCAAGATAATTCGTGATCATTTACGGGAATTAATTAAAAAAATTAATCATTATTATCCCGATAATGAGGATCCTCGCAAAGGTAATCTGTGGATTAATAATCCCTTCATGCAAGACATGACAGCATGCTCACTCAATCATCAAGAAAAAGAAAACTTAATTGAATTGTCTTCGGATACTCTTCTGGTGTCCAAACATAAATTACAAACGTTGGCTCAGTTTTGGTTATCGATAGAAAAAGAATATCCATCCTTAAGCCACAAAGCAATTAAATTGTTAACAGTCTTTTCAACAACTTATTCATGTGAGAAGACCTTTTCGTCTATGTCGATAATCAAAACAAAGCTGAGGAACCGATTGGACGTTAGTGATGCGCTTCGTCTCTCGGAAACAACACTAGAGCCACGTTTATCAACTATTCTACGAAAGACTCAACAGCAGATATCGCACTAATTTTTTTAAGTAAAAAATGTTATTTTTGTTTTTAAGTTCTATTTTTATTTGTATTTGCAAAAAGAGTGTTATTTATTTGTTCTATTTATATAATAAGACGAATATATGTATACCTAGTTCTATTATAATAAATTGTTATATTTTTTTTAATTCCGGAGTTACCGGTCCGCGAAATATTTTCCCTATTTTTACCGGTCCGCAGATGTAAAAAGGTTGAGAAACGCTGGTCTAAAGAATTCACTACTTCTAGTTAATTTTAGACTATTTTTCCAATCCATTTCAACGGTAATTCTTTAAATATTCATGGTTAAAGAAGCTTTTTTATACACTAAATATAAACTAAATACCTTCACGTATATTATCCATGATGAAAATGTTAACTCAAATAAATACGATAGCAGTAAGATCTTAAGAACTTAATGCGTAGGAAACCACAGGAAACTGATTCTGAAATGAGCAGGACAAAACCCTATTTTGTCCGCAGATTGACGCTAAGAGTGGGCGCCTACAGATATTATATTTTGTAAATGTCTTATTTAGTGTGTCACCTCTATTTTGAGTGAATAATAATTGCATATATTGCATACTGTTTTTAGGTATTTTGACCCGCTAGATTCGCAAAATACTACACTGTGCGCCGGTCGCAAATAGTTGTAAGCCGCCGGCGCAACAAACTCATTTTCTTCTGTTGAATCTTGTCACTACTATCACTATACGCAATTTACGCAAACGCGACAACAAATATGTATTATATTTGTTTCAAAATAATTTATAGTTCAAATCGTATTGATAAATTATAGTGGTGTGAACAGTTGAAAGTCAAAGAGAAAAATGTTATATAATAGACAAATGATTCATCGAATTATAGATATTATTAAACATCTTGGAAGACGTGATACAAGCCAAGAGTCTGAATCGTACTACTAGAAATCTTCATAGCAAAAATTTAATGGGCCTTACATCAAATATTTAAATCAGATCTGGTGCATTTGTTTCGTTTCTGTCAGATACTACAGTTAATTAGTAGTAGACTAGACTAGTACCACTCAAAATGTGTACAATAGACAACGCTCGTTCATTTTTAAATATGTTCTTCAAAACCAAACGAAGAAAAGGTTAATCTCCATTTGAGAAACAAGAGAGAATGTAGTTGGTGGGATGAAGGATGGCACTTTAAAAAATATTCGGCAAATACGGAATATTGGGTCACCTCTGTATGTAAAAGTAAAATTGGTGTTAGAAACAATTGAGAAACCCAAAAAGACGAACAGTAATGTGAGTGCAATGGCAAATTGCCAGTTTCACAGACAATATTTAAAATAAGAAGTAATTTTAACAGCAACTATATTTTTCAGAAGATTTGGCATTACTGGACCACGATTAAAATATTTGAAGGGCTACGGGGTAGAATGTTTTCTATTTCTTCATTGTGATGCTATTTTGATTTCATTTTTATTGAAATCAAGCTGATGGTGCCATGTTGTAGTATGGGAAAAGTAGTTTCGACACGTGTAAAGTAAAACAGTGAAAAAACGATCACCGTTCGCTTCAAAAACGAAGAAATAAAATATGGTGTTGACTTAAAACGATCAGAGATCTAGATGAAGAAGAATAATTTATAGACGACCCCCCTAATGGACAATAATCGGTAATCATAATAATATTTGATCAAAAATTTGTATTTCATTTGAAAATATATTGTTTGTATGTACATACCTATACTGTACTGTACCCTACATAAAAATCTAAAAATAAGGGTAAAAACGATTAGAGTCGAAGAGGTGTTAATAAAAATATATTGTTTTAATAATTTTACTTATGTGTATTTCATGTTTTTGCTCAATATTCTAATTCACATCTTGCCAAAGTAGATCAATTATCATCAGATAGTATTTTCACTCATCCTTTCTGTCCTTTATTAAACTTGAAACTTTCAATTTAGTTTTCTGGAAAACGACCAAATTGGACTCTGATTGTTTTTTCCGTAGCACTTAATTTACAAATACCATTGCTACAAATCTACACAGATGGCTCAAAGTGCCAAAGTACAAAAGTACAGAAGTTCCAAAGAATTGCGACTCTTTCAGACTAATTTGCAGTATAAGCGGGAAAAAAAATTAGTACATAATGAAACATACAGTACATAATTCTGAAATAACATTTGAGAGAATATTGAATGAACTGCGAAGAAAAAGGTAATTCGTAAGCCGAAAGAATGGAGAAAAATGTGGAGATGAAACATTAGACGATGAACATGACAAATGTATCTTTGAAACATTCAATGTTATAATAGATACCGTAATCAAGTCTATGATAAAACGATTCCAAAATACCTTTGATGTTTGTAAAGATCTATCTGTGTTATATCCATAAAATTTTGATGAAATTAAACCAAATATTCCAAAAAGATCGACATCTCTCTACATTGAAGACTTTAACTAATAAATTACAAACAAAAGTTGTAATGTAACATTAGAAAATTTAACACAAGAACTTTTGATTTGAAATTTGTGATTTATTGGAACAAAATATTTGTGATATGTTAATAGTAGACCAAAATCTTCAACTGCAAATAGACTTTATAGAATAACATATAGAAGAATCAACAAGCATGTGTGAGCACGTGGCAAAACAAATGAAGAATACTAACATGTACAAGCTGCAAAACTGTGCTACTAGTTGTAACTACGTCATTTTTAAATACAATTTATTTACTCCACCTTATACCCTATACTTATACTCTAGTCTAGCGTATTTAGAACTCTTCCGATATCTCAATTTTCCAGCAAAAGACATTTCTTAACGCTAAAATATGTAGAAATAGTTTATGATCGACGATATCTCACACTCGCCTTGAAGCTCTTATGTTCATGAGTTATGAGAAAGAGAATCTAAATGAACTAAATAATAAAGAAATTGTAACCGCGTTAGGTAATTCCAGTTCTCTTCTATCAAAAAAGTTATTGTTTTAAAGTAAAAATATTATATATAATTTTATTTTTTGCTTATTTACTTCTGTAATACATTTGGTTTTTTTATTGTAGAAAAAAATGCAGACGCTTTTACTTCTTTTCATTATAACCTCTTAAACCTGACATTTGAGCACTGATTCATTATGATTCTTTCAACTTTTGTCCACATTTTATGTATTGCTCCGGTGACTGTATTTTCTACGCCGTTTTTGCTAGTCCCATCCGCCCCTGAGTGCAATCATAAGAAAGTATGAGCAGTTGGGCATATTGGAGATCGCCCGAAAAGTGAACGACTGGCAGTTCCGGAAGATGTTAAGCTAAACGTGCTGTTAGAGTTGAAAGAAACCCCTCCATTGCAGCAAATAGTGAGCTTCCACAAACATCTGTTTTGAAACTTTTGAAACGGCAGAAATGGCATCCTTACAAAGAAAATTTAGTCCACGAACTGAACGAAGATGATTTTGATCGTAGGGTTTAGTTTTGTGAACAAATGATGAATCTCTGTAACGTCGATGAAGGGTTTGCTACCAGAATTTCATTTAGTGATGAAGCAACTTTTTATTTGAATGGACCAGTGAATAAACAAAATTGTCGCTATTGGTCCGAGCGCAACCCTCAGTGGATGATGGAAGCCCATACCCAATTGCCGGAAAAACTAAACCTTTGGGCAGGAATAGTAGGTGATATTATTATTGGGCACTTCTTCATTGATGGCTCGTTGACAGGCCAAATATATTTGGAGCTATTGAGAGATTACCTCGTTCCAGCTTTGGCTGTTCTATTCCCAAATCAACACGATTCCGACATTCCAAATGAAGACTCATGGTTCCAACAAGAAGGGGCTCCATCTCAATATAGCCGAATGGTACGCGACTATCTCAATGAAGTCTTCCTAGGCAGGTGGATTGGCAGAAGGGGTTTTGTTGAATGGTCAGCGCGTTCCCCTGACCTGACCCCTTTAGATTTTTTCTTATGGGGTTACATCAAAAGTAAAGTATACTTTAATCGGCCAACCACAATTGAACAATTGATTAGTTTACTTAATTTAACGGAAAAGTACAATTGTTAAAAACACAATTGAGGGGTCTAGAAGTAAAAGGGTGCATTTTTGGTAGTTCTGAGATAGTTGGCTTTAAAGTTAACTTGGTAGTTTTTAGTAAAAACCTTTATATGGAAGTACTCTATTGCTATTTAAGTTTGAACACATAGTTTTCCCGTACATTTATAACTATAGTATCGATTCTCTTGATGGATATACAAACGAGTCGTTATTTGAGCAAATGATGCGGTGAATATTGAAAGTTATTCAAATAATCGTGACTTTGGGAGACTTTCGTAACGCCCCAGAAGCTCCACTACCATCTGCCAGTTCATACACTCCTCACTAATCTAAACAATGAAAGCTCCATAGGTTTCCAACCAGAAATATGGAATATGGACAAAGTATCGTTAATATCTCCGCACAACAGTTAATATCACATGAATGCACGTACAAATGTTTATTCGGCATCCATGGCAAAACCGATCCATTATGCGTTCGTGTCGGTGCGTGTCCGTGGCAATTTATTGCTGTGGGAGCACGCGAGGCCACTCTTAATGCTGAATTATTATTTTACCTTACTACGGCGACGTGAAATGTTGCCAGCAACCCCCATTCATTGGCTGCGAGTGATTGTGTTTCGAAACGCCGAGAGATTTATGGATTTTTAAACGCCGCAGTCTCGGTACTGCTCCTTAATGTCTTGTAATTGTATGTTTATGCAGTCATAACAATTATAATAAATTTTAGTAACAAAACTGAGCGTTTTAATTAGGATTTTTTTTGAAGATTTATGGCGTACTTTTAATGTGGGAATGTTTTTGTTCATTGCCCATAATTTGATTATGAGGCATAATTGTTGCATGTTTGTGTTAACAAGAGAACGTACTTCTTGTAAACTGTATATCTACCATCAATTTTGATTCTTCTACTGTACAGGGTGCTTCATTTATCGTGCTCAAAATTTTCATTATTAACCCTAATTGACTTACAAGTTGATAAGGCTTTTTTTTTTAGGAATCTCGTAAAATGGTGCTTGTTGGGGTCCATCTAGTTGGCTGTCTGCTCGTCTAGGATTGATTTGTTTAGTTATCTATAGCCTGATTCACAATCTTATTGACAGTACATCTACTATTGTATCTATTTACTACTATTTGGTGCATCACTAATCACTTGGTATGGCCACTAAAACTATTTACTACTATTTGGTGAAGTAGTTCACAATGAAGGTATTCACGTCCAGCTGCAGTTGTTTTAGGATTTTGACTCATTTTCTGGAAACACAAGCACAACATTAATTGATCGATGATATCATACCTATGTATGTCATTCCATCCCAGTTTTTGTTTTGTCATTGTTATATTTTCTTAATTTATTTTAGATATTAAATTTGGCCCATGCGACACCGACTTTATTTATCCGCGATTTGCATTCCCGTGTGTTTTCGTCGTTTTTATTTATGGTGCACGTGTGTTCGCAAAAGTCGCACGTCAGGAGGCAACAAACAGTTAAGGAATGATGGAGCGGCCACCCCCTGTGCCTGGAGGAAGCCGAATATTCCGCATGCACCGCGGCTTCTTCCTTTCTTCCCATTGTCGGATGGCATTCGTAACTTATTGTTCCATCTAGATTACCGCCGCGGCGCGCATTTTTCACGACACCGACTGAGAAAAATGCAGTTTTGGTTCAAACGTGTGGCTTCGCGTGGGAGCTGATGACGACATTTTTACTGTGAATGGACGAGGGGGTTTGCGTTTATTGTGTGGCAGCGGAATGCAAGCAGAGCGATCAATTCAAATTGTATTTGCTGATGATCTTATAGATTGTATGTATTAAAAAAATAACTGTAGGTATGCATCAAGATACACCAGCTTTCACAATTTCATAGCATAATCATAACCAGGTTGTCCAACCAGGTTGTGCATTGGATCGGTATTTTCATCCACTGATACACAGCCAGTGGTTATCTTAGCTTCTTCGCTTCAGTGGCAGATTAGAAGATGCACCCTGGCATCTTACCCGGCAAGAAAAGTTCAGAAGATTCAGTATCAGCTCCCGAGTTGCTAACAGTGGTGTCATCAGCATATAACACAATGTTAGCATTTGTTAGATTGACTGGTAAGTCATTCATGTAAAGAAGGAACAGGACTGGTCCGAGGATTGAACCCTGTGGGACTCCACTATGTACTTCTTTTGGTTCTGAGATTTCACCACTGAAATTTACCCTTTGTTGGCGGTGACTTAGGTATAATGTCAGCAGCCTAATACTTCTAGGATGAACATTGTAACAATATAATGTACGGATCAACACGTCATGTGATACGCAGTCGAAAGCTTTAGATAAATCAATGAAGGAGGCTGTGGATAGTAAGCCTCTCTCGAAGCATTCTACGGTGTTGTTGACAAAGTCAATTATAGCATCTGACGTGGATACCCCCATTCGAAAACCATACTGGTGTTTAGTTAGCAGATTGTCGTCTTCTAGGTACGAAAGAAGTTGATTTTTCAGAGTAATCTGAAACACTTTTAAAATTATGGCCAGAAGGCTTATTGCTCTGTAATTGGACTCCTCTTGAAAGTTCCCTTCTTTATAGATAGGACACACCAGTGCCACTTTAAGAATATTAGGAAAAATTCCAGATAAGCCAATAAGTTGGCTTCTTACCATTAAGATCATTGTGACATTACATATACATTTAAAGTAAATACATATACATTTAACGTACATATAATTTTGAGCAACATTATAAACTGTTACTATTAGAATAAAACAAAAATATATTATAATTTCTAAATCGCAGAGTAATGTCCTGCAATCCTGCATTGTAAGTTTTAGATTTTGTAGCACAGTGTTAGAATACAGAGAGCGCATAAAGTATTAAGACCTGGCTTTATTTTTTCCCCTGCATACACGTTCGAAAAACGCTTCAACAGGTCAAATTTTTTTTTGCAAACACATATTTTGAGACCATTTTCAATTTTCTATCTCTCCGTTAAAAAAAACGGAGTCATCCCAAGATATTATGATATTTAATTCCTCACTTTACATCAAATTTTAAATGAAGGGAAATTGAGTGGACACATTATAATCAGTATGTAACAGCCCAACTAAATCTGTCACCATTATGAATCATCACTCCATTGATGCCAAATCATGATTTTACTGGATGATTTAAAAATTGTGTTAAAAACAAACTATATAAATATCATCAATGCCCGTATGATTAAAGAGAAATGATTAAACTTCTGAGTTTACTCGATGATTTGAAAATTGTCTTAAAAAACTGTATAATTATCATCAATGGCCCTATTTGGGAGGATGATTATACTTGTGCCCACCTTGTCACCAATCTTAGGAGAATGCTGAATAATGCTATCGTTAGAAGTAGGCATCAAAGCAGGTATAAAAATGTGTAGTCATCCTAGAAATTGTGATGTTCAATTCTTCACTTTACATCAAATTTTGATTGGAGGGTGGGTGGGCACACTATAATCATCCTCTAAGTTAATATGGCGGTAATATGAATTATCACATTATTGATGCCTCTGATGAATGTATGATGCCGTACATTATTTATGAACTTATGGGATGATTTAAAAATTTTGTTAAGAAAACTATATAATTATCATCGATGCCATCTGGGAGGATGATTGTAATTGTGCTCACCTACCCAACCTTCAATCTTATGAGAATGATGATTAAAACTGTTGCTACACTTAAGCATCAAAACAGGTATAAAGTGATGTAGTTATTCCAAGAAATTGTGATGTCAATTCTTCACTTTACTATAAATTTTGATTGGAGCGAGGGTTGTAAATTAAAGAATTGAACGTCCATAGTTTTGGAATAACTAAACCTTTACATAATGCTTTGATGCTTAACTGTAGAAAAAGTTTTAAACATCATTCTTCTAAGATTGGAAGGTGAATGGATGGGCACAAGGATAATCATCTTCCCAAATATGGACATCGATGAAAATTATATAGTTTTCTTAACAAAAATTTTAAGTTATCCCATAAGTTCATGATTTGGCATCAATAATGTGTTCAATAATCAATAATCAAAATTTGTGTTCAGAAAAACTATCTGGTAGCAATATGAATGATCACATTATTGATGCCAAGTCATGAATTTTTTGGATGCTTACAAAATTGTGTTATTAAAACGGTATATTTATCATCGATGCCCATATTTGGGAGGATGATTATAATTTTGCCCACCCTCCCAACCCACAATCTTATGAGAATAATGATTAAAACTGTTGCTACATTTAGGCATCAAAACAGGTATAAAGTGATGTACTCATTCCAAGAAATTGTGATGTCATTTCATTACTTTACTTCAAATTTTGGTTGGAGGGAGGATGGCAGGGCACTCTATATCATCCTCTACCCAAATTCGACAGCAATATGAATTATCACATTAGTGATGCCTAATCATGAATTTATGGAATGACTTGAAATTTGTGTTAAACAAACGATCTGGTAACAATATGAATGATCACATTATTGATGCCAAATCATGAATTTACTCGTAGATTTCAAAATTGTGTTAAAAGAACTATATAATTATCATCGATGTCCATATTTGGGAGGATGATTGTAATTATGCCTACCCACCCAGCCTTCAATCTTATGAGAATGATGATTAAAACTGTTGCTACATTTAAGCATCAAACAGGTATAAAGTAATGTACTCATTCCCAAAAATTGTGATGTCAATTCTTCGAATTTTGATTGGAGGGAGGATGGGTGGGCACTCTATAATCATCCTCTAACCTAATTCGAGAGCAATATGAATTATCACATTAATGATGCCAAACAATAAATTTATGGGATGACTTGAAATTAGTGTTAAAAAAAACTATCTGGTAGCAATATGAATTATCACATTATTGATGCCAAGTCATGAATTTTTTGGATGGTTACAAAATTGTATTATTAAAACGGTATAATTATCATCGATGCCCATGTTTGGGAGGATGATTATAATTTTGGCCACCCACCCAACCTTCAATCTTATGAGAATGATGATTAAAAGTGTTGCTACATTTAAGCATCAAAACAGGTATAAAGTGATGTACTCATTTCTAGAAATTGTGATGTCAATTCATCACTTATCTTCAAATTTTGGTTGGATGGAGGATGGATGGATACTCTATAATCATCCTCTAACCTAATTCGACAGCAATATGAATTATGGAATGACTTGAAATTTGTGTTCAGAAAAACTATCTGGTAGCAATATGAATGATCTCATTATTGATGCCAAGTCATGAATTTTTTGGATGCTTACAAAATTGTGTTATTAAAACGGTATATTTATCATCGATGCCCATATTTGGGACGATGATTATAATTTTGCCCACCCACCCAACCTTTAATCTTATGAGAATAATGATTAAAACTGTTGCTACATTTAGGCATCATAACAGGTATAAAGTGATGTACTCATTCCTAGAAATTGTGATGTCAATTCATCACTTTACTTCAAATTTTGGTTGGAGGGAGGATGGGTGGACACTCTATAATTATCTTCTAACTTAATTCGACAGCAATATGAATTATCACATTAGTGATACCAATGGGATGACTTGAAATTTGTGTTCAACAAACGATCTGGTAGTAATATGAACTATTATTGATGCCAAGTCATGAATTTACTGGATGATTACAAAATTGTGAAATGGTATAATTATCATCGATGCCCATATTTGGGAGGATGATTATAATTTTTCCCACCCACCCAACCTTCAATCTTATGAGAATGATGATTAAAAGTTTTGCTACATTTAAGCATCAAACAGGTATAAAGTGATGTACTCATTCCAAGAAATTGTGATGTGGATTCATCACTTTACTTCAAATTTTGATTGGAGGGAGGATGGGTGGGCACTCTATATCATGCTCTAGCCTAATCCGACAGCAATATGAATGATCACAATAGTGATGCCTAATCATGAATTTATGGGGTGATTTGAAATTTATGTCAAAGAAGCTATAGAATAATTATAATCGAAGGCCATATTTGACCTAACTGCCCTCCAATCTTATGAGAATGATGATTATGATATTCATATGATATTATATATGATGAATATGAATGATGATGATTATATGATATTGCTACATTTAAGCATCAAAGCAGCTATATAAAAGTGTAGTCATTCCAAGAAACGTTGGACGTTTGAGTCTTCACTAGACATTAAATTTTGATCAATATAAACTATTTTAATTCATATAACTGTTATTACATATTATATTTATTAATTAAAGTAGTGTGTCATTTTTTTGTGTTCTAAATTGATTTTGGATGAAGCACATACTTTTATAAAGAATATCATTTGCTAAGAAATCGCGAATTATAAAGTTTTCCAGATACTAACCATTGATTATAATACCCTTATACCCCTAAGGGTATTATAATCAATGTACTTACATACTTACATTCATACTTAGGTGGACACGTTGTATATAAAAATTTCAATAAAACTATTCATTATTACTTTTATTAAACATTCAAATTCAACATTCAACCATTGTTCATTATTATTCATTGAAAGTAAAACATATTAAATGTGCTTCAGATTCGCAGAATATACTTCAAACATACTTATGGTAGTGTCCAAACAGTTGATACCTAAAATAATTTTATTATAAAGATATTCCCTGATAAAATTAGCTATTTTTGGTAGAATGTTTAAATTATTACAATAATCAATTACTCCACAATTAGATGAGCAGTAAGATTAGATGAGGCCCAAGCTTCGATTAACTTCAATTGGCAGTTAATTTCATTGGGTCACCGCTGTTGACCAAATAGTAGTCATGGAAACTAACCATCGATTAAAGATAATCAGTTAAACTTAAGGTACTCTGATATAACTTTGATGGAAAATTTGAAGTATCTACCAAACACAATATTGATATCATTATAAATGTACTTACTCATTTTTTTTTTCAAAAATGTTCAAAAATGTTTTAAATAGCATGCCAAAAATGTACATTCCAGGAATTGCTATACTTGCTCTGATTGGTGCATTGATGGTACTTTGTTGGAAATTCTCAATATTAACCAAGATCGAAAAGACCCATTCTTAAAGTAAAAGCAAATTAATGCTAATGTAATAGAATTAATTTTATCAATAAATCTTTGGATATTTTGATGACGGTTTAGGACGGTTTAATATATAAACATTTTAAACTTTTACTTTTAGTGCTTGGAAACTATGAACTTATGTACTTATTATTACGTACTTATTATTACGTACTTATTATGTACTTATTACCCTAATTATTAAAAAAAAAGGAGGTAAACTAAATCCATTATAGATATGAATTGTCAAAGTGCCATTGGGTTGGCATTATTGATTAAGTTACTAGGAACGCCAATGGGTATTTTAACTAATTAATTTTGGAGGCAATATTAAAATGATTATATCAAATTTTAACAAGTCCTTTGTATTAAAAACTAATGGGTCTCATAACCTCAAAACACATGTTGACATCAATGACATATTTGTAACTAGTTTCTTATAAGTACACTGTCAAAATTATTATACAGTGTGACATTTTTGCCGATCTTGAATTTGACAATTCATGTCTATAATGGATGATCTGTCCTATATTGTTACTACTCCAAACATAGAATAACCTAATATGAGAAACCTAAATTATATTTTACTTGTATTGTTATATTATTTATTTTATACTAATAAAACAAATATTGTAATTTCTAAATCGCAGTTAAAGTAATTCCTGCAATGCAAGTTTTAGTTTTACTAGCACAGTATTAGAATATAATTGATGATGCGGTATGAAAAGAAACTTGGCACATAGCAGCAAACCTTTCACTATCTAATTGGTTCTGATAAGTGAGTGCGAAAATGCAGCTACTTCAGTTGATACCGCGGCGTAAGCTGTAATTATCCCGTTTTGGTCGCGTGAAAGTAACACACGCCAAATGTGACTAACGCGCCGTCCAAAATATTTAGCGGACACGTTCACCATTTAAAAACCAACATATCACACACGTAATTTATCATTTTGATGGACGTCTGGCGGAGATACCGCGTGCACGTAATGCGACTGAAGATTTTCTATTAAGCGGCGTGTTAAGTGATTAAAAAAATTAATTAGTGTTGCGCAAGGTGAGTTTATTTAGCGAGCGGTGAATTGGTAGGAAGGCCCCAGGGACGGGTGTCAGTAGCCGTGCATAATGAGGGCCTCTCTTGAGAGAACATCACGGAGGTGTCATAAAAATATATGAAACAGTTAGTTTATATGGCAACGGTAGCGATGCCTGTCCGAATATGCAAAGCAGAGCAACAAATTTAACCAGCAACAAGGTAAAACGTAAGGAGTTAAAATGTAAAACACACCTTTTGCTTTACGGGTCGATAATTTCACTCGAGATATCTCCACCGCTTTTTTCTCCCATTCGAACTGCGTTATCTGATAATATACGGCCGCCGTGGCGTGTCCTGTCCATACTTGTCACGTGTAGTTATTAAAGTTGTTATTTAGCGTACGGCCTGCCTAAATTTCTCATAAAATATTTATATAGGCTGCGGTCCTTTTTTTAGGCAAATATTATTTTACCCACAAAAGGCCGTTAAGCGGATTGTTGCCTGTATATGCAAGTCATTATAATGGCCGCACTTTATTATGCAAAGCGCGCTCGGAATTATCAATAATAAATATTTCCCATTTCGCGCCGGTTATCAAATTTAATTCACGAGGTGCGGCTTTATTCCGTGCCGTAAACGCGCCATAAATACCTCGCTAATTAGAAGTGCAAAATCGGAGTGGCGTTTGATGTAAATGGTAAATGGTCGTCTGTAAAATGCCTCGGTGCCTCCAATAATGAAGCAATAAAAATTACTGCCCGCTTCGAGTGATGGTGTGCTCCCTTGTCTCGGCCTCCACACCGTCTCGGATCACTACACCATCAAACCATCAAATCGAAATTATCTGTAAGGAGACATAAAGAAACAGAATAATCAAACGTTAACATCTAAATATCTATCTGCAACCTCGTACTAAAAGATTACCTCCAAGATTTAAAAATCGCAATTAATCAATTTTGGCAAAATTAAAGAAAGAAGAAAACAGATCATTACCAATACATCAACATTTTCCTTTCTACAATCTTTTGTTTTTCGATGTATTAAAACTTTCGCAATTTTTATAATACTTTCATTATATATTCAATTAGAGATTTTTTCGCGGAACGCTTTAAATTTAATAAATTAAATTATATTCATCAATCCCGCACAATTTACTGTGAAAATTGCGTTATTGTATGAAACCAGGCAACCAGAAAACCCGTCGCGACTAGAAACTGCAGAAACGCCCAAGTGAGAAAAATCCTTTTGTCTGTGCAGCTGTTTCCTCCGATAATGTGCACACCGTAATGGTGCATTTTAAAAATTAACAGGCAATAATTGCAGCATGCATTGCACGCAGAAGAAATGGACTTTCGCGGCGGTAAGTAATTTATAAGCGACAGTTACTATTAGAAATACAATTAGGTTCAAACGGAAAATTCTGCCTAATTGGTTGTTAAATTACACACTTCAGTAATATTAATATGCGTCAGCTGTGTTGGCACGAAATTGTCACGTAATCATGTAATTTATATCCTCCATTAGCGCTAATTATTATTAATGAAACAATTTGTGATAATGTGATATATTATGTTAAGAACACTGTTTTAAAATTGCTTTTGTGCACAAAGAAATGTATCCACATTTCACAGAATTTATATTTAATTATGGTGTTCTAGATACTATAAACAATTAATACTACATCACTATTACAATATACTATAAAAATTAACGTGCAGTAGTATAATTGAAGAAGAAAATTACAACCATTACAACCATACCACAGCTTAAAAAATCTCCTATGGAAAAGATAGAACACAATATTAAATTTCACTCATTAGAAAAGCATTGGTCAAGTATTTTATATTATAAACATTTAAATTTGACTTAGAATAGGTCTTTCCAAACTTATCTCGTACTTTCTAACCTACAAGATAAGTTTCGAAAGACCTGTTCTAAGTCAAAACTAAATTTATGTAAATCGATATAAGCTACTATTACAACCATTACAACCATACCACAGCTTAAAAAATCTCCTATGGAAAAGATAGAACACAATATTAAATTTCACTCATTAGAAAAGCATTGGTCAAGTTATTTATATTATAAACATTTAAATTAGACTTAGAATAGGTCTTTTCAAACTTATCTCGTACTTATATAACCTACAAGATAAGTTTCGAAAGACCTATTCTAAGTCAAAGTTAAATTTATGTAAAACGATATATGCAACTATCTCAGGTGCATATACCGCTTTATATCAATTCAAATTGACTTAGGTTAGGATCCATATAATTAATAATTATCAAAGTTAAATGTTTATAATATAAATGACTTGACCAATGCTTTTCAAATCAGTGAAATTTTATATTATGTTCTATCTTTTCCATTGGAGATTTTTCAAGCTGTGTTATATCTGTAATGGTTGTAATTTTCTTCTTCAATTATACAACTGTATGGTATATAAAATCTTATTGAATAGTTAAATTTTCGTATTACACTAATTGCGGTTAATTGTAAAGTGCTACTATGTTCATTTCAGACAAGCTTAATGTTTGTGCAGAACATGTTTTATGTAATTTTTATATTAATATTTAATAATATTGCTGCATAGGTTATCCGTAAAGTAAACAATATAATCATAATATTCGATTGGAAAATATTGAACAAAATTCCTCGAACAGCTCGATTTCTAACTTATAAAGAAAATTAGTACACATGTTAGCATAATTCCAAATATTTACTTATTATTTTTTTACCACTTATTTTGCAGCTATGTAGCTAGAAATAGGTGACAGTATTTTTTTTTTGTTTCATGCGAAAATAATAAGCCCCAAATTTTTTTCATCAATTATTATTATTTTTAATTATTCAATATTTTTTTATATTTTTCATTTTAAAGTGCTACTATATTCATTTACTACTATATCAAGCTCAATTTTCGTGCAGAAAATGTTTTATATAATTTTTATATTTATATTTAGTAATATTGGTGCATAGGTTATCCGTAAAGTAAGAAATATAATCATTATATTCGATTGGAAAATATTGAACAAAATTCCTCCAACAGCTCGATTTCTAACTTATAAGGAAAATTGGTACACATGTTAGCATAATTCCAAATTTTTTCTACCACTTATTTTGTAGCTGTGTAGCTAGAAACAGGTGAAAGTTTTTTTTTTGTTGTATTCCAAAATAATCTCCAATTTTTTTTTCAACTTTTTTCTTCTTTTCGTTTCATTTCGAATATAAATTATTTATTCGTTACTTTAGAGACACTCTATATATATTTCAAATGCCCGAGTCGTTTTCGGTAAAATTCAAGAGTTGTAACAAAGTTTTCTGCAAGTTAATACTCATTAATATATCAAGAAAAATTGTAGACAATTCCACATTTCAAGTATACATAAATTGTTAAACAGTTTATAATAAAATAGTAAACATGCAAATATATTTGTTTCAAATATAAATAGTGAATCGTTATAATCAATAATCACTCAATTTAATACTAATTATATTAGGTATCAAGAAAAATTGTAGAAAATTCTACATTTCAAGTTTAGTATAAAATGAATGTTAAACGGGCCGAAAAAGTTTATAATAAAATAGTAAACATGCAAATATATTTGCTTGAAATATAAATAGTGAATCGCTACAATCAATAATCACTCAATTTAATACATATTATATTAGGTATAAAAAAAAATTGTAGAAAATACCATATTTCAAGTTTAGTATAAAATGATTGTTAAGCGGGCGGAAAAAGTTTATGATAAAATAGTAAACATGCAAATATATTTAGTGAATCGCTATAATCAATATTCACTGAATTTAATACTTATTATATTAGGTATTAAAAACAAATTTAGAAAATTCCACATTTCAAGTTTAGTATAAAATGATTGTTAAACGGGCAGAAAAAGTTTATAATAAAATAGTAAACACGCAAATATATTTGTTTGAAATATAAATAGTGAATCGCTATAATCAATAATCACTCAATTTAATACTTATTATAATAGATATCAAGAAAAATTGTAGAAAATTCCACATTTCAAGTTTAGTATAAAATGATTGTTTAACGGGCGGAAAAAGATCATCATAAAACAGGAAATATGCAAATTCATTTGTTTTACATATAAATAGTGAATTGCTAGAATCACTGAACTTGTCACTGCCAAGTTTCTATTATTTATGCGAAGAGAAATCAAACGATCTTAATACTAAAGATTACCTTGTAAACTTGCATAAGCGACGAACCCACGACTACACACACGAAATTTAAAAGCCTGAACCATTGCTCCACATAGACTTCACGACTCATAGTTTAAATTCTCTAACATCAAAGTGCCGTTGGTTTGGAAAGGAATTGAAGCAGTTGATCCCGTGTACAGTTAAATTGTTAACAGTAAATAGATAGTAAATAAAAAATAACGTTCAAGTTTAACATAAAGTTTTCGAAATTTTTCACATTCTTTTCTTTTTTTGCTTCAGAAGTTTGATTTTTCCAGAAAGTTTCTATAGAATATTATAAACATTCCAGTATTTTTCATAAGTATTTGAGTTATGACGAAATTCTTTGACCTAGTTTAAATTTTGAGTTACATTTATGATTTTTTTTCTCGATATGAAGCAACTTTGAAAAAAACACAAAAGTAATACCAAAACTTAAACCAGGTCAAAGTTTTGGTATTACTTTTGTGTTTTTTTTCCAATATGTAGCAACTTTTTATATAATTTTCTATAGTTATTAGGAGTATAAAACCATTTTTATGACATGACTTCAAGTTGACCTGTAAATGTATAAAAATATATTAAATAACTAAAACCTTAGCTTTAAATTACTAAATTTAACTATAAAATTATACTAAATTACTTTAATTCAAATATAATATTTAAAGTTTTCTGTTTTTTTACTAATATTCTCTGCATTAAGTATTCGCTTCAGAAGTTTGTTTTTTCTTGAGGGTTTCTATAGAATATTAAAAATATTCTGGTATTTTTCATAAGTATTTGAGGTATGGCGACATTATTCACTTTTATGATTATTTTTTTCAATATGAAGTAAGTGGTTTAAATTTTGGTATTACTTTTATCATTTTTTGAATGTATCAACTTTTGATGTAATATTCTATAGTTATTAGGAGTATTAAACCATTTTTATGACATGACTTCTAGTTGACTTGTAAATGTATAAAAATATATTAAATAACTAAAACCTTAGCTTTAAATTACTAAATTTAACTAAAAAATTAAACTAAATTACTTTAGTTCAAATATAATATTTAAAGTTTTCTGTTTTTTTACTAATATTCTTTGCATTAAGTATTTTCTTCAGAAGTTTGTTTTTTCTTGAGGGTTTCTATAGAATATTAAAAATATTCTGGTATTTTTCATAAGTATTTGAGGTATGGCGACATTCTTTACTTTTATGATATTATTTTTCATAACGAAGCAACTGGATTAAATTTTGGTATTACATTTATCTTTTTTTTTTCTCAATATGTATCAACTTTTGATGTAATTTTCTATAGTTATTAGGAGTATTAAACCATTTTTATGACATGACTTCTAGTTGACTTGTAAATGTATAAAAATATATTTAATAACTAAAACCTTAGCTTTAAATTACTAAATTTAACTAGAAAATTAAACTAAATTACTTTAGTTCAAATATAATATTTAAAGTTTTCTGTTTTTTTTAACAAATATTCTTTGCATTAAGTATTTGCTTCAGAAGTTTGTTTTTTCTTGAGGGTTTCTATAGAACATTAAAGATAAGTATTTGAGGTATGGCGACATTCTTTACTGTTATGATTTTTTTTTTTTTTTCATTATGAAGCAACTGGTTTAAATTTTGGTAATAATTTTATCATTGTTTTGAACGTATCAACTTTTGATGTAATTTTCTATAGTTATTAGGAGTATTAAACCATATTTATTACACGACTTCAAGTTGACCTGTAAATGTATAAAAATATATCAAATAACTAAAACCTTAGCTTTAAATTACTAAATTAAACTAAATTACTTTAGTTCAAATATAATATTTAAAGTTTTCTGTTTTTTTTTACTAATATGTTTTGCATTAAGTATTTGCTTCAGAAGTTTGTTTTTCTTGAGGGTTTCTATAGAATTTAAAAAAAGAATATTTTTTTTTAAATTTGCTAATAATATTTCAAGAAAACCTACAAATTTCTGTCGGGATTCAATACTTCTCTGAAACTGATAATTAAATATTATGTTCTAAAGTGCAAATATTAGTTTTTGAAATACTTTGAGCCAAATTTGGGAAATCCCAATTAATTTTAATAATAATAATAATTTATTAATGTATATGATAGTAGTATATGTTACACCAGTCAAATTATAGTATACATTAAGTATAATACAAAAAGGTCATATAAGTAGGTAATAGCTTACACCAGGAAGAAGAAATAAACGATTTTAGTTTAATGAAGGTATGATTTAATTTTATGAAGTTATTCAAGTATACGTAATGATTGGGCACTAAAACATGTGTTAGAATTCATTATAAGGGTAAATGGCATCAGTCTGTAAAGAAATATCAATTATCTGGTAATTTTCTAGACTTGTTATGTTGACTTGTTGTTTTTCTTACTTGTTAAAAATCTAAAATCCTCACAGTTTGGCCTACTCCTGGACAATTAAATTAATCTTTGTAATTGTAATTATACATTGGAATTTATAAATTACAATTTGAATATTTTGTAATTTTCAGTAGAAATGCAACATTCATTGTAATTTAGAATCGATATAATATAATTTCAATGAAAATTTTGTTGTTTGTTGAGCTCTTTGTATTTAAAAAATAAATTAAATTTATAAGGAAAATGTAGAAAATTTCCATATAAAATTTGTCACCTGCAATGATAATTCCTTCTAAACCACGTAAACCAATTGAGAGAGTAATTAATCCAAACTTAAAATTGATACTAATACGAGTACGAGACATTGTTCTACTTTGATTGTTAATTTAATCTTTTTTTAATGTGTTAATGTAATCAATGGAAGCCAAAGCATCTTGAGCTATTTTAGTGTGTCTATAATATGTTGCATATACTTGTATTTATTGCTAGTTTGTCTGGCTTTATTTGTGTATTTCCTGTAGAGCTGTACACAGCTTTATATTATAAAGTGTATTTTTAAATAAGTGACAAATATTTTAATGAAACTTCTGTGACACTCAACTGTTGTAGTGTTAAGAACTGCCGGAACTTTAAATGTGTAATTTGACTTGTATAAAATTTTAATGTTACGTAACACCAATAAAATACTTTACTTTACTTTACTTTACTTAGTAGATACATCGCATATTAAATGAGAGATTAAGATTTATTTTTTGACAAACTTTGCACATCATTATTAAAATATTTCTGAAGTTTTTTGAATCCTGATAATAAATTTGCGGTTTTTGTGATTTTTTAAGAATTTGCACAATTTTTGGCAATTTTTGAAGAATTTGCACTATTTTTAGCTTATAAACTGGCAAGTTTCTAATATTTATTCCAAGAGAAATCAAACGGTTTTAATACTGAAGATTGCATAGCGCATTTGCATAAACGACGAACCCACGACTACAATACATATCATTTTAAAGCCTAAACCCAAATAATAAATTGGTTTATGTAAACTAATGAAGAATTTGCACAGTTTTGGCTAAATTTGATATTAGATTGGTGTAATACTCCTGAAAATTTGACAGAGTTTCAGTATTAAATAAGGGAGAAAATCATACATTTAACTTGCTGCATTGACAAGTATGGGTTAGCTATTACTGAAATTTCTGAAAATGTATTATTTTCAAATTTAATATTAGATTCGTATACAGTACACCTGAAACTTATTCTCTTGAAAAGTTGACAAAGTTTTAGTATTAAATAAGGGAGAAAATCCAACACTTAACTTTCTGCATTGACAAGTATGGGTTAGCTATTACTTAAATTTCGGAAAATTTATTATTTGCAAATTTGATATTAAATTCGTATAGAGTACACCTAAAACTTATTCTCCTGAAAATTTCATAAAGTTTCAGTATTAAATAAGAGAGAAAATCATACATATAACTTTCTGCATTGACAAGTATGGATTAGCTATTCCTAAAATTTCTGGAACTTTATTATTTGCAAATTTGATATTAGATTCGTGTGCAGTACACCTAAAACTAATTCTCCTGAAAATTTGGCAAATTTGATATTAGATTCGTGTACAGTACACCTGAAACTAATTCTCCTGAAAAATTGACAGAGTTTCAATATTAAATAAGGGAGAAAATCAAAGTCTTAATTTTCTGCATTGTCAAGTATGGGTTAGCTATTACTGGAATTTCTGAAAATGTATTATTTCCAAATTTGATATTAAATTTGTGTACAGTACACCTGAAACTATTTCTCCTGAAAATTTGATTAAGTTTCAGTATTAAATAAGAGAGAAAATCAAACATATAACTTTCAGCATTGACAAGTATGGATTAGCTATTCCTATTTTTTATTGTGACTTGCGCCTATGGTATTTTTCCAAAAATTTGCCCCCCTGGGCTATTGCCCCTATCCCCCACCCCCCTAAATCCGCCGCTGCATCAGACTACTATTTTATTTTCAATTAAGAAATCGGCGTTGTTGTCAGAAGGTATCAGTTATTAATACTTTAGTGGCGCATTCCAGAGGCCGGGTGTTGTGAAGGTAGCTGGCGAAGGTGAGGAGGAGCATTCCTCGAGATGCCCCTCGAGAGGGCCCAGCGCGTGTATGAGACGGCGCATTTAAATGTCAATCATACCTCATTTAGCCGGCGGATCTGACAGGTGAGATTGGTGCACGTAGTGATTTATAGCGTGGCTGGCATAGTGAAGACAGAAATGCTTGTAAGTGACAGATGTGTACGTGTAATTTTACATTTCGAATGTGTGATTACGCACGAGTTAAAAATGATGACTTTATCCTCGCGTCTCCTCGCGTCCGTCCTCCGCAGCTTGGAGGAGTAATTGATGTGATTAATACCTTTTTTGGGCTGTTTAGATTATCGGGTTTAGATTATTATTGATCGGCGCGCCTCTACTTTACACCTAGAGGTTGATAAATGGCGAGAATAACTCAGGGATACACATACAATTAGTACAAATTATATATGGTGGCAGCGCGGCTTACTTTTTCCGTGAGTTGTAAGTGGCACGGAACTGCTGGCGTTCGCCCGATAAATAAAATCATTAAAATTAAATGAGTGAGTGTGCTAGAAGCAATTTAACGTTTATTGTTTTACGAAATTATATATACAGGAATAAAATTGATATATTTATGGGGCATAAAATTTTAACGCACCATTTGGCGACTCATTACGATTGTACTGCAGATATGCCTGTTTACATATGTCCAATTTGCGCGTTTCAATTTCCCACTTTATCGCTATCTAACTACATCATTCACACTTCCTTCAAGCCTTGTATAAACCGTTCATTACTATAAGTTTAAATATAATCCAAACGCGGAGTGTTGCGTTTAAAATTCATTCTCACATTAAAAACAAGTCATCGTTTAGATAATTATGCGCACCTTATCTCCGGGCGGATCTGAACAGTTTTTTATCCTCCTAATTTATGAAGTGGATTAATCCAACCGTCTCCCCATTCATCGGCTGCTTTCACAGTCGCGGACATGTAAATTAATTCCGGGGAGGCAGAAGCCATCACATCGTGTGGGTGCCACTTTCAAGGAATGAGCGCGAAGAGGCTCACTTCCTCGCCGCAACGTCTCAATTAACATTAAATTGGGACGGATAAGAATCTATCCGGCCATTGTGCGCGCCGTGAATAATTCAACCATCGCCATCATTAAAACGCCCCCCATTAACATTTAAATCAATTCGCACATCGTCATGGCGCGGCCTCAATGGCAATTGTGCGAATTACAACGGTATTAATAACCGAGGAGCGAAAAAGCGACGATTACGCACCGGGCCGCATAAATTTGCATCGTGCAGCGCGAGTGAATTAATAAATCCGTCATTGTCCCGAGGGGCGATTAATCTAGGAATTCATTACGATTTCGCGGTTATAAAGAGGCAGGTAGAAGTCGAGGATTCAAACGCCACTTCGGGTGTAATTTATGCACCGCGAGGAGCAGAGCGGTTTTTCCGCTCGATTCACCCGGACGGAAAATGTGTAATTTCGCAATTAAAACTATGAATATCGCAGAACGCGTTTCCATGATTTACGTGAGAAGCTCCCATTCACATGCGGACGGAATAAAAGTGTAAATGTGAAATGATAGCCGCGCTGAGATATAAGAGACGTATGGCGTGTTAAACGTTTTATGCGGCGTATAATTAATTATGCTGCTCTTTGTTATTTACAGTCTACAAAAGATGCTATTCACTGAACACCTATTCCCAGAAGGTGAACAAGGCGAGCATTGAAAGACTGCAAGATATCAATAATCTAGTTATTATAACTACCTAGAAGACTTCCATTATCATGGCCTAGTAAATTTTGACTTCGACCAAACATAATGAATGACTAAAACGATAGATTCCCGAGTGGCGTAAAACTGTTCTTCCTATTGTTCATTATCTGAAAAAGTTAGTTCTTCGACAAATCATTTCAATTTTCATCCATAATCATTTTATTTTACTATGTATCATTAAGCAACAACCTTCAGTCTAAACGTCCAAATATAGTTGCCTTACAATAAAAAGTGACCAAGTCGAAAAACACAGTTTGAGATAAGTGCATTTGAAAATCCAACGCTTTATGATAATATATATATATATATATATATATAAAACACAATTGGTGTGAGTTTCACAAAATATTTAATGTTGATAGATATGTTGGTGGACATATTTTGATAGTTACAATTGAATATTTGACACATTTCGACAATTTTAATTGAGAATTTAATTTGAGAAGTATGAACTTTTGCACTTAAAAATCTGATAAATGTTTACATTTTAAAACTGGGATATCAAAAATTGGAAAATTGACAGATTTTCACAGCGGAAGCTTTGAATTTTATCGATTTTGAATGGTTTAGTCGGCAATTGTACCCATTTAGAAAGTTATTAAAACTTTTTTGTAATACCTCTGTGTTATTGACATTTATCAGTACTGTCTGCTTGATCGATATGACAGGCGTAAAGGCCTTGGCCGTTATAATAACGGCCGTGGACGTTATTTAATTGACAACGCAAATGTATGAGCAATAAAGTCTTCATATTCTTTCTCATACCTGCTGCTGCTTTTTTGGGGAAGTAAATCGATTGTGGCAGCATTTGCTTCATTTAGTACATCTTCGGGGATACCCACAAAACGAAGAACTTTGCACATCTCACATTATTTTTCTAATTTCACTTTGATTTGTTTGTTCGTATTTGAACCGTTGATGTTGCTATGGTATCAAATTGCGCCTGGATAACTAGTTTATTAATTTTGAAATTTAATATTGATAAAATGACCAGTTTTTGTAATTTAGGTATTACAAAAAGTATCGAACAACATACGGCCGATATGCAAATAACAGGCTTGGTTGAATATAAAACTTCAACCCGCGCCTGTTATTTGCTACATATCGGCCTAATGGCGTTATATACTATAATTATTTTTGACAAAATTTTAAGTTCTCAATTCTTTGTCAAAATCTAAATATTGTTGTCAGATTATCAACTGTACTGTTAAATCGTGGTCAAAATGTCTATGTAATGTCAGTTTAAAACTAGTAGTAGTAGTAGTTGATCGATCTTTATTTATTGCAAAAACTATTATTGCAAAAATTTCAATAATTATTGTTGAATTTTCAAGTATTCATATAAAAAAGCCAATTATTATTATCAAATTATTAATTATTTTATCATACTTTTCATCTTTACTTTAAAAATTGACATGATTGTAATTAGTGTTTACTATTTCTATGAAACTTTCAATGATCACCGTCACTTTTTAATTATTTCTATAAAAAAATCATTACTAATATCAAATTATCAATTGTTTTGTCAATATTCCAATCATTACTTAGGGATTTATCAATTTCCAAGCTGTAAATTGTCAACATTTTTACAGCAACTGCCAGAATCTGTAATTTTTGTTACCTTACATTTTTTTGAAAATGTATCAACCCATATTTTTTAAATATAACTCTTCAAATCCCTCAAACTTTCATTTGATTTTGATAAGATAAGATAAGACAGTTTATTAATGTTAGCACATAAAAAAAATGTTTACACAGGTCTGGATCAAAAATACAGTAAGTAGTGTAGATAAACAATACAAATAATCACAATAACATCCAATAACGTACAATATGTCCAAATATGTACAATTTTTTACTGAAATTATCGATACCCTACAAATTTTCAATAGCCACTGCCGAAATCTGTCAAATTCTAAAAGTTTTAGTAGAAAAATCTAATATTTTAATTGAATCTATAAAATTGTATCAATTATTTAACAGCATATTTCCAAATCTGTCAAAACTAGTCAAGGGAGAAAATCTTTCAAATTTTCAATTGCAATTGTAAGGCTATCAGTACAAATTCCTAGAAAGTCATAATTTTCTTCGCTCAATGTTTTACTGAAGCTAGTGCTGTAAAAAAAAATTTACTTCGTCGTTTATGAATAAGAAGTTCAGCAACGGCTACTTTTTTGGTATTCTCGTTTAACATTTCACTTCTAATTTTTCACAAGTAGGACAAGTGAATTTTGCTAATCTGCCAAATTTTAATCCTAATTTTTCTTGAAATAAGACCAAAAAACTTTTATGATATTTAGATTTCAGGGTGTTTTAGTTTGAACATTCCATATATTTTTCTACTCATAACTATTCCATATATTGTTTATACTGATATCTTGGTATGTGATACAGATGTCTAAATAACGAATTACTTTGTTATATATTTAGATATATTTTCACAGGATATGTCCAGTTTCTGCAATAAGTATGAATTTAGTCGGCGTATAACATCAATACCGATAAAGCAACATATTAAATTTTTGCAGTAGGTGCTTAGACATCTAGATTAAGATTATACCAAAATGTCTTTTTAGGAAAAAAAAGGATATGTTCCTGTCTGCAGCTAGCGATTCACATGTAGAATTCCAATAATTTTTTGAAGTTATTAAAAATTCTGAAATTGAATAGTTGTATGAACATTTATTCCATATACAGGTACGCATCTGCAGCATACTTAATACCTACATATAATAATAAAATATTGATGTTAGATAGATATATGATAGATGATAGATAGAAGTTGATTTCATTATAATAAATGTAAATATTGTACTAAATTTCTTGAATTTTATTCACACTGACACGCGTTATAAATATCTAATTAAAAGAATCCTACGAATTTAACAAAATATTGTAAACGAAATAATTCGAGAGAAGTGACAAGTAGGACATATTTTTAAATTAGTAATATTTCCTGGAAATTTTGTTTCGAATAAACAATGTTTCTTTCTTTAAGGACTTATAACTTTTTAAATAAGATGAATCAGAATTTTTTTCTCAGAGTTAGATGACCTTTCATCTGCTAAAGTTTGTCACCGACCTCATAGATTACCCCGTTTGATATATTAATGAAATAATAATATAAATAAAAATTATAGGTAACGATAAAAAATAATACGATTAATAAGGCTAGGGGGTTGTAACCACAAAAAAGGTGATTTATGTGGAAAACAAAAATTAAAACCACTAAGCCAGAGATGATTGCAAACAACACGCAACTGTGAAAAACAACACTTCTTAATAATTGGTCAATAAAGTTTATGACCGCCAAATTCAGCAAGGTAATTAACCATTAAAGATCGCCCAAATTATCACCATTGTGCCGTCCATAATACGTTTTAATTATTTTACAGCGTTTTCAGTTAATTGCTGCTTGTAACTGTGTAAACACGTACTCGACTTCGAGTTCCGGGTTATAATTATTGATCACTTGTGATTGATGCTTCGCGCGTTATTAATCACCGTTTGAGGCAGTAACAACAATTACTTGCAGAATCTGGCATAAGTTGCGGAGACGAATCAATAAACTCGTTAACTCAGTTCGGAAAAACCGAAGGCCGGGATGTGCGTTGCCACGGGTTTCGGCTCTCGTTATCCGCGTCTCGCAGCCTCTATTCACAGTTACTTCTTGCGTTTCAGGGATGGCAAGCAGCATGGGACAGTCGATGGCATCTTACTACAATCCTTCGGCCGCCTATGGTTCTTTGAGCGCTGCATCAATGGCTGCGGCTGCCGCCGCTGCCCAACAGTCCGCCGCTATGTCTGCCGGACTCACCGGACCAGGACAGGTAATTTATGCCGTTTTTTCTGTTGTTTTTGATTGGTGTGACGCAACACTGGACAGCCGCAGGTATTTACATTCCTCAAGAGCGGTCACCGCAAGAAGAGGCGAAGTTTACGTCTGGGTCATTGCAATTTTGCATATGACCACTGCTTGATTGATTACCACCGGTATGACCCACACGGTGGTCCTAGAAACACAATTAAGTCGTCAAATCAAATACCAAAATACTTATAGAGTATTTATTAATCCAGCATAAAGTTACTAATAATAGAGTACAACAAAAAATCATTTACAAAAGTTCCCACTGAAATCATCAACACGTGCACGTGTTCTTCAATCATATGCAATCGTTGATACGTGTAACAAAATCGTCTAATGCACTATACCGGCGGTTCTCAACCGATGTGTTTCGACACCCTGATGTGTAAAATCTGGCACTGTAATCATCAACACGTGCATGTGCTCGTCAATCATGTGCTACGCAATAGTTGATACATGTAAGAGCACCGTCTAATGCACTATACCGGCTGTTCCCAGCCGATGTGTTTAAACTCACTGATGAATAAAAGTTTGCATTAAAACCATAAACACGTGCACGTGCTTTTCAGTTATGTGCAATCGTTGATACGTGTAAGAAAATCGTCTAATGAACTATACCGGCGGTTCTCAACCAATGTGTTTCGACACCCTGTGATGTGTAAAAGTTAGTACTGTAATCAACGACACGTGCCATGGCCACCACATGAGGGGGATGGAGGAGGTTGACAGGGCTTGTCATTCTGTAAAGTACTAGATATTATACAAAATCAGAAAAACCGAATGTATGAACAGAAGACAAAAATGATTTGACAAAGTGACATTATACAAATGTTATTGTTAAAAGACGATATTTAACCTTATTGTTAACAAAAAATTAAAATAATCATAAAAAATATTATTAATAGCACAAGAATTGCTATGAGCAGTATATTAATGGTAATATTTTTATGACAAAAATATCAGCAAAACTTCAAATTCTACTGAAAAATGTAAATTTTTGTGTAGTGTCACTGAGGTTTTCAGCGTGCTATCTGATAGCTTTGTACATTTTTGCACTGGGACATCAAAAATAAACAAATTTTGGTGATATCTATTAAAAAAAATGGCAGGTTTTCACAGCTAAAACTAAGAATTTGACTTATTTGGCAATTTCAATTGAAAATTTTGCAGATTTGAACAGTTTTTAGTTAAATTTTACATAGAGGGTGATTCAAAAGGTGGGGTCCAAACATTTAGGTATAATTGGTGATTATACAAAATATACAAATACATGTACTAAACTAACTATATAGCATTAATAATATCTGATGAATTCAATGAAGTTAAACAACAATTTATAAAGGTTTTAGAAATTTCAATAAAGTTTTACTGATATTGAAAATTTCTAAAATTTATCCAGTATATTGACACAAATATTAAAAGTATCAGAATGTTCATAAATACCAGACATTCCGTCCAATTATCTATGCATATTGCTAATAGGAAGCTAGATCATATCTGGCTATTCTTAATATTTTGTGTTACTTAGCAATATTTTCTATATACGATATATAGAAAATATTTCTAAGTAACACAAAATATTATGAATAGCAAGATATGATCTTGCTTACTATTAGCAATGTGCATAGAGAATTGGACAGATTATAAGCGGAAATTGAAAATAACAAAATCTCCATAAAAATAGTCTCTGAGTTTTCCTCAAGTGTTCAGAAAATATACACAAAACTACACGAATCAAAAACACTGAATTTCATGGTAAATGTGAATAATCTCGAAAATTTACATGATTTCATTTCAGTTGAATTGAAAAAATCTAAAATTTACAAATTAAAAAATAAAAGGTGGGAAAGATATTTGAACGATTGTGTAAATTTTATTTTCCTTTATGAAAAATTGTAGAAAAAGAGTCATGCAACATTCTAAATGGCCGACTAATTGTGACATTTGCAAAAGTATCGCTACATCTATCAAATTTTAGAAAATGCAACTTATCAAACTTCTAAATATGTGATGAACACTCAAGTTTTTGATGAAACAACTGTTTTAGAAATTACAAAATTATAAGCAAGAGAATTTTCGCATGTGTTTTGAATGCTGAAATTTTATAAAATCATCGGCAGATGTTTACAATTCTGAAAATATAAGTTACAAAATGCTCTCGATTAACGACGTATCGTGAAATTTGCAAGGTAATCGCAAAAGCATTTTTTTTTTCAAAATAACATCTAACATTCCTAATAACTGCCCAAAACTCAATTATGAAAAATTATCGCTTCATTTAGAAAATTTAACAGATATAAGTAACATTGCACATGAGTTATGAACACTGAAAATTTACAAAATCATCGTTACATCTATGAAATTTTAGAAAATGCAACTTGTCAAAGTTCTAAATATGTGATGAACACTCAAATTTTGAAAGTCATCTCTGTTTTAAAAATTACAAAACTATAAGCAACAGAATTTTGGCATGTGTTTTGAATGCTAAAATTTTGTAAAATCATCGGCATATGTTGGACATTATTTAATTATTTGCATTAATTTTGGAAATATAAGTTACAAAATGCTCTCGATTAATGACGTATCGTGAAATTTGCAAAGTAATCGAAAAGGCATTTTTTTTTTTCAAAATAACATCTAACATTCCAACAAACTGCCGAAAACTCAATTTTGAAAAAATGTCGCTTCATTTAGAAAATTTAACAGATAAAAGTAACATTGCACTGAGTTATGAACGCTGAAATTTTCCAAAATCTTCGTTACAGTTATGAAATTCTTGAAAATGCAACTTATCAAACTTCTAAATATGTGATGAATACTCAAATATTGATAAATCTCACTGTTTCAGAAATTACCAAATTATAAGCAAGAGAATTTTCGCATGTGTTTTGAATGCTTAAATTTTGCAAAATCATCGGCAGATATTTACAATTTTAAAAATATAAGTTACAAAATGTTCTCGATTAATGACGTATTGTGAAAATTGCAAAGTAATCGCAAAGACTTTTTTTTTAAACATCTAACATTCCAAATAACTGCTGAAAACTCAAATTTTGATAAATTATCGCTTCATTTAGAAAATTGATCACATAAAAGTAACATTGCACGTGAGTTATGAACACTGAAATTTTGCAAAATCATCGTTACATCTATCAAATTTTTGAACTTGCAATATCAAAGTTCTGAATATGTGATGAACACTCAAATTTTGGTAAATCATCACTGTTTTAGAAATTACAATATTACAAGGAAAAGAATTTCCGCATGTGTTTTGAATACTTAAATTTTGTTCTCTCTTTTTGTTTGTTTTTAATTTGGTTGTTGTTGCTTAGTACCTGCAACTTTGTTTGCTTTGATGACATTAGTGGACAATTAAATCGGTCTCACAAATGATAAAATCGTGAAGCAAACCACAATAACTTTCAAGAATATGAAAAGAGTTTATTATTATACAAAGAAAAATATTTTTTTCGTTATAGACCATAGCGTAAATAAATAATTTGTATTTTTCTTTCAATTCAAGTTGAAAATTATATCAGGTGCCATATGTACAATTCATATTTAAAACGTCCAACTCTTAAGACTAACCTTAAATCTGAAAAAGAATCGAAAACATCACGTCAAGGTCATCAAGCCAATCGAGCCAATCGAGGTTATCAAGCCAAAACTAATTTTTTCAGATCTAAAAATGAAGACACCATAATTGTCGCTACAGATTTCAGTAGATATAGTGATGAAAATAGTTATAACATTGAAGCTCAAATAGAAAATCAGTGATACAATCAGTATCAAATTGATTGACGAGCTCAAAAATTAATCGAAGAAGAAGGTAATGTTAGATGTGAACCTGTTGCATGTGAAGAACAAATCGCAAGTGGAAATCCCAGTATTATAAAGTATTTATAGACACATGGTGAATATTCAAGACGATTTAGAATGTTTCGTGAAAAAAATGGATGTATTTCTAAATAGCATGATTTAGGATAAATTGTTATATTGAAAATTAGTGAAGATCCAAGCCAAATTCAGATAGTTTCGTGATAAAATTAGAATTATTTATACCTACTTCTTCTTAAAGTCCCATCTCCTATCGGAGGTTGGAAGTCATCATGGCAATCCTAACTTTATTAACAACTGTTCTAAATTGTTGGCTTGATGTTAATCCTAACCATTCTCTTAAATTTCTGAGCCAGGAAATCCTTCTTCTTCCTACTATATACCCACTAAGGTAACATAATATATGATAAACTGGGAAAAAAAATATCCAAAATTGAAAGATTATGTACGAAACCTAAGAAGTTTCTTCCAACGATTTCGATTTAGTAATAAAATTGCCAAGATAAGACTAATTCAGAAAATTTCTTGATACTGTCGTTTTAAATCTGAACATATCCTATGTTCAGAGATTAAAAAACACGCTGTATACAGTAAGTGTTATAACCTACAAATCTTTATACTATTGTTAACTTTGAAATACAGAGGGTTTTTTATCGTGCAACATAGAGTTATATATATATAATTTACTATTTACCATTTTAATGGTGTAGGGAGTATAATTTGCAAATCATCGTTTACATTTTGCTTAAACTATTTCATTTTTATTGTACACTAATTTTACCCATTCTTTTTTGTTTCGTGCAATTCGTTTGGCTTCTTTCTTTGTGATTCTTCTTGCTTTCAGTATTTTTCCTATCTCACTATCCCATGTTGCTTTGGGTCTTCCCCTTTTTTTTACTTTGTGTCTTTGCCTCCCATATTTGTTTTACCGTCCTTTTGCTTTCCATCCGTTGCAGATGGCCCCACCAGCTAAGTCGTCTTCTTTCGATAAATTCTAGTCTAGGTCTAGTTCCTAGTTCTTTTCTGATTTGGGAACATCTTATCTTGTGTTTGATTGTCACTCCTTTAACTCTCCTAAGGAATCTCATTTCCGCTGCTTGGATCTTACTTTTTTGCCTTTGGTTCAACACCCATGTTTCGCAACCAAAGGTCAATATTGGTCTGTATATGGTTTTGTATACGTTAATTTTTGTTTTATTGTTAAGTCTTGTGCAACATAGAGTTAATTATTTCAATAGTTACACACTATGTTCAGAAAAAGGCGCGGTATACAGTAAACCTCTGCATAACGGACATTGACGTTGCGGAGGAAACTGTTCGTTGTAGGGACTCGTCTGCTTTAGGAAGGTCGCAGATCAATAAGAAGAAAAATACCCAGATAGAATGATCATTATTAAATAGTATGTCCGTTTTTGAAAGGTATAAGTATATGGAAGGCATGAGAGGTAGAGGTAAGTACCGAGGTTGCATTTGTGTATTCGGGGAATCGATAAATGTCCATTCCAGGGATGGTCCGCTATTCGGAGGCGTCCGTTAAGGGAGGTTTTACTGTATTATAATGTTTTCAATAGTACAACGACATACTTCTTTTATATTAATCTGTATGAAATTTGGTTATATCTTTACTTATAACTATTTTTTAAGCCTGTGTGTTTATGTTTGTTGGATGTGCAGATATGATTCATAAGTGGTAATATTTATAATCTCCTGAATATATTTGTATCTTCATTTTTCACACTTTTATCTGTTATATGGTTGATGTCTCAATTTCGTGCGACCTGGTCCACCGAATTAAAGTCACAAGCCCACCGGACGCCGAATAAAAATTAACATTAACATAAAAAGCGCATTAGCGGCCGTAAAGGCCATATGTTGAAGGATATTATGTTGCAAATATCTAATATATCAGCATTAGCGATGATAAATAATAGGCGTTCATTACCATATTCGCCCGTGGTGAGTGTCCCTCGGCCGGACGCAAAAAGAAACCAGGCGGAGGAACGTGAAACGCACACTGATTGAGATTAAAACTGCATATCTGTATCAGTTCATCTGCTACCTCAGTAGTCGCGCAGGAGATATAAAGAGCAATATTCATTGGCCCCGCGAACAACACGGAGGAATTTTAAATATAAACCAGGCGTTTTATAATGGAACGGGATAAACACCAACCCCGCGCACACATCTGGCTAATTCGTATTCATAGTCTCGGCATTCCTGAATCCACATGATAGCCTACAAATCAATGCTTGTTTTTTCATGTAAAAGAACTAGTCAGGGACCCGGACCAGTCACAAACAGACCGCTAATCCTGATTTAATAATCTTTCGGTCCCTATTTCGGTTTAGACGGTGACAACACCATCTCTCCTACATCTTCTCGACTCCCTCACCGGAGAGCATTTGCATAACAACGGGCGGGTAAATTGTTCTACGCCGTATTTACATATTACGATTCGTCGGGGATTGTGCATTTTTGTATTTCGGTTATTGTTGCCTTTTTTACTTTATCTGCTCTCTAACACCCGGTGTTTGCGTTTAATTCGACCCGACGCGTTCACCATTCCGAATTAATAGCAATAAACTCGTCTTAATCCCATCAGGCGTTGCCCGATAATTTTAACGCTCGCCTTATTAAGTATTTATTTATGCCCCTGAATAAATTCGTTTGCTGGAACTTGTACGAAAATCACTCTCATCGGTGGCTAACACGGCCCATTAGGGATGACGGCGTGCGCCGTTTTTCGCACGTTTGCGATTATTTACGACCGCACAGCGTCGTCTAGAATAGCACATCTCAGAATCCCACTTAATTTTGCGTAATGACATAAGTTATAGCGCGGAACGAGCGGATTAGCCTTTTTGGGCGCCTCTGATTTTCAATTCAGTACTTTGCATACATCACCAATTAATTTCACATCCTAGCGTACTACATAAATAACGAATAACGCGCATTGCAATTTAAACCCGTGTCTATTTCAAGCATATCTTCGGGAGGGCTTTAAAAACAACAAGAAGGGAACCGAAACAAACACAGAAAACAGTCCATAAGGAAGTAAGAATAGAGAAATTTTGAATATACAAGCTAAGTGACAAACAAGTAAGGGAAAACTACCAGGAATCAATACAAGAACTAATAAGAAGCACCCAAAAAAGCGGAAAAACAAAAGTTGAAGATTTATGGGTCAATTTCAAATATATAATAAGAGAGGCAACAAAACACGCCTGGGGAAAAACTAAAAGTACACCAAACAAAAAACAAACAAGCTGGTGGAACAAAGAAGTGAAGGAAGAAATTAGGAAAAAAAACAAAAATGGAAAAAATACCTAAGCACAAAAAACTAAGAAGACTACAAAATATACAAGCAGCAAAGAAAGAGAGTAAACGCAATAATAGGGAAGGAAAATGACAGAAAATGGGAGGATTTCCCAACCAAATTAGAAGAACATTTTAAAGGAAATCAAAAACTATTCTACAGAACACCGAAAAGCAGAAAGAAAAAAGAAACAAACCTAAAGCTACTCAAAAATAAACATGGTGTACTAATGAAAGAGGATAAAGAAAGTATGAACAGATGGGAAGAGCACTTCCAAGAGCTTCTGTCTGGAAAAGAGGCAACCAATGAAGGAAATGAAAACGAAGAGGAACAAGAAAATAGTAACGAAACAGATGAAGAAGAGAGATGTATAACAGAAAAAGGGTTAGAAAACGCACTAAAGAAGTTAAAGAACGGAAAAGCCGAAGGTTACGACAAAATCAAATCTGACCAGCTGGAATACTTAGAAAAGGATAGGAAACAACTACTGCTACAGTTAACAAATAGAATATGGGAAACAGGAAAAATACCAGCAGACTGGCAAAAAGCAGTGATCTTCCCATACATAAAAAAGGAGACAGTAGAAATTGCAACTACTTTAGGGGAATGTCCCTGCTATGCACAGCGGCAAAACTGTATGAATCAATACTAGAGAACAAACTAAGAAAGGAAATTGAAAAAACAATGGAAAAGTCACAAAGTGGATTCATGAAAGGACATTCAACACAAGACCATATCTTCAGAATTAAAAAAATGACAGAAAAAAATACTAAGCCAAAACAACAAACTATACATGATATTCGTGCACTTAGAAAAGGCATTTGATAGAGTCCCATGAGCCAAAGTATGAGAAATACTTCAAGAAAGGAAGACAAAAGTGCATTTAATAAAAGCAATCAAGAGTATGTATGAAACCACAGAAAACTATGTAAGGATAAATAATTCAACATCTGAGAATTTCATAACCACACAAGACCTTCGATAAGGGGGCGCTTTAAGCCTTCTGCTCGTTATTATATTCCTAGACCACATAATGAAAAATATTAAGGATAACACCAAGAAGGTAGAAATAGTATCCTATTTCTACCTTCTTGGGGTTCTGATTGAAAATTAAATTTTCCACCATTTTCTTTATGAAAATAAAAAGAATAGTGATAGCAGAATGTGCTTTTGCTGATGACTTAGTCATGATAGCCAAAAGCGAAGAAGACATGCAACACAATAAAAGCATATGGGAGGAGGAACTGAAAAAACACAACATGATAATTAATATAAACAAAACAAAAGTAATGGTAGTAGCAAAAGAGGAAACAAAAGCAAAAATACTAATAAATTTGAAAAGGTTACAACAAGTTGAAATCTTCAAATACTTAGGTACAATAATACATAATAGAGGAACCATGGGAAACGAAATAAATAACAGAATCATGGCCGCAAATAAAACCTACTATGCAATGAACAAGTATGTACATTCTAAACAACATAAGAATCTCCAAAAACACGAAAATTAGACTCTTCGAGACAATTTATACACCAACACTCTTATATGGAAGCGAAACCTGTGCAACAAATGAAAAAACAATGAATAAAATACAAGCAACCGAAATGAGATACTTAAGAAAAGTTGGAGGAGTCACGAGATTAGACAGAGTAAGAAACGAACAGATCAGGGAAACCCTCAGGGAAGTATAATGTTCATAATTGTAGAAAATGGAGTGCTCACGAAAACGTTCTTGAAAATAATAAAAATCCCTAATGGAAAAGCACAAACTATTGCAGATGTTATCGATAAGAACCTAACTCTGATCTTGATTTAAATTATGAGAATATTATTGCCTTTGGATTTGATAGTGCTTCTAATATGCCTGGAAATGTTGGTGGTGTAAGAAAACTTTCTGAAAAGTTCTTTATACACTGTTGAGCGCATATCTTATCGCTGGCAGCAGCTTCATGCAGAAATAGAAACCAGAAAGTCAAACTGTTTTTCACATTGTAAAGGACATAACAAGCTATTCAGTAAATCGCCTAAAAGGAAAATAGTTTGCATGAAATTCAAGCACTAATCAGTGATCAATTTTCAAGATACCAGAATTCATTTAAATGAGATGGTTATCTCACTACAGGATAGTGAACGCTATCTTTAGGAGTAAAATAGGAGGAAAATAATAAAAATCCCTAATGAAAAAGCACAAACTATTGTAGATGATATCGATAAGAAGCTATCTCTGATCTTGATTTAAATTATAAGAATATTATTGCCTTTGGATTTGATGGTGCTTCTAATATGGCTGGAAATGTTGGAGGTGTAAGAAGAAAACTTTCTGAAAAGGCAAACAAATATGTTCTTTATATACACTGTTGAGCGCATATTTTATCGCTGGCAGCAGCTTCCTGCACAAATAGAAACCAGAAAGTCAAATTTTTCACATTGTAAAAGACAAAACAAGTTATTCAGTAAATCGCCTAAAAATAAAATAGTTTGCATGAAATTCAAGTACTAATTTTCCTATTTTCAAGATACCAGAATTCATTGAAATGAGATGGTTATCTCACTACAGGATAGTGAACGCTATCTTTAGGAGTATAAAATCAATTTGGATAGCTTGTGAGCATATTCACAAAGAAGGAGCAGACCTTGCATCATTGGCAGGACGTATTTTATTAGAAATAAGAAATGCAAGCTTTATCCTCACCTGCCATCTGATGAACGAAATACTTAATGCACTTTCTTACCTCAACAATGCTTTGCAAATTAAGTATGTGAGTTTAGTGACGTTATCCCATTGATTACTACTACAAAGTTGCATTTAAAAGATATTGCAAAGCCAATGATAATTATCGCAAAAAAATGTTTGATGCAAGATAATGGACATTTGATCTGAAGGGTAACTGATTGATGATGAAGATCCAAGAAAAACATTTGCAACTATGAAGTAATACTGCGAAAATGTAATTCAAGAAATTGAAGATATATTTAATGACAAATCAATAGATACTGTAGTATTTGCAAGTAAATTTGAGAGCTATCAGTCATTATATAGTTTAAAAGAAACGGAAGTCAGGAAGTTTTGTAACAACTTTCCGATTCTCAACCCAGAAGTTGTACGTGCAGATCTGAAATTTTGTAGTTATTTTATCAAGTCCATGCAAGAAAGCAAAACATATACAGCAGACGAACGCCCTGTGTCAAAAATATTGGAAGCTGGCATTGGATACTATGAGTTACAAAAGTTCTGTGAAATCCTTCTTGTCATTCCTGTAACAACAACTTTCCGATTCTCAACCCAGAAGCTGTACGTGCAGATCTGAAATCTTGTATTTACTTCATCAGTAGAAAGATCGTTCAGTTCAATTAACAGAATACTGAGCAAGGCACGAAATAGAATGCTACCAGGAACAGTAATTTAAAAGAAACGGAAGTCAGAAAGTTTTGTGACAACTTTGGGATTATCAGCCCAGAAGCTGTACGCGCAGATCTGAAATCTTGTAATTATTTTATGAAGTCTATGCAAGAAAGCAAAACATATACAGCGGACGAAAGCCCTGTGTCAAAAATATTGCAAGCTGACATGGGATATTATGAGTTACAAAAGTTCTGTGAAATCCTTCTTGTCGTTCCTGTAACAACCACTTTCCGATTTTCAACCCTGAAGCTGTACGTGTAGATCTGAAATCTTGTATTTACTTTATCAGTAGAAAGATCGTTCAGTTCAATGAACAGAATACTAAACAAGGCACGAAATAGAATGCTACCAAGAACAGTAAAGCATTGTATGGTGGTAAGCATTGAAGGACCTGAAATTCCCACAGAGGAATTTTTGGAGAATACAGTACACTTATATGCTGTTAAGAAACCTCGACGTATACGATTTTTTTTAAGTTTTAATAAATGAAACGTTATACATTATACATTAAAACATTATACATCATACATACATTCATAATCCATCCCTCTTTTACCCATTGGGTGTCGAGTACACATTATACATTACTACATTATACATATAATTATGTTTTTTATATGAAAGTTGTAACTACCTTTTATATTTGGTAAATGAAACTGTTTTTTTAACCTACAAAATATGCTGTTTTGTCTTTTTACCTTAGTAAAAAAAAAAAATTGGTCTGCACTTGAATCTATAGGTACGAAATGCCCCCCGGGGATGAAAGGATTAAATTATCTGAAAGAAACCCTGATTTAGACTTGCCCAGACTTATCTCGAGTTGATACATATTTTTGTTTCTTTTGATTGCATCCACTTACAGGTAAAATATACACAACCACCATGATGAATACAAAATATAAATCCTGAACTTGTACTACGTTTTGAAATAATACCAGTGCATTTAAAACCACCCAAACAATTAATGTATTTTGTTGTAATGCAATAGCCATCAGAATTTTACATGTTACAGAGTTTAGTGCCATAACTGTATTTAAATTAATAATTTATAATATCATGGAATATATTTGAATTTTAGGATTCAGTGTTGTACAACAATTGGTCATTGATCTTTATATTCGACTATACAAATATTATGCTGTGTATTACATAAATGAATAAATTATTATTGATGAGGTACGAGTGCGGAATGATAATAACATGATATGTTGTTTTGAGCGAATGACTCACTTAATAACGCGCGGTTGTCACCACAAACATCCACTAAACGCTCCACGATACTTTAATCTTGCTTTATTACCGATCGGCGAGTTAAAATTTTCTAATTAATCCAGTGACATGCATCCAAAGCGTCCTTTTAATCAACGTCAATAAAAGCCCCCCGACTGCTGACAGCCTGGACCGATGCTGTGAAAATAATGGACGATTACACACTGCTTTAATCCCCCCGGTGTAGCTCGGACGATTTGTTTACTGTAACTAACGAAGTGTGAGAAGTAACGCACCAGTTTTTACTTTGCGATATTCTGCGGAGTCATGTGCCGGTGATCAGCCATTAGTTATGGACGTTGTGCGACAGGCCAGGTGGTTATTGTCCTGCTGCTGTCGTCCTTCGGAGTCGCAGGATTTAATTAACTCGGGCGACATGTGGCTGAGGAAATCCCGCGTAAATGTTTTAATCGAAACGGGCCACGAATTCGCGATGGTCTCGCAACTTTCCAGTTTACGCAACGCGCTTATGAAAGGCTGATTATCTGGTATTGATTGATTCCTTGTGTGCAATATAAGGACAATGTCGCTGCAAGCATTCCTACTATAGTGGACAGAAATTAATATTTATTGGCTGAAATCACGTAACATATCTACTTGTGATTTTAATACAGCCAGTTGACACATCTGGAAACGATCGTTACTTGCACATCGCGGTTTTGTGCACGTGTCCATGATGTAATTTAGAGCGTGGTGTAGGTTTATATCCGTCGCGTCGGATCCGAGAAATTAACTGCAGTAGACGATTTTCTTACACGTGTCAACGATTGCACATGATTGAAGGGCCCTTGCACGTGTTGATGATTTCACTGCAGACTTTTATCCATCAGTAAGTCGAAACCCATCGGCTGAGAAGAACCGTTACACTACATTCGACGATTTTCTTACACGTATCAGAGATTGCATAGCACATGATTGACGAGCACGTGTGCACGAGTTTATGGTTACAGTGCCAACTTTTAAAAATCAGCGTGCTGAAACACATCGATTAAGAACTGCCGGTTAGTGCATTAGACAATTTTCTTACACGTATCAACGATTGCACATGATTGATAAGCACGTGCACGTGTTGATGATTTCACTGCAAACATTTATTCATCGGTGAGTTGAAACATATTGGCATATAGTGCATTGGACGATTTTATTACACGTATCTAGTGTTGTAATGTATCTAGATACATTTCAAGTATCTAGACACGTATCTTGATACATTATTGCTTGAGTACCTAAAATTGAAAAAAAAATCTGAAGTATCTGTATTGTATCCAAATACAAAAAAAATGTATGTGTTAAAACACTGTATTTCACGTTAATTACATACAATTAGCTATTGATTCATTATTGAAAGCTGTCCAAGTGTCAACAAAGTTGAACATTCAGAATATTTAAAAATATCATAAAAAGTGTGCATCATACATACTGTCATACATAGTTAATCAACCCCGAATAATTATAATATTCCGATCAACTCCGTTAAGTTAATATCTCGATTTTTCCACTTATTTGAGACATACTCGTGGTCAAATTATCAGAGAATTTTTCTTTAGGCATACTCTATACAGATATGGTAAAAAAAAAACAAAATATCCGGCAGATAAATTTTCCTAAATTTCAGTGGCTGATACCTTCTACTGGTCAACTCGTAAAGTGAATAGCTCGATTTTCTCACTTATTTGAGACATACTAGTGGTCATATTTTGAGATGATTTATATTCAGGCATACTTTATATAGATCTGGCATAAAATTTTGAAAATATACATTAGGTAAGTTTTCAGATATTTCAGTGACTGATACTGGTCACTGGCTCGGAAAGTTAATAGCTCGATTTTCGCACTTATTTGAGACATACTAGTGGTCATATTTTCAGAGGATATATCTTTAGGAATATTGTATATATAAATTTTCAGATATTTCAGTGACTGATACTGTCACGTGTCATTTCTCACGTATTTGAGACGTACTAGTCGTCAAATGTTCATAGGATTTATCTTTAGGCATACTGTATACAGATCCGGTAACAAAATTACAAAATATCCGACAGATAAATTTTGAAAAATTTCGGTGGCTGATAACTTATACTGCTCAAGTCGGAAATGTTAATTACTCGATTTTCTCACTTATTTGAGACACACTAGTGGTCAAATTTTCAGAGTATTTATCTTTAGGTATATTGTATATATATATATATATATATATATATATATATATAGATCTGGCAAAAAAATAAATTATCCGACAGATAAATTTTCAAAAATTTCAGTGACTGACAACTGGTCAATTTGGAAAGTTGAACATTTAGAATATTTAAAAATATCATAAAAAGTGTGCATCAAACTGTTGCTCAATGAAACTTATGTATGTTAGGCCTGAAAGTTAATAAAACAAAACCAATTTGCCGTTGGAGGGTAGTAAATGAACCCTGAATATTTATAAACATCCGATCAACTCGGAAAGTTAATAACTCGATTGTCTCACTTATTTGAGACATACTAGTGGTCATATTTTCAGAGGATTTATCTTCAGGCATACTGTATGCAGATCTGGTATAAAATTTTCAAAATATCCATTAGATCATTTTTCAGAAATTTCAGTGACTGATAACGTATACTGGTCAACTCGGAAAGTTAATTGCTCGATTTTCTCACGTATTTGAGATATACTAGTGGTCAAATTTTCAGAGGATTTATCTTCAGGCATATCTACTGTATACATATCTACCATAAAATTTCCAAAATATCCATTAGATACATTTTCAGAAACTTCAGTGACTAATAACTTATACTGCTCAACACGGAAAGTTAATAGCTCGATTTTCTGACTTATTTGAGACATACTCATGGTCAAAGTTGTAGACGGAATTTTGAATATCTACTTTATACGCCATTTCGCAAAGGTCAGGCGAAATTGTGAAATGTCAAATAAATTGACAAGACCCCTATCAACATGTTCCTCTATAGTTGACCAGATGTAATAGTTTTAATATATCACGAAAAGCATTAAAAAAAACCCAAAACTTATGTAACAGGTGTTACTTGGTATCAAATATTACAGATTTTCATACAATTCTAATATTTTCTTTATGATTTTTAACAGTTTCATTAAATATTCAGCTATCGTAAAAGAACTATTATTATTTTATTAAAACATAACGTCGTGTAAAAATATCAATTCATATTTTTACATTAGGTTGTTGAAATATCACTAAATCCATGTAAAAACAATTTTTATATTAACTTAGCTCATTGCATGATTAAGATGAGAAAATATCAATGGACAATATTATTTTACGCGTCCACAAATTGCTTCGATATGAAGCTTTATTTATTTATTTATTTACGGGACAATCCCACAGTACACATAAGATATTTTAACAGAACAGTTTACAGGGACAGTTTTCAAGCTAAATTTACTAAGTTTTACTGTTTATTCTACAAAACTCGTTGCAAAATTAATCTATTAGCTCGTGTGTAAAAAAATAATTACATAATGTATCACTTTTACTACTTTTTAATTACGTAATGTAACTTGCCCGTATATAAAACCAATTTACTTTTACGTTTTTCATTCTCATAATATTCATGTTTTATGTATGTAATATATGTATGTTTTCTTGTATTTCTTGGGGAGCAATAATTTGCTCTTATTAATTACGCGATCATCATGTAAAATTTGGTGATAATGATTATATTGCTCCGGATAATATTTCGTGCTAATCTCGTTGCGAATTTCAGGCGGGTTTAATTGCGTTACAGCAGGTGGACACGAATTACTTATGCTAATTGGATGATTACATGCTGATGACTTTTTCTGTGGATCAAGTTGAGTTGTAAGCGAGCGTTTGTCCGATATTTCGACGAGAGTAATGTTCGCCCGATAAATTAATAACCGCGATAAATAATGGGGGAGACTTATGCCTGTGCAGTATTAAAGTACACAGGGATATACAAGGTAATATACATATAAAAAGAGAAATGTTTGTTAGAGCGTACGGGCTGGTTGGAAAGTCTGCTTACAAAGAACCGGTGTAATACGTTATGCCTTTGTGTCCCCGGATAGCAGCACCTTGCAGGACAAAAGTGACAATATATCATCCCACACAATGTACTTTAACGATTTAAACAAACGTCTACGTTACGCGTAATCATTTTATTCCTTGCATATTTTATAAACAGGGACGAAAGAAAGAGAGGTCCCCGAACGTTGATGAATGTCCGCATTGTTTACTAATTAATTGCGTTTTTGTTGCAGGTGGTGAGTTCAATGGACGCGATGAAGTATTCAATGGAGGCCGACAAGTACCGCTCCCCGTACATGCCGCCCTCCACCCTCGCCATGTCCATGTACTCCGACCCCAAGTACATGGACTCGTCCTCCAAGAGCTACCTAGAAAGAGGATACCTAGACTCGACCACAGCTCTGACCAAGGCGTACTTCGAGTCGTCCAAAATGTACATGGACGGCAAGTACAACCAGGAAGCCAACTCCAGGGCTTACTCCTCCCTCGACATCGGCAAGGTCTACTCCGACTCCCAGCAGGTGCAGGGTAACATGGGCTCGCCCAGAAGCTCAGATTCCCCAGACGTCAAGCCAAACCACGAGCGCCAAGACGCGGCCTCCACGAGCAGCTCCACCACGACGTCCTCAGCAGGGGCTTCTCCAGGTGCCCTTCCCGGGTACTACCCAGGCTCTGGCATGCAGCAGGGTGGTGGCATGCCAGGACTCCTTCCCATGGCCCAGTACGCCAGCCAGTACCCTGCACAGAGTCCTGGAGCTGAATTCCGCAGACCCTTGACCGTAATATTTTGACCTGATCGGTTGTGAATCTGAGGCCCCTGTACATACATCTTCCAGTTCGTAGCCGTTGTTATAGTCACTTGGTTCCTTCCTCTAATTTCGCTTCGTCTCGGACGTCGTCCGAATTGTTCACATGGCGTTTGTACATAGTGGATGTTGATTTTCCCATGTTTTTCGCTTGTTTCAGTATTAATTGTTGCAATAAAACTAGCGAAGTAACCGTGCGTGAATTAGTTAGCTCCTCGAGAGGTGAAAATATCGTGTATAAATGTATATAAAATGTATAAATTGTATTAGTTGGCGCATTATTTTGTCTCCCACTGGGCGAGTTTGTTATCTCCTTCCTAAACAACTGAACCGGATTGTGATTTCTTTTTCTTACATAGAGTTTTCGTTTATATGAAGAAATTATTATTTATTTTTTCTTTGATGGATTATATTTTTATTATTCGACTTATTTTGATAGCGCAACTTTTTGTTCCTAGCTGTATGCACTCCTTGAAAATCTCCTCGATTGTTATTTACATTTAATAAATATCAATACAAGTTTAGCTATATTGTAACGTATGTTATGTAAAATATATATGATAAGAACAATAAAATAGAATGTGATTGTTTAATTATGTTTTTCTTTTGAGTTTTCATTTCCTTCATTCTCAAACCTGAAGAATGTAGGAACCTAATCAACTTGCAAACGTTCCCCAAAATGCATGTGAACCAGTAATCTTCACCTAATCACTGCTGCGGATAGAGATGGGAAAACGAATAAGTAGCGATAAACTGCCCAATCCTAATTTGGATTAACTTATTAAGTTAAGTCACTTTAGAACTGAATATACAGAGTGAAATTTGAAAGAGTGATTTTTTAACTCTTGTAATTTTAAGATAAAAAGTTTATATAAACATATGTTCTATATCGATTAGTTTCGGAATTAGAAGACTTCAAAGTTCAATAAAGTTCAAACTTCACAAGTACTAATTTAAAAAAAAACATTTTTTTAATAAATTTGGATAAATTTTAACTTATTAAGTCATTTTTGGAATGTATTTTTCTATTTTAGAATGCTATGAAGTTATGCTAAGACCAACAAACTTTGAGAGATGAAAACTTAAGCAAATTTTAAGAAAAAAATATATATAAACCTATATTCTATATCGATTCGTTTCAGAATTAGAATACTTCAAACTTCAACAAAGTTCAAGACTACAACTTCAAACTTTGAGTGATGAAAATTTTTAACAAATTTTAAGAAAAAAAAGTATATATAAACCTATGTTCTATATAGATTAGTTTCGGAATTAGAATACTTCAAAGTTCAACAAAGTTCAAGACTTCAACAGAACTAATTAAAAAAATTATACATTCAATTTTTTAAGTCATTTTGGAATGTATTTTTCTATTTTAGAATGGTATGAAGATTCAGGGCGAATTTTTAGCTCACCAACAAACCTTGAGAGATGAAAACTTTAACAAATTTTAAGAACAACAAATCAACAAACCAACAAACCTTGAGTGATGAAAACTAACAAATTTTAAGAAAAAAAGTATATATAAACCTGTATTCTACATCGAATAGTTTCAGAATTACAGAAACTAAAAAAGATTTTTTTTAATAAATTTGGATTAACTTATTAAGTTAAGTCATTTTAGAAATGTATTTTTCTATTTTAGAGTGCTATGAATATACAGGGTGATTTTTTAGCTCACCAAGAAACATTAAGAGATGAAAACTCATGTAATTTTAAGAAAAAAAGTTTATATAATCATATGTTCTATATCGATTCGTTTCGGAATTAGAAGACTTCAAAGTTCAATAAAGTTCAAGATTTCAACAAAACTAATTTAAAAAAAATCTATTTTTTAATAAATTTAAATTAACTTTAACTTAAATTTTATTAAGTTAAATTTTAAAAATGAATGTCACTTTAGAAATGTATTTAAATATTCTATGAAGTACAGGGCGATTGTTTCGCTCACCAACAAACTTTGGGAGAAGAAAACTCGTAATTTTAAGAAAAAGAGCTGATATAAACTACGTTTTATATCGATTAGTTTCGGAATTTAACGAGTTCAAAGTTTTTCATTTTATCAATGGTTATGAAAGCAACATCAACAATGATAATGACTGGTAACTCTGCATAGAAGCATCATTTAAAGTTGGAAACAAGTTGGAAACATAAATGTTAAAGTTGGAGACAAGTTATCCACTGGATTAAACACCCTTTAGAAAGTATGGCTTCATTACGTTCCTCGTCGCTTATGGATATCTTAGGTTATCATATATCCTTCACTTTATCTACGGATAGAAAAACTGGGCTTTCTAGTGAGGCCTAACTTATTAAACCTATCTACTACTAAAACTAACGTACAAAAACATTCAACGAACTTATTTCCAAAAGTTGAAGTGATGTAAGCCACATCTCAATCAAGTGATTAATCAAATTTCAACTGTATGAATGCCGCAGCAAAAATATAAGACTGCTGAAGATTTTAGCAAAGGCCACTGAACATTGTACAACCAATATAATTGATATAGTTTTGTTTAAAATACTCTTGAATTTGATGTGGATTTTGGGTTTATGGGCACTACCTGGTTCAAAAACCGATTATTTAGACAGTTTTGTTTAAAATACTCTTAAATTTGATGTGGATTTTGGTTTATGAGCACTAGCAGGTACAAAAACCCAAAAAACCACGTAAAAATTAGCGGGATGAATCCACCTAACAAATTTTAAATTTGTTTTTGGAATCTTGAAAATTAGGAAGCTACTACTAGATTAGATGTATGACAAACCAAAATGAAGAGGAATGGCTACCAGGTTGAAAAACAGAAAAAAAATACATGAATAATTAGCCGGATGAATCCACCTAACATTTTTTTAAAATCTTGCTTATTAGGAAGCTATGCATAGATTAGAAGTATGACATAGAAAAATGAATGACATAAAAAAATGAAGAGGAATGGCATCCAGGAAAAAATAGCAGGACCTAACAAATTGTAAATCAATTAGCCGGATGAATCCACTTAACAAATTTTTTTTTTTTTTTTGAATCTTGCAAATTAGGAAGCTACGAATAGATTAGATGTATGACATAGAAAAATGAAGAGGCATAGCATACAGGTTCAAAATCCAAAAAAAAACACACATGAAAAAATAGCAGAACCTAACAAATTTTAAATTTGTTTTTTGAATCTTGAAAATTAGGGAGCTTCGACTAGATTAGATGTATGAAAAAGAAAAATGAAGAGGAATGGCTACCAGGTTCAAAAACCCAAAAAAAAACAATGAAAAATTAGCAGGATGAATCCACCTAACAAATTTTAAATTTGTTTTTGGAATCTTGAAAATTAGGAAGCTATGACTGAATTAGATGTATGACAAATAAAAATGAATAGTAATGGCTCCAAAGACTTCAGTTTCTACCTGAAATGACTAAAACGCCACTTACAACAGGAGTAGGTATATGATTCTTAAGATATTTCGTTTTCAGCATGTTCATATACTTTCCAGAGAAACACAGTTATTGATATAACATCATTATTAATTTCTTAAAAAGTGGTGTTCTAATATTAATACAAATTATTACTGATATACCTTGATATGTTGGTCTCTTATATATTAAATTAGATTAATACCCAATGCGTGATTTTTGAGATGTTTCACTTTAAGTGTGATCATGTAATATCCTAAGTCAAATATTGATATTACTTCAGTAGTGATATCTCGAAAACTGGCGTGTCAATATTAATACTATTTATTACTAATATTGAGTGATGTATTGGTCTTAAATGTATTGAATCATATCAATATGTAATGAGTGATTTTTAAGAAATTTGCCTTTTAATGTTACCACGTGCATTTCATTGTATTTTTGAGTGATAATTCGTAAATATTTATGTTGCTGTTTTGCAATATCCCAAAAACAAAGATATCAATACTGAAACTATATATATTAGTGGTTTTTAGTAATATGTTGGTCTTTAATGCATATAATTGAAACTATAAGCATTGCATGATTCTAGAGACTTTTCATTTTTAGTGTGTTCATGAAATTTCCACAGAAACACAAATATTGATATTACTTCATTAACTATTTATTAAAACCTGGCGTGTTAATATTAATACTATTTATTACTTATATTGAGTGATATATTGTTATTTAATGTATTGAATCATATCAATTTCTAATGAGAAATTTGCCTTTTAGTGTAACCACATGCTTTTCAGTATTTTTGAGTGATATTCGTAAATATCTATGTTGCTTTTTTGCAATATTCCAAAAACTAATAGATCAATAGCAAAACAAGATATTACTGATTTTCAGTAATATATTGGTCTTAAATCTATATAATTGAAACAATAATTATTACGTGATTCTTGAGATTTTTCGATTTTCGTGTGTTCATGAAATTTCCACAGAAACACAAATATTAATATTACTTCATTAATGATATATCAAAAACTAGCGTGTCAATATTAATACTATTTATTAGTGACATTTAGTGATATATTGTTCTTGAATGTGTTGAATCATATCAATATCTAATGAGTGATTCTTGAGAAATTAGCTTTTTGTGTTCATGAAATTTCCACAGAAACACAAATATTGATATTACTTCATTAATGATGTATCAAAACCTAGCGTGTCAATATTAATACTATTTATTACTGACATTAAGTGATATATTGTTCTGGAAACGTGTTAAATTATATCAATATCTAATGAGTGATTCTTGAGAAATTAGCTTTTTAGTGTAACCAGGTACATTTCATTGTATTTTTGAGTGATATTCGTAAAGATTTGTGTTGCTTTTTGCAATATCCCATAAACATTGGTATCAATACCAAAACAATATATTATTTATTTTCAGTAATATGTTGGTTTTTAATGTGTATATTTAAAACAATAACCATTACGTGATTCTTGAGATTTTTCAATTTTAGTGTGTTCATGAAATTTCCACAGAAACACAAATATTGATCAAATCAAAAGTTGGCATGTCAATATTTATACAATTTAATACAGATATTGCTTGATATGTTGATCTCAAATACCAACAATCAATTTGATATTCAATGCGTAATACTTGAGAAAGTTCTATTGTAGGGTAATCATTTGCATTTCAGTGCATTTCAGTGATATTCGTAAAATATTTATGTTGCTTTTTTGGTGATATCCCTAAAACTTAGATATCAATATTAATACAATCGATCATTGATATTCAGTAATATGTCAGTCATTGACCTATATAATTAAATAAATATCCAATACCTGATTCTTGAGATATTTCGTTTTTAGTGTGTTAATTTAATTTTTAGAAAAACACCAATATTGATATTATTTCATTAATGATATCTCAAATATCTTAACAACTGGCGTGTCAATGTTAATACAGTTTATTATTAATATTGACTGATATGTTGGTCACCAATGTATTAAATTAAACTAATATCCAAAGCTTAATTCTTCAGATATTTGTATTTTAGTGTTACCATGTGTTTTTCAACGATATTCTAAAATAATTATTTAATTTTTTTAGTAATAATTTAAACACTGGTGTGTCAATATTAATATATTTTTTACAGATATTGAGTGATATGTTGATCACTATCGTATTCAATTGGATTTAATATCCAATGTATAATTTATGCACTATTTATGCATTTAAGTATGATTATGTGTTTTTTAACGATATTCTCAAAAATATAGATTTTATTTCATCAGTGCTCCATCAAAAACTGGGGTGTCAATGTCAATACAATTTATTATTGATATTGATTGATATTTTTTTCTCTAATGTGTTAAATTAGATTAATATCCAATGTGTTATTCTTGAGATATATTAATTTTAGTGTTATCGTATGCTTTTCAACGATATTCTAACCTATTAATTTTACTTTATTAGTGATAATTTAAAAACCGGTGTGTCAATATTAATACAATTTATTACTGATATTGAGTGATATATTGATGACTATTGCAATTAATTGGGTTTAATATCCAATGCGTCATTTTTGAAATATTTACATTTAAGTATGATTGTGTGTTTTTTAACGATATTCTCAAATATAGATATTATTTCATTCGTGCTCCATCAAAAACTGGCGTGTCGATATTTACACATTTTATTATAAATATTGAGTTATATTTTGTTCTCCAATATATTCAATTTTATTAAAACCCAATGCGCGATTCTTGAGATACATGATTTTTACTCTGAGTATGTGTTTTTTAGAGTTATATGGTAAAATAAAATATCTCAAAAATTAGAGTATTAATGTTAATACAACTTATTACTGATATTCCTTGATATATTAGTCTATGTTATATTAAATTAGATTAATATCTAATGCGTGATTCTTGAAATATTTTGTGATTCTTGCGAGATATGCCATTTATTTCAATCACGTATTTTTCAGTGATGTCAAATATTAATATTGGCTTTTTTGGTTGGTGATAGTCCTGATATTGTTGGTCTCTAAGTCATTTAATTTGATAAATATCCAATGCAATAGTTTTCTTACTCTAATTTCATTACACTATTGTCGTAATTTTTTAAAATACACTATGTACAGAAAAAATAGTTCTTGAATTTTAATTAACTATAATCTAATAACCTATTCAGGGATTTCTTCTAAATATCGTTAATATTTTTCCAATCCTGATATGATTACACTGCTGCCATTATTTTAAAAATCTACTCAGTAGGTACAGAAAAAATAGATTCCCAAATTTTGAAAATAAAACACATTATTTCATAAAAGTGATTTTTAAGAAAATACAACAGACTCAAAAACCCCCGAACCATTCTTATTTCAGAAATTTTTAAACCCGGCAGTTTTTGAGATATCTACAAAAAAAGGATATGCCAATGCAATAAACTATCGATTCCAGTTGGTATATTTTAAAAAATCGACAATTTCCCCCATTTTTATGAAAATTTTAATAATAGGACAGACAGACATTCAAGCATGAATATTATACTTTCTTTTACTACATAAAAATTACACACTACTCCATGCAGATTAGTTATTTTAATACATAAAATAATAAATTTGAAATGCTTTTGAGCTCATAATTTTTTCCATAAACCCGAGAGTTTATGAAATATTTGCAAAATTTCAAAAATCTATCCAATAAACTATCAATTCCGACATGTGTATTTTAGAAACATCGCCAAATTTGTCCAGTTTTTTCTGAAAACTTTAATAATAAGCCAGGCAGACAAGAAGATAGGCAAGCATGATTATTATACTTAGTTATACATGTATAAATCACATACTACACCATGGTATATAAGTAAATTTAAAACACAATTTTAATATTGAACACTTTCAAACAGTTTTTCCATTAACTCAATAGTTTTTGAGATATTTGCAAAAATGTGAAAAACCTATCCAATAAACTTCCAATTTCGGTTGGTGAATTTTAGAAAAATCGCCAATTTTCCCCTATTTTTCTAAAAAGGATAATAATAGACGAGGAAGCATGACGACTATACTTTCTTTTATTACGTAAAAATCACACCACTTCATGATGAATTGGCTAATTGAAAATATAAATTTATTTTACTGGACTACTCCATGGTGGATTAGTTTCGGTGATTTTTTGTATTGTAAAAAAATGAGGCCAATTCTTATCAGTATAAAGCTCAGGTGAGTGAATACGTTGTTCAAATTGATCTGTAAATAGAAATTGGTAAAATATTGTAATTTGAAAACTGTATTTACTATTTGTGTCTGTTGTTCTTTTTGTTGTATTGTTGTGTTGTTTGTTGTCATCTATATATTTACCTTGTGTATATTATGTACTTTTTCTGCTAATAAATATTCTTTATTATTATTATTATTTACGCGCTATATGTTTCTGATCACCTCGTGTCTATTGAAAATCATCAGATAACTATTGGCAACTTTATCGGTTAGTGGAATGACCGGACCTTAAAGGAACGTATGCGTTAATCTGTTGAAATGTATGCACGCCTAAAAACTATAAATTTTCACCTCGCACATAACTAATTGACACAACATTCCAAGCAGTTACCTGTCCAAGCACTCACTCCTTCATCATCTCGCCTCTATTCTCCTCACGGCGTTAATATATCGAAGTTCCTCAGTCCTCTTCACCATAATTATTGCCATTGTATTAACATCAATTGGCGATTGAGCGGTCACTTTCCTCCTCCGCACTCATTCAATTTCCTATCAGCCTTGACCTTATCAAAGCGAGTCGTAAATCATTTAATCACAGTATTCATAAAATTTACGACGTTACGTAACATTAATTGAATGTTCGATGTCGCAGCTGTAATCACGGAAATAATGGAAACGGTTCTGAAATATTCACGGTAATTATGTGAATTTGGGAGCGTGTTGTAACCTGGCTTCTTTTTTTGAATGCATGTGCGTGGGTGTCCATGGGAAAGTGGCCGGAAAGCGCTGCACTGTATGTTTTGATATTCAAAACTTTTCTCGCCAATTCGATGCGCTGTCACCTTCGATGATTAATGGTGTATTTAATAGTTTATTATGTCCTGCGCCTCACAGAAGTGTCGGTTTAGCATAATTCAAAAATAAACATTCCCCTTTGTGCGCATTGTCAGGACTTATGGAATCCATTCAGTGCCGAAATTGGTAATTCCGACTTTCGAAAATGGTCGGTAATTAAACTTTTGTTAACACTTCCCGAGACGATTTTATAAGTATATTACGCCGGATAATTATAACGTAATTAATGAATTATTTCTAAGGCGCGATTTGCGCGTTCGTAATGGGCACAAAGGGCGATTATAATTAAAGTGTTTTGTGCGGGGTAGGTGTGTTTTGCTTAATTACTCGGCGGCGGACAAGTGTATAATTACGTTTTTATTCTTAGCGTCTTCATAAATGAGATAATTACTGTCCAAATAAAGGGGGGCTGTGTTTGTGGCCGCTATGGCTTCCATAAAAGTACTCGAGATTTCAACGCTTCAGATGGAACTAATTTGTTATTTTTGTGCGGTGATTACCGAAAATATATAATCACGATATTTCAACAGGATAATTCCATGTTATTTACGTAATCAGGTGTCAAGTGTTAAAACAGACACCTCTTGGATGACTCGCGGAACACCCAACAATACTCTATTTTTGTTTCGACGCGGAGTTTGGAAAAAAACGCTGCAACAATAAACCCGGTCGTTACTGAAAAATGTTAACGGCCACCGCAACGCCCCTTTATTATCTCTGAAATCCTAACTAACCACTCATTCCTTTTAATTGAATATCGCGATGGAAACCAACTCTTGTGCGAAGCAGCGGACAGGCACAAGTCCAGAGCGTGGTCCTCGCGTCGCTCGAAAATCCATTCTTCTTTTCAGTTCTTCTCATTGTCAGCTTATCGAGTTATCGCCCCCTATATTATGCTCCACGTCTAAACAACACAGATTTGTATGGGGAGGTTTTCCATTTCATTCGACGGCGATCTTAATTTATGGACCGGCCACAATTTATCCACTCGCATACTTATGCCAATGTACGCGTATTGACAAAATAGTTTTTAACTACCTAGAAACACGCAACCCATACATGTCCACAAGGATATTTCTAATTCTACTATTTATATCACTTTCCAAGAGAGTTAACATAATAAAAATGACACAAATATTGATTAACAAACTCGCAATGCATTTCAAATAATAACATTATTTATGAGTAATGATCTTCGAACGGGACAGGCACAAAGAAGAAAATAACAACTGCCGGATACAGAAAATATACGGGCAAGGGAGATAACAGAAAGTTTCATACAAGTTATATCAGTTGAGATGCGACCAGTCATGAAATTAGTTATACAGCGCGAGTAAAAAAAAGAAACCTTTATTAATATTTTTAGAAAAAAAAAGTTTTTAACAAAAGTTTTAATAAGTACTTACTGGCAGAGGTGGATGGGGCCGGCGGGAAGCCGGGAAATTTCCCGGTGCGCCGGTCACAAATAGTTGTAAGGCGCCGGCGCAACAAACTCATTTTTTTCTGTTGAATCTTGTCACTACTACCACTATACGCAATTTACACAAACGCGACAACAAATATGTATTATATTTGTTTCAAAATATTTTATAGTTCAAATCGTATTGATAAATTATAGTGGTCTGAACAGTTAAAAGTCAAAGAGAAAAATGTTATATAATAGACAAATGATTGATAAAATAATAAATATTATTAAACTTCTTAAAAGACGTGATACGGGCAAAGAGTTTGAATCGTGCTACTAGAAATCTAGATAGCAAAAATTAGGGCAAATTTTAATGGGCCTTACATCAAATAGTTAAATTAGATCTGGTGCATTTGTTTCGTTTCTGTCAGATACTACAGTTAATTAAATTATTGCGAAATCTAATAATAAGATTTAATTAATTTTTTTTTTTAAATATCAAAATAGTAGCAGAAAAAAGAAATACTGCTGAAATTTATTCAATAGCAGTAGACTAGACTAGTACCACTCAAAATGTGTACAATAGACCAACGTTCGTCCATTTTTAAATATGTTCTTCAAAACCAAATAAAGAAGAGGTTAATCTCCTTTTGAGAAACAAGAGAGAATGTAGTTGGTGGGCTGAAGAGTGGCACTTTAAAAAATATTCGGCAAATACGGAATGTTGAGTCACCTTTGTATATAGAAGTAAATTTGGTGTTAGAAATAATAGAGAAACCCAAAAAGACGAACAGTAATGTGAGGGCAATGGCAAAAAGTTCACCGACAACATTTAAAATACGAAGTAATTTTAACAGCAACTATATTTTTCAAAAGATTCGGCATTACTGAACCATGATAAAAATATTTGAAGGGCTACGGGGAGGAATGATTTCTATTTCTTCATTTTGATTCCATTTTGATTCCATTTTTATTGAAATCGAGCTGATGGTGCCATGTTGTAGTATGGGAAAAGTAGTTTCGGCACGTGAAGCAAAACAGTGAAATACGATCACCGTTCGTTTCAAAAACGAAGAAATTGAATATGATGTTGACTTAAAACGATCAGAGATCTAGATGAAGAAGAATAATTTATAGCGACCCCCCTAATGGACAATAATCGGTAATCATAATAATATTTTATCAAAAATTTGTATTTCATTTGAAAATATATTGTTTGTTATTTACACATACCTATACTATACTGTACCCTACATAAAAAATCAAAAAATACGGTTAAAAACGATCAGAGTCCAAGACTTCTTAATAAAAATATATTGTTTTAATAGTTTTACTTATATGTATTTCATGTTTTTGCTCAATATTCTAATTCACATCTTGTCGAAGTAGATCAATTATAATCAGTTAGTTTCTTCATTCATCCTTTCTGTCCTTTATTAGACTTGAAACTTTCAATTTAGTTTTCTGGAAAACGACCAAATTGGACTCTGATCGTTTTTCCCGTGTAGCCCTTGATTTAGAAATAACATTGCTACAAATCTACACAGATAGCGCAAAGTGCAAAAGTACAAAAGTATAGAAGTTTCAAAGAATTGGGACTCAGTAAAATATCTTTCAGACTAATTCGCAGTATGGGCGGAAGAAAAATTAGTACACAATGAAACATACAGTACATAATTCTTAAATGACAATTGAGAGCATATAGAATGAACTGTGAAGAAAAAAGTAATTCATATGCCGAAAGAATGGAGAAAAACGTGGAGATGAAACATTAGATGATAAACATGACAAATGTATGTTTGAAACATTCAATGTAATAATAGATACCGTAATCAAGTCTATGATAAAACGATTCCAAAATACCTTTGATGTTTGAAAAAGATCTATCTGTATTAGATCCACAAAATTTGGATGAAATTAAACCAAATATTCCAAAAAAGATCGACTTCTCTCTATATTGAAGACTTTAACTAATAAATTACAAACAAAAATTGTAATGTAACATTAGAAAATTTAATAGAAAAACTTTTGATTTGAAATTTGTGATTTATTGGAACAAAATATTTGTAATATGTTAATAGTAGACCAAAATCTTCAACTGCAGATAGACTTTATAGAAGAACATATAGAACAATCAAGCAAGCATGTGTGAGCATGTGGCAAAACAAATGAAGAATACTAACATGTAGAAGTTGCAAAACTGTGCTACTAGTTGTAACTACGTTATTTTTAAATATAATTTATTTCGAGAAGTGTACTCCACCTTATACCCAATACCTATACTCTAGTCTAGCGTATTTAGAACTCTTCCGATATCTCAAGTTTCCTGCAAAAGATATTTCTTAACGTTAAAATATGTAGAAATCGATTATGATCGACGATATCTCACACTCGCCTTCAAGCTCTTATGTTCATGAGTTATAAGAAAGAGAATTTAAATGAACTAAATAATAAAGAAATTGTAACCGCGTTAGGTAATTCCATTGTTTTAAAGTAAAAATATTATATATTTTTTTTGCTTATTTACTTCTGTAATACATTTGGTTTTTAATTGTAGAAAAAATTTGCAGACGCTTTTACTTCTTTTCAATATAACCTCTTAAAACTGACATTTGAGCACTGATTCTTTCTGATTCTTTTAACTTTTGTCCACATTTTATGTATTGCGCCGGTGACTATATTTCAGACGCCGGTTTTGCTAATCCCATCCGCCCCTGCTTACTCGTATATGTTTATTTATTGTATTACTTATTTTTATCGCCTGACTAGATTCAGTTACGAAAAAAACATCTTCAGAGGCATATCTACGAAGAATACAATAAATTAATTAGGTTAAATATAAAATTAAAGACAATTTTGTTACAAAACTGTTTAAATATAAATTATAATAGTATTTTTTATGAGTTTAATGTTATAATGTGTATAAATGATTTAGTGTTTATGTATTTAGTGAGTGTGGGGAAGAATTAAAACCTGTGAATATTACACGTATTACACGTTGCTATACAAAGTTTTGGACTGGAGCAACCAAATTGTGTTTTTAATGTAATTTTGTGCACTGAATTCGAATCTGTAACTGTTTTTTCTCTATCACGTCAGGTTTGCGAAATATAAAATACATTTGTTTTCGTATGTTTTTAATAAAAAATCGTTAATTTATTCAAAAATTAATGAAATTTCAAAAGTAAATGGCAGTGTTTGAACATCGTTTGTATTTATCTGGGTCACTTTTACGTATTAAGAGTCCAGCATAATATCCCAGAGCAGACATTGACCAAAGAAATATACCCCAAAAAGAGGAGAAGAGAGAGGAAAAGACGTATAAACTAAGAGATGAAGGAGTGGCTGCAAAATATGAGGAAGAAATTAACAAAGCAATAAAAGAAATGGAAGAAGGAGAAGAGAAAAGCATAGATGAGGAATGGGAAATTCTGAAAGCAATAACTATAGATGCAGCCAAAAGAGTATGCGGAGTAAACAAACAAAGTAAACACAAAAAACAAACAGCTTGTTTGTTTTTTGTGACTTGGTGGAAAAAAGAGCTTGGTGGATAATGGAAAGAAAATAACAAATTAAGAACAAGAAACAAAAATGGCTGAAGTACTTGAACAAGAGAACACAAAGCAGCTATGAAGAGTACAAGAAGGAAAGAATAAAAACTAAAGTAAAGATAATGAACGCGAAACAAAAGTCATGGGAGGAATTTGAGTGCAAAATGGAAGAAAACGCCAAAGGGAACCAACAAATGTTCTTCAAGACATTAAATAGCCTGGGGAATGATAAGATAGAAGAATATATGAGAATAAAAGATGAAAAAAGAAAAATACTGACTAGTAGTGAAGAAATACTGGGAAGATGGAAGAGGTACTACCAAAAACTACTCAATGAAAATTATGAACCAAGAGAAGATGAAGTAAAAAACGCAACAAGAGAAGAAAGGCAGGAATCTGAAGATGAAATAACGGAAGAAGAAATAGAGGAAGTGATTGAAGACCTGAAAATGGAAAAGCTCCGGGTGTGGACAAAATTACAGCTAAAATGATTAAAAAACTCGGAGAGGGAAAACATAAGTTAAAAAGTCTGATGAATAGGGCTGGGAAGGAAGAAAAATTGCCAAAAGGGTGGGAAATAGGAGCGATAATGCCAATATATAAAACGGGTGATAAGAGTGAATGTAATAACTACAGGGGGATCACACTGAAAGATGGAAGAGGTACTTCCAAAAACTACTCAATGAAAATTATGAACCAAGAGAAGATGAAGTAGAAAACACAACAAGAGAAGAAAGACAGGAACCTGAAGATGAAATAACGAAAGAAGAAATAGAGGAAGCGATTGAAGGCTTGAAAAATGGAAAAGCTCCGGGTGTGGACAAAATTACAGCTGAAATGATTAAGAAAATCGGAGGAGAGGGAAAACGTAAGTTAAAAAGTCTGATGAATAAGGCTTGGAAGGAAGAAAAATTGCCAAAAGAGTGATAATGCCAATATATAAAACGGGTGATAAGGGTGAATGTAATAACTGCAGGGGGATCATACTAATTTGGACAATTACCAAAATGTATGAAAAATTTATAGAAAAAAGGATAAGGCAAATAGTTGAATCAAAAATCTCAGAAACGCAGAGCGGTTTTAGACCAAATAAAAGCATCCACGACCATATATTCGCACTAAAGACAATAATAAGCAGAACCATTGAAAAACAGAAAACAATTACCAAAATGTATGAAAAATTTATAGAAAAGAGGATAAGGCAAATAGTTGAATCAACAATCTCAGAAACGCAGAGCGGTTTCAGACCAAATAAAAGCATCCACGACCATATATTCGCACTAAAGACAATAATAAGCAGAACCATTGAAAAACAGAAAACAATTACCAAAATGTATGAAAATGTTATAGAAAAAAGGATAAGGCAAATAGTTGAATCAAAAATCTCAGAAGCGCAGAGCGGTTTCAGACCAAATAAAAGCATCAACGACCATATATTCACACTAAAGACAATCAAAAGTAGAACCATTGAAAAACAGAAAACAATGTATATAGCCTACATGGATATGGAGAAAGCGTTCTATAGAGTACCACGAGAGAGAATATGGGAAGGTTTAAAGGAAATGGAAGTTAGCAACAAATTACTAAGAGTGATGCAAAGTATTTACAATGAAACTAGGAATATAATAATTGCCAAAAATAAGATGTCAGCAGAGTTTGTAACTAAGAATGGTGTAAGACAAGGAGGAGTCTTAAGCCCATTGCTGTTTATTGTGAATATGGACCAAATAATTAGAGACGTAAACAAAGAAACAAAACCTGTGAACATAGGATACAGAAATTTAAGGCCAGTACAAATTCAACAATGTATCTTTGCAGATGACGTTGCTATACTATCAAATAGCCAAGAAGACCTACAGAATAAGCTTGCAAGTTGGAACAAAACACTACAAAAATATGGAATGAAGATGAATACGAGCAAGACAAAAGTGATAATCTGGGAAAGAAATAAATATGGACATCAAAGTAGAAAACACGGAAATAGAGCAAGTAAAACAATATAAATATCTAGGGGTAGTACTGCATGAGTCGGGGAAACAAGATACTGATATAAACCACAGAATCAGTAGTACAAACGAACTGTATTTCATTCTGAGTAAATACATAACAGCGAAGAAAGAGACAAACTAAAACACAAAGTTAAAAGTGTAATATTTGTTTTTATTATGTTTTCAACAACATGACATTTTCAATATGCAACATTTGAAAAAAATTGAGAAATGGTGCGTTAAAATAAAACTATTAAATTATTATTTGAATGTGCAGAATGCATCTAGTTACCATTCAAAACAACGTCAGTTAAAACAAAGTTAGGAAAACAGGCTTGGATTTTAAATATTGGAATAAAACAAAATTGATCAACCTGAAGAACATTCTTATTACAAATCATCAATTACAAAAATATGAACAGAAAAACCAAAATAAATTTTTATCGAGAAATAATACAAAGCAATCTACAGACCAGTGCTTACATTTGGTAGTGAAACATGGGTGCTAAATGAAAAGCAAAAGAGTAAAATAAGAGCTGTGGAAATGAAGTACCTAAGAAGAGTATATGGGGTAACTATAATGGACAAAATATGAAATGAAAACATCAGAAGAAAACTGCAAATAAAAAGTATGGAAGACCGAATAACATTGAAGAACGTCAATTAGAATGGTGGGGTCATATGCAGAGGATGGAGAAGGATGCACAAACCAAAATATTATGGGAAACAAAAATGCAAGGAAAGAAGAAACGAGGAAAGCCAAGAAAGACATAGGAAGAAGTAATAGGAAAGATACTAGAAGAAAGAGGAACGACAAAAGATGAGGCAATAAAAATGGCACAAGACCGAAAGATATGGAAAGAAGTTGTGAAAAGATGAGCAAAATTAAACCCTACACCCAAATGGGTAATTGGGGAACTGATTATACAGGGTGAGTTTTTTCGGATGTTTAGTATGAGGATCTCGGAAACTATCGAAGATAGAGGAACGATTAAATGGGGAAAGCATTGCAGTTTTACGAGCAATTAAAAAAAAAATTGTATATAATATCAAAGCATACTTTTGTCCGAAAATCCTTGATAATTTCTATCAATTTTCATTAAATCCTGACGAGCACGTTTCCTTGTTCATCACTCATCGCACCAAGGTTTTGTGGAAAAAAGTTCAATTGTGAATGCAATAAATGCATCTTGATTGGCACCTAATTCACACAAATTTTTCAATAATTCATTAACAATTCACAATATTTTTTCAATAATTCAGTAACAATTTGTCTGTAGTTATCACCTTTCTTGTTTCCAAGGAAACCATCTACGATGCCTTTGAAAGATTGCCAGGCTGCAAAATCTTTCTCTAATAAACATTGTGAGAAATAATCATCATTCAATAACTTCCTGATCTGAGGACCAACAAATAAGCCTTCTTTAATTTTATCATATGAAACTGCAGGAAAAACTGCAAACAAATGTTTAAAGGCAGCACCATCTTTATTTCCAAGGAAACCATCTACGACCCTTTTGAAAGATTGCCAGGCTGCAGATTTTTTCTCCGATAACATTGTAAGAAATAATCATCATTCGATAACTTCCTGATATGAGGACCAATAAATATGTCTTCTTTAATTTTACCATATGAAACTGCAGGAAAAACTGCAAACAAATGTTTAAAGGCAGCACCATCTTTATTTCCAAGGAAACCATCTACGATGCTTTAGAAAGATTGCCAGGCTGCAGATTCTTTATCTACTAAACCATGTGAGATATAATCATCATTCAATAACTTCCTTATCTGAGGACCAACAAATATGCCTTCTTTAATTTTACCATATGAAATTGTAGGAAAAACTGCTACCAAATGTTTAAAAGTAGCACCATCTTTATTCAGAGCATTGACAAAGTTTTTGAACAGATCTAGTTTTATATGCAGTGGTGAAAATAGAATGTCATTTGGATCAATTAATGGATTATTTGAAATGTTTTGTTTTTCAGGAGAATACTCTGTTCTTTGTGACCAATCTGTTCTGGTGTAATGATGATTTGTAGCACGACTATCCCATAAACAAAGGAAACAACAAAATTTCGTGAAACCTCCTTGCATGCCAGTTAACAAACCAATGACCTAAATAAATTTGAATTAATTAAAACTTGGAATTTATGAACATTCAATCACATACCTGTCAATCACCACATATTTTCTATTTATGATCTTCGTATTTTGGTAAAGTTAAAATTTGTGTCATTGATTCGTAATTTTCCTTAGAATTAACAGCATAAGCAATTGGTACCGAAAGTTCTTTATTCCCATTGTGTAAAAGAAGCGACTCTAAACTGTACTTAGAGCCGTCCATGAATAATCTCCATTCATTTTTTTATCATATGGTTGGTTCATTTATTGAAATAATCCTTGAATGTCGTATAGTAGAAAATAGTGTTTTTCCTCTCAAAATATGCAGCCAATGTCAAGCTTCTTTCTCTATAAACTGTTACTTTTGTCCCAACTGCAAGATGTTTTCTTGGTTGCATACGTGAAGCCAATAATTCTGTGTCTTGCTTTGATAAATGTAAATCACAAACTAGATCATTAAGTTCAGCTTGAGTCAATAAATTAGAGTCATACAAACTACCACTGCTGGGAACAATGTCATTGAAAGATGATTCCGAATTACTGCTTGTAGTACTAGGAACGACTGGCAATGGATCATTTGGCAAACGTTGAACTGGTTTTGAAACAGATGGAACATTTGCGTATTGCACACTTGTTCGATTTTTCATATTGATCCCAACAACTTTTGATAAACAAAAATAACAATCGGTTTGGTGATTACTTTTCTCTCTCCTTATTACTGGTACTGAAAAGTCGAAATATTTGCTCTCGTCATTTGACCACTTGTATGAAATAGCTCTGCAACTATTGCAAAACAATGTCGGTGTCCACGTTTTGTCTAAATTTCTGACTGCAAAACCAAAGTAATGTAAATATGCATATTTTAACGGTTCTGTTATTGCATATCCTTTTTTTCCAACCATATATTTACCACAAACAAAGCAGAAATAGCTTGAATTAATAACACACGATCTACTTGATATATTTTAGCACTATTATTATGAAGATAGAGAATAAGTGTGGGTTTCCGTCAAATTGCTTTACAGTAGCGTCATACTAGCATGGACTGCCTATAGTCTCACCACTTGTGACTTGTGCACAATTGGCTGTTGGCACAATTTTTATACAAGTAATTATCATCCATTAATTTGATGTTTTAATTAGTTAGACTCGCTTATATATTTTGTATATGTAAGTAGTGTTATTTCTTCTGGTGGGAAAAATATGGTCAAAAAATTTCTGGGTGCTGATTAAAGTTTAGCATTCACAAATTTGAAGCAATCAAAATATTTGGCTTAAAATTAGGTGTCAGGAGTTTTACGTTGCCGTTGCGGTGGGCCGATTAGTTACGCGTTGCCATCACGAAATTACAACGTGAACGCTAAATTACAGGTGTTCCGCGTTGATGACGGTGATGCGTCGAGAACAGAGTCCTCCTCTTCACGTCCCGCTCTAATAGTATCCCATTATAATGGCGAGATATTTCCTACCTCGGTGGCATAAAGAGCCCCGTGCAAAGTGGCCTTTTGCCACCTGGGGCTTCGGCAACTACTCCAGAGGCTACAATTATAGCAGACAATGGGCGAGTGTGAAGTCATCGAGCAGCGGCGATTTCGGATTCAATTGATCGGGGATTGGCCCCAGTGAGGGGCGCATTGTCCGATTCGTTGCTACCGAAGGCTGGAGATACACCGTCTACGCCGCTCACGCACCATTGTTATGCGCCTGGAGTGCGTATGCGTCGTAGACGATATCCACATTCTGATCGTGCCTTGATTAGAAAATTGTCGATGGTCATACTGAAATCTCGTAGAATTACTGGTATAATTATTATAACAATATTTTAGGTAGGTACTAATTATAGTAATTCAATACGCTATATGATATCATACATTAAAAAATATATAAAGTCAAAGATACCAATATCCTCCGAGAGGCGTGCAAGATGGTAAATAATCAAAAGAATTACAAATGTTTAGAAGAAGTTAAAACAGCTATAGAAAAAATAAAACTTGATAAAGCACCAGAAATAGACAAAATAAAAAATTAACAGTTGAAATACATGGAAGAAGAAGGTGTACAACTTTTTACACGTATATTAAATGAAATATGGAATTCGGGATAAACACCTAGGAACTGGCAGACAACGGTAATACTGCCCATACACAAGAAAGGAGACAACAAAGAATGCAGCAACTATAGGAGACTATCTCTGCTGTGCGAATAAAACAATCAAATTTTCAGAAGAGTTTCCTTCAGCTGTACTAAATACAAATCTAATACTGAATATACAATTAATAAATTTTTAGAAATTTCAATATAAAATAACCCATACTTGTCAATCAGAAAGTTATATCATCTATTTTCTCTCTTATTTCATACAGAAACTTCGTCAAATTTTTAGAAGAGTCCGTCAGGTGTACTAAATACAAATGTAATACTGAATATACAATTAACAAATTTTGAGAAATTTCATTGAAAAATAACTCATACTTGTCAATTCAGAAAGTTATATCATCGATTTTATCACTTATTTCATACAGGAACCTCGTCAAATTGTCAGATGAGTTTATTTTAGGTGTACTAAATACAAATCTAATACTGAATATACAATTAACAAATTTTTAGAAATTTCAATGAAAAATAACCCATAATTGTCAATTCAGAAAGTTATATATCGATTTGCTCACTAACTTCATACAAAAACCTCATCAAATTTTTAGAAGAGTTTTCTTTCAGGTGTACTAAACATACATCTAATACTAAATATACAATTCACAAATTTTGAGAAATTTCATTGAAAAATAACCCATACTTGTCAATTCAGAAAGTTATATCATCGATTTTCTCACTTAATTCATACAGAACCCTCGTGAAATTTTGACAAGAGTTTCCTTTAGGTGTACTAAATACAAATCTAATACTGAATATACAATTGATAAATTTTTAAAAATTTCAAATAAAAATAACCCATACTTGTCAGTTCAGAAAGTTATATCCTCGATTTTCTCACTTATTTTATACAGAAACCTTGTCAAATTTTCGGATGAATTGTCTTAAGAAGTACTAAATATAAATCTAATACTAAATATGCAATTAATAAATTTTTAGAAATGTCAGTGAATAATTACCCACACTTAGCAATTCTGCTTAGCAATTCTGCTAAGTGTGCTAGAACATCCTTCAGATGTTCTAAATAGAAATCTAATCTAAATTTACATTTAACAAATTTTGAGAATATTTCATGGAAAAATTTCCCATACTTGTCTATTCAGAAAGTTATACCATCGGTTTGCTTACTTATTTCATACAGAAACTTCGTCACATTTTCAGAAGAGTTTCCTTCAGATGTACTAAACATAAATCTAATACTAAATATACAATTAACACGTTTGAGAATAATGCATGGAAAAATGTCCTATACTTGTCAATTCAGAAAGTTATATCCTTGATTTTCTCACTTATTTTATGCAGAAACCTCATCAAAATTTCAGAAGAGTTTTCTTCAGGTGTACTAAATACAAATCTAATACTGAATATACAATTAACAAATTTTTAGAAATGTCAGTGAATAATCACCCATACTTAGCAATTCTGCTTGATTTTCTCACTTATTTTATACAAAAACCCCGTCATATTTTCAGAAGAGTTTCTTTTAGGTGTACTTAATACAAATCTAATACTGAATATACAATTAACAAATAAATTTTTAGAAATTTCAATGAAAAATAATCCATACTTGTCAATTCAGAAAGTTATATCCTCGATTTTCTCACATTTATCATACTGAAACGTACTAAATACAAATCTAATACTAAATATGCAACTAATAATTTTTCTGAAATGTCAGTGAAAAATTACCCATACTTGTCAATTTTGCTTGAATTTCTCACTTATTTTATACAGAAACCTCGCCAAATTTTCGGAAGAATTGTCTTACGATGTAGTAAATATAAATCTAATACTAAATATACAATTAACAAATTTTGAGAAATTTCGTTAAAAAATATACCATTCTTGTCAATTCAGAAAGTTATATCCTCGATTTTCTCACTTCTTTCACACTAAAACCTCGTCGAATTTTCGCAAGAATTATCTTAAGATTTACTTAATACAAATCTAATACTAAATATGCAACTAATAATTTTTTAGAAATGTCAGTGAAAAATTACCCATACTTGCCAATACTGCTTGAATTTCTCACTTATTTCGTACAGAAACCGTAAAATTTTCAGAAAAATTATTTAGATGTACTAAATACAAATCTAATACTAAATATGCAATTAACAAATTTAAAATTTGAAAATAAAATATATAAAATTATGAAATTTTATATGCAAATTGCAAAATGTCAGTGAAAATTGCGATAGCATTTTCAGTATTAAGTCCAGACTGGACAGGAAATGACAGAAATTTATTAGAAATGACAGAATTCTCGCTGAAACTTATGAAATTGTTATTTTAAGTTGAATGTCTAGCATGATATTCATCCATTATAGTGAATCTACAAAAATTGGCATTCCGGTTCACGAAATTGCAAAATTTTATAGGAAGTGGCAATTTTGAATGAAAATTAGCAAAGCCTATCCACAAACGATAACTATTTAATCACACATTGAAATTATGAAATATTTTGGTTTTTTACATAAATAATTTTTATTATTATTACATACAATTAATACTAGTTTTACACCACTAACAATTAATTTGATTCTAACTTAATATACCAATGTCTAGTATTCTAGACATTAGTAAATTATGAAATATGTATTGTAAATCATGAGCAAAATTTTATCATTTATAGTACAAATATTGTAATATCCACATATGTTTTGTAACTGGCAAAGAAAATTACGCAGTTCCATTAAAACTACTCCATTGTTGCGGAAGTCTCAACAACTTCTACAAACAATTTGGCTCTTGAAACAATGGAACAATTCTCTTGAAATGTCACTTTTTGGCATAATTTTCATTTTTTTCCTAGAAGCTATGACATCAATGATCTTTTTTAAAAAGCCTTATTCAGTTCTTACTGTATTCAACAATGCATATTTTTTGGAAATTTTGAGAACTATGTAAAAAGGTAGCTTTAAACAAGCACCTGAAATGAAAAAGTATTTATTAATTTTAATTTTAGCGAATTTGTATATGACTTTGCGAAAGCACGTGTACCTATACATGTACAAAAACTATTTCTAACATTTTATATCTAGATAGAAGCTTGTAGTAGTTCTTCAACGGTTAATGGACAACTGGCCTTTGTTAATCGTATTCATGCTCGGCACAGTACAATGAGTTACTTACGTTTTGTACGGTAATTGGAAATATCAACCGATTTCTCGATTGTGACTTTCTCAATCAAAATCCATGCTTATGGAGACCTCGCGTTCAGGTAAGCAAGTTTATAATTGAATTGGCCAGCAGAATCGGTAGCGATTACTTGGCAAGAAGTTGCGGAGTCCCCCAGCCGGCCGCGATTATATCGAGTAATTGTTAATGCCGGGGGCCAATTAATACAGAGCGATTTCAATTCGCGTACACAAGCCGTATTGCCAGCGTATTACCACATTGTTACATATTGATCGCAGGCTGCTCCAACAAGTTATTAATGCGGAATACATCGTTAAAACTTTTCAGACTTGCGTTGATTGTGCGAGTAGCAGTGCTACCTGACTGCCGCTTTGTGGGGCTCGCCATTGTCACACCGAACAATACATTGTGCGGAGTTGTATGCGACACAATTATAATTATGTTTCGGTTTGACTCGCGGATTTATAATTAAAAATAAGAGCAATAATTGAATTACAGTTTTAGCAGCCGTGACGACGCTGTGTTGATGAGGGGGTAGAGGGCTATTGTTGATCGGCGACGTCGCGCCAATTCGGATTAAACTTTCAAAATCGACGTCCAAAAAAAAACCATACATTTCTCCACCAGCGATTAGTGTTCGCATTGAATAAAATATGTTGAATATTTTTAAGGCGCAACTGAAGTTATTTAAGAAATTATCAATTCATTGTGGGCACGTAATTTATTTCGATCCCGAATTTTATAATTACATCCGATTTATACAGTGAACTCGAATGTATACTGCGCTACTGTCAGGCGGCAATGGCCGTGCGACAATTACAAGAGTTAAATACGGCCGTAAGATGTCAAGAATTACGTGGATAAATTACTGGCCGAGTTAACCAATAATTATCGGTTTAAAGGGAGGCACGACCACCTGAAACAGGTAGGCCGGGAGCAGCTGGTTTGTCTCCCGGCGCATTCACTGTGCACTGTGCTGCTGCCCGGCGAGATGTTTATGAAATGACATAAAGAAGTCAAATTAGTTAATCTTAGTTTACTACCGATGAGCGTGTGAATGCGTAGCGCACCGGCATTAAAACTGTCGCCCATTAATGCCTCATTGTGGGCATCCCAGTAGACTTTCTGGCCGCAGATGCGATCGGAATTCAGTTTTTACCTCACTAAATAGTAAACGGTAATATGAATTCTCCTGCGTAGCCGGAGAAATGTTCATTATAGCGCCGCTACTATATGTAGACATTCAATGCAGTTTCGTGCTGGTCATGTGAAAAAACGCATTCAACACACAACTGGCCGTCAATAATGACTGTGCAATCGTAACAATATCGACGTGTGAGTTAAAATGACTCGGCAGTCCTTCACTGAGCTCTCGCGAAGGAAATAATGGGATTTTTTTTGTGGTCCTTTTTAAATTACACGTACACACTTTTCGCGTACGTTATCTAACACTTCAAATTGTTAGTGCAAAACTTATTTATAGGAGTATCTAGAAACATGATTTTGCTTGAATAAACCCAATTGGGCAGCAATGGGATGTTTGTAAACCGATTACCAAAAAACTTTAAAACAGAAATACATAATTGCGATAAGTACCTCCTAAAAAAATCAAAAATGGCATAGCTTCTAGCAAAGACTTGAAATTTTTTTCAGAATTTCTAGCTTGGAAATTGTTGTAGACATTGTTGAGATTTCCACAACAATTGAAACCATAAAAATAAAAAAAACTTCATATTTTCCGAAAACAACCAAAATAAAAAAATTACATCACGAAATTTGTATTGGTAGAACAATTGAAGCTAATTTAATTATTTATCATTTTGTGGTGTTTTAATAATTTGAACCTAGAAATATTCATAACATTTGTAAACACAAATTCGCCCATATAACATTAAGTTTATTTGATTATTACAACGTTTACAATAATTAGAAGATCATTAATCAAATTGCAATATATTATTTTATGGGTTTACTGAGTGGATGTATATCTTCTTTCTTCGTGAGTCATCAGAAAGCTCAAGTCGAAAAATTAAAAAAAGTGAAACAGTTATAAAAGGAAAAGAGAAGTACACGTTTTCTGTTTTTCAGCGATATTTCAGGAACTGGGCAAGATATCCCGGATTACTTTTCATAATATTAAAAGGCATGGACATAAGAAACTTTTCTCCCATTTGACCCTCTCTGTATATATTTCCATTTAATAGATCCTAATGGTGGGCATCGTAAAAGTGACCACCCTGTATACAAGGTTGTTTTACTACCCTCCTACGGCAATTTTAAAATATGCTTTGTTGATTTACTACCCTCCTATTGCAAATTGCAAAGTGTCACAGTATAAAATTAATAGAAAAATTGAGTAAATTATTCAAAATTTTGATAAAATTTGATGGAACTGTGAGTAGTTTTATAAAACAAAATATGATGTGATATGATGTGAAATAAACATAAAACTTGATAGTATTTTCTGATATATGTATGAAAACTTATAATATTTGAAATTGTACACAATATTAATAAAATTCCATAATATTCTAAAAAATATTTATAATATTTTATCAAATTAAACAATAATAATACTTTAATATAATAGTTTAATAATTGTTTATTAATTCTAATACTCACAAGGAGCTTACACACGTCAAACATAGATAATATAGAATAAATACGATATAAAAATAGGTAATACACAATAATATCAAAAAGTTACAGTATAAAGTAATTGGTACATAATATGGCCTAAAATATGGTGTGCTGTATGGTTGGCTACATATCAGAGAGAAATGTTTATTTTAGGGAGAAATTTAGGAAAATTGTATGAAATAAAAGAAAATGCACTTATTTTATTTAAAAAATGTAAAATATATCCAAATTTATGGATATATTGATATATTTATGAAAACTTTACAACATGTTATTTATATTTCGCAAAATTTTATGAAATAATCACATTTGATGCAATTGTATTAATGTCTCATTAAAAATTTTCGGAAATTGTATGAAATGTTGATCAAAATTATTGGAATTGTATGTAGTTAGTTTAATAATACAAATATGTGAACCATTTACAATTTTTTTCTGTAATATGTTATAGTATATTTTTATAGCAGTTTTTAATAGTAGTATTTTTGTATGAGAACTTTGAAAATTTGGATAAAATTGTAGAAAATGTTAATTATTATGTTAATTATATAAAGTTTCTAAAGTTAACACAAAGAACATATGAAAGACTGATTTATTTTTATTTTGGTTAAACCAGGGCAAGAATTTATATTCATAAATAAATTTACAGTGGTGATTTTCTACAAATCGAATTATGAGCTAAACTAAAGTCAATTCAATAAAAAGGTATCAATGAAACTTGCTTTAAATTGTTTGAGATATAACTTTTTTTTAAACTACGCCGATAACAAACTGATAAACATTTACAATTTTTTTCTGTAATATTCTATAGTATATTTTTATGGTAGTTTCTAATAGTAGTATATTTTTATGAAAACTTTGAAATTTTGAGTCAAATTGTAGAAAATGTTAATATGTTAATTATGTAAAGTTTGTAAAGATAACAATTATATTTTATAATTCATTAAAATGATGGTAGCTTCCGTTCTGGAGTGGTATTCAAAAATTGAATTGAAATGGGTTATTTTGAAAAGAGTTTACATCTAAAATACTAATGAAACTAACGGTTCAAAATGTTAAACGTCAAAATGTCAAATGTCTTATGCTTGACTTCAAATTTTCACTTGTGCTCTTAACATTTGTTGTAATAAATATAAAAATAACGTTATGATTGTTGAACCGTTTGACGTTTGACGTTTTGACATTTGAAGTTTTGACGTTTGACGTTTTAACGTTTGATGTCTTGACGTTTTACGTTTTGACATTTGTCATTTTGACGTCTGACGTTTTGACGTGTGACACTTTGACGTGCGACATTTTGGACCGTTAGTTTCATTAGTAGTTTAGATGTAAAGATATAAAATAATATAAGAAATACTCTGTTTTCAAAATAACCCATTTCAATTCAATTTTTGAATTTTTGGTTATACTATTTCGAATTATGAGCAAAGATATAGTCTATTCAATAGAAATGTGTCAGTGAAACTTGCTTTAAATTATTCGAGATATAAGTTTACAACTATTTTTTTAAACTACACCGATAATACAAAACTGTTATACAGTTACAATTTTTTTCTGTAATATTCTATAGTACATTTTTAAAGTAGTTTCCAATAGGAGTTTTTTTTAATAAAAACTTTGAAATTTTGGATCAAATTGTAGTTAATATGTTAATTATGTAAAGTTTGTAAAGATAACATGAATAATTTATATTCATTAAATTCATTAAAATGATGGTAGCTTCCGTTCTGGAGTGGTATACAAAAATTGAATGGAAATGGGTTATTTTGAAAACAGATTATTTCTTATATTATTTTATATCTTTACATCTAAACTACTAATGAAACTAACGGTTCAAAATGTTAATCGTCAAAACGTCAAATGTCTTATGCTTGAATTCAAATTTCCACTTGTGCTCTTAATATTTGTTGCAATAAATGCAAAAATAATGTTATGATTGTTGACCCGTTTGACATTTGACGTTTGACGTTTTGATGTTTTGACGTCTGACGTTTTGACGTCTGACGTTTTGACGTTTAACGTTTTGACGTGTGACTTTTTGAAATGTTTGACTTCTTGACGTATGACGTTTTCAGGTTTGACGTCTTGAACTGTTTGACTGCCCCACCCTCTAGTATTAGTAATATTTCAGTTAGTTTCATTATACTTTACAAAAATAACGTTATGATTGTTGAACCGTTTGACGTTTGACGTTTGATGTTTTAAAGTTTTGACGTTTGACGTTTTGACGTCTTACGTTTTATCATTTGTCGTTTAGACGTCAGACGTTTTGACGTTTGAAGTTTTAACGTCTGACGTTTTAATGTCTCACCTCATCTTGGTTGCCTGCAGCAATAGCAGCTCCAACTCCTGTTTCTTCTTTAGTTCATTCTTCAACTTTAGTGACAGCTGGCGTTTATTTATTAATCCGTTTCAATTTATCTTTAAGTTTAAATTTAATAATGTTATTATTATTTATTGGGAGGATAACTTAACGTTTTAACGTCTGACGTTTTAACGTATGATATTTTGACGTGTGACATTTTGAACCGTTTGACTTCTTGACGTATGACGTTTTGAACTGTTTGACTGCCCCACCCTCTAGTATTAGAAATATTTCTGTTAGTTTCATTATACTATACAAAAATAACGTTATGATTGTTGAACCGTTTGACGTTTGGGGCCCCAATTTCTTTAACTATCTACTTATTAGAGTACGAAACATGCCTGAAGACACTTTCAAACAACATATGAAATTTTTTTTAACAGAAAACGCATTTTTCTCATGTCAGGAGTTTCTTGCCAACACCAATGCGATACCATAACCAAATACTCCTCCAATTTATACATATTTTCAAAATGTATAGCAATTGTATTGCATTTTTCTCCCTATGTTAGTATCAAACCTTTATTAATGTATTGTGACTTTATGTTAATTGTGTCCACATTTTGTTTGTTCTAATTTGTATGACATGTGTAAACTTTATGTAATAGCACGTAAATAAATTATTCTATTCTTATTCTTATTCTTCTTTGACGTATTGACGTTTTGACGTTTCATGTTTTGACGTTTGACGTTTTGACGAATAACGTTTTGACGTTTGATGTTTTACGTTTTGACATTTGCCGTTTTGACGTCCGACGTTTTGAGATTTGACGTTTTGACGTGTGACATTTTGAACCGTATGACTTCTTGACGTATGACGTTTTGAACTGTTTGACTTCTTGACGTATGACGTTTTGAGGTTTGACGTCTTGAACTGTTTAACTGCCCCACCCTTTAGTATTAGAAATATTTCTGTTAGTTTCATTATACTATACAAAAATAACGTTATGATTGTTGAACCGTTTTACGTTTGGGGCCCCAAGTTCTTTAACTCTATACCTATTAGAGTACGAAACATGCCTGAAAACACTTTCAAACAACACATGAAAAAAAATTTAACAGAAAACGCATTTTTCTCTTGGCAGGAGTTTCTTGGCAATACCAATGCTATACCACAACCAAATACTCCTCCAATTGATACCTGTTTTTAAAATGTATAGCAATTGTATTGTATTTTTCTCTCTATGATAGTATCAAACCTTTATTGTTGTATTGTGACTTTATGTTAATTGTGTCCACATTTTGTGTGTTCTAATTTGTATGACATGTGTAAACTTTATGTAATAGCACGTAAATAAATTATTCTATTCTTATTCTTCTTTGACGTTTTGACGTTTGACGTTTTGATGTTTGACGTTTGATGTTTTGACGTTTGATATTTTACGTTTTGACATTTGTCGTTTTGACGTCTGACGTTTTGACGTTTGACGTTTCTACCTGTGGCATTTTAACGTGTGACATTTTGGACTGTTTGACTTCTTGACGTATGACGTTTTGAGGTTTGATTTCTTGAACTGTTTGACTGCTACATCCTGTAGTATTAGAAATATTTCTGTTAGTTTCATTATACGATATTTATACTTATATATACTTATATTATTCTATACAAATATAGATAAAAAATTATCTGTTTTTAAAATAACCCATCGACTACGTCTTTTAATGTTTAATGTTTTTACCAGCTACAGCTACTGACTCGTTTCGGATGCACTTTTCCTCATTATTACCATGGCCCTTTTTTTACGGGCCTACAGCATCTCACTAGTTTTCCTTATTACTACCATAGCCCTACCATAAGTGTCCTGTTTGTATCGTACCCTTATAGTTGGTATCTTAAACCTTCAGATAACTATTCCCAACTTTATCAAGGTATGCAAAGGCAAACGTTTGGCAATAAATTGTTTTTGTGTATGCCCTGCTTATATATTTTGATGTATTTTAGTATATTTTATGAAATGTCATAATTCGTTGCATACAATTTCTGCAACACAAATTCCGTGGGGTGTGGGGAGGGGGGGAGGTCAAAGGTCTGCCAGATACTTCGCACTTATACGCTCGCCTTGGGCTTTTTGTGCGTCGGACTTCATTACAAATGGTCCTTTTATTCGCTGGTCAATCTCGCCTGAAAGAGATCCCCGGCTACAAGGAGCGGATCTGATCCTTTTCCAACGCGCGGATTTATGTATTCCCTGTATCGGAAAGTCGGCATTAGAATAAGAAGCCCGAAAAGCGCCTTAAATGTAGATCAGATGTGTTCCACTCACTTCTCATTGTGCGCAGATGTCCCCTTTATTCGACGACAATCAGTTATTCTTTTGAAATCGCGTCCTGTAGCCTTTTCAACGGCGGGACTTTGTGATTTCGAGATTCGGGATTCGGGATAAGGGCACCGGCCACCTCCCCTTCCCCGCCCTCCCGGCGATCCGGGGTCAAGTTAACCCAAATCGAAGTCAAGTGTAATAATGGCTTATGAGCGATTTTTTTTTTGTGCACACACTTTGTTCGATGAATGCCATTACCGTTGAACGCACAATTTAATATGTATTACGCGCTCAATGGCGACGCTGCGAGTCAAGAGGAGCCCAAAAGGAAATTAATGAATGCTCGCAACACTCATGCAAATTACAATGACGATCACAGCAAAGTGGAATTCTTACTTTTAATATGTAGTACATAATTATAAAGACAACAATCGCTTTCTCATGTTCAGAAGAATAAATACACAAAAACCAAGACGTTTGCCATATGTTGAATTATAGAAACGTCAAACCATATGATGTTTACTGTACTTATATCTAAGCAGTTCATATTGGTAAGGTACATTGCTTTAAACAAATTTAAATATATTAAAACTATAAATATATTTTTTTAAGGTGAATTAATGGCACAATATTTTATACTGGTTGTGGTAATTTTATATCTCCCTTATTTAGCATTATGTTTAAGTGGATATAAGTTTGGCAATAAATTCATTGTGGCCAGCCGTATATTTTCAGTTGTTGTCACAAGTGATACTTCAGTGGATGATGTCGCAAGTGTAGACGTGACATCTGGCTTTCTCGTACGCTGGGAGTTGATAAACGTGGCTACCCTTTATTATGCCAATTCGCTGCCCATTGTATCAGTCTACTCTTAGTTATAACACGGACTGAATGGAGGGTGGTCAAAGCATATTATTACAGCATCTATTGAAATCGGAAGCTGGGCCAACAGTTTGTTAGTGCATCAATTTATCCAGCAGCTACAGACAGGAGATTCTGCAGGCTTCTGCAAATGTCGAAAATATTTTGTATGCAGTTCGATATATTCTTCAAAAGTAATGTGATAGAATTAGAATTCCGCAGTGATATTATTTCGCCTCTTGTACAAATACACGACCAGTTCAATTTCTTTATCTGTTGTTGGTATTATTGTTGTATCTTCTAAGGTTTATTGCTCAATATCTTTTGTTTACTTCTCCATATTTGGTTGTTTTGGTTTTGTAAGGTTGTTCTGGCTAATTCTTTCCCACTTTCTCCAAAGTATTTGTTGATTATGTTTGCTATTTCTTTCTTTTGTCAGTTGTGTTTCTGTTATCTACATCTTGTACGTCTGTTATGTTGTTTTGTTGTTTTATTTTCCTATTTGTGATTGCGTCTATTGTTTTACATGATTTCCAGGATCTTCCTTCACTTACTTAAACTTGTTTTCATAGTAGTGTTTTTTATGTGTCCTTAATTAGTTCTGAGGTATTCTTTTTTTGTTTTTATATTCTTCCATTATTTGATGGTTCTCCGGATTTTTTCGATACTTTATGTATGTCTTGTTACGCAATTTTATGCTTATCATTATGTTTATTGACATCCATGGATTCTCTTGTCTTCTTTTGATTGTTGTAGCTATTTGGTTTCTCTCTATTATTTTAGGTAGACTCATTGATAATTCTTTGAAGTTTCTTGTTTTGAATAGTTTCATTTTATTTATTTAATTTTTAATGTTTTCTTGTTTTCTCCTTATTTGTCGGTATGTTTTATATGTTGACTTTTTTTTATCTAGTTATGTTACTTTTAGAAGGTACATTTTAGGAAGCCATACAACTCTTCAAGGTGCAACTTTTGATGTCCACAACACAACATTTGAAATTATTGCTTTAAAATTGCTATATGTATATTGATTGTATCTAGTTATGTTACTTTTAGAAGGTAAATTTTAGAAAGCCATACAACTCTTTAAGGTGCAACTTTTGATGTCCACAACACAACATTTGAAATTATTGCTATACAATTGCTCTTTGTATATTGCTATACAAGCCTACTGTGGTCGAAAGAAACTGCAAAATTCCATATTAACCGTCGCAAAACAGATATAACTAAAAGTTATTCCTGTTTAGAATTCAAAGTTACTCGCAAATACCGAGTTTTGTTCAGAATGCGATTCATTTTTTTTCAAAAACAAAATCACTCTTTATGACGAAAATAATAATTGTTAGTAATAGTTAATAGAGATTTCGCGTTCTTTCTTCATTTGTTTAAACTTGTTTTCATAGTATTGTTTTAGTTATTTTAGTTAATTTAGTATTGTTAATTGTTAATTAGTTCAGTGGTGTTTTTTTTATGTTCTTCCTTTTCCTTTCAAAATGTTCATCAAAAACTATTTGGCTACCAACGCCTTTTACTCCCTAGGTGATTTCATGAACAGTGATATACATATTTAATGAGTGCGTCGTATTTATATAGTTGTTTTTATGTGTTCACCCAATTTTCAATGTGTCTTAGTTTAAGTATTGTATTTGTACCTTGTAGATCATATTTCTATCTTGACTCGTGTACAACTTTGTCATTAGCACCAAATAAATAAATATTATTAATTTGATTGTTCTCCGGATTTTTTCTACCCTTCTGTATGTCTTGTTACGCAATTTTATGCTTTTAATTATGTCAATTGATGTACAGGGTGTTAATTTAATACTAAGTTGTAACACCCGAAAGTGGCAGTTAAAACTCATTGAAACAAACAACTTTTCTTAGTTAAATTTTTTGAATTGGAGCCCAAGTTCATAGTTATTGGCGTTCTTTTGTTTTTCGAAAAATCGTCATTACTCCCTTATTTTAAGGAATATTTAAAAAATACAAAAACGTACAACATGCGCTTTCGGTTCTCTAAAAATTTGTACAATTATTTTCTATTTTATCAAATAACAAAATGGCGACCGATCAAAAATTTCTAAGCAAGATAAACCAATCGATCGATTTTTGAAAATAAAACATTTATATAGTCCTTGAACTATCTTATAACATTTGTCTGTTTTGATAATTATGCATTTTTATACACAAATTATGCAAAATACGCACACAAATGATAAACGTGACAGAAACTTTTCAAGATGAAGCTGAAATTTCTGAAGAACAAGTTCAAAAAGTATTTAAATTTGAACGTACAAACTAGAAAACACGTGCCTTAACTTGTTTAATGGCCTAACTTAAGGTCAGCTTACTTTGTTATAAATGATTGTTGCAGTTTGTTAAAATTTATCTTGTAATTCAATTTGAATAATAACTTTTTTGGACAGATCGAAAAAAATGTTTCAGACAAATGTTATAATATAGTTTAAGGATTTCATAAATGTTTTATTTTCTAAAATCAATCGAGTGATTTTGAAAATATCTTGTTTCGAAATTTTTCTTCGGTCGCCATTTTGTTATTTGATAAAATAGAAAATAATTGTAATTACAAATGTTTTAGAAAACCGAAGCGCATGCTGAACGTTTTTGTATTTTTTAAATATTTCTTAAAATAAGGGAGTAATGACGATTTTTCGAAAAACAAAAGAACGCCAATAACTATGAACTTGGGCTCCAATTCAAAATTTTTAACTATGTTGTTTGTTGTTTGTTTCAATGAGTTCTAACTGCCATTTTCGGGTGATAAAACTTAGTATTAACACCCTGTATATGGATTATCTTGGCTTCTTTTGAATTTTGTAGCTATTCGGTTACTCTCTATTATTTTCTGTAGACTCATTGACAATTTTTTGAAGTTTCTTGGTTTCGAGCGTTTTATTTTAGTTATTTTATTTTTATTTTTTTCTTCTTTTCTCCCTTATTCGTCAGTATGTTTTATAAGTTGATGTTTGTTTTTTTTGTTTCTTTCATTGTTAGCAGTGGTCTGTGGTCAGATATGCTCATGGAAAGTATTTTTACTTTTACGTTTTCTCTGTGCATGTTTGTGATGGCATGGTCTAATATTATAATTTCTCCATTTGGGTTTTAGTGTGTAAAGTGGTTTTTGCTTGTTTTATTTATTATTTTGCAGCTCTTTTCTATTACGAATGTCTGATAAAAAAATTTATGTTTTGGGAAGAATTTTTACTTACACATTTTCTCTGTGCATATTTATGATGGCATGGTCTAATATTGTATTTTCTCCATTTGGGTTTGAGTGTCTAAAGTGGTTTTTGCTTGTTTTGTTAATTATTTTGCAGCCCTTTTCTATTAAGAATGTCTTATATATTTTTTGTGTTTTGGGAAGTATTTTTACTTGCACATTTACTCTGTGCATATTTATGATGGCATGGTCTAATGTTCGATTTTCTCCATTTGAGTTTGAGTGTGTAATGTAGTTTTTGCTTGTTTTATTTATTATTTTGCAGCCCTTTTCTATTAAGAATGTTTTATATATTGTTTGTGTTTTGGGAAAAATTTTTACTTGCACATTTTCTCTGTGCATATTTATGATGGCATGGTCTAATATTATATTTTCTCCATTTGGATTTTAGTGTGTAAAGTGGTTTTTGCTTGTTTTATTTATTATTTTGCAGCCCTTTTCTAGTACTAATGTCTTATATATTTTTGTGTGTTTTGGGATGTATTTTTACTTTTACCTTTTACATTTTCTCTGTGCATATTTGTGATGGCATGGTCTAATATTGTATTTTCTTCATTTGGGTTTGAATGTATAATATGGTTTTTGCTTGTTTCATTTATTATTTTGCAGCCCTTTTCGATTAAGAAAGTTTTTTTTTTGTGTGTATTGGGAAGTATTTTTCTTACACATTTTCTCTGTGCATATTTATGATGGCATGGTCTAATTATTATAATTTCTCCATTTGGGTTTTAGTGTGTAAAGTGGTTTTTGCCTGTTTTATTTATTATTTAGTTACTTTTCTATTAAGAATATTTTATATATTTTTTGTGTTTTGGGAAGTATGTTTACTTGCTCATTCATTTCTCTGTGCATATTTATGCTGCTATGGTCTAATTTTGTATTTTCTCCATTTGGGTTTGAGTATCTAAAGTGGTTTTTGCTTGTTTTATTTATTATTTTGTAGCCCTTTTCTATTAAGAATGTCTTATATATTTTTTGTGTTTTGGGAAGTATTTTTACGTTTACACTTTCTCAGTGCATATTTGTGATGTCATGGTCTAATTATTGTAATTCCTCCATTTGGGTTTTAGTGTGTAAAGTGGTTTTTACTTATTTTATTTATTATTTTGCAGCCCATTTCGATTAAGAATGTCTTACATTTTTTTTGTGTTTTGGGAAATATTTTTACTTGCACATTTTCTGTGTGCATATTTATGATAGCATGGTCTAATATTGTATTTTCTCCATTTGGGTTTGAGTGTGTAAAGTGGTTTTTGCTTGTTTTATTTATTATTTTGTAGCCCTTTTCTGTTAAGAATGTTTTTTTGTTTGTTTTTTCGTTCTTCGTTGTTATATTTAAGTTAATGTCTCCTATTATTATATGTTTCATTTTCATGTTTGTAAGGTTATTTCTTAGTGTCTTCTCTAATGTTTCATATTTTACTTGCTGTGGTTCATAGATATTTGTTGCAAGGATTTGTTACTGTATTAGTTTTATTGTTATTAGTTCTATTTTGTTTAATTTTCTGATTGATTTTATTTTGTAGGTGATACCTTCTCTTATGTAGATGGCTGTTCCAATTTCTCTGTTGGATTCTCTCGAGTTATATACCTAGTTGTAGTTTCTTAAGCAATGTAGCGATTCAATGTTTTTTGTGAGCCATGTTTCGTTTATTGTGATAATATAAGGGTAATTATGTGGTATTGGTTTGTTTCAATTTCCTCAATCCTCCTCAAAACTTCCTCAAGTTTTCAATTTGTATTGATCTAGCGTTTACATGGTATATTGATTAAATTGAATGTGTGTGAAAATGTGTGTGTAAATGCGTGTAAATCTCCTTAATCACTTGGTGAAACATATTGATTAAGGAGATTTTAAAAAAAGACTTGGTATAAGTTTCACAATTTTGTTAATAGAATAACTCTACAATATTTTCGGTAGTTAAACCACTTTCAAGAGCAATTTCAAGAGCATTATTTATTGCTCTTGAAAATGGTTGAACTACCGAAACAATTGTAGAGTTATTTCTGTTAAAAAAAAAGTGAAACTTATACCAAGTGATTTTTTTAAACTCCTTAATGGTATTTTGGTATTTTGCTAGCAAATTTCAAGAGCATTATTCATTGCTCCTGAAAATGGTTTAACTACCGAAACAAATGTAGTTATTTCTGTTAAAAAAAATGTTAAACTCTTACTAAGTGATTTTTTTAAATCTCCTTAATGGTATATTGTTATTTTGCTACATTTGTATATATCTTCTATCTTCCGGTCTTTGCTTCTAGTTACTCTTTTATTTCTTGTTCTTTTAGTGGTGTTTCTAGGTATTCTTCTTTTTCTTTCCTTGTCTTCAATTATGGCCCTAAAAAATGGTTTTTGGGGTTTCTTGCCAAATCTGGAGAACTTTGTCAATCGTCTGAAAGAATTAGCAATTTTTAGTATATTTAATATAATTTTATTTCTTGTTCTTTTAGTGGTGTTTCTAGATGTTCTTCTTTTTCTTCCCTTGTCTTCAATTGTGGTCCTAAAAATGTTTTTTGGGGTTTCTTGCCAAATCTGGAGAACATTGTCAGTCTTCTGAACGAATTAGCAATTTTTAGTATATTTAATTTAATGAATTATTATTCCTTTAAATATCCAAATTATTTTTTATTTAATTAAAGCGATCGTATCCCACTCCCTCTGGCCAGAAATTAGTTTTGTATACCTCTTCCTTTAGTTCTATAGGTAGTCCTAGTTGGAAGTTCTTGTTTCTGTATTTGGCTTCGATTTCTAACTATAATCTCATTTCTTAAATATTGGTTTTGTTCTCTATGTAGTCTTTAAAGTCTTTTTTGTCACTTTTTTCATGAATTCTGGTTATGGACATTTAGACAAATAAAACTTGAAGCTATGACTGCAAGATGAAACATTTTATTTCAGTTTTGTAATGCTCTTCCTTTAGTTCTATAGGTAGTCCTATTTGAAAGCAACTTCTGTAGTTGGTTTCGATTTCTTTAACTATGTTCTCTTTTTATTCAGTATTGATTTTGTTCTTTATGTAGTCTTCAAAGGCTTTTCCTGTCACTTCTTCTTTAATTCTGGTTATGCACATATAGATGAATAAAACTTGGAAGCTATGACTGCAAGATGAAACATTTTATTTCAGTTTTGTATGCCTCTTCCTTTAGTTCTATAGGTTGTCCTATTTGAAAGCAACTTCTGTAGTTGGTTGCGATTTCTTTAAGTATGATCTCATTTTCTTCAGTATTGATTTTGTTCTTTATGTAGTCTTCAAAGGCTTTATTTGTCTCTTCTTCTTCAATTCTAGTTATGCACCTTTAGACGAATAAAACTTCAAGCTATGACTGTAAGATGAAACATTTTATTTCAGTTTTGTATGCCTCTTCCTTTAGTTCTATAGGCAGTCATATTTGGAAGCTACTTCTGTAGTTGGTTTTGATTTCTTTAACTATGATCACATTTTCTTCAGTACTGATTTTGTTCTTTATGTAGTCTTCAAAGGCTGTTTCTGTCACTTCGTCTTTAATTCTGGTTATGCACATTTTGATGAATAATACTTGAAGCTATGACTGCAAGATGAAACATTTTATTTCAGTTTCGTATGCCTCTTCCTTTAGATCTATAGGTAGTCCTATTTGGAAGCTACTTTTGTAGTTGGTTGCGATTTTTTTAACTATTATCTCATTTTCTTCAGTATTGATTTTGTTCTTTATGTAGTCTTCAAAGGCTTTTTCTGTCACTTCTTCTTTAATTCTGGTTATAGACATTTTGATGGATAAAACTTGAAGCTATGACTACAAGATGAGACATTTTATTTCAGTTTTGTATGCCTCTTCCTTTAGTTCTATAGGTAGTCCTATTTAGTAGCTACTTCTGTAGTTGGTTGCGATTTTTTTTACTATGATCTCATTTTCTTCAGGATTGATTTTTTTCTTTATATAGTCTTCAAAGGCTTTTTCTGTCACTTCTTCTTTAATTCTGGTTATGAACATTTAGATGAATAAAACTTGAAGCTATGACTGCAAGATGAATCATTTTATTTCAATTTTGTATGTCTCTTCCTTTAGTTCTATAGGTAGTCCTATTTTGAAGCTACTTCTGTAGTTGGTTGCGATTTCTTTAACTATGATCTCATTTTCTTCAGGATTGATTTTGTTCTTTATGTAGTCTTAAAAGGCTTTTTCTGTCACTTCTTCTTTAATTCTGGTTATGCACATTTAGACGAATAAAACTTGAAGCTATGACTGCAAGATGAAACATTTTATTTCAGTTTTGTATGCCTCTTCCTTTAGTTCTATAGGTAGTCCTATTTGGAAGCTACTTCTGTAGTTGGTGGCGATTTCTTTAACTATGATCTCATTTTCTTCAGTATTGATTTTGTTCTTTAAGTAGTCTTCACAGGCTTTTTCTGTCCCTTCTTCTTTAATTCTGGTTATGCACATTTAGATGAATAAAACTTGAAGCTATGACTGCAAGATGAAACGTTTTATTTCAGTTTTATATGCCTCTTCCTTTAGTTCTATAGGTAGCCCTATTTGGAAGCTACTTCTGTAGTTGGTTTCGATTTCTTTAACTATGATCTCATTTTCTTCAGTAATGATTTTGTTCTTTATGTAGTCTTCAAAGGCTTTTTCTGTCACTTCTTCTTTAATTCTGGTTATGCACATTTAGATGAATCAAACTTGAAGCTGTGACTTCAAGATCAAACATTTTCGTAAAATCGAGGTTTATAAAACTGGCAATAGATTCATTATTATCCTTCGGACATAATTTTCGCCTAATTTTTCTTATGTGGTACACTATCGACAATGTAGGCACGTACCTGCCAATAATTCTAATAATTATGAAGTTCTAACCAAAATTCAATTCTAAATATTCTAATGATCGTCCAGGATATCATCCAGGGAAGGGATGACAGTGAAATGTAAACAGTATCCCATTTTTGGCGAAAACCAAACTAAATCATCCCTTCCATTATTCGGGAGCCACGCGAGTGGAAATAAAAGTTTTTGTGGTGCGATCATAAATCACGTGCTGTAAGTATGTAGTAATGGGGAGAAGCGCTATTAGCGGGTACTTGTGGGGCTCGTTCACATATGCGGCCCATTCATATACGCAACTAGAGAGGAATTAAGCAATATGTTTACTGCTATTAGATTTAGCCATGCGTGCAGGCTCAGGGGGTGGCTATATATCGGAATAATCACATCTACATTGCACTCGTTGCCAAGTAGTTCACATAAATTACTTGTGCAGGGGTAGCTAACCCTACAAGTCTCACGACAAAAAAATGACGTGATTATATTTATAAAATATTGGAAAATAATTACCTTAATTGGCATTACCTAATTAACGATTAATGGACGATTAATTGGCACAATTAAAATAACAGCCTCAGTAAACGTAAAAATAGTAAAACAATAACATTAATTGGGATAATTTTGTTATTTTTGAAAACTTTTATTTAAAAAAACAAACTTTGCACTAAGAATCTAAATATCTATGCTCGTTTGCCTGCTAAAGGTAAATGTAATAGAATGAAATGAAATAAGATACATATGTCGATAAACGTAATATGGGGCAATTTTCAGCTTTCATGAGGACGAATATACTTCGATTTGGGCGAATATGAGGTAAAAATCGATTGCATTGATATAAGATGAGCACTACTCGTGAATACAGTGTCATAAGTAAATGCAAAAAATTCAGGTCATTGGAAATAACATTTAGTTTGCATGCATAGAGAGCGACCCCACACACAAGTGACGATGTAAAAAAAGTGACCCCCATTATTGGCATAAAGACGGTACAGGCGTTTCTTAGACTTTGGCAGGCAAACATAAAAAGCTCTTGCTCGTTAAGTTGCATGCGCTTTTCATGCAAATGGAGCTTTATGCGCGGCGTGGTCCATAAAATAAATTACACACAATGCCACAGTGCAAGAAATATGCCCCACAATGGCCCGTTTCCCGTCGAAAATGCGGACACGTACAATATTCGAAGCGAAAATGCCTACATACGCGATAAGGGTATTAGAAGAAAATATTTAAGCTCGCACTCTGCTGAAAAATAAGGCGTAAAATGTTTTGCACGCCGGTTGATGTATACGCGCCCGACGACAAAAAAAAAACTTCTGATAATCAAGTTTGTTATTCCGTTCGTATTTTATCGATAAGCAACAATTCTTGCCAACAAAGCCCGTCCACTGTTATAAAAGGTGGAAGTATTTACAGTGTATATTTGGAAAAAAGAATTTACATCGAAGAAAAGGGCCATTCGCATGGAAATGTGAGCGCATTGTCGACTGCCGATAAAATATAAGATGACAACAATGGATGTTAGTTGGAAACCTCGCTAGCAGCGCTCGCTGCTTTGATGTATTGGGAATGGGGTATTTGGCTGAGTTAGTATGCTAACGACCTCCGACGTCCGGTTGTTGTATTTTACCAATCGGGAATAAATACACCATTTGTTCGATCTAATTCTGTTTGCTCAATCATCCCCGCTTGATTTATATCAGTTTTATACAGAAGTGATCGAGGGAGAGATACAAAGGCATGTTTAAAATTACCCCTTCCTCGGCTACAGACAAACAACTAATTAAAAAACCATTCAAATCAATCACAAAACTTTTGACTTAGTTTTATGATAATAATAATATTTTGTATTTGTTTGTTATGTACTTACTGGCAGAGATATTTTAGGTGGTTTTTGTTTATTTATATTGGGAAGAAAATTATTTTTCTCCCCTATCAAATCAAAAATACAAAGAAATTACAAAAAACAGACAAAAGGAGGATAAAAGTTAAAGAAAAGATAAAAGCCTACAGATTAAGAGAAAAACAAACACAAGAGAAATACAAAGAGATACTACAAAATAAATTCAGAGACAGCGAAATAAAGCCCAACATAGAAGGAAAATGGAAATAATTAAAAAAATATATACTAGAGGCGGCAAAGGAGACCTCCGGAACAATAAAAATTGGAAACAGGGAAACGAAAAAGACAAACTGGTGGACAGAAGAAGTCGAAAAGGAGATATAAGACAGAGAAATGGAAAAGATACTTACAAACAAAGAATAGCAGTATATGAAAAATACAGAGAAAAGAGAAACATAACAAATTAACATTATCAATTTTATATGTCGAAGTGCGATCAATTTTTGTATTTTAAGATGGTCAAAACTGCGAAATACTAAGCTTCTTAAGTGAAAGTCTGGCAGTCTTTTGGTGTAAAAGACATTAACATTTATAACTGCAACAGTTTTTCAAAATTTTTATACGCAACTGCTCAAATTATCTATTGAACTGTTCAAATGCTTCAAATTCTCGATTGCAAATGTTAGAATATGAATATAAGTGTATTACTTTACAGTCAAAATAAACCAATTTTTTATCTTAAGACTGATCAAAACTGTGAAATACTTAGCTTCTAAAGTGAAAGTCTGACAAATTTTGTCGATGTCTAAAAATTGAATCTGTCAAAATCTTTAGCTGTAAAAGGCATTAACATGTATAAATGCAACGGTTTTTCAAATTTTTTAAAAGCAACTGCTCAAATTATCTATTGAACTCTTCAAATGCTTCAAATTCTGGAATGCAAATGTTAGAATATGAATATAAGTGTTTATACTATATATAATATTATAAGACGGTCAAAACTGTGAAATACTAAGCTTTTCGTCAAAGTCTTTTGCTGTAAACGACATTAACATTTATAAATGCAACAGTTTTTCCAAATTGTCAAACGCAACTACTCAAGTTATCAATTCAACTGTTTAAATGCTTCAAATTCTCGAATGCAAATGTTAGAATATGAATATAAGTGTTTGGCTTAGAGTCTAAGCCTTAGACAATCAAAATAAGTCAATATTTTATCTTCAGGCTAATCAAACTATGAAATACTAAGCGTCTAAAGTCTGAGAAATTTTGTGGATTTCTAAAAATGGAATGCATCAAAATCTTTTGCTGTGAAAGACATTAACATTTATAGATGCAACAGTTTTTCAAAATTTTCAAAGGCAACCGCTCAAATAATCAATCCAACTGTTCAAATGCTTCAAATTCTCAAATGCGAATGTATATGAGTATGAATATAAACGTTTGACTTAGAGTCTTAGACAGTCAAAATAAGTTATTTTTTTATATTAGGACGGTCAAAACTGTGAAATACTTCTAAAGTAAAAGTCTAACAAATTTTGTGGATGTCTCAAAATTGAATGTGTCTAAATCTTTTGCTGTAAAAGACATTAAAATTTATAAATGTAACACTTTTTCCCAATTTTCAAACGCAACTGCTCAAATTATCCATCCAACTGTTCAAATACTTCAAATTCTCGAATGCAAACGTTAGAATATGAATGAAAGTGTTTCACTTAGACAGTCAAATGAAGTTAATTTTGTAACTTAAGACGGTCAAAATTGTGAAATATATTTGCTGTAAAAGACATTAACAATAAAAGTCAGTCAAAATAAGTCAAAATGAGTCAATTTTTTATTATAAGACGGCCAAAACTGTGAAATACTAAGCTTCTAAAGTGAAAGTCCGACAAATTTTGTGGATGTCTAAAAATTGAATGTGTTAAAATCTTTTGCTGAAAAAGACATTAACATTTATAAATGCAACAGTTTTTCCAAATTTTCAAACGCAACTGCTCAAATTATCAATTCAAATGTTCAAATGTTTCAAATTCTCGAATAAAAATAAGAAAAGAAAATAATCAAACGCAACTGCCCAAATTATCAATGCAACTTCAATGCTTCAAATTCTCGAATGCAAATGTTAGAATATGAATATAAGTGTATTACTGAGACAGTCAAAATAAGCCATTTTTTTAACTTAAGACGGTCAAACCTGTGAAATGGTTTCCTGAAAAGGACATTAACAGTAAAAGACAGTCAAAATAAGTAATTTTTTTATTATATGACGGTCAAAAGTATGAAATACTAATCTTCTAAAGTAAAAGTGTGACAAATTTTGTGGATGTCTAAAACTGAAAGTGTCAAAATCTTTTGGTGTAAAAGACATTAACATTTATAAATGCAAGAGTTTTTCAAAATTTTCAAACGCAACTGCTCAAATTATCAATCCAACTGTTCAAATGCTTCAAATTATCGAATGCAAATGTTAGAATATGAATATAAGTGTTTGACTTAGACAGTCAAAATAAGTCAATTTTTTAACTTAAGGGGGTTAAAACTGTGAAATGCTAAGCTTCGAAAGTGAAGGTCTGGCAAATTTTGTTGATGTCTAAAAATTGAATGTGTGAAAATCTTTTCCTGTAAAAGACGTTAACATTTATAAATGCAACATATTTTCAAAATTTTCAAATGCAACTGCTTAAATTATCAATGCAACTGTTCAAATGCTTTAAATTCTCGACTGCAAATGTTAGAATATGAATATAAGTGTTTGACTTAGACAGTCAAAATAAGTCAATTTTTTATCTTCAGACTGATCAAACCTGTGAAATACTAAGCTACTAAAGTGAAAGTCTGACAAATTTTTTGTAGTTCTAAAAATTGAATGTTTAAAAATCTTTAACTGTCAAAGACATTATCATTTATAAATGTAACAATATAAATGCAAATTGCGGAAAATTTCATAAAAAAAAACAGAAAATGACAGAAAATTTTATGGAAATTTTTAATATGTATAATCAGAATATTAATAGAGTAAAAAAGTTCATAATTTGAATGAAAATGTCAAACTATTAATTCACGGAATCAATATAAAACCGAAGAGAGTGAAAAACCAGAAAAATTGATTTCTATTCAGTACAAATAAACTATCAAATAATAGAAATAAACATACTAAACTTTCAGTAATTTTAATAAAATATGATGCTTCAATGAAGTTATACCTACAGCAAATTATAAAGATTTCAGAATTTGCATGAAAAATGTATGGATATTGAAAATATTCAAGATATGCAATAAAAATATCAATATAGATAAAACATACAGGATATTAGCAAACGTTTTCTCAAAATTTTTCGAGATTTATACAGATTTGCTGATAAATATCAATAATTCCTGAGATTTTTTAATAATATCCAAGATTTCCCAATAATTTTCGAGATTTTTAGAGATATCTCAATAATTCTTGAGATTTTGAAATAATTTTTGAAAGATCAGCTATTTTTATTGGGAAATCTTCGAATTTATTGAAAAATCTGTAGATATCTTGATAATTATTGCGAAATCTGCAGAAATCTAGGAAAATAAATGAAAAATTAGCAATGTGATTTAAAAATATTTAAAAATTTAAGCAAAATTTCAGCAATTTTAATGAAATATGTAGTATACCTACAGCAAGTTATAAATATTTTAGAATTTGCATAAAAAATGTATGGATATTGAAAATATCCAAGATATGCAATAAAAATATTAATATAGATAAAACATACAGGATATTAGCAAACGTTTTCTCAAAAATTTTCGAGATTTCTACAGATTTGCTGATAAATGTCAATAATTCCTGAGATTTTTAAATAATATCCAAAATTTCCCAATCATTTTCGAGATTTTTAGAGATATCTCAATAATTCTTAAGATTTTGAAAGAATTTTTGAAAGATCAGCAATTTTTATTGGGAAATCTTCGAATTTATTGAAAAATCTCCAGATATCTTGATAATTATTGTGAAATCTGCAGATATCTCGGAAAATAAATGAAAAATTAGGGATGTGATTTAAATATATCTAAAAATTTGAGCAAAATATCAGCAATTTTAATGAAACTACATATTTCTACATATTTTTTCTGAAAATCTCGAAAATTATTAGGAAATCTTGGATATTATTCAAAAATCTCAGAAATTATTGATATTTATCAGCAAATCTGTGGAAATCTCGAAAATTTTTGAGAAATCGTTTGCAAATATCCTGGATGTTTTATCTATATTGATATTTTGATTGCATATCTTGGATATTTGCAATATCCATACATTTAAAATGTATATTCATACATAGAAATATGTAGTTTCAATGAAGTTCTATCTACAACAAATTATAGAATTGGCATAAAAATATTATGGATATTGAAAATATCCAAAATATGCAATCAAAATATGAAGGTAGCTAAATCATCTAGGATATGAACAAACGTATTAAAGGTATCATAATGTGTAATTGATGCGAAATTTCGAAAATTATTGGGGAATTATTTACAAATCTCTGGAATTATTAACAGTTATTCTTAGGAAATCTGTGAAAATCGCGCAAATGATTAAAAAATGCCATATGAAAGAATTATTAAGAAATACCAAAATATGCCAGCCAATTTGAATTTTGTGATCTAGAAATTATTGAAAATTCTCCAGAAATCATGATAATTATTGGGGAATCTGAATAAATTTCCAAACACATTGCGAAACCGTGGAAATAATTAGAAAATCTCTCGGAATATTGATAAAATTTAAAAATGTTTAGATATTTTAAGAATTATCGAAAAATTTGCAGAATGAAAAATGTATGTAATTATCTTGTCATCGTGTGAACCAATTTGGATATAAATTTAAAAAAATCTCTAGAAATCTCGACAACTATTGTGTAATCTGTAGAAATTTGATCAATATTGAAAAATCTTGGAAATGATTGAGAAATTTCTACAAATCCTAGTAATGAGAAATATTGAGAAAACATGAAAATTTTTGGAAAATCTCTCTAAATGTTGATAATACTTAGAAATGTCTAGATATTTTAAGCATTATAAAGAAAATAGACGGGAAGTTACATTAGAATATTCAAATTTATATGTCATTGTTTAAGTTTTCTTTTATTGCCTAGTTATTCAATTTCAATACAATTTCAATTCAATTTATTTCTCTACTGTGCCACTTATACATTTATACAGGTTTCTATAAAAAAATCTAGCTGGAATCAATAAAGCAAGTGGCACAAAAGTATGCACATTATCAAAACATAGATTTAAATTTCATATTATGCTAGTGGGAATGATCTTCATTACTGGCACTGGAAATATTTATCATGCAAAGGAATAATTAACTGTCACATTTCTAGTGTGTTCCAGTCCCAGGATCAATATTACCCCGTCACAATGGACACGGCTGAATTCACACTCTGGAAAAGTGGGGGCAACTCATAATAAGGCACATAATGCAAGATAAACAAATGAATGGTGTTCACGGCGGAGCATCCTGCATTGTGCCTTCGACAATAAGCAGGCCCGTATTTGTTCAGGTGTCATTAAAAAACGTCTTTTATCATTCTAATAATCGGGCGAGTGACATCGAACATTTCAGCCGCTTCAGGGCATTGCGAAACGAAATTAATTGGTGAGTAGTGACTTGAGAATATTTTTACGTCGGTGGTTATTTTTCAGTGAAGATGATTTAACATTTTTATGCGCGAAAATCATTTAATTAGTTAATTAGAAATCACTTGACGATATTTTATGTCGGTGGTTATTTTTCACTGAATATGACATTTTCATGTAGGTACAAAAATAATTTTATACATTGTTTTTTTTTTAATTTTTTTTTTAATTATTGTATTTATTATATTTTATTAAAGTTAATTTAGACATTCAGGTATATTGAGTATCAAAAATCTTTAATAGTAACGTGTCATTACGTGACATCACAGTGAAATGTCAAATGTAATTGTGACATAACAGCATTTGAGATTTGCATGTGATGCTGCAAGTAGTAAACATTTCTGATGGCGTTTTTTAATACGCAATACACCCCATTGTTCAATATTTTAATTGATAAAATTGATATACTTAATTGACAATTATATGACGAGACATCATTACTTTTTCAATTTTACGCTCTAGTTAATTTAATTGAATTTATATTGAAATGATATTTTGACATTATTGAGGTATTAGTAGGCCATGAGCATTAACTAATATTTACATTACAAATACAAAATTTGGTCAAATTTTCACATTAGTTTGTTCGAAATATTATGCAGATTGTCTGCTAATAAATATTCGTTATTATTAATATTAGTAACGATATTAATGATAATAACAATAATAATCATAGTAATTTGTAGAGCTCTCCAGTTACATAATACTATACTGGTTATACTGCAGACAAGGATTAAGAGATTACAGGCTAATCCAAATACTTGCGGTTGCATAGTGCGTGCAGAACAGCCTAATTATAATTTACAGCATCAATATTGTTGCCATTATGGTTTTCTGCTCCGACGTGCACGAGTAAACCAGGTACGTATTTTATGGTGTTTCGCGATTATTGGCCTGAGGATCGCTAAATGGAGTGATAACTAATCTTCCAGCAATAAAGTGGAATTAGGTAAATTGAAATTTATATGCGGCGGGAAAATTGCAGTTATCCGGCCTGTAAATCCATGCAAATTAATTCTACAAGGTACGATGATTGTGTATAATGTGTTAAAATAATTTATTTAATGCTTTATTTATTGCGTTTTACTGGAAAACTGGTTATTCATATAAAAGGATTTTCAGAAAATTCAATTTTCTGTAACTTTTGCAGAAAATTACCCTTGCACAACAGGATACCCAGCATCCTGAAATACCGAGAATACCAAGGAATTTTCATGAGTCAAGGAAAAGGGATGAAAGCCCAGTTGTATGAACGTAGATCAGTTTGACTATGGTTCAGTTACCTAGGATACCATTAAAGACACAATTGTAGTCTAGGTGACTGAACCACGATCAAGCTGATCTCCGTTCATACAACTGGGCCTAAGATCGTGGATCACCCTTGACCAAGGTTCAGTTACCTAGGATACAATTGTTAATTCAATGGTATCCTTAGAAACAGAACCACGATCAAGGATGATCCACGATCATACAACTGGGCCTAAGGATCAGTACGAACGTGGATAATCCTTGATCGTGGTTCAGTTTCTAAGGATACCATTGTATTAACAATTATATCCTAGCTAATAACTGAACCATGATCAAGAATGATCCACGATCATATATAATATATCATATCATATCCATGATTATATAACTTGGCTTTAGACCACCATCAAGGATGATCCATGATAGTACAACTGGGCCTTAGAGCCGTATTGGTTAGTCGTATGTGACGTATAAAAAAATATACGTCACCATATTTGAGACGCCCTGTATAATATGCACCTTCATCTTGTGCTGAGCTTGCAAAACTTGAATACTCAAAATTCTTGTATAATTGTAAAAATATTTTGAAAACATGATTATTACAAAAATATGAAAATAAAACTTTAAATGTCTAATATTTGCAAAAGTTACATAAAATATAAAACATATGACCTCTAAATGATTCAATAATCTATAACTCTATAACAAAATCTCATTGATATCTTGCGTGATTTCCGAAAATTGGCACTATTTTGCTAATTTTATTATGTTGGTAGCCAGAAATATCGTGTAGTTTACTTTGAAAGTAAATGTTTGAAGCTTTTAATTAGTCTTTTAGTAAACTGTTCGTTAATTTTATTCTTGAAAATTTTCTTATGAAAGGAATTGAAATTTTTAAGCAGTCGTACTAATGTGATGATATACTTTCAAAATAAAAATTCAAAAAGTAGGGTAACCATTTAAAATGGTAAAAAGTCGGCCGTGAAAAATGCCGGTAAATGGTAAATGGAAAAATGGTAAAAAGTCGGTTGAAAGTCAACTTCAAGGTCAAGTTAAAGGTCATCATCAGATGTCCCCCTTGTAGCCATACAACTTTTCTGGGTTAATTTTTGCTATCGAACATATCTTCGGAGTAATTTGCATGGATTGATTAAAATGGGCTACCTGGTATAAATAGAGGAGAAAATGACCACAGTTAAAATTTTAGTTTTTACTTCAAATCTTCGGAGTAATTTGCATGGATTGATTAAAATGGCCTACCCGGTATAAAGCGAGGAGAAAAATGACCACAGTTAAAATTTTAGTTTTTACTTCAAAATGTAACAATTTGGCAGATTTTGATAAATACAGTCACAAATATGGCAGGAAAAGTTCTAATTTCATTGGGTGAGTTAAAAATTTGACTGATGTTGGCAGTTGCATTTAAACATTTGAACAGTGCCAATTGAAAATTTAACAAATTTGGACAAAACGTATTTTAGAAGCCGTCGCAAATTTCGAGAGTCGATGTTGAATATTTTACGGCTTTCATATCTATTATTACAAATTTTCATATAAAGGTAGACACCCACTTGCCGTTGTCAATTGTTTCCCAAAATATGTTCAAATATAAGGAGATTATGTTACAAAAATCATATTTCCAAAGTCTTGTTCAATTATCGCGAGCAGTTTTTGACTTTTCGAATCAAAAGAAAAAAAGAACGTAAGAATATTCAAGAAATTATAGCCAGAAATTTACTCCGTTTCTAGACTTCTCATACAGGGTGTTCGTAAAGTATGGAATGAATTCATTATTTCCGAAATTGAAAATATGTTATAAATTTAGTTTTCTTCAATTATCTCGAGCAGTTTTTGACTTTTCGAATCAAAAGGAAAAAAAGAACCTAAGAATATTCAAGAAATTATAGACATTTGCTCTGTTTCTATTGCAATTTTTGAAGAAATCTCATACTGGGTGTTCGTAAAGTATGGAATAAATTCATTATATAGGGTGGATTTTCATCACTCGTGCAAATATTTCACATTAAGCAGTGTCAATTGAATATTTAACAAATTTGGATAGTGTCGCAAATTTTGACAGTTGACAGTTTTTCACCCCTGGTACAAAAAATTCGTAGACTTTAATACTTTTACTTGGATAAATATAGGTTTCACAGTTACAGTTAAAATATGATGATTGTGACACTTGTTGCTGAAAGTTTTATGACTTTGAACGATGGAGCTTGGCATATGGCAGATTTGACGTTGCAGTTAAAAATTTGACATATTTTCAATGTTTCGATCAAACGATTTGATTGATTTGGATATTTGTAGTACAACATTTATAAGATTTTGACAGTTTCAATTGAAAATTGAATGGATGTGACGAAATCATTTGAAAAATTCTGAAAAACTGTTGCATTTATAAATGTAAATATCTTTTACAGCAACAAATTTTGACACATTACATTTTTTTTAACTTTAGACTTTCACTTCAGAAGCTTAGTATTTCACAGTTTTGATCAGTCTTAAGATAAAAAATTGACTTATTTTGACTTCTAAGTCAAATTTGGATAGTGTCGCAAATTTTAACAGTCGACGTTGAAAATTTTACAGAATTTTTCACCCCAGGTATAAAAAATTCGTAGAGTTTAATACTTTTACTTGGATAAATATAGGTTTGACAGTTACAGTTAAAATATGATGATTGTGATACTTGCGGCTGAAAATTTTACGACTTTGAACGATGAAGCTTAGCATATGGCAGATTTGACGTTGCAGTTAAAAATGTGATATATTTTCAATGTTTCGATCGAACGATTTGATTGATTTGGATATGTGTAGTACAAAATTTATAAGATTTGGACAGTTTCAATTGAAAATTGAATGAATATGACGAAATCATTTGAAAAATTCTGAAAAACTGTTGCATTTATAAATGTAAATATCTTTTACAGCAAAAAAAATTGACACATTAATTTTTTTGAACTTAGACTTTCACTTTAGAAGCCTAGTATTTCACAGTTTTGATCAGTCTTAAGATAAAAAATTGACTTATTTTGACTTCTAAGTCAAATTTGGATAGTGTCGCAAATTGTGACAGCCGACATTGAAATTGTTTCAGAATTTTTCACCCCTGGTACAAAAAATTCGTAGAGTTTAATATTTTTACTTGGATAAATATAGGTTTGACAGTTACAGTTAAAATATGATGATTGTGATACTTGCTGCTGAAAATTTTACGACTTTGAACGATGGAGCTTAGCATATGGCAGATTTGACGTTGCTGTTAAAAATTTGACATATTTTCAAAGTTTCGATCGAACGATTTGATTGATTTGGATATGTGCACTACAAAATTTATAAGATTTGGACAGTTTCAATTGAGAATTGAATAGATGTGACGAAATCATTTGAAAAATTCTGAAAAACTGTTGCATTTATAAATGTAAATATCTTTTACAGCAAAAAAATTTGACACATTAAATTTTTTGAACTTTCACTTTCACATTAGAAGCACAGTTTTGATCATTCTTAAGATAAAAAATTGACTTATTTTGACTTCTAAGTCAAATTTGGATAGCGTCGCAAATTTTGACAGTCGACGTTGAAAATTTTTCAGAATTTTTCACCTCTGGTACAAAAAATTCGTAGAGTTTAATACGTTTACTTGGATAAATATAGGTTTGACAGTTACAGTTAAAATATGATGATTGTGATACTTGCTGCTGAAAATTTTACGACTTTGAACGATGGAGCTTAGCATAAGGCATCTAAAGTGAAAGTCTGATAAATTTTGTGAATATCTAAAAATTTAATGTGTCAAATCTTTTACTGTAAGAGACATTCACATTTATAAATGCAACAGTTTTTCAACATTTTCAAACGAAACTGCTAAAATTATTAATTGAACTGTTCAAATGCTTCAAATTCTTGAATTCAAATGTTAGAACTTAGAAGTCAAAATAAGTCAATTTTTTCTCTTAAGACTGATCAAAACTGTGAAATATTAAGCTTCTAAAGTGAAAGTCTAAAGTTTAAAAAATTTAATGTGTCAAAAATTTGTGCTGTAAAAGAAATTTACATTTATAAATGCAACAGTTTTTCTGAATTTTTCAAATGATTTCGTCACGTCCATTCAATTTTCAATTGAAACTGTCCAAATCTAATAAATTTTGTACTACAAATATCCAAATAAATCAAATCGTTCGATCGAAACATTGAAAATATGTCAATTTTTTAACAGCAACGTCAAATCTGCATTTTTTTTTTTTTCATTTTTGGCTTACTTATTCAAATTGGATCCACTACATCTGGCTTCAAACTTTTTTTCTTATTTCTTTTAGTATTGTTTCATTTTCTTTTAAAAAAAATTACTTGTATACGAAGGGATCGGGAAAACATGGATCATTTACGATGCATTGACTGTTCGTATAGTCCATGCCAGATGATTTGTCACTTTTTACATAAAACCGAAGTCCCTCCTTTCTCCTATCGGCCTGGATAACAGAAATGCAAGTACATCTCTCGGAGCATCCTAGTTTATTGAGGTACGACAGTAACATTAAAGTTCCTTTAGAACTTAGTTTAACCTTTATGAAAGGTTGCTTATTCGAAAGCACTTCATTTCTAAGGGATCGAAAAAATAAATTTATTGTTTTTGGTTAAAATCCTCAGCCGCAAGTTTGAATTGCATTGTCATTGCTCCAATTCTATCAGTGGGGGGGATTTCGGTTTTATGGAAAAAGTGACTAATTATCTGGCATGGACTATACCTAAGTGCATCTGCCACGGTTTCCATTAAGATTATTTTTGCTTTTCAAGGTTCAAGGTTTATTACAAGTCGTATTGCAGTGATTGTATAACTACCACCAATGTTTTATCATTGCTTTCACATCAAACAAAGATATTTAGATCATTGTAGTGGAAGCTGTGATGATAGTAAACCGCATAGCACTGCAAGAAGAAGATGTAGATAATATAAGTACGCTGTGTAATTGTTAGAATAATGCAATATCGTTTTCGAAAGGACATTCCACGTAAACTGTAGCCGCAGACCACTTTTCCTCCCACAGACGCTCCCTTTTTCCTCCTTTCTTCTTCCTCTGCAACATTTCCGTGCCTTTTCGTACGGATTAATTGGTGGGCCGGAATCGGGCAAGTGGGCGTGTGTGCCGTTTTCGGAGGAAAGAAAACCGGCCTCAAAGGGAATGTCGCCTCACTTGGAATAAAGCTTAATTGCCACTCCATTTAATGAGAGACGCCGGAAGCATCGAGTGGCCAGCCACTTCCCGGGGGCGGCTGCCTCCTCCTTAATGCCCCCATATACCCTGGTGATTCGCGGAGTAGTAATCTTGCAATTTGTGTGCGTGTGCAAGAGCTCGAAAACCTAAACGGCTTGCCGCCGCCGCCGCCTCCTTGGATCTCTTCCCCACGGGACGGAATTCAGCTGTTTTCCACGTTAATCGCCGCCGCCTCGTTTCCTGTTAATTTGTATTTGGAGCGTTAATGTTGAGGCGAATGGTTATTAATGGGTCGTACTTTAACGTCCGCGTTTGTAAATTAGGATTATATGTGGGCCAATTTTTACACGTCAGTCTGGGCTAATCCCGGCTCAATGAATGCACACGTCCACGTTATGGTGTAAACAAATTATGGAGTGTTTACGTTTTGATATATTGCCATGTTTCGTTGGGAGATTAATATTTTAAAGTACTACCAGGAATTAGATATAAATTTAATGTTGCAATCATTATTTGGAATATTTACACCTTCCAGTAATTTAGAAACTTTCTATCATTTTTTCTTTATTTGAGGCAATTATAGTGATCGTGTATCTTGTAACAGTTACACCTCTCTAAGCCGCACCACCACACGAGCTTAGTTAAACTTTGGGTTAAACTGTTATTTTCGAATCCTTCAGTCGATTAAAGTTTTATAAAAATAAGTATTTCGCAAAATTATAAATTGGTTGAGTCTTGATCTGTTGATCCTTATCTTGAACACCCTGTATACCTATCTAGGCTTTGTAAAATTTATTTTCATTTTTTATTTCAATTATACTAGTATTTGAATCAATAATGGTACAACTGTAGAAGTTGGGTTGGGAAATACAATATTTTGCTCCATATCGTTCTGACCGTTTGGTAACTAATTTTATAGCCCTAAACTTTCTTACATTTTCCATAGTTTTACCATAGACAGCATTATTCATTAGTTTATAAAAAATCTGTTCAAATTCATTTTTACTTTGTTTTCTTGTTTCAGTATTTAAATCTATAGATTTTTTAACCAACAAGTTTGTTTGAATTTTAAAATTCTGTAAATGTAATGTAACTTACAGATTTTTACACCCAATTTGAAAGCTTGTTTCAATGCCGTATAATGACATAGTTTTCTCTTTATTTTTTAAATGTTGTCATTAATTTAGCAATTTTTATTTTAGAAGTCGGAGCTAATTAATGTTCAGGGCATAATTGTAGATCTTTCTGAAATTCAAATAGTTCTTTGATATAAGAAATATCTACTTCATACATATATCCATGGTTAACAAATCCATAAATATCAATCACTAATCCATTCAAATTCTCCAATTGTTAACAATTGACACATAGCCGTGCCATATAAATGTACAATATCGAAATACATTAAATAGGAGGTTTTTTTATTTTCATTATATTTGTCATTCATGTAAGTACCTATTATTTGCTTTGGCATATCTATTAGAACATTGAGAAATGTTCCCCCTTATACCTTTTTTGAAAAACATAATTATATTAATATCGTGTAAAAGTTCTAATTCAACTTCTGTCGTTTTTCACATTGCACTAAATGTTAAACATGTAAATTTTTAAATGGAACAGTGAAATAATGTAGAGAATCAAGTTCGTATGTTTTTAAGCAAACGTTCCGAAAATTTTCAGAAATATCAGTCAACAATAGTACATCAGTCTGTAAATATAACACTGGTCTACAAATAAAAAAAAAAATTGACTGACAAAGAGGAGTATGTTTTCCAAGCAATTTGCTTGCGTAGAATTCAAATTTACCACTAGAATTACGCTATCAGGTCTAGTTGCATTTAAAAATGTGAACAGTGCCAATTGAAAATATAACAAATTTGGACAAAACGTATTTTAGAAACCGTCGCAAATTTCGAGAGTCGATGTTTAATATTTCATGGATTTTCACCGCTCGTGCAAATATTTCACATTGAGCAGTGTCAATTGAATATTTAACAAGTTTGGATAGCGTCGCAAATTTTGACAGTCACCGTTGAAAATTTTACAGAATTTTTCACCCCTGGTACAAAAAATTCGTAGAGTTTAATACTTTTACTTGGATAAATATAGGTTTGAGAGTTACAGTTAAAATATGATGATTGTGATACTTGCTGCTGAAAATTGTACGATTTTTAACGATGGAGCTTAGCATATGGCAGATTTGACGTTGCAGTTAAAAATTTGACATATTTTCAATGTTTCCATCGAACGATTTGATTGATTTGGATATTTGTAGTACAAAATTTGTAAGATTTGGACAGTTTCAATTGAAAATTGAATGTATGTGACAAAATCATTTGAAAAATTCTGAAAAACTGTTGCATTCATAAATGTAAATATCTTTTAAAGCAAAAATTTTTGACACATCGACTTTCACGACCTTCACTTTAGAAACTTAATATTCCACAGTTTTGATCAGTCTTAAGATAAAAACTTGACTTATTTTGACTTCAAAGTCAAACACTTATATTTATATACTTATAATTTGAAGCATTTGAACAATTCAATTAATAATTTTGACAATCGACGTTGAAAATTTTACAGAATTTTTCACCCCTGGTACATAAATTCGTAGAGTTTAATACTTAAAATATTATGACTGTGACACTTGCTGCTGAAAATTTTACGACTTTGAACGATGGAGCATAGCATATGGCAGATTTGACGTTGCAGTTAAAAATTTGACATATTTTCAATGTTTCGATCGAACGATTTGATTTATTTGGATATTTGTAGTACAAAATTTATAAGAGTTGGACAGTTTCAATTGAAAATTGAATGTATGTGATAAAATCATTTGAAAAATTCTGAAAAACTGTTGCATTTATAAATGTAAATATCTTTTACAGCAAATTTTTTTGACACATTCCATTTTTTAAGCTTTAGACTTTCACTTACTGAAGCTTAGTATTTCACAGTTTTGATCAGTCTTAAGATAAAAAATTGACTTATTTTGACTTCTAAGTCAAACACTTATATTAATATTCTAACATGTGAATTCGAGATTTTGAAGCATTTGAACAGTTCAATTAATAATTTGAGCAGTTTCGTTTGAAAATTTTGAAAAACTATTGCATTTATAAATGTGAATGTCTATTACAGTAAAAGATTTTGACACATTAAATTTTTAGATATTCACAAAATTTGTCAGACTTTCACTTTAGAAGCAATTTTATTTTTTATTTATTTTTTCATTTTTGGCTTACTTATTCAATTTGGATCCACTACATCTGCTTCGCACGTTTTTTCTTATTTATTTTCCAGTTGTTTCATATTCTTATCTAAAAAAAAAATACTTGTATACAAAGGGATCATGAAATCATGGATCATTTACGATGCATTGACTGTTCGTATAGTCCATGCCTGATAATTTGTCACTTTTTACATAAAACCGAAGTCCCTCCTTTCTCCTATCGGCCTTGATAGCAGCAATGCAAGTACATCTCTTGGAGCATCCTAGTTTATTGAGGTGCGATAGTAACATTAAAGTTCCTTTAGAACTTAGTTTAACCTTTATCAATGGTTGCTTATTCGAAAGCACTTCATTTCTAAGGGATGGAAAAAATAAATGTATTGTTTATGGCTCAAATCCTCAGCCGCAAGTTTGGATTGCATTGTCATTGGTCCAATTCCATCAGTGGGGGGGGGGATTTCGGTTTTATGGGAAAAGTGAACAATTATCTGGCATGGACTATACCTAAGTGCATCTGCCACGGTTTCCATAGCGTTTATAAGTTCGTTTTATGTCGCACGGATGGCGCTACTGTAAAGTAATTTGACGGAAACCCACATTTATTCTCTATGTTCATAATAATAGTGCTTAAATAGGTCACGTAGATCGTGTGTTACTAATTCAAGCTATTTCTGCTTTGTTTGTGGTAAATATATGGTTGGAAAAAAAGGAAATGCATTAACAGAACCCTTAAAATATGCATATTTACATTACTTTGGTTTTGCTGTCAGAAATTTAGACCAAACGTGGACACCGAAATTATTTTGCAATTGTTGCAGAGCTATTTTATACAAGTGGTCGAATGGCGAGAGGAAATATTTCGACTTTTCAGTTCCAGTAATATGGAGAGAGCAAAGTAATCACCAAACCAATTGTTATTTTTGTTTGTCAAAAGTTGTTGGGATCAATATGAAAAATCGAACAAGTGTGCAATACGCAAATGTTCCATCTGTTTCAAAACCAGTTCAACGTTTACCAAATGATCCATTGCCAGTCGTTCCTGGTACTACAAGCAGTGATTCGGAATCATCTTTCAATGACATTGTTCCCAGCAGTTGCAGTTTGTATGAGTCTAATGAATGCCATTTAGTGACTCAAGCTGAACTTAATGATCTAGTTCGTGATTTACATGTATCAAAGCAAGACGCAGCATTATGGCTTCACGTATGCAACAATGGAAACATCTTGCAGTTGGGACAAAAGTAACAGTTTATTGAGAAAGAAGCTTGGAATTGGCCGCATATTTTGAGAAGAAAAACACGATTCTCTACTGTAACGACATTCAAGGTTTATTTCAAAAAATGAACCAACCATATGAAAACAAGAATCGAGATTATTCATTGGCGGCTCTAATTACATTTTAAAGGTACTTCTTTTACACAATGGGAATAAATATCCGTACCAATTGCTCATGCTGTAAATACTATGGAAGATTACGAATCAATGACTCAAATTTTTATTAAAATACGAAGATCATAAATGGAAGATATGTGGTGATTTAAAGGTAGGTGCTTGAATGTTCTATGTATATCGTAAATTTCAAGTTTTAATTAAATCAAATTTATTTAGGTCATTGGTTTATTAACTGGCATGTAAGGAGGTTTCACAAAATTTTGTTGTTTCCTTTGTTTATGGGGTAGTCGTGCTACAAGTCATCATTACTCCAGAACAGATTGGCCACAAAGAACAGATTCTCCTGGAAAACAAAACATTTCAAATAATCCATTAATTGATCCAAATGACGTTCTACTTCCACCACTTCATATAAAACTAGATCTTTTCAAAAACTTTGTCAAAGCTCTGAATAAAGATAGTGCTGCTTTTAAACATTTGTTAGCAGTTTTTCCTACAATTTCATATGCTAAAATTAAGAAGGCATATTTGTTGGTCCTCAGAACAGGAAGTTATTAAATGATTATTATTTCTCACTATGTTTATCGGAGAAAGAATCTACAGCCTGGCAATCTTTGAAAAGCATCGTATTTTTTGCATTCACATTTGACTTTTTTCCACAAAACCTGGGTGAGATGGGATAGAAAACCCGTTTATAAGTGTTATAACAATTATAACCTTGAGAAAGCCTTTGCGCATGCAAATTAATTAATTTGCATATAATTCCCATTAATTACTATTATACATTTTGGTGGAGTCGCTGGGTCAACAATTCCACATCTTCGTAATTCGCAAAGGTTATTTCTTTGATTTAATTTCCAACCAAGAATCTCGAGGTGGACACGGGGATAAATAAGAAAAAAAGGATCTCGCCCACGATTCGACGAGGACCGTCGGCGTGCAAAGAGAACAAGAACAACGAGTGGAAGAAGAAAACAGTCACATTGGAATGCCGCCCCGCTCTTTCCAGTCGCACTCGCATGAATCATTTGAAAAGGCGGGAAAGAACAACACACGCCCGCAACATGGCGGATGGGCCGGGTGCGCGGCCCGCCGAAGACGTGGGGCCCGTCAGCTGGGAGCTAATGAACCGCTCTGCTGGGACGGCCCACGGGCCGCCGGCGGGTCGCACCTCCGAGCCTCCGCGCACAATGGACGGCGGTCACTCCGATGCTATCAGGATAAGTGGCCGTTTTGTTCGTCCAGCAGGAGCGCGCCGGCAAATGGACGCTGCCAGGATCTCAGCAGGATTACTCTCGAATCGCAATGGTAATGCTGAGGATAAACGTATGAAAGAAATTGGGTTGTCATGTGTGACATGGGGAGTGATTTGTCCATTGGAGATTTGAATTCCGTACTACTGTTTGAGGTCATGCAACATTCTAGTTCTGGATTTTTGAATTGTTATCATATCAAACATACCTTTATCTATCTACATGTAAATGCATGTGACGTGCTTTTTATGTTATTGTTACTACTACAAAAGTATACTAAAAAAATCTATCCAGACTTCAATTATTAGTTTTTTTTTAAATTCCATACGAATACTTAACGATACTATGAAAGTATCAATCTGATCTCATATACAATCACTTGTAATGTATTCAATTAAACCTCTAGTAGCTAGCTTTCAGTCAAAATAAATAAAATTATTATCATTCCATTTCGTAAACGAATTACTGCAAATATCTGCAAAACGTAAACATTTTGTTTTAATATTATTAAGGTTAAAGATTATTATTTTGCAATATATTTGCAAGTCCTTGCAAATCGTGTTTTTTACTAAATAAACGACCGATTCAGATGCGACTGTGCATAGATTAACTTTAAATAGCTTGCGATAAAAGAAAATTGTTCATGTGTGACCTCTATTGTTACGAAATAGCTGAGCCTTGAAAATAGTAAGATTACATTATTTTCAGTGCCCACTAAAATTGTGTTGTGTGAAATTTAACAAAAATTACAAATGCTTTGACGAATTCTCTTAGATAACTAAATATTATTCAGTTAATAATGTAATATGATATATTTATAATTAGATTTTTTTGACGAAATTTACATTGTTTTTTCCCAAAATTACAATTTAATAAAATATAATAGACTAATATATGCCTTACACCGAAAGGTAGAAAGGCACAGGAATAAATAAATAAATTAGTATTAGAGTAACCCAGAAAGTTTCTTGATAAAATTTCTAAAAATTCATGCTAAATATTACGATTTAGACTTGAAAATGATTTCTTCAAAATTTGGCAAATGAATAGTAAATGTTGTAAGTTTCATGCAAAAATTAAAATTTTATACTAAAATTCGCAAAAATGCAAGACGAATTGAGAAATTTCCTGATAGCATTGGTAAGATTCATGCTAAATGTCACGATGTAGGACGAATTATAAAAGATCCCTTCACAATTATATTAATTGCAATAACAATTCATTTGACAGAACTAATGCCAAATTTATAATCCAGAAGTTAAAATTTTATAGAAACTTGGTGAAAATTCTAGACGCGTTTGAAAAGTTTTGAAAACTTAAGATCGCACTTTATATTTGTGCCAAATGTAAAATTGAAACTGTCAAAATCTATCGCACTATCAACTGCCACTATAAAATATGTAAACCTTTTAGTGCAAGTTGTGGAAATGTCTAAAATCAGTCAAAAGTTACAACTGAACTTGTTTAAATATCTCAAAACTTAAATTGGAGTCGTTCAAAACTAGCAAATTTCCGATTGAAACTGTAACAATCAAATATATTTGAAATTTAGCTATTTTTTGCTATAAGTTGTTTAAAATGTCTAAAATCAGTCTGAAGTTAGAACTGAATTTGTTTAAATAGCTCAAATTTTCAATTGGAATTGTTCAAAACTAGCAAATTTTCGATTGAAACTGTCACAATGTATTATATTTGCAACACAGGTTTTATTTTTACTATATCTATCCAAATATTTTATATTTTCAATAACAATCGTCGAAATATATCAAAATCTACGTTCTAGTTGCGAAAATTTCACAGATTCGATTAGTTATACTGAAACTATAACACATTGTGACAATTGAAATCGATAATTTAAGTCTTGGACAGCTACAATTTGACAGGTTTAACGACTGCCTCTATCAAATATGTAAAACTTTTAGTGCAAGCTGTAAAAATGTCTAAAAGCAGTCAAAAGTTAGAACTGAACTTGTTTAAATAACTAAAATTTTCAATTGGAATCGCTCAAAACTAGCAAATTTTCGATTGAAACTGTCACAATCTAATATATTTGCAACTTAGCTGTATTTTTGCTATATTTATTAAAATATTATATATTTTCAATAACAATTGTCGAAATTTATGAAAATCTACGTTCTAGTTGCGATAAATTCACAGATTTGGTTAGTTACACTGAAAATATGACACATTGTGACAATCAAAATTGAAAACATTAAGTCTTGGACAGCTGCAATTGAAAATTTGACAGGTTTGACGACTACCGCTATCAAATATGTAAAACTTTTAGTGCAAGCTACGGAAATGTCTAAAATCAGTGAAAAGTTAGAACTGAACTTTTTTAAATAACTAAATTTTCAGTTGGAGTCGTTCAAAACTACTAATTTTTTCATTGAAACTGTCACAATCTATTATATTTGCAACTTGGCTGTTTTTTTTTTGCTACATCTATCCAAATATTATATATTTTCAATAACAATTGTCGAAATTTATTAAAATCTATGTACTACTTGCAATAATTTCACAGATTCGATTAGTTATATTAAAAATATGGCACATTGTGACAGTTTAAATTGAATAATTGTAAGTATTGGGCAGCTGCAATTGAAAGTTTGACAGGTTTGACAACTGCCACTATCAAATATGTAAAACTTTTAGTGCAAGCTATGAAAATATTTAATATCAGTCAAAAGTTAGAACTGAACTTGTTAAAATAACTCAAATGTTCAATAGGAGTCGTTCAAAACTTGTAAATTTTTGATTGCAACTGTCACAAGCAAATATATTTGCAACTAAGCTGTTTTTTGCTATATTTTTCCAAATATTAAATATTTTAAATAATCAATATCGAAATCGATCAAAATTTACTTTCTAGTGGCTAAAACTTCACAGATTCGATTAGTTATACTGGAAAATATAACACATTGTGACAGTTTATATCGGAAAAAATTAAGTCGTGGATAGCTGCAATTGAAAATTTGACAGGTTTGACAACTGCGACTATCAAATATGTAAAACTTTTAGTACAAGCTGTGAAAATGTCTAAAATCAGTCAAAAGTTAGATCTGAACTTGTTTAAATAACTCAAATTTTAAATTGGAATCGTTCAAAACTCGCAAATTTTCGATTGAAACTATCACAATCAAATATATTTGCAACTTAGCTGTTATTTTGGTATATCTATCTTATTTAAAATATCCATTAGATAAATTTTCAGGAATTTGAGAGACTGAGAACTTATACTAACTAACTAACTCGGAAAGTTTATAACTCAATTTTCTCACTTAATTTACACATACCTGTTGTCAAATTTTCAAAGAATTTATCTTTAGGCATACTGTATACAGATCTGGTATAATTTTTTTAAAATATCCATTAGATAAAGTTTCAGAAATTTCAGTGACTGATACTGGACAACTCGAAAACTTAATATCTCAATTTTCTCACTACATTCCCACATACCCGTTGTCAAATTTTCAGACGATTTACCTTCAGGCATACTGTATACAGACTGATATATTAGATAACTTTACAGATATTTCAGTGACTGATAACTTATACAGGCCAACTCGCAAAGTTAATAACTCGGTTTTCTCACTTAATTCACACATACCCAATCGATACATTTTCAGAGTATTTATCTTCAGTTATACTGTATATAAATCAGGCATAATATTTTAAAAATTTCCATTAGATAAATTTTCTGAAATTTCAGTGACAGACAACTTATACTGGTCAACTCTGAAAGTTAATAACTCGATTTTCTCACTTAATTTACACGTACTTGTTGTCAAATTTTCAAAGGAATACTATTTAGGCATACTGTATACAGATGTGATATAAAATTTTCAAAATATCCATTAGATACATTTTCAGAAATTTCATTGTCTTATACTGGCGGAATGTTAATAACTCAATTTTCTCACTTATATGAGATATTCTAGTGGCAAATTTTCAGAGGATTTATCTTCAGGCATACTGTATACATATCTGGCATAAAATTGTCAAAATATCCATTAGATAAATTTTCAGAAATTTCAGTGACAGACAACTTATACTGGTCAACTCGGTAAGTTAATAACTCGATTGTCTCACTTAACTTACATATACCTGTCGTCAAATTTTCAGAGGATTTATTTTCTGGCATACTGTATTCAGTTCTAGCATATAATTTTCAAAATATCTATTAGATAAATTTTCAGAAATTTCGGTGACTAATAACTTATACTGGTCAACTGACTCGATTTTCTCACACATTTAAGACATAATTGTGGTCAAATTTTTAGAAGATTTATTTTCAGGTATACTGTATACAGATCTGGCATAATATTTTCAAAATATCCATTAGATAAATTATTTGAAATATCAGTAACAGACAACTTTACTGGTCAACTCTGAAAGTTAATAACTCGACGTTTCCACTTAATTTACACATACACGTTGTCAAATTTTCAGACGATTAATCTTTAGGCATTCTGTATATTTAGGTTTTAGAATTTGCAGTATCTGATGACTTGTACTGAGAATTTTCAGTGACTGATAATTTATACTGGCTAACTCGAAAAGTTAATAACTCCTTTTCTCACTTATTTCTGACATACTTGTGAACACATTATCAGGGGAAATATCTTCAGGCATAATGTATACAGATATGGCTTAAAATTTTGAAAATATCCATTCGATAAATTTTCAGAAATTTCAGTGACAGACAACTTTTACTGGTCAACTCGGAAAGTTAATAACTTGATTTTCTCACTTAATTTACACATACCCATCGTCAAATTTTCAGACAATTTGTCTTCACACATACTGTATACAGATCAGGTATACAATTTTCCAAATATCTATTAGATAAATTTTCAGAAATTTCAGTGTCTGATAACTTATACCGGCCAACTCGAAAAGTTAATAACTCGATTTTCTCACTTATTTAAGATATTCATTCTAGTGGTCAAATTGTTAGAGGATTTATCTTAGGGCATACTGTATTGAGATCTAGCATAAAACTTTCAAAATATCCATTAGATAAATTTTCAGAAATTTCAGTGACTGATATTATAGTGGCCAACTCGTAAAGTTAATAACTCGGTTTTCTCACTTAATTCACACATACCTGTTTTCAAATTTTCAATGGATTTATATTTAGGCATACTGTATACAGATCTCGCATAAAAGTTTTAAAATATCGATTAGATAAGTTTACAGAATGGTCAGTGGCTACTTATTCTGGCCAACACGAAAAGTTAATAACTCGATTTTCTCACTTAATTTGCACATACCCGTTGTCAAATTTTCAGAGGATTTATCTTTAGGTATACTATATACAGATCTGGCAAAAAAATAAATAAATATCCATTAGATAAGTTCTTAGAATTTTCAGTGACTGATAACTTATACTGGCAAACTCGGAAAGTTAATAACACAATTTTCTCACTTAATTTACACATACCCGTTGTCAAATTTTCAGAGGATTTATCTTTACGCATGCTGTATATAGATCTGGTATAAATATTTCAACATATCCATTAGATAAATTTCAGAGACTGATAACATATACTGGCCAACTCGGAAGGTTGATAACTGGTATTTCTCACTTATTTCAGTCATAGTAGTGGACAAATTTTCTTCAGGTATTATTTGTAATATGATCTGTGATACGAGGAATTATCTTCAGGTATACTGTATACATATCTGGCATAAAATGTTCAATGTATCCATCAGATAAATTTTCAGAAATTTCAGTGACAGATAACTTATACTGACCAACTAGGAAAGCTAATAACTCGATTTTCTCACTTATTTAAAACATCCTAGTGGTCATATGTTTAGAGGATTTATCTTCTGGTATACTATATACAGATCTGGCATAAAAATGTTAAAATATCCATTAGATAAATTTTCAGAAATTTCAGTGACTTATAACTTATACTGGTCAACTGATTGCTTTCCTTGTGAGGAAAAGTAGGACTTCCTCCCTCATATGAGGGAGGCAAAGTTGTTTGCCTTCCATGGGACGAAATGTAGGACTTTTCTCCCTCATATGACAGTATTATATTCAAAGTTGACAGTAGTATTGACCGAATGACCTAGTATAGGCATATAGATATTTAAAAGCGATTTAATCTTTCCCATATGCCTGATGAGGGTTTTAAAACACAAGTGCGCGATTGTTTATTCGTTTGATTATTAAAAGATTATCACGTAAATTCGATTCCAACAACAAATTTGTAAACGCGTCCACACAAAATCACGATATAATCCCTTCAATGGCCAATAATGGCTGGAATACGGTGCACTGAATGTTTTGATTGCCGATTAAATCGCACAATCCACTCAAAACTACACGCCACATTATGTAGGTGTGAGTATCGCGATTGCGAAGCGTTAATAACGTATTAGCCTGTATCGCGTGTTAATTAAAATTTAAAAATACCTGCCACCCCACCCACGCTTCGAATGGGATTGTGACGTGTCGGGGGCACCCAGACGGAAACGCTCCCGAAAAACTCCTCATAATTAAAAATGGCGATTTACTTTAATTGTCAATTTAAATTTTCGGCTCGTGCACTCCCGAATCGGCTTGGATGCGAATCAATTATCCTCCACTTTAATTACTCCGTAAATACGGGCGGAAAGAGTTGCCGGCGATTTCGCTCCTGAATGGTCCCGGAACTGCCGGCGAGGAACGTGTCGGAGGGCGGACAGGATAACAGGATAAGCCTGGAACGGGATGCGCCTCCGCGGACGGGAATAATTAAGGATAGTGCACCGCAAAGTGTTCTTGGGCAGAGACGGCCTGGGGGCGGCCGGGAATGGGGTGGGCTCCTGAAAAACCGGGACCCTCTCCCGTGTATTAGTTCCATGGCATTCAGGAGCAATCGCAGTTCTAGCACACGTCCGCGAGACCCGAGCCGCACGGAAGTCCATTGTGCACGCTGTTTTAATTTACAACACAATAAAAACACATGGGAAAACAGTAGACGCCATTTTAGTGATTAACTAGGGATCCTGGCAGGCACCGCTTTTTGTTCGTATTGCTTTTTGTTTTAATTGTGCCCTTTGTTTCGCGTTCGATTGTTTTTTGTTCGTGTCGTGAGGTAAAATTTTAATTGGGTTTCGAGTTATTCCCATTTTTACCCCGGCGCTGCCACCAGACCCCCTTGCTCCCAACTCCAACCCACGCCGCTTCCCTTTCCGATTCATCACGGTTTTAAATTAATTAAATTTTCACTCATTCACACCAGGCGCTAATTGTTTCAAGGAAGCTGTAATAACGTGCATATAAATATTCCCGCAAAACGTCGCTTATCAACCACCAACTATATTTTATAAATTAATTCCCAGTTTGTTTGATAATCCAATCATTCATAAACAAAATTCAATCGCATTAATTAAACACTACCGCGCAAAAAGTTATTTTTGTCCGATATTGATGTATAATTTTAATTTAATATTTCCTGATAGAAAATATCCACACGAATTAAAAGTCCATACAAGATTCTGAATGAACGGAAATTATTACAAAATTGAAGACATTTACATAACAACTTGCGAGTCCACTGCGTACAGGGCCGGATTTAGACTTGATAAGGCTCTAAGCTATTTGAGATATGGGGCCCCTTATAAGTCCAGATATTATATGACAATACCATATATGATTTTCGGATACCTAGAGGCAGGGGCGGATGGGATTAGCAAAACCGGCGCAGGAAATATAATCACCGGCGCAATACATAAAATGTGGACAAAAGTTGAAAGAATCAGAAAGAATCATTGCTCAAATGTCAGTTTTAAGAGGTTATATTGAAAAGAAGTAAAAGCGTCTGCAAATTTTTTCTACAATTAAAAACCAAATATATTACAGAAGTAAATAAGCAAAAAATAAAAAAATAAATAATATTTTTACTTTAAAACAATGGAATTACCTAACGCGGTTACAATTTTTTTATTATTTAGTTCATTTAAATTCTCTTTCTCATAACTCATGAACATAAGAGCTTCAAGGTGAGTGTGAGATATCGTCGATCATAATCAATTTCTACATATTTTAGCGTTAAGAAATATCATTTGCAGGAAACTTGAGACATCGGAAGAGTTCCAAATACGCTAGACTAGAGTATAGGTATTGGGTATAAGGTGGAGTACACTTCTCGAAATAAATTGTAATTAAAAATAACGTAGTTACAACTAGTAGCACAGTTTTGCAACTTCTACATGTTAGTATTTTTCATTTGTTTTGCCACATGCTCACACATGCTTACTTGATTGTTCTATATGTTCTTCTATAAAGTCTATCTGCAGTTGAAGATTTTGGTCTACTATTAACATACTACAAATATTTTGTTCCAATAAATCAAAAATTTCAAATCAAAAGTTTTTCTATTAAATTTTCTAATGTTACATTACAATTTTTGTTTGTAATTTATTAGTTAAAGTCTTCAATATAGAGAGAAGTCGATATTTTTTGGAATATTTGGTTTAATTTTATCCAAATTTTGTGGATCTAATACAGATAAATCTTTACAAACATCAAAGGTATTTTGGAATCGTTTTATCATAGACTTGATTACGGTATCTATTATTACATTGAATGTTTCAAACATACATTTGTCATGTTCATCGTCTAATGTTTCATCTCCACATTTTTCTCCATTCTTTCGGCATACGAATTACTTTTTTCTGCAGTTCATTCAATATTCTCTCAAATGTCATTTCTGAATTATGTACTGTATGTTTCATTGTGTACTAATTTTTCTTCCGCCCATACTGCGAATTAGTCTGAAAGATATTTTACTGAGTCCCAATTCTTTGAAACTTTTGTACTTTTTTACTTTTGCACTTTGCACTATCTGTGTAGATTTGTAGCAATGGTATTTGTAAATCAAGGGCTACACGGGAAAAATGATCAGAGTCCAATTTGGTCGTTTTCCAGAAAACTAAATTGAAAGTTTCAAGTCTAATAAAGGACAGAAAGGATGAATGAAAAAACTAACTGATTATAATTGATCTACTTCGACAAGATGTGAATTAGAATATTGAGCAAAAACATGAAATACATATAAGTAAAACTATTAAAACAATATATTTTCATTAAGAAGTCTTGGACTCTGATCGTTTTTAACCGTATTTTTTGTTTTTATATGTAGGGTACAGTACAGTATTGGTATCGACATACAAACAATATATTTTCAAATGAAATACAAATTTTTGATAAAATATTATTATGATTACCGATTATTGTCCATTAGGGGGGTCGTCTATAAATTATTCTTCTTCATCTAGATCTCTGATCGTTTTAAGTCAACATCATATTCGATTTCTTCGTTTTTGAAACGAACGGTGATTGTTTTTCACTGTTTTGCTTCACGTGTCGAAACTACTTTTCCCATACTACAACATGGCACCATCAGCTCGATTTCAATAAAAATGGAATCAAACTGGAATCAAAATGAAGAAATAGAAATCATTCCTCCCCGTAGCCCTTCAAATATTTGTATCATGGTCCAGTAATGCCGAATCTTTTGAAAAATATAGTTGCTGTTACAATTACTTCGTATTTTAAATATTGTCGGTGAAACTTTTGGCCATTGCCCTCACATTACTGTTCGTCTTTTTGGGTTTCTCTATTATTTCTACCACCAAATTTACTTCTACATACAAAGGTGACTCAACATTCCGTATTTGCCGAATATTTTTTAAAGTGCCACTCTTCAGCCCACCAACTACATTCTCTCTTGTTTCTCAAAAGGAGATTAACCTTTTCTTCGTTTGGTTTTTAAGAACATATTTAAAAATGGACGAACGTTGGTCTATTGTACACATTTTGAGTGGTAATAGTCTGTCTACTGCTATTGAATAAATTTCAGCAATATATCTTTTTTCTGCTACTATTTTGATTTTTTTTTTTTATTTAAATCTTATTATTAGATTTCGTAATAATTTAATTAACTGTAGTATCTGACAGAAACGAAACAAATGCACCAGATCTAATTTAAATATTTGATGTAAGGCCCATTGAAATTTGCCCAAATTTTTTCTATCTAGCTTTCTAGTAGCACGATTCAACTCTTGGCCCGTATCACGTCTTTTAAGTAGTTTAGTAATATTTATTATTTTATCAATCATTTGCCTATTATATAACATTTTTCTCTTTGACTTTTAACTGTTCAGACCACTATAATTCATCAATAAGATTTGAACTATAAAATATTTTGAAACAAATATAATACATATTTGTTGTCGCGTTTGTGTAAATAGCGTATAGTGGTAGTAGTGACAAGATTCAACAGAAAAAAATGAGTTTGTTGGGCCGGCGCCTTACAACTATTTGCGACCGGCGCACCGGGAAATTTCCCGGCTTCCCGCCGGCCCCATCCGCCTCTGCCTAGAGGGTTAAACTGAAATAAAATTAATAAGCATATAGATATATAGTGAAATAATAAATCTTTAACTTAAAATCTTTTTTATTCATAACAAACTCAAAAATGCAAACTTTGGTACAAAGAAACAAATGTTCTTTTAAAAGGCACAATTTACAAAGGCTTATTATCCAATCTCTCGAAACATGTTTAAAGATTAAGGAATTATAGTAACCTAAAGAATTTTCTATTTTACCTTTATCAGAACAAAGTCACTGATAACTTGAACAATTCCTAAAAAAGTTTACTGCATGTAAACAACAGTTAACTGCTGCTCTACCAATATTATTCAGGGAATAATCAGCACATTGAATATACCTAGTATACTTGTTAATCTTCAAATGATAAACTGCTTAGTTTGAAACTTTCTATGCACACGAGACTGAGGGAACATAATTTATCTAGAGTCATTGTTGTTCTAAATTCATTTTTGTCCTCTTCAGCTGAGAAAAAGATCTTTCTCCAGTGCAATTTGCAACCATCATTCTAAGAGACCATCTCAAAATTGATTCTACATGAGGGAATGGTGATTGGACAAGATCTCTAAATATTACCCTATACAGATCCTACTGTGTCAGACTATCATGTTCCGTTGAACCATAATATATACTATGTCTAAACATATTGATGAAAATGCTTGACTTCTCCTATAAGATTCGTGTCCACATCTTCAGTATATGTTTGCCATAAAGCACTAACTCCTTTACGAATGTCTTCTTCTGTGGGGTCTAATTTTATTAAGAATGAAAACTTTTTTCCAGCATAATTGTATACAGAAGCTCTCTGTGCCAGACTTTACTCTAATGGATCCATCACAGATGTATAAATGTTTTGATTCTGAACTTGTCTCTTGTCTCAAGGTTCTCTAAAGCACCATCTTCATCATCATTGATATGCCTTCTTCTATATCTGCTTTTATTGAAATCAACATCAGGCAATTTTGGAAATTTTTCCTGGAACCTTTAACGAAATCCGAAAGTGAAGCATATAATTTCCTACATATTTCATCTAGACTAATTTGGGGGTCTTGCAGTGATTGGCTAGTCTTGTGAAATTCATCCAGCAAGTAACTCCATAAATATAACATTTCCATAAATTCAAACTCCTCCATTGTATTCAAAATGTTTATGCCTTGATTTCTAGTTTCGCCTTTCTCTGTAGTATCAATATATAGCTGATGCAATGCAAAAATCATTCCATCATAACTATTAAGTATTGCACTTGTGGCCATTGAATCTACTTCCCATCTAGTTTTTGGCGCAGACTTTGGAACTTTTGAATCATCTTTGAAGAATGACAACAGTACTGCCTATCTATGTGTAGATGAACAAAATAAATTATATATCTCTTGAACAATTCCTAAAAAAGTTGCGACTGCATCTAAACAACCGTCAACTGCCGCTCTACCAATAATATTCAGGGAATGATCAGCACATGGAATATACCTAGCATACTTGTTAATCTTCAATACTATTTCTTGCATACCCTTGTATTTGATAGACATATTGTCAACATTGTCATATGACTGGCCTCAATACTTACTAAAATCTTTTTTGCACTTATTTGTAAGGTCCGGACGTGCAGCATTATGACAAATAATGCTGCAGTATGTTTAAGTATATATGACAATTGCTCACTTGCACAAGTTTTTTGGGGGCCCCCAAGAAAGTGGGAGCCCTAAGCTATACGTTGTGTAGCTTATACGTAAAACCTGCACTGACTGCGTACCTATTTCTCACCGCTTACGAGGTCCCCAAGTTGCGCAAAATAACTGGGACACCCTGTATATGATGGACATCAGGTGAAACAATTTGAAGCAAGGCAAGCCAAATAAAATGACAGATCGACAAAAAAAGCTTACTGTATAGCAATTTGTTTTGAAGAATACTTGTGCCTACTTTTAATGTAAAAAACAACATGTTCGAAGAGTGTTCAGATAATATGACTAACTTTGACGAATACAATTGTAAATTCGACAAACTTTTAGCCTAACTTTGGCATAACTACAACAAAATACATGGCACAGTAGGAATTTTGCTACATTTTGACAGTTATGGCTGTAAATTTGGGCGACTTTGACAACTAAATCTAAAAATTTGACATGCTTCCCACGGTTCAATTTGAAAATTTGATAGATTTTGACAAATGCAGTTTAAACTTAGGCATAATTACAACTGAATACTTTGCACAGTCAAAATTTTGCCATATTATGAGAGTTATAGCTGTAAATTAGGGCGACTTGGCAACTGAATTTTGAAAATTTGACATGTTTAGATAGTTGCACTGCCAATGTAAACAAAATAACGTGTTTGAAGTTTATTCCGAAAACATGATTACCTACTTGAAATGTAAAATACAACAATTTTGAAGAGTATTCAGAAATTATGAATAATTTTGACACTTGAAATTGTAAATTGAACCGACATTAAGCCTGACAAATTCAATTTAAACTTTGGCATGACTACAACAAAATACTTGGCACAGTAGAAATTTTGCCATATCGTCAGCTTAGTGTTATAAAGTTGTATGTAACATTTTTTTCAATTTTTGAGGTCTATAGCTTTACAGGGCTGTATGTTTTCAAAGCGGGACTTTTCAACTTGTTGGAAGGTTAAAATCGAATTATTAAGAATCTGTGATAAACAAAAATGTAATTACAGTGCACAATACTTAATTTTCTATAATAACAAACATATTTAAAGTCGCTATTCCCAAATTTACAAATTTGCACATACAACCTTGTAACACTAAGCCGAAGATATATTGACAGTTACAGCTGCAAATTTGGGTGACTTTGACAACTGGATCCAAAAACTTGACATGTTTCCCATGGTTCAATTTGAAAATTTGATAGATTTTTACAAATTCAGTTTAAACTTATTATTATAACTGAATGACACAGTCGAAATTTTGCCACATTTTGAGAGTTACAGCTGTAATTTTGGGCGACTTTAGCAACTGAATTTTGAAGATTTTATGCGTTCAGATAGTTGTTCTGACTAATTTTGACACTTGCAATTGGAAATTGGACATACTTTCAGTCTGACAAATTCAATTTAACTTTTGTCATAATTACAACTAAATACTTTGCTTGCGAGGCTGAAAGGCTCCGGCTGATGGCCAATTGAAGCACCCCCGAAGCCTTACCATCATACACTTGTAATAAAACAATATTTTTGTATAAAAATGCTTCAATAAATTATATATACTACTACTACTTTGCTTGCGAACTAGAAATTTTGCCACATTTTGACAGTTACAGCTGTATTTTTGGGGACTTTGACAACTGAATGTAACAATTTGACATATTTCCCATGGTTCAATTTGAAAATTTTATAGATTTTGACAAATTTTAAACTTTAAGTTTATGCCTAATTATGCCTAAATTTAAACTTAGACGTAATTACAACTGAATATTTTGCACAGTCGAAATTTTGCCACATTTTCAGAGTTACGGCTGTAAGTTTGGGCGACTTTGACAACTGAATTTTGAAAATTTTACATATTCAAATAACTGTACTGCCAATGTATGGACAGTGGCAAAAATAACTTGTTTGAAGTTTAATCAGAAAATATGATTACCTACTTGGACTTTCCCAGTTGATTGGATTTTTATAAATTTTCAGGGTTGATTTACTACCCTCCTACAGAAAATTAGAAAGTGTCACTTACAGGCTATATTTACCGATCCCTCTAATCATTTCTGTCAAAATTTCATTAAAACATGTCAGTATTGTAAAAAAATGAAATGTAAAATACAACAATTTTGAAGAGTATTCAGAAATTATGACTAATTTTGACACTTGAAATTGTAAATTGAACCGACATTCAGGCTGACAAATTCAATTTATATTACAGGGTATATTTACCGATCCCTCTAATCATTTCTGTCAAAATTTCATTAAAACATATCAGTATTGTCAAAGTTTCAATGATTATTGTCAATTTCTAATCATTTATGTCAAAATATTAATAAAGTCTGTCAAAATTTCAATAATTTTTATCAACATTTAAGTTATTAGTTATCATATGTCAAATACTTCCGTAAAATTGCAATGATTACTGTTAAATTGTCAATGATTATTGCCAATTACTAATAATATTCTGTCAAATAATTTCTGTCAAAATTTGATAGAATGAAAGTTCTCTGTTTTAAATTGGACTACCACGCAGTAAAGGTTGGAAAAATCCTGATGATTTAAACACTAATTATTAGTAATAGTTATCTAACTTATTAGTATTACTAATAGTTATGCTAATTAACATAAGGTAATGAATATCTGAGTCTGAAGAAAAACTGCGAAGCTTTCGAGTAACGACTAATATCTCGTTTTATTAACTTGAATCTTTGACGAAACTCATGGCGCCCTCGCTGTACGTAAAGCTGAATCACCGATCCAGCTTTCATCTGCAGCGCACTATTTTCTGGAACAAATCCAAGGCAGCACTAAAATGCGCGCGGTTTCTGCTAAATTGATTTTATATCATATATATGATACACGTTATGATATCAGCCCTGAATTAGCGATGGCAGACGTGTCGAATTTACACCGATAAATAGAATATGTAATTAGTGCTACATACAGTTAATAATGCATAGGGACATATAATAATTTATATGTATTTATATTTAAAGTAAATACAACGTCTCTGATATAATTATAGCGATCGTAAAAATCATCGCCTTGAAGATAATTTTAATATTAGGGCTGTACATGGATTTCTCCATAAAGGATTTACCAGAAAATATAGTTTTCAAATATAAACAGGCATTAACAGCTAGAATAGGTTGAGTTATACACTTTCAATTAATTTATAACTATTATTTGGATTAATAATGATGTCTGATTAAATCAGAAACAGCTCAATCTACTTATACTGATTTTTGAATATTGCAATACGTAGCAATTTATGGTTTCAAAAGAAACTAATATCTACACGTTGAAACGTTGAAACAAATCCAATTTTGAATTTATAGTGCTTGCTATGACATTATTTCTAATTGTTACAATTACACACAACAGAATTTGATTTAATTACAATTACTATTTAGTACTTACTTAATATACTTTTGTGTATTACTTTAACAATATGTTTTTCTGTGTAATAGTACTCGACACACAATGGATAAAAGAGGGATGGATTATGTATGTATGTTTACTGTGTAATAGTTTATTTATTATTACTATAATTCCACGGCCACTAATCCTTTTTTAAATACGTACATTGGGAGAAAAAATGTATTCATTTTATGTATTATATTTGCATTTGTTCATAAGAATACTATTTTGACAACAGAAATTTTAAACATATAACTCTTTAAAATCTTTAAACTGTTTGCAATCTATAGTGTTTGATTGTGTATTTTAATTTTAATTTTAAATGTTTATTATCTTTTAAATCGACCTAGTTTTAATAATCAGCCCTCTGAAATTCTTGTTTACTGCAAATGTACGAAGACTAATAATAATTCCCATACTTATTGTTACTATTGAACGTTTTCTGTGCCCCTCTTTGGTATATTGGTTCGGTGGCCGTGTGTTCGACACCATATATTTTTATAAGGGAACAAATGAATAACCCCGGGATGTGTGACACCGACGCCTCTATATTTGCACAGTACATACGAAACGGTATTATTGGCATCTCCTGTTGATTCATTCTTTCCACTCAATAAGTTTCTAGTGCCAATATTTTGGTTGGACCTTCGAGCTATGTCCAGTATTGTGCTTACTGTATAGAATAATAATAGAAGAGGTCACATATTGAAACTGTTACGAAACTATGTACGTTAAAAAGCTTACAGTTTTACTTCCTAAGTTGTAATAATCAATTACTTACACACGTATTATTGCTTCATTCAAACTGGTGGAATTATAATATGAAAACAGTTTAAAGTGTAATGCTGTTAGATTCACTCGCAATATTAGTATGCAGTTTTAATTAATACGTCTAAATTTGAGTCCGACTTCCATTGAAGAGCATCATATATTATCAAATTTCAATATAAATTGCTTTGAAAATATCCGTCATATACGCTTTAAAAAGAAAAACTACAAAATTAAAATTAATTACAATACACCCACCACATTTTTTAATTGATTTTACTTTTAAAATATACGTCATATTCTCTTTTAAAATAAAAACCAATTAAAATATTGAAATTAATTACAATCTACCCACCACATTTTTTTTTTATTGATTTTAGTTTTAAAATATCCATCATATTCGCTTTTAAAATAAAAACAAATTACAAAATTGAAATGAATTACAATATACCCGCCACATTTTTTCTTATTAATTAACTAAAATAATGGTATTGAAAATTCCCTGTCAAAATGTTTGCATAAGAAACGAGACGGATTATGTGCTGGTTTAAAAATCGATAAATTATACCATAAATATTTTATTTGGAATATTGGGATGTAAATTAAAATTGTAGCATGTTTATTAATTGTTTAAGGTTGTTATATTTAGTACTTACTGGTAAGTAATATTTATTTTTATTTTATTTTATGATTTGTTTCTTTCGCTTTTTTTTAATCATAAAATTAAAATAAAATAAATATAAATTACCAGTACCTACTAAATATAAAAACCTTAAATATATATATAACTGGTAATTTATGAATAAAACCATAACCATTAAACTGAATTTTATAATTGCGTTCTGATGTTCTACATTTTGTGTTCTACATATTATCAAATGGTATCATCGTGCAATCAGGATTAGCTACATTTAGCTATATTTATTGGCATATATCTTTAAATTACTTACCAATACCAAATATTTGACATCATGCAATCAGCTTGACTACTTGTCTATTTTTATTCATTGGCATATATCTTTGAATGAAATACCAATAGCAAGTATTTGACATTAAGCAATCAGCTTGGCTACTTTTCTATTTCTATTCATTGGCATATATACCTGAATTAAAAAAACAAGGGACAATGTCAATGTCAATGTCAATAAAAATGACAGTATTGTATAGTTTCAAAGTTTATTTTTTAGAAATAGGTTAGGATTATTTAACGATATGTCAGTTTATAAATAAATAGCTTAAATTTGAACAAATTATATTTTTGAAAACTCTTTATCAAAACGATGCAGAAACAGTTGGGCCTACATAATACAATAATGGGTGATGTTAATAATTATTACGTTCATTATTTATTACCAATGTATCTAATTAAATAGGATTTTAATCATTTTTTTTATAGGTTACTGTCAAGTAGACAATTAACTGACAAACAGTGTTGTAACAGATATATTTATTTTGGTATTGAGATACAGATACTTTAGAAAAAATTATCTAGATACATATCTAGATACAAATTTGATAATGTATCTGGCTACAGATACAGATACATATGAAAAGTATCTAGATACTTCTTCAAATACTTCAAATTTTTTGATACGTACTGTCAAGTAGACAATTAACTGACAAATACTTGAAACCAAATTTACGTTAGGGAAAATTTCATTTGCCGTTTTTTTTTTAATTCAGCTGTATCGTTGAATGAAATACCAATATCAAGAATTTGTCATCATGCAATGAGCTTGGCTGTATCTAGATACAAATTTGATAATGTATCTAGCTACAGATACAGATACATATGAAAAGTATCTAGATACTTCTTCAAATTCTTCAAATTTTTTGATAGGTACTGTCAAGTAGACAATTAACTGACAAATACTTAAAACCAAATTTACGCTAGGGAAAATTTCATTTGCCGTTTTTTTTTAATTCAGCTGTATCGTTGAATGAAATACCAATATCAAAAATTTGACATCATGCAATGAACTTGGCTGTATCTAGATACAAATTTGATAATGTATCTAGCTACAGATACAGATACATATGAAAAGTATCTAGATACTTCTTCAAATTCTTCAAATTTTTTGATAGGTACTGTCAAGTAGACAATTAACTGACAAATACTTAAAACGAAATTTACGTTAGGGAAAATTTCAGTTGCCGTTTTTTTTTTAATTCAGCTGTATCGTTGAATGAAATACCAATATCAAGAATTTGACATCATGCAATGAGCTTGGCTGCTTTTCTATTTCAATTCATTTACTGGATGACTGGATTTACTTATATTTGGATGAAATACTATTTGACATGCAATCAGCTTGGATAGTTTTCTATTTCTATTTATTGGCATGTATGTTTGAATTTATAACTATTTGACATCATGCAACCAGCCTAAATACTTTTCTATTTCTATTTATTGGCATATATCTTTGAAGGAAATACTATTTGACAGCGTGCAATCAGAATTTAAAAAAAGAAGGAAATGTCAATAAAAATTACACGTTATTTTCCACTTTTATTATAGTTTGATTTTTTTTTTTAGAAATAGGGTAGAATTATTTCACGGTTTGTCAGTTTATAAATAAATAGCTTAGATTTGAACAAATTATATTTTTGAAAACTCTGTAACAAAACGATGCAGAAACAGTTGGGCAAAATAATGGGTGATGTTAATAATTATTACGTTCATTATTTATTACCAATATATCTAATTAAAAGGGATTTTTATTAAAAAAAATTGATGGGTACTGTCAAGTAGACAATTAACTAATAAATACTTAAACCAAATTTACGTTTAAGGAAAATTTCATTTTCTTTTTTTTTTATTCAGCTGTATCGTTGAATGAAATACCAATATCAAGAATTTGACATCATGCAATGAGCTTGGCTGCTTTTCTATTTCAATCCATTTACAATAATACCAATAATACGAATAAGAATAAGATACCAATCAAACTACGTTTGCCTTTTTTCATAACTTGTGAAAACCAATACCAAGTAATAATCAATCAAACTACGGTTACCTTTTTTCACAACTAGTGAAAACCAATACCAAGTAATAATGAATCAAATTACGTTTACCTTTTTACACAAGTTTTTTTTAATTTTTTTATTCAGCTGTATCGTTGAATAAAATACCTATACCATGTAATAATCCATCAAACTACATTTACCTTTTTTCCCAACTTGTGAAAACCAATACCAAGTAACAATCAATCAAACTACGTTTATCTTTTTTCACAACTTGTGGAAACCAATACCAAGTAATTTGGTTGATTATTATAGAAATATTTTCCACAAAGCTCTGAGACTAATATGTACCAATACCAAATATTTAACATCATGCAAAGAGCTATTCTACTTTTCTGTTTCTATGCATTGACATATATCTTTGAATGAAATACTATTTGGCATCATGCAATCAGCTTGGATACTTTTCTATTTCTTTTTACTGGCTTATAACTTTGAACGAAATACTATTTCACAACGTGCAATCAGGATTGGCTACTTTTTTATTTCTATTTATTGGCATATATGAGCCGTTTATTTTGAAAGTGGCTTAAGTCCATTTTCATCTTTTATCAAGTTGGCACTTGTGACATTTATAATTTATGCTGAACTGTCAAAAAAATAAATCGGTATTGAAATATACTTAGTACATTTGAAAATTTTATATCACGTACATTTTCAAAATAATATAAATACTGAAAATTCTAATTTTTAAAGTGACCTAAGTCCACTTTTTATTGACGATGTCAAAAAGTGCGGCCCAAAATGTTGAAAGCAGTGATGAAGGTAATTTAAATTACGTTTTGATATTAAATTGAAATTTAAAAAATAATATTTAATTTAAAGAAATTATTAAACCCATGGGAAAGGATAAAATAACAAGATTTCTTGATTCTGAAAGTGAAGAGGAATTAAACTCATACAACAGATTTAAAAAAAGAATGAGAATTTTAGAAGTTCATTCTTCAACAGAGGAAGAGGAAGTAATTGAGATGAGAATTTACGAAACAGCACCTTCAAAGAAGGATTCAGAGAACACAGAAATGGTACTTATATTCAGAAAATTCGTAAAATTAAACGGAATTCAGGGAAAGATACGATACACAATCGGGAAAAATTTTTCAAAATGAAGATTGCCAATGCCGAAAAGACTGCTTGAAAAATTTAAATGAAACTGAAAGTAAACGTATTTTCGAAATGTTTTGGAACTTAGGAGACTTTAACAAGCAAAATATATTGCTATACGAAGCGACAGGACGCAGTGTTGTAAAAAGAAGACGTCAGAGAAACGGAAATGGTTCATGTAGAAATGAGAGTTTTACGTATTGGTAAAATTCTAAAACAGGCAAAGTTGCTGTTTGTAAAAAAATCTTTTTAGATACTTTTCAAATAAGCGAAGGACGATTGAAACGTGTATTAAAATCTAAAAACGTTGGCAACGATTTACGTGGGCGTTTGCCTGGATCGTCGAGAAAAATATGTGATGAAGCAAATATGATTGTTCAAAACGATATTAACAGTTTCCCGAAATTTGAATCCCATTATACTAGGGACCATAATCCCGACAGAAAATATCTTCATCCTGAACTGACTATAAAAAAATGTTTAATTTTTATGAGCTTCACTGTGAAGAAAATAATTTAAAAGCAGTTAATGAATGGACTTATAAAAAAATATTCAAAAAGGATTTTAATCTACATTTCCACCAACCACGCAAATACACATGTCAAAGATGTGATCTATTAAACATTAAATTCAAAGCATCAGAAAACCATGAAGAACAGAAAAAACTTATGGAAGAACATGATATTCATTTGAAGCTACCAGAATCGGCTAGAAATGCGTTAAAACAAGATCAAGAGCGAATATCAAGTAATCCATCTCATTATTTTGGCTTTTCATTCGATTTGCAGAAAGCGTTACCATTCCCAAAGTTAACTACTTCAGTAGCTTATTATAAATGTAACATGTATATTTTAAATTTAGGCATACACAATTTCCACAACGATAATGTATACATGTACGTTTGGGATGAAACAAAAGCTTCTAGAGGTTCCCAAGAAGTGGCTTCATGTTTCTTGAGATACCTAAAAACCCTGAAAGATGAAAAACACATAATTGCACATAGTGACATGTGTGGAGGACAAAACAGAAACATCAAAATATCTCTAATGTGGTTAAAAATTCTATCGATGGGAAATGATGTGGAAATCATAGACCACAAATTTTTAATATCAGGGCATTCATTTTTACCTAATGACAGAGGTTTTAAAAAGAAATCAGTTATTGTATGTGCCACAAGAATATTATAATATAATTAAAAAATGTAGAAAAGGGAATACTTTCATACTAAATGAAATGAAACAAGAGGATTTTATATCAACAAGACTCTTGGAAGAAGCAGTTTACAAAAGATCCTAAAATACCAACGGAGAAAAAATAAACTGGCTTCAAATATGCTGGATGCGATTTTTAAGAAATGAACCATATAAAATTGTATACAAAACAACCATGGACGAGAACGCAGAATTTAAAATTCTTGATTTATTGCCACGTCGGGGTAGACCTAAAAAATTTGGGAATATTGTATTGCCATCGTTATATAAAAGTATAAGAAGCATCACATCACTAAAATACCGACACATGATGGACTTATTGCGGTATATTCCTCCGGAACACCGTAACTACTTCAAATCACTCCCGCATACTGAGAATGTTAACGAATAACTTGTTACTGAATTTATTTCTATTATCTAAAAATATAATTTAAATGTTTTTTTCTTCTATTTTTTAAGCTATATGTAACGGACTTAAGCTCTTTCACTTTTTGTAACAAAACAAATTTAAATTTTGAAAGTGACCTAAGTCCTTTTAAGGTAAGCATGGTCATATTATACACTTAATAATAGCGACTTTTTAATAGGATGTATAAAATTAAATCCCTTAAATGCGATTTAACATTGCAAATCAACCATATATCTTACGTATATTTTTAATTTTGTAAAAACGCAAAACCGTAAGTATTTCAAATTAAAGATAAATGGACTTAAGTCACTTTCAAAATGAACGGCTCATATATTTTAATTTTGGCATATTGGCATATGCCATTTTAATATTGGCATATTGATATCTTTTAACGAAATACTATTTTTCCAATTTGCATTAATAAAATGCTCATTATGTATATGTAATATTATGTTTAAAACAACGCTTCAATCGAATGAGTGAATACAATGTTTACATTTTCTCTTTATTCACTATAACCATTGACAACGTGAATAAAGTAAAACAAAACTTCACACTACCCTAGAAATTTTCGTTGTCACCGGACAATGTGACACTTCGCTCAATTGTTTCAAGTCTGATAACGAATTGGAAAAAATATTGTATGATACACGTGAATAAACCAATTTTATTCACTTATACCATAAATAGCTATTGATATTCAGAAAGATAAACTGCCCTGATTATAATGAGCTCTATTCGGCCAAAACCTGTATATACCTAAGCATCAATTTGCAAATACAAGTAGATAATGGCTTCATCGTGCTGCAAAATAATCATTCATTATATCGCCGTCAACTAAATTACACACCAACATCTGTCGAGTCTATCGTGGATGTCACAATAAGCAAAAACTGGATATTCACTGCTGATCGTGTGAAAAAGTACAAATTGCTTTCAAATCTCGCAACTAACAGCGTTCAGTTCAGGAATATGTGATTACCTGCCAATTAAAGTTTAACTATTTTTATGCTTGATGTATTAAGAAACCCAGATGTTATGTAATGAACAGGATGTTTTTCTGCGCATTTTTTAGGTTGAACTCGCAATTTCTTCTTTTCGAATGTTACAAACCGCTTCAAAATGTGGTTTCTGCAGAAAGTAAAAGCGATAACCCCAAAAATATTCAAAACACTGATGAGGGAACATCAAATTAACGGATGCTTTTATAGCCTATCTGAATATTTGCATGAGTAGGATATTTTCTGTGTTCTTACTGATCATGATCATGATTATTATTATGTATTGTATTTTTATGTTATATTTTAGTATTTTTAGTATTATAATTAGTAATTCTAATGTTGACCTTCACATCTACTAGCAGGTGTAAATACACTGTACACGTGGCGACGTGATTAAAGACTTAAATAAAATAAAATAAAAATAAAAATAAAAATAAAAATAAAAATAAAATAACTTAATTTAGGTCCTATCCCTAATTCATATTTTATGATTAGATGGATGCCACCAGCCAAATACTGCATATTAACTCACAAATTTGTATTCGAAAGTTTAACAAATGTACTCCTAATATGTAGTTGAGTTACAATTTATTACTATTATTTTTATCATAGTTTGATCCATTATACCAGTTGTGTACATTATATTATGTTTATTTTAAATTTTGTTCAATTTGGATAAGTAGGTAGTAATATACATGTGTATTTTGGGTTTACAAATAATAATTAATAATAAAAGTAGAAATAATATTAATAATAATAAAAAAATAATAATAGTAATTATGTATATTATGTTTCTATTTTCGTACTTCCTGGTAAAGTAATAAGTTCTTATAGATTTTTAATGTTTCTATTTATTTGCCTGACTAGTTTCCGCCGATTATGACCATCTTCAGAGGCTAATTTCTACAAAAAATTATTATTATTAGGTATGTTTAAAGTGTTGTTGTTATATTCGTTTTAGTGGTGTATTTCATTAAATGGTTGTAGAAAGTACTTACATATATTTATATTTCGTCTTATTCAAATTTAAGTTTATTTGAATTGTAATTTTTGAGTGATTGACTGACGTTTTTTAATTTATTATTTTTAAAATGTTAAATGTCGTATGGATTGTTTAAAAGTTTATAGAGTGGTTTAAAATTTAGATTTATGTGTATGTATTTATAAATTTCATATGATTCTAATGGTGTTTGTTTCGGACCTTCATTGGTATTATGTAAAAGTTGAGTGTTTTTGTGGATTTCGAATTTGTGATTGTAAAAGTGAAGATGTCGGCCAAAATTTAATATATTAATATCTCTTAAATGTTCTTTCGTTCTAATATTAATAGGTCTTCCTGTTTCCCCTATATATTTAGCACTGCCATTATTACATATAAAAGCATAAACTCCATTTTTGTTTTTGAAATTTGTTTGGTCTTTAGCGTTAAAAAGTAGAGATTTTATTGTGTGGTTGTTTTCAAATGAAGTTTTTATGATGTAATGTTTTAATGTTTGGTTAATTTTGTCGTTGATGTAATCTTGGTATGTAAAAAAAATGTAAAATGTGTTGTTGTCGATTTCAAATTTGTGATTGCTAAAATGAAGATTAAAATTGTATATATTAATATCTCTTAAATGTACTATCTAATTTTTATAGCTCTTCCTGTTTGCCCCATATATTTAGCACTGCAATCAATACATGTAATACCATATCCATTTTGTCTTTGAAATTTGTTTGGTCTTCAGCGTTAAAAAGTAGAGTTTGTATTGTGCGTTCGGTTTTAAATGAAGTTTTTAAACTTTATTTCATTTGATGTTGTAATGTTTTAATGTTCCGTTGATTTTGTCACTGATGTAACCTTGGTATGTAAAAGATTTGTAAAATGTGTTTTTTGCATTATTTTGTGTATGTGTTAAAATATTATTTGTGTTGTTATATATGTTAAGTGAAGTTTTATATGTATCATCAAACAATTAGAAAATAAAATAGAATTAAACAAAGAAACAAATAGCAACAACTTTACCAAAAAAGTACAAACAATCATTAATAATATAAAAAATCAAATCAAAACTAACAACCTAATCTTTGTACAGCAGACAAAAACGCAGGATTAATAATCCTTGACAAAATTAATTACATCGACAAAACAAACAACTTTCAAAGAAATAATTATATACTCCCAAATAAAAACCCTATCAATAACTTCATGAAAAAACAACAATTATGTATGTATGTATGTATGTATGTATGTATGTATGTATGTATGTATGTATGTATGTATGTATGTATGTATGTGTGTATGTGTGTATGTATGTATGTATGTATGTATGTATGTATGATGTATGTATGTATGTATGTATGTATGTATGTATGTATTTATGTATGTATGTATGTATGTATGGAAGTAATAGTAAGTTAATTTTTTTATCATTTTATTGATTATTTTTAATTTGAAGTTGTTGTTTAAAGCAATTTTTTAAAGCACTCTAATAAGATTTATTTCTTGAGTTTTGTCATTGTGGTTTAGTGATGTTGTGATTTGTGGTGAAAAAAATCTGCTGGAATTATGATGTTTTTATGTGTATCTTTTCTGAATATTTTGAAATTAAGTTTATTGTTCGTTTTATAAAGTGTAAGGTCTGAAATAATGATGTTGTTCTGTTCTGTTTCAAGGGTAAATTTAACATTTTTGTGTTGATTGTTTATACAGTTGTGTAGATCATTTATATTGTATTCGTTATTATTTGTCTAGATAATTAATATATCATGTACATATCTGTTACAGAGATTGATGTATTTATTAAAAGGATTTGATTGTTAATGATAGTCTTTTCGAGATTGTCTAGAAAGATGTTAGAGAGTAAGCTACTTAAAGGAGAGCTCGTCATTTATTTGTTGTTGTTTAAAGCAATTTTTTAAAGCACTCAGTTATTTCTTGAGTTTTGTCATTGTCATTTAGTGATGTTGTGATTTGTGGTGAAAAAAATCTGCTGGAATTATAATGTTTATATGTGTAGCCTTTCTAAATATTTTGAAACTAAATTTATTGTTCGTTTTATAAAGTGTAAGGTCTAAAAAAATTATGTTTCTTCAAGGGCGAATTTAACATTTTTGTGTAGATTGTTTATACAGTTGTGTAGATCATTTATATTGTATTCGTCATTATTTGTCTAGATAATTAATATATCATGTACATATCTGTTCCAGAGATTGATGTATTTAGTAAACGGAATTGACTGTTAACGATAATCTTTTCGAGATTGTCTAGAAAGATGTTAGAGAGTAAGCTACTTAAAGGAGAGCCCATAGGCAGTCCATCATTCATTTTGTAGAATTTTTTATTTAAGTAGCAAATGTTTTGTTCTATACATAATTAAATGAGGTTAAATTAACCTCATAATTTACCGAAATGTAAAGGGCCTATTGATAATAATAACAAATTAAACGTTACTTTCTTTCTCATTGGTTATGTATGCATTTATCATTTTTTATTTGTATGTAAGTGTATTTTGTATTGGATTATTTGTGTAGAGATTTGTTGAATTTATTGAATTTGTTGTGTAATTTGATGGTAAGATTATTTTATAAATGTTATTTATAGGTTCCTATCAATTTTTGATCGTGGTTTGCAGTGTATTTTATTGCATGGTTGAAAATGTTATTTAGTAATTTTGCTAAATTATGAGTTGGTGAGTTTATTGAGGTAATTATTGGTATTTTTTGTTTTTTTAAATTGTCCATAAAGTTTAGGAAAAGTGGGATTCATAGGTATTAAGTCTTTTATGTTATTTGTGTAATTATTTAATGTTTATTTTGCATTTTTGATAATTGTTGTTGTTTTTTCCTGATGTTATTGATAGGGTTTTTATTTGGGAGTATAAAATTATTTTCTTTTAAGAAGTTGTTTGTTTTGTCGATGTAATTATTTTTGTCAAGGATCACTAATCTTGTATTTTTGCCTTCTGTACAAAGATTAGGTTGTTGGTTCTTATTTTATTTTTTAAATTATTAATGATTGTTTGTTCTTTTTTGTTAAAGTTGTTATTATTTGTTTTTTTTTGTTTAATTCTATTTTATTTTCTAATTATTTGATGATTCATATAAAACTTCAAGAAAAAAAAAATATATATAACAACACAAATAATATTTTAACACATACACAAAATAATACCAACAACATATTTTACAATTTTTTTACATAACAAGAATACATCAGCGACAAAATTAATAAACATTAAAACATTACAACATAAAAACTTTATTTGAAACCAAAAACACAATAAAATCTCTACTTTTTAATGCTAAAGACCAATCAAATTTCAAAAGCAAAAATGGAGTTTATACTATTATTACATGTAATGATTGCAGTGCCAAATATATAGGGGAAACAGGAAGGGATATTAAAATTAGAATGAAAGAACATGTAGTGTCAAGGATCACTAATCCTGCATTTTTGTCTGCTGTACAAAGATTAAATTGTTATTTTTTATTTTTATATTTTAATGTTATTATTTTTATTTTTTATATTATTAATAATTGTTTGTTCTTTTTTTGTTAAAGTTGTTGTTATTTGTTTCTTTGTTTAATTCTATTTTATTTTCTAATTGTTTGATGATTCATATAAAACTTCACTTAATATATATAACAACACAAATAATATTTTTACACATACACAAAATAATACAAACAACATAAATTCCATTTTTTTACATACCAAGATTACATCAACGACAATATTAAAGAAACATTAATACATTACAACATAAATTTTTTATTTGAAACCAAACACACAATAAAATCTCTACTTTTTAACGCTAAAGACCAAACAAATTTCAAAAACAAAAATGGAGTTTATGCTATCATTACATGTAATGATTGCAGTGCTAAATATATAGGGGAAACAGGAAGAGCTACTAAAATTAGAATGAAAGAACATTTAAGAGATATTAATATATTTTGGCAGACATCTTCACTTTAACAATCACAAATTCGAAATCGACATTTTACAATTTTTTTACATACCAACATTACATCAACGACAAAATTAACCAAACATTTAAACATACAACATAAAAACTTGATTTGAAAACAAACACACAATAAAATCTCTACTTTTTAACGCTTTTTAAGACCAAACCAATTGCAAAAACAGGAGCAACCAAATCGTGTTTTTAAGGTAATTTGGTGCGCTGAAATCGAATCTGTGACTTTTTTTCATCAGGTCAGGTTTGCGAGATATAAAATATAATTGTTTTTGTATGTTTTTCAAAAAAAAATTGTTAATTTATTCAAAAATAAATGAAATTTCAAAAGTAAATGGCAGTGTTTGAACATTGTTTGTATTTATCTGGGTCAGTTTCACGTATTAGAGTCCAGCAATAATATCCCAGTATACTTTTGTACCAAAATCCTTGATAATTTCTTTCAATTTTCAGTAAATCTTGATGAGTACGTTTTCCTTGTTCATTACTCACAGCACCCAGGTTTTGTAGAAAAAAGTTCAAATGTGAATGCAAAAAAATTCATCTTGAGTGGCATCTAATTCACAATAATTTTTCAATAATTCAGTAACAATTTGTCTGTAGTTATCACTTTTCGTGTTTCCAAGAAAACCATCTACAATGATTTTGCAAGATTGCCAGGCTGCAGATTATTTCTCTGATAAACATTGTGAGAAATAATCATCATTCAATAACTTTCTGATCTGAAGACCAACAAGTATGCCTTTTTTAATTTTAGCATATGAAATTGTAGGAAAAACTGCTAACAAATGTTTAAAAGCAGCACCATATTTAATCAGAGCCTTGACCTGAGCCTTGGTGTCCACGTTTTGTCTAAATTTCTGACAGAAAAACCAAAGTAATGTAAATATGCATATTTTAGCGGTTCTGTTATTGCATATCGTTTTTTTTTTGCAACCATATATTTACCACAAACAGAGCAGAAATAGCTAGAATTAGTAACACACGATCTACTTGGCATATTTAAGCACTATTATTATGAAGATAGAGAATAACACACAGAATTAGAAACACACGATCTACTTGACATATTTAGGCACTATTATTATGAAGATAGAGAATAAATGTGGGATTCCGTCAAATTACTTTACAGTAGCGCCATCCATGCGACATAAAAATAACTAGACCTGCGCAATTCTGGTCGTAAATTTGAATTCTACGCACCCAAATTACTTCTGAAACCAAATGATTTTTTTTATTGGTTAACAATTAGCCACTTTTATCACCATTAGCAGATATAATTATATTAGCGTGGAGCTGTGATTTTGTGTGGGTCATGGTGCACGTTGTTGGGGGGAGGGGGCTAATTGCGCGCCTGGGGAATATGCTGGGTGAAAGAAATGAGGCAACCCGCGTGTGCGTGTGCTGTCACACCCTCTGCCCACCCCCGGCACTGGCAACATTGTTATCAATTCAAAGCGCATAAAAGCAATAACCCGATATTTATGATAAATAATCTCGAATCAAAATTCCACGCGCGTCGGTCCAATTGAATAGTGCTAAATTGACGGCACGGGGCGGCAGTGTTTGTCACAGCCCCCTCGCATTGTGACTGATACAAAAACAAATTGACATCGCAAAAACCGTCAATTGTCTCACCAATCAGTCCCCATTGTGCCGTGAATGCCCGTTTAATCGGAGGCCGGTAAAGGGGTGGATATTATCGAAAACAGAGCGTATCGGCTTTATCCGTGCGCGTTTTGCAAATTCACTTTTTTTCCTCGTTTTTTTTTTATAAATCTTCGCTTGCCGTTTCTGCGTTAATAACGCGGCTGACAAATGCACTTAATACGTCCACTTTTCACATCGAGCGTTTCAATTTTTTTCCCCGAGCGCTCGTAGAATGGTTTCCTTTTGAAAGGGCAAACTTGGCGGAATCTTGATAAAGCTTTCTATAAGTGAGAATGGCGCAGGAATAATATCGTAAACTTTACAAATCCCATTTGGAATTGTGACTTTTATGTTAGTTTAAAGAGGATTTGGGCTCTGGCTTCTTATTGTCCTGATGACGCCCCGCGCTCACCGCAGCAACGAGATAGTAGCGCCCTTAATGCATTATTTAACGCAAATATAAATATTTATTATTACCCCCTTTATGGGTGGGGGGGTTAATTTTAACGCACCCTGGCCATCGCTCTTCACTCATGGCCGATGGGGTTGACTGGGGGTAAATATGATGTTTAGAGCGTCGCGGAGGCTGGGGGCGGCGGGGGCGGAAGAAGACCGAATTATTCAAGCCCGTCAATAAATTCACGTATTTAGGATTTGTGCGGTGCATAAAGCGGTGCCGACTAAATCCTTTCAAATGGTATATTGGATCCTGAATGGATGCGGTGTGTGGCTCTTTATAAAGATGCGCTTTCTCTCCCCCGACCACCGGACTCAATGTTTATTCGCAAATTTAAATAAATATTTTAGGATCCGCATTCATTGCCAACAAAAATATACGTATAAAGTGGGAAATCCGGAAGGGCATAAACGGCGCGCCGCGGCGCTCAGACCGGATACGAAAATTAGATATTATATTATTGCGGGGAGTGATGAGCGTGATGCGCTCTATATTGGATATTGATGGATTGGGTTTTCATTTATTTTGTCCGTACATGAAATATCTCGTCTAATATACAAAGTTAAATTGATGCTCACATTGATTTTTTAAAGGATTGGCACTTTAAAACAAAAAACATTTATCGTTTCAAACGATTTTCAAATATTGTACATAATCTTCTACATGTCAATTTAATGGCAAAAGGTGGTATCAGTTTTTTTTTTCTTCTAAAACCTACTTTTTTGCATTACTTGATTATCCCATGCTCCTATTGTCCGTTTAAAAATACACATGCAAATTTCTATTTTGTAAGGGTGCTATGTTTTCCGAGAGATAAAGCTAACCTAAAAATATATTCTCTGCTCTGTACTTGACAGAACAGTGAGTGCAACTTAATATGAAAACCGGAAAAGTGCCAAAATCATAAGTTTAGAGTCCGCTTTTTCAAATTTGATACATTTTCATATATTCACGTTAAACAGCCTACAAATTACAATATAAACTTTGCCCTTATCCCTGTTTTTATTTCTAGTCTTCAATTGGTAATCATATCCATGATAAATTATTGGGGAACGATTACAAAGTTTTCATAGAATAGAAATAATATGATACAATATAATCGATCATTTACAATGTTAGTATTTTAAAGTAGAAGTAAAACGAAAAGTAATATACAATACAAGACAATACAACAGAAGACATGGGAGAAGGAACATTAATAAAGAAAAACACCAGCAAATAAACGCAACAGATTGGATAGTCAGTTAATTAAATTAAACAACTTTGATTGGATAGTCATTCTTTATAGAGGTTGTGATTGTGATGGAAATTTTTGTCTGGAGAATATTCGAGAAATTAGGAAAATTATTGGTTTCTCTCGAAGACCTCGAAGAAATCTGGAGATTTCGAGAAATAAAAATCTCGAGTTTCGAATTACTCGAGAAATTTTATTCGACAATTTCTAGAACAGCAATTATTAAACAAATTGAAACACATGTATAACAAGTATACTAAAAAGTATAATACCGATGCAAACAGAAATAAATAAAGAAAACCACTATCAAAGAAAAGCAACGTATTGGATAGTGATTTTTTATAGAGTTGTGATCGAAATTTGTTTTTCAAGAACGATCGAGATTGAATGATCGAGAAAGTTTTCGAGATTTCCACAGATTTCCCATTAAATGTCAATAATTCCAGAGATTTTTGTATAATTCCCCAGATTTCTCAATAAATTTCCAAGACTTTTCGAGATGTCTAATTCTTAAGATCTTGAGAGGCTACTCAATTATTTCGAGATCATAAAATCAGCAATAATAGACATGATTATTACTGATATTAGTTATTTTTTTAAATGTTCCGATCTTTTATAAAATATCAAGACATTTCTAAATATTGTCAAATTTCGAGGTTTTTCAATCATTTTTTTTTTCAATAATTATCAATAATTCTAGAATTTTTTTAATCATTTCCCAGATTTTCCAAAAAAATTCTGGGATTTCGGGAGATATGGCAATAATTCGTAAGATCTTTTTAAGATTTCCCAAGTTTATTATATTTATATAAGTATTATCACGATTTGTGGAGATTTTTCAATAATTTCGAGATTAAAAATGCAAATTGGTTGACATTGTTCAGTAATTCAAATGATTTCTTAATAATTTATGAAATTTTCATAGATTTCCCAATAAATATCAATGATTCGAAAGATTTCTCAATAATTTTCATGATTTCCACAGCTAGAACGGAATGGAATATATTTTTCATGCCTGTCGTCATACGACTTTAAGTTTTGTAAATCTTCCCAACAAATATCAATAATTTCAGAGATTTTTGAATAATTTCCAAGATTTTCCAAAAATTTTCAGGGTGTTCTGGAGATATGACAATAATTTGTTAGGTTTGTTGTAAGATTTCCCAAGTACTATCACGATTTGTGGAGATTTTTCAATAATTTCGAGATTAAAAATGCAAATTAGTTGACATTTTTCATTAATTCCCATGATTTCTCAATAATTTTCGAGATTTTTACAGATTTTCCAATAAATATCAATGATTCGAAAGATTTCTCAATAATTTTCGAGATTTCTTCCACAGCTAGAATAGAATGGAATATATTTTTCATGCCTGTCGTCATGCGACTTTGACTTGTGTAAGTCTTCCCAACAAATATCAATGATTCCAGAGATTTTTGAATAATTTCCAAGACTTTCCAAAAATTTTATAGGAGTTCTGGAGCTATGACAATAATACGTTAGATGTTTTTAAGATTTCTCAAATATTATCACGATTTGTCGAGATTTTTCAATAATTACGATGTTAAAAATGCAAATTGGTGGACATTGTTCAGTAATTCCCATGATTTCTCAATAATTTTCGAGATTTTCACAGATTTTACAATAAATATCAATGATTCGAAAGATTTCTCAATAATTTTACAGATTTCCACAGCTAAAATAGAATGGAATATATTTTTCATGCCTGTCTCATACGACTTTGACTTGTATAAGTCTACCCAACAAATATCAATAATTCCAGAGATTTTTGAATAATTTCCATGATTTTCCAAAAATTTTCGGGGATTTCTGGAGATATGGCAATAATTCGTAAGATTTTTTTAAGATTTCTCAAGTATGATCACGATTTGTGGAAAATTTTCAATAATTTCGAGATTTAAAATGCAAATTGGTTGACATTTTTTTAGTAATACTCAAAATTTCTTAATAATATTCGAGATATCCAGAGATTTCCTAATAAATATCAATTATTCCCAAGATTTCTCTATAATTTTCGGGATTTCAATAGATTTACCTCTAAATATCAATAATTCCCAAGATTTTTCAATAATTTTCGAGATTTATTGACATAGATCCACAGATTTTTTAATAAATATCAATAATTCCAAGAGAGTTTTCAATAATTCACAACATTTACACAGATTCCCCTATAAATATCATTAATTCCAGAGAATCGTTTGAATGATTTGATGTTGAAAATCATTTGATTTTGAATCATTTCTAACATTTACATAGATATCCCAATATATATATCACTGATTCCCAAGATTTTCAAAAATTTCATTGATCTAATTTAAAAAAGCTATTTTCATTTGAATCAATGATTTATTTAAAATAATCAGTTGATTTAAATCACATCAACCCTGATTTGTAGAAAGTACCTACATATATTTATTTCCACATTTTAACATATATTTGATATAAGGAGTCAATCTTCGTTAGGCTATTGATGGTGTCCTTTTCCTCTCTGATATTTTGATATTTTGATTGATATTCTAAATTTTCTAAGCGTTTTGATATGTTAATTGCACATTGAAGAAAATTCTATAAAACTTTGTGGAAACTTCTGAAATATTGTTGTGTAGCGTCCATGATTATTTATGTATTTTGATATTATAATGAAAATGGCTTCCAACTTTCTCCTTTTAGAGTTTTTTTGCATTTTTGTTAAGTTTTTCCAGATTTACTGGCATGTTTTAGAAGTTTCATAAACATTTCTGAATCTTTCAGTATTTTTTCAGTTGCAACTTCTGATGTTTTTATTACATTTTCTGCAACTTGCATACAGAGATAGAGAGATATAACAATCTTTATTAGCTTATTGGCCCTCGTCGTTTCTGCTTCATTTTCTGTGATTTTTTGATATTTTCTGCGACAGTTTCAATACAATTTCTGCACATTGCATACATTTCTGCATCACGTATAAATTTTCGACGATATTTTGGTTTTGTTATACTTTAATGAAGTGTATTACATGTATAACATAATAAATAAATACATTTTCAGAAAATTCTACTTTCAAAATATATTTACAATAAATTTTCTACGATTTAATATTTTATTGCACATAGTGTACTAGAAAGTAATTAATAAAATTTTCAGAAAATGTTACTTACAAAATTTGATCATTTTTATTTATTTTTTGCAATTTAGATAATTTTCGGAATTTGAATACAGTTTCTGGGTTGTTTTATTTATTTTTTTGTTCTACGCATTTTAGGTGTATTAGAAAATAAATTAATAAAACTTTTAGAAAATATTACTTACGTTTTCGTACTTAAAAAATAAACTTATGTAACGTATACTGGGAATCAACCCAGAACATCAGTAATCTATTCGATTCTATTTTATTCTATTTTGTAGTCGACTGGCTTTATAATGCTATGTTTGTTATAGAGAAAATCGTGCTTATGCATGATTTAATAATAATAACTAATAAGGTACTGCAATGCGATTATTAACATGCAATAGGCGAAAATTGTATAATAAATTTTCCGGAATATGAAAAATAACCAAAACGAACTCTGTGATTGAGTAATTTCTAATAACTTTCTTCCTATTTCCTGGATTCCCGGGAAAAATATTATAAATTTCCTGTTTTCCAGGAACTAAAAAAATCCAGGAAAAAATACCCTCTGGTTGTACCAAAGCTATATATGTATGTATATGAGGAAGAGATAGATGATAGAGAGTATATGTTGTAGCTTATTATAGTGCATACAGATTCATTTTTAGACTGCAGTAATTCTTACTTTCAAACTTATTTTGTTTTTAACTGTAGGCATTTCTGCTGTGTTTATTATAATTTATCAATTATTTTCTGTAACTAGTCAGCCACATTGTTTGAGATAAAAAGGTCCTTCCATAAGAAAAATAACTCATCGTCTATCTTGCCTTTCGTATCATTTAAAAATCTATTTATTCGCCCCCTTTCTGTCGAATCGCCCCCTTTACCGCCAAACGACCCCTCAATATTTCTCCTCACACAAACAGCCCTCGGGACAATTTCTGGCACATTTTTTTTTTCCTGCCACTCACGCTTTATCTGCCAGAAGAGGCCAGAGGAGTCGCCGTCTTCGCGCCTCTAATTCCTGCTGCCGGTTGACGGACGCTCATTGCCATCGCGAAGATACAGGATTGTTATCTTACCCTTATCATATCTTATTTTAAGACATTCGCAGCAGGACCAATGGCTTTTTGCACGGGCGTGGCCTGCACAATCGATGGAATCTAGTGGGGGGAAAGGACGAGCTCCTCACACCCCCGCAGCAACAGGTGTTGCAGGATTTTCACCCTCTCGTGCAACAAAAATATACAATATTTTTTAAATACATACAAACATATAATAATTGCAATTTAAGTAGGTATGTATATTCGATAAAATAGATAATATAGAAAAGAACACAAAACCAGAACAAAATAGCAATAACAAATTAAAAGTAAAAAAAGGAGGAAGGACTAAAAGATAAAAATGGCAAAAAGAAAAGAAAAAATAGCAATAGGGACATGAAACATCAGAGGATATATGGGAAAAGAAGCAGGATTGGTAGAGGAGAGGGCTGCAGTCGGAATCCGGATAATCTTTTATCCGGATGCTGAACTGTTCAAATATAACTAGGGATGCAGTCTGGAGGACGATAATTTTTTTATCCGGATGCTGATTATAACCAGGGTTGTAGTCCGGAGGGCGATAAGTTTTAATCCGGAAGCTGATTATAACCTGGGCTGCAGTCCGGATGACGATAATGTTTTATCCGGATGCTGAACCGCTCGGATAACCGAATCATCGGACAACCATACAGAAATCTTTTGAATGCATGTCTAATGAGTATTTCTTCTAAATATTATAAAGAAACAATGTTTTGTTTTTAATAATTTGTGTGCCATTACATAATAGTAGTTTTTTTTTAAGTACGTCTATAAGGTTTGTAAATATATTTTTCATTGGCACTATAACTAAAGCTCTAATCTTCATTGTGGGTCTCGTATTAAAAGCTCGTTACAGCAGCCGTGTAATTAAAACTGGTCGGAGCCGCGCACTGAACGTTCAGGATTTTCAGGCGTCGCGCATTCTCCCGCCCTTTTGGAGGGTGGACGGCGCCCCTCCCCCTCCCCGGACGCAAACAAGGGCCCGAAGACACTGCCGGCATCGCGGCGTGTTTCTGTCAGTTTGTCATCATCCATCCTCGGGCGAGAATCGACGATAATCGGGCTATTATCAGGGCCTGGTGATGAGGCGATAATCCAGAAGAGACCCGCGAACCAGTGGTGCCAACACCAACCCCAGAGGAGAAGAATCGCCCGACGGCGGAGCCCTCAAGCATGTCGTCACCGAAGCCCGTCCACCTGAACCACGAGCACATCAAGAGGCCCATGAACGCGTTCATGGTGTGGTCCAGAGGGCAGAGGAGGAAGATGGCCCAGGAGAACCCCAAGATGCACAACTCGGAGATCTCCAAGAGGCTGGGGGCCGAGTGGAAGCTGCTGAACGAGTCCGAGAAGAGGCCCTTCATTGACGAGGCCAAGAGGTTGAGGTAAAAACTCTTAAATATGTATACATGAAATGTTAGAATCCTTGTATATTCAATTGGCATTGCGTTTGGAAACTTCCTTGTAAAGAAAATTAATATAAAGTTTTCTTCCATGAACACTTCCCGTGAAATTTTTCCATGTCGATGTGATTTTTCAAACAATAACATTATCTAATAACTGTAACTCTTAAATATGTATACATGAAATGTTACAATCCTTGTATATTCAATTGGCATTGCGTTTGGAAACTTCCTTGTAAAGAAAATTAATATAAAGTTTTCTTCCATGAACACTTCCCATGAAATTTTTCCATGTCGATGTGATTTTTCAAATAATAACAGTATCTAATAACTGTAACTCTTATTTATGTTTACATGAAATGTTAAAATCCATGTATATTAAATTGGCATTGCATTTGGAAACTTCCTTGTGAAGTATGATAAGAATATTAACATAAAGTTTTCTTCCATGAACACTTCCCATGAAATGTTTCCATGTCGAAGTGATTTTAAAAAAAATAACATTATCGAATAACTGTAACTCTTAAATTTGTATACATGAAATGTTAAAATCCATTTATATTAAATTGGCATTGCGTTTGGAAACTTCCTTGTAAAGTAAATTAATATAAAGTTTTCTTCCTTGAACACTTTCATGAAATTTTTCCATGTCGATGAGATTTTTCAAACAATAACATTATCTAATAACTGTAACTCTTAAATATGTATACATGAAATGTTGCAATCTTTGTATATTCGATTGGCATTGCATTTGGAAACTTCCTTGCAAAGAAAATTAATATAAAGTTTTCTTATATGAACACTTCCCATGAAATTTTTCCATGTAGAAGTGATTTTTTAAAGAATAACATTATCTTATAACTGTAACACTTAAATATGTATACATGAAATGTTACAATCCATGTATATTCAATTGGCATTGCGTTTGAAAACTTCCTTGCAAAGAAAATTAATATAAAGTTTTCTTCCATGAACACTTTCTATGAATTTTTTCCATGTTGATGTGTTTTTTCAAACAATAACATTATCTAATAACTGTAACTCTTAAATATGTATACATGAAATGTTGCAATCTTTGTATATTCAATTGACATTGCGTTTGGAAACTTTCTTGCGAAGTATGATAAGAATATTAACATAAAGTTTTCTTCAATGAATACTTTCCATGAAATTTTTAAATGTTGATGTGATTTTTCAAAAATAACAATATCTAATAATTGTAACTCTTAAATGTGTACAGATGAAATGTTACAATCCTTGTTAATAAATTGATATTGCATTTGGAAACTTCCCTGCGAAGTATGATAAGAAAATTAACATATTTTTTTGTTCCATGAACACTTTCCGTGAAATTTTTCCATGTCGATATGATTTTTCAAATAATTACATTATCTAATAACTGTAACTCTTAAATATGTATACATGAAATGTTACAATCCTTGTATATTCAATTGGTATTGCGTTTGGAAACTTCCTTGTAAAGAAAATTAATATAAAGTTTTCTTCCATGAACACTCCTCATGAAATTTTTCCATGTCGCTATGATTTTTCACGCAGTAACATTATCTAATAACTGTAACTCTTAAATATGTATACATGAAATGTTACAATCCATGTATATTAAATTGGCATTGCGTTTGGAAACTTCCTTGTGAAGTAGGATAAGAAAATTATATAAAGTTTTCTTCCATGAACACTTTCCATGAAATGTTTCCATGTCGATGTAATTTTTCAAACAATAACATTATCTAATAACTGAAATCTTTATGAACGAGAAAAAAAAACTTCAAAATAGAGAATACGTTATTCGCATCGAAATCCTCAGATATAATTATTATTTAGATCTGTATATTATGCAACGCAATTGTTATTTTGTTATTATTATTAATCGCTTTCTGATAAGCAAGGATTAATTTAATTCGACATCGAAATTTGTTCGAAATCGACAACAAATTAGAATACATTATTCCCAATAATTTGTTGGCAATTTCTGTTGCTTATGTTTTGTTCAAAACTGGCCAAAAACTGTTTAGTTTTTGTTGCTCTACAAGCAATTTTGAAAAATTGAGAAATCAGAAAGGCCAACATCCAAAATGAATTGTTGACACGTTTCAAATACTTTACCCCAATTACTTAAATATATGTAATATCTTCGTGATCTGTGAACTACTCGTAGAATATTTTTTCTTGAGGATTTCACCATATTTTTTCTTAATAATTTTACCATATTTTGTATACAATTCTAATTTTTTTCTGTCACTAGATAGAAGTTCAGATTGATATGCTGCACATATTAATATGTAACATCATAGTTATCTACGATAATAAATTCACCATATTTCTTTATAAGTACATTTCAAGATTTATTCTATATGACCTCTATAAAATAGTTTAGTTGAAAACGTCACTAGATAGAAGTTCAAATTGTTATGCTGCATATATTAAGATGTAATATCATCGTTATCTACGAAATACGATAATTGATTATTACATTTTCTTATTAATAATCTAATCATTTCAACAGCAATGGGACATTATTCTAGATTAATTGTATATGTTTTACACAATGTTTTAAAATTTTCATAGCTGTAAACTTCACCCGAACAAAATTCGAAATAATGTATTACAAAATATTCGTGTAGATTCAACTTTATCATGTTTTGTGTTTTCCCATATTTTCTTGTCATTATTATTCTACATATTTGTATTTTTTGTTCTACATATTTTTGTATTTTCTTTTACATATTCTATATATTTATACATTTGCCGACGAATGTTTTAATGTATGTTATAGTATGGTTTATATTGACTACATATTTTTGTATGTTGTTCTACATAACTCTACATTTATGTAGAATTTTATTTATATTACGAAAACTATGCAATGGAGCACATATTATAACATATATAACATTTTAATATTTTATTATTAACATGTAATATTAATGATATTAATATCCAACATCAGTAAAAGATACATTTTCACAAGAAACTTTCTGGTTTATATTATAGAATATATTTAGTGTTTTGATTTTTGTAAAATACCAATCCAATTTTGTAAAAATAGATAAAATCAATATCTCCAAAAAAAAAAATACTTTCGTGAGATATTTTGTTTTTTTTGTTTTTGGAAACGAGAGAAAATTTTAAATGAGAAATTTTAAACTGATTTATGTTTTTCTAACCGGACATTCAAGAGTTTTGAATGAATACATATTATGGTAAAAACTGTGCCATAAACATTATCGATGTTTATACAGAAAAAAAAACAATTTCAATATGAATTTCTTATAAATAATGTAAAATATGCATTTTCTGCAGATACTTCCCTTTTTTTTATAGAAACGTTGTAATTTTTGATACATCAGTCTTTTTTTATAAATGCGTCACTTTTGTTTTAAACATTGTCAATTTTGACAAGAAAAAAAATCAAACTTCATTTTAGATTCTCTAGAATAATGTAAAAATACATTTCGTCATTTACTTGCATTTTTTTTTAAACAGGACATATTTTATATGTTAATTTTTGTGTATAGAACCAGTAGCATTATCCATAAATATTGACGATTTTGACGCGAAAAACAACAAATGTTTGTAATAGTTCCTCAAAAATAGTGCATACGAAAAATTGCCAGCAGATACTTTCCAGTTTGTTTTATCGAAACATTGCAATTTTAGACACGTCAGTTAACACCAATTTAAATTCCTTATAAAGTATGTAAAATTTCTAAATAATGTAAGATACGTTTTCTGCAAATACTTTCCAGTTTTTATAGAAACGTTGTAATTTTTGATGTCAGTTTTTTTTTATAATTGAGTTACTTTATTAGCCTTAAACGTTGTGGATTTTGATAAGAAAAATATCATTCTTCATTTTAGATTCCCCAAAATAATGTAAAGAATAAATTTCATCATTTACTTGCATATTTTTTATATTTACAAACATTGTCGGTTTTAACCGAACAAAACTAATTTTTATATTAGCTTCTCAAAAATTATGTAAAAGAAAAATTTTCATCACATACATTCCAATTTGTTTTATCGACAGTTTTATCGACAATATTTGAAATTTTAAATGCGTCAGGTATTTGGCAGAATAACTATTGCATACAGCAATAATTTTGGCCAACATTTTGGTGACAATAAGCTCTTCGAAAAGGTAAATCAACAACCTAAATTAATTAACGATTAGGTTAGGTTCGGTTAATATATTAATTCCAGTGTAAAATCTTGTTATAACATGAGTATATTTTTTAATGAAAGTACAGTCATGCAGTCATATAAATCTAGTACAATAAATTAGATTACAACAGCAATTTTATATAGCAATGTCAAATTATTTGTACTAGATTTATGTGAGCATGACTGTACATATAATTATTTTAGAACTTATGTTTGATTTGTGTCTAAATTGTGTTTCATTTATAAATATTGGTTTCTTTTCAAAATTTGGAAAGAAACTTTCTAAAAATATGTGCGCAACTTTGAAAATTAATAACATTTATAACAGTAATATCCATTTTTTGTCAATCTTGTATCTTCAAGTTTCAAAATTTTGGGTGAGATTGAACTAAAACTGAATATGCACAATAATAACATATTTGCTAAATACTAGAAGTAAATCTAATGTAAAAAAAAGCTGATTTAAGTAAATTTCTATTACAGATAAACTAAGACTATTTTGTCTACCATTGCTATGATGGTTTTATAGATAACAACGTAAGTTAGACTTACGATGAGCATTGACTCGATTGTGTGCAACTTTGAAAATTAAAGATATTTATAACAGTAATATCAATTTTTTGTCAATCTTGTATCTTCAAGTTTCAAAATTTTGGGTTAGATTAAACTAAAATTGAATATGCACAATAATGACATATTTGCTAAATACTAGAAGTAAATTTAAAGTAAAAGAGCGGTTTTAAGAAAATTTCTATTATAGATAAACTAAGACTATTTTGTCTACCATTTCTATGATGGTTTTATAGATAACATCGTAAGTTAGACTTACGATGAGCATTGACTCGATAAAAGTAATGAGAACTTGTATTTTGAGAGAAACAAATATTTTTTTTACAATTAATTCATAAACTTTCTCTAAAATTTTATATTGTGATGATAATATTCATAATTTATTGATGTCTCTGACACTATCATGTCTTATACAGGTCAACTTATAATTCAAAATGGTCAAACTACTAATAGCTTACATCAAGAAGAAGAATATGTAGATGCAGTCATAACTTCATAACTCAAAAACTTGAGACTTTTTGGAAAACTTATATCAAAAATTAATCACCCATAGTTGGGCGCTATAATTTTTGATTATTTTACATCACAATATTAATATTATTCGATTTCCTCTTATTTTCTTACCAAGATTTACCAGACTTACCAAGACTTTTTGGAAAACTTATATCAAAAATTAATCAGTCATAGTTGGGTTCAAAAACGTTATTTCTCTGATTATTATACATAACAATATTAATATTTTCGATTTCCTCATATTTTCATACCAACCAGGATAACGCTATAAGTCTTCTGATATTTCATCTGAAATCGATTTTGAACATAATTAAAATTATCTGTAAATAAATTTTCCATTGTTAAAATTTAAAAACAATTAAAGTAGTCAATTGTTTTTATATCTTTCAACGGAACAAAAACAATTTTTATATTAGTTTCTCATAAACTATACAATAGAAAAAATTTCATGACATAGTTTCCAGTTTGTTATGTCGACAGTTTTATCGACAACATTTGAGATGCATCAGTTATTTGTTGGAAACCGCATAATTTTGGCGATAAACTTATACATTTTGGTGAAAATAAGCTCTTCGAAAAGATAAACCAACAACCTAAAATAATTTATCATTAAGTATATATTTTGAAAATATAATAAAGAGATTAACCCTACTATAATTGAAAATAAAATATGATCTTATAGCAGGGTTAGAACAATGATTAGTTAAGTTATGTTGAATTATGTATTTGAGTGTCAAATCTTGTCATAACATGAGCATCATTTTCAATCAAAGTACATATAAACATTTTTTAACTTATGTTTTATTTTTGTCTGAATTGCGTTTCATTTATAAATTTTGCAACTAGTTTGTTTCTTTTCAAAATTTAGAGAGAATCTTTCTAGAAATATGTGTGCAATTTAGCAAAATAATAAAAACAAATAAAAGTAAAATCTATTTTTTGTAAATTTTGAATCTTCAAGTTTAAGGTTACAAACTATTGGGTAGAATAAACTAAAACCAAATATGCATGATAATGTTTTCCTTGCCATATCCTAGAAGAAAATCTATAATGAACATATTAGAATAAGACACGAACCCAAAATGTTATAAGTGTGTACATATAGGTACTGCAATGCTATTTATTTAGTTGATATTTTTATCGATATAATTTTGTCACACATCATACTGCAGATGCACGAATTGTGTTTATGAAACATATTTTGCAGCTTTTATAGTTTAAATACCTGCAATTGACCAAATATAAATTAATCTTATCGCGAATGTACCGCCATTAAATAATAATACAATAATAATATTATAATAAGTCTACTGCTTTCCTAAGCTCTGAATTTTAATAATATTTCATCATTAAGATTGTTTCTAAAATAATCGGTTGGAGCTTGTGAAATATTAACGCTTAAATAAAAATAACAAATTATGCTTTTTAACGACATTTATTTCTCTAAATGTACATTTCAACCACTACGTGGTCATCTTCAGTAGACATTTGTACAGTACAAATGTCTACTGACCATGACCACGTAGTGGTTGAAATGTACATTTAGCGAAATAAATGTCGTTGTGAAATAGGATAATTTGTTATTTTTCTTTAAGATTATTTCTACTTTAACTATGTGGTAGTCCGTGAATATGTTTTCACTATTTTTATTAAGAAAAATTAAAAATATAGTAATATAACAATTAATTATGAGAATTAATATTTCGTTAATATCGATTATTAATTTGGGTTGCATATAATTATTGGCAGAAAATTGGCAGAAAAATATCACTCCATCAATGGTAACATAATGATAATATAATAATAATAATAAATGTGAAACCTATTTTGCAGCGTTGATAGTTTAAATACCTGCAATTGACCATATAGAAATTAATCTTATCGCAAATGTACCGCCATTAAATAATGATACAATAATAATATTATAATAAGTCTGCTGCTTTCCTAACCTCTGAATTCTAATAATATTCCATCATTAAGATTGTTTCTACCTTAACTATGTGGTAGTCTGTGAATATGTTTTTACCATTTTAATTTAGAAAAAATAAATACATAGTTATAAAACAATTAATTATGAAAATTAATATTTCGTTAATAATGAATATTAATTTGAGTTGCATATAATTATTGGCAGAAAAATATCACCCCATCAATGGTAACATAATGAAAATATAATAATAATAATAAAAATAAGAATAATAAGAATAACACAAATAATAACTATCATTTCTTTTTTGTATTATCTGTGTAGTTGAAGATAATTTAACTTCCAATGCGATACTGCCTATAACTGTAAAAAAATTAAAACTATAAAAGTCAATATATATCTTTGTATTTTTTATTTATGTGTAATATGTGATCAAATTTTATCGCGGTTTCCAATATCTTATACAATTTTCTGATTTGTCAATATTTATTTGTACTCACAATTAATATTTTTTATATATATTTTATATAACTTATGTATACCACTATTTATTGTTGAATTTACCTATACACACATGTTATGATAGTCAATTATTGTATACGTTATTTATACGTTACACTGTATACCTCTTTTTTCATGACTTTATTGAGTCATCATGACTATTATTATTATAATGAATAATTCATATACAGCTTAGATAAGTAGCTGTTAACTAAATACCAAATTAATTGGGCATATTTATTATACCATAAAGAAACTCATCTATTTAGAGCTTCCATAACTAATCAAGGATCTCCAGAATATAATAATTATATTTATTAGTATAAAGTTAATTAGTATATTTCACCAAGTATTAACCACCGATTCATACAATCTTATTATGTTTATCATACGTTTAGTGGAAATTTTAAGTAAATCTGAAATTACAATCAGTTTTTAGTGATAATATCCTTTATGGGCTTGGATATTTAAGTACCTACTACTTATTCGACCCATTATCGTTATAACTTCGATAAACCTAATAAATCATATTTATATTAGGTATTTTTAAGTGTTGGAATCGTATTTTTAGAGTAGAGTTAAAAAACTCTTAGTATAAGTTCAATAATAATTCGATTTAAGTATTTTTAGAAATCAGAAGCAAATATCTCCTGTTAAAACCCATGCCTAAATACTAACTTACTTATACAGATCATAACTGAAACTTTTGTTTCATTTTTACATTATTTATATATATTTATATATATATATATATATATATATATATATATATATATATATATATATATATATATATATATATATATATATATATATATGTATATATATATATATATATTTATTATTATCTCGACTACATCAATTAGACATCTACCCTGAGGTATTCAACTAATGGCTTAGCAGCTACTGCATACAGCATAAGGTTAAGGCTTACATTAAAGCCTTAACTTACACTTCGTTTTCTACACAATCATAGATTTTTTTTTAAACATTATATATAGAGTTGTAGTTTGAGAACGTTATTTATAATAATATATGTTTTCCGGTTCTGTATTAAAAATTGGGAGTTGCAGTGTTATAAAATGCTTTTCTTATGCTTCATTATGATTTTATTTAATTATTGAAAGTAAATACGTATTATTCATTTAGAATGGAACAAAAATAAAATTATAGTGTAAATCAAATACATAAATGCAAGAGTTGTGAGTATGCTAATTGCTGTTGTATGCCTTAATTATACATAGCGCAAAGAATAAACCGTCCCTAGATATCAAAAAACAACAATTAGATATCAAATTGATTAAACCTATATCAACAACGGCGTGAAATTCCAACAAAGGCCCATTTTTCCGGCAGAAAGGTGCACGTGAGCCCGTCTTTTTTTGATAAAGAGAGGGCATCGCAGAGAATATATAAATATCCGGCGTTATCACAATAGGCTTTTATAGTGTCGTACAAGGTGATAAGGACCATTGTCCTTTGTAGTATCTTCGCTGCCACAGACAAAAAGCAAAGAGAGACGCCTCGTATTTGCCCGCACATACAACTTTCGGGTCGCACACCTTTTATTTTAAACCCCGGACAAATATCGATATCAATATCAGTGTGTGATTGCCAGAACCCGAAAGCCATAGAACCAGCGTTTTCAGAAAGTATTGCATTGTTGGTTTATCGAGATTAAGCATCCATCTGAGATAAATCAATAAAGTGTTGAGCGTTGCGTAATGTTTTGTCAATATTTTTTTATTGTGTCACTTTCACACAGAAAATTCCACGTATTGTCGAGATCAATAGCAATATTGCAAATTGATCTCGCCTTTCCCAGCATTGTGTGGCACAATGATGTGCATTATTTATTTTATTGTGCTGAAATGTTGAATAAAAAATAAAGTCAGATCAATGAACTTGCTTTAAAATCAAATGGCATTTATGATACTTGTAATTAAAACCATATTAGATCATTGAACTTTTATAACACGGACACAAATAAAAAATTCTGAAAAAATAAATTGGGCATGTATACAAGAAATTTCATTTATATGAACTCATTTGTTAAATTTGAACTGGAAGTCAACTGGTTGTTAGTTGATGAAGATATTTGTTGTATAAGGGACAATTATTGAAGTTCTGATTTATGATGTGATAAAGTTCATGACAATTGTTTTAGTGTAAAAAACAAAATATTTCTCTTCCTCCTGTCCGCATCTCGTGTAGTTGCAAGAAGATATACTGCGCGGTGATTATTCACACGCGCATTAAGTGTACGAGGAGGATGGTATATAAAGGGCTCATCTTAATAAACAGAGATTTAAAGTGATTCACTACAAAGCAGGTCGTCTGTTTTACAAAAGATAACAGAACGCGCGCGTGAGAGTGGCCCTTATGGCGTCGGGGCACAGGGGCGGCCCCGCAGGGGCGGATTAAGCGGGGCATATTAATAAAGTCATTTGGGCCTGCACTTCATATGGATTACCATTAAACAATGCGCCTCGCATGAAACGTGGCGGCGATGCTCGTGCGCCCCTGGAGGGCTACCCTCTATTGTGGGGTGTTTTTATTTGAGGTCGCTTATAGGCATCACGCTCTTAATCTGTCAGGATGTGGCGGAAGGTTTGAGTTAATAAAAAAGTTACGAAAATACGAAGCCAAGTTATACAAAAATTGCTCAGAACTCAATTACTGCTACCACAATCATCTATATGCGAATCCTACAATTTTTCGCCATTATAATCAATCAGTCATAACACTGGTCTACAAATAAAAATAAAAATTGACTGGAAAATACGAGGATGTTTCCCAAGTAATTTGAGTGCGTAGAATTCAAATTTACCACCAGAACTTCGATAATAACAGAGTTGGCAATAGTAGACCGATAACTTTGAACACCCTGTATAGTTACTATTACTTTTAAATTAGGTAGTAATTAGCCAACGCAGCAGAAATACGTTACCTAACTGAAATGAAAGCAAACTTATTTTTAACGTTATAATATCTTTTATTCATTTTACTTCGAAGTATACTGTACAATTCACTATTAATATCACTCCCCTTGAGCAAATTCATAGATAATAAAAACATAAATAAACGCATTGTGAGAAATGTAAATTCCATCAAAATGCGCGGTTATATAAATGGAATCAATATTATGTATTTGCTCGTGTCTAATCGAACTTAGACACTCTTTGAAAGGTTATAAAAACATACACTTTTTTTAGTTGTTTTTTTTTGTCAGTCTTTAGAGCGTTCACATGTAAATTAATAGTTATTATTATTATAGTTATTAACAATTATTATAATTATTAACGAGCATAGCTATCAAGATACGATCATAATAACTATGACCGTAATAACATACACATTTTTTTAATTGTTTTTTTTGTCAGTCTTTAGAGCGTTTACGTGTAAATTAATAGTTATTATTATAGTTATTAACGAGCATAGCTATCAAGATACGATCATAATGACTAGAATTTACAATTTAAAATCTTCACTGGATTTTAGATGTCTAAATCAATCTATTTAGGTGTTCATTTGATTTTTGAACCCTAGCATTGTCGTCAGTTAAAAACGTGATTTAAACGCGTTTCAGTGAAATTACTATATTTAGCAGTACAAAGTTAAGTGGTTTAATAATAATTAGCAAAATGCATTAATTCAGAAATCCTGAAAATTCAGGATTTTCAGGAAAATTCAATATAGATTTCAGGAAAACGTGCAAACTCACCTTCAGCTAACACTCGGACTATTAAGGTGAAAATCTTCTCCGTTGGTTCCAATTGCTGGCGATAAGTAAAGTTGAGGAATGCAAGAAACTACGTGTAAAACCACGATTCCATCCGTTCACATTGTTCGTTTCAGTGCAGCGATGTTGGTGCAAAAACTTTGCGCGTTCGATTAAATACAAACGTTGCAGTTATTAGTTTTTCTGATTGAATTTTAAATGGCTCAAACGCACATAGCAACAAATATGAATGGAGAATTCTCGACCAAATCGTCTAAATAAATAAAATCGTAATAATGAAAATTATAATAATAACAATATGATATTAGTACATCTACATGCAGAACTTACATTAATGATAACATTTATTCCAGAATTACAAATTCCAGAAAATTTATGCAAACTGCGGAAAATTTATTAAAAATTGCAAGTTTTGCTTGTAGAAAGTCTATGAAAGTCTAGAAAGTTAAGAAATTGCTAAGCATCGGTCAAAAACTAACTGTTGACTGACTTCTTAAGTCTATTGGAACTATGTTATAAAACTTAGTAGCAATTACTAAATTGTAATTAATTCGACTGACTTCTTAAGTCTGTAGGAATTATGTTATAAAACTTAGTTGCAAATACTAAATTGTAATTAATTTGACTGACTTCTTAAGTCTATAGGAATTATGTTATAAAACTTAGTTGCAAATACTAAATTGTAACTAAAATGTCTACAATGAGTTTCTGAAAAGAAGTCCAATTTTCTGATAATTATTAATTAATTTTTAAAATACACCTAAAACACTTAAGAAAAGTAATAAAAGTATAATAGAAAGAGGATAAAATCACGCAAATTGCATGCAATTTGCAGATAATCTCATGTTGCTAAAACTAAAAGTCACTAAAAACCATATAGATAAAAATTCCAGACGTTTCAGTCATATTTCTAAACTTTCTAAAAACAATAAAGTTTAATTAATAAAGTTCCAGACATATTTCTAAAATTTCTAAAAACAATTAAGTTTATAAGATCGTAGAATGCATTGAAGAGAAGTTAAGAAATTACTTAACATCGTCCATAAACTAACAGTTGACTGATTTCTTAAGTCTATAGGAATTATGTTGTATAACTTAGTTGAAAATACTAAATTGTAACTAAAATGTCTACAAGAAGTTTCTGAAAAGAAGCCCAGTTTTCTGAGAATATTTAATTATTCTTTCTAATACACCTAAAACAGTTAATAAAAGTGTAATAGAAAAAGTATAAAATCACACAAATTGTATGCAATTTGCAGAAAATCTCAGAAGTTGCTAACTAAAAACCATACAGATAAAAATACCAGACGTTTCAGACATATTTCTAAAGTTTCTAAAAACAATAAAGTTTATAAGACCATAGAATGCGTTGAAGAAAAGTTAAGAAATTGCTTAACATCGTCCATAAATTAACAGTTGACCGACTTCTTAAGACTATACGAATTATGTTATAAAACTTAGTTGCAAATACTAAATTGTAACTAAAGTGTCTACAATGAGTTTCTGAAAAGAAGCCCAAGTTTCTAATAATTATTAATTAATGTTTCTAGTACACCTAAAACACTTAGTAAAAGTGTAACAGAAAAAATATAAAATCACACAAATTGTATGCAATTTGCAGAAAATCTTAGAAGTTGCTAACTAAAAACCATACAGATAAAAATACAAGACATTTCAGTCATATTACTACATTTTCTAATAATAATAAAGTTTAATTAATAAAGTTCCCGACATATTTCTAAAATTTCTGAAAACAATAAAGTTTATAAGATCGTATAATGCATTGAAGAGAAGTTAAGAAATTGCTTAACATCGTCCATAGACTAACAGTTGACTGACTTTTTATGTCTGTAGGAATTATGTTATAAAACTTAGTTGCACATACTAAATTGTAGTTAATTTGACTTACTTCTTATGTAAATTGAAAGTCTCGGTGGTTACCCCTTGGTGAAACATATTTGAATTAAAGAAATAATAAAACACTTGACTTTGTAGAGAGAATTGTAGAGAAATCTATCAAAATCAGTGAAATTCCACCAAGTGTTTTATTTTTCCTTTAATTCTTTGACTTCTTAAGTCTGTAGGAACTATGTTATAAAACTTAGTTGCAAATACTAAATTGTAACTAAAAAAACTATACACTAAATCAAAAGTTAATCGTGTCATTTTACCCCTTGAGATATTCAAAAATGCATACAATATGCAAGAAATATATATATTTTTTAATTTTATGGCTTAGGTTTTAAGATCATTCGAAAAATTTTAATTTTCTTTATGATAAAATGGATTATATTTTTACCTCAGCAGACCTTTTCAAGTAACCCATGTAGATTATATTAAAATAGCATTTGACTTGAACAAATTATATTGATTTTTGAATAATTTTTTTGACATTTTTGCCAACTTTTTAATTATTTTGATTGCATATTTTGGATTTTGGAAATTTTCAATCTCTATAACACTTAAATCAACATTTATAATTTTTTGCATTGATTGGTTTCTGCGCTAATACGCCTGTATTAGGTTTTTTAAATTCACTTTCTAATACTTTTGATATCAGAATGTATCACTTTATAAGTGAAAGTTTCACTTATAAAGTGATACATTCTGTTACACATTAAGTTATAAGTCTATCGGACGCTCCAGTAATTTTACCTCTTGAAACCAATCACATACATTATGCTAGCAATACATTTTAAAGATATTGTTATTTTTATTGTAACATACTGTAACAATATTGTTACATACCATTATAATGATACCCCATAAGATCATTCGATTTTTTTTAAATGATTAAATGTTTTATAATTATTAAATTATATATAATAATTTTATTGATAATTATATATAAATTTGAATCAATGTTATCATTTATGTAAGTTCTACATATAGATATCCTAATATAATGTACAGATACAGGTAAATCTTAGTCAGAATTTACAAAATTCCTAAATGGCCGTTTTGCCAAAAAGTTTGAAGAGCCCTGACAATTTAAAAAGCAGTAAAATAAAACTAAATGAAATATAAGTAAACGCATTTAATACACGCACCAAAAAATTCTCCTCTTGACATTCCAACTTTTTTTGATGTCGATATCAATTGATTGATTGATATCCAAAATTATCACATCAATTATCAATTTTTTATATATATTTTGTATTGTTTTGCTTTTTGCTATTCTCTTAAACTAGCTTTACTCTTATGTTTACATATCTGTTTGCATAGTCTTTTACTTAAGTGGCATTCTGGTTCATTTTTCACTGCATCTTCATCTGAAGTCGGATGATTGATGCTTAATGTGATATTTTCAATTTCGTTAAAAGTTGTTTCTTGCACAATTTCGAGTACTCAAGGCACAAATTGTGTTTCTTTTTAAATATTGAGAATACAATAATTTGTAAGTTGTCTAAAAAATGCAGACATCTTGTAACAAGTTAAACAAATCAGCGTAATTGAAAATTTGAAATTCAGCGAAATGGTTAGGCTTCTTTTCAGAAACTTGTTATAGACTTTCTACTTCCAAAATTTAAAGTTTTTAATAAATATTACGTAGTTTGCATAAAGTTTCTGGAATTTGAATAAATGTTATCATTTATGTAAGTTCTACATGTAGATACAATAATATCATGTACAGTTAAGGGAAAAACTCAGGTCGGCCCAGAATTTACAAAATTCAGTAGTGGCCCTTCTGCCAATAAGTTTGAAGACCCTGACAGTTTACAACACATTGTAGACTTGTCAAAAACTTTCTACTTGCAAAATTTGAAATTTAAAAAAACGCTGTTTGCATAAATTTTCTGGAATTTGAATAAAGGTTATCATTTATGTTAACGCTACATATAGACATACTAATATCATGTACAGATACAGGTAAAACTATGTCAGGTCGGCCCAAAATTTTCAAAATTCTTAAGTGGGCCTTCTGCCAAAAAGTTTGAAGACCCATGACAATTTAAAAACCAGTAAAACAAAACTAAATGCAATTGAAGTAAACGCATTTAATGCAAGTACAAAAAATGTTCCTCCTGACACTCCAAAATTATGTGATATCGATTGATTGATTGATATTGATTGATACCGAAAATTATCGATTCGGATAAAAAATATATATATATATATATATATATATATATATATATATATATATATATATATATATATATATATATATTGTTTTGTTTTGCTTCTTGCTATTTTCTTACACCAGCTTTCCTCTTTTGTTTATCATTTGTGTAGGCTTTTCTTTAAGTGGCATTCTGATTCATTTCACCGTATCTTCATCTGAATTCGAATGCTTGTTGCTTAATGGGATATTTACAATTTCGTTTAACGTTGTTTCTTGCAAAATTTCGAGTACTTGAGTCACATCACAAATTGTGCTTCTTTTTGAAAATTGAAAATACCATAATTTTTATGTTGTCTACAAAATGCAGACATATTGCAAAAAGTTAAACAAACCGACGTATTTATAAATTTGAAATTCGGCGGAACGGTTGGGCTTCTTTTCAAAACTCATTGTAGACGTTTCATAGACCTTCTACTTCCAAAATTTGAAATTTTCAATAAATTTTCCGCAGTTCGCATAAATTTTCCGCAGTTTGCATAAATTTTCTGGAATTTGAATAAATGTTATCGTATATGTTTATGCTATATGATTCTAGTATCATTTAATCATGTACATAAGTACATGATCTTGTACAGATAGAGGTAAAACTGTATTAGGTCGGCCCAGAATTTTCAAAATTTCTAACTGGCTCTTCTGCCAAAAAGTTTGAGGACCCCAGACAATTAAAAAAAACAGAAAAATAAAACTAATTGCAATTAAAGAAAGCGCATTGAATACACGGGCAAGAAATTCTCCTCCTGACAAAATTATTTAATATCGATATCAATTGATTGATATTGATGATTGATATTAATTGGTATACCAAATTATCACTTTTTCATATTTTGATATTTTTCAAAAAAACAAATGAAACAAATCGGTGTATTTGAAAATTTGCAATTCGGCGAAACGGTTGGGTTTTTTTTTCAGAAACACATTGAACACAAACACTTGTCATAGACTTTCTCGTTCCAAAATTTAAAATTTTGAATAAATATTCCGTAGTTTGGTTTCAGGTTAGGTTAGGTTAGGTATTGAATTATTAGTTATTAGTTACACCTTAAAATCTGAAATGTGATATCGTGTTATCTAGCAGCCTTTTTAACAAATGACAAATAATCGTAATTGACAGCTGTAGCCATTGATCGAAAGTATCGAAAGTACTAACATGTGATTCAAAAAATCTTTCACCATCAAACTGCGGATCGCTAATTACCATTTAATCATCCTATTGTAATCCTGTAATTATAATTGAAGTACCAGCAATTGCAATAATTATCCTATTGTATTTGCTCGCGGTGATTGGACCGCCGATTAAAATTACCGATTAAAACCGCGAATTAATTTAATCGAAATATCTGCTGGGTTAAGTTGGAACTCTCCTAGGTTAACTACTTTCATCCATTTGAAATATTTCTTAGAGACACTGAATTTTGTATGGATGATAGAAAGTTGCTTACACGGCTGTAAGATATGAGGTGTATTCAAATCGTATCCATATCATTATTAAGGGTAGTCATGAGCTTCATTTCAAATTATACCGACTCAAAAAATAGGTACTTACCTGAACTATTTTGCTTTTCTTTATTTGAATTTTTAAGCACTATGTCTACTAAACGTTGCCCGAATTAATTTAATCGAAATATCTACCGGGGGTAAGTTGGAACATTCCTAGCTTAACTACTTCCATCCATTTGAAATATTTCTTAAAGACACTGAATTTTGTATGGATGATAAAAGTTGCTTACACAGCTGTAAGATATAAGGTGTATGCAAATAGTATCCATATTATTATTATGGGTAGTCATGCGCTTCATTTTAAATTATACTGACTCAAAACAAAAAAAAATAGGTACTTACCTGAACTATTTTGCTGTTCTTTATTTGAATTTTGTATGTCTACTGAACGTTGCCCTCTTGACAATTTGCACAGTATTATAATTTTATTTATTTATATTGAAGGTTATTTCTTTGTTTTACACTAAACAATTCGGTAACAACGTCAGCGGACAACACAACCTTAAAAGCAGCTAAATGTACTAGTCATTGACAACTTTAATTCTGAAAGTGGATAACTCTAGTTATCCATTTTTTCACTGTGAAAAATTGGACCAATTGCAACAATTAAATTCTTCAGTTACCTAAATGCTGCATTGAAAACATATTTCATTTTCTACTTGTCTAGTTTGGAAATTGTCTACCAGGGATATCTGGATTCGACTCCTAATTATCCTCTTATAGTATTCAAAAGTTACTTACTAAAACAGTATACTGTGGTAGATTCGATAAATTTTGAGTTTTTGAGTATAATTCTGAACCCACGAATTTGTACACCGTTTCTAAAATACATTTCTAATATTCAGCATTTTTCGTGGTTAGTGAAAGTGCAAGCCATAACGTTTAAATCATTACAGATGTAAGATTTTACAAGTGTAAGCTAAGACACATATGTTTTATGTTTTATGCTCAATTTTCATGGCAACTTTGATGAAAGTTTTTTTGAATCACCCGATATAAATTCAGGAATTTACTGTTTTTTAAGTCAGAATATTCGGTGCTGCATTTTCTCCGGTACTCCCACAGGACCCCCTGGTTTAGAGTGAGCTATATCGTCTACGTTAAATACAGGATATTTATAATCGAAATTTGAATGTAAGTTAAAATTTGATTTTAATTTTTTTTATATGTAATTTAATAAAAATTGTCGTTTTTGTGATCATAATTAACTGGATTTTAGTATTAAAAAGCGCGAATGAATGGAATAACAAACATATTGAGATGTAATAGAGTAAAGCGTGAACACTGTACAATACTATCTAAGCCAACATATTCATCTGGCGACAAAAGATAATGCTCCCATTGTAAGGATACACTGAGCGCCTCCTGTGAACCTATTCACTGGAGATTGTCTCGTCGCTCGCTCTGTCTCCAATCCTGGAGGGCTACAATGAACCCTTTCACGCACCACCTCCCTTTGTTCTAGCAGGAGCAATTGGACTATTCGCTCTCAAACAATTACGAAATGTACATGTGGTGAAATTACAATGAAATTGGGAAAACCTTTGGTTCTAAGCTCCGAGCAATCGCGTGACACGCTTTAATTGCGTCCTTGCGGTCCCTCAGGAGAGTAACGGTGTGTTTTTTTCTCTGCTCCACAGGGCGCTGCACATGAAGGAGCATCCCGATTACAAGTACAGGCCGAGGAGGAAGCCGAAGCCGCTGATGAAGAAGGACCAGAAGTTCACGTTCCCGATGTCGCATATGTCTGCGTCGGAGTCCCACCAGCTCTCCAGGAGCCTGATGCCGCCGCTGTCGGCCGCCTCCGGGATGCAGTCCCTGTTGAACCCCGACTCCGACCACCTCAAGATCCACAGGCAGATGTTCCCCCCGCTGCCGTACCTCTACCCCTTCCGCCATCCAGACGAGTCGAAGCTCGCCACCGAGTTGGCCCTTCTGTACAGCAACAACCCATTGTACCACTCGGGGCTCAATTGGCCAATTAGCAATCTGACGGCCAACCTGAGCAACACTTGCAACATCTGCCCCCCGGCCTTCCCCAGGCGGACCCCCAGCCCGGAAGCGATGAAGAGGCCGGTCTGTGTGATAATGAAGAACGACGAGTTCCGGACCGACCCCGTACCAGCGCACGTTATATGAAAACCACTTCCGGTTCTCCCCGAGAGGATGAACCTGGGCACGTGGTGGAGCGATATCGCCAGTCTGGCGACTTCCTCGAGCGCAGCCGCACACGCGGCAGCCAAAGACAATAGCTCCGATAGGGACAGCAAGAGTCCGCTAGAAGTTGATGTTAACAATTCTTAAACATTTGTGCCACGGAGAGCAAATTGAATCTTCTTTCAATTGGGATCTCCAACATATTGTGTACTATAAAAAAAATATCAACAAAACGTATAAATTATAACAGAAACATTGATACAAATATTACATTTTAGAAAAAAAGAAAGAAATTCACAACCATCCAAAGCAAAGAAGAAAGGTACGTTTTCTTTCGTTTATGTTCGTTTCATTACATATCTAAGGTTCGCACACGCTCAGGTCGGTACAGTGAATGTAATTAGAAGTCACGAATTGTTAACGACAACATCCGAACGTGCACAATCATCGCTACTTTCAATATTTTATTTCACAGCAAATTCATTCCCGCCAACTCGACATTTGGAGTAAAGGGAAGGCGATGGAAGTGACTCGGGACTACTACCAGAGCCCTGTGCTATGTTCAGTATAAAAATGAAAGCATGGTATATCTTTTTTTTATTTGCGGGGTCTTGGAGTCCCGCCTCCAAGCCATTAGGCTTGGCTGCGAGCACCCAACCCTGGCATAAGGTACATCTGGTATATCATGGTATATCATGGTATATCTAACGGTTATAAAGCCCTAATCAGCAATTCCTCTGTATTGCACACTACCGCTTAACTCATCAAGTTATTCAGCCAAGGTCCGTATGGGTACGATGTACGATGGTTAGTATCGACAACGACATAATCTACGACGGCAAGCTGATAAAAAAAGGTACATAACCATGAAGGACTTGAATTTAAAAAAAAACATAATTTTTCAATGTAATCTCCAACGTATAAATCGCTGCTTATCGAAAGGGGTCAGCATTTTTGGGACCCATCTTGCACTCACCTGTGACATGCCTAAATAGTCATGAATGATGCTCCAAACACGTTTTCTGCTGATCTGCAGACTTTCAACTAGTATATCAATTTTGCTCGTCGATCTTCAAGAATAAATTCTTCCACTTTTCGAATAGTTTCTTGCAAAATTCTGGACTTTAAACTTCTTTGGGAATGGAGACCCCTTATGTTTCCTTTGCATAGATTTTGTTTGCTTCCAGGATCATAGTGAAGCATCCATGTTTCATCACCAGTGACAATTCTTTGTATAATCCCTTCTTCCTGCCCTTCACAAAGCTCCGAGAAGTTTCAACTCGACGCTGCTTATCAAACGGGGTCAGCATTTTTGGGACCCATTTTGCACCCACTTTTGACATGTCTAAATAGTCATGAATGATGGCTCAAGCCCGTTCCCTGCTGATCTGCAGACTTTCAGCTGGTATATCAATTTTGACTCGTCGATCTTCAAGAATAAATTCTTCCACTCTTCAAATAGTTTCTTGCAGAATGCTGGACTTTAAACTTCTTTGGAGGCGGAAACCCTTTATGTTTCCATTGCATGGCTTCTTGTTTGCTTCCAGGATCATAGTGATCAATCCATGTTTCATCACCAGTAACAATTCTTTGTATATTCCCTTCTTCCTGTCCTTTACAAAGCTCCAAAAATTGTTGAGGAAATTCAACTCAGCGAACGGAGTCAGCATTTTTGGGACCCATCTTGCACTCACCTTTGACATGCCTAAATAGTCATGATGATGCTCCAAACACGTTCCCTGCTGATCTGCAGACTTTCAGCTAGTATATCAATTTTGACTCGTCGATCTTCAAGAATAAATTCTTCCACTTTTCGAATACTTTCTTGCAGAATGCTGGACTTTAAACTTCTTTGGGGGCGGAGACCCCTTATGATTCCATTGCATGGATTCTTGTTTGCCTTCAGGATCTTAGTGATCAATCCATGTTTCATCACCAGTAACAATTATTTGTATAATCTCTTCTTCCTGCCGTTCACAAAGCTCCAAAAATTGTTGAGAAATTTCAACTCGGCAAACGGGGTTAGCATTTTTGGGACCCATCTTGGGGGGGGGGGGGGGGGGAATTTATTTATAAACTAATTCGGGTAGAACAGTAAACAACAGGGTAACAATGTTTATTTTTTTCTGGGCTTCCCATTTTTTTTCTACTTTTGTCTACAAAAAATGTAAAGGTAAAACCATACCAGAATATCTGTCAGAAAACTTGCTGAATTGTGATAACAAAGTCTTCATCTTCACACAAAAGTATTTACAAAACAGTTGTTAGACTTTTCAATTCAATTTATGACAAAATAGTTCAAGGTCTCGCATTACAGTTATATTTGTCTCATTAGTTGGTCGGAATTATGTGCCCGATCAATCTAAAATAGTCAGCAAATTGTTGCTATGACAACTTTCGTCAAGGTCGAAAATCGGGGATTAGGCGTACTCAGCTGAATCCATAAATGGCAATTTTGCAGAGCGTTTACCAAAATAGTTATTTTTTATTCTAGAATGCGAAATGCTTCTTACGCATTCGAGAATAAAGTTTTTTTTTGTGATCAAGGAGAGCAAAAAACATTCGAGGAGAAGTATTTCGCAATCTAGTATCAAACCACTTTTTTTTCTAAAACTGCAGCTCTATATTCATGGAAACTCAAAGAAAAATGTCTGACATTTAATCGAGATCAATGTCTACAATTGATGATTGCAGATATCTACAATAATCAATAAAAATCTTGGGTATTTGGCGTACTCAGCTGAATCCGTAAAATGACAATTTTGCAGAGCGTTTACCAAAATAGTTATTTTTGATTCTAGATTGCGAAATGCTTCTTATGCATTCGAGAATGAAGTTCTTTTTGTGAGCAAAGCGAGCAAAAAACATAGGAGGAAACGTATTTCGCAATCGAGTATCAAACAATTTTTTTTCTCGAAAACTGCAGCTCCACATTAATGGAAACTCAAAGAAAACCTTCTGACATGTATTCGGGACCAATGTCTACTATTGATGATTGTAGACATCTATAATAATCAATGAAAATGTTGGGCACTAGGCGTAGGTACTCAGCTGAATCCGTAAAATGGCAATTTTGCAAAGCATTTACCGAAATAGCTATTTTTGATTCTAGATTGCGAAATGCTTTTTATGTATTCATAATCTTCAATCTTCAAGAATAAATTCTTTCACTTTTCAAATAGTTTTTTGCAGAATGCTGGACTTTAAACTTCTTTGGGGGCGGAGAACCTTTTTGTTTCCATTGCATGGATTCTTGTTTGCTTTCAGGATCATAGTGATGAATCCATGTTTCATCACAAGTAACAATAGTTTTGTATAATCCCTTCTTCCTACCCTTCACAAAGTTCAAATAATTGTTGCGAAGTTTCAACTCGACGCTGTTTATCAAACAAGGTTAACATTTTTGGGACCCATCTTGCACTCACCTTTGACATGCCTAAATAGTCCTGAATGATGGTCCAAACACGTTTCCTGCTGATCTGTAGACTTTCAGCTAGTATATCAATTTTGACTCGTCGATCTTCACGAATAAATTCTTCCACTTTTTGAATAGTTTCTTAGACTGAATTTGGGCCACTGCGAGGATCATCTTCAATAGACTCCCGACCCCACTTAAACCTTGTTTTGACCATAATTTAACGGTTTTAAAGGATGGAGAAGAATCGCCACAAACAGCTGACAGACGATAATTAATTTCCATCGGACTATTTCCTTCTCTTGTTAGGAACTTGATGACGGCACGGTGCACAATTTTTTTCCATTATAAAAAAACTTTGACAAGTCAGTATTAGAAAATTTCTGTAGAAATGTACAACCCAAACTGAACAATTATAATTGCGTGACAGTTTTCTGACAGTTTAAGGAATATAATTTAAAAAAATAATTTTTGATTTTCATGACTTCCTTAATAGTTAGGTACCATATTTATCAGCTTGCCCTCGTATGTATTGATTTTTATGGAGGCGTATTTGAGGCGTAAAAAAAATAAAAGGGGAAAAGTTACTTTCATTAATTTCAAGATGTAAAAAATGTGTTGAATTAGTAGGAGAACATTGAAAAATGATGATTTTTTTAAATTATTATTTCAACTCCTTCATAGTTGGGTACCTTTTTTATCAGCTTGCCCTCGTATTTTAAGTAGATTACAAAAAACAGGCTCATGCTTAGTTTAATGTTTCGCATTTATTCGTAAATGTAAAATCAAGATTTGTTGCTGCCAAAATTAATCCCAACAAAATAACATTACTAATAAAAAAATTCAAACTTTTCACTTTATAGTTCGAAATTAAATAAAAATAATTCAATATCTTGATTATTAATTTTCCATCTTAAAATTTTTCTCTTAATCCATTGAAAAATTGAGTTTTGCACAGGGTTGGTTAAATCACACCACATACCACACCAATAATTCAATAACTTAATTATTAATTTTCCATCTTAAAATTTTAAAAGTTTTGCACAGGGTTGGTTAACTCACACCAAATACCACACCAATAATTCAATAACTTACTTATTAATTTTCCATCTTAAAATTTTTCACGTAATTCATTAAAATATTGAGTTTTGCACAGGGTTGGTGTGATTTAAATTATGATTTATTTGATTTTGTTTTAAAAATCATTGATTTTTTTTAATCATGATAATTCAAACCCTGATTTTGAATGACCTTTGCGCAATAGTTTTTTTTTCAATTAGGTGATATCAACACTTGACTGATGATATCATGACACTTAATGATATCATGACTCCATTACATTCACAACCAGCACCGAGCATGCGCGATATTTACCAGGGCAAATTTTTGTAATTTGTAGTTAAAATGACGAAAATTTCATAGTTTTTGTTGAATTTTTTTAATTTACAATCAATACAAATTTTACACCTTCCATTATATTTTTTGCAAATTTCTATGAAATGGTTAATAACTTGCAAGGAATATTATTTCTGGGGACAAATGTTATAATTTCCAATAAAAAAACTCGCAGGTTTCTCATTCAAACAATGCTTCTGCCGTACACAGAATATTAATTCAGGGGGAGAAATCTTTATTAATTAATAATTTGTATTAATTAGTACCAATGTTTCTGATATAATTATTGTTGTCTATCTTCCAGTTTATTTAAATCATAAGTAAAATAATGTTTTCGTTGTTTATCACCAAAAAAATATGAATGTGATGTTAGTTCTTGAACTGGTGCAATCCATATCAACTTATATGTTGCCAATGAGTATGTTTTACAATCGATTGGTCGGTTGTTGCACATACATTGCCTGATTTGTTACTTACTAACTTTGTGGCTGTGTGCACATCGATTGGTCGGTTATTGAGTTCCTTATTCTACTTAGGCGCGTTATTGAGTTCCTCGTTATGATCTTTATTTTGATGTTATCGAAACTTTGTTTATCGTCTTTTAGGGATAAGAATTATTAAATAAATGTAATTAAATATGTTAAGAATAGTTGACAAAATAAAATAAATCTTTTTTGGTACTTTGTTGGTTCTATCGCCATTTTTTGCATTTTTGATTTCTCAGCATAAGAAATTTACGAACTCGAAAATATGGAGACTGCTTATGGAGGTAAGTGTATACTTAAGTGTACATTATTTTTGGAATTATGTGTACAAAAAGGCTAAACCAGGTCAATTAGTTTTTTTTTTTTAATTTATTGTTATCCTGTTCTAGTTTATGTCGACTTTGAACAAGTTATGATGCCACGGAACTTATTTTTTAAATTTCAATTCCTCTTATTTCATTGTACTTTTTGATCATTTTCAGGAAAGTCTAAATATACACGAAAAAATTTTACAATTGACAATTTTTTTTTTATATCTCAACCAACAAAAAAAAATACAAGTGTTCAAAAGTCAAAAATATCCAAAATATGCAGACCGAGTAGTTATTTCACACTTATGTCCTCTGCGCATGTATAGTGCCTCATCACGTACAGTCATGCTCACATAAATCTAGTACAAGAAATTAGGTTACAATAGCAATTTTATATAGCAATATCAAATTATTTGTACTAGATTTATGTGAGCATAACTACTTTTGGTTTTTAAATTTTTAGTAATAACAATTTCTTCGAACAATATCTAACAAAAGAACTTTTTATTTAACCTTATAAGATTGTGTCAAACATAGATCTACTAAATTCATATGAATCCAAGTTCTTCAAAATTTGCTTTGACGCCTTAAACATCGGAAGGTTGTTGACTTCTGGTCTAGAGTATAGCCAAAATTGTCAAGTAGGTACAACATTTTGAATACTTGTTAAAATATTTTATGAATATTTTTTCGACATTTTGTTGATTTTTTTTTCAAAAATGTTCTTGTGTGAGGTATCAACATTGTTATATTATGTAAGCATTTTGTTACTTAGGTTTTTATAGAATTTTCAAGGTTGAAAATACTACTTGTTTTGCCTTCTAAGAGTTATAATGCTGTACAATTTTTATTTTTATCTGAGAAGGCTCTGGATTCATTTTATAAAGTTTTACACATGAACGAACACCACCAAAAATGTTCTGACAGTGAAAAAATGATTAGATGTCGCCTAATTCATATATTAAAATAATTAAATTACTGTTCCATTTTTTTAATTTGTAGATTTTTGAGAAATTTTGGTATTTATAATAAGAATTTCATAATTTGTAATGCAAATGTTGTACTCTCTGATGCAAAGTTCGTAATTTCCAACGAAGTTTATTTTCATTAAATTTTCTACAAATAACAGATTATAAACATTTTAACAACTTAATACAAATTTGGCAAATGCAAATGACATTTTGATTTTATTGTGATATTTTGGTAGTTTACAATAAAAGTTTGTTTAGGTCTTGCTTAAATTTTTTTATTAGATTTTTGCAATGTTATTTTTTCTTTTATTTGAAAAGAAAATGTAGATGTAGTCAAATTTTGGTATTTATAATAAGGATTTCAGAATGTTTAATGAAAATTTTGAAATACCTAATGAAAAGTTCGTAGTTTCCAACGAAGTTTATTTTCATTAAATTTTCTACAAAAAACAGACTATAAACATTTTAACAACTTAATACAAATTATGCAAATGCAAATGACTTTTGGATTTTAATGTGAAACATTGGCAATTTACAATAAAATTTTGTTTAAGTTTTGTTTAAAATTTTTGATTACGTTTTTGCAATGTTAGACTTTTTTTTATTTGTAAGGAAAATGTAGATGTATTAAAATTTTGGTATTTATAACAAGAATTTCATATTTCCTAAAGAAAATTTTGTAATCTCTAATGCAAAGTTCGTAATTTCCAATGAAGATTATTTTAATTGAATTTTCTACAAATAACAGACTATAAACATTTTAACAACTCAATACATATTTTGCAAATGTAAATGATATTTTGAATGTATAGTGAAATTTTGGCAATTTACAATAAAATTTTGTTTAGAAGTTTTGATTAGGTTTTTTCAATGTTTTTTTTTTTTAATTGTAAGGAATATGTAGATATATTAAAATGTTGGTATTTATAATAAGAATTTCATAATTTCTAATGAAAATGTTGTAATCTCTAATGCAAAGTTTGTAATTTCCAACGAGGTTAATCTTCATTAAATTTTCTACAAATAACAAACCATAAACATTTTAAGAACTTAATACAAATTTTGCAAATGCAATTGACATTTGGATTTTATAGTGAAATTTTGCCAATTTACAATAAAATTTTCATAATCGCTGCTGAAATTTTGTAATTTATAATACTAATATTGAAATTGCCAAGGATATTTTACATTTTATAGTGAAATTTATCAATTTACAATAAAATTTTCATAAAGCTATTGCAATTTTGTAATTTGGAATGATCAATGATGAAAGTCACAACGAAAATTACATAATTACAGTAAAACTTATTTATCAGTTGATGATTGCATTCTAATTCTATTGAAATATTGTATTTATAATAAAAAATTGCAATTTTCACTACAATTTTACAATTTAAATTCAACATTTTACATATTCTGCCAAATGTTTGTAATTTACAATTAATATTCCAAAATTTCTATTGAAATATTGAAATCCATCATCAAAATTTCGTAATATTCATCATAATGTTATTACCATTTATGGGATTTTCGAAGAAATTTTTGTAATTTGTATTTAAAATGTCAAAAATTTCATAGTTTTTGTTAATTTCTTTAAAATTTATAGTCAACACCAATTTTACATCTTTCATTATATTTTTCGCAAATTTCTATGTAAAAATTTTGTAGATTTTTTTGTAATTTGTAGTTAAAATGACGAAAATTTCATAGTTTTTGTTGAATTTAAAAAAATATATATAATCAGCACCAATTTTACACCTTCCGTTGTATTTTTTGAATATTTCTATGAAATGTTTGTAACTTGCAACGAATATTATTCCTGGGGACAAACATTATAATATAAAATTGGTGTTGGTTGTAATTTTAAAAAATTCTCCAATTTTTTTGTATTTACAAGTAATATTCCATAATTTCTATTGAAATATTGAAATCCATCATAAAAATTTCGTAATATTCATCATAATGTTATTACTATTTATGGGGTTTTGACAAAATTTTTGTAATTTGTAGTTAAAATGACGAAAATGTCATAGTTTTTGTTGAATTTAGAAAAACATATAATCAGCACCAATTTTGCACCTTCCATTATATTTTTTGAAATTTCTATGAAATGTTTGTAACTTGCAACGAATATTATTTCTGGGGATAGACGTTATAATATAAAAATGGTGTTGCTTATAAATTTTAAAAAATTCTACAAAATTTTTGTAATTTACAATTAATATTCTATAATTTATATTGACATATTGAAATCCATCATCAAAATTTCGTAATATTCATCATAATGTTATTACTATTTATGGGGTTTTCGAAGAAATTTTTGTAATTTGTAGTTAAGATGTCAAAAATTTCATAGTTTTTGTTGAAATTTTTAAAATTTATAGACAACATAAATTTTACATTTTTCATTATATATTTTTGCAAATTTCTATGAAATGGTTATTAACTGTGCAAGGAACATTATTTCTTGGGAAAGATGTTACAATTTAAAATAAAGATGGTATAATTTAAAATAAAAAATAGTAGCAGTTTCTGCTTCAAACTTAGTAGGTTCCATTGCTCTTTACAATTTATCAAAATCTTGGTAACAATATAAAAAAATTCTCATGAAAATTTTGTTATTTGTTTGAGTATTTTGTGGTTTGATGCAAGTTGATGAACTTGCAATTTGTAATAGAATCTCTTTACTTGTAGGAAACATGTAGAAAATTTGCATTCAAAATTTGTCATTTGCAACGAAAATTTCATAAACAAGGGCACTTGTTGTTTAGTTTAGTTTAGTTTAGTTTAGTTTAGTTTACATACTATATTAAGTAAATTTCCACTACAATCCTTATTATAATAAAAAGCTGTTTTTGCTTTTTTGTATGTTTAATTTATAGTTATACAGGGTGGTCACTTTTACGACGCCCACCATTAAAATTTATTAAACGGAAATACAGACAGAGTTGGTCAAATGGGATAAAAGTTTCTTAGTTTTGTGCCTTTCAATATACTGAAACGAAATCCGGGATATCTTGCACAGTTCCTGAAATATCGCTGAAAAACTGACAAAGTGCACTTTCATTTTCCTCTTCTAACTTTTTTTTCTTTTGAAGGAAATTTTACAAAACTTGGCACGCTTACATTTTTCGAGGTGAGCTTTCTGATGACAGTACCAATTTTTTTTAACTCCAACTAGAAGCCCAAATTTCCATAGTCAACTTTTGATTTTCTTACGGCCGCAATTTTGGATTTTAATAGCATTCAAAGAGAGAAAAAATCAATTTCAACCATGTATTAGACATGGGTAATCTGATATTATTTACCACCAAAAATCGATAATTTAAAAATTTGTTGCAAAAATTAAACTGCTGTGGACTGCTCTGAAAATCAAGATGCCAAGTAAAAAAGTTATAAAAGGAAAAGGAGCAAAAAGTGCACTTTCAGTTTTTCATTTCAGTATGTTGAAAGGCACAAAAATGAGAAACTTTTATCCCATTTGACCAACTCTGTATATATTTCCGTTTAATAGATCCTAATGGTGGGCATCGTAAAAGTAACCACCCTGTATATAGCTGAAAATGAGAATATATCAGGAACAAGCACAAAGGTTGATGATTATACCTATTCAATGTTTCTATTTGTAATTTTTTAATTTTTTTTTCTTGCATATTTCTGTCAGAATAATACATAGTGAGTAATATGCTTTGAGGATAAATTCTTTCTAATTTATACTCAAAATTTCAGGTTTTAATGAATCATTGTAGTTTATAATTAATATTTTTGTATTTACAATAAGAATTTCATAATATTCAACTAAATTCTAACATTTATCATGACAATTTGTTATTTCTTTTGAGTTTTGGAATTTATAATGCAGTCGGTAACTTCTAGAAATTTAAATAAAATAAATCTGAGCTCTTTTCAAGCCGACTTAAAACTACTTGACTGGGCCATGGATGAAAACGATGTTTTAAAGGTATTCTATCGTAATATTATCAGTACATTAGATGTCCATGCGCCTATCAGGTCCTATAAATATGCGCCTCATGGGAATCGTTGGTACGATCAGGAAATTAGAGAGCTTTGTTGGCAGCGGGATAAGTTGTTTGTAACAGCACGGTTATCAAAATCAGCGGAAACGTGGGAAAACTACAGAGTAAGCCGCAATGCAGTTACAGCAGCTATTAAATACAAAAAGAAGGCCTACTTTTCACAATTAATTGAAAGCAACAAGAATAAGCCTAAACAGATGTGGAAAGCTTTACAAACAGTAATCTGTAAGAAAAGAGGAACTACAATTTTAAAAATGTCGTTCAACGGTCTAGTGGAGACTGACGTCAAAACTATAGCCCATCATTTTAATTGTTATACTATAAATAGTATCAGAGAACTGGTTACTCTAAGCAATTTTAGTAATAGCATCGGGGTAATTACTGATAATTCACCCCAGAATGAATTCAAACTCGCACAAGTCAATGGTCCCATCATAAGTGCAGCAATTGCACGGTTAAATAGTCAGTCATCTATTGATGATATAAATATGGCAGTTTTGAAAGCTGGGGGGCAGATTCTGATTGAGAAATTATGTCACGTGGTAAACTATTGTCTAGAAAAGAAATGTTGTCCAACTCAGTGGAAAAAGTCAATTGTAGTGCCGGTACCTAAATCGAAGAACTCAATTAAAGCGGAGGACCATCGTCCTATTAATATGGTTCCTCTGTTGGAGAAAGTTCTGGAGAGAGTGGTATATGATCAACTAATTCAATTTATCGATGAGCATAAAATACTTGCGCAAAACCAGTCGGGTTTCCGTCATCACCACTCATGTGAAACGGCCCTACAGTTGGTGATAAATCGATGGAAAACTGTCTTGGACAATCCTTTGAAGAAGAAAGTAATAATTGCGGTGTTTGTGGACTTTAAGCGAGCTTTTGAAGTTATCAATAGAAAAGTTTTGCTATACAAACTGCACAGTATAGGCATAGCTGTAACAACGCTCAGTAGGTTTGAGGATTACTTGTCTAATCGTAAACAAGCAACCAGCATTGGTAGAGTTGAGTCTGATGAAGTAGTAACAGAGTATGGGGTACCTCAAGGTACGATATTAGGACCGCTACTATTTACTTTATATATTAATGACATTACTGAAATATGTCAGGAGGAAGGGGAATCAATCAATCTATTTGCTGATGATACTTTATTGATAGTAGAGCACGATAACGTGACTGAGGGGGTTATTAGAATTAATAGATTGCTGAGAAAGTTCGAAGGCTGGATTGACAAAAACCACCTTATTGTGAATACTGCGAAAACTAAAGTCATGATTCTGGGTGACGGCAATAGTAATGGCCGGGACCGGGTGTGTTTGCTAGGCGAAGCGCTTGAATATGTTACGGAATTCAAATATTTGGGGCTAACAATTGATATGAAACTAAACTTCAAAAGTCATTGTAAATTACTATTGCAGGAACTATCAGACAAGAGCAGATACTTTCATAGAATTTGTCAGGCTCTGGACCTGCGGAATAGACTAGTGGTTTACAAATCCATTATTGGCCCTCTTTTTAGTTATTGTCCGACGATCCTATTTTATGTAAACAATATGGAATTGGATAAGTTACAGGTCATCCATAATAAATGTCTTCGTTCCATACTTCAGTGTGACAGGTATGCACATGTTAAAGACATGTTGGCTGAGTTGCAATTGTTTTCGGTTAGGCAAACATTATATTTTATGAATATGTGTTTTATATATAAATTGGTTAATGGCGGGCTACCTGAGTATCTCAGGGAGGCCATTACCATGAATAGCGATATTCACAATTATTCCACAAGAGCAAGCCACCTTCTACATGTGGCCACCGCACGCAAGCAGACTACATACCAGTCGTTATTTTATGAAGGACTAATCAAATTCAACGAGATAAATCCGAGAATTAAAGATGCCACAAATATTTTGCACTTTAAGAAATTACTTAGAGAATATCTACTAGGGAATTCTGGATGTGGCTTGTAGTTGTGTGTGCGCTCAGTTGTGGGGAGGGGTGCTCTTTTGGTAACTTATTAGTGGGTAGTGTCAATTGTTTTATTTTTTGATTGATTGTGTAAGTGATATGTATGTATACATTTAATAAATAAATAAATAAAAAAAAAAAAAAAAGTTTGTACTTTCAATTAAAAAATTGCTAATTAAATGGACAAAAAAATGAAATGGAAAAGTTAATAAGACAATAATAATGAAATCGAAAAGAAGTAGCATTAGAATTTAGTAAGTTTTATATTTATTTATTCATGTGTATATTATGTAGGATCTCCCGCTAATAAACATTATTATTATTATTATTTTCAATATAAATTGTATAATTCAGATGACTATTTTGTGTTTCGATTAATATTTTGCAATTTAAAACTAAAATTTGTAAGTAATAATGTTGAAAATTACATTTTAATTTTTTTAATTAGTAATCGTTTTTTCATTTTCAATAAATTATATGTAAATAACTATGAACATTTTAACAACTTTGTTAGAGATATGCTCTCTGAAAAACACCCCAATAATTAAAGAAACAAATTGCATGATCTAATTAAACTTTGCAATATATATTGAACATTTTGTAATTTATAATTAAATTTACTTAGTCAAAGCTTGACTAATTTTAATTAACTGTTTTTTTTTACTTTGTGAAATTAAGTAACGTTCACACAGCAGAAATGCTGGACATCACTTTAATGAACATGAGTGTACACGATTCTTGTTATAGTTGTATTTTTACTCTTTTGGGATCATTTATAATGAAGATTTTGTAATTTACAATTAAATTTTCTTAGTCAAACTTGACTAATTTTAATTACCTAATTTTCTTGAACTTCGTGAAATTAAGTCACATTCACACAGCAGAAATGCTGGACATCACTTTATAGTTGTATTTTTACACTTTTGGGATGACGTCAGAATGTTCTTTCTCGTTTTGTTTTTAGTATAAAGACAGTAATAGAAAATTAACCAAACAAGGGCACTTCCTTTATTAATAGCAATTTATTTGTCCCTTGTCAATCTGACATGCTATATTAAGTCAATTTCCACTACAATACGTATTATAATAAAAGGCTGTTTTTGCTGTTTTGTATGTTTAATTTCTAGTCATATATCTGAAAAATGGCAATATATCAGGAACAAGTGCAAAGGTTGATATTAAATGTTAAAAGTAATGACTGAACAGGTTTATTTCAAATCTGACATAAAGTAGAAACATAACCTTTCAATGCAATTGCCAACAAACTTGACAATTGTCCCTAGTTACATTTGATAATTTAAGTTTGCTTCTGATGTGATCATAGACATACATAAATTTATCAGATAATGGCGTCATCCTAAATGGGTAAAAATACAACTATAATTAAGCCAAAAGAATACTTTTTAAGTAGGTAATGAGTGGTAAACTAATTTCTTACTTTATTCCGCAACAATGTCATGTATAATTCAACACATGCTGTAATTTCCGAGTGTCCTCTTCATCGACAAAAGGTTGGCATGGGGCGACGGAGGGCGATGGCGCGATGTTTATGATGCGATGCCGCTATAAAAAAAAAACTGAAGCGTTTGAAATGTTTGCGAGTGCACGCTCCTGTGCCTTCTTCTTCATTCGTGCACAATACAATGCGACATGTGTGAAAATAATCCCATTCTATTTGTTAACGACTCGGTGCATACGTATAAAAGCTGCGCACGCAAAATATCTCTCTCTGTGTATAGGAGGAGGGCTTTGTCGCTGCATTGTTTCTTTTTTTTTAATTTTAGTTTTCAGGTTTTATCTAAAGTCCTTTTCGAGTTCAGCGGGCCCTAATTCCATACAGTTTCGCGTAGATATTGGACTGTAATAAACAATTGAATAGTCAGTCAGTCAGTCAGTAGAGTGTGTTAATATTTTGTGTCACGTCTTATGAACCTACCCTGTGCATGCACCAAATATTTGTATGTTGTAACGTGTTATTTTGTGCCATTGCCCGGCGCCTCCACCATGTATGGAAAGAATATTCATTAATTTATTAATACTAGAATAACTGAATTAAAATTATTAAATCGGTATTTATATATTCCCATATGCAGCTTTTCACTGCCTACCAATAGTAATTAGCCACATAAGTAGAAATGGGTTGTCGTTAAATATTTTAAGTTATCTAATGTGTAAGAGCAGTCTAAAATTATCCACCTGATCCACGTAATCCTCACCAGAAAACAACAGTTTCCGATATGATTCAGTATTCATTTCACAATGCTAACATCCTCGTGCCTGCTGTTATCAGCCACCAGTTATCTCTGCCAGATAAGATACTAATCACATCACGCACGCCCCCTGGAGCATCGCCGAACCGTAAATATTAACATACATGGGGACGCGGCAGACACGAAACTGTTCGCGTCGGACTCGTATATTTGTCAGAGTTGCGTCACATCAAGTGCAAATTTAAGCTTTTGTATTTTGATTGAGCCCACACGTGACTCGAATCAAACAATCCCACTTCAATCGCGCCAATCCCTTATTCATATTTCACGGACTCTCCACTGCCCCATCATTGCTGGCTCGTGCAGCGGAGAAACAATAAAAACTTCCGATTAAAAATGAAGGGGGCGAGATGATGAGCGAGGCGCACCCCACGGATATTACTCGCCCTTTATGAACTCGCCAGTAATTATGAGTTATTAAATATGCTCATCAGCAAGTTATGCATACTAATTCGGTAAATGTGAGAATTAATACAATTAAACTGAATAAATATTGCAAAACGAATTGAGAGAAAAATAATAAATTGTGCCATGTTTGTACTAGAATAAAGTTGAATTGATTGAAAATACGCAAACAAAAAATATTTATGAAAATTTATATAAAATAAATTGTAGAATCTATTAAAAATACACAATTAATTTGGTATTGCATACGTACGGGGTGGTCCAGCTAAAACTAAGTAGGCGTGTATTGGGGTTCATGATCCTGTGAAACATAAGTTATTTACATACACAGGGTGTATAAAAAGCAGAGGCGGATGGGGCCGGCGGGAAGCCGGGAAATTTCCCGGTGCGCCGGTCGCAAATAGTTGTAAGGCGCCGACGCAACAAACTCATTTTTTTCTGTTGAATCTTGTCACTACTACCACTATACGCAATTTACACAAACGCGACAACAAATATGTATTATATTTGTTTCAAAATATTTTATAGTTCAAATCGTATTGATAAATTATAGTGGTCTGAACAGTTAAAAGTCAAAGAGAAAAATGTTATATAATAGACAAAGGATTGATAAAATAATAAATATTATTAAACTTCTTAAAAGACGTGATACGGGCCAAGAGTTTGAATCGTGCTACTAGAAATCTAGATAGCAAAAATTTGGGCAAATTTTAATGGGCCTTACATCAAATATTTAAATTAGATCTGTTGCATTTGTTTCGTTTCTGTCAGATACTACAGTTAATTAAATTATTACGAAATCTAATAATAAGATTTAAATAAAATTAAAAAAAAAAAACAAAATAGTAGCAGAAAAAAGAAATTTATTCAATAGCAGTAGACTAGACTAGTACCACTCAAAATGTGTACAATAGACCAACGTTCGTCCATTTTTAAATATGTTCTTCAAAACCAAACGAAGAAAAGGTTAATCTCCTTTTGAGAAACAAGAGAGAATGTAGTTGGTGGGCTGAAGAGTGGCACTTTAAAAAATATTCGGCAAATACGGAATGTTGAGTCACCTTTGTATGTAGAAGTAAATTTGGTGTTAGAAATAATAGAGAAACCCAAAAAGACGAACAGTAATGTGAGGGCAATGGCAAAAAGGTTCACCGACAATATTTAAAATACGAAGTAATTTTAACAGCAACTATATTTTTCAAAAGATTCGGCATTACTGGACCATGATAAAAATATTTGAAGGGCTACGGGGAGGAATGATTACTATTTCTTCATTTTTATTCCATTTTTATTCCATTTTTACTGAAATCGAGCTGATGGTGCCATGTTGTAGTATGGGAAAAGTAGTTTCGACACGTGAAGCAAAACAGTGAAAAACGATCACCGTTCGTTTCAAAAACGAAGAAATAGAATATGATGTCGACTTAAAACGATCAAAGATCTAGATGAAGAATAATAATATATAGACGACCCCCCTAATGGACAATAATCGGTAATCATAATAATATTTTATCAAAAATTTGTATTTCATTTGAAAATATATTGTTTGTATGTACATACCTATACTGTACTGTACCCTACATAAAAAATTAAAAAATACGGTTAAAAACGATCAGAGTCCAAGACTTCTTAATAAAAATATATTGTTTTAATAGTTTTACTTATATGTATTTTATGTTTTTGCTCAATATTCTAATTTACATCTTGTCGAAGTAGATCAATTATAATCAGTTAGTTTTTTCATTCATCCTTTCTGTCCTTTATTAGACTTGAAACTTTCAATTTAGTTTTCTGGAAAACGACCAAATTGGACTCTGATCGTTTTTCCCGTGTGGCCTTTGATTTACAAATACCATTGCTACAAATCTACACAGAAAGCGCAAAGTGCAAAAGTACAAAAGTACAGAAGTTTCAAAGAATTGGGACTCAGTAAAATATCTTTCAGAGTAATTTACAGTATGGGCGGAAGACAAATTAGTACACAATGAAACATACAGTACATAATTCTGAAATGACATTTGAAAGAATATTGAACGAACTGCGAAGAAAAAAGTAATTCGTATGCCGAAAGAATGGAGAAAAATGTGGAGATGAAACATTAGACGATGAACATGACAAATGTATGTTTGAAACATTCAATGTAATAGTAGATACCGTAATCAAGTCTATGATAAAACGATTCCACAATACCTTTGATGTTTGTAAAGATCTATCTGTATTAGATCCACAAAATTTGGAAGAAATTAAACCAAATATTCCAAAAAAAGATCGACTTCTCTCTATATTGAAGACTTTAACTAATAAATTACAAATAAAAATTGTAATGTAACATTAGAAAATTTAATAGAAAAACTTTTGATTTGAAATTTGTGATTTATTGGAACAAAATATTTGTAATATGTTAATAGTAGACCAAAATCTTCAACTGTAGATAGACTTTATAGAAGAACATATAGAACAATCAAGCAAGCATGTGTGAGCATGTGGAAAAACAAATGAAGAATACTAACATATAGAAGTTGCAAAACTGTGCTACTAGTTGTAACTACGTTATTTTTAAATACAATTTATTTCGAGAAGTGTACTCCATCTTATACCCAATACCTATACTCTAGTCTAGCGTATTTAGAACTCTTCCGATATCTCAAGTTTCCTTCAGAAGATATTTCTTAACGCTAAAATATGTAGAAATAGATTATGATCGACGATATCTCACACTCGCCTTCAAGCTCTTATGTTCATGAGTTATGAGAAAGAGAATTTAAATGAACTAAATAATACAGAAATTGTAACCGCGTTAGGTAATTCCAGTTCTCTTCTATCAAAAAAGTTATTGTTTTAAAGTAAAAATATTATATATATTTTTTATTTTTTGCTTATTTACTTCTGTAATACATTTGGTTTTAAATTGTAGAAAAAAATTGCAGACGCTTTTACTTCTTTTCAATATAACCTCTTAAAACTGACATTTGAGCACTGATTCTTTCTGATTCTTTCAACTTTTGTCCACATTTTATGTATTGCGCCGGTGACTATATTTCCTGCGCCGGTTTTGCTAATCCCATCCGCCCCTGATAAAAAGTAAGCATCAATCACCTTGGAGGGTTCATTATTAATTTTATAAACAAAAAGTTCAAAAGTCCTAAACTAAACAGGCGTGTGTAGGGTTCATGATTCCTGTGAAATATAAGTTATTAACATATACAGGGTGTATAAAAAGAAAGCACCAATCACATCGTTCGAGCCTTTATTATTGATTTTATAAAAAAACTTTAAAAAAGTTAAATGACAAATTATTTGCCACAATGTTTTTCGATATTTTTCCACGTATTCCTGTTGGAAAATTTCTACAATTAGCGTTGAAAAATTCGCAGTTTTTCACTGCTGCTGCTAAAACATTTACAAACTTTATTGGAAACATGGCGGTTTTGATAGTTGCAGCTGAAAACTGGTCTGATTTTGTGATACTTGGACAATTGCAATTCAAAATTTGAAAAATTCGTTTAAAAACATTTGAGGGATTTATGTAGTTCATTTAGGAATCATACATATTCATTGGTCAATGTTGGGGGCATCTACTTTGTGATACATGATGAAATTAAATAAAATAATCACTTTTATTTGTTCATATCACACTGTTTATTAAAATTAGTGACTCTAGTTTCGATCACCTTCTAATAATTATTAAACTTCTAGTTCTAAGTGAAAGTGTGTGTTTTATTTAATTTCATACATATTCAGGCAGTTTCAATTGAACATTTAATAAGTTCGGAAGTCAATTTGGAAAATTTGGCATATTTTGACAGATTGAATTGAAAATTTTGCAGGTTCTCAGATTTCATTGGAAATGCCTCGTAAACACTATCAAAAATTCCTCAAAAGTTATAAAAAGTCTTGTCTTAAACTTTTTACCAGCTCAACAATATATCAAAACGTAGAGAATAGCATAAATACCACTCAAATTGAAGAGACTTATATGAAATACGAAAACAATTTATGAACACAATTTCATAAATGTTTCCTGAATACTGGGAAAACTTAATTAAAAGTTATAAAAGTCTTTAAAATTTCGAAATTATTAAGACTTAGACAATTGCAGAAATACAAAAGTTTCAAAAAGGAATTTCTTACAATCGATATCAAAATAAAAATAATCAAAAGTTTTCGAAATTCTTAAAATGTTGGTTAGTTGAAAGCACCAATTGTAAAAAACAACTCAAAATTACAATTGAAATTCACAACAAGTTATGGAATTTTAATTTTACAGTTTTACAGCTTTGATTAAAATTTTTACATATTTGATCAGTTGCATACGAAAATTTGACAAATTTGGACAGTACCAATAAAAACTACAAATTCAAAGAGTTAAATTGGAAAATTCAGCATATTTCGCCAGTTCAAGTTGAAAATTTTACAGATTTGGATAGAGACATTTGAAAAATTGAATAATTTAGGAAGTTTCAATTGAAAATTCAACAAATTTAGGAGTTAAGTTGGAAAATATCTACAATTGGCGTTGAAAATTTTGAACTGGTAAAAATTGTATATCGTTTATTGGAAACATGACTATGTTGATAGTTGCAGCTGAAAACTGGTCTGATTTTGTAATATTTGGATAGTTGCATACGAAATTTTGACAAATTTGTTCAGTACAAAAAAAAAACACAAATGGAAAGAGTAAAATTGAAAAAATCGGCATATTTCGAGAGTTCAAGTTGAAAATGTTACAGATTTGGATAAAGACATTTGAAAAATTGAACAATTTAGGAAGTTTCAATTGAAAATTCAACAAATTTAGGAGTTAAGTTGGAAAATGTCTACAATTGGCGTTGAAAATTTTGCAGGTTTCCCTGCTACTGCTAAAAATTGTATATCGTTTATTGGAAACAAGACTATGTTGATAGTTGCATCTGAAAACTGGTCTGATTTTGTAATATTTGGATAGTTGCAACGAAATTTTGACAACATTGGACAGTACCAATAAAAACTACAAATTCAATGAGTTAAATTGGAAAAATCGTCATATTTCGACAGTTCAAGTTGAAAATTTTACAGATTTGGATAGATACATTCGAAAAATTGAATAATTTAGGAAGTTTCAATTGAAAATTCAACAAATTTAGGAGTTAAGTTGGAAAATGTCTACAATTGGCGTTGAAAATTTTGCAGGTTTCCCTGCTACTGCTAAAAATTGTATATCGTTTATTGGAAACAAGACTATGTTGATAGTTGCATCTGAAAACTGGTCTGATTTTGTAATATTTGGATAGTTGCAACGAAATTTTGACAACATTGGACAGTACCAATAAAAACTACAAATTCAATGAGTTAAATTGGAAAAATCGTCATATTTCGACAGTTCAAGTTGAAAATTTTACAGATTTGGATAGATACATTCGAAAAATTGAATAATTTAGGAAGTTTCAATTGAAAATTCAACAAATTTAGGAGTTAAGTTGGAAAATGTCTACAATTGGCGTTGAAAATTTTGCAGGTTTCCCTGCTACTGCTAAAAATTGTATATCGTTTATTGGAAATATGACTATGTTGATAGTTGCAGCTGAAAACTGGTCTGATTTTGTAATATTTGGATAGTTGCATACGAAATTTTGACAAATTTAGGCAGTACCAATAAAAAAAATACAAATGGAAAGAGTAAAATTTGAAAATTCGGCATATTTCGAGAATTCAAGTTGAAAATTTGACAGATTTGGATAGAGACATTTGAAAAATTAAATAATTTAGAAAGTTTCAATAAAAATATCAAAAAATTTAGGAGTTAAGTTGGCAAATTTCTACAATTGGCATCATGATCCTGTGAAACATAAGTTATTTACATACACAGGGTGTATAAAAAGTAAGCATCAATCACCTTGGAGGCTTCATTATTAATTTGATAAACAAAAAGTTCAAAAGTCCTAAACTAAATATGCGTGTGTAGGATTCAGGATTCCTGTGAAATATATGTTATTAACATATACAGGGTGTATAAAAAGAAAGCACCAATCACGTCGTTGGAGCCTTTTTTATTAATTTTATAAAAAAACTTTGAACAAAAGTTAAATGACAAATTATATGCCACAATGTTTTTCTATATTTTTCCACGTATTCCTGTTGGAAAATTTCTACAATTGGCGTTGAAAAATTAGTAGTTTTTCACTGGTGCTGCTAAAACATTTACAAACTTTATTGGAAACATGCGGTTTTGATACTTGCAGTTGAAAACTGGTCTGATTTTGTAATATATGGATATTTGCATACGAAAATTTGACAAATTTGACAAATCTACTCAAAGTATTCAAATAATTTCGTCAAAATGAAAAGCCGTATAACCGTATAACCTTCAGATAAGCTGTATACAAATCTGGCATGAAATATACAAAATATGTACTAAATAAATTTTGAGAAATTTCAGTGTTTCTGTTATATGTTATAAGACTTATAAGTTATATTTCGTTATATCTCTTATATCTCACGTATTCAAAACAGACTCTATGTGAAATTTTTAGAAGAATTGTCTTCATCTGTGCTGTATACAAATCAGGTTCATACCATATACAAAATATGCATTATTAAATTTTAAGATATTTCAGCGATTGATAATCCCAACTCAGTGATCCATACTGATCAATTTAATAAGTTATATACTCGATCTTCTCACTTATTTAGAACTTACGTTTCGTGAAAGTTTTAGAAAAATTGTCTTCATGTATGCTGTATACAAAGCTGGCATGAAATATTTAAAACGTGCATTAGATAAATTTTGACAATTAAAATAACAGAAAATTGTATAGTAACATACAACATAAAAATACAAATGTGTCAGTAATATTAAAAATTTGGGTAAAATTGAAACTTATATAATAATCATTCCAGTTTTTCAGCAATAAAAAAAATGGAGAAATGGTAAAAAAATTTACAGTCATACTTAAAATTTGGGCAGAAATAATTGCATTTTTTATAGTAATCATTAGGCTTAGGATAGTTATGCACTAAAAAATCCCAAAATAAGCATGCAAATATGCACAAAAAATGTTGAAAATATGCACTTATATGCACTAAAAATGTTGACTTTCGCTAAATAAATTAATAAAATTCCATAAGGTTTTGTATAAACATCTGAATACCATGGAAATGGTTAGGTTTCAACCACAATTATCTCAAATAATTTTAATTGTGTAACAACACATGATCCAAACAATCAAAGATATATAGGGAGTTCCATTAAACCTAAGTTTAGTCTGTAATTTTTATATGAACCACCCTGTATAAATTTAAATATTTTTATGAAGTGCAAATCTTTTACTAATAACCCCATAGTTGGCCGTTTCCAGAGTGTTGGGACGCCCTGTATATACAGTTTTTATACGTTTTTAAAGATTTGTTTAGAATTGAATATCATTTGTACACTAATGTAAGAACCAAGCAAGTTCTATAAGAACTTCAAGTTATTGCTCAGAAGTTTTACAATTTTATGCGATTTTTGGATTTTTGCCTAGCTGCTGAGATTATAATTTTATGATAAGTAAATTTTGGACAGTTTATTGCAAATTAATGCACTACTTAGCTGTAAACTGTTAAAAATTTATTATTACATTAAATTCTCAAGAAGTAGGAAAAAATCCAAACTTCTACAATAGCTACCGTAAGTAGTAAAGTTACCGGAGTTCCATATATCATGGAACATTTCTTTTGGTTATTTCTTTTTTATTTTTGCTTTATTGAATTAATGGGTCAAGGCCTACGAGTACAGATAGTAAGTGCATATTATGAATATCATAATACCATAAAAATTAAAAATACAATTTATACAAATTATATGATAAAACAAAAAGAATGAATGTTACACAGAGATATGACAAATAACCCCATAGCAACAATCCCATAGCATCGGAGTTTTATCAACCTATACTGAAATTAGAAAATGTTTGAAATTAACTAATACTACAGCTAAACACGTTAAAGCTAAACATAATTTCATTGAAAATTCGATTTCCTCTAAAAAGGAAAAACCCGACTAGATTTTGGTAATGGTAATAATATTTTTTTTTTGTAAATGTGTGTTATCAATATCGAAAACTTGCAGCACCTCCAAGTTTTTCCAAGAAGTCGAGGAAATGTGTACAAAAGATCCAAAATTAGGACAGTTTTTGGGGGATAAAAAGGTATTTGTACTTTAACAATCAATTTCGGATTTAGTCCCTGCAACTATTACTTATTGAAAAAATAGCTAAAAATAAGATTTTAGAACAGGTAAAGGAAAATACATTGGAAAACTTTCAGAATTGTTTTCACCAATGACAAAATGGCAAAAAAATATTCAATATAATAATAATAATAATCTCTCTCCTCCAGCTATGGCGCAATTGGTTCTGCCAGTATTTGACAGACTATTACACTTGTCAGATTTACATATGAAACTTCACACTGACGGACCAATGAAATAACCCAAATTTTAAATTGTCGACCAATTAGATTCCACTTAAAGTGATAATTGCTAACACTTATCATTTTCGAGGAGGTTAATATTAGGACCTACAAAATTAATAATATTTTAATAACTCTTTCAAATTATTATTATTATAGTCATAATTTTAGCCCCTTTTCGAGTGTAGAATAGGGTAGTTTTTCAATTTCTTATATTTTCTTTTACTAGTAGGTTCCAGATCTTCTTGTTTCCTGTGCTATTCTTCATTTTGGCGTTAGATATTCCTCTTCTTTCCATAATATTTTCGACATACTTGTCCCACTTCTTTTTCGGTCTTCCCACTTTTCTTTTTCTGGTTATTTTTGTTTGCCATATGATTTTTGTTTGATTGGTGTCTTTTAACGTAAAAAATAACGATAATTTAATTATTTATAAAAATAACTATATCAAGTGGTATATCATTAGAATAGTTGAAAAAACGCCTGTTTTATAAAGTCATGGCCAACTATGGTTTCCATTAGAAAAAACTCAACTTTGTATCATAACTCAAAAATTATAGCTTTAATAAAAGAATCTTTTAGATTGTATTATTAAGTACATAATTACGTACAACTTTTTCCTTTACACATTTTTTCTAAAGTCAATAATAACATATCCATAGGCACCGAACTAAATAGCAAAAAATATATTTTTTCGAGATATCTAGTTAATTCTTCCAAAAAACAAAAAGCTCATGAAATTGAACTCGTAAAACTGCAATGATTTCCCAATTTAATCGTCCCTCTATCTCCGCTAGTTTCCGAGATCCCCATACTAAACATCCGAAAAAACTCACCCTGTATATACTTTTTATTGCCCTAATCAGTTTTTGTCCTCCTTGTTCTTGTAGTGCTTTCCATACGTATTCTCTGTTTATCTTGTCAAAGGCTTTTTCTAGATCTATGTATGCTATGTATATTTGTTTCTGGTGCTCTCTTTCAAATTGTCTCAAAATATTTTCTTGTGACTTTTTGGTATTCTCTGGCGTGTAGCCAACAATTTCTTGCTTTATATTTGTAAGACATTTGAAGCCAAGCCGGTTGAAAGACATTTTTATAATATTTATTAAATATTTGTCAATGTCAATTCGACACGTGCAATAGTCATGCAAAATATGTTTCGTGCATAGTTCCTTGCTTAGATAATACCCGCTATAGTGATGCACTCGAGCTTGTTACCGTGAAAATGTGTACACGTGCACATTTTCACGGCAACAAGCTCTCGTGCCACTATAGTGTGTGTTATCGACAAGTCACTATGCACTTAACATATTACTATTAACAATTCTGACTCAATTACATCTATTTGTACCATAGGCCCCTGAACTATTACTAGTTTTGCGGGCGTTAAGAGGAGAGGGGCATAATTTTGATTGGCCATTTGCGCATGCATGCGACTTATAGATGGTAGAGGCACATTTCCAACATTTGTTTTAAGGGATACGTGGGAAAACTGCATAAAAACCGACCCAGAAATGGACTCGTGGACTATCTTGCTTAGATAATACCCGCTATAGTGGCACGAGAGCTTGTTGCCGTGAAAATGAACATTTTATAGCGGGTATTATCGGCAAGTCACTATGCACTTAACATATTACTATTAATATGTAATTAATACATGTTAATAATTAATAATATCAGAATTAACAATTCTGACCCAATTACATCTATTTGTACCATAGGCCCCTGAACTATTACTAGTTTTGCGGGCGTTAAGAGGAGAGGGGCATAATTATTATTGGCCATCTGCGCATGCATGCGACTTATAGATGGTAGAGGTGCATTTCCAACTTTTGTTGGAAAACCACCCCAGAAATGCAGACTCGGGAATCAAACCCGGGACCTTGCGGTCTAGAAGCGAACGTGTTAGCGCTCACAATGTAGACAAGGGGAGTCCTATAAAGGGAGACATGACTAAGTTGGATCATTTTCTAGAGCTGTTATTAATTTTTAATGTAATTCAGACTTCGTACAAGAATTTTAATTTGAAAAGAGAAACTTCTGAATTCGTCGACGGTTGTATAATGTATCATTATTATCGTGAAATGGGGGAAATTTTAGGTGAACGATAAGTGTTTGTGTTGTGTCGAATGGTGGTAAATGTATTTAAAATCGTGCAGGAGCTGTTAAATTGCGGCGGAGATGAAAGAGAGAATGAAGTAACGAAATGAATACGTGTGTAATGTATACGTCGGCGGGTGGATGCAAGGGGGTGCTTTCTGATATTTCGAGAGTGGAGAAGAAAGTACCTTAGCGCAATAAATTTAAAATATAAAGTGAGGAGCTCATTCGAGACAGTTACATTATAATGTTTATGTGTGAAGTTGGCGAAGTTGGCACCCTCTTTGTGGCGCTAATTTTCGCCAGTGTCTGGGCGCTATCTTTGGTGGAGTGTAAAGAGCCAACAATTTATTGCCGGCCGCGCACGTGCAAGAGATAGTGATAAAGCATACAGCGGCGCCACCCCTTGATAACGCCCAGTATAATAGGATTTACTATACGTAACATAATGGACCATTCTGTGCCGTTTTCTTATTCTTTCTTGAGATAAAATGTTGAAATACTCGCGATATCTACTTATCAGTGTTGCCGCAGCGCGACACCGGAAATGAACGAACCTGCGCGATAACAGCGCCACCCCGCGAGCTCACAATACAAATAATAATGCTATCGTGGAAGTTTTTATGTCCTTTTGTATTTAGACCGCGGCTCTTTCTGCGGCTTTTTGTTTAGCACAATCGGCGCTGATTGTTAATTGAGTTTCGAGGATGTCGCCGAATGAAATTATTAAAGTTTTCTCTTATAAATTCTCTAACGATGAAGCGTTCGTTGTAAGCTTTCAGAACTAGATAAACACACAATTAGGGCCTTCTTTTGTGCGCGCTAATTGCTTATAGGATACCCCCATTCATGCATCAGCCCCACGTTTCACACATTTCACATTTGAACTGTGTGTGCACGCCGCAACAAAAAACCAGCTCGCGCTATTTTTACCGTGTTATTTAATAACACAACGATTCTAATTAACAATTCAATTCAACAGGGGCGGCCTGTATAAACACCGGAATCCATTCCATATTATTAATATCGGAATTGTAATTGGTTTCATTGTTAATATCCAGGCTTTTTAATTTCATTTGCGCAAGCAATCACCATCCGGATTCATTTAACTTTTAATTCCAAAACCTACGCCAGTGAAACGCTCGATTTGTGCGCGCGTATAGTTGCCGGTTAAATTAAAATAAACCAAATATTTATCCATTTACCTCCCTCGATAAATTAAAAACCCCCGTTTTGTCAACAGCCCGCACCGAATTAAAGCCCGCAAATTACTTTTGCGCGATTAAAACCGTTAATTGTCGCCGGCAAAAATGCGATTAAGCCGGGGATCCGTTTCATCGGCTGCCGCTTTTTTTGTCGCGCTTAATTCGTGTTTGCCGAGTTTTTGAGCGCGAAAACGACGGCCGACACAATTTGCACAATCGACACCCCACAATTGCGGCGGCTGCGACGCAGAAATATTACGTTAATCGGGGCCTTAATGGGCACGCAATTATTTCGCACAGACAATCCGACAAATTCCAACCCCCCCACGCTTCCAGGCCTCTTCAGCCAGGCCGCAGATTGGACAGAAATCTTGTCACCCCTTGCCATACAAGCACGCAGGCACGCACCTACCCCCGCGCCGATCAAAATAACCCCTCTGGAATTGATTTTTATGTGTGGGCACTTTCAATTAGGACGTACAAAGTGTTCAAGGGGGTTTATTTGCACATCTATAATAGAGACATTTATAGGGTTTTATCTCTAGATTTATTTCAATTTGCGTCCATTGAGACTCAAGCGGCTACCGCAGGCATGAGTGACCATGTATTTTTTTTTAATCCAGGACTTATTGAAAATACATTAATAGGGTGAAGCAATATCACTACAACTTTCCTTTTAAAATATTCTACGTATGGAATTATATACTACCATAATATGTATGCACTGACATACAAAACAATGAGAATACCTAGACCAGAGTTTTCAGCCAATTAAAGAATTTAAACCCATAATAATGGCCTCTAAAAATGTTTTAATTGGAAACGTCACTAGATAGAAGTTCAGATTTATATACTACAAATATTAAGATGTAACACTATCGTTTAAATTTTCTTATTAATAATTTAATAATTTCACCAGAAATGGCTAAAATTCTAGATTTATTGTATATGTTCTACACGATGTTTTATAATTTTCAAAGCTGCAAACTTCACCAGAACAAAATTCGAAATAATGTATTGCAAAATTTACGCGTAGATTCAACTTTATTGTGTTTTGTGAATTCCCATATTTTCTTATCATTATTATTCTACACATTTGTATTTTTTGTTCTATATATTTGTATTTTGTTCTACATATTCTACATTTATGTAGAAATGTTTTAATGTATGTTATAGTGTAGATTATATTGCTTTAATATGTCATTACCTATTTGGCAGAACATCGTAAGTGACAACTTTTTAGACAGTTATTTTCATTTTGTTACCATAAGTAGTTCTTAATGCTCAAATTTAAATAGTTAATTATGATACAAGTTCGTAAAACAGTGCTTTATTGTACGAGCGTGCATTTTGTTCGACGAGGCACGGCCGAGTTCATCAAAACCGCGAGTGCAAAAATATAGTTTAGGCCCAGTTGTACGAACACAGATCAGCTTGATCGTGGTTCAGTCACCTAGGATACAATTGTGTCAATAATGGTATCCTAGGTAACTGAACCATAGTCAAACTGATCTACGTTCATACAACTGGGCCTTACGGGTAAAACTATATTTTTGCACTCGCGGTTTTGTTGAACTCGGCCGTGCCTCGTTGAACAAAATTCACGCTTTACATACAACTTACATTATTTTTAAAATAAGTGCAGCAGTTTATTATAATACTATTAAAAACTAGTAAAAATTACCATAATAACTCTTACAAATACACGTTGAGTGTTAAAGATAGGTTAGAAAAGTGATACCGGTAACTGTAAACTAAAATTTGAATCCAGTATTGCCATAAAAAATAATAAGTTACACATTTTGCAAAAATTGAAATATCACAAAAACCTGACGTGCTAGAACTTTTTTTTGACGTTTGTGAAGTCAAGGGTTCACTTCTAAGGGACAAACATTGTATTAACCAGTGTTAATATACAAGGTTTATATTATACTTTTACGACGCCCACCATTAATATCTATTAAACGGAAATATATACAGAGTTGGTCAAATGGGATCAAAGTTTCTCATTTTTGTGCCTTTCAATATACTCAAATGAAATCCGGTATATCTTGCACAGTTCCTGAAATATCGCCAAAAACCTAAAAAAGTGCACTTCCCTTTTCCCTTTATAATTTTTTTACCTTTAAAGGAAATTTTACGAAACTTGACACTCTTACATATTTCGACGTCAGTTTTCTGATCACATGCCAAACATTTTCTAGATGCCCAAATTTTCATAGTCAACTTTTGATTTTCTTATGATCTTATGATTCAAAGATATTATCTCCGTTTTGCACTTTATACACAATCAAATTACCCAGAAGTTATTTTATTTGTATGAAGAAATGTGAAATGTGTTATTCCATGAAAACTTGATTTTTAGAGCAGTCCACAGCAGTTTGATTTTTGCAACAAATCTTTAAATTATCGATTTTTTGTAGTAAATAATGTCAGATTACACATGTGTTATACATGGTTGAAATTGGAATTTTTCGCTCTTTTGAATTTAAACTCCAATATTGCGGCCATAAGAAAATCAAAAGTTGACTATGAAAATTTGGGCATCTAGTTGGCACAAAAAATGTTTGGTACTATCATCAGAAAGCTCACGTCGAAAAATGTAAGAGTGCCAAGTTTCATACAATTTCCTACAAAAGTAAAATAGTTATAAGACGAAAAGGAAAGTGCACTTTTTCAGTTTTTCAGCGATATTTCAGGAACTGTGCAAGATATCCCGGATTTCGTTTCAGTATATTGAAAGGCACAAAAATAAGAAACTTTGATCTCATTTGACGAACTCTGTATGTATTTCCGTTTAATAGATCCTAATGTTGACTATGAAAATTTGGGCATCTAGTTGGCGCAAAAAATGTTTGGTACTGTCATCAGAAAGCTCACGTCGAAAAATGTAAGAGTGCCAAGTTTCATAGAATTTCCTACAAAAGTGAAAAAGTTATAAGAGGAAAAGGAAAGTGCACTTTTTCAGTTTTTCAGCGATATTTCAGGAACTGTGCAAGATATCCCAGATTTTATTTCAGTATATTGAACGGCACAAAAATAAGAAACTTTTTATCTCATTTGACGAACTCTGTATGTATTTCCGTTTAATAGATCCTAATGTTGACTATGAAAATTTGGGCATCTAGTTGGCGCAAAAAATTTTTGGTACTGTCATCAGAAAGCTCACGTCGAAAAATGTAAGAGTGCCAAGTTTCATAAAATTTCCTACAAAAGTAAAAAAGTTAAAAGAGGAAAAGGAAAGTGCACTTTTTCAGTTTTTCAGCGATATTTCAGGAACTGTGCAAGATATCCCAGATTTTGTTTCAGTATATTGAAAGGCACTAAAATAAGAAACTTTTTATCTCATTTGACGAACTCTGTATGTATCTCCGTTTAATAGATATATGTGCATAAAACTTATATATGCATTTAAATTGTAACTTTTCCAGGATAAGGGTGCTTTCCTTCTTACCCCAAAAGAAAAGGTGGCTTTGTAGAGGGTTGTTATTCATAAGAAACTAGATAGACGTACCAGTTCCTGCGAACACAATGACCTGTTGGAACATATAGGAAAACATAGTATTTTTACGACGAAATAAGTAAAACTGTAACAAAAGCTCTACAGTTCCACTTGTAGCACCTCTCTGATGAGTTGGTTGGTGTTATAATATTGGAAAAACCAAGCCTTGCGAATGAAATGACAGCTGTTCCATAGTATTCTAATGATGATTGTCACTGAAATGTAGGTATATCTAGATATATATACATACAGGGTGATTGTTTTTTTTTTTCATTATAAGCATTGGGATATCGGAAACTAGAATACTAGAGTTTTAAGAGCTTATGCAAGATATGCTTTTGATTTTCAAAAACAAAACACAGTTTTTGTGTTATAATACAGACTTTATTTTTTTTAAATGGCAGTCGTAGTTAGCATAGTTGGCTTTGACATTTTTAAAAAGAACATTTTTTTCTATTTATAACGATACAAGGTTTTCTATACTTACAGATGAACTGAAGAAAACAGATAAACAGATACTGATGAATAAACGCGATGCAGGCACTTTCGTAGTATAATTCGAATATAATTTAGTATAATTAGAATAGAAAAACAAATAGAATCTTCGTAGTAAAAGGAAAATAATGTTTTCTATGGCAAACTCTGTTTTTTGCTACTCTCAATAATGCAAATAGTTCTGTATCGTGTTTATTTGTCAAAGTAAGTAATAATTTTCATAAAGTTAATTTTCGAACATGGCCTTTATTTATCAAAGTATAGCAAACTTTGTAATGCTATAAAGAGAAAAAAAATCCTTTTTAAAATGTCCGTTTAAATGTCAAAGCCAACGATTGACTGTCATTTAAAAATACTAAAATTTGTATTATAACTCAAAAACTGTGGGTTTTTTCAAAAACCGAAAACATATCTTGCATAAGCTCTAAAAACGACAACTATTTCCTCATTTGACCGTATCTTATGGTTTCCGAGATACCAATGCTTAAAATGAAAAAAACTTACCCTGTATATATAATCATTTACCCATTATACCTTGTTAGGTCTCGAGTGTGTGCTACATTCTATTTAACATTTTAATTTGTACTGAATTTTTTCCGCTCTGTTCTGTTTCTTGCTGATTCTTTTGCTTCTTTCTAGTTTTTACTCATCTTCTGTAGGAGCTTACTAATTCTGTTGTTCCACGTCTGGTTTGGTCTTCCCTGGTTCCGTTTCCCTTGCGTTTTCGCTTCGTATATTCGCCTCACTTATCTTTCTTCCTTCATTTTGTGAATTTGTCCCCACCAGTCGAGCAATCCCTGTTCGATGTACTTTAATATTGGCTGTACCGATAGATTTTGTCATATTTGTTCACTTCTAGTTTTATCCATTATTGATATTCCTTGGACCCTCCTAAGTAACTTCATTTCAGTAGCTAGTATTTTACTTTTTTGTCTGTTTGTCAGCGTCCAGGATTCGCAACCGTATGTTAGTATTGGTCTGTAAATTGATTTAAATACTTTCGTTTATTTCGTTATTTCTTTTTTATTTATAAATTTGTTTTTCATATTGTAGTATAAGTTAATTGTTGTTTGTCCTCTTTCATTAATCGCCATGTCAGTTTTCCATGATGATATGTTTTGCCATATCATCTAAGAGTACTCCTAAGTATTAAAATTATTTTACCTGTTCTAAATTGTTCTCTCCTATTTCTATGTTTAATTTTTCATTTCCTATTGTCATTATTTTGGTCATTTCTATATTAATTTTCATTTTCATTTTCACCTTTTTCATTAAGTACTTCATTCCAGATTTTCCAGTTTATATCTTTCTGCAACTTTTCTGTACTTCCAGATATTAGTACTACATCGTTCACGAACACTCCATCCGATATTTCTATTCTCCTTAGTTTTCTGTATCCTATACACATTTTATATATAACTCTATAACTCTATATATTTACATACATATTTTTTTATTAAATAAGGACTTATTGAAAAAAATTTAACAAGGAGAAGCAATATCACTACAATATTCAACGTATGGAATTATACAGTACCATATGTTTCTATATACACTGTCATACGAATCAATAAGAAAAACTATATAGACAGAAGTTTGCAGCCAATTAAGCAGTTTACACACATCCAATATGCTAGACAATAACATTTTCTCGGGCAATTTCAGCATAAATCACGCATTACAATCGAAAAAAGGGACATTAATAAGCCCGGATAATCCGCATTATTCGCGGAAACTCCTGCGGCGTTTCAAACAGGACAAACAGGACAACAGTGGACCCCCGAGCGAATCGCGGCAGGACGAGAAAAGAAGTCGGCGCAATTAAATCCATAAATATTCATGGTATTAGTTATGCGCCATTCAGCGCGGAGTTCCAAACCGTTTCAAAAACTTAGCTCATAAAACGGCCTTTTTCCCTTCACATAAAAAATTTCAATATTTATACTGTGAGGCGTTGAATTAGACGGGTATTGAAGCGGACGGCGAGAATGGCGCAATTGCCGCTTACAATTTTTTTCAATGAGTCATTTTTAGGCTAATTGTGCTCTCTCCGCGCCTTCGTGCGGCACCAAAACATTTCCATCCGGGAAATATACGGCGCTTTTATAACTTCGGATAAGTTTTCCTTCTACCTTCTACCTTCTTATGTAGTTACAGCGTCTGAGAAAATACACAAACTTTGTACAGATGTAACTACAATATCTACACATCCGTTGGCATATACTTATTAGAATTTCCACAAGCGCAAAGTTTAAATATTCCAATAAAATTTACATCGAATCTTTCGCTGTACCTAAGGCCAATGTAAAACGATTTAGATGCAAGTAACTGATGTAACATATAATAATATTTAGGCCCAGTTGTATGATCGTGGGTCAACCTTGACCAAGGTTGTTACCTAGGATACAATTGTTAATACAATGGTATCCTTAGAAACTGAACCACGATCAAGGATGATCCACAATCATACAACTGGGCCTTATTATTTCATTAATGCTGGAAATTGCTTCATGGCTAGATATGCGAAAACACATAGAGGAAAGTCACCTATTATGGGGAGTGTTTTAGAAACCACTAAAAAAAATAATAATTGATCGGTTATTGATCAAATTATGTAGTAACAATCCATTTTGCTTACAAATACATAATATGAGCAGATAGGCTCAATTTTGTATAAAATGCCCCTAAGATAAGCTTTTCAAAAAATATGCCACTTCCCCAAATTAGAAACCAGTGGTAGCTTAATGTGGGGAGAATGTATAATATAATAATAATAATAAAGATTATTTATTAACAGAAATTCTACAAAATATACAAAGGTAAAATATATACATGACAACAAATATCACAACAAAACAACAAAAATAACAATGCAAAAGCAAAGACACAAATAGTAAATACAGTTTTCATATTACAATATTTTACCAGTTTCTATATACAGATCAATTTGAATAAAGTATTCTCTCACCTGAGCTTTATACTGATGAATGGTCTCATTTTTATAACTCCATCAAATCTTATTTTCAACTATTATTAATTTGAGTAAATATTAGTATATTATGCATCGAGTATTTATTGATGGTTATCAAGACACGAGTGTGAGAATTACGAAACGAGCCTTGACGAGTTTCATACTTTTGTTTTGTTTTACATTTGATCTCCGTTTCGTAACTAATACGAGTGTCTTAATAACGATTAAATGCGAGTTGCATACATTATTTTTTCTACGACAAAACATGAAAAGTGGTAATTGTCATATATAGTAGCTTTTTTAGGTTTATATCCTTCAGATTTTCTTTTTAATAAAGCATGTAATTTGGGATATTTGGATATGTCTTATTATATTTCCATAAAGTTGGAGATTTCCATTTTGAAAAAAAATTGTATCTAAATGACTATCATTTATCTATCATCTAACTATCAGGTAGCTAATGTTTAATATATCAATTAAAGTGTGGGAATAGAATAAAGTTTTTATTACATGTATTATTAAAAAAACCATAATATACAATTTGAAGAGAAATTAAAAACACTCATTAAAAGAAAGCTATTTTTCTGCCAAAATTCTTTCGCGCGAAATGTTTTGCACTTGCAAATTTTGTTTGGTTTTTATCCCACACCTGCACACATTGTATGGTATCCACAAGTATCACTTTGAGCATTGAATCCAGTCGTCATCACCTTCTTAATCGCCCTGGTATAAATCAGAATCTAAATGGTATAAATCTGCGTCATCAAATCAGAACCACTATAATCTGTGTTTCATCTTCTTCGGAATATTTATCTGATATATCCTTTTAGGACGTTTGGTTGGCTTAGCAGGATTTGCAGTTACTTTCTTTCCAAATTCTACTTTAGTTTTGGCTTTACTTTTGTCTTTTTAGGACGTTTTGTTGGCTTAGTAGGATTTGCAGTTACTTTCTTTACAAATACTACTTTAGGCTTTGGCTTTTCTTTTGCCTTTTTTGGACGTTATGTTGGCTTAGCATTATTTGCAGTTATTTTCTTTCAAAATACTACTTTAGGTTTAGGCTTTTCTTGTGTCTTTTTATGACGTTTTGTTGGCTTAGCAGGATTTGCAGTTAATTTTTTTTTCAAATACTACTTTAGTTTTTGGCTTTTCTTTTGTCTTTTTATGACGTTTTGTTGGCTTAGGCGGATTTGCAGTTACTTTCTTTCCAAATACTACTTTAGGTATTGACTTTTATTTTGTCTTTTTAAGACGTTTTGTTGGTTTAGCAGCATTTTCAGTTACTTTCTTTCTAAATACTACTTTAGTTTTTGGCTTTTCTTTTGTCTTTTTATGACGTTTTGTTGGCTTAGGCGGATTTGCAGTTACTTTCTTTCTAAATGCTACTTTAGGTATTGACTTTTCTTTTGTCTTTTTAAGACTTTTTGTTGGTTTAGCAGCATTTACAGTTACTTTCTTTCTAAATACTTCTGTAGGTTTTTGGCTTTTCTTTTGTCTTTTTATGACGTTTTGTTGGCTTAGGCGGATTTGCAGTTGCTTTCTTTCCAAATACTACTTTAGGTATTGACTTTTCTTTTATCTTTTTAAGACTTTTTGTTGGTTTAGCAGCATTTGCAGTTACTTTCTTTCTAAATACTTCTGTAGGTTTTGACTTTTCTCTTGTCTTTTTAAGACGTTTTGTTGACTTAGTAGGATTTGCAGTTACTTTCTTTCCAAATACTACTTTAGGTTTTGGCTTTCCTTTTGTCTTTGCAGGACGTTTTGTTGGCTTGTCAGAATTTTCAGTTACTTTCTTTGCAAATACTACTTTAGGTTTTGGCTTTTCTTTTGCCTTTTTAGGACGTTTTGCTGGCTTAGCAGGATTTGCAGTTACTTTCGTTTCAAATACTACTTTAGGTTTGGGCTATTTTTTGTCTTTTTAAGGCGTTTTATTCGCTTAACAGGATTTGCAGTAACTTTCTTTCCAAATACTACTTTATTTGGGTATTTGGGTTTTTATTGAAGGTATTAGTTTGTACTTACCGGTAAATATTATTTATTTACTTTTATGTTTGCCTTACTAGTTTCGGTTTGTTAGTAAACCATCGTCAGAAGCTTGATAAGTCTACAAAGAATACAATAATCATGTTAAATATAAATTAGCGCTAAGTATGTTATAAAAATGTTTAAATATAAATTATAATAATATTTGTTATGTGTTTATTGTTGTAGTATGTATAAGCAAGCCTCTGACGATGGTTTACTAACAAACCGAAACTAGTAATACAAACATAAAAATAAATAAATAATCTTTATTAATAAGTACAAACTAATACCTTCAATTAAACAACTGGTAATATGGATAAAACCTTAAACTTAATAATTATTAAACTTAGTCTTTAAACTATCTAAAGTAAACTTTGAAATATAAAGGTTCCTAATATGGGGATTCCCAAATTAGGGATCTGTAATGTCCCCATATAAGGGCCCATACATTTTTTGAATTGATGTGCTAAAGTTTTTGCACATATGTCCATAAGCTAAAAACCATGATATTTACATGAAATATTTGCTTGTATATAGTACATCAGTTACATTGAATTAATAAAAATGACATAAATTTCCGTAGTAATTAATGGATAAACGTGACATGGATAAAATTTAGAGAAATTCAGTTTTAAAGCTTTGAGTCATGAATTTATGACTTATCTGAGTTTATTTATTAATTGTTGTTACATTGTCCATGCCGTACATTAATACAGGGAGCATCTTATCATTCTATACGTACAGAGCATATCAGTTACATTGAATTAATTAAAATGACTTAAATTGCCATAGTAATTAATGCTTATACGAGACATGGATACAATTTAGAGAAATTCAGTTTTAAAGCTTGGAGTCATAAAGTCATGACTTATCTGAGTTTATTTATTAATTGTTGATATATTGTCCATGCCTTACATAAATACAGGGAGCATCTTACCATTCTATACGTAGAGAGCATATCAGTTACATTGAATTAATTAAAATGACTTAAATTGCCGTAGTAATTAGTGGATAAACATGACATGGATAAAATTTAGAGAAATTCAGTTTTAAAGCTTTGAGTCACTAAGTCATGACTTATCTGAGTTTATTTATTAATTGTTGATATATTGTCCATGGCGTACATTAATACAGGGAGTATCTTACTATTCTACCGGTATTAATAATATCTTTATTAGTGCTATTGACCAATAAGTCTTACACAGGTCATAAAATAGGTACAAAAGTATAAAATATAAAAGTATAAATACAAATCTAATACATATCTGAAAAACACAAAATCACAAAACAACATCTAAAATGAACATGGCTTAGGAGTTAAGCCATGATACATAACTACATAGTGATCGTTGGTAGTGTACTATAGTATTAATAATAATAATAATAATGGCTATATATGGTAGAGTCCGTATGGTTTGCTCAGGATGATTCTACCTACTTATACTCAATTAATATTTTCTATAATTTTGTTTTCAACAATAAAATTTCTTAGTATAATTATCTTATAGTAATTTTATAACCATCTTAGTATTTCTTAGTTGTAATTATCAGATTAATACGTAAGTAAATATAAAATAACGTAAATAACTAAGTTGTGCTCATTTTCGAGTAATTTGTATAATTATATCCCGGCGCATCCACCATTTATTAGGTAATATATAATATATGAATTATCTTATTTCGTACTTTCTAACTAGTTTTTCTTACAAAAATACTTTGAAGGTTTACTGTGAGGATCAAAATATTTAAAGCACCATTTGTTAGGTAAATAATAAAATATGAATTATCTTATTTCATACTTTCTAACTAGCTTTTCTTGCAAAAATACTTTGAATGTACTGTAATGATCAAAATATTTAAACCACATTTGTTAGGTAATATATAAAATATGAATTATCTTATTTCGTACTTTCTAATTAGTTTTTCTAACAAAAATACCTTTATTGTTTACTGCAATGATCAAAATATTTAAACCTCTATTTGTTGGGTAATACACTTCTGGAAAAAATAAAGGAACTCCAAATGTACTTAAAATAACTTTTCCAATTTATAAGTTGTTTTCAATAGATTTTTCACAAGTTATAAGTTGACGTTTATTAAACACTATTATTATTTGTTTGGAAACACTTGCATTTATATATTTATTCGGTTCATTAAATGTCGTTATCTGTTTTTAAATTTATTCTGAATATTACTAGTAGTCCCTTAATTTGGTCCAGAAGTGTATATAAAATATGAATTATCTCATTTCGTACTTCCTAGCTAGTTTTTCTTACAAAAATACCTTGAATGTTTATGATGTAAACTGTAATACTGTAACTGTACTAAATACTGTAATGATCATAATATTTAAACCACCATTTGTTAGGTAATATATAAAATATGAATTAACTTATTTCATACTTCCTAGCTAGTTTTTCTTACAAAAATACCTTGAATGTTAACTGTAATGATCAAAATATTTAAACCACCAATTGTTAGGTAATATATAAAATATGAATTATCTTTTTCGTACTTTTTTCGTACTTTTTCTTGCAAAAATACCTTGAATGTTTACTGTAATGGTCAAAATATTCAAACCATCATTTGTTAGGTAATACACTTCTGGACAAAATTAAGGGACCACCAAATATACTTAAAATATTTTTTTAAATTTATAAGTCGTTTTCAATAGATTTTCACATGTCATAAGTTGACGTTTGTTAAACACTATTATTATTTTTTACGAAATATTTGCATTTATATATTTATTCGGTTCATTAAATGTCGTTGTCTCGTTTTAAATTTATTTTGAATTTTTCTAGTGGTCCCTTAATTTTGTCCAGAAGTGTATATAAAATATGAATTGTCTTATTTCGTACTTCCTAGCAAGTTTTTATTACAAAAATACCTTGAATGATTACTGTAATGATCAAAAAATTTAAACCACCATTTGTTAGGTAATATATAAAATATGAATTATCTTATTTCGCACTTTCTAACTAGTTTTTCTTGCAAAAATACCTTGAATGTTTACTGTAATGATCAAAATATTTAAACCACCATTTGTTAGGTAGTACACTTCAGGAAAAAAATACCTTAAGTGTTTGCTGTAATGATCAAAAGATTTGAATAATTAAATGTTTGAACTTTTATATTTCAACCGTGTATTTTTCATACTATAAATAAATATAATAAAAAATCTTTTTTTTTTCAGTTTTCCAACATTTTCACAAAGTTTCACTTGTTTTTAAATTTCAACTGAGATTGCAAAGATTTGTATCACAAGGAAATTCTAATAAAAAATACTACTAAACTTACTTACTAAACTAATTAATTGCGTCATTGCAATTAAGAAACTGCAGATCTGTGTTTTTTTTTCTTTGTGGTACCACTGGGAAATCCTTCAAGCGCCCCCCGCCTGGAAAAATATAGCGGGGAACATAAAGTTTTTGTCGATTTGCTTTTAATTTTGTAAGTGGATTTTCGGCCCTAATCGAATTTCAGCGCCGTAAAAGTTCCGGGCTTCTCATGCCTCGCGCATTCTTATTTATTCAGTTTTTTCTTGGTCCCGCTGCATGAAACGCTTTTTAATTATGCCAATTGTGCGGGACAAACATAATTCCCGGCGTTTTTCGCAATCGTAATTGCAGACTGAATTTCAAATTCAGCGAGGGACGCAGGCTTGGAGGGTGGAAAAGCGTCATCCTGGCGATTCGTGTAATTACATGGATTATACTCACGCGAAGAAATGTCTCATTATGGACGTATGCATGTCATCACAAGATGTATTTGTATGTAAGACACAAGATATTAGTCCGGTGGAGCATTGATAGCATATTGATCCTGCACAAGCAACATCTCAAAAATTGGTATTATATAGGGCTAATCGCAAGTTAAAGGTTTTATAATGTATTTTAAATATTAAGCAGATGTATTAGCTAACATACAAACTCCATCCGCGACTACAAAAAATTAAGCAGGTATCTTTCATAGTTTTTAAAATACAGAAGTTTTTTTATTGTGCAACATAGGGTTAATCATTTTTATAGTTATACACTTCTATCACAATGAAAGCAATGTATCAAAGCGTCTTTTTTTTTTAATACAACATAGAAGTAAAATTTATCCTCTGTGAGACAAATATTACAGTTTACGAAGTGAACTATGTTAAGCTGAGTTTGCAGCATTATCCATATGAATAACTGAGCTCTTTCTTCGGTTGTATACATTGTTCACTTCGTAAACTGTAATATTTACCTCACAGAGAATTACTTGTATGTTGCATTTAAAAAAATACATTTTGATACATTGCTGTCATTATGATAGAGGTGTGAAACCATTTAAATGATTAACCCTATGTTGCACGATAAAAAAACTTCTGTATTATAAAAACAATGAAAGTCACCTGCTTCATTTTTTTTAACCGTTTTAACTAAGTAATGGTAGATAATATAACAATATATCTGCATAACTTACTGAACATATTCTTATGAATATGTGTGAATGAATATGAATGAATATGAATATGGCATAATATGAATGTTAATTATGCCATGCCTACATAACTTCAACTGATATATTGCCAAAGATTCTTTCAATTATGGTGTAATTACCGGCGCTTATTCCGCCGCAGTTTTCCTATAACGAGCAATCTGCCGCCCCCACCGTAAAATGGCGTTCCGACGGGATTGTATTTCGGGCAAGAGAAGCGTGAAACAACGTGGCAGGTGCGAAATTGTTTTGCCGCTCCTTAAATTGTTTCATGCAGACGATTAGAACTCGGCCATCTGTGAGGTAACAGTGTTATCTTGAAAATTGTGCTTGATGAAAATTTGAGCATACTTCACAGGATCTCGAACGATTTTCACTTTAAATGTACAGAATATATATTTATATTACATATATTCAGGGGCGGAATTTATTGATTACAAATAAGTAAGTATAAAAAAAATGCAATTATGATTACGATGTTATTATTGTTTTTGTCAACTGAAAATTGACTTTGTCATCAATGAAAACTACACATATTGGTTTAGTAATCATTCACTGATTGGTATTCCAATGTTATCAATAAAATAAGGTCAACATAAAAGAAAATAATTGTGTTATAACAGTGAGATATTTTAGCATTATGGGTACTCAGTATAATCAATTAGTCAAAAAGGTACCTAAAAAAATGAATGATAATTAAAACATGTACTTATTAATAATAAATTTTGTCCTAGATTACTTACATAAGATATAAGTAACTTGTAATATAAGATATTATAAGATATAAGTCACTTACTTTGATTATTTCTTTTCTTCAATTCTCTCTTCATAGATGTATTATTACCTTAAATACCTTAAATTATTAATGATAATTAAATCATATACTTATTAATAATAAATTTTGTCGTAGATTACTTACATAAGGTATAAGTAACTTATAATATAAGATATTATTATAAGATATTATAAGATATATTAAGTTACATAAGATATGACAAGATATAAGTTACTTACTTTGTTTTTTTTATTTTCTTGTATTCTCTCTTCATTGATGTATTATTATAAAAAAAACGATCGGAAATACAATTAATAAACAATGACTAATAGCAATTGCCAATGACAAATCGTTTTTAACAAAAAAATAAATTGTAGATAATTTAAAATTGGTGATAAAGAAGAATGTCTCATATAGCAAAATAAGTGTTTATAGAGTTTTCATCAAATATCATAGTGCAATAATAGTATCTAATATTCATAAAAATAGTGAAGAAGACATAGAGTCCAAAAATATGCGAGTCCAGAAAAACGTTTCATTAAAATTGTAATTTCGGATTTAAGGGGAAAATTCAAAAACAGGATTATTAGGTGTGTTTCTCATATTAAGCAAAAGTGATTGTCTTGTAATAGTTTTCATTATTTATTAATATTAGTATTTTTCAGTCAGTTTCGATAGTTTATAGATATTTTGCAAATTCTTCGCTGGTCTTGTACCTGTATTTGTACATTATGTTAATGAACCTAGAATGCTAGAACCATAATTACAATTTATTGAAATTTCCGCAAAATTGTGCAAATGGGGAAAAAAGGTGAAAACTGCAGAAAATGTATGTAATTTTTTTTTAAATTTTGCAGTTTAATGTGACCTAAGAAGCTTCTAAATAGTTACCCAATTTGCAGAAAATAACATCTATAAACTTTATAATATAAAATTATTTCAAACTCTTAATGAAAGTGTAATTAAATCAATACATAACAATCGCAAAAATATGTGCAAATTTCGGAAAATTTAATAAACATAAGAAATTTCAACGTAAACTGCTTTCATAAAAATACCAGAAGTTCAGTTCAGGAATGTTTATAAATTTTCTCAAACGTGCCAGTATATCTGGAAAACTAAACAAACGTGCAGTTAATGCAAATTAATGTCGTTAATTAATCATATCAAAATATATAAAATACACCGTAGTTCAAAGAGATTTCAGAAATTGTCACTAAGTTTTATGGAAATTCATTTTTTAATAAAAGAGTTAAAAACCCAAAATTTCGATCAAGATCGTTGTGGTACATCAAAAGTTTCACAAGGTTCAGAAATTGTGTAATATTTGTAGAAGTAAACATCGTAAATTGTGTAATATTTGTAGAAGTAAGCATCGTAAACATGCGAATTTTGAAGCCTGAAGCTTCATAATGTTTTAATGTTTTCATAAAGTTTTATGAAGATAGCGAAAAACCAGAAAATGTTATTGATATTATAGAAAACTTATTAATAATATCTAAACATAGGTATAAATAAATATACTAAACTTTTATCAATTTTACTACAATATGAAGTTTCAATTAAGTTACACTGCATTTCATAAAGATTTTAGAAATGTCCAAATAGTTTTGTGGGGATTTAAATGGAAATTTGTATTTCTCAAATATGCAATCAAAATATTAACAGAAGTAAAACGTCCATAATCTTAACAAACAATTATTAAAAGTATCAGAATGTTCAGAAACTGCGAACATTCAATCAAACAATATTATAAATTGGGAAAATTGCGAGAATGTAATATTTGAAAGTTGAAATGTTTGAAAAAGGTCGACATCTATCCAAAATAGTTGCACGAACAAAATAGTTGTATTCGTAAAGAAATCGAAAGTGTTCAAAATATTATGATTGACAATTTTGGCAATACTCAAGACCAGAGGTCGTCAACCTTCCGACTTTTAAGGCGGCAAAGCAAATTTTGAAGAACTCAAAACATAAATTTAGTTGGTCTATGTATTTATAACTCTTAGAAGACAACACTATTAGTATTTTCATGCCTCAACCTTGAAAATTCTATTGAAATCTAAGTAACAAAATGTTTACTTAATAATATAACAATGTTGATACCTCACATAAAAACATTTTCGAAAAAATTTCAACAAAACGTCAACAAAACAAAAAGTATTTTAAATGTTGTACTTGACAATTTTGGCAATACTCTAGACCAGAGGTCGACAACCTTCCGACGTTTAAGGCGGCAAAGCAAATTTTGAAAAATTTTGATGCGTATGAATTTAGTAGATCTAAAAATTAATCTAAAAATAAATAAAATTAAATCTTAAATTAAAAGTTATTTTGTTAGAGATTGATTGAATTCAAAAACTAAAAGTAGTCATGCCCACATAAATCTAGTACAAACAAATTGAAATTGCTATATAAAATTGCTATTGTAACAGAATTTTGTGTACTAGATTTATGTGAGCATGACTGAATCTAGTACAAACAAATAGACATTGCTATATAAACTTGCTATTGTAACCAAATTGCTTGTACTAGATTTATGTGAGCATGACTATACGTGATAGAGGGCATAGGTGTGAAATAATGACTCGTTCTGGATATTTTAGATATTTATAACATTTTGAACACGTATTTTTTTACGATGTTAGTTGAGATTTAAAAAATATGTCAATTGTAACATTTTTCCGCGTATATTTAGACCTTCCTGAAAATTATCAAAAAGTACAGTCATGCTCACATAACTCTAGTACAAACAATTTGACATTGTCACATAAGATTGCTATTGTAACCTAATTTCTTGTAATAGATTTATGTGAGCATGTCTGTAGAATGAAATAAGGGGAATTGAAATTTAAAAAAATAAATGGGCGTCATAACTTGTTCAAAGTCGACAGAAAATAGAAGACGTAACACTATTTTTGTTTTTATAATACTAATTGACCTGGTTTAGCATTGTTTTGCTCATAATTCCGAAATTGCAATTTAATTGGGGTATTTTCAAACATTCTAGGCACATACAGAGCGTTAAAAAAATTGGTGTCCGCTTTTCCAATTAGTGCCAACAGATGGAACTATTGATATAAAATATTTGCAAGCTCAAAATATAAATCTCACATTTTGTGCTGTAGTTGAGAACTTGTGGCAATATTTAAAATGGTCATCGAAAATTAAGAAAATTCATCCTAAATTTAAAAAAAGATTCTAATTAATTGGAAATATTTCTAACAAATTTGAAAATATTTTTTTTCAAATTCAGGAGGATTGTTTATAGAACTTAACTCCTGAAATCAAAATATATCTCTCAAATGTTGTACTGCAGTTGAGAACTTATGGCAAATTTTATAATGCTACTCAAAAATTTATAAAATTCGATTTATAAACAGCGTCAAACAAAGTAATGACAATTGATGACATTTGAAAAAAATCAGGTTGTATTATTTTCTTGTATCCTAGGAAACATGGTTGCAAAATGTATTTATTTTGCATATTGAACAGTGCCATCTATTAGTATCCGTCGTAAGAGAGGATACCACATTCTTGAACGCTCTGTATATCCATTAGTGTTTAAAGATACAATAGTATACCGTAGTGCTATTTTCACCATTTTTACACTACTTGTTAAACTTAAAAAAATAAAATAAAAGTAGTTTTAAAAGTAGTTTGTTTATTGTAGGAAATAAAAGAACTAGTCTCAAGAAATAACTGTCAACTGGGCCACAGTCGACTGATTGCTGGTTGATGTTACACACTCCGGTGTGCGATGTGTATTCAGACATTAACGTGCAGCCAACAATCCTCACCGAAGAATATTAAATATGGGTATTAGGCACGCAATACGGGTTTGAATGTGGGGAAATGTGCATGCCAAATAGAGCAAAAATATTCGCAGAGAGGACGTTCGGAAATTTCGGCGCGCCGAGACGGGAAGATCGCGGAATTGAAAGAAAAGATTATCGCCGAAGAAAATGGGCCCGCCCCGAGCATTTCCATGCGGATTTAATTCCGGCGATGAGTCTCCTCTATGATTCGGTGCATTTACATTTTCCGCGCTGCGGGTTTCAATGGGGCCGCACAGACTAAAATATAAAAGATACACAAATACCCTTTGGCTGCACGCGCGAGCAACCACCAAAGACGGAATAAAGGCAGGACTCCGGCGGGGGCACTCCGTGTGTTCCGGTAAGTGGACTTAGGGGTCCGGTTATCCGGTTATCCGTGCCGGATGGATTTCCGCATTAATTAAAATTTCCTTTTCCACCCCCGACGAGGACGACTCGGGACTGCGAGGGCGGAGGACGAGATGCGCCGCGGGTTGTATTAACCTCTGGCAAATTGAACTAAATGTCAAGCGGAAATAATAATAATCCAGTTTCCGGAGAGCGTCGAGAGGCGACCGACCGAACGGAATTACAATCACGCCGGAAAAATAGAAAAACGAGGCACAACGCCATCAAAATTAGTGCAGATTGCCGTAAAATACGAACCGACCTCTCTCATTTGCGATACGTGCACAGTGGCACCAGGGGCCAAACACTGTGCACAGAAATTTTATAATCTACCCGCACATCGGATGGCTTATGGCACGGTTAATTGAGCGTGAGATCGCTCGAAATCGCACCAATGTGCCGGCCTCTATCCGACAATCGCTAATTTCAATAGCACACTGGTGGCTAATCGATAATCTATATACGTAATCGCCGGACCGTCGTAACATGGTATAGCGTTATTGTAATAATAATTATACTGTCCACATTAATGCAAATAATAAACCACGTACTAATACTACTCTAAAATACTAATTCATTTAAACGCTGCGTGCACTATATTAGTTTTTTTTCATTTATGCCGTTGATTCCTGAGATGTTACATTTATTTTCGCTTTACAAAAGTGTAGGCATTTAGTTTCAAGTTAATTGTTTTAGGCATTAGGAGTTTAGGCAATACATATTTTTTGATAATATGAATTTTCATTACTTGATTATTCAATTATACCCACCGAAAGTTGTGTCCTTCGCCGAGAGGAACTAAAGCTGGTGATCCCGTGAACTGTACACTGAACATACACTGTAACATAATATAGTTAAAACGAAATCGATAGAAGCTAAATTTTCATTGTGCTACTTGTAGATCGCTACTGTGGTACGGTAGGGACAATTCACATTCTCTCTGCATACATTTATTATTCTTTTTCAGCACTCGTGACCCACCCTGTAATAATAACGCGAAAAATATTACCCCCCGGCAATGATATACTATTTTATCATCGCACTTTTGTTTCTATTTAATGCTTGGCTGGGCCCAAAGTGCACTTGTAGCTAGTTACCATTCAATAGAGGGGTCCACGGATGGGAAAAAATCGGACGCTTCATTAGAGCATGCAACAACCCCTCTGAAATTATTCCATTCAAACACTAAATTAAAAATTTTAGCAACAGATGAATTTTAAATCGACTACAAATTACAAGCACGTGGAGTATAGGTAATAAATATTTGTAATAGTATTGTAATAAAAGTAAATATCGTCGGCTTACAAGTGAAATCACTAAAGTCAAAAACTATAACATGTGAGAAACTACAATTAAAGTTTTATATTCTGCTCTTACCTTTCCTACTCAGTCATTTAATGAGTTAAGAATTTGGAAGTTCGGCTTCAGGACCCTTTACTATATCTCTACCGGGCCTGAGATTTGTTACAATTTAGTAAACCATCGAGGCAAAAGTTAACTAAAAACAGCCAAAAATTGACTTAGCGTATTTCACTTGTAAGCCGACGATATGTTTTATGCACAGATATATAATAATCAGACCATTATTGCCAGACTCACCTGCAGATAAACATATATTTATAGTTCGTTGGGCCTGTTTCACCCTCTAGGGCCATAAAGGAAACAATTGTTCAACGTCAGATTTTGTTAAGTATCGTTGTGAATCGTAAATATGTTTTATGAACAGATATATAATAATCAGACCATTATTGCCAGACTCACCTGAAGATAAACATCTGTTTATAGCCCGTTGGGCCTGTTTACCACCCTAGGGCCATAAAGCAAACAATTGTTCAACGTCAGATTTTGTTAAGTATCGTCGTGAATCGTAAGAATGTTTTATGCACAGATATATAATAATCAGACCATTATTGCCATACTCACCTGAAGATAAACATATGTTTATCGCCCGTTGGGCCTGTTTACCGCCCTAGGGCCACAAAGGAAGCAATTGTTCAACATCAGATTTTGTTAAATCAAATAAGTGTCAGCATTTATAAAACAAGCTGAAACCAAATATTTTGGAATATTTATATTTATAATGCACTAAGTACAATTATTCGTGTTTACATTGGGTAGATTACATACAGTTAAACAATAACTCTTTGAATTTATTACATGAGTTGTAATTTTAGACGGCATCTTTAGACACTTTAAACTTGATATTTGTACTTATTTTATAATGATTTGAGATAAAAAAAAACTTGTTTTGTGCATGTAATAGTGTATGTATCGCGGGTGTAATTTGCTTGTTACACAGCGAGAAATTATAAAAGAAGCTGAAACAAAATATTTGGAATATTTATATTTATAATGCAGTTAGCACAATTATTCATGTTTACATTAGGTAGATTACATGTAGTTAAATGAGAACTATTTGAATTTATTACATGAGTTGTAATTTTGGACGGCATATTTAGACACTTTAGACTTGATATTTGTACTTATTTTATTGTCGATTTGAGTAGAAAAACTTGTTCTGTGCATAAAATAGTGTAGAAAAACTTGTTCTGTGCATAAAATAGTGTATGTATCGCGATTGTAACTTAATTGTTACACATGTAATAATGTACACATGAATAAGACTTCGGGCTATACAAGCCTTTTTACACCCTAGATACATAAATAACCATAAAAACACAAACAAAATGATGTTTTTTTAACAATATCGTAAATGCAACATACCTACAATGTGTCCACCTAAGTATGCAACATATGGCAAACTTTTTTATTCATGACTCCTCAGAAAATGGTTTTCTTCATAGAAGTTTGTGCTTCATCCAAAACCAATTGACCAAATGCCACAAAACAAATAGTTTCTGCTTTCACAGACGATATGTTATATACTTAGGTATGGTATATGATATTTTTTTTAAATTACATTATTGAAAACACAATCCTAATGGATTTTTTTTAAATGTTATTAAAAAAAAGTTTTGCCTCTTTTCACGACATTCAAAAGACCATACACTGGCCATGGTCAGTAGAGACCATATATACCATATGTATTATCCATATACGAATTAGAATTTTTTTGAGGAAAAATATGGGGGAAAAAACTGCGCCTCAAATGTTACCCGAATCCGGTCGAAATTAAAAAATCAAATCTTGCGTTAAATTTTTAATATATAATCAAATTTTTCGGCTTTTAAAAAAAATCACACGAAATCCGCGTTTGCGGCAATTGAAAGAACTACATTATGTCATCTAAACGCCGTCGAAATGGGGGCCCTGCACTCCCAGGGCCCCCTCGTGACGACACAAAAATTGCAGTTTTGCACGTTTTTTTCCAAAATTGGGCAAGATGTGGTCAAATTGAGGATCTATAGCCGGCCACAGTTTCGAACGAATCCATTCCACGTTTTATTCAGGAGATAGCCAGACAAATTCTACATCCGATTCATGCACAGAATTTTGAAATTTTGTCTCTAAGCCGAGAAAAAAAATTTCAATATGTCTTTTCAAAATGCGTCTTTCACAGGTCCATAAAAACGCCATAAATACTTGAGTAGGTATAATTCTCGTATAAACTAATTTTTTAAAACAATATTTGCAGCATTTGAATAATATATTTTAAAATTTAGCGGTCATTTACTTGTTAAGAGATAACTGAAACTGATTTTTTACAGTTATTTAGATATAGATATAGTTGGAGATAGTTTACGTAATCTACACTCTGAATAAAGCAATTAAATATCATAAAAAATGAAATATATGTTTGGATTGATACTGGTAAATAAATTATAATAAAAGACATTCCTTTTATATCATTGTATCCATATACAGTTAAGTATCGTCGTGAATCGTAAATATGTTTTATCCACAGATATATAATAATCAGACAATTATTTCCAGACTCACTTGAAGATAATCATCCGTCTATAGCTCGTTGGGCCTGTTTACCGCCCTAGGGCTATAAAAGAAACAATTGTTCAACGTCAGATTTTGTTAACTATCGTCATGAATCGTAAATACGTTTTATGCATTCAGAAAAATTAAATTATTGAAAATACAATCCTAATGAAAATTTTACAAAATCTTTAAAAATCTTTACCCAAAAAAAAAAACTTTTTTGTCCCTTTTCACGACATTTAAGAGGCCCAATTCCGTATAAATATTAGATTTTTTTGTAGAAAAATATTAAGATTAGCCTCAAGTGGGACCCGAATCCATTCGAAATTTAAAAATCAAATCGTGAACTCGATTTTTTGGTAAAATAAAAAGGCCATAAATACTGAGTATGTATAATTTTCGTATAATATTTGCAATAGTATCCTAAAATCGACAAGAAGAAGTAATACCAAGTATCGTCGTGAACCATAAATATTTTTAAAAACACAAACAAAATGGAAATTTTTAACAATATCGGAAATGCAACTTACAATGTGTCAACCTAAGTATGCAACATATGGCAACATTTTTTATTCATGACTTCTCAGAAAATGTTTTTCTTGTGTTCAATTGAAGTTTGAGCTTCATCCAAAACCAATTTGATCACAAAACAAATGGTTTCTGATTTCACAGACGATATGTTACATACTCAGGCATAGTATATGGCAATTTTTCAAATTAAACTATTAAAAATACAATCCTAATGAAAATTTTACAAAATGTTTAAAAATCTTTACCCCAGAAAAAACATTTTTTGTCCCTTTTCACGGCATTTAAAAGACCCATATCCATGTACGATACTAGAATTTTTTGTGGAGAAATATGAAAAAAAAATCAAATCCTGAGCTCGTTTTTTTGGTTATAATCAAATTTTTCGGCTTTAAAAAATATCGCACGAAATCCGCGTTTACGGCAATCGAAAGAACCACAATTTCTCATCTAAACGCCGTCAAAATTGGGGCCCTGCTCTTCCAGGGGCCCCCGTGACGGCCGTTCAAAAATTGCAGTTTTGCATCCTTTTTCGAATATTTTTCGGCAAAAGGTGGCCAAATGGAGGATCTATAGCCGGCGATAGTTTCTAACGAATCGAGTCCAGTTGTTTTCAGGAGATAGCCAGATAAATTCTACATCACACACAGATAAATTATGCACATAATTTTGAAATTTTGCGACTTTTCAAAATGCGTCTTTCACAGGTCCATAAAAACGCCATAAATACTTGAGTAGGTGTAATTCTCGTATAAACTCAGTTTTTAAAATAACGTTTATTTAATTCCGTTTTGAAAAATCAAATTTTACATCAATTTCTGTCGTGTAATTTGCAAAACTCGTTTCGCTTGTTTTGGCAAATATTACAGCCGTTAAACGATATCGCCATTTTCATAACTGGTTACGTACATAACTATTGCAGCCTTTGAATAGTATATTTTGAAATTTAGCCATAAATAATATGTGTCGTTTATTTGGTAAGAGATAACTGGAACTGATTTTATTTATATATTATTATATATTATTATTTATATATAGATATTTTACAGTTACAGATATTTTAAGTAATCGGCACTCTAAATAAACTAATAAAGCAATATGATATCATAAAAAATGTGGTATATGTTTACATTGGTACTGGTGAATACATTATAATAAAATACATTCCTTTCATATCATTGTGAATTGAAATGTTTAGAGGTAGATAATTCTTATTTGCTGTGCGTTTGTACGATACGATTGTTATCGATATGCTGGGATATTATTATATTTTATTTGCTTTAGTAGCGTACGCACAATTTAAGCCTGACATAAATCCCTGTCGATAAATGAAAGTTATCAATTTTCTAAACCACCGAAACTATTAACGGATTTGCATTAATCTTGCATATAAATCGTTCTAAAGCATATGGTTTTTGTTTGCGTCATGCTGCGGCTAATTGTATACAAATTTGTATATGTTGGGAGCACGCGATTTAATCAGGCAACAAATCAAAATTTATCTGATAAGACAATACGATATTTACGACTTATTGGAGGTAAATATTAAATTTATGTGTGTATGTACGTATGTACTCAAGAATTTGGTAGTGCTATTGAATACGTTAACATTCGGACTGTTTGATTATTGGTAATAATCAATGATCAATTGCTTGAATTGTGAGTGTAGAATGTTCTTATTGTAGTGGGTTACATGAATGGGCATATGGTGCGGTGTGATTGTTATATTTGATAGCGATTTGTGAGGGACGCAAACAGTAAAGGGGCCAGCATAAAGCAGACTTTGAAGTTCCAGTGGTTAACCTGGTGTTATTTGAAATCTAGCCGAGAAACTGTGGAGACAGGATTATTTATTCAGCTTTGGACTTCCGTGTGTGCAGACGTAATATACACATTTTTTCACGTATCGCGGCCTTCAATTTAGATAAACCTTCGTTTTTCTGGAATATATTGCCGTCTTTTGGTCAGCGTCCGGAAATACAAGATGGCTATCACATAACGTAGTGTCATGGCTGACCACCGGCTTCCTCTTTATTTACTTCGCACCCCCGAGGGCGCCATTTATTTCATTTGTCCATTTATTCGTCACCACCGGCGGGGCGATAAATATGCGCGCTCCTTGCGTTTTCCCTCCTGTCGAATTTAATTTTCGCCGGAAAATCACGCGAAAACTCGTTCCATTATGTCCCTTCCACCCCAGAACGACTTTATCTCGGCACAATGAAATGTAAGAGCGCTCGCTGACACTGAAAAGGGTTGCAAGAAAGGAGGAAATCAAAGGAAAAAATAACTAACAAAGGGACGGCATTGGCTGAATGGAGTAACGCAATAGCTGAGTGGTCTTTAGACCGTATTCACTGCCAATTCGCCCACAATGCCTGGGAATCACTTCGGATCCGCCAGGAGTCAAATACTCTATAATAACGAATCAAAATCTAATTTACGTGTGATTGTTGAAATATCTGTTTACAGTTTATGGCATTGTGCAATCCGTAATAAATACATTTTCTATTTTAACTCACTTTACTTGGAACTGAACTGAAACACAGAAAAAATACAGATATCCTTAATAAAAAACTTGTATTATAAAGAATACATTTTGCACATTCAACATTTTACATGTTCACAGACATTTATAAAGAAAACAATTGTCAGTACTACAAAACCTGCAGTTTCAAAACTGGCACTCATCATAATCATATCATCGCAATGTAGATACTCGATAAAATTGAATCTGTAGCAAAGCATAAACAGGGCGGATACAATGACACTTATTAGTGCCATTAGGTACTTATGCAGTATGCAATAATGCAGTATTGAACAATTACTACAAACAAATTAAATTACACACTAAAAAATAGAACACAACACTAAAAATTAAAAACTCTCAGCAATTGTCAACAAATTGCAGAACTGACAGAAAATTTTACAGTAATAAGTGAAATATGATCAGAAATTATGATATTTTCAGAGCTATCATACATATTTTTACAGAATTATTGAAATTTGAATAATTGGAAATTTGACAGTAACGAATAATATGTTGACTGTATTAAGTAAAGCTGAATGGTAACAATAAATTGAAAATTTGACTGTATTCTATAAAATTTCGGTATAATTGACACTTTTACTGTCCAATTTTAAACAAAGATATTAAAAAATATAAATTGAACATTCACAGAAAATCTGGAGATATTTTACAAACAGTAAAAATTTTGCAGTAAACTTTGTGTAGTATTGTACATAAAAATTGACAATTTGACAGTAATCATTCCAGTTTTGACATCGATATTCAAGAAATTAAAAAATTTATAGAAAATTTGACAGTAATAAGTGAAATGTGGTTAAAAATAATAAAATTTTGAGAACTAAAATGAATATTTTGACAGAATTGTTCCAATTTTAGTGGATAATCTTCGACCTTGGTTTAGTTACCTAGGATATAATTGGTAATACAATTATTAGCATTATTATTATGAATTAACAATTAAATCTTAGATAACTGAACTATAGTCAAATATGATCCATTAAGGTACTGTTAGAAGTAAACATGAATGGTAATAAATGAAAATTTGACAGTAATCTATAAAATTTTGGTGTAATTTACTATTAGATTCATGTACAGTACACCTGAAACTAATTCTCCTGAAAATTTGACTCAGTTTCAGTAATAAATACGGTAAAAAATCAAACTTATAACTTTCTGCATTGACAAGTATGGGTTAGCTATTACTGAAATTTCTGAAAATTTATTATTTGCAAATTTGATATTACATTCGTGTACAGTGTACACCTGAACCTAATTCTCCTTAAAATTTGACAAAGCTTCAGTAATAAATAAGGTAGAAAATAAAACTATAACTTTCTGCATTGACAAGTATGAGTTAGCTATTACTGAAATTTCTGAAAATTTATTATTTGCAAATTTGATATTAGATTCGTATACAGTACACCTAAAACTAATTTTTCTGATAATTTGACAAAGCTTCAGTATTAAATAAGGTAGAAAATCAAACTTATAACTTTCTGCATTGACAAGTATGGGTTAGCTATTACTGAAACTTCTGAAAATTTATTATTTGCAAATTTGATATTAGATTCGTATACAGTACACCTAAAACTAATTTTTCTGATAATTTGACAAAGCTTCAGTATTAAATAAGGTAGAAAATCAAACTTATAACTTTCTGCATTGACAAGTATGGGTTAGCTAGTACTGAAATTTCTGAAAATTTATTATTTGCAAATTTGATATTAGATACGTATACAGTACACCTGAAACTAATTCTCCTGAAAATTTAACAAAGCTTCAGTAATAAATAAGGTAGAAAATCAAACTTATAACTTTCTGCATTGACAAGTATGGGTTAGTGATTACTGAACATTCTCAAAATTTATTATTTGCAAATTTGATATTAGAATCGTGTACAGTACACCTGAAACTAATTCTGCTGAAAATTTGACAAAGTTTCAGTATTAAATAAGGGAGAAAATCAAACACTTAACTTTCTGCATTGACAAGTATGGGTTAGCTATTACTGAATTTTCTGAAAATTTATTATTTGCAAATTTGATATTAGATTCGTGTACAATACATCTGAAACTAATTCTTCTGATAATTTGACAAAGTTTCAGTAATAAATAAGGTAAAAAATCAAACTTATAACTTTCTGCATTAACAAGTATGGGTTAGCTATTACTGAAATTTCTGAAAATATATTATTTGCAAATTTGATATTAGATTCGTGTACAGTAAACCTGAAACTAATTCTTCTGAAAATTTGACAAAGTTTCAGTGTTAAATAATGGAGAAAATCAAACATGCAACTATCTGCATTGACAAGTATGGGTTAGCTATTACTGAAATTTCTGAAAATTTATTATTTGCAAATTTTATTTAAGATTCGTGTACAGTAAACCAGAAACTAATTCTTCTGAAAATTTGATAAAATTTCAGTATTAAATATAATTGGTGTAATTTTACTGTGACAGTTCCAATTTTAACAAAGTTATTAAAAAATATCACATTCAAATAATACATTGAATTTTATTGATTTTATCCATTATTTTGCTACTCCCTGCAATGTTAATAAACATTATATTTTTGTTATTATCCAATTTTTAAAATCTATTCTTCTCACAGCAGTTATTGTGATATTAGTGAAAAATGTTGAGTTTATTTTGTTGAAACTATGTTGAAATCCAGTAGGTGAAGACGAGAAAACCTCGTTTGATGATCGCCATAACAATACGACTACAGAGTTGGTGCGTTATGGGCCGTCCAAAAATCCGTTTAAAACTTTATCCATTTCCTCATTCAGCTGTACCACACTCCACATAAAGTGATAAGAAAACGTCTTGCTCTTTTCACTTAGCCGCGAGCTAATTACATAGTCATTTAACTTGGGCAATTTGTAACAATTAAAAACTTTAACGTTCCCGGCATCCGATACACAAAGTGCACAAACTTTACATATGCTAATTATAAGTTAGGCCCGCCTGGGAAATACAGCTTAATTACACGCTAAATGAACCATAAATCACGGCGCTCACATCGCGGCAATCGGGGGGCCGCGTGAGGGGGCGGATTGTGTAATCGCCGGGAATTTCAATTACAAGAAAATCCCACAAAACCGACGTTCCCCGCGAAGGCAGAAGGGTTTTCAGTTCGCGGCCGGCGTAACGTTTTCCTTATTAAATTTTCTAGGTGCACTTAATGGAACGCTGATGTGTTCAGGGGCCGTAATTATCTCCCGCATAATCGCATTAGATCGTTTAATATTGTGCAAGTTTCTCATCTTCGTTTCCTATTTATTTCCTATAGTTGTTAATTACGGATCGGTGTATGCCGAACGCTATGTACTATCTTTACAGAATAATTAAGCCGCGCAATCTACATCTAACCGAGCCACTTGTAATCGAGTTTACCTCCTAATTATTAAGTCGATAATGTTGGAAATGAAAATTGGCTATTTAGTTGCGTTCGCGAGAAACCACACCATTCGACTACTAAACCACAAATCTTCTACTATACATTCAGATCATATCAAAATATTTGTAACCATAACCTAAAAGCATTTTTTCTATAACAACAATGTCTGTTCAATACCTAACCTATATTTATTTAATCAGTTGCCATTTTACCTTGCGGCGTTGGCGTTTTGTTTACATGTTATTTTATTTACATCACATTTGTCCTATTCTACTGTTTACTATTTCTTTTACTTTTTATTTACAATTTTTTCCATTCGTCTCTATCTGTTGCTAGTTTCCTTGCTTCTCCTTCTGACATTCCTTTCTTTTCTATTATTTTTATAACCGTTTAATTCTTATAAATTTTATAGACATGCCTATCATATCTTATAATCTTCCTTGAATACCTTTGTGAACACAACGATAGTCAAGTAAACTCACATTAATCCAATATAGGAATGGGCCTAAATTACACATTTTAAAACCAATTTTCTTTATAAGTCATCACATGAAAATGTAACTGCCGCAGCATATTTGCTGTAACTAAGCCATAAAATACAAAAGTAAATTGTTCCATTACACATTTTAATTTTCTGCCTTTACTTCTGACAGCATAAGTAATTAGTGAGCTATTCAAACATGTGCCGATAATAAGGGACAATGCGGACGGTGTTTACTGACCGAGGCGGCTTTGTAATGGAAAGAAAGCAATTGAAATGGGGTAATCGAATTTATAGAATTGGATATGTTTCTAGTGTTTGTGCAAATAAGAGCGGCGTATCAGAACAACGACCTTCGGAGGGTCTGCAAAAACCGCCGCGACCTTCTCGCGAATTAGTAAAATAAATGCGGCGTATTTTTACAGGCGAATTCGTCCTTTGCAGCACCGGTAACTGTTAAAAAGAGAAGTGAAGGATCTTACCTTTGCGGATTAAAATAATCTAGGCGTTGCACACACTCACCGTCGGTAATCTGCTAAGCATGGATCTCATGCCGCGGAAACAATGCATAATGCATTCCAGAATATTGCTGGCATGATTAAAAAACTTACACTTTAAATGATCGTGAAGATTAGACACAACATATTGGATGCTTTTCGCAGTATATTTCGGTTTCCTAACTAATAAGCGTGCAAAAATTCGTATTTCTAACTCGACGAAAAGCACTCTTATGCACTTGTATCATAAAATACTATTATATGCGAATAGGGAAAACACAAATTATAACAGAGGACATTAAAATACTTGGAACATGAATAGATAAACAAAATGAACGATAAAACAAGGAGAATAACCTTTTTCACAATACACATTGAAGTGTAATGAATGAATTCATTACTTGTAAGTCTACTGAAGATGACTGCCTTGCAGTTGAAATGTATATTTAGTATAAATAAATGGGTATTGCGAAAAAGGTTATTCTCCTTGTTTTATTTAAAAACTTTCACAAGCTCCAATACTTTGTAAATGAACGATGTTACTTCCACGGGGTATTAAAATAGATTACTCAAAATGGTATTTTTTTTTATAATACCTGCATGCTAATCTTTGCTTATCGAACTACAAAGTGTGCGAAAATCCGTCTATATAGCACGGCATGTTTTAAAGTTACCAAGTAACAACACATTTATACCTTTGTTATACCTGTTGTTTTGCCTGTTGCTGTTTATTTATTTAACTTTGACGACAATAAACGTCAGGCAGTAATATTTTTTTATAGAAATCAATATTAAATGTACACTTCCTATTGCTGGATATACGAAAACCATAAACCTGAAGCTTTATACTCCTTGTTATTGGTTATTTGGAAACTAGCAGTTTCAACCTACAGAATTTCGTTGATGACATTGATATCTATAGCAGATGATAATTATGCAATAAATGCCTACCCTCTCCATATTAACAATTAAAAATCACATCCACGTGTACTTACCTTGTAAAATGAATCTGAATATTTCAAAACCATAAACCAGAAGCTATAAATTCCTTGATATTGGTTATTTGGAAACTAGCAGTTTCAACCTTCAGAATTTCGTTGATGACATTAATATGTATAGCAGATGATATTGATGCAATAAATGCCAACCCTCTCCATGTTAACGATTAAAAATCACATCCACGTGTACCTACCTTGTAAAATGAATCTGAATATTTCTTATTTTCTCTTTATTTCCACTATGTTGTGCAGGTATAATACAAAACAACGAGTGGTACACGTGCATAAAGGCCTTTCAAGCACTGCGCTGTTAGAAGCACTCCGCTTCGCGTCGTGCTCATAAAACCGGCAAGCATGCTTTAAAGGCTCTCTTATGCACTTGTATCATAATATACTATTTAGGTTACTAAAATATATAGTATTTAATACCGTTATCGATGTATTTTTCTCAGAATAGCCTATCCTAGTATTTGAATACTACCAGAATATAACTTGGAAAAAACTTGACAACATAGCCTACTCTGAAGAGGAAACCTCGAAAGCATTGTATAGTCCGTTTACTTGACATCTACACTGTCAGTGTCAAATCGTTTAAAAAAAATTTGAGAAGCCTGTGCCTGTGAGCCTGTGAAATATCACTAAAATAAGATGTTGATTCAGATTGTACAGCCATTTAGTTACTGAAATCTTCTGAAAAAATTTTGAGCATACCTGGAAAATATCACCAAAATAAGATGTTGATTCAGATTGTACAACCATTTAGTTACTACAATCTTCTGAAAAAATTTTGAGCATACCTGGAAAATATCACTAAAATAAGATGTTGATTGAGTTACTAATTACTAAAATGTCAGCAAAAAAAGTTGGGTTATCGTATGCGATGGCATGGACGTTGTTTGAAAATGATTGAGGCATAAGTCTTTTCAATCTTATGAATAAGTAACTACTGACATTTTCTTTCTCTCTGCCATTTAAGAGGATTCTAGTTCGTCTTTCTTGCAAATATCTATGTTTTTCTTTATTAAAATATTTGAGAATTCAAAATGTTTGACACTGTCTGTCAGTGGATGATTTGCACGAGATACCAATAGGCAAAACTTAAAACCATTTAGTGATAAATAACAGCGGTACCAACACAAGCATACCTGTAAAATATCACTAAAATAAGATGTTGGCTCAGATTGTACTGCCATTTAGTTACTAAAATGTCAGCAAAAAAGTTGGGTTATTGTATACGCATGGCATGGTTGTTGTTTGAAAATTATTGAGGCATAAGTTTTTTGTATCTTTTTAATAAGTAACTACTGACATTTTCTTTCTCTCTGCCATTTAAGAGGATTATAGTTCGTTTTTCCTGCAAATATCTATGTTTTCCTGTATTAGAATATTTGACAAATTCAAAATACTTGACACTGTCTGTCAGTGGATAACTTGCATAAGATACCAATAGGCAAAACTTAAAACCATTTAGTGATAAATAACAGTGATGCCAACACAAGCATACCTGTAAAATATCACTAAAATAAGATGTTGATTCAGATTGTACCGCTATTTAATTACTAAAATGTCAGCAAAAAAATTGGGTTATCTTATGCGCATGGCATGGATGTTGTTTGAAAATGATCGAGGCATAAGTCTTTTCAATCTTTTTAATAAGTAACTATTGACATTTTCTTTCTCTCTACCATTTAAGAGGATTCTAGTTCGTTTTCTAGCAAATATCTATGTTTATCTTTATTAAAATATTTGACGAATTCAAAATATTTGACACTGTCTGTCAATGGATGACTTGCACAAGATACCAATAGGCAAAACTTAAAACCATTTAGTGATAAATAACAGTGGTGCCAACACAAGAATACCTGTAAAATATCACTAAAATAAGATGTTGATTCAGATTGTACAGCTATTTAATTACTAAAATGTCAGCAAAAAAATTGGGTTATCTTATGCGCATGGCATGGATGTTGTTTGAAAATGATCGAGGCATACGTCTTTTGGATCTTTTTAATAAGTAACTACTGACATTTTCTTTCGCTCTGCCATTTAAGAGGACTTTAGTTCGTATTTCTTTCAAATATATATGTTTTGCTTTATTAAAAAATTTGACAAATTCAAAATACTTGACACTGTCAGTGGATAACTTGCATAAGATACCAATAGGCAAAACTTAAAACCATTTAGGGATAAATAACAGTGGTGCCAACACACTGTCAGTTTGACAGTGCAGCTATCAAGTAAACTGAGTACTCTCCATTCACGAGGTTTTTACGTCAGGGAAGTCTATAAAACTATCAGTTTCAACCTTCAGAATTTCGTTGATGACATTGATATCTATAGCAGATGATATTGATGCAATAAATGCCAACCCTCTCCATGTAAACGATTAAAAATCATATCACATCACATATATCCAGTAATTTTGTTGGTAGTGATTCGGAAATAACTGAATTCCCCAATGAAACTTGTCAATTTTTTTAGGTTAAGTTATTATTTGAGGTTATATTTTTTAAATAACATTGTTGTCAGTTGTAAAGTTTATATTATTAGAGATGAAAATGGAACGGGCAGGAAAGAAAATGAAAAATAATGCCTTGAAAAACATTCAATTTATTGCAATTTGGACAACGATTGTGTGGATACTTAGGTTTGCAAATTTGTATTAAATGCTATTAAATTATAAATCTGATAGTAGGAAGCAAATGTCTAATAGACATCGACACAAAAAATAATTAACTTCCGTTGCATCACAGAATCAGTTTGTCCAACAAGACAAAAAGAAAATCCAACCAACTATTCTGCAAAAAGGTCTTGAATGTATAATATACACAAATAACGAATAAATGTAACATAACCAATCATTTATTAAAATATAACCCAGTCACACTGTATGGTTTCATTCCTTCATACAGTAAGTTAAATGTTAAAATTAAGTTACTTACAATAAAATTACATTATGCTAATGTAGTCTTCTGTTTCCCAGACTTCAAATTTAAGAGGTCACCTTTTCCTTGGAATCTTGCATAACTGTGAATTAAATCATAACGTCATACTAATTTTTCATTATGTAAAAATTTTATATATATTTTTTTGTTATTTGTTATTAAGGTTTGAACTGCTGCATTTACTGGCATTATTATAAACCAAATAGTTTATCACAAATACAAATTGAAGTTATGGAATTTTAAATTAATAATTGAGCATCATCGTGCAAAAGCTCATTTACTGGCATTATTATAAACCAAATAGTTTATCACAAATACAGATGGAAATTAAAGATTTTCAACTTAATAATGGAGTATATCATGCAAAAACTTCGTAAGTTTGTATTTCCTTTGAATATTGTTCTGCAGCATTCGCTAAGAAATGAATAAAGCAATAATAGAAAAAACAATCAATGGAATTTAATATAATCTTGGCAATTGAAAAAACAGGTCCTATTTATCTAATAAATGTGTCATAATAATGTCAACCATCATAGAAATTCACCTTAACACAGCGTTTTCCAACCTGTGGGGCGCCCCCCCCCCCCCCGGGGGGCGCAAAGACACTTCAGGGGGGGCGCGCAGATTTAACCAAAATTTTAATTTTTGTTGCCAGCGAACTCTTGGTTTTTCTTTATTATTCGAGATGGCATGCCGTTTTGCCGCTTGCATGTCGGCACCGTTTGTGATTCGTACATATATCATACATGCTCATTACATTCAAAACAGTCCATTAAAGGGCAGGCTTTTTGCAAAATTATGCAATGATATGGGTGCAGAACATAGAGCACTTCTTTATTATTGCGAGGCTCGTTGGCTTTCTCGATCCAAGGTGTTTCAAAGAGTATTTGAGCTAAAAGACGAAATAGCCATGTTTTTAAACGACAACAATAAGAAAGATGAAGCAAACTTATTTTATGACTTAGAATTCCGTACAAAATTTGCATATGTAGTAGATATTTTTGACAAACTTGCAACATTAAACAATGGTATGCAAGGCCCACATGTAGATGCCCTGGTACAAAAGCACAAAATTACTGCTTTCATTAAAAAATTGGAATTGTGTGCAGTAAACGTAGAAAATAATAACTTTGAGATGTTTGTTAGTTTAAAAATTGCATGTCCTGCTAATAAAATTGAAAGCATCAAAAATCTCATCCTGAGCCACTTAAAAATGGTTCAAAAACAATTCAAATTTTACTTTAAAGATCTGGATATGTCAAAATATGAATGGATACGAAATCCTTTTATTATTAAAAAAATCAATTCAGTGGATCTTTCAGGCACAGAGCAAGAAATGATCTTTGATTTGTCATGCGACGGCGCTTTGAAAAAGATTTTTAAAGAAGAGAATAGCTGCATTCAATTTTGGCTACAAGTCCAAAAAGATATAAAGCATTGGAAATTTTATTGCCGCTGTTACCTCGCAAAACAAATATATCAAAAAAGGGGGGCGAAGGTTGGAAAAGGTTGGAAACCACTGCCTTAACAGGAGCATTGATAATCGCATAAATACAGCATAAATAAGATAATGCATAAGATGCATAATAAGATAAATAATTACAGAAATTTGTTGAATTGCAAATTTCGAAAAGGCCCCATATCTGAAAATTTAAATGTTTCAGGAGACTCAAAAACTGAATTTCAGTTTAACCATTCGACTTATTTCAGCAGTTTTTTTTTCTTCTAAAATTACTCTTTTGTAACTAATAAAACCAAATATAAGCTTTTCTCGTTCATAAAAATATAGTATTGGTTTCTATGTGTAGGTACTTGAAAAAAGAGCGAAAAGGTCCTTTTTGAATCCGCCTCGAGATTAGGCCTTTTCGAAATTTGCAATTCAGTTATAATACGGCCTTTGATACTTGACCAATAGACAATAAGTATAGAAACTATCTTTAATGGGGACAAATAACTATCGGAAATGCCCACAATGGGACCAAATGGAGTCCTTTTAAAAATTTGCAATTCAGTTATAATATGGCCTGTGATACTTGAAATTGCCCAATGTAGTACCAATAGACAATAAGTATAGAAAGTACCTTTAATGGGGATAAATAACTATCGAAAATTACCATCATAGGACCAAATAACTATCGAAATTGACCATAATTGGGTCAACCATAATCGAAATTGAGGAGCTGGGTGCAAGAACAGCGTAAGTCGATTTATGCAGTTTTTGAGCAAATTTGTTCATTAGAATATTTATACCCTTAAGTATAAGTCTGTTAAAAAATATATAGCTACTCTTCATACAAATTGCAAAAAAATCCATGTCTCTAATTGCTATATTACTTTTATTAAGTTTGGAATCTTTCGACTTGCTTTTCTCGAAACACATTTTTTCGACTACCCTATTCTTGCACCCATGTCCACTATTGATCATAATTATATACCTAGTAGTTATTAAATGATAATAATACAGTCTACATAAATCACTGATCACATAAATTAGTTCTAACATGGCCTTATCATGCCCAGAAAATGAGAGCACTGGACTGACGAGAGCCACTAGGTCGAAACAGGTATCTATTTCTTTGAAGGTGGGGTGCAACTGTACAATATTTTTCAATTAACAATTATATTTGGACAAACTGCTCATAAGAATTAGGCATAATCGGGCAAATGATCATAAAAAATATTTTTTGTTATATTTTTGCTCTAGTTTCATCCATTTTAAAATTGAACGAAGAAAACAATAAAAAATAAAAATTAATGTGTTCTAAATCAAAGCAAATCAATATGTTCCATATAACGAGTAAGGAATCAATAAAACATATGACAGTGATACAGAAATTGGCCAGTATTCATAGCAATGTGCCATAATAGTGCCAATTATAATAGAAATTGAACAACATAAAGTCAACCATGATAGAAGTTGACCATAATATAAGAGGCCATAATAGACCTATACAGGGTGTTCCAAAAATAGTGGACAAACTCAACAGCACGCCTCTCGGGGATGCCAACTGAGCCCTTAAAAAATACTAAACAAAATCCTCGGGCTATACTTTTGGAAATATTGCTAATCAAAGGTATAACATAACGGCAAGTTTAGAAGGGCTCTTAGAAGGAATTAAATGAAAATGATGTGTTAAGTTGTTTAATTATATATTTTTAAATACTCTTACGGAATATTTCAACTTCTAATAGCGTGTTTAAATATTTCAAAATTAAAATTGTTGAAAAATCAAGGTGACAACAATCTGATGTACAATTAAAATACTAATAATAAAGTCGTCTATGATTTATGTATTTTGAAAATTTAAAAAATATCGGATTTTTGAGGATGATACATAATGAAACCCTATGATAATATATAAATAAAACACAATTAGTGTGAGTTTCAGAAAATATTTATTGTTGCACTGCAAAATAAACCAAATATTTAATGTTGTACTGCAACAATTTTTGTTTAATGTTGCACTGCAAAATAAACAAAATGTTTAATGTTGTACTGCAACAATTTTTGCAGTACAACATTAAATATTTTGTGAAACTCACACCAATTGTGTTTTATTTATAAATTTAAAAAAAATAGCACTTTCTAAGGACTCAGTGGACATTCCTGAGTGGCGTCCTGAGCACTTGTCCACTATTTTTGGGCCACCCTGTATATAAGTATATAAGAGGCCATAAGAGACCATAACAAGCCATCATTCTAAAATTTTGCCCTAATAGAGTAATAGCCATAAAAAGGTAATGGAGCTAATAATCATTAAAATTAGCCACGATTTCTCCAAATGTCCACATAAAACTCCATATGGAAAATTGTATTAACACTTGGTTGTCATAGATGAAATAGTAATAACATTTAACGTCTTGATTAAACCAAACCCAATATTTTCCCTTATGTATGTGCATATCGTCAGGTAAAAGTGTTAACCCGCAAAACTCCTAAAACACAATTTTCCAGAATGCATGAAAAACTGTGCACATTGGCAAAAATTGTTTAAAATCAAAATACAAATTGCATTGTCATCAATTACATAAATTATATATTTTGCAAATAATTATAAAATAATTAAAATAATAAACAAAAGACAAACATCAACACATAATTTATTTGTGTAGCGTTTTTGGAGTCATTTGTGGAGTTATTATTAGTATTCCCGACATCCAACATTCTCGATATACATAGAATACAATTAGGAGTCAGCAGTTTTACAATACTATGCATAAGATCCTCTATTTTTAAAATTTATCAAGAATAATAATTCATTAAACATGGAGTGAGCAGGTTAACACTCTTAACCGACGATATGGGATAATAAAAAAAATAGTGGTAACGTTCAAAATGAGAAATAATCAAAATCAACATTTAATGTCTTGATTAAGTCAAACCCCAATATTTTTCCATATTTTCCCATATGTATGTTTATATCATCGGTTAAGAGTGTTAACAAGCTTACTTTTTCAACACAATTTTCCAGGATGTAAGAAAAATTGTGCACAATGCCAAAAATTGTTTTAAATCAAAATCCAAATTGCATTTTCATTAATTACATAAATTATATATTTTGCAAATAATTAAAGACAAACATATACACATAATTTATTTGTGTAGCCTTTTTGGGGTCATTTGTAGAGTTATTATTATTAATAAGTATTCCCGACATAAAAAATTCTCGATATAGAATACAATTAGGAGTCAGCAGTTTTACAATACTATGCATAAGATCCTCTATTTTTAAAATTTATCAAGAATAATAATTCATTAAAAATGGAGTGAGCAGGTAAACACTCTTAACCGACGATATGGGATAATAAAAAAAATAGTGGTAACTTTCAAAATGAGAACATTATTATCTTGAATGCTCAAAAATAATCAAAATCAACATTTAATGTCTTGATTAAGATCCCACTATTTTCCCATATGTATGTTTATATCGTCGGTTAAGAGTATTAACAAGCTAACTTCTGAAACACAATTTTCAAGGATGCAAGAAAAATTGTGCACATTGCCAAAAATTGTTTTAAATCAGAATTCAAATTGCATTTTCTTTATTACATAAAGTATATATTTTGCAAATAATTAATGACATACAATTTATTTGTTTAGCATTTTTGGAGTCATTGTGGAGTTATAATTATTAATAAGAATTCCTGAGATCCAAAATTCTCGATATAGAATTCAATTTTGGAGTCAGCAGTTTTACAATACCATGCATAAGATCCTTTATTTTTAAAATGTATTAAGAATAAAAAATCAGTAAAAATAGAGTTAGCAGGTTAACACTCTCAACCGACAATATTGGATAATAAAACAAAATATTAGTGGTAAACGTGCAAACTGAGAACATTATTATGTTAAATGCTCAAAATCATTTGATCAAAATCTATAAAGCAATGTTCAAAGGAGAAAAGTATTCTACTCACATCCGTTCATATTTCAGCTTCTCGTCGGAAGTTAAAGATGGTCTAGTAGTTCTCACGGCGTCTTCTAAAAGACTTTGCGTTATAAAATCCTCCTTCTCTTGGTGCTTCACCTGCAAGTAAATGCAATATTCTCAATTTAGCGCCGGTCTTTCTATCTACCGGTAATTTTCCAAATAGTTATCTGATGCTTATACCCACAAGGATATAAGAAAATCATTGGGCAAATTTTCTAATTTCGTGGGTATGATTGACTATCCCTCAGATAACGGATGCAATATTTTCAACTTAGGACATGTCTTTTCTATCTACTGGTAATTTTCCAAATAGTTATCTGATGGTTGCACCCACCAAGATATTAGAAAATCATTGGGCCGATTTTCTAACCTTGTGGGTATGATTGACTATCTGGTAGATAATGTATGCAATATTCTTAACTTACGACAGGTCTTTTTTATCTACTGGTAATTTTCCAAATAGTTATCTGATGCTTATACCCACAAGGAGAGTAGAAAATCATAGGGCAGAGTTTCTAACCTCGTGGGTATGATTGACTATCCCTCAGATAACGTATACAATATTCTTAACTTACGACAGGTCTTTTTTATCTACTGGTAATTTTCCAAATAGTTATCTGATGGTTATACCCAAAAGGATATAAGAAAATCATTCCTCTAAAAAGAGGATAATTTGATTCGATTGTATTATATCATGATATTAATATGTAAATCAATTTGTATTTTTCTATGCGAGAATAAATTATTATAAAAAAACGAAATCTTATTTAAATATGGATTGCCACTTGGTAAAGGTCATAATTATTCTGATAATCTTAATTAATGATCAATTAGTAATCATGTAATAAGTGAAATCAATTTTTACTTCCATCTGCAAAAATACCTCTGTTATACAGAACATATTACTAGCAGCGCACGTCTTATGTAAACGCGACAGAGATTATTCTATTTTCTTGGCAATTCCCGTCTATTCCGCTCCGCTATATTGAACCAAGTTTCTAAGATAGGCTTCTCATCTCACCGTTAACTACTCGGGGGCACGTCGCCTGATAACGGCGTCATTCGGATTATACACTGCCCATTATCTTGATTACTTTATAATGAGGAACAAGTATTGAGCTCAGTGTCGAACATTAAAACAAATTGGCCCTAGTTATTAAACCGCACAAGGAAATTCAGTTAATGGAATGAAAACAAGGTATTTGTTACAACAGCAAACACCTAAACATGACAACAAAATAATCAATAAATAAATTTAAATACTTGAGAATTTTAACAGTTTCTCCCAATCCACGATCATTCCACTATTTACAGATTTTAGATGAGATTGCAGTAGTAGGTAATAGTATGTGAATATATTAAAGTATGAAAAACACTTCTTACTACATTGAATTGAATTTAAATTAAATTGTATGAAATAAAGTAAAGCACTTTTAAAATTTTCAAAACTAGTTTTACTGTTTATTCGGAATAATTGTTTCGCTACACTATGGCTTCTTCATGCGAAGAAATGGTACATTAAAGTAAGTACAAAAACAATCAGTTTTGGAAATTTTAAAAGAGCTTTACTTTATTTCATACAATACAATTATGAATTTTCAACAAATAACAGCCACATCAATTTACCTATTAGAATTTTAATTATTCCCAGATATTTAAATATCAATATAAAAGAAAGAAAATTCATATATTTAGGTAGTACAACATTTTCTTTATATTCCTAGATGTTGGTCATATACTGCTCAATTCAATAAAATGTTGAAATTAATAATTTTATAACAAAATTTTTATTCGTAGCTAAATATACTTATTTGTGAATAAAACTATTTTCCGTTGAAACCAATCCTTACAGGTAATTAATTTCGTCTAAAATCGTTTCAATCTTTAGAAACATTAGTTTTAATTCGCAGAATGGCTCACGTTGCGCACACAAAATACTAAATGTGCTAACTCTTAAATAATAACCATCTCAATACCAATCAACTGAAACCCTTCACGGCCCTATAACGCCTCGCAGTGCCACCTAAATTACATAGACCGTTTTCATTTTCGATTTTCTGCAAGAGCGGTAACAGCAAAATGGCCTTTGAAAACGGCCACAAAGGTTCACATTTGTTGCCCTGCAGGCGGCTGCTGAATTGTTAATTAAATATTGCATGTTACAGGAATGCCATTGCATTTATTTCGCGCGAATTCATAATATCCATCGTAGGTTTACGTAACGGGTTAATTAGAGTGGAGGGATTTTATTGATTCGCGTTTGATTCCGCATTATTAGCTGGTGTTGTTTGCTATGGATATGGTTTTCTCCTTGAAGCTCATTACATCAATATTTTTAAAATATAAAGCTGTACAAGAACAAGAATAATAACAAAACACCAACAAGAAAGTAAGAAAACAAGTACTAGGGTATCATTATGAGTGCATATTAGTAATGACATTCAGTGATATACTGGTATAAAATGTGTGTATTTAAATTAATATGCAATGAGTGATTCTTAAGATATTTGAATTTTCGTGTAAAATTCGATATTTTATTTCAATTAGCTTCGTCTTTAAATAACGATATCTCAGAAACCACCGTACCAATATCAATAAAATTTATAACAGATATTGCACAATAGACTAAAATTATATTGGTGTGATAAAATTTGTATCCAATGGGCGTTTCTAGAGATATTTAATTTTGCGTCCAAACATTTAAATGTATCTCCATTTTTTTCATACTTATATACTGATATCTCCAGAACTAGCGTATCAATATGAATGCCATTTATTACTGATATTAAGTTTGAGATACGTGTACTATGTGTGTGTAATTAAATTAATATGCAATGAGTGATTCTTAAGATATTTGAATTTCCGTGTAAAATTCGATATTTTGGGACTGTTTTAAATGTTTCTCCAATTAACCCCGTCTTTAAACAACGATATCTCAGAAACCACCGTACCAATATCAATAAAATTTATAACAGATATTGCACAATAGACTAGAATTATATTGGTGTAATAAAATTTGTATCCAATGGGCGTTTCTAGAGATATTTAATCTTTAGTGCAAACGTTTAAATGTATTTCCATTATTTTTATACTTAAAAACTGATATCTCTAGAACTAGCGTATCAATATCAATGCGATTTATTATTGATACTAAGTAATATACTAGTACGCAATGTGTGTAATTAAATTTGTATGCAACGAGAGACATTTTAAGTTTTGTTAAAAAAATTATATTTTGGGACTATTTTAAATGTTTCTCCAATTAGCCTCATATTTAACTAACACTATCTCAAAAACCACCGTACCAATATCAATATAATTTATTACAGACATTGCGCGATATACTAGTTTTCTAGTGATGTAATACAATTTGTATCCAATGGACATTTCTAGAGATATTTTTTTTTAGTACAAACGTTTAAATGAATCTCCATTTTTTCATACTTATATACTGATATCTACAGAACTAGCGTATCAATATGAACGCCATTTATTACTGATATTAAGTAATATGTATGAGATATGTGTACAATGTGTGTAATTAAATAATTATGCAATGAGTAATTCTAAAGATATTTGAATTTCTGTGTAATATTCGATATTTTGGGACTGTTTTAAATGCCTCTCCAATTAGCCTCGTCTTTAAATAACGATATCTCAGAAACCACCCTACCAATATCAATAAAATTTATAACAGATATTGCACAATATACAAAAATTATATAGGTGTAATAAAATTTGTATCCAATGGGCGTTTCTAGAGATATTTTATTTTTAGTGCGAACGTTTAAATGTATTACCATTATTTTTATACTTAAAAACTCATACCTCTAGAACTAGCGTATCAATATCAATGCGATTTATTATTGATAATGAGTGATATACTAGTATACAATGTGTGTAATTTAATTTGTATGCAATAAGAGGTATTTAAATTTTTCTTAAAAATTTGATATTTTGGGACTATTTTAAATGTTTCTCCAATTAGCCTCATATTTAACAAACTCTATCTCTAAAACCACCGTACCAATATCAATATAATTTATTACAGATATTGCACAATGTACTAAAATTATATCAGTGTAATAAAATTTGTATCCGATGGGCGTTTCTAGAGATATTTGATTTTTAGTACAAACGTTTAAATGTATTTCCATTATTTTTATACTTGAAAACTGATATCTCTAGAACTAGACTATCAATATCAATGCGATTTATAATTGATACTAAGTGATATACTAGTATACAATGTGTCTAATTAAATTTGTGGGCAAATAGAGACATTTAATTTTTTGTTAAACATTTGATATTTTGGGACTATTTTAAATGTTTCTCCAATTAGACTCATATTTAAATAACTCTATCTCAAAAACCACCGTACCAATATCAATATAATTTATTACAGATATTGCGCGATATACTAGTATTCTAGTGATGTAATACCATTTGTATCCAATGGACGTTTCTAGAGATATTTAATTTTTAGTACAATCGTTTAAATGTATCTCCATTTCTTCATACTTATATACTGATATCTCCAGAACTAGCGTATCAATATGAAAGCCATTTATTACAGATATTAAGTGATCTGTATGAGATATGTGTACAATGTGTGTAATTAAATTAATATGCAATGAGTGATTCTTAAGATATTTGAATTTTCGTGTAAAATTCGATATTTTGGGACTGTTTAAATGATTCTCCAATTAGCCTCGTCTTTAAACAACGATATCTCAGAAACCACTGTACCAATATCAATAAAATTTATAACAGATATTGCACAATATACTAGAATTATATTGGTGTAATAAAATTTGTATTCAATGGGCGTTTCTAGAGATATTTAATTTTTAGTGCAAACGTTTAAATGTATTTTCATTATTTTTATACTTAAAAACTGATAACTCTAGAACTGGCGTATCAATATCAATGTGATTTATTATTGATACTAAGTTATCTACAATGCTTGAAACGACACAAATTAATGAAAATTCAAACAGTACCTGATTGGAATCCAGCAAGTATTCCACAGAACTCAGCTGGGCTGTATACAGTACAGCCTGCAAATCTGCCCCAGAATAACCAACAGTATCATCGGCCAGTTTGCTTAAGTTCGCGTCTTTGGATAACTTCATAGCTTTGGACAGGGCCGTCAAAATTGCAAACCTCGAATCCTGCGAAACAATTGTTACACAAATTTCAAAGCAATGAAATATATGGATTTTACCCTATCAGGCATTGGGCATAATATCTGCCTGTCTAATCTGCCCGGACGTAAAAGCGCTGGATCTAATAGATCTGGTCTGGAAGTTGCAGCAAGCACACAGACACCACTCAAAGATTCCACCCCATCCAACTGAGTGAGAAACTGATTTACCACACGATCTGTTACACCAGTATTATCATGACCACGTCTACAAACAGGATTTATAATAATAAAAAAAAAGTTTATAATAAAGGTAATAAAACAAAAAAATCAAGTGTGGAAGATCGCTAATTAAGTGGGCAATCCTTGTGTATGGAAATTTGGACCTACTGACATTAAGGTCCAGTTGTACGATCATAGATCATCCTTGACCATGGTTCAGTTACTTAGGATTTAATTGTACAAATTGAACCACAACCAAAGATAATCCACAATCGTACAACTGAGCCTAAGCCCCTAATTGTCCGTGACCTACTAAATTACTCAATAGTTATCTGACAGTTTTGGGCGTTCATGTCCATCCAGCAGATGACATATCTTTAATATCGGAAAGACAGAACCCAAAGTCTGCTTTTGCCATCCAATGATAAAATCACGAATAGTTATTTGATGAATTGAGATTACAACATTAGAAACACATTCATAGTTTATAACATAGTGTATGTGTAACTGGCAGATAACTCACCGAGGTGCCAAACTGTCGAATTCATCAAAGAACAAGATGCACGGCTTCGCATTCTGGGCCCTGCAACGAGCAAACTTCATTACTCAAACCAAACCCCCAACTACCTGCAATCCCACTTCTGAAACACATCGCGGACGGCCTGCTCACTGGCCCCGATGTACTTCGATAATAACTCTGGCCCTTTTATCGAAATCAGCCTCATGTTGCACTGCTTGGCTGCTGCACCCGCAAGGATTGTCTTTCCTGTGCCTGGGGGGCCGTAAAGTAGCAACCCCGACTGCAGCCTCAGAGGGGCACGTCCGAATATATTGGGGTACTAAAACGGAGAAGGGTTTGTATGCTATGTGGGGGTTTACAGGTGTATTCCTGTTACCTGCGCCGGCCACATCATGCTCTCCACTAATATTTTCTTAATGTCCTCCAAGCCTCCCACGTCCTTAAAGTCGCGTTCGCCGGGGGAGTGCAGCTGAACTTCCCTCAGAGATAAAGATGATGTGTTTTTCAATGCCTCTTCGCAATGAGTTGTGGATACTTTAATATTGTCACAATCTACGTCTACCAAAAATATTTTATTACACTCACAAAAGATATCTACAACACCGTACATACTTTCAATAGCATAGGCTTTTTCTAACGTGAATACATATTAAAATATAAATCAATATCAATTGTTTGATCATGCTTGCTAAAATTTCCGAAACAGGGGAATCTATCTTTAAGTAAGGTGATAGTAACATAATAATCCGTATTTTCTGAAACTCCCACGAAATACAAAAAGCCAAGTGTAATTCGGAATTTCCAGTTATTAACGACCAGACAGACCTTATTTCTTTATTTATTTTCCTTAGTTCCAGATCTGTATACAGTATGCCTAAAGAAAAATCCTGTAAAAATTTGACCACGAGTACATCTCAAATAAGTGAGAAAATCGAGATCTTAACTTAACCGAGTTGGTCGGAATATTACAATTATTCAGGGTTGACTGATTTGCTTTTATAAAATAAAAATAGCAAATAAATTCTGTACTCAATAGATACTCAATTTGATGGTAACATTGGCCACTGTCATAAAATATAACCTCTTTTTTAAAATATAACTTACTTTTTCAAGTCTAGTGACTTTTACTCTGGCCAACAATACTGTCACCCTAACAAAGCCAACTTAGTTAAAAATAAAAATGGAACAAAGTTTAATAGATATAAAAATGGCTCAGCACCAATCAACCACCTAATTATTGTTACTTACTTTCTTTATATGCTTCGAAAATTACTTTATCAGTGTAGTCAATTATATCCTGCACAACGTATCCTTCAGTTTTGACACCAAGTGCTTCAAAGTCAGCATCTGCGTATTTAACTTCTTTGGCTTCCAAGAAGAATTTCATAAAACCAATCCTATCATCCTAAGCCCAATAATTATAATTACAAATAATAATACTTCATAGGCGGAAAGACCGCAGGTCGATAGCCAGTAAAAGATTGTTAATACTACTAATACTTTACCTGATATGAAAATTTATTATTATCCTTAACACTTTTTTTTTCTAAAAATAATTATAAAGGATCAGGAGATATGGTTCCTTACTTTTTACTCACCCTGTATAATCGTTAAACAGGGTGAGTAAAAAATAAGGAACCACATCTCCTGAGCCTTTATTATTTATAGAAAAAAATAATTTGAACATAACATTGATTGCTAATTATTTGCCACAATTTGACAGTTTCATTTTTTTTCTGTGAAGCGTAACTTTTTCAAAATGAAGTCATCGATTCTTTTTGTAAATGGTAACCTTTTTTTTTTATTGCCAAATTTGTTAGCATTTGTTTTTCTCTTCGCGAATATCAAATGGTCTTTTTTTAAATGGTAACCTTTTTTTTATTGACAAATTTGATAGCATTTGTTTTTCTCTTCATGAATATCAAACAATACCATAAGGTTGTATAAGAGAAAGATCTGAGATAATCGAGTTTATTGCCTGATAACAAAAATGTGACTGACTAAAATGACGGTTTTGGGAAACAAATGATATAAGTTAAAAAAAAGATGTATTAATGACAGTTTCTTTTTCCAAAATAAGGTTGTAAATTAAACTGTATTAGAAAATGTTTCTCAATAATTATGGTACGTTTAATAATAATCGAGTTTAATGCCTGATGACAAAAATGTGACTGACTAAAATGACGGCTTTGGAAAACAAATGATACAAGTTAAGAAAAAAAAGATTTATTAATGCCAGTTTCTTTTTCCAAAATAAGGTTGTAAATTAAACTGTATTAGAAAATGTTTCTCAATAATTATGGTACGTTTAATAATAATCGAGTTTAATGCCTGATGACAAAAATGTGACTGACTAAAATGACGGCGTTGGAAAACAAATGATTCAAATTTTAAAAAAAAGATTTATTAATGCCAGTTTCTTTTTCCAAAACAAGGTTGTAAATTAAACTGTATTAGAAAATGTTTCTCAATAATTATGGTACCTTTAATAATAATTGAGTTTAATGCCTGATGACAAAAATGTGACTGAATAAAATGACGGCTTTGGGAAACAAATGATACAAGTTAAGAAAAAAAGATTTATTAATGCCGTTTCTTTTTCCAAAATAAGGTTGTAAATTAAACTGTATTAGAAAATGTTTCTCAATAATTATGGTACGTTTAACATAAACCAAACACATCGAAATTTTCATGATGAACTAAGATTGATCGAAATTAGAACCAAAATATGTAAGAAAAAAGTATTTTTAACACAAGAAAAAACGAATTACTTCATTAAAATCATTTCAAACAAAATTTAACAGTACTAGTTCATCACAAAAGATTTTCACATTGTTGTCCATTAACTATGGACAACAATTTGTGTTCAGTACACATAATTATTGAGAAGCACTTCTAATACAGTTTAATTTACAACCTTATTTTGGAAAAAGAAACTGGTATTAATAAATCGTTTTTTTTTAACTAGTATCATTTGTTTTCCAAAGCAGTCTTTCATTTTTCAGCAGTATCATTTGTTTTCCAAAGCAGTCTTTCATTTTTCAGCAGTATCATTTGTTTTCCAAAGCGGTCTTTCATTTTTCACATTTTTGTGATCAGGCATTAGACTCGATTATCTCAGATATTTTTCTTATGCAACCTTAACTTTATATTCAAATTTCCTTTAATAAGTGAACAATTAATCTCCCCTTAATAATCCTATAATTAACTTTATATTTAAATTTACCTTATTTTTAGATATTCGTGAAGAGAAAAACAAATGCTATCAAATTTATTTATAGACAAAATTAGGTTACCATTTAAAAAAAGTATCGATGACGTAATTTTCAAAAAGTGACGCGTCACAAAACAAATTTAAACTGTCAAATTGTAGCAAATAACTATCCATCAAACTTGTGTTCAACATTTTTTGCCTAAAAATAATAATAAAGGCTCCAGAGAGGTTTAGATATTCGTGAAGAGAAAAACAAATGCTATAAAATTTGTTTATAGACAAAATTAGGTTACCATTTAAAAGAACTATCGATTACGTCGTTTCAATAAGTTACGCGTCACAAAAAAAAATGAAACTGAAATTGTGGCAAATATCTAACCATCAAACTTTGGTTCGGCTATTATTTTCTAAAAATAATAATAAAGGCTCCAGAGAGGTGGTTCCTAACTTTTTACTTTTCCTGTATGTAAATATATGTTTTATATACTATATTTTATATAGTGTTTTAATTATCATATAATAATAAAAAGTATGCAGTGCATAGTTTATTATGCTGTTTAATTTTAATTTATAGATTTTAAAGTTTTATTTCAGCTTAAAAACTCATTATATGTTCATTTTATATGAAAGTTTTTACACGTATGAACTTCAGAGTGACTCTTCATAGTTTATGAAATATTTTTTTTGTATTGAAATTAAATAAAAGTAGGTATTAGTATGTCACGAGTATATACCATACCGTCTTGAAAATGAAGGATGAAACTGTTGTCACTATTGCTACGCGCCTCGCAATAGAACAGACCTCGGCTATAATAGTATACTTCACAAGCTTGGTGTATAATATACTATTAAAGTAGTGGCTCTTTGTGCCTATTCGACTTTTCATTGTTTATAAAATATTTTTTTTGTATTGAAATTAAATAAAAGCAGGTATTATTATAAGTCACGAGTATATACGATACCGTCTTGAAAATATCTGCAAGGATGAAAGTATTATTACTATTGCTACGCGCCTCGCAATAGAACAGACCTCGGCTATAATAGTATACTTCACAAGCTTGGTCTACAATATACTATTAAAGTGGTGGCTCTTTGTGCCTATTCCATTTTTTTGTTCCTCAAGACTTGCAAAAAATTCTGAACTATTTTGTAAAAATCTAAAAATCTTCAACGTGAAAGTTGTTTATTAAATTTTCGTCAACATATTTTTTTTCAAATCCGACGATATTTTCTAACAGAAATATTGTCGCTTTGGTGAATGTTCCTAACCCACAAAAATTTAAAAATTCACGTAAGACCATTAACCATTAATTTTTTAAATAATAACAATGTTTTTTTCTACTAGAGTTTGTAAAACTTTAACATTTGAATACTAATTTGAGTTAGGAAAAGTGGAATATTTCCTAACAAGTGCGGAAATAACATTTCAACATTAAAAGTTGTAAATTTATAGAAATTGTACAAGTTAGTTTTCATCATTATTATAAATCTTAACAGAAACATGTTCACAATTCGTGAATGAAATTCTAGAACAGGTCTTTGTAGAAGTAGAAATAGGGTTATTATTTACGTTAACCTCTTCTTTATTGCAATATTTTGGATAATGTTGTCCTCAGAATCTAAGTGCTCCACAATGTAGAAGTCTTACAGGCTTTCAATTTTTGCTGAAAATATGCTGGCAAAACTTCCTCATTGATCTCTTTCGCTCGGTTTTCTTTACACTAATCATCAAATTGACGATAAGCATTTTCATAAGCTTTTTCTTTGATTTCACTGGTAATAGAGACTCAACAGCTAACACAGCCGATTCTTCAATTTCAGACGATTCACTTGTATCGGACATTTTAATAAAATTTAAGTATATTTTATCGAACGAACAACTTAAACGCCTTTACAAACTTTGTTTTTTTACAAACAAAATTGTTTCTCCGTAGTAACGAAAGCAGAACAATCCTGACTCCGCTATTAAATTTAGAAATAATTAAAAAATATTAAAATAATCCAAATTTAATTTATTTTCCAAACTCTAGTAGAAAAAATCGTGTGTGCAACACGTAGGAAATCCAATTTTTTTCCTAACTTATTGCACCAATAGCTATTACCATTGTTGATGACTATTTACATCAAAATATTGCTCATTTTTATTATAGTGTCAATTATAAAAAAAAATCTATAAATGCTACATAACTTAAAGTCTCACTGGTTTGGGTTAGAACCTTTCACTTCCAAAGTGACAACATGATTATTTCAACAGACCTACAACCGAGTCGGTGCAATTTACGTGAGAAACTACTAAAACCAAATTGAAGCCACATACATTTTAAAAATCATTTGCAGCGAGATTTTACCTTATCTAAATCATTAATGGTCAGCACGTTCTTAAAAAGGTGTTTTCCTCGTGAAGTAAAGACATGCTGGTTCAGTTTCGAAACGGATTCACCAGTAGCCACGATTGATATGCTATTAGTCTTCGTATAGCTCTCCAGAGTATCCGCCAGCATCTCGCTTACTCTAAAACCCACGTACAAATATTTTGCAACGTAATTTTTTTGCGAGCTCATTACTTATTCAGATGCAGGTTTTCTTGGGTGGGAGCCTCGCCTTCCACGACCTTCTCACAAATTACGTGCAGGTCATCCAGAAGAAGAAGAGACGGCTGGTAGTAGATGAGTTTTAGGAAGATTATGTTTAGCACTTTTTGGAGGGAATCTATGTTCTTGCCTTTGAGTTTCTTGCACTTTAGGGTTTCGGTGTGTATGTGATGAGGAGTTTTGCTGATGATGCTTGATAGGTGGGATAATAGGGAGGTTTTTCCAGTTCCAGGCTTACCTATACAATTATGAACGTGATTAAAATATTAAGATAACTAAAGATGCAAAGATCAAATATACTTGAAATAATGGATTATAGTCTCACTTGCATTGACTTGGTTTTAGTGCAGAGATTATAGAAGAAATAAACCAAGGAGTTAATCCTGGTAAAGTAGGAAGCATTATAAGTGCAGATACAAGACAAGGAAGATTTGGCGTTTTTTTTTATGAAACGCAATTGCCATAAGTTTGCATTTAACGAAACTATAGTCCGTCCAATTCTAAGATAGAGTGCGCGTAAATAATCTTACATGCATGATCTGCACGTGAACACTTGATTGATTTAAACTACTAAACTTCAAATGGTATCTCCCTAGCATAAATCAAATGAGCACAATAATATGTCAAGGATCACTGCAGTCTGCAGTCTACCCGGACTAAGTGGATTATGTTACTGCAATCGCTAGATTCGTATTGTGTAGATTCGGCCTTGGAATTGTTGTGGACATGTTTACGCGCACTCTATCTTGGAATTGGACAGAGTATAACAAGCCTATCAAGCAATCAAAAATCAACTGACTTACCTACTATAAGTACATTGCTTAAATGCCATGTAGACTGAAGACCCAAACCTACAAATTTCTGGACATCGCCAAGAACCGTCTTATAATTACAGCAGTCCAAGCACAGCTTTAACTCATCACACTTTTTGTCTTTAGTCTTATCAGCGACCAATTCGTTTTCGTCCAGGGAAAACTTACAGGTCCTCACAAAACTCCTGTCCATTAAATAAAACGTGGCGCCGCCGTCAAAACCCAGGCGAAATTTACAACCTTTTGAGTCAGTCAGCACAATGTTAGAGTTCATCAAGAACGCTTCTCTCTGGCAATGGTAGAGAAGATAGTTTTTGGCTACCTCGTCAGCTTTACTCAGTAAGTCGTGGGTGGTGGATATGTGAACCGATTTTACGATCTTAATTAAATCTTTTAACGGCTCCAAAATGACTTTAGCCCCAATTTTAGCGCCAAAATATTCAAAAATGCATTGATTTGCAAACACAACCGGCGTGTAGCTTCTGGATACAGAAACGCATAGATCTTCTAGAGCAAAAAGGCGCACCACAACGTGTTTAGGTACACTGCTACTTTCATCTAGCGCGTCTTTAGCTTCAGGAGGTACAGGTATTACCCTTAAATCCACTAGGTGCATATCATCCACGGTATTCACGTCTTCCTCAAAATGCGCTGGCAGTATGCTCTTCGAAATGAATACGTTGAAAGGCTGCTGGAAATAGTAATCTTCCGCAGACGCGTCGATTTCTTCTTGCAGATCTTCAATTGGGTGTATTCTACAGAGCGTTTGCGATTTGTTGTATTGATTTAAAACGCTGTGTTTTGCAGTGAAGCTGCCGCGCTTTTTTTCTGTTTGAGTTTCGCGCAATGCGGGGATCTGTTGTACATTTGGTTGCATAATTGAGATTTCCGTTAGTTGCTCCAGTTTCCCGGGAGAAATGGGCAGGACGCCATCTATGAACGGGTGGCTGCTTTAGAGCAGGTATGTGCGTGATTGAGCGCTAACTTACCGACTTCGACAGTGACGTGCGTTGAATGCGAAACCCATATTACCAATTTCTGCTTGTTGTGCACAATACGAACCTGGTTGAGGAGGGTGTCTTGTATAGCATCCGCCAGCAATTCCTGTTAAAATTCGGGTTAATAACTTAATCGCTATTAATTCGTTAATAATTACCAGTATTTCGTAATCCTCCCCTGAAGAGGGCAGAATGTTCAATTTGTTTACGCTGCATATGTATTCAGTGCTGGACAGTGAAACAGTATCGTTTTTGAATAAACCAAGCTCCTTAGCGAGCACAGAGCTTATGGCAAGTTCGGCCTCTTTTAGTGAAGATAGGGGAGGCCCCAGGGAAAAATAAGCGGTTTTGTTGAGGCCATACGAGAGCCTAATCAGCAACTGCATGGAAAAACAGGGTACATCAAAACGGTGTCGTGTTTTCGTGTACTTTACTTACATCTTGATCCAGCAACCTATGATCCTTATCAGAAAGGAAAACAAAATTATTTTTTGAGGTTATAAATTTCACTTTGTAATCCCTGTCTAACATTACGAAAATTTGGGATTTTCTGTATGGGTAGGAGCAATTTAGAGTGATTTAGGGCGGCTGGATCACTACCTTCGCTGGGAGCTGCGAGAGTAAAGGGTTAAGTTACTTAAATAGAACTCCATTGATAAAAACATTGACATTTGCATTGTGGCACGAAGGTTGCCAGCTGTTTATAGATTCGTCCCTGATTCCTAAAATTGTTTTCATGCAAGCAAATTATTATTATGAAGCTTCTTACAAATCAATATTTGTATTTATTACAAAGGGATTCATTATTATTGTGTTTATACAGCAAGGCTAGCAAGATTTGCAGTAATAAAAATTAATCAGTTGGTTATGCTGAGGGTTTTTTATATTTCATGTTGGCAATGATGCAACTTCATGTTAGATACGTTGCAGTGTCAAAACCACATGTTCAAATTAGTTCGGGGTACAGCCGCTAGATGCACGACCCCCCACCACTAGAATCTGTCCAATCACAGCTGCAGTTTGCCCTAGCATCATTTCAAAACAACTGATCAAAATCAAATAGAAGCAAGCTTTCCGTGATTAACGAACTTTTCTGTATTTGTACATTTTATACATTTTTTACAAAATATACTGGCCCTGTAAGCTCAAAGCAAAGGTGAGTACACGTATTAGTGTTCGAGGGACGATTAGAACCCATTTTAGAGCAGCAAACACCGTTTTTTCATTCAGTTTTCCTATGTTATTGGCGGCAAAAGAGGGGTTGGCGTGTAACGGTCACCATTTTTTTTTCGGGGTTGAATACCACAAGCAGGGATGCTGCGTGAGCTATTCCGTGGCAATTTTAATGCTAGGTGATCCATTATCACATTGATGTACCGATTTAAAGGTTTTTATAATTTTTTGTTGAAGTTAAGGTTATTTTTGGCGGTTGCAAAAACGACGGAAAGAGCGGTAAAGTGCTTCGGTATTTCATCAATGTTCAAGTGTTTTGGCGTATACTACCGCATAGAAATAAGCAAGGGCATGCTGATTAAACGCCCATCTGTACCCACTAATATTAATTAAACAGTTTTACATGGGAAATAAATAAAAGTGACAATTCCCACACCCACATGCAACAAATTAATCCCCGAATTTATCCCCAGGAATTTATTCACAATGGCCCCCACAAAATCGACGAAACACATAGTGCCCACACAAATAACCAGAGTCTCCACCCGGAGCAAAACAATTACCTCACAGATAACGTTCAAAGGCAAACGGAAGGCGGACGGCTCGCCAACTAAAGAGACTGCCATAAAGCGGTCAGCTTTCGGTGAACTCACAAACGCCCTGCTCAAAGTCGAGGGCGACAAGTCAAAGTGCTTCGGCAAACAGGTGGCCAAAAAGGTCACGGTGCAATCAAAGGTCCTACCGTCCATCAGGACCGTAGTGAAACCCAAACAGAATGAGAACCTAGCGCCCCCGCCAGCGCCCGGGCACAAGGTACAAACGAGGGCCTCCTTGCGGGCCGTACCGGCGGTGCCCAACCAGACTGCACAGAAGCCCAAGGAGGCGGTTAAGGAGGCTGTCGTACACAAAGTCAAGACCAGGCTTAGCAATGAGTTCGAGAAGACTGAGGAGTCGCTGTACAGCTCCGCCCTGGAGGACATGTTAGTATGAACGGCGCCCCCCAATGTCAGTTTCTAAAGCCACCGTCTTTTGCTAGTAGCATGTCGTCGCAGACCAGCACGGGTTCCTGCGGGAAGCCCGCCTCCGCCTCATCTGCCGACAAGATGTCCATCACGATGGTGGCGCAGCAGATGGAGAAGCAATTGAATCTTGGCAATCACGAAGTTCCTGATGGCATTAACGACTTCGACAAAGAGCACTGGGATGATATTTTTCAGATTTCCCATTACGCCATGGACATATTTAATTACCTTAAAAGTAGAGAGGTAACGTATTTTGTGTTCATAATCCTCTGAATCTATCGTTTTTGTAATAAACTAATTAACAATCTTTTCAAGTGCGCAAACTTTTAGAAGAGATTTTAATAGTTTGCTTAAAGCTTAAAATATTTTATTTCTTGATTGCATAATACATAAACCGCAATTGTAATCGATTTTGGCATCCTTGTTCATTCCAGCATTGTGTTGTATTACAAAAAGTATTGTGTAATCTTTTATCCTGTATCGGCACAATTTTTGCGCATATTGCAAGTACAAGTGGGGCACATATAAATTTGTAACAACCACCAATGTTCAATATTTTAGTACATGCCGTCATGTATATATCGTCGGCTTACAAGTGAAGTCACTTAAGTCAAAAACTATAAAATGTGAGAAACTGCAATTAAAGTTTTATATTCTGCTGTTACCTTTCCTACTCTGTCATTTAATGAGTTAAGAATTTGGAAGTTCGGCTACAGGACCCTTTACTATACTCCTACTGAACCTGAGATTTGTTACAATTTAGTAAACCATCAAAATAAAACTTAACAAAAAACAGCCAAAAATTTACTTAGTGTATTTCACTTAAAAAAAAAAACAATTTAAATAAATATTTCAACTCCCTGTAGCAAAAAATTTAAGCTGTTGCAGATATATGTTAATATGAAATTTTCTTCATAAAATGACCTGAGGAATTACACCCTTAAATATTAGCACGTCATTAAGGAACACCCTGTATATACTTGGATCAAATTTCAAAGTCTTTATTATAACAATAATAATATTTTATTGATGTTAAAACAATGGTAATATTGTTTACATAGGTCAGAATATATTCAATATATACAATTATTATGGTATTATGTATTGAAACTTCAATTATTATCGTAAACTTGTGATCATTGCTTTCTCATAAACCATATTAATAACCAACTAAGCAAGACTGTTGTGTTCTCTTTCCAGCCGTCTTTCATGCCGGCAGATTACATGGAACGGCAGCCGTGCTTGTCGCGATGGATGCGCTCGCTACTCGTGGACTGGATGGTGGAGATCCAGGAGAGCTTCGAGCTGAACCACGAGACACTTTACCTGGGGGTGAAGCTCGTGGATCTGTACCTCAGTAAGAGGGCCGTCGGTAAAGAGACGCTGCAGCTGGTCGGGGCAGCTGCCATGTTCATAGCGAGCAAGTACGACGAGAGGATGCCGCCGCTCGTCGACGACTTCCTGTACATATGCGACGGCGCCTACTCCAGGAATGAGCTGCTCCGCATGGAGATGAACCTGCTGAAGGTGTGCGGCTTCGACCTTGGCATCCCGCTTAGTTACAGGTTCTTACGGAGATATGCCCGGGTGAGATCCAAATTATTCTTATTCAGGTTGATCAAGTATAAATATTTCGGTATACGGTACATTCCTCGACAGTTGATTCCTTAAATGTAACTTTGGCAAACAATTTTACTCGCCCAACTTTAACCACCCATTATTAGAATCACTCAGAGTGCATTGACATTCCGAGTTAAATTAGTGAACACAACTTAACCACACCAAGTGAAATGCTAAAATGTGTAAACACTTTTTTAACTATGGTTAGTTAAAACAATTAACACATAACAAGTTATTTGGTTTTTTCCTTTAATTTTAATAATTATTATAAGGTAAGTAGTACTATAAAAAATATACATAGGAGGAATGTAATTCATCAATTACGTTTATAATACTTTTTAGTGTTCAAGAGTGACGATGCCAATATTAACTCTGGCGAGGTACGTCTTGGAATATTCTCTAATGGACTACACAACAATAAGAATATCGGACTCACTGTTGGCAGCCTCGGCGCTGTACTTGGCATTGCGGATGAAGAAAGTGAGCGGATGGACGGCAACACTCGAGTTCTACACAGGTAATGTGGCCGACGTTTCGCACTTGAGCTTTGAGTAATTGTCGTGCTTCTAGGTTACTCGCTGCAACAAATAATGAGTACCGTGCATCTGTTGAACAGTGGTCTCCACCGAAAACCGAAAGAACAACTGATGACCGTACGAAACAAATACTCCCACAAAATATTCTTCGAGGTTGCGCGAACGCCACTGCTAACGAATGATGATCTAGCATGATAGACTTTTATCGGTTTTTTACTTATAGTTATCGTTTATAAGTGTTTATTTTTTGACTGTATTACATGCTGATGTACTGTATATGTATGAAATGCAACTCTACATATTTTTATTTTATTGATATGTTTTGAAAGCTAAGAAATAAATATTATTGAATATTCTTAGTCGAGTTTGGATGAATATAGATAAAATATTGTTATTTCTTTTAATGGAATTTTAGGTATGCGAAGGTTTATCGTATGCGATTTACTATTAAATATTAGTCGTTTTAAATCGGTCCTCCTGTATTCTACTACAACTAGTTTTTAGAACTATTTTCACCACTGGTTTCATAGATATAATAACCTATTGGTTGTTATATTTTTGAACTAAAGTTTAATACTGTGTTTTAAATTAAAATATAAGCATGATAGAAAGGAAATCTATAACTACTCCTACGCTTATTACATTTAATTTAAATTAACATTAGTTATATATTTCCTCATCTTAAGAATTATGTTTCTGAATTGTACGAATGTAGCAATCAATATATTTTGGTAACAAGTAAATAATCGTTTTGTCAAAAGAAGTGTATGAAAAATATATTTATTAATTTTTGTACTATTGTAATACATAAATAAAATAGTTTAATCCAAATACATTAAGTTGCAACATATATTGTTTATACATCACATCCAGTTGAATATACAATGTATAGGGAATCTGTGAGGGAACATTAAATCTCGAACTTACAACAACAATTTCCTAGACTTTCACCCCTTTAATGGTACTGCAATTGCTTTCGCGGCGTTTGCTCAATCTTTGGCATCGCAGGCAAATCTCTGTAGTCAGCCAGCATTTAATGTGATAGCAGCAGCCACATTTTGAGCACCTTTGAACCAAGCGCATTTGCCACGGGAACAACACGTCATTGCCATTGCATATTTCACATATGAATCCACGGGCATAACACAGCTAGAAATAAAAAGAAAGCACTGAGATGCAACAGATTGTAATCATAAATTGAAAATAACTTTGAATGATATTTAGATAAGTTAGTCTCGTTAGATTATTTATGTTTTTAGTATTACATTTGTCAATTCAAAAAGCTGTATGGATCCCTTGTTGGTGCCAACTGATGTGACGAAGGCGGAGGTAATTAGGAACTGAATGTAAAACCAAATAAAGGAAAATCATTGAAATTGTCATTCATCCCTGATTTCAGTGGATCCCAACAGTACATTTACTGAGTCACCAATCATATTTACCTGGCATTCTGAGGTGTGTCTGCAGCACATCTCCACTAAGTGCTTCAGTCTGCTCTTCAGTTCGCCGCTTCTAATAATGACTAGGTCCTCCAGGGAGTATATATCAGGGTCCTGGAATATATATGACTGTTCGCTTTTCAGATAATCTTGAATACTGCAAACCATAAAAATGTTTTCGTTATTACCGGAAATATTGTTTCTGCATATTTTTATTTTACTTGTGTTACTTACGTCTCTGCAAATCTACAAGTCAAAATGAAATCCTTTAGGTAACTCAAACCCTGACGGTATTTTCGGCAAATCTGCAAGTTTCTTGATTGCTTGGAGATGTTCTTGTTCAATTCGAATATTCTAAAAAGTGGATCCGTATACATTTGCTCCAACAAACGGTATGAAAATGAAGAAACTGGAAACCTAAAAATTTAATCTATTATTATATTAAATAGTAAATATATTTTATATTTATATAGTTACAGCTGATAATAGTAAATTTAAATTAGAACAACGCATATGTAAACCTGAGGATATAATAATAAAATGACGTGCAAGGAATATGTATTTCACACGCTGCAATCTATAAACAGAGAGCGACTTAAGAAATTATCGTTTAATAGTAAAAACTATTCCATACTCCCCAAATGTTAAAATCCCCAAATTGGGAATTAAACATTCACAAACCTTTTAAAATTCCACTTCTGAATAACACTCGCCGGTATAATTGCCAGTTGATTCGTGTGACAACCTGTACAGAAATATCTCCCTAAATAGCAGCAATATCTGAATTTCGAAGCATACTGTTGGGCAACTCGCATTCCACAGCCAGCACATCGATAGTTTTGTTTCGCCATCAAGACCTTTCTCCTGTAAAACATTGAAAATAAATTTGAGAAATCACTTTTAAATTAAGATTAATAAAACACAGTGCACAAAACATATTTATGTAGGTACGAATAATAGCTTACTGAATTACTGGATGCAGTGTGAAAATAATTTGCGGCCTGGGCGGTGCCCACTCTCTGGTCCCCCTCAAAGGTGTAGCAGAAACATTGTCACCATCATCCGGACTTACGGGCCAGCTCTTTGGCATCGGCAACAGTGCCTGTGGGGCGTCTTCTTCAGACACCAACCACTCAAGATCTGAAGCCCTAAAATCAACAACAGGGCATACATTTGTAGAATTTTGTATATGAAGAAAAATTATACATTTAATTTACCTCATTATTAACATAAATTTATTTTGAACATGAGCCAGGTAAAAGCCACAAAAAGAAGAATCCTTAGCTTAAAATCAAAATGAATTCAGAATATTTTTGAAACATTGTTTTACTAATACCTCATTTTCGAGAGTAGCAACAGATTATTATTTGGTATCGAATAAAATTGGAATGAACATATTCAATCAGATTGCAGAGCCGTTCTTAAAACGTACCTTGGTAATTGTTTCTCGCTAAACTTGCTGATCAGAGAAAGAGCCACTCCTTCTGCAGAGAGGATGTCAGAGGCCCCATCGGGGGCGCCTCGAGGTCTCTTGAGTAAGTCTGCTTCGGAATAGATGGAGGCCACTGACATGGAGTGGCCGCGGTTGTCAGAGAGATTAGATGCCTCGTCTATTTGTGCAAAAATGTCTTCATCATCTGAGGAGATGCTCGTTGAGGATGAGCCCAGGGACGAGGAGATAGATGTGGGGCTTGCTTCTGTTGTAGTCGCTGCAAAGTAATTGGTGCTCATTAGGATTAGGATCACCTTGTAATTAGACTTAGTTACCACATTATTGGTAATCATTTCAAATAAATAAGTGCTGAAGCAAATGATTACAAATGTAAGTAATTTGTGCACAAAATTTTCCAACAGTTTTAGAAATCTTATAACAAAAAATGGCAATTTTTTTAATCATTTTCTTGGCATATACTACAGAATTTTTGTACTAAAATTTCATAGACATACTATCAGTTCTACCATCGCTTAGCAGAGAAGAGGCCCACACTTTCCTCTGCCTCTCCTCCAGCTTCTGTTTCCTCCGGAGTCGTATTCGTCGCTTGAGATTATTTATTTCCTCATCGCTGTCTTCTTGCTCATCGGAGATCTTCGTTTTCCGCCTGCACTTGATCTGCTCCATGGCAGATATCACTGCTTCGGATATGCTAAAGTGTGCGTTTTCCCTGTCTAATTCGGCGTTTGGCCTTGTTAATTGGCTGGACATCAGGAAGGATGTCAGCGTTTGTCCTTTCATAGGTCTTGGAAAATACCTACAATATTGTAACAAATGAGCAACAATATACTAAATAAATTGTACGGTTTTCTTGATGAACAAAATGAACATCTTCAATTAACCAAATTGCAGGTAGATTGTCCTTATCAACGATAATAAGCAAACAAATGAAGTTTCTTAAATATTCCCAAAAGAGTAAGTCATAGTTTATTATAACATTGAATAATTAATATATATTATTACCCAGTGGCCATGGGTAGCACGCTCATCCCTCCATCCTCGATAAAGGTCTTTTTGGGCTGCTTCTTGAAATCCTTTTCACCAGAAATCCCCGACAGAGAGCTCAGGAAGCTGTATTCAGGGGCCGAAGATCCGAGCGATCGCACCGGCGATTTAACTGGCTTCTTCAGGTCCTCCCACATCGAAGTGCTCGCCACATAGTTACTCACGGGAGTGTGCTCTATGATATTACAATTATCAATGATCACATGTTTAACCTGTTTCTTCACAGCACTCGGTGCAGATTTTAAACTAGTAGCTTTAATAACTGGCTTGACAGTGCCAGGGCTAGCTGCCATCGTTTTCGGTAGAGTGGCATGATTTGGCGTGGACGGAGTGGTCTGGCTTTGCGCTATGGTGTTGCTTCGACTGCGAACTTTATAGCCCATATTTCCTAAATTCGGTGTGCTGTTCCAAGCACGTAGCTTACCGCTAATAACTTTTCGCTCGGCTAGTGGGTTTGTGCATTGTCCTGTGTCGTGTTTCTCTTCCGCGTTGGTGAGCGAGGAGTCGAAACTGTGGCCCGCTTGTTTTCTGAGATTGTCCCGATTGCTGCGCAGATGAGAGTCAGGAAATGAAGAGCACCTCCTGTGGATCTTGTAGTATTCACGTGGGCTTGTGTTCATGAGGAATAGGCTAGGTTTAATCTCGGATATCAAGCTTGGCTGGTTGCGCTCGACGGCTCGTAAGCATATAAGTGTAGCTTCTGCGTACATTTGTTGGCTGAGAAAGGCTTGTGATTGGTAGCATGCCAGTAGGTGTGTCTTGTCGGAGAGCAACCACGACAGCTTTTGAGACAGCGAGTGGCTCTCTAAGCTGCGGTACAGCCATATGGAGGCTTTGTCATGTTTTATGTTTTGAGGGATGTGCGCCTTGCACTCGCAGTCAATTGCAAAGGTGGAGTTGGATGTGTCCGGCTGCAGCCACTCAAGGCCTTGTATGAAATGCCAATAGTCTGAGTCACTCTGTAATTACAAAATTATGTAATAATTGAACGCTTTCTGGAGAACTTCGACAAGCTTACCGTGTCTGTGGTGGTTTTGCACCCATGTTTGAATATCTTCTCCACATCTACATGCAGCCTGTTTAGTCCCCCGTAGATGGACCACAGGTTGGCCACCTGGCTATTCAGCAGGCCCTCGACGGTGGTCTTCAAGTCTCGGAGCAGCTGCTGGTACTTGGTAGTCAATTGCAATTTTTCAGACATCACTACGTAGTTTCTATGGGTCGTGGTTGCTCATAAAGTTCACATGTCTTATCGTTTCTGTTGCGAAATGCTACAGGAAATTAACCACACGACATGTCAACCTAATTACTTCTACTGGATCATGACAACTGAGCAGAGATTATTTGCAGATACTTTGAGGGGCGTACTTTCATAAAATTGTATGAATTTCACTTGAATACAATTAGAAATTGTGATTTTATGCTCCATGAACACGTCCACACAAATATTTATATATTTAAATTGACAACTGTACTCCAATAACACCAACAGAGTAATAGTTCGGGTGTAATTACGAACACAACGTTATCAGCAATTTATTCTGAGGTTACAATACAAACTCCAGTTAATCTATTGAACCTTGTTTACCACATATTACTAATTGCATTGAGTAATAAACGTAGAATCACTTACAATAATATGTAATTTTTTATTATAATAGTAAGCAGCCAAAATCACTCCTATGAGTTTATTCGGTTGCCTATACATTCGAGATGAAGGTGACGCCAGCGCCAAAACTGGTGAACTTTATACCTATAATTTAGTATGTAATATTTTGACAAACCAATTACCTGGAGATTACGGGGTATGTTTTTAACTACATATGGAACCATTTTTTGTCAATTATAATGTGCAGATATTGATTTATCGCATAATTAAAATGTTGCTTAAATCTAGACAACCAAATGTACAAATTCGTCTACTTTTATTTGCAAAATGTACATTTGGTTGCGTAGATTTAAGCGAACTTTTAATTGAGTTATAAAATCAATATCTGCACACTATTATTCACTAAAAATGGTTCTATACAAAGTTAAAAACGTGCCCTATACTCCCCAGGTGATTGGTTTGTGAATTTGTTGCAGTTTAAATCATAGGTATATAGTTCACCTGTTTCTGCGCTGGCGTCGCCAACATGGCGACATCGAGTATATAGGCAACCAAATAAACTAAAATTCAAATGCAAGAAAAATGTGGTTTCAGACATTGCTCAAGATAACGAGTTTTCACTCACACCAGGCTCAAAAATTCGAGCAATTTGGTAATAAAGAAAGTCTGTCCGTAACCATAAAGCTATACAGGTTATGGGGGTACATCAGATAAACACGTACAATTTCAACTAATTTATTTTAATATACTCCCCTCTTTAACCAAACTATCGCAATCGACCAAACCTAATGATAACAAGCAAACAATTGCAGCTCCCTGCTCTGCAAACCTCTTGTTTTTCTCCCAAAATGTCGAGCTGTACTTCTTCCCATCCAAAGTTAAAACAGACCGAAACAGCTTGTCCTCTTGCATGGTATCATAAGCTGGTTTTAATTTGTTCTTGTTACAGTAAACGATTAATTTGCTCTTAGGCAAGTCTGGATCTTGTGCATACGACGCCCTAACAAAAGCACAATGGTGTGTTATGACGTTTTCATCATCTAATTTTAGTTTCTTGGGTTTTGGGTTAAACATGTCTGGTGTCACCTCACGCCTACCCAAAATTCCCCTGTCTTGATACTCCAATTGCTTTTGCCGGCAATAGTCACCTAAATTCCAAATTGCACTAGAATTATATTTATGAAATTAATAACAGAATTAGCGATTTACTAGTTTATGTAAGTACCAGATTTGCTCTAAAGTCTGACACTCCAAGAATTTTTTTCCTCTTGGGGTCTCCTGCAATTCTTTTAACATATTTTGCACACAGTATTTAGTGTTACTAGGCGCGTTATCGTAGTCAATAGCGTATTTTAAATATTCAATGATCACATCTTCTAGGTCTTTAAACCCGTCTTTCGAAAATATTGAGCAATTGGCTTGAGCCGCTCTGGCTATCATCACACTAGAGCACCCAGTTTCCAGGCGAAACTTTGCTATATCTTCATAACATAAAATCTCTCTAGAACCTCCACTAAAAATGAATAAATATTAAGTGAAAACGTCTGTTATTGCAAGGATTAAACAAATTACTTGGCAATCACTGGCACTGAAACGCTCTTGGTGATCTTTTTGATCATATAATTTCTGTTGGCATGTTGTGGTCTCTCCTGCCTAGTACGACCGTGCACACCAATCGCTGAAATACCTGTTGATACAAAATCTTTCACTAAGTTTATTGTGTCTTCCTCATTCTCAAATACCCGGATTTTGCAAGTTATTGGAATTTTTAGGTTCTTCACGAGTGTCGATAGGATGGTCTTTGCTTTTTCTGGCTGTTTCAGTAAGGCAGCCCCCATGCCACCTTTTAGAGAAAACTCTTTAGGGCAGCCCATGTTAATGTCAATTCCGGCAACGTCATTTTCACTAAAAGAACAAATTTATATACACAAACACAATCGAAACAAATTACAGAAGTAATGCTATTAGAACTTAAATGATGATATACTTAAACTTTACAAATGATGAATATAATTTATTTTGTAAACTGATTATACATGTTATTACAACTTACACTAATTTTGCAACTTTAAGGGCCCTCTCGGCATCGCAAGTGCCCATTTGCAACACGACACAATCCTTTTCCCTGGGACAAGTACGGAAAACAACGGTGCCATCCGTTCTATCAAGAAAATCGATTGTTCCCAAGACATCTGCATTCAACATTCTAGTGTCAGACGGTCAAACAACCCCGTCTATTGTGGCTTACCATTCTTTCTTCTGATGGACCGGAGGAACTTCCAGTCAATGAGTTCCTCGCTGTACACGATGTCGGCTCCATAATCTAGAGCCAGGAGTCTCATAGGCAGCGTGCCCACTCTGACCATCGGGGCCAAGATGGTTTTGTTGTCATAACACAGACGTTTTGAATGCATGTTGGTCCCAACGAGATACACATAGATAATGCTCCTGCTTCTACTCCTGGACAATTTTGGTCACGTGGTTAATGTTGGACTTTATATGAACTATTCACACGTGGGGATGTGTTGACATGTGAAATGAGGTTATGTCATGTCCCTCATATGTCAATTATGCAGTGACGATGTGACGTTTTGTGCAACGCCTCCGCACAGAATCATGAAGAATTTAATTAAAATCGAACGCTTCCTATTGATATATTCATATATCATTCATAATTAGCATCTTCCATACGGCATAACACGCCAGTGATTTAATTTCGCATCGTTTTTAATAACTGCACTAATTCAGCCAGTGCAATTAGACATAGTTCATTGTTTAAAACAAGTTTCTTCTTCCGAACTATGCCCCAAATGCTCAACATCTGAGTGTAAGCATATATCCTGTACAATTTCATTAATGTCTTTGTTTAAATTGTTAAAATGAATCAGCTGGTGTGGGCGTTGGCTACATTACTATGTTTTTATTTTTCAGGGCTTGAAATTTTGTTAGGCCCGTTCAACCACATCTGGTATGCGGTGGATATTTTTACTCTTTCCAAGTTAAAAATACAACGGACACATAACATTACTGGTATCCATTAGATATGTAAGATGTATCACAGATACTCAACAGCCCTTTCACACATATTCCTGGCTGGGATAGGCATATACTGCTTCAGCACATGCAGTAAATCCGGCTCTAATATAACAACGCATCTGCCACTTATATCTTATGGCATCATTATGGTGCATTCTATATTCGGAGTCTGGAAGTGGGGTAATTACATTGATTAATAATTCATGTTTGAAGCAACAAGTTGTAAAGTGGCAGCATAAAAAAATGAACTACTGTATATACAGAACTTTTATTTTGATATCAGTTGATATATTTAAATCGGAGCTTTCCATTGCCAGAAATCCTTTAATTTGATAAGCTTCGAGTTACTGACTTAATTAAAACAATGTATGGATGTAAACAATTAGGCTACCTTTATATCGAGCGTTCAAGAAAAATCGAAGACAAAATTTCAAGTCATGTCTGCACTATGGTCAAATGACAGCCAGCATTTGCATGCGCGCTCGTATGATCTTAGTGCAGACATGTCTTGGATTGCAAACGCCAACTTTGTCGTCGATTTTTGTTGAACGCTTGATACCTGCAAAATTTTGCCCTAATACTGTTGCATTAACAGATTACACACATTACTTTTTCACTCAAAATATTCCATATTTCCAGGGAATCCAGTTCACGGACATAAGGTGGAGAGACTGTACAGCTGCACGCGGCTGCTGCAGAAGCTCTTCGTTTTTCCCTGTGTGGTGACTCAGTTGTGGCTGAATCATGGCTTCCCCAAGGAACTGGCCTACTTACATCCGACGCTTTCACTGTTGCCACTATTTTTGTACTTAAGCCGGAAGAACCGGCAGGGGTTCGTCGATTACATGGTGGCTCTGGATGTTCTTTCCTGCGCCGTTGTCTCGTTCAGTGTTGCTAATTGGTTCGGTGTGGCCTCCGCTGTTTCCTACACCATCAACCACTTTGTGTTGAGGGAGGAGAGCGAGGTCATGGACATGCCGTCGATCGATTTTTATAATTATGCCTTATGTTTCTTCTCATATTTCTCGCTGCGCGCTTTGCAAGGGACCGTTTAGCCTACAAACTGGTCAAATATTTTATATATTTATATTTATAAACATTGTAACTTTTTGAACGAAATTTTACTATATGCTGCTGCGTTTTTAAAGCATATCATTGTTGTTGTTATATGTGAATTTTTATATATCTACTGTTAACAAATTTATAAGCTTATAACATTTATAAATGTCTATATAATATATATTATAAAAGAAATTTAAACATGTCCTTTTCTGTGATCAGTTTATTTATTATTTTTTTGGTTTTTACAGCAGTAAAAATAAGTAAGTAATATTTTATGTCTGTAAACATTGATCCACGCAGATCATCAATCAGAATTTACTGACCTGGCTTTACTAGCATTGTTAATTGAATTGTAATTTACTGACTATTCAAAAATGTCATCATTTGTAGATGAAATCCCGATCACCCTTCATCCTTACATGAATTGTAACCTTAGAGGTTTCATTACAGAATTTACAGTAGAAAATTGAAATTGAACATTTCAGAGGAGTATTCGATAGAACACAATTAAATGAGACTTTTTTTCTGTTAGCAGTTCAATTGATTTCCTTCCAGTTTCTGTGTAGCAGTGAAATTTATATATTTCGTTTTATTTTTAATTTATTCCTTAACAACTAAACATCTCGTTGCATTAGCATTTGCATATTTGCATTAGTATTGCGGTTTACATATTTCTATTCTGCATTCACTACTCAATCGTAATGTGTATAAATGATAACACACTCTTTTCTTTCGCTGTCTTTTTGATCACCAAAGTTGCAGAGAAGTAATATAAATGTGTAGTTAAATAATAGATAATAGTTAAAATACTGCTTTCATCAAAGTTTTTCAATACTGTCTTTCATTTAATGAAGACATGCATGCAAAAGTAATTAAAACAGCAATTGATTAAATTTACAAAATAAATAAGCGCGTATTGGGTTGCCTATAGTTTAAAGTCACGGCGACGCCAGCGCAGAAACCGGTGAACTTCATTCCTATGAATTAAACTGCAATAAACGGATAAAACCGACATATCACAAGAAAGCGCATCTAAATTCATGACTAATGGTGCTATTTTCAATTGTTAATATGCTATATTTATTGAGATATAGCTCGATTAGAAAAACATTTATAACTAGGCACCCCAATGTACAATTAACCCAACTTTTCTAATTCTGGTGGCATTTAAGTTGCCTAAATACTTTTGAATTATTATCAGTAACTTTGTATATCAATGCAAATAGATCCAGGATTCAATTAGACGATTCAATAGAGATTAAACTAATGTTAATTTATTCGAGGATCTATTCGTATTAGCATATAACGATGCTGATAATAATCGATAAGAATATAATAATTTATTACAAGTATATAAAACTATATGAAATACTGTATACAAATTCAAGCAATATAGATTAAACTGATCTTATTTGATTCCAGGATCTATTCGTATTGGCATGTAACAATGCTGATAATAACCCATAAGAATATAATCATTTATTACAAGTATATGAATGTATATGAAATACTGAATCAAAATTCAAGCAATATAGATTATCCTGATCTTAATTGATTCCGGGATCTATTCGTATTGGCATATAACGATGCTGATATAATCGATAAGAATATAATCATTTATTACAAGTATATAAAACTATATGAAATACTGTATACAAATTAAAGCAATATAGATTAAACTGATCCAGGAGTAAACTTGATTCCAGGGTCTATTCGTATTGGTATGTAACTATGCTGATAATAACCCATAAAAATATAATCATTTATTACAAGTATATAAAACTATATGAAATACTATATAAAAATTCAAGCAATCGGTGTGCAGAGACGGATATCTGAACTGCAATACAAATTTACTCTGAAAATTCACTTTTTACACATTTTCGCCAATCTTATGCAATCAGACATTGGCAATATGAGATTAAATTGAATCCTGAACCTATCTGCGTTGGTACATTAATTAAATAAATTAGTATAAATAAAGCACTTGGTTAAGTTTCACAATTTTTTAATAGAAAAACTCTAGAATTGCTTCGGTCTCACGACCATTATCAAGAGACAAATGAAACAGAATAAGTTCTCATTCAGTTTTATTTGTCTCTTGATAATGGTCGTGAGACCGAAAGAATTGTAGAGTTTATCTATTAAAAAATTGTGAAACTTAACCAAGTGCTATATTTATACTAATTTAAAGTTTTTTCACCAAGTATTAATCACCGATTCATACAATCTAATAATTAAATAAATAATAAAATAATAATCCTCAACACCCAAAAGGGTAAAAGAGGGAGAGATTAAGAAAGAAAGAATAAAATAATAATAATATGAAGATACTGATAATATGTAAGTATGTAAGCAACTTTAATGTCACCAGAATTAGAAAAGTGTGTAAAATGTATACTGGGCTGCCTAGTTATAAGTGTTTTTTTAATTGGGCTATATATCAATAAATACAGCCTATTATAAATTAAAAATTGCACCATTCGTCAGGAATTATAATGCGCTTTCTGGTGATATATAATTTTTGTCCGTTTATTGCAGTGTAGTTTATAGGTATAAAGTTCACCAGTTTCTGCGCTGGCATCGCCATCTGCTGAACACATCGAAAATGTAGGCAACCAATTATTCACATACGAGTTATTTTGGTTACCTATTGTTATATTAAAATGATTCAGTGAAGAATAATTTAATATAATTAACTCAGTAAATTTAATTTGTATTTTAATTGCATATTATTTTAATATATATTACGGCAGCGTTCAGTATTTAACCTATTTCAGCGAGTGTTTTATCGTTTAATGTTATCGCAATTTAATTCAATTGAATTCAAATTAATTTATGTCAATAAAATTATATACTAAATAGATCTCATCAGTATAGCAAATATCAGTGAATCATATAAAAAATGTAGTACGATATAAATTTAACATTGGTGAATGAAGAAACAAGACTGAATTACAAAAAATGAAACACGTTACTACGTTTTTATCACTTTATTTTTTCTTTAAACACGACTACAGTTTGACAACAATTAGGTGATTCTCAAGTGATTCAAAATACAATAAATAAATAGATTGTATTACAAAAATGTATTACTTGAGAATGACCTAATTGTAGTCCAATTGTGACCAATTAGGTCACAAGGGGTCACAATTAGGTGTATTTTGTATAAAATACTAGAATGTATCACTTGAGAATGACCTAATTGTGGTCGAAACTGCAGTCGTGTTTAATGAAAAAATAAAGTGATAAAAAACGTAGTAACGTGTTTAATTTTTGTATCATCATGAATAATTATCACATAGTAACGGCTTCCACCATCAACTTTATTAAGACTGAATTAATATATAATAGAACATAATTAACTTGTTTTGGTCAACCAATTTTAATTCTTACATTTGAAATATTATTCCCTTCAATCCGAGCAGGAATTTCGCATTCCGCGTTTTAATTATTTTGCCTTGACTGTTTATTATGTTGTCATTCGCAGCTTTTGAAAACAGGAAGCCGACGAAATCATTACACGAGCTGAATACTCGCGTGTTATTCTTCTAATCTTCGATATCGAATAGCGAAGAGTTATTCTCGTCCACTGAGTTATTAAGTAATGATGGTGTGTTTACTACGAGCCATACTTTCTGTATAAACCGTGATTCACTGCGAAAGCAAACAGATTCCCGTTTTTAGACTGAATTGAAACATTAATTGCGAACGTGCAAGGATCCCATCGACATTGTATTAATCAAATTATTTGGTGCAAGTAATATATCCAAATGCGAGTAACAATATCCAACAAATCAATATATGTATTAGTTTGATGTATGAAATATTAAAAGTAATAGTTAATTGAAATGAAAAATATTAAATTAAAAGAGATAGAAGGGAGAAAAAAAAACATCAGATATGATGGAAGTGTAAAGTGTGAAGTGTGTATATGAAGGTGAAATATGAGATATGTCAGTCATTGTATGATTCGTATAGTGTTTTGAATGGAATGGTCCATAATGGCCCAGTTTATATTATTGATTTTGAATTAAAATCCAAACCTAACCTAACCTAACCTATAAGCGTTTGGTACGTCGTGTGATTCGTTTCAAGCATAGTTCATCCATAATGGTCCAGTTTATTGATTTTTTGAAGTTTTGAAGATTTTGAGTTAATTGATTTTGAAATGAATCGAAGTTTTTCGAATCTAGAAGCGATTGGTAATAATATTGTGACTTCATATAGACTTTTGTTGCTTGGATTGTGTAATGGGTTATTGATTTTTCTTTTCAAAATTCTTCAAAAATGTTTTCAGCATGCTGCTGGTTGGCATTGATAGTGACACAACTCAAAAATTGTAAACTTTAATAGAGGAGTGTTTCAAGTTTTATATTGTTGAAAATATCCTTTTTAATAATTATTATTGATTATTGCACAAATCATATTTATATTTATTATATATATATATATATATATATATATATATATATATATATATATATATATATATATATATATATATATATATATATATAGAGAGCTCGAAAGTGGGGAGAAAATAAAAACATGCCAAAAGTATACCTACCTAGGCACGGAAATCGATGATAACGGACGGGTAGAGGGCACAATCAGAGAGCGCATAAATAAAGGAAAAAAGATCATTGGAGCGCTAAATTCAACCCTTTGGCAGCCAGAAATCCAGCGCAGTACTAAGATGCTCATGTACAACAGTATACTAAAGAGCACCCTCTGTTACTCCTGTGAGGTGTGGCCTATCACTAAAGCCATGGAGAACAAACTACTGGTGGTAGAAATGGATTTCCTAAGAAGATCGGCGGGTATATCACGCCTTGATAAAATAAGAAATACAGAAATTAGAAGAAGAATGCAATCAGAAAAAACCATAATAGAGGACATTCAAACGAGGCAACTAATATGGTATGGCCACGTAAAACGGATGTCAGAGGAACGGCTGCCCAGACAACTATATGATTGGGTACCACCGGAAAGAAGACGTAGAGGGAGACCAGCAGCGACCTGGAACGATGGCATCAGGAGAGCGATGTCGGAAAGGAATCTCCAGGAAGGAGACTGGCAAAATCGGCGGGGATGGCGACATGGAACCGGAAGGAGAAATCAGTCTCTATAGAACCGGAACTATTATTATTATATATATATATATATATATATATATATATATATATATATATATATATATATATATATATATATATTTATATTTATTTATACATTAGTATTTAGTTCTGTATGAATTGTATGATATGGTTGTACGATTTTTGCAGTAAAAACAGATTTGCGATTTTTGGACTTCAATCAATGCCAAGCAGAGACGTGTAATGGTCATGGTTATATGCCCAATATCTTTCCATGTCGGTCAAGTATCGCTTTGGAAAGATCTAATTTGGAGGTGTTGAAGTAATTGCATTAAAAATATTCTGTCAGCCAAGGTCGATTCTGTTTATTTTTGTATCGCCTCTCCGGGAAGTTGCACGGGAACACGCATAGCCCACAAACACAATTTTGTCTAAATAATTCCACGGTATATCCCATCGATATTGAGAGCCCACGACGATCCGCCTGAGCGTAAATCCGTTTGCAAATTTCAAGGCGCATCTAATGGTTTTTCCATTAAATCGTACTTTGTGGCGTAAATAAAAAGGTTTCAGGCGTGAGATTCGGCGGCCAAATGTGTTTGCGCTAAAGATTCATATCCACATCTCCCCATGTTCGCCTCTGCCAGCAATTAACATAATGTATTGATTTGATATTTCAACCTTCCTTTTGATCTCTTGCTCATTCGCAGTTATATCAATTAATACGTATTTATACGTGCATGCGTGTTCACGACCAACGAAATGCAAGGCTTCAAACAATTTCTTTTTGATCTTTTCACGTGTGCACCGATATTATTCCAGTCCCACCTCGAAGTTTGGTGACATGTAGATAACATATACCTTGAAAATTAATTATTTAAGGTTTGCCTTTAAGATTACACAAAATACAAACGAAAACCCTTTCGATTCTAAATGAGACAGAATGAAAGGCGCATTTTGTTTGTCATTTCAGTCATAGCAATAACTTTAGTGATACTTAATGTTTTGAAAAAAGTACAGAAAAAAACTGGTACAATTCCTAACACGATTTTCTTATGGCCGCAATATTGGATTTTAATGGCATTCAAAAGAGCGAAAAATTCCGATATTAAGTAATATGTATGAGATATATGAATGTAATTAAATTAATATGCAATGACTGATTCTTAAGATATTTGAATTTTCGTGTAAAATTCGATATTTTGGGACTGTTTTAAATGTTTCTCCAATTAGCCTCGTCTTTAAGCAATGATATCTCAGAAACCACCGCACTAATGTCAATAAAATTTATAACAGATATTGCACAATATACTAGAATTATATTGGTATAATAAAATTTGTATCCAATGGGCGTTTCTAGAGATATTTAGTTTTTAGTGCAAACGTTTAAATGTATTTCCATTATTTTTATACTTAAAAACTGATATCCCTAGAACTAGCGTATCAATATCAATGTGATTTATTATTGATACTAAGTGATATACTAGTATACAATGTGTGTAATTAAATTGTATGCAATGAGAGACATTTCAATTTTGGTTAAAAATTTGATATTTTGGGACAATTTTAAATTGTTCTCCAATTAGCCTCATATTTAACTAACTCTATCTGAAAAACTACCGTACCAATATCAATATAATTTGTTACAGATATTGCACAATATACTAGAATTATATTGGTATAATAAAATTTTTATCCAATGGGCCTTTCTAGAGATATTTAATTTTTAGTGCAAACGTTTAAATGTATTTCCATTATTTTTATACTTAAAAACTGATATCCCTAGAACTAGCGTATCAATATCAATGTGATTTATTATTAATACTAAGTGATATACTAGTATACAATGTGTGTAATTAAATTGTATGCAATGAGAGACATTTTAATTTTTGTTTAAAATTTGATATTTTGGGACTATTTTAAATGTTTCTCCAATTAGCCTCATATTTAACTAACTTTATCTCAAAAACCACCGTACCAATATCAATATAATTTATTACAGATATTGCGCGATATATTAGTATTCTTGTGATGTAATACAATTTGTATCCAATGAACGTTTCTAGAGATATTTAATTTTTAATACAAACGTTTAAATGTATCTCCTTTTTTTCATACTTATATACTGATATCTCTAGAACTAGTGTATCAATATGAATGCCATTTATTACTGATATTAAGTAATATGTTTGAGATATATGAATGTAATTAAATTAATATGCAATGACTGATTCTTAAGATATTTGAATTTTCGTGTAAAATTCGATATTTTGGGACTGTTTTAAATGTTTCTCCAATTAGCCTCGTCTTTAAGCAATGATGTCTCAGAAACCACCGTACCAATATCAATAAAATTTATAACAGATATTGCACAATATACTAAAATTATGTTGGTGTAATAAAATTTGTATCCAATGGGCGTTTCTGGAGATATTTAATTTCAGTGCAAACGTTTAAATGTATTTCCATTATTTTTATACTTAAAAACTGATATCTCTAGAACTAGCGTATCAACATCAATGCGATTTATTATTGATACTAAGTGATATACTAGTATACAATGTGTGTAATTAAATTTGTATGCAATGAGAGACATTTTAATTTTTGTTAAAAATTTGATATTTTGGGACAATTTTAAATTTTTCTCCAATTAGCCTTATATTTAACTAACTCTATCTGAAAAACTACACTCCAAAAGCAATATAATTTATTACAGATATTGCACAATATACCAGAATTATATTGGTGTAATAAAATTTGTATCCAATGGGCGTTTCTAGAGATATTTAAATTTTAGTACAAACGTTTAAATGTATCTCCATTTTTTCATACTTATATACTGATATCTCTAGAACTAGCGTATCAATATGAATGCCATTTATTACTGATATTAAGTGATATGTAGAGATATGTGTACAATGTGTGTAATTAAATTAATATGCGATGAGGAATTCTTAAGATATTTGAATTTTCGTGTAAAATTCGATATTTTGGGACTGTTTCAAATCTTTCTCCAATTAGCCCCGTCTTTAAACAACGATATCTCAGAATCCACCGTACCAATATAAATAAAATTTATAACAGATATTGCACAATATACTAGAATTATATTGGTATAATAAAATTTGTATCCAATGGGCGTTTCTAGAGATATTTAATTTTTAGTGCAAACGTTTAAATGTATTTCCATTATTTTTATACTTAAAAACTGATATCTCTAGAACTAGCGTATCAACATTAATGCGACTTATTATTGATACTAAGTGATATACTGGTATACAATGTGTGTAATTAAATTTGTATGCAATGAGAGACATTTTAATTTTTGTTAAAAATTTGATATTTTGGGAATATTTTAAATGTTTCTCCAATAAGCCTCATATTTAACTAACTCTATTTCAAAAACCACCGTACCAAAATCAATATAATTTATTATAGATATTGCGCGATATACTAGTATTCTAGTGATGTAATACAATTTGTACCCAATGGACGTTTCTAGAGATATTTAAATTTTAGTACAAACGTTTAAATGTATCTCCATTTTTTCATTCTTATATACTGATATTTCCAGAACTAGCGTATCAATATGAATGCCATTTATTACTGATATTAAGTAATATGTATGAGATATGTGTACAATGTGTGTAATTAAAGGCGCAAAAAATGTTTGGTACTGTCATCAGGAAGCTCACGTCAAAAAATGTAAGCGTGCCAAGTTTTGTAAAATTTCCTTCAAAAGTAAAAAAAGTTATAAGAGGAACATGAAACTGCACTTTTGCAGTTTTTCAGCGATATTTCAGGAACTGTCCAAGTATCCCGGATTTCGTTTTAGTATATTGAAAGGCATAAAAAGAATAGCATAAGAAACTTTTATCCCATAAATCCCATAATAGGTTCTAATGGTGGGCGTCGAAAAAGTGACCACCCTGTATATACATTTAGGTACATCATTGCAATATTAAATTTTAATTAAGAAAAATATTATAATCTAACTTTTTGAAAGTCACCTAACTTAATCATGGCTTGTAGAACTTGGCTCGTAGAAACACCGAAAAGTCGATAACCTTAATAAAAATTTCATTTCCATTTAATTAGAATTTGTATTTAGTATGTACGTTCCTAAAATACCACCAATAAAGTATGAATAACTTAACTCGCGCGCTTAAAATCTGACCCTGCCGTTTTAATGATAGTTAAACTATTTTCTAAACGACGAAATTTATTAAAAAAATTAACGAATATTTATCATAACCTACCTACTTATATCTAAATTTTTAATAGTCACTATTAATAACACGAAGAACTTCATTTGTGAAATTTTATTGTCTGTTCCAACATTTCATTGACGTTATATGTTTATAACCGCTATTTATATTACGTTCAAGATATCCCCGAAAAAACGATTACTGAAGTGTGAGGATGCTAGGGCCTTGACCAGATTCTTTGCAATAATATAAAATCTAAATAGTAAGCGCTATAAAATACAGAAATACCAGAATTTCAGTGTTATCAAAACAAAACTTGATAATGGAACGTGCAATAGCGCTAGAATTGCATTATTTTATAGCGTCGTCTGATGGGGCTTAAGTGCATTGTAAATTTGATTTTTATACGCGCCCATAAATCGCTTAAAAGTCACTCCAATTGCAAAACATCACCGACCATATTTTACCAGCCGATATAAAATCGAGCAGCTCGCAATTTATAATCGTCTATTTCTGTTGCGTGCCTTTACGGTCGGCTCTGAAAGTCCATCAGGGCCCTGGCCAGTGGCGATCACGTTCAATGAAGCGACTTTCGTTGCGACCCAGTTAAAGTTAGTCACGAAACTTCCGGGATCCTCGGAAACAAGCGAAGGTGGCCGGGGGAGGCCCCCGCTAATTGCTTCTCGATTTACGCTGAGGTCAATCACATCCTGCTTTATTATTTCCGGGTCGCAATTTATATTTAAAACAGAGCCGTTTAAAATCGTAATTCGAGATGATTTATAGCGGCAATGAAAGTGTTCATTTTGTACGAGTTTCGAATTCTGCTCTAAAGAAAAAAAAAAGGAAATTTATTGATATTAGTTCAGGGACCTTTGGTAAAATATAACGTAATTGGGTCAAATTCTACGTAAAAATTTATGACACTTATTCAAATATCAAATAAGAAATGAAATAATGAGCTACTTGAAATAATGAATTTTGAATTTCTGGTTTTGTGATTGGCTTAGAGCAGTGAATTATTATTCCATTTTACGACCGTAAAATGTGGCTACTATATTTAATCATATTCGTATTCATACTGTTTTAATTCCACCTACCCACAATATACGAAATAATACATAATAATATACACAAAGACAAATACATTGTACCGCACAATTTGCTGTGAATGTGTCCGTAAGGATATTAAAATAGACAATGCAGTCAATAAATATTAACTACAATTATTTAATTAATTCAATTAATGAAATCAAATCCTTACACTGAAAATTTTGTTTTAAAGAAATAGACAAACATGTTTCAGATTTACTTCTTGAAATTTATATAAAAATTTCGATTTCAAAAAAATATCTAATAAATAAAATTAATTAGTAATTGCTTCCATATTTCAAGACAATTATTAATTAATTTTACTTATTTCATATTCTGTTGCAATCGAAATTTTTATATAAATTTCATAAGTAATTCCGAAACATATTTGTTTATTTCTTTTAAGCAAACTTTTCTGTCTAAGGATTTGATTTGATTAATTAGATTAATTAAATAATTGTAGTAAATGTGAATTGCTTTCATATTTCTATACAATTTGTATTATTTAATATTTAAGGTAGGTATATTACAAAAACGATTTTGTAAAAAATCGAATTCCAGATTTCAAAGAAAATACGACAACAAGGCGATAATTTTGGAATAGTGTCTGAGTAATAATATCCCATTATTATGGACACCATAAGTCAAAAACGACTCTTGACAATTAAATAATATTTTAAATTTTAAAATTTTAAAATAATGAACCAAACAAAATGTTACAACATGTAAAAGTTCGCAATACTATTCTGTGGTAAAAGGGAGTATGATTATATATATACAGGGTGAGTTCGAAAATGAAAAGTAAAAAATAACGATAATTTAATTATTTATAAAAATAACTATATCAAGCGGTATATCATTAGAATAGTTGAAAAATCGCCTGTTTTATAAAGTCAAGGCCAACTATGGTTTCCAATAGAAAAAACTCAACTTTGTCTCATAACTCAAAAATTATAGCTTTAATAAAATAATCGGTTAGATTGTATTATTAAGCACATAATTACGTACAACTTTATCTTTTGTACATTTTTTCTAAAGTCAATAATAACAGAGCAATAGGCACGGAACCAAATAACAAAAAATATATTTTTTCGAGATATCTAGTTAGCCATGCGATGTTTTCAAAAAACAAAAGGTAATGAAATTGAACTCGTAAAACTGCAATTCTTTCCCCATTTAATCGTTCCTCTATCTCCGCTAGTTTCCGAGATCCGCATACTAAACATCCGAAAAAACTCACCCTGTATAAATATGGGGCGTAAAGTTAGTTCGCCTCCTCGTGGTGCACCCTGGCTAACGCTAAATGAACTAACACAAGCTGGCAGTCAGATAATCTTAGGATCTCCTGACTAATGCCCGGTTGCATCAAACATTGTTTTAACTTAAAATTTACATTTTTGCATTTACAACATTTTGTAATACCTACAATAGAAATCTCTAAACAACATAAATCAATGATTATGTTCTTGTTTTTCATTAATAATTTACAAAAGTATTACAGATATTTGAAACTTTTTTTCTATAAAAGTTAGATACTTTTGGATTATTACAGATATTTGAACAAATATTTTGATGTGTGATAGTTTGGGATAAGGTTTCGAAAAATGATTATGTGAACATTTTTGGATTCACGATTTCAAAGGAAATATCAGTCGTCAGTATGTCTTTGTGTGTGTGGATGAGATTTCTTCTTTTGTGGACACGATGAGTCCAATAAGATTCAAAATTATTAAACAAAATATGAATTTACAATATTTTTTTTGTAAAACAATAGAAATCTCTGATTATATTTTGATTCTTCGTCAATATTTTCTAAATATTATAGATATTTGAAAAATATTTCTATAAAAGTTGGGAACTTTTAATAAAATACATTGAAATTTGTTTGTTGTTAACAATAAAATATATGAGGAAAGCCATTTGCGGCTTATATACAATTCGGTGTATCAATTTAAACCTTACCAACAAAAATATAAATTTAAACCAAAATGGTGGAGGCGCCGGATTTACGTAATTACGTAACACCAGTTTTCAGCGTTAATTTATAATTAATATATAAATAAACATATATAAACAATAATTTCTTGTTTGAAATTATTGTTTTATTGAAGTAAAATTACGATTTATAAGTAACTAATTTATAATGTAATTTTTCACGTTACATAACTTTTATGAAATGGTGGAGGCGCCGGGATTATATGCAGCTATTTGCAGGTATTATATGCAGCTATTTATTTATAAGTTAGATAATGAAAAGACATGTATTCCAATTATAACTATAATATTTTTATCACAATTATCGTTGTTTTTACTTCCCAACATTCGTGCCATACGTGTTTTTTGTTTCAAATTTCCTCTAAATTAAATATTAGTTCTCTATAAATTGACATGTATGTACAAGGTCAATGATGACAGCGTTATGCCAAATTAAAAAAAATGTTTGCCATCACTTTTCGTAGATACTATTCTTATGGCCGTTCTTATTAGTTTCAGATATATACAGGGTGTCCTAAATTGGGTAGGCTTCCATGGGTCTTTCTTATTATTAAAGATAGAAATTCGATTAAATTTGCAATATTCTGCAGTTTTTAACGTTGGAGCATATCCTGTCGAGAACGTTTAAAGAATCAGTACAGTTTGGATGTTATTCTAAAAAAACTGAAAATCGCAATTTTATGAAGTATTTTGATAAAATTATTATTTATTAAGTCAAATATTTTGGAAATCATACAAGTTATTCAGAAATCTATCAGACAAAAATTACTTAAGTTGATTAAACTCACTTAAATATGTCAAAATAAAGTATAATATGGCGGTTTCCGAGGTTATTATATAGAAGCCCATGGGAACCTACTCAATTTGGGACACCCTATATTTTTATATATTTTATTTTCTCTTAATCATATCTTTATCACTTTCCTTACATTCCTATTCTTGTGATCTATCTTATATGTTTTAAATATTGTATTCTAGTTATATTTATAATTACTTTCACGATCTATTGTCCAATATTGACATCCAAATACCAGAGCAAAGTACATTTTTGCAATAAAGTGATTTCTGTGGCTATTAGAAAGATACCCATGGTAGCCTACTCAATTTGGTACACCCTGTATTTTTGTACACAGGGTGTCCAAGATAAGGATCAACAACATGGGGATCTCGGAAACCGTAAATGTTACAAAGGCAGTTAAATTAGAAAAAAGTTGCACAATTTCGTGGCCAGTAATTTTTTTTTTTTGAGAAAACCAGAAATTTCCGCTTACTTCTGGAGATATTTGACAAAATCCGAATTGATTTTTTTTTCTGAAGTTATTTCAAAATGTATAAGAAAACTAAAGGCACTTTGCCACATTTTTAGCTCTACAAGGCAGCGTTTACAAATGTCCAGTACAACGTTTCGTTTCGAAGAAAGCATCATCAACTTAATTTTTCTATATTGCCTGTCAAAAATGTACACCATGTATTAAATAGCATTTCTTATTACGAATTCAACTATTTATATCACATTATGGTTTCTAATGTTTTTATTCAAAAAAAGGCTTTTTAAACATTTCGAATATTTTCTTGTAGTAGGCGTTCAAATGATGACGAAGAAAACAAACTTATCTAATTTTAATCCAAAATAGATACCAAAATAGTAACTAAAAATAATTTACCCCAAATAGTTGTTAAACATTGAAACATTATAGCTATTTATGACCACACTTATTATTTGTTTAGTGTAATATGAGAATTGTACTGTTCATTTAATGTCGACAACGACAAAAATTATTACATAATTTTAACCCAGAATATGTATCGAAATAGTAACAAAAAATTATTCAGCAAGAATAGTTGTTAAACATTGAAACATTATAGTTGTTTAGAACTACACTTATTATTTTATTTTACTGTGATATGAGAATTGTTCTGTTCATTTATTGACGACGAAGACAACAATTATTACTTAATATTAACCCAGAATAGGTACCAAAATTGTAACTAAAAACAATTTAGCACGAATAGTTGTTAAACATAGAAACATTCTAGTTATTCAGAACCACAGTTATTATTTTTTTACTGTGGTATTATGAGAATTGTTCTGTTCATTTAATTATCTTAAACTCATAAAATTAGGTGATAAATTTTGCCCTCGTCGCTCATTTCAACGCCTACTGCACCAAAATGTGTGTTAGTGTTCGAAATGTATTAACATATTTTTTTTTCTGTAAAAAAACACGAGGAATAATACTGTGACATAAATCATTGAATTCGTAATGGGAAATGCTATTTAATACAGGGTGTACTTTATTTACGGGCAATATAAAAATATAAAGTTGATGATGATTTCTTTGAAACGAAACGTTGCACTGAAAATTTATAGACGCTGTCTTGTAGAGCTAAGAAAGTGGCAATGAGAAAGTGCCGTTTGTTTCTTTGTACCTTTTCAAATTACTTCAGCAAAACGTAAAAGCGATATCGCAAAATTTCGGATTTTGTCCAATATCTCCGGAAGTAAGCGGAATTTTCACAACAGAATATTACTGACTACTAAATTGCGCATGTTTTTTTCTGATTTAATCGTCTTTGTAACTTTTACGATTTCCCAGATCCAAATGCTGTTGATCCTCATCTTGGACACCCTGTATATATATTTTTTTAATCATATCTTTATCACTTTAATAATAATTTTGCGTATTTCCATTCATATTCTTCTCATCTATCATATATGTTTTAAGTATTGTGTTCTAGTTATATTATAATTACCTTCACGATCTAATTATTATCCAATATTGACATGCAAATACCAGAGCAAGATAGTAAATTTCTGCAATAAAGTCAGCACGATTTGCTCGATAATCTCAAGTGTTCCCGACAATAACGCGGCGTTAAGTGAATCTTGAAAATATTATAAGTTTATATTTTAAAGTAGGTTAAAGACTCGTCAATTTTCCCTCATGTAAATACATCACAGTTTTCATAAACACGCATAAAGTTTCAAGTTAAACTACTTTCGCTTGTATTACAACGTCGTAAAATATCATAGATTTTATTATCCTAGAAGCAGCCAGTCCATTAACAAATCCGAAAACGAAATGATCCAAAATAATTTTATAAGAAGCTAAAATTGTTATACATTTTTAAGACATTGGCCATTTAAATTATAACACTTGTTTATGATATAGAACTTTGTAGAACATCAAAATGTCAATACTTTTCAAGATATAAAATTATAATACATTTTATAATGTATATTTTTAAATATCAAAATCGTAACTTTATTATCAGTAGTTTTTAGAAGTTTAAATATGTTGTATTATTCATTAATTTCAATTAATGTTATTTGATATAATTTATAAACAGAAATATGGACAATAGTGACTCAAGCCAATATTTCTCTGAACTTAAATAGTCTTTGAAATATTATGATTTTAATAAGTTAAGGATATTGTCAGAAAATGCATCAGTCTTGATTTTGTCAACACAAAATACATCGTAAGCAGTCTATTTAAAAAAAATACAATTATCCCTATTTTGATCCCTATTCTTATCAATGGTATTTTTTCGAAATATTGCTTACGATGTTATTTTTTGACAAAATCCTGCTTGAATCTTGAAGTGAAATTTCGAAATGACTTAGGTCAACATTTCTCTGAACATAAATAGTCTTTGAAATATATTGCTATTCATAAGTTAAAGATATAGTCAGACTTAATTTTGTCAACACAAATAAATTGTAAGCTATCTATTTTGAAAAATAAACAATATCCCTGTTTTGATCCCTATTTTAATCAATGGTATTTTTTCGAAAGATTGCTTACGAGCATACGCTTGAATCTTGAAATGAACTGATGATCATCAGTTCAAAACAAAATTTCAAGTTCAGGACAAAATTGTGTTCAATGGTTATTAAATTAAATTGTTACTTATTAGTTCAAGGCGAAATGCGATTCCAGTGCAGGGATACCCAAGGAACGTCCCTTAAAAGTTACGATCCGTTTGTAGAGTATATTGCGGAATACAGCCTGGCAAATATTTTCAAGTTCAGATTGCGATTTCTTGGATTAATCAGCGAAGTTGCTCGAAACGTTCACGCATGATGGCACAGGCGTATGGAAAACTGGAATGAAAAGAAAGCTTAAAAGGGGAGCGCAGATGTTAATATTGAAAATTTCGCCAATTAAATTATCTACGCAGAGCACGTAAATTACGCTGATGAAAGTTGATGGATGAGCTCGTTCGGTGAAATTACACTTTAGTTGGCCCGTTCCTGTTCCGTAGATTTGTAGTATGTGTCTATTTGTTTTTTGTCTGAGTGTTCTTATTGCGTGTCGTGTTCTGGTGTTATAGTTGTGTATGTCTTTATTTGTTTGAAGTTTCATATTACTTTTTATCATCTCATTTTGAATTTTTTGGTTTTCTATGAGATTTCTTAGTTCTATTTGCTGTCAACTGTTAGTTGTTTGGTTATTTTGAATCGGCCAAATTTAAACTTACCTGAAGAATTGAATAATCTCCAGAAATTTGAACTTGCTATAATTATCAACAAATTCATAATTATTTGATTTGCGGTAGGGAGATACCGTTTGAAGTTTAGTTTACTCATTCAATCTATTTAGGTTAGGTTTAGTCCAGGAAAACTGAAACGTCCGATATTAACTTGCACTTAACCACGCACCCGTCAATTTTAAGTCATTTTTTTTTGGGAATTAGTCAATCTCTGGAATCATTGATATTTATTGAGAAATCTATAGACGTCTCGAAAGTTATTGGGATATCTTGTCAATTATTCAAAAATCTCTGGAGTTATGGATTTTTATTGGAAAATCTATGGAAATCTCGAAAATTATTAAGAAATCATGGAAATTATTGAAATATGTCATCCTACTTGTATTTTTGATCTTGAAGTTATTGAAAAATCTCCACAAATCATGATATTGTTGGGAAATCTGAAGGAATCTCAAAAATATTAAGAAAATAATGGAAATTATCGGAAATTATCTCGGAATCTTGATAAAATTTAGACATTTCTACATATTTTTAGAATTATCGAAAAACTTCTAGAATGAAAAATGGATATACTAGTCGTGTCAAACATTTGAACAAATTTGTATTTTCTGATTTTAATGATATAAAAATTATTGAAAAATCTCTCTAAATATTGAGAATTAATGAGATATCTCTAGAAATCTCGAAAATCATTGGGAAATAATATTAATAATAACTATACTAATAATTTTTTTGTATGTCGACTCTCAGTGGAGTATTACATAGTCAATATTGCATACTTATTCTTGGAAATTATTCAAAAATCTCTGGAATCATTGATATTTATTGAGAATTCTGTGGAAATCTCGGAAATTATTGAGAAATCTTGGGAATTATTGAAAAATATCAACAAACATGCATTTTTTATCTCGAATTTTTTGAAAAATCTGCACAAGTCAAACAATAAGAATTAAAAAAATGTACAACTATGTGAATTATGTTGATGTTATGTTGAAAAAAATAGTACAACATTTACACAATATGGAAATGTGTACGTTTGGTACACAATTGGTACAAAGTTTTTGTTTAGAGTTGGCAAAGGTTCTAATGATTATATTTTAGATCATCTGGTTAGAAAATATTGTAAGTATTTTATTGATGTGAAAAACTAATAATAGATAAAATTACCTATTATTTTTAAATATTTTGTTTTTTATACAATTTAATAATCAAATGCATACATCATTTTTATACAAATAAATATAGATTGTAGTGAAGATATAATTATCAAAATATTTCATGTATTTTGAGTTATGCAAAATTGTATAGTTTCCTCTACAAATTATTAATATTTGAATTATAAAGTTTACTACATTTTTAAATCAGTTTGTTTAACAATAATTTAATTATTTGAAGAAGTAGTTATCACTATCAGGTAATGAAGAATGTAATCTTTAATTTACATGGACTAGTTTCGACCTGGGGATCATTATCAGCAGAGTCCAAATCTTTCCTAAATTATGTTTTTTCCGAATTAAATCTAATGTATTAAGTGGGTAGTGAAATAGTCTATTGATGTGATGTTGAAAGAAAGCAAGTTTCTGAGAGTGATGGTGAAAAGAACTGGATGTAATGATATTATCTGTAGCAGTAGGTTTTCTGTATATTTTGAAATTGAAAGTGATATTCATAAGGAGCTGAATGTTAAGATCTAGAAAATTGAGATTATTATTATTGTTGTTTTCGATAGTAAATCTTATGTTGTCGTGTAAAACGTTGATGTATTTGTGAATGTGTCAAAATATGTCAATTTTTAACTACATTTAACTATCTAATTAATTTTAAATTTAACTAAACTACGACATCATGGACTTTTTCAATCTATCCATCAGCAACACCTCTAAGATGTCAACCGAAAACATAACTCGATTTGTCGCCACTCATTTATGGCTGTAAGTTGTAAGTTGTAATGGTTGTAATAAGATAGTTATTATTACAATGTAACACAATTTATACATGAAATTTTTCCTTTAATAAAAGATTTGGACTCTGCTGATGATGACCCCCAGGTCGAAACTAGTCCATGTAAATTAAAGACTGAATTCTGCATTACCTGACAGTGCTAACTACTTCTTCAAACCTACTTAATCAGAATGGATCACAATTAAAAAAATATTTAATATTAAGTAATTATTTAGTTTAACGGAAATATGAAATATTTGAAGTATCATATTTTAGATCATGGGATAAGAAAAATTTTAGATCAAGAAAAAAATAAAAAGATACAAAAAAGTATTTTTGGGTACTTATACTGAAAATCGTCGGTCAAATTTTCCTACCAATATTTTTATTTGGCTCGGGAGGACGTAATTATTTTACCGACCACTACAACTGACCAGAAGAATTGAATAATCTCTAGGAAAACTGAAGCATCATCCGAAGGCACTTCCGATATTAACTTGCACTTAAACACGCACTCGTCAATTTTAAGTCATTTTTTTCGCAAAATTTAAACTTACCTTACCTAATTTTAGAACGATTATATTTAACCAAAAAAATGAAGGTAACAATTGAGTCGTATAGAATCAAAACTCACAATATCCAAAACCATTTTTAACTGCTTTTATTATTAAAATGCTGTATAAGAAAGCATTTTTTTTAAATTTTATAATTCATTTTGTAGAGCAAACAGGATGTAAAAAAAATCATTTGCAAAATTCGGGGAAATTGATTGTCGAGGAGAGCGGTTTTTCGGTAATTCCCAAAATTTCGGTATTTGGATATTGCGAGTTTTGATACTATACGACTCAATTATCAAATTTTAGATCATGTCGTTAGAAAACATTTGGAAATATTTGATTAGTGCTACTAAACACCAAAAGTTTATGATTCAAATTGCTATATTAAGTAAATATTTAGTTAAACGGAAATATGAAATAATTGAAGTATCATATTTTAGATGCTGGGATAATAAAAATTTTTGATCAAGAAAACAATCAGTATATTTGGGTACTTATACTGAAAATCATCGGTCCAATTTTCTTACCAATGTTGTCATTTGGCTCGGGAGGACGTAATTATTTACGTCCACTACTACCACTACAACTGACCTAAAGAATTCTCTAGGAAAACTGGGTAAGAATAAAGAAGAAAGAAAAAAATAAAGTCTCTGGGAAAACTGAAGCGTCATCCGAAGGCACTTCCGATATTAACTTGCACTTAAGCATGCACTCGTCAATTTTAAGTCATTTTTGCGCAAAATTTAAACTTACCTGAAAAAATAAATAACCTTTGGGAAAACTGAAGCGCCGTCCGAAGGCACTTCCGATATTAACTTGCACTTAACCACGCATTCGTCAATTTTAAGTCAAACGAAAAAGAGATATAACTAACAGATATTTCTGTCTAGGATTCAAAGTTACTCGCAAATAGCGAGTTTTGTTCAGAATGCATTTAATTTTATTTTAAACAAAATCACTCTTTTTGAGATTTCGCGATCCCATAAAAATGCTGCACAATAAATTTCTGAAAACGTGAAGGTTTCGTTTGTGACTGACATCGACTCTTAACGCAGAGACAACCAAAATTTTAAGTCATATTTTTCGTTTTCGCAAAATTTAAACATACCTGCAGAATTGAATAACCTCTGGGAAAACTGAAGCGTTATCCGAAGGCACTTCCGATATTAATTGCACTAAACCACGCACTCGTCAATCTTAAGTCAAATGTTTCGCGACCGGAAAATTAAAACTTACCTGAAGAAATGACTAACCTCTGGGAAAACTGAAGCGTCATCCGAAGGCACTTCCGATATTAACTTGCACATAACCACGCACTCGTCTATTTTAAGTCAATTTTTTCGCGTCCGCAAAATTTAAACTTACTTGAAGAATTGAACAACCTCTGGGAACACTGGGAGAACTCTGGGAAAACCTACTAACGAAATTTATAGTTGATTCAAATTTTTAATTTTGGGATGTGTATCGTTTGTATGAATAGTGTTATAATCTCCTTTATTGGGCTAAGTATCTTGCGCCTAAAATCTCTTGAAGTCAACTAACATAAAAGAATAATTCGAAGTGATATATCGTGTGGGATTTAAAAATAAATTATATTTAGTGAACGGTGGGAAGACCTCCGGTCGATAGCCTTATAATGGTTGTATATTTATGTTTATTGATTATTATCTATTAATAAATTTATTGATTTGTGTGATTGTTTATTTATTGAGTTAATGGGAATAAAGATTTTGGTTTGGGGGAAATAAAATTTGTTTCGTGTTTTAATACAATTATACAATAATTTATTTCTTATTATAGGTAAATATAGACTAGATGTACATCATATTGCAGCGTTGCAGCCGCAACTGCCATACAAAACATACTTGCCTAATATCACAGCCAGGTAGCGCACTCAATCATAGATTATTGTACATAATATGAACATGAATTTCAACAACTTATTTGCAGCATTTAGGTATATTACATGTAATTATTTATTTATATATCATACATCATTTATCAACATGACGAGCTAAAATAACAGCCCAATTAGGTACACTGTGCATTCCAGTTTATTCACACATAATTTAGTTACAATTTCTGCCCTTTCAAATGGAATTTCTGGTAACCACGCACTCGTTACTAACTAACATAATGTATAGTTGAAAAAAGGGTATAAAAATTATTTAAATTTCACGTATCTAGTAGATATATCTGTGGAGGTGGGGGGTGTGGGGGTATCTTTATAAAGCGACACATGCCTCCGGGGATTCGCTCGCTGGCGATTTGTTGCAAAGAAAGTGATGATATGCTTTGTTACAAATTCCCCGAAGAGGCGTCGCACGTGTTTCCAAGGACAATCCGCTGAGGGAAACAAATACTCCGCTTAAATTTCACCGGTCCTGCCACCATATGTTTCCTCATAAAACTGAGAAAACAAACCCGGAGCAAGCTATCCAAACATCGTCTCCTACAAAGAACTCATCGCGCGAAGGCGAGAAAAATTAGTTGCGATGCGTTTTCAGCGAGCGTTTCCAACTTGCTCATTCTCTGACAGTCAGAGGGACGCCGTGGCCGTGAAGTTCTGCCTCCTTTTGAGGATGCGAGACTTGTACAGGTCGGACTTGTGGCAGACTACCACGGTGCCACCTTGGTTTGCGTTGGGCACGACCTTACCGTTGGTGTTACCTATCAACGTCCCAATCATCTTGGACACTGAGAACTTGCGGGTCTTGTGGTTCGCCTGCTGGGTCTTGCACTCGTTGAGGATGAGGTCGAAGGAGGAGTAGATGGATTCGCTGTTTTCAGCCACAGAGACCTCGCAGAACTGGACGCCGTGCTGCACTGCTATCGTTCTGCCTTCCATCTCTTCAACCTGAAACAACGGACACAATTCGTCAAAACTTTTTGAAAACAAAATTCAACGGTGGGGTTAACTTATTTGTATTCTGTAGCAAATGTACAAGGGCAAGCTGATAAAAAAAGGTACCTAACGATGGAGTTGCAATAAAACTAAAAATTTGTCGAGAGAAGAAGTTCATTTGTTCTGCCAAACATAAAAGACTAACTGTGAAAATCTCAATTATTTCTATAAAAAACTCAATATTTACTATAAACCTTTCAAATATTTAAGTAAAATTTTCATTGATAAATTTTTTAATCTAGATTTGGTTATAAAAATCTTGTTTCTAAATTTGTAGAGAGAAGAAGTACTGCATTAGTACTGCCAAACATAAAAGACTAACTGTCATAGATGAAATTATTTCTGTACACATGCCATTCTTGACTATAAAACTATCAGATACCTATTTCAGTAAAAATTTCATTCATCAATTTTCTAATTTAGATTGGGTTATAAAAATCTTGATTCAGAAAATATCGAGAGAAGAAGTACTTCAATTGTTTTGCCAAACTGAAAAGACTAACTGTCAAAATTTCAATTATTGCTGTTAAAGTTTAATTGTTTACTATCAAACTTTCAGATATTTCAGTAAAAATTTCATTGTTCTGCCAAACATAAAAGACTAACTGTGAAAATCTCAATTATTTCTGTAAAAAAATCAATATTTACTATAAAACTTTCAAATATTTAAGTAAAAATTTCATTGATAAGTTTTCTAATCTAGATTTGGTTATAAAAATCATGTTTCTAAATTTGTAGAGAGAAGAAGTACTTCATTAGTACTGCCAAGCATAAAAGACTAACTGTCATAGATAAAATTATTTCTGTAAACATGTCATTCTTGACTGTAAAACTATCAGATACCTATTTCAGTAAACATTTCATTCATCAATTTTCTAATTTAGATAGGGTTATAAAAATCTTGATTCAGAAAATATCGAGAGAAGAAGTACTTCATTTGTTTTGCCAAACTTAAAAAACTAACTGTCAAAATTTCAATTATTTCTGTTAAAGTTTAATTGTTTACTATCAAACTTTCAGATATCTCAGTAAAAATTTCATTGTTCTACCAAACATAAAAGACTAACTGTGAAAATCTCAATTATTTCTGTAAAAAAATCAATATTTACTATAAAACTTTCAAATATTTAAGTAAAAATTTCATTGATAAATTTTCTAATCTAGATTTGGTTATAAAAATCTTGTTTCTAAATTTGTAGAGGGAAGAAGTACTTCATTAGTACTGCCAAACATAAAAGACTAACTGTCATAGATAAAATTATTCCTGTAAACATGTCATTCTTGACTATAAAACTATCAGATACCTATTTGAGTAAAAATTTCATTCATCAATTTTCTAATTTAGATTGGGTTATAAAAATCTTGATTCAGAAAATATCGAGAGAAGAAGTACTTCATTTGCTTTGCCAAACTTAAAAAACTAACTGTCAAAATTCAATTATTTCTGTTAAAGTTTAATTGTTTACTATCAAACTTTCAGATATTTCAGTAAAAATTTCATTGTTCTGCCAAACATAAAAGACTAACTGTGAAAATCTCAATTATTTCTGTAAAAAAATCAATATTTACTATAAAACTTTCAAATATTTAAGTAAAAATTTCATTGATAAATTTTCTAATCTAGATTTGGTTATAAAAATCTTGTTTCTAAATTTGTAGAGAGAAGAAGTACTTCATTAGTTCTGCCAAACAAAAAAGACTAACTGTCATAGATAAAATTATTTCTGTAAACATGTCATTCTTGACTATAAAACTATCAGATACCTATGTCAGTAAAAATTTCATTCATCAATTTTATAATTTAGATAGGGTTATAAAAATCTTGATTCAGAAAATATCGAGAGAAGAAGTACTTCATTTGTTTTGCCAAACTTTTTAATTATTTCTGTTAAAGTTTAATTGTTTACTATCAAACTTTCAGATATTTCAGTAAAAATTTCATTGAACAATTTCCTAATCTAGATTTGGTTATAAAAATCTTGATTCAAACAATGTCGAGAGATGAAGCGAAATTATTTATCAGAAATATGAAACTGTACCTAATCGGTGCTCAGATATTTATAGGTATAGGTATAGACATTTTGCAGGTGGAGAAAAGTAAAGTGTAACAAAAGTATCCCTTTTTTTTCTAGTACTGTGTTTAAAAATATATTTTTAGACAAAAAAGGGACAACTCTTACAGCAATGTTGCCCTAATTTTAGATGAGTAACTGAAAAAATTGTAAAATGTCTCATTTAACTGACATTCAGAAAGCTAGAGTTTTTACGAAAATTAAAGAAGAAGAAAAAGAAGAAGAAGAAGAAAATTGGTCTACGAGGCGCTTAGCAGACGTATTTCAGGACGAGAAAAGTACAGTATCACAAAAGTGTCCCGTTGTGTTTTGTCTAGTACTGTAAAAAATATATTTTTGGATATGATTTTTTCTTTCTAGAATCATCATCAGCTTGTAGGTACATTTTATAGATTCTTTTTCTAATTCAGTATCGATAACTTTCAAAATTTCAATTATTTCTGTTAAAGTTTAATTGTTTACTATCAAACTTTCAGATATTTCAGTAAAAATTTCATTGAACAATCTCCTAATCTAGATTTGGTTATAAAATTCTTGATTCAAAAAATGAGAGATGAAGAGAAATTATTTATCAGAAATATGTAACTGTACCTAATCGGTGCTCAGATATTTATAGGTATAGGTATAGCTATAGGTAGACAATTTGCAGGTGGAGAAAAGTAAAGTGTAACAAAAGTATCCCTTTTTTTTCTAGTACTGTATTTAAAAATATATTTTTCGACAAAAAAGGGACAACTCTTACAGCAATGTTGCCCTAATTTTAGATGAGTAACTGAAAAAATTGTCAAATGTCTCATTTAACTGACATTCAGAAAGCTAGAGTTTTTACGAAAATTAAAGAAAAAGAAGAAGAAGAAAATTGGTCTACGAGGCGCTTAGCAGACGAATTTCAGGATGAGAAAAGTACAGTATCGCAAAAGTGTGTACGATGGAGTAGTGCCGTACCGAAAGGAACGTCTCGACCTTTATGTTATTAATATATCGGAGAGAGCGCATCAAATTTCTACAGTCTAATACCTGAAAATTTTTGAAGCGTGCACTTTATACTCTTGTCGCAGCTCGCCCGCGGGATCGAATATGTCGTTTCTCGTCATTTCACCCTTATGCGGCAAACCCACTGACGTACTGTGTTCTCCCACGATTTTCGTGTTTGGCCTCAGTCGTCGCAAAATAAATGCGATAACTCTCCTCGTTCCGAGCGAGAATAGTAACAAAAGATATAAACTCGGGTAGAGCCGTTTATATATCCGCTGTCATAATTTGTCAGACGATCGGGCGCCTTAGCCGTCCGACCAAGACGAATACAATCTAGCGAACGGTGTATGAGAATGTTGAAGCAAACTCGAGCTCCCGAAAGGGACTCTGAAAAACTTTCGAAAGCACGGTACCGGTTCACTTGATACTCGCACCTTTGTACGAGATTCTTGCGTTCCATCCCAAAGGTACTGAATATTGAACCCAGAGGTACGACGTTATAGACAACCACAACACGTTTTGTCGGCAATGTTCTCGTCGTATTGCAAGGGTTCTTTAAAATTACGTGAGTAGAGTCCGTGTACAGGTTTATACCTCGCGGGGCATCTCTGCACACTTTTTAAGTGCTATTCACATGTCGACTTTGCGTTCACAGCAATCGCTGCTATGCCGCTGTGTCGTACATTGTTTATAGAGAACAGTTCCCTGGTTGATCCTGCCAGTAGTCATATGCTTGTCTCAAAGATTAAGCCATGCATGTATCAGTATCGTTGTGTTTTGTCTAATACTGTAAAAAAAATATTTTTGGATATTAAGATTTCATTTGTTTCTAGAATCGTCATCAGCTTATAGGTACATTTTATAGATTTTTTCTAATTCAGTATCGAAAACTTTCAAAATTTAATTTATGTATGTTAAAAGTTCATTACTTACTATTAATCCATAAATTATTTCTATGAAAATTACATTTCAATTATTCTGTCAAATTTCATTGGTCAACTGTTAATTTTTCAATTATTTGGGTATTAAATTTTAATTGTTCTATTAATTATCTTTGACTAGAGGTGGTCGGAATTTCACTTATTCTGTCAGAATATAATATATATAATATATTATATCAATTATTTTTGTCAAATTTGTATATCAACATATCAAATTTTTACTATTATGTACCAATTTTGTACAAAGAATTGGACACCTATTTAAACATATTTGACAGAATAATTGAAATTTTTCACAGCATACTTGAAACATTGACAGTTAATATATGAAATTTGAATATATTAACTGTCAATGTTTCAAGTATGCTGTGAAAAAAATCAACTATTCTGTCAAATATGTTTTAATATGTCAAATTCTTTGTACAAAATTGGCAATTAGTCTGTAAAATTGCAGTGAATTGCTGTCCATTGTTAAATTATTTCTGTGGGATATTTTAATTGTTCTATTAACTATCATTACTAACTCTCAATAGTTTACTTATTTTCTCAAATATCAATGAGTATCTAAACTTCAATGATGTCTGTTAAAATTTCAATTTTGTAGTTTCTATCAATATTTTTGTAAAAATGTCAATTATTCTGTCAAATTTAATTTGTCAACTGTCAATGTGTCAAATATTTTTGTATGGCATTTCAATTGTTCCATCAACTGTCGTAAATATTTCATCGTTCTTCAATGAGATCTACTAATTCAACACATTTTTTACATCTTGAAATTAATGAAAATAAACCACCAAATAATAATAATGTTTTTCTCTTGCTTTGCAAAAAAATCTTCAACTTCCCAAGTTAACACTTCGTCGTTGGCAAATCTTTGTCCCCTTAACTTTTTTTTTTAATTTGCTGAACAGAAAATAGTCACAAGCCACAAGTTATGGCTATGACTTGTGGCATAGCCAGACTAGGAGAGGATGATTTAATTCTTGAAACTTGAAAACTTGAAATCCTTCAAAGCATCTTGAATAATGCCAGCTTTGTGTACCGAAGCATTGTCATGCAAAGGCAAAATTCCATTTTTGAATTTTTCTTTGCGTTTTTCTTTTATGGCTTTTTCCAATTCGCATAAAATTTCGGCATAATAGATTCCTTTCATGGTGGTTTTACGTGGCGGTATTCGGTGTATCAACAAAATAATCCCATCCTTCTCAATAAATCTTCTTCATATAATCTTTCTGAATCCCAAAAAACCGTGGCCATAACCTTGCCTGCAGAATGCTGGACTTTTAAACTTCTTTGGGGGTGGAGTCCCCTTATGTTTCCATTACATGGATTCCTGTTTTCCTTCAGGATCATAATGATGAATCCATGTTGCTGATTTGATGCCGCACCATTTTTCGTTTACGTTTCTGCGGTTTTGGTATTCTTCCTTATTTTCAAGTATTTCAAAATTTTCTTATATTATTATATTGCATATATTGCTTCGTCTTTAATTATGTCCGGACCCAACTCTCCTTATACATTTTCAAGATAAGTTTTTCGTCTCTCATCTTCGAAGAGTTGTGCAATGTAGTTCTTCCATACTTCCAGTTCTTGTTCTATTTATGTGACTATTTTCCCGTTATTGTCGTGCAATATATTAAGTTGTTTGTGTTTACTGGTGCCTGCGAGTTCTTTGACTTTTTGTGTATGTTGAAACTGTCGTGTTTTACTTGTAATTCCTTAATTTCATCACCTTTTGTTTGTAGTACTCTTCCTTTGCTTTTCTGATCTTTGTGAGCAGTATTCGTTGAGTGTGTTTATATTTTTGATCACTTTTTCCTTTTAAAGCTTCTTCTCTTGTCCACGAGACTAAGAATGTCGTTAGTTATCCTCTTTCTTTCCTGTGGTTTTTTTTTCTAAGAATATCCTCTCCTACATTTTCAAAATTAGTTTTTAGTCTCGCATCTTCGAAGAGTTGTGCAATGTAGTTTTTCCATCCTTCCAGTTTTTGTTTTATTTCTGTGACTATTTTTAGGTTGTTGTCGTACAATATATTAAGTTGTTTGTGTTTACTGGTGCCTGCGAATTCTTTGACTTTTTTGTGTATGTTGAAACTGTCGTGTTTTCCTTGTAACTCCTCAATTTCATCACACTTTTGTTTGTATTACTTTTCCTTTGATTTTCTGATCTTTGTGCGCAGTATTCGTTGAGTGTGTTTATGTTTTTGATCACGTTTTCTTTTAAAGCTTCTTCTCTTGTCCATGAGACTAAGAATTTCGTTAGTTATCCATTCTTTCTTTCCTGTGGATTTGTTTTAAGAATATCTGTCGAGAGTTCCAATAAGGCTGATTTGATGCCGCACCATTTTCGTTTACGTTTCTTCGGTTTTGGTGTTCTTCCTTATTTTCAAGTGTTTTCAAATTTTCTTATATAATTATATTGCATATATTACTTCGTCTTTAATTATCTCCGGACCCAACTCTCCTTCTACATTTGAAGATTAGTTTTTCATCTCTCATCTTCGAAGAGTTATGCAAAGTAATTCTTCCATACTTCCAATGTATGTTCTACTTCTATGACTATTTTCCCATTGTTGTCGTACAATATATTAAGTTGTTAGTATTTACTGGTGCGAGTTCTTTTTTGTGTATGTTGAAACTGTCGTGTTTTGCTGGTAACTCCTCAATTTCATCACACTTTTGTTTGTATCACTCTTCCTTTTGCTTTTCTGATCTTTGTGCGCAGAATTCGTTGAGTGTCTTTATATTTTTGATCACTTTTTCTTTTAAAGCTTCTTCTCTTGCCCACGAGACTAAGAATTTCGTTAGTTATCCTCTTTCTTTCCTGTGGTTTTTTTTTTCTAAGAATATCGTCTCCTTCTACATTTTCAAGATTAGTTTTTAGTCTCTCATCTTCGAAGAGTTGTGCAATGTAGTTTTTCCATCCTTCCAGTTTTTGTTTTATTTCTGTGACTATTTTTAGGTTGTTGTCGTTCAATATATTAAGTTGTTTGTGTTTACTGGTGCCTGCGAATTCTTTGACTTTTTTGTGTGGTTGAAACTGTCGTGTTTTGCTTATAACTCCTCAATTTCATCACACTTTTGTTTGTAGTACTCTTCCTTTGATTTTCTGATCTTTGTGCGCAGTATTCGTTGAGTGTCTTTATAATTTTGATCACTGTTTCCTTTAAAGCTTCTTCTCTTGTCCATGAGATTAAGAATTTCGTTAGTTATCCATTCTTTTTTTCCTGTGGTTTTTTTTTAAAGAATTTCTGTCGAGGGTTCCAATAAGGCTGATTTGATGCCGCACCATTTTTCGTTTACGCTTCTGCGGTTTTGGTATACTTCCTTATTTTCAAGTGTTTTCAAATTTTCTTTAATTTTCGTTACTAACTCATTTCGTACGTCTTGTTTCTTTGAGTGTTCTACATTTATCTCTTTTCTTAAGTGTTTTGCTTGTAACTCCTCAATTTCATCACACTTTTGTTTGTAGTACTCTTCCTTTGCTTTTCTGATCTTTGTGAGCAGTATTCGTTGAGTGTGTTTATATTTTTGATCACTTTTTCCTTTAAAGCTTCTTCTCTTGTCCATGAGACTAAGAATTTCGTTAGTTATCCATTCTTTCTTTCCTGTGGATTTGTTTTAAGAATATCTGTCGAGAGTTTCAATAAGGCTGATTTGATGCCGCACCATTTTTCGTTTACGTTTCTTCGGTTTTGGTGTTCTTCCTTATTTTCAAGTGTTTTCAAATTTTCTTATATTATTATATTGCATATATTACTTCGTCTTTAATTATCTCCGGACCCAACTCTCCTTCTACATTTGAAGATTAGTTTTTCATCTCTCATCTTCGAAGAGTTGTGCAAAGTAGTTCTTCCATACTTCCAATTTGTGTTCTACTTCTGTGACTATTTTCCCATTGTTGTCGTACAATATATTAAGTTGTTAGTATTTACTGGTGCGAGTTATTTTTTGTGTATGTTGAAACTGTCGTGTTTTGCTGGTAACTCCTCAATTTCATCACACTTTTGCTTGTAGCACTCTTCCTTTGCTTTTCTGAGTTTTATGCGCAGTATTCGTTGAGTGTCCTTATATTTTTGATCACTTTTTCCTTTAAGGTTTCTTCTCTTGTCCATGAGACTAAGAATTTCGTTAGTTATCCATTCTTTCTTTCCTGTGGATTTTTTTCTTAAGAATATTTTCTGTCGAGGGTTCCAATAAGGCTGATTTGATGCCCCACCATTTTTCGATTACGTTTCTGCTGTTTTGGTATTCTTCCTTATTTTCAAGTGTTTTCAAATTTTCTTTAATTTTTCTTTGTAACTCGTTTCATACGTCTTGTTTCTTTAAGTGTTCTACATTTATTTGACGTTCTTTTCTTCAGTGTTATTTTGAGATTGATGTGCATTTGTGCTATTAAGGGTTGTTGTGGTCTGAAGAGACATCAGCCCCTGGATAAGCCTTAACTGACTTAATGCAGTTTCTATATCTACGTAGTCTATTTGATTTCTTGCTTGTTTTTGATCACTATCCTGTGGGGAGCTCCATGTGTAGAGTCGTCGCTTTGGAAGCTTATAGAAGGTATTCGTTATTATCATTTCTTCCTCTTGGCAAAATTGTAGTAATGATACTTGTAAGGTAACGTAAAATTAAGCTCATTTAAACGTGTCTGGGCCTTCTTTGGAATACCGACATTGGCATTGATTATATGATTAAGGAAGATTTAATTTTCCTAGTCTGCTTGGGAACTTGGTAGTTGTAGGGCTACGAAGTTGGGAATCCAATTTATTAAAGCCCTGGAGCGTTTAGGCGCAAAGTGGGCTGCAGGAGCGGGCATTCCACGCGGAAGTAAAACACGCGTCCTGATAAGTAATGAAAAGCGACGGGCTGGAAGATGCCGAAGGAGTCGGATCTGAGGTGTCGACAAAGGGCAACGTCCGCACAGAAATAATCCGCTGATATTCTCCGGTGCGCGATCGATATGTCTTCCCCGAGCGAATTCAGGCGCAGGAATGCCATCGCTCCAGAATGCAACACGTGTTCCGGACGGCAAGGACGCATTCTCGAGGAAAAATTTCGACGCCCGACACATTTGTAGGGTAATAAACCGCGCGCATAATTATCCCGGAAGCCGGCGTCCCAATATTTATGGGCGCCACGCAATTGACTGGTGGTGGAAAGCCGGAAAAGCCGACAATGTAAACTTGACAGAGAACTTCTGAGGCTGCATTAATGCAATATTTACAATCTGCATGTGCACATGGAAGTCCGGTTTCGTAAACATCTCTCACAACCAAAGGTTACACGTGTTCGGAAAACCGGGGCGACATTGCCACTCAGTCCTCGCGCGAGTTTCAACATAGCGAACCCAATCTGCCAATTCCTCTGTCATTGCGTATAATTTAAACCGGGCACCTACATTCTTTAATTATTAACATCCTAACGGAGCGTTTAGTGGCCCGGCGGATGGATTTATCGCGTTATTAAGCGTAATGAGGGCGAAAAAAGAGTGTTTACGACGCGCCATTTGCTCGCGGTAATTACCTCTCGGAGATGCTCCAGGTCCGACTTGTTGCCCAGCAGGATGACGGGCATCTGGCTGCGGATCTGTTGGACCCTCTGCAGCAGGTCCACGGCGTGTGTCAGCGAGCTCCTGGAGGTGATGTCGTAAACGACGACGCACGCGTCAGCCCAGTAAATCGCCTCCTCGGGGAAGAGCGCCAGGTCGCAGCTGCAGACGTCCACGATCTCCACCTCGAGGGCGGCATTGTTTACGGTCAGCGTTTGTCTGTAGAGGAGATCTGGAACGAAAAGAAAAAGCTTGTAACGACAACCGTGCTGTAAAAATAGCAGTCGCAATGTTTATTTTCTTTCGGATCGCCGCCTCGGCGTTCTCCGTCCGCCGGTTAATTACCGAGGGGGAAACGACCTGTCCGGTCCCATTCTCTTCAAACCAGTCAATAAAAAAATCGGTCTTTTCACGATGATAACATTATATGGACAGCAATTCATTCAGGAATTTTAATCTGACACTTTAGAAGCAATATTGCACCAAATACTTTTGGTAGATTTCAATTGGAAGCACGAAAGGATAGGGCAATACAAAGCAAAGAGGTAAAAAACAAACGGAATATAGCTCACGAGCTAAAAAAGCAGGAGGCACGGAAACAATACGAAAGACCAGTCAGTTCAGTCAGGAACAGAAAAGGACTACAAGAGATACAAGAAACAGAGAAAGAGAGCCAAAGAAGAAATACAAGGTGCCAAAGCAAAAGCCCGGAAGGAGTTTGGAGAGAAGATGGAAGAAGATAGCAGAGGGAACCAGAAATTTTCTGTAAAGTATTAAAAAATCTTAGAACAAAACAACCAAAACAATTAAAGAGTTGAAAAGGAGTAGTACTGACAGAAGAAGAAGTCATAAACAGTTGGAAAGAACACTTCAAGGAGCTGCTTGAAGGAGAGGATGGAAAGACGGAAGAACCCAAACAAGGAAACAAAGTGATGGAACAAGAAGGTAAAGAAGGAAGTAACAAGGAAAAAATAATATGAAAACAGTACCTGCAGTCAGGAACATAAAAGGACTACGAGAGATACAAGAAACAGAGAAAGAGATCTGAAGAAAAAATACAAAGTGCCACAACAAAAGCCTGGGAGGAGTTTGAAGAGAAGATGGAAGAAGATAGCAGAGGGAACCAGAAACATTTCTTTAAAGTATTAAAAAATCTTAGAACAGATGAACCAACCAGCCAAAACAATTAAAGAGTAAAAAATGAGACAGAAGAAGAGGAAGTAATGAACAGACGGAGAGAACACTTCAAGGAGCTACTTGAAGGAGAGGATGGAAAGACGGAAGAACCCAAACAAGGAAAAAAAGTGGTGAAACAAGAAGGTAAAGCAGGAAGAAACAAAGAAGAAAATAATATGGAAACAGTACCTGCAGTCAGGAACAGAAAAGGACTACGAGAGATGCAAGAAACAGAGAAAGAGACCTACAGAAGAAATACAAAGTGCCAACGCAAAGGCCTGGGAGGAGTTTGGAGAGCAGATGGAAGAAGATAGCAGAGGGAACCAGAAACGTTTCTTTAAAGTATAAAAAAATCTTAGAACAGAGAAAAAGACATCCAAAACCATTACAGAGTGATCAAGGAGGAGTACTAACAGAAGAAGAGGAAGTCATGAACAGATGGAAAGAACTCTTCAAGGAGCTGCTTGAAGGAGAGGATGTAAAGATGGAAGAACCAAAACAAAGAAACAAAGTGGTGAAACAAGAAGGTACAGGAGGAAGTAACAAGGAAGAAAATAATATGGAAATAGTACCTGCAGTCAGAAACAGAAAAGGACTACGAGAGATTCAAGAGAGAAGAAATACAAGATGCCAAAGCAAAAGCCTGGGAGAAGTTTGGAGAGAAGATGGAAGAAGGTAGCAGAGGGAACCAGAAACTTTTCTTTAAAGTATTAAAAAATCTTAGAACAGAGGGAAAAAACACCCAAAACAATTAAAAAGTAAAAAAGGAGTTACTACTAAAAGGAGACAAAAGAAGAGGAAGTCTTGAACAGATGGAAAGAACACTTTTCTTTAAAGTATTAAAAAATCATCTGCATATTAATGATCATGTTTTTTTAATAATTGAAGATCAAGAATTAATATGTAATGATTACAAGTATAATAATCCCCTAAATTCTACGTGTCAGCTATAATAATTATATATATTTTTACAGCACAAATGGGAAACAGTTTATTCATGATTTCATATAAATACTGTGATGATTCCTATTGTTGCGGGATCCAGCTAGAGAATGGTTTTAGTGTGGCCACCTATCCACCGTCCTATCCAAATTTCGTGCAATGTAAAGCATATGAACTACAATTTCTTGTAATGACAGCAGCTTTAGATTGATGTTTCAATTATTATTCATCATCTTTATCTTAATTGTTTTTAAAAACAATTACAGATCAAGTATTGATGATTATTCATGAAAATTTGAAGGGTGGTTGGTGGGCATAAGTGTAATCATCCCCTATTTTCATATGGCAGAAATGTACATCATCAAGTGATACTCAACAATTTCCTATAATGACAGCAGCTTTAGATTGATGTTTCAATCTTTATTCATTATCTCAATTATTTTTAAAAACAATTACAGATCAAGTATTGATGATTATTCATGTAAAATTTAAGAGTTGGGTGGGCATAAGAATAATCATCTCAATTTTCATACGGCAGAGCTATAAATCATCATTTTTATTTCTTAAAAATCATCTGCATATTTTTTATCATGATTATTAAATAATTGCAGGTCAAGAATTTATCATAATTTTCGCGGAATTTGAGGATGGGTGGATGGACCCAAGTATTATCACCCCATATTTTCATTCGGCAGAAATATAAATCATCATTTACGTTTCTAAATAATCATCTGCATAATAATGATTATCTTTTTTTAAATAACTGCAAATCAAGAATAAATCATTATTTTCGCAGAATTTGAGGGTGGGCACAATTATAATCATCTCCTAAATTCTACGTGTCAGCTTTAATAATTGCATTTTTTTTAAATGCATATTTTAATTATCCAGTATTTTCATGATTTCGTTTCAATAATGTGATGATTCCTATTGTTGCGGGATCAAATTTGAGAACCATAACTATTCTCTAGCATAGTTAAGACAGTCACTATATTAATAGGGTGTCTAATACAGTTGACATTAAATAGTAGGTATATGTATAAAGTAAAATCGATAACTTCCAAAATTGTGGAAATTTCTTTTAGACAATGATAGAAAAATTCTTTGTTCTTACAGTATTAACATGATTGATAGGTTGGGAGTAAATGCAATATATAAATTAGGATGGATGGAAACACCTTTCAATGTTGTCAGAATTGAAAAATTCCAGGAACACAATTTCACAAATATAATGTGGATATATTCATAACACTGATCCACAAATTTTGACGAATGTCACTTTAAGGATTAAAACTTTTACGGAATTGTTTTGATATTTTCTAAGATTTTTTAACAATTCTGATAATAGTAGCATTTTGACATTTTCCGTTCTTGTAAATAAGATATTTTTTTTTTAACTTCCGGGCCTACAATTTGGAAAATTAATAAATGTTGAAGAATAGTTACTATGATTCCTTTTAAATTATCATTCAATTTTATAAATAACGATTGCAGGTTTGTTATACTCGTATTACCTTGTGGGAAATCCAACTTTTATTCAATTTTTTATTTAGGTATATAAAATTTTGAAATTTTAACAAACATGATGCATACTCTCCATACACGATGTTTTTGCGTCGGGGGAGTCTATGAATATCTAGTAATTTTGTTGGTAGTGTTTCGGAAATTACTGAATTCTGATTTTTTTAAATAACATTGTTGCCAGATGTAAAGTTTAAATTATTATAGTTGCAGTTGTATAATTTTTAGCATTTTGACTAATATTTTGACAGAAGTGAAAATTATTGCTGGGTTCGAATATGCAGTAAAAGAAAAAAATCTTTAAAAGCTAGTAGTGAAAAAAAAATATATAAATCTGACAATGTGGTAGAAAGCAAATGCCTAATAGACATCGACACAAAAAAATAATTTACTTCCGTTGCATCACTGAATCAGTTTGTCCAACATGACACAAAGAAAACCCAGCCAACTCGGTTGCAAAAAGGTCGTGGATGTATGTAAATTTTGTATTAAATTAGTATTAGTTGTTCTTGAAAATTAAAAAATTTAAAAAAAGGCGGCATTTTAGTCTTTTTTGAGGAACCTAACCTTTTTAGAGGAAATTATAATATTAGTGTAGGTACACAATTTAGAAATTTATGACATTTAGAATTTATGAAATGATTTTATATCTTACTCTGTTGCACTTTTCGGTACGATATAGAAAGATGTACTTGCTTTCTTATTTAGTTACATTTGATAATATTTTCCTAGATCTTGACGTTTTTCTTTCAGTGTACACACTTGAAATTATTTTTGGAATATTTCAAACACTTCTGCTTTAAGTTTAATGCAATTTTGGATATATAAGTCACTGTAGTGGAAATATTTGGAATTTAGAAGGAATTTTAGACATTTAGTCAAGTTTATTTGTTAATGTTAGCCAAATTGTATATAAGAGCATATAATATGTACTTTTTTTCTTATTGATTAGGTACATATGTTTTGAGTAATTGAGGCTCTAGTGCCTATTTAAATGAGCGGCACTTTGATGTGTTCGTTTTATATTATACTGAAATGTAAGAAATGTGTACCAAGAATTTATTCGCTAGCATTAAATTCCACATAAGTGCGCCACTGAGCACAAGTGAAGGTATGTTTATGCCCAGACGCGCGCGACGCACTATAATTAGCCATAGAGTCTTGTCCTAGAATACCGGAATGCTGGATATTTACTGATTCGATTTGGAAGCGTATAAATTATTTTACAGGTGCAAGCATTATCCCAACAATGAAGGAGTTTTGCGCACGGTGTGGAGCTTTCCTAATGCCCGAGCCCATTAATCTCCAGATTTAAAACGTCCTGACGCCAAAACCGTATAAATAACTGCAGGAATTTGCCAAAACGCCATAAAACAGCGCACCGTAGATAATATCTGCCATCCAATTCCATCTGTGCAAAACTTACTACCGCTCGCGTTTCATCAAACGCCGTTCTCGTAGGATGCAGTATGAATGGGCAGAGCAGTATTTACAAATTATCAAAGCTACTGGCTTCATTAAAATATTTTAATGCTCTAATCAAGCTAAACGGTTACTCATCTCGGTTCATTGATTGGACTCGTCCTTTGGCAGCGGTTCTAAAACGGGGGTATTTTTCGCATACCCATCGCGACTTATGCAACAACGCCAGTCCAGCATAGGCCAGTGCATCTGGTCTCCTACGTTTTGCTCTTGCACGTATATATTTTAATGCCCGAAGAGATTAAGCTCCTAAGCCGGAACTATTTTTAATCTCAGGAATGCTGCTGATACAGTTCATGTCTGTCGGGCAATATTAAAACTTGGCTCGTCTGCATTGTAACGTAATAGGGCCAAACCAAGTGCAAACGAAGGGAGTTATTTTTTCATTGCGACAATTGGCACATAGCCTATGCGAATCCTGCGAGATTCACAACAGAGTTGGGAAGAAACGAAAACGCAAGATGCCTGCTGGAGTCTAAAGGGCGTAACACTGAACTTATCTAGTTTATATTGGGGATATATTGTTTCCAGATGTTTTCAAGTGCATTCGGCTTTCGACACGGTCTGGAAAATTTACCGGCCGCATTGCACAAGTTTCCACGTGGCGCCGATTTTGATCGTAAATTTTCATGTAAAAAAAGATATATGAAATTCTGATTTACACGCAGAATATATTTCGGATGTGAACAGTCTGCCAAAGCTATTAGCACTACTAAACATATTCTTGCAAAAAAATACCGGCTTATAACTTCCAGACAGTCATAGTTAGTCACACTTTTTCAGCATATCTACATAAAGCTCATTTGTTTGCTTTTCATTTCTGAAGCAATAGTGGTAAATTAATTGATTAATGTTAGAGGTTTTCGCTTCGTGATACATGGTTAATATTTAAAAAAAAACATTTTCAACTTTGTTGAATTGAACAGGCGAAACTATCCTCAATATAATAATATAATTACAGATCATCGGAATCATCTGTAATGATTACAGAGTAATAATTTGATTACAGAGTAATAATATGATTACAGAGTACAGGTTTTCAGTATCAATGTTTCGATGATTCAATTGATTTAAAACCTAAAGGCGCGTTCTCACGAATCAAGTGATTTGATCAAGGAAATTGATCGAGTGTTGTTGATCAACAAAAATTGAATGCAAACTAATAGTATAAACTTGCCCAACTCTGTTGAATTAAAGGTTATAACTATAGTTTGCATTACATTTTTGTTGATCAACTACAATTTTCAATGATTCAATTGATTTAAAACCTAAAGACACATTCTCACGAATCAAGTGATCTGATCAAGGTAATTGATCGAGTGTTGTTGATCAACAAAAGTTGAATGAAAACTAATAGTTTAAACTTGATCAACTCTCTTGAATCAAAGGTTCTCATTATAGTTTGCATTTAACTTTTGTTGATCAACTACAGTCGATCAATTAAATTTGATTCGTGAGAAAGCGCCCTAAATTTGTCTTTCAATTTTCAGATTATAATTTTGCCAATAAAATTCGCAGCTGCTTCGATTAAACTAGGTCAAACATGTCTAATAATTGCTAGCATTGTTTTAAATAAATTTCAAGGCTTTCAGTACGCGGCCAAATATGTAGAATAATTCATCTTGCGTTCTGTTTACACATAATTTAAAGCGACGACACGTTTTCTTGAAATCGATGAATAATATCTTTTGTGGCACTCCGAACGAGATCGATGCGGCCCACGAATCGTTTTGTTGGTGAATCGAACCGCTCGAATTCGACGAAAAATCGGCAATAAACTAAAGAATGCGGCAGCTGAAGACGAGCACTAAATTAGAACATTGCATTCTTTTAGCATGCTCAACTTTACGATACTCGATATAGTTTTCCAATAAACGCCTGTGCACGCCGTAAAGTGCCCGCGTCGCTCTCCGGCTTTTAATATAAATTAGGCCTTCCCGTCTCTTGTGATTAGATTTTCCGGGAAGAGGTCCCCGTTTTCCCGCACGGCCATCCGGTTCATGGAAACCTCGTGAAACGACGGCAGTACAGCAAAAGAATGCGGCGCCTTTGTCTGGTAATAACAACGCATCCAGAACAAAAGCCGAGCGGAATCGCCGAATATGTTTGTTTATAGTACGCCTGTTGAAGTTACAGTTTCCTATGAAAACTTCCGGTCGCACAAGACAGCCACTATATTAATAGGGTGTCTAATACAGTTAACATTAAATAGTAGGTATATGTATAACGTAAAATCGAAAAATTCAAAAATTGCTGAAATTTTGTTTTCGGACAATGACAGAAAATTGCTTTGTTCTTACAATATTAACGGAATTGATAGGTTGAGAGTTGGTGCAACCTAATATATAAAAATTTAGATGGATCGAAACACCTTTCAATGTTATCAGAATAGTAAAAATTTTAGGAAAACAATTAATATAATATAGAAATATTCATAATTAGATATTAAATCTAAGATGATGGACCTATAGTGTTACCATCCATCTACCCTAGAATCCAAATTTCCTGCAATGTAAACTATATGAACTACAATTTCTTGTAATGACAGCAGCTTTAGATTGATGTTTCAATTATTATTCATCATCTTTATCTTTATGAGATGATTATACTTATGCCAACCCACCACCCCTTCAATTTGTCATGAATAATCATCAATAATTGATCGAATCCAAATTCCCTGCAATGTAAAGCATATGAACTACATTTTTTTGTAATGACAGCTGCTTTAGATTGATGTTTCAATTATTATTCATCATCTTTATCTTTATGAGATGATTATACTTAAGCCAACCCACCAACCCTTCAATTTTACATGAATAATCATCAATACTTGATCTGTAAATGTTTTAAAAAACAATTAAGGTAAAGATGATGAATGTATATAAAGCGCTAAAATTGTATTTAGTTTTTAAGTACCTATTGATATGTTACTGAAGATGATCGCACTGCGTCCGAAATGTGCAGTTAATTAACAAATGTTGTTTTTTTGTGAAAACGGTGTCATTCAATTATTTCTCCTATCACGAGCTCAAAGTAAAACTAAACTAATAACCACATAAGTGCTAATGGCCATACCAGGCAATGCGCTATAATAAGAAACAACTCACACTTAAACCATTCTTAAAGTACTGGTCACTGGTTATTATTATTCATCGTACTACAACATTTAGCTGCGTCACACTACGCAGTCTGCTGGCAGCGTGAAGCCAGATTGAAGCAATGAATGACGGTTTTCAAGGGAATGACCACTGTTTACAAACACACGCTCTGGAATCACGAGAGTTTTCCTGAACCGCCTAATATAGGGATGTCTTAAATTGCCCTCGATATTTCCACGTACGCAAATGAATCAATTATTAACATTTCTGTTGTACACGCAGTATCTGGTTTCGCTTTGAGCACGACGCGACGTTCTGAGTGATAAAATTTATCGGGATTCTCCCGCAATGTTTACCATACACTTGAATCGAGCGAGTTGAAACGTATACGATACAACGTCCCAAATATTTCTCTTATTACACCCGTCGCAGGAATCCCACATGTAACACGGCGTAGAACAGCAGGTTTATTATTCCTGCAAATTGAACGACCTTGCATGTTTTGCTAAAGGCTTGTTATGATCGACTTATTTCGGTGTATAGTGCTCTAATTAGCGTGCAATTCCTGTACGTTGACACTTACAAAATGCTTGCATGCACGAATTTGGAGCCAAAAACAATTTGCCACGTCGTTTGTAAAACGCCCCTGTTTTCGCGGAGATGAGAGAATTATGGCAGCCCCGATTTTGATCGACATTAGCGTCCTAAGCGTGCGAGATTTGCATAAAGATCTGGGCTAAACGCTATTTACGCTCCGCGAAAAATCGTGCCGAAACAATAAATTGCGGCGGGAATTCTGCGGGTGAAAGATAACTTGGGTCGTAATTGGGTCTGGGGAGGCACAGCTCCCAAGGCTAATTATCTCCGGCGGAAGACGGCGTTTAAAAATATTTCTTGGATGCAGAGCTCGGAGCCTGCAGGAATGCTAGGAATTCCCGAGTGTTCCACCAGCATAATACCTTGTTTTGGTAATTGAGATCGAAATAGAATAAATATTTCAAAATTTAATCCAACCGCGAAATATTATTTAAAAAAAAGTTTTATATAGATATGACACATCGTTCAGGATCCATCGACCTTATACATAGGTTTCTACTTATATGCATACACTTATATGCATAAAATGTAATAATCTTGCCCAAACAATGAAACTAGAATATTGGTTTCAATCGAATATTTAAATGAAACGCAATACTATTATTCATTCTTAACTTACGATTTCGATTGCAAGACTGTTTTGTTATGGTAAGTGAACTGGAAAATACAATGGTTTCCGATAGCAATGTCATCGAGGTGAATACGTGGCTAAAAATATATTCTCGTTCTTGTGAATTGTTTTCTTTATTGAGAGCAAATCCTAAAAAGTTTATCAGTTTCAACACTGATTACTTTATCAGGTTGTTCTGCATGAAATTTAACAATAATATAAAAAATAATCATCAAGATAGTTGGGACCTTTACTACGTAGAAATGTACATAAACACTCTAAATAAAACACTATTTAAAACTTTTTTTTGTGTTTTAATAAAACATTAGTTGTGTGATCTAAATTTGAAACAATTCCTTAAAACACTATTTATAACATTATTAGTGTTTTGTTCTAAGTGTTAATAAAACATTACTTGTGCAAACTAAATTTGGAACAACTCCTTAAAACACCATTTAAAACATTATTGGTGTTTTGTTCTAAGTGTTAATAAAACATTACGTGTGTAATCTAGATTTGAAACAATTCCCACCGTTGATTAACAAAATGCTTAGGAACAGCGACGAAAATATTTAAAAAGACATTCATTTCGTGTGGGCTCGAGAGGACAGAGATTGATCGAGTTATTTTAAGGATGTCGCTAGTAATTCTGGTAGTAATTAGTTTTTCTGTATGAAATTTAGGTTAAAAATGTGAAGTTTTCAGGTCGAGCTGTGAATGATTTCATATGGACCAGATTAAAAAAATAGAATTTAATATTTTTGCGATTGTAGATCGGTACCCATGTTAAAACCCGAGAGCTTAATTTTTCAGCAGGACAAAAATCAGAACAATCCTTCCTACCAAACCCCCACGTAGTTTTACATAGGAACATAAAGTAGTACAAATTAGGGTTTACAACTGTCTATTGTGAAAATAAAGACATATATAAAGTAGTACAAACGATCAGTTAATGAATATGAATTCCTTGTATGTTAAATTACTTTTGTTGAAATTATGTTTGTTCGACCAAATTGAGGAAATTTATTTTTGCACAGAACGAACTTTAACTACTTTACAGTAAATATAACAAATAACTATGCAACAAATTGTTCATTAAAGAAAAAATCAAATGTGTAAATTATAAAGAAAAATAATGCAGATTAAAAAATCTTATAAAATTTTACCATAGTTATACAGAGCGTTCAAAAAGTGGTGTCAACATTTCCGACTAGAAAAATAATGCAGATTATAAAATCTTATATAAATTTTACCATACTTATACAGAGCGTTCAAAAACTGGTGTCAACATTTCCGACTAGTTCCAACTAAATTATGACAAATCGATAGCCAATATCGATAGCCAATAAAATATCGTTACTACTACTGATATTTGAAAAGTTCTAGTTAATTTATTTGCTTGTATTCTAGGAAAAATTTCAGCAATGCTGCAAAACATATTTCCTTTGCATCTTGAACAGTGTTATTTATTAGTATACAGCGTTAAAATTGACACAACTTTCTTGAACACTCTGTACTTATAACTAGGATTAAACTGTGAATTTCGTCGTATTTGTGCAAAATAATACTAATAATATGCATTTCATTCATAGTTATTTATATGACTTACTCAGAATGCAAGTTTGTGACTAGCTCATACAACATTTTATAACCTATACCTAGTTTTAAACTGTGAATTTCGTCGTATTTCTGCAAAACAATACTAATAATATGCATTTCATTCATAGTTATTTATAAGACTTACTCAGAATGCAAGTTTGTGACTAGCTCATACAACATATTATAATGTTGTAAATACGTGATGTCAAAAATATTTTTAGTTGGAATGAAAACTGAAATCGTTCCGAGAACTAATATATTTAGTTTTATGCCGAATTGTATACAATATGTGCTGACCTTGATTAAGTACATATGAATTATTAAATGAGGCAAGTTTGAGTGAAAGTATGTTTAAAAGGCACGTTAATTATAAATAAACAGTTCATAAATAATAATTTTATACTAATAACATACTAATAAATATACTACTAAAGTACTAAAATTAAAGGTCATCTTGTGCATTGAAAACATGGTCATATTTTATGATATGTGTCTGTCTACGCATCAGTGTTTAAAAAATACATAATTTTGCCATCGATTTAAAATATTTTCAAATACTCTAAACAGTTTGGTATTTAAAACGCAATACTCAGGATCACACAAGATAGTAAGTAACACGAGAGAATACTTACTATCGTAAGTATTTATTACGATGGTAATAAATAGACCTTGTAGATACATAGGTATATGTACACCTAAATATACAAAGTGTAGAGACAAATGTTATACACTTTGTATATTTATAAATTGTATGTTTTTAAACAATTTGTGGAAATATAAAAAAAATCTATTCATTAAAATTATACTCCTCACAAATTTGAACATATGTTGTTGAAATAAAACACGTTTTAGAATAGTATTACATTTAATTTGTGTTTGCTCAAATCCAGTTTGCTCAAATAGAAAATACATCATTAGCTTTGTACTTCTGTGTGTTAGTGTTAAAAACTGCTTGAACTTTAAATGTGTTTATTTGACTTGTGGAAAACTTGAATGTTACTTAACACCAATAAATACTACTACAAATTTTGTGTGCTTCTGACTAATGATAAAAGTGGTTTCTTCTACGACAGTGCGTAAATTAAGTTATTACGTACTGTTCACAGCGCGTAAAGTGATACTTTTTGGCACAAGTGCTAAAAAACATCAATTGTTCGTAAAAGTTGTTCAAATATAACACAATTCAGAATAATATCACATCCAATTTGTGTTTGCTCAAATCCAGTTAGCTCAAATAGCAAATACATCTTTTGCTTTGTACAAATTTTGTGTACTTCTAACTAATGATAAAAGTTGTTTCTTCTACAATAGTGCGTAAATTAAGTTATTACGTACTGTTCACAGTGCCTAAAGTGACACTTTTTAGCACAAGTGCTTAAAAAATCACCTGTGATTTAAGGGAGAAAATCAAACATATAACTTTCTGCATTGACAAGTACGGCTTAGCTATTACTGAAATTTCTGAAAAGTTATTATTTGCAAATTTGATATTATATTCATACGCAGTACACCTGAAACTAATTCTTCTGAAAATTTGACAAAGTTTCAGTGTTAAATAAGGATGAAAATCAAACATATAATTTTCTGCATTGACAAGTATGGGTTAGCTGTTACTGAAATTTCTGAAAATTTATTATTTGCAAATTTGATATTAGATTCGTGTACAGTACACCTGAAACTAATTCTTCTGAAAATGTGACAAAGTTTTAGTATTAAATTAGGGAGAAAATCAAACATATAACTTTCTGCATTGACAAGTATTGGTTAGCTATTACTGAAAATTCTGAAAAGTTATTATTTGCAAATTTGATATTATATTCGTGCACAGTACACCTGAAACTAAATTTCCTGCAAATTTGACAAAGATTCAGAATTAAATATGATAGAAAATCAAACAAATAATTTTCTACATTGACAAGTATGGGTTAGCTGTTACTGAAATTTCTAAAAATTCATTATTTTTAAATTTTATGTTAGATTCGTGTACAGTATACCTGAAACTAACTCTTCTGAAAATTTGACAAAGTTTTAGTGTTAAATAAGGAAGAAAATCAAACATATAATTTTCTGCATTGACAAGTATGGGTTAGCTGTTACTGAAATTTCTGAAAATGTATTATTTGCAAAATTGATATTAGATTGGTGTACACTATACCTAAAACTATTTCTCCTGAAAATTTGAGAAAGTTTCAGTATTTAATAAGGGAGATAATCAAACATATAACTTTCTGCATTGACAAGTAAGTGTAAACTATTACTGAAAGTTCTGAAAATTTATTATGTGCAATTTTCATATAAAATTTATGTACAGTGTACCTGACACTAATACTTATGAAAATTTGACAATGTTTCAGTATTAAATAAGGGAGAAAATGAAACATATACTTTTGTGCATTGACAAGGATGGGTTCGCTGTTACTGAAATTTCTGAAAATTTATTATGTGCAAATTAGATGCTAGATTCGTCTATAGTACACCTGAAACTAATTCTCCTGAAAATTTGACAAACTTTCAATATTTAATAACGGAGAAAATCAAATATATAACTTTCTGCATTGACAAGTAAGAGTTAGCTATTACTGACATTTCTGAAACTTTATTATTTGCAAATTTGATTTTAGATTGGTGTACAGTCCACTTTAAACTAAATCTCCTAAAAATTTGATGAAGTTTAAGTATTAAATAAGGGAGAATATTAAACATATCACTTTCTGCATTGACAAGTATTGGTTAGCTTTTACTGAAATTTCTGAAAATTTATTATTTGCAAATTTGATATTATATTTGCATACAGTATACCTGAAACTAATTCTCTTGACAATTTCATAAAGTTTCTGTATTAAATAAGGGAGAAAATCAAACATATAACTTTCTGCATTGACAAGTATTGGTTAGCTATTACTGAAATTTCTGAAAAGTTAATATTTGCAAATTTGATATTAGATTCGTGTACAGTACACCTGAAACTATTTCTCCTGCAAATTTGGCAAAGTTTCAGTATAAAATAAGGGAGAAAATCCAACATATAACTTTCTGCATTGACAAGTAGGTGTTAACAATTACTGAAATGTCTGAAAATTTAGTATTTGCAGATTTGATATTGGATTAGTGTACAATACACCTGAAACTAATTCTCCTGAAAATTTGAGAAAGTTTCAGTACTAAATAATGGAGAAAATCAAACATATAACTTTCTGCATTGACAAGTACGAGTTAGCTATTACTCAAATTTGAAAAAATCTAATTCAACTCGTTCTTAGAACTCGTGGAATTATTAACATCAAGCTTTCATGAAAATTATCGGTAATTTTTAAGCACTTGTGGTATTATTTCCGAAGATTTTAATTGTTCTGTCAATAATTTTCAAATAATTTCAATAATTAAATAATCAAAATATTTATGCGTTCAATAGAAATTTCATCTATCTCTATTAGAATTTTAATTATTACTGTCAAATTTTCAATTATTTTTGTCTTGTGTTTTGGTGAAAGAAATATAATAAGCTGTAATTACCTGTATTGCTCCTGTATTCTCCAATATACCGCCGAGTTAAGTATCTAACGGTGAGAGCTGCAACAAGAAAAAAATAACAAATCACATAATGAAATTACTCTATACCTCAACACGAAAAAATTGTCTGAAAATCTATTTCAGCAAGAATCGCCCAGGCGTGAATATTTATAGAATTTTGAACGCGCCTGTGAGCGTACAATCGCAATTGCCAAGAAGCTGCTTGTATTATTTTACTTGTAATTCGGAAGTTACACAAAACCCGACCGGCATATCTAATACGCAGCAAACCAGAAACCACTTCACAGAAAACGGAACTTAAAATCAAAGATAAGATTGATCCAGACATTGCAAATGAGTACTCGGTATCGACTAATTGGATACACGTTAGAGAAAATATCGATCTGAGAATTGTAAACACGTCGTGGGTGGCTACATTTATTGATAAATTACTGCTTTACTAATGGTGCCAATTCCTCTACGTATTGAGGATTTTGCAGGATGAACAAAATACTCAAACATATAACGTAATATAACGTAATAATTAATAAGTACAAATGTGGAGTTTAAATACAAAAATTAAATTGTGTATTGAGGATTTTGCAGGATGAATAAAATACTCATAACAATTAATAAGTACAAATGTGGAGTTTAAATACAAAAATTTAATTGTGTAGCTTCTCTAAGTATTGTATATCAGATTTTGCAGGATGAATAAATAACTGATCAGAATTAATAAGTATAAAGATAGAGGTTTTAATACAAAAATTAAATTGCATTGTTCCACGCGAGAATTGAACAAAGGACGGCTGATTAGAACACACGCTTAATTTATCATGGCACAAGCACACAAGTTGTGAACAAGAAATGCACTGACAAACCACCTCAAATCAGAATGTTCATGCTAATTAATTACAAAGCAATGCTAATTGCAGCACCGAATTCCGGCGTAATTGCAGTATTGGGATTAACCGCGAATTATTAATATGCGTGGGCTACCATGGACAGTCTGTGAAGAGTGATTAGGCGAAACGCCCACGCAGTAATCACTGATTATCGAATCATGTTACTTGGTTAACCTTATGAATTCAATAAGCAAGTAATTAATGCTCGAGGCCCTCGTTAGTATTTAATAATCGGATACGATTTCTCAAATCCAGGCCACTGCAGAGAAATCAATAACCAGGAAAATCGCAAAATTAACGTGATAACCAGACAATTGGGTGTATTGTGTTTCAAAAAAACTTGCTTTGATAAATGTAAATCACGAACTAGATCATTAAGTTCAGCTTGAGTCACTAAATGGCGTTCAATTGACTCATACAAACTACCACTGCTGGAAACAATGTCTTTGAAAGATGATTCAGAATCACTGCTTGTAGCACCAGGAACGACTGGCAATGGATCATTTGGTAAACGTTGAACTGGTTTTGAAATAGGTGGAAGATTTGCGTATTGCACACTTGTTCCATTTTTCATATTGATCCCAACAACTTTTGATAAACAAAAATAACAATCGGTTTGGTGATTACTTTGGTCTCTCCATATTACTGGAACTGAAAACTCGAAATATTTCCTCTCGCCATTCGACCACTTGTATGAAATGGCTCTGCAACTATTGCAAAACAATGTCTGTGTCCACGTTTTATCTAAATTTCTGACAGCAAAACCAAAGTAATGTAAATATGCATATTTTAACGATTCTGTTATTGAATATCATTTTTTTCCAGCCATATATTTACCACGAACAAAGCTTGAAATAGTTGAATTAGTAATTCGATCTACTTGACATTTTTAAGCACTATTATTATGAAGATAGAGAATAAATGTTGGCTTCTGGCATATTACTTTACAGTAGCGCCATTAATTATTAAATAATTTAATTAGGTAATAATTAGTAACACATAAGGAGAACAATAAAGCATATCAGTGATTCAACACCTTTGCCCACGGAATTTGCTCACAAAGTAGGCGTACGTGAGGCCATTCTCTATTTCCGTGTAAATCATGCATGAACGTGCGATGATAAATATTTGGCGTGAGGCTCTCGATCTCAGCACACGTCCTGTCAAATCCGCAGAGCGTTGTTATGCAGCTGAGTCGACTAAGTGAAGACCAGAATATAGAACGTTGCGAAAGGAGATTCCACAGTTTCGAGTGCCCAATGTTTTGCAGGATAAGCCTCAGGAGAGTTGCAGAATTGGCGTATTTATAGCACCTCGGCTAAATCATCGCCGTTATTCTACATTATCACTGCCTTAAGTTGTTTTCATTGGCCAATCTTCTTAACGGCCCAATTAATTAGGAAGTCGGCGCCGGCTTTGGCTGAAGCAGCAGGAATTCAGTTTGGGTTATACTTTCAACAGTCGACAATTTGTTTCCAATGCGAAATAATTATTACGCGGGAAAAATTAAACCGCAGACACTCGCTTCAAAAGAATCGGATAATTATTTAGGTCTAACGATATCATGATAATATTGATTCTGCCGTAACGGTTCGAGGTCACGGATGGAGCTGCCAAGCTAACCAAACCTAACAATTTATAACAATGTTTCCCAAAAGTAGTTTAATGCCAGATATCGGATAATCGAAAATATACCAGGAAAAAACAAACTTAGAACTTTTACGAAAATATTGGAATTATATACATACTTAGATCAATTTTTCTAAATTGTTGATAGATGAAACTTAAAATGTAGACAGTCTTGCCAATATGAGAGACTTTGAAGGCAGCTGTGCTGAGCGAAATATCCCGTGGAAAGCAGATAAATATTACCCAATTAATGAGGAATTATTAACAACATATTACAACATATGTCCATTATTACATATGCCCATATGCACATATTACAACATTAAATATTTTTGCCCAATACATACCACATTAAAGAAAATTGACTATTGACAATAATAATTGCGCAAATTGGGATTATTTCCATACTGCTCTGAAGCCGAGAATAAACTGCAATCCCATGCATTGATTTTTTCGATTTTTTACCAACATTACCACAATTTACCAAAATTTTAGCTTAAAAACTCTCTGCTGACCTAAACGTTCGTATTTCAGGAAGTGTATTTCGAGCCGATCTTTAACTCTCGAGCATTGCAGCGTGATGACGAGGTGATGAATAATCCCACGGCACTGCCAGATAATGGTATAATAATATTTTATAATTTACATATTTCTGGCGTCGGCCGATGGCTATTTGCACCGCGATGTATCGCCCGTGATTTTCGTGGGTCCGCGCGAAAACGAAAACATCTGGCGTTATGCAACACCAGCAGGCAAAGGAAAACAAAGTTTTTCCGAATGAAAATATCCGCGTTAATGAAACGTAAAGTTTAATAAAATGTGAAGATGATTCAGAAACTTCATAATTTCTATTTTCGAATGTGCAACCACAAATTTCAATTCGAGTATTCATAAATATTAGTATCTTATTAGTATAAATATAACTAAACGGTTGAAAATTGAGATATTCAGTTGAGAAGGCATTCTAAAGTAGGAAAACACATATCAAGGTTTACCAACTTTAGAACGTAATTATTAGTTATCAAAAACTATCATCATATAACAGTCGTAATGAGAAATTTGTAAAACATCCACCGAAAATTTGTAAAAAATCGTAGGAAAATGTATTAAGACACCAAAACAAAATTTGCAAGAAATTTACAAATTTTACTTTGCATGATATTAAAAGGAAATTTGTAAGAACTTGGCAGAAAATTCCACTATTTTTCAATAACAGTGGCATATGAAATTACAATTTTCACTGTGTTTTCATTTCTTGTTTTTAAGTATGCTTAATACATATTGACAAAGATTCAGTATTCAATAAGGGAGAAAATCAGACATATAACTTTCTGCATTAACAAGCATGTTAATGCTATTACTGAAATTTGTGAAAATTTTGCACTTGTAAATTTGATATTAGATTCATGTACAGTATACCTGAAACTAATTCTCCTGCAAATTTGACAAACTTTCAGGATTAAATAAGGGAGAAAATCAAACATATAACTTTCTGAGTTGACAAGTATGGGTTAGCTATTACTGAAATTTCTGAAATTTTATTATTTGCAAATGTTATATTAGATTTGTGTACAGTTCACCTAAAACTAATTCTTCTGAAAATTTAACAAAGTTTCAGTATTATATGAGCGAGATAATGAAATAAATAACTTTCTGCATTGACAGGTATGGGTTAGCTAATCCTGAAATTTCTGAAAATTTATTATTTGCAAAGATTAGCAATGTGATATTTGATTCGTATACAGTACAACTGAAACTAATTCTCCTGAAAATTTGTCAAAGTTTCAGTTTTATATAAGGGAGAAAATCAAACATATAAATTTCTGTATTGACAAGTATGGGTTGGCTATTTCTGAAATTTCTGAAAACTTATTATTTGCAAATGTGATTCGTATTCAGTAGACCTTAAACTAATACTCTAAAAAAATTGACAAAGTTTTAGTATTAAATAAGGGAGAAAATGAAACATAAACTTTCTGCATTTACAAGTATTGGTTAACTGTTACTAAAATTTTGGAAACTTTATTATTAGCAAATGTGATATTACATTCAGGTACAGAACACTTTAAACTAATTTTCCTGAAAATTTCATAAAGTTTCAGTATTAAATAAGGTAGAAAGTCAAACATATATCTTTCTGAATTGACACGTATGGGTTTCCTATTACTGAAATATCTGAACATTAATTATTTGAAAATTTGAATTAGATATGTATACAGTATACTTGAAATTAATTCTCCTGAAAATTTGACAAAGTTTCAGTATTAAATAAGAGAGAAAATCAAACATATAATTTTCTGCGTTTACAAGTATTGGTTAGCTGTTACTGAAATTTCTGAAAATTTATTATTTGCAACTTTGATATTAGATTCGTGTAGATTATACCTGAAAATAATTCTCCTGAAAATTTGACAAAGTTTCAGTATTAAATAAAGAGAATATCAAACATACAACTTCCTGCATTGACAAGTATGGGTTAGGTATTACTGAAATTTCTGAAAATTTATTCTTGGCAAATTTGATACTAGATTCAAGTACAATACACCTGAAAATAATTCTCCTAAAAATTTGACAAAGTTGCAGTACTAAATAAGGGAGAAAATCAAACATATAACTTTCAGCATACACAAGTAAAAGTAGCAATTACTGAAATTTCTGAAAATTTCTAATTTGCACATTTAATATTAGATTCATGTACAGTATACCTGAAATTAATTCTTCTGAAAATTTGTCAAAGTTTCAGCAATAAATCAGGGAGAAAATAAAACATATAACTTGCTGCATTGACAAGTATGGGTTAGCCATTACTGAAATTCCTGAAAATTTATTATTTGCAAATTTGATATTAGATTCGTGTACAGTACATTTAAAACTAATTCTCCTGAAAAGTTGACAAAGTTTCAGTATTAAATAAGGGAGAAAATCAGACATATAACTTTTTGCATTGACAAGTATGGGTTACCTATTACTGAAATTTCTGAAAATATATTATTTACAAATTTGATATTAGATTCGTGTACACCACACCTGAATCTAATTCTCCTAAAAATTTGACAAAGTTTCAGTATTAAATAAGGGAGAAAATCAAACATATAACTTTCTGCCTTGACAAGTATGGGTTAGCTATTACTGAAATTTCTGAAAATATATGATATGCAAATAATTTTACAAGAGATTCATGTACAATAAACATTAAACTTATTTTCATGAAAATTTGACAAAATTTTAGTGTTAAATAAGCGAGAATATCAAGCATATAACTTTCTGCATTGACACGTATGGGTTAGCTATTACTGAAATTTCTGAAAATTTATTATTTGCAAATTTGACATTAGATTAATGTACAGTACATCTGAAACCAATTCTCCTGAAAATTTGACAACGTCTCACTATTAAATAAGGGAGAAAATCAAACATATAACTTTCTGCATTGACAAGTATGGGTCACCTATTACAGAAATTTCTGAAAATTGATCACTTTCTAATTTGATATATATTTATGTACAGTACACCTGAAATTTATTCTCCTGAAAATTTGACAACGTTTCAGTACAAAATGAGGCAGAAAATCAAACATATAACTTTCTGCATTGACAAGTGTGGGTAACGTATTACTGAAATTTCTGAAAATTTATTATTTGCAAATTTGATATTAGATTCGTGTACAGTACACTTCAAACTAATTTTCCTAAAAATTTGACAAAGTTTCATTATTAAATAACCGAGAATATCAAACATATAACTTTCTGCATTGACAAGCATGGGTAACCTATTACTGAAATTTCTGAAAATTTATTATTTGCAAATTTCATATTAGATTCGTGTACAGTACATCTGAAACTAATTCTCATGAAAATTTAACAAAGTTGCAGTAATAAATAAGGGAGAAAAACAAACATATAACATTCTGCATTGACAAGTATGGGTTCGCTATTACTGAAATTTCAGAAAATTTATTACTTGCAAATTTCATACTAGATTTGTGTACAGTACACCTGAATCTAATTCTCCTGAAAATTTGACCAAGTGTCAGTATTAAATAAGGGCGAAAATGAAATATATAACTTTTTGCATTGACAAGTTTGGGTAACATATTGCTGAAATTTCTGAAAATTTCGTATTTGCAAATTTGATATTAGATACATGTACAGTATACCTGTAACTAATTTTCTTGAAAATTTTACAAAGTTTCAGTATTAACTAAGGGAGAAAATCAAACATATAACTTTCTGAATTTACACGTATGGGTTTCCTATTACTGAAATTTTTGAAAATTAATTATTTGCAAATTTGATATTAGATTCGTGTACAGTATACCTGAAACTAATTCTCCTGAAAATTTAATAACATTTCAGTATTAAATAAGGGAGAAAATCAAACATACAACTTTCTGCATTGACAAGTATGGGTCACCTATTACTGAAATTTCTGAAAATGTATTATTTTCAAATTTGATATTAGATACGTATACAGTATACCTGAAACTAATTGTCCTGAAATTTTGAGAAAGTTTCGGTATTAAATAAGGGAGAAAATCAACATATAACTTTCTGCATAGGCAAGTATGAGTTAGCTATTTCTGAAATTTCTGAAAGCTCATTATTTGCAAATTTGATATTATATATGTGTACAGTATACCTGAAACTAATTCTCCTGAAAATTTGATAACGTTTCAGTATTAAATAAGGGAGAAAATCAACATATAACTTTCTGCATAGGCAAGTATGGGTTAGCTATTACTGAAATTTCTGAAAATTTATTATTTGAAAATTTGATATTTAATTCGTGTACAGCACACCTGAAACCAAATCTTCTGAAAATTGACATAGTTTCAGTATTAAATAAATGAGAAAATCAAACACATGACTTTCTGCTTTGACAAGTATTGGTTAGCTATTACTGAAATTCCTCAAAATTTATTATTTTAAAATTTGATATTAGATTCGTATACAGTACACCTGACACTAATTCTCCTGAAAATTTAACAAAGTTTCAGTAGTAAATAAGAGAGAAAATCAAACGTATAATTTTCTGCATTGACAAGAATGGGTTAGCTATTACTGAAATTTCTGAAAATTTATTATTTGCAAATTTGATACTAGATTTGTGTGCCGTACACCTAAAACTAATTCTCCTGAAAATTTGACAAAGGTTCATAATTTTTGTGGGCCTCAAAATATGTTTGCATTTTGGGCCTTCAAAGAGGTAAGTACGGCACTGAGAAACGTTATAATTTTCAGTGATAGCCGAGATATTTTTCCATTTCGAAACCGGCCACAGTTTTGAAATTAGTTTATTTCATGCCACTCAGATATGCCCACGTGTTTGCGAAAACACAAGGCAGGGAAATAAGTCATTACGAAAAAGCAAAGTAAAAAGAATGAATGAAATTTCGTCCGCGCAATTATGACGAAGCGACGAGGGCCAAAGTTAAATTAAAATTCGTCTGCATATACAGGCACTTGCGAAACAGCAGCGACGTGTCCGCCCCAGTCAAGTCTGGTACAATTAATTAAAACTCGCACTGACCCTATAACATGAACCGCCCGGAGAGGTCCAACAATGACACACAAAACGGCCAGAAAAAACAGACTTATGTCAGCTTGTGGTGAAATTTCGCAAGCGCTTTTCATCCTTGAGGCGGCGTTTCACCTCTGCTCAATCGAATCAACGTCAATCACGGTTTCAAGTTCTCTTTAATAGTGTCGTGAATGTCGCAGTCTCCCTTTGATGTCTGCGAATCGGAATTTATTTTTAGGTCACCGATGATGATAGGTCGCGCACATTAATTTTATAAATATATCGCATTCTTATTTTGTTTGATGTAAAAATTTATAACAACCCACTCCTCTTAGAATACTGCTCGAGGTGAAATATGTAATCACGAAACATAATAATAATAATATTTTCTTTGCAATGAAAAGATAAAGAAAATTACAATGTGATTGCAATAAGCATAATAAATGATAAATGTGAACTATGCTAAGATCAGATTTTTCAACATAGATATTATGATACTTTTGATATTTGGATTGGAACGTTCCGAATATTTGAACCATTTTTGTATTTTGATCTAGTAGTTGCCTCAAGTAGTCCCTAGGCGGCAGAAGTATAATTCCGCCACTGGACCTTGGCAAGAACTAACAGAATCCACGTGTTTTATTCGTCTGAGCCATTACCACTCCTCGCGAGCTTACCAAACATTATTATTAATGAACTTTGTTGTTATCACTGATATTATTAATTACTCTTATTATTGTTGTTACTTTAAAAGTGCAAATTGGTTAGATCGTACGAGTCGTCATTTCAATGACCGTTTCAACATCTTCATCAATCTTTCTTGAAGCACCGTTTTGGCATGCTTTCTGTTAAACGTCGATCAAAATTGCATCACTGCGATTTGGTGAACCACAAAGCTTTGGCAGGCTCTTCAAAAAGTGTAAACAGTCCCGGGAGTTTATATATTGCAGAAATATGCGCGATCAAAAACACCCCCGGTGGGATCAAATATTTACTCGTGTCGAAACGCTCTTCGCGATGGAAAATGCCCTGATTTCCCAATCGCGGCCGGACTAGGGCTCGGAATTCAAATATTTACGCTCCGGTTTCAACACGGAACGACGTGAGGATGTATTTCGGACGCCTGGAGGAATCCTGACCATACTCTTGAAAATTTATTGGGCAGTAACGCGCTCGGGAGGCTGTCCAGACAGGAATTCCGGGGGATCAAAACACTGAACGTACCTGATTTTCCTACGTTGGACTTGCCGATGACTGCGACGCGTACTTTCGCCATGCCGCCTTTGTCCTCCGATTTCATCTTCTGCAACACAAAAACGTTTTCGTGCGGTGAATAAAAAATGATTTACAGGCGCGTGGAAATGATTGGGATATTTCGCACGTCGCGAGCGCTGAAGCGGCGCCCGTGATTTACGGGCGTCGCGACGCCGGCGCCGGCCCAACGCTTTTAAATCGCAGCAGGCCCAGGCTTATCCCCCTCGAGTCGATTTGCGGATTTATCCTTTGTATAGGTGGTTGATTGGAGCGCTTAAGGGGCGAGTTCGACGACCTCACGGGTCGCCTTAATTAAATACCTAATTAACGAGGCCGTTAATTGATACGTTTCCGATTGGGGGTGGACCAGGCGGCGGCGATGTTTGCAAATAAAGGATTTCCACCGGTTTATTTACATCGCCTGGGTGCTACATATCAAGCAGATTAATCATAAATGTATACACATAGTTGGATTAACGCGTAAACATTGCTCACTTTAGTACGGAATTTTGCGATAATTGGCCATAGCGATGCAATCCCAGTGTCTATACCCTACGCGCACCTCCTGCACACTAACGTCTTAGTTTTCTCGCACGCCAACGAGCGCACGAGGGGGGTTTCGATACCCTACAAAAAGGGTATCAAAAAACGCCCCAAATACGCCTCCATAAAAATCAATACATACTTAAAATATCTAATTGGATTAAATCAATTATGTACACTATTCGTAAAACTCCTAGTTAAATGTTAAGAAAAAGTAGGAGCAGACGATATTTTTGTTTTTCTGTTTTTCTATCCTCATTCTCCGATCGACTTTTCAGAATACGTAATAGTAGATAATTTAACATTTTGGTTCTTCTGTTCTTCTGTTTCAATTATCATCTGTTGCACTTTTATTTCTTTGGTAGTTATAACTTTAGCCTCCTATTTTATATTTGTAGGTTCCAATCAACAGTTTTCCTGGAAGTGAGGTCAAAAATTGTAGATTTTTGAACCTCTTCTTGCTTCTCCCATCAACTTTTCAGAAAAAGTTGGGAGTAGACGATATTTTTGTTTTTCTGTTTTTATATCTTCCTTCTCCCATCAACTTTTCAGAAAAAGTTATAGTAGATAATATTTTTGTTTTCCTGTTTTTTCTCTTTCAATTATCATCTGTTGCAATTGGTTTCTTTGGTAGTTATAACTTTACGCTCCGCAACCTTTCACAGATAATAATATGATATAGATAATATAATTCACAGATTTTCATAATCTTTACACAGATTATGAAAAATACACAACACAAAGAAGACAGGTAAAAATCAAAGTGAAACAGGCAAAATAAGAATCATGGGAGCAATTCGATGAGAAAAAAGAAAAAATTGCACGGAAAATAAAAAATTATTCAACAACGTGATAAGAAGAAACAGAATAGAAAAAACTATCAAGATACACCAAATAAAGGACAAAGACGGGAAAATACTGACAGGAGATGAAGAAATAGCGGAAAGATGGAAGCAACACTTCGAGGAGCTGCTGGACAAAGAAAATACTATGGAAGAAAAAGTCGAAAAACAACAAACGAATCAGCAGATGAAAGTAAGAAAACAAAACCAAAAAGAAGAAATCAAACAAAAATCATATGGCAAACAAAAATAACCGGAAAAAGAAAAGTGGGAAGACCGAAAAAGAAGTGGGACAAATATGTCGAAAATAATAAGGAAAGAAGAGGAATATCTAACGCTCAAATGAAGAAAAGCACGAGAAACAAGAAGAAATAACGGAAGGAAAAATAACACCGGAAGAAGTAAACGAAGCAGTAAGAAAACTGAAGCTGGGGAAAGCACCGGGAATAGACAACATCAAAAACGAACAACTAAAATACATGGGAAATGAGGGAACTGAGCAACTGGGCAAAGAAAATAGTATCGAAGAAAAAGTCAAAGAACAACAAACTAAGAAGAAGAGAAGAGAAGAACTTTTTGTAAATAAGAATTTTTTTATAGTTTCTTATGAAACTTTAACAAAAATGAACATGGCAAGTACACCTATTCTCATCCAAATAATAATAAAAACAACATAAACCAAGAATCATCTTGATATTTAAATCCTACTATGCTGGATGAAACTATAACAAAACTTTAATAAGATGATTGTAAAAATGTTAAAATTTGTAATTAAACTTTGAAATTACCATTGAAGTTTGTAATTAAGAACAAACAATTGAAAAAAAATCTACTTCTTATTCTAACATAATCTAGAACTTATTACTATTTATACTTGGCATATTTGTTTTTTAATATTATTTATTACTCCTGTGTAATTAGTTTTAAAAATATTATTGCTAAAATGTGGAAATTTGTAACAAAACTCTGAAATGATCATTGTAGTTTGTACTTGAGAACAAAAAATTTGATCATTTCCATCGAAAAGTTCGTATTTTCTAGTGAAACTTTTTCAATTTATAATGAAAGTTATAAAATCTTGCATGACATTTCATTTTTTAAGAAAAATCTATTGGATTTAGTAATTCGTCTGAAATTTTCATAATTTTCATTGAAAACTAAAAACTTTGATTGAAAATGAAAATATTGTAATTTCCAGTGAAAGTTGTGTAATGTAATGTAATATAGTTTTATTGGTGCTAATACACTATTAGTGTTTACACAGGTCAAGAATAAAAATAAAAATACAATGTGTAATTACTTTCATAGAGACTTAAGACTTTTATAAGTTACAATAAATATATACATATAATTAAAAAAAAAGTGTGTATATTGTACATTGAGTATTTTATTTCTTTATGAAAAATTTGCAGTTATTTCGTAATTTTCAGTGTAGTTTTGCAAGTTGCAATCAGAACTTCACAATATTTGTTGAAAGTTTGTAATTTTGTTGGATATGCAACACATTGTTATGAAAATTTATCAGTTGAAAATGAAATTTTGTAATGTAAAGCCTAAATTTTGAGAACGAGTAAAGATTGAGGATTAATGCATTACAAGACTTCTGTTTTTTTACTTTGTTCTACAGAAAAATAACTGCCATCTGATGGATGGAAATAGCGACTTGGGTAAAAAAAAATTTGAGTAATAATATTAATAATAACAATAATAATTATCTCAGTTCTGCTTAGGCCCGTATCTATAGTCCGTACTTGAGCATGAGTTCGACTCAAGTCGTATATTTGTGTATATTTGGTTGCGTTTGGTGCATAAACGTTTATAGAAAATACGCAACCAATTACACGACTTGAGTCGGACTCATGCTTAAGTACGGACTATAGATACGGGCCTGAGTATATATTTGTCGACGATGTAGCACTAATAGCGAAAAATATTAAGTACCTAGAAGCAAACATTAAGATATGGAGCGAAGAACCTGCAAAAGTGGGACTGAAAATCAACACAGAAAGAACCAAGATAATGAAAATAGGGGGAGGAAAAGAAACAGAAGAAATAACAATAAGCAACACCAAAATAGAACAGACCGAACAAATTAAATACCTAGGGCAAATAATAGACAGCACAAGGGATCTCGAAGTGGAAATAAACAATAGACTGCAAGCAGCAACAAGAACTTTCCAGACAATCCAAAAGAGAATACTAAACAACAAGAAGATATCGAGAAAAACAAAACTAACAATATACAAAGTAATACTAATACACGAACATATGGATGCGAAACGTGGGCGCTAAACAGTCGACCAAAAAGTAAGATACAGACACTAGAAATGAAATATTTTAGGAAAGTATACGGAGTAACCAGAAAAGACAGAATCAGAAACGTAGACATAAGAAGAGAAGTAGAAATAACAAAACTAAACAAAATAATAGAAGACAGACAGCTGCAATGGTTGGGACACCTACACAGAAGACAAGACACCAATCAAACAAAAATCATATGGCAAACAAAAATAACCGGAAAAAGAAAAGTGGGAAGACCGAAAAAGAAGTGGGCCAAATATGTTGAAAATAATGTGGAAAGAAGAGGAATATCTAACGCCCAAATAAAGAAAAGCACAGGAAACAAGAAGATCTGGAACCTACTTGTAAAAGAAAATACAAGAAATTGAAAAACTACAATATTCTACTCCCGAAAGGGTAGAAAAATTATGACTATAATAATAATAATAATAACTTTACGCTCCCATTTTATATTCGTAGGTTCCATTCTCGCTTAAAGCAATGTTTAAATAGTAATTCCCCCTCAACTAAATCTTGGTACGCTACTGGTACTATATGCTGGTACTATCTACGGTACTGGTACTACCTATACTGTGGACCTGGTACTATATATGCTATGGTACTGGCACTACCAGCATCTATACTATGGTACTGGTACTACCTATACTGTGGAACTGGTACTATCTATACTATGGTCCTATCATTGCGGCCGCCTTATTCAAGTACAATTCAGATTATTTTTAATTACATTATTTACACAATGTTTTTGGTGGTGGAGAGCCACTTTCAAAAGCTTTTTTTTTCTGTAGTGGTTTTAGATTATATTTTTCTACAGACAGATTAAATAAAAACTTTATAATCAACAGAGAAAATTTGATTTGATAAATATATTAATCTGACATTTTATAAACAGTGTAAATTCATAGAACAAAAACATAAAGTTAATTAAGCCACTTATCAGGGCAAGTCTGCTCCGGATTTAGATATACTCGTGTGTTGAGACGAAAATCCTCATCGTGTTTATAAACAAATTCTGTTGTATATTTAGACGTAGTAAATAGAAACGTTTGTGAAAGCTCCGGATTTTCCCGTCAATTTCTTCTAATTTCTGGGAAATTTGGGCGATAGTTCATGATGAAGCGCAGCAATAACAATCTCGTTTTTGGCTTGGCAATCACCCAGAACGCAGTAATTGCGCCGAAATATGAAATCCGCGAAAAATATTAGTTGAACCCAAACAATCGCAATGTAGGTCACACCTGTGAGCCGGAAACGTTGGGGATGGATACTTAAGTCCTTTAATGGATTCACGGCTTAGGATGATGGACTGGCAAAATTGGCACGTCTCACCTAAACAGTCGTATCAGCCGAAAACAACATCTGCATTTTATGTAACGCTACAAAACACCACTGCCAAAGAAAACTGGAGGGGTTGCATATTTATATAGTTATTTATTTTCGGCGTGATATTCCTTGATAGGAAAATTGCCACCGACCATTGATAAGTTTTCGGGCGAGATGAGCGTCGTCGCGGCGCCCAACACCGACGGCTGCCGGACAAAAATAGAATAGGAATCCGCCGAATGCTGTTCTTTAGTTAATCTCGACCGACGCCGCATTAAAAAAACCTTAAACAGCTGCTGAGAGCGGCTGCGACACCAGGAATGCTCACAATAATGCGTCTAGGCGACCCACAGAATTGTGTCAGGGAAGTAATGGGTACTTACAAAGTTTAGTGCATGCACACCGAACAATCAAGAAATGCCACCAAACCAGAACTGTTTGTATTATCAAAGCACACAGTGGGTTTAAAATGGGCGTTGAACTTAAATCGAACCATTGTGTGTACAGTACAGTACAGTAAGTGATATGTGCTGTAAGGCGCGGCAATTGATGTCCAAGGCGTTAGCCGAGGACAGCAAGCCGAAGAGGCTTGGAAGGAACTTCATGTGCCTGCCGCCTATACTATTTTTACTAGCGGTAATTAATGTCCAAGGCGTTAGACGAGGACAGCAAGCCGAAGAGGCTTGGAGAGCACTTCATGTGCGTACCGCATATACTATTTTTACTACCGGTAATTGATGTCGGCGTTAGCCGAGGACATCAAGCCGAAGAGGCTTGGAAGGCACTTCATGTGCGTGCCGCATATACTATTTTTACTAGCGGTAATTGATGTCCAAGGCGTTAGCCGAGGACAGCAAGCCGAAGAGGCTTGGAAGGCACTTCATGTGCGTGCACGCATATCATATGTTTACTTGCTTCGCAATATGTTTGCAAGCCTGCGGAAGTTGTCGCAAAAGTAAAGAAATTTTACTGAATATGGAAATGCATTATCATCACCATTTGTGTTTTGCATGCAAACACACAGTATTGTCAAAAATAATATAGAAGTCTCTCATCCAGTTTCGTAAAATTTTGAAAGACGAAGAAGAAATTATTTGCTGCACACCTCCAAAAAAAAATGCGGCCTAAGCTATGAATAAGAATATTGTAGTACGAGCCAACGAGTGCACGAGGGCACCCTCCTCGTGCGCTCGTTGGCGTGCGAGAAAACAAAGACGTTAGTGTCCAGGAGGTGCGCGTAGGGTATGCACACTAGCTTGAGCGGGATTGTATCGCTAAGGCCAATTCAACTATGTGTATACATTTATTTTAATTTTAAATTTAATTTGAAATTTGAAATTAATTTGAAATTAATAATTAAATTTCATTAATTAATAATTAAATTTAATGAATTTTAATGTTTATAGAGCAGTTTCCTAGATTTTTAGTGTTTGTTGAAATTCAATTACTAACTTTTTTTTTCAAAACTATATAGTGTTTTACAAATCTTTTGTACAAATCTACAAATTTTTATAGAGCAGTTTTCTAAAGTTTTTATTATTCTTTTTAATATGAAATCAAAATTTGGGTAGTTGAGGTATTTCTGGTAATTATTCTGAAAATCAACTACTTTCTTTCCTTTTCAAAATTGTATGCTGTTTTAGAAATATCTGGATTTTTTAAATAGCAGTTTTTTTAAGTTTCTGTTCATTTTTGAATGTTTAGGTAATCAAATTTTATGTAGGTTTTGTGAGGTATTTCATGTAGATAATTATTTTGAAATTCAATTACGAATTTCAAAATTGTATACTTAAAAATACCTGGAATTTTTATAGAACAGTTTTCTATTTTTAAGTTCTTTATTATTATTATTATTATCAAAAGGCCCTTTACCTTTCGGTGTGGGCTATACATGTTATTACAGTTATATTACAGTTTTGTTATGTATTTGCAAATTCTCTCCACTATCTTCTGTTCTTTGCCATTTCTCTTGCTTGTTTCACTGTCTTCCCTCTTCTGTTTATTATTTCCTCTATTTTGTTGTCCCATTCTTGTCTTGGTCTGCCTCGTTCCTCGTTTCTTTCCTGTTTTTGCTTCCCAGATTTGTTTTGTTTGATTTGTTTGTTTTTTATGAATTTTCTAATCTTTCGTCAACTTTAGGTAGGTTTTGTGAGGTATTTTAGGTAATTATTCTGAAATGTAACACATACTAACTTGTTTGAAATTGTATAGTTTATTAGAACTGTCTGTAATTTTTATTGACCAGTTTCTAAAGTTTTTTTTTTTTTTTAACTTAAATCAGATTTTAGATAGATTTTGTAAGGTTATTATGATATTTTTATATATAGATTTCAGGCATTATTATATTTAAATACGTAAAGAATTACAAGTTTGTGTAATTGCCGTAATTGTAATTGTGCACTTTCCAGTTTTGGAAAGGTTTTGGTTTATGATTATTTTTTATTATTTTTTGGAGTACTGGTCCAGAATTTTGAAATCATATTTATTTAACTTGTGAAGCTTATTTATTTTTGTGTAATTTCTACAAATGTTTCTATCAATTTTTTACTAAAAACTTCCAAACCCTTGTAGCTCAAAAGGCTATCTTTGATCTTTTCATTTTTATTAATGCAAATAAAGGATTTTCATTACATTTTTTTATAATTATCATGTTTTTAATAATAATAATTAAATAGTAGATTTTCATTACTACGTAATCTGGAATATCTAATGAAACAAATTCTACTATCAATTCTATCAATTTTTAACTAAAAACTTAAAACCCTTGTGGCTCAAAAGGCTATCTTTGATCTTTTCATCAATTTTAATTAATGCAAATGAAGGATTTTCATTACATTTTTTTATAAATATTATTTTTTTAATAATTATAATTAAATAGTAGATTTTCATTACTACGTTTATAATTATAATTAAAAGGTAGATTTGCATTACTACGGAATCTGGAATATCTAATGAAACAAATTCTATCAATATCAATTCTATCAATTTTTAACTAAAAACTTCCAAACCCTTGTAGCTCAAAAGGCTATCTTTGATCTTTTCATCAATTTTTATTAATGCAAATGAAAGATTTTCATTTCATTTTTTTTATAATTATTATTTTTTTATAATAATTATTTTTTTAATAATTATAATTAAATGGTAGATTTTCATTACTACGTTTATAATTATAATGAAATGGTAGATTTTCATTACTACGGAATCTGGAATATCTAATGAAACAAATTCCACGTACTGAAAAGAAATAGTGAAACTTTGAATATTTAGTCAATTGTTTTAATAAGAAATAATATCATAATAAATAAATTAAATTGTTTCAATTTTATATATCGTATACATCATGGATTAAAAAAAATAAATTTAATTGATAATTTAAATTGCAAGTTTCTGTAAATCTCTTTAGGTTTGAATTCAATGATTACCTTGAATTTACTTTTTGGAGTACTGCTACGAAATTTTAAAATAATATTTAACTTCTGAAAATTTATATGAATTACTATAATCTTCATGTATATTCTGTATTTTTTATGTACCATTCAGTTATTTTTATAGATTTTGACAATTTTTGTTGATTTTATTAATTAAGTATTTAGTTAACTTAGGATTTTGTTTCATTGATAATTTTGGAATTAAGAATATATTTAAATTAATTTTAGGATCCGAAATCTTGTGATTTCGTAATTTTTTTTTTCTGAAGTTATTTGAAAAAGTATAAGAAAACCAAAGCCACTTTCTCATTGCCACTTTTTTAGCTCTACAAGGTAGCGTTTACAAATTTTTAGTACAACGTTTCGTTTCGAAGATCCCATCATCAACTTTATTTTTGTATATATGGCCCATAAAAAATGTGCACCCTGTAATAAATAGCATTTCATCTTAAACACATCTTACTATACATACTATACATGTACATATACATACTATACATATATATTTATATCCTGCATCTTCATGAACTCCTTTCATAATTCTTCGTTATGACGTCCACGTATATTTATTTTCAGGCTACTATCCTTAGAACGTCCGGTTTTCAGTGTACTATCCATAAAACGTCCTGCGTATATTTGCACACATCTTATATACAGGGTGTATCAGCCAAATGGAATAAATTCAATAATAAATAAATAGGGGCGTGTTCGAAAAAGCGCTCGGACACGTCGATTGTTATTTTTAGTTGCGCATTTTTTTCAACAAAAACTTTTTATACAGGTTGTGTCATGTGCCATCATACATCTTTATATCTAAACATATAAACTACCAGTAAGTACTCCAATAAAGAAGGAAGAAAACAATAAAAAAAATAATAATAACTGGTATCTAAAATGGATGAAACTATAACAGAAATCAGAAATATATGAAGAATTCTGGCAATATGGAGCAATGAGTCATTGTCACCTCTCAACGGGCTACTATAGCCGGGGCCATATTAACTTGCGTGCGACCCATGGTAGTTTACACAAAATATATTCATGCACAAACAACGCGAATCTTGTTTAATTATAACCATACTAACAAATAACTTCGAGGGATATTACACAAGTTAATTTGGTGCCGGCTATAATGCCATTTATCCTAACATTTTAAATTTGATAAATACTAAAAGGATTCGCAGAACTGCTTCAAATCCAATTACGTGCATTGTCAACAGACAATTTATAAAAACTAATAAAAGAGACGGCAATTTCTCATTATATTACTTCGTTGCCAATTATTAATTACGCGATTTTTTTTTCTATTGTTGTTTCCGGTGTAAAATTCTGTCGTAAACACATAGACGATCAATCCAGTGAAGCAATCATTGTTACATTTTACACCTTACACAGAAACTATTACGTATTTTTCAATTAAATGTTGAAATTTGTAAACATTTGTAACATTTGTGAACCTTTGGAATAACCATTGAAGTTTGTCGTATTTTTTAGTGAAACTTTTGCTATTTACAAGGAAACTTCCATAGTCTGGAAGGACCTTTAGTTTTTTCAAGTAAAATCTTTTGAATTCATTAATTCAAATGATATGTTAATAATTTCTTTTGAATTTTTTATAATTTCCATTGAAATATTTATAATTTCCATTTGATTTTTTAAGCAAAAATCAATTCGAGTCAGTAATACATCTAAATTCGATCGCAAATTTCTAAATACGCCTCAGCATCTGAGAGCAGCATTCAGTCGAACTTTTACAAGCTTAGATAAAACAAATACTCTTCAAATGCAGCAGTCGTTTGTTTCAGTTTTTCATTAGACACATTCGTGTCTTCATTAAAATATCTCATTCAATTTAGTATGCTTTTCCATTGAAATTTTTATAATTGCCATTGAAATTTTTATAATTTCCATTGACATTTTTATAATTTCTATTAAAACTTTAACAATTTCCATTGAAATTTTAATAATTACCATTGAAAATATAGCAATTTTCAGTGAAAATTGTGTAATTTCTTTCATAGAGACTTGAGAGTATCATAAATTATAGTAAACATTGTCTGTCTGTAGTATTGTATAGGTACATTGTATATTTCATTTTTTTTTTAACATTTGCAGTTCATGATATGATTTTTCGTAATTTTCAGTATAGTTTGGCAATTTGCAATCAAAATTTCAAATTATTTTCTGAAAGTTTATAGGTTTGTAAGCCACTTCTAGGGCTTACAAAACAAAGGTAACATATTTTGTTAATAAGTGTATGGTCAAAAGTGTATCCTTTTCTATATTTATCCTGTATTTCCGTTGTTATGGAAACATTGTAGGTAGTATTACTACAGAAGTGCCTAAATTTAAGATTCTATTTTCTAATCTAAAGGAACCACTTTTGACCACACATTTATTTACAAAAGTTGTTTGCTTTGTTGTGTTTTGCAAGCCCTAAAAATTTGTATCTGCAATTCATCAACACCCTGTATAAATAGCCCAAATTCATTATTTATACATTTTTTTACGTTAAAATCTGACGATGATACAGTGACAAAGAGCATTTGGGCAGAGGTTTGTGCTATTATAAGCATGTCGATACGCAAAATATATGGACGAAAGTGTGAATGCTCGTTGCCAAGTGGCGTGATTCATCTTCCTTAAGTAGCTAATTTTAGGCGCGTTTTGACGAGTTTGTACTCACTTCACCGTGCGACAAAAAAAATTAAAATTTTGCATGCCAATTTTCATTACACGAGGAAGCATTTCGCACATTTTCGCGACATCCTTTTCAATATAATTGAATTTTGTGCAGAAGCAACTAATAAAGTGAGGAATTTATTTTTGCTAAAAACCACATTTTTATAAATTAATTAGACAGATTGTGCTGTACTAAGGCCCGTATATATAGTCCGTACTTGAGCATGAGTTCGACTTAAGTTGTATATTTGGTTGCGTACTTTCTATGAACGTTTATGTACCAAACGCAACCAAACATACCCAAATATACGACTTGAGTCGAACTCATGCTCAAGTACGGACTATAGGCCTGTATCTAAAGTTCGTACTTGAGCGTGAGTTCCACTCAAGTCGTATATTTAGCAGTACTCAGCCGTACTGAGATAATTATTATTGTTATTAATAATATTATTACTCAAAAAAAAACTAAAACTTACCCAAATCGCTATTTCCATCCATCAGTTATTTTTCTGTCGAACAAAGTAAAAAAACAGGAGTCTGGCTATGCATTAATTCTCAATCTTTACTCGTTCTCAAAATTTATGTTTTACATTACAAAATTTCATTTTCAACTGCTAAATTTTCATAACAATGTATTGCATTTCCAACAAAAATTACAAACTTTCAGCAAATATTGTGAAATTCTGATTGCAAATTGCAAAACTACACTGAAAATTACGAGCAAAACTGCAAATTTTTCATTAAAAAATAAAATATTCAATATACAATATACACACAATTTTTTTTACTATAAGTACATATTTGTTGTAATTTATGCAAGTCTCAAGTCTCTATGAAAGTAATTACACAACTTACATGGGAAATTACAATATTTTCAATGAAAGTTATGAAAATTTCAAATGAATTGCTAAATCCAATTAATTTTTCTTAAAAAATGACATGTCATGCAAGATTTTAGAAGTTTCAGTATAAATTGAATAAGTTTCACTAGAAAATGCACACTTTTTGATTGTTGTTTTGGTTGTTCTCAATTTCAAACTTCAATGATAATTTCAGAGTTTTGTTACAAATTTTAACATTTTTGCAATAATATGTTTAAACTAATTACATAAGAGTAATAAAAAATAATTAAAAAACAAGTATGCTAAGTATAAATAGTAATAAGTTCTAGATTCTGTTAGAATAAGAAGTAGAAAATACTTTTTTTTACAATCGTTTGTTCATAATTACAAACTTCAATGGTAATTTCAAGTTTTATTACAAATTTTAACATTTTTACAATCATAAAAATTGCACGATCATGCAAGTAAAAATTTTCAGGATTTGGTTGCAAATAAAAACGATAGAACTATGTAATTTTCATATTTCAAAATAGATTTTTTTGAATTTTCATGTTATTTATTTAATGTTAATGGCTTTGCAGTCTTACAATTGTCATTACATTTGCATGTATCGAGTTGAATGTATTGCAATTCTATTATCGAAAAATTTAAACTTTTAATTGAAAAAATATAAAAGTTTCTTTGTAAGCTGCAAAATTTATGTTTTATATTACAAAATTTCATTGTGAACTGCTAAATTTTCGTAACATTTCCAATGAAAATTACAGATTTTAGATTCTTGTTATAGTTTCATCCGTTTTGAATACCAGTTATTATTATTTTTTTAATTGTTTTTCTTATTGGAAGTACTTACTGGTACTATTTAAATATAAAGATGTTTCTTGGTTTATGTTGTTCTCATTATTATTTGGATGAGAATAGGTGTACTTGCCATGTTCATGTTTCTTATAGTTTCATATGAAACTATAAAAAAATCTTAATAACAATTAAAAATAAAAAAGTTCTTGAGTACAAACTTCAATGGTAATTTCAAAGTTTTATTACAAATTTTAACTTTATTACAAATATTGCATCATTATTGCATTATTATGGAAAAATTGAAACTTTTAATTGAAAACATATAAAAGTTTCTTTGTAAGCTACAAAATTTATATTTTACATTACAAAATTTCATTGTGAACTGCTAAATTTTCGTAACATTTCCAATGAAAATTACAGATTTTAGATTCTTGTTAGAGTTTCATCCATTTTGAATACCATTTATTATTATATTTTTTTTATTGTTTTTTTTTATTAGGAGTACTTACTGGTAGTATTTAAATATAAAGATATTTCTTGATTTATGTTGTTCTCATTATTATTTGGATAAGAATAGGTGTACTTGCCATGTTCATGCTTGTTATAGTTTCATATGAAACTATACAAAAATCTTATTAACAAAAAAAAAATCAAAAAAGTTCTTGAGTACAAACTTCAATGGTAATTTCAAAGTATTATTACAAATTTTAACATTTTTACAATCATATTTTTAAATTTTTGTTATTGTTTTATCCATTTTAAATACAAGTTATTATTATATTTTTATTGTTTTCTTTATTAGAAGTACTTACTGGTAGTATTTAAATATAAAGATGTTTCTTGGTTTATGTTGTTCTTATTATTATTGGGATGAGAATAGGTGTACTTGCCATGTTCATTTTTGTTATAGTTTCATAAGAAACTATAAAAAATTCTTAATTACAAAAAATTACAAAAGATCTTAATTACAAACTTCAGTGGTAATTTCAAAGTATTATTACAAATTTTAACATTTTTACAATCGTATTTCATAAGAAACTCTAACAAAAAAATATAATAAAAATATAACCTAATAAAGAAAACAAAACATGTTAACAATAAAAAAAACATATTCATAAAGAAATTTCATAGGAATAATAAATAATAATGAAAAAACAAATATTGTATAAATAAATAGTAATTATTTCAAGATTTTGTTATAATAAAAAGTAGAAAATGTTTGAAAACAATTTGTAAAGAAATAATTACACAATGACCATATATGTATATCTTGATGTATTTAATATTCGAGTTGCTCATTAATAACGTTAAATTTATAAAACATGTAATGGTTTCGTGGTATATTTACTTTACCATAACAAAAATCTACAATTTTTATTTTACAACGATTATTTGGAATTTTGCAGCTGTTTCTAAAAATTCCAAAAGATTACCAAAAAATATTCCATACAAATCATAAATAACAAATGTAGCATCAAAATTTTTGAAATATCAAAAATTTGTGTAATTTCAGAAGTGCTGATTCCAACAATATTGCATTATTGAGAGATAAAAAAATATGTATTGAGATTTTCTTATAACAAAAAGTAGAAAATGGTTGAAAACTATTTGTAAAGAAATAATTACACGTTGACCATATATGTATATCTTCATGTATCTAAAATTCGAGTTGCTCGTTAATAACATGTCTTCGAAAAAAAATATATAAATCATATTATGGTTTTGTGGTATATTTACTTGACCTTTATATAAACAAATCAACAAATTTCATTCAACAAGGATTATTTGGAATTTTGAAACTAGGTCTAAAAATTCCGTATTATTGCCAAAAAATATGCCATAAAAATCAAAAATAACAAATGAAGCATCAAATTTTTGAAATATCAAAATTTTGTATCATTTCAGAAGAGCTGATTCCAGCAATATTGTATAATTGAGAGATAAAATAATATGTATTGATATTTTGTTATAATAAAAAGTAGAAAATGCTTGAAAACAATTTGTAAAGAAATGATTACACGATGACCATATATGTATATCTTGATGTAATTCAAATTCGAGTTATTATTATTATTATTATTAAATTATAAATCATATAATGGTTTTATGGTATATTTACTTTACCATAAAAACAAATCAATAAATATCATTCTAAAAGGATTATTTGGAATTTTGCAACTAGGTTTAAAAATTCCTAAAGATTACCAAAAAATATTCCATGCAAATCAAAATAACAAATGAAATATTTGAAATATCGAAGTTTTTTATCATTTCAGAAGAACTAGATAATATCAGATAATATAGTATTATTGAGAGGTAAAATAGTATGTATTGATATAATAATCAATATTGTCAAAATCTGTAGTACTTAAATAATACAAATTTTGGATATTTCATTTGATATGTTTTATTTCCATCTTTTTTAGGGTTTGTGCCTTACAAGTTATGTTCGGTTTAAAAGGCAGGTGCGACGAACTCTTACCCAGCTATGTATAAATATTTTATTATTGTACTTATTACGATATCATTCAAAAGAAAATATGTTTGGAGATTTCAGAGCTTCATTTTCTTTCAGTTTATTATTACATTTGAATTCCTTTCTTAATTAAGTCTGCAATAAGGTTGTATCGTACTGATTTTGTCTTTACAAGAATTAAATAAAAATGATTTCAAATTTCAAACCTTATTCCAACTGTTTATAACTAAAAATATACAATTTACACGTATTTGTACATGTTATTCTGGTACGTATTTTTCTCTTTTCTAGAGATCAGCTTTGCGTTTTTATCTGGCTATACTTTACATCCGTCCACATCTGTTCGCATGAACTTTTGTTCATCTCCAGTCCGGCTGGATATTTACAGATATCCCCCAAAAATAGTCGACATAAAGTCGCTCCAGTGACAAGCAAATCCAAACATTGGCGTTTTTACGCATTGACGCACTTGTCACCCAATATATTCCCGCGAAAGTCGCCGAGAATTTTCTTGTTCCCACTTTTCGTGTTTCCGAAGGCTTCTTTTACCGTGTAAGTCCAGACGAAGCAGGTCTGACATGCACAGACGAGCTTTATTTCGGGTAGCCGTAACCCATATTTCATTTTATTGATGTAAACTTCCTGTGCAGCTAATTCGCACCGGCAGTTTTATTAGAATAATAATTAGAGATCAACTGCATTACTGTGGGTGGAAATACATTAAGCTCGAAAGGACCGTCGAGCTTCGAGTCGGAAATTTGCAGCCATTGGATAAACACGGTATACAATTGAAGCAACATACCCACAAATAAAAGGTCCGTCAGCAATGAAAGCTTCGCGTAGGAGGAATAAATTATAGAATGCAAATACACTAAACCTTTGCCATTTAACTTGTGATATATATCCATATTCATGCATAAATACATTTGATTTGTGATAGATGCATATTCATATTATGCACAAAATATTTATATTCACTTGAGGCAATGTCGACTTTATTTTACGAAAATTTTGCATAACTGTGGGTTTTGCAAGTGGCGGCGTTTTCACGGACGCGGTTTTGAAATGCGATTAATAATTTTTGGGACTTGCAAAATTCACTCGCTCCTATCATTAATAAGAATTAAGGCGCCAGCACTTGCGCTTTCAAAACATAATAACTTACGAGCGACAAACATCCTCAATTATTCACATAAAAAAATATAAAAATAAGATAACCTCCACATTCTGCGGGCAAATAAATTGGGCACATAAAAAATCGAAGGTGATTCAAAATTCACTGCAAAAAAAACTGCCTACCTGTTGAATGCCGAAAGTTTTGGATTCTTCCGAACCAAAAAGTCTGCACCAAATCACACTGAAGCTGCACAGTCTGTTTTGTGAACTTTTGTATTAGCACGTAAACACTTGTGGGTTTTTTTCGTGTGGATGCTGCTTGTGCAAGAGGAGCACGAGTACTGAATGATTCGGCGTCGCGACGCTTTGGTATATATTACTGGCGTCGCTATAGCAACGGACGGCGTCCCCGCAGCCCGACATGTGCCAAGGATGTCCACACAAAACGGCTCTCTTTAGGCACTATTTTACAGACCAATACTCCGTGATTTGTGCGCCCGAACACTTCCACCCTGAAAACCCCATTAAATCGCCGATTTTTTTTGGGTTTTAGTCACTCATTGAGAATTGAGCGAATTTTATTGGTCATTAATCTTCCTAATTTACTCGGATGTTAAATGTCGCGGCCCAAGTTCACTACGATGAATGATCGAGGAATGGTTGGTCATTGTAATGCTCCATTTATTCGCTCATGGTCTCCAGAATTTCACGAGCGAATTGGATCCAGCTTTCGTTTCGTTCAGCCAGTCGAGCAGATTTCGAAATTTTGGAGACGCGAGAAGTAAACTGACGCCTCTATGCTGCAATGTAAACATTATGTTGCAGTGCGATAGTTTGTCACACACGAGCAAAAATTATGTCGAAAACTATACTAGCGCTAATTAGATTTTTGAGTAACTGCTTTGGTAACAAACTAGCATTAGGAAAAGATTAATCAATCATCACATCGATTTGCTTAAACTGCGGCAATATATTTTCATTGATTTTCTCGCTAATTTAATACTAAAAACAAGCCGAATTTTCAGAAGAATTAGTTTCAGGTATACTGTACACAAATCTAATATCAAATTTCCAAGTAATAAATTTGCAGAAATTTTAGTAATAGCTAACCCATACTTGTCAATGCAGAAAGTTATGCGTTTGATTTTGTGCTTTATTTAATACTGAAACTTTGTCAAATTTTCAAGAAAATTAGTTTAAGGTGTACTGTATACGAATCTAATATCAAATTTGCTAATACTAAATTTTCAGAAATTTCAGTAATAGCTAACCCATACTTGTCAATGCAGCAAGTTAAGTATTTGATTTTCTCCCTCTTTTAATACTGAAACTTTGTCAAATTTTCATGAGAATTAGTTTCAGGTGTACCGTACAAATATCTAATATCAAATTTGCAAATACGAAATTTTCAGAAATTTTAGTAATAGCTAACCCATACTTGTCAATGCAGAAAGTTATATGTTTGATTTTGTGCTTTATTTAATACTGAACCTTAGTCAAATGTTCAGGAGACTTAGTTTCAGTTGTACCGTATATGAATCTAATTTCTACTTTGCAAATAATAAATTTTCTCAAATTTCGGTAATAGCTAACCCATACTTGTCAATGGAGAAAGTTATATGTATGATTTTCTCCCTTATTTATTACTGAAACTTGGTCAAATTTTCAGAAGTATTAGTTTTAGGTGTACCGTACACGTAGCTAATATCAAATTTGCAAATTATAAATTTTCAGAAATTTCAGTAATTGCTAATCCATACTTGTCATTGCAGAAAGTTCTACGTTTGATTTTCTCCCTTATTTAATACTGAAACATTGTCAAATTTTTAGGAAAATTAGTTTCAGCTGTACTGTATACAAATCTAATATCAAATTTGCAAATAATAAATTTTTCTACGAAAGTGTTGAAAGACACGTTTTCTGTCATAAAATTTAACCTTGAAAGTTGGTATTTGTTACAAGGAGTGCAGAAAGTACTTTCCGCACTTATATGAGTGCGGAAAGTACTTTCCGCACTCACTTTCCGCACTCCAATACCTCTCTTTTGATTTTTGAGGCAATAAATCGGACGAAACTGTGGATGCAATGGCCGCAAGTTCCGGCGGAGTGTTTGTTATATCGTCACTATCGGAATCCATTATTGATATTCTTCTACTTCCAGAATTAATGTATAAATTTCGAGTCTCGATTTGGTGACAAGCGATTTATAAATTTTCTGACGTTTAAATTAATGACAATGACATTTATTTTAAATTAATGATTAAATTTACATTAATCTTTAGTTTTCTACACTTTCGTAGAAAAAATAGTATGTAACACTCTTGCGGAAATGGCCATTGCAAAACTCGTATGAATGGAGCACTCGCTGGCGCTCGTACTCCAACTTTCATACTCGTTTTGCAATGAAGCCCTTTCCGCACTCTTATTACAATATACTATTTCAGACATTTCAGTAAAAGCTGACCCATACTTGTCAATGCAGAAAGTTATATGTTTTATTTTCTCCCTTATTTAATTTTAAAACTTTGACAAATTTTCAGGAGAATAAGTTTCAGGTGTACTGTATACGTATCCAATATCAAATTTTCAATTAATAAATTTTCAGATATTTCAGTAATAGCTAACCCATACTTCTCAGTGCAGAAAATTATATGTTTGATTTTCACCCGTATTTATTACTGAAACTTTGTCAAATTTTCAGGAAAATTAGTTTCAGGTATAATGTACACGAAACTAATATCAAATTTGCAACTAATAAATTTTCAGAAATTTCAGTAATAGCTAACCCATACTTGTCAATGCAGAAAGTTATATCTTTTATTTTTCTCTTTTATTTAATAATACTGAAGCCTTGTCAAATTTTCAGGAGAATTGGTTTCACCTGTACTGTACACAAATCTTATATCAAATTTGGAAATAATAAATTTTCAGAAATTTCAGTAATAGCTAACCCGTACTTGTCACTGCAGAAAATTATCTGTTTGATTTTCTCCCTTATTTCATACTGAAACTTTGTCAAAGTTTCAGGAGAGTTGGTTTCAGGTGTACTGTACACAAATCTAATATCAATTTTGCAAATAATATATTTTCAGAAATTTCAATAATAGCTAACCCGAACTTATCAATGCAGAACATTATATATCTGACTATCTCCCTTATTTATTACTGAAACTTTGTCAAATTTTTACCAGAATTAGTTTCATATGTAGTGTATACGTATCCAATATCATTTTTGCAAATAATAAATTTTCAGAAATTTCAGTAATAGCTAACCCATACATGTCAATGCAGGAAGTTATATGTTTTATTTTCTCATTTATTTCATACTAAAACCTTATCAAATTTTTAGGAGAAATAGTTTTAAGTGTACTGTACACAGATCTAATATCATATTTGCAAATAATAAATTTTCAGAAATTTCAGTAATAGCTAACCCATACTTGTCAATGCAAAAGATTATATGTTTGATTTTCTCCCTTATTTAATACTGAAACTTTGTAAATTTTTTAAGAGATTTAGTTTATGGTGTACTGTAGATGAATCTAATATCAAATTTGCAAATAATAAATTTTCTGATATTTCAGTAATAGCTAACCCGTACCTGTCAATTCAGAAAGTTATATGTTTGATTTTCTCCCTTATTTAATACTGAAGCGTTTTAAAAATTTCAGGAAAATTAGTTTCAGGTGTATTGTACACGTATCTAATATCAAATTTGCAAATAATACATTTTCAGAAATTTCAGTAACAGCTAACCAATACTTGTTAATGCAGAAAGTTATATGTTTGATTTTCTCCTGTATTTAATACTGAAACCATGTCAAATTTTTACAAGAATTAGTTTCAGGTATACTGTACACAAATCTGATATGAAATTTGCAAATAATAAATTTTCAGGAATTGCAGTAATAGCTAATCCACACTTGTCAATTCAGAAAGTTATTTGTTTGTTTTCTCCCTTATTTAACACTGGAACTTTGTCAAATTTTCAGGAGTATTAGTTTTAGGTATACCATACACGTATCTAATATCAAATTTGCAAATAATAAATTATCAGAAATTTCAGGAATAGCTAACCCATACATGTCAATGGAGAAAGTTATGTGTTTGATTTTCTCCCTTATTTAATACTAAAACTTTGTCAAATTTTCAGGAGAATTAGTTTAAGGTATACTGTATACGAATCTAGTATCAAATTTGCAAATTATAATTTTTCAGAAATTTCAGTAATAGCTAATTCATACTTGTCAATGCAGAAACTTATATGTTTGATTTTCTCCCTTATTTAATACTGAACCTTTGTCAAATTTTTAGGAGAATTAGTTTCAGGTGTACTGCATACGAATTTAATATCAAATTTGTAAATGATAAATTTTCAGAAATTTCAGTAATAGCTAGTCATACTAGCTTGATTTTCTCCCTTATTTAATACTCAAACTTTGCAAATTTTTATATGAATTCGTTTCAGGTGTACTGTATACGAATTTAATATCAAATTTGCTAATAATAAATTTTCAGAAATTTGAGGAATAGCAAACCCATACATGTCAATGCAGAAAGTTATATGTTTGATATTCTCCCTTATTTAATACTGAAACCTTATCAAATTTTCAGGAGAGTTAGTTTCAGGTTTCAGGTTTCAGGTGTAGTGTACACAAATCTAAAGATCAAATTTCTAAATAATAAATTTTCAGTAATTTCAGTAATAGCTAACACGTACTTGTCAATGGAGAAAATTATATCTTTGATTTTCTCCCTTATTTAATTCTGAAACTTTGTCAAATTTTTTGGAAAGTTATCTTTAGGTGTACTGTATACAAATATAATATTAAATTTGCAAATAATAAATTTTCAGAAATTTCAGTAATAGCTAACCAATACTTGTCAATGCAGAAAGTTATATGTTTGATTTTCTCCTTTATTTAATACTGACAGTTCGTCAAATTTTCAGGAGAATTAGTTTCAGGTGTACTGTATACAAATCTAATATTAAATTTGCAAATAATAAATTTTCAGAAGAGCCAGTAATAGTCAATGCAGAAAGTTATATGTTAGATTTTCTCCCTTATTTAATACTGAACCTTTATCAAATTTTCAAGAAAACTAGCTGCAGGTGTACTGTACACGAATCTTATATCATATTTGCAAATAATACATTTTCAGAAATTTCAGTAATAAGCCATACTTGTCAATGCAGAAAGTTATATGTTTGATTTTCTCCCTTATTAAATACTCAACCTTTGTAAAATTTTGTGCAAAAGTTAGTTTCAGGTGTACTGCATACGAATCTATTATCAAATGTCTAAATCATAAATTTTCAAAAAGTTTCAGTAATAAGTTACCCATACTTGTCAATGCAGAAAGGTATATGTTTGATTTTCTCCCTTATTTAATACTGAAATGTTGTCAAATTTTTAGGAGAATTAGTTTAGGAGTACTGTACACGAATATTATATCAAATTTGTAAATAATAAATTTTCAGAAATATCAGTAATAGCTAACCCATACTTGTCAATGCAGAAAGTTATATGTTTGATTTTCTCCTTTATTTAATACTGAAATTTTGTCAAATTTTCAGATGCATTAGTTTTAGGTGTACTGTATTTTCAAAATTTTCAAATAATATATGTATATAAACAATCTTTATTGGGCTATTTCAAATAATAAATTTTCAGAAATGTCAGTAATAGCTAATCCATACTTGTCAATGCAGAAAGTTCTACTCTTGATTTTCTCCCTTATTTAATACTGAAACTTTGTCAAATGACAATGTTCCTTTGTAAAAGACATATTTTTAGTTTCATGACGAAAAAAAACAGCGGCATTGAGAAAGTTCCTTATGTTTTTTATACCTTTTCAAATAACTTTGGATAAAAATAAAAACGATATGGAAAAATTTCGGATTTTGTCGAATAGCTCCGGAAATAAGCGTTTTTTTTTTGTTTTTCTCAACAGAATAATACTGACCACTAACTTGCGCAACTTTTTATAATTTAACCAACTTTGTAACTTTCTAAGTTTCCGAGGTCCCCTTGCTGTTGATCCTTATCTTGAACACCCTGTATATTGATTAAATTATCACATTTGCATTATACGCATATTATTATACATATTTGCGTATTCATTCTCGGACATAGCTGGTCGTATAAATGCACAATAGCTGCAAGTTCATCATATTTCCGCGAACAGAGAACAATTATGTTGCACCATTTTGCACAAATAATTGCTGGAACTCATGTACAATGCATATTAACGCTTCCATGAAACAAGTGTCAAAGGATCCAATACATGGGCTTTACAAAAGATTTTTAATCAATATATTTGCATCCCAGTTTTTTACATAAACGGGTTTATAACTAGTTTCATGATACTGCTTGCATAGATTACAAAATTCATAATAAAATGTAAATTAATTAATATATTAACTATATGAAGTCATGCAACAGTATCATATATATATATATATATATATATAACAACCATTGTACCGTGATTGGCCCCAAATATTTAATTAATTGATTAAAGGTACGGCAGATAACCAATTACAAATGCGTTAATCGTTTATAAAACAATAACGTGCTTAATCCATAATGAGAATTACGATTTTGCCTTCAAACAGTACTATTAAAAAAATAAAAGAACGTAAATTAAGCAATTACAAATGCGTTAATTGTTTACAAAATAATAATTCGTTTAACGAAAATTACGATCTTGCCTTCAAACAGTTAATAGTACTGTTTGAAGGCAAGATCGTAATTTCGCCATACTCGAAGTTATTTCTGTCGCCTGAAGTGAAGTTCAATGTCGCAATAATCCAATGAACCACCTGATGAACAAAACGCCGACTTCCTCCGCGTTAGACAAGCAGCAAATACATTTGCATAAGGACAATGGACCTTAACAATCGTTGAGTAATTCAATTTTCAGCTCTACGGTTTCGCACAATAAAGAACCATTTAAAAAACACCCGAACTGCGCAATAGTATATATACTCTGTTCCATTTTTATTTTTAACTAAGAAGGCTGTGGTTTCATTTTATAAAGTTTTACACACGAAGAGCAACAAAAATTATCTGACAGAAAAAAATTATTGAATGTCACATTTCTAACAACGTTGCCTAATTCATATATTAAAATAATTAAATTGTTGCTTCAGTCATTCAAGTGTGCTGGTTTTTTAATTATTAGCAAGTAAACCAATCATCAACTATATTTTATATTATAATTTGACTAATTTGCTTTTGTAAAATAACAATAGCAAATAAATGCTGTACTCAATAGATACTCAATTTGATGGCAATATTGCCCACTGTCATAAAATATAACCTATTTTTTTAAACATAACCTCTTTTTTTAAATATAACCTCTTTTTCAAGTCTAGTAACATTTTAAGTTGGCCAACAATACTGCCACCCACAGAGCTAATTTAGTTAAAAATGAAAATGGAACATAGTTTAGTCAGCTTCAAAAACTAATCACGAAGTAATTCATAAAATTTCTCAGCTTAAGTATAATAATGTTTAGTAAATTATATTCGCGATTTGCAACTACTAGAAGTGTTTTGGTACTATCGATTAATCTGGCATCAGAAGTGGCTAGACGCAGGAAATTGATTAGATTAGGTTCCGCCGTTTTTTTTTGCGTAATTGCGATGTTAATAATGGCCAGGGTTTAACAACTCTGATCAATCTATGTTTTTTTTTGTGTTACTTTATCCCCGTGTAACTTCTCGAAACTGGGGCACATTACGCGATAAACTTTTCCATGCTGCATTGTGCAATCTTTAATATCGCAGCTTAATCCAGCTCATGGCCCCCACAAATGGGGGGCTGATAGGGCCCTAGCCTGGGAGCCCGAGATCACAGGGGCCCTGCTCGGTTTGTCATTTTGTAAAGTACTAAATATTACACACAACAGAAAAACAGAATGTATGAACAAAACAGATAACATTGTGTGACAAAGTGACACTATACAAAAGTTATTGTTAAAAGCCAGTTTTATTACTTGTTTGTTAATTAATAACAATAATAAAAAATATTATTAATTGCACAAGAACTGCTATAAGCATTATATTAATGATAATATTTTTATGACAATAAAAAAATCAATATATTTACCACAAACAAAGCAGAAATGGCTTGAATTTGTAACCCACGATCTACTTGACATATTTAAGCACTATTATTATGAAGATAGAGAATTAATGTAGGTTTTCGTCAAATTACTATAAGTAGCGCATCCATGCGACATAAAAATGTGATAAGCAATTCTGGTGGTAAATTTGAATTCTACGCACCCAAATTATTAGGAAAACATCCTCCTCTGTTCCAGTAATTTTTTTAAATTTTTATTTATAGACCAGTATTATTTGTGTTTTTATAATAATTATAGACACATATATAATATTTTTTCACAATTTATCTTCAAAATTATATACGAGGGCTGTTTGACGGAAGAGTGACTTTTCAAAGGTTGGTAACACTTTCGTTATAATGATTATGTTGCTAGCTCCTGAGGTCTTTCGGAGGTCTACTGTCAAAATTTGGCACCAATCTGACAGATAGATTATGTTTTATACTTATTTGAAGGAAACTGTTTTCGTTGTTTTGTAAATATGTAAAAAAAAAAATCGAGTGTTGATTAAACATTATTTTCTACGTGAAATAACAATTAAAGAAACCGAGGAAAAGTTACGTAAATATTATCCAGAATCTGCTCCGTCCCATGGAATGATTTGTAAGTGGTTTCTGCTTTTAAAAGTGGCCATATGAGCACGGTTGATGCAGATCGTCCGAAACCATCATTTACTGTGACTACTCCAGAAATGGTTAATAAACTCTATGGCCTTGTAATTGGCAATCGTCGAATAAAAGTTTGTGAGATAGCTAATGAAGTAAACATCTCAACCGAACGGGTATACAATATTTTGCATGAACATTTCAATAAGAAAAAGCTATCCGCGAGATGGTTGCCGCGTTTGCTTAAGGGTGATCAAATGCGCGCTCGCATTAAGAATTCAGAAGAATGTTTGGCCGTTTTCAACGTAACTCAAAGGATTTTTTTCGTCGATATGTCACAGTAGATGAAACTTGGATACATCATTATACTCCAGAAACAAGAATACAGTCTAAATACTGGATTTCTCCATGCGAATATGCTCCCAAAAAGGCAAACACACTTTTTTCGACCAATAAGGTCATGGCCACAGTTTTTTGGGATTCTAAAGGTGTAATCTTTATTAATTGTTTCAAAAAGGAAAAACCATAACTGGCCAGTATTATGCTGATTATGCAGACATGTATTGATGCCGAACTTGAAAAACAACGACCGCATTTGATGAAGAAAAAAAGTGTTGTTCCATCACGATAATGCGCCCTCTCATTCGTCTGCAATTGCTACAACTAAATTGACTGAATTGCATTACGAATTACTGCTTTATCCGCCATATTCGCCAGATCTGGCTCCCAGTGATTTCTTCTTATTTCCAAATTTAAAAAAATGGCTGTGTGGAAAAATATTTCAGGCAAATGAAGAGGAGATAACCGATACAAATGCAGATTTTGAAGACTTTCCGAAAGATTACTTTTTGGAAGGTTTAAAAAAATTGTAAACTCGCCGGGCTAAGTGTGTACACTTGAAAGGGTGTTATGTTGACAAATAAAATATATTTTGAACAGAAAAATAACGTTTTCATTAAAAAGTCACTCTTCCGTCAAACAGCCCTCGTATATGTAATGCACAATGATTGTGTACTAAATATCTCGAATTTATACATTAACACCCTATATATTTTAAAGCACATGCGTAAGTGCTAGATATAATTGCTAAACTAGGATCCCTTATGCAGTCCTATGATGGGATAATTATGGGAAATGCTACAAGAAAGTACGGGAGGAAAATCAACAATTTAATATTTTCCCAAAACCATTGTTATCCTCAATGCACGAATCGTTAGTGCAAAAATTGGAAATATCAAAGAAAATCGGCAGAAGGAAATGAGGGGGCACAGGTCAATGCCGTGATAACGTTATAAGGGTATTTTCCTGCAATCGTAATAAGGCACTGATATGTCGCTCTCAATGCCACCTTGACGCACGTGCGGCCAATTTGATTCCTGATCGTCCGTCCTCCACGGTGCCTTGAATAATGTAATTACGGTCCTGTGTATTTGCGTTTGTTAAGGGCTCGCTTCAGCCCTGCTGACGCCGACTTATTTTTAATTGCGACATTATTTGCAGACGTAGAAATTGTAATATTTGTACACGTGTCTTCGGATGTTAATTAATATTTTTATATTTTTGAGACATAAAAGGCTACAAGACTTATATACACCGATTATAAACATCGGCAAGAATATATAAAATATTTAAAAATATTTGTTATTTTTTTATAATTTTACTAGTATAATAGTTATTTATAGCAAATTTCCATGCCAATTGCTCTATGAGATAAAAAGTATGTCATAACATTAAAAAAAAACGCTTACTTTAAGTGGGCACTTAACTAATGACATTTTTAAATGACTAATTGTCAAAATTTTCAGCTGCAAAATATATCAGTCATAGAGGCACGTTTCAGGTACAATTCGAGATAAATTTTCCGTTTGTATCTTATTTGTAAGAAAAATTGAAGCCATTGTTCATAACGTCTTTTTGAGGTCAAAATCTTGGAATTCAATTTTTAACTCAGAAAGTAAAAAATATAGGTGTACACTGTACACATATATCTACAAAATATTTGTAAAATTAAACTGGAAAGTCAGAAACATAATAATATATAGAGTGTTCTATTTAAAAAACAAAATCAAAGTAGTTGATGGCTACTTCCGGTAGAACCGGAAGTGATAGAAGGTTGAAAGTATTTCACCCGAGGAGAACGGAATCAGCCATGTTTGGATGGCTTTTTTCAAATTTTTATCTTATCCGTAATTCCATAAACTTTTAATGGCTCATGAGCAATGGTTCTCTATACACCCTGTATAGAGAAAGCGTTACACATTGTAAGTTTAATTGAAACTGCATCTTGTTGTATTATGAAGTCATAATACAGCCATGTTGTATTAGGAGTGGTGAAAAGGGTGAAAATTTCATTAAATTAAAATATATTTTATTTAGATATTTTTGTTTATTTAAATTATTCAATTTTTAAATTGATTGATTTAGACTACTAAACTTCAAACGGTATCTTCCCATCGTAAATCAAATGAACACCTAAGTTGATTGATTTAGATTAGACTACTAAACTTCAAACGGTATCATAATTCAACCTTGTTGTATTATGTATCTCCTTTCTCGTAGATGAAAGGAATCAAAAATAAACAATACTTAACTATTTGCACATGTTTCAGGATAACAGACAACTGACTTTGTATACGTGATGATAATTTCATCATACACCTGTATAATTTACATGTAGCATGAAATTCGCTGTATTTAATATATTGAGCGGTAAAATTGTATTTCGTTTAAAAATTGCTATAATTGAGACAAAACTATGACAAATTTTGAAAGATATTTCAGAAAATAATGTTTAAAATTTAAATAAAACAGAGAAACAACTTGCTATGTTTTTACCACAAAATGCAATACCATAGCAAGTTGTTTCTCTGTTTTTTTTTTTAATTTTAAACATTATATTCTGAAATATCTTTCAAAATTGATCATAATTTTGTCTTAATTATTATTTTTACTATTTTTAAACGAAATACAATTTTACCGCTCAAAATCTTAACTGAAATATCTTTCGAAATTGATCATAATTTTGTCTCAATTATTATTTTTACTATTCTTAAACGAAACACAATTTTACCGCTCAAAATCTTAAATACAGCAAATTGCATGCTGTTTCATTAAAAATTGCTATAATTGAGACAAAAATATGACCAATTTTGAAAGATATTTCAGAATATAATGTTTAAAATTTAAACAAAAACAGAAAAACAACTTGCTATGTTTTTACCACAAAATGCAATACTATAGCAAGTTGTTTCTCTGTTTTTTTTTTAATTTTAAACATTATATTCTGAAATATCTTTCAAAATTGATCATAATTTTGTCTTAATTATTATATTTACAGAGAAACAACTTGCTATGTTTTTACCGCAAAATGCAATACCATGCAAGTTGTTTCTCTGTTTTTTTTAAATTTTAAACATTATATTCTGAAATATCTTTCAAAATTGATCATAATTTTGTCTCAATTATTATTTTTACTATTCGTAAACGAAACACAATTTTACCGCTCAAAATCTTAAATACAGCGAATTTCGGTCGAATTAAAGGTCGAAACCATCGTGATGTTTAAAATTTAAAATATTTATTTTTACATTCTCTGATATAAATATGTTATTTTTAAAATGATGGTTAGTTCTTGAATTTTCAAATGTAATGGAATAAAGAAAATGGAGAACTAAAATAAAAATAGAGAAACAACATGCTAGGTTTTTACCACAAAATGCAATACCATAGTAAGTTGTTTCTCTGTTTTTTAAATTTTAAACATTATATTCTGAAATATGTTTCAAAATTGATCATAATTTTGTCTCAATTATTTTTTTTACTATTTTTAAACGAAACACAATTTTACCGCACAAAATCTTAAATATAGCGAATTTCATGCTGTTTCATGCCACGTAGTAAAGGTCGAAACCATCCTGATGTTTAAAATTTAAAATATTTATTTTTATAATCTCTGATATAAATATGTTATTTTTAAAGTAATGATTAATTCTTGATTTTTCAAATGTAATAGAATAAATAAAATAGAGGACTTAAATAAAAATAGAGAAACAACTTGCTATGTTGTTACCACAAAATGCAATACCATAGCAAGTTGTTTTTGTTGTTTTTCTGTTTTTTTTTTAAATTTTAAACATTATATTCTGAAATATCTTTCAAAATTGATCATATTTTGTCTCAATTATTATTTTTACTATTTTTAAACGAAACACAATTTTACCGCTCAAAATCTTAAATACAACGAATTTCATGCTATTTCATGCCACATAGTAAAGGTTGAAACATCCTGATGTTTAAAATTTAAAATATTTATTTTTATAATCTCTGATATAAATATGTTATTTTTAAATGATGATTAGTTCTTGATTTTTCAAATGTAATAGAATAAATAAAATAGAGAACTTAAATAAAAATAGAGAATCAACTTGCTATGTTTTTACCACAAAATGCAATACCATAGCAAGTTGTTTCTCTGTTTTTTTTAAATTTTAAACATTATATTCTGAAATATCTTTCGAAATTGATCATAATTTTGTCTCAATTATTATTTTTACTATTCGTAAACGAAACACAATTTTACCGCTCAAAATCTTAAATACAGAGAATTTCATGCTGTTTCATTAAAAATTGCTATAATTGAGACAAAAATATGACCAATTTTGAAAGACATTTCAGAATATAATATTTAAAATTTTAAATAAAAACAGAGAAACAAGTTGCTATATTTTTACCACAAAATGCAATACCATAGCAAGTTGTTTCTCTGTTTTTTATATAATTTTAAACATTATATTCTGAAATATCTTTCAAAATTGATCATAATTTTGTCTCAATTATTATTTTTACACGGAAACAACTTGCTATATTTTTACCACAAAATGCAATACCATAGCAAGTTGTTTCTCTGCTTTTAAAATTTTAAACATTGTATTCTGAAATATCTTTCAAAATTGATCATAATTTTGTGTCAATTATATTTTTACTATTTTTGAACGAAACTCAATTTTACCGCTCAAAATCTTAAATACAGCGAATTTCATGCAGTTGCAAGCCACGTAGTAAAGGTCGAAACCATCCTGCTGTTTAAAATTTAAAATATTTATTTTTATAATGTCTGATATAAAATGATTAGTTCTTGATTTTTCAAACGTAAGAAAAATTGGAAAATTTCCGCGAATTTCATGCAGTTTCATGCCACGTAGTAAAGGTCGAAACCATCCTGATGTTTACAATTTAAAATATTTATTTTTATAATCTCTGATATAAATATGTTATTTTTAAAATAATGATTGGTTCTTGATATTTCAAACGTAAGAAAAATTGGAAAATATCCGCGAATTTCATGCAGTTTCATGCCACATAGTAAAGGTCGAAACCATCCTGATGTTTAAAATTTAAAATATTTATTTTTATAATCTCTTATACAGGGTCCGTCATTTCACCGCCCGTCTTCAATAGCTCAGTTACTAATTGAGTTAGGATTTTGATATTTTGTAGACTTTAGTTGCTTTCTAAGGTGTACTTCAGGAAAATATTTTTGATTATACAGGGTGTCCCAAAATAGTCTGACATCATCATGATGTATATATTTAGATTGCATGGTATATTTTTTGTTACTTATTTGGGTGCCTCTTATAGATGCCTACATACGCATAAAATTTGATTGAAATCGGTTCAGTGACATTAGCATAAAAAAATAAAAACTGAAAAAATAAAGTTTTGCACCATTGGTTAAGAAAATTAATAAGGGATAAAAATAGTACCTCGTTAATAAAACCATACAAGGTACTCATTAAATAAGGTCTGACAGTTGCGTTAACCAAGTGTTATTGATATGAATTATACAGAGTGTCCAAAATTTAGTGTCAAACTTTTCAAACTTTAAAGCACTTTAATTTTCTTATTTTAAATTGGAACCCCAGTATATTTTTATGTAATTCCATGCGGAATTAAAAGACAAACATTTTTCCTAATTACAACCCTATCTCAATTCCTAACACATTCAAAGATATTTGCAGAAAACTCGTTTTATCAACAATTCCAATGGCCATTTTATTTAATCAAAATCGAAGGTGGGTTTGAAAAAAAAATTATTGACATTAAAGTTTAACAAAGTGACAAAAGCCACTGTTGACTGTAGTAATATAAAAGTTTAAAACTTTTTTAGCTAAGGTCTTTATACCCAAGATACCAAAATTACTTTTTGTCATGGAAAATATGATTTTCATAATATGACAAATATTATGACCTATATTGACAAATGTGAATATGACTTTCATATTCGCATTTCAAAATATTACATTCAACCTGTTACGAAGAGTGGCAATGTCATTTCATACTCGTCTTTGTTTGTGCCTTCAAGAGGGCGGAAGACATATAGAACATAAGTTATAGCAATTAATTAATTTTAGATATGTACTGTTATGTTATGTTTTTATGAAATTTTATTACTAAAACTATTTTCTATACAAAACTTAATACTTTTACGATGTGTAATAGGTTTAGACGAAGATCTGCGAAACCTTTAATACTTTTGAGATATGAATTGTAACTACAAAATATGTTATGTCAATAAATTGTTTTTCAAAGTCACCTTCGAGTTTTATTCATTAAAATGGCTATTGAAATAGTTGATAAATCGAGTTTTCTGCACATAACTTTCAATGTGTTAGGAATTGCGATAGAGTTGTAATTAGGAAAAATGTTTGTCTTTTAATTCCACATGGAATGACATAAAAATATACAGGGGCTCCAATTTAAAATAAGAAAAATAAAGTGCTTTAAAGTTTGAAAAGTTTGACACTAAATTTTGGACACTCTGTATAATGCATATCAATAAAACTTTGTTAACGCAACTATCAGACCTTATTTAATGAGTACCTTGTATGGTTTTATAACCAAGGCATACTTTTATCTCTTATTAATTTTCTTAACCAATGGTGCAAAACTGATTTTTTTCAGTTTTTATTTTTTTGTGCTAATATCACTGAACCGATTTTAATAAAATTTCATGGGTATGTAGGCATCCACACAGGGTATCCAAATAAACAACAAAACATATACCATGCAATTTAAAAATACACATCATCATGACGTCACACTTTTTTGGGACACCCTGTGTAATCAAAAATATTTTCCTAAAATATACCACAGAATTCAAGTAAAGTCTGCAAAATATCAAAATCCTAACTCAATTAGTAATTGAGCTACAGAAGACGGGAGGTGAATTGACGGATCCTGTATAAATATGTTATTTTTAAAATAATGATTAGTTCTTGATTTTCTAAATGTAAGAAAAGTTGGCAAATGCAGAGAAATATTTTCTAAAATAACCGCAAATGCGTTAATACCGAAATGGTGCCAATGATTGTGCATAAGAGAATTTTCTATCATAGTAGATGTTAAATAATCCCGGCGCATTCACCATTTATTACAATAAACTGTTGATTCCTGTAATATATACAATACATATGTAGATATAACATGTTATTCTTTAAATATGTACGAATATTATATATATATATTATTAAATATTATTAATAAGTAAAAGTGGGTTGTATTATTTTCAATTTTATTTAAACAAAAAATTAAATAATAATTTATTTATGTAATTACGTAACACCGGCGCATGCACCATTTAATGTTAAACGTGTCTATTTTTTTAATAGTCCAAAAGTCAACATTCTTGCAACGTAATTTTTTTGGCCAACACTGATTTCGCAACGTTGCATAATCAAAAATCTTCAATGAACCTCTATCTTCAATCTTCAATCATATCAGATCAGATCTTCAATCTACAAATATCAATGTAGTTTAGTAATAGTTTAATAGTTAAAAGTCAACATTTTTGCAAAGTAATTTTTTTTACCATCACTAATTTCGCAACGTTACATAATTAAAAATCTTCAACGTACATCAATCTTCAATCTTCAATCAGATTAGATCAGATCTTCAATCTACAAATATCAATGTATCAATTTTTAACAGCCAATTTAATGACTTTCTAAAGAGCACAATAAAAAAATATAAATTTTATGTAAAATTAATATAAATCCAGGTTAGACTGAGAGGATTTTTAATGAATTATTCATTGTATAATTATTATACTAACTATAACACCGCCACATACACCATGTATTGTTAAAATTATACTTTTTTTTTTAATAATTAAAGAGTCAACGTTTTTGCAACGTAATTTTTTTTACCACCACTGATTTCGCAACGTTACATAATTAAAAATCTTCAATGATCATCAATCTTCAATCTTCAATTAGATCAGATCATATCTTCAATCTACAAAAATCAATGAATCAATTTTTAATAGCCAATTTAATGACTTTCTAAAAAGCACAATAAAATAATATCAATTTTATGTAAAATGAATATAAATCCAGGTTAGACTGAGAGGATTGTTAATGAATTATTCATTGTATAATTATTATTATACAATATTTATTATTATATTTATTATACATAATAAATAATAAATAATAATGTGGCCTATCTATCTTTGCTCGGACCATATATGCTAGGCTAATCAAAATTGAGGAAAAAATCTGATTGAAAGTTATTAAACACTTGATGTGCTACTTTTTGAAATTATTTTCGAGTATACAGGGTGCACCATAAATCCGGGACACAACATTTTGTCTCTTTTTTATGTGGGTCATCTTATATATTCTTTTATTTTCGAAATCTGCTTCATGTGAGCTTCACAGATTGTATTTATATTCAGGGATCAGACGTTGCCAATTTATTCATATTTTAATCAAATTTCGTCGTTGAAAAAAATTCAACACAACTTTATTATAAAAGATCAATGTACAAATTTTGCCTCTTTTTATATGGATCATCTTCTATATTCTTTTATATTTAGAATCTGCTTCATGTGAGCTTTACAGATCATATTTATTTTCAGGGATTAGATGCAAAGTTGCCAAGTTATTTACATTTTAATCAAATTTAACGAAAAATCATGAACAAGGAAAAAAATCAACAAAACCTTATTATAAGAGATCAATGAAAGAATTTGGGTATGCACGTACCAAAGCTATATGTCAAAACATGCACAATATTTGGAGTCACGTAGAATACACAGGGTGTTCTGAAACAACTATCGAATTTTGCTACTTTCAAATGGCTAAAACTCATTGAGAACGAATCGTTATTTACCTATCAAAAAGTATTATTAGAATATAGTCCATATAGTACAACTGAATAGCTCATCAGATGAGCACTCAGAATATGAAACTATATACAGTGTGTTCCATTTGAAAAAAATGAGTTTTAGAAACTTGAAAATAGCAAAATAACGATCTTTGTTTTAGAATACCCTATGCATTCTACGAGACTCCAAATATTGTGAATATTTTGGCACATTGTTCGAGTACTTTCATAGCTAGATTCGTTTTGCTTTTTTCAAATGGCCAAAAGTCATTGAGAATTGATCGTTACTTACCTATCAAAAAGTCTTATTAGATTATAGTCCATATGATACAAATGAATAGCTCATCAGATGAGCACTTAGAATATGAAGCTATATACAGTGTGTTCCATTTGAAAAAATGAGTTTTGGCCACTTGAAAATAGCAAAATTCAATCTTCGTTTCAGAAAACCCTGTATGTTCTACGTTACTTAAAATATTGTGTATATTTGGCACATTGCTTGGGTACTTCTGTAGCTAGATTCGTTTTGCAATTTTCAAATTGCATCTCATGCAACTCATTGCAACTCATTGAGAATTGATCGCTATTTATGGCTCAATTGAATAGCTTATCAGATAAGCATTCAGAATATGAAGCTATATACAGTGTGTTTCATTTGAAAAAATGAGTTTTAGCCATTTGAAAATAGCAAAATTCGATATTTGTTTCAGAATACCCTGTATATTTTACGTGACTTCAAATATTGTAAATATTTTGGAACATTGCTTGGGCACTTGCATAGCCCGATTCGTTTATTGATCTCTTATAATAAGATAGAGTTGATTGTTTTTCACGTCCATAAATTTGGTTAATTTTGAGTAAAATGTGAATAACTTGGCCACGTTGCATCTAATCCCTAAAACTAAAAATGATTTGTGAAGCCCTCATTAAGCAGGTTCTAAAAGTGAAAGAATATACAGGGGGATCCATTTAAAAAAAAGTGTTGCGTCCCGGATTTATATTGCACACTCTATACTAGAAAATAATTTCAAAAAGTATCACATCAAGTGAACAATACAAAACAGATTTTTTTCTCAATGTTGTGTGGGCCACTCTGTATATTTATTATTATTTTATATTGTCAATATTGAAGGCATCTACTTCGTGATACATGATGAAATTAAATAAAACAAATACGTTTTTCTTAGGTCTAACGTAATCCCTAATATCCGGTCATTAACGACCAGACATACCTCGATTACTCCCCACTTTTCAAAGCTGAATAGGTGTTTTATTTGTATTTTATTTTACACTAAGTTTGATCATAACATGATCGAAACTAAAGTCACTAATTTTAATAAACAGTGCGATATAAACAAAGAAAAGTGTTTGTTTTATTTTATTATTTAATAATTTTATTGTTTAATTTTAAATATATGCTTAATTCCCAAGCGTGAATAATTCCGCGATGGCTACAAAGACCTGCCAGTAATAAATACAGTTTAAATTGAGAGTTCTTAAACGGTAAGTGCCAGAAATTCCAGATGCCTTAAAAACGCGAAAATGATTCATATCCAATCCCCGTGCTCTTGAAAAGTACAAATATTATGATGTGCCATAAAAATTTTACAGACACTAATATTCAAGGCTGATTGAGACGAAAAATACTCTGCATTGTTTAGGAATTATACCTGCTGTGCAGTCGGGATCCGATTAACTCAGAAAAATATTGTGCTTCGTTCATTGTTTACGCTCGAAGTTTGTAAAACGTAACTGTGATCTCGAGTGCGAATTGAAATATAATATTACATAGATCGATACTGATAAATGTCTGCGATAGGTTACACCCAAGTTCATCTGGTCCAGACTATACAGTACTACTCTAGACAATGTGATGGCATTGATGATATTTCAATGAAATTTGAAATATCGATGATTTTTCGAAATGTAATTTATAAGAAGTGGACTTTAATATATGGATCTTTCCGTATTGCATTACAAAATGCTTGATATTTCGAAATATAATTTATAAGAAGTCGACCTTATTATGTGTATAGTTTCGAATTGCATTAGAAGTACAGCCACGGGCTCTGGGAATGGTGTAGTTTGCTATCCTTGTCTACCTTTCCACTACCGTGCGGAACCAGACAAGGATAGCAGACTGTTCGGTTTTACAGAACGCGTCATTACAAGAGTCCGTGGCTGTACATTTCATTTAACAATAGAATTTTTACAAAAGATTTATAATTTATGATGATGTATAAACAAATGAATGAACGATTTATTTGTTTAATGAAAGTCTTATGAAGTGTAGTGTGATTCATGGAGTGCTTTTGTCGGGTGTTTTGATGTTTATTATTATAAATTGATGAGTTTATGTTAAGTAATGATATATAAACTTTTTGAAAATAGGATTTGTCCAAATCCTTCCTCAACTGCAGTTTCAAAGGCGTTTGGTTTTGTTCCATTAACTTTGCACAAATGAGAAACTGGAGATTACTCAATTAACCTCCATATCGTTGATTTAAAAAAAAAAAAAATTGAAAATAGGATTTGTCCAAATCCTTCCTCGGATGCAGTTACAGAGGCGTTTGGTTTGTTCTATTAACCTTGCACAAATGAAAAACTGGAGATTACCCAATTAACCTCCATATCGTTGATTTTTCAAACACTTTGGCCTGACATAAGTATGCCATCGATTCTACGGGATACTTGACCTGTGCTGCACACCTTCATTACAGCTCAGTCTTCGATCACTTTCAATGGAACGCTCACCTAGGCAAACAATTTTCCGACCTTCCATTGATTTATCGACGCCCTGATGCGCTTATTATACGATTTATTCCAAATATAAACAAGAGCCATCCAAGGTTTGCGTGATTAAATAGCCCGATTGCAGGCTATAAATAAACCGAGAGTTGAGTAATAAGGGCTGATGTTCACGTGTAATCCTACAGTATTACGTTTCGTGGCTAATTATGCTTTCTCCGATTTCCAAAGCGTCACTAAATATAAGCCAGTTTACCTCGTATGATACAATGCAAAAAATAATTTAACAAATGTCTATACATGCACCAGCATCAACTTTTACACGAGTCTGGTATCAAATTTGCCAATAATAAATTTTCGGATATTTCAGTAATAGCTAACCAATACTTATCAATGCAGAAAGTTGTGTGTTTGATTTTCCCCCTTATTTACTACTAAAACTTTGTCAAATTTTCAGGAGACTTAGTTTCCGGTGTACTGTATACGAATATAGTATCATATTTGCAAATAATGACTTTCAGATATTTCAGTAATAGCTAACCAATACTTGTCAATGCAGAAAGTTATATGTTTGATTTTCTCCCTTACTTGATACTGACACTTTGTCAAATTTTCAGGAGAGTTAGTTTCAGGTATACTATACACGAATCTAATATTAAATTTGCAAATTATAAATTTTCAGAAATTTCAGTAATAGCTAACCAATACATGTCAATGCAGAAAGTTATATGTTTGATTTTCTCCCTTATTAAATACTGAAACTTTGTCAAATTTTCAGGAGCATTCGCCTCGGATGTACTGTATACGAAACTAATATTAAATTTGTAAACAATAAATTTCAAAAATTTCAGTAATAGCTAACCAAGGCTTGTCAATGCAGAAAGTTGTATGTTTGATTTTCTCCCTTATTTAATATTGAAACTTTGTCAAATTTTCGGAAGAATTAATTTCAGATGTACTGTGCACCAATCTAATATCAAATTTGCAAATAATAAATTTTGAGATATTTCAGAAATAGCTAACCAATACTTGGCAATGCAGAAAGTTATGTGTTTGATTTTCTCCCTTATTCAGTACTGAAACGTTGTCAAATTTTCAGGAGAATTAGTTTCAGTTGTACTGTATACGAATCTAATATCAAATTTACAAATAATAAATTTTCAGAAATTTCAGTGTTAGTTGACCTATATTGATCAATGCAGAAAGTTATTTGTTTGATTTTCTCCCTTATTTAATACTAAAATTATGTCAAATTTTCAGGAGAATTATTTTCAGGTATACTGTACATGAATCTAGTATCAAATTTTCAAATTTTATATTTTCAGATATTTCAGCAATAGCTAACCAATACTTATCAATGCAGAAAGTTATATGTTTGATTTTCTGCCTTACTTAATGCTGAAACTTTGTCAAATTTTCAGCAGAATTAGTTTCAGGTATACTGTACCCGAATCTAATATCAAATTATCAAATAATAAATTTTCAGATATTTCAGTACTAGCTAACCAATACTTGCCAATGCATAAAGTTATTAGTTTGATTTTCTCCCATATTTAGTACTGAAACTTTGTCAAATTTTCAGAAGAAATAGTTTAACATGTACTGTATATGAAACTAATATCAAATTTGCAAATAAAAAATATTCAGATATTTCAGTAATAGCTAACCAATACTTATCAATGCAGAAAGTTATATGGTTGATTTTCTCCTTTATTTAATACTGAAACTTTGTCAAATTTTCAGGAGAATAAGTTTCAGGGCAGTGAAAACGAATCTAGTATCATATTTGTAAATAATAAATTTTCAGAAATTTCAGTAACAGCTGACCAGTACTTATCAATGCATAAAGTTATATGTTTGATTTTCTGTCTTATTTATTGCTGAAACTTTGTCAAATTTTCAAGAGAATTAGTTTCAGGTATAGTATATGCGAATCTAAAATCAAATTTGCAAATAATAAATTTTCAGAAATTTCAGTAATAGCTGACCCATACTTATCAATGCAGAAAGTTATATGTTTGATTTTCTGCCTTATTTATTACTGAAACTTTGTCAAATTTTCAGAAAAATTAGTTTCAGGTGTACTGTATACGAATCTAATATAAAATTTGCAAATAATAAATTTTCAGATATTTCAGTAACAGCTAACCAGTACTTATCAATGCAGAAAGTTATATGTTTGATTTTCTCCCTTATTTATAACTGAAATATTGTCAAATTTTCAGGAAAATTACTTTCAGGTATAATGTATACGAATATATTATCTAATTTGCAAATAATAAATTTTCAGATATTTCTGTAATAGTTAACCAATACTTGTAATTGCAGAAAGTTATATGTGTGATTTACTCCTTTATTTATTACTGAAACTTTGTCAAAGTTTCAGGAGAATTATTTTTAGGTGTACTGTACATAAATCTAATATCAAATTTGCAATTAATAAATTTTCAGAAATTTTAGTAATAGCTGACCAATACTTATCATTGCAGAAAGTTATGTGTTTGATTTTCTCCCTTATTTAGTACTAAGACTTTGTCAATTTTTAGTAGAATTATTTTCAGGTGTACTGTACACGAATCTTATATCAAATTTACAAATAATAAATTTTCAGATATTTCAGTAATAGCTAACGAATACTTGTCAATGCAGAAAGTTATATGTTTGATTTTCTCTCTTATTTAATACTGAAACTTTGTCAAATTTTCAGGAGAATTATTTTCAGGTGTACTGTACATAAATCTAATATCAAATTTGCAATTAATAAATTTTCAGAAATTTTAGTAATAGCTGACCAATACTTGTCAATGCAGAAAGTTATATGTTTGATTTTCTGTCTTCTTTAATAGTCCAACTTTGTCAAATTTTTACAAGAATTAGTTTCAAGTGTACTGTATACGAATCTGATATCAAATTTGCAAATCATAAATTTTCAGATATTTCAGTAATAGCTAACCAATACTTGCCAATGCAGAAAGTTATATGTTTGATTTTCTCCTGTATTTGATACTGAAACTTTGTTAAATTTTCAGGAGAATAAATTTTAGGTGTACTGTATACGAATCTAACATCAAATTTGCAAATAAAAAAAATCAGAAATTTCAGTAATAGCTAACCAATACTTGTTAATGCAGAACGTTATATGTTTGATTTTCTGCCTTATTTAATACTGAAACTTTGTCAAATTTTCAGGAGCATTAGCTTCAGGTTTACCATACACGAATTTAATATCAAATTTGTAAATAATAAATTTTCAGAAATTTCAGTAACAGCTGACACATACTTGCAGAAAGTTATAATTGCAGAAAGTTATATGTTTGATTTTCTCCTTTATTTCATATTGAAACAATGTAAATTTTTTTGGAGAATTAGTTTCAGGTAGATTGTATACGAATCTGGTATCAAATTTGCAAATTAATTATTTTTAGAAATTTCAATAATACCTAACCAATACTTATCAATGCAGAAAGTCATATGTTTGATTTTCTCCCTTATTTTGTATTGAAACTTTGTCAAATTTTCAGGAGAATTAGTTTGAGGTGAACTGTATACGAATCTATAACAAATTTGCAAATAATAAATTTTCAGATATTTCAGTAATAGTTAACCAATACTTGTCAATGCAGAAAGTTATATTGTTGATTTTCTCCTTTATTTATTACTGAAACTTTGTCAAATTTTCAGGAGAATTAGTTTCAGATGTATTGCATATGAATCTGATATCATATTTGCAAATAATAAATTTTCAGATAATTCAGTAATAGCTAACCAATACTTGTCAATGCAGAAAGTTTATTTGATTTTCTGCCTTATTTAACCTGAAACTTTGTTAAATTTTCGGGAGAATTAGTTTCAGGTTTACTGTATACGAATATAATATCAAATTTGCAAATAATATATTTTCAGATATTTCAGTAATAGCTAACCAATACTTGTCAATGCAGAAAGCTATATGTTTGATTGTCTCCCTTATTTAATACTCAAACTTTGTCACATTTTCAGGAGAATTACTTTCTGGTGTACTTCACGCGAATCTAATATAAAATTTGCAAATTATAAATTTTGAAATATTTCAGCAACAGCTAACCAATACTTGCCGATGCAAAAAGTTATATGTTTGATTTTCTCCCTTATTTAATACTGAAACTTCGTCAAAATTTTAGGAGAATTAGTTTCAGGTGTACTGTACACTATTCTAATATTAAATTTGCAAATAATTAATTTTCAGATATTTCAGTAATAGCTAACCAATACTTGTCAATGCAGAAAGTTATATGTTTAATTTTCTCCGTTATTAAATACTGAAACTTTGTCAAATTTTCAGGAGAAGTATTGTCAGGTGTACTGTACACGAGTCTAATATCAAATTTAGAAATGATAAATATTCCGAAATGTTAGAAACTATAAACTTGCAAGGAGATTAAGGAAAGTTCCGGAACCTTTTCAGATTAAAATTATGTTATAAAAATCTTATTATAAACTTGGCACACACATCTTCAGCCACAAAATAAAATTTTGAATTCGAATATTTCACGAAACCAATATTTTTCCCAAATACTTGTAGTAGGAAACTATAAACTTGCAAGGAGATTAAGAAAATTTCCGGAACCTTGAAATTTTATTATGAAAATTTTATTTTGCAAATTTCATATAAATATCTTCAGCCACTACATGAAATGTGGTATTCGGAAATTTTACGAAACCAATACTTCCCTCATATACTTACAAAGGGATTAGAATTCTAACATTGATGGTACGATTATCTGCCACAAAACCTAAACTCAACCTTGGAATAATACGAATATCTGGCAAATGTCCTACACTCAACTATGGATATTCCTGCGCTGCCTGCAAGATATATGTATTTTTTGTATTTTTTTTTTTTGGATAAAACCTCAAACCCAATATATGTACTTTATATAAAAACAGCGCCATACACAAAAATGGGCTCCACGTTGAGTTTAACTCCACGGCAATTACCTGTTGCATTGCTCTATAATTGTGACCTTTAAAATGTAATCACGAAGCAGTTATCTACAGTTCTGACCTCCATCTGAGCTTTAACTAGCTTATAATTTGCAAGGTCAGAAAAGCTCGCCCAGCATACAAACTACGTTAATTAATGTTAAATCGTCTTCCTCAATCTCTCGACAGTTATTACGCAATAAACTTCAACAGACCACCTCATTGCAGTCGCTAATTATCTCATAAGCGGCGTTTGATATGATAGAACTCAGATTGGAGTTTTTTATGGCCTCTATTGGCCCCAAGTAGCGAAAGAAACGAATGCGTTGGGATGAGAAACTGTGTCACGTTAATTGCAATCGAGATTAAACTTTCGGATAATAAATTCCGCCTGATGTTGGATAGCAGCTTGGGATGAAATGCAAATCCGTTGCACAAGGCTGCCATGTAATTGAGTGGCCATCGAAGTGGAGGATGAGTATTTGAAGCTGGGGGTGACTAATCTGTCACCAGCTTATCCAAACATTCTTACACAATTTGCGTTTTAAAGGTTAGTATTTTAACAAATAACGTTAACTTTAACGTGACCATGAGACGTGGAATCATCCCCCTTTAGTTTACTTTTAAAGGGGGCATCACTTGCACAATCTACAGTATTCCTCCGCTATGACACGTGTGGCCCACCGTGCCTATCTGTTGCCAACCACACGCAACTACCCTACGCCTTGCTTTTCCTTGTTCACCCGACCTATGTAATTAATTTTACAAAGCCCTCGTGTGATTGCTTACTTCTGGCATGCATAAATTTTAGAGCTTCTCACTTAAAAGCCACGCTATTAGTAAGAGCGATTCTAAAAGCACAGATACCTTGTTTTATCCAATTATCCAATCTCCAATATCCATCCATTTATTTTTTATTTTACTAGAAATTGATTTATTACAACAGGTTGATGTTATTAGCCCTGTTTTATTTATAAGACTGAATTACTTAATGTGTTTTATTATTTCGATTGAAACGTGCATGCATTAAAATAGAATTCCAAACCTACCATTACACGCGGACAGTCGCATAATAATTGGCCAAAGACAATCATTATAATGATGCGTCTGCTATGATTTATCGTTGAACTTGTCATATATTTAGAAATTCCTCAACGACAGCTCTATACGACTTAAAAATAAACCGAATTGTAATTTAGCCTCAATGACTGTAATTATTTTCATGCACATGCATTTTTCCATTTGGCAGATCTAATCAATTCTGGCAATATTTAATATGCAGTTTTGTAATCAAATTTATTTAAAGTTATATTTTCCACCTGTTCGTGGATATTATTATACCAATGAATATTACATAACCACAATTTCTTAACGATGATCTATGTAGAAATATAATAAATACAGATGATTAGTATTATTATTATTAAAATTATTATTTCGCTCCAATTATCATCAAATAATTTATGGAATTTAAAGTGTCGACACTATAATCAATTGCAATTCATATGAGTGCGAAATGGACTGATTCCGTAAGAGTTGTGCACTATTCTTTTTCTACGATAAAACGTGAGCTGTCAGAGGAGTTCATATCTTCAACCTACTTCGAGAATTGAAGGCACACGTAATGCTTATAATATAATGATTCAAAAACAATCCCAAATTCGCCAAAAATGGTCATTAACAATCGTAGAAATTTGACATTTCACAGTAATAATAATCATTAATACATTGTTTGACCCATCCAAATCCTCAAATCTAAGTAATAAATTAAGTTTAAGGTTTTATCATGTATTATGTATAATTACTCTTGTTTTGTTTCATATGTATAATTTATCAGTTTCCTGACACGGGGATATGATGCTTAGTTATAATGTTTAGAAAATGTTTTGACTGTTGCAGCTAAATAATTATACGCTATAATATATTATCATAAACTTGTAATTTGGCCATAGTGTTAATGTGTATTTCGAGCACACTTAAGAAAAGTTTGAAGATTTTGGCAGTTAACACTTTGATAGTGTCAAAATAATATAACAGATTTCAATTGATAGAGCTGTAAATTTGACACAATTTAAGAGATTAATTAAATAGAGAAATTAAAACATTTTAACAAATGCATTTTCAATTGAATTTCAATTGTAAATTTAGCACATTCTAAAAATTAAAAAAAAATATAAATTTATATTATGTATAATTACTGTTGTTTTGTTTCATATGTATATTTTATTAGCTTCTTGACACATGTCAGGAAACTGATAAAATAAATATATGTGAAATGACCCACGACAAACCATGTTTTATTTAGCTAAACAACGAGTAGATAAGACAGGTGTTATTTGCTGAAAAATCGTTCGTATTAATAATTAAATAAGTATCGCATTCCGGCGTAAAACTACGTAAACAGACTCGTGGGGGACCGCAGCCCCCTGAACCAGTCCGGGAGAATTCTATCAACAATGGGGACAATAAAAGCCATTAACTTAAGGGTAACAACAGTTTACTAGTCGGGCGGAAGTATCAACAGTTCATGGAAATATAAATTACTCGAAACCAGACAGGGGATGTGCCACTGGCCGACATTGACCAATGCCGGGGGTCCCAAAACCGAAAGTATAATATTACGGCCCATACATTCATTAACTTAAGTACCATAAAAACAGCGCGAGCTACATGCACGCGTACCGAAATTCTTAGAACAGAGCCCATTTGGGCTGGATAACTCACACCACGAGGGGACATGATTTGTATCGGTAGCGAACACAAGCCGCCCGCAAAATATCGAGTGGCTTAAACATATGGGAGAAATTATTGCGCAGGCATCGAAAAAGGCACTTGCCCAGGAGGGCTAGACCACCGTAGAAGACCGGGGACGGCAGTATTTGGGCCCAGTGCGCGGGGAGAACGTGGAGGTAAAACATATAAGAGTATGCGAAAGCAGGGGGGGGGAGATCACTTAGTGCTCGACGGCCGAGGGCACGAGACAAATCGCGAGAGTGTAAACGGGGGCGCAATTAGTATAAACAGTCAGGGAAATTGATAATTCAATTAGGGCAGTATTGAACCAGTTAGATATTTTCGGGGAGATCGCGGAGTAATTCAAATCAACACCAAGGGCACGAGCTACTACGACATCAGTACAACTATCCAGTCGGCAAGAGAGAGAAACGGTTAATGAGTGAGTACTGACGCAATTGATGATCGAGTAACGCGAATCAAACTGCCAATTTCGAAGGGCACTGCGAAATATTTAGCAGACAAGTCAGTACGCGTGTCAAGTAAATTAATTCGGCAATCCGCCAGAAAATATCATGTCACAAAATTACGAAAGAACAAAACCCCCAAAATGGCGCAAAGGTGTGTAACCCTCTTCGTAATTAGAGCAATCCGTGGGTTTCGCGCCGCACTTTGAAATACAAGGGCGCGCTTGAAGAAGACTACAAAAATCGCTCTTACCCGTTGGTATGTGCGGATCGAACACATTCATCAATCTCATACGATAACATGTATGTTTCTCTTCGTAATTAGAGCGATCTGTGGGTTTCGCGACGCACTTTGAAACAGATTTGCGCGCTTGAAGCAGACTACAAATATCGCTCTAAACCCTTGATGTGTTCGGGTCGAACATATTAACCAATCACACGCCGTACAACAAAATCGCTCTTACCCGTTGGTATGTGCGGATCGAACACATTCATCAATCTCATACGATAACATGTATGTTTCTCTTCATAATTAGAGCGATCTGTGGGTTTCGCGACGCACTTTGAAACAGATTTGCGCGCTTGAAGCAGACTACAAATATCGCTCTAACCCCTTGATGTGTTCGGGTCGAACATATTAACTAATCACACCCCACAACGTGTATGGTTCCCTTCGTAATATTGTCACGTATGATAAGTATTGCTACTCCACATAAACCACCACCAAAACTCGAGTATCATGCGTTTTAATTATTATTTATATTTTATTAGCAAGGGATTCGGGAAAGAGCTTAGTTCAGGAAGGTATTTAAACAGATATAAACTCAAGGGATTTCCCAGGTAGCGGTCGCAACGGGAAATCAAAACCGGTATCCGTGAAGGTCAATAATTATCACAAAAATCAGCAAATATCATCATGTAACACCCAGTCACTAAATCCTTGTAATTAGCGTTGCGTAGTTAATATCACTAATCAATCAGCCGAGTGAGTGATCAAACTAATAAGTTGTAATTGCATGCCGGTGAAATAAAACAGCCCTTAGCATCGATAATGCATGTGGTCAGTATTTGCATATTTGAATTCTTGAGCGAGTGAGAAATGGATGAATGCGAGTCAGTATTTTCCGGCAGCACGAGCATGTGAATATTATAGATAAATCATTGAATGAGTCCAAGTCATAAGTCATGATCGGGTGAGAAATAAAGTTAATAAATACGAAACATAACGGCAGTTAAGAATGAATGCGAATCAAGGGAATTCATGCATGAGCATGCGTAAAGAAGGGATATACATCCGTGAATGAATCAAAGTCAAAATCATGCAGAATCACATCCGCTAAGTGAATTCAATTATCACAAAAACAAAGTAAAAACAAACTAAAAATAAATGAAAATATTAAAAACAAAAGAAGACATAAAAAAAAATATATTAATTAAATAAAAATAAAAAGAGTCAAAAACAAATGAGGGGCTTATGTCTCATACACGTCAGACTAGTAGGGTTAGGGTATGAGACTCGCTATGAGATCAGATATATGTACTTTAGCCAGACACAACTGACCATCGTGCACAAATCACCGATCGTAATTTACCTCACAATTAGATGCATCTCAGACCAAATCAAAACAAAAAGAAAATAAAAATAAAAAGAGTCAAAAAGATGCATCTGAGACCTATTCAAAGCAAAAGAAAAGATAATATCAAAAAAAAATAAAAAGAGTCAAAAACAAACGAGGGGCTTATGTTTCATACACGTCAGACTAGTAGGGTTAGGGTATGAGACTCGCTATGAGATCAGATATATGTACTTTAGCCAGACACAACTGACCATCGTGCACAAATCACCGATCGTAATTTACCTCACAATTAGATGCATCTCAGACCAAATCAAAACAAAAACAAAAGAAAATAAAAATAAAAAGAGTCAAAAAGATGCATCTGAGACCAAATCAAAGCAAAAGAAAAGATAATATAAACAATAAAAAGAGTTAATCACCAACAAAAGGGCTTATGTCTCATACACGTCAGACTAGTAGGGTTAGGGTATGAGACTCGCTATGAGATCAGATATATGTACTTTAGCCAGACACAACTGACCATCGTGCACAAATCACCGATCGAAATTTGCAATATAATCATTTGGGTGTTATTGCTTGGTAAATGCATTGCGAAACTGTTATTAAGGGTAAATCGTCACCCTTGATACTGGCATGTTATTTGCTGGGAAATGCACTGCTAAACTTTATCTGAGGATAAATCAAATCAAATAAATAAAAGATAAAAATATGGATGAACGCACGCATGTGGAATGAATGACATAACTAAGACACCGTAATTAGCAGGGACAGATCGCATGTACTAGTAACCAGTAGAATTTGAATTATAACATTAATTCACGTCAGAATACCACGAAATATAATCAGAAACCACGTAAAAATCATTAAATTCATTTCAAAACTTTAATTCTAAATAAATCGTCATTCTTCCTTATTTGTGTGTTATTACTTATTAAATAAACCCTTAGTCACCACATAAATGTAAAGCGTATTATTTTACCATAACCAAATGAAATAATTAGAAACCACGTAAAAATCATTACTCATTTCAAAACTTTAATTGAGAATAAATCGCCATTCTTCATTATTTGTGTGTTATTACTTATTAAATAAACCCTTAGTCACCACATAAATGTAAAGCGTATTATTTACCATTACCAAATGAACCAAACCTTACTTGCTAAATTAAAATGTAAAACCATATGACTTACTGAATGAATAAATTACTGTATGATGATATTTGTGTATGCGTATCATTTGATATTTTCCCCATAACAGACACAATACTTGAACAACGAACCATCGATCTTGTCACTATAACGATTCCATGAATCAAACACAGGTGAAGTACTGCCACTTAGATTACGAGCCACTCTACGTTTATAAATTAATTACAATTTATAATGATACCCCGGTATTGTACCGTTACATATGAAACAAAATACAAAATTATACATAATATACATTTATAATAATAATAAAATAATTTTGGCAGATTTTGATAGTGGCAGTTGAAAATCTAATATTTGATAGATTTAACTGTGCATAGTATTTTTAATACCCAACCAAGACTTTGACAGTAGATGTTATAAATTTTATAGATTTCGATAAATTTTATCAACAAAACTCTTCAAATATGTTAAATTTTCAATTGAAAGTCTTAAAATTTATAAAATGTTCAAATGCCAAAATCTGTTAATTTTTCAGGTCCCGTTTTTGACGATTTTGATTGAAAATTTTACATATTTGTAGTGTTAAGTTTGGAAAAATTTCCAGATGTCAGCAGGTGTGGTTAATTTTTTTATAGATTTCCACAGCCGGTGATAAAATGCTTAGTTATAATGCTTAGAAAATGTTTTGACTGTTGCAGATGAATAATAATTTGCTTTAATATATTATCGTACACTTGTAATGTGGCCATATATTAAAAAAATGTATAAAGGTAAATCAAAATATTCATTGGTAGTGTTAAAAATTTGACAGATTATCATTGTCATACCTGTAAATTTTACAAATTTTCTCAAGTAGAGGTTATCATTTGACAAATTATGATATTTCATTCAAAATGTTTATAAACTGCATGGATTTAAACCACACTTCAGAAAATTTAGAAGATTTTGACAGTAGCAGTTATAAATTTTATAGATTTTCATAGCTTGTGTCATCAGTTTGACAGGTCAAGAAAATAAGACAGATTTCAATAGATGGAGCTATGAATTAGACAACATTTAAGAGCTTAAGCTAAAGAATTTATAGAGTTTTATAGATTTATGTATGTGAAAAATTTATAAATTTTATCAATTTCAATTGAAAATTTGGTATATTCGAAAAGTCTTCTTCCAACAGAACTTTTCTAATATTCTAAATTTTGGATTCCAAAAGCTGGAAATGAAAATTTTACATGTTTAACATCTGGTGCTGAAAATGTTTCAAATTCTAATTGTTACAAATTTTGAGCATACTGTTTTGTCACTGTTTTCTTCCAACAGAACTTTTCGAATATCCTAAATTTCAACAGCTAGAACTGAAAATTGTACTGAGAATTGTATCACATCAGGTGCTGAAAAATTGGCAAATTCTGATTGTTACAAATTTGGAGCACATTGTTTTGGCAGATTTTGATAGTAGCAGTTGAAAATCTAAAACCTAATATTTGATAGATTTGACTGTACATAGTATTTTTAATACCCAACTAAGACTTTGACAGTAGCAGTTATAAATTTTATACATTTCGATAAATTTTATCAACAAAACTCTTCAAATATATTAAATTTTCAATTAAAAGTCTTAAAATTTATAAAATGTTCAAATGCCAAAATCTGTTAACTTATCAGTTCCACTTTTTAACGATTTTGATTGAAAATTTTACATAGTTGTAGAGTTAAGTTTGGATTTTTTTCCAGATTTCGGCAGTTGTGGTTAAATTTTTTTATAGATTTTCACAGCCGATGATAACATGCTTATAATAATACGCTATAATATATTATCATACACTTCTAATGTGGCCATATAAAAAAAAGGTATAAAGGTAGATCAAAATATTCATTGGTAGTGTTAAAAATTTGACAGATTATCATTGTCATACCTGTAAATTTGCCAAACTTTTCTCAAGTAGAGGTTATCATTTGATAAATTATGATATTTCATTCAAAAATTTTATAAACTTCATGAATTTGAACCACACTTCAGATAATTTAGAAGATTTTGACAGTAGCAGTTATAAATTTTATATATTTTCATAGTTGGTGTTATCAGTTTGACACGTCAAGAAAATATGACAGATTTCAATAGATGGAGCTATGAATTAGACAACATTTAAGAGCTTAAGCTGAAGAATTTATAGAGTTTTATAGATTTATGCATGTGAAAAATTTATAAATTTTATCAATTTCAATTGAAAATTTGGCATATTCGAAAAGTCTTCTTCCAACAGAACTTTTCTAATATTCTAAATTTTGGATTGCAACAGCTGGAAATGAAAATTTTATAGGTTTAACATCTGGTGCTGAAAATTTTTCAAATTCTAATTGTTACAAATTTGGATCATACTGTTTTGGCACTGTTTTCTGCTAACAAAACTTTATGAATATCCTAAATTTCAACAGCTAGAAATTAAAATTGTACGGGTAGCACATCTGGTGCTGAAAAATTGGCAGGTTCTGATTGTTACAAATTTGGAGCACATTGTTTTGGCAGATTTTGATAGTGGCATTTGAAAATATAAAACCTAATATTTGATAGAATTGACTGTACATAGTATTTTTAATACTTGACTAAGACTTTGACTGTAGCAGTTATAAATTTTATAGATTTCGATACATTTTATCAACAAAACTCTTCAAATATGTTAAATTTTCAATTGAAAGTCTTAAAATTTATAAAATGTTCAAATGCCAAAATCTGTTAACTTTTCAGGTCCACTTTTTAACGATTTTTATTGAAAGTTTAACATATTTGTAGAGTCAAGTATTGGAAAATTGGCCAGATATCGGCAGTTGTGGTTACATTTTTTATAGATTTTCATAGCCGGTGATAAAATGCTTAGTTATAATGCTTAGAAAATGTTTTGACTGTTGCAGATAAATAATAATATGCTTTAATATATTATCATACACTTGTAATGTGGCCTTAAAAAAATTCAAAAGGTTATTCAAAATATTCATTCGAAGTGTTAAAAATTTGTCATACTATCACAGTCATGCCTGTAAATTTGACAAATTTTTTCAAGTAGAGATTATCATTTGACAAATGATGATATTTCATTCAAAAAAATTATAAACTGCATGAATTTGGACCACACTTCAGAAAATTTAGAATATTTTGACAGTAGCAGTTATAAATTTTATAGATTTTCATAGCTGGTGTTATCAGTTTGACAGGTCAAGAAAATATGACAGATTTCAATAGATGGAGCTATGAATTAGACAACTTTTAAGAGCTTAAGCTGAAGAATTTATAGATTTTTATAGACTTATGCATGTGAAAAATTTATAAATTTTATCAATTTCAATTGAAAATTTGGCATATTCAAAAAGTCTTCTTCCAACAGAACTTTTCTAATATTCTAAATTTTGGATTCCAACAGCTGGAAATGAAAATTTTACAGGTTTAACATCTGGTGCTGAAAATTTTTCAAATTCTAATTGTTACAAATTTGGAGCATACTGTTTTGGCACCGTTTTCTTCCAACAAAACTTTTCGAATACCCTAAATTTCAACAGCTAGAACTGAAAATTGTACTGAGAATTGTATCACATCAGGTGCTGAAAAATTGGCAAATTCTGATTGTTACAAATTTGGAGCACGTTGTTTTGGCAGATTTTGATAGTGGCATTTGAAAATATAAAACCTAATATTTGATAGAATTGACTGTACATAGTATTTTTAATACCTGACCAAGACTTTGACTGTAGCAGTTATAAATTTTATAGATTTCAATAAATTTTATCAACAAAACTCTTCAAATGTGTTAAATTTTCAATTGAAAGTCTTAAAATTTCTAAAATGTTCAAATGCATCTGTCAAAATCTGTTAATTTTTCTGGTCCCGTTTTTGACGATTTTGATTGAAAATTTTACATATTTGTAGTGTTAAGTTTGGATTTTTTTCCAGATTTCGGCAGTTGTTGTGCAAATTTATAAATATTATCAATTTCAATTGAAAATTTGACATATTCGAGAAGTCTTCTTCCAACAGAACTTTTCTAATATCATAAATTTTGGATTCCAACAGCTGGAAATGAAAATTTACAGGTTTCACATCTGATGCTGAAAAATTTTCTAATTGTTACAAATTTAGAAGACACTATTTTGGCAGATTTTGATAGTACTAATAAAGTAATAAATGATGTACATTTATCACTTGGATTATAATTTTTTTAATTTATTACTGTTGGAGGTATCTAGTTCGTAATACATATAGAATTATAAATAAAATTTTATAGTTATGACACTCATCCGGCATATCTTTGCAAATTTGGTAGTTGTGATGATTTGATTTTAAAAATAGTTTGTAATATTTCAAATGCAACGTTACAAATCCTCAATTGGCTTCATCGGCTGTATAAATAACGATTTCACCCATCAAATTAACGCTGGTCCGATTAGTCTGGAGCGACGTTTAATGTTAATTAAGGAGAGACCCCTTTAGTCTGGCGTTTATCATCGCCCCGACATCCGAAATCATAATTAAATTCCTCAATATCTGGAATAGCTATTTGTGTGGAAGACGAGTGCTGAAAGTTGCAGCACTTTGAAGACGACCTCAATCATATTTTATTGTGAGCTGTTATTCCGTGCGTTAATACGTGGCTTTTCACACCTCTGGCCAGTGTTAATGTGTGTAATTTGTTATGCATTATTGCGTGTTGTTGTGTGAAAATAAATTGTCGTGATGAGACGACATGAAGTGTCTGGGTTACGATTCAGGCCTAAATTTTTAAAGATACTTTACTGCAAGGCTTTTCTAAACTGGTACAATAGTTTAAGTGGCAGTTTTATGAGCGCGAAATTTGCAGTACAGTTATAGTGGCAGTTTTACGACCGCAAAATTTGTACTAAAGTTTAAGTGTCAGTTTTACGACAAATCGGCTTAATTTTACAGTCAATTATACCATTCCTCTTCAAATAAATATCTTTTGAATTACATGTGCTGACGTCGCTTACGCAACTCTTCTGGTATATTTTATATATACAGGATGTTTCAAAACTATTATAGTGTAGTATATAGTTATAGCTGTGTAGTTTCAAAAAAAGCTACCAACTTTTCCATGCTCACTAGAGGGCGCAAAACAATCCTTATTTCATTTTAACTGACAGTGACGTTATTCCAAATAAAATGACAAACTTCAGTATTGTATTCTTCTGATTGTATTTACTGTATTTACTCTGTAACGAGTAAATACAGTTAAACTATTTTATTTAGTAAAAGGCAAACATGGTATAATCATCAGCGACAATAATACTATGGCTATAGTATTAGTACAGAAGTAGTAGTACAGAATAGGTGGAGACAGATTATTATATGTACTGTATAATTAGCTAGATGAGGAAGAAAGTGACATTGACAGATATTTTAATATGATTAAAATTACGTCTTCATTGCATGTTGTGTAGTAACTGTTTCAACTTAAATATATCCAACCAAATTCACACCATCCAATATCAACGTTTCATATACAAATGTGTGACGAAATCTGTCATATATTATTTTGCAACTATATAAGTCGGTCAAATTTTTAATCGCGAGTGTCAAAATTTACCATTTTTAAGGTGGAACAATCAAAATCTACCAAATTTTTCCCTTGATTTACTTAATTCAACAATTCCTCAAAAGAGCAACGTCTTCTTTATAAATCGATGAATCCAAGACCACAAAATAGCCATTTATAGCAGCTATTACCTGATAGATGATGTTTAGACCATTCCTTGGCACAAAAATCGTTCAGATTGTAGATAAAACGTGACAAAAGTCTTCAGCAAACTGATGTTGTTAAATCTCAATTTTGAATTGCAATTGTCAAGTTCTGTCATTTTATTTATTTGCACTGACCATTTAAATACTAAGCTGCTGAGGTAAAATTAGATCAAACGTTCAATCAAACAAAAAAAAATTTAAAAAAATTGGAACTGCAATTTTTCAAAATATTTTCGCAATTTAGACCATTCCTTGGCACAAAAATCGTTCAGATTGTAGATAAAATGTGACAAAAGTCTTCAGCAAACTGATGTTGTTAAATCTCAATTTTGAATTGCAATTGTCATCTTCTGTCATTTTATTTATTTACACTAACTATTTAAATACTAAGCTGCTGAGGTAAAATTCGATCAAACGTTCACTTACACAAAAAAAATGAAACTGTTATAACCATATGACCTCTTAGCACCGAAACTATAGTATTTTTAATACCCCAGCGGAATAGTGTCATCTCTGTCTATTACCTGTAATCTGAATAAAACAAAAAATTACTAAAATAAGGTCACGTCGAATATTATTGCACTATGTTTTATATTTATCTGACAGTTCATATAAAACTTCGTGACTTTGGCTTTTTTCAACATCAGGTCTTCGCCTACGTTTCAATCTGACAAATATTAGATTATATATTTTCAACTGCAACTATCAAAATCTGCCATAACAGTGTGCTCCAAATTTGTAAAAATCAGAATCTGTCAATTTTTCAGCACCAGATATGAAATCTATAAAATTTTCAAATCCAACTGTTGAAATCCGAAATTTAGGTTATTCGAAAAGTTCTGTTGGAAGATAACTTTTCGAATGTGCTAAATTTTCAATTGAAATTGATAAAATTTAGAAATTATTCATATGACTTTCTAAAAATCTATTAATTCTTCAACTCAAACTCTTAAATTTTGTTTGTTTTTCAATGTTTTTGATTCAGTTCTATCTATAACTGCTACTCCCAAAATCTTCTAAATTTTCAGAAGTGTGGTCCAAATCCATGCAGTTAACAAAATTTTTAATGAAATATCATAATTTGTCAAATGATAACCTCTACTTGAGAAAATTTGTCAAATTTACAGGTATGACTGTGATAATCTGACAAATTTTTAACACTGCCAAAGAATATTTTGATTTACCTTTTTAATTTTTTTTTTTTACAAGTGCATATTGCAAGTGTATTATAATATATTATAGCGTATTATTATTTATCTGCAACTGTCAAAATGTTTTCTAAGCATTATATCTAAGAATCATATGTGAAGCTGTGAAAATCTATAAAAAATTTAACCACAACAGCCGAAATCTGGCAAATTTTCCAAACTTAACTCTACAAATATGTTCAATTTTCAGCTCTATCTCTTGACAACTGTCATATTTTCTTGACCTGTTAAACTGTTAACACCGGCTTTGAAAATCTATAAAATGTATAACTGCTACTATCAAAATCTTCTACATTTTCTGGAGTGTGGTCCAAATCCATGCAGCTATAACAAAATTTTGAATGAAATATCATAATTTGTCAAATGATAACCTCTACTTGAGAAAATTTGTCAAATTTACAGGTATGACTGTGATAATCTGACAAATTTTTAACACTGCCAAGGAATATTTTGATTTACCTTTTTTTTTTTTTTATAAGTGCATATTGCAAGTGTATGATAATATATTATAGCGTATTATTATTTATCTGCAACAGTCAAAATGTTTTCTAAGCATTATATCTAAGAATCATATATGAAGTTGTGAAAATCTATAAAAAATTTAACCACAACAGCCGTAATCTGGCAAATTTTCCTAACTTAACTCTACAAATATGTTCAATTTTCAGCTCTATCTATTGACATCTGTCATATTTTCTTGAACTGTTAAACTGTTAACACCGGCTTTGAAAATCTATAAAATATATAACTGCTACTATCAAAATCTTCTAAATTTTCTGAAGTGTGGTCCAAATCCATGCAGTTAACAAAATTTTGAATGAAATATCATAATTTGTCAAATGATAACCTCTACTTGAGAAAATTTGTCAAATTTACAGGTATGACTGTGATAATCTGTCATATTTTTAACACTACCAATGAATATTTTGATTTACCTTTATACATTTTTTTTATATGGCCACATTACAAGTGAAGGGTAATATATTATAGCGTATTATTATTTATCTGCAACAGTCAAAACATTTTATAAGTATTATAACTAAGCATGTTATCACTGGCTGTGAAAATCTATAAAAAATGTAACCAAAACTGCCGAAATCTGGAAATTTTTCCAAACTTAACTCTACAAATATGTTCAATTTTCAATAAAAATTGTCAAAAAGTAGAGCTGAAACATTAACAGATTTTGACAGATGCAATTGAAAATTTAACATATTTGAAGAGTTCTTTTAATGAAATTTATCGAAATCTATAAAGTTTATAACTGCTTCTGTCAAAGTCTTGGTTGGGTATTAAAAATACTATATACAGTCAAATCTATCAAACATTAGGTTTTAGATTTTCAACTGCTATTATCAAGATCTGCCAAAATCATATGCTGTAACAATCAGAATTTGAAAATTTTTCAGCGCCAGATTTGAAACAAGTAAAATTTTCATTTCCAGCTTTTGAAATCCGAAATTTAGGATATTCGAAAAGTTCTATTGGAAGAAAACTTTTCGAATATGCTAAATTTTCAATTGAGATTGATAACATCTATAAATTTTTCTTTCATATGCATCTGTAAAATCTATTAATTCTTCAACTCAAGCAGTTAAATTTTGTTCAATTTACAGGTATATCTATTGATATCTGTCATATTTTCTTGACCTGTTAAACTGTTAACACCGGTTTTGAAAATCTATAAAATGTATAACTGCTACTGTCAAAATCTTCTAAATTTTCTGAAGTGTGGTTCAAATCCATGCAGTTTATAAAAGTTTTAATGAAATATCATAATTTGTCAGATGATAACCTCTACTTGAGAAAATTTGTCAAATTTACAGGTGTGACTATGATAATCTGACAAATTTTTAACACTGTCAAAGAATATTTTGATTTACCTTTTTACATTTTTTTGTATATTTGTGAAGTGTCTGTTTGTATAACGTGTAAGTTTTAACTTCTTTTTTTTGTATAAGAGCACATTGCAAGTGTATGATAATATATTATGGCATATTTTTATTTATCTGAAACCGTCAAAATATTTTCTAAGCATTATATCTAAGAATCAAATGTAAAGCTGTGAAAATCTATAAAAAATTTAACCAAAACTGCCGAAATCTGGCAAATTTTCCAAACTCTACAAATATGTTCAATTTTCAATGAAATTTGTCAAAAAGTAGAGCTGAAACATTAACAGATTTTGACAGATGCAATTGAAAATTTAACATATTCGAAGAGTTCTGTTAATAAAATTTATCAAAATCTATAAAGTTTATAACTGCTACTGTCAAAGTGTTGGTTGGGTATTAAAAATACTATGTACAGTCAAATCTATCAAACATTAAGTTTTAGATTTTCAACTGCTATTATCAAGATCTGCCAAAATCATATGCTCCAAATTTGTAACAATCAGATTTTGACAATTTTTCAGCACCAGATTTGAAACATGTAAAATTTTCATTTCCAGCTTTTGAAATTCAAAATTTAGGATATTCGAAAAGTTCTATTGGAAGAAAACCTTTCGAATATGCTAAATTTTCAATTGAACTTGATAACATCTATAAATTTTTCATATTCTTTGTTAAAATCTATTAATTCTTCAACTCAAGCTTTAAAATTTTGTTCAATTTACAGGTCTATCTATTGAAATCTGGCATATTTTCTTGACCTGTCCAATTGTTAGCACCGGCGAAAATCTATCAAATCTATAACTACTACTGTCAAAATCTTCTAAATTTTCTAAAGTATGGTCCAAATCCATGCAGTTTATAAAATTTTGAATGAAATATCATAATTTGTCAAATGATAACCTCTACTTGTGAAAAATTGTCAAATTTACAGTTATGACAGTGATAATCTGTCAAACTTCTAACACTGACAATGAATATTTTGTTTAACTTTTTTACATTTTTTTTTATATTTGGCCAAATTACAAGTTTATGATAATATATTATTTCGTATTATTAATTATTTGCAACAGTCCAAATATTTTCTAAGCATTATAACTGGGCATTTTATCACGGGCTGTGAAAATCTATTAAAAAAATACACAATAACACAACTGCCGAAATCTAATAAATTTTTCAAACTTAAGTCTATGAATATGTTAAATTTTCAATCAAAATTATCAAAAAGGGGAGAAAAAGTATTGAAATATTAACAGATTTTGACGGATGCATTTGAAATTTTTATAAATTTTAAGACTTGCAATTGAAAATTTAACGTACTTGAAGAGTACTGTTTATGAAATTTATCGAAATCTATAAAATGTATAACTTCTACAGTGAAAATCTTTTACATTTTCTAATATGTGCTTCAAATCCATGCAGTTTTCAAAATGGTAAATAAAATGTCATAATTTTTCAAATGATGGCCTCTAGTTGTGAAAATTTGTCAAAAAATTACAAGTATGATACTCATAGTCTGTCAAATTTTCACAAGAACGCCAATGAATATTGTGATTTACTAGCACCTTTTGACATTTTCTTCATTTTCGTTAAAGTAAAGATTTCAACAGTTGGAGTAGAACATTTTATTGATTGATTGATTGACAAGCCTGTAAAACTTTCAACTATACTTGTGAATGTATATAAAATTTGTCATATGAGACATATCTATCATATTTTTTATTGCGTCAATCCGAATCTATCAAGTTGTCATATGGGACTGCAACTGACAATTTATTGAACTGGAGCTAAAATAAGTCATTTGCAGTTGTATATGTTGCAATTTCCCAAATTCGATCAATTTTGAAATGAATCGATACAAATTTGCAAAAAGTAACATGTAAAATTTGGTCAGCTGTCAAATTTTTTTGCACCAACTGTGATATAATGTCAAATTTAGGTAATATAGATTTTAATATTAATTAATATCTAGAATTAGATAATAATAAGTACTTATAACAAACCACATTTTATAAAGTACATACATTTGGTTTTAAGTATTTGTCAATTAATTGTCTACTTGAACGTATTTATTAAAAAAAATACATGGGGTCAAATAATTCTAACCTATTACTAAAAAGAATTTTGAAACTATAACAAAAGTGAAAAATAACGTGTTATTTTTATTGACATTTCCCGTTTTTTTTTTTTAATTTAGGTGTATGTACCAGAAAAATGTAGAAAAATATAAATGGTAAACTCGGTAGCTTTTGTAAAACACTCTGTATATCTATATATTTTATCAAATATATGTCTTACGTCAATTATAAAGAATGAACATCTTTCGGGAAATCTGGAATTATTGAATGTACGAGAACGTGGGATAATTTACCGTATCTAAAGGAAATGCCCGAGAAAATGTGAATTCTATAGGTAAAATAATTAACTGGTACATACAATTGAAGGGTGCTATGGTATCTACATGTGTGCACAGGCAAATATCAAATCACGTAACATTTCACAATGCTAGTTATACCTTTTATCCAGTGACTGGAAGTGCTCGTGTCTATGCAATGTGATCAATCAGGTGTAAATTGCGAGCATACTGGAAAGTTGCACGTGCAAATATAACATCGATCTGTGCTAAAGCGTGATACACGAAATGCTTGCAAGATACCTTGCAGGTCTATTTACGTGATGACTCAAATTTATGCTTAGTTCCTGCTGCCATTTATAAAACGCGAAATAAAGTATTAAAATTGCAACGAATAAATAAGAATATGTCAGATCATCATGACACCTATATAAATCTGTTATAACGATAAGGGGGTTGATTAAATCATTAACATAATATAATTATAAAAAAATGAAATTATTAATAAAATATTAATTATCAAAAGATAAATTATTATCAAATCAAAAGATTATTTTAGATTATCGTTAGATTTAGATTATCGTTAAGAATCGAAGTTAAAATGTTGTAAGATGCATGTGTAAGAAGTCTGTTGATTCCACTCGTGGCTCTTAAACGAGTGCCACTCATTAATATCGTGGACTTTTTACACTTGTATCTTAAATATCTATGTTGATTTTTAAGCACTTGCTTGTACCTCGGTGATGCTTTAATAGCCACTCATTAATAAACATCGACTTTTAACACTTGTATCTTAAATATCTTCGTGGATTTTAAAACACTTGCTCGTACCTCGCTCATGTTTTAATAGCCACTCATTAATAAGCATGGACTTTTAACACTTGTATCTCAAACATCTTCGTGGCTTTTAAAACACTTGCTCGTACCTCGCTCATGTTTTAATACACACTCATTAATAAGCATGGACTTTTAACACTTGTATCTTAAATATCCTCGTGGCTTTTAAAGCATGAGCGAGGTACGAGCGAGTGCTTTAATAGCCACTCATTAATAATCATAGACATTTTAACATATGTATCTTAAATTACTATTAAACTTATGGAGCTTCCCGAATCTCGTTAAATATTTATAAAATCCTGAATTAATCACCGAGACAGTAATAGACTCTAGGACGCCGCGATAATAATAAAAATTCGTGCATACTTCAATACCAATATGTGGATCTGCGGGTCCTTTAATGCCTGTTATAAATAAGCCTGGGATTAACCCATTTACTTACGATGCAGATGCCAGTGAGCGATAATTAATATGAAAGCACATAAACCATGAGGATGTCAAAGCCTGTGCATTTTTCACACCCGCTCGATTACACAATGGAAAGAGTCGCAGGTGTATAAATATCCGGCGCCGATTAATATTTTCAACCTAAATACTTGGCAAGTCGTTCTTGACCGTACCGAATGGCGTACAACTGCAGGGTCGGAAATTAACAATAAATATAATTGATCAAAACAACTCTCGGAAGATGGCAGGATGTTGCCTTTAAGTTCCCAGAAGAGATCGTTTTCCGATCAATTGGCTGCTTATTTTATTGCATAGCCCACTTCGTTCTACATATCCAGGCGGACATTCATTGCCTGCAAATGAAACATTTGGTGGAAACGTTTCTGATAAATATTTATCCTTGCGAAATTATTAGAAGCATATAATGTTTAACGTTTTTAATGATTGAATTCTTGTAAGTGAGGCAGTGGGAATCTTTATTTCAATGATTTCTATATCTAAAATTATTATTATTATTATTTATTATAATCTTTCTTCTTTTACCCTTTCGGGTGTCAAAGTGGTGTTATCTTTTCTTCATGTATTTTCTTTTATCAATTCGTTCCACCGTTCTTGTTTCTTGCTATTTCCTTCACTTGTGCATTGGTTGTCCCCCCCTTATTTAATATATTTCCAATATTTTTCTCCCATTTCTTTTAAATTCAAAAATATGAATATATTAATGTTGGGCCACCCTTGTTTTGTACATAACCGGTCTACTGATAATAACAATATTATGTCAAAATATGAGTTATATCCGTATAAAGTGTCATACCAAACAACATCCAAATCAATGTAAATGTTCTCTTTTTATAAGCAAATTTTGTTTTTTTTTAAATTTTACTTTGAAGCTGAATACTGGCCAAACCAAACGCTTTTGTATATATAGATAAGTTTTGTTAAATCGTCTTTTTTTGATCCCAGTAATCTGTGGTTAAGCCATTTCCACACAATTTAGAGATACCCTGTATACAGGTATATCTATACAGGGTGTATCAGCCAAATGGAATAAATTCAATAATAAATAAATGGGGGCGTGTTCGAAAAAACGCTCGGACACGTCGATTGTTATTTTTAGTTGCGCATTTTTTCAACAAAAACTTTTTATACAGGGTGTGTCATGTGACCGTGGCCAATACCAACTTTCTTATTTTAAATGCAACACCTGGTATATTATTCAATTTTTGGGTTCTTCAGAAAATTCTAGACATATTTCATGTACAATGTCCTATACCTATCTTCAACTGTTTCGGAAATATTAAGTGTTTTCAGATTTATTGCAAAAATTAACATTAAAAAAAGAAAATTATTTGATTACAGAAATTCGCTACAACACATTCAATAATTATTTTCCATTTAGGTCTTGATAATGAGAAAGTAAGCAAAAACCATTTCAGCGTTCCTTTTTACCTTTTCACGGATATTAAATAAACAAAAGCTATAAATACTTTAGTTTACTTTTGTTTAAAACGCCTGGCCTTAGGAAATTTTTGTCTGCCTGCATGACAGTTTAGTTGTCAGTGTTATAGTCGTTTGAATTTCGTTAACTGCATATCAGAAAAATGGTTAATTTAACAGAAATGCACAAAATAACAATTCTACAGGTGATTGGTTATGGAGATAACACACGGACACAAATGGAAGTTGCTTGCTTATTTCATGAAAAATTTCCAAATTTGCCGCCTATATCCCAAGGGACAATTAGTAAAATAGAAAAGCAGTTTCGTGAGCTTGGACATGTAAGGCAGATAAAAAAAGCAGCTGCCAATGCAATAAGTGATGATACCAAATTGGATATTATGCTTGAGTTTGTGGAAAACCCACATATTTCTAGTCGACAAGCAGCCACAATGTTCATTGTTAGCCATTCATCGATTTTTCGAACATTAAAAAAAACTAAAATGCATCCCTATAAAATGATACCAACTCAGGAGCTCATGGAAGACGATTTTGATAGGAGAACGTTTTTTTGTGAACAAATGATGGCAATGTTAGATAACAATGTGATCCAATTAGAACATGTTTTGTTTTCTGATGAGTGCACCTTTACACTTCACGGTCATGCTAATCGTCAAAATTGCCGCTATTGGTTGACGGAAAATCCTCACTGGATGAGAGAAGAACATACGCAATACCCTGTAAAGGTTAATGTTTGGGCAGGAATTGTTGGAGAACATATCATAGGTCCCTTTTTCATTGATGGCAATTTAAATGGTGATAATTATTTAGCACTACTCCAAAATAATGTTGTGCCAACTTTGACAAACTTATATCCTAATCCAGCAAACCCACAAGTTCCAGCTAATATGATATGGTTTCAGCAAGATGGAGCACCGCCCCATTACCAAATCAATGTCCGGAACTACCTCAACCGAATATTTCCAAATCGGTGGATAGGGAGGCGAGGATCGATGGAATGGCCAGCACGATCCCCTGATCTGACGTCATTAAACTTCTTCTTATGGGGATATGTCAAATGTATTGTATACAAAACTAAACCCCTCAACTTAGCTGACTTAAGAAGACGAATAATGCTTGCGATTAGATCGGTCACGCCTGAGATGTTGAGTAACGTTAGAAGAAATTTCTATTTAAGATTAGGATGTTGCCAAGACGTTCACGGCGAGCATTTTGAACATCTCCTCCATTGAAATTTATTGTTTTTTTTGTTTTTTTACATTATCAAGAAATAAACAGTATTACTTATTAGTTTTTGAGTGTGTTGTAACGAATTACTGTAATCAAATAATTTTCTTTTTTTAATGTTTATTTTTGCAATAAATCTGAAAACACTTAATATTTCCGAAACAGTTGAAGATAGGTATAGGACATTGTACATGAAATATGTCTAGAATTTTTTGAAGAATCCAAAAATTGAATAATATACCAGGTGTTGCATTTAAAATAAGAAAGTTGGTATTGGCCAAGGTCACATGGCACACCCTGTATAAAAAGTTTTTGTTGAAAAAAATGCGCAACTAAAAATAACAATCGACGTGTCCGAGCGTTTTTTCGAACACGCCCCCATTTATTTATTATCGAATTTATTCCATTTGGCTGATACACAGTGTATATCAATAAACATACTATGGTAAAAACATAGCAAAGTGCATTTTGTGTAATATAAGTATATAAAATAATTGACGACTGGAGTTTCGACTTCTCTCGAAGTTCGAAAAGACGAAACATGAGTAGTCAATTATTGTATATATGTATATAAATATCAATAAACATACTGTGGTAAAAACATAGCAAAGTGTATTTGTGAATTATTGTATATCTATATACAATAATTGACGACTCGAGTTTCGACTTCTCCAACTTTGAGAAGTCGAAACTCAATGCAAAGTGTATTTGTTTCTCTGTTTTTAAATATGGACCACCTCGTAGTAAAGGTCGAAACCATCTTCATGCGTTCATTTTATTGTACTGGTCACTTAAAATCTTCAATAGTTTTTTATAAAAATGTCTGTTGTACCAATATTTTAATTATGCATTTTTTTTATTGTTTTTGACAGATTTTCATGATTCTGTGAAAATGTCATTGATCACTATAAAAATTCACTGCTAATTTTGAAACTTTTCTGTAAATTTTCGAATTATTTTGTCAACGTTTCAATGTTACAGTTCAACTTTTAAACATTGCTATCAAGTATTCAATCATTTCTGTAAAAAAAGGAATTGTGCGAAATTTTGATAATTGCTTTTTCAATCCTCGGTTTTATAAATTTAACCCATTGTAAGCTCGACTTCAAGCTTACATTTTCAATTTTCCAATCCTTGATTTTCTACAGTTAGATAATCGAAGTCTTGATTTCAAGCTTTGACTCTTTCAGTTTTGCATTCCTCAATTTTTGAGTTTTCTACATATGATGCCGTAATTTTCAAATTAGCTATACTCTAAATCTTGATTTATGATGCCCCAACTTTTAATTTTTGTAATCTCTATGTTCCAAGCAATGATTTTCTATATCCAGATAATTAAAGCTTACATGACTCTATTTTAAATATTTGATTCTTAATTTTTCGCCTCTCGAGTTTTGATGCCCTAATTTTTAATTTTTCAATCCTCGATTTTCTGTATTTAGATAATTGGGTGCTCGATTTCAAGCTTGAATTTTTCAATTTTCCAATCCGCAATTTTCTACATTTAGATTATCGAAGACCCGACTGCAAGCTTTGTCAATTTCTATTTTCCATTCCATGATTCTTCAGTTTTCTATATTTCTTGCCGTAATTTTCACTGTTTCAATATTCGGATTCTTGATTTTTAGCCAATAAGAAATTAGTGATCTCGCTTATACGAAAATTTCCATAGATAACTAGAGCTAAAATTTATATATTCACTAGGTAGCATGGTTCACTGGAATATTCATGAAAACTTTGCAATAACAATAAATATTGAAAATTATATTTATCATAAAGCTAAATAAAACAAACACTTTTCTTTGTTTCTATCACACTGTTCATTAAATTTAATAGTTTCGATCACGTTCTGATCATTATCAAACTTCAACTGATCAATGGTTCAACATCACAGTATTCAAACCATCACAGATTCCTGAACATTCAAATTCCGCGCGCATTCTGCAGATTCATTCATAAACTCGAGCAGTCCATGATGGCCGCCGATCATTTACTACGTGCTGCGACCTTGAAAGGAATGTTTGGAATGTGGACTTGTAGTAAATGATTTCATTCATAAAACAGCGCTTCTGGTGGCTGCACTGGCGGCGCTGAACAACATAAACCACGAAATTAGGGGTTTCTGAGACTTTTTAGGGCAAAAATAAGCATGCCAATGTAATTTACGGTAAATTATTGATATGTGGGATGAGTTTAAATCGATTTGATTGCCTATTAGATGAGTTTCAGCAAATTTTGGTAGTTCATGAATGTCTAATAGATGGCGCTGGCAGTCAATTTATGAGCAGAATAATATTGGAATTACAGTTTTAAGGCTGAATTAGGGCCAAATGAGTATACCAATGCCATTTAAACCATGTTTCAAATGTATGGATTCAATTTCAAGTAATTCCATTGCTTATTATGCGAGTTACAACAAACCACAAACATCATGCGATTCACAGCTGATTCTAGAAACTCTAGGTCTATGAGTATAGTGACAAGGCCTTATCCAGGTGTTTTAGTGCATGTGTGTGGACATTATTAGTTTTCAATGAACTGTTGTGTGAAAGCTGTAATAATGAGGGAAGCTGAAGTGCCGCTGCGGTCAGACTCCAAGTCGTAATGTAAGTATCGTTTGGTTCATGTTCAATTGGCGCTCTGTTGATATTGAACAATCTCACTTCAATATACCTTTTGCATAGTGTACTGTAGAAAAATCAAGTCAAAAATATAAAAAATGCCAGCAATCGGTTTCAAAATCTAACGTTGATTCTCTAATGTAACAAAATTATGCTGCGGAAACATAGGCGAACATATAGGTTATAAGTGGAAGCAAAATACATCTATCGATGACAGGGGCCCTCTAAGTTTATGCCGAATAGAGCCCACACTCTTCTTTTCACTTCATCAAATGATAATAACATATGTAACGGCTTCAAAGCATTGTATGTGCAAACCACATACACAGAAATTGACCAGTTAACAGCCAATAATAGACGGGAAGTTCATAGGATGCTATCTCTTGTATATTTCCGAACTGAAAAGACTTATCCGATTTAAACATATCTGAATTAAAAAACATGAACTTACCAACTCTGGTTTTCAACGGCTATTATTTTGAACTGCCCAAAAAGTATTGTTAACATATGTGCAAATTACAAGAAATTAATCGGACACCAAATGGTAGCAAGACTCAGTAGCGTCCCTAAGGTCGGTCAACTGGGCAAATTCCCGGGGCCCCGAGTGCTAGTGAGGCTCCACACCGAGCAAATGAGCAACTTCCTTTACTTATGTAAAGGTGCTGGGGTACTTATGCACCCCACTTCATATTTGTGTCGGGGGCCTCAAAATCCAAGGTACTGGCAAGATTTAAATCGAGGTAGCAAGAATCTCACAAAGGCTTGTTGAGCCGCCACAGAATGAATGAATGAATGGAGAGAGCATGTAATTTTGTGTAAATGAAATTAATAATGAATTAAGCTTAAAACACTCATTGTGTTAACATTTTGCAGAATCTTCCATAATTTTTTTTATGTTTTGATAAATTGTTCACAAATTTTATATACAGGGTATCTCTAAATTACGTGGACATGGCTTAACCACAGATTACTGGGATCAAAAATAAACGATTTAATAAAACTTATCTATATACAAATGCGTTTGGTTTAGCCAGTATTCAGCTTCAAAGTTAATTTAAAAAAAACAAATTTTGCTTATAAAAAGAGAACGTTTACATTGATTTGGATGTTGTTTTGGATTTGGAAGCAAATATTTTGTTATTTTTAAATTAACTTTGAAGCTGAATACTGGTTATAGCAAACGAATTTGTATATAGATAAGTTTTGTTAAATCGTCTTATTTTGATCCCAGTAATCTGTGGTTAAGCCATGTCCACACAATTTAGAGACACCCTGTATATAAAAAAAATTTACTACATCTACATCTACTATTCTCTTTTTATAAGCAAATTTTGTTATTTTTAAATTAACTTTGAAGCTGACTACTGGCTAAACCAAACGTATCTGTATATAGATAAGTTTTGTTAAATCGTCTTCTTTTGATCCCAGTAATCTGTGGTTAAGCCATGTACACACAATTTAGAGACACCCTGTATATACAAAAAATTTACATCTACATTTTTCGTACAAATGAAAAAAACATGGTTTCACATTGCAAAAACCTTGTCAAACCACAAAATTCTCATTAATATTATGTCATGTCGATTGTAAATTAAATTTGAAGAAAAATCGTAATTTTCATTAGAATTTTTTATTACTAAATACCAAAATTTTCATAAATTACAATGGTTAATGGAACCTGCGAATTTTTAGTTGAAAATTATAACGAGTTTCTACACAAGTTAGATTCCCCACAAAATTATTTAATATTTCATAAAAATTTGCACGAAATTGCGAATAGCGTTAATAGGTACATATGATTACTCTGTTACATTTTTATTTTTAACTAAGTTGTCTCTGTTAGAGTGACAGTATTGTTGGCCAATGTAAAAAATCACCAGACTTGAGAAAAATAGGTTATTTAAAAAAAGAGCTTATATTTTATGACAATGGGGAATGTTGCCATCAAATTGAGTATCTATTTAGTACAGAATTATTTGCTGTTTTTATTTCACAAAATCAAATCAGTCCAAGTGACTCGAAATATTGTGTTTTGCTTTAATTGCTTTAAATTTGCTATTTTTGCTTTAAATTTGCTATATGTTTTGACATATAACATGGGTATTTATTTGCATACCCAGATTCGGAGGGTAATCGATTTTTACAAGGATAAAATTTTCGCGCTAAATTCCAGTTGAATTTGGCACACTCGTGAAATCCTCGTGCAGTACGTAATTTGCACAAAAACACGAGCACATTCATCACCAAGCAATCTTCTCATCCGTGGCTCTTTTCAATGGGGGTTATTGAGCAGATTTCATAATAACCACGCTTAAAACCGCTGAATGCCATTTGAAAGTATCACATGAAATTACACGTGCGCGTAATAAACACACATCGTTATGCACACAGAATCGCGAACACGTTTTTGAGGACGCACACGAGTTTGCTCCGCAAGCTTTCCATAAAACACGAATGCATATTTTTTTGTTCGCATGCAAATGAATTTGTTCCGATTGCGAATCGCACGTTTTGTGAATAGCTGCGTAATCATTTGTGAAAAACGCAAAATAGTTTAGCGGACAAGCTGGTGGACAGAAGAGATACAAAAAAGAAGTTACAACCAAGAACCAACAATGGAAATAATGCCTAGAAAAGAGAACAGCACAAGACTATGGCAGATACAAAGAACAAATAAATAGAGTCAAAAAGATAATAAAAGAATCAAAAGAAACATCATGGGAAAAATTCGGAGAAAAAATGGGAAAATAGACATGAGAACCACAAGCTATTCATACAATATTATCAGAAGAAACAAGAAAGACAAAACGATAAAACTACACCAAATAAAGGATGAGAAAGGAAAGATACTTACATAGAAAGAAGAAATAGAAGAAGGACGGAAACAATACTTTGTTGCAATCTTCAGAGGCGTTTTGAAAAGTTTATTTCAATTACAGACGAAGCTTGTGTCACAAGGGACGATGTATTTAATTCTCGCAAAAAGATGTTAGAATGTCAGATCGAAAAAATGTTACAGACAAATGTTATAAGATAGTTCAAGGATTTTATAAATATTTTACTTTCAAAATTCGATCGATTGGTTTTCAAAATATCTTGCTTTGAAATTTTTGATCGGTCGCCATTTTGTTATTTGATAAAATAGAAAATAATTGTAAATACAATTGTTTTAGAGAACCGAAAGCAAATGCTGAACGTTTTTGTATTTTTTAAATATTCCTTAAAATAAGGGAGTAATGACGATTTTTCGAAAAACAAAAGAGCGCCAATAACTATGAACTATGGCTCCAATTCAAAAATTTGAACTAAGAAAAGTTGTTTGTTTCGATGAGTTCTAACTGCCATTTTCGGGTGTTACAACTTAGTATTAACACCCTGTATATATATCAATAAACATACTGCGGTAAAAACATAGCAAAGTGTATTTGTGAATTATTGTATATCTATATACAATAATTGACGACTCGAGTTTCGACTTCTCGAACTTTGAGAAGTCGAAACTCAATGCAAAGTGTATTTGTTTCTCTGTTTTTAAATATGAACCACCTCGTAGTAAAGGTCGAAACCATCTTCATGCGTTCTTTTTATTGTACTGGTCACTTAAAATTTTCAATAGTTTTTTATAAAAATGTCTGTTGTTGTACCAATATTTTAATTATGCATTTTTTTATTGTTTTTGACAGATTTTCATGATTCTGTGAAAATGTCATTGATCACTATAAAAAATTCACTGTTAATTTTGAAACTTTTCTGTAAATTTTCGAATTATTTTATCAACGTTTCAATGTTACAGTTCAACTTTTAAACATTGCTATCAAGTATTCAATCATTTCTGTAAACAAATGAATTGTGCGAAATTTTAATAATTGCTTTTTCAATCCTCGATTTTCTAAATTTAGACCATTGGAGGCTCGACTTCAAGCCTTAATTTTTCAATTTTCCATTCCTTGATTTTCTGCAGTTAGATAATCGAAGTCTTGATTTCAAGCTTTGACACTTTCAGTTTTCCATTACTTAATTTTTCACCTCTCGAGTTTTTATGCCCCATCCTCGGTTTTATAAATTTAAGCCATTGTAGGCTCGACTTCAAGCTTACATTTTCAATTTTCCAATCCTTGATTTTCTACAGTTAGATAATCGAAGTCTTGATTTCAAGCTTTGATTCTTTCAGTTTTCCATTCCTCAATTTTTCAGTTTTCTACATATGATGCCGCAATTTTCAAATTTGCTATACTCTAAATCTTGATTTATGATGCCCCAACTTTTAATTTTTGAAATCTCTATGTTCCAAGCAATGATTTTCTATATCTAGATAATTAAAGCTTACATGACTCTATTTTAAATATTTGATTCTTAATTTTTCACCTCTCGAGTTTTGATGCCCCAATTTTTAATTTTTCAATCATGGATTTTCTCTATCTAGATAATTGGGGGCTCGATTTCAAGCTTGAATTTTTCAATTTTCGAATCCGCGATTTGGACTTTAGATAATCGATGACTCGACTTCAAGCATTGACTATTTTCCATTCCATGATTCTGAGATGAAAAAGGTATACAACATTTTACAAGGATATTAAATAATATATGGAATTCGTTAGAATCACCTATGGACTGACAGACAGTGGTAACCTCAAGCTATTCTTCAACATTATCGGAAGAAACAAGAAAGACAAAACGATAAAACTACACCAGATAAAGAATGAGAAGGGAAACATACTTACAAAGAAAGAAGAAATAGGAGAAGGATGGAAACAATACTTTGAAGGTTTACTGGAAAAAGATGACAAAACAAAAGATAAACATAATACAGAAAGAATAATAAAAAACAATAACAATAAGAGAGACAAACAAGACAACGAGGACGAACAAGAAATAGGTATTGAAGAAGTTAGAACAGCTATAGGTAAAATATAATTTGATGAAGCACCAGGAATAGACAAAATGAAAAATGAACAGTATTTCAACTGTTTCAACACAAAATGAAAAATGAACAGCATTCAACTGTTCATTTTTCAGTTTGTCATTTCAACTGTTCATTTTTCTCTGTTTTTAAATATGGACCACCTCGTAATAAAGGTCGAAACCATCTTCATGCGTTCTTTTTGTTGTACTGGTCACTTAAAATTTTCAATAGTTTTTTATAAAAATGTCTGTTGTTGTACCAATATTTTAATTATGCATTTTCTTATTGTTTTTGACAGATTTTCATGATTCTGTGAAAATGTCATTGATCACTATAAAAAAGTCACTGTTAATTTTGAAACTTTTCTGTAAAATTTCGAATTATATTGTCAACGTTTCAATGTTACAGTTCAACTTTTAAACATTGCTATCAAGTATTCAATCATTTCTGTAAAAAATTGAACTGTGCGAATTTTTAATAATTGCTTCTTTCAATCCTCGATTTTCTAAATTTAGACCGTTGGAAGCTCGACTTCAAGCCTTGATTTTTCAATTTTCCATTCCTTGATTTTCTGCAGTTAGATAATCGAAGTCTTGATTTCAAGCTTTGACACTTTCAGTTTTCCATTACTTAATTTTTCACCTCTCGGGTTTTTATGCCCCATTCTCGGTTTTATAAATTTAAACCATTGTAGGCTCGACTTCAAGCATACATTTTCAATTTTCCAATACTTGAATTTCTACTGTTAGATAATCGAAGTCTTGATTTCAAGCTTTGATTCTTTCAGTTTTCCATTCCTCAATTTTTCAGTTTTCTACATATGATGCCGCAATTTTCAAATTTGCTATGCTCTAAATCTTGATTTAAGATGCCCCAACTTTTAATTTTTGAAATCACTATGTTCCAAGCAATGATTTTCTATATCTAGATAATTAAAGCTTACATGACTCTATTTTAAATATTTGATGCTTAATTTTTCACCTCTCGAGTTTTGATGCCCTAATTTTTAATTTTTCAATCCTCGATTTTCTGTATCTAGATAATTGGGTGCTCGATTTCAAGCTTGAATTTTTCAATTTTCCTATCCGCAATATTCTACATTTAGATAATCGAAGACTCGACTGCAAGCTTTGACAATTTCTATTTTCCATTCCATAATTCTTCAGTTTTCTATATTTCTTGCCGTAATTTTCACTGTTTCAATATTCGGATTCTTGATTTTTAGCCAATAAGAAATTAGTGATCTCGCTTATACGAAAATTTCCATAGATAACTTGAGCTAAAATTTATATACTCACTAGGTAGCATGGTTCACTGGAATGTTCATGAAAACTTTGCAAAAACAATAAATATTGAAAACTATATTTATCATAATGCTAAATAAAACAAACACTTTTCTTTGTTTATATCACACTGTTCATTAAATTTAATGACGATAGTTTCGATCACGTTCTGATCATTATCAAACTTCAACAGATCAATGGTTCAACATCACAGCATTCAAACCATCACAGATTCCTGAACATTCAAATTCCGCGCGCATTCTGCAGATTCATTCATAAACTCGAGCAGTCCATGATGGCCGCCGTTCATTTCCTACGTGCTGCGACCTTGAAAGGAATTTTTGGAATGTGGACTTGTAGTAAATGATTTATTAGTAAATTATTAGTAAATTTTGAAACTTTTCTGTAAAATTTCGAGTTATATTGTCAACGTTTCAATGTTACAGTTCAACATTTAAACATTGCTATCAAGTTTTCAATCATTTCTGTAAAAAATTGAATTGTGCGAAATTTTGATAATTGCTTTTTCAATCCTCGATTTTCTTAATTTAGACCATTGGGGGCTCGACTTCAAGCCTTAATTTTTCAATTTTCCATTCCTTGATTTTCTGCAGTTAGATAATCGAAGTCTTGATTTCAAGCTTTGGCACTTTCAGTTTTCCATTACTTAATTTTTCACCCCTCGAGTTTTTATGCCCCATCCTCGGTTTTATAAATTTAAACCATTGTAGGCTCGACTTCAAGCTTACATTTTCAATTTTCCAATCCTTGATTTTCTACAGTTAGATAATCGAAGTCTTGATTTCAAGCTTTGATTCTTTCAGTTTTCCATTCCTCAATTTTTCAGTTTTCTACATATGATGCCGCAATTTTCAAATTTGCTATACTCTAAATCTTGATTTATGATGCCCCAACTTTTAATTTTTGAAATCTCTATGTTCCAAGCAATGATTTTCTATATCTAGATAATTAAAGCTTACATGACTCTATTTTAAATATTTGATTCTTAATTTTTCACCTCTCGAGTTTTGATGCCCCAATTTTTAATTTTTCAATCATGGATTTTCTCTATCTAGATAATTGGGGGCTCGATTTCAAGCTTGAATTTTTCAATTTTCGAATCCGCGATTTGGACTTTAGATAATCGATGACTCGACTTCAAGCATTGACTATTTTCCATTCCATGATTCTGAGATGAAAAAGGTATACAACATTTTACAAGGATATTAAATAATATATGGAATTCGTTAGAATCACCTATGGACTGACAGACAGTGGTAACCTCAAGCTATTCTTCAACATTATCGGAAGAAACAAGAAAGACAAAACGATAAAACTACACCAGATAAAGAATGAGAAGGGAAACATACTTACAAAGAAAGAAGAAATAGGAGAAGGATGGAAACAATACTTTGAAGGTTTACTGGGAAAAGATGACAAAACAAAAGATAAACATAATACAGAAAGAACAATAGAAAACAATAACAATAAAAGAGACAAACAAGACAACGAGGAAGAACAAGAAATAGGTATAGAAAAAGTTAGAACAGCTATAGGTAAAATATAACTTGATGAAGCACCAGGAATAGACAAAATGAAAAATGAACAGTATTTCAACTGTTTCAACACAAAATGAAAAATGAACAGTATTTCAACTGATCATTTTTCATTTTGTCTATTCCTGGTGCTTCATCTATTGTTTCCATTTTTCCCCAACCTTCTCCAGACATACACCCTTAAATCAACACCCCCTTTTGGAAACTTCACAGTCCTTTTTATACAATCCGCTTTAAAAACTTCCGATTTATCTCGAATAATTATTTTTCTGCAATGACCTACAGTGATGTGGAATTTGGATTCATCGCTAAATATGACTTTGGACCAATCTTCCACTGTTCAAGACAATTTAAAGTTAGCCCAATCTATACTGTTTTTCTATATTGTTCTTCTGTTTGTTTGTTAACCGATGAGTTTCTTTAGGTTTGTTTGTTAACCGATGAGTTTCTTTAGGTTTCAATAAAATAAAATGAAGTTAATTAAACATAGTAATGTTATTTAAAATTTTATTTATGATGTGCCTTATAAAAACTGAGCTCTGACTTATGGATCCATTGCCAATAATATTCTCGTGAAATATTTGCCCCCGTTTCCCCATTAAATAGGCTGTTATCTCCCTTACAGTGATTCTTCGCTGACTTTTACATATTTTCGCAAGGCGCTTCTTCTATCTGCCTGTCATTTAACTGGGTTGACCGGAACTTTTACCCAAAATTTTGTATCTGGCTCTATCTCCATAGCCCTGGATAATACCTCCTACCTTTGACTTCGCTAAATTCAAATTATCGCCGATGGTCTTCAAGCTTTTTCCTTCATCGTACTGTTTCACAACAATTGGACGAATTTCGTTTGAGGTGGCTTTACCACGACTCATTTTCATGAACACACATAAAAGAAAGAAGTAAATCGACGCTTATCACATTAATAACTATCATTTTAACAATATTAACCCAAAAATAGTTAAAAAAAGGAGACGTCCGAACATTAAGTTGCCAATATAATTGGTTCAGTTAAAGTTAAAGTTCAGTTAAAGAGGTAAATGTAGACAAATTTGGCCAATTTTGGCCATTTGAAGCATTGCAGCAAGACCTTCTTTTAAAATTTAATAATGTACATACAATAATAAATATGTAAATGCTTCAATAAATTATATCTTATATATATAATAATTATTTTTGGGCATAAGTGGTGCTTATTAATGCATTTTTATGAGATGATAAATATAATAAGTAAGTAGCAACTTTCAGCAAAATAATCTGTAAGTTATAGTTAAAATGGGTATCGTCCGAACTTTAAGTTGTTAGGGCTCGTATGCCAATCTGCCATTAGGCATAGCCATGTACAAATGTAATCGTATATTATTGTTAATCGTTATAATTTTAGATGTCTCAATTATCGCGTTAATTGAGTACAGAGCGCAATTAACTATAAAACGCAGAATATATCTGCAGAAGCGTTAACTTTGAAAGTGAGGAAAAATAAATAAAGAAACCGTCTGAGATAAAAAGGAGTCCTGCAATTAAATAGTATTTGTATTGCCTTGAGTACGTTCCGAGGATGCGTCGGGATGAAAGAGGATATAAAAAAGGCAACATCCTTGTACTGAATTTGATATTAATTGTAACAACAAGCGAAATATGTTTCGCTTGTAGACAGATCGAATAATACGGCTCATAATAGTCATGAAAGCTAAGGATTCAGCACCAGTTTTTTCCCTGGCTGGCAGAATTTCTCGCTATAATTCCTATAAACTCATGTTTGAGCAATTGTTAAGGAAAAGAAAAAAAGTTTTCGAGATATTTCGAAAAGAATGTGAAAAATGGTACTTCGTTTTTGCCTTTTTCTCGCTTATTTGAAAACTTACGTGAAAAATAATTACAGACAAAATATTTCGGAGGAATTCGAAAAATATAATTCTTACTAGTGACTGTATTTGTTAGGGATAATAATTAAATAAGAATATTTGTACCATAAGTATCAAAACTTGTAACTTGTAAAATTTGTACATATGAAAAGAAAAAAAACTGTATTAGACACCCTGCACCATTATATGGTACAAGGGGTACTGATTATATATATATATATATATTGTGATGGTATTTGTAGTATTTATTTAGATTAATTAGAATAGATTTATTGTTATTATTATATAAGTTTTAGATAGAATTATAATTTTCAGGGCACAAGCTAACAAAAATTATTGTAAATATTGTAAATGTGAATATGAACAAGTATGCACAAATATACAAAGCAATCCGCGGATGAAAGTTGTTGATTGGTTACCACGGGAGACAGGTGACTTCGTGCATAGGCGCTTGGGGAATTGAATAATGGAAAGTCGAAAATAATCAACAAAGAGTTTGACGAGGAGGAGAGACGCGTGTGGATCGCGGGTGGAGATGTTGCGATTCTAATACGAATACATTACAAAATATTAACGGGGTTTCAACGATTGGACATATTGCTGGAAGAAGACAGTCAACCAAGAGAGGAGTTCAACAAGATAGGAGCCGTGACGGAGATATTCAAAAATCAGGACTTCAAGCCGCTCAACTTCGCACACAAAAGTAGATGTTTACTTTTGTGGGAATCAACAACGGATCAGACGGGAAAGCAGGGACAAGAGGACGACGTAATCAAGGAACCACAAGAAGATAACTGCAAGTAGAAAGTTTGCGTAAAGTGCAAGAGTCATATTATCACATAAGTTGGCTTGTGTATATAGGATTTATTTTGTTAATGTTGGCCATAGTTTATTATGTATTTAATAATTTTGTTTTCTATTGTTTTTGATTTGTTTGTTTAGTTCAGTTTATATTAGAATTTTAAAATTTTTGGTTATTTTCAATTCATTAAAGTATTTGAACAAAACTCTATTTAGTTATGATTGAACCTACTATTGAACCTGAGATAAGAGAAAGAACAAAAAGTTACAAAACAAGTAAATGCTTAAATACTCAACACTAATAAAATAGGCAGAGGCAATATAAAAACTTAACATTTGGAGTCCCGAACGTGAGGCAACGAAAACGTAACAATTGGCGACCCGAACGTGGAGCAATACAAAACGTAACATTTGGCAGCCAACGTGGGGCAATATACGAAAACGTAACAATATATATAAGTATCAAAACTGCAATGAATAATTCTACATAAACGTCCAGATTCTAAAACAATATTTGATTTTTTCAACGCACCTTGAACAATTAAGGGCTGGAGATAATTACTTCCTGCACCACCCACTATACGAGCGCCTAATCTAAACTACCCACTTGCCTAATTAAATGTTCAAATATTTATATCTTAATCGCGGCTGCAAGGTAAATGCATTCAACATTGGATTAAAATCCGCCAAGCAATTTATATTTCTTCATCAAAGTGTAAAGCCGTAATCCTACGCAAATCCTCTGCTGAGGTCGTTGGAATATTGTAAACAAATACGATTTTCATAGAAACTTTGCGCGTATTTATGCAAAAACAGCACGGTTTTGCGTCTCACCGCCGATTAATTGAAAATTCCCAATTAACTGCGAGGCCGACGGCCCCTCAGGATCCTAATTCGCACATTTTCTGCTAGAAATCGATTAGTACAATGTCATAAACATTGATGTTGCGAAAAACTTTGCTGCACGCAGCCATAAACAGGTTATATGTTTCAGAGTAAATAATAAATTAATCGGTACTTCAACTCTCAATTTGCAATTATCGAGTCGGACCGCAGGATTTGTTTATTTATTTATTTGAGCCTGATTTCTTAATAATCCAGAAAACCGGCGGCTTTAATACCGGGATAGCCAGAATTATTGTTTTGTTATTATGTCTGGCGCCGAGCTGCAGGGGGTTAATCGCAAATATTACACAAGTGCAATTTAAAATAATAAGCCCAGTCATTCGTGTACATTAAACTCTGCACGTGTAAAGAACGGAAACTGTCGGGCTTCGGCCTTTCCACTGGCGAGTTCTGCAAGTGCTCATTCGGCATTTAAAATGTGACACGTTATTCAATTATGGGGGGGCTTTATTTAATTTATTATACAACACTGCGGTTGGAAATCCCTATAAGGCTCCATTTTCATTAATGCAGAAAAACTGACATAATTGCCTGAAACCTCTCTTATTTTCACCATTCAACCAAGCAGGTTTTTAACGTTGCAAACAATAATCTACACAAATAATACTTATCATCGCATTTACTTATTGAAACAAAGTTCAAAACTTATAAAGAATGTTGTATACTATAGAATTTTTTTCTGAAATGTTGACGAAGAGACGAAAGATAACTTTCTGAATTGATCAGCATGGATTATTTATCAAAGAACTGAAATTTCTCAAAATTTATGTAATGCAAATTTTGCATATTTAATGCTAAAATGGATAATATTATTACATTTTGACTTTCACCGTGGCACAGTATCAGTTAAATAATATACTATATAGTTTTTTTTTCACCTATAACTAGGTGAAGGTGAAAACATCGCTGAGCTTGTACTGGGTTGAGAACCCATCACAATAATATACGCAAAATTAACTATTAACATGTCAGGCCGATAATTTGAGTGGTGAAAAGGGACGTAATTAAGAGCAATATTAATACGCCATTAACACAAGACGAACTCTTAAAACATATTTATTATTATCATACATTAATTATGATTTCATTAATGGCTGGGGCACCTAGGTTGGTATGGACGTGTCAGGGCTTGGCGGGAGCGGCACGATTCTGTAACGAAGAGAAGATATTCCTGAGCCAAAGCTCAGTAAGCACCCTTCCCAAGAAGTGATGAATATACACATGCACATATACATATACATATACATATACACATATATAGACTGCATATTACGAATGCTCCCCAGGGACTACTCAAACTCACCCCTGGGGACGGAACATATGCCCGGACAGGAGTCAGAAGATTAGGATCTACTATCCATAAATAGTAGGTAAAAATACCGTTGACCCTAAGCTGCCCCTGAATACATTCTGCAATCATATATACCTATTGAGACTGCCATATAACGAATGCTCCTCAGGGACTACTCAAACTCACCCCTGAGGACGGAACATATGCCCGGCCAGGGGTTAAGAAATTAGGGTCCACTATCCATAAATAGTAGGTAAAAATACCGTTGACCCTAAGCTGCCCCTGAATACATTCTGCAATCATATATACCTATTGAGACTGCCATATAACGAATGCTCCTCAGGGACTACTCAAACTCACCCCTGAGGACGGAACATATGCCCGGCCAGGGGTTAAGAGATTAGGGTCCACTATCCATAAATAGTAGGTAAAAACACCGTTGACCCTAAACTTCCCCTGAACACTTCCCGCAAATATATGCGTTTCATAAATGTAGAGTTGTGGGATCCCATATGCACGGTGGGCAATATTGCCATAAACGAATGCTCCTCAGGGACTACTCAAACTCACCCCATGAGGACGGAACCTATGCCCGGCCAGGGGTTAAGAGATTAGGATCTACTATCCATAAATAGTAGGTAAAAATACCGTTGACCCCAAACTTGCCCTGGACACATCCCGCAAATATATGCGATTCATAAATATAGAGTTCAGGATCCCTTATACGACGATGGCCAATAAGTCACTGTACTGGTTAGTCTTTCTACCTTATTCTACCGTGCAATCTACGAAGGTGTACTTACATTATCTAATTCTATGGACTGCAGGCACTATATACTTTTATATACAACTACTTAACTTGCTGGATAAATGCGTACTAATGAATGACATAAGCGCCCAGTCTCCCAAGAGGCCCCTTCGTTCATGCGAGTGCGTGCGGGAATGTGCTGACTTGAGTAAATAAACATTACAGGAGCAAAGCGGGAAGATACAGGAAAATCGAAATTATTGACGCGTAACAAACAGTGCGAAGATACGTAGTGAAAAGGAATAATTTTGTTTACTTGCAAAATTTGACGAGATATTAAGAAAATAAGACTGACAGTTGCAACTCGCGGACGCTTCAAATTGAGGTTATATGCGTTAATAACGGCGATTTGGTGACTTGTGAAATAGACATGCTTTAAGCCAATCACAGGTGTAGGCATTCGCGCGCCAAATTTGAATCGCTCCTTCTAGTTTTTAAATCATAGATTTAAGGTTAAGAAAAGTAATAGAGAAGGCACTACAAGACCAACAGAGCGGATTTAGAAGCGGAAGAAGCATACAGGAACACATAATCACGCTCAAGCAAACATACGAAAAACGAGATGCAGATACAAAAATATACATAGCGTTTCTAGATTCCAGAACAAGCGAGACATAGAAAATCGATAATAAACTATATAATAACGGAAGAGACAAACAAAAAACAAATAATGGACACAAGTGTAAGAGGGGGAGGCGGAAATAGGGAGCGACCACTACCTAGTGATAACACAAATAAGATAAAACAGCAACAACGTAACAAAAACAGAACAGCAACCAAAGAGAACGAGAGTATGCACCAAAATAAAAGACTATAAGCTGAACAACGAAGACCAGTAAACAGAATACAAAGAAGAAATGGAGAAAGAACTCCATTTTTTGTGTGATAACACAAATAAGAGAAATCAACAACAAAGACAGTACAGCAAACAAAGAGAATGAGAGTATGCACCAAAATGAAAGACTATAAGCTGAACAACGAAGACCAGTAAACAGAATACAAAGAAGAAATGGAGAGAGAACTCATTTTTTTGTGTGATAACACAAATAAGAGAAAACAACAACAACGTAACAAAAACAGAACAGCAAACAAAAATAACGAGAGTACGTACCAAAATAAAAGATTATCAGCTGAACAACGAAGACCAGTAAACAGAATACAGAGAAGAAATGGAGAGAGAACTCAATTTTTTGTGTGATAACACAAATAAGAGAAAACAACAACAACGTAACAAAAACAGAACATCAAACAAAGAGAACGAGAGTATGCACCAAAATAAAATACTATAAGCTGAACAACGAAGACCAGTAAACAGAATACAAAGAAAAAATGGAGAGAGAACTCCATTTTTTGTGTGATAACACAAATAAGAGAAAACAACAACAATGTAACAAAGACAGAACAGCAAACCAAGAGAACGAGAGTATGCACCAAAATAAAAGACTATAAGCTGAACAACGAAGACCAGTAAACAAAATACAAAGAAGAAATGGAGAGAGAACTCCATTTTTTGTGTGATAACACAAATAAGAGAAAACAACAACAATGTAACAAAGACAGAACAGCAAACAAAGAGAACGAGAGTATGCACCAAAATAAAAGACTATGAGCTACGAAGAAATGGAGAGAGAACTACAAAAAAATTCAACACAAAAAGCAATGAAAACAGAAAATTTAGAACAAACGTGGAAAAATCTCAAAGAAACTATAATAAAAGTGGCAAGTAGAATATGCGGAACCAGCAAGAAATAAACAAACAAAAAACGAACAGCCTGGTGGTCAACTGAACTAAGAGACCAGATACCAACAAAGAAACAGGCATGGAAAAAATACCTCAGCAACATAACAAGTGAGAAATACAATCGCTTATCGCTTATTATCACTTATCGCTTATTATTGGGGTGCAAATCTAGCTCGCCTCCACGTGGTGCACCCTGGGTAATGCTAAAGAGCTAGAACGGTTGGCATCCAGACATCTGCTGAGATCTTCAGATCTTCTGGTCACTGAACTACACCTAATTTACTGTATACGATGAAAATTGGAGAAATACGAAGGATATAAAAACGCAAGAAACAAGGTAAAGCAGATAATACTCAAATACAAACAAAAGCAATGGGAAAAATTTGGAGACAAACTCGAAAGAAATAGGACGCAAAACTAAAAACTATTCTACGCGTAATCAAAAGGAACAGACAAGACAAAGAAGCAACAGAGAGGGTCAAAAAAAGCAAAACCGGAGAAGTACTAACGGAAGAAAACGAAATTGCAGAAAGTTGGAAGGAATACTATGAGGAACTATTAGGAGCCACAGAAGATGAAGACGAGGAGGATAAAGCAGATAATACTCAAGAACAAGCAGAAGCAATGGGAAGAATTTGGAGACAAACTCGAAAAAATAGGACGGAAAACCAAAAACTATTCTACAGCATAATCAAAAGGAACAGACAAGACAAAGAAGCAACAGAGAGGGTCAAAAAAAAGCAAAACCGGAGAAGTACTAACGGAAGAAAAAGAAATTGCAAAAAGATGGAAGGAATACTTTGAAGAACTATTAGGAGCCACAGAAGATGAAGACGAGGAGGATAAAGCAGATAATACTCAAGAACAAACAGAAGCAATGGGAAGAATTTGGAGACAAACTCGCAAGAAATAGGACGGAAAACCAAAACCTATTCAACAGCGTAATCAAAAGGAACAGACAAGGCAAAGAAGCAACAGAGAGGGCCATAAAAAGCAAAATCGGAGAAGTACTAAGGCAAGAAAAAGAAATGAAAGAAAGATAGAAGGAATACTTTGAAGAACTATTAGGAGCCACAGAAGATGAAGACGAGGAGGATAAAGCAGATAATACTCAAGAACAAACAGAAGCAATGGGAAGAATTTAGAGACAAACTCGAAATTAATAGGACGGAAAACCAAAAGCTATTCTACAGCGCAATCAAAAGGAACAGACAAGACAAAGAAGCAACAGAGAGGGCAAAAAAAGGCAAAAACGGGGAAGTACTAATGTAAGAAAAATAAATAGAAGAAAGATGGAAGGAATACTTTGAAGAACTATTAGGAGCCACAGAAGATGAAGACGAGGAGGATAAAGCAGATAATACTCAAGAACAAACAGAAGCAATGGGAAGAATTTGGAGACAAACTCGAAAGAAATAGGACGGAAAACCAAAACCTATTCAACAGCGTAATCAAAAGGAACAGACAAGGCAAAGAAGCAACAGAGAGGGCCATAAAAAGCAAAAACGGGGAAGTGCTAACGGGAAAGAATGGGAAGAATTTGGAGACAAACTCGAAAGAAATAGGACGGAAAACCAAAACCTTTTCAACAGCGTAATCAAAAGGAACAGACAAGGCAAAGAAGCAACAGAGAGGGTCATAAAAAGCAAAACCGGAGAAGTACTAACGGAAGAAAAAGAAATTGCAGAAAGATGGAAGGAATACTTTGAAGAACTATTGGGAGCCACAGAAGATGAAGAGGAGGAGAACAAATAAACAAATAGAACAGAAGCAGATAAAGGATCCCCCTCTTCTTCTTCCCCCCCAGCAACAGAGAGAGAGATATAAAAAGCAAAACGGAGAAGTACTAAGGGAAGAAACAGAAATAGCAGAAAGATGGAAGAAATACTTTGAAGAACTATTGGGAGCCACAGAAGATGAAGAGGAGGAGAACAAAGACACAAATAGAACAGAAGCAGATAAAGAAGAGGGGGAAGATATAACAGAAGAAGAAATGAAAACAGCAATAAAGGAACTAAAAAACGGAAAAGCGGCAGGAAGTGACAGAATCACCAGTGAAATTATCAAACACATGGGCACAAAAGGCTAAGATAGGCTGCATGAAATAATACGGAAAGCGTGGAAAACGGAGACCATTGAAATGATCAAACACATGGGAAGAAAAAGACAAGATAAGCTACAGGAAATAATAAGGAAAGCGTGGAAAACGGAGAAAACACTGAGCGACTGGCAGACAGCACTCATACTACTGATTTTTAAAAAAGGGGATAAGAAGGAATGTAAAAGTTACATAGCAATAACCCTATTAAACACAGCGATGAAATCATACGAAAAAATCTTTGACAAAAGGTTAAGAAAAGTAATAGAGAAGACACTACAAGACCAACAGAGCGGATTTAGAAGCGGAAGAAGCCTACAGGACTACATATTCACGCTCAAACAAACTTACGAAATACGAGACGCAGACACAAAAATACAGGGTGTCCAAGATAAGGATCAACAGCATGGGAAACTCGGAATTACAAAGACGGTTAAATTACAAAAAAGGGGCGCAATTTAGTGGTCAGTAATATTCTGTTGAGAAAACCAAAAATTTTCGCTTACTTCCGGAGATATTCGACAAAATCAGAAATCTCTAGATCTAGGAAGATCTAGAAACACTATGTATACAGGGTGTCAAGATAAGGATGTTTCCCATAGTTTCGCTTTTAGTACCTTATCGAATGCTTTCTCTGGATCTAGAAACACTATGTATACAGGGTGTCCAAGATAAGGATCAACAGCATGGAGATCTTGGAAACCGTAAGAGTTGCACAATTTAGTGATCAGTAATATTCTGTTCAGAAAAGCGGAAAATTCCGCTTACTTCCGGAAATATTCGACAAAACCCGAAATCGTTTTTCTGTTCATATTCTGTTCAGAAAAGCGGAAAATTCCGCTTACTTCCGGAAATATTCGACAAAACCCGAAATCGTTTTTCTGTTCTGCTGAAGTTATTTGAAAAGGTATAAAAACACAAAAGGCACTTTCTCGTTTCCACTTTTTTAGCTCTACACGGCAGCGTTTACAACTGTTCAGTACAACGTTTCCTTTCGAAGAAACCATCATCAACTTTTTTTTATATGACCTGTAAAAAATGTACACCCTGTATTAGATAGCACTTCCTGATACGAATTCAACTATTTATATCTCCCAGTATGGTTTCTAATAAAATTATCGGTTGGAGCTTGTGAAATATTAATACTTGAAGAAAAATAACAAATTATCCTTTTTCCCATCGTCATTTATTTCTCTAAATGTACATTTCAACCACTACGTGGTCATCCTCAGTACAAATGTCTACTGAAGATGACCACGTAGTGGTTGAAATATTCATTTAGAGAAATAAATGTCGTTGTGAAAAAGGATAATTTCTTATTTTTCTTTAAATGGTTTCTAATGTTTTTATTCAGAAAAAGGATTCACATAAAAAATACATTTCGGACATTTTCTTGTAGTAGGCGTTGAAATGATAACGAAGAAAAAAAATCTAATTTTAACACAAAATAGGTACCAAAATAGTAACTAAAAATAATTTAGCAAGAATAGTTGTTAAATATTGAAACATTGTAGCTATTTAGGACCATACTTATTATTTTTTTACTGTGATATGAGAATTGTTCTGTTCATTTAATGACAACAAAGACAACAATTATTACTTAATTTTATCTCAGAATAGGGCCAAAATAGTAACTAAAATCAATTTAGAAGGAATAGTCGTTACACATAGAAACATTATAGTTATTCAGAACCACACTTATTAGTTTTTTACTGTGATATTATGAGAATTGTTCTGTTCATTTAATGACGACAAAGACAACAATTACTACTTAATTTTATCTCAGAATAGGACCAAAATAGTAACTAAAATCAATTTAAAACGAATAGTCGTTACACATAGAAACATTATATGTAGTTATTCAGAACCACACTTTTTTTACTGTGGTATTATGAAAATTGTTCTGTTCATTTAATTATCTTAAAATTAAAAAAAAAGGTGCTAAATTTTGTATTCGTCGCTCATTTCAACGCATACTACACCAAAATGTTCAAAATGTATTAACAATCCATTTTTTCTGAATAAAAACATGATAAATCATACAGTGATATAAATCGTTGAATTCGCAATAGGAAATGCTATTTAATGCAGGGTGTACTTTATTTACGGGCCAAATAAAAATATATTGATGATAATTTCTTCGGAGTGAAACGTTGTACCGAAAATTTATAAACTCTGTCTTCTAGAGCTAAAAAAGTGGAAACGAGAAAGTACCTTTTGTTTTTATACCTTTTCAAAAAACTTCAGCAGAACAGAAAAACGATTTCGGATTTTGTCGAATATTTCCGGAACTATGCGGAATTTTCTGGTTTTCTGAACAGACCACTAAATTGTGCAACTTTTACGGTTTCCAAGATCTCTATGCTGTTGATCCTTATCTTGGACACCCTGTATACATAGTGTTTCTAGATCTAGAGAAAGCATTCGATAAAGTACCAAGAGCGAAACTATTACTAACTACTAAACAAAGGAAGGTAACCGACAAAATGATAAGGATAATAAAAAATATATACGAAAACAACACCAACAGAGTAATATGCAACAACACACAATCGGAAACATTTTAAACCAAAAATGGGCTAAGACAGGGAGGGAGTATAAGTCCCACACTATTCATTACTTACATGGACGACATAATAAAGAAATGCACACCAGAGAGCAACAAGAAATGGATAGTAGGCTACAAAAACATGGAAAAAATATTGGAAGGAGCATTTCCAGACGATGTAATAATAGTAACAAGAACATCAAAACAGCTAGAAGAAAGAGTAAACTTATGGAACACAGAACTAAAGGCAAAAGGAATGAAGCTGAACATAAATAAAACAAAAGTAATGGTAGTAAGGAAACAAGAGCACATACAAATAGAAATTGACAACAAAAAACTTGAACAAGTACAGACATACAAATACCTGGGAGTAGAACTGAATGCAGACGGAAACGAAGAGACGGAAATAAACAGCAGAATAAGAAAAACTCAAAAACTATACCAGGCAATCAAAAACACAATCATAAAAAATAAGTAAAGAAACAAAGATAAAAGTGTACAAAAGAATATACCGATCAATACTAACATGGGGATGCCAAACGTGGAAGCTGGATAGTACGGGAAAAAATAAATTACAAGCAAGCGAAATGAAAGTCCTAAGAAGAATCAAATGAGAACGAAAATAGGCAAAATAAGAAGGACAAAAATAAGAGAAGACTTAGACATAGCCAATACAACAATACATGGTCAAATGACAGCTCGGATGGTGGGGACATATGCGAAGAATGGACAACCACAGAATATTGATAAACGTGTGGGAAGCAAAGCCAAACAAAAAGAAAAGGAAATGAAGACCGAGAAAGACATGGGATGACAGAATGAAAACATTAATAGAAGAGGGAAAACATGGAAAGATGCGAAAGAACTAGCGATGGACAGGACTAAATGGAAGAACTTCATGAACGAAAAACAGTAATAGAAGAAGAAAAGGAGAAAAGAAAACAACACACCTACACCGAAGGTGGACTGATTTTAAGGTGGATTTTAAAATGACAGGATTTGCTTGCAGTATTTTTCTAATATGCCGTTTTCCTTCTTCAAGTTAACTGTACTGTAAAATTCCCAATTACGTAAATCTGTTGCAGAAAACTGCAAATTACATAATTACAAACTTCGTATCTGTGAAGGAGTTTAATTGCGCTTTGACGTTAGCGACGCAATTCACCCAAAAGATGGCGATTATAATTGCTCAGGGTAATCAATGTCAAGTGCAATAATCCAGTAATAGGTGTTAGTTTCCCGGCGAAGACAGCGCGCGACAGCTCCTCGATTATCCAATAATCCATTACTCGAATAAATTAAGCCAACAGACCAGACGGGGTTAACGTCAGTCCGTTGATTAATCTTTTGCACAACGTAACCTGTTTATTGCTTTGATTACATCTAAACAATTGCGCAGTCACAAGGTGTTAATTTTAGCTCACGTAAACACATGCATTAGACATGCATTGTTCTGAGGTTGTAAGCTATCACTGCATTTCTAAGGTAGAGAGTGGACACAAAAAAAAAAATCGACACGTCCTTAAATCACGAAGCACTCTGAGCCTTTGATCGACAGCTTTGTCAAGCGTTGATATAGTAACTTGATCGCCTGACCTTGCTGTGTAGTTTGCTCTGAGAAGCTCTCTGTGGCCCCGTAAACTTCTTACTCCTAACGGCCTCCACCCGAATATTAAGTTATCAGTTCAAGTATGCGCACGTGAATACGTAATCGTGTTACCACTGTAAACACTTCCCTTTATATTCAAATTATATTCAATATTGATAATAATTTGTCAATAATATTTTTTTAAATATTATTACTGACAGTAACATTACATCTTACTGATACATGTTTACATACCTTGTATCCTAGCAGTTATCATTATGCTGACCGACGTGGATGCTCAAGGATCTAAAGCGAATCTGATTGTTTATCGGCGTTCGGCCTTTTTAAAACCTCGGTTAAACAAGTGATTAAAAATCACTTGTTAAAATCCGCCTACGTTGATCCAAATAAGCGTGTAAATTGTCGAGTTGCTACCCGAATCCAGTTTGTAACCACGGCAACGAATCAACAAATTATAATTATCCATATACAGGTGAAACCATAATTCCAATTGTGATTTGAATCTGACATTCGAGATCCTTGTATTTTTCTGCTTCTATACGAATGTCGAACGTCTTTGTACGATGAGTTTGAATTTTCCATTGAATTTTATACATATTACTTACTCATTATAATTGTTTTACGTTAATTGTGCCCTGAATTCATTATAATTCTAGCTATACAAATCCTATTTGAGTACCTAAGTAATCCTATTAATATCTAAATACCCTAAATCTAATATATTCAGTTTAATTTTCTATAAACAAATTCCTATCTAACGTATACTATAAAATAACAAATTAGATCTATTAAATAACATCACAATAAGTTTCTGAAAAGTTAGCAAATTGTCTGAAAATCGTATTTAATAATATGTTAATACACCTAAACCACTTAATGAAAGTAGAACCAAAAGATTAAAAATAAACACAAAGAAGGATATAAAGCGTAGAAGGTAGATTTTTCGTGAAAATATTATTAATGAAGATGTGACGTAACTCATCAGGAATCAATATAATACAATCATAACCATTAGATGAGACAACAATTCAATTACTAATAACTTTATATAGAAATATTTAATAAAAGTGTAACAAAATAAATAAAAAAATCGCCAAAAATGTATTCAAATTATAGAAAATTTATGTAAATTGTGGAAAATTATTGAAAATATCACAGAAAATGTAAGCAAATTGCAGAAAATTTGATAAAAAAATCAGAAGTTGCTACATTTCTCCCCTTAAATGAAATTACTGGAAACTCATGTTTCTAAAAATTCTGCTACGTGCTAATAAATCTGGAAAACTTAATAAAAGTGTAGCGAAACTAAAGATACCAAAAACCGAGAAAATTGTACAAAATGTAACTATTGTATTAAAATATAACGATACAACTTACACCAAATTTCACAAATATTTTAGAAATTGTCACAAAGTTTTATGGAAATTTATAGATGCGGAATCAAAAAAGTCTAAGCTGCTACGTATTTCTATTTTCTACCTTGTTATACGGTGCGGACACTAAAACAGGCAGATACAAACAAACTGGTAGCATTCGAACGATTGTGTTATAGAAGAATTCTAAAGATATCTTGGGTAAACCGTGTCATAAATTTTGAGGTGCTTCAAAAGCTCAACAAAGAAGAAGAACTAATAAACACTATTTAAAAAACGGAGACTGCAGCACCTGGGCTATGTCATGAGAGGGGATGGCTACAAAGTGCTGAAACTAATTATGAAGGGGAAGATAAGGGAAAAGAGAAGAAGTCATAGATAGAGAAGACACAGAAGAAACAGAAGAGAAGAAAGATAGAGGGGAAGTAGGAAGATGAACGATTTCCTGGCTTAGAAATAAATATAAGATAATGTTTCGGCCTAACATCCAATCAACTACACTACCCAAAAGAATTATTGCTTATTTTTGAAGAGAAGAAAGATAGAGCAGAAGTTGGAAGATGAAGGATTTCCTGGCTTAGAAATAAATATGAGAAAATGTTTCGGCCTAACATCCAATCAACAACACTACTCAAATGAATTATTACATATTTTTGATTTTTTTGTTTCTACCTCACACATTGTATCACATCAGCATCTTAAAAAATATATATAAGGTGTTTTTTTGGAATATGCGATCATTCTTCTGAGTATTGTATTATTAACATAATACTCTTCCTCTAACTATTTAAATCAATTGATGATAATGTAAAGATAGTCATGATGATATCCAACCTCCATTAGGAGATGGAACTTCAAGAAGGAGATATTTGATTCTTCTTCTTGAAGTTCCATCTCCTGCCAAAAACGGAAACTGCAGAAGAAGAAGAATCAAATATCTCCTTCTTGAAGTTCCATCTCCTGCCAAAAGCGGAAACTGCAGTACCTGGGCTATGTCATGAGAGGGGAATGCTACAGAAAGCGGAGACTAATTATGGAAGGGAAGATAAAGGGGAAAAGTAGAAGTCATAGATAGAGAAGACATAGAGGAAACAGAAGAGAAGAAAGATTGAGGGAAAGTAGGAAGATGAAGGATTTCCTGGTTTAAAAATAAATATTAGAGAATGTTTCGACCTAACAGCCATTCAACTACACTACCCAAAAAAATTATTGCATATTTTTGATTTTTTTGTTTTTACCTCACAAATTGTATCACAACTTAAAACTTAAAAAGAAATATATAATGGTGTTTTTTATGGAATATGCCATCATTCTTCTGAGTAGTGTATTATTAACATAATACTCTTACTCTTACTCTGACTATTTAAATCAGTTAACAATAAAGTAAAAATTGTCATGACGATGTAAACATCCAATATGAAAAGGAACTTCAAGGAGGAGAATCAAATAATCAAGAGTTAAAAACCTAGAATTTCAATCAGAATATCAAAAGTTTTGTGAACATTGTAGTAAACGGTTTTGTTAAGTTTTCTTAGAACGTAACAAAAATATACCTTATATCTTCTTCTGCATACCTTTATGAAACAGAAGAAAATGCAAAACCATGTTTTTCAATGAAATTACAGAAAACGTAGTTGAATATACTCAAAATCAAAATATATCAAAATATTCAATTTTAATAAAATAATCGTTGAAGTTACAATAAATTTCTTAGATAGATAAATAAATATTTTATTCAACAGTGGAATGACTAAAAACTTTTATGAACAAAATATACCTACAATCTTAAAATCAAAAAAATCTAGAATGTTAACAAAAATATTAAACCTCTCTTTTACCTCTCTTTATATATTAATTGCATATATGGGAAACCCAAATTTCCATTTCAATCCGTAACTCTATAACTCTTATTCTGCAAATTCTAATATCTCCATGAAATGTTGTATAACTTCATTGAAACTCGTCATATTCGTATTAAAGCTGCGGAAAAATTTGAAATAGTATTTGCATATTTTGACATAGTTACTAAAGTTAATAGTGATATAATGATTAATGATTAATAGTGATTAAGTGATTAATAGTGATTAGTGATTAATAGTGATATAAGTGATATAGTCATTTTAATATTTTTGTTTTGTTTTTCACTTTCTTCGATTTCATAATGCCTATACTGTTGAGGTTTACTAAAATATTTGCAATGTCTGAACCTTGCGATACTTTTGAGACCTTGATTAAAATTATGGACTTTTTAAGTTGTTTCATATTTTGATTCCACGTTGTAGAAATGTCAACAAAACTTTGTGGCAATTTTAGAAATCTTGAATTTGGTGTAATTTGTATATTTTGATTTACGTATAATTATGCAGAAAATTTAATCACTTCTTCGATTTCATAATGCCAATGTTTTTGAGGTTTACTAAAATATTCGCAATTTCTGAACCTTGCGATACTTTTGAGACCTTGATTAAAATTATGGACTTTTTAAGTTGTTTCATATTTTGGTTCCACATTGTATAAATTTCTACAAAACTTTGTGGCAATTTTAGACATCTTAAATTTGGTGTGATTAATGATTAAGTGATTAATAGTCATTAGTGATTAATAGTGATATAAGTGATATAGTAATTTTAATATTTTTGTTTTGTTTTTCACTTTCTTCGATTTCATAATGCGTATACTGTTGAGGTTTACTAAAATATTTGCAATTTCTGAACCTTGCGATACTTTTGAGACCTTGATTAAAATTATGGACTTTTTAAGTTGTTTCATATTTTGGTTCCACGTTGTAGAAATGTCAACAAAACTTTGTGGCAATTTTAGAAATCTTAAATTTGGTGTAATTTGTATATTTTGATTTACTTATAATTATGCAGAAAATTTAATCACTTCTTCGATTTCATAATGCCAATATTTTTGAGGTTTACTAAAATATTTGCAATGTCTGAACCTTGCGATACTTTTGAGACCTTGATTAAAATTATGGACTTTTTAAGTTGTTTCATATTTTGATTCCACGTTGTAGAAATGTCAACAAAACTTTGTGGCAATTTTAGAAATCTTGAATTTGGTGTAATTTGTATATTTTGATTTACGTATAATTATGCAGAAAATTTAATCACTTCTTCGATTTCATAATGCCAATGTTTTTGAGGTTTACTAAAATATTCGCAATTTCTGAACCTTGCGATACTTTTGAGACCTTGATTAAAATTATGGACTTTTTAAGTTGTTTCATATTTTGGTTCCACATTGTATAAATTTCTACAAAACTTTGTGGCAATTTTAGACATCTTAAATTTGGTGTGATTAATGATTAAGTGATTAATAGTCATTAATGATTAATAGTGATATAAGTGATATAGTAATTTTAATATTTTTGTTTTGTTTCTCACTTTCTTCGATTTCATAATGCCTATACTGTTGAGGTTTACTAAAATATTTGCAATGTCTGAACCTTGCGATACTTTTGAGACCTTGATTAAAATTATGGACTTTTTAAGTTTTTCATATTTTGGTTCCACATTGTAGAAATTTCGACACAAAACTTTGTGGCAATTTTAGAAATCTTAAATTTGGTGTAATTTGTATATTTTGATTTACTTATATTTATGCAGAAAATATAATCACTTCTTCGATTTCATACTGCCAATATTTTTGAGGATTACTAAAATATTCGCAATTTCTGAACCTTGCGATATTATTGAGACCTTGAATAAAATTATGGACTTTTCAAGTTTTTTCATATTTTGGTTCCACATTGTAGAAATTTCTACAAAACTTTGCGGCAATTTTAGAAATCTTAAATTTGGTGTGATTAGTGATTAAGTGATTAATAGTGATTAGTGATTAATAGTGATATAAGTGATATAGTCATTTTAATATTTTTGTTTTGTTTTTCAATGTCTTCGATTTCATAATGCCTATACTGTTGAGGTTTGCTAAAATATATGCAATGTCCGAACCTTGCGATACTTTTGAGACCTTGATTAAAATTATGGACTTTTTAAGTTTTTCATATCTTGGTTCCACGTTGTAGAAATGTCTACAAAACTTTGTGGCAATTTTAGAAATCTTAAATTTGGTGTAATTTGTATATTTTGATTTACTTATAATTATGCAGAAAATTTAATCACTTTTTCGATTTCATAATGCCAATATTTTTGAGGTTTACTAAAATATTTGCAATGTCTGAACCTTGCGATACTTTTGAGACCTTGATTAAAATTATTGACTTTTTAAGTTGTTTCATATTTTGGTTCCACGTTGTAGAAACGTCTACAAAACTTTGTGGCAATTTTAGAAATCTTAAATTCGGTGTAATTTGTATATTTTGATTTACTTATATTTATGCAGAAAATGTAATCACTTCTTCGATTTCATAATGCCAATATTTTTGAGGTTTACTAAAATATTCGCAATTTCTGAACCTTGCGATACTTTTGAGACCTTGATTAAAATTATGGACTTTTTAAGTTGTTTCATATTTTGGTTCCACGTTGTAGAAATGTCTACAGAACTTTGTGGCAATTTTAGAAATCTTAAATTTGGTGTGATTAGTGATTAAGTGATTAATAGTGATTAGTGATTAATACTGATATAAGTGATATAGTCATTTTAATATTTTTGTTTTGTTTTTCAATTTCTTCGATTTCATAATGCCTATACTGTTGAGGTTTACTAAAATATTTGCAATGTCTGAACCTTGCGATATTTTTGAGACCTTGATTAAAATTATGGACTTTTCAAGTTTTTTTCATTTTTTGGTTCCACATTGTAGAAATTTCTGCAAAACTTTGTGGCAATTTTAGAAATCTTAAATTTGGTGTAATTTGTATATTTTGATTTACTTATAATTAAATTTTTCCAGTTTTCTCGTAAATTTGGTTTCTTTAGTTTTACTGCATATTTGTCCAGTTTTTACAGGCATGTTTCAGGAAATTTAGAAACATTTCTGCAATTTCTGGTAGGTATGTTTATTTATTGGAGATTTAGTTTAAACTTCTGATATTTTTATATTTTTTCTGCAATTTGTACCATGGGCGCCCACAGAATTTTTTTTTCACGGGGGGGGCAAAACATAAAGGTATTTGTAAATATTTAATTTATTCAATAAATTTTTATTTATTTGATTAATTGCCATTTTTTGCTTCTGTTTCTGACATTCTTTTCTTTTCTAGTATTTTTATAACCAATCCATTCTTTTTTGGGTCTTCCTCTTTTCTTCTTATCTATCGTCTTCGCTTCCCACATTCTTTTTACTTGAGCCTTTTCATCCATTCTTATTCAATAAATAAGTGTCATAAATTCAGAACACTATTTAAATCTAAGTTCAGAGGAAATATGTCGGGAATCTTCAAGGCAAATCAATATCATAGTCAGTCATAATTTTCCGCATTAGTTTTAGAGAGTGGTGATTCCAAGGGGGGGAGCCCCCCTTACCCGTTACTGCGGGCGTCCATGTTTATCTTATCTATATTTTATAATGTATTCGCGAAAGCATCAATTACTTAAAAAATTCTTTGGATACTTCTTGGATAAAAATACTTTTGAATATCTACTTCTGGATATCACCAGAAGTAGTGTATTTAAAGTTCCATACATATAATATAAACTTAACCTAATACTACTATGTACTACAGATAATATTCAATGATACCTCAGCCATTTTATATTATACAGGATGTCCCAGTTAACATGCGTTAACGTGCTCAACATAAAATGAGACCAAATCTTTAGGCCAAGTTGCAAACAGTTGATCAACTTTAAGCATCTTTGATTTTTTCGCAACTGGAGAAAAACTAAAAAATGCTTATTTTTCCGTTATTAGGTAGACTACGGAAAAAAATGTTTGCACCACTTCAGAAAATTTTCTCATTAAACTTTTTTTTGAATCTGTAATATTTAAGCAGATATAAGCTGGACAAAGTATTTCATCATAATAGGTATAGTTTTTATCTATCCACGACATTATACCATATTGATATATTTAATAATATGGATTATGTATGAATTATATGCAATGTATATAAGTTTGTAATATGAATTAATATCCATATAGTGAATAGTAGGAGCAATTGCAAGCCCGTGTCAACACTCCGGTAGCTATTAAAATTAAAAGCTTTCATTAATGTGTGTGCTTTGACCTTTTAGTGGGCCGTTGACCCGCCAAACGCGAATTAAATGAAAAACGAAAGCTCGACAGACGTAGAAAATTTATAATCGCATGACTTACAATTTTGTTGAAGTACGTTCATTCAAGATTCCTACAGCGTACTCATAAGAATTAAATTTTAATGCAAATTAGTTATTTTACAGAATTAAATTTTCATTTTTAGGCAAATTATTTAAATTTGAATTAGAATCTGGCAGAATAGACAGATTACCATAAGAGTATCGTAAGGGATTCATCACAAAGAATTCGATTATCTTTTTTTTTTTATTGAACATTTGAATATAGGATTTTATTGGTGTTTCATAATCGATTATCTTGCTTATTTAGAACATAATCTTCGTAAAATTTTCAAAGGAATTATCTTCAGGCATACTGTATGCACATCTGGCATAAAATTTTCAAAGTATCTTTTAGATAAATTTTCAGAAATTTCAGTGAATGATAAACCGATGCCTGTCAACTCGGAAAGTTAAACATTCGATTTTCTCACTTATTTAGGACAAAATCTTCGTTAAATTCTCAGATGAATTACCTTCAGGCATACTGTATACAGATCTGGCATAAAATTTCCAAAATATCTATTAGATAGATTTTTACAAATTTCAGAAACTGATAAAAAAATATCTGTCAACTCGAACAGTTAAACATTCGATTTTCTCACTTATTTACGGCAAAATTTTCTTCAAATTTTCAGATCAATTATCTTCAGGCATACTGTATACAGATCTGGCATAAAATTTCCAAAAACATATCCATAAATATCCATTAGCTAAATTTTCAGAAATTTCAGAAACTGATAAACCAATATCTGTCAACTCGAAAAGTTAAACATTCGATTTTCTCACTTATTTAGGACAAAATCTTCTTCAAATTTTCAGATCAATTATCTTCAGGCATACTGTATACAGATCTGGCATAAAATTTCCAAAATATCCATTAGATAAATTTTCAGAAATTTCAGCAACTGATAAACCAATACCTGTCAACGCTAAAAGTTAAAAAATCGATTTTCTCACTTACTTAAGATAAAATCTTCGTTAAATTTTTAGATGAATTATCTTCAGGCATACTGTATACAGATCTGGCATAAAATTTCCAAAATATGCATTAGATAAATTTTCAGAAATTTCAGAAACTGATAAACCAATACCTGTCAACTCGAAAAGTTAAACATTCGATTTTCTCACTTATTTAGTACAAAATCTTCTTCAAATATTCAGATCAATTATCTTCAGGCATACTGTATTGAGATCTGGCATAAATTTTTCAAAATATTCATTAGATAAATTTTCAGAGACTTCAGCAACTGATAAACCAATACCTGTCAATAGGGAAAATTAAACATTAGATTTTCTCTATTATTTAGGACAAAATCTTCCTCAAATTTTCAGATCAATTATCTTCATTCATACTGTATACAGATCTGGCATAAAATTTCCAAAATATCTATTAGATAAATTTCAGAAATTTCAGCAACTGATAAACCAATACCTGTCGAAAATTAAACATTGGATTTTCTCAATTATTTAGGACATCATCTACGTCAAATTTTCAGATAAATTATCTTCAGGCATACTGTATACAGATCTGGCATAAAATTTCCAAAATATACATTAGATAAATTTCCAGAAATTTCAGCAACTGATAAACCAATACCTGTCAATTCGAAAGTTAAACATTGGATTTTCTCAATTATTTAGGACATAATCTTCTTCAAATTTTGAGATCAATTATCTTCAGGCATACTGTATACAGATCTGGCATAAAATTTTCAAAATTTCCATTAGATAAATTTTCAGAAATTTCAAAAACTGATAAACCAATACCTGTCAACTCGAAAAGTTAAACATTCGATTTTCTCACTTATTTAGGGCAAAATCTTCGTTAAATTTTCAGATGAATTATCTGCAGGCATACTGTATACAGATCTGGCATAAAATTTCCAAAATATCCATTAGATAAATTTTCAGAAATTTTAGCAACTGGTACACCAATACCTATCAATTCGAAAGTTAACATAAGATTTTCTCAATTATTTAGGACAAAATCTTCGTCAAATTTTGTGAGGAATTATCTTTAGGCATACTGTATACCGATCAGGAATAAAATTTTCAAAATATCTGTTAGATCAATTTTCAGAAATTCCAGCAACTGATAAACCAATACCTGTCAATTCGGAAAATTAAATATTGGATTTTCTCACTTGTTTAGGACAAAATCTTCGTCAAAATTTCAGATCTATTATCTTCAGGCATACTGTATACAGAGCTGGCATAAAATTTTCAAAATATCCATTAGATAAATTTTCAGAAATTTCAGCAACTGATAAACCAATACCTGTCAATTCGAAAAGTTAAACATTCGATTTTCTCACTTATTTAGGACCAAACCTTCTTCAAATTTTCAGATCAATTATCTTCAGACATACTCTATACAAATCTGGCATAAAATTTTCAAAATATCCATTAGATAAATTTCCAGAAATTTCAGCAACTGATAAACCAATACCTGTCAACTCGAAAAGTTAAACATTCGATTTTTTCACTTATTTAGGACATCTTCGTCAAATTTTCAGATCAATTATCTTCAGGCATACTGTATACAGATCTGACATAAAATTTTCAAAATATCCATTAGCTAAATTTTCAGAGACTTCAGCAACTGATAAACCAATACCTGTCAATAGGGAAAATTAAACATTAGATTTTCTCTATTATTTAGGACAAAATCTTCCTCAAATTTTCAGATCAATTATCTTCATTCATACTGTATACAGATCTGGCATAAAATTTCCAAAATATCCATTAGCTAAATTTTCAGAGACTTCAGCAACTGATAAACCAATACCTGTCAATAGGGAAAATTAAACATTAGATTTTCTCTATTATTTAGGACAAAATCTTCCTCAAATTTTCAGATCAATTATCTTCATTTATACTGTATACAGATCTGGCATAAAATTTCCAAAATATCTATTAGATAAATTTCAGAAATTTCAGCAACTGATAAACCAATACCTGTCAATTCGAAAGTTAAACATTGGATTTTCTCACGTATTTAGGACAAAATCTTCTTCAAATTTTCAGATCAATTATCTTCAGGCATACTGTATACAGATCTGGCATAAAATTTTCAAAATATCCATTAGATAAATTTTCAGAAATTTCAGCAACTGATAAACCAATACCTGTCAATTCGAAAAGTTAAACATTCGATTTTCTCACTTATTTAGGACATAATCTTCGTCAAAATTTCAGATCAATTATCTTCAGGCCTACTGTATACATATCTGGCATAAAATTTTCAAAATATCTATTTGATAAATTTCCAGAAATTTCAGCAACTGATAAACCAATACCTGTCAATTCGAAAGTTAAACATTGGATTTTCTCAATTATTTAGGACATAATCTTCTTCAAATTTTGAGATCAATTATCTTCAGGCATACTGTATACAGATCTGGCATAAAATTTTCAAAATATCCATTAGATAAATTTTCTGAAATTTCAAAAACTGATAAACCAATACCTGTCAACTCGAAAAGTTAAACATTCGATTTTCTCACTTATTTAGGGCAAAATCTTCGTTAAATTTTCAGATGAATTATCTGCAGGCATACTGTATACAGATCTGGCATAAAATTTCCAAAATATCCATTAGATAAATTTTCAGAAATTTTAGCAACTGATAAATCAATACCTGTCAATTCGAAAAGTTAAACATTCGATGTTCTTACTTATTTAGGACAAAATCTTCTTTAAATTTTCAGATCAATTATCTTTAGGTATACTGTATACAAATCTGGCATAAAATTTCCAAAATATCCATTAGATAAATTTTCAGAAATATCAGAAACTGATAAACCAATACCTGTCAATTCGAAAGTTAAACATTGGATTTTCTCAATTATTTAGGACATCTTCGTCAAATTTTCAGATCAATTATCTTTAGGCATACTGTATACAGATCTGGCATAAAATTTTCAAAATATCTATTAGATAAATTTTCAGAAATTTCAGCAACTGATAAACCAATACCTATCAATTCGAAAAGTTAAACATTCGATTTTCTCACTTATTTAGGACATAATCTTCGTCAAAATTTCAGATCAATTATCTTCAGGCATACTGTATACATATCTGGCATAAAATTTTCAAAATATCCATTTGATAAATTTCCAGAAATTTCAGCAACTGATAAACCAATACCTGTCAATTCGAAAGTTAAACATTGGATTTTCTCAATTATTTAGGACATAATCTTCTTCAAATTTTCAGATCAATTATCTTCAGGCATACTGTATACAGATCTGGCATAAAATTTCCAAAATATACATTAGATAAATTTCCAGAAATTTCAGCAACTGATAAACCAATACCTGTCAATTCGAAAATTAAACATTGGATTTTCTCAATTATTTAGGACATCATCTTCGTGAAATTTTCAGATAAATTATCTTCAGGCTTACTGTATATAGATCTGGCATAAAATTTCCAAAATATCCATTAGATAAATTTCCAGAAATTTCAGCAACTGATAAACCAATACCTGTCAATTCGAAAGTTAAACATTGGATTTTCTCACTTATTTAGGACCAAACCTTCTTCAAATTTTCAGATCAATTATCTTCAGACATACTCTATACATATCTGGCATAAAATTTTCAAAATATCCATTAGATAAATTTCCAGAAATTTCAGCAACTGATAAACCAATACCTGTCAACTCGAAAAGTTAAACATTCGATTTTTTCACTTATTTAGGACATCTTCGTCAAATTTTCAGATCAATTATCTTCAGGCATACTGTATACAGATCTGGCATAAAATTTTCAAAATATCCATTAGCTAAATTTTCAGAGACTTCAGCAACTGATAAACCAATACCTGTCAATAGGGAAAATTAAACATTAGATTTTCTCTATTATTTAGGACAAAATCTTCCTCAAATTTTCAGATCAATTATCTTCATTCATACTGTATACAGATCTGGCATAAAATTTCCAAAATATCTATTAGATAAATTTCAGAAATTTCAGCAACTGATAAACCAATACCTGTCAATAGGGAAAATTAAACATTATATTTTCTCTATTATTTAGGACAAAATCTTCCTCAAATTTTCAGATCAATTATCTTCATTCATACTGTATACAGATCTGGCATAGAATTTCCAAAATATCTATTAGATAAATTTCAGAAATTTCAGCAACTGATAAACCAATACCTGTCAATTCGAAAATTAAACATTGTATTTTCTCAATTATTTAGGACATCATCTTCGTCAAATTTTCAGATAAATTATCTTCAGGCATACTGTATACAGATCTGGCATAAAATTTGCAAAATATCCATTAGATAAATTTTCAGAAATTTCAGAAACTGATAAACCAATACCTATCAAGTCGAAAAGTTAAACATTCGATTTTCTCACTTATTTAGGACAAAATCTTCTTCAAATTTTCAGATAAATTATCTTCAGGCATACTGTATACAGATCTGGCATAAAATTTTCAAAATATTTATTAAATAAATTTTCAGAAATATCAGAAACTGATAAACCAATACCTGTCAACTCGAAAAGTTAAACATTCTATTTTCTTCCTTATTTAGGACAAAATCTTCGTTAAATTTTCAGATGAATTATCTTCAGGCATACTGTATACAGATCTGGTATAAAATTTCCAAAATATGCATTAGATAAATTTTCAGAAATTTCAGAAACTGATAAACCAATACCTGTCAACTTGAAAAGTTAAACATTCGATTTTCTCACTTATTTAAGACAAAATCTTCGTTAAATTTTCAGATGATTTATCTTCAGGCATACTGTATACAGATCTGGCATAAAAATTTCAAAATATCCATTAGATAAATTATCAGCAACTGATAAACCAATACCTGCCAATTCGGAAAGTTAAACATTGGATTTTCTCAATTATTTGGGACATAATCTTCGTCAAATTTTCTGAGGAATTATCTTCAGGCATACTGTATAATAGTTAGACATAAATTCTTTTACCCGTTTTATGATATAGGTTTCTCCATATATTTCCATTTTATTCTTTTCACGGTGGCAGTGAAATACATTTGTATTCAGAGCAGTTATATTAACTCGGTCTGCGGAATTTAATTCGCACGAACAAACAACATTAGAAGCCCTTTGTGTTAGAAAAAAATCTCTGAAACGTAAAGCGCACCTCGTTTTATAACGAAATCATATTCATGGAAAAAAACGTAATATATTCACAGCCCACACGACGTTATTCAGAAGCCAACGACCCACTTCGTTAAAGGTGAAATAAGCTTCCAGTCTCGACCTCAAAAAGACACTTGAATTGTGGAATCGTGGATTCGTGATTCTGCTCTTTTTACGATTATTTAATTGTGTATGTAAGATTTAGGCGTATAATGTGTGTAGGCTGATAACATGTATATGATGTCAGGGAGATGATGGCTTCGTTTAGCAGAAAGTGGGCCCCATTGAAAAGTTCATAATCGAAGCCTACCTACCTTAAGAGGTAGACTATAATATGCTGAAAACGAGGACGTAGGCTTTATTGTTAAAATATTTTTTCTCTCACGACCAAATGAAATATTTGCAAAATTTGTATTTCACAGAAATATATATTCTACACAATGCTTTAATAGTCATTTTAATAAATTTCAATCATTTGTGTAAAAAAATGTACGTCCTTAATTTTGATAAATTTATTTATTTTATATGAGCATTAACGACCTGTTTCGATCCCTATAATGGGGTCATCTTCAGGTGCTAAATTGTCGAGATTATATAAGCGAGTAGAGCATCTTGCTGAATTGCGTGTCGTTTTATTATTCAGTAAAGTTTTTTTTATTTAAAATGTTGTGCTGTGTTGTCTGTGGACAGTGTTGTGCTATGGATTGCTGGATTATTCAGTAATGTATATAATCTGTGCCAATAATTGCGGACAGAGTTCGTTCATACAATCTATCGTCAAAACAATGAAATAAAAAAATTACAAAAACTCTGTAAACACTGTCCACAGACCACACCGCACGACATTTTAAATAAAAAAACTTTAGTGAATAATAAAACAACACGCAATTGAGCAAGATGTTGTAATAGGCCCAAATATACGCCCAGTATAATACGCATTTACGCAATAAAGTGACTCATATTTTAAAAATCATGAATACAACCAAATTATTAAATTAATTCATTTACAAATAATCCCAGGGTGAAATGTGATAAATAGCCATCGCAAGTCGCGCCAGAGCGTCGCCAAATATCTCAAGAGCCGGGGCCTGCTTATGCACGGTTCTGGAAGATTCCATGTCGTGGTGTCACATAAACAATTTGGGTATCAGCGCCCCTTAGAAACGAGCAAGCGCCAGGCACGTAAAAATCACCTCGAATGGCAACTCTTTAAGTTAAGTGTAAAACTCTGCGCTAAAAACGCATTAATACCACACGCACACTCAAGATTAATAATCACCATGATAACTAAGGGATGGGGGCGAATATTTAGCGGTAGATATGTGAGGGGAGTGGAGATTTGAAGCTGGAAAAAACCTATTTAAGCACAGGCCACACACGAGCGAGAGGAGTAAGAAAGTTGCGTCGGCCACGGGCAACGCACACGACATTCGCGGTTTTGAGTATATAAATTCACGTCGAGTTATAATTAAATTAACGATTGCATATAACGTTGTAAAAAACGCAAAGTAGAGTACAAATTTGAATAAATCGAAAAACGTACAATTCTAGGTACAGAGTAATTTAATGTTTTTATTATTAACGATAATATAAAGTTGTTAAACCAGTCTCATTATAAATTCACGGGAGTGCTTATTCCTTTCAATCAACCCTAAGTTACCTATAAATACCAAACACCGATTGCCTATTTCTGTCAGTAAACAAAGGCGGCTCGTACGCTATTCGTGTTTACGAATCACTAGAGAAAGCAATAACAGGTGTAATTGACGCCCACCCGCGCACTTCGTTCACACACCTGTTATTGTGAAATCAAATTCCCGCACTAGATTCAAATTGACGAAAAATAGTGTATTTAACCAACCACAAATTACCTAGAAACGCCAAACACCGATTACCTATTCCTATCTGTAAACAAAGGCGGCTCGAACGCTATTCGTGTTTACGAATCACTAGAGGAAGCAATAACAGGTGTAATTGACGCTCACCCGCGCACTTCGTTCACACACCTGTTATTGTGAAATAAAATTCCCGCACTAGATTCAAATTGACGGAAAATAGTGTATTTAACCAACCACAAGTTACCTAGAAAAGCCAAACACCGATTACCTATTCCTATCAGTAAACAAAGGCGGCTCGAACGCTATTCGTGTTTACGAATCACTAGAGGAAGCAATAACAGGTGTAATTGACGCCCACCCGCGCACTTCGTTCACACACCTGTTATTGTGGAATCACCTCCTCCACTAGAATCAAATCGTCGTCAGCATCATAACATTTAAACATATAAACTCATCATACATCGCGCCCGCGATCGCAAACTAACGTGGCTGTATTCACCATAACTATAACAACTAATCAAGGCATTCAATGTTACCCTCCGACATACATCATCATATTCAAATCAAAATAATTCATAAAAATGATGGCTTCTTCATTTTAAATCATAAATGAGCACATAACGTGCATATTATTGGGCAGAGTGATTTATAATTGTATAAGTAAATAAGTTGGATTAAATCATAATAATTTAAAAACATAATATATAAAAATACTGGTTTCTTTATTTCAAATCATAAAACAAGCACATAACGTACCTATTATTGGGCAGAGTAATTTAGAATCGAACTGATAAAATAGGCTGGATTAAATCTCAATAATTTGAAGACATAATGACAATTTATGGTTAAATATCGTAAACAAGAAATAAGTGGAATTATTAAAACCCCGCATAAACAGAGACAATGATAAACGAGAGAATGAAGCTTGGTATAATCACAAGAGAAGTTATTAATAACCTTCAATGTTCCTAATAATAATATATTATAACATTACATAAACATTTCCGATTGAGGTAGCAGAACTGTTATTTGACACAACTTGTAACATGTCTGACGGTGATGACTACTTGTGACATTGGTGCTTGCTGTGGTCGTGTTTAGAATTACTAATTTACCTCAATCAACGTAAACAATGGGGTTCCAATAATTACATTATTGTGTGGACACCGACACAACCATGAAATTCGGGAAGATCGCGAGATACCTTTAGTAATCATTCATGAATTATTGGGGATATTTCAACATCTTTAAAAAGTTCTATTTTTGATCATATCACTTTCCCGTAGTTAAATGGAGTGAAAGGGCATGGTAATAAATGGTCTAAGAAACTACAGAAGCACGTGCATGTATAACAAACACTCGTAAATAAACTTCGTAGTCATAACCATTTTCAAACTAACAATTGAATAAATAAGAGAATTGACAAATTCATTAAAAGGTCAACGAAATCTAGAAAATAAATCAATTCATGTCATAATCGCCAACCTGTGTTTTATTTCCCTGTACGTTATAATTATATAAATTAATTTACTTCATCGTCAACCTGAGTTTTATTTCCCTGTGTCTTACAATTTCAGCGTGTCTAAAATTAAATAAACAAAACAAATCCTTAAATTGTTGCTTTCTTGTATTAATCCATTATTAGTGTACGTTAATTAACACATTACCAATAGCAAAGTACCTTAAGAGTAATCACGGTAGTTAAATTAAACGTCACGACGTGTAAGTACTAAATACGATCACAAATCACGAGCCAAAAATAATTAAAATATTTTATAATAAATCACGAGCCAAAATAATCAAGAAATTATATAATAATTTCACGATAAAAACGACGAATAATAAAATAAATATAATAAAAATAATATCGGAGCGTTACATTGTTCTACCCGCTTATATAAACTCGACAATTTAGCACTTGAAGATGACTCCATTATAGGGATCGAAACCGGTCGTTAATGCTCATATGAATAAGGAAATTTATTAAAATTAAGGACGTAATTAACCTTAAGATGAGAAATATTACAGAATTTTAATAAATGTTCATTCATAGTTTAATTGCAAATTTCGAAAAGAGCTCATCTCGAGGAGGCTACAAAATATATTTTTTCGCTCTTTTTGTATGAACATCGAAAATGCTAATTAATTTTGTTCAAACCACATTCATAACTTTTGTATACAAAACGTGTTGCACACACTGCGGAAATTCGCTGTACTCGTACATCACATAAGTTGTTTCAAACCTTCCACTTGACTGAAGAGCAAATATACTACGGCTTATTTAGGCAGACAACAATAACTCAAATCAACCGCTATTGAATTTACAACCAACTCCCAGCATGAGCCGTACTGCAGTTGCAGTTTCTAGTATTTAAGGTGAATACACGGAAGTGCAGGCGATTGTATACAAATTACGTTGATTGGATAAATATTTTGACCCGTCAATCTCCGAGATTGCACGCAGCCCTGGCTTCCAAATAAATATCCGCAGCTTCCGCATTTATCTGATCCGCATAGCTTTGTCACTAATTAAAACAATTATTGAAGCATTTACTAACACACCCTGCGCACTCTATAAGATTTAAATAACCAGGTTTTGTGTGGGTACCAAAAAAATTAGATGGCGCCAAAATCTGGAGTCGCTTACAGAGTTTCTGTAATTTTTTATTTCATTGTTTTGACGATAGATGGCATGAAGGAACTCTGTCCGCCATTACTGTCACAGATAATATGTATTACTGAATAATCCAGCAATCCATAGCACAGATCTGTGTTTACTAATCCGTATAGCTTTGTGACGTGCCTGAAGGGCAATCAGCGCGTTAGGCCGTGGAGCGAGTGGAGGGTCCCTTCGAAGCAGTGACGAGGGCCAGGCTCTCGGTGCCAGAGAGTGGGGGGGGGGGGGGGGGTTAAAAAAGGCTTCACGTAATTTTAACCTCGCCGCTACTTCGTCGCAAAGGGGGGCTCCACTCTACCTGCGTGGGTGGACGGCAGACAGTCAGCGAAGTTCAGAAATTACGAACTGTCGCGACGGCTGACCATCTGGCGCCTACACCACCAGATTTAAATCTCGCTATGAGAATAGAAACCGAAAACTGAAAGAATGCCCGATCGAGAAAACGTGGGGGGAACAAAAAATAACAGGTGTGAATTTTGTAGTGTAAAATATCTGCGTTTATTCACACAAAAGACAGGACACCGTGCCTACGCTTCCTGAAATAAATTCTTCCGCCCGCGACCTTATCACGCAGGGTTCCCTATATTCGGCCGAATACCGCGAACTCGTAATCGCGCGATTCAAAGGGCCGTCGGAGCGACTTTTTTCTTACAAAAGCGCAAAACACGTACGGCACGAAACACGTAACGCAAATTTTATACAAAAGAAAAAAACGATGTATCAAATGAAATTAAATTATGTGAGAACAAGAAAAAAAATATATAGATCTGGCCTGCGTTCCTGGTCTGCGACTTCGCTGGCGGGCTCTGGTTCTTATGACGGGCGGGCGGCCAGCGATCGTCGATCGTCGCTGGATTCCAATTTTCGGAACCACTCTGGCCGGATGTTCGTTGCCCCTTAGCCAAGAACCTGGCTGGCTGGGTTACTTAGCCCTTACCCAGAAAAACGCTCTGATGTTGTGAGCGTATGGAGTTGAGTCGTATAGTACCCTCCCTTGCCTTGTACTTGTGCCGTCAATCCCTTTAAGGGTGGTTAAAAGAGTTCACGTTTTATATCCCGGAAACCGGATGGTGATATACCAAAGAAAACGGTGACCTCGTGGCACGTCCGCACGATAGGGAAGGTAACTAGTTTCTGTGATCATGGCGGCGCCTCGCCGACGATTTTAAAAATCACACGCATATAGGAACACGTCACGTCTAAAAAAACTTGTGAGTATGGTTGCCTACGGTGGAGGTCTGTGCGTCAAATTAATTATTAAAAGGCAGTTTCTGTCGGAGGCAAAACCAGACCGTTACAGCTTTACCACTAATTCAAACAATAACTGAAGCAAATCTGTTATACCTCAGAATTTCAGTACATAAGTAACGTGAAATATAATATACGAACTCGTAATTAACAATGCTGAACTATAAAGAAACGCTAATCTTTGTCCCCCGGCGTTTCCTCGAGGTAAACGATCATCTGGCTGATGATGTTCTGCAGAACCTCCGGAGACAGGTTGGCCTTGACCTCGTCGGGGAAGTTGTTGTACGAGATCTTCGATGAGAGCTTCTTCGAGAATTCGGTCTCCGACTCCGACTCGTCCTCCATGCAGACGCTCAGCTTCGACTGCTGCTTCCTCAACTTCAACCGATGCTGCTTCCTCACCTTAGGCGCTTCGACGTCGCTTTCCACGTAACTGCTGAAATTCTCGTTGTCCGTGGTGAAGATTTGCTCAAGAGCATTCGATGATTCGGTGGTGTGTTTCGTGCGGAACTTCTCACTAATCGACTTCTTTAAAGAAACGCTGCTCAAGTTCGGAAGTACGTTCAGCAGTTGACGGTCTGGGTTATTAACTTTGCACTTCACTTGTATACTACTCATCCAATCGCTTTGGGAATTTTCTTTGCCTTTATTAAACGCCTCGCTCTTCGAATCCTGATTGTTATTACTCAATTTGGTATGGTGAACGTGTTCAGGATTATCGGATTTCTTCGCGCCTTCATTAATACTTTCCGTATAAGCTCCCCTCTTGCTTTTCCCAATCTTCGGCGATTTTCTACTGACTTCCTTCGATTTTGACCTGAAGATCTTCGACAGCTTCATCTTAGGCTTCTTGGCAACTGGTAGCAACTGGATCCTGGACAGTGCCGATTCTGGTATGCTCGTCTCACTGTTCTTGATTTGATTGAATTTATCGGAGTTCTTCAAACGTATGTAAAACCGTTGGCGTTGATCTCCGCTGGTTGTTTGGAACAGCAGCATGTCGGAGTAAACTCTGGCATCTCCGTGCTCGTTGCTGCTGCTTCCAGGAGAGCCTAACCTCTTCAGCAGTTGCTGCTGCAGGAATGCCATGCTGGCCACCAGGAAGAGGTCCTCGTCGTCCTGCGATGATAGCCCGTCGTCTATGTTCATGCTATCATCGCTGATCTTCGTGCCTAACAGTTCGTTTACCGATGGAATCGCGTAACATGGCAAATTTCTTCTATTCATTGTAAGCTAATACCTCTCAAAAATACCCGTGACGTTTGCCTGAAAGCCAAGCTAATTTGTCTTTACTGTGATGATACTTGATGGATACATTTTACTTGAGATTCGTTTTACCGGCGTTGATGTATGTGTTCACTTGTGGTGTTATTCAGCGTAACATTTTGTTGCAATTACCAAATTTTGGACAGAGCTACTGACAGCAGTGACATGAATGTGTATAGAGAGTACCCAAAAAAATAATCTCTACTATCTTCCAAGATGGCATTCATTTCAGGAAAAACAAAAATTAAATAAATATGACAACTTTATGTTAAGTTGTGCTACTACAATAATTATTTCATCATGGTATACATTTTCTTTCAACAACTTTTCCAACTGGTTCCAATGAAATAATGACAAATATGACATTTGAAAAAATCTAGTAAAATTACTTGCATGTATCCTAGGAAACATTTCAGCAACGTTGCAAAACATATTTAATTCGCATTTTGAACAGTGTCATAAATAATTATGCAGCATAAAAGTTGACACCACTTATCAACGCTTTGTAGAATCCCTGTTCGAGAATATTTCTATAATGTTTTAAAGAAGAGGAGCTAACAGTGGTCTGATAGATCACTAGATCTTTCTCGATCGCATCCTCTGGGAAAATTAAAAAAAGTGATGTATATAAAAATACGCCAGACAAATAGGAACTAGCTTTAAACAATAGAAACATTTTCCAGTCAATCACTACCTTTCTTAGGAATTGCCAAATAAAAATATAAATATATAATCCTGACATAATTGGCTGTAGGCTCGTACCTTATGCCAGGGTTGGGAGCTCGTACCCAAGCCCAATGGCTTGGAGGAGGGACTCCAAGACCCCACAAAAAAAAACTAGGAAGATTAAAACAAGAGAAATTGGTAAGAATTCGACCTTGCAAGATCTAAAGTAATTGACAACACTTACACAAAATTTAGCTTTCTCTTTAGACACTGCCAAACTAGAAATGCATTGTATTCATATTTTCATAATTTATGCAATTTAAAAATAGTTTTTGACATCAGATTTGAAGACGCACCTTTTTTATAAATGGTACAATACAAAATTCTATAGATGATTTCACAACTATTCACATAAAACGTGACAAAATAGTTAGAGACATTTTTTATACAGAGAGTTTTTTTATCGTGCAACAGAGTTAATAAATTTTAGTTATACACTTCTGTCATAATGGCAGCAATGTATCAAAATGTTTAGAACTTAAATTTTATTTTGGATTATTTTTGTTTATTTATCGAATGCATTATCGACTCACTCACCTATCGAACACTGCCCTAAAAATTTATGATATGATATTAATATGAATCGAAGTTTTTCGCAAATTTTTAGACTTCAGGAGAACCTTTCTAATAGTTGACCTTTGCAAGAATACATATTTCCATTGACCTCACAAGCCTAAACATTTTGGTATGTTGAATTATTTTATGATGTTGGGTACGACATGTCCGGGATTCAGTTTTAGGAGTACAGTTTAGGAATTAAGAAAGTTTGTCTAAAAATCTCAAGTTCATGACTAATATATCAGTTTTAAAAACATATTTGAATACTACTAAAAAAGTGCCTTAATAATGTCAAAATATAATTTCAATATATATTCAATTAAACGAGATCGAACTTCAAATTGAAAAGGCTTTTTTTTTTGTTTTTTGCCAGTAGCAGCTAAACCATTCAATTTGTTAAAATTTATATAATCTTTGCTAAGTAGGCCTTGCCTTCAACGTTTATATCAAGATGAAAGATAAACATTTTGTTTCTAAACAAAAGGTAAATTTCCTGAGACGAAGCATTGCAGCTGTATCGAGAGCAAACAATTTGATCGCATCGATCTCCATTTGCTCTTGAAGTCAGCCGCTCAATTAGTTCTTCCCGTTTTAATAATGCATTCCCGCGTCTCAATTACGATTCGGCAATTAGGTTAAAAACATTTAGGGGCACTAGGGAAGTGGGTCGTTTCTTAGTCCTGGCGAGTGCTCACATTTCCCGTAATTATTGGGGCGGCTAAAAGGGGCGCATTTCGGGTGTTAATATGAAATATTGAGATTAGCCTTTACGACGGTCTACTTTCGCGAGACTTTGGTCTTGTAAGTGGCACACGATGGGGAAGTTTTAGGCTAACACGAAATTTTTTATGTGCTCGTGTGGAAGGCTGCTTTCGCTTTTAGAGATCAGTTAGTGGAAGTAGGATTGTTTGCAGTGAGGAGTCTATTTATTTATATATTAGATACACAGTTATATAGAATAGTAGGAGTAATATTTACTGTCTGGCAAATTCCAGATGAATAGTTAGAATATTATATTACTAGGAATAGAAAGCGCTCTAATTTAGATTGAACTTTTAGCACCGAGGCGATAGCGTAGGCGATGTAACCAGGCGAAATCTTAGACACACTGTTAGATGAGCGGTTTTTTGAAATCCTGTTCCGCCAGGTTTGATTGAATTTATACTCATCAATCCTATGCAAATATGATCAGCGTGATTATACATTTGCTATCATAGTATCGAATCTGAAATTAAAAACCACTTGCACAAATGTACTGAGTTGAGTTGAACCGAGATTTATCACCGCTCAAGAAGTCGCGAGGACGAAAATCTACTTATCAAAGTTGATTAATACCAAAGTACACAACTTGTTATTATCGTATTTATCTTATATTAGCAGCAGCAAGGCGGGCTCGTTTATGGGAGGTGTAAATATTTTGGAGAAAAATCGTAACCGAGTTCATTGCTTCTGGCTCGAGCGACCGTGACAAATATAGCCATTACAATGTCAGCGCCGCTCCATTATTCACCAGATGCTTGCGTGATTTACTCCTGCGAAAATATGTCGAAAACATTACGTCTGCATTGTGGTCATCGGTGGTCAACGCTTGCCAATTGGGTAATTTAGATGCGTGAGTCCGTCGTTTAGTGCGGCTATTACTATCATGACCAACTTGGAAATGTTGCGATGTCGACAGGTTAAAAATGCTTATCTATGACTCATAAATAACACATTCATTATGTGCTTAACTATGGTAACATAATGTACTTCATTATACAACAGGGGTTGTATAATGACCTAATTATACAACAGGGGTTGTATTATGACTTCATTATACAACAGGATTTGTATTATGACTTCAGTATACAACATGATTTGTATTATGACTTCAGTATACAACAGGGGTTGTATTATGACTTCAGTATACAACAGGGGTTGTATTATGACTTCAGTATACAACAGGGGTTGTATTATGACTTCAGTATACAACAGGGGTTGTATTATGACTTCATTATACAACAGGATTTGTATTATGACTTCAGTATACAACAGCGGCTGTATCATAACTTCATTATACAACAGGGATTGTATTATGACTTTCTTGTAATAAATATGTGACAAAATAATGATAAATTTGTAACTCCACCGAAAATTTTCAAGAAAAAGTAGAAAAATGTATAAGAAAACAAAACAAAAATTTGCAGAAAAGAAAACGTAGAAGTGTAAGTAACAAAAAGAACATTTGTAAGAAGTTTACAGAAAATTTCAAAGTTTTAGATTTAACTTTTATTAACCAAAATTTTGGATTCGATTTTATTAAATTTGGATTTAACCAAATATCTGTCGTATATTTGCAACGAGAGAACACAAAAATGTGGAAATAATGAATCCCCACTCTCAATCGTCATTTTTGTCCCAAAAACTTTCTTCCTAGAAAATCTTGATTTTGTTATGAAAATATTAATTCTAGCTGAGTTTTTTTCGATGTGTAATAAGGATCTTAATGTTTCTTAATTTGTATAACGAAAAATCTTTACTCAAATCGTTATTTCGCGTATATAAATAGCAGATCTATAATTATTTGGTAAACAGTCCATATTATTTCAATAAACATGTACACTTATTTATAATCCGCTCGAATTAAATATAGTTTGTTGCATTTATATTTGAAGTGGACCATTCTCAGAAGCGGCAATTGAGAGCCTAAATATGGTTATTTTCGGCAGGCGAACAAACAAGCCTCTTATTAATTCGAGAAAGTTTTATTTTAGTCACTTCCGTTTCTTCCGTCCTCAGGAACAACCGTGGATACTCTGAATCGGAAGTCATATTCATAACACGGCAGTAAAAATACTCGCAATCGTTCGAATTGTAAATTTATTTTACGCGTATTTCTCAAAAAAATTCGAAGACTTATTGACTGATATGCTCTTCTCCGTATTTCGATACTAATTATATTTTAGTGCAATGAAAGGAGTATAAAGTACGAATGGCAATTTTATTGTAATAATATATACAAGCTTAAGTAATATTTATTTTTTACCTATTTATTGATTAATTGTTGGGTGTAAGTTAAACATCATAACAGGGTTATCATTATTCATATATTTTATACAGGATGTACCAATGTTAATGTCAAATATTGATTAATCATGGACATACACAGAGTTTTTTTTTTATCATAACAGGATTAATCATTATTCATATTTATTATACAGGATGTCCCAATGTTAATGTCAAATATTGATTAATCATGGACATACACAGAGGTTTTTTTATCATAACAGGGTTAATCATTATTCATATATTTAATACAGGATGTCCCAATGTTAATGTCAAATATTGATTAATCATGGACATACACAGAGTTTTTGTATCATAACAAGGTTAATCATTATTCATATTTTTTATACAGGATGTCCCAATGTTAATGTCAAATATTTATTAATCATGGACATACATAGAGTTTTTTTTTTATCATAACAGGGTTAATCATTATTCATATTTTTTATACAGGATGTCCCAATGTTAATGTCAAATATTGATTAATCATGGACATACAGAGAGTTTTTTTTTGTCATAGCAGGGTTAATCATTTCAATAGTTACACACTTTTGTCACAATGAGAGCAATGTATCAAAGCGCCTTTTTTAATATGTAACATACAAGTAAGTCTCTGTGAGGCAAATATTACAGTTTACGAAGTACAATGTATTCAACTGAATAAAATATTAAGTATCAAGTTTCACTGTAATATTCGTGTTAATCGTGTTATAAAGGATACAGCCCATAACATTGTGTATTTTTCTGGGCGACCGCATTTCCAAACTCTGTCGCAAAAAATATATCGTGTTTGCGTGCGTTCTTCAATGATTGCCACGTATTTCAGAAACTCTTGTCACATGTGTGACAAACACCACTTAAACGGGGCCCATACAATGCTGGATGACTCTTCTTCCACCTGAACGTGCGTCAGTGTGGCAAAAAAACGCGATTAAAAAGTAATATCCCTGCGAAACTGTTGCGTTGCGCCCAATTGGCGTCTTTATATTTACGAATTGGTTGCCCAATTCGGCACACTTTGGATATTTCAGAGCGCGTTTCCCGTGCTGGTCGACCCTGAACCCTATTGCCAAACTACCGGCGCGTGGTATTTTTAAATTTCAAGTCAATGCATACAAAATCTCGAATGAAGCAAATCCCGATAAGTCAAAAATTAAAAGTCAAAATATTATTGGGTTTTGGCACTGATAAATCGCAATGCATTGTTCATATAGGGACCTTTATTTTGGTTCTACGTATTCTAGGAGATGGGAACCTATAAGAGCTTGTCAGGACTCACTAAAAAAAAAAAACAATCGAATTCTCACGAATCAAGTTTAGTTGATCGATGTCTATTTATTTATTTATTTTAGATTCTTGTAGGTGATTCCATTAAGGAAAATTACATCGTTTACATGTTAGTTGATCAACAAAAGTTGAATGAAAACTATAGTGAGAACCTGTGTTTCAATAGAGTTGATCAACTTTAAACAATAGAATCATTCAACTTTGGTTCATCAACTAATATCGATCAGTTAAACTTGATTCACAAGAACGCACCTTTAGTACGACAGATGTAATAACGCAGCTTATAACATTTTTCCGTTATAATAATATTAATAATAGAAGTATTTTTGGCTCCAACTGTCAAACTATGCCCTTGTTTGCCAAAAGCTACCAATATTTTGGATCAAAGTGTGAAATTTTACCACTCAGTCAAATTTACAATTGCAACTCACAGATTTTTCAAACTTTCATTTGCAAAAGTCTAAATATCAAATTATGCCCCTGTTTTGTCAGTAGCTATCTAATTTATTTTGGGTCAAATTGTGAAATTATAAAAATCAGTCAAATTTTCAATTGCGACTCTCACATATTTCAAATTTTCATTTGGAAAACCCTAAATGTCAAACCCTTGTTTGTCCATAGAGATCGATATTTTTGGTCAAAGTGTGAAATTGTAAAACACATTCAAATTTTCCAGAATTGTTTTCTTATTATTTATTATTTGAGAAAGATTTTCTTCCATGCGAAAATAATTTCCCATATAAATCCCTACTGAAACTCTCAGATTATTCAAATTTTCATTTGCAAATGTCTAAGTGTCCAATTATACCCCTGGTTTGTCAATAGCTATTAAATTTTTGTTGGGTCAAATTGTGAAATTGTAAAAATCAGTCAAATTTTCAATTGCAACTGTCAGATTTTTCAAATGCTCATTTAGAAAAGCTTAAATGTTAAACTCTTGTTTGTCAATAGATATTGATATTTTGGTTCAAAGTGTGAAATTGTAAAACACATTCAAATTTTCAAGAATTGTTATCATATTATTTATTATTTGAGAAAGATTTTCTTCCATGCGAAAATAATTTCCCATATAAATCCCTATTGAAGCTCTCAGATTTTTCAAATTTTCATTTGCAAAAGTCTAAATATCAAATTATGCCCCTGATTTGTCAGTAGCTATCAAATTTATTTTGGGTCAAATTGTGAAATTATAAAAATCAGTCAAATTTTCAATTGCAACTCTCACATATTTCAAATTTTCATTTGGAAAACCAGAAATGTCAAACCCTTGTTTGTCAATAGAGATCGATATTTTTGGTCAAAGTGTGAAATTGTAAAACACATTCAAATTTTCCAGAATTGTTTTCTTATTATTTATTATTTGAGAAAGATTTTCTTCCATGCGAAAAAAATTTCCCATATAAATCCCTACTGAAACTCTCAGATTATTCAAATTTTCATTTGCAAAAGTCTAAGTGTCCAATTATACCCCTGGTTTGTCAATAGCTATTAAATTATTTTTGGGTCAAATTGTGAAATTATAAAAATCGGTCAAATTTTCAATTGCAACTCTCAGATATTTCAAATTTTCATTTGGAAAACCCTAAATGTCAAACCCTTGTTTGTCAATAGAGATCGATATTATTGGTCAAAGTGTGAAATTGTAAAACTCGTTCAACTTTTCCAGAATTGTGTTCTTATTATTTATTACTTGAGAAAGATTTTCTTCCATGCGAAAATAATTTCCCATATAAATCCCCATTGAAACTCTCAGATTTTCAAATTTTCATTTGCAAAAGTCTAAATGTCAAATTATGCCCCTGGTTTGCAAAAGCTATCAATTTGTTTTTGGGTCAAATTGTGAAATTCTAAAAATCGATAAAATTTTCAATTCCAACTCTCAGATTTTTCAAGTGCACATCTGGAAAAGCTTAAATGGTGAACCCATGTTTGTCAATAGATATCGATATTTTGGGTCAAAGTGTGAAATTGTAACACTCATTCAAATTTTCAAGAATTGTTATCTTACTTGACAGTATTTATTACTTGAGAAAGATTTTTTTTCATGCGAAAATAATTTCCCATTAAATCCCTGTTGAAACTCTCAGATTTTTCAAATTTTCATTTGCAAGAGTCTAAATGTCAAATTATGCCCCTGGTTTGCAATAGCTATCAATTTGTTTTTGGGTCAAATTGTGAAATTCTAAAAATCAGTCAAATTATCAATTGCAACTCTCAGATTTTTCAAATGCTCGTTTGGAAAAGCTTAAATGTTGAACCCTTGTTTGTCAATAGATATCGATATTTTGGGTCAAAGTGTGAAATTGTAAAACTCATTCAAATTTTCCAGAATTGTTATCTTATTATTTATTACTTGAGAAAGATTTTTTTCCATGCGAAAATAATTTCCCATATAAATCCCTATTGAAACTCTCAGATTTTTCAAATTTTCGTTTGCAAGAGTCTAAATGTCAAATTATGCCCCTGGTTTGCAATAGTTATTAATTTGTTTTTGGGTCAAATTGTGAAATTCTAAAAATCGGTCAAATTATCAATTGCAACTCTCAGATATTTCAAATGCTCGTTTGGAGAAGCTTAAATGTTAAACCCTTGTTTGTCAATAGATATCGATATTTTGGGTCAAAGTGTGAAATTGTAAAACTCATTCAAATTTTCCAGAATTGTTATCTTATTATTTATTACCTGAGAAAGATTTTTTTCCATGCGAAAATAATTTCCCATATAAATCCTTATTGAAACTTTCAGATTTTTCAAATTTTCATTTGCAAGAGTCTAAATGTCAAATTATGCCCGTGGTTTGCAATAGCTATCAATTTGTTTTTGGGTCAAATTGTGAAATTCTAAAAATCGGTCAAATTATCAATTGCAACTCTCAGATTTTTCAAATGTACATTTGGAAAAGCTTAAATGTTAAACCCTCGTTTGTCAATAGATGTCGATAACTTGGGTCAAAGTGTGAAATTGTAAAACTCATTCAAATTTTCCAGAATTGTTATCTTATTATTTATTACTTGAGAAAGATTTTTTCCATGCGAAAATAATTTCCCATATAAATCCCTATTGAAACTATCAGATTTTTCATATTTTCATTTGCAAGAGTCTAAATGTCAAATTATGCCCCTGGTTTGCAATAGCTATCAACTTGTTTTTGTGTCAAATTGTGAAATTCTAAAAATCGGTCAAATTATCAATTGCAACTCTCAGATTTTTCAAATGCTCGTTTGGAAAAGCTTAAATGTTAAACCCTTGTTTGTCAATAGATATCGATATTTTGGGTCAAAGTGTGAAATTGTAAAACTCATTCAAATTTTCCAGAATTGTTATCTTATTGTTTATTACTTGAGAAAGATTTTTTTCCATGCGAAAATAATTTCCCATTAAATTCCTATTGAAACTCTCAGATTTTTCAAATTTTCATTTGCAAGAGTCTAAATGTCAAATTATGCCCCTGGTTTGTCAATAGCTATCAATTTGTAAACATTTCAGAATTTCTAAAAATCGTGTTGTTGTATTTGAAACAAAAATACGTTTAAATGACCACCACATTCGCAACAAGTATTGATAAGAATACATTTATTTTGATAGATAAAACATGAAACTGTCCAGAAAAGAAAATTACGTTCCAATACCTGAAACGTAATTACTTGGAGATACTGAAAGCTGTTTTATGATACTTATACTGAGAGAGTCAAATGAAGTAACTTTGACTAAAGTTTATGTATAGCTTTTATTACAATTTTAAATTATTTTATTTCGTTTAATTCTTATATAATAAAAATCTAAATTTTTAAATCAAAGTACTAGTGAATGATAATTATGTTCTTTATTATGAACAAGTTACAGCATCATTATCATTACACAAGTTTTGTATTTTGTTAATGATACCTACTTGGGCTTCCTAGAGATAAAAAATATGTTACAAAGACATCAGAAATAATTTTCGGTAGAAACTGAGAGGTAATATCTAGAAATATTGTAGAGTATAAAATTTACTACAACTGAGATTAACTTTTTTTATAAGCAAATTATCATTTTGTATAAAAAATATAGTTAGTAATTTTGTCATGATTGCTCATGGATATACACTTAAGAATAATACTACTTTATAAATGTTATTTCGGTATCTAAATCGCTATATAATAGAGGAGCAGTAGGGATTATTATCATTATAACCAAAATAGTTATGTTAGTTGCAATTATACAGGGTGTTTGTAAATGATTGTAGAAAAGGCGGCAAAATTTAAATGAAATTTAGGATTTTAATTGCCGTTAAGTTTTTCCATGTCGGTGCTTAGTATATTTCACCGCAATTTGTCAAAGTTTAATGTCATTTTCGTCAGTAGCGTGCAATCATTGTAAAATTAATCTAGGTAAGTTATTTCAAGTTAGTTATTTATGAAGGGGAACGGGTCAACAGGGTTTTTTCGTCCAGTGTGGGTCAGTTAAGTTGTTATGTACTGATAATTTTCTCTTTTGTATCTATTTAATTGTCGTTGTTTCGTGGATATTTCATCAGGTATATCATAACAACTTAACTGACCCACACTGGACGAAAAAAACCCCGTTGACCCGTTTCCCTTCTTGGATACAAAGTAACGTGCGTTGCTTCTTGATTCAATTAGTTACTTATGTTAAAATAAGAAATGTTAATTTTCAGAAACAAACAAGAGTTAGTTTCTTAAAACTATGGTGTTTACACCGCAACATGACGCCTTTATTCTCATGGCGTATTTCCGTAGCGGGCAATTAACTGAAAACGGAACATGGGTGACAAAAAAACAAAGCTGTTGAATCTCAACTTTAACATTATGTTACACCAATGAATCCTTAGTGATATTTTTGTTGTGTTACCAACGTGTATGTTTGGTTGCCTAAAATACAATCTACACTCATTTACAAACACACTGTAGTTAGTACAGTGCACAAATTTAGTAAGTGGACGTTAGGCAACTAGTTGTACAAGTTGACGTTAGGCAACTAGTTGTACTCGGTGCGCTTTGGGAAGTTGTTTTAAAATTCCAGCGGATGCGAAAAAACTGCAATTTTCTCCGATTCAATTGTCTATCAATCACAAAATCGATTAGATTGCCAATCAATTACCGATCAAACCCATATTCATGGCAACTACGTGTACGTAACAAAATCTACGCCCAGCGGAGTTCGAGACAGTGCCAAGTGTTGAGCAGGGATTCAATCCAGGTAACGCAATTAATTTCTTCACCGTACTCAATAGTACCCAAAAGAGGAATTCCCCACGTGACCTTTATTCCTCTGGTTGATGTGACGTAACGTTTTTCAATGTCACGATCAAATCATCGGGATTTCCTCAATTTTTGACATGTTGCTCGATAAATTACAACAAACATAACCTTAAAGTGAAATTTGTTAGTCATGGATTGCGGTGCTGAAGAGAATCGGGGAAAAGAGGCCCATATCAGGTTCATAGAGCGTAACAGCCAGTGCGTTCTCTCGTTTCTCCTGGATTACAAGAGTGAGGAGTTTGGGGAGGTATGCACCGAAATATATACGGTCAGGCAAGAAACCGAGACTGTGGATGCCCTGCTGCAACATACCGAAAACAAGGTCATGAAAATCCTGCAGGACAAGTGGGCCGAGAAGGATAACAAGGAGAACGATGCCACGGCTGAGGGGGCGGAACGCCCCTTCCCGTCGATAAACCTGCACATATCTTTAAGGAACAAGAAGAAGCACCTTGGTGGGAATATTGTGCTTAAAACATTGAAGATGATGAAGGGCTTGAAATTTAGCATCCTCGACAAGCACTTTGTGATTATCGTAAACTCGCCGTTGATTAATTTCATTAAGCTGCAGGATATCATTTATAGCGACACTGAAATCCAGCCGGTTGTGTTTAAGGCCAACTTGGTGGAAGTCGAAATGTCTCAGCATTGGTGGTTTAAATCGAAAGATAAAGAGAACTGGGTGCAAGTAGGGGATAAATACAAATACTTAGTTAAGGACGACGACAGAGACTGCTTTTTAAAATTTAAATGTTTGCCTATAAACAAGTTCTGTCAGGGGACTGCATTTGAAGTCGTCGCCGATAGAACAGTGATCCTCATGCCGGATATCCCTCACTGCCCGTTTCTTGATCGGCACAAGCACACGCCCACGTATTTAAATGGGGACCAGTAAGACACAGACAATTAATGCACAACTCGATTGCTTACCGCTTTAATTTTAGGTTTCGCGTTGTCAGTTATAACACGTTATCCAGCCGCTATACGTATGATCAGTTTGAGTACTGTCCCTTGCAATACTTGGGCATTGATTACCGCAAGAAACTGTTTCTGAAAGAACTGCTCGGCTACAAGGCAGACATCATTTGTATGCAGGAAGTAGACTTTAAAGTCTTCCACAGCTACCTGAACTCTCAATTTAAAGAAGCCAATTATGGCTGTATATACGACAAGAAGGGGAACAGGATACCCGAAGGCCTCGCCTTGTTTTACAATAAAAACCGTTTCAGGTAAGAAATCTTATATGAATTCTCATTTACTTTTATTATAAGACGATTCAAATTATAGAAAAGTCATATACAGAGTACAATTTCATAAGTTAAAAATTGCAATATTTCTATTAATTAGAATAATAACTCAATATTTAATTTACAGTTTCCTAGTTATAATGCTTCAAGCGGGAATCAAACTCGCTATATAGTATTAATTAGAAGTCAGCAGCTTAATTAAGTATTTAATTTGCAGTTGCAACAGAGGCCAACAGATCGTATTCAATTCTGAGATTAAAAGCAACAATCACTTGAGAAATTTGCTAAAGCTGCTAGAAATCGACGAGGTCACGGGGGAAAAGTTTTTTAAGCAGGCGACTTCCATGCAGTATTGCAAGTTGAAGAGTAAGAACACCAATCAGATGGTTATCGTAGCAAACACGCACCTGTATTACCATCCCGAAGCCAATAATGTGAGATTAATACAAACGGCTATTTGTCTGGAGTTCTTGAAGCATTTGTATAACAAAGAAGTTAAGACTGTAAGTACGATTTGTAAGGGATGGCACACATGCAAAATTGCCTAATGTTCTTAATGTCTCAACCTCAGCTTGTAGCAATGAGCAACCATCACTTTGTTCCTATATTTTATGTTTAAACGGTTTGGTTTTGGTTTCAGAACAAAGGCTTAATCGTATCTGTGATATTCTGCGGCGACTTCAACAGCCACCCCAAGTCGAAGGTGTACGACTACCTCACCCAGGGCCTGATGCAGTACGACGGCGAGCAGCTGGACAAGAACTGCTCGACGACGATCTTCCACCCATTCTCGTTCAACAGCGCCTGCGGCACGCCCAAGTACACCAACTACACGAACACATTCAAGGAGTGCCTGGACTACATCTTCTACGACAACCTGTCGCTGATACAGCACGTTCCCCTGCCTGACGAGGGCCTGCTCTCGGAGAACGTGGCGCTGCCCAGCGTCGTTTTCCCCTCGGACCACCTCGCACTCGTCGCCGACTTCAAGTTTAAATAGCGGGGCCGCCGGCCACCCGCTGCTTTTAATGAAATTGCTTGTTCCCTTGGTTTGTGTGTCAGTTTGTTTTATATTTTGTAACCCAACATTTTAGATTTGTCATTGTATCAGGGCACCACTGTTACGCCCGCGAAGTGTGTAAATACTAGTGATTGCGGTGAAACATTCATAGCGGTGGGCTCGTTTTAGATTTGTATGAGTCATTGAGTTTGTATATTGATGTAGAATAAATTACCAATATTGTACATAAAAAATTGGTTCTTGTTCATTAAATTTCTTATTATAAAATCTTATACATGTACAGGGTGTTTGCTAAAGGTGTTCTGTAAGGTTCTTCTTGCACATTAAATTTCTTATTATAAAATCTTATACATATACAGGGTGTTTGCTAAAGGTGTTTTGTAACTTTACATAAATCAACAATCACATCTCGTCTCTGTACATTACAGTTTCTAGTAATAATGGCAATAATTCTTTTAAGAAATGTTCGTAATTATTACCATTCCATGCATTGCATTGCTATCAGACTTCCTAAGAATTAAGTGCATATCTGCATATTTTTCAAAAGACTACTTCATTGTGTAGTAAAATGTTACGAATATACTCTAACTAATCAAAACTAATGTCAAACTGACGTTATAAGTTGATATAACTGACAAGTAATACTCCAACACATAAAATATTGAATATATTTTTAAAGAAACTTTTGAACTCACATGTTTGCATGAACTCTTTTGTTTAGTTTCCATCGCTGACTTAATATCCAAACATACGGAATAACTCGAGCAACACTTATAATCCGATACCCTCTTACCATATAATGGTGTGGGCTTGATTATATAAAATTTTATACAATTTCAATATACCTATATGCATAACAGCATTAAATTATATGCATGTATACAGTGTATTTCCAGCATTTAGCCTTTATTTTCTGATTTTAGGCTGATTTTTGGTACATAAGTAACTGTGAGATAGCGAGCTCCTATTTGCAACATTGAACTTCTCATGCTTCAATTTACTGATTTAGAATTTTTACATACTAAACTCGAATTGAAAGTTTTCACCAACTTTTGTAAAGAAAGAAATAATTTGTGAAATAAAATAGTTTTTTCTGTTGGTAACTCAATTCTGGGCCATACTGTATATAGCTATAAGTTTAAATATTTAATTAATAATTAATTTTAAAAAACCCATCTATATACAGTATGCGCCAGAATAAACAGAACTGAAGTTTAAGCAACCAACAACACGCATTGCCCCGGTATTCAGTAGGGTGCTTGGTCGACTAAACTTCAGTACTGTTTATTCTGGTGCATACTGTATATCAAAATTATTTATTTATAATTTTAAATTACACTTAAATTATTTGTAGTAGACAACAATGATAACAATCGATGATAAATGGTAATATTTTCAAGATTCTTTTTAATAAGATAACATTTGAATGTTGAGGATTTTAATTGCTTTACTGTATCAAATTCATCGGTTTTCTTTCTAAAATTCGTGTTTGACACTATGAAAATATTTGAGTAATTTGAAATGCAACACTGTTTGACAGCGAATGATTTGCACAAGGTACCAATAGGTAAAAATTAAAAGCATTTAGTGATAAATAGCAGTAGTGCCTACACACTGTCAGTAACAAATTTTATAGTCAATAAATGGACTACATATATCATTTATATACAATATTGGTTACCTTCTAGTACAGGTAACTTGTACTATAGGTCATTATATGTATAAATGCATCTTTAGCAAGGATAAACAGGATCAAATTTTCATTATCATAAGTTGGCAGCCGTGTAAATAACATGAAATTCCCTAGCTAAAAAACATAACTAATTTTAAATCCTGAACGCGTACGTGATTAATACTCGATCAATATGCAATAAACTCTGCGATAAATTACGATTAGGTTTTAAACAATGCTCCATTATGCCCCAACAATCAATTCTTGATAGCATTCCTGTCTTGTGCGTAATTTCCCCTACCATGATCGCCCGGTGTATATAAACTTCGCGCGGTCAATAAATCTTTTGGTGTCGCTGTGTTGGCATAGTGAACAACTGAAGGTTATTTTTTTCTCACAATGGCATCAGTTTCAAATATACCGGTTGTGACGGTGGTTTGCTGTTTGTTGTTCCTCGTCCAAATCCGCTACAGCAGTTCAAAGATGCTTACTTTGGGAGGGCAATTCCCCAATTTCACTGCGAATACCACTGAGGGTACCATTGATTTCCACGAATGGCTGGGAGACTCGTAAGTTTGAGCTGTTCGTTAAAACGCAATTTCCTAACCAAAAAAGCTTTTTGCAGGCGCCATCATAACGTGATCTATTTTGATTGTTTTAACATATGCCTACTATATATGGTGATTTGGTTGAACTTTAGTTAAAATTTTCTTAATCTTTACAATCTTTGTAACAAGGGTTGCAATTAAGTATGCTCTTATAGCTTGCTTAAGCCCCAAGCCCACAATATTTTAAAGAAACTGATATACCGGGTGATCCATTTAGGGTGAGACTTTTTTATGTTGGTAATAGAGTTACCAATATAAAATTAAGTAATCACCACATTTTTTTTAGTTAGCACTTTGTGTTTGCGATACTGCTTTTTTTAAATTTTAAATGACTGGGATTACAGAAGTGTTTTACTGTCAGATCTTTTATTTGAAAAAATATTCTATTATCTACTACACTGTTAAAAATAAACACTAACCTCGACTACATTTTTGACAATACACATTTTTTACACGCATAGCTGCCAACTGCTGCAGATTACCAACCTAAATTACAGCCTCGCCCGAAATGGATCACCTAGTATGTAAAGTCTGTAAAAATCAGTAATTGAGCACGATTATTTCGTTTATGAGTGAGATAAATCCTATTACGTTGCAAACACAATGAAGAAATAAATCATATTGAATTGTTGTGCCAATAATTTATACTCTATTGTTCTGTCAAATATTCCATAATCCTGCAAACTAATTCATATTTTTATTGATATTTATGATCCTATTTTTATTTGTTTCCAGAAAAATATATTAATATCATTATAATATCGTTTAATTATATTCTAGCTGGGGCGTATTGTTTTCCCACCCTGCCGATTTCACTCCGGTGTGCACCACGGAACTGGCAAGGCTCCTCAAGCTGAAACCCGAATTCAGCAAAAGAGGCATTAAAATAATCGCCCTCTCCTGCGATTCGGTGGACCACCACATTGAATGGGCAAAGGACATCCGTCGCTATGCCGAAGAAAGTGAAGGTGCCCTTCCATACCCGATCATCGCCGACGAGAGCCGTGACATAGCCATCAAGCTGAACATGCTGGACATGGATGAGAAAACCAAGGAAGGCATAGTTTTGACTGCTCGGGCCGTTTTCGTTATCGATCACACTAAGAAGTTGAGGGCATCGATTCTGTACCCGGCCACAACTGGAAGGAATTTTGAGTTAGTAAAACTTGTCATTTGATTACATCTGCTGTATAAGAAGAGCTCGATAAACCTTTAAAATGCATTTTTTTTAGCGAAATTTTGCGTGTCATCGATTCACTACAGTTAACCGATAAATACCGAATTGCCACACCTGCGGATTGGAAGGTAAATATCTAATATCATTAAATGTATACGAAATTAATCGATAAAATCTGTGGTACTAAGACAAAATCTAATTAGTAAAAAGGGCAATGTATTATTGGGGTTTTCCACTGATAAATCGCAAAGGAATGTTCATATCGGAACATTTATTTTGTTACTATGTGTTTTAGCAGCATATAAACCATATAGCAGTTTGTCCATTCACTTCTCTAAGGTCTCTACATATCGGCAAAAATTATGACCAATTAATGCATTCAATATTATTTGACTTATTGGGTTTTGCCTTGATACCACAGAAATATTACTTATTGAATGAGTTTGAACCAAATTATTTTCCAATCAAAATAAAATAATTTTACAGTCCACCACCATTTAAATTATTATAAATTACTTTTTGCTCGACTGTTTTGGATAACTAATTATAATTTCAGTTTGGTGATTCAGTCATGGTGCAGCCGTCAGTCCCACAGGAACAGGCCAATGTGTTGTTCCCGCAGGTAACTGTAATGGCTTTGCCATCTGGTAAACCTTATTTGCGTAAAACACCCCAACCGAAATAGGTTTCTGATACGGAATATCGCACAAGCTAGTTATTTCAATTAGATCTGAGTTATTTAAGTTATTAATTAAAAATTGACCGTTAAATATATTAAGCAAGTTAAGTTACGTTTCTAAGTTTTTGAAGCCCTATTTATTTCAGTTCACACAAACTTTTTGTTATTGATCGACACGGACTGTGATCAGGCCGCCGGTATTTTGTATTAAGTTTATAGATGCAGTGCAAATACTCGAGTAAATCAAACAGAACAAAATATATTTTTTAAACCATTCCGGCACCCAACACATCCGTTTCACAATTCTTTGTTTGATAAAGTATATTTGATACATTTATAAAATAATAAAGGTAGTTATTACATATCATGTTTATTAATGGCACCACATACAAATAAATTACATAATATCTAAATCATTGTACATTGCATTTACAAATTATCATATCGCTGTTTCTATAAAACCTGGCCAAGGCAATTGTTAAAGCAGGGCTGCCGCTAAACCCGTTTTTGGCGTTAAAATTATATTCTAATGGCAATGGTGAAAACTATACACAATTAGTCTGAACAGTTTGACAAATTTCTCTCGACTCTTAATGTCACAAGTATTCCAAGAACTGAATATAGAAACAACAATGCACATCCTTGACAACATTTGCCTGGCGTAGAAATATATCGGACGAAATGCTGAAATAACTGCCAACTAAAAGCAAAATGAAGATACAAACAGCTAAACAAATCGCCAGAGGCAATATTCCAGATTTTAGATCAGAGGATGGAAAAGGTGAGAATGAAAGCAGCATTGTGTCACAGAAAATTCGTGAATTAGTTTGGCGGAGTAACTAAAGTTGGACCTTAGAAGCCGAAGATCAAAATTAGTGAAGCAAAACAGGCTCGTCTATTTCACAGAGAAAGGAGAGATACTGTATAGTATTATCATAGAAATTGTAGGGCTTTAAGTTTGTATAAAAAACAGGTTTCTTCACATGGCAGGTTCTGCAGAAACAACCATATACACACAAAAAATCAGCGGTATGTGTGTATGAGGTAGTACCAGGGCTATTCGGTAACATGGTGCGCAGGAGCAGGAAATGCCTCAAGAGACCTGAGGTGTATCAAAAGCATCCGATTGTATTATTTCACTATATCCAAGAGCTAAAATTTAACAATACAGTCACTAATTCACTGTAATCGGCAGTTAGGTTCCATGGATACCACTGGTGATAGAATGGTAGTCCTGTCGCTTAACACAGAGTGTGGGGCAACTCAACTTGCTCTGAACACACTGTTTTTGTTCTGTCATTTCTCTGTTGCTCATACATATCCTCACTTTCTCTAAGTGGACCTTGGATTGCTCTGAATACACTCTGAGCATCAACTCGAATGCACCCTATAAGAGCAGGCCATTATCTATCAGGCAGAAGAAATATTTAGTCGCTTATAGTATGTTAAATCAGACACATGATATGTGAAATCTCGCCCACAATATGTAAAATATTTAATTTAGTAAGTAGATTTCTGGAATTCTGACAACATTCCATCATAAGGTTTATTTTCATTTGTACAAATCAAATACCTTTTTAGTTCAGAGATGAATGAACAATAAATTAGACTTAAAAACGAGACATATTAGTTTCGTACCAGAGGCAAAAATATCACTGCACGATTCTAGGCAATACCCGTTTCATATTGATAACATCTCAAAATCTTAAATATAATATGTATCATATCCGTTAATAGATCTAACTTTTAAACATCCAGTTATATAATATTTCATTTAATTATGAGTGTAAAAAGTACCAGACACCAATTTATGTCCGATATCAGTATTATGTCGAGGATTAAAAAAATACTTTCTTGCAAATGATTGTTAATTGTTATCCTTCAACATTTGTAATAGGTAAGTTATAAATTCTATGCGTTTATAATCGAGCAACATATTAAAAGACGAATGGGACTTCTGGATATTGCAACTCCAGTAACAGTCAGCCGTGCGCAGCACATCCACTTGCTGTGCATTGTTTGTTCAAACCCTTGGAAGCATGAAAACTACTAGTATAGCCGTCATTGATCTCGCAAAATTCAACGATTCGAAAATGACATACAATAAAAATAATGGTAATAATAGATTAGATCAGTCCGACTTGAAATGGCTATAAAAACATATTAAACAAATAAATAATGTACACGTAAAGATCAGCAGCCCTTCCAATAACTTATACAATCACAATTCGTCCTGGAATTGATGTATGTTGTGTATGTGTTCACCATAATCTGTCGCCTCGCTTCCCACAAATGTGTCGTGGTGCTCTATGACTTCGTCAAAACTCAGGTATCCGTCGTGGTCATCATCACTAGCTACAAATAAATGGTCCACTTCTTCTTCCGCAATTTCTCTATAATAATAAGAAATTCAAGTACAGTATGTGCCAGAATAAACTGTACAGAAATTTACAATGCATGTGATTAAAAAAAAAAGTAGTTGCCCAATCCCTCCATATTGTTGATCACACAATATGTGTAGTTCACACAGGTGTCCAGCATTATTGAAAGAACTATTACTCACTCATTGCTAGGTACGACCCATGACAAAATCTCGTTTCCCATCAGCTTCCCGTCTTTGTCCTTGTCAAGTTCATGATCGAACTTTTCCTTCTCGATGTACAACCACTCCTTGTCGCGTTCCTTGGCTCTTTCCCCAACGTACTCCTGAAAACTGATGGACCCATCCTTGTCTGTGTCTTTGTCACGCAGAGTTTGCTCCAGGATGTGGGGCAACATGCCCGGGTGCTCTTCCGGGTGTGAAAAGGCAGTCCACTCGGTGGCTTGCAGTATTTCGTCTCCGTTGGTATCGGCAGCCCTCCACATCACTTTATCGTCTTCCATTAACTAAAATTAGGTCAACATTATTACCGCCTTCCCTACTTGAATATTAGAATAGATACTTTAGGCAACAGGATTCTAACGGGAGGTGAAGTGATTTTGGGTATACATTTAATTTAAGATTCATGAAAAATGGCAGCACTAGTTCCAATGGAAACTCATTCAAGAGATATACATACTTGCACATTTTCAGCAGATAACGTCTCGGAGCTTTCGTCCATTCCATAAGCATCTGATATGTATTCCTCCCAAGTTACTTTACCATCCTCATTTTCATCCGCATCTTCCAAGCGTTCCTTAGCTTCTTCCTCCGATAACATCCTGTACAGTTAATAAATCATTAGATCCATTCAATAAATACACTAAAAACTTCGAAATTATATCCAAACATCTTTGCAAACTGTCACTATTTAATTTATTATTTGATTCTGTTGCTCTACATTATCGTAATTTTATTTCCTACTATAAGGTATGCCATGTAATCAAAAGGGTCAAAGGTAAACTAAAAATTCATAAAAGTTCATAAAGTACTAAAAGTGATGGTATTTTGAATGCCGAATTGTTTGAACACTATTCTCGGGAATTTGTAAGTGGCACAGACAATGAGTCAAAAACTTAACTAAAGCGTACTTTATTATGTAATAAAGAAGCAAAATTATGTAAAAGATTTTTTTATCCAATCCTTTAAAGGGTTAACTTTTAACGACAACCATTGGCAGATTAGGGAATAAATACTGCAATTGCTAACAAATTTTCAGACGCAAAAGAACCATCCTTACTCAATCACCTAAAAGATCTGAGAATCCAAGACTTTAACTCCCTCCTATCGATAAACTTATCACCGTTGAGATCCATGTTCGTGAGCAGAATGCGCAGCCGGCGTATACTCTCCTCCTTACTCAAATGATCGAACTCGTCGGCCACCTTCGCAGAGCCCAGTATAGCCTCGTGGTCGAACTCGCTGTTATGCTCCCCGCTGTCGAGCGTGTGGCCCTTGTCCCTGGGGCTGTAGGCCCCGTCCTCTTCCCGCTCTTTGTGCAAGTTGGCCGAATGGGTGTGCATCACAGCGCCTGTGATGATCCCATACGTGCACGATAAGATAAAAAGTGTTGTCAATGTTGTGGGAAGAGACATTTTGAATTTATTCCATTAATTCTGGTGTAATTCAGTTATAATTGTAATAAATGTCACAAGAGATTCATTGTTTATCCAAACAGCTGATAAGTTTTTGGTGATTTCAGTGGGGCCAATGAAAACTGGTGGTTTATTAAGTACCAACGTGAATTGGGGCTTGATGATTGGGTTATCTTTTGACATTGTTTAGGCAGTACCAACTTGAAATTGTTGGTGATGTTTTAGTGATGTTTCTGATTGAGTAAAGTTAAGTTAGGTACTAATGAATGCTTGAGTTTTTCGAATTTAGTCCGTTAATCGATTTTAAGTAACAACACCAAGTTATTAGTGGTTTATAGGCAAGTATCATGCCTAATTAAATCGCTTAGTGTAACAATAATGTGGTAATTGGAGAAAGTGTAATTTTTTATGCAATGTTTATTTGTTTGTAGTGAAGCGTTATTTAACTATTAAAGCATCGAACAAATGTCGCATTAAAGCGGGACGTTTCACTTGATTCATTTGCTATTTTTAAAGCACGCGTTCTCCCACCACTGCAAATCAAAATATGACTAGATCAAGGTTAAACAGGTGGGCGACGGTCATGATCCAATGTATTCAGTTTACGGTGGTCCCGTGCCCGTTGCCGTGAGTTATCAGTGGCGTCTAGTGAAAATAAATACTCATGTTGCTGAATATGGGCCAGAACAATAGTCTACCGAAGCCTCGGAGAAGGTCCCTGCGGTCACCCTTCCTCGGCAAGAGGCACAACAAGGCCATGCTAAGCCATACATTCAGCCTGTCCCATGATGACCAAAAGATCGAGCAACTGAACATCAACATCGCCACCGAGGAGGAGCTGATGACGCTATCAGGTACCGACAGTCAAATCCGCTGCCGGCCTTGATCCCCCGGAGAATAATGCCTCGGTTTTATTAGGTGTCACCAGGGTGGTCGCTCGGAGTATAGTGAAGCACCGGCAGGCCATCGGCAGGTTCAGGAAGGTCGAGGACCTGGCGCTGGTGGGCGGCATCGGAGCCGAGAAGCTCGACCACATCCGCGGCGAGGTCTGCGTCAAGAGCAACAGCTGCGGCAACTCCCGGGCGCAGAGCGTCGACAGTCTGAAGAGCACCGACACCAGGATCTCCATGAAGCCCATCGACGTCAACAGGGCCAACGTGTTCGACTTGCAATGTGTGAACGGAATGAGCCAGGAGATGGCCGCAAACATTGTGCACCACCGGAGTAAAAAGGGGCCATTTAAAAAAGTGAGTTTAGAGACAAAGATTTCTGTTAATTTATCCTTGCGTGATTACAGACGTGATAAGGCACGTTTCCATGAATAATTTTCGACCTTTGATCCCAGATGTATTATAATGTTTATTTGCTTTGTCAGTGTTTTTATACTAAAAAATTATATATAAACAATAATCAGAATATAATAATATTAATAATAATAAATTCAACGATTCCACTGAAGAATGATTAAAATTTTACGTAAAAATGATCTTATATTCATAATAAAATATTGTAAATTTACATGTATATTGAGCATATTTCACTAGATTTCACTAAAAATTGTTAAACATGAGAATTGATAGCGGCAGAATTTTGTAGTTTTCACTGTGATCTAAAGCGCTGATCTTCCAAGGTTCAAGATATTATTTATATCGAATTCCATTCATTCAGATTCATTAATGTAGAAATATACCAAATTAGCGAGGAACGCCTCATAAACAAAATGACAAAATCTGACAAAAGCTTGACAAAATCTGGTCGGCATCATATATTTCCAGTGGCACGCATTTATAACATAACGACAAAAATAAAATCCATTTTTGCCCAGACATTGCCTCTCACACAACATTTTTTTCCCATCTCATGTTAATTAATATAGAACCTTATCTTATCTCGTCCACTCTTTATGTTGTTTCTTTCCTATAGTCGTTTAACATTTGGTAATAAAACAATCTTTGTTGGGTCATCGATCACATATCTTTCCTGTATGTAAGTCTGAAAATTATATCGGGTTTGTAAAGAAACATTTACATTTATAATGCAGATTTAAAATGGTATCAAATATTTTTGGCAGTTGTGTGAATTTTTAGCTACTATTCGGGTTTTACAAAATGTACTTGAGTACTATTAACAAGTGTTATGTGGAGTATTCAGTTATTTATATAAGTAAATAAATTGGCACATAAAGCACGAATATCCAATATAATAATCTAAAAATACTAGTCGCAATTCTAAAAGCCAAAAAATTACCATCTTCTCATGATGTGCCATGTTCATTTTAGAATCCTAATCTTTTGATACGGTAGTTTAAAAATATATAAATAGTTTTTTGTGAGCATTAAGTTGAGACATTACAGTTAATGCTTCATCTGATAATCTTTACTATTTATATGTGTACTTGATTGAGCGAGTGCAAGTGCTTATAATAAGAATCCGTAGACATAAAATTCCTTGTATTGGATAAGGAGCAGTAGCAGCAGAATTATACTCCAAAATATTTTACAAAGCAAAAATAATAAATGTAATTGAATAAACTGAAACTCATTTTATTTTTCGATCAATAAATGGCACAAATAAAAGATGCAACCTAAACCTAATATCTATCAATGTGTTTAGTTTGTTAAAAACTGCATTAAAAATATTTTTCAAAATGAAAACTGCAATGTCAAGTAAATAATTTCCGATAATTATAAATATGTAACTATGACATTCAGGAATGTGACTTGTATTTATAAAGTTATAAATACTGCCGTGTTACCTTGCAATTATGACACTCAAGTGATTCTAATTATCATATACACTGTAATTGCATTTGGATATGTGGTCAAAGGTCTATATAAATTAACCCACACAATGGCCAATAGAGTGACTTGTTATTGTGGCCGCATGAAAAGACACTTATAATATAACATCGTGTGAATGAAGTGGACAAGCAATGCCTACACTTTACACCAGCTTAAAACACCGAAATGTTTTCAGTGAAACCTTGCTCGCACTTATTAGGAGCCAATTAATCTTGCAGCACACTCATAATGAAAGTTAATTGTGTAACAATTGCAGTGACATAAGAGTTACAGAATAGGTGACATTATAATTAATTAATTAAATAATTATAGTGTGTAGGATTTATTAAAAAAATAATTATCATATTTAGCAGAATTATTTTCAGCATTAAAAAATGTAAATGATTCGCATGCTCTGCTCTCATATATATTTTTTTTAATATAACAACCATAAGTGGAGCTAATGTGAACTTGACGTCAAATCGACTCAATTATTTTATAATTGGGTCCAATAAAACAAAATTCTCTATTGCTTCAATTTACATGATCGATTGATCATTTTGGTGCAATTTGACAATAATTATTCACTCCCATTTAGATAAATCAATAAATCAATAGCAAAGAGTGTTTCAACGGCAAATGTCGAAGGTACAATTAGCGCCACGTGCAGCAGAAATAGGCCGGCATTAAATAAAACCGATAAATAAAAATAAAAATGTTGCGGCTAATCATCATTTAAAGTAGTTGGTAATACAGCGAATTAAATTTTACATGTCATTTAGACTTAAATGGCCGTTAAATATGTTGCTAATACCGGGCGTTAGTACACTGAATTATATAACCACAATAATTGGAAATTTAAAAAAGCAGTCACAAGTGGTAACTAAATTGTATTACCTACACAAAAAAGTCTCACCCTAAATGGATCATCCGGTAGTAGTCCAATTTGACGCAATTTAATTTCATATTCATGATTATTGGTTATCTCGTTTCTATTTACAATGTTAATCGGCTTTCCCATTGAAAATCGTCACTACAAATGCATATTAACTAACCAATTACATATACATTGCTTAATTATGAAGCACATCCAGTGCAAGCAGGTGTAATTATTCCAATTTAGGTGATTGCTTCAGTTCTTATGGCATATACAACTTTTTCGTTGACGTCAAATATATCAGTCGATAATTTCCGCTATTACCTATTAAAATTCTACGAAACGTATTTAAATATGTAATTGTTTTAAAATTGTCTTATAATTTAGTGTACTACGTAAACTTGTGTGTTTACTGTTAATAAGTTATACAAAAACACTCGTTGCGTTTCATCCAACAATGTCGCATACCCTGTATAAATTGCAATAGTTAAATAGTTCTACCGTTTTTATGTATGAAGGAAATCTGTACATTTAAAATAGTATGAGATCGCCGCTTAACTACATTAATTAGCCACAGCAGCAGAAATAGACCATTATTATATATACAAATAACTTATTAAGCAATTTTTAAATCGGTAGTTACATGAACATTTATAAGGCATTACCAAATAACATTGATGCTACCACTTTTCAAAAGTTCTCAATATACATCAACTGATACTCGACAACTATTTTCTCCCAAACACAAATATTTTGGAGCTTGTGAAAGAATTTTTAAGACTCTTATTTTCTCCCGTTTTATGTCAATGTAAATGAAAGGTTAAATAGTTTCATAATTTGTGACTGCAATCTGATACTATGCGCATACTTTGTAAAGTCGTATCTGATTTTGTAATCCATAAATATATAATTGCTGCTGTATCATATTAATGTATTCAAAGACAATACCAACAAATAGCTCGTTGAATTGATACGTTTTATCCTGCAACGTAGTTACAATACATACATTATTAATGTGTATTGATTTTTGATTTACTGCTCCTGTCATGGATACCGATATATGTTACAGCACATATAAGTGTGTACAAGCAGTAATCGTTTTTTTGTATGCCCTAGGGTCACTGCAGAATATAAAAATTTGCATAGCGTTCACATGATTTGTTAACATCAGTGAAACCTTCAATGTTAATTCGGCCTTGTTGATAATGCACACCTGTTCGTACGCCTTCGCTATCATTAAGCTGCAATTGGGAGATTTACCAATGACACAATCCAAACGATCTATCCAAAATGCTTGTATTAATATTAAATATCTAACAATGTTAGACGTTTTTTTTTATCCAAATAATTAAGGAAATGTTTTACTCGAATTATAATGAACACTTGACAATCTTAAGTTGGACTGTACTCACTACTCAAGTATTAAGAAAGTACATTAGTGTTCCAACTCTGCGGAACTTTCATAAATAATTTATAAAATACGGATTTTTTCTTAGCCGCCACCACGTGCAGTACACAATGCGCAATAAATCTAATTCTGATTTACTTTTGAATTTACTTAGGTTTGTGTGATTTTATGTGAAATGCATGTAATAGAATTTCTATGGTTCTATTGTGTAGACATTTTGTATACAAAACTATTAACATAACTAGGCCAGGGCATGAATATTAGAATAATTCGGCCCGCTATTATTCAAGCTATTGATCTAGGAGATTTTCTTTGTTTGTCTTGATTAATCTTTCAAACTACGAGACCTCATTTTGTTGGGGTTAAAATAGACATTTATAATCGAGAAGGTTATCAATTATTTAACAGAAGAGTTTACTTCATTCCGGGGGAATGTTTGAACTAGAGTACCCTACTTAACTATTAAAATAGATTAATTATATAACCCGTGCTGAGGCAATGAAGAAAATATACTTCCAAGAACTTGTGAAGTTTAACGTAATTTTTGTATATTTGTATATTTGGATAATTCATAATATTAAGTTTTTGGGATAATCTGTGCAGAAATGTTATACTTATATTTTAAATTGCTATAAAGATTGTAATTTTTTTAGCATTATTCTAGATAATCATTTGGCTATCTGTTAATCTCGACAACAATTATCAAATATCATTAGATAATTTATAATCACCTGATAGCACACGCTTATTGATTATTCTGTACTATGACACATACTAGGTATTGATATGAATGAGCAATAAAAATTTATAACAAATATAATAATTTTTTAACATTTACTTAAGTTAGTGAATAAATTACGAATTCGCTTTTCAATAGTATCAAACTCTGTAAATTACCATTACGGGTAGTCATAAAAGGAATTAGGGGAAGTCAGATGTCTTGATGATCTTTGAGGCTGAGTGCAGTAAGTGATATATGATCTCACAACTATTACTTTTCAATCTACAATCATAATCAGATTGGAAGGAATTGGTTATAAAATTGGGTAGTAAAGACCTTTGTTATTTGAAAGTTTCAAAATAAGTATTGAATTCTTATTGATTTCAGATTGGTTATTTGATTCCAGTATTGCTAACATTATGTTTAAATTTTCCAAAAACAGTTCTAATTTGACAAACGCTGTTTCATTTGTACACTTAAATGTTTGATTTCATAATTGCTAACATTATTTTTAATTTCACCAAAAACAGCTCTAATTTGACACAAGCTGTTCCACCTTGACAATTAAATGTTTTACATTTGTTTTGCACGTCTTTTCTCTCATAGCAGTGAAAATAGGGAAAACACAATAAATAACACTGTTACCATTTTAGTTGGATGATTTGCTGAAGGTGAAGTCCATCAATCTGCTGCGCTTCAGCAACATGTGCCACTACCTGACAGTGGACCCAGACGAGGGGGACACGAACCTCTCCCGGACGACGAGCGCCTCGGAGGTGCTGACCAATGGCTATGGGACAAACACAACGATACACAACGGAACAAGCACCCCAATGAAGCACAGGTACGTAGAGCACAACCGAGGCGCAGTTTAAGGGGCCCATAAATAGTAACTATTGCAGGAAAACATCGAGCGCACCCGTCAAGCTGCACATCGCAAACGGGCTCCCGTCGCCCTCCTCACTGGGGGACATTTTTGAGCTGCTCTCGGCGTACTCGTACCGCCCGATTCTGGAGGAGGACTTCAAGTACTTGCGGAACGGCAGGGACGCCTTCCGGATAGCCACGTGGAACCTCCATGACTTTACGTACGAGAAGGCGCAGAATTTGGGCGTCCGTGAGGTGGTTTGCAGGACTATACTTGAAAATAGGTCAGGTTATCTTCATAAAACTTAAATTATTCAAGTTGTTTTGAAATGAATCGGAACACCGACATCCGGATTGGTAACAGCAAAGTTGTATTTACTACAAAGAGGTGCTTAGATTTGTTTTGTTGGTGTAATATTATTTATCATGCTGCTATTATTTTAGCATTGGCGTTTCATACAAAATTTAATCCAATTAAATGAGCAACGCCTTGTAATACAGGAGCAGATTTTTAATTTAGACCACGAAAACTTACATGAAAAATTATAAGATGGTTGTTTGTTTTTGATCAGTAGAATATTATGAAATTTTGGTATGAAAATTTTGATTATACAGTACTATGCGTGACAAATAAAACTGGGACAGTTAATATGTCCTAACATGAATGTGTCTGATATTACTATGGCCATAACAACAGTTATGGTTTAACAGCTTAACAAGAACAATTTATATCGTTAACTTTTGCATCACATTTTGTAACAAGTATATCTAAGGGATTCCTTTATTTTTTTAGGTGGTCAATTGTGTGCGTCCAAGAAGTCCTCGAAGAAGAAGCTTTACAACTCGTATGCAATGAATTGAACTCGCCTAGACTTCGCAAAGTAATGGAGTTCCGATCAAACAGCCATGAGTGGCAATTCACAATATTAGACTCTAACCTCGCTTTTATTTATGATGCACATAGTGGAGGTAATTGGAATACTACTTAAGGTCCAGAGTGATTATTTTTTAAATATATGCACCCACATCAGTAATTAATGAATACGTAGTGAGGTGTTAATTGTATAGTCGGCAAACATGAAAAATACTTGAGCTCTAAACGTTATTTAAAATCAATATTTGTTGGTGTCCCTCAGATCATTAATTTGTATATTTGGTTTTTAGGAATCGGAGTAGAGTTGATGTCCGTACTAAAGCAAGTGACTAGTGAGGAATACCGAGCAGCGCTTGTAGAATTTAGCATAGGTTTAGTGAACATTAAGGTTTTAAATATTGAGCTACCTGAATGCATAAACGTGAACGTTATAGAAGATGAGCTGAGGGAGTTTTCATCGAAACACGAGAACTTGATGCTCGTCGGTGATTTGACGAATCTGCGCAGCACCGAACAGTGCAAAGAAATAGGGAACATGCAGATGGTGCTGCCCCTGCACACAAACACGGGATACGCCAGTATAAAATGTAAATATTCAGACAACATATTAATTTCCTCCGGTGTGAAACGGCTGTTGACTGGCACGTGGAGCATCGTGAGGCAGGGGCTGACACACCTGGCGATACCTAACGGCTGGAGCTGGGGAGGTCCCGTCTCCCCGCACTGCCCCCTGTGGGCCGAGTTCTACGTCAACTCGCCGGTGCAAAATGGTTTTTGATATACGTACTCATCTTGTGTGTTCTATGTAATTTATTTCTTTATAATGTCCATATTGGTTGTAAATATTTTCACGCCTAGCTGGTATAGGCCCCTAGAGATATTTAACGGTACGTTGACTTGTGAATTTTAAATTATATGGAAGTTGCATATTTTATACATAAATTTACGGTAGGTAGGACTAAAGTCGGAACAAAGATATCTGCGGAGGTGGATCGACAATCGTAAATACATTTGCAATTGTGATATAGTTATATATGGTGTACAGTATATATTAATGTCGACTGGCTATGTGACGAATGTATAATCTATATTTTGTTATTGGAAGCTGGAATTTAAAAAGAAACAAAATAAACCTTTACTTTTTATTAGCGAATACCAAAATTAATACGCAAATCCTCATATAATAGACAAAATCCCCTAATTTTACGCAAATCCATCATTTATATAGTAATGCCAAAGAGGAAACTACACTAGACCCAGAAATAATGGCACTCTTCAAGCTCTGAAACTAATGGAGAGGAGGGAATTAGCCGCCCCAATGAAATATTTCTTCTGTCAATCCGCCCCTGCAAGCCGTGAGCGATGAACCCACGATTTATGCTTCTAGAGCCGAAGCATTTATCACCTAGCCACAGTCGTTCAAATAATAGATGAAATTAATCACAAAATTTGGTATAGTAAAATTTTTTTGGCATTTAATTTTTAAATAATCATTTATTGATTTCTTATTGGATATCTGATTTCAGGATTGCCAACATAATGATAAAATTTCACCAGAAACAGTTTTAGTTTGACAGATGCCTCATCAGCTGATTCATTTTGACAGTTAGATTATTTCAATGTTTTGTAGTTTGTCAACAAACAGATTTATTTTCGATGCGTCATTGCAGCGATAAACCACAAAAGATACATAATAAATCTTCGCATTGTTAACTATCCTTGCAGGCGAGTGAGTCGCTGCGCGTGATTTCGTAAGAAGATGGACACCCCTTTGGTGCAGTAAAACGTCCGTCATTTGTTTCGGCCCCCGCGCTTTCAGTTTCGCCGCCCGGCCTTCGAGATGCTGAATGGGAGCACAATGTCCGGGGCAGACACACAGATACAGAGTAAGTCCGTCTAGAAAGCGCCACCGCTAATCTAAACGGAACGGTCAGTTGCTCTAGGCATCCTCCTCGACTCCCTGGTGGACAAGAGCGGACTCGTCTCGGAGACCATCAACACTTCGCTGCGCAAGATCGCCAAGAAGCACCCCAATGACGTGCTCAAGGCGTGCTGCCACTTCGGGAAGAAGGACCCCAAACCGAGTCCTGAGCACTTGAGCAATGTCCTACAGGTTATGGAAGACGTCTCCAAGGAGCATATTGTGTCCGTGGACGGGGACACGATTTTATTGCTGGTCGAGCTGTGTTTAGAGCTTATGACCCACAATGTATTGTATGAGCCCAATATTCAGATGCCTGCTTCTGGTGTATTGGTCGCTCTTGGTACAAAACACTGTATTCAGGTGATATATGCTTTATTAACTATTACTGTTTCCAATAAGTATAACTTATATTTCTAAGAAGCAATTATCATTTTTACAAAATACCCAACATTTGTCACCAATATAAACTTATACCACACTCTTTGTTGAGTTTATCGGTATATAACTATTAAATTAAATCTCATAAGATCTTTAAATTGCATCCTTGTGGGTTTTATACCAGCTCTAATTGGTCAAAATATTTTTCGGTTTCAAACTATAAAGTTACGTTTTCATATTTTCTAATCTCTGCCGCATTTTAAATGACATCATAATAAATGAACAACCTGAAATATAATTGTTATATTATATTCGTTGCGATTTCAGATTGTGGATGGATTAATGACGAAGTTAAGTGCAGGAGTAGTGCCTCATTACACGATCCCACACACGTTGGGGTCGTTAGCAAGCGCAAACGCTTACGGTGTTGTTCCTTACCTAAAAACGATACTGAGTATAATGTTGCCTTTACTTGCCGGCTTGAAGCACGATCCGATCAAACAGGCGTTTGCTTACAGTAACAAATTGTTTTAACTCACCTGTAGCTTGTATTTAAGAATGAATTTTGTAGGCTTGGGAAAGTTCTGCGATGCGATTCTTGAGTACACGTCGAACCCGGAGCAGGCCCCCGACCCGACAATAACAGTGCAGGAGTTCCAAACGGAGATTTCCATGGCTTTTGATGTGCTGTTTTCAGTTTGGATACATGCCAGGGAACCGAAACTCCTCGAGATGGTCCTGTATGCATTGGCGGCTATGTACAATATATTGAGTGAGGAAAAGGTGCGGCAGTATACCAGTAAATCAATACAGGTTCTTTTAACACAATACAGGTAATAATAATCAAAACGAATATATATTTTGTAGCTAAAAGTACTAGTTGATTAACTCCGTAAGAATTTCAGGAAGCATAAAGAAACACAAGCAATCACCAAATGCATTGGCTCAGTCATAACCAGGTCTTCGCAGACAGACGGAACCCTATTGGAACCGCAACTGGGTACAGTTTTGCAAACACTTTCGGATTTAGTATGTGTGGCCCCCGATTACGCCCAGCCAGAGCTTCTGAGGACCCACTCGGAAGTGCTCAGGTGCTTCGAATGTCTGTGCACGCACTACACCGATCACACTCTGGACCATGTGCTTGTGCAGCTGCGGAATAACAACGATAAAGAGAGGATGAAAGGCTTGGTAGTGTTGACCCATCTGACCAATTCGGTGGACCCTGCAATCAAGCACAGGTTGAAGGATGTTTTGACAACCATTGATGGGATGCTGGGGGAGACGAATATTCGTGTCAAGCGGGCACTTATGAAAACAATTGTTGCCATTGCATACAAAGGATTCTTGAGTAACAATGGTTAGTATTTTTATTTATAAATAAGTATTTTACTTATGTGCCCTGCAGTGAATTTTATTCTGAACTATGATTATGAAGAATAATATAATTGTTATCGATTTCAAGTAATTTTTAAATCGATTTCAAGTAACTTTTAACAGAAGTTTTGATGTTTCAGAGGTTTCCGCGGAAAAGTTTCTCCAATTCATTGTGAAACTGTGCTGTAAGCAGCCAGTGTTCACCCCAACCGACCAGCATGAGTTCTCTGACCTCAAGCTAACGGCAGATAATACTTTGTACATGCTGAGCACATCCGTTAAGGATCTAGAGAATTCCCTTTGGAAGTTACTGTTGAGGTGCTTGCTAACTTATGAGTATACAGATGCCTGTGTCGTGCTTTTGCGATGCCTAACACATTTGGCCTCCCGCAAGGCCAACAAGGAAAACTGTGAGTCCGGGTTCATACGGTGCCTTGGACTGTTGGCGCTTCCCCTCGAGAATTTCAGGGGGACGTTCATCCTCAACTTTTTGAGAAATATAAGGCTGTGCGAGACGGATGAGTTTAAATTGGTTTGGGATACGAGGCTGCCTCATTTGTTAAAGTATCTGGAGCAGAATTACGATTCGTTTAGTGCCAAGGAGTGGGAGGATCTGGTGTTTGATTTTTTGTCAGTGATTCTATCGACAGTTAAGGATGGGAAGTTTGAGGAGACTCTCGTTACTTGTATAAAAGATCAGTTGCCTTTATATGTTTGCCGGTAAGCCAATAATAAACTTCATCAATGGATCCGTTATTATTGATATTATATTTTTCACTTTTTAGAACGAGTGAAGCAGATATATTGATGCGCAACGCTGAAAAAAGCTTTTTATTAAAATGCCTAGCAATAATCTCTTGCCACTTACAAAACAAGCAGCTCATACAACAAGTACTGGAGATAATCCTGCAGAGCTTGAAGCTGAACGACACCAATGAGCTGCTGGCATGTGCCGAAGCCATAGGAATCTGTTCTCGTGCAAATCTCCCGATAGTGCTTGACAAATTATACTGCATCCGTAAAGATATACTGCTGAAAAAGAACAATAAGTTCTTCCACTTCAACTTCATGAAGGACCAGAAGGGCGAGGCAGAGATTGAGAAGGTCCGGTACGTGATTATAGCCAGTTACGCAGAGATTTGCAACGAGGCCCCATCAGACGTACTGCTGCGAATAGTGCAGAGTGAGATCCTTGACTTTGTGCTTCAGGAGCTGACCAATTGCAAGGAGTTTGTGATCAGGAGGATTTGTCTCAAAGCCGTTGGGCGTGTCGCCGATGCACTGCACCCAAACCGAAACAAGCTGCACGTGCAGCTTCAGGATCGGGATAAGGTGCTGCAGTTGGTGTCCGCACAGATACAGTTACATAGCGGACCCGAGTACGTAGAACTCTTTCCAGTTGTGATCCCGGTGTTAACGTCGTTAGTGAAGTTGCCAAATATATTAGAGTCGCACCAGAGGCTGCGGCTCCTAAAGCTGTGTTTTGATAATGTTTTTAATGCTTCGGCCATTTACTGCAAGCTTTCTAGTGATAGTCACGGGGACGTTAAACTCTCCCCACATGTATTTTCCAGTTTTTCAAAAGTTAATCTATTGGTGCAGGAGTTGTTAATACAAAATATCTCGCCTGCAACTCTCGATGAGATATTTACTCTCTTAGAGCCTTGGTTGAACAGGAAAAAGCTGGAGCAGCGATTGCCCGCCTTAGAAGCTCTACGAACGGCCTTGCAAACTTACTTAGATAACATGAAGTTCGCTTACGAGGGTCCGAGTACGTTCGGGCAAACTGGAATTATTCTAGCCAGAGTCATACCGAGGTGCACGGACCCCAACAAAAACACCCGTAAGGTTGCCGTCGAGTGTGTGTGCTTAATGCTATGCATATCCGGACGGTATGAGGGGCACATGCGGGATCATGACAAAATCCTCAGCAATTCCTTGCTGCACGTGCAGGAACAGGTCGACACTGAAGACCCCAAGTTGCTTTATAATTTGATTACCGATTTAGCAAACTCAATCAGCAACAACATACCTAAATACCAATTGGGGCATTTCGTAGATACGTTAATCGATGGATTGTTAGATGGGGAGCCTTCAAGCTCAAGCGGAGTCAGTGTTGTGTTAACGACGGTTGTTAAAATTAAAGGCGGAGATCTGCAACCCTACGTCACCGAGTTGCTGGAGAAGATTTTGGATACTTTGGAGAAGATTAAATGTTCCAGGACGAAGGTTACCACGTTGAACGCGGTGCTGAATTTTGCCACTCATCATATTAAGCCGGTGGTTGGAGTAATCCTGCAACAACCATTGCCATATAATCAGTAAGATTAATCCGTCCTTTTTAACATCATCTTAAACCGCTTTACTGTTTAGGTCCACATGTAGCTGCTGGGCTGTGCTTGCCAGTGATAGTGCTTTGGTAGTGGAAATTCTGGAGCACCTCAAGAAAATTTTGAAATCGTCTGCGCACTATGAAGAACAGAAGAACGCAGAAAATTTGCGGATTGCCACTCTGCGGCCACTTCAGGTATGAGGATTTATTTTCATTATAATTTCATTCCATTACCATTACCAATTTGGGAGGCTTTAACAGTATTATTACAGATGCGAAATAAAAACAAAAATTCAATGGGTATTAATTTCAGAGATATTATCAATACTTATATAAATATATCATGTTAAGATTTCACTAGCAATTTCCCTATAATAGTGACAGATTTGTAAGGAGTAAGTCTGATACATTATGTTAAAATTATTTATTATATTATACAACTAACTGGTAACAACTATGAACAAAACAATTATAAAATATGATCAGCGCTCTTGCTCTAGAATAAATGTTGTTAGTTAATTTGTCAAATGTACACTTGTGGACATAAAAATTGTCGCCAGAATTGTTTCTTTTTTATAGTGTAAAATAGGTTTGCAGTCCTTGAATATAAGTTATAAGTGACAGTATTTTAATTACATCTTACTTTAATAATGCCTCGTCATATCACAGACATTGAAAGTGCACAAATTGCTACCAAAATCGAAGCAACTTCCCTTCGAAAGTAGTTATAGAAGAATTTTATATTTGTCAAAGAACTGTACAACCAATATTTCATCTTAAGTGTTAACCACTAAGTGATAATAATAATTTATGTTAAATGTTATATAATATGACAGCACCACCAAATGAGCAGCGACAGTTTTTATGTCCACCAGTGTACATGAGTAATTAATTTTTTTTTATTACTGGTTTGAATCAAAGCTTAATAGGGTGTAGGTAATACAGTATCTGCCTATTCTATAGTAATTAATCATGCCACAGATAAAGGAACAGAAAATATGTTTATGATTATTCTCAACTATTCTAATTATTTTAAAATCGAACTATATCCTATGATTTTAGCTGATATTTATGTAATCGTTCATAATAGAATTAGGACTTGACATAGATCAAGTTTGGCTATCCAAAAAGCGTTGTTGCCAACATAACAATTGTTTACCACCATCAATCTATTATTATTCGGACATTTTCAGAAATTTATCAGGGCATCGATGATGATTTCTGTGCATCAAATTACGCCAATTTGGCAGAATTAACGTACGAACTAATTGTTCTCCCAACTTGCTAGTATATATTTTGATGAGGATATGTGCGATGACTTAACTATGGGCTTCAATTATCTGACAAGCAACTTCCTTACATCTTACTCAGAATCACTTCCGGAATCGTATTTAGTCAGCAGCTGCATGATCTCAGCCTGCACTATTCTCCTCTTCTTGTGCCCTCGGATGTTCTTCAACATGAGCGCTATCGTTCGGCCGAACGCGTACTCGGCATCCAGTGTATCGAAGCTCGGCTCCTGCTTGCCCAGAAAGCATTTCGGGGTGTTCATCGGGGCGTCGAATGAGGAGCCTGTGTAATCCTCGTGGCCCATATCTATGTGCAGCTTGTCATCGGTTTCCTCATCTGGAGAGTCCACGCCTATGTAAATCGGGTCCATGGGGTTGCCCTTGATTATCGGCTTCTGGTCCCAAATGGAGCAGGAAGGCGAGACGTTGTTTGCCATTGATACCGTCCTGTAGTTGCCATATGATTTCCTGGGCAGCATGAATCTGTCGAGGAAAACCATGGACTCGTATAGGGACCAGGTGGACGGTCTCTTTTCTACGCGGCTCTTCCTTTTCTCGAGAGCATAGCGAGTACGCAGTACGTTCCACCGCTGATGGCACTCCTCTCCTGTTATAAGAAATATGCATTAATATTTTTCACTGATATAGCTTCGGGGAAATTTATACTCGGCTTTTTCATCATTTGAGAAATTGACGTCCACGTGGTGTCCCGTACTTTCTTGTTCTTGAAGTTCGAATTGCTTTTGTCGTAAATGTTATCAAACTTCCGCACTAGCTTCACTAAAAGTTCGTCTAAATTTTCGTACTCCATTGATTTAAATTTAATTTATAATTGTGCTAATTGGATTAATTTTTATTTGACACTTAGTTTTACCCACATAAACGCGAGTTTTGAGTGCAGCACTTTTTTCGTAATTCCATTGTAGATGCAATTACATTAAACTTGTTAGTTGCAGGTGAAATCGCATTTTAAATTTAAGATTTAATTTAAGGAGTTCATTGACTCTGATTCATTAAGTTATTTTAGGTTATGTTAGCGAGCTCTGCAAATAGAACGTGAATTTGATTCAATATGTACGTTACGTGGAGCAATTCTCGTCGATTAATATGTTTCCAAATGATATTTGCTGTTTCAGATGAGAATATTTAGGTTGTTGGACGACATTTTCGCACAAAGTAAATATAGAACGCAAAACGTAAATCATAAATTAAACCAGTGGCGTGGTTCGTGAATGAATATTTATAACTTGCTACATAATCATTTTATTTATGCCTACAATGCCACTTTGAAACTTACAATTCAACATGTTATTATATTTATATTCTATGAGTATGAAATGCAAGTATAAAAATAATCAAGGTTATATTTAAATTTTACATTAATAGACAGATTAAAATACTGTTGATTTAATTAACTTTATAAACGAATTGATATAACAAAAATGTTACCAATGATATCTAAGCATATAATGAAAATTTTGCAATTCATTTGATACAGTTTTTGCAACTGGTGTAAAAAAAATAATTATCTTTAAAAGAGTATCTAAATAATTGATTGAAGCAGTTGGAGCCACCACTGCCTAAATGTTTAATTTACATATATTTAATTTGAGAGTTGCGTAGAACTTAAATTTGGCTACTCTCTTAAGTCTTAAGTCATAATTTTACTATCCTTACAACATTTTACTTTGCAGGCCATCTGCGCATTAAATGAACTCTTCAAGAGTAAGGAAACGTACGAGCTTTGCAAGCAACAGTTCCCAGATTTGTTCTCTTTACTATACATTTCGTTGGCCTCGTACATCAGCACTGCCGCCCCGGTGTACTCGAGCGCCGAGAAGAAAGCGTCTGCAGTGCCCAACAGGAATGCCTACAAGCTGAATCCGTTCAAGCTGTGCTCGGATGCGTTGAAGATCTTCCTGCAGAATGCTGACAGCAAGCAGGCCGCTGCAAACCTACTCCTCTGCAACGACAGCCTTTCGTCGTTCCTGGCTCTGGTGCCCGAACTGACGGAGAGCGTTTGTTCGGAGTATCCGCAGTCACTGGCTTGGCTGGTTGCCTGTTTAGGTGAGTTGTTAGTGGAGCGAGAGATGCCTTGTGCTCATTCCGATGATTTTCCAGGGCCTTACATACGAGCGGAGGTGGAGCCGCAGCGTGTTGCCGTCACCGCCTTGTTTGCATCTTTACTTAAGCATAAAGTGAACAACCAATCGGTCCTCGCCGAAAATGTGCTGGAAATGGTTTTGGATGTGCATACGGATCAAAGCTGTGCCGTCCGTAAGCTCAGCCTGAGGGGGTTGGGGTACGCAGCGGAGTTTTTAAACCCCGAGCTTGTAATGCGTCACTGCACTAACATATTAAACGCCCTCATGCAAGGGCTAGATTACAACAATTCAAGGTATGTGAAAAAAATTGCCAGTGAATGAGTAATTTTGTCGGGTTTTGCCATACCCGGCTGTCGATTTATGGTGATGTTTATTCACCATGTGATGTAGTAGGGTACACATTTTTTTACCACGATAATAAATAAATTCTTGTTTCCATGCTTGATGTATATAAAGAGCGATTGTTAAATTAATCTGTTTTTTTTATTTTGAAGGGTTATTATGCATAACAAAACAATGTACTTAAGGTATTAATTTAAATTAAGTTCTATTAAGTTTACTCTAACTTACACTGATAAATTTTTAAATCACTTGTCAATTTCAGAAATTATTTCTACAGTAACCAATAGGTTTACAGCATTGCAATTGTTTTTCCAGCGAGTCTGAGGTAGCTCTAGAGTCGATGTTGAGCTTCTCAAAGCTCATAAAAGTCGCCGACAACACGCAACTCGGCCAGTGCCAGGTAACTGCATCTGTGCGCATAAAACCGCTTCTGCAACATGAGCAGGCTCCTATTCGGGAAGCTTCAGTTCTGCTTTTTGGCGATTTATCCACTTCCTCTGGTGATGATGATGCTTTCAAGGAACAAATCCATGGTAACCTTATTACTTTGTTGCTGCACTTGTGCGATGAGGATCTTAATGTGATAAAGGTAATAGTTATTTACGTAAACAATAATACACTTCTCCACAAATTTTCTTAAAAAAAAAAATATATGAAGTAAAGTTACTCAAGTATATTATTGTTTAAATGAATACTTTGTATGCTCAATAATATGTTTGTTATTGACGTGCTCAAGATGAGAAGTATCACTTGTCATGCCAACGATGCATATTAAATTTTTCTCTTCGGTGGTTTTTCTCTTTGGTGTATGTAGAAATTAAGCTAACAATTTAGAGTGTGAGTTGAGAAAAATTTATTATATATGGACTTTGATGAAAAGTTAATTTTTACATTTGTAAATACGATAATTATTTTAGGCATGTAAGTACACTATGAGGAAAATTGGGCCCCATTTGGGTTGCCCGAAAGTCAACACGTTGATCCAAGAGCACCTCCCGGAGGATGCTACATTATATTTTATTCAATTCTGTATGGATTTCGTCAAGTCGATGGTGAGTGTTTGTTTTATTTGTTTCCATTATCCCTAGGTGTGCATATTATAGTCTAATTTTTCCACTGCAGTTATTAATATAAAACATTTGAATCGAAAATAAATTAACATAAATTTTCTTATATATCAAGATCACTAACTTAATTTTTTTTTATTACTTATTATTATTGATTATAAACGTAAACCCATATAATTGTTTTTGTTTTATTTTTAGAGCGAAGATATGCAGGAGTACTTCCCTCAGCTTATCCTGATCACCCTGTCGTTTTTCAAAAGCACATGGACTGACGTCAGGGCAAACGCCGCTCTCTTATCCGGACTGCTGTACTCGCAGACACAGCCAGAGTTCAGGTCGTCCGTATCACTGGACAACCTCAGCTATAGGTTGCTGCAGCTCCTGAAAGACACCGAGCCGGAGGTGCGAGCCCGTGCCTCCGAGTCGCTCGCTTATATTTTTACTACATAGATGAACATCGGGGGATATTTATAGCTTTAAAGGAAATATTACTCATATTTTAACTAGCTTTTGCCACCAGTTTACGTAGGGATCTGTTTACTGATGGGTATTGATTAAGGCTAACGTATGGAGCTTGCTTTGTTTTGTTTTATACATTCCTAGTCACATTACATACTTTCAAAACATTTCAAGAAATTTTAGGCTTGACTTAATTATTTGTTGGTTATTATATATGATTATAAAGTGTTAATAATAAAAGTGTACAACAGCTAACATTCTTTAACAATTACATCTATTAAGAGTTTTTTGTGTCATAACTATTTTGTACTTGCATTACTACATTGCTACCATTGTTGGTACAATGGTATTTTAGGCAAATGTACCACGAACAGAGACAATTCACGATTGTAAAACTGGGCTTCAGAGTTTGAATTATTCTATCAATATCCAAAAGTTAAATGTTTGGTACCCTATTCATATTCTTTCTGTAAATATTTACCTTAGTGGATATTTTTTTTGCGTTAAATGATGATATTTGTACAATTAAAAGACTTTGTTTTTTATAAATCATGTATTTTGACTGAGTTTTTTAAAACACAATTTCGTAAATGTGACATAATAGAGTGAGTTTTGCAGACCAAACTATATGAGACATGACTTAATGAGAGGTATGTTTGTCTACCCCCACAGATTAAAACAAAATATTTAATACTTCCATATCCAGTCCAAAATTGATGAATCACAGTTTAGTTTCATGGCCGATTTTCTTTACTTCCTCATGTCTTCAGCGTCTCGTCATTGCTTCAATCGACTCGTCATTGCTTGACTTGTCGTTAATAAAGGATGACACATGGGAAGTCGGGTCTTTTGTAGAGGAACGCCAGTAGCTACCGCTGGTCTATATCCTGTATATCCTTGACCTGCTGTGTCATGGGCTAATCGTATTTCATCAGTGTCAATTAGCTTTGCTATATTTTCTTTGACTTCATTGGGTACTAAACCATCTGATGCAACTATACTAAAATTGAATTGTACAAAATTCATATCAAATTCATCAGAAAATAAAATATCAATAATTCATAAGATATTGAATATCCAATCATTCCTTTGAGTAGTGTACATACTTTTTTGGACGATCCGTATGTGTCCAAAACATTGTGGTAGGATCCACAGAAGCTCTACTCTGGGCTCTATCCCACTCGCCAAAATAAGACCTTAGATTTGCAGACACCTTCGGAAACAGTTCAGGGTTATCCTTCGCAAATGAAGGACGTGGCATGTCGCTAACCATAAAATTGTATTCCCCTTTTAACTTTACCTGCTCCGTCTTGCAACAGCAGATGTTGCCTTTTTTCTTGCTCTTGGCCTACAATTTGCCCACGTTATGATTTTAAAACCCATACCAATTTGCCCCTTTACAGTTTTTAAATAATTGGCAGCCTCCTCTGCAGCATTTTTCCAGTCCGTGGTGTACATGTAATTTAAAAGAAGGTCCCTCATTTCTTTATCAGGAACGTCGTCGATGCTCACTGCAGGTGACACGTATAGCCTTGGCCGATTGCGAATTGAAGCTTCTTTACCATGATCCACAGGTTTTTCCTTAAATTTATTAATACTGCATTTTATTTAAACTACTAATTCTGTCTAGTTAAGGATATCTAAAATGAAATGATAATTCCAATTTTTGTTAGTTGTATTTTAATAGCTCAATCCAAAGTACTGAAACAAAGCTAGACAGCTCCGCTTCCACTATTATGAATCTGGTTATTAAGCACTGTCATCCGAACACATTTGACCTCTCGTGAATACCATTATTCTCCTGTCCACAGCTTTCTTTCCAATAATCGGATTGTGCGACCACAGCATATTGAACGGAACATAGACATTGTCTCTCAACGTCTGGTAAGACTCGTGGCACTCGGACTTGTACGGGGATAACTTAGGTCCATGCTTGTCCCTAGGCCTTAACTTCTCTATCTTACTTGAATGCCATTTATGGAGTTTCCGATTGCTCGTAACATCCACAGATTCATGCCGATAGTCATTATTGTATGTAGTTTCACCTTCAAAGTTTTGCAGATTGATACGGTCATCGAATTCCATAATCAGAAATTTGAAACCAAATGTCAGTCAGATAAAGTTATTCTATTCATGGCTATTTTAATTTGAATTAAATAATCATAATAATCAAACACCAGGTAACCAAAACCACACATATGTGTATACTTGGTTGTTGTCACAGTGGTGTGACACAGATATTTAACAGATATTTATTATATTTATTGTAGTAAAAAATTACATATTTAAAATGATTGTAGATTGTACGTTTTTCTCAATGCAATTAGTAATATTTGATAAATAAGATTCAATAGATAAAATTCATTCTCGTGAATTATAGCCTACATTATATGCTCGAATGAAGAAAAAAAAAATCAGAGCGCCAAGTGCTAGAACAAGTTTTTTACAAAATTTAATAAAGAGATTCAAAATTCATCACAAACATGTATTTTTATTGAAAATGTTAAATATAACTGATACTGATACATGAAACTTACTAGAATATAATAGATACTAAATTGAACTTAAATTGCCAATGCATCAGACTGCAGTTCGTTGGTCAGCTGCGTTAGCAAATTGGATAATTTGTTTTTAAGCATGTCAACGCCCATAGTGACTATGTTTTCAGGTTTAAGGCAACCGACAGATTCCACGTTATAGTAGAACTTATTTGGCTTCGCCTCCCAATTAAACTGAGCCTCATCTGGAAACACAAAAACAAGTCAATAAGAAATTTTAACACACATATGACAAAGATTGCTCCTGGTGACGGTAATTAGCTGCAGCAGCATCATTTAATAGACAGACGACAGACAAAATTAATAATAATTTATACAATAGATCTAAATTGGGCACCAATAAGCAATCTTCTCTGAAAGTTGAACGAATCAATAAACTCAATTACATTGGTCATTATCCAGCTCGCTGTATTCACTCTTTGGCCATTCGTCTGGCTTTGGGAATAGAGTGTGCCTCATTATATTATCGGGATCATACTCAAAGCAGACTCCAGCTGTTGGATTCCATTTCGCATGTTCTTTCCCAAACCCTACAAAGAAACGAGATTAAAACGTTCACTTGATAGTCTAAATAAGGGTTGAGCTACCATTTTACAAGGCAGGCGAGATTAAATAAGTTTCAAATGCTGTAGGCAATATTTTTTTTTATATTTTTGTATTTACACTTTGGTGCCATTCTTTGAGATGACGGAAAAAAAGCTTTATATAGCAGGTATCATCATCGGTGTTTGTCATTGCTAGAAAACATTCAGTTTGCAAGTATCGTATTTCTTTATACCTTTCTTTGCATACGCTCGCATCTTCAATTCCTGCCCTTTGCGCAGCTTAATAATAAGTATCTCATCAGTCTCCCCGTACTCGGTGGAATCGTCGTCCCTGTGCTTCGAAGTGGCCGGGAGCACCCTCGGATTGCTGCTCTTCAGGTCGGCCGTTGTCACGTGCCTGGTCTGCTCGTCCGTACACTTGACGTCTAAAGTGAACTCAACGCTGCAGTTCTGACAGAAATCTGTGCACATGCAGTCTCTTGGATACTGCATGGTCTGCACAACATCGTCTGATATTAAGGGGATGAGGCCAATGCGATGTGCCAGGAACTCATCACTCAGGACTGTCGAGTTCGCCTCCAGTTTCACCCAATCTATAGCCATTGTCGGCGTCTCGGCTATAAGCACTCTTCGAATGCTGTTCGCGACACTGGAAATTCATTTTAGTGGATTATTGATTAAGTAGTTTAAGAAGCGAAATACTAAGGGGTGGTATGTTCATCCGGTCAGGATTACTCTAGAGCGGATTAGAACAAACCAACCAAATGTAATGAATGAGAGGTTAAGAACATTGTTGTTTTCTTGTCGACTATTCACCTCAAATCTGTGTCTTCTACATAAAACTTTACATTTTCGTCTGTTAGGTCCGTAATGTGGACTGATGGTTGATTTGCATAGGGCATTTTGTAAAATTAATAACAACGGACAACCAAGCTTATGAAGAGGTTAGAAAATGAATGACGGTAGTTTTAAGATATGCAACTTATCTAGCATCATAGTGAACTTGGTCTACTGTCAATGTTACTACAGTGTGTTTGTAAATGAGTGTAGATTGTATTTTAGGCAACCAAACATACACGTTGGTAACACAACAAAAATATCACTAAGGATTCATTGGTGTAACATAATGTTAAAGTTGAGATTCAACAGCTTTGTTTTTTTGTCAGTTTTAAAAGTTAAGTAATTTTAAGATACAGGTAGAGTTCTTTACACGTTATTAGTTTAAAAAAAATCAATCAAAATATATTGTTATGATATACCTGATGAAATATCCACGAAACAACGACAATTAAATAGATACAAAAGAGAAAATTATCAGTACATAACAACTTAACTGACCCACACTGGACGAAAAAACCCTGTTGACCCGTTCCCCTTCATAAATAACTAACTTGAAATAACTTACCTAGATTAACTTTACAATGATTGCACGCTACTGGCGAAAATGACATTAAACTTTGACAAATTGCGGTGAAATACACTAAGCACCGACATGGAAAAACTTAACGGCAATTAAAATCCTAAATTTCATTTAAATTTTGCCGCCTTTTCTACAATCATTTACAAACACCTTGTAGATATTTAAAAAGGGGAAACCCAAAAATTTGGATAAATAATGATTATTTATGTCTTTAGTATATTCTTTGATTTATGTATTAAGAAACTACCATCCAGTGTGCCTCGCCATATGCAAATTTAAACTGGACCCTTGAGCCTCTGTAGTATTTTCAACTTTGATTTCCATCTCTGTGTTTAGAATTCGATATCTTCTTACAAATGCTAATAATGAATTATGTAAACTACCATCAAAGGTGTGAAATTCATCTTCAATTTCGAAACGCCAGCATTGGATTTCAATAAAAGTTTACTTGGATTGAAGTACAATTTCTTAGCACATTATACAGCGTGTTTTAAAAAAAATCCTCTTTTCCCACTAAGCTTAGACGCCGCAAAACATCTTCATTTCAGGCAAAATACAAACGAATTAACAACACTGTATTTTGACTGACAGTGGCATTTGTTCCAAGTAAAATGCTAAACTTGAGTCGTCTCAAGCGAGTGAATATGTGTAGTGAAACAGTTTCATTTACTAAAAGGCGAACATGATATGTATGTATAAACTTCAACGATAATAATACTGTTACTGCAGTATAGAAGAGCTACATAATTGATATAGCGAGTGGTTGAAGATTAATTGCATTTCAAATTTATAAATTGTAAACCAAAAGGTGTCACGTCCGGTCCATTTCAATATTTTATGTTTACAGGTATCCGCAGCAACCAGGTAAATAAAATGCGTTGCCAAGCAATCAATCAACGATTGATGAAACATCATTTCTCTTGCATTATCAAAACTTCATTTACAGGATTATATATATATTTTTGAACACTTAATTCATCAAAGAAAAATGGCTCGAACACCTAACTTGCCACTTCTTCCAGGATTAACATTCAATCCAAATGTAAGTATCTAACAGCCATTCAGATAACTCGTTGTCGTCAGCCAGTTAATGGTTGGTTTTCGAGAAAACCTGTGGACTGTGGAGCAGTTGTGAATTAAAATTGTTGGTGAATACGGCATACTTTAAACATGCAAATTATAAATCCCGGCGTGTTTTGGCTCGAAAATTTGAATTGTAATTCAATATAAAATACCAATAATTTTTATATTCCTGAATAAGAATTACACTACTGCTATTTTATATAATTTTTCAATGTATAAATGAATATTAAATTGGTTTTTCAGATTGGACGAACAAATTTTCGCATGGACCCAAAGTTTGATTTCAATGAAGGTGTGCCGTGTCTTGTTGAAAAGGTGAGACCAAACCTATTTGGCCCCCTGACCGATAGGTACCCTTCAATTTATGCACGAGGCGAGATTATTGAAGTGCCACCCTGGATTGCATTCGATAAGCAGGTGCGATAGCAAATTTATAAACTGTAATTGTCTAGTTCGTCATAACTTGTTTTTCTGTAGTCCTTTTGTGATGATTAATTTTCCTAATCATTTTAATAATAATAATTCTACTGCTCCTCCACCTGCGTCATAGTAAAGTTTTATTGGAAATCAAACTATATATTGTATGATTCAATCAAATTATAAAAAAACTTTATATTGATGTATAATTAAAGTCAAGTCAAGCTCTGCTAACTTACACTTCAGGGACCATCTAGACAATGTATACAGCGGCTATATTTATTTTGCAATTGCTAATTTTATGAATTTAATCGTTACGCATTTGTAGATTCTAGCTTTTGAAGCATACTTTAAACAAACACTACAGGAAGTAAAGAATTCGCCTTACATCGTGAGGAAGGTGAAAATTTACTTTTTCCTTGAGGACGGAACAATTCAAGTCATGGAACCTCAGCAGGATAACAGTGGAATGTCTCAAGGTAAAAATATTGACAAAATATTTTATAATTTAGTTTTCAGAAAATTTAAATAACCAACTGAATTCACCGACAGAAATTAATTAACAATATTATTGAAATAGTTTCTCTCTCTCTCTGTGTAATAAAAATGTAAAAAATAGATTATCATTAATAATTATCGACCAATTTTAGGTTGCATGATATCTAGGCAGAGAATTCGGATGCCTCCGCCAATGGATGACAACTTTTATGATATCCTAGACTTCAATGTCGGCAGGGAAATAGAGTTTTTTGGGAAGTTCTTCAAGTTAACCAGCTGCGACAAATTTACTAGGAACTTCCTGAACCGCAGCGGAATAGCCGTACCGGATCCCATAAACTCTCCCGACGATCCATACTTGAAGCACAGGAATAAGGAAAGCGGAATGCTTCTGGCAAAGAAACCATCGAGGAAAGTCGACACGTTCGGGCAATTTCTTAAAAATGACCGAAAAGTAAGAACATACATTGTGGGTGAGGTGGAAAGAAACACATGAGTCACTTTAACATAATCCAAAATCTCCAAATACCATAATTTTATCGTCTTAGATTCTTCGTTTTTATGGTTACTGGGATGATAGGAAATCAGAGTTTGGCGAGTTCCATGACCTAGAAATATACTACTACCTAGCTGATGACACTATTGAAATTAAAGATGTGGTGTCTCCCAATTCCGGCCGTGATGGAGGCGGTTTGCTTTTAAAGCGCCGCAAGCTGCCAAAACTATTCGACGGCTTGCCTGGTGTCGGGCTGGATGTACCCATCACAATTCTTAATGTATTAGGACAAGGACTCTCCACTATTCGGTATGTCACTGATCCCCTGAACTGTGGCAAGCAGCAGATCGACTATTATAAGGATAAAGATTTATCCATTGGTGGGGTACTCAATTGTTTCGGAAGATCAATAATCCTAACTGATGCAGATGCAAGAACTAAAGAGTACTATAGGTAAATACAAAACGAACTAAACAATGAGATTAGTGCCATGCATTTTCATTTTCAAGGGACAAATTTGGTGTATCTAGCTTCGTACCAATTAAGAAGCCAGTAGATGGGCTATCTCTATGTAAAGAAAAGTGGCCAAAGAAGGAATTGCCGCCTTGGAACGGATACGGATCTTACGAAGATTCGGCTCAAAACTGCAAGACCGTGTACATAAAAGCACCCCACAAGAACTTTAAGAAGTTTTTGAAATATGATCGGTGAGTGCTGGAATTTGTTAAACCTATGCAGTTAATAAACAATAAAAAACTAAAATATTACCCCTATTCTGAAGAAACGTTATTTCCGCGGTGTATTTTATTTCAGGAGCGGAATGGACAGCCAGATCTTGCGATATGAAGCCAGGATGATTTCTACAATTAAGCAAAATTGCGATCGTGTGTTCATTGTGTGCTATTTCTTATCAGATGATACAATAAAAGTAATTGAAGTAGCAAGGAAAAATGCAGGTAAGCATAAATTAATTGCAAATTATGATAATGATCATTCAAAATAGGCTTTTGGCTCTTTTTCACCACGTACACATATAGACTGTTATTTTATGAGCGAGAAAGACTCATATTTGGTTTTCATAGTGGCGAAAGAGTAATTTGATTAAAAAAACTGCTCAAATACAGAAATTCAGTTTTATGTGTCTCCTGAAAAATTTAATATTTTGGAAATGAGCCCCTTTTGAAAATTGCTATTGAAATACAAATAATAGTAATGGTAGCTTCCATAAGTTTCAAATATTGTTAAAACAGGAACAGAAGTTATAAAAATCCATCTCTAATATGAAATCTATTTCAGGTCCAGCAAACGTGGTTTTCTTTTCTCGTCAAGAAATTTTGATGCCGGGACAGGAACTGTTCCAGAGCTCAAAACCATATGTATACGAACCACAGCATTTGTTCGTCGGGGCACAAATAATTATCAACAGTTTTCAGTTTGTTTTGATTAACGCAGATGACTATGCATTGAGATACATGGAATTGCATCCTGATATGGTAATGACGTTTTAACCAAATAATACAAATACTGCTTTTTCACCTGTCTTGTAATTAAATTTTTTCAAATGTCTTCCTGTTTTGATTGTTCAGCTTCTTATTTCATTAATCAGATATTGTTGTTATTTTCATTCTTGCCATCACTTGTTTGAGTGATTCTCCTATAATTTGCACCGGATTGAGCATTTTATTTCTTTTAAAATTAAAATTTAATTTTAAGTTATATTTTATTTTTTTCATGTAGATGTTTCCACATTGAATAATTTCCTTCTGTAGAAGGAATTTAGCTGTCTCTGTAGATCTTTGTACTCGGATATGAGCAATGCATCGTCCGAATATTTTAATTTCGTCCCGGTCTCAAATTACACTTAAGATTGCGATATTTAATGAGTAAAATGCAGCATTTTAGACCTTCACGCAGGCGAACACCACTGCTGTTAAAATCAATTAAATCCTTTGTTTTACATATCAAATTATTCTTAAAAGTACAAGAATTCTATAGACATGCGTCATAATCTGTCTGCGGATTTAGTTCGTAATAAATTTAAAATTTAAAATTTAAAATGTGTTCTTTTTTTGCAATATAAATTTATAAGTGTATGATTTGTACATTTTAGTTTCCAAAATCTAATATCAAAGTTGTAATGGAAAAATTGAGAGAAAAGTTGCGACCCATTTACAAAGATTTTGTGGGCGAGATGGTTCCCTCTGAGAGTAAGACTATTACATATGAAAAGTTGAGGTAAACATATAATAATATCTTTAAAAATATAAAATAATATCTTTAGATACTGAATAATGACATGTTTAAAATTTTCTGTTTGCAATTTAGGTCAAAATTGTGTCCAATTATGGGTGACACATTCACTGAGCATGAGATGATCACCATTGCAAGAGCGTTTTCAGCAAACTGTATGGAGGAACGACTAAACAAAGAAGCCATAAGGTTTGTAAATACAATTGTTAAGGGGCTGAAGACATGCGATATTAAAAAAAAACATCTATAAATTTATTTTGTACGCGAATCAATGCATTAGTCTTACGATCAAGAATTCAACATGGATAAGGCAAAATTTCCATGTATGCGGTAGAACGCTTGTTGGTAATAGTTATCAACTATAACAGCAGAAATATGCTATCAAAGACTGAATTTTATATTCCTAGTGTTTGACTTATTAATAATTTGCAGGGCAATTACATTGACCGAGCTTAAGAGGCAATTGTGGGACGATTTGCAGAGACTAACGGAGTATTTACTGTTAAGAGATCCTGGCAGAACAGGCAAACTACCGAGGAACCAAGTCTACGCGCTTTTACGAGGCTGCCGGCTCCCTGTTGATGTCCAGATTATAGAAAAAATTTTGGACGTGTAAGGATATTATTTAATTATAGTTTTGTTTATTGTGCCGTCAAGTTGATAGCATATGTATTACAGAAATGCACAGTTTCTGAGCCTCCGTTAAAGTAATATTGCCAAGTGCAAAACACCCTGTTTGTTTGGGAACTAATACACAAAATCCATCTTCAAAATATTAGGACAAAATAATCTATATAAGTAGTTGTGTATATTACAGAATGTGTGTGATTTATTTTCTAGTATTAATAAGGATGAAGAGGGTAACATTTGCTACCTTGACTTGATTGAATTCTTGGATCGTAAGAAGTGCCCATTAACAGACATAATACCGATAAATGTGAAGGTAACAAGTAGTGTTTTGTTTGCTTCGAAGTTGGTTTAAAGTGATCGATTTTAGAGTGAATTGTGGTGGGCATCAGAGAAAGACGTAACAGCTGGCACTTTAATTGACTGGTGTGAATTCAACAAATATTTAAATCTGGAGAGTATATTTTTGGAGAAAGCCCAGCAAGCATCAATCTACAGCACTCCAAAGGAGGAGTAGTTGGCAATGAACTCGTTTTGCCCAATGTTTTGTAAAGGCACTTAATTTTTGTGATGGATCAATTTTGCACAAGGCTTTAATGTGTGTCTACTTTGTTAAATTATTTGTTTTAATAGTTGTGTCTGCTTTAATTTAAAAATAACACCATTTTTGCAAAACAAATAATTGAAACTTTCTTAATTTGAATATTAATCGCGCTATAAATTATTGATCCTCTGAAAAGATGCTGCCAACCTTTTATAGTTAAACACCCCAATACCTCTGTGACACCCGAATAAACCCTAAATAAGAGCGAGAACACCTTTTGCACGAAAAAAAAGTTTTTTTATTGTGAAAAAGGTGTTAGAACTGGCTCTTATTTAAAGATTCTTTCTTCCTCTTTCTTCTTTTCTCTCTCAGGCTAAAAAAATATTTGTGTGCTAATAAAGTCTCATGTTGAAATTACTTATAGTACCAAATTATATTAGACTGTATGACTGATTGGTTGACACCGAGATAACTTTTCGAATCACTCGGTATATTACTAAATTGGTGTATGCGACCCAACGTACACTCATGTTCCGGGTTTGCATACAGTTCGAGCAACTGTGAAGAAAAGAACTGTGAAAAAAATTAAGTCGGAGACGGTCGAAATCAGTTCCAGCCGGTGCTGGCGTAGTTATTAATAATCCATGACATCATATTTGTTGATGATTACTACGTAGAACAGCGATCAACAATTTGATTAAAGGTGTGGTGAGACTGTGGTCATTCCAAATGAAAGTCGTGTATTAAAAGTTCACCATTAGGTTAGGTGAGTTGTAATTTTGTGACCCAATTATCTCTGGAAAAAATACGTGCAGTGTTTGAATTTATTTTCGATATTGGGTTTAATGTAAGCCGGGATGTGCGAAAATACGTGAGTAATTTGAGACCCACTAATCTAATTATTGCTATACTAAATAACTCGATGCCTTCGATAATTTTTCTCTTTTTACATTTTTTTTTATACAAAATTAATGGTGCTTATAAGCACATGTTATACTAATATCAAAGACAATATTCTCAGTAATTTTATAGGCTCACGAAAAATACTTTAGTTGTATTAATAATTATTTTTTGCAAAAAAATATATACACCTAAAGTAATATAGTAAGTTATTGTGAGACTTTAATAATATAAAATGCCTTCATTTATCAGTGGACTTAGTATCAGTAGACTCAGTAAGACTTATTATGTATTAAGGGAAGTTATCGGGCAGATATATCCACAAGAAGGTTAAAAACTAGGTGACCAATGTGTTTCTAATCTAATTCCCTTGCATGTTGCCTGCATGCGTATTCATTATTCATTATTTTGTGTTTGTATTAATGTGTTTTTGATAACAATTTTAGCGAAATGGCTGCGGCAAGCAAAGTGGAAGATGTCGAGAAGGTGAAGGAGGAGAAACAAATTGCCGGAATGACTATGTACGATCTTGTTGTCAGTGCAGCTAAAAAGGTAATTAATTACATGTTCTAACATTTATGTGTTCATTTTTGTAAATTACTAAAAACTAGAGTGTTGTTAGTAATTTTTTTTACCAGAAATATACAAGAGTTAAATAGTTTTAAATCCAGAAATATACAAGAGTTTGTATATTTCTGGACTTACCTCAATTTAAAAAATAAAAGGACTTGCACCACTCTGGTTTTGAACGGCTCATATATCAATAAGTAAAATTTGTTCCCAATTTATATGCAAATTCCAAGTTTTTAAAAATAGCATATTTTTAATAATCAAGCAAATATTTCAAAAATATTGCACTACCACTAGTTATTTCCGTCCTTTTGACAATTTATTTTGCAGATCGTGTGAAATGGGATCTGACATACTTGGCAGTTTCACAAAGAGACACCTCAATGCATTTTTATACGTGACAGACAGTTCTTTGTTTTATTTATGTTAGAAACGGAAACGTGATGTAAAATTGTGTTCAACCTACATCAATGATGTAAAATTATTTCTACATACAATTAAGATATTCAAGTGCGAGGTTATTCACTTGTTTATGGTTAAATTAATTTAGTTGCTTTTATTTTTAAAATGAATTCTTATTTGTGTATGACTGGCCCGTGGCCAATAAAAATAATGCGCCAGGAATTAATTGATGACCGACATTTATAACATGTGAGGGTTTAATGATTTAGCGACGTTCCCAACTTTTAAGTTATTTGTGGCAGTTTCGTGTCAAATAAAGTTTGGAACAAAAGATTTTCAATTCATAATATAAAGAGGGGATTTATGATCCCAAAATACTGCCAAAAAAGTATTTCGCAAAAACATAAATTAGGTATACTTTAAAATCCTGCAATTAATAATCGAAAAAGAACTCCCTAAAGGCTCAATAATAGATTTTCTAGAGCATCAATACGCTGTTGAAAATGCCTATAGCGATAGCATTGTCATAGCGTAGCGTCGCTGCTCGTAAGAAATCTATGAATCAGCTCTAAAGATTCAAAGAAAGTGGCTAAAAAAGTAAATGTTACACAAATATATGTATAATTATTACATTTATCAAGAAAATTACACAATTTTATACATATAAGACAAAATGTATGGCTATCATTTATAGGGGGTAATTAAAGACACGCCAATGTTTTTATATAATCTAATCTGTCATATTTATTACGTGTTTTAGATATACTCCAAATATCTCTGCAGTGTTAGACTTATAAATCTAATCCCCCCAAACATAGCAGAAAAAATGGCTTCATTACTCATCTTACAAGTTTCAGGTAAATTGATAACATGCACATGTAGGGATTAAATAATTTTATTATACTGTAATTAAGATTTAAAAAAAAAATCTTATTCCCATGTGAATAAGCGGAAATATTTAGATAATGGAGTGACTAATTTAATAAACAGTAATATATTTTTATGGCCACGTTAGCCTTGTATGGAGAGATATTTATATTCAGTGCCTGTAGTTTATTCATATTAAAAACCTATTCACATTGAATGCCAAGAATTTAAGACATGGAACTAACACTCCAAAATTGATTGATTTTACTATTGATTTTCTACCGTTTCATTCAAACATGACGAAAAGTAAATAATTTGCGAATTTATCCCTTCAATCTCGTCCAGTGCAAGCAATGATGTTTGAACATTTTACTAGCTTTGATATTTAGGTGACAAACATGTGTAATTTTCAACGTCGAGACTAATTTTCATGTCATTATTGATTATTATTATTATTACTATATTGATTACGTTTATGGTATCAAATTAATTATTGTTGCTGCAATATTTATTTCGGGATTGTCAATTGGCAGCAGTCTTGGTTTTATTCTGTATGTGATAAGGCCCCCGCATATTAGGGGAGTACATTAACAGTAGATTTGCCATTTTAGAAAAAAATATCAACACAAAACTGCATAAATGTCATTTTAACTATAATTCAGTTCAGGTTTTAATAAGTGACGAGATTTTATAACTTATAGAGGTTTTATTCAATAATCACTTTGATCGCAATTGACCCCCATCCAATTCCAACAATTACTTTGAATATTTTAATTGCCTTCATTCATCTTCATTACACATGAAGTAATAATCCAGTGACTAAAAATAAAGAAATTATATGATCAATTACATAAATTAACTCGAAATTGGAGCTTAGAAAACTTTGGGTAACTTTGTAAAGACCAGCCCAAAATGTTTTAGTAAAATATAAAAGAGATAATATAATTTATTTACATTTACAATTTAGGTTTAATTAGCGAGAGTGTTAAAATTAGCACATTTTTTGTATTCCACGCTTTGTTTCAACCTGAGTTGGGCAACAGTGCACCTGATATATTGGGTGTAGATACGATTCATAACAACATTGAGTGGCAAATTGATTGTAATAGATAAGCCAAAAATTGTTTACATACGATAAACACCGTCTGTAAATATTAAATAGTATTACACTATACGCTTTAGCACCTGGTCTATACAATCAATATCCTGGTCTGGAGGCAAATACGTTTATCAAGCCACGGCAGTGAGTCCAGTGTGTACTTACAATGTTTGCATATCAAAAATACATACCTATGGTAAGAAAATACTATGCAATATACAGGGTGTTCTTGAAAACAGTTTGTTTCATGTACAACAAGTACATGTTGTTTTATGTAACTATAAAGAAAACTATTGTAATAAATGTTACAATTACATTATAAATTTGATGATCATCAATTAATGAAGCTGTATTACCTAATTCTGCAAGATTTAATAAAAATTTGAAAAATTATGTTTGGCAATAATTCTTTCAACTCTTCAAGTTATTTCCAAGAGATTTTCGGTTATACTGAAAGTAGTTACCGTCAACTGTTTTTGTTTTTCAAAATGAATTTTAATAATGATTTTAAGATATTGTCATAATGCTAATATCTTAGAGCCTTAGAGCCTTAAGTCGTTTGTCATTACGGGCTAATAATTTTCATTTCAAGAATAACAAGAATATAAGGCCCTCATGTAAAATTTCATGGACTTTAATGGGCGCGAATATATTTCTGCTATGACCCATATAGATTAATTAGGAATCATTGTAGGCTAAGTTTGATGTAAAGACAAGACACACTGTCCTACATCTCTGCAAGTGGAATTTATTAATTTCAAGCGATTTACAATGAACTAGTTTACAAATCACATGCTATAATTGGATGAAATTACAACTCAGAATGGACCGTCTATGAAGCAACACACACACGTCATTGATGCTGGTTAGATATTTATTAACACTCAATTGATATTAATATAAATTACTGGGTGTTGTTTTGCTACATTACAATTTGAAGTGCTTCATTACTATTAAGCACCATTTATGAACGTTATTTGTATATAGGATTTTATACAGGATTTTTTATTTATCTTATCAAAATAAATAATATACCACTTATGGTACCAAATACTTGATGAAAAAGGAAAAAAAATAGTAGTACAATTTTTATTTCGATTTCAAATTTTTCAATACATATTGTACATGTTTTGGTGAAGTACATTATGACATTTATTTATACTCATTTGTGACATTGACATCTCAATATAACCTCATTATGCATATGTTAGTACATTATGTTATACAAAAAGTGGCACTAGCCACAGGTGGAGCAGTAAGAGGATTATTGTTATTATTCAATTGATTTCTTATTACATATAGTAACTAATGAGAAATCAATTCTTGTTTTTGTATACAATTTCTATATTTAAACAATGAATAATTCATCTAATTACAGTAATTATATACGCTTGTAAAACATACCATGATTGCTCTTGGCTAAAATAGTTTTCTCACGAGTCAGTGGAATTATGTGGATAGTATGTTTATCTTCAAGGTCGATTTTCACACCATGACTAATACTTCACACTGGATCATCGTTTTAGCATACCAATGAATGTTTTATTTTAAATCATGTTTTTGTTCGCATTTGGAAATGCAACTGACCATGTCTAGATTTGGGGATAATGAAATTTGCATGTATGATAATATTTAATGCTTTTATGACATTTATAATTTCTTTTTTTTGTTGTGGGACCTTTCTGTATTAATACAGATTTAAAATAGACATTTATTGACAGTAAAATTTAAATTTCAGCGTTTATTTTTTATAATTAACTCAACTCGATCAATCTTTCTGAGAAAATGAACAAACATAGGTGCAAAACTATTAGACAAGATTCGAAACAACATATTCACAAAGTATTTTCAACATTAGCAACCATTATTTGTGACATTGACATCTCAATATAACCTCATTATGCTAAAGTTTCCCTTACTTGAAAGTTCGTAACACAAAATAAAAAATAAAATATAGTCTATAAAAGTTTTAGATTTGGTTACTATTAAAAAAAAAAATCTTTAGGCAAACAAATATGCATGTAGGGAAACCTGACTGCTTCTCCCTAGGTGTCCAAATCTTTAGAAACAAAATCATTTGTAATAATAATAAATATTGTAAATCTTTATTTTAGGTCGCCCTGGTCGGTGCCGTGTACCTCATCGGCTACATGAACTGGTCAGTGGCATGGCTGATTGGTCCCGTTGTTTTATTGGTGCTGAGGGATCAGTGGAGGAAGGACAGCAAGATTCGGCGAGACATGGCGAAAGCGGTAGCAATGTCAAATGAGAAGGACGTTATCCTGGCTAGAATTAACGATTTGCCAGCTTGGGTTAGTAGTTTTCGTACACCCTAAACTCATCTATTTGCACCCTAATTAATTTTGCAATCCTAGGACACAAATTTAAAATTTAAAACTATCTCATTGATAGTCATATTAAAAGTGCAAATAGCATGAATTAATTGAAATTATTTTACTGCATCGAAACGCTAATTCACCTTGTTGTAATGTGACTTATAAGTTCTCTAGGATGATACTCAATCAAGCTAGAAAATGTAGTCTTACGATTGTGTCGGAGAACATTTGTGCAAATCGAATAAAAATGTTAATGTTCGTAATATAATTATGAAATACACTTGTAAAACAACTTCAGATAAAAATACCGTAACATAAAGTGACATATGAACTATTCAAATAAAATTTTTGAGATAATCTCAGGTAACTTATTTATAGATAAAACACTTGTAACAAACACAATGTCTAGTTATCTGAACAAAGATTATCTTGAAGATAAAGCCAATCGGCACATTTATCTGTTGCATTATTTCTGGGTGTATTATATTAAGATTTCATAATGTCTGAATTAATTTTTCTTTTCATAATAAAAAAATAATGGATGAAAAAGTACTGGACTACATTCTCATTAGTTAAAAGTTTTGAAGTGAAATATAAAGAGAACTTCTTAAACAAAAAACAAAATCTGTTATTTTCGAACTGTTGAAATTGTTAAAAGAGCAATCTTATTTCTATTGATTGTATATAATTTTTAGGTATTCTTCCCAGATATCGAGCGCACTGAATGGCTGAATCGCGTAAGTTTCCTGCAAATATATTAACTTTTCCATTACTATAACATCTCTCCGTTTAAAGATAATAAAGCAGTGCTGGCCAAATGTAAATAGTTTTGCAAAAGATTTAATGATAAAATCCATTGAGCCGACGTTGCGATCTAGTCTAGAAAAGTATAAGCTAAATGGGTTCAAATTTGAAAGAATAATATTAGGAGAAATTGTAAGTACTTTAAATACAATTAAATTGCAAATTTCGAAAAGTCGAGCATTCAAAATGGACTTTTTCGCTGTTTTTTGCATGTGCACTTATAGACCGATATTTTATGAGCGAGAAAGGCTAATATTTCGTTTTCATAGTGGTGAAAGAGTAATTTTAGACTGCTTAAATAAGTCACATGGTTTAAGAGAAATTCAGTTTTTTGGATCTCCTGAAAATAATTTATTTTCCGATATGAGTCCTTTTTGAAATTTGTAATGCAATTATTATGAAATAACACGTAGGATCATGAATTAATAATAATTATTAATTTTTAGCCATTTAGAATTGGTGGTGTTAAAGTTTATGATAAAAATATTGCCAGAAATGAGATTATTATGGATCTAGATATTTAGTAAGTATGTATTATAGTCGGCAAACTATGAGGCAGGAACATTAGTTCACAAAACTAACTCATTGCCAAATTCTACAATAATTTGAATAGTGTTTTTAAAATTATAAGTAATCTTCACTCATGACATATAACATGTAACTTTTTTTTCAATTTCAGCTATGCCGGAAACTGTGACATTAGCTTTACGTTATCTGGTGTGAAAGGTGGCATTAGAGACTTCCAGGTAATTAAGGCATATACATGGTACACTTTTATTATATTTTCGCATTTGTTTCAGTTACATGGAATGTTGAGAGTTGTAATGAAACCGTTGATTTCATCAATACCATTAATTGGTGGCTTACAAGTGTTTTTCTTAAACAATCCATCTATAGACTTTGATTTGGTTGGTATTGTGGATATTTTCGACATGCCAGGACTAAGGTAATTTTTTTTCTATACAGGCGTCTCCTTATTTACATAAATTCGCAGTTACGTAATTAGAGTAGATTTTGCTAGAGAACAGTATTTTCGTCACAACCATAAATCTCCATCGCCAACTGACGCTCTAAATATTAGCTGTTTAGCTCTCCAAATTAGCTGTTACAAGCCATGTTTAAATGCAGGAATTCAAAACTCTATGATTAACTTTAACCTAGGTTAATCAGACACTGTAAGACTGATAATAAGATACAAATAGTACACTTTAATTATGTGGCATGTTTACATGTTTTGTCTACAATGTTTTGATTTACCCTCATTTTTTTAGTGACATTCTTCGCCGTATAGTGGTTGAAGTGGTTGCATCAATGATGGTGCTGCCAAATAAATTCCCCATAAAATTAAGTGATGTAGTTGAGTCAATTGATCTGAAGAGACCTGAACCAGAGGTAAGATTAATGGTTTCCACCATTATGGCTAGAAAATATATAGATTGCACAATTGTACCAAATGATGATCATATTATATTATGGAATTTATTTTCACTAGGTGTACAACTAAATTTATGCACTACAGTAATATTATCTTATAATTTATTATTATTAGTGTACAGAATCAGCGCAATTATAATAATTACTTTATCAAAATATGCATGTAAATTGATGAAATTGTAGATAGGCGCATTAAGTACATATTTCAATTGTTTTTTATTCTCGATTATTTTTAGGGTGTCTTACGTATCCATGTGATTGAAGCCAAGAACCTGATGAAGAAAGACATCGGCATGTTGGGCAAAGGCAAATCGGACCCATATGCTGTGCTAACTGTCGGCGCACAAGAATTCCGCACCAAAACCATTTTAAACACCGTAGATCCTAAGTGGGACTACTGGTGTGAGGTAAGTAACGGCTCTTTTCAATACTTACGAGTTCTGTGGGGGTTACTGGAGTTGTTTTATTGGAGCATGCCCATTTCCAGTGTGTTTATCATCAGATTAACGACCACAGAATACAATCTTTAGCCTTTCCAGCCAACACACCAAAAGCCTGGAACTAAAATATAATAGTTGGCTGTTGAATATAATATAAACTATGTATTTTATTAAGACTCGGAAGTTAAGATTTGCTTGTATTAATATTAGCGCACAAACTGAAATCCACCAATCAGCCTTCAGTACTTTAATGCATTTTTCTTGATGCATACTTTAATAATATTTATCATTCTTAATGTGTTGTGTGTATAGTTCAGTTACTAGGGCAGTAATTAATTATTTTAAATAGTTTTGAGTCTGTTAATGTGATCTCTTATAATTTTGCAGTTCATTAGGAAACGTACATTAGGAACTATCGAAACCATTAAGATTGGAATTGCTATCTTTGCGGCAGCATAGTAATAATCATTCAAAATATTCAATCGACTTTTCAAATTTGTCTTCTATAATTTTGCACGCGTGACGATTTTACCCCGTCCACTTCCTAAAATCTGTGTTATGTGTCTCTCATTAAGAACTCTTCAATCCCACCTCGTTTCTGTGTCTGTTAATCTGTCTCATTATCATCCGTTCACTGTTTCTAGATCTATAAACAGACCACACAACACTTCAGAACACGTACAGTTGCCGAGTATTAGTCCACTGGTTAATTTTTTTACATGTTTCAGCGTTTGTCCGTAGTGAGGCTTTTAAAGTTTAATTTGGGCGTCATAATTGATCGCTTGTGCACAAGTAAAATTGTACTTTAAAAGCGTTTATTGCCACAAAAACCGATAATTATAAAACAATGTTTTTATTGTGTCTTCGGTAAAATGGGCAAGCAGGTAGTTGTGTACTGAAACCGGTTGTAACAAAACTGTAAAATTCTAATTTCCATCTAGAGACTTCGTACTAGTAGAATTAATAAATAATTGAAAACCAAGAATTGATAGGTTTGACATTTTTTCTTTTGTTGTTTACTACCATTTATGGCGACACTGCAATTTATTTTGGTGACCTGCAGCAATTAGCAGCTTTGCGTGTCAAAAATATGTGTATTGTCATATGTTTATTATGTATCTGTCAGTAAGGCCCGTATCTGTAGTCCGTACTTGAGCATAACTTCGACTCAAGTCGCATATTTGGTTGCGTATTTTCTATAAACGTTTATGCACCAAACACAACCAAATGTACCCAAATATACGACTTTAGTCGAACCATTCTCAAGTACGGAAAATTCCATGGATAACTAGAGCTGAAATTTAAATGATAACTCAGTATAACCACAATAGTTGAAAATTTAAAAAAAAGCAGTAACAAACACAAAGTGTTAACTAAATCGTATTACCAACATAAAAAGGTCTCACCCTAAATGGATCACTTGGTAGATATTCGTGATTTAATTTTTTGGTGTAGATATGAATTGTTTTATAATGATCGGCGTAAATTACCAAACACAAACCGTAAGATATAGTGGCTACGCATCATCATCAAATTAAGTGATAAATCATCAGCTCTAGGTTTATTTTTGTTTTTGTTTTTCACACTTGTGTATTTATTGTTAGTTTATTGTAACGGAAGCTAATGGCCAGCAAGCTTGTCTACAATTGTTGGATGAGGACGATGCTAAAGATGACGAGTCGTTGGGCAGGTGAGGAACAGAACAGTACACCAAACGCGACACATTTTACCTAGACAATTGGCAACAGCCGGCTGCGGAATTGGGAACGAACGTATTCGCTCTGCCGGTTCCGCACCGGATATTGCACTGAATATTAAGACAAACCTGGTTTATGATATCTTCCATTCTTCACAATGCTTCCGCCTATAAGAAAGTCTTTACAAATAAACGTTTCTAACATTGAATTAAGATTTGTAAAGATTTTCTTTCTTGAGCTTCTCTTAGACGCTTTATGCATGGGATATGATGCATGATTTTTGTTTATCGAGAAAACAATCAACAAAACATAGTTATTTAAGCAATTTAAATCCTCATGATTATAGACGATAATCCTCATGATTTTTATGTGTTATTCTCACCATAATATTTTTACACAAATTAATGTTTTAGGAGACTTAATAATTTTAGATTGTAAAGTTTTTTGCTTTAATACAATTGTAGCAGTAACTTGTTTTGTGGATTATTTTTTGTAGTGCTTTGTTATTTTAAGAAGCCCCGAATTAAAACCTACACTTAGTCACCTGTACATTGTTATTAGTTGAATGTGTTAATTTTTTCATGTAGGCAATGATTAGTTCGAGAGAGGCCCAATTGATAACAATTGAACTATGGGATTGGGATCCTGGTTTGCCAGGTACTTTTAATGATGACCCGTTAGGAAGGTAGATCTTGGTGCAGAATTTGTTTTAGTTACTTTGCAGTGTGTCTTTGGTGTTCCGGCATAAATATGATATCTAATACCACATAATTTCCCTGTATAACTATATTCCTTCAGCACGGCACTAACCCGTACTAGTATATAACCTAAAGTAGTGACTTTTGTACTAATTTTGTACTAATCGACAACTGTAATAACAAGAGTTGTTCAGTAATTATGAGTTGGATAAAATAATTTTGCTTATTTTGTTCCAACTTAATATCGCTGAAGGAGTACAGTAATCTATACAGCTACTACCTGTATATAATCACTTTTGTATTATTGTATAGTGCACAGTGGATAGTGCTTATGGATTACAGCTGCAACTTCAGTTATACGATTATGACAGTGGACCAAAAGATGATGATCTCGGAAGGTATCAAATTGTTACTTCAACATCATCTTTGTATTTGTTACGTTGTTATTACTGTTGTTTTTTACTTCACCTTCATCTTTTTTATGCTTTATACATATACAAGAATCAGTCAAAATTGTTTTGTCAATTGGTTTTTACTTTAGATGTTAATCTGTTTGTCGTTTGCTCTGTGTGGATGCTTTTTAAGCAGTGTTGCTAACCATTTCATTAACATTTTTGTCTATCTAAATATGTTTTGTCTACATAAAAAAATTTCTTACATTTAAAAAATCAATGTTGATCTGCATTTGCATTTTAGGGCTACTATCGAGGTTGCTAATGTTGCTAGGAAAGGGCAAGAAGATTTGGTAAGTAGTGCTGGTATAAACCTTTATGCGCAATCAAATATACGTCTTGAGTATAGTAACAATTTTTATGTCATAACCTACGATTTTATTATGTTTTATAAACAATTATCATTTTTAGTGGATTACTTTAGAACAAGCCACAAAAGGTATAGTTCACTTGAGGTTATCGTGGCTACATCTGAGTCCTGACTACAATGATCTGAAAGCCGTAAGCAATTCCGTTGTGTTGTAACTGTTTGCTTTGTCTAATCAATATTATATTTTAGGCTTTGGCAGAAACACAAATGTTGCGGGTTACAGCGATGCACACCGCAATTTTATGCCTCTACGTAGATTCTGCAAAAATGTTACCAGTAAGTATTTCAATTGTTTCAAAATCTGCATAGTAGTGACGAACGTAATACATATTAATAAGAATATAATAAGCAGTAATTATTTATTACTTATGCAAAATTATTGTTATTTAAGATTTTTTATTATTTTTTGTGGTCTTGTATTGTATGTATATTTTTTTCTGTTTCATCTTTTTGTATTGTCTTGTTAGCAAACGAGGGCATCAACTAAACCAGACCCCTACCTTATGATCACCGTGGGAAAATACACGCAACAGACAGGGGCCATAATGCGCACCTCAGATCCCGTTTGGGAGCAGGGTTTTACATTTTTGATTGCGAATCCCGAGTCGGATTCCTGCTACTTCAAGGTGATGGACCAGAAAACCGGCAGCGAAATGGGGGAGCTGGTTTACCAGCTGACGACGTTGTCGAGGAAGGTTAAGTTGGAGGTGCCGCAGCAGCCATTTGGCCTGAAGAAGGGGGGACCGGAGAGTAAATTGGTTATGTCGTTGCATATGAGGGTAAGTAACATATTGTAGGGACAATGGTTTATCGCTCATTATAAAGCATTTGTTTCACTACGATGTGCTCACCCAAATTGATTTGGTTTTCACTATACCTTATATTTCTGTTAACAATCACAGACTATTTCTTAACAGCCAGTATATTTGTCTTAAATTACAGGGTAGATATATTTCTTTAGTATATAAATATTGTTATTACAGATTCTGAAGAGTCATAGTGGCGAAGAAGCCGAGACTTCAAGTGCCAAAGAAGACGTTAGTAGACGTGACTCCAGTACATCAGCCGCTAGTTCTTCGGGTAAATAAAAATTTATGGACTCTTATTTTTTGTTAATAAGTACGATAAATCATGTGGATCTAATTCATAGTAAATAATTTGAGGTCTACAAGATTTCAAATTTATTGTTTACTGTATTGTAGTAATCATTAAGGAAATCAATTCATGATTTCAGAGGAAATCATGAACAGCAGAAAATTATACAGTCTTCTAAACAAATGATTATTTTCTAACATAAAATAGGTAGAACAATTAGTAGTTGACAGTTAGAGCTCCTATTTTCTGCTGAATGAGTTATGTTTTTATCTGATATATCAATTTGGCCGATACAGTTTTTCAGTGTTTATTTATGAAAATATCTATCATCCTTAATAATTATGTCAATGATGAAATTGATTATAGTTCTGCAACCAAGTCCAGCTAAGAAACAAATATCCCGAGAGTCTTCTATCGGTAGTACTGGCGGAGCAAGCCTATCTGGAGCAGCAGCTACCGAACCACCTGTAGTAGAAGATATCATGGAAGAAGAGGCTGTGCCGCTTATGGCCAGCTCTCCATCTGAGGCAACCTTGTTGCACAGGACTCCAAGCGCAACTTCGTAATTTAGTCATCATAACTAATGAGAGTTTGCATTTATTGACGATTTTGCAGGTCGTCCGGTGAGCACGGTTTAGGCCGTGTACAGCTGACCTTGAGATACAGTGTACAGAGACAGCGGTTAATCGTCGTTGTTCATAAAATAGCGTAAGTTACTTGAACATATTAGTGTATTCACAAAACTCCCGCTGTGTCAAAATGATATTTGGTTGTCTAACATATATCTTTGTAATTCGTGGCTTTTTAGTAACATCCCATTAAAGGATCCATCAAGCATACCAGACCCGTACGTGAAATTATATTTATTACCAGACAGATCCAAAGACAGTAAACGCAAAACAAACGTGAGTAATGTGTATTTGCAGCTGCACAATATATTTTATATAAGTAATGTGCATTCGAAGCTACACAATATATTTTATAAAACGCAATCCGATTTTTCAGGTAATCAAGGATAACTGCAATCCAACATTTGACGAGACCTTCGAGTATGTGATTTCTCAAGGAGAATTGTCTACGCAGCAACTGGAAGTTACTGTTTGCACACAAAAGCAGCTATTTTATTCTAGCAGCAATGTACTAGGACAGGTTAGTTGAACTTTAGATTTACAGTATGTTTCTTTTGTCTTTCCCCTTTTGTCAATTGTGTTTCACAATTTGTCTAAAATTGTTCACAAAAAGACTAGTTATATGTGAAATAGCATTCCTTTTTTGTGAAATCACTTTCACGTTATATCAAATATTTATTACAATATGTATTTAAGGACAGCATGCAAATTACTGATATTAAGAAAGATCATTAATTGGAAAATATCATTCCGTACATTTATTCTTAGCATGCTTCAAATATTTTACGTTATATCAAATGCTTTTCTCATTTTTATTATAATATGTAATTAAGAACAACCTGCAAATTAATGATATTAAGAACGATCATTAATTTGACATTATCATTCCTTACATTTATTGTTAGTGTGCTTCAAATATTTAATTACTCATTCATGTCGATAATTTTTTAGATAATCATTGATCTAGCTGAAAACAACTTGACGCAGCCGTACAATGCATGGTTCGACTTGCAGCCGGAAAGTAACTAAAATGTATCTGCATTTTTACTGAAAATCCACTGTAATCCATAAAAAGTGACTTCATCGTATGCCTCAGACGTGATGTGTTCATAACCCAAAACAAAATATTGCGATGAGTTTTCCGGCACATAATTCAACAATAATTTTCAAAGATGGTTTGTTTAAAATTTTTACTGCCTCTGCATTTAATGGGGTTGTCGTTTTAAATAATCATAATTGTTATATGTATATTTTTATCTATAAAACTTAATCCGTTAAACGGACATTTGATGTATGTAACAAGTTTTATTTAAATAATTGCTGGATGTTGAATGTGTTGTTTGTTAAAATCATTATTATTCGCAACTAAATAACTGATAAAGCAATTATATAAAATATCTTGTTCACAAGACGCATAATATATAGTAATTCCTGCGTTGCCAGATTTGATGCATTTTTCACAATGTACAGTATTTTTCGGCACCATTTCCCGCCAACGACAATAAACATGTGGTCGATTTTCATACACTGTATACAATTTTAAATAATTTTACTTTTCGCCATATTATTTATTTTCTGAAGGTGGCTTAAATTGCAATACTTGAATTTTTGTAAACGTACCACATATAATTGTAGCTTGTGGTGTGTAGTCATGACCGAATTAACTTGTTTGTGATCAATCCATCACAGTGATTTGTTGGTATCGATTTTTTCCCCACCACTTTGTGCACAAATTGATGAACCAAAATTCGTGCATGTGTGCAATATGAATTGATCGAATCGATACTAACAAAATACATAACTGATGGATGAGACTAAAGTCAACCTGGTCCCAACTCGAACATGTAGCTTACTCACCAAAATTTGTGTAAAACGGTGTTGCTTTGGTCACTCTGTATCGAATGTTTGTGTCAAAGATTGATCGTATTTTGTGTTAGGTTCTAATTGTATGTTATTAAATTAGCTATGGCTAATTATTGTCTCTAGCGAGCGATCTAATGACCATTGTTACAGCTCGTCTAATTTTGTGTACCACTGATAATTTTGGAGATACGGGAAATCCCGAAGTAAATGTAATAAATGTAAGACCAGTTGCAAGAGTTGCAACACTTTTCATGTAAAAAATACATGTAAAATTTTTCGCAAAATAATTAAAATATAGATCAAAGCGACCTCTTGTGAATCGTCTCCACTTTAAAGATGAAAATTACTTTGTACATTTAACATTTTCTCCGAAGTTATTTTTCTTTAGAATACACATCAAAACGAACATCTATGAATCGCCTCCACTCTAAGCAGTGTACAGGTGGTATTTTAAATGGGATGAGCTGTATTTAGTTGCGAGTAAATTATCTGTAATTTTTAATTCATGTAAGGTCTTTTGCCTAAAATTTAACTAGAGCTGTGTATGTCATGTGCTTAATCTGTCCAAATACAATCAATCATGAATGATTCAATTACATTATATAAAGATATATTTATACATATTTATGCTAACATGGTGTAACCTCGGCCCTATCATTATGATATACTTTTATTTAGAAGTCATTTAGTTTTCAAAGGAAGTACAAATCATTTAGACTTTATGGTAGTTTTATTTTTGCAAGCTCGGGTATATCGCTTTAATTTACATTTATCATAGGGGTAATGCCTAGGGTTGCGCCATTATAGTTAAGGCGGTGAAATTGCACGCCTTGATATTTATTAAATATATGTTGCAAATTGAATATGACGTTTATTTACATTCGTGCCTATAATTGAATGCTTCACTATAAGAAGTTGGTTCAGACCGGGGGCCCGTAACACAAGCACTACAAGTCCAACAAGTGTAGATAAAAAACCTACACTTGTAATTATTCCGTAACACAAACTATGTAGGTACAACTTGTAGGTACAAGTGCCCTACTTGCAGTGACGGTAAGTTTCCTACACTTGTAGACGCTTTCTGTAACACAATATTTACACTTGTAGCGTTGTGTTACGAAATTTACTGCAGTTGTAGGGTATTCTCTACATATCTTGAAACCTGACTAGTTAGTAATACATTGACTTTAAGGGTGTAAACACGTATGTCCGCTTGTTGTCAATATGTAGTCAAGTGACTCGGAAACCGATATTGAGGATGATCCTATTGAATATCGTTTTCGGAAAGAACAAATTTCAATTTTTTGTCCGCTGCAGAGTTTATCGAGAGATTTAGGTCACCTTTATATGTGTTCGCGTCGCATTCCCATAATATGCACTTGGAACTTTTTTACGTGAATCGATAATTGTTTTAAAATTAATCCAATAAAATAAATTAATATCAATCAATTTACGTCAATTTATATTTAATTAATACATTATATAAATTATAGATATGGTAATCCCTCACACTTTCCTCTTTTATGCAACATACACGACCATAATCGACATAATTTTTAAAGCGACGATTGATTATTTATTTTATCCTAGAGCGGCTTAAATCCGAGAGCTGTGCGACTTGTAACCACTGAGTACAAGTCAAGGGACTTGTCAACGCTCGTTCCTACACTGTTCCTACACTTGTAGGAAGTTTTGTTGTGTTACAGAATTTATTACAACTTGTAGCTACAGGCGAATTGCCTGTAGCATGTAGACTTGTAACAAGTGTATTGTTTGTGTTACAGGCCCCAGAACGTAATTTAAAGCGAAGTGAAAAGTTAATAAAATCATGCCGCTGTATCACTCGCAGTTAAATTTTTCGGGATGATTGATGCTTATTGTCGTAACATTGCCTTCCTTTTTAGTGACAACACATAAATATTATACATAGTAAAGCAGATAAATAGTAAAGCAGGTAAAATTCACTTTATATTATAATTTTCCTAATGAACTATTAATCAGGGCTATATTCTATATTATATCAGGTATACCGGGCTTTTTTTCCTTATTACACATATGATGGACAATGTATAACTGGTTGCCTGCATCTACCCGTAAGGAATTTCCTATGTGTAATTCTAAAAAAAAAAAAAACAACTCATTAACGGCGTCGGTGCAGGCAACCTGTCAATTTTGGCATATGTTACACATAGAGGTTATGTTTTTATTCAAGGCAATACACGACAGGGTTTTGAAGACACGCAGAGTATTCGTAATGTATTGTGGATTTATGCCATTACATGCAGTACGTATACGGCCTTTCAATTCATCTACGTTATGTATTTGTACGTCATTAAAAATTTTACTTTTCAGGTAACCCCAAAGAAAATAATCATTTGTTGACATATAAGCTGATCTTGATACATTACGAATACTCTCGTGTATTGTCTTGAATAAAAACATAACCTCTCTGTGTAATATATGCCAAAATTGACAGGTTTCCTGCACCGACGCCGTTAATGAGTTGATTATTTTTCTTTTAGAATTACACATAGGAAATTCCTTGGGCGTAGATGCAGGCAACCAGTTATACATTGTCATTCATATGTGTAAAAACGAAAAAAAAGCCCGGTATATATAATACATTATATTGCTAAAAGAAATGTGTTATGAAATTTTTGTCTTGGTTCTTAACAGTTTTGAAATTACAAAGGTTTATTATCTGACTTACCTGAAGTACTCGCCATTGTAGTAAACTGTCACTTTACAAATTGATTAGTTGATTTGAAAAATGATAGATGGCAGCTGCAAACACATTTCTATAATATTAATATCGCACATGGACATGTACATCTAGTTGCAGTAGTTTTATCTATTATGAATTTTGAATAAAATCGGAGAGCATATTATGTACATGTTCGTGTACAAGGGGTTGGAAAGGGTTAAGATTATGGCTACAAGAATAATTAGTGCGGATGCTTTGAAGCCAACGTGGGCTCAAAACCACATAGAGGATAACGACTGGATGTTATGTATGCAATTTTATGCTGATTGATCTCATATGTACTGCAAAAACACATATACTAATTATAGGGGTTGAAATTTGTATTTGGGGGTTGTTTGAATAGAAGGAAGTGATTGAAGGGTTGTGCAACTTTTCAACTGACGAATAAAGTTAGAAATAAATCAAACTAAACAAATACTTTTTAAGATTATGGCTACTACATAGAATAGTTTGTGCGGATGCTTTGAAGCCAACGTGGGCTCAAAACCACATAAAGGATAACGACTGGATGTTATGTATGCAATTTTATGCTGATAGATCTCATATGTACTGCGAAAACACATATAGTAATTATAAGGGTTGAAATTTGTATTTGGGGGATGTTTGGGTTCAACTCAAAACCATCAATATATATTACGTATGCAATTTTATGCTGATAGGTCTCTTACGTACTGCAAAAACACATATAGTAATAATAAAGGTTGAAATATGTATTTGGGGTTTGTTTGGGTTCAACTCAAACCTATTGATAAGTACATGCTTGTCCACAACGTATTACAGATTTTTAATTGTATAATTTCATAATTAACATCTTACGATCATCAGAGTTTTCATACACATTAAATGGTGTGCGAACCAACAAAGGGTGGTTTATTGGAAATGTGCCCCCATGAATTAAATGCACATACTGATGCAGTAATGCAGTAATGGGTGGATGAAATTACAACCACATACATCTTCGCAAAATCAGTAAATTAAAATTGTTAGCCCTATTGTGTTTCATGGTGTGATTTGTGAAAGGGAAGTTGATGAAAAACACCAAAATACGTATCACGTACCAAAATACGTTCAATACGTATTCCTTAATACGTGTGGGAAGTAGGGGAGCTGTAAGTTAAGTAACGACAATCAAAATAATTAAAACGTGCCAAGGGTTGTTGGCGCATTTTTGGGGGTAGTCGCGCAATTTGGACCCTACAGTATTTTTCTGCATACGATTCTGAGGCCAGAAATGAAGTTTGGCACCATAATGTTAATTAATAACGCCACAATTAGTATTCTGATTTAACATAATATCTCGGTCCATAAGGTACATTGTTATTGATTAAAAATTGCAATTTTTTGCTGTGTTTGTAATTCAAAGGCGCGTGAGTGGAATATTAATGAGTTCTATTTTTAGCTTTGGTCTGTATTGTTAAGACGTCCACTTGGCGTTTGCATCTTCGTCTTGCGCATGCAAAACGAAGATCTTGATGAATGTCTTGTTACATATGCGCTTCTTTTTTCTAGACAGGTTGAGACAAATCATGCGTCCTGCAGACTCCGCGTGACTTCCTCTTCGCTTGAGTTATTTGAAATCATCGAAGCCACTTCGTGCTCTTCTTATTAAGATAATGTAAATGGGAAGCTAAAGAGATACAAACCTGAGTTTGGGCCCAGGAGGACCCAATGTGGTGGAGACAACGTGGTGAGATTTTGGAATCCCTCGGACAACGCGCTGCAGAACTAAGGTAGGTACCTAAGTACATTGCCTTACTATTCTCTGCGAATTTCGAAACGTGCTTGCTAGCATGCAATTATGTGATTATGCATTCAGGCATCTGATTTAACAGTCAGTAATCTTCATACTAGTGGGGAAACCTGCATACTATTATAATCAATGGTAATACTAATAGAGTATATATGGACAATATGTACAATAATATGTATGTAATTTATACCAAATCTAAGAAGTACGCAGATTATTTGAAGCAAATTTTATTTATAATTATGCAATGATACCTTGTTATCTATATGTACTTACTATGTATTGTATATTGCACCCCCCCCCCCCAGTGATAAGTACTTGGGAAATGCGTAATATGGTTTTACACTTATCAAAATTCATTGAACTTATAGCTGGCCTCAAACCTCGAATTGAAACCACCATTTTATATTTATTCAATCATTTCTTGCCATTTATGCTAATTAATTGACTAAATCCTAGAAAGCTGCTGCAACTTGCAGTTACTATCGACGAGTGTTTTGGAGAAATTGAATGTATTTAAACAAATTATCCTAAATCCAAAATTGTTTCAAATAAATAAACGATTGAAATTATAATTCATAATGCAGATTATACAGGGTGTACAATTCAAAACTAGCCAGTCTAAATAACTTTTGAACGCAAGCTAACTTGATAAAACAAAAACATACGTCGAATTGATTTTTGGATTTAAAAACAACGCCAAATAAATGTAACCCCCTCCTCCCTATCCACCACCACTTTGAAATTTCATATGGCACCCCCTCACATTGCGATATCTCATTTTAAAGCTTTAAAAAAACCTAATCTATTGGCGCAATAAAAAAATATTTTTGCCGATTCGTTTTGAAAAAAAAAATAAGAAAAAATCCAAAGCAATTTATATTGAACAAATCTAAGTTCTTTTCAATGAATCAAAAAAACAATTCGTACCAGTTTTCGAGGCCCATTTCCAAATTTTAAAACCTTTGATAAATTAAAACACTAACCAGCATGAATAGTGGTTTCATATTATTAAATATTAATTAGATATGAAAAATATCAGCAACATTACCTATAACCATGGTTGGAATAAATCATGATTAAAAAAAAAACAATGATTTTAATTTAAAAAAAAACATAATGACCTTGCCTTTTGATTTTTTTATATTGCTCAGTTTTTGCCAGGGTAGATGTGATTTAAATCACATCTATTAATTAAATTAAAAAAAAAAATTATGAATTTGAACAAAAAATTAAAAAAAGTTATCTGTACTATGTGCTGAACCATAAATAGAAGAAAAGAAAAATATTTTATTTACTTAAAATCAGGATTGGTGTGATTTAAATCATGATTTACATCAAACTGATCAAATGATTTTTTTAAATAAATCTTTGTTTTAAATCAATGTTTTTTTTTAATTAATCATTGTTTTTGCACTGTTTGTGCATTCCAATAGGTGTACAATTAAAAATATAATGTAACTATAGAGTTTGCATGCTTCAATTGATTTAAATCATGATTTACATCAAAATGATCTAATGATTTTTTAAATAAATCATTCATTTGAATCAAAATTGATTTTTTATTCAAATTAATCATTGTTTTTCACTGTTTGTGCATTCCAATAGGTGTACAATTAAAAATATAGTGGAACTATAGAGTTTGCATGCTTCAATCAATTTAATCAATTGATTTAAATCATGATTTACATCAAAATGATCAAATGATTTTTTTTATAAATCATTGTTTTAAATCAAAATTGATTCATTTAAATCATCATTTACATCAAAATGATGAAATGATTTTTTAACTAAATTATTGATTTAAATCAAAATTGATTTTTTTATTTAAATTAATCATTGTTTTTGCACTGTTTGTGCATACCAATAGATGTACCTTTAAAAATGAAATGTAACTATAGAGTTTGCATGCTTCAATCAATTTAATCAATTGATCAATTTAAATCATGATTTACATCAAAATGATCAATTGATTTTTTTAAATAAATCATTGATTTAAATCAAAATTGATTCTTTAAAAATTAATCATTGTTTTTGCACTGTTTGTGCATACCAATAGGTGTACATTTAAAAAATGAAATGTAACTATAGAGTTTGCATGCTTCAATCAATTCAATCAATTGATTTAAATCATGATTTACATCAAAATGATCAAATAATTTTTTTAAATGAATCATTGATTTAAATCAAAATAGTTTTTTTAATTAATCCTTGTTTTTGCACTGTTTTTTTAATATATTCTTCAATTTGAACAAAAAAAAAGTTATGTTTTTCTGTACCATGTGATGAACCATAAATGGAAGAAAAGAAAAATATTTTATTTACTTACAATCAGGCTTGGTGTGATTTAAATTCAATACAATCATCAATTCTTGTACAAATTCTAGAATTTATTTAACAAAAAATAAACACTTACTAGCATGAATAGTGGTTTCATATAATTAAAAGTTATCTGTACTATGTGATGAACCATAAATTGAAGAAATGAAAAATATTTTATTTACTTACAATCAGGATTGGTGTGATTTAAATCATGATTTACATCAAACTGATCAAATAATTTTTTTTAAATAAATCATTGATTTAAATCAAAATTGTTTTTTTAAATTAATCATTGTTTTTGCACTGTTTGTGCATTCCAATAGGTGTACAATTAAAAATATAATGTAACTATAGAATTTGCATGCTTCAATCAATTTAATCAATAGATTTATATCATGATTTATATCAAAATGATCAAATGATTTTTTCAAATAAATCATTGATTTAAATCAAAATAGATTTTTTTTAAATTTATCATTATTTCTGCACTGTTTGTACATTCCAGTAGGTGTACAATTAAAAATATAATGTAACTATAGAGTTTGCATGCTTCAAAATAGATTATTGGAAGTAAGTAAAATAATTTTCTTTTCTTCCATTTTTGGTTCATCACGTAGTACAGATACACAGTTTTTTTCTAATAATCCATTATTGTTCAAATTCTAGAATTTATTTAACAAACAATCATATGATTTAAATCGAGATGTAAATCAATTGATTTAAATCACATCTAAACTGGCAGAAACTGATCAAAAATATAAAAAAATCAAATAAATCAAATAAATCATGATTTATTTTATGATTTTGTTTTTAATTAAAAAAAATTAAAAAACATGTTGACTTTGCCTTTTAGTTTTTTATATTTCTGATCAGTTTTTGCCAGTGTAGTAGTGATTTACATCAATTAATTTACATCACGATTTAAACCACATCATTTTTTAAATAAATTCTTGAATTTGAAAAAAAAAATGTCTGTACTATGTTATACCGCGCGTTTTTTATCTCTGAACATAGGCTATGTTCAGTTTTAAAATACAAAATGCATTGCTATAATGCAACAATTATGCAACCAAATTTACTAGCGCGTGTAAATGGATCATTTCAAATACAGTGTGAGCAACAATGCTTGAGGTTTTATATGTAGGCAACCAAATACGCATGTTGGTATAACTGAAAATATAAAAAGAATATCCCCTAGATTGTTTTTCAAATGGCGCAGCAAACAACAAAGAAAACAACAACAAAATGAATTAAATATTTAATCATAATTACATATTTTTAAACGTTACAATAAAAGTTTACAACAAATGTTGAAAATGGCGGCCTTCGTTTTCAAGGCAGATGTTAATTTTACGTTTTTTATTTTCAAAAACATATTACAAGAAGCAATTGAAGAAGAGATAAGAAACATAACTCCAGAGCAAATGTTTCTCACCTCTTCTTCAATTGCTTCTTGGAGTTGGATTAGGTTGTGAATCCTCTTTTTAAAAACATTTAACCCAAAAAAAATAATAAAAAAAATAAATAAAACATTATGACCTTGCCTTTTAACTTTTTTATATTTCTGATCAGTTTTTGCCGGAGTAGATGTGATTTACATCAATTAATTTACATCACGATTTAAAGCACATCATTTTTTTAAATAAATTCTTGAATTTGAACTAACAAAATGTCTGTCTGTACTATGTTATATAGTATTTTATTTAGTAACAATCAGGGTTGGTTTAATTTATAACAATTGATTTTGATCATGATTTTAATCATGATTTACATTAAATATTTTTTTTAAATAAACCATTGTTTTTTTAAAGTAATACTTGTTTTAGCACTGTTTGTGTATTCCAATAGGTGTACAATTAAAAATATAATATAGCTATAGATTTTGCATGTTTCAAAATAGATAATTGGTCTATTTTCGAAATAATACTTTTTTCCCTTGTATTTTTATTTCGTGTTTCTTTTTCTCTTTGGCAATTATCATGGTTTTCGTCCCGTTTCGTACTATATTTTCATATATATTTTCTTAATCTTGCTCTGTTTCTGGAATTATTGCCATTTTATCCGTGAAAAGTAGTTCTGCTATTTCTGTTATCTTCATTTTCCAATATCCAATTTTTAACATTTTCATTTTTTGCTTTGCTTTCTTCGTCGCTATGTTTAGCTTTATTTCGCTTTCTCTGAATTTATTTTGTAGTATCTCTGTGTATTTCTCTTGTGTTTGTTTTTCTCTTAATGTGTAGCCTTTTATCTTTTCTTTAACTTTTATCCTCCTCTTGTCTGATTTTTGTATTTTCTTCCAAACTACTATTAATAATAATAATAATATATTATTAATAATTATTATTATTGCAATCATCATTAATAATCTTTCTAATTTCTTTAATATGTTAATTAAATTTGCTGACCATAGTTGTTCTTTACAAAAAAAGCCACATCTGGAGAATTTGAAGACCCGGATCCGCACGATACTGGTTCATAAAATTCATCTTAATTCATTCTTCTTTGACGCACATTCCTAGCAGTAGTGACGATAAAATATGTAAATTATATTTGCCACGTCTAACGTGTTATGTAAAATGTTAATTTCGTTCACCAGAATTACCAGAATGGTTTTAAGTGCAACCACAGTAAAAATAAGAAAATAGAGTAATTTAGAATGATTTCATTTGTGATTAACACAAATGAAGAAATAATTCAACAATAAAATTCTAAACGATATACAACTGGCAGTTTAATAAAAAAATCATCCTCTATTTATTACTGCCTGAGCGAGAAATGGAAATTTCATAATTATAAATGCTAACAATAATATAGTAGAATTAGTGCAACAAATTCAATACTTGATTTAAAAAAAAAGAACAAAATCAGGTTTATTTAAACGTAGATTTGAACGTAATATTTCTAAATGTCGTGCACATTGGGGTATCAAAAATTCAAATTATAAAATTTATAGCGTATGTGTAACCAACACAATGCATTACTAAATTATGCCGCAATTATTGTAAAGCACATAGTTACAAATTTCATGCGTTTCGTTTAATTAAGGCAATGTGTCACGTATAACTAATTAGCAATTACGTAAATAAAAACGCTGTAATTCGTTATCCATGAATTACATCGTTTGCACTTAATAGAAACGTTTATCACACTTAACGTGATAACGAGGCATACGCATGGCAACAGATTGCAAAACTCTGAGGGTAATTTGTCTATTTTGCAAGAAGAAACGCATCGCCTTTTAAGAATTGAAATTCATCTGATGACTTGAGCGCAACAAATCAATTCAGCATGTCGCTCACATTCTAATTGTGTGATAATGTGCTGTAATGTTAGCATCATAATCTTGATGATTGTTACATCAAATTTTAACTTTCATTTTTTATTTGTATTATTACTGTTTACAATATTAATACATACATATAATAATACATATTTATTACATATTACTAATGTTTACCTATAAGATAATAATAATTATATTTATATATAATTGTGTAATAATTATATATTACACAATTATATTACAATAATTGTGTAATCCTTAATAATTGTGTTTATTAAGGATCTTAGCAGTTTTGAAGCTGACTTCTCCGAAAAATGTTAGGGACTTAAACATTTTATTTTCGGAGTTATGCACTCCGAATTATGAATAATTATGCAATAATAATAATTATTAATAATATAATATTATTATGTTGTATTATTCGCACTTTCCCACTTTCGATGGAAGTTGAACTTTTGTGTCTATCCTGATAACACTCTCTAGAATCTACTTATTCTCTGTATCAGATTAACCAGCAGTACTAATCAACTGTTGCAAATTCTGCATTTGTATAGATTTTCCACGTCAAGGACCTTCACACTGTCTTTATTATTATTATAATTTTTTTAATTATGACATTATTTACAAATGTAGATGTAGAGACAAAATAAAATGCAGGAAGAATTCAGCTCTGATTTATCTGCCAATTACTACTTCAATTAGCTGGGCGTATTTTGCATGAATAATCAAACCTACGCAAATAAATAATGCAATGATTATTAAAAACACGAACTTCAATGAACCTAAGAAATCCCCAATGTTCATCAACCCACTTTACCGACATTAACCTTCGCTGAAGAAAAATGCGGAGTGAAATGTAATAAATCACTGCAAATATGTTAATACAGTATCAGACTTCCTGATGACAAAAATGATGTAGGTATATAACTTACTAATTATAATTGAATTGCAAATTTCGAAATGGAAAATTCATATATTTCACGAGGCACAAAAACCTGAATTTATTTCGAACCATTGGACTTACTTGATCAGTTTTTTTTGTTGTGTTAATGGTTTCTACTCGGTCTAAATATAATTTCGTAAGTTCTAAGCTCTAAATTCAGCTGTTTTCAAGTTATTTAGATTTTGTGTAAAATTCTGCTTCGACACAATTTCTGTTACAAAAAGTAACACAAATAATAATTGAAGTGCAAATTTCAAAAAGGGAAATTAATATTTTTCATGAGGCACAAAAACTGAGTTTATGTTGAACCATTGGACTTGAGTAGTATTTTTGTTGTGTTAATGGTTTCTACTCAGTCTAAATATAATTTCGTAAGTTCTAAGCTCTAAATTCAGTGTTTTAAAGTTATTTAGATTTTTGTGTAAAATTCTGCTTCAACACAATTGCTATTACAGAAAGTTACACTAATAATAATTGAATTGCAAATTCAAAAAAGGGAAATAAATATTTTTCATGCGGCACAAAAAACTGAGTTTATGTTTAACCATTGGACTAAAGTAGTTTTTTTTTGTTGTGTTAATGGTTTCTACTCAGTCTAAATATAATTTCCTAAGTTATAAGCTCTAAATTCATCTGTTTTAAAGTTATTTAGACTTTTGTGTAAAATTCTGCTTCGACACAATTTCTGTTACAGAAAGTTACACTAATAATAATTGAATTGCATATTTCAAAAAGGGAAATTAATATTTTTCATGAGGCACAAAAAACTGAATTTATCTTGAACCATTGGACTTACTTGAGCAGTTTTTTTGTTAATTGTGTTAATTGTTTTCTACTCAGTCTAAATATAATTTCGTAAGTTATAAGCTCCAAATTCAGCTGTTTTCAAGGTATTTAGAATTTTGTGTAAAATTCTGCTTCAACACAATTTCTGTTGCAGAAACTTACACTAATAATAATTGAATTGCAAATTTCAAAAAGGGAAATTAATATTATTCATGAGGCACAAAAAAATGAATTTATGTTGAACCATTGGACACTTGAGCATTTTTGTTGTTGTGTTAATGGTTTCTACTCACTCTAAATATAATTTCGTAAGTTCTAAGCTCTAAATTCAGCTGTTTTAAAGTTATTTAGCTTTTTGTGTGAAATTCTGCTTCAACACAGTTTCTGTTACCGAAAGTTACACTAATAATAATTGAATTCCATATTTCAAAAAGGGAAATTAATATTTTTCATGAGGCACAAAAATATTAATTTATGTTGAACCATTGGACACTTGAGCATTTTTTGTTGTTCTGTTAATGGTTTCGACTCACTCTAAATATAATTTCGTAAGTTCTAAGCTCTAAATTTAGCTGTTTTCAAGTTATTTAGACTTTTGTGTAATATTCTGCTTCAACACAATTTCTGTTACAGAAATTACACTAATAATAATTGAATTGCAAATTTCAAAAAGGAAAATTAATATTTTTCACGAAGCACAAAAAACTGATATTATGTTGAACCATTGGACCTATATGATCAGTTTTTTTTTTGTAGTGTTAATGGTTTCTACTAAGTCTAAATATAATTTCGTAAGTTCTAAGCTCTAAATTCAGCTGTTTTCAAGTTATTTAGACTTTTGTGTAAAATTCTGCTTCAACACAATTTCTGTTACAGAAAGTTACACTAATAATAATTGAATTGCGAATTTCAAAAGGGAAATTAATATTTTTGATGAGGCACAAAAAACTGAATTTCTCTTGAACTATTAGACTTACTTGAGCAGTTTTTTTTGTTTATTGTGTTAATGGTTTCTACTCAGTCTAAATATAATTTTGTAAATTATAAGCTTTATATTCATCTGTTTTAAAGTTATTTAGATTTTTGTGTAAAATTCTGCTTCAACACAATTTCTGTTGCAGAAAGTTACACTAATAATAATTGAATTGCAAATTTCAAAAAGGGAAATTAATATTTGTCATGAGGCACAAAAAACTAAGTTTATATTGAACCATTGGACTTGAGTATTTTTTTGTTGTTGTGTTAATGATTTCTACTCAGTCTAAATATAATGTTGTAAGTTCTAAGCTCTAAATTCAGCTGTTTTTAAGATATCAAGATTTTTGTGTAAAATTCTGCTTCGACACAATTTCTTTACAGAAAGTTACACTAATAATAATTGAATTGCGATTTTCAAAAGGGAAATTAATATTTTTCATGAGGCACAAAACACTGAATTTCTGTTGAACCACTGGACTTACTTGAGCAGTTTTTTTTGTTTATTGTGTTAATGGTTTCGACTCACTCTGAATATAATTTCGTAAGCTCTAAATTCATCTGTTTTCAAGTTATTTAGATTTTTGTATAAAATTCTGCCTCGATAGTGTTCCAACAATTACAAAAAGTTACCAACAACTATTATAATTTTAATTAGTATTTCATCCATGTTACCAGATATTTTTGATTATTATATATTATTTGTTATTTTAAATATTTTTTGGTAACTTCTTGTATTTTTTGTTTCCTTACTAGTTGTGGGTTCTGGTATCTTCTAGTATTTATTTATTTATCCCTACTAGTTTCGGCTCAACATAAAAGTAATATAATATATTACGTATAAAAAAACTGTAATGACACAAAAAGTCAAATATAATCTTCAATAAATAATTTAATTTACAAAAACCCCTGATGATGGCTGAATGTTAAGCCGAAACTAGTATGGAAAAAATAAATAAATAAATACTAGATGATACCAGAAAGTACTTAAAATAACAAATTACAAATAATAATATATAAATTGTGCTGTTTTCAAGTTATTTAGATTTTTGTGTAAAATTCCGTCTCGACAAAATTTCTGTTCCAACAATTACAAAACGTTACCGACAACTATTATAATTTTTGTTAGTATTTCATCCATGTTACCAGATATTTTTGATTATTATTTGTTATTTTAAGTACTTTCTGGTATCTTCTAGTATTTATTTATTTATTTATTTATCCCTACTAGTTTCGGAAGTAATATAATATTTTACGTATAAATAAAGCTGACACGACACAAAAAGTCAAATATAATCTTCAAAAATATAATTTAATTTACAAAGGCCCCTGATGATGGCTGAATGAATAATACTCTTAGTATTAACTTTTCATTGTGGGAAACTGGAAAACTGTTTTTCCAGTTTAGACTTTTGAAGTTTTACATGCTCCAGAGAAATTGTTTCAATCGCAATTTTTTTTGACTATCTTGAGACAATCGTTTAAATTTTTTTGACTTATAATTGTCTTTTATAAACGGCGCTTCCTGCTTTTGTTTCGGACCTTTGCTGCCTCGAATCTAAGAAGGTCACCCACATTATCTTCGAGCTACTGCATTGATTATCAGAAGCGTGCTTTGCTACCGAAAATGCATGCTAGTATTCAGCAGGAACTTCTTAACCTGGTGTCCGGATTTAGTACTCGTGAATCAAGTTGAGCCAAATTGAGATTTCTCTGTAACACTGCAATGACCCATTGACTTCTGGTGCAGCATTGTAGATCATGATTGAGGGTTCCTTGTTCAGAGTTCTTGTTGAGCCCAATTCATAGTTCTATGTTGCACCTAGGGTTATTGAGTACTGATATTGCATTGTAAATCACAATCTGGAGTTCCTTGTTACACTGTTGACCTCAATTAAGTGGTTTAAATCCGCTGAGAAGACATCATTGGCTGGATTGCAGAGAAAAATGAGGTAAGTTTCATTTCAATAATACCATTTTGAATAAATGGCCATCAATTTGAGTCATCAATGAAATGAATCAAATGTGTATTCATTTACGCAATCATTATGCAATTACTGGTTTTAGTTTTAAAACCAATTCACCAGAAATCATCGTTTTAATTTTACGTGCAATGTAATTAAATTTTCTCATCGGTGTTTCAGGGCTCCTAGAACTCCCCAAAGTGAATCATGTGAGGTGATCTTGTATTTGTGTTTCGAGCACTTCTGGGCCAACCAGGGTTTGGTTGAAGTGTGGTGTAAATGAAAGGTGTGTATGAATAACCCATTGGCTTTTGGTGAAATATTGTAGATCGTGATTGAGGGCTCCTTGTTCAGAGTTCTTGTTGAGCCCAAATCATAGTTATCTATTGCACCTAAGGTTATTGGATGTATATGTGCGTGTGCGTATGGTATTTACTAATTTGTAATTATTTTGCAGAAAGTTTAAAATTCGCGATTATACTTTGGGATGACCTTCCCGAGTCAAACGTATACTTTTTAACAGTGCTTTTCGTACATTTTGTCGCGATACACGCATTGTCGTGTTCTTGTATTCAATAAATAAATAGTGCAAGTATCTTGAGCAGTTCAGATTACCTTCTGACGTTAAAAGTTTGCCCGTTTAGAGCCAGTGCGTAGTAGTGTCGAAAGTTCGGGTATGGTGGAGCCTGAGGATTGTAGCGTTTGTTTCGTGCTTTCCTCACCCGCGCCACACCGTCAAATTTCGAACTCCGATGTGTTTTCGGAGTTCGGAGTTGCAGGGTACTGGTTCTTCGCCAATACAACTTTAAAAGTAAATTTTAAGGTAGGTCTTTTTTTTGAGATGAGCTCCAAGACGTATCAAAGTGAGTACAATTTTTCTGCACTTCCTTGCTGTTAGGGTTGCGCCCACAGTATACAAGTATGCAGTACTTGCTTGTTGCAAGTACTATTACTTTGTATCATCTGTCTTCAATCAATCTATCTTCTTTTGCATGCTGCACGTTTGATTTAGAGAGCGTTTCATAAAGTAGAGTCTTGATTCATTCCTCTTTACAAGTGCGCCCAAACTTTACACTCGCGTTTTATTTTCTTGCTTTGCTACCGAAAACGCATGTTAGTATTAAGCAGGAAGTTCTTAACCCGGTGTCCGAATTGAGTTCTCGTGAAGCAAGTTAAGCCAAATTGAAGTTTCTCTGTAGCACTGCAATAACTCATTGTCTTCTGGTGCAGCATCGCAGATTGTGATTGAGGGTTCCTTGTTCAGAGTTCTTGTTGAGCCCGATTCATAGTTCTTTGTTGCACCTACGATCATTGAGTATTGGTGTTGCGTTGTAGACAACAATCGAGAGTTTCTTATAACACTGTTGACCTCAATTAAGTTGCCCTCTTCAGGTCTGTGGGTTTCGTAGGTTCAAAAAGGTTGAGAATAACTGCGTTAAGCGTCACACAGTGCGCCGCCTGGGTGAGCAGGGTTTTTCTTTCAGTTGCGCCATTTATATTTGTGTACTGTCGGCGCATATTCTCGCTCTGGGCGACGTACTTATATATCTTGCGTCCCGTATATGTACGTTTAGGGTTTTTTTTCACAGGTGCGCACACATCTTTGCGCTAGTACGTCGAAACAGTAACGAGCAGGGCTGTGTAACCTGCTACAGAATATGCAGTAATACATACTGTAGTACTATGTGCACAGTACTTGTTTGTTGCAAGTACTATCGCTATGTGCACAGTACTTGTTTGTTGCAAGTACTATCGCTATGTGCACAGTACTCGTTTGTTGCAAGTACTATCGCTATGTGCACAGTACTTGTTTGTTGCAAGTCCCATTAATATACATACAGTACTTGTTTGTTGCAAGTACTATTATTATGTGTACACTACTTGTTTGTTGCAAGTACTATTAATATGCATACAGTACTTGTTTGTTGCAAGTACTATTAATATGCATACAGTACTTGTTTGTTGCAAGTCCCATTAATACACATACAGTACTTGTTTGTTGCAAGTACTATTATTATGTGTACAGTACTTGTTTGTTGCAAGTACTATTAATATGCATACAGTACTTGTTTGTTGCAAGTACTATTAATATGCATACAGTACTTGTTTGTTGCAAGTGCTATTAATATACATAAAGTACTTGTTTGTTTCAAGAACCATGACTATGTATAAGCGCCACGCATGTTTCCATGTTGTCGACGCATATTCTCGTTCTGTTAGACGTACTTATTTGATGTGCATATAATTAGAACCGCGTTGTTGCGCCCATGCATCGAAAAGGGTTTTCCTTTTCATGTACAATATTTTAGCTACATCTAAAGTAGATGCATGTAAAGCTGCGCTTTCTTTGGGTTCCTCTAAGCAGGTTCTCTGAATTATTATGTATACAGTACTTGCTTGTTGCTGGTACGAACTATAGCATTTTGTCTTTCAGGTACTATATAAACTGCGCCTATATTGGGTTCCTCTAAGCGGGTTCTCTTAAATTATAATTTACAGTACTTGTTATTGCATGTACGAACAATTGAATTTTCTTAGTACTTGATATTTGCAAGTACGAACATTAGAATTTTCTCAGTACTTGTTTTATGCAAGTGTGAACAATAGAATTTTCTCAGTACTTGTTTTTTGCAAGTATGAACCACAGAATTTTCTCAGTACTTGTTTTTTGCAAGTACGAAGAAACAATTTTGTGAGTACTTATATTTTGCAAGTACGAAGAAACAATTTTGTGAGTACTTGTTTTTTGCATGTACGAACAATACAATTTTCTCAGTACTTGTTTTTTGCAAGTACGAAGAAACAATTTTCTCAGTACTTATTTTTTGCATGTGCGAACAATAGCATTTTCTCAGTACTTGTTTTTTGCAAGTACGAACAATAGAATTTTTTAAGTACTTATTTATACTTCGGAGGATGAATATCCGAAATACTCTTCACTGCAAAAAACCGAAAGCTAGAATATCCAGACCACATCTCTGGAAACCAAAAATGTGGGTTACCTACTCCAACTAATAATCCAAGGAAAAATCCTAGAGAAACGAATTGTTGAAAGACGGCGAATACGCGAATATCCTAATGGAATGGTTTGGATATCATGATCATCAACCTCCGTGGGAGAAGCTAAACCAAGAAAAACCTTGGTTCTAGAAGAAAATAGAAATAGAAAATAGAATAGAAGAAATCTATTCTAACAATGGAATTTTCTCTTTCAGGTTACATGAGTAAAATAGGGCTCCACGCGAGATCTCTCATGTATAAAACAAAAAGATAACGGCATCAGTGAATTGGGCAGCTTCATTTACACCAACAGTTCAACATTCGAGAAATCATTATAAACCGAGAGATATTTTAATGTTCATCAATTAAGAATTGTAAATCAAGCTCTCCATTCACAGACAGTACCTAAAACGTGCATCACTTTTGAGAATATTCCAGAATATTCTGAATATTCTTACGTGCTGCAATTTTAGGTGATGCTGGAAAATCTGTCAAATACATATTTTAGAGCAAGATTTAATGTGTACTTCATTAGTTTGATGCCAATGCTAATAAGTTACCACTTACTCTTTAAAATATGTATCAAAATATATTTATTTTATGGCACAGAGATCTACAACCAGACAACGGACATCCAAGGCTGAAAGGCTACGGCTGATAGCCATTTGAAGTAAGGACCACTACCACCCACTATCTATTGATTACAACATTATAAATGCTATTATTTTCTTATGTATCCTTACTTGAATAAATATGTTGTATATATATATATATATATATATATATATATATATTATATACAGGGTGTCTCAAAATTGACGCCCGTCCTCTTGGGATTCGATCCAGGGGGCTTATAGAAATTGAAAATTAAGAGTGGAAATTTTTCCGTTTGCCCTTTGTTATAGAGTTATAGATATACACAAGTCAGTTTACACTAACTTGGAAAGTTACCATATGATTTTACACAAATTTACAGATTGCAAGTTATTTTATACAAAAAGCCGAAACTAGTAGGAAAAATGAAATCAATAAATACTAGATGATACCAGAAAGTACTTAAAATAATAAATAATAATATATAAATTCAGCTGTTTTCAAGTTATTTACATTTTTGTGTAAAATTGTGCCTCGATACAATTTCTGTTCCAACAATTACAATAAGTTCCCAACAACTATTATAATTTTTGTTAATATTTCATCCATATTACCAGATATTTTTGATTATTATTTGTTATTTGTTATTTTAAGTACTTTCTGGTATCTTCTAGTATTTATTTATTTATTTATCCCTTCTAGTTTCGGCTTAACATAAAAGTAATATAATATTTTACGTATAAAAATAGCTGACACGACACAAAAAGTCAAATATAATCTTCAAAAATATAATTTAATTTACAAAAACCCCTGATGATGGCTGAATATTAAGCTGAAACTTGTAGGGAAAAATAAATATATAAATACTAAAAGATACCAAAAGGTACTTAAAATAACAAATAAGAAATAATAATATTATAATTTTGTTTATGTTTTTTATACTTATAATTCTAATTACAAGTCTATTTAGTTTTACTAGCTTTAAAACTTCAATAGTTACCAAAATACTACTATAAGACACCAAAATGTACTTAAAATAACAAATAACAAATAATAATATTATAATTTTGTTGATGTTTTTTATACTTATAATTCTAATTAGAAGTTTATTAAGTTTTACTGGCTTTAAAGATTCAATAGTTTTCAAGTTAATATGCATTCAATAACGAAAATTCCACAGAGTTATGTATTTTTATGTTCATTTCTGTTTTTGAACCGTATTTTACGAAATCATTTCTATATCTCTAACAATACCATACAAACGGTCACATACATATATAACATGAAGAGAAACTCAAATTTCCTGATAAAACTTTACATCTCATTAAATAACCATATGATTGTGCGTTATGAGATCAATTTGGTACTTCTGATGCTTAATGAGCCTTCTGATAATTCTGTTCAGAAATCAAAAACTATTATAATGGAATTTAAATGCATAGAAGTCATAAAATACTTCGGCCATTCCACTTTTGCTATTTTGACATTGGCTATTTTGACTATTGCCACTTTGACTATTTTGATTATTTACACTTTGGTTATCTTGACTGTTGAGTTAAATTGACATCGATGTGTATAAACACTTTGGGTATTTTGACTGTTGAGTTAAATTGACATTGATGTGTATAAACATTTCCTGGTTAATTAAATGTTCCTGTTTTGTATATATTTAGATTACATCTTATTTTTTTGCTTTATTATTATTATTTTTTAATTCAATAGTTTTCAAGTTCATATGCATTCAATAACGTAAAATTCCAAAGAGTTATTTTCATGTAAATTTCTGTTTTTGAACCGTATTTTACGAAATTATTTGTATATCTCTAACAATACCATGCAAACGATGACATCTATAACATGAAGAAAGACTTAAATTTCCTGATAAAACTTTATATCTCATTTAATAACCCGAATACTTTATGTTGTTACATTGTGCGTTATGATGGGATAAATAATTCTGATGCTTGATGATCCTTCTGATGCTTCTGTTCAGAAATCAAAGACTATTATAATGGAATTTAAATGCATAGAAGTCATAAAATACTTCGGCCATTCCACTTTTGCTATTTTGACATTGGCTATTTTGACTATTGCCACTTTGACTATTTTGATTATTTACACTTTGGTTATCTTGACTGTTGAGTTAAATTGACATCGATGTGTATAAACACTTTGGGTATTTTGACTGTTGAGTTAAATTTACATTGATGTGTATAAACATTTCCTGGTTAATTAAATGTTCCTGTTTTGTATATATTTAGATTACATCTTATTTTTTTGCTTTATTATTATTATTTTTTAATTCAATAGTTTTTAAGTTCATATGCATTCAATAACGAAAATTCCACAGAGTTATATTTATGTAAATTTATGTTTTTGGACCGTATTTTACGAAATCATTTGTATATCTCCAACAATACCATACAAACGGTGAGATCTATAACATTAAGAAAACTTAAATTTCCTGATAAAACTTTATATTTCATTTAATAACCCGAATACTTTATGTTGTTACGTTGTGCGTTATGATGGGATCAATAATTCTGATGCTTGATGATCCTTCTGATGCTTCTGTTCAGAAATCAAAGACTATTATAATGGAATTTAAATGCATACAAGTCGTAAAATACTTTGGGTATTCCACTTTGGCTATTTTGACTTTGGTTATTTTGACTATTGTCAGTTTGACTTTTTTTATTATTTACATTTTGGTTATTTTGACTGTTGAGTTAAATTGACTTCGATGTGTATAAACACTTTGGGTATTTTGACTGTTGAGTTAAATTGACATCGATGTGTATAAACATTTCCTGGTTAATTAAAAGTTCCTGTTTTGCATATTTAGATTACACTTATTTTTTGCTTTTTTTTAAAATTCAATAGAGTTCAAGTTCATATAAATTCAATAACGAAAATTTCACAGAGTTATTTTTATGTAAATTTCTGTTTTTGAACCGTATTTTACGAAATCATTTGTATATCTCCAACAATACCATACAAACAGTCATATCTATAACAAGAAGAGAGACTCAAATTGCCTGGTAAAACTTTATATCTCTTTTAATAACCCGAATACTTTATTATTATTACGTTGTGCTTTATGATGAGATCAATAAATCTGATGCTTGATGATCCTTCTAATGCTTCTGTTCAGAAATCAAAGACTATTATAATGTAATATAAATGCATACAAGTTGTAAAATACTTTCTCCACTCCACTTTGGCTATTTTGACAATGGCTATTTTGACTTTGGATATTTTGACTTTGTCACTTTGACTATTTTGATTATTTACACTTTGGCTATTTTGACTGTTGAGTTAAATTGACATCGATGTGTATAAACACTTTGGGTAATTTGACTGTTGAGTTAAATTGACATCGATATGTATAAACATTTCCTGATTAATTAAATGTTCCTTTTTGTATATTTAGATTACATCTTATTTTTTTGCTTTATTTTATTGTTTTTTTTAAATTCAATAGTTTTCAAGTTCATATGCATTCAAGAACGTAAAATTCCACAGATTTATTTTTATGTAAATTTCTGTTTTTGAACCGTATTTTACGAAATCATTTGTATATCTCCAACAATACCATACAAACGGTGAGATCTATAACATGAAGAAAGACTTAAACTTTGTGATAAGACTTTATATCTCATTTAATAACCCGAATACTCTATGTTGTTACATTGTGCGTTATGATGGGATAAATAATTCTGATGCTTGATGATCCTTCTGATGCTTCTGTACAGAAATCAAAGACTATTATGATGGAATTTAAATGCATACAAGTCGTAAAATAATTTGGCCATACCACTTTGACTATTTTAACATTGGCTATTTTGACTTTTTTCACTTTCACTATTTTGATTATTTACACGTTGGCTATTTTGACTGTTGAGTTAAATTGACATCGATGTGTATAAACACTTTGGGTATTTTGACTGTTGAGTTAAATTGACATCGATGTGTATAAACATTTCCTGGTTAATTAAATGTTCCTGTTTTGTATATTTAGATTAAATAAATTGTTTTTTTGCTTTTTTTTTAATTCAATAGTTTTCAAGTTCATATGCATTCAATAGTTTTCAAATTCATATGCATTCAATAACAAAGATTCCACAGAGTTATTTTTATGTAAATTTCTGTTTTTGAACCGTATTTTACGAAATCATTTGTATATCTCCAAAAATACCATACAAACTGTGAGATCTATAACATGAAGAATAACTTTAATTTCCTGATAAAACTTTATATCTTATTTAATAACCCGAATACTTTATGTTGATACGTTGTGCGTTATGATGGGATCAATAATTCTGATGCTTGATGATCCTTCTGATGCTTCTGTTCAGAAATCAAAGACTATTATAATGGAATATAAATGCATACAAGTCGTAAACTACTTTCTCCAATTCCACTTTGGCTATTTTGACTATTTTCACTTTGACTATTTTGATTATTTGCACTTTGGTTATTTTGACTGTTGAGTTAAATTGACATCGATGTGTATAAACATTTCCTGGTTACTTAAATGTTCCTGTTTTGTATATTTTGATTAAATTTTATTTTTTTGCTTTATTTTATTTATTTTGTTTAAATTCAATAGTTTTTAAGTCCATATGCATTCAATAACGTAAAATTCCACAGAGTTATTTTTATAAAAATTTCTGTTTTTGAACCGTTTTTTACGAAATTATCTGTATATCTCTAACTACACCATACAAACGGTCACATCTATAATATGAAGAGAGATTCAAATTTTCTGATGAAACTTTATATCTCATTTAATAACCCGAATACTTTATGTTGTTACTTTGTGGTTTATGATGGGATCGATAATTCTGATGCTTGATGATTCTTCTGATGCTTCTGTTCAGAAGTCAACGACTATTTTAATAGAATTTAAATACACACAAGTCGTAAAATACTTTGGCCATTCCACTTTGGCTATTTTGACTATTGTTTCTTTGACTTTTTTGATTATTTACACATTGGCTATTTTGTCTGTTGAGTAAAATATGACGATAATTTAAGCATCAAAATTTAAAATTTGATCGATATGTATAAACATTTCCTGGTTAAGTGTTCCTGTTATTCAATCAATAGATTACTTCTTATTTTTTGTTGCTCCACCTTTCTGATGATGTAAATACATGCCATAAGTTACATTAAATTATGCAGCAAGGCTAATGAGAAGCGTTGAATTATAAGAGCGAATAATTACATTTCACGTATCACTAAATTCACGAAAACATGTATTATTAATACATTTTCAGAATATTTTTTTATATATTACTATTTTTTATATATTAGTTATTATATAACGACTATTTTAATAAATAGTCGTTCGCTGGATAATAATAATCCTGTTGCTTCGGAGTAATTGGTTACATATTTTCTACTGCGTATAATATTTTAAATGCCCACATGTTAAATATATTTTTTTAAGAGCCAAGGTTAAAATCGCAAAGGTACGATGGAACAAAAAATGGCCATTGTTCGTTCCGCACAAGAAACGTGCATTGCATTCGGCTTTTTAGTGAATTGTGAGTAATTTACGGTTCTCAGGCTGGCAGTTGTAATAATTGTGCCAGTGCTTTTTAATAAGTAATTTTATATTTGATGAACTTGGAGCTACTATATTAAAACATGGCAAATTGTAGTTAATCCTGAAATGCATCAGCATAACACTTTATGTTGTTATGTTGTGCGTTATGATGAGATCAATTTCTTCTGATGCTTGATGATTGTTCTGATAATTCTGTTCAGAAATCAAAGACTATTATAATGACTATTAAAGTATTACTAATAAACTATTAAACTATTATAATGACTATTAAGACTATTAAATGCATTCTTACATGTCGTAAAATACTCTTGCTATTCCACTTTGGTTATTTTGACGAAATAGCATGAGTATCCTTCTGATACTTCTGCATAACGTCATCTTGTCTGCAAAATCACAATGAAAATTAAGTAAAATATATGAATAAAAATTCAGTTCGATTAGCTGCTAATAATTGTATAAATAATATTTATAATGCTAATAATAATAATTAGCTTGCTAATAATACGTGCATTTGATTTATGAGAGAGACAAATTAGAGCTTCTGAAAAGTATTTTATTTCAAATTCCAAACGGAATCAGGGCAATGTTTATAATATAAGTATATAGTTATATATAACCAAGTAAACGTAAATCCATCTTACAATGAAGCCATTTATTATTTACCGCTAGAACACCGTAAATTAAATCTTTTGAAAGAAAGTAAAATTTTTTTTTGTAGAAGAAATTTTTGCCAATATTAATGGAAATTATATATAATGGAATATTAATTAATGAAAAAAATCCACATTCTTATTGTACATTCAAACAAAAACGATTTATACAAATCTATAATTATTCATGGAAAAAATGATGACATCTGTTTGTTTTATTCAAGAGTCATTCATTCATGGTTTTACCGAGTTCGACGTTCGCGACTAAAGTTCAGGCATTCATTGATCTCCGGTTACAATGAATTGTCTACAAATTTTATAATAACTACCTAAAAGTATTGTTTATTGCTTATTATTAAACCGGGAATTTATAACAATCAGTAATTGTCGTGAGAAAGTTATGAATAATTAAAAGAGAAGACAGAACATGTATTCAGCAATCATGGTATATACACACGTACATAGATACAAAATATATAATAACATGATATCGAAAACGTATTATTTTCATACATAAAATCGTGAATTATTTGCAGTATGTCCCAAAAGCATGAACCCATTGGAATCAAAAGTGGCACAAAGAGTATGTTTCCTTAAACATGGCTGATGACATTATTACTGTGAAACACAGGAGTGTGACTAAAATTCAATAACAGAAAAAAATGCTTTTTTGGAAAATTAAGGATGACGTATCCGAGTTTTTTTTAAATAATTGCTTAAAGTTTTATTTCAATAATTCCGTATTTATAGGAATATTGATTATTCTATCAATAAAATTATAAATTATTACAAGGAATGTAATTATGATTTTAATAGATTAACAGCCCATTTCATAATCAACTACTTTAAAACGCTTTAACAAAAGTGAACTTTAAGTAAAAGTAAGCTTTAAACGCTACTTAAAGTTTGGTCCGTTTTAATGGCCTTCACATTAAAGTCAACTTTAAAGGATACATTTTGGTTATGAAACGCATTTTGAAAATTAAACTGTGCTTTAAAATTTAAGGTCACTTTAAATTTATTTTGAAATTGCCTGTAATTGAAACTTGAACACTTAAAATATTCCAGTTCAGCCAGTAACGCTGCAGTTATATAAGTCTATTATGTTATACAAAAGTTTAGGGTATACTTAAATTTGCAAAGGTACTAATAGTAGGGTTTATAGGTACATGTATATTATATGTTAAAAATGTTATTGTCAAGACTGGTTTTGTTATTTTTAAAATTGGTTGCTTACATTGAAACAGTCCTTCTACATATGTAGTAGAAAGGATATCTGCAATAAAACAATCAGTGCAAAATCAGTGATTTGGCAATGAAACAGTGTTTGCGAGTGTGTGTGCAAGTGCAACGTCCTTTCAAGGAGCAGTGGCTCTTGCAATCCGTGGCTGGGAAGGATCATCGAAAGTATTTTGGGTACGGAAGACTGCTGCAGGTTTCTTTTACCTCGATTAATATGCCACCAGCTCGGTGTGGTAATTGTCGATTTTGTTTAGGAAGACATAAAATTTCATAGCTATTCACAACAGATTTATTCGAATATTTAACATAAGAGGTGCCCAGATAATGAATAATGTATGATCACCATAATCATCAGAATCAATTTATGTATCTTGAATAGCAAATAATATAATATATGTAAGAGATGCATAATTATTGCATCATTTTCGATTATTTATAATTATATTTAATTGATGTAGATTGTTCATCATGAGAGAGAATATATAATCCCGGATTTTCCTGTATTTAAATTTCTTATTAAAATACATTTTCAATTGCGAATTGCGAAGTTTTTCACTGCTATATCACCACATTCAAAGGAGGTTATTTTTATTTGTATGTTTCAAAGCATTTCCATGCAAATTACCAAAAATTAATTAAATACTGCAATCAAAATAATTTAGATTTACAGGGTGTCCAAAAATTGTATCCATCCTTTATACGTCACATACTATTTATAACATAATAAATTTGCCTCTAATGCTAATAATGACTAACTAATGATTTGACTAAATCCACAAAAAAATCCGGTGATGGTTATTTTTGAAGTTATAAGTGTATGAAGTTGCGTATAATTCTCTCTTTATATTTTTCCAAATATTTGGGTGTCAATCATTTAAAACGGTCCAAAGTTACATAAAATTTGTCACATGCGTTGAGAAAAGGGGGTATTTTCAAACTTTTTTGAATATTTTGAAAAAAAAAAATGAATCCTTTTCTGCAATCAATTTTGTACTTTATATAGGGGCTAAAAATGTAGCCTTATCAAGGACACTATTTTTGAGACACCCTGTATAACAATAAATAATATAATGCATGAAATGAAAGTTACCAAAATTAAAATTAAAAAAACGACATTTTGGTAAATATTTAAAATAACGATTATTTAGATGAATACTGCAAATATTTAAGATTTCTTGTTATTTGACAATGAAAAACTAGAAAAGACCATTATTCAGGCTAAAACCTGAAAATGTTCTATGTGTATGAACATAAAAAAAAATAAGTTAGATGAAAATTGATTGATAGCCAATTATTGACTCGCCAAATTGATTGCCAAATCTATACCAGAGGCAAGAATAATAAAATTGCAAAAATCTCCATTAATTTTCAAGCCATTTTCATCAAAGTTACGAAAATAAAAATAAAATAAAAACACGACGTTTTGGTAAATATTTAAAATAACATTTATTCAGATGAATACTGCAAATATTCAAGATTTGTTATTATCTGCCAATTAAATACTAAAGACACCATTATTCAGGCAAAAACCCGAAAATTTTCTATTTTTATGAACAAAAAAAAACATTTTTAGATGAAAATTGATTGATAGCCAATTATTGACTCGCAAAATTGATTGCCGAATCAATAATTTACATTTACAACAAGAAAAATAATTATAATATAATATAGATTATAAAAATATTTTAATTATAATATAATATAAATTATAAAAATATTATAATTATGATTATAATATTAATAATTGACATCAAATACCTCTTAGAAGTACCTCGACTCGTTTAATGCACTGAATAATAATAAAATTGTGAAACCTATCAAAATAATTTAGATCTACAGGGTGTCTCAAAACTAGTGTCCATTTATACGTCACATACCTACTACTAATCAAAATGACTCTAAATGTTAAAAAATAATCCTGTGATGGTTATTTTTGAAGTTATAAGTGTATTAAGTTGCATATGCAGATTCTCTCTTTATAATATTTTTCCAAAAATTTCGGTGCCAAACATTTAAAACTATCTAAAGTTATACAAACAAATTGTTGAAAACACGAATTTTGAAAAAAATTGGGTACTTTCAAACTTCTTGAATCGTTTAAAAAAATTAATCTTTTTCTGCAGTCGATTTTGTACTCTGTATAGGGACTAAAAATGTAGCCTTATAAACGATGGACACCATTTTTGAGAAACCCTGTATAATAATAAACAATATAATGCAGAAACCTACAAGAGGCAAGAATCATAAAATATGGAAAATCGGTATTTATTTTCAAGCCATTTTCATGAAAGTTGAGAACATTAAAAAAAAAAAACTAAAACACGACATTTTGGTAAATATTTAAAATAACAATTATTAAGATGAATACTGCAAATATTTAAGATTTCTTACTATCTGCCAATTAATAAAGACTAAAGAGACCATTATTCAGGCAAAAACCTGAACATTTTCTATTTCTATGAACATAAACAAATAAGTTAGATGAAAATTGATTGATAGCCAATTATTGACTCGCAAAATTGATTGCCGAATCTATAATTTACATTTGCAATAAGAAAAATAATTATAATATAATATAAATTATAAAAATATTATAATTATAATTATAATATTAATAATTGACATTAAATAACTCTTAGAAGTACTTCGGCTCATTTAATGCACAGAATAATAATACAAGTATGAAACCTATCAAAATAATTTAGATCTACAGGGTGTCTCAAAACTAGTATCCATTTATACGTCACATACCTACTACTATTCAATATGACTCTAAATCCTGTGATGGTTATTTTTGAAGTTATAAGTGTATGAATCTGCGTATGCAGATTCTCTTTTATAATATTTTTCCAAATTTTTTTGTGCCAATCGTTTAATACGGTTCAAAGTTACCAAAAAGTTGTTGAAAACACAATTTTTGAGATAAAATTGGTGTTTCCATACTTGTTTGAATCGTCTAAAAAAATGAATCTTTTTCGGCAATCGATTTTGTACTCTGCATAGGGGCTAAAAATGTAGCCTTATAAAGGATGGACACCATTTTTGAGACGCCCTGTATAATAATAAACGATATAATGCAGAAACCTACAAGAGGCAAGAATATTAAAATAACGAAAATCTGCAGTAATTTTCAAGCCATTTTCATGAAAGTTGCGAAAATTTAACAAAAAAACTAAAATTCGACATTTTGGTAAATATTTAAAATAACGATTATTTAGATGAATACTGCAAATATTTAAGATTTCTTGTTATCTGCCAACTAAAGACTAAAGACACCATTATTCAGGCAAAAACCTGAAAATTTTCTATTTCTATGAACATAAAAAAATAAGTTAGATGAAAATTGATTGATAGCCAATTATTGACCCGCAAAATTGATTGCTGAATCTATAATTTACATTTACAATAAGAAAAATAATTATAATATAATATAAATTATAAAAATATTATAATTATAATTATAATATTAATAATTGACATCAAATGACTCTTAGAACTACTTCGACTCGTTTAATGCGCAGAATAATAATACAATTGTGAAACAACTTCTTCACATATGGTTTCATGCTTCTCTGCGTTTTTTCATTCGTTATGAATCGAATTTCACTTCTGCATTGTCGTATTTATATGTGGAAAATTGGTGTTATGTACCGAAATTATCGTGAATTTGTAGAAAACTACTTCCGCAACTCTAAGATAAACTTATTTTTGTAGCTAAATGCTTAAACGTCTAAATAATGTTTCAATGAACTCAAAGATCATAATAATAATAACGATAATAATAATAATAATGCAGAGTTTCAATTACCTCTTAGATAATCAGTTCATAGATAAAGTGTACGTTTTATCACGTTTTTTATCGTGTAAAACACGATAAAGTGTACGTTTTTTCTTCCAAAGTTACAGATGAGGAATTAAGAAAAATCTGCGACAATTACGATAAAAATACCACGATAACCATACCAATACCAATAACAATTCCAAATGATTTTATTTCCAAACTTCCAGACCACGAATTTTAGGCAAAATTTTCAAATGATACGATTTTTGGGATGATTATTCTGTAATTTTCGTTTATTCTGTCGCGGAGTTCATAAAATTCATTAAAACTTCATGAATAGTCTACATGAAATAATTTTAAATTCATAATGACATTTGGAAACTTTTGAATTGATTAAAACTTTACGCATTGCCAAACTTCTGTTTTTTACTTTTTTCTACAGAAATAACATTGTATAAGCAGTTTTTGTTTAAAAGTGAGTGAATAGTATAATTTTTATTAAAAAACATGGACATTTGTATGGTTTCATTTGAAAGTTTATGAGATTTGATAAGTTCAGTTGAAGTATTTAGTAGTTTTTGACGAATACACATTACACATGTTACAGAAATGTGTATCAAATACCTAAGTGCATTATGTTTTCTAATAGACTGAAATAGTTTATAACTTGAAATGTATAAATAACGCTAAAAAGTCTACTGGATTTCTGAAAAATATGGCTGCTGGTACACATTTTCGCACTGACATCTGTACAATTTATACGTCGGATAAACATAACCACAATGAGGCAAAAACACTATCTTCCTGGTGCGCATGTAATCGCTTTACGGATAACTTAAACCATGCCAACTTGAAATTGAAAAGGTATAGTAGACCGAAATAGTTTATAACTTGAAATGCATAAATAACGCTAAAAAGTTTACTGGGTTTTTGAAAAATATGGCAGCTGCTGCATATTTTTGCAATGGCATCTCTACAACTTATACGTCGGATAAATATAACCACAATGAGGCAAAAACCTATCTTACCAAAAAAACAATTGCTATATTCCAGGTGCGCATCTAATAGCTTTACGGATAACTTAAACCTTGGTATAATTATAACTCCTAGATGGAAATACCAGTCCCAAAATAAGTGTGTGTGTGTATTGAGATCATTTGGGTGTACACTGGAGCATGCTAGCGAAAAAACCTATTACGCAATCCACCCAAATTTCCCATATTATGAATACATTTTCGTGATTTATGATTAATAGGTTAACATCTATATGTGAGTATTTGTCACTACGAATAGCTTAATTCATATGCAAATATTATACTAAAATTGGCGTGGTAAAAATGGGGAATTTTGATTATTGGTGACGCAGGTACTGTCTAGACTAGTAGTCGGCCACCTTTTGGCAGTTCAAGTCTTGCTTTACTAGAATGTTTTTGGTGGTTTATCGGAATATTAAGAGTCCATTGGTACTAATTGTTTTTTCATCTATATCTTATCTAGATCTAAATACATTTTTAGTACCAGTGGTTTAGTTACTACTTAGCAGGTTTGTAATAAATCATGATTAAAACAAAATCAAAAATCAAAGATTTTTTTGCCAGTTTTGATGTGATTTATATCAATTGATTTACATCACGATTTAAATCATAATGTTTTTTTTCTAATAAATCCTTATATTTGAACAAGAACTGATGATTAAAAACAAAATTGGTGTATCTGTACCATCTGATAACCAAAAAAATGGAAAAAGGAATTTTTTTACTTATTTACAATTATGTACTTTAAAGCATGCTAACTTTATAGTTACATTAAATTTTTCATTGTTCACTTATTGAAATGCACAAACAGTGGAAAAACAATGATTAATTAAAGAAAAAAATCATAATTTATTTGATTTGTTTATATTTCTGACCTGTTTTTGCCAATTTTGATGTGATTTATATCAATTAATTTACATCACGATTTAAACCATATGATTTTTTTTCTAATGAATTCTTAAATTTAAACAACAATTAATAATTAAAAAAAAAACGGTGTATCTGTACCATGTGATGAACAAAAAAATTGTAAAAGAAAAATATTTTACTTATTTACAATTATGTACTTTCAAGCATGCTCTATAGTTACATTACATTTTTCATTGTTCACTTATTGAAATGCACAAACAGTGCAAAAACAATGATTAATTAAAGAAGAAATCATAATTTATTTGATTTGTTTATATTTCTGACCTGTTTTTGCCAATTTTGATGTGATTTATATCAATTGATTTACATCACGATTTAAACCATTTATTTTTTTTTGTAATAAATTCTTAAATTTGAAAAGAATTAATAATTTAAAAAAACGGTGTATCTGTACCATGTGATGAACAAAAAAATTGAAAAAAGAAAAATATTGTACTTATTTACAATTATCTATTCTAATTTCTAAATTTAATATCTAATTTTTCATTGTTCACTTATTGAAATGCACAAACAGTGCAAAAACAATGATTGAACAATGAAAAAAAAACAATTTTAATTTAAATCAATGATTCATTTAAAAAAAAAATCAGTTGATTTAAATTACAATTTCAAAAAATTAATTTTGATTTAAATCAATGATTTATTTAAAAAAATCAGTTGATTTAAATCATGAATAGGTTGGTGTAGGAATGAATAATAAAAACATATTCAAATATAACTTTAAGTAAGCTTGATGATTTGTATCGATTTTCTTGGTTTTGAATTTCTTTAGAATCTTTTACTAAATCTAGTTATTATATTTTCACGTTTTTTTATGTGTATGGGGATGGAATAAACCACAAACAACCACAAAATCAGAAGGTAAAATCTGTATAACTACGTCAAAAAAGAAAAGTCAAAATATTATTAGGTTTTGCTATCCACAAATCACAAGGGAATATAAATATAGTAACCTTTATTTTGGTTCTAGTTCTAATTTGTTCATTGAAATCTTTGCTAAGGTCTCTATATATCGGCAAAAAATACGAACAATCGATTTTATTTGACTTATCAAGTTTTTCCGTAGTTCCACAGAAATATTACACCTATTGGTTGCTACAAAACAAAAAATATTTTTAAATTTACTCCTAAAAACTTTTTAGGAAAAAAATGTTTAATAAAATGATTGTGCATCCAGCTGTTAAAATTGAATCCAGCATGTATACAATTTACAATATATGAATTCAGAATTTTTCTATGAAACTTGACATTGTTCTTATGGTTTTTAATTTCGCAGTACCACAGAAGTATTACGCCTGTTTGTTGCTACAAAACAAATAATATTTTTAAATTTCCTCCTAACAACTTTTTAGGAAAAAACATGTTTATAAAATGATTATGCACTCAGCTGTTAAAATTCAATCCGCATGTCTACAATTTACAATATATGAATTCAGAATTGGTTAATTGGTGGCTCTTGCTTCTGATATATTTTTATTTACTTTGCGAAAGATTGAAATATATACCATAATAAGGCAGTTTTGTTTTATTTTGGAAATCTTCTCGCAATTGCCACACTTTTGGGAATTATTAATGCATATGGCCATGATCAACTCCAGTTGTATGCTAAGCAAAAACATATTTTCGTTTTAATCTTGCAACAATTTTTGTTTTATTTTAGAAATTTTCAAATTCAGACACCCCGTCTAAATTGTTTACCAGACGAACGTTTTGAAACATTATTAATTTTACAAAATTAGACATCAATCAAATTTAAAATTACATTTCAAATGAATTCCAGATATATAAACATAAAATACATATGAATCTGAAGATGGTTTTTCATAACCGAAACTAGTCAGGCTAAAGAAATAAATCATAAAATTTTCAAATTTGTATCGAGATATGTATCTAGATACATTTTTTCTGGCTGAAGTATATGTATCTGTAAGTATCTAGATACAAAAACAAAAAATATCTGTTACAACACTGGTTATGACCAACTCCTGCTGTATGCCAAGCAAAAACATATTTTTGCTTTAATCTTGCATCAATTTTTTAAGTTACATTTATTCTATTAGCCAAATTATATGTAAGTGAAATCTGCTGCTACTCTTTGCCGTTAACTTATTATAATCCTGCATTGATGTAATTTATATTCAATTTTTTTTCAGAAATTCTCTGAAAATTAAAATTTTGGATAATTTTGAAAAGCCAAATTATATATAAACGAAATCTGCTGCTACTCTTTGCCGTTCACTTATTATAATCCTGCATAGGCGTAATTTATATTGTTTTTTTTCGAAATTTCTTTGCAAATTAAAATTTTGGAAATTTGTAAATTAAAAGTACGTGCATAATTCACTCGGTATATTACATGTGCGTGATTTCTGTATTATAAGCGGTTTATAATGATAGTGTTGATGCAATTTATTAGTGATGTGCTTAAAGTACTCTATCAAAATGTTGAAAACCATAAATGCTAGTGATAATGCAATTTATTAGTGATTGAAATAAATGCCATAATAAGGCAGGTTTGTTTTATTTTGGAAATCTTCTCGTAATTGCCACATTTTTGGGAACCATTAATACATATGGTCATGACCAACTCCAGTTGTATGCTAAGCAAAAATATATTTTTGTTTTAAACTTGCATCAATTTTTGTTTTATTTTGGAAATCTTGTAACTGCCACTATTTTGGGAACCATTGATGCATGGTTATGACCAACTCTTGTTGTATGCCAAGCAAAAACATGTTTTGACTTTAATCTTGCATCAATTTTTGTTTTATTTTGGAAATCTTGCAGTTGCGACTTTTTTTAAAGACCATTAATGCATGTGGTCATGACCAACTCCAGTTGTATGCTAAGCAAAAACATATGTTTGTTTTAAACTTGCACCAATTTTAGTTTTATTTTGAAAATCTTACAGCTACCACATTTTTAAGAACCATTGATGCATGGTTATGACCAACTCCTGCTGTATGCCAAGCAAACATATATTTTTGCTTTAATCTTGCATCAATTTTTTAAGTTACACTTATTATATTAGCCAAATTATATGTATAGTAGCAAAATCTGCTGCTACTCATTGCCGTTTACTTATAATCCTGCATAGACGTAATTTATACTGAAATTTGTTTCGAACATTCTTTGAAAATTAAAATTTTGAAAATTTTTGAAAACAAAAATTATATAAAAGCGACATCTGCTGCTATTATTTGACATTCACTTATTATAATCCTACATAGACGTAATTTATATTGAATATGATTTCGAAAATTGTTTGCAAATTAAAATTTTGGAAATTTATAAATTAAAAGTACGTACATAATCCACTCAATATATTACATGTGAGTAATTTCTGTGATATAAGCGGTTTATAATGATAGTGTTGATGAAATTTATTAGTGATGTGCTGTTCAAGTAGTCAATCAAAATGTTGAAAACCATAATTGCTTGTGATAATGCAATCTATTAGTGATATGCTTAAAGTACTGCATCAAAATGTTGAAAACCATAATTTTTAGTGATAATGCAATTTATTAGTGATGTGCTTAAAGTACTGGATCAAAATGTTGCATAGACGTAATTTATATTGAATTTTTTTTCGAAAATTCATGGAAAATTAAAATTTTGGAAATTTGTAAATTAAAAGTACGTGCATAATTCACTCGGTATATTACATGTGCGTGATTTCTGTGTTATAAGCGGTTTATAATGATAGTGTTGATGAAATTTATTAGTGATGTGCTGTTTAAGTAGTCAATCAAAATGTTGAAAACCATAATTGCTTGTGATAATGCAATATATTAGTGATGTGCTTAAAGTACTGCCTCAAAATGTTGAAAACTATAATTGCTTGTGATAATGCAATTTATTTGTGATGTGCTTAACGTACTCCATCAAAATATGAACATAATTGCTAGTATCTGATAATAAATATGTATCAGCATTATAAACCGGAGAGGTAACAAAAGTGTGATTAATGAAGGAGCCTTGAGACAAGTACTCGTTCACTTCTTATCCAACGTCGGAATGCCGACCTAATTGCGCAAAGCATTGTTTATTTTCACCGGTGTATGCACTCTCCATTTCATCCGTCTTCACTCACATCCGAGGCCACCTCCAGTGAACCTCCAAGAAAAGCAACAATTGCGCACTTTTAACGAGAATTTTCGCATTTCGAGGCCGAGCCAAAGAGCGAAAATCGCACAAATCGCGGATGGCTCACCAAAAATCGATTTGATTGCTTCTTGGTCGGGTCGAGGAACGGCCGCGAGATTCCGCAAAAGCCGATGATTAATACAAAAATGAGCGGGCATAAAAGCCGCGACCTTGGCGCTGGACTTGCGAGCTGGTGGGGGGGTACCCAGGCTCGGACAGTAGGGATACCACGATTTCGACCTTTTGGAGCATCCCCTACTCACGCGAGCTTACTTCAGGAGCACCAGCATATACCAAACAAACGCTCGGCGTGCTTGAAATCGCGAAGATCGTGAGCTAGTGAGCACGTGCAGTTCAAACCCCGATTGTGGCAAAACGTGGAAGTTGACCTAAGAAGTGGACAGTGCACACCCACGCCAATTAATACGCACACGCAAAAACAATATGTACCTAGCGGCGAACGCCCGGAAAAGTTATACGTAGACTTGTAGAGTTCGCAGAAAAATAAACTTGCAGATTTGCATTAATCAGTCGGTATTGACAATTTCGCCGAGGATGGGTTCGTTGCCTCTTCTGTTCGCGCTGTTCTCCATCATTGCGCAATGCTTGGCGGAGTTAAAGCCCGAAATTGTTGTGCAACGGCAGATCCTCGATGACAACATCGACCTAGAGCCCATCATCAACCAGACCAATCTCACCCTCCTGCCATCGTTCTCCAGGAGCTTCGACTACATCGCGAACATCACGTTCGGGAAGCCTCTGGTCATCATCGAGGAGCAGATTGAGTTCGAGAACCAGAGGCGGGGAAAAGCGTGCATGGAAAACCTTCCAGAGTGCATGCGAAATGGTAAGCCGCTGAAAACGGTAACGACAATATAAGTATTGGCATTGCAATGCTTATGCAGAAAATTTTTCAACTCTAATTACCCAATCCCACACGACTTGTTACAAACGAAAGGTGATATTTAATTAAATCGGCTGACCGTTCTCTCGAATTCACAAACCTTGAGGTCGCATTTTGTAACATCGTATTCTAGGCCTATGAATTGTGGCGTGTTGCAATTATGCATCAAACTTTAAATATATAATGATCCAAAACGTACGTTACTGACACATGATGCTATACATCGAAATGCCAAATTATTTGCTTTAAGGCATGTGCAATTATGAACAAAAACTATACATTCACTCACAATTAATTACTACAAAATCTATGACACCAATAACAAACGTAAATACACAATTTGTTTAGAAAAGCCTAAGTACGTTTGGCAAACGAAGGTTGAAATTGCTATTTATGGTATAAGTGCATAAAATTGCTTTATTCACGTGTGTTTTACAAGATTTTTTTCAATTCGTTATCAGAATTGATGAATTTGCGTGAAGTGTCGAAAATTGCAAGGATAGTGCGAATTTACCTTTGTTTTTATGTTATTCATATTGTCATAACCATTGACTAAAGTGACAGTGAAAGACAGTGAATAAAGTGAAAATGTAAACATTTTATTCACCCATTCAATTAAAGTGTAGTTTTAACGATGAGATTCAATATACATAATGAGCATTTTAATAATGCGAATTGGAAAAATAAAATTATGTGCGGTTCAAAACTGTGTAGGTGGCTGAGCTTTAAGCGTACGCTGCATAGGAGTAGTTTTGTGGGTAACACTTTTCTATATCAAAATCCTTCTGTTATCAAAAATGTCGTTTATTAATGATTTGAGGTACCTGAACACGAATCCGAAGTCAGAAAGGCTCTATAAGGCTTTATTTTTCTAAAATTTAACAACTTTTATCATAAAAATTTAAACACTGTTTTAACAGTATTTTACAAAGGGTTACCAAGGTTTACTTATTTATTTATTTATTTATATTCTTGTAAGTGATTCCATTATTGAAAATTACATCGTTTACATCTTGAGCACAATAATGTTAATAATAAAATGAAATAGCAACATTTATATACGATATTTAAAATATGTAGTATAAGATTATACATAGTCATTAATTCATTAATTGAGTCGTATAGAATCAAAACTCGCAATATCCAAAATATCAAATATTATTATCAGGGAATAAGAGTAGTTTTGTGGGTAACACTTTTCTGTATCAAAATCCTCCTGTTATCAAAAATGTCGTTTATTAATGATTTGAGGTGTACTTGAACAAGAATCCGAAGTCAGAAAGGCTCTATAAGGCACACTTTTTTTTGTACAATTTAACAACTTTTATCATAAAATTTTAAACAATGGTTTAACGGTGTTTTACAAAGGGTTGCCAAGGTTTACTTAATTATTTATTTCGATTCTTGTAGGTGATTCCATTATGGAAAATTACATCGTTTACATCTTGAGCACAGTTATGTTAACAATAAAATAAAATAGCAACATTTATATACGATATTTAAAATATGTAGTATAAGATTATACATAGTCATTAATTGATTAATTGAGTCGTATAGAATCAAAACTCGCAATATCCAAAATATCAAATATTATTATCAGGGAATAAGAGTAGTTTTGTGGGTAACAGTTTTCTGTATCAAAATCCTCCTGTTATCAAAAATGTCGTTAATTAATGATTTGACGTGTGCTGGAACAAGAATCCGAAATCAAAAAGGCTCTATAAGGCATACTTTATTTTCCTAAAATGTAAAAACTTTTATCATAAAAATTTAAACAGTGCTTTAACGGTGTTTTACAAAGGGTTGGCAAGTTTTACTTATTTATTTATTTATTTAGATTCTTGTAGGTGATTCCATTATGGATAATTACATCTTTTACATCTTAAGCACAGTAATGTTAACAATAAAATAAAATAGCAACATTTATATCCGATATTTAAAATATGTAGTATAAGATTATACATAGTCCTTAATTCATTAATTGAATCGTATAGAATCAAAACTCGCAATATCCAAAATATCAAATATTATTATCAGGGAATAAGAGTAGTTTTGTGGGTAACACTTTTCTGTATCAAAATCCTTCTGTATCAAAAATGTCGGTTATTCATGATTTGAGGTGTGCTTGAACAAGAATCCGAAGTCAGAAAGGCTCTATAAGGCACACTTTTTTTTGTAAAATTTAATAACTTTTATCATAAAAATTTAAACAGTTGTTTTATCGGTGTTTTACAAAGGGTTGCCAAGGTTTACTTATTTATTTATTTATTTATTTAGATTCTTGTAAGTGGTTCCATTATGGAAAATTACATCGTTTACATCTTGAGCACACTAATGTTAATAATAAAATAAAATAGCAACTTTTGTATACGATATTTAAAATATGTAGTATAAGATTATACATAGTCATTAATTCATTAATTGAGTCCTATAGAATCAAAGTTCACAATATCCAAAATCATCGAAATCAGCAATTAGCAGTGGTTTTTTAATTTGAAATTTTGCTCTGAAATCAAATATAGCGTCGGTTCAAGTGCAAACTTACTATATCCCGGGTAAAATGGTATCAGTAGTAAAGGTTTGGAATTAAAATCTAACATTATCCATTGGATATTGTTACTTTGACACCAACTGATTTTCAACTAATCACAAACCATCTTATGGCTGTCAACCCCACCCGAAGATTGCTGTTTATAACCAATTTTTTTGTGCCTAGTTTTGATGGTTTTGTCTGTTTTGTTCTAATAAAATAAATTTTATTGCATATACAGGGTGGTCACTTTTACGACGCCCACGTCAAATGGGATAAAAGTTTCTTATTTTTGTGCCTTTCAATATACGGAAACGAAATCCGGGATATCTTGCACAGTTCCTGAAATATCGCTGAAAAACTGAAAAAGTGCACTTTCCTTTTCCTTTCCATAATAGTTATAAAATTAATTAAATATCTAAGTATACAGGGTGGTCACTTTTACGACGCTCACCATTAGGATCTATTAAACGGAAATACATACACATTTGGTCAAATGGGATAAAAGTTTCTTATTTTTGTGCCTTTCAATATACTGACACGAAATCCGGGATATCTTGCACAGTTCCTAAAATATCGCTGAAAAACTGAAAAAGTTCACTTTCCTTTTCCTTTCCATAATAGTTATAAAATTAATTAAATATCTAATTATACAGGGTGGTCACTTTTACGACGCCCACTATTAGGATCTATTAAACGGAAATACATACAGAGTGGGTCAAATGGGAAAAAAGTTTCTTATTTTTGTGCCTTTCAATATAGTGAAACGAAATCAGGGATATCTTGCACAGTTCCTGAAATATCGCTGAAAAACTGAAAAAGTGCACTTTACTTTTCCTTTTATAACTTTTTTACTTTTGAAGGAAATTTTACGAAACTTAGCACACTTGACATTTTTCAACGTCAGTTTTCTGATCACAGTGCTAAACATTTTCTGTGCCAACTATACCTTTTCAAGTTCAAATTGAGACCAATCAAGTTCAAATTGAGACCAATCAATTTCAAATTGAGGCCAATCAAGTTCAAATTGATACAAATAAATTTCAAATTGAGACTAAACAAAATCAAGTTGACACTAAACAATATCAAGTTGATAGTAAACAAATAAAATTTGTTATGACAACTTCATATTGTTTAGTGTCAAATATATTTTGTTTAGCCTCAATTTGAAATTGATTGGTCTTAATTTGAACTTGATTGGCCTCAATTTGAAATTGATTGGTCTCAATTTGAACTTGATAGGTCTCAATTTGAACCTGAAAAGGTATAATGCCCAAATTTTCATAGTCAACTTTTCTTATGGCTGCAATATTGGATTTTAATATCATTCAAAACAGCGAAAAATTCCGATTTCAACCATGTATAACACATGGGTAATCTGACATTATTTGCTACCAAAAATCGAAAATTTATAAATTTGTTGCAAAAATCAAACTGATGTGGACTGCTCTAAAAATCAAGTGGCCTAAATCAAACTTTTATCCCATTTGACCAACTCTGTATATATTTCCGTGTAATAGATCCCATTGGTGGGTGTCGAAAAAGTGACCACCCTGTATAATTAGATATTTAAATCATTTTATAATTATTATGTAATCAGAACTAATTATCAAATCCAGATAAGAAACATCTATATATCTATACATTTATATATTGATTTCAAAACTAACATTACCCAATTTTTTCTTGCATTTATTGTTAAAATGCTACATAAAAAAACATTTTTTTATATTTCAATTCATTTTGTAGAGCTAACAAGATGTAAAAAATTCATTTGCAAAATTCGGGGAAATAGATTGTCGAGTAATTCAGGTTTTTGGTTAATTCCCAAAATTTCTGTATTTTCGGTACATTTTCGGTAAATTTTGGATATTGTGAGTTTTGATTCTATACGACTCAATTATACCTAAGATACATGAGAATACCAGGTTACCAAAATTATACCACTGCTAAACCGTGGCTTAAATTTTTATGAATAACACTGTAGGTGTCTAAATATTAGTAACATTATTAATTCTTGTTGTATTAAAATCTGAATCTGTATTTGTTTTTCACAACAATCATCAAATAAGCGAGAAAACAGCAAAAAACTAAGCACATTTTCCCCTTCTTTTCGATATATCTCGAAAAATAAATTGCAAATTTATTATTATAAATTTATTATTTAAAAATCATAAATTGAAAAATAAAATTAGAAGATCATTTTTTGTTTTGCAATTTTCTGAAATTTATGAAAATACATTTGATACCGTTGTATTCAAATTTTGCCTTTGGAAGATCATTTTTTGTTGCCATTTTTTGAAATTTAAGGAAATATAATTATACCGGTCGATAAATTGTTGAAGTATTTGAATACCGAACGATATGTATCCAGGATATGTACCCGTGGGCTTCAAGGCTCGCCAAAAATCCCATCACCAAAGTGCGACCTTGTTGCACATGCGGGCTATAATTCGGTAACCAGTAATTATCCCGCTGTATCCTTCGCATTTCTTATATAGGAAGTGTGTATAGAAATTAACATTTTTTAAGTAGTCTGTTGTGCTACTGATTGAAAATAGATTTTGACAACGATTAATGGCAAATGATGTTACGTATTCCTTCAGGATAATTAATTTAGGTTGATATCCTTAACCCATTCCTTCAGCATAAATAATTTAGGTTGATATCCCTAACCCCTTCCTTCAGGACAATTAATTTAGATTGATATCCCTAACCTCCTCCTTCAGGACAATTAATTTTGGTTGATATCCCCAACCTCTTCCTTCAGGACAATTAATTTTGGTTGATATCCCTAAACTTTTCCTTCAAATTCTGTTTTGAATATGTATAAAATATAAATTTTGTTTTAATTTTACAATGAAAATGCAAAGTTGTTTTTAAACTATACATTTAAATATAAATAATAACGAAATTTTATCGCTAAAAAAATATTATTTTTTTATCTTGGTATAAATTTTAACCCAGAATATGTACCAAAATAGTAACAAAAAATAATTTAGCAAGAATAGTTGTTAAACGTTGAAACATTATAGTTATTGAGAACTACACTTTTTATTATTTTACTGTGGTATGAGAAATGTTCTGTTCAATTAATGACGACGAAGACAATAATTATTACCTAATTTTAACACAGATAGTTGTAATAATAGTTGTAATAGTTAATAGTTGCAAATAAGCATTAAAACATTATAGTTATTGAGAACCACACTTATTATTTTCTATTACTATGGGCCATTTAAAAAAAAATCACCTAAATTTCAAATCTTAAAAAATTCTTAACTTTTTTCTAGGTAAACGAACAAAAAATATTTTTTTACGGGAAAAGTCCGCATTTAATTTGCTCTAAAAAGCCTAAAATTTTCATGCTTGGGAAATTTTTGACCCAAAAAAAGTTGTCGAAAAGTGATGGAAATGCTCATATATATTTATTATTTCTTTATTACTTCCCAAAATGTTAACACTTCCTCTTGAAACACCCTGTATACTTAATCTATACTTTATTTGTGGCCATTTGATGCCGAAAAGTGTATTTACAAAAAATGCAGATAGCATGTTTTGCCATAATACTACTGCTTTATCAGGCTATTGACCGGATGTTGAGGTCTATCCACCGATACCAATACAAGTAAACCTGTTAACGTTTTGTTTTCTTGAGTAGGTTTCCACCAACAACCACTCCACAATTATGGAACAATTAGAACGTACAGATACCTAATTTATAAATAAAATGGGCCGATCGTATCCAAAGAAGCTATAACATAAATTCTTCATCAATTATGCAAGGCCAAATAAAACTAAATATAATTTTCTTAATGAAAATGACAAATCAATTTGATGAGTATTCATAAATTTATGGATTCACAACGCAGAATTGTTACAGGATTGTATAGAGGGGGCAAAATAGTCATTGTGAAAATTTTGGTAGACATTTAAATGCAATAACTAATGATTAATAAATTTTAAACAGCAATAATCTATACGTGGAAAATTCGCCATTTTTATGTAGCATATACAGCGTGATCAGAATAATTTGTGACATGTGGGCAACTTTTTTGGTATGCATGGATGCATGGAAAAAGTTGTTAGGCAAAAAAAGTTTACCAGTGCAAATGACACTTTAGAGACCAACATATCACAAAACGAAAAATTAAACTGGCAAATAAGATAACGCGTTTTATCAATTTTATTAGTATTAACAAAAATTAAACTGGCAAATTTCTTTAGAAGTGTAAAACGGGAAAGATAAAACAACCCGTAAAAGGTAATAACAAACTGTACATTATATCTTATTATTAAAAACGAAAAATTAAACTGTATTATCTCAAATTATAATAACAATTTTTTAAAACTGAAAAAATTAAAAATTAAAAATTGAATGAAATTTTTTTGTGCTCATATATCTTCTTAAATTAAAGATATATTACACAGTTTGTTATTACTTTCTACGGGTTGTTTTATCTCTCCCATTTCACACTTCTAATGAAATTTGCCAGTTTAATTTTTTGTTTGGTAATATGTTTGTCTCTAATGTGTCATTTGCACTGGCAAACTTTTTTTGCATAAGAACTTTTTCCTCTAAAATGCATACTAAAAAAGTTGTCCATTTGTTACATATTATTCTGATCACGCTATATAATATTCCTTTCTAAACTTAACACATTTCAGCAAGTCTTTATATTAAATAAGTTATACTTGAATATTGCAAGATCAAACTGGTTCTCAATTTATTCAGTAATACCAAACCTAACCTAACCTAACCTAATGATAAGATATAATGTAGAATTTGTTATTACCTTCTACGAGTTGATTTATCTCTCCCATTTCACACTTCTAATAAAATTTATAAAACGCATTATCTGATTTGCCAATTTAATTTCTCGTTTTGTAATATGTTTCTCTAAAGTGTCATTTGCACTGGTAAACTTTTCTGCCTAACAACTTTTTCCTCTAAAATGCATACTAAAAATGTTGCCATTTGTTACCTATTATTCTGATCACGCTGTATAAAATTCCTTTCTAAACTTAAACACATTTCAGCAAGTCTTTATATTAAATAAATTATACATGAATATTGCAAGATCAAACTGGTTCTCAATTTATTCAGTTAAATATTTAAATTTATGTTTATGTAATGCGTGTTATCATCAGAGGATGACAAATCATATGAATAAAGAAAGGCAAAAACTCGTGAATTATCTCAAATTAATAGTAGCAATTTTTTAAAACAGAACAAAATAAAAATTAAGTGATTTTTTTTAAAGTTCTTATGTATTTTTTTAATACCTAACCTAACCTAACCTAACCTAACTTAACCTAACCTAATAATAAGATATAATGTAGAATTTGTTATTACCTTCTACGAGTTGTTTTATCTCTCCCATTTCACACTTCTATAAAACGCGTTATCTGATTTGCCAATTTTTCGTTTTGATATATGTATGTCACTAAAGTGTCTTTTGCATTGGTAAACTTTTTTTTCCTAACAACTTTTTCCACTAAAATGCATACTAAAAAGTTGTCCATTTGTTACCTATTATTCTGATCACGCTGTATAAAATTCCTTTCAAAACTTAACATATTTCAACAAGTCTTTATATTAAATAAGTTATACATGAATATTGCAAGATCAAACTGGTTCTCAATTTATTCAGTTAAATATTTAAATTTGTGTTTATGTAATGCGTGTTCACATGAGAAGATGACAAATTATATGTATAAAGAAAGGCAAAAAGTCGTGAATTATCTCAAATTAATAGTAGCAATTTTTTAAAACCGAAAAAAATAAAAATTGAGTGATTTTGTTTTAAGTTCTTATGTATTTTTTTAATACGTAACCTAACCTAACCTAATCTAACCTAACCTAACCTAATAATAAGATATAATGTAGAATGTGTTATTACCTTCTACGAGTTGTTTTATCTCTCCCATTTCACACTTCTAATAATATTTATAAAACGCGTTATCTGATTTGCCAATTTTTCGTTTTGTAAAATGTTTGTCACTAAAGTGTCATTTGCACTGGTAAACCTTTTTTGCCTAACAACCTTTTCCTCTAAAATGCATACTAAAAAAGTTGTCCATTTGTTACCTATTATTCTGATCACGCTGTATAATATTCCTTTCTAAACTTAACACATTTCAGCAAGTCTTGATATTAAATAAGTTATACATGAATATTGCAAAGAAAATCAAACTGGTTCTCAATTTATTCCGTTAAATATTTAAATTTATGTTAATGTAATGCGTGTTAACATCAGAAGATGACAAATTATTTGAATAAAGAAATGTGAAATTTGTTACTTTTTGAAACGATTTGAAATGAGTACAAATGAGGAAATGTTGTTTTTTGTTTTAAAAATATATCTGTCAAACTGACGTTTCTCAAACTTTCCTGGTTCAAACATTACAAAATAATAAAAATCAACAATATTGCTTAACAACACTTTGCGGAATAGTGATGTAATGTTCTATTTGCCGGCCGCACTGTCATGTCTAATATGTCTAATACGACACAGTATGAAATAATAGTTATTTGTGATACAAGTTCGTAAAGTAGTGCTTCTTTGTACTAGCGTGAATTTTGTTGAAGGAGGCACAACCGATATCAAGAAAAAAAAATGCGAGTGCAAAACTGCTCTTCACGAAAGTGTATCATATAAAGTTTTATCTCAGATAGATATTATTAAAAAAAATGAATGTACCAATTGTATGATTAACTTGAATACTAATTGTTATTTGTTAAAGCACTTTCTGGTATCTTCTAGTATTTATTTATTTATTTTTCCCTACTAGTTTCGGCTTAATATTCAGCTATCATCAAGGGTTTTTGTAAATTAAATTATATATTTCAAGATTATATTTGACTATTTGTGTCGTGTCAGTTTCTAGTTTAATTGAAACTTCAAACTGACACGACACAAAAAGTCAAATATAATCTTGAAAAATATAATTTAATCTACCAAAATCAAGATTTTCTGAAACTTCAAACTGACACGACACAAAATGTCAAATAAATCTTGAAAAATATAATTTAATTCACAAAAACCCCTGATGATCGCTGAATATGAAGCAGAAACTATCTATCTTTTTAATACGTAACCTAACCTAACCTAACCTAATAATAAGATATAATGTAGAATTTGTTATTACCTTCTACGAGTTGTTTTATCTCTCCCATTTCACGCTTCTAATAAAATTTATAAAACGTGTTATCTGATTTGCCAGTTTAATTTTTCGTTTTGTAATATGTTTGTCACTAAAGTGTCATTTGGACTGGAAAACTTTTCTGCCTAACAACTTTTTCCTCTAAAATGCATACTAAAAATGTTGCCATTTGTTACCTATTATTCTGATCACGCTGTATAATATTCCTTTCTAAACTTAACATATTTCAGCAAGTCTTTATATTAAATAAGTTATACATGAATATTAAAAAGAAAATCAAACTGGTTCTCAATTTATTCAGTCAAATATTTAAATTTATGTTAATGTAATGCTTGTTAACATCAGAAGATGACAAATTATTTGAATAAAGAAATGTGTAATTTGTTACTTTTTTAAACAATTTGGTTTTCGCCAAAACATTGGCTTGCAATATTAATTTGAACGGAAAATTCATATTTAAAACTATGACATTGTGTATGATTTAATTGTTGTAATTATAATTGCTCTACAAACGAGTATAATAGAATTATGTTGCACCCACATCAACAGGGCATCTAAATATTGAGTTATTTTCTAATATTTATCAGATTTATAATTAATAATAGTCTCCAATTTTCTTATTCAAGCTAAAACAAAAATTATTTAATTTAATATTATTATTAAATAATAAATTATTATTTAATTTAGGGTGGTTTTAATATGTACTTACTGGTATTTGTTTATTTATTTTATTATTTATTTTTAGCGCCGGACTAATTTCGGTTATAAAAAATCATTTTTTTTATAACTGAAACTAGTCAGGCGATAAAAATAAATAATAAAATAAATAAACAAATACCAGTTAGTACTTATTAAAAAAACCTAAAATATATTGTAACGTTTTTGCATTGCCCTACTTTCGGGACTACAAAATGTTACGTTTTCATTTATTTACTCTTATCTCAGGTTCAATAGTAGGTTCAATCATAACTAAATAGAGTTTTGTTCAAATACTTTAATGAATTGAAAATAACCAAATATTAAAACGTCTAATATAAACTGAACTAAACAAACAAATCAAAAACAATAGAAAACAAAATTATTAAATACATAATAAACTATGACCAACATTAACAAAATAAATCCTAAATACACAAGCCAACTTATGTGATAATATGACTCTTGCACTTTACGCAAACTTTCTACTTGCAGTTATCTTCTTGTGGTTCCTTGATTACGTCGTCTTGTTGTCCCTGCTTTCCCGTCTGATCCGTTGTTGATTCCCACAAAAGTAAACATCTACTTTTGTATGCGAAGTTGAGCGGCTTGAAGTCCTGATTTTTGAATATCTCCGTCACGGCTCCTATCTTGTTGCACTCCTCTCCTGGTTGACTGTCTTCTCCCAGCAATATGTCCAATCGTTGAAACCCCTTTAATATTTTGTAATGTATTCGTATTAGAATCGCAAAATCTCCACCCGCGATCCACACGCGTCTCTCCCCCTCGTCAAACTCGTTGTTGATTATTTTCGACTTTCCATTATTTAATTCCCCAAGCGTCTATGCACGAAGTCACCTGTCACCCGTGGTAACCATTCAACAACCTTCATCCGCGGATTGCTTTGTATATTTGTGCATACTTGGTCATATTCACATTTACAATATTTACAATAAATTTTTGTTGGCTTGTGCCCTGAAGATTATAATTCTATCTAAAACTTATATAATAATAACAATAAATCTATTCTAATTAATCTAAATAAATACTACAAATACCATCACAATATATATAACTGGTAATTATGGATAAAACCTTAAACTTATTATGTAATTATTATTAAATAATAAAGTTATTATTTAATTATTATTAAATAATAACGGATTCATTGGCATTGACTTTTGTATTACGTGGATTATTAAATGAACGTGTGTAGCTTCAAATTGTAAATTGCCTACGGTTAACTGTAAATATACGATGGAATGCTGAAAAAAAAAGAGATATTCTCGCACAAAGCGCGAATCAATTAGATTAATTTCGGTGTGAACAGTTATTGTTTTATTATCTCCAAACACAAACCATATACTCGGAAAAGGTAATACAAAGATGTGGTAATACATGAATTCAAATAGTCCTGTCTTCAAATTGTAGATTATTGCATATTTTATTTTAAATTTTGAATTTCATTCAAATGCAATATTCGTTCTAATACTGTTTTTTCTTTTAATATTAGTGTAAGACATTTGAAGGCATTCCTAACAATTTACATAAACTAAATCCATTATAGATATGAATTGTTAATGTGCTATTGGGTTGGCTTTATTAATCAAGTTACTAGGAACGCCAATGGTTATTTTAACAATTTAATTTTGGCGGCAATATTAAAATGATTATTTCAAATTTTAACAAGTTTAGTCCTTTGTATTAAAAACTAATTGGTATTATAACCTCAAAACACATATATGTTACTAGTTTTTTACAAGTACACTGTCAAAATTATTATACAATATGACATTTTGGCCGACCTTGAATTTGACAATTCATATCTATAATGCGTGATCTGTATATAGCCTTCATTCACCATGTTTTTGCGTCAGGGGAGTCTATGAATATCTAGTAATTTTGTTGGTAGTATTTCGGAAATAACAGAATTCCCCAATGGAACTTGTCAATTTTTTTTAGGTTAAGTTGTTTTCAATTTGAGGTTATATTTTTTAAGTAATACTGTTGCCAGATATAAAGTTTAAGTTATTAGAGATGAAAATGGAACGGCAGGAAAGAAAATGAAATGTAATGCATTAAAAAACATTTAATTAATTCAATCGAATAAGCAGTAAAAAAAATGATATCTTTAAAAGCTAGTAGTGAATAAACTTATAAATCTGACAATATGGTAAGAAGCAACTACACAACGACAACAAACAGGCACGAAACAGGCACTTTCGCGAAGCAACACCCACATCCCTTACTTGGAGCTGGTGTACTTGGTGACCGCCTTCGTGCCTTCGCTGACGGCGTGCTTGGCCAGCTCGCCGGGCAGCAAGAGGCGCACGGCCGTCTGGATCTCCCTGCTGGTGATCGTCGACCTCTTGTTGTAGTGGGCCAGCCTGGAAGCCTCGGCGGCGATGCGCTCGAAGATGTCGTTCACGAAGCTGTTCATGATGCTCATCGCCTTGCTCGAGATTCCGGTGTCGGGATGAACTTGCTTCAAGACCTTGTAAATATAGATCGCGTAGCTCTCCTTCCTCCTGCGCTTTTTCTTCTTGTCACCCTTCGAGATGTTCTTCTGCGCCTTTCCGGCCTTCTTTGCGGCCTTTCCGCTAGTTTTGGGTGGCATCCTGTTCGTATCGTGGCTGCTGAGCTGCGACACAAAAAATAATTAACTTCCGTTGCATCACTGAATCAGTTTGTCCAACATGACAAAAAGAAAACCCAGCCAACTCGGTTGCAAAAAGGTCGTGAATGCAATATACTATGTTCCATTTTTATTTTTAACTGAGAAAGCTGTGGTTTCATTTTATAAAGTTTTACACATGAATACCAACAAACATGATCTGACAGTGAAAAAAAAATTAAATGTCAGTTTCGTTGCCTAATTCATATATTAAACTAATTAAATTGTTGCTTCAATCATTCAAAGTCAAATATTTGATTTGTGTAAAACTCAAATGATACTTGACACCAATAAATACTACTACTAATCGTTAATTAATTAGACTTTTGCTTTAAGTAAACCAATCATCAACTATATTTTATATTATAATTTGACTGATTTGCTTTTGTAAAATAAAAATAGCAAATACATTCTGTACTCAATAGATACTCAATTTGATGGCAACATTGCCCACTGTCATAAAATATAACCTCGTTTTTTTGAAATATAACCTACATTTTCAAGTCTAGTGACTTTTTACATTGGCCAACAAAAATGTCACCCTAACAGAGTCAACTTAAAATAAAAATGGAACAGTTTTTTTTAGTAATATTGCTTTGGAAATAACTAACTCTCAAAGCAAATAATATTCTGCACCCAAGTTAATCTGGTCGCGACTATATTATTAATATTCTTCTGGTCACGGCTATATTATTAATACATATTTGTATTCTTTCTTTAATTACATTGACATGTGTACAGTGTATTGACATCTGCTAGTAGATGTGACAGTCAACTTTAAATTATTAAGAACTAAAAATACTAAAATATTCATATTCAATACATAAAATATTCACTATTCATTCATATAACTAGCAAAGTTAAGTTCTAATTCATGCTTTGTGGGTCGATTTTATTGAGAATTATTTCATACATATCTAACCGTAGGCCATATTCAGTAGCAAACGCAGCTATATTTGTTAATTTAAATGTCACAATGCAAAAGTCAATGCCAATCAATCGTAATTATTTTTGTGGATATGGAAATTGGAAACAGGTGTTAATTATGCAACGGATGCAATTAAACTGGTCGCGATCATATTGTCAATTCCTTAAGTATTGTACTTGTAAATGTATTTTCAATGGCTGAATAAATCAGGAAATACCAAAATTAATGGTGTTCTTTAAAAAATCTTCTGTGGAAGGTTCTCCACTAAGATGTAGGACAAGGTTTACGTCCCGGATTTGAAATGTGTATTAATTGTACTTGCGCAATCAGGTAATTCGTGGTGATTGCGTTCTGGTTAAATGCCGAGTAATAACATTTTTTCCCAGTTTAATGAATTAATTAATAAACAATTTAATCAGCCACGTAATAAATGGTTATAAAACGCATTTTGTGTCCCCCTGTGACAGCAGCGGCTTAAATGATGTAATTATTTGATATTTTTGATAAGCAGTGTTTGCAACTAATGAGGTAGTAATATGTTTACTCGCAACTTCATTAATACAAAAACAAAAACAGTTACAGGTGGTCTTACTGGTGTTCAATTTTGTATTTGTTGATGCATTGATAACGCATTTTAGAACTAATGAAGTAGTTACTTGCTTACACGTCGAAGAAGCAATTAATAACATCAGATGGGAGCAGCTTACAACTTTCTCCAGTATATATTTATACGTTCGGTTTGTGGAAAAACCTCTGGTGTCGAAAACCTGTAGTCGGCGCCAGATAAACATGTGTGTGACACATTGTTGTTATTTGTGAGTATGCATGTGATTACATATCTTGTTCCAGTTCACGTTACAGTATATCAATTGTATTCGCAATCAATCATCTTCGTGTGCAACCAATGTTGAGCGAAACAATAGTTATTTACGTTACTAGGCTGGGAAGTTACGTATTACAGTATGAAAGAGAAGCTTACGGACTAGCCGACGAAGGAGGTGAGCCTGGAATTTCGAAATGAGTACAAATGAGCCAACGCGGTTTTTTGTTTTAAAAATATATGTGTCAAACTGTCGTTTGTCAAACTTTCCTGCGTCAAACATTACAAAGTAATAAAAATCAACAATGTTGCTTAGCAACACTTTACGAAACAGTGATGTAATGTTAATGTAATATCTAACCCATACTTGTCAATTAAGAAAATTATATGTTTGATTTTCTCCCTTATTTAATACTGAAATTTTGTAAAATTTTCATGAGAATTAGTTTTAGGTGTACTGTGCACGAATCTAATATAAAATTTGCAATTAATAGAGTTTCAGAAATTTCAGTAATAGGTAACCCATAATTGCCAATGCAGAAAATTATATATTTGATTTTCTCCCTTATTTAATACTGAAACTTTATCAAATTTTCAGGAGAATTAGTTTCAGGTGTACTGTATACGAATCTAATATCAAATTTGCAAATAATAAATTTTCAGAAATTTCAGTATTAGCTAACTCATACTTGTCAATGCAGAAAGTTATATGTTTGATTTTATCCTTTATTTAATACTGAAACTTTGTCAAATTTGCAAGAGAAATAGTTTGAAATGTACTGTACGCGGATCTAATATCAAATTTGCAAATAATAATTTTTTTGAAATTTCAGTAGAAGCTAACCCATACTTGTCAATGCAGAACGTTATATCTTTGATTTTATGCCTTATTTAATACTGAAACTTTGTCAAATTTTCAGGAGAATTAGTTTCAGGGGTACTGTACACGAATCTAATACCAAATTTGCAAATAATAAATTTTCAGAAATTTCAGTAATAGGTAACCCTTACTTGCCAATGCAGAAAGTTATATGTTTGATTTTATCCTTTATTTAATACTGAAACTTTGTCAAATTTTCAGGTGAATTAGTTTCAGGTATACTGTACACGAATCTAATATCAAATTTGCAAATAATAAATTTTCAGAAATTTCAGTAATAGGTAACCCATACTTGCCAATGGAGAATATTATATGTTTGATTTGCTCCCTTAATTAATACCGAAACTTTGTCAAATTTTTAGGAGAATTAGTTTCATTTGTACTGCACACTAATCTAATATCAAATTTCCAAATAATAAATTTTCAGAAATTTCAGTAATAGCTAACCCATATTTGTCAATTCAGAAAGTTATATATTTGCTTTTATCGCTTATTTAATACTGAAACTTTGTCAAACTTTCAGGAGAATTAGTTTCAGGTATACTGTACACAATCTAATATCAAATTTGCAAATAATAAATTTTCAGAAATTTCAGTCATAGGTAACCCATACTTGTCAATACAGAAAGTTATATATTTGATTTTCTCCTTTATTTAATACTGAAACTTGGTAAAATTTTCAGGAGAATTAGTTTCAGGTATACTGTACATGAATATAATATCAAATTTTCAAGTAATAAATTTCCAGAAATTTCATTAATAGCTAACCCATACTTGCCAATGCAGAACGTTATATGTTTGATTTTCTCCCTTATTTATTACTGAAACTTTGTCAAATTTTCAGGAGAATTACTTTCAGGTGTACTGTATACGAATCTATTATTAAATTTGCAAATAATAAATTTTCAGAAATTTCAGTATTAGCTAACTCATACTTGTCAATGCAGAAAGTTATATGTTTGATTATATCCTTTATTTAATACTGAAAGTTTGTCAAACTTTCAGGAGAATTAGTTTTAGGTGTAGTATACATGAATTTAATATCAAATTTACAAATAATAAATTTTCAGATATTTCAGATAAAGCTAACCTATACTTGTCAATTCAGAAAGTTATATGTTTGATTTTCCCCCTTATTTAGTACTGAAACTTAATCAAATTTTCAGCAGAATTAGTTTCAGGTATACTGTACACAAATCTAGTATCAAGTTTCCAAGTAATAAATTTGCAGAAATTTCAGTAATAGCTATCCCATACTTGTCAATTGAGAAAGTCATATGTTTGATTTTCTCCCTGATTTAATACTGAAACTTTGTCAAATTTTCAGGAGAATTAGTTGGAGATGTATTGTACACGAATCTAATATCATATTTGCAAATAAGAAATTTTCAGAAATTTCAGTAAAAGCTAACCAATATTTGTCAATACAGAAAGTTATATGTTCGATTTTCTCCCTTATTTAATACTGAAACTTAGTAAAATTTTCAGGAGAATTAGTTTCAGGTATACTGTACAAGAATTTAATATCATATTTGCATATAATAAATTTTCAGAAATTTCAGTAACAGCTAACCCATACCTCTCAATTCAGAAAGTTATATGTTTGATTTTCTCCCTTATTGAATACTGAAACTTTGCCAAATTTTCAGGAAAATTAGTTTCAGGTGTACTGTATACGAATCTAATATCAAATTTGCAAATAATAAATTTTCAGAAATTTCAGTTTTAGCTAACCCATACTTGTCAATGGGGAAAGTTATATGTTTGATTTTCTCCCTCATTTAATACTGAAACTTAATCACATTTTCAGGAGAATTAGTTTCAGGTATACTGTACACGAATATAGTATCAAGTTTCCAAGTTATAAATTTTCAGAAATTTCAGTAATAGCTAACCCATACTTGTCAATACAGAAAGTTATATGTTTGATTTTCTCCCTTATTTAATACTGAAATTTTGTAAAAATTTCAGAAGAATTAGTTTCAGAAGTACTGAAGACGAATCTAATATCAAATTTGCAAATAATAAATTTTCAGAAATGTCAGTAATAGGTAACCCATACTTGCCAATGCAGAAAGATATATGTTTGATTTTCTCCCTTATTTAATACTGAAACTTAATCACATTTTTAGGTGAATTAGTTTCAGGTATACTGTACACGAATCTAGTATCAAATTAGCAAATAATAAATTTTCAGAAATTTCAGTAATAGCTAACCTATACTTGTCAATGCAGAACGTTATATCTTTGATTTTCTGCCTTATTTAATACTGCAGCTTTGTCAAATTTTCAGGAGAATTAGTTTGAGGTGTTCTGTACACGAATGTAGTATCAAATTTCCAATTAATTTTCAGAAATTTCAGTATTAGGTAACCCATACTTGTCAATGCAGAAAGTTATATGTTTGATTTTCTCCCTTATTTAACACTAAAATTTTGGCAAATTTTCAGGAGAGTTAGTTTCGGGTGTACTGTACACGAATCTAATATCAAATTTGCAAATAATAAATTTTCAGAAATTTCAGTAATAGCTAACCCATACTTGTCAATGTAGAAAGTTATATGTTAGATTTGATCTTTTATTCAACACTGAAACTTTGTCAAATTTTCAGGAGAATTAGTTGGAGATGTATACACGAATCTAATATCAAATTTGCAAATTATGAATTTTCAGAAATTTAAGTAATAGCTAACCCATACTTGTCAATGCAGAAAATTATATGTTTGATTTTCTCCCTTATTTAATACTGAAATTTTGCCAAACTTTCAGGGGAATTAGTTTCAGGTGTACTTTATACGAATCTAATATCAAATTTGCAAATAATAAATTTTTAGAAATTTCAGTACTAGCTAACCCATACTTGTCAATGCAGAAAGTTATATGTTTGATTTTCTCCCTTATTTAATACTGAAGTTTTGTAAAATTTTCAGGAGAATTAGTTTCAGGTATACTGTACAAGAATTTAATATCATATTTGCATATAATAAATTTTCAGAAATTTCAGTAACAGCTAACCCATACTTGTCAATGCAGAACGTTATATGTTTGATTTTCTCCCTTATTTAGTACTGAAACTATGTCAAATTTTCAGGAGAATTAGTTTCAGGTGTAATGTATACGAATCTAATACAAAATATGCAAATAATATTTTCTGAAATTTTAGTAACAGCTTACCCATACTTGTCAATGCAGAAAGTTATATGTTTGATTTTCTCCCTTATTTAATACTGAAACTTCGTTAAATTTTCAGTAAGAGCGCCATAATCATTAAAACTAAACTAAAACACTACGAAACATCTAATTTTCAAAAGGACTTCCTACAAGCAACAAACGTTGTAATCGAAGACACTCGTGGACAAATAACCATATCTGCAGTATACTGCCCTCCCCGACACAACCTAAAGTATGAACAGTATGCTGACTTTTTTAACACACTTGGCGACAGATTCCTAGCTGGCGGTGATTACAACGCAAAACACCCCAAATGGGGATCGAGGCTCACAACAACTAAAGGCCGCAACCTAGCTAAATGCATAGACAAACTAAAGCTAAATACCCTATCAACTGGAAAGCCAACTTACTGGCCTAGTGATAGAAACAAAATACCAGATGTAATCGATTTCTGTGTAAGCAAAGGCATACCATCAAATCGCCTAATTGCGGAACAAAGCCTTGATCTCTCCTCAGACCACTCTCCCATACTGGTTACTCTCAGCTGCACAGCAATAAATAAACCACAACCAGTCACTCTCACAAACAAGCGAACCGACTGGGAACGTTACAAAGACCTGATTACAGAAAGGCTTAATATAAACATACCACTGAAAACACCAGGCGACGTAGATCAAGCAGTGGACAACCTGACTTCTGTGATCCAGCAAGCAGCTTGGGACTCCACACCTAACACATCACCTAAGACCAGTCAACAAAACTGCTCGAACATTATCAAAGAGGCTATACGCAAAAAACGGCACCTGAGGAAAACATGGATGTCCACTAGGGCCCCTAATGATAAAGAGCACCTAAACCGTGCAGCAAGGAACATCAAAGAACTAATCAAAAAAGAGCAAAACAAAACATTCCAAGCTTACTTATCAGGACTAACACCAACATACGCAACCGACTACTCGCTATGGAAAGCCACATCTAAATTAAATAGAACACAAGCTTACATCCCCCCAATCAAAAAGGAGGACAACTCGTGGGCAAGAACGGACATGGAAAAGGCAGACTTATTTGCCGAGCACTTGGCAAAAGTCTTCCAGCCATTCCCTTCCGAGCTACCAGATGAAGAAGATGAAACCATTACCTCCTTCCTCGAAACTCCACACCAGATGGCTCTACCTATAAAGCTCATCAAAATGTCTGAAGTCAAAGACACCATCCAAAACAACCTAAACCCTAAAAAATCTCCAGGTTTCGATCTGATAACTGGACACACCATCAAACAACTACCCAATAAAGCGCTAATCGCACTTACCCAGATCTTTAACTCAATTCTAAGATGCGGATACTTCCCAATCCAATGGAAAGTCGCACAAGTGATACTCATTCTAAAGCCTGGTAAACCTGCGACGGAAGCCACGTCCTATAGGCCCATCAGTCTACTTCCCATGCTGTCGAAATTATTCGAAAAACTCTTTGTGAAACGGCTAAAGCTCGTGGTGGACCGACTTAAACTAATGCCGGAGCACCAGTTTGGCTTCCGTGAAGGGCACGCCACCATTGAGCAGGTCCACAGGGTAGTTAAAACTATAAACGAAACATTCGAAAGAAAAAAATACTGTTCAGCCGCATTCTTGGACGTCACACAAGCATTCGACAAAGTCTGGCACCATGGCTTGCTCTACAAACTGAAATCCTGTCTGCCAGCACCTTACTACACAGTACTATCCTCATACTTGACCAACAGATACTTCTCAGTAAAGTACCAAGAAGAAACAACAAGTCTGCGCTCGGTCCACTCGGGAGTTCCTCAGGGTAGCGTTCTGGGACCAGTGCTCTACCTACTCTTTACTGCAGACATTCCCACAACAGAAAACACATTAACTGCTACCTTTGCAGACGATACCACAATCATGGCAACAAGTGAGGTACCAACACACGCCTCAGAAAAACTCCAGGCAGCCCTGGATAAGATCCAAGTGTGGCTGAGGAAATGGCGCATAAAGGTCAACGAAGCAAAGTCCCAGCACATAACTTTCACCCTCAGAAGAGAAACATGCCCAAGTGTATCCCTGAACGGACACCATCTCCCAATGGCGGTAAACGCGAAATACCTAGGTATTCACCTAGATAGAAGACTAAACTGGCAACACCACCTAATGACAAAGCGCAAACAACTGGGCCTGAAGTTCTCCAAACTCCTCTGGCTCATTGGCAGGACATCCACCCTATCGCTATCCAGCAAACTTGCAGTGTATACAGCTATACTTAAACCAGTGTGGCTATATGGAATCCAACTATGGGGTACTGCGAGTGCAACCAACATTGCGATCATCCAGCGGTTTCAATCCAAAACGGTTTGGTTTGTTACAAACGACACCATACATCGAGACCTAGAGGTTCCCAAAGTACTCGAAGAAGTGAAGTGTGCGAGTGAAAGGTATATATCGAGACTAAATCTACACCCGAACCGGCTAGCTGTTGAACTACTGGACAACAGCCAAAACACATACCGGCTAAAACGACTAGACCCTCTGGACTTGTGCAACCGATCATAACCTGAACCGTACTAAATCACGTACGCATTGAATTGTGTGAACCATAATATCCATTCGCATAATGTATACTATAATATATGTTAAAACTAACCCTTATTTGTAACGAACCCTGTAGGTTCTCCCTATGTTAGTACTTTAATGTAAGTCTACTAACACCCGCTTGCCTAGCAAACTCGCTAGGCACAATGTAACTAACATTTGCTTATTGCCTTCGGGCAGATTGCAAATTTCTTTGGAGAAAATAAAAAAAAAAAAAAAAAAAAAAAAAAAAAAAAAAAAATTTCAGTAAAATTAGTTTCAGGTGTATTGTACACGAATCTAATATCAAATTTGCAAATAATAAATTTGCAGAAATTTCAGTAATGGTTAACCCATACCTGTCAATTCAGAACGTTATATGTTTGATTTTCTCCCTTATTAAATACTGAAACTTTGCCAAATTTTCAGGAGAATTAGTTTGAGATATACTGTACACGAATCTAATATCAAATTTGCAACTAATAAATTTTCAGAAATTTCAGTAGTAGGTACCTGTCAATGCAGAAAATTATATGTTTGATTTTCTCTCTTATTTAATACTGAAACTTTGCTAAATTTTCAGGAAAATTCGTTTCAGATATATTGTATACGAATCTAATATCATATTTCCAAGTAATAAAATTGCAGAAATTTCAGTAATAGCTAACCCATACTTGTCAATTCAGAAAATTATATGTTTGATTTTCTCCCTTATGTAATACTGAAACTTTGTCAAATTTTTAGGAGAATTAGTTTTAGGTATACTGTACACCAATCTAATATCAAATTTGTAAATAATAAATTTTCAGAATTTTCAGTAATAACTAACCAATACTTGTCAATTCAGAAAGTTATATGTTTGATTTTCTCCCGTATTTAATACTGAAACTTTGTCAAATTTTCAGGAGAATTAGTTTAAGGTATACTGTACACTAATCTAATATCAAATTTGCAAATAATAATTTTTCAGTAATTTCAGTAACAGTTAACCCATACTTGTCAATGCAGAACGTTATATGTTTGATTTTCTCCATTATTTAATACTGAAACTGTGACAAATTTTCAGGAGAATTAGTTTCAGGTATACTGTACACGAATCTAATATCAAATTTCTGAATGAATTGAGTGGTTTGAAATTATGAATTCAAGTGGTTTCCAAATAAAAACAAAAAAGCCTTTTGAAGACGTTTTCTTCTGTTTGTACATAAAAATGTATTAAACAAAAATAATGCCTTGACCTTAACTTATATGTCATAAATTTAGTTAGTGAGAATACTGAAAACAAAATTTTATGAACTCCCACTTTGTCCGCACAAACTACACGCAACGTTTTATGGACGAGCGGTTTAAAAATTACGATTCTTAGGTCAACATTACAGTTTTCGCATGAGGTTATAAACCGATTAACAGCATTAATTGACGATTCCTGCGAATATGTGTTTTTATGGCTTGATAGGAACCAAGTATGTTCGTGGCACAACACATTATTCGCTTCGTCGCGATTGACGAGAGCATATTTTGGTTCCTTAATTATGCCTTTTTTTGTTGAATGGAGTGATTCACGTTGAACCGGATTTAGTTTTACGTCGCATTATGCAACGTGATTCACAAATCTTTGCTGTTGATTTTGTTTTATATGTTGTTATGCTAAATCACTGTATTACGCAACATAGTTTATCAGATTTGAGCATGTTTATATTATGCAAATGATAAGTGTATCACTTGTAATGAGCTTTTTACATGAGCAGTTTTTGCTGCCCAAATTATGCGACATTAATTGTATGTAAACCATTATTACAAAATAACGCATGCAAATACTTCTTGGAGCTTTAAAACTTATTGAATACTTATTCCTACGTATTTTAACATCGAAATTCTACGAACGCATCTGGTTTATGAAGCTTAATAACTTCTGCACTTAATAAACACAGCTCATTACAATCACTACCAAAGATGCATTTCAATTAACGCAATTTGCACGCTCGTTAAGGCGTAACATTTTAAACGCCACGCATCAATCAACGTTTAATCTGCAACCACGAATTTGCATCGAAGACGTCAGCGTTTTGCCATTCTTCAATGTTTCGAGGCTACCTGCATCCGCAGCGTTATAACACTCAATCGGCAATGCAGACCGTGACTAATTGCGTGTTTAGTTCAAAAGAAGCATACAATTAAATGACATCAGGCCTTGTGCAATCGCAGGATGTCTCAAGAATAATAGATGAGGAAGTAAAGGTTCAAAGGTGTACAAGTTACAAAATCTCCAAATTCACTCCATTTACGTGGAAATGTGGAAAAGTTGGCATATAAGTTGACTAGCATCACTGTGAAATTGAGGAAATACAAGAAATCCAATCTTGAGGTGTGTCTCGTGGAAATGTGGAAAATGTGTTTAAAGGTTCACAAGTTTAAAAATCTCCAAATTCACACCATTTACGTGGATGTGGAAAAGTTGTCAAATAAGCTCTGTAGCATCACTGTGAAATTGATAAGATCCAAGAAATCCACTCTTGATAGCTTTCTCGTGGAAATGTGGAAAAGTTGGCAAATAAGCTGAGCAGCATTAGTGTGAAATTGATGTAATGAAAGAAATCTAATCTCGAGATGTTTCTCGTGGAAATGTCGAAAAGTTGGTAAATAGCTGAGCTGAGCAGCATCACTGTGAAATTGATGAAATGCAAGAAATCTACTCTTCAGATGTTTCTTGGATAATAATTGAAGGCGGGATATTTCAAAGGTGTAAGTTAGCAACAAATCTAAAATCATTGATGTAGAAATGTGGCAAAAGTCAAAACCAATTGGTTTACAAATGAGCTATCGTAGGTACATTTCCTATAGTCAGAAATTTCAGTAATAGGTAACCCATACTTGTCAATGCAGAAAGTTATATGTTTGATTTTCTCCCTTATTCAATACTGAAACTTTGTCACATTTTCAGGAGAATTAGTTCCTGGTGTACTGTACACGAATCTAATATCAAATTTTCAAATAATAAATTTTCAGAAATTTTAGTAACAGGTAACCCAAACTTGTCAACGCAGAAAGCTATAGATTTGATTTTCTCCTTTATTTAATTTTGAAACTTTATCAAATTTTCAGGAGAATTAGTTTCATGTGTACTGTACATGAATCTAGTATCAAATTTGCAAATAATAACTTTTCAGAAATTTCAGTATTAGCCAACCCATACTTGCCAATGCAAAAAGTTATATGTTTGATTTTGTCCCTTATTTAATACTGAAACTTTGTCAAATTTTCAGGAGAATTAGTTTCAGATGTATTGTACACGAATCTAAGATCAAATTTATAAATAATAAATTTCCAGAAATTTCAGTATTAGCTAACCAATACTTGTCAATGCAGAAAGTTATATGTTTGATTATATCCTTTATTTAATACCAAAACTTTGTCAAATTTCAGGAAAATTAGTTTCAGGTGTACTGTACACAAATCTAATATCAAAATTGCTAATAATGAATTTTCAGAAATTTCGGTAATAGCTAACCCATACTTGTCAATGCAGAAAGTTATATGTTTGATTTTCTCCCTTATTGAATACTGAAACTTTATCAAATTTTCAGGATAATTAGTTTCAGGTATACTGTATACGAATCAAATATCAAATTTGCCGCTAATAAATTTTCACAAATTTCAGTAATTGCTAACCCATACTCGTCAATGTAGAAAGTTATGTGTTTGTTTTTCTCCCTTATTTAATACTGAAACTTTGTCAAATTTTCAGAAGAATTAGTTTTAGGTATACTGTACACGAATTTAATATAATATTGGCAAATAATAAATTTTCATAAATTTCAGTAATAGCTAACCCATACTTGTCAATGCAGAAAGTTATATGTTTTATTTTCTCCCTTAATTATTACTGAAACAATGTCAAATTTTTAGAAGAATTAGTTTCATGTGTACTGTATACGAATCTAATATCAAATTTGCAAATAATAAATGTTCAGAAGTTTCAGTTATAGCTAACGCATACAGGTCAATTCAGAACGTTATATGTTTGATTTTCTCCCTTATTTAATTCTGAAACTTAGTCAAATTTTCAGGAGAATTAGTTTTAGGTGTACTGTACACGAATCTAAAATCAAATTTGTATATTATACATTTTCAGAAATTTCAGTAATAGGTAACCCATACTTGCCAATGCAGAAAGTTACATGTTTTATTTTCACCCTTATTTAATACGTTGTCAAATTTTCAGGATAATTAGTATTAGGTGTACTGTATACGAATCTAATATCAAATTTGCATACAATAAATTTTCAGAAATTTCAGTAATAGCTAACCCATACTTGCCAATGCAGAAAGTTATATGTTTGATTTTATCTCTTATTTATTAGGAGAATTAGTTTCAGGTGTACTGTACACTAATCTAATATCAAATTTGCAAATACTAAATTTTCAGAAATTTCAGTAGTAGGTAACCCATACTTGTCACTACAAAAAGGTATATGTTTGATTTTCTCCGTTATTTAATACTGAAACTTTATCAAATTTTGAAGAGAATTAGTTTCAGATATACTATATACGAATCTAGTATCAAATTTGCATATAATAAATTTTCAGAAATTTCAGTAATAACTAACCCATACTTATCAATGCAGAAAGTTATTTGTTTGATTTTCTCCTTTATTTAATACTGAAACTTTGTCAAATTTTCAGGAGAATTAGTTTCAGGTGTACTGTACATGAGTATAATATCAAATTTGCAAATAATAAATTTTCAGAAATTTCAGTAACAGCTAACCCATACTTGTCAATTCAGAAAGTTATTTGTTTGATTTTCTCCTTTATTTAATACTGAAATTATGTCAAATTTTCAGGAGAATTAGTTATTGGTGTACTGTATACGAATCTAATATCAAATTTACAAATAATAAATTTTCAGAAATTTCAGTAATAGCTAACCCATACTTGTCAATGTAGAAAGTTATATGTTAGATTATCTCCCTTATTTAATACTGCCACTTTGTCAAATTTTCAGGAAATATAATTTCAAGTGTAATGTATACGAATCTAAAATCAAATTTGCGAATAATATATTTTCAGAAAATTTCAGTAATAGGCAACCCATTCTTGTCAATGCAGGAAGTTATATGTCTGATTTTCTCCGTTATTTAATACTGAAACTTTGTCAAATTTTCAGGAAAATTAGTTTCAGGTGTACTGTACATGAATATAATATCAAATTTTCAAATAATAAATTTTCAGAAATTTCAGTAACAGCTAACCCATACTTGTCAATTCAGAAAGTTATTTGTTTGATTTTCTCCTGTATTTAATACTGAAATTATGTCAAATTTTCAGGAGAATTAGTTATAGGTGTTCTGTATACGAATCTAATATCAAATTTGCAAATAATAAATTTTCAGAAATTTCAGTAATAGCTAACCCATACTTGTCAATTCAGATAGTTATATGTTTGATTTACTCCCTTATTTGATACTGAAACTTTGTCAAATTTTCAGGAGAATTAGTTTCAGGTGTACTGTACACGAATATAATATCAAGTTTGTAAATAATAAATTTTCAGAAATTTCAGTAATTGCTAACCCATACTTGTCAATGCAGAAAGTTATATGTTTGATTTGCTCCCTTATTATATACTGAAACGTTGTCGCATTTTCAGGAGAATTAGTTTTAGGTGTATTGTACACGAATCAAATATCAAATTTGCAAATAATAAATTTTCACAAATTTCAGTAATAGCTAACCCATACTTGTCAATGCAGAAAGTTATACGTTTTATTTTCTCCCTTCTTTAGTACTGAAACTTTGTCAAATTTTCAGGAGAATTAGTTTCAGGTGTACTGTATACGAATCTAATATCAAATTTGCAAATAATACATTTTCAGAAATTTCAGTAATAGCTAATCCATACTTGTCTATGCAGAAAGTTATATGTTTGATTTCTCCCTTATTTAATACTGAAACTTTGTCAAATTTTCAGGAGAATTAGTTTCAGGTGTACTGTATACGAATCTGGTATCAAATTTGCAAATCACAAATTTTCAGTAATAGCTAAACCATACTTGTCAATGCAGAAAGTTATATGTTTGATTTTCTCTTTTATTTAACACTGAAACTTTGTCAAATTTTCAGGAGAATTAGTTTCAGGTGTACTGTACACGAGTCCATAATCAAATTTGTATTATTAGATCATAAAAGAAGATAGCATAATCTTACTCCATACTGGAACCAAGTTTCTACCTCTGAGCTGTGCAGTGAAAACTTCAGCCAAGCCGTCGAGGTCATCACTTCGAATAATTAAAACACTTAAAAATCTTCACCAAAACGTAAACAGTTTCTTATTTATTTCGTAGACCGGACAATTGCATGTCACGTCCTTGGCGTATAATGCCACGCACGTTATTAGAATATCATGACCGAAAATCCAATTACCAGTAGAAGCTGGCACAAACCACGATCTGGCATTTCATTTCGAGCGTAAAAACCACGAAGATTCGTTAATGGTTATTAATGCGCGCCAGGATTCCCCACAAACTTTTTTTTTGTATCGTAATGGGCGCTAATTAGACATTCACTCAAGTCCTCCAAAATCCATATCGTCTGGGACAAGCACGTTTCTGCGTGTGGAACAAACAGACGCGATCCATGACGTGTGCATGGCGAAACCGAAATATCATGCACTGCACGAAATTAGAATCGACGTGTGATTGTGAATAAAGGTGCTTTTCATGCTGGATTTGCAACACATCATTGTTGCAAATGTCTTCCTTTAATTGCATGCAGAAAATGAGAGTTTTCTTTTAAGAACGTCTAAATTTTACTTCACTGGAATTTTTTTTATCTGACTTTTTTAATTGCCTGCAGAAAATGAGAGTTTTTTTAAGCACGTCTTCTAAATTTTACTTCACTGAAAAAAAAACAAAAAATTGTTTGCTTTTAGTCATTTTTATTGTTTAAAATGTTTCTATTAATTAAATCGCATGGCAGAAAAAAAAATCATAGCAAGAAACTCTGCGGTTACATTTATGTGATATAAACAATATGCAAATAGAAATTGATCAATAAATGATTACCTCACTTTACTGCCGATTATTTTTCTTTTACTGACGAATTGCAAAAGTGTGTCTTATATATAGTGCTACGTCATCGGAAACCCTAAACAAGAAGTGATCACCTTACTACATGACTTATCAGTTCTGATCAAATTATGCAAATTTAAGCAATTCATTCAGCCACTATTAATACCAAACCCCAACTTGTTTGCGTAATCCTAACGAGCTTAATTCACTTCCTGTACAATCATCCAAGGCGTCGTACACACCAAATTAGTATTTAATTACGTTAAGTGTGTGTGCATAACAAGAATTGGGCAAGAATTAGCGTAGATTCTCACCCATTTTCCACCACACGATCGATAATAGATGTCCCTGAAACGTGCTAATCGAGGTATGTTTGTGTGGGAGTTTTCACCACGCATGAAACCAATTTCCAACAAACCCAATCTCTTCGCTTTGAATCGAAACGCCAATTACTATCTAATAACACGTCGAGGTACAAGGCTATGAAAGAGGAACAGACGTGGTGGAAAATTGTTGAATGTAATTGCACTGAGATAGTGAGATAATTATGATTGTCATTTAGCTGCTACTTAAATTGTTTAATTGCAATGCAATATGATAATAGCATTAAATTGAAACATATTGTTGGTAACTATTTCATAATCGTAGATGTGATTCATATCTTTACATTTTATACGAACCAATAAAGTTGTAATACTTCCAGTACATACTAGTTATTAACGTTAGTTAATAGTTATATAAAAAAAATAGTTATAATTAAGGTTATTAACTGTGCACAAATTGATGAAAACAACAAGCTCTATAGCCGTGATAAAAAAATGTGTTCTACTACTCTAAAAACGAAGATCACACAAAACTATAATAATTCGCAAATATATAAAAAATGTGAATGTGTAAAGTTGTCAATGCAGAAAGTTATATGTTTGATATTCTCCCTTCGGGAGAATTTAATGCTGAAACTTTGTCATATTTTCGGGAGAATTAGTTTCAGGTGTAGTGTATACGAATCTAATACCAAATTTGCAAATAATAAATTTTCAGAAATTTCAGTAATAGCTAACCCATACTCGTCAATGCAGAAAGTTATATGTTTGATTTTCTCCCTTATTTAATACTGAAACTTTGTCAAATTTTCAGCAGCATTAGTCTCAGGTGCAATGTATACGAATCTAATATCAAATTTGCATATAATAAAATTTCAGAAATTTCAGTAAAAGCTAACCCTACTTGTCAATTTAGAAAGTTATATGTTTGATTTTCTCCCTTATTTCAAACTGAAACTTTGTCAAATTTTCAGGAGAATTACTTTCTGGTGTACTGTATACGAATCTAATATCAAATTTGCACTTAATAAATTGTCATAAATTTCAGAATAAGCTAACCCTACTTGTCAATTCAGAAAGTTATATGTTTGATTTGCTGCCTTATTTAATTCTGAAACTTTGTCAAATTTTCAGGAGAATTAGTTTCAGGTGTACTGTATACGAATCTAATATCAAATTTGCATATAATAAATTTTCAGAAGTTTCAGTAATAGCTAACCCATACTTGTCAATTCAGAAAGATATATGTTCGATTTTTTCCCTTATTTAATACTGAGACTTTGTCAAAATTTCAGGAGAATTTATTTCAGGTGTACTGTACACGAATCTAATATCATATTTGCAAATAATAAATTTTCTGAAATTTCAGTAATAGCACAGATGACTTATATAAGTAATCTGTGGTAATAGCTAACCCATACTTGTCAATTCAGAAAGTTATATGTTTGATTTTCTCCCTTATTTAGTACTGAAACTTTGTCAATTTTTCAGGAGAATTACTTTTAGGTGTATTGTACACGAATCTAATATCAAATTTGCAAATAATAAATTTTCAGAAATTTCAGTAATAGCTAACCCATACTTGTCAATGCAGAAAGTTATATGTTTGAATTTCACCATTATTTAATACTGAAACTTTGTCAAATTTTCAGGAGAATTAGTTTCAGGTATACTGTACACGAATCTAATTTCAAATTTGCAAATAATATTTTTTTTTTAATTTCAGTAATAGCTAACCCATACGTGTCCATGCAGAAAGGTATTTGTTTGATTTTTTCCCTTATTTAATACTGAACCTTCATCAAATTTTCAGGAGAACTAGTTTCAGGTGTACTGTATACGAATCTAATATCAAATTTGCAAATAATAAATTTTCAGAAATTTCAGTAATAGCTAACCCATACTCGTCAATTCAGAAAGTTATATGTTTGATTTTCTTCTTTATTTAATACTGAAACTTGTGAAATTTTCAGGAGATTTAGTTTCAGGTATACTGTACATGAATCTAATATTAAATTTGCAAATAACAAATTTTCACAAAATTTCGGTAATAGCTAACCCATACTCGTCAATACAGAAAGTTATATGTTTGATTTTCTCCCTTATTTAGTACTGAAACATTGTCAAATTTTCAGGAAAATTAGTTTCAGGTGTACTGTATACGAATCTAATATCAAATTTTAAGAAATTTCAGTAATAGCTAACCCATACTTGTCAATGGAGAAAGTTATATGTTTGATTTTCTCCTTTTATTAATACTTAAACTTTGTCAAATTTTCAGGAAAATTAGTTTCAGGTATACTGTACACGAATCTAATATCAAATTTGCAAATAATAAATTTTAAGAAATTTCAGTAATAGCTAACCCATACGTGTCAATGCAGAAAGTTATATATTTGATTTTCTCCCTTATTTAATACTGAAACTTCGTCAAGTTTTCAGGAGAATTAGTTTTATGTGTACTGTATACGAATCTAATATCAAATTTGCAAATAATAAATGTCCAGAAATTTCAGTAATAGCTAACCCATACTTGTCAATGCAGAAAGTTATATGTTTGATCTTCTCCCTTATGTAATACTGAAACAATGTCAAATTTTCAGGAGAATTAATTTCAGGTGTACTGTACACGAATCAAGTATCAAATTTGCAAATCATGAATTTTCATAAATTTCAGTAATACCTAACCTATACTTGTCAATGCAGAAAGTTATATGTTTAATTTTCTCCCTTATTTAATACTGAAACTTTGTCAAATTTTCAGGAAAAATATTTTCAGGTGTACTGTTTACGAATCTAATATCAAATTTGCAAATAATAAATTTTCAGAAGATTCAGTAATAGCTAACCCATACTCGTCAATGCAGGAAGTTGTATGTTTAATTTTCTCCCTTATTTAATACTGAAATTTTGTCAAATATTCAGGATAATTAGTTTCGGGTGTACTGTATACGAATCTAATATCAAATTTTCAAATAATAAATTTTTAAAAATTTCAGTAATAGCTAACCCATACGTTACCCTGCTTGTCAATTCAGATAGTTATATGTTTGGTTTTCTCCCTTATTTAATACTGAAACTTTGTCAAATTTTCAGGAGAATTAGTTTCAGATGTACTGTACACGGATCTAATATCAAATTTGCATATAATAAATTTTCAGAAATTTCAATAATAACTAACCCATACTTATCAATGCAGAAAGTTATTTGTTTGATTTTCTCCTTTATTTAATACTGAAACTTTGTCAAATTTTCAGGAGAATTAGTTTCAAGTGTACGTATACGAATCTAATATCAAATTTGCAAATAATAAATTTTCACAAATTTCAGTAATAGCTAACGCATACTCGTCAATGCAGAAAGTTATATGTTTGATTTTCTCCTTTCATTAATACTAAAACTTTGTCAAATTTTCAGGAGAATTAGTTTCAGGTGTACTGTACACGAATCTAATATCAAATTTGCAAATAATAAATTTTCTGAAATTTCAGTAATAGCTAACCCATACTCGTCAATGCAGAAAGTTTTAGTTTGATTTTGTTTCTTATGTAATACTGAAAAACTTGTCAATTTTTCAGGAGAATTACTTTTAGGGGTACTGTACACGAATCTAATATCAAATTTTCAAATAATAAAATTCCAGAAATTTCAGTAATAGCTAACCCATACTTATCAATGCAGAAAATGATATGTTTGATTTTCTTCATTATTTAATACTGGTACTTTGTTAAATTTTCAGGAGAATTAGTTTCAGGTGTACTGTGCACGAATTTGATATCAAATTTGCAAATATAAATGTTCAGAAATTTCAGTAATAGCTAAACCATAGAGAGAATCGAATGTGTAACTTTACCAGTTGACACGTGTCGGTTTATATGTCACTAAAATTTTTGAAAATTTATCTTATGGATATTTTGAAAATCTTAAGCCAGATTTCGATACAGTATGAATGAATATAATTTCTCTGAAAATTTGACGAAGATTATGCAGATTATGTATAATTTTCTTATTTGATAGGTAGCGTTGACAGGTTTATCTGTCACGGAAATTTCTGAAAATGTATCTAAAGAATATGTTGAAAATGTTATACCTACCAAATTTGGATTCAGTATGCCAGATGATATATACTCAGAAAATTTGATGAAGATTATGTAGTAATAAGAAACCTTGTTTCACCAGACATTCTTCCGTTTGCTCACTCATCATGGTCAATGAAATAAGACCATTTAAAAAAAATCTGTAAAACCATTCAATATTCCATATTTAGATGGACTGTTTCATTCTTCTTTATAACTACAAATACAAACAAGTATAAATTATGTAGGTAGTACAAGAAACTAAAAAACTCTTTTTTTTAAATTCTATATTTAGGTGCACTTTCATTACCATAATTATATGTCCATATTCCTGAGCCATAAATAGTAACCGCATTTAATTGATATGCAACTCAATTTACTCATTTTTCGAACTTGGGAGTACTTGCACATAAACATTCTTCAGTGCCAAATTGGAGAGGCTCCCAGACGGCTTCTTGAAGGTCATCCAATCTCTTGGATAATTTTTCTGGTCTTCGAGTTTGTTGTCTCTGCATTTTGCCTCAAGGAGGTCGTTAGTTGTTTATATCATGCTCATTAACGTTGCAATTATTAAGCAAATAAAAGGAATCTTGCATATGCCTTCCAGAATGGATATAAATTTTTCGAGTAACGTATAAACAAATTGAATCAAATATGCGGAAACATGAATAACTACATGTGTAATGTTAATTATAAGTATCCTTGATTTAATTTCGGTAAAGTTTATTTACACGATTTATTAATTACCATAAAACATTATTGAATCAAAAATGTCGGAATGTAGGAAGTTGGATCGCGAGTGATATATCTATTGGATTTGTTTATAAATTAATAATTAATTGCTACTGTGGGTTGCACCTTAGAAATTAATCTATTTGGTATACTATTTATGTTGAAAATATATTGTAGTAATTCATACTGTTGAATTTTTGAATTTTCAAATGCATTTATCTCGAAACTGTCTTTTTTCATGTAATCGCTTTTTTCTTGTAAGCCTACGATTTATAGTATTATACTTTAAATGTACAGTTTTTGTACTTTTTCTACGCATTATTTCTTGGTACACATAATTATTTAAAGACGTTTTGGTTTTAGTAGTTTTCAGTACATCTGAATAATCATTTCATTGTTTTTCCGTTGTTTTAAGTGGTTTTCAGTTATTTTCCATTACTTTTCAGTTGGTTTTAGTTGTTTTCAGTTGTATTACGTTAGCGTCATATTTTCATTCAAATGCGTTACTTGTTTTCAATTATTTTCGTTTGTTTTTCAATTGTTTTCAATTTCATTTTAGTTGTTTTTAGCTGTTTTTAGTTACTTTCAGTAGGTTTTAGATATTTTCAGTGAATTCAGAATACCTCCACTAGAAATAATTTAAACATGCATACAGTTTGTGTGGTGCCTCATCAAACATACAATTAAAAGAGTTTTCAGTAATTTTGTGTACTGTTTTTAGCTGTTTTCATTTTCGCTTGTTTTTAGTTGTTTTCAGATTATTACATTGTCTTTCTGTTGTTACAAGTGGTTTTCAGCCGTTGTTGCAAGTTGTTTTCAGTTCTTTTATTTTGGTTTCAGTTGGTTTTAGTTGTTTTCAAAAGGTTTACAGTTATTTTTAGATATTTTCAGTTGATTTTTTCTTTTTGGTTTCAGTTGGTTTTAGTTGTTTTCAAAAGTTTTACAGTTGTTTTTAGATATTTCCAGTTGGTTTTAGTTGTTTTGAATGATTACACGTGTAGCTCTACTAAAATTAATTACATTATTCATCAAGTTTGTGCGATTCTTTGTCAACAAGAGGTGTTTTCAATATTTTTTCAAATGCGTCCCTTTTGTTCAATTATTTTCGTTTATTTTTCTGTTGTTTTCATTTGTTTATAGTTATTTTCAGTATGTTTTAGATATTTTCAGTGAATTGAGAGTACCTCCACTAGAAATAATTAAAATATCCATCCAGTTTGTGTGGTTCCTTGACAACCAAAAAACTGGAAGAGTTTTCAGTTATTTTTCGTATTATTTTCAGTGCTTTTCAGTCATTTTCGTGTGTTTTCAGTTGTTTTCAGATGTATTACATTGTTTTCCGTTGATTTAAGTCGTTTTCAGTTATTTTCCGTCTTTATGTCTTTCTAATCTATAATTAGTTTCTTTAGTAAAATATATAATAACTTTGGATTATTTTCGCTTCATTCATAATTTGTAGTATGCAGAGCAATTCAAGACGAGAGCTCTTCCGTGGAACGCATTCATTTTAACTTGACCTTTACAACTTGCAGTTTCTGCACCGAATGTCAATGTTATCATTAACACAATTTTGAGATTACGAAACACACGATAAACTAAAATCATGGCCTCGAACTTCTGCTCTGTCCTTATGCAAATGAGACAATGTTATTACACTTTAATAATAAAATATTAATTAACTAAATATAGGGCAAACAAGCTATAAGTATGCAACACAAGAAACAAAACTAACATGATTTATATATATACACAGATTACACAATATACCATTGAAGAAGCAATATGATTATTATTATTATTATTAACTTCACAAATGCATAATGTGATGTTTTAAATTTAAATTATGAAACTGGCATTAATTTTTTTTTTAACTTTCAAACCTAAACCCAATGTACTATTTATCGATAATGTATTTTGTCAACAATTGTCCGATTAATTAGTGACAATTGACAGATGAATCAGTGGCAGTTGACTGTCGACTGTGTAACAATTGACAGATGAAAGAGTGACAATTGACAGAAATGATTAAAATTAAAACTGATTTTTTTCAAACCTAAACATAATGGACTATGTATCGATAATGTACTTTGTCAACAATTATCAGATGATTAGTGACAATTGGCAGACGAATCAGTGACAGTTGACCGATGACTGAGTAACAATTGACAGATGAACCAGTGACAATTGACAGAAATGATTAAAATTAAAACTGATTTTGTTTCAAACCCAATGGACTATTTATCGATAACGTACTTTGTCAACAACTGTCAGATGAATTAATGACAATTGGCAGATGAATCAGTGACAATTGACCGGTGACTGAGTAACAATTGACAGATGAACCAGTGACAATTGACAGAAATGCTTAAAATTAAAACTGATTATTTGTAATCATCACTACAATAGGTATAAACAATAACTAATCAATGATGCATCATTACGAATCATTATTGCTTAAATATTGATTTTTTTTTCAAACCTAGAGCCAATGGACTATTTACTGTGTACTATAATGTACTTTGTTAACAATTGTCAGATCAATTAGTGAACAGATGAATCAGGGATAGTTGACTGATGACTGACTAATTATTGATAATGTACTTTGTCAACAATTGTCAGATGAATTAGCGACAATTGGTAGACGAATCAGTGACAGTTGACCGATGACTGAGTAACAATTGACAGATGAACCAGTGACAATTGACATAAATGATTAAAATTAAAACTGATGTTTTTTTCAAATCCAATGGACCATTTATCGATAATGTACTTTGTCAACAACTGTCAGATGAACTAGTGACAATTTACAGATGAATCAGTGACAATTGACCGATGACTGAGTAACAATTGACAGATGAACCAGTAGAAATTAACAGAAATGCTTAAAATTAAAACTGATTATTTGTAAACATCACTACAATAGGTATAAACAATAAATAATCAATGATGCATCATTGCGAATCATTATTGCTTTAATATTGATTTTTTTAAACCTAATGCCAATGGACTATATATTGTGTACTATAATGTACTTTGTTAACTATAGTCAGATCAATTAGTGAACAGATGAATCAGTGACAGTTGACCGATGACTGACTATTTATCGATAATGTACTGTGTCAACAATTGTCAGATGAATTAGTGACAATTGGCAGACGAATCAGTGACAGTTGAACGATGACTGAGTAACAATTGACAGATGAACCAGTGACAATTGACAGAAATGATTAAAATTAAAACTGATGTTTTTTGAAATCCAATGAACTATTCATCGATAATGTACTTTGTTAACAAATGTCTATTTATTGTGTACTATGATGTACTTTGTCAACAATTGTCAAATGATTTAATGAACAGATGAATCAGTGACAGTTGACCGATGACTGACTATTTATCGAAAATGTACTTTGTCAATAATTGTCAGATGAATTGGTGATAATTAACAGATGGACCAGTGACAGTTGACCGATGACTGAGTAACAATTGACAGATGAACCAGTGAAAATTGACAGAAAAGGTTAAAATTGAAACTGTTTTTTTTTTTCAAACCTAAAGCCAATGGTCTATTTGTCGATAATGAATCTTGTCAACAATTGTCAGATGAATAGCGCGTTGGGTTTAGGTTTGGAAAAAATAACAGTTTTAATTTTAATAATTTCTGTCAATTGTCTCTTGTTCATTAGTGACAATTAACAGATGAATCAATGACAGTTGACCCATGACTGAGTAACAATTGACAGATGAAACAATGACAATTGAGAGAAATGATTAAAAATAAAACAGATTTTTTTTCAAACCTAAACCCAATGGAGTATTTATCGATAATGTACATTGTCAACAATTGTCAGATGAATTAGTGACAATTAATAGATGAATCAGTGACAGTTGACCGATGACTGAGTAACAATTGACAGATGAACCAGTGAAAATTGACAGAAATGATTAAAATTGAAACTGTTTTTTTTTCAAACCTAAACCCAATGGACTATTTATCGATAATGTACTTTGTCAACAATTGACAGATGAATTAGTGACAATTGACAGATGAACCAGTGACAATGACAGAAATGATTAAAATTAAAACTTTTTTTTTAAACCTAAACCCAATGGACTATTTATCGATAATGTACTTTGTCAATAATTGACAGATGAATTAGTCACAATTGACAGATGAACCAGTGAAAATTGACAGAAATGGTTAAAATTGAACCATTTCACTTTCATTTAAAACACTATAACTATCTCCTCAGCAATAATCATCAGCATCATCATCAATATCATGTATCATAATCATTATCAATCATCAGTAATAAAATTACTTAAATATGACAGTAGAAATCATAGACTCAACGAATATTCCAATTTGTCCAGTAAAGCCTGTAAATCCTACAAAGTGTGGTGTTTCTTGATTCAAAATCCACTACGCAAATTCATGCGTGAGCATTGCCAGTATACGTGTACGTAGTCACATACGCTCCACGTATCTGCATCAATTTGCAAATTAAGTACAGGACCTTTCAAGGATTCAAGGCAGGATCTGCGGTCAAGGACGGCTGAAAGGGCATTGGCAGGAAAAACCCAAGCGTATGGCGAAAATTATTGCACGAGTAGATGGGGATGCCGTAGAACTGGTTTTCCAATTTTTAAACTTTATGCGTTGAGAGCATAACACCGGGATGAGTTGTAGAAACTAGTTTCACGAATTATTAAATGGAAGAAGGATAGAAATAAAAAAATATTAAACTGGGAATTTATATTCCACTTTATAAATTATGAGACAGATTATTTTGTGTTGTTGAGTCTAAACGAGGCCCAAAGGTCTAAAACAGGATGTCCATAAATTGTACGAGGAATATCATATCATACAAATTAAAATATATATTTTAGTATTGCATACGTATTCTAGTATTTCAATTAATTGCCAGCGATAGTCATAAAGAACAAAATTAAAATCATTTGAATCGTAATTCTAACAATTATTTATCAAGCTTCATACACTTTTTAGGTGTTCTAGAATTATATAACAATATAAAAGTCTAAAACAGGATATTCATATATTTTCTTGTATGAGGAATATCATGTCATACAAGTTAAAATATATATTTAGTATTTCATACTTATTCTAGTATTTTAATTCATTGCCAGCGATAGTCATAAAAAACAAAATCAAATATTTTGAATCGCAATTCTAACAATTATTTATCAAGCGTCATATACTTTTTAGGTGTTCTAGAATTATATAACAATACAAAAATCAATCAATTGCTAGAAATCAAAATTTCAACTTTTTCTTTAGTTGGGTTAGGATTTAAAATTTATATTCTCCATGTTGACCAATTGAAGGAGATAGCGTCTAAAATCACCACTACCACATTATAAAGTGAATATCCCATGTATTGTGCATTGGACTTTAATGATACTACATAAAGTAAATGCCTATACATCACTGAATATCATTAATGAATTTGATTAATCTTGATATGCTAGTTTCTGAGATATCAATTAAAACTTCTTTATCGATTAATAAGACAATGATGTTAAAGTGAAATATTGTTTCCGAGCTTCGAATTTTCGATTGCATAATATTCATGTAAAGGGCAATTTTTCTATTAAATAGTTAAATAGAATCGCAAAATCGCACTTTACAAGAATACAAATCTCAAAACTCAAGCGTTGGATAATGATTGAATTGCACGTGAATATGCAAACATATATCTCAATATCACCAATAAATGGTGTTTTTACACCATAGTTTTTGAGATATAATTAATTTAGTTTTCAGCCACTTTGTGAATACTTGATGATGATGCAATGATTTCTTTCATAATCCACAATGACCGTAATTATAACGAAATTAAAAGATGCAAAATGGATAAAAGTGATGATTAACAATGTTAAAATCGTTAAAACTCACACCAGATTGGTAATACATATCTCAAAACTCAAGCGTTATATAATGATTGAATTGCACGTGAATGTGCCAACATATAACTCCATATCACCAATAAATGGTGTTCATTTTTATACGATAGTTTTTGAGATATAATTAATTTAGTTTTCAGCCACTTTGTGAATACTTGATAATGATGATGCAATGATTTCTTTCATAATCTAGAAAGACCGTAATTATAACGAAATTAAAATATGCAAAATGAATAAAAGTGATGATTAACAATGTTAAAATTGTTAAAACTCACACCAGATTGATAATACGCGTAGTAAATTGAATAATAAGTAATAACACTGGTCAATGTTGTAGGCATCTACTTCGTGATACATGATTAAATTAAATTAAACAAACATTGTACACTTTGTATGAACAAACACTTTAAGTTTGACAATAATCAGTACTTGATCGAAATTATAGTCACTATTTTTCATAAACGAGAGTGATATAAACAAAGTAAAGTGTTTGTTTTATTTAAGTAATAACACTATTTTTCCATGATGTTTTGCAGTTTCTGCACTCTTACGAAAATAATGAAGTGATTGATTGAAATCGATTATGCAATCGTTTTGAAAATTCGATCACTTTTGGAATAACCCATGCTATTGAAACTCCAAAACACTTCCAGGAAGAGGCAAAAAAGTATAATTACGTGCATAATACGTTTATCATTTGAAGCAAATTTAATCGGTGCGAGGCCTTGAATCAGGCTTGAGGAAAAGTCACCCAACGAGGTTTGCTCATTGTTGTTAGTAACCAGCAAAAAAAAAGTAAACGGTACATGCAGACCAGAATATTTGTCAAGAAAAAACATATTTTGGGTCCGTTGCCCTCAAATTTCTGAATGTTTAACTGTACAAGTCTCGAGGCTAAGTTAAGCTTCAAGTGTAGACTGTATGGCCTTCAATACTGACCTATCAAAAGAATACAAGATGAGCGAATTTCAAAAATTTAGTATGTTGTAAGGGATTTCATAACGAATTAATCAGCGTTACTTTTTTTCCACAATGTATATCATAAAATTATTGTTTATACAAAATTTAATGTATATAAATGATTTGATGTAAGTATTAAAAAATTAGACTGTATGGCCTTCAATGCTGACCTGACCTATCAAAAGTTAACAAGATGAGCGAATTTCCAAAATTTAGTATGTTGCAAGGGATTTCTAACGAATTAATCAGCGTTACTTTTTTTCCACAATGTATATCATAAAATTATTGTTCCTACAAAATTTTATGTATATAAATGCTTTGATGTAAGTATTAAAAAAATGATCAGTTAGCTCTTATGTTTGTAATTAGTCAGTATCTTAATAACCCTTAATGCAATATTTTCCAGCTAATTTTATAATGTAGGTATTTGTTTTCCTTATTTATATTTTCCTTTTGATGCTAAAGTGAAATACTGTTTCTGAGGTTCGAATTTTCGATTGGATAATATTCATTCACCTGACCTATCAAAAGTTAACAAGATGAGCGAATTTCAAAAATTTTGTATGTTGTAGGGATTTCATAACGAATCAATCAGCGTTACTTTTTTTCCACAATGTATATCATATAATTATTGTTTATACAAAATTTAATGTTTATAAATGCTTTGATGTAAGTATTAAAAAATCATCAGTTAGCTGCAATGGTTGTAATTAGTTCGTATCTAAATAACTTTGAATGCAATATTTTCCAGCTAATTTTATAATGAAGATATTTGTTTTCCTTATTTATATTTTCCTATTGATGTTAAAGTGAAATATTGTTTCTGAGCTTCGAATTTTCGATTGCATAATATTCATATAATTTTTTATTAATTAACATAGCAGTCTTTACGACATAATGACATTAATAATAATAATTTAAAATTATGGCATTTCTTTTGATGATTCAAAAATGAAACACGTTATTACGTTTTTTACCACTTCATTTTTTCGGTAAACACGACAGCAGTTTCGACCACAATTAGGTCATCCTTAAGTGATTCAAAATTCTTTTGATGATAAAGAGTATTCTTGTTTCTGAACCTAAGAATTTTCGATTAATATAATAAATTATTATTCTTTTAAATACAAAATTAATTTTTTAACTTAAAAAAAACTGCGTAATATTCATATAAACGATATTTTTTCTATTAATTAACGCAGCAATCTTTAAGACATAATAACATTAATTCTAATTATTTAAAATGATGACATTTCTTTTGATGTTAAAGAATAATCTTGTTTCTGAACTTAAGAATTTTCGATTGCATAATATTCATATAAACGATATTTTTTCTATTAATTAACGCAGCAGTGTTTAAGACATAATGACATTAATAATAATAATTTAAAATTAACACCAATATATTGCGCCAGGAGTCATAACTCACAACTCATATATCAACGTGATCGCAAGCACCTCGTCCAGTGCTGCAACCTTCACCTTCAATCTCCCTGTTCCATATTTGTACCAGTAAAACCGCGATATTACCGCATATGTTGGAACCAATGCCACGAAATTGAATGAAACCTGCATCCAAAACCGTGCAGATTAACCTTGTGCGAGATATAGTGTCTTTACCTCTTGGATATCGCGTTAAGGTCCTCATCTACATTGCAGTCATCCGGTATGAGGTGGGCTTGATTTGTCCTTGGCTTGTGTCAGGTTCAACGATTATCATATGTATCACCTTCTTACAGAGAATTCGGTTTAAGAGTAAAGAACTCCTTGATCAAGAGTGAAAGTTTGCGCGGGGAGATATACATGGGAGATGTTAATTCATGCGTTGCGCTTAGGTCCAGTGAATCGTGGATTCACTTTGATCGTGGTTCAGTTTATATTAATATAATTGTGTTAAGAATTGTAACCTAGGTCACTGAACCATGGTCAAAGTTGTACAACTTTGCCTGAGTTGTACGATCGTGGATCATCCTTGACCATGGTTCAGTTATCTAGGATACTATTGTTAATACAATGGTATCCTTAGAAACTGAACCACGATCAAATATAATTCGACGATTATCATATATATCACCTTCGTACAGAGAATTCGGAATAAGATTGAAGAACTCCTTGATCAAGACTGAAAGTTTACGCGAAGAGATATACATGGGAGATGTTAATACATGCTTTAACAGCGTTAAGTCCAATTGTACAATCGAGGATTACCTTTGATTCTGGTTTAGTTTCTATGGATACCATTGGGTTAAGAGTTGTCACCTGAGTAACCGAACCATAGTTTTTCAACCAGAACTTAAGGCCAGTTGTACGATCGTAGATCATCCTTGACCATGGTTAGTTACCTAAGATACAATTGTTAATACAATAGTACCTTAGAAACTGAACTTCAATCAAAGATAATCCTCGATCGAATAATAGGTAACTGAAGAATGATCCAGGATCGTATAACTGGGCGTTAGGTTCAATTGTATAAAATCTTGGATTAACTTAGGTCATGGTTCAATTACCTAAGATATTACTGTTGGACAATGGTATCCATAGAAACTGAACCAGGATTAAAGTGAAGCCACGATTGTACAACTGAACCTTAATGGTATAACCCACTGAAATTTGCAAATCGACTGTTACCCTTTAAGGTCCAGTTGTACGAACGTGGATCACCCTTGGCCATGGTTCAGTTACCTAGGATACAATTGCTAATACAATGGTATCCTTGGAAACAGAACCACGATCAAAGATAATCCACGATCGTATGACTGGGCCTAAGGGACAGTTTTTCTATCAACTGATTTAAATGCAAATAGTTAAAGAATATACAGTATGTTAAAAAATCTAGAATGCCTATATCTATTGTTTCGGAAATTAAAATATTTTACAAAAATACTCGGACACGTCGAATTTATTTTTCAAAATTTTGCGATCTTTTTGAGTTATAACATTACCGACTTCTTTATAAAATGGAATTCCTAATATTTTATACATATAGAATATGTTTAATTATAATTGTGTTTTTTTATTATTAAAAAGGGCTATTGGCCGAAGCCTTTCTGCCCGTGAAATTTTGATAATTTGGTGAATATTTTATAATTTCCTAAAAATCCAGACTTTTTTTACAGCCTGTATAAAATAACATAAAATGTAAAAAATGTTAAAATATTAAAATTATACATACATAAAATATGTATAATTTTTGAAAGTACAACCCAAGTACAAAAATATTTTAGTAAACCCCAAAATATCGATGGACTGACTTATTATTGTCATTCTTAAACATGTTTAAACATGTTCATTTAAAAAGTAATTTCCAATTTTAGATTATTTATATTTGAAATGTGACTGGGAGCTTGCCAGCTTTTAAGGAATTTTTATGAATTTTGGGTAAAATGATACTATTTTAGAAATTGATATTTCGAAAATAATTATAGAACTTGTAATTAAAAGTTCAGTCGTGTACAAAAGTAAAAAATTAAGAAATTTCAAAATACCTATAAGGTATAAACAAAAAGTACAATCGTTTATACAAAATCCCTAAAAAAATTAAGAAATTTCAAGGTTTCAATAAAGTATAAAGAAATAAAAAAATCTTGGAAACAGAACCACGATCAAAGATAATCCACGATCGTACAACTGGGCCTAAGGAACAGTTTTTCTATCAACTGATTTACATGCAAATAGTTAAAGAATATACAGTATGTTAAAATATCGAGAATAACTACATCTATTGTTTCGGAAATTAAAATATTTTAGAACTATACTCGGACGCGTCGATTTTATTTTTCAAAATTTTGCGATCTTTTTGAGTTATAACGTTACGGACTTCTTTTTAAAATGGCAATCCTAATATTTTATAATTTCCTAAATAATCCAGATTTTTTTACACCATGTATCAAATAACCGAAAAAGTTTTAAATGTAAAAATATTAAAATTACACATACATACAATATGTATAATTTTTGAAAGTACCATATACAAATAACAGAAAGTGCACAAAATGCCAGAATCTGAGAAAAATATTTTAGTAAACCCCAAAATAGCGATGGACTTACTTAGTCTTGTAACTCTTAAACTTGTTTTATTTATAATTGATAAAATATGTCATGAAGTAAACGTCACCACAATTCAAAATAAAAAAGTATTTGAAAGAATTTTCTTGTGTTAATAAAATGCGATAGCACTTCTATGTTATTAATTATATTATTATGATAATTATATTTATTATTCTTTCAATTATAAATAAAACAAGTTACTTTGTGAAGTGACACATAAATCAAACAAACTTTGTTTGAAAATGATTACCTAAGTAGTCGAAACTATAGTCACAAATAAACAAATTTATGTGAAACTCACAAAGTAACTTGTTTTATTTATAACTTTTTTATTATCCAAGATAAAAATAATTTTGAATTTTAGATTATTTATATTTGAAATGTGACTGGGAGTTTGCCAAGTTTTAAGGACTGAACTTGTAATTCAAAGTTCAATGTACTTTGTCAACAATTGTCAGATGAATTAGTGACAATTGGCAGATGAATCAGTGATAGTTGACCGATGACTGAGTAACAATTGACAGAAGAACCAGTGACAATTGATAGAAATGATTAAATTTTTTTAATTAATTTTGGGTAAAATGATACTATTTTAGACATTGATATTTCGAAAATAATTATAGAACTTGTAATTAAAAGTTCAGTCGTAAAAGTAAAAAATTATGAAATTTCAAAATACCAATAAGGTATAAACAAAAAGTACAATCGTTTATACAACATCCCTAAAAAAATTAAGAAATTTCAAGGTATCAATAAAGTATAAAGAAATAAATTAAAACAATTACCATATTTGGTTGTACCATTAAAAACAATATTTCTTGAAAACTGATCTATTAATTTTAACTTGAAAAATATATGATACATAAAATATGTATAATTTTTGAAAGTACAATATACAAATAACAGAAAGTGCACAAAATGCTAGAATCTGAGAAAAATATTTTAGTAAACTCCAAAATATCAATGGACTTACTTAGTATTGTAACTCTTAAACTTGTTTTATTTAATATTGATAAAATGTATCATGAAGTAAACGCCACCACAATTCAAAATAAAAAAGTATTTAAAAAATTTTCTTGTGTTAATAAAATTCGATAGCACTTCTATGCTATTAATTATATTATCATGATAATTATATTTATTATTTTTTCAATTATAAATAAAACAAGTTACTTTGTGAAGTAACACATAAATTAAACAAACTTTTTTTTAAATGAGTACCTAAGTAGTCGAAACTAGAGTCACAAATAAACAGATTTATGTGATACTCACTAAGTAACTTGTTTTATTTATAACTTTTTTATTACCCAAGATAAAAATAATTTTCAATTTTAGATTATTTATATTTGAAGTATGACTGGGAGTTTGACAGGTTTTAAGGACTGAACTTGTAATTCAAAGTTCAATGTACTTCGTCAACAATTGTCAGATGAATTAGTGACAATTGGCAGATGAATCAGTGACAGTTGACCGATGACTGAGTAACAATTGACAGAAGAACCAGTGACAATTGACAGAAATGATAATTTTTTAATTAATTTTGGGTAAAATGATACTATTTTAGAAATTGATATTTCGAAAATAATTATAGAACTTGTAATTAAAAGTTCAGTCGTGTACAAAAGTAAAAAATTAAGAAATTTCAAAATTCTTTCAAAAAGTACAATCGTTTATACAAAATCCCTAAAAAATTTAAGAAATTTCAAGGTATCAATGAAGTATAAAGAAATTAATTAAAATAATGACCATATTTGGTTGTACCTTTAAAAACAATATTTCTTGAAAACTGATCTATTAATTTTAACTAAAAATAAAAAAATATATGATGAAAACTGTAATAGATAATATTCAATGAAAGTCAAACAAATTGTAATTTTGTATTCCTGTATTTTTAAATTTTGTAATTTTTGTAAATTGTTTTAGATTTTAATCTGGATTCTAGATTTTAAGATTTTAGTACGGAATAGGCTATTTTATTGTATAGGATAAGATAGTTAATATAAAAGTACACAGATAAGCATTTTGTGAAAAATGTTACTTTGTAAGAATTTTTGATAATAAATTTGAAAAGTTAAATTTGAAATTTGTAACTCAAAACGATTTGCATCCTCTTTGCAAATTTTATTGAATACTAAATTAGATTACCTAATTCCGTTTTGGTACCGAATAGGATATTATATGGTGTAGGATAACATAGATAATATAAAAGTACACAGACAAACCCACGGCTTTTGTGGAAAATGTTACTTTGTAAGCATTTTTGATAATAAATTTGAAAAGTTAAATTTGAAATTTGTAACTCAAAACGATTTGCATTCTCTTTGAAAATTTTATTAAATACTAAATTAGATTACCTACACGTACAATATGAGATAATGCATTATTGCAGGAACTATTCAATGCGTGAAAGCAAAACTTCTTGTTCATGCAAAGCGAAGGTGAGTGAATGTTTCTTGCTGTTGATACTTTACTGGTGTAGTAATTTTATTACTCTGCCAATTATACCAAGGGCAAGATACAAGGGAAAAATTCCCAGGCATGGCGGTTTGCTTTCCAATCAATCCTAATTATAAATATTGCGACCTCTGTTTATGTAAATTTCGCATATGGCTTTATATTACCCAAATTATATAGTGAAGCAGTAATAATCCGGAAGTAATTTGCGAGTAAAAAAGCGACGGAGAGTTGAAAATTATAATTTAAGAAAATAAAATGAATAATAATTTATAAAACATTTAATAATAATAATATAGGAAAGTACTGGCAAAAACATGTGCAAAAAACAAAATGCGGAATATCCGTGTATTATACAGGGTGTTAATACTAAGTTGTAACACCCGAAAGTGGCAGTTAAAACTCATTGAAACAAACAACTTTTCTTAGTTCAAATTTTTGAATTGGGGCCCAAGTTCATAGTTATTGGCGCTCTTTTGTTTTTCGAAAAATCGTCATTACTCCCTTATTTTAAGAAATATTTAAAAAATACAAAAAGGTTCAGCATGCGCTATCGGTTCTCTAAAACATTTATATTTACAATTATTTTCTATTTTATCAAATAACAAAATGGCGACCGAAGAAAAATTTCGAAACAAGATATTTTAAAAATCACTCGATTGATTTTTGAAACTAAAACATTTATGAAATCCTTACACTATATTATAACATTTGTCTGAAACATTTTTTTCGATCTGTCCAAAATAGTTATTATTCAAATTGAATTACAAGATAAATTTCAACAAACTGCAACAATCATTTAAAACAAAGTAGGCTAACCTTAAGTTAGGCCATTAAACAAGTTGAGGCACGTGTTTTCTAGTTTGTACGTTCGAATTTAAATACTTTTTGATCTTGTTCTTCAGAAATTTCTGCTTCATCTTGAAAAGTTTCTGTCACGTTTATCATTTGTGTGCGTTTTTGCATAATTTGAGTATAAGAATGCATAATTATCGAAACAGACAAATGTTATAAGATAGTTCAAGAATTTTATAAATGTTTTATTTTCAAAAATCGATCGATTGGTTTTCAAAATATCTTGCTTAGAAATTTTTAATCGGTCGCCATTTTGTTATTTGATAAAATAGAAAATAATTGTAAATACAAATGTTTTAGAGAACCGAAAGCGCACGTTGAACGTCTTTGTATTTTTTAAATATTCCTTAAAATAAGGGAGTAATGACGATTTTTCGAAAAACAAAAGAACGCCAATAACTATGAACTTGGGCTCCAATTCAAAAATTTTAACTAAGAAAAGTTGTTTGTTTCAATGAGTTCTAACTGCCATTTTCGGGTGTTACAACTTAGTAGTAACACCCTGTATAGTAAAGTAAGTAAATAAACTTTTATTTTAGTCATTTTATTTTAACATTAGTTATGACATTTAGTAATTTAAGTTTTTTAACATTTGTAACACATTATTGTTAAATAAATAAATAGAGAAATAAAGAATAATAATACGGAAGTAATTTGCGAATATAAAACCAACGGAGAGTTGAAAATTATAATGTAAGAAAATATAATGAATAATAATTTATAAAACATTTAATAATAATAATATAGGAAAGTACTGGCAAAAAAATGTGCAAAAAACAAAATGCGGAATATCCGTGTATTATATAGTAAAGTAAGTAAATAAACTTTTATTTTAATCATTTTATTTTAACATTAGTTAAGTCTTTTAGTAATTTCAGTTTTTTAACATTTGTAGCACATTATTGTTAAATGAATAAATAGAGAAAAAAAAGTAACAATCCGGAAGTAATTTGCGAATATAAAACCTACGGAGAGTTGAAAATTATAATCTAAGAAAATATAAAGAATAATAATTAATAAAACATTGAATAATAATAATACAGGAACATACTGGTAAAAAAATGTGTAAAAAAACAAATTGCGAAAGATCCGTGTCGTACCTGTAATTTATTGTCTGTTACATTTTAGCTTTAGTAAACAAAAAAAAAAAAGTAAAATGCAAGTTTTATTGAAGAATGGCAGCTCAGATGAAGGTTATTTTATGGTCAAATTAGCAAAAACTTCAATTTTAAAAATTATTGATGTTCGTTCTATTAAAAATAGCTATTTATGGCATAAGGGAATAAAATTGCTTTATTCACGTGTATCATGCAAGATTTTTTTAAATTCGTATCAGAATTGAAGAATTTGCGTGAAGTGTCACATTGTCAGGTGACAACGAAAATTTCAAGGATAGTGCGAATTTACCTTTTTTTTAAACTTTATTCACGTTGTCAATGTTTATAGTGAATAAAGCGAAAATGTAAACATTTTATTCACCCATTCGATTAAAGTGTAGTTTTGATGTTTGATTCAATATACATAATGAGCATTTTAATAATCCGAATAGAAAAAAAAAATTACCCAATAGATTAATTTCTCTTTAATAGCTATTTATGGTTTAAGTGAATAAAGTCGAATTTTATACAGGAAAAAACAGTTTAGCGCAAAAGGCGAAGGCGAGTGCGATAATGTTTTCAAGTGGATAAAATTGCTTTATTCACGTGTCTCATACAAGATTTTTTCCAATTCGTTATCAGAATTGAAGAATTTGCGTGAAGTGTCACATTGTCAGGTGATAACGAAAATTTCAAGGATAGTGCCAATTTACCTATTTTTTAACTTTATTCACGTTGTCAGTGGTTATAGTGAATAAAGTGAAAATGTAAACATTTTATTCACCCATTCGATTAAAGTGTAGTTTTAACGATGAAATTCAATATACATAATGAGCATTTTAATAATGCGAATTGAAAAATAAAATTAAGTTTGATTTGTTTTTATTTGTTTCTAGTTAGTTATTTGTTTATATGTTTAGTTTCTATAATGTATCGTAATAGTTATGCATCATTTATGAATTATATGGCAAGTTTTAGTACCATATGTTTATGGTACATAATATTTTAGCATAAGTAATTAAAAATATCGTTACTTAGTATTGGCTACGAAATGATAATAAAACTTTACTATTAACAACATATTGTGTTTTATTGATAATTAATTAAATATGCCATAAACAATAATGCAGAACAGACAGTCATTGGAACTACCACGGTAGAAGTACCATGGTACTTTACCGCGTACTTTTTGGAATACCGATTATTATTACCTCGGTACTTTTTTAAAAAAGTACCTCAGTACGTACTTTTTTTTTCAAAATCTGCAGTACCGACTTTTTCTACTCCCACATTAGTAAGTTCTCAATTACACACGGACTTCATGGCTACTAAATCAGTTATAACATAACAGTGTTATGTAATGAAAGTCACTAATGTTACGTAATATTTATTACGTTACGTAATAGTTAAGGAGTAGTTAGGCAACACGGGTTCCAACCCAGGTTAGGTTAGTTTTCGATTAATTTAATCCGTGGTTTGATTCGCGGATTAATCAATTACCGCGGGCGGTAACAATGGGTTGATGGTGGAATTTGCGGGTAATTACATCATTAAAGTGGCGGATTCGCGTTTTAATGGGATAATCGCGACAATTATCCGCGGTACTTAGACCACAATTATTCTAATTACGCCAGCTATTTGCACGATTATTTCGCAGGTAATTGCGCAGTTAATTACATTATGGTGATTCGGGCAAGTGCCGGCCAACACACCACCCCCACCCCCGCCGCCCCCGCGCCGCCCCTGAGTGACCATAATGTAATTAACTGCGCAATTACCTGCGGAATAATCGCGCAAATAGCTGGCGTAATTAGAGTAATTGTGGTCTAAGTACCGCGGATAATTGTCGCGATTATCCCATTAAAACGCGAATCCGCCACTTTAATGATGTAATTACCCGCAAATTCCACCATCAACCCATTGTTACCGCCCGCGGTAATTGATTAATCCGCGAATCAAACCACGGATTAAATTAATCGAAAACTAACCTAACCTGGGTTGGAACCCGTGTTGCCTAACTACTTTAGGGGGAATCATTTGTATGAACATTGGCAACATTGTGACATTTAGTATTGAACTTGTCAAAATAGTCATATGATGGTCAATATCAATTATTGCCATGAGCATCTGACAGAGCAAAAATGTATCAATTTGTGCAAAATTTTTCATAATTACGACTGGGCGTAGAAAAAATAGCGTACATTACTTGAGTTGTTAGGCAATTACGCACTCGAGAAATTACGCACCTGCTGCGCGACTCGGTGCGTAAACTTTCTTCTCGTGCGTAATATGCTTCTTACAACTCCCGTTATGTAATATACTATTATGGCACAACATTGTCACTTTATATCACAATATTGTCATTGTGCTATAGAATGACTGAATATTAATGATTTTGATTTACATAATCATAATCATAGTATCATATCATAATCATAATATACTATTATGGCACCTCATTGTCATTTTATGTCACAATATTGTCACTGTGCCATAGAGTGGCTGATTATTAATGATTTTGACTTACAATCATAGTATCATATCATAATCATAATATATTATTATGGCACCTCATTGTCACTTTATGTCACAATATTGTCACTGTGCCATAGAGTGACTGATTATTTATGATTTTGACTTACATATTCATAATCATAGCATTCTAATTCTAGTCCACATTAAAATAAATTTCTGTAATACAATAATTGTGTAATATCAAGATCAATACAAATTTAGATTGAACAATTACAAAGAAAAATTAATCCATGTATAATAAGTAAATTTGAGAAAGAAAAAAGAAACGAAAAAAAAATAAATGCATTGATAACTATTACTACAAGAACACTTAACCGTTACCACAAAAAAACAGAATTTAATGTTTTATTTACATTTACATTTATTTTTTATTTATTGACATTTATCATATTTAAATTTTTGTTACACTTTTATATCGTACTTGTCTATTTACTGTGAAAATAATCAATGACTTGATAACTATTACTACAAGAACACTTAACCGTTACCACAAAAAACAGAATTTAATGTTTTATTTACATTTACATTTATTTTTTATTTATTGACATTTATCATATTTAAATTTTTGTTACACTTTTATATCGTACTTGTCTATTTACTGTGAAAATAATCAATGACTTGATAACTATTACTACAAGAACACTTAACCGTTACCACAAAAAATCAGAATTTAATGTTTTATTTACATTTATTTACATTTACATTTATTTTTTATTTATTGACACTTGTCATATTTAAATTTTTGTTACACTTTTATATCGTATTTGTGTATTTACTATGTATTTTTATCTATATTATATTGTATGAATTATACTGACTTATGTAGACCTGTTAATGGTGTTAGCATTAATAAATGATTATTATTATTATTATTATTATTATTATTATTATTATTATTATTTATAAATAAAACACATTACATTAATAAAACACATAATTAATTAAATGTATCACGAAGTAGATCCTACCACCATTCAAAATATTTTCATTTCAAAATGACATATCAAATATGAGAAGTAATTAATGGAAAAATAGGCTATTGCCATAATATCATGTTTATGCGGTTTATTAATCCTCGACAAAGTAATATTAAATACCATTGGTGACATTTCCAGAACCTTGACCAATTTTTGCATTGTGGTTAAATTTCTGTGTAGTATAGTACACCGTTAATTAGCTGTGACTTAGAAATAATAACTGGAACGGATTAATTATTATTGATTTTCTATTTGGCCTTAATCAGTGCTAATATTGTTAATTTAATATATAGATCAATCACGTTATTATTACACGAATATGGAACACAAAATCACATACTTCAAAATATATTGTTTCAAAATATACTGTAACAAATATTTTGTCAGCTTAAATTTGGCACAACTAAAAAGGTTATAATAACTAGTACATAATATTAATTGTATTAATATACAGGGTGTCCCATCTATCCTCGCTCTGACCATTGCTGCTAGACTAATGAAAATTGAGGACAAAATCTGATTGGAAGTTATTTGACACTTGATGTGCTACTTTTTAAAATTATTTTCGAGTGTTAAATGGATTACCCTGTATATTCATTCAATTTTAGAATTTGCTTCATGAGGGCTTCCCAAATCAACTTTATTTTCAGGGATCAGATGCAACGTTGTCAAGTTATTCACATTTTAATAAAAGTTAACGAAAAATCATGTGAAATGTGAATAACTTGGCAACGTTGGATCTGATCCCAAAAAATAAAATTGATTTGTGAAGCCCACATAAAGCAGATTCTAAAATTGAAATATTAAACAGGGTGGCAAATTAAAAAAAAAGAAACAACACCAAATTTGTGTCCCGGATCTATGCTACACTCTGTACACTCGAAAATAATTTTAAAAAGTAGAACATCAAGTGTCCAATAACTTCCAATCAGATTTTGTCCTCAATTTTCATTAGTCTAGCAGCAATGGTCCGAGCGAAGATAGATGGGCCACCCTGTATATATTTATATTTCTAGAGAAATGTGGCTATAATTGAATGCGTGAGTTGAAAAATGGACAGATTCGTCAAGAGCAAGATTTTGGAAAACAAACAAAAACTAAAACTTTTTTAGTAAAAAACTTTTTTTGGGCAAACAGATCGTGTTACAATAAAAGCTACAATTCATAATTTGTAGTTATATACCCATATACACACTCACTGATAAAATATACATGTTTTAATATAACTGACAGTTTATATAAGTATATTTTTAATGTTTTTGGAATATGTTCCATTTTCAAGTCACTCGTTCAATTTCAAGTTAATATATGAACAATCAATATTTATGCAATAATAGCTATTGGTTTATTAGGATTTATTGTAAAAAGATAACTCATAATGATTCATAACGATCAATATTATTACTTAAATATACAATATAGGCAACAATAAATCTTCCGAAGCATTTCACAATCATTCATAATTACAAGAGAAGCAGCTCTTTTGTAAACGCAGTTTAACCTTATTTGTTAAGTCTACTGGCAACTTGACGATTTTGCCACCAATTAGCATTGCAAATTATTTGCTTACATTGCGATTCGTGTTTACACCGAGGTATTGGCGTGAAACAGAACACCGCAAACGACGCGTTTCAAGTACTTAAAGAGGTAAAACACGTCTACAAAACAGAAAAAATGATGCATTGTGTGGTATACCGAGAAATATTATTTTTAGTAATGCAGACATTTACGGCAGGACAGAAAAATTCCAGTGAGATTATTTTTATCCGAGTGATTTAGTGGGCTGCTCATGTACACAAATGTGTAATTAGTATGCTGCAGTAATTACCCTTGAATGTGTTTCACAATTGTTTTTCACATTGCCAATTATAATTTTTGATGCAAATTGTGTTAAGTGGATGTGCTGATTTTATTAATTAAGTGGAATTAATACAGTTTTGTGTATACATCGCGATTTAAAACATTGAATATCTACAGGGTGTCCTAATTTGAGTAGGCTATGGGTTTCTTTCTTATTGTTAAAGATAGAGATTCGGTTTAATAGGCAATGGGTTAAATGGGCAGTTTTTAGAGTTGAAAATATGTCGTTGAGAAAGTTTAAGAAATCCGAACAGTTTGGATATTATTCTAAAAAACAGAAAATCGCGACTTGAACATATGTCGTTGAGAAAGTTTAAAAAATCTGAACAGTTTGGATATTATTCTAAAAAACTTATTTATTAAAAAGAAAATTCAAGTATTTTGGAAGTTATAAAATTTATGCAGAAATGTTTCAGACAAAAGTTACTTGAGTTGATTTTGAAATCAACACATTTTCACAAACAACACAATCAACACAAACACATTTTGAAATTTAAGGTTGTTGTATTAAGTACTTACTGGTAATATTTATTTAAATTTAAATTTATTATTTATTTCTATCGCCTGACTACTTTCGGTTTATTTAACAAACCATCTTCAGAGGCATATGTTTTGTACTATGTATATATCCTGATTTATTTGAAATGAATTTTGCAATTTGATAAACTGAAATAAAACTTCAAATCAGACATCTGTAACTTTCAAGTTTCAAAATTAATTTCAAATAAGATCAGGATATCTACATACTAAAATACATATGCCTCTGAAGATGGTTTGTTAAATAACCCGAAACTAATCAGGCGACAGAAATAAAAAATGAAATAAAATAAAAAAATATTAGCAGTAAGTACTTAATACAACAACCTTATATATAAATAACTGGTAAATATGGATAAAACCTTATCATTTTAAGGTTTTATTATCAAAAATATCAAAAAGATATCCAATATATCAAAATAAAATTCTATATGGCTATTTCCGGGGCAGCAAAACGAAATATGCCCACAGTTGCCTAACAGATGTCTGATTTGAAGTTTTATTTCAGTTTATCAAATTTCAAAATGAATTTCAAATAAGATCAGGTTATATACATACTAAAATACATATGCCCCTGAAGATGGTTTGTTAAATAAACCGAAACTAGTCAAGCGACAGAAAAAAAAAAAAAAATTAAAAAAAAATTACTAGTAAGTACTTAATACAACAACCTTAAATATAAATAACTGGTAAATATGGATAAAACCTTAACATTTTAAGGTTTTATTATCAAAAATTTCAAAAAGATATCAAAGATATCAAATAAAATTCTATATGGCTATTTCCGGGGCAGCAAAACGAAATATACCCACATTAGCCTACTCGATTTGGAACACCCTGTATATTATATTATTAATTACACAATAAGGCCCTTTCTTTAAAAAGTTGAGAATAGGTTGTCTTCCTGATATCTTTCTGGTAGGTATCTTAATCCGTCAGATAACTATTTACATTTTAACAGTAGATAGGAAACCCAAATTCGTTAGACCCGTATCTATAGTCCGTACTTGAGCGTGAGTACGACTCAAGTCGTATATTTGGTTGCGTTTGGTGCACAAACGTTTCTAGAAAATACGCAACCAAATACACGACTTGAGTCGAACTCATACTTAAGTACGACTCGAGTACTATATTTGGTTGCGTATTTTCTATAAACGTTGATGCATCAAACGCAACCAAATATATAACTTAAGTCGTACTTAACCAAATATACGACTTGACTTGTACTTATGCTTAAGTCGTATATTTGGTTGCGTACTCTCTATAAACGTTTATACACCAAATGCAACCAAATATGCAACTTGAGTGGTACTTAAGCTCAAGTACTGCCTATAGATATAGGCCTTAGACAACTAACTATTTGCATTTTTATGGATTAGGAAAACGGCAAAATCAGTAATTGTGTTGAACAAATATTTTTCAATTTCGATACAATTTCCTTTTCTATCTTTAACAGAATTTATGTGCCAACTTTATGTAATAATAATAATAATAATAACAAGACAAACGAACTACAAAATTATATCCGATAAAAACGCTTCATGAATCATATTACACTTCATAACACTCTCTTATCAAAACAATCACTCATAAATCACATGTATGTAATGTAATATAATATAATATGTAATGTAATGTATAATGTAATGTATAATGTAATGTAATGTTAGACAAGGGGGAAAGACCCCATGGGGTCGATAGCCCAATAAAGATTGTTTAAATATATTGTTACGTTTTCATTTTTTTACTTTACCTATTTTATGGGTGTTGAATATTTACGTATTTACTTGTTTTGTAACTCCTTATTATTTCTCTTATCTCAGGGTCAATGGTAGGTTCAATCAGAACTAAATAGAGTCTTGTTCAAATGCTTTAATGAATTAATAATAACCTTAAAACCAAAAACCTTAAAAAGTCTAATATAAAGTGAACTAGTCAAACAAATCCAAAACAATAGAAAACAAAATTATATTAAAAAAACTAATAAACTATGACCAACATTAACAAAATAAATCCTATATACACAAGCTAACTTATGTGAGAATATGATTCTTGTAATTTACGCAAACTCTATACTTGTAGTTATCTTCTTGCTTTTGGTCCCTTCATTAAGTCGTCCTCTTGTCCCCACGTTCGTCTTCTGATCCTTTGTTGATTCGCACAAAAGTAAACAGCTACTTTTGTGTGCGAAGTTTAGCGGCTTGAAGTCCTGATTTTCGAATATCTCCGTCACGGCTCCTATCTTGTTGAAGTCCTCTCCTTGTTGACTGCCTTTTTCCAGTCCTATGTCCAATCGTTGAACACTCGTTAATTTTATGTATTCTATTAGTATTAGGGCAACATCACGACCCTCGACCCACTACCGTCTCCCCTGCTCGCCGTTCACCCTCTACCCTCGACTCGTCAATTTGTTTCTTATTGATTATTTCCGATCTTCAATTCTTCAATCTCACATGCGTCTATGCACGAAGTCACTTGTCACCCGTGGTAACCGATCAACAACCTCCATCCGCGGATCCATAAACCTTGCGATTTTCTGTGTCCATAAAATGTCTTACACATTTCTCTGTATATTTGTGCATACTTGTTCACATTCATATTTACAATATTTACAATAATTTTAGTTAGCTTGTGCCCTTAAGATTATAATTATATCTAATACCTATCTAATAATAATAATAAATCTATTCTAATTAATATACTCTACTTATAATACAAATACCATCACAATATATATAATAATAATAATAATAATTTATTCTCCAATGTAACATTGATATGCATCAATGCAAATGATATGCAATTGATATTGCCTACATCATGTAACGTTTCAGATCCTGAATATGAGCCGACCATGAAGCACTTGATGAAGTTTCTGCTTTCTGGCTCAGCACCTTTCGACTTAAGTAAGCTGGAAGGTGTCAGCGAGGATTGCAAAAGAGCCAGCTTTCGTTATTTGGAGGACCTGAAATCGTACAAACTATGGGCTTTGAAAAGTAAGTTCGACAAACAACTTGAAACAGTTGGAATTACAATGTGTTCAAGAAATACTAATACTATATACTAATACTAATAATATGTAACAAGTATACTAATAGATAACATTGTTCCAAATAAAATATGTTTGCAACTTTGCTGAAATGCTTCCTAGGATACAAGAAAATAATTGTGTTCAAGAAAGTGGTATCAACTTTTACCCTGGAAGAAATACTAATTCTATAACTAGTATACTAATAGATGCCAGCCTTGCAAATAAAATATGTTTGCAACTTTGCTGAAATGCTTCCTGGGATACAAGAAAATAATTCAAGAAAGTGGTATCTTTTACGCTGCAAGAAATACTAATACTATAACTAGTATACTAATAGATGACACTGTTATAAATAAAATATGTTTGCAACTTTGCTGAAATGCTTCCTAGGATACAAGAAAATAATTGTGTTCAAGAAAGTGGAATCAACTTTTACGCTGGAAGAAATACTAATACTATAACTAGTATACTAATAGATGACACTGTTATAAATAAAATATGTTTGCACCTTTGCTGAAATGCTTCCTGGGATTCAAGAAAATAATTCAAGAAAGTGGTATCTTTTACGCTGCAAGAAATACTAATACTATAACTTGTATACTAATAGATGACACTGTTATAAATAAAATATGTTTGCAACTTTGCTGAAATGCTTCCTGGGATACAAGAAAATAATTCAAGAAAGTGGTATCTTTTACGCTGGAAGAAATACTAATACTATAACTAGTATACTAATAGATGACACTGTTACAAATAAAATATGTTTGCAACTTTGCTGAAATGCTTCCTAGGATTCAAGAAAATAATTGTGTTCAAGAAAGTGGTATCAACTTTTACGCTGGAAGAAATACTAATACTATAACTAGCATACTAATAGATGACACTGATGCAAATAAAATATGTTTGCAACTTTGCCGAAATGCTTCCTAGGATACAAGAAAATAATTGTGTTCAAGAAAGTGGTATCAACTTTTACGCTGGACGAAATACTAATACTATAACTAGTATACTAATAGATGACACTGTTGCAAATAAAATATGTTTGCAACTTTGCTGAAATGCTTCCTAGGATACAAGAAAATAATTGTGTTCAAGAAAGTGGTATCAACTTTTACGCTGGATACTAATGAATGATACTGCTGCAAATAAAATATGTTTTCAACTTTGCTGAAATGCTTCCTAGGATACAGGCAAATAATTGAACCACATTTTTAAAATACCATTATTTGTTATTATTTCGTTCGAACAATACCTATTCAACTTCAACTTGGCACTAGTCACAGTTAAGTTGGCAATAATCATCATCAGTTTCGCCTTAATCAAAACCATGTTGGCATTAAACAATTACATGTTGGTATTAAACAATGACATGTTGGCATTAAACAATGATATGTTGGCATTAAACAATGACATGTTGGCATTAAACAATGACAAAATATATTTGTTTAATGCCAACATGGTTTTGAATAATGAAAAATTGACAATGATTAATGCCAACTTGAATGTGATTAGTACCTACAGATCATCCATTATAGATATGAATTGTCAAATTCAAGGTCGGCCAAAATGTCGCATTGCATAATAATTTTGACTGTGTACTTGTAAAAAACTGGTAACAAATATGTCATTGATGTCAACATGTATTTTGAGGCTACAGGACCTATTAGTTATTAATAATTAGAGTTGCTTTAATAACAAGAAGTAGGTACTGTTGCAATTTTTAGTTAATAAATTGTGAAAATGAGAAAGAAACAAAAACGTTTTAAATTCATTCAAAATTGGACACAAAAGACAAAATTTGAAATAAACATTTTAATATTGCCGCCAAAATTATAAAGTTAAAATACTCATTGGCATTCCTAGTAACTTTATCAATAATGCCAACCCAATGGCACTTTGACAATTCATATCTATAATGGATTTAGTTTAGTTGAAGTTAAAAAGGTATAGTTGGAAAAGTTGATACAACTTTCTTGAACACTCTGTACATGTATAGCGACCGTTTAATTAAAGCAAAATATTTACGTGTTTTTTTTGGGATCATGGCACTAAGTCTAGAAGCTTTCCGTTTATGTGTATATCAATGGGCCAGTCAATAAACTAATGAGATGTCTGTTGACAGCTTCGTGACCTTGGCTAAGAATGAGTAAATCTTACTATCGGCAAATAATAATTATCAGCGTGGAAAAGACCACCTGTCGACACTTCCGGTGAATTCAGCACGTTCCTATAGAAATGATTAATAATGCGAACGTATTAATCCATTGTGCATTGTATTCAATCTTTAATAATCCCTGTAAAAAACTATATTAAATCAGATTCAAAAAGATTATTTAAGATTTGCATACAATTAAATTATAATAAAGTAAAAAAAAGTAATGCATTTTAATCTATTTGAACAGAATTATTTTATTGTGAAGAATAATTTTTTTTTTTAGAAAATCAGTCTGTACATTGTACTTGACATTTCATAATTCTGTACTAATATACTCTCCATTCACGATATTTTTGCGTCAGGTAAGTCTATGAATATCTAGTAATTTTGTTGGTAGTGTTTCGGAAATAACTGAATTCCCCACTGGAACTTGTCAATTTTTTTTAGGTTAAGTTGTTTTCAATTTGAGGTTTAATTGAGGTTTCAATTTCAATTTGAGGTTCAATATCAAATTGAATTCCCCACTGGAACTTGTCAATTTTTTTTAGGTTAAGTTGTTTCCAATTTGAGGTTCAATTGAGGTTTCAATTTCAATTTGAGGTTAAATCTCAAATTGAAAACAACTTAACCTAAGAAAATTGACAAGTTCCATTGGGGAATTCAGTTATTTCCGAAACAGTACCAACAAAATTACTAGATATTCATAGACTCCCCTGAGAGTATTACCAACTGTTTTTCATACAAACCTGGCCTAACCTAAACATGCATACTTTGTGTATAAATGTGTAAATGTGTAAGTATCAACATACAAAATTTATTTCTGGTTACAAAATTTGAATAAATGTGCAAATGTGTAAATATCCACATACAACATTTATTTCTAGTTATAAAATTTGGCCAATGTTATTATTATTCGTGTGCGAAAAAGAGATTCTCTTGTTATATCTTCAATGACATATCTTTTCTTTATAATCAATATTAATATAAATTTTGATTCTTGGTAACATTTTTAGCATGAACCTTACCAATTCTATCAAGAAAATTTCTGAATTCGTCTTGAATTTCTGCGATTTTGCTACGAATTTTTAATTTCATTTTTATTGTAATAATTAATTTTTATAAATTGATGCAAAAAATCATGATATCGGACCAACTGGAAAACAATCCTTCAAAATTAGGAAAATCAATTGTAAATTTAGGCAATTTCTTGTAGAAATTGAAATTTCGTAGTAAAATTTGCAGAAATTTAAGACGAATTCAGAAATTTTCTTGATGGAATTAAAACGAAATTTAAATTTGATAGTAAAATTCGCAGAAATACGACACAAATTGAGAAATTATCTTAATAGAATTGGTAACATTTTCAGAATGAAGTTTACCAATTCTATCAAGAAAAGTTCTTAAGACGTCTTGTGTTTCTGCGATTTTACTACGAAATTTAAATTTCGTTTTTATTGTAATAAATCATTTTTATAAATCGATGCCAAATATCATGATATCAGAGCAACGGGAAAACAGTCCTTCAAAATTAGGAAAATCAATTGTAAATATATGCAATTTCTTGTAGAATTTGAAATTTCGTAGTAAAATTTGCAGAAATTTAAGACGAATTCAGAAATTTTCGTGATGGAATTAAAACGAAATTCAAATTTCATAGTAAAATTCGAAGAAATACGACACAAATTCAGAAATATTCTTAAAAGAATTGGTAACATTTTCAGAATGAAGTTTACCAAAATTTCTTAATACGTCTTGTGTTTTTGCGATTTTACTACGAAATTTTAATTTTGTTTTTATTGTCCTAAATCATTATTATAAATTGATGCCAAAGATGATGATATCGGACCAACTGGAAAACAGTCCTTCAAAATTAGGAAAATCAATTGTAAATTTAGGTAATTTCTTGTAGAAATTGAAATTTCGTAGTAAAATTTGCAGAAATTTAAGACGAATTTAGAAGTTTTCTTTACGGAATTAAAACGAAATTCAAATTTCATAGTGAAATTCGTAGAAATACGACACAAATTGAGAAATTTCGTTAATAGAATTGGTAACTTTTTCAGAATGAAGTTTACCAATATTTCATAGTAAAATTCGCAGAAATACGACACAAATTGAGGAATTTTCTTAATAGAATTGGTATCATTTTCAGAATGAAGTTTACCAATTCAATCAAGAAAACTTCTGAATTCGACTTGAATATCTGCGATTTTACTACGAAATTTTAATTTTGTTTTTATTGTAATAAATCATTTTAATAAATTGATGCCAATATCATGATATCGGACCAACTGGAAAACAATCCTTCAAAATTAGGAAAATCAATTGTAAATTTAGGCAATTTCGTGCAGAAATTGAAATTTCGTAGTTAAATTTGCAGAAATTTAAGACGAATTCAGAAATTTTCTTGATGGAATTAAAACGAAATTCAAATTTCATAGTAAAATTTACAGAAATACGACACAAATTCAGAAATTTTCTTAATAGAATTGGTAACATATTCAGAATGAAGTTTACCAATATTTCATAGTAAAATTCTCAGAAATACGACACATATTGAGGAATTTTCTTAATAGAATTAGTAACATTTTCAGAATGAAGTTTACCAATTCTATCAAGAAAATTTCTTAATTCGTCTTGTATTTCTGCGATTTTACTACGAAATTTTAATTTCGTTTTTATTGTCCTGAATCCTTCAAAATTAGGAAAATCAATTGTAAATTTAGGCAATTTCGTGCAGAAATTGAAATTTCGTAGTTAAATTTGCAGAAATTTAAGACGAATTCAGAAATTTTCTTGATGGAATTAAAACGAAATTCAAATTTCATAGTAAAATTTACAGAAATACGACACAAATTCAGAAATTTTCTTAATAGAATTGGTAACATATTCAGAATGAAGCTTACCAATATTTCATAGTAAAATTCTCAGAAATACGACACATATTGAGGAATTTTCTTAATAGAATTGATAACATTTTCAGAATGAAGTTTACCAATTCTATCAAGAAAATTTCTTAATACGTCTTGTATTTCTGCGATTTTACTACGAAATTTTAATTTCGTTTTTATTGTCCTAAATCCTTCAAAATTAGGAAAATCAATTGTAAATTTAGGTAATTTCTTGTAGAAATTGAAATTTCGTCGTAAAATTTGCAGATATATAAGACGAATTCAGAAAAAAAAAATTAAAGTAAAACGAAATTCTAATTTCATAGTAAAATTCGCAGAAATACGACACAAATTGAGAAATTTTCTTAATAGAATTGGTAACATTTTCAGAATGAACTTTACCAAAATTTCTTAATACGTCTTGTGTTTCTGCGATTTTACTACGAAATTTTAATTTCGATTTTATTGTCCTAAATCATTGTTATAAATTGGTGCCAAATATCATGATATCGGACGAACTAGAAAACAATCCTTTAAAATTAGGAAAATCAATTGTAAATTTAGGTAATTTCTGGTAGAAATTGAAATTTCGTAGTAAAACTTGCAGAAATTTAAGACGAATTCAGAAATTTTCTTTATGGAATTAAAACGAAAATCAAATTTCATAGTAAATTTCGCAGAAATGCGACACAAATTCAGAAATTTTCTTAATAGAATTGGTAACATTTTCAGAATGAAGTTTACCAAAATTTCTTGATACGTCTTGTGTTTCTACGATTTTACTACGAAATTTTAATTTCGTTTTTATTGTCCTAAACCGTTATTATAAATTAATGCCAAATATCATGATATCGGACCAACTGGATAACAATCCTTCAGAACTAGGAAAATCAATTGTAAATTTAGGTAATTTCTTGTAGAAATGGAAATTTCGTAGTAAAATTTGCAGAATTTTAAGACGAATTCAGCTTTTCTTTTGATGGAATTAAAACGAAATTCAAATTTCATAGTAACATTCGCAGAAATATGACACAAATTGAGAAATTTTCTTAAAAGAATTGGGAACATTTTCAGAATGAAGTTTACCAAAATTTCTTAATACGTCTTGTGTTTCTGCGATTTTACTACGAAATTTTAATTTCGTTTTTATTGTCCTAAATCATTATTAAAAATTGATGCCTAATATGATATCGGACGAACTAGAAAACAGTCCTTCAAAATTAGGGAAATCAATGGTAAATTTAGGTAATTTCTTGTAGAAATTGAAATTTTGTAGTAAAATTCGCAAAAATTCAAGCTACAACGGATCAAACATTAACGCATTGTAAGATATGCTAAAGATAAACCACGAACCCGAGTCTCTATATATGTACTATTAATAGACTTCAAACAGGTGTATGACGTAATTACGAGGAAGAAGGTGTGTGAGGTTTTAGTTATTATCTTGAATAACCTCAAGATAAAAGAATGACCTGGAAACAACATACAACACAATGAGAGTGAAAGGAAGGATGTCAAACAATTTTCAAATAAAGGAAGAGATAAGACAAGGAGATTCCTTATCAGCAACGCACTTTGGTCTAATATTGGAAAAGATCACAAGAGAAAGCCAAAATCAACAATATACCGGATCTACCTTCAATTATTAGCCTTTGCGGATGACGTTAGGTTAATAACAAGATCAAATGGAGAATTACAGGGGATAGCCAAAATTACTAGATATTCATAGACTCCCTTTATGCAAAAATATTGTGAATGGAGATTTTGTTTAGTATTGTTATAATTTTGTCTAGTATTCGATTGTTTAGTATTACCAACTGTTTTTCATACAAAATATAAGCAGATAACGGCTGCCAAAAATGGGCCTCGACATTAACTAATGTTTTAATAAAGTAATAAAAAAACACAAGTGATGCATTTTGATCTATTTGAAGAAAATTATTTTCTTATGAAAAATAACATTATTTTAGAAAACTAATCTATACAGTGTACTTGAAACTTCGTAATTTTGTACTACTATACTATATGTATTAGTGTATTACCAACTATTTTTCGTACAAACATGGCCTAAACATGCATACTTTGTGTATAAATATGTAAATGTGTAAATATCAGCATAAAAAATAAATTTCGCAAACGGAAGAGGGAAGAAGCCGACGAGATCACACTAACTGACAAAATAGGCAATCACAAAGAACTACGGTTTGAGGAAGTGAAGACTTCCTGAAGTCCTCACTTCCTGAAGGAGTGAAGAAGTTGTTTATTTGGGAATGGCCATAACATAATGATACATAATAGTAAGTACGGGCGAAATTAAAATTAGCTGGTCACGCCAAGAACAAATTGAAAAGGAAAAGTTCAGAGTGTCTTCATCCTCAGCATACTTGCAATATAGAATTGGGAGCAGTATATATAACATAGTAAGAATTGGGCCATTTACTGTATACTTACTATTGCTGGAAATCTGAAAACCAGAAACCAGAAGCTTCATATTCATTATTATTGGATATTTGGAATCTAGCAGTTTCAACCTTCAGATTTTCGTTGATGACATTGACATCTAGAGAAGATGACATTGTTGCAACAAATTCCAACCGTATCCTTGTTAACGGTTATACTTATAACATAGGAAGAAGTGGGCCAAGATAGTACACAAAGCCCAATAGTCCAATCCACATACATGGGAGGAATTTCGCAGGCACAAAAGTGAAGATAATTTTAATTAGTGTGAATAAGCTACATCTTAGATCATTTTAGACACTATTTATCTTTAATCTAAGGAAGCCCAAGATTTTACACATCTACTAATTATGGCCAAAATCGCATTTTGGTCATTTTGTTCTACAAATTCTTAATCTTAGAAAACTAACTTTCTGGTTAGTGAACCACAGTGGGCCCCACGTTGGGCGCCACATAAATTTAATGCCAATGCCAACAGTTCTCTTTCTTTCAGTGTACGATGCGACTGCCAAAATGCCATCAGGCTTCCTCAGCGGCAACATCAACCAGCTGGGCGACTTCGACCTCTGCCTATCCGCCATATCAGACGCAGAACAGGTCTACGGAAAGTATTGCCTAGCCACTCTGCAGGTGGAAACTCCGCACAACCCATACCTATCGGCGATCCACAACAGGCTGTACGCACACCAGTCGTTCAAGAGCAAGCTAGGAGACGTGAGTGTTTTCCTCAGGCATTCCTCGGCTAAAATGCGCACCTCATTTGCATACGGCGAGTAAAATGCGTCTGCTGCTCTCCAGTTGTGTAAACACTCGCCGGGAGCGTTACACTTGAAATGTAAAACTGCATGATTGAAGGTGATTTCATTCATGAAGCTCGCTTGCTATATAGTAAATAGAAGTTATTGATCTTGAGTGTTTATGTTAACAATACTCGAGACGTGATCGTAGAAATTAGCGAAAAACATTTTTTTTATATACCTGCATCGTAATCTTTGATTATCGAACTTATTGGCGTGCGAAAATACGTCTTTCTAGCACGGCGTGTTTTAAAGTTGCCTAGCAACAACACAGTTATTGACCAACTTTGCCGATCATTAACGTCAGTCAGTAGTAAATTTTATTCAAATAAATATTAACTTACTATTGCTGGAAATCCGAGAACCTTATATCAGAAGCTTCATACTCGTTATTGTTGGCTATTTTGAAATTGCTAGTGTCTAAATCCGAAAACCAGAAATAAGAAGCTTCACACTCCTTATTAATGGTTATTTGGAAACTGCACTTTCAACCTTTAGAATTTCGTTGATGACATTGACGTCTATAGCAGATAACATTAAAGCAACAAATGCCAACTCTCTTGATGTTAACGATTAAAAATGACACGAACCAACCTTGTAAAATGAATCTAAATGTTTCTTACTTTCTCTTTATTTCCACATTGTGAAATCCGAAAACCAGATATCTGAAGCACCATACTCCTTATTATTTCATATTTTGAAACTACTAGTTTCTACATCTGAAAACCAGAAATCAGAAGCTTCATACTACGTATTAATGGTTATTTGGAAACTAGCACTTTCAACCTTCAGAATTTCGTTGATGATATTGACGTCTACAGCAGATGACATTGAAGCAATAAATGCCAACCGTCTTCATGTTAACGATTAAAAATGACACGAACCAACCTTATAAAATGAATCTAAATGTTTATTATTTTCTCTTTATTTCCACATTGTGAAATCCGAAAACCAGATATCTGAAGCACCATCCTCTTTATTATTTGATATTTTGAAACTACTAGTTTCTACATCTGAAAACTAGAAATCAGAAGCTTCATACTACGTATTAATGGTTATTTGGAAACTAGCACTTTCAACCTTCAGAATTTCGTTGATGATATTGACGTCTATAGCAGATGACATTGAAGCAATAAATGCCAACCGTCTTCATGTTAACGATTAAAAATGACACGAACCAACCTTATAAAATGAATCTAAATGTTTATTATTTTCTCTTTATTTCCACATTGTGAAATCCGAAAACCAGATATCTGAAGCACCACCCTCCTTATTATTTGATATTTTGAAACTACTAGTTTCTACATCTGAAAACTAGAAATCAGAAGCTTCATACTACGTATTAATGGTTATTTGGAAACAAGCACTTTCAACCTTCAGAATTTCGTTGAATTTCGCAGCAGATGACATTGAAGCAACAAATGCCAACCCTCTTCATATTAACGATTAAAAATGACGCGAACCTACCTTGTAAAATGAATCTAAATGTTTCTTATTTTCTCCTTTTTTCCACATTGTGGTGCAGGTATGATAAATAGATTAACAGATTATAGATTAGTAGTGCGTCAAAATTGAGCAAAACATTTAGGGCCGTCATATCCACTTCCTAATAAGGTTCTTTATAACTTAATTCAGCTATTGAATAAATTTTATTGGTGCCTGTTTACCTTCTAATCAATTTTATGTTATTATTTTTTTGTAAATAAGTAAAATCATTAGTTTAATGAGTTATTATCTAATTTGAGTTGCTATTACATAAAAAGTGTGTATTAGTTTAAGCTTCCTTAAAAGTTCCTTATAACTAATAAGAACATTACTTGAAGGTGAATAGTTTGACGAAGTTCCACATTTTTTACAATAATAATTAAGTTTTCTGGACGCTATACCTAATTTTTCTTCTTCTTTTCTTCAAACTGTACATTCACGAATCTCGCTATTTATTACGTTGTTTAATATCTGGTTAATTTTTATTTCTTCGTCCTGAATTCCTGGATCCTGGATCCGTCCTGGATCAAAGATTTTCCTCTTACACGCTTCGTGATTAATTTCACCTCTTTACTGTACTTTAACAAAAAAAATTGTGGACCAAAATTCTTATGTATTTCTTATGTATTTCGTTTTTTTTAAATATTTCTAACATTGTTCAATACGTGGTTCACATTTATACTGTACATTGCTTTCTCGCCCTCAATTGGTCCAACATTTTGCTCTCAATGACTATTATAATAAATATTAAATGTATATACTTACTATTGCTGGAAATACAAAAACCAGATATCAGAAGCTTCATTCTCCTTATTATTGGCTATTTTGAATCTGCTAGTTTCTAAATCCGAAAACCAGAAATCACAAGGTTCATACTCCTTATTAATGGTTATTTGGAAACTAGGACTTTCAACCTTCAGAATTTCGTTAATGACATTGATGTCTATAGCAGATGACATTGCGATTATGTTCATCTCTTTAGTGAACCTTTGACCCAAAATTCGTATGATTCTGTTTTTTTAAATATTTCTTCCGTAGTGCGTCAAAATAGAGGTAACATTTATAATTCTTTTTTTTCAAAACTTAATTATGATTGTAAAATATGTGGAAACTTTATCAAACTGGCCATATTAAAAATCTAATTGATACTTCATTTTTTTCTCTTCATGTTTCGTCTTCTTTCTGAATTGGCCCAAAACATTCCTCTCAAATACTCTGGGGAGTTTTCTGGACGCTATACCTAATTTTTCTTCTTCTTTTCTTCTAACTGAACATTCACGAATCTCGCTATTTATTACGTTGTTTAGTATCTGTTTAATTTTTATTTTGTGTACATTTCTTTGTCCTGAATTCCTGGATCCTGGATCCGTCCTGGATCAAAGATTATAACTAATAAGAACTTTACCAGAAGGTGGATAGTTTGATAAAGTTCCACATTTTTTACAATAATAATTAAGTTTTGTGGACGCTATACCTATTTTTTCTTCTTCTTCTCTTCTAACGGAACATTCACGAATCTCGCTATTTATTACGTTGTTTAGTATCTGGTTAATTTTTATTTTGTGTACATTTCTTCATCCTGAATTCTTGGATCCGTCCTGGATCAAAAAATTTCCTTTTACACGCTTTGAGATTAATTTCACTTCTTTACTGTACTTTAACAAATAAAAAATTGTGGACAAAAATTCTTATGTATTTCGTTTTTTTTTTCATATTTCTGACGTTGTTTAATACTTGGTTCACTTTTATTCTGACCATTGCTTCTTCGTCCTCAATTGGTCCAAGATTTTCCTCTCAATGACTATTTAAGTTTTTAGGACGCTATACCTAATTTTTCTTCTTCTTTTCTTCTAACTGAACATTCACCAATCTCGCTATTTATTACGTTGTTTAGTATCTGGTTAATTTTTATTTTGTGTACATTTTTTCGTCCTGAATTCCTGTATACTGGATCCATCCTGGATCAAAGATTTTCCTCTTCCCCCTTCGAGATTAATTTCACCTCTTTACTGTACTTTAATGTACAGTATGTACGTGTATGTATTTCACTTTTTTTTAAATATTTCTAACGTTGTTTCATACGTGGTTCATTTTTATTCTGTACATTGCTTCTTCGCCCTCAATTGGCCCAAGATTTTGCTCTCAATTACTGATTATTGGCTATTTTGAAACTGCTGGTTTCTAAATCCGAAAACCAGAAATAGGAAGGTTCATACTCCTTATTAATGGTTATTTGGAAAGTAGCACTTTCAACCTTCAGCATTTCTTCGCCCTCAATTGGCCTAAGCTTTTCCTCTCAATGACTGATTATTGGCTATTTTGGAACTGCTAGTTCCTAAATCCGAAAACCAGAAATCAGAAGGTTCATACTCCTTATTAATTATTATTTGGAAACTAGCACTTTCAACCGTCAGAATTTCGTTGATAACATTGACGTCTATTGCGATTATATTCATTTCTTTAGTGAACCTTTGCCCCAAAATTCGTATGATTCTGTTTTTTTTTAAATATTTCTTCCGTAGTGCGTCAAAATAGAGGCAACATTTAATGTGTTTATAATTCTTTTTTTTTTCAAAACTTAATGATTGTAATAAATGTGGATCTTTATCAAACTGGCCATATTAAAAATCTAATTTGTACTTCATTTTCTTTCTTCGTGTTTCGTCTTCTTTCTGAATTGGCCCAAAACATTCCTCTCAAATACTCTGGGGATTGTCTTATTCTCTGTTTTTTATTTTAAATATTTTTGCCGTAGTGCGTCAAAATTGAGGCAACATTTAATGTGTTTGATAATTTTTTTTTTTCAAAACTTAATGATGATTGTAAAAAATCTAGAACTTCGTCAAACTGGCCATATTAAAAACCCAATTGGTGCTTCATTTTTATTTCTTCATATTTTGTCTTCTTTCTGAATTGGCCCAAAACATTCCTCTCAAATACTCTCTGGGATTGTTTACAGCTTCTTACTTTACCTATGACAACAAAAAACCTTCTCTTTACAGCCTGGGCATAGAGTGCCAAGGTTTTCTAGCATCAACTGGGGTATTTGCGTTCCAGACCAGTGCACAGCTAAAGACGTGGACATCGCCTTCAGGAGCGTAGTTGATGGACTACTCTCTGCTACAGACTTGGAGTACGAAATGGAAGTGGATCCGCATATGTGCACCAGCTCCAAGCCCAAGCAGGGATGGAACTACAAATTCATTTTTGGAAGGTTAGTGTTTATCATAATAAAATTGGACACACCGAAGCATAGAAGAGAAGCTGCTACGAAGGAAATTAAGAATGTATTGCCCAAAATAAAGCAATAATACCAGAAGAAATACAAAATATTCAGAAAATGGTGTAATGATAAACTTAACCAACATGTCATCAAAATGTTTCATTTTCATGTCAAAGTAACGTTTGATCATAATTTATTAAATATCAACATAAAAATATCAATTGGCGCTAAGAAACAATGTTGAATATTTATTGCCAAATTATGAATCGGTACAAAAAGTTTTGTGTATAACCCATCCAGAAACTGAATTGCAAATATTCGTATTTGCAGTCCTCGGCTAGCGCCTCGGCCTACAATACATACTCATACATGCAAAAGTGCAGTTTCTGGACTACAGATACAATAGCTATTTGTGCAATAAGTTAGGAAATGTAATTGAATCGTTTATTTCAGAAATCCGTTTAATGTAATTTTGCAAATTTGCGGGAAACAAAGAAAAACACTATATCTTTTCATATTTTAATTATTATAATTAATCCAGTTTCTGGACTTCAGATACAATAGCAATTTGTGCAATATGTTAGGAAATGTAATTGAATCGTTTATTTCAGAAATCCGTTAAGTGCAATTTTCCAAATTTACGGGAAACAAAAAAAAAACACTATATCTTTTCATATTTTAGTTATTATAATTAAATATCCCATAAAAAGAGATGTCACTTAAAGGGATAATGGAGAAAAATATGCGTTTTGATTACTTATATACCGTATTCCGTAAAAAAAGAAAAAAATCATAAAATGTCTGTTGATTAGTTTCTGAAATAAACGATTCGGTTTTTTTCCGTACTAGGCATGGAATTTTTGATTGAGGCGATAGCTGAGATTAAAAGCATTCCGTATACGGAAAAAAATGGATTTCCTATGTGTTGCATACATGATTTTTTCTACTAGAGTTTGGAAAATAAATTATTTTGATCATGGCGATAGCTGAGATTAAAAACCTGCCGTGTACGGAAAAAATGGATTTCATATGTGTTGCATACATGTTTTTTTCTACTAGAGTTTGAAGAATAAATTAAATTTGGATAATTTTAAGATTTTAAAATTATTTTTAAATTAAATAGCGGAGTCAAGATTGTTCTGCTTTCAATAATAAACAGGTTAACGTAAATAATAACCCTATTTCTACTTCCACAAAGACCTGTTCTGGAATTTTATTCACGAATTGTGAACATGTTTCTGTTAAGATTTATAATAATGATAAAAAATAACATGTACACTTTCAATAAATTGACTTATAACTTTTAATGTTAAAATATTATTTCCGCAGTTGTCAAGAAATATTCCACTTTTCCTAACTCATTAGTATTTTATTGTTGAAATATTATTTTCGCACTTGTTAGGAAATATTCCACTTTTCCCAACTCAATTTAGTATTTTAATGTTGAAATATTATTTCCGCACTGGTTAGGAAATATTCCACTTTTCCTAACTCAAATTAGTATTAAAATGTTAAATTTTTCCAAACTCTAGTAGAAAAATAACAATTACGACATTGACATTTTTTTGAACTGATTATGAGGGTGCAGTTTCGAAATATTTGATTAAAATTAAATTATAATTAAGAAAATACAAAATACAAAACTAAATAATATTAGTAATACAGTAGTAATAAATTAATAATTATTCTTTTTTTTTTTATGAATTTTGATGAAAACCTATGCAAACTCAATACAGCATTCATGTGATTGTGACATGATACCAATATTCGTATTATTGTTGTAGCTCCTTCTTCGTCATCGCTATGCTGATTGCTGTTGCAGCCACCCTTTATGACATGTTCTACGAATCTGAACAAAAAAGTAAGTTAACACATTTTCTGACATTTTGCTTTATGGTGTAATGTAAAGGCTTAAATCTCGGCGAAGAGTGCAAAATAAAAAATATAAAAAAGGATAAAAATATGTATAAAAGTATCTCTACAAACGCCCATTGGATACTATTTTAATTAAACCAATAAAACACTAATATATCATGCAATATCTGTAACAAATTATATTCATATTGGTACAGTAGTTTTTGATATATCGTTATTTAAATAGGAGCCTTATTGGAGAAATACTTAAAATAGCCCCAATATATCGATTTCACACGAAAATAATAATATCTTAAGAATCGCTCATTGCTTATTAATTTAATTACGCAAGTGATATACTAGTATATCACTCAATATTAATAATAAATTTCATTGATATTGACACGCTGGTTCTTGAGATATCAGTATGTAAGCATGACAAAAATTAGAGACAGACTAGGATCAACTTTTAAAATGAGATACAAAATAATAATGAGGAATTTACGCAAGTTGTATACTAGTATATCACTCAATATCAATAATAAATTTCATTGATATTGACACGCTGGTTCTTGAGATATCAGTATGTAAGCATGACAAAAATTAGAGATTGACTTGGATCAACTTTTAAAATGAGATACAAAATAATAATGATGATATACTAAATAATTAATAAATTAATAATAAAATCAATAATAATAATATTATAAGGTACTAAAATTTAAATAGCTCTAGAAAAGCCCATTGGATATAAATTTAATTTTGCAAATTTAATACTAGTATATCATGCAATATCTGTAACAAATTTTACGGTAGTTTTTGAAATTCACGAAATTTTGAAAACATTGATACCGTGATAATCACTTGGTATCGGCATTTCCGTCCACTTCTATAATTTCGAAGAGTTATCTGATAGTTTATCCGGGAGATAACTTAGTCGTGGCAGCACTGGGCTCACGAGAACTACAAAGTCGAAACCGATGCAATGGAAATGGTTTCCTATTATATATGTAAGAAATTAATTTACGGTGGTTTTTCAAATTTGCGAAATTTTGAAAACATTGATACCGAGAGCGGAATAAAAAATATAAAAAAAGTAAAATATGTATAAAAATATCTCTTGAAACGCCCATTGGATACAATTTTAAGTAAACCATTATAAAACTAGTATATCATGCAATATCTGTACCAAATTATATTCATATTGATACGGTGGTTATTGTGATATCGTTATTTAAATAGGAGCCTTATTGGAGAAATACTTAAAATAGTCCCAATATATCGATTTCACACGAAAATGAAAATATCTTAAGAATCGCTCATTGCACTTAAATTTAATTACGCACATTATATACTAGTATATCACTTAATATCAGTAATAAATTTCACTGATATTGATACGCTGGTTCTTGAGATATCAGTATATAAGCAAAAATTAGAGATAGACTTGGATCAACTTTTAAAATGAGATACAAAATAATAATAAGGAGATACTAAATAATTAAAAATTAATAATAAAATTATAATATATAATAATATATAATAATAATGTACTAAAATTTAAATATCTCTAGAAAAGCCCGTTGGATATAAATATAATTTTACAAATTTAATTCTAGTATATCATGCAATATCTGTAACAAATTATATTTAGGGTGGTTTTTAAAATTCTACGAAATTTTGAAAACATTGATACCGTGATAATCACTAGGGTCGGTATTTTCAACCACTGGTATAATTACGAAGAGTTATCTGATAAATTAAACTATGTTTATCCGGGAGATAACTTAGTCCTTATGGCACTGGGCTCACGAGAACTACAAAGTCGAAACCGGTGCCATGGAAATGGTTTCCAATTATATCTGTTATAAATTATATTACCGGTGGGTTTTGAAATTTACAAAATTTTGAAAACATAGAAACCGTGATAATCACTTGGGATCGGTATTTCGGTTCATTGGTATAATTACCAAGAATCATTTGATAGATTAAACTATTTTTATCCGGGAGATAACTTAATCCTGCCATCACTGAGTTGAGGAGAACTAAAAATTCGAAACCGCCATGGAAATGGTTTCCAATTATATCTGTAACAAATTATATTTACGGTGGTTTTTGAAATTTGCGAAATTTTGCAATGATAGAAACCGTGATAATCACTTAGAATCGGTATTTTCGTTCACTGGTGTAATTACCAAGAGTAATCTGATAGATTAAACTATTTTTATCCGGGAGATAACTTACTCCTGGCATCACTGGGCTGACGAGAACTACAAAGTCGAAACCGGTGCTATAGAAATGGTTTTTAATTACATCTGTAACAAATTATATTTACGGTGGTTTTTGAAATATTCCAAATTTTGAAAACATAGAAACCGTGATAATCACTTGGGATCGGTATTTCCGTTCACTGGTATAATTACGAAGAGTTATCTGATAGATTTAACTATTTTTATCCGCGAGATAACTTAGTCCTGGCATCACTGGGCTGACGAGAACTACAAAGTCGAAACCAGTGCCATGGAAATGGTTTCCAATTATATCTGTAACAAATTATAGTTACGGTGGTTTTTGAAATTTGCGAAATTTTGAAAACATAGAAACCGTGATAATTACTTGATAGCGGTATTTCTGTCCACTTTTATAATTACCAAGATCTGATAGATTAAACTATTTTTATCCGGGAGATAACTTAGTCCTGGCATCACTGGGCTGAGGAGGACTACAAAGTCGTAACCGGTGCCATGGAAACGGTTTCTAATTATATTTGTAACAAATTATATTTACGGTGGTTTTTAAAATTTACGAAATTTTGAAAACAGAAAGGTTTTTGAAAATTACCAAATTTTGAAAACATGGAAACCGTGATTATCACTTGGGATCGGTATTTGCGTCTAATGGTGTAATTACGAAGAGTTATCTGATAGACTAAACTATATTTATCCGGGAGATAACTTAGTCGTGGCAGCACTGGACTGACGAGTACTATAAAGTCAAAACCGGTGCCATGGAAACGGAAAATATTTTAATTACAACTGTGAATACATTATTATTCACCACATACTGGACGTATTTGCCGTATTTATATATTTTGGTCAAACTAAGTTAGATATATATATATTTTTGTTTAAGAGATATTTTCTACAGATGTTTTCAAATTTCAACATCTACCTTCATGAAGTGCGAGAGAATCATATTAACGCTAACTCTTGTTGAAATCAAGTATGATTGGTTTATAAGCCCTGTACAGTGTACATTTGGGGATTTACTCCGGACGCACAGGACTGATGAGACCCAACATGTCGAAACCGGTCTCCAGTTGTCCGCATAGATAATATCCAAATGTACGAATATTTAAAATTACAATTAAATTGTCCAGCCTTACGTATTCATTCAGGGAAAATCTGGCCAAAAATAAATAAATAACATTCACAATAGTTTACAAGGCCAACTGGCGTAATTCACACAATAACACTATAATACATCACAATGAGACTATAATACATCACAATAACACTATAATACATCACAATAACACTATATAATAATGTTAATTGCATCTCACCTTTTAATAGGACTATGAATAAGTTATAAACCTCGTTAATGTCTAATGAAGTAATTTGTAGACGTAATAATAAATTGTGTTATATATAACCGGTCGCAATAAAAGTGTGCCAGGCTGTAAATTTGCAGTGTATATGTTTTGATGAAATTACTTTAAGGTGGACGAGTTTTCAAATGCATTTAGAATATTGCGACGTGTTGCAAAAAATAGTGGTACTATATTCGATGTGACCTTTTTGGAACTATTTTTATCATTTCGAAATTAATATTTTATGACATACCTAGTGACCTAGTGATTCTTGAGACCTTTTTGGAACTATTTTTATTATTTCTAAATTAATATTTTATGACATACCTAGTGACCTAGTGATGCTAGAGACCTTTTTGGAACTATTTTTATTATTTCTAAATTAATATTTTATGACATACCATTTATCACAACTGGATGGTTTTTTAACATCTATACCGAGGTTAAACTATGTTTATCCGGGAGATAAATTAGTCCTGGCAGTACTGGGCTGACCAAAACTACAAAGTCGAAACCTGTGCCATGGAAATGGTACTACCAATAAACTTGCTCCATCTGAAGTATACATCGAGACTCGAAAGCATGTGGGAATGAGATATACTGAATGTATTAATAATCACCATAAACTAATTCATGCAAAACTTGCATGAAAGAAAGATATTGCAATTTTTCTTCATCACTGTTAGTATAATAATAATAATAATAATTTATTTGCATATTAAGAAACAAATTTATAGTTTTTTTTATGTTAGGCTTTTCTTCTCCTGGGTATGTTTTCTAAGCTTCTCAGCACTTTGGTCTCTATAGTCCTCTATATGCTATATGTCAAGTTTACAATTTAACATAAAATATGTGGCAATGATTTTGCTACTTACACCTATCAAATTGTGTTGAGCCCTTTCACCAACTGACCAGCGACAGAAGTACCCACTTCCGTCTCCATTGTGGTTAGCCGGCGCCGTGGAGTAAGGGCCAAAAGAGGGCATATTTAAGAGCGGTCGCCATTTACAGATATTTTTTTTCATATTGGATTACCCACTTAGATCTTTAGTGGTTGTAGTAATCCAGCCTAACCTAACCTGCCATTACCTAACTAATAAATACGGTATGTGCAAGTAGACAATTATAATTACATACAAGTATGTGAAAATAGCCCCATCATAATTAATAGCGTTTCACTACTACCACTAATAAAATTAGTAATTGCTTGTTTCGGCTACTTAGCGATGATCAAATGCTTTTTACAATTGAACCGGTACATACACGAAACTTTCGTAGATACATTTATAAATCTTGTGAAACAGTGACCAAATGTGTTTCTTCTTAATTAAGCATCATGTTTCACCAAGAAATCTTTCGTACAACAAAACATAACAATAAATGCGTAATTTCTATATCTCAGGGTTAAGTAGCCGAACAGCTTAGAACAAAAAATGTGTCATTTATATCAAATTTGTGTTCATTAAGTAACTTTGTCACGCCAGTGAAGCTTCAAGGAATGCTGTACACACAGTGATAATTATTTTGAAATCGGTTTTCGTGAATTGCGAATTTCAAACTTGAGCGGCTTTTACGACCATCTAAAAACTATTTATTACAAATCATAAAATGGACTAGATACAAAAATATGTGGCGAGGTTGACAGGACAATTCAATCAAGTTAAATCTAACTTGTTTGACCAGAACATTTATGCAGCTCATTTTGTGGGTGTCTTGGCGAGTTTAAAAGCTTGGTTAGCAAACATATGCGTTTTGATCTTAGTAATGTAATATTATCCGAAAGTGTCATTTAACTTACCTAAGTCCTGTGTCTGGTAGGATTTTCTGAATTAGACCAAAATCTGAAATCAGATTTACGCAAAAAACAGCTTATGCTACAGTAAATCCATCCATAGGAAAGTACAACCCTCCAAACAATGTCAAAAAGTCAAAAAAACACAAGTTTTTAGTGTAGCTAATAAGGTATAAACGTTCTGGTAGGATTTCCTGAATTAGGCCCAAATTTGAAATCAGATTTACGCAAAAAACATGTTGTGCTGTAGTAAATCCATCCATAGGAAAGTACAACCGTCCAAACAATGTCAAAAAGTAAAAAAATACAAGTTTTTAGTGTAGCTAATAAACTATAAACCTTCTGGTAGGATTTCCTGAATTAAGCCCAAATTTGAAATCAGATTTAGGCGAAAACATCTTGTGCTGTAGTAAATCCATCTATAGGAAAGTACAACCGTCCAAACAATATCAAAAAGTCAAAAAACACAAGTTTTTAGTGTAGCTAATAAGCTATAAACTTTCTGGTAGAATTTCCTGAATAAGGCCTAAATTTGAAATCAGATTTACGCGAAAAACATCTTGTGCTTTAGTAAATCCATCCATAGGAAAGTACAACCGTCCAAACAATGTTAAAAAGTCAAAAAAATACAAGTTGTTAGTGTAGCTAACAAGCTATAAACCTTCTGGTAGGATTTCCTGAATTAGGCAACATTTGGAATTAGATTTACGCAAAAAACAGCTTGTGCTGTAGTAAATCCATCCATAGGAAAGTACAACCGTCCAAACAATATCAAAAAGTCAAAAAACACAAGTTTTTAGTGTAGGTAATAAGCTATAAACCTTCTGGTAGTATTTCCTGAATTAGGCCCAAATTTGAAATCATATTTACGCGAAAAACCTCTTATGCTATAGTAAATTCATCCATAGGAAAGTACAACCGTCCAAACAATGTCAAAAAGTAAAAAAAATACAAGTTGTTAGTGTAGCTAACAAGCTATAAACCTTCTGGTAGGATTTCCTGAATTAGGCAAAATTTTTAATCAGATTTACGCAAAAAACAGCTTGTGCTGTAGTAAATCCATCCATAGGAAAATACAACCGTCCAAACAATGTCAAAAAGTCACAAAACACTTTTTTTTTTAAATTTTGAACATGTGTGGTTTTGTATGGATGCTCCTCGGTTATCTCCCAGATAAACATACGCACAAGCGAGTTATAAACTACCTGCCCAATGAGATTATAATTCCCTCGTGGGTGTTTTACAGTATCAGATAACTATTCATAACTTTATCTTGGATTGAAAGATGGAATCATACCACATATCTATTGAAAAGGCAATAGATGATGAATGATGATGAATTTCCAAACTCCTTGTAGGTGTTTTAAAGTATCAGATAACTATTCATAACTTTATCTTGAGTTTAAAGTTGGAACCATAACACATATATATCGAAAACAATTGGCCATGAATTGATGATGAACATGATGAGTTTCTTGGATTTATCTTGAATTGTAAGATGGAACCATACCACATATCTTTTGAAAAAGTCATTGATGATGAATGATGATGAGTTTCTAAACTCCTGGTGGGTGTATTAAAGTATCAGATAACTATTCATAACTTTATCTTGAGTTGAAAGATGGAACCATAACACATATCTATCGAAAAAACAATTGGTCATAAATTTATGATGAACATGATGAGTATATAATATCCTCGTGGGTATTTTAAAGTATCAGATAAGTATTCATAACTTTATCTTGGGTTGAAAGTTGGAACCAAACCACATATCTATTAACAACACAATTGATTATGATGATGAATTGATGATTAAGTTTCAAATCTCTTCGTGGGTGTTTTAAAGTATCAGATAACTATTCATAACTTTATCTTGGGTTGAAAGATGGAACCACATATCTATTGAAAGGACAATAATTATAAAATAAGATTTACCAAACTAATTGAACCTACAATAACCAGTGATCATAATATTATAATCACTGTCATGGCACCTACTCAATGAGCTTATAATTCCCTCGTGGGTGTTTTAAAGTTTCAGATAACTATTCATAACCTTATCTTGGATTGAAAGATGGAACCATACCACATATCTATTGAAAAAGCAATTGATGATGAAAGATGATGAGTTTCTAAACTCCTCGTGGGTGTTTTAAAGTATCAGATAACTATTTAAAACTTTATCTTGAGTTAAAACATGGAACCATAACACATATCTATCGAAAAAACAATTGGTCATAAATTGATGATGAACATGATGAGTATATAATCTCCTCGTGGGTGTTTTAAAGTATCAGATAAGTATTCATAACTTTATCTTGGGTTGAAAGTTGGAACCAAACCACATATCTATTAACAACACAATTGATTATGATGATGAATTGATGATTAAGTTTCAAATTTCTTCCTGGGTGTTTTAAAGTATCAGATAACTTTATCTTTTCTATTAATATTCTTTTATATTCATAACTTTATCTTGGGTTGAAGGATGGAACCATAACACATATCAATCGAAAAAACAATTGGTCATGAATTGATGATGAACATGATGCGTTTCAAATCTCCTCGTGGGTGTTTTAAACTATCAGATAAGTTTTCATAACTTCACCTTCAAAGTTGGAGCTAAATCACATATCTATTAACAACAGAATTGATTATGATGATGAATTGATGATTAAGTTTCAAATCTCTTCGTGCGTGTTTTAAAGTATCAGATAACGATTCATATCTTTATCTTGAGTTGAAAGATGGAACCATAATACGTATCTATCGAAAAAACAATTGGTCATAAATTGATTATGAACATGATGAATATCTAAACTCCTCGTAGGTGTTTTAAAGTATCAGATAAGTATTCATAACTTTATCTTGGGTTGAAAGTTGGAACCGAACCAGATATCTATTAAAAACACAATTGATTATGATGATAAATTGATTAAGTTTCAAATCTCTTCGTGGGTGTTTTAAAGTGTCAGATAACTATTCATTACTTTATCTTGAGTTGAAAGATGGAAACATAACACATATGTATCGAAAAACCAATTGGTCATGAATTGATAATGAACATGACGAGATTCAAATCTCCTCGTGGGTGTTTTAAGGTATCAGATAAGTATTCTTAACTTTATCTTGGGTTGGAAGTTGGAACTAAACCACATATCTATTTAAAAAAAACAATTGATGATGATGATGAATTGATGGTGAAGTTTAAAATCTCTTCGTGGGTATTTTAAAGTGTCAGATAACTATTCATGACTTTATCTTGAGTTGAAAGATGGAACCATGACACATATTTATCAAAAAACAATTGTTCATAAATTGATGATGAACATGATGAGTATCTAATCTCCTCATGGGTGTTTTAATGTATCAGATAAGTATTCATAACTTTATCTTGGGTTGAAAGTTGAAACCAAACAACATATCAATTAAAAACACAATTGATTATGATTATGAATTGATGATTAAGTTTCAAATCTCTTCGTGAGTGTTTTAAAGTATCAGATAACTATTCATAACATTATCTTGGGTTGAAAGTTGGAACGAAATCACATATCTATTAACAATACAATTGATTATGATGATTTATTGATGATTAAGTTTTAAATCTCTTCGTGGGTGTTTTAAAGTATCAGATAACGATTCATAACTTTATCTTGGGTTGAAAGATGGAACCATAACACATATCTATCGAAAAAACAATTGGTTATAAATTGATGATGAACATGATGAGTTTCAAATCTCCTCGTGGGTGTTTTAAAGTATCAGATAAGTTTTAATAATTCTACCTTGGGTTTAAAGTTGGAACCAATCCACATATCTATTAACAACATAATGGATTATGATGATGAATTGATGATTAAGTTTCAAATCTCTTCGTGGGTGTTTTAAAGTATCAGATAACTATTCATAACTTTATCTTGGGTTGAAAGATGGAACCATAACACATATCTATCGAAAAAACAATTGGTCATGAATTAACGATTAACATGATGAGTATTTGTTTAAATTGTAATAATTATAAAATAATTGGTACCAAACTAATTCAACCTACCATAACCAGTGATTATAATATTATAATCACTGCCATAACATATTATCTAACACATTACCTCGCGGTTTAATTATGTAGCCAAATTTTCATTGGTGTCTATTTAGACGTGTCACTTATATTACTATTATAGCATTTTTAACGGGATTCATTCTGACTTTAATTTCTATGTTATGTCTCATGAATATTTTCTGTTTGCTAATTTAATTGCAAGCCGGAAAATTAAATCAGTTGTATACAATGCATCATCCGATTAATGCATTCATTAACGCTCGTTTAATTAATACTCAAGCACATAACTTTTCAACTAATGATTACTAAGCTAATCAAATTTGTCAATTAAAATTTCATGGCAATTCGCCATTAGGAATCCCATAAATTGCAAAACTGTTAGTGAAGGTTTAAATATTACTTGACCGGAGCCAGTTTATTACTAATTTATGGTGTTGGAATTACATTTTTGAGTGCATATTATTATCTCTTTGTTTTCAAGACTTGCATGCAAGCCATTTAACCTCTAACTTGTTTATTTGGCGAGGAACCTTCTAATTTTATTGCAACATTATACTGTGGTGTCTAGAATAATGTAAACAACTGTTGTTATATTTATAGAATTTGTTATTGAAAACTGTTTAAAGGAGCATTAAAGAATTAAAACATTTTTAGACACTTTTCACTGGGAAATTCCAAAATTATACTGCTTTTGCTCAAGCACTATCGAAATCAAACAATTGACTGATAACTGTATATTCTTATGTATATGCTTTAATTTGCGAAGATTTAAAACTGATACTTTTTACTGGGAAATTCTAAAATAATACTGCTTTTGCTCAAGCACTAAAGAAATCAAACAATTGACTGATAACTGTATTTTCTTATGTATATGTTTTAATTTGCGGAGATCTCAAATTATGATATTTACGTACAGACGCATGTATTAGGCATGTTTTACATGTTTGATGACACAATTGATGACGTTGATGAATTGTTGATGAAGTTTCAAATCTCTTCGTGGGTGTTTTAAAGTTTCAGATAACTATTCATAACTTTATCTTGGGTTGAAAGATGGAATCATACAATATATCTATTGAAAAAAAATTGATGATGAATTGATGATGAACATGATGAGTTTCTGATCTCCTCGTGGGTGTTTTAAAGTTACATATAACTATTCATATTTTTATCTTGGATTGAAAGATGGAACCATACCACATATCTATTAAAAAAAACAATTGATGATGATGATTAATTGATGGTGAAGTTTAAAATATCTTCGTGGGTATTTTAAAGTGTTAGATAACCATTCATGACTTTATCTTGGGTTGAAAGATGGAACCTTAACACATATCTATAGAAATACAATTGTTCATAAATTGATGATGAACATGATGAGTTTCTCACCTCCTTGTGGGTGTTTTAAAGTATCAGATAAGTTTTCATAACTTTACCTTTGATTGAAAGTTGGAACCAAACCACATATCTATTAACAACACAATTGATTATGATGATGAATTGATGATTAAGTTTCAAATCTCTTCGTGGGTGTTTTAAAGTATCAGATAACTATTCATAACTTTATCTTAGGTTGAAAGATGGAACCATAACACATATCTATCGAAAAACAATTGATCATAAATTGATGATGAACATGATGAGTATCTAATCTCCCCAAGGGTGTTTTAAAGTATCAGATAAGTATTCATAACTTTATCTTGGGTTGAAAGTTGAAACCAAATCACATATCTATTAAAAACACAATTGATTATGATGATGAATTGATGAGTAAGTTTCAAATCTCTTCGTGGGTGTTTTAAAGTATCAGATAACTATTCATAACTTTATCTGGAACCATACCACATATTTATTGAAAAAACAATTGATAATGAATTGATGATGAACATGATGAGTTTCTGATCTCCTCGTGGGTGTTTTATATAACTATTCATAACTTTATCTTGGTATGAAAGATTGAATCATACAACATATATATTGAAAAAAACAATTGATGATGAACATGATGAGTTTATAATCTCCTCGTGAGTGATTTAAAGTGTCAGATAAATGTGATGTGTTTCAATAAAGTGTCCTATTGAAAGGACAATAATTATAAGGCATACCATAAATTTTCAAAATCCATACATCGCCATCGCCATTTCTGAAATTTCTATAAAATGTTGTGCAGATTTATTGAAACACATCATATTTTAATAATAATTATTTATAATGCTTTTTGCAACTTCAATATTTTTTCTGTTTTCTAAATTCTTCGATCTCTGAGATGTAGATGTAATTCGCATGTATTAAATTTTCGAAGTTGGTTTTCTAATACTTTTGATATTTCAATTAGATTTCTGGATTTAACTCCTTTGATGGGAATGTTTATGAATTTTTTACATGTATGTTTTGAACATGCCGTAACTAGTGATTATAATATTATAATCACTGCCATAACATATCCAAAAAATCGAATTTATAAAAGGTCATAATTATTCACTATATTGTATGATTTACTATGTATATAATTTATTAATGCAGTCAGATGTGAAGAATGCCATTAATCAATAATACGTATGATACCTAATAGAAGACTGTATAAACGAGTAATTAGCATGATGATTTATTGATTAATATCACTTAGCACTTAAAACCCCACTTTTTATAACTACCGATAATCGGTTATTGAGTGTAGATGATATTTAATTAGCATTCTCACATGCTCATATTTTTATTGCCAATAAATTTTGTATTTATTTAATGAATTTCCATATTTACATAATTCAAAATAAAATTTATAGGAATAAAATGAGCCGAGATATTGTGATTTATAAATGCTTTTGGCATCAGCGAATCAGTATGTTTTATTTTATTTTGTCCAATAATGGAACATTTATAGCGCAAAATATACTAGTATCACTATCAATTATTACTTTTTTTATTTTACAATTATTAGTACTTATTACTTATTATTATTAATATTAATACAATTACAATTATTAGTAATTTTTCTTTACTAACTTTATCATATAGATAATTAGAGTGATTGTGATAAGTCATCCTCATCATCCTCTAATTTCTTTCAATTATCAGTTTTAATAACATTTAAATTCGTTTTATAGCCAAATTTTAATTGCTTAAATTATCATTAGCTTATTTTAAAAAGTGATATTTTACATGAAAGATGTGGATTAGCAATTTATTTATTAAAATGAAACTAATTACGTAATAAAAAAACTAATAAAATTTCTAGAAACAAAAAATCTTTATGTAATAAAAATACCTATCAGTAAGTACTCCAAAAGAATAGGCCCATATGGCGTTTTCATAAATTACGTTATTATTTTTTTTAGTTGTACTAATATTAGTGACACTTAATTGTCAGTGATATGACATATATAGGTTATATTACTCACAATTTTCAATGCAATCACAAATATGGGTTGGGTTAGGTTAGGTTAGGTCAGGTTTGGTTAGGTCAGGGAAATGACAATTATACGTTGTTTTTGTCATTGAATGGACATTAAGTGACAGTTACATAACCTATAAGGCTATTTTATAAAGCCTAGTTCATGCACAAGCGATTTGATTTGCGAATTGCGATTTATGTTGACTGGTTAAATTCGAAAGTGTTTTACGCGGTAACTTATACTATACCAATCAGAACCAAAATCGCAAATAGCCAGTGCAATAACTAGGCTTTGGAGCCAATTAATTGTCAGTGAAATGACAGAGAGTTAATATTACTCACAATTATTTTCAGTGCAATCAAAGATATAAGTTATAGTACTAACAATTAATTGCCAGGGAAATGACAAGTATACGTTGTTTTTGATATTTAATGGACACTGAAATGACAAGTTACATAGTTGCACTAATGTTAGAAACCATTAATTGTCAGTGAAATGACAGATAAGAGTTTATATTACTCACAATTATTTTCAGTGCAATCAAAGATATAGGATATATTAGTGACAATTAGTTGCCAGGGAAATGACAAGTATATGTTGTTTTTGACATTTAATGGACGTTGAAATGACAAGTTACATTAGCTATAGAGTCTTCTTATGAGTTATCTTCTACAATTTTATAGTTGTACTAATGTTAGAGACAATTAATTGTCAGTGAAATGACAAGAGTTAATATTGCTCACAATTATTTTCAGTGCAATCCAAGATATAGGTTCTATTAGTGACGATTAATTGCCAGGGAAATGAGAAGTATAGGTTGTTTTTGACATTTAATGACCGTTGGAATGACAAGTTACATAACCTATAGAGCCTTCTTATGAATTACCTTCTACAATTTTATAGTTGTACTAATATTGGAGACAATTAATTGTCAGTGAAATGGCAGATAGAGTTAATATTACTCAAAATTATTTTCAGAGCAATCCAAGATATAAATTCTATGACAATTAATGACAATTAAGTGACAATTAATTGCCCTGGATATGAGAAGTATAGGTTGTTTTTGACATTTAATGGACGTTCAAATGACAAGTTACACAACCCATCGAACCTTCTTGTGAACTACCTTCTACAATTTTAGTATCTACTAAGGTTTAGACGCATATGGCTGAACACGTTTTCCTATCTTTAATCTAAAATTCTGAATTGTGTAAATAAATTAATAAAACTTTTTCTAACGAAAACTGAAACGGGTAAACAAATTGGTTTACCTAATTTCCACATATCTAAATATACAATTTTATTAAACTTGGTGAAAACTCAAAAAACTCTAAATACAACTGGTTTAGATGATAATATATTCTTTGAATATGTTTCTTAATATAGCTTTTTGACTTTTCTATTCCAAGATTCTAAATTTTGCAACACGAAAATCATAAAATTTTGCGAAAACTGAAACTGAAAAACAAATTTGTTGGCCTAGTATAGAAAAATTACAAGATAATCATGTATAGTGATTATCTGGTATTTATTTAGTCCATATTTCTAAATTCTGTTACAAATTCATGTTATTTCAATGCTAAATGCTAAATCAAAAATCAAATAGGTTTACCCACACATTACGTTTACATTTACAGGATGATCGATTCATTTGGAATCTCCTCACTTTATGTTACCACACTTTACCAAAGTTTTTACTTTTCGTCTAAAATTCTAGTTTTTGTAAGTTTTTAAATAAAGCGAAGCATTGATTTGAAATGTAAAGATCGCATTGTTTCTAATAGTAATAGAAGATATCAGTATCTTCAAACTGTTTTCTCTGATCCCAATAATTCTGTGAGGATATCAGTAGCTTGGAAGAGAAATTCATGAATTTTGCATTTTCTAAAATTGTACCCTGTTTTTAAACAAAGCGAAGCATTGATTTGAAAATTGAAGATAAGCTGCGATGGTGGTGTAATGGTCAGCATAGTTGCCTTCTATTAGCCTTAAAAGAATAAAAAAATCAATATAATAAGACCGCAGGTCACTAGCCATTAAATATTATTACTACTACTATAAATTAAAAAAACACTTTTAAACAAATTTTTACTATTTTTAAAGAAACTTAACCTCCTTAAACTTAAACGAAGTGTTTTTCTTTATGTTTATTAAATATTTCACCAAGTATTAATCCCAGATACATTTTTTTACATCTCATTTTTTTAAATGTATTTTAGAGCAGTATGTACATTTATTCCATATACATAATTTACAGTCATATATTATGTGATTTGTGATACATGGAATGAGCTATCGACTTTTAATTTTATCGATTATAGAATGTAATAACATTATTTACAAAACAAAATAAATAATTTAAAACATACTTAATACATATAATGTATTATATATATATATATATATATATATAACATTCAGTGATATATTACGTAACTTATGATATATTGACTGGGCTATCGACTTTCGATTTATCGATTATGGAATGGGCTATCGATTTTATTGAAAAATTAATTACGATAACAATTGTTGAGGGAATAATTAGAATGTGCTCATTCTCTAATCTAAATTACAGTATTGCATGGAACGTCCAATTTCTAACACGAAGTATAGTGCGTTAAATGCTAAATAATTCAATTTAAATCATGTTTAATGCACTACCTTGAACTTTCGTTTATTGCTCATAATTGTCACCAGAATATGCCCATTGTGTTGGGAGTATAATAACCTGTCATATTTATAGCCATCACCTCGAAATAATTAGCAATTTTATGTTTGCATTGTGGATTTTTTTAATCTTCTGTTCTAGACGATCTACTGATGGCTTTTTCTCTACGGAAAAACATCATGTCGATCATTTCCATCAAGACGGTATCGAATGACATCGAGGCCGTCCATGGCATCAGATTCCTCAACGCACTCATGCTAATTTTCGCCCATAAGTCAATGGCGTTGCTGTTTCTGCCATATGTCAACAGGACAGAAATGAGCGAGGTGAGTACATAATGCATCGTAAAAAATATATATAATTAATATTAGATTAGACCTTGGTAAGTAATTAATTGGGTCCTTCTATGAATAATTATACATATGTACTTGCTCATTAAGAGATGATCAGGTTATTACCACTAAATTAGCTTTTTGCAGCGGTTCAGAAATATGTGCAGTTTGAAAGATGAAGGTTAAAAACATCCAAGGTTACAGAAAACATGGTGCAAAAATTCTGCACAAAAGTAATTAATAAAATATCTTCATCTGTATTTTTTTTTGTTTTTCAATATATCTGTAATCGTTTGAAATCCAATAATCCAATGATAAAATATTTGCACCTTTATTTTCTTTGCTTTGCAAAATATTTCTGTAATTGTTTGAAATCCAATAATCCAATGATCAAATATTTCCATCTTCATCTTTTTTGTTTTTCAAAATATGTCTGTAATTCTTTGAAATCCAATAATCCAATGATAAAATATTTGCACCTTCATTTGTTTTGTTTTTCAAAACATGTCTGTAATTGTGTGTAATCCAATAATCCAGTGATAAAATATCTGCATCTCATTTTTTTTGTTTTCTAAAATATGTCTGTAATTGAGTGAGTCCAAAAATATTAAAAATAAACTTCATCACTTTTTTAATTATATCTTAACTGTCAGTCATATTAAGAAATGTATATTTTATCACTGAGTGTGTATCAATTATAGCTACAAATTATCAATTATAACTTGTTTTGTAATCGTTTGCCCAAAATGTTTGCCCAAAAATGTTTTGGGCGTTTTGTTTCTGCATCTCCATTTTTTTTTGTTTTCTAAAATATGTCTGTAATTGTTCAACGATCACCCTATCGTCGCCTTAAATGAAACAAAACTAAAATCCCTAAAAATGCACCGAATTGTGTGACAATTATACACCATATGCGAGATTACCAATCTCAGCCTATTTCTTATTGGGTGCCCAAATGTCTATGGTAATTTCTATGGTATTCTATGGAGCTGAAATTTAAATGATCACTCGGTATAAGGAGGGCCAAAACTACATATCCTACGCTGCTCCTTGTTGGTATTTTAAACCACCAGATAACTAGATGCATAGGTATTTGGTATTTTAAACCACCAGATAACTAGATGCAACTTTAACAGTGGATGGAAAGACCGGGCACCAGTGAAGGGATGCTGACGGCCAAACGGAACTATTTTTCTAGTAAGAATAAAAAATAGCTCCGCTAGCTAAAAAACTAGTGCATAACTAATTACAGAAGGCGCTAAAAATAATTAACGAAACTTGACACGGATTTACTCGGTGTCCTTAGCGATTTTAACGGAACCGGTCAGAGCATTAAGATGCAAATTACAATAACTCCACAAGGATTAAATGTATAACCACAATAATATGCTCTTTAATCAACATTTAATCCGCTCAGAAGGTGTATTTAGGTAATCCTTTGATCACGAGTGGCAATGACAAATTCAACAATTTGATTCACTACACGAAGCAGCATTTTGCATTGCACAGGCATATAAAAATCATGACACAACTAGGAACATTGCAAGAACTTTGAGAAGATATTGCAAATTAAGGCATCAAATGTGAGGCAGATATTCAAGTAAGAGGAGGAAATACTCAATATTAGGTATTTTAAGCACATGTGAGTTTTGTTAAAAATAAGTAAAGGTTTTTTTCTCTTTATTTTTCTCTTTATTTTTCTATGTAAATTTTGTTAAAGTGAAGTAAAGGTTTTTTTTTCTTTATTGTCCTTTTTCTATTTCTTTTTTTTTTTAGTTTTTTTTTTGTTTCTTAAGAATTAAGGCATTAAATGTGAGGGCCATATTCGAGTACGAAGAGGAAATACTCAATATTAGGTGTTTTAAGCACATGTGAGTTTTGTTAAAATGAATAATGGTATTTTTCTTTTTCTTTTTCTTTGTGAGTTGTGTTAAAAATGAAGTAAAGGTTTTTTTTCTTTGTTTTTCTTTTTCTTTTTTTAGTTCTTCGCCAGTATATAATACTGTTTTATTTATGACTCATAAATAATACATTCATTATAGACGTAACTAATGGTACTAAAATAATATACTTTGTAATACAACAGGGGTTGCATTATGACTTAATAAAATAACATAGTTGTATTATGACTTTATATTACAACATGGTTGTATTATGACTTCATAATATAACATGGTTGCATATAAAATGTTTCGTGTTGACTCTTCGTGAATTATACCCTACATTATATGCTAGTTGAATAATATACTTTTATATCATGAAAGCAAATAAATGTTGTTATGAAGTTAGTAAGACATTTTTAATCGACATTTTGCATTGCACAGACACATAAAACTCATGCCACAACTAGGAATATTGCAAGAACTTTGGGAAGATATTGACAAATGAAGCATTACATGTGAGGCAGATATTCGAGTAAGAGGAGGAAATACTTAATATTAGGTGTTTTATTTAAGCACATGTGAGTTTTGTTAAAATGAAGTAAAGGTTTTTTTTTCTTCAATAATCTTTTTCGTTTTCTTTTTTTAGTCCCTTTTGTCTTACTTCTTTCTTTGATTTTTTTTTAAATACATGGTTAAATAAAAAAATATAAACTTTTTATTTTAAAAATATAAATTTTTTACTTGGGTTTCAAATTGATGCATTAATTTCTTTTTGACGTGAATCCTTGTGAATTATACCCTACATTATATACTAGTGAAATAATTTACTATTATATCATGAATGAAAATAAGTTTTGATATGCAGTTTGTAAGACTTTTTTAATCTTTAAGCACATGTTATGTTTGTTATAATGAAGTAAATATTTTTTTCTTTATTTTTATTTTTCCGTTTCTTTGTCCTTTTTTGTCTTACTGCTTTCGTTGATTTTTTTTAAATCCATGGTTAAATAAAAAATATAAACTTGTTCTAATTTTTACCAAGGTTTTAAAGTGGTGCATTATTTTTTTTCGGCAGTGTATAATACTGTTTTATTTATGACTCATAAATAATACATTCATTATAGACGTAACTAATGGTGCTAAAATAATGTACTTTGTAATACAACAGGGGTTGTATTATGACTTAATAAAATAACATAGTAGTATTATGACTTCATATTAGAACATAGTTGTATTATGACTTCATAATTTAACATGGTTGTACCTATTATGACTTCATAATACCACATGGTTGTATATAAAATTTTCGTCGTGAATCTTCGTGAATTATATCCTACATTATATACTAGTGAAATAATATACTATTATATCATTAAAGCAAATAAATTTTGTTATGAAGTTTGTAAGACTTTTTTTAGCTATATTTTGCATTGCACAGACACATAAAACTCATAACATAACTAGGAACATTGCAAGAACTTTGGGAAGATATTGACACACTAAGACATTAAATGTGAAGCAGATATTCGAGTAACAGGAGGAATACTCAATATTGGGTCTTTTATTTAAGCACATGTGAGTTTTGTGAAAATGAAGTAAAGATTTTTCCTTCATTTTTCTTTTTCTTTTTTTTTTTAGTTCTTTTTGTCTGTTTTGTATTTTGTCTTTATTTTTCTTTTTCTTTGTGAATTTTGTTAAAATGAAGGAAAGGTTTTTTTTATTCATCTTTTTTTTTCTTTTTCCTTTTCTTTGTCCTTTTTTGTCTTACTGCTTTCGTTGATTTTTTTTAATTCCATGTTTAAATAAAAAATATAAACTTGTTCTAATTTTTACTAAGGTTTTTAAAGTGATGCATTAATTTCTTTCGCCAGTATATAATACTGTTTTATTTATGACTCATAAATAATACATTCATTATAGATGAAACTAATGGTGCTAAAATAATGTACTTATTATGACTTAATAAAATAACATAGTTGTATTATGAGTTCATAATATAACATGGTTGTACATGTTATGGCTTCATAATACAACATGGTGGTATATAAAATTTTCATTCTGAATTATACCCTACATTACATGTTAGTTAAATAATATACTATTATATCATGAAAGCAAATACATTTTGTTATAAAGTTTGTAAGACTTTTTGAATCTACATTTTGCATTGTACAGACACATAAAACTCATGCCACAACTAGTAACATTGCAAGAACTTTGGGAAGGTATTGACAAATTAAGGCATTAAATATGAGGCAGATATTTGAGTAAGAGGTGGAAATACTTAATATTAGGTGTTTTATTTAAGCACATGTGAGTTTTGTTAAAATGAAGTAAAGGTTTTTTTCTTAATTTTTCTTTTTCTGTTATTTTAGTCTTTTTGTCTTACTGCGTTCGTTGATTTTTTTTCAAATCGATGGTTAAATAAAAAATATAAACTTGTTCTAATTTTTACTAAGGTTTTTAAAGTGATGCATTAATTTCTTTCGCCAGTATATAATAATGTTTTATTTATGACTCATAAACAATACATTCATTATAGACGTAACTAATGGTGCTAAAATAATGTACTTTGTAATACAACAGGGGTTGTATTATGACTTCAGGAATACTGAACAGATATCTGATAATTAATATGCAATAAATAAATTTTCAGGAAATTTAGTATTTACTAATTCCGACTTGTCATTGCATAAAGTTATTAAAGTTATAGTGTTGAATTTCTCACTTATTTAATACTGAAACTTTGTCAAAATTTCATAAGAACTAGCTTCAGGTATACTGAGCAGATATGTGATAATTAATATGCAATAAATAATATTTCAGAAATTTCAGTTTTGACTAATTCATACTTATCATTTCATAAAGTTCTAGTGTTGATTTTCTCACTTATTTAATACTGAAAATTTGTAAAATTTTCGTGAGAATTAGCTTCAGGAATACTGAACAGATATCTGATAATTAATATGCAATAAATAAATTTTCAGAAATTTCAGTATTGAGTAATTCGTAATTGCCCTTGCAAAAAGTTATAGTATTGAGTTTCTCACTTAATGAATACTGAAACTTTGTCAAATTTTCATGAGAAATAGCTTCAGGAATACCGAACACATATCTGATAATTAATATGCAATAAATAAATTTTCAGAAATTTCAGTATTGACTAATTCATACTTATCATTGCATAAAGTTCTAGTGTTGATTTTCTCACTTATTTAATACTGAAACTTTGTAAAAATTTCGTGAGAATTAGCTTCAGGAATACTGAACAGATGTCTGATAATTAATATGCAATAAATAAATTTTCAGAAATTTCAGTATTGACTAATTCACACTTGTCATTGCATAAAGTTATTAAAGTTATAGTGTTGAATTTCTCCCTTATTTAATACTGAAACTTTGTCAAAATTTCATAAGAACTAGCTTCAGGTATACTGAGCAGATATCTGATAATTAATATGCAATAAATATATTTTCAGAAATTTCAGTATTGACTAATTCATACTTATCATTGCATAAAGTTCTAGTGTTGATTTTCTCACTTATTTAATACTGAAACTTTGTAAAAATTTCGTGAGAATTAGCTTCAGGAATACTGAACAGATGTCTGATAATTAATATGCAATAAATAAATTTTCAGAAATTTCAGTATTGACTAATTCATACTTGTCATTGCATACAGTTATTAAAGTTATAGTGTTGAATTTCTCACTTATTGAATCCAAAAACATTGTCAAATTTTCATGAGAATTAGCTTCAGGAAACTGAACAGATATTTGATAATTAATATGCAATAAATAAATTTTCAGAAATTTCAGTATTGAGTAATTCGTACTTGCCATTACAAAACGTTATAGTGTTGAGTTTCTCACTTAATTAATACTGAAACGTGGTCAAATTTTCATGAGAATTAGATTCAGGAATACTAAACACATATCTGATAATTAATATGCAATAAATAAATTTTCAGAAATTTCAGTATTGACTAATTCCAACTTTCCATTGCAAAACGTTATAGTGTTGAGTTTATCACTTAATTAATACTGAAACTTTGTCAAATTTTCGTGAGAATTAGCTTTAGGAATACTGAACAGATATCTGATAATTAATGTGCAATAAATAAATTTTCAGAAATTTCAGTATTGAGTAATTCGTAATTGCCATTGCAAAAAGTTATAGTGTTGAGTTTCTCACTTAATTAATACTAAACCTTTGTAAAATTTTCATGAGAAATAGCTTCAGGAATACTGAACACATATCTGATCATTAATATGCAATAAATAAATTTTCAGAAATTTCAGTATTGAGTAATTCATATGTACTTATCATTGCATAAAGTTCTAGTGTTGATTTTCTCACTTATTTAATACTGAAACTTTGTCAAATTTTCGTGAGAATTAGGTTCAGGAAAACTGAACAGATATCTGATAATTAATATGGAATAAATAAATTTTCAGAAATCTCAGTATTGACTAATTCATACTTGTCATTGCATAAAGTTATTAAAGTTATAGTCTTGATGTTCTCACTTATTTAATACTAACGCATTGTCAAATTTTCATGAGAATTAGCTTCAGGAAAACTGAACAGATATCTGATAATTAACATGCAATAAATGAATTTTCAGGAAATTTAGTATTGACTAATTCAGACTTGTCATTGCATAAAGTTATTAAAGTTATAGTGTTGAATTTCTCCCTTATTTAATACTGAAACTTTGTCAAAATTTCATAAGAACTAGCTTCAGGTATACTGAGCAGATATCTGATAATTAATATGCAATAAATATATTTTCAGAAATTTCAGTTTTGACTAATTCGTACTTGCCATTGCAAAACGTTATAGTGTTGATTTTCTTACTTATTTAATACTGAAACTTTGTCAAATTTTGGTGAGAATTAGCTTCAGGAATACTGAACAGATATCTGATAATTAATATGCAATAAATAAATTTTCAGAAATTTCAGTATTGAGTAATTCGTACTTGCCATTGCAAAACGTTATAGTGTTGAGTTTCTCACTTAATTAATACTGAAACTTGGTCAAATTTTCATGAGAATTAGCTTCAGGAATACTAAACACATATCTGATAATTAATATGCAATAAATAAATTTTCAGAAATTTCAGTATTGACTAATTCCAACTTTCCATTGCAAAACGTTATAGTGTTGAGTTTATCACTTAATTAATACTGAAACTTTGTCAAATTTTCGTGAGAATTAGCTTTAGGAATACTGAACAGATATCTGATAATTAATATGCAATAAATAAATTTTCAGAAATTTCAGTATTGACTAATTCACACTTGTCATTGCATAAAGTTATTAAAGTTATAGTGTTGAATTTCTCACTTATTTAATACTGAAACTCTATAAAATTTTCATAAGAACTAGCTTCAGGTATACTGAGCAGATTTCTGATAAATAATATGCCATAAATAAATTTTCAGAAATTTCAGTATTGACTAATTCATACTTGTCATTGCATAAAGTTATTAAAGTTATAGTCTTGATGTTTTCACTTATTTAATACTAACACATTGTCAAATTTTCATGAGAATTAGCTTCAGGAAAACTGAACAGATATCTGATAATTAATATGCAATAAATAAATTTTCAGAAATTTCAGTATTGAGTAATTCGTAATTGCCATTGCAAAAAGTTATAGTGTTGAGTTTCTCACTTAATTAATACTGAAACTTTGTCAAATTTTCATGAGAAATAGCTTCAGGAATACTGAACACATATATAATAATTAATATGCAATAAATAAATTTTCAGAAATTTCAGTATTGAGTAATTCGTAATTGCCATTGCAAAAAGTTATAGTGTTGAGTTTCTCACTTAATTAATACTGAAACTTTGTCAAATTTTCATGAGAAATAGCTTCAGGAATACTGAACACATATATAATAATTAATATGCAATAAATAAATTTTCAGAAATTTCAGTATTGAGTAATTCGTAATTGCCATTGCAAAAAGTTATAGTGTTGAGTTTCTCACTTAATTACTACCCAAACTCGGTCAAATTTTCATGAGAAATAGCTTCAGGAATACTGAACACATATCTGATAATTAATATGCAATAATTAAATTTTCAGAAATTTCAGTATTGAGTAATTCGTAATTACCATTGCAAAAAGTTCGTGTTGAGTTTCTCACTTAATTAATACTGAAACTTTGTCAAATTTTCATGAGAAATAGCTTCAGGAATACTGAACACATATCTGATAATTAATATGCAATAAATAAATTTTCAGAAATTCCAGTATTGACTAATTCATACTTATCATTGCATAAAGTTCTAGTGTTGATTTTCTCACTTATTTAATACTGAAACTTTATCAAATTTTCATAAGAATTAGCTTCAGGAATACTGAACAGATATCTGATAATTAATATGCAATAAATAAATTTTCAGAAATTTCGGTATTGACGAATTCATACTTGACATTGCATAAATTTATTAAAGTTATAGTGTCGATTTTCTCACTTATTTAATACTGAAACTTTGTCAAATTTTCATGAGAATTAGCTTCAGGAATACTGAACAGATATCTGATAATTAATATGCAATAAATAAATTTTCAGAAATTTCAGTATTGACTAATTCGTGCTTGCCATTGCAAGATAAAATAACATAGTTGTATTATGACTTCATATTACAACATGATTGTATTATGACTTCATAATATAACATGGTTGTACCTATTATGACTTCATAATACAACATGGTTGTATATAAAATTTTCGTCGTGAATCCTCGTTAATTATACCCTACATTATATGCTAGTTAAATAATATACTATTATATCATGAAAGCAAATAAATTTTGTAATGAAGTTTGTAAGACTTTTTAAACTACATTGCTAAATTTCGATTTTTTTTTCAAATTTGAAATCCATATTTTTCTACTCCTTAAGACGAATGTTATATAATTTAGAAAATGTTGATTAAAGTGTGGTGATTCAGAGAATTACCTACGGACACGAAATATTGATCGCACGTTTCGCATTATGCAAAAAATTCCCAACCTATTTTTACACTTTTGTTGAATCATTTCCGTGGATCAGAATTGTATTCCCACAAACTGTTTAAACTTGCAAATATCAAATCTATAATCTACTCTCGTCCGATTATTACCGTTTATTGCGAAATATGCTCGGCAGATTTTTGCCAACTTATTTATATTTGAAGACATCATGCGCACACATTTTTTTGGGATTTCCTGTTATGAGCTCATCAGGATTTTAAAATTTTATGTCGATGTTTTCAATGCACGTTACCCTCCATCGAGGAATTACGACCAATAAAAAGTATCCTTGACATTAACTATTGCGACATCGGTATGCTGAAAATGCTACGGTTTATTTCTAGATACTAAGCCAAGTGTTATTGCAACAAAACGTTGCAATTTAGATTATAATTAAGTCAATTGTAATAAATAATGTTCGCCAGATTAGACTAATGAAGTATGTTTATCTCCTAGTAAACAAGCCCACAGCATGAATGCTTGTTTGGTTTGTCTACGAATGACTAACGACTGATAATTTATAGTTTTTTGGCGTCTAGTCTCGAGTGATAGGTGCATTTATATTATTTTGTATTACATCGATAATTGCTTATACCTTATCATGGCCATTATTCAAATTGACACATTCAATTGCAATACGATAATAAGACGCATAAATTAAACAAATTCGAATTCAAGCTCAGTATTATCATTAGACATTACCTAGATTAGATTTAAGTTTCAAGAAAACTCTTACATATTTTTATTTACGTAAAGTACTGCACATTATTGCAGTAATTTAGTTTCGTAATCTCTAATCAAGGTAAAGATGTAATTTGCAACGAATGCAATTTTATATTAATTACGTGACGTCTCGTTTAGCAATTTGTATTACAGCAATATTAATAAACGAGTCCTGAACTAGAAGTGCAGTTTTTATTGCATTGCAGTGTAAATAGTATTTTTTTCGCAAGCTGTAGTTATTGGGCAATAACTGGGAATAATGTAAATACATAAATATTGATACAGCAATGCAATAAAATTGATTCTAAAAGTTGAATGTGCCAACTCTGGTTTACCTCGTATACATGATATTGTTTATTTCAAAAAAAAATTTTTTTATTAATTTTGACAGCAATTTTGACAGTAATGTATTTTATGCTTAAATTATCTTATACATGTAGTTGTTTATTTCAAAAATTATGTTTTTTAAATCAATGTTGACAGCAATTTTCACAGTAATGTATTTTATGCTTAAATTAAGTTTAAGTTAAGATCTTTATCTTCCGAAAAAAAAAAATAGTAGAAGTAGTAGTAGTTGTAGTAGTTGTAGTAATTGTCTATCCGCTATAATTTTATAATATTCTAGTGCCTAATTATAATATTAATAATTATAAGCCTAAAGCGGTAATTAAATGTTAACATCATTTTCGTAGTAAATCAAGAGTGCTACGAATTAAAATTATGTTGCTATTAAGTACTATAAATAATATGAATTCGTTAGGAACTTAAATCACTTGCCAATAAAATAGCAATTAAGGCCCATTCATAGATTTCTTACTCGACGCAACACTATGCTGTGATAATGCTATCGCTATAGGCATTTTCAACAGCGTATTATAAATCATATGAATTCGTTAGGTACACACTTACTAATAAAATGGTAATTAAGACCCATTCATAGATTTCTTATGCGCCTAACGCTACGCTGTGACAATGCTATCGCTATAGGCATTTTCAACAGCGTTTTATAAATCATATAAATTCGTTAGGTACTTAAAACATTTGCTAATAAAATGGCAATTAAGGTCCATTCATAGATTTCTTACGCGACGCAACGCTATGCTGTGACAATGCTATCGCTATAGGCATTTTCAACAGCGTATTATAAATCTTATGAATTCGTTAGGTACTTAAAACACTTGTTAATAAAATGGCAATTAAGGCCCATTCATAGATTTCTTACGCTACGCAACGCTATGCTGTGACATTGCTATCGCTATAGGCATTTTCAACAGCGTGTTATAAATCATATAAATTCGTTAGGTACTTAAAACACTTGCTAATAAAATGGCAATTAAGGCCCATTCATAGATTTCTTACGCGACGCAACGCTACGCTGTAACAATGCTATCGCTATGGGCATTTTCAACAACGTCAAAACGCTTTTGAAAATGCCTATAGCGATACCATTGAGTTGCTTCGGGTAAGAAATCTATGAATCAGCCTTTACTTGTAATGAAAAATTATTATGCCACGCACAAATCTCTGGAAACTTTCCATCACGTCTTGGCTCTTGCCGTCTGCAATGTAAGATCATTCATCTCCTCAGTTTCCTGCTACACTGTTCCATGCTCCACGACGCGTTTGAACTTGACTACGAAACTGGCGGAATTCTATTAGACGTAATTAATTAAATCGCTTGTGAAAGGCTTCTTTGCATAATTTGAAGGAGCAAAAGCCAAGTGTCTGGCCAAAGTTTGCAACCGCACACTCCTGCAATGAGTTGGCCTGAGCTGAACGTTTGAAGTTTCCGTACTATGCAATTAATTAACTTTAGTCAGCAATTAACACAAAGTAGCCAATAATTTCCTGTACTAAATAATTAAATATTAATTAATACGATTGATGAAAACAATTAATGTGATGGATCGTTTTTATTACTTAAGATAAGCATCGATTTTAATTTTTTTTTTCAATTCAATGTATTTCATGTTAATTGTTATAATCGTCATAAAATAACTATGAACTACTAAAAATGAACTATGATAACTATTCAGGTTTTTATTACTATAAAGGTAAAAAGCTATGAAGGTAGGAAACTGGCTGTTTCCTCCTGTATTATTTTTTTATCAAGAATTTCGAAAATATTACAGATATTTAGAGAAAAAATTCAATTCAATTCAAGTTCAAGCAGATATAAACTTCATAGTTTATTATGATATGCTCATTAGTCCAAAGTTTCCAAATCTATGGGACATGATCCACTGGTAGGTTGCAAGCTACTTTTGAGTTGCAAGCATTTGTTGCAAAGCTATGAAGATAGGAAACTGGCTGTTTCCTCCTGTATTTTTGTTATCAATAATTTCGAAAATATTATAGGCATTTAAAGAAAAATTTGTAAAAGTTCAAGCAGATATAAACAGCATAGTCTGTTATGATTAGCTCATTAGTCCAGAGTTTCCAAGTCTATGGGACACGATCCACTGGTAGGTTGCAAGCTAATTTTGAGTTGCAAGTATTTGTTGCAAAGCTACGAAGGTAGGAAACTGGTTGTTTCCTCCTGTATTATTTTTTTATCAATAATTTCGAAAATATTACAGATATTTAAAGAAAACATTGTATAAGTTTAAGCAGATATAAACTGCATAGTTTGTTATGATATGCTCATTAGTCCAGAGTTTCCAAATCTATGGGACACGATCCACTGGTAGGTTGCATGCTAATTTTTGGTCGCCACAAGATTTTAAATGTTTGATTTAAAAGTCAACATTCATGATCTATATCAAGATATGGCGAAAGCAAATACAAAACAAAAGTCAATGCGCGATTGGGTTTCTAAAAATTTGTTAAATGGTGGTAAAAAGTTTTAAATAATGCGACTATTTAAAAGTTTGGGAACCCTGCTTTAATCAATACTAAAGCAGTTTTTACTTTCTTAATACCGTTTGAAGTTTAGTAGTCTAAATCAAAAAAGTAAACATTCATGATCTATATCAAGATATGGCAAAAGCAAATACAAAACAAAAGTCAATGCGCCATTGGGTTTCTAAAAATTGGTTAAATGGTGGTAAAAAGTGTTAAATAATGTGACTATTTAAAAGTTTGGGAACCCTGCTTTAATCAATACTAAAGCAGTTTTTACTTTCTTAATCCGTTTGAAGTTTAGTTGTCTAAATCAAAAAAGTTGACATTCATGATCTATATCAAGATATGGCGAAAGCAAATACAAAACAAAAGTCAATGCGCGATTGGGTTTCTAAAAATTTGTTAAATGGTGGTAAAAAGTTTTAAATAATGCAACTATTTAAAAGTTTGGGAACCCCTGCTTTAATCAATACTAAAGCCGTTTTTTACATTCTCAATACCGTTTGAAGTTAAGTAGTCTAAATCAATCAACTTGGGTGCTCATTTGAATGTGAAATGACAAGTGATTTTTTTTTATTTTGATGTCCCCGAGTCCATACATTTTTGAAAAATGCCTGCATATGTATAGATGTGATAACTTTTTTGTCGATACTGTGGATTTAAATCGGCCCAAAAAATTGCACGAAATTTTGAAAAGCAAGATTTTTACGAAATTTAGATTTTAAACGTTTTTAGAAAAATGGAAAACCGGAAGTGGGTATTTCCTCCTTAATATTTTTCTTTTAACAATAATTTCGAAAATATTACATATATTAAATAAAAATATTAAAAGTTACATAGTTAAACATTCAGAAAATTTAAAAATATAATATAAAGTGTGCATCAAATTGTAGCCCAATGAAACTTATGTATGGTAGTCCTGAAGAGTCTGTGAATATACCCTATAAGTGACACTTTCCAATGAACCCCTAAATTAACTTCCAACTTCCAACCCTGAATATTTATAAAAATCCGATCTACTCGTAAAGTTAAGCATTCGATTTTCTCACTTATTTAAGATTTACCAGTGGTCTAATTTTCAGAGGATTTATCTTCAGGCATACTGTATACATATCTAGAATAAAATTTTCAAAATAACCATTTGATAAATTTTCTGAAATTTCAGTGACAGAACATTTATACTGGTCAACTCGAAAAGTTAATAACTCAATTTTCTCACTTAATTTACACATACCTATTCTCAAATATTCAGTGGATTTATCTTCAGGCATACTGTACTCAGATCTAGCATAAAATTTTCAAAATATCCATTAGATAAATTATCAGATTTTTTTTAACTCGGAAAGTTAAATACTTGATTTTCTCACTTATTTAAGATACACTAGTGGTCAAATTTTCAGAGGATTTATCTTCAGGCATACTATATACAGATCTGGCATAAATTTTCAAAATATCCATTTCATAAATTTTCAAAAACTTCAGTGAAAGATAACTTATACTGGTCAACTTGGGAATTTAATAACTCGATTTTCTCACTTAATTTACACATATCCATTGTCAAATTTTCAGAGAATTTATCTTCAGGCATACTGTATACAGATTTGGCACAAAATTTTCGAAATAAATATTACATAAATTTTCAGAAATTTCAGTGACTTATACTGGACAACTCGAAAAGTTAATTATACGATTTTCTCACTTAATTTACACACGTCCGTTGTTAAATTTTTAGAGGACTTACCTTCAGGCATACTATATACAGATTAGCATAAAATTTTTAAAATAACAATTAGCTAAATTTTCAGTGACAGATAACTTATACTGGCCAACTCGGAAAGTTAATAACTCGATTTTCTCACTTAATTTAGACATACTCATTGTGAAAATTTATGAGGATTTATCTTCAGGCATACTCTACATAGATCTAGCATAAAATTTTCAAAATATCTATTAGATAAATTTTCAGAAATTTCAGTGGCAGATAACACTATTTTCTCACTTAATATACACATGCCTGTTGTCAAATTTTTAGAGGATTTATATTATGGCATACTATATACAGATCTGGCATAAAATTTTCAAAATAACCATCAGATAAATTTTCTGAAATTTCAGTGACTAATAACTTATACTGGCCAACTCGGAAAGTTAATAACTCGATTTACTTACTTAATTTGCACATACCCGTTGCCAAATTTTCAGAGGATTTATCTTCAGGCATACTGTATACAGATTTAGCATGAAATTTTCAAAATATTCATTAGATAAATATTCAGAAATTCAGTAACAGATAACTTATTGTGGTCAACTCGGAAAGTTAATAACTCGATTTTCTCACTTAATTTACACATACCCATTGTCAAATTTTCTGAGGATTTATCTTCAGGCATACTGTATACAGATCTGGCATAAAATATTCAGAATATCCATTAGATAAATTTTCAGAAATTTCAGTGACATATAACTTATACTGGACAACTCGGAAAGTTAATAACTCGATTTTCTCACTTAATTTTCACATACCCGTTGCTGAATTTTCAGATGATTTATCTTCAGGCATACTATATACAGATCTGGCATAAAAATTTCAAAATATCCATTATATAAATTTTCAGGTTTTTTTTAACTCGGAAAGTTAAATACTCGATTTTCTCACTTATTTAAGATACACTACTGGTCAAATTTTTAGGATTTATCTTCAGGCATACTATACACAGTTCTGGCATAAAATTTTCAAAATAACTTTTAGATAAATTTTCAGAAATTTCAGTGACAGATAATGTATACTGGCTAACTCGGAAAGTTAATAAGACGATTTTCTCAATCAATTTACACACACTCATTGTCAAAATTTGAGAGTATTTATCTTCAGGCATACTATATACAGATCTGGCATAAAATTTTCAAAATATCTATTAGATAAATTTTTAGATTTTTGTTTAATTCTGAAAGTTAAATACTCGATTTTCTCACTTATTTAAGATAGATACACTAGTGGTCAAATTTTCAGAGAATTTATCTTCAGGCATACTGTATACAGATCTGGCATAAAATTTTCAAAATATCCATTAGATAAATTTTCAGATTTTTTTTAACTCTGAAAGTTAAATACTCGATTTTCTCACTTATTTAAGATACACTAGTGGTCAAATTTTCAGAGGATTTATCTTCAGGCATACTGTAAACAGATCGGGCATAAAATTTTCAAAAAATCCATTAGATAAATTTTCAGAAATTTCAGTGGCAGATAACTTATACTGGTAAACTCGGAAAGTTAATAACTCGATTTTCTCACTTAATTTACACATACCCATTGTCAAATTTCCAGACGATTGATCTGCAGGCATACTGTTTACAGATTTATAATAAAAATTTAAAAATATCCATTACATACATTTTCAGAAATTTCAGTGACTGATAACTTATACTGGTAAACTCGGAAAGTTGATAACTCGATTTTCTCATTTAATTTACACAAGCCCATTGTCAAATTTTCAGAGGATTTATCTTCAGGCGTATAGTATTCAGATCTTGCATAAAAAATTCAAAATAGCCTTAAGATACATTTTCAGAAATTTCAGTGGCAGATATGTAAATTATACTGGTCAACTCGGAAAGTTAATAACTCGATTTTCTCACTTATTTAAGGCATAGTAGTGGTTAAATTTTCAGAGGTTTTATCTTCAGGCATACATGATACAGATCTGGCATAAAATTTTCAAAATATCCATTAGATAAATTTTCAGAAATTTTAGTGACTGATAACTAGGCTTAGGATAGTTATGCACTAAAAAATCCCAAAATATGCACTAAAAATGTTGAAAATATGCACTTAAATGTGCACTAAAAATGTTGAAAATAGGCACTTATATGCACTAAAACTGTTGAAAATATGCACTTAAATATGCAAGAAAAACATAAATTGCCATTTTATATCTATTTATCTATTTCTTTTCGAATTTGGTGATGGCTTGTGCAACAAGTGAAAAGTTAGAGCAAATGTACAGTCATGCTCACATAAATCTAGTACAAGAAATTAGGTTACAACAGCAATTTTATATGGCAATGTCAAATTGTTTGTACTAGATTTATGTGAGCATGACTGTATATAAGATCCTCGCAAATGCTTTTGTCTAGTTGCTGCACGTCTCGAATATGTTGAGTTTCTTCCGGATGTAACTTTTCGACATTGTTTTTTAATTTTCTCAAAATTGTCAGCGTAATATATTGCAGCATTAATCCACGTGCCCCATCTTGTCACAATGGGTGCTGGAGGTAGTGCAACATTTTTTCGGAAACGTTGCACTCGGCTAGGAGCTTTCAAATATATTTTTTTTATTGCCGATATTAGTGAATTAACATTCGGGAATGTAGATCTTATATATTCTGAGAGACGATGTAATTCATGTGCAACACATGTTATATGAATCATTTTTGGGTACAATACTTTCAGCCCTCTCATTGCTTTGCACATATATGGGGCAGCATCTGTACAAGTTACGAGAACGTTTTCGTATATGATTCCACAAGGATTCAATATATTCATTGAATCGTACTGTGGTTTGCCTTGTCCAAAACTTTTAAATTAAGTAAATATGATTTGGAACTTTCGGCCTCATCTCCAAGAATTCCAAATACAAAATTGGCTACACACCTTTGCTCTACATCAGTGGTTTCCTCAAGGGAAATCCAAATTTTCCTTCGTTTAGCCTTGTCTTGCAACGTTTTCAATGTAGATTGAATTAAATGCGGCACGTTTTTTCTTAAAGTTGATTCATCAGGAATTTTCTGTGCAGTGTACTTCTCCAAAAATCGTATTAGATGTTCATTTTTTAGTTTGCCCAATGGAATATCTGCAGAGACAAAAGCTTTGCACAATTCATTGTTGAATGTTGACATGTTGGTTCCAGATCGTTGTATTGCTGTACTAATAAGAGCATTATGATGAGTTCCTTTCTTCCTTATTTTCTTGTTCACATGTTTGGCGTTTTTTTTATGTTGCACGACTTTAAAATTCTTGTCCACTGATACCGGAATTTCACAATATTTACATAGTAAAATGCTTTCATCGCTTTGAATGTCTTCGAATCTCTTCACAAAATCACTTAATGTTGCACTTTTTTACCTTTTATCATTTGGCATGTTGATATTTTCAATAAATTTAGTTATGAAGTGTACAAAACCAAGTTCAAGTAGCAACTGAATGATTAAATAACAACTTAAACCAAAATGCTCCTGAAAACTCTACGCCCCCATTCATCCTCTTTCCTTGAATTCCTTAACACTTTCACTAACATCCATAAACAGGTATGAAGTCCATTAGGCAAATGTAGATCGTAAAATTTTGGGTCCATAATTGACCAGATAATTGACCAGACCAGAGAAATGCAGATTTTCTTGTATGTATCAGTAATACATTAGTTGACAATTATGTGCGTAGCTAATTAAGGCTTCCGCCCTTCAAATAGTACAGTTTCAGTTTTCAGGAGCTGCAAATTTGCAAATTTCTGAGAAAGTATTAAGTACCCTACCTACCAAAACATGCATTTTGGACAAAAAATGTTTAAAATAGGCATTTAGGCCAAAAATGTTCCAAATATGCATTTATCCTTAATATTGGCAAAAATATGCAATTGCATATGAACATATGCAAATGCATAACAATCCTAAGCTTACTGATAACCGATACTACAGTACACCTAAGTAGGCAGACAAATTTTGAATGCATTGGTTGTTGCACGACACTAAAATCGAGCCAAGTGTTATGTTGGCTGCCTAGTGTGTTTCAGTGTTTATTTCATATTTTAATTTATATCTGCAATAAATATGCAGCTTAGTAATGTACATGAATTAATATATACATTATAAGTTGTTCATTAAAAAAACACTACTGCCTATAGTGGTTGTTAACCGTAGTTTTATTTGATTGCGAGTTATAAGTGGTTTAATGATTTGCCTCGGCGCGCTCGAGCTCGGTAATTTAATCGAGGAAGGCTGGGCTCTGCGAGATACCTCCTCGCACATTCTGACCTCCTGGTACAAAATAGGGAAATTTCCCTCGGAATGGACGCTCGTGGCCGCTTCTGCCGCCCACGCACCCGAAATTCGCGACGTTTCACGGTCGAGGGTGCTGCTCCGCACCCCGGGGGCCCCCGCTGCAGGGGGCCCGCCCGGCTTACTTAATTAGCGCCACCGTTTCCACAAAATATCCGTGCGCATTTTACTCGTTTTTTTTCCGGACCGACGGCGCGTGCTGCTCACCTGCCGTCTGTCCGCGTCGACGTCGTCACCGTCGGGCCCCCTCACGCAGTTCACCTCCTCGACATGCTGCCCTCCTGGTCGTACGTCGTGGATTTCGCGTCCGAAGCGCCAACGACAGACGCGGAGGACACGCAGCGACCGCCGAAGACGCTAATTTACCAACTTTGTATCAGGAGCGCAGCAGGCCGAGGAGGTGGCCACGCGTTGGTATATCAAGCCAGCGCTGCAGCCTCGTAGTAGAGATGCGTGCGTGTACATGCAGACGCTTGTGGTTTAAAATATCTCCACGTATTGATTTAGTTTCATGATAGCATAGCCCTCATAGCCCATGGGCTATGAGGGCGGCATAATCCAGGGGCGGATTTTTTTTGGAATAATACCAAAGGCACAAGTCACAATAAAAAACAAATATACAAATAAATAAATGACGAACGAAAAAAGGCAAATACAAGAAGTGAAGCATCTAACTGATGCATTGATGATGCATATTATTTTGCTGTTATGGCCAATGATAGTAGAACAGAAGATAAATTAAGAACGATTGTAAATCATATTTATGCCATTAAGGCAATTAAATTAACATATCGGACAATTTTATTATATTTTCAAGAATATCTGATGCAACAGCAAAATGGCTACACGCGTTGCTCATTAAAAAATGTACCATTTTGTGTTTGTTCTTATATTTGAACAATATCTTGAAGTCGCTTCAGGAGTTCATCATTTGCTTCAGTCTGATTCATCTAAAGCTTCTCTTGGTATTAAAACTTTCATTGTAACCTTTGAAACTCTGGGAGAAAATGAACAACACTTTGATAAATTATATAAAAATAAATAAATTTTATAGTTTAAGTAATAATTTTACGTCCTTAATCTTATTACTTAAATTATAGAAATACGGAACTTAAACTTAAGGGAGTGATATCTTATTTCCAACTATTATCTATCTACCAACTATGAAATTAAAACACTGTATACTGGTAGCCGTTACTTTGTGGAACATGGTAAATGAATGAAATAAAACAATTTTACTTTGTTGCTTCCACTAACACATTTATTTTACAAAAAATAATTTAGTGACTGCAGTTTCGACTACTTTATAGTCATTGTCAAACTAAGTACAAAAATTGGGAATGAAACACAATATATACCCTAAATTTTATAACAATTGAAGAGGGGAGAGAATATCAGATCTGTCTGATCATTAAGTAAATGACCGTCCTTTGAAAGTGTGGATTTGAAGATTTCCAACGATTCCAGTAAATTCAGTTTAAGCCCTTTGTCGGCGAAATGTAGGATCTTGATGGGGTCATCAGCTGGCTCGTGGTCCTCATTAGTAGTAGTCCTCAGTAGTAGTCCTCATAGTGGAAGCAACAAAGTAAAATTGTTTTATTTCATTCATGAAATTAAAACATTAAATTCAATCAATTTTTGTGCTGTCAAATTTTCAATTGCAACAAGAAGTATTGATGAACGATGAACAAAAGTTCATCGAATTTTCAACTTCAACTGTCGAAATTTTCCAATGCAGCTCTTTACATTTGATTTTTTATAATCGAAATTGTCAAAATTTGTCAATATTTCAAATACAACTAATCAAATCTGTTATATCTTTAACACCCACTGTCAAATTAAAACATTGAATTCAATCAATTTTTGTGCTGTCAAATTTTCAATTGCAACAAAAGTTCATCGAATTTTCAACTTCAACTGTCGAAATTTTCCAATGCAGCTCTTAACATTTGATTTTTTTTATCGAAATTGTCAAAATTTGTCAATATTTCAAATACAACTAATCAAATCTGTTATATCTTTAACACCCACTGTCAAATTAAAACATTAAATTCCATCAATTTTTGTGCTGTCAAATTTTCAATTGCAACAAAAGTTCATCGAATTTTCAACTTCAACTAACGAAATTTTCGAATGCAGCTCTTTACACTCGTTTTTATTTTATAGAATTGTCAAAATTTGTCAATATTTCATCGATTTGTCAAAATTTGTCACTGTCAAATTAAAACATAAATTCAATCAATATTTGTGCTGTTAAATTTTCAAATGCAACAATGACGAAGGATGAACAAAAGTTAATCGAATTTTCAACTTCAACTGTCGAAATTTTCCAATGCCGCTCTTTACATTTGAATTTTTTTATCGAAATTGTCAATATTTGTCAATATTTCAAATACAACTAATCAAATCGGTTATATCTTTAACACCCACTGTCAAATTAAAACATTATATTCAATCAATTTTTATGGTATCAAATTTTCAATCACAAATTTGCAAATTTTTCAAAGTTTTAACTGCACCTGTCCAAATCAGCCAAATGTTTAATTGAAATGGCTCAAAAACTGTCAAAATTCGACTGAAACTGTCGTAATCTGCCTGTTTTTGAGGTGTCGAATACCTGTAAATTATAACTACCATAATTGTCATATTTTTAACCGTAAAAATCTGTAGAAGTTATTTGCAGAAGCTGTGAGAATCTGTAAAATTTTAAAGTACAACTATCAAAATGTAAGAAATATTACAACATGACTTTCAAAATTTATTAAATTTAAAACTTTAACTAAGTTTTAACTGCAACTGTGTACAAATCAGCCAAATATTTAATTGAAACGGCTCAAACACAGTCAAAATTCGACTTAAAACGTCGTAATCTGCCTGTTTTTGAGTTGAAACAAACCTGTCGAATACCTGTAATTTATTACTATCATAATTGTCGTATTTCTAACCGTAAAAATCTGTAGAAGTTATTAGCAGAAGCTGTGTGAATCTGTAAGATTTTAAAGTACTATGGAAATGTAAGAAATATTACAACATGACTTTCAAAATTTATTAAATTTACACTGTGGAAATTCGTCAAATTTTCCAATCTAGCTCCAGTTGAAGTTGCTCCAAATATAGCTCCAGTTCCAATATACGTGTATTTGTATATGAAAATTGTCAAAATTTGTCAGTATTTTAAAAGGACCTGATCAAATCTGTCATATTTTTAACACCGACTATGAAATTAAAACATTAAATTCCATATTTTTTTGTGCTGTCAAATTTTCAATTGTAGGTAACTTTTCAAAATTGTTAGAAAATCGTATGAAAAGTGACATTCAAAATTTGTCTAATTTTCTACATAAACTGTCGAAAATTTCCAATGTAGCTCTGTAAATTTGTATTGTTTTATAGAAATTGTAAAAAATTATTAATGTATCAAATACAACTGATCAAATCAGTCATATTTTTAACACCAACTGTGAAATTAAAACATTAAATTCCATAGTTTTTTGTTCTGTACATTCTGCAATTGTAAGTAACTTTTCAAAATTGTTACAAATTCGTCTGAAGAGTGAAATTCAAAGTTTGTCGAAAATTCAACATAAATTGTCGATATTTTCCAATGTAGCACTATAAATCTGTATTTTTTAATTGAAATTGTCAAAATGTATTAATATATCAAATACAATCATAATTTTAACACCAGCAATGAAATTAAAACATTTTATTGCATAGTTTTTTGTGCTGTCAAATGTTCAATTGTTACTCTCCATAATTGTAAAAAATCCACACAAAATGACTTTGTAGCTCTATAAATCTGTATTTTTTATGGAAATTGTTAAAATTTATTAATATATCAAATACAACTGATCAAATCTGTCATATTTTTAACACCAGCTATGAAATTAAAACATTTTATTCCATAGTTTTTTGTGCTGTCAAATGTTCAATTGTTACTCTCCAAAATTGTAAAAAAGTCCACACAAAATTACTTTGTAGCTCTATAAATCTGTATTTTTTAAGGAGATAGCCAAAATTTATTAACATATCAAATACAATTGATCAAATCTGTTATATTTTTGACACCAGGTGTGAAATTAAAACATTAAATTCCATTTTTTTTGTGCTATCAAATTTTCAATTGTAAGTAACTCTCCAAAATTGTTTGAGTGAAAAATGACTTTCAAAGTTTGTCGAATTTTCAACTTCAACTGTCGAAATTTTCGAATGTAGCTGTTTACATTTGTTTTTTTTAACGGAAATTGTCAAAATTTATCAATATTTCAAATACAACTAATCAAATCTGTCATATTTTTAACACCAACAGTCAAAGTAAAACATTAAATTCAATCAATTTTTGTGCTGTCAAATTTTCAATTGTAAACTTACAAATCTGGCAAAGTTTTAACTGCACCTGTTCAAATCAGCCAAATATTTAATTAAAACGGCTCAAAAACTGTCAAAATTCAACTTAAACAGTCGTAATCTGCCTGTTTTTGAGTTGAAACAAACCTGTCGAATACCTGTAGTTTATAACTATCATAATTGTCGCATTGCTAACTGTCAAAATCTGTAGCAGTTTTTACCAGAAGCTGTAAGAATCTGTAATATTTGAAACTCTAACTATCGAAGTGTATCAAATTGTCAATATTTTGTAACTCTTTGTAACTCTCTAAAACTGTCAAAAATTCGATTGAAAAATGACAAAGTATGTTGAATTTTCAACTTCAACTGTCGAAATTTTCCAATGTTAAATTTGTATTTTTTTTATGGAAGTTGTCCAAATTTGTCAAAACTTCTCTCAGCCTCATTCTTTTTTATTTGTCTTTATCTCCATATTGGACGAGGCATATACTACGGATCTTATTATCTTACTCTAACATGATTAATTGGTGTTATTATTCTTTTTGCAGTTATAGCAACAGCAAACATTTTCAAACGAATAGTTGAAACGGCCCAAAAACTGTCAAAATTCGACTGAAACTGTCGAAACTCATACGCCTATTTTTGAGCTGCAACTAATCAAATCTGTCCATACTTACCCAATTTTGAACTGTATAGAGATAGAGCTAATTAAAAAAAAAGGGAAATGTCAATAAAAATAATGTTCCGTTAAACCAAGTCACAATGAAAAATTAGTTAATTAAATGTAAATTTGTTATGATGCAATTGGCATTTTAATACCACCTATTCAGACCCCACCTTTTGAATCACCCCGTATGTCAAATTTGATTAAAAACTGTCAAAATCTGCCAGATTTACAATTTTAGTTACCAAATTCTGTTACATTTATAAGAACTTCTTAAATGGGTACAATTCCCGACTGAGACATTCAAAGTCTATAAAATTCAAAGCTTCTGCTGTGAAAATCTGTCAATTTTTCAATACATACTGCCTGAATCTGTCAAATTTTGTCAATTTTTTATATCCCAGTTTTAAAATGTAAACATCTATCGGATATTTAAGCGCAATAGTTAACATACGTCAAATTCTCAATGAAAACCGTCGAAATCTGTCAAATTTTCAATTGCAACTATCAAAATATGTCAAATTCTTAACTTCAACTGTAAAAACCTGTCAATTTTTTAATAGATACTGCCAAAATTTGTCTATTTTTGATGTCGCAGTGCAAAAATGTAAGAAGTTATCAGATCGCACATTGAAAATAACAGTGAAACTACACAAAAATTAACATTTTTCATATGGACCATATCTTCTCCATCCACTATTATGCCGGGAATTTAGAAATTTTATCAATTGAATCGGATTTATTGGAATTTAAGATGGACCATTTCTTACCCCCCAACCATTACGTCAGAAATTTAGTAAATTTATCAAATGAATCGGATTTATTGGAATTGAAGATAGACCACATCTTTCCCACAACCATTATGCCTGGAATTTAGAAATATTTTCAATTAATTCGGATTTATTGGATTTTAAGATGGACCACATCTTCCCCAGCCATTACGACAAAATTTTTGCAAATTTATCAATTGAATTGGATTTATTGCAACGGACCTCGTCTATATCTTCTCTCTGCTCATTACACAACCTGCTTGCAGCATAGATACGACAATTTTTTGGATTTTTTGGAATTTGCCTCGTCCAAACCTTCTACTTTCTCATTGCCCAACCTGCTTGCAGCATAGATACGACATGTTTTTGGATTTTTTGGAATATGCCTCGTCCAAACCTTCTCCCTTTTCATTTCCCAATCTGCTTGCAGCATAGATACGACAATGTTTTGGATTTATTGGAATATGCCTCGTCCAAACCTTCTCCCTTCTCATTGCCCAACCTGCTTGCAAAATAGATAGGTACGATAATTTTTATTTTGCTCCAGATCATTGGGCAACCTTGGACGGTGATTGGCAGGGCTGCAAGTTTATACACCGACCCTTTCATAATGATCTCAGGAGTGCTGACTTCTTACTCGCTCTACGGAAGACTGCAAAGAAACGCCAGCATAAATGTGCTCGAGGAATACGCCTCTAGACTCTTCAGGATCCTCCCCACATTTGCTGCTGTGATCCTTTTCTGCACGTTCGTCTTGCCGTACGTTAACTCAGGTCCACTGTGGAATCTAGTCGTCACGCATCACGCCGATATTTGCCAGGTCCATTGGTGGAGGAATTTGATGTTCATACACAACTATTTCGGATTTAAGAATATGGTAAGTTGAAAAATAATTTCACCTGTAGAGATTGTGAAGTGGATATTCTGATTTTTTTTAAACTACAAAACTAGTGATTTAGAATTTGTCAACTGAGAATTATTTTGAACCAAGTCCAAAAATATTAAATGTGAAGTATTTGGATTTGGAACATAATAATTCTATAGGGTAGTGCACTTTTGGACAAAGTTTAATATAATTCTTCAGTTTAGCCAATAATGAGTTTTATTAGGTTCTTCAAGTAGGACATAGTGTATTTTAGTGCCCAAAAATGTCCAATTTTTTTTAATCCGACTTGATATCTTCAACAGGTAGTTGGTAGTTGGCAGTTTAGCCAATAATGAGTTTTATTAGGTTGTTCTACAAGTAGGACATAGTGCATTTTAATGCCCAAAAAATGTCAAAAATTATTTTAATCCGACTTGATATCTTCAAAGGTAGTTGAAATAACAAGTCGGATATCTTCGAATAATTTTCAGTACTTAACTCATACGCACTATATAGGCATTGATACGCAATGTAAATTAATTTTCACGTTTCGTAAATTAAAATTTCATGCTATTTTATCTTGAAGAAATTTGTAAACCGTTTTTGCAAATATCATAAATTTAAAATGTACATATCACACTCTGCACCTAAATAAAATACATTGATTGGCTATTTGGGCTAATTATACGTTTTTAATTTTCAGTGCTTAACTCATACGCACCATATAGGCATTGATACCCAATTATTCTTCACATCGCCATTCTTGGTGCTGCTCCTCTGGAAATGGCCAAAACGTGGAACCTTCACCCTTCTATCTCTTGCGATAATTTCAACCATAATGAGATACTACGTGACTTACACCATGAAGCTATCCAATTATATACACTTTGGAACATCGTAAGTAAATATTTAAAACTTATTTAGAAATATTTTAGACACTTTAGCCTAATGTTATTTTTTTAAAGTTAAAATAGGTATAATATGTTTATACGGGATACATAAAGTATAGAATAGAGTCATTATCATTGTGGAAATTAAAAAAAAATAGAAAAATATATACAGTCTACTACACTACTATATACTATATATAGTAAACTACTATATACAGTCTACAGTCTACTAGGATGTCCGTTATAAAAAAAAGTCGAATGACAAAATAATTGTTTTGATTATTGTTTCAAAATTTGTATTGCGAACTTTCTTATCGTATCGTAGACACTCATTCGATTCAGCGACAAAAAAAAAGACGAGAAAAATCCTGCGTACACTTTTAAAAGTTTTGGGGAAGGTTTCTTTCAGCATTTTTACAATGAAAACTGAAAAATTCGATATTTTTATAAAGTGCCAAAAGTTGTTTTGCCCACAACTTTTTTCGTACTTATCGTAGAGACTTTTACGTTGTCTCTTTCGATTTAGCAACGAAAAAACTACAAGAAAAATCTTGAGCACACTTTATAGAGTTTTGGCGAATGCTTCTTTCAGCATTTTTACAATGAAAACTGGAAAATTCGATATTTTTATAAAGTGCCAAAAGTTATTTTGCTCACAACTTTTTTCGTACTTATCGTAGAGACTTCTACGTTGTCTCTTTCGATTTAGCAACGAAAAAACGGGGGGATAAATCTTGAGCACACTTTTAAGAGTTTTGGCGAAGGCTTCTTTCAACATTTTTACAATGAAAATTGAAATTTTTCATAATTTTATAAAGTGCCAAAAGTTGTTTTGCTCACAACTTTTTTTTATACTTATCTTAGAGACTTCTACGTTGGCTCATTCGATTCAGCGACAAAAAAAACTACGAGAAAAATCCTACGTACACTTTTAAAAGTTTTGGGGAAGGTTTCTTTCAGCATTTTTACAATGAAAACTGAAAAATTCGATATTTTTATAAAGTGCCAAAAGTTGTATTGCCCACAACTTTTTTCGTACTTATCGCAGAGACTTCTACGTTGTCTCTTTCGATTTAGCAACGAAAAAACTAGAAGAAAAATCTTGAGCACACTTTTTAGAGTTTTGGCGAAGGCTTCTTTCAGCATTTTTACAATGAAAATTGAAAAAAATTGATATTTTTATAAAGTGCCAAAAATTGTTTTGCTCACAACTTTTTTTCTACTTATCGTAGAGACTTCTACATTGGCTCAATCGATTTAGCGACAAAAAAACTACGAGAAAAATCCTGCACACACTTTTAAAAGTTTTGGGGAAGGTTTCTTTCAGCATTTTTACAATGAAAACTGGAAAATTCGATATATTTATAAAGTGCAAAGATTTGGTTTGCTCACCACTTTTTTTTCTACTTATGGTAGAGACTTCTATATTGGCTCGTTCGATTAAGCGACAAAAAAACTACAAGAAAAATCCCGAGCACACTTTTAAGAACTTTGTCGTTATTATTAATTTTTATTGCTTAATTTTTGTTTGAATAAAATGTGTTATTTTTACAATTATAGTAGCTTTTATTTAATTTCTGGCCAAGGTGAAGGTGGAAAAAACCTGATGGTATATAAAGATAACATTTCCAAGACTATTTTTTTACAGTTTTTCTTATTCCTTCTCTTATTATCTTATTACTTTTTTTTAATAAAAATAAGATGTATTCTGTTTTAATTAGATGTGTTAATTTTACAATTATTAGTAGCTTTTATTTAATTTTTGATCAAGGTGAACGTAGAAAATACTAAATGGTAGATGAAGATAACATTTGCAAGACTAACTATTTTTTTACAGTTTTTCTTATTCCTACTCTTATTATCATATTACTTACTTTTAATGTAAAAATAATGTTTTAATAAAAATAAGATATGCAAGTGTATAAGATATGATATGTTTTGGAGATTCAATAGATAAATGTTTTCGAAAAGTTTTTGTTTCTGTATTCAATGATGTAATACAGAAACAAAAACTTTTCGAAAACATTTGACCTATTGAATCTCCAAAACATACCATACCATAGAATTTAAATACTTTTAACCGTGTACCAAATTTCACCAAATTTTGATATTCTGTTTTCAAAATAATTAACCTTATCCATACTTTCTAGCGATCCTGTATAGTATACTGGGCAGTTAGTTCCATTTTAATTGATTCATTTTTATTCCAGCGTTGAACAACTATTCAACACAGCTGATTACATGTACATTCTACCAGCCCATCGGTTCACTGTATATGTCATGGGAGTGTTCCTCGGATGTCTTTTAAGAAATTGTAAAAATGTGATTCTCAAGCCAGTAAGTAAACGAAAATGAAAACGCTTCGCAAGTGAAATAATATCTTCCCATCATCCTTTCACATGGGCATAGCCTACAACCTACATTTTACCAGCAATCATGCTTCTTCTGATGCAGAAGAAGCATCAGAAGAAGCATCATCATTATCTCCACCGGTATTACTCCTGCATGCATCTCCGTTCCCCAATCTTTGGAAAAATAGATTGCCACTAGTGCTGCAGTGGCAATCTAAAATAATCTAACCTAACCTTAGCTTAAGAGAACCGTAATTACAAAGTAAAGAAATGGTAATAAATGAGTTGAAAACCAGAGTGGTGTAAGTCCCTTTTAATTCAGATACCTCCAGATATATACAGGGGATGTTGTTCCTCGTATGTTTCTGAACATCCAATAAGTCTACCATCTGCCTATCTTTGTATACCAAATTGAACTTACACCACTCTGGTTTTGATCGGTTTAGGTATATTTTTCCAAATTTCAAGAAAGACATACACAAAGCAATATCATCTCCCTCCTTTTGGATGACCTTCTTAGATCTTCTTAGATCTTAGATTTCTGATCCTGCCTATGTATTTTTCTTTGCATTTATCTGCCTAATATAACATCTGTAGATAAGTCTACCATATACCATATCCCTATCTTTGTATACCAAAATTAACTTAGACCACTCTGGTTTTGAACGGTTTTGGTATATTTTTCCGAAGTTTCGAGAAGTACATGCATTGCTGTATGTACAATAATAGCATCTCCCTCGTTTTCTATCACCTTCTAAAATCTTAGATGTCTGATCCTGCCTATGTGTTTTTCGTTCCATTTCTCTGCCTAATTTAAAAGGATAAAATTTAATTGCAACAATTTTAGGTACTTCTGCAAATTGGTAATGCGGTAGCTGTGATAAGTTTCCTCATCTCCATAATCGGGCCTTCGTTTATGGGCAGCATACACTACATTTACGAACCAGTGCATGCTGCTTGGTATGCCGCATTTGCACCAATTTTATGGTGCATAGCTTTCGCTTGGATTATATTCACAAGCCATCTCGGATATAAAAGTAAGTCTAACCATAACCAACTGAAGAAATGTGCACCTTATATTTTCCAGAAATATACAAGGGATGTTGTTCCTCGTATATTTCTGAACATCTGTTGATAAGTCTATCATCTACCATGTACCTATCTTTGTATACCTCAAAAATGTTAAAGTTTCATTTTTGAACGATACACATTATTCAGATTCTGATTCCTAGCTTCCTTATATTTTTAAGAAATATACAAGGAATGTTATACCTCAAAATTGTTAAAGCCGTTTCATTTTTGGGCGATACACATTATTCAGATTCTGATTCCTAGCTTCCTATTATTTTCCAGAAATATACAAGGGATGGTGTTCCTCGTATATTTCTGAACATCTGTTGATAGGTCTACCATCTACCATGTACCTATCTTTGTATACCTCGAAAATGTTAAAGAAGTTTCATTTTTGAACGATATACATTATTCAGATTCTGATTCCTAGCTTCCTACTATTTTCCAGAAATATACAAGGGATGGTGTTCCTCGTATATTTCTGAACATCTGTTGATAAGACTACCATCTACCATGTACCTATCTTTGTATACCTCAAAATGTTAAAGAAGTTTCATTTTTGAACGATACACATTATTCAGATTCTGATTTCTAGCTCACTAATATTTTCCAGAAATATACAAGGGATATTGTTCCTAGTATATTTCTGAACATCTGTTGATAGGTCTACCATCTACCATGTACCTATCTTTGTACACCTCAAAATTGTTAAAGAAGTTTCATTTTTGAACGATATACATTATTCAGATGCTGATTCCTAGCTTCCTAATATTTTCCAGAAATATACAACGGATATTGTTCTTCGTATATTTCTGAACATCTGTTGATAAGTCTACCATCTACCTATCTTTGCATACTTCAAAAATTTTAAGTTTCATTTTTGAATGATACACGTTATTTAGATTCTGATTTCTAGATCTAGTTTTGATTTTTTTGTTGGTTAATTTCAGATTTCGTCAGCAAACTATTCTGCCTGCCATACTTTAGGATATGGACGAGAATTTCATATACAGTATATTTAACACAATTTCCAATATTTTTCTACAATGTAGGCACAACTCGACATTCAGAGTATTATGGATTTATTCCAAAGAATGTAAGTACACATTTTACACCATTAAAATGCTGTGAATTATATCTTCTATGATAAATTTTCTAACTTTTACATTTTCAGTTGAACGTTTTAGAACTGGGCTGGATAATAGGTCTGTCCACGCTGCTAACGTTATTGTTCGAGACACCTTTCCAAAACATCAAAAAAGTTATTTTTAAGAGCAAACCTGCGGCTGTGCAAATACAAACTGATAAAAAAACTAGCTAATTTTTAATCGTAGATTTTAATATTTATAAGTCCTGTACATACAATACTATAGTTTGTAAGTTTATTTTTAGGTATGTAGTAGTGTGCAAATAATGCCAAAAATGATGAAATAAATTTTGTGCTCTATAAATATTTGTGTTCTTATTAAAAATTATCAGCACAGCTGTTTTTCTTGTAGGCATAATATCGTCGTCAAAATTAAATTCTTTCTTCGAGATGGGCATTAGGTAAGTGTAAATCATTGTTTCAAACACAAGAATTATCAAAAATTGAGTTTACAGTTTTTGGATTCTTAGTTACATCAGGTTTATACCGGTGATTGGATGAAAGGAAAAGTTGAAAGGAAAATGAAACCCACCATGATTAACATGTTTTAACATTTAAAACCTTGATAAAGTTTTAAGAATATTATTTTTTGTGGACATTAGAGGTTACACTTATAAAACTTATATAATACCAAACAATCTTATAGAAAATATCTTAAATGTATTTTGAAATATAAATATGACTGTAGACGTCGCTAAAATCGTTTTTCCCTGTATTTCTTTGGTACATTCGTTTATAAACTTACATATACTAAAATAAATATATCGTACAACGACCTTCATACGTAAAATATATATGTACAAAATATGGATGTGAGTAGTGGGACAACGCCGGTTCTGGGTCAATTTCCCCATAAGAAATATATGGGCCGATTTTTCGCTACTTACTTCCGGTCGAGCGAGTCGTTGCGTGTATGTTGGGCTACCTAACATCTGCACGGGACCCTCAGCCCCTCACTATATCCTCTTGTGCCCCTCCGCCCTTCAGCCCCTCAGCCCCTCAACCCATCACGATATCCTCTTTTAAACAGCTTTAAATAGCAAGGTGGTGTTAATGATGCAAAATGAGCTGTTTAAAAGAGGACATCGTGAGGGGTTGACGGGCTGAGGGGCGGAGGGGCACAAGAGGATATCGTGAGGGGCTGAGGATACCGCGCAGATGTTAGGCAGCCCAACACAAACGCAAAGGCTCGCTCGACTGGAAGCAAGTCGCGAAAAACGGTCCATGTATTTCTTATGAATAAAATTGACTCAGAACCGGTGTTGCCCCTCTACTTATATGGTTCGTGATTTCGGGGGTTGCATGTGTGGCGAATGAAAATTCACACCGGAATTCCCTTGCATTTCCCAAATGTAACGAAATTCCGCTTCGGTAATTGTCAGTCTGGCAGCGTCTCTAAATATTGAACTGGTTCTTTGATATCGTTTGGCAACAAGTACCCTTCAGCATCCAGCAAATCAATTTTAGGAACAATATGCAGGGGCGGGGGACGGGGCAGTTTCTTTAACGTGTTCGCCCTGCATTCGTTCCCTATTCTGAACTTCTCATTGTCTCTCTCAGTCTCTTCAAAGTTCTCATATGTCTTCTCAAGTTTGTCGTGGATGTCTGCAAATCTTATCCGGTCCCTTGGCTCAGTCTTCCAGCAGTTCTGCATAAGTTCGCAAACTAGTGTGGGGCAGTCTTCCGGTGGGATCAGCATTATTCCTTGCAGTATTAATTTAACGACTTCCTCGTTCGTGTGGCCATAGTACGGTTGCTTGCCAAAACTGTAGATCTCCCACAGGACTATTCCGTACGACCAGATATCTGATTCCAACGTGAAACGGCCGTACATCACGCTTTCAGGGGACATCCACCTCACAGGCAGAAGACGTGAACCACCAACCTATCGAAAATAACATTCGTGTATTTACGTTCATCCTTATTAATAGTACAAAACATTTACCTTGTAGTAATCACAAGTATACACATCGCGGCTCATGCCAAAATCGGCGATTTTGACCGTAGGTCCATCAGCAACCAGGCAATTCCTGCAGGCCAAATCTCGATGGACGAACCGCTGGGCAGCAAGATACTTCATGCCGCTGGCTATTTGCAGGGCTATTGATAGCAGGTCTTTTGAAGTAAGCGAGGGAACCTCTTTATCTTCAGGTGACATCCGTTTTCTTTGGCATCTCAATACCTCCGCCAAATCTCCGTGTGGCATGTATTCGAAAACCATCATTGGACTTGGGTTTTCTTCTGAAAATCGTAAGACGTGTAAATGGAAAGTTTTGAACTTATTTCAGTTTCACATTTAGTTCAACAAAAAATAAAAAAATAAAAAATTAGCTATTGCTAAAAGGCACACACTAAAAAATGTGGTACTGTTACTCTTAACAAATAATAATAATTTTTATTATTACGTAAGACGCGAAAACAGAAACTTTGAACTTATTTCATGTTCACATTTAATTCAGCAAGAAATAAAAAAGTAGAAATTAATTGCTAGAAGAATTGCCTTGTAGCTATTGCTACAAGGCATACACTTAAAAATGTGCATCATGTCGTAATATGTATACTGTTACTTCAAAAAAAATATTGTGTTTAAACTTTTGTTTGAACAAAGTTTGTTTGAACAAGTTGCACATTGTGCGGTATACTTTTTGCTAACTTATTAAATATCAAATTGTCACTATACCTTTTGGCACCACGCCGAGCAATGACAGAATGTTGCTGTGCTTGAATGCGCTCATGATGTCCACCTCACGGAAGAAGTCCTCTTCAGCTTCCAGAGTAGGAGCTTCTTTTAGCACTTTGATGGCTACTATGTCTGGATAGTCTTTGTTTTCAGATAATAATTGACCTGTAAAGAATATAAGCATTAATTACATAATGTGGAGGTAATACATACAGTTTAGCTAAATATTATTTTGGTCACACCAAAACAGTATTCAATATATTGTTGTAACTTGCAGATTAATCTAGACATTATTTGAGGTCATTAATTACATAATGTGGAGATAATATCTACAGTTTAGGTAAATATTATTTTGGCCGCACCAAAAAATGATTCAAAATATTGTTTAACTTGCAGAATAATCTTACTATTATTTGAGGTTATCTGAGCAAGAGTGGCCTATACCCATAAAACGTAAATGTTCCAAATTAAATATTTTTGGAATCTACAGTTCTTGACATTTTATGCATTTGTAAAATATATCTAAAAACTAACCAATGGCTTGCAGTATCTTGACTTATCAAAATGAGTATGATGAGTATGAGAAGGAAATTTCATTTTTTCTACTGTAACAGACCTAAACTTCGCGACCAGAAATGGTTTTCTTGTTGCAAAACAAAATCCTTGTATTTACCGCAGGGTTTTTGAAGTTTTGTCACGATAGTTGACATATATGAAGACCTACAATCTGTAATAAAAAAAATTGAGCGTTTGAAGACGATTTTCCCATGTTAATCAAATGGGAAATTTCATTTGCCTGCAGGCACGCGAAAATACGGTTGAGTTTTTTTTTTTATTTCAAAATAGTTATTTACCATGAAAAGAAGAGTCCTCTAACAAAGTCCTCTAACAAAAATCGCGATTTGGGAAATAACAATAATAATGCCCATGGAGTTGACGCCTTTTAAAATTTTCTTAATTTTTGTGTAGCATGAGTCAAATTGTTATTTTTTTATGCAACATAATCAACAATATCCATATTGTAGAAAACAATGTATTCCTAAAATTACTTTAATATACAGGGTGATAAGAAATGTTATGCACTTATTATAATGGATGAATCTTTGACCAATTCCGAGTCGAAAAGTTTATACAAACATTTTTTTTAAATGCCTGGTTTTTGATATACAATATGCTATAGTTTTGCAATATTTTTTCGAATTTTTAGAAATGATCAAATAATTATCCATTAAAATAAGTACGTAATATTAAGGCCCGAGATATCCACCTTCTAGTAAAGTTTCTATTAGTTATAAGGAACTTTTAAGGAGGCTTAAAGTAATGCACACTTTTTATGTAATACCAACTCATATCAGACAATAACTTATTTAGCTAATAAGCTTACTTTTTATTGATTAGAAGGATTTATTTAAAGATATTTATTTATTTAAAATTGGTTAGAAGGTAAGCATGCACCAGTAATAGCTATTTATTTATTGTATAAGTGAATAAAATTGCTTTATTCACGTGTATCATACAAGATTTTTTCCAATTCGTTATCAGAATTGAAGAATTTGCGTGAAGTGTTACATAGTCAAATTGACTACGGACAACGAAAATTTCAAGGATAGTGCGAATTTACCTATTTTTTTTAACTTTATTCAGGTGTCAATGATTATAGTGAATAAAGAGAAAATGTAAACATTTTATTCGCCAATTTGATTAAACTGTTGTTTTAATGATGAGATTCAATATACATAATGAGCATTTTAATAATGCGAATTGAAAAAAATTATTTAATACCTGAATATAAAGTTATAAGGAACCTTATTAGGAGGTTGGTGTCAGGGATATCAGGGCTAACATTTGTGAAAAAATGTCTTCAAATTGTAAGTCAGGCTCCCAAAATGTCTTAAATTGGGCAGTAATTTTACCAAAATGTCTGAAAATACGCAGGATTTTTACCGAAATATCTGAAACTTGCCAGTAATAATGAAATCAAAATGTCAAAATCGTTGAAAATGTCAGAAAAATGCCAGTAACTTTTCTAAAATGTCGCAAAATTCAAATATTGTACACATTTCCGAAGATTGCGAATTAACATTTCCGAAGAAATTGCCAATACTTAAAAAAAAGTTAAAATCACAAATAAAGACACCAAATGGGGATATTTTGGTGTCTCTAATCGGTAGTAATTCTGATAGAACGTCTATTAATTTTCCGTAATAATTGTGACAATGCCTGAAATATTTAGGTTGTAGACACTAAATTTGCAAAAATATATCATCTACTTTATTGATTAAAAAAATGGTTACAAGTTTTCATATTTTTTCAAAATTATCTAAGTCAAAGTCTGAAAATTATCATCAATAAATGTTAAAATGTCAGAAACTTATCAGTAATTTTGCAAAAATCAAATCAAACCAAATTAATCCAAAAATTTTCAAGTTTAGACTTTACCTCTTTTTAAATTTGGCCGAAACGTCTGAAAATTATCAGCAATAAACGTTAAAATGTCAGAAACTTGTCAGTAATTTTGCAAAAAATTAAAATAAATGCAAATTGAGCTGAATGTCGGAAAATAACCAGTAATTTTGCTAAAATGTCTTAGATTTTAAATGCAATTTCAACATTTACCAAAGAATGCTAACAGTTTTAATAAAACATAACTGTAATGATGATTTTTGATAATTTTAAGCCAACAATTTTAAGGAAATGTTTTAAAATGGCAAGTATAGGTACAAAAATGTTAAAATCGGCAGTTATTTTACCAAAATGTCTGAACATTCCCAGGATTTTTACCGAAATATCTGAAACTTGCCAGTAATAATGAACTCAAAATGTCGAAATCGGTCAAAATCGATCATAAAATTGAAATGTTGCAAACATTTCCGAAGATTGCCAATACTTAAATAAAAAATATGTTAAAATCACAAATCAAAATACCAAAATATCCTCAAATCGGCAGTAAATGCCTGAAACTTGTTAGTAAATTTGCTAAAATGTATCATCTATTTTTTTTTATTAAACAACATAGTTGCAAATTATGAAATTTTGGCAAATTTATACTTGAACTTTTTTATATTTTGAAAAAAACATCTGAAAATAGTTACAATTTTTGCAATTTCGGCAATTTTAATGATAAAGTTTTTTATCGTTTGCCAGAAAAGTCTTAAAACTTTTAGTAATAATTATCAAAATGTCTGAAAACTACCAGTAATTTTGGTAAAATCTAAGATTTTAAATGCTGCAACAATTTCAGAAGACTGTTCATAATTTTAATAAAATATATTTGAAATGATGATTTTCAATAATATTAAGCTAAAATTTTAAGGTAATGTTTTAGATAAGATTTATATTCAAATAAGAGTACCAAAATGCCTTAAAAACAGCAATAATTTAACCAAAATGTCTGTAAATTAGTAATCTGTAAAAAGTTAAAATGTAGAAAATTGCCAGTAATCATTTAGAAATATCATACTATGTTAAAATGTTGAAAATTCTCTGTAATTTGCTATGTAATTAGCAGGGATGATTCTCAAAATGTCAGAAAATTGCCAGTAAATTTAGCTAGAATTAAGTCGAAAAGTTCATATACCTAAAATGCTTTTGGTAAATTTAAACTTGAACTTTTTATATTTTGAAAAAACATCTGAAAATAGTTATAATTTTTGCAATTTCGCAGTTTTAATGATTTTTTTTTTATCTTTTGCTAGAAAAGTTTTTACTAATAATTGTCAAAATGTTTGAAAACCAGTATTTGCTAAAATGTGATAGATTATAAATGCTGCAACATTTTCCGAAGACTTTTATTAATTTAAATGAAACATTTTGAAATGATGATTTCTAATAATTATAGGCTAACAATTTTAGGGAAATGTTTTAAAATAGTACTCTATTTATTATATTTAGTAAAGGTACAAAAATGTTCAAATCGGCAGTTATTTTACCAAAATGTCTAATTTGTTAAAATCTCGAAAATTGCCAGTAATAATTTTCGAACTATCAGACTATTTTAAAATGTCGAAAATTGTAAGTATTACTTGCTAAGTAATTAGCAGTAATGATTCTCAATATGTCAGAAATTTGTCAGAAAATTAGCTAGAATTAAATCGAAAACTTCATTTACCTAAAAAGCTTGGTTTTTCATATACAGGATATAAGTTTTAAAATTTTAATTTTTTAGGTTTTTTAGTTTTGGTCAAAGAAATTAAAATAATCACATAACATTAAGTAACACCCTGTATATCATAGTTATTACTATTTTCGTAAATGTAATCGTGTGATGGTTATTATTTATGGAAAACATTGTCATGGTACTCACATGTGTGTAACCTTTATTGCCTATCTTAAGATATGAATGTTGGATAAATTGAAAGAAATTAATATTATTATAAATGATTATTATGCTTGTAAATGTACAGTTACATGAAAACTATTGGATTAATTTGCGATAAAATAGCAATATTAGTCTCACAATTAATGTATACACTAATATCTATAGGTATAACTTTCAAGATTTAGAAAAGGCGTACGACTCAATCCCAAGAAACAGACTCTGGATGGCATTAGAAGTTCAGGATGTTAAAAAGAGCATTATTGAGGCAATAAAACTTATATATTGGGATAATGAAGCCACTATTAAAAACGGAAAAACAATGTCTCTACCCATCAGACCGGACAAAGGACTAAGACAGGGTTGCTGCCTCTCGCCTATGCTTTTCAATCTATACTTGGAGACAGTGCTAAAGGGATGGAGGAGAAGATGCAGTGGCATGGGGGTGCCGATTGGGAATGACTGTCTCTTTAACCTGAACTTTGCTGATGACCAAGTGGTCATAGCTCAGGACGCGTTTGATCTAGAGTTTATGCTGGAACGCCTGAATAATGAATATAAGGAATGGGGAATGAAAATAAACTTCAATAAAACGGAATTCATAGCAGCTAACTGTCAGGCAAACTTCCTTATCATGTTGGAAAACAGCATCCAAATTCGACAAGTCCAACAGTTCAAATATCTAGGAGCTATGATTACCCAGGATGGATTAGGCTCTCATGAAATTAAGCGGAGAATAGAGAGCAGCCGCAGAGTTTTGGGATGTCTAAACTCTGTGTTCTGGGACCAGCACATCTCAAGAAAGACCAAGAAACATATTGGAAAGTCTATGGTGGAGTCCGTGCTCTGCTACGGTAGTGAGGTATGGGTAATGAATGCGGAAATGGAACGTCGGGTGAATGCAGTAGAGATGGACTACTTGCGGCGAAGTGCTAGAGTGTCCAGACTCCAGAGAATGCGAAACGATCAGATAAGAGATTGCATGGGGGCAGAGGAAACTATCAACCAACGAATTCAAAAGCGAGGTCTGAAATGGTTTGGACACCTCATGCGCATGGAAGAGGAACGATGGCCCAAGCGAATATTCCAGTGGGTTCCCCCCGGAAAACGTAAGAGGGGACGTCCGAGAAGATCTTGGAATGAAGGCATGAGGAAGGCCGTGACAGCCCGAGGATTAGACGAAGAAGACGCTAGGGATAGAAGAGGATGGAGATTAGGAGTGGGAAGGCAGCCTGCGGCTGTATAACAACCCTTTAAAAAAAAAATAACTTTCAACAACTAATATTTCAAAATGTATCTTCACATTTAGTTATCATAACTTTTTATGAAATAGAATACTGCAGTTCATAAATAGTAAACATGTATAGTATACATGTTAGTGTATACATTTATTGTACCTATACATTGTATAGGTATAACTTTCCACAACTAATGTTTCAAAATGTATCTTCACATTTAATTATTATATATTTTGATGAAGTAGAATATTACAGTTCATAAATTTATAAGCTGCAGTGTAGACGTGGGAAACGAATTTCGAAGCAATTTTTCAAGAAAAAATTTAATGTTACTATTAAGTTTACTACAGTCGTCCTGCCGAGTGCTGACAATGACTCATCGCTTCATTTTGTATTCAAATTTATAATCTGCAGTATAAGCGTGGAAAACTAAATTAGAAGCAAATTTTTAAGAAAAGATTATCTTTACTATTAAGTTTACTATAGTCGTCCTGTCGAGAGTTGACAATTCCATTCTGCCTCAATTCGACATACGTGCGAATCTTTGTTCGAAAAAACGTCATTGCTGTGGTCAGGACGACCATACAATAGCTAATTTTTAATTATTTTCATTTACTGTATTCACGGTTTTCATCAAAACTGTAAAAACAACTTAATTCACTAGTTTGTAGTAGCACTTTGGAGAATTTAATTCAATGCAATTTTCCATTAAGGGCTACCTTGCTGAAAAAAATAAGAGAATACAACAATTCTACAATTGCAATTTTTCGGTTTACATCCATTTGATTGCAATAGCACCTAATTCACAAATTTGCAATTTGTAGTAGAAGCGTGGAAAATTGAATTTTCGGCAATTTTCCATAAAAATCATTAGAGAGAAATGGATTACATAAATTTACGATAACATTTCATAATTTTCAATTTATCGTCATTTTCATTTTTCATGAATTTCATTATAATCCTATAAAAACCGCAAATCGCTATTTTTTTATTGCGAGTAGCGACTTGGAAAACTGTATTCATTACAACTTCTCAATAAATAGTATCTTAGTAAAGCAATTGGTAGCCCAAATTTGATTCATTACAACTTCCCATTAAAGAGTATCTTAGGCAAGCAATTGCGAGAAATAAATCATTTTATGCAATTGCTAGTTTTCGATTGATCTTCAGTTCCAGTAATAATAAACTTTAATGCAATACACAAATATTTTTTTAATAATATTTATTAAGATAAACATTATATATTTTTCAATGTTTTGTATGTAACATTTTTATAATGTTTATCTTAATAAACATTATAAATTTTAAATCTACACAGCGAAATATTAGTAGAAAATTCAACATTATTTCTGTTTAAAATATTATTAAACATACGATAGTAGGTATTTGATGGATAATTTAAGAATTTACTTAATGTAAATCTAACAATTGCTGCAATTTATAAAAAAATGCATAATTGAATTAAAAATAGCATATTATAAAACTTTAAATCTACACAACGAAATATTGGTAGAAAATTCAATATTCTTTCTATTTAAAATATTATCAAAAATAAGATAATATTTTCGGAATTTTATTGTCAATTTCTTCTTAATATGTGAACTTTATTGACTCAAATTCGGAATTTAGAATAGAAAGAAAACTCTCAATACAAAAATTAGAATCTACAATAGCAAAAACATAATCCACATATCTAAGTCAAACTTTGGGAAATTTTGGATATTTCTTTATACAGTATGTCCCCGGATTGAGTTTACCAGAGGGTTTTTTTTTAAATTTTTACTTTTTAGTAAAAATATTATAGAAATTAAAATTCCTGCTTGGTCTGAAACTATCATTTCAGTAATTATAACATTGATTTATTTATACAGGGTGTTGGCTAAAAAAAATGAATTGAATCTAAATATGATACTTTAGAAAAATAACATCATTTAAACAATCTCCCATCATTTTCTTCACACAGTTCAAGCCTGGTTTGAAACTCCTGAAAACTGTTTTGTATTTCTTCAATAGTTATCGATGCAAATGCTTCTCGTAGGCGATTTTTTTAAATGTTCAGTATTTTGTTCTGCATTTGGGGGATTGTTTGAATGATTATATTTTTCTATAATGTTGTTAGATGTAATTTTAAATTCTTTTTGCAAATAGTAAATAATAAAATTTTAAAAAAGATACTAAAAATTTAAATGTTTCATTTATAGGAACATTTGGAAATAAACCTGTTACATCAAAATAAATAAATTTGTCACGTAAATTTAATTCAATATATTTCAACTTAGAAATTTAATCAACAGAATTTAGAATGGACGTATGATTTTCAAATTTAAATTTATTAAATTTCTTAACAAGCCATTTCGCAATTTTGTATGTTGAAGATTTAATATTAGAAACTATTGGCTTGAAACTGTTGCCTTGTTTATGAATTTTTGGTAAACAGTATAGTTATGAAATATGGGGATTTGATTTTTGTAATAATAAAAATAACATATTTTTTTATTAGATATCCATAAACGATAAATCATCATTCATTGGAAATTTTGAATTGTCAGTATCATAAGAAACTACCCCTTCAATGCATTTCCAACTCGTTGGTTTAAATGGCAGCTTAATTAATAAAATTGAAAGAATTGTCACAATTGAGCGGGTAAAGAAAAAACGAATATAATTGTAAAAGGTTTTTTTTAAGGTAGTTACATAACGTACATGCTGCAATGCGTAATATTCAAGGACGTTTACACGGACATTTATAAGCAGTCACATTTCAATAACAAAACTGCAGATTTGTAATTGTAATCAGAGAGCCGAAACGGCTGCATCGTCGGTTTTTATAGGTGTGAAATATTTTGCCCTTTAAAAGTAAACTCTGTTCCATTTTAATTTTTAACTAAGAAGTCTGTAGTTTCATTGTATAAAGTTTTACACATGAACACCAACAAAAATTCTCTGACAGTGAAAAAAAATTAAATGTCAGATTTCTAACAACGTTGCCTAATTCATATATTAAAATAATTAAATTATTGCTTCAATCATTCAAGTGTGCTGGTTTCTTAATTATTAGTAAGTAAACCAATCATCAAGTATATTTTAAATTATAATTTGACTGATTTGCTTTTGTAAAATAAAAATAGCAAATAAATGCTGTACTCAATAGATACTCAATTTGATGGCAACATTGCCCACTGTCATAAAATATAACCTCTTTTTTTTTAAATATAACCAACTTTTTCAAGTCTAGTGACTTTTTACATTGGCCAACAAAACTGTCACTCTAACAGAGCCAAATTAGTTAAAAATAAAAATGGAACAAAGTTTACTTGGCAGTACAATCGATTATCAAAATCATTCGAATAAAAATAATCGAATGTCTTTTGTAGTCGTAATTGACAATATGGACGACTACCTTTCTTGAAATGTTAAATTTATAGGCTTAGAAGGTACAGCGACCATCTTCAAGACCATATCTACGTTTTCTTCTACAACCATCTTCACTCTGCAGCGGTTTATGGTGTGTGCTATAGCTGAGTGCATTTGTTTTTCGGCAATCTTCTTCCCGATACAAGACCTAGTGCCCATGGCGAAAGGAAGGCTCGCTTGGGACATGGAAGGTGTTCGACTCAACCAACGCTCCGGTTTGAAAGCATCTGGTTCTGTGAAGTATCTGTGGTCGCGACCAGATGTGTACAAGCTCAGAAGTATCAATGTGTTTTTGGGTATGTAGTGCGGGCCTATGAGGGCTTCTTGGGGTAGAATGCGTGTTAGAAATGGCGCAACTGGGTATAGACGCAGCGCCTCTTTGGTGAAGTTCTGGATCAAAGAGTAGGAGTTTACGTGGAGCTCGTTGTGGATGTCGTCTTGCAGTTTTGGGTGTTTGGCCATGAGGTAGAGGATCCACTGCATTGAGTACGCGGTGGTGTCACCGGCGGCTAAAACCAAGTCCACGATGATTTTGATGATGTCGCTTCTAGGCATGTCCTCGCGCAACATCATACCTAATAACCCACTGTTTTTTGGGAAGCTGATCAACAGGTTGTGCACTAAATCGTTGGCCGTTGCCAAAGCGTCATCAACGGCTCTGACGAAATTCGTCCAAGCTCTGATGCGCCAGCGAGATGCCAAAGCTGCTGGGATGAACTGTAGCTTGGCTGTGGTGTGGAAAACTAGATGGATGGTTTCTGATAGCCGCCGCAGTTCGTAATCAAATTTTGGTTTGTTGGTTTTAAAAATGTCTGCTCCTATTAGTACAGAAATTACTGTATCCAGTGACCACCTGTACAACTCAGTTTCTAAATTATGAGCTGGCGACATAAGTTTTGGTAGTAGATCCTGTGCGCTGGATTCGCAAGCTTTTTCAATGTATGTTAAATCGCCTCGTAAGAGGAAGTTGTTCATTATGCGCCTATTATGGAGCCACTCTTCGGAGTTCATGAAGAATAATCCTCGTGAGCACCCAAATAGTTCGTTGTATAAGGACCAAGCTTCAGGGAGCACATGAACTGGGTGTTTGCCTTCTTGGGCGAAAACGGATCGCATGTAATCAGGATCTGAGATGAAGACGGCTTCTACGTTACCCAATCGCTCCTTGAAGATAGGTCCTAGAGTCTTGTGCCTCTTGTCGGCGTAGAGGTGCAGCTTTGAAGCACCACCAGCGAGGGCTAGAGCTAGTGCTGTGCCCAAAACTGGTAGGTGCCTTGGTTCTGGGATTTGTGTGTGCAAACATTTTTCAATGTTGTTTTCTTGTAATAACTTCCCGTTTGGATACTGGCACTTGCTTTTTTGAAATGTTTGCTGGTGGATTTCACATTTATGTTGCACGGGAATTTCACAGGTCTGTATCGGATTAATTATTACGCTGGCTTGTCTCGCCAGTGCAATTGCCTGCGGTTTTGTCAGCGTTCTACCGATCATGTCTGGTTTTGACGTGCAACAAGAGACTTTTGTGTTTATACAAACTGAGGCCGCTGTGTGCGCATTGAGATATAACGGATTTAATCTCTCGTCGGCACTATCGCTCTAGCCAGACAGGATGAGCACTAGAGGCTGGATGTTCTTGCCTCGTCTTTTTAAGCCAAATGAACAGTATTGGGATGAAGAGTCGCACGCAACGCACGCGACACAGCAATTGATGGAGTCGCTGCCCGGACACTGCATAAATTGGCGAGCTTCGTATAAAATCAAGGTGATTGATCCTCGCGAATCGATGCAAATAGCGCGAAGATAACGCGAAAAGTGTTCTTTTCCAGCTACGGTAACGTAAAAAAATATCGATCGCGTTATAACAAAACGTCTGCGAAACATATTAAGCACATTTAATTGTACGCATTCTCCTAAATAACGTTTAGCAGTTATTTGCCCAGCCTGCGTTGAAATTGTACAATTTAAAAATGCTTTCCACAGCCCAATACAATCGTATTTATGAACACGTACAGAATTGACGTAGCATTTCTGTGCGCGAAAATGATAAAAATATAAAAATACGCGTTCACGTGTCCAAGGTCTACCAAAATAAGCATATGCCGATGTAAATGCACTTAAAAAATGCACTTGCTGATGTATATTTACCAAATAATCTGTGAAGTGCAATATTCTCAAAAGTACGGGCAGTACAATTTTATTATTACACTCAATTAAATTAATTAATGCGATTATTTGGGTTAACTTTATATTAAATTTATCATTTTGCTCTCCATTCATCTGCTCTCCATGGCTATAATATGCTCTATAAAGGGTGAGTAAAAAGGAAATTATCTAATTTATGAAATTTTCATATATTTATTCATTAAGATTGTTCACAGTTCACAGATTACTTCACAGTTGTTAATAAAGTTAGGATTGCCATGATGATTTCCAACCTCCGATAGGAGATGGGACTTTAAGAACTACTTCAGTGTATAGAAATGTAATGAAATGGTTACTTTTGTGAAAAATATTGAATATCTTAACAACTATAGTGTTCAGACATAAGATATGTCCCATCTAATTGAAGAGAAGAATAAGACCTATCGAATAATAACATAAAATACGTGGCATTCTATTTTAAAAATATGGGTTATAACGCTTTGAAATTTGCAAAGTTTGGAATTTTTTTCTGAACACCCTATATTACTAAATTCAAATTGCTCATTACCAAAATGTTGCTTATTAACCACATTTAGACTATTGCTAAAACTTATTCTTACCTTCGAAAAACGAGGTCGCTACGATTTTTTAAAGTTGAGCTTGCTTATGCATGATATTTGGAGAAAAAAAATTTGGCGTCACTGTAACATAATCCAAACCTAAATGGACAAATATCTAGAGGTTGAAAAGTATCATCAGAAAACTTGAACAGATACAGGGTATTCTATTTTTAAAAAAATGTTGGTTTTTGTTATACCGCAAAATTATACCTTGTATACTAAAAATATTCATTTAATAAATTTTCAGAAATTTCAGTAACAGCTATCCCATGCATGTTAATGAAAAACCTTATACTTTTGATTTTCTCACTTATTTAATACTGAAACTGTGCCAAATTTTCAGGAAGGGTAGTTTCAGATATACTGAATACATATCTAGTATTAAATATTCAATTAATAAATTTTCAGGAATATCAGTAATAGCTATCCCATACATGTTAATGCAAAACGTTATAATTTTGATTTTCTCACTTATTTAATACTGAAACTTTGTCAAATTTTTAGGAGCGGTAGCTTCAGGTATACTGAATACATATCTAGTATTAAATATTCATTTAATAAATTTTCAGAAATTTCAGTAACAGCTAACCCATACATGTCAATGCAAAACGTTATACTTTTGATTTTCTCACTTATTTATTACTGAAACTTTGTCAAATTTTCAGGAGGGGTAGTTTGAGGTATACTGAACACATATCTAGTATTAAATATTCAATTAATAAATTTTCAGAAATTTCAGCAATAGCTATCCTATACATATCAATGCAAAAAGTTATACTATTGATTTTCTCACTTATTTAATACTGAAACTTTGTCAAAATTTCAGGAGGGGTAGTTTCATGTATACTGAATACATATCTAGTATTAAATATTCAATTCACAAATTTTCAGAAATATCAGTAATAGCTAACCCACACTTATCAATGCAAAACTTTTGATTTTCTCACTTATTTAATACTGAAACTTTGTCAAATTTTCAGGAGGGGTAGTTTCAGGCATACTGAATACATATACAGTATTAAATATTCATTTAATAAATTTTCAGAAATTTCAGTAACAGGTATCCCACATATGTCAATGCAAAACCTTATACCTTTGATTTTCTCACTTATTTAATACTGAAACTTTGTCAAAATTTCAGGAGGGGTAGTTTCATGTATACTGAATACATATCTAGTATTAAATATTCAATTCACAAATTTTCAGAAATATCAGTAATAGCTAACCCACACTTATCAATGCAAAACTTTTGATTTTCTCACTTATTTAATACTGAAACTTTGTCAAATTTTCAGGAGGGGTAGTTTCAGGCATACTGAATACATATACAGTATTAAATATTCATTTAATAAATTTTCAGAAATTTCAGTAACAGGTATCCCACATATGTCAATTCAAAACCTTATACCTTTGATTTTCTCACTTATTTAATACTGAAACTTTGTCAAATTTTCAGGAGGGGTAGTTTCAGGTATACTGAACACATATATAGTATTAAATATTCATTTAATAAATTTTCAGAAATTTCAGTAACAGGTATCCCACACATGTCAATGCAAAACGTTATACTTTTGATTTTCTCACTTATTTAATACTGAAACTTTGTCAAATTTTCAGGAGGGGTAGTTTCAGGTATACTGAACACATATCTAGTATTAAATATTCAATTAATAAATTTTCAGGCATATCAGTAATAGCCATCCCATACATGTCAATGCAGAAAGTTATACTTTTGTTTTTTCACTTATTTAATACTGAAACTGTGCCAAATTTTCCGGAAGGGTAGTTTCAGGTATACTGAACACATATGTAACATTAAATATTCAATTAATAAATTTTCAGAAATTTCAGCAATAGCTATTACATACATGTGAATCCAAAGAGTTATACTTTTGATTTTCTCACTTATTTAATACTGAAACTTTGTCAAACTTTCAGGAGGAGTAGTAACCTTGTATATTTGAAAATAATTTTACGACATAAATATTTTTAAACCAATAACTTTTTGTACAATTTTTTTTTTTCTATCTCTCACGGGAAATGCGCTAGGAAGTAAATAATAATTAGTATTATTCTTATATTCATAATTAAATATTGTCTTACTATGTTTTAACCACTTTATTTACTATAAAATCTACTGAAAGAAACGGAATAATCTTATCAAATTTAGACAAATTTCAAATTATTTATATGAATCCTCATGCTCCTTAATTATATGGTTTAATCAAAACACATAAAATAGATCTTCCAATTAGACCAGTTGTTTCAAATATTAATAGCCCATTCCGGAAGCAGTTAAATAAATATTTTATTCAAAAAGCAAGTATACAAATATTATTTCTAAATGTTTAGTAAAAAATCCGTTCTATCTAAAATTTTAAAAGAGACCAAAACCCCAACGAATTCAAAACATGTATATTTTGATGTAACAAATATATTTTCGAATATTCCTACTAACGAATGCCTAAAACTCATTCAAAATTTGTTAGACAAACAAAATCTTACCATTATTACTAAATCAGAAATAATAATTAGTATTTAAATAGTAAATAGTAATTATAACTCATCTGAAATATGTTTAAATCACAATTATTTTCAAAATGATAATAAAGTTTTTAACAAGCAACAGGTCTAGCAATGTGATCTCCTTTAAGCCAACTTTTAGCAGATCTATTCATGTCCGAAATAGATAACAAAATTAGAATTAAATTAGAATTTAGTAAACAACGCATATCATACTGGTATAGATATGCAGATGAGGTTAATACATGTTTTAATGGTACATCACGTCATTTAGATCAATTTTTAATTATAATTAATAACATTCTCAAAAAAAAAAAAAAATTACAATTGAATAAGAAGAAAATAATAAAATTATGAATATATATTTCATCCATTTAGAAAAAAAAATCATTAATCCAAGTTTTGAAAATATACTTAGATTGTATCTATTGTAATTAAAATTAATTGTATTAAAATTGTATCTCGAAGTTTTGAAGATAATTGGCGCGTTATTTATATGCAGGGTAAGTAAAAAACTAAAGAACCTCCTCCCTGGAGCATTTATTATTATTTTTTAGAAAAAAAAAGTGTTTCATAAAAGTTTCATATTAAATTATTTGTCACAATTTGATGATTTTATTATTTTTTTGTATCGCGAGACTTTTTTTAAATATTCTATTTACACATTTGATAGCATTTGCTTGTCTCTTCTCGTATATCTAAAAATACCATGAGTTTAATGTCTGACGACAAAAATGTGAAAATAATGTTTTTTTTTTTAAATATTAATTAATTTATATTAATAGAAGAGGTATTTCAAAATGCCGAAAACAGGTTATGTCATTAATTAATTTAAAATATTTTCAATGTCCCCGTAAATATGTTACTTTCTCCTTGTATGAGGAAACAATTGTTTTCGTAAAAATTTTCGAAACTAAGTTTCTAGCAGAAATGTCAATCTTAATGCCTTTTGAGCCTATGAATAACATTAACAAAAATCAGTCTGCACGTGTGTGTGGCTGTTTGCCATAATTTTTTTTTGTGGACGTTATAAATCAATAACTGCTTAAGTAAATCGAATAAAATTACATAATTAAGAACAAAATTTGGTTTTAAACAGTAATTACAAAATTAAGAACAATATTTGGTTTTAAACAGTAATTAGAAAATTAAGAACAAAATTTCGCTTTAAACCGTAATTACAAAATTAAGAACAAAATTAACAGCGTTATTTATAAAAATTTAAAACGTGGTTTAGCGGTGTTTTACACAGGGTTACCAAGGTTACTAAGCTTAAACCATCGTTAAACAGCTGCCTTACATTTTTACGAATAAAACTGCTAGATTTTACACAGTATTGGAAAGAAAATTGGATTGTAACTCATCTAATATACATGATAGCAGTATCTTCAACTCGACTATTCGGGGTCGTTTTGGCTACCTGCGAGCCTATGATGAGAGGACCCCAAACGGTGGTGGACGACCCCATAAACTGGTTCCCGACTTTTTTGTAGGGGTTTTAGGGAGTATAACGAGGGTGCAGATTGCATCCATGGAAAAAAAAACAAGAGTGAAACCGCCAAACCAGCGGTTGTCAATTGTTTTCACGATCATATTGTAGAGCGTAGAGCAGTGGTCTTAATACTGTGTTCCGCGAAATAATGTAAAATTTTAACAATATACAGGGTAATTCAAATTCGATTGTCAATATGGGGATATCGGAAACAGTGAGAGATACGAACACGGTTAAATTGGGAAAAAGCTGCGTAATCATTTGGGAAACAATAATCAATAACGATAACTCAAAATGTCAATGGTTACCGAGATAATTGAAAACAAATCAAATTTTCGAAAATCTTATTTATTTTTTCCTGTCGTTATTTGAAGAGATATTAAAAAAATAAACACATTTTCATTGGCACTATTCCTCATACCATAAATCATAAAATGTTGATCAGACGTTTCGTGTGAGTGCAACCATCATCAAGTTTAATCAAGTTTAAAATACGGACCTGCATTTTTAATTTTATTTTTTAATTCTACGCGTTAATACTATTATAATGATGTGCAATACTGGAGGTTTAACTTTTTTATTAAAAGAGTTTTTACCAGCAAGTTATTAATGGGAAATCTTAGGATTTATTAAAAAATCTTAAGAAATTTCATCGTTATTGTAAAATCAGTAGAGATCTCAAAAATAATTTAAAAAATAAGAGAAATAATTGAAATATCTCAAAATTTGACAAAATTTAGAAATATATGTCCAAATATATATATATATATATAAATATAGTATTAAATAATATGTCTTGATTATTTTTCAATTATCGACAAATTTGGAGAATGGATACTTACAAAATGACTAATGTATTTGTATAAGTACTGTAATACCTGAATTTCTGTATGTAATCTTACAATGGCAATGTAATACTCTATTTAGAGTCATAATACAAATAAATGATGAAATGAAATGAAATGAAATGAAATGAAATGAAAAAGTATGAGTAATAATCATGTCAATCATTTTTGATTTTTATGATTTTGAAATTATCTCTCAAAATCTTAAGAATTATTCTAATAACTGTAGAAATATCGAAAATTATTAAGAAATATTGTAAATAATTAAAACAATAATAAAATAATCTCTGTAATTATTGATACGTACTAGGAACGTCTAAAATAGTGAATCTGTGAATATCTCGAAAATTATTGAGAAATCTTGAGAATCACTGAAAATACCAATTTGCATTCTTTGATCTCGAAATTATTTAAAAGTCTCCAGAAATTACGATACATACATACGTAATTATGGGATTATAATTATTGTGAAATCTGTAAAAATCTCAAAAAATATTGAGAAATCGCGGAAATTATTGTAAAATCTCTCGGAATCTTGACCAAATATAGAAATGTTTAGATATTTTAAGAATCATCGAAAATTTTGTAGAATGAATAAAATGTACCTATGTAATCATTGTGTAAATCGTGTGAACCAATATGGATTTTCTGATTTAAATGATCTGAAAATCTCTCGAAATTCTGAGAATTAATGAGAAATCTGTATAAATCTGGAAATATATTAAGAAATCTTGGGAATTATTGAATCATTTCTAGAAATCTCGATAATTATTGAGAAATCTGTAGAAATCTCGAACAATATTGGAAAATATTAAAAAAGATTGAGAAATTTCTATAAATTTAAAATAATGTAGCTTTCTGTAATGTAGCTCTTAATGTAGCTCTTTAATGTAGCTGTATATAGCTTTCTGCTAATAAATATTATTATTATTAATAAAATTGAAAGATACTATATGTTTATAGGAACTTTTCGCCATAAAATTGAATGATGAACCAGTTATAACAAATATTTCAGATATCTTTGAAACGCCCTGTATATAATAATAATATTAATAATAATAATAATAACGGGGTGTAAAGTTAGTTCGCCTCCTCGTGGTGCACCCTGGATAACGCTAAATGAACTAACACATACTGGATATATAATCATATGATTATATATCTTATGATATATCATGTAATCATATAATCTGACATAAACCTCCTGACACATTCTATGTACTTATTTATTATAAATAAACCAATGATATTATCCTATGCAACCATATGAACTTCACCACTTAAGGAGTACGATCTTGGACATTCAGAACTTCTAAATTTATATATAATGAAAAATTATAAACCTGTAATGTAGTTTTGTGTGCCATACGCTAAATAAACAATAATAATAATAATAAAACAGAAAAAGAAGTGGGACAAATATGTCGAAAATATTATGGAAAGAAGAGGAATATCTAACGCCCAAATGAAGAAAAGCACAGGAAACAAGAAGATCTGGAACCTACTAGGAAAAGAAAATACAAGAAATTGAAAAACTACAATATTCTACACCCGAAAGGGTAGAAGAATTATGAGTATAAAAAAAATAAAAATAATAATTAAATAATAATAAATATTTATTAATGCTTCTTTTACAAAATCTGGCATAAATCAACGTCCCAATTCTAGTAAAAAAAATACAGACTTCCATAATTTATATACCTACCACTATACTTTTTCAACTTCAACTTGGCAGTAATCAACAGGTCAAGTTGGCATTAATCATTATCAGTATGGCATTAATCAAAACCATATTGGCATTAAACAATGCTAACATGAATTTGTTTTATGCCAACATGGTTTTGATTAATGCCAAATTGATAATGATTAATGCACTAATCAACAAGTCAAGTTGGCATTAATCATTACTAGTTTGGCATTAATCAAAACCATGTTGGCATTAAACAATGATAACATGAATCTGTTTTATGCCAACATGGTTTTGATTAATGCCAAACTAATAATGATTAATGCACTAATCAACAAGTCAAGTTGGCATTAATCAATATCAGTTAGGCATTAATCAAAACCATGTTGGCATTAAACAATGACAACATGAGTTTGTTTTATGCCAACATGGTTTTGATTAATGCCAAATTGATATAATGCCAAACTACCACTATACCTTTCCAACTTCAACTTGGCAGTAATCAACAAGTCAAGTTAGCATTAATGATTATCAGTATGGCAATAATCAAAACCATGTTGGCATTAAACAATGCCAACTTGAATTTGTTTTATGCCAACATGGTTTTGATTAATGCCAAATTGATAATGATTAATGCACTAATCAACAAGTCAAGTTAGCATTAATCATTGCCAGTTTGGCATTAATCAAAACCATGTTGGCATTAAACAATGACAACATGAATTTGTTTTATGCCAACATGGTTTTTATTAATGCCAAATTGATATAATGCCAAACTACCACAATACCTTTCCAACTTCAACTTGGCAGTAATCAACAAGTCAAATTGGCATTAATCATTATCAGTATGGCAATAATCAAAACCATGTTGGCATTAAACAATGCCTACATGAATTTGTTTTATGCCAACATGGTTTTGATTACTGCCAAATTGATAATGATTAATGCACTAATCAACAAGTCAAGTTGGCATTAATCATTATCAGTTTGGCATTAATCAAAACTATGTTGGCATTAAACAATGACAACATGAATATGTTTTATGCCAACATGGTTTTGATTAATGCCAAACTGCCACTATACCTTTCCAACTTCAACTTGGCAGTAATCAACAAGTCAAGTTGGCATTAATCATTATTAGTATGGCAATAATCAAAACCATGTTGGCATTAAACAATGTCAACATGAATTTGTTTTATGCCAACATGGTTTTGATTAATGCCAAATTGATAATGATTAATGCACTAATCAACAAGTCAAGTTGGCATTAATCATTGCCAGTTTGGCATTAATCAAAACCATGTTGGCATTAAACAATGACAACATGAATTTGTTTTATGCTAACATGGTTTTCATTAATGCCAAATTAAATAATGATTAATGCCAACTTGAATGTGATTAGTTCCAAGTTGAAGTTGAGAAGGTATAGTGCTTGTCGTTTATAATATATAGAGTCATATAGTCATAAATCTAGTACAAGAAATAGGGTTACAATAATAATAATAATAATAATACTATTTATTTCAGATGATTAATAATAATAATAATAATAATAATACTATTTATTTCAGATGATTAATAATAATAAAATGAAATACATGTCACAAAATCAGTTACAAATCCTAATGTACAAAATACATTGTAATTAACGGTTATAAAATTTATTCAAGTAATATGACTCTAGGTCTAAGATAAATTGATATATTAACTGTTTTTTTAACAGTTTTCTGTTTTTTATGATTTTAAGTTTATTTGGTAGATTATTGAACATGGTTATACAAGAGTAAAAGCAACCTCTTTCAAATTTTTAGCAATATTATTAATTGTAATTAAATAGCAATTAAATATAGCGATACAATTTGTTTGTACTAGATTTATATGAGCATGACTGTACATTAATTTAAATTTTACATAAAACTAAACGAAATCGGTGTTTTTCTTTTATTACCCGTTAACAGTTGTGCGCTCGTGGCCCCTCCATAATATTTATTTTTAAAGTCTTAACAGCGACAAATGTTGCCATTTGGTAAACAATGCCACATTTTTCAGGCAGCCTGTTTACAAGCGTTTAACCTATTTAACGAGCCATACTTTGAAGTTGAGTTACGCGATTTTGTATTGTTTCACTTAGAGCTGAAAGCCACATAGGAACTTGCTTAGTTTTACATAACATACAGAAATAAAATATCAAATATTAAATAGGTATGTATAAAGGTATGTAAAAATAGCTATTTATGGTATGAGTGAATAAAATCGAATTTTATCCACGAAAAACAGTAGTCATAGCTATAGCTATGGTTACAACTATAGTTATGGCTATAATTATAGCTATAGTTATAGCTATAGTTATGGCTATAATGTTTTCAAGTGGATAAAATTGCTTTATTCACGTGTATCATACAAGATTTTTTCCAATTCGTTATCAGAATTGAAGAATTTGCGTGAAGTGTCACATTGTCAGGTGACAACGAAATTTTCAAGGATAGTGCAAATTTGCCTATTTTTTTAACTTTATTCACGTTGTCAATAGTTATAGTGAATAAAGTGAAAATATAAACATTTTATTCACCCATTCGATTAAAGAGTAGTTTCAACGATGACATTCAATATACTTAGGGCCGGTTCCATAATATCACAGAAAAGTCTCCTTTATGTAAAGCTTACTTACGGCCGGTTCCATAATGGTATTAAAGTTTCCTTTAAACAGAAAAGGCGCCTTTAAGTACTGTAACGTGTTCCATAATTGATTTTTAAACGTCTGTTCACGAAAAAGTGTTTCTTATCATATGGAACAGAAGTAGACTTAAATGTCGACTTTTCTATTAAGTAAGCTTTACATAAAGGAGACTTTTCTGTGATATTATGGAACCGGCCCTTAATAGAAAAGTCGACTTTAAAGTCTGCTTCTGTTCCATATGATAAAAGACACTTTTTCGTGAAGTGACGTTTAAAAATCAATTATGGAACACGTTACAGTACTTAAAGGCGTCTTTTCTGTTTAAAGGAAACTTTAATACCATTAAGGAACCGGCTGTTAATGAGCATTTTAATAAGGCGAATTGGAAAAAAATCTGTTTCTTTGTCATCTCAATTACTCAAATCATTGAGTAAGGAGTACACAAACTTCTTACTCAATGTTTCTGTGCAAAATGAAATTATTTTATAAAATATTGGAAAACTCTGCTGCAACGGTTAAGTCCGTAAATCCATAAGTACATAAAATAAGTCAATTTTTTAACAAATTGGGCGGATTTTTTAATATGTAAAATAGTGCTTTAGCACTAAACAGCCAAGCACTATTTTACATAGGTATTAAAAAATCCGCCCAATTTGTTAAAAAATTGGCTTATTTTATGTACTTATGGATACAAAAATATTTTATTATCTTTAATAGTAAATACGATCCAAAAGATAATACTAAGCAACAAGAAGATATCGAGAAAAACAAAACTAACAATATACAAACTAATACTAATACCAACACTAGTATATGGATGCGAATGGACGCTAAACAGGAGACAAAAAAGTAAGATGCAGACACTAGAAATTAAGTATCTTAGGAAAGTATACGCAGTAACCAGAAAAGACAGAATCAAAAACGTAGACATAAGAAGAGAACTAGAAATAACAGAACTAAACAAAACAATAGAAGACAGACAGCTGCAATGGTTGGGACACCTAGACAGAAGAAAAGACACCAATCAAACCAAAATCATATGGCAAACATGAAGTAACGGAAAAAGAAAAGTGGGAAGACCGAAAAAGAAGTAGGACAAATATGTCGAAAATATTATGGAAAAAAGAGAAATATCTAACGCTCAAATGAAGAAAAGCACAGGAAACAAAAAGATCTGGATCTGGAACCAACTAGTAAAATAAAATACAAGAAATTGAAAAACTACAATATTCTACACATGAAAGGGTAGAAGAATTGTGATTATAATAATAATTATTATAGTAAATACTCAAACTTTTCTTTAATTACCTTAAATTTTTGTACTTATCTTTTTGTTGCAGTAGAGTCTTCAAGAAATAATCAATATACTAATAATATTCTACACCCGAGAGGGTAGAAGAATTATGACTATTATAATAATAATAATCCTAAATACTCAAACTTTTTTTTAATTACCTTAAATTTTTGTACTTATCTTTTTGTTGCAGTAGAGTCTTCAATTACCAAATAATCAATATACTAATAATAATAATACTAAATAATACCAAAAGTTGATTTGAAAACTTATTTATAAAGTAATTGCCAACTTTCTGATTGTCTTGATTTATATCTTAATTACAAAAACAATGTAATCACAGTACTCATCAGAATCAGAAACGTAGACATAAGAAGAGAACTAGAAATAATAGAACTAAATAAAATAATAGAAGACAGACAGCTGCAATGGTTGGGACATCTGCAGAGAAGAAAATACACCAATCAAACAAAAATTATATGGCAAACAAAAATAACCGGAAAAATAAAAGTGGGAAGACCGAAAAAGAAGTGGGACAAATATGTCGAAAATATTATGGAAATAAGAGGATATTATGTCGAAAATATTATGGAACGAAGAGGAATATCTAAAGCCCCAATGAAGAAAAGCACCGGAAACAAGAAGATGGAACCTACTAGTAAAGAAAATTCAAGAAATTGAAAAACTACAATATTCTACACCCGAAAGGGTAGAAGAATTATGACTATAATAATAATAATAATAGTAAATACTCAAAACTTTTTTTTAATTACCTTACATTTTTGTACTTATCTTTTTGTTGCAGTAGAGTCTTCAATTACCAAATAATCAATATACTAATAATATTCTACACCCGAAAGGGCAGAAGAATTATGACTATAATAATAATAATAAATACTGAAACTTTTTTTTAATTACCTTACATTTTTGTACTTATCTTTTTGTTGCAGTCGAGTCTTCAATTACCAAATAATCAGTATACTAATAATATTCTACACCCGAAAGGGTAGAAGAATTATGACCATAATAATAATAATAGTAAATACTCAAACTTTTTTTAATTACCTTAAATTTGTGTCCTTATCTTTTAGTTGCAGTAGAGTCTTCAATTACCAAATTATCAATATACTAATAATATTCTACACCCAAAAGGGTAGAAGAATTATGACTATAATAATAATAATAATAATAATCGTAAAAACTCAAACTTTTTTTTAATTACCTTAAATTTTTGTACTTATTTTTTTGTTGCAGTAGAGTCTTCAATTACCAAATAATCAATCTACTAATAATATTCTACACCCGAAAGGGAGAAGAATTATGACTATAATAATAATAATAATAATCGTAATTACTCATTTTTTTTTAATTACCTTAAATTTGTGTCTTTATCTTTTAGTTGCAGTAGAGTCTTCAATTACCAAATTATCAATATACTAATAATATTCTACACCCAAAAGGGTAGAAGAATTATGACAATAATAATAATAATGGTAAATACCCAAACTTTTTTTTAATTACCTTAAATTTGTGTCCTTATCTTTTTGTTGCAGTCGAGTCTTCAATTACCAAATAATCATTATACTAATAATATTCTACACCCAAAAGGGTAGAAGAATTATGACTATAATAATAATAGTAAATACTCAAACTTTTTTTTTATTACTTTACATGTTTGTACTTATCTTTTTGTTGCAGTAGAGTCTTCAAGAACCAAATAATCAATATACTAATAATATTCTACACCCGAAAGGGTAGAAGAATTATGACTATAATAATAATAATAATAATAGTAAATACTCATTTTTTTTAATTACCTTAAATTTTTGTACTTATCTTTTTGTTGCAGTAGAGTCTTCAATTACCAAATAATCAATATACTAATAATGGTAAATACTCAAACTTTTTTAATTACCTTAAATTTTTGTTCGTATCTTTTTGTTGTAGTAGAGTCTTCAATTACCAAATAATCAATATACTAATAATATTCTACACCCGAAAGGGTAGAAGAATTATGACTATAATAATAATAATAATAGTAAATACTCAAACTTTTTTTAATTACCTTAAATTTTTGTACGTATGTTTTTGTTGCAGTAGAGTCTTCAATTACCAAATAATCAATATACTAATAATATTCTACACCCGAAAGGGTAGAAGAATTATGACTATAATAATAATAATAGTAAATACTCTAACTTTATTTTAATTTTTTGTACTTATCTTTTTGTTGCAGTAGAGTCTTCAATTACCAAATAATCAATATACTAATAATAATACTTAATAATACCAAAAGTTGATTTGAAAACTGATTTATAAAGTGATTGCCAACTTTCTGATTGTCTTGATTTATATCTTAACTACCAAAAAAATGTAATCACAGTACTCATCCATAATTACTTTGATGGTGAGTATTGAGCTCCCTAGCTATTGATTAAAACTGGTTAAAACTCGCCTAATTGTGTGTTAACAGTTATATGCATGATCATCTGATTTAGGGGATCTGAGCAACAACATGGTAACTACTAAACTTATAGGTGCACAAATAAGCACTCGTCTCTAATCGGAGCGAGTTGTGTGCTAAAGCTCATTGAGAATAAGCTCCGTAACTAATCCACGTGGATATTATCTGTTACATATTGCCTGTTTTGAAGACAATTAAACCCATAAACGCAGCGAAGTGTAGGTATTGAAATTAACAGGGCTTTCGGTCGATTTCCGCACAATGCCCAAAATGAAATGATTCAATAGATCTAATATACGTTGTAATCATAGAAACTTTAGAATTTCTATAAATTCTATAGCTGATAATCACTGCTGTGGAAATGTGGCAACATCGTATTATATGTCATTAAAAATCCTGGACTAGAAAACTTCCTTAGAACACTATTTTTTCCTACATGTATTATTTTGAAAACGTTTTTTTTTGTTTGAACATATTTGAGGGAATATTTTTTGTATATTTGGAGCATAACATTCCATGCCCTTAACATAATACACAAAATAGCACCCACATTTACGCAGATCAATAGGGTATATGATGACGAAGCCTCTCCTTAAACTCATTACCTTAATTATCGCGAGTGGGACGATCCAAGAAAAAAGTTAATTTATCGTCTACCGAGAACAGACTGTTGCTTAGTGCGTTTATTAGAGCAAACACAGCCAGCATTCACATATTTAATCAACTTCAAATGCCGCTATGTAGATTATAATGGAGGGTAATATGATATTTACACATCGTTTGACTTTTTTATGCGTATGTGATACGATCGTCTATGGATTTGTGTTGAAGTCAACTGTTGTGACAACGTGTCTGTGTGTGTGTGTGTGTGACGTCTGCTGCTGTTTGCCTGGACGAGCCCGAAAAAACAAACTGTCGAAATTGATATGCGATGAAAAAATAGACGGGACATGTTATGATTTCTTCAGTCCCATTTAAGCCAAAGTGGGGCTAAACGAGTTGGTTTTGTTGTTTTGTACGAGACAACCGACGATGGCTAATTTGTATCGAGATTTTTAGATACTCGTTTTCAGTTAATAAATATTTACAATTCAATACCAAAGCTAAAGCCTTCATGCTTCAAAAACCGTAATGCACAATTTCGTATTTTAATCAAGTGCAAAATATTATCTGCCCGATTAAATTTGAATACATTTGAATCTAAAACAGCTCAATGACTGAATTCTAAAATATATTTGAGCTTTTATTAAAAAAAATAATAATAATAATAACTCGAACCACGCGCAGTTCAAGAGTTCATGAATGGGATGCTCTTAGAGCCGGTTCCATAATATAACAGAAAAGTCTCCTTTATGTAAAGCTTACTTACAGCCCATTTCATAATAAACTACTATAAAACGCTTTAACAAAAGTGAACTTTAAGCAAAAGTAAGCTGTATACGCTACATAAAGTTAGGTACGTTTCAATGGCCTTCATATTAAAGTCAACTTTAAAGGATAAATATGTGTTATGAAACGCGCTTTGAAGATTAAACTGAGCTTTAAAATTTAAAGTCACTTTAAATTGATTAAGAAATTGGCTGTTAATAGAAAAGTCGACTTTAAAGTCTGCTTAGTAAAAGTAAGCTTTAAACGCTACTTAAAGTTAGGTCCGTTTCAATGGCCTTCATATTAAAGTCAACTTTAAAGGATAAATATGTGTTATGAAACGCGCTTTGAAGATTAAACTGAGCTTTAAAATTTAAAGTCACTTTAAATTGATTAAGAAATTGGCTGTTAATAGAAAAGTCGACTTTAAAGTCTGCTTAGTAAAAGTAAGCTTTAAACGCTACTTAAAGTTAGGTCCGCTTCAATAGCCTTCATATTAAAGTCAACTTTAGAGGATACATATGTGTTATGAAACGCGCTTTGAAGATTAAACTGAGCTTTAAAATTTAATGTCACTTTAAATTGATTAAGAAATTGGCTGTTAATAGAAAAGTCGACTTTAAAGTCTGCTTCTGTTCCATATGATAAAAAACACTTTTTCGTAAAGTGTCGTTTAAAAATCAATTATGGAACACGTTACAGTACTTAAAGGCGCCTTTTCGGTTTAAAGGAAACTTTAAGGCCATTATGGAACCGGTCGTTATACTTCTTCTTCTTCGTGTGCTTAATCCATTCTGGATATTACCAATCATCACTATACATATGATACGTGTGCATTATGTATTCTGGATATTACCAATCATCACTATACATATGATTCGTATGCATTATGTATTCTGGATTTTACCAATCATCACTATACATATGATCATCCGATCATTACTATTTAGATCTTGCCTACTGCTTTTCGGAACAATTGCGATGAGGTAATTCCACACCACTGGTGCAGATTATTTTTAAGCCACGAAATTCGTCTTCTTTCTTGGCCTCTTCTCCTCTTTGAATCTTCTTTCTTGGCACATTTTGTTCTTATATTTTGCCTACTGCTTTTCAGAACAATGTTGGTGAGGTAATTCCACACCACTGGTGCAGATTATTTTTAAGCCACGAAATTCGTATTCTCTCTTGGCTTCTTCTCCTCTTCGTCCCTTCTTCTTGGCACATTTTGTCCTCATGCAAACTGCTTACAAACAACTTCTTATACAAACTTGCCTACTGCTTTTCGGAATAATTTTGGTGAGGTAATTCCACACCAGTGGTGCAGATTATTTTTAAGCCACAAAATTCGTCTTCTTTCTTGGCCTCTTCTCCTCTTCGTCTATTCTTTCTTGGCACATTTTGTTCTTATACAAACTGCTTACAAACAACTTCTTATACAAACTTGGCCACTGTTTTTCGGAACAATGTTGGTGAGGTAATTCCACACCACTGGCGCAAATTATTTTTAAGCCATGAAATTCGTCTTCTTTCTTGGCCTCTTCTTCCTCTTCTTCTCTTCTATCTTGGCACATTTGCCTCTTATAAAACACGTTATTTGAAGAATTGTAATACTGCTTACACCCATAATTTTGGGAAAGTAAATTTTGGTTTCAACCTTTAGGGCCAATAAAATAAGATTACTTACCTTTGTATACTTTTCCAAAACATCCTTCGCCAATTTCGTGCAAAAAGCACAGATTCTCTCGTCGTAGAATAGGAACAGTCGTGGTGATGCACGCCGAATATTGAGGGTTTGGTGCATAGCGATCAGCAACTAGTGGACTCTTTTTCAAAACTATGGGCGAAAGCTACAAATAAATAAAATTGTTTAGAATATTGCTCTGGGCTGACCTATTACACCACAAGGGCTTCATTATGCTATTAATTATGGTATTATGCAAGTACGTTTGCCGTTAAAATGATCTAAGATGAGGCCACAATTCCTCAATTCTGCTTATAAGGAAACATGTGTTTTACAGCAGGTTCCGGATTCTCTCACTGCAGATGAGATCATTCGTTCCAATAAATGCATCAATAATTGTGCATTCTTCGCCGAGAAAGAGCGATAAACTTTGAAGCGTGAATGACACGAGAATGGTCGAGATTCATTTCCTGTTACTATTACATTACTATTACACATACTGTTGGATTTACAGCCTGTTCATTATTCGTTTGCAGCGTTTTCATAGACCTCCCATATTTTTATATATCCACAAAAAGATTAAAATATTAAAATAATTATTACTCTTGTTATTATTATTATTATTATCATCTGCACAAATTCATTTTGTATGCATATCTAAATACAGGGTGGCCCACCTCTCATTGCTGCTAGACTAGTGAAAATTGAGGACAAAATCTGATTTGAAGTTATTTAAGTCTTTTAGTCTAAGTATTTTTAAAATTGGGGATATTTTTTTTGTGAGTAACTCACAATACAACAAATTTAACTGGCTCAATTGATATTAATTAATTTAATAAAATTAACCAATATAAAAAATAAACGTATAAGGTGTAGTATATACAGGGTGGCCCACCTATCCTCGCTGGGACAATTGCTGCTGACTAATGAAAATTGAGGGAAAAATCTGACTGGAAGGTATTGGACACTTGATGATCTACTTTTTAAAATTATTTTCGAGTGTACAGAGGTACCATAAATCCGGGACACAAAATTTGGTCTCATTTTTAAATGGATCACCCTGTATATTGTTTCATTTTTAGAATCTGCTTTATGTGAGCTTCATAAATAATTTTAATTTTTTGAGATCAGATGTAACATTTCGAAGTTATTCACATTATAACCAAATTTAACGAAAAATCATGGACGTGGAAAAATATTCGACAAAATTTTATTATAAGAGATTTATAAAAGAAGAAATTATAAAATAATTTCCCTGTACATAACTACACCATATATGTTTATTTTTATATTGGTTAATTTCATTAAATTAATTAATATCAATTGAGCCAGTTTAAATTGTTGTATTGTGAGTTACTCACAAAGAAAATAACCTCACTTTTAAAAATCCTTAGATTAGAAGACTTCTTTAGAACATTGATTTTTCATACATGTATTATTATCAAAACATGTTTTATTTGTTTGAAAATATTTAAGGGAATATTTTTTATATTTTTAGAGCATAACAATCCATGCACTAATCATAATACACAAAATAGCACCCACATTTATGCAGATCAACAGAGTATATGATCACATAACCTAATGATATAATGATATAATATACTACTAGTATATAATGATTACGATCTAATATATTTATGATTCTTAGTAAATCTCGCTTATAAATTACCAATTTTGAAGAGCGTAAAAATATGGTAAATTCAATCAATGTTTTGGCTAAAAATTCTCAAAAAAAACTAAATTTGGCTCCAAACTTACCGCAAGCTCTCTGCTATTCATTGTTAGAACAAAAGTAACAGTACCAAAAGCATGTTATATAAGACGTCAAATAGCGAATCTCACATATAAATTCCCAATTTTGAAGAGTTTTATAGAATATTAGAAAATAGTGCAACTGCTAAAAGTAACTTTAATTCTAATCACATTCCTCTTTCAAATTTTCAAGAAATCCAGTTAAGTTGTACTTAACGACAAATTAACTGAGCTACTATACAGCTACAAAAGGTTTCCCTCAAACTATGGAATTATCTTCGGAAATTCAATATTTTGACCAGCAAGTTGAAAATGAAGAAAATCTCACATATAAATTCCCAATTTTGAAGAGTTTTATAGAATACTAGAAGATATTGCAACTGCTATAAGTAACTTTAATTGTAATCACATGCCTCCTTCAAATTTCTAAGAAATCCAGTTAACTTAACGACAAATTAACTGAGCTACTATACAGCTACAAAAGCTTCTATTAAAATATGGAATTATCTTTGGAAATTCAATATTTTGACCAGCAAGTTGAAAATGAAGAAAATCACACATATAAATTCCCAATATTATAGTTTTATAGAATACTAGAAGATAGTGCAAGATGCAATAAGTAACTTTAATTCTAATCACATTCCTCTTTCAAATTTCCAAGAAATCCAGTTAACTTAACGACAAATTAACTGAGCTACTATACAGCTATAAAAGGTTTCCATCAAAATATGAAATTATCTTTAGAAATTCAATATTTTGACCAGCAAGTTGAAAATGAGGAAAATCTTACATGCAAATTCCCAATTTTGAAGAGTTTCATAGAATACTAGAAGATAGTACAACTGATATAAGTAACTTTAGTGCAACTGCTATAAGTAACTTTAGTGCAACTACTATAAGTAACTTTAATTCTAATCACATTCCTCTTTCAAATATCCAAGACATCCAGTTAACTTAACGACAAATTAACTGAGCTACTATACAGATATAAAAGGTTTCCATCAAAATATGGAATTATTTTTGGAAATTCAATATTTTGACCGGCAAGTTGAAAATGAAGAACATCTCCAATATAAATTCCCAATTTTGAAGAGTTTTATAGAATACTAGAAGATACTGCTATAAGTAACTTTAATTCTAATCACATTCCTCTTTCAAATTTCCAAGAAATCAAGTTAAGTGTGTACTTAGCGACAAATCACTACAGCTACAAAATGTTTCCATCAAAATATGGAAAAATCTTTGGAAATTCAAAATTTTGACCAGCAAGTTGAAAATGAAAAAAATTGTAAAGAGGAAATGGATAGTTATATATTAGTATATGTAGTAATTTAGTATGTAGCTTTATGCTAATAAATATTACTATTATTATTATTATTATTAATTACCGATGCGCCATTTTTATCTCGCTCTCGGCAGTGCCTCGTCATCTTCCAGATTATTATAAATATTAATATTGCCAGTGCCGTGATTCCTACAGCTGTTATTATCAGAATTTCGTTGCTGTGGATGGATTTCTCTGTTATTGTTTTTGCTGTACGATCAATCTGAAACAGAACAAATTTAGATTTAATTCTTCGGATCCTCAAAAACTGCAGACCTATTTCAATGTTGAGTTTTTTTTTAAATGTTGAACAAGTTATCAACAACAGATTAAATGATTACTTGAACACACGCATGGCATGCATTTACATTTAAAAAGACAATCTTCAGTAATACAGAATACCCAATAATTTCCATCTGTACAATGCAAGATATGGAAACCTGTTGAAAACTATATTTTTTTCTCAAATTGTCAAATTGTAAAGAAGAATAAACAGAAGTGATTTCTCAGTTTCTCAAGTTTGGGATAATTTTTAACAAATTTGGACATCATCATTCAAAGTTTAGTGAAATGTTTCAAAATATGAAGTCTAACATTTTCTAACTCCGATGTAAATTTGACACAATTTCTGACGAGTTTGGGACAATTTTCAACAAATTTGGAAATCCTCATTCAAAATTTAGTAAAATATCAAATCTGAGAACACTCATTTGAAACTTTGCAATAATTTGTGTAACGTGTTATTAATATTGTTGACGCTCTCAAATCTCTTTCAGTGCAAGCAATAATTGAGTTTTGAATAAAGACAGAATATTATTATTATTATTATTATTACGAAGACTTACCGGCGTGTGAAGTGTCTTGTTGGCATTTGTTTTTGTTTTTGTCTCATTTATTTGTGGTGGCAGAATGTTTTCTATTTTCCGTGGATCCAAAGGAACTGAAAACAAAAATCAAAACTGTAGTTATTTATACACTTATAATAGTACGGACTATACAGGGTGTAACGAAAATCATGTTCGAAACTTTTTCTGGAGGCTCTTGGGAAATAATTAAAAAAAACAGGCAAGTTTCAAATTTTATTTTTCGGAAATCCCGAAGCTTGATACAATTCGTTCCATTTTGTACAAAAAATATTATATTTCTAGAGAATACAATAAAAAAATGGTGATTAATTACATATTTCAAAAGAAATTTTGTACTAAATAGCAGTATTGCAAAACAATTTCTACAAAATGAGATAAGTGCAACGAAGTCATTTTGAAAATAACTAGTTTTACGTATCTACCTGAAAACGATAGCATTACAAAAAATTACAAGTATTACAAGAGAATACAATAAAAAAAATAGTAATAAATTATAAATATTAAAGGAAACTAATATTTTAAGTGAAACAAACTTATGATGAAAATAACACATTTTGCCTAAGGGAAAACGATTGAAAACGATGAATAAACATAAAATTCAATTTATATTTTAGAATATTATTTTTTTTTAAATCCAAGAAATAGCAATAATATTTGGTTGAAAGATGAACAAAATTATTAATCATTGATTATATTCCACATTAAACGGAAATTAAACATTAAAATATGGCAAATTTAATAAATATTTTTTACTGAACAATAAATTCTTCTCAAAAAAACGCATTTCGTGTAAAATGAGAAAATGCAAAGAAAATTGTAAGAAAGAATTGATTCTAATAAATATATCTAACAGGGTTGGTATAAAGTAAAGCAATTGATTTAAATCATGATTTAAATCAACTGATTTTTTTTAAATAAATCATTGATTTAAATCGAAATATGATTTTTTTGTAATCAATCCTTATTTTTGCATTGTTCGTGCACTCCAATAGGTGAACAATAAACAATTTAATGTAACTATAGAGTTAGCATGTTATAAAGTAGGTAGATAATTGTAAACAAGTAAAATATTTTTCTTTTCTTCCATTTTTTGGTCAATCATATGGTACAGATTACACCGTTTATTTTTAATCATCAATTCCTGCTCAAATTTTAGAATTTGTTAAAAACAAAATCATATGATTTAAATCGTGATGTAGATCAATTGATATAAATCACATGAAAACTTGTAAAAACTGATCAGAAATATAAAAAAACATCAAATGAAACATATAAATCAAGATTCATTTCATTTTTTTTTCATTTAAAAATAAGAAAATCATGTTTTTTTTAATCATTGTTTTTTTTTTATTTTGATATATCCCAACTCTGATATCTAAAGAAACATCAAATTCAATAATTATTATTTTGGTATAAACAGAATTTTAATAATGCACGAAATTATAAGCAAGTTTGATTTTAAAATGGACAAAATTTGTTCAGAATAATCAAATTCCATATTAATATTCTAAGAAATTATACATATTAATGAATATTTTGTACTGATCTGTACAATTAATCATCAATTCCTGTTCAAATTCAAGAATTTATACCAAAAAATCATATGGTAATTATAGAACAATACATTTTTCAAATACTTTTGTACAAAATGAGAAAATTCAAAGAAAATTGTCAGATATATTCAATTCCAACAATTTGATCTAATCAAAACATAAAATTCAATTAACGTTTTAGCATAAAACAAATGATAAAAATGCAAGAAATTACAATAAAATTTTATTGTAAAGTGGACAACACAAAATTTGTTACAAATTGAAACAAACGAACCAAATATTCAAAATTTAACTTTTTATTTGCTTTACAACTGATATTTTTGATTGCTTGTACCTTGTACTAGAGAGAAAATTTAAAAAAAAATCATATGATAATTTTAGAACAATACATTTTTCAAATACTTTTTACAAAATAAGAAAATTCAAAGAAAATTGTAGAATTGAAAGAAATAATTCTAAGAAATTAATCTAAAGAAATCATAATATTGAATTCAATTAACATTTTAGGATAAAATTCCCAAAAATTTTAAAAATTGCAAGAAATTTCAATAACATTTGTTTGTAAACTAGACAACATTTTGTGATAAGTGACACAATTTGATACATATTGAAACAAACAAACCAAATATACAAAATTTAACTTCTTGCGTCCTTCTCAGCTGATATTTTTGATGGCTTGTATCTTGTACTAGAGAGATAAAATTCGGTAATGCAAAATTGTAAGAAATGACAAATTTTCACGAATAAGCAAGTTGTAGTGTACAATACATTTTTCAAATAAAGTTGTACAAAATAAGAAAATTCATTGAGAATTGTAAGAAATAATTCTAATAAATTAATCTAAAGAAAACATAACATTCAATTCAATAAAAATTTTAGGTTAAAATTCCCCAAGATTTAAAAAATTGCAAGAAATTTCAATAACATTTGTTTGTAAAATGAACAACATTTTGTGATAATTAACAAAATTTGTTACAAATTGAAATAAACGAACCAAATATTTATAATTTAACTTCTTACTTCGTTTGCAGATGATATTTTTGATTGCTTCTACGTTGTACTAGAGAGATAAAAATCGGTAATGCAAAATTGTAAGAAATGACAAATTTTCATGAATAAGCAATGCATTTTTCAAATAAAGGTGTACAAAATAAGAAAATTCATTGAAAATTGTAAGAAATAATTCTAATAAATTAATCTAAAGAAAACATTAAATTCAATTCAATTAACATATTAGGTTAAAAATCCCCAAGATTTTAAAAATTGCAAGAAATTTCAATAACTTTTGTTTGTAAAATAGGTAACATTTTGTGACAATTGACAAAATTTATTAGTAATTGAAATAAACGAATCAAAATATTCAAAAATTAACTTCTGACTTCCTTTACAGCAGATATTTTTGATTCTTTGTACCTTGTACTAGAGAGATAATGGTAATGCAATTGTAATTGGTAATTGACAAATTTTCATGAATACGCATTTTGTAGTACAAAATGCTACAATGAGAGATACATTTCAGTAATGCAATGGTAAGAAATGAAAATTTTTCATGAATAAGCATTTTGTAGTGATCAATACATTTTTCAAATAAAATTGTACAAAATAAGAAAATTCATTGAAAATTATAAGAAATAATTTTAATAAATTAATCTAAAGAAAATATAATATTCAATTCACTTAAAATTTTAGGATAAAATTCACAATTTTTTTAAAAATTGCAAGAAATTTCAATAGCATTGTTTGTAAAATGGACAAAATTTTGTGACAATTGACAAAATTTCTTACAAATTGAAATAAACGACACAAAATAATCAAAAAACAGAGAAACAACTTGCTATGTTTTGACCACAAAATGTTTATTGATATATAGACATATACAATAAAATAACGACTCGAGTTTCGACTTCTTATGATCATTTTTAAGTGTAGAAAACATACTATTCAATTCAATTAAAATTTTTGGCTAAAATTCCCCAAAATTTTAAAAATTGCAAGAAATTTCAATAACATGTTTGTAAACTAGACAACATTTTGTGATAAGTGACACAATTTGATACATATTGAAACAAACGAACCAAATATACAAAATTTAACTTCTTACGTCCTTCACAGCTGATATTTTTATGGCTTTTACCTTGTACTGGAGATATAAAAATCGGTAATGCAATATTGTAAGAAATGACACATTTTCATGAATAAGCATGTTGAAGTGAACAATACATTTTTCAAATAAAGTTGTACAAAATAAGAAAATTCATGTAAAATTGTAAGAAATAATTCTAATAAATTAATCTAAAGAAAACATAATATTCAATTCAATTAAAATTTTAGGATAAAATTCCCCAAACATTTTGTGATAATTAACAAAATTTGTTACAAATTGAAATAAACAAAGCAAATATTCAAAATTTAACTTCTTACTTCCTTTGCAGATGATATTTTGTATTGCTTCTACGTTGTACTAGAGAAAGAAAAATCGGCAATGCAAAACTGTAAGAAATGACAAATTTTCATGAATAAACAAGTTGTAGTGAACAATGCATTTTTCAAATAAAGGTGTACAAAATAAGAGATTTCATTGAAAATTGCAAGAAATAATTCTAATAAATTAATCTAAAGAAAACATAACATTCAATTTAATTCAAATTTTAGGCTAAAATCCCCACAATTTTAAAAATTGCAAGAAATTTCAATAACATTTGTTAGTAAAATAGACAACATTTTGTGGCAATTGAAACATTTTTTTACAAATTGAAATAAAGGAAACAAAACATTCAAAAAACACAGAAAAACTTGCTACGTTTTGACCACAAAATGTTTATTGATATATAGACATATACAATAAAATAATGATTCGTGTTTCGACTTCTCGCGGTAATTTTCAAGTGTAAAGGTAAAAAGTAAAGGTTCAAGTAAAGGTCGAAACCATCCTGATGAAAAATATTCAAAATTTAACTTCTGACTTCCTTTACAGCTGATATTTTTGATTGCTTGTACCTTGTACTAGAGAGATAAAATTCGATAATGCAAAATTGTAAGAAATGACAAATTTTCACGAATAAGCAAGTTGTAGTGAACAATACATTTTTCAAATAAAGGTGTACAAAATAAGAAAATTCATTGAAAATTGTAAGAAATAATTCAAACAAATTAATCTAAAGAAAACATTAAATTCAATTCAATAGGTTGATCGATGTGGCTTTTATTTGTTGAAAATTCATAATTACTAATGTATGAAATAAAGTTACGCACTTTTTTTAAAAAATTCAAAATTGTTTTTTATTTATTATTTATTTGTTATTATCATCATCATTTCTTCACCTGAAGAAGCCACAGTGTGGCGAAACAATTGTCGTGAACAATAAAAAACAATTTTGAATTTTTTTTAAAAAGTGCGTAACTTTATTTCATACATTAGTAAATTCAATTCAGTTAACATATTAGGGTAAAATTCCCCAAGATTTTAAAAATTGCAAGAAATTTCAATAACATCTGTTTGTAAAATACACAACATTTTGTGACAATTGACAAAATTTCTTACAAATTGAAATAAACGAAACAAAATAATCAAAAAACAGAGAAACAACTTGCTATGTTTTGACCACAAAAGGTTTATTGATATATAAACATATACAATAAAATAACGACTCGAGTTTCGACTTCTTACGATCATTTTCAAGTGTAAAGGTAAAAAGTAAAGGTTCAAGTAAAGGTCGAAACCATCCTGATGACAAATATTCAAAACTTAATTTCTCACTTCCTTTACAGCTGATATATTTGATTGCTTATACCTTGTACTAGAGATATAATATTCGGTAATGTAATTGTAAGAAATGACAAATTTTCATTAATAAGCAATAAGCAAGCATGTGAACAATACATTTTTTAAATAAAGTTGTACAAAATAAGTAAGAATAAGAAAATAAGAATAGGAATAATAAGAAATAACTCTAATATATTAATCTAAAGAAAACGTAACATTCAATTCAATTAATATTTTAGGATAAAATTCCCCAAAATTTTAAAAATTGCAAGAAATTTCAAATTAATTTGTTTGTGAAATGGACAAAATTTTGTGATAATTGACAAAATGTGTTAGTAATTGAAATAAACGATTCAAAATATTCTATTATTGCTTGTACCTTGTACTTGAGAGATAATGGTAATGCAATTGTAATTGGCAATTGTCCAATTTTGATGAATACGCATTTTGTACAGTTTTTATAGCTTGTACCTACTACTAGAAAGATAAGAAATAAAAGATGTGGTAAAACAGGAAACGCTTCTAGAAGTTCATGTTTTATTAGGTGTTGTAAATGACGGAATAATAATAAATCTCGACACGATTGAAGATAAATGGCAACAACTGCAATAAGCGTGTCACAATTTCTTAATTTTCGTATACCTCCAGTACCTGTCATTAATTACGTAGGTACGTATGTGTACATTTTGTAAATGATATCTATAAATAGATACACAAATGCGTTATTAGATGGCTAACGTAATTGCATGTCAATTTAAATGTATATCCATGTGACATACTTTCAATATCATTTATATACAAATTTTTAAATTATGTGGACTGCGTTGCATTTTTGCAGTACAATGATTAATCCACTGAATGTAGTTTGCATAAAATCCATAAATTATAGAGTCGGCTGTTGGAAAACGCAAAGCAACGGAGAATATGTATTTGATTTCGGGACATCAGTCACTTACGCAACTGTATAGATACGAAGATATATGCACAGTACTGTAAAATCAGTATAATAAATTATGTTTAAATGCACGGATGCATGCAATGGTATTTTATTTCATTACAACTAAATTTATGATGATTTAATGAGCGTATAAATCCGCGAGCAAATGGTTTCAGAAATTTATAAGCTTGGTGTAATATTATCAAATTTCATTTATTATTTTAATAACGCCTGGCGTTATTTATTTATACATATATAATAACAAAATTTCTTCCTTAGTGAGTGCTTTAATCTGCCTAAACATTCCATTATTTTCGTAGATTGTGGACATCCTAACAGAATAATGAATTATTTATAAACACTATCTACTTCCATCCTATCTCAGTAATTATTCTCGTGTCACTCCAAAACAAAATTAAGATATAAATTATGTGGTGATTATTTTGTAAATCTAATTTGATGGGTTTTATCGAATTCTGGGAATTTGTTTCGACTTGATTGATTTCATAACCGACAGACAGACTTCATTTAAATAAATTAAACAACCTTGTAGAATCTATCAACTGCCTAATGATTTCTATGTTGCTTGATTTTATCAGTTTTATTAAGTAGCTGCTTTTAACGGTATAAGAGTAATTGTTGTAATTATTTATTAAACAGGCTAAAAATAATCTCCCTTGATTCATTTTTGATAAATTATTTTTATCTTGCCCTGTTTTTTATTATGGTTCCATCTATTTTTCAATTTTACATTACTCATTTTAACGGTATAAGAGTAATTGTTGTGATTATTTATTAAACAGGCTAAAAATAATTTTCCTTCATTCATTTTTCATAAATTAATCTATTTTTATCTTGCCTTGTTTTTTATTATGGTTCCATCTATTTTTCAATTCTACATTACTCATCGTTGAGACGTCGATTCTTCCGGGTTTAAACCCCACAATCTAAATCGTTAAGTGGTTTCGGCTGTCTCTAAATATTATTTTAATGAAATTCAATACACCTACAGCGTCCCTCGAATTAACAGGCCGGACGAGATTTCCGACGAGTCACACCTTGTACACGTCAAACAAAAACAAAACAAGAACGCGAGTTGGAAGTTCCCCTCACATCCAGCTCGAATTCGCCAAACCAACGTTCCCATATCACCCATCGATCCATCATTTGGCGTCCGACTTTTTCAATCTTGCACGAAAGTTTTAGGTAGTCAATCGGTAAAAGTTTAAAATTGGATATAAAATAATTTAAGTTCATAGAATTTTTTTATTATAAATACCAACATGTTCATAAATTTAACAGATTTATGGAACCTATGAATATTTAGATGAAAATTATAACGGATTTCCCACAAATCATATTCCTCGCAAAATTGTTACATATTTCGTAGAAATTTGCAAAAAATATAATAGAAAGGGAAGGGAAAATCCCAAAAACATCTACCTACTTTTAACCGTATAAGAGTAATTGTTGAAATTATTTATTATTTATTTATTTATTAATTTTTACAATATTATCTCCACTTCCTCCCATCTTTTGTTAATTCCTTTATTTCTGCTCGTGTTGCCTCTTCTTTTATTGCGCTCTTCCACTCTTTTCTCGGTCTTCCTCTTTGTTGTTTTCCTGTTGCTCTTATCTCGTATATTTTCTTAGTGTTTCTTTCTTCTCTCATTCGTCTCATGTGTCCATACCACGTCATTTGACTTAACAGATCGAACCTGGCCATAACAAAGTGTCTATGTTTGAATCCCTGTATTTTTCTGTGCCCCCTTAAATGAGCAGCGACTATAAGACATTAAAAATGTGACAACCAATAAAGAATAAAATTACAGCAACAAAAAACTGACATCATAAATTACTACCTATTATAAAATTATGATAGAGATGTCATCTACTAAGAACTAATCCCCTCATGTCTTTCTGGGAGTTAAACATCGATGTTCGTTTAAAAACCAATTCCGTAGACTTTCACGTAACACATGTTTTACAGATTGAGTTTACAAGAGGGATATTCTTTTAATTTTTACTTTTAGATAAAAACGTTATGGGAACTAAAATTCCCGCTTGGTCTGAAACTACGAGTTCGGTTGTTGAAACTTTGATTTCTTTATACAGAGTGTTGGCAAAATCAAAATATTTAAATCTTATTTTGACACTTATTTATTTACTATTTGCCAAACGAATTTAAAATTACATTTAACAGCATTAAAAAAGCAGAAAATTTAAAACGTCGCCTACCATAGGCATTTGCATCAATAACTATTGAAGAAATCTAAAACAGTCTTCATACCAGGCTTGAACTGTGTGATGAAAATGGTGGGGGATTGTTTAAATGATGTTATTTTTCATAACTATTTGACGTAAAGTGTCAAAATTAGTTTATTTTTTTATATTTAGCCAACACCCTGTATAAATAAATCAATGTTTTAATAAATGAATGGTAGTTTCAGACCAAGCAGGAATTTTAGTTCTTATAACATTTTTACCTAAAAGTAAAAATTAAAAAAAAATCCCTCTTGTAATCTCAATCTTATACTGTATATCTCATTATTATAACGAAAAAAAAAGAATTAAACAAAATTTAAATTTTTCTATAATTTAATGTATTTATTAGAGATCTCTTTGATATTTCAAGAAAATTTTACAAACTTGAATTTATTTCTTGAAATTTTATGAAATTCTATAGAAGATTAAAATACGATACTAAATTTCAACGAAATTTCATATTTTTTTATAGAAATTTTATGGTATTTTATGAAAATTTTATAAATTTTGGTTAATTTTTTGATATTTCTTGAAGTTTTGCAGAAAAGTGAAAGTTGATTGTAAATTTTACTGATATTTCATGTGTTTTATGAAAGTTTTTAAGAGTTCGATTATTTTTTTAATTATTTTGGTATTTTAGATGAATTATAGGAGAAGATTGGAGATATAGAAGATTGAAAAGTAATCGAATTCTATCGAAATTTCATACATTTTATAGAAATTGGACAGTATTTTATAAATATTATGTAGATTCTGATAAATTTTCGATAGCGTTAACGAAATTTCATATATTTTTATAGAAATTTTATAGTATTTTAAGATTTTTTTATAGTTTTGGCAAATTTCAGTATTGTAAGGTTTCAGTTATCAGATATAAGCGAGAAAATCAAGCGCCAGTACTGCCCGTAAACTTACAAACACCGATGATTGCCAATTTCAAGACTCCTTAGTTGTTAATTTTAACAGATAGTCAGTGATATTTGACAGAATAAGTGAAATTTTGACAGGCAGTCAATGACAGATGAGAAAATTTGGATAGTCAATCGGTAATCAATCTGATAGACAGATAGTCAATGATATTTGAGAGAATAAGTGAAAATTTGACAGGTAGTCAATGACAGATGACACAAATCTGATAGTCAATCGAAAATCAATCTGATAGACAGATAGTCAATGATATTTGACCGAATAAGTGAAATTTTGATAGGTAGTCAATGACAGATGACAGAATAGGTGAAATTTTGACAGGTAGTCAATGACAGATGACACAAATCTGATAGTCTATCGATAATCAATGTGATTGACAGATAGTCAATGTTATTTAACAGAATAAGTGATTTTTTTATAGGTAGTCAATGACAGATGACACAAATCTGATAGTCAATCAATAATTAATCTGCTAGACATATAATCAATGATATTTCACAGAATAAGTGAAATTTTGACAGGTAGTTGTAGTGTGGGCATATCTAAAATTGTTTTTAATATTATAAAAATATTAGGATTCTAGAGAACTGGAGAGGTAACCAGGAGAACGGAATGTTTGAATAATAATTTAGAATAAACAGATTTGAAGTTTATATAATATCCATCCATTTTATATTGTACAATAAACGATTTATATCCATCAAACTACAACATTGGTGACGTACCGTGACCGAGCGTAGGAGTCCACATACAATTACAACATAGTCAATAACAGATGACTCAAATCTGATAGTCAATCTATAATCGATCTGATTTTATAGAAATTTTACACTATTTTATGAATATTATGTAGATTCTGATAAAATTTTGACAGTTTCAACGAAATTTCATATATTTTTATAGAAATTTTATGGTATTTTATGAAAATTTCATAGATTGTGGCAAATTTCAGTATTGTAATGTTTCAGTATTATATAAACGAGAAAATCAAGCGCCGTAAACTTACAAACATCGATGATTGCCAATTTCAAGACTCCTTAGTTGTTAATTTTAACAGATAGTCTTGGATATTTGACAGAATACGTGAAATTTTGACAGGTAGTCAATGACAGATGACACAAATCTGATAGTCTATCGATATTCAATTTGATAGATAGATAGTCAATGATATTTGATAGAATAAGTGAAATTTTGACAGATAGTCATTGATATTTGAGAGAATAAGTAAAATTTTGAGACTTAGATGAGATAGAGATGGGAATTTAGGTTGTTAAAAGTCAAGAAATAATTAGGTTAAAAGGTAGTAAAAAAATGTAAAATAGGTAAGTTTTTAGGTTTTTAGGTTTTTAGGTTTTTAGGTTTTTATTTAAAAACAGTAGCTGACGTCTATAAATTTTTTTAAATTTTATTATTACCGCATACAGTAAGGTTGAGCGTCCACCTAGGTGCATCCGAAATCCTCCAACAGCTAGAACTGTGAGAATAGGTAGAACTGTCATCTGCAATTTGCAATTACAGTTAGTTTTTATTATTGTTTATATTCTGTTTATGCTTTTTGCCAGCTTCATGTTGCATTAAATGAGATTGTTGTTCGCAGAGCACATGTCTTCATACATATACATATTAGAACAAATTAACTTTAAAACATAACCTAATATCAAATTTTGTACTTACAATTTTTAAACAAGATCTGCAAAACACACTGCCAGCATGCATTATTAATTTTTATAATATTCTCTCCACTTCCTTCCATCTTTTGTTAATTCCTTTATTTCTGCCCATGTGTTGCCTCTTCTTTTATTGCGCTCTTCCACTCTTTTCTCGGTCTTCCTCTTTGTGGTTTTCCTGTTGCTCTTATCTCGTATATTTTCTTAGTGTTTCTTTCTTCTCTCGTTCATCTCATGTGTCCATACCACCTCATTTGACTTAACAGATCGAACCTGGCCATAACAAAGTGTCTATGTTTGAATCCCTGTATTTTTCTGTGCCCCCTTAAATGAGCAGCGACTATAAGACATTAAAAATGTGACAACCAATAAAGAATAAAGTTACAGCAACAAAAAACTGACATCATAAATTACTACCTATTATAAAATTATGATAGAGATGTCATCTACTAAGAACTAATCCCCTCATGTCTTTCTGGGAGTTAAACATCGATGTTCGTTTAAAAACCAATTCCGTAGACTTTCACGTAACACATGTTTTCTTCATTTACATTCTGCTTAACATGCATGAGGCCTTCCTTCGTATTTTTCCTCGTGTGGCAGTTCTATTAATCAGGAAGCAGGTCCACGCTGACAAATGGTCGTTGCACTGGATGCTCGTTCATGGAGCCGTTCCCTGGCCTTTGTGACATCCATTCATCCGGCAGAGGTGTGTAATGTATGGTAGCTTGCCCGTGGGCCGAAGAGATTTATGGGCAGCGCGTTAACTTATTAGATCGGTCCTGATTCCTCGACGCACTCTATTTGTAACAAGTGTCTGTGAGAAGCGGAACATGGACCAATGTGGGCGGAGGATAATTGAAAACAAGCCAGCTAATTAGTATCGAACTTGTAGCACCATGACGATATTTCAGTTGCTCCAGTAAATAGAAGACTACGAATAAGAAAAAATAGAATAACTACGAAGAACACGTTTTTTTTTTTCAATTGGAACTAAAATAGTTTCAAATCTTTCACATAAACCCAATAAGCAATTTCAAATAACTCTATAGAATACTACTTTAGAATAGAATATACAGGGTGTCTACGCTAAACCGTTCGTTAAAAGTTTACGGGCTTGCCGTTGTACTAGAAATTTCAAAAAAAGCTCGTCACACGGTTGAATCAGTTATCCTCATGTGAAATATTTTCAACTTTCTATCACTTCCGATTCTACCGGAAGTAGCACCAGCTTACTTATTTTAAATGGAACATCCCATATATTATAATATTTTTGAATTGCTCGCTTAAATTGGAACATATTTTGTAAGAATGCATGTATACTTATCTCTTCTAGTTTTCAAGAAAAAAATGTTTTTCTAAAATTTTGACCTTCTAAAGGTAGTCTGAAATCTGTCTATAACTTCTCTTAGGAATAAGATAAAATTATGAGCTATATTTCTAATTGTACCTAGAGGATGCCTCTATGAGTAAAATAATTGGAAACTGTCAATTTTGATAATAAGTGTTCATAAAATGTCAATATCTAAGTGCTCTCTTAAATATCTCGTAATTCAATATTTTTAAATGGAATGACCCATTTATTATCGCATAGCACGATTGGGAGAAAAATTTACTACAAAAAAGTATAAAACAGCCATACTCCTAAAACAAGCATTTTTTAAATTATTTCGAAGATCACGATTTCGTAGATTACGATTACGAAAACTATAACTCATGCTATGATAATCATGATAAAAATACCATAACTTTTTCTGTCATTACTTTCAAAACTGTAACTTTCAGTTGTTATTTTGGAAACTATAACTTATAGTGCTATTACATTAGTAAATATGTAACCAATTAATATTAATAAATCTGCTCCAATTAATACCAACAAATCTGATTAAACTGATTCGCCTCTACTTAAAACCACTCATTTTAGGGATATGATTGTTTAACATTTTTTGTAGAAAACTGTTCTGTCTGTTGCCACGTCATACAAAAAATATGTCATTCCATTATAAAAAAAATAATTATTTCATTTTGAAGTGTGCCTGTAAATAATTGAAATTTTGAAATAGTATAGTGAAGTATCAACACGCATGAGTTATTTTAATGATAGAGCTATGCTTCAGCTACAATATGCAAAAAAGTTTAAGTTTCTATTTCATTTGTAAGAAAAATTATGAATATTTTTTAAATCGTTTATTTGAAGCAAACATTATTTTTTTCCTCAAAAACTACTAAAGATAAGTGCTTTATAGGTTTAATAAAATATGTTCAGAATTGAACGTGAAATCCGAATATGTAAAAATATACAGGGTGTTCTATTTAAAATAACAAAGTTGATGGCCACTTCCGGTAGAACCGGAAGCGATAGAAACATGCGCATATTTTATTTTGGGAGATCACCATGAATCGTGTTTGTGTGATTTTTTTCAAATTTTTATTTCATCAGGAAATCCATAAACTTTTAACCAATGGCTTGCGTGGGACACTCGTATTATGTTTGTGGATGCTAGCAACGGTACAGGACTTTTTAAGGGATGTTTACCGAAATTATAAAATAACTGTAATATTTGCTTGGTATTGCTTCATAGGTGTACGCAATTTGAAGACTGCAAGTTCAAAAACAACCCCTATATTAAATATGATGTGTGCAGTCGTTCGAAATGGGATCAGGACGTTTTAAGGGATGGTACGAAAATTAAAAAATAACTATAATATTTTCCCCGTACTGTATTGTAGGTGTACGCAAATTGGAGCCAATAAGTCCAAAAACAACCCCAATATTAAATAAAACGCGTTAAGGGTTGTTACAGAAATCAGGGGGTAGCTACTCAAAAACAGACTCCATATTATTATTCTCCACGAAATTCTTCACATAAATGTTAATTATGGTTCCATTCTGGCAATTAATAATCTCGCAATCAGAGTTTTAGTTATTAAAATTTCGATTTTCTAATTTCCAATGTAAAAATGATTTTAAGGAATGTATTGATTTTTCATTGTTGCAATTCTATGCAGGTGTCGACATGTCTGTGAGCGCGCGCAGCCTCACCTTACCCCTCAACCACCCCAAGTACCCAAGGTCTGAGAGACCGCCACCAGGAAGACACACAATCCGGCTGCTCCCGGAATATTTGCCCCTCTTCCAGGAAATTCTTCGCGGATCTGGACGGGACTCCGGGATAGTGTTCCTGGGCCGGACAACCGCGTTTAGGGTGAGTATCGCGTCGATCGCAGCCGTATTTTGCGGGAAATTTTAAATTCTTCGGTTCCATCAAATGGCGACACAACGTAGAGGTCAACTCGGACTTTCTGGGTAATAATAGATAATATATTTCTAGGTCCCGGTGTTTGGCCATCGGGAGTGAATCCAGTTCAGGATTTCTCCAGATTGGTGGTGAATCCAGTTCACGGGACGCCGCAGAAGCCAAGGGAGAATACATTTGGATTTTCACGAGATTGGCTGAGTTTTGGCCGACATTGTGGAATTCCAGGTTAGTGGTTAAGGCGCATGCCTCGTTCTATCTGGTCTTGCGCAAATTTCAATCATATCTGCTCACATGCATTCACACAAAGACATATCTTTTTTACATTGACTTATTGCATATAAATTAATATAAATTTGTTTGCATGTTTCAATATATGTCTGTATGTTTGTATGCTTGTATATTTGTTTGTATTCATGCTTGAATGTTTCTATGCATGTTTCTACATTTGTATGTATGTTTGTATGCATGTTTTAATGTTTCTATGTTTGCATGTGTGTATATTTGTATGTGTGTATGTTTGTATACATATTTGTATGTTTATATATTTTATTGTGTGTTTGTATGTATGTATGTATGTTTGTATGCACGATCATTACGTTGTTAGAAATAAAATACTTTTCCGTCGACTTGGCGCATAAAATCGTTCATTAATATAAACCTTATGAACCATCAATGAACGATCGATGCACTCAACAATCAAAAACATATTTATTTGTATGTTTGTATATTTGTTTGTATATTTGTATATGTGTTTGTATGATTGTTTGTATGTTTGTATATTTGTTTGTATGATTGTTTGTATGTTTGTATATTTGTTTGTATGATTGTTTGTATGTTTGTATATTTGTTTGTATGATTGTTTGTATGTTTGTATATTTGTTTGTATGATTGTTTGTATGTTTATATATTTGTTTGTATGATTGTTTGTATGTTTGTATATTTGTTTGTATGATTGTTTGTATGTTTGTATATTTGTTGGTATGGGTGTTTGTATGTTTGTGCGTTTGTATGTGTGTATGCATGTTTGTATGTTTCTATGTTTGCGTGTGTGTATATTTGTATGTGTGTATGTCTGTATGCATATTTGCATGTTTATACATTTGATTGTGTGTTTGAATGTATGTTTGTATGCACGATGATTATGTTGTTAGAAATAAAATACTTTTTATCATTGATGCATCATATTGCTTGTTTAAAACATCGTGTAGCGTGCATAAAACAGGCTTTCAAAAACGCGCGTTTCCTGTAAAGGTTTCCATGGATACAAAACAAGTATCCATGGATACCGCCATAACATGGCGGTATCAGCCGCCATGTTAGCTAGTTATTTATTCAGTATCTTAGCAACGATACTAAAACTGTACGGCAAAATTGACGGCACATCAGATAGAAATTATAATTACAAATGTTTAGGCCAATTTACGGCATCAATGATAAAAAATAGCGTAAAGTATGCGTGGATATCTGGCCTTTCAAGCACTCACTCTATTCAAAAAACCTCCCCGCTCCCCGCTGCGCGGGGAGCGACGGGTCGGTTTTTTGAAAAACGTTCGTGCTTGAAAGGCCTTGATATCCACTTATACTTTAATATACTATTTCCGTCGACTTGCCGCGTATTAAACGTATTAATGCCCTCATTACATAACAGCAGGCTTAGAAAAATACATGGTTTTTAAAACAAAATCATAAATCAATGACTTTTTTTTACACAATAAAAACTGGTTTATTTCATTTTTTTTATGTTTCTGATCAGTTTTGGCCAGGACCGATGTGATTTATATCAATTGATTTACATCACGACTTAATCCTATGATTTGTTTTTTATAAATATTTATTTTAAACAAGAAATGATAATTAAAACAAATTTCTGTGTATCTATACTATGTGAAAAAAATTGAAGAAAAGAAATATATTTTATTAAGTTTAAAGTATTATCCATAAGTTAAAAGTTATTTATTTAAGGTATTATTATTGGGTACTTACTTGTAGAGTTATTTTTGTTTTATTTTATTGTTTATTTGTTTTATTTTGCCTGACTAGTTTCAGTTTCTAACAAACCATCATCAGAGGCATGATATGTGTATTTTGCTATGTATGTATCAGAATCTTATTTTTACCATAAATGTTTGTAATTAATTTGAATTTTGAAAAGATTAAACTAGTCAAGCAACAACTCAAAATAAAATAAATAAATAATAAAATTAAATAAAAGTAACTCGACCAGTACCCAATAATACTTTAAAATAATATTTTACTTACAATTATTTTTGTAATTTTCGGAAGTTTTTATTAACATAAGTACGCATTTATACAAAAGTGTATACAATGTATCTATTTTAACAATTATCTATTTTAAAGCATGCTGACTCTGTAGTTACATTATAATTTTAATTGTTCACTTATTGGAATGCACAAACAGTGCAAAAATAATTATTAATTTAAAAAAAATCTATTTTTATTTAAATCAATGATTTATAAAAAAAATCCGTTGATTTAAATGAATGAATAATTAAAAAAAAAACTGTTTAATCATGATTTAAATCAACGAGCAATTTAAAAAAAATCAGTTTAATCATGATTTAATTTTTTTTTTTTATTATTATTCTTTTATTTACGATTTTTAAATCATATCATATCATATCTACCCGGAATAAATGGCTACATATTTTGAAATACCGAAAATTTGCATTTATTGTTAAAATTGCTTCAAGTTGAGAAAGACATGGGGATGATTTTTCAAAATAAATCAAATTATTGTACAAATTTGCATACTTATTCTTATAATTCCCTCATTAATTAATAGTACCTAATGTAATCAAATGGGTATACATTTACGCGATGATTGTGCAATTACTGACTTTTGTTAAGTCCATTGTTTGGGGACAATTACCCAGAAATTTTACGTACAGCGGATTTAAATTTTCTCCTCAACATTTCAGGGCACCTAGAATTCCCCAAGGTGAATCATGTGAGATGATCTTATATCTGTGTTTCGATCACTTCTGGGCCAACCTGGGTTTGGTTGAAGTGTGGTGTGTATGAATGTGTATGACAACACATTGGCCTTTGGTGCAATACTGTAGATAGTGATTAGGAGTTCATTGTTGAGCCCTTAAATCATAGTCCACTGTTGTACCTAAGGTTATTGTGTAGGTATATTAACTTCTGGTGCAACATTTTACATCGTCATTGAGAGTTTCTTGATGAGCCTAATTGGGAGTTCCATGTTCAGGTCAATTCATAGATCTGTGTTACACCCAAAGTTATTGAATATACAGAGTGGGCTAAAAAAACCGTACAAATTGGAAATATTCATATTTTCAATTAATGCATTAAATCGATCATTTAATTTTGTTTTTCATGTTTACACTTGGTCGATTGTAAAAATGATATTGCATTTTTGAAAAGTTTTTTCACTAACATTAATTATTGACATTAATAAAGGCTCTGCATTAGAGCTTGTACAATTCTTTTGCCCACTCTGTATGTATCTATGTATACTCTGTATACATACTATGTATACTCTGTATACATAAATATGCGTGCGTGCATTGTATTTACTAATGTGCAATTTCTTCCAGCAAGTGTTAAATTCGCGATTAACATTTTGGGATTACCTTCCCAAGTCAAACGTATACTTTTTAGTGTTTGTCCGTGTTCTTGTCTTCAACAAATAATTAGTGAAAGTATCTTGAGCAGTTCAGATTACCTTCTGACGTTAAAAGTTTGCCCGTTTAGAGCCAGTGCGTAGTAGTGTCGAAAGTTCGGGTATGGTTGAGCCTGAGGATTGTTGCGTTTGTTTCGTGCTTTCCTCACCCGCGCCACACCGTCAAATTTCGAACTCCGATTTGTTTTCGGAGTTCGGAGTTGCAGGGTACTGGATCTTCGCCAATTCAACTTTAAAAGTCAATTTCAAGGTAGGTCTTTTTTTGAGATGAGCTCCAAGACGTATCAAAGTGAGTACAGTTTTTCTTACATTTCATCAAGTAGAGTCTCGATTCAGGGTTTTGTTCACAGATGCGCCCCAGCTTTTATTTTCTTGCTTTGCTACCGATAATGCGTATTAGTTTTAAGCAGGAAGTTCTTAACCTCGTGTCCGGATTGAGTACTCGTGAAGCAAGTTAAGCCACATTGAGATTTCTCTGTAACACTGTAATAACCCATGTTGTTCTGGTGCGGCATTGTAAATCGTGATGGTAGGTTCCTTGCTACACTGTTGACCTCAATCAAGTTGTTCCCTTCAAATCTGTGGATTCCGTAGGTTCAAAAGGGTCAAGAATAACTGCATTATAGCGTCACACAGTACGCCGCCTGAGTGAGCAGGGTTTTTCTTACAGGTTGCGCCATTTGTATTTGTGTATTGTCGGCGTATATTCTCGCTCTGGGCGACGTACTTATATTTCTTGCGCTGCGCATATGTACGTTTAGGGTTTTTCTCCTTACAGGTGCGCTCACATCTTTGCGCTCGTACGTCGAGACAGTAACGAGTAGGGCTTTGTATACAGTACTTGTTTGTTTCAAGTATCTGTATACAATACTTGTTTGTTGCAAGTACTATGTATGCAGTGCTTGTTTGTTGCAAGTACTATGTATGCAGTTCTTGTATTTTGCAAGTAAACACAATCGCATTTTATCTTAGCGCTGCGCCACTCATATTTCCGCCCACTCTTGTACTTGTTGTATGTATACAGTGCTTGTTTGTTGCAAGTATTACGTATACAGTACTTGTTTGTTGCAAGTACATACGTATACAGTACTTGTGTGGTTCAGGTACATATGTATACATTACATGTTTGTTGCAAGTACTTTGTATACAGTGCTTGTGTGTTGCAAGTGCATGTATACAGTACTTGTTTATTTCAAGTACTAACAATCGCATTTTATCTTAGCGCTACGCCACTCATATTACCGCCCACTCTTGTACTTGTTGTATGTATACAGTGCTTGTTTGTTGCAAGTATTACGTATACAGTACTTGTTTGTTGCAAGTACATACGTATACAGTCCTTGTTTGGTTCAAGTACATATGTATACATTACATGTTTATTGCAAGTACTTTGTATACAGTGCTTGTGTGTTGCAAGTGCATGTATATAGTACTTGTATATATCAAGTACCAACAATCGCATTTTATCTTAGCTACTTGTATTTCCTTGTTGTCGGCGCATCTCGTTCTGTAAGACGTACTTATTCGATGTGCATATAATTAGTACCGCGATGTTGCGCCCATGCATTGAACAGGGTTTTCCTTTTCAGGTACAATCTATTAGCTACATTTGAAGTAGATGCATGTAAAACTGCGCCTTACTAGGGTTCCTCTAAGCAGGTTCTCTTAAATTATTAGGTACCCAGTACTTGCTTGTTGCAAGTACTTGTGTACTATGTACATAGTACTTGTTTGTTTCAAGTACGACAATAGCATTATCTCTTTCAGGTACAATACAAACTGCGCCTATATTGGGTTCCTGTAAACAGGTTCTCTTAAATTATCATACAACAATAACATACAACAATACAACTATACAACAATAATAACAACAATAACATTAAATAAAGGAAAATAAGACACCTGGTATAAGTTTCACAGTTTTTTTATTATTATTGATACTCCACAATTGTTTCGGTTGTTACACCATTGTCAAGAGTTAAAAGAATACTCTGAGTATTCTTTTAACTCTTGAAAATGTTGTAACGGCCAAAACAATTGTTGTGAATCAAACTAAAAAAAATAATTCTGTGACACTTACACGAAGTGTCTTATGTTGCTTAATTTAATATGTTTGACCAAGAGGGTATTAAACTATTAATTAAATCAAAAGAATGTTTTCTTTCAGGTTACATGAGTAAAATAGGGCTGAAAGCGAGATCTCTCATGTATAAAATAAAAAGATAACGGCACCAGTGAATTGGGCAGCTTTATTTACACCAACAGTCCAACTTTAGACGAATACTATAGACAATTCAGTTGTATTGTAAATCAGGCTTTCCATTCACAGACAGTACCTCAAACGTGCAGCACTTTTCGGAGTATTCTGGAAATGCTGCAATTTGGGGTGGTGCTGGAAAATCTGTCTAATGCATATTTTACTGAGTAAAATTTAATGTGTGCTTCATTTTGTTGCTGATTCTAGTTACTCATTAAAATATGCATCATTAATTTTCTTTTTCATTTTACATTGAGCTTGCTTATGAATATGTACAAATCTGTAAATTGAGACGAATAAATGAGTAAAACTTATAAATATTGAGTATATTGATTAAATATAGCCCTCATACCCTCATAGATACTGCCAAAATTTGTCAATTTTTGATGCCCCAGTGCAAAAATGTAAAAAGCTATCAGATTGCACGTTGAAAATAACAGTGACACTACACAAAAATTTACATTTTTTCACTAGGATTGTTTTTTTTTTAAATTAGAAAAATGTACTCTTTTAATTTGAGACTTACTCTTTACCTGTGAAATATCACGTTTAATTGAATCGTCTAACTTCACATGACTTTCAACATGCAAGTGGGGCCTCTAGTTACTCCTTGCTGTCCAGTTGTACATGTCATCGAATTTCGCGCACCTGTTCTGCAATTATAATCGTAGAAGGTGCGCCGTCGCAATCCTCGTCCTTATTTATCATACTGTAAGCCCACGGTGTCATATAAATTCAACGTCCGCCACAAGAAATGGTATCCCATTTAGGACGTACCATTAATCATGGCGACGTCGGCCACGCTTCGTGGGGATAATAAATAGCTACTTTCTAACGCCAAGCGGTGTGCCACCCAAGGATCAACCATCGGATTGTATTTTAATTTGTGCTGCCAGGATGGACGGATGCGGTCAGCTTTGTGGCGGTGTGTAGGTGGTAATCCTGCTACTGCAACGCATCTCGGAAATTGAGTGAGCGGGCGATTTAGTACCACATGCTGACTCAATTAAAGTGCGGCATTGTGCAAGTTGGTCTCTTGGTTTGAATAATGATGTTGCTCTTCACCACAAAGATTCGAAGAATACACGTACAGATATTTATAATCGTTACTACTGTAACAACATTTAGAACCATTTTAGGAATCTGCTACATGTGAGCTTCACCAATCAGATTTATTTTTAGGGATCAGATGCAATTATCAGTTATGCTACAATAACTTAAAAAAAAAAAATCCTATAGAATCTTCATGAGGTCAATCTAAATGGATGTTCAAAAATTATGATAAATCTGAATGTTTTCGTATACTTTATGAAAACTATAGTTGTGTGTACTCTCCATTCACAATTCTTTTACGTCAGGGGAGTCTATGAATATCTAGTAGTTTTGTTGGTAGTATTTCGGAAATAACTGAATTCCCCAATAGAACTTGTCAAATTCTTTTAGGTTAAGTAGTTTTCAATTTGAGGTTATATTTTTTAAATAACATTGTTACCAGATGTAAAGTTTAAATTATTAGCAATGAAAATGGAACGGCAGGAAAGAAAATTAAAGATAAATAATTTCTGGGTTCGAATATGCAGTAAAAATAAATAAATAATTATATCTTTAAAAACTAGCAATGAAACAAAATAATAGATCTGACATTATGGTAGGAAGCAAATGTCTAATAGACACAAAAATATAATTAACTTCCGTTTCATCACTGAATCAGTTTATCCAACAGAACAAAAAGAAAGCCCAGCCAACTCGGTTGCAAAAAGGTCGTTAATGTATATTATGCCTGTCTCTGTATTTCACTTCTGCGAAAATTTTCCAAATAAAATTCTATAATTTCCAAAAGTTAACAATTTTCACATGTTGAATTATAATTGTTATTTTATCTTTTATCACTTTAAATATTAACATTCACTATGACAGTATACTAAATATACTTAACCTAAAAAGAATACATCCCTTCAATTTGGAATTATTTGGCCTTTTTGAAAACAAAAATTTCCAGCAAGTTTTATGCGAACTCTTTGAAATTTGAAAACATTTTGATAATGTTTGAAAATGTTAGTGTCTATATATTTCTTATGGATATACCTACAATAAACCAAATAATAATCAATTAATGTATTATTTTTCAAAATATATTAGATATACCTCTGGAAAACTCTACAATACTTGTAAATAAATTTAATAAAATCGTTAAATCCGCATATAAATTGCTGGGCAATAGTAACGCCAGGCGCATCCACCATAGTTAAAATTCGCATTATTAATTTTAATCCAACACTGATTCACGATAAATATTTTTATACACAAACATAAAGAAGTATGAACATAAAATTATCATAAAATAAGCATGATAATTTTAAAATTACCTATAGCAACCTGAAATGATAGAAGTTCTAAAATGTACAAAATTACTTCATTATTTTTTTATTTTTTAAAATTATTTCATTATTTCAAAAACTTGTGTTTTTGAAACAAAAAATGTTTTAGAGGTATGCAAACTAAGTTCAGAGATGTAATTAAAAGTATGCACACCTAAGTAAGTAATTTATATTTCTTGCAATATTTCTTCATCTCAGCACATAGTTATATAAGATATTACATGCTGCCTGCATTTTTAGACTTATCCTCGTAATAAATCATAATTCATAAATCATACACAATTACTCATCCTTGTCATATTACTTTATAGGCTTAACTAAGCTTAACATACGAAATAATATATTATTATTTTGTATATTTTTATATATGAATATATAAACTTAATATACAGGGTCTTTTTAAATATGGAACCAAAGCACTACTGCCCCAAGCTCCAAAAAAATTAAAAAAATTGAACAGGTCGATTTTTTTTAATAGAATATATTTTCATGTCTGTCGTCATACACTTACACAAGTCAATATAATAAATAAATTATAATTTAATTTGTTATTTATTTGTTGTTTATTTGTTGCTATTTTGTTATTTATTCCGCATTTTATGACACAGTTAAAATAAATTATGACGTCAGTATTTTTGACTCATTTGTATTATTTTACATGTTTTGTAGAGCTCTTAATTCTCTTTACAGTCACATAATTTATTTTTTCAAAAATATTTATCCGTTAGCAATTTTTGATTTTTGATTTATTGAAAAATCTCCAAAAATCTTGCGAAATCTGTAGAGATGTCGATAAATAGTTGAGAAATCAGGGAAATGATTGCAAAATCTCTCGAAATTTAACAACATTTACAAATGTCTTAATATTTTTTTTAATTATCAAGATATTTGTATCTAGTGTATTTAAGTATCTTAATACTTAAAGTAGATAATACTTTAAAGAGATACTTAATATATGCTGCAGTAGGTAACTTAACATAAAAATATGTATCCGTTCTTTTAAAATGAGGAGTATTTATTAGCAATTTTTTACATATTTTGGATTTATTGAAAAATCTCAAGAAATCTTGATAATTATTGCGAAATCTGTAGAGATGTTGATAAATAGTTGAGAAATCAGGGAAATAATTGCAAAATCTCTCGAAATTTAACAACATTTATAAATGGCTTAATATTTTTTAAATTATCGAGAAATTTGCAGAATGAAAAAAATGGAGTAATTAAAAATGTGAGTAAAAGATTTTTTGAGTATTCTCCCAAAATCTCAAGAAGTATTGAGTACCTAATCTCACAAAATCTTAAGAATTATTGAGTACCTAATCTCACAAAATCTTAAGAATTATTGAGTAATCTCTCAAAATCTTAAGAATGATTGAGTAATCTCTCAAAATCCTAATAATTATTGAGTAATCTCTCAAAATCTTAAGAATTATTGAGATATCTCTAGAAATCTCGAAATTTATTAGGAAATCTTGGGAATTATTCAAATTTCTCTGGAATTATTGACATTTATTGGGAAACTTGTTGAAATCTTGAAAATTATTGAGAAATCTTGGGAATTATTGAAAAACGTCAAACAATTCCTTTTCTATCTGGAAATTATTTAAAAACCTCAAAAAACCATGATAACAATTCTACAAATGTGTAGAAATATCGAAAAATATTGAGAATTATCATACACCTTGATAATTCTTAAAATATTTAAACATTTCTAAATTTTATCACGATTCCGATATTTTTCCAAAATTTTCAAGGAATTTCTCGATATTTTTCCAAATTTCTACAGATTTCCCAATAATTATCATGATTTCTAGAGATTTTTCAATAATTTCGAGATAAAAAAATGCAAACTGGTTTAAATATTTTAAGATGTATCGAGGTATATAATACATAAATATAAACACTGATTTTTGAATAAATCTACTTTCAGTTATTGAGTTTGTAAGTTGACTTGAGTCTGTGAGAAGCATAGAGGATGAAGACAAAAAATAAAAAATCCTTGAACAGGTCGATTTTTGTAAATTGTTCCGCATTTTAAAACGGACTTTTAAAAAAATTATGTCGTCAGTAATTTTAGACTTATTTTTTATTGAAATGTGTGTAGATCCACACATTATTTTTTTTCCACATATTTCTTGTACCTAAAGCTCTTAATGACTGTAAATAGGGCACATATTTTTTTTGCAAAAATACTTATGTTTTCCTTTAAAAAGTTCATTTAAGAGTTTTTAATAGCAATTTTTTAATATAATATTAATAATCTTGATTATTATTGTGAAATCTGTAGAGATCTCAAAAATAGTTGAGAAGTCAGGGAAATGATTGCAAAATCTCTCGAAATATGACAATAATTACAATTTTTTTTTTTTAAACTTTCGAGATATTTGGAGAATGACAAAATATAAGTAATAATAATTTATGATTTTTGTAATATCGAAATTAATGATTAATTTCTCAAAATCTTGAGAATTATCTCCAAAAATCTCGAAACTTAGTGGGAAATCTAGGGAATTATTCAAAAATTTCTTGAAGTATTGATATTTATTGGAAAATTTGTGGAAATCTCGAAACTCATTGAGAAATCTTGGGAATTATTGAAAAATGTCAACCAACCTGCATTTTTTATCTCAAAATTATTTAAAAAAATCTCTAGAAATCATGAAATTATTAGGAAATATGTAGAAATCTGGAAAAATATTGAGAAATCGTGTAAATTATTGAAAAATCGCTTGGAACCTTAATAAAATTTAGAAATGTTTAGATATTTTAAGAATAATCAATGTGTACAATATGGCAATTTAAATACCAATAAATCTGCTTTCAGTTGTTGTGTAATGTTCTTTGTGAGCTTGTGCTTGAGTTTGTGAGAAGTGTAGAGGACGTAGTTAATAATAATAATAATAATAATAGTCCCTACTCCTTCTCTTCCAGTTAAATTATGATGATTTCTAGAAATCATGATAACTATTAGGATATATGTAGAAATCTCTAAAAATATTGAAAAACTGTGTAAATTATTGGAAAATCTCTTGAAACCCTAATAAAATTTAGAAATGTTTAGATATTTTAAGAATCATCAATGTGTACAATATGGCAATTTAAATACCAATAAATCTGCTTTCAGTTGTTGTGTAATGTTCTTTGTGAGCTTGTGCTTGAGTTTGTGAGAAGTGTAGAGGACGTAATTAATAATAATAATAATAATAATAATAATAATAATAATAATAATAATCCCTACTACTACTCCTCCAGTTAAAATATGATGCTAGCATATTTCTTACCACTTTCAAATCTGCACGAAATCTTATAAAATTTAATGCATAACTGTATAGACTTGTTATATTTCATTTCGTAGAAGAATTTTTTGCAATCAAGTTGTACAGTTCACATAAAAGGGAAAGTTTTCAGTATTTTAAGTTTTATGAATCGCTTCTATATAGAGCCGAGAGTTATTCAAGGACCTAGAAATGATTTTACATTCGGCACGGATAAAAGGATAAAAACGTAGACCTTTTCAAATAAGAGGATTCAGTATATCATAGCTATGTATTTTCTTGCAAAGCCTTTTACAAGTATCACTTTATACATAGAACATATTCCTATTCTACAAGCTAAACTTATCTTGCTGAAGTGCACGTGGAAAGCATTGCTTCCACTTTATAAATAAATACATTATTAAAATTTATATATATATATATATATATATATATATATATAAACAATCTTTATTAGGCTATCAACCCCATAGGGTCTTTCCGCCTTGCCTAACATAATACATTACATTATACGTACGTTACATTATACATTACATTACATATTATATTATATAACATTACCTATATGTGATTCATGAGTGATTATTTTGATAGTGTGAAGAGAGTGTTATGAAGTGTAATATGATTCATGAAGCGTTTTTGTCGGATGTAATTTTGTAGTGCGTTTGTTTTGTCTTTTAATACACAATTCGTCGAGTATTGTCCTATTGTCCTGTTTTTGTTGAAATTTATTTCGTAGTTTGTCTAGTCTTTGTTGGATGGGTATGATTTTGGTGATCTTGTATAAATTTATGTTTGATATGTTATGAAGATGATTGTCCTTATGTCTTAATTTAGTGAGAAGTCTTAATGTCTTCCGTACAGTTACGTCCGTAATTCGTTTGCAGGTGTTTCTTACATTTTTTAGTATGATCTGGCCGTAGTCAATCATGGGCCTGCAGATGGATTTGTAAATTTTTGTTGCTGTACTAATGGATATCCCTCTTCCTCCGTATGTTAGGCATCTAAAATGTTTTGCTCGTTTTTGTATTTCCGTAAAATTTATACTTTGTGTGATTTATTTATAAAATTGAATTTTGATAATTTGATATGATTTACACTTTGTCTTGATGCAACTTTTTTTAAATTATTATTATAAATATATTATATATCTATCTTCAACTATTGCTTTGTTTCATATATCTATTGTTTGTTAAACAAGATTTGAAGTTAGATATATAATACATTTATAATAATAAATTAATTAAGTTAATTAATCCAGAATTACTTGTTTATATATATATATATATATATATATATATATATATATATATATATATATATATATATATATATATATTTAAGGTTGTTTTAATAAGTACTTACTGGTATTTATTTTTATTTTATTTTATTATTTATTTTTATCGCCTGACCAGTTTCGGTTTCACAAAGATTTACAAAGATATAAAAATGATATCTTTTAAATTTAAAATTACAATTTAAATTAATTCAGAATACATACACATTAAAATACATATGCCTCTGAAGATGTTTTTTTTTTGTGTATTTTTGTTTTGTGTTTTCTTGTTTAAACCAAAACTAGTAAGGCGATAAAAATAAATAATAAAATAAAATAAAAATAAATACCGGTACTTATTAAAGCAACCTTAAATAAATAAATTATTGTCTGTGTTCTCTTTTTGTGTATTTTTGTTTTGTGTTTTGTTGTTTAAACCAAAACTAGTCAGGCGATAAAAATAAATAATAAAAATTATTGTCTATTCTAATTACTTGATAACGAAAAGCACAACAAAACAAATAGTAAAGGTCTGCAATATGATCACATGAAAAATTGTATGGTTACTGCCCTGTTTGAATGTAAATAGAACGCGAACTTAATAACAGAGCTGATATGTAGTACGGCTGATGTATTTACGGGCATTAATTGAAGGTACCATGGGAAATGCGTCTGTCCTTCCAACTAATATGGGACGTACCCAAGAGAATCAAAGTATTATTTCATTATTTTCGCATATTTTAAAGACAATACACAACTTGACGCAGTGATTTTTTGGAGCCAACTTTTCCCAATAACCTTGTCAGTTGATGGCACAGTTTAATTACATTTCATTGCAATTTAATAATTAACTCTCAATACAGTTGTTGGCATTTGTAAAGAGCCAGAGAGTTTGAAAAATATATATACAGGATCCGGAGATAATTAAATTGTTAATTATATTTATAATTAATTGGACACTTTGAAGTTGTTAGTGTACGTTGCAAATTCAGGCAAATTCAATAGAGTATATTTCAATTGCAAATATTTGCACTCAGGCAAATGCGATTGTTTGTGCAACTTCCGAATTTAATTTAAAAAATAGATACGGTAAGAATTACATTGTTTTAATAATAATAGTTGTAATAATAGTTAATAGTTAAACAGATCTACATACAGGTTGTTCAGAAAGTATGAAATAAATTCATTATTTCAGAATATAATTTGAAAATATATACGGTAAGAATTATATTGTTTTAATAATAATAGTTAATAGTTAAACAGATCTACATACAGGGTGTTCATACAATATGAAATAAATTCATTATTTCAGAATTTAATTTAAAAAATAGATACGGTAAGAATCATATTGTTTTAATAATAATAGTTGTAATAATATTTAATAGTTAAACAGATCTGCATACAGGATGTTCATAAAATATGAAATAAATTCATTATTTCGGCGACTAAAATAATTTAAAAAAAAAATTCACACACACATCTATTTCTAATTTTGAAAATACGTACACATTTTGTTATAAATCTAAAAAAAAATAACATCAGTTGGTTTTGAGTTGATGATTCTTATACGTCATCGAGCCATAACTCAAAAACAAATGATGACAAAAGTTTTAGATTTATAATAATATGCGTATTTTCAAATTTATAAATCGAGGTGTCCGAGGATTTTTCCAAAATATTTTTAATTTCTGAAGTAACGAATTTTCCATACTTTATGAACACCCTGTATATTCTGAAATATATACAGTTTATACTGCGCAATTTGCTACAAAACCCATATTTTAAAAAAATTATCAAGTTTTAATTAATACTAAATCAAAACAATCAAAATGCAACACATTTTGTGGTAAGTTGTGAAATATCAAGCTCACCTGTAATTCTGTTTGGGCAAAGGTCATCTTTGGTGGGCGGCAGAGAGTCATGGGGGCAAAGGCAGGTAAATGTGTTGTTTTGATACTGTTTGCAGGCTGCTTCGTTCCCGCAAACACCAACCTGGCACTCGCCCTCGTGATAAATTGGCACTCTCTCTGTAAAAAGAAACATTTTATTTTGTAGATAATATAATTAGTTCGGCTCTACCAAAATAATTAACAGATAACTTAATTAATTGACATTGTAGGATTATTTAATTCGGTTATATTGGTGAATTTAATATTAAAAAAATATTAAATATACAGGGTCTTTCAAATGAAACCACCCAAATTGTCATTTCCATTTACTAGATGGTGCTTATTTAGGGTAAAACACAAATAACTAAATCTGACAACAAAGCCAAAATTTAGAACAGGTATCCGTAATATCGATCGATTGTCATGTCACCTAGTTTTGAAGAAATCGCCAATGAAGTCAAATCAATATTAGAAAATATCAATGGAAAACACATGCTCACAGTAAAACGCAAATATCGCAAGAACCACGTATTGGATATTAATACAATTCAATACATTAAATATCAACATATTGCTTACTATCAGTGATAAATTGCATTGATAATATTGATGCGTCAGTTTTGGAGAAATCGACAATGAACTCATATCAATATTTGAAAATATCAATGGAAAACACATGCTCACAGTAAAAAGATAATATCTAAAGAACCACCCATTGAATGATAATCCAATTAAATTCGTTAGATACCAATATATAACTAAATATCAGCAATAAATTCCATTGATATTGATACACTAGTTTTTGTAATATCGCCCCATCAATACTCACATCAATATTTGAAATTATCGATGAAAAGTACATGCTCACAGTAAAACAAAAATATCTCAAGAATCATCGATTGGATATAAATCCAATTAAATGAGTTAAATACCTATATATCACTGAATATCAGTGATAAATTGCATTGCTATTGATTCGTCAGTTTTTGATAAATTGCCAATGAAGTCGAATCAATATTAGAAAATATCAATGGAAAACACATGTTCATAGTAAAAAGCAAATATCGCAAGAACTACGCATTGGATATTAATGCAATTTAACACCTTAATTACTTACATATCACTGAATATCAGTGATAAATTGCATTCATATTGATACGTTAGTTTTGGGGAAATCGCCAATGAAGTCATATCTATATTTGAAAATATCAATGGAAAATACATGCTCACAGTAAAAAGATAATATCTAATGAATTCCTCATTGGATATAAATCCAATTAAATTCATTAGATACCAACATATAACTGAATATCAGTGATAAATTACACTGATATTGATGCGCTAGTTTTGCAGAAATTTCTAACTAAGTCATATTAATATTTGATAATATTAATGGAAAACACGTGCTCACAATAAAAAGCAAATATCGCAAAAACCACGCATTATATATTAACACAATTCAATACATTATTTACCTACATATCACTGAATATCAGTGATAAATTGCATTGATATTTATACGTCAGTTTTTGAGATATCGCCACATCAATATTCACATCAATATTTGAAATTATCAATGAAAAGTACTTCAATGTCATCAGTTAATTTTCAAGATTTATAATAAATCAAAGTTTTTTGTATGTTTATTTAGCTCAAATCGTTGGATAAAAATTCGCAACATAAGCAGTGGATCGAAAGACCCGTTTGCTTCATTTTGCATGGTGAATTTTGAGTGGTAAATGAAAATATCTCAAGAATCATCCATTGGATATAAATCCAATACAATAAGTTAAATATAAATATATCACTGAATATCAGTGATAAATTGCATTTATATTGATACGCTAGTTTTGAAGAAATCGACAATGAAGTCATATCAATATTAGAAAATATCAATGGAAAACACATGCTCACAGTAAAAAGCAAATATCGCAAGAACTACGCATTGGATATTAATGCAATTCAACACCTTAATTACTTATATATCACTGAATATCAGTGATAAATTTGATTGATATTGATACGTGAGTTTTGGAGAAATCGCCAATGAAGTCATATCAATATTTGAAAATATCAATTGAAAATACATGTTCACAGTAAAAAGATAATATCTAATGAATCCCTCATTGGATATAAATCCAATTAAATTTGTTAGATACCAACATATAACTGAACACCAGTAATAAATTCCACTGATATAGATGCGGTAGTTTTGGAGAAATTTCTAACTAAGTCATATCAATATTTGATAATATTAATGGAAAACACATGCTCACAATAAAAAGCAAATATCGCAAGAACCACGCATTGGATATTATTACAAATCAATACACTATTTACTTATATATCACTGAATATCAGTGATAAATTGCATTGATATTTATACGTGAGTTTTTTGATAAATTGCCAATGAACTTATATCAATATTTGAAAATATCAATTGAAAACACATGCTAATAGTAAAAAGATGATATCTAATGAATCCCCCATTGGATATAAATCCAATTAAATTCGTTGGATAACAACATATAAATAAACATCAGTGATAAATTGCATTTATATTGATGCGCTAGTTCTAGACATGTCGCCAATGAAGTCACTTCAATATTTGAAATTATCGTTGAAAAGTACATGCTCTTAGTAAAATGAAAATATCTCAAGAATCACCCATTGGATATAAATCCAATAAAACAAGTTAAATATAAATATATCACTGAATATCAGTGATAAATTGCATTTATATTGATACGCTAGATTTGATGAAATCGGGAATGAAGTCAAATCAATATTAGAAAATATCAATGGAAAACACATGCTCACAGTAAAATGCAAATATCGCAAAAACCACGCATTGGATATTAATACAATTCAATACATTAATTACATACATATCACTGAATATCAGTGATAAATTGCATCGATATTTATACGTCAGTTTTTTTTTATAAATTGCCAATGAACGTATATCAATATTTGAAAATATCAATTGAAAACACATGCTAATAGTAAAAAGATGATATCTAATGAATCCCCCATTGGATATAAATCCAATTAAATTCGTTGGATAACAACATATAAATAAACATCAGTGATAAATTGCATTTATATTGATGCGCTAGTTCTAGACATGTCGCCAATGAAGTCACTTCAATATTTGAAATTATCGTTGAAAAGTACATGCTCTTAGTAAAATGAAAATATCTCAAGAATCACCCATTGGATATAAATCCAATAAAACAAGTTAAATATAAATATATCACTGAATATCAGTGATAAATTGCATTTATATTGATACGCTAGATTTGATGAAATCGGGAATGAAGTCAAATCAATATTAGAAAATATCAATGGAAAACACATGCTCACAGTAAAATGCAAATATCGCAAAAACCACGCATTGGATATTAATACAATTCAATACATTAATTACATACATATCACTGAATATCAGTGATAAATTGCATCGATATTTATACGTCAGTTTTTTTTTATAAATTGCCAATGAACGTATATCAATATTTGAAAATATCAATCGAAAACACATGCTAATAGTAAAAAGATGATATCTAATGAATCCCCCATTGGATATAAATCCAATTAAATTCGTTGGATAACAACATATAAATAAACATCAGTGATAAATTGCATTTATATTGATGCGCTAGTTCTAGACATGTCGCCAATGAAGTCACTTCAATATTTGAAATTATCGTTGAAAAGTACATGCTCTTAGTAAAATGAAAATATCTCAAGAATCACCCATTGGATATAAATCCAATAAAACAAGTTATATATAAATATATCACTGAATATCAGTGATAAATTGCATTTATATTGATACGCTAGATTTGATGAAATCGGGAATGAAGTCAAATCAATATTAGAAAATATCAATGGAAAACACATGCTCACAGTAAAATGCAAATATCGCAAAAACCACGCATTGGATATTAATACAATTCAATACATTAATTACATACATATCACTAAATATCAGTGACAAATTGCATTGATATTGATACGTCAGTTTGTGATAAATTGCCAATGAAGTCATATCAATATTTGAAAATATCAATGGAAAACACATGCTTACAGTAAAAAGATAATATCTAAAGAACCACCCTTTGGATGATATTCTAATTAAACTCGTTAGATACCAATATATAACTTAATATTAGTAATAAATTGCATTCATATAGAAGCACTAGTTTTTGAGATATCGCCACATCAATAGTCACATCAATATTTGAAATTATCAATGAAAAGTACTTCAATGTCATCAGTTAATTTTCAAGATTTATAATTAATCAGTGTTATTTATATGTTTATTTAGCTCAAATCGTTGGATAAAAATTCGCAACATTATCAGTGGATCGAAAGACTCTTTTGCTTCATTTTCCAAGGTGAATTTTGTGTGGTACCATTTGAGGATCACCTGGGTAATAGCTTCGGAGTGCGGTACTAAAATCATATTACTTCGTGCTTAATTTGCTCGCAGCCAATATTACCGTGCTCAGTGAAATGTGGTAATAATTTATGGCCGTACCGAAACTAATATGGCGTAAAGTATAAATCGTTCCAGGTATGACGTGCAATATGCAGGTAACAACTTTTGTAATTCCGCGAGGCGTGCGAACCTGCAGGTGGATCTATATTGTGCATGAAAGGACATAGATTTATGGCATGCCTCGTGAGTATGCAATATATTTTATGTTATAGTATGTTTTTTTATTGTCTGCATAATCCCATAAAATCGCAAAAATAACAAATTTGCGAAAGTAATAATTCATTTTTTCAAAGCTAGAGTACGCAAATAATTAAAATTTATTTAAATTATGAATAACACATCCCGAACATATAAATAAAGCAGTTTCTATGCCAATAATAATTTGAATTTTTTTATTATCACAACTATTTGCCAATTACTAGAATTGTAGATTGCAAGATGGTGCATTATTATCTATGCAAAATAGCATTATTATTATATATATACAGGGTGTTCCTTAATGACGTGCTAATATTTAAGGGTGTAATTCCTCAGGTCATTTTATGAAGACAATTTCATATGAACATTTATCCGCAACGTCTTAAATTTTTTGCTACAGGGGGTTTAAATATTTTACCGAGATATTCGAATAGAAACAGCGAAACAATAAAGTAAATTCAATGAAACACTAAATATCGAACAACACCTACAAATTACTTTATGTCAACAATTATTGTTTTGAATGATATTTGTAAAAACTTTATTTGTTTCATAGTAACTAGATTTAGTGTTCAAAATTTATTCATCAATATGAGTAGAGACATTAAAAAAAATAACGATGTAAAAACATATTTCAACACCCTGTAGCAAAAAGTTTAAGCCTTTGCGGATATATGTTCATATGAGATGTTCTTCATAAAATGACCTTAGGAATTATACCCTTAATTATTAGCACGTCATTAAGGAACACCCTGTATATATGCAAAATATAATTATAAAATATTATATTATTAAGCAAACAACGTTGGTTTCGAATTAGTGAATAAATGTCGTTATTATTAATATGATTATTATTATTAAACCATTGCTATAATAACAATATTTTAATTCTATTTATAAATCAATCAATATGGGTAACACGAATTATGAGAATGAATATTTTGAACAATGGTGTAATACCATTATGCCAATAATAATAATAATTATTGTGCTTTACACTTAACTTAAGTCTAAATGCATCTTCCTAATGGTTTGATGATAAGGCTAGAAATTGCTATGCTATTTGTGCACCGAAAATTGGTGAACTATTTAATTGTGTATCACGAAATGGTTGTATTTGGAGCAAATATTTTCGTAAGTAGAAACGACCGGCTAAGAGGCTCTATTTCTATTTCTGGAGAGTCGAGAGGCGTGAAAGAATACACCCTGTTTAAGTTGGACGCGCTAAGGACCCACAAATTCCATTTGTTTGTTTAACAATTAATGGAAGGAGAACATATGTTTGTCGGAACATAATACAACTGGCAGTGAGACCGCCTTTTAGTTTTGCTCTCGTCAAACAAACACTTTCCCAATCAATTTTTTCACTCGTCTATATTTCTGAATATTACATTTTTACTGGTTCCATCATAAGGATGGGCTAAAAATATATCTTCTGGGTACTACTAGCTATCCCACAAGGCATAAGAGACACCATAATATTATAATTATTCTAATTTAATTATTGTTAATTAACTAGTTTAATTATGTTATGAAATAAGTGGTGAACTATTAGGGTAATTATTAAGTATATCTAATTACTCTCCTGAGATTGCATCACTTACTTCATAACCTACAATAATAATATCATAATGGATTTTACCACATATCTTTATTATTACTATTACTAATATTATTATTGTTATTATTTACTTTATCACACGGATGGCTACATTAACTACGATATATTCAGACCCACAAAGAAATTGTGGATATTGTGAAGGAATCTTTAACCGCCAGATAACTATTCGGCGATTATAACTATAATAACTACATCCAGATAACTATATAAACTAACTAACTTTATCAGTTGATCAAAAAAATATATACTTATTAGTTTATTCATCATTATTTAGTTATTTTTTTTATTATGTTGGCGGTAATGAAACTTTAAATGTTCTTAAATTAATTCTATTATACAATACGTTTCAAACTAAACCTCCCAATTTTCTATTTCAGATAGCAATTATTTTCTGTAGAACAAAAGTAAAAAACCGAACGTTTCAAATTAAACCACCCAATTCACCGTTTCCATCTACCAGATGGCAATTATCTTTCTGTAGAAAAAAGTAAAAAACAGAACTGTGGCAACTACGTAATTTTTTATTTATTTTAAAAGTGACAGCTGTCACTGTCAGTTTAAAACAATTTCATATATTTACGAATTATGCCTTGAATTAATTTACAAAAACGAGTTTCAATTGTGAAATGGTTGCATCAACTTCAATTAAGACATACAAAAAACACTGATTTGTTATAAATCTTGAAACTTAACTGATGACATTGAAGTAATGACATGACAATCGATCGATATTACAGATACCTGTCCTAAATTTTGGCTTAGTTGCCAGATTTACTTATTTGTATTTTACCCTCATAATGAGGTCGTTTGTAACTTGTTTGTGGGTATGTTTATCCTGCTGATAACCTATTGTGAACTTTGGAGAGACTAAGCCCTAAGCCAAAAATGTGTTTTGTAAATATTGGTCTTGTAGTTTTTTATGCTAGTGGCATTCGTAGCTCTAGGCATTAAAGCCAGATATCTAGAGCTTCATATTATCTCGCTTTTACCAAGGAAACTAATGTGTAAACTACATACTAGATACTAGATACTAGAAACCGTTACAACTAATAATAATAATAATAATTATTATTATTATTATTATTATTGTTGTTAATATTATTATTGTAATTATTATTATTATTGTTATTATTATAATGGGCGTAAAGACCGCAGGTCGATAACCATTAAAATATTTATTCACATCATTCGTGTTTCCCATATTGATTGATTTATAAATAGACTTAAAATATTGTTAGTACTGTAATAATAATAATAATAAATGTTTTTGGTTCCCATATAAACACAGTTCATGATATATTCTCGCCATAGTTGGTTGTCAAGTTGCATATATACATGTTTATGGTTTATGTCAAAATTTAGACTTATGGTAAAACCTCTTTTAGCTATAACTTTATTATTTGAAAAATAGACCTATCAAAACTGAGCCAAAAACAGGAGTCCAAATAACAAAGTCGCAGTCAAAATCTCCGAAATTTAGAATTAAAATTTTCTATGATTGCTTTGAGATTTTCCAAAAAAACAATGTTGCAGTGAAAATCTCCATAAGTTAATCATAATCATAAAATTATTTATGATTCCTTTAAGACTTTCTAAAAAAAACAATACTGCAGTCAAAATCTCCAAAAGTTAGAATTAAAACTATTTATGATTTATGATCGGTTTATGTCAAAATTTAGACTTATGGTAAACTCCTTTTAGCTATAACTTTATTATTTAAAAATAGACCTATCAAATGAGCGAAATACAGGTCCAAAAAACAAAGTTGCAATCAAAACCTCCAAAAGTAAGAATTAAAAATATTTATGATTCATTTAAAAAAAATCCGAAAAAAAATGTTGAGTTCAAAATCTCCAAAAGTTAGAATTAAAATTATTTATGATTCCTTTAAGATTTTCCAAAAAAACAATGTTGCAGTCAAAATCAAATTCGTTAAATTTGACGAATATGTCATCCCTTCTATTTAAGTGCATATTTCGCAAAGTATTTACTATGCACATGTACCAAATGCAAAAAAAAGTGTTGCAGGCCATTTTTTTAGATTTTTTACATAGTTTTTCCACTATTTACTTACAAAAACAAAACATTTACTTAGAAAAGTACCGGTAACTGTCAAACTGAAATTTGAATCCAGTATTGCCATAAAAAGTAATCGGAATCTGTCTGCTTCCCGAAAAAAATTAAGTTACACATTTTGCAAAAATTGAAATATTGAAATATCACAAAAACGTGACTTGCTAGAAAACTATTATTGACGTTTCTGAGATCAGCGCAAAATGTTCTATCAGAATCTTATATTTACGTCTAAGGGACAAAAAATGTGTTGACCAGTGTTATTTATGATTCCTTTAAGACTTCCAAAAAAAAACAATGCTGTAGTCAAAATCTCCAAAAGTTAGAATTAAAATTACACTGGCCGACAAATTTGGAGGAATGTGTCATCCCTTCAATTTAAGTGCATATTTCGCAATGTAATTACTATGCATATGTACGAAAAGCAAAACAAAAGTGTTGCAGGCCATTTTTTAGATTTTTTACATAGTTTTTCCACTATTTACTTACAAAAAAATTACTTAGAAAAGTGATACCGATAACGTCAACTGACATTTGAATCCAGTATTGCCATAAAAAAAATCGGAATCTGTCTGCTTCCCGAAAAGAATAAGTTACACATTTTGCAAAAATTGATATATCACAAAAACGTGACTTGCTAGAAAAAATTATTTACGTTTCTGAGATCAGCGCAAAATTTTCTATCGAAATCGTATATTTACGTCTAAGGGATAAAAAATGTATTGACCAGTGTTATTTATGATTCCTTTAAGACTTTCCAAAAAAAACAATGCTGCAGTCAACATCTCCAAAAGTTAGAATTAACATTATTTATGATTCCCTTGCGATATTTAAAGAAAAGATTTTGGTAAAATCAATTTTTATATTTTATTAAATTATGATTTAAAAAATTTGGTATAAAGGTCGTAAAAATATCAAAAATTGTCGTGATATGTTCAACAACAAATTGCATATATCAATTATTGGCAGTGTGCTATGAACCATCAACTGTTATATTATTGCATTTTATTTTCCTTTATTGAATATGTTTCACCAAGTGGTTACAAAACAAACTTTCAATTTAATTATTGCACAATAAAATTATTTATGATTCCGTTAAGATTAAAAAAAAATGTTGCAGTCAATATCTTCGAAATTTATAATTAAATTATTTATGATTGCTTTGAGATTTTCCAAAAAAAACAATGTTGCAGTCAAAATCTCCATAAGTTACAATTAAAATTATTTATGATTCCTTTAAGACTTTCCAAAAAATCAATGCTGCAGTCAAAATCTCCCAAAGTTGTAAATAATATTATTTATGGTTCTATTAAGATTTTTAAAGAAAAGATTTTGGTGAAATCAATTTTTATATTTGATTAAATTATGATTTAAAAAATTTGGTATAAAGTGTCGTAAAAATATCAAAAATTGTCGTGATATGTTCAACAACAAATTGCATACATCAATTTTTCGCTATGAAAGCTTTTCGCTTTAGTGCTATGAACCATCAACTGTTATATTATTGCCTTTTATTTTCCTTAATTAAAAATATTTCACCAAGTGGTTACCAAGCAAACTTGCAATGTAATTATTGCAATTACTTTAGATTCGGGTATTTCCTGAGATGCTGCATTTAACCGATTAAATATCAGTATTAAATTATGGCCCTTATTGTTACGGATAAACACAATAGTACATTATGTCCCCTGCTGGTATACTCATTCATGCAACACAACATGTATTTGGTAAACTCTAGCCTAATGCAGAACGTACAGATTTGTAATTATTATTCCTATACATAGTCAATTGTAAGAACTGTCAAACTCTGGTAGAACTTCAGTAAATACAAGTTGCATTATTATAATTATACATTGTTTATTATTAGGTCTCAAGCGTAAATACAAGTTGCATTATTATATTTATACATCGTTTAGGTTATTAATTATTAGGTCTAGCACATGCTGAAAATATATTTCGTTTTCATTAATTCTAATTTTGAACTTTTTAATTTTTTTTTTCTTTCTTTGGTAATATTTATGTATTGAAGGGTATTGAAATTTTTAATCGTTGATTCACTTCCTGTTTATTTTTATCTTGCATACGTGTAAAATAAACACGTAGTGAAATAATACTAAATTATTTAACGAGTATATAATGCAGGCTATAATTCACGAGCATGAATTATATAATCATACTAGTTAATTATAGCCATTATATTCGAGTCAAATACGACGTTTTATCTATGACTTTTTAATAAAACAATTCATATTACAACTTGTTGTCAATAAGAAATCAATTGTTAGCAACCAAATGTACATATGTAAATGAGCTTACATGGGATGAATGAAAGACAACAATGGCAGCTTACATACGGAAGCGATTTCGCTGATATGTGAAAATAAAGCGAAGATAAGTGATTCGATAAAGAGATGTGAAAAATCTCTCTATATTCACGATATTTTTGCGTCAGGGGAGTCTATAAATATCTAGTAATTTTCTTGGTAGTGTTTCGGAAATAACTGAATTCCCCAAAGGAACTTGTCAATTTTTTTTTTAGGTTAAGTTGTTTTCAACACCATATTTATTATTGTATTTGATACCATGTCATAATAGAGCCCCTGTTGTATTATAAAGTCATAATACAACCCATGTTGTATTATAAAGTCATTATACAATTCTGAGTTAAAAATCTGAATACCAAAATATTGCACCGTGCTTTCAGAGTACCTTTATTTTTTTTTTCAACTTTTTAGTTTTTTTTATTTCTTATTTGGCAATATTTGTGTATTGAAGGGTATTTAAAAAATATATATTTTTTTACTTTTTTTAGTTCTTTTTAAGGACTCAGTGACAATCCCTGAGTGGCATGCTGTTGAGCTTGTCCACTATTTTTGGGACACCCTGTATTTACTGCTTCGTGTATGAAATGTACTTTTACATAAATAAACAGATGTAAAATAGATGTTTTTTTATGAGAAGCGAACATTTTACTTTACATAACAATAATTTTCAATTACATGTATTTTTAAACTACGGGCACAATATTTTCTTATTTACGATAACAATTTAGTTATCGCTGCTTTACTCATTATTTGAATATTTCGCTCATCGCCGTGGCAAGAAAATTATTCCGTGCTGAAATTTATTCCAATTATTTCATATGTAAAGTATCGAAAGCAGTTTTTTAACCCACAGCTTCCAGATACTTTACATCCTACATTCTGCCATACATTATGCATTAACTACTCGCAACTTCGACCGGAGAACGCCGTATTTACATTCAGCGCCCTTAAATCTTCTTCATTTCGATTCTCAGATCGTATCGGACGACTTTATTGGTCCTCAAACAGTGTATTTCGTTTGTATGCAGTCGATGCCGTTATTAAAAAAAATAGTTTACTTCAAACTTGTTATCTTGTAACCATTAAGAAACCCAGTTGAAAATTTCACGCTCATTCATAATGGATGAGAACGGTAATGTAATAAAGACGACGATTATGCAGAGTACCAACCAGCGTCTGCCGGACGCAGAAAGGAGAGGTGAAACAATTTCTCTTGTATGCAAACTTGATATAGACTTGATTCATGAGAACGAGCCTTTAGTAGAGATTTTAGAATTATTTTATTAGATTAAACGACGCTTTAAACAATTTTGACAGATAAACAAGACTTTTTTAGAACATAAATCAATTCACATGTATTTAATATTTTTAGAGCATACCTATCTACATATAGTTTTAGTTGATCAGCAAAAGTTGAATGAAAACTATAGTGAGAACCTTTATTTCAATAGAGTTGATCAACTTTAAACTATAGTGTTCATTCAACTTTTGTTGATCAACTACAATTGATCAATTAAACTTGATTCGTGATAACGAGCCTTTAATAGAGATTTTAGCATTATTTTATTAGATTGAACGAAGCTTCAAACGATTTTGACAGATAAATAAAACTTTTTAGGACCGAAATCAATCACATTTTACATATTTTTAGAGCATACCTATCTAGATATAGTTATACTTGATTAGCAAATGTTGAATGAAAACTATAGTGAGAACCTTCATTTCAATAGAGTTGATCAACTTTAAACTATAGGTTTCGTTCAACTTTTGTTAATCAACTACAATTGATCAATTAAACTTGATTCGTGATAACGAGCCTTTAATATAGATTTTAGCATTATTTTATTAGATTGAACGAGGCTTTAAACGATTTTGACACATAAATAAGACTTTTTTTAGAAAAGAAATCAATCACATTTTACATATTTTTAGAGCATACCTATCTAGATATAGTTATACTTGATTAGCAAACGTTGAATGAAAACTATAGTGAGAACCTTCATTTCAATAGAGTTGATCAACTTTAAACTATAGGTTTCATTCAACTTTTGTTGATCAACTACAATTGATCAATTAAACTTGATTCGTGATAACGAGCCTTTAATATAGATTTTAGCATTATTTTATTAGATTTAACGAGGCTTTAAACGATTTTGGCAGATAAATTAAACTTTTTTTAGAACAGAAATCAATCACTTTTTACATATTTTTAGAGCATACCTATCTAGATATAGTTATACTTGATTAGCAAATGTTGAATGAAAACTATAGTGAGAACCTTCATTTCAATAGAGTTGATCAACTTTAAACTATAGGTTTCATTCAACTTTTGTTGATCAACTACAATTGATCAATTAAACTTGATTCGTGATAACGAGCCTTTAATATAGATTTTAGCATTATTTTATTAGATTGAACGAGGCTTTAAACGATTTTGACAGATAACTTAGACTTTTTTTAGAACAGAAATCAATCACTTTTTACATATTTTTAGAGCATACCTATCTAGATATAGTTATACTTGATTAGCAAATGTTGAATGAAAACTATAGTGAGAACCTTCATTTCAATAGAGTTGATCAACTTTAAACTATAGTGTTCATTCACTTTTGTTGATCAACTACAATTGATCAATTAAACTTGATTCGTGATAACGAGCCTTTAATAGAGATTTAGCATTATTTTATTAGATTGAACGGGACTTTAAACGATTTTGGCAGATAAATAAGACTTTTTTAGAACAGAAATCAATTCATATTTTTCATATTTTTAGAGTATACCTATCTACATATATTTATAGTTGATCAGCAAAAGTTGAATGAAAACTGTAGTGAGAACCTTTATTTCAATAGTGTTAATCAACTTTAAACTATAGTGTTCATTGAACTTTTGTTGATCAACTACAATTGATCAATTATACTTGATTCGTGATAACGAGCCTTTAATAGAGATTTTAGCATTATTTTATTAGATTGAACGAACCTTTAAACGATTTTGACAGATAAATAAGACTTTTTTATAACAGAAATCTATTTATATTTTTCATATTTTTAGGGCATACCTATCTACATATAGTTATAGTTGATTAGCAAAAGTTGAATGATAACTACAGTGAGAACCTTTATTTCAATAGAGTTGATCAACTTTAAACTATAGTGTTCATTCAACTTTTGTTGATCAACTACAATTGATTAATTAAACTTGATTCGTGATAATGAGCCTTTAATAGAGATTTTAGCATTATTTTATTAGATTGAACTGGGCTTTAAACGATTTTGACAGAGAAATAAAACTTTTTTAGAACAGAAATTAATTCTCATTTTTCTTATTTTTAGAGCATACCTATCTACATATATTTATAGTTGATCTGCAAAAGTTGAATGAAAACTATCGTGAGAACCTTTATTTCAATAAAACTGATGAACTTTAAACTATAGTGTTCATTCAACTTTTGTTGAACAACTACAATTGATCAATTAAACAATAATCGTGATAACGAGCCTTTAATAGATATTTTAGCACTATTTTATTAGATTGAACTAGGCTTTAAACGATTTTGACAGGTAAATAAGATTTTTTTAGAACAGAAATCAATTCACATTTTTCATATTTTTAGAGCATACCTATTTACATATAGTTATAGTTGATCATCAAAAGTTGAATGAAAACTATAGTGAGAACCTTTATTTCAATAGAGTTGATCAACTTTAAACTATAGTGGTCATTCAACTTTTGTTGATCAACTAAATTTGATCAATTAAACTTGATTCATGATAACGAGCCTTTAATAGAGATTTTAGCATTATTTTACTAGATTGAACGAGGCTTAAAAAGATTTTGACAGATAAATAAGACTTTTTTAGAACAGAAATCTATTCATATTTTTCATATTTTTAGAGCATACTTATCTATATATAGTTATAGTTGATCAGCAAAAGTTGAATGAAAACTATAGTGAAAACGTTTATTTCAATAGAGTTGATCAACTTTAAACTATAGTGGTCATTCAACTTTTGTTGATCAACTAAATTTGATCAATTAGACTTGATTCATGATAAAGAGCCTTTAATAGAGATTTTAGCATTATTTTATTAGATTGAACTAGGCTTTAAACGATTTTGACAGGTAATTAAGAGTTTTTTAGAACAGAAATAAATTCACATTTTTCATATTTTTAGAGCATACCTATTTACATATAGTTATAGTTGATCAGCAAAAGTTGAATGAAAACTATAGTGAGAACCTTTATTTCAATAGAGTTGATCAACTTTAAACTATAGTGGTCATTCAACTTTTGTTGATCAACTAAATTTGATCAATTAAACTTGATTCATTATAACGAGCCTTTAATAGAGATTTTAGCATTATTTTATTAGATTGAACTAGGCTTTAAACGATTTTTACAGGTAAATAAGAATTTTTTAGAACAGAAATCAATTCACATGTTTCATATTTTTAGAGAATACCTATCTACATATGGTTATAGTTGATCAGCAAAAGTTGAACGAAAACTATAGTGAAAACCTCTATTTTAATAGAGTTGATCAACTTTAAACTATATTGTTCATTCAACTTTTATTGATCAACTACAACTAATCAATTAAACTTGATTGATGATAATGAGCCTTTAATAAATATTTTAACAATATTTTATTAGATTGAACGAGGCTTTAAACGATTTTGACAGATAAATGTATGATACGTATCTACATATAGTTATAGTTAATCAGCAAAAATTGAATGAAAACTATAGTGAGAACCTTTATTTCAATAGAGTTGGTCAACTTTAAACTATAGTGTTCATTCAACTATTTGTTGATCAACTACAATTGATCAATTAAACTTGATTCGTGATAATGAGCCTTTAATAGAGATTTTAGCACTATTTCATTAGATTGAACTAGGCTTTAAACGATTTTGACAGGTAAATAATAGTTTTTTAAATCAGTAATCAATTAAAAAAAATCATATTTTTAGGGCATACCTATCTACATATAGTTATAGCCGATCAGCAAAAGTTGAATGAAAACTATAGTGAGAACCTTTATTTCAATGGAGTTGATCAAGTTTAAACTATAGTGTTCATTCAACTTTTGTTGATCAACTACAATTGATCAATTAAACTTGATTCGTGACAACGAGCCTTTAATAGAGATTTTAGCAATATTTTATTAGATTGAACGAAGCTTTAAACGATTTTGACAGATAAATAAGACTTTTTTATAACAGAAATCTATTCATATTTTTCATATTTTTAGAGCATACTTATCTACATATAGTTATAGTTGATCAGCAAAAGTTGAATGAAAACTATAGTGAGAACCTTTATTTCAATAGAGTTGATCAACTTTAAACTATAGTGGTCATTCAACTTTTGTTGATCAACTAAATTTGATCAATTAAACTTGATTCATGATAACGAGCCTTTACTAGAGATTTTTGCATTATTTTATTAGATTGAACGGACCTTTAAACGATTTTGACAGATAAATAAGACTTTTTTATAACAGAAATCTATTTATATTTTTCTAATTTTTAGAGCATTCTTATCTACATATGTATATGTAACTATATAGTTATAGTTGATCAGCAAAAGTTGAATGAAAACTATAGTGAGAACCTTTATTTCAATAGAGTTGATCAACTTTAAACTATATTGCTCATTCAACTTTTGTTGATCAACTACAATTGATCAATTAAACTTGATTCGTGATAACGAGCCTCTAATAGAGATTTTAGCATTATTTTATTAGATTGTAGGAGGCTTTAAACGATTTTGACAGATAAATAAGATTTTTAGAACAGAAATCAATTCACATGTTTCATATTTTTAGGGAATACCTATCTACATATAGTTATAGTTGATCAGTAAAAGTTGAATGAAGACTATAGTGAGAATCTTTATTTCAATAGAGTTGATCAACTTTAAACTATAGTGTTCATTCAACTTTTGTTGATCAACTACAATTGATCAATATCACTTGATTTATGATAACGAGCCTTTAATAGGGATTTTAGCATTATTTTATTAGATTTAACGAGGCTTTACACGATTTTGACAGATAAATAAGACTTTTTAGAACAGAAATCAATTCACATTTTTCATATTTTTAGAGCATACCTATCTACATATAGTTATAGTTGATTAGCAAAAGTTGAATTAAAACTATAGTGAGAACTTTTATTTCAATAGAGTTGATCAACTTTAAATGATAGTGTTCATTCAACTTTTGTTGATCAACTACAATTGATCAATTAAACTTGATTTATGATAACGAGCCATTAATGGAGATTTTAGCATTATTTTATTAGATTTAACGAGGCTTTAAACGATTTTGACAGATACATAAGACTTTTTTAGAACAGAAATCAATTCACATATTTCATATTTTTAGAGCATACCTATCTACATATAGTTATAGTTGATCAGCAACTATAGCACACCTGAGTTAGTCAATAGTGTTTCTCGAAAACAGGTTACGGTTTAATGTGATTTTTGTAGTGATTTTGTTTTGACCAACAAAAAGCAAGATGTGGTGGATCTTTAAAAAAATTGTAATCAATTTGGGTGTTCATTTGATTTTATTCTGGTAGATGCCGCTTAAATTTTAGAACTTATTCTGGACATAAATGTCATTAGAACTATTTTATTCCAATATTTGACAGTGTCAAAAAATTGCTCGTGTTCATACAATCTTAAACCAGTTAATTAATTCGTGTCTCGAAGAGTGCCAAATGTTCAATGTTCAAAAATCATTACTTAAGATGAATTTCACGCTCTTGCTGTGTTTGGTATACCTCCAGACTGTGATGAACGATACGGACTCCACAAATATCTGCACACGTTTGGCTACAGACCTGCTTCTGGGATACGGTATTTCATTATATGCCCATGTAATCTTGGGTCTTGTAGTTCCAAACCTCAGTGCGAGGAGATTCGGAGCCACTACAGAGGAAGCAATGTTGGGATCAACATAAAAATGTAATGTTAATTAAATTGGACGTTAATAATACTTTGTTGATAATACAAGTTGAACAAACATCAATATGTGGACATTTATAATAAAGTCTTACTTGGGCAGATTTTATTTTGGCTCAAAAGCACAGTAGTTTTTAATAACAGATTTTGTTATATTATGCTGAGAAGAATAACAACAAATTTAATTAATTAATTTTAAAATCTGCGAAGCATAACAGCAATAATTAATTGAGGAATAATGCATAGTCTTTATGTAATACAACTCGTTCTTTGAGTTACATCAGAATCAAAATAACAAACAGAGATAATTTAATTATGAACCAACGAAGCAGAACAATCCGCAATAATTTGTTTAAGGAATTACTTCACTTATATCGTTCTTGGCTGTTTATTAAATATTAATCGCGAGTGGGAATACGTAATTGATTATTTGAGATCTGAGGTCGTATTAGCTGGGTGAATATTTGAGATATTTGCAATATCGCACTGGCAATAGACAGTAAACAAATAAAAGCATAAATAACTCGTATAAAATCTATATATAGAGTCGATAATGCGCCATAAACTCGAAGTGTTATCTGCGAAAGCGAAATTACGCGCGGCCAGTGCTACGTATTCCGGGTGCTTATCTCGCGTATTTTTCGAATGATGTTTGGTTAAATGTTGGATTTGAACGTTCCTCTTGGCCAATCCTCCATGCACAGATCCCATGAATGCCGCACAGTCGCTATCCTGCCAACCGTGACACCGTCAAAAGACGCCTTGTAGAGCAACAGATGATAATTTAATTCAATATCGTTTTATGTGGAATACAAACAAAGTAGCGCTTATAATGTTATAATGGCCAATAACTTATGCGGTGGAATGTGATGCGCTTTGAGGCGCATTGTGCAACAGATTTTTCTGTGGAACTGATTACGGGAGGCTCTTTGATCTTATGAGTGGAAATGATAATAAAATTGTATTTTATATAAGGTAGGTTACACAGCTTATCGCATGGTATAATAATCAGATTGGGCAAAAACAGCAATTTTTAGTCTACATGGACATAGCCATATTACATGAAATGAATATGATCACCATAAAATATTACAGATTGTATTCAGTTTGCCCAAATTTTTTTTTTTATTTTTTTAAATATTTTAGCAATTTTTGAAAATTTCAATGGAACTTAGTGTACACAGGTGACAAATTTGTGCATATTTTATTAATAGTATGAATGTTGAGCGAATTTTGTATGAAATATGCAAGAATTATAAAAAAAAGTACTATTTTTTTCATATAAGTCAAATTTTCAATATCTTGGAAAATTTTGTCCAAAATTAAATTATGGTATAAAATTTGAAATGACTTTTAGAAATGCTGAGCAAATACTGTTGTTTGCGAAATTTATTTATTAAAAATTAATTCTGCGTAGAAATGTGCAAGAAAACACTTTTTTAAAATTACTCACATTCACCAAGAAGCATTTTGCATAACTATGAAATTTTTGTTTGAAATTACTAAAAACAATTGAAATTTTCATATTTCAAATTAACTTTTCATGTCTTCAGTAAAATTCTATAACGGTTTTTACGTTCAATGAAAATTTGGCCAAAATTACTATACATTATTGAAATTTTCATATTTCAAATGAACTTTTCATGTCTTCAGTAAAATTCTATAACTGTTTTTACGTTCAATGAAAATTTGCCCAAAATTACTGTACATTATTGAAATTTTTATATTTCAAATAAATTTTCAAATAACGTTTACCAAAAATAACAACAAATAATCCAAAACTAAATTGATTTAGGCAAATTGATCAGTGTAATACATATAATCACTTATTGATACTTTAATCAAATTTGCAAATAATACAGATTGTATTCAGTTTGCCCAAATTTTTTTTTTTATATATATATATTTATTAGCAATATTTGGAAATTTAAATGGAACTTAGTGTGCATAGGTGATAAATTTGTGCAAATTATATTTATGGTATAAAATTTGAAATGAATTTTAGAAATGTTGGGCGAATACTTTGTTCGCGAAATGTATTTATTAAAAATGAATTCTGCCACGAAATATGCAAGAAAACACTTTTTTTTTAAATAACCCACATTTACCAAGAAACATTTTTCATAACTATGAAATTTTTGTCCGAAATTACTAAAAACAATTGAATTTTTCATATTTCAAATGAACTTTTCATGTCTTCAATAAAATTCTATAACTGTTTTTACGTTCAATGAAAATTTGCCCAAAATTACTATACATTATTGAAATTTTCATATTTCAAATGAACTTTTGATGTCTTCAGTAAAATTCTATGATTGTTTTACTTTCAATGAAAATTTGCCCAAAATTTCTGTACATTATTGAAATTTTTATATTTCAAATAAATTTTCAAATAACGTTTACCAAAAATAACAACAAAAAAATCCAAAACTAAATTGATTTAGGCAAATTGATCAGTGTAATAAATATAATCACTTATTGATACTTTAATCAAATTTGCAAATAATACAGATTGTATTCAGTTTGCCCAAATATTAATATTTTTTTAATATTTTAGCAATTTTTGGAAATTTAAATGGAACTTAGTGTGCATAGGTGATACATTTGCGCAAATTTTATTTATGGTATAAAATGTAAATAAAATTGTTCGCGAAACTTATTTATTAAAAATGAATTCTGCCACGAAATGTGCAAGAAAATATTTTTTTTAAATCACCCACATTTACCAAGAAGCATTTTTCATAACTATGAAATTATTGTCCAAAATTACTAAAAACAATTGAAATTTTCATATTTCAAATGAATTTTTCATGTCTTCAGTAAAATTCTATGACTGTTCTTACTTCCAATAAAAATATTTGCATAAAATTACTGTACATTATTGAAATTTTCATATTTCAAATAATGTTTCAAATAAAGTTCACAAAAACTAGCAAAAAAAATCCAAAACGAAATTGATTTAGGCAAATTGATCAGTGTAATGAATTTAATCTTTTATTGATGCTTTAATAAAATTTGCATCTGATCGTCAGAAAATATTACAAATTTATTCAATTTGCCCAAACATCTTTATTTTATTTGTTATATAATACAGGGTGATTTTTTTTTCATTTAAATTGGGTTCTCGAAAACCATAAAATATAGAGATTCGGTGAGGAAAGAGTTGTCATTTTAAGAATGTATCCAAGATACGCTTTTGTTTTTTGAAAAAAAAAACATACGAGTTTTTGAGATATAATACACTCTTTTTTTAAATGGCAGGCATTAACATTCATTATTTTTAAGTTTCAGTGAAAATTTCAACATTTCCAGTAAAATTTTGTAATTGCCATTGAAATTTCAAACTAACTGTGATAAGTTTATTGTTTTCGCTGTAGTATTTTAGTTTACAATCATAATTTTTGCAATATCCAATGCAAATTTCCAGTTTTGGATTGCAATTTCATCATTATCGATTCATATTTTATAAGTATAAATAAAAATGCCATTATATCTATCACTATCTATATCATTACTAGAAATATTGCCGTTGGTCAGTAAACATTTACTCATGCTTCTTGGTAAATAAGAAGCATGTTTCATAACTATGAAATTTTTGTCCGAAATTACTAAAAACAATTGAAATTTTCATATTTCAAATGAACTTTTCATGTCTTCAGTAAAAGTCTATAATTGTTTAAACTTTCAATGAAAATTAGCCAAAAATGTGCGTGTACATTATTGAAATTTTCATATTTCAAATAAATTTTCAAATAAAGTTCACAAAAACTAGCAAAATAAAATCCAAAACTAAATTGATTTAGGCAAATTGATCAGTGTAATAAATTTAATCTTTCATTGATACTTTAATCAAATTTGCATCTGATCGTCATAAAATATTACAAATTGTATTCAATTTCCCCAAAATATTTTTATTTTATTTGATATATATACAGGGTGGTTTTTTTTCATTTTAAGCATTGGGATCTCGAAAATCATAAAACAGAGATTCTGTTAAATCTCTAGGAAAGTACAACAGCTAAGTACAAAGACAACTCTTTCTGTTAGGAAAGAGTTGCCATTTCAAGACCTTATGTAAGATATGCTTTTTTTGAAAAAAAAAACATAGGTTTTGAGTTATAATACAAACTTTTTTTTTAAATGGCAGGCAATAACATCCAGTTCATTTTAAGTTTCAATGCAAATTTCAACATTTCCAGTAAAATTTTGTAATTACCATTGAAATTTCAAATTAACTATGATAAGTTTATTATTTTCGCTGTAGTGCTCTAATTTACAATCACAATTTTTGCAATATCCAATGAAAATGTGTAGTTTTAAATTACAATTTCATAATTACCGATTCATATTTTATAAGTATAAATAAAAATGGCATTACATCCAATAGAAATTTTGCCGTTGTCCAGTTACCTTCAATCAGAAAAAAGAAAATTTAATGCATTGCAATGTTTATTTACAATAAAAAGTTTACAATGAAAACTTTACAATATTTACAATGAAAATTTATAATTTTAAAATACATTACATAATTGTCGATAAATATTTTATAAATTTCAATCAAAAATTCATCATTTCCAGTAATAAAATAGCGATTGCCAGTAAAATGTTAAATAAATTCATATTCACAACAGTTCATGGGCCAAAGGACGAAATTCGATAGCCCATTCCATATATCATGTATCACATCGTATATCATATATCACATCGTATATCATATATCCATCTATCTGTCATCAATATTATATTATTATATGTATTATGTAAGCTGTAGATGTGTACCAATATATGGAATAAATGTTCATACTACTGTTAAATACGTGTTGAAATATTTATAGTCCTGATCATTGTTTAATTAACAATCAAAAAATTGCAATTTCCAATGAAAATTTGTAGATTTCAATTATACTTTCATAATTTTTAGACAGTTTTTTACAAGTTTTAATTGTCATCATTTCCATTAAAATATTTCAATTTCAATTAATATTTGAAGTCAGTGCTGAAAATTTTATTATTTTCACTCTAGTATTTACCTATTTACTACTACAATCACAATTTCCAATGAAAATGAATTCATGCAATGAAGTTTTGGATTCATAATTTGCAGCTGTCAGTAAAATTTTAACTTGTTCCAATGTTCCAAGTTCTAATAAAAATGCCCTAATTTCCGGAAAAATATTGCTGTTGCCAGTAAAAATTTTAACTTGCTGAAAACATTATACATTACACTGCACTATTTGATTTACAATAAAAAAAATACAATTTCCAATGAAAATTTGTAATTTTGGATCACAATGTCACAATTATCGATTCATATTTTATAAGTTCCAATAAAAACGTCATAATTTCCAGAAAAAAATTGTTCTTGCCAGTAAATATTTAACTTGCTGAAAAATATATACATTGCCTTGTAATGTTTAATTTACAATAAAAGTTTTTCAATGTCCAATGAAAATTTGTAATTTTCAATTACTTTTCATAATTTTCGATGAATATTTTATAAATTACAATGAAAAAGTCATAATTTCCAGTAAAAAATAGCGATTTTTGATGTTTGATGTTTTAGATTCATAAGTTCCAATAAAACTGTCATAATTTCCAGAAAAAAATTGAAGTTGCCTGTAAAATTTTAACTTGCTGAAAAAATTATACATTACACTGCACTGTTTAATTTACAATAAAAAATGCAATTTCCAATGAAAATTTGTACTTTTGATCACAATGTAATATTTATCAATTCATATTTTATAAGTTCCAATAAAAATGTCATCATTTCCAGAAAAAAAATGCTGTTGCCAGTAAAAGTTTAACTTACTGAAAATATTATACATTGCCCTGCAATGTTTAATTTACTATCAAAATTTTGCACTGTCCAATGAAAATTTGTAATTTTCAATTACTTTTCATAATTTTCGATGAATATTTTGTAAATTACAATGAAAAAATCATAATATCCAGTATAAAATAGCGATTTCCAGTAAAATGTTAAATACGTTTTGAAAATTTTATGATCATAATCATTTTCTCTGCAAATTTAATTAACAATCAAAAATTTGTAGTTTTGAACTATGATTTCGAAATTTTTAGACAGTTTTTTGCAAGTTTTAATTTTTAATTTCATCATTTCAGTTAAAATTTTCAATTTCCATAAAAATTTCAAATAGGATCTGCAAATCTGATTATTTCACTCTAGTATTGACTTTACAATCACAATTTCCAATTAAAATTTGAAGTTTTAGATTCATAAGTTGCAATAAAAATCCCATAAATTCCAGAAAAAAATTGCATTTACCTGTAAAATTTTAACTTGCTGAAAAAATTATACATTACTGTTTGATTTACAATTAAAAAAATGCAATTTCCAAATGATCCAAATTTTCCAAATGAAAATTTGTAATTTTGGATCACAATGTCATAATTATTGATTCATATTTTATAAGTTTCAATAAAATGTCATAATTTCCAGAATAAAATTGCTGTTGCCCGTAAAAACTTAACTTGCTGAAAACAATATACATTTCCTTGTAATGTTTAATTTACAATAAAAATCTTGCAATGTTCAATGAAAATTTGTAATTTTCAATTACTTCTCATAATTTTCGATGAATATTTTATAAATTACAATGAAAAATTCATAATTTCCAGTAAAAAAATAGCGATTTCCAGTAAAATGTTAGATACGTGTTGAAAATTTTATAATTATTATCTTGTTCTCTGCAATGTTCAATTAACAATCAAATATTTGCAATTTCCAATGAAAATTTGTAATTTTCAATTACTTTTCATAATTTTCGATAAATATTTTATAAATTATAATGAAAAAATCATAATTTCCAGTAAAAAATAGCGATTTCCAGTAAAATGTTAAATACGTGTTGAAAATTTTCATAATAATTGTTTAATTAACAATCAAAAATTTGCAATTTTCAATGAAAACTTATAGTTTTCAATTATAATTTCATAATTTTTAGACAGATTTTTGAAATTTAATATTCAATTTCATCATTTTCATTAAATTATTTCAATTTCCATTAAAATTTCAAATCAGTGCTGAAATTTTTATTATTTTCACTCTAGTATTGACTTTACAATCACAATTTCCAATAAAAATTTGTTGTTTTGGATTCATAAGTAGCAGCTGGCAGTGAAATTTTAACTTGTTCCAATGTTCCAAGTTCCAATAAAAATGCCATAACTTCCTGAAAAAAATGCTGTTGCCTGTAAAATCTTAACTTGCTGAAAAAATTATACATTACACCGCACTCTTTAATTGACATTAAAAAAACTGCAATTTCGATATTAGATAAGATTTTTATGAATGACTTTTTAAATTATTTATTTATTTCTCAAATTTTGAAGTTTATGTTATTACTTGATGTTTGAATTTAGATTCTGAAAGGATTATTTAAAAATTTATATAGTGGTTTAAAATTTAGTTCTGTTGGGTCGTTTAAACATATTGTATTAGGTTCTCTATTTATTAATTTATCTATTTCATATGCTTTTAATAACATTTGTTGAGTCCTTTATTAGTGTTCTGTAATAATTGTGTGTTGGTGTTTATGTCGAAGGTGTGGTTGTTGAAATGTAAATGTCTTTCAAAATTTGATATAGTTTTGTCTCTGATATGTTTTTAAATGACTGAGTGCTTGTAAATGTCTTCCAAAATTTGATATGGTTTTGTCTCTGATATGTTCTTTAATTCTTGTTTTGATGGTTCTTCCGGTTTCTCCAATGTATTTGCACTGCAATCTTTGCAGCTTAGTGCATAAACTCCATTTTTGTTTAAATTTTGACTATGGTCTTTTGCATTAAATAATTCTGTTTTTGTACTGTTTTTGGTTCTAAATGAAATTTTAATATTATAGTTTTTTAATGTTTGATTGATTTTGTTGCAGATGTCTCTTGGTAACTAAGTGATCTGTATTGTATATTGTTAGTGTTTTTAGTGATTGTTTTTTTTTGTATATTGTTATTAGCATTATGCTTTCTTTTGAAATATTTGTATGTTGTTTTTTTAAATTATTTTATTAATTGTATTTAATTTAAAGTTGTTATTAATTGCTGCTTCTTTAATTTTGTTCATTTATTTTATCATTTTTGTTTAGTGGTGTAGTGAGCATTCTATTAATTAGTGAGTATAGTGAAGAGTATATGTGTGTTCTATGGTGGAATGAGTCTGCTGGAATAATTATGTTGGTATTTGTAGGTTTTCTGTATATTTTGAAGTTTAGTTTGTTATTAGTTTTATATATGTTAATATCTAGGAATTTTATGTTATTATTTTGTTCTATTTCAAGTGTGGATTTTATGTTTTTGTATAACATGTTAATGTAATTGTATAAATCTGTAATGTTATGTGTGTCTTTGTTTTTCCATATAATTAAAATGTCGTTAACATATCTTTTCCAAAATAGTATGTGACTGTTAAATGAATTTTTATTGCTGATAAAAATGTTTTCAAAGTTATCTAAGAAAATATTTGATAATATTCCACTTGTTAGTGAACCCATTGAGAGTCCAAGAGTTATTTTGTAATAATTGTTATTGGAAAAGCAAAAATTTTGTTCTGTTGTTAAGTTTTTTATTTTTGTATATTCTTTAATGTCGTGTATGTGTTCTTTGATTATATTTTTCGTGCAGTTTATTGTTTCTGTTATAGGTATATTGGTGTATAAGTTAGTTATGCCAGAGCTATGTTTTGTATATTCTTTAATGTCGTGTATGTGTTCTTTGATTATACTTTTCGTGTAGTTTAATGTTTCTGCTGTAGGTATATTGGTGTATAAGTTAGTTATATCAGCTATGTTTTGTATATTCTTTAATGTTGTGTGTGTTCTTTAATTATACTTTTCGTGTAGTTTAATGTTTCTGTTATAGGTACATTGGTGTATAAGTTAATTATGTCAAAAGAAGCTAATGTGTATTCTTGTGGTAATTTTATATTATTGATTTGTTCGATTAATTATAATCTGTTTTTTTTATTGTATGTTCTGGAATGTATTTTATTGTGTTGTTCAGGAGGTTGTTTAAAAAATTCCCAATGTTGTTTGTAGGTGAGTTTGTAGATGTTATTATGGGTCTGATAGGGATTTCTGGTTTATGTAATTTTTGTTGTCCATATAATTTAGGTGAAGTTGTGTACATTGGAATTTTATAATTGTTAGTATATTTTTCTAATGTGGTTTTTGTTTTTTTTATAGTTGTTTTTGTTTTATTATTGAAAGAGGTTGTTGGATTTTTTGAAAGAAGTGTTTAAATTAGTTATCATTTAAAAAAAGTATTGTTTTGTAATGTGTTTTTTGAATTTCTTATAGTGGTTTTTGTTTTATTAATGAAAGAGGTTGTTGGATTTTTTGAAAGAAGTATAAATTTATTATCATTTAAAAAAGATGTTATCATAAAAAAAAAATTATATAAGTATCTTTGTTTAGAATTACCTGTCCTGCATTTTTATCTGCAGTTACTTTGAAGGAAGAAAACAATAAAAAATATAATAACTGGTATTTAAATTGAATGAAACTCTAACAGATTTATTCATTTGCTAACTGTACAGTAATTTAAAAGTAATTTTCTTTGTCGTACATACAAATGTCTAAATATGGCACAACACACAATACTCATCAATAAATACGCACAGGAAGACTCTCGAGTTGTGGGAAGACCCACATAAAACGCACACAGGGGTTCCATGTTACCTGACACCTACGACACCTCATGCCAGACTTGCATCTAGCGTCTGGGACGACCTATAACCTCCCCCCCCCCCCCCCCCCTAGATCCAAACGTTTTCGTCTTCACGAGGCGCCAAAGGAGTTAACAAAATTCTGTCGTGAAATTATCGTGTTTCAGGAACTAATGCATTAAAAAATTAAGCCATCTGAGCTTTATCTTGGGTTATCAATGCAGCGAGGGCTCGAGCAGTCGCTTCCAAACAGCGCCGCTCTTCACATTTATCATTTATCACAGGCGTAGAAAGAATGTGAATGATAATAAGTATGTGAGCACTTTACGGCTCAATCAAAACGTTTCAAAATATCCTTGATGTTATCACTTATTTAAAACAGAAACCTCAGCAAACTTTTATAAGAATTGTGTTAAGGCATACTAAATATAAATCTGCCCCTATTTTTTTTCATTTCATTATATTTCATTACATCAACCAACCAGCATACAGAACTTACAGCATACTTGCAGCATACAGCATACTTATAGTAATACACGATCTACTTGACATATGTAAGCACTATTATTATGAAGATAGAGAATATATGTGGGTTTCCGTCAAATTACTTTACAGTAGCGCCATCCATGCGACATAAAAGAACTAGACCCGATAGCGCAATTCTGGTGGTAAATTTGAATTCTACGCACCCAAATTACTTGGAAAACATCCCCCTCTTTTCCAGTCAATTTTTTTATATTAATTTGTAGACCAGTGCAATCAATTGATTAAAAATGGGCATTATTAGTCCATACGTATTTCATTTATTTTCCAGCACTCCATTAATGTACTTAATGGATGGCACCCAACTGGCTTAGAAAGGTACACGAACTCTTGAGCTTACATTTCATTAATATAAATATGTTCACATCTCTGGGGAAAAATAAATCGACGGCTTAAGTGCGCAAAGCAATTCGACGCCTCTCGAAAAATCCGTGTTAAACAAGCCCCACAAGCCCATTGCGCCGGCAATATCAAAGAGGAATATTAAATTATTTCCATATAACGGGGCTCGAATCCGCTTCTGCGAATGCCACAATGACAGGTGAATTTCACGTGATTAATAATAATCTAACAAAGGGCGGGAACGGAGGTCGTCAACCCATTTGAATTCAATTAGAAGGTTTTAATTACGCTGCGTGGGCTGCTAAATAACTATTGATACTGCGATTTTAATCACGAATTTAAAATCGCTTCGTTTGGATTGTGGCCGAACTGGAATCTGCATGCAAACATTGCGTATTATTTTATATTATTTTATAAAACGTGGGAACTTTACTTGCGATATTCACAATATATGGTTCAACCGAATGAAATTATATCAAAATATGTTTTCAATTCAATATCAAAATAAGCTGCAATGATACATTCGGATTTAATTTATATACTTATCAGAAAGAGCGAATAACAATTCCTTTATACGCATTTTTCTATTTTTCCAATAAATTGCCCAAATTGTTTTGATTGATTCACGTGGTATTGTTTACTCTCCATTATTAATAATAATTGAAAACTGTACATTTTCATACGACATTCTTATGTCGGATTTAATTTATATACTTATCAGAAAGAGCGAATAACAATTTCTTTATACCCATTATTCTATTTTTCCAATAAATTGCCTAAACTGTTTTGATTGATTCGTGTGGTATTGTTTACTCTCCATTATTAATAATAATTGAAAACTGTACATTTTCATACGACATTCTTATGTTTCACTTTCAAAGCATTCTTGATATTTCAGAAATTCAACGGAATTACACGTGCGCCATGAATGTCCTTCGCGATTAATAAAAAAACGGAAAGAAATTTTCGGCCGAAACTTGATATTTAACAGTTTCGTAACGTGATATCGATTACCGAAAGTGGCAATTTGCTTTTGTATTTTTTTTATGAATATCTTAGTTGAAAGATAATTAAAACAGCATACTTTTTGATGGAAACACATTTTTATAGCACTTGACGGCGAAAATGTAATTTTTCTACTCATATATGTGAAAATAGCAATTTTTCCACGGTTTACTATACATGATTTTTAATGTAAATAGATTATAAAAATGTAATTAATTAAAATATTATTATAATTAGTAAATATAATAAATATTATAATTATTATAAATTAATTATAATAAATAATATAAATGTTATAATTATAATGTTATTATAATTAACAATTATAATAAATAACATTGGATTAATGTAATAGTATATAACGCCATTAGGCCGATATGTAGCAAATAACAGGCGCGGGTTGAAGTTTGTAAACCGAGGCGAAGCGAAGCGGAGCGGAGCGCAGCCGAGGTTTATATTCAACCAAGCCTGTTATTTGCATATCGGCCGTATGTTGTTCGATACTTTTTGTAATACCTAAATTACAAAAACTGGTCAATTTATCAATATTAAATTTCAAAATTAATAAACTAGTTATCCAGGCGCAATTTGACACCATAGCAACATCAACGGTTCAAATACAAACAAACAAATCAAAGTGAAATTAGAAAAATAATGTCAGATGTGCAAAGTTCTTCGTTTTGTGGTATCCCCGAAGATGTACTAAATGAAGCAAATGCTGCCACAATCGATTTACTTCCCCAAAAAAGCAGCAGCAGGTATGAGAAAGAATATGAAGACTTTATTGCTCATAAATTTGCGTTGTCATTTAAATAACGTCCACGGCCGTTATTATAACGGCCAAGGCCTTTACGCCTGTCATATACAGTACTGATAAATGTCAATAACACAGAGGTATTACAAAAATACACTAAATGCATTATAATTTTTTTTCTATAATCTTAAATCTTTAATATCTTATAAACCGCAATATCGTACAAAAATAGCATATCCTACTCGAGATGAAGTACATTTTTTTCGTTCATGAACAACTATTAACTTTCGTGTACAACTGCCCCTCACGAAAAAACGGTATTTTCATCTCTTGTTGCAAAATTATTTTATTTGTTTTATTTTATTTATTATATTTTATTAATTTTTGCCTACATTTATTAAAAAAATATAATTACAAGGATGTTATAAATGCAAAGAATAGATGAATACCGAAATAAGAAATTTAACCCAACATAGCTTATTCTTTTATATTAATAAACATGTGCTTTACATATTTTTCTTATAACTGGAGTTCATTCATCAATTGTGTTGTTCATTCTTTAAGCACGTTGTGTATAAAATGAATACCTACTCCTACACATGAAACTCGCGAGCAAATCAAACAGTAAATCAACCCCTAAACGAAAAACAAAGATATTTGCACAGCGAAGGCTTTCTCTTATAACTGCTCTCGCATAAATCACCAAACTTGCGGAGGTCATTACAAGGCACACGTCCTTAAGGCGATGTCTCGTCAGGGACGCGGTTGTGCATGAATGGCCTTTTAGCCCTTTGAGCTGGGGGAGTTTTGATGCGATTCATCTGCTGGGGACTGAAACGACCGCGACAACGTTTCTGCTCTTCATAAGTTTGATACACCTTGACATTATTTCATGAATATAATTTGACATTTTACATGCGTTCTGGAGTAATTAGTTTCGTACAGTTATATGATCTAAGTTTAGCTTTCGCTGAATATTTCACTGTCATTATAACAACTTGCTTATCAAACACTAGAAGAATGTTTAATATCACGTTGTATTACAAATTGTTTACAAGTATATGTGTAAACATTTAAAATATCCATTCTTCATCAAAGAATGACGAATGTAGAATAACGTTTTGGAGAAATAATTAGAAGATATCGATAATCATTGAAATTTTGCTTGTAATATTTGCATTCCTTATCAAGGGATTGATATCAAGGGCCATTATAACAACTTGATAAACCAACACTGAAAGAATATTTAAACATTGTATCATATGGTATTACAATGTGTATTGCAATTTGTAATACATGGAATTGATATCAAGGTTTATTTTAACAACTTGCTAAACAAACACTGGAAGAATGTTTAAACATTGTATCACATTGTATTACAAATTATTTATAGGTATATGTGTAAACTTTTAAAATATCCATTCTTCAGCAAAGGATGACGAATTCAGAATAATGTTTAGAAGAAATAATTAGAAGAAATTGATAATCATTGAAATGTTGCTTGAAATACTTCTATTCCTTGTCAAGGAATTTCATTAGGAAATGTATTAAATAATATTTCATAGCAATAACAAAAATTCAACTACATGTTATATATTATATATTTCTTGTAATTATAATTTATTACAGAAAAGTTGTCTCCATAAAATGTAATGTACTAATTCTTATGTTTCATGGTTTGTATTGACTTCACATGTATTTCATGTCCAAAAAAATTCAATTTCGATAATAGCATTCTGTGCTAAAATAATGTTCAATGACATTAATAATTTTAGTAATTTTAATTTTAATATTTATATTTATATATCTCAAAATCTGGGATATTAATATAAATGCATTTTTTTATTTATATAAGTTACATATTGAAATGAACAGAATTTTAAACAGTAGTATTTAATTTATAACCAAAATTTTGCAATTTTTCAAGTAACTTTGTAATTTTCTAAAATTTTTGATAAGTCTCAATAAAAAATGTCACAATTTTCAAAAAAACATTGCAATTGGCAGTAAAATTCTTGAATAATAATTCTTGAATTATGAAGACGATGCTGAAAAATGTATACAGGGTGATTGAAAAATGGTGCATTACCTTTGGAGGGGTTGCTAGGGAACACACTGCAATGTTTAATTTACAGTCATAATTTTGTAATTCCCAAATAAAAAATTGAAAGTTTCAATTACATTTCATAATTTTCAATGAATATTTTATAAATAACAATGAAAAAATTATAATTTCCAGTAAAAAATAGCAATTGTCAGTAAAATGTTAAATACTTAAATACTCGTTGAACATGTCATAATTATAATCATCTTCTCTGTAAAGTTTAATTCACAATCAAATATTTGCAATTTCCAATGAAAATTTCTAATTTTCAATTATAATTTCATCATTTTTAAACAATGTTTTACAAGTTTTAATTATAATTTCATTACTTCCATTAAAATATTTCAATTTCCATTAAAATTTCAAATCTATGCTGAAAATTTTATTATTTTCACTCTAGTTTTACTCTAATTTACAATCACAATTTTCAATTAAAATTTGAAGTTTTGGATCACAATTTTACAATTATCGATTCAAAATTTATAAGTTTCAAGAAAAATGCCATAATTTCCAGAAACAAATTGCAGTTGGCAGTAAAGTTTTAACTTGTTGAAAAAATTATACTTTGCACTGCAATGTTTAATTTACTCTAAAAATTATTTTGCAATGCACAATGAAAATTTGTAATTTTTAATCACAATGTCATAATTATCAATTTATATTTTATAAGTTCCAATAACAATGCCAAACTTTCCAGAAAAAAATGCTGTTGGAAGTAAACATTTAACTTGCTGAATATTATATGTTATACATGTTTAATTTACAATCAAAATTTTGCAATGTCCAATGAAAATTTGTAATTTTCAATTACGTCTTTATAATTTTCAATGAATATTTTATAAATAACAATGAAAAAATCATCATTTCCAGTAAAACATATCGATTGCTTGTAAAATGTTAAATACGTGTTAAAAATTTGATAATCATAATCATTTTCACTGCAGTGTTTAATTTACAATAACAAATTTGCAATTATCGATGAAATTTTTTAGTTTCCAATTACAATTTCACAAAGTTTGAAGAATTTTTTTCAAGTTTAATGAAAATTTCATTATTTCTAATAAAATTTTGCAATTGCCATTACAATTTCAAATTAATTATGAAAGTTTTATTATTTTCGCTGGTGTAGTTAATTTACAATCACAATTTTTGCATTTTCCAATAAAAATTTGTGATTTTGGATTACAATTTCATAATTTTTCAACAATTGTTTACAAGTTTCAATGAAAATTTTATCATTTCCAATAAAATTTTGCAATAGCTATTACAATTTCAAATTAATTATGAAAATTTTATTATTTTCGCTGTAGTAGTTAATTTACAATCACATTTTCGCATTTTCCAAAGAAAATATGTAGCTTTGGATTACAATTTCATAATTTTTCAACAATCCCTAACAAGTTTCAATGAAAATTTCATTATTTCCAGTAAAATTTTGCAATTGCAATTAAAATTTCAAATGAAAGACGAAAATTTTATTATTTTCGCTGTGGTATGTCATTTATAATCACAATTTTCACAATTTCCATTGAAAATATGTAGCTTTGGATTACAATTTCATAATTGCTCTACAATTCTTTACAAGTTTCAATGAAAATTTAATTATTTCCAGTAAAATTTTGCCATTGCCATAAAAATTTCAAATTAATGAAATTTTTTTTATTATTTTCGTTGTAGTATTTAATTAACAATCACAACTTTCGCAATTTCCATTGAAAATTTGTAGCTTGGGATTACAATTTCATAATTGTTCTACAATCAATTCTTTACAAGTTTCAATGAAAATTTCATTATTTCCAGTAAAATTTTGCAATTTCCATTCAAATTTCAAATTAATAACGAAAATTTTATTATTTTCGCTGTAGTAATTAATTTCCAATCACAATTTTTGCAATTTAAATTGAAAATTTGTAGTTTGTATTACAATTTGATAATTGTCTATTCGTATTTTATGTTTCAATAAAAATGCCATAATTTCCAGAAAAAAATAGCAATTGCCAGTAAAACTTTAACTGCATGCTGAAAAATTTTACCTTTACAAAATTACCTTACAATGTTTAATTCACAATGAAAATTTTGCAATGTTCAATGAAAATTTGTAATTTTCAATTACATTGTATGATTTTCGATCAATATTTTATAAATTTCAATCAAAAATTCATCAGTTTCAAGAGAAAAAAAAGTGATTGCCTATAAATTTTAAATTCGTGTTGAAAATATTATTGAAAATATTATTATTGTTGAAAATTATAATGATAATCCTTTTTACTGCAGTTATTAATGTATGTACAATAATAAATTTGCAATTTTCAGTGAAAAATATGAGTGAATTTTTTATTTTAAGTTTCTATTACTATTTCGGATAAATACGTGTTGAAAATTTTAAAATCATAATAATGCAGTGTTTAATTTACATTAACAAATTTGCAATTTTTAATAAAAATTTTTAGTTTTCAATTACAATTTCACTTCACATTTTTGAACAATTTTCAAGTTTTAATAATAATGCCATCATTTCCATAAAAAATAAAATTGTTGCCGTTTGCCAGTAAAATTTAAACTTCACGTTGACAAAAATTATATCTTACACTACAATGATTAATTTAATTAATCAAATTGTAATCCACAACTACAAATTTTCAATGGAAATTGCGAAAATGGTGATTATAAATTAAATACTAGAGCGAAAATAATAAAATTTTCGTCTTTCATTTGACATTTTAATGGCAATTGCAAAATTTTACTGGAAATGATGAAATTTTTTTAAGAAACTTGTAAAGAATAGTTGAAAAAATATGAAATTGTAATATTTTCATTGGAAAACGCGAAAATTGTGATTGTACTTTCAGTTAAATTTCTTTTTTTTTTTTTTCAAATAATAGGTGTTGACATTAAATTTTAAATGTGACAATGTGACACTTCACGCAAATTCTTCAATTCTGATAACGAATTGGAAAACGTCTTGTATGATACACGTGAATAAAGCAATTTTATTCACTTATACCATAAATAGCTATTATACCACTGTATACTTTATCGATGTTACAATACAAATATATGTATACTGGCAACTGGTATTCAACTGTACTGATCTAATATAATTTATACATAAATAACTGATATAAAGAAGTAAAAGTGACTGTTGTTGGCATATTTACATTAAAATATTCCCAGCTCGCTGTTTTATTATCATGTAGACGTGGAAATATGCCAAGAGGCATAATATAATTAAAAGTTAGAGAATGTGTGGAAGCTGTAAGCGAGTCTCGTTAAAAATTAAAATTCAAATAATATGATTAAGACATTTTATGCTATGTACACAATGTATTAAAATATTATTGCAGTTGTTATGATTTTGCCACTTACACCGTTGAGTATTTAACAAGAAGCAAATGTTTCCATTCTTTAAGTTATTCTAGATTATTAGATTACTATTATTACTATTACTATTACTAGATTATTAGATTACTATTATTACTATTATTATTATTAGATTATTATATTACTAGATTAGAATATTCAAGGCGCTTGAACGACACTGCTCCCATTCTTGTGATTGCTACTTAGCAATTTCTCCAAGAGTAGGTCTCCAGAGCAAAGCAATAAGCCACGAACCACCCGAAAACACACGCACAATAAGTGAGTTACAACAATAGCCTTGGGCAGCAAATATTTACGTAATTTTGAAAGTTAATGTGCGGCTATCTGTATTTTTAGAATCGTTACACAAACACAATGGAAATAATTCGCCGGGCTTTAAATGTTTGCCTCCGAATCAATTACGCTCAATACACGTCGGAAGCGAACGACAGATTCGCTAATAGCTGCAACGTTTGAGTGCAAGTTCAAAGCGTCCTGATGGAATAAATGCAGACGTAAATTACCACAGGAAGCCGTGAAACTGAAAGTTTTCTGCGAATCGGTAAAAAAAAATCATTGGAGGCGAAAATCAGATTCCTAATGGCAATTATAACTTGATAAATGTTTAAATTTGGACTAATTACGCGACGGGTGTGTACACTAATTATGTTTACTGAAGTAAAAACATTATTTGCCAATGCAATTAATACGCAACTAATTTCTTATGTTAAATTTGAGTTTCTATAATTTTAGGAAAATGCACTTCTCGCAAGCATTAATTTTATATTATACCTGTGAAATATAATGCATGTTATAATTAGGCCCGGATAATTTCGAATCCGGATATCAGCTAGTCGGATATCCGGATATCACCTAGTCGAATATCCGTATATCAACTAGTCAGATATCCGGATATCAACTTGTCGGATATCAGGATACTTACCTGTCGGATATCCGGATATCAACTTGTCGGATATCCCGATATCAATTTGTCGGATATCCGGATATCAACTAGTCGGATATCCGGATATCAACTAGTCGAATATCAAAATTGTTGAGTGTCGGATAACATGTGCGTGTTAACAGAAAGTCGATTCAACTCCTAGGTATCGGATAGTTGTCCTGATTCGCGATTGCATTAGTGTTAGGGGATAAAAGCACATTATCCGGATATATTTTCGAGGTGCATCCGAGGCATCCGAGGGCATCCGAGGTGCCCGCTAGCTAATCCGATATCCGACGTTTCGGATCAGAATGATTGAATACTCAGGTAATCGGATCCTGTTGGGTGCGAAAATAAGGATCTTAGAATCTTCGCATGAATAGAGGCCCATTTATAATGGATATGACTGGTAATCATAGTGAAAGACACGGTTAAGACCCCTTTAATTTTTGAACCAACATCAAAGTTCCACTACTTTGGAGTATACCTGAAGCTGCTAATTCCGTATCCCATTTAATTATGCTTGCATGTTAAATAATTTAACATGGATGAAACGACATCCATAGAGGCAAAATTATCAAGTGTGGAATATCATTCCTTGGCGTCGGTAATTGGCTGAAATCAGTCTGTCTTCGTCGAAGAAATTAATTTAAATAAGAAAACTGAAATTGCAGCTTTTCACGAAAACATATTATTAATATTCATACTGCTTATTTCAAATACGGTGCAACGTGTTTGAAAATCTATATTATGAAAGCGCGTTTTCTATAAAGTTGCCAAGGACAACATCGTGCTTGAAAACTCACTCGTGCTTCAAAGACCTAAATACACATACATCGTATTGTTATATTGTATCATATTGTATTCATAGTATTCATATTTGTATTGTATGTATTCAACATCAGTAGAAGACTACATCACTGGATAGTTTTCCTCTGAATCCCCAAAAAATTGTCCACTCCAAATTTCTATTTTTATATTTTTGAGAAGTTTTCTTCAAAATTTCTTACAAAATTCAAAACACAATCCGAACAAATTGTTGTTAAACACTGCAAGACACTTTGATTACAAATTACATGAAATCTGAACGAATTTCCATGAAATATCAATGGAATTGTCTAAGTATTTCCATGAAAAAATATTGTATTCATTGTATCATATTGGTATATTGTATCATATTGTATTCATAGTATTCATATTTGTATTGTGTGTATTCAAAGTCAGTGGAAGACTACATGACTGGATAGTTTTCCTCTGAATCCTCAAAAAGTTGTCCAGTCAAAATGACTATTTTTATATTTTTGAGAAGTTTTCACCAAAATTTCTTACAAAATTCGAAACACAATCCGAACAAATTGTTGTTAAACACTGCAAGACACTTTGATTACAAATTACATGAAATCTGAACGAATTTCCATGCAATATCAATGGAATTGTATAAGTATTTCCATGAAAAAATATTGTATTCATTGTATCATATTGTTATATTGTATCATATTATATTCATAGTATTCATATTTGTATTGTGTGTATTTAAAGTCAGTGGAAGACTACATGACTGGATAGTTTTCTTCTGAATCCTCAAAAAATTGCCCACTCAAAATTTCTATTTTTATATTTTTGAAAAGTTTTCTTCAAAATTTCTTACAAAATTCAAAACACAATCCGAACAAAATGTTGTTAAACACTGCAAGACATATTGATTACAAATTACATGAAATTTGAACGAATTTCCATGAAATATCAATGGAATTGTATAAGTATTTCCATGAAAATATATTGTTTTCATTGTATCATATTGTTATATTGTATCATGTTGTATTCATTGTATTCATATTTGTATTGTGTGTATTCAAAGTCAGTAGAAGACTACATGACTGGATAGTTTTCCTCTGAATCTTCAAAACGTTGTACACTCAAAATTTCTATTTTTATATGTTTGAGAAGTTTTCTTCAAAATTTCTTACAAAATTCAAAACACAATCCGAACAAAATGTTGTTAAACATTGCGAGACATTTTGATTACAAATTACATGAAATTTGAACGAATTTCCATGCAATATCAATGGAATTGTATAAGTATTTCCATAAAAAAATATTCAATTAATTGTATCATATTGTTATATTGTCTCATATTGTATTCATAGTATTCATATTTGTATGGTGTGTATTCAAAGTCAGTAGAAGACTACATGACTGGATAGTTTTCCTCTGAATCCTCAAAAAATTGTCCACTCAAAATTTCTATTTTTATATTTTTGAGAAGTTTTCTTCAAAATTTCTTACAAAATTCAAAACACAATCCGAACAAAATGTTGTTAAACACTGCAAGACATTTTGATTAAAAATTACATGTAATTTGAACGAATTTCCATGCAATATCAATGGAATTGTATAAGTATTTCCATGAAAAAATATTGTATTCATTGTATCATATTGTTATATTGTATCATATTGTATTCATAGTATTCATATTTGTATTGTGTATTCAAATTCAGTAGAAGACTACATAAAAAGTCTAGAATAATTTAAAACAAATTTCATTTAAATGCATAATTTGAACTCCAAAAGTGTTCTAAATTTAAAATTTATTAATTTTCTACAAATGTTCCTAAATTTAATGTTAACATTGGAGGACCAATTGCATTAGAATCTACATAAAAATCTGAACATATTTCCATGAACGTTTCAATGGAATTCTATAAGTCTTCCTATGGAAAATTCTTAAGCATCATTAGTAGAAGACTATAAAAATCCAGAAGGATTTAAAATAAATTCAAAATTCTGTTGAAAATTCTTAAGCATCATTAGTGGAAGACTATAAAAAATCCAGAAGGATTTAAAACAAATTTATATATAATTCCATTAAAAGTACCATTCGAATTCCATAAGAATTTCTAAGAAAACCTCATAACCAGAATTTTTTCACAAATTTAATAACACATTTGCGAAAACAACCGTAATTATTAAGTTTAACGTTTTATCCAACCGTAAATATGTAGTAGATTTAGTAGATAATTCTAAAGATTACATTAGAATCTGAAGAAATTTCCACGAAAATTTTATTTGAATTCTGTAAATCTTGCCATGTAGAAATCTTTATGCACAATCCCCGGAATACTCCATCAAAAAAGGCAGAGATTTTAATGTATTATTCGTATTCCATAAGAATTTCTAAGGAACCACATGACCAAAAAATGTGTACATTTTTTTAAATATCCATGAATCTAATGTTAAAAACTGCAGGACTATTGCCTTGTAAAATACATAAAATCTGAAGAAATGCTCATGAAAATTTAATAATACATTTGCGAAAACAACCGTAAATATGTTGTAGGTTTTCATGTAATTCTAAAGATTACATTATAATCTGAAGAAATTTCCACGAAAATTTTATTTGAATTCTGTAAATCTTGCCATATAAAAATCTTTGGGCACAATCACCGGAAGACTCCATCAAAAAAGGCAGAGATTTTAATGTATCATTCGAACTCCATAAGAATTTCTAAGGAACCACATGACCAAAAAATGTGTACATTTTTTGAAATATCCATAAATTTAATGTGCACGACAATTGCGTTAAAACTTCCATAAAATCTGAAGAAATTTTCATGAAAATTTCAATAGAATATTATATTACCTCTCTTTTTATTTTAATTTAACTCTTTCCATGAGCAAGATGGTTAGATGCAAACTAAGTTCTCGCTACAAATACACACTAATCTCTAAAATCTTAGCTAGAGTTCCTGTTTGTCGTTAATGGAAATTGAAAAATTGCTAGGATATGTGTTAGGTCATACGTCAACAATCCCATCACACATTCTATGCGGCAACGGTTAGTAAACACGCATTATCAGCAGTGTTATCAGCTGTTGACGACCTTACTCTGTATTGCTGTGGCGTTTTATTGCAAGAAGTGGAAAGAGCTGTCTTTCACCAACGACCAGTCGCATTCCCGGATTTAATATCCCGTGGACTTTCATCTCGTGACAATAGAAATATTGGATTGATAAACGACGCACAACAATGATTGATTTCCGTAAGCAATCGATGCAACTAGTGCAAGTGCCCAATCGCATTTCAATTAATTACAGATAATTATGACATAAAAAGGTGCAGTTTAAAAAAATAATACTGATATGTACTGCGATATTTGTTAAGTAATTATAATTGATCCATTGCCTCATAACTCAGGATGGATCGATCCATACACATTCCAAAATTATAATAGACTTTCGTCTGGTTCCAATATAGGGCAATATGGAGGGCCTTTAACTATTTATATCAGAATCCCTTTTACTGAACATAAAATTATTGGAGACGAGTCTGGTAGTGAATTTTATATAAGCTTTTCAATTTTTCTAAATTGTCTGAAACACTTTATCAATCTACATAATTTTTTTCTTTAGTACTTATTCGTAAAAAAATATCTTAATTTTAATAAATTATGTCAATTCTCACTGATTTATCTGTTAACTGTTACACATTCATATATCAATTGTCAGTGATTCATCTGTCAATTGTCACTGATTTATCTATCAATTGTTATTTAGAAATTCGTTAAGCGCTACAATTTATACTGTTCTGGTAAATTTCATGATATTTGATGCTGATGATCAACTGAGAAAATGATTATAGTGTGCTCACTTACATTCAAAGTAAAATCATGTATAAAGTAAAACAATCAACGTCCAACATTTTACAATCATTATAGGAATAATGACTCGTAATGTCGAATCATTGATTCTTAATTAAATTTGCAGTTTCCACTTAACAATTTTTATGCAAAACTTGTAATTTCCATTCAAATTTTAAAGTCCATTTTCTTAAAAAGTATTTGCTTAAAAATTTTACAGTTTTCATTTCAGTTTTTGAATTTTCATGAAAATTGATTGTAATGTCTCTTCGGATTTACAGATTTTCTTAAACATTTTGCAATTTTCGTTCTAGTTCTTGAATTTTCATGAAAATTATGCAAAATTCGTTCAGGTTTTACAGTTTCCACTAAAGATTTTTTTATGAATAGAGAGTAGTTTCCATTCAAATTTATAACTTTCAATAAATAGCTTGTAATTCTTCGAATTTTCGAATTTCCTTGAACATCTTGCAATTGTCATTCCAGTTTTTTAACTTTCATGAAAATTGTGCCATATATACCTACTTAAATTTTACAGTTTCCACATTTTTTTATGAATAAAAAGTAATTTACATTCAAATTGTAAACTTTCAATAAAAACCTTGTAATTTCTCGTCGAGTTTTCGAATTTCCTTGAATATTTTGCAATTTTTATTCCAGTTTTTTAATATCATGAAAATTATGCAATATTTACTTTAATTTTTCAGTTTCTAACAAAGATTTTTTATTAATAGAAAGTTATTCAAATTTTAAACTTTCGATGAATAGCTTGTAATTTCTCTTCGAATTTTCGAATCTCCTTGACATTTTGCAATTTTTAGTAGAGTTTTAGAATTATCTGAATCTGAAATATATATAATGTCATCATCATCATTTATTTTATCTATTTATCATCATCAATCATTTAAAAACAAATTAAATCTTAATTTTAATAATTTCGATCAATTGCCACTCATTCATCTGTCAATAGTCACGGATTAATCTATCAATTGTTATTTAGAAATTCGTTAAGCGCTATATACTGTACTGAGCAAATGATTATAATTTATATCATTATAGGAATGATGACTCGATCAACTGAGAAAATGATTATAATTCCTATCATTATAGGAATACTGACTCGTAATGTCGAATCATTGATTCTTAATTAAATTTGCAGTTTCCACTAAACAATTTTTATGCAAAACTTGTAATTTCCATTCAAATTTTAAAGTATCCATAAAAAGCTTGTAATTTCGCTTAAAATTTTCGAATTTTCTTAAAAAAATTACAATTTTCATTCCAGTTATTGAATTTTCATAAAAATTGCTTGTAATATCTCTTCGAATTTACAGATTTTCTTAAACATTTTGCAATATTCGTTCTAGTTTTAGAATTTTCATGAAAATTATGCAAAGTTTATTCAGGTTTTACAGTTTCCACTAAAGATTTTCTTATGAGTAGAAAGTAGTTTCCATTCAAATTTAAAACTTTCAATAAATAGCTTGTAATTATTCGAATTTTCGAATTTCCTTGAACATCTTGCAATTGTCATTCCAGTTTTTAAATTTTCATGAAAATTGTGCCGTATATACCTACTTAAATTTTACAGTTTCCACATTTTTTTATGAATAAAAAATAATTTACATTCAAATTGTAAACTTCCAATAAAAACCTTGTAATTTCTCGTCGAGTTTTCGAATTTCCTTGAATATTTTGCAATTTTTATTCCAGTTTTTTAATTTCATGAAAATTATGCAATATTTACTTTAATTTTACAGTTTCTAACAAGGTTTTTTTATTAATACAAAGTTATTCATATTTTAAACTTTCGATGAAAAGCTTGTAATTTCTCTTCGAGTTTTCGAATCTCCTTGAACATTTTGCAATTTTTAGTAGAGTTTTAGAGTTATCTGAATCTGAATGATATATACTCTCGTCATCATCATTTATTTTATTTATTTATCATCATTAATCATTTAAAAACAAATTAAATCTTAATTTTAATAATTTCGATCAATTGCCACTGATTCATCTGTCAATAGTCACGGATTAATCTATCAATTGTTATTTAGAAATTCGTTAAGCGCTATATACTGTACTGAGCAAATGATTATAATTTATATCATTATAGGAATAATGACTCGATCAACTGAGAAAATGATTATAATTCCTATCATTATAGGAATAATGACTCGTAATGTCGAATCATTGATTCTTAATTAAATTTTCAGTTTCCACTAAACATTTTTTATGCAAAACTTGTAATTTCCATTCAAATTTTAAAGTCCATAAAAAGCTTGTAATTTCGCTTAAAATTTTCGAATTTTCTTAAAATTTTTAGTTTTCATTTCAGTTTTTGAATTTTCATGAAAATTGCTTGTAATGTCTCTACGGATTTACATATTTTCTTAAACATTTTGCAATTTTCGTTCTAGTTTTTGAATTTTCATGAAAATTATGCAAAATTTATTCAGGTTTTACAGTTTCCACTAAAGATTTTTTTATGAATAGAAAGTAGTTTCCATTCAAATATAAACTTTCAATATATAGCTTGTAATTCTTCGAATTTTCGAATTTCCTTGAACATCTTGCACTTGTCATTCCAGTTTTTAAATGTTCATGAAAATTGTGCCATATATACCTACTTAAATTTTACAGTTTCCACAATTTTTTTATGAATAAAAAGTAATTTACATTCAAATTATAAACTTTCAATAATAACCTTATAATTTCTCTTCGAGTTTTCGAATTACCTTGAATATTTTGAAATTTTTATTCCAGTTTTTTAATTTCATGAAAATTATGCAATATTTTCTTTAATTTTACAGTTTCTAACAAAGATTTTTTATTAATAGAAAGTTATTTAAATTTTAAACTTTCGATGAAAAGCTTGAAATTTCTTTTCGAATTTTTGAATCTCGTTGAACATTTTGCAATTTTTAGTAGAGTTTTAGAATTATCTGAATCTGAGTGATATATACTGTCATCATCGTCATTTATTTTATTTATTTATCATCATCAATCATTTAAAAACAAATTAAATCTTAATTTTAATAATTTCGGTCAATTGCAGCTCATTCATCTGTCAATAGTCACGGATTAATCTATCAATTGTTATTTAGAAATTCGTTAAGCGCTATATACTGTACTGAGCAAATGATTATAATTTATATCATTATAGGAATAATGACTCGATCAACTGAGAAAATGATTATAATTCCTATCATTATAGGAATAATGACTCGTAATGTCGAATCATTGATTCTTAATTAAATTTGCAGTTTCCACTAAACAATTTTTATGCAAAACTTGTAATTTCCATTCAAATTTTAAAGTGTCCATAAAAAGCTTGTAATTTCGCTTAACATTTTCGAATTTTCTTAAAAAATTTACAGTTTTCATTTCAGTTTTTGAATTTTCATGAAAATTGCTTGTAATGTCTCTTCGGATTTACAGATTTTCTTAAACATTTTGCAATTTTCGTTCTAGTTTTTAAATTTTCATGAAAATTATGCAAAATTTATTCAGGTTTTACAGTTTCCACTAAATATTTTTTTATGAATAGAAAGTAGTTTCCATTCAAATTTAAAACTTTAAATAAATAGCTTGTAATTATTCGAATTTTCGAATTTCCTTGAACATCTTGCAATTGTCATTCCAGTTTTTTAACTTTCATGAAAATTGTGCCATATATACCTACTTAAATTTTACAGTTTCCACAATTTTTTATGAATAAAAAGTAATTTACATTCAAATTGTAAACTTTCAATAAAACCTTGTAATTTCTCGTCGAGTTTTCGAATTTCCTTGAATATTTTACAATTTTTATTCCAGTTTTTTAATTTCATAAAAATTATGCAATATTTACTTTAATTTTACAGTTTCTAACAAAGATTCCTTAATAATAGAAAGTTATTCAAATTTTAAACTTTCGATGAAAAGCTTGTAATTTCTCTTCGAATTTTCGAATCTGATTGAACATTTTGCAATTTTTAGTCCAGTTTTAGAATTTTCTGAATCTGTATGACATATATACTGTCATCATCATTATTTATTTTATTGATTTATCATCATCAATCATTTAAAAACAAATTAAATCTCAATTTTAATAATTTCGGTCAATTGCCACTGATTTGTCTTTTAATTGTCACGGATTCATCTGTCAATTGTTACTGATTCATATGTCAATTGTGACTGATTCATCTGTCAACTGTCACTGATTCATATGTCAATTGTCACGGATTCATCTGTCAATTGTTACTGATTCATATGTCAATTGTGACTGATTCATCTGTCAACTGTCACTGATTCATATGTCAATTGTCACTGATTAATCCGCCAATTGCCACTGATTCACATGTCAATCGTCACTGATTCATATTTCAAGTGTCACTGATTCATATTTCAATTGTCACTGATTCCCCTGCCAATTGTCACTGATTCCCCTGCCAATTGTCACTGATTCCCCTGCCAATTTTCACTGATTCCCCTGCTAATTGTCACTAATTCATCTGTCAATTATCACTGATTCATCTGTCAATTGTCACAGATTCATAATTCATTTGTCACTGATTCTCCTGTCACTGATTCATCTGTCACTGATTCATCTGTCAATTGTCACTGAGTCATGTGTCAATTGTCATTTGAAAATTCGTTGAGCACTATAATTTATATTATTCTGATAGTTTCAATGATATTTATTACTGATGATCAACTGAGAGGATAGTTATAGTGTACCCACCCACCCACATTACGAATTAAAATTATGCGTAAAGTAAAACAGTGAACGTCCAGCATCTTGCAATCATCATAAATGAATGCAAATTATCCAAAATAGGATTTTATAAAATAATGTTTGTGGCAAGAACTATTTAGAAAAATAAAAGACGATTCTATAATCTCAATTTTAATCATTTCGGTCAATTGCCACTGATTCATCTGTGAATTGTCACTGATTCATATGTCAATTGTCACTGATTCATATGTCAATTGTCACGGATTTATCTGTCAATTGCTACTGATTCATATATCAATTGTCACTGATTCATATGTCAATTGTCACTGATTCACATGTCAATTGTCACTGATTAATATGTCAATTATCACTGATTCACATGTCAATTGTAACTGATTCATATTTCAATTGTCACTGATTCCCCTGCCAATTGTCACCTGATTCAGTTCGCCTCCAATAACAAGTACGTCTATCACAAAATCATATGCATCGCCTAATTTTGCTTTAATTCACAGATGTCTAGTTAGGTTAGATCACGGAAATTGTTATGGACAGCATATTAAAAACTTCCGATTATAATGTCGAGCAATTAGTACCAAAACCACTACTGGAAGCGCAACAGAGGCGAGAAGCATCTCATTAAAACTAATTAATATTGTTGGTCCAGCGCAGCCACATATGAAACTGTAGATGCTTTGCAAACACTCGCCTGTAAACATGTATCCAGTTTCAGTCGCAGTTTTCAATCAAATTAGATGCGCTGAAAACGAGCGCTGATTTTACATGGGAACATTTTTTTAATTTATTTATTAAGTTAATTATACTATAACACGCTTGTAACTGAAAAGCAGCAGGAACATTATTAATATGAAATATACGTAAAGGACCATTAGGATTATTTTTATAATATGTAGTACTCCTCTAACTATTTATGGCTGTACGGTTGAATAAATATTGGCAGTAAATTTCGTTACTGATTTTGCTTATTGTTTACTAATTAAACTCTCGAGGTCATTTAATGTATTTATCTAGATTATTTAGTTCTGTAATAGATAGAGATAGATAGATTATTTAGAACCAAATTAACGAATGGTTATATACAGGGTGTCCCAAATTGAGTAGGCTACCATTGGTATTCTTTTTGTACCTTAGGAATCACCATATCGAATTTTCAAAGATTACATACTTACACAGTTACTATAGGATTACGATGAGGAATAATTTTATTTATTACCTCAGAAGTATTTTTTTTATTTTATTCTTTTGAGAATTTTAGTAGATTAGTTCCAACAATTGAATTATGAATAATTTGACCTCCTAAAGGAATTGAAACATTCAATCCTATTAAAATTTCATTTATTAAATACATTAATCCTATTAACTTCACGATTAACAGTTACTTGAGCTCATCACAGACTAATAGAAAATAATTTTAATCAAACCACACAAGGATTAACTTTAACTGTAATTTTAGGAATTTATTTTTCTATTTTACAAGGATACGAATATATAGAAGCATCATTTACTATTTCTCATATCACTTTTAGGTGTGTTCAATCAACTCTAGTAACTTTTATATTTAACATTTCTGCATATTTTTTATAATTTCCAAAATATTTGGCTGAAATAAAGAAGCATCATTTTCTATTTCTGATGCTATTTATGGATCAAGATTTTATATAGCAACTGGATTCCATGGAATTCATGTAATTATTGGAATAACATTTTTATTAGTTTGTTTAATACGACATCACTTTTAAGTGTGTTCATTCAACTCAAGTAACTTTTATATTTAACATTTCTACATAATTTTTATAATTTCCAAAATATTTGGCTGAAATAAAATTGCGATGTTTTTTGGAATATTATTCAAATTGTTTTGAAACTTTCTTAGCGGCATACTGCACACATTGCTCATTTTAGTGAATATCTATTTTTAATAGTAAGAACAGTACCCATGGTAGCCTACTGAATTGTGAATACCCTGTATTTGTAGCACATTTAACAAATATTCAATTTGGTTATTTTATATTATGTGCAAAATTATACTTCAGTGCCAATTTGGGGCCACTTTGCTATTGATTTGTGTTTCCACTGAGGACGAAAATAATTTAAAAGATTTGCTGAGAATTTAACAACTTCCACGACTCAATTAATAACTAAATATAAGTCAATGTTCTGCGTATATTATCATGCTGTAGTTTATCAACTCTGTCCAGGAATTTCTACACATTCGTAGAAAACTCAATGTATTACATAATATTTATTTATTATGAAAGGCTTGCTTAATACATTTCTGCTTTCGTTATGTTTATTTTGTTTCATTAATGGCATTGAGTGCTGACAAACCTGGGCCATAGCAAATTTCAAATTATAAATTTAAAATTTGTGAAAATTGAATAAAAATCGATCAGAAAATGCCTTTAAAACTGATATTCATAAAAATTATGTTCTGCAAATTCATAAATTTCGAAAATTTGTGAAAATTCAAACGATTCGACAGATTTGCGTAAAATCCACATTAAAATTAATGAAAAATTGGTTAGAATTCAATTTAAACTCCATTAGACTTCGTAAATATTTCCAAAATTTAAAAAATCATTATAGTTATGTGTTCTTAAAAAGGCTTACTAATACATTTCTGCTTTTGTTATATTTATTTTGTTTCATTAAAGGCACTGAGTACTGAGAAACCTGGCCATAGCAAATTTCAAATTATAAATTTAAAATTTGTGAAAATTGAATAAAAATCGATCTGACAATGCCTTTAAAACTGATTTCATAAAAATTATGTTCTGCAAAATCAAAAATTTGACAGATTTGCGTGAAAGCCCCATTAAAATTAATGAAAAAGTGGTTAAAATTCAATTAAAACCCCATTAGACTTATTAGAAAATTTCCAAAATTTAAAAAATCATTATATTTATGTGTTCTTGAAAATTCCATTAAAATTGGTAAAAATTTCATCAAAATTCAAGCTTTTTCATGACAATTCATGTACATTTTATTACATCTATAAAATCATAAATTTAAAATTTATGGAAATTTATGAAAATCTTATCAGCTTGCATGTTCTACAAAATGCCATTAAAATTGATGGAAATTTCGTAAAAATGTAATTAATGCTTTCATAAAAAATTATAAATTTAAAATTTGTGAAAATTGAATAAAAATTGATCAGAAAATGCCTTTAAAACTATGTTCTGCAAAATCATAAATTTCAAAAATTTGTGAAAATTCAAAAGATTCGACAGATTTGCGTGAAAACCCCATTAAAATTAATGAAAAATTCGTTAAAATTCAATTAAAACCCCATTATACTTCGTAAAAATTTCCTTCAATTTCCAAAATTTAAAAAAATCATTATATTTATGTGTTCTTGAAAATGCCATTAAAATGGTGAAATTTTCATTAAAATTCAAGCTTTTTCATGACAATTCATGAACATTTTATTACATCTCCAAAATAATAAATTTTAAATTTGTGGAACTTAATGAACATCTTATCAGCTTGCATGTTCTACTAGAGTGCCATTAAAATTGATGGAAATTTCGTAAAAATTAAATCGATGCTTTCATGAAAAATGTGTTAGCTCTCCAAAATTAAAAATTTGTGAAACAATCATGCTCTGATTATAATAATAATGCCTTTAAAACTGATATTCATAAAAATTATGTTCTGCAAAATCATAAATTTCGAAAATTTGTGAAAATTCAAAAGACTCGACATATTTGTGTGAAAACTCCATTAAAATTAACGAAAAATTGGTTAAAAGGTTAAAATTGGTAAAAATTTCATTAAAACTCAAGCTTTTTCATGACAATTCATGAACATTTTATTACATCTCTAAAATCATAAATTTAAAATTTGTGGAAATTAATGAAAATCTTATCAGCTTGCACGTTCTACAAAATGCCTTTAAAATTGATGGAATTTTCATAAAAATTTAATTGATGCTTTCATGAAAAATTTGTTACTTCTCCAAAATCATAAATTAAAAATTTGTGAAACAATCACAGCTGTGATTATAATAATAGTGCAATGTCTGAATAACTTTAATCGATGTTTGGTCTACATGACTGCACGTGGATATACGGGTGTTAATACTTAGTTGTAACACCCGAAAATGGCAGTTAGAACTCATAGAAACAAACAACTTTTCTTAGTTAAAATTTTTGAATTGGAGCCCCAGTTCATAGTTAATGGCGTTCTTTTGTTTTTCGAAAAATCGTCATTACTCCCTTATTTTAATAAATATTTAAAAAATACAAAAACGTTCAGCATGCGCTATCGGTTCTCTAAAACATTTGTATTTACAATTGTTTTCTATTTTATCAAATAACAAAATAGCGACCGAAGAAAATTTTCGAAACAAGATATTTTGAAAATCACTCGATTGATTTTAGAAAAAAAAACATTTATGAAATCCTTAAACTATATTATAACATTTGTCTGAATATTTTTCACGAACAAAAAAGTTATTATTCAAATTGAATTACAAGATGAATTTTAACAAACTGCAACAATCATTTAAAACAAAGTAGGCTAACCTTAAGTTAGGCCATTAAACAAGTTGAGGCACGTGTTTTCTAGTTTGTACGTCCAAATTTAAATACTTTTTGATCTTGTTCTTCAGAAATTTCTGCTTCATCTTGAAAAGTTTCTGTCACGTTTATCATTTGTGTGCGTATTTTGTATAATTTCTGTATAAAAATGCATAATCATCAAAGCAGACAAATGTTATAAGACAGTTCAAGGATTTTATAAATGAAATTTTTGATCGGTCGCCATTTTGTTATTTGATAAAATAGAAAATAATTGTAAATACAAATGTTTTAGAGAACCGAAGGCGCATGTTGAGCGTTTTTGTATTTTTGAAATATTCCTTAAAATAAGGGAGTAATGACGATTTTTCTAAAAACAAAAGAACGCCAATAACTATGGACTTAGGCTCCAATTCAAAAAATTTACCTAAGAAAAGTTGTTTATTTCGATGAGTTCTAACTGCCATTTTCGGGTGTTACAACTTAGTATTAACACCCTGTATATACTGGTATAGGACGTTAACTAATAAAATTACTAGACCAGACATAACATTGTTCACAAAATTATTTTTGAACTTGCTAAATGTGTGTCAACTCTTAATCTTTCTAGTATGTCCAGTTCCAAGATAGAGTGCGTGTAAAAAATTCTTACTTACGTGAAAATCACGTGAAAGCTTCAACATAAGTAAATGATTGGTCGTCCCGCAGTCTGCAGTCTAGCCGGACTAAGTGGTTTTTTTTACTGTTATCGTGTTTAAAAACTCTTTTAAAACTTCAGAGAAAAAAAATTCTTAGGCTCGTGGCGTGTAGACTCGGCCCTGTACATTGGCGCCTGTACATTTATGTGTTTTTGTGAATTTGTTTACGCACGCTCTATCTTGAAATTGGACAAACTGTAGTTTCTATAAAGGCCACCATTATCATGGTAACTTTCTTAGGTCCTGTCTTAGTTTCCGGTTAACTTTAATCGAGGGAACTAATGTTGTGTCTGTAACAAGTACCTAGGTAAATTAAGAGTTATTAAGTGTTATATATTTAAATTAAGGCTAGAGAAGTTGTGTGTCTGTAACAGTACCTAGGTAAATTAAGGCTTCAAAAGTTCAGTCTAGGCCCAAAACTGTTAGTCAATAATTTTTATATGAGGATATAATTTTTTTAACAATTTTAATATTGACCTGGGCGAGAATTGAACTCGTTATAATTATTCTGCAAAACCATTAATTTCAAATTTGTGAAAAATTTAAAATATGCATCAAATTTACGTGGAAATGTTAATTAACTAATTAATGGACATTTCGTCAAAATTCAGATAAAATTACAGGAACTTGCATCATATGTAAATGTTCATGATATCTAATGCGTTTTAAATTATTATTACATCTCCAAAATCTTAAATTTAAAATTTGTGGAAATCAGTGGATTTATGCTGGGAGATACCGTTTGAAGTTTAGCTGACTAAATCAATCAATTTTAATTTAATATTAGTCTTTTAAAACTTCAGAGAAAGAAAATTATTTCTATCTTTAATCTCCAAAATTAAAATTTTCTTCGGGCAATGGCTGAATTAGGCGATAAATCAGCTTGTATATTCTAGAAAATACCATTAAAATTGATGAATATTTCGTAAATATGTAATTGATGTTTCATGATATTTTATGGAAATTTTGTTGAAATCTTCAAAACTATAAATTTAAAATTTGCGAAAATAGAATAAAATTTATCAGAAAATGCCTTTAAAATTGATATTCATAAAAATTATGTCCAGCAAAATCATAAATTTTGAATCTGTGAAAATTCTTCTATCTAAAACGTTTTGTTTTCGGCACAAAAATGACAATTTATCAAGTTAAAAATGTATCCCTACATTTTGAATGGAAAATTGTAAGAAAACTATCGATGGGGTATTATTAGTTTTTCACATTTTCTTATAGAGCAAAGAACATAGATTATTCTTTCAAATTTAAAAGCATTCTGATAATTATTTTTCTGTACAAACAAATATTCTTAAAAGTAAGTTTTTACAAGCTTTATGTTTTTTATATTTTCCATTGTGGGAAAACTATCGATGGGGTATTTTTTGTTTCTCACATTTTCTTATCAAGCAAAGAACATAGATTACTCCATCAAATTTGAAAGCAGTCTGATAATTATTTGCTGCACAAACAAATATTCTTAAAAATAAGTTTCTAGAAGCTTTATTTGTTTTAATATATTTTCAATGGAAAATTGTGGGAAAACTATCGATGAGGTATTATTGGTTTTTTACATTTTCTTGTAGAGTAAAAAACATTTATTACTCACGTCAAATTTGATTGTATTATGATAATAATTTCCTTTACAAAAAAATATATTTGAAAATATGGTTTAACAAGTTTTAAATTTATTTTAAAATTTTCAATGGAAAATTGTGAGAAAACTGTCGTTGGTGTATTTTTAATTTTTCTTGAAGAAATGAAGATGGATTATTCTCATACAAAAAGAGTAATCTGATCATCACTTGTATAATAATTTGTAACCTTTGATTGCAAATATGGCCGTGTTTATAATTTGTTTTTACGTTTTCATTTGAAAAGTGTGTGAAAACTATGGAACGGATAATTTAGGCTAATATTTAATTATTCATAAAACATTCTTAAAAGGCTTGATGAAAATTTCATAAAATGCTTCATTAATATGTTAAGACTTCATGAACAATTTATAAAAAGCTTCATTAATTTGTTAGGCTCCATGAACATTTCATAAGAAGCTTCATTAATACGTTTTCAAAACGTTAATGAACCGTTCTTGAAACACTAATGGTACTTCTTAAAAGCTTTACTAATAGTTTTTGAAGCTTTTCATGAACGTTTCTTGAGAAGCGTCAAGAAAGTTTTATCATAGACATAGCTATAGAAGTTTCCAAATGTATCCTGACAATTATTGAACGTTTGCATAATAAATATATTAATAAATTTATCATTTAAAAATATATAATTGTGGCAAATTGCCCAGAAACTAGAAGAGTCATGTAAGTTTACTGAAAATCTATGACATATTTAATTGTTTCAATGGATGTAGAAGAACTTTTGTAATTTATAAGTTTTACAATAAATTTGGAATTAGTGAAAAACAAACACTGAACAACTTCACAATCATTAATATAACGACGCATGATCAATTATTTTTGCTTCCAATGAATTTGTTAGTATGAATATGTAGTAATAATTTTGAATTTATATTAATTGAGGCTAGAATTAATTTGAAATGTAAATGTTGCAAAATAATCAAATGTTGCAATAATTATTTGCTGAACAAACAAATACTAAGAGAGTAATTCGATCATCACTTCCATAACCATTTTTAACCTTTTATTGCAAATATGGCAATTTATCTTGTTTATAATTTGTTTTTACGTTTTCATTGGAAAATTGTGAGAAAACTATTGATGGGGTATTTTTTGTTCATCACATTTTCTTATAGAGAAAAGAACACAGATTACGCACATCCAATTTTTAAGCATTCTGATAAATATTTAGTGTACAAACAAATATTCTTAAAAGTAAGTTTTGAGAATTTCTTTATTATTATATTTTCAATGGAAAATAGTGGGAAACTATCGATGGGATATTATTGTTTTTTCACATTTTCTTGTGCAGTAAAGAACATAGATTACTCACGTAACATTTGAGAGTATTATGATAATTATTTCCTTTACAAAAAAATATGTTTCGAAATATGGTTTAACAAGTTTCAAATTTATTTTAAAATTTTCAATGGAAAATTGTGAGAAAACTGTCGATGGAGTATTTTTAGTTTTCGCATTTTCTTGAAGAATAATGAACATGGATTATTCTCATATAAAGAGAGTATTCTGATCATCACTTGTATAATAATTTTTAATTTTGATTGCAAATATGGCCGTGTTTATAATTTGTTTTTACGTTTTTATTGGAAAATTCTGAGAAAACTATCGATGGGGTATTTTTTGTTTACCACATTTTCTTATAGAGAAAAGAACACAGATTATGCACATCATTTTTTTAAGCATTCTGGTAATTATTTGCTGTACAAACAAATATTCTTAAAAGTAATTTTTGACCAGCTTCAATTTTTTTAAATATTTTCAATGGAAAATTCTGGGAAAACTATCGATGGGGTATTATTGGTTTTTTACATTTTCTTGTGCAGTAAAAAACATAGATTGCTCACGTCAAATTTGAGAGTATTATGATAATCTTTTCCTTTCCAAAACAATATATTTGATAATATGGTTTAACAAGTTTAAAATTTATTTAATATTTTTAATGGAAAATTGTGAGAAAACTATCGATGGAGTATTTTTAGTTTTTCTCATTTTCTTGAAGAATAATGAACATGGATTATTCTCATACAAAGAGAGTAATCTGATCATCACTTGTATAATAATATTTAACCTTTGATTGCAAATTTGGCAATTTATCGTGTTTATAATTTGTTTCTACGTTTAGATTGGAAAATTGTAAGAAAACTATTAACTATTGATGGGGTATTCATTTGTTTATCACATTTTCTTATAGAGCAAAGAACATAGATTACTCCATCAAATTTGAAAGCATTCTGATAATTATTTGCTGCACAAACAAATATTCTTAAAAATAAGTTTCTAGAAGCTTTATTTGTTTTAATATATTTTCAATGGAAAATTGTGGGAAAACTATCGATGAGGTATTATTGGTTTTTTACATTTTCTTGAAGAATAATGAACATGGATTATTTTCATACAAAGAGAGTAATCTGATCATCACTTCTATAATTATTTTTAACCTTTGATTGCAAATATGGCAATTTATAGTGTTTATAATTTGTTTTTACGTTTTCATTGGAAAATTGTGAGAAAACTATTGATGGGGTATTTTTTGTTTATCACATTTTCTTATAGAGAAAAGAACACAGATTACGCAGATCCAATTTTTAAGCATTCTGATAATTATTTACTGTACAAACAAATATTCTTAAAAGTTTTTACAAGCTTTATTGTTTGGTTTTATATTTTCAATGGGAAATTGTGGGAATACTATCGAAGGGATATTATTGGTTTTTCACATTTTCTTGCCTAGTAAAGAACATAGATTACTCACGTAAATTTTGAGAGTATTATGATAATCATTTCCTTTACAAAAAAATATGTTTCGAAATATGGTTTAACAAGTTTCAAATTTATTTTAAAATTTTCAATGGAAAATTGTGAGAAAACTATGGATGGTGTATTTTTAGTTTTTCACATTTTCTTGAAGATTAATGAATATGGATTATTCTCACACAAATGGAGTAATCTGATTATTGCTTGTACATCTTATCAGCTTGTATGTTCTAGAAAATACCATAAAAATTGATGGAAATTTCGTAATAATGTAATTGGTATTTCAGAAAAATCTTTAAAATATATAAATTTAAAATTTGCGAAATTTTAATAAAAATTTATCAGATTTAAAATTGATATTCATAAAAATTATGTGAATTTGTGAAAATTCAAAATATTGATCAGATTTGCGTGAAAATGCCATTAAAATTAATGGAAATTTTGTTAAAATTAAATTAAAACTCTAAATTAAAACATTAGATTTCGTGAAAATTTCCTTAGATTTCCAAAATTTAAATAAAAACCATTATATTTATGTGTTCTTGAAAATGAGAATTAAAATTTGTGGATACTAATGAAAATCTTATTAGCTTGCATGTTCTACAAAAAGCCTGTAAAATTGATGGAAATTTCGTAAAAATTTAATTGATGCGTCATGAGATTTCATGAAAAATTTGCTACTTCTCCAAAATCATAAATTACAAATTTGTGAAACAATCACTGCTGTGATTATAATAACAGTCGATTAAAGCCAATCGCGTATTCGTACTGTTGGAGAAATAATTGATGATGGGTGATCACGTAGATAAACACAAATCGCTACTAAGAGCCTCCGATGACAGGTTGTTGATGCAATAAACCATTCTTCTGTCATCGGTGGATATGTTGTAGCAGACCGTGCTCCAAGAGGAACAAAGCCGAACCACTATAATAAATTTGTCGGACCGTCGCTTTCTTAAGTTCTCCAAGCATTTTTATTGCAAACCGGCATGACGATAATCTCCATAAACAGCAAGAAGATATAAATTTTCCGTGTTTGGCGTATGCATTCCGCTTTGCTTTTGTGTGCGGAGAGGAGGCCAACGGCGATCACATCGATTTCTCGGCAAATCCCCGATCAGTTAAAATACATTATTGCAATATCAACCAAAAGGTAACTACAAAACCAGAAGATTGGAGAACTCAGAAAATATGATTCTTAGAATTCTGTACAGCAAGATTGGGAAATTTATAAAAAGGACGAAAACCAGGTCAGCAATTAGAGCATGGGCTGTGAAATCTAGAGAACATCCTACCTATAATAATTTGAATATTGTGAATGCTTTGAGTTACGCAAAGTTCCACAAACAATTTTTTCAGGTTAAAAAATTTTCAGGTGATTCCCGTATTGTGCCGATGACAGGTCGATAATTGGGGATTTGTAGGCGTTTATTGAGCAGTTTTTTTCCCTTCACAAAAGTTTACGGATAATGGCAGATAAATTTCGATTAGCAATGATGATGGCAGTTAATTAATATTTGCGATTTGCGAATTTAATCAAATCAAAAGCTAAAAAATGTTACTAAAATTTAGGTATAATTACATGTTATGAAAATTGAAAAAAAAAACGATTTAACAACGAGTTTCTAAATTGGACAAAAAAACTATACGTAGCGATGTTGAGATCATAACATTCTGAGTCGAAAATCTTAATACACTAATCTACCATGCTTTCTAGGTTTTTTTTTTTCTAATTTATTCATTTATTCATTTATTCATGTTAACAACTCTGATACAGTTTCACATAGGTCGGTTTACGTAACATATTGGTATTAAAATTTTCGGGTCAGAATTATATGACCAACATCGCCAAATGTACTTCTTTGCCAATTTATAAAAAAAAAACGAATTAAACGACTTTCAAAGAGATATAATATTTGCATAGAGAGATGACCAACATCGCCATGTGCAGTTTTCTGTCCAATTTACAAACACCCCGTATATTTTCAATAGGTACAGGTACAAGGGATGAATTTCCTTACCTAAACGCAGCTAGCTAAAAGTAATTAAAAGCTAAAGTAATTAAAATCAAATACATTTGTAAGTCCGTATTTTTATGTTTGCTCTTTCTTTATTAATTAATAATTCAAATACATACATAATTATGTTTATTAATATTTGTAAAGGCAAAACAAACAGAAGAGCAGCATGATAATAAATTATTCTATACATGAATTGTAAACTGCGGTTGCTATTTTAAGCAGAAAGTACAAAATTAATTATATCTCATGGTGCAAAATAGGTGTTTATATTCATATATGTATTGATATACCATCACTATAAATCTAAATCCGCATTGGGCAAATGCAGGTGTCAATTAAAACTCCGTTTGATTCGCTTAATTGCGTTTCGATTCGTGAATTTCCACCTGTGAACACACAAACGTGCAAAACCTACACATATCCAGTATGATTGGATTTCAAACGTTATTGTATTGACTACGGTAATATTTAGCATGTGCAGAATATCGAAGGTTGTTTAATAATACGGACTAATTAACAATGTGAACAAATAAAAAAAATAGTCTTTCATTTTACCTTCCATTTTACCTTCAATTTTACATTTTTGTTATAAGTTATCGATTTTACAAAATGTATACACATAACTTGTTTTTTATATTTTTTGTATTTCTTTTCATGATGTAGTTATGCCTGAAGATAATTGCACAAATATTCAAAATCGGTTGCAATTTAGTTTAAAAAAAAAACATTATGGAAGTACAGTGATACAACTAAAAAGAAATATAGTTATACGGAATTATTTCATTGCCTTGGGATTTGGCTATATGTACAGCCATGGACTCTGGGAATGACGCGTCCGTGAGACCGAGCAGTCTGCTATCCTTGCCTGGTCCCTACAGTAGGGACACAGTAGACAAGGATAGCAGACTGCTATCCTTGCTTGGTCACAGTAGGGACACAGTAGACAAGGATAGCAGACTGCCCGGTCTTACAGACGCGTCATTCCCAGAGTGCATGGCTGTACAGTCATGCTCACATAAATCTTGTACAAGAAATTAGGTTGCAATAGCAATTTTATATAGCAATATCAATTTGTGTTTATGTGTTAACTGGGTACACATTTCGGTTTGTTCTCAGATTACTTATTACTGCGACTACTTATTGGTGTTATGAATTATCTTATATTGGAAATATTCCACGAAAACATTTAATACAATTTGGGATTTTTTTTTAAATTAAAATACTAATAAATGCAACATTTGAGTGTTATGTTTTTAATGCCAAAATGGTACTTATTGAATCGAAAATAATCATTTATCAAATTATTCTACAGTATATTTGATTGGTATTTATTTTTGGAATATTAATGTAGCTTTCTACTAATAAATATTATTATTATTATTATTATTATATTTATTGTAGAATAACTACACGTTCCACAAACCCCTGGCGTTTCACCAGACTAATGAGTAATCTTTTAGGTTTTTTTGCTTTTCTGTATAGCCCAAAGAACGTAGATTAATCCCATCAAATTATAGTTATTTATATAACAAGTGAGTTAAGTGGATGTTTTTCACGAGAATCAATTTAGGCTAATTTATTCGAGTGAAAAACATCTTTAACTCACAAGTTTTATACAATATTTTACTCAATTTTGTCGAAAAACAAACTTTGTTGTAAACACGTTTTTACAACAAAGTTTTAAAAGTTACACATTTCATTTTTATAATGTCAAGTCGGTGAAAAGTCAAACTGACATTTATTCTCAAATAACAAATTTAAATTGATACATCAAACTACATTTAAAATAAAACTACCTCTGTAAAAGCAGAAAGACCTCTGGTCGATAGCAAATAAAGATTGTAACTACTACTCAAAAGGTCAATTGCAGTGTATTTTTACCAGAAGGGTTATAAATGAAGCCCCAGAAGCAGTGAGAAAGTTGGTAGCCACGAAGTTAAAGTTATTCTATCAAATCGAATGAATTCAAAGTTTTAAATTCACTAGTGAAATCAAGAAAATTTCAATTCACTTGAAGATAAATATTTGCTAAGAGGTATCTTAGGTCAATGTAAAACGTCAGAATTGAATAAAAATAATTCATTTCATAAATTTTGTGAAAACTTTTGTTTTCGGCACAAAATTAAAATATTATCGCTAAATTTTCAATGGAAAATTGTGGGAAAACTATCGATGGGGTGTTATTAGTTTTTCACATTTTCTTGTAGATTAAAGAACATAGATTACTTACGTCAAATTTGAAAGTATTATGATAAACATTTCTTTTACAAAAAAATATATTTGAAAATATGGTTGACCAAGTTTCAAATTTATTTTAACTTTTTCAATGTAACATTGTGAGAAAACTATCGATGGAGTATTTTTAGTTTTTACATTTTCTTGAAGAATAACGAATGGATTATTCTCATATAAAGAGAGTAATCTAATCATCACTGGTATAATAATTTCTAACCTTTGATTACAAATATGGTAATTTAACGTGTTTATAATTTGTTTTAACGTTTTCATTGGAAAATTGTGAGAAAACTATCGATAAGGTATCTTTTGTTTATCACATTTTTTTATAGAGAAAAGTACATAGATTACTCACATCAAATTTGAAAGCATTCTAACAATAATTTGCTGTACAAACAAATATTCATAAAAGTAAGTTTAAACAAGACTCCTTTTTTTTATTTTTCTATGGAAAATTGTGGGAAAACTATCGATGGGGTATTATTGGTTTTTTACATTTTCTTGTAGAGTAAAAAACATAGATTACTCACGTCAAATTTGAGAGTATTATGATAATCATTCCCTTAACAAAAAAATATATTTGAAAATATGGTAATCTGATCATCATTTGTATAATAATTTTTAACCATTGATTGATGGGGTAATTTCAGTGTTTCACATTTTCTTATAGAGCATATAGATTACTCACATCAAATTTGAAAGCATTCAAAAACTATCTAAAAGCTTTTGTTTTCGGCACAAAAATTGTAATTTATCTAGTTAAAAATTTATCCCTACATTTTGAATGCAAATTTGTGAGAAAAATATCAATGGGGTATTTTTAGTTTTTCACATTTTCTTATAGAGCAAAGAACATAGATTACGCACATCAAATTTGAAAGTGCATAGAGTGTACAAACAAATATTCTTATAAGCAAGTTTTATATTCATAAGGTTTATTTTTTTTAAATATTTTCAATGGAAAATTGTGGGTCTATCGATGGGGTATTATTGGTTATTCACATTTTCTTGTAGAGTAAATAACATAGATTACTCACGTCAAATTTAAGAGTATTATGATAATCATTTCCTTTGCAAAAAAATATATTTGAAAATATGGTTTAATAAATTTCAAATTTATTTTAAAATTTTCAATGGGAAATTGTAAGAACACTATCGATGGTGTATTTTTAGTTTTTCACATTTTCTTGAAGAGTAATTAACATGATTATTCTGATATAAAATAGAGTAATCTGATCATCATTTGTATAATAATTTGTAACCTTTGATTGATGGGGTATTTTCATTTTTCACATTTACTTATAGAGCATGTAGATTACTTACATCAAATTTGAAAGCATTCTGATAATTAATTACAATAAATTCAACAATAACAAACAAATATTCTTAAAAGTAATTTTTAACAAGTTTTAAATTTATTTTAAAATTTTCAATGGGAAATTGTAAGAAAACTATCGATGGTGTATTTTTAGTTTTTAATATTTTCTTGAAGAATAATGTACATGGGTTATTCTCATACAAAGATAGTAATCTGATTATCATTTGTATTATAATTTTTAAACTTTGATTGCAAATATGGCCGTGTTTATAATTTGTTTTTACGTTTCCATTTAAAAATGGTGTGAAAACTACCGAAGGGGTAATTTAGGATAATATGTAATTATTCATAAAACTTTCTTAAAAGGCTTGATGAAAATTTCATAAATTGCTTCATTAATATATTAAGACTTCATAAACATTTAATAAAAAGCTTTATTAATTTGTTAGACTTCATCAACATTACTTAAAAAGCTTCATTAATACGTTTTTAAATATTTGATAAAGTAAGTTATAAAGCTTAATTTTTTTAAATATTTTCAATGGAAAATTGTGGGAAAACAACTATCGGTGGAGTATTATTGGTTTTTCACATTTTCTTGTAGAGTAAAAAACATAGATTACTCAGGTCTAATTTGAAAGTATTATGATAATAATTTCCTTTACAAAGAAATATATTTGAAAATATGGTTTAATAAAATAAATAATTTAAATAGTTTAATAAATAATAAAATAAGTTTCACATTAATTTTAAAATTTTCAATGGAAAATTGTAAGAGAACTATCGATGGTGTATTTTTAGTTTTCACATTTTCTTGAAGAATAATAAACATGGATTATTCTCATACAAACAGAGTAATCTGACCATCACTTGTATAATAATTTTTAACTTTCATTGCAAATATGGCCGTGTTTACAATTTGTTTTTACGTTTTTATTGGAAAATTGTGAGAAAACTATCGATGGGGTATTTTTTGTTAATCACATTTTCTTATAGAGAAAATAACACAGATTACGCACATCAAATTTTTAAGCATTCTGATAATTATTTGCTGTACAAACAAATATTCATAAAGTAAGTTTTAACAGGCTTTAAATTTTGTTTCTTTATATTCAATGGAAAATTGTCTGAAAACTATCGAAGGGGTAATTTAGGCTAATATTTAATTATTCATAAAACTTTCTTAAAAGGCTTGATGAAAATTTCATAAAATGCTTCATTAATATGTTAAGACTTCATGAATATTTTATAAAAAGCTTAATTAATTTGTTAGGCTGCATGAAACTTGCATAAAAAGCTTCATTAGTACGTTTTTAAAACGTTAATGAACTGTTCTTGAAACACTAATGGCACTTCTTAAAAGCTTTACTAATATTTTATGAAGCTTTTCATGAACGTTTCTTGAGAAGCTTGATGAAAGTTTTATAATAAACATATCTATAGAAGTTTCCAAATGTATCCTGAAAATTATTGAACCTTTACATAATAAATATATTAATAAATTAGTCCTTTAAAAATATATAATTATGGCAAATTGCCCAGAAACTAGAAGAGTCGTGTAAGTTTACTGAAAATCTATGACATATTTAACTGGTTCAATGGATGTAGGAGAATCTTTTGTAATTTATAAGTTTTAAATAAATTTTGAATTAGTGAAAAACAAACACTGAAAAACTTCACAATCATTAATATAACGAGGCATGATCAATTATTTTTGCTTCCAATGAATTTGTTAGTAGTATATGTATTTGTATTTATTGTATATTGTGTATTGTATTTGTTATATGTAGTAATAATTTTGAATTTATATTAATTGGGGCTAGAATTAATTTCGAATGTAATTGTTGCAAAAGAATGAAAATTGATTTTACTAATGGCTCGTTGGGCAGTTATAAAATTTAATTTAGCATGTTTGAGTTATCAAAAATAAATATTGAGGTAACTTTTAAATCCGCTTCGCCCATCAAATTTAATGTTAATATTTACGACTCTCACCGAGAATCTCGAATAAGTGGGTTTAAGTAAAAACACGTGTACGTAAAACGTATAGGCACTCACTGTCTGAATCCTGCACTGTTTGGCTCCGTCCCATGAGCACACTCATGCTGTTGCGGTGCCTAGAATTCTTGCTGTGCCTAACCTTCCTCAAGGGCGATCTATGTTTCTTTTGCATACTCCAGAGGCATCATAAAGCACATGCTCACAAGAATGTTGTCATACACACGCACAGTCACTACATTTTGCAGGATGCGCGTAATTCCTGCAGGGCTTATGGTGCGGCTCTTCGCTGCCAGCTGCATCAACAGTTGTCAGGACGCGCGTGGTCCTGAAAGCTTTCAGGCAGGTTTCAGCAGGAAACGTTTTCACGGCGCGGCAGTGGAGGACCGACTGAAACAAGATAACTGAAACACGCGCGATTTGGAGCGCGGAGAAGAGTCCTTGCGCGAGCCAAAGATCACTTCTCCCTCCTCCTCGTTTGCTTTGGAACTGGCCGATGCTTCAAGCACTGATAAAAAGCTAATTATGTTTCTCCTCTAATCTCGGCGTTTAATTAGATACATTTTTCATGCGGCGCTCGATAGGCTCATTTGATTTATTGACCGTGGAGAGTTGTAGACTGCGCCGAGCTTATTAGATTACTGAGTTTCCAGCCGTCATTGGTATTGCAGTGAAGGATCGATTTACTAGTAATGTAATTCAACTGCACGTAGGGAGAAATGCGGTGCCAAAATAGCTTCCAGAAATTGGAGCAAACATTCAATAGAGTTTTAATTTACCTGCATAATTTGTACATTAATTTGTGAGTAGAACTAAATCTCTTTTCTGGTAGTTGTTAGTAATTCGATGTCACTTATAATAGGCCGCATTAATTTTCGTGGTGAAAGAAATTACAAGAAGGCCAATAATAATTTATCAATATGTAGCATCTTGTTGTGTCCATTAAAATTATGAATAATTTTTGTACAACAAACTGATCTACAATTTAATAAAAATGTTCACATGTGGTAGCACGAACTTTCCCAACAAAGTGCTTCCAATAATTCAAATGGTTAAAGTGTTCCAAATATTCAGGTAGTCAGCAATTAAGCCGTTGAAAATCAGAAAAGTCCAGAACTATACAAGGGACGTATTCCTGGATCAATGTCTTGACTTATCTGCATTTAAAAAAAATGGACATAGGTATACCACTCGGTTTTCAATTTCTCAATTTCGTTTTTCGTTTCCCTTGGAAGCACAGAAATGCATTCACTTGAGGATTACAAGGTAAACACTACTAATCAGGGCCGGATTTAGACTTGATAAGGCCCTGAGCTATTAGAGATATGGGGCTCTTTATAAGTCCAGATATTATATATCAAAACCACACAGAGGCGGATGGGGCCGGCGGGAAGCCGGGAAATTTCCCGGTGCGCCGGTCGCAAATAGTTGTAAGGCGCCGGCGCAACAAACTCATTTTTTTCTGTCGAATCTTATCACTACTACCACTATACGCAATTTACACAAACGCGATAACAAATATGTATTATATTTGTTTCAAAATATTTTATAGTTCAAATCGTATTGATAAATTATAGTGGTCTGAACAGTTAAAAGTCAAAGAGAAAAATGTTATATAATACACAAATGATTGATAGAATAATAAATATTTGAATCGTGCTTCTAGAAATCTAGATAGCAAAAATTTGGGCAAATTTTAATGGGCCTTACATCAAATATTTAAATTAGATCTGGTGCATTTGTTTCGTTTCTATCAGATACTACAGTTAATTAAATTATTACAAAATCTAATAATAAAATTTAAATATATATTTTTTTAAATATCAAAATAGTAGCATAAAAAATAAATATTGCTGAAATTTATTCAATACCAGTAGACTAGACTAGTACCACTCAAAATGTGTACAATAGACCAACGCTCGTTCATTTTTAAATATGTTCTTCAAAAGCAAACGAAGAAAAGGTTAATCTCCATTTGAGAAATAAGAGAGAATGTAGTTGGTGGGCTGAAGAGTGGCACTTTAAAAAATACTCGGCAAATACGGAATGTTGAGTCACCTTTGTATGCAGAAGTAAAATTGGTGTTAGAAACAATAGAGACAACCAAAAAGACGAACAGTAATATGAGGGCAATGGCAAAAAGTTTCACCGACAATATTTAAAATACGAAGTAATTTTAACGGCAACTATATTTTTCAAAAGATTCGGCAGTACTGGACCACGATCAAAATATTTGAAGGGCTACGGGGAGGAATGATTTCTATTTCTTCATTTTGATTCCATCTTGATTCAATTTTTATTGAAATCAGCTGATGGTACCATGTTGTAGTATGGGAAATGTAGTTTCGACACGTGAAGTAAAACAATGAAAAACGTTCACCGTTCGCTTCAAAAACGAAGAAATAGAATATGATGTTGACTTAAAACGATCAGAGATCTAGATGAAGAAGAATAATTTATAGACGACCCCCCTAATGGACAATAATCGGTAATCATAATAATATTTTATCAAAAATTTGTATTTCATTTGAAAATATATTGTGTGTATGTACATACCTATACTGTACTGTACTCTACATAAAAAATCTAAAAATACAGTTAAAAACGATCAGAGTCCAAGACTTCTTAAAAAAAATATATTGTTTTAATAGTTTTACTTATGTGTATTTCATGTTTTTGCTCAATATTCTAATTCACATCTTGTCAAAGTAGATCAATTATAATCAGATAGTTTTTTCATTCATCCTTTCTGTCCTTTATTAGACTTGAAACTTTCAATTTAGTTTTCTGGAAAACGATAAAATTAGACTCTAGTACCATCAATACCATTGCTACAAATCTACATAGATGGCACAAAGTGCAAAAGTACAATTACAGAAGTTTCAAAGAATTGCGACTCAGTAAAATATCTTTCAGACTAATTCGCAGTATGGGCGGAAGAAAAATTAGTACACAATAAGACATACAGTACATAATTCTGAAATGACATTTGAGAGAATATTGAATGAACTGCGAAGAAAAAAGTAATTCGTATGCCGAAAGAATGGAGAAAAATGTGGAGATGAAACATTAGACGACGAACATGACAAATGTTTGAAACATTCAATGTAATAATAGATACCGTAATCAAGTCTATGATAAAACGATTCCAAAATACCTTTGATCTTTGTAAAGATCTATCTGTATTAGATCCACAAAATTTGGATGAAATTAAACCAAATATTCCAAAAGAGATCGACTTCTCTCTATATTGAAGACTTTAACTAATAAATTACAAACAAAAATTGTAATGTAACATTAGAAAATTTAATAGAAGAACTTTTGATTTGAAATTTGTGATTTATTGGAACAAAATATTTGTGATATGTTAATAGTAGACCAAAATCTTCAACTGCAGATAGACTTTATAGAAGAACATATAGAACTATCAAGCAAGCATGTGTGAGTATGTGGCAAAACAAATGAAGAAATACTAACATGTAGAAGTTGCAAAACTGTGCTACTAGTTGTAACTACGTTATTTTTAAATACAATTTATTTCGAGAAGTGTACTCCATCTTATACCCTATACCTATACTCTAGTCTAGCGTATTTAGAACTCTTCCGATATCTCAAGTTTCCTGCAAAAGATATTTCTTAACGCTAAGATATGTAGAAATAGATTATGATCGACGATATCTCACACTCGCCTTGAAGCTCTTATGTTCATGAGTTATGAGAAAGAGAATTTAAATGAACTAACAAATGATGATCAGATTACTCTCTTTGTATGAGAATAATCTATCTTCATTACCCTTCAAGTAAAATGTGAAAAACATAAAATACCTCATCAATAGTTTTCCCACAATTTTCCATTGAAAAATAAAAAAAGTAAAGCTTGTTAAAACTTACTTTTAAGAATATTTGTTTATACAGCAAATAATTATCAGAATGCTTTCAAATTTGATATGCATAGTCTATGTTCCTTGCTCAATAAGAAAATGTGAAAAACTAATAATACACCATTGATAGTTTTCTCACAATTTTCCAATGAAAACGTAAAAACAAATAATAAACAAGATAAATTTCCATATATGCCATCAAAGGTTAAAAATGGTTATACAAGTGATGAATGAATTACTCTTTTTGTATTTGTTTGTACAGCAAATAATTATCAGAGTGCTTTCAAATTTGATGTGCGTAGGCTACGTTCTTTGCTCTATTAAAAAATGTGAAAAACTAATAATACCCCATCGATAGTTTTCTCACAATTTTCCAATGAACACGTAAAAACAAATAATAAACAAGATAAATTGCCATATTTGCAATCAAAGGTTAAAAATGGTTATACAAGTAATGATCGAATTACTCTTTTTCTACTTGTTTGTACAGCCAATAATTATTGCAACATTTCATTCTTTTGCAACAATTACATTTCAAATTAATTCTAGCCCCAATTAATATGAATTCAAAATTATTACTACATATTCATACTAACAAATTCATTGGAAGCAAAAATAATTTATCATGCCTCGTTATATTAATGATTGAGAAGTTGTTCAGTGTTTGTTTTTCACTAATTCCAAATTTATTGTAAAACTTATAAATTACAAAAAAATCTCCTACATCCATTGAACCAGTTAAATATGTCATAGATTTTCAGTAAACTTACATGACTCTTCTAATTTCTTTTTAAACGATTAATTTATTAATATGTATATTTATTATGTAAACGTTCAATAATTTTCAGGATACATTTGGGAACTTCTATAGATATGTCTATTATAAAACTTTCTTGAAGCTTCTCAAGAAATGTTCATGAAAAGCTTCATAAAATATTAGTAAAGCTTTTAAGAAGTGCCATTAGTGAAAAGAACGGTTCATTAACGTTTTGAAAAAGCCTAACAATTTAATGAAACTTTTTATATATTGTTCATGAAGTCTTAACATATTAATGAAGCATTTTATGTAATTTTCATCAAGCCTTTTAAGAAAGTTGTACGAATAATTAAATATTAGCCTAAATTATCCGTTCGATAGTTTTCACATAATTTTCCAATGAAAACGTAAAAACAAATTATAAACAGGGCCATATTTGCAATCAAAGGTTAAAAATTATTATACTAGTGATGATCAGATTGCTCTCTTTGTATGAAAATAATCCATGTTGATTTCTTCAAGAAAAATAAAAAATACACCATCGATAGTTTTCTCACAATTTTCCATTGAAAATTTTAAAATAAATTTAAAACTTGTTAAACAATATTTTCAAATATATATTTTTGTAAAGGAAATGATTAGCATAATACTCTCAAATTTGACGTGAGTAATCTATGTTCTTTACAATACAAGAAAATGTAAAAAAACTAATAGTACACCATCGATAGTTTTCCCACAGTTTTTCAATGAGAATATATTTAAAAAAATAAAGCTTGTTAAAACTTGCTTTTAAAAATATCTGTTTGTACAGCAAATAATTATCAGAGTGCTTTCAAATTTGATGTGCGTAATATATGTTCTTTGCTCTATAAGAAAATGTGAAAAACTAATAATACCCTATCGATGGTTTTCCTACAATTTTCTCAATTTCTTCTTCTTGTTGATCGAAGTCGTTTCTTCTTAGGATCCCTTCTATGTGGTTTTCCCATCTTTTCCTTGGCCTTCCTTTTTCCTTCTTTTTCTTTTCGTCTTTTGATGACCATACTATTTTTGTTTGTCTGTCTTCTGGCATTCTTATCAGGTGCCCGAACCATCCTAGTTCTCGTTTCTGTATTAATTTTTGCACACTTTGTATTTGTAGGTTTTCCTTGATCTGTTCATTTCTTACTCTGTCTAATCTCGAGACTCCTTCAACTTTTCTTAAGTATCTCATGTCGGTTGCTTGTATTTTGTTCATTGTCTTTTAATTTGCTGTCCAGGTTTCGCTTCCATATAAGAGTGTTGGTCTATAAATTGTCTTGAAGAGTGTCATTTTCGTGTTTTTGTATATTTTTCTATTGTTTAGAATGTACTTGTTCATTGCATAGTAGGTTTTATTTGCGGCCATGATTCTGTTATTAATTTCGTTTTCCATGGTTCCTTTATTATGTATTATTGTACCTAAATATTTGAAGGTTTCAACTTGTTCTATCCTTTTCAAATTTATTAGTATTTTCGCTTTTGTTTTCTCTTTTGCTACTATCATTACTTTTGTTTTGTTTATATTAATTACCATGTTGTGTTTTTTTAGTTCCTCCTCCCATATGCTTATATTGTGTTGCAAGTCTTCTTCGCTTTTGGCTAGCATTAGCTAGACTAGACTAGACTAGCTGGACTAGACTAGACTAGACTAGCTAGACTAGACTAGACTAGCTAGACTAGACTAGACTAGACTAGCTAGACTAGACTAGACTAGACTAGCTAGACTAAGTCATCAGAAAAAGCACATTCTGCTATCACTATTCTTTTCAATCTATAGTATCCTATTTCTACCTTCTTGGAGTTATGCTTAATTTTTTTCATTGTGTTGTCTAGGAATATAATAAAGAGCAGAGGGCTTAAAGCACCCCCTTATCAAAGGCCTTGTGTGGTTGTGAAATTCTCAGATGTTGAATTATTTTTTCTTACGTAGTTTTCTGTGGTTTCATACATACTCTTGATTGCTTTTATTAAATGCACTTTTATCTTCCTTTCTTCAAGCACTTTCCACAGTTTGGCTCTTGGGACTCTATCAAATGCCTTTTCTAAGTCCATGAATATCATGTATAGTTTGTTGTTTTATCTTAATATTTTTTCATCTTCTTAATTGTGAAGATATGGTCTTATGTAAAATGTCATTTCATGAATCCACTTTGTGACTTTTCCATTGTTTTTTCAATTTCCTTTCTTAGTTTGTTCTCTAGTATTGATTCATACAGTTTCGGCGCTGTACACAGCTGGGATATTCCCCTAAAGTTGTTGCAATTTCTACTGTCTCCTTTTTTATGTATTGGGAAGATCACTGCTTTTTGCCAGTCTGATGGTATTTTTCCTGTTTCCCATATTCTGTTTGTTAACTGTAGTAGTAGTTGTTTTCCATCCTTTCCTATGTATTTCAGCTGTTCAGATTTGATTTTGTCGTGACCTGGGGCTTTTCCGTTCTTTAACTTCTTTAGTGCGTTTTCTAACTCTTCTTCTGTTATAGATCCCTCTTCTTCTTCTGTTTCGTTACTATTTTCTTGTTCCTCTTCGTTTTCATTTCCTTCATCGGTTGTCTCTTTTCCAGACAGAAGCTCTTGGAAGTGCTCTTTCCATCTGTCCATGATTTCTTTATCCTCTTTTATTAGTATACAATGTTTATTTTTGAGTAGCTTTAGGTTTGTTTCTTTTTCCTTTCTGCAGCTTTTCAGTGTTGTGTAGAACAGTTTTTGATTCCCTTTAAAATGTTCCTCTAATTTGGTTCTGAAATCCTCCCATTTTCTGTCTTTTTCCTTCCTTATTATTGCTTTTACTCTCTTTCTTTGCTGCTTGTATATTTCGTAGTCTTCTTCGTTTTTTGTGCTTAGGATTTTTTTTCCATTTTTGTCTCTTTTTCCTAACTTCTTCCTTCGCTTCTTTGTTCCACCAGCTTGTTTGTTTTTTGTTTGGTGTACTTTTAGTTTTTCCACAGGCGTGTTTTGTTGCCTTTTTTACTATATGTTTGAAATTGACCCATAAATCTTCTACTTTTGTTTTTCCGCTTTTTGAGTGCTTCTTTAGTTCTTGTATTGATTCCTGGTAGTTTTCCCTTACTTGTTTGTCACTTAGCTTGTATATTCTATATTTATCTATTCTTACTTCCTTATCGACTGTTTTCTGTGTTTGTTTCAGTTCCCTTCTTGTTGTTTTTATTCGTGCTATTAGAAGACAGTGGTCACTGTCAATTTCGCTACCTCTTTTGACTTTAATATCCATTACTTCATTCACTTGTGCTTTGTTTGTTAAAAAGTAGTTTATTATGGACTTCTCGTTTGTGTTTCTTTCCTCTCTTGTGTATTTGTGTACTTCCTTGTGTGCAAATTTGGTGTTCAATATTGTTAAATCGTTGATGATTGTTGTGTAGCTTATACGTAAATCCTGCACTGAGACTAATACTAATAATGGTCCTCCCCAATGACTATTTTATGGCATGCTTATTGCTTATCATTATAATTCGATTAGTATTGCGCTCCGAACGGTGCAATTAAACCCCATAAGCGCATTTTGAAAACACACAAAAATTACTTTACTAATTATAGCCCGTTGTTATTGCCGTTGTAATCTTCATAGCAATTAATCTGTTCTTGCTTGATTTATGACTAGGAAATAAAACGGGTAACCTTTGCTAGTAGTAAAGCCTAATCTGTTGGTCGGGAGGCTATTTACATGCGCACTTACATAATTGCCCTCTGCATTCTTCCGATGTGATTAGCTTCGCTGCGTTTGCCCAGAGGCGATTTTTGCGTTTCGCGGAAATGCAAATGGCACCCATCGCTGATAAGATAGAGCAAATCGGGTCTGAAGAGTGCCAATAAGCCAGGGGTTCGCCGCAGATTACGTAATTGATGGATGTATTTGTCCTCCGATAAAGCGGTGATATATTAAATTCTGGAGTGTATTAAGTGGGCTCTATTTGTTTCGGTCGCGATATTGCTAGCATTGGAAATTGATTAATGTTTTGATGATACGCTCGGTGTTATTCTGTTATTGTGTGCTTTTCGTTAATACGCAATGAACTACATTGTGCCTCCGCAGCATCTATTTGCACTCCGGTTCGAAGGACCATACCACAATATGTGGAATCTTCAAAATGCCAAGGCAGCATCGAGGTTCATTAATGCCCCAGGGCGTTAGAAATTTGCACGCGAGTTGCACGAAGTGGAAACTGGGAAAGCTTTAATATTATCTCTCACACGAAAGTCTCGAGAATGAGGGAATAATTGATAATTCATACACATGTTGTACATTGAGTTGAAGTTGATGAAGGTTGGGGCAGAGGAAGAGGAAAAAAAAGCTTTTAGAGTAATAGCTATTGGTTTATTATAATTTATAGTTTGAGCTCGTATCAACATCTATTCCTACTGTAAATATTTGATGAGCCCAAACAATAAATCCTTGACTATATTCATCACTTCTCATCTATCATTTCCAAATAATCAGCATCTATAATTTCCAAATAGTCAGCATCTATAATTTCCAAATAATCAGCATCTATCATTTCTAAACGCAATAGCCATGTAGCAGATGGGGACCAAAGAAGAAATGGAGGGAAGATGTAATGAATAACCTTCGCATAATGAAGGTCGGAAGCTGGAGGGACGTTATCAAGGACATAGTGTCCTGGAAGAGGTTTGTGGAAGATGCCAAGACCCACAGAGGGTTGTAGTGCCACAAGATGAGCAAATGAATCATTTTCAAAGAAGTCGTCAAATTTTGGAACCACTAATTAAAAACCATAATAATGCAAAAGTTGTGCAAATACTGAAATCGTTTGAATAAATTGAACACATAATAAATTAACTGTGACAAACTTATTCATATAATTTATACGAGATAATCGATACAAAATGCAAGAAAACTCATAAATAAAATCAATTAAAAAAATCAGGATGAAGTTTACAAAAAAAAAAAAAAAACATGAAAAACCTTCAGATAATTAACAAATATAAAAAATAATTTCCTGGTGGACAATTTATATAAGTTAATCAGTAAAAATACGCGTACTTAATTAAAAAAATTAAGTGCTTTTGCAACCGGTTTCGACCAATTAACTGACATCATCAGGCAAAACTAAAAAGAACAGATTACAATTTATACATTTTTGTAATACCTCTGTGTTATTGACATTTATCAGTACTGTCTGCTTGATCGATATGACAGGCGTAAAGGCCTTGGAAGTTATAATAACGGCCGTGGACGTTATTTAAATGACAACGCAAATTTATGAGCAATAAAGTCATCATATTCTTTCTCATACCTGCTGCTGCTTTTTTGGGGAAGTAAATCAATTGTGGCAGCATTTGCTTCATTTAGTACATCTTCGGGGATACCACAAAACGAAGATCTTTGCATATCTGACATTATTTTTCTAATTTCACTTTGATTTGTTTGTTTGTATTTGAACCGTTGATGTTGCTATGGTATCAAATTGCGCCTGGATAACTAGTTTATTAATTTTGAAATTTAATATTGATAAATTGACCAGTTTTTGTAATTTAGGTATTACAAAAAGTATCGAACAACATACGGCCGATATGTAGCAAATAACAGGCTTGGTTGAATATAAACCTCGGCTGCGCTCCGCTCCGCTTCGCTTCGCCTCGGTTTACAATCTTCAGCCCGCGCCTGTTATTTGCTACATATCGGCCTAATGGCGTTATATACTATAACAATTGAAAAAAAATACAAAACAATGATGAAAAGTTTAGTAGTCTAAATCAATCAGATTTGATCAATGAGATCAATGAGATATTTTTTTAAATTGTCTATGTATAAATTGTAATCTGTTGTTCTTTTTAGTTTTGCTGATGATGACCTGAATTGGTCGAAACCGGTTGCAAAAGCAATTAAAAATTTTAATTAAAGAAGTACACGTTGTTTTACTGAATAGTTTAAATTACCTTATTATGAGTCAAATACAAGAATTTATATAAGTCTTTGAAAACATATATAAAAATTCATGTGATGTGTGAAAATACACAAATAAAAATATATTTGGAATGAAAAATCGAATGAGATATCGCCAGAAAGTACCCAAATTATAAAATTAAATCTTAAGAAATAGCCAAAACATGCACAAAGAGAGAAAATACGCAAAACACACACAAAAAATAGTATATTATGATACAGGTGCATAAGAGAGCTTTGGATGAATTCTCGCCGGGTTTAGAAGCACGACGAAAAGCAGAGTGCCTTTCATGGCGCAGTGCTTGAAAGGCCCTTATGCATTCTTATGAATTCCTTAATATAACATGGTTTTGTTGACTTGCACTACAAGTTATAACAATTTCATACTGTATTTACAGAAGTTTATAAATTTTCATAATATTTTTAAGCGAATTTTGATACATTTTGAGCTCTATGTAGTGCTTTTATGTTATACTGGTAGTTAATGAAGCTTTTACTCTATTTTTTAAAGAAATCATGTATTTCGTTAACAGAATATGATTTTGTTGACCTGCACTACAAGTTTTATAAATGTCGGTTTTTTTTACAAAATTTTCAGGTAATTAAAGGGTAATGGTAAAACACAAATCAATAGTATATTATGGTACAAGTGCATAAGAAAGCTATGCTTGCACTCTCGCCTGGTTTAGAAGCACGACGAAAAGCAGAGTGCCTTTAACGGCGCAGTGCTTGAAAGGCGCTTATGCATTCTTATGAATGTCTGTAATATAATATGATTTTGTTGACTTGCACTACAAGTTATAACAATTTCATATTGTATTTACAGAAGTTTATAAATTTTCATAATATTTTTCAGCGAATTTTGATATATTTTGAGCTGTATGTAGTGCTTTTATGTTATACAGGTAGTTAATGAAGCGTTTACTTTATTTTTTTAAGTAATCATGTATTTCGTTAACAGAATATGATTTTGTTGACCTGCACTACAAGTTCTATAAATGTCGGGTTTTTTTACATCATTTTCAGGTAATTAAAGGGTAATGGTTAAACACGCAAATAAATAGTATATTATGGTACAAGTGCATAAGAGAGCTATGCTTGCACTCTCGCCTGGTTTAGAAGCACGACGAAAAGCAGAGTGCCTTTAACGACGCAATGCTTGAAAGGCATTCTTATGAATGTTTGTAATATAATATGATTTTTTTGACTTGAACTACAAGTTATAAAAATTTCATGTTGCATTTTAGGAAGTTCCTAAACTTTCATAACATTTTTCAGCGAATTATGATATATTTTGAACTCTATGAAGTGTTTTTATGTTATAAAGCTGGTTAATAAAGCTTTTACTTTATTTTTTAAAGAAATCATGTATTTCGTTAATAGAATATGATTTTGTTGACCTGCACTACAAGTTCTATAAATGTCGGGTTTTTTTACAACATTTTCAGGTAATTAAACGGCAATAGTTAAACACACAAATAAATAGTATATTATGGTACAAGTGCATAAGAAAGCTATGCTTGCACTCTCGCCTGGTTTAGAAGCACGACGAAAAGCAGAGTGCCTTGAACGATGCAGTGCTTGAAAGGCCCTTATGCATTCTTATGAATGTCTGTAATATAATATGATTTTGTTGACTTGAACTACAAGTTAAAAAAATTTCATGTTGCGTTTTAAGAAGTTTATAAATTTTCATAATATTTTTCAGCGAATTTTGATATATTTTGAGCTCTATGTAGTGTTTTTTTTTATGTTATAAAGCTAGTTAATTAAGCTTTTACTTATTTTTTTAAAGAAATCATGTATTTCGTTAATAGAATATGATTTTGTTTATGCACTACAAGGTTTATAAATCTCGGGTTTATATTACAACAGTTTCAGACAATTTCTTCATTAAATTATGATAAATCCAGCGAGAATATATAATTATGATAAATCGAGAATATTTCGAGCGACTTTGAATAGGGTTTTTTTTTCGCAAAGGATTTTATTGAAGGTTTTGCTTCATTTTTAAAGGATTCGTGAATTTGTTGAATATAATATGATATTATCAACTTGCACTACAAGTTCTCTCAACTTCAGGTGAACTTTTGCAGAATTTTCAAAATTTTCATGATTTTTTCAGCGAATTTTAATATACATATCCGAGCAACTTTATGTAATTTTTTTTTATTTTACAAAAGTTGGTATTTAAGCTTTTACTTTATTTTTTAAACGATTAATGAATTTCTTTAAATAATATGATTTTATCACTTGCACTATAAGTTTTATAAATATCGGGTTTATTTTACAACATTTTCTAGTAATTTTTTCATTAAATTATGATATATTTCAAGCGACTTTGTATTGTGTTTTTATTTCACAAAGGATTTTATTGAAGGTTTTGCTATATTTTTCAAGGATTAATGAATTTCTTGAATATAATATGATATCAACTTGCATTACAAATTTTCTCAACTTCAGGTGGACTTTTGCAGAATTTTCAAAATTTTCATGATTTTTTCAGCGAATTTTATTATACATACTCCGAGCAACTTTATGTAGTATTTTTATTTTACAAAGCTATTTGAGCTTTTACTTTATTATTTATTGATTAATGAATGTCTTTAATATAATATGATTTTGCTCACTTGCACTATGAGTTTTATAAATCTCGGGTTTATTTTACAACATTTTCAGATAATTTTGTCATTAAATTATGATATATTTCGAGCGACTTTGTATTGTGTTTTTATTTCACAAAGGATTTTATTGAAGGTTTTGCTATATTTTTCAAGGATTAATGAATTTCTTGTATATAATATGATATTATCGATTTGCACTACAAATGTTCTCAACTTCAGGTAGACTTTTGCAGAATTTTCAAAATTTTCATGATTTTTTCAGCGAATTTTATTATACATATTTCAAGTAACTTTATGTAGTTTTTTTTTTACAAAGATTGGTATTTAAGCTTTGCCTTTACTTTTAAACGATTAATGAATTGCTTTAATATATTATGATTTTGTTCACGTGGACTATAAGTTTTATAAATCTCGGGTTTATTTTACAACATTTTCAGGTAATTTTTTCATTAAATTATGATATATTTCGAGCGAATTTGTATAGTGTTTTTATTTCACAAACGATTTTATTAAAGGTTTTGCTCACTTTTTAAAGGATTCATGAATTGCTTGAATATAATATGATATTATCAACTTGCACTAAAAGTTTTCTTAACTTCAGGTAGACTTTTGCAGAATTTTCAAAATTTTCATGATTTTTTCAGCGAATTTTATTATACATATTCCAAGTAACTTTATGTAGTTTTTTTTAACAAAGATTGTTATTTAAGCTTTTCCTTTATTTTTTAAACGAATAATGAATTTCTTTGGTACAATATGATTTTACCACTTGCACTATAAGTTTTATAAATCTCGGGTTTATTTTACAACATTTTCAGGTAATTTTTTCATTAAATTATGATATATTTCGAGCGACTTTGTATTGTGTTTTTATTTCACAAAGGATTTTATTGAAGGTTTTGCTATATTTTTTAAGGATTATTGAATTTCTTGAATATAATATGATATTATCAACTTTCACTACAGATTTTCTCAACTTCAGGTGGATTTTTGCAAAATTTTCAGAATTTTCATGATTTTTTTCAGCGAATTTTACTAAACATATTCCGAGCAACTTTATGTAGTATTTTTATTTTACAAAGGTATTTGAGCTTTCACTTTATTATTTATTGATTAATGAATTTCTTCAATATAATATGACATTTTGTACACTTGCACTAGAAGTTTTATAAATCTCGGGTTTATTTTACAACATTTTTAGGTATTTTTTTCATTAAATTATGATATATTTCGAGCGATTTTGTATTGTGTTTTTATTTCACAAAGGATTTTATTGAAGGTTTCACATTATTTTTAAAGGATTCATGAATATTTTTTTAATATAATATGATATTATCAACTTGCACTACAAGTTTTCTCAACTTCAGGTGAACGTTTGCTGAATTTTAAAATAAATCATGATTTTTTCAGCGTGAAAAATTATTTTTTACATTTTATTATACATATTCCCAGAAACTTTACTCAGTGTTTTTATTTTACAAAGGTTGGTATTTAAGCTTTCACATTATTTTTAAAACGATTAATGAATTTCTTTAATATAATATGATTTTGTTCACTTGCACTATAATAGTTTTAAGAAATTTTACGTTGTTTTTACAGAGTAAAATCACTACAAAATGCAGTAGTGCATTTAGTAGCATGCATTTTTGTAGTGCAGTGATGCACTACAAAGTAGTGTTTTCTTATATTGTGGCAAAACTTCTTAAAAATCACTGTTTAGAAAAATGTTTTTTCGTACCAGATATGACTTTTCAGTAGATTTTCGGTGCCATTGTCAAAACTCACTTGCTTAACAATTTCCAAAGGTTCCCTCGAATTTACTAAACATTTTACAGATTTTTTGTAAAATTGAATTGATTTTTTTTGAGATGACGCCAGAATTTGATACAATTATTATGGAATACATAATAATTGGTTCATTGAATTTCTGTGATTTTTGAAAACCACTAGAATTTTTGTAACTTTTACAAGATTTTCTTTTCGGATTTTTTAGAATGTGTATATGAAATGTTAATCTCTCTTTATTCGCAACCTACGTTACAGAAAAATTCTAATATATAGAATATTATGTGTATATGAAATGTATTTATGTAATGTATAATGAAATGTATAATGCATTTTTCCGCACGATTACTCGAGGTCATGAAGAAATGTTGGGCTCTGACTACATTTTTTAAATTATGTAAGTAGTTTAGTAAAATAAATTATTTCATATCATAAAATATGGCACTGAAATATGGCACTGTTTCAGTAGATTTTCGGTGCCATTGTCAAAACTCGCTTGCTTACGAAAATGTATGCTATATATTTTTTTAAATATATGTGGCTTAAAAAATACTGTGTTTATGACTTGTATTCTTCTTCTCACTGTTATTCTTATGCATTTTGTATTCATACTTCTTCTACTTTTCTTTCATCTTCTGCCTTTCATATTTCTTCTTCGTTAGTTAACGCGAATGTTGCATAATTGTTCTCATTTATATTCTTCTTCCCATTCTTATTCTGGTGCCTTTTGTTTAACCATATTTTAGATTAAATTTAATAAATTCAAATAACAATAATATTAATAATAATTATAGGTGTAGTTTTGCAGGATGAAATTCTGTATGTATGACCAAATTATTTATTTCACCTCATTTGTATTCTTCTTCTCACTTTTATTCTGATGCCTTTTGTGTTCATACTCCTTCTGCTTCTGTTTCATCTTCTGCCCTTCATTTTTCTTCTTCTTCGTTGTTCTTCATTGCAACGCGAATGTTGCTTAATTGTTCTCATTTATCCTCATTAGTCCTCATTTATATTCTTTTTCTCGTTCTTATTTTGATGCCTTTTATTTAACCATATTTTACATAAAATTGAGTAAATTCAAATAACAATAATATTAATAATAATCATAGGTGTGGTTTTTCAGGATGAAAACGGACAGAAAAAAGATTTTTTCTGTCCGTTTTCATCCTGCAAAACCTATAATTCACACTAAAAAGGACATAAAGGAAAACTTATATTAATAATAATAATTATTTAAAATATATATTTAAAATATTAAAAATAATAATAATAATATTAATAGTAATGATAAGACAAGTATTTGCAACTCTATGAAATGTTATTTACATGTGAAGTCAATGACTCCTGTGGTAAGGGATGCTTTACTCAGGAAGTTCAAAACTTGTCTCATTAACTTCCCTTTGTGGCATATTTAATTCATAAATTGTATTCAATATTATATTTCTATGACAGCCTAGTTAATTAATAATATCCTTAAAATATAAAAACTCGTAAAGTCAGCAACATATTATTACAACACAAACCATTAAAGAGAGCAATTACTTTTTATACAGCTATTCTTGTAGAAATTTGTTGCACTTTCTGAATAATTTGAATGAAGTGAAATCTACTGATATTTTTGCATTTTCTAAATCATTGTCAAGAACTAAATGTATGTAGTACTTACTTCCATATACTGAGTGATCCATTTATGGTCAGTCTGTAATTTAGGTTGGTAATCTGCAGCAATTGGCACCTTTGCTTGTCAAAAATGTGTATAGTCAAAAATGATGTAGAGAGGTTAGTGTATATTAGAAACAATGTTGAACATAATAGAATACCACGTGGGATATTTTTAGTTTTGAAATTATATTGCTTGTTTAGTAAACTAAAAATATATCAATACACCCTCGTATACCTCAAACCAGTCTTTAAGTCTGATAGCCTACAAAGTTGAAAATATTTGATTAAATGTTTAGTTTTTCAAACGACAGATTTGTCAGTAAAACACTGATGATCATAACAATTTGATTGTGTTACAAAGTGGTAACGAAATTGTATTACCAACATAAAAAAAGTGTCTACCTAAATGGATCACTGAGTATAAAAAAAGGAAAAAGGAGAAATAACATAAATGGAAGAAGGCCAATGAGAGAAATAAAGGAAGAAAATGAAGAAACGTAATTACACAAGAAAACATGTTAAGACAAACTAAGAGATTTTGAGGAGAAATAACATAAATCTAAGAAGGCCAATGAGAGAAATAATGGAAGAAAATGAAGAAACGTAATTACACAAGGAAACTTGTTAAGACAAACTAAGAGATTTTGAAATTGTATGATTTAAAAATAAATCTTACAAAAACAAAGATGGCGAAAAATTGAAGGAGGCAGAGGAGATACATTATTGATGAAGAAAACATGAACAAATATAGGAAGGAGATACATTATTGATGGAGAAAAAAGTAAAGAAAATTTTAAAAAAAATCCCCATTTCTGAATTAAATGGGGAAAATTCAAGATTGAGAGGTACATATTTATAAAATCTGCAACATTTAGGAACTTGAAATTCTGTGCTTCCTTATTTACGTGGGCTTTGTATTAATCACCATTCGGGGGGTGTATTTATCAATCAACAATACAATTTATTTAATAATAATTTAATGAATATGCCGATGGTTTAACGACCTTTGGACTTTCTGCCTAACATTTCTATTTAATGTATTTCCATAAAAGACGAGATTCCAGAAAGTCGAAGATCACACAGCATCCGAGGCGTAAATTCGTTTATCTTTATGCCTCACTAATAAAATTTACGTTGTTATATTCCTATCATAAAGCATAAAACGGGAATCATTAAACCCTCCAAAATGGAAGTAATCTTGTTATTGGATAGTTCATAATAACCATTTGCTGGGGTGATATTAATTAAACTAATTTGCATATTAAGAAGAGAATTTCCTTATTTAGGCCCAATTCGGTCATAAATCATAACGTACGTAATGATAGGTATGTAAAACGTTTATACAAGGAGTGTTTACACGTCCATGAATTAATTTTTAGATGAAAAATAACCTTATTGAAACCAATTAATTAAAATAATTAAAAGAATTAAAACCAATAATAAAGTTACCAATAGTGTAGTTATTTCAACAAGTTAGCTTCTGTGGAAAATTAAATACTTATTTGTATGTAATGAATTTGATAAGGCAATGATTTTCTTAATTGTAGGTGAAGAACTGTGGGAAGGGAATTGTGAATGTGTTCGTTTTGAATTAAAACCAATAATAAAGTTACCAATAGTGTACTTATTTCAACAAATTAGCTTCTGTGAAAAATCAAATGCTTATTTGTATGTAATGAATATGATTAGGCAATGATTTGCTGAATTGCAGGTGAAGAACTGTGGGAAGGGAATTGTGAATGTATTCATTTTTGGATCGGAAGGGAAAGTATGGCATTTCATTGCTCACGACTGGCTACCACGGGATTAAATTTCTTAAGGATTAGCAATAAATGTCCGTAGTTTATAACTATTGTAAAGTCGTACAATAAAAGGCGCATTACAATGATTTAAATGAACGTTTCGTTGTGCTGCGGCTAGAACCAGGCATTTATTAGTATACGGCGTCATTAGTTTTCATTGTGGTATTAAAATATCTAGTTTGTCACACGAACACTCATATTCTATACAAATACACTATAATAGATACTTATAATGACTTTATATTTACGATTATGAGTAAATGTAAAGCGTAATTTCATGCAACAAACGTTTCAACTAAATTATAACAAATTGGAGAAAATATAGTGGTATAATTATATGTATCACAGATATTGTTCTACCTATCACATCTGCTATTGCTATGGCATTATCAATTTTTATAAAAAATCAATTATTAAATTTATCAATTTAATATCAATTATTCGCCATCTTCGATTTTGTAAGTTTTTTTTATCATAATTTCAAAATCTCTTAGTTTGTCATTACATGTTTCCTTATGTAATTATTTTTCTTTATTCTCTTTCTGTATTTCTCTCATTAGCCTTCTTCCATTTATGTTATTTTTCCAGTATTAATTCTTTAAAAATAAATATATTTTAAATTTGAGAATTTCTGCAATGATTTTAAATTATTTTTTCTATCTACTGCTTATCATCTGTCTTATTTTGTTCTTCTACAATTACATTTTTCTTTCATTATTATTATTATAATTTTGCAGTTCCTTGTAATTGTACTAACTGGTACATATTATTACTATTATAATTGATCAGAAATAGAGCAAACTTGATATTATTATTACACATGATCAAAATTATTGCATATCACCATATTTCCGATTAATGCACGAATAACGCCCATAAAAATCTGCTTCGCTGGGATATAAAATCGATATGAAATCATTTTGATCAGATGTGTATTTTGTGTTGCCAATATTAATTTATTACTTTTAATATGAAAATGTTTACAAAAATAAAATAAATGTATTACGAAGTAAACGCCTCCAGTGTTTCAGGAGGAATCCAAAAAATATATATAATTGTTCATTGGCACATTTTCGCACACAATAAAATTGTAAATTTTATCGGAACATCTGAAGGCTTTATTCGCAATAGCTCCAGCGTATTCTAAAAGTATTTCTTTTGTTTCGTGCCTTCTTGAATCAGGCCCGATTACGATCTCCGAGAAAACAATAAACCACGGAGATTTGAATCTCAAGAGACGAGATTTATCGAAATGCATTGTGTGAGTTGCAGATTATGCCTTGTAAACTGCTCCATGCAATGCCACCGATAGCAGAAGACATTAAATATAACTGGACTCGTAAATAGTAATTGGTGGTTATCAGAATAATCGAATTTTATTGATTATTGTGATTGTGTTGGTTCGCGTACAGAGTAATAGAATTTTATTGGATTCGTGATTACTGTTATTATGGGTGTGATATAAAGTATTGTTTATGCACGGATATCATAAATCGACAATTATACACGATTTTTTTATTATAAACGTCTTTTTATAGCCCATGAACCTATTTATTGCCCTAGGGCTATAAATAAACGTCAGTCAACGATGTCATACCTCATACAATATCGTCAACAGAAACAGTTTAAACACTTACTATCAGATTATAGTCCATATGCTACCATTGAATAGCCCATTAGATGAGCACTCAGAATATGATGCTATATACAAGATGTTCCATTTGAAAAAAATAGTTTTGGCTATTTGAAATTATCAAAATTGTATCGTTGTTTCAGAACACCTTGTGTATTCTACGTGACTCAAAATATTGTGTATGTTTTACCACATTGCTTAGGTACTTGCATACGCAGATTCTTTCATTGGTCTCTTATAATAATGTTGTGTTGACTTTGTTTTCCACGTCCATGTTTTTTCGTTAAATTTGATTAAAATGTGAATAACTTAGCAACGTTGCATTTGATCTCAAAAGATAAAAATGATTTGTGAAGCCAACATAAAGCAGATTCTAAAAATTAAATAATATACAGGGTGATCCATTTAAAGAAGAGATGAAATTTTGTGTCCCTGATTTATGGTACAACATAGAATTAATTTTCAACATTACACAACGCCATAGATCGAAATCATCATCATTGTGGGTCATGCAATTATAATATTTGTAATTTTGATGAATATCGAGTGAAATCGAAAATATCATGAAACAATTATTTTCATGAAGTTACATACTTGAACTGGTATACTTTATGAACCGATATATTAGTAATCGATATCTGAAATTTAATAAACATCCAATAAGAGGTACTGGAGATATATCAAGTTTTGTTTGAAAATATCAAATATTGTAATTATTTTCACAGTCCCTCCAATAAGGCTTATATTTAAATAACGATATCTCAAAAACCACCGTATCATTATTAATGTAATTTATTATTGCTATAGAGTGATATACTGATATTAAATGGGTATAATTAATTTTATATCCAATGATGGATTTTTGAGATATATAATTTTTTGTTTAAAAATATCGAATATTAGAACTATTTTAACTGTCGTTCCAATGAGGCTCATATATAAATAACGATATCTCAAAAACCACCTTATCAATATCAATGTAATTTATTGCTCATATAGCTCGGTATACTGATATTAAATGGGTATAAATAAATTTAAATCCAATGAGGGATTCTTGAGATATATCAATTTGTGTTTGAAAATATCAAATATTAGAACGATATTAACTTTCCCTCCAATAAGGCTCATATTTAAATAACGATATCTCAAAAACCACTGTATCATTATTAATGTAATTTATTACTGCTACAGAGTGATATACTGATATTAAACGGGTATAATTAAATTTAGATCCAATGATGGGCTCTTGAGGTATATTAATTTTTGTTTTAAAATGTCGAATATTAGAACTATTTTAACTGTCCCTCTAATGAGGCTCATATATAAATAACGATATCTCAAAAATCACCGCATCAATATCAATGCAATTTATTACTGCTATAGCGTGATATACTGTCATTGAATTAGTGTAATTAAAATTAAATGCAATGCGTAATTCAAGACATATCATTTTTTGTTTGCAAATATCGAATATTCGAATAATTTTTTTTTTCAATTTTCCATACATAAATAAAGGAATCTCAAAAACTAGTATATCAATATAAATAGAATTTATTGATAATATAAACCGATATAGTAGTATTCGATATCTGCAATTTAATAAATATCCAATGAGAGATACTTGAGATATATCAATTTTTATTTGAAAATATCAAATATTAGAACGAGTTTAACTGTGCTTCCAATAAGGCTCATATTTAAATAACGATATCTCAAAAACCACCGTATCAATATTAACGAAATTTCTTGATGCTGTAGAGTGATATATTAAATGGGTACAATTAAATTTAGATCCAATAATTGGTTCTTGAGATATATCAATTTTTGTTAGAAAATGTCGAATATTTGAACTATTTTAACTGTACCTCCAATGAGGCTCATATATAAATAACGATATCTCAAAAAACACCGTATCAATATCAATGTAATTTATTGCTGATATACCTAGGTATACTGATATTAAATGGGCATAAAAAAATTTAATCCTGCATCCATCCTGCATCCATTAGCTGCATTGCTGATGAGAGACGTACATCTCGTCTTTTGCAATATTACCACTTGTGAATTAGCACATAGATCAATACACATGTTTATTTCCCTTGGTATTTAAGTGGAGATAAGATGCACATTTGAGAATCGACGTTTCGAAATGAAAACAGACGTAAATAACGAGGGGTTCACTGAGCGTCAAGCAAAGCAAACACTATTAAGATGAGGTTTAGACTTCGGCTGCGCCCAACTGGCGATGACAACTAAGGAGAGTGAGCTGTGTGTAATTTACACTGCTCAAGAATCGAAACATTTTGAGCAAACAAATAGGCCCACGTGGTAAAAACAGTGTGGCATATGCTTGGCGCCAGGAATTTACTTGCTTAAGTTGTGCAAAAAAAAATTAACACTAATCAAAACGTTTACTTATAATTGCCCTGTCTAAGCTACTTTCTTAAAAATAACGCAAAAATGAACTTCATTACCACAATTTGCATTTGGTTTTAAAATTAATGATGATATATCCAAGCTACTTTCTTAAAAACATAAGATACAGCAAATATTTACTTCATCACCACACTTTTCATATGGTTTTAAAATGAATGATGATACAATCATGATAAAAGCTTAAGGCTTGTTTACATCTGATTGTGGTAAGAGATGGTAGTACCATATGGTCTCAAAATTCGTCTCTAAACCTGCAAAAAATTCGCGACTAATTAATTTGTGACTGTGAATTTATCATTAGAAGCTGTCTCTACGTTTAAGACAGAATAAGAATGTAATAGTTACACCATTAAAATGCGAAATTAATTGGGATCTCACGAACACAGGGCCTACATTGCTACAGGAATTTATATTAAGAGCCTGCAAATAAGGGACCCGAGCTAGACGTTCAAAAAGTTTCAGCATTGATATGAAGTTAAGCTGATATAATGTGCTTGTAGGGGCGTTCAACCTATACGTTTGTTACGTATAAATCGCACAAGTTCATATGGAAATATTTTTTTAAATATTCATTATTTCAGTATGGTCGGATCAAATAATGAATGCCAACAAAGAAGAATCACCAGATGCACCATTACTCATCTAATCATGTCTCGAAAGCATGTATAGACTTGTGGCGTTATATGAAACACACATATTGTTGCAAAAATTATTTTTGGCATTGATTAAATTTTTACTAAAAGTGACACAACAGCAATAGTTCTCCTGTGCCCATTACAAAGTTCAATGCCTTCTCTGATCAAAACATAAATATCTGAGTCAAATAATCGCTTCAAGTACGACAATATGCGATATATTCTACAGTTATCGAAGCTTTAAATAAAAAAATCTAATTACAGCCTAGCTACTAAAACAGGTCCTCAACTGCATGAAGAAACTATGCATCAGTTTTCCTTCAAACACTTCTTTACTAATTTAGAGAATCCGGGTGTTAATTTTTAAATAGAAATAATTCAGACATAACAATCAACAGCATATTTTATACACCAATTAAGACAACAATGATTATTTTAAGAAGCTCTAAAGCAACAATAATAGATTAGAACGGCTATTCCCGCTAGCGACGTCCCAAATAATTTTACTTTGTTTTTCCAAGAGCAATAAAAGTCGACCGTTCGTCAGAGTCACAGTTTAGAAAAATACCAGAGGATTTGCTCGGGCCAAAGCGAAGAGCGCGCATTCATGGGTGCATCTTCGTGTTATTTTTAAAACCCACGGGATTAAATCTCCATTGAATTTATTAAAATATTTCAGAACACAATGCGCCCACCAAATATCAGCAGTTTTATCAAAGTAAGCACTCCTCTAACTTTCGTTCTACGCAACAAAACGCTGCTTTAAATAACAATCCCTTCGTTAATCCACACGCCTAAATGGATCTCGCTGGGCCTCGATATTCCCAGTAAGGAAATGCATTATCATTAATATATCATTGTATGCTAAGCACTAAACTTCCTACGAGAGATGTGGAAGGATCGACACTAAAAACGCTCCCACATGCATCGCTTAATCGGCGAATGGTCTTTCATTTTCTTACCAAAAAAAATTACGATACAGGCAAACATATTTTACCAAAACTTTTTCAAATCTAGATTTTCTTTAGTTTCAAAATTATATTAAATAAAGCAAACACTTTTCTTTGTTTATATTACACTGTTTATTAAAATGTATGACTGTAGTTTCGATCACGTTCTGATCATTATCAAACTTAGAGTGATCAGTAGTAATCATCAGAACGTGATCGAAACTATAGTCACTATAGTCACGCAAATTCTTCAATTGAGATAACGAATTAAAAAATCTTGTATGATCCAACTGAATAAAGCAATTTAATTCACTTATACCATAAATAGCTAATATTATATCATAAATATTACCATGCAGATAATTTATGCACTAAAACACATCAATATTGTTGCGGTTACATCAGAATATTGTACTTTCTTCACTTTAGTTTGAATGTAATTAAAATCCGAACATCCGTGGGTAGACATACTGTTATCAGCCACTAATTTAATCCAAAAGTGAGTTATAATTAATTTATGAAACGGCGCCTTCCTTATCCCAAGTTAATTAAAAATTCTCCATACATTTTAATGATCTCCGAAGCTGAATCGAAACTAAATGCTCTGAATTTTTAAATATTATTATAATTATATTTTAAATTATTATCTTGGCGTTAATTAGTATTCAATGCCGAATAATTGAGTTATTAATTTTTTTTTATATTTTAAAATTTTGCTTTCAACTTATTAGTGAGTGCTAATCATATTCATTAATTACATACATTATTATATTATACATTACATACATTATTCTTGAGATATTTTCTTCTTCCATCTGTCGAAAATTGTTCATTTTTACATAAATACGTGAAAATGTTAAAATCTCCTGTTTTTTTTTAATCTGTCAAATTTTCAATTATAACTTTTCTATTATTATAAGTTCTGACCTATTTTATTCAAATTTTAACTGACACTGTCAAAAAGAATCCATTTTTTTAATAGCAACTGCAAAAATCATCATATTTTCAAATGATGAAAGTCCATGCACAGCCATGCTCACATAAATCTAGTACAAGAAATTAGGTGACAATAGCAATTTTATATAGCAACGTTAAATTGTTTGTACTAGATTTATGTAAGCATGACTGTACATTTTTACAATCAGCTGCGAAAATCTGTAAAATTTTCAATCCCAACTATCAAAGTCTGTAAATATTTAGATATAAACATGACAATGTGAAAATCTGCCTTTTTTTTAATCTCAAATTTTCACTTGCAATGTTTTGTAATTTTTCAAATTCTGACCTATTCTATTCAAATTTTAACTGACACTGTCAAAAATAATCAAACTTTTAACAGCAACTACAAAAATCATCATATTTCCAAATGATGCTTTTAAGTCTGTGAAACGTTTACAATCAGCTGCGAAAATCTGTAAAATTTTCATTCCCAACTGTCAACGTCTGTAATTTTTTAGATATATACGTGAAAGTGTGAAAATCTGTCTTTTTTTTTTAATGTCAAATTTTCAATTGTAATGTTTTGAAACTTTTCAAGATCTGACCTATTCTATTCAAATTTTAACTGACACTGTCAAAAATAATCAAACTTTTAACCGCTACTACAAAAATCATGATGCTTTGGTCTGTGTCTGTGAAAAGTCTGTGAAATTTTTACAATCAGCTGCGAAAATCTGTAAAATTTTCAATCCCAACTGTCAAAATCTGTCAATTTTTAGATATAAATGTCAAAAAAATGGAAAAAATGGAAAAAATGGAAAAATGGAAAATGGAAAATGGAAATTTTAATCTCAAATTTTCAGTTGCAATAGTTTGAAACTTTTCAAGTTCTGGCCTATTCTATTCAAATTTTAAATGACACTGTCAGTGTAATTATGGGTTTATTAATGATATTAAATATTGTTTTTACCTTAACATTCTTATCTCAAAAACTATCGTATCAATATAAGTACTATTCATTGCTGATATTTATTGATATATTGCTATGAGATCTGTTTAATTGAATTAATCTCCAATACATTATTCTCGAGATATTTTCTTTTTAGTGTGATTATGTGTTTTTGGTAGTATTCTCAAATATTGTTGTTGGGTTCGCATTGGGATCTCAAAAACTATCGTATCAATATTAATACTATTCTTTGCTGATATTTATTGATATATTGGTACAAGATCTGTTTAATTGTATTAATATCCAATACAGTATTCTTGAGATCATTTCTTTATTGCGTTATTATATGAAAATTTGGTTATATTCTCAAATATTGGAGTAATCTCAGCATTGCTATCTCAAAAACTTTCGTATCAATATTAATAGTATGCATTTCTGATATTTACTGATACATTGGTATAAGATCTGTTTAATTGTATCTATATGCAATACATTTTTCTCAAGCTATTTTCTTTAAGTGTTTTTGGTAGTATTCTCAAATATTGTAGTGAGCTTAGCATTGGTGTCTCAAAACCTATCGTATCAATAATAATACTATTCATTGTTGATATTTCTTGATGTCTTGATATAAAATCTGTTGAATTGTATTAATATCCAATACATTATTCTCGAGATATTTTCATTTTAGTGTGATTATGTGTTTTTGTAATATTCTCAAATATTGTTGGCATTGGTATATTAAAAACTATCGTATCAATATTAATACTATCCATTGCTGATATTTATTGATCTATTGGTACAAGATCTATTTAATTGTATTAATATCCAATACATTATTCTTGAGATAATTTATTTTTTGCATGATTATGTGTAAATTTGGTCATATCCTCAAATATTGGTGTTATCTCAGCATTGGTATCTCAAAAAATATCGTATCAGTAATAATACTAATAATTGCTGATATTAATTGATATACTGGAATACGATCTGTTTAATTGTATTAATATCCAATACATAATTCTCGAGATATTAGCTTTTTAGTGTGATTATGTGTTTTTTTGTAGTATTCTCAATTTCTCAATATCTCAGAAAATATCATATCAAAATTAATATTATGCATTGCTGATATTTACTGATACATTGGTATAAGATTTGTTTAATTGCATCTATATGCAATACATTTTTCTCGAGATTTTTTCTTATTAGGGTTTTTTGATAGTACTCTCAAATATATTTGTTAGCTCAGCATTGGTATTTCAAAATCTATCGTATCAATAGTAATACTATTCATTGTTGATATTTATTGATGTCTTGATATAAGATCTGTTTAATTGAATTAATCTATAATACATTATTCTCGAGATATTTCCTTTTTAGTGTTTGGTTGTGTGTTTTTGGTGGTATTCTCAAATATTGTTGGCATTTGTATTTTAAAAACTATCGTATCAATATTAATACTGTCAACTGCTGATATTTATTGATATATTGGTACAAGATCTGTTTAATTGTATTAATATCCAATACATTATTCTTGAGATAATTTCTTTTTGGTGTGATTATATGTAAATTTGGTAATATTCTCAAATATTGGTGTTATGTTAGCATTGGTATCTCAAAAACTATCGTATCAATAATAATACTATTCATTGCTGATATGAATTGATATATTGGTATACGATCTGTTTAATTGTATTAATATCCAATACATTGTTTTCAAGATATTTTCTTTTTAGTGTGATTATATGTTTTTGGTAGTATTCTCAAATATTGTTGGCATTTGTATTTTAAAAACTATCGTATCAATATTAATACTATCCATTGCTGATATTTATTGATATATTGGTACAAGATCTGTTTAATTGTATTAATATTCAATACATTATTTTCAAGATATTTTCTTTTTAGTGTGATTATGTGTTTTTGGTAGTATTCTCAAATATTGTTGTTAGCTTAGCATTGGTATATCAAAAACTATTGTATCAATATTAATACTATTCATTGCTAATATTTATCGTTATATTGATATAAGATTATGTTTAATTATGTTAATATCCAATACATTATTCATGAGATAATTTCTTTTTTTACGTGATCATGTGTAAATTTTGTTACATTCTCGGTATCTCTGCATTGATATCTCAAAAACTATCATATCAATAATACGATAGTGCATTGCAAATATTTATTAATACATTGCTATTTGTGGTATATTTCCAGTTTACTGTAATGAGGTTTTTAGCAGCGTTATCTCATGAACTGGCATATCAATATTTCTAGAATTTATGTTTGATATTCACTGATATATTCTGAAATAATATATTGGTATCCAATGCATAAGTCTTCAGATATTTGCTCTTAGGTGATATTCTTACCTTTCAGTTTTGTACGTACCTACATCAATAAGAAACTATAAAATAATTGTTTAATAATATACATTACAAATATTTATTGATCGCACTTGAGGTTTTACTTGTCCTTACTTTGTATAAAAATAACCTATAATCCTATATCACTTCCTTGCCAACAATAACTTTGTTCGGTTTGCTGACAATATTGTAGAACACCATCGAGCTAAAGCTAAGGAACGTGCACAGCAGCACGATGTAGAAAATGTACCTGAACCACCAGTCATTGTAGATGGTCTCCAGTTTGGAGCACCACCAAATCAAGCACATTATAAAGTTCTCGGAAAACACCAACACGAAGAACCCGTTGTAGATGAACTTGGCTTTCTTGAACTGCTTCTTGAACTCGATGATGCAGAACAGGTAGATGAGCCCTATGAAGATGAAGAAGATGGCCTTGGTCTTCCGCACGACGAACGATTGGACGTCGTAGAGGAGGAACGCGACGCAGAGGATGAAGTGCGCAGAGAGCAGCCAGATGATGTCCTTGGGGAAGAAGTAGGCGAAGGTGGAGATGGCCAGGAAGCGCGCGATTAGGAAGCAGAACCACCAGAGAAAAGCCATTGTTTTCCCTACCAAATCATCTTCGGGGAGAGCGTGGATGAACCTTAGGGCTCGGGGGAAATCAACCTCGTCCTCATTCCCACCAGAGTGCAGCAAATAACCACCATCGCTCTTCATACTGTCGGCGATGCTGTAGACTGCTGTACCTCCTCTGGGTTCCATGTAATAGTCACTGCTGGTTTTGCTGGCCGTCTCCTGCTGAACCTCCTGGCTTTCGACTTCCATACGCACCTTGTCCATAGTGTCTCTGGTGCAGTAGATGATTCCCACTTTACGCCTCCTGAGCTGAACCCTGGAGTCCACCAAGTCGATTGATGGATCGTATGGGTATTTGTATGGTTTGAACCATGGGTAGTTCTTACCACCGATTTTTTGAGTTTTGAAGCGCTGATACAGTACTGTCGTTGCTGCCATTATAGCTATGTTCATCAGTATACTTGTGGCTTGAATATCAGCTAGAAAAATTAAAATATATACATATTCTGTATAACTATTGCGTAGCAAACGCGTACTTTCATATATACAGGGTGTTCACGTGAACCAGACCCTTACGTGTATTTTGTAAGGGTATTTGATATGTTCAGATATTAATTATTTCCTCACCTGTTTGTTTGTCCACGCCCATTGGATTACGCATCAAAATGTGAAGCTGCAGCAATATTTGCGGTATAGTGTGCAAGAATCCTTGCAAGAAGAAGTAGAACTCAATGGTTCTTGGGGCAGTGGCTTCGCCCAAAGCTTCCTCCCTAGACTCCTCATCCTTGCTGCGAACACCTTCGATTGACCAGAAGATTTTTTCAGCAAACCTAATTAATTAGTTTATATTAATCCTGGAATTGTTTGCCTCAACTGAGGCTAAATATTCTTTGTGGAGTGGGATTGCAAGTTCTTTCTGGATGGCTATATTACTATTTGTGAATGTAAGATGTTAAAAGACATCTAAGATCTCTAGATTATAACATAGCTTATTTGCAGGATACTGCACAATGGAAACTGGACTGAACTGTCCAGGTCCAGTTGAAAGGACCTGGACAGGTTCTTTCAACTGGAGGTTGAGAGGACTGGAAGTTTGAAACTGGTGATGACTGGAAACAATCTTCACAAACGTTTATAATCTTCTCGAGCATACATTAAATCTGATAACTATTCGAGTATTTATCAGTCAAGGAATACTGGAAGCATACAAGGAATTCATAGATCCGTAAGGTCTGTTTTTCTAAAAGTTGAAAATAAGTAGTACAAGCACCCAAAATAATGACAACGGAAGTTTATTGCGCTTGATAGTATTTGCAACTCGATAATTGTATGGAGAGATGGGCCCTAATTTTTAAAATCTGCCATTGAGGAACATCTGTGTATCATCATAAAAATATTGAAAAAAAATCATTACAGCAAAGATTTTTTTTGTAACTCGTCTTCAGGTAATCAACCCTAAATGTCCACACATGTTGATCGTATTTGCAACTCTATATGTGTATGGAGAGATGGGCCCTAATTTTTAAAATCAGCCATTGAGGAACATTTGTTCATCATCACCAAAATAGTGAAAAAAAATCATTACAGCAAAGATTTTTTTCTGACTCGTCTTCAGGAAATCATCCCCAAACGTCCACAAATGTTGATAGTATTTGCAACTCTATAAGTGTATGGAGAGATGGCCCCTAATTTTTAAAATCTGCCATTAAGGAACATCTGTTTATCATCATCAAAATGTTGAAAACAAATGATTACAGCAAAGATTTTTTTTCTAACTCGTCTTCAGGTAATCAACCCCAAATGTCCACAAATGTTTATAGTATTTGCAACTCTATAAGTGTATGGAGAGATGGGCCCTAATTTTTAAAATCTGCCATTGAGGAACATCTGTTTATCATCATCAAAATGTTGGAAAAAAATCATTACAGCAAAGATTTGTTTCTGACTCGTTTTCAGGAAATCATCCCCAAATGTCCACAAATGTTGGTAGCATTTGCAACACTATAAGTGTATGGAGAGATAAGCCCTATTTTTTAAAATCTGCCATTGAGGAACATCTGTTTATCATCATCAAAATGCTGAAAAAAAAATCATTACAGCAAAGATTTTTTTTCTAACTCGTCTTCAGGTAATCAACCCCAAATGTCCACCGATATATTTAGATCTTTATTGTTTTATGATTCAACGTTTCAATTGTCGTAATCATGTTTAGTTATAATATTATAAGAAAGGGAAGAACATTTTCATATCATCCTTCGCGAAAATCGAACCCACAACTACAACTACCTGTAATTTTTCTGTTCACAATAAATAAATGAAGATTTCAGGGGAAAACGATGAGGGTCCAATTTTTCTGTTCTTGAGAGAAACAAAAATTAAAGTTTGAAATCTTCTCAAACTAGAATCTCCTGATTCTATCATCCTGGGCGAAAATCGAACCCACGACTACAACTACCTATTTTTTTTTGTCCACAATAAATAAATTAAGAGTACAGGGCAAAAGCGATGAGGGTTCATTTTTTCTGTTTTTGAGAGTAATGAAAATTAAAGTTTGTAATCTTCTCAAACTAAAATCTCCTGATTCTATCATCCTGGGCGAAAATCGAACCCACGACTGCAAGTACCTATAATTTTTCTGCTCACAATAAATAAATGAAGAGTACAGGGGGAAAACGATGGGGGTCAAGTTTTTCTGTTTTTGAGAGAAATGAAAATTAAAGTTCGAAATCTTCTCAAACTAAAATCTCCTGATTCTATCATCCTGGGCGAAAATCGAACCCATGACTGCAACTACCTGTAATTTTTCTGCCCACAATAAATAAATGAAGAGTATAGGGGAAAAAGATAAGGGTCCAGTTTTTCTGTTTTTAAGAGAAACAAAAATAAAGTTTGAAATCTTCTCAAACTAGAATTTCCTGATTCTGTCATCCTGGGCAAAAATCGAACCCACGACTGCAACTACCTGTAATTTTTCTCCCCACAATAAATAAATGAAGGGTACAGGGAAAAATGATAAGGGTCCAGTTTAACTGTTTTTGAAGAGAAACGAACATTAAAGTTCGAAATATATTCAAACTAAAATCTCCTGATTCTATCATCCTGGGCAAAAATCGAACCCACGACTGCAACTATCTGTAATTTTTCTGCCCACAATAAATAAATGAAGAGTACAGGGGAAAACGATTAGGGTCCAGTTTTTCTGTTTTTGAGAGAAATGAAAATTAAAGTTTGAAATCTTCTCAAACTAGAATCTCCTGATTCTATCATCCTGGGCGTAAAACGAACCCACGACTGCAACTACCTGTAATTTTTCTGCCGTCAATAAATAAATGAAGAGCACAGGAGACAAATGATGAGGGTCATGTTTTTCTGTTTTTGAGAGAAACGAACATTAAAGTTTGAAATCTTCTGAAACTAGAATCGCCTGATTCTATCGACTAAACTAAAAAAAGGGAAGAACATTTCATAGACCATTTTCATATCATCCTGAGCGAAAATCGAACCCACGACTGAAACTACTTGTAATTTTTCTGGCCACAATAAATAAATGAATAGTGCAGGGGGAAAATGATGAGGGTCAAGTTTTTCTGTTTTTGAGAGAAATGAAAATTAAAGTTTGAAATCTTCTCATACTAAAATCTCCTGATTGTATCATCCTGGGCGAAAATCGAACCCACGACTGCAACTACCTGTAATTTTTCTGCCCACAATAAATAAATGAAGAGTACAGGAGAAAACGATTTGGGTCCAGTTTTTCTGTTTTTGAGAGAAACTAACATTAAAGTTTTAAATCTTCTCAAACTAGAATCTCCTGATTCTATCATCCTGGGCGAAAATCGAACCCACGACTGCAACTACCTGTAATTTTGTTGCCCACAATAAATAAATGAAGAGTACAGGGGAAAACGATGAGGATCCAGTTTTTTTTTCTGTTTTTGAGAGAAACGAAAATTAAAGTTAGAAATCTTCTGAAACTAGAATCTCCTGATTCTATAATCCTGGACGAAAATTGAACCCACGACTTCAACAACCTGTAATTTTTCTGCTCACGATAAATAAATTAAGAGTACAGGGGAAAACGATGAGGGTCCAATTTTTCTGTTTTTGAGAGAAACGAAAATTAAAGTTTGAAATCTTCTCAAACTAGGATCTCCTGATTCTATCATCCTGGGCAAAAATCGAATCCACGACTGCAACTACCTGTAATTTTTCTGCTCACAATAAATAAATGAAGAGTACAGGAGAAAAATTATGAGGGTCAAGTTTTTTCTGTTTTTGAGAGAAATGAAAATTAAAGTTTGAAAACTTCTCAAAGTAGAATCTCTTGATTCTATCATCCTGGGCGAAAATCGAAGCCACGACTACAACTACCTGTAATTTTTCTGCCCACAATAAATAAATGAAGAGTACAGGGGTAACGACGAGGGTCCAGTTTTTCTGTTTTTGAGAGAAACGAAAATTAAAGCTTGAAATATTCTCAAACTAAAATCTCCTGATTATATCATCCTGGACGAAAATCGAACCCACGACTGCAACTACCTGTAATTTTGCTGCTCACAATAAATAAAGAGTACAGGGGAAAACGATGAGGGTCCAGTTTTTCGGTTTTTGAGAGAAACGAAAATTAAAGTTTGAAATCTTCTTCTGATTCTATCATCCTGGGCTAAAATGAGACCCACGACTGCAACTACTTGTAATTTTTCTGCCCACAATAAATAAATGAAGAGTACAGGGGAAAACGATGAGGGTCAAGTTTTTCTGTTTTTGAGAGAAACGAAAATTAAAGTTTGAAATCTTCTCAAACTAGAATCTCCTGATTCTATCATCCTGGACGAAAATCGAACCCACGACTGCAACTACCTGTAATTTTTCTGCTCACAATAAATAAAGAGTACAGGGGAAAACGATGAGGGTCCAGTTTTTCGGTTTTTGAGAGAAACGAAAATTAAAGTTTGAAATCTTCTTCTGATTCTATCATCCTGGGCTAAAATGAGACCCACGACTGCAACTACTTGTAATTTTTCTGCCCACAATAAATAAATGAAGAGTACAGGCGAAAAGCGATGAGGGTTCAGTTTTTCGATTTTTGAGAGAAACGAAAATTAAAGTTTGAAATTTTCTGAAACTAGAATTTCCTGATTCTGTCGACTAGGTTTATCTTAGATTATTAGTTATTATAGTTATTACTAATATCTCAATTTCTACCAAAAATGTACCATCATAATTTTCCCCTGTACCATTCAAATACTTGTAATAACTATTTGTGTATAATATGGTCAAGTGACAGTAGCACAATTAAATCCTTCCGTATATTTGTTCACTTTAAGTGTACTTCAATATACTTGAGTCTGAAGTTGTGCTGGTATAAACAATAAAATTCCCCGCAATTATTTCCCAGCGGCGAGACGATTTTAAAATTGGCATTGTTCACGGGCAATTACGTCCTCTTTGTAAAAACCAGGAAATACACACCTTTTTATTCAGCATGTTCACACATCAATTCAGTGTTTTTTATTAACTTTGCTAATATATTCATATTAATGACTTAGGTAACTTGGAAGTCCACATTAACCCAAAAACCACATAATTTGTTTAAACTATTCAAATTTATAAAAAAATATCACTGTTTCTAATAGATATTTTGTTTAAAAATCGAACCCCTATGTAGTATACAGTGTGTAACAAAAATCATGTACAAAACTTTTTCGGGGGCTCCTGGAAAACAATTAAACAAATTAGCAGATTTCAAAATTCAATTTTCGGAAATAAAATATTGAAAATCCCGTTTAACTTAATATGCAAATTTCAAAATTCAATTTTCGGAAATAAAATATTGAAAATCCCGTTTAACTTAATATGCAAATTTCAAAATTCAATTTTCGGAAATAAAATATTGAAAATCCAGTTTAACTCAATATAAATTTATATTTACGCCTCTTTCTAAGCAAAATTTAGCAAAATGTGTCAACACTTATAAAGTATCGTCGACTTCTTTATTTCATACAAAGCCCTTCAAAAATGAAAATTACATTTTAAACTTTAAAATTGAAATACTGATAATATTTTTTTTTTTTACCTTTGCATGTGGAATATTTTATCGAACGTGGATCCAGTTTAGATTATTTTTAATTTTAATTGTAAAAGCATACAGTATACTTTGTGTAACACAAATCATGTACAAAACTTTTCGGGGCCTTATGGAAAACAATTAAACAAACTGGCATATTTCAAAATTCAATTTTTGGAAATAAAATATTAAAAATCCCATTTAACTTAATATGAAATTTATACGTACGCCTCTTTCTAAGCAAAATTTAGCAAAATGTGTCAACTCTTATAAATTATCGTCGACTTCTTTATTTCATACGTTAATATGTGTTAATATTTTTTTTACCTTTGCATGTGGAATAATTTATTGAACGTGAATCCAATTTTGATTACTTTTAATTTTAATTGTAAAAGCTTACAGTATACAGGGTGTAACAAAAATCATGTTCCAAACTTCTTCGTGGGCTTCTGGGAAACAATTAAACAAATTGGCTAATTTCAAAATTCAATTTTCGGAAATAAAATGTTGAAAATTCCATTTAACTTAATATGAAATTTATACTTACGCCTCCTTCTAAACAAAATTTAGCAAAATGTGTCAACACTTATAAATTATTGTCGACTTCTTTATTTCATACAAGGCCCTTTAAAAATTAAAATTACATTTTAAACTTTAAATTTTAAATACTGTTAATATTTTAAAATTTAAATACTGTTAATATATTTTTTACCTTTGCATGTGGAATATTTTATTGAACGTGGATCCAGTTTAGATTATTTTTAATTTTAATTGTAAAAGCATACAGTATACTTTGTGTAACACAAATCATGTACAAAACTTTTTCGGGGCCTCCTGGGAAACAATTAAACAAATACACATATTTCAAAATTGAATTTTCGAAAATAAAATATTAAAATCCCATTTAACTTAATATCAAATTTATACTTACGCCTCCTTCTAAACAAAATTTAGTAAAATGTGTCAACTTATACATATAATATAAAATATAAAGATATAAGTGTCGACTTATAAATTATCGTCGACTTCTTTATTTCATACAAGACCCTTTAAAAATTTAAATTCCTGTTTAAACTTTAAAATTTAAAATTTAAATAATGTTAATATTTTTTACCTTTGCATGTGGAATATTTTATTGAACGTGGATCCAATTTAGATTGTTTTTAATTTTAATTGTAAAAGCAGGTCTTCACCGAATTTTTATTTTAATTAAAGAGGCAGATTTAAATGAATATTTATATCAGCACCATGAAAAACACGAGTATAAATAAACACATTTGCAATAATTATACGTGCTAGTTGTTAGTTAGTTAATAACTTATTAGTTGGCGAATATTCAACCAACTAACAAGTTATTTACATAAGGAGAATAACATAAAACATGTATTTATTTATGAGCAATAGCACCAACGCTTGGGAGATAGTTAACGTTTGCTGATAACATAAAAAGTTGCTGCACCTCCTTCACTACTAAAACGTTTCATAGAATTGTGTGTTCATTTCCACGCTTTCGCTGGAAATAGACAGCATAACTGCAATAATTTGTCACATTTAAAAATCTATTATTTATTTTGAACTAATTTATGTATTCTTGGTGAATTTATTTGAATATGCTAACTAACCCAAGTGTACAATCATAGTCATAATTAGTAGGATATTATTTTTATAATATTTATTCCATCCTAGAGGTGGCCATAAGAGGTAACTCTTGTGTACTGATTCTGTTTTTCTTTTATATAATTTTGTTATTTGGTGCAAGATGATTTACTAACGTGTAACTTAAATGTGCTCAAGTTTATTATAATAATATTCAAATTGTCAAATTTTCAGAATAAGGATCTTATCAAATACAAGTACCATTCGAATTACATTAACCTTAATAAGTTCATTGTAAAAACAATAAATTATCAAAATTGCAAGCATAAGCTCCTTATCAAACAGAAGTACCATGGCATTGACCAAATTGCAAATTTGCGAAGTTGGAGTAAGTAACATTAACCTTAATACATTTATTAAATATCAGCAATCGAACGTTTTCAATCACTTTAACCTCAATGACAACAACATAGGCATGAAGATTAAAATATATAAACCAAGCGAATTAATGATTCTGTTTTTCTTTTATATAATTTTTTTGTTTGATCGAAGATCATTTACCAACGTGTAACTTAAATATGCTCAAGATTATTATAAGAACATTCAAATTGTCAAATTGTCAGAATAAGGATCTTATCAAATACAAGTACCATTTGAATAACATTAACCTTAATAAGTTTATTGTGAGAACAATAAATTATCAAAAGTGCAAGCATAAGGAGCTTATCAAACAGAAGTACCATGACATTGACCAGATTGCAAATTTGCGATGTTTGAGTAAGTAACATTAACCTTAATACATTGATTAAATATCAGCAATCGAACGTTTACGTTTTCAATCACTTTAAACTCAATGACAACAGCATAGGCATGAGATAAAAATAAATAAACTAAGCGAATTAAGAACATCTTTTATAATCGAAGACCATTTTACATCAATGAAATATTCGAAGAAATATTTTAGAAATATAGAAATTCAATTTTTTTGTTTGTTTTTTTTTAGTTTGACATTGACTTTATTGTCTTTCCACGCCTAATTTTTAATTTTTCAGGCTTATATGTGTAATTTAGAGTTAATGAAGAAAGTTATCATGAGTTTAAAGATTATTGTAGAGTTAAGGAGATTAAGGTAGTAAGATATTAAAAGGACATAATATAATTGAATGGTTCCTCCAGAGTAAGATTTGGGAAACTAAAAAAATGTTTTTTTTTGGCAAAGAGATCGTATTACAAGAAAAGTTATAAATGATAATTTGTAGCTGTAGATAATGCACATTCACGGATAAAATATTTTAGTTTAGATTTTTAGTTTGACATTGAATTTATTGTCTTTCCACACCTAATTTTTAATTTTTAAGGCCTATATGCTTAATTTAGAGTTAATGCAGAATGTTATCATGAGTTTAGTGATTATTGTAGAGTTAAGGTAGGAGATTAAGGTAGTAAGATATTAAAAGGACATAATATAATTGAATGGTTCCTCCAGACTAAGATTTGGGAAATTAAAATATTTTTTTTTGGGCAAAGAGATCGCATTTCAAGAAAAGTTATAATTGATAATTTGTAGCTGTAGTTAATACACATTCACGGATAAAATATTTTAGTTTAGATTTTTAGTTTGACATTGACTTTATTCTTTCCACACCTTTGAGAAACTAAAAAAATGTTTTTTTGGGCACACAGATCGTATAACAAGAAAATTTTCATTTTTCAGTCCTATATGCGTAATTTAGAGTTAATGCAGGATGTTATCATGAGTTTAGAGATTATTGTAGAGTTAAGGTAAGAGATTTAGGTAGTAAGATATTAAAAGGACATTATATAATTGAATAGCTCCTCCAGAGTAAGATTTGGGAAAATATTTTAGTTTAGATTTTTAGTTTGACATTGACTTTGTCTTTCGACACCTTTGGGAAACTAAAACATGTTTATTGGGCAAACAGATCGTATAACAAGAAAATATATAATTGATAATTTGTAGCTATAGTTAATACACAGTCACTTATAAAATATACATTTATTAAAATAACTGACAGTTAAAAAGTGAAGAAGTTAATATTTCCCTTTTTCAACTCACTCATTCAATCGAAATATTTTTTTTGTATCATTAATTAAATTAGTACGATGTTGATTAAAACTAGGGCATGATAATATTATATGATTAATATCACCTACCTCGCCACATTCACAAAGAAAGTTATCAGTTATTTGATACGATACAAGTGCTTTGGAAATTTGCCATAGTTACATTTTAGTCTCACTATAAATGAGGTAAATATCTCCAGGAAGTATTTTTCTGTAAGATGCAGAATGTTATTTTTACTGTTTTTGTTTGATTTAAGTCGCCGTTTGCTAAGAGCGTTGACCTCATACTGGTTAATGAATTCGCATATTTTATTCCATTCTACAATATTTTTAACATTTTTTATTGAAAAAAGATATTAAATTTTCTTAATAATACGGATATTGATTGATTGATACACATTTTTATATATCATAATATTATATATTATTGAAAAAAATATCTTTTTTTTAATAATACGGATATTGATTGATTGATACACATTTTTATATATCGTATAAACGATATATAGAGATGACCTGAATTTAGGAAAATGTATCTACTTCGGAACAATATTTTTTCAGTTTTTCAGGATATATTTACTTTTTTCTTATAGTAGTACAATTTGCATATTTCATTACATTCAATAATATTTTTAGCATTTTTTATTGGAAAAACGTTTACATTTTTTTTTTAATAATATGGATATTGATTGATTGATACACATTTGTATATGTCGTAAAAACGATATATAGAGAAGACCTGAATTTTGGAAAATGTATCTACTTCGGAACCATATTTTTCAGTTTTTCAGGATATATTTACTTTTTTCTTATAGTAGTACAATTTGCATATTTCAATACAATCAACAATATTTTTAGCATTTTTTATTGGAAAAAAGATTACATTTTTTTTAATAATATGGATATTGATAGATTGATACACATTTTTATATATCATATAAACGATATATAGAGATGACCTGAATTTTGGAAAATGTATCTACTTCGGAACCATATTTTTCAGTTTTTCAGGATATATTTACTTTTTTCTTATAGTAGTACAATTTGCATATTTCATTACATTCAACAATATTTTTAGCATTTTTTATGGGAAAAAAGTTTTTTTTTTTAATAATACGGATATTTGTATATGTCGTAGAAACGATATATAGAGAAGACCTGAATGTTGGAAAATGTATCTACTTCGGAACCATATTATTCAGTTTTCCAGCATATATTTACTTTCTTCTTCCAGTGAACAATCTTTGTTAGGCTATTGATCTAAAAGGTCTTCCTGCCTCGTGTTTAATTTATTAATATGTACTTTCATGTTGATGATGACTTTGATATGTTGAGATTATTATTATTATTTATTACATTATTACATTATTACATAGGTTTTTTTTATAATATGGATATTGATTGATTGGTACACATTTTTATATGTCGTAGAAACGATATAAAGAGAAGACTTGAATTTTGGAAAATGGATCTACTCCAGAACCATATTTTTCAGTTTTTCAGGATATATTTACTTTTTTCTTATAGTAGTACAATTTGCATATTTCATTCCACTCAACAATATTTTAGTTTTTTTTTTTATTGGAAAAAAGATTTTTTTTTTAATATTGCTGATATTGTTTGATTGATACACATTTGTATGTATATGTCGTAGAAACGATATGTAGAGAAGACCTGAATGTTGGAAAATGTATCTACTTCGGAACCATATTTTTCAGTTTTTCAGGATATATTTACTTTTTTCTTATAGTAGTACAATTTGCATATTTCATTCAACAATATTTTTAGCATTTTTTATTGGAATATATATATATATATATATATATATATATATATATATATATATATATATATTAATACGGATATTGAATGATTGATACAGATTTGTATATATCGTAGAAACGATATATAGAGAAGACTTGAATTTTGGAAAATGTATCTACTTCAGAACCATATTTTTCAGTTTTCAAAGATTTACTTTATTCTTACAGTAGTACAATCTTTGTTAGGCTTTTGACCTAAAAGGTCTTCCTGCCGAGTGCTTTATTTATTAATATGTACTTTCATGTTGATGATGACTTTAATATGTTGAGATTATTATTATTATTTATTAGTAAGGTATAACATTTGTATTTACTTTCTAAGGTTGTTCAAATAAGTATTATTATTTGAGGTATTATTATTATTAAGTACACACTGGTAGAATAATTTTTATTTTATTTTATTATCTATTTATTTTATTTCAGTTTCAGATATATGTATTTTACTATTTACTTTTTACTTTATTTTTACCATAAATATTTGTAATCAATTTGAATTTTGAAATTTGAAAGATGTCTCTTTCTTTGATGATGGTTATGGCTTTGATATGTTGAGATTATTATTGTTAATTTGTAAGGTATAACATCTGTATTTACATTCTAAGTTTGTATTGATAAATATTATTATATTATTATTACAAACTCTTTTGATTCACCACAAAGTAAGATCAACATTTCAGTCGCCTAGAAGCAAAATCCGACAAGTCCAGATAAATAGAAATGTAGTTATGGCAAAAAAAAGTAAAATAAGTAAGAACAGCATTTCAGTCACCTACAAGCAAAATTGTAATCAATTTGAATTTTGAAATTTGAAAGATGTCTGTTTCTTTGATACTGATTATGGCTTTGATATGTTGAGATTATTATTATTGTTAATTTGTAAGCTATAACGTTTGTATTCACATTCTAAGTTTGTACAAATAAATATTATTATATCATTATTACAAACTCTTTTGATTCAATACAGTAAGATCAACATTTCAGTTGCCTAGAAGCAAAATCCGACAAGACCAGATCAATGAAAATGAAAATGTAGTTTAGGCAAAAAAATGGTAAAATCTTTATTTGAGCAAAGTATGTAACTAAATTTTCAAATTAAGATTACTCGTTAATAATAAAGTATTCATATGCTAAGTTTGTACAAATAAATATTATTATATCATTATTAGAAACTCTTTTGATTCAACACAAAGTAAGATCATCATTTCAGTCGCCTAGAAGCAAAATCCGACAAGTCCAGATCAATGGAAATGTAGTTTAGAAAAAAAAAATGTAAAATCTTTATTTGAGCAAAGTGTGTAACTAAATTTTCAAATTAAGATTACTCGTTAATAATAAAGTATTCATATGCTAAGTTTGTACAAATAAATATTATTATATTATTATTACAAACTCTTTTGATTCACCACAAAGTAATATCAACATTTTAGTTGTCAGTATAACTAAAAATGTAGTTAAGGCAAAAAAATTGTAAAATCTTCATTATAGCAAATTTTCAAATTAAGATTTCTCGTTAATAATAAATTAAGACCAATTCATGTAAAGTCTTTAAAAACTGGTTAGTAAAACGTAATGTTAATTTGTTAGGTTTTGCTTCAAATTTGTCACATGTTCTGGACACCTATCTTCCTTGTTTCATCTCTGGTTCTGTAGCCCAGTTGAACTTAAGCTATCGGTATTTTGTGCTTCGTATGCATTATTGCTCAGATGTCTGCTTCTGAGCCTTCTTCTTAACAGTTAACGATAAATAAGTAAATAGTCGATAGCGTTTCACGTCAAGTCTTCCAAAAACTCACCTCCACATGCTCCAAATCGGGAAGAAGATGTGCTGCAGCATCTTCACGAAGAACCACCGGATGTTGCTGCCACCGCACCCATCGAAAACGGGCCACATCTCCCATGATGACACTGTCAGTATGAAGCATCCCAACACCGGAAGGTACATGAAGAACAGCGTTAGGCCTGCCCATATATGATCATCCTCGCAGTAGTGCCTGTAGACTAGCACCAAATCAATGGAGAAGTGCAAGATGTAGATGAGGCATCCGAAGATTGATGGTATGAGGTAGTTCAGGTAGGCATTTTGTAGGGAGTTGAGTTCGTAGCCTAGGATGGTGAGTTTTACGATGGCTGGCAGCCGGTTGTCAGCCTCCATGGTTTGCTCTAGGCTCAAGGCAATTGTGCAGGTGTTCGAAACGAACGCATCTTCACGGGTTTACTGTTGTATGCAGTCTGTGGATAAAATTACAAATAAAAAAAGTAATTAACATAAAAGGTAATCTATACAGGTGACACATTTGTACACAAATTGCTGTCATTGTCTCGAGTCATGTTTTCGTTGTTATTGAGTCTGGCGAAAAACAAACCAATTAAAACACAAATTAGTTACTCACAGCGTTAAATATTTATTTTTGGGGGGAAGCACCTTGTACTATCACTTCAAGAGTATTGTGGAACTGTATGCAACAAAAGTAGATCTGACATTTTTTTGGTGCAGTATATATTCAATGACTGGTGTACGGATGATTACCGTCCACGATAGCAGACAGATAAGTTATCTCTTTGTACACAGATATACAGTATACATAATCCATATACATCTGAACACATACATATGTAGATTTAGCATGGTGAACGACTTCTAAAATAATTTCACGGTTGTTTACACTGAATGTTAAATTTATGGAGCGCATAATTCGAGAGAAAGTTGTTTGTTGAGAAAAGTGTTTAGCGAATTTAACACTTGATTGGTGCCGCATTAAGTATACTTGTACTTGCGCAATTGCAGGTTGTTGATCGGAGCCTGATCTCTGCAGGTTTCGAAATAAAACCTTGCGATTGTATGTCTGATGAGATGAAAACGATTACAAAATTAGGAGAATTATAATAAACTCGAATAACTTTAGAAAACCAAATAATGAAATTCTACAATTATTTGTTATTATCAAATTTTGATCAATTAATCAAAATTGGTGTGAATGTTTCGTATACCTTCAGTAATGAATCAGAAATGAAAACTTGTTTCATTTGAATTTTTTTTTGAGACATGCATAGAATTATAATAAACTCCTGTGACTATAAATCCGTATAACAAAATTCTACAATTATTTGCTATTATCAAATTTTGTTCAATTAATCGAAATTAGTGTGAATGTTTCGTATACTTTCAGTAATGAATCAGAAATGAAAACTTCTTTCATTTGAATTTTTTTAGAGACATGCATAGAATTATAATAAACTCGTGTAACTTTATAAATCCATATAACAAAATTCTACAAATATTTGCTATTATCAAATTTTTATCAATCAATCAAAATTAGTGTGAATGTTTCGAATACTTCCAGTAATGAATCAGAAATGAAAACTTGTTTCATTTAAAAAAAAAAATTGACATGACATGCATAGAATCATAATAAACTTTTACTACTTATTTAATTGAAAATAAATACCCATTTACCTATTATTGCTGTAATTATAGAAAATTTTAAAATTGAGATTTTTTATATTTAATGACAAAATCTGGATTTATAAAAAAATAAATATCTGTAGGTAATAATAATAATAATTGGGGTAGCGGGTAGGAACTGTTCTGCGATCCCAGTGGAACATGGGCCTACTTCAGGGATGCGAACCTGCCCACGTGAGCCATGGTTCCTACCAAGTCCAATACAAGGTGGGAACCATGTCCTGACCCATATCCATTATGCAGTATCCCACTCCCAGTGTTTTTTTTTTGTTTTATTGCCAAATCCTTCCAAAACAATTTATGCAAATGCCGAATTTCAAAACAAGTGACAAAGGACAGAGAAATGTGGAGAACTGTGGAAGAGGTCTATATCCAGTATTTAATAAATCAAGACTGAGAAGAAGAAGGAGAAAAAGAAAAGAAGAAGAAAATGAAGAGGAAGAGGAAGAAGAAGAAGAAGAGGAATAAAATCCAGATTTGGAAAGAATTCGGTAAATGGTAATAAATGGCTATCATTGAAATTTCTACAGAAATAATTGAAATTGTGACAGCAATAATAGCAAAATTGATATTTGACACCAGTAATTCACATTTTGTCAGAAATAAAAAATTAATAACTTATATTTTCAACGGCAAAATTATTCTATGATAATAAAGACTAACAGTTTATATATCGGATTGGTGAGGCTAATACATGATGAAACTCCATGTTAATATATAAATAAAACACTTTATAAATCCATATAACAAACTTTTATAGTTATTTGCTATTATCAAATTTTGATCAATGAATAAAAATTAGTGTTAATGTTTCGTATATTTCCAGTAATGAATCAGAAATGAAAACATGTTTCGTTTCATTTTTTTTTAAGACATGCATAGAATTATAATAAACTTGTGTAACTTTATAAAATCATATAACAAAATTCTACAATTATTTGCTATTATCAAATTTGGATCAACGAATCAAAATTAGTGTGAATGTTTCGTATATTTCCAGTAATGAATCAGAAATGAAAACTTGTTTCATTTCATTTTTTTTAAGACATGCATAGAATTACTTGTGTAAATTTATAAATCTATATGATAAAATTCTACAATTATTTGCTATTATCAAATTTTGATCAATTAATCAAAATTAGTGTGAATGTATCGTGTACTTCCAGTAATGAATCAGAAATGAAAACTTGTTTCATTTGATTTTTTTTACATGACATGCATAGATTCCCTTATTAATAATAACAATTTTATGAAAAATTACCAAAAATTTACTTATATAAATATTAAATCTTCATTGAGTGGCCCTTTTTGATATCCTTGCATATTTGCCTGTAACAGCACGTTTTCGTTTCCTGGACTATATTTAGCTTTCAGCACATTTATCACCTTCAACAACTGTATCATCAAAAATGCATAAAATTTACAAAATCAGAACACATAAATTGCAAAATGACATAAATAGTTTTAGTGCTAAATAGCACAATGACATGTACAGTAATGAATCAGAAATTAAAACTTGTTTATTTTGCTTTTTCTTTTAAGATATGCATAGATTCCCTTTATTAATAATAACAATTTTATGAAAATTTTCCAAAAATTTGCATTAGGAAATTTTGAATCTTCATTGAGTGGCCCTTTTTGATATCCTTGCATATTTGCCTGTAACAGCACGTTTTCGTTTCCTGGACTATATTTAGCTTTCAGCACATTTATCACCTTCACAACTGTATCATCAAAAATGCATAAAATTTACAAAATCAGAACACATAAATTGCAAAATGACATAAATAGTTTTAGTGCTAAATAGCACAATGACATGTACAGTAATGAATCAGAAATTAAAACTTGTTTATTTTGCTTTTTCTTTTAAGATATGCATAGATTCCCTTTATTAATAATAACAATTTTATGAAAATTTTCCAAAAATTTGCATTAGGAAATTTTGAATCTTCATTGAGTGGCCCTATTTGATATCCTTGCATATTTAGCTGTAACAGCACGTTTTGGTTTTCTGGAGTTTATTTAGCTTTCACACATTTATCACCTTCAACAACTGTATCATCAAAAATGCATAAAATTTACAAAATCAGAACACATAAATTGCAAAATGACATAAATAGTTTTAGTGCTAAATAGCACAATGACATGTACAGTAATGAATCAGAAATTAAAACTTGTTTATTTTGCTTTTTCTTTTAAGATATGCATAGATTCCCTTTATTAATAATAACAATTTTATGAAAATTTTCCAAAAATTTGCATTAGGAAATTTTGAATCTTCATTGAGTGGCCCTATTTGATATCCTTGCATATTTAGCTGTAACAGCACGTTTTGGTTTTCTGGAGTTTATTTAGCTTTCACACATTTATCGCCTTCAACAAAAATAATCTTGTTGGATTTGATAAAAGTCGAAATTACTTTACATTATTTAATGCATTTACAGAAGTAACGATTACAAAATTTTAAATTATACCTGTATCATCAAAAATGCATAAAATTTACAAAATCAGGACCCTTAAATTGCATAATGGCATAAATATTGTTTGTATTAAATAGCACAATGACATGTACAGTAATGAATCAGAAATTAAAACTTGTTTATTTTGCCATTTCTTTTAAGATATGCATAGATTCCCTTTATTATTAATAACAAATTTATGAAAAATTTCCAAAAATTTGCATTAGGAAATTTTGAATCTTCATTGATTGATATAAATAGGGCCCTATATGCCGTGATATCCTTGCATCTTTGCCTGTATCAGCACGTTTTCGTTTTCTGGAGTTTATTTAGCTTTCAGCACATTTATGACTTCCACAAGAAAAAATCTTGATGGATTTGATAAAAGTTGAAATTACTTGATTATTTAATGACTGCATTTACAGAAGTAACGATTACAAAATTTTAAATTATAATTGTTCATCAAAAATGCATAAAATTTACAAATCAGGACTCTAAATTGCAAAATGGCATAAATAGTGTTAGTGTTAAATAGCACAATGACATGCATAGTTATGAATCAGAAATGAAAACTGTTTATTTTGCTATTTATTTTAAGACATGCATAGATTCCCCTTATTAATAATAACAAATTTATGAAAAATTTCCAAAAATTTGCTTTAGGGAATTTTGAATCTTCATTGAGTGGCCCATTTTGATATCCTTGCATCTTTGCCTGTAACAGCACGTTTTTGTTTTGTGGAGTTTATTTAACTTTCACCTTCAACAAAAATAATCTTTAATTATGTTTTTAATCAAAAATAAAGATTAAGGTTTTATCCATAATTACCAGTATATATTTAAGGTTGTTTTAATAAGTACCTACTGGTATTTGTTTATTTATTTTATTATTTATTTGTATCGCCTGACTAGTTTCTGTTATGAAAAACCATCTTCAAAGGCATATGTATTTAATGTTTATACATCCTGGACTTCTTTCAAATGTAATTTTAAATTTGATAGATGTCTAATTTGAAGTTTTATTTTAAAATAAAACTTAATTTTTACTAAAATCGACTTATTAACTTTTTATAATTGATTTATAATAACAGAACAATTGGGAAAAAATTTAGAAATTACAAAATAGAAATAATGTGTTGATCTAATTATCCAGCAAGTACATAATTATAAATATACTGCAAATAATAATTTATTAAACCTTATAATAATAATTTTAATATAAAACTTAATTAAAACTTATTTTTAAAAAAAACTTCAAATTAGACATCTATTAAATTTAAAATTACATTTCAAATAAGTTCAGGATATATAAACATTAAATACATATGCCTCTGAAGATGGTTTTTCATAACCAAAACTAATCAGGCGATAAAAATAAATAATAAAATAAATAAACAAATACCAGTAAATACTTATTATCAAAAATAATCTTGTTGAATTTGATCGAAGTCCAAATTATTTTATTATTTAATGACTGCATTTGCAGAAGTAACGATTACAAAATTTTAATATAATTGTCAAAATAATCAATAAATCATCAAAAATGCATAAAATTTACAAAATCAGGACACATAAATTGCAAAATGGTATAAATAGAATCTAAAATAATCATAAAGCATTATTCAAATAAACGCCCAATAGATTGATTTAGGTATATTTACTGACTAGTGATTGTATACTGATTTCATGCTATTTTATATTAAGTACATTTGTTTATTTTCGGAATTTACTGCATTACATTGATAATACTGGTGCGTACGTTTATATAGGATTAGTTATTCAAATATTGCATAGATTGTTTATGTGGGAAATGAGAATATGTACATCGAAGTCGCGACCCAAATTTCAATTAGATCTGATAACGTGGCATAAATAAATGATGTTCAGCCATAAGGCAAACAAACTTATTTTATGATGTAATGTTTGAGTGGAAGAAAAAGATTTATTATTTACTCCATTTATTTACTTTCTCAGCAAATAGAAAATATTGCAGTAAATGTAAGTATAATAAATGGTTATTGTGATTTTTAGTAAATTAAAGAGGTATAATATAATATAACAAATTCCAAAAATATAAAACATATACATTGCAAATACGAGTCGAATTTAGTAAAAATTCGAAGAAAATTAGATTTTTATTAAAAAGTGTTCGACTTTGAGTCTTTGTTATTTTTATATCAAGAGGTTGCCAATGTTGATCATTTAACTTCTTAAGCTGAATTTGCAGAATTTTAAAATCAATGTGAATATAAGCCCAACACAAAAGAGTGATTTTACATTTGGAAATTGTTGTTCTGCTTATTTTTTATTAAAGTAAAATTATTTAATCATGTTTATTCCAAAGACTTACACAGGTCAGTAAACCAAAGTTTTTTTGTTTCATTGTTAACATTATTTGCAGTATGTTTATGATTATGTACTTGCTGTATAATTAGATCAACACATTATTTCCATTTTCTAATTTCTAATTTTTTCCCAAATTGTTCTGTTATTATAAATCAATTATAAAATATTATGAAATGTCGATTTTAGTAAAAATTCAAAGAAAATTAGATTTTTATTGAAAAGTGTTCGACTTTCAGTCTTTGTTATTTTTATGTCAAGAGGTTGCCAATGTTGATCATTTAACTTCATAAGCTGAATTTGCAGAATTTTAAAGTCATTGTGAATGATTTCCCTACACGAAAAAGGGATTTTACTTTTGGAAATTGTTGTTCTGCTTATTTTTTTAAAGAAAAGTTATTTAATCATGTTTATTCCAGATTTACACAGGTCAGTAAACCAAATTTTGTTGTTTCATTGTAAACATTATTTGCAGTAACTGTATGATTATGTATTTGCTGCATAATTAGATCAACACATTATTTCTATTTTCTAATTTCTATTTTTTTTCCCAATTGTTCTGTTATTATAAATCACTTATAAAATGTTATTACTAAGTTTTTATTATATCGTTATTTCAATATTATTATCATTATGATTATAACATTATTTGCATATTTATTATTACAAAGGTTTTTGGTTCGAATCCCAAATGGGTTTCGAAATATCAATTTTCAGCAGTAAAGCGTACTAGTCACTAGTTGAATGGCATAAGCCAAAAATATATGAGAAATATCAGTATTAATCAGACTATAATAGTACACTCACCAAATATTTATAATCACAAAAACTTAACGCAACAAAACCGCGCAATTAGCACGTACGTTAATTACGAGGAACGTTTACAACTTCCAGTGTATGCCACAAATGCAATAAGCTGCTCACAAGTAACTCACTAACGTACATTATTTAAGCAGCTAATATTGGCAAATTGCATTCGCATAACTATTTAGTCCAACTGCGCACGACTGCGATGAAAAGCAGGAGGCTCAGTACTACTTGGTGCAAGGAGACTAGTCGCAGGTGTACGTACCCGTACCACAATTATGTAATAAGATGAGTAGCCTTGACGTCGTCTTGGATGAAAATTAATTTCACACTACCACGAACTTGTTTTTTCGTTTCGTTTTGAAGGTATATTTCTGAATCCATCCAATTATCAAAACGCGATTTATAAATACGAACGTGCAATGGAATGAATCTGTAATTGGTTTCAAGTGCTGTAGAACCTTGTCCAATCAAAACCTTCGAATGTTTTTGCCTTTTGAATATTAATAGTTTGTTTAATTGATGAAGGTATATTTCTGCTACCGTGGCTAATTACCTACACCAGATCTACGACATTTGCAAATTTGGCACTAAGAATTTATGTTACAAAGACAGTAGGTTTGATCCTTCCACATTCGATAATTAGATCTAAAAAAATTGGTTCCCATAACTAAAGGTTTCGTTTCAAGGCCGTTTATCAACCACAACGGATTCTGGAAATTTAACAATTCGCGTAATTGCCAGCTTTAGATGGCTTAAAAATCATTGGGTCTACGGGGTTCAAACCTGTGACCTTTTGGATTGCAAGACCTCGGACTTTATGAGCCTGGTCTTATATTGTCCGATTTCCTTTAAACGGCCTTTTATAAGAAACCTTTAGTTATGGAAACCAAAATTTTTGGATCTGATTATCGAATGTGGAAGGTTCAAACCTATTGTCTTTGGGACAAGTTTGCAAGATCTGAAACTGTTATCTTAAAGTATCCAAGGAGAAACTGATCGTGGATGCAATTATTAACACAAGGGTAGTCGTCAAAACTATCGGTCGATTAAAGTAATTCGACGACTGTAAGACGGGACTTAAATTTCAGAAAAAATAGGACCAATGTTTCTAAAACTCCATTATGTCGCACTTAATCCCGAATGTGATGATGCATAACGTTTTACTTTATTTTTGCAGATGTAGTAAATTATCCAATCGCCAGAAAAGCGATCTAATATACTTTGCAATTTTGCCTCTATAGAATTCACTTCCTCTATATATTCTTTAATAAAAAACTGTAATATTTATACGATAATTCAAAGTATTTATCGTAGAATATGAAGTGGTTGACAAACACGTGATATGATCAAATGAAACTGGTAATTCAAAGAATAATTACGTAGAACAATACTTGTTAAATACCAATTAATCCCAATTTAATTACCATTTCTTTATCACAGTTAAGCTTGATTTTGATGAGATTATTTTGATTGCAAAATTCTCCTTATGTATTTAGTGCAAAATTATTATCTGTGTGCGAAATCAAATGCATTTGACCTAAATCTCTGTCTATAATCTCCTCAATTGTGCAATTATTAATTTACAAGAATTTGTACATATTTCAATTATGTAAATGTTACTCAAGATATGTAACAAATAGTACAACAAGACTTACAGACTTACTTACTTTACATACCTTGACTATAGATGTAGAAGCGTAACTACATTTTAAATATTACTTTCTCGTTATAAGTACTTATATGGGGAAAGTATTGTTTTGATGAACATTTTTAAATTCAAAATTTCTTGTACAGAATTCATAGCATTGTCTAATATGTATAATTTGATTACACAAGTTAAAAGACAGCAAAACACAATAAAATAGTTCCCTGGAGAATGCAATATTAAATTATTCATAAATTTAAAACTATCGGTCGATTAAAGTAATAAGAAGATTGTAAGACGGGACATAAATTTCGGAAAAAATAGGATCAATGTTTCAGCTACGTATGGCTACGTATTGAAATAATTTTACTTAACTGTGTAAAATATCTATATCTGAAAAATACAAATGTACTGGTATTAACTACTCCTATTAAATAGGCCCATTATCAGCAGGCCATGACTATTTTGATCAATTTGTCTCACATAGGTATATGATTATTCATCCCAGAAAAGGGATAATTATTAGAATTCACTGAAATAATTCAAATACATTAATTCTAACTTCAATTGCAACCATAACTACTAATTTGTGTATACTTGGTTGCCTACGTAATTGAACCAAGAGCGACGGCAGCGCACAAACTGGTGAACTTCATACCTATGATTTAAGGTATGATATTTCGTGGAACCCATCACCTGGGGATTATAGGGCACATTTTTAACTATGTATAGCACTATTTGTAGTCATCAATATTGCGCAAATATTGATTGATTACACAATTAAAAGTTTGCCTAGTTCTAGGCAACCAAATGTACATTTTCATAACAAAAGTCGATAAATTTGAACATTTGGTTGTCTAGATTTTAGCAAACTTTTAATTGCAATATAAATCAATATCTGCACAGTATTACTGACTACAAATAATGCTAGCCATAGTTAAAAATGTGCCCCATAATTCCCAATTTGTTAATTTGACGAAATGTTACACTTTAAATCATAAGTATAAAGTTCACCAGTTTCTGCGCTGGCGTCGCCGTGACAATTGCAAACTATAGGCAACCAAATTTACTACTTAAAGTGTTTGCATGCATCGTATCTTCATGAAATGAATGATTGTGATTGAAAAAATCATGATAAGAGCAATGTTTTAACTATTTTTATATTACTGCGCCTGTTAAATGAAAATATCAATACATTTATATCAGTACTGCATCTACATATATTTAAAAAAAAACTAATATCTCACAGTTGCACTGCAATATAATATGATCATATAATCACTGATATAACGTGCAATCTCTCTTAATTATTTTACACATCGAGTCAATGTAGTAAAATTTACTAATAAATCAAGCAGTCAATTATTACTTAAAATAAGCTGCATCGTCATATTGATATAAAATTAATCACATTGGTTCATATTTAATACACAGTATTCATTTACAGTATTTATTTCTTAAATATAACATAGTCTAATATAATTTTATTATAAAGGGTTTTCCAATAAGAGGTGTTATTTTGATATTCTAAGAAAAATGCCATTTTTTATTATAAATCATCAGATGTTTATTTCATTACAAAGAGGAAGGTATGCCGTTAATAGTGGAAAATAACATCAAGCAAATGACCACCACGGCCACGCTTACAGGACAAAATCCTTTTCATGAAATTTTCCATAACTAAATCGCAAAGTGGCTGCTGTATGTCCTCGATAGCCTCACGAATTCCATCTTTGAGGTCTTGAATCGATACTGGGCTGTTGGCGTAGACCTTCTCCTTCACGTGGCCCCAAAGAAAGAAGTCGCAAGGTGTTAAATCACAAGATCTCGGTGGCCAATTGTGATCACCTCTTCGAGAGATAACACGGTCCGGAAACTTTTCCCTTAAAAGATCAATGGTTTCGTTGCTTGTGTGGCACGTAGCGCCGTCTTGTTGAAAGTGAACGTTGTCCAGATCAATACCATCCAATTCCGGCCATAAAAAATTGTTAATCATCTCTTGATAGCGCAATCCATTCACCGTAACTGTTTTCTTCAACACTTTCGGCTACAGCAGCAATATTCTCGGCTGTTCTTGAGCGACGTGCACGGGTTTTATTCTTCTCATCACTAACTTGTCCCAACAGCTCGAATTTTTCCACCAATTTCTGTATTGCGGTCCGACAAGGTGCTTCACGACGACCCAAAAATGTTCGAGTTTTACGAACCGTCTCTGCCAAATTTTCACCATTTTTATAGTGAATTTTAATAATTTCAATGCGTTGTTGAAGCGTGTATCGTACCATTTTTATTAATGGCGTAGTTTCTACTTGTCAAATGCCAAGAAATGACAGCTTCAAAAGTGACATCTACCGAAATAGCGGGCTATTCAAAATAACACCTCTTATTGGAAAACCCGTTACAACATTAAAGACAATACAATACAATACAGTACAATACAATACAATACTACAATTCCCTAGAGTCCTAGAGAATGCTATTTTTAATTATGTACACTAGCCTATTTATTTATATAAGTTTACTTAACTGCGTAAAATATCTATATCTGAAAATACAAGTATTTTCAAGTACCGGTATTAGCTATCAAATTAGCTATATTTTAATAAAACTGAGACTTCACAGTTGCTCTGCAATATAATATGATCATATAATCACTGATATAACGTGTAATATCTGAATTATAGTATACATCGAGTCATCGTAGTAAAATTTACTAATAAATCACAAAGTAAAATAATTTAATCACATTGGTTTATATCTAATATACAGTATTCATTTACAGTATGTATTTCTTAAATATAACATAATCTAATGTAATTTTATTACACAACATACAAGACAGTACAATGTAATACAATAATATAGTTCCCTGGAGAATGCAATTTTTAATTATGTACACTTGGCTATGTATTTATAGAAGTTTACTTAACTAGGTAAAATAACGATATCTGAAAAATACAAATGTTTTCTAGTACCGGTATTAACTATTAAATTGGCTAAATATTCAGTGGGCAATTAGTATTTTGATTCATATGCCTCATTATAGATATATGAATAATTATTTCAGAAAAGGGATAATTATCAAACTTCACTGAAATAATACATTTTAACTATAATTATAACCATGACTACTAACTTGTGTATATTTGGTTGTCTATGTAGTTGATGTATTTTGAACGAAGAGCGTTAATATTTCGACAAACCGATCATCTGGCCATTATGAGGTATGTTTTTAACTACATATAGAACCATTTGTAGATATCAATATTACGCAAATATTGATTCATTACACATTTAAAAGTTTGCCAAAATCCAGGCAACCAAATGTACAATTCTCATAACGAAAGTCGATTAATTTGTACATTTGGTTGCCTTGATTTTAGCAAACCTTTAATTGCTATATAAATCAATATCTGCACTGTATTTTTTACTATAAATGGTACTAGACGTAGTTAAAAATGTGCCCCATTATCCCAAATTCATAGGTTTGACGAAATATCACACTATAATTCATAAGTATAAAGTTCACTAGTTTGTGCGCTGGCGTCGCCGTGACAGGCGCCATTGCAAAGTGCAGGCAACCAAATTTACAATTTAAAGTATGTGTAGATGCATAGTGTTTTCAATAAATGAAAAATTTAAGCGAATTAAACAATCATGATGAGAACAATGCTTTACCTATTTTTATATTACTGCTCCTGTTTAATAAAATTATAAATACATCGATATCAGACTGCATCTACATATATTTTAATAAAGCTAATCCTTCACAGTTGCACTGCAATATTCTAATATTTATTTATTTTATAATACTTTAATTGTGCCAATATTTATTGTGCTTATATCTTACATATAATCACTGATATAAAGTTTAATCTTTCTTAATTATTGTGTACACCAATCTAAGTAAAGTCAATATAGTCAAATTTACTAATAAATCAATTACTTAAAATATGCTGCGTCTTCATAATAATATAAAGTTAATCACATTGTTTCATTTTTAATATACAGTTTTTGTTTCTCAAATGTAACATTGTCTAATATAATTTGATTACATAAGATTAAAAACAACAAAGTACAATAAAATAGTTCCCTGGAGAATGCAAAGTACAGTTTACATTGTCTTCATTCTCTTCAATGTCACACTGTAAAATATCTATATCTGTGAAGTACAAATGTTTACAAACATCGATATTTGCTATTGAATGGGCTGATTATTAGCAGGCAATGAGTATATTGATCCATTTGTCTTTCCAGAAATGATTTGGTATTTAGGATTTAAACATTAGGAGAAAGAACATGCATTACCTAAATGATTAATGTAATAAGATAATTTAATTGAACCATATTGCAGAACCATGTGTAATATTAAATTCCTCTAGAATGAAAATTGATTGATTTAATGTATTCATTTGCATTCACCACACTGCTAGTAAAATTACTAGTATATCTTTTATATCCAAACTATTATATCTATGCCCCCTAAATAAAATTCTGGATAAGTTATTATGAATTCAAATCCGCGTCCTTCTAAACTTGATCTAACTTTTTAGTTTGCTGTTCATTTCATTAATATCTAACGTGCAGCAAAACATCGCAGATTCAGATTCAGCAGCTCCTTTTCTATTTGTCCCTTGCACTCATTTATCCCCAAAGGTCTAAATAGTGTCAGGTTCGAAAAAAAGATTACATTTTATTTTGTTGTTTTAATGATAATAACTTACCTTGGGGAAAAAATAATTACAGATTCTGATTCAGAGAAAATATGTCGATCTGCTAATTTAGTTTTATCCAAATAAGCGTTTTAAAAAATTTTGTATTTTCGAAAACAGTTGTTTATTTGCGACAATTTTTCCTTACACATTTACATTCAGAAAAAAATTCTATCGAACTCCTTTCTTAGAGCATTTTTTTTTTTTTAATATCATAAAATAGGTGTCCGATGGAATTTTTGCCTTCAAAAATTTTTGTACCCATCAACTTTCAAACTTTGACAATATATTTTTGGCATTCGATTCGTAATTATAGCAAATTTCTAATGTTCCTCGAAAACAATATTAGTTCTTGCACAAAGTAAGGTGGAAAATGGGTGCAGTTTTTCCAGTTTCTTGGTTATTTAATGTCAACTGAAAACCATTTTAGATTCGGATTCAGAATAACAAGAGCGAATGACAAATCACCCACAAGTCTTCAGATTTCTTTGGAAACACCCTGTATATTAATAAGAAAATAATATGTATGAAACTGGAACTGTGGTGATTTGTAATTTATTTAAAAAAATGAAAATTGAAGATATTCTGGGTAATTAAGAATAAAAAATAAATAGGTTGAATTCATATTATGTAATTATCTATATGAACATTATAACAATAAAATGAGAGAGCTACCATGCTATGTATTATTTATGCGAGTATACAATATATTTTGTATACAAGTCAAATTTTTCTCTTGTTGGGACAACAGATCTATTTGTATATAAATGCAGATTCAAAACAAAAAATTGTATAGAAACAAGAATAAATACGCAAATATGTTATAATCATATGGGACACGTTATGTAAACCTATATAATAAATATTCATTATCAGACTTATATAACTATATATGTAACATACACAAGATTTGATTTATTATATTCTTCAAAATAAAAAAATAAAAACACCAAGTTCGTATTTACACAATTGATTCTTTTTTCACACCAGCTTCTTCACAAAAGTAGCCATTTCATTTTTAATCTATGTATATACCTCCCAAAATTGTTATATTCAATATATATACAAGTCTTTGTAAAATAATAACTAAAAAATATTTCCGCATCTTTGTATATATATAAAAAGATAATAACCAGCACATTTCATTATCTATAATCGATTTGAAACAAGTCGAAATTCTCAAATTAAGTAAACATTCTCACATCGCACTATTCGCAATCATGTTGTTGCGCTCTCAAACTTTGCCTTAACCGATAATACACTTCAGAAAAAGATTTGACGAGTTATATTTTGCAAATATAAACGTGGACTATCCCGAGTCATAATAAAATCAAAGAATACTCAATAAATACAATACATAAAGTCAATTTATTTAAATGACTTATTTCATAGGCCATCTCATCATCAGAAATATATAAATGTTCCATAAAAATTAAACATCTATACCAAGCAAGTGATAAACTAAAAAACGACATATGTATACTATATATAATATATATAAAAATATTACTGAATAAATACTAAAGTGTACAAAAAATATACAAAATACTAATCACTAAAATATTTACAAAAAGAAAAAAATATTGTATAAAAACTAGCATATACAGAAAATAATGATTACTAATAAAGTATAATCTATATTACATTTACTTGCTTTGAGCGGCAATATGAAGTACCACATAATAATAATAAACGGGTATATAATATATGTATAAGGAAATTTACCCAAAGGGCTCATTAAATTCTGTATATGAGTTATCCAATTTGTTATGCCGAATAGATGTTTAAATTTATGAAGTCTTTGGTAATTTTAAATCAGCATCGAGTTGCGTTAGAAAATAATGAATAATGAAATGTGCCACAAATAATCGGGAAAACAAATGTCATCCAATGTGAAAATTCGAGTAAAAATTATCTAAAAAGGAAAAACAGTCCATCTACCTTATTACAATTTGATTATACAATCTAACGTTTAAATTTATGTTTAACCTTATGTCATTTTTTTTATAATCTCTTTAGCAGAGAAAATAATACAAGCGTAATTTAAGTCAGTCCATTTGACGAATATAATAAGCACACCACTAGGTAAAGTGTTCCATCTGCCGGTCAAGTTCAAATATCTTATCATGTTTATCACAGTCCACCTAAAATAATATTTATAAAATCCCACACATTTTTTTTTTATAAATAATAATTACAACACAATGCAACTGTGCTTCCTCTACCATCCCGTAAGTGTTTAATCGTCCTTTTGAGCTTTTTGTGCTTCCTCCTCCATTTGCTTCTCGCGTTCAGCACGCTCTGCCCTCGCTTGAGCGGCGGCCGCCGAACGACTAGCACTTGACCTCAAATTTTTCTTCTCTCTTATACTCTCAGGATCGATAGGTATATCACCCGACTTACGTTTACCCCTTGTACGTTTCACACTTTTCTTGGGGACCTCTGGCATCTCCTCGACGACGGGCTGCTCCACGGGCACTTCCACGGGCACTGGCTCGATCACGGGGGGCTCTGGCTCGGGCTCCACCACTGGCGGTGGTGGTGACGGTGCGGGCGCAGGCTCCGGCACAGGCTCCGGTTCAGGTTCAGGTTCCTTCACTAATTCTTCGGGTTCAGGGTTGGGGGCGCACTTGACCACCGTCGAAGGCGGCAGTAGCGCCTCTATATCGATGCTCGCAGAGTCCATAGGTACTGGGGCGGGTGTCGCCATAGGTGTGATGATGGGAGCAGTGATTATGGGTGCGGCAGTTGTTACAACTGGCGGCGGACACTCCTTGATCTTTTTAGGGGGGTGCTCTTCTATTGTGAGCATCTCTACTGGCTCGCACACTTCTCTCGACCGTTTCATACCGTGCGGTTTGTGGTGCTGCTCGGTTTCCTGGTGTGCCATGGCCCTCGCCAAGAACTCTGCATTTGTTTTGTTCAGTTGCTCGATGGCTTCTTTCATTTGTTGTTCCTGTGACTTTTTGGATGAACTCGGGCTAGCCTGTTCCAACAGTTTACTGAAATCGGCTAGGCCAGGGATTTTCTTGTCTTTCAATTTTTCAGGGTTCATATTCATAAAATCTGGTGGCAACATACCCCTTAGGTTTTCAAAGGCTTTACGTTTATCCTCTTTTTTGTCTGGTTTCCCGTGCTTTAAGGAAGCATCGATATTTCCAGCTACTTTTGAGATTGATTCTAGTAAGTGTGTGTCAGGTGGTAGTAAGAGTTGTTGTATTTGAGATTCTCTACTCGATCTAGATTTAGTGCTTGGAGAGCTTTGGGTAGCCGTGGCGGGTGTCGTCGTTGTCTGGGCTCTAGAAGCACTACTCTTTGATTTCGAACTCGAATTTGGTGATGCAGATGGGTTCAAGCTGCCATTCAATAAACCACATTGTTGTGCCAACGAGTCGTATGCAGACATTCCCGGTTGCAATGAAAATGGATTCAATCCACCCAAACCTAACGGCGTGTACAACAATCCCGGATTCGGGAAGAAAAATGGAAAAGCGTTTGATGTGGGTATGTTGCCAGCAGAGGACGATTGTTGTGTTTTGCTTGAGCTGTGTGCGTCTGAAGGTTTAGATTTAGAGTTCCCACTGGCTGATGACTTGGAACCAGAAGATTTACTAGGCTCACCAGTCAGTGCAGAAGGATCCATTCCTGCTAATCCTGGTATTCCTAAGCCGGCTAGATTAGCAAATAAATTCATGTTTGTTAAATTTCCTAGACCACCCATTGAACTTAATGCATTCATATTCGGTATGCCTGCAAAAGGCATTAGTAATGGATTAGTTTTAGGATCAAATTGTCCTAATCCCGAAAGACCTGACAATAAAGTGGAATTTAATCCACTCAAACTTGTTCCACTCAGTGATGGGAATGATAAACTAGAAGCCATCGATGTAGCCAGATTAGCCGAGCTTACGCTCGACGTAGAACCAGTCGGGCTCGACAGTACAGGAGGTCGACCCGGTGTGTTCGACTTCTTACTGCTGCCTGGCAGACGTTTGTGCAGATCTTGACTCAAATTCCCCCGTTCCTTGACGAGTTCCGCCCATTTAGGATCTATATCATACATAGGATTTTCCATTAACCATGTACCTAACCGTTTGAGCGTAGGCGCTTTAGGCCCCGTTAATTTCTTACCCGTAACTCTATTGATTACGGAAACGTTCTCATCTCCTGTAAGTTTCTTCCAGTCTAGCAGTGAAGGGTCGACTCTCGGCCTTCGGCGACGTGGAGCCAAATAGTCTGCTCCCAATGGCTGTTCGGCCAATGCCGGATTCTGTTCTGCTAGCCATTTATTAACTTTAGCTTCATGCGAGTATGCACCGACTTTCGAACTGAAATCGGCCACTTTATTAATGTCGTTTATCATATTCTCGTAGTTCTTTCGTTGTTGCTGCTGCTTTTTCAACAGGAGATTCTGCTGCTCCGCCTGAGCCAAGAACTGGCTGAACGAATCTTTACCAGCACCGGACATAGATGGCATCATGTTCTGCAGGGAGCTTCTTGATGAACTGGGCGCCGCAGACGACGGCACCGAAGTCACCGTTATAGAGAACGCTTTCTGCGACTGATTGTGACCAGAAGTTATAGGGGCTGATGTCGGTGTCACTGTAACACTAGGTGTTACTGTTGGTTTTTTGGATGTGTCAGGGAACAAGGACTGTTCTTTTGCTGCGGACAAACCTAAAACTATCTCGTCTAGCTTGCGGCGTTTCTTTTCCTTCCCAACCACCTGCTCGGGCTCCGGCTGCAATTAATTAACACCAATGAAAACGGGTTTGTAAAGCTTTGAAAGTTGATAAATGGATGTTATACGTACACAATTCTTTCGCTTCATCAGCTTCGACAGGGTGTCATCCAGCTTGTTGCCACCTTTGCCGTGCTTTTTCGATGGCATTGAAAAATCTTGTACTTCGTTTTGAATATCCTGGCTCGTCACTTTTGGAATGTCTAATGTATTCATTTTTGGCAAACTGAAAATATAAATCAAAGCACCATGTCAAAAATATTTTCATGAGTAAAACAGGTTGGGTCTAATATTATCCTCGATTGAAGAATATTATTGATCAGTCTTACTTCAGTCTAAATTAAAAAGCCAAAACACAAATTATATACTAACCCTGAGCTTAAGTCAATAGGTGTCAAGGTACTACTAGTTCCTGGAATCACAGTGGTCTGACCTATGGTGGTCTTTGATAATGGTGGATTATATTTCAAGTCGTACGGCAGTGAAGTCAATTTTGATGGGTGTTGATGAGCAGGAGGTGGCTGAAGCATGGACTGATTTACAGGCGTCGATCGCCTCGAATCCTCAGAATCCTCATCCCAAGAGCCATGCTTCGCCATGGGGTTCGTTAACCCGTGTGAGCTATTCAATAGAGCATGAAGCTTGGCTCTCTCCGTTTCAACGTCAATGGCTATATGTCGCTTACGTTTTTTGTTAGTATCTGCAATGTAAACAAAAATATTAACAATACGACTACTTTAAATGCAACGGGTTATTACTTCTATTCAAGCTGTCTGTTGTTATCGTTATAACTTCAGAATCCGCCATAGACATCGGCGTTGAGCTGTCACGTTTTGGTGGGTCGCTCGGCAACTCATGAATTGCAATGTCGTACTCATTGCCAATACCGCTGGCGTAGGCTGAGAAGTTCTTATTTGCAGGCCACTCTTTCGTCTCAATGGCATAAATGATGTGCTGCAAGCGTACTTGGATAGCATATTCTTTCGGCCATTTAACGGCGTTGTTGAATAACTGTGCGACGGTTGTTTCGCTAAAATCTAGAGCTCCTGAAATAAAACATTGAGAATTAATACAAAACATTTAATAATAACAAATAATAACAATTTTCTTAATTTAATGTTTACTAATGTATAGTCGAAATTAGTGGCTCAGCAGGAGCATCTGCCATAAAAATATAATTCGTAGTCAATAAATTGATTTATTCTAATATTAAGAGTGTATATAATATTAGTACCTGTGCCTTGTTTATCTCGCAGTACAAAAGTATCAATTTGCGACAATCTTGAAAGAGGCTGTATAACTTCAAGATCAGGAAACATGGCTTTCAGTTCGGCTGCCTGTTTTGAGCACAAGTCGTTGTCAATTTCCTTCTCTTTTGGTTTCTCCTTCACTTCCTTAGGAGTTTCCTTCACCAATTCAATTGCTTCAACTGGAGTTACTGTGGTATCAGTTTCTTCCGAATTTCCGCAATCAGTAGTTGCCTTGTCGTCCGTTTTAGTTTCTTCCTCTACAATTTCTGCTGGATTAGCTTCATGAGACTTTTCATCAGAAAGCTCTTTTGGCTGTTCCTCAGTGCTGGTGTTGGCCTCTTCTGCGCCTTCGGCACATTCTGCAGGCTGCTCTTCAGATTCGTCCTCTTTCGAGGCATCCAACTCCATGGTTTCCGCTTTCTTTTCTTCCATGGGCTCTTCTGCCTCCTCTTCAGCAGGCTTTTCAGGTGGAGCCTCTTCCATTGGCTCCTCCTCCATTTTTACTTTTTCAGGCTCAACTTCGCTTTTCACCAAAGTTAATTCTACTTTATTATCTTCCTCCTCCTTCACCTTTTCTACCTTCTCATCTTCCTTTTTCAATGCAACCTTTTCTATTTTCAGTGTTCCCTCACCTTTTTCAAGTTTCACAAGAATTTCGTTTTTGTCAAACTTCAGTAAATCCTCACGGCACTCTAACTTAATTGCGTCCTTATTGTCAGACTTTTCGGAATCAGTAGTTACCTTCTTCCGCAGTATTTCTTGGAATGACAAGTCGGGATCGTTTAATATGAAGTAATCTGTACGCCCCAAACCATGCCTAAGAATAAAAAGCATTACCAATTAGTAAGTTACTTGGAGCCTTGCTTCAATACACTAATTAGAGTAATAAGTCATAATAAATAAACAATTGTGAATTAAATAATATCTCCTGCAATGGAGAAATTGGTATAAGTGAATTATAATTTTTATTTTTTTTTTATAGTTATTTAAGACTTACTCCTGTTTCAAAATAAATAGCTTAAATAATACTAATACTAACTTGGCTACTCCTAGTAGTAAGTCCTTATCGTGTTTGCCAGCAATCCACCAATCGGGCATGTCGGCTGATGTGAGGCATACCTTCAACCTCTCGTCAAGTTTCGGATGAGTAATAACCTCTTCCCGTATCCTCGACAGTAAGTCCAATCGGTCCAGCGTCCGCCTGGCTTTCTCTTCCGTTATATGCTCGATGCTTGTGTCATAATGTTCATCTTCAGACTTAACGCCCGTCTGTTTCTTGCACATTATAACGAAACTTTTATAATACTCAGTCAGATCTTCTTCGGTCTTTTTCTCGAGCTTGGCCAGCTGCTTGAATTTCGTCCAGTCAAATGACTTCTTCTTGCGGTAGTAATTAATTCCGTATGAGGACACGACGCGGAAGAAGTCAGCCTCCTCTCGGCGGGTCCACTTTTTGGTAATATTCGTCACCTCTTTTTCCCGCATGGCCTGTGCCAACTGTTTACCTTGTCGCTCCATCTTCTGAAAGTGTAAGCATCAATCTTCTTATAACTAATGTTTTTGCTAGTAATAGGGTGAACATTAACACGATTTCTTAAAGAAAACATAAATCCAACGATTTCTTAAAGAAAACATAAATCCAACGCGGATGTGATACAAGTATTTAAAGCAATTTTTGTTTGCTAATGTTTACATAAGGATTTTTCTGTATCAGGCTTACTCAATGAATTCATGATGATTGTGATTTATATGGCATCTTCTGGATGTGTGGAAATATTGATTTTATAATGGCCAATTGCTTTAATTACGGTTAATATATGTAAAATCAATACAACACAAAATAAATCAATAGACTGATTTTACAGACTTACCTTACCAAAGTAAGAAGATAAATAACTGCTAAATGTATCTGCGATGGTTTTAACTCGTGCCACAAGAATAAGCCATGTTCATCAATGACGTTACCAAACATCAAAGTGATAACAAAAAAAGCACTAATAGCACAGAGAGCCCAACAAAGATGAATATATTGGTATTTCAGCCATTTAATTAAATGATGTTTAGGTTAAAGGTAAATTTAAAAATGGCATGCATATTATGAATCTTATTAAAGTAACTCCAAGTAAATATCGTTTAATAGATCTTCATTTAAAAATGTATTAACTATTGTTAAATTTTATATTTTCAAGCATTTTAGTTAACTGTTATGTTATTGTTAGATAGTAGGTGATTTGGATATTTTCAACTAGTAATATTTTTTAATTTATTAATTAGTTTGATTAAATGATTGTTACTACAGCCGCACTAAGTAATTTAACATATAAACTACAAGCTTTTATCAATCTAAATGGCCATTAAAATTGTAAAGGGAAAAATTGTGACATTTAGCACCTAAACGTCATTTAAAATTATTTAAATATCATTTAGGCTTAATTGTCTGTTAAAATGCATTGATAATACCATATAATACCAATAACAATAGAGCAACTGTCCATTTCTCACTTTGACATCCGTTTTGAGTTACTCAGTTCGCACCAATATTATACATGCACGCCTGAGCAGTGAAGTTTTTGTCACCAAATGTATAATTGATATTATCATTGAAAACTTATATGGCTTTAACTGGGTGTATTTACTTATAAGATGTCAAAGCAGACTTATCATATATTCTGCCATTTAATGGAGAAGAAGAGAATAATATAAAACCACAACATTAAAAGCACATTTATAGTCGGATTATAGATTTAATAAAAATGGCACGAAGCTGGAAGTAGGTTCACGGTGGCAACCGTTTGCGAACTTAGCGCCAACTCCGAGCAGCTCAATGTTGTACTAACCAGTATGTAAAGTGCCAATTGCTGTAGATCCCATCCGTGTAAGCCTAGGGCCGAAGGGTCGCGTCCTTCCAACTGTTGGGAGACCTGAGCCAGGGCGGCCAGTGGGTTTGCCATGGACGAATCAAGGGATGGCTGCAGAGTGCAATACTACATACTACACATTCTCAACAACGCACATGCACCATATATAGTGCGATGCATATGATAATGTATGAATCCATACAGTCAATGAGAATGAAGGACAAAAAAGAACATCACATACAACAGTTGTACTGGCAAGAGTGATCGTGTGAATTTTACATTCATTTGAAACAATTACAATAAATTGTCACAACATATACACAATTATAAAACTTGAACATTTGTTTCATAATATGTTGAATATTTTTAATTATTAATTACTTTTTATGTACAGGGTCATCAAAATGATGTGCCTTATCTATTGTCTGTAATATTTAAATTGACAATTATGTCACAGAGATGTTAACTTCCTCAATAGGTCATATTTGGGGCAATAGTGTGTTTGTTGCTCATTATTTCATTTAAAATATTGAATAGAATTAATATTTTACGTCGAGATGAATTTCAAGGGTTACTTTTTATATCAAGTACTGCTGCAATTATGAATAGTTTAAAAATGACAGGTAATACTAAATTATGCGATTTAAACAGTGGTGGCACATTATCTACATAGTTGGCAGACCAAAAGATGCCTTCAAACAAATTTGTTTAAAATTGTTCTGCTCTAACATTCACCTTTTGATCACCATTCAAGCAAGCTTATAATAACGATGTTTGTTGCAGCGAAGTACTTATAAATCTCTATAGATAAAACTTGACACCATTTTGATGATCCTGCAGACAAGTATTAGTAAAATGAAATATGAATTAAAATTAAATTTATTGATGTGTCGATTGACAATAAAAATTAATAGACTGACTTCATTAGATATAAGTGTTTTCCTTTTTACCCGCCTTACCTTTGATTTGCTCATTTTCTGCTCTTCTTTCCGATAGCTTCGCTGGTAAGATGTGATAACCCGTCTGAGCCTAGTGTTTAGGTCGGTTATGCTCGGCCAGGGGTTCTTATCATCCTCCACTTCTTCGATGTCTCCCGAGGGTTGATTTTCAGATGAACCGGAGGGACCGGGCGAGGGCTCCGCTATGTCGGAGTTGACATCCGATTTCTTGGTTAGTTGCTCCTCATTTGAGTTCTCGTCGTCCAAATCGTCACTGCGCAAGAAAATCGGAAGTGAGTGCATGGCACTGATAAGCGAAGTTGCGTTCAATACAAGTCGATTCAAGTTATCAAACAAAAGTGCACAAAAAATACCATGCAATCATATACCAAAACAAAAGTTACAGCATTTATTAGCGTAAGCTTAAGTGAACAACACTTATATTAACGTTTAATGCAAAATAACGCTTAATGTATAAGTACACTGCACTTATGTACTGAGGCATATACTAAAGCCTATAGTAGTGTTGCGAAACACCGTTTCCCGCGGCACTGCACATCACGTTATAGCTAAAACACTTACCGTTACTGCAGAGACGATCTAATTATTTGGTAATAAGGAGCAATTAATATATAAATAACTACTTACAGTGCGGCAGGTGTGGCGGGTTGAGTGTTAGTGGATGCCTGTAGTTCGCGAGCAGAAGGCGGGCCACAGCGGGACAGGAAACACAAGGTAGGATCGGCGCGCATCTCCGGATACATCTCATAGCCGTGCTTCCAGGTGCCCACGAGTAGGGACCTGTCACATTCCGTGTCCCACCACTCGCATGGCAACTGTTCCGTTATGGGAGGGTTTATGGGCAAGGCACTGTGAACCACCACGGAGCCAATTGTCAATTTTGAACAGATCTTTTCGATTCAATTTTTAATTCATTAGGACACAATTTGCACCGGCGTAGCTATGTACAAACGGCCGGATGCACTCGCAGCACAATAATAATTAATGTACGCACGCAACTACACGCCCGTATGATAATCTAGTGCAAGGTGTCTTCGTTAATTATTACTGTACCTTAAGTTTGAGAGACTGGTAAAAATTTCGTTTCTCAATTTCAACGGGAGTTCCAGTAAATGATAATTTAGTAAAAAACGTAAGTGCCGTACCCTATATCATCGGTAACAAGAGGGACTTATCCAAAAAATAATTGTTAAAAACAATGAAATGCTGATATAATGTTAAAAACAGGGTTAAGAAGCATAAAAAAAGCTACAAAAACTGTGTGTGAGAGCATTTCAATAAAAAAACAAAAACAAAAACACCCAGTTATTCGAGATACTGGTTTAAAAGGCATTTCGACATATGAAATCGAGCAGAATATTGTATCTTCTATAAAACATATAAATATATTTAACAGCTAAGCATTTAGCATGGCAACAAGCACATGCATTTAAGTTAATTAATTAAGCATATATTTTAATGCCAAATTTATGAGGTTTATCTGTACCACAACAATTAATGTTAATGATTAATGAACTAACCACTATACCAATACCAACACTGACAAACAACGAACAGGCCGCAATCATTACGGCGTCATTTGAGCAACAAACGGTGTCTTGGTATAAGTAGAGCTGCTGGCGCAAATTAATGTTACAGGAAAGCGTATTAATGAAACTACATACCTCGCATTTACTCCATCTGCAATATGCTGAACAAGATCACCAATGATCTCGTGCTTAATGTAGTACAACATTCTAACACGCAAAAGTACTCTGTAAAATAAAAAGTAGATGGTTCATCAATAGCTAGTAACAGTAAATTAAATTTCGGGTAAGAAACCATTTCATGACGAATTTTGTCCGCTATTCACTTACTTGTTAGCATGCCTTCCTAGGTGTTTCTTGTAATTACTCTCAAGGAATATATCACCATCATATTTCTCACTCTTACTCCAATGATTAGGGTCCGTAAGAGCCGCGTGCCTAGTATCCTTGCCTTTCTTATTTTTATTTTTATTCCTGATTCCCCTCGGTACCGGATCCTTCAACCCATGGTGGTTCCTTGTGATCTTCTGCTCACCATTCTCATTCGGAGAAATAAGGTCCCATATAAACGCACGGATCTTCTCATCGCCACGATAGAATCTCAAGCAGTACAAGAGCTGAAAACAAATGCAATTGAGAGAAAGGAAAGATGACCACGGTACAAAATAACACAACGATTGGAAGTCAGTCTTGTGAGAATAAGTTGTTCTCATTGAATACCAAATGTATTCTCTAAATTAGCATGATAAGTCATCATGTGTAAGTAAGCACAAAATAATGGTAATTATTAAATCAAAACATTTGAATGTCCAGAATATTGTTCTTCAAACTGCAAGGGCAGTTTTTTTAATTGTTATTTAGCACATGATTTACTTATAAATTAATCATGTACAATACACATTATTTAGTCACTAAATTTACTCAAATTTAAACTATGAAGTTTTCTATACAATCCAATACAATTTTCAATGCAAACCAGAAGGTCTCAATTTGACAATCTTACTTCTGATCTTTAGAGTTTCTTCCGACAGAATGTCAAAATTCAGAGACATAATATATCAAAATCTCTAAGTTGTATCAGATTGGGTAATCCAAATTTAAAAAGTTATTTCTTAATTTAAGATTAAAAACACAGTAGCACTTTTCAATAATGCACATTAAATTGCCACAAAGTTATCGGACAAATAAAAGTTTATTAGGTTAATTTATAAGTAAATCATGCAGTAAATTACTCATAAAAAAATTCAATGCAAATAACAGTTTTCAATAATCTAAGGATCTGTATTATTAAATAAAATTTCAGACACCTTGCGATTACCAGGTAATCGTTACATGGCAATAAAAATACTTACTATTACTCTTGCGCAGTCCTCAACGTCCTGCTCCCTCCATCCTTTCCTCAACTGCGAGTGTTGCAGGATTTCCTGCCACCGCCCCCAGCCAAATGTGAGCAAGCCCCTCTCCACCATGAAGCACTCCCTGCGTGCCCAACTGCCGTAAACTATTTCCCCACGCTCGCCGTCCCTTGAAGGTATGTAATCATCGCCTCTCAGGCGTTTCTTGTGTTTGTCTTTCCTCCGCCTGCTTCGCATGCCCAACGATAGACCCTCGCCGTCTGGATCAGAATCCGAGGAGCTCTCCAACTCGGACATATCAATAGCGCTTTCATCGTGGCCGTAGCGTTTGATCTGAGTCCTCCTCCGTGGCTCACTTATAACTAAATCTTCAGTTTCATCTTTCTCCGTCGTGTCTATGTCTGCTTTCTTGGCCCACTTGTTCCAGAAGTCGGGGTCGTCGATGTTGATGTCCGAGCGGTTTGAACTGGCAGCAAAAGTCGCTTTGGAAAAAGTGGAACCTTTCTCGGACTCCATGGTGATTACTTGGGTGCGCCTGGCAAGAATAACGTCGATGTCCTCCTCGCAAAATTTATCACCGTCATTTTCCTCGTCCAGCAGAGCACCGTACGCGCCTTTCTTCAGCAAATCCTCAATTTCCTTTTTACTCAACTGCTTGCTGTTGGGGTCTTTGCCACCCTGAGCCGTATTCATGCTCTGCAGAATTGCTTTGTCCAAACCAAGTTTGAGGGATGCTTTATCAAACATTTCTCGTTCGTAAGTGTTTCTGCAAAGCAGCCGGTATATTTTGACCATTTTTTGCTGGCCGATACGATGGCATCTGGCCTGAGCTTGCAGATCGTTCTGCGGATTCCAATCACTATCATAAATTATGACCGTGTCCGCTGCAGTTAGATTAATTCCTAATCCACCGGCTTTCGTGCATAGTAAGAAAACGAATCGGTCTGAATCCGGCCTTGAGTACCGATCGATGGCAGCTTGTCGCATGTTACCACGGATCCGTCCGTCAATTCTCTCGTATGGATACTTCCTGTACATTAAGTAGTCCTCCAGTATATCCAAACATCGCACCATTTGAGAGAATATAAGAACTCTATGCCCATTTGATTTTAACTTTGCTAACAGTTTGTCTATAAGAACCATTTTTCCACTAGAATTTATTAAAGCTTTGTAATACGCGTCAGGATCATCTCCGTGCTGTTGCTTGAAATCGTACTGGATTTGATCCTCCGCTCCGTTCAACAGGTATGGATGAATGCAGCACTTACGCAGCTCCATCATTGTATTCATCAAATTTGGTATATTTGCATGAGTCGTTCCTTTAGACAGGAAAGAAAAGTTACGTTCTAAGATACCTCTATAATACTTCTTTTGTATATTAGTCAGTTCAACTTCTACAACAGTCTCCTCTTTAGGAGCCAAAGATTTCTCCACGTCTTCCTTCAACCGGCGAAGCATCATTGGTTTCAAGATCAACTGCAGTTTTTGCACTTCCTGCTCACATTTCAGAGCACCAAATTCTTGGAGGAACTGTTCTGCGCTGGGGAATTGCGATGGCTCCAGGAAATTGAGCAATGAAAATAACTCGTTCACATTGTTTTGTAGAGGTGTACCAGACAGTAAAACCCTGTGCTCTAAAGATAACTGCCGCAATCCTTCCAACAGTTTGCAATTTCTATTTTTTAACCGATGTGCTTCATCTATCACACATATCCTCCAATTGAAACCTTTCAAATCGGCAAAATCTGTGACAATAATCTCAAAAGTTGTGATGAGAATGTTAAATTTAGTCATCTCCTTAATAGGATTGCCTTTATCGTTTTTATAATACATTTCATATTCTTGGAGCATGTTTCTACTTGCAGATGATCCGTGATACACAACCACATTTAAATCCGTCCAGCCTTCAATTTCCCGCTGCCAATTCGGAATAGTAGATAAAGGTGCAATGACGAGGAAAGGTCCTCTGATTCCATAATCGTGAACTGCATGTAAGAAAGTTAAACTTTGAATGGTCTTCCCCAAACCCATCTCATCAGCTAATATACAATTCCTATTATTGTACCATGAAAACAGTAACCAGTTCAATCCCTCTAATTGATATTCACGTAAGCTATTCCCTGCTTTGTATATCGGTGATTTCTCAAGTTTCATCCAACCCTCAGGGGCTGGTCTCCGCTTGAGTTTCCATTTGTCTCTTGTGGGGACTGCTTGGAACTTCTCATACTGTTTGATTTTTATTGGATCCACGTCCTCCTCTAACTCCCAAGTGCTGTCTTCATATTGCAATGATCTCCATTTAACAAGGTAATGTTTTACAGTTTCCTGTGTAATGGGATCTGTATGCACAGCGGCGTCTAAAACACGATCAACTTCGACATAATCTGGGTTAAATGGCTCATCTTCCAGATTTTCGAATATGTTCATCTGTTGAGCCTGTCGTTGCTTATATCGCTTGATTTTGTTGGAAATGCGCTTATCACCTTTGTACAATTCTTCTTCGGTTTTCCACTCGCAATGGAGATAGGAAAAGTTACGGTATTTCACGTAATACTCCTCAACTTCCACCATTTCAAGATCAGTGTCATCTCCTATAACAGGAAGTGGAGGGGGAGTTGTGGCGTCACTCTCATTATCCTCAGTTTTCTCTTCTTTCTCCACTTTAATTTCTGTATCCTCTTCATCATCGTCCACATCAAGAACAGCCGGCAGTTTCTCTTCTTCTGGCTCTTTTTCTTCTACAGGTGCAACTTCTTCTTTCACTTCTTCCTCGGGCTTTTCATCAGTCACCTCCTCTATTTTCAGAGCTTCTTCAGGCTCATCTTTCTTCACCTCTGCTACAAGTTCCAGAACTATTTTCTTTGGTCGTTTACTCATTCTTGATATTAACAAGTGTTGCACAACCATCGAATCTTCTTCCGTTGTATTAACGTAAACAAAGTTCGGTTTATTGATGTTGCCTTCTGGTATTACAACCACGTCTTCGTGTTCTTGGGCATGCCCAGCTGCATTCGAGGATTGAGGCGTTGACGGGGCGGCGTTTTTTTTGCCTTTCGTTGCGGCTGGAGCTGGTGCATCATCGTCCGAGAAACGCAACATAACATCATCGATATATTTCTTGCGTTGCGTGTTTCTGGCAGATCTCCGCTTTGTTGTGCTGTCATCTTCAGGAGGTGGTGATGGAGGTGGGGTGGCAGCTAGATCTTCACCTTCCCCGTCGGACTCGTGCATTTGTCCCTTGCGTTTCTTGGTTTTGGGGCCCAACCCGCCTTTCTTTGCTTTCGAAGAGACGACCTTTTTGGGGCCGGCGGGTTTTGTCCGTCTCGGAGCACGTTTCGGCATCTCTCCAATTTCCTTAGGACTTGGTGCATCTTCAAATGCATACTCATCTTTTTTATCACTGCCTATGTTATTTGGTATATCGTCGGGAGGGGTTTGTGAGTCTACTAGTTGCTCGTCTTCTTCGTCCAGTGGCTTCGTGGATTCAGCCTCAGCTTTTTCGACCACAACTTCCGCTTCGGAAGGGGGTTTAGAATCACTGTCCCTGTCCATGCTTTCAGTTTGGGTGTCGATGAGACTCTGAATGTCATCGCCGTTTTCGTAGCTCTTACTGAACGAGTCGTCTGTTATGCTATCGTCTAATGAGGCATCAGTTTTTTTTCTCCTTACATATTTCCTTTTGATTCTAGGTTCTTTTGGATCTTTTGGTTCTCGTTTCTTCCGCTCTTTCGGTGTCTTGGGAATTTTCGGTTCTTTAGGTATTTTTGGTTCCTTGGGTTTTTTAGGCTCCCTGGGTTTCCTTGGGCCTCGTTTCTTACCTTTCTCGGTATCAAATTCACCGCCAAAAGGATCTGATCCCAATTCGGCCATATCCGACAGTTCTCCCGACGTTATATTTAAACCTGCACCGGGGGTTACACAGTCTTCAGATACAGGCAGTTGTTGAGGTGCTTGAACCATAGTATTCATCATCGGATTAATTGTGGGCATAGAAATTGGTGATAAGCCCTTTTCACCTTTCTTGGCTCTTGGTTTTTTCGATCTGGGGGCACCTTTCCCTCTACCCCTTCCTGTTGTGCTGGACACTTGTGGGCTGTCTATCATAGGTGATGTGAACATGGGGCTCTGCAGCACACATTGTGGGCCTCCATTACATTGTTCAGTTTGCTCATGCTGTGTGAGTATGTTTAAACGTTCTTGCAGGTGTACAATCTTCTCTTGATGCTCAGGTGCAGGTGGCATACAGTATAACTCTTGGAGCTGTTGTTGTAAAGCCGCCCGTTCTTGGTGGTGACTTATAGGGGGTTGGTACCCCATGTTATCGCTAGTCATTATGTGACCAGTTGGCATTCCAGGCATCATATTTGGAGTCGTCATACCCATTCCCATGGGTGTATGTCCCATAGGCATACCATGCTGCATTGGCCGAGGTGTCATCGTCATTCCATTAGTTCCCATCATGGTATTGTTCTGATCATACATTCCCGCAGCAGGAGTGCTCTGTAAGGTCGTCATGTTTGTAAGTATCGTATTTGGAGGGATCTGAGTTTGAATTTGTTGCTGATTAGGAGCCATATTTGTGATTGGAGAGGCGATTGGTTGTTGCTGTGGTATTTGGTTCGGGATAGGAATCTGCTGTTGAACAATGGGGGGTTGTTGATTTGGCATGGCTGTCTGCATCATTTGGTTTTGCGGAACTGGATTCGTTAACTGTGTCTGAATGGGTTGAACTATTTGGTTTTGACTTGTGATTTGTGTTGTCGTGTTAATGGGGGTTAACACATTGCTTTGGGGTATTTGCGAGGAATTGCTTACTGGAGATAACGGATGAAGATGACTCATTTGATTAGGTATACTGCTTGGTGGCAAGTTTTGGCTGCTACTGTTAGTCAATTGCTGCAGTTGTTGCTGTGGAAGTGGAGGTGGTGGAGGTACTTGAGGCAGCGGTTGCTGCGGTGGTGCTTGTGGTGGCGGTGCCTGTGGAGGCTGCTGCTGCTGTGGTGGTGGTTGCTGAATAGGAGATTTTGGTCGGCTCTCGCTCACGTGAGAATCCATTGAATTATCCTGGTTATAGCCGGAAATATTACTCGGCATTAAATCATCCATTTGTTTAGGCTTTTGTATTGGAGATGGCTGGTACATGGACATACTAGTGACACTGTTAAAATCCGTAAAGCTGCTGTTTGAATTTTGCGTGGACTGCGGTAGAATATCTTCAGTCGGTTTTAAATCGGAATTTGGCGGAAGACTGGTCTCTTGGTTCGTGCTGTTTGCATGATCGTCTGTGGTACTCGAGGGAGTGGGAGTCGGTGGATGTGAAGAAGACATTGATATATTACTAGATGTGTTAACTTCAGTGTTTGTGGTGCTACTAGGCAGTTTATCAGGCATACTTGTAGTAGGACTTTGAACACTAGTTAGTTCGTTATGTGGTGTCGGTACACGTTGTGAATTAATATCAGATAAAGATACAGGTTGCTTATTCATCTCACTACGTAAATCATCACTATAGACATTAATTTGAGTATTTTGTATACTGCTCGGTATATTCGGAGTGGGAGGTAAAGTTTGCTGAGTAGGTGGCATACTTTGGTTGGATGAAATTGGATTTTGATCCATCATATTCATGCCGTTCATACTTGGAACGTGTTGGCGCGTTTGCTGTTGAGCCCATTGTTCGGCCATCGGATTCCTCACAGCCATTGCAGGTGAAACTGGATTCTGCGGGCCTTGTGGTGGACCTAGTGTATTTCGTGATTGATATGGATACTCTGTGGCATTAGTACTTGAAGGCGGCATGACCATTTGTTCCAACGCTTGCAGAGTGCTCTGCTGTGAATATGTAGGTACTGGAGCTGGCGAGACTGTTGTTTTCGGCGTTAAACTAGTGGCAGGTCTCGGGCTTAACGTTGTTTGTTGCATTTGAGGATGTGGAGAGAGATTTGGTTTAGCCGGCGACATCACAGGTCTAGGAGACATCTGAGGAGCTTGCGGCCTGGGTGACATTTGAGGCCTAGGAGACATTTGCGGAGATAACTGAGGGAACGGAGCTCTATACTGAGGGCTGGCATTACCCAAAGGATTCTGACTGTGCTTGGTGGCAAACTGCTGGCTCGCCGCCTGAGGCACTTCCATCGACCTTTGTTGCATTTGCTGCATAGGATTAGGCTGATGTCCATACGCAATGTTAGGATGGGCCATTGGGTTTTGTGCAGGTGGCTGTTGGGCCTGCTGTGCTGGCGGCACGTGAGTAGGTGGCACGTGGCTAGGCGGGCCGTGCGGCTGAGTAGGCGGCCCATGCGTTTGCACGGGCGCTCCATGGGTCTGCGTGGGCGGGTGCCCGGGATGCGTCTGTCCCATGTGGCCTGCCGGCGCCGCTGCATGTGTGGCCGTGTGGCCCATGGTCTGTCCATGGGTCAAATGGTTGTACTGCTGCGCCTGCGACACTCCCATGTCCAGCTGGTGATGGGTCTGCGGATACTGGTGGTGGTGTGGCATCCGTTGGTGCATGTAGCCTCCGTAGCCCTGCCCGGTGGCACCAGGGTACGACGACCCCTGCGGGTAGTGTGTGGGGGCGTGCCTCTGCTGGATCGGGTATGCTGTCTGGTGCGGCTGCTGCATCATGGGGTGCTGGGCGGGTGGGAACTGCTGTTTCTGTTCCTGCTGGTACCCCATGTGCTGCTGCCGGTATGCAGCATTCATCTGCTGGTACCTGTGCATCGGATAACCCGCGTGCTGACCCCAACCCGTTGCTGCCGCCGCCGCCGCTTGCATACCTGCAGTTTGACCCATACCTAACGTAAAATAAATTTGACTGCAGGGTGTTCAAAATTCAAAAAACAACTTTATCTTAAATGTTCAATCACAACTGAATTTGCAAAAACAAGAGTTTTTCCGACGATACTCACTGGAGGAGAAAAATAATATTCCAATATAAAAAAAAATCTCTTTTATAATAAACGGGTTTAGAACCTACTTGTACCCCTTTGAAGAATTTTAAAATTAGAAAGTAGAAACTGACAGTGCAGCTTCTGTTTACAAAATTATCGTTACTTTGAATAGCATATGTGAATATTTATTCGTAACAAGTGAGAAGAACTTTGAAGAAACCACTCTTATTATTACAAATCTATTGTCATAATGGTTCAAATGCTACACATAATAAGGAAAAGTGAGACACAGAATACAATGAGAGTAAAGTTAATTCATTTGATATTACTATTTACCTAAAAAGGTTTGAAAATCAAGAAGACCACTTACTCATCTGATGATCCGGCATTGAGTACATGTTATCAGGCTGGTATGGGTATTGACCGGTGGTACCCTGCGGGGCCGGAGGTCGTGCCAATTGCCTCTGGTGCGGATAAGCGGAGCCCGGCGGGCCCATGGGCCTGTCGCTCCCATAGCCCTGGGCGTACATACTTTGCGTGTTGGGATCCATGTGGTTGAATTCAGTACCTCCAAACGATGCCAATTTTTGTAATGGAGTCTCCTGTAGGACAAAATCTAAAATTCAATTTCATAGTCCACTTAAGTTTAATCGATTTAGACTTCTTACACATTAGGGCCTGGTCTTACAAAGTAAAATTAACTTGATACTGGTATCAAAGAAAATTAACCATTGAATATAGGTAGTAACATATATAAACAATCTTTATTTTGTCATCTAACAATCTGTAAACATCTTGTAAGATCAGGCCTCAGAATTTGTACTGCAAAATTAATCATGTGATGTTATTTTGATCAAGTTTAAACACAAGGACATTGCCATGAAACAAGTACATCATAACCACCAATAATATAAAGTTTAACTTGCAGCCCGAATGTGATTATCACGATTGAAAAAATTGTATACTTTTGTGTTTTCCTGGAGGAGGTATACCTGAGAGTAGGTAGGTTGTTGCTGCGGAAAAGAAGTATTAGCATTGCGTGATCCAGTCACCGCAGGCTCGAAGTTATCATTGCCCAGCTCGGGCAGACCTTCCAACATACTGGCTCCATCTTCTCCGAATAGGTCGTACGACTCCATCGCTTTACGCGGCACATAGCGGGGCCTCGTTGATTTTCATCTCATCACAGCATCTCTGGAAACAAGGAAAGAGAATTGTAGCAAATTGTAGCAGAGGTGCTGCGCTTGCCTGATGGGAGCGCAATAATTAACAAGGCGATATTTTAGGCATGTCGACCTGCAGCAGGGGGTGGAATGCCTAATGCGCGAAATTGCGTTGAAAGTGTGGATGCACGAATTAAGGGGGCTCATTATAATTAATGCGCGGCGCTGCGCGCGAATTTGCGACGCCTGTGCCGCTCGGATCCGGTTTTTTCGCTCATTTCTTCGCAAATACGAATTGGTGAAAGTCTGCCACAAACGCACGATGGGCTAATTACGTAAACTGCAGCTACGTCTGTCGTGACTAAAAATCTCGGTTTCATGTAGGCGGCATGATCAAAACGCGCAGGATGCTCACAGGATAACCACTGGTTACCTGGTGAAATGGGGGAGGACCTGTTGTTACTTTGCCAGAGGTTGGGTGATAATTGATACGGGTCGTGTACTTGAGGCAACAGGAAAAGAAGGTAAAAAATGTTTTCACTTCCCACGTCACGAACAAATTAGTACAAAAAAAATTACAAGTAAGTCTACAAGGTGAAAGATATTTGACGCAGATACATTTTTTACATGATGGAATTCTATCTTCTAAAAATAAGAATATTTCCTCTATTTTAGATATCATAGGCCATTACCCGTAGACATCTTATTTATAATTGTACTACAGGTATAATATTCAATTGACTCAGCTCTTCATCGAAGCTCGAACTCCGAAATATGTTCAATATACAGGGTGGTTGTTTTTTTACTGTTCAGCTTATATCGGCAAAACTGTCAAAGATGCAAAAAAAAGTTTCATAAGAAAACTTGTCCCGCAACCTAGCACAAGCAATGTTTTCCATAGCATACCTATTTTCTGGAAATATATCTCTCATTGTTTTTTTAACACCTTAAATATTTTTACAAAATCATATTCTAGACCCCAATTGCTCTTTACAATGATGTATCCCAAGTAACATTGTATTTTTAAAATATGCTAAATGAAAACATGCTGAAAATGTACGAATGAGCGGCTGTTTTCGCACAAGTTATACACGCATATTTTTCTACGATCGCAGAGTAAATTAAAAATATAAAAAGTTTTTGCGTGGCTTCACGTGCATGAAAACCGCATCACTGTTCTTGGGATTAAGTTGCAATTGTGTGTACATTATACATTTATACACGATACAATTGTTAACCCACCATTAATAACACTTCTAACAATACGCAATCCCCGCTTTATAAATCACCTCACCTGATTAATTCACGCACTGCGACAGATTCGTGAGCGATTGTCAACACGGACAATCCGAAATATGAATATTAATCCCCGGCATTGTTCCGGCAGCATCCCCGACAGGTAACGGCGCAGTGTTCACACGTCCGCCTGCCCCGTGGGGTGGGCCTTTCAAAGGTGCCGGGGAGGAATCCGAAAATGATTTGCATTTTTTTTTGTTCCCCAGGAGGAATCGATCAGGAAGGCAATTTTGTGCTCACTTGCCGGCGGACGTGTGTGTATGGGGGCTGGCAGTTGGCGCAATCAGGGGCAGTTAAAAATAATCTAAGGTTGCCGGCAGGGAGGTTATGAGACGTTCCGGAGTAGGAGAATAATTATTGCTCGCCCCAGATAGAAGACACAGGAAACGGGGGGGCCTCTGGGAATTTATAGGGCCCAAATATGTCAGTGAATGGGGGATGTTTTAGTACGTTATTATATACAGGGTGTGCGGCTATTAGCAACCCCTTATTTATATAATACAAATGGTACAATTGCAACGGTTTTGTGTGACAAGGGGCAACCATTGTGTAATAGTAAACGTTCGAATTCAAGATTTTGGTGGAGAAGCTTGAGATATTGATGGACAAACTCGTGATTTTGATGGAGAAACTCGTGATTTTAATGGAGAAACTCTTGATTTTGGTGTAGACACTCGTGATTTTGATGGAGTAACTCGTGATTTTGATGGAGAAACTCGTGATTTTGATAGAGAAACTCGTGATTTTGTGAAGAAGCATGTAGTACAAAATCTTTTTTTTTTCTTTCACTTGAAGAAAATTTGCTAAAATTGGATTGAATTGATTCCTTCTCAAAAATATGTGCATCTGCAAAACAATTAATTTTGAATGTTGGAAGTTTTAAAGTTTACTGTATGGGTAAAGGGTATGGCTGAAGACGGTCCCCAATCCAAAATCAGTTCCAGTTAAGTAAACATTTAACTGATTAATAATCACATCGTGATAGAGCTAAATCCCCTCACTAGAGAAACATGTCTTACGAAATAATTTTTTACTTTCACTTAAAGAAAATTTGCTAAAATTGGATTTAATACCTTCCTTCTCAAAAAATATGTGCATGTACAAAACTATTCATTTTGGATGTTGGATGTTGGAAGTTTGAAAGTTAACTGTTGGAAGTTTTTTTTTTTATATAAGAACTTAGTAGTACATGTTTTTTCTATTGAAAGTATGGCTGAAGACTGTTCCCAGGCCAAAATATGTTCTAGTTAAGTAATCATTCTGTTTTACTTTCACTTGAAGAAAATTTGCTAAAATTGGATTTAATTCCTTCCTTCTCAAAAAATATGTGAATCTGCAAAACAATTAATTTTTAATGTTGGAAGTTTGAAAGTTTACTGTATGGGTAAAGGGTATGGCTGAAGACTCTCCCTAGGCCAAAATCAATTCCAGTTAATTAAACATTTCACTGATTAATAATCACAACCTGATAGAGCTAAATCCCCTCACTAGAGAAGCATGTCATACGAAATAATGTTTTACTTTCACTTGAAGAAAATTTGCTAAAATTGGATTTAACACCTTCCTTCTCATAAAATATGTGCATCTACAAAACAATTCATTTTGGATGTTGGAAGTTGGAAGTTTGAAAGTTTGGTGGAGAAGCTTGAGATATTGATGGAGAAACTCGTGATTTTGATGGAAAAACTCGTGATTTTGATGGAGAAACTCTTGATTTTGATGGAGAAACTCGTGATTTTGATGGAGAAACTCGTGATTTTGTGGAGAAGCATGTCTTACGAAATCATTTTCTACTTTCACTTGAAGAAAATTTGCTAAAATTGGATTTAATTCCTTCCTTCTCAAAAAATATGTGCATCTACAAAACAATTCATTTTGGATGTTGGAAGTCGTAAGTTTGAAAGTTTACTGTTGGAAGTTTTTTTTTTTAAGAACATAGTAGTACATGTTTTTTCTAATGAAGGTATGGCTGAAGACTGTCCCCAGGCCAAAATCAGTTCCAGATAAGTAAATATATAACTGATAATAATCACAACCTGATAAGAGTTAAATCCCTTCACTAGAAAACTTTTCATCATAATGGATCTTTACACATAAAACTATTATTATTTTTTAATTATATGCAGGTAAATGAGCTGATATAAATTTTACCGATAATTATGTACACATTGTGTCCTGCAAAATTATATTAGCACTTTTAGTTCTTTTTGGTAGAAATTATCAAGTTTGAATCGTTTCATTCTTAACAAATATTGAACAGAAAATATTTCTTGTTTTTCCTTTTACTAGAAACATAATTATAGATAACATAACTCAAGGTTGGTATTTAAAGGTGTTCATTGTAGATAAATGTTAAATAATTTGAGTTTTGTCTAGTAGAATTAATGTAAAAAATGTAAATTAATTTAAAGTACTAAATTAGTTCTCAAAATTTAATAGTAGCTACAATTTACTACCAACTGCAAATATTAATCCAAGAATTGTAATTTGAATTAAGTGAATAATAGCAAAAATACCTTGAAAATTAAAAAATTCTGGATTAAAATTTTTAAATGTTCATTTTATTTTGATTCTTTAGGGATCTCGCCAAATTATTTATGAAAATATGAAGGTTAATAAATAATTTAAACCATATTTACAGGGTGTTTCAAAAATCACATATCAGTCATGTTAATCCTATTAAATATTCGAGTATTTAGTAATAGGGATTATTCATAGAATTTGAATATATGTTTAAGCCACCACTACCAACTGCAAATATCATTCCAAGAATTGTAATTTGAAAGAAGTGAATAGAATAAAGCAAAAATATCTTGAAAATTAAAATTTGTGGATTAAAATTTTTAAATGTTCATTTTATTTTGAGATTCTTTAGGGATCTCGCCAATTTTGCTGTGTCGATATTTTTGGTACAACTAGCCAAATTATTTATGAAAATATGAAGGCTAACAAATAATTTAAACCATATTTACAGGGTGTTTAAAAAAATCACATATCGGTCATGTTAATCCTATTAAATATTCGAGTATTTAGTAATAGCGATAATTCATAGAATTCGAATATATGTTTAAACCACCACTACCAACTGCAAATATTATTCCAAGAATTGTAATTTGAAAGAAGTGAATAATAGAATAAAGCAAAAATATCTTGAATTAAAAAAATTGTGGATGAATTTTTTTTAAATGTTCATTTTATTTTAAGATTCTTTAGGGATCTCGCTAATTTGGCTGTGTCGATATTTTTCGGGGCAACTAGGCAAATTATTTATGAAAATATGAAGGCTAAGAAACAATTTAAACCATATTTACAGGGTGTTTCAAAAATCACATATCGGCCATGTTAATCCTATTAAATATTAGAGTAAGTAATAGGGATTATTCAAAGAATTCGAATATATGTTTAAATCACCACTACCAATTGCAAATATCATTCGAAGAATTGTAATTTGAAAGAAGTGTACAATAGAATAAAACAAAAATATCTTGAAACTTAAGATTTTATTATTTTTTTTAAATGTTCAAATTTTGATTATTGCTAATTTTGGTAGTATTATTGAATATCTCAGTAGTTTTGGTACATCAAGCCAAATTATTTATGAAAATATGATACAGGTTGTACTACAAAAGTTAAGAAACAATTTAAACCATCATGTTATACAGGGTGTTTCAAAAATCACATATCGGCCATTTTAATCCTATTAAATATTCGAGTATTTAGTAATAGAGATTATTCAAAGCATTTGAATATTTATATAACTTCATATTTTGAATGGTGGCGTCTACTTTGTGATATATTTTATTAATTATAAATAAAACACATGATGTGTTTTATTTATACTTATATAACTTCTATTAATAAACTAATCAATTATGTCCATCACTACTTTAATCATCAGTACTGGTATTTATCAACCTCTCCGTTATGTCACTTTTACATTAAGTTACCATACAATTAACAATTTTCGTGCGAAAGTAGGATAAACAAAACGTAACTCAGCTCACAAATACGTATTCAATTAACCCAGAAAATGTAAAGTAAGTGGAACTGTATTGTTCATTGAAACAAACTGCGTAATTTTATACATATTTATGCCGAATTTAATAATTAAGGATGACAGCTTTTTTTACTCATTTACGACTGTTGAATAACCTATTTGTTATATATTATTATTCTTATTATTATATATTAACTAGGGATGCATACTGCCCTTCATAAGACACGAGTGTTTTATGAGATATTGTTGTATTGTTATTACTTAAATTAAAAAAGTGCAGTGCAACTAAAACGTCGTATTTTAATCGCACTTTATGGCTACTGTTCACTTATAGCCTGGGTTGTAAACTTTATCCTGGTGAATAATAGCCTGCTTTATATGCTCGTTAAATAATATACTATTATACAATTTTGTTTTTATTTACGCAGAAAATTCCGAGCTAGACATTGGTGACTTGAAATATTTAAGCCTTTACGATAAAATATAACGTCCCAGTGATTTTTTGTTGAATCCACCACCCAGAAATGGATTTTTATTGCACAGGTTTATCGCTTTTTTGCAAATATTTCAAAACCATATTATTGCAAAAAGATAATCATGAAGAGTACAAAGGTGTTTTTTTAATTAAGTTTGCAATAAATGTTTTCTACAAGTGCGCAGACTGTTCATAATGAGTAAAGTGATACTTTTTAGCATGTTCATAGTGCATGTTCATAGCACTGCTCATGGTGCGCAAAGTTATACTTTTTAGCACAAGGGCGTAAAAAAAATCACCTGTGCGAAAAGACATCAGCTGTGCGTAAAATAAGTTTTACATTCAATTCATTCACTCGCCAATTAAAAAAAGATTATTGGCGCATCAAATTTTACTTAGAAGTCAACATTCAATAATACGAAAGAAATTCAAAACTGTAAACCTTCAAGGTAATGATACAATTGGTACAATGTGAGATATTCATATTTTTTTCATAATAGCTGTCGTAGAAAAAACTTTCTGTGATACCCTTTCGTAACGAGCATCTTTGCACTCGCGTGTTTTGTGATACATTTTTGCACAAGTGCGTAAAAAAAATCACCTGTGCTTAAAGACATCAACAGTGCATACAATAAGTTTTACAGACAATTCGTTCCACTTACCAACTAAAAAAAGTTAGTTTTTGCATCAAATTTTACTTAGAAGTCAACATTCAATAATACGAAAGAAGTTCAAAACTTTAACCTTCAAGTTAATGCTACAATTGGTACAATGTGAGATATTAAAATTTTTCATAATAGCAGTCGTAGAAAAAACTTTCTATTATACACTTTCGTAATAGTTATTTATGTAATAAGTGTGTAAAATTGAGCTTTATGGCATGAGTTCAGATGATGTTTCGTGACGAGCCGAAGGCTCGTCACGACACATCTGAACGAATGCCATAAAGCTTATTTTACACACGCATTACATACATAACTTTTTGCACGTCATACCGTAAACAAGTACAATATAGTATTTAAAAATAAGGTTAAAAAATAAATCCTGCGCCATTCTGTTTGATGAAAGCTATTAATTTGCTATATTTTCCAATTTGCACATTATGTTTTGTAGCGAGGGTGCATTTTAACATTGAAAATATAGACCAAATGCTAGAGGGCTTATATTTTCTGCAAAGATCGGCAAAATATGCTAATAAAGTATTCTCTGAATACCTTCTAACGGTTCTAGATTCACACCACTTGATAAATTCCTGGTAGCGTTTTTCATATATTACCCTTGAATTTTTCGGTAGTAGTTCTAAACTAGCTATCTCTGCTTCCTTTACTACATCTGGTGGTGTGCAGCTTTCCGCATCGGATGTATCATCCACTTCCATGATGAACTACTATCGATGTACTCGTGTCGCGAAAATTTGATTGATTGTTCTGACAGCAGGTATTTCGATGACAGCGTATCATGAAATTCCTTTATGCATTTGATACCACTTTTATGGTTGGATACAAATAAACAATGTAACATTTGATAAATGCCACCTTTTGACATTGATTAGACTTTGTAAAGTGTCAACTTTTAAGATGAAAGTGCAAAAAGAGCATTTTTGCACTCGCGTTTTTTGTGATACTTTTTATAGCACAAATGCGTAAAGAAAAATCACCTGTGCGTAAAGACATGAACTGTGCATAAAATAAGTTTTACAAACAATTCATTCACTTACCAACTAAAAAAAAGCTATTTATGGTATAAGTGAATAAAGTTGAAATTTATCCACGATAAAATAGTTTAGCGCAAGAGGGGCGAAGCGAGTGCGATAATATTTTCGAGTGGATAAAATTGCTTTATTGACTTGTATCATACAAGATTTTTTTCCAATTCGTTATCAGAATTGGATAATTTGCGTGAAGTGTCACATTGTCAGGTGACAAGAAAAATTTCAAGGACAGTGCGTATTTACGTACGTTTTTACTTTATTCACGTTGTTAATGGTAATAGTGATAAAGTGAAAATGTAAACATTTTATTCACCCATTCGATTAAGATTAATATTCGATATAATATTCGATGTTGTTTTAATGATGAGATTCAATATACATAATGAATCAAATTTTACAAGTCAACATTCAATAATACGAAAGAAGTTCAAAACTTTAAATATTCAAGTTAATGATACTACAATTGGCACAATGTGAGATATTATTTTTTTCATAGTAGCTGTCGTAGAAAAACTTTCTATGGTACTGCTACTTACGAACTTGTATCATGAATAACTATTGTTTACTGATTTCTTGCAAAATTTAACTTCTAAAGAAATCGTTATTATTATTAGTTATTAAACAAGAACCTCATGTTTTTTAACGTTAATTTCGAAAATATGATTAGTTTTTAAAAGAAGTTTTAATAAAAATTAAATAAAATCTGAAACTGCGTGTAGTTTGAAGGAAATAAAATGTCATATCATTCTTGTAAACGTTAAATGTCTATCGCTTTTGCCTAAAATTATTAATAGTAATAGTTATGTGAATATATTGGAAGTACATTAGGAGATAATATCTGAATAATTATTATATAAAGTATGGAATAAATTCATTATTTCGGATATTTAAAATGCATTGGAAAAATTCTCGGATACGTCGATATCAAAATTTGAAAATACACATTTTGTTATAAATAATTATAATCATTGATTCCAGAGGATGACTGAAGATAATTGATGTTAAAATTAATGTCGATATTAATTTTTCATCCAAATGGAGAAAGACGGAAAATTTATGATTTCGATCTAATCAATATATGATTTCGTGCTAATAAATTTATGATTTCGTCCTTATAAATTAGTTATTTCTATTCCTGTCGGAGTAAATTATGGGATATTTATAACTGAAGTATAGATTATCATATAAAACTCCTCTTACTATTTTACTTTACCCATCAGTTTATTTCTTTCATTATACAAAGTGTATAATTAATTTTACTTCATTTTTTGGATGTATTCTATTACATAAAAATATTCGTTTCTATTATTTACTGTTTTAAGATCCTATTTTTCAAGTTGTTTGATTGTTTTCTTATTCTTCATATTATTCATTATTATTTTTGTTTTAATACTTATCTACTTTCTCTATGTATATATTGTTCATTTTATATTACACTGTAATTGGATTCGTGTGTTGGGTAAAATGAATTATTATTATACTGTTATCATCTGCTCAACGTCCAATTAAAATGATTTGCAATGTCAATCCATGAATGAGCAATTTTCTGCAATGGTTCAACAATATTGATTTATACATATTCATGCCCAATTGATTAGCAATTATCTACAATTTGATTAGTCATTATCGAAAAATACTTAAAACTGTTTTATTCATTTTTTGAAAAAATGGGGTGTAAAATTATTGGATTTGTGTGTTTGGTAATAAATGAATTATTATTATACTGTTATCATCTGCTCAACGTCGAATTAAAATTATTTGCAATGTTAATCCATGAATGAGCAATTTTCTGCAATGGTTCAACAATATTGATCTGTACATATTCATGCCCAATTGATTAACAATTATCTACAATTTGATTAGTCATTATCGAAAAATACTTAAGTGTTTTATTAATTTTTTGAAAAAATGGGGTGTAAAGTTATTGCATTCGTGTGTTGGGTAATTAATGAATTATTATTATGCTATTATCATCCGCCCAACGTCCAATTAAAATTATTTGCAATGTTAATCCATGAACGAGCAATTTTCTGCAATGGTTCAACAATATTGATCTATACATATTCATGCCCAACTGATTAACAATAATCTACAGAATTTGATTAGTCATTATCAAATACTTGTTTTATTCATTTTTTGAAAAAAATGGGGTGTAAAGTTAGTTCGCCTCCTCATGGTGCACCCTGGATAACGCTAAATGAACTAAGAATGGCTTAACCATAGAATAATATGCAGGATGTTGATAAAGTATGGAATAAATTCATTATTTCGGAAATTTAAAATGTATTGGAAAAATCCTCGGAAATTTCAAAATTTGAAAATACATATTTTGTTATAAATAAGATTACAATATAGATAATAGGTAAGACATAATAGGTCAGATAATCTTAGGATCTCGTGGCTAAGCCTTCTTCTCCTTCACGAAGAAGAAGAAGAATAGGTCAGATAATCTTAGGATATCCTGACTAAGCCAGTTCCTACAAAACTACAAATGAGAAACGCAACCATCATGATAGTGAGTGTGACATATAATCTATGTCATCTCACGTATGTCACCTATGACCACTCTATGAAATTCACCTCTGATGCAGTATCAAAATTAGACACTCAGAACTTAAAATTATAAATTTAAAACCTGCAATTAAGTTTGGTGTGCCACATGCTAATTAAATCTAAAAAAATAGGATATGCGTAGTACGTAGTAACTAAAATAACTATTTTAGTATACTATATTGGAAGTGACTGGCTCAGCAGTTCAAACCCAGGAAATCTGAAACCCAGGATCTGCTGACACTTATGCTTCTCTTCACTCACAAGGCAAGGGGCAACCTGCAAGTATTTGCTCCTTAGGATTCTTCCCCACCACATAGGTTCGTAGTCTGCATTGCACTGTAGGTGCCTTGCATTAGTGAATCTCGCAACCACAATGACCACTATACTAATATAAATAATAATACTCCGAATAAAATTGGTATAAAAATGTTCACTTCTACACTACTCGATATTCAACAATAATGCGGCTCCCATAATAGTTATCGCACGAATTGGACAATAAACAATTCACGATGACAAATATTTTAACAAGTACATGATTGCTGGAAAGTACGCCAGCTATTCGTGAATCATATGGTTTCAAAGTCAAACTATTGCGAGTTTTTGCAATAATTGCATGCCTTGATAAAATGCAATTATTTATAAATTTGTTGTGCGGTCAGGTAACTGTCCCTCGTACGAATTAATGAAAGTAGCCTGTTGTGTAAGTGTAGAAAACGGATATGTTTAATGCATTTGCACCTGAATTTGTGATGCTAATTTATAATTTGTTGTAAGTATTTTCGACAAGTTTGGCAAAAAAATAGTACAAACATATTGGTTGGTCTAGCTAGATACATCCTGTTGTTGACTCAAATATCATCTACGTATGATAATTAATAGTAATTAACGACATTAGTCCGGCAACTTACATTGTACAGTACGAGTGAGATGTTTAAAGACGAGGCGACTAAGGATCCGAAACAACTACTGTAAAAAGAGTTCCTCGGCTCCTTCGTCGCCTCGTCTTCAAACGTCTCACTCGTACTGTAAAATGTAAGTTCCCGGACATATGACGTTAATTACTATTAATTATCATACGTAGATAAGATTTGAGCCACAGACAGAATTTTTTACACTAATATTGTGTAGAACTCCATGTTTCTTAATGAGTAATATTTATAACAATAAATTTATAATGTGGGTCGCGATCCACAGTAACATGATTGAGGCATTGGATGCTTTAATCATATAAAATTTCGCTGCCAATGAATATTAATAAATTGAGCTCCACATAATTACGCTAAGTTATTTTCATCGTTTATATACTGGTGCATGTATTCAATGTTGTATAATGATCAAATAGATGAGTTGGCGCAAAATGCAACAATAGTTAATACAGCAGTAAACGCACTGTAAATTGCAATAATTATTTAATTTGTATGCATGTAAATAATCACTATGTTGATAAAAAATGGTTATGGAGCGTGTCGTTATTCACCGCTTGTCCACGTAATTGATTTAAACTGTCATATATAATGAGCTGGCGTTTTTTTTTATAGTAGGTAGTAGAGACACTTTTGAAAATGTAGGTACAAACATTGCTATTTTAACAAAATCATTTCTGTCACAAAATTGCCGTTTTCAAAAGTATTACAAATTTTCTGAAACTGTTCTACTTTGCTCAAGTACTGCACCGGTGTTTTTTTGTGGTAGGTATAAAACTACGAGCAATTTTTAATGTACAGAATTTTTTTTTTCCACAAAATTGCCATTTTGTAAAATTTATTTAATATTTATTTAAGTAAAATTAACTTCAAAAATTGTGACGTTTACATTTCAAAATTACGAAATCCTCTATTTGTTTTTTCACCGGCCTTTTTATTTGTGGTAAGTATAAAACTATGAGCTATTTTTTATGTACAGAAAATAGTGTTTTCTTCACAAAATTGCTATTTAAGTAAAATAAACTTCAAAAATTATGAGGTCTACATTTCAAAATTACGAAATCCTCTATTTGTTCCAAAACCCTCAAACTTCAACGAAAACTTTTTACATTTTTCATGACATTTACATTTCAAAATTACGAAATCGTCTATTTGTGCTTTCAACGACATTTTTTTTTGTAATAAGTATAAAATTACGAAATCCACTATTTGTTTTTTCAACGGCGTTTTTTGTGGTAGGTAGAAAACTACGAGCTATTTTTTATGTACAGATTTTTTTTTTTCACAAAATTGTTATTTAATTAAAATAAACTTCAAAAATTTTGACGTTTACATTTCAAAATTAGAAATCCTCTATTTGTTCCAAAACCCTTAAACTTCAACGAAAACTTTTTGCATATTTATCTTGTTCCGCTTTGGAGACTGATAGCATCAAAGACACTAATTTTGAGTAATCGAGACAAAGTATTTTAAAAGGCCTCAATAAATTGTAGGAGTATTATTGTATATACATTCAAAATTGTATAATGTTTCAACACGATTATTAGGGGGAATTGCAAATATGTGAAAGGGATGGTACATACATTACATTTGTAAAGAAATTTGCATATTTTGAACACATTCGTACGTCATAGGTTTTAATACTTAGGATAGTCGTCCCGAGGACAATAACTCGATGGTTTTTCGAACAAATAATCGCGTTTTCTATGCTCGTAAACTTAAAGGAAATGTAATAAAGTGAAATGAAATAAAAAACGTATGTCTCGAATTCCGTCCATCGTTCTTCTTCCATCTTCAATTGTTTAATTTAATCATATTAAGGGGTTCTTCCAAAGATGACAATAAGTTATCTACTGCATCGAGAAACCTTTAAGATGATTAGAAATACATACCTACCCAATGAGTTGTGGGTATCTCGAACCGTTAGATAACTATTCGTAACTTTGGAGCCGCTCTAGCAATCCATTGATAAACTTACAAATAGTTATCTGCCGGTTAAAGGTGGTACATTTCGTAGTTTTAACCGGCAAATTACTTGTCGTTAACTATGACTATTGCACTTGTCACATTTACGTTTGAAACTTCACACTGACGGACCAATGAAATAACCCAAATATTAAATTGTTGGCCAATTAGAATCCACTTAAAGCGATAATTGCTGTCGAACACTTATCACTTTCGAGGAGGTTAAGATTAGGACCTACAAAATAAAATACCGAATTGGATTTTTATTTCCAAATTTGTGTACATACTTTTACTATTCTCTGACAATTTCTTGCTTTATATTTGTTGGAACACATTTTTATAATATTTATTAAATATTTGTCAATGTCAATACGACACGTGCAATAGTCATGCAAAATATGTTCCGTGCATAGTTCCTTGCTTAGATAATACCCGCTATAGTGATGCACTCGAGCTTGTCATTGTCATTTTCACGGCAACAAGCTCTCGTGCCACTATAGCGGGCATTATCGGCAAGTTACTATGCAACATATTACTATTGAATACTTCTATAACTTAGAAACACCCTGGCCCTTCATGGCATCTCAACTTAGTAGTTCTTAACTTTGCAACCTTAATAGTAGCCTATCATAGTAGTTCTTAATCTGAACTTAGTAGCGAGTCTTCTCTCGTATAGCTTCGAAATGCATCCTCTTGAAAAGCTTACCCTTACTTAATACTTAAGCTTAATGCTAGATGCTTAAAGCATAATACTTCATAATCCAGGTCTAAAATGAGTCGCAGAAACGTGCGTGTTTGTTACAGGAATTCTGAAGGTGCATTGTGAATAAATATGTAAATTGATAATTGGACTCGCAATGATGTTAGTTTTCACAACCTTTGCAATGCATGGAGCCAATTTAATTGTGGCTGGGTTCCCACGCCTCGATCTCTTCAATCTACACTTGTTTACAGTGGCCATACTTTAAACCAACGTTAAATACAAATATTAATCATTCTCCTCGAAACGATTGGATCTACCTTCCAATGCAGTCAATTATCTTGGAAATAATTTTAATAGCAAATGAGGTAAGCACACTCCAAAGTTGCAGGTTTGAACACCATCGGCCAAAAATTTTTAACGAGGTAAGCACTCTTATCACGTAAAAGGTTGCAGGTCGCTAAAAAATTTGGGTCCGTGGGGTTCAAAGCTGCAACCTTTTTTGTGAAAGAGTGTGCTTATCTCGCTAATAAATTTGGGCCTATGTGGCTCACCCAAATTTATTAGCGAGATAAGCACACTCTTTCACATAAAAGGTTGCAGCTTTGAACACCAAGGGCCCAAATTTTTTAGCGAGGTAAGCACTCTCTCACGTAAAAGGTTGCAGGTTCGAACCCTTTAAGCCCAACGTTTTTTTAGCAATACCTACTTTCAACGACATCAAAGTGCCATTCCTTTGCAGGTGAACTAAAGCCAGAGATCCCCTATAGGTTTACATTACCAGTCTTCCAAATATAGAAAATAGTTTTTTGACAACGCTAAATAGCCATAGCAGCAGAAATATGCAGTATTCAAACGAAATAAACAATGCTGCTATGGTATGGTACCAGTCATCATAGCTTGTTTCGTCGAAGAACCGTTTAGTCATCGTCATTTCGCTCATTTCGTTTTTTTTTTAATTTCTATCTTTCATAATAATTATAATAACCTTAACGATGAGGTGGAGCTTGTGAAAGTATTGTAGAAAATAAAATATGGAACACATTTTTCACAAAAAAGGAAACCTTTTGTGTAAAAGATGTTCCGTATTTTATTTTCTATTATAACCTTATATATTTTATAAAAAGTCATTGTTTTTTACATTAAAATTACTTTAATTAGGAAAACTTAAGTTGGGGAATTGAAGACTTCGTTTTAGATTTAAAAAAATAGAACAGAAATATTTTAGTGCGGGATTAGTTTCTGTCAGTTGCTTCTACATTTTAGCTTGTCCAGCAGCTGAATGTTTTATAATTAACTAATCCAACTTTACCTAATCTACATATTTCTTGATAAACCAAACTACAAGTTTTTTTTTTGTTATTTAGAAGAAAATTGTTTTAATTTTAATTTTTCGTATACGTAATAAGATGACTTTCTGTCTGTTGCTTCTACATTTCAGCTTGTCCAGCAGCTGAATCTTTTATAATCAACTAATCCAACTTTACCTAATCTACATATTTCTTGATAAACTAAACTACAAGTTTTTTTTTAATTTAGAGGAGACAATTGTTTTAATTTTATTTTTTCGAATACGTAATAAGATGACTTTCTGTCGGTTGCTTCTACATTTTAGTTTGTCCAGCAGCTGAACCTTTTATAATGAACTAATCCAACTTTACCTAATCTACATATTTCTTGAGAAATTAAACTACAAGTTGTTTTTTTTTTGTTATTTAAAGGAGACAATGGTTTTAATTTAAATTTTTCGTAGGTATACATAATAAGATGACTTTCGACTTTCTATCTGTTACTTCTACATTTTAGCTTGTCCAGCAGCTGAATTTTTTATAATTGACAAATCCAACTTTATATAATCTACATATTTCTTGATAAACTAAACTACAAGTTTTTTTGTTGTTATTTAGAGGAGACAATTGATTTTTATTATTATTTAGAGAGGTCCAATTGTTTTGTTTTTAATTTTTGTGTACGTAATAAGATGACTTTTTAAATGAAAATTTTACGATAACAATGATATAGAACGGAAAACAATGTTAGTCGTTTATAAAGTATTTAAATTTCATTCGCCTTGGTTTATATGTGGTATTGCGCAAATTTGTTAAAAAATCCTGTTATAGAGTGTAAAAATAGAAGGCGAAATGTCAAAATAGGATAGAATTGATAGACTCGTCGGCGCTTTGAATGGTTTTCCTGGCAATATGACAGAATTTAAGTCCGAGAATAATTACAGCACTAAACTAACAATAGAAAATACAATACACGAAAAATGTTACCTTTCAAAACGATTCTTATAGGTAATAAGCACAAAAAACGCGTTAAACGAGAAATTGCGAATTACACTGTCGCACATAAAAATAATGCTACATCTAAACTAAAATGCTTCATTCCATGTATTGAAAACTTAAATATGGGTACTAATTATGCCAATAATTTGTTCATTGCAATAAAATTACACGTAATAAAGCATTCAAATAATTGCTTCTGGGTGACGAAAAAGAAGAAAACATTAAAATAGTCTCGAAAAGGTACGACTAAATATGTAATTCCGAACTAACTACTCTCCATTCAGGATGTTTTTGCGTCAAGGGAATCCATGAATATCTAGTAATTTTGTTGGTAGTGTTTCGGAAATAACTGAATTCTCCAATGGAACTTGTCATTATTTTTTAGGTTAAGTGATTTTCAATTTAAGGTTAATTTTTTTAAATAACATTCTTGACAGATATAAAGATTTAAATTATTATAGTTCCAGTTGTATAATTTTTGGCACTTTTGACTGAAAGGAAAATTATTTCTGGGCATATGAAGTAAAAAAAAAATATATATATCTTTAAAAGCTAGTAGTGAAAAAAATTATAATCTGACAATGTGGTATGAAGCAAATGTCTAATAGACATCGACACAAAAAATAATTAATTTCCGTTGCATCACTGAATAACTTTGTCCAACATGCCAAAAAGAAAACCCAGCCAACTCGGTTGCAAAAAGGTCGTGAATGTAATATATAGGTGATATAATATAATTATACTACGAAAATTCCTTCATCGCGTTTATTTATCAAAGTATAGTAAACTTTGCATCTTTATAAAGAGAAAAAATTGTCCATTTTAAAAATTTAAATTTAGATTTAGAAAATTTAGAAAATTTTAGTCATTTGAAAAATTAAACTTTGTATTATAACTCAAAAACTGTGTTCTTTTTTCAAAAAACAAAAGCATATCTTACACAAGCTCCTAAAATGACTCTTTCCTCGTTTCACAGAATCTCTATGTTTTATGATTTCCGAGAGCCCAATGCTTAAAATGAAAAAAAACTCACCCTGTATATACATAATCATTACCAAATTACCCACTGGGTGTATAGTTTTTTTTTTTTTTTTTTGTACATTATTGAAGTAGAATATTTTATACTCAGATACATACATACATAATCCATCCCTCTTTTACCCATTGGGTGTCGAGTTATACTCAGATAAGTTATTTGAATTTTTATAACTGCGTAGAAGTTTCTATATGTTTGCTTCGTAATTGTGAAGTTTTGTTTATCAATTTTTGGCCGAAGTATACTTCTGCACATTGATACCTTTTATAGTACAATTGAAATTTTCAATATGCTCCATTTCGCGAAATAAATTTATAATATTTCACTGGGAAGCTAAGAGATGAATTGCGGCAGCATTGTAAATTATTTCCACAATACAGGCGGTTATTGGCACTAATCCTGTGACCATCATTCAGATTTACGAAGCTGTTGTAAAATGATCATGCTGCTGCTGCCTATGACCAGGGGTTTGCCATAATACCATAAATTACACCGACCCTCGGTTTAAGAATTTGTGTCATAAATTATAAAGTACTGTCGTTTAACCGCACCATAAATCATGAATCTTCAATGTACGGTCGCGGTCATAAAAAAGTGGGACAGATTATTTGCCTAGTGTGAATTAGGTTTAGCTGAAGATGTCAAAAAAAAAAAAAATGTGCATCTTGCCTGATCAAGACATCAATTTTCATTATTTCTATTATTATTGCTTTCTTAAAAGCACTAACTTGAAGGGCCATTCCAAAATATGGCTTTTTATTAAGTAACACGTAGGTATTTATGTCACAATGATAATGACATGTTACTTGATTTTTCTTTGCAAAGATGAATGACTGTCACTGATGTAGTGTCACTGATGACATGATGTAGTGTCACTGACTGTCACTGATGTAGTGTCACTGTTATTTTCAACGTACGATCTTATAGCTATTTACATTTTTGCTCTGGGACATCAAAAATAGACAAAATCTATGATAGATTATTATTATATATAGACAAAAGCAGTATCTATTAAAAAATTGGCATGTCTTCACAGCTGAAGCTAAGAATTTGACATATTTTGACAGTTGCAATTGAAAATTTCACAGATTTCGACTGTTTTAATTGAGAATTTGACGTATGTGAACTGTTGCACTCAAAAATCCGATAGATGTTCACATTTTAAAACTGGGATATCAAAATTGACAAAATTTAACAGATTCAGGCAGTATCTATTGAAAAATTGACAGATTTTCGCAGCAGAGGCTTTGAATTTTATAGATTTTAAATGTCTCAGTCGGGAATTGTACCCATTTAGAAAGTTCAAAATTTTACAGATTTTGACAACTATAATTGTAAATTTAGCAGATTTCTAAATTTTATCACGATTTCGAGAGATTTTCCAAAAAATTCAAGGAATTTCTCAATGTTTGTCCAGAGTTTTACAGACTTCCCAATAATTATTATGATTTCTAGAGATTTTTCAAAGATTAAAAAATGCAAATTGATTGACATGTTTCAATTATTCCCAAGATTTCTCAATAATTTCGAGATTTCCACAAATGTCCCAATAAATATTAAAACTCCAGAGATTTTTGAATATGTTCTAAGACTTCCCAATAATTTTCGAGATTTATAGAGATCTTAATAATTCTTAAGATTTTGAGAGATTGCTCAATAATTCTTAAGATTTTGAGAGATTACTCAATAATTCTTAAGATCTTGAGAGATTATTCACTAATTTCGAGATAATAAAAATCATAAATGATTAGCATTATTATTAGGTACTCACATTTTTTCATTCGCCAAATTTATCGATAATTTAAAAAATATCAAGACATTTGTAAATTTTGTTAAATTTCGAGAGATTTTGCAATGATTTCTCTATCGTTTCTTTAAAAAATTGTTGTTTAAAACTGATTTGTCTTTATACAGGGTATCCCTTTAATGCCTTTTAAAGACGAATTTCATTAAAACGAACATGATAATTTTAAAGAAGACTGCTACCCGGAGCTTGTAAGGCATTAAAAGGACCCCCTGTATAAATAAAAATGTTAAAATTATGTACTATGTTAATACATAGTAGTGTTTTATTCTGAAAAATGTTAAATTATGTTCAATGTGTGTATGTGTATGCGTATGTACATGATTTGCATCTCAACATTTACAACTGATACAATAAAACTCAACTTTTCCATCTTTTCCAACTTTTCCAGAAAAGTTGGCCGAAAATTTCAACAATTTTAACTTTTGGTGAAAAGATGCAACACTACTAATAGCACATAGATAAGTTTATAAACTTGTTCAATTAACGCCAATGTGGCATACTGAGTTTAGGTTCCGACTTCTAATATACAGGGTGTTACTGAATTTCTTGGCCACGAACGTGACTTATGAAACAAAAAAACTGTGAAAAAAGACATGTGTCCAGAAATGCTTACAAAAAAAGTTACAGGCGAATTATAAATTTATCAAATGTGTTGCAACTCGAATAAGACTTTTTTTTGTTTCTAGGAGACGAAATGAACAGTTTAAAAAAAAAACTGACATCTGCCTATAGGATTTTTTTTACGTTTTTTTCCATACGTCACGTTTGTGAAATTTGGCCCTAGTAAGTTTATGATCAATTAAGTATTAAAAAACATTCATATTTGAAAATTTTACATTCCAAAGCCCACAACCAAAAATCACACATTTCTCATTGCATATGACTAAAAGGTTGGTCAATGTCTGTAAGGGCTGATCTATCTATCTACCAATAAAGTTGTGAATAGTTACCACTCTCAGACTGTTTAAGCTGCTCACATTGAGGTTGCAAAAGCATTCGGCAGGAAGTTTCTTGGTGGCATGCTATTCCACAGTTGGGGATATGTTATAGTGCGTACACCCACAAAGAGGTAAAACAGTTGGGGATATGATATCTACCGGATAAGTAAACCCACAACGAGCCTGACAAATAACATGCCATCAGCTTTCGAAAAAACACCACGTAGCCCAAATTCGTGTACTGCAGTATGCACCCACAATACAGAATTTCCAGTGTTTCTAAAAGCAGTAGTCCATTGTCTGCTGCTGAATTAATTGGGCATGTCAAGTTTTTTACTGCCACGGTGCGCATTGATGGCGTAAGTGGCTCTAATTTTGCCGAAGTGCAACACGTTTTTTTTTTTTAAACTGCCTTATTGACATTTAAGGGCGACGCTGTGTTGCATCTGTATTTGTATACTTCGCGCAACGATAGTTTGTTTTTATGATATTGACTTGCAATAAAAATTATAAGGGTGGGATTGTTAAACCACTTCAAGTTAGGTATCATAAAAGTCCAGGTATCGACCGGCCCTTTGTCATTGGCAACTCTTTGGTGCATCAACATTCAAGCCAAAGCCTGGACTGGATACCTGGACTTTTATGATACCTAACTTGAAGTGGTTTAATAATCCCACCCTTATAATTTTTAATGCAAATCAATGTCATAAAAACAAACTATCGTTGCGCGAAGTATACAATAGCAATGTTATATAGCAATGTAATTTTTTTTTGTACTAGATTTATGTGAACATGACTGGACGTGCCTAAACCCCGATTACCAATAACGTCGAAAATCGCTCTGGTTTATGACTTTTGGTTGCACTTCGAGTGTGGGCGATTGTACATGATTTGCATCTCAATCATTTACAACTGATACTATAAAACTCAACTTTTACAACTATTCCATCTTTTCCGAACTTTTCCAACATTTCCAGAAAAGTTGGCCGATAATTTCAACAATGTCAAGTTTTCGTGAAAAAGTTGCAACACTACTAATAGCACATAGATAAGTTTATAAACTTGTTCAATTAACGCCAATGTGGCATACTGAATTTAGGCTCCGACTTCTAATATACAGGGTGTTACTGAATTTCTTGGCCACGAACGTGACTTATGAAACAAAAAACTGTGAAAAAAGACATGTGTCCAGAAATGCTTACCAAAAAAGTTACAGGCGAATTATAAATTTATCAAATGTGTTGAACTCGAATAAGATATTCTTTTTTGTTTGTTTCTTTTTTGTTTCACTACCTGTGACGATGACCACAATTCATCACAAGACATCACATGCAGATAAATTGCTAATACCTGTTTAACTGGTCCAATGGTAGTTTGCAAGGATATTTCAGAAGAGTATGTCGGCAGCTTTCAAACATAAGTGATTTCGAAAGTTAAGGTGCATTTTCGCTCAGCCGCCATAAAAGGACACATTTCCTTATAACCAGGAGCCCGCAGTGAAAAGCCCAGACGTTCCTAAAGAAACTGGAATTCCACTAAATTCAATTGGGCATTCCATTTTCTTTCTTACTCATCGCTTCCACTACCCCGGCGACCATCATCCCCCGCACAATCCTCCGGCTGCCGCGTAACGGAGCTTAAATATCAATTTGTGCGGGGCTGTCTCGAGTGTGAGGGGGTGGCACGGCGGCAGGAAACGGGGGATGCAACCCTGGCCGTCTTGGGGCAGTCGGCGATCAAAATAACGACGGGCAGGGCGACACGTCAGCCCATCGCCCACATTCGTTACGCCGCCCCCCAATAAATTCCGAATGGGGTAATCGTTGGGATCGATCCGTGCCTAGCAGGGGTAGCAAAAAAGGGGCGACGGAGGTCGACGTCTGTTGATTCGTGGCTGGTTAAGCGAATTTTTTACTAATTACACGAAAGAGGCCAATTACCAAGGCAGATTGATATTGAAGTTAAATTCGGGGTAATGATTCTATAAGAAATTGTAGATGGAAACAACAATAATATCTACAGGCAAATATTTTTGTATTATATATTAGAGAAAGTGCATAGCTTTGGAGATTATTTTCTAATATCTATGGTGGTGGTTCCCTTGAGAAATGTGGATGCGGCAATTTGCTAATCTAAAATCTATTGGGATAAGGGTAATGTCTGGTGGTCTTCCTGGACAGTGCAGGAATGATTCGTCCGCATGGGAGGAGCCCTCCACCCCATCAATCCCGCTGTTTAAGCGCGGGGAAAGCGGCGCTTCGACGCGTCCCGACGACCGACCGCGACCCCTTTCGCCCAGGGCCCCACTGGGGCGGAGGGGGGAGTGTCGGAGGTTGAAGGGGCGCGTCGATCAATGGGATTTTCTAAAACGGAAGCGTTGATGAGAATCGCCTGGCGACCGCCGGGTATCGAATCACATCCCCGGATTCCCGGTCTCGCATTGAACCTTTTTATTGTGCAAATTTGTACACCTATACATAACTCATGGCCTCCGGATCGTCCCGAATCATTGATCTCCCTCTCCGCGGCTTGGATATAACAAAAAGCCGTGCTGCACGGAGCAGCCCCGGAGAGAGGAGCATACACGCACGTCTCCTGAATCGTGCACGGATTACACGCCATGACGAATTCGGAAATTCGGCACTACGATTTCGTGGCTGCTGAGGGGAGAAGAATGCAGAATCGAAATCGATGCCCCAAAATATGCACCATGTAGCAACTCATTCCCAGAAGAAAAAAACCGACCACTTCACCATCCAAAGTCTCTCATAGCTATTCAAATTCTAAAATGCAAGAAAACTTTTGTGGTCATTCAATCCGATTGTAAGATCGTTTCGAGAATTCTTAGTTATGCCACACACCAATTCTCACACTATCTGCAGGGTGGTGCAACCTGGCAACTTTGCTCACTTTGTGAAGGGGGGATAAGCAGCCAGCTCAAATCTGTGCTATGCTCAGCAATTTGATTTCAAATTTTCTGTAAAAATAATAATTATTTATTTAGATGCCAAACTAATCAATACGTATCTCAATGAAAAATAATTATAGAGTACGTTGTAATCATCTTTTAAGCATAATTATAAGGTCTTTCAGTAACTACTAATATAAATAAATTATAATAAAAATCTTTATTCATTTAGCTTGATATTCATTAACATGTTAATCTGCCTCTGCACTGCAGAAATCAACGGAAGAAGTATTTGATTGGGCCGTGACAGTGCGTCGTTTGTGAACAGTGCTCAAGTTTGCTGGGATCGAACCCGCAAAACCTACAAGCGTCAGTCGTCTTAAACCACTACGCCACGCTCCTAGCTTTTGTTTTTTGAGAATTGCGGTTAAATAATGCAGAATACAGCAATTGCATATATTTGTATAGTCTAGATCAGTAGTTCCTAAACTATTTAAAGAGGGGCACTCAAAAAACGATTACTATCAAGACCATAAATGAATCGTTTATTTCAGAAACTGGTCAAGTGCACCTTTTCAAATTGTTGGGAAACAAAGAAAAACTTCATATCCGTGATATTTAAACAAATTTTCGCCTGAAAACATTTGTATACCTTTTCAAGTTCAAATTGAGACCAATCCATTTCAAATTGAGAATAAATCGATTTCAAATTGAGACTAAACAAAATCTAGTGTCAACTTGATCAATATCAAGTTGTCATGATAAATTTTATTTGTTGTACTCTCAACTTGATATTGTTTAGTGTCAACTTGATTTTGTTTAGTCTCAACTTGAAATTGATTGGCCTCAATTTGCAATTGATTGGTCTCAATTTGAACTTGATTGGTCTCAATTTGAACTTGAAAAGGTATAGTATTAGCTGGCATCTTCCCGAAGTTGATGCTGCCTGTAATTAAATTAGAATATTTCTCCCTTAATTGTAAAAAAAATATTGAAAATATTGCAGTTTCTGCATAAAATACGATTTTAATGTAGAAACATGTATTTTTAATTTCCCAATTTTTGTGGTCTAATGATATTTTACAAACAAGACACTATTAAAAACTATATATTGTTTATTGGAACACAGAATAACACACAAAATTTTCCGTGTTTTCATTTAATTACTTCATTAAAATAATTAAAATAAAGAAATTTAAAATAATTTTAAAATTTGTTAAATATACCAAACTAGTAAGCATTGGTAAGTAATGGTAAACCAATGGTAATTGTTACCATGGTATTGGTATTATACAAAATACCACAGGACTTTTACTGCAGAAATTTACGGCTGGTTCCATTTGCAAATAATAAATTTTCAGAAATTTCCGTAATAGCTAACCCATACTTGTCAATGCAGAAAGTTATATGTTTGATTTTCTCCCTTATCTAATACTGGAACTTTGTCAAATTTTCAGGAGAATTAGTATTAGGTGTAGTGTGCTCAATCTAATATCAAATTTACAAATATAAAACTTTCAGAAATTTTAGTAATAGCTAACCCATACTTGTCAATGCAGAATGTTATGTTTGATTTTCTCCCTCATCTAATACTGAAACTTTGTCAAATTTTCAGAAGAATTAGTATTAGGTGTAGTGTGCATCAATCTAATATAAAATTTACAAATATAAAACTTTCAGAAATTTCAGCAATAGCTAACCCATACTCGTCAATTCAGAAAGTTATATGTTTGATTTTCTCCCTTATATAATACTGAAACTTTGTCAAATTTTCAGGAAGATTAGTTTTAGGTGTACTGTATACGATTCTAATATCAAATTTGCAACTAATAAATTTTCATAAATGTCAGTAGTAACTAACCCTTAACCCATACTTGTCAATGCAGAAAGTTTATGTTTGATTTTCTCCCTTATCTAATACTGAAACTTTGTCAAATTTTCAGGAGAATTAGTTTCAGGTGTACTGAACACGAGCCAAATATCAATTTTGCAAATAATAAATTTTCGGAAATTTCAGTAATAGCTAACCCATACTTGTCAATGCAGAATGTTATGTTTGATTTTCTCCCTTATCTAATACTGAAACTTTGTCAAATTTTCAGGAGAATTAGTATTAGGTGTACTGTATACGATTTTAATATCAAATTTGCAAATAATAAATTTTCAGAAATTTCAGTAATAACTAACCCATACTTGACAATACACAAAGTTATATGTTTGATTTTCTCCCTTATATAATACTGAAACATTGTCAAATTTTCAGGAAGATTAGTTTCAGGTGCAGTGTACACAAATCTAATATCTAATTTGCACATAATAAATTTTCAGAAATTTCAGTCATAGGTAACCCATACTTGTCAATTCAGAAAGTTATATGTTTTATTTTCTCCCTTATTTAATACTGAAACTTTGTCAAATTTTCAGTAGAATTAGTTTCAGGTGTACTGTACACGAATTTAATATCAAACTAGCAAATAATAAATTTTCAGAAATTTCAGTAATAGGTAACCCATACTTGTCAATGCAGAATGTTATATGTTTGATTTTCTATCTTATTTAATACTGAAACTTTGTCAAATTTTCAGCAGAATTAGTTTCAGATGTACTGAACACGAGTCAAATATCAATTTTGCATATAATAAATTTTCGGATATTTCAGTAATAGCTAACCCATACTTGTCAATGCAGAAAGTTGTATGTTTGATTTTCTCCCTTATCTAATACTAAAACTTTGTCAAATTGTCAGGAGAATTCATTTCAGTATATGAATATAAAATTAAATTTGCAAATAATAAATTTTCAGAAATTTCAGTAATAGCTAATCCATACTTGCCAATGCAGAAAGTTATATGTTTGATTTTCTATCTTATTTAATACTGAAACTTTGTCAAATTTTCAGGAGAATTAGTTTCAGGTGTACTGTATACGATTCTATTATCACATTTGCAAATAATAAATTTTCCAAAGTTTCAGTAATAGCTAACCCATACTTGCCAATGCAGAGAGTTATATGTTTGATTTTCTCCCTAATTTAATACTGAAATTTGTCAAATTTTCAGGAGAATTAGTTTCAGATGTACTGTATATGAATTTAAAATCAAATTTGCAAATAATAAATTTTCAGAAATTTCCGTAATAGCTAACCCATACATGTCAATGCAGAAAGTTATATGTTTGATTTTCTCCCTTATCTAATACTGAAACTTTGTCAAATTTTCAGGAAAATTAGTTCCGGGTGTACTGTACACGAATCTAATACCAAATTTGCAAATAATAAGTTTTTAGAAATTTCAGTAATAACTAACCCATACTTGTCAATGCAGAATGTTATATGTTTGATTTTCTCCCTTACATAATACTAAAACTTTGTCAAATTGTTAGCAGAATTAGTTTCAGGTGCACTGTACACGAATCTAATATCAAATTTTCAAATAATAAATTTTCAGAAATTTCAGTAATAACTAACCCATACTTGTCAATACACAAAGTTATATGTTTGATTTTCTCCCTTATCTAATACTGAAACTTTGTCAAATTTTCAGGAGAATTAGTATTAGGTGTAGTGTGCATCAACTAATATCAAATTTACAAATATAAAACTTTCAGAAATTTCAGTAATAGCTAACCCATACTTATCAATGCAGAAAGTTATCTGTTTGATATTCTCCCTTATCTAATACTGAAACTGTGTCAAATTTTCAGGAAAATTAATTTCAGGTGTACTGTACACGAATCTAATACCAAATTTGCAAATAATAAATTTTCAGAAATTTCAGTAATAGGTAACCCATACTTGTCAATACACAAAGCTATATGTTTGATTTTCTCCCTTTTATAATACTGAAACTTTGTCAAATTTTCAGGAAGATTAGTTTTAGGTGTACTGTATACGATTCTTATATCAAATTTACAAATATAAAACTTTCAGAAATTTCAGTAATAGCTAACCCATACTCGTCAATGCAGAAAGTTATATGTTTGATTTTCTCCCTTATCTAATACTGAAACTTTGTCAAATTTTCAGGAGAATTAGTTTCAGGTGTACTGAACACGAGTCAAATATCAATTTTGCAAATAATAAATTCTCGAAAATTTCAGTAATAGCTAACCCATACTTGTCAATGCAGAAAGTTATATGTTTGATTTTCTCCCTTATCTAAAACTAAAACTTTGTCAAATTTTCAGGAGAATTAGTTTCAGATGTACTGTATATGAATTTAAAATCAAATTTGGAAATAATAAATTTTCAGAAATTCCAGTAATAGCTAATCCATACTTGCCAATGCAGAAAGTTATATGTTTGATTTTCTATTTTATTTAATACTGAAACTTTGTCGAATTTTCACGAGAATTAGTTTCAGATGTACTGTATATGAATTTAAAATCAAATTTGCAAATAATAATTTTTCAGAAATTTCAGTAATAGCTAACCCATACTTGTCAATGCAGAAAGTTATATGTTTGATTTTCTCCCTTATCTAATACTGATACTTTGTCAAATTTTCAGGAGAATTACTTTGAGGTGTACTGTATACGTATATAGTATACTGTATATAGAAAAGACGACTTTAAAGTCTGCTTCTGTTCCATATAATAAAAGACACTTTTTCGTAAAGTGACGTTTAAAAATCAATTATGGAACACGTTACAGTACTTAAAGGCGCCTTTTCGATTTAAAGGAAACTTTAATACCATTATGGAACCGGCCGTAAGTAAGCTTTACATAAAGGAGACTTTTCTGTGATCCTTAAATTTCTGGATTTCTGTCCCTTAAAGAAAAATCCATAAAAATGTCTGTTGACCAGTTTCTGAAATAAACGATTCAAATATGTGCTAAAAAAACAGCTTAAGTCTACATCCATAACAAATTACTCCGGAACTGAACTGAACACAAAGCGAAACATAAAAGTGCATATTACAAATACATCCCAAATTAAATAATAATCTATGGTGCAAAGCCATTTCCAGAACACATTTATCGTGTATTTATGTTTTTTTCGTACAAGGTAACTCATACATGGCAACTAATCAAATTTATAGTCCCGCACTCTTTTACATAATAGTTATTTATTATTACGTCACTCATACAATAACGCATATATTAAAGAAATAATTGAAAGTACATATTGCAACTTTCGATTATTTCTTAAATAATTAAATGGTAAGAATAGTAGATTCAATAGTTCATTAAGTGAAGAAAAGTGGTCGTTTTCCAGTAAGTAACTCAATAATTCTTAAGATCCTGTATTTCACTCATATTAAGGTATTTAGATTATTCAGTAAATAAACGTGTACTTCCTTAAGGACGTACACGTTTTTTTTTTACCGAATGATCGTGTAACTTGTACTTCCACTACATACTAAACGTGTACTACGGAAGTACACATTTTTTTACGAATAATTCTTAAGATGTTGAGAGATTACTCAATAATTTCGAGAACATCAGAAATGATCGACATGATTATTAGTTACATTTTTTCGTCCTCCAAATTTATCGATAACTTCCTTGAGGAAGTACAGGTTTTTTTACTGAATAATCGTGTAATTGTCCATCCACTACGTACTAAACGTGTACTAAAGAAGTACACGTTTTTTTACTGAATAATTCTTAAGATGTTGAGAGATTACTCAATAATTTTGAGAACATATAAATCAGAAATTATTGACATGATTATTACTCACATTTTTTTCGTTCTCCAAATTTATCGATAATTCAAAAAATATCAAGACATCACTAAATATTGTCAAATTTCGAAAGATTTATCAGTAATTTCCCTGATTTCCCATTATTTTTTTAAATCGCTACAGATTTCACAATAGTTATCAAGATTTCTGGAGATTTTTCCCAATTTCCCGATAAATAATTGCTATTAAAATCTCCACTGTAAAGGAAAAGATAAGCATTGTAAGCAACAACAAATATATGTGACTATAAAGAGAATTTAGAGCTCTACAAGAGTTACAAAGATTTCTGGAAAATTTTCCCAATTCCTCAATAAATAATTGCTATTAAAAACTCCACTTCTTAAAGGAAAAGACAAGTATTTTAAGCAAAAAAATTTATCTGACTATAAAGCGAATTACGAGCTCTACAAAAGTTACAAAAGTACAAATTCCATTTAAAAAATAAGTCAATGACGAAATATTTTCAAATAATGTCAAATTTCGAGAGATGTTTCAGTAATTTCCCTGATTAGCCATTATTTTTTGAGATCACTAAAGATTTCGCAATAATTATCAAGATTTCTGAAAAATGTTCCCAATTCCCCAATAAATAATTGCTATTAAAAACTCCACTTTTTAAAGGAAAAGATAAGTATTTTTAAGCAAAAATATGTGTGACTATAAAGAGAATTGAAAGCTCTAACAGAAGTTACATAAGTACAAATTCCATTTAAAAAATATGCCGATGACGTTACAAGTCAAAAATTACTGACTGATAATTTTGTGTGCGTCAGAAAATGTGGAATAAATAACAAAAATCAACCTGTGCGACGATTTTTTATTTTTTGAGTTATTTTTTGAGCAGTTTGGTTCCATTTTCAAAAATGGCCCTGTATATAACTGCAAAATTAGAAACATTTTACTTTGGTTCATCATTATTTTCTGCGTCCCCTCATTTTTTTCGAGACCCAACGTTTATAAAAATATACATTCTAGCTGAAATAAGTCAATTTTAATATTATATTGTTTCTTTTTTCGTACTTCCTGGTAAAGTAATAAGTTCTTATAGGTTTTTTAATGTTTTCATTTATTTGTCTGACTAGTTTCGGCCGATTATGGCCATCTTCAGAGGCTAATTTATATATTTATATTCCGTTTTATTAAAATTTAAATGTATTTGAAAATTGTAATGTTTGAGTTACAAAAGTACAAAGTCCATTTAAAAAGTATGTCAATGACGTTACTGACGTGAAAAAAAACATCAGTCAAAATAAATAATTGCTATTAAAAACTCCACTTTTTAAAGGCAAAGATAAGTATTTTTAAACCAAAAAAATGTGTGACTATAAAGATTGAGAGCTCTGCAAAAGTTACACAAGTACACATTCCATTTAAAAAATATGTCAATGACGAAATATTTCGAAATATTGTCAAATTTCGAGAGATATTTCAGTAGTTTCCCGGATTACCCATTATTTACCGATACAGATTTTGCTCATTTAACTCAAACATTACAATTCAAATAACTTTGAATTTTAATCAAACGGACTATAAATATATAAATTAGCCTCTGAAGATGGCCATAATAGGCCTAAACTAGTCAGGCAAATAAATAAAAACATTTAAAAAACAATAAGAACTTTACTTTACCAGGAAGTACGAAAAAAAGAAACATAATATAATATATACAACTGGTATAATGGATGAAACTATAAAATATTTTTTAATATTGCTGTGGGCTACAATCGTACCCACGATTATAGATTATAAGTTGGGGTCTACATTATCTACGTCAGGAGGAGCTTTTATTTTTAATAAGATTGATATTTATTCATTTCTTGGAGAAGGCAACGACCTAACCTTGGAACAGGAAATTTAAGTGTTCGGCGGATTCAACAGTAGAGATAATCTTGATTAATCACACAAAACTCCATAGTATACGTTTTAGAAGTTATCATTTATTGTCAACAATTGTTTGGGCTTCTCGAACATACACAAACAGTACAGTTTTACGGTTAAGTTTTAGGTTTCACCAATTACAGACTTGAATCCTTTAGAAAGTTTTTGCTGAACAAATAATACATTTTTAATTTTAGGCCCCACGAATGATTGTGCTTACTTCGAGGACCAAAACGTTTGGGAAACACTTGTTTAATGTACAAATAACAACCAGAATCAATATCGCAAAACTACAATTATCTTATAATATCCTATACTTATTTATAAAATTGCAATAACTAAGAATGTTATAACTTCTATAAATAGGTATTTTAATTACACTTGATTCACAGCTACATAAATACGTTTTGTCCATCACTAACATCGAAAATCTATTTATATTGTATCTGTATACTCCCAAATAAGTTGCGAAATCCTACACTAACATAAACACCATGTGAAAATAATATTTATTTTGTTAGCTAAATGTGTCAACGATGGAAAAATTTAGGTGATCATATCTGTAACATAACTCCAGTGGACTTATCACTTATCAGTAGCACACTTTTAAACAAAACCGCAGCTCTTTAATACAAAACATCGTCAACCAAATTGCGGTTTGTGTCAGAATCAAGAAACCACACATCGAAGATAGTGATAGATACGTTACACAACTTGCTGGTTTGGAAAATTAAATTCTAACGTAAATTTGTGAACCAAATATGAATTAATGTCAAGGTCAAGGTTCTTTAGGCTACGATTTTGAAGCTATAAAATAACCCTGTTTATAATCGGGTAACCACATAGTTATTGTACTAATAGCTAGTGTTGCAACCCAGGAAAAACTGATGAAGAACAGTTAACTGATGAAGAATATACTTCAAGTACTGATAGCGATACTATCACTCTTCATGATGATACAAATACTTCGGTTAACCGTGGTTCATCCAATCACTCAAATTTCCATTAATTAAAAACGTATCGTTTTTTTTTTAAATCTGTTCTTAAAAACTGATTTGTCTTTATACAGGGTATCCCTTTAATGCCTTTAAAGCAGAATTTCATCAAAACAAACATGATAATTTTAAAGAAGACTGCTACCCGGAGCTTATAAGGTATTAAAACGACCCCCTGTATAAATAAAAATGTTAAATTATGTTCAATGTGTGTATGTGTATGCGTATATACATGATTTGCATCTCAACATTTACAACTGATACAATAAAACTCAACTTTTCCATCTTTTCCGAACTTTTCCAGAAAAGTTGGCCGAAAATTTCAACAATTTCAACTTTTCGTGAAAAGTTGCAACACTACTAATAGCACATCGATAAGTTTATAAACTTGTTCAATTACCGCCAATGTGGCATACTGAGTTTAGGCTCCGACTTCTAATATACAGGGTGATACTGAATTTCTTGGTCACGAACGTGACTTATGAATCAAAAAAACTGTGAAAAAATACATGTGTCCAGAAATGCTTACTAAAAAAGTTAGAGGCAAATTATAAATTTATCAAATGTGTTGCAACTCGAATTAGTTTTTTTTTTGTTTCTAGGAGACAAAATCAACAGTTAAAAAAATAATAATTTCTGACATCTGTCTATAGGAACTTTTTTTACGTTTTTTTTTCCATAGGTAACGTTTGTGTAATTTGTCCATAGTAAGTTTATGATCAATTAAGTATTAAAAATCATTCATATTTGAAAATTTTACATTCCAAAGCCCACAAACAAAAATCACACATTTCGCATTGCATATGACTAAAAGGTTGGTCAATGTCTGTAAGGGCTGATCTATCTATCTACCAATAAAGTTGTGAATAGTTGCCACTCTCAGACTGTTTAAGCTGCTCAAATTGAGGTTGCAAAAGCATTCGGCAGGAAGTTTCTTGGTGGCATGCTGTTCTACAGTTGGGGATATGTTATAGTGCGTACACCCACAAAGAGGTCAAACAGTTGGGGATATGATATCTGCCGGATAAGTAAACCCACAACGAGCCTGACAAATAACGTGCCATCAGGTTTCGGAAAAACACCACGTAGCCCAAATTCGTGTACTGTAGTATGCACTCACAATACAGAATTTCCAGTGTTTCTAAAAGCAGGATTCCATTGTCTGCTGCTGAATTAATTGGGCATGTCAAGTTTTTTACTGCCACGGTGCGCATTGATGGCGTAAGTGGCTCCAATTTTGCCAGCCGACTTGTTTACGTATTGTGCACCGGGCCAAAAATAAAAACTTTCCTAAAACAGTCCAGTTTTCGCCCCCTCCCCCGGCGAAAAGTGAATTCCTGGCAGTCGCGTGAACGTTCGGCAGCAAAAAGAAGAAAAAACGATGGCGTTACGTATGGCTCGGCGCGCAGCCATGGCGATTTAATTGCCCCATGAGCGATCAGAAAGTGCAGAATGAGCCCCCGCTGATTTGAATGGATCGAAGGCGGCGGGGGTGGCGTCCACATCCGCCCACCATCGGCGTCGTGTGTCACGAGATCTGCCACAAACGCGGGCGCAGCAGGGCCGGCTCGAGAGGCGATGGCCCAGTGCCCCAGCAAAATGCGGACTTCAATATTACTATAATGATAAAACAAGTTTATGGCCAATCGTTCATAATTTTACTGCTTGATCGACCAACCCCTATTTTACTAACAAGGCTAACTTCATGAAATTGTTAGATAAAGTTGCATATCTTTTTATGCTGCGCTAATATTTGAAAAACAGGTCAACCAATCTGGCAGGTGCTGTACTAAGAAGTCCATCATAAAAAGTCCATCATAAGTCCATAATCAATTTTATAAACGATTTCCCATAACTTGAATGAATAAAATCCATTCTCAATAGACTCCAAATTAAAAAATTGACACTGAAGACAGATTTCGTTCTTTTGGGAACCGTCAATACAGTGTGATCATAAATAGATATCCACTTCTGCTTCACTTGCCAACGCTAACCAATCTAAGAAAAGCGTTCTCATTTTCTTGAGATCAACTTAAAACTTACAATAGTTTCTACATTTAAACATCGATACCGAAATCGGGTTTGCCAGTTCAGTGAAATCAAGAATTGGTGCCATATTCAATTATACTTGCTTGCCATGAGCAATCTTACTAATAAATGTTTTTCTGCAAATAAATGAAAACCATTGTTTCCTGAATCTGTAGTGTAGGCATTAATGTGGGTAAAAACATTGTTTTGGTCTTTTGCGTCTCCTCAAATTTGTATGCAAGAACAGATGTCCAATTTAAATATACTTACTAGGTATAAGCAAACTTTAATAGCTATTTATGGTATAAGTGAATAAAGTCGAATTTTATCCACGAAAAATCAGTTTAGCGTAAGAGGCGAAGCGAGTGCGATGTTTTCGAGTGGATAAAATTGTCAGAGGACAAAGAAAATTTCTAGGATAGTGCGAAATTACGTATTTTTTTACATTATTCACGTTGTCAATGGTTATAGTGAATAATATGAAACTGTAAACATTTTATTCACCTATTCGATTACACAGTTGTTTTACTGATGAGATTCAATATACATAATGAGCATTTTAATAATGTGAATTAGAAAAAAATATTTTCTCCAATTAGCATTATAAAATTCTACTTTATTTACTTACATTAAATAGCTATTTCTGGTATAAGTGAATAAAGTCGAATTTTATCCACGAAAAAACAGTTTAGCGCAAGAGGCCGAGTGCGATAATGTTTTCGAGTTTATAAAATTGCTTTATTCACGTGTATCATACAAGATTTTTTCCAATTCGTTATCAGTATTGAAGAATTTCCTTGAAGTGTCACATTGTCAGGTGACAACAAAAATTTCAAGGCTACTGCGAATTTATCTACTTTTTTACTTACTTGATTCACGTTGTCAATTGTTATAGTGAATGAAGTGAAAAAATAAAGTTTTATTCACCCATTCGATTACAATGTTGTTTTAATGATGACATTCAATATACATAATGAGCATTTTACTAATGTGAATTAGAAAAAAAAAATCTCCAATTAGCATTATAAAATTCTATTTTATTCACTTACTTATACATTAAATAGCTATCGTCCTATTCAAATGAATAAAATGTTGACAGCTACACTTTATTCACACTGCTATTGACAACACGAATAAAGTTTAAAAAAAGTTCAAATTCGCACAATCTTTGAAATTTTCGTAGTTTATAAAAAAATGTGACACTTCAATGATGGTAGTGAAATATTTGAAATGGCCAAATTATGACCTTTACACCGAGCACTATTTCCGACTTATAACTATTAACTGACTTTAAATAAACAATTTTAGCACATGTAAATTCAAATCAAAGGCCTGGAACTTCCACTATACTTGTCCCTGACGAAAGTGAAGTCAACTTTCCTTCTTTTAATATTCATCAATTAGTAATAGTGCAATTAACATTTATGTAAATGAATTACATAAGCAATATATATTTGTTTTTAAATTCTGAACATTTTTAATTCTGATAACGAAATTGGAAAAAAATATTGTATGATACACGTGCATGAATAAATGTTATTCACTCAAAAACATTTTTCTTGGATAAAATTAGTCTTTATTTACTTATACCATACACAACTATATTACTTGCTTACTTATCTTCTTTAAAGCATGCTAACTCTATAGTTACATTATATTTTTAATTGATGACCTATTGGAATGCACAAACAGTGCTAAAGCAACGATTATTTTTTTTATAATGTTGATTTAAATCAATGATTTGTTTAAAAAATCGTTTGATTTAAATCAATGATTTGTTTAAGCAAACTATTTTTTCATCATTTAAATCAATGATATGTTTAAAAAATCGTTTGATTTAAATCAATGATTTGTTTAAAAAATCGTTTGATTTAAATCATGATTTAAATCACACCAACCCTGGGTTCAAAATGAACAAAAGATAAAACATAATATCTCTATCATTGATTGGCACTATTTTCAGTAGAATTCGATAAGTTTTGCTGATTCTTTTTTGTCATAAAAATATCACCATTAATATACTGCTTATAGCAATTTTTGTGCTGTTAATATTTTTTTTGTGAGTGTTTTAATTTATTTGTTAACAATAACTTTTGTACAGGGTGGGCAAATTTCGATGTTTTAATAATAAATCTCGATAACTATAACAGGTATGAAAAAATGGACCTCCCCACCTTGATATGTCTTTCCGAGAAAGCCTTCACGGTGAAAACCAACATTGGCCATTGTCTTTTATTTTCGAGTTTTTCGCAAACATTTGATTTTTTGAGTTTTCCTTTTATGGCTGTAGGTCGCTTATTTATGAGTGAAAAAAAAATTATGTCTACGTTCTTCGGGCACTTTTTTGACAAGAATGCAGCGGCGTAGTCAATTTTTCAAAAAAAAAAAAAAAACATATCGAAATTCGAGTTATGACAAAGTTGTGGCTTTTTATATGGAAGTCATAGTTGGCTGTGACTTAGCTAAAAAGAGGGTGTTTTTCCTTTTTCAACAATATATGACATGTGGGGGCCAATTCTTAATTTTCAATCTGATTTTATCAAAAATTCTTATTTATTAAGGTAGTTAGATGGCTTGATCACCTAAGGAAACGGCCTAAATTAAATAAATCCATAAGATCTTACTGCATACTTAACGCTAAATGCTCAATTGTAATTTTGATAATGTTCGATGATTATTGATGGCAATATCTTTACTATTTTTAATATTGTGTTTCTTCTTCTTGTTTTATGAAATGGCCCATTATTAATGACATTTTCTGTTAATTAATTCTCGTGGATTGTCATTCCTTAAAATGACACAGGTCTACTACGTGAAAAACCTTCTAAAATAAGAATTTTTGATAAAATCAGATTGAAAATTAAGAATTGGCCCCACTTGTCGTATATTGTTGAAAAGAGATATTTTTCACAGCCAATGTGTTCCATATAAAAAACCACAACATTACGTCATAACTCTAATTTCAAACTGTTTTTTGAAAGATTGACTACGCCGCTGCATTGTTATAAAAAAAGTGCCTGAAGAATGTTTTGATAAAATCAGACTGAAAATTAAGAATTGGCCCCACATGTAGTATATTGTTGAAACGAGAAAAAATCTCTTTTTTTAGCTGTCAGAGCCAAGTATAAGTTCCATATAAAAAACCCCAACTTTATATCATAACTCGAATTTAGGACTGTTTTTTGAAAAATTGACTAAGCCGCTGCATTCTTATCAAAAAAGTGCCTGAAGAACGTAGACATTATTTTTCCCAATTTTGCCTATTAAAATGCTCATTACATATATTGAATTTCATTATTAAAACAACATTTTAATCATAAAGGTGAATAAAATTAATCAAAACAGTGAATAAAATGTTTCTAACAACACTTTATTCACACTGCTATCGACAACACGAAAAAAGTTTAAAAAAATAAACGTTGCACTTGACCCTGACGAAAGTAGAATCAAATTAGCTTCCACTATACTTGAGTCTTGACTTGAAAATAGAGTCAACTTTCCTGGTTTAAGAGTTATCAAATTAATAATAGTACAATTAACATTTATGTAAATAAATTACATAATCAATTTTTTTTTTAATTGTGCATAATTGGAAAAAGTCTTGTATGATACAAGTGAATAAACAAAATTTTATTCACTTATACCATAACTAGTTACTTTCTATACTCATAAATAAGCGAGCTACAGCCATAAAGTCGAAAAATCGATTTTTTGCGAATAACTTGAAAACAAAAGACAATAGCCAAATTTGGTTTTTACCATCAAGTTCTTCCCGAAAAACGAAATCGGGGAGGGGGGTCCATTTTATATATATATATATATATATATATATATCCTGTTATAGTTATCGAGATTCCCTATTAAAACATCGAAATTTGCCCACCCTGTACACTTGTCATCATCATCAGTTTGTCAAATAATGTTTTGTCTTCCGTTCATAGATTCAGTTTTTCTGTTGTGTATAATATCTAGTACTTTACAGAAGGACAAGCCGAGCCGGGCCCCTGAGATCCCGGGCCACCAGGCCATGATGTATGTAAAAAATAAATCAAGACATACAAAACAGTACAAAAAAATCAGGACGAAATCCAGGACATAGTATGTCTAGTACAGAGACTCCAAAAATATTACTGTGCTGGTAAAACCAGTACGATTGGTCGATTGGTTGGTTGGTTGGTATATCGTATTTGTAACTCAATCCGGGGACATACTGTATAATCCGTTATTTAAACGCTGTTCCATTTTTATTTTTAACGAAGTTGACTCTGTTAGGGTGACAGTTTTGTTGGCCAAAGTAAAAAGTCACTAGACTTAAAAAAAATTGGATATATTTAAAAAAAAGGAGGTTATATTTTATGACAGTGAGCAATGTTGCCATCGAATTAAGTATCTATTGAGCTCAGAATTTATTTGCTATTTTTATTTTACATATATGAATTAGGCAACGTTGTTAGAAATCTGACATTACATAATTTTTTCAATGTCAGATCAATTTTGTTGGTGTTCATGTGTAAAACTTTATAAAATGAAAGCACAGCCTTTTTAGGTAAAATAAAAATGGAACGGAGTATAAACATCTGACTTTCTCCACATATACAGTGTGTCCACATATTGCGTTCACAATGGGAAAAACCTGTATATTTTGAATTTTTGATAAACCGTAATAGTAGAGTATACATACAGGGTGTCAATGTGAAAAGTTGCCATCGACTTTTTTCTAGACCACATGATTATTTTTAAATTTACTCAAAACCGTTTAAGTGGTTCGAAGGGGGAACCAAAATGATGTAGGTAGTGTCGACCCCTACCCACCCATTAGCCACAGCCACCTCCATAAAAAAAAAATTAAATGGCACCCCCCTACTTGTGATACATCACTGGAAAGCTATTAAAAAATGCTTCCCAGTCATTATTAACACAGTATGATTTGATGAACTTATTTTGGAATAAGGTGCAAATTAAGTGCAAAAGTTTGGGAATTAAGGGAGTTTGAAAGCAAACCATATTTTTGTTTAGAAAACAAGGAAACCATTTCCAACATTTACTTTAACATGTTATTTAAATTTTATACATTGAACACATTTGCACTTTATTTGCACTAAATTCCAAACCTAGTTCATCAAGTCATATTGTTTTAATAACGACTGGAAGCATTTTTCAAGAGCTTTCAACGATGTAGCACAAGTAAGGGGGTGCCATTTAAATGTTTTATATGGAGCTGGTTGTGGCTTAAAGGGTGAGTAGGGGGTGGACACCACCTACGTCATTTTGGTTCCCCCTTCGAACCACCCAAACGGTTTTGAGTAAATTTAAAAATAATCATGTGCTCTATGATAAAAGTCGATGGCAACTTTTCAAATTGACACCCTGTACGTAGAGGGTCGACACTACCTACGTTAATTTTGGTTCCCCCTTCGAACCACCTAAACGGTTTTGAGTAAATTTAAAAATAATCATGTTCTCTATGAAAAAAGTTGATGGCAACTTTTCAAATTGACACCCTGTATGTAGGGGGTCGACACAACCTACGTTAATTTTGGTTCCCCCTTCGAACCACCCAAACGGTTTTGAGTAAATTTAAAAATATTCATGTTCTCTATGAAAAAAGTCGATGGCAACTTTTCAAATTGACACCCTGTATGTAGGGGGTCGACACTACACACGTTCATTTTGGTTCCCCCTTCGAACCACCTAAATGGTTTAGAGTGATTTTGAAAATTATAATATGCTCATGCTTTTGTGATCAAAAATTTGACCTCGTAGAGATATCAAAAATCGGTGTGTTATATTCGGGGCTACATGATTTTCGGTGTAATAATTTTTCTGGGCCCGTAGATATCTTAGGACGGCTCTGTGCGAGAGTGCGCGCCATTAATTGGCCTCCTCTCTTCTTCATCGGCGCGCCGAACTGGAAGGTGTGCGCGCCAATTAGCCCGGGGCCACCCGGACGACAGAAACCGCTGCCCATTGCTGCCAATTTTTTTCCGTTTGTTTATAACGGCCTGGCTTTTAAAAGCGCGTTTTCGCGGATTTTCACGTGGACGAAGACGTCTTTTAGGCCCAAAGGGGAAAAGCTATACGCTTATGATACTACATACAAAAGCTGTACAACTTTTCACCCCAGGGCCTAAAATAATTTGTGCTAGAGCATTACACTCTTGGGCAGAGCGCGCGTGTGTGAGTGCAGTATATGTACAGGTTTAATTAAAATAATCGACGCATAATTGCAAGGTGATTTACATAAAATTACTGTACTGCGGCTCACACATATGCATAAGCGTTGGGTTGTAATTGGAAGGAGCCGAGCGGTTTTCTGGGGGGCTGATTCGGTAATCGCGGGACGTTTCTTGTATTGGGAGCCCCGCGGGGGCGGGGGCGTTTATTGATTTTTTCGGGTGATATCTGGGGGGCGCAGGGGATGAACGTGGCCAGCGCTCTAATCCCATCGGGTGGTTAAACGGGGGCAAAATAAAAAGAGTGTGTGAAATAATAATTACACACATAGGTGTAGGTTGTCATGGCAACGGTGGAAACGGCGCAGCCTGGGGGCGGCCTGGGGGCAGGCGAGGGGACCAAAATAAACAATCGAATGAGTCGAAAATGGTGAAGATGCGCGTTCTTCTGGGCTTTGGGGGTAATTAGAGATTGATTAGCGGCGGGGCTGCCCGGGGGTGTGCAGATGCAGCATGGGGGGCGTATGGGGGACGCACATACGGGCGAGCGAGACGGCGATACCGTCTCGGGGACCCCGATAATCGCATAAAACGAGGTATCTGGAGAGTTATGGCGAACATTACGATTATAATTGCATGTGTGCGACGCGTGTATCGAGCCATCAATCCGCACCGGTAGGAACAATGAACTTTACCGCGACCGCCATTCGAGATGTCCACCGTTCGCAATGTCGAATGTCGCTAACATTGCCGGATCCATCAAAGGTCGGAGATCGGCTCAACCCTATTGTTTCAGGCGGCGTGACACGATGCCGGCACACTCGAGACGAAATCGCACACACTCAACGCACACACACACGGATCACACCAAACTCACACATTATTTTCAGGAATCCAATCCGCGGCACGTCCATCAGACACTCGCGAAAGCCCGCAATCGGCGACGTGCAAAAACGGTTTAATTGCTCCGGGATAAAACAGTCCTGTATTCAGTTGTCGAAACACAACCAATCAGGTGATATCTTATATGGATGCATTGGTGCGAGCCTACCAATGCAGAAATGCCCCGTAATCCCGTCCCGGCGTTGATTTCGCGGAAATCCCGGCGTTTTCCGGGCCTCCGGCACCGGGGGCGCACGCCCCCCGCGTTTTACACACCCCCGACGCCGTCCACAAAAGCGACGACAAATGTTGACGAACTTACCATGGACACCGTCGGCCTCTGTGTGATCGGGCACCTCTTCCCGAAAACGAACTGACCAAATAATACTCTTCACTGTACTTGAACACCGAACAATATCACCATTCCGTACATCTCACTTGTAAACAGTCGTTTTTACTGATTTTACTCACATCAAACTTATTCTATTCTTAAATTTACTTAATTAAAATTTGTGTACAAACTTGCATGTATAAATGAGTACTCCATTTTATCATTACGCTTGTGGTTGACTGGCGCGACACCTGGACCTCCCTTCGCGAACCACAATAACAACCCGGCGCGCGCCAAATTCAAATCCGACACACAACAAAGCGCACGCAGAGCACACCAAATCGCACACGCGGCCCAATTTAACCTAATTACACAATTCAGGCCAATTCCGCCAGTCAATTAATACAAATCACAAAACTCAGCGCACCGTCACGTAAACTGCCTACCCACAGAAACAAAAATGCGCACCATCACTGCCATAGTTTTATTTCAACAATTCGCAACCGCCTGTCTCGTTCACCGACACGTCGTGTGCGATCGTGCACTTCCAAATCGTTAATTAACACGAATTAACAGTAAAGCACAGTTCTCGGAAAATTACATATCTGATATTGTAGACTGACGCGAAACACGAATTTTAACTGTAAATCTGCAATACAACAAAATTTATCACTCCATTTCTTTTGCAGGATGACTTTAATCACTTGTTATAAAAACAAAAACATTTGAAATCATAATCCTAACAAGTAGGCATATGCAGTAAAAAATAAAACAATAACTCCATCTATACGATTGCCTGAAGTTATAATCTAAACAGATAACGATACTTTCTCCAACGAATGTATACAGAGAAAGTAAACATAATCGGTGCTTTCGTTTTATTTAACTCATATCGAGATTTATCTCCTTCTTCTTTCATGTTTGCATATTAATGATATTGGCAGGTATGTTAAAAAAGTTATGTATCCGCGAGAACTGACAATGACTCAAGCATTTTCGAACAAAAAAGCGCGTTTTCTATGCTCATTCGCATGCTTAAGATAAATATAATAGAGTGAAATGAAATATGGAACGTATGTCGAATTCTGGCTATATGGAGCGATGAGTCATTGTCAGCTCTCGTCAGTCACTACACATTTAAGTCCGTTTACTTGACATATGCACTGTCAATGTCAAATATTCTGAAAAAAATTTGAGCTTGCCTGTAAAATATCACGAAAATAAGCTGTTGATGCGGACTGTACAGCCATTTAGTTACTAAAATGTCAGCGAAAAAAAGTTAACGTATGCTCATGGCATGGTTGTTTGAAAATGATCGATGCATAAATCTTTTAAGTCTTTTTAATAAGTAACTACTGACCTTTTCTCTCTACCATTTAAGAGGATCCTAGTTCGTTTTTCTTGCAAATATCCAAGTTTTCCTCTATCAAATTATTTGATAAATTCAAAATGTTTGACACTGTCTGTCAGTGGATGATTTGCACGAGATACCAATAGGTAAAACTTAGAACCATTTAGTGATAAATAACAGTGGTGCCAATAATTTATCGTATGCGCATTTTATTAAGTATTTATGAGCATTTTCTTTGGCATGTAAAATTCGTATGTAAAAAGAAAACAATTTTTGGGTTGGTTTTCCGCTAACGATGTCAGAATGGACCCCTCTCTTGTGGTTTATCTCGACCCACCGTTCCTCCAGAACAGGCAAGCAGGGGAATCCCAAGCCTCTTAAGGACGGGAACTGGGATGCAGGCATCGGCGAGGACGGGGAATCCCATGCGAGTCAGGGGGAAGCTAACAATATGAAACGTATGTCCAATCGGGCAATATGAAGCGATGAGTCATTATCAACTCTCGTCAGTCCATACTGACTCTCGTCAGTCCATACGTCAGTCCGTTTACTTAACATCTGCACTGTCAGTGTTTAATCTTCTGAAAAAAATTTGAGCAAGCCTGTTAAATATCACTAAAATAAGCTGTTGATTCAGACTGTACAGCCATTTAGTTACTAAAATGTCAGCAAAAAAATGTTATCGTATGCGCATGGCATGGTTGTTTGAAAATGATCGAGGCATAAATCTTTTAAATCATTTTAATAAGTGATTTCTGAGGAGTAACTACTTTCTCTCTGCCATTTAACAGGATCCTATACCATTTAAGAGGATCCTAGTTCGTTTTTCTTGCAAATATCCATGTTTTCCTTTCTCAAAATATTTGATAAATTCAAATAGTTTGACACTGTCTGCCAGTGGATGATTTGCACGAGATACCAATAGGTAAAACTTAAAACCATTTAGTGATAAATAACAGTGGTGCCAACACACTGTCAGTTTGACAGTGCAGATGTCAAGTAAACGGAGTATAAACTCTGTTCCATTTTTATTTTGAAGTAAGGCTGTGGTTTAATTTAATTTTAACCTTGAACACCAACAAAAATGATCTGAAAAATAAATGCCAGATTTCTAACAACGTTGCCTAATTCATATATTAAAATAATTAAATTATTGCTTCAATCATTCAATAAGATTTATGCTTTAAGTAAACCAATCATCAACTATATTTTATATTATAATTTTACTGATTTGTAAAATAAAATAGCAAATAAATTCTGTACTCAATAGATACTCAATTTTATGGCAACATTGCCCACTATAAAATATATAAAATATAACCACTTTTTTTTAAATTACTAAATAACTTTTTTTAACTTTTAAATAAAGTGACTTTTTACATTGGCCAACAATACTGTCACCCTAACAGAGCCAACTTAGTTAAAAATAAAAATTAAACAGAGTTTATATTGAAACATTTACCATCATTCATATCGTAATACAAATTATATCAAAAATTGTATTCACTTTTAGTAATAGTGCAAATTTTGTACATAGTTTTGTGTAAATTGTGAATATGATCTCAATTTTGTTTTTCAAATTTTACTCCAATATTTCTAAATCCTACACCCATTTTCAGTACTTTTTGTTAATGATAACAATGTCTGTTACTGATTTTGTAGATATTGGAATTTTTGTTAGTGTTAAAAATAAAAATGGAACATAGTATACGTAATTTTCAACCCTTGTAAGGTGTTGAGATAGTTCAGAAATGTTTCTAATTTTCTTATAAGACTCATTTCTCATTTCCCAATATATTATCTTTTATATTGCATATTAAATATTAAATATAGTTCATCTTTTATTCAACAACTCTTTTGTTGAATTACAATCATAATATTACTGTAATTTTAATCATAACAAGCCAATTATTATCAAACAAAGAATAAAACCATCTGACTCTCTCCACATATACAGTGTGTCCACGTATTGCGTTCACAATGGGAAAAACCTGTATATTTTTGATAAACCGTTAATTTTTAAATCAAATTGAATGGTTTTATCACTGACAGATCATTTTTGTTGGTGTTCCTGTGTAAAACTTTATAAAATAAAACCGCAGCCTTCTTAATTAAAAAGAGAAATGGAACAGACATCTGACGTTCTCCACATATACAGTGTGTCCACATATTGCGTTCACGATGGGAAAAACCTGTATATTTTTGATAAACCGTTATTTTTTTAATAAAATGTAATGGTTTTTTCACTGTCAGATCATTTTGGTTGGTGTTCATGTGTAAAATTTTATAATATAAAACCAAACATCTGACGTTCTCCACATATACACTGTGTCCACATATTGCGTTCACAATGGGAAAAACCTGTATATTTTTGATAAACCGTTATTTTTTTTTTTAAATGTAATGGTTTTTTCACTGTCAGATCATTTTGGGTGGTGTTCATGTGTAAAACTTTATAATATAAAACCAGACATCTGACGTTCTCCACATATACAGTGTGTCCACATATTGCGTTCACAATGGGAAAAACCTGTATATTTTGGATAAACCGTTATTTTTTTTTTTAAATGTAATGGTTTTTTCACTGTCAGATCATTTTGGTTGGTGTTCATGTGTAAAACTTTATAATATAAAACCAAACATCTGACGTTCTCCACATATACAGTGTGTCCACATATTGCGTTCACAATGGGAAAAACCTGTATATTTTTGATAAACCGTTATTTTTGTAAAAAATGTAATGGTTTTTTCACTGTCAGATCATTTTGGTTGGTGTTCATGTGTAAAACTTTATAATATAAAACCAAACATCTGACGTTCTCCACATATACAGTGTGTCCACATATTGCGTTCACAATGGGAAAAACCTGTATATTTTTGATAAACCGTTATTTTTTAAAATAAAATCTAATGGTTTTTTCACTGTCAGGTCATTTTGGTTGGTGTTCATGTGTAAAACTTTATAATATAAAACCACAGCCTTCTTAATTTAAAATCAAAATGGAACAGAGTATAAACATCTGACTTTCCCAAAGTCCCAAAACTATGGAAAATGTCCTCAAAATGAAAGAAAGTACACTTATTTGAAAATGCCATTTTGTTTCACAATTTTACCAATTAACTATTTTATTTTCTTATCCTTCATAATTCCCACCCCACTAACACATCTGTCCATCTTATTTCTTAAGAAATTATTATTATCGAATGACGATTTCAAATTTTGAAACCCATAACCATATCCATCCACATTTTGTACCAAATTTCTGTTTCAACTACCATATCAATAAAAGTAGGTTATAATATTACTTATTAGCCATAGCATTGAGTAAAAAATATTCTCACTCAATTCCCATAGCATTTTCTTAATAAATGTATGCTACAACTAATTAGATTGTTATCATTAAAACATGAACATGTGTAATGACACCAATAAATAATCGATTATTATCAAAATATGTCTGCACGAATATGCTCTTTAGAAATTCAATCAGCATTTGATACAAAATTCACAAAACAATCGAAATTAACCAGAAATTCTGAATATTAAAATTCAAACATATTTTCTTGACAAATTCGGTCTTTATTTCTTCCAAATTTCGTGAAAATTATGACCTATTTTTCCTGCCATGGCTAATTACGGTATCAGCAAAAATACGTGAATATCAACAGCATTTTCTTAATCTTGAATAAGCTAAAATGTGTTTAGTAATAACTTTCCTCCTTTATGAACTGGTTTGCTCCTTTATTATTACCACAGATGACTTATAAGTCATAGTCATTATAGTCTTATAGTCATAGACTTATAAGTCTTATAAGTCATCTGTGTTATTACTATCAGAATAACTTCATATTTGCTATATTTGCTATATTTTATTATTTGCTCTATAACTATGCTATATAGCATATTTGCTAAATAAAGATCCATTATTATTATATAACTTCCTGATTTAGAAATTCGACCACAATTTTAATTTTAGAAATTTCTTTTATTGCCATACATTTCTGCATAGAATTTCTATTTTAGAATGACGATTTCAATTTTTTGAAAGACCCTTGCCCATTTGCCATGTTGACTGTTTTTTTTTTTTGCTTTTTTCCAGCAGTAGCATAATTTTTATAAAATATCCGAAGAATTTGTATGAACACCCTGTATGTTTAAATTTTGGTTTGTATAAAATGTGGTTATGTTTATGTTAAAAACGACAAATATGCATACGATTCTAAATGAAAATCGTGTGCTGATCACACCTCCACTTTTTACATCATAACATTTGCACACAAAGAATCTGTATAATTTGTATTTTATGTAAAATAAGTTTAACAAGATGTGTTAACAAAATTCTATTCAATTGATTTAATTTTCTTCTGGGCAGGTTGATTGGCATCAATGTCTTCATCATCGTTTTCATCATTATCTAGGTCCATTACAGCATCGGATACAGGCTCTTGTATATTTTCCACCAGCATTACCACTTTGCCGCATCTTCTTCCAACTGAAACATTATACTGTTTATTAAAACTAATTACTAATTTTTAAAATTAATAAAAAAATATTTTAATATTACTTTATGATCATTCAAGATCTATTCTCATCAAAGTTGCCAGTGATATTTTTATTCGGTGATATTTGTATCAGTGGTCTGTGCAAAACTGTGCCATTACAACTAGCATAGTGTGTCTTAAAGCAAATTGGGAAGAGAATTGGGAAATTTTCCCAATAATGTTTTTACTTATAGGCGAAGGTAATTGACCATAACACCAATATTATACCATCAGTTAACAAATCATTTACTCACAACAACTCACCTGAATTAACATACACATTCCTGCAGCAATTTGTAACAGCACTCTTACTTTGTTGTTCATTTAAACCAAATATTAATCCTCTATTTGCTAGATAAGGGCATTTTTGTAATAATGTAATGTAATGTAATAATTGAGGACAACTATCTAACAATTTAATTAATCTAGAAGTCACGTTCCAGTTGTGAGTTAATAAATCAACCTAACATAACCTAATAACTAATTTAGGCCAATTTTTAAGTTGACTAGTTATGGAACTAAACCCAAATAATTGTTAAGTAGCAATTAATTAATAAAAAGGATACAAATTAATAACATCATAAGGACCTCTGATGAGGAAATGTTTGGTAGCTCCACTCGACATAATAATATTCCTGGATTTTCCGAACGTGTGATAGATGTGTGACACGCTAATTATATTCTTCCTCTGGGTGCTGTCCAGAATGGCCGGGCTGTACATGATTTCAAAATGATAACCCTTTTCAATTAGTTGGTTATATACCTTCCGTGTACACCTGTATGCTGCTTTGTTCTGAGGATCAAACGTTAAAATGTCCGCGTCTAGATTACTACAAGCAAACTGAAACAAGAGACGACAATATCACAATTGAAAATAAGTAAATTATAATGCAAAGTAATTCAATTAGAAACCATTGCCAAATATTTCATTTCTTACTGAGTTACCGAGAACAAGATTGTCAAAAATTAAGTGACTTGTTTTTACCTGTAGTGCCTGTTGAGTTGTAGGGAGCAGCGCCAATAGATTATATTTTCTGTATAATGGTGATTTTGTCTAAAAACAAATCAAAAATTATGTTAAACTTGCTTTAAAAAATGCAATCAAGAATTGATATGTCGGTTAGTACAGGTAGACAATTTATGACGAACTAGATTCAAGATTGCATGAGATGCATGAGATAGTTGGGCTAATATGGTTCGGCACACATTGAAGTTTATACAGTTCAATTATTTTTTACCCATCGGTAACAGTAGGTTTAGTAGGTACTTGAAAACTTATGAAAATTCAATAAATTTTCCAGCCAAAAGTTTAGTTAAATAGCAATAATGTTAATAGCAATATAATATGATTGCAGCATTCTCTACGATATTGGCTAGCAATCGTAAATTCTCCAACGAGTGTCTTAAAACAGTGGAGTTTTCTTACTTACAATTTTATACATAACGTCCTGATTTCCATATACTATTGTTAAACGACTTAATATTCTCATATCTTCACAGCCCTGCAAAACAAAAAAACAGAACTCTACTTCAACCACTTCCAAAGTCAAAAACATAAAACTTCACCTAATTAAATGTTATCATAATTGTTGTCTTTATGTATTCATATATTTATAATTGAACAATAAATCCTTCATTTTTACCTTTACTGGTTTGCAATCAATTGGCACGGGAACAATATCGATGACGTCCCTGGACTCGCCTTTCTTTTTCTTCTTCTTGGGCTCCACGTTCGCTTCATCTACAATCTGATTAATAGCAACGGTCCTGTATCCAACTGCAAAATTGAGTACCAATGAAAAACTATGCAATAACTGTATGAAATTACTTACACTCGTACAACTTCCTAATCGTTTTCTCATAGCCACCATCGGCAATGCATTGCTCCGATATGCAGTAATCGAAAAATCCCTTGACCACATCCATAACGTATTTGTTTAGACTGGAAAAACAAATGAATGACAGGGAAATATATATATTTAGAAGGTATTGTTGCATATGTGATCTGAAAAATTACTCGATAATCAATTAATGAATTGTAAAAAATACTTTAAAGGTAATTAAGTGTTACGGCCCATTCAATGCGCGTTGTGAATATACATATAAACTGCACAATCACAGTATTGCAGGGCCTCACGCTATGGCGACTATTATTGAGCCTTTAGTTTTGTGTTACAATGAGTTGCTTCAGAAAAATAAGGCAAACTAATTGATGGCAAGGGAAGTAAAAACCTCCCCCAAGGGATTATACATTTCTGCAAGAATTCCTGTCTTGATCGCCCCCATGAAATCCCTATGGGTTTCGGTTACCTTTAATAAACACGTAATGGAATTTCTTCTTGTAACGAGTGGCTAGTGGTTAATTTGTACTTTCAAAAACACGAATAATTTTTTGTAGCTTCAAGTGTTATTTTCGTATACATCTTATCACCCTATTAAGTACATTAGAGTTATAATTGCAGAACGATTGGCCTTAATATTTTCTGTATATGCCATGAGAATAAGCCACAAACACCAGGTGAAAATTTTAAATACAAAAAAATTACAAATTATAACCTTACTTTTGCTCATGCAGTCCCTGCTTCTGTTCCAGTATTGTGATGAAATATGATGAGTTATAAGATAGGTATAATATACTTTAATTTTAATGCCTTAGTAATTTACATCATTATTTAATTCAAAAGTAACTGTTTCTGTACTTCTTTAATGATCTATTTTTGTAGGTGCAACAAATCAAGAATAACATTAACCTAACGGGTGAAAATTTGATTAGAAATAATATTGTACTTCTGGGGTACAAGAACCAACAATGTTGGCTAGTAAACTCGCAAATCATCTGAAACGAATGCAAAGATGTGCATGCCTCTCACCTCACCTCAACTCAATTGTCAAGCCCTATAGCAAAGCAGCCAACACCGAAAGCAGTCCAGAAAATGAGTCGACTTTAAAGTCGGGCGAAATATCATCCAAATTTAAAGTATTTAAAGATGAAGACTCTGAAATAATTTTGGACGTGTATGAGGAGAAGCTCAAATATATCAACTCCGTAGAAGCTGAGGAGAGGGAGCCTGTAGATGCCTTCAAAGGAATTAATCTGACACGTAAGTTACATTTATTAACATAAAGGGAATTATTGATAAAATGTAAGCCAAATGTATGATCTCCACTATGGAGTATGCTAGTGAGAATTGCACTAATGTATGTGTTTAGTTTTTGGTTTTTCATGCAAACATATACAAGTTTTTACAATTTCAAGGTGGTTTAACCGGCGTCTTCGACATTGAGGAGTTGGTGGAAGTCCTGAACAGGGAGAACGCAGAGGATGTATTTGTAGCTTCCGTGCCCAAGGCTCTTAATTATGTGGACTACATGTGTGTCGTCACAGGGAAGTCGAGGAAGCACATGCAGGCCATGGCTGAGTTTGTGCGGCGGGTATACAAGCAGAAGCGCCACAAATACGACTTGATTCCTATGCTCGAGGGCAAAAATTCAAAAGACTGGCTAGCTCTAGATTTAGGTTTGTATAATTATGGTCAAATTAACAAGTCACATAGAGCGATGCACAAATCAAATCTTCGAAATAGCTCAGAAAATTGGGAAAACTTTATTTTTAATTCAAACCAGAATTTTTAAAATTATGATAATATATATTTTTTTAATTTTATTAGCCCAATAAAGATGGTTGCTCTCTATGAATTAAACAAAATAATTTATAGACCGTTCACGATCTATTCTCTCCGAAGTTGGCTGTCGTTTGTCTTCCAAGCATTAATTTTATGAAAAATTTTCAGGCACAACATTGAGCATTATTATTACCTTTCAAACCATTTTTATCAACCCAATTTATATACCAAATTGATTATTTTGTACTTTTAATTAAAATGAATAAAGTTTTTACTAAGCAAAATATTTTTTTAGGTAATATAGCTCTGCATGTATTTTCTAAGGAGGCACGAGCAATATATGATCTGGATTCACTATGGAGTGTCGGGCCAAAGTTCGATAAAGAATTCAACAAAGAAGATGCTATAGTGGCTATGTTGGAGAAGCACTCTGTATACCTGAACGATCTTGAACCTGCAACGTAGTATGTATTACATATCAGTTGATTCTGTTCTTGGCTGTTTTTAATTGTCGATTTCTTGATGATTCTGAATATTTAAGTATTTTAATAATAAAAAAATGTGCAGGTACCCTTAAGTGATAGGAATTCATTCCTCCCCGTCGCTGTTTAGTGACGGAACAATTTAGATGTGTTTATGTAAACCCGACCTCAGTTCAGTGGTAACAGCAGGAGAAACGACTGCGAGCAGAAAAGTACTGAGAAGTAAAATTCAAGAAATAAATTCTAGACGCCCGGTTAAAATTCCACGCATTATGCCACTGGTACGAAATATACCCTATATGAAAATTACTATGCCCCCACCTTATAACAGGTTAATTTATCCTCGCTGTGTCTGTCGGTACAACGTAAGTAACGCCTAATAATTTAAAGCAATTAAAACGAAGTGAATAATCAAACCAATGGAATATCTTTTAACCACATATACGTCACATCAATAGACAAATAGGACACACATTAAAACATGTTGAATGAAAAACATACAAAAATATAAAAAGTCAATACAAACGATACTTTGTATTATTGGTAATACATTAAATTCCACTGTATGTCACAGTTCGTAATAAAAACGTGTCGACCTACATACAGAATTCTATTCAACTTAATTTAATCGCAGCGGTTACACATTAAATTTACACAACTGTACAATCATAATTTTTTACTGACATCGCTGATGCCAAGTACAGTCAAATTTCTTTACATATTACATAACACGTAAAACTATAATATAATTGATGCTACCTGGGTTCTAAGAATTTGAAACCTAGCACCTGTAAAAGCGTTGTGAAGACCATTTTTTACGATTATGGCTATGATCATTTATATTTTCATATTGTTAATACTTGGCATAACGCCACTATAAACATAATCAATTAAAACACTGAGGCCTGTTTATAATCCCTTGTCAACTTTAATGGGCAGATAGTTTTCTTGCAAAAATTTGTATAATTTTTTGACAAGCAATATGATTGTTCGATGCGTGAGAATGATCTCACTTACAAAATAAACGAAATAATGTCTAGACCTGATTTCCTTAATACACCAAAAACTAGTTAAAACAAAAACACCAATATACACAAATATCACCGTACATTGCACGAATTACAGAAATCGTCGAGTAGTCTTATCTATCATCTTCATGCTCGATAAAAACCACCTTCTCATCCTCATCACTCACGCACATTCTAGTTAAGTCGGACGTCACTGATTCCGTCTCGTAATTACTATTGTGTTCGGTATCATCTGTGAGGATTTCCGGACTTTCCTCTTCAGAAGGCGATATATCCATGTCTACAGTATCCAATAATAGATCGGTGGGGGCTGCGCCTTTTGAGTGACTAGCTATTGACAACTTTGGGGGCGTTAATTCACAAGGCAATGCTTCGATCTCTGGTATCGATATGGAAAGTTCATGAATACTGAAACAAAAAATACTTATTGCATCCCAAATAACATTAATTGCAATAAATTTGTGGTGGGTTAATACATTTATTGCCAATTAAATTTCTAACATAATTCACCGTACCTGGGTATTTGTAGTGAGGAGTCCATCACAGGTGTTACTTTGGTCTGCAAAATAGTTTGTATCCATTCTGCCGAGTTAGGCCTATTGGAATAAAATCGGATTTCAATCTTAATATATTCCGCTCGTGGTCTTTACTTACAATGGTGTAAATCGTACTATAGAAGGCGTCCGTTTCAGCTCGCTCAATGAGAACCTGCGCGGTCCCACGGCATTGCGCTCGACGGTACAAGGCTCAGTTTTCATTTCCGTTTTTTGCTGCCCATCTAGCAAGCTAACGTCGAACTTTAATTTGGCTGCAACGAATTCTGTTAACACTTCCGATTTTAGAAAAATTCGTTCTGGTTACCTGTATCAATTGGGCCTAACTGCTGGGCGATACTAAATAGGTAATCGGCTGTCCAGAAGTTGGGTATCGTCACGTATGTCTTCCCGGTGTCTGTTGGCAAGTAGAATCCCAGCTTGTGCAACAGGAGCACAAATGGTTGATGTTTTAACGTGTTGCATTGCTCGAACGTCCACGGCACTATTGGTATCGGCAGGTGAAGCACTGAAATATTTATTTTTGTTAAAATCAACTATTTAATTATTATATATATATATATATATATATATATATCATATATGTATATAATAATTATATATGACTTTCGAATTATTATTTTGCAAAATAAATTTTATTACTGTTTTATGGAATCATCAGAAAAAAGTTCTTAAAAGTCATCAGCAGTCAAGAGAGATTTTCCGAAGTGTATAACCTTTCTGGAGTACTTACATGCGTAATAATAAACTGAAGGTTCCATAACTGCATCATACTCTTTAAACAAATCGGAATTTCCAATTGCCAACTTAACAAAACAAGCCTCAATAACGACGTCCTGCAGCCAAGTTATATGGCACCCTTTGTTCTCCCTGTACAAGTATTCCAGCAGTACTTTGGCATCGGCATTAACTAGACTCTCGCCACTCAGAGGTGCCTCAAAAGAATCAAAATCACAACGCTCCATTTCGATCTTATCGCAAAGCTCCATTTTCATGAAATCGTTGCACTGATCATGCGATATTATCTGTTGCTCCAGTAACTCTTTGATTACACCCTGATGAGTTTTTGTGGTCCTCCCAACATCGTCATATTTCCTTGCAATGCTGGCAATTGCATCGCAATGTCCCCTGCTTTCGTTATAAAACTCCAGTAATGCATCCTTCTCATCTTGCGTCCACCTAAAACGAAACAGTAAATACACTAAAACACCAATTGTTCCTTAATCATTACTCATTCTTTTCGGAACCGAATGAAAACTGGGGCGCTGACAGCTTCTCGTCCCTATCCTGCACCAACGGCGGCGTTATCGGCGAAGTGATGCTGGAACGGTGGTTAGTCCTCGGGGTGTTTATAAACTTGTGAATCACATACTCTATCAAGTCAGACCAGTCCTAGAAAAGCCGGTAATAATTGAGGGAATTAAAACGAGGTGAAATTTAAATACATCACAAATTTCGTAGTCGGTCTCCCAAATCTGCGAGAACGTCTTGAGTATGCTCGGCTGGAAGAGCGTGGAGATGTGCTCCAGGTCCCCGCCAATGTGGTGCATCATCGTGAACACGCAGTTATTCACAAACTCGCCGTTCTCCTTGAAGCCCTCCAGCAGAAGCCCGTATTGCCGCATTATTTCGACCGTGGCAAAGCTAGAATTGCAAGTTCAAAACGCATTATTCATATTCGACGCAAGTTTTAGTTTGTGCTCACTACCGACCTCACGGGTTAATTACAAGAGCTGAATGCAACTGAACTAATTCCCACACTCACACTCCACACTTGCGACAGAAAAGAAAAACTTACTGTTTTAGATGCTCCATTATATTGATTTGTGGGGTTTCCACTTTAGACACGTTATCCAAAAACAGTAAATAATTGTGGTTGGTGATTATCAGGTCTTGTAGATACTGCTTGCTTTGCAGTTTCGGGTTGAACTGCCGCAGCAGCAGCAGGAACAGCCGCTTCAAGTCTTGTGTGTGCGCGATCTGCTTCTGCAGCTTCAACAGCGCACACCTGTCTTCGTCACTCAAATGCGTTAGCTTGTGGTACATTTCTACCGCCTGGAGAAACTCCCTTATTGCAGTTACCACCTAAAACATACGCAAAAAACAGTAATAATTTAATAACATAGATTGAGAATGTAATGAAGTGTGTAATTACCAAGTGTAGTCTGCGTAGGCAAGGCTTTAAATCAATGTCTGGAATGTTGTAGCTAACTTCGAGCTCCTCGTACAACCAAATGCCTTGAAAGATGAGGTAGGATATAATTTCGTACGAGAGTATGGGGCTTATGTGCTCCAAATCCAGCTCGAGTTGGGTTGCGAACTTCAAAAAATACGTGACCAACCAGAAGAAGTGGGAAGTGTCTATGGGTACATGTATGTTTGTAAGTAACTGGGAGTGCAGATCGTGCACCAGACTTCCATAGCCCTTTAGTAGGAAATCCACTGTGAATTCCTTAAGGATGTTCGATATGTCTTCGTCTGTCGGCGTGTGATGCATCAAGCCCTTCATATTGATACTGAAAACAGTGGTGATTTAGTTACAAATAATGTAAAATCTGTGAAGAGTATTTGTGAAGATGACATATAAGGTGGCGATATGAGATCAAGCATTACTTAGTCTGCGTATATGAAAATCTGGTAAAAGGATACTTATAATAGAAGATATGAGTGGTGCATATGGGATATATACCATAGATGGGTGGAATTTAATATTGTGAACAGTGCAAAAAACTAAAGGTATTGGGTTTTGAAAATGGTGTACAGAACTATGTAAGTCTTTCATAATAATGATGTAGTTGTTGTTGTGTCCTAATAGTTAGAAAACTACTTACAAATTTGTTTTGCTCCTTTTGACCAACTTCTTCCTCCTCAATTCCTTCTTGTCCAAAATAGTAGAAACCCTATTTTTCTGGTTATTGTATCTGCTCTTCTGGAAAGTGTGCGGCTTCTGGTGTACTGGTTTCTTATGCGGCTGGTCATCATCGTTGCTAGAAGTAGATATAGACTCCTGGTTCTCCACCTGGGTGACATACCCACAATCGGAAATTTCACTTTGCGAAGAAGGCGCCACCATGTTCTTCATTTGCGAATTATTGATGCCATTGCCATGCTGTTGAGACTGCGATTGGTCCATTTTATCTGATATCGGTGGCGATTGTTGTGAAAGCGACTGGAAGGTATTGATAGGATTTATAAACATTTATGGGTAAAATTGTTATGTTCTGAAATTATTTTATTCCTATTATGTTCCTTCAAAAAGCAATACATAAGCCTAATGAGGCCTATTATGTTCCTTCCTCATGTTCTTATGTTCCAAGCAATGCATGATTCAGAATTGTCTCAATTAAAAAACATTGCAGCTTTTGATTTGGGTTTCAAAGTCAGTGGATGTGTTCCGATTTGCAAAACATTCAAATGAGCCTTACTTTCAGTGCAACTTTGTGGCTCTTCTTCAAGCGCAAGAGTTGTTAAGACATAAATCGTATGAATCCCCTAGGTTAAGAAATCTACTCAAGCTAATATCGAACAGAATCAAGCAGTAACCATACCTTAGAACTACATAAGCTATCCATACTCTGCCCCATAGAAGACACGCCGCTACTTGTACTAGTCTCCGTCTCTGTGGACTTCACCCTTTTCATCCCTGCCAACGCTTTGCTCCTGTTCTGCACGGCCCTGACCACCTCCGCGGTGTTCGTCTTGTTCCTCATGTTGTCTGGGTTTGTTATATTTTTGTTCCTGTCGTTGCAATTGCCACTGCCCCCGTTATCACTGGAGTCTGATGTCGGGTCCGAGGTGATTATCGGGGAGGAGTCTCCGCTTCCCTGATCGGGCGGTGAGGTGTTGCTCTCATTGTCCTCGCTGCTCTCGCTTAACGAAGCTTCCAGCCATAAATTTAGCAGCTTTTGTAAAGTGCCCACATGTTGGTCTTTGTACATGAGGGCAATTAGTTGGACCATAGTAACACCCCAGTAAGCCTGCAATAAGAAAAAAATATGCAGGGTGTGAAAAAAGTTAGGAATACGTTCATTATTTTGGAATTTAAATAAACATTCAATAAAATTAAATCTAGATAAAAATGTGCGAACTGAAACAAAATGGCTTGAAGAGGAATCGTGTAAATGATTTACGAACAAAAGACAGATATCTGATGACTCGAAGCAAATCAGCAAGTTGCAAATAAATTGCAACCATTAAACAAGTTATGGCTAAAGGCCTTCATGAGCAGTCGCGTGAGCAACTTGCCAAGCTTCAAAATACTGCAAAGATGATCTTTGATATAATCAAAGAGTTCAGATTTGTTTACATTAAAATTTTTCTACAATTTTTCATTGAACTAAACATAATATATTATTCTTTCAGCATTGTTAGCACTTTTTATTGAAATAGAAAATTATTAGTTCGATTATATTTGTGTTATTAACATTTGCAGAATTGTCCCATAAATCTTTGTGGTAATTTCTGAAATTTTTGTAAATAACTGTAAAACTTGACAAAATTTAAATAATTTAATTGTGTCCTACCAATTTTCGTGAGTAATCTCATAAAATATGTCTGAATTGTCATATTTCAATGTCCAATTAAAATTTCATATTGTATTTTCAAAGCTTGAAATTAAAGTGTGAGTAAGTTTAAATAGTCACAATCGAGGTATTATGCAACTCTATTACAGCATTTCGCATTTTGGAATATTCCAGGCAAGAATTGTATTTAAAATTGATCGCATGGTATTTAAACACGTTTTCATCTACAGAGACATCTGCATCTGAAGGTTCTCGATTGGCTTTTAATAGATTGTCTTACAGGAAGAAATGTGTGATCAATGGAGCGCAATTTAGAGATTGCATCATTCTGTGATAATTATTATTACTTATTAATAGGCTCAGGGCTCTATTGGACTAATATGCCAGCTGGCACAAACCTGATATTTGGAACCTCAACTCACTTTAGAATGAACGATTTTTCAACTAAAGAAAAAGTGATTAAAACAAAATTTAAAGAGAGCTTGCACTTTTGTATCAATCATAACAATTATGATTTTTTTTTTGTAAAATGTCAAATTTTTATCATGAAATGCATAATATCATTGAACATTTTAAACGTCTCTTTATTATTTACAAAATATCAGTGAAAATTACAAAATTTTGATTGTAAATTCAATTGAAATAGATGAGTAGTTTGTAGTATGTGAGTAGTATACATAATAAAATCTGAGCAGGAATTTTGAAAATATTATTTTATTTTGCCACATGACACTATAAAATGCAAATGAAAATACAAATGCAAACCAAATAAAATTATATTATCATAATTGATAATTGCAAAATATGAATTATATGTGGCTATTTCTGAAATTTTTGTGAAATTTGGGATGTTTACTTCTACTATTGTTAATCCTTGTGAAACACCAGTTCTGTCTTTTGCCAAAAAAAAATTTGAAGAAACTTTAAACGTAAAATATACCTTTTGGGGGCAGGACATCAAGTAGATTATGATCTTATCTATGCTCTGCGTGAAGAGGTTCCACACAATCTCGTTTTGCATGCTGGAATGCGCTAATGGGCAGTTGGAAATCGTGGACCTACTCTCCGGTATGTGCAGGATGTTCCTTAAGAGCACCATGCAGTTGTTGATGCTGTCGCACTGCTGCACATTCATATTGGCGTCCCTCTCTACCATGTGCTTCATGTGGTCGACCACGGCCTTGGTGCTTCGGCTGTCGGTGAAGGCCTCCTTGGAGGTGGTCAGCAGCTTGTTCAGCTCGAAGATGGTGTGGCGGCCGACGTCGGTGCGCGACACCGCTTCTATGGAGAGGAGGCATTCCACGGGGATGGTGAGGTTCACCAGAATCTTGATGATGGTGTCTATGATCTTGGTGGCGTCGCAGATCTTGGTGTCATCTTTGACGTAGATGAGCAGGGGGATGAGGTCCTTGCGGATGTTCTGGCCGAAACCGATAGCTCTGCGGAACGTGCGAAGTGTCTGGTCTTCTACTGCCAGTTTCCTCAGAATCTCTTCAAGTATAACTAAAGAACAAACACGGAATTGTCCAAAATTACCTTAGGAACATTTTGTAGATGTATGAGTATGTATGAGTCTTAATGTAGTCGCCGACTTCAAAACGGATATTTTCGTTGAAATCGGGAACTTCAAAATTTTCACGACTACCATAATTTCTCCAAAATATGGAGGAGGTTAACAAAAATATTTGTTAAGTTGAATTATTTACAATATTTCGTCTGAACGAATTATTTATTTCCATAGGGGTGCATTCTTCTGCTTGGAAATGAGATCGTTCAGTCTTTTAAATTTCATTGGAAACAGGTAATACCTGCAATAGCTTCCAGCAATGGCTGGAAATATATCTGGCGTACAATTTTGATGTAAGCAAAAAAGTCCTAACATATTCGCTACTTTCGAGAATATTTCAATTAGCATTTTAATATACACGGTCGCATTACAAAAAGTTATTATTTGAGATATGATTATTTAAGTATGAGCAATTTTTGAGACTCTTCAATTAGCACCTAAAATCACATGTTCCCATAAAAACCAGAATATCTCAAGAATCGCGCATTGGATATTAATCATATTACATTCGTTTATCGAAAATATATCGCTGACTGTCACCAATAAATTGCATTGATATTGATACGATAGTTTTTGAGATATCATTTGGTAACACTTCAAAATCTCAAAAAAATACATTATTACAGTAAATTATGAAATATCAAGAATTGTGCATTGGATATTAATCTAATTAAATTAAACGGATAACAGCATATCACCTATTATCATTATTAAAAATCATTGATATTGATACGTTACTTTGAGATATAAATTAATAATACTGTAAGTAACAGTTATATTACCTATAATCACACGTTCACATAATACACAGAATATCTCAAGAATCGCGTATTGGATATTAATCATATTACATCCGTTTATCAATAACATATTACTGACTATCAACAATCAATTCAATTGATATTCATACGGTAGTTTTTGAGATATAACTAGATAATAGTTAAAATCTCAAAAAATAACATAATTACAGTAAAATACGAATATGTCAAGAATTATGCACTGGATTTTAATTTTATTAAATCATAAGAATAATAACATATCACCTATTATCAGTAATAAAAATCATTGATATTGATACGCTAGTTTTTGAGATAGAAATTGATAAAACTGTAAATATCACTAAACATCACACTAAAACACGAATATCTCAAGAATTATATATTGGATTTTAACCAATTTAATATGAAATAAATCATAACATATCACTTAATATCAGTATTAAATTTAATTAACATTGATACGTTATTATTTCAGATATGATTATTTAAGTATGAGCAATTTTTGAGACACTTCAATTAGCACCTAAAATCACACGTTCATATAAAAACCAGAATATCTCAAGAATCGCGCATTGGATATCAATCATATTACATTCGTTTATCAACAATATATCGCTGAGTATCACCAATAAATTGCATTGATATTGATACGATAGTTTTTGAGATATCATTTGGTAGCACTTCAAAATCTCAAAAAATACATTATTACAGTAAATTATGAAATGCCAAGAATTGTGCATTGGATATTAATCTAATTAAATTAAACGGCTGACAGCATATCAGTTATTATCAAAATTAAAAATCATTGGTATTGATACGCTACTTTGAGATATAAATTGATAATACTGTAAGTAAAACTTATATTAGCACCTATAATCACACGTTCACGTAATACACAGAATATCTCAAGAATCGCGTATTGGATATTAATCATATTACATCTGTTTATCAATAACATATTACTGACTATCAACAATAAATTGAATTGATATTCATACGGTAGTTTTTGAGATATAAATTGATAATAGTTAAAAATCTCAAAAAATAACATAATTACAGTAAAATACGAATATGTCAAGAATTATGTAATGGATTTTAGTTTAATTACATTAAATGGATAATAACATATCATTTATTATCAGTAACAAAAATCATTGATATTGATGCGCTAGTTCTTGAGATATAAATTGATAAAACTGTAAATATCACTAAAAATCACACTAAAACACGAATATTTCAAGAATTATATATTGGATTTTAACCAATTAAATATGAAATAACTCACAACATATCACTTAATATCAGTATTAAATTTAGTTAACATTGATACGTTATTATATCAGATATGATTATTTAAGTATGGGCAATTTTTGAGACACTTCAATTAGCACCTAAAATCACACGTTCACATAAAAAGCAGATATCTCAAGAATCGCGCATTGGATATTAATCATATTACATTCATTTATCAACGATATGTCGCTGATTATCACCAATAAATTGCATTGATATTGATACGGTAGTTTTTGAGATATCATTTGGTAACTCTTCAAAATGTCAAAAAGTACATTATTACAGTAAATTATGAAATGTTAAGAATTGTGCATTTGATATTAATCTAATTAAATTAAAGGGATAACAGCATATCACTTATTATTAATATTAAAAATCATTGATATTGGTATGCTACTTTGAGATATAAATTGATTATACTGTAAGTAACACTTATATTAGCACCTAAAATCACACGTTCACAAAATACAGCGAATATCTCAAGAATCGCGCATTGAATATTAGTCATATTACATTCGTTTATCAATAGCGTAGTAATGTATATCAAAAATACATTGAATTGATATTCATACACTAGTTTTTGAGATATAATTTGAAAATAGTACGAAATCTCAAAAAATAACATAAATACAGTAAAATACGAATATGTCAAGAATTATGCACTGGATTTTAATTTTATTAAATTAAATTAAAAGAATAATAACATATCACCTATTATCAGTAATAAAAATCATTCATATTGATATGCCAGTTTGTGAGATATAAACTGATAAAACAGTAAATATCACTAAAAATCACACTAAAACACCATTATCTCAAGACTTATATATTGGATTTTAACCAATTAAATATGAAATAAATCACAACATATCACTTAATATCTGTATTAAATTTAATTAACATTGATAAGTTATTATTTCAGATATGATTATTTAAGTATGAGCAATTTTTGAGACACTTCAATTAGCACCTAAAATCACACGTTCACATAAAAACCAGAATATCTCAAGAATCGCGCATTGGATATTAATCATATTACATTTATTTATCAACAATATATCGTTGATTATCACCAATAAATTGCATTGATATTGATACGGTAGTTTTTGAGATATAATTTGGTAACACCTCAAAATCTCAAAAAAATACATTATTACAGTAAATTATGAAATGTCAAGAATTGTGCATTGGATATTAATCTAATTAAATGAAACGGATAACAGCATATCACTTATTATCAATATTAAAAATCATTGATATTGATATGCTACTTTGAGATATAAATTGATAATACTGTAAGTAACATGTATATTAGCACATATAATCACACGTTCACAAAATACAGCGAATATCTCAAGAATACTTGTTTACAAAAATAGTGCCTCAGTAAGCTTCTTATGTCAAATAAAGTTTCTGTTTTAAAGAGTGGAATGGTTATTTATTTTCTCCAAATTCCAAGAGTCAATGTGGAATAATATTTGGAATACTCACTGAGGCAATCATCACTGACGTTGTACGTGTCTCCTTGTCTTACACCTAATGAACCGAATGTGTTGTGGATCTGCGGGCTTGACATCATCCATGCCATTCTACAATGGCAATCGTACCCTGAAATAAAAAATAAAAAAAATACAGATCAGAAATGGATAACATAGATGACCCAAAAATTAAAAATGTAATACAGATCATAATTTTGATTTCGTTTCCTTCTTAAAAGGGCTGTAGGACCATTAGGCGTCCATTTTTTTGTTCTTTGTTCTCATTTTGATTCTTTGCGTAATTACCGTAATAATTATTGTTCCAGACGTAATTTTCTAATTATTAACGATATACATATAGCACCTTTGGAGAATCATTGACGCAAGTGTAAATTCACAAATTGTTGAAAACGCGCATTTAAAGTTTTTTCAATTATGTGGAAAAATGGGATACAAATTGGAAAATGGATGAATCACATTTCTGTCTTTCTGTACTCAGATAGAATTGAGTTTTAGGAATATTGTGTTTTTTTTACTGTTTTTTCAAAAATTCACAGGTACGTCACTGTTTCAACAAAGGTGCGATATGTAATAGAATTACTAAAAAAAAAATCTTCGTTTCTAATTGTTTTTTTTACTAAGGTTGGAAGTGAATGTTCTTAGAAATGCTAATTGTTATAAAATAATTATGAAAATTATATTTCTGCTCATTTTCCCATATCGTATTGATCGCCTTAAACTGGACACCCACTCCTAATTAGCGAATGTCTGCAGTCAGATATATCAGCATCATCACAACCCTCTGCACACTTAACTGGACTTAATGTGGAAACGGATGTCGTGGGGGCTGTCGGTCTCGAGGCCCGCCACGAGACCCACAGGGGTACGTGCGTTGGTTACGTCGCCCACCCCCATGATATTCCACCCCCGTCTAAGGGACGACTCGAAGAAAGGGCACGGAAAGTTTTGATTGAATTGTAATCATGTGTTCAGTTCTTTGCAAGAATTGCGATCGATTTTCGAAACCTGCGAAGCTTCCGCTCGTCGGCGACGTTGTAAATGTCAGCTGTAATGACGCATTTGTATTGTTTGCATCCCTTTGTTTCCTGTTTGCGCATTTGCATTGGATTTGATAATGAAATCGTTAGATAATCTTGTGATTTAATTACGCAACCGCTTGCCCAAAAACTCTTGAACTTATTGTTATAAAATGTACGCAGATTTCTCCATCGCTGCCGAAAAGTTAGCTGAATAACTGTAAATTTATATGACAAATTAGGGTTGAAGTCAATTTGAACAGCAAGTTTCCCAAAAATCTGAAAATTTGCAGCGAAGACGATTTTAAACTTTATATGACAAATTAGGGTTGAAGTCAATTTGAACCAAAATTTCCCAAAAATCTGAAAATTTGCAGCGAAGATAATTTTAAACTTTATATGACAACTAGGGTTGAAGACAATTTGAACAGCAAGTTTCCCAAAAATCTAAAAATTTGCAGCGAAGACGATTTTATACTTTATATGACAAATTAGGGTTGAAGACAATTTGAACAGCAAATTTCCCAAAAATCTGAGAATTTGCAGCGAAGACGATTTTTTTCCTTCTTAAAAAAAGTCAAACAGACATACCAAATACATAGAGGGTCTTTCAAATTAAACCACCCCAATCGCCATTTCCATCCACCAGATGGTAGTTATTTTTCTGTAGAAAAAAGTAAAAAACAGAAGTTTGGCAATGCGTAAATATTCAATTATTTCAAAAGGTGATTGAATATAACCAGAATAAATTTACAATAACGAGTTTTTATTTATGAAATTATTGTATCAATTTCATGTAGGACATTCAAATAACATAGATTTATTATAAATGAAACTTTAACTGATAACATTACAGAAACCTGTACTCATGTAGGATATTCAAATAACATAGAATTATTATAGATGAAACTTTAACAGAAGATATTAACAGTAATGACAATATTAAATTTAAATTTTGGCTTAGATGTCAGATTTTTTTTTCCTAAATAAGCACAATCTGGTGGATGAAAATGGCGATTTGGGTGGTTTAATTTGAAATATTAAACCTGTGCAAACATAATAAATTTTGATTCATTTTTGAAAATTTCATAATTTCTAATTCCATTTCCAGAGACTAAATTGAGTTAGTGCAGAATTTAAATGAATATGTAGAGTTTAAATGAGCTCGTGAAGGATCAAAAACTTAGTAACTTTTATGCAAATTAATTAATATGCAAACATAATAAATTTTGATTCATTTTTGAAAATTTCATAATTTCTAATTCCATTTCCAGAGACTAAATTGAGTTAGTGCAGAATTTAAATGAATATGTAGAGTTTAAATGAGCTCGTGAAGGATCAAAAACTTAGTAACTTTTATTGACTTATTTATTTTGTACTAAATGCAGATTTCATACTTTAAGATGTTAATATTTGGTTAAGTTGGACCTCTTGCAAACTTAACTAAATTTTTATTTTATTTTCTAGTATGTTTTGCTAATTTTAAATCCAATTTCTGCATTTTTTCTCTGTTGGGTATTCAAGTAGGATGTCTATCTTGAATTCAGAAAATACTCAAACGAAAATATTCTGAAACTGTATCGAGAATATAAGGAACCTTAAGTAAAAATTCTAGAATAGAATATCATTCAAAAGTTTTCTAATGTCATCGATGAAACAGTTGATGAAAGCTAGCCCAGTCATGTTTAAATTTTTTAATTGCCATAATCTGAAAATCATGATTAATCACATGTGTAAATTATGTCTCGCAGAATTCAAGTAAATCGTAACTTTTAAGCGAATATACAGGATGAGTTTTCTAATGTCATTGAAGAAACAGTTGATGAAAGCTAGCCCAGTCATATTTCAATTTTTTAATGGCCATAATCAGGAAATCATGATTAATCACATGTATACATTTTGACTCGCAGTATTCAAGTAAATCGTAACTTTTAAGTGAATATACAGGATGAGTTTTGTATTCTTTTTAAGCATTGGGATCTCGGACATCATAAGACATAGAGATTCTGTTAAATTAGGAAAGATATGCAGTTTTAAGAGCGCATGTCAGATATGCTTTTGTTTTTTGAAAAAAAATCTACAGTTTTTGAGTTATAATACTTTTTTTTAATGGCAGTCACAGTTGGCTTTGACACTTTTACAATTTTTTCTCTTAATAAGCTATTAAAATGACAACTCTTTCCTCATTTGACCGAATCTCTATATTTTATGGTTTCCGAGATCCCAATGCTTAAAATAAAATAAAACTCACCCTTTATATTCAGCGAACTAATTTTTACAATATTTGGCATTGTTTTTAACATTTATGTAGAATTTTCTTAGTGTTTTTATTTTTATTTCATATAATTTCAATGAAATGTATTTGTTTAATTTTGATCATTTCATATGAATTTTTGCAATTGTTTTGTACATTGTTTTGCAAAATTGAGTAAAACCAAATGTGGCGCACACATTTTTCCATTTAATTGAGAAAAAATACTTAATAAAGTTTGTATTATAACTTCGATCGACTAGATCGAACTAGAGATTCAATTAAATTAGGAAATATATGCAGTTTTAAGAGCGCATGTAAGATATGCTTTTGTTTTTTGAAAAAAAAACTACAGTGTTTGAGTTATAATACTTTTTTTTTGAAAGGCAGTAATGTTGGCTTTGACATTTTTAAAAAGCACAAATTTTTCTCATTATAACGATACAAGGTTTGCTGTACTTACTTCAATAACTAAATGAGATGCAGAAATTTTCGTAGTATAATTTGAATAGAATTTAGTATAATTGGAATAGAATTTAGTATAATTGGAATAGAATTTAGTATAATTAGAATAGAAAAATTAATAGAATTCTCGTAGTAAGAGAAAAAAAAAGTTTTACATGGCAAACTCTGTTTTTTTTTCTACTCTCAATAATACAAATAGTCCTGTATCGTGTTTATTTGCCAAAGTAAGTAATAATTTTCATAAAGTTAATTTTCGAAGATGGCCTTTATTTATCAAACTAAGTAGAGCAAACCTTGTATCGCAATAAAGAGAAAAAAATATCCCTTTTAAAAATGTCGAAGCCAACTATGACTGCCATTTAAAAAAATAAAGTTTGTATTATAACTGAAAAACGGTGTTTTTTTTTCAAAAAACAAAAGCATATCATACCTAAGCTTTTAAAACGACAACTCTCCTCATTTAACCGAATCTCTATGTCTTATGATTTTCCAGATCCCAATGCTTAAAAAGCAAGAACCCACCCTGTATATTAAAAACAACGTACCTCATTTAACCGAATCTCTATGTATGGTTTCCGAGATCACAATGCTTAAAACTTTAAAAAATCACCCTGTATAGTATTCCGATTGGATTAGGGCAAGTTACGTTATTAAAATTTAGTATTACAACAATTTCAGTTATAATATCATTATTTTTTTGCGTTAAAACTTTGATATATGCATTACATTGCTGGCATATTGATTTGACATTGCGAATTAAAAAAAAAAAGTATTTCGCAACCTTAAAAGAACTTTACTTTCACTCATTGCATATTTGCAGAAGTTATAGACGTAACATTGTATCGATATGAAGAGAAAAAAATGTCCTTTTTAAAAAAATTATAGCCAACTATAACTGCCATTTAAAAAAAATAAAGTTTGTACTATAACTGAAAAACGGTGTTTTTTTTTCAAAAAACAAGAGCATATCATACATAAACTCTTAAAACGACAACTCTCCTCATTTAACCGAATCTCTATGTCTTATGATTTTCCAAATCCCAATGCTTAAAATGAAACAACCCACCCTGTATATTAAAAACAACGTGCCTCATTTAACCGAATCTCTATGTATGGTTTCCGAGATCATAATGCTTAAAACTTAAAAAAATCACCCTGTATAGTATTCCGATTGGATTAGGGCAAGTTACGTTATTAAAATTTACACTTACAACACTTTCAGTTATAATATTATTCTTTTTTGCGTTAAAACTTTGATATACGCGTTACATTGCTGGCATATTGATTTGACATTGCGAATTTAAAAAATCTATTTCGCAACCTTAAAAGAACTTGACTTTCACATATTGCATGTTTGCAGAAGTTATAGACGTAACATTGAATCCATAAGGTAGAGAAAATCAACATTCTTACATGACTAATTTATCTTAAATGACGAAAATACGATATTGCCGGATTTAAATAGTTTTAAAAACATACAATACTATAGTTCTTTATTTTAAATTTATTAAAAAAATAGCTGCACTGTAGTAATAGTAAATATCTCCATTTCTCCAATGAAACAATGTTCTGTTTTGATCCCAAAATGTGTTATAGATCTTAGGTATTTTCGACTCCAGTTTATGATTAACGGAAGAGAGTTGAAGATATTTATTCATTAACACTTTTAATGTTAGGCACACGTGATGAAAATCACATTTTATTCGGCGTAATTGATGTTAAACTCTTCATATGTTTCATGCTTATTATCTTTGTTTGTGTTTGTGTTTTCTTTGTTATTATTATTTATCTTTTGTGTTTCCTGGCACGTGCTTAAAAATGGTTGTAATAAACTGAAACACGTGCAGGAAATATAACAATTACTTACTTCAATTATACCTAATATTAATGATACAAAAATGAAACACGTTACTACGTTTTTTATCACTTTATTAATAATAAAGTGATAAAAATCGCAGTAACGTGTTTCATTTTTGTATCATCATGATTAATTATCACATAGTAACAGCTTCCTCTATCAACTTTATTATACCTAATATTAATTATCTCTTCTTCGCAAAAGCAATGATTTTTTAAAATAATAAAAAATCATAATTTTTATGATTTAAAAAAAGCCTTTTTGTTTAAGGAAAGTTTTTTGATTTTTTTATTCTTTTTATTTTTGATCAGTTTTTACCAAGGTAAACTTCACGGTGTAAATCAAGTGATTTTTTTTTAATAAATAACTTGTTTAATAATTTGACTTTACATTACATTACACTTTTGCGTGATAAAGGTTTGTAATCGTGAGAAAATAAGAATTCAAATTTCAATTGATTTACATATTTTGCCATTACCTGAATAAGAATTGATCATTAAACATAATTATGTATATCTGTACTACGTAATGGGGTTAAAAATGGGCCAAAAATAAAAGAAAAGAAAAATATTTTCTTTCTTACAATTATGTACTTTTGGTCATGCTCAATTTAAACAAAACGATTTTTTAAAATAACGTTTGATTTAAATTAATGATTTATTTAAAAAATATATTTGATTTAAACGATCTTAATTTGAATCGATTGATCAAAAATGGCTAAAAATGGACCAAAAATAAAAGAAAAGAAAAATATTTTCTTCCTTACAATTATCTGCTTTTAATCATGCTCAATTTAAAAAATAAATAAATAATTTAAACTAAAGTTTGATTTAATAAATACCTAAATACCTACCAAATAATAATATAACAACCTTAAAGTGATATTATTATTAAGTAATAAATGTATCTCGCTATAAATTATAGTTTAGTATATACTCACAAGTAATTATAAATTAATGATTTATTTAACAAAAATAATTTCATTTAAACAATCATGGTTTAAATCAATTGATTAAAATCACATCAACCTTTTTTGAATTAGGCTATGGATTAGAACTAAATTATTCAATTTCGATAATATTCAAATTATTTAAACACTTATCAAGTTACAAGTGCTACGATTTTTAACTCTTATTCATTGCACTTTTATTATAAAGTCCGCGAATCAAATTTGACAATTATTCAAATAATTTGAGTACATATTTGTAATTTATAATTTTATTAGAACTCTTTCTGGCGTTAATATTAATTACTGGACAAATAAAGAAGCAGTAGGATTATTATCATTATTAAGTATTAGTAATATTATTAAGTTTAAGGTTTTATCCATAAAATATCAGTTATGTATTTAAGGTTGTTATATTATTATTTGGTAGGTAATTACTGGTAAATAATTATTTTTATTTGTAGACTATCTGGTACCTAAAAACCTACCAAATAATAATATAACAACCTTAAAGTGATATTATTATTAAGTAATAAATGTATCTCGCTATAAATTATAGTTTAGTAAATACTCACATGTAATTATAAATTAATTGTTGGAGGTGGTATGGACGCTGTATTAAAAATTAACTCAAGTTCGCGACACATTGGGCCAGGCACTGTGTTTTGTTGCAGAGGAACGAAGTTCACTGTACTTCGAGATGGAAAACGTGTCTGCGTGAAAATTATTATTTGCGGCATGAAAATCGTAACGATTTACTTTTCACGTGAAACTTCAACGTGAGTTTTCGCATCGACGCAGTTGCCTCTCGAACACAGTAGCGTAACAAATAAACTTTATTATGGAGCTAATATAAGTTAATTCTGAATACATAGAGTTTTTAATTAAATTTTTGCAATTTTTATAACGTAGTCGATGTTTTCAATGTTATTTATTAAATGGAATGTCAATAATAGTAATAATAAGATCACTAAATAATAAGTAAAAATAAGAAATAGTGATTAAGTCACGTAGCCAATATACAAACAAATGTGATAGGCCAATAATTAATTTGAAATTAATAGTATATATCCTATAAAAACAAATACAACTTACACAATGCCAAGCACGAATATCAATTTGTAGTAAAGGAGGCTTATGTCCAGCATAAATTCTGGTATGGTGTAGTATCTCCGTTCTATGAGAAGTTGTTGCAGATTAACTTTATATTTAAAAAAAAATCTACAAAACATCACCAACAAATTTTGGTGGATTGTTTGTTGTGATCGTTTGCCATTATTTTATGGTTTCTAAAAGTAACATTAAAAAAAATCTATTCATTTTGAATTAATCTGTATTACTGGATTAATTTTTGTGATTATGCTTGTTTTTACATTTTGGTAAAATTTCGTTTAATTTATTTTTATTATTTTTTACAAATGCACACTGAAAATATGCCATTATAGTTCACGTGTGTGAAAATTTAAATCGCACCACTCCGAGAGTGCATACATTTAATAGTTAAATTATATTTTTATTATTATTCGTTTTATTTTATTGTTATTTATATTTTATTTTATGTTTAATTTATTTTTCTTCATCTTTTATTAGGCTTTGGCTGTTTTTTCATTTAAATATTCACTATTTCTGTAGAATTTTCATAATTTTAACATTTTTTGTAGATTTTTGTAATCACGTTGTTTTTAATATACAGGGTGGGTTTTTCATTTTAAGCATTGGGATCTGGAAAACCATAAGATATAGAGATTCGGTTAAATGAGGAAAGAGTTGTCGTTTTAAGAGCTTATGCATGATATGCTTTTGTTTTTTTGAAAAAAAGACCACAGTTTTTCAGTTATAGTACAAACTTTATTTTTTTTAAATAGCAGTCATAGTTGGCTTTGAGTTTTTTAAAAAGGACAAATTTGTCTCTTTATAAGTTCTTAAAATGACAACTATTTCCTCATTTAACCGAATCTGTATATTTTATGGTTTCCGAGATCCCAATGCTTACCATTAAACAAAACTCAACCCTTTACATTCAGCGAACTATTTTTTACAATATTTGGAATTGTTTTTAACATTTATGTAGAGTTTTCTTAATGTTTTTATTTCATACAATTTCAATGAAATGTTTTTGTTTAATTTTGATCATATTTCATACGAATTTTTGCAATGTTTAACATTGTTTTGCAAAATTGCGTAAAACCAAATGCGGCCCACACATTTATTAAATGTTTGCATTCTATTGAGAAAAATAACAGTTATCGACATTTGCGACTTTTGGAAACATTCATTATTTACACTGAAGAGAATTAATAACATTTATTTATTAATTTTGTATACATCTACATGGCATAATTTGGTAATTAATGACTACGCCACTGTTATTAATCAATCTCTCTGAACATGTGCGATGTCTTCTCGTGTTATCCGAGACGCAAGCGCGAAATTTTCGTGCATTCAACATGTGGTATGGTAAAGCAAAAATTATTCAACAGGTGCCTTATCATCTGCCGTCACCAGCAATTTGGATCTTCAAAATACTACTAAGATCTACTAAGTTTCTACTAAAATGTGAACGCACACGATTTTTATTGAATGGTCATTTGGAAAAGTGGAATTAGTTCCACGTTTTGTTGAGATAGGTTAATACAAAATTGTCAATCACAAGTCATTAAAAAAATGGCATTGTAGGCCGGGAAGATCTGAAAGATTGACACTGATATGGCCAATATCAAAATCAATGAAAGCTTCTGAATCCTAAATCAAACAAAAATAAGGTCGTAGTTCATTGATCCTAATGCACTCAGGCTCAATTGTACGATCGCGGATCATCCTTGCCATGGTTCAGTTATCTAGGATACAATTGTTAATACAATTGTATCTTTAGAAACTGAACCACGATCAAAGATAACCCACGATCGTAATCCAGTTGCACGACCGTGGATCATCCTTGACCATGGTTCAGTTACTTAGGATACAATTGTTAATACAATGGTATCTTTAGAAACTGAAACATGATCAAAGATAATCTACCATCGTACAACTTAGGCCCAGTTGTACGAACGTGGATCACCTTGACTATGGTTTAGTACCTAGGATACAATTGTTAATATAATGGTATCTTTAGAAACTGAACCACGATCAAATATAATCTACCATCGTACAACTTAGGCCCAGTTGTACGAACGTGGATCACCTTGACCATGGTTTAGTTACTTAGGATACAATTGTTAATACAATGGTATCTTTAGAAACTGAATCACGATCAAAGATAATCTACCATCGTACAACTTAGGGTTTAGTTACCTAGGATAAAATTGTTAATACAACAGTATCTTTAGAAACTGAACCACGATCAAAGATAACCCACGATCGTAATCCAATTGCACGACCGTGGATCATCCTTGACCATGGTTCAGTTACTTAGGATACAATTGTTAATACAATGGTATCTTTAGAAACTGAAACATGATCAAAGATAATCTATGATCATACAACTTAGGCAACAACACGATCGTGGATTATCCTTGATCATGGTTCAGTTACCTGGGATACAATTTTTAATGCAATGGTATCCTTAGAAACTGAGCCACGATCAAAGATAATCCACGATCGTACAACTGGGCATGAATATGGCGCAATGCGTATGGTTGGTTGCCTAGTCTTCATTACCTAAGGTTAGGTTAATTACCTAGCAGTTGAGATGTTTGCCCCTAGATGGCGGATAACATCGTTCTTGTCACTTTCACTTAAATGTTTACGCTTTACGTTACTTAATTATACTCAGCTCTCTATTTTAATTAGCCACTAATTAATTCGTAATTTCTAATACACAAATTATAGGCAATAAGCCTGTAATGAAATGGCGACAGAAAACTTGGCTTTCGTGTCGATTTGGTTACATAAATCACCTTTGTCTGACTGACACCAGCTGTCAAACCGCCTCCGACAGTTGTTGACATTTCCTCATTCAATTGCTAGTGGTAATCTTATCGAAAATCGCAATTTGAGTGGAAACGAGCCAATCAAAGGTGGTGCTTGCCCAAAAACCGTCAAGAAATATGACAATGGGTGATGAGACGCCAGTAACAACGCTAATTTTTCCCGTGTTAATACGCCCAATCCTATCACAGGTGTGTGCCCAGACCCCGTCCCCAGGCTGCACCCCCTCACTAACTCTAACCTCGCACTTCCAGCTGGAGAGGAGAGATGTGACCGCCTCGCAGACCCTCAGGGCGGCCCTCTCCAAGGCGGAGACGGCCTACCCGGGGCTCACCTATGACCTGGTCATCGGGATCCTTCGCAGGGGGGAGATCAATGTCAACATGAACGAGAGCATCCTGAGGCTGCAGGGCGCTCTCACCGACGCAGACGGTACGACCGCAGGCTTTGCCCGTGTTGTTGTGTAATGTGCAATTTTGCAGTAGTGGAATACAGACTGAACCGATCAGAGGACGCCTTTCAAGAGTTAAACAAGAAGTCGACGACACTGAAGAAGATTCTGAGCAGGATCCCAGACGAAATCACCGACCGGAAAACTTTCTTAGAGATTATTAAGTACGTAATGTATTCGATTTACCTGATTTACCTCATTACCGTATTTTGTACCCCAATTTATCGTCCAGAAACGTTTCATTGACTACAAAAAGTGAGGATATTTATTGAAAATAAGTTGGCATGATTGTGTCAAGCGTCAATCAAACAAATTTTGACAATCAATCTTTAATATCTACATTGGACAGACCGGAGCATATAAGAGAAACTTCTACAACTTCTAAAGTAACGTCTAAAAGTAATTAACAATTTGCCCCAAAGTTCGAACAATAGATACTGGAAGGAATAAGAAATATTCAGAAAATGGTGTGATGATCAACAGTGTGTCATTCTTGAAAAACAATGGGCACAGAGAAGTGCCTGGTTCCGAAATACTTGGGCATACAAGCAATGTGTCTCATCAGAATTTCCATTAGCCTTTCAATACATGAAATGCATATCTGCCATTTCCACGTTTCCAATTATTCTTATTCTATTATTCATGGTTATGCATTTTCAAAGTACAATGAAGAGTAAGCAGCATCAGAACTGATGCTGCACACTGTTTAACTGTTAATGCCATGCATACTCATTCTTGTTCCAGGGAAATTGCCAGTGCCATTAAGAAACTGTTAGACGCAGTGAATGAAGTGAACGGCTACATTCCGGGGCCCACAGGGAAGCAGGCGTTGGATCAACGTAAAAGGGAGTTCGTTAAGTACTCGAAGAGGTTTAGCAATACACTAAAAGAGTACTTCAAAGAAGGACAGTAAGTATATATTATTGTACTTTTGAATTGAAGAGTGCATTTTTTTTTATAAAGTAACAATGCATTGTCAAGATTTTCAGGTAGTTATGAATTATATTTATGCCAAAAGTAGAAAGCAAAGAGACTCGGAGAGTTCTGTAAATGTTTGGTCTAGACATTAAATTATTACTTTAATGATTCCAGTTTAATCGATTGAGTGAATTAAAACGCTGATTTAATTTGTTACTACTGTTTCAGAGCAAATTCCGTATTCGTTAGTGCGCTGTACCTGATCCACCAGACGAACATGATAATATCTACTGTGAAGAACAAGTGTGAATAGATGTAAATAATCCCTCCCATAATGTTACGTCAATAGTAGTCGCGAGCAGGCATTCTTTTAGAAGTTATTATTTATAACAAAAAATCTTGTGTTACTAGATTATAATTCTGATTGTTTATTTTAATCAACGGTATCGGTTATATAAAACAGAATATATTATCAAGTGGACATTATATATTATTAATATTGCTTTGTATCGACATTTTATATACATATATAGATATTCTAGGGGCGGTCCTCGCTGGTTCATGTATATTTTTTTCATACGTGCATTTATGTTTAGTATTATTAAATAGGGGGCGAGGCTGCTCAGGATGAACACTGTAAATGATTACTTATAAGCTGCGTTGATGTTTAAAAATTGGTTTATTTAGAGAAATATTTTTTCTTGGATCGTAAGTGTATAGCATAAAATTTAATTGTTGTAATAGGGATGAAAATAAAGTCATATTCCTGTTATTACATTTTTTATCTACATATAGTTGCCGAAATATAGTAAGCAGCAACTTCATATCGTGCATCAAGTTGTTTTGATACATTATTCTAACCACTTAATATTTAGCCACAAAAAGCTCTGCTTCGGGACAAGTACCAAGCCCATGACACAACTGGGCAAGCAGGTGCCTCAAATAACCAGTCTGATGGGGTCTTTGTAGTATTTTAGCCTTAGAAGAATTTTCGTTTCTAAACTATTTTCACTCAAGGGTACAATTTCTTGGATATGCTACTTTGTTTTGCCATGAAGTTGTAGGAAATTTAAAGGGCGGGCATTGTGATCAACTTTATCTACGACCCACGTGAAGTCCATGGAAAATTTCATACATAATTATAATAGACGAGGACAGGAAGTGAAACTGAAACGAAGAATGTTTTGTATGATCACGATATGTAGGGTAAGTCAAATGTCTCGGACTAAACTAAGCAAATAAAAGTGCAAATGTTAAGGTAATAATTAGAAAATAATGAGCTGATTTTTGTTCCGTCCTGTTTGCGAACACATTAAACTTGTTTGATGTATTCGTGTAAATATTCTGGTAGCACTTTCGTTTAAAATATAATCCTGTGTGGGTTCTGGCCTGCTGCACTGTACACTTCCAATGCTTACACTAATACAAAAATACAAAGCACTGGCACAAAATACATTCAATACACTCTTTTAATGTATTGCTACGTTACAAAAATACAAATTACAATAAATAAGCAATTATAACATAAGCAATAACCCCCAATTAACTTAAATCGCTGAAAAAGTCAGCCACGTTTTGTCTCTTCGATGATGGCAGATTGTTGTCCATTTCTTTCCTTTTGTTATGTTTATTGTGCTTGTAGCTGATTTTCTCGAAATCCTCGAAATATTGAATATTCCAAAACTTAATGTCATTGTTGTGCGAAGTGGAAGCAATGAACCTTCCATTGTTGCAAATGTCCACTTTCTCAGCGGATAGCTCGTGTTGCCCCACAATACCTGCAATGAAATATTACAATATTTACTTAATTAAGATGAAAAATTTGTACTTATTAATAGCGTTACATTTACGAAGTGAAACGCCCAAAGTGCACTTTGAGTTTAAGAATTTGTAAATTACCTAGATGCCGGTGAGGGAATAAATGTGTTGCTCTTAAAATACCATCCTCACATGCGGTAACAACAATGTTTTCGGTAATTGGTATGAGGGAGTTTATCGCACATTTCGGCCCAGGGAATATATCGCTGTGTAGACCAAACTCGTTCCAGTTAAACAGCAGCAATCTTCCTTTTGACGAACCCGATAATAATTTTGTGTCACTTCTGAATACACCCAAGCACGTTAATTCCTCTTCATACTCCTCCGATTGCATTAGGAATTTTCTGAAATAGGGAATTAATATAAGCCAATATTATTGACAATAATTTGACACAATCAGCGCATCAAAGAAGTCAGTTTAAAAATTATACTTTCATTTCAGTCTCTAAAGGTCTCTAAATCTTTTTGCAGATACAACAGTTATTAAATTAGTAACAAACAGCAATAATAACTAACCGCTGTTGAAGGTCTATCGTTGTAAGTGAACCATCACCACTAGAGCATAATAAGTATTTATGCGCTTCATTGGTAACAATATCGCTAATGTAGTCTTCGTTCTTCTTTAATCTGAAAATTGACTTGTCCATGATTCGCCTGTCCCATAGTTTAACAACACCATCGTCATCTCCTAGAAATATAAAAAAAGGAATTCACCTCAAAAATTCTTATAAGCCATTTTTTGTAACAATCTAACACTGATTTTTTGATAAATTCGAGAAAGATGTAAACGCTTAATCTCAGGTTTTTAATCCGTATTGAACATTTACGGCAATTAAATTTCTTCTTCAATTTTTATAATTAAAAGAAGTTTGCTTTGAATTTTTATCATTAAAATAAATTAATACAAATAACTAAAACAATACATATATTATTGAGCATGTGTAAGATTGATTTATACAATAATACAATTGATTAACTTTTCTTCATAAATTTGATTTATTTCTGACGTACATTTCAGACATTGCATGAACATCTTCAATAGAACACTAAAAAGAGTATTCTATTGAAGATGGTCATGTCGTGAGTGAAATGTACATTAGAAATAAATCAAATTTGTGAAGAAATGTTACTTAAGTGTATTATTGTTCAATTATTAATAAATTTTATTTCCATTTCTATTTGTCCATAACAGGCTTTCTTGTAACTGTATAAAATCTTACCAGTAGCAAACAAATTTTCGTCCAACACACTGATGCAATAAATTGGTTCATCGTGGGCATTTTCGTAGAACGTAATTAACTTCCCGCTTTCGACATCCGAGAGCATCACCGATTGATCCTTGGAGGCGGAGAACAATATTTTACCGTCCTGATTAAACTCAATGTCCCTGCAAGCTTTCGTGTGCAGCTCCAACGAGCTCATCACAGTATTCTCATCATTGGTGTATTTGTACAGCACGACGTCTCCGGTTATCGAGGCGACACCTAAGATGTCCTCATGTGGATGGAATGAAATGTCGACGATGAAATCCTCACAGTGTATCACCGGCGGGTGGTCTCGCTCCCTCTCGCTTTCCCTCCGGATGGCTTTTATCACCTCGTCCTCTTCATCCTCGGCAGCCTCTGCTGGTGCTGCTTCGGTCTCATTGGAGTCCACTTGCTCGTCATCACTGGAATCGGAATCAGAGTCGGAGTCTGTGATGCTCACATCACTGTCCACAGGGTCCACAGCAGCGGTCTCGTTGTCACTATCATCACTCATTTCGCCTATACCTTTCTTCATCATGACCATGGTGAATTAAATTGCAGGCTGAAGATGACAAATGGCTTGAAGGTTATGTTGTGACACAACTCGTGCACATTGCACAATTTAAATTTAAGAGGTTCAGGTAACCAGTACTACTCATGTATGTATAGCTGTTGCCTACATAGTCGATGCCAAGTGGAAATGATTTGCGAATAATAATTGGACAAGTATTGCAGTACTGGCCCGGAGATGGTCAATAATATTGTCCATTATATTACGGTTTCTTAACACCCTACGGGTAGACTATGGATCTGATTATAATAGTATTACGGTTTCAATTCAAATGCGAGTCATTGACCAATCACAAGTTATCAATGAGTATCATTGATAATATTATTGACCGTCTCCGGGGTCTTTAAGATAATAAGAATTCTAGTTCCTAAATTTGACATGACTTACTTTTATCGCCTAGTGCAGGTGTTTTAAAACCTCACTTGCATAACACTTGGGAATCCATTAATTTCAGCTAACATAAATGTAGATGTATTGAAATGTTTAACTGCGCTCCTGAGGATGGTTCGAATTTTATTAGAAGCAGTCCTCTAACTGCACCCATCAACATTGCGCCTATGCCCATACAATAATTTGAGCAAGTTGTGGTTGGTTTTACAAACATAACGAGTATAAAAAAAAGGGTAATATATTTAAATGTGTTCACAGAATTAATAAGTTAAATTACTTTTTCTTGAAAAAATTCATCAAAGTAGGTTGGTTGGCTCCGGGCTGCTTTCCTTTCTTTTTTCCTTTTACACCTTTGGTGGGCGAAACCTCGGCAAGCTCTTTCTTGACTTCAACCTTGACAGGTTTATCCAGCGTGGCTGGCTTCTTCTCCACAGTTGGTTTCTTATCGAATTGTGGATTAACTTGCTCTTTATCGTCTTCATCCTCCGATGCACTCTCATACTCCAAAACACGTTCAGTCACTAAAAAGTTCAAAATTCAAAATATGCAAACACCTGCATATTTTCATAAAAAACGGTAATGATAATTGAAGTTGGAAACATAATGATTGTTAAAAATTGTTTTCAAATCGAAAAAAATACATATTTTCGAACAGTGAGAGAGTTTATTTAACACAACTGCGCAGAAGATACGCAAAAGGCTCATAACTCTCATGATGCACTCGAATGCAAATGCAGTTTTCAATCTTCCAATGCACAACCATACATTTCGCCTTTCTATCTTTCATTTACAAACAAATGAACAACATACCAACGAAACCTTCCTCGTCTGTGTACGTTTTATCGACATATTTCCGTTTCTTGTTTTTTGGTGCTAGTACAGGCTTCGCTATTTTGACTTCCGGTTCGTCGTCTGAATCACAGATGACAGTTTCTTCGTGTTCATCTTGATCATCTCCAAATATATCTAGAAACAATTTTCATTTGTGTTATGGGTACTATCTTGAATATCAACATTTAGATCTCAATATGGATATTCAATAATTATTGTTTATCTAAGCGGGACATGACAATTGATATTAATATGCAGGAGGGGTGTAGGGTTAGTTCGCCTCCTCGTGGTGCACCCTGGATAGCGTTTGTCTTTGTAAAACGTGAACTAAATGAACTAACTATTGGCCACCAGACAATCTTTGCCATCTCCTGGTCATCTCCATCACAATAAATAATTAATTGTAATAAGCATGATTGCTTATTACTTAAGACTGTAATATCGGCTCTAAGTGCTATAACTAACCATCGCTATCAGATTCATTTCGCACGACAATTCGCTTCATGCGTTTCTGCGGCCGCTCGGTGCTCCTCTCCTTCCTCCGCCGCTTTGTGGCCTTCTTTTTCTTTGTACTTTTAGCCCCTTTAACCTCGTCGGTGTCATTTCTCTTCTTATTATGCTCTTCCACTTTTTTGGCTTCCTCATCAGTATCACTATCGTAGAGACCAGTTTTATTGCTTCCATTTGAAGGTGCAGAAGCTTCTGGTAGAATTTCGTCGTCCACTTCCATTTTGGTCTCCATCGCCGGTTCCTTTTCTGGTTTGCTTTCAGGTTTGGCGTCTGCTTTGCCTTCGAGTTTCGTGCTTTCAGTCTTGATATCCGGTTTGCTTTCTGGTTTACTGGGCATCTTGGAAAAGAAATTGGTTAAGCCACCTTTTTGAACCGGTTTAGCCTGAAAATAGAAAATAGTTATTTAATAATGTTTGACAATGTTAAACGATTTTCTTCAAAATTGGCACACTTAATAAGGCAAGGTAACAGTATAACTATTATTTTAAAGATTCTGTAACCCAGTCGAGCTCTGTTGGATCGACCTGAAATAATATTCTGCATATAAAACAAAAGTTGCGGTAGCACAATGTACTGTAAATTTAGCTTATACCTAATACATATCTCCATAACTTTATTACTTACTTTACTGTTCTTTGTGGACTGTGATTTGCTAGCCGCATCTTTCTTCTCATGTATTCCTTCATTACTTTTAGCGGCAATCGAGTTGGCGGGCTTAACTTCTTTTACCGGCTCAGCCTTAGCAGGAGTTTTCGAAAATAGATGTGATGCTTTGGATTTATCAGTTGGTGCCGCTCGACTAACCTCGGGCAGAGCTTTCTTCACTTTTAAATTCCTCTTGACGCAATTTATGCCGATAACCGAACCCAGTCTACAATGAAGATGAGTTATATAAATCACTTGGGCTGGGGGGAGCAGCTGGGGGTATACTTGTTGAGTACAACTTAGCAACAACATGCTCCAATAGACAATAAATGTGACGTTTTAAAGTAAACATCCGGTTAGAGTATACTACGGTGTTAATTTTTGAGTACATTTTCTGTATTTCATATTCATATTCTACATAAACTTGAATAACTCGCTTCTCTGTTGCCGAAATTTTTGGCGGTGAGCCTACTTACAACGGCTTATTTGAAGCTCCATGTAAATCAAACATATCAACCATACTGACGATATTCAAATCCACGTCTTTCGATTTTTGAATACTGAATACATTCTCCGTTGCATTGATGAATAGCTTTTTCTCCTCATCCAATTCATCTTCCTTAACAATTTTGAGGCAGTTCACTTCAGCCTCCTTCAACGTGCCTAGCAGAGAGTATGTAACGCCTAGTTCTTCGCATTTAAGGCTCCGGTGATCCGTTAAGAATAATTGTAGTAAACTTTTAGTTGCATTGACATCCAATTCCAATTTTTTGCTCAGCCAGGGAAACGTCACCTAGAAAATTATGCTTGTATTATTTATTAACATAAAAACATCTATAGAGATATATAATGCAATGTAAATACAATGAGTAATGTATATCGAATTATTCTTAGCTGAATCAATAGAGCATAGAGCACTTAGAGATTCCCTCACTGATATGGCCAGAGAGATACCGAGCAAATAAACCAATACGACATGACAAATATCAGCGGGACATAATATGGAACTGCCCCACATAAATTGTCCGAGAGATTCAGATTCCTGATTGATGAGTAAATTAATTGAGGTTACATATACTCACTACTTTATCCTCGTCCAAAATGAACGACTGTAGCTTTTGGAGGTACAATTCCTGGTGGTCACTGTCCATTATTTTCAAGATATTGTGAAATTAAACGTTATCACAGGAGAAAGATACCAAAATAGTACTTTCAACATTTACAACACAGCTATTTTGGCGGTTTATTCACGTTTACCCAAACGTTTACCTTGAAGGTAATTTAAACTTTAAAATGGGGACATGGGGGAAATCTTCTATAACATGATTAACCGTCTACCTTGCAGAGTTTTATTACGAGTATTGAATGATTATTTTTATTGAATGACTATTATTTTCTCCTAAAGACTGGAAATTCTGGAAAATGTAACAAAAACTTCTACATAGGCAACTACACAGACAATTCAAGACTTAAGACCTTAAGACAGCTGATTGTGAGGTTAAAAGGAGTGATTAGAAAATTGCTTTCATCTGAACATCCCCAAATCTATGACTTCATTTTCATGCAGTTTCTTATTTAAACCTTACTTAATAATGGTCTACAAGTAACGCAGTGATTAACCCCGAATCTAGTTGCTTAAATATGGATGTTGAGGAAAGTTTGCCACTTCTAGTAGTGTGTAGAATATGTTTATTGCGAAGGAACGATAATGAGTGTGTGGATTTGAAACTGGACGAGTCATTACATGCAAAACTTTCATCATTTGCGCCACAAATGGTAAATTGAATTAAGTTAAAGCTCATTCTAGACCAACCACACAGGCAAGAACAGAAAGTCTCTTAGACCAGTGGTCTCCAAAGTGGGGTGCGCAAATTGTTACTGAGGGGTACGCCGGGGGACAAAAAATGAAAAGTTATAAAAGATGAACAAATACTTACTTGTATTTTTAAATTACATTATCATAAACTCCTCGAACTTCATATATAAATATCAATTGAATAGACGGCATTAATCTTGTGATTACGCCCACTATCAGGTACTTGTAAGTAATTAAGGGATCGCATTATAAATTTATTCTGTCAGCGTACGTGATTAAAAAAAACATTTAGAAAGCTTTTCAGTTTCAAGTTTGGAGATCACTGTCTTAGACTATTTGTAGTACCAAGCTCATTGCTTACATGTCCTTACTATAATGTCCTGACTTCTCAGAGTCTCACTTCTATAAGTTTCCATGATAGAGCACAAACAACATGTCATATGATTTCTGAATTTGACTTTGCCATAGGTATTGTGGCCTAATTATGTATTCTTTCAGAATTTGAACGTAACACAGAATCCAGTTATTTGCACCGAGTGCTCTACAGAGTTATCGAATGCATTTGCATTTAAAGAAAAGTGTGTGGAAACGGAATACAAACTGCACACATACATATCAAATTCTAGCAGTGAAAAGATTAACTTATTAATCGATGTTGAAAAAATCTTATTGCCAATTAAATGCGAACAAATATATGTAAAGGAAGAACTGATCGATGATACGGTCTATGAGTGTGCTAAATGCAATCTAAATTTTAATGATAAATCGAGCTACAATCTCCATATAACATCCCACAACAAGTCAAATTTTTCTTGCGGAGTTTGTGGCAAAGTTTATAAATCTGTAAATATGCTAAATAAGCACAGTACCACACATACGAATCAAGAAACCAAAATCGATATGGAAATCGTAGTGGATAGAATAATGAATGATCCTTTGCAGCCGGGCCAAATTAATGGTAAAAAACGCTCGAAGAAACCTGAACCCGCCCTGCTCTGCTCCACCTGCGGGCAAAGCTGCACCACGCAAAAGAAGCTCCGCATGCATATGCGCAACCACATGGAGAAACCTTTGAAATGCAACATCTGCGACTTCCGCTGCAAACACAAGAGCAGCTTGAAAGTCCACAAGCGCGTGCACGCCGGCGATATCACCGACGACAAGCAACTGGAGACTATATACAACTGTGATATCTGCAATCAGCCGTTCTATGACAAAAACTACCTCCACAAGCACCTCAAGATACACGGTGAGAAATCTTTCGCCTGTGACATGTGCGGGAAGCTGTTTAACAACAAGGGCGACCTGGGGAAGCACCGCAGGATACACACAGGGGAGAAGCCGTACGAGTGCAAGATCTGCGGCGTCAAGTTCCGTGTGAGCGCCTCCCTCATCCGGCACACACGGGCTCACACGGGCGAGAAGCCGTACGTGTGTGAGACGTGCGGGAAATGCTTCAACCAAAAATACCACCTGAATTCTCATATGAATATACACTCGGGGGTCAAGCCGTATGGCTGTGATACGTGCGATAAAACTTTCAGCCACAAGGCAACTTTGGATGTGCACATAGTTAAGAAACACGCCGGCGGATTTACGCACAAGTGCAGTGTGTGCTTCAGGTGTTTCAGTAGCGAGGGGAATTTAAGTTTACACAAAGAAAGCCATCAAAATTAGTGCTGCAATCGTTCCTTGGGCACATCTCATTGTTACTTGTGTAGTTCAGTGCTTCTAAACTTTTATATTTAATTTTTCTTAGGTGCATTGCCAATATTGGGAACTAGCTCGTTTAAAAAAAATTGTAACTTGATGGATTAATTTTGATGAATGTGTGTCACTTGAAAAAAATTGGATTAAGGTTCAATTCACCACAAAACCACTCCACTCTAAAATTGGTTACTTTTAACTATTCTAAGCGGTATCTTTTGTATTACTCTGTAAAATATTCATGGATCTATATAAATCTTAAATCAGAAACACACGGAATATTTTACTCTCTAAAGTTCTGCAAATAAACTTGTTAATAATAAACAACTTAAAGAGAATGGGAAAGGAATCTTAATGAAATTATGTTATTAGTTATAGCCCGATTTTTTTTTTATAGTGAGTTTGTTGTAGCCAATGTTTTGACAAGTGCGCCATCTAGCGATGCTGCACATGGCCAATAAATGATTTTATAATTCGTTTATTTCTTTAAGTTGGCATTATCATATTTATGTGTAAGATTTTCGATCCAACGAATATCCAAAACATTGGCATGGTATAAAATTCTCACATTGTTCTCACCACCTTTAATGGATTCTCTCAAGTTCTGACGGAATTTTGTGCTTTATATATACTCTGGAAGATTTAGCAATGATTCCACTTGAAGATGAACCTCAAGAGTTGCCCTCAACGACCGCAACAGCAACAACTGTAAATGTCGAGTCAAGGAGACAGCCGGGAATTATTTATTTGTCTTCGATACCCCCTTATATGAATGTAACCCGAATAAGAGAAGTGTTTGGGAAATATGGCACAATTGGAAGAGTTTATCTGCAGCTAGCACATACGGGTAATATACATTTATAATAACAAATTAAAAATAAAGACTGATTCATAGCCTGTACACTATTGCCGTATTGTTGCAAAGTCGCACGAGTTTTAATTGTATTGCAAAATTTAAGATAACACAAAGTATATTTAAAACGTGAATTGGCTTTATTTATCTAATACAATTACAACTTGTGTTTATTGCACTACTGGAACCGTGTGCAATCTGTGAATCGACCTTAAATATGCATTGTATCATCAAATATGCATTAACTCTTCAATGTATACCAGTGGCTACTAAAACTCATCAAAGACAATTTATGATTCAACACAGATTTAATTTTTTGTGCTATGGTAATTTATTTTAGAACCAAGACCTGGTGAAAAGAAATCGAAGAAGCGCAATGTGGCGATGAAATTCACAGAGGGCTGGGTGGAATTCGAGAGCAAGTCGCTGGCCAGGCGAGTGGCGGAGGAGCTGAACAACAAGCAGGTCAGCACGAGGAAAAAGTCGAAGCAGTACGACAGTGTATGGAATATGAGGTACCTCTCGACCTTCAAGTGGACTCACCTGCACGAGCGGCTGGCATACGAGAAAGCAGCGAGGAAGCACAAGCTGCGAGCCGAGGTGGAGCTCGCCAAAAAGAAGACTAACTTCTTCACAATCAACCTGGACAAAGGCAAAAAGAAGACACCGTTTGTGAACAAGGAGTTGCCGGTGGCGCAGGAGCCAATGCAGCTGGGGGAGGTTGCAGAGGATAACGGGGGACGAAATGATTTCTTGAAGACGCTGTTCAGCTAAACTTACATGTATTTTTTAAATAATTATTGTTTTACACTGATTTTATCCGGTTTTACATCAGGCACAGTTTCACGACCTAATATTTTACTCCCGTCTGAATAAATGGAAAAATTGTAGTCTACTGGGTTGGCGACAGCTTTTTCTATTGCCTCTTCTAAATTCTCTTTAGTGATAAAAGTGCCGGCCAACAACTTCTGTTCCCGCACCAACTCCTCGGATTCCTGATGCTTTGCCTTGTTTATCCTTTGCCGTTCTTCCAGACGCTCAAGTGCGATCTGCATGTTGCTCTCTAATTCATTTTGTAATCGCTCCTCGCGTTGCTTCTTTACTTCTGCATTCCACTGGTTATTCAACTCGTCGCATTTAGCAAAGTCTTCTTTGAATTCTCGGACGTGCAGTTCGGTGTCGATTGTTTGTCGCAACCAGGTGGCATATTTGTAGGTGAGGAATCTACGTATGGACTTTATCTGTGTTTTGTAATTGTTGGTGAGTCGCTTCATTTCTTCGCCTTCCTCTGGTGGTGCTATGATTCTCGGGGGCACCTTGAAGACCTTGGATTTGGCTGTTGGTATCCAGCGAGGCTTCCTGTGCCATCGCAACGTTTGCAGATTTGCGTTTGTTGGTGTCAATGGTTGGAACTGTACGTTTAGAGCGCGCAAAGTGTATGTAAGCCTAAACATTTTCTTTGCTTCTAGCTTCTAACCTAAAATTATTGGATGTTTTAATGGAGTGAAGTTCGTCATTATTAAGTTTGATTTAATTATTTTGTTTGCGAATCGGCGTGATTTTGGGTGGTTTTATTAACTATTTATACGAAATTTGCATTTCTGGTTTTAATTAGTGTTTTTACTGGGTGGTTATCAATTATCTTTATCGACTAAACTCGGTGTAGTAATGTAGTGTGCTTAACTTCACGTCTAATATATTATAGTTTGTATGTGACATTTTATTCTGAATACATTGGTTAAAAGGGTTTGCAATTTACAACTGCGTGGTTATTACTTTTTTTCGCGAAATACTGAGCCATGAACAACACCAACAGCCCAACCACAGGTAAAATTATTTTAATATTTTTATGTTAATGTTTCCCTTGGACTTCTGTACTATCAAGTATGTAGTACAATTGCAATAATAGTCCAACATCCTGATTACACCTACGTGATGTTTAAGAATATGGATTCATAACTTTCATGTGTTCCAATATTTTTTTTGTCTGCATTTAACCAATTTTGCCGACTTTTTTGGCTACGACGTGTCATGAGCAGGACCGGCTCTCCCGTTGGCATATTTAATTATTGAATCAAATGCATATTAATTTTCAGCAACGGCGGAAATAATTGCCCTCGCAGGGAACTCCGTACTGGAAATCACACGTAATTACGGCTATTGCCCCATTGTGTGCTTCATATTTCCGAATTTTTCTCCTCACTTTCTAAAGTCGGCCCTGAACGCGATCTACAAAACTACCGTTATTCGAAAAAGGAGCAAAAACTATCCCACAGTCGAGAATAGATCGCGTACCATTGCCCAGATTGGAGCAGTTGCAACCTTTTTGCAGTCTCTTTGTTAACATAAAACTCCTCATGTGTGTCAATTGTTGCATATTTCAAATGGGTGAAAGTAAAACAATGCTCAAGAAAGTTTCATGCAATCATGGAGCACCTCAAGAAATATGACAGCTGTTTAGTAAATTATTAAAAAGAATCAACTGGTACCCGATCAATAATTCAGTTGTGACGATACATATGTGATGTTGGTTACGGGTGATACGATGAGCGGGGAAGAAGAGTCGACCAGCCTGGACTACATAGAGGATCCCTACTTCAACCCTCAGGACAGCACCTTGACGCCAAGCCTCGACGACCTAGACAACTTGGAGTACCTAGACGAGACTGATATACTGGAAAACGAATTGGAGTTGTTCGACCTGAGGCAGCTCGACTTCGACGAGCTCAACTGCCATAGTCTCACCTCCCTGAATGGGAACGACGAGAGCATCAATGTTGAGGCCGAATTCTTCAACACCAAACGGGCCAATGCCATTATCAGAGCCTTCTTCAAGAAGGACTTCAAGCGACAAGTGCGAGTCACCTATTGTGATCTTACTAAACCATACTTAGCCAAGCTACCGATGGATAATAGTTTCAGGAAATATTTAGATATTACAAATGGAAACGGTAAGATTTCTTCCGGTGATTGCTCATGCGCAAGCCAAAGGGGCGAAAATCCAAAAATGTCCATACAAACAATCCTTCATTATTTTGTTCGGTCCTGCAGGTTTTATTTTCGGTTCACTTAACTAGTAACTAGTATATAATTACAACATACTGAATTGCTAGTACAATTAATTCCTTTTAGAGGAGGCGATGGCAGCCGGTGACAGTAACGCCATCGTGGACAGCAACATGACCGAAGAGGAAAAGCTGATAAAGGATGCTGAGTGGAAGAAGGAGCTGGCAGAAGTCGAGGACGAAATCGCTACCTTGCGGACCGTCCTCGCGGCCAAGATGAGACGCAGCGCGGAGCTCAAGCGCAACCTTGGCATCACGGTCTGGAAGGAGGTCACCGAGGACATCAACCAGGGTATCAAGAACGTCAAAGACAGCAATGTGTAAGTTGCAAGCGTCAAGTAAGTCTTTACCGTAATGGTAATTATGCGGGACTGCCAGAGGCTTATTAGGAAAACGGATTTCGCTGGATTAGAGCATGACGGTTTGCAAACAGCCCAATGTAGTGTATTCTATAAACAATGGGAGACGTTTCAATAATTCAACATTGAGGTAGTACAATTCCGAGGAATTATCCCCTCTGTATATTAATAGTTAGCAGTGTTTCATCGATTTCCTATGTTGCAAGTCGTGAATGATAAAAGCTGGGCCTAACTAGTGTTATCTCTATTATTGATCAATTTGCTTATTTTCTTGATATCTCAACGATGAACGAATGAAACGATACTCCACAGTATTCTAAATTGATTTTAAATATTAGGAAACATTTCTATAGTTTTATTCTTTGTTGCAAAATTAGTTACCAATCAGTGGAAACTAAAGTTGGACAGGTTACCAAAGCCGTCACCGATGCTCCAATGTAAGTAACACGTTAAAGCAGAATCAGTGGTGTAATTAACAAAGCATGATATGTTCCATTTTAACACTTTTCAATCGGAAGAATGTTCACTTCTGTCAGGAATATCCAATTAGAAATACAATGAAATATGAAATGAAACATGATTTGCATTATGTAGTATTAAAAAATGGGATACTCCTGAATTGTTTGGTGCACATTAATCTTAATCAATTCCCTGGTATGTATTAGGCATGTTTACATTCTAAGTGTGCTGTTTGTTAGCGTCTGAATTGGCCATAATTAATCATCGTAACTGTTATCTAAATTGTTTTCACGTTCCAATTGGCGGCAATTGAGTTGTATAGCAAATTAATTATGTTTACATTGCAGCTATCAGAAGACTTCATCTATTCTTGGAGGCATTACTGGAGGAATAACGAACAAAATTGGGCAGATGAGACATTCCGAGTCTTTTAAGTCGTTCGAGGAGAAAGCCGCTTCTGCTCTTGAAAATGTCAAGGTGAATTCATCTTAGCTATATAAACGAATATGAAACTCAGGGTGTATTTGAACTTGGCGACGTGCTTTGGATAACTGGCATCGGGAATTCCCTTTAGAAGGTTTACCAAAACACTGAACTACCAAACAACTCCACTGAAATTTTATATGTGGTCGTTTCAAGGATGGAACTAATGCTAAATACACAGATTTGTCGACAGTGCTGTCATCTATGTTATTTACCTGACTTATCAAACCTCTGTCATACATGTTAGATGTGTCGGTGAAATTTATATTAACTAGTTCATGTTGTATTGCCTAATCATTTTTTTTTTTGCTTCGGACTTTCATACTTATTTTGGTATTTAGCGCAACAAGTAGCAAGTTGATAATAAACATGTAACATAATAATATTCAAGATGTACGCACAATATTTCTTTATGTTGGCCGTTTATGGAAGGTACAAGGTGACTAATTTTTGGTTCTAGAGGAAGTTATCACACACACCTTCGGATTAGGCTGCACAGAATTTATCGTTGTTTTGTAGGATTTAGGATGTATTATTTTGTGAGTTAATGTTTTCTTTTGCTCGTGTGTACTACTAAATTACTAATTTCATTCCAGCATATTGACTAATATTAATTTTGATAATTAACATGGTATTTTTAACTAATTTCAAGTGGAATTTATTAACGGCGTCATTAATTGAAAATATACATCGAATACACAGATGCATGATGCAATACACATCACTGTTAAGCATTATTAACTTCATTTGTAAATTTTAACAATTGGCTACCTACAGTTGAGTCAATGATTTAGGGAAATTCGTACGACTCTTTTTCAAGTTACTAGGCACATCTAAACAATAAGCATAAATAGAAACATTTTAAGCAGTTGCGGGCAGTGCCGTAAATACAGGGAAAAAACAAATGTTTGTAGCTTCACTTTTTTTATCTTAATAATCGGTAGTTTTAAGCAGTGCTAAAACAATTTGAATCGGATAGTACTTTTAATACCCCAGCAGAATTTATTGTGTTGGTAATTTTTGGTTATCAAAAATAAGTATATTTTTTATGTCAAAAAAAGCCAAGCATGAAGTTTTATGTGACACTGACAGTCACTAATGTGACTAACATACTGCAATAATATTCGACGTGATTTTATTTTGGTATTTTTTTTAAATTCAGATTGCAGGTTATACAATAATAAACTAAATACTCTACGTATGACAAAAAAAAAATTTTTCAAATCAAACAGTAACGGCGTGTTTTCCATGGCGCGTCATGGTGTTCACAGGTTATATTTTGAGAAATAATGTACCGACGAAATCAAACCTTTCTGAAGTTGATAACCTTGTATTTGTTTTACTAAAGGCACATTGCGGTGTAAAAATAATTTTTGGCTACCATGAAAACTGAGCAGTATTAACACTGTTGTACATTTTCGTTTTAGACTAAAGTTGGTAGTGTTTCCCGTTCTGGTTCACAACAGAGCTTGGATGAAGCACTTAGATCACGTTCCGGTTCAATTGCAACCAGCCCAACAATTCCAGAGGAGAAACCACTTGTATAGGAGCAGCGCAACATTAACAAAAACAGTCAGTCAAATAATCAACCATGATCGAGGGATCAAAAGAGCCGCACTTCAGTAACTGGCTGACAATAAAAATATATAAGTAACATAATGTATGTTCAAAAATGCCTTAAATGTAGCGCAGCAGGTTTTCTCACTCTAAAAACTTGCCGGTCTGTTTGTTCATCTCTTTTGGTACTTATCAAGCAAGGATGTTGTTTTTTTCTTGGAAATTGCCAATTATATTTTTATTAAATATAGCAGGACTCCTTCTAGGCTGTAGCTCAGTAAATATTATAACATATTTTTGTATTTGTGAATAATACATAACATAATATATGCTTTAATTTTACATGCATAGTGATGTCATAACATAAATATTATTTTTATTTATTAAATATTTACGATAATCCTATATAATAATGAGTGTACTATGAACAAAAAAACACAATCGTTGCATATATTTTCATTTTTCAGCTTAGACAACTCTTCAACTTTGATAAAAATGCTGTACAAGTTGTCTCGGACATAATTTGTAAGCGCATTTTAGCAGTTGTGTTGCTCCAAGCAAAGAAATTGTGATAAATATTGGTTTCATTCAGTGGCGGCTGGCGTGAAGCTCCAGATGAGATTGATTGTGTCGTTCACAGCTGTTGGCGGGAACTATTCGTGACTCCTATCACAATCACTATCGACACCTGAAATAGTGCCATTTACGTGCCAGCCTTGCCTAGTGGTTCATGCCTGCCGCCACTGGAGTTGTTATTATATTATTATCAGCAGAAGTCTTTTCGTTTTCAAGTAAATTTACTTTTAGTTTTCTAGATCTTTTATATAAGACATTATTATTACAATAAGTACTCTCAATAAAAATAATTTAACGCAAATTTCTGTTACATTGTCCCATAGTAACATAGATTGTGAAATAGATGATCAAAAATTCGAATAGCAATGATGATTACCAAACTTCGTAGCAGAGACGGCACTTGAAGAAGAAGATTATGGATCGTTGGATTTACCTGCGGATTCCATTTGTAACTAAAAATAAATAGAAGCAGAAACCCCGGCGAGCAATATTATGTTAATATCACTTTCAATCAGTTCAAGCTTTAAACGATTGCTCCCTGACTTTCCAAAGGTGTTTTACTTATATTTCCAAAGCATATCGACTGTTTTGCTAATTGCACCTGAAACTGTACCCCGAATACTTGCTACTCATTTACACTATAACAATTTTTTTTACAATTACAATTAATTATATTATAGTTTTATAAGACCATAGATCAAAGCACTCACTGAATGTCAGATTGTCCATTATTTTTACACTATATTTTCGAGAAGATGTCTAATGCGAACAAATGGTTTCCGGCCGTTGTGGTGAGGCCTAAAAATTACATAGTCTCATCTGATGCAGTAGCGAAAGGTTTAAAGGCATTCACACCGTCATTCGAAAAGGTGATTACGCATTTGCCTCTTGTCAAAGTAAAATAACGGAAGAACTGTGATCGTTTCAGGAATGCCACGTAAACATGAACTACATTCTCTCTAATGAGTACATGAAAAAATGGTTTTCTGAAAAAAATGCCTATGAAAAGCAAGTGTACCAGAAAGGGGCATCGAAAGAGGATTCCAAAAAAACAAGGAAGTACGTGCCAATTTCAAAACCGAAAAAGAACATTCGTGAGTTACCAGTTATCACCATTGCAAAGTATAACGATTATCTAGTCAAAACTCCAATTGCAGCAGTTTGCTCAAATTTCAGGTTTCAAAATGTAGCATCGAGGACGGATCATCGCAGATAATTGAACTGTAGAGTAATTCCTTCAAAAATAAGCCATGTTGGAAGGAATAAATCATGCATAAAAACTGTTGGGCTAATAAAAAATTATACATATTTGCGGTGAAAAAAAATATTATTTTGAGCTGACGATTAATAAGATCATTAATAGACGTGTTTACAACGTCTCAATCATGCGTGTTTTTCCCGATTATTCACATCTTTATTGAGTAACTCAAGCCCTGGCTTTTATGGAAATAATAACCATCTTTGTGTTTATGTAAGTCGTTCTGTTGTTATGCTGCCATTAATGATGTTATAAACTTTAGATTAGTAAGTAATGTAAAACAGAAAATATAACCAAGAATATTCGGTTAGATTATATTTGAAAGAAATTTCAATTACCTAACCAATCTTAATTGTCTTGACAAAGAAAAGAAAGGTGCCACTTCTTTGCCTGTAAACTCTCATAACCTGATAACCTACAAGCAGTAATTGCCCAGGTTGCCGCACACATGAGTATTTAAACCGTTTGGGTATTGCAGGTGTAAATTGTACATTTAAATGGCCCCCGTACTGAAAATAAATTATGCTGCTGTAGAAGTCATATGTACTTGTCAAATATATAGGAGCAAAACAATGTGAGCCTATAAAACTTTGGCGATGAGTAAGAAAATAGGAGACATTCAATGGCATCTTCAATTTATTCGATCTTGAGGAATTATTATTGTCCATTGGCTAAATAAAAAGAAACCCAAGGAAATTCTCGGATTTCTACCTAGGTGTAAACGAATAAATGATAGTAAAGTTATATTCTAATAATAAAAGTTATACTTGTTTGGGATTGTATATCTACTATATAGATATACTAAAGATGATCGCTTTGCAGTTAAAAGTACAAGAGTCCTTTAATTAATTATGCACAAATGCTTACTAAATGCCTCATCAGATGTTACAATGAAAAGTACAAATTTCAGTTATCAACTGTATATTGAGAAATATCAATATGTCCTCACACATACATACTATTATATATATATATTGTAAATCATAAAATAATATTTAAATTCATGGCGATGCTATTCTGAAAAGAAATCATTGTTTATTCTTTTGTTAATAGCTGTTAATGGGGAAATTAGTCCCTATGTACAGTCGATACATAAACCTTTTATTTCCGATTGAACAGCGTTTGAGCAGACTTGTAAATAAAAGGTAATTATCGTTTTTTTATATATTTTTTTACGCCTACACATCGAAAATAATAATTCACATTTGTAAACTATTAAAAATATGTTTCAATAACTCGGGGTATAACTCTGAGTGGATTTTAATACTGAAGCATATTTTTTACACTTGACGTTTTATTCTACGTTTTTAACTAATAAATAATATTTCTACACCATAAATACAAATAAAAATGCCCCACTAATTTTGTGATGTCATTAACCTACTTAATTTGTACTAACAAAAAAATAAAAATAAATCTTTCAATTACATTTAGTAAATTATATGTACAATTTAGTTAACAAGTGTTTCATTGCAAACCAAAATTCCCTTTCACATCATTAATTTAATACATTGACATTTTAGTATTTTCTTTAAAAAAATTATTTACCAATCAAAAAATTATAGACTAGCTACCTTTACTTATTCATTTTAATAATTTAGTTATAAATATTTTAAAATTTCATATAATTTAATATCAGTACTTCTTAGAATCTTAAGATTGGTAAATTACCATACAAAATAGAATTTCACAAACAGTTATAAATAATATTTACAGAAAATGTGTGCAGCAAAATGGGCAAGGAATTCAATAAATAAGTGTTTTCTTAAAAAAAACATATACTTAATCGCACATGTACGATTATACTACATTCACCTAATTTGTTTTGGAAAACTGTACATTTATTCACATACCAGTATAAAACATTCGCAGATCTTATAATTACCAATCGGTGTACCTTATAAAAAACTGTTTACACCTTCATTTGCTAATATTAAAAAAAAACATAGTAAAACAATTTAATCAAAATTATCGAATATGATATGAATCTTAAATTTAAGTGTTTCAAATTGTCTCGTACAATATCAAGGCGCAATATACTTTGCAAGCTCAAAAAATGCCTGAAAAAACAGTTTTATTAAACTTAAATACAAACAAAAATTCCTTAATACCATCCTCGACACAGAAACACTTTGGACATTTATAATTTCTTTAATGCTATGGCTAGAATATAGTTTAGGCAATATACAAAGTGTATATTAAAAGCGTTGCTTTCTTCCATAACCAACACTTTGTAAATATTTCTTTAGTATATACTCTATGATATTTAAACTGATAATAATGTTTCGTCAATATGATCTATGACAAAATTTATACCAACGTGAATTTTATCGGCAGTATAACCAGTAATGAAGTAAAATTAGTCTGAGAATAATTTCATGTAAAAAATTCATCACCTAGCCAATCTGATTTCTGAGCTTGAATAACGATAGTGTTTTCTCAATATCGATGTTACCAAGCCTATATTTATTTGTCATGTGTAACATGCAAAGTACTTTTAGAAGTTAAGTTATTGAACATTTGCATTGCAATGCAATAATTGCATAAAAACCGAATGCTGGGGATAAAGTATTGTTTACAAAGCTGCCGTTCATAAAGTTGGTAAGCATGTTGATCAACTCGCTAAGTTGTTAAGAACGATGACGAAATAAAAATTATCTGTATAAATATTATAGGGTATAAATATTTCTTTAGTATATATATTTTTGAAGCAATATATAATTTACCTATATATTATATTGAGTATGTTCAAACTTAAAAAGTATATATCATGAAAACAGTTTGAACATTTTTGAATATTTTTAGTGCTACTTTAAAAGCTTCGTCTTCACAACCCTTTACTTCACCCACAACCCCCCTCCCCCCGGACAAAATCAATTACACCAAAGGATCACAAGAAACTGTTCTTAGTAACTTACTTTTGGAATATTACAATTTATCACATTACTATTTTATTATTTTGTTTAACTTTTGTAAAGCACTAAGTGAATATAAAAATAGCACTAAAACACTACACAAAAATGTATAACCATGATCCCAAAGATCTATTTGTGCATTGGCTCTTCAAGTTAATACAACCTACGTTATAAAATTATCCGAAATCATCAAATTTTTGTTCTTAATTCGCTTGCTAGAAACGATAGTAATGTACACTAAATTAAAACATAACACGAAAACGAACTTGACCAGAACTGCATGTTTTCCATGTTATATACTACAACATTGTTTAAAGCAGCTCACACGTTTTCCTAAATATACGACGAGTATAAAATGGCAACATGATAGTATATAACACGTATATATAATATATATACAGGATGTTTCATTGTGTTCTGTTAATTTTGATTGGCTTGGTCATATTTAATAGGAACTAAAAATTAAATATGGCTTCACGTCAACATCAACACTAGAGTCTATTGAAATTACAGCAGAAAATGTATGCTTTTTTTATTAGAAAATTTAAATAAAATAACTTTGTACAAAAATGGCAGTATACAATATACACAAAGACAGAATACACAAAAATTTAAGAAACAAAATGAGCGAAACACTTAGTAGTCATCCTGCATACGTAAAAATACTCTTAAAACTATAATATACAAACTACTTAGCTATTAAAAGAGTGTTATCCATTTCCCGGCTTCGGTAACGGTCTTACTAAATACAATTTTTCACCTTGTTTATTCGTATAAATCGGCGCTCTTTGGTAGTGATCCACTAGTTGATCTAGCGTGTGGAACTTGCGCTGGCCAATGCAATAGAGAGCACCCTCCACGTGGACACGGAAATGTTTATTTCGACCGGGCGCCTTCAGGGACACGGAATAATCACCCATCTAAAAATAAAAATAGTCCAATCAAATCCACAACCGTGCGCAAATGTTCCTACATACATTAGTCTCGCTATCACGGATAAGAAAGTCACCATCATGGCCGTGCTGATTCAGCAGGGTATCACACTGATTTCTCGTCACCGAACCGTAGTACCAGGGCTTGCCTATCAAGTGAGGCCTGTCGATGCCATCCTGCTGCGGCTGTTGTGGTATTGGCTCCACCCGCCTCTCTGTGAACGGCTGCGACAAGTACTCTGACAATTCTTGCAAATAATTCCTCGGAACTAAACCTATTTGGCCGGCAGCGTTCCTAGCTTTATACCTACAATGAGAAATTTATTATTCCCACCTGATAGCAATTATTGGAACACAAGACTTCGCCAACTGAACGAATTCAGTCTTATTAGACTGTATGATTATACATGTCAAGACTGAAAAGATACTAGTAATGAAATTTTGCATTCGAATCATAATAATTACCATTCTGGGTCGCTAGGGGGCCTGTCTAAAATTTCTAATCTATCTCCTTTCTCAAAGGACAATTCCTGGTCATTGGTTGATGAGAAGGAGTAAAGCGCAACAACAATATCCAAGACATTCTCTGCCATCGCGTAAGTGTGCAGCGTGTCGTCGTCATTGCCATCCTCTTGGGTGTAGTTTGAAGGGAACCAACCGGCGGCGTTCCCACTTTGGCCTCTCCACCAACCTGCAAGAAACATACAAATTATTACCTAAAGACGAGTTTTATAACAACAAAGTGCATGCAAAGACTGTCACTATATTAATAAATGATATAAACAAAGTTAAAATGTACAACCCAAATGTTTTAGCAGTTGGAAAAGTAGCAAATGATTTTTGCTATAGCTGTAGTATTTTATAAAGTTTGTTTAGAATAAACTATGCCTACCGTCGTTGCTTTTCTCTAGTATCAAAATTCTAGATCCTTTCACAAGGGACAGCTCGTCGGCTTGCTGTGCTTGGTAATTATATTTAACGACGGCAAGCCCGATCGCCTCGGACGGGTCCGCGGGCAACCGCCTCGCCATACTGGGAGATTCCACGGTTCTAGACGGAGAGTTGTTTGAGGGGAGTGTCTTGGAGCCGGAGCCCTTTTTTACCTGAAAAGCAGCACAGTGCAATATCTGCAGCCAACTCCTCACATTTAAATGGGAACTTGTGGGTCAAAGATTAAGTGATTTATATTCGTGGCGCATTGAAATCATTTGCATGCGTAATTTTATGGTAATGTACCTTCTTTTTTATGCTGTCAAAGAGGGAGGGCTTTTCCTTTTTCACATAGTTGCTAGGCACGTATCCCGATTGGTTCCTATTGTTTTGCACCCGCCACCAGTGCTTGGAGTCGTCGAGCAACAGGTACCTGTCGTTTTTGCGGAGGTCGAGCTCCTGTGGCCCCTGCGCCGCATAGTCGTACTTGGCCACAACGTAGCAGACATCATCCTGGTTTGCTTTGCCTGCACAGAAAAACGAACTGCTGAACACAGTCATGAGCGTATTGTGGACACAAGCAACTCAGTACACACACTGGGTGCTTTGTGTTAGTTCTTATCTTATCTTTTGCGTAATGAGTAATCAATTTACATGTGTGATCATTGAGTTTCGCATGTCTCATCACAATGTGGATGGATGAAAACAGACAAGTGTTTCGGGGGTTAATAATAATAAGGGTTAATTTTATAAAGTGAGAATGCAGGTTCCTACCATGTCGAACAGGGGTAGCCATCGGCATTTGGTGCGGTGGCGGTTTAACAGAATAATTTCCCTTATTTTGCCAAGAAGTAGGTTCAGGAGTTCCCCGCATTGATCTCGTTTCCAACATGATCACAAGCACTTATTGCAAGCACTAGCTGAGAATCATGCTCTACACTACAACAATAAACACAGAAACTTAACATGGGATTTGATTTAGTTCAATTTAAATACATAAAAACACCAATTAAATAAAGCTACTGTATTACTTTCCACGACCATTGTGTCCACCTAGCCCTGTGCACATACATCAGTTTGCAAATGATAAATGGTCAGTTATTACACATTAGGGACCTTCGTTTCAATTAGTGCAATGGACTATTTTTTTAGGTATGATGAATTTGTGAAACCTGCGACAGTCCAGCAGTTATTATCAATTAGCCAAGTTCAAATGCATTACAAGCACCTCAATTCAATAAAAAGTTGCACAAACCTTGAAATTAATCATCTAATTATTGAAAAATGGCAAGATTTAATCGTCCATTCACACCATTTACTGATTCGTTTTATTATGAATATAAATTACCATAATTTTCAACATGTTCCCATTTTCAAGATTTGTCCGGAATTACATGGCAATATTTCTTTAAAAATATGACATTGTCACTGTCATTACATATTTCTTAGATAATCTTTAATATTTATCTTTATGATGATCAGTGACACATAACACTGATCAAATCTTTCTGATAATCCACTTACAATATATTGTTTGTAAATAGTGCATCAAATTAATAAATTAATTAACAATGGGCAGGTCTATACATCCACTGATAAAGCTGCAGATAATTATCTGATGGTTTGAGCACTGCCACCTCGACATCTTGAAAAGCAACGATATAATAGCGAGGCCAGTAAACTTGTTTGTATTAAACAAGAGCAAAGAGGATTTACGTGACATGTAGGGGAAAATAATAGCAAGTATGTTACAAATTTGTAATGCGTGTATTTTTGAGATAAATTGCGGTGTAAATTCCCATGGCAAAACACCTTTTTTAGAAACCATATGTGTTAAAGGAACAAAATAAAGTTCCTCATTATTATTGTGCAATTTATCAGAGGAGGGATGTTTTTGAAGTTGTCGAATGGCTTCTAAGCAGTAGTAGGGGTGTAATGTTAGTTCGCCTCCTCGTGGTGCACCCTGGGTAACGCTAAATGAACTAACATATACTGGCGGTCAGATAATCTTAGGATCAGCTGACTAATGCCTGGATGCATTAACGCAAGTTAAATATTAAGTCGGCGTTATAAATTTAATTCGGTGTTAACGTTAAAAATGACTTACAGCAGATCTGAAATAAAACATAAAATGCGAGTTATGCGAACTTGATTCATTCACAAGAGACCCGTTTTATTTAACCCGAGGGGTTTTGTTGCTATACGTCACTTAACATCATCAAATTTTGTAAATGTGTCTGATATTGTCTGGATACCATAGTAATTTGGTAAATTAATTAATATGGTCGATTAAAAAACGTAAAATTCACCACTAATGCAGTACGAGGTGAACTGTATCAGTCGTAACTTATAATTATAAATTAAGAATCTGTAATGTAGTTTGATGTGCCATACGCTAAATAAATAAGCAGTAGTTATAACATAAATGTTATATTGTCTGGATACCATAGTAATTTGGTAAATTAATTAATATGGTCGATTAAAAAATGTAAAATTCACCACTAATGCAGTACGAGGTGAACTGTATCAATCGGAACTTGAAATTATAAATTAAGAAACTGTAATGTAGTTTGGTGTGCCATACGCTAAATAAATAAGCAGTAGTTATAACATAAATGTGATATTGTCTGGATACCATAGTAATTTGGTAAATTAATTAATATGGTCGATTAAAAAATGTAAAATTCACCACTAATGCAGTACGAGGTGAACTGTATCAGTCGGAACTTAAAATTATAAATTAAGAATCTGTAATGTAGTTTGGTGTGCCATACGCTAAATAAATAAGCAGTAGTACTAACATAAATGTGATATTGTCTGGATAAAATAGTAATTTGGTAAATTAATTAATATGGTCGATTAAAAAATGTATCAAAATAATGCTTATTATTAATCTCTATTAAGAGTTGTCCAAGTTCTTTTTGTTGAGCATAGAACATTTACGTATTATTGCCAAGCAAACGACTCGCATATTGTAAGAGGATTAATTCCGTTCGTTTGACAAGTCAAGTCGCTGGTTGAGTGCACTACACAAGGGATGAGTGCATGCAAGCTGTGCCAATTACTCGTTAAAAAGTCTCAACATCATGTTTTAACGAGTTTTGAAGTATTGCGTCCTTTATTTGAGCAATTAAATTGTTTTCCTCTGGACAAATAAACATTTTCATGAGAATGAACGAATTTATTACATATATTGTGATTTTTGTGTAATCTTGTATACACCAAAACAGTGCAATTAAATTGTTATAATATTTGGTTTAATAAACATTATCGTGGACATGAATGCGTTTACTGGTGATTGGGTCACATTGAGGGAAATTTAGTAACGGTTATTCATCCGCTTGTGTGTACTGGTAAAATGAATTAGTTAGAGATATCTCCAGCTCGTGGGTTGTTATAATTTTTTTTACAGATTTGTAGGGCAGTATTGAGGTATGTGCCATGGATTTTCGGCACTCCATGTCTGGCGAACTTGTCTCATTTATATTTTTTGTATATTTGGGTATGAAGAAATTGTCAGAAGGCAATCGCAGTCTACACAATGTTGAACACTCGATGCATAAGCATGGTGTTTGTGAAATAAAATCATGAATTAAAAAGTTTAAGTGTGTTCCCGTAAATCACTCAAACTGTCTAAACTACACTTCACCTGGCTAAAAGTAACACTACAAGTTTTACCGGGTGTGAGGAGTGTGTATTGGGGCTACGGAAACTAATACTAATTGCAAATTGTGTTATCCAATTTGTATTCTAGGAAATGTCTAGGTCACTTGGCTAGAAAGCGATACACTTACGGGAAAACACCAAAAATAAATGACCACGAAGTCAGGAACAACAGCAATGATTCATAAGAGTGGTGTATAATTATCATAACAATGCAGAGCACAGAGAAAAATCATAATAAGAGGCCAAGCAGATTTTTACCCACACAAGTAATGAGGGGGTGGGTCCGCGGCTAAGATTAGACCGCGCGGGGGGGTGGGAAACCGGGGCCGCGGGGGGCACACGTTACTCACCAATTTTCAAGCTAGACATAGTCCCCGATAACGCATAGGTGATACGACGGGACACACCATTTAATGTAATACAAATAAGACTCCCACCCTCACCGGACTTTTAGACATTACAGACACACGAAGGCGGCGTTGCCGGACCGCTTTGTTATGCACATAAACAAGAATCACGACACTCGCCAATTAAAATCAATTTGCATTACATAATTCTTCAGACACCACAATCAATTGACGATAATCGAAGATGTGATGGTGCACACTATATATTGATTGTGCTCTATGTAACGATCCACGCTGTAATTGCGGGTTTTAAATTAATGCGGCACGTTTCTCGAATCGGCGCTACAAATTTACGATCGTGTGTGACCTGTCAAATAACCGAGAACGCATGCATAATTAGTTATCAAACAAAAATAATTCTTACTTCACTAACTTCAAGTGTAATTTATTAGTATTGGGTTCAATTGTTTTACAATCGTTCCGTCAAATATATTTGTGGGCAGCCATTAATTACGAACCACGAACCCCAGAAACGTTTAAACGAATTTAACCGGTCAAATTAAACGCCATCACCTTTTATAAAATCGCAACTTCAGTTCCGGATATTGAAAATCCCTGCCGGTCGCAGTTTCGAGTAGACGTGGCAACGCGCGCCGGCTGCAGGCAACTCCAAATGGCGTAGGTGTCTCTTTCTCCTTTTTCACGCACAACTTCACATCAATTTCGCGTCTTATTCCGTCGTCCAGGGCCGTGGGGGCCGCACGCCGCGGTCACGCCGTCGCCTTGATCGCGGCAGCGCCGAACCAGCTTGTCTCAATTGGCCCGCTTCCACCACCTCCTCGGTACGAGCGCAATTAGCTGGTTCAATATCACGCAGATGATTCACAGTCCGCAGGAGAGGCTCTGAAACGCGAGGAGCCCGACGGAACTTCCTCACCAGCACCCCCACTAAGAGCGAGGTTTTTTTTCCTGCAGCCGCTCCGTTTAATTTTAAATTCTGGTGGTGTTGGGTTTTGTAGGCGGCGACTTTTTGTTGGATTTATGCGCATTTTGCGCCTCTGGGAACGCAAGCTCTTTGCATTAATGATGCTGTCCAGAGAAGGAATTTCTTATTTAAGATTAAAAGCTTTTCTCGCCACTGTTCGCTCCGCATACAGTTCAACCAAGTTTAATCGGCGATAATTACTCTATTCATCAACTTGTCGAAATAAAAATTCATCCGCATTGCAGTGAATAATTATCCTGAAAAATCGTTCAAGCATATACCGGTTAAAAATAAGAAATACGAGCTCACCTTGATTAGCAATTAAAATAGAGCTGAACTATGAGGAAACCGAGATATTATACAGGATGTTCAAATTATACCACCTAATCTCCATTTCAATCCACCAGATGGCAGTCATTCTTCTGTAGAAAAAAGAGGTTTGGCAACACACCAAATTTTAATAATTTTAAAAATCGACAATTTAAAATTAATTAAACAATTTTGATATATCTAATAAATATGCAAAAAATAAATTTAAAAAGTGAGTTTTCATTTTAAACTGTTTGTATCAATTCCATATAGGACATCCAAATAACATTAATTTATGAAACTTCAACTGATAACATTGACAGTAATGACCTGACAATAAACGATATTACAAAGTCAAGTTTTGGCTGTTTTAGTTAAATTTTATTTTGATGGTTTACTAAATTTTAACAAATCTCAGGCTCAGTAGGGGCGTAGTAAAGGGTCCTGTAGCCGAACTTAAAAATTCTCAACTCATTAAATGACTGAGTAGGAAAGGTAACAGCAGAATATAAAACTTTAATTGCAGTTTCTCACTCAACTCATTAAATGACTGAGTAGGAAAGGTAACAGCAGAATATAAAACTTTAATTGCAGTTTCTCACATTTTATAGTTTTTGACTTAAGTGATTTCACTGATTTCACTTGCAAACCGACGATTTGTTCCAAACTTTATCATCACCGGGATTGGCCAATGTAAATGTGCAATTTTATCAAACAAAACGTTTTTTATTACTATTAATAATATATATATATATATATATATATATATATATATATAATCTTGTATTATTCCACACTACACGTTGGTCATAAAATTCTGAATAAAAAATTTGAATACCAATACTGATCAATTTCAAAATTCAATTTAATCTTTAAAGATAAATTGGGAGGTCCCAATAAAGTTTGGCTAAAATCTATCATCCGAAAGTGTTTATTGGAATAGTTTTTTTGTTTCTTTCAAAAACTATCAAATTTATGGAAAAAACATGTGACCCAAAAGTTTTATAATTCAAATTTGCAACAAATGTGTCTTTATTTTACAAAATGTAACTTCTTTTAACAATTGCACAAGATAAGCGAAACTGTAATGGTTGTTTTCAATCATACTGTATAAGGTTAAATCAAACACTTGGTTAAAGTTTCACTGTATTCACTGTATTTGAATACAGTGAAACTTTAACCAAGTGTTTGATTTAACCTAATCATAATGTTTCACCAAGTAGTATCCACACATAGTTTCAATTTAACATACTGTATAAAGCAATTTCTCCCCGTTGCCTGGCAACCCACTGCTTATAGAGAACTGAAACATTGAAACAATCCCAATGGAAGTGTGGCAATGCTTTCGAAGCGTGACAAGATACTGGTGAGGCCATGGGAACAGAGAAAATACGAAAACCACGTCCACAAAGTAAGCACATTCGACTTTCCAAAATTTGATTTAACCCTGCACACCCCGCAGGTACAAACAGCTCTGCCCGTCATCGATAACAAGCCGCCCATCACCAGGGAGCATGTCTCCATAAAGCTGAAAAAAAGGCAGAAGGAAATCGAGAGGATTAGGAGGATCGAGAATGAAAATCTGATTTTGCTCAGGAAGATGAACTACATTATGAAGACTAGTAGAGTAGACAATTACTGGACCAAACCTTTACCAAAGTAATGTCATGGGTAGGGCCATATGATGCGAAGGCACTATTCAAGACGCTCATTATTCGTATTCAAAGGGAAACAAAAAATTTGAGATTTTTTTTAAGTTCCATTAAGCTTAAGATAAGTTGTCCATTTTGTTATCATCTACATAATATTAACACAAAGAGCAGTTTTTCACTTATAGTGTTAAAAAATAGCCATACCTTCACCACTTACTTAAAGGTACTTCATTTTTATATTATTCAGGTAACTGTATTGATTTTTCAGTTTTTTAAATCGTGTATCAATTTACGATAAAGTTGAAAGACCAACGACTGAGGTAGTTGTCGATTTTCGGCGGCCTGAAACTAGGGATCACCTTAAGAAGTCTAAATGCACAGCTTGTACCCCACAGCCAACAATACCTAAAACTGTAAGTATTATAATGAAAGCATAGCCTCGTAACAACAAAATAGTGCCATAGCTGCTAAATTCAATAAATGGAAGTACAAACTAGGCTGCAAATTTGATTATACATTGAGTAATTTCCCATGTAATTAATTTATAATGAATTGAAAGGTACCTGAGGAGAGAGTCCCTTGGGATCCTCCGAAACCACCGGTGGGAAGAATCCGCAGTAAATCGGTGCCCATCCGCAAAAATTCCCTGCCTACGATATTAGAGAAGCAGAAACCGAAGGCCATTGATAAACCGGAAAAGCCGATGTCGAGCGGGGAAACCAGGAGCTCAAACACGGTATCCTTAAAGTCTGACGTCCAGAAGCGGCTGAAGAGGCATAGGAGCTACGAGGACTGCTTCTCGAACCATCAAAAATTGGTGCTGACGAGGGGCTCATTGAAGCTCTGCGTAAATTTCCCATCGGACACGCAGATAAAGCTGCACGACGGAATTGTGGAGAGGACGATTTTGAAAGCCAACTGTGGCTGCAGAAGGTCCGTGGATGTTTCTTAACAGTTGAAGCAGAGTTTATTTATTTGAGGAATACAGTTTCATTCCATGTTCAGTGTTTTAAAACATTTTTATTCTATATAAATGTACATTAAACAACTGAATTTCAGTAAATATAAAATTTTGTCCCTAACAAATTTTACTATTCCTCAAATAAAAATAAAATGTAGTATTTATTCCTCGAAATAAAAATTATAATTTATTATTATCCCTATAATATAAATAAAAAAAATCATACATTAAAACATGATGGGGGACGAAAAAACAATTAGGAAAAGTAAATATGTAAAGGAGAATTTCACCAATCGGAAATTTTTTTTTAGCAAATGTCAATCAATATTTATTTGTATTAACAATTTTATACACTATCTAAAATTATACATTATATATATATATAAGGAAATTTTTAATTTGACATTTGCTAAAAACATACGACACCATTGCCGAAATTAAAGGAAAATATAGAACTATATTTCTTAAGTATTCAAAGATCATAGCACGAAATATTTAAACTCTATTTCCATAATGAATTAAAATGATACATTAATAAAATGTACTCAAATATATGTAAAAAAAAAACGTATATCGTGATAAGATCTTTTTACTATGTATAAATAAAACAGTTCGATTATTTCATTCAGTCGGCCATTAAAATAGACGCCAGCATTAGTCAATTGATAATTCGAAATATATAAGCAGATATCTCAGACCAGTTGAAATGTGACATCAACAATATCCTCCGATACTTTGTATATACCAGTCAGTCTCAATATCACAATTCAACGAAATATTGCTATTCCTTAATAATAACTACATTGCAAAGACGTATATCAACATACGATTATACATCAATGCCATGATGTATAGTTATATGAAAGGATACGTAAATATGTACATAAATTGTCCTGAAATTATCGAACATGCTTTCATTATTGTGTAACGTGAGTGTGTGTTTTTATGTGGAAGCGTAACCTGTAGCACAGAAGCAGAATCAAAATTTAAAGCCATCGTTCGGTACATTCGTGCTCGGATCAAACTGGAATTCTGCGTCGCCAACGGTCGGCGCTAAAGTGGGATCATCTTCCGCCTGGAACAATAACAGATACAAACAAGGCCAAAACGCCGCCCAGATCTAGCACTTACGTCACCGCTGAAGTATTGTTCAATAATATCGTATGCCAGCTTGTAGATCTCGATGTTGTCGTGGTTCTGCAGGTTCTCAATTTTATCCAGCCCGTTGCACTCCTCGATCATGTTGGCCAACTGGTCGGCCTGTGGCCCCGCCATTTTGAGCATGTTGTTGATCCCGTCCAGGACTACCTGAATAACCTGGGCGTCCTTGCAGTTCAATAGGTCGCAGAAAGGCGGGATCACCCCCTGCTGTATCAACTTCACAACCTGCTCCCGGTTTCCGCCGATCGTCAAGTTGCTAATCGCCCAGGCTGCCTCTTTCTGCGTCTGGAAGTCGCCCTTGCTGAGATTTTGAATGATGTTCGGTAATAAACCTAGTGGACAAAATTCAACCTTGGTAATTTTTTTTTTTATGATCGATGTCACATTTAACATAAAATGACTTATAAATAAACTACCTGCTCAGCTGATGGAATGTTATGTTGTGATACGAAAAAAGATTGAATTAAATTTTTCCAAATTCAATGATTCACTTAATGCATTCAATAATTCCACTAATTTTATTTTATTCAATTAACCTAAGCATATTTTAACTTGTGTCCAGAAAAACTTTAGCATACGTTAACACATACATTTTTCAAAAATGCTCTCAAAACAGTCGGGAGTTGGGACCACATTAACTTAGGTGTGACTGATCGCAGTTATTTATTAGTATCGATATAACAAAATATTGTGTTTCACTCGGCTTTGTTAGTGCACAAAGATTAAACATTTGGAATGGAAACTGAAACAACATACTTTATCACAAAGATAATTGCGAAGGACCACATCCAAGTGAATTTGGTCTTGATTACAGGTTGTTTTGTTTTAATACGAATCAATTCGTTTATTAACCTGCGTCTATGACTGCCTGAACTTGTGACTGGTTGCCGGCGGTTATGTTCGACAAGAACCAAACGGCCTCCTTGCAGATCTTCTCCTTTTGGTGTGTGAGCAGTGCGGGGAAGTGTGATAGGGCATCGCAGTTCAAAACAACTTGCGTCTGTTCATCTGTCCCCGTGACAATGTTGCCTGCCGCCCGCAGGGCTGCTGTCTGAACCTTCACCTCTTTATGGCTAAGAAGGGGTATCAGTTTCGGCACGACCCCACTGTCAATCACCATTTGAATCTGCTCGTTACCGCCATCGGTTAAGTAACTCAAAGCCCAAACTGTGTCAACCAGAATCTAGAAAAACATATTATTAAATCAACAGTATAGGAAATTAGCTAATCAGAAAATAATTGTACTACAGATTAAAATAAAATGTACTTAAACATAAAATCCATAGGTGAACCGTTGAAAACCAGAGTGATGCAAGTATTTTTTTTTTATTCAGATAAGTCCAGAAATTAGTAGGGTAGTAGTCCCTTGCATATTTCTGAATTTAAGTGAATTAAAAAAAAAAAAAATTGACTCTGGTTTTCAACTGCTCAAATATTAGAAATTGAAGTTGGCATGGCCAGTATTAGATCCTTTCAAGTACCATTTTTACATTCACCTGGAATACGAAGAAATGGCAGAATGTAGTCGGAAATCAGAATGAAGCCTAGGTGTGATGAACTTGATAGCCACTTTCCAAAACTCAATCCTGATTCGGCTGCTTTTAGAGCAGCGATTATACTTAAGTTCTCTTCTTAAGAAAAGAGAAGCCAAATTAGCTCTAGTGAGATACTGGTGTTACCACGATTTTTATTATTTTCTCGAAAGGTATGACACATTCTTGGAATATTTTCCTGAGTCATCATGATTTAATTCTTTCATTTCAGTAATAAGTATTTGCTTAAATAGCTGTTTATAAAAGGACATAAATTCGGTTTTCGGTTCGATATATATATATTAGTATTAAAACATAACAGGATGTCTTATGCCGGTGTTCATAAACGTCCGATAAAGCAATGTAAAACTATTGGACCAATAACATTTATATAGTATTTTTAATACTGAGATAAGATTTTTAATATAATACAGAGATTAATAGTGTTTTCTCTCTCAATCACCTGTAATCTGAATGAAGCAAAAAATTACCAAAATAAGGTCAAGTCAAATATTATTGCAGTATGTCAATTTATCTGTCAGGGTCACGTAAAACTTCACGACATATAAATGTTATTGGTCCAATGCTTTATCAGGCGTTGGTGAATACGAGCATTAGTGAAGTTACATTCATATAATGTCGTGCACCAACCCTTCCGTCGCATAATCTAAAATTATGACAAAGCGAATGAAGAGTTGGTTGAAAGGGTATAGTTCATCATTTTAAAGATGATTCGGTGTTAGGTGTCGAAACTATCACACTGCGACCAAATATTAATATGAAGTTAAAGGTTTTATCCATTAGTCACCAGTTATTGTATTTATTCTGTACTTACTGGTAGAATTATTTTTATTTTATTTTATTATTTATTTATTTTATTTTGCCTGACTAGTTTCGGTTTCTAACAAACCATCATCAGAGGCATGATATGTGTATTTTGCTATGTATAGTTTTTGAAGTTTTTTCTTCAAAAAACTTCAGACATCTTTCAAAATTCAAATTAATTACAAATATTTATGGTAAAAATAAGATCAAGATATATACATATCATGACTCTGATGATGGTTTGTTAGAAACCGAAACTAGTCAGGCAAAATAAAATAAATAAATAATAAAATAAAATAAATATAATTCTACCAGTAAGTATCCAATAATAATACCTTAATTATTAATATATTGGTCAGGTTGAACGATAAAGTTCATTTTTACGTCATGAAAATGTTCAAACTATCTCGATTAATAAAGTTCAATTTTATGCCATGTGAGAATGAGAGTATTAAAATTTTCAAATTATGTTGCAAAATTAAGCATATTAGAATCATCATATAGATTTGAATAGGATCTGATGTGATCTCAGTAAAATTGTTATTACCATTATCGAACAGGATGCGTCCGTGCAACTTACATTAATGTCAGAGTGATGGATAAGGGCGTTTAAAGCGGGTAACAGCTCTTTGATGGTGTTTGTCGGTGGTGGGGGTTCCTTGTTGCGGCACAGATTAACGATGACCCATGTGATGTTCCTCAGGAACGATATGGGTATGTCAGGTTTGATGAAGGTCAGCAGCGGATTAACGACGCCCAGCTCGATGGCGTAGTCCCTGAGGTGGGGCCCGTCGCCAATGATATTACCCAGGGCCCAGACGGCCTGCTCGCACACGTTCTGCTGAGGCGAGTGCAGCAGCTGCAGGAAGAGGGGCACGGCACCGGCCTGCACCACTTTGTTGGTCTGGGCGGACGTGCCAGACGCTATGTTCGTGAGAGCCCATGCGGCTTCGAACTGTAAGGCAGGATTATCGTGGAACTCTAAACACTGTACGAGTATGGGGAGTATGCCGCTGCAGATGAGGGCGTCTATGGGTGGGTTCCGGTCCGACGAGAGCAGCTTCCTGGCCGACTGGACAGCCACCAGTTGGAGGCTCGGGTTGTCGTTGAGGCCCGCCTGGGCGACCAACTGGTCAAGGTTCGCAGCGGAGAGCGATCTCTCGATGTCGTCCTCATCTGTGGAATCTGTGATCGGGACGTTCCTGCGTTTCTGAAGTGTCTCCTCTCGCTTGTTTTTCCGCAGCTCCACTGTGACCTCATTTCTTCTCCTTCGCATTTCCTGCAAACACGTCAAACGAATCAACATCTACAAGTAATTTATCCACCCTTTTAAAATTCCCTACTTTGATCAGTATCACAAGTATATAAGTAAACACTGGGTTCCACGAGATAGACATTGACTGAACAGGTGATCGGCTGGAGCAACACCATAGCAACCAAAATAATTATAGATTAAGTGGTAATCATCCAAGCACATCGCCTATATAAATGCTTCGTGTTATCATTGTATGCCAACTATAACGGCTAATATTAAACTTTTATCACCTCGCTCACTCGTGTGTTTTCTGCATCATGCAATCATAGGTTAACAAGCTATATATTGTTATATATGAGAACTCTAGAAAGTCTGAATCAAGTATATAATTACTGTGCGAGAATTGAACGTAGCATTTTTGTAATTAGTTTTGTACGCTCCAGGCGATTTGAAATCGATAAATACGGTTTGAAATAATGAGGAGGCTTGCGATTTTAATAAAACTGCTGCATTTTAATAATTCCTAGTTTGACATGTGTATCAAGAATGACCTTTCTTTCCACAAATTCTCGGATACAGTGCCTAGGGCGCGGACGTAAGGCTTGAAATTATCACGGCATATAAATCAAAGATCGCGATTAACGTAGTTACGTGTATTTTTACTTACATCTTGATCCTTCCCTTTGTTCTTAAACACTTGCATCCGATTCTTATAATGTGATTCGGACGCCATTTTTGACTAATTTGACAATGTGACAACCGCGAATTAAAAAGCCGGCCTAAAAGCACACACCTTTGCACCGATAGAATTTACGTATGTTCGGCACGCGGCCCCACTTTAATACATCACGTCCGGAATCACTCGCTGTTTTAACAACAACGCAACACAAAACCCTATAATTAAAATAACTTTTTGATTATTTTCGTCTTATTTGCAACGTTGCACAGTCGCCATGTGCATATGTCAGTTGCGCATGGCGAGTTGATCGGGGTGATTTGGCGTTTGGCGGAGTTGCACAAAATAAAGGGGCCCCAAAATCTTCAATTCTACAACAGTCATTAAAAAGAGCAAATTAAACTACCGAATATATGCCCCACATGTACAATCCAAATTATCCTCTCATGGAATGCAAACCATGCAAAACATGCAAAACCATTTACAAATTAAATTTTAATACCTATTTCTATGTATTTATTTATATTTATATAAGAAGGTACTTTTTGAACCACTATGTGCATAACAAAAATTAGAATCGAACGATATAAAAAAAAACACGACTTTGTTGCATCACCAACTCCAGAAAACAAAATGTTACCAAAAATCATGTTAGAATGAAGCTCATTCCATATCAAACCATAAAAAATGGTGCTATAGAATGTATTGTAATCTTGAAACGGAGAATAGTAATATCCATTCACGATCAACTTTTAGTAAAGTATGGCATCTTTTTTTGTTATGTTTGAAGCAGGAAATTTTGACAAACGTCAAAAGTTTGACAAACATTTGTGATATATGTACTGTTCCAGTTTTATTTTTAACTAAGTTGGCTCTGTTAGGGTGACAGTTTTGTTGGCCAATGTAAAAAGTCACTAGACTTGAAAAAATTGGTTATATTTAAAAAAAAAGAGGTTATTTTTTATGACAGTGGGCCATGTTGCCATCAAATTGAGTATCTATTGAGTACAGAATTTATTTGCAATTTTTATTTTACAGAACCAAATCAGTCAAATTATAATATAAAATATAGTTGATGATTGGTTTACTTCAAGCACAAATCATTACCATTATTTTTTTAATGCAGTACCCTCTATTGGCCGATCTGTAACTGTCGCTAACAAAAACCGTCGACGTACGCCGCTCTAATAATTGGTTTTGATTTGAGCTAAATGTCAGTTTAAGATAAATTTAAATTCGACATTTAGTGATCGGTTATTGATTTCAAATTTCATAAACAACACGTGCAAAGAATCAACCCCAATGCGATCCCAATCAGTGGCATGGATGGCAAAATGAACAAGAGTAACGTGGACACGTCCGGCACAATTCCCACATTGATGCACAAACTATGCAATCACTTCGCAAAGGACGATCAAGGTAATTAACTGGATTAATTGGCCTTGCACACATTAGGAGAACCCAAGGCCCATACCTAAATACAATATCTACACGAGAGTTGAAGATGTTCAAAATCTAGTTGATTTAACCTACGAAACAATGCTAACCTGTACAATAACAATGCTCCACCTTATCAATTTACACCAATTTGCCCTATATGTTGTTAATACCACAGCATCACTGTTGTGTGAATTATATAACGTAGCGATATTCAATTTTGCAGATCTCTCCGCTAGGTTATACAAATTCTCGATTAACTTTCTAACGTCACCAACTCACAGCAGTCTGAGTAACGATCCCGATGAGCAGTATGTTGCTTCGCAGATACGCAAGTACATCCAGGCCACCAAATCCAATGAAGATGCAAAGACTTTTGACCTACTCTCCACGCGGCTGCAGAAAAGCGTAAGTACGATCAATCGATTTAATAGGGCGCTAATATATAATCTTTTTTAAACTTATATTTTATACAAGGAAAAAGTGTAAGTGAACCACAGATTGAAAACTAGACATCACAGGCTCAATCTTACAGTGTCCCATTAACTTTAAACGGTGGTTAATTCATTCGACCTCATATTAACCATATTTACCCCATATTAATAAAAATATAAATGTAATTGTATGGGAATGCAGACCTATACACCACCTGTAATGGCTATCCTATTCCAACGGATTATAGAAATGAAACTGAGTACTAATTACGAAACGTTTAAAATCTCTCAACCTGTTATTATTTATTATTACTCTTTCATCAATTTATCTACCATCCTTTCAGACTGTTTTACATCACAAGTCACATCTGCTCTCATTCTTCCTGAGTCTCAGCACGGGCATGTCGATAATGGAGTCCAATAAACTGTCTGCGCTACAGGAGCTGCCTTCAACGCAGAGCTGCATAAGCACCTCGAAATCACAGCTTAATTTCTTACCAGATGACCCAAAAGTAGGGACGAGGAAACTTTATCAGGGCTCACTCTCGAAGAAGTCATCAATAATGTCCAACAAGGCGCACGTGAGTACAAGATTGGCAAACTGAAAATCATCTTGTAGTTATATGTAACGCATAAATGTTTCAAGGTTTCGACTCATATTGGATGGTCCAACGCTAGCGATCATGATTTTTTAAAGGACCGAAGTATGACATCGTCATCTTCTAGATTAACACGTAAGACTTGCTTCTAATAATAGCAATCAGTGAAGCATTTCAAGCTTCCCAAACCTCTAAATATGCATGATGAGTGCATGCGAGCCCCGTTCACAAATAAACATTTCTATGCATTAATTAAACTAGTCTGTAATTGAGGAGCTGGGTGCAAGAACAGCGTAAGTCGATTTATGCAGTTTTTGAGCAAATTTATTTATTATTAGAATATTTGTACCCTTATTTATAAGTATGTTCAAAAATATATAGCTACTGTTCATAGAAAAATATTAGACAATATAGCAATTATTGCTATATTACAACTTTTATTAAATTTTGAATCTTTCGACGCATTTTTCTCGAAACTCATTTTTTCGACTTACACCATTCTTGCACCCATATCCACAATTATTATAAGCTGCCTGTTATGTCATCTTTCATACCAGTATCGGAAGGGCCTGTATTGATGCCCTCTCTTTCCCCACATTCAGCTGTCTAAATAAAGCGAGTTGAATTTTTGTTTGTTCACTTCGTGCACATCTCTTTCTGGTACTTCTTAAGGTGTCATGAACTGGTACTGAAGTTTTCAATTGAAGTTCAAACAATATCACTGACAGTCGCAGGAAAAAATAAGCAACAGGGCAATTTGTTACTATGGTATTTTTAATACACCAGCGGAATTTTTAATTGTGTTGGTAATTTTTATTTAATTTTTTTACCAAAAGTTAGTGTATTTTTGATGGGAAAAAAGCCAAATCATAAAGTTTTACGTGACACTGACAGATAAATTCACATACTGCAATAATATTCGACGTTACTTACTTTGGTATTTTTTTGTTCATTCAGATTGCAGGTGATAGACAGACATGACACTATTCTGCTGGGGTATTAAAAATACTATAATACCAACTTACTGCTGGGGTATTAAAAATACTATAACACCAACTTACCGCTGGCGTATTAAAAATACTATAACAACAACTTACATGCAACAGTATATGTCATCTATGACATCTATGTCTCGTTTTAAATTTTATATACCATATAATAACTGCCTCTTTGTACCTATTTATGAGCCCCACTATCAAAATTTGCCAACCTGACGCCACCGAGATCTGATCTGTTTTAATTTCTAGTGGCGAACAGTGTGACAGAATCTCAATTAATTCAGGAAGTGATATACTCATTTCAAGGAATTGAGGGCCGCATAATCAAAAAGGAGCCTGGCGGGCTGGGATTCACGATAGATCCTAAGTACGGCAAGTCCATAACACCACTGCAGAGGGGTCTGCTCGTGAGACTAACGGGAGCTGGGTTCCTCCACAATCAGCTCAGGCTGCACTGTGACGAGGCTGATAAGCAAATCGGGCTCATTGGCCAGTCCCTGATCGCCATTTTAAGGGACGAGCTCGCCAACTACTATCAGCTTATAGCTTTACTACAGGCGCAGGTAAATTTGAATCAGGAACTATGCCCTTGAGTAATTGGACTGTGTAGTGTCATGAAGATGTATGTAAGATGTATGTATGTGGTATCATTGAGATATATATAAAAAAAAATTTATGTAAGAGGGGAACTTTATACATTTTTTTTATGCAGGCAAAGAAAATCAGTCGTTATTTTTACGACACACCTCATACAGGGTGTTTCAAATTAAACCGCCCAAATCGACATTTCCCTCTACCAAACGGCGCTTATTTAGGATAAAAAATAATAAGTAAATCTGACATCTAAACCAACTTTAGAACATTTAGAACAGGCATCTGTAATTTGTCATATCCTTACAGTCAATGTCATCAGTTGAAGTTTCAAGATTTATAACAAATTGATGTTATTTGTATGTCCTACTTAGAATTATACAACAATTTCACAATTGAAACTCGTTTTTGTAAATTAATTCCAAGCATATTTGTTAGATATATGAAATTTATTTAAATTGATGCTGACAGTCGGGACTTTTAAAACAATAAAAAGTTTAGGCATTGAAAAACTTCTGTTTATTACTTTTTTTTCTACAGAAAAATAACAGCCATCTGGTAGATGTAAATGGCGATTTGGGTGGTTAAATTGGAAACACCCTGTATATATTTCAACTACTAACGACTATGCCCTATATCAAGATTTGAACTTGGAAACTCTTTACTGTGATACTGCTCCTTTTAAGCCGGGATATATCTTTAAACTTGTGTTTTTTCGTTTTGTGCAGTCCAAGAAACAAGGCTGTTCTGATCATTCGGATTTAACATTAAGGCGGATGGTGGTGTGGGTTGCCGAGCCTCAGCTGCACTTGCAATGGCTGGCGTACATTGCCGAGCAGTGCAGTGACAAGAAAGGTGGTGCCTTAATATCGGTTGTCCACGGGTTTTTGCAACATGGATCTACTTGTGTGCAGAAGGTATGTTGAAATAAAGCTATGACAAAAACGTTTCGATATATTTAAATATACAGCTCAGCTAACTAATAGGTGACTTTTTATGTAATTATAATAATAATAATCCCCATGCTACTTTAGTAAATACATGGCTAGTTAGAGACCGTCTCAAACTAAAGAGCTATGATCTGGGCTGAGGGCGAGCCTGTAGTCAGTTATCATTTCCTTTTATAATTATTCTTTACAATCATAACACTTTTCATTTATTTCGTATCATTTCTGATATGACTAATATGCTTCGTACTTTTTTTAGGTATCAGAAAAGGTCCTCTCCGAAGTATGCAGGCCATTATATTTAATGTTATCGAAATGGCTGTTAGACGGAGAGTTGAACGATCCTTGCGGAGAATTCTTTATTGAAGCCAGAAGTATTAATGCTGCGGAAAGGCTGTGGCACGATAAATATAATGTCAGGTAAGATCTTTGCCATGTATATAAATTGATGCAAGCTGAGAAAATAGAACCAGCAAATATTAGATTTAAAAAAATTAACCACTTTCTATGAGATTCCAATATACGTGCTCTCATTTCATTGATAACATTAGGTCAGGTTAGGACAGTTTGAGGATGATTTGCAACTACTAACAGTTTATCTGAAACTTGGGAAAAGTGAAAAAGAGAAAGAAATAGGTTATATACATCTGACCCACGTACACTCATTGTTCTATTCAGGTACCCGTTGACAAAAACTTGGTGTCGGAATATTTTTCGCAAAGTTACTTTCCAGGTTTGGATTCCATAGCAACCTACTATAGCATCATACCATAGCACCTACCATAGCTATACAGATTTCACTTAATTAGAAATGAAAGTTTTAAGTACGTAAAAGTATGTTTGGATTTCAAACTGGATTGAGCACTGTTTCTTGTGACATCTAATTCTGTGCCGAAATCTTTGTTAGGCTGATGATCGGAGGCTTGTCCACCTTGCAATTGTCATTAAATGACGTCTACATTTTATTTTCTGATTGTAGGAAACCTATGATTCCGTCCTTTATCAGTTTGGATCAAGCAAACAAAATCCTAGCAACTGGAAAATCAATCAACTTCCTACGCCAAATCTGCAAAGACACTGAAGAACTGCCCGGAAGGGACGCCTTACAAAAATTATTTACTAATACACTAGGTAAACTCCACCACATTGAAAACATTATTGTCAATGACTCCTTAATTTATTACAAAAGTTTATCTTATCAATTTTGAATGTTGCAGTATTCTTGGTCACAAGCATTAAAATGTTTTCAGTTTAGTGATAAACAAAGTCATAAATTCAATATAATTGAAAATATTTGTGGAATGCTGCAATGCTCATTCCTCTACTAATTTTCTCATAATTTTTTCAGCCCAAGCATTATTCTCACCAGAACAGAGTATAGAGTTGCATTCGGCTCTAGAAAGTGTGTATAGAGAAACGTCGCTTCGAGTGTTAGACTTGTTGAAAAATAAGTATCGACTGTTGGAACACCTCCAGGCATTAAGACGCTACCTGCTGTTGGGACAAGGTGATTTTATCAGGCACCTTTTAGAATTGTTGGCGTAAGTATTTGGCCCAGTTTCATAATGCTCCTTAAAACTCTATTAGCATTTTGTGTTACAAAAACTAAGCTAAAGTAACGTTTTTGTAGGCCTGAGCTTTCAAAGCCCGCTAACAACTTGTACGGACATACGTTATCGGGCATCTTAGAGTCTGCGATTCGTGTGACAAACGCTCAGTATGAGGATGAGGATACGCTGCTGAGGCTAAATGTGGGGATGTGTGAGAACTCGAAGGGAGATACTGGTTGGGACGTTTTCACGCTGGTGTACCTTGCAGATGGACCGGTTGGCACAATTTTCCAACCAACTGTTTTCATATACAAGTGCCTCTTCGGAGGGTTGTGGAAAGCCAAGCGAATGGAGTTCGTACTATCGAACATGAGAAAGCAGCAAATCACGAGTAACAAATTGTTCAAGGGAATGAAAGGTGAGAACGTTTGTTATAAAGGTAATAGTAAAAAAAAAAATATTGCTTTGAGATTTGGAATTATTATAATAAATATGTATTGGTAATGTAACAGCTACCCTCTTGCTTTCCTGAAACGATGTAAACATTTATCACGTCACCTCACAATGGAATGATAAATATCAAACAATGATCAATTAAATTGAAAAATTATTGATTAGAGAAAATCATTTATGGTTTATGTACATTATGTTATGGAATCAATGTTGAATTGATGGCGTATAAATTTCTATAAAAAGTCAAAGTTCACATACTTTGTAATGAATAAATTTTATTCATGCAAATCTTAAATTTAATACCACTCCAATATTTAATTATAATAATACTTCAATCATTTTTTTTTAAATAATTGGAAGATTGCAACCACCTAATAATTAGAAATTAGTCAGTTAGCCAATTAACTATTGAGTTTCACTTCGTAAAATTTTATTTCATATATGGTCCGTTTTAGAAATGCCACCTGTAACACACCTGATCCACATATTAGCCAGTGAAATGATACACTTCCTACATCAGACACAATATTACTTCTTGTTTGAGGTATTGGAATGCTCATGGGCGGAGATGTTGAGGCATGTGAATCAAGCTGCATGCCTGGACGATATAATCACAGCCCACAGCACGTTTCTACAGTCTGTACAGTGTGGGGTGCTCTTGGATGCAGGCTCTGATGTAAGCAAATCGTATTTTAATTGATAGATCTTTAAAAAAAACGAACCATACAATTTTCTTTTTATATTTTAGAAATTAAGACTACAGCTTGGCTTGATCTTTAACCTAATACTAAACCTGGAATCGTTACAAGAAACTCTGTACACTGCGGCGCTGAATCAACAGCAGAGCAACGTGGAGTACCGCAAACTCTGCGAGGGGGGCTCCGGTTTCGGGACGAACAAGAAAACGGAAGCAGAGAACAAGGAGCGCGTGGAAAAGTTCCACCAGTTCCTGAGCACGATGAAGGTTCAAATCCAGGTGCTGGCCGCGTCTTTCAGGAAATATGTGGTCAAGTATGTAACGCTACTGGCGTCTAGTTCTGACATGAACCTCCAGCTGCTGAGCACGAGGCTCAACTTCAATGACTACTACAAAATCATATGACATGACGACAGACGTGTCGTCAAGTCGGATGCGAACGAATCGAGACCCGTTGTAAATAGTAATGTAAGTGAAAATTGTACTGGCTGTAGCGAGCTAGTGTACAGCTTCCCGGAAGATGTAAGCATCAATACACTGGCCACCGTCAGTTATGGCAGTGTCAGCTCACTTATCCGCACCAAGAAGAAGAAGCATAAAAACACTTGATGCTGTGTAGGATGAGGGACTGGAGTTGAGTTTTAATTGAAATTGAACGTACTTTGTAAAGAGATTTTTATTGAGGTCTCTCATCCGTGGAAAAATTAAGATCTTCCTTTAGCCCACTGTAATTTTAAGTGGATATGGCCATATATTGTATAGGTGTGATCAAATTTTTGCCATATCTATGATTAAACATCATTATTGTGTTATTTCATAAGGAGATTTATGCATTCTTTAATGTTACATTTTTAAATTGAAAATATAATAATTATGATATAAACATTTTCATGTTTTGTTTAAAATTTGCCATGCCCAAATTTTTCCACAAATGCAATAAAAATAAAACCTCGATAAATAATCTTTATATTTTTTTTATAATTACCAGTTGCAGCAATGTAAATTATGTATGTGATATATGTTTAAATTAAGAAAGTTCATTATAGATTCATAGCAACTCGAGAGTTGTTGAAAATTGGAAATTAACATCTGAAAGATTCACCGAAGCAGCGTGATGTTCGTGATATGACAGCAACATGAGCAGTTCTTCAATACCAAAAACCTGCACCTGTAGGTGTCCATCAAAATTATGCTGGTGTTGCTACACATTACAGACTACATGGTTGGTCATAGTTTATATAAACAGAGTAACAGTGTTTAAAAATACCACTGTTTATGATTTTTAAGAAAGACTTGCAATTGAAACTCTGTTGTCTGATAGTAATTAGATTTGACAAATTCACTCCTATGATTGTTTAAGACTTTTTCATGCAGTTTGTTTTCATTTAACTGGTAACAGAGTTTTTCTGACAAATCAAAATAATAAAATAAGTGGTGCACTATTGACGAACTTGATTGGCTGAAAGGAACTATAATAGCTATTATAAGCTATTATTACAGCTATTATTAATAGCTATTTATAGCAGTACGTTATCATCACAAGATAATCACAGCCTGTTACTCCGCCATGCCTAGATATTCAATTTCATAAAAGCATCGATGACATTCGTTATATTCTCTCCCCAAATATAACTCGTGCAATGATTATTCTTTCTGATATAAAATATAACTCGTTAGAGCCTACAGAAAATTTAAGTCGGGCTTCGCAATCGTTCAATTCTCAGAAGGCTTTAACTCGTTTATATCATCAATGTTAATCATTGCATTTGTTATATGATTATATATTTATATTATTATTATTAACGATTGAAACGTGCATTTTTTCCAGTCATATTGGAGGGTTATGAAGTTTTCATCAAAATGTTTTAAGAAGGGGAAATTTCGGTTAACTTTCTCATCATCCTGATTCCTGATAGCCTGGTACAAATTCGCAAGAAACCCCTGATGACATTTGACGGACAACATTTTAAATTCGACAGAAACTGGCGGAAAATACAGAAATCTGTCGGTAGAATAGAAAAGCACATATGACATTGGACTGATTTGACATTGACATTGGTTTTGAATCTTAGATGAATTTGGATGAATTGAGTTCAGTTGGCCTGGAAATTATCGTTAAGAGATGTTTTAGGACCTAATTAATCCTGGTGAGTAACGTTGTTCACTATATCGTTATGTGCAATTGAATCATTGTATTGTGCATTAGTACAATTTGAAAGTATAAGTGGATATTTAGGTCCTTCAAACACTCATAGTGCCTCTACAAAAGGGTCAGCAGATTTGTGATAATGACAGCTGCCTCATGGAGTGCTCGGTATACCATTTACTGTTTTAACAGCTGTTTTTCATTGATATCACTATATTGTTCTATCGGAGATTGGAAATCATCTGCATTACATGGACTTTCTCAATTACCTGAAGAGTTCTCAAGATGTACGGCCAAACCATTACTTTACTTGCACAGCCAGGAGATTATTACTTCTTCCTACCGTTCTTTTTTTGTGTTTAATTTTACCTTGAATAATCAGCTTAAAGATATTTTATCCCTCTCATGACATGGCATGTTAGATACTCGAATTTTCACGTTTTTATACTCTTAATAATTTCGCTGTTTTTAGTCATTCGGCCCAACAATTTTTTTGTTAGGGATTTTGCCTTTCCATGATATTTTTAGCATCCTCCTACAATACCTTCAGATAAATACTTTATATTTTGATATGTTTTTTTCAGTTGTGTTACGAGATAGCTCATCCAGCCTGAGCATGTCCAAACGAGGACATGCCGAACTCGTGGGGGTGCCCGCAATACTACAAGAACACGAACTACCGGCCGAAGTATGCTGAAGCACCGTTTGTGCAAAATCATTACTTTCAATTGAATTGAAATTGGAATTTAATTTGCATGCTGATTCAGACGATCACAACGAAACAGATTTTGTCGATCGAGTTTCAAGAACTATTCTACCGAATTCCAGAAACTATACGCAATGCATCGTTAAAGGCCTTTGAGTTATATTCTCTGCAATCATGGTGAGTAATGGTGAGTAATGTTACATATTAATTAATATACACAATTTAATAACCCCGCTGGTTTCACAATAAACAGCAAATAGGCATCAATCAAGGTTCTTTGTTTTCATTTAAGACAATTTAGCAAGTTGAGTGTGCTTAACACTGTGGGAGCAGATGGAAATTAACATGTAAAATTGAATGGAAATTATACATTCATTTCTATTTAAACGACTTTACACACATTAATTTCAGTAATTTGCATAGTGACAGTTCGTTTTGAATTAAATTGCACTTGAAAGTGCAATTTTTTTTTATCGATATCCTCTTTTACCCATGTTTGGTGTTGAGTCTCTAACATCTAATACATTTTAAATGCATTATCGTAGAAAAAATAGCATTTCCTACTCGAGATGAAATACGTTTTTTTCATCCGCGAACTTTCCACTCATGAAAACAAAACCGGTATTTTCATATCTTGTTGCAAAATATACTATTTTCTCGATAACTAAGCATTGCACAACATGTGGTTTGCATTTTTGGATCATCAATCACTACTCTTATCATGTTACACTTTCAATCGAAATGCAAAAGGCGCAAAAGTTGCAAAAGTTACTGCTTTGCTTTACTCGGACACTCACAGGACAGCCTCCTTTCACACAATTTTTGTAGGTCACTATGAAACAATTGATCAACTTTTGAACAAAGTCGTAACCTCATAAAATTTTCATAATTTAAACTTTATTGATCAATTACGAGTATATATTGAAATTTTGAGAAGGCATTCGATTAATTTCTCGGCTATGAAGATGGTAGAATACTAGATTTGTTATCTAGAGATAGCTGGTGCGAATCCAGTTTGGGGAATTAATTTTCTGCGTACGTATTATTTCATTCAATTTTGCGCATTGCTTTCAATTAATATCAATACTCAATACTCTTTGAGTAAACAGTAGAGTTGTGAGAGCTGTCGATGCAGAAATTTATTGATTATTAAAGTTAATTCTGCAATCATGAAGATGGATAAAGCTGGATTAAATTCCAGGCGTTGCTGGTTGAAACCCAGCTTGTAGAAATAATGATCTACGATTTAATGAATTTAACTTTCATTTAAAGCGCAAATGATTGCGCTGACAACATGTAAAAATTTACTCCTTTTAATGCCAGAACTCGGCGCTCAGTTTCACTTTAATTTTTTTATTAATCTGTGCTTATTTGTTTGTTTATTTTGTACACTTCAATTAAATAATTTCACATAAAGATTATTATTGGTGTGAACGACATAATTGCAAATTTTGTATTCGCACTAATGTGTTTTAGTCAACAGTTCATTTTTATTTGCTTCAAACTTGCTTGGCTGTTGACATTCATACATTTTGTTCTATTGTGAACCTTAATCACAAGTTATTAATCATTTAGTTGTTATTAAAATTCGTTTGTAAGTTTATTTCCTTTTAATTATTATAAGAAAGAACCACATTATACAATCCTTGCATATTATTCACATTAAATATATGACGCCTCTGTCATATATCTTATTATTTTATATATACATATGCTCCTCTCTGTTTCCGAGTAATATGCTTGTGCAGTTTGTACTACCCAATTGTTATCTTCAGTTATCTAATCTAAAGGTACAGAGACAGACTAAGATAGAAATAATTGTTTAAAATGATTGGGTACCGCGCCGTGCTTCAGATCATTCATCTCTCCACTAGTTCATTTCACCGATATCGATTCGGCTGTTTTTACTGATGAAGAGATGATGATTTGCCACTCCTTCTGAAGCGATCGCAAAGAGGTGCCGTTGTTCACAGGGAAGGCAGATATTCTCGTTACGGATTCAACATTTCAAAAAGTGCAAAAGTTGCAAAAGTTAGTGCTTTGCTTCACTCGGAACCTCACAGCCTTGCATAATAATTTGCCCAAATGAATGTTTTATTGTCAAGTTTTTGGGTTTATTGGTTATTAGTCGGTTCATATTAAAAAACATCCATTTAGAGTAGAGTCGATTTTAGATTAGAAGTAGATTTAACTTGCCATGTTAAACTACCCCTCAAAAATGATCTAGTTTTTAGACATATTTTCAAATGCAACTTATACAATGCAATTATTTTAAATAATCATATTCTTGCCACATGACTAGGTGTCATAAATACAATGAGAAATGCGATTATACATTCGTGATACATGTCGAAAAGACTTTAGGTATTGGGTTAGTGTTGATGTTGAGACTGATTGTTAATTAGGAAAAAGGCGGCCGCCGACTTTAGCGTTGTTTAACACTATAGCAATTTACTTGCTTAATTTGTCTTTCAGAAGACTCCTTGGTGTGTATGCTTGTTGTTATGTATATATGATAGAACCAGTTGCTGGTTTGTAGGTTCTGATATCTTAATGATATCATAGGTGTAGGTACAATTTCGTCTGAAATTGAACCAGTTGCTGGTTTTTAGGTTCTGATATCTTAATGATATCATAGGTGTAGGTACCATTTCGTCTGAAATTGGTTGATGGGGTGGGATTTTCTTAGACGCATGTCTTTGATATTATATTTGATATTAGCTTACTCCTGCGCTTATTATATTCGACCCGTCTGGGAAACAAGTTCATCTTGTTTATGTAACATGTATGTAAACGCATTTCTCATTGATAAAATATTTTCCATAGTGGGAATAAAAGTTGTTGATCAATTTATATGAACCAATTCATTGCCAATAATCTATTCAAATTTCAATTAATATGTGCAAGAATTTATAAATCACAGTCATTACGCGTTATATTTTTATAATTTTTTTACTTTTTTAAATTATTTAGTTTGTATAACAAAACTTGTCTTACTGCAATATTTCAAAGCAGTAATGTGTCACAGTTAATCATATTAGGAACTCGTAATTCGAAATGTTGTAATTGTATTAATAGTACAAATGAATTTTACGAATAATTAATAGACTAATAAATATTCAATAACCAACAATTCATTTAAAATGAATTGTCATTGACGCTTTTAATTATCTACCAAATCAATGTAAGTAACACATTATTGATTAGACCTAGCTTGCATGTGTTACTTTATCAATAAACATTATAAACAATTAACAAAGCACAGAAATATAATGCATTCATTATTATGCATTCAAAGTTTCAATTTTTCAATTAGTTTTCATGGAGTGTTAATTTTTCCATGTTTTTTGTTTTAATAATATATCTTTCACCCTAGCCAAGTGTTGGAATGTATTAAATTTTTTGTCAAAAAAAAAACAGTGTTGGTTCAATTTAACACGGAATTAAATCGTGGAAAGCAATTTTTAAATTGCTGTGCCGATGGTTCTCAAAATTCTAAATTGCATTCATTTATTCAATTTAATGATTGAATGAGTTAATAATTATACAGAAAGAAAAGCTGGACAACTAATTCAATATAAACTAGATGTTTTGTTATTATATGAGCCAGTATAATAATGAGATTGATTGTTCTTGTAAGTTTAAATTTAATTTGTCGCTTAATAGACTAGCCACCTGTTAAGCATATATTCACGCGCTTTTCAATTGTTAATACAGTGAACTTACAGTTTAGATGGGGGGTGCAGTATTCAATATACTAGATTAGGTTATAGGATGTATTCATTTTAGTCAACTTGGGGGTAAAGCGCACTTCAAATGTTTTTTTGTTTTATATCTATTTAGCTATGAGTTAGTTAACCACAAATTCTTGTATGTCTTAAGTTTTTACTGCTTCTCAGTAGTTTTTACCCAATTGTTATCTTCAGTTATCTAATCTAAAGGTACAGAGACGGACCAAGATAGAAATAATTGTTTAAAATGATCGGGTACCGCGCCGTGCTTCAGATCATTCATCTCTCCACTAGTTCATTTCAACCGCACTAACGTAACCAATACTTGGCCCCAGCTGGGGCTTGTCCAGCTATCTAACCGGACTGGTGTGTCAAGGGATATCGATTCGGCTGTTTTTACTGATGAAGAGATGATGATTTGCCACTCCTTCTGAAGCGATCGCAAAGAGGTGCCGTTGTTCACAGGGAAGGCAGATATTCTCGTTACGGATTCAATATTTGAAAAAGTGCAAAAGGCGCAAAAGTGCAAAAGTTGCAAAAGTAACTCTGCTAACGTAATTAGTAAATTACAGACATACCAGTACTTGTGGTCACGCATAAATGAAATTGGACAGAAATCTGAAGTTGTGTATGTTGATTAGTTAGTTGTTTTGGTAGTTCTTAATAATCCTCGTACATACGGTTCACTTTTTGTACACCTCTTTTCTGTTTTCATGATCCATGCAATTGCGAGATGACGGTGAAGAACTTCTGCCACCAACTTTCGAGGAACAAGACACAGGACTGGCTGGTAGCTGCAATGCAGACAGGACTCCACCCTTTCGTGCCGAAGTTGAAGTACATCAATGAACCCGCATCTTGGCAGATGAAGAATTGCAGTCGGATCCTCGAAAGACCTGCAGATATAAAGGGTAAGTTATTTTCCTCAAATGTGCAAGCACATAGGAGCTGTCAACCGACTTGGTTCAATTAATGTGTTTATGCATATTGGTCACAAGAAGTCTAATAATGACGATATTACAAATATATTTTTTTAATCATTTGTGATTTTGGACGTCAAGTTATATAGGAAAAATAATTTTATTTTACGTTATTATTTCATGATAGCTAAAATCTTCGTCAAGTATTCACAACACTACATAACTTGTTGTTAGTATTAATGCAATATATACAGGGTCCGTCATTTCACCTCCCGTTTTCTATAGCTCAGTTACTAATTGAGTTAGGATTTTGATATTTTGCAGGTCTTACACCTAAACCAATTTGAAAAGACAAGAATTTTAATATGTTTGTTTTATTTTAGGGCTCTTCATATGGAATTGCAACAAACTTACGAAGAACTAGACACCGAACTGGTAATTGCAGTGTAAACGGGACTCGACCCTTTCTTCCCGAAGTTGAAGTACATCAATGTTAACCAACAGCTTACCAGATGGAAAGTTGCAGTTCTATCCAGAAAGAGCTTCGGATATAAAAGGTAAATTATTTGTATTTTCCTCAAATTTGCAATCACACAGGAGCTGTCAACGACTTGGTTGAAAAAATGTTTAAGCAGATCGGTCAAAAGAAGGCTGATAATGAGGATATTACAAATATATTTTTTAATTACTTATAATTTTGGACGGCAAGTTACAGAGCATTCAAGAAAGCGGTGTCAACTCTTCTATCAACAAAGTTATGACAAGAAATCACATTTAAAAATTCTGGTTATATTATTTGCTTGTATCCTAGAAAACATTTCTGCAACGCTGCAAAACATATTCGATTTGCAGCTTGAACAGTGTCATTTAATAGTATCCAGCATTAAAGTTGACATCACTTTCTTTAACAGTCTGTATCTACGAAAAATTATTATGTCATGACATCCTAAATTTACTTAAAGTTTCACAATATAAAATAACTTGTAGTTAGTATTAATCATTTATGCTATTTTTGCTAATTAAACCATTAATTAATCCATTAATGCAATATGTTTACGGCATTTAGAATTAATTGTAATATATTTATTCACATAAAATTTACTTAAAGTAACACAGCATTAATTTTGTATAAGAATTCCGGTTTAAACTTGTCCATTATGAATAACATTTTCATTCAGTGATATATTGCATTAAACGAAACAAAATTTATAAATCCTTTTACTATTTGAATGATATTTATTCATTTCGTAGCAGCATGAATTGTATTGTATTTACTCTAGACAAACCGTAAGTCTGTATAAATAGTTTAGGCCACCGGTTTCGAAACTTTTTCCGGTCACAGCGCCCTTTTTGAACTAAGGTTTTTCCAAACCTTCTCTAAGTTATATCATGACTAACTGTAATGGATCTTTTAAAAATGTTATTTACTATTATTGAAAGCCAACTCATTGTAAATGATGTCAGTCTGCAAAATACCCGGGTTAATTTTTCTATTAGTTTATTCAACTTAATTATAAACCTTTTGCAATATTCTGCGGCACCCCTGGAAAAACGGCTCTCCAGGGTGCCCCGACGCACACTTTGGGAACCACTGGTTTAGGCAATACCTTGGTATGGTTTATTAATATTTGTTTGATACTAGCAGTGAAAGGATTTATATTCTTAACATTTTCGCAATCTAAAATTAATTGTATTTTTAGCTAATGGGCTTTTGCTGGAACCAGAATATCTGCAGGTGGATGACTACGATGACACTACTTCAACTTCTGATTACCATCCACTCGGATCTTGAACAGCGTGGGAACCTAGATGACTTTGGATGGAAGACATCGGATCAAGAACATTGCTGAGGAGACTTTAGAAAATAGTTTAGCTGTAACCAAGTGATAAACTATTTTAGTATTACATTCATACATTGCATTAAGTGTTCTTGAATTTTCCATGCAATACTAATTAATTAGTTATAGATAAATAGACAATTCTTTGTTTATTACTTGGTTGTAGCTCGAAACTTATCCACACAAACTAATTATATATAGATATAATTCATAATATAAAGATAATAAGAGATAATTCATAATACAGAGATACTTGATTACATGAATTAGATTTTGTGGATAAGTAATTTATTAATAGATTTAAATAATTTTAAGTGTAGGTATCCCCAAACTTGCGTTACTAACGAATTTTGTAATTTGCACTTACGTATTAAGGGTGGAAATTGCCAGAAAACTGCATTTCTCTTCATAACCATACACCTCAAACACGGCCTTTGTTTTTATATTTATTCATAATTTTTTTTATTTTTTATATATATATAAAGTTGTACTTATGCAATTTACAAATTTGACTAACTTAAAATTCAAGTTATTTAAAAGTTTACAGAACTCGATAGTTACGTAACTTGGGGGCATGCCTGTATGTAGTAATGTTTTGATGACGCAATAATATTTAAAAAATTGATTCCTATCCCGTCCCAAATATAATTTTTATTTATTGAAATGTCAATAACCCTGATGTGATTTTAAGATTCCAAATTTGCTTTGATTTGCCGATTTTGATTAATGGTTGTCCAACCATATCGCTTTTCATGCTTCAGACAATTTCAAAATTGTCTAGTCTTGAATCTTATTAAATTCCACATTTAGTCAATCGTTTGACCTTACTTTTTAATACGAATTCAATTGTATTTTGCAAGGGTTATTGAGGTTTGAATATTTGATTCGTAATGTGACTTGGTACATTTAAATATTTTTTAAGATTCTCCAAGCGCTATTTGTTCCGATTTTAAAATTATTTACGTAGGTACTTTAAGTAAATGTTCCTCTCTGTGTTTCCGAGTAATATGCGTGTGCAGTTTGTACAAACTGCCCAAATGTTATCTTCAGTTATCTAATCTAAAGGTACAGAGACTGACCACGATAGAAATAATTGTTTAAAATGATTGGGTACCGCGCCGTGCTTCAGATCATTCATCTCTCCACCAGTTCATTTCACCGCACTAACGTAACCAATACTTGGCCCCAGCTGGGGCTTGTCCAGCTATCTAACCGGACTGGTGTGTCAAGGGATATCGATTCGGTTGTTTTTACTGGTGAAGAGATGATGATTTGCCACTCCTTCTGAAGCGGGATCAGAAGGAACCCTCCTTGTTCACAGGGAAGGCAGATATTCTCATTACGGATTCAACATTTCAAAAAGGGCAAAAGTTGCAAAAGTTACTGCTTTGCTTTACTCGGGACACTCACAGGACAGCCTCCTTTCACACAATTTGCTATCACAATAACAGATATTCTCGTTACGTATTGCGGAATTTAGTTAAAACCATGCTTTGCTTGACTCTGAGCCTCCAAGGATAGATTTCAAGCGCTATAGGCTCCGATTTTGAATTTAGTCGAAATATTTTTCATTTCATTCCAGATTGTGATTATACATCTAGTATATATACATAGATATATAATTATTATTAATGAATTGGCAAAAATACCGCTTTGAGAATCGTGATTTAAGGATTTAGAGTTTTAGATTCCGTCCTAATGTTTAGAATTCCTGTGTTTTTTTTAATCAATGTTTTTTTACCTTAGTCAATTTTTTGCCCGATTTTTTTTTAAGCCAAGCCAATTTTTTTATCAAATTTAATTTTAAATCAATTTTTTCTTAAACCCAAGCAAATTTTGTATCCATTTTTTTTTTAATCAATTTTTTAAATAAATTGTGTAATTTATAAATTATCCGTGTAGTAGTTATTGGTAAGTGCGATTCACTTGTGTTTAAGAGAAGAGTGCAGAGAGCTTGAACAGCATTTTAAGATTTGTTTCAATATATTGCATTACTATTTAACTACTCCACTGGCTATAGCATTTAACCATTAGTATAGTATAGTATAGGTTTAAAGGTGGTAACGGTTTAAAAATTGATTACATTCTTAATCTACTGATTGATTTTCATTTCAATTAAATGATCATTCAGGTCATAGCAATAGTAGAAAGTGCCAAAACGTTAAAGTTGCATCATTTTGCCTAAATAGTCAGATAGGGATAAAAAGGCGGCCGCCGCATTTAGCTCTTTTTTAGTTTGGTGTGTGTGCATTGATTTCTATGATTTGTCTCTGTGTGCTGGTGTTTCGTACGCTTGTGATTCGTATGCTTGTGATATCGTCTGATTTCTGGTGGGAAGGGTTGGGCGTCGTATTTCAATTACGGCATCGGATGCAACGTTAAACTGAAAGCACTTTTTATTATATTTTTATAGAATTAATTGGCTTATCATTTAAAGTTTTATAACTTTTATTGCAATTAAATTGCGAAGATTCAGATTAAATTTAAATTGCAAGATTAAGAATGAGAATGTTTTTTGAAATCGTAGTACAGTATTCATATGATAGTATTTGTATTGGTATCTAAAGGATTATGTGGCAATCCAGCTTATGATGATATCCTGGCGATGCTGATTTGAGCTTGCGTTAATCCTGGCAATGATGACAACATTCGCCAGCCTTAACTGATGCTGCTTACGCTAATCCTGGCGATTCTGATTTATCCTGCCATACTGAATACTGACGCTGCTTGCGCTTGCGTACGTACAGAAACAAACTTTTTGGTTTATTGCAGTATCGTTATCAATTCGGTCAACTACACAAACTTCAATAGGTCATATGTTGGCGGGCAAAAGTCCTGCCCACATACGACCCTGTGAAGTTTGTGCAGTAGTCCATATTGATCACGAATGTGCAATAAAGCAAATGCGAAGTTTTTGGGTGTACAGCCACGGACTCTCAGAATGACGCGTCCGTCTGTCCGAGCAATCTTCTATCCTTGTCTACCCCGTGCCCCTACTGTACGGGACCAGACAAGTATAGCAAACTGCTCGGACGGACAAGCGCGTCATTCTTATTGTCCGTGGCTGTACAACCTACTGAGTTACCGCGACGACTTGCATTTGTATTAAATAAAATGCGGAAAAACTCCATGCGGGGTCCTAGCTCAATAAATATCGTTGCTCTAAAATGATCGTAGCGCAATAAAGTTCGTACCCGAATATAGACGGAACGCTATAAATATCGTACCCGAATAAAAATTGTAGCCCAATTAAATCGTAGTGCAATATACGTCATACCCATATAAAGATAGTAGCGCAATAAAGGTTGTAACCGAATAAATATAACATCGTACCCCATAAATATTCTAGCCAAATAAAGATCGTTTAGGTTAGGTTTTCGCACCCGAATATAAATCATAGTTTTGTTAAGGCAGATTCATAGATTCCATACGTGGCAATGCTACGCTGTGACAATGCTATCGCTGTAGGCATTTTCAACGTGCATTAAACGCTGTTGAAAATGGCCGTAGCGATAGCATTATCACAGCGTAGCATTGTTGCTTCGTGTATAAATCAATGATTCGGCCTTTAAGATTGTCCAATAGACATCGTATCTGAATTAAGGTGGTGCAATAACGGTTGTCACCCAGTAAAGATCGTATACTTATAAACGATCTTTATTTAGCGACAATATTTATATGTATTTAAGTTTAGGTTGTACCGAACTGAATAAATTTATTTTCACAAGTATATTAGAACGGCATGTAAGGCCTAGGGTACGATTCAAGCGGTAAGCGGCGCAGGTGACCGACAAAACAACCGTTTTGTTCATGATTTGAATGTGCGTTCTGGAAAAACTACTACTACTGCACAGCTGCTCCTAGCCCTTTAATATTTGCGGCCTCTCACCGCTTGCATCGTACCCGAGGCAATCGATAGATCGTCGCCCCATAAATATCTTGCCTAAATAAAGATTGTATCCCAATTAAATCTTAATCCAATAAACATTATACCCTTTAATCGCACCCTTATAAATATTCTTAAATTTAACGGGTATTCGGGCTGTGGTCACCCTGTATATATCGATTTTCGTGGGCTGCAAAAATCTTCACTTTTTGGATCACCCTGTATATCGATTTTTGCGAGAAGCAAATTGATATATACAGGGTGAGTCGAAAATATTTTAAAAGTTTTGGATCACCCTGTATATCGATTTTTGCGAGGAGCAAATTGATATATACAGGGTGAGTCGAAAATATTTTACATGTTTTTGGATCACCCTGTATATCGATTTTTGCGAGGAGCAAATTGAGATTTTGTAGGCGAATATTTTCGATTTACATTGAGTGGGCACTATGAGTATAAGATCTCTTTGACCTCCTGTGATCCTGGTACGAAATCCGAAAATTATAAAATATGTAGACGAAAATTTTCGATTTACATTGAGTTGGCATTATGAATAAAAGATCTCTTTGACCTCCTGTGATCCTGGTACGAAATCCGAAAATTATAAAATATGTAGACGAAAATTTTCGATTTACATTGTGGTCACTATGAATAAAAGATTTCTTTGACCTCCTGTGATCCTGGTACGAAATCCGAAAATTATAAAATATGTAGACGAAAATTTTCGATTTACATTGAGTGGGCACTATGAATAAAAGATCTCTTTGACCTCCTGTGATCCTGGTACGAAATCCGAAAATTATAAAATATGTACACGAAAATTTTCGATTTACATTGAGTTGGCATTATGAATAAAAGATCTCTTTGACCTCCTGTGATCCTGGTACGAAATCCGAAAATTATAAAATATGTAGACGAAAATTTTCGATTTACATTGTGGTCACTGTGAATAAAAGATCTCTTTGACCTCCTGTGATCCTGGTACGAAATCCGAAAATTATAAAATATGTAGACGAAAATTTTCGATTTACATTGTGGTCACTATGAATAAAAGATCTCTTTGACCTCCTGTGATCCTGGTACGAAATCCGAAAATTATAAAATATGTAGACGAAAATTTTCGATTTACATTGAGTGTTCACTATGAATAAAAGATCTCTTTGACCTCCTCTGATCCTGGTACGAAATCCGAAAATTATAAAATATGTAGACGAAAATTTTCGATTTACATTGAGTGGGCACTATGAATAAAAGATCTCTTTGACCTCCTGTGATCCTGGTACGAAATCCGAAAATTATAAAATATGTAGACGAAAATTTTCGATTTACATTGAGTGGGCACTATGAATAAAAGATCTCTTTGACCTCCTGTGATCCTGGTACGAAATCCGAAAATTATAAAATATGTACACGAAAATTTTCGATTTACATTGAGTGGGCATTATGAATAAAAGATCTCTTTGACCTCCTGTGATCCTGGTACGAAATCCGAAAATTATAAAATATGTAGACGAAAATTTTCGATTTACATTGAGTGGGCACTATGAATAAAAGATCTCTTTGACCTCCTGTGATCCTGGTACGACATCCGAAAATTATAAAATATGTAGACGAAAATTTTCGATTTACATTGTGGTCACTGTGAATAAAAGATCTCTTTGACCTCCTGTGATCCTGGTACGAAATCCGAAAATTATAAAATATGTAGACGAAAATTTTCGATTTACATTGAGTGGGCATTATGAATAAAAGATCGCTTTGACCTCCTGTGATCCTGGTACGAAATCCGAAAATTATAAAATATGTAGACGAAAATTTTCGATTTACATTGTGGTCACTATGAATAAAAGATCTCTTTGACCTCCTGTGATCCTGGTACGAAATCCGAAAATTATAAAATATGTAGACGAAAATTTTCGATTTACATTGAGTGGGCATTATGAATAAAAGATCGCTTTGACCTCCTGTGATCCTGGTACGAAATCCGAAAATTATAAAATATGTACACGAAAATTTTCGATTTACATTGTGGTCACTATGAATAAAAGATCTCTTTGACCTCCTGTGATCCTGGTACGAAATCCGAAAATTATAAAATATGTAGACGAAAATTTTCGATTTACATTGAGTTGGCATTATGAATAAAAGATCTCTTTGACCTCCTGTGATCCTGGTACGAAATCCGAAAATTATAAAATATGTAGACGAAAATTTTCGATTTACATTGTGGTCACTATGAATAAAAGATTTCTTTGACCTCCTGTGATCCTGGTACGAAATCCGAAAATTATAAAATATGTAGACGAAAATTTTCGATTTACATTGAGTGGGCACTATGAATAAAAGATCTCTTTGACCTCCTGTGATCCTGGTACGAAATCCGAAAATTATAAAATATGTACACGAAAATTTTCGATTTACATTGAGTTGGCATTATGAATAAAAGATCTCTTTGACCTCCTGTGATCCTGGTACGAAATCCGAAAATTATAAAATATGTAGACGAAAATTTTCGATTTACATTGTGGTCACTGTGAATAAAAGATCTCTTTGACCTCCTGTGATCCTGGTACGAAATCCGAAAATTATAAAATATGTAGACGAAAATTTTCGATTAACATTGAGTGGGCACTATGAATAAAAGATCTCTTTGACCTCCTGTGATCCTGGTACGAAATCCGAAAAATATAAAATATGTAGACGAAAATTTTCGATTTACATTGAGTGGGCACAATGAATAAAATATCTCTTTGACCTCCTGTGATCCTGGTACGAAATCCGTAAATTATAAAATATGTAGACGAAAATTTTCGATTTACATTGTGGTCACTATGAGTATAAGATCTCTTTGACCTCCTGTGATCCTGGTACGAAATCCGAAAATTATAAAATATGTAGACGAAAATTTTCGATTTACATTGAGTGGGCACTATGAATAAAAGATCTCTTTGACCTCCTGTGATCCTGGTACGAAATCCGAAAATTATAAATTATACTGCCCACTCAGTTGAATCGAAAATTTTCATACTACTAGTGCTCACCTGAATTGCAGTTGAAGCTGTTTAACTTGGGAAGAATCTGGAACGACCCAAGCTGTTTCGTCCTTATAGGACTCATCAGCGCAGCTTTATCATAAGATATTCATATCGAATGTCAAATGATCATCTACGGACAGCTCTTTCACTTACCTCAACCAAAGAAAAATTTCTGGAAATGAGAAATTATTCATCCCACAGTATAACATAATCGACGTAGAAACCATTGTAAAATATCTGTGGAAATAAACCATTATTTATCCCACAGTAAAACATAATCGACGTACAAACTGTCCTAAATTATCTGCGGAAATGAAGAATTATTCATCCCGCAGTATAACCTAATTGATGTATAAACCGTCCCAAAATATCTGCAGAAACAAAGAATTATTCATCCCGCAGTATAACCTAATCGACATAGAAATCATCCTAAAATATCTGAGAAATTAAGAATTATTCATCCCACAGTATAACCTAATCGATGTATAAACAGTCCTAAAATATCTGCAGAAATAAAGAATTATTCATCCTACAGTATAAAATAATCCGACGTACAAACTGTCCTAAAATATCTGCAGAAATGAATAATTATTCATCACGCAGTATAACCTAATCGATGTATAAACCGTCCCAAAATATCTGTGGAAATGAAGAATAATTCATCCCACAGTATAACCTAATCGATGTATAAACCGTCCTAAAATATCTGCGAAAATGAAGAATTATTCATACCACAGTATAACCTAATCGACATAGAAATCGTCCTAAAATATCTGCAGAAATGAACAATTATTCATCCCGCAGTATAACCTAATCGATGTGTAAATCGTCCTAATATATCTGCGGAAATGAAGAATTATTCATCCCGCAGTATAACCTAATTGATGTATAAACCGTCCCAAAATATCTGTAGAAATAAAGAAATATTCATCCCGCAGTATAACCTAATCGATGTGTAAATCGTCCTAAAATATCTGCGGAAATGAAAAATTGTTCATCCTGCAGTATAATCAAATCGACATGTAAAGCGTCCTTAAATAGCTGCAGCAAGAAGAATTATTCATCCCACAGTATAATCTAATCGACGTATAAACTGTCCTAAAATATCTGCGGAAATGAAGATTTATTCATCCCTCAGTATAATCTAATCGAAGTTTAAATTATCCCAAAATATCTGCGGAAATGAAAAATGATTCATCCCACAGTGTAATCTAATCGACGTAAGCGTCCTAAAATATCTGCGAAAATGAATAATTATTGATCCCACAGTATAACGTAATCGACATATAACCGTCCTAAAACATGTGTGGAAATATAGAATTATTCATCCCACAGTATAACCTAATCGACGTTACGTTATTTTTAAAAATTAAGTTATAAAATCGCGAATAACGCGACGTCTGCCGGCGAAAAATATGAACTATAAACACAACAGAGACATCTATTTGTACACGAGAAAACAATGAAATAAATAATTTATACAGGTATCTATTTTGGGTACGTAATGCAGATTTCTGTAATTAAAGACATCTTATTTACCCACTCTTAATTGAACAGTTTGGTAAATGAGTGGTAGATGTCGCTCAAAAATTGAAAACTGTCGCTATTTACACTTGAAAATGCCCCCAGTGACGGCTATTACATCAAATAAAACTTCAATTTCAGAGATGTAACTACTATAAAAGTTAATAATAAAAAGCAAAATATCCCATCAAAGTTCATGTATGAATACTAACTTGAAGAATCGAACAACTTTTTCCTCCTGCTATCCTAAAACGCAAAAAAAAATATCCCGGGCCCAAAGCCTCCAAATACCGGAGTGCAATGACAATTATAGTTTCAATACTGCCTAAAGCATAAGTACTGGTATCTTTGCCTTGCGAATGTTCATGACAAAAGTTGCATGTATAATGTCTAATAAATAAATCTATTAATTGTCATTACAATACATAATAAACTTCAAGTCAAAATACATCACGACTCAATAAAACACCAATACATCATTATTGGTATGTATCAAGAGATAAGTTATAGATAAACACTGCCCTAAACCATCTGTGAAATGAAGAATTATTCATCCTGCAGTATAATTTAATCAACATGTAAACCGTAATAAAATATCTGCGGAAATGAAAAATGATTCATCCAAAAATATCAGCGGAACAAAAAATTATTCACCCCCCGGTATAATCTAATCGACATAGAAATCTAGTAAAATACTAGAAAGTATGCGGAAATGAAGATTTATTCATGTATTAAACCCTGGATAACTATGACGTTTCCCAAAGAAAGTAAGGTACTTAGTAACTGTAATTGTAACTGGTTCGTGTCGTATAATTTCATTGGACATACAAAGATCCCCAACATATAAAAGTATCGTAAAAGGGTCTATTCAAAAGGAAAACAATTCACCGCCCAGTATAATTTATCGCTGTGTAAATATCTAACAATTGTAAACTTATATTTAAAATTAATTATATCAACAAAATGAAGAATTATTCACCTACCTGTATAACATAATCGATGAGAGTTGCTGAATCGAACTGTTACTCGATGCTTGCAATCATCCATAACCGTAATGCGCCACACACAGCAATGGACATGATTTGAAAGAAGCAGATCATAACTGCGCACTGAAAACGATAACAGGATTAGTTACTTTGAAAAACCACCTACGAGCTGTTTACACGCAGCCTTTTCCTTCTATATTTGACTACTGCACTTGACTGCAGCATGTGCAAACACCTTGTGTAAAGTGATAATGGCACGTGCCATAGAAGACACGATTCCAGTTCATAATTACTGCGTTCACGCAGGCGAAAGGGTATTAGGTCTCTAGGTAATAGCATCGCACTTCCTGATTGCAACTTACCGTAAGCTTAACGAGCTGTAATTTTTTTCCTGTAATTCTGTAATTTAAATTTAAATTTGAAATATAAAATACATTATTTATGAGAATGAGGGAAGCAGACGTAATTGTTATGTGTGAGCACCAAATCACTAAATAGTCAAGTCGGTTCCGAATGTATTTGACTACATCGCAAAAGCCACTATCGATGCGATCTTCAGGCGCAGGCAAGAACGAGCCTTCAAAGGAGATGCAAGGAACACAGACACGTTAAATCCTGGAGGTAGTCACTAAGGGATGAATATGTCCGAAGTCTCCAAGTACCCAAGCGCAATGACAACCATAGTTTAAATACCGACTCAAGTATAAGTAGTGACATCATTTAGTTGCAATTATTATGAATGATCATGAGTAATAAATAAATATTACTGAATATGAATTGTCAAGGCAATGCATAAATGAACCCAGTGAAAAAGCGTCATGTTGTCAAGAAACCAGGTAATATTAAATTCTACTTTTGTGCCAGTTGAGAATGCTCTGAATCGCACAGTTTCTCCATGCCTGCAATCATCCTTAATCATGGTGCACCTCATACAGCAATTTTGAAGGAAGCCAATCCATAACAAACAGCAGTGAAAACAATCAGTGCGAATAGTATTAGATCAGATTAGAATACAATTAGCGTAGAATTAAAATCGCAACATGCAATAAAAGGCACGATTCCACTGAATATTATTGCATTCACATGCTGGTACCAAACACAGGTGAATAGGGCATAATGTAATATGGCTTGAACCCTCAGGTTTCTAGGTAATAGCGAAATAGCATCAATCCCAAGCTCCAAGATGCTTCGTCTTGTACAAACATTTGTAATCAACGTAAATAAAGGTGATTCAACATTGCCAGATATAAGTTTAATGTGCTGTATCTCCGACAAGTGTATATAATCTAACTAAATGCACTGATCAAAGAAGTGAGAAAATTAAACAGAATTTTCAATACACAGAGAGTAACTGTTAGTTGTATAAAAAATTCTGTACAATAAGAAGTTCCGAACAGACTAAGAGATGGCGCTGCAACAAATCAGTTTTAAAAGCTTTAAATTTCACTATAATACGTGTGAAAAGCAATAATTTTAATTCAGATTTAACAGATTTGAGCGTAGTTGTTGTTCACTCTTGATCACTCGAAATATGACTGTTGATATACGAAGTGCACTGTAGTAGGCATAGATAACCCCCTTATAGATAGGCCACTCACATTGCAAAAAAATTCAGACCTAGTTGTTGGCCGCGCTCCGCGAACGGCGCTGATCACAGAACGATTTTTGGCGGGAGCTTTAAACGGAATAGAAATTCAAAATTTAAAAATAAAACTCTTTTCAAAAACAATTTCAAAATTTATTGTGTTCACAGTACACAGTTTAGAGAATCACTTAACTTTGTTACACATAAATAATATGCAATCATAAATATGTACTGCAAATACAATAAATATTAAAACTGTTCTTGAATTTTCATATAGAAAATAAAATGCAATATGTATATGAGTAAGATCAATTTTATTAAGGACTGTTTTCAATTGTGAACATTAGTAAAGTTATGTTTACAAAGATTAGTTCATACATTTGTAAAAATGTCGCCATTTATTATAGTAAAATAACTGAAATTAATAATTATAACAAAATGTGACAATCACAAACACATTTCAGTTAAAATTTGTATTTTACAAAAATTGACCGACTATCCCGAACTAAACCTTAAAAGCTATATTTAATACATACCATCTTCTAATGTATGATTTAGTTATTAACATTGGTGCAACATTAGAGCATCTATTTATTAGACAAACACATTATTTGCCTATAAAATGTATTTATAGTTTACATCCCTATTAATTATTGGTAATACCTTTGATACTGATATTGCAGAAATACAAGCCGTACTTTTGTAAATTACCTACATACTACATAAATATGTGCTAAAATGTTAGCGTCCAAATAATTACTAAAATATTAGTAATATTACAATTAACAATAGTACATACTTTAATGTTTAAAATCAAATATGCACAATTATATTAGGTTAATTTTAGTAAATAATAATAATAACAATACACAAAATACACATATTACATGAGGCATTTTTGGAATAGTAACAATGTTACTACACTTAAGTGCATTACCAAGTAAAACACGGTTTAAGTTTAAAAGATAAAAATTATTAGATACATAATGTCACATTATTATAGGCTAGGGTATATGGTCAAGTCAATTAAAATGCTTCGGATGGTATACTCTGATTTTTCTTAACTGGCGTGCACGTCATCAAAATAATAATCATAATAATGACGGCACAATTTAACAAGGTTGCCAGCTGTCCTGGGTATTTAAAAATGGCTGCAATCAGCTGTTGCGCCCATGGAATGTTGTGCGACAGTGCTCGGTTCGTATCAAATTCGTCGACTTCCCTGCCTTTTTCGTACAGATATCAATCTTGTGGTTATGGTTTAACATCTACAATGGCAAAATATAAAAGAGTTTGCACCGTATTCGGGTCCAACGCTGACAACGACAAAATCTTGAGGTTAGATTCGATTCCCTGCTGCAGGCAAAAGAAACGTGAAATATGTAACGAACCTGGCAAACACCAAGCTGATGGATATATTTGGATAGATTTGCTATCGTTTAGTATTAAAAGCTTTCTTTAAGTGCATTGCGTATGAAACATTTATGTCATGACATAAATGCATCTGACATTGGAATGTCAAGTAACGTTAGTCACCGTTGACTTTTTTTAAGCAACACACCTGATTATCACTCTTTCCACACCACCTTCGAGGTAGAGTAATGGCGCGTTTTATTTTACGTGGTTTCCCCTGTAGGCATAATCCACGGTGTGTTTGGATAGGACAAGGACAGATTTCTATTGAACAAAGGCACTATGGTGAATTTTCACACGATATGAATATGACGAATATGAAACACGAAAGTTTCATATTTTCAGAGAGAGAGAGAGAAAGTGATTCTTTCTTGATTATTAATTTGAATGAATTCAAGTAGAATCTTCAGAAAAATCTACATCTGAGCTGTCACTATCATCATTTAAATTAATAATGAAGGGAGCAACATTTTCTTGGTCTAATTGAATCTCTCTATCCCACCACTCTTGAATCTCCTTTTCGGTGTGTCCAATACAATTAGCCCAAACTGCAGGAGTGACTGTACGTAGCGCCTCTTTCCACAGAGACAAGCAGTTTTCATCAGACCTACCATCTCGTCCCACATGTTTATTGTAATATGTTTTGGTAATGGCCCACACTTTTTCAATGGGGTTGAAAATGCAATGATAAGGTGGGAGCCTTAACACTTTGTGCCCACATTTTTCAGCAAGACTATCTGCTATATATGTTATGGGAACTTTATTCCTACAAAAAATTAATATAAGCTATTTCATTAATGTCTTTGAAATGTACGTACTGATTTACTATTTGCAATAACTGTGGTTTTAATAGAGTATCATCAAAATCAATGTGATTGTTACGTAACCATTTTTCGATATCGGCCTTCTTCCAGGCTGAGGTAGGATTTTTATGTTCCACGCTGCTGTGATACGAAGCATTATCCATAACAATGATTGATGCTCTTGTAGGTTTGCAATGAGTTGGTGTTCAAACCATCGGAGAAAATTTTCTTGATTCATTTCTCCGTGATAATCTGAGCATTTGGATTTAGATGAAAAAACTAATTCAGCACCATCTACAAAGCCATTTTCATTTCCAGCATGCAGTATAATATACCGCTTTCCGTCTACTTTGGTACACTTGACACTTTTTACGTTACTATCTTGCCAAGAACGACTTATGGTTCCATCTTTGAAAATCCAAGTTTCATCAAGAAACACAAATTGGTATAAACCTTCACTTTTACTTTTCACATATGAACTTAGGAAATTCACCCGTTTCAAAGCAATATGACCCAGTTCCATAAGGCCTCTCCGTGGATCGTCCTTTTTCCATTTAAAGCCAATATCCAGTAAAACTTTCCTCAAAGAGGACGGACTTCCGTGGAATATATGCTTCACTTCCAATTTTTCTAGCAGCGTATTTAATGTTATGTATTCTTCTAAATAACATAGGAAAAGGTAATTTTACATTATTTATACGAGGTGTGGCAATTTAATTCCGAGACTGATTTTTTTCACAACGCGCACTCTGTCAAGGACTATTTGGCCAAAAACCAGGTCACAGTCATGGAGCACCCACCTTATTCGCCAGATTAAGCACCCTGCGACTTCTACCTGTTACCCAGAATATGATGTCATGTAAATGGCCACCGCCACAGTTGATTGTCATTTGAGCCCTTTTTATGGCATTTTCCATCACTTTGGCCAAAACTTCCGGCGATAGGTCCTCACATTCTTGACGGATATTGTCTTTAAGAGCTGCAAGAGTCTGAGGCTTGTTGACATAAACCCGCGACTTCAAAAAGCCCCACAAAAAGAAGTCTGCAGCGGTCAAATCAGGCGATCTTGCTGGCCAGTGCAAACCGCCAAAACGGGAGATTAGGCGCTCGGGAAATGCATTCTTCAGCATATCGGTTGTGGCACGTGCAGTGTGTGCCGTTGCACCGTCCTGTTGGAACCACATGTTTTCCAATCCCAATTCATCAAGTTGCGGCAAAAAGAACTCGTTGATCATTGCTCTGTAGCGCTCACCATTCACAGTAACCGTTTGGCCCGCGACGTCTTCGAAGAAAAAAGGTCCGATGACTCCTCCAGCGAAAACAGCACACCATACAGTGACTTTGAGCGGGTGTAATGGCTCTTCGTGGGTTACCCGCGGATTTTCAGTGCCCCAGAAGCGTAAATTTTGCTTATTTACGTACCCGCTAAGATGGAAATGGGCCTCATCACTCATGATTATTTTTGATGAAAAATCATCTTCCTGTTGGTGGTGATTAAGGATGGCTTGAGCGTATGTTAGACGCGATTGGCGGTCAGCAGCTAACAGCTGATGCACCGTCTGGACTTTGTACGGAAACATCTTCAAATCTTGTACGAAAATTCGCTGTAAAGACCGTCGACTGATACCCATTTGCGTGGCACGTCGTCTGGTCGATGTCGACGGCGGTTCCATGACATCCTCGGCTACAGCAGCAATATTCTCTGCAGAACGGCTACTCCGGGGTCTGCCACGCCTGGCAGCATCTCGTGTTGTGCCAGTCTCTTCGAGGCGAGCGGCTAAACGTCGTAGTGTTTCACCAGTAGGCGTTGGACGGCCAGGAAATCTGCGACGAAATTCACGTTGTGCCAAAGTCACCGACCGATTATTGGTCAAATAAATAGTCACCAATATTCCGCGTTCTGGAGCAGTGTAGCGTAAAATTGTTTATTAACGTGTATTTCGCATGTGTTTACTACACAAATGTCAAAACAGAACTGACATTAGGGGCCAATCGCAAAATGTATAGCATTTTCTGATAGGAGGATTACTTTTGCGCCACCTTGTATATGGTCGATATACTCGCACTTCTTTCGCTGCACTAATTGGTAGAAGAGGCCCTCCTGCATCTCGCTCTTGCTCAAAATATGTTACCAATGACACAACAAATTGCTTTGCGTGAGAATGCAAATGCTTGGGCATTGTAATAATTGATCAAATGTAACAAGTTAAACGTCAAAGAAGTTTGGTTAGACACACATTTATGAGCATGTGTTAGTGAAAAAGATCTGACATCGACGCCGAATATACATCAAATCAGCCAACATAACATGATTTATTACATGATTGGCAGGCGAAAATTGTGTCCGCGGTTAATACACCGATTACCTATTTATAACCCCCGGTGATCAGTGTTATGTAACAAATGATCCTCAGATTAATTTCGATTCTTAAACTATAGTTATGCATATTCTCGAAAAAAATCACGTTGGTACGAAAAAACCTCATCGCACAGCTGATTGATGACGTGCACGCCAGTTTAGAAAAATCAGAGTATAAGAACTAAATTAGCACTCATAATAAAAATCAGAAAAAAAATTTAATTACAATACTCTGTAAAAAGTCATAATACTAATTAACTGAGTACTCAATACATACTGGTAGAAAGTAAAAAAATCATACCAGTTGCTTTATTCGTTCCAAACCATGTTTGCGGGCTTTACATTTTTTAAATTTTTGCAAAGCCAGTGCTTTGATATTATCGTTTATGTTTTTATTTTTGTGTTCAATCCCTTTTAAAATTTTGTTTATGTTTTTTGTCCATGTGACCATATAAAAGGGAATCAAAATTTTTAAAATTAAACTACACAAATCATGATCACTACAAAAAAAAATGTTTTCAATGTGAGTATGTACTTTCAACAGTAAAAAATTGCTTATATTGTCATAAGTACAAATTTTTGGTAAATAATAGTGGATAACATCAAAGCACTGGTTTACGAATTTAAAAAAGTTAGAAGTGGGTTTGAGTAGTGCGTTTGCACCATAATCCCTACATTCAATTAAAAAATGCTCTTTATTGGAAGAGGATGTAATCAGCTGTTCGGCACAAATAACGCATCCATGTAATTGTTTTTTAATATTCCGAGCCAAATACCCCGCAATATAAGCGTTTGTTATATCTTTAAAATAATTTTTTGTGTCTCTATATTTATACGTGTCGCAAAAGTCAGGGCAGTCAACGTGTTTCGGAGGGGCATATTCAGCGGAAATGAAAGCCTGTAATGAGTCTAATGCTCCCTCACATTCGTCACTTTCACAATTTGCTCCCGGGGAGTGCACTGACATAAAATTGTTTATGATGAGGGCTTTAAAAGAATTCTTGAAGGAAAAACAAGTTGGATTAATATTTCTGAAGCCATGGGAACGAATACAGCTGAAAAAATTTTCCACTGGATCCTGATTCAAGTTGCGGGGACAAAGAAATTTTAAACCTAATGCATTCAATTTTTTCCAAAGGCATTGAAATCCTTTAAGGGTTGCAATCCAGTTGTTAATGCATGGAGGTACAAATTCTGCTGCATTAGGTTTAATAAATTTAATTGTCCGCAATACTTTAATGGCTTCAGAATAGAAATCCAAATGTTTTGACTCCTGTGAGATGGCACACCGCAAGTCCTTACCACGTAATATATGTTGACTGGAGCCATTAACGCTGTCGAATAATTTGTCAAAAAATAAAAGGAATTCAGCGGTTCCTGCTGCCTGGGCTGGTAAGTGATCCTTTCCTAAAATAAAACACATAATTAGTAAACAATATAATAATATAATTTGGGGTGTACCTCATATTAAGGTTTGTTTTAGTTGTGGATAAGGGGTTGTGTAAAATATGTACTTATTTGACAAATTAGCAAGAATGTGCTCACAACACCGAAGGTTTTATATAAAATCAACAATAAAATTTGGAGGATGAGCAAAAGATAATCGAAACTGGTTGCAACATAAATTAAATTTCAAACATAAAGGAAGTACATATATTACACAAACGTTTTTCCACAAATATAATAATAATTTGTTTGATTACCATATTTTACAATTCCACGCATTGTAGAAGAAACTCTTTGCGACATAACTTGGGCCGCATAGTTAACCTTCATTTTTGGGATCTTCTCCGGGTATATGTGACGATCGGTTAACTGATTCATCATTTTCGTATCAGAATCGCCAACATCCAACTCGTACAGCTGGACAATGTCAGTCCAACTGGCTACATAGTTATTGGAATTGATGGTAAATGTGGCATTATATTTTAATAAATTATTGCGCACACATTTTAGAAGATGAGGAGAATCGAATAATGGAATTATTTCATTATCTCCAATGAAAAAACCATCAGATCGATTTTCCACATCTTCTCGTGCAAATCTTCTGTCGGTTTCTTTCAACAAATCCTTAACAACTCTAGCATTTGTAGGATGTTGATCACAAATTGTTGCTACAACTTGTAGACCGATATCATGCAGAGCTGTGATGATTTGCTTCAGATTTCTTGTTAAATCTGCTGCCTTCATGCCATGTTCCGTAAAAAAATAGGCAATGGGTTGTTTCCATTTACGGACAACACCACGAGCCATAAAGACCATGGCATGATCAGCAAATTTAGCAAGACGCTGTTCGCCAGTATTTTCAAACCCATCTACAGAAGATTCCTTTTTATTAAAATGCAAGCCAGGATCTACAGTCATCTCATCGAATAATAATGAGCAGAATCTGTCTGCAGGTTCCATACGGTCCACCACAGATTTTAAATTTTTCATTATGGCCTCATTAACACCTGGCTGGAACGGGATTCTATTAAGCAGAATCTGCAGACGTTTCCTTGATGGCAATGCAAAAGTTCTTTGCAGAAGCCTATATGCCCTAGGACTTTGTTTCATCAGCGTTAACGCAAAGATTTTGTCTTCCATTGAGAAACGTCTGCCTCGACTTTTCTTTTGCTGCTGCTTTAATTGCGACATTAAAAAGTTGAATGTTGTTACATTTACACGTGATTTAAAAATTTCCCCAGACTCCGCATAATCGATCGCTGATTTAATCCTATCGCGATTCTTCACACGATCATTATTTAATCTGTTCGCAGTAATTTTTAAATCATGTGCAATATCATAAAGAATGCGGGCTTTTGGTGTCAATTTACTTTTTCTTGTTACATTTACAGCTCGCAGCAAATTTCTGCTTAAATCTAAAAAAAAATAAAAAGAATAAATTTTTGTTTTTCTGTTCTTATTAGTTTAATGTAAAAATATATATGTACAACATGGTATACTTTTAATTGTCTAAAATTGAATTATGATTTTTTTTTGTCCCAAATTTAATTGCTCAGTTTTAGTGCACTTTACAAATATTGTTTTAGATTCCGGTTAGGATTTTTTTCATGAATCAAACCTACTAAGCAATAAACGTAGAGACCTTCTAACATCTTATATCGTTATTTTGCATAACAATAGCCTTGAATTAATTAGTTTATTGTTAACAACAATAATTTATACAATTAATTTAGCCAATGAATAAAATGTACATGTAAATCTATATAAATGTGAAACATCTTACTTTGTTTGTAACGGGGTGTTTTCCTTGGTGGACCGTATTCCGTGGTGGACTCTTCGGAAGGTGAAACTGTGGAAAAAGAAATTTTAAGTAAATAGGTGAACGGTTTTATTTTCAATTTCGTACCTTTTCTTTTGCAAATTACTGGTGCAAGGCTAGGGGAACTATTACTGGTAGATGCTATAACTTGTTGCTGGCTGGAACCGTCAACTAGAATATTTTACTTAGGTATTTATTTGGTCACATACAGGCTGATTCTTGACCTATATGCATAAACTTTATCTATTGCCGGTTATAATAATATTTATGCTACAGGTAGGGAAGACTTGTAATTATTAACATTATAGTTACCAAATTCATCTACTACAACTGTCTCAAATTCCTCCTGTGGCTCAGTCTCAATCATGTATGTGCCTGTAAATCATTACATGAGCATAGATTGTTCAACAAGTATGAAATTCTCTTACTCAAAATATTCGGCAGGAATAATGTAGGTACAGCATATTTTTTTAAATTTGACCGATTGCGATTGCAAGGAAATCTTGCGTTTTCATCAAAGTGTTGATCGCATATCCTGTTTGCCCCTCGGGTTTTTTTAACTCCCTTGTCCAGGTATTCCGGTCTATTTACTGCAATCACCCATTTCTTAAAGAGCTGCAAAAGTGATAGCAATAAGGAAATTATCTGATTGTGACATTTAATAATTACATCTAAATCTTGAGGAAATACGTGCATTTTCGCAGTTCTGCTATTATTTCCACATCCTTTTACACAGCACTGGTGAACCATACTTAAATATTACTGTCCCAAACTAACTATAACTGTATATCACAAAACGAAAAGTTGTCCGTAACTAACTTTACTATACTAATAATAAACTAACAAAACGAGAAATTGTCTGAAATTAACTTTAGCTATAAATTACAACTAACTAAAGGATAAATTGTCCGATTACTAATGATAACTATATATAACTAACAAAAAACTAAACCACCAAGTCAAAATTCAATGCACAAACACAAAGTCAACAAGTAAAGTCACAATGCAATGCGCACACACAAAATCAAAATCAATGGAAAACTTAATATCGCAGAATGGACCTCAATGGGAAATTCAAAATTCAACTCACAAACAAAACAACAGCTACAAAGCACACTCAGCAAATGAATCTAGATTTCATATATTCGTTAACGTTTCCTCGAGATATTGTAAATATTTACCATTGGGCAGCCTTTTCCCCAAGTTCATCCTCAATGTGTTAACACTAGCAGCAGGGTAAGAGATAAGGGGTAGATTAAAACTAATAACTCTTACCTTATCGTATCCACTTCATACTTACCGTGGCGTCTACGACTCTCTGCGAAGAGCATGTCAAGGGTTATAAGCTGTTCCACATTTGTAGTTGAACGCACGTTGAACGGAAATGTGCCGATTTTAAAATAATTCGTTAAACGTCAAATAAATCAAATAAATTCGTCATGCAACAGCCGGTAAACCCATTAGCGAGCACTGCTGCCGATAAATAATTGTAGAACACTGCCAAATGCTGCCGATGCTAGCGACAAGACGGAACGTGGGTATCAACTCATCTCAAAATCGCAATATACAGGGAGTGCATAAAGCCTGGTAGTAGGGAAGGTAGTGACGACACTTCGGTTATAGAATCTTAGTTTTATTATTACCAGATTTCGTCAACATGCACAAACTAAAGTTCACGGTCCTGTTAATGGTTAAAAACCCGACAAGTGGGGTTAATCGAGATAAACGTACTCTAGTTTTAAGTACAAAGCTGAACTGAAATATTAGTTTTTGCAAGCGTCGCTAACTTCGCACACCTTACTTTCATATTTGTGACAACGCTAATGAAAACAACCAAATCAAAAGCAGTGTATTAATATTTCACGGTGCAAACGAAGATGTCTTCAATTTCATCACCATCAATCGAGCTAAGCTCATATCGCGATCAGCATTTTAAAGTAGTCACTCAGACTTTTGAAGTAGTGCAATTTTTTGTAACTGTTTATTTATAGGGCAGCAGAGCGGAGCAGGACAAGCTGCTGCGGCTCACCTGCACTCTCTACGTAGGGAATCTCTCTTTTTACACCACCGAGGAGCAACTCTACGAGCTGTTCTCCCGATGTGGCGATATTAGAAGGATCATCATGGGTTTAGACAAGTACAAGAAGACTCCGTGTGGCTTTTGTTTTGTTGAGTACTATAATAGGATGGATGCTGAAAACTGTTTGAGGTAATTTCCAGAACAGTAAGATGTAGTTATATCATACTACCGCGTTATTATTTCTTTAACGGAGTCTAGTACACTAGTACACATTTTTTGCAAAATTGCCTACATCTTTGATGATACTTTATATCCACTCCAAGGATATTGTAAGGTATCTTTATCTTCCCACACAACTAAACGAAATTGTCATTCGTTGAGTTATTTTTTTATTATAGATACATTAATGGCACTAGATTGGATGATAGAATCGTAAGGACAGATTGGGACGCAGGTTTCATCGAAGGCAGGCAATATGGACGTGGAAAAACAGGAGGACAGGTATTAAACCCTGCACACTTTAATAATGTGACTGATATTTTGATATTGTGTAGCAAGCTTCTCTCATTTATCAGTCTCCAGATATTAAGTATTGTTAATTACTGTCAATTACATCTTGTCCCTATTAAACTGCATAGTCGTAATAATTGGAATATAGCCTCCCACTAAAACTCTACATCGTTCATGGTAAAATGCTTAGAACCTTTTTCTTTATTGATGTATGACTTTTTATCTATTGATGTATGACTTTTAACTCGAGCAACATCTTGTTTTTTAGGTTCGTGATGAATACAGAACTGATTATGACTCCGGTCGTGGTGGATATGGAAAGATTGTCGCTCAAAAAATTACACCAGAGACTCACTTTGGACGATAGCAAGCGTAGAAATTAAATAAATTTAAATTATGTATCAGTTTAAGAATTTGTAATAAAGATGATAGTTACTAAACTATCTTCAATCGAATCGCTTTTCAATTTATTTTCCTTAAAATTGATAAATGTGGGTATGAATTTCAGAAGTACTATCAACTCTAAGTAAGCGTCGTGACTTATTTCCGGACATTCTTGAAGACTGATTCTCCATAATCTGTTGATAAAATTAGAATTGAACTGAATTAACTCAAATACCTACTATATTTTAGTAGGCTAGGTAGTTGAAGCTATACATTATTTTAATTTCAGGCAACGAAAATCGCTCATTTGTCTGTATTTGGCTGTATATTTTGTCAATGGTAGATAACTACATTTCAGAACTCTCAGAGTGACAACTAACATTGACAAAAATTATTATTATTGTATTCTTTATATGAAAATTAATTACTCTAGATCTTTGGTGTATTATTTAGTCTGCCATTAAAAGTTTATCGGTGGTTGTGTTTTTAGTCAACAAAGGCTTGCTGTATCATTAATTAAATAGACCTAGATTTAACCTTTCAAAATATTTGTATGTATTAAAACGTTCCTTCACTAGATTACAAAATCAGATGGGCTTATGCCCGTAGTTTGTACGGAAACATGATTGCACTGATATGAATAAATTTGTCAAGAAGCTAAACTTTTTTGTACTTTGTGAAATTAAGTTACGTGCACACAGCAGAAGTGTTGTACATACAACACTAATGAACACACTACATATGTACTTTATTACATACTACATAATTCATACTAATTCCCGTTCACAGTAATACCAGTACTGATAAAGGGTGTGACCTATAACATAAACTTTGGTAATTTTTCAAAATGACTGGCTAGAGTTAACAGGTCGCATGTTTGAATATTAATCTTGCAATTTTCAATAATCAATATTGTGCTGATTTTGATATTCAGCGCAATTGAAAAGTCTCCTCAAACTAGGCAACCAAATGTATATATTTTAAAATTGTATTTTTAGTGCTTAGAGTTTATTTGCTAAGATTGTTCTTAATGCAATACTTTTGATAGAAAAATTAGATTCTATGGTCAATTTGGTTACTAAATGATATACCTATTTTTATTTCATACATTTTATATAAGTAGGGATTTTTGTGGAAAATATGATGTTGATTTTGTATATCTGGGGGATTTTCAGTTTTTCATCTGGTACCACTGGTTAGGTCTGATTAGATCAAAATTCGATTTCAGATGTGACATATGAAAACAAATATTAACCCCTAGATTCTTGGGGTCCCCAGGGTGAGTTAAATGCATTGAAATGATTTTCAACGCTGGCAATGTAGAAATGGGCGTGCAGACATACACTGACCCCATAAAATAGACTAGGATTTAAAGTTAGTTAAAGTAACTAGGAGGTTATGCTAATTAGGAAAATGGTAAACAGCGCTGAGATAACGAACCGAGAGTTTTGCCAGTGGCTAGTTCACATAAAACTAACCAAAATTGTGGCTTTAGTTATAATATCTCTTGTTGCCGTGACAATAATCACGCACAGTTACCTGTGGAACTTCGAGAAGGATTCAAATAATATAATACACAGTGCACACTCACACTTGGATCTTCCAGAAGAGGCTATCTCGTACAAAAATGCAGACCTGCAGAGCAGGATCAAAGAGTTCTACCGGATCAAAGGATCCGTGTCGAGTGAGCTACGTGACATGGAGTTCAAACGGCAAAAATTACAATTAGAAATTCATGCGTACGCCATTAATATCGAAACGCTGAAAGCTGAATTGATGCACCAGAAGACTGAACTGAATAGACTTAAGATATCTGTTGAGCAGGCGCAGGTGGCGCAGCGGGAAGCTCTGCAACAAAACACGCCGGAACTCGCCCTGCCAAAGCGGCTCACGATAAATGAGCTTCCTGACGTATACCCAGCGCTGCCGAGAAACTTGGCGCACTCCTGCCGCATGTTCTCCTGTTTTGACCACTCCCGCTGCTCCTTGACCTCCGGCTTCCCTGTTTATCTTTACGATCCGGATCAGTTTCCAGTAATGAACGAAGGCTGGGATGTTGATGGCTTTCTGAAAACCACACTCAAGCAAGTGCTCGGTTACAACCCCCACCTGACCAACGACCCCAAGGAAGCCTGTGTGTTCCTCGTGCTGGTTGGAGAAGCTTTAAAGGACACTGATGATGTCAGCGAAAACGTGGGGAATCACCTCAATTTACCGCCATTAGATTCCAGGGCGCTCAAGAGATTACCGTACTGGGGCGGTGATGGGCGGAATCATGTCCTGCTGAATTTGGCAAGGAGGGATTTGTCGGCCATAGCTGGTGATGTGTTCACTTCTATTGATACTGGTAATACTATTGATATATTGTCTATGCGAAGGAAGAGAAGGATAATTAGGAGCTTTATTTGGCTTCAGTGCAAATCCTTGGCTTAACATTCCGGCACATGACTTTCAATATATGACGGAGCCTTGTTCAAATTTCCTTGCAACTAATCCTGATCACAAATTGAATCTCAACAATGTTATTATTAAAAATCACAATGGGCATGAAGTGTAATCTATAAAATAATAGCGATTTGATAACACCTACATAACTTTTTTGTGATAATTTAGCATAAATGCAGGTATTCAAGGTATTTAAAACGTTGATCACAAGTTTTCTGCCGGATAGATATACCCAGAAAGAGGTTGGAAACTACCTGCCCTATATGATTACAATGTCTTTGCGGGTATTTTTATCTATACTATTAGTAACTTTATTAGTGGAAGGAACGACGAAGGAATTGTCCTAAGCGAAAAATAAATTCATTATTATTGAATAGTAGTCAGAGTCATACTCTGCCACCCAAGTTCTGGTGGTTATTGATTCCCTATTATTCGACTAAAACGTAAAACTAATATCGATTATCTGTATATAAATATACTAATTAAATAGCATACAGCTTTTATAGATCATACCGTCTACTCCCTAATAATTTTATAATTTCAGGTAGAGCCATATTAGTCCAATCAACATTTACTTATAAACTCTTCAGGCCTGGGTTTGACTTGATAGCGTCGCCAGTGCTGGGCCCCCCTGGAGGTGATGTGTGGCAAGAATGCACGAAAATGCTGCCGGCCCGTAGAAAGAACCTAATGTCTTTCCAAGGGGAAATGAAAATTAAGCAAAAGCCACAGGGAAGTAACTTCTACACAACTGATGATGCGGAAACTGACAAGCCAGTGCAGTACCTGGAGCTGGATAATTTTATTGTTGACCACTTGAAGGAGATGACCAAGGGACAGACTTCGGACAGATTTAATTTTGAGTTTGAGTGCATTCCGGCGAGTGATGATAATATGAACACGGGCCCTCAAGACTGGGGGCTCTGCGGGACTGACAGTTCCAGGCGGGCTGTGTTGCGGGAATCAACGTTTGTTTTAATTTTCGCACCAGGTACATCAGATTTGGTTTCGACAACCCTCCTGCAGGCGAGGGTTTACGAGGCCTTGCGGTCTGGTGCCATACCTGTTATTTTGGGTGGCGATCAAATTCAGTTGGCCTATAATGAAGTAATTCAATGGCGGAGGGTTTGCATTTTCTTACCCCGTGCTAGAGTTACGGAATTGCATTTCCTCCTGCGCACAATACCTGATAATGATATATTGTTGATGCGCAGGCAGGGGCGGTTGATTTGGGAGCGTTATTTGGCTTCAGTGCAAAGCACTTTGGATACAATTGTTGCTGTTTTGAGGGATCGGCTGAATATTCCCCCTTTGCCTATAGACACAGTTGCTGCAATTTCAGTCTTTAATGAAACTTTCCAGCCAATACAGGTTGTTGTCGGTTTGGACACTGAACAAGACGAGAGCTTGGGCCCACTGGAACCCCCTTATAATAGTCCTCAATTTAAAAGGAACTACAGCTTATTACTTACACAAGGCCATGAAATATGGAATGATTGGGGGGACCCTTTCCGCTTATATCCTGCTCTACCAATGGATCCGTTGCTTCCATCAGATGCTAAATTTGATGGGTCCGGACGAGGGTTTAGACCTATTGGACAAGGACAAGGAGGTATTAATACTTATAAAACCTGTAACTATCCTATAACTATAAACACTACTTTATAGGTGCTGGGAAAGAATTTTCTGAAGCTTTAGGAGGCAACAATCCAAGAGAACAGTTTACTGTGCTATTACTAACATACGAGCGAGAGCAGGTACTTTTAGACTCAATAGCTCGTCTACGAGGATTACCTTACTTAAATTCCGTTGTGGTGATCTGGAATTCCCCGAAACCCCCAAATCCCGAATTGCGTTGGCCAGACATCGGAGCTCCATTGCACGTCATAAAAGCAGCCAGGAATTCGCTGAACAACCGTTTCTTACCCTTAGATAACCTCCAAACCGAAGCCATACTCTCTGTAGACGATGACGCTCATTTACGACACGATGAGATCCTATTTGGATTTCGTGTCTGGCGTGAGCATAGGGATCGCATCGTGGGATTTCCCGGCCGGTACCATGCCTGGGACATCAACACACACAACAGCTGGTTGTACAACTCGAACTACAGCTGTGAGCTTAGTATGGTTTTAACAGGGGCGGCGTTCCTTCACCGCCACTATCTGCACTTGTACTGGAAGTGGCTGCCGCAGGCCATAAGAGATAAGGTGGATGAGTACATGAACTGCGAGGATATTGCTATGAATTTTTTGGTAAGCCACGTCACAAGGCAACCCCCAGTGAAGGTCACGTCCAGGTGGACGTTCAGGTGTCCTGGTTGCCCCCAGAGCTTGAGCGAAGATGATACGCATTTCCAAGAGAGGCATAAGTGTATTAATTTCTTTGCCCAGGTAATTTTTATACATAATCTTGAACTTCACATACAAAAATTATCTTATCTTACCCATGAAAAGGTTAGAAACGCATTATGTAGGTAGATTTAATAAAATCCGTTTTTGTTTTACCACTGGATATATGGACTGGCCTTTAGCCTACTAGGACTTATCTTCAACTTTTGATCGGTTTTCAAATTATAATTGATTTCCATGTATTAAATATGAATTATGTTGTAACAATGTTTTAATTTGCAGGTGTTTGGATATGTGCCACTACTAAATACACAATACAGGGCAGATTCGATACTGTTCAAGACTCGAATACCGCACGACAAACAAAAATGTTTCCGGTTCATATAAAGCAAGAGCCAGATTGCAAAAAGCTTATAACATTAATGTGTAACTCTATATGAATATTCTGATTTAATGTGATTCCTAGTTTATGTAACACTGCTGACTGGACGACATATTTTCGTAATATTTATTTTATAGGTAGCGAATTTTTTAAAGGTTGTATATAAATATTTTTATGCGCGAGATATTTGTAAGTCAGGAACTAATTCTACTTATGTACTTGTAAGTAATAATAAGAATAACGATAAATCAACATTTATTGTATGTTTTATTGTAGATTTAAACTTCATAATTCTGCACTCTGCAGAATGGAGCACATGCCCCGTTCTTGTATGGAGTTTCAAGTATTTCAGAAGTTCTTATATGGAGCTTTTATAAACATTTCGGATCTTTTCCACAATCAAAACTTTTTAAGTTTTAAAAGGCATGTTCTTATATTTGCAAAATAACGCAAAATCGTAATTTATTAGTTGGAGTTTGAGGTAAATAATCAATATGCACAAATACCACCTACTTTAGTAACGAAACGTTTAGGAAAATTATTTTGTTTCTACACAATTTCTGAAGAGGTTTATTGTTGGAAAGTAACTACAAATAAAGATAGATCTTTTGACCTTTTTTCACTTAAAATGAGTGAAAACAAGACTTTTTCACCCTTATTGAAACTAATAAAAAAAAGAGTATTCTTTGACAAAGTTAAGAGATAAAAAGTGGACATGTCAATCGAAAATTACAACAAATAGACAATATACAAAACTTGGAAGAAAGCAATTTGACTGAACTTACGTAGCTTTTTAAGCATAATAGCATTCAATAACGGCAAAAATGAAATCTTCCCCATGAAGATTTATTAGATATTTAATAAATTGTATATTTAACGATTTACAGGAATTTTTCACTTGAATATCATATTGCGTTGCGCCATCTGTGAACGAGGAGCGAAACTATAATGCAAAGAAACCTGTATCCATTCCTTGATTTGAAAATTTGTACATTGGGTTGCTTAAGAACAAGTCTCAACTTTAATCCTTTATATAATGAAATATACCACATTTTATCGACTAAAAATAGCGTGATTAATAATAAATTAAGATGACCTTTCACGTGGTATATTTGTTTTATTCGATTGTTGTTGTTTAAGTCGTAGGTATAAAGTTCACCGGTTTCTGCGCTGACGTCACGTGTCAAACCGCTATGCAAAAACTATAGGCAACCAAATTTATGCATATTTATTTCTATAGGCGCTTCTATAGGCTTGTAGGATAGCTTTATGACTGAAAAATTACTCGTCCCGGAGGGTCTCGTGGGCCAAACTTCGCCCATTTGTACAGTAAATAATTATTATATTATATTTGATTTGTTACAGAAAAAAAAAACTAGTGATTATACAGACGAAATAATTTAAAATTGCCACCAAAAGAATCTGGTGATTTTTCTGGTAAGTTTTTACAGTGTAAATTGGGTTTTGGGACTTACTCCTCTTAGTTATTAAATAGAGTATAATTAATATTATTATGTATTTCTATATGAAATGTGTGTGCCTACACGTTCCTGGTGTGACAGCAATGTTTTAACTACGTTTGGATTATTTTATCTAATTAAGTTAATACTTCAGAGCATTAATGCATTTTTTTTTATTGCATGGGAATACTATTTATATATAAGCAGTATTATTAACTACTATTCATATATCTACATTATTTCCGTAGTGTTATGGCAAAGATTTGCTATTTTTATTATTTGACAGGAGAAACAAATACAGTTTTGTATTTATAATTGTGAATGTAGATTAGCATGTTTCATTGCCATAGTTATTTATAATACAAAGGTACAATAAAAATACTTCGTTTATTATATACTTAAAGTATACTTTATTTGTGACCATTTAATGACAAACAGTACATTTTGAAAAAAAGGCAGATAGCATGTTTTGCCATAACTACAGATTTATAAAACAATATCTACACAAACACAATATTATATAATTGTGGCACATTTATTGATATTTTTAATGCAATTTCTAATACTGGTGTGTGAAATTTGAAATTTTGTTTTACTGATTTGGGTAATAATATATTAGTAATTAATCTATATAATTGTATTAATATCCAATCATTATAATTGGATCATTATTTTGTTTCTAGTGTGAACTTGTGCTTTTGTTTGTAGGTTACTTCAAGTATGCTGAAAAGTGGATTGTACTTTGTTCTTATATACCTTTATATGATATCTCAAAAAGTAGCGTATCAATATGAATAATCCTTCACTGTGATATTGAGTAATATATTTGTATTCAATTGATATAATTTATTTAATATCTAATGGGTATTTATTGAGAAATCCTCTTATTAGTTAGTATACGTGTATTACTCGTGTATTATCTCTAATTCTGATTTAAAAAAAACGAAATTCATAATTTTTATAAAATCTGTCAAAACTTAAACAGTGCTGTAGCATTACTCAAGTGTTCTTCCTGAAGCAGAGGTAGCCAAGAGTAATCAGCATGCAAATATCTATACATGGAGTAATTTTTGGTTCAGTTTGGACGAGAAATGAAGATGTTCAAAACCATAATGGTACCCCCTATGGTTTTGAATTTTCTTATTACTGAACTCGAACAACTACAGCTTAGACTGATGTAAACTTTAGACCATACATGTGTATAGGTTTATTGATTATTTTCAGGAGCACTAAATTGCTCTATGCAGTGCATTTCACCCAAATAAGAGCATAATATACATCAGACAAGTATGCAGTATGCATCTATGCTCCTTGCCTGATTAACTACATATGGATGACTTAGGGTGAAAGGTCCTATAAAACCAAACCACCTTTTTTTTTGAGAAACTCTGTGTATATATTTTACAATACCTATTATTAATAAATAATGCAAGTTGGTCAGTTGTAGAAATACTATCACATCAATATTTTATATTTTTAGTTGTACCTTCGCTTACACGCAAAGTTCAAATTTCTATATTAAGTACTATCAAAACGTGCATTTATTATTCATGTCAAGTTATTGATGGTCAATAGTAATCACTCCGTAACCTAATCCGAATGTCGGGTGTATTTGACCACATTTATATGTACTTGTACATTTGTTTTTCAAAAGTAGTGAAAATGCTGTGGCGCGAGCCATAAGTTGAAAGTTTGGTTTAATACCAAAATGTTGGAAGAAGAAAATAAAAATTGAAGAAAAATTGGAACTAGCAAGTTTAAATGAATTCGTTATTCTATGTGTCGAGATTTGACACTGACATGAGCGAAGTTTACCGTTGCGGGGTGTATTTTTTATGAAAATAAACAAATCAAGAAGTTTAAAAAAAGCATGTTTGAACACCACACCCAGAAAAATAATCTTCACCATATTCCTACTACCTAAATTGAAAGGGTTTCTGTAAATTAACAACGAATAATAACGCTTATTAAATGATTTGATGTTAAAAGTTTGAGGATTTCGTGCTGACTCAGCAAGCATGGTACAACATTTTGGTATTAAGATTTTCGACTCGGCATTTTATGACCAACATCGCCACGTGTAGTTCTTTCGCCAATTTATACACACCCTGTATACTATTGACGATCTTTTTGGAATAATTTTAGAGAGTTATTTTTATTATGTTCAGCAAACTGATTGGTGTTCAGTCAGTAGCTGGCGTAAGTATTCTCACGATTAGTCCAATTTGTCAAAAATGTCAAGAAGGAGAAATGCCACAGACAATTTATTTGACCCAAAAATCGCAATAAAGAAATGCTATTTCAAAATCCAATTTAAGAAGGATTGGCCGGATTAGAAGAAACAAGACTTGATTTTGACATAGATATAGATTTGTCGGATAATTATTGTGTTCTCGGTCTTCTTCTTTGTTGTGTTCCTGTTGCTCTTGTCTCGTATATTTTCTTAGTGTTTCTTTCTTCTCTCATTTGTCTCATGTGTCCATACCACGTCATTTGGCCTTCTGTTATTTTTTCCTGTATTGGTTTTGTTTTTCCTGTGCGTTTCGTTCCTTATCCTGTCTCTTCTTGTTTTGTTTTCTATTTTTCTTAGGAATCACATTTCCATGGCATTTATTCTTTTTATTTGTTTTCCTGTCATCGTCCATGGTTCGCTGGTGTAAGTTAGCGTTGGTCTAATTATTTTTTTGACTATTACTGTTTGTGTGTCTCTTAATATCTCCTTCTTGCTAAAAAAAGTGTTTTTAACAAGTTATATAGTTTAGCTGTTTTTCCTATTTTATATTCTATTTCATTATCTAATTTACCATTGCTCTGTATGATTGTTCCTCAATATCTGTATTATTCTACTTTTTTTCCTTGTATTTTTATTTCGTGCTTCTTTTTCTCCTTGGCAATTATTATGGTTTTTGTCTTTTCGTAGTTTATTTTCATGTTTATTTTCTGAATCTCTTTCTCACATTATTTCCATGTTGTGTTGCAGTTCTTCCTCTGTTTCAGCAATTGTTGTCATATAATCCGCGAATAGTAGTTCTGCTATTTTTGTAATCTCCATTTTCCAGTATCCTATATTTAGCAATTTGATGTTTTGATTTGTTTTATTCATCCCCTTATCCAATACAATTGTGTACAGCAAAGCGCTTAGTACGCATCTTTGTTTTACTCCTTTCTTCGTTTTCTTTTGATTCCTCATTGTTTGTTCTCACAATATTTCTGTTTTCTCTGTACATGTATTTTATTACATTTATTATTTCGTCCTCTATTCCTCTTTCTGCTAGGTCGTTCCATATGTCCTCTCTCCATATCCTGTCGAATGCCTTTTTGAGATCTACCAAGCATATGTGCATTTCTCTGTTCTTCTTAATTAGTTTGTCGCTTATTAGTTGTCTGAGTATGAAGATTTGGTTTTGCGTACTTCTCTCTCTTCTGAATCCGCACTGGCTGTCCTCTATTGTTGTTTCTAGTTTGTCTCGCATCCTTTTTTCTAGTACCCTGGTTATTATCTTACTTGGTATACTTGTTAGTGCGATTCCTCTGTAATTTTCGGATATTCTTTTATCCCCTTTCTTATGTAATGGTAGATTTATTCCTTTATTCCATTCTGTTGGTGTTTCCCCGTAGCTTATTATATCATTTATTAGTTTCGTTATTTGTGTTATTCCTTCTTCTCCCATGTGTATCATCATCTCAGGGGTTATATCGTCTGTTCCCGGTGCTTTCCCGTTTATTAGTTTTTTTATTGCTTCTTGTACTTCTTTTTTAGTTTGTTCAATTTTTTTCTCTTGCCTTTCTTGCGACATTCCCCCCCATTCTTGTGTTACGTTATCTTCTTCGGCCTGTTCGGATAATTCTCCATTTTTCCATTATCTTGGCCTCATTCGTGATAATTGTTCCATTTTTACCTTTTATGTTCATCGTGTTGTGTTCTTTTTTTGTTTTAGTTGCTTTAGTGTTCCGTAGAATAGTTTTTTGGTTCTGCCCAAAATTCTCATTCATTCTTTCACCAAATTTCGTTCATGACTTTTGTTTTGCTTCTTTCATTATTGAATTTGTTTTGTTTCTCGTTTATTTGTATTTTTTATAATCTTCTATGTTTTTGTTTGTAGGCATCTTTCCCATTTCTCATTTTTGTCTTTTATCTCCTTTTTGACTTTCTCTGTCCACCAATTTGTGTTTTTCATTTCCCTGTTTCCAATTTTTGTTGTTGCGCAGGTCTCCCTTGCCGCTTCTAATATATTTCTTTTGAATGTTTCCCATTTTCCTCCTATGTTTAGCTCCATTTCGCTCTCTCTGAATTTATTATGTAGTATCTCTTTGTATTTCTCTTGTGTTTGTGTTTCTCTTAATCTGTAGGCTTTTATCTTTTCTTTAACTTTTATCCTCCTCTTGTCTGTTTTTTGTATTTTCTTCCAACTCATGTCCGTTTTTAGTAGGTGGTGGTCACTTCCTATTTCTGCTTGCCTTGTAACTTTTACATTCATTATTTTGTTCCAGCTGTTTCTATTAATTAGGTGGGAGTCTATTATCGATCTTTCGTTTCTGCTTAACTGTTCCCTTGTGTACTTGTGTATGTTTTTGTGTTTGAATTTTGTATTTATCATACGGTTGTTTTCAATGCATACTTGTATTATTCTTTCCCCATTGTTGTTTTTCATTTCTTTTCCTTCCTTTCCCATTATCTCTTCTATTCCGCTATTTTGGCATTCTACTCTTTCGTTTAGATCTCCCATTATCATTACGTGTTCTTTTCCTTCATCTACTTAGCTTTGTGTGTTTTCAAAGAATGCGTCTTTCTCTTCTTTCTTTGGGTCTTTGTTCTGTCCGTTTGCTACTATCAGTGTCCATGTTTCATCCTCGACTAGTTTGATTTCTATGGTCGTTATTCTTTCGTTTATATTTTATTACGTCTTTTTTCCTTTCTTATTATAATTTCTGCTCCTCCTTTTGCTCTTTCCTTTTCATGTATTCCTGTCCATGTATCCTCCATGTATATTTTCTATTCTGTGTCCTTTCTTTTTGTATCGGTAATTCCTAGTATCTCTATTTTATGAAGCGTCCAATCTCGAATCCCTAGCAATCCTCTGCTCACATCGTGACCATAATGTTCAACCCAAATTCAAATCCCCAAGAGTAACGCTATTTGAAAAACTGATTAAAACCTTCGACAGTGAATGATGCTACATACATCTTTACATCTTCATCTCCACAACCTCACATCTCATTCCCACTAAACCATTCACGGGCGGAAAGACCACGGTCGATAGCCCTTTCATTATCATGTTACATGTAATATGCTATGAATATATGTACAGTTATGCTCACATAAATCTAGTACAGACATATTTGTTTGGTGTAATTTGTACCTACCTCTTAGACAAGGTGTTTAGATTCAAACTGATTCAGTCAAATTGACATGTGTCAATACGTCCGGTAGCATTTTCGAATTATTTCAAAAATATACGTAGTATGGCAAGAAAACTTAATAGTATCGAAAAAATGCGCATTATAGCCAAGCTGGAAGAAGGTGACACCATCAGGAAAGTGTCAGAAGAGATGCATATAAACAAATCAACGATATTGAATGTAAAGAAAAGGTGGGAAAATGAAGGAAGTTTAGATAGGAAACAGGGAACTGGCTTTGCAAGAGTTACCACGCAGGAGCAATATAACAATTTAGTGGAATATTTGAGAGTGCATCAATTCGAATCTGCGAGAAAAGCTGTTCTGGAAACGCAGTTTGCATGTTCCCGACAAACAGCAAGTCGAAGAATAAAAGAGAGCGAATTAAGATGTCGTGTAGCAGCAAAAAAAAAAATTGGTGAGAAGAAAGGAAGCAGGCAAGATTACTATATGCCTTAAATCATATAAATTATGGACCAGACTTTTGGCAAAATGTGGTCGTTTCTGATGAAAAAACCTTTCAATCCACAAATAATGGAGCGATTTGCGTTTATAGACCACCAAATACAAGATATGAAGAACGATATTTAAATAATAGTGATAGGCAAGGAAGATTTTCAATCAACATATGCGGGTGGATCAGTTATCATAATACTGGCATGTGTTGTAAAATTGACGGAAGATTTAATTCAATAAACTATTAATGTATGAAATAAAGTTACGCACTTTTTAAAATTTTCAAAATTGTTTTTTATTGTTCACGACAATTGTTTCGCTACACTGTTGCTTCTTCAGGTCTTCAGGTGAAGAAATGATACATAAACTGGGTACAATTTGCTTAAGTAGTGTATTGATGGGGGTGGGGGGTAGGTATTAACAAGTTTTAAAAATATTGAGGAGCGGTGAATGATTGACGTCCGTTTGGTCGTTAAGTAGGAGGCTGCTTAATTTTCTTTTTGTTGATTTCCAGGCTTTCCAGGTGGTTAAGTTTCCTTCCTTTTTCTTCTTGATGGAGTATTTGGAATTTGGGGTCGAACGAATGTCCTTCCTCTCGTAGGTGGTTCGCGTACGTGGAAGAATTTTTATGATTAGTGAAACATTTTTGATGTTCCTCGATCCTTTCTGAGAAGGCACGACCTGTTTGCCCTACGTAAATCATTGGGCAGTCCCCACACGTCAATATGTAAACCCCGCTGCGGTCAGTTTTGATAATTGGACTTTTGTTATTTTTTATTATCCTACCTAGGTTGTTGTTTGTTTTAAACGAGACTTTCACATTTTTCTTTTTCAGGATGTTTGCAATTTTTAAGGATGAGGATCCTGAATACGTGATGGAGGCATACTTCATATGATTTTTATCTTTTCCTCAATAAACTATATTAATATTTTAGATAATGTAATGTTGCCATCTGTGCAACAAATATATGCCGAAAAGAATTTCATTTTTCAGCAGGATTATTCTCCTATTCATACAGCACACATAGTTACCGAATGGTTTCAACAAAATAATGTGGAAGCTTTGCAGTGGGTTTCCAAAAGCGCAGACATTAACTCTATATAGAAAACGTATGGGCTGAGATGGCGAAACGTATGCCACGTATGAGGTTCAGAAACGTAGATGAACTGTGGGAAATAATTGAAGAGACATGGGAAACGTTAATAGACCAGCCAGACTACTTTCGAAATCTTATATTGTCGATGCCGAGGAGATTAAGGGCTGTAATTGACACAAATGGTGGAGCAATAAAGTATTTGGTGCCTTTATTTCTTTTATTTTATACTTAATTAAAAGCCAGTTGCACAACAATAGTTATTTAAGCATTAAGAGAGGTAAGTATCGTTTACCAGTCGAGGTCGAGTTTGCGCCCGAGCGAGAGCGAGGGCTAGCAATAAAGGCAGAGACTGGTCAAAACTTACCTCTCGAATTGCTTATAACTGTTTTTCCACTCCTGAAGTTAGTTTAATTGTTTGTGTTTGATTAATTTATTTTCGCAACTTGAACAAAATGTCAGTACGGCTTTGGTTGCTAAGACTATTTTTCAAACAAAGTGTGAATGTCAGATATTGCATTCGTTCAGTTGTAAAATGAATTACAATGAAAATAAACAAGAAATGGCACTTGAAGAAGCTGCAGATGCTGCCTATTCCTTCCTACTGCCGGAGAAGTTGAAGGGATGTTATCAAAATACTTATAAGTGTTTTAAATACTGGTGCCAGAGAAAGAACGCCATTGAAATTATTTTACTTACTTCCCCGAGGGAAGTAAGTGATTACTTACTTCCCGTTGCTCATAGTAACCAAAGCTTTATCGGTAAGTGGGGCTTACTTCCACCAAATCAATGTTACAACAGTGGACTTACCATGCAGGGAGTGGAAAAACAATTTTAGATAATTGTGTAACTAGAGCTAAATTATTTATACTAGATTTATGTGAGCATGACTATACATGGTTCTTGAATAAATCTGTTTCTCTCTCTATTTTATGTTTGCTCAGCTCCTTCACCAGTTCTGCTTCTTTTCCCATGTATCCTCTAATATTACATGTCCCTATTGTTTTTTTATTTTTTTTCTGTTTTTTGTTTTTTTGCCCTTCCTCCTTATTATTGCTATTTTGTTCTCGTTTTGTGTTCTTTTCTAGATTATCTGTTTTATCGTTGTTTTCCATATTCATGTCCTGTGTGTTGCCGCTGTTTGTCTTCAGTATTGGATTTTGGTTTAGTTTTTTGGATCCTATTTTGCACCTTCTACTACTTCCTTTCCTTTTCTCCCTTTGTTCCATCTGTATTATGTTCCATTATTAACTATTTTTCTATAGCCCATTTTTACTTCATTTCCTTTGTCTTTTTCTTCCTTCGCATAGTTGAGTTTAAAAACTTTTTTATATTGTCTGCGATATGTTTCGACACACAGTGTCTTCATCGGGCAGATGAACAATTGATTTATTCATCTGCCCGAATAAATAAATTATTCATCTGCACTGTGTGTCTTAAACAATATAGAAAAGTTTTTTTAAATTCAAATTGTGCGTTATTTACAAAATTACACTTGATTTTGAGACTTTATATGTTAAGTGACGGCTTGGGCATTATTTTCGTGTTAGATGTGTTATTATTTACGTTGCGGAAGATTGAAAGGTAGGTCTTAATGCGACGTTCTTGTTATATTTTGGAAATCAACTCTCGCGTCTTTTCAAAAACTCCCGCATAAAGAGCGCGCGCTCGTCACTAACGCCCCCACCCTTCGGGAAATTTAAAAAATGGCCCGGGTTTCGGGGGCGCCTATTTCAGACGCCCACGCGTGGAAAATTGAGAATGTCAAATGTAACGGTGGATTGCCTGTCGGGCATTGTGCGTTGGCGTACGAGAAACGCGCTCGATGCGGGGGCGGAAAATGGGAAAATTTGGGGAAAAATGATGCGACAAGATAAGAAGATGAATGGCTGGTGGAAATATTGCATTGCCTGATACCGATGCGATAATGCGTTTATTTGCACTGATTGCGAAGTTGACGATTCTGGGGTGATTGCATCAATAAAATTGATTTAAGGAAAATGCTTGGGTAGTTGCGGTTGTGTTAGCTGCATTGTTTTAGCGGAGCGATAAAATCAATTGCTGTCCGTTGTGTATAAGTGCGTTGTTTGTGCGCGTTTGTGCGCGGGTCAATTTTTCTGAGTTTTTGTTGCGCCAGTTTTTTTTTTGTAGTTTCAGGTATTGCGGGGGAGTAGTAGGTGGTAGGTGTCTCGCGTGTGCGGTAATGATTGGTGTTTGGGGCTTGGTAGTGTTTGACCGGGTTGCGAACCAGCGTTATCAGGTGGGCGTCCGGAGTTCCAGGCAGAGTCCTGCAGGTGCCTCTGTTGGCTCAGGAGCGTTGGATCCGCGCTTGCCCGCGTCCCGAAATCAATACAAACTGCTCGTGACGTAACAGCGACCGAAACCCATCATTGGTCGAATCCGATCTCATCCCATAATTTATTAAGTCCTGTATGAATGGATAATAGCAAACTGTGATATTTGGCCGGACCGCCGCGGCAAAGACAATCGCGAATATAAACAATACATTTATGATTTAAAGTAGTAAAGTTAGTGCGTTGAGTGCGGTGCTGCGAAGATGTATGAATGATAGTTTAAGTGATATGAGGCCCGCTAGCGGGTAGCGAGAAAATATGGAAGAAGGACCCGATCTGTCGCACCTCACCGCCGAGGAGAGGGCCATCATCGAATCTGTTATGATGAGGCAGAAGCAGGAGGAAGAACGGGAGCAAGAAATCATGAGGTCAGCCCAAACACCACATAACACACCAACAACAACCGAAAACCGATACAAAACGACAGCAGAAATGTGTGTACATACAAGATGTGCATCGCCATTATCTATCCAGCTATGGCACACGCGACATATTTCGCAATAACACGCAATTTTGCGATTAGAAAACAATCATCCAGCAGTACACAATCGACCCAGAACACGAGCGTACCGTTCGCCCCCCGCATCACACGGCCAGCGCATTATTTAGAGATATTTTAGACTTTGACAGCCATTCTGTAGCCCAATCACCATGGCGATACAATCTGTATGTTTTGCAAACTAAAAATAGACACTATACATCCCATACTGATAGCACCCACTGCCACCCCCCATACCCAGCACCATCGGCGGCCCATGCCGCTCAAAGCGGCCCCATGACACACCGAAAGCACCCACTCGACAAACCCCATCAAACCACCGAATCGGGCCCCAATTAAAACCAATGAAATCGAACCAGGCGCGATTTTCGGCCACCAAACACCCACACTCTCAATTACAACAACCACCTCGGTTAACTTTTAACACGACAAAATCATTTCAATGGGTGGAAATTACACCTAAGATTCCGCACATTTAGGGTAGTCAATATGAATTTTAAGACCTTAACATTTTGAAACTTTCAGTTCGCGTTAGTTACATTACAGTCAATACAAATAGATCTCATAATATTTGCAAAAATATAGAAGTAATATCTGACGTGGCCACCACATGACTTCATCCATATTCATTACAATTGACAGACCTTAAAAATAATCATCAACTCCCCTTTCCTAAGCCCCATCTTTCTAAGGTAAAATAGGCTTAATTTTAACAACAATTTGATCAATACACCTGAGTCTGTTTAAAAAATGGTCCTAAAATATATTCACATTTTCGTTAAACTAAAATATTCATAAGTATCTGACGTGTCCAGTACATGACTTTCTCCATTTTCATTATAATTGACAGATAACTTGGGCTTAATTTTACCAACAATTTTACCACAAATCAATACCTGCAAAACAGTAATTCTCATTCAGCAATATTTAATTATAAACATAATATCGTCTTCTTACAAGTGAAATACACTAAGCCAATTTTTGGCTGTTTTTAGTTTGATGGTTCGTAACAAATCGTAAATCGTAACAAATCTCAGGCTCAGTCCCCTATGTAAATGGTACCCCCTTATAGTAAATACCCCTTATAGTAAATGGTCCTGTAGCCGAACTTCCAAATTCGTAACTCATTAAATGACAGAGTTGGAAAGGCAACAGCAGAATATTAACCTTTAATTGCAGTTTCTCACATTTTATAGTTTTTGACTTAAGTGATTTCACTTGTAAGCCTTCATTTAGTAATTTAAGTTGGCATAACATTACTCATTGATCCATCTTTGATCAGATTGTAATAATTATAATAAAATACGATTAAGTGTTTTCATTCAGCAATATTTAATTATAAACATAATATCATCTTCTTGCAAGTGAAATACACTAAGGCAATTTTTGGCTGTTTTTAGTTTGATGGTTCGTAGATTTTGATGGTTCGTAACAAATCGAAAATCGTAACAAATCTCAGGCTCAGTAGGGGTACAGTAAAGGGTCCTGTAGCCGAACTTCCAAATTCTTAACTCATTAAATGGCTGAGTTGGAAAGGTAACAGCAGAATATTAACCTTTAATTGCAGTTTCTCAGATTTTATAGTTTTTGACGTAAGTGATTTCACTTGTATGCCTTCATTTAGTAATTTAAGTTGGCATAACATTACTCATTGATCCATCTTTGATCAGATTGTAATTATTATAGTAAAATACGATTAAGTATTTTCCTTCAGCAATATTTAATTATAAACATAATATCGTCTTCTTGCAAGTGAAATACACTAAGTCAATTTTTAGTTAGATTTTATTTTGATGGTTCGTAACAAATCGTAAATCGTAACAAATCTCAGGCTCAGTAGGGGTATAGTAAAGGGTCCTATAGCCGAACTTCCAAATTCTTAACTCATTAAATTACTGAGTTGGAAAGGCAACAGCAGAATATTAACCTTTAATTGCAGTTTTTCACATTTTATAGTTTTTGACTTAAGTGATTTCACTTGTAAGCCTTCATTTAGTAATATAACTTGGCATAACATTACTCATTGATCCATCTTTGATCAGACTGTAATAATTATAGTAAAATACGACTAAGTGTTTTCATTCAGCTATATTTAATTATAAACATAATATCGTCTTCTTGCAAGTGAAATACACTAAGCCAATTTTTGGCTGTTTTTAGTTTGATGGTTCGTAACAAATCGTAAATCGTAACAAATCTCAGGCTCAGTATTGGTATAGTAAAGGGTCCTGTAGCCGAACTTCCAAATTCTTACCTCATTAAATGACTGACTTGGAAAGGTAATAGCAGAATATTAACCTTTAATTGCAGTTTCTCACATTTCATAGTTTTTGACTTAAGTGATTTCACTTGTAAGCCTTCATGTAGTAATTTAAGTTGGCATAACATTACTCATTGATGCATCTTTGATCAGATTGTAATAATTATAGTAAAATACGATTAAGTGTTTTCATTCAGCAATATTTAATTATAAACATAATATCGTCTTCTTGCAAGTGAAATACACTAAGCCAATTTTTGGCTGTTTTTAGTTTGATGGTTCGTAACAAATCGTAAATCGTAACAAATCTCAGGCTCAGTAGGGGCAGAGTAAAGGTTCCTGTAGCCGAACTTCCATATTCTTAACTCATTAAATGACTGAGTTGGAAAGGTAACAGCAGAATATTAACCTTTAATTGCAGTTTCTCACATTTTATAGTTTTTGACTTAAGTGATTTCACTTGTAAGCCTTCATTTAGTAATTTCAGTTGGCTTAACATTACTCATTGATCCATCTTTGATCAGGTTGTAATAATTATAGTAAAATACGATTAACTATTTTCATTCAGCAATATTTAATTATAAACATAATATCGTCTTCTTACAAGTGAAATACACTACGCCAATTTTTGGCTGTTTTTAGTTTGATGGTTCGTAGATTTTGATGGTTCGTAACAAATCGTAAATCGTAACAAATCTCAGGCTCAGTAGGGGTATAGTAAAGGGTCCTGTAGCCGAACTTCTAAATTCTTAACTCATTAAATGACTGAGTTGGAAAGGCAACAGCAGAATATTAACCTTTAATTGCAGTTTCTCACATTTAATAGTTTTTGACTTAAGTGATTTCACTTGTAAGCCTTCATTTAGTAATTTGAGTTGGCATAATATTACTCATTGATCCATCTTTGATCAGATTGTAATTATTATAGTAAAATACGATTAAGTGTTTTCATTCAGCAATATTTAATTATAAACATAATATCGTCTTCTTGCAAGTGAAATACACTAAGTCAATTTTTGGCTGTTTAATTTGATGGTTCGTAAATTTTGATGGTTCGTAACAAATCGTAAATCGTAACAAATCTCAGGCTCAGTAGGGGTATAGTAAAGGGTCCTGTAGCCGAAATTCCAAATTCTTAACCCATTAAATGACTGAGTTGGAAAGGTAACAGCAGAATATTAACCTTTAATTGCAGTTTCTCACATTTTATAGTTTTTGACTTAAGTGATTTCACTTGTAAGCCTTCATTTAGTAATTTAAGTTGGCATAACATTACTCATTGATCCATCTTTGATCAGACTGTAATTATTATAGTAAAATACGATCAAGTGGTTTCATTCAGCAATATTTAATTATAAACATAATATCGTCTTCTTGCAAGTGAAATACACTAAGCCAATTTTTGGCTGTTTTTAGTTTGATGGTTCATAGATTTTGATGGTTCGTAATAATTCGTAAATCGTAACAAATCTCAGGCTCAGTAGGGGTATAGTAAAGGGTCCTGTAGCCGAACTTCCAAATTCTTAACTCATTAAATGACTGAGTTGGAAAGGTAACAGCAGAATATAAACCTTTAATTGCAGTTTCTCACATTTTATAGTTTTTGACTTAAGTGATTTCACTTGTAAGCCTTCATTTAGTGATTTAAGTTGGCATAACATTACTCATTGATCCATCTTTAATCGGACTCTAATAATTATAGTAAAATACTATTAAGTGTTTTCATTCAGCAATATTTAATTTTAAACAAATATCGTCTTCTTACAAGTGAAATACACTCAATTTTTGGCTGTTTTTAGTTAGGTTTTATTTTGATGGTTCGTAACAAATCGTAAATCGTAACAAATCTCAGGCTCAGTAGGGGTATAGTAAAGGGTCCTGTAGCCGAACTTCCAAATTCTTAACTCATTAAATGACTGAGTTGGAAAGGTAACAGCAGAATATAAACCTATATTTGCAGTTTCTCACATTTTATACTTTTTGACTAAAGTGATTTCACTTGTAAGCCTTCATTTAGTAATTGCATTAATGCTCATTATGTATATTGAATCTCATCGTTAAAACTACACTTTAATCGAATGGGTGAATAAAATGTTTCAAATAAAATTAACATTTTCACGTTATTCACTATAACCATTGACAACGTGAATAAAGTAAAAAAAAATCGGTAAATTCGCACTATCCTTGAAATTTTCGTTGTCACCTGACAATGTGACACTTCACGCAAATTCTTCAATTCTAACAACGAATTGGAAAAAAATCTTGTATGATACACGCGAAAAAAGCAAATTTATTCACTCGAAAACATTATCGCACTCGGCTTCGTCTCTTGCGCTGTTTTTTCGTGGATAAAATTCGACTTTATTCACCTACACCATAAATAGCTATTCTACAACCCTATTTAATAGTAGTCATTTTTGAATTCATCTCTACAGTAAAAGCGTTTATTAGCAAGTTTTTTTTAACTTGCTAGGTCTTAAAAGCTTGTTGCTATCTATAAACCTATAAAGAAGTACATACAAACAAATCGTACATTAATTGTAAGGCGGCAATATTACGTTATAAACGATGTACATTTCGTAATATTGTCCTCTTAATTTCTCATGGAGGTAGCTGCTTTTGCAGATTTCAACTTTTCAGACTTTAAAATCTTTAGTGCTATGCCAAGATACTCATCTGATTGTGATCTTGTGATCGTGATTGTGATCATCTGATGATCTTGTTTCACTCATTCACTGCTTCACTTATTTTCACGAAACAAAAACCGATGACGCCAATATTACTTATTTGAAATGGAAAAGATATATGAAGCAATTTTTTTTCTGTGTTGTAGAAGGTATTATGTTTAAAACCACATCTGTTAAAACCACAAAACTAACTTGTATAAACATATGTTCTATATTACAGTTTGTTGGTGAGCTTAAACCTTAAACCAAGTTGAGTTGGTGAGTTTATACAATCACCTTGTATAAACAATCTTTATTCAGTTATTTCCGTATTTGCATTTCACATCATCCATTATTTATCATCCATCATGTCATTAACGATGATTATATGGAAGAAATTTAAACATTTACAAAATCAAGTAATCAAATTGATAGAATTTATAAAAATTTAAAAACACTAACAACAATTCCAATATCTACAAAATCAGTAACAAACGTTGTTATCAAAGTAATGACAATGTTTGTAGAATTTAGAAAATTTTGGAGCAAAATTTGGAAAACAAAACAGATCATTTTCACAATTTACACAAAACTATGAACAAAATTGGTACTATTACTAAAAGTGAGCACAATTTTTGAGATAATTTGCATCACGATATGAATGATGGTAAATGTTTCAACATAAAGTCTGTTCCATTGAAATGGAAAAGATATATGAAGTAATTTTTATTTCTGTATTTTAGAAGATATTATGTTTAAAACCACATCTGTTAAAACCACGAAACTAACTTGTGGAACATATGTTCTATATTACAGTTTGTTGATGAGCTTAAACCTTAAACCAAGTTGAGTTGGTGAGTTTATACAATCACCTTGTATAAACAATCTTTATTCAGTTATTTCCGTATTTCCATTTCACATCATCCATCATTTATCATCCATCATGTCATTAACGATAATTAAATGGAAGAAATTTAATCATTTACAAAATCAAGTAATCAAATTGATAGAATTTATAAAAAAATAAAAACACTAACAACAAATCCAGTGTCTACAAAATCATTAACAGACGTTGTTATCAAAGTACTGACAATGTTTGTAGAATTTAGAAAATTTTGGCGCAAAATTTTGAAAACAAAATTGAGATCATTTTTACAATTTACACAAAACTATGGACCCAATTGGTACGATTACTAAAAGTGAGCACAATTTTTGAGATAATTTGCATTACGATATGAATGATGGTAAATGTTTCAACATAAAGTCTGTTCCATTGAAATGGAAAAGATATATGAAGTAATTTTTATTTCTGTGTTGTAGAAGGTATTATGTTTAAAACCACATCTGTTAAAACCACAAAACTAACTTGTATAAACATATGTTCTATATTACAGTTTGTTGGTGAGCTTAAATCTTAAACCAAGTTGAGTTGGTGAGTTTATACAATCACCTTGTATAAACAATCTTTATTCAGTTATTTCCGTATTTCCATTTCAAATCATCAATCATTTATCATCCATCAAGTCATTAACGATGATTATATGAAAGAAATTTAAACATTTACAAAATCAAGTAATCAAATTGATAGAATTTAAAAAAAATTAAAAACACTAACAACAAATCCAATATCTACAAAATCAGTAACAGACGTTGTAATCAAAGTACTGACAATGCTTGTAGAATTTAGAAAATTTTGGAGCAAAATTTAGAAAACAAAATTGAGATCATTTTCACAATTTACACAAAACTATGGACACAATCGGTACTATTACTAAAAGTGAGCACAATTTTTGAGATAATTTGCATAACGATATGAATGATGGTAAATGTTTCGACATAAAATCTGTTCCATTTTTATTTTTAACTATGTTAGCTCTGTTAGAGTGTATTGTTGGTCAATGTAAAAAGTCACTAGACTTGAAAAAATATGTTATATCTAAAAAAAGAGGTTATATTTTATTACAGTTTTTTTGACAATAAAATTTATATAGTTTATAAATACATTGAAAAACACTAACAAAATTTTCAATATCTACAAAATCACTAACAGGCACTGTTATGATTAACAAAAAGTAGGTACAATGTTTGTAGGATTTAGAAGATTTTGAAGCAAAATTTGGAAAACAAAACTGAGATCATTTTCACAATTTACACAAAACTAGGACCGAAATTGGTACTATTACTAAAAGTGAGCACAATTTTTGATATAATTTGCATTACGATATCAATGATGGTAAATGTTTCAACATAAACTCTGTTCCATTTTTATTTTTAACTAAGTTGGCTATGTTAGGGTCAGTGTAAAAATTCACTAGACTTGAAAATATAGATTATATTAAAAAAAAGGTTATATTTTATGACAGTGGGCAAAGTTGCCATCAAATTGAGTATCTATTGAGTACAGAATTTATTTGCTATTTTAATTTTACAAAAGAAAATCAGTCAAATTATAATATAAAATATAGTTGATGATTGGTTTACTTAAAGCATAAATCTAATTCATTAACGATTGATTGAAGCAATAATTTAATTATTTTAATATATGAATTAGGCAACGTCGTTAGACATCTGACAGTTAATATTTTTTTCACTGTCAGATCATTTTGGTGTTCATGTGTAAAACTTTATAAAATGAAACCACAGCCTTCTCAGTTAAAAGTAAAAATGGAACAGAGTATACATATCATTTACAAAAATTAAAAACAAATATCTGAATATCATGTAAAAAATGGCAAATCACTAGATTTCAATTATAACGCCCGAAAAGAATGATACTATCATTTACACAAAATAGGAGCAAAATGAGTAGGTTCGGTTCAGTCGTGTTCATTAAAGTGTCGTACAGCATTTCTGCTGTGTGAATGTGATTTAATTTCATAAAGTTCAAAAGTATACATATCATTTAGAAAAACTAAAAACACATATCTGAATATCATATAAAAATGGAAAAAAAAATTGTATGTACAACACTTTTTTGAACTGTGAAATTAAATCACATTCACACAGCAGAAATGCTGCACAACATTTTAATGAACACGACTGTACATCAGAAATACATAAAACTCGAAAAGTTACTCAAGTGTATTATTGTTTAGTCAACGTAAACTGATTCAATCTTATTTAAGAGCTTCATGGGGCAATCAAGATTATAGAATGTTGCTAATTTGGGTGCAGTGCGAGAAGAAACAGAATCATTTTTTTAATGATATAATCGATCAATTTGCATCTATAAAAGTGCGTAAATACATTTCTAGTTAGTTACTTCTTTTTCTTGTTCTATTGTCTTTGATATTGACATTGCACATTTTATATTGAAATGACTACAAGATATAATCCTTCGTGTTTGATTTATTGATTTAATTACATAGGGGCGCAAATTTTAGTTATATGGGTGCCTTGGGTGCAGAACGAGAAGAAACAGAATCATTTTTTGATGATATAATCGATAAATTTGCATCTATAAAAGTGCCCAAAGTAAATTTCTAGTTATTTACTTCTTTTACTTGTTCTATTGTCGTTGATATTTACATTGCACATTTTATATTAAAATGAATACAAGATCTAATCCTTCGTGTTTTCTTTATTGATTTAATTAGATATTGGCGCAAATTTTTTAATATGGGCGCCTTTATACCTAGATACGCCTCTGCTCAGAGGTCTCGAGTTCGAATCTTTTTGTTGGATATTGACACTGCGTTTGAATAGTTGAATATATAAATATATTGAAAGGTTTGAGAAGCATGCAAATGCCATCTCGTGTTGAAATCAATTACTTTGGACGCACTGTACTGATGAGACCCACCAGGTCGAAACTGGTTTACAGTTGTCCTAGGTGGTATCCAATTTGTGCACGACACTTTTCCTTAAATATTAATATGTGTTATAGAAAATGTATGGGTTGAATGTGGAAGTTGGTCCAAAAAACTTGTAACGAGGTTTATACGTTTTTTATCAGTTATTTTCAACACCCCCTGTTATATATTATATCGTAACATAAAACAAACAAAAACACCAAATTAAAAAAAACTAGGGTTGCAGGTTTCTGCCTCAAATGTGATAAATAGTTGAAATATAAATTTAAAAGTGTCCGAGACGTATCAGGGGATGAATCTTTTATACGGGAGGAGAAGGAAGACTTATTTTTGTTGTCACTTGACTTAATCTAAGATTTAAAGGGAGATATTTATGTGGTTACTTGGTATTCATGATGGCCACTTTTGAGTTCATGTCTGAAATGCCTGAGAAGCCCAGTGGGGCCGTGGGGGTGAGCAAGTCGCGGATGTGCGCGCCCCCCGTTTTGGGTTATTCAAATGTGCCCCCTTCCTCGGCACCGCGATTTTTGATGGATCCTGCTTACGTCCCGGAGAGCGTTAATTTTGGAGAAATGGATCGCAGGCTTTGGGGTTTCATTGCTCTGTAATGGGGTGGCATTTCGACGTTCTTTTTTCGAACAATAAAAATATTATTGCGCTGCCGCACGATATATTGTGGGATATAAAAATAACTTACTATAATTCAGCGTAATCTTATGGTTTGTTTTGTTTACCGTGCGGATCAAGATTGTGTATGGGATATCAAAGCAGTGCCCGTTTAGAGCAGCGAACAGAAATTGACGATTTGTAAATGAAAATCTAACTTACTTAGGATAGCTCATTCATGACTACTAATCGCGTGACAGATATAGATTAAATGCTTCACAGTTACCCGATTGAATGTTGATCAATTATCACCAGAAATCGCGATGGTCAGAATTGCCACATCCTTCAGGCATTCTTCCGTCACTGTAGACTAGAGCTTGTATAGTTTTTTTATTCTTTTCAACACGGAAAACAACATTTCTGCTGAACAGTTGAACATCGTCATAAAAGTCTCAATGCGCTGTCAACATAACGGTAGTTTGTTATCATCTATATATGAGCCGTTTATTTTGAAAGTGGCTTAAGTCCATTTTCATCTTTTATCAAGTTGGCACCTGTGACTTTTATAATTTATGCTGAACTGTCAAAAAAATAAATCGGTATTGAAATATACTTAGTACATTTGAAAATTTTATATCACGTATATTTTCAAAATAATATAAATACTGAAAATCCTAATTTTTAAAGTGACCTAAGTCCACTTTTTATTGACGATGTCAAAAAGTGCGGCCCAAAATGTTGAAAGCAGTGATGAAGGTAATTTAAATTACGTTTTGATATTAAATTGAAATTTAAAAAATAATATTTAATTTAAAAAAATTATTAAACCCATGGGAAAGGATAAAATAACAAGATTTCTTGATTCTGAAAGTGAAGAGGAATTAAACTCATACAACAGATTTAAAAAAAGAAGGAGAATTTTAGAAGTTCATTCTTCAACAGAGGAAGAGGAAGTAATTGAGAATGAGAATTTACAAAACAGCACCTTCAAAGAAAGATTCAGAGAACACAGAAGTGGTACTTATATTCAGAAAATTCGTAAAATTAAACGGAATTCAGGGAGAAGATACGATACACAATCGGGAAAAATTATTCCTGCCAAAGTTTTTCAAAATGAAGATTGCCAATGCCGAAAAGACTGCTTGAAAAATTTAAATGAAACAGAAAGAAAACGTATTTTCGAAATGTTTTGGAACTTAGGAGACTTTAATAAGCAAAATATATTGCAATACGAAGCGACCGGATGCAGTGTCGTAAAAAGAAGACGTCAGAGAAACGGAAAAGGTTCATGTAGAAATGAGAGTTTTACGTATTGGTTAAATTCTAAAACAGGCAAAGTTGCTGTTTGTAAAAAAATCTTTTTAGATACTTTTCAAATAAGCGAAGGACGATTGAAACGTGTATTAAAATCTAAAAACGTTGGCAACGATTTATGTGGGCGTTTGCCTGGATCGTCGAGAAAAATATGTGATGAAGTAAATATGATTGTTCAAAACCATATTAACAGTTTCCCGAAATTTGAATCTCATTATACTAGGGACCATAATCCCGACAGAAAATATCTTCATCCTGAACTGACTATAAAAAAATGTTTATGAGCTTCACTGTGAAAAAAATAATTTAAAAGCAGTTAATGAATGGACCTATAGAAAAATATTCAAAAAGGATTTTAATCTACATTTCTACCAACCACGCAAAGACACATGTCAAAGATGTGATCTATTAAACATTAAAGTCAAAGCATCAGAAAACCACGAAGAACAGAAAAAACTTATGGAAGAACATGATATTCATTTGAAGCTAGCAGAATCGGCTAGAAATGCGCTAAAACAAGATCAAGAGCGAGTATCAAGTAATCCATCTCATTATTTTGGCTTTTCATTCGATTTGCAGAAAGCGTTACCATTCCCAAAGTTAACTACTTCAGTAGCTTATTATAAATGTCACATGTATATTTTAAATTTAGGCATACACAATTTCCACAACGATAATGTATACATGTACGTTTGGGATGAAACAAAAGCTTCTAGAGGTTCCCAAGAAGTGGCTTCATGCCTCTTGAGACACCTAAAAACCCTGAAAGGTGAAAAACACATCATTGCATATAGTGACATGTATGGAGGACAAAACAGAAACATCAAAATATCTTTAATGTGGTTAAAAATTCTATCGATGGGAAATGATGTGGAAATCATAGACCACAAATTTTTAATATCAGGGCATTCATTTTTACCTAATGACAGATTTTAGCGTTATAGAAATGTCGTTAAAAAGAAATCAGTTATTGTATGTGCCACAAGCTTATTATAATATAATTAAAAAATGTAGAAATGGTAATACTTTCATACTAAATGAAATGAAACAAGAGGATTTTATATCAACAAGACTCTTGGAAGAAGCAGTTTACAAAAGATCCAAAAATACCAACGGAGAAAAAATAAACTGGCTTCAAATATGCTGGATGCGATTTTTAAGAAATGAACCATATAAAATTTTATACAAAACAACCATGGATGAGAACGCAGAATTTAAAATTCTTGATTTATTGCCACGTCGGGGTAGACCTAAAAAAGTTGGGAATATTGTATTGCCATCGTTATATAAAAGTATAAGAAGCATCACATCACTAAAATACCAACACATGATAGACTTATTGCGGTATATACCTCCGGAACACCATAACTACTTCAAATCACTCCCGCATACTGAGAATGTTAATGAATAACTTGTTACTAAATTTATTTCTATTATCTAAAAATATAATTTAAATGTTTTTTTTTCTATTTTTTAAGCTATATGTAACGGACTTTTTGTAACAAATTTTTATTTTGAAAGTGACCTAAGTCCTTTTAAGGTAAGCAAGGTCATATTATACACTTAATAATAGCGACTTTTTAATAGGATGTATAAAATTAAATCCCTTAAATGCGATTTAACATTGCAAGTCAACCATATATCTTACGCATATTTTTAATTTTGTAAAAACGCAAAACCTTAAGTATTTCAAATTAAAGATAAATGGACTTGTCACTTTCAAAATGAACGGCTCATATAATCAATTTACAACTCCTATACCCTTTCGGGTGTCGAGATTCTTGCCACCACTAATTTATGTTGTCTACGAAGTTTTTCCATTCCTTTCTATTTGTAGCCATTTTCCTTGCTTCTTGTTGATCGAGGTCGTTTCTTCTTAGAATCCCTTCTATGTTGTTTTCCCATCTTTTCCTTGGTCTTCCTCTTTCCTTCTTTTTCTTTTTGTCTTTTGATGTCCATACCATTTGTGTTTGTCTGCCTTTTGGCATTCTTATCAGGTGCCCGAACCATCCTAGTTGTCGTTTCTGTATTAATTTTTGCACACTTTGTATTTGTAAGTTTTCCCTGATCTGTTCGTTTCTTACTCTGCCTAATCTCGTGACTCCCTCAACTTTTCTTAAGTATCTCATTTCGGTTGCTTGTATTTTGTTCATTGTATTTTCATTTGTTGTCCAGGTTTCGCTTCCATATAAGAGTGTTGGTCTATAAATTGTCTTGAAGAGTGTCATTTTAGTGTTTTTGGAGATTCTTCTATTGTTTAGAATGTACTTGTTCATTGCATAGTAGGTTTTATCTGCAGCCATGATTTTGTTATTTATTTCGTTTTCCATGGTTCCTTTATTATGTATTATTGTACCTAAATATTTGAAGGTTTCAACTTTCAAATTTATTAGTATTTTTCTTTTGTTTCTTCTTTTGCTACTACCATTACTTTTGTTTTGTTTATATTAATTACCATGTTGTGTTTTTTCAGTACCTCCACCCATATGCTTATATTGTGTTGCATATTTCGCTTTTGGCCAGCATGACTAAGTCATCAGCAAAAGCACATTGTGCATCACTATTCTTTTCATTTTATAGTATCCTATTTCTGCCTTCTTGGTGTTATCCTTGTTTTTTTTATTATGTTGTCTAGGAATATAATAAAGAGCAGAGGGCTTAAAGCGCCCCCTCGAAGGCCTTGTGTGGTTGTAAAATTCTCAGATGTTGAATTATTTGTCCTTACGTAGTTTTCTGTGGTTTCATACATACTCTTGATTGCTTTTATTAAATGCACTTTTATCTTCCTTTCTTCAAGTATTTCCCACACTTTGGCTCTCGGGGCTCTATCAAATGCCTTTTCTAAGTCCACGAATATCATGTATAGTTTGTTGTTTTTAATTGTGAAGATATGGTCTTGTGTTGAATGTCCTTTCATGAATCCACTTTGTGACTTTTCCATTGTTTTTTCAATTTTCTTTCTTAGTTTGTTCTCTAGTATTGATTCATACAGTTTTGCCTGCACAGCAGTTATATTCACCTAAAGTTGTTGCAATTTCTACTGTCTCCTTTTTTATGTATTGGGAAGATCACTGCTTTTTGCCAGTCTGCTGGTATTTTTCTTGTTCTTCATATTCTATTTGTTAACTGTAGTAGTAGTTGTTTCCCATCCTTTTCTATGTATTTCAGCTGTTCAGATTTGATTTTGTCGTGACCTGGGACTTTTCCGTTCTTTAACTTCTTTAGTGCATTTTCTAACTCTTCTTCTGTTATAGATCCCTCTTTTTCTTCTGTTTCGTTACTATTTTCTTGTTCCCCTCGTTTTTATTTCCTTCATTGGTTGTCTCTTTTCCAGACAGAAGCTCTTGGAAGTGCTCTTTCCATCAGTTCATGATTTCTTTATCCTCTTTCATTAGTACACCATGTTTGTTATCATCATCTAACACTTCACAAATATTTAAGTACCTATTGGTTTTGGACATGCTTTGTTTCATTCCTTTCAAAAATCCAAATGTTCCTCTTCGTTTTCATTTCCTTCATTGGTTGTCTCTTTTCTAGACAGAAGCTCTTGGAAGTGCTCTTTCCATCTGTTCATGATTTCTTTATCCTCTTTCATTAGTACACCATGTTTGTTATCATCTAACACTTCACAAATATTTAAGTACCTATTGGTTTTGGACATGCTTTGTTTCATTCCTTTCAAAAATCAAAAACCCTAATTTTCGAAGTAATATTTACGACTAAATACCAGATAAAATGTTCATTGAATTTAAAGTGAAATTTTCCGAAAAAGTAAAATATTCTAAGGGTGCCTACTGAAGCTTTGCACACAATGTCAAAGAGCTTCTTGAACGTTGAACTTTTAAAGAATTTTTGTACTCTTGATTGATTCTGAAATTTTCTCTACCAATCAATTCTACATCTCCTGCTCTGGTTTCATCTGACTGGATTTTTCGTTTCTTTTCTGTTCGATTCATCTTCATATTAAGTTACTTTTGCTTACATTAGTGCTCAATTTTCATAAATGTTAAATTTTGTTCTTATACATTGTATACTGATACGATTGATAGATCGATCTCAGACTATTGTAGCTTATTACTTTATACGTTAAATCGAGATAACATATCTCAGCATAAAATTGACAAAAAAGTCGTTTCTGATTTTTGAAGTTGAAGGAGATAGTTAGATGCTTCAGTTTTTGTATTTGCCTTTTTTCGTTCGTTATTTATATTAGTATATTTATTGTGACTTGTGCCTTTGGTATTTTTCCAAAAATTTGCCGCCCTTGATTTTGCCGCCCTGGGCTATCATAGCCCTCATAGCCCCCCTCTAAATCCACCACTGCTGAGGACTGCTCAATAATGACTAGAAGTCGCGTCATTGACCTATGACTAGAAACTGTACGACATGATGTGACTATGTGTGTTTATATATTTGTTCATAAATAAGTAATATATTTCGTAATATAATTATAAGGTTATTAAATTCACCCTTCCTGAATTTATTCCGACGGAGTTGTATGTGTGTTTCTGAATGTTCAAGTTGGGACCGTGGGGGGCTGCAGTGTATAACAATTAAATATTAATATGCGACATACAATATACAATTTGTATCGCAAAACTAAGCTCCGGAGATCAAAGCGACTTTCCCCACACGGACAAGTGAAACTTTTAATAAACCGACCAACCCTCAGCACACATCAACAATAACCTCTCTTCTCCCCATATAGCCTCCGCATACGTAGGCAGCGCAAATAAGGGCATAAATAAGGGCTCGCGTACGTACGCCCACGCTCGTCGGAACCACGTGGGTGGTTATTCCCCCCTCCTGGGACTTAATTACTACACCCCCGCAATCAGCGCCAGCTTCGCGCCGGTTTTTACGCGCAAACGTCTAATTAGTTATTATCGCACTTCCGTTTTCTCGTCGCGCATCGGAAAATCGGAAAAACCAAATAATCCCGAGATATGGGAAATCCGTGGGCACCGCGTGGGCGCCTCGGGGCCCTAAATAAATGTTAATCAGGCGCATCAGAATCTGCGTATTGTAAATCGGCGTGGGCGGTTTAATCCGTGATTTAGGCTAATTTTATTTGAATTAGAATCACGACGAGGGCTTCTAGCCATGGAATTGGGCGTTCCGCATAGCTTAACTTACACATTGGAGGATTTATATCACTCAAAGTCAATCTATGCGCTGTTTTATTGAGAAGAGATGATGTCGGTTGTTTGGAATATGATACACTCCGAAAAAGTAGCAAATCATTTGATACTTGATAAGTATAGTACAAAACTTTTGCATCGACACCATTTCTTACAATTTGCGGACTAATATTGTTCTTAGAAAGAAAGTTAACAAATAATTGAAAAACATGATAAATCAATATCTTTAATTATGTTTGTGATCATATTTTTTATAGCTCGAAAAAACCTTTGCTATTCATAATCGACTTTTAAATTTTGAGGCGAGTACAAGTCGAGGAATATGATACACTCTAAAAAAGCAGCAAATGATTTGATACTTCATAAGTATAGCACAAAACTTTTGCATTGACACCATTTCTTTCAATTTTCAGATTAATATTGTTCTTGGGAAGAAAGTTAACAAATAATTGAAAAACATAATAAATCAATATCGTTAATTATGTTTGTAATCATATTTTTTCATAGCTCAAAAAAAACTTTGCTATTCCAAATTGACTATTAAATTTTGAGGCGAGTACAAGTCGAGGAATATGATACACTCTAAAAAAGCAGCAAATCATTTGATTTGATAGGTATAATACAACACTTTTGCATTGACACCATTTCTTTCAATGTTCGGATTAATATTGTTCTTGGGAAGAAAGTTAACAAATAATTGAAAAAAATGATAAATCAATATCGTTAATTATGTTTGTGATTATATTTTTTCATAGCCCAAAAAACTTTGATATCCAAAATCGACTTTTAAATTTTGAGGCGAGTACAAGTCGAGGAATATGATACACTCTAAAAAAGCAGCAAATCATTTGATACTTGATAAGTATAATACAAAACTTTTGCATTGACACAATTTCTTTCAATTTTCGGATTAATATTGTTCTTGGGAAGAAAGTTAAGAAATAATTGAAAAAAATGTAAAATCAATATCGTTAATTATGTTTGTGATTATATTTTTTCATAGCCCAAAAAACTTTGCTATCCAAAATCGACTTTTAAATTTTTGAGGCGAGTACAAGTCGAGGAATATGATATACTCTAAAAAACAGCAAATCATTTGAATTGATAAGTATAGTACAACATTTTTGCATTGACACCATTTCTTTCAATTTTCGGATTAATATTGTTCTTGGGAAGAAAGTTAACAAACAATTGAAAAACATGATAAATCAATATCGTTAATTATGATTGTAATCATATTTTCTTATAGCTAAAAAAAAACTTTGCTATTCAAAATCGACATTTAAATTTTGAGGCGAGTACAAGTCGAGGAATATGATACACTCTAAAAAAGCAGCAAATCATTTGATACTTGATGAGTATAATACAAAACTTTTGCATTGACACCATTTCTTTCAATTTTCGGATTAATATTGTTCTTGGGAAAAAAGTTAAAAAAAATAAATAAATCAATATCGTTAATTATGTTTGTGATCATATTTTTTATAGCGCAAAAAAAACTTTGCTATTCATAATCGACTTTTAAATTATGAGGCGAGTACAAGTCGAGGAATATAATGTACTCTAAAAAAGCAGCAAATCATTTGATTTGATAAGTATAATACAAAACTTTTGCATTGACACCATTTCTTTCAATGTTCGGATTAATATTGTTCTTGGGAAGAAAGTTAACAAATAATTGAAAAAAATGATAAATCAATATCGTTAATTATGTTTGTGATTATATTTTTTCATAGCCCAAAAAACTTTGCTATTCAAAATCGACTTTTAAATTTTGAGGCGAGTACAAGTCGAGGAATATGATATACTCTAAAAAAGCAGCAAATCATTTGATTTGATAAGTGTAATACAAAACTTTTGCATTGACACCATTTCTTTCAATTTTCAGATTAATATTGTTCTTAGGAAGAAAGTTAACAAATAATTGAAAAACATGATAAATCAATATCGTTAATTATGTTTGTGATCATATTTTTTTATAGATAAAAAAAACTTTGCTATTCAAAATCGACTTTTAAATTTTGAGGCGAGTACAACTCGAGGAATATGATACACTCTAAAAAAGCAGCAAATCATTTGATTTGATAAGTATAATACAAAACTTTTGCCATTTCTTTTAATTTTCGGATTAATATTGTTCTTGGGAAGAAAGTTAACAAATAATTGAAAAAAATGATAAATCAATATCGTTAATTATGTTTTTGACCATATTATAGTCCACCTCAAAAAAAAAAACTTTGCTATTCAAAATAGACTTTTAAATTTTGAGGCGAGTGTAAGTATTTGCAAAATTTGCAAAAAAAAATATGTTTCAAACTATTACCATTTCTGGTACAATTTTATATCATTATATCTTTATTTCGATTATGAAACCAAATTGATAAACTATCACAAATAACACTGGTTCATAACACAACAACATACATAACTCAATTAACCGGATTCATGGTCGCAAAATAATTGCAAACTAACCACAATGATTTAAGTGCCATAAGTTACAGTTTTTTTCCATTTATCACATATTAGAAAATCCTCCCACCCACAATTGTTTCATTGAGACACTGATTCACCAAAGTATGCTTAAATACAAAATTGACTATGCTTAATGCTTATTACTAGATACATATGAATTACGTAACAGCAATAATTTTTAGCTCAAGATGTGCAACTGAAGAGTTATCAATGTCACGTAAGTGTTTGAAAAGTAGATTTTACCGCACGGGAGAAACCTAGTGGTAGGCCCTATTATTCCGCAGACAACCATGACCAATGCCAATGAAAACACGTACACCCTGATTGTTAATTAGGCGAGGTTCATCAAAATACACCAACTTTAAAATGGCTTAGCTATAAAGTAGTGCGGCTTCAATATAGCTTACTTACAAGATAGCCTGATAAAAAACAATGCTTGCCTACTAAATAAATTGGCTGAAAAAACGCCTAAAATAGAATACATGAACTAATTAACTAACTAACTAACGGTAACTAACTAACTAACTATAAATTAATGTAGCTATAAAATAATTTAACTATAAATTAGCTTAGCTGCTAAATGTTTTAACCAAAAACTTCCTAGATTTCCTATAAAACGGTCAATATACAAAATATACTGACAAGCTCGAAATTATTACAGCTATATAATAGTTATGGCAAAAATTATTAAAATACTGCTTATAAAAATGGAATGACTGTAAAGTAGACTGGCTTCAATATAGCTTACTTACAAAATAGCCTGATAAAAAAATTGCTTGCCTACTAAATAAATTGGCTGAAAAATCGCCTAAAATAGAATACATTAACTAACCAACTAACTAACTAACTAACTAACTAACTTACTAACTATAAATTAATGTAGATATAAAATAATTTAACTATAAATTAGCTTAGCTGCTAAATATTTTAACGAAAAATTTCCTAGATTTCCTATAAAACGGTCAATCTACAAAGTATACTGACCAGCTCGAAATTTTTACAGCTATACAGGGTGTCCAAGATAAGGATCAACAGCATGGGGATCTCGGAAACCGTAAAAGTTACAAAAGCGGTTAAATTACAAACAAGTTGCGCAATTTAGTAGTCAGTAATATTCTTTTCAGAAAACCAGATATTTTCGCTTCCTTCCAGAGATAGTCGACAAAATCCGAAATTTTGCAATATCGTTTTTATGTTTTTCTAAAGTTATTTGAAAAGGTATAAAAAAACAAAAGGCACTTTCTCGTTGCCACTTTTTTAGCTCTCCAAGACAGAGTTTACAAATTTTAAGTACAACGTTTCGTTTCGAAGAAACCATCATGAACTTTTGATGATGGTCGAATCATCGAAAGACATTCGATTTTGTCGAATATATCCGGAAGTAAGCGGACTTTTCTGGATTTCTCAACAGAATATTAGTGACCACTAAACTGCGAAATATTTTTGTAATTTAACCACCTTTGTAACTTCTACGGTTTGCGAGATCCCCATGCTGTTGATCCTTATCTTGGACATCCTGTATAATAGTTATGCCAAAAATTATTAAAATACTGCTTATAAAAATGGAATGACTGTAAAGTAGACTGGCCTGATATAGCCTGATTTCAAAATAGCTTGATAGTAACTTAGCCTGGTTAAATCATAGCCTGACCATATAGTATCCTGGTTATACGTTCTAACTTCAAATTAGATTAAGTAATTATAAAACAATTTAACTAACACTTATCGTAGCTATATAAAATAGTCCACATATAAAATAGCAAAGCCTATAAAGTTGCCACAAAACAAAATATTCTCTTTACCTACGAAATATGCTACAGAAGAGCCTCTAAACGTATAAAATAGTGTTATTAGCGTAATTAAAATTCTCGTGCATCTTTTTCTGACTATATTTCTTCTTCTTCATTACTCATAATTATTCATAATTCTTATTACGTAATCTGATGTTAAGAAATAAAATTTATGATTATTAATAGCAATATAATAGCTATAGACATTATTTTCACAGTTTCGTTCCATAAGTCATGTTCGTGAAGTTTGGCCAAGCAATTCAGGTACACCCTGTGCATAGCATAGCTATAAAACAGTTCAATCAAAATGTTGACAAAATTAGAAATCGATTGGCTATTAATTAGCCTAAAATGTGTCAAACAGAAGCCTAAAAAAACAACATATTTTTGTTTCCAAAGCCACCTGATAAGTTGCATTTATATCTCATTTGAGATTTTTTTGACAAAACTTATGAAACATACGTTATTTACTTTCTAGTTTCGAATTTGTAGGACATTTTTCACAAACTGTGAACAAAATGTGTCAAACAGAAGCCTAAGAAACCAACATACTTTTGTTTCCAAAGCCATCTGATAAGTTGCAAATATATCTCATTTGAGAGTTTTTTGACAAAACTTATGAAACATACGTTATTTACTTTCTAGTTTCGAATTTGTAGGACATTTTTCACAAACTGTGAACAAAATGTGTCAAAGAGAAGCCTAAGAAACCCACATACCTTTGTTTCCAAAGCCATGTGATAAGTTGCATATATATCTCATTTGAGATTTTTTTGACAAAACTTATGAAACATACGTTATAGTCTTTCTAGTTTCGAATTTGTAGGACATTTTTCACAAACTGTGAACAAAATGTGTCAAACAGAAGCCTAAGAAACCAACATACTTTTGTTTCCAAAGCCATCTGATAAGTTGCATAGATATCTCATTTGAGAATTTTTTGCCAAAACTTATGAAACATACGTTATTTACTTTCTAGTTTCGAATTTGTAGGACATTTTGCACAAGCTGTGAACAAAATGTGCCAAACAGAAGCCTAAGAAACCAACATACTTTTGTTTCCAAAGCCATCTGATAAGTTGCATAGATATCTCATTTGAGGATTTTTTAACAAAACTTGTGAAACATACGTTATTTACTTTCTAGTTTCGAATTTGTAGGACATTTTTCACAAACTGTGAACAAAATGTGTCAAGCAGAAGCCTAAGAAACCAACACACTTTTGTTTCCAAAGCCATCTGATAAGTTGCATAGATATCTCATTTGGGATTTTTTTGACAAAACTTATGAAACATACGTTATTTACTTTCTAGTTTCGAATTTGTAGGACATTTTTCACAAACTGTGAACAAAATGTGTCAAGCAGAAACCTAAGAAACCAACATACTTTTGTTTCCAAAGCCATCTGATAAGTTGTATAGATATCTCATTTGAGAAATTTTTGACAAAACATATGAAACATACGATATTTACTTTCTAGTTTCGAATTTGTAGGACATTTTTCATAAATTGTGAACAAAATGTGCCAAACAGAAGCCTAAGTAACCAACATACTTTTGTTTCCAAAGCCATCTGATAAGTTGCATAGATATCTCATTTGAGGATTTTTTGACAAAACTTATGAAACATACGTTATTTACTTTCTAGTTTCGAATTTCTAGGACATTTTTCACAAACTGTGAACAAAATGTGTCAAACAGAAGCCTAAGAAACCAACATACTTTTGTTTCCAAAGCCATCTGATAAGTTGCAAATATATCTCATTTGAGAGTTTTTTGACAAAACTTATGAAACATACGTTATTTACTTTCTAGTTTCGAATTTGTAGGACATTTTTCACAAACTGTGAACAAAATGTGTCAAAGAGAAGCCTAAGAAACCCACATACCTTTGTTCCAAAGCCATGTGATAAGTTGCATATATATCTCATTTGAGATTTTTTTGACAAAACTTATGAAACATACGATATAGTCTTTCTAGTTTCGAATTTGTAGGACATTTTTCACAAACTGTGAACAAAATGTGTCAAACAGAAGCCTAAGAAACCAACATACTTTTGTTTCCAAAGCCATCTGATAAGTTGCATAGATATCTCATTTGAGAATTTTTTGCCAAAACTTATGAAACATACGTTATTTACTTTCTAGTTTCGAATTTGTAGGACATTTTGCACAAGCTGTGAACAAAATGTGCCAAACAGAAGCCTAAGAAACCAACATACTTTTGTTTCCAAAGCCATCTGATAAGTTGCATAGATATCTCATTTGAGGATTTTTTAACAAAACTTGTGAAACATACGTTATTTACTTTCTAGTTTCGAATTTGTAGGACATTTTTCACAAACTGTGAACAAAATGTGTCAAGCAGAAGCCTAAGAAACCAACACACTTTTGTTTCCAAAGCCATCTGATAAGTTGCATAGATATCTCATTTGGGATTTTTTTGACAAAACTTATGAAACATACGTTATTTACTTTCTAGTTTCGAATTTGTAGGACATTTTTCACAAACTGTGAACAAAATGTGTCAAGCAGAAACCTAAGAAACCAACATACTTTTGTTTCCAAAGCCATCTGATAAGTTGTATAGATATCTCGTTTGAGAAATTTTTGACAAAACATATGAAACATACGATATTTACTTTCTAGTTTCGAATTTGTAGGACATTTTTCACAAACTGTGAACAAAATGTGTCAAGCAGAAGCCTAAGAAACCAACACACTTTTGTTTCCAAAGCCATCTGATAAGTTGCATAGATATCTCATTTGGGAATTTTTTGACAAAACTTATGAAACATACGTTATTTACTTTCTAGTTTCGAATTTGTAGGACATTTTTCACAAACTGTGAACAAAACGTGTCAAACAGAAGCCTAAGAAACCAACATACTTTTGTTTCCAAAGCCATCTGATAAGTTGCATAGATGAGAATTTTTTGACAAAACTTATGAAGCATGCGTTATTTACTTTCTAGTTTCGAATTTGTAGGACATTTTTCATAAACTGTGAACAAAATGTGTCAAACAGAAGCCTAAGAAACCAACATACTTTTGTTTCCAAAGCCATCTGATAAGTTGCATAGATATCACATTTGAGAATTTTTTGACAAAACTTATGAAACATACGTTATTTACTTTCTAGTTTCGAATTTGTAGGACATTTTTCACACAAACTGTGAACAAAATGTGTCAAACAGAAGCCTAAGAAACCAACATACTTTTGTTTCCAAAGCCATCTGATAAGTTGCATAGATGAGAATTTTTTGACAAAACTTATGAAGCATGCGTTATTTACTTTCTAGTTTCGAATTTGTAGGACATTTTTCATAAACTGTGAACAAAATGTGTCAAACAGAAGCCTAAGAAACCAACATACTTTTGTTTCCAAAGCCATCTGATAAGTTGCATAGATATCACATTTGAGAATTTTTTGACAAAACTTATGAAGCATGCGTTATTTACTTTCTAGTTTCGAATTTGTAGGACATTTTTCATAAACTGTGAACAAAATGTGTCAAACAGAAGCCTAATAAACCAACATACTTTTGTTTCCAAAGCCATCTGATAAGATGAATAGATATCTCATTTGAGAATTTTTTGACAAAACTTATGAAACATACGTTATTTACATTCTAGTTTCGAATTTGTAGGACATTTTTCACAAACTGTGAACAAAATGTGTCAAACAGAAGCCTAAGAAACCAACATACTTTTGTTTCCAAAGCCATCTGATAAGTTGCATAGATGAGAATTTTTTGACAAAACTTATGAAGCATGCGTTATTTACTTTCTAGTTTCGAATTTGTAGGACATTTTTCATAAACTGTGAACAAAATGTATCAAACAGAAGCCTAATAAACCAACATACTTTTGTTTCCAAAGTCATCTGATAAGTTGCATAGATATATCATTTGAGGTTTTTTTGACAAAACTTATGAAACATACGTTATTTACTTTCAAGTTTCGAATTTGTAGAACTTTTTCACAAACTGTGAACAAAATGTGTCAAACAGAAGCCTAAGAAACCAACATACTTTTGTTTGCAAAGCCATCTGATAAGTTGCATAGATATCTCATTTGAGGATTTTTTGACAAAACTTATGAAACATACGTTATTTACTTTCAATCAGTAACAGTTACAGTTACAGTTTAATTGCTGTAAAAAAATTGAAACACCAACATTAAACTAGTGAACCTTTTTTTATTGATTTTGAACATATTTTCATATCAGTGGCATACAAAAATGTCACAAAGTAAGTAGCGTCTCATTATAGAGGTCAAAAACTTTCAAGTTGTTCCATTTTAAATGATTAAAAAGTTTTATTGAAGCAGTGGAGACGTAAAAAGTAAAAATGTCTGAGCATTTTCACATAGTTTTGAAATTACTTATGTTGATAGTATACTGCCAACTATAGATGAAACAGGCGTATTTATAAAATGCAATGAATAGTGTTTGCATTTTTTGTGCTCAATTGCCATCAACAGGACTTGATATTACATGTTTAAAGTTTGTTATAATATGTGAAAATGTATTATAAAATATACATGTATTTTGCTACAATATATTGATATTGTAGAACAAAAACATATGTATTCCGTGTGTGAACTGCCTTAAAGAACATTCTCATCTATGAATCATGTGTCTGAATAAATGATTAGCTTCCATGTTTAGTTTATGTTCTTTATTTGGGAGGAGGGGGACGTTTTCTCACAGATAAGACAGATGGCATATCATATCAATACAAACAGTAATTGCCAATTTGTGGTTTTTTAATTTTGGTTTAAAGGTCTAGTATGAGATGGCTGTATTACACATTTCTTGAATATTTTGTTCAAAAAACAAGTAAAATCCAGCATTTAACCCTGAAACTAGCTGTATGTGTAATCATTTTAAGTAATGATATTACACAATTGTCGATATGATAATAATCATAAATCTTTATTTTTTTAGCGAAACAGATGGCATATGCATATCAATACAAACAGTAATTGCCAATTTGTGGCTTTTTAAATAATTATTGTTTTAAGGTCTAGTATGAGATGGCTGTATTTACACATTTCTTGAAAATTTTGTTCAAAAAACAAGTAAAATCCATCATTTAACCCTGAAACTAGCTATATGTATAATCATCTTAGGTAATAATATTACACAATTGTCGATATGATAATAATCATAAATCTTTATTTTTTTAACGATACAAAATAAGAAAAACACCCTTCAGTGTACACAAAAAAACCCACTTTTAACCACCACTAAGCGGTCTATATTTCGTGTACCTATAATGCTGCTATTATTGCTGTAGAATAACATGTTTAGCCACGCTTGGCAATTTATAGATGATTCTTAGAAGAACTCTAGATACCCTAGTACTTGTTGTTATCATTATTTTGCGTAGATTATTAGATCGAGATTCCAAGATCAATAATCACCACTTCACAGTAACAACCATGCATCTTAGCTCTGGAGCACAAAAGAGCCGCACGTATATGCAAGACACACACATGATACATACATACCTACATACACAAGACATTATCGCCCCCTCACCCATCTATCCCAGCCCCCATCATTCGGCACTAGTTTATAGACTTTCTGTTGCTTTTTTTAGGAGGAAAGCGGACGAGGTGCAAATATTAGAGGACACGATCAGAGCGCGCAACGAACAGCACAAGAAGGCCGGCATAGAGCTGGACGCAACTTGTCACATATGCCTTAAGACAAAGTTTGCCGACGGAGTTGGACATCTATGTAACTATTGTTCCATACGATGTTGCGCACGGTGCGGAGGGAAGGTCACGCTTAGATCGAATAAGGTATAACATCAATAATATACATGGTGATGTGCATTGAAATTTCTGTTGTCCGTGTGCTGTATTATTGTTTTGAGAGTTGTTGTTTGAACCGTTGTTCGTTATCAACTGCAAGCCATATATTAATTTGCCTACGGCAGCAAGGCAAATAGTATATCAGCTTTCGCGAAGCTTTAATCTGCTTTGCACTATACTAGATCGCTTAGCTGAATGTTCCTTTTGAATTCGTTTTCAGAAGAGTAGGATATTGTTGCTGACAATTGAACCAGCAAGGAAGTGGTAAACTTTTAATTTACCTAAACATTTATTATTATTATTATCCGTATTCAGCAGGATGTATCAAACAAAAGAAGCTTCCCAAGTACAGTCATGCTCACATAAATCTAGTACAATAAATTGGTTACAACAGCAATTTTATATAGCAATGTCAAATTGTTTGTACTAGATTCATGTGAGCATGACTGTACATAAATGGTTTCGGGACTATTTTTGGCTAGAATACAGCGTCCGGCATTCTGCTTCCTGTACAGGCTGTTTTCAAAAAAATCTAGAAAACCAGTTTTGATCTAATTCGGCTTTAAAAATTGGAAGACAGCTTGAAAAAATATCAACTACATCGAGATTTTGAATATCACAGAGTCGCAATGCAAAAATTGTCTCTTTTCTCCCAAATCTCCCAAATATGATCACTGTAGAAGTTGTTTTATCACCAAACAAACACGAAATTTGTTTTGTTTAGAGGCCACAATGAAAGGCTGAAAGTACAAATCGTAGAACCTGTTTAGAAGAAGTTTTTGAAGTTTTCAAAAAAAATTAACCACTTTTACAAAGTCATAATTCTCCCAAGAATAGTGTCTAGATGATGTCTAGGTGTATCTAAATGGAATTGTAGACAGCACCGCTAATTGCTCATTGAATATGTTTGTAAAATAAACTATTGATGCATATTATTTTGCTGTTATGGCCGATGATAGTAGAACAGAAGATAAATTAAGAATTATAGTAAATCATATTTATGCCATTAAGGCAGTAAATTAACATATCACATTACACATTACACATTCTTGAAGTCGCTTCAGGAGTTCATCAATTGCTTCAGATTGAAAAGTTTGATTCATCTAAAGCTTCTCTTGGTATTAAAACTTTAATTGTAAGCTTTGAAACTCGATGCTTGAAAACAAATATGATCACTGTAGAAGTTGTTTTATTACAAAACAATCACAAAATTTGTTTTGTTTAGAGGCCATAATGAAAGGTCAAAAGTACAAATCGTGGAAACCGTTTAGAAGAACTTTTGCAGTTTTCAAAAAAAAAAAACCATTTTTACAAAGTTACAATTCTTCCAAGAATTGTGTCTATACCTTTTCAAGTTCAAATTGAGATCAATCAAGTTCAAATTGAGATCAATCAATTTCAAATTGAGACCAATCTAGTTCAAATTGAGACCAATCAAGTTCAAATTGAGACCAATCAATTTCAAATTGAGACCAATCAAAATCAAGTTGACACTAAACAATATCAAGTTGAGAGTAAACAAATAAAATTTATTATGACAACATAATTCATGTATATGTGTCGTATAAAAATGCCACGCTACATAAAAAACGCAGAAGCAGTACATCTCAAGAAGCAGCTGTGTGCTGTTTATAATAATAATAGAGATTGGAAAATCCTTGCTAATACGATGGGCATGAAAATTAATTCAGAAATAATCACTCACTTCGCTTAAGTTCATAAAGCCCAATGATGAACCCGATTGAGAATGCTTGACCAGTCATGAAATCTGGTGTGAAAGTAGATTTGGCGGTACAAATGCGACAAAGTTTGAATGGAGAAGGCAGGAATAATTGACACAAACAGAGTTTAGCCTTCAAAGGTTAGCAAACATAATTAATGAAAACGTAAGAAAAAAATAAGGTTGTCAATGCGAGATTTCTGGCAGGTATCCAAAAATTTATTTCTGCTGGGTTAAACATGGAAAGCACGTACTTTTAGTTTAGTAGTTTATTCTTTAGATCTTTGTTGTATAATGTTAAAATTTAATATTACATTAATGAATAAATGATATTATAATAATATTTCGTTAATATACATATTTTTAATATTTTCAAATTAAAATTGTTTATTGTCAACTTGATTTTGATTAATCTCAATTTGAAATTAAAAAATCTCATTTAGAAATTGTTAAATCTCAAATTGAATTTGTTTCAATTCAATTTGAATTTGATTGTTTCCAAATTGAAATTGATTGGTCTCAATATGAATTTGTTACTTCCCAAAATAAAATTGATTGGTCTCATTTTGAACTTGATTGGTCTCAATATGAATTTGTTACTTCTAAAAATGAAATTGATTGGTATCATTTTGAACTTGAAAAGATATAGTTTATTCCTAAGATCTTTGTTGTATAATGTTAATATTTAACATTACATGAACGAATAAATTATATAATAATATTTTTTCGTTAATATACATATTGGTAATATTTTCAAATTAAAATTGTTTATTGTCAACTTGATTTTGATTAACCTCAATTTGAAATTGAAAATCTCATTTAGAAACTGTTAAATCTCAAATTAAATTTGTTTCAATTCAATGTTAATTTGATTGTTTCCAATTTGAAATTGATTGGTCTCAATATGAATTTGTTACTTCCCAAAATGAAATTGATTGGTCTCATTTTGAACTTGATTGGTCTCAATATGAATTTGTTACTTCCCAAAATGAAATTGATTGGTCTCATTTTGAACTTGAAAAGGTATAGATGATGTGTATCTAAATGGAATTGTAGACAGTACCGCTAATTGCTCATTGAATATGTTTGGAAAAGAAACTATTGATGCATATTATTTTGCTGTTATGGCCGATGAATGCAGAACAGAAGATAAATTAAGAATTATGGTAAATCATATTTATGCCATTACGGCAGTTAAATTAACATATCCGATAATTTTAGAATATTTTAAAGAATATCTGATGCAACAGCAAAATGGCTAGACGCGTTGCTCATTAAAAAATGCACCGTTTTGTGTTTGTTCTTATATTTGAACAAATTCTTGAAGTCGCTTCAGCAGTTCATCAATTGCTTCAGAGTGAAAAGTTTGATTCATCTAAAGCTTCTCTTGGTATTAAAACTTTAATTGCAACCTTTGAAACTTTTAGGGAAAATGAACAACACTTGATAAATTATACAAAAATAAATAAATTTTATACTTATAGTTGAAGTAATAATTGTACGTCCTTAATCTTATTATTTAAGTTATAGAATTAATGAACCTTAATATGAGAAATATCAGAGAAATAAATTTTAGTTCGAACTGCAGTTAAATGAAAGAGATAAAACAGCGTCAATGAAGCGAAAACGTTTAAAAACATTACAATTATTGTTGTAGTATCATCATACTTGTTCAATTGATAAAGTTAATTTGCGAAGTAATATTTACGACTAAATACTAGATAAAATGTTCATAGAATTTAAAGTGAAATTTTCCGAAAAAGTAAAATATTCTAAGGGTACCTACTGAAGCTTTGGACACAATGTCAAAGTGCTTCTTGAACGTTGAACTTTTAAAGAATTTTAGTACTCTTGATTGATTCTGAAATTTTCCCTACCAATCAATTCTACATCTCCTGCTCTGGTTTTATCTGACTGGATTTTTCGTTTTTTTCCCATTTGTTTCATCTTCATATTAAGTTACTTTCGCTTTCATTAGTGCTCAATTTTCATAAATGTTAAATTTTGTTCTTATACATTGTGTACTGATATGGTTGATAGATCGATCTCAGGCTATTGTAGCTTATTACTTTATACGTTAAATCGAGATAATATATCTCAGCATAAAAATGACAAAAAAGACGTTTCTAATGTTTGAAGTTGAAGGAGGTAGTTAGATGTTTCACTTCTTGTATTTACCTTTTTTCGTTCGTTATTTATTTATTTGTATTTTAATTGTGACTTGTGCCTTTGGTATTTTACCAAAAATTTTCCGCCCCTGAATTTTGCCCCACCCCCCTAAATCCGCCACTGTATGGAGCTGCGTAAACGTGTGCAGATGTGCAAAACAAGTGAATTAATAATTAGGGCGTTTTACAACTCCCTTAACCAGAGGGTTGTACATCGGGGCAGTTTTTCTATAATTCATGCCCCATTCTTTCCCATAATTATACGCAAAATTGCCCGAGGGGAGTAAAACAATGACGCAGAGCTTTAACTAAATTGGCATAAACAATAGTGACGCCGCCCAAAGCGGAATTTGATGAGACCGGGCCATATTTTATTTTATTAAAATGCCCCATAAAGTTCACCATAAAGGTCACGCTGTGTTACTCTGTGATCGATACGTCGAAACATTCAACACCGTGTATAACACTAATGTGCAACACACAAACGCCGGAGCCAATTACCGCCAGGCGGGGGTTCCCCGGATTAATTGGACCCAGGAAGGATGAAAATAACGCGCGATTTGATAGTGATTTGGCGGTTTGATGGCGATCCGGTGATTGCTAAATAATCCGGCGATAGTTGTTGCTGGTCGAGAGCGGTTTGCGTTGATGGCTATTTAAATGGTAGTTTGTATTCTTTTGTTGCTGTTGGGGTGTTGGTTGCAAATTCGGGGTGGCGGGGGGCTAAAAATAGACCGCAAATAATAGAGGGTGGATGCTAATTGTCGGAGCGTGCGGATGCAAATTTTCACATTCGCGTCACTTTTTTTACAAGCCACATCAAAAGCGTTAATGGGCACTCGTTGAATTAAAAAAAAAAGATATTTCGAAATAAGTCAGTAGATTTTTAAATAATATAATAATTCCGCAATATTATTTCAGAAACTGAAAGAAAATGATTGATTTAGATATTTACGGAATACACAAATATAGAAGAAAAGTGCAGAACAAGTACAAAAATAAATACACATAAATTAAAAGACCCTGTAAAGCAACAACAGTATAAAAAAAGTATGGAACAAAAAATTAAAAGACTTTACAGAAAACAATTAAAAGAAACCGAAGATATCTGGAAAGATTTCAAATAATAAGCTAATAGAAGAGGCATCAATAAAAACCTGCGGAATAACAAAAAACCAACAGTATAAAAACGTATGAAACAAAAAATTAAAAGTCTTAACAGAATACAATGAAAAGAAACCGAAGATATCTGGAAAGCTTTCAAATAGGTAATAGAAGAGGCAACAATAGAAACCTGTGAAATAACCAAAACCAATAGAAACTCGAAGCGGACAAGCTGGTGGACAAAAGAGATACATAAAGAAGTTAGAATCAAGCAGCAACTGTGGAAAAAATACCTAGAAAAGAGAACAGCACAAGACTATGGCAGATACAAAGAACAAAGAAATAGAGTCAAAAAGATAACAAAACAATCAAATGAAACATTATGGGAAAACTTCGGAGAAAAAATGGAAAAAATAGACATGAGAACCAGAATTCTGCAACATTATCAAAAGAAACAAGAAAGATAAAATGATAAAACTACACCAAACCGTTTGAAGTTTAGTAGTCTAAATCAATCAACTTAGGTGCTCATTTGATTTATGCTAGGGAGATACCGTTTGATATTATATAATATAGGATGACAAGGGAAACAGGAAAGAAAGAAGAAATAGGAGAAATATGGAAACAATCAGTTTCCATATGAAGGTTTACTGGAAAAAGATGACAAAACAAAAGATAGACAGACTACAGAAAGAACAATAGAAAACCATAACAATAAGAGATACAAACAAGACAACGAGGAAAAACAAGAAATAGGTATATAAGAAGTTAGATCAGCTGTAGGGAAAATAAACCTTGATAAAGCACCAGGAATAGACAAAATGAAAATGAAATGAATTAGAGAAAAACTTGAAAATGAAATAGAACTATCACAAAGCGGGTTCAGGAAAACACATTGTACAATAGACCATATATTTACAATAAGAAACCTAATAAATGAGACCAAAGAACACCAAAAATACATGTATATCTGCTTTGTAGACTTAGAAAAAGCACTAGATAAAATACAAAGAGAATTTGTGTAGCAGACACTAAAATTTGATATTTATTGAGTAGAATTTGTAAAAAAATTCGCACATTATCAAGTTTCCGTAACACTGGCGCAATCTCTTAAAAAGAGTGAAAGTTTGTACGAAAACGTGTCTTTTTTTGTCATTTTTTTTAAGTATAAGTTTTAATTATATAGTTTACAATATTAGATATATTTTTGGGTGTGATTTATTAAGATATGTTATGATTTTATTAAGTTTTTGAATTTGTTCATTAATAATTATGGGTCGGATAACATCTAAGTTTGCGACGCTTACTTCCTGTCAAAACTGTCAACCCCCCCAAATAACTCTACTGGCGCGGGCCGCTAGCCGTTTAATCAGTGGAGACGGCGGGGTTCGGATGGTAAAGTATAAAATGGGCGCCACACAATTACCGCACCAGTAGAGGGTGATCACGCCTCCTGGTCCCAACTGTGAAGGATAAGGAGGCTTTACCTCAGACGCTGGTAAACAATGAAATAGAGAAAAACTATGGTTTGACAATTAACAACAGAAGATTTATTTAAAACTAAATGGTCATTTAACAATATTGTTGTAAACTTGTTCTTAAATCTGGCTATCAAAATGATTAATGGGAATGGAAATGTGCGATGACCCCTTGTGGTCTCAGACGTCCCGATGCCCTGCGGGGGCGGTTCGCGAAATGGAGGGTTTACCCGAAGAAAAAGGACGATGGTACCAACGCTTCCCTATTCCCCGCTATTTACGCAGTCTCCGTATTTCCGCTCACGCCTTACCTTTACCGCAGAGACCGTCAACGCCCTAAATACAATTGACAAATGGAATGATGTGACATATGAGTGATTACGTAGAATGATTTGGAGGCTCGGCGTTCCCACGGCGATCCACTCCGGGCGCCGCCACTGGCTTATACGTTCCGCGCGACGGTTGACGCACGGTTTTGCGATATTGGCCACTACTGTTGGCTACGTCACGCAGCGGCAAAACCTCCTCTTGTGGACACGACAGCGCCGTCAACTCGCCGTCCGTAATAAAAAACCGGGACCACTGGCCGTAATTTAGCCGTAGGTTAGCCGTAGGTTGCGTATACCGCCTCCCACTAGAACCCTATAAAACAATTTACCCAGTAAGAAACGTAGTACGTGAAGCGTGCGCGCGGGGCTTAACTTACCCTTGTGCAAGGGGTTTCCGACCACTAAAACTGCGACACCACTATATTCCCCCTTGGGAGAGAATCGTCCTCGACGGATCCTCCTAACGCAAACAGAATACTCCCGCTCTAATTGCAGATCGACCTTTGTCGATATATCTCTTCGCGTGCGCGTGTCTTGCTGCAGTTAAATTCACACCAAAAATGGCCGGTCCGTCTCGTCCGCTCGCGAAAACGCTGCCCAAAAATTCCGCCGCGAGCAGCGCCTCGGTCAGCAATGACCATAGGCGGCGCTCAAAGGAGGATAATGCAGAGGCGCGCGCTAACGTTGAAACTTCACGTTACAGTTCCCCCCCTTTCCCGGAAAGAAGGAACTACCTTACGAGTTCCTGCCTACTAACTACCCGAAACAAATAAGAAATAGAAGGAAGAAAGAAAGAAGAAATGAGGATGAGTAGAGGTCGGGCTTATTAGTCCCGTACCAACAGACGTAGGTCCCTCGCATGCCAAAGCCCTGCAGGCTGCCCTGCCTCGTTTTCCAGCTCATAGGTCCACTGGCCTGTTTTCTTCCGCACCTTGTACGGTCCTACAAACTTCGGGGCCAACTTTGCCGCAAACCCTTTTGAGGCATCCGACAGTACATAGTTTTTCTTCAGAACCTGCTGTCCCGTGAAGAACTCGTCTGGTCTCCGACGTAAGTTATAATATTTCTGGTTTCGCACGTCTGCTGTGCGCATGCGCTGCCGAACCTGGCTGTAAACCGCTTTCAACTTCTCATGCCGGATTAGAGGATCCTCTACGACCTCATCGGCACCAATCAGCTGGTCACCAATAATCGATTGCTTATCAAACACCGACCCAGACAATATTATTTCTCTACCAAAATTCATGAAATATGGACTGAACCCGGTCACCTCGTGTTTAGCACTGCGAATCGAACACGCTAAATGTGACAGCTTATCCGCCCAATGACGATGGTCCTCCTTTGCGAACATCGCCACCAGAGTCTTGATTACCCTGTTGGTCCTCTCTGTCGGATTTGCTTGGGGGTGGTAATGGGGATTGTATCTCACCCTCACATCATATTTCTCGAAAAGCTGTCGAAACTCTCGGCTCCTATATTGCGGTCCATTATCCACCAGAATGACCTCAGGGGCTCCGAAAAACAGAATCACTCTCTCCTCGATGATTTTCACTATGCCTGGGGCCGTGGCCTTGCGAAGCGGAAAGATCAAAGGCATCTTTGAAAATGTGTCTACTACCACCAATAAGTACGAATATCCACTAGTAGACCTCGGGAACGGCCCCATGAGATCGCTGCTAATGATCTGCCATGGGCGAGCTGCCTTTCGGTTCGGTACCAAATACCCAGCCGGTTTCTGTTGAGGCGGCTTATATCGAACACAAACTGGACATCGGCGAACATATTTGGCCACGTCTGCACGCATCTTGGGCCAATAGTATCTATCAGCCACTCTCCCAAACGTCTTATAGACACCCATGTGACCGGCCGTGGGCACATCGTGACATTCACGCAGTACTCGTCCGCGATCCTCCTTCGGCACAACCTCTCTCCACTCGTCCACTCCGGTTCCTAACCCAAAACGCTCTTTGACGTACCTAAAAAGTCTTCCTTCGCTGACCCTATACTGCGTAAACTTAAGAGGATGTCTCAGGACATCTTCTCTCCTTCTGGCATACCACTTATCTACTACTGGCCTAGCCTGTAATGCAGACACTTCGGTCAAACCATTAATTTCGGGTACAGCTCGTGATAAAAGATCCGGAACGATATGGTCCTTACCCTTTCGATGAACAATCTGAAAATCGTACTGCTGCATTCGGACTGACCATCTCGCCAAACGACCTGTGGGATCTTTCATATTCTGTAACCACACCAAACTATGGTGATCAGTAATGACCTTGAAGGACAATCCCTCGAGATAGGGGCGAAACTTTTCCACTGCCCAAATAACGGCCAAACACTCCCGCTCCGTCGCCGAATAGTTTCGCTCTGCCCTAATAAGAGACCTACTGATGTAGCTGACGACTCTCTCGCCATCGGGGTGTGTCTGCGTCAAAACCGCACCCAGCCCGTGGCCACTCGCGTCGGTCTGCACTGTAAATGGCAGAGTGAAATCAGGACAGGTGAGGATTGGGGCCTTGATAAGATGCTCCTTGATAGTACGAAACGACTCCTCGCACTCCTCAGACCAAATTACCTTGCAGCCCTTCTTCAACAGCGCAGTGATCGGAGCGATAATCGTAGAAAAGTTAGGTACAAATCGTCTATACCACGAAGCCATTCCTACCAATCTCCTTACCTCCGTGCTCGTCCTTGGTGGGGGGATGTTGACAATGGCTTCCACCTTGCCCGGATCCACATGAAGACCTCTTCGATTTACTATGTACCCCAGGTACTTTAATTCCGAACGACAAAAATGGCACTTGTCCTCACTCAGTGTCAGGCCAGCTGCACGGATTCTACGCAGTACCTCTTTAAGAACTGACATGTGCTTTGCGAATGAATCCGCTACCACGACGATGTCGTCCAGGTAGACGAAAACATTCGGCTCGAGATCGTAGCCTATCACGCTGTCAATAAGTCTCTGCCAGGTTGCTGGGGCGTTATGCAGCCCAAACGGCATCCTAGTGAACTGGTACAGTCCTCTCCCTGGAACTGCAAAAGCAGTGTACTGCTTTGATGATTGAGCCATGGGTATCTGCCAATACGCGCTTTTAATATCCAACGACGTCAGATACTTTACGCTGCGCAGTTTGTCTAAGGTGCTGGTGACGTAGGGTAGGGGGTAGCTATCCTTGACAGTCACCTGATTCAGCTTGCGGAAGTCGACACAGAACCTAAAGGTGCCATCCTTCTTCTTCACCAGCAAGATCGGAGATGACCACGGTGAGTTAGAACGCTCTACCACTCCCAAAGACAACATTTCTTGAAGCTCCTTGTCAATCTGCTCCTGCATCACCGGAGACACTGGATAGTTTCTAGACTTAATTGGGGATGATGTGGTGGAAATCGTGTGCTCCGCCAACGTCGCCCGACCCAACTGCCTCTGCTCTCCGCTAAAATGAGCTGAAATTACGCCTGACAAAATGGACTGCTCCCCCGAGCTCAATCCTAAATCCTCATCGATCACGTCCAGAACTGCCTGCTCTGCAAAGGTCCAAACACCACTACGCAAATTCGGGACTACTCCCATCTCCTTAAAAAAATCTATGCCTAAAATTAACCTATGCGAAACGCCGGGAATAACGAGCACTTCGAGTACTATTACGCGACCCAACACGCTAAAAGGAATCCTGCAACTGCCCAAACTCTCGCATCTCTCGCCGTTCGCCACCGTACAATCCACGGTGGAAGGCAACAATTCTAAACCTAACTGGGCCAGCTGCTTCCATCCAAGGGATCCTAGAACCGTGCGTGTTGCACCCGTGTCCAATAAACCTAACATATTTACACCATACACATCCACTTTCAAATAAGGTCGTTCATCACCTATCGCGCTATCCAAAATAAAATCAAGGCGAGCCCTCTCTCTGCTAAACGTACCCTCTGTGGTCTCCAATCTTGGGTGGGGCGTTAGACCTACACGCCCTACCGTCTGGCATTTCCCGAACACTGCGAACATGACGCTCTGGTTACGCCGCGCTGACCACAACCAAAACAACGTCTGCTCGACCGCTCGGTACAATCCCGCGCAATATGCCCTTCTCGTTGACAGTTGAAGCACATTACACCCAGCCGAGCTGGTGTCTTCGCAGGGGTTGAAAAACCACCCCGACTGTTCACGTCAACGTAAGCCAGATCGGGTTCTAAAGTCTCGTGTTTCTGTGGAGGCCTCTTGTACGCTTCGGTCATGGCTCGCGTATGTTCGATAGAGCGACCAATTTTCCGTAATTCGTCGATCGACTTCACGTCTACCAAGCACAATCGCTGGAGGTAAAATGGAGCTAGGTTCTTCGTAACCATCTTCAAACGAACCTCCTCAGTCAACTTGACCCCGAGGTCCTCTAACCTCGCGAAATAGACACTCATCACCGTAAGGAACGTACCAACTGTTTCCTTCGGCCCCTGGGTCCGACCCCTCGCCTCGTCAAATAGTCGATCTGCGAAATCCACCGGTTGAAATTCCTCGCGGAGTCTCGCCACCAAATCTTCCCAAGACACTAGGCTCCTACGGACGGCCGAATACCACAACAGCGCTTTACCCTTGAACAGATCCAACGCGGACGCGAATAGCTGAGGTTTCTTCACGTTACGGGCCACCTGCAGCTCCTCTACTTTAGCTACAAAAGTGCAGACGGACATGTCCGACGCTTCCCCAGAATACTTTAGGTTCCACTGCGAGACGGGGACTGATTTGATCGGTGTACGCGACGGTGTACTCGAGACCACGGGTAGAGGGTCATCGTCACTGGACGAATCACTAGCGCACCCGCTAGGCGCTAGTGGGCTCGAGGCAATCAGCGACAAATTTAATGGTGGAATAGAAGGCTGACTCACCCTTTTAACTCTGTCCTCCAGGTCCGATTGTAACGATTGTAGGGTCACCAACATCTGCGATCGACTTGTCTTCTCCTCCTCCGTCGTAGGTGTAGACCTATCTATTCTAGCGGCGAGATGAGCCAATGTGCTCAGAATGTTCGAATAGCCGCTGCTATTTGCCACACCGGTGAAGGTGCTAATGGTATTCGTCAATGAGTCACATCCCAGTGTCACTGCATCAAGGTCTTCTTTATATGGGAAAGGATACTTGGGGTAATGCAAACTCGCACCCCCGCGCTCTACTCTAAGGACGTTGCTAAGGGTTTTTCGCATCTCATCTACTAAGCCTTCGGGATATCCACGATATTTAAGCTCATATGCGAGCTCAGCCTTAGAAAGGGACTTGACCTTCATGGTCCCGCCAATATTAGCCATGATTACTATGGGGTGAGTGGAAAGAAAAGACAAATAAATAGAAAATAGCCAAAATACTTATACCCAACTAAACCTAACCTAACTAAAAATTCGACACGGGTTGGCTTTACTTGCAAACGCTTCTCGTACTCTATACAAAAAAGACATTGACCTCCCAGGTCACCAAACAGCGTCAACTACGCTACCAACAATGATAAGTACTCCGATTGCAAAGTAAAGTTCCCTAAAAATTCATCCAAAAAAAATCGCGGAAACTAAGTAGCGCACCGTGGTTACTAAAGCCGCTGCTACGCCGTACCCGAGTTTCAGCGAGTTAAAAAAATCACAATTGAAAAAAGAAAATTACAAAGTTTTTTTTTTTTTTTTTTTTTTTTTTTTTTTTTTTTTTTTTTACTAAACGAGTGCCGTAGATCAAGAACAAACTTGCACCAAGACCAAAATACAATCGGGCCCCACGTTGGGCGCCAAAAATGCGACGCTTACTTCCTGTCAAAACTGTCAACCCCCCCAAATAACTCTACTGGCGCGGGCCGCTAGCCGTTTAATCAGTGGAGACGGCGGGGTTCGGATGGTAAAGTATAAAATGGGCGCCACACAATTACCGCACCAGTAGAGGGTGATCACGCCTCCTGGTCCCAACTGTGAAGGATAAGGAGGCTTTACCTCAGACGCTGGTAAACAATGAAATAGAGAAAAACTATGGTTTGACAATTAACAACAGAAGATTTATTTAAAACTAAATGGTCATTTAACAATATTGTTGTAAACTTGTTCTTAAATCTGGCTATCAAAATGATTAATGGGAATGGAAATGTGCGATGACCCCTTGTGGTCTCAGACGTCCCGATGCCCTGCGGGGGCGGTTCGCGAAATGGAGGGTTTACCCGAAGAAAAAGGACGATGGTACCAACGCTTCCCTATTCCCCGCTATTTACGCAGTCTCCGTATTTCCGCTCACGCCTTACCTTTACCGCAGAGACCGTCAACGCCCTAAATACAATTGACAAATGGAATGATGTGACATATGAGTGATTACGTAGAATGATTTGGAGGCTCGGCGTTCCCACGGCGATCCACTCCGGGCGCCGCCACTGGCTTATACGTTCCGCGCGACGGTTGACGCACGGTTTTGCGATATTGGCCACTACTGTTGGCTACGTCACGCAGCGGCAAAACCTCCTCTTGTGGACACGACAGCGCCGTCAACTCGCCGTCCGTAATAAAAAACCGGGACCACTGGCCGTAATTTAGCCGTAGGTTAGCCGTAGGTTGCGTATACCGCCTCCCACTAGAACCCTATAAAACAATTTACCCAGTAAGAAACGTAGTACGTGAAGCGTGCGCGCGGGGCTTAACTTACCCTTGTGCAAGGGGTTTCCGACCACTAAAACTGCGACACCACTATATTCCCCCTTGGGAGAGAATCGTCCTCGACGGATCCTCCTAACGCAAACAGAATACTCCCGCTCTAATTGCAGATCGACCTTTGTCGATATATCTCTTCGCGTGCGCGTGTCTTGCTGCAGTTAAATTCACACCAAAAATGGCCGGTCCGTCTCGTCCGCTCGCGAAAACGCTGCCCAAAAATTCCGCCGCGAGCAGCGCCTCGGTCAGCAATGACCATAGGCGGCGCTCAAAGGAGGATAATGCAGAGGCGCGCGCTAACGTTGAAACTTCACGTTACAAGTTTTTTGCGAAACCGTAAAATTTTGAAATATATTGACAAGAATTTGTTACAAATTAATTTTTTTTAATTTTTTGTAATACTGATTCTTAAAAAGAGTGAAAATTTGAAATTCAATAATTCTGAATTTATTCCAACACTGGTCACATTCTAAATTGAGAAACTGTTCTAGTATGCTAGTATTATGAAATTTTCGATGAAAAATTGCAATTTTCCAGAATGTTAGTTTTTATAAAGTCTGCACAATTGAACAAAATAAAATAACAACAATTTAAAAATTGAACGAATTTTAGAAATAACAAAATAAAAAACCAAAACAATATCAATATTAGGTTCATAAAATGTGTAGACGATTTTGCGATAAATGTTGCAAAATTCATTACAAAATTATAAAATATAACTATATATTTTAGAATTCAATTATATAATTTATCAAAAATTAAAATTTCCAGAATGTTGTGTCTGTGAGAATAGTGATAATCTAAAATATTCGAGATGTTTTACTACGTTAAGTTTATGAGTAAAATTTGAAAATTTGAAATTCATTAATTCTGAATTTATTCGACACTGGTCACATTCTAAATTGAGAAACTGTTTTCTAGTTTACTAGTATTATGAAATTTTCGATGAAAAATTGCAATTTTCCAGAATGTTCCACAAAAATTTGAGTAAATTTCGTGCAGTTTTTATAAAGTCTGCACAATTGAACAAAATAAAATAACAACAGTTTAAAAATTGAACGAATTTTAGAAATAACAAAATACAAAAACAAAACAATATCAATATTATGTACATAAAATGTGTAGACGATTTTGAGATAAATGTTGCAAAATTGATTAAAAAAATATAAAATATAACTATATATTTTAGAATTCAATTACATAATTTATCAAAAATTAAAATTTCCAGAATGTTGTGTCTGTGAGAATAGTGATAATCTAATTTATTCGAGATGTTTTACTACGTTAAGTTATTAATTCAATGCCTCTAGAAACAATGAAAGGCCGAAATAAAGAATTATTTAGATTTAACTTCTAAGAGTTACAAAGCGCTAATACCTATAGATGACGATGCGCTTAGCTAAAAAAAATCTAAGAGTGACAATTATAAAAATAAGAATCATTGTTTTTTAAGGAAATAGCAAGGAACAAGAAACTGTGGAACCAAATGATAAAAGAAAATACATGAAGAAAAAATAACACCACTACGACACCCGAAAGGGTAAAAGAAGAAAAAATGTAATAATAATAATATTTCTTGCTAAATTCAGAATTTAATTACTCACAAACAAAACACTTAACATTTCATTTCAGGGTCATTAGGATATAAATAAATACTTCTAATGTATTAAGAACTAAATTCTGAATTTTAATTTTGATGCACAAAATGGGTGTAAGACCTGAATTCTAGATTTACTCAGGATTTTCACTCTTGCCGAACTTCATATGTATTAAATTTTTTTGTTTATTTTGTTATCAACATTTTGATATAAATTGTTATAGTGTTGCACACTTAGATTTCTTACGGAATTAATATAGCAAAATTTTGTATATTTAAATATCTGCAAGGTCGTATCGCACACCTTCATTAATATTTGAGGGATGTGTTTTCTGTCGCAGAGTAGTTTATGATTTTTTAAACGAACGTGTCCACCTAGAGAAGGGTCCCGGTCAAATATTAATGCCTAATAAACAAATAGCAAAAAGTGGGACCCAATTTCTCCGGAGGAATAGCGCTATTTTTTTATTCACGAAAAGCGAATAATTCACGACGTAATTTCCATGCCAGACGAGATGGACTAATGAGGATGACGAGCATGTTAAATTTTATATTGTCACTGTCTGGTATCTGGTATCTGGTCTATCTGCTCACCAATTAATATTAATACGGATTCTGCAGATGCACGCATACAAGCAAAATAATATAAAGTAATCAGTTCTGAGGGGCTTAATTTTTTTGTACTGGTGGCAACCTTAGGCGATTTAGGACCGGTATTTCCATCCACTTCTTTGTATTCTGCGTACAAGCAAAATGATATAAATTATTCAGTTCTGAGCTGCTTAATTTTTTTGTGCTGGTGGCAACCTTAGGAATTTTAGAACCTGTATTTTGAACAAGTAGAGACATACAAATACAATACCAATTTTCTATTTTCCATATCCTGTTTTCATGAACTGAAAATTTACGTGCCAATGCGAGACTATGTAAGCTCACACACTTAATTTTTTCTTTCAATTTGTGTAAAGTGAAAATTGACAGTGAAATTCCAAATCAGGGCTTTATATTGTTAACTGGAAATTTTCTAATTTAGGTAATTGAGAAATTGACTGTGAAAAGACACGTAATCCAAATTCTAAACTTGACCAGGCAAGCAGATAATTTTCTATTCTAGTCTTGACTATGCCAAAAAACAGTTTTCACATTTTTTTAAATTTCATCCAAAGAAGTTTCGATACATAATTGAAAATTTGACATTAATTATGGAAATTACAAAAGTAATACCTGATTTCATGAACAGAAAATTTACGTGCAAATGCGAGACTATGTAATATCACACACTTAATTTTTTCTTTCAATTTGTGTAAAGTGAAAATTGACAGTGAAATTCCAAATCAGGGCTTTCTATTGTTAACTGGAAATTTTCGAATTTAGGTAATTGAGAAATTGACTGTGAAAAGACACGTAATCCAAATTCTAAACTTGACCTGGCAAGCAGATAATTTTCTATTCTAGTCTTGACTATGCCAAAAAACAGTTTTCACATTTTTTTAAAATTTCATCCAAAGAAGTTTCGATACATAATTGAAAATTTGATATTAATTATTGAAACTTCAAAAGTAATACCTGATTTCATGAACTGAAAAATTACGTGCAAATGCGAGACTATGTAGTAGTGATGGGCGAATAGTAACTATTCGTAACATAAGTACTCGTTACATTCAAGTATTCGAAGTAACGATTACCAGAATATATAAATACTCGTTACTCGTTACTATTCGATTGGTCGCGAGTACCGGCCCAGCCGCACAGTCCCGCATAGTGCGAAAATCCGAACCAACGATAATACTCGTTACTCGTTACTATACGATTGGCACCGATTTGCGAGCACGGGAGCAGCCGAACCGAGTATTGCTTGCGTATAGACTGCTTACCGGGCAAGCTTACAAGTTTTGTTTACATTACAATATATTTCTGGTGCTGTGGTTTCGTGACTTTTTAAATGTCATCAATTTGGCAAGAATTTGACAAAAACGTTTCATCTACAATATGTAGTTTGCAAACTTCTGCGTCGATTGAATTTCAACAATTTTCTGGCGAAGATAATATCAACAGAAGAGACGATCCTTTGTCCTGGTGGAAAAAACGGGAATTATTATATCCTAATTTATCAAAATTGGCCAAACAAAAGTTATGTGTTGTGTCATCATCAGTACCAAGCGAACGAATCTTTTCTAAAGCTGGACAAATTATAAATGAAAAAAGAAATCGATTAGATTCAAAAAACGTGCAAAAGATTATTTTTTTGAACGCCAATCAAGGACTTTTTTAATTGTTTATATACATAGTTACTTTTATTTATATTCAAAATTGTATTTAGTTGTTTATTTTTACTTATAGAGAAGTTTATTTTTAATTTATATTTATGTTTGTTGGTTTCTCATATATATGCAATACAATTTTTTTTGTACGAATGTAGTTATAATAGTAACTATAGTGTAAGTTATAACAAATGTTCATATTTAAATAAATATTTTAATTTTAGAACCCTTTTAATATATAGGCTTTTTAATATATAGAATATATGGCCGTCTCCGATCTCGTTATTCGTTGATTGCAAAGAATCCTCGTAGATCCGCTAGCAAACCCGCACACTGCGCAACTCGGTAGTCGGTACAATATCGCACATCGTTACTTACTAACTATCCGATACGCGCTCGGTTCTTAGCAAGTACCGAGTAACGAAACTGAGTAACGAGTATTTTTACCGAAAGGAACGATTCGCACGCTAGCAAACCCGCACACTGCTCAACTCGGTAGTCGGTACAATACCGCACATCGTTACTTTACTAACTAGATCCGATACGCGATCGGTTCTTACCAAGTACCGAGTAACGAATACTGAGTAACGAGTATTCGTACTGAAAGTAACGATTCGTTACAAGTATCCAAAAGTAACGATTTCGCCCATCTCTACTATGTAGTAAGCTCACACACTTAATTTTTTCTTTCAATTTGTGTAAAGTGAAAATTGACAGTGAAATTCCAAATCAGGGCTTTCTATTGTTAACTGGAAATTTTCTAATTTAGGTAATTGAGAAATTGACTGCGAAAAGACACGTAATCCAAATTCGAAACTTGACCTAGCAAGCAGATAATTTTCTATTCTAGTCTTTACTATGCCAAAAAAAAAACAGTTTTCACATTTTTTTTAAATTTCATCCAAAGAAGTTTCGATACATAATTGAAAATTTGAAATTAATTATTGAAACTTCAAAAGTAATACCAGATTTCATGAACTGAAAAATTACGTGCAAATGCGAGACTATGTAAGCTCACACACTTAAGTTTTTCTTTCAATTTGTGTAAAGTGAAAATTGACGGTGAAGTTTCCAATCAGGGCTTTCTACTGTTAACTGGAAATTTTCTAATTTAGGTAATTGAGAAATTGACTGTGCAAAGACACGTAATCCAAATTCGAAACTTGACCTGGCAAGCAGATAATTTTCTATTCTAGTCTTGACTATGCCAAAAGACAGTTTTCACATTTTTTAAATTTCATCCAAAGAAGTTTCGATACATAATTCAAAATTTTACATTAATTATTGAAACTTCAAAAGTAATACCTGATATTTTGACAAATTATTCAAAATTTGGACAGAAAAGTGACATTTTGAGAGATATTATAGAAAATTTGACAGAAGTACTTGCAATTTTGACAATATTCATTGATATTAATGCTGAAAATTTATATTTTAGGGCAATTGAATATTTAGCTCTAATCATTGAAATTTCGACAATAATAATTTAAATTTTGATAGAAAAAATTGTATTTTTCTAAATTGTCACATTGTTGTCATATTTTTTTCTATTTTATCCAGAGAAGTTTGGATACATAATTGAAATTTGACATTAATAATTTAAACTTCAACAGTAATACTTAATATTTTGATAGATTATTTAAAATTTTAACAGAAAATTTAAATATTGAGAGATAATATTGAAAATTTTACAGAAGTAAATACAATTTGGACAATATTCATTGATATTAAAGCTGAAAATTTATATTTTAAGGCAATTGAAAAATTGACACTAATCATTAGAAGTTTCAACATGAATAATTTAAATTTTGATAAAAAAAATTGTATTTTGCTAAACTGTCACATTGTCACATTTTTTGTTTCTATTTCATCCAGAGAACTTTGGATACATAATTGAAAATTTGACATGAATAATTATAACTTGAAGTAATAGGTACTTGATATTGTGACAGATTATTCAAAAATTTTAACAGAAAAGTAAATTTTGAGAGATAATATTAAAAAATTTACAGAAGTAAATACAATTTTGACAATATTCATTGATATTAAAGCTGAAAATTTATATTTGAAGGCAATTGAAAATTTGGCACTAATCATTGAAGTGTCGACATTAATAATTTAAATTTTGATAGAAAAATTTGTATTTTGCTAAATTGTCACATTGTTGTCACATTTTTTTTCTATTTCATCCAGAGAAGTTTGGATACATAATTGAAAATTTGACATGAATAATTGAAACTTCAACAGTATTACTTGATATTTTGACAGATTATTTAAAATTTTAACAGAAAAGATAATTTTTGAGAGATAATATTGAAAATTTTACAGAAGTAAATACAATTTTGACAATATTCATTGATATTAAAGCTGAAAATTTATATTTTTAGGCAATTGAAAATTTGGCACTAATCATTAGAAGTTTCGACATGAATAATTTAAATTTTGATAAAAAAAAATATATTTTGCTAAACTTCACATTGTTGTCACTTTTTTTTTCTATTTCATCCAGAGAACTTTGGATACATAATTGAAATTTGACATTAATAATTAAAACTTCAACAGTAATACTTGATAATTTAACAGATTATTTAAAATTTTAACAGAAAAGTTAAATTTTGAGAGATAATATTGAAACATTTACAGAAGTAAATACAATTTTGACAATATTCATTGATATTAAAGCTGAAAATTTATATTTTAAGGCAATTGAAAATCTGGCACTAATCTTTGAAGTTTCGACATTAATAATTTAAATTGTGATAGAAAAATTTGTATTTTGCTGAATTGTCACATTGTTGTCACATTTTTTTCTATTTCATCCAGAGAAGTTTGGATACATAATTGAAAATTTGACATGAATAATTAAAACTTGAAAAGTAATAGGTACTTGATACTGTGACAGATTATTTAAAATTTTAACAGAAAAGTTAAATTCTGAGCGATATAATTGAAAATTTTACAGCAGTGATTACAACAATACATAATTACAATATTCATTGATATTAATGAAGATACAGTAAACATTCGATAAATGCAACTCCGTAAATGCAACATTCTCTAGTAACAACTCTATAAGAGCAATATTTGATTATTTTTTTCCATAAGAATGACATTTGATAATCTTACGTTAAGTGGTTTTAATTTTCAAATCCAACTCTATTATTGATTGTAAGACATACTAGTGTCAGAAACATCAATAAATAATTATTATTATTGTAATGAAGAAAACACAATTAACTATGAATGTTCCTTTCGCATATATCGAATTTTTACTGTAATTGGAATTTTAAGGTAATTGAAAATTTAGCTCTAATCATTGAAATTTAGAGCCATAATTTAAATTTTATAACGAAATTTGTAGGACAATTAAAATTTGACATTATCATTAACAAAACGTTTCAAACCAAAACAAAATAACACAGTGTTTATATAATTTAGTACAATTCAAGTTTGACATTAATTAACACTCATTGTGTTTCACTTTCACTCAATGAAATTTTGGCAAATTACTGGAAAATTTGACATTAATCATTGACATTTCAACATGAATATTATATATTTTGAAAGATTTTTGTTTTACACTTCCTGTTTTCATGAACTGAAAAATTACCTGCAAATGAGAGACTTGACCTTGTAAGCTCACACTTTTAATTTTTCGTTTGAGTATTCTATTTTATATGCAAAGGGAGTAGAACTGAATGCAGACGGAAATGAAGAGACGGAAATAAACAGCAGAATAAGAAAAACTCAAAAACTATACCAGGCAATCAAAAACACAATCATAAACAAAAAAGAAATAAGTAAAGAAACAAAGATAAAAGTGTACAAAACAATACCGACCACAGCAGGATAAGAAAAACTCAAAAACTATACCTGGCAATCAAAAACACGATCATAAACAAAAAAAGAAATAAGTAAAGAAACAAAGTAGTTACACGGTTACAATGTTTCAATTAGTGTAATGTATTTATCGTCAATTTGTTTATTGTAAGGCCTTAATAATTTACGCCTTGTAAGAATGATGCTGACCTATGGGAGATATTGAATTACGTCTATTCTGCAGTTGACATTATTGATTATAGTATGGGAGAAGCGAAACATCTGACACCAGGACACAGATGACATGATAAAATCACTGGACGTAAATACACGTCCTGAGATGTGGACACAAAAGTATGGCGAATAATAAATACCGGCGTGGGATGTCGATCTGGAGATAAAGCGTATTTCGGGAAATAATGCGTTAAGGATGTGGCTATATTTAGTAGGCTGTTAAACTAACGTTTTTAGTAGGAATGGAATCACGGGATTGACGCAATAATAAAATGTCGATCAATATACTGTAGAGTCTTGAAAACTAATAAAGCTTAGTATCAAAAATGGGAGAGATTATTAAAAATATATATTGAGCATGTTAACATAATTAAAATAAGAGAAACCCTATACAACATAATTGAATCGTTTATTTCAGTAACCCGTTAAGTGTGCTTTGCAAATTTTCGAGAAACAAAGAAAAAACACCATATCTTTTTATATTTTATATATTGTTATTAAATATTTCGTAAATTCGATTCGTCAGTTAAAGGAATAATACAGAAAAGTATGCCATTTGATTACTGATGTTATTAAATATTTCATAAATTCGAATGTCAGTTAAAGGGATAATAGAGAAAAGTATGCGTTTTGATTACTGATGTTATTAAATATTTCATAAATTAGTATGTCAGTTAAATGAATAATACAGAAAAGTATGCGTTTTGATTACTGATATTCTGTAAAAAAAAACAAACATAAAAATGTCTGTTCACGGGTTTCTGAAATAAACGATTCAATTATTCACATTATTTTTTTTAGCATCTCAGCGTAATTAAAATATAAAAAACCCAATAGAACATAATTATTAACATTATTTTTTTAGCATGTCAACGTAAATAAAATATGAGAAACTCAATGGATTAAATGGTAAACTTTGCATGAAACAGTTGGCATTACTTGATTTCGTAATACCAACAATCATCAGGTAGATGAAGAATGCATTTACTAATGCGACCAAAATACATTTTCTTTTATAAAAAAAAATATGAATTTTGTTTATTGATTACATAATTTCCCGTATAATAAAAAAATCTTATTAATTACCACAACACCACCGCATACCTATTTATAATATATTTTTTGTGGGTACGTGTGTGAATAATTAGTTTGCGCTTGAGCGGCCACTTTGTGGTCAGCCAGGTGGGCGGATCATGCAGTTTTGCCCTAATTATAAATTTGTTTTGGTAATAAATTTTAAAGTAATGAATGAGAGCCCTAATTTCAGTTTTGCCCTAATTATAAATTTGTTTTGGTAATAGGTTTTTAAGTAATGAATGAGAGAAGCGTGTGAATGCCATCTCGTGGTGAAATCCGCGAGTTGTGTGCATTTTGGCTACCTGGACTGATGAGACCCACTAGGTCGAAACCGGTCTCCAGATGTTCAAGGAGGTAGTATACAAAATGCACACCATATTTTTTTTAGATTTTTAATTGTTTACTATGCTGCTTCATTGACACACTTTTTAATGCCACCATAACAGACCAGTTAGTTGCAAAATTTGTAAGCGTGAACTCAGTTTTAGAAATGTTTCTGAATTTTCAAAGATGTTTAAAAAATGTTTCTGAAAATTCAGAAATATGTCAGTAAATCTTGAAAACTGAAAATCGTAGGAGCAAAATTGCATTCAGAACGCGACGCTAATTACACTGGTCAACACAAGTTTTGTCCCTGAAGCCTCGTTTACATTTGGAAAGTTTACTGGTGGAAAGTACTTGCCGCCAGTAAACTAACGATGTGTAAACCAGAAAAACGTCTTACTTTCTTGACAGACGTTTTTCTGGTTTAAACATCATAAGTTTACTGGCGGTAAGTACTTTCCGCCAGTAAACTTTCCAAATGTAAACGAGGCTTTAGACGTAAATAGCCGATTCCGATAGTTTTTTTTTTGCTGATTTCAGAAATTTCAATAAAATTTTTCTAGGACGTCAGGTTTTTGTGATTTTTGCAAAATATGTAAGTTTTCTTAATTATTCCTCGGATTGCAAGACCGATTTCAATGATTTTTTATGGTAATACTGGATTCAAATGTCAGTTTGACAGATACCGGTATGACATTTCTAACCTAACTTTAACTGAGAACGTGTTTTTGTAAGTAAATAATGGAAAAACTATGTAAAAAACAAATACATTTACATATTTTTATTGTTACGTATTCCGTTAATATTGATGTCCTAAGTGTGAAAATTTCAATGAAAACTCCCAAAATATCATTATTCTGTCCAAATGTTGTTAGTAATCAATGACATTTTGACAGTAATCGGTAATACATTTGTGTATTACCTATTTACCAGCTATTTTTCGTAATAGTTGTCGAAGAAAAAACTTTGTATGATACATTTTCGTAAAGTAGTACCTTTTTGCACTCGCGTTTTTTGTTGAAAAGCTCAAAAGTACAAAAAACACTACTTTACGAACTTGTATCATAAATAACTATTTTAATATAACTGACAGGCAGTGGCGCGTTATCCTATGGATAAATTGGGCGTTGACTAAAAAACGTATCAAATACGTATTAAAGGAAATAGTAAAGTAAAGTAAATAGTAATAAATAATACTAGTAAAGTAAAGTAAATAGTAATAAATAATAGTAGTAAAGTAAAGTAAATAGTAATTAATAATAGTAGTAAAGTAAAGTAATAGGCGGAAAGAACACAGGTGATAGCCAATAAAATATCGTTACTATTACTAGTAAAGTAAATAGTTTATAGTCAAAAAGTTATGAAAGTATAAAAACAAATAATTTTAGTGTAATTATTGTGATATGTTAGTATTGCACATACAAGTCAAATATCATAATATTTTCCGTATAAGTAAATAGAAATACAATTAATTTTAGTCTATTTATTATAAATTTTTAGTATCTTCGTTTCTATTGTATTGATATTATCAGTAAAAATTATATCTGCTTTAATATCTTTAAGCTAGCAATAATTAACTTTCTGTGTGGTACATTAAACAAAATGTGTAGGTAAATTTTCAATATCTGGAAAAGTCATGGCAGACAATACAAATTATTGAAAATTATTATTTATTGCAGTAAATAAGTAGCAAGAAAGTATACTAAATGGATAAATTTGTATAATTAATAATATTTTTTTGAGAAACTGATTAATTTTTGAATATTTGTGGCTCAAAAGATCAGTCATAATTATATCTGGTCTAATATCTTTAAGCTAGCAATAATTAACTTTCTGTGTGGTACATTGAACAAAATATTTAGGCATTTTCAATATCTGGAAAAGTCATGGCAGACAATACAAATTACTTGATAATTATTATTTATTGCAGTAAATAAGTAGCAAGAAAGTACACTAAACAGATAATTTGGTATATTAATAATATATTTTACAGAAACTGATTAATTTTTGAATTTTTGTGGCTCAAAAGATCAGTAATAATTATATCTGGTTTAATGTCTTTAATATAGCAATAATTAACTTTCTGTTCGGTACATTACACACACATATTTAGGCATTTTCAATATCTGGAAAAGTCATGGCAGACAATGCAAATTACTTGATAAGTATTATTTATTGCAGTAAATAAGTAGCAAGAAAGTATACTAAATGGATAAGTTTGTATAATTAATAATATTTTTTGGTGGAACTGATTAGTTTTGAATTGTTGTGGCTCAAAAGATCAGTAATAATTATATCTGGTTTAATATCTTTAAGCTAGCAATAATTAACTTTCTATGTGGTACATTAAACAACATATTTAGGAATTATCAATATCTGGAAAAGTCATGTCAGACAATACAAATTACTTGATAATTATTATTTATTGCAGTAAATAAGTAGCAAGAAAGTATACTAAATGGATAAGTTTGTACAATTAATAATATTTTTTGGAGAAACTGATTAGCTTTTGAATTTTTGTGGCTCAAAAGATCAGTATTAATTATATCTGGTTTAATATCTTTAAGCTAGCAGTAATTAACTTTCTATGTGGTACATTAAACAACATATTTAGGCATTATCAATATCTGGAGAAGTCATGGCAGACAATACAAATTACTTGATAATTATTATTTATTGCAGTAAATAAGTAGCAAGAAAGTATACTAAATGGATAAGTTTGTATAATTAATGATATTTTTTTTGGAAAACTGATTAGTTTTTGAATTTTTTTGGCTCAAAGGATCAGTAATAATTATATCTGGTTAAATATCTTTAAGCTAGCAATAATTAACTTTCTACGTGGTACATCAAACAACATATTTAGGCATTATCAATATCTGGAAAAGTCATGGCAGACAATACAAATTACTTGATAATTATTATTTATTGCCGTAAAGTACAGCAAGAAAGTACACTAAATGGATAATTTGGTATAATTAATAATATATTTTGGAGAAACTGATTAATTTTTGAATTTTTGTGGCTCAAAAGATCAGTAATAATTAACTCTGGTTTAATATCTTTAAGATAGCAATAATTAACTTTCTGTTCGGTACATTACACAAAATATTTAGGCATTTTCAATATCTGGAAAAGTCATGGCAGACAATACAAATTACTTGATAATTATTATTTATTGCATAAAGTACAGCAAGAAAGTACACTAAATAGATAATTTGGTATAATTAATAATTTAAGGTATTATTCTGTACTTACTGGTATAGTTATTTTTTTATTTTATTTTATTATTTATTTATTTTTATTTTGCCTGACTAGTTTCAGTTTGTTTAGCAAACCATCATCAGAGGCGTCAAATGTGTAATTTTGCTGTGTATTTATCTTGATTTTATTTCATTTTAAATATTTGGATTATTATTTGAATATTGAAAGATGTCCAGCAAAATGCTAAAGAGTTATAAGTTGAAATTTTATCAGAAGTATCAATTTCTCAGAATTCTATTATAGTTAACATAAGCAGGTATACATTTTTTATGACGGTAGCATCATCAATATGTATGAAAATTTTAGAGTTATTATCATTTTTTTACCACAATTATCGATACAAAATATCGTTAATTTTATATTTGGGTTGCCATCGATGTTTAAATATTCTATGAGAGGTACAAACAAGTAAAGTATTACAGACATCTTTGAAAATTCAAATAAAATTCCAAATATTTTAAATGAAATAAAACTGAACTTGAACAAACTGAAACTAGTCAGGCAAAATAAAAATAAATAAATAATTAAATTAAATTAAAAAAAAAACAATACTAGTAAGTACAGAATAATACCTTAAATAAATAACTGGTAATATGGATAAAACCTTAAACTTAATAATTATTAATATTTTATGGAGAAACTGATTAATATTTGAATTTTTGTGGCTCAAAAGAAAAGTTCGAACATACGACAATAAGCACTAGAAATTTTAATTAATGGTATATAATTGACATATTTTTTCTTATTGGCAACTCTATAAGTTCTTTGGCATATTGTTGGTACCTCTTATAGAATATACAAACATCGATGGCAACCCTAATATAATTTTAACGATATTTTGTATCGATAATTGTGGTAAAAAAATTTGATAGCAACTCTATAATTTTCATACATATAGATGATGCTACCTGTCATAAAAAAATGTATACCTGCTGATGTTAACTATAATAGAATTCTGAGAAACTGATAAAATTTTAATTTCAACCTATAACTCTTTAGCATTTTGGTGGTCAGCATAGAATTTTGAATTCATGATCATTCTGATAGATTACAATCAGAATAATTACATTTAAAGATTACATTTAAAAATGATACAATTATCAGATATTGATGACACAAATTTCGGACTTACAAAATATTGAATATTCTCTATAAATCTAAAAATACAGTCTGAAAACTGAAAGAATTTTGATTATATATCTAGAAATCTTTGACATATGATACCTCTCGTAGAATTTTTAAATATTTATGGAAACTCTAGTTATATTTTTAATTTGATGGAAACTGGAAGACTTTTGATTATATCTCTAAAAATCTTTGATATATGATACCTCTCGTAAAATTTTTCAATATTTATGGAAACGCTAATTAAATTTTACAATAATTCTAATAGATTTTGATGGTTTTTTTACATATTGGTCATGTATCTTTTCACCAAACAAAATGTAATTCAAGCTGACGATAATCTTATAGAATTTTGAAAAAATGTTATTAGAAAAAGGTATAATTAATAAAATAGCAATTGATATAACAAGGGAAATTAGCATAATATGAATAACCTCAACTGCTGGCACAAATTTTGTTAATATTGTTATATATCACGAAATCTAAAATTAGCACTAAACAAAATATTTGTTTTCCTTATATTATTTTCCCAAATTGCCCCAAATTCAAATTTTCCATGAGCCCCCATGAAGCCATAACGTGCCACTGCTGTCAGTTAAGATATAAATTAAAATATGTGATAGGATGTTTTTTGAATATGTTTTGAATATGACCCTTTTTCAACTCAGGTTTTCAAAAGATTTAATTTTTGGTGTTGTATCTAGGTATATCTTATTTAAATATTTATATTTATGTTATTTTTTTTTATTTCTACAGGATTAACAGTTTGTTATACTTTTCGAGCTGCATCAATTTTATCGAAAAAAAAACTTTCATAGATGGAGAAAAAAGAAGATCATTTGATCCTAAAAGTTCAGCCCATTTACCTCATTCCATTCGTCATTCAATTGTAGCAAATATCTCGTCGTAATTAGTAACATAAACTTGAACAGGGAATCGTTAAGCAAATGCATAATTCTAAATTTATCACAGATGTGCACAAGTCTGCAGAGAGTACGATCTATTTCCGTAGGTAAAATGTTAACTCGGTGGACTGTGGGTGTACGCTGCATGTGTGTAACATTGGTTTGCGGTGTGCAATTATAACGTCACACATCCGTGACACATGGCAGCGACCGTGTTAATTTATGGCGATGGTTACTTAGTCTAATTAGACAAGTTGTACATATTTAAGCACACTGCATGACAGAAGCTCATACTAAAACTAAATGCACGGAAATTACACATCGTCGCGCACTTAATAACACCACAAATGCATGAAATATTCAATGTTATCAAAGTTACCTTATCTGATACTAATTCAGTCAGGGGAGATTTATTTTCCACGTTACGTGTGAATCTATGGAGATATGATTGGTGATCATTATTTTGTTTTGTATGGAACCAGCGATTGTGAAAAAAGTGTCTTTTTTTTAGTTGTGTAACTATAGAAAAATATTTAGAATTTGACAGGTATATGAAAAATATTTTAGTATTATTATTATAATCTTTCTTCTTTTACTCTTTCGGGTGTCGAAGTAGTGCTATCTTTTTTTCATGTATTTTGTTTTAACATTTGGTTCCACCGTTTCTTGTTTCTTGCTATTTCCTTCACTTGTGCATTGGTTATCCCCCTCTTATTTAATATGTTTCCAATATTTTTGTCCCATTTCTTTTTTGGTCTTCCGACTCTTTTCTTTCCTGTTATCTTTGTTTCCCATATCTTCTTTGTTTGGTTGTTGTCTTCTCTCCTGATTATGTGGAGTATCAAGTTTTATTTTCCCTATAGCTGTTCTAACTCCTTCTGTACCTATTTCTTGTTCTTCCTCGATGTCTTGTTTCTCTCTCTTATTGTTATTGTTTTCTATTGTTCTTTGTGTATTGTTTTTATCTTTTGTTTTGACATCTTTTTCCAGTAAACCTTCAAAGTATTGTTTCCATCTTTCTCCTATTTCTTCTTTCATTGTAAGTATGTTTCCCTTCATCATCCTTTATTTGGTGTAGTTGTATCGTTTTGTCTTTCTTGTTTCTTCTGATAATGTTGTAGAATAGCAGCTGGTTCTCATGTCTATTTTTTTCCATTGAAAAATATTTTACTTACTTTAATCCTCTTTACTCCGATCGGAGCGTAGGGTTTCTACAAGCTTCTTCCATCCTTCTCCGTCCGACTTCCGAGGCTTGTATAAGTTTCCGTAGCACGCTCCCTTTTACGTTGCAGGGTTGCTAGCCCTGCAAACAACCCTCCTCCTTTCACAGCCGGGCTTGGGACCGGTCACAGCGGAGTTGAAAAATATTTTAATGAAAGTTAAACATAATCTCAAACTGTTTTCTAGTTGTAGGTGTAGCTGACGCTGTAATTAATAATAAGAAAAAAAATTAGTATGCAAAAAATGGCATGTGGCAAATATTATCTTAAAATAATGATGCTTGAGAGAAGCGTTTGAGCGCCAACTATTTTTGAAATCAATTACTAAAATTACAAAGAAAATAGTTGATTTATTTATTTATTCATTTGCATTTCTACCTTTCTACCTTTCTACCTTTCTACCTTTCTACCTTATTTGTATAAATTTGCTGAAAGAACTACACGCGGCGATGTTGGTCATAGAATTCTGAGTCGAAAATTTTAATACCAAAATGTTGGAAGTAGAAAATAAAAATTGAAGAAAAATTGGAACTAGCCAGTTTAATTGAATTCGTTATTCTAAGTGTCGAGATTTGACACTGACATGAGCGAAATTTACCGTTGCGGGGTGTATTTTTTATGAAAATAAACAAATCAAGAAGTTTTAAAAAAGCATGTTTGAACACCACACACAGAAAAATAATCTTCACCATATTCCTACTACCTAAATTGCAGGGGATTCTATAAATTAGCAACGAATAATAACGATTATTAAACGATTTGATGTTAAAAGTTTGACGATTTCGTGCTGACTCAGCAAGCATGGTACAACATTTTGGTATTAAGATTTTCGACTCAGCAATTTATGACCAACATCGCCACGTGTAGTTCTTTCGCCAATTTGTACACACCCTGTATACTATTGACGATCTTTTTGGAATAATTTTAGAGAGTTATTTTTATTATGTTGAGCAAACTGATTGGTGTTCAGTCAGTAGCTGACGAAAGTATTCCCATGATTAGTCCAATTTGTCAAAAATGTCAAGAAGGAGAAATGCCGCAGACAATTTATTTGACCCAAAAAATCGCAATAAAGAAATGCTATTTCAAAATCCAATTTAAGAAGGATTGGCCGGATTAGAAGAAACAAGACTTGATTTTGACATAGATATAGATTTTACGGATAACTATTCTGTTCTTCTTTGTTGTTTTCCTGTTTCTCTTATCTCGTATATTTTCTTAAGTTGTTTCTTTCTTCTCTCATTTGTCTCATGTGTCCATACCACGTCATTTGGCCTTCTGTTATTTTTTCCTGTATTGGTTTTGTTTTTAAGTTTTTCCTGTGCGTTTCGTTCCTTATCCTGTCTCTTCTTGTTTTGTTTTCTATTTTTCTTAGGAATCACATTTCCATGGCATTTATTCTTTTAATTTGTTTTCCTGTCATCGTCCATGTTTCGCTGCTGTAAGTTAGCGTTGGTCTAATTACTTTTTTGACTATTACTATTTTTGTGTTTCTTAATATCTCCTTCTTGCTGAAAAAGGTGTTTTTAACATGTTATATAGTTTAGCTATTTTTCCTTTTTTATCTTCTATTTCATTGTCTAATTTACCATTGCTCTGTAGGATTGTTCCTAAATATCTGTATTATTCTACTTTTTTTCCTTGTATTTTTATTTCGTGCTTCTTTTTCTCTTTGGAAATTATCATGGTTTTGTTTTTTCGTAGTTTATTTTCATGTTTATTTTCTGAATCTCTTTCTCACATTATTTCCATGTTGTGTTGCAGTTCTTCCTCTGTTTCAGCAATTGTTGTCATATAATCTGCCAATAGTAGTTCTGCTATTTTTGTTATCTCCATTTTCCAGTATCCTATTTTTAGCAATTTCATGTTTTGATTTGCTTTATTCATCGCCTTATCCAATACAATTGTGAACAGTAAAGCGCTTAGCACGCATTTTTATTTTACTCCTTTCTTCGTTTTCTTTTGATTCCTCATTGTTTGTTCTCACAATATTTCTGTTTTCTCTGTACATGTATTTTATTACATTTGTTATTTCCTCCCCTATTCCTCTTTCTGCTAGGTCGTTCCATATGTCCCCTCTCCATATCCTGTCGAATGCCTTTTTGAGATCTACCAAGCATATGTGCATTTATCTGTTCTTCTTAATTAGTTTGTCGCCTAGTTGTCTGAGTATGAAGATTTGGTTTTGCGTACTTCTCCCTCTTCTGAATTCGCACTGGCTGTCCTCTATTGTTGTTTCTAGTTTGTCTCGCATCCGTTTTTCTAGTACCCTGGTTATTATCTTACTTGGTATACTTGTTAGTGCGATTCCTCTGTAATTTTCGGATATTCTTTTATCCCCTTTCTTATGTAATGGTAGAATTATTCCTTTATTCCATTCTGTTGGTATTTTCCCGTAGCTTATTATATCATTTATTAGTTTCGTTATTTGTGTTATTCCCTCTTCTCCCATATGTATCATCATCTCAAGGGTTATATCGTCTCTTCCCGGTGCTTTCCCGTTTATTACTTTTTTTATTGCTTCTTGTACTTGTACTTTTTTAGTTTGCTCATTTTTTTCTCTTGCCTTTCTTGCGACTTTCCCCCCCATTCTTGTGTTACGTTATCTGCTTCGTCCTGTTCGGTTAATTCTCCATCTTTCCATTATCTTGGCTTCATTCGTGATAATTGTTCCATTTTCATCTTTTATGTTCATCGTGTTGTGTTCTTTTTTTTGTTTTAGTTGCTTTAGTGTTCCGTAGAATATTTTTTTGGTTCTGCCCAAAATTCTCATGCATTCTTTCACCAAATTTCGTTCATGACTTTTGTTTTGCTTCTTTTATTATTGAATTCGTTTTGTTTCTCTTTTATTTGTATTTTTTATAATCTTCAATTTTTTTGTTTGTAGGCATCTTTCCCATTTCTCATTTTTGTCTTTTATCTCCTTTATGTCTTTCTCTGTCCACCAATTTGTTTTTTTCATTTCCCTGTTACCAATTTTTGTTGTTCCGCAGGTCTCCCTTGCCGCTTCTAATATATTTCTTTTGAATGTATCCCATTTTCCTTCTATGTTTAGCTTCATTTCGCTCTCTTTGAATTTATTTTGTAGTATCTCTTTGTATTTCGCTTGTATTTGTGTTTCTCTTAATCTGTAGGCTTTTATCTTTTCTTTAACTTTTATCCTCCTCTTGTCTGTTTTTTGTATTTTCTTCCAACTCATGTCCGTTTTTAGTAGGTGGTGGTCACTTCCTATTTCTGCTTGCCTTGTAACTTTTACATTCATTATTTTGTTCCAGCTGTTTCTATTAATTAGGTGGTAGTCTATTATCGATCTTTCGTTTCTGCTTGGCTGTTCCCTTGTGTACTTGTGTATGTTTCTGTGTTTGAATTTTGTATTTGTTATCACACGGTTGTTTTCAATGCATACTTATATTATTCTTTCCCCATTGTTGTTTTTCATTTCTTCTCCTTCTTTTCCCATTATCTCCTCTATTCCGCTATTTTGGCATCCTACTTTTCCGTTTAGATCTCCTATTATCATTACGTGTACTTTTCTTTCATCTACTTAGCTTTGTATGTTTACAAATAATGTGTCTTTCTCTTCTTTCTTTGCGTCTTCGTTCTGTCCGTATGCTATTATCAGTGTCCATGTTTCATCCTCGACTAGTTTGATTTCTATGGTCGTTATTCTTTCGTTCATATGTTTTTCTTTTATTACATATTTTATCTTCTTTGTATTTCTCTTGTGTTTTTGTTTTCTCTTAATCTGTAGGCTTTTATCTTTTCTTTAACTTTTATCCTCCTCTTGTCTGTTTTTTGTATTTTCTTCCAACTAATATCCATTGATTTTATAACGCAACTATGAAAATTAGATAGTAAAGTGCAATTGTAAAGTTTAACTTCCGCGATAATGAACATTGTATCATTTGAGGACCCCCCGATTGCCTGCGTAAGCGACAAAAACGGAATCGCGCCTATTCAAATAATCCACTCGAAGATACTATTGTGACGTTATTCCTCTTCCGCTATCATCACGTCTGCTGCCGCTGATTCACAGTTGCTGCCATTGACGCAAGTTCGTGATACCAGAGCTTCGTCAAAGTGGTGAACGTTACGTAGGCTCAGTCTAATTATGAACAACAGTTCAACGTTTAATTAATTCGTTTCCTCCTGACATCAGCACCAGGCAAATATTTGATGAACGTGCCACACAAAATAATAGGTAGAAAAATAATAAACCGAAAATTTAAAACATATAAAGTTAGAATTCAATTTTAATTACTCAACATAGAAATCGTAGGAAGTAAAGAATAATGGTAATTCATTTTATCATGAGTAAAAACACTTCCAATGTTTTTTAATCTCTTTCATAAATGTGTACGACGTGTTTCATTTGAGTTGGAATTTAGTTTTATAGACTAATATAATAGTCAATATTCATTTGAGTTGGAATTTAGTGTTATAGAATAATATAAAAGTCAATAATTAATTAAATTTAGTCCAAAGATGAAACAATATAGAGAACAACACTCGAAGTGTTTTTATTTATATTTATCAATAATTAATTATGCATAATAATAATTATAACCCTAGTGCTCCGCCTCTGGATAACTGATATCGAATATTGTTTTCCTTCTAGAATATACCTCGCATTGAAACTAGTGAGGGGATAAATGCACCGTGAAACCCCCATTTTTATTAAATAGATGAAAATAGATATCAGACGTCACAGTGGCTTTCTCGTAAGCTTATGACTTCTTTCTTAGACGCCCTACCAATGCACCCGATGCCTTATCGGAGCTCACGTAATCATACGGTGCATCACCGCCCACGCTGTGCTCGGATTGATATAAACCGGCAAATTTAATTCATCTGCATCTAATAAGTCTTCCACGCTCCAAAAATAAAAATCAATTGACGCGCTCGTGAAATATACGTGTTGCATGGATTCGTCAATAGATTTTTATTTGCCACTTGAACAATTTATAGGTGTTGGGCGAGACTTGTGCACATTAAGTATCGCAGGTTAGAATCTTAGAGCTTATAGTTATAATTTTCGACGACGATGGGTTTTTTGAACTTGTCTCTACAATTGTCGCAGATTCGAATCTTAAAGCTTATGGTTGACTTAAACAATTTTCGGCGATGATGGGTTATTGAACTTGCTTCTACAATTGTCGCAGGTTCGAATCTTAAAGCTTATGGTTGACTTACACAATTTTCGGTGACGATGGGTTATTGAACTTGTCTTTACAATTGTTGCAGATTCTACACTTAAAGCTTATGGTTGACTTAAACAATTTTCGGTGACGATAGGTTATTGAACTTGTCTCTACAATTGTCGCAGGTTCGAATCTTAAAGCTTATGGTTGACTTAAACAATTTTCGGTGACGATGGGTTATTGAACTTGTCTCTACAATTGGCGCAGGTTCGAATCTCGAGATTTTATGAACGACTAGGTAATTCACTTGCACACATTATTTAACGACGATGCAGAGATTAGTGCACTTGTTTCTATTAACGCCAGCAAGTTCGAATCGCGATTTTTTTTAGAACCTATAGATTATTCACTTGAATAATTTATAGTGAGCCAACCATGGGTTAAAGGTTATTGGACTTGTCTCTACTAAGTGTCGTAAGTTCCAATCCCGATTTTTTTTAAACGAATAAATTATTCATTGGAACAAATTAAACCGATAAATGGTGTGGAAGAGGTTGGTGCACTTGTTTATATAACGGGTAGCAGATTCGAATCCTGATTTTTTGTTGTTTTAACTTGGTTAATTAATATTTATTTCAACTGCGGTATCCTTTATATATTAACGAGAGCAGATTGATCACAAGCTAAGCAATACATTTTTTTTCGAAAACTGTCATCAAAAGTTGACATTTACGTTGAATTTTCAGTTGACAAAGTGAGTATTTTTTGTCACCTAGGTGCGAAGTATTTTTATGCTCTAGAACACCAAAGACTTTTTCGTCTTTTTTAGTTTAATATTGATATCAACTGCGATATCCTTTATATATTAATGAGAGCAGATTGATCACAAGCTAAGAAATACATTTTTTTTCGAAAACTGTTATTAAAAGTTGACATTTACGTTGAATTTTCAGTTGACAGAGTAAGTCTGTTTTGTCACCTAGGTGCGAAGTATTTTTATGTTCTAGAACACCAAAGTTTTTTTCGTCTTTTTTAGTTTAATATTTATTTCAACTGCGATATCCTCTATATATTAATGAGAGCAGATTGATCACAAGCTAAGAAATACATTTTTTTTCGAGAACTGTCATCAAAAGTTGACATTTACGTTGAATTTTCAGTTGACAAAGTGAGTCTTTTTTGTCACCTAGGTGCGAAGTATTTTTATGTTCTAGAACGCCAAAGTCTTTTTCGTTCTAGAACATAAAAGGAATGCCAAAATAATTTGTCAATTATTCAACTTACATTTATAATTTTATTAATGAAATACCATTGAGAAAATTACCAATTGTAAATTACCATTGAGAAGAAAGTAAACATGAAAATAAACTACGAACAGACAAAAACCATGATAATTCCCAAAAAAAAGAAACACGAAATAAAAATACAAGGAAAAAAATCGAACAATACAGATATTTAGGAACAATCATACAGAGCAATTGTTTAACATAACATACGAAAACTATTTTGTAGCTACTATATGTAAACTGAAAGTGCCGATATTGCAGTGAGCAAAATGTATCCCAGGTCCAATGCAGTTTTCGCAATGCAGAAATTGCGACGTTGGTGGATCTTTAAAACAGATTTTCCAGTTTTCGAAAATATCTTGTTTGTATCTCGAACGCGAAATGTTTTTGCGTTCTCGAATGGATATTTTATATAAATAATTTCCATGCTTAAACGCAAAAGTGACATTTCGCGTTCTAGATACAAAAATAAATATTTGTGAATTAACTACAGAAAGCACTATACTCGTTTTTGATAAACACTAATGGCACTAAAAGAGCTATTACTAATACTTTCGGGAGAAATTGCGACGTTGGTGGATCTTTAAAACAGATTTTTCAGTTTTCGAAAATATCTTGTTTGTATCTAGAACGCGAAATGTTTTTGCGTTCTCGAATGGATATTTTATATAAATAATTTCCATTCTTAAATGCAAAAGTGACATTTCGCATTCTAGATACAAAAATAACTATTTGTGGATTAACTACAGAAAGCACTAATCTCGTTTTTGATAAACACTAATGGCACTAAAAGAGCTATTACTAATACTTTCGAGAGAAATTGCGACGTTGGTGGATCTTTAAAACATGCTTAAACGTAAAAGTGACATTTCGCGTTTTAGATACAAAATAACTATTTGTGGATTAACTACGAAAATCACTACATTTTAACACGTAATCTCATTTTCGATAAACACTAATGAAACTATCAGAGCTATTAGTAATACTTTCGAGAGAAATTGCGACGTTGGTAGATCTTTAAAACAGACTATAGAACGTATAATGAAAATTTTATATTGTCTAATTCTGTTAATTTGAATCTTATTATCGTCTTAATTAGTGAAGTCAATCTGTAACCAAAAAGTAGGTAATTTTTGGTAAAAGCAGCGAGACTCGGTGGAACTTGTTTGTTATAGCAAAAGTAAGAAACCCATGAGTTTTGGAAACAAATATTTCCTGCAAATAACTAAATAAATTTCAGCTAAAAATATCTGATGCTTTTGCAAAAAAAATGCTATTTTAGTCAAATTCACTGAAATTTTCAAATTAACTGACCCTTTTTGGAGGTTGTTTTTATGTTTTAATTTTTTTTCGACCACTTAAATCAGTAGCTAAGGTACAAACACGGTACCCTTTTGTTGTCAACGTTCAAAGAATCTCCAGGTAAAATTTTGCGGGGTTATGTTCACCCCCTCCTGTAATATACGTTTATATACGGTTTTTTTTTGGAAAAAATTCAATTGCCGCTGTGTTGGCCAAATCTCAATCAAATTGGATACAATTTTGGGTGTAGGTAGCACGTATTGTTCAAAAATAACTAAATAAATTTCAGCTAAAAATATCTAATGTTTTTGCACAAAATTGCAATTTTAGTCAAATTTACTGAATTTTTCAAATTAACTGCCTCTTTTTGGAGGTTGTTTTATTGTTTTAATTTTTTTCGACCACTTAAATCAGTACAAAACATATGGTACAAAAACAGTACCCTATTATTGTCAATGTTCTAAGAATCTCCATGTAAGATTTTGCAGGGTTATGTAATTTACGTTTATATACGTTTTTTTTTGGAAAAAAATCAATTGCCGCTGTTTTGGCCAAATTTCAATCGAATTGGACACAATTTTGGGCGTAGGTAGCACATATTGCTCAAAAATAAATAAATAAATTTTAGCCAAAAATATCTAATACTTTTGCAAAAAATTGCAATTTTAGACAAATCCACTAAAATTTTCTAACTGTGATATCTATGCCGAAATAGTCGTACCAATATTTTCTTTGCAGCAAATTTTGGTAATGTTATTTACTTTTTTATCTCATGACAAGTTACGAGAAAAAAATTACAATGAAAATTGTAGGAAATTTGATTCCCGATATAAAAATAAGATACAGATTTTTTCATTTTCCGCCTGTATTTCCCGTAAAAGCGGAAAAACCTTCACGTATATAAATACATATCGTTCAATAAATTAATAATATATCGGAAAATATGGAGTTTATGAAAATATTTTTAAATAAAAGTTGTTGGGATTTTCTGCTTGGTTTTCCTTTCGCTTTTAGGAAAAACCTAGCGGAAAATCTAAAATTTTATCTGTACATTTTTTGTTGGAAATTAAATACCCAACAACTTTTATTTAAAAAATATTTTCATAAATTCCATATTTTCCGATATATTATTCATTTATTGAACGGTAAGTATTAATACCGGTATTATTTTGATATGTTATAACATTAGTTTTTGTACAACAGCTCCAGTTTTTGAAATATTTTGAAAATACCCCAGCCAAACCAACACCATATTTGGCATACATTTTACCAATTTTCCAGATATATTTTTTTAATTTGTCTTCCACATTTATGCATTCTCTGAATTCCAATACCAATATTTTTAGATGTTGAGTAAATGTTGTGGAGGAAAATTTTGAAATGTATCACAAATTCAAAATTTGTTAAAATTTTGTATTGGTGATCCGAAATTGTCTGGGAAACCGTAAGTCGGGCAACTTTGCTAAGTTAGTTCAAAGTATGCTGACCAATTTGAAAAATGTAGTATTAAACTTCATTATTTGTACTCACATATAGATGAAAGAATGCACTAAGTATACGTACAGTGGAAGCGCAATATTATTGTAAGTGGGATATCCATATGAAGGCAGATTATTGCTGGAGTATACAAAGAGATCAACTTCAAGCCATGCATTCGAGAAAATCCTACTAAAGAAGGTTTTGAAGTGATTTTGAATGATATTTTTAAAGAAACTGTTTAAAAAAAATGCCTTTATATAAAAAAAGTTTTATAGTATTATTTCAAAAAGTAGAGCTGCAAGAAGAAAACCAATATTATTTTTGTAATTCGCACCTTAGATGTACTTAGTCAACAAAAAAACAGTCAATAAATTTCAGGGAAAAAAATCAGTGTTGATGTGTGTACTTAAACTATTATTGTAAAAGCAGAAAGACCTCTAGTAGATAGTGAATAAAGATTGTAACTAACTAACTGGTAAATAATCGTCATAAAACGCGAAAAATGTATATGGCGCAAATGGCTAAAAATCAACAAATGTTTTGAAAAAGTTATATTGCTGTCATGAGATGATTGAAAGTACTTCAAATTACCTACATTTTGCTGCAAAGAAAATATTGATACGACTATTTCGACAGTAGATATCGCAGTTTGAAAGTTTCAGTGAATTTGACTAAAACTGCATTTTTTGTAAAAATATTACATTTTTTTAGCTGAAATTTATTTTGTTATTTTTGAGCAATATTGGATACCTACATCCAATTCAAAATCACAATCACAATCTCAATCACAAATCACAAAATCACAATCGTGTGTCCAATTCGATTGAGATTTGGCTAAAATAGCGGCAATTGTTGCGGTGATACAAGAAAAACAAAAAAAATCAACATCACAAATGATGGAAATGTAAAGTGTGAACTGTGTATATGAAGGTGAAAATGAGATGTGTCAGTGATTGTATGATTCGTATAGTTTTTTTAATGGAATGGTCCATTGAGTGCGTCGTGTGGTTCGTTTCAAGCATAGTTCATCTATAATGGCCCAGTTAATATTATTGATTTTGAATTTAAATCGAAGTTTCTCGAACCTAGAAGCGATTGGTAATAATTTTGTGACTTCATATTAGACCTTTGTAGCTTAATTTACCAATATCTCGAATAAAAATCGATTTTAGGAGAAAAAAATTAAAATGAAAGTTGTTGGTAATTTGATTCTTGGTAAAAAAGTAAGATACAGAATTTTTGATTTTCGACGTGTACTTCCCGTAAAAGCGGAAAAATCCTCACCCTAAAAATAAAAAATTCTGTATCATGCTTTTATGTCGGGAATCAAATTACCAACAACTTTCAATATATTTTTTTTTTGTAAAATCGATATTTTTCGAGATATTGGTGAATTAAGCAACAAAGGTCTAATATGAAGTCACAAAATTATTACCAATCGCTTCCAGGTTCGAAAAACTTTCATTTAAATTCAAATTCAATGATGTAAACTGGGCCATTATAGATGAACTATGCTATAATAATGAGATGAAATATTATAATGAAAGTTTTTTAAATAAAAGTTGTTGGGAAATTAATTTCCAATTTGTCAAAAAAAGTTTTGAGTTGTATTAACTGGACTTGTTTTATTATCGATTTGTTTTATTATAAATATCTTACAAAGTGTAGTTTTTACGTTTAAACTTTTTCTGACAAAATCTTCTATATTATTTTCAGTTTTTTGGCGACGACTTTTACAGCCTGATATATATATATATATATATATATATATATATATATATATATATATATATATATATATATTTTGTGATATAATTATCGGTGTGGCTTTGCACTCCTACAGACTATTTTGACAGTAGAAATCACAGTTAGAAAATGTCAGTGAATTTGACTAAAATTGCATTTTTTTGCAAAATAATTTGATATTTTTAGCTGACATTTATTTTGTTATTTTTGAGCAATATGGGATACCTACATCCAAAATTGTGTTCAATTCGATTTAAATTTGGCAGAAATTGCGGCAATTGATTTATTTTCTGAAAAAACGTATATGTACGTATATTACAGGGGGGTGGAGGATAAACATAACCCCGCAAAATTTTAACTGGAGATTCGTTGAACATTAGCAATAAAAGGGTACCATTTTTGTACCTTAGCTACTGATTCATGTGGTCGAAAAAAATTAAATCATAAAGACAACCTTCAAAAGCGGCCAGTTTACCCCTTTTAGGCCAAAAAAAGGGTCAGTTTTTATTTGTCCGATAAAGCCACTGTGTGGTGAAACAATTGTTGCAGTACAACATTAAGTATTCAACTCACACCAATTGTGTTTTATTTATACATATTAACATGGAGTTTCATTATGTATCAGCCTCATCAATCCGATATAAAAAAGGGGCTGCAGTGACTATGTTTTTCCAAAAATTTAGGGTTTTCTTACTTTTGCAATAACAAATAGGTTTTTCGGGTCTCGTTGCTTTTACCAAAATTTCTCAACCTCGTCTAAAATATTCCCAGATTGACTAAATTATATGCTTTGAAAATGTGTGATACTATGGATAAAATACAATTTAATGAAATGGTCCAGTGTACTGTTAAATTGTGATGGACATTCTTTAATTACAAATTCTGATTTTTATTCGGCAGCAATTAAGTTATTATAATTATAATTGCATGGGTAATAAGAATGATAAGGATAAGGGTTGCAAGGAATATGTTTTTCCAAAAACACATGGTTTTCTTACTTTTGCTATTACAAATAAGTTCTCCGGGTCTCGTTGCTTTTACCAAAATTTCCCAACTTCGCCTAAATTGTACTAAATTATAAAATTTTCCCGGATTGACCAAATTATATGCTTTGAAAATGTATCACACATGGATAAAATATAATTTAATGAAATGATCCTGTGTACTGTTAAATTGTGTTGGGCATTGTTTAATTACAAATTCTGATTTTTATTCGGCAGCAATTAAGTTATTATAATTATAATTGCATGGGTAATAAGAGTGATAAGGATAAGGGTTGCACGGAATGTTTTTCCAAAAACTTACAGTTTTCTTACATTTGCTATAACAAATAAGTTCTACCGGGTCTCCTTGCTTTCACCAAAATTTTCCTACCTCGAATAAAATTTTCCCAGATTGACAAAATTATATGCTTTGAAAATGTGCGATGGCATGGATAAAATACAAATTAATAAAATGATGCAGTGTACTGTAAAATTGTGATGGGCATTGTTTAATTACAAATTCTGATTTTTATTCGGCAGAAATTAAATTATTATAATTATAACTGCATGGGTAATAAGAATGATAAGGATAAGGGTTGCAGGGAACATGTTTTTCCAAAAATACAGGGTTTTCTTACTTTTGCTATAACAAATAAGTTCTACCGGGTCTCGTTGCTTTTACCAAAATTTCCCAACCTGGCCTAAAATTTTCCCAGATTGACTAAGTTACATGCTTTGAAAATGTGTGATACCATGGATAAAATACAAATTAATGAAATGATAAAGTGAACTGTGAAATTGTGATGGACACTGTTTGATTACAAATTCTGATTTGTATTTGGCAGCAATTAAATTCATATAATTATAACTGCATGGGTAATAAGAATGACGAGGATAAGGGTAACAGGGAATATATGTAACCCTTACATATAATTACATATAACCCTGAGTTTTTCAAAAAACTCACTGTTTTCTTACTTTTGCTATAATGAATAAGTTCTACCGGATCTCGTTGATTTTACCAAAATTTCCCAACTTCGCCTAAAATTTGACTAAACTAGATGCTTTGAAAATGTACCACACATGGATAAAATACAAATTAATAAAAATGATTTAGTGTACTGTTAAACTGTGATGGGCATTATTTAATTACAAATTCTGATTTGTATTCGGCAGCAATTAAATTATTATAATTATAACTGCATGGGTAATAAGAATCAATGAAGTCATAATGGCCACGATAGTATCTGATATTTTTATGAATTTTGGGAAGCTTCCTTTACACAGTAAACGGTTTACTTAATTGACCCTTCGTGTTTATAAATAACATACAATTTTTGATCAGGTTCATTCAACCTTTACGTCTATAAATAGGTCTATTAGTGGGAGGTATACATTATGTTTTTCCTTGGACGTTGAATCGCGTATTTATTTATCTCGGACGTGCATCTTTCACAAATTAAGTGTTTTAATTTTTTTGGCAGCATTCTGCGAATATGTTGGAAATAAAATAAAAAAAGGCGTTAATAGAAATTTAAGCGTATATTACGAAAACTACGAATATGTTGAAATTTTTTTTTGGCAGCATTCTGCGAATATATTGAAAGTAAAATGAAAAAAGGCGTTAACAGAAATTGAAGCGAATATTACGAAAATTACGAATATGTTGAAAATAAAATGAAAGAGTCATTATTAGAAATTGAAGCTTTGAAGTAAGCATATTCCTGCTTAATTCTAAAAACTCTATCTGACATGTATGATTCCAGTATTTTTGTATATGGTCTGGGCAGAAGTTTTTTTAATTTGTATTTAAGTCCCTCGTGCCACAATTTGTCAAAAGCTTGCGCTACATCAAGAAATATAGTAGAGCAAATCTTTTCTTCCAATGATTTTTCAATTACGTCTGTTATTCTATGGACTTGATCTACAGTTGAATAAGATTCGCTGCAACCAAACTGATGTTCTGGTATTATGTTTTTGCCTTCGATAATTGGTTTTGTTCTTTTAAGGAGTATTTTTTCGAACAGTTTTGAGATTACATATAATAACGAGATTGGTCTGTAAGAAGAAACTTCATTTGGTGGTTTTCCAAGTTTAGGAATTATTAAACTTCTGCTACTTATCATATCTTAGGTACATGTTTTAATCTTAAAGATGCATTAATAAGATATGTAAGTTTTACGATTGCTTTACGACGTAGTTGTTTGAGAATTTTGCCAGTAATTAAATCATATCCTGGAGCTTTCTTAGTGTTAATGTTTTTTCAATTCCCATTGCAATTACTTTAGGGGTACAGAGTGTGATTTCACCTTCTTCCTGGGTAATATTTTCCTAGTCTAGAATGGCTTCAGCCTTATTCGGTTGGAAAGTCCTTTCAAGATATTCGGCAAATCTGTTAGCCTTTTGAGTATTGCTTTTATGTCCCATCTGCACTTCTAATTTTTTGCATTTTTCTAAGCTTGCATGATATGCGCCTCCTTCGCGTGAAACGCTCGGAGCTCTAATGGAAGCGACCTTCAATGGTAACGTACGTGCGTCTGAAGACCCCTCCGTGGAACGCACGCACGCAGTGTGCGGGGGTGTAGTTGCGGCCTGTGTACATGTACACAACAGTGTACAACCCGTTCCGTAAATAGACGCTCGGCGTCGCGGCGCAGGGAGCGCGGGGGCGGCGGGGCCCCCGCGGGGGGCGGCTCGTGGGCCGCGGGTCCGCGAGTGAGCGAGCACTAGGAAGTGTAAGGTAGTGCCTGCTGGAATCAATACGGCGCGTCACGTCCGGTGACGTCAGCCATTCCCCCACGGTGAGCGCCCACGCGGCCCGGGTCTGCCCCGGCCACGGCATCAGTCAATGGACATAATGCCGCCGCCTCTGCCGCCGCCGCGACGCCATCTGCCGCCGTGCGTCCGCTGATTGCGCTCGTCAAAAATTCATCTCGGAGAGTACACCGAAACTTCGATAAGTACGTCCCTGTCGCGATCACGCGGAACTGTCACATCGTCCCGGGGAACAAATGAATCGCGACCACCGGCTCAAAAGAGAGTTTTTTTTAAAAATTTTATATATCAACATCGTAACATTTCTAGAAGCATAAATATGGAAGTGATGAATTTTAAAATATTATATAAAACGAATTAAAATAACTTACGCTGAGGTCCAAAAATACTACATAACATACAAAATAAACAAATAACAATAATACGCAAAATCATTTTTAATTATAAATCAGGCTCAAATAATTCAGAGAGAAACGTAAAATGCATCAAAAATTATGGTGGAGGCGCCGGGCGCGTAAACTGAAATTAATCAAAATCATGCATAAACACGGAACTAAATAGTAATTATATAGCCTGCATTAAATAATATGACGTGATAATTAATATTCATAACTCGCCACGGCTATACTAAAATTATAAAATGAAAAAAATCGCATTCACCAAATACTGCGTTTTGTATGTTTCTGTAAATAACTGTGAGGTATTCTTCGAGGATTATGACAGTGCTGCGCTACGCTTTGCATTGTACGTACCATATTTATACCAGCACTTTAAAATAATTACATCTTACACAAAATAAGTAATAGTTATTTATATTTTTAGTGTCATAGAAGCATTATTACAGTATTACGAGTGTGAAGTGCGCATATGACGGCATGGGCGCCTGCAGAATATTTTTCAGGGAGGCGGCAAAACATAAAGTTGTATTTGAACATATTTAATTTATTCAATAATTAAGAATCATAAGTTCAAAACCCAAAAAATTTCAATCCAAATTCAGAAGAAATATATTGGGAATCGATATAAAGGCAAACCGATATCAGAGTCAGTTAAAATTTTCTCGACATCATCTTCCGCATTAGTTTTAGAAAGCATGATTCCTGTGAGGTGGGGGGCGGGGGGGGGGGGGAGGGGGGGGGAGTCGCCCCCACCCTTGCCGTTACTGATGGCGCCCATGGTATATACAATGTGTAACAATAACAATATCAATGCCAGTGATAGTAAAAATTGAACAAATTTTTCTTGTCGAGTCTGTTTCTTTTCAATATATGTATAAAAAGATCGCGTTATGCAGAAAGCTACCAACCCACAAAATATAAAAAAATTAATTAACACTGTTTTTGTACATATAAATTTGAGCTTTTTATTCTGTTAAGGTGTTTGAAAGATCAGGCTTATACTAAATTGTAAAAATGTTGCAAACGTTTTCACTGTATTTTTAATATTCATTATTTAATTTTGCAGAAAGCGACCAAGCCACTTAGCTTTACCTATTTTACGTTTTATTTATGATATAAAAATGAATTAACACTGTTTTTGTACACATAAATTTGAGATTTTTATTCTGATTGAGTGTTTGAAAGATCAGGCTTATACTAAATTGTAAAAATGTTCCAAACGTTTTCACTGTATTTTTAATATTCATTATTTAATTTTGCAGAAAGCGACCAACCCACTTAGCTTTACCTATTTTACGTTTTATTTATGATTTGTTAAAGATCTTTCTATCATTTTCAACAAATTTGTCCAGTTTTATCAACCATATTCCTGAAATTATTTTAATGCGTCTACTAGATTATAAATAGGCGGCTGTGCAAGAAAAATAGAGTTTGACGGAAATTATTAATTTTGAAGTTATTGTCGCATCTGTGTAACAAAATTTGTTAAATAACATGGAATTTTTTTTAAAAAATAAGCACCTTTTATATTAATGATAAGGAAGAATGAATTTTCAAACCATTACAACAAAAATACAAATTACAAACAATATACCTTACAAACAATATATTTTCCAAGACTTGATACCCCTGTGGCAAAATGGAAAACCCATCGCAGAAGCAAAATTACAAAACTTACTCGAAATGCTTACTGCGAAATGCACCTAATCCCGTCAGATGCAAAAATATTTTATGAAAATTTACAAAGTGCCAATATTATTGAAGATGTCGATGGCCATAATGTTGAAGAATTGGATTTTGAAATTGATGCAGAATAAAAGCCATAAAGAAATAATGTTTCGTTTGTTGTTAAATTTGTATAATTAATTAATAGAAAAAATAGTTTGGCATGTTTGTTCAAAAAATGTTTGATTTTATTGTTTTTACAAAGAGCAGAAAGCTACGAACCCTCAAAACACCGCCATATTTAGCACAATTTAAATCTTACAGGGAAATATTTGGTTTTTGTTTGTTTTGAAAATTTTAATTCATTAGTTTCATTCATAAAACACAATGAAAATTTGAAATATTACTTTAAAGTTGTCAATAATTTATTATAACAATAAAAACTGTAACATCTCGTTTTAGTTCTAATGTGGATTGGCAGCTTTCTGCATAACGCGATCCAAATAAAGGTATTTCGATACATTCTGAATTGATAGTTAAGGGTTGGGTTTTATTTAACCTGAGAGTTCACCAAACCCAACCCCCATATGTAAATATTACTGATATTTTATTACACAAAATGTCAACTAAAAAGAAACCAGGCTGAATAAATATTAAGTAGACAGATGAAAGTTAAAAAAAAAACAACAAAAACATTCAATGTTATATCTGAAGATTCGATATTCCGAAATTGATTAGCTACTGCCAACATATTAATAAATTAAAATATTATATTAGATAGTAATATTTCTTAGATTTATCATATTAAGGTTGTAAAAGTAAATAATAAAATTTTGTACTTCCTTAATTTCCCTCATATGTAAATATTACTGATATTTTACTACACAAAATGTCAACTAAAAATAAACCAGTCTGGATAAATAAGAAGTAGACAGATGAAAGTTAAAAAAAAACAACAACACGAACATTCAATGTTACATCTGAAGATTCGATATTCCGAAATTGATTGGCTACTGCCAACATATTAATAAATTAAAATATTATATTAGATAGTAATATTTCGTAGATTTCTCATATTAAGGTTGTCAATTTAAACAATAAAATTTTGTACTTCCTTAATTTTGTTATTTTTTTAATTTGCGATCGGTTTCGGTGTTTAAACCATCATCAGACAAAACTAAAATAGATTTTAATATAAATATTACATGCTACTTTTCATAAAATGTAAATTTTCTTAATAAATTCAATTCACTCAAACTACATTTTGACTTATTCTAAGTATGAATTTACATGATATAATTTGGTGTGTTTGTAAATAGTATTTCGTTCATGTGAGAGTGTGTGCTTCAGCGATTTGTTACTTGTTAGGTGCTGATGTTTTTTTTTTTTAGTATCTATTGGTGAGGTTAGTGAGCTCCACTGTTTTGTAATGGTTCTTAATTCCCAGATTTTCTATTTACTAATGTTTTGTTTATAATTGTTTACTTACAAGTCAAAGCTGAAACTATATATTTGTTCATATTATGTTTCTGCATTTTCAATTGAACTAATTTATTATGTGTATTCTGGTATGAATGTATCGTTTCAGAGTTGTAAAATGTGAGGTGTACTTTGTTGAATGTGCGAGTAATAGCTCCTGGTTGGTGTGTTTATGGTGGTCAATGTTAATAATATTATGTATTATATGAGAGATATAGAAACATGGGTATTTCAGTGTTATATACTTGATCATTCAGATTGTGTATGTTGTTTTAACGATCTTTGTGAGTTGATTTTTTTAAGAAAATGTACATTTCATGAAAAGTAGCATGTAATATTTATATTAAAATCTATTTTAGTTTTGCCTGATGATGGTTTAAACACCGAAACCGGTTGCAAATAAAAATTTCAACAAAATTAAGGAAGTACAGATTTCTTTTATTTTGATAGTAATAGTTATTTATGCACCAAAGGCGTTACTACGACGAGAGATGGATATCGTTCGATTGGCGTAATCATTAGGTGACGCCGTGGTGCATACAAGATTTTGTTTTTCACTTTTTCTTAAAAAAAAAATTAGAATTGGCATCTCTAGGGTGTAATGAATTCATTACGCTCCGAATGTTACGGACTTGTTTATATCAAAAATACACTCCAGGGCGTAATGAATTGATTAAGCCCTTATACTACGCCCCGCTTGTTATTGCCATGTTTACATATCTCGTATCCTAGGAGTAATCATTCGATTATAGTAAAGTGAAAAATAAAAATACATGAAAACTACCCAAATACCTAAAACACTTATAAAAACTGTAATACAAAAACCTAAAAATCGCAGAAAATTTATTCTATGAAAATTTTATAAATATAAGTTTCTGAAAAGTTAGCCTATTGTCTGAAAATCGTATTTAATAATGTGTTAATACATCTAAACAACTTAATAAAAGTGTAACAAAAAATTTCAAAAAACCACAAAAATAAGTATGTAAAGAGTAGAAGGTAGATTTTTCGTGAAAATATTAATAATGAGGATGTGAAGTTACTTATTATGCCCCGGTTGTTATTGACATGTTTACATATCTCATGTCCTAGAAGTAATCATTCAATTATAGTAAAGTGAAAAATAAAAATACATGAAAACTACCTAAATACCTAAAACAGTTAAAAAAACTGTAATACAGAATCTAAAAATCGCAGAAAATATATTCTATGAAAATTTTATAAATATAAGTTTCTGAAAAGTTTGTCTGTAAATCGTATTTCATAATGTGTTAATACATCTAAGCCACTTAATAAAAGTGTAACCAGAAACTTAAAAATACCACAGAAAAAGTATGTAAAGAGTAGAAGGTAGATTTTTCGTGAAAATATTATTAATGAGGATGTAAAGTAACTCATTACGCCCCAGTTGTTATGGACATGTTTACATATCTCGTATGCTAGGAGTAATCATTCAATTATAGTAAAGTGAAAAATAAAAATAAATAAAAACTATCTAAATACCTAAAACACTTAAAAAAAATGTAATACAAAAACCTAAAAATCGCAGATATTTTATTATATGAAAATTTTTCAAATTAAGTTTCTGAAAACTTAGCCAATTGTCTGAAAATATTTAATTATGTGTTAATACATCTAAACCACTTAATGAAAACTACCTAAACACCTAAAACACGTAAAAAAACTGTAATACAAAAACCTAAAAATTGCAGAATATTTATTCTATGAAAATTTTACAAATTAGGTTTCTGAAAAGTTAGCCAATTGTCTGAAAATCTTACTTCAAGTCCAAGTGTTTTTTGTGACAATACACTTTTTGACAATTCACAAAATTTTGTAAAGTGTCGCAGAACAAAACGAAACCCATCAAATTATGGAAAATAATTAGCTATGAAAAGGAACAATGCAGATTTATTACTTTTTACTCCACCCTGTATAAATCCATAGTCATGTGGTCTTATCTTTTTAATATTAATGTTGCTTTTATAGAATGACTAATTTTATGCCTATTTAAGACATTATTATGACGCTTTATGACAATTCACAAAATTTTGAATTGTCACAAGAAACGAAACTTATCAAATTATGGAAAATAATTAGCTATGAAAAGGAGCAAAGAAGATTCCTTACTTTCTACTCGCCCTGTATAAATGCATAGTCATGTGGTCTTATCATTTTAATGTTAATATTGTTTTTATAGAATGACTATTTTTATGTCTAATTTAAAACATTGTTATGACACATTTTGACAATTCACAAAATTTTGAAGTGTCACAAAAAAGAAACGAAACTCATCAAATTATGGAAAATAATTAGCTATCAAAAGGAGATTAATTACGTTTTACTCAACCTGTATAAATGCATAGTCATGTGGTCTTATCAATTTAATGTTAATGTTGTTTTTATAGAATGACTATTTTTATGGCTAATTTAAGACATTATTATGACACTTTCTGACAATTCACAAAATGTTGAAGTGTCACAAAAAGAATCGAAACTCATCAAATTGTGGGAAATAATTAGCTGTGAAAGTGAAGAAAGGAGGTTCCTTACTTTTTACTCACTATACAATATACTATGATCCTGTATAAATGCATAGTATGTGGTCTTATAATTTTAATGTTAACGTTGTTTTTATAGAATGAATAATTTTATTTGTAATTTGACATTATTATGACACTTTTGAAAGATCACAAAATTTTGAAGTGTCACATATCAAACGAAACTCATCAAATTATGGAAAATAATTAGCTATGAAAAGGAACAAAGGAGATTCTTTACATTTACTCACCCTGTATAAATGCAAAGTCATATAGTCTTATCATTTTAATGTTAATGTTGTTTTTATAGAATTACTAATTTTATGTCTAATTTAAAACATTGTCATGACACTTTTTGACAATTCACAAAATTTTGAAGTGTCACAAAAAAGAAACGAAACTCATCAAATTGTGGAAAATACTTAGCTATCGAAAGGAACACAGAAGGTTCCAAACTTATTACTCACCCTGTATAAATACATAGTCATGTGGTCTTATAATTTTAATGTTAATGTTGTTTTTATAGAATGACTAATTTTATGTCTAATTTAAGACATTATTATGACACTTTTTGATAACTCATAAACTTTTGAAGTGTCACATAAGAAACGAAACTCGTCAAATTTTGGAAAATAATTAGCTATGAAAAGGAACAAATGAGATTCCTTACATTTTATTCACCCTGTATAAATGCATAGTCATGTGGCCTTATCATTTGAATGTTAATGTTGTTTTTATATAATGACTAATTTGATGTCTATATAAGAAATTATTATGACACTTTTTGACAGTTCACAAGATTTTTAAAAGTGTCACAAAAAGAACGAAAATCATCAAATTGTGGAAAATAATTTGCTATCCAAAGGAACAAAGAAGGTTCCTTACTTTTTATTCACCCTGTATTAATGCATAGTCATGTGGTCTTATCATTTTAATGTTAATGTTGTTTTTATAGAATGACTAATTTTATGTCATACACAAAATTTTGAAAAGTCATAAAAAAACGAAACATCAAAAAGTAGAATGACTAATTTGGTGTCTATTTTAAGACATTATTATGACACTTTTTGACAATGCACAAAATTTTGAAAAGTGTCACAAAAAAAAAGAAACGAAACTCGTCAAATTAGCTAATAATTAGCTATCAAAATGAACACAGAAGGTTACTAACTCTTTACTCAAACTGAATAAATGTAACAATCATGTAGTTTTATCATTTGAATGTCAATGTTTTTATAGAATGACTAATTATATGTCTTGCGACTTATTATAATTTTTTATAATTTTACTTCCGATTATTTCAGCAGATCAATTTTAACAATCATGTAGTCTAATTTCAATGTTAATGTTTTTATAGAATGACTTATTTTATCTCCTACAACTTATTAATATTTTTTATAATTTTATTTCCGATTATTTCAGTAGATCAATTTTAATATTGCCCTAGGCGAGAAAAGATCTAACAATAATCGACTAATTAACTTGGCCCGGTTAAGAATGAAATTATTCATTATTCACGAGAGTAAAATACACTCCTATTGTGTAGCGTAGTTGAAAGAATTTGAATGGAAGAGACATTATTTTACCATAACTCACTAGCACAGCGAACGGCTGCATTTACTAGGGCGTTTGCTGATGGGGCAGCCCCGGCCCTGGGTGGCGCGATGGCAGCCCCAAAAACACGCGAATGTAATTGATTTATCATCAGCACACCCGTTAACAAGGTATTCGACTGTGTGGCGAGCAAAGATTTCGGTCTACCCCTAATTACGTTCTAATTTAGAATCTAGATTTAATCGCGCCTCGTTTCTTGTTGTCGCAATTCCCCCATTAGATCCCTTTCAGTGCGAACGTATAAATGTATTCATTGTGTTTGTCGAATGGTATTGTCAACCACTTATTACAACAATATAAAGATATAGAATATAATTTATACACGGGATTCACTCGATATACAACTTCTTCAATTTAGATAGACTTATAAAGGAATTTTGTTTTTTATTGTCAATAAAAATGATTACGATTAATTGTCGTAGAGTTTTGAATGACTAAAAAGCTGCCATGGCAAAAAATTTTGTCCTAACAGCATATAATAACAATATTGATTTCCAACAAAAACCATATTATTATGATGTATTTTGTATGATATTATTTATAAAATTGTATCTCCTTTAATCTTTATATAGAATAAAAATAATTATTATCTAATAGTTTTACACCTTAGTGTAATACAGAGTGCCAACGAAAGTGTTGTCAACTTTACTAACTAGCCTCAACGAATTAATGACAATGTATACTAGGAAACATTTCAGCAACTTTGCAAAACAGATTTGATTTTGATCTTAGATCTTGATTTTGATTTCTTGATCTTTGATCATTTATCTTGGATCTTTGATCTTCATATGATTTTTTATTTATGATCACCTATTAAAATCAAGCGTTGACACCACTTCCTTGAGACATATTTCAGCAATTTTGCAAAACAAATTTGATTTTAATCTTGGAGCTTGATTATTATTTCTTGATCTTTGATCTTGGATCTTGGATCTAGGATCTTGGATTTAGGATCTTGGATCTTGGATCTTGGATCTTGGATTTTTGATCTTGATTTGATTTTTGATTTTGGATCACCTATTAGAATCAAGATGAGATCAGAAGAAAATAAGTTGAGTAATCAATATATCAGACATTAACGTATTTTTCTGTTGTTTTTTAGGTTGTGTGGGTCTGCATACTGTGTAGGAAGAAACAAGAGTTGCTGAGCAAAACTGGTCAGTGGATGGTGACGACGACTGGTCTGGACACAGATATACCTCAGATACAGCAGGCGCCATCGGACAAGAGACCCAAGCTCGAGAGAGCGCATTCAGCTGCCGAAAAGGAGAATCAGCCTCTTCAGAGGTCTGGGAGCGTGCTCAGGAGGCAGTACTCGGAGCAGGAGCCTCGCATGCCGTCCTGCGAGCGGTACCAGCAGGTCTACAACGAGGACGATCCGAGGTTCTACCAGGGGGAGCTGGAGGGGTTGATGAGAACACATCCGCATCTAGTGCCCAGACGGTAATTTCAAAAGATTTTAACACACAAGACTTTGGTTCAGGTTTTAAAACTGACACTATAAAGAACACGTTCAAAAGACGTATCAACAAAATTCAATTCAACAAACATTTGAGAAGCTCCAAGCAAATTTCGTATACATATTTATCTGGTATTAAGTTGAATACCCAAAATTTAATCCCAAATCCTAAGAGCATTTAGTATCATGGAAATAAATTAGAGTTACTTAATCACCAGTTCTTCATTCTTGTTGTAAAGTGTGTGCATAAGTATAAGATTTATGTTACTGCTAGTATTATGAAGATAATTTTTGAGCTATAAAAAGTAGGCTTTCGTATCATGATTTAGAAATCCTTGACTTAAAGTCCTTGAAATTTGATAATGAAGCCTGAGCAAAGTCGAACAAAAGTTCTTTTAATTGGTTACCTTACTCAACAATTTCAATTTATGATTTAGAAATATCTGTTTTTCTAACATAAACTAACTAAGCCTCAAGAATTAGAAAAAAAAAATAGCTGTTGAATACCCAAAATTTAATCAAGCCTCAAATCCTAAGAACATTTAGCATCATGGGAATAAATTAGAGTTACTTAATCACCAGTTCTTCATTCTTGTTGCAAAGTGTGTGAATAAGTATAAGATTTATGTTACCACTAGTGTTATGAAGATAATTTTTGCGCTATAAGAAGTCGGCTTTCGTATCATGATTTAGAAATCCTTGATTTAGAGTCCTTGAAAATTGACAATGAAGCCAGAGCAAAGTCGAACAAAAGTTCTTTTAATTGGTTACCTTACTCAACAATTTCAATTTATGATTTAGAAATATCTGTTTTTCTAACATAAACTAACTAAGCCTCAAGATTTAGAAAAAAAAATAGCTGTGGTAAATGTGGGATGAAGCACTAAAGTTTTGACAATGAATTACTGTCTTGAGAAGCAAATGAAATTTCATTGAAACACCCAAAAATAAAGACATTTTTAGTTTGAAAAAAAGATTAGTTGATTCAAGTGTTTTATACATTATAAAACACTCGTCTGTTATAACTGACGTTAGTTGCCCACATGAAAATATAATTTAAGGTGATATAAGATAATCCATTTTGAAAGTTATTAAAATCATCTTAAATGTATGCCCACAGATAAACGTTTTCATATAACTTTATTTTGTGAAATGTATAATAAGACTCAAGGCAAATTATCTTCAATTTAATCCTATTTCTTATACATTTTTTTTTATTCTATTCTTTCCGCAAGCTTGCATTCCTAGTATTCACAATTACCAACCTTATTTCTTATACATTTGTTTATCCTATTCTTTTTGCAAACTTGCATTTCTAGTTTTCACAATTACCAACCTTATCTCTTATACATTTTTTTGTATCCAATTCTCTTGGCAAACTTGCATTCCTATTATACATTCACGACCTTTTTACAATCGAGTTGGCTGGGTTTTCTTTTTGTCATGTTGGACAAACTGATTCAGTGATGCAACGGAAGTTAATTTTTTTTTGTCGATGTCTATTATACCTTTGCTTCCTACCGCATTGTCACATTTATCATATTTTTCACTACTAGCTTTCATCTCTAATAATTTAAACTTTACATCTGGCAACAATGTTATTTAAAATATATAACCTCAAATTGAAAACAACTTAATTAAAAAAATTGACAAGTTCCATTGGGGAATTCAGTTATTTCCGAAACACTACCAACAAAATTACTATACCTTTTCAAGTTCAAAAAGTTCATGGTACAACCATGTTCAAATTGAGACCAATCAATTTCAAATTGAGGCCAATCAAGTTCAAATTGATACCAATCAATTTCAAATTGAGACCAATCAATTTCAAATTGAAACTAAACAAAATCAAATTGACACTAAATAATATCAAGTTGTCATAATAAATTTTATTTGTTTACTCTCAACTTGATATTGTTTAGTGTAAACTTGATTTTGTTTAGTCTCAATTTGAAATTGATTTGTCTCAATTTGAACTTGATTGTGTTCAATTTGAAATTGATTGGTCTCAATTTGAACTTGATTGGTCTCAATTTGAACTTGAAAAGGTATAGATATTCATAGACTCCCCTGAAGCAAAAAAACATCGTGAATGGAGAGTAGTATTTTCAATTTCCAACATATTCTTAAATGATCGGAGTATTACTTTGCACTGTACTTCATGTTCATTCCATTTCTTATCGCATTTCTTATTTTTTTCACACAAATTATATGTTCATAATAATTATGAAATTTGTAATTTTCAATGGCGTTACTTTGTACTTAATTTTTATTCTATTACTTTTTGGTAGTTTCACATTTTTCCACAAATTTTATTTTATTATACTCATAATTACGAAGTCTGTAATTTTTGATTGTATTATTTGTATCAGACTTCCATTCTATTTCTTGTACGTTTTATATATTCATCAATCCTGTAATCTTTGATTGTATTACTTTGTAACAAGCTTCATTTCCGTTCTATTTCTTGTCAGTTTTATACTTCAATCAATCAATCTCGTACTGTATTTCAGTAATGTTATGGCAAAACATTCTTCTTTTTTTCGTTTCTTTCTACTTACTTATCACAGTCTTCAATTCTCACTTTATTAATAAAAGTGTGGTATTCTGATGAATTGCGTTTAACATTAACAGTAAAAACGTTAACAGTAACGTGTAGGTTAGTTGACAGAATCACATTCAAATGTCAAATGCCAAATGCAATTATGACATAATATCGTTTGATTTTGAATGTGAGGGCGTCAAATAACTTATATACGTTACTGTTAAAAATTTTTGGTACCAATACACCTGAATGTCTTCTTATACTTCATGTCATTTTCCTGCGTCTTATTTTCCTCCTTCTTATTTTCCTGACTTTTCTTTTGTAATACGTGGTGTGATGTTGACTTCCTCTTATACTTCCCCATCTTCTTCGCATCCTCCTTCTCCCCATTCTTCTTTGCAGCCTCTTTCTCCCCTTTCTTCTTCGCATTCTCCTTCTCCTCCTTCTCTCCTTCTTTTCCTTTTCATTGTTGTCAAACTTAAGATGATTGAATAATCGTGGTGTGATGTTGACTTTCTCTTATACTTCCCCATCTTCTTCGCATCCTCCTTCTCCCCCTTCTTCTTTGCAGCCTCCTTCTCCCCTTTCTTCTTCGCATTCTCCTTCTCCTCCTTCTTTTCCTTTTTTTTGTTGTCAAACTTAAGATGATTGAATAATCGTGGTGTGATGTTGACTTTATCTTATAATTCCCCATCTTCTTCGCATCCTCCTTCTCCCCCTTCTTCTTTGCAGCCTCCTTCTCCCCTTTCTTCTTCGCATTCTCCTTCCCCTTCTTTTCCTTTTTTTTGTTGTCAAACTTAAGATGATTGAATAATCATCGTGGTGTGATGTTGACTTTCTCTTATACTTCCCCATCTTCTTCGCATCCTCCTTCTCCCCCTTCTTCTTTGCAGCCTCCTTCTCCCCTTTCTTCTTCGCATTCTCCTTCTCCTCCTTATTTTCCTTTTCTTTGTTGTCAAACTTAAGATGATAGAATAACATTTTGAAATTGGGATTTTTACATAGTTTGCTGCACATGCATATAAAATGCATATGAATAGTGCTGATTCAGAGTTATAAATTCCTGTATTCTTAACAATTATATATATATATTTTTTAAATATAGAAACCTGTTACATTGTACTGCACTTTATATTAATTCTATTGTTACTATTGGTATTATTTATTATTTATACTATTTAACTATTTACTATATTTACTGTTTAATTATCGTTGGAATTGGTACTATTCACTATTAGTAGTAATTTAGATGTTTCTTACAAATGGGCTTTTATGTTCTTAACGATGAAGTATGTAATTTCACATTGCTTCTTTGTTCTATTTTCCATTTCCAGTTGATAATTATTCATTGTTTTCGCAAATTCTCTTTCAAAGTGGTGACAATGATTATGAACTTAGTAATATCCAATTTTGTACTACAATTCATTTTGTGTAGGAATGTTCCTAGAAAATGTTCATAATTTTCTCTAGGAAACATTTATTTCATATTCTTATTGATAATTTTCTTGTAAACAATCTTGCATAATAGGAATTATTTTGTATTACATTTAATTTTCATTTTGTCTCTTGTTGAACTACTGTTTTCTCATTTTTGCCAGTATTTTGGTTTGTATTATCTTGTTTACAATTTCCTACTTTGAATAGTGTTACTTTCGTAAATTTATTTCCTATTTACATGATTTATCAGTCTTCTCTTATTTATCTTAAATGATGCTACTTTGTACAACATTGGTTTTAGTTGTAAAATTGTAAATGATATAATCATTATCCAAATTTATGGATGGTAGTACAATAAATTATTTTCAAAGATTACAAAGATTACAAAATAACTACATACAAGTACTACAATTATATTAATTGTGTGTACTATATTTCATTCTAATTTTGCATTTTATTGAGATATTTGTTTCGTATTCTAATTTTGATACATAGTCTTGTATACCATTTGCAACTTTATAATCTTTCATGATGTTACTCTCTTCAATATTGTTGCTTTCTTATTTTCTTCAATTTTCTTATATTATATATATTATTATACAGGGTGTTAATACTAAGTTGTAACACCCGAAAATGTCAGTTAGAACTCATTGAAACAAACAACTTTTCTCAGTTAAATTTTTTGAATTAGAGCCCATGCTCATAGTTATTGGCGTTCTTTTGTTTTTCGAAAAATCGTCATTACTCCCTTATTTTAAGGAATATTTAAAAAATTCAAAAACGCTCAACAAGCGCTTTCGGTTCTCTAAAACATTTGTATTTACAATTATTTTCTATTTTATCAAATAATAAAATAACGATCGATCAAAAATTTCTAAGCAAGATATTTTGAAAACCAATCTATCAATTTTTGAAAATAAAACATTTATAAAATCCTTGAACTATCTTGTAACATTTCTCTCATTTGATAATTATGCATTTTTATACACAAATTATGCAAAATACGCACACAAATGATAAACGTGACAGAAGCTTTTCAAGATGAAGCAGAAATTTCTAAAGAACAAGATCAAAAAGTATTTAAATTTGAACGTTCAGACTAGAAAAGACGTGCCTCAACTTGTTAATGGCCTAACTTAAGGTTAGCCTACTTTGTTTTAAATGATTGTTGCAGTTTGTTAAAACTTATCTTCTAATTCAATTTGAATAATATCTTTTTTGGACAGATCGAAAAAAATGTTTCAGACAAATGTTATAATATAGTTTAAGGATTTCATAAATGTTTTATTTTCAAAAATCAATCGAGTGATTTTCAAAATATCTTGTTTCGAAATTTTTCTTCGGTCGCCATTTTGTTATTTGTTAAAATGAAAAATAATTGTAAATACAAATGTTTTAAGCGCATGCTGAACGTTTTTGTATATTTTAAATATTTCTTAAAATAAGGGAGTCATGACGATTTTTCGTAAAACAAAAGAACGCCAATAACTATGAACATGGGCTCCAATTAAAAAAATTTAACTAAGAAAAGTAGGTTGTTTTAATGAGTTCTAACTGCCATTTTCGGGTGTTACAACTTAGATTAACCCCCTATGTATATATATATATATATATATATATATATATATATATATATATATAGGAGTTTTTTTTGTCATTTTAAGTATTGGGATGGAAACCATAAAACAGAGAGTCTGTTAAATGAGGAAAGAGTTGTTATTTTAAGAGCTTATACAAGATATACTTTTGTTTTTTGAAACAAAAATATAGTTTTTGAGTTATAAAACAAACTTTTTTTTTATAGTTGGCTTTGACATTTTTAAAAAGAACATTTTTTCTCTTTATAACGATATAAGGTTTGCTATACTTACTTTCATAAATAAATGAGATGCAGGAATTTTCGTTCTATAATTTGAATAGAATTTAGTTTAATTAGAATACAAAAATGACAGAATTCTCATATTAAGAGGGGAAAAAAGGCAAAAAAGCATTTTCCATAGGAAACTCTGTTTTTGCTACACTTAATAATACAAAAAGTCATGTATCGTGTTTATTTGTTAACGTAAGTAATAATTTTCATAAAGTTAATTTTCGAAGATGGCCTTTATTTATCAAAGTAAGTATAGCAAACTTTGTATCGGTATAAAGAGAAAAAAAATGTCCCCTTTAAAAATGTCTAAGCCAACTATGACCGCCATTTAAAAAAATAAAGTTTATATTATTACTGAAAAACTATGGTCTTATTTAAAATATAAAAGCATATCTTGCATAAGCCCTTAAAACGACAACTATTTCCTCATTTAACCGAATCTCTATGTCTTATGGTTTCAGAGATCCCAATGCTTAAAATGAAAAAAAAACTCACTCTGTGTATATATCCTATTAATAGTATTTTTTATTCTTCTTGAAAATTTTCTTTATTGCATCTTTCAAAATTGTGATCTTAAATATTAAATGATGTCACTATGTACTGAACTTTTCTATTTTCATTCTGAGATCTTAAATGATTATAATTATTTGTACAATATTTTTAATTCTATTTGTTGCTTAACTATGTTTTTCTCATGCTTGTCACGAATTTTGTGGTATTGACAATGATTTCAGTCTTCTTTCTTGTCACTAATTTTGTCGAATGACAATTATTTCAGACTTCATTCTTGTCACTAATTTTGTTGAATGACAATTATTTCCAACTTTATTTCCTTAAATTATATTACTTTCCTTAATTTATTTCTTACACCATTTTTTAATTATTTATCATAATCAAGGAGCATGTATGCAAACTATGTTTTGCATATGTTTATGTAAAGTGATTTTTGACTCTTTGTAGCCTAGGCATTGTTTGGTCTAGGCATTGTACTTTCTTATGGATTTACTTCAAGACAAGATATTTTCTTGGCAAGTCTGATATCAAATGCGGATTGAATTTAGGAAATCGTACAAGAAACAACCATTTTCATGTTTTGAACATAAAAATTGTCACCATGAATTATGATGTCGTGCATAGAAGAACTGAATTGCATTTTTTCTATAATTTTCCATTGTAGTATTCTTCACAGATATAAACTTTGTGATCTATTTACTTGGTTAATGAATGAAGGAAGTTATAATGAAAACATGGGGATTTACAATCCCTCATAATCTCATATTTAGATGTGATTGGCAGTATATTTGTTGCTGTTGAGTGATGTTGCTTGGTTTGTGCACCGGGTTGTCTAATTTAGTTATTAATACAAGAATTATTAGCTTATGGTTTTGATGTTTTCTTACATATATATATAAACAATATTTATGGGGCTATCGACCCCATTGGGTCTTTCCACCTTGTCTAACATTACATTACATTATACATTACATTACATATTATATTATATTACATTACATACATGTGATTTATGGTGATTGTTTTGATAAGAGAGTGTTATGAAGTGTAATATGATTCATGAATCGTTTTTGTCGGATGTAATTTTGTAGTTCGTTTGTCTTGTCTTTTATTACATAATTGGTCGAGTATTGTCTTATTGTCCTGTTTTTGTTGACATTTATTTCGTAGTTAATTTTGTAGTTCGTTTGTCTTGTCTTTTAATACATAATTCGTCGAGTATTGTCCTGTTTTTGTTGAAATTTATTTCGTAGTTTGTCCAGTCTTTGTTGGATGGGTATGATTTTGGTGATCTTGTATAAATTTATGTTTGATATGTTATGAAGATGATTGTCCTTGTGGCTTAGTTTGGTGAGCAGTCTTAATGTCTTCCGTTCAGTTACGTCCGTAATTCGTTTGCAGGCGTTTCTTACATTTTTCAGTATGATCTGGCCGTAGTCAATCTTGGGCCTGCAGATTGATTTGTAAATTTTTGTTGCGGTACTAATGGATATCCCTCTTCCTCCGTATGTCAGACATCTAAAATGTTTTGCTGTTTTTGTATTTCCGTCTTTGTGTTCTGTAAATGTTTGTCGAATTTGTGCTTATTGTCAATAGTCATTTCTAAGTACTTGATCGTCGTTGTGCGGTTATTTCTCCAGAAAGTAATATGTATTTGTATTGTGACTAATTAAATATTTCCTTTTTTTGTAGATATCCTGACCAAGATCCGGAACCTTTACCGATGGACATCCAGCAACAGCGCATGTCGAGTACATCAAGTGCCAACAAGAAACACAAAAGGAGCGGATCGACGAAGAAGCACCAGCACCAGCAGCCTCAGCTCCAGAGGTCGTTCTCGTCTTCGGAGGAGGACCTGAAGTCGACGCCCGAGTACGGCAGCGACGAGAGGGACAGCGAGAAAGGTAAGTTAGATGAGTCGGTGTAGCGCTGAAAACGGTGTATGCGGCAGGGAAACAGATTTTATTTCTTTTAAATTTCAACGCAGATATTCAAGTCGATGGACGTTTAAAAAAATAATAACATAAAGAATACTTGTACAAAGTTGTTGCTCCCATTTATTTATTTGATAGTGGTTTAGTTGTTAGCTATGTATAGTGGTGTGTCTTATTATTATTATTTTGCCGTACTTCTACAACACATCAGCGGTCTTGAGGGTGTATTGTAGAATTACAGGTATATGGTATACGCAGAAAGCTGGTCAAAACCGTGAGTACTTGACGGATTGCTGTTGGTGTTTGCTGTGTTTTGGCCAGTTTTAATATATTACAATTCCAGGGTGTCGCGAGCGAGATAAAATATCGGATAGATTGAGTCGCCAGGCGATACTAGACGAGAAAATCAAAAAGTTCTTAGCGGTGAGAATTTTGTGGCTCTTCTTTCAGAGAGAAATCGTTGGTGTACAATTTCTTACATTTATTATTCCTATATATTTGTCTGCATGTTTGATGAACGTGTTCATGGTGACTGAAAAATATTGTGTACACGCAGCTTGCGCACAGATTCTTTAAATATGCATCAGTTTTGTTTTCAATTGCGCGCCCCCAATTGGACTTACAACTTAAACAACCGATAGTTTCTACGTTTCTAATTCTTTCCACACTCTGTACGATCAAATATATACCAAATATGAACAGTTTTAATTTTTAATTTGAGGGGTTGACCGGCGGTAAGTATGCCGGATGGTCTCAGAAAGTATAAATATGTATTAGGAGGTGAATGGATGTACATAGTGGCCCCGCGACCCCTCCAGGACGTGACGGCGGACAACCGTTGCTTCACGGAGAGGAGAAAGAAGACTGTGCGGTTTGACCACCAGGCCTGGGACAGGCAGGGGTCCCAGGATTCGCACCGGGATTCTGGTATCGATACGTCGTCCACCTTCACGTCCAGCGAAGACTCCACACGGGGAGACGGTCCCAAGGTGCTTATCCCCAATCACGATAAAATAGATCATTACCCCAGAAGCTCACAGAATCGCAAGCCGCAACCATCGTTTCATAGATACCTAAAAATAGTTATCACCAAGCAAACAATATTACAATCTAAGACAGAAATCTATTCCCCTAAATTATTCACAATCAAAGATGCAAATTACGAATTGACCGACTCAAATAAAAATATTAAAAATCATTAGTTCAAATTATTATTCCAATATCGACAGTTGAAATATTCAATTACATTTTCAGGAATTGAATCGATTACACTGAAATTATACATATTTTTTTAGTTCGTAATCATTTCTTTGTCAATAAACAACTACATATTGACTCTCTAGAGGACATGCAACCAAATAATCAATACTAAGCCATCGATAAGTCCATAACTAATCACCAATAAATAATAGTTTTACTAGTACAAGACAGTATTTAAACATTGAGTATTAGTACAAGATAGTATTACAGTTATGTAATTAATAGTTAGTACAGTATTAGTACAAGACTATTATAGTTCCAGACAATTTTTGTTGACATGCTCTTTTTCTGCAATTTTTCTGCAATTTTCCATGAAATTCCAGGACAATTTTCTATGACACCTCCGAGAATTTTCAATGAATTTTCCTGGCAATATTCTATAAGATTTCCTGACAATTTTTCATGAAATTTCATTTCATTTAAATTTTATGCAGGAGTACTTAACAACTTTTCCATGAAATTCCATGACAATTTCACATAACAAACATTTTGAGCATAAAATATTCAAGTATTTGTGTATTTAGCTGTATCACCTGACACTTTTATCAAATTTGAGTTTTGTTAAATTTGAAATATCGAAATAAAAAGCCTCACAATTTTCCATGATATTCCTCGATAAATTTCCAATGGATTCCCATTTTCTATGAGAATGTACTAGAATTCATCTAATTTATCCTGACAATAAAATTTTATACAGACTCCTGAATAATATTTTAAGTACTCACTTAACAACTTTTCCATTAAATTCCATGACACTTTCACATAACATAAAAATATTGAACGTAAAATGTTCAAGTATTTGTGTATTCAGCTATATCTACTGATACTTTTATCAAATTTGATTTTTGTTAAATTTAAAATATCGAAATGAAAACCCTCACAATTTTCCATGATATTCCTCGATAAATTTCCAATGTATTCCCATTTTCTACGAGAATTGATTTTGACAATAAAATTTTATACAGGAGTACTTAACAACTTTTCCATGAAATTCCATGACAATTTTACATAACATAAAAATTTTGAGCATAAAATGTTCAATAATTTGTGTATTTTGCTATATCACCTGATACTTTTATCAAATTTGAATTTTGAATATTTAAATTGTGTTAAATTTAAAATATCGAAATGAAAACTACTCTAATTTTCAAATATTTAAGTACAAAGATTTGATGAAATTCTATAATTAGATGATGGTGAATAACACACTTGAAATTTCTAGAATTAAATTAATTCAAAATGTAAATCTACTAATTTTGGAATTTTCCATGATATTTTATTATCAAATTCCTCAACAGTTTCAATGATATTTCCATACAATTTTTGTTGACGTGCTCCAAGAATTTCTAATCGAATTTCAGGTCAATTTTCCATGAAATTTCAGGACAATTTTCTATGACACCTCCAAGAATTTTTATATAACTTTTCTGACAACTTTCTACAAGATTTCTCGACAATTTGCCAAGAAATTTCTTGATAACAATCATTTATAGGAATGAAACTTCCTGACGATTTCTTATAAGATTTCTCGGCAATTTTCCATAATATTTTATTATCAAATTCCTCAACAGTTACACTGAGATTTCAAGACAATTATGGTTGTCATGGTCCAAGAATTTGTAATTGTTTTCCAAGCCAATTTTCCATGAAATTCCATCACAATTTGTATTGAAGTTTCTTCTAAAAAAATTTTAATCGAATTTCAGGTCAATTTTCCCAGAAATTGCCTGACAATTTTCTATGACACCTCCGGGAATTTTTATAGAAATTTTCTCAGAACTTTCTACAAGATTTCTCTACAATTTTCCATGCAATTTCATGATAACAATTATTTATGGGAATGAAATTTCCTGAAAATTTCTTATAAGATTTCTCGGCAATTTTCCATCATATTTTATTAGCAAATTCTTCAACAGTTTCAATGAGATTTCCAGATAATTTTTGTTGACATGCACCAAGAATTTTTAAACGAATTTCAGATCAATTTTCTAAAAAATTGCATGACAATTTTCTATGACACCTACGAGATTTTTTATCAAACTTTCCTGACAACTTTTCAGATATTTTTTGTTGATATGCTCTAAGAATTTTTAAACGAATTTCAGGTCAATTCTCCATGAACTTCCATGACAATTTTCTATGATACATTCACGAATTTTCAATGAATTTTCCTGGCAATTTTCTACAAGATTTCCTGATAATTTTCCATGAAATATGATAACAGGTATTTATGGGATTCTCAGAGAATTTTCGCCGAATTTCCTGACAATTAAATTTTCTACAGGGTTACTTAACAATTATTCCATGAAAACTTCGTGACAGTTTTCTATCTAATTCCCTGACTATTTTCCATGATAATCCTCGATAAATTTCCATTTTCTATGAGAATCTACCAGATTTATCCGTAGATTATTTATTTAGATTACTTATATTGATCAAATTTATCCTGACAATAAAATTTTATACGGGAGTACTTAACAACTTTTCCATGAAATTTCATGATAATTTCACATAACATAAAAATATTGAGCATCAAATGTTCAACTATTTGTGTATTTAGTTATACTTTATCAAATTTGAATTTTGTTAAATTTAAAATATCGAAATGAAAACTAATCTAATTCTCAAATATTGAAGTACAAAAACTTGATGAAATTCTATGATCAGATGATGATGAATAACACACTTAAAACTCCTCTTATTAAATAAATTCAAAATGAAAATGTTCTAATTTTGAAATTTTTAAGTTTCGATTTAGTTTCGATCAAATTTGAATTTTGTTAAATTTAAAAAATCGAATTGTAAACAACTCTAATTTTCAAATATTGAAGTACAAAGACTTGATGATACTCCATGATCATATGATGATGAATTGTTTATCAAATGATGAACACACTTAAAATTTCTCGAATTAAAATATTTCAAAATGTAAATCTAGTAATTTTGGAATTTGTACGTTTCGATTTTGAACCAATGTCATATACATCATAGATAGATCATAGATTGAACCATATAAAATATTGATCATAGAAGATAGATCATAGATCTTCTAATTAATTTTAACGATGAAACTTAATCACAAAAATTTAAATTACACGATTGAACCATTGTTTCGAGATTTCGATCACTATCAAGAGTCAGACATTTAGATATATTCTGATTATGCCCAAATATTGGTTTATTAAAATTAATTATGACTGTTAAAACTATGTGTTCAAGTTCAATCTTAAAATTTACTTGAACTTCTGAACATATTTGAATGACATATTTCATGGAGTGACGATAGAATGATCAGTGAATAAAATCTTTCAAAAGTTATGGAATTTTTGATTTTGGGCTATTAGCAGTTTCTAATTAATAAGTCATAACAATAGAATTTGGACCTTTTAATCCTAATAGTTATGAAATTTTGATTTTGGGCTATTAGCTCTTTATTATACAATTAGAATTTGAACCATTTAATATATCAGAAATTTAATATTTTAGAATTTTAAATATTTGGCTGTTTCATATTCCAGCAAGTTTAATTATGATTTTTGTCTATAGAGGTATCAGTTTGTAATATCATTTTGATGTGGACCATTTTATAATAGTTATGAAATTTTTGATTTTGGAGTATTTACAATTTGTACTAATATTAGAATTGGGACTATTTATTCTACCAGTAATTTTAGAATTTAAGATTTTAAATATCTGGCCAATTCATATTCCAGCGTTTAAAGTTTATGATTTTAGACTCTAGAGGTGGCAGTTTGCAAGAACATTTTAATTTAGACCATTTTATCTTAATAGTTGTGGAATTTTTGATTTTTGGCTATTTACAATTTGTACTTACATTAGAATTGGGACTATTTAATCTACCAGTAATTTTAGTATATAGAATATTAAATATTTGACCATTTCATATTCCAGCAATATTAAAGTTTATGATTTCAGACTTTAGAGCTGTCAGTTTGTAATAAAATTTTAATTTGTACCATTTTATCTTAATAGTAATGGCATTTTGGATTTTGGGCTATTTATAATTTGTACTAACATTAGAATTGGGACTATTTATTCTACCAGTAATTTTAGAATATAGAATTTTAAATATTTGGCCATTTAGTATTCCAGCAATTTTAAAATTTATGATTTTAGACTGTAGAGGTGGCTATTTTGAAAGTAAAACAGTATTTATTTTAATTACAAAATTATTAAGAAATTAAAAAAAATCTAATCTTGATTAGTTTTTTATAAATTAAAAATTGTTTATAAAATCTACGTATTGGTAAGGGTTTTTTTATAATTTACTGAAATCGGGGTATTATTTCTTAGTTCATTGAAAATGTATTTATAGCTTATACAGTATTATATTTATGTTGTATTGAATGTATAAACTACAAACTTGTAATAATCTATGAAACGATGATGGTTTTTCAAACATTCAACTTCTGTGAGGGCTTTGAGTTTACTTGGTTCAGGTTTGGGCTGATAAATAGATTCCTTCGTGAACTCGAACCTGCAGAACACACACACACACATACACCGGTATTTAAATAGCGGCACACATACGCTCGCATACAACCTCTCATACACACCACACATACACACACATTCATGCGAAACACCTAGATACACAGTAGATGATATTAATATTAGCTTCCCATTGTAGTTGCTCCGGTTATGTCGTTACACACCACGATGGAAACGTGCTGAAATCACAGTGGAAATTCAGGAAAATGCGAAATCGATGAGTTGAAGTGCATTGTTGTGTACGCGATAATTGACGACGCGATTGCGGCGGAAAACTATTGGCGAAAATAAATTCCAGAAAATAAATCTATTCTGCAATTATTTATTGCATTGTATATTTATATATTAGATACGCATAAAAGTTAATTTGAATAATTTGACTTTCGATATAAAATTTGTCACTAAATATACATTGATAACATTCATATTTAAAAACAAACAATATATTTCTTAACACTTAACATTTATAAATTTCGTCTGTTATTAACTCTATTAACACTATTATTAATAAATGGTAAATGAAGAAAATCATCAATTGAGCAATAACATGAATATTTAATTATATTAAGATTTAATGTAAATATAAAGGAATATATAAAAAAAACAATTTATTAGTGATTAATAATTTTGTGACCTTCTTGCCATAATATATTATCTCATACGAGTCTCATCATTACATTTTTTATTCGCACTTGGCAAAGATTGTGCGTTTCCAAGTTATTTCACATCCTGTCGGGTGTTTTTCGATGCCGCAACCTTGTAACAGATATTCAGTCCGTTACGATGGCTTTGTTCGCTTAATTTATAGATGTTCGCTAAATTTTATTTTGGCAAACGTTCTCAGCAGTTTTTGCTTCGAACATTTTACACTGAGAGAGTATATTACGCTGTTAACGTGGCAAAAGTACTTATTTTATCTTATTACACGCCACGAGCTTGCATATAACTTACAAGAAAACTGATTTTCCCTACATACAGTGAAGAAATTATAAGATAGACCATAAATTTTGTTATTAGTACAGGCAATTGTTTCTTGTTTTATTAAAGCTCTCCTGTTTGTTTTTTTTAATTTTTTAATCCTTAAGGCCTTATAACTTATGACGAATCGGACAATTGTTAGTATAACATTACAATAGCATCACATTTTATTTCCCAAAACTTATCATAGAGCTAATAAGTCACTATGTATGTACTGTGCTAATTCAAAGCATACAGAATAGTCATAATAATAATAATTTATTTACGGGAACTTCCCTTTATAATACAGATACTATAATTGAAAAAAAATCGTTTGGCAGTGTATGAAATATCATACCAGTCTTCTACTTGTGACGATTTTTTTACTGTTAAATTTTTAGCAGGTAAATATTTTCCATAATTTTTACATTTAAGCACCAAGTCACTGAAATGCATCACCATCGATGATTTTCCTGAATTTCGCAATGCACTTAATTAATAATTCAGATGATTATTATAGCGAAATCACGTAGAAACTAGAACGTAGTTGCAAAACTAGCAAAAAATTCCCTGTTGAAAATAGGTATGAAATGTTTTTACTTTCCCCATATAACTTTATGGCGAAAGTGTTTGAAATTGCAATTGGTTGTAAGTATTACTTGGTCGTGGTGTCACTCCATTTCAGCATTCGTGCGTTGTCGTGATTCTTATTAATTAATCTCTATAATTATGTGGCATGCTTATTTCAAACCTATATATATTTCGCAATGCATGGCTTACACGCATTTTGTTTTTATGGTGTTCATGTTTATTTTTATGGATAATTATCTTAGTGATTCAAAGTTTATTTAAATGGTATATATACAATTCAGTTCTGGATGTTTTTTATATCACTGTTATATAATAATTTGTATATTATTTTACCTACACGTACATGCAGTGCACAAAACGTAAATTATAACATTTAAATGAGTTTTGAATCGGAAATGCGCTATACAATGAGTATTTTAATGGAGATATATTGGACCTAATCTGGATTTATAATGGATTTAAGAATCAGTTGTTTAGCAACGATGGTGGCAGTCTGTAACAGTTTTGTTAAATTTGAGTTGTACACGATTTAAAATTTTCCACAAAAAAAAAATTGTGTATTCAAGTTTAGCAAATATGGTGAGAGTTTGTAACAGTTTTAGTTAAATTTAAGTTATACACAATTTAAAATTTTCTACAATATAATATTGTGTACTCAAGTTTAGCAAATATGGTGAGACTTTGTGACAGTTTTACAAAATTTAAGTTGTACACAAATAAAAAAATTCTCCAAAAATTGTTGTGGGCTTAAAACTTATTTTTTTCACAGATGCGTAAAAAAATATTCGTAGTTAAAAATATAATACATACATACATAATCCATCCCTCTTTTACCCATTGGGTGTCGAGGTAAAAATATAATATGTCATATAAATATAGGAAACACATTGACACAAAGTGAAAGTGAAACAAAAAGTAAGTAAGAATGTAAGTTGACATATAACCTCTAAATATTTGATAAAGTGGAGTAAGTTAGTTGAAAAATTGTCGAACAATTGACAAAAGGGGAAAAGCAAAAGACAAATACTGTAATATTGTTTTCAAATTCAGTATTATATTTTACCACAACTTGTTTTCATATTTCTACCGCATTTCTGTATAATAACGTTGATTTAAGATGCTCACCATTGGGATATCGTTGATTTGAAGAGTTGCGAAGGGCCAAATAATGCTAAAGTCGAATGAAAACTGCAAGAATTTTTGAAAATTTATACAAACTTAAATGAAGTTTTACGAGAAGAATGAAGATGATATTACATAAAATACCATCTTTATAATTTTCTAAAAAAATCGGCACCTTCTAGAGATTTTTTAACTTTTGGTACAAGCAATTCAAAAATTTGCAGAAGATTAATTGAAAACTCCAAGATAAGAGAAGTTTATTAAAAATTTATAGAAACTTAAATGAAGCTTTAAGTTTTATTATTTTATTTTCTAAAAATAAAACGGTGACTTCTAAAGATTATTTAACTCTTGGTAGAAGCTATCTGAAAATGTCCAGAAGATTGAAAGGAAATTCAAAATCTAAGAGAACATTGTTGAAAATTTATAGAAAATTAAATGAAGACTTCAAGTTTTATTAAAATGTATATTACCTAAAAAACCCTAAAATTTAAAATTTCATTGAAATTTGCCATCGTTTATGAAAATTTATTAGTGTTTTATGTAATTTTTATACTTTTCTATAAACAAAATCAGCAACTTTCATTTTTTTTTATTTCGATTGATTTCTGAAAATGTGCTGAAAATTAACATTGAATGAAAACTCCAAGTTAAAGATATATTTTTTGAAAATTTACAGAAAATTATATGAAGGCTTCAAGTTTTATTGAAATTGAATTGTATTTTATGTAACATATCATTACATTTCAAGTTTTATTGAAATTTGCCATCGTTTATGGAAATTTATTAGTGTTTTTTGTAATTTTTATACTTTTCTATATACAAAATCACCAACTTTCAAGCATTTTTATTAATTTCAATAGATTTCTGAAAATTAAAATTTATAGAAAATTTATTAAAGCCTTCAAGTTTTATTGAAATTTAATGTTATTTCGTGTAATTTTTATAATTTTCTAAAGAAAAACAGCGACTTCAACAGATTTTTTAATTCTTGGTAGAAGCTATCTGAAAAATTCAAGAAAATTGAATGAAAACTAAAAATTTTGGAAAACTTTGTTGAAAATTTCTAGAAAATTAGAGACTTTAAGTTTTATTAAAATGTAATGGTATTTTACATAAAGCACCATTACATTTCTAATTTTATTGAAATTTACCATCATTTATGGAAATTTATTAGTATTTTATATAGTTTTTATACTTTTCTTACTTTTGTTTTTATAAACTAAATCAGCAACTTTCAAGTTTTTTTGTTTAATTTCAATTGATTTCTGAAAATGTGCAAAAAATTAAGATTGAATGAAAACTCCAAGTTAAAGATAGAATTTTTGTAAATTTATAGAATATTTAATGAAGCCTTCAAGTTATAGTATAAGTAAAGCACTTGGTTAAGTTTCACAAATTTTGAAAAACTTAAATTTTAAAAAACTTAACCGAGTGCTTTATTTATACTAATTTAAAGATGTTTCACCAAGTATTAACCACCAATTCATACAATATAACCTTCAACTTTTATTCAAATTTAATGGTATATTATGTAATCTTTAAAATTTTCTATAAAAAAACAGCGACTTCTAGAGCTTTTTAACTCTTGGTGAAGCTATCTGAAATTGTCCAGAAGATTGAATGAAAACTGCAAATTTATGAGAAGATTGTTGAAAGTTTCTAGAAAATTAAATGAAGACTTCAAGTTTTATTAAAATGTATTTTACATAAAATACCATTAAATTTCAATTTTTATTGAAATTTGTCATCGTTTATTGAAATTTATTAGTGTTTTATGTAATTTTTATACTTTTCTATAAACAAAATCAGCAACTTTCAAGAATTTTTTAAATTTCAATAGAAGATTTCTGAAATGTGCAGAAAATCAAGATTGAATGAAAACTCCAAGTTGAAGATAGAATATTTGAAAAGTTATGGAAAATTAAATGAAGACTTAAAGTTTTATTAAAATGTAATGGTATTTTACACAAAATACCATTACATTTCAAATTTTATTAAAATTTACCATCGTTTACAGAAATTTCCCATTGTTTATTGAAATTTACCTCCAAATTTTGTTGAAAATTTCTAGAAACTTAAATGAAGACTTCCAGTTTTATTAAAATTTAATGCAATTTTGTAAGAAAAAGTTCTTCTGAAAATGTCCAGAAGATTGAAATAAAATTCCAAATTTTGGAGAAGTTTGTTGAAAATTTATAGAAAATTAAATGAAAACTTTAAGTTTTATTAAAATTTAATGGTATCATCAAACACCATTACATTTCAAATTTTATTGAAATTTGCCATCGTTTATGGAAATTTATTAGTGTTTTATGTAATTTTTATACTTTGCTGTAAACAAAATCAGCAATATTCAAGAAAATGTTTACAATTCAATAGAAGATTTCTGAAAATGTGCAGAAAATCAAGATAGAATGAAAACTCCAAGTTGAACATAGAATTTTTGAAAATTTATAGAAAATTAAATGAATCCTTCAAGTTTTATTGAAATTTACCATCCTTTATGGAAATTTATTAGTGTTAAACAAAATCAGCAATTAAAACTCCAAATTTTGGAAAATATTGTGGAAAATTTCTAGAAACTTAAATTAAGATTTGGAGTTTTATTAAAATGTAATCTTATTTTACATAAAATACCATTAATTTTCAAATTTTATTGAAATTTGCCATGGTTTTCCAGTGTTTTATGTATTTTTCAGACTTTTCTATAAACAAAATCAGCAACTTTCAAGCATTTTTTTAAATTATAATAGAAGATATCTGAACATGTGCAGAAAATCAAGATAGAGTGAAAACTCCAAGTTGAAGATAGAAGTTTTGAAAAGTAGAAAAATAGAAAATAAAATGAAGCCTTCAAGTTTTATTGAAATGAATGGCATTTTATGTAATCTTTATACTTTTCTAAAAACAAATCAGCGACTTCTAGAGATTTTTTAACTTTTGGTAGAAGCTATATGAAAAGGTCCAGTATGTATCTAACTCCAAATATAACAGAACAATGTTGACAATTTATAGAAAATTAAATGAAGACTTCAAGTTTTATTAAAATGTAATGGTATCTTACATAAAATAGCATTATATTTCAAATTTTATTGAAATTTGCCATCGTTTATGAAAAATTATTAGTTAACCTTCAAGTTTAATTTAAATGTAATGGTATTTTACATGCCATAGCATGTGCAGAAAATTAAGATTGAATAAAAACTCCATGTTAAAGATAGAATTTTTGAAAACTTACAGAAAATTAAATGAAGACTTAAAGTTTTATTGAAATTTAGTGCTATTTTATGTAATCTTTATGATTTTCTAAAAAAAACAGCGACTTCTATAGATTTTTAACTCTTGATAGAAGCTATCTGAATAGTTCAGAAAATTGAATGAAAACTCCAAACTTCGGAGAAGTTGGTTGAAAATTTCTAGAAAATTAAATTAAGACTTCAAGTTTTATTAAAATTTAATGGTATTTTATGTAAAGTAAAAGTTTCAAATTATTGTGTTTCAAGTGATGCATGCAGTATAATCGATATCAATAGTTATTTATGATATAAGTTCGTAAAGCACTACTTTACGAAAATGTATCATGCAAACTTATTTCTACGACGCTAGTATAAAAAACAGCTACAATTTGATGCAAAATTCTTTTATTTTATTGGTGAGTGAATGAATTGTGTCTAAAACTTATCTTACGCACAGTTGATGTTTTCACGCACACGTGATGATTTTACATACTTGTACTAAAAAGTACCACTTTACGCAGTGTCAGTGCGTAAAAGCTTAGTTTACGCAAGTCTTAGAAAAAATATTTTTATGATCGACGATTTAAAATTAGAGCATTTATTTATGTATTATACATTGAATTTTGATTACAATTAGGTAGTATTTTTTAAGGACATATTTATCCAAATTATTCATAATTTCCATGACTGCATTGACAATCTGAGGTCGTCCGCTACAAGGCAATAACTTGCCGCTTTAACGAGCGCCGTTTTATCTCCGACTGCAGTTGAGGAGCAGGGGGCGGTTTCCATCAAAACTTTCGCCCTCAATTATACAGAAATCTGCGGGGGCACCCCCAACCCCCGGGTTCACTTCACCGCTGAGGCGAAGATTCCATTCCGATGGTCCAATTAAAATACTCATTGGCGGCCGTCCACATGCACACGTATACACATGCACACAAACGCAAACACACCGACACCTTCCACCACCACCACCCAATCTCACCCCCACACGATTTTTGTTCTCTCCTCTCTGTATGTACATAAGTGTAATTTTTCTATATAGCACCCGCTATCGTGGCAAGTATCTGCTGATGGAACGAGGATGATAGGACATATGATATTGCGGAGGGGGACCAGGGAGGCGGCTGGCTCTAGTGCTGCTATATTGGGGTTGAAAGTTGTCGGTGGCAAAATATTGGAGAACGGACTGAAAGGTGCCATCATTGAGAAAGTGAAGAAGGGAAGCTTGGCAGACGTCGAAGGTCAGCTCAGGCCTGGTAAGTAATCTTCAATTTTTCTTCGAAAGTCTTTTTCGTAAATAATAGTTTCTAAAGCCTAATAGGTATAAATACAAGAATATGGTTCAAATGTATAAAAACAAGAAACCTCTTTTGTTTTTTGAAAATATTTTCCCGAAAAACTACCAGTCTGCACCATATACGAAAATTATTGATTTAAAAAAAAAATACGGCACTTCTTGGTGCTTATCTAAAGACCTTTTTATCCCCTATCTTCATTACCTATCTAGAAAATCTGTTTTTTTCAAAATGATGAAAATCGAAATAGTTCCAATTTTCGGAAATCACGTAAGATATCAATGGGATTTTCTTATTGCATGTTAGTTTTAGATTATTGAATCGTTCGAAGGTACTTTTGCAAAATGTTTTTTTTTCATATTTCCATATTCCAAACTTCCTCTTCGGATTTAATAAAAACTTTAAAGATGTGTCATTAGAAATTAGTAATAATAATATCTTATTAAAACCAGTGATGCAGGATTAGATCTGATGAGCGACGTTTTCTTTTCTCTGTGTTCCAGGTGACGAGGTGATCGAGTGGAACGGGCGCTCTCTTCAGGGGAAGTCCTACCAGGAGGTATCTGATATTATAGCGGAAAGCAAACAAGAAGCGAATGTCGAACTAATCGTTTCGAGGAGCATGGGCAGCAGGAGGGCCGCTCAGGCCACATGGCGACAATCAGTTGCACACAGAGGTACTACCAAACAAAACACTAGATTAACAACAAAATTATCGAACTACCCGAAGTCAAATCGCACGCGAATTATTTTACAAATACAAATTACACGAAAATTAGTTTAATGGTAAATGAGAAGTGCATGCTTTAATTATTATCACTTGTTACTATTATTATTATTATTATTATTAGAGTAATCATCTTGGGTATTGTTTTTTAGAAGGTTTTTAGTGTTGGAAGGTTTTATTGCTAGCAGATTTTAAATGCGTCACGTTTCTATGGCAATAATAATAGTTAGTTTGTATTATTGCCAAACACCTTAGGCCAGTGTTTCTCAAACTTGTGTAAAGCCTAGTTTACATTTGGAAAGTTTACTGGCGGAAAGTACTTGCAGCCAGTAAACTTACAACGTGTAAACGACAAAAACGTCTTACTTTCTTGTTTAGTTTCTTGTCTTTCAAGAAAGAAACTGAATAAGAAAGTAAGACGTTTTTCTAGTTTACACATCTAAGTTTACAGGCGGCAAGTACTTGTCTTTCAAGAAAGAAACTAAACAAGAAAGTAAAACGTTTTTCTAGTTTACATATCGTAAGTTTACTGGCGGCAAGTACTTGTCTTTCAAGAAAGAAACTAAACAAGAAAGTAAAACGTCTTTCTAGTTTACACATCGTAAGTTTACTGGCGGTAAGTACTTTCCGCCAGTAAACTTTCCAAATGTAAACGAGGCTTAAGCTTCTTATTCGAAAACGTAAGGATTACAAAACTATTACGGTTTCCCGTATTATTGATTGAAATTTTAAATCAATTCTTTGAAAATTTCTTTAGCTTCGGCCACTAGAATTCGTAGCATTACGTATTAAGTAATATCAATAGTATTACGTAGCGTAATACAGGTTGAGAATCACTTCCTAAGGTGAATATGTCGTGAAAATGAAAAATTCGAAATGCTTACATTGTTGATTGGTATTACTTTTATACACGAGCACATATTATTATTATTAATACTAAACTAGTATCACTATTATTTTTTTAATAGTATTATTATGTTTAGTTTCATTAATAATACTAGATTACTATTACACTTCCGTTATTATAAACCATTCGAACATGCAGGGTGTTTCAAAATTGGACAAAAAACTACGATATTGGTCATCATAATCTGAGTAGAAAATTTTAATACCAAAATATTGAAAAAAACCAATTAATTTTTTTTTAAATAAAATAAATAAATTAAACGATTTTATTTTATGAAATTCTTGTATATTTATTTATTTCTTTCTCTATATTTAGAGATTTATTTCTCTGCAGAGAACCTCGTGCAAACCCAGATTGAATTAAAAAAAAGACCAAAAGAAATAAATAATATACAGGGTGTTTCTAAATTGGACAAAAAACTATACGCTGTTGTTCGATCTTGCGATATGCGATGTTGTTCATACAATTCGGAAATGCGAATACCAAAATAATATACAATTCTTTTTGGGTTTACATGAGGTTCTCTATAGAGAAATAAATCTCTAAACATAGATAAAGAAATAAATAAATATAAAAAAAATCATAAAATTAAACGATTTCATTCTCTATATTTAGAAATTTATTTCTCTATAGAGAACCTCGTGCAAACCCAGAATGAATTAAAAAAAAGACTAAAAGAAATAATAATATACAGGGTGTTTCTAAATTAGACAAAAACTATACGTTGTTGTTTGATGTTGTGATGTGCGATGTTATTCATACAATTCGGAAATCCGAATACCAAAATAATATACAATTCTTTCTGGGTTTGCATGAGGTTGCATGTAAACGATTTCATTTTATGTTTTTTTTTCATATTTATTAATTTCTTTATCTATATTTAGAGATTTATTTCTCTATAGAGAACCTCATGCAAGCCCAGAAAGAATTGTATATTATTTTAGTATTCGGATTTCCGAATTGTATGAACAACATCGCACATCGCAACATCGAACAACAAGGTATAATTTTTTGTCCAATTTAGAAACACCCTGTATATTATTATTTCACCAGGTACTATCGCAGCCAAAAAAAGTTGGACAAGTCTTATTCTCTCCATTCACGATGTTTTTTTGTCAGGAGAGTCTATGAATATCTAGTAATTTTGTTGGTACTGTTTCGGAAATAACTGAATTCCCCAATGGAACTTGTCAATTTGTTTAGGTTAAGTTGTTTTCAATTTGAGGTTATATTTTTTAAATAACATTGTTGCCAAATTTTGGAGAAATTTTGTTAAAAATTTCTAGAAAATTAAATGAAGACTTCAAGTTTTATATAACTTCAACAAAGTATAGTTTTTTGTCCAATTTAGAAGCACCCTGTATATTATTATTTCACCAGGTACTGTCGTAGCCAAAAAAAGTGGGACAAGTCTTATTTTCTCCATTCACGATGTTTTTTTGTCAGGGGAGTCTATGAATATCTAGTAATTTTGTTGGTACTGTTTCGGAAGTAACTGAATTCCCCAATGGAACTTGTCAATTTTTTTTAGGTTAAGTTGTTTCAATTTGAGTTATATTTTTTAAATAACATTGTTGTCAGATGATATTTAATTGATACGTTTTGTTGCAGTTGTATAATTTTTTGCATTTTGATTAATATTTTGACAGAAATGAAAATTATTCTTATATGCAGTAATAACAATGCTTTTTTATATAGCATTTTAATAATAAAAGCAGTTAAACATTGGCTAATGTTAGTTTTGAAACCAATATGTGGACAATGTTTCTTATCTGATTTTGAAAATTAGTTATGATTCCATAATAGTTATAAAATTAAGAAAATATTTAATTATATATGCGATAAAATTAATTTTATTAAAGGAAAACCGACAAAACCATCAAAACTAGTCACAAAAAAATAAGTTACAAATAGTGGAATAGTTGGTTGAAAATCAGTAGGTGTCAAAAGTAAGAATATCCAATGGATAATGTTAGTTTTGACTCCAAACCTCTACTTCTGATAGCATTTTAACCGGGATATAGTGAGTTTGAACTTGAACCGACGCCATATTTAATTTCAAACCAAATTTTGAAATAAAAAAACCACTGCTACCTCGATTTCGATGATTTTGGATATTGTGAGTTTTGATTCTATAATCAAATATTAGTCAAATGTCTAATAGACATCGACACAAAAAAATAATTAAGTTTCGTTACATCACTGAATCAGTTTGTCCAACATGACAAAAAGAAAACCCAGCTAACTTGCAAAAAGGTCGTGAATGTATTATAGGAATGCAAGATTGCGACAAGAATAGGATACAAAAAAATGGTTGCAAAAAGGTCGTGAATGTATAATATGTACACTAAATTGCAAATAACAAAAAATATTTTCTTTGAAAATCAAAAGTGCAAATTTTCCATATATCCATAGATAATTTTCATAGATTGTTCTACAACAAACTGTTAAATTTTACGAAAATTATACCGGGTGTTTCAAGTTATACCACCGCCATTTACAGTTGCATAAGAAAAAAAAAATTGTCATTACATACATACGATGCCAATCTTGTTGAAACTGATCTAAAACCACCAACATAGAGGCAAAATAGAGGCAAAACACTGTACGAAAATCATTTGGTGGAAAACTACTGTAAAACTAAATTATGGTTATGTAACTTTAAATGTCCAGTCGAAAGTCGGAACATCATAAAGTTTGTCGTGAATTTGATGGTTATCACTATGTGATAACCCAACATTTGATGTTGGGTTCATTTGTACAATTAGGTTACACCAGCGAATAATTGCTAATTTCATAGAACCAGTTAACAAATTTGTCCCTTTTGGTCTACACTATTTTTTTTAATTATCTGACAGCGCGGGAAACATGCGTGATATTGCCAACCTAACACCACGACGCCAGTTTAGAGACATTTTGGTTTTTGCAACCTAATGCAACAGGTGGTGTTTTTTAATTTAATAAATAGAGTACCCACTAGTAAGAAAAAAAAACTATAAAACAATTGTAGGTTATTTATTCCTTGAGGGAAATTTGCATCCTAGGGTATGTAACAAACTCAAGTTTGACATTTTGATTTTTGCAACGTAATGCAACAGGTGGTGTTTTTTGTTTAATAAACAGAGTACCTACTAGTAAGAAAACAAAACTCCAAAACAACAATCCCTTGAGGGAAATTTCGAGCCTAGGGTATTTAGCATACTCAAAACTAACATTTTGGTTTTTGCAACCTAATGCAACAGGTGGTAATTTTTTGTTTAATAAACAGAGTACCCATTAGTAAATATTAAAAAAAAACTCCAAAACAACAATCGTAGGTTATTAATTCCTTGAGGGAAATTTCCATCCTAGGGAATTTAGCATACTCAAGTTTGACACTTTGGTTTTTGCAACCTAATGCAACAGGTGGTGTTTTTTGTTCAATAAACAGAGTACCCACTAGTAAGAAAAAAAAACTCAAAAACAGCAATCGTAAGTTATTTATTCCTTGAGAGAGATATCCAGCCTAGGGTGTTTAGCATACTCAAGTTTGAGAATCTGTAGGCCAGGTGCCCAAACTTGAGAATATTAAATGTTCTTTATTTATTAACAAAAATTATAAAATACAGGGTGTTTCGGAATTGGATAAAAAACTACACGTGTCGATGTTTTTCATCATAATCTGAGTAGAAAATTTTAATACCAAAATATTGAAAACAAAAACAAAGAATAAAATAAATAAATTAAACGATTTTATTTTATGATTTTTTTTATATTTATTTATTTCTTTCTCTATATTTAGAGATTTATTTCTCTTATATTCTTTATTCCTTGAGGGAAATTTCCATCCTAGGGTATTTAGCATACTCAAGTTTGACATTTTGGTTTTTGCAACCTAATGCAACAGGTGGTGGTTTTTTGTTTAATAAACAGAGTAGCCACTAGTAAGAAAAAAAACTCCAAAACAACAATTGTAGGTTATTTATTCCTTGGGGGAAATTTCCATCCTAGGCTATTTAGCATACTCAAGTTTGAGAATCTGTAGGCCAGGTGCTCAAACTTGAGAATATTAAATGTTCTTTATTTATTAACAAAAATACTGAACCTGGATGGAGATTTCCAGCCTAAGGTGTTTAGCATACTTGAGAATCTGTAGGCCAGGTGCTCAAACTTGAGAATATTAAATGTTCTTTATTTATTAACCAAAATACTGGACCTGGATGGAGATTTCCAGCCTAAGGTGTTTAGCATACTCAAGTTTGAGAATCTGGAGGCCAGGTGCTCAAACTTGAGAATATTAAATGTTCTTTATTTATTAACAAAAATACTGGGCCTGTATTTCAGTATTGCTGGTTTTGAATAAATATCAAATTAAATTTTGAAATTATGACGAAAAAATAAATATTTATTGTAATTTCGGCGGACAAATTTATGATCTGTAGACACACATTACACTGGTCCATAGGTGCATGCAGCATTGATACAATTTATAATAACTTATATAATTATATTCAAGCAAATTTGATTTATAACAAAAAGGTTTTATGACTGTTTTTTAGGTATGGTTTTTAAGGTATGACAAAAATAAGAGCAAAATTTGTCGAGCAAGATAAGAACTTTTAGATCAATTATTTTTAGATCTAGAACTTTTAGATCAAATATTCTTTTCTGTACTGTCTATTATGAAAAATATTGGTACATTGTAATCGCAATAAACCAACTTTAAAATCTTTCAAAGTGCTAAACTGGTAAGACAAACATAAAAAAAAGCTTAGTCCTGGATAATCATTTTGTTAGTTATTATTTGGGATTGTTTTTGAATTGTCAATTGTTCTTTTCAGTATTGCCTATTATGAAAAATATTCATACACTGTAATCGCAATAAACCAACTTTAAAATATTCCAAAGGGCTCAAACTGATAAGACAAAAATAAAAAAAGGTTAGTCCTGGATGATCATTTTGTTAGTTGTTTTTTGCAAAATTTGGCACGTTCATAGAATTGCAATTGAACAGTTATGAGTCATGGTCATAATAGAAATTAATAACGTATACTCCAGCCACTCTAACTTGGCGAGGGCATTGGATGAGCATTGGTCATTTCGAGTTGTGATTGGCTGTGACATGACGCTAATCAACAGTGTACGCCAATGGATAATTTGAATTCGAACGAGCGGACATGAAGGAACGTTCGAGTTGCACCAAGTTACAGCGGCTGGACTATATTTAGGTTATGAGTGGGATCAGATGAGAAAAGATCTGAAAGATCTAACGACATCGCCCAGTATCAAGCAAAAATTAAAAGTTGTAGAGTAAAAAGGTGGATATAGTACCATGCACCAGTATCAAGCAAAAATTAAAAGTTGTAGAGTAAAACGGTGGATATAGTATCATGCACCAGTGACAAGCAAAAATTAAAAGTTGTCGAGTTAAAGGTAGATATAGTATCAAGCAGTCCAATATCAAGCAAAAATTAAAAGTTGTAGAGTAAACAGGTGGATATAGTATCATGCACCAGTATTAAGCAAAAATTAAAAGTTGTCGAGTAAAAAGGTGGATATAGTATGTTATAGCGGCTGGACTATATTTAGGTTATGAGTGGGATCAGATGAGAAAAGATCAAAAAGATCTAACGACATCGCCCTGTATCAAGCAAAAAAGTTGGAGAGTAAAAAGGTGGTACCTTGCACCAGTATCAAGCAAAAATTAAAAGTTGTAGAGTAAAAAGGTGGATATGGTAATCATGCACCAATATCAAGCTAAATTTAAAAGTTGTCGAGTATAAAGGTGGATATAGGATCATCCACCAGTATCAAGCAAAAATTAAAAGTTGTCGAGTAAAAAGGTCGATATAGTATCAAGCAGTCCAATATCAAGCAAAAATTAAAAGCTGTAGAGTAAAAAGGTGGATATAGTATCATGCACCAGTATCAAGCAAAAATTAAAAGTTGAAAGTAATAAGGTGGATATAGTATCATGCACTAGTATCAAGCAAACATTAAAAGTTGTTGAGTTGTCGACTCACGTCGGGATGACTATATCCACCTGTTTACTCTACAACTTTTAATGTTTGCTTGATATTGGACTGCTTGATACTATATCCAACTTTTTAGGTGGATATAGTATCAAGCAGTCCAATATCAAGTAAAAATTAAAAGTTGTAGAGTAAACATGTGGAAATAGTCAGCCCGACGAGAGTTGACAATGACTCATGCTTTTTCGAACAAAGAATCGCGTTCTTTATGTTCGTTTGCATGCTTAAGGTAAATGTAATAGAGTGAAGTAAACTATAATAACGTATGTCAATAATTCCAGCATTACGCAGCGATGAGTCATTGTCAGCTCTCAATGGGCTACTATATTTATTTTACCATATCATTTGGAGCGCATCGTCTATGTAGGGAAGAGGAGCTACTCTCTTCTAATATTTTAATATTCTACTATAACTATAACACTATAACTATAAAAGTCGTTTTCTAGTTTCTACACTTACTGTAATGCACTAATTCTTGCACGTTTTATAAATACAAAGTATCGAAAATATATCAATTACGTTATGTACATACAATTTATTTATTATCTATTAGAATAAAAAGTTTTAATGACTTGCATCATCTTAGCTAACGTAGAATTCATTCAGTAGTTACCATAATCTGCACATACAAAAAAATGCACCGCTGTGATACACATCAAACCGATAGTTACAAAAACAACACAGGCACACTTAGCACACACGCACACACAGACACACTGTACCATACACTTCTGAGCTGAATAGCAAGCAGACCCACAAACTCCGCCCTATATATATTATCCGATGTTATCGGACCTTTATTATCGGATCAAGGGTTTTTTGACCATGGAAATTTGAGAACTTCTGGACCGATGGTACTCAAGCCAAAGATCATGGGATTTCGAACCCATAGACCATAGATTTCTAATATGGGGATAAAATCAGTACCATTTTCGAACCCCTCAACCGATGGTACTCTGATAATTCGAGATGGTACAATTGAGCCTTAGGTCCAGTTGTACGATCGTGGATCATCCTTGACTATGGTTCAGTTGTCTAGGATTCAATTGTTAATACAATGGTATCCTTAGGCCCAGTTGTATGATCGCGGATCATCCTTGATAGTGGTTCAGTTTCAAAGGATACCATTGTAATAACAATTGTATCCTAGGTAAGTGAACCATGGTCAAGGATGATACACGAGCGTACAACTGGGCCTTAGAAACTGAACCACGGTCAAAGATAATCCACGATCCTACAACTGGGCCTTAGAATTACAACTGGACCTAATTGGTTGTCTGCAAACAATGGTTTGTGAATGCCAGATCTGGGGTTCTAATCAAGGGTTGTAGTCATGGTTGCCCATCAGAAACCATGACCTGATTTCTGGTCCAGACTCACTCTGTACAAAACCAAGCTCTGTACATCTAAACTTCACTTCATAATACAGTAATGCGTCAACTGGGGTTTAAAATAATAATACATTGGAGTAAATAAAAAAAATATATAGTACAGTAATTATCATTAGTTTGTTCTAATTTACTACGTACCTATTAAGAAGGATAAAACGCAGTTTTTGATCAATTGCAGAAAATTTTGAGTTAAAGAATATTGTAACATCTGTTAAATCATTTGTGTTTCAGTTTTCTTTAATTTCTGTTTATTGGGTCGGGTTATAGTTTGGCTAGTTGTTCTGCTCAGGTGTGCATAGAACGCCCTACACATACACAAGCGTAGTTAATGAAATGGCGACGTTTAAGTTAAGCTCTTAAAGTGTTCTTTATTTTAGATGCGCAACAAAACGGCTCTCATACCTCTGTGTGTACGTGTGTGGACGTTGTTCACCTTTGTTCCCCGTCTAACTCTCCGTGTTGATAGTGTTTTCGTCGACTATTGTTTGGGAGCAACAACTATGTGTGTCCTTGATTGTTTTTCGTACTTGATGGTTTTACCACCGTGTGTTTCCTTTGTATTCTTAAACCAACACTAATGTATTAAAATAGTTGAACAGTATGAGAAATTAGTATTGATAGTATTTGTGGTATATTGAAACTTCTGAAAGGGTAGTTAATGTGTTCTATATAACTCCTCTTGTTTTGTTTTTAAGATAATGCTATAACTAGTTCTTAGTTTTTTTTTTTGGTAATCTTGTATTGGTGCTAGAAATAGGCTACCGTGAATGGTGGATTACTTGGATGATGAAGAGTAGTAGTTATTAGAATCATTACTTGAGATAAATATGTTTTTGGCGATGAGTGCCAATACCTCTCACATCTTTGAGTTCGCTTGTGCAATTTGCATTTCAGTTCGTTTTTGCGTTTTGTCCAGTTTTTTGGGAGGTTTTCCTGATTGAAATTGGAAGGAGGGTAATGGAGCGTCGCGGCTGTGGCTATAATGTGGGTCATTATTGCAGGTCAAGGGGGCCAGTGGGCCGACGGCGAAGGCTACGAGCGCCCCCACGTTCTGGTGACGTCCCCCGGGAGCCCCGAGAGGCCGCGTCCGGCGCCGGCGATGGCGCCCAGCGTGGGTGGGCGCATCCAGGTGCGGCTCGGGTTCGAACCCGCCACGCTGCAGCTCCTGGTGACCATTGTCTGCGCGGCGGGGTTGACCCCCAGGTCGCCACACCAGCCCAGGAATCCCTACTGCAAGCTTTTCCTCCTGCCCGATCGATCAGAGAAGAGCAAAAGGAGGACGCGAACGCTAGCAGGTACGGGGGAATCTCCAATTAAGATGAGGATCATTATCATTTTTATGTATCCATGACGGTTTGCTGGGGGGTGGGGGGTGCTTTGCATATCTGGCCGATCGTTCGATAAATTCGCGGCGTTATTTATGCCCTCCTTGTACGGGCAAATAAATTAATACAAATTCTGTCGAGCTTCGGTCTTTGGTCTTTTGCCAGGAACATTTCCGCGCTGATCCACTGGATGAAATATTGCCTGTGAAACAGGCGACCTTTTCAATCAGTGGACAGCGTCGCCGTGGAGGCTGGAGTCATCCGCTGGGGGGCTGCCTTCGTCTATCGTGGTTCTGCTTTCAGGGACCACGGAGCCGATGTGGAACCAAACATTCGTATACTCAGGCTTACGTAGAGCTGACCTTCGGCTGCGAGCTTTAGAGATCACCGTATGGGATTACGTCCGGTATGGTGCGAACGACTTCTTAGGGGAAACAATTATCGAATTGTGGCCTTTGGACGAGCAGCCCACGTGGAGGACATTAGGACCCCACGAGGATATCGTCCTCACACCTAGCGAACATCTATCACCACCAAGCACAGGATCCCGGTAAGAATATCCTACAACTCAATAATTCCCATTTGGCACAGTTGGATCCAAAATTTATAAATGTAGAAGGCAAGAACTAACCAACAAGTACAACTCAATAATTCCCATTTGGCATAGTTGGATCCAAAATTTATAATTGTAGAGGGCAAGGTCTAACCAACAAGTACAACTCAAATATTCACATATGGCATAGTTAGATCCATAATTTATAACTGTACAAGCCAAGAACTAACCAATAAGTACAACTCAAATACTCACATTTGGCACAGTTGGATCCAAAATTTATAACTGTAGAAGGCAAGAACTAACCAACAAATACAACTCAAATATTTACATTTGACACAGTTGGATCTAAAATTTATAACTGCACAAGGCAAGACCTAACCAATAAGTACAACTTAAATATTCACATTTGGCACAGTTCGATCCAAAATTTATAACTGTAGAAGGCAAGAACTAACCAACATAGAACTCAAATATTCTCATTTGGCACAGTTGGATCCAAAATTTATAATTGTACAAGGCAAGAACTAACCAACATAGAACTCAAATATTCTCATTTGGCACAGTTGGATCCAAAATTTATAATTGTACAAGGCAAGAACTAACCAACAAGTACAACTCAAATATTAGCATTTGGCACAGTTCGATCCAAAATTTATAACTGTAGAAGGCAAGAACTAACCAACATAGAACTCAAATATTCTCATTTGGCACAGTTGGATCCAAAATTTATAATTGTACAAGGCAAGAACTAACCAACAAGTACAACTCAAATATTCACATTTGGCACAGTTGGATCCAAAATATATAACTGCAGAAAGCAAGAACTAACCAGCAAGTACCAAGAAATAGTTTGCCAAAAATATATAGAATAATTTATTTGTTTCATTAGGTTTTGTAAAGTTTCAGAAATTTCTGAACTAAATTCAGATCCTTCATAACTAAATTTTGATTTTGATTTTTTCTGGCTGTTATTTATTTATTTAGCTTATGGCACGTCAAACTGCATTAGAGATTTTTGATTTTAAATTTTAAATTGCGAGTGTCTATATATGGCACTTGCCAGTGGTGAATATCATAAGACTGATCATAGGTCACATAGGTGAGATGACATAGGTAATGTATCACATTTACTATCATGATCATGTTAAGTATCTTAGTTCGAATACATTCAAATGTGCAATAAAACAAAACTATTCCGGAAAATTTCACAAATATAACTTTAAATTTCTTAAAGTTTAGTAAGAAAAATCAAGTTAAGTATTTTAGTTCGAATACATTCAAATGTGCAACAAAACAAAACTATTTCTTTTACTTAAAATTAAGTAAGAAAAATCAAGTTAAGTATCTTAGTTCGATTACATTCAAGTTAAGTAACAGAAATCGAAATAAAACAAAATGTTTATAAATTGTAATCAAAATTCCACGAAATTCAACGATATATCTTTAAAATTTCCACAATTTTATATACAGGGTCTCTCATTTGTAATTTTATAGAATGTGTATTAGTTAAGTAGTTAAATGTCTTAGTTTGAATACATTCAAATGTGCAATAAAACAAAACAATTTCGGAAAATTTCACAAATATAAATTTAAATATCTTAAAGTTAAGTAAGAAAAATCAAAATAAAATAAAAAGTTTAGAAATTTTAATCAAACTTCCACGAACTTCAACGATATATCTTTTAAATTCCCACAATTTATATACAGAGTGGCCCACCTATCCTCGAAAAATGAGGAACAAATTTGATTGGAAGTTATCGGACACTTGATGTGCTACTTTTTGAAATTATTTTCAAATAATGTACCATAAATCAATTTAATAATCTTTTTTTTGCAAACTTCTAAATTTTTTTCTTTTTTTTCTTCTAATTTACATTGACCCCAGCGAACATTGATTTAAATTTCACCCGATGTCCGATATCATTTTGTTTAATTGCATATTTTAAACCATTTATACTTTTTGACTTTGACCGAGTCACCCTGTATAAAAGTATAAAAAATGCGATGACAAGTGATTTAAAAAAAATGGCGAAATTTGATTCTCTGAAAATGGCGAAAATCAAAGTGAACAAATATAACTGGATTAAACGATAGATCTATCTATCGTTTAATGCACAATGTCCTCAGGATAGGATCCATTTATTTATTAAATATAAATGGTTTAAAATGCAATTTAACAAAATGATATCAGAGATATCGGCCAGAAATTTGAATCAATGTTAGTTGGGATCAATGTAAAATTAGAAGAAGAAAAAAATAAGAAAATCTAATAGTTTGAACAAAAATATTCTTAAATTGATTCTAAAGGTATCCAATATGCAATATGGCAAAACAACGCAAATTTCAAAAACTGTAATAGAATGTAAACAAAATCCGAAGTTTTCTGAACAGCGTCAGACACATGCAATGACAAAACCATTTCGGAAAATTGTAGAAAATGAAACACATTCTTAAAGATAAGAGCAAAATCAAAAACTTTGAAGGAAATCTAAATTGATTGATTTCCTTAAAATTTTCGATTTTGCTCTTATCTTTATGAATAAACATTTGTTTCATTTCTACAATTTTCCGAAATTGTTTATAAAAAAACATGCAAAATTCTAAACATAAAAGTAGTCATTAAAATGAATAACAAGTAATTTCAAAAAACACATATTTATTCTTAAAGATAAGAGCAAAATCAAAAACTTGACAGCAAATGTAAATTGATTGATTTCCCTTAAATTTTCGATTCTGCTCTTAACTTTATGAATAAAAACTTGTTTCAATTCTACAATTTTCCGAAATCGTTTATAAAAATAACATTCAAAATTCTACACAAAAAAGTAGTCATTAAAATGAATAACAAGTAAATTTACGATTTTGCCCTTATCTTTATGAATAAATATTTGTTTCATTTCTACAATTTTCCGAAATGGTTTATAAAAAAGTATTCATTAAAATGAATAACAAGAAATTTGAAAAAAATTAGGACAATTTATCAATTATTCCGTATTAAAGATAAAAATGCATAACTTCGATAGAAAATTGACAAATAGAAAGGAAGAAAATTTAAAAGATTACATTTTTTTATAGTGTAGTTCATTTAGCGTTATCCAGGGTGTACCACAAGGAGGCGAACTACCTTTACACCCCGAATATATACAGAATATAGAATAAGATGTAATCAAATACATTGTCAAAAGATACTTATCAGTAGTTACAAACTTACAACAAAATTTAGCTAAAGAGTTTTGCCAGAAGATAACAAAAAATAAAATTTAGCCAAACACCTGCAAGAAGATAACATAAATCATAAAGAAAATAAAAATAGAATACAACAAGTTAGCTAAATGGTTTGCCAGAAGATAACTATCAAAAGTTGCAAACAGATAACAATAAAATTTAGCTGAAGACCTGCCAAAAGATAACAATAAAAAAAAGAATACAACAAGTTAGCTAAATAGTTTGCCAGAAGATAAAATTTTACAAAATAAATGAAAATTTCTTATTTTTGAATGTGTATAGTTAAGTAGTTAAGTATCTTAGTTCTAGTACATTCAAATGTGCAATAAAACAAAACTATTTCGGAAAATTTCACACAAGTTAAGTAAGAAAAGTCAAAATAAAATAAGACGTTTATAAATTTTAATCAAAATTTCACGAAATTCAACGATATATCTTAAAAATCCCCACAATTTTATATATAAAACTATTAAAAGTGCGATGCAAGTAATTAAAAAAAAATCCTAAATTTGATTCCCTAAAAGTGGCAAAAATAAAAAATCACCAAGTCAAAAAGTATAAAAGGTTTAAAATATATAATTAAACAATATGTTATCGGACATTGCATGAAATTTGAATCAATGTTCGTTGGGATCAATATAAAATTAGATGAAAAACATTAAGAAAATCTGAAAGTTTGAAGTTCTGAAAGTTTCTTAAAGTTATATTTGACAAGTTTACAATGTAGAATATAGTTTAACTGACAATTCTTGCTGGCAAGATCTTATTTTTTTTCCTAAATATAATTTTGCTACTGTAAGCTGTTTTGTCATAAGTTAGATCAGGTTGATATAATTAAATCAGTCAAAATTGTAATATTTAATATCTTGATTATAAGGTGCAAGTTCTGAAAGTTTCTTAAAGTTATATTTGACAAGTTTACAATGTAGCATATAGTTTAGCTGACAATTCTTGCTGGCAAGATCTTTTTTTTTTCTAAACATAATTTTGCTACTGTAAGATGTTTTGTCATAAGTTAGATCAGGTTGAGATAATTAATTCAGCCAAAATTGTAGCTAACCAGCTGCCAGATGATAACAATAAAAAAAAATACAACAAGTTAGCTAAATAGTTTACCTGAAGATAAAATTTCACAAAATAAATTTTAATCGAACTTCAAAAAGTCAAAAAGTATAAATGGTTTAAAATATGCAATTAAACAAAATGTTACAGTGGCTGAAATTTGAATCAATGTTCGTTGGGATCACTGTAAAATTAGAAGAAAATCTAAGAGTTTGAAGTTCTGAAAGTTTCTTATAGTTATATTTGACAAGTTTAATATGTAGAATATAGTTTAGCTGACAATTCTTGCTGGCAAGATCTTTATTTTTTTTCTAAATAGAATCTTGCTTCTGTAAGATGTTTTGCCATAAGTTACAATAGGTTGAGATAAATCAGTCAAAATTGTAATATTTAATATCATGATTAAAAGCTGCAATTCTATTTACGACATTACTACGATTTTTCAAGTTTTTTTCATGCTTTCTTTGCACCTTTATTTTCCAAGATTCAAAACTTAGTTTTTCAGAAATTTGAATCAAAATGCAGTTTTTTCTGAATTCTGATTTAGAACTTACAACGTAAAAAATGGCAAAATACTTGAATTCTTAAGTAACTAACTGATCGCATTTTTAATACTTCTATATATAAACTTGTGGAAATTTTAAAGATATATAGTTGAATATCGAATTTTGATTATAAAATATAAGGTATAAGGTTAAAAATTGCGAAATAGTACTTGAATGCTCAAGTAACTGACAACCAAAAATCGTTGTCAAAAAACCCAATGACCAGAGTTTCTGAATAATTAAATAATAATTATTGGTAGTAATTCGAAAATAGCTATGAACTATGAGTTAAAATTTGTGAATAGTTAGCTGATACAATTCGTTGGTTTCTGTGAAAGTTTGTTGGGGAAAAAATGTTTAAAAAATTAGGCAAAAACTGCTGCTTAGTATTTGTGTATAGTTGGGTTAAATGATAAGTATCGACAATAATTTGTTAAAATTTGGAAAAGTTAGATAACAACTTTATGATGGAAATTATGAAATTAGATTAGTTATATTTCGTCTAAAGTTAAAATATGTAGAAATATATGGACAAAAACTACCGACAACAATTTGTGGAATTTGTAGAAAGTTAGATTAGGTTAGGTTAAATCGACTATATTAAACGACAAATCTCAAATCATTGTGCAAAAGCTAAACTATCTAATGTACAATGTAACAATGTACAATGAGTAATATGTATGTATATGCCTCAATATATGATGCATTGAGCACAAAAGTAGACTAACCTCAATCTTTAATTTCCAATCAAAATTTTGCCGTTTCCAATTAATATTGCTAATTTTTAATTATAATAATATAATATTCGATAAGCACTTAAGAGTTTCCATGAAATTTTCACTATTTCCTGTAAAAACTTGTGTAAAAACAATAACTCCTGTTATTGCCACTAAAATTTTAAATACATGCTGCAAATGTTAAAATTTTCACTGCAATGTTGAATTTACAATAAAAACCTTGCAATTTTCTATCAAAATTTGCAATTTTCAGGTGCGATTTTATGTTTTTATGAAAATTTCATCATTTCAAGTAAACATTTTGCAGTTTTCAGGAAAAAAATTGCAGTTTCCAGCCACATTCTAAATTCATGCAGAGAATATTATAACTTTTAGTGCTGTCCTTAATTTCCATTCACAGTTTTGCACTTTGCAATGAATATTACTAATTTTTCATTACATTTTTATAATTTTCGATGAATACTTTGTACATATCAACAATAATTTCATCATTTCCAGTAAAAAAATGTAATAGCCTGTATTTTTATAAATTGATGTTGACAGTTCATATAAACTATAATATAAACTATAACTATAAACGTATAACTTGTACTGCAATGTTTATGTTACTAAAGAAATTCCGCAATTTCATAAAAAAAAAAAAAAATTCAAGTACGTAATAAGTACTTTATTAATTTGTATAACTTGTGTAAGTCGTGTAACGGCACCACATAAATAAAATATTTCTAAATATTACGATTTAAAAATTTGCAATGAGTATGGTATTTAATCATTTCCAGTAAAAATGTTCAGTGCTTTAATGTGCTCATGTTTAATATTCAATCAAAATGTTGCATTTTTCAATTAATTTTTCTAATTTTAAATTACAGTTACATAATTTTAGATGAATATTTGATAACTTTCATTGAGAATTTCATCACAAATTTCATCGGTTCCGGTAAAAATATTTTGCAAATGCCAGTAAAATGTTTGATTCATGCTAAAAGTTTTATAATTTTCACTGCAATGTTTAATATTCATTTGAAATTTTGCACTGTCCAATGAATATTGTTAATTTTCAATTACAGTTAATTTTCGATGAATTTTTGGTAACTTTCATTAAAAATTTCATCAATTCCAGTAATAAATTTGCAATTGCCAGCAAAATTTGAAATACTTGCTATGAATTTTATAATTTGTAGTGCTTTGTCTAATTTTAAATCAAAATTTTGTACTTTACAATGAATATTGCTAATTTTCGATAACTTTCATTGAAAATGTCGTCAATTCCAATAGAAATTTGTAATAATGACATAATGAGCAATATACATACAATTCAAAATAATGGATTTCAATAGCATTTAATTTTGTGACAATTGTAGTTTTTGTATTCTTGACCAGTAGTTTCACTTACTAAGTTAAACGTTGTTTTTTGAAAATAAAAGTTAATTTCATTACCTGTTCCCTAAATGTTCAAGAAAATTGTAAGTTATCAGAGCATACGTATACAAATACAACTACTAAACTGTATGTAAAACATTATCGTGCCTTACTCAAAACTGCTATCAATAACCATTGAAAATTTATGTTGATTGATGCAATCACCATCAATAACTAGTATGAAATTCGATGTCAATAGCTAGTTGGAATAGATAGTTGACCATTACAATAACCAGAATATTTCTAACATGTTCACCCTTAACCAAAAAATGCGAATATTTGTAACATGTAAACCTTAACAAAAAAAATCTAACCCTCAGTAATGACGTATTAAAAGTTAAGTTAGTCAATTTTTGCTAGCAATATGAAATATACAGTATTAATAACCATATGAGATATGCAACCAACAATGATAATATTGAAACTGAAAAGGTCTCCCGGCGCCTCCACAATATTTCCTAATATTGATTATGAGTTTCAATATATGTATGTACAATACACTATACTTGTTCTACAAGTCAAACTAATTTAAATATATGCTCATAATTCATAACATGTAACATATTGAGCTCTAAGCCGACCACAAGGAATGTGGTTATTTTCGAAAGTTCATTACGATACATAGAATCAAAGTTATCATAAACTGAAAAAGTGGAATATTTACTACAAAGTAATAAAATATTGTGACAATTACAAAACAATATTTGTGAATGAGTGAAGATTAATGCCATTATGTACGAATTAGATGATACATGCATTATACAAATCTGGGAATATTTTGGCACACATTCCCGGACCTATTTGGCATCAGTTTAGGGCAGGCATGTGTGTTTCACGCGAGCCTGTGAGTTTTCCTTACATCCCTTGTTTGTTTCCAGATTTTCAGACTCTGATACTCCGTCAGAATGCGAGATCGACGGTGGTAGGGAAAGGAGAGGAGCCGATGGGGCCAGTGTAAGTAGTGTTGGCAGCTCGGCGAGTCCGCCAAGGGACAGCGACAGGCGGTCTAGGAGAGACCAGGAGCCAGTGCAGCAGGTTTACAACAACAACAACAACAACCACCAACCAGGATACAAGAGGGTAAGTCAATAGTAATAAAGTAGAACCGAAAAGATACCAGCGAAATAAAACAGTAAACATTAAAAAATGATCAAAATCAAACAAAAATTCATTAAAAGTAATGCTGAACATTATTTATATATTTCGAAAAACATTCGAAAACCATCCATAAACCGAAAACTGTTAGAAAAATGAGTGAACTGAAAAACATGGAAGACATGAGTGAACCGAAAATCATGAAAGTGCGGCGGAAAACTATTATAAAAAGAATCAAGAACAAAAGTCCAAGAAAACTTGAAAAAAAAAACAAAAAACAAGCTATTAAAAAACTCAAAACTTATTAAAAAAAAATTGTAGTGGCATATAAAATTAAAACAAACTTATTTCGTTAAAAAACGTTAGTGTTGCCTGTTTTGCTTTGCATTGAAATGTTCTCAAAGTATACTTAGTAAACATAAAATTGCGAATAAAATATAATTTTGATACTTTAAAAAATCTAAAACATTTAATCTTAATATTATAAATATAAACGATAATAAAATTGCTTGTAGTGGCATATACAATTAAAAAAAAACTTATTTCGCTATAACACAGTAGTCTTACTTCTTTTGTTTTGCATTGAATATGTTACCAGTAACAGCTATAACACAGTAGTGTTACTTCTTTTGTTTTGCATTGAATATGTTACCAGTAACAGCTATAACACAGTAGTGTTACTTCTTTTGTTTGGCATTGAATATGTTAACAGTAACCGTAGTTACATTATGATGGGCAAATCATCATCCCTATCTGAGTAATACTTTCAAGTAAAGAAGTCGTTCTTGCCCGAGTAATAGCATCATTGCAGCATGAAACGCACACCAAAAGATGCAATGGTCAAGATTCAGTCCGTTTCTGTTCGGAAATAACTTGCTTTTCCTCAAAAGAATAACAGATAACTCAAAAAACTTATAATGAAGTTGGCGCGGCGTTTCCTCGCCTTTGTTTATGCTGCCGCAGTAATGCCGTAAAATTATTTTACTGGCCGTTACATTTTTATCGCGCCATAAATACAGATATTTCAACAATTCGTTTTGGGGTCTCAATAGCCAAATGGGAAAACGCAAATATTTGAATTTTTTAAATATTTATTGATAAGTACCAATTTGATATTTACAAATTGTCTAAAAATGAGAACAAGAACATGTATGTGAGTGCAACAGTGAATTTTAGAAAATTCTTTCAATCAATTGTAAATACTTCTTGGTAATTACCATATTTACAATTGTAAATACCTGTTGGTAATTACCATATTTAGGTTGAATTCCGTTATTTTTTTCTATAAAATTAGGAATAATAAAAAAATACAGATTTTCAACAATTCGTTTTGGGCTCTCAATAGCTAAATGGGAAGACGCAAATACTTCATTTTTTAAAATATTTATTAATAAGTACTAATTGGACATTCACAAATTGTCTAAAAATGAGAACATGAACATTTATGTTAATGCAACAGTGAATTTTAGAAAACTCTTCAAGTCAATTGTAAATACCTGTTGGTAATTGACATAGTTAGATTTTATTCAGTTTTTTTTTTCTATAAAATTAGGAATAATTAAAAAAATACAGATATTTCAACAATTCGTTTTGAGCTCTCAATAGCTAAATGGGAAAACCTAAATATTTGATTTTTAAAAATCTTTCTTAATAAGTACCAATTAGACATTCATAAATTGTCTAAAACTGAGAACATGAACATGTGTATAAGTGCAACAGTGAATTTTAGAAAACTCTTCAAGTCAATTGTAAATACCTATTGGTAATTACCATATTTAGATTGTATTCCGTTATTTTTTTCAATAAAATTTGGAATAATCTGACAAATCCTCAAAATGTTCTCATTTTTCAGCTACCAATTCCGAGAAAATTATACAGAACATAGAACATTTTGCCATAGCAGTTTTGGGTTGCTTACCGTTAAATACATACTTGTAAGACTAATTACTAGTTGTAAGACTACTACCTGAATTTAATGGTAAGTAACCCAAAACTGTCATGATAAAATTTTCCATTTTCTGAATAGTTTTCTCTCAATTTGAAGCTGAAAAAATAACGAATATTTTATTAGCAGAAAAACTACATACTATACAAAAAGGAAATATATACATGACAACAAACAACACAACAAAATAACAAAAAGAACAATGCAAACCAAAGACATAAATAGGAAATACAGTTTTCATATTTCAATATTTTACCAATTTCTATTTACATATCAATTTAAACAACGTATTTCCCATACCTGAGCTTTACACTAATGAATATTGGTCTATTTTTTTTTTTAGAAAGGAGAAATTTTTGTGGAATATTGAAGATTACTAAATTTTTAGGAAAAAAATAACAGAATACAATATAAAATGTACATTTGTATGTGCAATACACAAAACATTTCTACAGTTATATTAATTTTATATCATTACATTTTGTTACATATTTGCAAACAAAAGTAAAATATGTTGCTCAAGAATATGTTCCTTAATTTTTTGTGGGACTTTTTAACCTATTTTCGTTGTACAAAAACATGATAAAACAAAATAAAAATAATAATAACGAGCAGGATAACATAACAAAATTTTAAAAAAACATAGTAATAGGTATGTTGCATATGAAAACAAAAATTGACGAAAATCGTCAAGAACAATTTACTCGGTTTTCTAATTTTGTAATTTTGGAAATAAAATGTGTAGTGAAAAATGTTAATGTTGATGGTGTGAAATATTAAAGATGATTTCACATTCTCAGTTTTTTTTTAAAGAAGAATTTTTTGAAGAGTATTAAACGATAACTACATTTTTAGGAAAAAAATATCAGAATACAATACTAAATGTACATTTGTACAGTATGTACAATACAAAAATAATTTCTTTAGTTTTATTAATTTTATATCATTATATTTTGTTTTATATATTTTTTGAGTTTATTGTGTACATGTTCTTTAGTTTTATTAATTTTATATCATTATATTTTGTTTTATATATATTTTTTGAGTTTATTGTGGAACATTTACAGACAACAATAAAATATGTTGCTACAAATGTTTTCCTTTGTACAATACAAAAATCATTTCTTCAGTTTTATTAATTTTATATTATTATATTTTGTTTTATATATTTTTTTGAGTTTTTTCTATACATATTTGCACACAAAAGTAAAATATGTTGCTCAAGAATATGTTCCTTCATTTTTTGTGAGACTTTTTTTTTACCTATTTTCGTTGTACAAAAACATAATAAAATAAAATAAAAATAATAATAACAAGCAGGATAACATAACAAAATTTAAAAATAACATACTAATAGGTATGTAGCATACGAAAACAAAAATTAGGAAAAAACGCCAAAAACAATTTCTTCAGTTTTTAATTTTGTAATTTTTGAAATGAAATGAGGTGAAATGTGTAGTGTAAAATATTGATGTTGATGTTGATGGTGTGAAATGCTAAAATTGATTTCAACACGAGATTGCTTTTACTATACCAAAATTTTTTCATCGCAGTTTTGGGTAACCTGTAATTAAATACAGACTTGTAAGACTAACTGCTACATGTATTTAATAGTAAGTAACCCAAAATTGCGATGATCAAATTTTCCATTTACTGTATAATTTCCTCTGAATTTGTAGCTGGAGAAAGGAGATATTTTTGAGGAATATTAAATGATTACTAAATTTTTAGGAAAAAAAACAGAATACAATACAAAATGTACATTTGTATGTACAATACAAAAATCATTTCTTCGGTTTTATTAATTTTATATCATTATATTTTATTTTAATATTTTTTTGAGTTTTTTCTGTACATATTTACAAACAAAAATAAAATATGTTGCTCCAAATGTTTTCTTTTGTGGGACTTCTTTTTACCCATTTTCTTTGTACAAAAACATAATAAAACAAAATAAAAATAGTAATAACAAGCAGGATAACATAAAAAAATTTAAAAAAAACTTAGTAATAGGTATGTTGCACATGAAAACAAAAATTGGCAAAAAATGTCAAAAACAATTTACTCAGTTTTTTAATTTTGTAATTTTTGAAATAAAATGTGGTAAAATGTGTAGTGTAACATGTTGATGTTGATGGTGTCAAATATTAAAGTTGATTTCACATTCTCAGTTTTTTTCAAAAGGAGAATTTTTTAAGGAGTTTTAAATGATTCTAAATTTTTAGGAAAAAAAAACAGAATACAATACTAAATGTACATTTGTACATACAATACAAAAATAATTTCTTCAGTTTTATTAATTTTATATCATTATATTTTGTTTTATATATTTTTTTGAGTTTTTCTGCACATATTTACAGACAAGAATAAAATATGTTGCTACAAATGTTTTCCTTTGTACAATACAAAAATCATTTCTTCAGTTTTATTAATTTTATATCGTTATATTTTGGTTTATATATTTTTTGAGTTTTTCTGTACAATTTACAAACAAAAATAAAATATGTTACTCAAAATGTTTTCTTTCATTTTTTTTACCTAATTTTGTTGTACAAAAACATAATAACACAAAACAAAAATAATAATAAGAAACAGGACAACATAACAAAATTTAAAAAAACATACTAATATGTATGTTGCATATGAAAACAAAAATTGGAAAAAACGCCAAAAACAACTTCTTCAGGTTTATAGTTTTGTAAATTATTAAAATGAGATGTGGTGAAATATGCAGTGTACAATGTTGATCTTGATGTTGATGTTGATGGTGTGAAATATTAAAATTGATTTCACCACGAGATCGCTTTTACTATACCTTTTGTGTGAGTTTTTCTCTGTTCGCAGTATAAATAAAATATGTACCTAACATTTCAATCAGTTTGAGATTTACTACTGCTGGAACAAGTCAGCGGATAATTTTTGCAGATATATCCAATCTTTATTATTATTCTTATTACGTATCACCATCATCATTATTATGACAATAAAAGAAACAAATTATCTGCTTGATGTTGCATTTTCTTACAGCCGATTTCTCATAGTCTCATACTTATGTTACATGGCAACTATGAGATGTAAGGGCTAGACAAAATTGATTGCTCGCTCATTTCGATAAGAATGAGACTATGTAAGCGTACGTTTTTGCCAATAAAATATAGTGCGCTGTAAAAAATTAAGCGTTTTTGTTAATAAAAATGTATTTCGTATTCAAGAGGGCCATTCGTTTCGTCGAGACTTGCAAAAACCGCGCTCTAGGATATGATTTATCAGCGAAACTTTCGTTTGTAATACAGAAACGTTTCTATTAAATATAGGTGAAAAAAATGGTGCGCATTATTGATCCCGTGGTTTAAAAGTTCTAATAAAGGTGATTATGATAAGAAGCGATCTCGAGAAATATTAATTCATTTCGTAAAGTCTTGCAATGCTTGTCCTCAGTTATCCGAGAAAATAATTCCCCAATGCACATTCATAGTTTTTCATAATACTATAATTGTAAAACCTGAGAGTGCATAAATCTTTTTAATTAACTCCAATAACTCATTATGGATCAGATACATTTGTACATAAGTATTTGTAATTTGTAATTTGTAAAAAAGTGGTGATTAAGTTTAAAAACAAAATCACAATTGCTGTATTTTTGCTTTTTACAAAACTTACTTCTATCTCTTTCTGTCTTTACTTCTAACATCTAACTTTTTTAACTCTATCAATGTTGCAAAGTGCCATCTTTTGACGATAATGATTTATGTCATTCGTGTTTGGGGGATAACATCATCATTTCTTTAACTGACAGCCTGTTATTTGGTCTATTTCTGACAGACCTTCGTACTACTTCACACTACTTAAAGGGAAATATAAAAAATGGCACTTTTCTTAATATTTTATTGAGAAAACTGTACTATTTTTACAAACGTACAAAAAAAATACTACTATGCCCTACCTCAAAGTTTATCTAGATGGTTCCTGAAGTCTAAGTTGCAAGCAGTAAGTGGCCGAGAACCCGTCTGTGACGGGGCACACAAAAGACCTTTGAAGCCGCCAGTGTGTGGGACTTAAGTGGACCACCCCGACAACTAATTAACTAACTATTACTTTCATCTGATTTAATTAACAATTGAGCTTTAATGGTTACTACGTAATATATATAATGCTGCAGTTTTAAAATGTAAATACGTAAAGATGAATTTGTAAATTTGAAATGTTTCTCGCTTTTTGAATTAGCTTACGATAACTTAAACTGTTTTTTTATAATTTTAATGAAATTATTGTTTTTAGTTTGAAATGTTTTGTTAATCAAATGTCAATGTCAAAATATAATTTCACTATACCTTTTCAACTTTAATTTCAGAAAAAGTTATATCAAATTCAGAAAAAGTAGCTTCAATTTCAGAGAAAGATAAATCTGGTTTCATCGTGTTCAGTATCATCATTGTTTAACTAACTATTACTTTCATCTGATTTGATTAACAATTGAGCTTTATTGATTACTACGTAATATATATGATGTCGCAGTTTTAATATATAAATACATAAAGATCAATTTGTAAATTTGAAATGTTTCCCGCTTTTTGAATTAGCTTACTATAACTTAAACGTTTTTTTTATGATTTTAATGAATTATGGTTTTTAGTTTGAAATGTTTTGTTAATCAAATGTCAATGTCAAAATGTAATTGCACTATACATTTTCAACTTTAATTTCAGAAAAAGTTATATCATATTCAGAAAAAAAAGAATCAATTTCAGAGAAAGTTATATCAAATTCAGAAAAAGTAGAATCAATTTCAGAGAAAGTAAAATCTTGTATCATCTGTGTTCAGCGTCATCATTGTTTTTACATTCTCTGAAATTAATTCTACTTTTTCCAAATTTGATATTACTTTTTCTGAAATTGAAGTTGTAAAGATATAGTGCAATTACAATTTGACATTGACATTTCATTTTAACAAAACATTTCAAACTAAAAAAAAAAATCATTAAAACCATAAAAAACACTTTACTTTTTCTTAAATTGAAGTTGAAAAGCTATAGATTATATAACTACTGTATAATATAAATAAAAATTATACATCATTTATCATACAAAAATATTAAAAAAAATTATATTAATATATTTTTACATTTATTAATATCTCTGTCAAATGTATTAATATTTTTATCAAAATTTAATGTTTTCTATAAAAAATTTCAATTATTTTAAAAGTTCAATTATCCTGTTAAAATATTAGTGAATAATGTAAAAATTGTAATTACTGCTGTCAAATTTTCAATTACATATCTCATAATTTAAAGTATGCTTTATAAAATAAAATAAATATTACTGTTGAAATTTTAGTGAGTAATGACAAATATTCAAGTATGTATTCAAATTTTAACGGCAATATTTGGTCAAATTTTCCATTATTCTATAAAAATTTCAATCAGGACTACATTTTCAATTACTACAGTTACAATTTTAAATATTTGTCGCAAAATACAAATTATAATTAAAATTATAACTAATGTGATTTATAACGGCTGAAACAAACACGGGCAACTTGTTTTATAATTCAAATTTAAATTATTGAATTATAATGTTTCAAAAATTAAAATATCAACCTATGTTACAAATATCGAAAAATGCCACAATTTCTGTTTCAGAATATTCCTCAAATATTCAGGTTTTCCGCCAACTAAAACTCCCTAATGTTTTTAACTACCTAATTTTGAAAAATAAAAAAAATAACGTGACAGTTTAAAAATAAACAAATAGGAATAAAATAACGATTACTAAGATACAAGTAATCTTAGTAATCCTATAGTAATGCCATGTTAATTTTTGACGAAATCCAAAGCATTGTCTTGCTATTTTTTAACATAAAAAAATATAAGAAAAATTCGCGGCGTATTAAACTGCTACATTTTCCATAGAAAGCACCACATTGCGTTAAAATCAATTAGAAATTCCTGTTGTAAATGCCACTAATTTATTTTATTACGAACCAATTAAGTGGTGCACAGCATTTTTTTTTAAATTTTAATGTAACACAACTCATGAAACAATATCATTTTGGCAACTTTTGAAAAATTCAAAACAAAATAACTACAATTATTACTAAAATTACTATGTAAAATTACTAAATTACTAAAAAAATACCAAAATATTCTTAATTTTTAACATTACTAAGTATATGACATGAGAATTTGAAAAATTCCCAAGTAAGAGTTCAACTATTTTTGTAAAATGTGCAAGAAAATGATTGAATAAAAAAACATCAGCAACCTCTCATGAATTTTTGCAACATTTAAAAAAAATCAATTAGTTTCACTAATATTTCAATTGTTTCTCTCCAAATTTCAGTGACTACAGTAAAATTTTCATTAGGTACTGTTGGTAATGTAGAATTATTTCTACCAACATTTCAATTATTTTTCTCAAACTTGCAAATATTTGTAAAAATTTCAATTGTTACAAAATTTCGATGATTACAATAGATTTTTGCATAGATTACTGTCAACATTTCAATGATTTTAATGATTTCTGTCATAATTTCAATTATTATGTATTCAAAATTCGTTTATTTTTACCAAATTTCATTTTGTTCTGTCAAGAAGTTTAGAAACTACAGTCTACGCGCATTTCAAGTATTACTCTCAAATTTGCTCAATTATTTATATCTATGTTTCAATTATTATTCTTAAATTTTTAAATATTTGTCAAAATTTAATATATAGTTTTTTTGTCTTTCGTGTAAGCTATTACTTGTATGACCGTTTTGATTTGTTTTCGATATGTAATTTAATTTGGCCTGTGTAAAAATATTAGTATCAGAAACATCAATAAATTATTATTATTATTATTATTATTATTATTATTATTCTTATTACAGAATGTTAATAAATTCTGTTTTAAGTTTCAATTACTGTTCTCAAATTTTGATTAATGTCAGACAAAATTTCAATGATTTTGATGTATTTGTCACCATTGCAATAATTTGTATCAAAAATTCAATTATTTTTACCAAAATTGCAATTGTATCAGTCAAAACTTCAGGGGCTACACTCAATCTCAGTCATTACTCTCAAATTTGCAATCATTTCTGACAAAATTTCAATGATTTAAATGTATTTTTAATAATCAATTGTTGTATCAAAAATTCAATTAGTTTAATATTTCAATTATTTTTCTCCAAATTTCTGTGACTACAGCAAAATTTGATTTGGTACTCTCAAATTTTGAATTATTTCTGCCAACATTTCAACTATTATTCTCAAACTTTGAAATATTTGTTTTTGTATAGATTACTGTCAATCATTACGTTTCAAAAATACTAATATTTTTCACAAATTTCAATGTTATTTACAAACTTTGAAATATTTGTAAAAAAAATAAATATTTAAAAATTTTGATGATTTCAATAGATTTTTGCATAGATTACTGTCAAAATATCAATGATCAATGATCAATTTTAATCATTTCTGTTATCATTTCTATTATTACGTATCAGAAATTTGATTATTTTTCACAAATTTCAATGTTATTTTTTGTTTGTTAAAAAGTTTATATACTACTGACTACAGTTCATTTCAATGATTACTCTCAATTGATCAATTGATAAATGATCAATTTTAATCATTTCTGTCATCATTTCAATTATTATGTATCAAAAATTCTATTATTAAAGAAAAATCAAGTTTTCTCTCAAAAGCTTTTGAAACTATAGACTACAGTTCATTTCAATTATTACTTTCAAATTTGCAATCTAATTTTAATAGAATATTGAAAAATTGAGCATTGACAATATTAAAATATACCAAGACATTGCTCCGGATTTTTTCAAAAATTGACAAGGCAAGCTTGTGATATCTATATCCTTATTTTAGTGATATTTTACAGGCATGTTCAAAAATTTTTCATAAGTTTAGACACTGATAGTGCAGATGTTAAGTTAACGGACTATATTTGATTTTCAATGATTAATGTTAAACTTGGAATTATTCGTTCAATGTTTCAAATATTACTGTTTAAAATGTAATTATTATCGTCTAATTTCAATGATTTGTGAAAATTTTATGCAGTAGAGAGAGAAAGTCAGTAGTTACTTAATGAAAAGATTTAAAAGACTTATGCCTCGATCATTTTCAAACAACATCTATGCCATGCGCATACGATAATTCAACTTTTTTTTGTTGACATTTTGTTAACTAAATGGCAGTATAGTCTGAATCAACACCTTATTTTAATGATATTTTAGTGGCATTCTCAAAAAATGTTCACAAGATTTGACACTGACAGTGTAAATGTTAAGTAAACGAACTATATTTGATTTTCATTGATTAATGCCAAACCTGGAATTATTCGTTCAATCATTCAAATATTGCTGTTTAAATTTCAATAATTATCGTCTAAATTTTAATGGTTAGTGTAAAGTTTTCAATTGTCTTAAATATCCGAGGTTAAGTTATATTAAGATTCAAGTTATATTAAGATATATCAGAGGCAAAATAATGGTTGATCCAAATATGTGATCAGTTTTAATATGTACATTTTTCTATATTTATTTAAAAAAAAGATTATACTTGAGGGTTCAAGTTATCCCAGAGAGATTATAAATGCAGATAGTTTCTAATTTCATGTAGGTAACCTTAACCGGCAGATAACGTATTCTAATGCTTTCAAAAACAGATTTTTTAATTTTAATTCCAACCTTTATATTATGAAGCGTGAGAAAAGTGTTAAGTTCATAAGACCTGCAAAATGTACATTTAGGACTGATGAGAGCCACAAAGTCGAAACCGGTGTCCAGTTGACGATTATCTCCCGCATCAACTGGACATTGGTTCTTCATTGTTTGTACAGGGTGGCCCAATTTGGATGTTTCTATAGGGGATCTCGGTAACCAGAAGAGATAGAGAAAATCGGATGGCGTATCCTCGATCTGTTTTTTGAAGACAAACTCAATGGTGAAAATAAAAATTTGGGTATCGTCTTTTGTTTTTAAGTTATGGCCATAAACTTTACATTATTTTCCATTTTCGATTTTTATCAATATTTCATTTATTGATCATTTCATTAAGATAAGAGTTGCACATTCTTCAGGCACTTTTTTACGGTGAATTGAATGAGTTTTACAGAATTTTGATATATTCGTTAATAAACAAGATACTATACAAAGTTGTGTTATTTTCTAGTTACCGAGATCCCCTATAGAAACATCAAAATTGGGCCACCCTGTACATCTAAATGTGCAAGTATTTAAAATTGTTTAATTAAACCTTATATTATGGTTTGTATCAGTTAAAACTGTTGGTCCGATAGGTACGGTGGAAGTTTTATTTGAGCAACCCTGGAAAACTGATGTATCATCCTGTGTCTTACAATGTATGACCATTAAAAATCTGTCTGCTGCGAAATGAAAAAAGTGGCCCTGAAAAAAATAATCAATGCTGACTGCTGGAAATCTTGGCGACAGTTCCGTGTCTATCCGGTGTTATCTCGTCCTGCATAAATTAAGAGGCCCCCTTCTGCCACCCCCGAGGCAAGCGGCAACGCGACCGCCCCCCGGGGCCCTCGTTGCACCGTAATCTCGACGGCCGCATCGCGCCGCAACGTCCGCCGCCCGTAATGCGTGCACCGCGCGGGGGTGGAGGGGGGCGGCCCGCCCCCGGAGTGCCGCATAATAAATCTAATGACGATGGAACGTCTCGGGCGTGTGTATGCCGAAAAACTTCCCCCGAATATTATGTTTTATCTGGGATGTATATAAACGTTGGATAAGTTCCAAAATCCTATTGATTATGTGTGTGAATGGGGGGGGGCCCGAAGAAATTGTTGGTGTTTACAATGCGGATCGTACGCCGCCAAAAAAGGGGGGATCCCGGGGGCGGCGTGTGTGCGGCGGCGGCGGCGGCGGCGGCTGTCGCCCCTCGGGCGCCTTCATTTTTCGCGTTGCCTCAGTCGGCGTCTCGTGCGCGTCCCGATCGGTCTGGCGGGGATGCCGCCCCCGTTTTCGTCAGGTTCGAGTAGCAATGAACCCGAGGGTTATTGACAAACACCGCTGCCACGCTGAGGGTGGGCGGCAGCGACGCGCCGCCACCGCCACCCCCGCGACACACCGGAGGACACATCCAAGCGGCGCATTGCGTTAGTGATGGGAGAACGCATGGGAAGCTGCACGAAACCCTCCAGCGATGTCTTCGCCTTGTGAACGGCCCAATGGGGGTGCCATGAGTGTGCCGCCACCGGTATTGTGCGCGATGTTACTGTGAGACGATGCGTTTCTTGCAGGAACGAACAGAAACTTCTAATGCGCAGTTTTCTAAAATTCTCAAGTGATTGCTGTTTTTAAAGAACAATACCCAAAAATATAATTACAAGTGATACAAACATTGAAAAAAAGTATGATTATTCGTATCTTAGATAAAGCAAATGTTCTCTAGATGTTGGCTAGCGCAAACAACATAACTTATGTTTTATGAAAACTCATGAAACAAGACTATTCAATAATAACTCAAAAACACGTGGCAACTTAATTACCCTGAAAATATTATTATTATTATAGTCATAATTCTTCTACCCTTTCGGGTGTAGAATATTGTAGTTTTTCAATTTCTTGTATTTTCTTTTACTAGTAGGTTCCAGATCTTCTTGTTTCCTGTGATTTTCTTCATTTGGACGTTAGATATTCCTCTTCTTTCCATAAAATTTTCGACATATTTGTCTCACTTCTCTTTCGGTCTTCCCACTTTTCTTTTTCCGGTTATTTTTGTTTGCCATATGATTTTTGTTTGATTGGTGTATTTTCTTCTGTGTGAAAATATTAATTGTTGCATAACATTACGAGAAAGTTTTGTTATTGCAATAAAAATGTATGCATATCAGCTATTATTTTCTGACATGTGGATGGACTTCGTTTTCCTCCACACGAGTACTCAAATTCTCACTATCATGAACATGACCAACGAGTTTATAACATTTATGAACAAAAGTTACGTTTCGCACCCAAATTAAAAAAAAACGTGGTTACTGAACGACTCTTTATGTTTTTATTAATATGTTGATTATCAATGTCCTATTTCTACTGCAGTGGCTAATTTACTGTCGCCAAGGAGCGATCTACTACAGCTGGACATTTGTCCTTTATCCTTCTTGAGTACTTTCAATAGGCACGGACAATTTAACAGTACATGGGATATGAAGTTTTGCACCCTTCAAAATTTGGCTAAATTTCAATTCAATTGATCGAACATTGCGTTATGAAAGTTAATTAGAATCGATTATATTGATAATCGGTAGTATTTAATAAGTCCAGCTATCCAACTTTCGAATAGCATTTAAAAGATGCTTTCAACTTTTGCAAATAATTTACAACTACGCTAAATCTGATTCCAATAACTGTTAATCAAATAGGTATAAACTATGATCAATTTCAATTCAAACTTCAAAATTCAAAAAAATCTAAGATTCACGACTCCTCTGCCAAGAGAACCCGGAGGAGAAGAACGATCAATTTTACAATTGCGTTGTGAAGTAACTCAGCAGGAATAACAATGCAATCTTCTATGTTATGGTCATCATTGCAGACACATAATTTTGGACATTCAGCGTTTACCTTGCATATTAGAGGATTGACTGTCGGAAATTCAATTCAAACTTCAAAATTCAAAACGGCAAAGTCAATTGAATCATGACTCCTCTGCCAAAAAGAAATCACGAAGAAGAACGATGATCAATTTTACGATTGTGTTGTGAAGTAACTCAGCAGGTATAACAATTAAATCATCTATCTTATAGTCATTATTGCAGACACATAATTTTTGACATTCCGCGTTTTACCTTGCATATTAGATGATTGGCTGTTGGAATTTCAATTCTAACTTCAAAATTCAAAAGAGTCAAAGTCAATTGAATCACGACTCCTCTGCCAAAAAGAAATCACGAAGAAGAACGATGATCAATTTTACAATTGTGTTGTGAAGTAACTCAACAGGAATAACAATTCAATCATATATGTTACAGTCATTAGCATAGATTACTGTCAAAATATCAATGATCAATGATCAATTTTAATCATATCTGTCATCATTTCTATTATTACGTATCAAAAATTATATTATTTTTCACAAATTTCAATGTTATTTACAAACTTTGAAATATTTGTAAAAAAAAAAATATTACAAAATTTCAATGATTTCCATAGATTTTTGCATAGATAAATGTCAATTAAATATTGACATTTAACTGTAAATATTATTGATCAATGGTAAATTTTAATCAGTTCTGTCATTATTTCTATTATTATGTATAAAAAATTCGATTATTTTTCACAAATTTCAATTTATTCTGTTAAAAATTTTAGTAACTACAGACTACAGTTTATTTCAATTATTACTCTCAATCGATCAATTGATAAATGATCAATATTTATCATTTCTGTCATCATTTCAATTATTATGTATCAAAAATTCGATTATTAAAAAAATCATTTCTTCCCCAAAAGCTTTAGAAACTATAGACAACAGTTTATTTCAATTAAAACTTTCAAATTTGCAATCTAATTTTGACAGAATATTGGAAAATTGAGCATTAACAATGTTAAAATATACCAAGACATTGCTCTGGATTTTTTCAAAAATTGACAAGTTAAACTTGGCAGTAATCTCAGTATTAGCAATTTTATTCCTATTGATTATTATTCAAAAGAACACGAAGAAGAAGGACGATGAATTTTACGATTGTGTTGTGAAGTAACTTAGCAGGAATAACAATTCAATCTTCTATGTAATCATCGTTGCAGGAACATAATTTTGGACATAAAACGTTTTACTTTGCATATTAGAGAATTGACTGTCGGAATTTCAATTCAAACTTTAAAATTCAAAAGAGTCAAAGTCAATTGATTCACGACTCCTCTGCCAAAAGAACATGAAGAAGAAGGACGATCAATTTTACGATTGCATTGTGAAGTAACTCAGTAATAGGAATAACAATTTTATCTTCTATGTCATAGTCATCATTGCAGACACATACTTTTGGAAATTCCGCGTTTTACCTTGCATATTAGAGGATTGGCTATCGGAATTTCAATTCAAACTTCAAAATTCAAGGTCAAAGCCAATTGGTTAATGCTATTCGACCTCGTTGAAATTTCCCCGTACGCCACTGAACAGTACCAAGTGAAGAAAAATAAAGTCCAAGATACCAACATAATTGGCGTATGGTCTTTTCCAGATACCCGATATAAGAGTCAAATCCTATGTTTTGAAATCAGAATATTCGTAAGATCAATATCATTGATGGTCAATAGTTTTAATTGGCCTAGTGCTCGACTAACAATTTCTATACGTCAAAATTTGCAATTACAATATTAGAAAACTACAAAATTGCATATTCAACAGCTAAATACTGGAAATTGCAATACGTTAATAATAAATTCCTAAGTTTAAGAGAAAATGGCAAAATTTTCATTCTAATTTAGGTACATAAGAAAATTTCGGTGAAAATTATTAATGTTTTATTTACAAAGAATAACCGACATGATTTTGTTTTAATTTTCATATGACAACTTGTTCTTTTGGCAGAGGAGTCGCGATTCAATTGACTTTGAATCTTTTGAATTTTGTAGTTTGAATTGAAATTCCGACAGTCAATCCTCTAATATGCATGGTAAAATGCGGAATGTCCAAAATTATGTGTCTGCAATGGCGACTACAACATAGATGATTGAATTGTTATTCCTGCTGAGTTACTTCACAACACAATCGTAAAATTGATTCCTAAGTTTAAGAGAAAATGGCAAAATTTTCATTCTAATTTAGGTACATAAGAAAATTTCAGTGAAAATCATGAATGTTTTATTTACAATGAATAACCCACATGATTTTGTTTTAGTTTTCATATGACAACTTGAAATTTTTATTGCAATAGTAGTAACCATCTTTGACTGGCTATCGACCTGCGGTCTTTTCGCCTAGGTTAGGTTAGGTTAGGCGGTTAGATTTGCAACATTTTTACTGAAACTCAAGAAACGTTAATTGGAAAATAAAAAGAAAATATGTAACGATATGATCTGTGCCATGTTGATTAAAACATGCAAACATGCACGCGAAATGTTCATTTGAACTATTACTGAAAATTGCAAAAACATTATTACAATTTATAAAATACAATAGAAATTCTATAATATCTAATGTTATTGCAGAAAATTGGATATTTTAATTATTAATTGTAAAAGAAAATGTAAAAGTAGCAAAAGTGTGACATTTTTTTTGTGAATATATTAATTTATTCACAAAATTCAAATTTTATTGAAAACACAATATCGGAATGTTTGCTTTGAAATTAAGAATTTTATATTTAAATTTACGAAAGATCATAGGAAGTTTGAAAATTTTCATTTGGTTTCAAAAAATCTTCATTGGAATTTATAAAAGACTCAATGGAAAATGTAAAATTTTAATTGAAAACGCAATATGTGAATTTTTGCGTTGAAATTAAGATTTTTATATTGAAATTTACGGAAGACAATTTAACAGTTTAGATCATACACAAAATATAGGAAGTTTGAAAATTTTCATTGGGCTTCACAAAATCTTCATTGGAATTTATAAATGACTCGAGGGAAATTGTGAAAATTTAATTGAAAACACAATATGTGAATGTTTGCTTTGAAATTGAGAATTTTATATTGGAATTTACGAATGATCATAGGAAGTTTGAAAATTTTCAATGTGTTCACAAAACCTTAATTGGAATTTATAAAAGACTATATAAAGTGAAAATATAAAGTGAAAATAAAAGAAAATAATATATGTGAATTTTTGCGTTGAAATTAAGAATTTTATATTGGAATTTACGAAAGATCATAGGAAGTTTGAAATTTTTTATTGGGCTTCACAAAATCTTCATTAGAATTTATAAAAGTCTCAAGGGAAATTGTGAAAATTTAATTGAAAACACAATATGTGAATGTTTGCTTTGAAATTAAGAATTTTATATTGGAATTTACGAAAGATCATAGGAAGTTTGAAAATTTTCAATGTGCTTTGCAAAACCTTCATTGGATTTTATAAAAGACTATATAAAGTCAATTGCGAAATTTAAATTGAAAATAATATATGTGAATTTTTGCGTTGAAAATAAGAATTTTATATTGGAATTTACGAAAGATCATAGGAAGTTTGAAAATTTTCAATGTGCTTCATAAAATCTTCATTGGAATTTATAAAAGACTCAATGGAAAATTCAAAATTTTAATTGAAAACACAATATGTGAATTTTTGCGTTGAATTTAAGAATTTTATATTGAAATTTACTAAAGACAATTTAACAATTTACCATCTTACACTTACACTATTTATGAACATTATTCATTCAACACTATTCAAAAGAACACGAAGAAGAATAATGATCAATTTTACGATTGTGTTGTGAAGTAACTCAGCAGGAATAACAATTCAATCATCTATTTTGTAGTCATCATTGTACTGATTGTCGGAATTTCAATTCAGACTTCAAAATTCAAAAGAGTCAAAGTCAATTGATTCGCGACTCCTCTGCCAAAAGAACATGAAGAAGAGTAACGATGAATTTTTGGATTGTGTTGTGAAGTAACTTAGCACGAATAACAATTCAATCATCTATATTATAATCATCGTTGCAGACACATAATTTTGGATATTCCGCGTTTTACCTTGCATATTAGAATTAGAGGATGACTGTCGGAATTTCAATTCAAACTTCAAAATTCAAAAAACTGAAAGCCATTTGATTCGCAACTCCTCTGCTAAAAGAACACCAAGAAGAAGGACGATCTATTTTACGATTGCGTTGTGAAGTAACTCAGCAGGAATAACAATTCAATCATCTATGTTATAGTCATCGTCGCAAACACATAATTTTGGACATTCTGCGTTTTACCTTGCTTAATAGAGGATTGACTGTCGGAAAAGTATAGTAGTAGTATAGTATAGTATAGTAGTATTTAGTGGACATTTTTACAATGCCATATAATTTCTTCAGTGCTAATTTCTAATTTCTTCTTCATAATTTGTCACTAAACTTTCGTATTCATGCAAAAAAATATTCTGTTTCAAAGCATTGAAATGCCCATATCAGTAACAATGTATGTCAATGCCCTTATCCCATCTACCCCTGAGAGCATAAATAATTCACATTTGTATCCACATTAAACTTTCTGTTGTACAAAACTATTTGATCCTCGTACCTATATCCCGGATATTGAAATTTTGTGCATCAATAATTGCACACATGAAGTGTCTCATTGCAACGCCACTTGCATCCTTCATCCCCCATCCACCCACTTCATTATTCATTTCCCGGCCTGACAGACTCACCCGCCAGCTATTATTGTTTTTATTTATTCAAATTAACCCAGAAGTCCCGAACTTTAATGCGGACCAAAATAACTAAGCGTTTGTAATCGTAATTGCGGTTATTCCCTACATTAAAGTGCAGTTTATGCGGCTCGTGACAAGTCAGGAAACTTTGCAGAAGGGTAACTTCCCGGGGGTTGGCTAGAGAGGTGGGGCTTGAGGCGAATATGGGATGCATACGGTTGTAGCTTATGATTTGCAACGGTGACAATTTTCCACTTAATGACATTTCATGGTAGTTACTTGCTAAATCCTGATTAATTCGCGTATGGGAGGAATTCTCAAGACTTCTATGTTGTATATGCAAGCCTAAGCTATATTATCTACCCATAAGATAGAAGTTCAAATTGCAGACAATTCATGTATATGTTTTCAAGAAGAAATTTTATGTCTATCAGATGTTTCTGAAAAATTGGCCAATTATCTGTTTTATTGATCAATTTTCTAATTTACACAAAACACTTAATGTGTAGTGAAAAAAACAAATAAATCGCAAAAAAATTATGCAAATTGTATACGTTTAGAAAAATGTAAATATAATTGAATCTTGATTTTTTTTTAAATTAATGTCCATTTCAAGAAAACCTGGTGAAAAGCTTTAAAAATCTATCATCTACTCAGTGTAATTAAAATATTAATATAAAAATGCCAGTAAAATAGTAAAATAGTAACAATTTGACATTTTAACTACACTGAAATTAAAACAAAGATTTTATTTTACTTTAGTTCATTTAGTGCCAAGAATAGAGTTTTAACAAGTCAAAATTTACAAATCTTATAGAGTATTTTAATAACTGAGTGAATACATGTGTGTTTTACAATATCTAACTAGATTTATTCGATGGTTAGTTTCCATGTCCACCTTTGTGTCAACGGTTGAAACATATTTTTTCTGTTATGAAACTGAAACACAGCACTTGAGCATTTCGACTCCTATTGTATAATCGAACCCAACCTAGCCTAAGTGAACTAATGATTAGTATCTATTATAACCAAAACTGAAAAATGTAAAAAATGTAAAAATGATTTTTTTGCGTAGTCAAGACTAGAAAGAAAAATGCCTGCTTGCCAGGTCAAGTTTCGATTTTGGATTTCGTGTCATTTTTCACAATCAATTTTTCAATTTCCAAAATTAGAAAATTTCCAGTTAACAAGAGCAGGTTAACTAGAGTAATTTTCAATTTGCATTAAAATAGAATCTTAAAAAGAAAAATTAAAAGTGTGAGCTTACAACGTCAAGTATCTCATTTGCAGATCAATTTTCAGTTTATGAAAACAGGAAATGTAAAACAAAAATCTTTCAAAATATATAATATTAATGTTAAAATTTCAATGATTAATGTCCAATTTTCCAGTAATTTATCAAAATTTCATTGAGTGAAAGTGAAACATAATGAGTGTTAATTAATGTCAAACTTGAATTGTACTAAATTATATAAACACTGTGCTATTTTGTTTTGGTTTGAAATGTGTTGTTAATGACAATGTCAAAATTAATTGTCCTACAAATTTCGTTATAAAATTTAAATTATTACTGCCTAAATTTCAATGATTAGAGCTAAATTTTCAATTACCTTAAAATTACAATTACAGTAAAAATTCGTAGTAAAAAAACGATATATGCGACAGAAACATTCATACTTAATTGTTTTTTTCTTCAATATAATAATAATAATAATAATTTATTGATGTTTCAGACACTAGTATGTATTCAATCAATAATAGAGTTGGATTAGAAAATTAAAATCACTCAACGTAAGATTATCAAATGTCATACTTATGGAAAAAATTCATCAAATATAGCTCATATAGAGTTGTTACTAGGGAATGTTGCATATAAGGAGTTGCATTTATCGAATGTTTACTGTATCTTCTTTAATATCAATGAATATTGTAATTATGTATTGTTGTAATTACTGCTATAAAATTTTCAATTATATCGCTCAGAATTTAACTTTTCTGTTAAAATTTTAAATAATCTGTCACAATATCAAGTACCTATTACGTTGCAAGTTTTAATTATTCATGTCAAATTTTCAATTATATGTCCAAACTTCTCTGGTTGAAATAGAAAAAAAATGTGACAACAATGTGACAATTTAGCAAAATACAAATTTTTCTATCAACATTTAAATTATTAATGTCAAAACTTCAATGATTAGTGCCAAATTTTCAATTGCCTTAAAATATAAATTTTCAGCTTTAACATCAATGAATATTGTCAAAATTGTATTTACTTCTGTAAAATTTTCAATATTATCTCTCAAAATTTAACTTTTCTGTTAAAATTTTAAATAATCTATCGAAATATCAAGTATTACTGTTGAAGTTTTAATCATTAATGTCAAATTTCAATTATGTATCCAAACTTCTCTGGATAAAATAGAAAAAAAAAATGACAACAATGTGACAATTTAGCAAAATACAAAATTTTCAAGCAAAATTTAAGTTATTAATGTCGAAATTTCAATGATTAGTGCTAAATTTTCAATTGCCTTAAAATTAATTTTCTGCTTTAATGTCAATGAATATTGTCAAAATTGCAACTAATTCTGTCAAATTTTCAATAATATGAAATTCAATATCTCTCAAAATGTCACCTTTCTGTCCAGATTTTGAATAATTTGTCAAAATATCAGGTATTACTTTTGACGTTTCAATAATTAATCTCAAATTTTCAATTATGTATCGAAATTTCTTTGGATGAAATTAAAAAAATGTGAAAACTGATTTTTGGCGTAGTCAAGACTAGAATAGAAAATTGTCTGCTTCAAGTACTTCAGGTCAAGTTTTGAATTTGGATTACGTGTCTTTTCACAGTCAATTTCTCAATTACCTAAATTAGAAAATTTCCAGTTAACAATAGAAAGCCCTGATTTTGAATTTCACTGTCAATGTTCACTTTACACAAATTGAAAGGAAAAATTAAAAGTGTAAGCTTACAAAGTCTCGCATATGCATGTAATTTTTTAGTTCATGAAAACAGTAAATGGAAAATAGAAAATTGCGAGCTTAGAGGGTCAGAATTTTGAATTTGCTGTACTTTTCCATTTGCCTTCAATTTTTCATTTCATAGCCATTTTTCTGTTCAGAAACAGAAATTTGCCAACAATCTTGAAGTGACATCAGAAAATAATTTCATTGCAAGTGCAATCTTTGTAATAATCTAATTCTTTTGGCCTATTCATAGCTCTGATAATGGGAACAAATTCTCGAAACTGTGTCAGGAAATTAATAAATAAATATCGTTAAGTTGAACAAAAAAATCAAAAATCATTTTTATGTAATTAATATATTTTAGTTGATTTCACATTTCTGGACAATTTCTTTTATTTATTACATACTTTAGATTAACAATTAATATTTTTACTTCAACGTTTGAATGCTTGTATGTGCCAGTCTAGACATGTGTTTTAAATTGGTTGGAATTGAAAAGAAATAAAAAAGTTGTATAAGCTTGATAGTTTTTTTTGTTTGTGAATGTGCACAGTTAAATCTAAAAGTTGATAACTTTAATATATTAATAAGTGATTTTGCATTTCTGTGTTATTTATTATAAAGTCTTAACTGTTTAACGTAAAATTTTATCATTTCAATTCAATTAGGTATAGTTATTTGTATAACAAATCACTAAAGTTTAGTTTTTCATCATCATCATTTTACGAGGCGATGATCGAGGATGATATAACCACATTAATTGTTATTAATTTTGTTAATTTAATTTAGTATTGTTAGTTGCCCAACATAGGCAACCTAATTTTCACAACAACGTACCATACCTTCAGATTGCCCTTACTTCGATGACGATTCCTGAATGTTTTCAAAATATGAATAAAATGTCTACCACTAAACTTTAATTTGCAATAGTTTTCCCACGCCTGTGTAAAATTGAAAATTCAATTTTGAAACTCAAAATTGAAATTTTTTATTTGGAACGAATATAATGATATGAATATGATTAAATATGATTATATGAAAAATGCAATTATATAAAAAAACACGAAATTTCCATTGGAATTTACAAAATATTGCCGGAAAATTAGCCATAAGTCTTCCTGATTGAACATTTTTGACGATTTTTTTGTCGATTTTCCCTGAGCAATAAGAAACTTTCATTGGGCAACGCGAAATTTTTATTAGAATTTGCAAAAAAAATGCTGAAAACCACGAAACTTTATTTGGAAAGTATGTAAAGATGACACCTATGCCATTTCATGCTGAATGAAATTCACAAATTCAATTGTTATGTAATTCAATCACTCGAAATTTCTATTAGAATTGACGAAAATTAAGTTATAACAAAATGTTCGCTCAATAAATTACAAAATTTCAGAGAAAATTTTCTTACTTATTTATAGAATGTAAGTGGATATTATGAAGAGTTATGTATAACAGACACGAATTAAAAAAAATATTTCCGAAATTTCGGAACTTTTTTCGGAGCAAAATTTTTACCCAAAATTGTGAAATTTTAATTTGAAAGAATGCAAGTTTGTGTAATCCTCTTTTGATGTTCCAGAATAATATGGCGGGTCAGAGGTCGCATTCGGCGGCGCCTTGCGAGTCCCCCAGTGTTCACATGTCGCGCTCCAGGTCGAAGTCGCCCAGGAGGTCGACGACTGACCATAGGTCCTTGTCTCCGCCTGACATGAGGATAGAGTACCAGTCCACCGGGTACAGCATGTCCAGGTTCCAGTCCAGGTCAGCGACTGCCACGCCGACGGGGTCACCCAAGAAGCGACAACTTCCCCAAGTGCCACACGCCCTAGCCAGAGCGCTGCAAGAGCGCGTCACTCAGGACCTCGACGAGAGGGCGAATAGACATAGAATGAGGTAAGGCAAAAACACCAATGGCCAAATTTGAACAGAAATAGAATTTATATTTGTCCCCCCCCCCCCCAAAGTCTCGTAGGATCATTTATTTTCACTTTTTAACCTTTTTTTTTATTAACTGGAAAATGACAATGAACCAGACTTGCAAACTTGCAATTTTTTGTTTTCTGGCAATCAAAAATATGCTCTAAAATAGTTATTTACGTTATTAGACTGGGAAGTTATGTATTACAGTACCAATGAATGTTATCAAGTCCCAGCTTTTACTGGAGCTCACCGAATTACAGGGCTCGCTCCTCACGCCGCTCACCCAGCAAACTTTCAGGCTCACCCATAAAGGCTAACTTACTAGGCTTATTATTTAAAAGTTTTCGTAAGCTGAAAAAATAAAAATAATAATAGTAATAATTTATTGATGTTTCTGACACTATGTCTTACACAGGTCAAATTAAATTACACATCAAAAAGAAATCAAAACGGTCATACAAGTAATAGCTTTCATCAAAGAACAAAATAAAACAATAAAACCTATAAAATCTATAATCTTGTTTGACTAGTTCCAGTCCTTCCCTGCATATATTTCAAACTCGCCCCATGTATATAATGCTTCGCGCAATAGAGCGAGTTTCACTTGAGATTTAAAACCTTTTACGTCAAGTTGCCGCACACTCTGTGGTAGCGCATTAAATACATAAAAATTAAAACTCTTTTCAGGTACATGCATACGTATAGGAGTACAGGATCCGGCTGGGAGAGAAGGTATAGTGGATTAAGTGATAGTGATTTGACGACACATACTAGAACAAGACGGTCGTTATCTCCTGACAGAGACAGAGATCCGCTAGGTCTAGTGGATTTTGATAGTGATATGGAATCGGTGGCTTCAGTGACGAGCAGTGCGTTTTCCACACAGTCCGAGAGGCCGAGAGGAACGCGAGCAATCAGGTATGCATATTCAAAAATAACAATAACTTAGTTATAAGGAATCATTTTTATAATAATAATAATGATTATTGTGTCATTACGATTTTTAGCCACAATATTAAAGCCAAATTGTTACTTAAAAAATGTAATATAATAACCCAAATCATATGTTTATTACCAGTGCAATCAAAAATTAGCTCTAAAATAGTTATATACGTTATTAGACTGGGAAGTTATGTATTACAGTATGAATGAAAATTAACGTGCCCCAGATTTTACTGGAGCTCACCGCAAGCCTAGTAGGTTAGCTTTTATGGGCGAGCCTGAAAGTTTGCTGGGTGAGCGACGTGAGAAGCGAGCCATGTACGCTCCTCACGCTCACCCAGCAAACTTTCAGGCTCGCCCATAAAGGCAAACTTACTAGGCTTGCCACGCAAATAACTATACAGTGTGTTAAAAAATAATGTAAAATATATAAGGGAGTAGTAGTATGAACCACAAACAAAAAAGTCTTGATAAACATGAGTCCAGTAACGATTTCGGAGATATGGAAGATTATTCTTTTTACCTCCTTTTTTAATTTTGCTAAAACTTGCATTTTCTTATTATAGATGGCTGATGTTTTGTGAAATAAACGTTCAGTATTTCCACAAATCATTGTGTCTGAAATGTGTCAAATACATCTTATACATTATTTGGCTAATTTTGGCTAAATAATGTATAGTAAATAGTTATAATTTAGAAATTAAGGAGTTGGCAATTCTTAAATTATATTTAAGTTTAAACCATTAAAATCGCAGAGTATTTATATTTATAGGTTCTAAGATGATTCAGTAAATTATTTAAAATGAACCTTTTTAACCTTTTTTTGTTAACTGGAAAATAAGAGTGAGTCCAAACTCCAGGCTTGCAAACTTGCATTTTTTGTTTGTTTTCTGTGAACAGAAAGATACCAGTGAAATCGAATCTCGGAACCTTGCATGACCTTGCAATCAAGCAATTTTTCACTGTCTATATTCTGAGTAATTTTTTTTATGAACTGGAAAAAGACTACATTCAAAACTCTATAAGCAATACTCAAACTCTATAAAACTCTATAAACCCTATGAGCAAGACATGTTCTATTTTTTTATGTCCACATTTGCTGCTTTAATGTACGAAAAAATGACGTGACCTTGTAAGCCAGCAATTTTCCATTGTTGACATTGTTGACCATAGAGTGAAATCAAAAGTCTAGACTTGACCTTATAAGCTCTCAATATATAATTTTCAATTTCTCTAAATTGAAAATTGGCATTTTTTTGGGAACAATTTATCAGTTCCTAAAACAGAAAATAGCCAGCAAGGCAATCATTTTGGAGCAAGCAATTTTTCACTGTCTATATCTGAGTCATTTTTTTATGAACTGGAAAAAGACTACATTCAAAACTCTACAAGCAATACTGAAACTCTTTAAAACTCTATAAACCCTATAAGCTAGACATGTTCTACTTTCTTACTTCTACATTTGCTGTTTTAATGTACGAAAAAAATGAAGTGACCTTGTAAGTCAGCCATTTTCCATTGTTGACATTGTTGACCATAGAGTGAAATCGAAAGTCTAGGCTTGACCTTATAAGCTCTCAATATATAATTTTCAATTTCTCTAAATTGAAAATTGGCAATTTTTTCGGGAGCAATTTATCAGTTCCTAAAACAGAAAATTGCCAGCAAGAAAGCTCTCATTTTGGAGCAAGCAATTTTTCACTGTCTATATTCTGAGTCATTTTTTATGAACTTTAAAAAGACTACATTCAAAACTCTATAAGCAATACTCAAACTTTATAAAACTCTATAAACCCTATAAGCAAGACATGTTCTATTTTCTTACTTCCACATTTGCTGTTTTAATGTACGAAAAAATGACGTGACCTTGTAAGCCAGCAATTTTCCATTGTTGACATTGTTGACCATAGAGTGAAATCAAAAGTCTAGACTTGACCTTATAAGCTCTCAATATATAATTTTCAATTTCTCTAAATTGAAAATTGGCATTTTTTTTGGGAACAATTTATCAGTTCCTAAAACAGAAAATAGCCAGCAAGAAAGCTCTCATTTTGGAGCAAGCAATTTTTCACTGTCTATATTCTGAGTCATTTTTTTTATGAACTGGAAAAAGACTACATTCAAAACTCTATAAGCAATACTCAAACTCTATAAAACTCAATAAACCCTATAAGCAAGACATGTTCTATTTTCTTGCTTCCACATTTGCTGCTTTAATGTACGAAAATATGACGTGACCTTGTAAGCCAGCAATTTTCCTTTGTTGACATTGTTGACCATAGAGTGAAATCAAAAGTCTAGACTTGACCTTATAAGCTATCAATATATAATTTTCAATTTCTCTAAATTGAAAATTGGCATTTTTTTTGGGAACAATTGATCAGTTCCTAAAACAGAAAATTGCCAGCAAGAAAGCTCTTATTTTGGAGCAAGCAATTTTTCACTGTCTATATTCTGAGTCATTTTTTTATGAACTGGAAAAAGCTACATTCAAAACTCTATAAGCAATACTCAAACTCAATACAACTCTATAAACCCTATAAGCAAGACATGTTCTATTTTCTTACTTCCACATTTGCTGTTTTAATGTACGAAAAAATGACGTGACCTTGTAAGCCAGCAATTTTCCATTGTTGACATTGTTGACCATAGAGTGAAATCAAAAGTCTAGACTTGACCTTATAAGCCATCAATATATAATTTTCAATTTCTCTAAATTGAAAATTGGCATATTTTTTGGGAACAATTGATCAGTTCCTAAAACAGAAAATTGCCAGCAAGAAAGCTCTCATGTTGGAGCAAGCAATTTTTCACTGTCTATATTCTGAGTCATTTTTTTTTATGAACTGGAAAAAGATTACGTTCAAAACTCTATAAGCAATACTCAAACTCTATAAAACTCTATAAACCCTATAAGCAAGACATGTTCTATTTTCTTACTTCCACATTTGCTGTTTTAATGTACGAAAAAACGACGTGACCTTGTAAGCCAGCAATTTTCCATTGTTGACATTGTTGACCATAGAGTGAAATCAAAAGTCTAGACTTTACCTTATAAGCTATCAATATATAATTTTCAATTTCTGTAAATTGAAAATTGGCAATTTTTTCGGGAACAATTTATTAGTTCCTAAAACAGAAAATTGCCAGCAAGAAAGCTCTCATTTTGGAGCAAGACATTTTTCACTGTCTATATTGAGTCATTTTTTTTATGAACTGGAAAAATACTACATTCAAAGCTCTATGAGCAATACTCAAACTCTATAAAACTCTATAAACCCTATAAGCAAGACATGTTCTATTTTCTTACTTCCACATTTGCTGTTTTAATGTATGAAAAAATGACGTGACCTTGTAAGTCAGCAATTTTCCATTGTTGACATTGTTGACCATAGAGTGAAATCAAAAGTTTAGATTTGACCTTATAGCTCTCATTATATAAGTTTCAATTTCTCTAAATTGAAAATTGGCAATTTTTTAGGGAACAATTTATCAGTTCCTAAAACAGAAAATTGCTAGCAAGAAAGCTCTCATTTTGGAGCAAGCAATTTTTCACTGTCTATATTCTGAATCATTTTTTTTTATGAACTGGAAAAAGACTACAATCAAAACTCTATAAGCAATACTCATATTAAACCCATTTGTTTGTCTATTTTTGGTTAAGTAATGTATAGTAAATAGTTCTAATTTTTTGTTATAATTTAGAAATTAAGGGATTCGCAATTCATAAATTGTGTTGAAGTTAAAACCATGAAAATCGCAGAGTATTTATAGGTTTTAAGATGATTTAGTAAATTGTTTAAAATTAATGCCATGGCCATTACCGAGTATTCTATAATAATTCTAGTGTTTTTATTGTACCGAGTGTAGCAGTGTAAATATGTACTAACTTATGAAATTGCCATCATTAACAATACGTAGTGAGGGTCTTTTCAGCGGAAGATTTCGTTGCGGGGGCATTTTGTGTCAAGGAGCCTGTGAAGGACTGCCTCAACCTTGGGCTCTTCTCCAGGAATTCTTCCCCACAATACCCTTATAATTATCGATTTTTGCGTGCCGTACAGCTCGTCGCCATCAATTTTGCAGACGATGGTGCTGAAATGTGGCTGTTTTCCAGGACGAGCAGCCAGCGGGGCTGCAGCCCTTCCGAGCACTCCTCTAAATTCAGCTGTAGCGTAGCCACGTTGACGAATGCCCAGTTGTTCGCGAAGCCTCACACCCAATGTAGTTGTAGAATAATAAGTAGCCAGGAGATGTATCCAGAGTTGCACTTTTTTGGTGGTGACGGGGAGCGAAGTAAAATTGCGGATACGTACAGCTTGAACGGTTCGCACGAAAGTTGCGAACAAAGTTCGAAGTGCGGCACACATTGCACTACCGGTAATATCGAATTTAATAAAAACAATAGGAAATTTTCCCGGGCCCAGAGAGTAGTTATTGAGAAACTTAGGGACGAGCGCAATAATTCACTTTGGACACCCGGTTTACTGAAGGCTATCATAGAAGAAGTTAGGCTTAGCATGCTTACCTCAATATCTAGGCGCGACAGCTTCGAGAGGTGTTTGCAGGAAGCTTTAGACAAATACGTCCCAATTGATCCCAACGAGCAGTCTAGTTGTAGTTTTGAGAAAGTAAAGGTGTTGAGTAGTGCTAGATGTAACGAAGCTTCTATCCCCAGCACTGAGTACACCGGGGGCAGCGACCGCTACCCTTACGCCAGCCATCGAACTACAGCGTCCCGAAGAACAAGGCACGACGACCACGAAACCCGAGATCCCATAGATGATAGCGTAGAACATCACCATCACCACCACCACAGACACCAGAGGGAAGGAAGCGTGAAGCGAGGACAGTTCACCAGGAGCTTATCGAATAACGAAACGCCTGGAGATGACAAAGCAGGTGGGTACATCTGGTACCTCAGATCGCAATCCTTTAAGCCATTTGCAGTTTTTGCAGACGGAAGCCTGAGTGACACGGCCGTGGGCCAAACGCACGGCCTTGAAGTGCCCCAAAAAGAACCAACGAGGAAAGAGAGCCATCGGGAGAGGGGCGACAGGCAAGGCCAGTTTGTTGGCCTCAGCAAGAAGAGCAGCTCCACCAGCCAACTGTCGGCCACAGGTAAACCACCTTAAACACCCTAGTTTGTACACTATCGGTGGACGAAACATCTTTACTCTTTCTTGGTGTCTAAGTGTAGCTAATAACTTAGGAGATGATAATCGTTTAGAAAAGTAGCTAAATGTGAACTTGTAAGTAATCATAAGGTTGTGTGTGTAATCAGTCATCTTCCCAGCACAATTGTTATATATTACATATATATTCAAATCGACTGAACTAATAATTTGTTTATCAATGATCACAGTAACAAAACATAAAACGCATCGACGCAACAATTGAGTAGTGTAGTCGGTTACTGGTTCACTATTGGGTAATCAAAATCTTTGAATATAAATACACAGGTCGGAAACGAAGGATGGGTTTTGGTAGAAGAGGGAAAACGTCTTTTACCGTGCACCGTTCCGAAGAAGTACTTCCAGGAGACGTTAGACTTTCCAAACAAGGTTCCTCAGCATCTAGTGATGGTGACCTATCGGCGGACGGTGATAGGTTCGCATCTGTCTCAATATCAATTAAAAAAAAAACAATCCTATTACTCCACATCCTTGAAACAATCCCATTCATAGCTTGTCAAGTTTTTAGCAACAAACAGTTGGCATTAATGATCCAAGAATTAAAAACTACCATTTTCACAATTTTATAATCAATTTTAAAATGTTCCATCTTCTACTTCGGGCATCGTAACTACAAAAAGGGCCAGTTGAATATTTTTAGTCGAGTTTTTAACATGGTTTTACAGCCTCCAATTAACTATTAAAGTTAACCGAAGGTTAAGATCTTTTGCCTTCTTATTTGCTTCAAAACTACTGGATGAGTTTTCTTTGGTATCTTTTTTTAATTTCAGTTAATAAAGTTAATGTTAAGGTCACAGGCCATTATTTTAAATCATGTTCTAGTGGGTGGCTTATAGAAAAGTAATCGTCTTTAGATATTTTCGTCCATGTGTATAGACGACCCCAGTAGCTACTAAAACTACTAAGCTTTAGTAGCTACTGGGGTCTTTAGATATTTAGCTACTAAAGCTTAGTAGCTAAATATCTAAAGACCCCCGTAGCTACTAAGCTTTAGTAGCTACTGGGGTCGTCTATATATATATGGACGAAAATATCTAAAGACGATTATTTTTCTATAAGCCACCCACTAGAACATGATTTAAGTGAATTAGTAGCTATTAAGCTATAGTAGCTACTGGAGTCTTTAGATATTTAGGTACTAAGCTTTAGTAGCTACTGGGGCCGTCTATAAATATGGACGAAAATATCTAAAGACAATTACTTTTCTATAAGCCACCCACTAGAACATGATTTCAGTGCATTAGTAGCTATTAAGCTTTAGTAGCTACTGGGGTCTTTAGATATTTAGCTACTAAGCTTTAGTAGCTACTGGGGTCTTTAGATATTTAGCTACTAAGCTTTAGTAGCTACTGGAATCGTCTATACATATGGACGAAAATATCTAAAGACGATTACTTTTCTATAAGCCACCCACTAGAACTTGATTTAAGTAATGGGGGTCTTTAGATATTTAGCTACTAAGCTTTGGTAGCTACTGGGGTCGTCTATACATATGTACAAAAATATCTAAAGACGATTACTTTTCTATAAGCCACCCACTAGAACATGATTTAAGTGCATTAGTAGCTACTAAGCTACTAATGCTAATTTTAACCAGTGCATATCCATTGTTACTGCAGAAATTGATTAGTTTTGCGAATGAGCTTTAAAATATATTCCTATTCTATGAAAATTCGTAATACTTAATCCAGGAAGTGGAGCTCATGGACCATTATTAGAACCGATCTATTGTTACTACCATTCTAACATTGGTTAAAAAAAAATGAAAATGTAAAAAATACCTGGAAATTGCGATCTAAATAAGATCCAAACAAACGAAAAACCAATACAAATTTTAAAAGATTTGTTTACAATTTTTTTTTATAAATTCGCTTAAAAAATAAAGGCATATAAAACAATACAATTGTTTTTGGAGTTATCAAATATAATTAAAAAACGGCATTTAATATACTTTTTTTATATTGGTACATAAAACCGTATTATTCTTAAAAGTAATAAAAACATTATTCAAAACCACAATTTAATCTATAACTTTTTACAAATATAAGTTACAGTTATCGTTGTAATCGATTGAAATTTTGACAGTAATCATTGATGTGATGATAAAAATCATTGGCATTTTGACAGATAGAGTTAATATTTTGAGAGAATATATGTGACATCTTATAAATATTACAGAATAATTAAAATTGTGATAAAAATGATTAAAATTCGACAGTAATAATTGATATCTTGATAAAAATAATGTTATTACAAATAATTCAAAAAGTTACAGTGTTCAATAATATGATTATTATAAATATGTAATATACATATTTTTGATAAAATTAAATGAAAATTTGACAATAACCATTGATATTTTGATAGAACAAAATTAAATACATACTTAATTGTTTAATGAAAAGTTGTCAAAAATAATTGAAAAACGACATTATTATTTACTTAAAACCAAGATTAGAATAAATCATGATATAAAAAAATCAAATAAATCATGATTTATTTGATATATTTGTTTTATATTTCTGATCAGTTTTTGCGAGTTTAGATGTGATTTAAAACAATTGATTTGCATCACCCTTTAAATCATCTGATTTAAAAAAAAAATCGTGAATTTGAACAAGAACCAAAACAAAAATGGACCATCAACCGAAATGGTTGATGGACCAACAATGGAAGAAGAGAAAATGATTTTACTTTCTTCCGATTATCTACTTTAGAGCATGCTAACTCTATAGTTACAATATATATTAAATTGTACACCATTTTATGGGAATGGTGTTTAATGAGAAGTTATCAAAAATAATTAAAAAACGACATTATTATTTATTTAGTACCAGGGTTAGAATAAATCATGATTTTAAAAAATTAAATAAATCATGATTTATTTGATTAATATTTCTGATCAGTTTTTGCCAGTTTAGATGTGATTTAAAACAATTGATTTACATCACGATTTAAATCATCTGATTTTTTTAATAAACTCGTGAATTTGAACAAGAACCAAAACCAAAATGGACCATCAACAGAAAATCAAAAAGAAAAGATAAAGGAAAATACAGTTTTTAAAGAAAATTTTAATGAAATCTTTTAACATTGGAATAAAAATGGGACTTGACGAATATAATTTATAAATTTATATTTTTATACATTGTTATTAAAAAAATCAAAACTAGATAAAATATTAAAAAAATGTTAAACAAAATTTTATAAAAGTTGACTAATGAACGAGGTCTGAGAATTGATCATAAATATAAATATACCACATCATATTATTGTTGATTTAAAAGTTAACAAAAATAAAAATCCATTCAATCTACAATTTTTCAAAAATTTAATTATACAAAACTAGTCTAAAATTAAAAATTTAAAGGGAAAAATTGATCGCTTTTTTAAAATTTATACAAGGTGTCTTAAATATGGGGTCCATCCTTTATAAGGCTACATTATTAGTTCCTAAAGAGTATAAGAAAAAAAAGTTAAGTTAAGTTAAGTTGAAAAAAAATGAATGCTCACTTTCATGGCCTCGATTATAAAAACATAAAAGCAAGTACTTACGTAAGTAAGTATTGCCTGATGTGTTTCTGCCTTAATCTAAATTTGAAAATACATATTATCTTCTCAACATTAACGTTAAAAAGTTTGCTAAAATCAATTTTTTAACACAAATTTTGAGAAAATAATGGGTATTTTCAAACTTCGATGAAGGCAGAAACAGCTAAAAAATTGATTTAAACAAATTCTTTATTTAACTCTGTTTGAAATTACACATTATCTTCTCAACATTTGCGTTAAAAAGTTTGGTGAAATCAATTTTTTAACACAAATTTTGAGAAAATAATGGGTATTTTCAAACTTCGATGAAGGCAGAAACAACAAAAAAATTGATTTAAACTAATTCTTTATTTAACTCTGAATCGTTTTAAATGATTGACACCGAAATTTTTGGAAAAATATTAAAGAGAGAGAATCTACGCAACTTCATGCACTAATAACTTCAAAAATTGACGCCGAAATTTTTGGAAAAATATCAAAGAAAGAGAATCTGCACACGCAACTTCATACGCTTACAACTTCAAAAATTGACACCGAAATATTTGGAAAAATATTAGAGAGAATTGCATACGCAACTGCATACGCTTATAACTTAAAAAATAACCATCACAGGAAAATTTTGTTTGTGACTTTAGTCATATTGGTTAGTAGTATATGACGTATAAAAGATGGACATCATTTTGAGACATGCTGTACAAATGTAAATGTGTTTTCTGAGCATTTATAGCTAGTGCTAGAATGAATTACTTGCCACTTATTTTATTCATCAAAATCTTTTAAAAATCAATTGAAAACTAAGATTTCTATATCTACTGTGAAAATATATGTACCAAATTTAATTATTTGTTTAAACGTGTATTGTGAAATGAGCCTTTAAAAAATCTCGAGTGTATACAAAAATAAATCAGGTTTTCATGATTTATTTAAAACTCATTGCAAAAAGATTACTATTTTTTTTAAATATCTACAAAAAAAAATAGTTTTCTGTGTATGTGGGGTAAAACTATTTCACTTGTGATAATAATAATAATAATAATCCATACTAGTCCTTCACCTATGGCGAAATTGGTTACAGACATAATTTTTGACAGAGAATTCTGACCCAATTACTTTTAATTTTACCATAGGCTCCTGAACTATTACTATTGTAATAGTGCGTTAAGAGGAGAGGGGCATTATTATTATTGCCCAAAGGCTGATAAAGCATCTGCCTAAGCTGATAGCCAACAGCTCAATAAATATTGTATTTGTTTTCGTTTGATGGAGAAGTTTTTGGAAGTGATGGAGAAGGTGAAGATTTTTTTAATATATTTTGAGCTATGTCCTTTCTAGACCATACCGATATGCAGTTTTTAACGTTTTCCTAGATTATCCAAACGCATCCCAGTTCTTGTTTTGTTTACTACAGACAGGTACATAGAGAGATGTCGTCAGGAAGGAAGTATAGAAATTTGAGTCGCTAGAAGACCGCGTATATACATAGGCACATTTGAAAGCAAAAGCAAAAGGCAAAAAAGAAGGAAACAGCCATAACACACATATAAATATAGAATTGTGTTGTTACATTGTTACATATTAAGTGTAGAAACTGCATTACGTAGAGAATAGTTAAGTATTTAGCATATTGAACGCACTGGCACATAGATAACACACAGTCATATACAGTACATACACACGTTTACTAATATTTTTTTGTTGCTGTAAATTATACCGTGGAATGTCACTGAAAGGAAGGCGTTGCTGATGTGAGCAACGTGTATCTATGTGGTGGTTGACATTAGGTTTAGGACATGTTCTTGCTTGTCCTTGGCATCAGTAGTGTTTGGTCCAGCTATGCTTGCTGTTGTGCTGGGTTCGTTACTTGTGCTGCGCCTTGTTATTCTCTTCCGGGAATGATGCGATTCTTGGACACTTTTACAGCTACAGGGAGTTTAAGGGGACACGCCACTAGATGAGCAACCGTTTATACAGACAGCATTTTTATAGTAACTATTTTAGCGGGGAAATAATTGCTATACAAGACACTTCCACCACAAACTTTCTGTCTTCTTTCACTCGATCTCTGAGGCAGGCATCTACAATTTTGACCATTTTGTGGCTTCAGACAGTGGTTGCAATAGAAAGCGTGTATCGCCGAGTATCCAACGGTCACAGGAGGTGGTACCTAGTATCCCAGTACGATCAGCTGACACCAGCCAAAGGGCGGCAAGCCTCAATTCGATTTCCAGCTCGGAAGGATCTTCGTAAGTAATCCCCCCAAAACAAAAAAAACATACCACCTCCTCCTTTCCACATATATAAATACAGTATACTCTAGCTCTGGCTGACTGGATGTGATGCATTTCATGTTTTGATTTTACCTCCTCTTGATCCGGATTAATAGGAATGATGATTGGTGTCGATGTGTATTTGTTGTTTAATTTTGCAGTGGAAGACGTTGATGTGGCATGTAGAGAACTTGGTAAAGCGTTTTTAGATGAGAGTGGTCGGTCAGTTTCTACTTTTTACCGCGTTCTCTTCTCAAAAACAATTTTGAACTCTGTTTTCGCAGCTTTGCAAAAACTCGCCTTATAATGATGTGGCCATCTTGTCCCTGGTATGTATGTAGAATAATTAATTAGCTTCTTAACGCATGCGCTGCCTACGTGTAGGTCAACTTGGCCATCTCAAATACGCCCTTGTAAATCGGACCAAAGCAACACGAACGACCCACGACTCTACCCGAGCAGCATGTTAATGTAGGGCATGCCCAGCATGTTGACTCACAGCACCGTCAGATGGCACGGTATCTGACTCACATCAAAATAACCAAATCACGTCTTTAGTAGTAGCTATTGGCCCGGAGAATCTTCCATTTCTCTCTATGTACGTTTCTGTGTCTGTTCCACGCTCATATTCTATATAACCTGGACTTTTGACTTACTTAATTGGCCTCCGTAATCCAAAAAAAAGCACAAAAAAACCGAAAGTACAAAACTGAAGGACCCGGCAGGTCTGGCTTTTGTACTTTTCGCGGCGGCCGCGAACATGTCCGTTTTAACGCAGATCGTCTTTGGTCGTCTAGATGGTCACCGTCGCTGCGGCTAGCTGGTGAAGGCGGTCAGCTGGCGGAGTTTATAGATGGACTTGGACCTGGGCAGCTGGTCGGCCGGCAGGTGCTGGGGGCGCCCGCCCTCGGCGACATACAGCTATCCCTCTGCTACCAGAAGGGCTTCCTCGAAGTGGAGGTCATCCGGGCAAGAGGACTGCAGGCGAGGCCCGGTTCGAAAATATTACCAGGTACGAAAATCACAACCAAACAATATTCATTACAAAACTTGTAAAAACAGAATTGTAATAGAGAAGGCAATCAGACTTCTATACGTATAAATCGGTTCTAAAACTTTTGTCGACGTTATCCGACACCCAATTTCCACTCTCCTCGGTTGACTTATTGTCCTTCTCGAAGGTCTCTAGCGCTCATCGCCTTTGCTATTCCTTGTATTGTCCTTCTCGAAGGTCTCTAGCCTCTCTAGCTTTGCTTTTCCTTCCTTCCCACACCCAATTTCCACTCTCCTCGATTGACCCATTGTCCGTCTCGAAGCTCTCTAGCCTTTGCTATTCCTTCCTTCCGACACCCAATTTCCACTCTCCTCGGTTGACTTATCGAAGGTCTCTAGCCTCTCTGGCTTTGTTTTTCCTTCCTTCCAACACTCAATTTTCACTCTCCTAGGTTGACTTATTGTTCTTCTCGAAGGTCTCTAGCGCTCATCGCCTTTGCTATTCCTTGTATTGTCCTTCTCCAAGGTCTCTAGCCTCTCTAGCTTTGCTTTTCCTTCCTTCCCACACCCAATTTCCACTCTCCTCGGTTGACCCATTGTCCGTCTCGAAGCTCTCTAGCCTTTGCTATTCCTTCCTTCCGACACCCAATTTCCACTCTCCTCGGTTGACTTATTGTCCTTCTCGAAGGTCTCTAGCCTCTCTGGCTTTGTTTTTCATTCCTTCCGACACCCAATTTTCACTCTCCTAGGTTGACTTATTGTCCTTCTCGAAGGTCTCTAGCGCTCATCGCCTTTGCTATTCCTTGTATTGTCCTTCTCGAAGGTCTCTAGCCTCTCTAGCTTTGCTTTTCCTTCCTTCCGACACCCAATTTCCACTTTACTCGGTTGACCCATTGTCCGTCTCGAAGCTCTCTAGCCTTTGCTATTCTTTCCTTCCGACACCCAATTTCCACTCTCCTCGGTTGACTTATTGTCCTTCTCGAAGGCTCTAGCCTCTCTAGCTTTGCTTTTCCTTCCTTCCGACACCCAATTTCCACTCTCCTCGGTTGACCCATTGTCCTTCTCGAAGCTCTCCAATTTGCTATTCCTTCTTTTCGACACCCAATTTCCACTCTCCTCGTTTGACCCATTGTCCTTTTCGAAGGTCTCCTGCTCATCCCTTTGCTATACCTTCCTTCCACTACCTCTTTGGTCTTCCTCTCTTTTTCTTCTCGATAGCAAAGGCACTCATCGCCTTTGCTATTCCTTCCTTCCGACAAACAATTTCCAATGGTTCCGACACCCAATGGGTCTCCTCGGTTGACCCATTGTCCTTCTCCAAGGTCTCTAGCGCCCTTATCCTTTGCTATTCCTTCCTTCCGACACGCAATTTACACTCTCCTCGATTGACCCATTGTCCTTCTCGAAGGTCTCTAGCGCTCATCGCCTTTGCTATTCCTTCCTTCCGACACCCAATTTCCACTCTCCTCGGTTGACCCATTGTCCTTCTCCAAGGTCTCTACCATTCATCGCCTTTGCTATTTCTTCCTTCCACTGCCTCTTTGATCTTCCTCTCTTTTTCCTCTGCACTGGGATCCATTCTGGATCTTCTTCGAATTCTGGTTTCGCTCATCCTTTGGACATGACCATACCAGGTCAATTGCTTCAGACTTCTACCAGATCATAAAAAAAAATCTCCTCGGTTGACCCATTGTCCTTCTCCAAGGTCTCTAGCGCTCATCGCCTTTGCTATTCCTTCCTTCCACTGCCTTATTGGTCTTCCTCTCTTTTTCCTCTGCGCTGGGATCCATTCCATCGCTCTTCTTGAAATTCGGGTTTCGCTCATCCTTTAGACATGACTAGGTGAGTTTCCTCAGACTTCTACCAGATCATAAACAAATATACGAACGACTGAGATATTACATAATGGCATCTTGCTCACGAAGATTATCAGCCGCTACAAAAATCAACAGGGAACAAATTTCAAACAACAAAACTTACAAATTCCACAACTTTAGAAGGTTTTGGGCATTTTTGTTATCACAATTCGTTAGTCATTGTTGCCTACACTTGTGCCTAATTATATATTTTTCATTTCAGCACCTTACGTAAAAGTATACTTAGTTAATGGGAAGAAATGTATAGCGAAAGCGAAAACGTCAACAGCAAGACGGACGCTTGATCCACTATATCAACAACAGTTAGCATTTAGAGAACCATTTCAAGGCTGTGTTCTTCAGGTAACTATAAATATTAGTTATTGCATTACAGCAACTTATAATTTCCATTCAAATTTTAAAGTATCCATAAAAACCTTGTAATTTCGCTTAAAATTTTCGAATCTTCTTAAAAATTGTACAGTTTTCATTCCAGTTTTTGAATTTTCATGAAAATTGCTTGTAATATCTCTTGCGAATTTACGTATTTTCTTAAAAAATTTGCAATTTTCATTCTAGTTCTTGAATCTTCATAAAAATCATGCAAAATTTATTCAGGTTTTACAGTTTCCACTAATGATTTTTTTATGAATAGACAGTAGTTTCCATTCAAATTTCAAACTTTCAATAAATGGTTTGTAATTCTTCGAATTTTCTTGAACATCTTGCAATTGCCATTCCAGTTTTTAAATTTTCATGAAAATTCTGTCATGAAAATTATTGTTATTAATTGTTGAATTAATTGTGTCATGAATATACCTACTTAAATTTTATAGTTTCCACAAATTTTCATAAATAAAAAGTAATTTACATTCAAATGGTAAACCTTCAATAAAAACCTTGTAATTTCTCTTCGAGTTTTTGAATTTCCTTGAATATTTTGCAATTATTGTTCCGTTTTTTGAATTTCATGAAAATTATGCAATATTTATTGCTGTAAAACCATAATATATTACATTCAATTAATTTTTTGACAATCCCACGTTTGTGAACTGGTTTGACACTCTGTCCTGGTAAGTCGTCTCAGTAACGCAGATATAACAGAAAAAGTAACCAAGCGAGGAAATATAGTACCAGCAGATGGTAATGTCTTCGTAAACATCTTATTATGCCCGAGGAAGGGACCCACATATCAGTTCTTACTCATGGCTAAACGGAATCGAATAATAGGTTCTCGCCTAGAAGGAACTAAACAGGCGATAGAATTTCTCACTCTGTACAATGTTTATCTTTTGCATTTAGAGATAATTTTTTGATAATTATACTAAAATTACATTTGTAATTCTCAAAATGGAAAATATATTTAGGTATTTTCGGAATATACGGAAACAAATATAGACGAAAAGTGCAGAACAAGTACAAAAATAAATACACATACATTAAAAGAGCCAGTATAGCAACAACAGTATCAAAAAAGTATGGAACAAAAAATTGAAAGACTTAACAGAACACAATTAAAAGAAACCGAAGATATCCGGAAAGCTTTCAAATAGGTAATAGAAGAGGCAACAATAGAAAACCTGTGGAATTACAAAAACCAATATAAAGTTTTCCGCTGCGACTTAGAAAATTATTCAGTCAGATATTTACGGAATATACAGAAATAAACATATAAGAAAAGTGCAGAACAAGAACAAAAATAAATACACATAAATTAAAAGACCCAGTAAAGCAACAACAGTATCAAAAAAGTATGGAACAAAAAATTGAAAGACTTAACAGAACACAATTAAAAGAAACCGAAGATATCTGGAAAGCTTTCAAACAGGTAATAGAAGAGGCAACAATTGAAACCTGTGGAATAACAAATACCATAGAAACTTGAAGCGGACAAGCTGGTGGGCAGAAGAGATGCAAAAAGAAGTTAAAACCAAGAAGCAATTATGGAAAAAATACCTAGAAAAGAGAACAGCACAAGACTATGGCAGATACAAAAAACAAAGAAATAGACTCAAAAAGATAATAAAAGAACTAAAAGAAACGTCATGGGAAAAATTCGGAGAAAAAATGGAAAAAATAGATATGAGAACCAGAAGCTATCGTACAACATTATTAGAAGAAACAAGAAAGACAAACGGATAAAACTACACCAAATAAAGGATGAGAAATGAAACATAGTTACAAAGAAAAAAGAAATAGGAGAAAGATGGAAACAATACTTTAAAAGTTTACCGGAAAAAGACGACCAAACAAAAGGTAAACAGAATACAGACAAATCAATAGAAAACAATAACAATAAGAGAGATAAACAAGACAATGAGGAAGAACAAGAAATAGGTATAGAAGAAGTTAGAACAGCTGTAGGGAAAATAAAACTTGATAAAGCACCAGGAATAGACAACATGAAAAATGAACAGTTGAAATAATTGGAAGATGACAGTTAACGAGCTTTTACATGACAAGAGGACATAAACTTGTTTACTGCCACCATCAAGTTTACAACTTTTATTTTATAGTATTTTGATTCTGTTAGATTCATTCAAATTTGTAATTTTGATTTCGAAAACCATTGTGATTTTTAAAATTTGCTTCTTTTTTTGATAGAAACAAATTTGAAAACCCCAATGGTTTTTGAAATATAAAACTTTAATTGCACCTTCCAATTTTAATGAATCTAACAGAATCAAAATACCGTGAAACAAAAGTTGTTCGGTAAAATCGTCATGGCAACCTTTGATGTTGATGGTGATGATGCTTACGAATCAGACTTCAGATATCAATAGTAAACGATTAATGAAGAATAAATGAATCGCTTCTAAATGCATTTCGCTTCTATGACATTTCTATACCAAAACCAAAATTTTGATTTGTTTTGTCAAAATTTCGTTTAAACTGTTAATGCACAAATGAAGGAAATAGCAAGAAACAGGAAACGGTGGAACCAAATGGAAAATGAAAAGAGAAATGAAAATACATGAAAAAAAAGATAACACCACTTCGACACCTGAAAGGGTAAAAGAAGAAAGATTATAATAATAATCATTGTCATGTTTTGGAAAAAAGCCAATTATTGAAATTTGTGCGCCAGCATTAAATAGCGAAAGAAGATTATGTCGTCAAGCAGGTTTTTTCCTTGGAATATTGAGTATTGAGTATATTCTCATGGTGTTTTGGTAGCAATTGTGTTAAGATTATTTAGATGGTTTGAGAACTACGTACTTGTCAATTGATTATTGAAAAAAAAAGTTTTGTTAAAGTGCTAATTGTTAATTTTTTGTTTGTTCCAGGTGACCGTTTGGGGTGATTACGGTCGTATAGAAGGCAAAAAAGTGTTCATGGGTGTGGCCCAAATAATGTTAGATGACCTAAATTTAAGCAACATTGTCATAGGATGGTACAAATTGTTCGGCACCACATCCCTGGTTAGTGGTCCCCCTTCACTCGGCCTTTCTCGCAGAAGTTCTATGGCTAGTCTAGACTCCCTTAAACTCTAAACAAAAATACGTTACCGATACGCCAATCAACCAAATCAACCATTGCCACCAGAAACCATTGTCACCAACCAAGGGCCCATCCTCACTCACTCGCCTCCCCGATCACATTTCGATTTCGTTTTTCGACCAACTCGATACGTCCACTCAGAGGTGCCCGAGCGTCCATCTCGTGGTTATAACCATTTTGGTTGATGCCCAGTGGGCAGTTTTCATGGGCGCGCTCGGACACCTCGCCAAAACCATCCCGCCATTCATTACTTCTTATTAATCATTACCATAGTTCGTTTACGACCCCCTAGCCAAACGCATAGACGCGTCAATATCGTCGGCTGAATGATGTTACTAGGTACGCTGTCATTCCATGTCTCCTATATGCCTTTCTTAAGTGTCTTGTTTATTTATTTGTTTACCTTTTGGTTCTTGATGATCAGACATGCCAGCTTTGGATGTGAGCTTTCGGTGTTCTGTGTCCACACGGTGACGATGGCGCTTTCTGAGAGGGCTTTTTTGAACTGATGACGCTAGTGTACATACGAAATAGCTCGATGGTGTCATGTTCGTTAGAATGAAGGCTATGATGATGATAATGATGATGTTGATGATGCTTACGCATCAGACTTCAGTTATCCACTCAATATTAAACGATTAATGAAGAATAGATGAATCGCTTCTAAATGCATTTCGCTTCTATGGCATTTCCATACCAAAACCAAAATTTTGCAAAATTTGGATTTGTTTTGTCAAAAATTTCGTTTAAACTGTTATTTTTTGCGGATGAAGATGCTTTCATGAAGTAAACAATGATTTTCCCTCGCCCATTTGACGTTTTAAATCTTCACATTTCTACAAAAATGCATGAACTTAAATGGAGGACATTTGTTTTACCGAATTTTGTAAAAAAATACTTTTTTCATTATTCACCAAATGGATATCAATTGACTTTCCATTCATACAAAAAAAAATACTTTTGGTCACTTGAAATCTTCCCATTTTACTGAGTCACTCTTTAATAATAATAATAATAATAATAATAGATTTATTTCCAATAGGGCCATACAAGCCTTCTAAAGGAAAAAACAAGTAGACACAAAAATGTAATATGAGATTCAATTATAAGTAGTAAATAATTCAGATAATCAGCCAACAGTGGTTTAGACGACACTTTTCTGTCATGCCAAGGGTCACAGGTTCAAAACCAATTTTGAAGGGTTTTGCCAAAATTTCGTTCAAACTGTTACTTTTTGCGGATGAAGAAGCTTTTCATAAAGTGAACAAGTATTTTGCCCCGCCCAGTTGCCCTTTGAAATCTTCACATTTCTACAAAAATGCATTAACTTAAATGGACCACATTTGTTGGACCGAATTTTGAAAAGAATATATTTTTGCATTGTACACCAATTGGACTTCAATTGACTTTCCATTCATACAAAAAAAATCTTTTTTGCCACGTCAAATCTTCTCATTTCACTGGGTCACTCTTTAATAATAATAATAATAATAATAATAATAATAATAATAATAATAATAATAGTAATAATAATAGATTTATTTCCAACAGGGCCATCAGGGTTTCTACAGGAAAAACACATGTAGGCTCAAAAATTCAATATTAGATCAATTATAAGTAGTAAATAATTCAGGTAATCAGCCAACAGTGGTTTAGAAAGTACTTTTCTCTCATGCCAAGGATCACAGGTACAAAACCAGTGGGTTAGTGCATTTTTGGGCGATTAAAATTTCGTTACTGTTATATTCTACTGTTACATTGAGGTGCACGTGATATGGCTGAAGTGATATTCAGAAAGGCAAATTTTCTCGCGTATATCGCTTTTAGGCGGCGATAATCAGCCATAGCAGCATATACAGGTCACAGGTTCAAAACCCGTGGGTTAGTGCATTTTTGGGCGATTATAACGTGAAAGGTGCACGTGATATGACTGAAGTGAAATCCTGAAAGGCAAATTTTCTCGCGGCCATCGCTTGTAGGCCGACGATAATTAGCCATAGCAGCAGATACAGGTTACAGGTTCAAAACCCGTGGGTTCGTGCATTTTTGGGCGATTAAAACGTGAAAGGTGCATGTGATATGACTGAAGTGAAATCCAGAAAGGCAAATTTTCTCGCATCTATCGCTTGTAGACGGCGATAATTAGCCATAGCAGCAGATAAGTACATCCACTCTGCTTGTGGCGTAGTATTAATAAAAAAATATTATTATTATTATTATTATGATACAGGTCCTCAATAAATAAAATAATAAACCAATACTTATGACTGCATTTATTTTGCATTGCAAACTAGAGTTTGTCTACATTGCAAATGTTGTATTTTTTTACATTTAACTATTTTTAAGAGTAGTAATGACAGAAATATTAGCAATGGCGATTTATTTGAGTGGATATCTGAATGATTGATTCGTAATTTCATTCGCACATTTATAGCATTTTTGGAATGAATGTACAATTGAAGCATTTAAGCCTGCGAAAATATGAAAGCGAATTTACTTTGTATGGTACCAAATACTAAATCCCGGTCTTTCCATCCAGTGGTAAGTTGCGAACAGTTAGCTTACAGTTAAACATACTCCCAAGCGAATTAGAAATGAATAGAGAAGTCCATCAACACTTGAACCAGCAATCTTCAGCAGTTCTAGCGGATCAAAGATCTGAGATCACCAATCTCGCCGTTTCTTATTGGCTGCGAGAATTTACATGAAAAACTAGAGCTCAAATTTAAATGATCACTCGGTATAACGACCAAAGTGGAAACTTTCCTTCAAAGTACAGTAGAGTAGATTTGACTGAGTATGGAAGTGGACTGAACTATTGTCTGAACTATGGGCAGATAGTTCCAATCACCAATCTTGCCGTTTCTTATTGGCTGCGAAAATTTTCAAAAATAACTAGAGCTCAAATTTAAATGATCACTCGGTATAACAACCAAAGTAAAAACTTTCCTTCAAAGTAGAGTGGAGTAGATTTGACTGAACTATGGAAACGGATTGAACCATAGTATAAACTATGGGCACATAGTTCCAATCACCAATCTCGCCGTTTCTTATTGGCTGCGACAATTTCCATGGATAACTAGAGCCAAAATTTAAATGATCACTCAGTATAACGACCAAAGTAAAAACTTTCCTTCAAAGTACAGTTGAGTAGATTTGACTAAGCTATGGAAGTGGACTGAACCATAGTATAAACCATGGGCTGATAGTTCCAATCACCAATCTCGCCGTTTCTTATTGGCTGCGAAAATTTCCATGGATAACTAGAGTTCAAATTTAAATGATCACTCGGTATAACGACCAAAGTGAAAACTTTCCTTCAAAGTACAGTGGAGTTGATTTGACTGAACTATGAAAGTGGACCGAACCATAGTATAAACTATGGGCAGATAGTTCCAAACCTCCTTGTGGGTATGTTTAACAGCCAGATAACTTATCATCGACTTTGGAAAGACCGGAAGTTAAAGAAAGAAGGATGCAAATTGACGTTATAATGAATTTATATTAACTCCTTCAGACAACATAATACACAAATACTAAACATATCAACACTTGTGGGTGGGTTATTTTTTCAATTAATTATTTAAAAGAGAAATATTCATGGACTAGAATTATGATTGTTTTCTATAATTTTTTTTTCACAAAATTATATAATTTCGTTTTTTACAGATTTATCAGATTTAACAGCAAAACAATGCTGTGCATCATTATTTATCCAGGGTGTCTCCTAAAAAACGCCGCTGGCCATAATTTCTTCATTTATTGGCCGATTTCAAAAAAACAAAATAAAATTAAATGGCTCCTCATGTTCTACAAAGGGGCCCTACTTTTTTTTTTTCAACATGAACTTTCATTTCAGCGATAGTCAACTTTTATTTTTCAAATGGTTACATATATTTTCTTATTGTTTTTCTGGTAGAGATTATTTTACTGAATAGAAAGATGTATAACAAGTTGGGTTTGATAGAATATTCGTTACAAACAAAAAAAAAAAAAAAAATAGTTTTTCAAGTGTCGCGTGAAAAACAAAGCAAACACAATGTGGAAAACACGAGAAATACCTCCTAATTATATATTAAATGCAACTTATGCAATAAAGAGAAGAAGTTGTGTATGTATTCAAGGTATTCAACAAAGTGGCCGTCAGTTTGAGCAACTTTTGTAGATATGTTTGTATATTCTGATGCATATTTTGAATTATTCTAATAAAATATTACATATTGTTTTCCACATTGTAATCGCTTTGTTTTTCACGCCACACTTGAAAAACTATTTAACCTTTTTTTTTCTGTAACGATTATTCCATCAAAGCCAACTTATTATACATCTTCGTATTCAGAAAAAAAATCTCAACCAGAAAAAAAAAAAAAAAAATGTATGTAACCATCTGAAGTTGACTATCGCTGAAATGAAAGTTGATTTTGCAAAAAAAAAACAAAATTAGGGCCCCTTTGTAGAACATGTGGATCTTGTTTTTGTTTTTTTTTAATCGGCCAATAAATAAAGGAGTTATGGCCAGCGGCGTTTTTTAGGAGACACCCTGTATTATTGGGTTATTTTTTCAATTAATTATTTAAAAGAGAAAAATTTATGGACTAGAATTATGATTATTTTCTATAATTTTTTTCTCACAAAATTATTAAATTTTAGTGTTTACAGATTTGTCAGATTTAACAGAAAACAAAGCTGTGCATCATTATTTATATTATTTGTAATTAGTTAGAATATGACTGCATCATTATTTATATTATTTGTAATGACTAATGATTTGTCATCAACAGACTGCTAACACAGGAATGGCATTTTATTATAACTAATGACTTATTCTCATTATTCTCATTAACAAAATGAGAATTGTCATTAATAAATAACATTATACTGCATCAGTATTACACTGTACTGAAATACTGATGAATGACTCCGCAAGTGCAAGTCTTAAAATTCTCTGCTGGGGCCCAAATACAGAATCTAAATGAATACCATGTAGTATCTAACATACAGGGTGTTCAAAATATATGTTTAGATATCTTACCCAATTATAGTACTGATAGAAATAACAAAAACTATGAGACAAAATGGCTCCGCAACTTAACTGTTTCCGAGATATAATCGATTAGCCAAATGTTACTAGTGATACAAGATTGTAAAGACAATTTGATCTAGTATTTGATTCTGTAAAAATATACAGTATGTTCCATTTTAAATATTTCTGGAAATAGATGGGCTATAGGAAAATTCTCCCTTATTTAATACTGAAACTTTGGCAAATTTTCAGGAGACTTGGTTTCAGGTGTACTCTACACGAATCAACTATCAGATTTGCAAATCACAAATTTTCAGAAATTTCAGTCATAGTTAACCCATACTTATCAATGCAGAAAGTTATATGATTGATTTTCTCCCTTTTTTAATACTAAAACTTTGTCAAATTTTCAGGAGAATTAGTTTCAGGTATACTGTATACGAATCTAATATCAAATTTGCAAATAATAAATTTTCAGAAATTTCAGTAATAGCTAACCTATACCTGTCAATGCAGAAACTTATATGTTTTATTTTGTCCGTTTTTTAATACTGAGACTGTGTCAAATTTTCAGGAGAATGAGTTGCATGTGTACTGTATACGAATCTAATCTCAAATTTGTAAATAATAAATTTTCAGAAATTTCAGTAATAGCTAACATATGCGTGTCAATACAGAAAGTTATATGTTTGATTTACTCCTTTATTTAATACTGAAACATTGTCAAATTTTCAGGAGGTTTAGTTTCATGTATGCTATATACGAATCTAATATCAAATTTGCAAATAATAAATTTTCACAAATTTCAGTAATAGCTAACCTATACTTGTCAATGCAGAAAGTTATTTGTTTTATTTTCTCCCTTATTTAATACTGAAACTTTGTCAAATTTTCAGGAGAATTAGTTTCATTTGTACTGTATACGAATCTAATATCAAATTTGTAAATAATAAATTTTCAGAAATTTCAGTAATAGCTAACTTATACTTGTCAATGCAGAAACTTATATGTTTTATTTTGTCCGTTTTTTAATACTGAGACTGTGTCAAATTTTCAGGAGAATTAGTTGCATGTGTACTGTATACGAATCTAATCTCAAATTTGCAAATAATAAATTTTCACAAATTTCAGTAATAGCTAACCTATACTTGTCAATGCAGAAAGTTATTTGTTTTATTTTCTCCCTTATTTAATACTGAAACTTTGTCAAATTTTCAGGAGAATTAGTTTCAGGTGTACTGTACACGAATCTAATAATAAATTTGAAAATAATAAATTTTCAGAAATTTCAGTAACAGCTAACCCATACTTGACAATGCAGAAACTTATATGTTTGATTTTCTCCCTTTTTTAATACTGAAACTTTGTCAAATTTTCAGGAGAATTAGTTTCATGAGTACTGTATACGAATCTAATCTCAAATTTGTAAATCAGAAATTTTCAGAAATTTCAGTAATAGCTAACCCATACTTGTCAATGCAGAAACTAATGTGCTTGATTTTCTCCCTTATTTAATACTGAAACTTTGTAAAATTTTCAGGAGAATTTGTTTACGGTGTACTGTACACGAATCTAATATCAGATTTGAAAATAATAAATTTTCAGAAATTTCAGTAATAGCTAACCCATACTTGTCAATGCAGAAAGTTAAATGTTTGATTTTCTCCCTTTTTTTAATATTGAAACATTGTCAAATTTTCAGGAGAATTAGTTTCATGTGTACTGTATATGAATCTAATCTCAAATTTGCAAATAATAAATTTTCAGAAATTTCAGTAATAGCTAACCTATACATGTCAATGCAGAAAGTTATATGTTTGATTTCCTCTTTTATTTAATACTGAAACTTTGTCAAATTTTCAGGAGAGTTAGTTTCAGGTATACTGTATACCAATCTAATATCAAATTTTCAAATAATAATCATTACGCCATTTTGTATACCAGGTTGCGTATGACAAAGTTTCTCATGAAACTTTTTTATTCTTTGACAGTTTCGCAGATATAAGTTGGACACTGAAAAAGCAACCACTTTATATATCTCAGAAACATTTGCGGACTTATGTCGACTAAGATTTTTTTTTGTTTTGAGCCATCAGTACTATAATTAGCGAAAATATCCGAATATATTTTTTAAACACTCTGTGTATAATTTTATTTGCTAGGCGTTCTAAAAACCAATTAAAAGTCAAAATGTCAGATATTGCTTAAGTTTGTTAATCCTCCGTATTGGATGCCAGTGCACGCTACAATTATAGTTGGGACCAAATTAACTTGGGTTTAACCCCTCGCACTACTTATGTGATAAAATATTTGATTTCACTTTAAAGATTGATTATATTCTATGGACTTCTAAGTTTTTCTTTAATCAGCAGGGAATTAGCTTTCTGGCGATTAATCATCAGAATCTGTGTGATCTGTTCACTGCTCATTATTCATCCAAAAATTTAGTCGGGAATAAATTTACTCGAGTTTGACCCCTCGCAGTATTTATGTGATCAAATACTTGATTTTACTTTATATTGAAGATTTCTATGGAATTCTAAGTTTTTCTTCAATTCGAAGGGAAATTAACTTTCTGTCCATCAGTTATTCAATTATTCACCCATTACTTTTTAAAGAATCCACTTAATTGATTTTAGTTTAGTTACTTGTATAAGGATGAGTTTTACTTCAATGTTGTCACAATTAATTTTGTAATTTTAACTATTAACTTTTTAAAGAATTCACTTTTCTTGAATTTTGTTTAGTTATTTATTTACAAATTTCACTTCAATGTTATGACAACCAATTTTGTAACGATCAATTTTAAATAAATAAATAAATAAATACATAATAATAATAATAAATAATAACTGTCAGTGTAGAAAAATAGCAGAAAAATAGTAGTAAATCATAGAGAAAAATAGATCACCACATTTTTTTACATATTTCAAGAAGTTGTCTATTACATTATAAAAAGCATACATTTTTAAAACCAAAATACTTGGTGAGAGTAACCACTCTCACCAAACCATGGTGTTCAAAAACCATGAGTACCAAATAATGATGAGAATTAGAACATATGATTATTCGATCATAGGTTTTGACTATTTTTCAGGAAGCTGAATCTACATACATATCTACACATCACACTTTAATTGACCCCATTAAAACACTCTAAGTTTAAGTTTTACTTGTAGGATAACAATTCTTTGGCTTCAGAGAACACACAACAAATAAACACTGAGATACTCGACTTGAGCGATTAGCTTTCATGTCTGAAGGGGTTAAATAATGTAACGTTAGGTAAGATTTGCCAAATTGAACCCGACGTTGTGTAACTTGCCAGTTTTCATATCATAATGAACATATTTCAGATAATAGTTTCAGTAACATGGTTAGTATTTATATGTATATATTCCAATTTCTCTTGACTCTTAAATCTTTATTCTGGCGTAATCTGCTTTTGTACGTGTTCGTACAGAGTATACAACTTATGAGATGGCGTGTGGAAGGCTTATACTGAGGTGCATGCAATTGCTTATTTTTCTACTTCTAATTATTATTGGGGATTAAGGTGTTTGATTGAAGAGTTTGTTGATGCTTATTATAGTAATTGATGCTAATGCCGCAGATGTATAATTTTATATCAAAGAATTTCAATCATTTGTAAATAATAATGTTATGTAGTGTAATCATTATAGATTTTCAAAAATCTACGTAATTCTGCAATTCAAAAACAAAATTAAAAATAATTTATTTATTACATTTGCAAATAATAATGTATTGTAGTAATTATTACAGATTTTCAAAAATGTCCGTAATTCTGCAATTTAAATAAAATTAAAAATGAGATTTTCAATCATTTGTAAATAAAAATGTAATGTAGTAATCATTATAGATTTATCGACCCTATGGGGTCGATAGCCTAATAAAGATTGTTTATATATATATATATGTAAATAATAATGTAATGTAGTAATCATTATTATAGATTTTCTAAAATCTACGTAATTCTGCAATTCAAAAACAAACTAAAAATGAAACTTTTATTTCATTTGCAAATAATAATGTATTGTAGTAATTATTACAGATTTTCAAAAATCTCCATAATTTTGCAATTAAAATGAAATTAAAAAGGAGACTGTCAATCATCTGTAAATAATAATGTAATGTAGTAATCATTATAAATTTTCAAAAATCTACGTAATTCTGCAATTAAAATAAAATTTAAAATGAGACATTCAATCATTTGTAAATAAAAATGTAATGTAGTAATCATTATAGATTTTCAAAAATCTATGTAATTCTGCAATTCAAAAACAAAAGTGTAGTAATTATTACAGATTTCCAAAAATCTCCGTAACTCTGCAATTAAAATAAAATTTAAAATGAGACTTTCAGTCATTTGTAAATAATAATGTATTGTCGTAATCATTACAGATTTTCAAAACTCTCCGAAAATCTGCAATTAAAAATGAAACTTTTATTAAATTTGCAAATAATAATGTCATGTAGTAATCATTACAGATTTTCAAAAATCTTTAAAAATTTAAAAAAAAATATGAAATTTTACACAAGATATGTATAGAAAATTGCAGAAGATGGCACTCAGCCTCGTCTGTTTTAACATACACATTTTATTTTGAGTTCCATGTAAAACTCATTTTCAAAATATTTCAAAATGAAAAACAATAAAAAAATATAGAGATATCATATTGATAATTTTTGATGGCTTCGATGGCTCATTCCAAATTCTGTAATATATCTATATCTGTATTCTGTAATACAAAAAATAACACCAAGTTGTGCATTTTAATATTTACATGTTAAAATAATATCCATCCGTGCACAAAAGGAAAACTTTGAATTGTGATGTCTGAATGTTTATTGTTGTATTTCTACTATAAATGTTGTGTATTTTATCACTCATGGTGTATTTACATCGTCGACAAGTAAAACATGTGTGAAGATGTGTTCTTAATTATATCTATTAAGTAATTAACACCTATTAATATTAATTAAATATCAGTATTAAGTTAATTAATATTAATATTTAATTAAAGAATAAAGAAGTAATATTATTATGTATTCAACTATAGTTTGTATAAAAGTATTTGGCATTAAAAACGAACATTATGTACCATTGTCATAAATATTCGAAAAACAATATAGCGATTATACACTATATATATATATATATATATATATATATATATATATATAGTGTATAATCGCTATATTGTTTTTCGCTATATTGTTCCTGCTTGGTCTAAAACTACCAGTTCAGTTATTGAAACTTTGATTTATTTATATAGGGTGTTGGCAAAATCAAAATTTTTAAATCTTATTTGGACACTTATTTATTTACTATTTGCAAAAAGAATTTAACATTACATCTAACAATATTATAGAAAAATATATTCGTTCCCCCAAATGCAGAAAATAATACTGAAAATTTAAAAAATAGCCTGTGAGAGGCATTTGCATTGATAACTATTGAAGAAATACAAAACAGTTTTCAGGAGTTAGACACCAAAATGTGAACTGTGTGAATAAAATGGTGGGGGATTGTTTAAATAATGTTATTTTTCTAAAGTGTCAAAATTATATTCAAATTATTTTTATTTAGCCAACACCTTGTAGAAATAAATTAGTGTTTTAATTACTGAAATGGTACTTTCAGACGAAGCAGGAATTTTAATTAATATAACATTTTTACTTAAAAGTAAATATAAAAAAAAACCTCTTGTAAACTCAATCCGGGGACATACTGTATATAAACTATATTACTGTACAGGGTGTCTCAAAACACCCTGTACAGGGTGTGATTCAGGAGGATAAAACAAATTGAACATTAAGAGGGGTAAATTTTCTGTTTGTCCCTGGAATAGAGTTATTGTAAAAAACCAAAAAAAGAAATAATATATCAACTTTAAACTTTAATAAAAAATAATGATATTAAAAAACAAGATATTATCCACATCTCTCAAATTAATTTATTTATATATTTATTTATTTCACGGAAAAACGACTCCATTTTTACATATATTACAATTAATTGATCTGATTATTAGTATTGATCATTGATCTGTCAAATCTGACAGTTTATAGTTGACAGATTTAACAAACTGCATAAATCAAAATCTTTTTTTGTTCGTAGTGGTCGAAAAAGTTATTGATTACATTTTTTTTAATAACTCTATAACGGAAATTTTTCCGCTTTTAATTTTCAATCTGTTTTAGCCCCCTGAACGAAATCCCAAAAGCACGGGCGTCACTTTTGAGATACCCTGTATACTAAACTTTTATATAAATATAGTTGTTTATATTTTATATTTCTAACTTTATTTCATATAGTTGAAAGTTTTCTTATCAAACATTATAAATTTTACTTCATTTATTCTAGCTGTAGGTTACCATTTACATAATATATATATATATATATATATATTGTTAAGTGTCACTTTTCACACTACACTAACCCAAGGTATTACTTACTCTACATCTACTCTAACATGCGATCAAAAAATTCTATCCCCACATATGACTAGAGAAGTATGCATACACTCTTTGTGGAACCACATAATTAAAATTTTACGTGGACAAAGGGATTATTTGGTTAAAATTCTATCCCCACATATAACTAGAGAAGTATACATTCACTCTTTGTGGAACCATGTAGTATTAAAGTTCACGTGGTTAAAGGGATTATTTGGTTGCACACAAAATCTACAATAACCTCCACATAAAAGTGTAACGTTTTGCCCTGAAACTCGCTTCCGCCCATACGATAAATTTTATTTCTTTCTGCTCATAATTCCCCGATACTTTTCCATTTACTCCAAGCTTAGTAGATCTTAGTGGTTGTTGTACAGTAAGCCGAAAGCTTTTTTGCAAGGCCCGATTCTCTTGCAGAAAGGTTTGCCCCATTTCGAACGATTTCCAGCTTGAATGACTAATTTAGCTCGTTTATTTTTCAGTGAATGTGGAAAACGAAACCTACTCGACATTAATTAAAAACCAAAAAACAGTTTTAACCTAAAAACAATGTATAAACTTTAAAAAAGTGTATTTACATCAAATATTATTGTATCATATTAAAGACAATTGATAGATATTAAAAGGATAAATAAGGATCATATTAATGGATAAATTCTGTGCATTTGCATCGCTTGTAATATATTATAAAATATACCTAAGACTATATCCCATCGCTTTTGGGTTAAAAAGAATATTTCAAATTGAACAAAAATGTAATGTTCGGAATCTGATCAGCATCAAGGGCGATGTCTACGAAAAGAGGAACCTATTGTTACTAAAAAAATGAAGTATATCATAGTATTGACTATTATAAATATACCACATGGTGCATAATTTCTAGATAAGATTATTAAGTATAATTAGATACAGTGTAGGAGAAAAATAAAAAAGTAGAAGAAATACACATAGTGTAAAACGAAGAAATGTAGATATCAGCGCGCACATTATGTTAACATATAGAAGAAATACATCATCATATCCAAATAAAAAAAAACTTATTATATGATAACTGTGTAAAGAGACAAACAAGATTTAAATTACGAAAGGTTGTACTTAAAGGTTTGCTTGCACATACGCCCTACTGGTACGATTGGTGGAAGTTACTATAAGGTGGAATATTTGCTTTGAAATTACCTTATTCTGATATCTTCATTCTGTTAGGTGTAGTTTATTTTTTTCGGAATATAATACGATAGGATAGTGAAACTTTTCGAATATTAGACTAGAATTTTCGAGGAAATCATATTTAAATAGCTCGTAATGTTTAAATAAACCATAACAGATTATTCGCTTACGTGTTGGTCAAAACTGTGTGGCGCTTGGAAATTCCTCCACCAAATCGACCAAGGGCCTGCCTACAAGCGAACGCCTTTGCCGCTGGGTTAACACTTGTTTATCCCTCTACAGATGATGCTTTATTGGAATTGAAACTGCTTTTTTACTTGAGAAAAAAATTAAAAAATTAACAAAGACTTAGATCGTGTTATTTAACAAAAAAAAGTATGTAAAAAATTATGATATATTAAAATTATAGATATGTATATGAACGTTCATTGTAAAAATATTATTTGAAAAGTATATATGAACAAACTTGATTGTTAACTTGCATGTGATATAACAAGAACCTTTATGTTCGCTGTTTCTCGCTTTTGAACTAACGAATTTTATTTTTTTGCTAATAAACAGAGATCGCGATAAAAGTGAAAACAGTACATATATTTTAATAAGCTTGAGATGAATTTGTGTTCTCTAGGCTGTTGCTCCACAGATACTTTTCCCCGACATAACTAGTTTCAGACCACCCACATTTGATTAGTCCATTGGTAGAGTCATGCAATCAAGGGGCGATCTTTGGAGCGACAGTTGCTATCTTAGTTTTATTGAAACATCGACTCACGTTGTTCAATTTTATGCTTAGAATGTTTAGTTAGGTCGGAGGTGCGCTTCAGCTCAGTTGGGTGGAAATTGGGCAGAAATTAACTCTCACCCTCCTCAGTTGAAGCGCGCCTTAGATGCGTCCCGTGCTTTAAGATGCATTTTACCATTAATTAATAATTAAACGAACATAGATTTATTTTTCGCCACCGTGACTTTTGCCATATAATGTTGCGATGCATACTAGAGCATACGTTGAACGAAGAGTTAATTATTGCGTAAGTATTTTTTTAATTCAAAATTTAAAGCTTCCAGATGAAAATGCAGTAGATTCATTTGTATATTTTAATGAGGATATATATTTATTCAGCGATGGCCGGCGACCGCTCGCCCTCCGCAAGGACACTGTATCATAGTATATTCGTATACCTTTGAACATGATGTATATTGTTTGTTATTTTATAATGAAATCATTTTGTACTATTGATATAAGTGTATGTATATCGTTAGGTCAGTTGTTCGTTTCGTTTTTTGTACATTGTAGCGACGCACAACGCGAACCACGCACCTTGAGATGTATGTTTATAAAGATTGCGGTTTGCATAACTTTTTCAACAACAAACCAAAAATAACACAAATTTATTGGCTCCATAGTTTGTAAGGAGACAATACTTTTGTCATTTCATTAAGAAAAACAACACAAACTTATTTACTCCAAAATTTGTAAGGAGTAAATAATACTGTGCTACATCACCAACGACCAACAGAAACTATAGTAACTATCAAAACTACATCAACAAATGATTACTAAAATTGTTAGTTTTGTAATTTTATAACACTTAATTCTCAGCTATTACTTCTTTTAAAACAGTCAAGACAGATAATATTCTGGCACACAAATATATTCATGGTGTATCTAAGAATCAGTAGTAGATCCATCTTCGTCTTTCCGAAGTCTAAGAATCATCAAATTAGTTATAAGCGACCAACAGAAACAATTATAACAAGTACATTAACAAGTTGTTATAACAATGATTACATTAGTAATTTTGTATAAATATCATTATCGACATTAACTTATTTTGATACAAAAACGTGTTCCAAAAGTGTTTCTGATGAAATATATTGATACTGTCTCACGTAAATGTTATAACTGCTATAAACACCATACAGATCATCAGCAACCATCAGAAACAATAGTAACTGGCAAAACTGAAGTAATACATTTTTCCTAAAAGTGCTTTTGAGACCATGAAAATCAGCAATCAATATAAACAAACAAAAAATTGCCAAACAGCATTCATTTTTTTATTGCAAATTATTTGTTACGCAGGACAATTATCTCCATTCAGTGGGTTTATAAGAGATGGACACGAAAAGTCTGCAAAAATACGTTGATCCTGTACCTGACATACAATATAATTATTGGAATCGCAAAAACAGAAAATTTGTTTTTTTAGAAAATTGATTCGACCATATTTTGAACTTTGAAACATATTGATGAGATATCTGAAGACCGTTATGGGTCCTACAATATCAACAACCACAAGAAAAAAGAATGAACAGAAAAAGTGGTTTGGTGAAAATTGATTGAAAATAATTGCACGAAAACAATTGCTCGAAAAATAGTTCATCGAATAGAAAATTGCTCGAATGGAAAATTCGAAACAAAAAATTTAGTATAATTGCTATACACTATACAGATCATCAGCAACCATCAGAAACAATATTAACTGGCAAAACTGAAGTAATACATTTTTACCAAAAAGTGCTTTTGAGATATCAATCAATATAAGACAAAATAATTGCCAAACAGCATTCAATTTTCAAAACAATCTTGTAACCATCATCTTGCAACTATCAGAAACAATATTAACTGGCAAAAATGAAGTAACACATTTTTACCAAAAAGTGCTTCAGAGACCATGCACATCAGCAATCAATATAAACAAAAAAATGGGAAAACTTTTTTTTACGTTTTTTTTTTGTTACGCAAGACAAATATCTGTATTCAATGGCTTTATAAGAGATGGGACACGAAAAGTGTCCCATCAAACCAAGCAAAGTGTTTTCCTCGGAAAACGTCAACTTTTCGCTCGCATTAGCATATGAAAGACCTACTTTGTGTATCCATAGCCAAACAGCATTCAATTTTGAAACAATCTTGTAAACATCATCTTGCAACTATCAGAAACAATATTAACTGGCAAAACTAAAGTAACACATTTTTACCAAAAAGTGCTTCTGAGAACATGAACATCAGCAATCAATATAAACAAAAAAAAAATGCCAAACATTTTTTTACGATTTTTTTTTTGTTACGCAAGACAAATATCTGTATTCAATGGCTTTATAAGAGATGGGACATGAAAAGTGTCCTATCAAACCCACCAAAGTGTTTTCCTCGGAAAACGTCAACTTTTCGCTCGCATTAGCATATGAAAGACCTACTTTGTGTATCAATTGTAGGATTTTTTTTTCTAAATTTGTATAAATACAATATATGTAATTAAATGCATATACTGGAAAAGTAGGCAGAAAGACCTACTTTATGTGTCAATTATAGGAAAATTTTATTAAATCTATATAAATACAAAACATGTAATTAAATGCATGTACTGGAAAAGTAGTTTACATTTGTGTACACTTAACCCTTGACGAGTACAGAGGTAAGATTCTAACTAACCTAACCTATCCTAACGTAACCCTAAAAGCCCAGTAAAATTACATAACACTTTATTACTAAAATTATTAGTTAATTTTTTTAACACACAATTCTTGACACCTTGACAATTTAATAACAAAAGTTAAAAAAAAAATATTCAAGTATATAAAAAAATTATTACAATCGTTGCATTTTGCGTTGCAGCGAAACAACTTTCATCATTTTAGTGGAAGTTAGTAGAAGTTATGCTTCTTACGTTTTTATTAATATCTGCAATTTTCAAATATTCCCAAAAAGCGCAAAATTTCAAATAATAATCTTTAAAAATTTGACCGTCCATGGAAAAAGGGACCTTAACTTACATTTAATTTCTGGACATTGCAATTTTCTAACATGCTTCACAGAACATGATTCAAGTACATGCATTTAATTACATATTTTGTATTTTGGTATATAAATTTATTAAATTTCTTACGTTTTTAGTAATATCTATAATTTTCAAATATTCCGAAAAATCGCAAAATTTCAAATAATAATCTTTAAAAAATTTGACCGTTCTTGGAAAAAGGGACCTTAACTTACATGGCCAACATTTTCTGGACATTGCAATTTTCTAACAAGCTTCACAGAACATGATTCTAGTACATGCATTTAATTACATATTTTTTATGTAGGTATATAAATCTAATAAATTTCTTACGTTTTTATTAATATCTGCAATTTTCAAATATTCCCAAAATTCGCAAAATTTCAAATAATAATCTTTAAAAATTTGGCCGACCATGAAAAAAGGGACCTTACCTTACATGGGCAAAATTTTCTGGACATTGCAATTTTCTAATTTGCTGCACAGAACATAATTCTAGTACATGCATTTAATTACATATTTTGTATTTTGGTATATAAATTTATTAAAAAAATTACGTTTTTAGTAATATCTGTAATTTTTAAATGTTCCCAAAAATCGCAAAATTTCAAATAATAATCTTTAAAAAATTTGACCGTTCATGGAAAAAGGGACCTTAACTTACATGGGCAAAATTTTCTGGACATTGAAATTTTCTAACATGCTTCACAGAACATGATTCGAGTACATGAATTTAATTACATATTTTGTATTTAGGTATATAAATTTAATAAATGTTATCTTATTAACTTATTTCGAGCAATTTTCTATTCGAGCAATTTTAAATTCTGGCAATTTTCTATTCGCGGAATTGTTATTCGAGCAATTCGCCTTTCGAACAATTTTCCATTCGAGAATCGATTTTCTGAGCAATTGATATCGAGCAATTTTCTTCCGAGCAATTGTTTGCGAGCTATTTTTCAAAGCCCAGTAAAACTACTTAACACTTTACTAAAATTATTAGTCTGCTCATTTTTTTAACAAACAATTCTCGACATCTTGACAATTCAATAACAAAAGTTAAAAAAAATGTATTCATGTATATCAAAGAATTATTACAATCTTTGAATTTTGGAAAAAAACTTTCATCATTTTATTAGTTTGCACATTTTTTAACACACAATTCTCGATATATTGACAATTCAACAACAAAAGTTAAAAAACGTTATTAAAGTATATCAAAGATCTATTACAACCGTTGGATTTTGCGTCTTACGTTTATATGAATATTTGCAATTTTCAAATATTCCCAAAAATCGCGAAATTTTAAATAATCATCTTTCAAAATGTGACCGTCCATGGAAAAAGGGACCTTAAATTATATGGGCAAAACTTTCAGGAGAACGACTACAAGTATAGAGAGAAATTTAAAAAATATACAAAGTAAAAATTGCATTATTTATTTTTAAAATATCGATTTTCGTATTCATATCGATTCTGAAAAAGGGACCTTAACTTATATGGGCAAAATTTTAGGAGAACGACTACGAGTATAGAGAGAAATTTAAAAAATATACAAAGTAAAAATTGCATTATTTATTTTTAAAATATCGATTTTCGAATTCATATCGATTCTGATGATAAAAATCCTCTTCAGACGCCAAAATAAAAATAAAAAACAGAAAATCCCTCCATATACAACAATAATCCATTTCTATTTTTTGTTGAGAGGCGCCTGTTAATAGCGCCTCAGTAGAAAGGTCAGAATTCACATTTAATCTATTTTCAAACTTTAAACGCGTTTTTCTGAAAACCTGGTTTTCTGAAACTAAAGCTTTGAAAATTCATATCTTTGCAACGAAAAAAGTTTTTGAAAATAAAAACAGCGTTTCCAGCGCAGGATGATTGATCACATTGAGAAATATGATATTTCTTTAAAAGTTAAATATATGTTTTGCCCACCTAAATATTCTGATCATCCCCTAATCTAAATAGAATTGGTCATATTGAGAATTCATATCTTTGCAACGAAAAATGAATTCTCAATATATTCACATCTTTGCAACGAAAAAAGATTTTGATGAAAAGATTATATTGATAGCATAGCATGTCATAAAAAAACATCAAAAGCTCGGTTTTTATTTTATGTAAGTAAAACCAATTTTTCCATGGACGATCACAAATATTTTTAGGACTACAAATAAAATTTCCCTTTACTACAAGATACTGAAATATTTTCAAATAAAATGCACAATTTGTAAGATTTATTGGTATATCTGTGGCACTTAATGTCAAAATGTCAAAATGTCAAGAAGCTTTCAACTTCAACTTTATTTTCTTCTTTTACAAGCTTATACACTTATCTGCCATTAATTTCTTTTTTACTAAAAACTGTCCATATTTAAAACATTTTCTACATCTGATTTATCGGTTTTAACGGTAAAAACATTTACCAAAAAAATCAAGGCTTCACTCAAATTTGTACGTTTTTGGAAAACCAATCATTTTCATACCCACACTCTATAAAGACTATACTGGAAACTATAAATCATGTGCGTACAAGAAAAATTGCCAAATCAAAGTTTGCAAAGAATTTTGATTTGAAATGACCGTAAACGTTCAATATTTTATCAGAAAAAAGTTTTTATATCATGCTTCACTGGAATGTTAATAAGTTTCAACTTTTTTTTTCTATTTTAAAAAACGTATGCACATATCTCACATTAATTTCTTCTTCGCTAAAAAATGTCTATATTTAGAACATTTTTCTACATTTGATTTAACGCGTTTTGACGGTAAAAAGATTTTCTCCAAAAAGATCAGTGCTTCACTCAAATTCGTAAATTTTAGAAAAACTAATTATTTTCATTCCCTCAATAATAAAGACAATATTGGAAACTACAAATCGTGGGCATACAAAAAAAAATGACCAAGGCAAAATTTCAGTAACATAATAATAATAATAAAAAATTATATATTCAAGTTAGTTTATAGTTAGTTTAGTTTATAGTTCATGCAGTATATGTCAAAATTTAAAACACAAATACAACAATAAATTCAATGAGTTGAAATCTCCAAATGCCATAAAAGTTCATTGTATTTACCAGGAAAAACTATATATCTTGTGTTATAGTTCACTGGAATGTTAATAAACAAAAAACGCGAGTCCAAATATTTGTATCATACAAAGTTTTTTCTGCTACAAGTATTATGAAAAAATTGAATATCTCACATGGTACTAATTGTAACTTGAATGTTTAAAGTTTTGACTTCTATGGTATTGTTTTTTTAACAATTTTGAGAATACATTCTTGTATCAAATTATTTCTGTCATGCTTTATAAAAAATTTTTTACAACAAATACATCTGCAACAGTCAAAAAATATTAGAGATGACCAATTTTCTAATTGGTATTCATATATAGATTACAACAATTTTGAGAATTAATTCTTGTATGAAATTATTTCTGTCATGTGTACACTTAATAAAAAATATCATAACAAATAATAATACACTTATTAAAGGCGGAAAGACCAATGGTCTACTAATGGCCCATAGAAAGAATGAATATGGTTTACGATAATTAATAGCTAAACATTAATTCGAACTGATTTTGATTTCAAATGTATTCAATTTGTGATAAGTTTGGGTTTCTGTTGGTTAAAACCTATAATTACGATAGCCTTCAAAGAATAGGCTAAAGATTTGCAATTTTCTGTGATTGAATAGTAGAAAGTTGTTGAAACGCTATGCAGCCTGGAGATTGTGGTTGTGTGCAAGTAGCCTACTGTAAATACCAGTTTTCGCGATATCCTTTTCGACTTCTAAATTATATTCTCACGCTATGGAGAGTGCGGGCAGTTCACGTTGTGCGCCCACCATTTACTAATTTTTGTAATGATTTGAAGAACAAAACTCGTAGAAAGAGAATCAGATTTTTTACAAAAAGGGCAAAACATGAACATTCCAAGTGTAGTAAGAGATTTTAAACCTAGAGATATGCTTTCCTTGCTTCGATAACAAAAAATAAAAAAAAACTCTTGTATTAAATTAAATAAAACTTAAGATATGAATTCCTACTGTTATTTGTAAATATATTTTATTTTTCACATGAATGTCGAGCATGTAATGCAATTGTACAGTTCAGAGGTGTTCTCCTTTATTGCGTTCGTTTTTGGGTTCTGTTTTGTGTGTCCTTTATCTGTTGATGTGTTGATTTTTCAATGTGCGTTTCCCTTATGATTTCTCTTGGTTCTCTCGCGCCGTTTTTCGTTTCCTTCCTTTCCGTGCGAATGGGCATTCTCCGGCTTATGAACTGTATGATTGTAAGGCCGTATGACAACTGCATATCATGGAAAGTGTCTAGAAAAGCGTCCACTTTTATGTCCGTCTGACACGTTCACTTTGACTGATGTATCCATTTACCCAAGCCCATGGGCAAGACAATAAATAAATGAACTATCGCTTGGAGTTTTCATTATCCGATCCGGGTAATTGTAGTGTACTAGTAACCAGTAGCTAGTGCATGTAAAGACGATGGATAAGAGAAATATTGTATTAAAATATTCTTAGAAATTGTTGATAAGGCGAGCAATATTATGTTAAAATCTTCTTAGAATTTTTTCATGACGAAGCAAATGGTCAAATTGGTCGGCGCCAAAAACAGAACGAAAAAGGAATGGACATGGAATGGTTTGATTGTAAGGTTTTTAACAAGATTTTAGTTACTTCTGCTACTGTTGTTCTGAGGAAGAAAAGAAAAACAGATATTTTATTTATTTTATAGATATTTCTAGATTTTTATATTTAGTTGTTAGTTACTTCTACTGCTGTTGTTCTTAGAAACAGAGCAGAAAAAGTTCGGTAGAATTTTATTTTATAGTTATTTAGAGAATTTTATATTTAGATGTTAGTTACTTCTACTGCCATTATTCTTAGGAAGAAAAGAAAAACACGTTTGAAGTTTGGTAGAAGTTTATTTCACATCTTCTTATTTCGATGATTGCCTAGGTCCTAATTTAAAAATATTTATCTTGAACTTTTTTCAACTTAATTTTCTGCCGTGTTTTCTCTAAAACTATTGTTTTTGTTTGACGTTTTTGTTATGCTATTAGGCCACTTGGAACCTAAAGTATTCGCAGCATTCTAAAGCCTATTTTTATCTACAAATCAAAATAATTTTTTTAAGTAGATATACATAGTCTTTTCATCTACGATCTTGAAAGTCCTCAAAATGACAGAAAACTTAATAGAAAAAAGGATAAAATTAAATAAATATTTCAACTTTACACTCATCCCAGTTCTTGGAGATCACTTAATCGCATTCAGTCAACAATATGAATATTGGGTCGATGGTTCACAAATAAAATTTTCGATTTTGTTCTCTACATTTTTGCGCAATGCTATGAAAAACGAGCTTAAGCGAAATATTATTATGGATTAATGAACTAATTCAAAATTAATTCACTAATTAATGAAAGCTTGTTAGCGTTACCCGGGAGACACCACGTGGAGGTCAGCTTTCTAGTCTCCCGAAAAATGATGGAGCATATAACTCTGTTAATTGCCTCATTATTGTATACGATGAATTGAGGACGATGATTGAGGAATTGAGGACGAATTGTGTTGGCGATGAATTGTGGAAGCTATGAATTGTTGGCGATGAATTGTGCAAGCTATGAATTGTTGGTGATGAATTTTGCAAGGTATGAATTGTTGGCGATAAATTGTTGACTATGGCGTGCGATGTATTGGGCGATGAATTGTAGACTATGGTGAGCGATGAATTGGGCGATGAATTGTTGACTGTGGCGGGCGATGAAATGAGCGATGAATATGCCGGGCACCCATTTTTAAGTGCTCACCTCACGTTACGCTATGAATTGTTGGTGATGAATTATGCAAGGTATGAATTGTTGGCGATGAATTGTTGACTATGGCGAGCGATGAATGAGGCGATGAATTGTAGACTATGGTGAGTGATGAATTATGCGATGAATTGTTGACTATGACGAGCGATGAATTGGGCGATGAATTGTTGACTGTGGCGGGCGATGAAATGAGCGATGAATATGCCGGGCACCCATTTTTAAGTGCTCACCTCACGTTACGCTATGAATTGTTGGTGATGAATTGTGCAAGGTATGAATTGTTGGCGATGAATTGTTGACTATGGCAAGCGATGAATGAGGCGATGAATTGTAGACTATGGTGAGCGATGAATTATGCGATGCATGATTGACTATGACGAGCGATGAATTGAGCGATGAATATGCCGGACACATTTTTAAGTTCTCACGTTACGATTTTATGAGTATTGGTAAACTCTATTCCATTTTATTTTTTAACTAAGTAGGCTCTGTTAGGGTGGCAGTATTGTTACCCAATGCAAAAATTCACAAGGCTTGAAAAATATAGGTTATATTTAAAAAAAGAGGTTATATTTTATGTCACTGGGCAATGTTGCCATCAAATTGAGTATCAATTGAGTACAGAATTTATTTGCTATTTTTATTTTAATATAGGAATTGGGCAACGTTGTTGGAAATCTGACATTTAATAATTTTTTCACTGCTAGTTCATTTTTGTTGGTGTTTATGTATAAAACTTTATAAAACGAAACCTTCTTAGTTAAAAATATAAATGGAACAGAGTATACTTTATTTCCGAATATACATATATTAGGTTTGTAATTCAAATTACGCACTAAAATTTATGAAAGTCTGTTATAAGATTCTCAAATACTAGATATGTAAGTTAGCTTGAAGCAAAATATATGGATGTAGAGCTCAGTGCTAACCACAGCTCCTATAAATCTGTAGTCCGGTACTAAATATTGAACTGCCAGCTAACTTATACTTCGTTTCAAGAATACAGGTAAGTCTTTTTACTTAAATTGATTTTTTTGGAATAATCAACTTTTCGCAGATATAAGTTGGACACTGAAAAATCAACCCCATTGAATATTAAGTCATTTAAATATGTATTATACCATTATATCATATAATGTCACTATCAAATTGTATTAAAATTGATGGGCCAGTTTTTGAGATATCACTAACAAAATTATCAATTCTATTTAAAAATATTATCCAAAAATACATAATCACAGTAAAATGCAAATATCTCAAGAACCAATCAGCACCCTATATATCTCAGAAATAATTGAGTTGTGAACCTAAGATGACTAAGATTTTTTGGCAAAAATATTTACGAATTTCTCAAAAATGTACCCAATTTTGATTGTTGGTTTCTTTTTCCGTTCTCTTTTACTCTGTGATACAGGACTATCCAGGATTTTGATATTTGTTACGAACTTTTGAACGAATCATATTAATGTGGATGAATTTGTATGAATTACACAGAAATCTTTAAATTTAAGAGGATATATTCCATAATGGGATTATATTTCCTCCTAATTTATTTATTTGAAAAACTGCGGAAGATTTATAACATACTGCGAAAAATTTGTCATGAATTAATTATTATTATTAATATGGAAATAATTGCTTTCAGAAATGGGATTATATTTCCACCTAATTTATTTATTTGAAAAACTGCGGAAGATTTATGACATACTGCGAACAATTTGTCATGAATTTATTATTAACTCAAAATTTTATCATTTCTGCAGAAGTTAGAATTTCATAGGAAACTTGTGAAGAATCAAAATGAATGAAAGTAGTTTCTAGGTAACATTGAAAATATTTTAGCTAAATATCATGATTTAGGATATTGAACATTTGGACATATGAAAAGACATATGAAAAGACATATGAATTTCAAAAAGATTTCTTCAAAATTGTATAAATAATGCTAAATTTACGAAATTTCTTAAAAAAATAAGAATTTCATAGAAAGAATTAGAACAGTTGCATGATATAGCACCAACATTTAAAAAAAATTATGCTAAATTTATGAAGTTTCTGCCAGAAATTAGAATTTCGGATGAAAGTTTTGAAGATTATAATGAATCGATCAATTTTACAATCATTTATGTCAAATTTACATAGATTCTTCTAGAAGTTGGAATTTCACAGGAAACTTGTGAAGATTCAAGATGAATTTAACTAGTTTCTAGTAAACATTGAAACGAATTTAGCTCAATATCATGACTTACGATACATTGAAAAAGATTTAATCAAAATTATAGGGAACTTGTGAAGATTCAAGATGAATTAAAGCAGCGTCTAGCTAACATTGATTGAAACGATTTTAACTAAATAGCATGACATACATACTTTGTATGTCCACAAATCCTTTGTGTGCCCACATACATACTTTGTATGGATACATTGAAAAATATTTCATCAAAATTATATAGAGAAATGCCAAATTTACGAAATTTCTTTAAGAAATAAGTTTTTCATATGAATAATTAGAAAAGTTTTTTTATATAGAGCAAAACTCAAACTCAAACTCAAACTTTTGAAGATTATAATGAATCGATCAATATTGCAATTATTTATGTCAAATTTACAAAGATTCTTCTAGAAGTTAAAATTTCATAGGAAACTTGTGAAGATTCAAGATGAATTAAAGTAGTTTCTAGTATACATTGAAACGAATTTAGCTGAATACCATGACTTAGGATACATTGAAAAATATTTAATCAAAATTATATAAATAAATTATAAATTTACGTAATTTCTTAAAGAAATAATAATTTCATATGAAGAATTAGAAAAGTGTTTTGATATAAAGCAAAAATCACAAAAAAATAATGCTAAATTTATGAAGTTTCTTCCAGAAATTAGTATTTTGGATAAAAGTTTTAAAGATTATAATGAATCGATCAATATTGCAATTATTAATGCAAATTTACAAAGATTCTTCTAGAAGTTAGAATTTCACAGAAAACTTGTGAAGATTCAAGATGAATGAAAGTAGTTTCTAGTACACATTGAAACGAATTTAGCTAAATATCATGACTTAGGATACATTGAAAAATATTTAATCAAAATTATATAAATAAATGATAAATTTACGAGATTTCTTAAAGAAACAAGACTTTCTTATGAAGAATTCGAAAACTTTCTTGATATTGAGCCATTATTATAAACAAAAATATTGCTAATTCATGCCAATTAATGCTAATTCCATATGTAATAATTAATGCAGAATGAAGTTTCTGCCAGAAATTAGAATATCGAATTGAAGTTTTGAGGATTCGACAGGAATTTGAAAAGTTTCTCAATATAGAGGCAACATTATCAAAATTATTGCTAAACTTACGAAGTTTCCACCAGATATTAGACTTTCGGATTTAAGTTTTGAATATTTAAGACGAATTTTAACAGTTTCTGATAAAATTCAAAAAACTGCCATTGGTTTTACCCAGATTCTGGGTAACATTAACAGTTTCTGATAAAATTCAAAAACTGCCCTTGGTTTACCCAGTTTCTGGGTAACATTAACATTTCTGGGTACATTGAAAAAGATTTCATCAAAATTATATAAATAAATGCTAAATTATGAAATTTCTTGAAAAAAATAGCAATGTCATATGAAGACTTAGAAAAGTTTCTTGATATATAGCCAAAATTATAACATATAATGCTAAATTTATGAAGTTTCTGAGAGAAATTAAAATTTTGGATGAAAATTTTGAAGATTATAATGAATCGATATATATTGCAATCATATATGTCAAATTTACAAAAAATCTTCTAGAAGTTAGAATTTCATAGAAAACTTGTGTAGATTCGAGATGAATTAAAGTAGTTTCTAGCTTTTTCTAGCTAATATTGAAACGATTTTAGCTGAATATCATGACTTGAACTATACATTGAAAAAGATTTAATCAAAATTATATAAATAAATGACAAATTTACGAGGTTTCTTAAAGAAATAAGAATTTCATATGAAGAATTCGAAAATATTCTTGATATTGATTCATTATTATAAAAAAAATATTGCTAATTCATGCTGAATATCATGACGTAAAAGATTTCATCAAAATTATATAAATACATACAAACATTTACGATTTTTTTAAAGAAATAAGAATTTCAATGAAGAAATAGAAAAGTTTCTTGATATAAAGCCAAAATTATAAAAATTAATGCAAAATTTGCGAAGTTTCCGCCAATATTAGCTCCCATCGTAATTTTTGGTAATTTTTCTAAAAATATCAAATATTTATTAATAAATGCTTGTGGAAGTGTGCTGTACGTATAGTTAGAATTCCTAAGTGTCCTTGTATTTCTCACGGCAGGAGAAATAATCACCATGGCGATGCATATCTTACAAGTGCAATTACTCCACAATATTAATGGCCAAGAAACTTTATGACGACTGAAATTACCGCAGAGTTGTTTCGGTTCATTTATCAAGACCGTGATCTTTCAGAGGACTGTTAATCTTCGTAATTGTCCTCCAACATAGGGTGTTAAATGGCCATTGCAATTGCCAGCAATGGATGATATAATTAGATTGATTTTTCACAAGAAATTGTTAAAGGATATAAGATTAATGGTATAAAATATTAAGCTCGGTATTTAGATTGAAATCAAATAAATTAGATTAATTGAACTACAATAAAAAAAATCAGTTAGATTAATTGAACTACAATAAAAAAAAATCAATTAGATTCATTGAACTAACGTAAAAAATGATTAATTGTTTTAAGTAAAAATAAGTAAAGTCAATGTCAGAATATGTAATAACAAATTTGGAAAAGTAGAATCAATTTCAGAGAAAGCAAAATCAATTTTAGAAAAAGTAACTTTTCCGAAATTGATTCTACTTTTTCTGATATTTAAGTTGAAATAGTATACAGGGTGTCCAAGATAAGGATCAACAGCATGGGGATCTCGGAAACCGTGAAAGTTACAAAGGTTAATCTTTGTCTATTTCTTCTTCACTTACGATGACATTTGCTCTGCTTAGGAGTTCTTAAAAGTATCCTCTCCAACCTATCCATTATTTTCTCTCTTTTATCTTTTCTAGCTCCATAAAATATCTATTTTATCGTGCCTTGCTGCTTTCCTATTCTTAAGTTTTTGTAAGTATCTCTTGTAGCTCTTCGACATCCAATGCTAGATTTCTGGGGAATCTTCTAGATCTCTGGTAATCTTTATCTATTTCTTCTTCACTTACGATGACATTTTCTTTGTTTATGAGTTCTTAATAGTATCCTCTCCAACCTATCCATTATTTGCTCTCTTTTATCTTTTCTAGCTCCACGAAATATCTATTTTATCGTACCCTGCTGCTCTCCTATTCTTAAGTTTTTCTACGTATCTCTTGTAGCTCTTCGACATCCAATGCTAGATTCCTGGGGGTTTCTCTGTAATTCTTTATCTATTTCTTCCTCCTCTCCTCTCCAACCTATCCATTATTTTCTCTCTTTTATCTTTTCTAGCTCCACGAAATATCTATTTTATCGTATCCTGCTGCTTTTCTATTCTTAAGTTTTTTAAGTATCTCTTGTAGCTTTTCGACATCCAATGCTAGACTCTTCTAGATCTCTGTTGATCTTTACTCACGATGACATTTCCTTTGTTTAGGAGTTCTTAAAATTATCCTCTCCAACCTATCCATTAGTTTCTCTCTATTATCTTTTCTAGCTCCATGAAATATCTATAAGCTCTTTATCCATTTTTATAATTCTTGATCCTTTCCTTGTATCCGTTATTTAAAAAAGTCTAGTGCGCATTTTTTTCAAATTCTTCTTCTAACTCTACCTTCAAAGATGTGGACCTTAAGTTTCCATGTTTCAATTTTCCCGTCTCTTTTATTCATACCACCCATGTATCAGAGTTATAATAATAATAACCAGACTCTTAAATATGTTTTTTTAATTGCAGTGATTGTAGTTTGGGTAAAAATACACACGTACGAAAATTAATCATCAACCTTTCACTTGCACGTTGCTGAATTTCTGTAACGAGCAACATTTCGCCGAGGTAATGGTTATGCAAAGATGGTCATCACCGCAAATTGCGTGGAGCGTAAATAGCACACATCTCGAATATTATATTATCACCTGGCATAAATCATCGCCAGCAGTTTCCCATATTAAAACGCCGTCGATCATCGCTCTCCACTCGGCCCAATCAATCATCCTGCGATTTCACCTGCGGTCTTCGCGTATGCAAATCCTCCGTAGACGGCTACCGGACTTTGGGTCATCCTGCTCCCTGCAGAACCAGAATGACCAGCCACCGGCGTCTTAATTGCGTACGCAGAGGTCACCAGCATCGCGCTCTCACGTGACCACCTGCGATTCTGCTGTCCACCAGAAGACTATAACTAACGGGATGTGGTTTTCACCTGAAAACAGGATGGCGGAAAACCCAGGAGAGCAGCTACGTATAACACTTTCGGCCGCTCCTGAAGCGGATGTGCATGATAAATAATACGAAGCACAGTTAATAACATGGAATTATTCTATATAAATCGTGTCCGAGTTTTTACGTTTTCTCTCACATTGTAACAAGCTCCACTGTCGTTTGGTTTGATCCAGTATCTCAAGAATTTTCATTTTTTATCATTTTACTATCCTAATTAATAATTATAATTGGCACCACATAACTTCATTATAATGGACACACATTTTTGTTGTGTTTTACGTTCGCCATATGCTCTTGAATGATCTTCGTAGCTACGCAGAAAGTAATGTAAAGAATTCCAAATAAATACGACATAAATTCCTTTATATTTCAAAATGATGGATGCGTACTTATTTATTCTTCAGGTAAACTTGTGTAAAACTAAATGACATGTAAACATCTAATAATGTGAATATGAGAATTCCTCGGGGATTCGTACTTGGTTCGTTCATATGTCTGGTCATTAGTTTGGCCAGACTTATCGATTCACTCATAAATATGCCATTATTGGACATAGTTATCCGAGGGGAGCTGACAATGACTCATGTTTTATCGAACAGCGAATCGCATTTTCCTATGCTCGTTCACATGCTTAAGGTAAATGTAATAGAGTGAAATGAAATAAGAAATTTATGCCGAATTTCGGAAATATGGGGAGATGAGTCATTGTCAGCTCTCAAATTAAAAAAATAAATTACGTTTATGTTTACGGTTATTATTTTTTTTTACTGTTCCCAGTTCTATCATATATTTAAACGTCAACCAAGATATAAATATTCCAAGTGGCCCAAAAGTAGGTATACAGTTAGGTATACAGTTATTTATTTATTTATATATTTATACAGCAATACTTTTATTACAGGGCTCCTCGCTCAGATTTCCAGCCATGGTTTACACTAGAAACAAAAGAAATACCTGTATACCTACTGTATACCTGTATACACCTGTATAGTGTATACCTGTATACACCTGCATACTGTATAGTTGTATATACCTGCATACTGTATAGTTGTATACACCTGTGTACTCTATACCTGTATACACCTGTATACTGTATAGCTGTATACACCTGTATACCTACTTTTATGCCACCCTGTATATACCATACGGCCAATAAAGGACAAAAACTTAAATATTTTGTAAAATGTAGAAATTAATAAAAGGAAAAACACTGGAAACTTATTTGCTGAACAGTTTCAAAATTTAAAATCTTCCTTAAATATTTGAATAACATATTGGTTGGCGTTTAAATATATAACAGAAATGCCAACAATAAAAAAAAATCAAAAATATCATAAACGTAATTTAATTCTATCAATATCAAGATACTTCATCTAAAAAAGTCAAAGTGTGGCGAAATATTGTAGTGGAAAATAAAAAAAAAAAAAACTTTTGAAACTAATAAGAAAATATTATTGAAACAATGAATATAAATATGCATTTATATGCTAGATGATAACGATGTAAACATGAGAGTTCCTATGAGGTTCCAGAGAGGTGGAATTATTATGGTTGTTCTGAAGAAAAATAAACTTTATTTAGTTTAGTTTTTAGTTTTTTTAGTTTTTAGTTTTAGTTTTTCTCTCTACTTAGGTCATTCATTAATTCTCAGTGAATTGTCATATTCAATTTTATTAAGTAATTGTTGTGATGTATGCGCACTCTTGTAATAGCATAAAAGTATTATTATTATCAATATAATGCTGGAATGAAGAATTAATAGACTTTACTAGCATGATATTAAACTTTATTATTGATGACTTAAAATGGATACAATAGGAGAAACTCTTACTCACACGAGCGGAAAATGAAAGTCTGCCAAAGAAGACGATAATCGCTAATAAAGAAATACAATAAATGATTCTTTATTCTAATTTTTTACAACCCCCTTTTTCTCTCTAGGTAACTCTCCAATACTCCACCATTTGTTTTCCACAAATTTTTGGAGTGGGTAATTACGAACGTAAATCCAAAAATTCATATTTCGAAAAGTCAAATCCGCAATGAATAACTGACAAAAATTATACACTTTTATCATATTTACGGGCACACCAAGCTACATCTACTAATTTATGCGTTTTTTATATTTTTGCTGTGCAAAACAGTATTTGGGCGTTTTTGGAGTGGCTAATTACGAATGTAAATTCAAAAATTCATATTTTGAAAAGTAAAATCCGCAATGACTCACGGACCAAAATTTTACATTTTTATAATTTTTACGGACATCCTAAGCTACATCTACTAATTTCTGCGTTCTTATATGTTTGCTCTGCAAAACAGTATTTTGACGTTTTTGAGTGGTTAATTACGTACGTAATTAAATTTTGAAAAAGCAGTTTCGCAATGACTGAAAAATATTGTTCATTTTTGCCATTTTTCGGACACTAAGCTAGATCTACTGATTTCTGCGTTTTTTATATATATTTGCTCTGCGTACGTAAATTCAAAAATTCATATTTTGAAAGGTCAGATTAGCAATAACCGATTGAAAAAAATTGTTAATTTTTGCCATTTTTAACGGACACCCTAAGCTACATCTACCAATGCCTGCGTGGAACAGCGCAATAAAAGAAGAGGCAACAAGAAAAGTGTTCCCTTGGGAAGAAATAAAGGAATTAACAAAAGAGAGAAGGAAGTGAAGACTGACTCGTAACTGACTGAAAAAAACTATTCATTTTTGCCATTTTTACGGACACCCTAAGCTAATTTCTGCGTTTTTATATGTTTGCTCTGCAAAACAGTATCTGGGCGTTTTTGAAGTGGCTAATTAGGAACGTAAATTCAAAAATTTAAATTTCGAAAAGTCAAATCCGCAATGACTGGCTGACATAAATTGTACATTTTTATCATTTTTGCGGACATCCTAAGCTACATCTACCAATTTCGGCGTTTTTTTAATGTTTGTTCTGCAAAACAGTAGGTATTTGGGCATTTTTAGAGTGGCTAATTACGAACGTAAATTCAAAAATTCATATTTCGAAAAGTCAAATCCGCAATGCTTTATTGAGAAAAATTGTTCATTTTTATCATTTTTACGGACATTCTAAGCTACATCTACTAATTTCTGCGTTTTTATATGTTTACTCTGCAAAACAGTATTTGGGAGTTTTTGGAGTGGTAAATTACGAACGTAAATTCAAAAATGCATATTTCGACAAGTCAAATCCGCAATGAGTGACTGAAAAAAAATGTTCATTCTTGCCATTTTTACAGACATCCAAAGCCCCATCTACTAATTTTTGCATTTCTGTTTGCTATGCAAAACAGTATTTGGGGCATTTTTGGAATGGATAATTACGAACGTAAATTCAAAAAATTTTATTTCGAAAAGTCTAATCCGCAATGAGTGACTGACCAAAATTTTACATTTTTATCATTTTTACGGACATCCTATTAGTACATCTAATAATTTCTGCGTTCTTAAATGTTGCTCTGCAAAACAGTTTTTGGACGTTTTTTGAGTGGCTAATTACGTACGTAATTAAATTTTGAAAACGCAGATTCGCAATGACTGATTGAAAAATATTGTTCATTTTTGCCATTTTTTACGGACACCCTAAGGTAGATCTACTGATTTCTGCGTTTTTTATATATATTTGCTCTGCATACGTAAATTCAGAAATTCATATTTTGAAAAGTCAGATCCGCAATGACCGACTGAAAAAAAATGTTCATTATTGCCATTTTTAACGGACACCTTAAGCTACATCTACTAATTTCGGAGATTTTTTTATGTTTGCTCTGCAAAACAGTAGGTATTTGAGCGTTTTTATAGTGGCAAATTATGAACGTAAATTCTTCAAAAATTCATATTTCGAAAAGTCAAATCCGATCTGACTGACAAAATGGTACATTTTTATCATTTTTACGAACATCCTAAGTCCCATCTACTAATTTCTGCATTTTTATATGTTTTCTAAGCAAAACAGTATTTTGGGCGTTTTTGGAATGGCTAATTACGACAAAAATTGTACACTTTTATCATTTTTACGGACACCCTAAGCTACATTTACTCATTTCTGCGTTCTTATATGTTTGCTCTGCAAAACAGAATTTGGGGGTTTTTGAGTGGCAAATTATGAGCGTAAATTCAAAAATGCATATTTCGAAATGTCAAATCCGCAATGACTGACTGAAAAAAAAGGTTCATTTTTGCCTTTTTTACGGATACCCTAAGCTACATCTACTAATGTCTGCGTGTTTTATGTGTTTGCTCTGCGAAACAGTATTTACGCGTTTTTGGATAATTACGAACGTAAATTCAAAAATTCATATTTTGAAAAGTCTACAATGACAAAAAATGACTGACAAAAATTGTAGATTTTTGTCTTTTTTACGGACCTAATGATCTACATCTAGTTATTTCTGCGTTCTTATATGTTTGCTCAGCAAAACAGTATTTGGGCGTTTTTGGAGTATTTTTTGAAAAATCAGATCCTCAATGTCTTACTGACAAAAATTGTAGGTACATTTTTATAATTTTTACGGACACCCTAAGTTACATCTAGTAATTTCTGCGTTTTTATATGTAAGTAAGTAAGTAAGTAATTTATCCATGCTATAACATTGATTTACATTCGTTGAGTAAAACAAATACGTTATTGAACGTATATGAATGAATATGTTATTGAACTGACGAACTGAAATGTTAAATAGACAAGATTGTCTATGAGCACCATTATATCTTACCTAATATTAAACGTGAAGATTTAAAGCCTGCAATGTACCGTTCTTTTTAATCTGTGTTAAAAAATGAAAGTCCTCCTAATTGGCATGATGACGAGGCTAAGTTAAGTTGATGCCGAACACACGGCTTTTACGGTTTGAATTTTAATTGGGTGAACAGCCTTGCCAACTATTTCTGCACCTTTGCGCAATTGCTACCGTTACAAAAATGTCAACGAGATCCGGGAAGGGCAGGGTGACTGATAATTCAGTGTCCATATACGGATCCACCTTTTTATGCTCGATCAAAGAATTTTGATCGAAGGATTTGTGCAGATTCTATAATATAACGGTAGGAAGCACACTTATTATTATATTATGTTTCTTTTTTCATACTTCCTAGTACAGTAATTAAAAACAAAAGATAAAAAAAGAAGAAAAAAAACTTTACCAGGAAGTACAAAAAAATAAACACAATTTAACAATTCTGCTTCCTACTAATGTTTGAAACTATAATAAAAATAATAATTATTTATACACAACGTTTTAATCAATAATTCAATATGTCTAGGTCTAGTTTTAATGAGTTTGAATTTTATTTTGTCACTACTTCAAAATGTAGAAATCAAAAAATTTCGTGGATATATCGAAATTACGGTAAAAAATGTGTTTTTTTTTTAAATGATTGAAATTTTATCCTGGAAAGAATGAAGACTGATGATAAGGTAGGTGTCCAAAATATTTCGAAATGATTGCAAAACATATGTTTTTTTAAAAATGATCGATATGTTATCCAGGAAAATGTGAATAGTGATGATAAGGTAGGTGTCTCAAAAAGATTTATTTAGGTTATAAGAAAAATATTACTTTTTATTATACAGGATATATAGGATACAGGATATTATACTCTATCGGTTAAGTTAAGATCTCGATTTTCTCACTTATATGAGATGTACTCATGGTCAAATTCTCAGAGGATTTATTTTTAGGCATACTGTATACAGATGTGGCAAAAAAAGATAAAAATTACCGACAGATACATTTTCAGAAATTTCAGTGACTGGTCAACTCGGACAGTTGAATATTCAGAAAATTTCTAAAATATCATAAAAAAGTGTGCATCAAATTGTCACTCAATGAAACTTATATATGTTAGACCTGAAGGGTCTGTGAATATACCCTGTAAGTGACACTTACCAATTTGCCGTTGGAGGGTAGTAAATCAACCCTGAATAATTGTAATATACCGATCAACTCGGTTAAGATCTCGATTTTCTTACTTATTTGAGATATATTCGTGGTCAAATTTTCAGAGGATTTATCTTTAGGAATACTGTATACATATCTGGCAAATCATTACAAAATTACAGATAAATTTTCAGAAATTTCAGTGACGAAAGTTGAACATTCAGAATATTTAAAAGTATCAAAAATACAAATCACCTTTTCAGCTTGCACTTGCGAATAGTTTTGTAGGGATACATTTCATTTAATCAGTTTAAGAATTTAACGATGTGATTTTTTTGACTTAAACAATGCACGGATCTTGGCTACAATCTGGGCCTTGTTATGTATTATTTCCAATTTTCTGATAGCCCATCCCATTGCTGCCTAATTAAGGCTGTTGCAACCACTTTCTCTGCAGAGATTAATCAATAACAAAACAAAAGAACGTACGAATACTCACATTCCGGCATAACGCAATTTTACTTTATGCTAATGCATTCACGTGCTAATTAGGTAATAAATCACGATGCTTTGGGAATTTCATTGTTATCCAACGACTAGAAAACTGGCGAGGAAAAGATGTGACGCGTATTTGGTAATTAAACTTATCGCAACCGTCACAAAGAGGAGATAATTATCGATGGCCGAGCATATGCTAGGTGTAAAATGTACCACAAAAGGCGATTAGAAAATTGCTATGCTCGGCAGCTGTAATTACCTTATTAATACAATAACTGTGCGTCGGATATGAAGATTGGAAGAAAGCTTGCTCGATTCGTGGCGCAGATGCATGTGGCGTGAAGGCATACAAATTTCTCGTACAGTTTACGAGGATATCGGCAGGAACGTGCGTTTCGCGTACAGAAACTATCGTTGGTAATTGCAGCTGTGCTAATTGGCCCTAAAACGTAATCTGGCCGCTGAATTTTTTTGACGTAAACGAGTTTTATCGTGCTTCTAATTGCCTTTTCACTTTAAAATTTCATGCAAAGTATGTTAGATTAAACGCCACATAATATTATTTTCAAATACTTATTACTCGCTGTTTAATTAAGCAATTGTAATTATAAGGATGCGCCTATTTGCGTGTACAGATTGGCAAAACGCCGTCGGTCTTATGGAAAAGCGATCGATAATATTCGGGAGAGGGCGAAGAAAAACGATGCAAAAGACTAATACATGTTTTCACTAAGAAACTCTATACTCTAATTGATTTTATCAAAAATCATCAATTTGTCTCGAGTATGCATGTATGTGCCTCGCGCAGATACAATTGCCCGGAAACATGCGGAGATTGCCGATTGTTTTTCCTTAAGACCGTCAGATCTCTGCCAATCTGTATACACATAAGTATGTTTTAATAACTAACTATTTGCATACACTGTATATATTTTCTAGCCTATTCTAGTTTAGGTAAGGCCAAGTTTTTACTGCATTGTAATATATAAACTGATAAGCATAATCAACCAGAATGTAATTGTAATGATTGTAACTAGCTCAATAATTTGGCTATAAAATTCATGAACACCGACGTACAGAGCTGGTCGTAGATTACAACACGTAATCTCTAAGCAAAGGCGTAGGTGGTATCTGTATGCGTAACGCTTGCGGATTGTCCATTTAGGCATTCCTTCTGTGTGACCCACATACGTTGCGGGGCAACTCCCCCGCAACTTAATACATAATCCTTGGATATTTCGTCCTGCCGCTCCCCCAGCTGTTGCCGAATAATTTCCTCCAACTTCCGGCTCGCTTGATCAGGATTAGTTCTTCAGATCGTTCATCGGCCTTTGTATCTATAACGATCCATTTCGGTTATTAAATTGATCGCACCGTGACTATACGCATAAAGATATAACTAGGATAAAGCTATAAAAGCAGAAATTAAATGTAATACCATCAGATGAAGTATTTTATCGTCATATGTTGTAAGATTATTACAACGGTGCACTTCATAAAATAATTAAGAAGGCAAATATTTTCATTCGTATTCGTGGTATCCGACAGTTGATTAGTTATCCGATGTTTCGGAAAGTTATCTGTCGCAAATTTTGAATTTTTTTGCCAGATCTGTATACAGTATGCTTAATAATAAATCCTCTGAAAATTTGACCACGAGTGCATCTCAAATAAGTGAAAAAATCGAGATCTTAATTTAACCGAGTTGATGGGAATATTACAATTATTCAGGGTTGATTTACACTCTCCAACGGAAAATTAGTTAGTGTCACTTACAGGGTATATTTACAGACCCTTTAGGTCTAACATACATAAGTTTCATTGAGCGACAATTTGATGCACACTTTTTATGATATTTTTAAATATTATGAATGTTCAACTTTCCGAGTTGACCAGTTATCAGTCACTGAAATTTCTGAAAATTATGCCAATATTTTTTTGCCAGATCTGTATACAGTATGCCTAAAGATAAATCCTCTAAAAATTTGACCACAAGTACGTCTCAAATAAGTGAGAAAATCGAGATCTTAACTTAACCGAGTTGATCGGAATATTACAGTTATTCAGGGTTGATTTACTACCCTCCAAAGGCAAATTGGTTAGTGTCACTTTCAGGATATATTCACAGACCCTTTAGTTCTAACATACATAAGTTTCATTGAACGACAATTTGATGCACACTTTTTATGATATTTTTTTAATATTTTCAACTGATTTGTGAATTCTCACAACTTCTCACAACTGACGGGTCGGTTTTTTGAAAAACGTTCGTGCTTGAAAGGCCTTGATATCCACTTATACTTTAATATACTATATTTTCAACTGGTACTGTCAAAATATATCATATTTTCAACGGCAACTGCCAAATTTCGTCAAATTTGCAACTGTAACTGACAAAATTTATAATATTTACAACTGTAGTTATCGATATTTGTATATCTGTGATATTTTCAAATGAAGCTGTCGATATTTCTGATATTTTGAACTGTAGCTTTCGAAGACATTCTGATTCGCTGATGATTGAGGAAATGTGGTTATGTTTTCTGTCAAAAAATGACATACATTTTAATTACTCACCTCATACGTGTATCACTAATATTTGTGTTGTCACAATTTTAGTAACTGTCAAAATGTGTCACACTTTCAACTGTTACTATAAAAATATGTCGTATTTCCAACTGTATTGGCAAAGTGTGTCATATTTTCCACCGTTACTGTCAAAATTCGACAAATTTTTAATTGTAACTGACAAAATTTGTCATATTTTCAACTGTAGCTATCGACATTTCGACATTATGATCAGTTTCATAGTTTGAACTGTAACAGTCATAATCGGTAATATTTTCATTTTTTAAAATCACCATAATAATTTGAACAATGGACAATGGAAAAATTGGACATTGATTGAAAATTTGGACAATTTGGGTAATTAACAAAGTGGATGCATGGACAATGGACAAATTCTACGGACTTTCATCAGAAAAATCATGAAAATAATGAAATTGTTACATAGGTGATTTTTAGAAAATTATCTTTGATTTTGTATTATTTAAAAATAATTAATCAATTTGTCTCCAACGACAAATTGGTAAGTGTCACTTACAGGGTATATTTACAGACCCTTTAGGTTTAACATACATAAGTTTCATTGAGCGACAATTTGATGCACACTTTTTATGATATTTTGAAATATTATGAATGTTTAATTTTCCGAGTTGACCAGTTATCAGTCACTGAAATTTCAGAAAATTTATCTGTAAGAAATTTTGATTTTTTTTGCCAGATCTGTATACAGTATGCCTACAGATAAATCCTCTGAAAATTTGACCACGAGTACATCTCAAATAAGTGAGAAAATCGAGATCTTAACATAACCGAGTTGATCGGAATATTACAATTATTCAGGGTTGATTTACTACCCTCCAACAGCAAATTGGCAAGTGTCACTTATAGGGTATATTCACATACCCTTCAGGTCTAACATACATAAATTCCATTGAGCGATAATTTTATGCACACTTTTTATGACATTTTTAAATATTCTGAAAGTTCAATTTTCCGGTTGACTAGTTATCAGTCACTGAAATTTCTGAAAATTTATCTGTAGGATTTATCTGATTATTATCAACTTTCAATTGTCTATTGATTGTAACAGTGGCACTTGTAAATTTTACATACTTTCACAACTGTAGCTAACAGATTTGCATATCTTCATAGTAGCAATTGAAAATATGAGAGATTTTGACTATTACTTATAAATTGTATGCAAATTATGTAGTATAGAGTTTTAATTGTTTGAATTTAGTTGAAAATATGATAAATTTGGTCAGTTGTAATATTTGTAATTTTTAATAAATTTATATTTGTAATTTTAATATTTTACATATTTTTACAACTGGAATGTACAATTTGATACATTTCGGCTGTTGTTATAGAAAATTTTGATAATGCATAAGAAACAATATCACTTGTAAGTTTATTACAATATACTTTCAGAACTGAACTACTATCTTAAAACTTGAAAGGATTTTCTAACTGAAGCTAAAAGATTTGCATTGAGTTTACGGCAGATGCTATAGAAAATTTTGATAATGCATAAGAAACAGTATCACTTGTAAGTTTATTACAATATACTTTCAGAACTGAACTACTATCTTAAAACTTGAAAGGACTTTCTAACTGAAGTTAAAGAATTTGCATAAACTCACAGGAATTAAAAATATGAGAGATAATAGAATATGTAACGTATTTTACCTGTTACAGGTGTAAATTTTGGAGATTTAATATTATATTTATGGTGATAAATGATTAGGATTTACAATTAGGAATCACAATTATTACAATTATTCTTTTGTTAGATTGTATAAAAATAGTAGAACATGTTTAATTTCATGTCTGCTGCAGGCTCTAACTTTCCAAGTTAAATCTATTGCTGTTATAACCTTACACAAAGTTATTAAGCAACTAGCCCGCTTTAATACATATCAAGTTCTTAATTTGATGTCAAAATGCGGCGTTGATAAAAGTTTGAAGGATTATTACTTAGGCGTGTCCACAGTCGTGATAAACAGTAAAATAAATCTGCCACGATGACAGGAAAAGTTGTTTTTATTGACCACCTCACCTCGTCGAATAAATCGTATCAAAATTTCCCTGAGGTGAGGTTGCGAAATAGCGTTCCTTTTCGTTTCGGCTTGTTTCAATGTCACGTTCCAAGACACGAATTTGAAGATATCACACAGAAGTGAATTTTCTGCCAAGAACATACACATCGTCTTAAGATGCAAATAACTTTTGTCACAAAATCGAAATTTTATATAAGAATTAAAAAAACGCTACAATATGAATAAAAGTGTCTGACCTAAACATATAATTATAAGAATATAAGAATTAAAAAAAACGCTACAATATGAATAAAAGTATCTGACATAAACATATAATTATTGCGAAAAATAATTTAAACATGCAAGAAATGCATTAATTATAGAGAATTGTAGAGATATAAATAATATTGATTATTTCATTCACTAGTTAATAAACCAATAAGAATGCGCGATTTTCCTTAGTTACGACGTATTACAGCAGTTATTTGCGTAATCAAGACGACATCGATTATATGAACCTTTGTATGTATAACTGGTTATACGAACCTTTGTATAACTGTTTATACCAACCTTTGTATAACTCGATATACGAAACTTTGTATTACTGGTTATACGAATCCCGGGCCAGTTTATCCCACGAAATTGGGGTTTCTGGCAACTGAGGAGAAACTCAGAGTCGTTATTTTTCCACAAGTTCGAATTTCTTTTAATTCTTCCATTTAATACAGACCCAATTCGTCATAAGCCTCGAGCTGAGGGTGGCGCATTTAGGGATAAGAACATATGCAACCCAATGTACTATCACGAAATTCTAATACATCCTTTGTTATTATTATTATTATTGGTTATACGAACCTTTGTGTATTCGTATCATTAAAATCTTCCTCATCCTTGGAAAACAATGAGAAAAACTGATACTTGATCAAATGTATATAATTGTACATTCAATATTAATACTTAGTAAATTTATAAATTTCCTGTGAGATAATCTACCTGTATACAAGTCGATAATCAAAAATTCTCGAATCTCGACAATTTTTAGTTTTTAGTTGAGTCACTGATTTTTTAGTAGAGCCGAAAGTAGGAACATAGCCAGATAAATTCTACGATCGGTAACAGACAGATTTTTAAAAATATTGTCTTGTTTTTGAGAAATTATTATGTTAATCATACTATACAAAATCAATATTTATGGGTAAACAAATTAAACTCGTCAGTGAAATAATAGAGCTTGTGAAAGTTACAGAAAACACTGATAACCTGTTTCAACAAAAAATACGACCTAAATATATTTCAATCAAAATGCGATTATTTTCAGTTGGTTGACTGATTGTTTTAAAATATTAGTATTAGTTGATAATGTATTCTGTCAATGAAGTCTGGTCCTTCATTGCTATTATATCACTTTACATACGTCTGGAAATGTCCGTTGTGGACGTTTCCGGTTATCCTGTTCGCCACAAAGGCGAGATGAGGATCAGGACGAGCTCTTTGTTGTTCGAGGCTACCGGTGGAAATTTTACGTGTCGACAGAGCAGACATAGCAGACGAAAAGGAGCGGTGGGCCACAAAACTCGCTAAATTAAAGCCACCCACACAGAAATATTACATAACAGTGCATCCCAGATGGATACTGTGATGATGGCATGTGAGAACTTATTTCAATTTATCACGTACTGTATTGGATATGAAGCTCGAACGTGAATTGGTTCGACTCACGTTGCATCTTGATAACATTGTATACTATGATACAAGTGCATAAGAGAGCCTGCAAGCACACTCGTCGGATTTTAAAGCTTCAAGTGCTTTTAAGAGCGCGGTGCTTCAAGGCTCTTAAGCATGTATATTACACGTTGTTTTTTATTATATCCGCATCACAATGTGGAAATAAAGAGAAAATTAGAAACATTTAAATTAATTTTACAAGTACGTGTGGATGTCATTTTTAATAGTTAACATGGAGGAGGTTATCATTTATTGCATTACGTCACCAGTAGACGTCAATGTCATCAAGGAAATTCTGAAGGTTGAAAGATACTGCGAGTTACCAAATAACTAATAATAAGGATTAAGAAGGTTCTGGTTTCTGGTTTTCGGATATTCATGAATGATACGTATACATTTAATACTTATTTCAATAAAAATTAGTACAAGGTTATTAAGTACACTTAATACTAATAGAAACTGGAATTATACACCGCAAGTTTTTCCGGAAATTTAATATTAAGTCAGAGGAGTAGTGTGTTATTTTTTTAATCTTAACTATCTTAAAACTTGAAAGGACTTTCTAACTGAAGCTAAGAGCTTTGCATAAACTCACAAAGGAATTAAAAATACAAAGTATACTTAATACTTATAGAAATTGGAAAAATCGGAATTATACACCGGAAGTTTTTCAGTAAATTTAATCTCAAGTCAGAGGAGTAATGTGTTTTTTTTTATATATAGATGCACAAATATATACCCACTTTCAAAATAAAAATTCACAAAGTAGGGTTATCAATTAAAATTTTCAAGTTGGCCTTAAAATGACCTTGAAAGTTAACTGCAAGGTCCAGTTAAAGATCGTCGTCCCCCTTGTAGCCATACAACTTTTATAAAGATTAATTTTCGCTATCGCTATACAAGGTTATTAAATATACTTAATACTAATAGACATTGAAAAAATCAGAATTATACACTGGAAGTTTTTCCGGAAATTTAATCATAAGTCAGAGGAGTAATGTGTTATTTATTTTATATCGATGGTGTATTGCACAAATATATACCCACTTTCAAAATAAAAATTCACAAAGTTGGGTTATCATTTAAAAATTTTAAGTTGACCTTGAAATGACCTTGAAAGTCAACTGCAAGGTCCAGTTAAAGGTTATCATCAGATGTCCTCCTTGTAGGCATACAACTTTTTTAAGGGTTAATTTTCGCTATCAAACAAATCTTCGGAGTAATTTGCGTGGTTTGATTAAAATGGCCTACCCTGTATGTCACATTATAAGTCTGATATAAAGTAGTTTGTCAAAATATGTAAAGTTTCTATCACCATATGTGAAAGTCTGTAAAAATTTTCCCTGAAACTGTCAAAATCTGACATATTTTTCAGCTTAACTATGCAAATATATTGAATTTTCAATTGGAATTGTTAAAATTTATCAGATTTTCAAATGCATGTCACATTATAAGTCTGATATAAAGTAGTTTGTCAAAATCTATGAAGTTTCTATCACCATATGAGAAAATCAGTAAAAATTTTACCTCGAACTATCAAAATCTAACATATTTTTCAGCTGAACTATGCAAATATATTGAATTTTCAATTGGAATAGTTCAAATTTATCACATTTTCAAATGCATGTCACATTATAAGTCTGATATAAAGTAGTTTGTCAAAATCTATGAAGTTTCTATCACCATATGAGAAAATCAGTAAAAATTTTACCTCGAACTGTTAAAATCTGACATATTTTTCAGCTGAACTATGCAAATACATTGAATTTTCAATTGGAATAGTTCAAATTTGTCAGATTTTCAAATGCATGTCACATTATAAGTTTGATATAAAGTAGTTTGTCAAAATTTGTGAAGTTTCTGTCATCCATATGTGAAAATTTGTAAAAAATTTACCTCGAACTGTCAAAATCTGACATATTTTTCAGGTGAACTACGCAAATATATTGAATTTTCAATTGGAATTGTTAAAATTTATCAGATTTTCAAATTCATGTCACATTATAAGTCTGATATAAAGTAGTTTGTCAAAATCTGTGAAGTTTCTGTCACCATATGTGAAAATCTGTAAAAAAATTACCTCGAACTGACAAAATCTGACATATTTTTCATCTGAACTATGCACATATATTGAATATTCAATTCGAATTGTTAAAATTTATCAGATTTTCAAATGCATGTCACATTATAAGTCTGATATAAAGTAGTTTGTCAAAATCTGTAAAGTTTCTATCACCATATGTGATTTTCTGTAAAAAATTTACCTCGAACTGTCAAAATCTGACATATTTTTCAGCTGAACTATGCAAATATATTGAATTTTCATTTGGAATTGTTAAAATTTATCAGATTTTCAAATGCATGTCACTTTATAAATCTGATATAAAGTAGTTTGTTAAAATCTGTGAAGTTTCTATCACCATATGTGAAAATCTGTAAAAAAATTACCTCGAACTGTGAAAATCTGATATATTTTGCAGCTGAACTATGCAAATATTTTGAATTTTCAATTGGAATTGTTAAAATTTATCAGATTTTCAAATTCATCCTTCTAAATCTATTAATCTTTTAGCTTCACCTCCTAAATTCTGTCAAATTTACCTCTTACAACTGAAATCTTTCATATGATCTTGCCACTCTCAAACCATTAGCATCAGTTATGAAATCTGTAAAATTTATAACTGCAACTATCAAAATCTGCCAAATTCTTAAATGTCTTCAAAACCTGTTTTCAAAATTTTGAGTGCAACTATCAAAATTTGTCAAATGATTATACCTCTAGTTTTGAAAATTATGTATGACGTGTAAATCAAATCTTGTAACCATAAAAATATAATCATAAAACAGTACTCTACTAATGAATATTAGCAATTAACACCTTGTTAAAATTTATCAGATTTTCAAATTAATCCTTCTAAATCTATTAATCTTTTAGCTTCACCTCCTAAATTCTGTCAAATTTACACCTCTTATAACTGAAATCTGTCATATGATCTTGCCATTCTCAAACCATTAGCATCAATTGTGAAATCTGTAAAATTTATAACTGCAACTGTCAAAATCTGCCAAATTCTTAAATGTGTTCAAAATCTGTTTTCAAAATTTTGAGTGCAAGTATCAAAATGTAGCAAATGATTATACCTCTAGTTGTGAAAAATTGTTAACATTTACAAGTATGACGTGTAAATCAAATTTTGTAACCATAAAACCATAACCATAAAACAGTACTCTGCTATTGAATATTGGCAATTAACACCTTTTAGCATTTTTTTATTTTCGGGCATAATATGGTCACATTACAAGTGTATGATAATAAATTATTATTTATTGTATTTAACTGAAACTATCACATTTTTTCAACTGTAACTAAGCAGATTTTAGCATTAGCTATGAAAATCTCTAAAACATTTAACTATAACTGACGAAATCTTCCAAAGTGTTCCAAATCAGGCTCTCTAAATTTATTAAATTTTCAACAAAATCATCCAAATCTTGGAAGGTTGGAGGTATTAACAGATTTTGATAGATGCCGTTTGATAAGTTTTAATTTCAAGTGAATATTTTACATATTTGAAAAGTTCTGTTATGTCTCAGTAGACGTCAATATCATCAACGAAATTCTGAAGGTTGAAACTGCGAGTTGCCAAATAACTAATAATAAGGATTATAAAGGTTTTGGTTTCTGGTTTTCGGATTTTCATCGGTGAGTGTACATTTAATATTTGTTTAAAAAAAAAAGTACTAGCTGAAGTTCATGATTATAATATTAAGTACAGAGCGTTCAAGAAAGTGTTGTCCCCTTTTCCAATTAGTGGTAACAGATGGAACTCTTGATCAAATATTTGTTATATATAGCAATATTACAAAACAGTGTCAATGCAAAATTGTAATTAGATTGTATGAATCAGTGGTTAATACTTGGTGAAACATCTTTAAATTAGTATAAATAAACCACTTAGTTAAGTTTAAAAAAATTTAATAGAAAAACATTACAATTTTTTCGGTCTCACGACCATTATCAAGAGACAAATAAGACTGCATACAAAGTCATGGCGCCTTTCATGAATTTGTATTCAGTCTTATTTATCTCTTGATAATGGTCGTAAGACCGAAACAATTGTAAAGTTTTTCTATTAAAAATTTCTTTAACTTAACCAAGTGCTTTATTTGTGCAAATTGTAAATTAGGTTAAATCGTCCAAATCAATGGCCAAGCTTAAATCCATTTATAAGCAGCGTCAAAAATATAAAATAATGACGATTTAAGTCCAAATCAATTGTCAAGCTTAAATCCATTTATAAACAGCGTCAAAAATATAAAATAGTGACGATTTAAGTCCAAATAAATTGTCAAGCTTAAATCCATTTATAAACATCGTCAAAAATATAAAATAATGACGATTTAAGTCCAAATCAATTGTCAAGCTTAAATCCATTTATAAACAGCGTCAAAAATATAAAATAATGACACTTGATGATATTTAAAAAAAATAGGTTATATTATTTTCTTGTATCCTAGGAAACATTTCGGCAATGTTGCAAGACGTATTTATTTTGCAAATTGTTACAGTGCAATCTATTAGTATCTATCGTAAAAGTGAACACCACTTTCTTGAATGCTCTGTATAATATATATATTTTTTAATTTTCTTCAATAATATATCTTTTGTTCTCCGCTCTGACCACTAAGATTTTATATCAATATTATAAATTCTATGAGACTTTATCAACAAAGCATTTTTGTTATTTTTTTTTAATCACATTGTATTTTAGTATTTTGCTGTAGGTGAAGAAGCATTAAATCACTCCTATCACAAAATTCTAAAGCTCGCGAATTCTGTGCATTCACATGGCGTAGCGTTTAAAATAATTGGATGAAATATCGATATTTTTTGCACCATTTATTGGTTGACAGTGATGGCCAATATCACATATTTGGCATCTGCATTACAGGTTGTGCATGCTGCGCCGTGCACTGTACATTGCTGGGCGAATCAAAATGTTTCGCGAGGTATCGAGCGGATAGCTCGGATGCAATTGTGAGCCTTACAGACCCATCCTGGCGTTGATAACTGCCCCAGCTTCTGCACGGTGGTCTACGTCCTCTGAATTGGCACATTGTTCAGACTAATAAATACAAACGCTCTGAAGATGACTCTAATAGCTTTCATTGTTTTCAAATGTTCCACTAAAAGTTATTACTACAATAATTACTACAACATTAATAATGCATGACCCATTTTTGTAGCAGAGGTGACGCAAACTGTCATCACGTGATCTGCCCACAAAACCAAATTAGTACGTTTTTTATAACAAACTTTGAATGGACATTTTTTTTCAATTCAATGATTAAGCCGAAAAGTTGAGATGCACACATCAATAACTATATTGTGAGCGCTAGTTACTGATAGAGGGAGCTTTTCATCATCAAACTCTAACTAGTCTAAAGATGGTCATCAAAAGATGGCCCAGCCTCAGTCATGATCTAACAATATGTTAGATCACGATAATTTTTTGTGATAGTAAGTACCGTATCTGGTTTCGATCGTCATTAAAACTGACCAAAAAACAGAAAAAAATTCTAGGCTCACTGGATTATGGGGCTCGCTCCTGCGCCGCTCGCCCCACAAACTTCCAGCTCGCCCGTAATAATTAATTGACAAAGCTTGTCATGTAAATAACTATTACAGAGTTGAGGAAAACGAAATGAACATGCACCGCTGTGGTTACCAATGCCATAGGTAAACCATTGCATGTGTCCCAAGAGCAACGTACCTAGGATTAATGAGGATGGTTAATCATCATTAATAGCTAGAAATTATTACACAAATGCACAATCGCACGTATATTAATTAGAGGTGTATATCCCATGGGGATTTCGACTGTTATGTTGTTACGCCACTGCATCCCTATACCAATTTAACTTAGAATTTTCGCGTTGCAATTTTTTTGCTAGTTCCTCATCATTAAAAAAAAATCACGGATACTATTATCTGCGATAATCTCATAATTAGCCGAGCATTTGGCTAATTTCGACGGCCCAATGTAACTTACAATTTTCGCGGTGCATTTTTTTTTTGCTATTTCCTCATAATTAAAAAAATCACGGATATTACCTGCGATAATCTCATAATTAAGCGAGCATTTTGCTAATTTCGACGGCGATGTGGTGCTAATAGTAGCGTCCGAGACGAGAAAGTCGCCCGTCTCCTTTGATTGAATTTTTACTTTTGGGCTCTTGCACAATGCCTTCAATTATTTTGAAAGCCGCGGATCCGCTCAATTGGGAAACACGAAAGTGAGCGTTTGAATTTTTACACCGTCACACGGCTAGTTTCATTTAACGGACGGCCGGCTTCAATTACGTTACGCAATTTTAAATTGCAATCCTGTCAATAAACGTTTTAATGCAGTGTTATAGTTGCACGGATACACATGTGTGAAATGTATACGTGTAACGTTGACAACGTTCGCGGAAATTCATATGCGTCGACAGTAGAACACATGTGAAAACACATGATTAGCCCCACAAATTTCAGAACTTCAATTGGAATTTGGTAATTTGGCGATTGGGAATTTCAATTAGCCAAAAAATATATTTGTTATGCTCTGTTCCATTTTTATTTTTAACTAAGTTGGCTCTGTTACGGTGACAGTAGTGTGGGCCAATGTAAAAAGTCATTAGACTTGAAAAAATAAGTTGTATTTAAAAAAAGAGGTTCTTGAGTTTCTTTGAACAAAATAAGCTAGCAAAGTCATTTCAGATGTCTCCGCTTTCTTCCCACCCAACCATTTCCTGGACACATCATATACTTGTTCATACCTTTCTTTTGATATTTTAGGAACCAAAAATTCACAACCTCTTTGATACGATTCTTCAATAGGCAGGCACACACGTACGGGGATTTTCAACCGATCTGGCCCGCCGTCCGCGTATGGCATCTCTGTCATGCCAATCTGTTCCAAATTAGCGCACTAATAATAACCGGCCGAGTTTTTTCAACACGTGAAATTTTAACGTCTCTTAAATATTCTAAAATATTCTAAAATTGTCGGTCATGTTAATTTAACTGCCTTAATGGCATAAATATATTATACCATCATTCTTAATTTATCTTCTGTTCTACTATCATCGACCATAACAGCAAAATAATATGCATCAATAGTTTCTTTTAAAAACATGTTCAATAAGCAATTAGCGTCTACAATTCCATTTAGATACACATCATCTAGACACAATTCTTGGGAGGATTATAACTTTGTAAAAATGGTTAAATTATTTTTCAAAACTTCAAAAACTTCTTCTAAACAGTTTCCACGGTTGGTACTTTAGGCCTTTTATTATGGCCTCTAAACAAAACAAATTTGGTCTTTGTTTTGTATTAAAAGAACTTCTACAGTGATCATTTTGGAGAGAGCTATTAAAAAGAGACAATTTTTGCGTAGCGACTCTATGACACTCAAAATCTGGATGTACTTGATATTTTCTCAAGCTTCCTTCCAATTGTTAAGGCCGAATAAGATAAAAACTGGTTCTCTAGAATTTTTTTGAAACTAGTCTGTACAGGAAGCAGAATGCTGAATTTTGCCGGACGCTGTATTCTACCCAAAAATAGTCGAAAAAGATTCGCAAATAACTTGCAATTAAGTTATAAATTGTTCGCTCCAACTAATATTTTTCTGAATATCAGAGTTTGCATTTTGTTTCAATTTCTGTTTTTTTTTAATGATCTATGCATTTATTTATTTATTCCTTTGCCTATCTAGCTGTTGGTGTAAGGCCTACATTACTAATTCTTATAGTATTCTCTTCACTTCCTCCTATCTTTGGTTAATTCCTTTATTTCTTCCCATGTGTTTCCTTTTCTTGCTGCCTCTTCTTTTATTGCGCTGTTCCACTCTTTTCTCGATCTTATTGTCTAGTTTTCCTCTTCCTCTTGTCTCGTATATTTTCTTAGTGTTTCTATCTTCTCTCATTCGTCTCATGTGCAGTGGCGGATTTAGGGTGGTGGGGGGGCTATGAGGGCTATATTTAATGAATATACTCAATATTTATTAAAAAAAAATCTCATTTATTCATCTCAATTTACAGATTTATACATATTCATAAGCAAGCTCAATGTAGAATGAAAAAGACAATTAATGATGCATATTTTAATGAGTAACTAGAATCAGCTACAAAATGAAGCACACATTAAATTTTACTCAGTAAAATATGCATTAGACAGATTTTCCAGCACCACCCCAAATTGCAGCATTTCCAGAATATTCCGAAAAGTGCTGCACGTTTGAGGTACTGTCTGTGAATGGAAAGCCGGATTTACAATACAACTGAATTGATGAACATTTAAATACCTCTTGGTATTCGTCTAAAGTTGCACTGTTGGTGTAAATAAAGCTCCCCAATTCACTGGTGCCGTTATCTTTTTATTTTATACATGAGAGATCTCGCTTTAAGCCCTATTTTACTCATGTAACCTGAAAGAAAACATTCTTTTGATTGAATTAAAAGTTTAATAACCTCTTGGTCAAACACATTAAATAAGCAACATAAGACACTTCGTGTAAGTGTCACAGTTTTTTTTTTAGTTTGATTCACAACAATTGTTTTGGTCGTTACAACATTTTCAAGAGTTAAAAGAATAGTCAGAGTATTCTTTTAACTCTTGACAATGGTGTAACAACCGAAACAATTGTGGAGTATCAATAATAAAAAAAAAACTGTGAAACTTATACCAGGTGTCTTATTTTCCTTTATTTAATATTATTGTTGTTATTATTGTTGTATAGTTGTATTGTTGTATGTTATTGTTGTATGATAATTTAAGAGAACCTGTTTACAGGAACCCAATATAGGCGCAGTTTGTATTGTACCTGAAAGAGAAAATGCTATTGTCGTACTTGAAACAAACAAGTACTATGTAGATAGCACACAAGTACTTGCAACAAGCAAGTACTGGGTACCTAATAATTTAAGAGAACCTGCTTAGAGGAACCCTAGTAAGGCGCAGTTTTACATGCATCTACTTCAAATGTAGCTAATAGATTGTACCTGAAAATGAAAACCTTGTTCAATGCATGGGCGCAACATCGCGGTACTAATTATATGCACATCGAATAAGTACGTCTTACAGAACGAAATGCGCCGACAACAAGGAAATACAAGTAGCTAAGATAAAATGCGATTGTTGGTACTTGATATAAACAAGTACTATATACATGCACTTGCAACACACAAGCACTGTATACAAAGTACTTGCAACAAACATGTAATGTATACATATGTACTTGCAACAAACAAGTACTGTATACGTAATACTTGCAACAAACAAGCACTGTATACACACAACAAGTACAAGAGTGGGCGGTAATATGAGTGGCGCAGCGCTAAGATAAAATGCGATTGTTGGTACTTGAAATAAACAAGTACTGTATACATGCACTTGCAACACACAAGCACTGTATACAAAGTACTTGCAACAAACATGTAATGTATACATATGTACTTGAACCACACAAGTACTGTATACGTATGTACTTGCAACAAACAAGTACTGTATACGTAATACTTGCAACAAACAAGCACTGTATACATACAACAAGTACACAAGAGTGGGCGGAAATATGAGTGGCGCAGCGCTAAGATAAAATGCGATTGTGTTTACTTGCAAAATACAAGCACTGCATACATAGTACTTGCAACAAACAAGCACTGCATACATAGTACTTGCAACAAACAAGCACTGCATACATAGTACTTGCAACAAACAAGTATTGTATACAGATACTTGAAACAAACAAGTACTGTATACAAAGCCCTACTCGTTACTGTCTCGACGTACGAGCGCAAAGATGTGAGCGCACCTGTAAGGAGAAAAACCCTAAACGTACATATGCGCAGCGCAAGAAATATAAGTACGTCGCCCAGAGCGAGAATATACGCCGACAATACACAAATACAAATGGCGCAACCTGTAAGAAAAACCCTGCTCACTCAGGCGGCGTACTGTGTGACGCTATAATGCAGTTATTCTTGACCCTTTTGAACCTACGGAATCCACAGATTTGAAGGGAACAACTTGATTGAGGTCAACAGTGTAGCAAGGAACCTACCATCACGATTTACAATGCCGCACCAGAACAACATGGGTTATTACAGTGTTACAGAGAAATCTCAATGTGACTTAACTTGCTTCACGAGGACTCAATCCGGACACCAGGTTAAGAACTTCCTGCCTAAAACTAATACGCATTATCGGTAGCAAAGCAAGAAAATAAAAGCTGGGGCGCATCTGTGAACAAAAACCTGAATCGAGACTCTACTTGATAAATTGTAAGAAAAACTGTACTCACTTTGATACGTCTTGGAGCTCATCTCAAAAAAAGACCTACCTTGAAATTGACTTTTAAAGTTGAATTGGCGAAGATCCAGTACCCTGCAACTCCGAACTCCGAAAACAAATCGGAGTTCGAAATTTGACGGTGTGGCGCGGGTGAGGAAAGCACGAAACAAACGCAACAATCCTCAGGCTCAACCATACCCGAACTTTCGACACTACTACGCACTGGCTCTAAACGGGCAAACTTTTAACGTCAGAAGGTAATCTGAACTGCTCAAGATACTTTCACTAACTATTTGTTGAAGACAAGAACACGGACAAACACTAAAAAGTATACGTTTGACTTGGGAAGGTAATCCCAAAATGTTAATCGCGAATTTAACACTTGCTGGAAGAAATTGCACGTTAGTAAATACAATGCACGCACGCATATTTATGTATACAGAGTATACATAGATACATACAGAGTGGGCAAAAGAATTGTACAAGCTCTGATGCAGAGCCTTTATTAATGTCAATAATTAATGTTGATGATGAAAAAACTTTTCAAAAATGCAATATCATTTTTACAATCGACCAAGTGTAAACATGAAAAACAAAATTAAATGATCGATTTAATGCGTTAATTGAAAATATGAATATTTCCAAATTGTACGGTTTTTTTGGCCCACTCTGTATATTCAATAACTTTGGGTGTAACACAGATCTTGAATTGACCTGAACATGGAACTCCTCATTAGGCTCATCAAGAAACTCTCAATGACGATGTAAAATGTTGCACCAGAAGTTAATATACCTACACAATAACCTTAGGTGCAACAGTAGACTATTATTTAGGGGCTCAACAATGAACTCCTAATCACTATCTACAGTATTGCACCAAAGGCCAATGTGTTGTCATACACATTCATACACACCACACTTCAACCAAACCCAGGTTGGCCCAGAAGTGATCGAAACACAGATATAAGATCATCTCATATGATTCACCTTGGGGAATTCTAGGTGCCCTGAAATGTTGAGAAGAAAATTTAAATCCGCTGCACGTAAAATTTCTGGTTAATTGTCCCCAAACAATGGACTTAATAAAAGTCAGTAATTGCACAATCATCGCGTAAATGTATACCCATTTAATTACATTGATAAGGTACTATTAGTTAATGAGGAAATTATAAGAATAAGTATGCAAATTTGTACAATAATTTGATTTATTTTGAAAAATCATCCCCATGTCTTTCTCAACTTGAAGCAATTTTAACAATAAATGCAAATTTCCGATATTTCAAAATATGTAGCCATTTATTCCGGGTTGATATGATTTAAAAATCATAAATCAAAGAATTAAAAAAAATATTTTTTTTAATTTAAATCAATTGATTTAAATCATGATTAAACTGTTTTTTTTTAAATTATTCGTTGATTTAAATAATGATTAAACTGATTTTTTCTTTAAATTATTCGTTCATTTAAATCAACGGATTTTTTAATAAATCATTGATTTAAACAAAAAAAGAGTTTTTTTAAATTAATGATTATTTTTGCACTGTTTGTGCATTCCAATAAGTAAACAATTAAAATTATAATGTAACTACAGAGTTAGCATGCTTTAAAATAGATAATTGTCAAAGTAGATACATTGTATACACTTTTGTATAAATGCGTACTTATGTTAATAAAAACTTCCGAAAATTACAAAAATAATTGTAAGTAAAATATTATTTTAAAGTATTATTGGGTACTTACTGGTTGAGTTACTTTTATTTTATTTTATTATTTATTTATTTTATTTTGCTTGAGTTGTTGCTTGACTAGTTTATTCTTTTCTAAATTCAAATTAATTACAAACATTTATGATAAAAATAAGATTCAGATACATACATAGCAAAATACACACATCATGCCTCTGATGATGGTTTGTTAGAAACTAAAACTAGTCAGGCAAAATAAAACAAATAAACAATAAAATAAAACAAAAATAACTCTACAAGTAAGTACCCAATAATAATACCTTAAAGAAATAACTGGTAACTTATGGATTATACTTAATAAAATATATTTATTTTCTTCAATTTTTTTCACATGGTATAGATACACAGAAATTTATTTTAATTATCATTTCTTGTTCAAAATCAAAATTTATTTTAAAAAGTTGTGATGTAAATCAATTGATATAAATTTGTTTTAATTATCATTTCTTGTTCAAAATAAAAAATTATTAAAAAAAAAATCATATGATTACGTCGTGATGTAAATCAATTGATATAAATCACATCTGTCCTGACCAAAACTGATCAGAAACATAAAAAAAAGAAATAAACCATGATTTTTATGATTAAAAAAATCAATGATTTATGATTTTGTTTTAAAAACCATGTTTTTTTCTAAGCCTGCTGTTATGTAATGAGGGCATTATTACGATTAATACGAGGCGGAAAAGTATTTTATTTCTAACAATATAATGATCGTGCGTACAAACATACATACAAACACACAATCAAATGTATAAACATGCAAATATGCATACAGACATACACACATACAAATATACACACACGCAAACATAGAAACATACAAACATGCATACACACATACAAACGCACATACATACAAACATTCATACAAACAAATATACAAACATACAAACAATCATACAAACAAATATACAAACATACAAACAATCATACAAACAAATATACAAACATACAAACAAATATACAAACATACAAACAATCATACAAACAAATATACAAACATACAAACAATCATACAAACAAATATACAAACATACAAACAAATATACAAACATACAAACAAATATACAAACATACAATCAAATATAAAAACATACAAAAATGCATACAAATATACAAACATACCAACATATACACATGCTCACAGTCACTCAACACGCGTACATACACATACACACACACACACACACACACGCACATGTTTTTGATTGTTCAGTGCATTGATCGTTCATTAATGAGTCCATAATGAACGATTTTGTGCGGCAAGTCGACGGAAAAGTATTTTATTTCTAACAACATAATGATCGTGCATACAAACATACATACAAACGCACAATCAAATGTATAAACATGCAAATATGCATACAGACATACACACATACAAATATACACACACGCTAACATAGAAACATTCAAGCATGCATACAAACAAATATACATACATACAAACATACAGACATATATTGAAACATGCAAACAAATTTATATTAATTTACATGCAATAAGTCGATGTAAAAAAGATATGTCTTTGTGTGAATGCATGTGAGCAGATATGATTGAAATTTGCGCAAGACCAGATAGAACGAGGCATGCGCCTTAACCACTAACCTGGAATTCCACAATGTCGGCCAAAACTCAGCCAATGTCGTGAAAATCCAAATGTATTCTCCCTTGGCTTCTGCGGCGCCCCGTGAACTGGATTCACCACCAATCTGGAGAAATCCTGAACTGGATTCACTCCCGATGGACAAACACCGGCACCTAGAAATATATTATCTATTAATACCCAGAAAATCCGAGTTGACCTCTACGTTGTGTCGCCATTTGATGGAACCGAAGAATTTAAAATTTCCCGCAAAATACGGCTGCGATCGCCGCGATACTCACCCTAAACGCGGTCGTCCGGGCCAGGAACACTATCCCGGAGTCCCGTCCAGATCCCCGAAGAACTTCCTGGAAGAGGGCCAAAAATTTCGGGAGCAGCACGGATTTGCGTGTCTTCCTGGTGGCGGTCTCTCAGACCTTAGATACTTGGGGCGGTTGAGGGGTAAGGTGAGGCTGCGCGCGCTCACAGACTTGTCGCCACCTGCATAGAATTGCAACAATGAAAAATCAATACATTCCTTAAAATCATTTTTACATTGGAAATTAGAAAATCGAAATTTTAATAACTAAAACTCTGATTGCGAGATTATTAATTGCCAGAATGGAACCATAATTAACATCTATGTGCAGAATTTCGTGGAGAATAATAATATGGAGTCCGTTTTTGAGTAGCTACCCCCTGATTTCCGTAACAACCCTTAACGCGTTTTATTTAATATTGGGGTTGTTGTTGGACTTATTGGCTCCAATTTGCGTACACCTAAAATACAGTACGGGGAAAATATTATAGTTACTTTACAATTTTCGTACCATCCCTTAAAACGTCCTGATCCCATTTCGAACGACGGCATACATAATATTTAATATAGGGGTTGTTTTTGAACTTGCAGTCTTCAAATTGCGTACACCTATGAAGCAATACCAAGCAAATATTACAGTTATTTTACAATTTCGGTAAACATCCCTTAAAAAGTCCTGTATCGTTGCTAGCGTCCACAAACATAATACGAGTGTCCCACGCAAGCCATTGGTTAAAAGTTTATGGATTTCCTGATGATATAAAAATTTGAAAAAAATCACACAAACACGATTCATGGTGATCTCCCAAAATAAGATATGCGCATGTTTCTATCGCTTCCGGTTCTACCGGAAGTGGCCATCAACTTTGTTATTATAAATGGAACACCCTATATATTTTTACATATTCGGATTTCACGTTCAATTCTGAACATATTTTATCAAAGCTATAAAGCACTTATCTCTAGTAGTTTTTGAGGAAAAAAATAATGTTTGTTTCAAATAAACGATTTAAAAAATATTCATAATTTTTCTTACAAATGAAATAGAAACTTAAACTTTTTTGCATATTGTAGCTGAAGCATAGCTCTATCATTATTATAACTCGTGCGTGTTGATACTTCACTATACTATTTCAAAATTTCAATTATTTACAGGTACACTTCAAAATGCCATAATTCATTTTTTTGTAATGGAATGACATATTTTTTGTATGACGTGGCAACAGACAGAACAATTTTCTACAAAAAGTGTTAAACAAACATATCCCTAAAATGAGTGGTTTTAAGTAGAGTGGCGAATCAGTTTAATCAGATTTGTTGGTAATACTAGGAGCAGATTTATTAATATTAATTGGTTACATTTTGACTAATGTAATAGCACTATAAATTATAGTTTCCAAAATAACAACTGAAAGTTACAGTTTTGAAAGTAATGACAGGAAAAGTTATGGTATTTTTATCATGATTTTATCATAGCATGAAAGTTATAGTTTTCAAAATAATTACATGAATAGCGCGAAAGATGCTATAAATAGAATCTACATATATAGATTTTAAACTAAAACTACTAGAATTTACGGTTTACAAAAATAATGGGAAGAAAATTTGGAGTTTTCTAAATAATAATAGGAAAAGTTATAGTTATTATAATAAAGCCATTGGCAGTTTGTTTCTAAGAATAATATCTTCGAAATAATTCAAAAAATACTTGTTTTAGGAGTATGGCGGTATTATACTTTTTTGTAGTAAATTTTTCTCCCAATCGTGCTATGCGATAATATATGGGTCATTCCATTAAAAAAAAATGAATTACGAGATATTTAAGAGAGCACTTAGATATTGACATTTTATGAACACTTATTATCAAAATTGACAGTTTCCAATTATTTTACTCATAGAGGCATCCTCTAGGTACAATTAGAAATATAACTCATAATTTTATCTTATTCTTAAGAGAAGTTGTAGACAGATTTCAGACTACCTTTAAAAGGTCAAAATTTTAGAAAAACATTTTTTTCTTGAAATCTAGAAGAGATAAGAGAAATTCAAAAATATTATAATATATGGGGTGTTCCATTTAAAATAAGAAAGTTGGTGCCACTTCCGGTAGAACCGGAAGTGATAGAAAGTTGAAAATATTTCACATGAGGATAACTGATTCAATCGTGTGACGAGATTTTTTTTTTAAATTTCTAGTACAACGGCAATCCCGTAAACTTTTAACTAACGGTTTAGCGTAGTCACCCTGTATATGAATTGTCAAAGTGCCATTGGGTTGGCATTATTAATAAAGTTACTACGAACGCCAATGGGTATTTTAACGATTTAATTTTGGCGGAAATATTAAAATGATTGCTTCAAATTTTGTCCTTAGTCTCCGTTTAAAGTCTCCATTTGTCCTCCCTTTAAAGTCCTTTGTGTCATTTAATTTTCTTACGTCCCGAAACTTCTAAAAAGCTAATAAAATGGAAAATCAAAAGAAAACAATATTACTCTCTGCAAAAGAGATACTGTGGGTAGTTAATTGTTATCAGGAAACTATAAAGATCACCTTCACTCCACTCAGACCAATCATCAAAGAAATGTATTTGTGAAAAAGTTGCAAGGGTGTTTAAGGGCATCTATATCAAATTTGATTTTATTATATTATCATTTTTACAACATAAGTAACTTCCAGGTAATCCCCACGTTTGTGTTTGATATAATAAAAAAACATGAAAGTGGTCAGAGTCTTCAATACCCAATTTGCATGGAAAACAAAATACGACACGAATTCACATTAATATGCACTTTATAAAGGAAGAACTTTCTAGAATAAAATATGGGTACCACAAGAGAAATGAATACTTTACATTAGACGATCTTTTAGATTATGCAAAATTGGAGTTAGAATATAATAGAGGAAGTGGATAAATAACGCACGTTTTAAGTTTAAAGAAATTATTTTATTGTCTGCGACAAATAATTTCTTTAAACTCAAAACGTGCGTTATTTGCCCAGCATAATAATGGAGTTTAAATAAGTATCCGCCAAATCTATTTCCATGATAATGAAGGAAGATCAACGTTACACAAAATCATAAAATCTATGGGGTACAAATTTAGAAAAGTTAATGGCCATCGCATTTTATGTGAAAGTACTCGCATAAACTCTTTGAAAATTTCGTTTTTAAGAAAGTATTTTCAACTCTGTGATTCGTCAAATTCACCGACTTTCATTTGTTTGGACGAATCATGGATCTTCCAAAATGGTAGTCAGGTACGACAATGGCTTCATGACTCTGATCCATCCAGGAAATCCATCTAGAAACATAGCAGAAGGAAAACGCTTTACTGTTCTTCATGGGGATGTGTTCCCGATTTTTAGAGGGATGCAGTTTTTTTCTAGACAATCAAATTGAAAATCGTGATTACCACAAAAACATGTCTGGGGAATTATTCAAAATGTGGACGAAAGGGAAAATGGAAGAGTGGCTCCAGAGAGAGAATATCAATTTCAATCAAACATCAACTAAAAAAGAACTATGGAAGCAGATTAAACTTATCTTAGGCACAGAAAAGAGAAAATATGTAATTGACGATATTTTGAACAGTTGTGGACATTAGGTTCTCAGACTTCCCTTATACCATTGCCAGGGGTAATATAACAAGTGGTGTTCTCATTATCGATAATGATTTTATAAATACAACGAATTTCAACCCCAACGACGAAGAGCCCGAAGGGCGAGGTGCATTTTCCAAAGTTTGGGGTTGAAATAAGTTGTATTCTTAAAATCATTATCGATTTTTGAGAACAACACGAATTAAATTTAGGAAGGGAATATAATGAATTGATTGAGTCATCTAGTGAAGCAGAATATACAACAAGCTAAATATACAGTTTAAATACCTATATTTATTTAGATTACTTCATCTTTCAAACAGCAAACCACAATTATGTACGTACTTGTTTTTGAGTGCGTCGAATCGTGGCCATTGTTTGCAAGTTATTTAACCGATAAATAAGACGATCGGTTCGGATATGGTCGTGACATATAATTATTCTTTCGTATGTGGTCGTCGCCGTTACGATCGTTGTGTGTGTGAAAGTCGAAATCGTGACAGCGACCGACATTTGTTCGTGGTATTTTCGTGAAAATACAACCGTTGTATTATCAGCATTATCAGATATTAATACATGCGTAACTATAGAAACCGCATTGTTATGACGTCACTGTTTTACGTATGAGTTATATTCCCAGTATAATTCAATTGAACTAGTGTGGGGGTTTACGAAACAGTATTACAATAAACATGTTCACGCCCAACCTTCTTCAAGAGCTGATGTTCTTAATTTATGGAAAAAAGCCCTTTCAAAATATACTCCAGAAATGTGGCGAAACAGTATCCAACATTGCGAAAAACTCATCAAAGATGATTGGACGAAGTATAAGGGAAATGCATCTACCGAAAACATCCCTCCAATAATTACATCGTTAGGACAATCTCAGACTCAGAATCTGATGACGAATTGTTCAATTTTCACCTGTTGCTTTGGTTACAAGTTGTTTAATTCTGTAGAATTATGTAGACGTAATTCTAACAAAAATAAAAATATTTCATGGAAAAGTGACTGGGCGCCCTTTTGACCTAAATAATTTACACGTGCACGTTACAGCTAACGTTTACAGCTAGCACACCTGATTGTTTGGTTACAAGCTGTTTAATTCTGTAGAATTATGTCGACGTAATTCTTACAAATATAAAAATATTTCATGGAATAGTGAGTGGGCGCCCTTTTGACCAAAATAATTTGCTAAGATTACTGGTGAGGATTTTTTTTCCCAAAAATTTGGAATTGTTATTAATTAATTTTGATTGTTCACAGATGGTGGAGGCGCCGGGTCAAAATTGTTTGTAATTCGTGCATGGTAATCAGCTGATACTAACTGATGTACTTCGATCCACTATTGGAGAGCATTGTAAGAACATTGGGTAAAAATTATGTATTGAAGCTTTTGATCTACTGGTGATGTAGGTATTGTGGTCGAGTTTTGCAAAAAAACAACCGTGACCCAAAAACATGGTGAATAGTTATCCATTGCAACTCATAACTATTCACTATATTTTTGGGTCACGGTTGCATTTTTGCAAAATAAAATTATTTTTTCAAATAGAAAAACTTCGTCTGCAGCTTTTATAAAAAAAAGTCGTAATTTATTCCTATGTTAACACTTTTGCCTTTTTGGGTTTGTACGATTGCGATTTTCGTTCTGAAAAGGTGAATACTTTTCCATGCCTATTAATCATTAATTTCCATAATAAATATTTCACTTTGAGTGTGAATTTTACCTAGAAATGTCAACATTTTCATACAACTTCAAGCAGGTTTTTAGTATTGACATTTTACCCCATATACTATTTAGGGCAAAATTTGTTGGTAGTGAGCATATATAGCACAGTAATATGTTTTTGTTAGCACCTTCAACTGTCCTGCTTTTTCTCCATTCGGAAAATTATTCGTATATTTTTTTGTATCTATTTCTTGTCTTCGCAGGCAAAAACTTTCGCCTCGCTGCAGCCGCTTCATCCGGAATTTCTTGATAATATTCAGGAGAAATACTTTCATTACTCTTACCCGACATTTTGCTATTATTTAAAATAAGAAAGTTGCTATTAATATCTCGGAAACCGCCATCTAGACATTTGTTTTGACTTGATTCTTAAGTTTGTGCGATCGAATCAAGTAACTTTTATTTTAAACTTATTTCCGCATCTTTATTAATTATGGAAATATCGGAGTTTTTAGAAAATCATATTAGTTTTTTTAGAATAGTCTCTAAACTGCTGGGAATTTTGAAAATATTTGATCATAATCTGAACCAATATACCAAACTCCATAACATTGCCCATTTAACCAGATCTCTAGTTTTCGAAATAAGAAAGATATGAATGCAATCCTACTCTAATTAGGTAGGACACACTGTATATGTCATCAATGTGATGCAGTCAAGTAACGTACACATTACAGCTAACATTTTTTTATACGCAATACACTTGATTGTTTTGTTACAAATTGTTTAATTCTGTAGATTTATGTCAACGTAATTCTTACAAAAATAAAAATAATTCATGGAAAAGTGACTAGGCGCCCTTTTGACCTAAATAATTTGCTAAAATTATTGGTGAGGATTTTTTTTCCTAAAATTTGGAATTGTTATTAATTAATTTTGATTGTTCACAGATGGTGGAGGCGCCGGGTCAAGATTGTTTGTAATTCGTGCATGGTAATCAGCTGATACTCACTGATGTACTTCGATCCACTATTGGAGAGCATTGTGAGAACATTGAGTCAAAATTGTGTATTGAAGCTCCTGGTGATGTAGGTATTGTGGTCGAGTTTTGCAAAAAGGCAACAGTGACCCAAAAACATGGTGAATAGTTATCAGTTGCAGTGAAAGTTAAACAATATTTAAAGTACAATTTGCATATCCTGAAATTTTGTCCAGGATTTTCTCGTTTTTCATTATTTGCACAATTTTTATTGTGGTTCATTGTACTACCCCCTTAAATATTTTCACTCTTTCTTTAACACCCTGTATGTCATCAATGTGAGGCAGTCAAGTAACGTGTTTAATTTTGTAGAATTATGTCGACGTAATTCTTACAAAAATAAAAATAATTCAAGTAAAACTGACTGGTTGCCCTTTTGACCTAAACAATTTGCTAAAATTATTGGTGAGGATTTGTTTTCCTAAAATTTGGAATTATTATTAATTAATTTTGATTGTTCACAGATGGTGGAGGCGCCGGGTCAAGATTGTTTGTAATTCGTGCATAATAATCAGCACTGATGTACTTCGATCCACTATTGGAGAGCATTTTGAGAACATTGAGTAACAATTGTGTATTGAAGCTTTTGATCTGCTGGTGATGTAGGTATTGTGGTCGAGTTTTGCAAAAATGCAACCGTGACCCAAAAACATGGTGAATAGTTATCAGTTGCAGTGATGTTATCTGGGTGCCAAAAATTGTCATGATGGTGATGATGAACGTTCGCCGGTTGGCTCGTGTGGCGATGATAATAAGGTTGGCAAGTGACGTACCGTGTACGTCACTTGCCATGGTGAATAGTTATCAGTTGCAGTGAAAATTAAACAATATTTATAGTACAATTTGCATATCCTGAAATTTTGTCCAGGATTTTCTCGTTTTTCATTGTTTGCACAATTTTTATTGTGGTTCATTGTACTATCTCCTTAAATATTTTTACGCTCTTTCTTTAACACCCTGTGTGTCATCAATGTGATGCAGTCAAGTAACGTGTTTAATTCTGTAGAATTATGTCGACGTAATTCTTACAAAAATAAAAATAATTCATGGAAAAGTGACTGGTTGCCCCTTTGACCTAAATAATTTCCTAAAATTATTGGTGAGGATTTTTTTTTCCAAAATTTTGAATTATTATTAATTATTTTTGATTGTACATAGATGGTGGAGGCGCCGGGTTAAGATTGTTTGTAATTCGTGCATGGTAATCAGCACTGATGTACTTCGATCCACTATTGGAGAGCATTGTGAGAACATTGCGTAAAAATTGTGTATTGAAGTTTTTGATCTACTCGTGGTGTAGGTATTGTGGTCGAGTTTTGCAAAAATGCAACCGTGACCCAAAAACATGGTGAATAGTTATCAGTTGCAGTGATGTTATCTGGGTGCCAAAAATTGTCATGATTGTGATGATGGACGTTCGCCGGCCGGCTCGTGTGGCGATGATGATAAGGTTGGCAAGTGACGTACCGTGTAAGTAGCCAGGCAGGGAACAAAGGAGCGAGCCTGCAATTGCACGAAATGCCGTCACGAAAGTAAGAGATGGCCTCAGAGCCGAGCATGACCTTTCCCCCACCCCCATAATTGGCCAATAGCCGAATGTAGGTCACTCACTTCGGGCCAATGGGGGCGCCCGGCCATCGTCACGTGGCTTTGTTGTTATCATCAGCTGTGGCCGGGCCGCTATGCGCGACCTCGCTATACACGCTTTACATCATCTCCCTCGTAATAGCGAGCGCGATAAGGACGGAGATAGGCAGCGGGTTACTCGCATCAGCTGTTCGCTCCTAAGCCGGCCGGCATCGCCAGTCTATTTTGGACTGTTCGCGAGTACGTTGCTCAGAGCGTGAATCCCGACTTCTCTCTTATTATGATACACAGTGAGTGCATTCATTCTCCTACGGAAAATAGTTGTAAAGTGGATTGTTTACAGTGCTGCCCCAGGTATTTGGAAGTTATGCAAAGAGTTTTCGCAGCGAGACTGTGCATCACGGACGACGTTGTTTTGTGAATAGAGACCTTTTAACCAGTTCTTCGCGGTAGTTTTTTTTTAAAATTATTGTTGCGCCGCGATCGGAAGATGTCGACGGGGAAGCGGCTGGCGAAGCGCTCCATCATCGGTACGCGTGTGTGCGCCCGAGGTGAGGACGGCAAGTACTACTGCGGCGTCATCCACGCCGTGAAGACGCCGTCCACCTTTCCGGAAAACAATAACTGCATCAACCTGACGCCCAACACCAGGTACTCGGTGCGGTTCGACCCCAGGCAGGGCAACCTGGGCCGCACCACCGTCGAGTTCCTCTCCGGGGACCTCATAGGTCCCGGCTTCAAGTCCGTCATGGACATACACCTGATGGAGGGCCAGAAGGCCTTCGTCACCTACAAGGGTCGCGAGGTCTGCGGCGAGGTCGACAAGCACCACCTGGACACCGACGAGGTGGTCATCACCATATGCCCCCCAGGAAACGAGGTGAGTGCCGGTCGGGGTGCCCCCCTGAATTGATATCGATTCCGAGACCTAGCTGACGTTTCGACCTTGGAGATAATGTACTCCACCGGATCAATGTCTGATCCCTTTGTTGGCGTTTAATATAGTTCGCGTTGGCCAAGAAAACGGGCGCAAACAAAGGATTTCCCGAACGGATTTCTATCAAGCACCTTTGATATCTCCTGATATCTAATTTTGCGACAACAGATAAGCTCGTATCTGCTCTCCAAGCTACCTGCACGCGCCTCTTCTGGAGTGCGCACTTTAAAGCGCTCTTTTGCCGTTCAAGATCGTTCATTCTTTTGCACAAGATCGTTCATCAAGTTTCTGCTGTTGCACCGCCGCATGGTCCACATACATACTTTCATGTATACATACTTTGTTGTACATTTATTTATATGTATATACATTGGAACAGGTAGAAACTCAGCTGTGAACGCACAAAAACAACGCGGTCAATTCAGTTCTCCTTGGCAAACCCGTTCGGGATCGGGTCTAGTGCGTTGGTCCGCTGCGCGTGCCGCCGCTATTCCACACACTGGCGTCGGTCCGTATGGCGCATGCACGGAACTCTCCTTGCACTCCTTACATTACATCCGTGGTGTCGTGACGTCACTCGAATAAACAAGACCGCCGACGATTTTTACAGCCTCGCAGCGCAAAATGCGTAGAATTAACATTATCGGGCCGGCGTGTGCGGCCTCGACAGTCACTTGTTTGCCACTTGATGATCCGGTCGTGTATGGTCGCCGTACGGTCCTGCCGGACCTTCTGCACGAGTCGCAGCCCATGGACCTTGGGGCGGTCTCCTGAAACCGCGCCGGTGATTCGATCAAGGGATTCCCACAGGTCGGCAGGTTTTCACGCAAAACCGCCAAAAGGGAAAAACCAGCACAAAGTTTCGTGCAACACACCATCTTCATAAAGACCTCCGCAATTCCGGTCGTTCATATGACCAACAAACTTTGAATCAAATTGGAGTAGACGATCGTATGGTGATCATATTGTAATCCCGGTCGTTCATATGAGCAACAAACTTTGAATCAAATTGGAGCAACTTTAACATACAATTTTAGGCGATCATAAGGTGATCATATTGTAATCCTGGTCGTTCTATATGAGCAACAAATTTTGAATCAAATTGGAGCACTTGATTTAAGATACAATTTTTGGCAATCGTATGGTGATCATATTGTAATCCCGGTCGTTCATGTGAGCAACAAATTTTGAATCAAATTGGAGCAAATGCTTTTAACATACAATTTTAGGCGATCGTATGGTGATCATATTATAATCCCTGTCGTTCATATGAGTCACAAATTTTGAATCAAATTGGAGCACATGCTTTAACATACAATTTTAGGCGCTCGTATGGTGATCCCGGTCGTTCATATGACTAACAAACTTTGAATCAAATTGGAGCACATGCTTTAACATACAATTTTAGGCAATCGTATGGTGATCATATTGAAATTGCGGTCGTTCATATGAGCAACAAATTTTGAATCAAATGCTTTAACGTACAATTTTAGGCGATCGTATGGTGTCATATTGTATAGGTATACTATCCATGGATTTAGTTCACAATAGGAAGACCATATTTTTGAAAAGAATTACATTTTTGGCATGGTCGAATATACATCGTATGGTGGTCATATCGTATAGGTATACAGGGTGGTCACTTTTACGACGCCCACCATTAGGATCTATTAAACGAATATACAGAGTTGATCAAATGGGATTAAAGTTTCTCATTTTTGTGCCTATATTGAAAGGCACAAAAAAGGCTTCAAAAATAGAAAAGTTATAAAAGGAAAAGGAAAGTGCACTTTTTCTCGTTTTCAGCGATATATCAGGAACTATGCAAGATATCCCAGATTTCGTTTTAGTATATTGAAACTAAAACGAAATCCGGGATATCTTGCATAGTTCCTGATATATCGCTGAAAACGAGAAAAAGTGCACTTTCCTTATCCTTTTATAACTTTTCTATTTTTAAAAGAAATTTTACGAAACTTGGCACTCTTACATTTTTCGACGTGAGCTTCCTGATGACAGTGCCAAACATTTTCAGCGCCAACTAGATGCCTAAATTGGCATAGTCAACTTTTAGGGATTTTATTTAATAGCATTGAAAGGAGCGGAAAATTCCAATTTCAACCATGTATTTCACATGGGTAATTTGACATTATTTACCACCAAAAATCGATACTTTAAAAATTTGTTGCAAAAATCAAACTGCTGTGGACTGCTCTAAAAATCAAGTTATCATAGATAACAAATTACCAGTTTGACATTTCTTCAAACAGTTTTTTTATTATTAGTTTGATTTTTGCAACAAATTTTTAAATTATCAATGTTTGGTAGTAAATAATGTCAGATTGGACCATGTGTTATACATGGTTAAAATCGGAATTTTTCACTCTTTAGAATGCTATTAAAATTCAATATTCCGGCCATAAGAAAATCAAAAGTTTACTATGAAAATTTCGGCATCTAGATGGCGCAGAAAATGTTTGGCACTGTCATCAGAAAGCTCACGTCGAAAAATGTAAGAGCGCTAAGTTTTGTAAAATTTCCATTAAAAGTAGAAAAATTATAAAAGGAAAATGAAAGTGCACTTTTCTGTTTTTCAGCGATATTTCAGGAACTGTGCGAGATATCCCTGATTTCTTTTCAAAATATTAAAAGGCATGAAAACAAGAAACTTTTCTCCCATTTGACCAACTCTGTATATATTTCCGTTTCATAGATCCTAATGGTGAGCGTCGTAAAAGTAACCACCCTGTATACAATTTACCATTGGCATATACACTTTGATGTAGATGAAATTGTAAAAATATAAGTGGAACGTAAAATAAATCTCAAAAATGCTTCTAATTCATTAGCTTTGATGTTGTGATTAGTTTAGTAGTGTTATGGCAAAACATGCTATCTATCTGCCTTCAAAATGCACTTTTTGGCCACAATTTTGTTGTGGTCGTATATTCATCGTATGGTGATCATATCCTATAAGTATATAGCTTTGATCTTGTGACTAGTTCAGTAGTGTTATGGCAAAACATGATATCTGCCTTTTTTCAAAATGCACTTTTTGGCCACAATTTTGGAATGATCGTATATTCAACGTATGGCGATCACATCGTATAGGTATATACAACTCGCCATTGGCGTATACACTTTGATGTAGATGAAATTGTAAAAATATAGCTGGATCGTGAAACAAAATCTCAAAAATACTTCTAAGTACATTAGCTTTGATCTTATGACTAGTTCAGTAGTGTTATGGCAAAACATGCTATCTGCCATCAAAATGCACTTTTTGGCCACAATTTTTATGTGGTCGTATATTCTTCGTGTGGTGATCGTATCGTATAGGTACAATTCACCATTGGCATATACACTTTGATGAAATTGTAAAAAAATAACTGTAACGTAAAAGCAAATCTCAAAAAGCTTCTTAATACATTAGCTTTAATCTTGTGATCAGTTCAGTAGTGTTAAGGCAAACATGCGATCTGCCTTTATTTTCAAAATGCACTTTTTGGCCACAAATAATATACTTGCTAACTTGATCAAAGGGTTTAGTATTGTAAAAAAATACAAATTATAAATAACTATGGCAATGATATAATGCTATTCCACTTTCACAATTATAAATATAAAACTGTTTTTGCTTCTCCTGTAAAATTGCAAAAATGGCAGATAACATGTTGTGCCATAACACTACTGAGTTATTTCAATAAACCATACAAACACAAATGCCATAAAACGCGTTTAAGTTGAGAATAAGCAACATTTTTCTGCAACCCAAACCTAAAAATTTCTTTAGAATTTTTTTTTTTAGTAAAATCAATATTTTCTGATCAACTATTTTACTTTTTTTTACCGAACAATCAAACGCCAAGGTGACATATCGTCAAGTTCATTAACAATAAAAACACGAATATCATCAAAAAAACGATTTCAAGTTGAGAATAAACAACATTTTTCTGCAACTCCAACTTTTTTCAAAATCTCCTCAAAAATCATTTCTATTCAAAAATCGATATTTCCTGATAACCATTTTTCTTTTTTCTCACCGAACAATCGAATGCTTAGGTGACATATCGTCAAGTTCAATAAACAATAAAAATACGAATACCATAGACACGCTTTTAAGTTCAGAATAAACAACATTTTTCTGCAACTCAAACTTTTTTCAAAATCTCTTCAGAAATCATTTCTATTCAAAAATCAATATATTCTGATAACCATTTTACTTTTTCTGGCCGAACAATCAAATGCCAAACTGACATATCGTCAAGTTCAATAAACAATAAAAACACGAATATCATAAAAACGATTTCAAGTTGAGAATAAACAACATTTTTCTGCAACTCAAACTTTTTTCAAAATCTTTTCAGAATTAATTTCTATTCAACAATCAATATATTTTGATAACCATTTTACCATTTTCTGACCGAACAATCAAATGCCAAGTTCAATATACAGTAAAAACACGAATACCATAAAAACATTTTTAAGTTGAGAATAAGCAACATTTTTCTGCAACCCAACAATAAAAATTTCTTCAGAAAACATTTCTATTCAAAACTCGATATTTTCTGATAACCATTTTACTTTTTCTGACCGAACAATCAAATGCCAAGGTGACATATCCTCAAGTTCAATATACAATAAAAACACGAATACCATAAAAACGCTATTAAGTTGAGAATAAACAACATTTTGCTGCAACCCAAACATAAAAATTTCTTCAGAAATCATATCTATTCACAAATCGACATTTTCTAATAACCATTTTACTTTTTCTGGCCGAACAATCAAATGCCAAACTGACATATCGTCAAGTTCAATAAACAATAAAAACAACTACCAATTAATGAATACCATGATACCATGATCACCAAATGAATGGTGAATACCATAAAAACCCTTTTAAGTTGAGAATAAACAATATTTTTCTGCAATCCAAACATGATACCATGATCACCAATTAAATGGTGAGTACCATAAAAACGCTTCTAAGTTGAGAATAAACAACATTTTTCTGCAACCCAAACATAAAAATTTCTTCAGAAATCATTTCTATTCAAAAATTGATGTTTTCTGAAAACCATTTTACTTTTTCTGGCCCAACAATCAAATGCCAAGGTGACATATCGTCAAGTTCAATAAAGAACAAAAACACGAATACCATCGAAACGCGTTTAAGTTGAGAATAAACAAAAAAAATCTGTAACCCAAACATAAAAATTTCTTCAGACATCATTTTCATTCAAAAATCGATATTTTCTGATAATCTGACCGAACAAGCAAATGCGAAGGTGACATATCATCAAGTTAAATTGTTAACTTTTCAAAATATATCATCGTTTTTTTGGTGTCCTGGTATAGCAATAAAGTTTATTAAATCTGCAAAAGCAGCCATCTTGGGTAGAATTTCAACGACTTTATGTGATACAAATAGAATTCTATAGAGTTTAGTTGTAATTTGTAGAATTTCTGTAGAAATCTATAGTATTTTAATGTAGATGTGTACTGTATGTGGACTGAGATGTGTAGAAACACAGCCTACTTCATAGCACGTGCGAAAGGCTGAGACCCTATCTGGAGAAATTTCTTCAGAAATCATTTCTATTCAAAAATCAATATTTTCTGATAACCATTTTACCTTTTTCTGACCGAACAATCAAATGCCAAGGTGACATATCGTCAAGTTCAATTAACAATAAGAACACGAATGCCATAAAAACGATTTCAAGTTGAGAATAAACGAGAGAATGTCGCGGCGACATTGGGTTTCAAGGGCGATGTACAGCCACGGACTCAAAGAATGACGCGTCCGTCCCTTTGGGGATAGAATAAAAAATGATCATCCAAGATCATCTGCCATCTTCTTGACAATCAGCTTCTTGACAGTAATTTTCTTGAAAGTCATCTTCTTGACAGTCATCTTCTCGACAGTCATCTTTTTGACAGTTATCTTCTTGACATCTTATTGTCTTCTTGACAGCGTATGGCATACAATTACATCACATTGCAAGTGGTGGTGTTGTGGTGATGATCATATGAGATGCATTTCCATAGACACTAAAGTCACCTTCTTGAAAGTCATTTTCTTGACAGTTATCTTCTTGACAACTTATTGTCTTCTTGACAGCGTATGTCATACAACTACATCACACTGCATTGCAAGTGGTGGTGTTGTGGTGTTGATCATATGAGATGCATTTCCGTAGACACTAAAGACACCTTCTTGAAAGTCATTTTCTTGACAGTTATCTTCTTGACAACTTATTGTCTTCTTGACAGCGTATGTCATACAACTACATCACACTGCATTACAAGTGGTGGTGTTGTGGTGATGATCTTATGAGATGCATTTCCGTAGACACTATCAAGATGGTTGTACTATATCTTATTGTAATTTTCATATTTATAATTATTTTTCCATTGGATTTATTCATATCTAGCAGAATGTATTTTAGTCAGGTGATCCTAAGATTATTTGACTGCCCGTTTGTGTTAGTTCATTTAGCGTTATCCAGGGTGCACCACGAGGAGGCGAACTAACTTTACACCCCACAAACTTATAAACGAACTTATTTCAAGTTTCTCAGTACAAATGTTTAATTGAGGTCCCAACGACGAATGGCACCAGATTCTCAATACGAATTTTTTGTGTAATTTTTTTATTTATTTTTTAATTTTTTTTGTGTATTTATTGACTGACTTGTGCGAGGCTTCTTGTTTGTAATCTAGAGCATGAATAAAATGAATTATGAATTATGAATTATGAATGTTTACATGTAGTGGGACTCGAGCCCATTTCAGGGCAAAACAATCACCCTGTAACTATGATAACCATTACATCAATACATACCTACACTTTGTTCCAATGGAACAGAGTATACCAAGCCTTTGCTCTGGATTTTTTTAAAAATTGTCAAGTTATGCTTGATAGTAATCTTACTAATAGTAATTTTATTCCTATTGATTTTTATTAATTTGTGGAGAATTTTTTGTAATTTTGAAAAGTTGTAAAAAAATACATGGAGTTTCAGTTTGATTATATTTACCTGTTGAAAATTTTAAGATATTATTCAACATTTGAGAACAGTAAGTGACACTTTAATAGTAATCTCTGCAAGGATTTATTGAAATTATCTACATTTTGTAATGATTGACAAATGTTTGAAAATTTCAGAACAATAATTGAAATGTAGACTGAATTAATTGCAAATTTGAGAGTAATAATTGAAATGAACTGTAGTCTGTAGTTCAAAAATCAATTGAAGAAGAGGGTGATGTTAGATGTGTCTCACGTTTAAGTTGTTTTGTACTATTTCTTTAGCTGATAGATGGTTCATCAGATGGGCAAATTCATTGAAAACAGGGCAAAGAAGCACAACTAGCATTTCCAAAATGATTTAGATAGTAGGTGTATGGTACAGAGAAGTATGGTGATTTTTGTGAGATCATTGAAAATATTGCGTCCAAAAGGCTAGAAAACATGCTTTAAGGTAATATTTGATACTGCTATGGGGTGTCACTAAATAAAGGGGGCCGTCAGAAATTTAATATATTATATTGTTGTGTACGACGCACTTAGCAAAATATATGTAAGTATGTCATCACTGTATCGCGCAACATCTACAGGTTGTAAATTACGGCGGCCAGCAATAAATTTAGGCCCATTGTGCTGTTTGTCACTACTACCATTAGGGATATAAAGCCCACACTACGACAATAGACCTAAGTATGGTTTTTGCCCTAGTCGCAGAATATGGGCGCCACGTGCTTAATTACGGGGTAAAAATGTTTCACGTATTGATTTCCGATTCTGGATTGCATGGTACCCCAAAAAACCCAAACCTCTATTTTTCATCCTTCGAAATGTGTGTAATATTCCTGGCGGAGGCGTCGAGTTGAGGACACGCGAGCGTTTCCCTAATAACCGGGCTAAACGCATCGGAACAAACAAACTCTGTGGGTTCACAGTCGTGCGTCTAAATGCCCGTCATTAAATAGTCGTTACCGGACGTCCCGGAATAACCTGGAACGCCGAAATTATCGATCAGCAATTAACTAATGGACTCGGTCTCGACGTGATTAAACACACGAAAACGGCGTTTATTACGATGGGAGGCAGCGATGGTTCATTTTTCACGCTGCGCCTCCTCCCGTGGGAAAACCCATTATTTCCACGGCCGCGGAGCAGAAGATGCCAGTTACATTTTTTTTTTGTAGATCCGAAAGTCCGGTGAAAGTCCAGCCCGAAAGGCGAGCGAAGTTTTTTCGCGATTTTTGGCCGCGGTAATTTGCACATCTGGGTCCGACCTGATTAAAATTAATTGTTCAAAATTAGCAGCGGTACAAGAGAATCCGCTTTGCTAACTGTCGTCGGACAAGGAAGCCAAAATTCACTTATGGTTGTAAAACCCAAGGAAGAAAATGAATACATAATTGAATTTAAAATAAAATATTATAGTTGGATGGATTCGACAAAAAGTTTGTACAAAAACTTGTTTGATTTGATCAAAAAATAATAATACTAACGTGGACCAAAAAAATTGATGCCAGAATACACAAGTACAGAAGTCCATACTTTTTCGGGCAACTCAAAACAAAAAAACAAGTGGAGGACAGTCCGGCAGCTACTTGGATATATCTACTTCCATCCATACTTTTTTTGGTAACTCCCCTTTGATTTGATCAAAAATAGTAATACTAATGTGGACCAAAAAAATTGATGCCAGAATACACAAGTACAGAAGTCCATACTTTTTTGGGCAAGTCCAAAAATAAGAAACAAATGGAGGACAGTCCGGCAGCTACTTGGACATTTGAGCGACAATTTGATGCACACTTTTTATGATATTTTTAAATATTCTGAATGTTCGACTTTCCGGTTGACCAGTCATCAGTCACTGAAATTTCTGAAAATTTATCTGTCTTATCTTCTTCCGTATCTTTACAACTCTGAGCGTGCCTTGGCTGACATCTCTATTACTATTACAAAAGTTTGCGTTAATTGGAACAAACAATGTTTGCTTCAAACAAATGCTTTATTTGAACAACAAGTTTACTTTGCCTGCATAGTAAAACAAAACTGTTAGTATTTATTTAACAAGCTTTCAGGAGGTGATTGAGATACTGCAAAGACTGCGGTAACTAATCGGGCGAGTGGAAGGCTGCACGTTATGCTAAGCATAACACAGCCTCTTGCGAAACATTTCTCAATCGCATGTCAGGCAACGTTCACTGCGCAACCTATTTATATCGCGTCGTACGCTGGTAAATATTTGACTTTAGGAGACATTACGTTGCATCAACAAAAATACACTTGCAGTTTCTCCTGAGCGATCGTCCTCGGCAGGAATCCTTCGGGCGGAGTTTGCTTTGCTCCTGGAAAACAACACGTGCCGCCGCTTGCACACAAAGAGAGGTCGAGGTGCGCAAACAGAACGGGTCTTCCCCGCTAAGAGGAGCGGCGAGGAAGCCACGCGACCGTCCTCGACCTTGGGTTTTGTCCAAATTCGCGAGACGTAACGGGTTCTGCATCGTCATCCGTTACGCGAAAAAATTACGGGGATTGGTAGCGCAGCTCGACGCGTACAAATGCAAATGTGCCTGGACGTACAGGAGAAGATGTTGGGTAACAAATCGATGGTAAATGGCCATAGAGGCAAACAATCAGAGCCAGCCGTATTTTCAAATAGGCACAATAGGCGCTAGCCAAATGAATTCTGAAAATTCATCTGAAGTCAGAAGAGTAATATGTTGAGTATTTTTGATATTTTTCAAAAAAAAAAAAACTAAAACCCATGAAATTTATTTTTTTACAAGGTTATTAACCTACCATTAGACAGGTGACACACCCAATTGTTTTAAAAACGTCGCCAATTTTGATATAACACCCTCTAACGGCCCCTAGCGGTCAGTACCTTCAAGTTACATACTATACCACTAGCAGGCGCAGTGATTCAGTATTGTTTCAACTGTAAGTAGAATAACATGTCAACGAAGTGCGCAACGAACACCACCTGTCCAGTTACGTTTCAAAATAATTTCATTGGCAACAAATTAATCTGCTTAGATAAACAAGATAAAACATTAGAATTTGATGATTTGTTGTACAATGTCATATTACGAAAAGGAACAAGAACGACTGTTAGAATTGTGGAAGGATGTTGAAACTGATGGTTTTCTTGAATCACAGAGTGACATTTCGGATCAAGAAGAAAGTGATGCAGAAGAAGGTAATGGAGAAAATAATTACGAAGAGGACGATGCTAATAAAGAACACGATGCTGACAATGAAAACGATGCTGACATAGAAATCGATGCTTACCAAACAAACGATGATGATAATGAAAATGATACACCAAATGAAAAATTCTATTTTTCAAAAGATAACACAAAGTGGTTGAGACAAATTAGATCGAGAAATATTAGAGCCCGATCAAAAAATATAATAATGCATTTACCTGGTGAAAAGACCACCGGAAAAAATGCAGTCTCCTCTAGAATGTTGGAGCTTATTTTTCGACACACAAATGATTGCTGATATAACAAAATGCACCAATCTAAAAATTGAGGAAAGATCATCTATATACAAAGAGAACAATTACCATGTAAATAAAACAACCGAGATTGAAATTAAAGCACTCTTTGGTCTTCTATATTTAGCTGGGGTTTTTAGAAATAATCACCGAAATATTGAAGATTTTTCCAAAACCGATGGTACGGGAATTCAAATATTCCCGGCAGCTATGGCGTCAAAATGATTTGGTATTTCATCCGAAATTCATCTACAATGTCAAATCAAGTCGTAATGTAAATGTTAATATTTTCTATTTTCATGGTCATAATACCATGAAGATAGATTTTTTTACTGTGACCAGATATTTTTTTCATTAATGGATTTTTGAAATAAATCTTTTTTTGATGTTTTAGTTTTTTAATTATTTTCAAAAAGGCACGACTTATGTGTTTCAATTGTTTTATCAAATTTACGCGAACGGCGTTTTCACTATTTTTTTTTTCTTTGCGAACTTTGCTATAACTACATTAAATAAATGAACTGAAAAATACTGAAAAGTACTAAACTATTATTTTTAATCAAAAATATATGTGTGCTGAAATTTGAAAATGAATATGCTCAGGATAGTTTATTGAGCTGAAATGTCAAATAACGTCGATATCAACATTTTCTTGGTGGAAAACTGTTCAGAATACCATGAATATGGCATACATTTTTGTACTTTGACTAGATATTTTTTTGGTTAATTTTAGAAAGTAAATACTTTTTTCAGTAGTAGTACCTATTTATAATTAAAACCCGAATTAACCCTTTTTCACAAAAGACATTTTATAATTTTAAATTCACATTTCAGTCGCGATGCGACCATCTTCAGTAAATATCAAATACGTACTTTTGGCTGAGTACGTATTTGATATTTACTGAAGATGGTCGCATCGCGACGGATATGTAAATTTAAAATTAATAAATGTTTTTTTGTGAAAAAGGGTTAATTCGTGTTTTAATTATATTTCACCTTTCACAAGCTCAAACGAACCTAAAGTAGTACCTATTAACAATGTTTTTTCACTATCGACCTTTCTTTCTATCTTTCTGGCTTTATAGTAATGGTTTAATTATAAGATAAATTGATGTATGAAATATAAAAATTAATAAACAATTCAAATTAAAATTATTGTACAAAGAGAGATTATTTTTTTGGATTTTTGAGTTTTCAATATTGTTTAAAATTACACGATGTATGTGTTACAATTTTTTATCACATTTACGCGAAGCCATTTTTATGACAATTTTGTCTTTTGTGAACTTTGACTATAACTCCGTTGAATAAATGAACTAAAAAATACTGAAAAATTAAACCTGTTATTTTGAAAAATATATGTGAGCTGAAATTTGAAAGTGATGAGCTGAACAGTAAAAAATTAGTGAAATTAAGTCAATGTTAACATTTTCGTGGTAAAAAAAACTGTTCAGTAGTATTAAAATATACTATAAAAATGGCACATATTTTTTTTACATTGACTAGATTTTCCTACAATCCCTGAATTCTAATAAAAATAGCATCTATATATTTTTTAATAGTGCAAAACATACTGAAACTTCAGATCTTCGGCCACTTTCATTCACAATTTGAGAAAACTGAAAAAATAAATTTGTTATTTTGAAAAATATTTGTAGGCTGAAATTTCCTGAAGCATCATTAAGATATTTCGGTGAGGTAAAATGTAAAGTTAAGTCAAATAAGGTCATTGTTAATAAAGATTGAAATTAGAGTTAACATACTGAAATTTCAAAGCTTCAGCAATTTTCATTTATAATTTGAGAAAACTGAAAAATGAAACTTGTTATTTTGAAAAATATTTGTAGGCTGAAATTTCCTGAAGCATCATCAAGATATTTCGGTGAGTGGTGAGGTGAAATGTAAAGTTAAGTCAAATAAGGTCATTGTTAATAAATATTGAAATTTGAGTTAACATACTGAAATTTCAAAGCTTCAGCAATTTTCATTCATAATTTGAGAAAACTGAATAATTAAACTTGTTATTTTGAAAAATATGTGTAGGCTAAAATTTCCTCAAGCATCATCAAGATACACCTCTGGATGTTTCTGTTAAGATTTATAACTATGATAAAAAATAACATGTACAATTTCAATAAATTGACTTAAAACTTTTAATGTTGAAATATTATTTCCGCACTTGCTAGGAAATATTCCACTTTTCCTAACTCCAAAGTTTTCCAAACCCTGCTAGAAAAAATCTAATTTTCTTCAAATGTCTGAAAATTATGTCATTATTTAACTCAGTTGACTGTGGAAAAATGTCACATTTCCACCAGCGGAAGTTTTACTTTTCCTTTCCCAGCCGGCGGAAGGGAAAGTGTTGTCATGGCAACGGTAAATAAACAACGCGAAGGAATACAAGAAAATTCGCCATATAACATATAAATATATCAGTGTTTGCAATTCTTTTCCTATTTTCTGGTAGATATACTGCTTTCACTAATAATAGATTAAATCTATAAATGGTTTCTTCAACAAATTATCACTGTCACTGTCAAATGCTGAAATAGTTTCTGTCAAAAAAAAACAAAAAAATCATACCATCTTTGATATTAAATTTATTTGTAAAAATTATATATCAAAATAATGAGTTTTTGTAGACAACGCTTGCCTTCTATTCTAACTCAGGCGCGCCATGAAAAGTCTAACTTCTCCTCCACGTGAAATAATATACTAGTACTTCTTAATCTATGCCCAAGTTTTCTAGTTTTTCTAGTAAAAGCGCTAACGTTGGCAACCCTAGACTAAAATCGAAATGAATTTATGCCTTAATCACCCACTAGCAGTGAACTATCACGTAATACAAGTTAAACATAACATTCGTACATTGTGAACGTGTCCATAACGTGTAGCACGTTGTTATGTCATTCAATAGCGCTGCAATTATAAATATCTTAAAGGGCATCGATACAACTCCAGGCTGGGCGTATAATTCTTGAATAAATCGAGTGTGTCTAATGCCGATACAACGGCCTCGGCAATGTTTCGCTCCCGAGGTATCTATATTGTGTACACTCGTTTAGTAATAATAGTAATCTATATTGGCTCTTGTTAATGGCCGCGAAGGACGCTAGGAGTGTGCGACGGCGTGTCTTTCACACGGCCAACAACAAAGCAAACGGAATGCAAGAGTCATGGGTATCATGTGGGCATTACTTGTATTGAACCATTGTTGATGAATGTTTTTGCAGAACGAAATACTAAGAACGATTCCGTCAATCGAAACAGAAAAGCAGAGAAGGTTGAGATATGTGGTTATTTGGCTGCCATCATGGACGATGTCTGAGTGAGACTATTCAAAATAAATTCTATTTTCTACCTATTTTTTTTAAAGTTTGTTTAGATTTGTGGAGATATAATTGATTTTGTTGCTTTTAGAGTACGAAAAAGTTCTTTTTAATAAAGAAAATAATCCACTAGTGTTTTTTGGCGCGAAGTTGCGACTGGCACGACGTTGCAGATGGGTCAATTATATTCCGCGACAAACGTGGTAGTGTGCATCTCACGCGTCTTTAGTTGCGTCCAATTAAAAGATTATTGTTTAATAACGTTAATATTTTATATTGTCATGCAATTAAGTGTATTGATGTATACACGTGTTAGTGGTGTTCTAGAAATGTTGTTATGCCAAAAACTCTTGGTGGAACCTTCATTAACACTGTAATCGTTTTATTGGCACCTGTTCCAAATCAAACGTCGATCAACTGGTGCTGAAACGACGAAAGTGTTACACACACGTTCGCTGGGTTTGAGGTGAGCTCGCCTCCGATCAACCTGACCGAATCCCGTCCACGTCCGATGCCTATCTGGGTCGCCTGTGCAAGGCTCGAATTTCCACTCAGCAATTTCCACTGTCTCTGCCTTAATTGGCCGAAATTAACGCGATGAGTAAACGAGTGATGAATAATGCAGGTTCGTCGAACGCGTTTTTCCACGCTAGCCCGGGGATTCCGTGAATAATTAATCGATGGGTATTCGGATCCATTATCTGCGTTATCTTGGAAAACGATAACGAGATATTCTCGGTGAAGCCCCGTTCCGAGACACAGAAGCCCCCTTTTTCGGTACCCGAAGTAGGCTCCAGCAATTAAAAACCGCTTCCTCGGAGCGCTTGAAGCGTGTAATGCGCTCGCAATTTTTCCTATGGATATTAATTAGGGCGAATTAAATGGAATGTATTAAAGTTAATTGACGTGGTTAAGGTTTAACGTCTTAATTCGCTGCTGCGTGTGTTATTACCGCTTATGCGGTAATAAATTATGACGGAAGTGAGCGTGGTTTGATTTCGTTATCGATCGCTATCTGGAAAAGCCTATCTCATCTGCGAAGAAGTCGTTTGCTAAATACCAATTCCACTCACATACCTACACAGCAGACCTAAGCCATTCGCGAGCAGGCAGTCGCCCAGGGCCCTGCGCCTCTAAAGGCCCCGCACACGCAATGCTCAAAACGCACACCAAATTGTTAATGGAGTAATTATTATTAAGTAGATAGATAGATACATTTGTTTATTGCAAAGCAATACAGTCATAGTACAGATAATATATAAATAGGTACTAACACAGTTGGTCCTCAAGGTATTCCTCAATGCTATTATAGTACGCTTTTCTTAACAGGAGTTGTTTTATTTCATTTTTGTATCCTTTGAATTTTTCTGTTTGGAGCTTTCAGTAAACGGTTCTATACAAAAATAAAATATGTCTGATACCACATACACATATTATTTGTATAAATGTATACAGTCATGTAAACTAAGCAATTACATACGTCGGGGAGTCACATATCAGAAGTGGGACGCTACTCGGAGTCGCGCAATCTTGTGCAAACGAGCGCTGACTGTGCATGTATTAATAACTTATTATAAAAGTATTTCCAGTAAGTAGTGATTTATTTATTGTGCCATGTGCCACGCATTGTTTGAACATACATCATAATTAATTAAATATGATTTGTTAGATGTTTCAAATTATATTAGCTTCACATATCTTTCGCAAGAAAATACATCCGGTCGGTTATAAATTGTCGTCATTTCATAAGTTAACGTCTTATTTTATGTTTACGATTAGTAAATTGTTTAAACTGAGCGCAACTATGCTGCGGTGTTACTGCTGCATTTATTCGCCTTCCCAAAGATTAGGCAAAGTAGATTGGCACCACTGCTGTGGCTTAACCCAACCCAACCTAACCTAACTTAACCGAGCTTAGCAAAGCCATAACAACTAATTTATTAACGTAATATTTTTAAAACAAAATATATAAAAAAAAATAGCAAAATATAATATATATATATACTCTTGTTACTCCAGATTAAATTTTCAGAAAATCTAGATATACATCGTGTCCTAAATAGAGTAGAATTGCTTGGGTATATTTCTTATTAAAGCTATAGATGTGGTTAAATTGGCAATATTGTGCAGTTTTATATGCTGGTTCATATTATGTTGAAAAATTATCAAAAGTCCGAGCAGTATAGAAGTCATTCTAAAAAACTAAAAACCGCTATTTTCTAAAAACTCCGATATATTCATAATTATGAAGAATAAGATGCGGGAAAAAGTTTAAAATGAAAGTCACTTGCGCACAAATTTGAGAATCAAGTCAAAACAAAAGTCCAGCTGGCGGTTTCCGAGATATTAATAGCAACTTTCTTATTTTAAATGGCCGCTACTCTAAATAGAGTAGGATTGCATGGATCCTACTCTATTTAGAACACCCTGTAGTGTATATTCTGCTTTTTCCATTTTCTAGTAGTACTACGTATACTTAATAACCTTGTAGAAAAATGAAATTCATAGGCCACAGTTTTTGAAAAACATCACCATAAATGTTCAATATGTCCCTTGTCTACATATCCGCTGACCTTAAATTCATTTTCCGGAAAATCTAGAGATAGGGTATATTCATTTTTTTGTATTTTGTAGTAGTATACTTAACAACTTTGTAGAAGAATTAAATTCATACCCTATATAGTTTTTGAAAACAAAAAATATATAAATGTTCAATATTCCCCTGTCTAAAAATGACTCCACTGACTTCAGATTCATTTTCAGGAAAATCTAGATTTGAGATTCTGTTTATTAAATTTTATTCATTTTCAGGAAAATCTAGCTTTGACATTCTGTTTGTTAAATTTTCCGATAGTTTCAAGTCGACTTAATAATCGTGTACAATTTGAATGTCCTAAACTACCAAAAGTATGTATAAAGAAATCAATTCTAAAAGTTATGAAATATATATAACTGTATGGTACAATATCGCTGCTTTAACTCCAGATTAAAAATCCGAAAAAACTAGAGATGGGATATATTCCATATGTTATATTTTCCAATCGTCCGAAGTTCATTAAATCGTGTAAAATTTGAATAGAAATCAATTCTAAAAGTTGTGAAATGTATACAGGGTGGTCACTTTTACGACGCCCACCATTAGGATCTATTAAATGGAAATATATACAGAGTTGGTCAAATGGGATAAAAGTTTCTCATTTTTGTGCTTTGAAATGATGAAATCCGGGATATCTTGTACAGTTCCTGAAATATCACTGAAAAACTGAAAAAGTGTAGTTTCCTTCTCCTTTTATAACTTTTTTACTTTTCAAAGAAATTTCACGAAACTTGGCACTCTTATATTTTTCGACGTGAGCTTTCTGATGACAAATTTTTATAGTCAACTTTTGATTTTCTTATGGCCGCAATATTGGATTTTAATAGCATTAAAAATAGCGAAAAATTCCGATTTCAACCATGTATGAAACATTGTTTGAAAATTTGTTACTAAATTAATAATTCCTTATTTTTTAATTTCTTTACAAAATTGTATTTTACGAAATTTTGCTATATAACCTGATCTAACCTGAATCATTTTAATCAGTTTTTTTTGTTTATCGCAATCTACTTGGGCGACCTTAAAATGCGAAAGCGTCAGCAGTGCAAACCCGTTCGCTAGCCTGCTTGATTATAATTAACGCAGCGTTACGCAAAATTCTGTCAGTTTTTTATTAATGCAAATTCCTTAGATTCGACCTTCCCGAGTTTTAACCGTTGCTTTTCTCTACATAACATTATTTACTAAGCCACATACGGAGTTAACTGGAGTGTGAAGCAAATTAATATGAAGAGAGAGTAATAATCATGCTAGAATAAAACGCGAAAATGCAAATATTGTTAATAGTATAAGCTCAACTGAATCATAGTGTTTATCACGGCAATTTTATTGCTTATTTTAGATAGTTAAAATTTAGATAAAAATTTTATTATCTATTTAGGATTACATTAACAAATCAATATTTATTAGGGAATTTATCACCTCATATATTATTTGACTTCTTTTTCTACAAATTTTAGAGAAACTGAAAACTTATATTGAATATATGACTAAATTAACTAAATTTAACTAAATGCACAAAAGGACTACAGAAAGAGAAAAAAAAAGTTTAAACTTCAGTTCAGAGAAATACAATTTGTAATATAATTATGCAGGGTGTGCAAAAGCCTGGAATACATTCATTATTTCGGAAATTAAAATATTTTAGAAAAATCCTCTTACAAGTCGAATTTTGTTTTAAAACCGCGTTTTATAAATCTTTTGTGTGGCTAGAATAGTATAAATTAGAAAATTAGAATTTACAAATGATTGTGGATCTTTTACAAAAATATTAAACCTCAAACACCAATTTACAGAAATGTATACATTTCGCAAATGCTTAACAAAGTGCAGACAAAATTATACAACGTATGGCTCACAAATAGCCGAAAATATTCAGGAGTTGAACAAATGAAAAAAAAATAACATAAACTAAGAAACATCCTTATATTTAAATGTACTACTAGTAAGTACTCCCAATAAAGAAGAAAGAAAACAATAAAAAACATGTCTTTTCTATTATATTTATTTCGTATATATTATTTCTGCTATGATATAGAGCAGAATTGCAATTATTCTCACTCTTGTTATATTTTAAAAAGTCTGCTATTGTAGTTTTCTCTGGCACACAAACAAATCCGGGGAAACAGTTTCACGTAATTCCCATAATGACTAATTAACGTTTAGCTCGCACAAGCAATTCCACTTATTAGTTATTATTTTTTGCCCCGATGTAATTACAATTATCATAATTGCGCGCCTATTAATTTCTTTCTTTTGGTATGATGTAATTCACGGCAATTACCGAGGAGACGTAATGGTTTTCTTTATGCGTTCCGCGGACACATTGCACAAACAATCCAAAAAATCGTTCAATTATTGTAATTGTGTACAAACTAATTGATATTGTGTAATACATTTTGATTGTGATTGGATTCTAAGGTTTATTGGAGGATTACAATTTGTATTCAACATGGAGCTTATATACTGTAACTGTTTCGATTGTTCTCTTTGCAATATCGTGTCGCTTATGATGCGTTGCTTATTGTGTGATGACTCGATACAATAATGCATGGACAATTGTAATTAGAATAAGCTCCATGTTATACGATCAGAAGCAGGTTGGTGTGATTTGAATCAATTGATTAAAATCAGCAGTGTTGGTGTGATTTGAATCAATTGATTAAAATCAGTAGTGTTGGTGTGATTTGAATCAATTGATTAAAATCAGTAGTGTTGGTGTGATTTGAATCAATTGATTAAAATCATGATTTAAATCAACTTATTTAAAAAATAAATCATTGATTTCAATTAAAATTGTTTTTTTTTAAATAAATCTTTGTTTTTGTACTGTTTGTGCATTTCAATAGGTGAACAAATAAAAATATAATGTAACTATAGAGTTAGCATGCTTTATAGTAGATAATTTTGTTTTAATCGTCAATTCTTGTTTAAATTCTAGAATTTTTAAAAATAAATCATTAATTTAAATAAAAATTGTTTTTTCTTTAAATTAATTATTGTTTTTGCAGTGTTTGTGCATTCCAATAGGTGAACAATTCAAAATATAATGTAACTATAGAGTTAGAATGCTTAAAAGTAGATAATTGTAATTAAGTAAAATAGTTTTCTTTTCTTCCATTTTTTTTTGTCCATTACCAGGTACAGATACACAAATAATTGTTTTAATCATCAATTCTTGATCAAATTCTATAATTTGTTAAAAAAATCATATAATTTAAGTCGAGATATAAATCAATTCATATAAATCACATCTACCCTGGCAAAAACTGATCAGATATATAAAAAAATCAAAGAAATAAAAAAAACCATGATTTTTATTATTTAAAAAAAATGTTTATTGTTTTTTTTTAAATCATGATTTATTCCAACCCTGATCAAAAGTAACACATGTCAACATATAACTCAACGCAAAATGGTAGAACATTGTTGGAAAACCTAAGAGATGGTATGGAAGTAACAGATCACTATTTGAGCAGCAGCATCTAAGGTATAATGATGATTACTACCTTTGCTGTCAGAGGCATTATAAAAAGAAGAAGGTACTTATGGCTTAATTATTAATAATTAATATTTATACCCATTCCATGACTTGGAATGTGTATAAATGTATAAATGTACCAAAAATATATCACCACTTTTGAATCTCCAAAATTAAACTACATATATTTCTTAGATTTATTTATGCTTAGCTGTTCATGTGAGAATTTTAAATTGATTTGGAAATACTTATATATTATTATTATGAATTTTGTGATTTTCTACAATCATTTGTAAAATCCAATTTTCTAATTTATATTTTCCTAGCTATTTTAGGTACTTAGCTTATTTCTCTTGTGAGGAACTAAAATTGATTTGAAAATGCATATTATTAAGTGTTACGAAATTTGTGATTTTCCACAATCATTTGTAATAAACTCAAATTCAGACAATTGGAATTTACAAATTTGTGAATTTCTTTAATTAATCTATACAATCTGTCAGACATACATTTCGATAATAAATTACAAATTATACATATAAGTTGGTGAGGGTAGAAATATTGATATTGAGATATTTATTAAAAAAAAAACACGTAAAAGGTAAACACAAATTTATAAAATTAGATTTCTTTGGCTAAATCAAACTGCCGATACAAAATGTAATTTATGTGAAAAACTCGAGAATCTCCAAAATTAAACTGTAGAGGTAGTTAAATAAAAATTAAGGAAACAAAATTGTCAGTTATTTAGATACAGGGTGTGAAAAAAGTCTGCAATACATTCATTATTTTGAAAATTAAAAATATTTTAGGAAAATCCTTTCTAAAGAAGGAAAAGAAAAAAGAAAGTCGATGTTTGTTTTCTAAATTGTACATAACTCAAAAATATTAAATTTAACTAAAGTAAAAATTTGATAAATGCAACAGGCCTGATTTGATTTTTCAAAAAAGTTGATTTTAACGAGTATTGCTATTATCGAATTGATTATAAAATAGATACAGGGTGTGAAAAAGTCTGCAATACATTCATTATTTAGGAAATTAAAAATATTTTCGGAAAATCCTTTCTAAAGAAGGTAAAGAAAAATGAAAGTCGATGTTAGTTTTCGAAATTGCACATAATTCAAACACATTAGATTTAAGTACAGTAAAAATTTGTTAAATGCAACAGACCTGATTTGATTTGTCAGAAAAGTTGATTTTATCGAGTATTGCTATTATCGAATTGATTATAAAATTTTAAGGCAAAGTAGAATTTACAGTTGCTAATACACATAGAATGTATTGCCATATGTATTGCATATCTTTTATTAGGTTAATTTCACTTTAAACATAAGTTAGAATACAAACAAGAAGCAACACAATTACAATCAGTTAAAGTTAGTTCTGTCAAATGCCATAAGTTGCAGTTAAGGAAAAAATGAACCAAAAATAAGAGTTGCATTTATTGATTTTTTACTGTATAACAAAATGTATATTTTTGAAAACTAATATCGACGTGTCCGAGGATTTTTCTAAAATATTTTTAATTTCCGAAATAACGAATGTATTCCAGACTTTTTTCACACACTCTATCTAGGTATAATAATATTATAATTTGTATTACTCTAAACTGAAGTTTAAACATCAAAATTTTCTCTTTGTTTATATTTCAGAAATTATTTTTAAAAAACGTTCAATATCAATTAAAAATATTTTAGGAAAATCCTTTCTAAAGAAGGAAAAGAAAAAAGAAAGTCGATGTTAGTGTATCAACGTGCAACAATGTAAACAGTCATTTAGAGATACATATTTAAAAAATAATTTCGCCAAAATTGGTTTGCAGAATTTCTAAAACAAAACTTTAAATATCGATTTAGAATATTAATTATTATATCAATTATAATAGCCATTAAATAATAATAGGACAACTTATTAATTCCAAGATCATTTTTGTATTTACAAAATGAAACTGCACAGATTTGTGAGATTGTTTTTTTATAAATTATAATAATTATTATTAATAATTTTATTTGTTAATTTTTTTTAATTAATAATTATAATTATCTATTCAGATGAGAAATGCAAATTGCTTCAAAATACAATATTGATAAATGAAATACGATAATGTGATTTTCCACAATCAAAATGTATCATTTGTTAAACTCAGATTAATAAATTTCTGAGTTTCGACTTCATTTTCCTCCCTGATTCAGCCCTAGAAATGTTTAGGTCGACTTCCCTGTATAATAATAATTATTATAGACCCTATTTGTACAATGTATTGTCTGTATTGTATAATAGTACCGCGTTTTCTGGGTATGCACGATATCTCCATAGTTTGAAAATGAAGACGTTTAATTCATTTTTTTTCGTTTTTTTTTTGTTTTTTTTTTTTGTTTTTTTTTATAAATCGGTAAAGAGCTACACGTGGTCATAAAATTCTGAGTAAAAAATGTTAATACATACCAAAATATTGTAGCATGCTTTCTGAATAAATTTTTAATTAAACATCTCCGTGTTTTTAACATCCAATTTAGGAACACCCTGTATAATGTTTACAGTAAGAAGACTATTTCATCATTATTAATAATTGTGCTGGTCTTACAAAAACTCAGAATTAAAGTTTGTATGATTTGATGATGTTTTAATTATAAATATACGAAGTTGTATTCCACATCCAATTTTTCCCACCCAATTTAGAAACACCCTGTATAATGTTTACAGTAAGAATACTGTTTCATCATTATTAATACTTGTACTAATCTTAAAAAAGCTCAAAATTAAAGTGGTATCTATGATCTGATCATTTTTTTAAATTATTAATATACGAAACTGTATTCCACATAAATGGTGAATGCGCCGGGTAATGCAGTTTCTGATTTCATTAAAGGTACTTACAATATATATTTTCAATTGCTTCGTGCAACTTTTTAACTATAATTGGTAACAGAAAAAACTACATATTCATATATTCATATTTCATTAAGGGTTTTGAAATTTTATATATATATATATATATATATATATATATATATATATATATATATATAAAATACATGATTACACTTCAAAGACAAGAAACAGTCCATTAGGCTTGCAGATAGTGGAACGTTTTGAAAATGCTACAACAGTAACGCTGGGCTGTAAAATAATCACAATTTGATCTATACTGCTTCTAACTTTCCATGAACTTCACGCACCTTATTTTTGGGGGTATTTTATTGTTAATATTGTACAATGGGGCATTTGGGTAATATTGTATTGTTTTTATTATTAAAATCAAACGTTACGAATGGTGCCAAATTTCAATAATTTCAACCTTCTGTAAATATCAATGTGAAATGTCAATAAATCTCATCTGAGAGATCACCAAGTGACAATTTTGGTGGTTTTGGTCGAGGGTTAGCTTAGGTTAGGTTAGATCCTCTGAAACAACAAAAAGTGAAAACGATTGAAAAATATAGAAATATTCCAGAAAAAAAAACACTACAAACATATTCTGAAATACCAAAAATATCATTGAACTTTAATGAATTTAATGAAGTACGTTTTAGTGAATATGACTTGAATATTGAAAGTTAGGTTGTTTTGTTGCAGGGTTTTGAAATTTTTTAGTCAAAAATTTACACCACCCAATAAAATTGTATGCAATTTTGCTTCATTATTTATGGAGCATGCCCTGAATTTTAATGTATTTTAATGATAATTTCAATCATGAAAATTGTTTAATGCAAATAATTTCTGAAAGAATTTGAATCATTTCGTGTAGATATCAGAAAATATGATTTGAGCTTTCTATATCGTTTCCCTTTCTCATATTCAGATTTTTTTTATACAATTTTCAAATTGTATTTTTGCACCTGACATTTTATACCGAATTATCAACTTTAGCCAATCATTCTCATACTTTACAACAGTTTCTCGAAACAATTCACATGAAAAATATCAAAGAAGGTCCTATAATGTAGTGAAAATAGTCAATGAACAATATTGTATTGTTTTTATTAATGAAATCAAATGTTATGAATGGTGTCAAATTTCAACATTCTGTGAATACCAATGTGAAATGTCAATAAATCTCATCTGAGAGATCACCAAGTGAAAATTTTGGTAGTTTTGGTCGTGGGTTAGGTTAGGTTAAAAAAGTGAAACTTACAACAAGTGTTTTTTTAAATCTCCTAAATCAATATGTTTCACTAAGTGATTACAACACACGCATTCAACATGTCTAATTTTGTTGTCAGATAAATATGTTGTAAGGTTCCTGAAAAATATTTTGGTTATAAGTAAGCAAGCTCATTTGTATACATTGTTACATATCGCACAGAAAAATCAAGTTATTACCACATAAAAGTTACTATGGACGATTAAATTTTATAAATGGAGATGACTTTTACCGAGTACAAAGAAGAATTTTGAATGCCGCTATGGCCCGGAAGAATAACAAAATGTTTTATTCCCTGTGACCTAAATTTGGTGTTGCCAGACGCTCGGATTTCTCCAGCGTAGGAATAAGTCGTGTAATGTACATGTGAAACGTATTTATTACTAATTACGGCGTTCACCACGATTCAATTCGCTTAATGATTTTTGTTATCAGCGGAGCACTGGGCTTAGTGCTGTACGGTTTCCGTAAACTGCACGAGAACAATATAAAATTATACGTTACGAGTTGAGGCAGAAACCCATTAGCTAATCGATTTTCTAGAGAAAGTTTCAGTGTCTAGGGTACCGCACTTATTCGCTTGCATTTGTAATGATCGAAATTGTGTCTAATTACCGCACGTCGTGTAACTCGCAAAAGAAGAAAGTGGTCACCACCTCGAAGAAGAAAAAAATAGTTGGCCACGTTTAACGACCCTGATGTCGCGTTGCTTAATTGTCCACGATAGAGTTGCCATAAAATCGCAACAGTTGCGGTGCATAATTAAGTTGCGCAAGCGAAACTGTGAAAAGTTGAAAATCAATCGGTTTAACCGTGAAGAGCTTTAACAGTGTCCGGAAGGAATACGAAGTAAAGCGTCCAGGAGGTGGCACGTGCGGAAGCGGCTCCCGGGTCTGGGATCCGACCCGCTGCACGGCTGCGAAGTTCTAAAATGGGACGCGAACTGGCCCAGATCGCCGGGCCGGGTTGCGCGTGCGACCTCATTCCGTATCGACCTGCGACCCAGTTTCGGGCCGCCACACGTGCATTCGCCCCAAATCCGGCCCTGCTGCCGCTGTTGCATCTCCGTCTCTGACCCGGCCCCGCGGTCTCCCCCTGCGGGTCCCCCAGGTCCTGGGATAACCACGCGCGCACTGGGGATCGACCGCGACGCAGGTCACCGCAAGTTTCCGCCGAGTCCGTCGTTAAACGTGCGAATTTTCGCGTATGTAAACAATCGCGCACACAGGAAGCACACGCGCCGGGTATTGATTCGTAACGCGGCGGGTAACGGTCGAAATTGGGTAACTGGGTTACGGCTCCGCGTGTAAATTACCCGTGCGCGCATTTTTTCAGAGTAGGAGGCTGCGATTACATAACGCAGAAAAAAAAAGTGTTGTGCGCGCACCGAGCATTAACGCGCGCCGGAAAGTGATTCCGCGTTATCACTTGCGTCCGACAGCATCACACACAGACGTCACTCGAGGCATTTTTATGGCACTTTTGCTCCCAATAAGACGAGACGGCATATAAATTCGTTCACCGGCGCATTCTTGCATAAAAACAACGCGTGAAATGCAAATGGCTGCGTTTGTTGGCTGGCACATTAAGTTCCCGATGAAATTTCACGGGAGGAATTTATGGTTTGCCGTCTTACTTTCTAAAATATTCACCTTTTTGCATCTCCACAACTATGAATATTATTAATTTGATTGAGGCAATTGGAAATGCGCGGTTTCACAGCGCACAATCGCCGCTCGTTGATTTGTTAATAAGTATGCCTTGGGTAATATGCCTACACGATGGCTGCAGGGCCTTCTCTCATTCCAATCCAATAATCATATAAACAATTGTGAAATCACTGCATTCTAAATAATAGTATATTGTTTTATTAGGAGAAAAAGTTACACTTTGTGTGGCGAGTCTGTACGTTTGACAAATACAGACGACGCACACAAAGTTAAAACATATTACTTTTTCTTCAAACGCAAGAATATTTTTCTTCAAATATATATTAAAGAAAAAAGGTGATGAAAAATACAAAACGAGCATCATGCCAGCTGTGGTTGTTATGGATGAATTTGTAATAAATACAACAATTAGAAAATGTCATTTACAGTTTTATATCAGCTAGGAATATATTTTGTTGCACATTATTGTAATGAGAATTCAGTATTAATATTACTCCGTTACGTCTAGAGTGCTTGGTTATCACAAAACCATCAACAAAGCGAGGTGCGTACGTGATATTTGGTAAACAATGCTTGATTATTTTGGGGATTACCCTATTTTTACGTGCACAGAACGCATCTGGGGCAAGTGTGCTAACAATTCAGTCCAATTTATCTCAATCTTCAGTGCGTTGTGCTTGTGCCTTGTGTGTATTACGTGTTCATAAGTTTCTTGTTTAAAATGCCGAAAGTAAAACCTTCCGTCGATGAATGGATACGTGGACATTCTGAATTAAAATATGAGAACGGCAAATTAATTTGCAGGGCTTGTATCAAACCGGTAAGTTTTATTTTGTGTTGCTATAGGCCCAGGTACAAGCATGTATTATGTTGTAGATTAACTGCCAGAAAAAAATTAACATAACACAACATATCAAAACAACAGTTCACCTGGAAAATAAAAAAAACACACATCTCCAAGCACCCTGAGTACCCAGCAAACTATTTCCGGGTCTTTTGCGAGTCTTCTACACAGAATGAAAAGGAATTTTAATTTGATTTATGCAATACGATGGTATCTTCTAACATTCCGTTAAAAAAACTAGATAATAGTATGTTTAGACCTTTTTTTTACAAAAATACACCGGTAGACACATTCCTGCCGAATCAACCATTCGCGAAAACTATCGAGCAAGTATATAAACACACTATTGAGGAAACAAAAAAAGATAATTGGCAAGAATTACATATGGTTCTGTGTAGATGAAACTACTGATTCATGTGGTCGGTATATCGCCCATTTAATGATTGGAATATTAAACGAAGACTCCACCAATGCATTTTTAATCAGTTCCAAGCAGTTAGGAAAAACAAATCAAAAACAAAGAGCAATTAATGCATTGCACCTGTTTGGCACATGGTTTTAATCGAGTTGCTGAAACGATTAGACTGCAATTTCCCCTGGTCAATCATTTGATAAAAACGGGGAAGAAAATTTTCCTAAAAGCTCCACTGAGGGCTGAAATGCTTAGGTAATGAATGCCAAATGTACCTCTTCCTCCGGCACCGGTTATAACTAGATGGGGTACGTGGCTAGATGCTGCCTGCTATTATGGCGATCAATTCGATTCATTTAAGGAGCTTGTGTTAGAGTTTCCCGAAAATGTGTCACAGGCAATTAAAGAATGCCACAAGGTTGTTAAAGATAGTAGGGTTGTACAAAATTTAGCATTCCTAAAAACCAACTACAGTTTCGTAAGCAAAGCGATTGATAAACTCCAAGCAAAGGACACAACTTTAGTAGATGTGGTTCAAATAGTTGAAGATTTTAGGAACGAAGTCTCAAACGTACGGGGATCTATAGGAGAGATTATTAAAAAATAATCTTTGCCAGCACCTCTTCGCCAGCATCTCTTCGCCAGCATCTCTTCGCCTGTATCTCTTCGCCAACATCTCTTCGCCAGCATATCTTCGCCAGCACCTCTTCGCCAGCATCTCTTCGCCAGCATCTCTTCGCCAGCATCCGTTCGCCAGCACCTCTTCGCCAGCACCTCTTCGCCAGCACCTCTTCGCCTGCACCTCTTCGCCATCACCTCTTCGCCAGCATCTCTTCGCCAGCATCTCTTCGCCAGCACCTCTTCGCCAGCACCTCTTCGCCAACACCTCTTCGCCATCACCTCTTCGCCAGCATCTCTTCGCCAGCATCTCTTCGCCAGCATCTCTTCGCCAGTCCAGTCTTCACCGCCACTTGCCATCGATGAATCTGCTTGTTGCGCGTCTTGGCGTGACGCGGTGGCAGAGAACTTTCGACCCGGTTCTCGCGCAAGTGTGCCACCCACGCGGGCGTAACACTTTCGGGGCGTCGCGGCGTTTCGACAGCGGCGGCGCGCTTTCGAAACGTGCGGAATTTCGGCGCGGAAAGTGAACGGTCCCTGGCGAGATCGCTGAATACCAAGTCGGTGGTTGTTGCATAACTTTCGCGAGCGGAATGCCAGATCGGCTAGAGAAACGGGGAGAGCTAGCCGAGCCGCGGTTTGGGCCTTCCGCGGGCGCCCGTGGTCCTCGAAAGAAATCGAAAGTGGCACACAATGGGATTTCGTGTGCGGATTTGGAACTGGGACATGTGTCGAAACTCCGTCTTCCAATTGAAATTGGTGGTTTGCATCAGATCAAATTTTTAATGTGCATCCGCGGTTAGATGTGGCAAAACTATCGAGCCCCAACATCAAGTGTTATCGAATCAAACGTCGGACAGTAAAGAGGATGTAAAACTGGCGAGGATTGGCGTTGAATGATTGCTTTTTTAATTTGAAGAATGTAGCAAAGCTTGTATATGTTGTCTGCAGTTTAAATCGCGCGAAGTATATGAAAAATGCTTTGCAGAACTATGTATTGGCCGATGTAGGATCTTACAAATTTTCTTGTTAGGATAGTAAAAAAACTAAATTAACTATCAATTCTTCCTCTTCTTCTTTCACCTCTTCCTACTCTTCCTCTTCCTCTTCTTCTTTCTCATCTTCCTCTTCCTCTTCCTCCTCCTCCTCTTCCTTTTCTTCTTCTTCTTCCTTTTCTCCTTCTTCAGAAATCTGATGAAAATTTCTGGACGTATCAATATCTCCCTCTCAGTAGAATCTGTCTCCTACTAGCAATATAATCTATTTCGTACTATCAATAAAAATGTCTAAATTCGAATTTTAATGCTGACCATTGCAGGATCGTACAAATTTTCTTGTTAGGATAGTAAGAAAACTAAATTTACTATCAATTCTTTCTCTTCTTCTTTCTCTTCTTCTTTCTCTTCTTCTTTCTCTTCTTCTTTCTCTTCCTCTTCCTGCTCCTCCCCCTTCTCCTCCTCCTCCTCCTCCTCCTATTTTTCATTTTCATTTCTTCTTCTTCTTCTTCAGAAATCTGATGAAAATTTCTGGACGTATCAATATCACTCTATCAGTAGAATCAGTCTCCTACTAGAAATGGAATCTATTTCGTATTATCAATAAAAATGTCTAAATTCGAATTTTGTTGATGACCATTGCAGGATCTTACAAATTTGCTTGTTAGGATAGTAAGAAAACTAAATTTACTATCAATTCTATATCTTCTTCTTTCTCTTCTTCCTCTTCCTCTTCCTGCTTCTCCCCCTCCTCCTCCGACTTCTCCTATCCTTCATCTTCTTCTTCAGAAATCTGATGAAAATTTCTGGACGTATCAATATTTCTCTGTCAGTAGAATCGGTCTCCTACTATCAATAGAATCTATTTCGTACTATCAATAAAAATGTCTTAATTCGAATTTTGTTGATGACCGTTGCAGGATCTTACAAATTTTCTTGTTAGGATAGTAAGAAAGCTAAATTTACTATCAATTATTTATCTTCTTCTGTCTCTTCTCTTCCTGCTCCTCCCCCTCCCCCTCCTCCTCCTCTTCCTTCTCCTCCTCCTCCTCGTCCTGCTCCTAGTCCTCCTCCTCCTCGTCCTCCACCTAGTCCTTTTCCTCCTCCTCATCCTCCTCCTCCTCGTCCTCCTTCTCCTCCTCCTCCTTCTCCTCCTCCTCCTTCTCTTATTATTCTTCTTCTTCTTCTTCAGAAATTTTATGAAGTTTCTGGACGTATCAATATCTCCCTGTCCCTCCCTGGTATTCTTATGGTATTCTCGTGGTATTCTCATTGTTACAGCCCGAAACCATCTCTGCTTTTTATGATTCCTATTTTTCGATATAGGGCATCATAAACTACTGATCCAGATATATCCAAAAATAAGATATTCAAGCCATTGTATAAAACATTTACTTCAGGTCGGTTCCACGGTTCCTCGCCGATCTCCGCACATCCGCAATCGGAGCCTTAACTCGTTGGACCGCGGGGCCGGAGAAGGTCTCCTCCAGGATGCTGTTGCTGTTGCTGTTGCTTCACGAGGTTGCATATGTGGAACGGTTGCGTGGCTTAATTGGCGACAGGTTGGACGCGAGCGCGTCCTTTATCGCACACCTGCATCTGGTTAATCAGTTTCCACGGAGAACGGCGGAATCTCGGAAAGGTCGGGGGTTCACGCTTTAATGGCACTCGTTATAAACGCTCGGTTTGAGTGAATTATTTCCCCATAATCCCACTTACTCTTCTCGGGCCTTCCTTCGAGACGCTCGTGCTATTTTAAAATTAAAGAAATTATGATCGATTATTACGTGCAATTAATTGTAAGTAGGAACTGTGCGAATTAAATGTACGGAAACGAATCCCAACAATGGAAACCATCGACATTTACAGTACAGCAGACTTTTTTTACGATTAACTTATAAAAAGTCAAGGCGTCCTGCACACTAAGTCCAACACTCTTCTTGATATTCGTAGCAGACCTACCAGCCGCAATTAAAGTGCCAGAAGCAAATTCTATTATGTATGCAGACGATCTAGTAATCTACTCCAGAAGTTTAGCGGCGCTCCAGACGAGTCTAGACAAACTCCAACACTGGTGTACAAAAAATAAATTCACAATAAACCTCAGAAAAAGCCAAGTACTCAAATTCAGGAAAGGAAGGCGACTTAAAGGCCAGGACTTAAAGTACACATAGGGAGCTGTCAGTTAGAGTTCATCAACGAATATGAGAATTCGCGAATAAATAATCGCCAGGGCCAGCTTTTGCAAACAGAACTCTTTAGAACTTCGAGTTATTCTTTAGAGCTTCAATAACTCGAACCGCCCTGATCAATGGTAACCTTCCAGGAGCACCCGAAGAAGACTACAAACAATTTGCGCCCATCTTTCAAAAATTTCGCAATAATGTTAGTAAACTACCTTCCCAATACGGTTATAATCTTAGGGCTATCTTTAACCGTCAGATAACTACTTTGAACTTTATCAGTAGCTGGATCGCATGAATCGATTGTGCCTACTATGTATAGCATTAAAAGCGGCACTTAAATATTAGTTTGCTTATAAAATACACGCGTAACGTCCTTGAATTATTTCTATGTAATAACTCTAATTTCGTTCACACCATTACTGTTACATTACGTGAATGGCCCACGATTACTGAAATATGGGCAATACTGCCGGAACAATATTATATCACGCAATGCGGTATTATGCTGCTCATACGTGATAATATATAAATCGATCCTGAGGTTTTATTTAACGGACTAGTTCTGCTGGTACGTCTAATTACCGTTACCAGGCAGTGGAAATAGACGATTTTAGTACTAGGTCAAAAATGGGAATAATTTGTTTTTGCTAATCAAACATACCATAATACCAAAATATTACTTGCCCCTATATCTTTGGGTATATCGAATACCTGCATCCAAATTCATCAAAACTTGGAAACTTTGTCCATTTTTGTGCTATGTCCAATAGCTCCATCACTTTCAATCGATTACTTGCCCCTATATCTTTGGGTATATCGAATACCTACATCCAAATTCATCAAAACTTAAAAACTTTGTCCATTTTTATAGTATGTCCAATAGCTCCATCACTTTCAATCAATTACTTGCCCCTATATCTTTGGGTATATCGAATACCTACATCCAAATTCATCAAAACTTGGAAACTTTGTCCATGTTTGTACTATGTCCAATAGCTCCATCACTTTCAATCGACTCGATTTTCTAAACGTTCTAAGCCAGGAAATATTTCGTCTCTATCCATCGTTTACCTTCCAATTTCTTAATATTCCCAAGAAAATTTAATTTTCAATGATTGCAATAACATTTCCACATTCCTTTATTATTCTAAGAACTATTGTTCTCGTCTTACGGATTTTGAGTTTGACTAAAACTTGGTTCAGTCGAAGCCTTAACTTATTACACCACGTAGAACCCAAGCCACAACCATCCAAATACGATTCTTGAATTCGCAAATTATTGCAAGTAGAATTTGGCCTTATTTCTCCGAATGCTTTTTTATTCGCGAATTTTCTAATTTCTAGAATTCCTGAAACCGCCTGACTTGATGGTCAGCATTAGGCAGACCGGTTCGACTAACATTCGTGAAAATGACTTGAAATCCCATATGCGGCAGAATCGAAATTACTACTACTAATACTACTCCTCCATAGGTGGAGGAGTAGTAGGAATTATTATTATTATTATCGAACTCGCGATTATTGATTATTGGCCAGAGAATGACAGGCATTGCAAATGGCTTTCAAACTCACGATTATTTATTACCAGTCAGGGCCTTAACTCGGCGCGCCGAGCGGGCTTCTGAAGCCCAATTCCCCGTTCCAATTATCTGCTGCCGTGAGATTTTAATTGAGCGTCGCTCTAAGGATTCGCCGCGACGCCCACGCCTGATCACCATGCGACGTCGCGACGCTCCCACGTGCAGTGCGTCGCTTATAAATATGCGAAATTGCAGCGTGGGCTCAGTTTGCGCGCCGCCACGTCATCGGTTATGCAAAACGGTTTGGGGCGGCAGAGGGTGGGTCTGGATACCCCAAGGGTCAAAATTAACACATCATAATTAGGGTCGAACACACTGATATCGTGTAGGATAAACGAGCGTGGGTCGCAAGGATACGTACCACGGGTCAAAATTCGTCATAGGGCATTAACTCAAAACTTAGTATTATAATTGTTACTATTATAGGACATACCACGGGTCGAAATTTGTCACATAGCTTAAAAATACTTAAAATACTTATTATTGTTATTATTGTTACTATTATTAAGTTAATATAGACTAAAATTTGATCTAGATGTGATTTTTTTTTAAATTGAGCCTATATTTTTATATTTTTATTGTGTTCTTCTTTATTGGAGTACTTAATATTTTTATAGGCTATGCAATGTCAAGACGGAGCTAATGTAAAGAAGCTCGCGTGAACGATGAAAATTTACAGGGCCGAGTCTACACAACATGAGTCCAACATAAGTGTAGAAATTGCAGTAACAATATACACTTAGTCCGGTTAGACTGCAGACTGCGGGACGACCAATGCTAGTGTAGAAATGTTCACCTGCCGGTCACTCATCTAACAGTGTTTATATAAGCTTCGTCTTGATATTGGACAGACTATATAGTAATCTATAGAGTATAGAGTAATCCCCCTAATCGTGGGATAAAGATCTATTCGAGCGAGAAGAATGTCCTGGCTTAACAATCTGCGAAATTGGTTTAATGTCATGTCATCTGACCTATTTAGGCCGCAGTTTCCAAAATCAAAATAGCAATGATGATGGCCAACCTTCGGAATGGAGACGGCACATGAAGAAGAAGATAAGTGGCCTTACAAATTTTCTCTTCTTCTTCTTCTAGTTTCGCTCCTGTCGGATATTGGAACCATCATTATAATACGAGTCTTGTTGACTGCTGCTCTGAATAGCTCTGCGGATGTGCATCTAGACCAGTCTTTCAAGTTGCAGAGCTACGATATTCTTCTACCAATCGATCATTTACCTTTAATTTTTCCTTGAATCATGAGTTTAAGGAAATTTACTCTAAGAACCATGAAAAGCTCAATTTTCTCTAAAAAGTCTCTTGAAAAAATGTTCGAATGAAATGAAATTAAATGAAATGAGTGAAGAAATAATGAAAAACGATGTGAAAAATCTCCTCACATCGTTGTGAAGAGAATTTACAGAGCTATAAAAAAATGTGCCACTTTACCCACTTTTTAATATAAGATTTTTGGGGTGACTCTGACTCAATGAAAATATTATGGTCAGACTCAACTGGGCAGTCACCCGAAAGTCCTCCACCTATGGAGGAGTAGTATTAGTAGTAATAGTTTCGATTCTGCCGCATATGGGATTGCAAGTCATTTTCAGGATGCACTTTCTTGCTCTTGACTTTTTGTGCTTCGTCTGCTCTTCTTCGTAAATCCGCTATGCTGAGATAGTTCCGTCTTAAGAGGTTAAAATAAAGTTTCCTTATTATTATTATTATTATTAATAATTTAATGGTCTGAATGTATGGCTAAGATCACGAACCTTCCGGCAGTTGAAAAATGCGTTTGCAATAAATATACCAAGTATGGCCGTCCCCAATTCCGTTTTCAGAGCCCCAGCCGAATATGGATCCGACCAATCAAGTTCGTAAATAATGGTAATTGAAAACGGTTGTAGTCTCATAGAATGCACAGCAATTTGCTGGTAATAAATAATTATAATTGCGCATGTTTAGTCATCCAACGTAATGACTGGCTTCCAGGATTGCCCAATTTGCGGGCCAAACATTTGGTTTGGTTATCGCAGTTTTTGTCAAGCTTAACCATGCGAAAATGCGGTTAGTAAAGAGCATTGTGAAATGGTTAGAAGTTGTACGTGTACAATATTTCGTTCAAATATTGTAAATTGTTTGTAGAAACTTGAAAATATCAAATATGTTTCCTTAAGTATTGAAAATTGCAAGGAGTTTTCGTTGAAAATAAAAAATTTGTCACAATTTCAGCAAATTAACGCTTCGAAGAAAATTCCATAAATTTCTCATTTGAAGTTAAATATCTGCAAAAAAATGTAAACTGTTTTGTGGAAACGTGAAACTATAAAAGATTTTTCCTAAGATATAGAAAATGGCAGAGAAAATGACATTGAAAATGATATTAATTTTTTTTTGTATAAACTGGAAAATATTAAAGATTTTTCCTAAATTTTGAAAATTGCGAAGACTTTCGTCGAAAATTAAAATTTGGTCACAATTTCAGCTTCAAAATTTTTGAAGTATTTGTAAAAAAATGTTTTACAAAAATTTGTAAAACAATTTTAGCAAATTAACGAATGAATTTTATAAAATTTTCAATTGATGCCCAACGAATTTTAGCTTAGTTTTTGATATTTTTGATAATAAAATATATAAAATTTGCAGTTGATTAAAAATCGCGATTCTAAAGGGCAGACCATCTATTAAATGTTTGATTGAAAGAATCCCAATTGAAAATCCTAGCTTTCATGAGTATTATACCTGCAAGCAATTAATTTCATGCGAGAATTAATTATTTCTACAACCACTAAAAAATCCAGTCGTACAGTGAGTTAAGGCCCGGACTATTCAGTAGGCGTGCGCTTGTTTACGGCCTTGGGCAACATTTAAGTTATTCAATTTCAACAATGAAACCGGGAACGTCAATGAACTAATTGTCTACCTGCGTTTTCGGCGAATTGAGGACTGTTTGTGGCAATGAACCACTAATAACAATCCGCAAAACTGTGTGGGACGCAGACTAATTATAACTGTGTTCGCGGGATTTAATTAGAACTCGATTTGGTGTTTGATTGATGGCTGAGTCGATAGTGCCAAATTCTACGTGAAGTACAATGACCGAAGATGCAACAAATTAATAAATGGAATGCGAGCCCATTGAAAGTTTTGGAACCAATAGGGTGTAGTTAAAATTTAAAAAATGAAAAGTAAATTGTCATTAGTTTAAATAGCGAAAAGATAGAAATGAATACTATAAGTATTTTTTGGGAACTTGTACCTACTATTGACCTGTACAAAAATGTACTCCGATTCTTTGTAGTATGAGCCCTTACAGCTATAATCACTATAATTGGACTAATTAACTGATTCCATTTTTATAATCTTCTTCTGTCTTAATGTCTAAAAATATCCTCCTTGATTCCTTGATTATGTTATTTATACGCGTTTGTCTCGGACTTCTCAATTTTAAACTTCATTGGCGTTGGTTTCAGAATCACTCCTCGAGAATACTAAACTTATCCATTCTTGTTTGCTTAGATCCAAGACCCTGCAACCTGCGTCATTCTTGTATCTTAGATATTTTACCATTTGATTCACATCTCTTGTTTTCGCCTTCCTCTCGTTTTTTTCCATTATTTTCAATTTCCATAAAAGATCTTCTGCCATTTGATCCACATCCCATGTTTTGGCATTTCTCTTCTTTTCTTTTCCATTACTTTCATTTTCCATAAAAGATCTTCATTTGATCCACATCCCATGTTTTGGCATTTCTCTTCTTTTCTTTTCCATTACTTTCATTTTCCATAAAAGATCTTCATTTGAGCCACATCCCATGTTTTGGCTTTTCTCTTGTATTCTTTGTCATTATTTTAATTTTCCTCAAAATATCTTCTATCATTTGTCTTGGCCTTTCTCTCGTTTTCTGTTCCATTATTTTCATTTTCATCCACATATTTGATCCACATCCCATATTTTGGCCTTTCTCTGGTTTTATTTTTCCCACAATTTTCATTTTCGAAGCGGAAAATTCGGCGCACGTTGTGCCGCATGGCGTTACGCAAGCCGGCTGCGAAACTGGGGAAGGGCCGCGCTGAATCCAGGGCCGGGTCAAGGGCGGCCCGCTGCCTCGGGGAGCGGCAGGGCGCCGATGACGACGTCGCCGCCTCCCTCACCCGGAAGACGGCGGAGCTCCTGTGGCGGCGGCGTCGTGCGCACCCCCGACGCCCACGCTCCCACCGCCGGCCGTCTATTTATAGCTCGGCAGGCGCATAAGCGGGAAGAAATTGGGTTACGCGATCGCGTGCGTAAAGGGGCGCGTAAGTTTTGGGGGTGGTCGGAGGCGGCGATCGTTAGCGCCGGCTGTTTCGTAGGGATGGGGTTGGGCAAGGCGCCGGTGATGGTGGTCAGCGGCCTGTGCCCACGCTACGTTACGTTACGTTACGTTATGTTGCTAAATAGTTGCATAAATAAATTATGATTGATTTAATTAGTAACTATTTAATTAGAAAACTAAACAAAATCAATTTTAACTATAAAAACAACCAAAATGCTCATTATTCACTGTCATGTTTAGAGTGTTGAAAAAATCTGTCAACTGCAACTATGGAAATGGGTTACGTTTTCCAACTACACTCCAACATTTAAGAATGTTCTATTGATACATAATTAATTACTCCCAATGTTATTTAATTTTTATAAAAAACTCATCAAATCTGTGAAAATGGGAAAATCTAGTAATTTTTTCAAATATAACACTTTAAATCTGATAAGATTTTCAACTCAAACTGTGAAAATGAGAACATCTCATAAATTTTCTACTTTCTAAATTTCATTACCAACTGTCGGAATCTATTAAGTTCTGAGCTTGACTTGTAAAATTTGTCGAATTCTAAGCTTGAATTGTAAAAATCGGTCAAATTATAGGCCTAATTTACTATTCATACTTAATTAATTACTCCCCAATGTCATTAAATTTTAATATAAAACTCTTAAAATCTGTGAAAATTGGGATAATCTAGTAAATTTTTCAAACACAACAATTTAAATCTGATAAGATTTTCAACTCAAACTGTGAAAATGAGAACATCTCGTAAATTTCCTAATCAAACCTTTCAAATTTGTTAATTTTTAAATTATACACTTATTTTATGTTTTATGTTTTTATGTGCGTATTATATCTCTGTTTATACTTATGTTTTTTGACCATTTTTATGTATGACGTGTGTAAACCTGTGGATATTTGGCACAAATAAATAAATAAATACAACTGTCCACTATCTTTCAAATTTTCAACTGCAACGGTAAGAATCTATGAGTTTTCAGCATCAGGTGTGAAAATCTGTACATTTTGTAACTCTAATTGCCAAAGACAATTGTCAAACTTAACTTAATTTTTTGAAATTTCTAAATATCATCAATATCAAATCTATTAAAATGGGAAAATCTATTGAATTTTCAAATGTAATAGTACATATCTATTAAAATTTTAACTCAAACTGTTAAAATGAGAAAATCTGTTTTAAGTTTTTAATGCAGTTCAATGAAGAGTTGAAACTGTAGCTTGAATTGTGAAAATTTGTCAAATTCTAAGCCTCAATTGCAAAAATGTGTTTATTTTTTTTTAATTTCGTTAATAATTAACAAATTTTAAGTTGTTAAAGTGTTAAAGTTTTAATTACAACTCTCCAAATTTATCAAATTTTCAAATGTCATTGTCCAAATCTGACAAATTTTCATTATCAACTGTCGGAATCTATTAAATTCTAAGCTTGACTTGTAAAAATTTTAGAATTCGACAAATATTTACAAGTCACGCTTAGAATATGACAGATTTCGACAGTTACAAATGAAAATTTTGCATGTTTTTATAGTTGCAATTGAAAATTTGTCAAATTTGGATCGTTGCAATTAGAAATTTGACTAATTTAGACAATGTTACACTTAAATTTACGGTTACATTAAAAACTTCAACAGATTTTTTCATTTTAACAAGTTGAGTGGAAATCTTAATAGATATGTACTATTAAATTTGAAAATTCAATAGATTATACTATTTTCATAGATTTTAAAAGAAAAATGTAACAATATTAGACTATCAATATTTTCTCATTTTAACAGTGAGTTGAAATTGTAGCTTGAATTGTATAAATTTGTCAAATTCTAAGCCTGAGTTGCAAAAATGTGTTTAAGTTTTTAAGATATTGCATATTTGTTAAATATAACTATGCAACTCGCCATTTTTCATATATCCATATTTTTGCCTGCTAAACATTTTAGAATTCGACAAATTCGACAAAACTATGAAACTCCAAATCGGTGAAAATGGGAAAATCTAGTGATTTTGCGAATGGCAGTTCAAATTTGTTAAGGCTTTCAACTCAAACTGTGAAAATGGGAACTTTAAAATGTTTGAATGTAACCTGTCAAATTTGTTAAAGTTTTAACTACAACTGTCCAAATTTGTCAAATTTTCAAATGTCATAGTGCAAAATTTGACAAACTTTCATTATCAACTGCGCAATCTATTAAATTGTACGCTTGACTTCTAAAAGTGTTTTAAGTCAATCTTAGTCAATTCTAAATCAAGCTTAGAATTTGACTGATTTCGACAGTTACAAATGAAAATTTTATAGGTTTTTATAGTTTTTTTTTATAGTTTATAGTTTTCCATGGTTGAAGTTGACAGGTCGAATGGTCGATTTTTTCAGATTTTCACACCTGGACATAAAACTTCATAAATTCTGTAGTTGCACTTTAAAATTTGACTGATTTTTACAACTCAAGCTTAGAATTTGACAGATTTCGACAGTATATTATGATCGTTTTACTTGTTTTTATAGTTGTAATTGAGGTTTTTTTTTCATTTGGATAGTGACATTTGAAAATTTAAAAGAATTGAACAGTTTTAATATGAACATTAATACATTTGACCCGTTTCATTAAAAACTTTAACAAAGTTGAAAATATGACAGATTTTTACAGTTGCAGTTGAAAATTTGACAGATTTTTTCAAGCCAAGCTTAGAATTTTACAGATCTTGATAGTTACTACTAAGAATTTTACAGGTTTTTGTAAAGTTGCAATTGAAAATTGCCAAATTTGGACACGATTAGATTAAACATTTAATAGATTTTTGATTTAACAGTTTAAGTTGAAATTGTAGCTTGAATTGTAAAAATTTGTCAAATTCTAAGCCTGCGTTGCTATAATGTGTTTTTTAAGATATTGAACTACATGTATTGTTAAATATAAACATATTTCATATATCCATATTTTCCCTAAATCGAAGACTCGCTGCTGTTCGAAAATTCGTATGTAAATATTTATGTTTATGTGGGTTAAGATGTCTGTGGCTGTTTTAAATTTAGATGACAGTGGCGAGACGGAAAAATTGTTAATGTCCGGCCTACATCGTGCCATGTGTGTGGCATCTAATAACTTTGTATGATATTATGTGAAATACAGATTTTAGTGGTTAGTATATTTTTTACTTTTTTATTTGAACTTGCCCGCAGAATTTTAATAGGTGGTCGATAACATACCCTCGAATTTTAGTGAAATTTTAAAAACTTTGACTAATCAGAATGTGTTACCAAAATTGTACAGAAGGGTTTCTGATTTTTCAAAATAGTAAATAAGTGTCTTTATCTTTATACCTTTATCTTTATCTTTAACTTTATCAAAATAGTAGACACTAGTTTGTTACTTAATAAAATTGTAGGTAAATGTCTATAATTCAGCGAATAGTACAAAATTGAATCTAATTAATCAAAATTGTAGAGAAAGAAAATCCGTATAAAGTATCAAATTTATCAAAATAGTACCCTCGAACATACATTTCAATCAAATTCTAATAAGTTAGACTAATCAGAATGTGTTTACAAAACTGCACAAAAGCGTTTCTAATTTTTCAAAATAGTAGAAAAGTATCAAATTTGTCAAAATAGTAGTCACTTGTTTGTAATTTAATAAAATTGTAGGGAAATGTGCAATTTCGCCCAAATCCTCATTTGGTAATAAAGCGACTATTGCAGTAGTAGATTTGAATACACAATTAAGCTAAGTAAACATAATAGGTCATTCTTTTCAACGAGAACCTTATTTATTTACCCATGCAATTGGGTCCCTAATTTATCAATAGGCATAGTACAAAAGTGCTTCCCAAGTTTGTGGTGATTAATGACCGCCACATCCAAACATTGGAAATCCGTATTTACAATTCAAATGCACGTGGCCACTTTTCCTGGGCAAAAACCTAATAAGTCGAAAGCTCGTGGCCTTTCTTCTTGTCTGGTACCCCCGGGGCTCCCAGGCCGTTGTTTCTAGCGAGGCAATTGTCCAATTTGCATGTTATCCACGCCATCGGCCACCATGAACCGCCCGGTCTGCAGCCGATAGGACACCTGAAGAGATTGCACAATGGCGAATTAGCGGAACGGAGAAAAAAAAATGCTCACGATCCGATGGCCTGCTGGAGATAATTAAGTGTGGACTTTGTGAAAGTAAAACCGGCGAAAGTCGTGAAAGTCGCGCTCGCTTGCTCGCGCGCGCGGTTTTATCCGACAGGTGAGTAAATGCAAAGTGGCCCGATTGTGAAGGAGAAGGACCGGGAAGCCTGGGTTTGAGGAATGGCTGTTAAACCTCTGCTGCGATCTTTAATTGGCAAAAATTGCACGTTGTGAAATTTGACGGCACCGTAAGCGTATCATTATAACTGTGCCGGAGGATGAAAATAACTGTAGCGGTCGAAATTCGGAGGTTGTTTGGTTTTCGGCAAACCACTAGCGTTTCGGCAATCAATGACTGATTATTGCTATTTGTATGAGCACACTGAACTTAACCATCCAAGCTGGTATGTGACGCAGTTCCTGTTATAAATTGATCGGAATCTTATTCGATCGGCATTACAATAGTATATTATAAGCACTGAACCCCTTCTACTATCAGGATGACAGCTACTCTGCTACTTCACTCCGTGCACAATATGCATATTGTGCACGGGGTGAAGTTGCAGCTGTTGCTGTGAAGTTCCTCGAATGCACTCTACAAACGTCATTTTTTGCACGTACAGTCTCATTGGCGTGAACAATATGCATATTATGCACGAGGTGAAGTTGCAGCTGTTGCTGTGAAGTTGCTCCAATGCGCTCTACAAACGCGTAATTTTTTGCACGTAACAGTCTCAGTGGCGTCAACAAAAGCAACCTATTCACCCTAACGAATCTAATTAATTACTTACAACTGAAATCGCGCTTTGTTCAAATACATTGTTTGACCTGCAATTATTTGCGCGCACGTTTCTGATCAATTAAGCCCTAGCAGCGGCGGATTTAATTAAAAAAAAAAACGGGGGACAAGCCTCTAAAGTCCAAAATCCAATTCCATAAATCCAGATAAGACCCCGCCTGATTAGGTCGTCGGCGGGCATTTCCTCGCCCTTAAGGGCAGCCGTATTATGCAAATGACGGCGTATCGGGGGCAGTGCCCCCATAAACGCCCACGCCAATTACGAAGAGCGTGATCCGACAATTTTTTGCGAATTTTTGCAGAGAAACGCCGCAATTAAATATTTTTAATTGGAACTAATTTGATGCCATTTCGATGGGAGTTAGATTTCACACAATTTCTAAAAATTAACCGAATGCGCGATTGGGTGCTTAATTATAGACCACCGGCGAGCCGAGCTTTAATTGCACGGGTATAATTGTGTACAAATGAAACAAAAATCATGCATTCTCTTTAAGCCCTGTTAATTATTTCTTTTTTATGATGCCAATAATATAGTGTGTTCACGGATTGAGTTAAAAAAAACTAAATTACTTTTGATTATAGAAAAATAATACAAACTGTTTTTTCGAGTGTTTTCAATAATGGTATGAATGATGATGAATAATTATGATTAATGTGTCATGACATTGTTGAAAATATGTGCTAAAATATGGACAACTTTCTGCGATGGTGGTTATTTCTAACTGATCTGAGTAAAAGCCGAGTTTCTAAATTTATTCCTTTTCTCCTCCATATTCTACCACCCCAATAATTATGATTAATGTGTCATGACATTGTTGAAAATATGTGCTAAAATATGGACAACTTTCTGCGATGGTGGTTATTTCTAACTGATCTGAGTAAATGCTGAGTTTCTAAACTTATTACTTTTCTCCTCCATATTCTACCACCCCGGTCCCTATTTTTGCTTGTTTTCTAAACTTTATATCTCTCTGCATGCCATCCAAAATCGCCCGCCGTTCTAAGCGTCTCCATTCTCTATTGGCAGATTTACGGCCATCTGAACATAGTCCTTAAAAACCTTGTTTTTGCTAATTATTTACCCTTGATTTTTCCGGATAGTTTAAACTTTGCACTCTCGAGTTGCCCTCCAATAAAATTTTGCGCACAGAAATGCCACATCGATATGACGTCCGCGCCGATTAATTGATCGGACGCGTATTTTATGTACTAAATGGCGTTTTCACTGGCGTATCTAATCTTGACGGTGGCATTGAATTTCAGCTCTCATTGATATTGATTGGGTTTTTATCGGGGAAGCGAAGAAGCCGGCAGAAACCGCGCGCAAATTGCGCAGCCGAAGCGTTCACGAGGAGATAACCCGTGGACCTTCTGCGATGTCGTGCCTCATTGATCTCCGAATATTTCGGCTATGTGTCAGGAGTTCCACAGCGCCGGAACACCGCCTCTAAAAATAGCTGCACGAAAAAATTTCGGCTGCCCGATGTTGGTCGATCAATCCGTTATCGCGATGTAGATGTAGCCTGTTATCTGGCGGCGGCCTGTTCGTTGTGTTGGTATTAATAGAGCGGCGATTTGGTGTTTCAAGGTTTGTTGTTTTGTTTCGTCAATTAAAGGCCCGCCTGCGTTTTTGGACGTGTCATGGGAATGCGGTACTTTTACCTTCGGCATGGAGTTAACGTAACTAGATATTTTGGAATTGTTCCTTTGTTTTAGATTTTTTTTAGATTTATCGGGAATTATTTCATTTTAGCATTCTAGATTGATGGCGATTTTTTCAAAAAAAAAGTGAAAAAATTAATTATGGCAAATGCATGAAACCCGAGCCGCCATTGCCATCACAAAACCTTCTAGTTGTACTGAAATACGGGAATTGTATGAATTTAACTTGGCCTTCTGAAAACGCTAATAATTAGGCTTGAAAAATGAATCTCTGTTGTAGAATGTTTAAAAACCTCGGAACTTTCCAAGTATAATCAAGTCAACTATAGCCAAATAAAATATCACATTTCACATAAAACCGAAGCCCCTCCTCTGATCTGTAGGACTGGTCAACAGAAATGCAAATGCATCTCTTGGAGCATCAAAATTTATTGGAATACGATAGTGAGCTTAAAGTACCTGAGTAATGCGGTTGCTTATTCTAAAGCATTTCATTTCTAACGCTATGTCCACACCAAAAGTAACACATAGGAACATTGTGTTTATGTTGCTTGTTCTGGAACTGGTTTCTGATTTTTTCTAGAAGTTTCTTCATGTGCAGAAGAAACTTGAAGAGTACTAATAATTAGGACTCTTGAAAATGGATCTCTGTTGGAGAATGTTTAAAAAACCTCTAAATGGATCTCTGCTGTAGAATGTTTAAAAACCTCTACATTCCGGAGCTTTCCAAGTATAGTCAAGTATAGCCAAATAAGATGTCATATTTCACATAAAACCGAAGCCCCTCCTCTGATCTATAGGACTGGTCAACAGAAATGCAAATGCATCTCTTGGAGCATCCAAGTTTATTGAGATACGATAGTGAGCTTAAAGTCCCTGAGTAATGCGGTTGCATATGCCAAAGCACTTCATTTCTAAAGCTATATCCACACCAAAAGCAACACATAGGAACATTGTCTTCATGTTGCTTGTCCTGTAACTTGTTTTTGACTGTTTCTGGAAGTTTCTTCATGTTCAGAAGAAACTTTCAGAAACATTCAGAAAAAAGTTGCAAGAACAATCAACATAAACACAATGTTCCTATGTGTTGCTTTCGGTGTGGACGTAGCTTAAGGGATCAAAGGAATAAATTTATGCTTACGGCTGTATGGCTCAAAACAGCTCAACCGTGGTTTTTGGGATGCATTCTCATTGGTCCAATTCCACCAGTGCCAGTGGGAGGATTTTGGTTTTATGGCGATAGTGACATCTTATTTGCTATGGGTTTTGCCATAATGTTTTAAACATTAAACATTATTTAATGTTTAATGTTTACATTAAACTTACAACTGCTTAAACAAGAATCAGAACACCTTTCTCACAAAAAAACAACAATTATTTGAGTTACATGTCAGGGTGGGTAAATTTCAATGTTTTAATGGGGAATATTAATTTTCAATCTGATTTGATCAAAAATTCTTATTTTGGAAGGTTTTTCGCGTAGTAGGCCTGTGTTATTTTAAGGAATGACAATCCACGAGAATTAAATAAAAGAAAATGTCAATAATAATGGGCCATTTAATAAAACAAGAAGAAAGAAACACAATCTTAAAGATAGTAAAGATATTGCCATCAATAATCATCGAACATTCTCAAAAATACAAATGAGCATCTAGCTTAAGTATGCAGTAACATTTTATGTATTTATTTTATTTATGCTGTTTCCTACGGTGATCAAGCCATCTAACTACCTTAAAAAACAAGAATTTTCGATAAAATCAGTTTGAAAATTAAGAATTGACCCCACATGTCATACATTGTTGAAAAAAGAAAGAATCCCCCATTTTAGCTAAGTCACAGCCAACTATGAGTTCCATATAAAAAACCACAACTTTATGTCATAACTCGAATTTCGAACTGTTTTTTGAAAAATTGACTACTCCGCTGCATTCTTATCAAAAAAGTGGCTTAAGAACGTAGTATTTTTTTTAATATTCTCATAAATAAGCCACCTACAGCCATAAAACGAAAAGTCAAAAAATCAAATAATTGCGAATAATTTGAAAACAAAAGACAATAGCCAATTTTGGTTTTCACCATTAGAATTTTCTCGAAAAAAGAGATCGGTGAGGGGGGGGTCTATTTTATCATACCTATTATAGTTATCGAGATTTCTTATTAAAATGTCGAAATTTGCCCACCCTGTACATTTCAATCTGTATTTTCAATCTTCTTTTTCTAAAGATGATTTCATTGCGATTAACTCAAATAAATATTTTTATATGAAAAATGTGTTCGGACTCTTATTTAAACATTCTTTCACAAGCTCCAAAATATTTGGTTGCAAATAATTATCTGATGGTTATACACTATTTGACCTTGATCTTAGTGGCACTGATGTAATAAATAGACCACCGGTTAACAGCATCACTTGCACTGTTTGAAGCCCAAAAACGACGCCTCATAAGTTCAAAAGGTGGCATCTTTTGCCTCTAGCATCTTGACTGCCAATTAGGTAAATAAGGTATTTTTTTTAAAGCTATGTCCACACCAAAAATGTTTCTAGAAGTTTCTTCATGTTCAGAAGAAACTTTCAGAAACATTGAGAAAAGTTCCAGGAACAATCAACATAAACACAATGTCGCTATGTGTTGCTTTCGGTGTGGACGTAACTTAAGGGATCAAAGGAATAAATTTATGCTTAATTTATGCTTAATGCTTTATTGCTCAAAACAGCCAAAGTTCAAAGTTCAAAAGGTGGCATCTTTTGCCTCTAGCATGTTGACTGCCAATAGGGTAAATAAGGTAAATTTTATTTAAAGTTTTTTTCACGAGCTCCAAATTATTTTGTTGCAAATAATTATCTGATGGTTAAACACCATTTGATCTTGATCTTGATTATTTGGCATGGGTTTTTGCCACAATGTGAAACTTACAACTAAGTCAGAACACCTCTTTCACAAAAAAAAACAATTATTTGAGCTAAATGTACATTTCAAGCTGTACTTTTTTTTTACTGAAGATGATCTCATTGCGATTAACTCAAATAAATATTTTTTATATGAAAAAGGTGTTCAGACTCTTATTTAAGATTCTTTCACAAGCTCCAAAATATTTTGTTGCAAATAATTACACTAGTCGACAAATTTTGACTATGCATATGTACGAAATGCAAAAAAAATCGAGGTTGTTTTATTTTGTTTTTTCACATAGTTTTTCCACTATTTTCTTACAAAAACACGTTCTGAGTTAAAGTTAGGTTAGAACAGTGATACAGATAGCTGTCAAACTGAAATTTGAATCCAGTATTGCCATAAAAAATCGTTGGAATCTTTCTGGCATCCCGAAAAAAATTAAGTTATACATTTTGCAAAAATTGAAATATCACAAAAACCTGACATCCTAGAAAAGTTTTGTTGACGTTTCTGAAATCAGCAAAAAAAAATCTATCAAGATTTTCTACTAATGTCGAAGGAACAAAATATGTGTTGACCAGTGTTATTCAATGGTTATATACTATTTGACCTTGATCTTGTTGGCACTGATGAAGTAAATAGACTAGCGATTAACAGCATCACCTGCATTTTATAAAGCCCAAAAGCAACGCCTCATAAGTTCAAAAGGTGGCATCTTATGCCTCTAGCATGTTGACTGCCAATAAGGTAAATTTCTCATTATTTATTTATTGGCAAGAGGCTGTTTAAGACGTACGGAAGCCAGTAGGTTGAGCCGTTCGCAAGCGGTTTCCTCTAAGAAATTTCAATATTTAATCCCATCAAATATTCATTCTACCCAAATAGCACGTAAAGCGAAAGCTGAGCATTTACATATTTACCAGTATTAAGTATTATGACGACATACGGCACGTGCTGGAACGAATCCAGAAGTGCGAAATTCTAGATTTCAAAGTCTATGTAGAGTTGATTGCAGTTTGCAATTATTACATTGGAGTGCTATTGGGATGTTGTGTAGTGAATATGTGGCATGTGATGTAGATCGACGAATAAATGGTTACAGTTGAGACATAGGATACTGAAGTGGGGAAATATTTAATGAATATTATTTGAATATTATTATTTAATTATATGGATGAATATATGTTACTGACACTGACACTGACACTCACAGACGTTACTGACCCGATTTGTGAGGACAATCGGCTGGGAAAGAGACTGAATCCCCCGGTAAGTATGGCCAATTATTCTTAATAATAATATCGAGTTATTGGAGACGCCTAACAATATATGTTATACACGATCGCTACAAAGTTATACGGTTAAATATTTTAATAACGGTTTATCAAAACGTATTGAAATTTGTTCAATGTCGAAAACGAATTTCGTGGTTGAACAATTTTTGGCAGTGTTTTGGCTCCACTTCGGAAGGTACAGTCGGCAAAGTGACGACGTGCTTGATGATTTCTTTGTTTTCGAACCACCGATATTAGTAAAATTGCGTGGAGCCCTTTTCACCCCCTCCCCACTCTCCGACATCGAGAGCTAGAGGCCCTCCTCGTTGTTCCAAAGGGACATCCAGTTTATTTCTTTGTTTTCCAACCACCGATATTAGTAAAATTGCGTGGAGTCCTTTTCACCCCTCCCCACTCTCCTACATCGAGAGCTAGAGGCCTTCCTCGTTGTTCCAAATTAACATCCAATTGCTCCATGCCTTTATGTGCCGAAAGCTCTTCGTGTACGTCGCAAATAACCATTTTTACAATTTTGGCTTTACTTTGTCTGGTTATGGTCATAATCAATGTTCTATTCATACAAATGAACAATCTGAGAAAGTGTTTTGGCTCTACTTCGAAAGGTGAAATGGGCAAAGTGACGACATGCTTGATGATTTCTTTGTTTTCCGACCACCGATATTAGTAAAACTGCGTGGAGCCCTTTTCAGCCCCTCCCCACTCTCCGGCATCGAGAGCTAGAGGCCCTCGTCATTGTTCCAAAGGGATCCAGTTGCTCCACGCCGTTATGTGCCGAAAGCCCTTCGAAATGCATTACATGTATATTTCATTTGGTGTACGTAAACAAAACACGGGAGGGGTCTGCCTATTACTGACCATTATTAAATATCTGCCAGCAATTTAACACGTGATTCACTGCGATCTCTCAAATGGGCGATAACATGTTAACAACTTGAGAACTACACGATTGCGAGCAGTGCGAGCCAACGATTCATTTTATTGACTTCATCTCCACAACACGCCGTAATCTTCGAGCCAAGGTCATCCAACTCGAATTAACTAGACGCGTCGCCTGTGTCACTCAATAACGAACGCCCCGCCAATCATCGTGGCGCCTGCCTACTGATTTATCATCAGCACGATCATCAGCTCCAGTATTTATACTATTTATCCAGCGCTCAATTACTCCATGTAAATAAACAGTGCTGGAAACGCGTGGTGCGTGCGTAATCTCTCCAGTTTCCCGGGACGAGCCGCTCGCTGAGATTACGAAATAGGGTCACCTCCTTCGGAAAACACACAGCCGAACACGTTCGTCCCAATTTCCCGACAGGCCGAGGCTCGGGAGCAAGAAGCGGAACGCAGCTCACGGCTTTCCTTTATCCTGGCAACGAAAAACGTGCCTCAGAACACAAAAGCAACGGCGTTATTGCGTATCGCTTCCGCCCGCTAAGAATGGAACGTGTGGAAGCTTCGCTTTCAATGATTGTGATGTTGATGCGATCAAAGGATACATCAAAAATAAGGCGGCAGCAAACAAGGCTATTAAATATACAAATATCACTTGGCAAAAAATCTGGCAGAGAAATTTTGGAACTTTTACAAAGGGCAAAATATTTCGCCCAGACTTTTGGCAGATTTACGGCAATCTGAACATATAGTTTAAAATTTGAGGTCCTTACAAACTTTGTCTTTGCTAATTATTTATCCTTGATTTTATTTTGGTAAAATAGTAACGGCAGAAAACTTACGTTAACGACCTGACCTAACCCAACCTATCATCGTTCGGCCATCTCTAAAGTTAAAATTTCCACAATGATCAGTAACCTCCGACGGAAAAGCTGAACCAAGAAGAAGAGGAAGAAAACTTAACCAGAATTATAAAGTAAAAAAATATCAGTGTGTCTTCTTACTGAAATGACCAAAGAAGTAGAAATTACGAAAACCACACCATTTCTCGAAAATGAATCAAGAAGAACCAAGAAGAAGAGGAAGAAAACTCAACCAGATTTATAAAGTCAAAAAATATCAGTGTGTCTTCTTACTGAAATGACCAAAGAAGTAGAAACAAGAAACAGACACTTGAGAGCTGAACTAGTTCTAGAACTAGAATATGTCCAATTCACTTCCAATTGATTCAGAATACTTCTGCTCCCAAAGGGACGCAACACACTTTAAAGATTCTAAAAGGTTGCTTTTAGAAATGTCTTCATTAATATTTTGCAGTAAATCTACATAATTATGATTGTTCTGCAATCCCGTAAATCCCGCACCAAACATTTTTACTTTCCTTTAGGCTTTTTCCTTCCTTTCCTTTTACTGTTTTCGTTTTTTTTGTGTTGTACTTATCGTTGATTTCTTATTAATATAAGGAACCAAGTTCTGAAATTTGGAGATTCGTGAGACCAATACCTATAATTTTAAGACGAAACCACACCATTTGTCGAAAATGAATTAAATTCTGAAATTTGGAGCTTCCTGAGAAGCTGCGAAAATTGTGTAACCAATGTCCATAAAAATAAAGATAAAAATGAACTAAAAATAGAAAATTCTATACCTAATCAAATTCCTACCCTACCACCGACCACCCTAGCATACATATCCATAAAAATAATGATAAAAGTCAATGAAAAACAGAACATTGTATACCTACTCAAATTCCTATAAAAATCTTATCGAAATACATTTCCAATATATTTCTAAATTTTGGTTTAGACTGTCGAATTTTTTGTTCTTTGTAAAGAAGATTTGCTACCATTTGCACTTTAAAGATTCTAAAAGGTTTCTTTCAGAAATGTCCTCACTAATATTTTGCAACAAATCTACATACTTGTGATTGTTTGTCCTGCACTCCCATATATCCATTTTTTTTTAGTTTTTTGGGCTCTCTTTTTTGTAAATATAGACGTAATGTTTCGTGTATCTAAAATAGTGGGCTGCTAATTTGTGATTTACTGACGCAAACTGTTTTTTTTATGGATCATCTTTCAGTGCATACAAATTTTGGCACTCTGAAAATATGTGACTCCCACATACACTAAATTTTATCTAGAAATCCTGACAGCTGCACCTTATCTCATGATTACATTTACTAGGAACCCAACCGGAATACTTTATCGCCCAATTGTGTACGTTATCTTATCAAAATCTGCCATAATCATAATGTTCTGATCACGTTATGAGTAAAATCATATGTACGTTGAAGTATTTTTTTTATATAAACATAGATTTGCTTATACGTTAAGAGATACGGATTTTATGAAAAGCAAATTATTTGTACATACGAAAAAATTAAAATTAACAATTGTATGCATTGTAGTAATTATTGGAATCATTGAAAAATAATTGGAGAATCACCTAATTGTGAATATTGCCTTATCAAAATCTGGCATAATCATATTTTTCTGATCACGTTATAAGTAAAATCATAAGCTCACGTGTTTTTTTTTTAATAAAAATAGTTTTAGTTTTGATAATACAGATTTTAACGACGATCAAATTACCTGTACAAACGAAGAAATAATAATTAAAAATCTTCTGCAATCTAATAATTATAACCTTGTTGATATAATGGTATCTAGGCCTATGTACCATAAACAAAGATAATCCATAATTGTCAAACTAGGAGTAATCCTTGAAAAATAATTGGATAATCTATTTTTCATCAACTATTTTAAAGAAAGATCTGAAGAATTGCAGATGGGCACAAGTTATTCACCTTCTGATTTTTACCAATCAGATGAAATAAACAATGATTTTTAGAACAAAAAAAATGTCTACTCGATTATAATATTTAATCTGTGCTACGAATAAAAAGTTTAAAATGGAGCATAAATGTCATATGTCACCCAAAACAAGGAAAGCCAACACCATCCTCGTCACACCAGTTTTGTTAGATTAGGTTAGGTTAGGTTAGATTCAGGGCTGGTGTCATTTAAATAAATTGATTCAAACTATGATTTAAATTAATTGATTTAGACCATGATTTAAAGCACACCAACCTAATCTAACCTGATCTAACCAAACTGGTGTAACAAGGAGGGTTAGTGTGATTTAAATCAATTGATTTAAGTCACAGCAACCCTAAATCTAACCTAACCGAACGCAATTTAACCTAATTAAATCAAACTGGTGTAACAAAGATGTACATTTCCAATAGGTCTAACTATTATCTACAGAGTTAGCTTGCTTTAAAGTGCATAATTGTAACTAAGTAAATTTATTTCTTTCATTTTTGGTCCATTTTTATCCCATCTCATGAAAAAGATACACACATTTTTTTAATCATCAATTCTTGTTCAAAGGATGCAAAAACATGTATATCACATGAAATCTGATGTTTTTAGCACGATTATAAACCATTTTGTAAGATGATGGTTATGTTTTTTTTTAATTGGAACATTTGTCACTGAACTAAAATTGTTCATAATGTGATTTCATGGTTTTAGTATGTGTGGCGATGAATTTATGTTATTTGTAATTATATGTGGTTTTCTTCCCTCTTTTGAAACGTTTAATGACTTCTTATTTTTCAAACATTTATAGACGTAGCGATTATTTTGAAAATTACAAGATTTGTCATGAATCTAGAATATTTTGTAAATTATATTTGCAAAATTTTTAAATAAAGATTTTACAAAATGACAGCATTAATAATAATTATTATTATTATCACATTCAAAACACATGTCGAATAACTTGCATTTTGTTTTGTTCTAAACGGATGTATTATAAAAATTTTTGAGAGTTTCAATCGAAAATATTGCTGTTTTTAGCAGTTCCAATTATAATATTTACAAATTTTTACAGGGTTGGTTAAAACTGACATCATTTCAGAAAATATGGCAGATTTGATCAGGTGAAGTTATATGACAAATTTTGACAGTTCCAATTAAAATTTTTACAAACCTTGGCGGGCTTAATTAAAACTTTAACATAATTTTAATTGAGAATTCACGTCAATTTTCAATTGCTTACTTAATTTTATAGATGCAGTTGTAAATTGTACAAATTTTTACAGCTGAAACTAAAAGTTTTAGATAAGTTTGATTGATTTTCACAAATGAAAAGTAGAGTTGGACATATTTAGTAGTTGATGTTTTTGACATATTTGAGTAGGTGAAATAGAAAATTGTACAAATTTTGAATCACAATCGATTATTTTGCAGTTTTTGGCAGTTCCAATAACAATTTTGGCTGGTTCACTCAAAATTTTGACATAATTTGACAATTCACATCAACTTTCAATTGCCTATTGATTTTTACAGTGTCAATTGTAATTTTTTCAGATTTTCTCTTATTACTCTTATTACTCTTATTACTATTTAGAGATCTAATATCATTCCACTTTAAGGTTCACTTAAAATGTTGACATAATTTGACAATTCAGTCAGTTTTTAATTGCCTATTGATTTTTACAGTGTCAATTGTAAATTTTTCAAATTTTCACAACTGAAGCTATGACTTTTACTCATTTTTTTAGTGGTTTAGGTTTGGGTAGTGGTTGTAGATAGTGTTTGAGAGTTTTAATTGTAAATTTGACAGGTTTTTACAACTGGAACGTTGAGATTTGACAGATTTCGACAATGCCTAATGCCCATGAAATATCATTCCAACACAACGTTGGGAATCTGATCGTTAAAAATTAGTAAAACTTGAATTACTTTTTAAAGATGTAATTTATTTCTACACAATTTTGGGAATTTGATCGTAAAAAAATAGTAAAACTTTGATTACTTTTTCAAGATGTAATATCATACCAACACAACTTTGGGAATCTGATCGTAAATAATAAGTAAAACTTGTATTACTATTTAAAGATCTAATATCATTTCACTTTAAGGTTCACTTAAAATAATGACATAATTTGACAATTCACGTCAGTTTTCAATTGCCTATTGAATTTTTACAGTGTCAATTGTAATTTTTTCAGATTTTCACAACTAACTTTTACTCATTTTTTAGTGGCTTAGGTTTGGGTAGGAGTTGTAGATAGTGTTTGATAGTTTTAATTGTACATTTGGCAGGTTTTTACAACTGGAACGTAGAGATTTAACAGATTTCGACAGTTATAAATAAATTTGACAGATTTTTGAGAGAACAAAAGCTAAAATTTTAACACCTTTGGATTCTTGGATGAAAATTCAATAATTTTTGCTCGCACGGTACTTCAAAACTTTAAAATAATTCAAATCAGGATAGATTTAAACACATACAACAATTATATAACTATTCAAAGCATTAAATGAGATTCTTGTATTTTTTGCTTGTCAGTAGATTTCTTGTTGTCTTGTGCAAAATCTGATGAACTGTCCGAAGAAAGTTCCAATTAAACTATTTAATAAAATCAAATATCGGTGGTATCAATCTAACACATCTATGGGAATCTGATCGTAAAAAATAAGTAAAACTTTTATTACTATTTAAAGATGTAATATCATTCCAACACAACTTTGGGAATCTGATCATAAAAAATAAGTAAAACTTTTATTACTATTTAAAGATGTAATATCATTCCAACACAACTTTGGGAATCTGATCGTAAAAAATAAGTAAAACTTGTATTACTATTTATTACTATCTGGTCGAAAAAAATAAGTAAACCATCTGCCACAAGCATGGAAATAAATGTCCAAACAAAAACTACGGAACTCACTTAAAGATCATCTGCTGGACAAATGCTACTACGAGCTAGAGGAGTTCTTCGCAAGCACACACACCAACTAATACATTTTATATATGAAATACTTAATTATACTTTTGTTTTGAGACATCCACTACACTGTTATTCTGTTTTATGGGAATAAATCATTATTATTATTATAAAACTTATATTACTATTTAAAGATTTAAAGCCAAATCTTGTGCATTTTTTTAATGTTAATGCCAGAGCTGATTTACTGTTGGAATTTCATTGTATTACTATTTAAAGATTTAAAGCCAAATCGTGTGCATTTTTTTATGTCAATACCAGAGCTGATTTACTGTTTGAATTTCATTGTATTACTATTTAAAGATTTAAAGCCAAATCTTGTGCATTTTTTTGTGTTAATGCCAGAGTTGATTTACTGTTGGAATTTCATTGTATTACTATTTAAAGATTTAAAGCCAAATCTTGTGCACTTTTTTATGTTAATGCCTAGCTGATTTACTGTTGGAATTTCATTATGCTTGCAAAAAATCGCGACTCACTCGTCGCGAAATTCGACCCGTGCACAAAAAATACTGCCCGAAATGGAAAGTGCTTAACACATTACGTGTCTATGAATGAATATTTCGTGTTAATGAAATGCGCTCATTCGAATCCCGGGCCGTGGAATCGCCCGAAAAGTGAAAGGAAGGAAGGATCGAACCGAAAGCGCCCGTCGAAAGCGAGCTGTCCGTGAGAGCGACAACCGAGGAGACTCGTCCATCAAAATCCTTCTCGTCTAACAGCCTCAGAAAAGTCAATGAAAGGTGCACGCTCTGATTTATCGATGCGATACCTTGTAAATTATCGCTCGTAATCTTTAAAGAAGGTGTCAGTTAATTATGTAGTATTTTGTGATGTAAATAACCAGACGGGTTTGGAGATTAATATAATCTCACGTGACTCAAGATCAGTTTAAGTGTAGGTTTGATTTTTAAGTTTGCTTATGTCGTGATCATACAAGAAAAGGTGACCAAATCAAAATTTACCCAAAATGAGCTGAAATGGCAAGGTACAATTTTTTTCTCTCCTCCTGGGTAGGTTCTCTAAGTCTCTCAGCACTTTGGCTATCAAAAAGTGCCGAAATTTTTGTAGTGAAGGCCCCATTATAACTTTGAAACGTGGAGATTTAAATAAAAGGTGGAAGGCAAAACTCATCAGTTTGGATTAGGTTTTAATGAAATTGTTCAGGACGACCAAATTCCCAATCAAAATTAACCGCTGGCGCTGCTACATTTAATAACCATTTGCTGGAATTTTTAATCGCAAATCCCCCCGTTCTATCTCAAGGAAATTGAATCCCCGATTGGCTTCAGATACCCAACATAATCTCTGTGATTGTGCTGCCGAGCTGAACGTCAATAGGCCATCGAGGCCGGAAACTGGCGCACCTTCCGCAGCGGCTTCCAAACGCAATTTGCGACTGGTAACGAGGTTATCCTCATCCTCCCCGCATTGCTACTGAGCGTTTAGCACGGCTATCATCCGAAGCAATCAATCGATTCGGATCCCAACAGATGCGCACGTCGCCGTGGTTCTAACGAGCGTTAATCCACGGCGAAGAGGACGGCACCATTGTTGTTTTTACTTATGCAATTATGATAATTCCTTCAGATAAAGCAGGCATTGTCTGGGCGCATTAGAACCAGGAGCTAGGAGCTACAATGGCATTGTCACTTTCCAGAAGTTTCAACGCGGAGCATCACAAATATTGTGCCACGTTAAATATTAATACACATGATTGCGTTAATCAAGTTTCTTTTAGTAAACCATTGCTAAGTCATATGAGGAGCTTGCATGCAAACATGTCCACTAAAAAAAAACTTGTATACTTCGCGCAACGATAGTTTGTTTTTATGACATTGGTATTAATGCTGGTAATTTTCTCTAATTGTTCTTCTTCAAGCATTCATCGAATCATCTATGTACTTCTATTTATTAACGCCAATCGAGCATTTTTCTATCACCTCCTTTTGGTTTTCATACCCATTTTTTCCACTATCAATTTTAATTATGTACCAGTGCTAATATGGTTATTATTGCTACGGATGTAACGCTATGCGACTAGTACCTTTTCGAAATTCAGTGCCCCCATTGTAAAATTAAACTTCTAAAACCAACTACCAACTACCTATACAACTGGAACAAAAATCCAAATAATTGAGAACCGCTGCTGAAATTTTTATGGGACACAATATTGTTTGCTGGAACAAACCGTATCGCAATTTAACGGTTTGGTAGCTTAACTGCCGACGGGGTTTCCGTTACACTCCGTTAATAAGAAATAATCGAGTCGAGGGAAGGTAATCGAAAGTCGAAGCTTGTTTTCCTTCCTCACCGCGTTCACTTCAAGCGGGCAATATTTCTTCTTGCACATCAATTTCCTCACCGCCGGTGTTTGGGGGCACGGACCTCAATTTCCTAACTGTTGACCCCAGATTTCCCAGATGGAAAGTACCAATGGGTCGCGAAAGTGTACACAGGTCTTTTCTTGCCCGCGGCCCAAAGCTGAGATTAATGTGTTTGCGCACGCCTCGCCTCCTGAGACCGTGGTAATTGCATATTAATTATCGGCGTTTCGGGTCGGCATTGGGCAAACTGTGCTGACCTTTGGGCAGTGGACTGAGATGTGTAGAAACACAGCCTACTTCGTAGCGCGTGCGAAAGGCATTTTCAAGGATTTTCAAGATCATCTGTCATCTTCTTGACAGTCATCTTCTTGACAGTCATCTTCTTGGCAGTCATCTTCTTGTCATCTTATTGTCAAGGGCGATCGATGTACATATTGGGGAAAGAAAAATCAATTGATCATCCAAGATCATCTATCATCTTCTTGGCAGTCATCTTTTTAACAGTCATCTTCTTGTCATCTAATTGTCAAAGGCGATCGATGTACAGATTGAGGAAATAAAAAAAAATGATCATCCAAAATCATCTGTCAGTTTCTTGACAGTCATCTTCTTGACAGTCATCTTCTTGACAGTTATCTTATTGACAGTCATCTTCTTGTCATCTTATTGCCAAGGGCGATCGATGTACAGATTGGGGAAAGAAAAGAAAATGATAATCTAAAATCATCTGTCATCTTCTTGACAGCCATCTTGTTCACAATCATCTTCTTGTCATTTTATTGTCAAGGGCGATCGATGTACAGATTGGGGAAACAAAAATCAATTGATCGTCCAAGATGATCTGTCATCTTCTTGACAGTCATCTTCTTAACAGTCATCTTCTTGACAGTCATCTTCTTGACAGTTATCTTATTGACAGTCATCTTCTTGTCATCTTATTGCCAAGGGCGATCGATGTACAGATTGGGGAAAGAAAAGAAAATGATAATCTAAAATCATCTGTCATCTTCTTGACAGCCATCTTGTTCACAATCATCTTCTTGTCATTTTATTGTCAAGGGCGATCGATGTACAGATTGGGGAAACAAAAATCAATTGATCGTCCAAGATGATCTGTCATCTTCTTGACAGTCATCTTCTTAACAGTCATCTTCTTGACAGTCATCTTCTTGACAGTTATCTTCTTGACAGTCATCTTCTTGTCATTTTATTGTCAAATACGATCGATGTACAGATTGGGGAAAGAAAAAAAATGATCATCCAAGAGCATCTGTTATCTTCTTGACAGTCATCTTCTTGAGAGTTATCTTCTTGACATCTTATTATCTTCTCATCTTCTTGACAGCGTATGGTATAATTACTTCACACTGCATTGCAAGTGGTGGTGTTGTGGTTATGATCATATAAGATGCAAGTCCATAGACACCATCAAAATGGTTGCATTTCTTATAGGCGTTTTCATATTTCTAATTCTTTTTCCATTGGATTTATCCATATCTTGCAGAATGTGTTTTAGTCAGGAGATCCCAAGATTGTCTGACTGCCAACATGTGTTAGTTCATTTAGCGTTATCCAGGGTGCACCACGAGGAGGCGAACTAACTTTACACCCCTCAAACCTCAAAATACTCAAATTAGTTCCCAAAAATATTTCGCAAATCCTGAAGACTTCAAAAAATATATTTAGAACAAGAATTTTGGAACAAAAGCATGTATAACTTAATTTTGTCCCCTCACTTTTCAGAGGTAACCATCAAAATTTTTAAACTACAAATTGTTCTGAAATTTTACATCTGTTAACGTCTAGACAGCCATATTTTTGACAGTTATCTTCTTGACGCCATCTTCTTGTCATCTTATTATCAAGGGCGATCGATGTACAGATTGGGGAAAGAAAAATCATTTGATCATCCAAGATCATCTGTCATCTTCTTGACAGTCATCTTCTTAACAGTCATGCTCTTGACGTCATCTTCTTGACAGTTATCTTCTTGTCATCTTATTGCCAAGAGCGATCCATGTACAGATTGGGGAAAGAAAATAAAATGCTCATCCAAGATCATCTGTCATCTTCTTGACAGTCATCTACTTAACAGTCATCTTCTTAACAGTCATCTTCTTGACAGTCATTTTCTTAACAGCCATCTTCTTGACAGTCATCTTCTTGTTATCTTATTGTCAAGGCGATCGATGTACAGATTGGGGAAAGAAAAAAATTGATCATCCAAGATCATCTATTATCTTCTTAACAGTCATCTTCTTGACATCTTCTTCTTGTCATTTATCTTCTTGACAGTTATCCTCTTGTCATATTATTGTCTTCTCATCTTCTTGACAGCGTATTTCATAAATACATCACACTGCATTGCAAGTGGTGTTGTGGTGATGATCATATGAGATTCAATTCCATAGACACTATCAAGATTTTTGGCATTTCTTATTGGCATTTTCATATTTCTAGTTCTTTTTCCATTGGATTTATCCATATCTTGCAGAATGTGTTTTAGTCAGAAGATCCTAAGATTATCTAACTGCCAGCATGTGTTAGTTCATTTAGCGTTATAAAGGGTGCACCACAAGGAGGCGAACTACCTTTACACCCCTCAAACCTCAAAATACTCAAATAAGTTCCCAAAAATATTTCGCAAATCCCGAAGACTTACAAAAATATTTTTAGAACAAGAATTTTTACAACAAAAACATCTATAACTTAATTTTGTCCCCACACTTTTCAGAGGTAACCATCAAATTTTTCAAACTACAAATTGTACTGAAAATTTTCATCTGTTATCATCTTGACAGTCATCTTTTTGACAGTTATCTTCTTGATAGTCATCTTCTTGCCATCTTATTGTCAAGGGCGATCGATGTACAGATTGGGGAAAGAAAAAAAATGATCATCCAAGATCATCGGTCATCTTCTTGACAGTCATATTCTTAACAGTCATCTTCTTGACAGTCATCTTCTTGACAGTCATCTTCTTGACAGTCATCTTATTGACAGTTATTTTCTTGACAGTCATCTTCTTCTCATATTATTGTCAAAGACGATCGATGTACAGATTGGGGAAAGAAAAAAATGATCATCCAAGCGCATCTTTTATCTTCTTGACAGTCATCTTCTTAACAGTCATATTCTTGACAGTTATCTTTTTGACAGTCATATTATTGTCATCTTATTGTCAAGGGCGATCGATGTACAGATTGTAGAATGAAAAAAAAAAGATAATCCAAGAGCATCTGTTATCTTCTTGACAGTAATCTTCTTAACAGTCATCTTCTTGACAGTTACCTTCTTGACAGTCATCTTCTTGTCATCTTATTGTCAAGGGCGATCAATGTACAGATTGGGGAAAGAAAAAAAATGATCATCCAAGAGCATCTGTTATCTTATTGACAGTCATCTTCTTAACAGTCAACTTCTTGACATCTTCTTGACAGTCATCCTCTTGTCATCTTATTGTCTTCTCGTCTTCTTGACAGCGTATGGCATAATTACATCACACTGCATTGCAAGTGCTGTTGTGGTGATGATCATATGAGATTCATTTCCATAGACACTATCAAGATGGTTGCATTTCTTATTGGCATTTTCATATTTCTAATTCTTTTTCCATTGGATTTATCCATATCTTGCAGAATGTGTTTTAGTCAGGAGATCCTAAGATTATCTAACTGCCAGCATGTGTTAGTTCATTTAGCGTTATCCAGGGTGCACCACGAGGAGGCGAACTAACTTTACACCCCTCAAACCTCAAAATACTCAAATTAGTTCCCAAATATATTTCGCAAATCCCGAAGACTTACAAAAATATTTTTAGAACAAGAATGTTTGGAACAAAAGCATGTATAACTTAATTTTGTCCCCACACTTTTCAGAGGTAACCATCAAATTTTTCAAACTACAAATTGTACTGAAAATTTTCGTCTGTTATCGTCTTGACAGTCATATTATTGATAGTCATTTTCTAACTAACTTTACACCCTTCAAACCTATTAATGAACTTATTTCAAGGTTCGTAGTACAAATGTTTAATTGAGGTCCCAACGACAAATGACACCAGATTCTCAATACAAATGTTTACCTATAGTGGGATTCGAACCCATTTAAGGACCCAACAATCGCCCTGTATTTACCCTTTAACGATGATAACCAAAATCAATAGATACCTAAACTCTGTTCCATTTTTATTTTTAACTAAATATGTTATATAATATGTATGTTTATAATAAATATTTATCATAATATGTTTTAAAACATATACATGTAAAAAGTCTCTAGACTTAAAAAATAGGGTATATTAAAAAAAATTAGGTTATTATTTATGACAGTGGCCAATTTTGCCATCAAATTGAGTATCTATTGAGTACAGAATTTATTTGCTATTTTTATTTTACAAAAGCAAATCAGTCAAATTATAATATAAAATATAGTTGATGATTGGTTTACTTTAAACCAGCACATTTGAATGATTGAAGCAATAATTTAATTATTTTAATATACGAATTAGGCAGTATTGTTAGAAATTTGACATTTAATATTTCTCTCACTGTCAGATCATTTTTGTTGGTGTTCATGTGTAAAACTTTATAAAATGAAACCAGCTTAGTTAAAAATAAAAATGGAACAGAGTAACATTGCAAATAATATTTTTCATTAATGACTGGGTAAATAACGCACGTTTTGAGTTTAATTTTTTTTTTAACTCAAAACGTGCGTTATTTACCCAATCATAATAATGGAGTTTAAACAAGTATCCGCCAAATCTATTTCCATGTTTTTCATCAATCATAAATTTGCGTTGTCGATTTAATTCGTTTGCATATCGGTTATTAACTGAATGACATTGTTAAAACGTTGCAATCGCAATTATTCTCGCAATAACATTATTGACGTATTCTAAGTATGAAATCCATACATGTGTAATTATTCTGAAGCGACTTAAATTAATTCACGTATCAGTTTTACACAATAACTGATAAGTAAAAGGTGTACAATGGCACTTTCGCATTGCTATCAGTAAACGATAAAGTGCGGCGTGCTTATCGCATGCCACATTTTTTAAGCATAATCTCGACAGTCAATATATTAGTACTAAATGGTATAAGTGGGATTTTATTCTGGGAAGTTCGCTCAGTTCGGTGCAAATCATAGCTTATCGTTATAATTAATAGATTGTAGTATTGATTGGTTATTTTGTTTAGCTGTTGGCTTAGCAGCTTTGTGGAGCAACCACGATTGTTTAATTTTAATCGTTTTTTTTTTGGAAATTTTGGAAACATTTAGAAAATTTGGAGTATGTTTATCTCTAGAATTTTTACCTTCAACTTTGATAATTTCTGCAAATTGCATACATAAGAAATAGAAAGAAAATGCAGAATTATTAAAGTTGAAAGGATAAAATTCCACTGATGGAAATACTCAAAATTTTCTCAATGTTTCCAAAGTTTCTAAGAAATTTTGGAAACATTTAAAAAAATTCTAGTATGTTTATCTCTAGAATTTTTACCTTCAACTTTGATAATTTCTGCAAATTGCAGAGTTAAGAAATAGAAAGAAAATGCAGAATTATTAAAGTTGAAAGGATAAAATCCCACTGATGAAAATACTCAAAATTTCCTCAATGTTTCCAAGGTTTCTAAGAAATTTTGGAAACATTTAGAAAATTTGGAGTATGTTTATCTCTAGAATGTTTACCTTCAACTTTGATAATTTCTGCAAATTGCATACATAAGAAATAGAAAGAAAATGCAGAATTATTAAAGTTCAAAGGATAAAATCCCACTGATGAAAATACTCAAAATTTCCTCAGTGTTTCCAAGGTTTCTAAAAGGCATGCTTTTATTAAAGAAATTGCAGAATTATTAAAGTTCAAAGGATAAAATCCCACTGATGAAAATACTCAAAATTTCCTCAATGTTTCCAAGGTTTCTAAGCATGCCAATTAATCTTGAAAAACTTAATAAAACGCAAATTAAAAAAAATGCATTTTGTACGATTTTTGTATTGTTTTTTAATAGCACTTTACCTGAGTGTTTAAGATGAAATTTTTATATTAATAATTATGTCTAGTTTAAAAATTGTATTATACCTTGTATATTTTTTAAGGTGCCTGAAGTCAAAATTTCCGTTTGGATTTTTTCTGCTTCATCATAAAATTGTTTTTTTAAATTTTTCTTCTGTTTCTATTTCTCTTTTTGTTTTTTTTTTTCATCTATTTCTCTTTTTGTTTTTTTTTTCATCTATTTCTCTTTTTGTTTTTAAATCTCTTTTTTAAATGAATTCTATTTATTTCAATTATTTTTTTATTAAATTATTTTTTCTAATTTTTAATTTTGATTGTTTATTAATTTTAATATTTCAACTAACCACCAAAATAACTTATAATAATATTATTAATGTAAAACTAGAATGACCTCTGGTCGAAAGCGTATAAAATATTGTTACTACTACTAAAAATTAACGCACGTACATTAAAATTCCAAAGTGATTTACTTATAATGGAATACTGATATAAATCTAAACGGGTGTAATTTAATTTACAACATGACAGTTTCAATTTATACAAAAACATAATTAATTTCTTACCATTTTACAATAACACTGATAAAATGAATGTCACGTATTTTCAATATTATGCAGACAGGCACACAATAAACGTCATCATTAAAACTGAGGTCGACATAATAATTCGTTTATTATGTGTTGATTATGATTTATACAGAGCGTTCAAGAAAATGGTATCAACTTTACTAGTTCCAGCGAAATAATAACACACATTACATTTGAAAAAAATCTAGATAAATCATTTGCATGTGGAAACATTTCACCAACTTGTAAATAGTTATTTGTGATACCAGTTCGTAAAGCACTACTTTACGAAAATGTATCAAACAAAGTTTTTGTACGACAGCTATTATGAAAAACAGCTAAACTTTGATGCAAAATACGATTGTCTTTTTAATTTGTGAGTGAATGAATTGTGTGCAAAACTTATTTTACTTTACGTTGATGTATTTACGCGCATGTGATACTTTACGCACTTGTGCAAAGTATCACTTTACGCACTGTGAAGAGTAAAAACTTAGTTTACACACTGTCGTAGAAAAAACATATTTGATTTGCATCATAATCTAGTGACATCTATTCGTAGTATCCAGTGTAAAAGTTGACACCACTTTCTTTGAACACTCTATAAACTTATAAAAAAATCAAAATTTCAAAATTTTATTTTTAATTAAAATCATGGCCTAAAAGTTGACACCACTTTCTTGAACACTCTGTAAACATATGAAAATTTCAAAATTTTATTTTTAATTAAAATCATGGCGTAAAAGTTGACGCCACTTGAACACTGTTAATATATGAAAATTTGAAAATTTGAAAATTTGAAAATTTGAAAATTTGAAAATTTGAAAATTTGAAAATTTGAAAATTTGAAAATTTGAAAATTTGAAAATTTTATTTTTAATTAAAATTATGCACTATAATGTATATAATTATTGATAATGGTTCACGATAATTACAATCAATCAATTTTTAAGTTTTATAAATATAAATGTAACCTATACAGGGTGTTAAAAAAATAATGTAAAATATTTAAGGGGGTAGTAGTATGAATCACAACAAAGAAAAAAGTCTTAATAAACATGGGCCTTAAAGTAACGGTTTCGAAAATATAGAAGATTATTCTTTTTACCTCTTTTTTTTATTTTGCTAAAACTTGCATTTTCTTTTCATAGTTATCTTCCATATTTCCGAAACCGTTACTTTAAGGACCCATGTGTATTAAGACTTTTTTCTTTGTTGTGGTTCATACTACTACCCCCTTAAATATTTTACATTATTTTTTTAACACCCTGTATAACTATGCTGCCGTTTTTTGTACATACCCAACTTTTATAAATGTTCGAAATTTTGAGACGCATTCCAATTTTAGTTTAGCATTGAGAGTTAATAGTTTTAACACATTTTTTTTACATGCATATATTTGTGCTCGATTTAATGTATAATAAGTGAAATTTTGAGACTAATTCCAGTTTTAGTTTAGCATTGAGAGTTAATAGTTTTAACACATATTTTTTACATGCATATATTTGTGCTCGATTTGATGTATAATAAGTATAATGTATAACTTTTTTTTTATTGTTGCAGGTAAGCTTTCTGCTCAGTGCCTCTTCCTAAGTTGTTCGACTTCATAAGGTAATAAATTAATAACAATATTTATATTCTACAATTTATATCACATGTGTAATAATAATAATAGTAATAATTGATCTTGATATATTCTATTAGATTTACTTTTACCATTATTTTATGATTCGCAGAAAGTACAAAACAATTACTTAATTAGGTAATTTGTAAGAACATTGCTTACCTATAAAACACAATTTTTTTAATATAAATAAAAATTGTTACTTGGCTAGGTTTTATTTTATAATTAATTGTTCTACAATTGGACTAAAACAAACAAAAAAAGTAAAACTCATGTAAATATATTAGTCTGTCATTTTCCATTCAGTTATAAAGACTTGATGACATTTTAACTCATTTAATAAGTTGTAAAAATTTTAACATGATTACAAAAATATGAAAAACATGTAAAAATTAATGACAATTATCCATGCAAGTGTTAGAATCTATGACACTTTCAAATATAATTCCAAAACAATTAAAAAAAATTGTAATATTTGAGATTTGTTGTTGTTATAATTCGCATTTGCACTATGATATATAAATGCAACACATGCCAATTCATTTTATTGCTGTTTTTGAAAAACTGACATAGATTTATTAGTATTTCAATGTTCAGTTAACTTTAATTGCGGATTAGTTTCCATGGATACAATTCTTGGTACAATTTTTACAGCAACATTTGAAACCGACACCAACCTTTGTAATATTGTTAATTACCACTGCAATTTTCACAGAATAATTGAAAATTTAGTCGATATATCTAAAAAAAATTACAGTAATTATCGAAAAATTTACAGAAATAAATGTAAATTTGGCATAATAATTGCAATTTTTACATTATTACTGTTAAAATTTGAATTATTATTGTAATTTTTATAATTATTCCTGACACATTTTCAAAAATTCGGTCCAAATATAATGGTTACTGTCAAATTTACAATTATTTCATTGGTGTGGTGGTATTTCATATATTTGCTGACTTACAGTATTTCCAAGATTGCTGTTGAAGATTTAAAGGATGCAAATTCTTGCTACAATTTAAAGCAGGAATTGCAATTGTAGAGTAATAATTGCATTTTTTATAAAATAGTTGAAATTGTTACAGGAACATTTTAAACTTGGACACCTTCGACATTGAAATATTGTTAGTTACCATTGAAATAATTGGAAATTGGATGGTAATCATTGAAATTTTGACAGAATTATTGAAAATTTGGCAGATATCTTTAAAAAAAATTACAGTAGTCGTTAATATTTTGACAGTAATAATTGAAAATTTGGCATAATAATAGTAATTTTAACATTATTACTGTCCAAATTTTAATGATTACTGTAATTTTTATAGTTATATATGACAAATTTTACCATTAGCCAATAATTGAAAATTTGGAATAATGGTTGCAATTTTAACATTATTACTGTCAAAATTTTAATGATTACTGTAACTTTTAAAATTATTCCTAACAAATTTCAATGGTTACTGTAAAATTTGCAATTATTTCAATGGTGACTTACAATATTTCAGAGATTGCTGCTGAAGGTATAAAGGATGCAATTCTTGCTACAATTTCACAGGTAATTGGAATTGTAGAACAATAAGTGCAATTTTTAGAATTTAATTGAAATTTTTACAGCAACATTATAAACTTCGACGCCTTCGACATTGAAATATTGTTAGTTACCATTGAAATAATTGGAAATTGGACGGTAATCATTGAAATTTTGACAGAATTATTGAAAATTTTCCAGATATCTTGAAAATAATTACAGCAGTAAAATTTTGATAGAAATAATTGAAAATTTGGCATAATAATTGTAATTTTAACATTATTACTGTCAAAATTTTAATGATTACTGTAATTTTTATAGGTATTCCTAACACATTTTACCATTAACCAATAATTGAAACTTTAGCATAATAATTGCAATTTTAACATTATTACTGTCAAATTTTTTAATGATTACTGTAATTTTTATAATTATATCTGACAAATTTTACCGTTAACACTACAAAGTGTCACACTGAACACTTAAAATATAAAAAATATAATTAGTTATTGTACTTGATCACTATATTTTTCTTTATTTATTTGTGTTTCTCCGGCTGTACAAACTATGAATTGTTCAACTGTTTTAAATATTAATGACCTGTGTAAAACTATTTTTGTTACGGCATCAATAAAGTATTATTATTATTATTATTATTATTATTATTATTATAATTGATAATTTAGACGTTTTATAGTATGAGTATAAATGATAAATCAAAAAGGGAAATTGTAATTATACATCCAAATATCGAAGATTTTAAAATCCGGATCTTACACTATCCCAGTACACAAGTATCCGATATACGACATATCCGAATCCTACTGATTCTACAATTATTTTTTTAAATATTCCTCAATACCAAATAATGGAGACATGGTATTTTAGAAGTATTAATAATAATTAAAAACTAAAGCTAATTTAAGATATATAAATAACATGAGTATAAAAGATAAATCAAAAAGAGAAATTGTATTTATACATCCAAATATCCGAAGGTTTTAAAATCCGGATCTTACGCTATCCCAGTATACAAGTATCCGACATACGAGATATCCGAATCCTACAGATCCTACAATTATTTTTTTAAACATTCCTCGATACCAAATAATTGAGACATGGTATTTGAGAAGTATTAATGATAATTAAAAAATTAAGCTAATTTAGGAAATATAAATAACATGAGTATAAATGATAAATCAAAAAGAGAAATTGTATTTATACATCCAAATATCCGAAGATTTTAAAATCCGGATCTTACGCTATCCCAGTACACAAATATCCGATATACGAGATATCCGAATCCTACAGGTCCTATAATTATTAAAACATTCCTCAATGCCCAATAATTGAGTCATTGTATTTTAGAAGTATTAGTGATAATTAAAAAAATAAAGCTAATTTAGGATTAACTATGCAGATATCCGAAGATTAGATGATGAAAGTATTTAAAAAAGCAAGTATTGTGATTGGATATTCATTTTAGAAAATGTTAGATACGAATATCCGAATCGTACACGATTGGAGTAACCAAATATCCGATATCCGGATATCCGTATCCTTCCGGATATCCGGATATACTGATCCTACGGATCTTATAATTAGGTTTAATACCAAACCAAAGGGTATATCCAAAGGTTCAGATCCGGATACACGATCTGACAACCTAGGCTCCGGATGTCCGGATAGTTTTATCCGACTACAACATTTTCATGATCCAGTTCTTTAGCATGCATTGAATTGATTCTGTTCAACAATCTCAGCGAATTTAATATTCACAGGTAATTCGTGTTTTTTTTTTTCATAATACCATGCTGTTAAATTTGTTTTAACAGTACTTTATACTCAATTGCCATTCTTTAGCGTGCAATGAATTGATTCTGTTCAAGAATTTTAGCGAATTTAATATTCGTGATAATGTTTATTTATAATACCATGCTGTTAAATTTGCTTTAACAGTACTTTATACTCAATTGCCATTCTTTCGCGTGCATTGAATTGATTATGTTCAAGAATATCAGCGAATTTAATAATCTCAGGTAATTTGTGATTTTTTTGTTTGTAATACCATGCTGTGAAATTTGCTTTAACAGTACTTTATACTCAATTGCCATTCTTTAGCGTGCAATGAATTTATTCTGTACAAGAATCTCAGCGAATTTAATATTTGTGATAATTTTTATTTATAATACGTATAAGCTGTTAGATTTGCTTTAACAGTAATTTATACTCAATTGCCATTATTTAGCGTGCAATGAATTGATTCTATACAAGAATCTCAGCGAATTTAATATTCGTGATATTTTTTATTTATAATACAATGCTGTTAAATTTGCTTTAACAGTACTTTATTCTCAATTTCCATTATTTAGCGTGCAATGAATTGATTCTATACAAGAATCTCAGCGAATTTAATATTCGTGATATTTTTTATTTATAATACAATGCTGTTAAATTTGCTTTAACAGTACTTTATACTCAATTGCCATTCTTTAGCGTGCAATGAATTGATTCTGTTCAAGAATCTCTGCGAATTTAATATTCGTGATAATTTTTATTTATAATACAATGCTGTTAAATTTGCTTTAATAGTACTTTATACTCAATTGACAGTCTTTAGCGTGCAAGGAATTGATTCTGTACAAGAATCTCCGCGAATTTAATATTCGTGATAATTTTTATTTATAATACCATGCTGTTAAATTTGCTTTAACAGTACTTTATACTCAATTGCCATTCTTTAACGTGCAATGATTTGATTCTGTTCAAGAATCTCAGCGAATTTAATATTCGTGATAGTTTTTATTTATAATACCATGCTGTTAAATTTGCTTTAACAGTACTTTATACTCAATTGCCATTTTTTAGCGTGCAATTAATTGATTATGTTCAAGAATTTTAGCGAATTTAATATTCGTGATAATTTATTTATAATACAATGCTGTTAAATTTGCTTTAACAGTACTTTATACTCAATTGATATGTGTACTAAAACAGCCATAGCCGTTAAAATGTATTAGCCCCAGTCGTTATTTATTAGCGTTATTCTAAATAACTTTGATGACCTTGACGAAAAGACTCGGTTTATTGTAAAATCTCGGCTGTCGCCTCGATATTAAATTATTAAACATCATTATGACGTTAATAACTATAATTGCCATACAATTTCTATTGAACTCGTATTGTGCACATTTAACGAATTATTGTAAAGTTTGCGATTTTTTTTTATACTGTAGCTGTGGGTAAATTGTTTATTAATTTTTACATTAATAATTTCTAGAGAATTTGTTTTTTTTTAATTCCCAGTATGGCCCAATTATTTAATCACAGTATTTAGCGTATAATGATTGGAAAATAGGTATAAAGTAACTGGCTTAGCGGAATAGTTTAAGTGGTCTTGTAATTATTCATAAAAATGTATCGATTATTATTTAACGTTCCATTTAGTGATATTAATAATTCTTTAACACAATTTCCACAAAAATTATAATAATTATACAAATTGTTCATAAATTCACTCGTGATGCCACTCCATAATTCGTATTGATTCGTAACGCTGTATATGGGACAATCGACAAAAAAAGGACCACGCATTAATTACACTCGTCTGACCTGAAATGTCTTAGAAAGCACGCCGCTAATTACCCCCACCCCATACAGGAGGCAGTATGCAAAACGTTGCGAAACACCATTAGATAATGCATTCCTTATGGGACGGGATCACAATAAATGCAAATCACCGGCATTTGCGGCCGTTTATGCAAATGCAGGCGAGTTTTTATGGTGCGCAAAAAAAATACGCACGTAAACAAATAAAACAATAAATTCCGCGATCGCGGCTAAACTAGTTGCGTGAAACTATGCCCAGCTTTCCAAACTGAGCATAACCCAAAAATACGAAACGAGTTTTCATGTGTGTTACATAAAAAAAAAGTGCCCGTAGATTAATATTAATGGCAGGTGATTCGAATAATTAACAACATTTTCACCGCTGTACATTTTCAGCTCGAACGAATGCATATTTCCTGTATACCAGAGATACAAAAACAAAATAAGCTGTTACATAGCCTCTTTTTGCTACGATGAAATTAAATCAGTCGGTGCTAGGAAAATCACATAAAATATAGCTCATAAAATTAATAACTCGATATTCCCATTATATGAACATACCTAATTAGTTATTACAACAGTGAAGTGCGATATTTGGTATTTAATATTATTGCGCGAATTTTAATTAACTAGATAAGTAAATAATTAAATATTACAACAGCAAAACGAATGGTTATTTAATATAATTGTTATTTGTCATACGTAGTATTTGTAGAAATTACTTTATCATACGCAATACTCTAATCGGGCAAAAACTTGTTTCCCAGATTTTGATGGAATTATACGTTTTGGGCTTCCCTTAATGCAAAATTACTATTTACAAAAATATGTCTGCAGGATTATGTATAAGTAGAATTTTATTGTATTTGATTTGATTAATTTTGATTTTTATTAGATTTTTAATTGATTTGACTTTGATTGCTCAATAGTGGAAAGAAATATTGGGTTCAAACATATTATTTAATAGTACCTAACTTGAGTAATTAATTATGTTTTATATATATATATATATATATATATATATATATATATATATATATATATATATATATATATATATATATATATAATGTTACGTTTTTATTGCCCTACGTTCGGGACTACAAATGTTACGTTTGTTTACTCTGCCTATTTTATTAGTGTTGAATATTTAAGCATTTACTTGTTTTGTAACTTTTTGTTCTTTCTCTTATCTCAGGTTCAATAGTAGGTTCAATCATAACTAAATAGAGTTTGGTTCAAATACTTTAATGAATTGAAAATAACCAAAAATATTAAAACGTCTAATATAAACTGAACTAAACAAACAAATCAAAAACAATAGAAAACAAAATTATTAAATAAATAATAAACTATGGCCAACATTAACTTTACGCAAACTTTCTACTTGCAGTTTTCTTCTTGTGGTTCCTTGATTAATTCGTCCTCTTGTCCCTGCGTTCTCTTTTTGATCCTTTGTTGATTCCCACAAAAGTAAACAGCTACTTTTGTGTGCGAAGTTGGGCGGCTTGAAGTCCTGATTTTTGAATATCTCCGTCACGGCTCCTATCTTGTTGAACTCCTCTCCTGGTTGACTGTCTTCTTCCAGTCCTATGTCCAATCGTTGAAACCCCGTTAATATTTTGTAATGTATTCGTATTAGTATCGCAACATCTCCACCCGCGATCCACACGCGTCTCTCCCACTCGTCAATCTCTTTGTTGATTATTTTTGACTTTCCATTATTCAATTCCCCAAGCGTCTATGCACGAAGTCACCTGTCACCCGTGGTAACCGATCAACAACCTCCATCCGTGGATTGCTTTGTATATTTGTGCATACTTGTTCATATTCACATTTACAATATTTACAATAATTTTTGTTAGCTTGTGCCCTAAAGATTATAATTCTATCTAAAACCTATATAATAATAACAATAAATCTATTCTAATTAATCTATATAAATAATACAAATACCATCACAATATATATATATATATATATATATATATATATATATATATATATATATATAATTGCATATATGCATATTTGCATATATAATTGCACATTTTATTGTTAATACTTATTTTGTGCTTCAATAAATAATAAACTTCAAATAATAAAATAGCGATTAACCTGAATTAAACTTTCATTTTCATTTTATTACATATAAACCATAAAATGTATTTGTGGATGTCATAAAATGGCATTTAATAGATTAAAGTTCGTTTTACTGCACATTTTGCCAACACTTTCAGCAACCTCGCTAACGTAGAGGAGCTCAACAGTAAAATATCGATTACACAATTCACATTACACACTCTAATTTCGACAATGTCACTTTCACTTCGATTTGATTGATTTCCGTTTATATGCGTGAGCGTGGAAATAAGCCGTGTTAATAAGCTCCTAGTAGGTACGGTAATTTCCAGGCGATTGATGTTGATGTGGTTCTACACAATATTACATTTTTTAGCACCCATTAGCAGGAGATACGGGTAATAGTGTGATCAAAAATTTAGAATTCTGCACACTTATTTACCGGACGTAATGGGGTTATTGTGTGGTAATGAGTAAACTGATGTTTACTTTCATTGAAGCACACGTGTCATTAAATTACTTGTTACACAAAATGAGTTGTATAAGCGCTTAAACAATGATTAGCATCCATTCTATATTCTATATATTCTCCTATATATTAAGAAGTTGAAGATAGGTATAGGACATTGTACATGAAATATGTCTAGAATTTTCTGAAGAATCCAAAAATTGAATAATATACCAGGTGTTGCATTTAAAATAAGAAAGTTGGTATTGGCCACGGTCACATGACACACCCTGTATAAAAAGTTTTTGTTGAAAAAAATGCGCAACTAAAAATAACAATCGACGTGTCCGAGCGTTTTTTCGAACACGCCCCCATTTATTTATTATTGAATTTATTCCATTTGGCTGATACACCCTGTATACAAATTTTATTTACGTTATTCTGGTAACAGAATTTTTTTTCTTCCGGTGGAATATGACTCGGAACTGCTCGGTTAGGTTAGGCTAGACTCCAGTTTTGCCCAATAGAAACGTCCAGAACGTTACAACGGACCGTTTTCGTGGTACACCCTGTATAATTAGCCCCTAACTATTAAGGGGGTCGTGAGGCTATTTACTTCATTTTTGGACTTTTTAGGGGGTCACCACACTTAAAAGGTTGAGAAACGATGCATTATACCAATTGAATCATTAACATGAATGTTTAAAGTTTTGCACTTCTTTCGTATTATTAAACGTTGATTTTAAGTAAAATTTGATGCAAAATACTTTCTTTTTTTAATTGGCAAGTGAATGAATTGTGTGTAAAACATATTTTACGCACAGGCGATTTTTACGCACTTGTGAGCTAAAAGGTATCACTTTACGCACTGTGAGCAGGCTAGATCTCAGTTTTGCCCCTTTAGAAACGTCCAGAACGTTACATGCTGTCAAAGTGATCTTTAGCAGCATGGAATTACAATTTACCAGAAAAACCTTTACACTTACATATGGCCATAGGTATATTGAAGTTATATACGGTTTTGGTCCACTCGAAATCGTGGTTGGTGGTTGGCGTTTATAGAATTTATTGAATTCAAAGTCAGTACGTTAAAGGTTACAATGAAAATAGTCTTATACCATTGGCAAAAGCCTACCACCATTCATGTTTTCTAGTGTTGAAAACTGACAATTTCTGGGAAACTTAAAAAACAAATCACTTTGAGAACACTATGGCTGCATTTTGAAAGTCTCAAGAAGTCAGATTCAGATATTTCAGCACTTTTGAAAACTAGAACTTTCTAGTTATAGAACTGGACAACTTAAAAACATGTCATTTTGAGGACACTATGACTGCATTTTTTATATCAAGGTTAGATTCAGTAATTTTAGCACTTGTGCAAACTAGAACTTTCTAGTTATAGAACATTTTAAAACTATCCTGGGCAACTTAAAAACATGTCACATGGAGGACATAATGGCTGCATTTTGAAAGTCTCAAGAAGTCAGATTCAGTTATTTTAGCACTTTTGGAAACTAGAACTTTCTAGTTATAAAACGCGTAGATCTTTCCTGGGTAACTTAAAAACATGTCACTTTGAGAACACTGTGACTGCATTTTTGATGTCTTAGAAGTCAGATTAGTACTTTTATTTTATTTAGCATTTATTTAGTTATTTTAGCACTTTTGCAAACTAGACATTTCTAGTTATAGAACGTTCTAGAACTTTCCTGGACAACTTAAAAATATGTCACTTTGAGTACACAATGACTACATTTTTTATATCTCAGGGCCAGATTCGGTCATTTTAGCACTTGTGCAAAGTAGAAAAGGGCAACTTAAAAACGAATCACTTTGAGGACACTGTGACTGCATTTTTGATGTCTCAGAAGTCAGATTAGCACTTTTATTTTATTTAGCATTTATTTAATTATTTTAGCGCTTTTGCAAAATAGAACTTTCTCGTTATAGAACGTTCTAGACTTTCCTGGGCAACTTAAATCCAAAGCACTTGGAGTATACTATGGACGCATTTTTGATGTCTCAAGAAGTTATATTGAACTATTTTAGCACTTTTGGAAACTTGACATTTCTAGTTATAGAACGTTCTAGAACTTTCCTGGACAACTTAAAAATATGTCACTTTGAGTACACAATGACTACATTTTTTATATCTCAGGGCCAGATTCGGTCATTTTAGCACTTGTGCAAAGTAGAAAAGGGCAACTTAAAAACGAATCACTTTGAGGACACTGTGACTGCATTTTTGATGTCTCAGAAGTCAGATTAGCACTTTTATTTTATTTAGCATTTATTTAATTATTTTAGCGCTTTTGCAAAATAGAACTTTCTCGTTATAGAACGTTCTAGACTTTCCTGGGCAACTTAAATCCAAAGCACTTGGAGTATACTATGGACGCATTTTTGATGTCTCAAGAAGTTATATTGAACTATTTTAGCACTTTTGGAAACTTGAACTTTCTGGTTATAGAACGTTCTAGAACTTTTCTGGGGAACTTATAAACAAGTCAGTTGGAGGACACTATGGGTGCATTTTGAAAGTCTCAAGAACTCAGATTCAGTTATTTCAGCACTTTTGCAAACTAGAACTTACGAGTTACAGAACGTTCTAGAACTTTTCTCGGCAACTTAAAAACCATGTCACTTTGAGAACACTATGGCTGCATTTTTAATGTCTCAGAAGTCATATTATCACTTTTATTTTATTTAGTATCTATTTAGTTATTTTAGCACATTTGCCAACTAGAAATTTCTAGTTATAGAACGTTCTAGAACTTTCCTGGACAACTTAAAAACATGTCAGTTTGAGGACACCATGACTGCATTTTTATATCTCAAGGTCAGATTCAGTTATTTTAGCACTTGTTCAAACTAGAACTTTCTAGTTATAGAACGTTTTAGAACTTTCCTGGGCAACTTAAAAACAAATTACTTTGATGATTAGCATCCATTCATTCATAATACCGGCAATGACGAAGCAAGAGGAAAACTTGGTAGATTTATAGGGTTACATGAATCGATTTTGAGGGTTGTTAATTGTTTTACAATTAAAAAAAGTTTTCATTCAAATTGAATTAAAAGATAAATTTTAACAAACTGCAACAATAGTTTAGAACAAAGTGCCTAGTGTATAAAAATTATATGTAATTTTCAATTAGTTCCCAACCAAATTTCGCAAATCCTGAAGACTTCAAAAATCATTTTTTAGAACAAGAATTTTTGAAACAAAAGCATGTATACTCTGATTTTTCTAAACTGGCGTGCACGTCATCAAACAGCTGTGCGATGAGGTTTTTTCGTACCAACGTGATTGTTTTCGAGAATATGCATAACAATAGTTTAAGAATCGAAATTAATCTGAAGATTATTTGTTACATAACACTGATCACCGGTGGTTATAAATAGGTAATCGGTGTATTAACCGCGGACACAATTTTCGCCTGCCAATCATGTAATAAATCATGTTATGTTGGCATCGGCGATATTTTCTCGGCGACGATGCCACATCTTTTTCACTAATGCTTCAAACTTCTTTGACGTCTAACTTGTTACATTTGATCGATTATTACAATGCATATTTTGTCATTGTAGATGGTAAACCATAACCACAAGATTGATATCTGTACGATAAACGGTAGAGAAGTCGATGAATTTGATACGAACCGCGCACTGTCGCACAAGATTGCACGGGCGCAACAGCTGATTGCAGCCATTTTTAAATACCCAGGACAACTGGCAACCTTGTAAAATTGTGCCATCATCATTATGATTATTATTTTGATGACGTGCACGCCAGTTTAGAAAAATCAGAGTATAACTAAAATTTTTCCCCACAATTTTCAGAGGTAATCATCAAATTTTTCAAACTCTACAAATTGTACTGAAAATTTTCATAAATTTGTTCATGAGTTTATAAAAAAATACTTCTTAGCAATATTTCTAGTTCAAGACATTTGATCAATGTAATTCTCCAGACAAATTCAAATGCCAAAATAGTTGATAAAATAAAGCCTTTGCACTTTCTAAAACACTTTTCGCCCAGTCAGGTGCAAACCAAGTACTTGGTAATCCGTGATAAATCATCTCCGGAACAAAGGAAGGATCTAATCGGCCCCGGCAATTAATAAAGGATTTGTCACACAGGTAATCTCTGGGAGTCCATTGCAGGTGTTCCGCTAGAATTGCGCTACCAAATGGTGAGCTTTGTACTGCTTCGCCATGTAAACAGCTCGGCGTTGATGTGTGTAGGTTAGTGAGTGTTCTTTCGCAGAGAGGAGAGCAATTTGCCGTGACGCGCATTCTAAGCGGTTGTTTGCTCCCGCTTGTCTTGGAAACTGGTGTTTTTATTGTTCAAGGTAATGAAAGTTACAAATGGCACCCATAAATAATACGCCGCCACTTCGGCCGAGAGTGAGGTTTGTTGTTTTGGCATACATTACATTAGAGTCCGCTATGCAGCCGCGCATTTAATCGATAATGAGGAAATTACAGTAATTATTAGTGTAAGAGGTTGTGTGTTTAGGTAACGGTTTCAGATATAAGTGCGAGCAATTTAAAACATAGATTTGATCCACTTTTCTGCCATATTTAGAATAAACAACGGAATAACACAAAGATCCTAGCCTGCACACCAATTTGTTACTGCTATAAGCTCTGATAACTGCTGAGATTGAAGAAGATTTTTAAATACTGCATAAACAAAATCTTCGTTTAAATTATTTTGGCAGTATTTATGATAGACTGCCACAGTTATAGCAATAGCACACGCCAGATAATTTGTCACTTGTCCCATAAAACCAAAATCCCGCCCGCTGGCGCTGGTGGGACTGACTAATGAGAATGCATCCTAAACTTGCGGCAGGGGTTTTGAGCCATACAGCCATAAACCATCAATTTATTCCTATGCTCCTTTAGAAATAAAGTGCTTTGGAATAAGCAACCTTATTTCTCAAGATCTTTAAGCTTACTATGGTATCTTAATAAGCTATAATGCACTTGCATTTGTGTTATCCATTCAAAAGAGGAGAGCGGGTGGGATTCCTGATTTATGGGAAAAGTGGCAAATTATCTGCCGTCGACTATTGCTATAACTTTGGCACTCTACAAAGTGAGCTGCTAGAATGTGACTGCCTTTGATTTGTGTGACAATTCTTCCTGCTTGATTATCATAAATACTGCCAAAATTATTTTGTATATTAAGTATTTAAAAATCTACTACAATCTAAGCAGTTATCAGAACTTACAGCAATCACAAATTGGTGTGCAAGCTAAGATCCTTGTGGTATTCCGTTGTTTATTCTAAATATAATAGAAATAATACCCAAATAAGTATTGTCAAATCAGTTTCATAGTATTCAAATGCTTTTCCCATATTTATATTTCATATGCGAGTAAAATGTTTAGAACAAATAGGTATGATGAGTTTTTGAATAAAAGTTACTGATATTATAACCGATTGAAATTCTGTACATTTTAGCTCCATTGATATTGAACATTGTAAACATTTTCAAAAAACTTTGTGGAAATTCCTGAAATTTTTCAGGAATTGGGTGCTACTTATATATATTTTTTTGTATATTTTGATATTAAAATTAAATTTCCTGCAGTTTTCTCGTTTTTGTTTCATTAGTTTCACTGCAACTGGTGTTCAGTTTTTTCGGATTTACTGGCATGATTTAGGAATGTTACATTACTGAAATTCTGTTCATTTTAGCTCCTTTGATATTGAACATTGTAAACATTTTCAGAAACTTTGTGGAAATTCCTGAAATTTTTCAGGAATTGGGCACTACTTATATATTTTGATATTAAAATTAAATTTCCTGCAGTTTTCTCATTTTTGTTTCATTAGTTTCACTGCAACTTGTGTTGAGTTTTTCCGGATTTACTGTAAATTTGTAATTGCATCCCAATGATTTTTAAAGAGGAAAAAGATCTCTCTACATGGCAAGAAGTAGTAAGAGAAAATTTAAATAATGACCTATTTTAAAAATAATGAAATTAAAACTTGGCACTCTATCATAAATACTGCCAAAATAATTTTGTTTATAAAGTATTTAAAAATCTTTTACAATCTAAGCAGTTATCAGAACTTACAGCAGTCACAAATTGGTGTGCAAGCTAAGATCCTTGTGGTATTCCGTTGTTTATTGTAAATAAGGTAGAAATAATACCCAATTAAGTATTGTCAAATCAGTTTCATAATACTCAAATGCTTTTCCCATATTTATATTTCATATGCGAGTAAAATGTTTACAACAAATAGGTATGATGAGTTTTTGAATAAAAGTAAAGTGTAAATATTTTCAGAAAACTTTGTGGAAATTCCTGAAATTTATCAGGAATTGGGCCCTACTTATATATGTTTTTTGTATATTTTTAATATTAAAATTAAATTTCCTGCAGTTTTCTCATTTTTGTTTCATTAGTTTCACTGCAACTAAGTGTTCAGTTTTTCCGGATTTACTGTATGTTTGTAATTGCATTACAATGATTTTTAAAGAGGAAAAAGATCTCTCTACATGGCAAGAAGTAGTAAGAGAAAATTTAAATAAAGACCTATTTTGCAAATAATGAAATTTAAACTTTGGCACTCTATCATAAATACTGCCAAAATAATTTTGTTTATAAAGTATTTAAAAATCTTCTACAATCTAAGTAGTTATCAGAACTTACAGCAGTCACAAATTGGCGTGCAAGCTAAGATCCTTGTGGTATTCCGTTGTTTATTCTAAATATGGTAGAAATAATACCCAATTAAGTATTGTCAAATCAGTTTCATAATATTCAAATGCTTTTCCCATATTTATATTTCATATGCGAGTAAAATGTTTACAACAAATAGGTATGATGAGTTTTTAAATAAAAGTTACTGATATTATAACTGATTGAAATTCTGTACATTTTAGCTCCTTTGATATTGAACATTGTAAACATTTTCAAAAAACTTTGTGGAAATTCCTGAAATTTTTCAGGAATTGGGTGCTACTTATATAATTTTTTTTTATATTTTGATATTAAAATTAAATGTCCTGCAGTTTTCTCATTTTTTGTTTCATTAGCTTCACTGCAACTTGTGTTCAGTTTTTCCGGATTACTGTATATTTGTAATTGCATCACAATGATTTTTAAAGAGGAAAAAGATCTCTCTACATGGCAAAAAGTAGTAAGAGAAAATTTAAATAATGACCTATTTTGAAAATGATGAAATTTAAACTTTGGCACTCTATCATAAATACTGCCAAAATAATTTTGTTTATAAAGTATTTAAAAATCTACTACAATCTAAGCAGTTATCAGAACTTACAGCAATCACAAATTGGTGTGCAAGCTAAGATCCTTGTGGTATTCCGTTGTTTATTCTAAATATAATAGAAATAATACCCAAATAAGTATTGTCAAATCAGTTTCATAGTATTCAAATACTTTTCCCATATTTATATTTCATATGCGAGTAAAATGTTTACAACAAATAGGTATGATGAGTTTTTGAATAAAAGTTACTGATATTATAACTGATTGTAATTCTGTACATTTTAGCTCCTTTGATATTGAACATTGTAAACATTTTCAGATAACTTTGTGGTAATTCCTGAAATTTTTCAGCAATTGGGTACTACTTATATATTTTTTTGTATATTTTGATATTAAAATTAAATTTCATGCAGTTTTCTCATTTTTTGTTTCATTAGTTTCACTGCACTTGTGTTCAGTTTTTCCGGATTACTGTATATTTGTAATTGCATCACAATGATTTTTAAAGAGGAAAAATATCTCTCTACATGGCAAGAAGTAGTAAGAGAAAATTTAAATAATGACCTTTTTTAAAAATAATGAAATTAAAACTTGGCACTCTTTCATAAATACTGCCAAAATAATTTTGTTTATAAAGTATTTAAAAATCTACTACAATCTAAGCAGTTATCAGAACTTACAGCAATCACAAATTGGTGTGCAAGCTAAGATCCTTGTGGTATTCCGTTGTTTATTCTAAATATGGTAGAAATAATACCTAATTAAGCATTATCAAATCAGTTACATAATATTCAAATGTTTTTCCCATATTTATATTTCACATGTGAGTAAAATGTTTACAACAAATAGGTATAATGAGTTTTTGAATAAAAGTTACTGATATTATAACTGATTGAAATTCTGTACATTTTAGCTCCTTTGATATTGAACATTATAAACATTTTCAGAAAACTTTGTGGAAATTTCTGAAATTTTTCAGGAATTGGGTGCCACTTATATATTTTTTTGTATATTTTGATATTAAAATTAAATTTCCTGCAGTTTTCTCATTTTTTTGTTTCATTAGTTTCACTGCAACTTGTGTTCAGTTTTTCCGGATATAGCATCCGAATAGCATCCCAATGATTTTTAAAGAGGAAAAAGATCTCTCTACATGGCAAGAAGTAGTAAGAGAAAATTTATATAATGACCTATTTTGAAAATAATTAAATTTAAACTTTGGTACTCTATCATAAATACTGCCAAAATAATTTTGTTTATAAAGTATTTAAAAATCTTCTACAATCTAAGCAGTTATCAGAACTTACAGCAGTCACAAATTGGTGTGCAAGCTAAGGTCCTTGTGGTATTCTGTTGTTTATTCTAAATATGGTAGAAATAATACCCAATTAAGTATTGTCAAATCTGTTTCATAATATTCAAATGCTTTTCCCATATTTATATTTCATATGTGAGTAATATGTTTACAACAAATAGGTATGATGAGTTTTTGAATAAAAGTTACTGATATAATTACTGATTAAAATTCTGTACATTTTAGCTCCTTAGATATTGAACATTGTAAACATTTTCAGAAAACTTTGTGGAAATTCCTGAAATTTTTCAGAAATTGGGTACTACTTATATATTTTTTGTATAATTTGATATTAAAATTAAATTTCCTGCAGTTTTCTCATTTTTTATTCATCAGTTTCACTAACTTGTGTTCAGTTTTTCTGGGTTACTATATATTTGTAATTGCATCGCAAAGATTTTTAAAGAGGAAAAATATCTCTCTACATGGCAAGAAGTAGTAAGAGAAAATTTAAATAATGACCTATTTTGAAAATAATGAAATTTAAACTTTGGCACTTTATCATAAATACTACCAAAATAATTTTGTTTATAAAGTATTTAAAAATCTTCTGCAATCTAAGCAGTTATCAGAACTTACAGCAGTCACAAATTGGTGTGCAAGCTAAGATCCTTGTGGTATTCCGTTGTTTATTCTAAAGATGGTAGAAATAATACCCAATTAAGTATTGTCAAAACTGTTTCATAATATTCAAATGCTTTTCCCATATTTATATTTCATATGTGTGTAAAATGTTTACAACAAATAGGTATGAATGGTTTTTGAATAAAAGTTACTGATATTATAACTGATTGAAATTCTGTACATTTTAGCTCCTTTGATATTGAACATCGTAAACATTTTCAGAAAACTTTGTGGAAATTCCTGAAATTTTTCAGGAATTGGGTGCTACTTATATATTTTTTTGTATATTTTGATATTAAAATTAAATTTCCTGCAGTTTTCTCGTTTTAGTTTCATTAGTTTCACTACAACTTGTGTTCAGTTTTTCTGGATTACTGTATATTTGTGATTGCATCACAATGATTTTTGAAGAGGAAATAGATCTCTCTACATGCCAAGAAGTAGTAGGAGAAAATTTAAATAATGACCAATTATCATCTTACTGGATTTTAACAATTAATTGTACGTTAGTACCGTGCGATCAACAATAATTTATATAGGGGCGGCTATGACTGTGTCAGTGTTGATGCCAAATTTGTTTGATGAAGGACTTGGCATCCCTACAAAATACAACCCTATCATGAATTGCTGCCACCAGATATCAACAGACAACTTGTACCCTAGCAGAAATATTTCCCACATCTCAAGGGCTTCTTTTATCTAAGTAATTGTTGATGCCACGGTATAATTATAATGTTTGAAAGCAAAACTAACTTCTTAGTACACGTAAATTCCATCGAATAACTTGAAAGCAAAAGTAATCTACAATCATGCATCACTCTTAACAATATCATTAATCATCGCCATGTTTTGTAAAAATTATTATGTTCACGTTTTACGCAGCATCATAAATTGCTAATCGGATATGATAGATATGTTATTTCTCTGTCAATGCGGATATCGAGTGACTTATCAATGGCAAATCAACGCAGATGACGCATATTTTCGCGGCTGTTGTAAAAAACTGTTGATATCTCAATCTAGACGCGTGCATTCGTAGATAAGATATTAAATCTTTCACGAGGTTATTTTCATTTCCACGCCATTGTAACGTAAGAGCGTCGCGCTTTTCATAAATATTTATTCCTTGGCTCTGACCTTTCCTTTGCGTTAATGTTAAATTCAAATTGCGCTTTTTATAGATTCTAAAGAATTTTATTTAGATTTTGAGGTCGTTTAAACGTATCACGAGTTTTCCTGCTGCTTAGATCGCTGTGAGCACTGGCCTTCCTAAAGCTTATGTTTTAGAGAAAATTCTCAGGGAATATTTTTGCAGCAACTGATTATGGAAGACCAAGATTTAGATGTTTATAGGTATCAGTGATTTTCCGAAATTGAGGCGTGGATTACTATGAGAGCGTATTACGAGTTTTCCTGTTGCTTTTATCGCTCTGAGTGAGCACTGGCTTTCCTAAAACTTATGTCTTAGAGCAAATTCTCATCCGAAGGGAATATTTTGCAGCAACTGAAGACTTGTATGGAAGACCAAGATTTAGATGTTTATAGGTATCAGTGATTTTCCGAAATTGAGGCGTGGATTACTATGAGAGCGTAGCACAAGTTTTCCTGTTGCTTGGATCGCTCTGAGTGAGCACTGCCCTTCCTAAAGCTTATGGCTTGGAGCAAATTCACATCCGAAGGGAATATTTTGCAGCAACTGTAGACCTATAGTCCTTTATGGAAGACCAAGAATTAGATGTTCATAGGTATCACTGATTTTCCGAAATTGAGGCGTGGATTACTATGAGAACAAGACTTCATAGAATTTACCAGAGGCAAATTATGACAGAGAGATTTAGAGGGACTTGGTTGAGTTTCATTTTCATGAACCTCACGACCATTTTCAAGAGTTATACATATAAAACTGAATACAAATTCCTAAAATTATCTATAGTAATAGCTTATTATTTGCCACACTTTATATGATTCAAACTTCTTTACTTCTCTTTACAATTTCCTTCAAGATAACTGTTCATGCTACAACATCCCATGCAAATTACTCATTTTCACGAGGCTGCAAGTGTTCATCCGTGCCGCTGGTAAATAGCCTCTTAAAATTCCGTCCTAGTTAAAGCTCGACGGCGTCTGCATCACGATAACAAGACGAGGCCTATTTCCAGTCGTGTGCCTGTTATTTGTGTCACGAATTTTGCCGCGAATTACCGCCGAGTCAACCGACACAACTTGGTCAGTGTCTGGGGGACACAGTTAGCCGAACGCATCCGACGTAATCACAAGCAATCAACGGTAACTGTAACCGGCAACAGGAAAGTGCAAGAACTGCAATCCGCTCGGCACAATAATTTACAGAAATGTTAACAATGACGTCGAAGCCGGGCAATGAGATATCTGACCGCGAAGCATTGCGATAGGGATTGTATCAGGTGTTCCCCGAGGCACTGAATGGGTTCTAAAGTGTAAAACGATCTTAAAAATCAAGCTAGTTGTGTATTTAAAAACAATGGGAATAGTAGAAACAGTAGATACAAAGCGTTCAGTATTTACATTGAACAAATGTTTTCTAGTTTATCGAAAACAATGAGAATCTGGAAGAGTGAGGAGTAGTCTATATCTGGAGTACGCAACTTAGTTCTAGAATAGTGAAAATGTGTTCTTAAGAGGCGAGTCAGTAGTAGTGACTGTATTTGTTAGGGATATTATCCCTATGGGGCTATGGGGCTCGAACCCAGGTCTTCGTGCATGCTACGCAAGCATTCTAACCTGTCAGCCAAACTAGCGGTTAGTCGAATCATTATGACGCGTTTTCGAGAATTAATTTTGAAATATATAATAAAAACAAAATTGACGTTGCAAATTTAACTTAAAACACCTTTACACTATTTTGTTCTTCAAATCTGATGATTTTTGGAGCATTTACAAATAAACGAATATTCTATCCAATAAGCAGTACTTACGGTTCATATTTATTAAAATTTCTGTACTTTTAATAAACAATATCACAACATAATCATGAAGTCTCAGTGTAATTTAACAATGTAATAATTTAACAATAGTGAATAATTGAAATTTTGGTAAAAAAAATAAATTCTGATCAAAACAATTAAAATTTTGGTGGAAATATTGAAATTTTGTTACAACAATTTAAGTTCTGGTAGAAATCATTGAAATTTTTGAGAGAATAATTGAAAACGTGACATTAACAATTGAAAATTTGGCAGTAAACATTAAGAACTTGTGTCCGAAATTTATTAGAATTAAATTATTGATAAACAGTTGCAATTTTCCTTAAATGATTGGAATTCTGTAAATATTAAAGACTGTTTTCAAATAATTGAAAATTTGATATTAGAATTAAATTATTGATAAACAGTTGAAATTTTCTTTAAATGATTGGAATTCTGTAACTGTTAATGACTGTTTTCAAATAATTGAAAATTTGATAGTGGACATTAATATTTCACAGAAATAATAGTAAATTTGACAGTAATTTTTTTTTTTACAGGAATCATCGAATTTTAGATCAAAATAATTGCAATGACAGTTAAAATAATCGAAATTTTACTAGAAATATCTCAAAGTGTATCATAAATAATTGAAAATTTGACAATCATTATAATTTTGAAAGAAATCATAGTAATTTTGACAGCTTATTAAACTGTTAATAGAAAAGAGTGTAATAGTTGTAATTTAACAGTGTAATAATTTAACAATAGTGAATAATTGAAATTTTGATCAAAACAATTAAAATTTTGGTTGAAATAATTGAAATTTTGTTACAACAATTAAAGTTCTAGTAGAAATCATTGAAATTTTGAGAGAATACTTGAAAATATGACATAAACAATTGAAAATTTGGCAGTAATCATTAAGAACTTGTATCAGAAATTTATTAGAATTAAATTATTGATAAACAGTTGAAATTTTGTTTAATTGATTGGAACTCTGTAACTATTAAAGATTGTTTGCAAATAATTGAATATTTGATAGTGGATATTAATATTTCACAGAAATAATTGCAAATTTGACCGTAATCATTAAAATTTTGACAGGAATCATCAAAATTTAGATAAAATAACATTCAAAATTTCGTAGTGGACATTTATATTTTCACTGTAATAATAGTCAATTTGACAGTAATTATTATTTTTTTTACAGGAATCATCAAATTTTAGATAAAAATAATTCCAATTTCAGTTAAAATAATCGAAATTTCACTATAAGTATTTCGAAGTGTATCATAAATAATTGAAAATTTGACAATCATTATAATTTTAAAAGATATCATAGTAATTTTGACAGCTTTTTAAACTGTTAAAATAAAAGAGTGTAATTAATGTAATAGTTGTAATTTAAAATAATTGTAAATTATTACTACCTCAAGAAATTCGAAATAAACACCTCAGTAGCTTTAAAAATAGTATTAAGAAACTCTTCATCATATGTATTCTGTGATTGATTTTATATTTTATTTTGTAAAGTTTGTGTCAGTCTTAATATTTTATTGTACTAATTTCAACCTTTATATTACTGTGTATTACGTGTATATCCATCATTGTAATGGCTACATTCCAAATAAAGTTTATTATTATTATTATTATTATTTAACAGTGTAATAATTTAACAATAGTGAATAATTGAAATTTTGATAAAAATAATTGAAATTTCGATCAAAACAATTACAATTCTGGTGGAAATATTGAAATTTTGTTACAACAATTGAAGTTCTGGTAGAAATCATTGAAATTTTGAGAGAAGAATTGAAAACGTGACATAAACAATTGAAATTTTGGCAGTAATCTTTAAGAACTTGTATCAGAAATTTATTAAAATTAAATTATTGATAAACAGTTGAAATTTTGTTTAAATGATTGGAATTCAGTAAATATTAAAGACTGTTTTCAAATAATTGAAAATTTGACAGTGGATATTAATAGTTCGCAGGAATAATTTTAAATTTGACCGTAATCAATAAAATTTTCACAGGAATCATCAAAATTTAGATAAAAACAACAGTTTTGTAATCATTGAAAATTTCGTAGTGGACATTTATATTTTCGCAGTAATAATAGTAAATTTAACAGTAATTATTAATTTTTTTACAGGAATCATCGAATTTTAGATAAAAATCATTTCAATTTCAGTTAAAATAATCAAAATTTCACTAGAAATATTTCAAAGTATATCATACATAATTGAAAATTTGGCAATCATTATAATTTTGAAAGATATCATAGGAATGTTGACAGCTTATTAAACTGTTAACAGAAAAGAGTGTAATTAATGTAATAGTTGTAATTTAACAGTGTAATAATTTAACAATGTGAATAATTGAAATTTTGATCAAAACAATTAAAATTCTGGTGGAAATAATTAAAATTTTGTTACAACAATTGAAGTTCTGGTAGAAATCATTGAAATTTTGAGAGAATAATAAAAAACTTGACATTAACAATTGAAAATTTGGCAGTAATCATTAAGAATTTGTATTCGAAATTTATTTGAATTAAATTATTGATAAACAGTTGAAATTTTGTTTAAATGATTGGAATTCTGTAACTATTAAAGACTGTTTACAAATAATTGAAAATTTGATAGTGGACATTAATATTTCACAGAAATAATTGTAAATTTGACCGTAATCATTAAAAATTTTACATGAATCATCGAATTTTAGAGAAAAATAGTTGCAATTTTAGTTAAAATAATCGAAAATTCACCTGAAATATTTCAAAGTGTATCATAAATTATTGAAAATTTTATAATCATTATAATTTTGGAAGAAATCATAGGAATTTTGACAGCATATGTTAAAATGTTAGCAGAAAACATAACAGTGTAATAATAGTAATCATTTATGTTGTGTTATTATATTAGTGCTTATACAAGATTCTCACTTCTTGTATAGCCTGACTTCTTTCCCTCAGGCTATAGAATAAAATACTTCTTGCCATGTAGAGAGATCTTTTTCCTCTTTAAAAATCATTGTGATGCAATTACAAATTTAGAACGATATTTCTTATGTTATGTAAATGGTCTATAGTTTGCTTTTTGCCTATTTTAAACTATTGTGCCTAAAATTCCCATTTTAATTTATTTCGTCCTATTTTGTTGATTATAGGACATTTTTGTAGATTCTATTTTTGATATTTTTACGTCCTAAAATGCGGGCTTGATGTGTTTCTGCTATACAACTCGATACAAGAAGTTGATGGACGTCTACTGGTAGCAAAAATATACGAAGCTTTTATAAATAATCGGGGCATGATTTTTGCCCAGCAACTTCAGGATTGGTAACAATTGAATATTTGGCAGTAATCATGAAGATTTTGTATCTCTAATACAAACTGTATTTATTTTGTCCATATTTTTTTGATTATAGGACGTTTATGTAAATTCTATTTTTGGTATTTTTAGGTCCTAAAATGCGGGGAGAGTTGCACCTACTTTTCATAGACCTAGCAAAAGCGTATGATAATGTGCCCATACAAGGACTATGGAAAGCTCTAGAAAACACTAATATAAGTACGAGAGTAATAAAAGCCATTAAAGAACTTTACCGAGATACCAAAATTAAAATGAAAATTGGAGAATCAATATCGAATGGAATCAGTACATCTAAAGGTTTGAAACAAGGATGCTGCCTATCACCGACACTATTTAAAATTTATATCGAGCACTCCTTGAGAACGTGGAAAAGGAAATGCAAAGGCATGGGAATTAACATAGGAGACAACAACATATACACTCTCCAATTTGCAGATGACCAAGTGCTCATGGCCCAAGATAAAGATGACCTTCAATATATGACCAGGAAAATTAAAGAAGAGTATGAAAAAGCAGGTCTATCTATGAACCTGAACAAAACTAAATACCTATGTATTGGAGGAGAATCCGAGGATTTGGAACTGGAGAATGGAGAAATAATATCAGCATGCAATAGTTACCAATACTTAGGGGTAAACATACAAAAAGATGGAAAGGATGAAAAGGAAATTAGGCAAAGAATCGGACAAGGTAGAAGAGGTATTAAGAGGCTAAATGGTATATGGTGGAGTAAAGAAATAACGAAAAAGAGAAAATATAACATATACAACACAGTTATAAAAAGTATTGTACTCTACGGAGCAGAAGGATGGAGGTGGACCGAAGCTGACAAAAGAAGACTAGAGGCTCTGGAGATGGATGCCCTAAGAAGATCATGTAGAATATCGAGGTTGGATAGGGTACGCAATACAAGGATAAAGGAATTAATCGGCTTGAGAGAAAATATCGTACAGGAAGCAGGAAAACGGCAACTAATCTGGTACGGACACGTGAAAAGGATGGCAGATCATCGCTTGCCAAAAATTACGCTCGACTGGGTCCCTCCGGAAAGACGGAAACGAGGCAGGCCCAGGAAATCCTGGAATGACGGCATCCAGAAAGCTATGAGCGAAAGGAACCTACAAGATGACCAATGGCAGGATAGGTTAGGATGGAGGAAGAGTCTGGGGATCGAACAGCGTCGACAGACGTTCTAAAACCGAAATTATATATATAAATGCGGGCTCTAACTATTTGCATACCAAACTCAATGTAAGAAGTTTGATGGGTTTCTGATGTTACCTACATGGCAAACTCGATACAAGAAGTTGATGGATGTCTACTGGTAGCAAAAATATACGAAGCTTTTGTAAATAATCGGGGCATGATTTTTGCCCAGCAGCTCCTCGATTGTTTCGTGCTTTTCTGGGTATCTCGTCAGCGCCTGTGGGAAACGTTTCGTCGTTTTTAATAACCTTCCGGGCATCTGGGCGGTGGGTGCGCGCGCGGGCGCGTAAACTTTCTTGGCGCACAAAAAGAAAGCACGAAAGCGAGATGAGGATGATGAAATAAAACGCAATAGCGGACTCGGCCTGCGGCTGTTGTCGAAGCAAAGTGGGACACGGAGAGGTCCCGTTACCACCGCGGACTGTCCCGTAAGAGCTGCGCATTGTAGAGGAGGACGAGCGACAGTGACCCCGATGGGTCCTAGAGGATCGATTCCCGAGGAGCGGATTTTCGCACTCACGTTTGGCATTACACCAGTTTTTTTTTGCGGTGACCTTTATTCCTCCCACCTTCTCATATGCATAATTAGCGAGACCTACAGACAGGGACCTTGGTTTATTTGAGTGCCTAGTAATAGAAAAAATCGCGCAGTGAGGAAAAAAGTCGGTGCAGGTGTAGTTGCTATGCTGCTGTTGGAGGTTGCACCATCGGGTTTTATGCAAATGCTGAGATTTTGGGCGACACGGACATTGGAAGTTTAATGCGATTGACTTCCGCGTTTTTGCCATTCCTCGAACGCCCCAGGATCAAAGGCTTTGATCGAACTCGAACACAGAACGGTATATGCAAAAAGCTAATGGGCGCACGCATGTTCCATCAAAATAAACACGTAACCCATTTTAGATATTTACCCATCAGTTATGAAATTCCGACATCTCTGAATCGGATATCTACAGACGCCATACGTCCGAATATCCAATGTATACCGGATACCGATCCGAAAATCAAAATTTGCGATTCTGATCTGAAAATCTAACAGGATCCAAAATTCCTAATCCGGCACGTAGAAACGTACCACAATTATTGAGAAATACTTTTTCTTTCTAAATATAGAGGTTCCTTACTTTATACTCTCCCTGTATATTCATCTATTAAAGCCCTTGAGCATGAGTACGACTCAAGTCGTATATTTGGGTATATTTGGTTCTTCATAAACGTTTATAGAAAATACGCAACCAAATATACGACTTGATTCGAACTCATGCCCAAGTACGAACTAAAGATACGGTCCTTGTTAATTGCTGTATTGATTTTGATCTCTACATATTTAAATCTCAATGGTAGAGTATCGTGTTTGCATAAAATGAGTGTCGGAGAATTTTATGTGCAATTAACGTTATAATGCAGTTTTTCCGGTCGATTGCTTTGTTCGCTGCGGTTTAGAAACGCCGCGCTTATACGTCATCGAAGGTCATGACAGTCGTCATGCAGACTGAGGCGCTTATCACGAGCGAAATTTTCAATTAACCTATGGAACGCAATTATATCTGTGTTTCCACGATGGGCGAAAAATGCGAGCGTGGAATAGATTAGCGATGTTTGCAGTGGTATCAATGCCAAGTTTGCGGGGTCACAGTGCTTAGCCAAGCACTGGGATTACTTATGATAACTCAATTAAATAATCGTTTGATAATTTTGTATTAAATATTAGTTAACATTCCTGCGAGGATTTAAATGGGAAAGGATTTTCGCTTGTTTGAAGTTCAAGCTTGTATAATTAAATACCGGCAGCTGGTTATCACCATAATCACCACAGTATACAGAGATATAATAATAATTTATGAATTTGGTCTTTATAACATAATCATTACTATGACAATTGAAAAAGTCCTAACTGGTCTATTGACGACACAAACATATAAAATAAACTAGCTTCGCCAAAAATTGTCGAGACAATTATTGAAAATTTTGCAGTACATACCTAGGCCCGTTTCTATAGTCTGTACTTGAGCAAGAATTCGACTCAAGTCGAATATTTATTAGAAAAGGTCCTAACAGGTCCAAACAATAAGAACCAATAATTATAAACACAAAATAAACTACCTGCGCCAAATATTTTAAAGAAAATTATTGCAAATGTTGCAGTATATACCTAGGCCCATATCTATAGTCTGCACTTGAGCATGAGTTCGACTTAAGTAGTATATTTGCGTATATTTGGTTGTGTTTGGTGCATAAACGTTTATAGAAAATATGCAACCAAATATACGAGTTCAGTCGAACTCTTGCTCAAGTACGGACTATAGATATGGGCCTTAATCACTGTAAATTCGATAGTAAACATTGAAATTTTCACACTGATTGGTGCAAAAATTTACAATATTCAATGAATCAAAGTATTGAAATGTTGGTAAAAATAATTCAAAATCTGCAGTAATCTTTAAAGACGGGGCAAGTCATAATAAAGTCATAATAATTGACTTTTCATAGATGTGTAAATATTTAAAACATATTATACAAAAACTTGACAAATTTGTGAAATTATAGCAGAGTATTCAAATTTTGGTAAAAACATTTTAAATTTTGAATAAAATATTTAAAATTCTTATCATTCGAAATTTCACCGCAATCATTAGAATAATAAGGCCTAAATCACAATAAATTTGATAATAAAAATTAAAAATATTACAGTAAAATTAAAATAATACAGAATTCAATGCAACTGACAAAATATTGAAATGTTGCAAGAAATAATTCAAAATTTGGCAGTAATCTTTAAAGACGACTCAAAATAAAGTCTGAATCATTGAAATTTTCGAAATATTTAAATACTTAAAACATAGTAGGTAGGAACATAAAAAATGTATAGTAATTATTGAAGTTATAACAGAATAATTCAAGTTTGGATAAAAATATTTGAAATTTTGATTAAAATTATTAATATTTTTATCATTTAACATTTTCTGTTTACGGTGATATGTTTCAAAATATGTTCGAGCTATTTTTTTTTTAAATTATTATTATTTTGCTTCCAGAATAAATCGAATATGAACATTACCACCATGCCACCCACTATATTAATTTATGCAGATTTTTGTGCAATTGTCACCCTAAAAATCAAAATCTTGGTAAGAATACTTGAAGTTTAGATGAAATAGATTGAAATTCTGGCAGCAAATGAAATTTGCTTGAAATTTCTTGAAAATTTGGAGAAAATAATTGAAAATTTTTGCAGTATCTAGAGCCGTAGGTATATATAGTCCGTACTTGAGTTTGATTCCGACTCAAGTCGTATATTTGGTTCCGTTTGGTGCATAAACATTGGTAGGAAATACACAACAAAATATACGAGTTGAGTCAAACTCATGCTCAAGTACGGACTATAGATACGGGCCATAATAACTGTAAATTCGATAGTAACCATTGAAAATTTCACAGTAATAAGTTAAAAAAATCACAATATTCAATGAATCAAAATATTGAAATGTTGGTAAAAATAATTCAAAATTTTGCAGTAACTTTAAAGACGAGTCAAGTCATAATAATTACAATTTTTGTAAGTATGCTAATACCATTGATTATAATACCCTTAGGGGTATTATAATCAATGTTAATACATACTTAAAACATGTTACACAAAATTTGGCAATAATTAGTGAAACTATAACATATTATAATAGAAGATACATATTATAATAGAATATTGAAATTTTGGTAAAAGCATTTGAAAATTTGATAAAAATAACTAAAAATTCTCATCGTTGAAAACTTCACCGTAATCATTAAAATAATAACAAATATTTTGTAAATTTTAGTTTCTAGGTGTAACTGTTTATAATGTATTATATCACTGTCATTATGTATTATCATTTATTCTCTAGGGCTCGTATTTTATATTTTATATTCTATATTTCTTACAATTTTTATGATGATTATTTTATATATGTGCAGTGGATTTTATATTATAACTTTTATGTACTGATTTTAAATTTGTATTCAATCCGAAATATGTATGACCTGTGTACAACTTATTTTTGATACCACCAATAAAGATATTATTATTATTACTATTATTATTATTATTATTATTATATAATAATTGAAATTTTAGTAAAAATAATTGAATTTGATCAAAATTCAATTTTATCAATATTGAGCCATTCAAATTCTGGTGGAGATACTTGAAATGTTGATTACAACAATTAAAATTCTGGTGAAAATAATTGAAATTTTGATAGAATTAACTGAAATCTTAGCATAACAATTGAAACTGCCAAATCTGATTTGCCAAATAAAATTTGGCAGTAATCATTAAGAATTTGTATCTGAAATTTATTAGAAATATGCACATTAATGCATATTACATATTAAAAACATATTACACAAAAAATTGACAGTAATAAGTGAAATTATAACGGAATATTTAAATTTTGGTAAAAACATTTGAAATTTTGATTAAAATAATTACAATTCTTATCATTCAAAATTTGACCGCAATCATTCCAATAATAACAGATAATTTTGGTGAAAATAATTGAATTTTTTATAAAAACAATTCATATTCTGGTGAAAATTATTGAAATGTTGACAGAATTAATTGAAATTTTGACATAACAATTGAATATTTTGCAGTAATCATTAAGAATTGCTATCACTAAATTTATTAGAATAGTTCAATTTTTGGTAAATATAATAGAATTTTTTTACAAATTAAATTGGAATTCTTTAACTATTGAAGGCAGTTTTGAAATAATTAAAAATTTGATACTGGACATTAATATTGCACAGTAATAATTGTAAATTTGACAGGAATCATCGAAATTGTAGATAAAAGTAATTGTTTTGATATCAATGAAAATTTGGTAGTGGACATTAATATTTTCACAGTAATAATAGTAAATTTGACAGCAACTATTAAAATTTTGACGCGCATCATCGGAATTTAGATAAAAATAATTGCAATTTCAGTTAAAATAATTGAAATTTCGGTAGAAGTATTTCATTTTCATCAGCAATAACTGGAAATTTGACGATAATTATAATTCTAAAAGAAATCATAGAAATTTTACTGTTAACCGAAAACAGTGTAATGAATGTAATAATTGTAATTTAACAGTGTAATAATAGTAATAATTTATACAAGAATTTCCTTTGGACTTGGGAAATTCTTGTATAAATTATTACTATTATTACACTGTTAAATTACAATTATTACATTCATTACACACAAGCTATACAATTATACAATTTGGTTGTCATCAATAAAAGACAAAGACGAGAGACAGAATCATTTAATGGATTCAATTGAACTTTTTTTTGCAAATTTTCAATATACATAATATATTTCCATTTCCATGATTTCGGCCAAATTTACATTTCGTGGATCATTATTCGACGTTCTGAGTGTTACCTTGTCAACAGTACAACAGTACAACAATAGGTTTACAAACCTATCCTATTTTTTTAGGAAAATGGAAAACTAAATTCAAATCAAAGGAACAAATCTGAAAGAAGATTTTTTGTATGAAAAACTTGAAACGTAATGCAACAAGTAAATTTTCAGAAAATAATATTTTGATGTTGATATTGTTATTGATATTTTGGAAGATACATGTTATCACCGTACATGTTTTTCAAAGACGATTTACTGGCAGAGTTTACAGAAATATTTAATTGAAAATTTGATATTACACATTTTAAAATTAAAGGTTTTTCCCACACACTTTGTGGGAATCCCTGAAATTTTTGTGGAATTTGGTGAATAAATTTCAGATACAAATTCTTAATGATTACTGCCAAATATTCAATTGTTAATGTTAAGTTTTCAATAATTACTACCAGAATTTTAGTTGTAATTAAAATTTCAATTATTTCCACCAGAAATTGAAATGTTTTGATCAAACATTGAATTATTTTTACCAAAATTTCAATTATTCTGTTATTATTGTAATGATTACGGTGAAATTTTCAAGAATGAGAATTTAGGTTATTTTTATCAAAATTTTAAATGTTCTTACCAAAATTTCAATATTCTGCCATAATTTGACTAATTACTACTATGACTATATTTTTTTGTACATTCAGTTTGATATTAAAATAAAATTTTCTGCAATTTTCTCTTTTTTTGTTGCATTAATGCTTTACTTGCATTACTTGTATTAAGTTTTTCCTGATATTCTGGCACGTTTCAGGCATTTAGAAACATTTCTGAAACTTCTAGCATTTTCATTTATGAGGTTTTTAGTTGGAACTTCTGACGTTTTTGGAGTATTGCCTCCAATTTAAATACATTTTATACGATTTTGTTGTTTTTGCAATAATTAAAATTTCGGGCATACATTTTTTGGGTTTTTTTGAATTTGCAAAATTTGACGAGAAGTCCATTTTAATTAAGAGCTAAACGAACCGTTTAAATTTCCCTCCGGTGTTATTTGTGCATATATAGGCCGTTCTTTTTTTTTTGCCTGGCTGCTTACAGCAAAACAGGTGTCCCTGATTCTCAATCGAGTCATGTAAACTTATTATGCATACTGGCACAAATATTATTATTGCTATTGGCCGTAATCTCTGACCTCGCGAGATTTACCTCCATCCAGCTGTTTCCAGTGGGTACACTTAAAAAAAACGCCGTGCGTTTCATTGTTCATTCATTGCAGATGAATAGCTCTTAAGATTGCAGATAGGTACAGCATTCGAAAACACATTCTCATCGTATTGTTGTTGTTAATTTGCGATCACATATTGTACCTCGCCCATGCTTCTGATGTATCGGTCTTTGTTGTTAGACCCGTTATACCCCACCCATCGATCTTACGGTGTCGTGTTGCGAAGGTCGTGGCATAAATTGCCGAAATTTGCACACACACGCCCACATGCATATATATGTGTGCATTTTATTGACTTCCTGTTTGTTGCGTAACGCGCAATTGAAGGCGAGTCGTGTGGATCCGGCTGGAATGTAATGTAACGGCCCATGTTAAAGTTCATGTTTACTCTGCAAGATTACCGCTTATCAAAGGGGGGACAAGACTGCCGGCTAGCTAGCCAAGCACCCAAGTTGTTGAAATGTAGGTGGAGATGATGTGGGGTTAGTTAGTGCGATCAAATGACGTACTTCGTTTTAATTGCAACTTTTATGTTTGGTGTTTCGGTGAAAGATGTCGTTGGCAAACGCTGTAGCAGCAGCAGCAGCATCAACAGCAACTGAATATTTTGAAGGTAATTGGGATTAAAAAGGTGGCAAGTGCATGATGGAATAGGTGTGCAGAATTGAGGTGAATACAATACTGTTTTTACCGCACAAAAAAAAGGAAACGACAGTAATATCAAAATATAGAAATATATAAGAATATATACCACAATGAAAAAAGATACAGAATGCAAGATTGCCAAAACAAATTGAAAGATTGAAAATGTCAAAAGATTGAGAGTTAAAACGTCCAGAATGTTATTAGAAGTATTGAAAGTATCAGAATGTTCTGAAACTACTGCAAATGTGATATCAACCAATGTTGCAAATTACGAATATTGTTTTTTTAATAAGTACAAAATGTTGTATGTAGTTTTAAAGATTTTTGTAAAAAAATATTAATTTTAGATATCTTTCAAATATTTTTATCAAAATTTTAATTATTACTCTCAAATTCTGCATTTTGTAAATAAAAACACTATTCTCTCATACCTCATTGATTAGTGTTATTTATAACACTATTTCATGCATTTGCACATTGCATATTTGCATTTTGAACAAAATTTACAATATTATGTCCTTTTTTTCTTTTTATGCAACTTTTTATGTAAAAAATACAATTTATAATAATAAAATTTCAATTGCTTTTATTATTCCTTAATCATTCCATGATTTAAAAATCAAAATCAAGTGATTTTTTTTTTAAATGAATCATTAATTTAAATCAAAATTGATTTTTCTTTAAATTAATCATTGTTTTTGCAATGTTTGTACATTCCAATAGGTGAACAATTAAAGATTTAATGTTAATGTAATGTTAAATTTATCTATAGAGTTAGCATGCTTTAAAGTAGATAATTTTAAGTAAGTAAAATATTTTTCTTATCTTCTATTTTTTGGTCCATCACATGGTACGGATACCCAGAAATTTGTTTTAATCATCAGTTTTTGTTCAAATTCAAGAATTTATAAAAAAGTGATATCCTAATGTAAATTAATTGATATAAATCACATCAAAACTGGCAAAAACTGATCAGAAATATAAAAAAATCAAATGAATCAAATTTATTTAAATGATTTATTTGTTTTTGTTTAAATCTTTGTATTTTTTTTAAATCATGATTTATTCCACCCCTGCCTAGGTTTGAATTAATTTTGTGTTAAATTTAAACAGTTAGCTGTGATTGAATTTTGGAGTAATTTTTGGAGCATTTTTATAAGTTTCCGAATTTTTAATGCATTTATTGCAATTTTCCCAAATTATTATGCACTCTGTCTTCTTGGAAAGCTCATGGATCGAAACTTACAGAAATTATTAAGGAATTTCTGAATTCTAACATATTTTTATTTATTTTTTTATTGTTTTCTTCTTAATTGGAGTACTTATTGGTAGTTTATATATAAACTACCAGTAAGTACTCCAATTAAGAAGAAAACAATAACATTTTTAATATTGTATTTATTAATTATTTATTGTTTATTATTTAATATTTATTGTATTTTTTTATTGTTTTCTTTTTATTGGTGTACTTACTGGTAGTACTGGTTTATATATAAACTACCAGTAAGTACTCCAATTAAGAAGAAAACAATAAAAAAATATTATAATAACTGGTATTCAAAATGGATGAAAGTATAACAAAAATGTTTTTATGTATTTCTGCAAACTTTGAAGATGTTGAAGATGACGATTGACGAAGATCTGTTGTGTGTTGATAGAGATTTAATTTTCAAGAGTAGATTTGTAATATGATGGAAAGTTGTTACAAATAATTTGTTCATTGAGAGTAACTTTGAACTTTTTAATAATTTTCTCAAAATATCAGTGATTTTTTAAAATTGGGTTTGTGTATGTGGAAGCCAGTTACGGCCGGTTCCATAATGGTATTAAAGTTTCCTTTAAATCGAAACAGCGCCTTTAAGTACTGTAACGTGTTCCATAATTGATTTTTAAACGTCACTTTACGAAAATGTGTCTTATCATATGGAACAGAAGTAGACTTTAAAGCCGACTTTTCTATTAACAACCATTTTCATAAATAATTTTAAGTGACTTTCAAGTTTAAAGCTCAGTTTAATTTTCAAAATGCGTTTCAAAACACATATTTATCCTTTAAAATTGACTTTAATGTGAAGGCCATTGAAACGGATCAAACTTTAAGTAGTGTTTAAAGCTTACTTTTACTTAAAGTTCACTTTTGTTAAAGCGTTTTAAAGTAGTTTATTATGAAATGGGCTGTTAGCAAGCTTTACACAAAGGAGACTTTTCTGTGATATTATGGAACCGGCCCTTAGTGATTTTTTTTACATAGGTACATAAATATAATAACAAATTTGTGACATATGTATGAATACTAATACCAAGTGCTTCTATTTTTGCCTTCAACGATTTCTGTTCAAATTTCAATTATCATCAAAATTACCATGATTACTGTCATAATTTCAACTATTTATAATCAAATTTGAAAAAAGTGTAATATGTATCGTATACATACCAAATGCTTCTATTTTTACATTCAATGATTTCTGTTGAATTCCAATCAGTTAATTGTATTATGAATTATGAATTATGAATATGTAGTATGAAGATCTGTTCAGATGATTTGTTCAGTGAAAATGATCTGTTTTGAAAATTATTCTGTGTTCAATGGGATTATCGAAAATACCTCATTTCGCAAATCTAGGAAACCTTAATGGGATACTTAAAGAAAAATAACAAATTATCCTTTTTCACAACGACATTTATTTCTCTAAATGTACATTTCAACCACTAGGTGGTCATCTTCAGTAGACATTTGTACTATACTAAAGATGGCCACGGTGTGGTTAAAATGTACATATAGAGAAATAAATGTTGTGAAAAAGGATCATTTGTTACTTTTCTTTAAGTGTTAATATTTCACAAGCTCCAACCGATTATTCTTAATGGGATAATAATGCTACACTATAGTCCATCCAATTTCAAGATGCAGTGAATATATACACTGAACCAGGCGTGATCGCCACGTGCACATTTTAACACAAGCATACGATTGGTCGTCCCGCTGTCTACCTGAAACCCGGACTCAGGGAATTTTGTTACTGCATTAGCTTGACTAGTGTTGTGAAATTTGTCGAGCACAGATACAGATATTGAAGTTGTAGTAAGTGAGAAACTGAGCCCTCCTAAAAAACGCATTAAAAAGTATCATTTAAGTGTGGAAACCAAACAATTAATTTAAAATGTTTATAAATGTGAAGTTCGAGAAAACCCTACGGATTTAAGAAATGATATGGTGCAAAAAGTGGCATATAAAACAGGGGTATCTTGTAGGTCTGTTTATAACATTATTGGAGAATACAAAATCTCCGCAAAATTTTCACCACCTAAAACAAATCAGAACCGAAAAAATAGCGTTGATGATTTTGATAGGAACGCAATACGAAGAAAAGTACACCAATTTTTCTTTCGAAATGAAATGCCAATTTTGTGGCCTCAAAAAATAATACTTTTAAATTTGGGGACTGCAAAAATTTATTTTCTGAAGCCATAGAATCTATAAATCAAGATTCTTGGCGAAAATGTATAAAACATGTAATTGAAAAAGTTGAGTCCAAAATGTGGTCACTTGACAATATTATTGAAATTAATGTTGAGCCTCTTATTATAAATTTAAATACAGACGATGAAAGTAGTTCAACTTAGTAATAAATATTTTATTGTATATAAATTTAATATTTACTGATTTATTTGTTGTCCTTTTTTATTATCTCATGTAATTTTTTTTTTGTTAGCGCACTGTAGTCGGCAACTGAGCAAGTGCGGCCCTGTACATTATCGCTGTTCACGTGAACATGTTTACATTAACTGCAGCTTGAAATTGGATAGACTATAGTATTTATTTTATATAAAGCGTCTTTCATGAATTTGTATTCAGTCTCGTGATAATGGTAGTGAAATCGAAAGAATTGTAGAGTTTTTCTATTAAAAATTTGTAAAACTTAACCAAGTGCTTAATTTATACTAATAATTAATTGTAATCACCACCATTACAGTGATAACTGTCAAAATTTGATTATTTATTTTTAAGATAATTTAAGATTCGGTCGAGATGATTTTCGTTTGATGTTCCTTTCGAACTACTTTTCTTATCAATGGAAGATTGGAGATCAATTTAGTCGAATATTTGCGTAGCAGAGATGTGTACTTATGAGGACAGTCAAGTGGGTTTTCGTTGATTACAATTAGAATGGGTTGCTTAATGAATTAAACAGTTTGATATTTGCTGCAACAACCTTCAGATTTTGTTCCTATCGTTTAGTGCCACATCAGTTTATCCAACTCTTCTGAGATCACACGCGATGACTAAATGAGTGCAGGACCCAAGTCAACATCAACTGCCGGTCAAAACATTCTTCTAGCATTTTTAAGCATTCTTCTAGAATTCTTAAGCATTCTTCTAGAATTCTTAAGCATTCTGAACATGCGATGACATGTGATAACTTATCTGCACAATTTGAAGATGGGTTATTGCATTTATGTGATTTGTTCCTAGCCACAAGGTGGCGTTGAAATTCATTGGTAGCCACAAATGCCAACGAATTTCTATGCAGTGGAAGGCACTTTCATAAGCATTATTCATGTATGGTTTGCGTTTCTTGCTAACAGTACATTCTTACACGATAAAATTGTAATCTTACGCCTATTACACGCTTATTGGCACTAATTGGTTGTGCCCATCATCTGAATTGCAATACCCTTGACCAGAGCACGACCCATTGCCACAATCCATCACACGATCCGACCAAGATGGCTCAGCGTCCTTGCGCGCACGTTAACGACACACACCTGCGCACGTTCCATTTTCCAGTCTCCTTTTCAGGACAGCATCCTTCCCTTCGGCTCCTTTCATTTCGCCGAAGACGAGAGCTTGTTGTGCTCAGTTTTCGGTCTGGCCGGCGGCAAACTGAACCCTCTCTCTCCGGGTATCTCCATGGTGCACGCATCCTTGGCGAAGAAGCTGCTGATGTATTTATACACCCAGCGGCGTGTGCGCGGACAATAAATTGTTAATATTGCTGCTAACAAACAATTAGCATGCATTTTCGCCGCAATGATAACGTGGCAATTTCAGGTCTATTGTAAACACGCCCGTCGAAGAAGCCACGGCTCTGTTTGTAAATAGATATTGCGTTTCTATCGGCTTGTAAGGTCGCTCGTGTTGTTTATCTGCGGCAGCACAGACGCGCACTTCCTTAACACTTTTTGAATTCACAGTGAACCTCGATAAAATGTGATGTAATACATAAATAAAAAATTGCAGCTAGAAGTTTTTTTATTTGTTTGTTTATTTATTGACGGCCCAGTTCCGCTGCTGTGACTAATTACCATCTAGTGAGCCATCTACTGAGAAATTTGGGGCGTTTTAATCGTCCCCATTATCTCACGTTGGCAGATTTACGGCCATCTGAACATGTGGTTTGAAATTCGAGTTGACTAGTTTGTGTTCCCATTAATATATGTCCGCTTTCTCTCACTATTTATTGTTTTGAATCTATTTTACAATTGCTACTACCTTTCATAAAATTTTTAATAAGCTATTTACCGCTAGAATTTTCAAAAGATAGAGATTTTCCAAATAGTGTTTGCGTCTAGATTTGTGTTTTGATTGCGTTTTCCGAGATTTGGAGATTTATTTTACAATAATGTTTTAGTGTATTTGTTAGTTTTGTGTAAGCACGATGTATGCTGGTCGTAAAATAAACAACGTTCACGGACAGAAAATAGAACGCCGGCTTGCTCCTATCAAATATCCAACAATAGCGGACAAACAGCGAGATAAAGTATATGTTTTGATCTGCGCTGAGCTGCGCAGCGCATTTTTTTTTTCGCCGTAAATTTCGCGGTTAAGCTGCCGCGCTGCTGCCTTCCTCTCCACGCCGCCTATGTCTCGTGCATGTTACGCAATCGAGCATTCCTACAACCTAGCAGCAGCTGACTAAATGCGTACAGTTTGTTTGCGAACGTTTGCGGTGACGTCAGCCAAGGTTGTTTGAATAAATTTTTAGAACGATATATTTTCGTGATGCCGGCCGGCGGAATCTATATTCGTGTGCACCGGCGAGAGGATGATTAATAAAACGCGAACCGTGCCAGTGAGGAGAGCACACGGTGGTCGCCGTTCATTGTGGAACGGATTTTTCGAGGATGAGGTAACGGCGAGGTTCATCATCGGGATATTTTTAAGTTTTGTCTATTTATGTTTACCACTGATTTTACTGCGTCTACTTTAAATCGCAACAACCTCTAAAAACCGCCACAAAAACTTTAAATCCGAAAAACCTCCAGTAACCACCACAAAACTTTAAATCGGAAAAACCTCTAATAACCACCATAAAACTTTAAATCGGAAAAACCTCTGTAAGAACCCGATCCATAATAATTATTCTATAATTGAAACTAACTCGAATTTTAAACTACCTACACCGTCATATAATGGGGAGGCAGAGTGCGCCACCGGCGTGGTAATCTTGGGTGGCACACATGTGTAGAGAGAGATAAAGTTCAGAAAAATAAGAAAAAATAGGGCCGGGGTGGTAGAATGTGGAAGGAGAAATAGTATAAAGTCAGAATTTCAGCACGTACTCAGATCAGTTAGAAGAACCACCTGCTGAATTTTATTTACCTGTCCCTTGCATAAAAGTAAATGAAATAAATAACGTCCAATTTGAATGATGAAACTGTATTTTATTTACCCGTCGCTTGCATAGTCTTTCAAAATGAATAAATCTCTCTGAATCTATATATCTGTGTTTTACTTACTAACAAAAATTACTAACAGACACATTACCCATTAAACGAACCCAATTAAGTTGTCACGATAATGATTTTAAAAATCAAACATCCACTAAACCACGAGCCAAATAAATATTACAAATTATGAGAATTTGTATAATACCTGGGTGCGAATCGTTGCACCTCTAATAACCACCATAAAACTTTAAATCGGAAAAACCTCTAAAAACCACTTCAAAAAAATATATAAACAAACTCAACATTGCCCAACCTAACCTACGCTGATTTGACTTGAAATATACATTTTAATTTAATTAACTGCATCATACTTAAATTAACTATGAAAACAATTAATTCAAAACTTAAGTCCAGTCAGTTACACGCCCGGCGTTATCGTACTTATCCACAGTGTTGTAACAGATACATTTTTTTGGTATCTAGATACAGATACTTCAGAAAAAATGTATCTAGATATAACTTTAGGTACACAAGCAAGAATGTATCTTGATACTGTATTAGATACATGTATCTAGATACATTACAACACTGCTTATCCATATATGTATACTACTGGTAGATACGTATCTAGATACTTGAAATGTATCTAGATACTGTATCTAGATACATGTATCTACATGAACCTTTTTAGATACATGAACTTTTTTAGATACATGTATCTAGATACTATATCTAGATAAATTACAACAGTGCTTATCCATATATGTATACATTAGAAAAAATATATCTAGATACATATCTAGATAAAAATTTCAAAATGTATCTAGCTACAGATACTGATACACTTAATAAGTATCTAGATACTTCTAGATACATTTCAGATACATGGCAAACCAAACCAAAAATTGTTTTCTCTTTTATATATTTTACATGCAAAAGAAAATGCTCATAAATATTTAATAAAATGTGCAAAACTAAATTTATTTTTTATCGTCTGCTTATAGTTATTGGTATACTCGGCCCGTCCTGACAATGACTCACGATCCATATTGCATGAATTCGACATACGTTTCTAATTTCATTTCATTCTATTACATTTAGCTTAAGCACCGAACCAGCATTAAAAACGCTATTGTTTATTCGAAAAAGCATGCGTCATTGTCAGCTTTCGACGGGCTACTATCCGTAATAGATGCAAGAATTATACACAATGAAATAGCAAATTACTGACTCGAACTTAATGTAATTAAGTTAAAGAAAATTAATCGAAGCCCCAAGGTAAAAATTTTAAAAAAAAACCTTCAGTAATGAATCAATAGCTAATTGTATGTAAGTAACGTGAAATGCAGTGTTGTAACACATACATTTTTTTTTGTATCTAGATACAAATACAGATACTTCAGAAAAAAATGTACCTAGATACAACTTTAGGTACTCAAGCAAGATTGTATCTAGATGCATATCTAGATACTTGAAATGTATCTAGATACACTGCAACACTACTTATCCATATATGTATACTACTGGTAAAAAATACCACTGATACTTATCTAGATACTTGAAATGTATCTAGATACTGTATGTAGATACATGTATCTAGATACTGTATCTAGATACATGTATACAGATACTGCATCTAGATACTGTTTAAATTAAGTATGAAAACAAATACTTCAGAACTTAAGCCCAGTCAGTTACACGCACGGCGTTATCGTACTTATCCACAGTGTTGTAACAGATACATTTTTTTTGTATCTAGATACAAATGCAGATACTTCAGAAAAAATGTATCTAAATACAACTTTAGGTACTCAAGCAAGATTGTATCCAGATACATATCTACGTACTTGAAATGTATCTATATACTGTATCTAGATACATGTATCTCGATACATTACAACACTGCTTATTCATATATGTATACTACTGGTAAAAAATACTACTGGTAGATACGTATCTAGATACTTGAAATGTATCTAGATACTGTATCTAGATACATGTATCTAGATACTGTTTATCCATATATGTATACTACTGGTAAAAAATACTACTGGTAGATACGTATCTAGATACTTGAAATGTATCTAGATACTGTATCTACATACTGTATCTAGATACATGTATCAAGATACATTACAACACTGCTTATCCATATATGTATACTACTGGTAAAACATATTTTATGGTAACAAAAATGTAGGTAGTACCTGGTATGAAGTCTTTACTAGAATATTTACTATTTTAACGTTAAGATATTTAAGAGTACAGAATTAAAATTTCATTTAAAAATTCATACCTGAACGTCAAATTTTTAAAAATTCGGTGATAATTGATGATTCCTTCAACTATTTCTGCCAAAATTTCAATAATTTCAATAATGCATCGAGGGCGTTACTGTGATGATTATGACCGGTACCACAGAGCTAGCGATATATCCATGTATGAAAGTGAAAATTATCATCAAAATCTCAAATTTGGTAAAAATATTGCCCCTGAAAGATCGTAAATGTTGATTTTGACTGCCGAAGTCAGTTTTTGTATAGATGTATAGACCCTACTAGAACCGGCTCTAATGTTATGGTACAAACAATAAGTTATATAGTACCTGTGTATCGTAATGAGTTAAGGCTGCGATTTATAATCTACACCTGAGATCTGCCTAGTCGAGGGTCCATGCGTAAGAGGATTTATTTGCACACATTCAGAAGCATGTTATGGTCCGATAACAAGTTAAACGGCACGATTAAAAACTTGTAATAATCTTGTTCACACATTCTCCGTAATTTATAAGCTCTCCAGCGTTTAGTGGCGTGTAACGAAGAACTTTTGATAAATTAGCAACGAGTTGTTTTTAATGTCATTTTTAATGGTATCGGTTTAGGAACATATCCGCAAATTCCAGCGAACAGGCAAAATCGTGCCGCTTTTTTCTTCGAACTTCTCGAACGCCTCGCTAATTTCTAAACCAAGCAATTTGTAACTTTAAACTGCCGACTTGTAATTTCCCCGCGGAATGCGCGTTCCGACCGTTAACGTATTTTTTTTTTGTTTGTTGCCAAAGAGGAGAATGTGGGCCACGCAATTTTTTATCGGCAGCAGCGAAGTCGATTCGTGTTTGTTTTGATCGCCCAAGACGCGGTTTCTAATCCATTCCGAAGTAGCAAGTAATCGCTGATTAGTTTATTAGTTACTCGCACCGCGGGAAGCCTACAGATTTTTACTGGTTTTCATATAAATCAGTCTCTACTGGCGGATTTATATCTGTTTAGTATTCATTAAGATGGGATGATTACGGTCGTTTCAAGATTTACGTTCTCGTTGGCTTAGAATTGGATTCAGTGCTGCTAACTCAGTGACATGATTCCCTGGATGACCCTAAAAATTCCCCCATTTCGATGAAAATTCCCCCCAAAAAACAGAAGTAATATAAAACCCTGTTTATTTAAAATAATATAAAAATAATAACATTAATAACTAAAAATAAACATTGAATAAACGAAACAAAAATTTCTTTCAACTTTCTTTCAACTTTTTGCCCTTTTGCTTCTGGACCCCTCAATTAAAGAATATAATACCCCATAAATCCCCTTTTAACAAAATCTTTCCCTAAATTTGGGGGATTTTCTTCTAAGTTGGCAGCACTGATTGGATCTTCGAATATTTTTCGTACGTTGTCGATTCAAGGTTTCACTAGTGTAAGTCGACTAATTAAAGAAATATCATTGGAATTTCGTCACCTCTCTTCACCCAAATACATATTTACACCAAATAATGCATTAAAAGGTAAGTTAAAGCTGGTATATTCCTGTTTTGTGAGTAAACAAAGCGTGAACGACGAATTGTTGAAGCACGTAAATATTTAATCTCACTCATTCTCTAGGAATCCGTACCAAAAAATTAGCACGTGATCAAGGCACGTACCTAATAAACGTCTCACAAAAAAAAGACACGAAATGGCGCACTTTACAAAGCCGCAGGAAAAACCTAAAGCTGTTTTTCAATTTGCAGCAGACTTTCTTAATGCAAATAGCAGAGCTATAAAATGTAGATTACTTTTTAATGATTGTGAAAGTTTAATAGTCGATCCGGCAGTATCGAAAAAATCGTTTCATTTTTGAGCGTATAAATTACGTCTAATTAGTCGCTATTAATGATTTCACCTTTATTGTAACGTTCTGCGGTCGTTGCTTTGTGATATGTTATCGTGCGTTTATTGACTGTGCAGCTATTTATACACGATAATTTAAAACGAATTAGAAGTTTTCACGGATATTGTAATAGACATTGATTAATAATAGTATGTCTAATTATGTTTTATTGTTTTCTTCTTAATTGGAGTACTTACTGGTAGTTTATATATAAAGATCTTTTCTTGTTTTTATTACTTTATTGTGTCTTCTTGACCTTACTGGCCAGTTTCAGTTATATTTTTTAGCCATCTTTAGAGGTTAATTCTAGAATTAACCTCTTAATTCTAGAATTAACCTCTGAAGATGGCAAAAAAATATAGCCGAAACTACCAGTAAGGTCAAGAAGACAGAATAAAGTAAGAAAAACAAGAAAAGATCTTAGCCATCTTCAGAGGTTAATTCTAGAATTAACCTTTTAATTCTAGAGTTAACCTCTGCTAAAAAATATCGCCGAAACTAGCTAGTAAGGTCAAGAAGACACAATAAAGTAATAAATATTCGCCAATATTTTTTAGCCATCTTCAGAGGTTAATTCTAGAATTAACCTCTTAATTCTAGAATGACCCTCTGCTAAAAAATATAGCCGAAACTAGCTAGTAAGGTCAAGAAGACACAATAAAGTAATAAAAACAAGATAAGATCTTTTTATATAAACTACCAGTAAGGTCAAGAAGACAGAATAATGTAAGAAAAACAAGAAAATATCTTAGCCATCTTCAGAGGTTAATTCTAGAATTAATCTCTTAATTCTAGAATTAACCTCCGAAGATGGCTAAAAAATATAGCCTAAACTAGCTAGTAAGGTCAAGAAGACACAATAAAGTAATAAAAACAAGATAAGATCTTTTTATATAAGCTACCAGTAAGATTCATTGAGAGGTTAATTCTAGAATTAACCTCTAAAGATGGCTAAAAATATATAGCCGAAATTACCAGTAAGGTCAAGAAGACAGAATAAAGTTAGAAAAACAAGAAAATATCTTAGCCATCTTCAGAGGTTAATTCTAGAATTAATCTCTTAATTCTAGAATTAACCTCTGCTAAAAGATATAGCCGAAACTAGCTAGTAAGATCAAGAAGACACAATAAAGTAATAAAAACAAGAAAAGATCTTTTTATATAAACTACCAGTAAGATTCATTGAGAGGTTAATTCTAGAATTAACCTCTGAAGATGGCTAAGAATTATAGCGGAAACTAGCTAGTAAGGTCAAGAAGACATAATAATGTAATAAAAACAAGAAAAGATCTTTATATATAAACTACCAGTAAGTACTCCAATTAAGAAGAAAACAATAAAAAATATTATAATAACTGGTATCCAGAATGGATGAAACCATAACAAAAATGTCTAATTATGTTATAATTAGACATTAAGTTATGATGATATTCTAATTTCTGATTGATAGCGGGTAATTTCTTAGATAGTATCCAAAATGGATGAAACCATAACAAAAATGTCTAATTATGTTATAATTAGACATTATAATGTCTAATTATAACATAATTAGACATTAAGTTATGATGATATTCTTATTTCTGATTGAAAACGTGGGTAATTTCTTAAGCCCGGTCTTTCAGTTTCCGAGTAACTTAACTGGCGTTTAATTACTAGTCTATACCTATATACCTACAACATACCTATAAGGAGGGTATAGAATACCTTATAGAACATCATTGACCTATGGTCTATGTTTTAGACTTTTAGAGGTTCCTCGAAATCGAAAAAGGAATTCGATTGATTTCGAGCAACAATGCGAATAATTGATTCAGTTCAATAGTACAGGAATACTTATGAAGGCTATTGACCTTTCAGTGTTTCCGCCTAAAGATTTATAATACAATCGCAAAACCTTAAATAATATTGGGAACCAATGGTTTTGGGGCCGCAGATGTATTAACAGTAAAATTTAACTTTTGTATATTATGTAGCTTTTCTGCTAATAAATATTCTTTATTATTATTATTATTAAAACGATGTTTCCTTAGATCACTAAATATTGAGAAACACTTATCTACAGAATGAGCTTTTAATTTCTTTGTGCGTTTCTTGAACCGTCCGATAAGTAGTAATTAGTAGCGTCCGATAAATAGCAATTTTATCAGTGGATGGAAAGTTGGAAAAAAAATTCAATTCAAAATGTCAATGAGGTATAATTCGTTATTTGTAAGAAAAATATAGCTTTAAATTCGGTTCTTTAGTCATAATTAAATAGTAATTTCTTAAAGCGAGTTAATTGTTCACAATTTTATCATTGGATGAAAAGACTGGCCTCAACAAAGTAAGAAATTAAGATAGAAAATATCAATACGGCATATTTCATTATTTGTTGGAACGTTCTAATGTTAAAAGCGATTCCTTGCAGTCAGATATTTTTATATTTTTTATTAAGTTTAAGGTTTTATCCATAATTATCAGTTATATATATTTAAGGTTGTTTTAATAAGTATTAACTGGTATTTAAGTGGTATCTTGGAGCTTGTGAAAGGTTCGTATTAATAAAGAAAAAAACACCTTTTTCTCAAAACTAATTTATTTTATCTAAATGTACATTTTGATAAAATAAATGTGTTTTGTGAAAAAGGTGGTTTTCCTTTATTAATAACTGTACATTTATATAAAATAAATGTGTTTTGTGAAAAAGGTGTTTTTTTCTTTATTAATCCCAATTTAGATTCAATTTATTTGATATTTGATATTTATTTTTACTGCTCTTCTCATAGTTGACATGTTTTCTCGTAGTTTACATGTTTTAAAAAAACATGTAAAAATTGGTATGAGATTCTTAACTTTAAACCAATCTTTTGGATATTATTAACAGGTGGCAAAAAATATCTACAATTTTAACAGAAATTGCCACATTCTAATGCCTATTGTCAAAGTTTAACTTGCAATTTTATATTGCAATTGTAATGATCAAAATTTCAGCCGTAAATGTAAAATTTCAACTGTCTTAAAACAAAATAACAAACACTCCGAGTCTTATCATATGCATAAATTCATAAAAAGACCAAAAAATATTTCTAAATCTTTGTAAAAACATTAAATTGTTGTTGATTTTTTAGGTTTCTTGTGTTCGTTTTTTCCCAAATTCTCCATAACATCTTAGATTATAATGGGTAAAGGAAATAATAGTAATAATAATAATAATAATCAATGAACTACTGTACTAAAGCAGATTTTAAAAGGTATTATTATCTTTCGGACTAGTTTCGATTATAAAAAACCATCTTCAGAAGTATATGTATTTAATGTGTGTATATCCTAAACTTATTTGAATTGTAATTTGACATTGTTACATAATTTTTTTAAATTTTTTTCTATTTCTGATCAGTTTTTGTCAGTTTAGATGTGATTTAAATCGATTACTTCACATCAGACTTCAAATCATATGATTTTTTTTTTAATAAATTCTTGAGGTTGAATAAGAATTGATGATTAAAAAAATATCTATGTGATGGTCGAAAAATAGAAAAAAAACAAAATTATTTCACTTCCAATTATAAATTTTAAAGCATGCTAACTCTTTAATTACTTTATATTTTTAATTGTACGCCTATTGGAATGCACAAACAGTGCAAAAACTATGATTAATCGATAAAAAATAAATTTTGATTCAAATCAATGATTTATTTAAAAAAAATCAGTTGATTTAAATCCTGATTAAATGTAATGAATGTATTACATGGATAATAATTTAGAAATTATCGCATATGAACAGTACGATTATTATTATTCTTATTATTATTATAATTGTCATTACTACATTTTTTTTATAATTATAGGTATATAACTGTTATAATAATTATTCCTCGACACCCAATGGGTAAAAGAGGGATGGATTGTATATGTATATGTATAATAATTATTATTACAACAGTACGATTATTAATAGTTTTATAATAATTGCCATTATGACATTTTTTAATAATTATAGATAATAAAATTATACAACCGTTATAATAATAATTTTTACAATTATTAATAAGTAATATATTTTGTGATAACACATCATTAATAATTCTTAAAAAAAGCATTGTAGATTTTTATTTTCTTGAAAAGTTTGGTTTATTCTGAAATGCTTAAAGAAATTACTTCATTTTTTAAACTTGTGGAAATTATCGAAAATTTATGGGAAATAGTTGCGAATTATAGAGTACACATTTCAGAATATTTCAGAAAGTTTAAAATTTTATTTTCAGTACACACATTAGCAGACATTACCGGTTACCGGTAAATTTTCAGGATTTTCATGATAACCGTAGAATTTTTTTTAATATTTTGACGAATTATCGTTTATTTTGAAATGTTCATATGGCAGTAATAACGTTATGCAATTTCTAAAAATTCTTAGCAAATTTTCAGGGATTTTTTTTAAATAATTATACATAATAAAATTATACAACCGTTATAACAATAATATATTTTGTGATGACATATTCACTAATAATTCTTAAGAAAATCATTGTAGATTTTTATTTTCTAGAAATGTTTGGTTTATTCTGAAATGCTTAAAGAAATTACTTCATTTTTTTAACTTATGGAAATTATTGGAAATTTATGGGAAATAGTTGCGAATTATAGAGTACACATTTCAGAAATTTTAAAATTTTATTTTCAGTCACACATTTTCAGACATTACCGGTAAATTTTCAGGATTTTTTCAAAATCAAACTTTCTACGGGTTTATCAAACATAACCGTAGAAATTTTTGGTAAACTTTTCACGAATTATAGTTTATTTTTGAAAGATTCATAAGGCAGTAATAATATTATGTAATTTCTAAAAATTCTTGGCAAATTTTCTGGGAAAATTTTCAGTGGTGCCATTGTTTTGACTAGCTATTTAATATTGATTTATTTTATTGTTTTAATAAGTACTTACTGGTATTTGTATATTTATTGTATTATTTATTTTTATCACCTGACTAGTTTCGGTTATAAAAAACCATCTTCAGAGGCTTCAATGTTTATATATCCTCAACGTATTTGAAATGTAATTTGAAATTTGATATATGTCTAATTTCAAGTTTTATTTTTCAAAATAAATTACATTTCTTTTTCTTCAAATTACATTTCAAATAAGTTCAGGACATTAAATACATATGCCTATGAAGATGGTTTTTCATAACCGAAACTAGTCAGGCGATAAAAATAAATAATAAAATAAGTAAACAAATACCACTAAGTACAACCTTAAATATTTTTTATTGCTTCATTCCTTCGTTATTGAAGTACTTACTGATATTGTTTAGATATAAATATGTTTTGCTGTTTTTATTGTTTTTATTATTTCTTCTTTACGTTACTAGACTAGTTTTGGCTAGCTTCCAGCCATCTTCAGAGGTGTTAATTTTTTTGAGTACAATATATATTATATTAGATAAAAAAATTATACATGTTTCCACTTTTAATTATTTAATTATTTCATCCATTATAAAATAGATGAAACTATAACAGAGATATTTTTATATTAATGGCTTCTTCGACACTCAAGAAAATGAGCAATAATTATTAAAAGTTTCCATATTTCATATTTTATATTTTTAGAAAATCGATTGATTTATAATATTAAGGTAATAACACAAATATATTATGATGATATTTATTAGTTAATTTTATAGTTATTTAGGAATTTTGTTAATAGTTTTATTTAAATTAATAGAGTAGGAATAGGTTCAGTTAGATAGTTATCGACTTAGGTAATTAATTAGATGGTGCTTTTTAGCTAATATTGTGTTAATAATGTAATGAGTTAATTAAAATTCGTAATTACAATGAAAACCTCAAATATGACGTATAAGGACGTACGACATTTCATTGGAAGCGGAAAATTATCAGGATAATGAATATCTCATTACATTTTGGATTGGACATTTGGATTTGCGAGAATTTGAAAAAGTAAATTAGAAATTATACATTATTGAATGATCACCATGGCAACGATTATGACTTGTCGAATGACGCTGTAAAGTTCTGAAGAACGAGAGACGAAAAATCAATAATAGAAAAGTGACTGTCTGGTCGGTGTTTATAAATATGACCGATGACACCAGACGTCTCAGTTTACATTCGTTCCCGGCAAAGCTCACGTCTCAATGCGGAAGAAACGGAAGATAGTTTAGAAACAAACAGTATCGTTACGCCGATAATTGTTTCCGTTGTGGAAAGTAACACACAAAAGTGCTACAAGTGTGTGTGTACGAGAACACATATACATAACATATTTTATATTTTTATTATTATTAATAATTCCAATTTTTTCATACCAATTAATTAATGTAAGAAATAATTGAAATATAGAGAACCAACACAACCAACCACTGATCGTGAATCAATAACCAACTGTGTCAATTCACCGCTGCTCAGACAGTGATTTACTAATGCCTCTTCACTATCCTGTATTCAATTGGATGGATTATTGAACAATTTCTTGATATTATAAATTTAATATCATTGTAGCTAAATAATCGTTTATTTGGCAGATAATAATTAGCAATTTTATTGGCGGGTTGAAAGACCAGCTTGTCACAATTGGCGCGCAATTTGGAATAACTAAACCTGATGATGACTTAAAATTTCAATACCATGGTTTTTAATTTGTTGCAATTGTAGTGTTAAATGTGATTCCGTGGTTATATCCAAATGATCGTCTCTTGCAGTAAACAGTTTTTTTTTCTTCTATATATGCAATACACTGCGAAGCAACAAGAGGCTATGAATGTCACGGCCGCATGCCTGAATAATTTGCTTGAGGATCTCGGTGATTCATCGAGTTAACGTTCATTACCTGAAGACACAATTGCCTCTGCGTAACACATAAAACTGAGAAGTCGTCAATGTTTTACTGCTCGTATATTGTGGACGTTAAAAATGGAGGTTGCTCACTAATAAATTACTGACTATTTACACTAGTGAACAAGGCATTATGATTATGCAATTTTCGCGTTTGCTCTTCAGTTTTAGAATGCAGTAAATTTTCGATAATAATTATGTTCATTGTATGAGGTATGCAAGTAGAACGTACAGACATGTTTCTGTGTGTGTTCTACATGTCCAGAACATGTTTACACATGTCTAGAACTAAGCCTGCACACACTCAAAAACTTGACCAGACTTGACCGTATTGGACCAGAGCGTTGACTCACTACGACTCATAGGTTACCAATTGAAAGCTAAAAGTACCCAATTTGAGACATGTGTTAGGTACCTAATTTTGGAGACCACTCCTATAAATAGATGATGTATCAACAACATTAGAAATTTGAACACATTTTTACCATCAACCCCTTTTCTACAAGAAATATTCCTTAGTAACTCTTAGAGGAAAAGTTTTCACTGCCAAATAGAAAGTGTATTTACATCCAAATTGTAGATTCCACTGCCACTGCCACAGACATGGTGGTAGGTAATTCTGAGTAAGTTGTATCATGGTATGTCTTTAGTTGTAGTTTCCACAGACTGAGTTTCTTGGAGCTGCCACTTTTGGAGAGGTATAGGTTTTGGATTTACTGATGCCTTTCAATGTTTATCTTACAAATTCGAATGTTTTCTTTCTAACTTGGTCCTTATGAAAACTGTTGGCTGAGTTATTTGTTCTGTCATTTAGTATGCTTATTATATGTTGGCCAAAATATCGTACCAATATTTGTTCCTCTAGCTCATTTGGCGTTATCCAGGGTGCACGTGTAGTGTTATACTACGGACGCGAGCTAGTTTGCACCCCATTTAAATTTTACGCCCATCATAGAATATGATCCTATTTCACCATCACCATATTCACCATCATTCACCATCACCATATAAGAGCATATTTCACCATTAAAACTCCACACCATCGGTCATTAAACCTTTTTTGAAAATGGTTTCAGCCCATTTTGAAAACAGCAAACTGGACTGCTTCTGATCCATAATGAGGACACGTTCCATTCAGAGTGCTAAGATAATATTGGCTTAACCCGTTCTATATTGAAATATAATCTAGGCTAAGTACATTCGTTGTCGTACTAAATAACTATCCGATTAACAAATCATTATGCAGGCAAATGAAAACGCACATGTTATAATTACATATTTAAATAAGGCGATTAAGATAATATGTTTAAATTATTTCATAAGTTGTTCAACTAAACCAATTAAAATACAACCAAGTGCTTTAATAGCTTTGTTAATTTCACTTAGTTGTTTGCGAAGTTTTGGATTTGTGCACTTCCAGGATTGATTAAACTTCACACTTCGTAATTCCAGGATGGATTCCAATACTTACAAACTTTTTATTTTAATTGTCAGTAAAGTTTCGACTGATCAGCTAGTCATAAAATTGTTTATTGATATTTACAATTAGTGTGTTAAGACGAAATTATGTTAACAAATTTAACATAAAACATGAAGTAAATAATCTAAACAAGTGTGCATTTGCAACGTACTAATCATTTAAACACACTATACTTAACCAATATAAGGAATAACGTTAGAATTGAAATGGAAATTTACAGTTTAATTTTAATAGGTATAAATAGCTCAAAAAAACCTACAAATGTTGTTTCGATATTTATGAGCAATTCATGAATTTTAGATTATAAAAGCAATTTATGAGCAATTTATGTTTACGTGCCGTAATCATAAGGTTCAATTGAAGAAAGCACTATTTTTTGCTTGTTTGGATTCCAAACTAATGTCTGAACATTCTTGGGAATTATGCTTCGACTTTTATGAGTAATTCAAAGTTTATGTGGCTCACTGGATATTTCTGGATAGTTCAAAAGACACAACTCAAGATTCATAATTTAAATTATTTCATAAGTTGTTCAACTAAACCAATTAAAATACAACCAAGTGCTTTTTACCTGGATATTTCTGGATGGTTCATAAGGCACAAGTCAAGATTCATAGTTTATGTTCCATAATCATAAAGCTCAACTGAAGATTAATGTCCTAGTTTTTGCTGGATATTTCTGGATAGTTCATAAGGCACAATTCAAGATTCATAGTTTATGTTTCATAATCATAAAGCTCAAATGAAGATTGCAGTCATGGTTTTTGCCTGTTTGGAGTCCAAACCCAATGTCTGAAAAATCTTTGGAATTTTGCTTCGACTTTTATAAGCAATTCAAAGTTTCTGTGGCTCACTGGATATTTCTGGATAGTTTATAAGACACAACTCAAGATTCATAGTGTATGTTCCATAATCATAAAGCTCAACTAAAAATTGTAGTCATAGTTTTTGCTGGATATTACTGGATAGTTCATAAGATACAACTCAAGATTCATACTTTATGGTCCATAATTATAAAGCTCAACTGAAAATTGCAGTCATAGTTTTTGCTGGATATTTCTGGATAGTTCATAAGACACAACTCAAGATTCACAGTTTATGTTCGATAATCATAAAGCTCAACTGAAGATTGCAGTCATAGTTTTTGCTGGATATTTCTGGATAGTTCATAAGACACAACTGAAGATAGTTTATGTTCCATAATATAGTTTTTCCATAGTTTTTGCTTGTTTGAATTCACAACTAATATCTGAAAAACTTTGGAAATTTGCTTCGACATTTATAAGCAATTCAACGTTCAACTGGATATTATTGAAATTTATTCCAAGGAACAGAATCACAATGTATGTTTGAAATTTCGAAAATGTTTTTTTTTTGAGCTTCTTGATACAATAGTATTTTCTAGAATTTGCTTATATTTCCATCTGCAGTTACAATTTGATTTTTTTAAGGAAATTTTTAAATCCCCTTGAAGTTACAAAATTCTGAATTAAAAAAAAATAAATTCTTATGCTATTTTTCAAATAACAACAAACATTAAATCCAGATTTTTAGAATGAACTATAGATAAATAGTTTAATATGCTAATACTTTAATATACTAATAGTTTAATAGTTAAATAGTTTAACCATTGTTAAATTGTAAAAATTTTGATTTTTAATATTTTTGTTATTTGTAATATAGCATAAGAAATATTTTTTTAAATACATCCTTTTGTAACTTCACATGGCTTTAAAAATATTGTTAAAAAAAAAATAAGTTATTGAAAATTATCGAAAAAGCTAAGTTACGCAATTTTTCGAAATAAATATCACCCAAAATAAATAGTTTTCGTAAGAATAGTTAAAACAGTTTTCATAGAATTTACAATACTTTAGTTATTTTCAAATGGAATTTTGAGTTATGAGAAAAAATGTTTTTTTTTCTCTCCTTACTACATTGGTATTTTACAGAATTTGCTTCTTGTATTTATATACTCTGCAATTGCAATTTAAATATTTTCTAGGGAATTTTTAAAACCATTTGAAGTTTCATAGAAATTCAATATTATTTTTTATGCTGTTTATCAAATAAAAATAAATTCAAGTACAGATTTTTAGAATTCATTATTTGTTAAAGGAAATTCATGAAGCTTAGTTATGAAATTTTTCGCAGATCCTGATTTTTAAAATTACCTATTTGTTATTGAAAATCCACGAAAAAGCTCCAATAATGCAATTTTTCGATATGTTAATGAATTGTTGGGATATTTTTAACTTGCTTGTATTATCATAGAATTCCAAAAATTCTGATCAGTCAGATTCTTATGATCCATACTTGTTTATGTTTTGCAGATTTTTTTAATCTTTTAAACGCAATTTTGGATTTGAATTTAAATGCTGGTGAACTATTACATTTACATTTACTATATATTACATTTATTTATTTTCAAGCTTAATTTTTTTGATTATTTTCAAAAATTGTAATCGACTATTTGTGAGATACTTTTAACTTTTTATAATTTCATAGAATTTGCAAAACTCTGAATTGGATTCTTCAGAACTTTCATTGTTTGTTTTCAGATTTTTGAATTAAAAAAGAAGAAATGATGTCGTAAGCTTTCCATATGTATCAACATGTCGCAATATTTGATAGGGTTTAAAGATAATCTGTGTTATAAAATCGGATAGTTTGTGATAAAAAATCTTCAATCTTTAATGAAATTATGAAATGAAGATTGAAGACTTCAAGACCTGTGACAAGGCTTGAAGACTCATGCAGGAAAGTCTTTAAGCCTTGAAGTCTTCAATCTTTAATAGTATGCCTCCCATCGTGTAATTGGATTATTTCTTTACTTCGGAAGTTCGGACTAGTAAATCGCTAACAATCTCTGTTTTCTTGATTGCAGAAACATTTCGCAATAGTTGATGGGTTGTAAAGATAATCTGTGTTATAAAATCGGATAGTTTGTGATCAAATTTAATTATATTTTCAAGCTCAATTGAAAAGTCTTCAATCTTTAATGAAATGATGAAATGAAGATTGAAGACTTCAAGGCCTATGACTCAAGGCTTGAAGACTCGTAGGGGAAAATCTCCAAGCCTTAAGTCATAGGTCTTGACCTATGACTCAAGGCTTGAAGACTCGCGAAGGAAAGTCTTCAAGCCTTAAGTCATAGGTCTTGAAGATTCATGGAGGAAAGTCTTCAAGCCTTGACCCATAGGTCTTGAAGTCTTCAATCTTTAATGGTATGCCTCCCATCGTGTAATTGGATTCTTTCTTCACTTCGGAAGTTCGGACTAGTAAATCGCTAACAATCTCTGTTTTCTTGATTGCAGAGTTCATTCCAACTTCAGAAGAAGCTGGAGGAGGTCAGGTTGCTGGAATCCCGCAAATCTGCTCGTCTGGCTGACCAGGATACAGACTTTGCCAGACTTGCAGACATGGCAGGAGACCGCAAACGCACCGCCTCCCACACCATCGAAGTTCCAACGCCCACGCATTTTTGCGGGTAAGTCTTATTACATTAATAACAACAACAACAACAACAAAATTATGCAGTATTTTGAATACTTGCAATCAAAATGTGTTTGCTAAAACATTTCCAGTCAAGAAAAAATAATGCTAATCTCAAAAGGCGGAAACAAAAATTATTTCCAATTGTTAACAATAAGAATAACTGTTTCAGTCAACAATGTTTTTTTGTAATCTCAAAAGGTGGAAACGAAAATGCAAATCTCAAAAGGCGGAAACAAAAATTATTTGCAATCTCAAAAGGTGGAAACGAAAATTATTTCCACTTGTTAATAATAATAACACTTGCAGTCAAGACCAATTTTCCAAATGTCAAAAGGTAGAAACGAAAATGAATTCCAATTGCTAAGAATAATAATAACACATTCAGTAAAAAAAAATGCTAATCTCAAAAGGCAGAAAAGAAAATTATTTCCAATTGTTAACAATAATAATAACTGTTTCAGTTAAAAAAATATTTGCAATCTTAAAAGGTGGAAACGAAAATGCAAATCTCAAAAGGCGGAAACGAAAATTTATTCCAATTGTTAACAATAATAATAACTGTTTCAGTAAAAAAAAATTGCAGAGAAAATTAATCTCAAGAGGTGGAAACGAAAATTAAATACAATTGTTAACAATAATAACAGTTTCAGTCGAAACAAATTTTGCAAACCTAAGAAGGTGGAAACGAAAATGAATTGCAATTCTATTCCAATAATAATCATTTCAGTATGTACATTATTATTTTGAAGATACGAGTAAGTAGAAACGCAAATTAATTCAAATGATTACATAGTCAAATTAATTATATTTTCAAGCTAAATCAAACAATCTTCAATCTTTAATGAAATGCTTGTGAGGCTTCAAGCCTTGAGGCTTCGTGAGGCTCGATCGTGAGGCTCGATTGTGAGGCTTCAAGCCTTGAGTCATTGGTCTTGAAGTCTTCAATCTTTAGTGATATGTTAAAGAATAATTTCGGTAAAATCATACGTTGATCAAACAACATCTTGGCGACTTCTCAGCTTCTTTGATTATTGATTGAATTAACAATATTGATTCCCAAATTTGTTTTCAAAGTTTCCAAACGGTGGAAATCGATGCTGTCGCAAATCAATAACTTGAAAATGCATTTGTAATTATTCCTTTGCAAGTTCTCCACGAGGGCCTACACACTTCTCAGTTCCCTGAATTGTGTGCGAAATCGAGAATTCACGCAAGGGTAAGAGGCGTGGGCTGGATTATCTGGAAATCTGGCAACTAAATCCTCCGAGAACGCCCAGCTTGATTCGTTGACCTGTTGATTTTCTTCGAATGAGCTGCGATTCGTGTTAGCTCCGTTTCGGATTCCTGGAATTTCGGCGATTGCCGGGCAATTACCATTAATTTCCACTGCAAACCTTAATTTAATTCGCGGCAAATATACGGTTTATCAGTAATTTCGAGACCGTAAAACGCAAATCGTTTCATCTGAAGTAATGTGCAATTACATTTTTATGCACACGTCAATTAGTGCTTGTAAACATAAAAAACGTGCTCCACGTATTTTAGAAATGCAGAGACAAATCAATTAGATAACATCATTTACGATGCGCAAAGAAAGCAATTAGATTCGAGTGCAGAAATTTACAGTCAGTTGAGTGCACCAGCCAGTAAATATTTAAATATTTTTTTATTGTTTTCTTCCTTCTTTATTGGAGTATATTTGAAGGAAACAATGGACTAAGACAAGGAGGAGCTCTCAGCCCAACCTATATATGGTTAAACCATAATTAAATACGAATCAAACAAAACAAATCTGGGAAGCAAGAACAGGAAAGAAACGACGAAGAGGTAGACCAAGACAAGAATGGGACAACAAAATAGAAGAAATGATAAACAGCAGAGGGAAGACAGTGAAACAAGCAAGAGAAATGGCACAGAACAGAAGAGAGTGGAAAGAATTTGCAAATACATAACAAAACAATGTAATATAGCTGTAATGTAAGAAATGTAACATATATAAAGGGCCTATTGATTATATATATATATAAAGGAAAAAAACAATCAAAAATATAACAATAACTGGTATCCAAACAGGATGAAACTATAACAAAAATATTTAAATATTTTCATGTGACTATTAAGTACACACCCTATTTTATTGTTGGTCACAATTTCAGAAAATTATTAAATTAACTGTACCTCACTTCTCTTTTTTCTTTAATATTTGTTTATTGAAATAAATATCTCTAGAATCGATGAAACTTAAATTCAGTTTTAGACTACTCCTTAACTTGATTTTATAATCAGCGACATATTAAGATTAGGGCAGCCGAGGAGTATACGATATATGAGAATTTCTTGGCTAAAGAACAAGAACATGTTGTAACACCACGACCAATGAACTATTCCGCAACAACAACAAAAAAAATAGAATTACCCTGTGGATTACTGACATTCAGAGAAAACTAGAAGAAGCATTTTTTTTTCATTACTACTAGAAGTAGAATTTTTGTTATCTTCTCATAAAATGCTTTAATAGAGAGATAACAATCTTTATTAGGCTATTAGCCCTCCGCCTTCTGCTTTAATAGATTTTCTTTTGTTTTTGCTTTGGTACTAAAACTATTTATTAGGCTATTGGCCCTCGGAATTTCCGCCTTCCGCTTTAATAGATTTCCTTTTGTTTTTGCTTTGGTACTAAAACTATTTATTAGGCTATTTTCCCTCGGAATTTCCGCCTTCCGCTTTAATAGATTTTCTTTTGTTTTTGCCTTGCTACCAAAACTCTTTATAGGGCTATTGTCCTTCGGCCTTTCCGCCTTCCGCTTAAATAGATTTTCTTTTTTTCTTGCTTTGGTACCAAAACTACTCATTTACTCATATGGTGTCTCAGACTTTCTACGAAGAAAAACGGCTCATATACAGCTAAACAAATATTCTTTTGCCTTTTCTTCTTTTTCCTTCTTTTTCCCTTTATTCTCTTTTCTTCTTTTTTCTTTTATATTTTTTCTATTCTTCTTTTGATTTTTTTTCTTTTCTCGTTTAAAGCATTCTAAAGAGTGTCGGTTTACTTAAGGGACAACTTGTCCACTAAAAGCACTCCCATAATCCTCCATAGGTGTACTTCGAGGCTCTACTGGTGGTTCGTTTAACGTTATCTTTGAGCGAGCCGTGGAAGTAGCTTTTAGTACGCAGGGTGACATCACCATAAGATTTCCCAACGTTATTGACGTAGATCCTTCCTTGAAAACATTTCAATTATAGCAAAATTGCTACACATTTCCGCGAAACGTGTTCACAACTAACCACAACAGGCTTCTACGCTTTGGACATTTTGCAAAGGCATGGAACAATTTTGGATACACAATTTAAAGGCATGGAACAACTTTGGATACGCAATTTAAAGGCAGCCCAAAAGTCACGAAACAGTTTCACAACAGACTTCTATGCTTTGCACATTTTGCAAAGGCATGGAACAATTTTCGATACGTAATTTAAATTCATAGAACAACTTTGGATACGCAATTGAAAGGCATGGAACAACTTTGGATACGCAATTTAAAGGCAGCCCAAAAGTCACAAAACAGTTTCACAACAGGCTTCTACCCTTTGCACATTTTGCAAAGGCATGGAACAACTTTCGATACGCAATTTAAATTCATGGAACAACTTTGGATACGCAATTTAAAGGCATGGAACAACTTTGGATACGCAATTTAAAGGCAGCCCAAAAGTCACAAAACAGTTTCACAACAGGCTTCTACGCTTTGCACATTTTGCAAAGGCATGGAACAACTTTCGATACGCAATTTAAATTCATGGAACAATTTTGGATACGCAATTTAAAGGCAGCCCAAAACTCACGAAACAGTTTCACAACAGGCTTCTACGCTTTGCACATTTTGTAAAGCCATGGAACAACTTTCGATACGCAATTTAAATTCATGGAACAACTTTGGATACGCAATTTAAATTCAAGGAACAACTTTGGATACGCAATAGGCAGCCCAAAAGTCGGGTGTACCTCGAGGCTCTGCTCGATGTACGCTTTACGTTACCGTCGAGTGAGCCGTCGAATTTGCTTTTAGTACCTAGCGTGACATCATCACCAGATAAGCACATCCTTTCCCAACATTATCAGCGCAGATCCCAGCCTGCAAACGTTTTTTTTTTGTTTCACTGAAATCGCAGTGCATGTAAACAAACCTCGGCTGCTATCGCACTTATCATTTGTGTGTGTGCGTACTTGTGTACGTTCCAGTCGGTTAATTACCAGCTAATTGGCGATTATTGTGCTCGGGATAAACACAAGTGATACACGAAGTCGGTTTCACAACTGACTCGCCTGGAAATTAATCAAAGCAAAGTGATTAATCATCCGATTGTTTTTTTTTGCATAATTTCTAGTTGTCAGTTAAATATTATCAACTTTTCCACGCATGATAGTATTTGTTTCGCGTATTACTTTTGGACTGATGTTAAATTAGATCATTATTGGATTTAGATATGGATGTCATATATTTTCTAACGTAATAGCAGCAAAAATGGCATCATTTTCCAATAGTGCTATAGAAGCTATAGAAGCTATAGAATATTAAAAAAATTATAATCTGTTCAAAAAAGTTGCAATAACTTGCCCCAAACCTTGTAATTGCTATGCAAATTGCACTATATTGTTAGAAAGAAAAATGCTTTAAGTATTTTAGTAAAATGTACAAAAAAAATCTATAGAGATTTTTTTGTCAATAACACATTGTATCATAATTTTCAAGAAAATTTTGAAAATTTTGTTGGCCAAATTATGATTTCTTATTTTGTATATTTACTAATAATTTTATGAACTAGCATTTCAATCAGTATTTTATTGCATTAGTTTTTTTCGGTGTTTATTTAAATCGAAAATTCGGGGTTTATGGTATCAAATCTAATCTAATAAAAAATCTATATAGATTTTTTGGTCAATAACATATTGTATGAAATTTTTCAAGAAAATTTAGAAAATGTTGTTGACCAAATTATGATTTTTTTATTTTGTATATTTAATTTTAATTTTGTGAACTAGCATTTCAATTAGTATTTCATTGCATTAGTTTTAAAAGTCTGTAGACTCTTTCGGTGTTTATGTTATCGAAAATTCAGTGTTTAAGGTATGGAAAATTCTGTGAACTAGCATTTCAATCAGTATTTCGTAGCGTTAGTTTTAAAATTCTGTAGACTTTTCGGGGTTTATGTAAATCGAAAATTCGCTGTTTATTGTATCAAATCTAATCTAATAAAAAATCTATATAGATTTTTTGGTCAATAACACATTGTTGCAAATTTTTCAAAAAAAAATTGTAAATTTCATTGACCTAATTATGATTTTTTATTTTGTATATTTACTAATAATTTTATGAACTAGCATTTCAATCAGTATTTCATTGCATTAGTTTTAAAATTCTGTAGACTCTTTCGGTGTTTATGTTATCGAAAATTCTGTGTTTAAGGTATCGAAAATTCTGTGAACTAGCATTTCAATCAGTATTTAGTAGCGTCAGTTTTAAAATTCTGTAGACTTTTTCGGTGTTTATGTAAATCGAAAATTCGGTGTTTATGGTATCAAATCTAATCTAATAAAAAATCTATATAAATTTTTTGGTCAATAACAATTGTTGCAAATGTTTCAAGAAAATTTTGTTGATTAAATTATGATTTTTTAAATTTTATATATTTAATTATAATTTTGTGAACTAGCATTTCAATTAGTATTTCGTAGTATTAGTTTTAAATTTCTGTAGACTCTTTCGGTGTTTTTGTTATCGAAAATTCTGTGTTTATGGTATCGAAAATTCGGTGTTTATGTTAAATTAAAGGAGTATTTACTGGTATTGTAAAGATTTAGTAAATTTTCATGTATCAGGATAGTGTCTTGAAATTGTTAAATCGAAAATATTATACAGGGTGTTTTATAACAGGTGTGCATAAATGAAATGACGTATGTATGATCACTTTTCAAGTCGAAATGAGAGAATTAACTTTTTACAAATTTCGTCTCATTTTTGAATTAACTGAGTTTTAAAATTAGGGAAAAAAACTATGTAATTAAGAATAACACAGTTACGTTTCTACAAAGATATGACCATTATTATAAACAGGCCCAAATGCTACGCAAAATTGCATAATTTGTGGAAAATTGTAACAATTTCATGAAAACCTATATAATTTTCACGAACGTAATATATGGAAAGTTGCAACACTTTTTTTTTTAATTTGCATAGTTCATGGGTACTGATTTGGAATGTCTGGGAACTTTTTCAGTGTTTCTGTTTTTATGGTATCGAAAATTCGGTGTTTATGTTAAATCAAAGGAATATTTACTGGTATTGTAAAGATTTAGTAAATTTTCATTTATCGGGAGAGTGTCTTGAAATTGTTAAATCCAAAATATTATACAGGGTGTTTTATGATAGGTGTGCAAAAATGAAATGGCGTATGTATGATCACTGTCTAAGTCGAAATGAGAGAATAAACTTTTTACAAATTTCCTCTCGTCTCTGAATTAACTGAGTTTAAAAATTAGGAAAATAACTATGTTATTAAGTTACTATTATGTTACATTAACTATGTTATTATATATAACATAGTTACGTTTCTGCAAATATATGATTGTTGTTGCAAACAGGTCCTAATGCTACGTAAAATTGTATAATTTGTGGAAAATTGTAACAATTTCATGAAAACCTATATAAATTTCACGAATGTATTTAAAATATATGGAAACTTGCAACATTTTTTTTTATTTGCATTATTCATGAGTAAATATATTACATGAAAAACTATAGAATTCATGATAAATTGTAACAAAATTGATATTTATATAAATTTCATGAAAACTTGTAAAATTATGAAATTTTCAATGTGTGGCACTTGCATAATACATGGGAAAAAATTGTATCAAAAACTATAATATGACTATTCTCAAAATGAAGCGTTAAGTTTCTATCATAAAATTTAATGAATTATTACAGAATTAACAAAAATTCACAAACAAAATATTAACATTTTATTTAAAAAATCGCAAATAATAATTATCGATATTAAATTATTTTATGAAAACTTGTATCATCAAAAAATTGCCTTGTTACCATATGAGCTGAAATTACACCATTCCATCACCATTTTATTGAAAATTCCCCAAATAATTCCCAAAAGTTTAATTTCTAAATTATGTAAAAAATGAAGCAAAATTTATAAAAAATATTTTCTAAAAAGTTAGGTTTCTATAAAAAAATATGAATTATTACCAAATCAGCTAAAATTCACAAAAGCTTCATTAACATTTTATTAAATATCCCACAAATGATCTAAGAGTAATAAGTTAAAATTTATAAAAATGTATAAAAACTATATGAATTATTTAATGAAGAGTCAAGTACCGACATTAAAAAAAACTTATTATTGTAAACAGGGATAAATTTGATATAAAATTGTATGAATAAATAAAATTGTGACAGAATAATGACATTTTGAGAAATTTGGTCCAAATATTTACAGGATACATACAATTTTTATATAAAAAAAAAAACTTATTATTGTAAACAGGGAGAAATTTTATGTAAAATTGTATGATTAGACAAAATTGGACAGAATAATGATATTTTGAGAAATTTCGTCCAAAGTTTCAAAGAAAACATACAAAATTTAGAGAATAATATATAAAATTTATAAACATGTATAAAAAGTACATGAATGAAATTTTAGTAGAGTATATTTAATGAAGAGTTAAGTACGTACATTAAAAAAAACTTATTATTGTAAACAGGGATAAATTTTATGTAAAATTGAATGAATAAACAAAATTGTGACAGAATAATGACATTTTGAGAAATTTGGTCCAAAGTTTCACAGGATACATATTTTTTTTACATAAAAAAAACTAATTATTGTAAACGGGGACAAATTTTATGTAAAATTGTATAATTAGACAAAATTGTGACAGAATAATGATATTTTGAGAAATTTCGTCCAAAGTTTCATAGAATACATAAAAAAATTACAGAATAATATATTAAGGAGTTTTTTTAGTAATTTTTTAATGATTACTGTCAAAATCTCATTGATTACTGACAACATTTGGATAGAATAATGATATTTTGGGAGTTTTCATTGAAATTTTCACAGTGAGGATATCTGTATTGTTGAAATAAATCATGATTTAGAAAAAAACAAATAAATTATAATTTTTTTAAATTTATTTAATTTTTTTATATGTCTGATCAGTTTGTCTAAATGTGATTTAAATCAATTGATTTACATCAATCACACTTCAAATCATATGATTTTTTTAAATAAATTATTTAATTTGAACAAGAGTTGATGATTAATAACAAAAAAACGGCTTATCTGTACTATGTGATGGACCAAAAATTGAAGAAAAGAAAATGATTTCTTATTATAAATATATAATATGTATAATTACACTTGTTTTATTTCATAGATTTTATCAGTTTCCTGACACGTGTTCGGCTTATTCCGCCATTTTCAAACGATTATGTTTACAATTTCACTAACTTTCAATTATCTATTTTAAATCATGCTAACTCTATAGTTAGATTGTATTTTTAATTGTACCCTATTGGAATGCACAAACAGTGCAAAAACTATGATTAATTGAAGAAGAAAAAATCAATTTTGATTTAAATTAATAATTTATTTTAAAAGATCATTTGATTTGAATCATTATTTAAATCAATTGATTTCAATCACACCAACCCTCATATTAACGTAATACATAACAATTAAAAAATATATTTTTAAAAGAATGTGAAATTACAATTTAGAAAATAAAATCCTAGTTTGAGTTGTTATTCTGAATATTTATAAGTTTTGCTGTCAAAATTTAAATGATCGTCAAAATTTTATATATTTTGGCAATCACTGTCATTTATTTTGACGTTTTCCATACAAAATAGCGACATTTGCCCATAGTAACAATGCCCGTAGTACAATTGTACCCTATTGGAATGCACAAACAGTGCAAAAACTATGATTAATTGAAGAAAAAAACTCAATTTTGATTTAAATCAATAATTTATTTTACAAAATCATTTGATTTAAATCATGATTTAAATCAATTGATTTCAATCACACCAACCCTTACATTAACGCAATACATAACAATTAAAAAATACATATATTTAGAAGAATGTGGAAATGCAATTTAGAAAAGAAAACCTTTAGAGTTCTATTTAGAGGAATCCTAGTTTGAGTGGTTATTCTGAATATTTATAAGTTTTGCTGTCAAAATTTAAATGATTGTCAATCAGAAAACTTTTAGAGTTCTATTTAGAGGAATCCTAGTTTCAGTTGTTATTCTGAATATTTATAAGTTTTACTGTCAAAATTTAAATAATTGTCAAAATTTTATATATTTTGGCAATCACTGTCATCTATTTGGGACGTTTTCCTTACAAAATAACGACATTTGCCTATAGCCCTCAGAAACCAGTACAGATTTGACAGGTCTTGATATAAACTTTTTTATTCACAATGACCTGTATCAATGATCCCATCATTTGATACCGTTTAGCACCTATGTCCTGAGTCACTTTGTATAATTCTTATTATTTTTTTTTGTTTTTTGGTTTTCGTTCCGACAAAAGTAACGGTTTTTTTCCGGTTCCAGTTCGAAGCCCTGCTTTATACACATTCTAAATTTGTGTCTCTTGACCATCTCTCGACATCTTGACATCAATCTTGACATCTTGATCTTGATCAAGATCTTTATCTTGACATCTTGATCTTCTAAATTTGTGTCTCTTGATCATCTCTTGACATCTTGACATCAATCTTGACATCTTGATCTTGATCAAGATATTTGTCTTGACGTCTTGATCTTGTTCAAATTTTTTATCTTGACATCTTGATCTTCTAAATTTGTGCCTATTGATCATATCTTGACATCTTGATCTTGATTTTGATCTAGATCTTTATCTTGACATCTTGATCTTGATATTTCTTGACCAGCTATCGACCATGTGATAGTTGGCTAAATTGCAAATCATCCCTAGCGTTATCTGGTTTCACAGAGGATGCAAGATTTTACACTCCAGATGCTGAATATGCTGCTTCTGACCTCCATCATCCTTCCTCTGGTGATCTTCGTGAAGAGACCCACGCCTCACCACCGCCTCCATTAAGACTATTAAGCGTATTATGATATTGCGAAATTACATTTCCACACTAGTATTTATGCTGCAATGAATTGTTGAATGAATAATATTTCGCGAATTGCGGACAATCACACAAATTTAATTTAATGACGAGTTGCATTAGTTAGCTGGCAATTTTGGCATTTAATTGCAGCGGGTCCCGTATGTAAACAGGAAATTGTTATAACGTGCAGCAAGAAGCCGGTGTTTTGATCATTTCGCCGAAAATGTCAATGCCAGACTGTGTAATATTTTTTTGTCGCTGTCTGGAAATATTAATAATAAGCTGGTATTGTGTTGCTCCTATATGCTGATTCCATGTGGGTAATGGAAGTGATTGTGATGAAGCAATCATATATTACAGTATATTAATACAGCCTTGTAACTCCTGAATTAATAAGTTTATCTGCTCACAACATTACAGCATCATTAGTATTTAGTGGCGTAACAGTGTAACAGCGTAAATACGTAAAACATGATCCGAGTTGACGTGTATTAATTGAAATGCAGTGGAGCGATGACTGCCTCTCCATTGAATCTGGGGAGCAGTGCATTTCCTGCAATCGCATCATCGAAACTTACGCTTGATGATCTTCACGGGAGAAATCACGAAGAGATTCCATTCCGTGCCATTTGGCAGCTTTTATTTTCCTCGCTGTTTGTTGCAGTCTGCGTTAAATAATCGGCCACGTGTGAAAATAGGAAGTACGAGATTCAAGGACGGCGGCGTCTGGATTATCTTGCGTAATCCCAGACGTGTGTATTAATTATTCGAGTGCTTAAAAAGCAATTTGAAAACATTATAGGATTGTGCGTGGAAATTAAAAACGCATTTGGCCCAGCTTAATCTCCAGCGCGGAACTACACGGGTGTCATTAGAACAGATAAGTTGTCCATTATTCGGTTATTGAATGAGGAAATTAAGCAGCCATTGATGGGTGCCTAATTGAACGTGCATTTGTACGCGATAATCCCCCGTGTTTTCTTTACAGTTACGCACAATTACCGTATGATTTACGACGCGCCGTGGCTAAATTTGCGCTCAAATAATTGCACGTAAGCGTAACTGTTTATGCAAATCGCCATCAAGGTGAAGCTTGTTATTGTGTGTTTTAATTAAGAAACTTTGCGTTTTCGCCAGAATATTACACGATTACAACAGTTCCTGGCAAATAATCTGAATTAAAAAAAATGCATAACACAATGACATCGGTTGTAAAATTCCGACCTTATTTCGCCCAATAAATAAAAACTTAAATCACACAAAACTTTCACTCGCAACAGTATCAATTACAGTCAATAATAATCTAATACATTTCACAACGTAACCATTGTCTGATCACCCTGGGGTATATCACCTCTCCATTATTTCTTTTTTTTGCGTTTTCACGTGCACAATTGCGCGATTGTCTGTGACTAACAAACCCGACTTTTCCCCGTTTCTTTGCTGCAAGCGTGCGAGGTTCGCATGGGAATCTGGCGTAAATCAGTGCTTTGCTTTCCGGTTTTACTTATGCACATCACGGGAAATTGCGCATTTACCAGTGTGAAGCCTCTGCTGAGCGAGCTCAAAGCTTCCGCGAGAGAGGATCGAAAGCGATCGGAATCGTGCAATTGCAGAGATGATTAACGGCTGAGTTACTGTGGTTCGGTATGATTACCATGCAGGTAATTGATGTGTGATTGGAATGCGCCGTGCACCTTGCGTCTAATTGTTTAGAAATTGTCCGGCTGCAATTTAAATCACTCTTGCTCCAGCACATCAAGAAATTAAGCCTGTTTAATGATACATTAATGTTATATTAGAAACTAAATTAGAATGCGGGAGTTTGATAAAAATATCGTTGTGTATTTTACTATAAACCAGGAGAGATAATATGATATAAGAGATAAATCTCTCCTCTATTATGGAGAGATAATAGAGGCCTCTAATCGCCTCTGATTAGAGGCGAGGTGAAAATTTGTAGTACAATTGTGTAGTGCATAAAATGCAAAAGGTAGCAAAATTTTCACATCCTCCACCTTTAGTTTGTAGTAACAACACTGCAAAACAAATGTGCCAACACTTATAAATTATCGGCCACTTGAGTAAAAGTAAATAACTGCTGAAAAGTATTCAGATCCATTCTGGTTATAGGTGAATTCAACAGGTGAGGTCAGCACTATCAGGTAGTGTAAAGTCAGAAACTTTACGCTACCTAATAGTGTATAAATGGATGCCAAAATAGCGGAATAGAAGAGATAATGGGAAAAGAAGGAGAAGAGATTAAAAACAACAATGGAGAAAGAATAATAAAATTATGCATTAAAAACAACCTTGTGATATCAAATACAAAATTCAAACACAAAAACATACACAAGTACATAAGGGAATAGCTAAGCAGACACGAAAGATCGATAATAGACTACCACCTAATTAATAGAAACAGCTGGAACAAAATAATGAATGTAAGAGTTACAAGGCAAGCTGAAATACGAAGTGACCACCACCTACTAAAAATGGACATGAGTTGGAAGAAAATACAAAAAACAGACAAGAGGAGGATAAAAGTTAAAGAAAAGATAAAAGCCTGCAGATTAAGAGAAACACAAACACAAGAGAAATACAAAAACATACTACGAAATAAATTCAGAGAGAGCGAAATGAAGCTAAACATAGAAGGAAAATGGGAAACATTCAAAAGAAATATATTAGAAGCGGCAAGGGAGACCTGCGGAACAACAAAAATTGGAAACAGGGAAATGAAAAAAACATATTGATGGACAGAGAAAGTCAAAAAGGAGATAAAAGACAAAAATGAGAAATTGGAAAGATGCCTACAAACAAAAACATAGAAGATTAAAAAAAATACAAATAAAAGAGAAACAAACCGAATTCAATAATAAAAGAAGCAAAACAAAAGTCATGAACGAAATTTGGTGAAAGAATGAATGAGAATTTTGGGCAAAACCAAAAAACTATTCTACGGAACACTAAAGCAACTAAAACAAAAAAAGGACACAACACAATGAAAATAAAATATAAATATGGAACAATTATCACGAATGAAGCCAAGATAATGGAAAGATGGAGAATTAACCGAACAGGACGAAGAAGATAACGTAACACAAGAATGGGGGGAAAGTCGCAAGAAAGGCAACAGAAAAAAATTGAACGAACTAAAAAAGTACAAGTACAAGAAGCAATAAAAAAACTAAAAAACGGGAAAGCACCGGGAACAGACGATATAACCCCGGAGATGATGAAACACATGGGAGAAGAGGGAATAACACAAATAACGAAACTAATAAATGATATAATAAGCTGCGGGAAAACACCAAGAGAATGGAATAAAGGAACAATTCTACCAATACATAAGAAAGGAGATAAAAGAATATGCGAAAATTACAGAGGAATCGCACTAACAAGTATACCAAGTAAGATAATAACCAGGGTACTAGAAAAAAGGATGCAAGACAAACTAGAAACAAAAATAGAGGACAGCCAATGCGTATTCAGAAGAGGGAGAAGTTCACAATCTTCATACTCTGACAACTAAGCGAGAAACTAATTAAGAAGAACAAAGAAATGCACATATGCTTTGCAGATCTCGAAAAGGCATTCGACAGGATATGGAGAGAGGACATATGGAACGACCTAGCAGAAAGAGGAATAGAGGAGGAAATAATAAATGTAATAAAATACATGTACAGAGAAAAGAGAAATATTGTGAGAACAAACAATGAGGAATCATAAGAAAACGAAGAAAGGAGTAAAACAAAGATGCGTGCTAAGCGCTTTGCTGTTCACAATTGTATTGGATAAGGCGACGAATAATGCAAGTCAAAACATGAAATTGCTAAAAATAGGATACTGGAAAATGGAGATAACAAAAATAGCAGAACTACTATTCGCGGATTATATGACAACAATTGCTGAAACAGAAGAAGAACTGCAACACAACATGGAAATAATTGAGAAAGAGATTCAGAAAATAAACATGAAAATAAACTACGAAAAGACAAAAACCATGATAATTGCCAAAGAGAAAACGAAACACGAAATAAAAATACACGGAAAAAAAGTAGAATAATACAGATATTTAGGAACAATCATACAGAGCAATGGTAAATTAGATAATGAAATAGAAGATAAAATAGGAAAAACAGCTAAACTATATAACTTGTTAAAAACACATTTTTTAGCAAGAAGGAGATAATAAGAGACACACAAACAGTATTAGTCAAAAAAGTAATTAGACCAACGCTAACTTACACCAGCGAAACATGGACGATGACAGGAAAACAAATAAAAAGAATAAATGCCATGGAAATGTCATTCCTAAGAAAAATAGAAAACAAAACAAGAAGAGACAAGATAAGGAACGAAACGCACGGGAAAAACTTAAAAACAAAACCAATACAGGAAAAAATAACAGAAGGCCAAATGAGGTGGTATGGACACATAAGACGAATGAGAGAAGAAAGAAGCGCTAAGAAAATATACGAGACAAGAGCAACAGGAAAACAGCAAAGAAGAACACAATAATTATCCGCCAAATCTATATCTATGTAAAAATCAAGTCTTGTTTCTTCAAATCCTTCTTAAATTGGATTTTGAAATAGCATTTCTTTATTGCGAATTTTTGGGTCAAACAAATTGTCTGTGGCATTTCTCCTTCTTGACATTTTTATCAAATTGAACTAATCGTGAAAATGCTTACGTCAGCTACTGACTGAACACCAATCAGTTTGCTGAACATAATAAAAATAACTCTCTAAAATTATTCCAAAAAGATCTTCAATAGTATACAGGGTGTGTATAAATTGGCGAAAGAACTATACGTGGCGATGTTGGTCATAAAATGCTGAGTCGAAAATCTTAATACCAAAATGTTGTACCATGCTTGCTGAGTCAGCACGAAATCCTCAAACTTCTAACATCAAATCATTTAATAACCGTTATTATTCGTTGCTAATTTACAGAAACCCCTGCAATTTAGGTAGTAGGAATATGGTGAAGATTATTTTTCTGTGTGTGGTGTCTATTTACTTCAAACATGCTTTTTTTTTAAACTTCTTGATTTGTTTATTTTCATAAAAGCCGGATTATTTTGTAGGCACCTACAAAAAAATATGTAACTGTAAGTTGGTGACTTGCAAAGTTCCAAAGGGTCTACCCAAGTGCCCCAGTTTTCCTAGCATTCCACCGCCCATAATTTGCAACTTCTTGCGAACGTCCGAGCAAAAGGTCGCCTCAGCAGAAATTCCCCAACGGACCCAACTTGCGTAATACTCCATTGTGCCGTTTCGATTTTCATTTATAATGACGTCAGGCAATGGTAATGATCGCCGCCGACTGCTGACCTTTTATTGTTTCCAGCTTGATTTTTCTCTAGTGGGCAATCAACATCCGCCATGCTCGCCATTAGCCGGTTTTACGTGCAGATTGATGGGCACATGTTTGTAGTACGCACACGCAATGACAACCTTCGCCAGAATTTTCGATTAGCACTGGCATTGCCACTCAGGAAAACAGGAAGAGAAATAATAGAACGCCGCAAACGAGAGAGGCTCCAAATCTAATCCGAAGGTTGGAAGGTGGCTTCAGGCTGGGCCTTGCCTTTCACATTTTTTTGTGCACACTTGGAGCATATGATTAGCCATCAAGGCCTATCCTATTGAATTTTACTTAAGACTTTTAGACATTTCGACTTGCCCCAACAAAAAAGAAAAAACTTCAGTACATCAGTACATCAGTACAAAACTCAAATTCAAAATTTAATACCTACGTTACTACATACATTTTAGGATGTGAGTACATGCACTTTCTGTATGAATTAATAATTACAATAATCTAATATTGTTGCAATAATTAGAAGGATGTAACAAATTTTCTATTAGCCTAAACTTATCTACAAAAAAAAATCATGTGGAAAATTGAATTATTAAACCATTTCCTGGAGCGACACTTCAACCACGACCACAATTTGACGAGCCAATTTTGCTGCGATCGCATTGTTACTTCCCGTTGATCGCAGCCGATTACCGATTCGCTCGGGTCAATTATAAATTTTCCGGTGAGAAATTAATGACGAAAAAAGGCCGTCAGAAGCCGTCGCGGATTCGAAAACGTACATTAATCACTGTACAACTGATTTCGCGTCTAGTTGATTACAGTATCGCAGGTGGTACGTAAGTTTGAGGCCTTAATTTCCGGGAGGAACTGGAGCACGGCCTTCAGTGTCGAACGGTAACGTTTACGTAAGTGCGGAGATTGTCGGGAGAAAGTTTGGCTTGCTGCCGAAGTTAAATTGCTCGCCAAAAGCATTGAAAAGTAAGAATGTGATTGCATCAAAAGATAATTGTTTCATTGGTGTAATTGCCTCGATAAATAATTGTGGAGAATGTCGAATTTCTTTGATAAACTTTTCAGGTCGTGTGACATTTCGCAGCGGAATGGAAACACAAGAGGCGAAATCCAAAAATTCAGCCAAAAGTCAAATAATTAAAAAAAATTTTTTGGTCCTTTACAACATTTAGTGTTGTTCATAAGGATCTTCTGAATCTACTTCCGTGTATGTAACCAAGGAAGTTTTAATATCAGCTTTTCAAAATGGATTTCTTTTCTAAATTCGAATATTTCTATTTTGAAAGTTTCATATAATCAAATGTGGATTTTCAGGTTTCGATATTTGCAAAGTTAACACAAACTTTTCAAGTCGTGTGACATTTCGCAACGGAATGGAAACACAAGAGACTATTGAAACGAAATCCAAAAATTCAGCCAAAAGTAAAAAAATGTAAAACTTTTTTTGGTCCTTTACAACAGTTAGTGTTGTTCATAAGGATCTTCTGAATCTACTTCCATGTATATAACAAAGGAAGTTATAATATCAACTTTTCAAAATTTGTTTTCTAATATCGTATATTTCAATTTTGAAAGTTTCATACAATCAAATGTGGATTTTCAGGTTTTGATATTTGCTAAGTTAGGTCATTTTTTTTTTAAATGTAACACGAATTTTAAAAATTATAAATCAACAAAGTAAAAAGTTGTCTTTTATTGCGTTAAAATAAGTATGGAAACGATAGCCCATTCCATATATCATGTATCACATCGTATATCATATATCTATCAATCTATCATCTGGATAAACACAGTTATGAGTTATCTTTTATTGCGTTAAAATAAGTATGGAATCGATAGCCCATGCCATATATCATGTATCACATCGTATATCATATATCTATCAATCTATCATCTGGATAAACAAAGTTGTGAGTTGTCTTTTATTGCGTTAAAATAAGTATGGAATCGATAGCCCATTCCATATATCATGTATCACATCGTATATCATATATCTCTCAATCTATCATCTGGATAAACAAGGTTATGAGTTGTCTTTTATGGCGTTAAAATAAGTTTGGAATCGATAGCCTATTCCATATATCATGTATCACATCGTATATCATATATCTATCAATCTATCATCAATATTATGTTATATGTATTAAGTATGCTGCAGATGTGTAACTGTATACGGAATAAATGTTCATACTACTACAAGTATGGAATTTCTTTTAATCGTTTTTTTTTTAATGTAATTTCTCCTATTTTTTAGACTCAACGAAAATTTTGTAATATACACTCCAATTTTACAATTTTCATGAAAAATAGTAATTCCGATTCCAATTTTGGAATTTCAATGAAATAAATAATATAATTTTCATTTCAATTTGACACATTTTATTTATAAACTACTCCAGTTTTAGACCATGGACCTTTTCCTTTGACTCCTACTTACATCCAGGTATAGAGAGTCTTTAATTTCGAAAATTTTGTGTTTGCAAGGAAAGTTAAGTTAGAGGTTTTTGGTAATGGTAGAAATAATATTGATACTCGTAGAATAGTTATAAACCTTTCATGTAGATTCTAAAATTGTGATGAACAATCAGTAAATCCTAAAATTGTAATGAATAACCATGCAAATTCTAAAATTGTGATGAATAATCATGCAAATTCTAAAATTGTGATGAATAATCAAGCAAATTCAAAAATTCTGATGAACAATCATGCCAATTCTAATATTCTAATACACGATGATGCAATTGCTAAAATTGAGTTGAATGATCATGCAAATTCTAAAATTGTGACGAACCATCATGTAAATTCTAAAATTGTGATGAATAATCATGCAAATTCTAAAACTGTGCTGAACAATACAATGTTTTCGAGACATGTTAAAAGTAGGAACGTTTTTACAAATTCTTTACCTATGTGATTAAAATCACATCATTATAAAGAAAATTAGAATATTTGAATGAAAATTATAAACTATTCATGGAACTAAAAAATTGTGATTATCCCCAATTAATATTCCAAAATGACTATGTCAAAATTCTTAATTGGAATGGAAATTATAAAACTTCCAATTTTAAATTACTTCAGTTTTATACCATGAACCTTTTCCTTTGACTTCTACTTTCACCTATGTATAGATAGTCTTTAATTTCAAAAATTTTGTGTTTTGCAAGAAAAGTTAAGTTAGAAATATTTGGTAGTGGTAGAAATAATATTGATACTCGTAGAATAGTTATATACCTTTCATGTAGATTCTAAAATTGTGATTAACAATCAGTAAATTCTAAAATTGTAATGGATAACCATGCAAATTCTAAAATTGTTATGAATAATTATGCAAATTCTAAAATTGTCATGAATAATCATGCATTTTCTAAAATTCTGATGAACAATCATGCCAATTCTAAAATTCTAATGCACAATCATGCAAATTCTAAAATTGGGTTGAATGATCATGCAAATTCTAAAATTGTGAAGAACCATCATGTAAATTCTACAATTGTGATGAATAATCATGCAAATTCTAAAATTCTAATGAACAATCATGCAAATTCTAAAATTGTGATGAATAATCATGCATATTCTAGCATTCTGATGAACAATCATGCATATTCTAAAATTCTGATGAACAATTATGCAAATTCTGAAACTGTGCTGAACAATACAATGTTTTTGAGACATGTTAAAAGTAGGAACGTTTTTACAAATTCTTTACCTAAGTGATGAAAATCAAATCATTATAAAGAAAATTAGAAAATTCGAATGGAAATTATGAACAATTCATATAACTAAAAATATTTGATCATCCACAATTAATATTCAAAAATGACAATGTCAAAATTCTCAATTGGAATGGAACTTACAAAACTTCCAATTTTAAATTACTTAAGTTTTAGACCATGGATCTTTTCTTTTGACTTCTACTTTCACCTAGGTATAGATAGTCTTTAATTTCGAAAATTTTGTGTTTTGCAAGAAAAGTTAAGTTAGAGATTTTTGGTAGTGGTAGAAATAATATTAATACTCGTAGAATAGTTATAAACCTTTCATGTAGATTCTAAAATTTTGATGAACAATCAGCAAATTCTAAAATTGTGATGAATAGCGATGCAAATTCTAAAATTGTGATGAATAATTATGCAAATTCTAAAATTATCATGAATAATCATGCATATTCTAAAATGCTGAGGAACAATCATGCAAATTTTAAAATTGGGTTGAACATCATGCAAATTCTAAAATTGTGCTGAACAATACAATGTTTCGAAACATGTTAAAAGTAGGAACGTTTTTACAAATTCTTTACCTATGTGATAAAAATTACATCATTATAAAGAAAATTAGAAAATTCGAATGGAAATTATAAACTATTCATATAACTAAAAAAAATTGATCATCCCCTATTAATATTCCAAAATGACTATGTCAAAATTCTTAATTGGAATGGAAATTACAATACTTCCAATTTTAAATTACTTCAGTTTTAGACCATGGACCTTTTTCTTTGACTTCTACTTTCACCTAGGTATAGATCGTCTTTAATTTCCAAATTTTTGTGTTTTGCAAGAAAAGTTAAGTTGGAGATTTTTGGTAATGGTAGAAATAATATTGATACTCGAAGAATAGTTAATAGTTTGCAGGATTTGATCGATCAATTGTCAATGTCTTAAATATCTATCAATTTATTTTCTAACATTCTTTTCTTCTATCTTCTAAAATTGCTGATACTAAAACCTCGCCAATTGCTTCCATCAATTTCAATTCTCAAATTTTCCACTTGACCAAACGCGCAATTACCGACGGGTCTCCATGCGACGCCCAATGATCAATTAAATCCGCGGATCGGAACCTTGGAATTTTAATTGGCCGAACGCATTCGGCAGACGTAATTGCCATCGTGCCGGATCGGATGCTGTGGCAGGAACGCACGACCCAAATAAGTGACCGACAAGGATGTAATTCTTCGTGCAGCTCGATTGCTTAATTGGCCGACGGTGGGACGCAAAAAGCGAAATCCTCGCATCCGCACGCACCGAAAGTGCCTTCAGTGAAATTTTATTGTATTTTTTTCTTCCACCTGCTTATTACAACACGCACAAATAATTGATCCGGTTCGAAGGACCATACAGACTGTTTTCCGCTTATTAATTACAACACAGGAAAGTAATATATGCGGTTCGAAGGACCACACAGACTGTTTTCCGCTTATTACAACACAGGACACTAATATATCCGGTTCGAAGGACCATGCAGACTGTTTTCAGTTACATAACGTTACAAAATGCAATAATCAGAATATACCTTATCCCTAGATTTTCCGGAAAATGAATGTGAAGTCCATAGAGTCATACAACAGACTAATAGTCCGATGTAATCGTTGTCGTAGGGTGCTTCTATAGGCAACTTTGTAATCGTTGTCGTACGCTCAAAATATAACGTTACAAAATGCAATAATCAGAATATACCTTATCCCCAGATTTTCCGAAAAGTGAATATGAAGTGCATAGAGTCACACAACAGACTAACAGTCCGATGTATCGTTGTCGTAGGGTGCTTCTATAGGCAACTTTGTAATCGTTGTCGTACGCTCAAAATATAACGTTACAAAATTCAATACTCAGAATATACCTTATGCCCAGATTTTTCGAAAAATGAATCTGAAGTCCATAGAGTCATACAACAGACTAACAGTCCCAATTTATTTGCGAAACGTCCTGAAATCAACAACTTCCAAAGCAGGGCCAAAACGTCATTTTGCTGTGTAGCTACGCCAATGTAACCCATATCTCTTTGTAGGAACGTTGTTTTGCCTTTCAATGATGCAACTTTTTCGCACATCATTTCCATCAAATGAAATCCCACTTGCGCAATGCGACGCACAATCTGTGCATATGCATACAATGCAAATGTATTGGAAGCGTGAATTTTAGAAAGGGAAAAAATGTGAAAGTGAGAAGAGCAACTAGGAATTCGGCTTGAAGCGTGTTGAAACCGAATTTTTCACGGACGTCTGAGAACGTTTCCGTGTCGCGTTCCACATTCGCAAATCTGATGAGAAGTCCATATGTTGCCAATAATAATGGTGATGAGATGTAACACATCGCTCTAGCCCATGCGGAATTGTTATTTTACTGTTAAAGTAAAAGTTTACTTAGCCTAGAAAATTTAAATGCGCACTCTGAGTTCTTAGAATGTTCCATATATGTCATAAGGTTGCTGATATGTTGTCATAAGGTTGCTGATTCCTGCCATACATTAAAAAATCCAAAAACTACAGCACAGTGTTAACTTTTGCAGTCATGATGACCATGGAAATTAACCATTCACAATGTCCACCGTGGCATCCACAATGGCATTGTCAAGAATGGCATCAACAATAGCATTGTCCAAAATGGCAATGGAAAGTGTGCAAATTTCTGGAATTGTGTTACTTTCACTTCGAAATGTGTTTTTACTTGTTTTTGGATGATTGGTAAGATGCATAAACGTGTATTTAGAAGAAATTCAGGTCTGCCTGAAAATTCATTACAGGAATTATATGTATAGTGTTTTTACTTAAAATTGAAAATCTACCTACGAAGGGTGTTTATTACGGTCCATTGTGCGAACGGAATTTTATGACGGGTAATGGGAAGAGAACAGAATCTGGAGCCTGTTCGCAGCACGACATACAATGGAGAACCCTTGACCGTAATAAACTCCCATTGCAGGTACATTTTCAATTTCAAGTGAAAACACTATACGTTCATTTAAAAAATTGTGCTTGTTTAAAATCTGGATATTTCGCAAGATGTGGAAAGTTGAGATGCGTGCAAGTTTCTGGAATTGTGTTACTTTCACCTCGAAATGTGTGTTTACTTGTTGTTGGATGATTCGTAAGGTGCAGAAGCAGAAAAAATTCCTTATGCAACGGAGCCTCTCAAATGTAGGTCAAGGTTTCACGAAATTCTCCGTTGAGAACGCGAGTTGTAATATATTGGGCAAACAATACGAGAATTTGGCGTGACTCACTCTAAAAATAGCGGGATTACCAAACCCGAGCTCGTCTGACTAATTTCGGGCGCTCGGCAAGAGACGAAACAGATTTTCATTAAAGTGGTCCTGTAATCAGGAATTGTGCAATTTGTTCAGCAAACGAATCTTGATTACGAGTGATTATTCCATTCCTACTACATGTAGCCAATCACAGTGAGACCTGCGTTAATTTTCAGCCAATCATATCAATTATTGAATGAATAAAAACTGACGTGTGTCAATCTGACATCTGTCAATCTGACATCTGTCAAACTGACGTCTGTGAAAGTGACGTTTGTCATATCAAACTGAGGTCTGTCAAACTGACGTCTGTCAAACTGACGTATGTCAATCTGACATCTGTCAAACTAAGTGTGTTAAATTGACGTTTGTCATATCAAACTAGCGTCTGAACTCAATGCATTGGAACCTAAATCTCTCAACATTCCTTCGGAAAAACAATTTTTGCGAGCTTAAAATTCCACAACTGTTGGTATATCTTATATATCAACCTCACTTAACGTGTTTCCTTCTTTGGTTTATAAGACCATAAAATGCATAATTTTCGTTTTAAATTAAGGTAAATTGCACGTGCAATTAAAACGTCCGAGTGAGATACGAACTGATTAATTGTTGGTAAATTTTTATGGCAATTTGCATTTAAAAACTGCACGAAAACGCAAAAAAAATCGTCTGCTTGCAGGTTTTAATTATGCGGCGTGTAATGCAAATTTCGTATAAGTAGTTCTTACGGCTGCATAAAATGCAATTATATTGCTTGCCATTTGAATATTTTCAAGGAGCTTAGGTGCAATAAAAAGTGGCAATTGGAAATTAATTCGAGAATTTTCGTAATGTAACAAAAGAGATATACAATGAGTTGACAGAATATATATATTTTAGGTGAATATTTTGCTGAAATCTTTGTGTCCGATAGTTGATTTTTACTTTTGAACTTTTAACCTGATTTATTAAATATTATTAAATAAATATGCATATAAAATAACGAAAATATTTATTATATTTATTTATATAATATTGATTTAATAATATTTAATAAATCAGGTTAAAAGTTCAAAAGAAAAAGATCAGCTATCGGACACAAAGATTTGAGCAAAATATTAACCGAAAAAATACATTCTGTCAACTCATTGTATATTTCTCAAAGGTTCTAAAATTTTAGTGGACCACCATTAATAATCATAAATTTTATGCAAAACATTTTGCGCCACAGACAAGTATTAAAAACTCTGGCAAAGATATATGATATATGACATATATAGATATAGATACTTATATGAATTTTATCACGAAAATTACAATAAATAAAATAAATAAATGAATTTGCAAGACCAGAACATAAAACGAACATGGAATTTTGGTTTTACCGCTCAATGTTCTAAAAACATTCATTTCTTTAAACATTTGAACACTTAAATCAATATTAAAAGGAATTTAAGTTACAGTTATGAAGAAAATAATTTTTGATAATTCTTGCGATTAAATATACAGGTTTTCGAAAATATTATTACAGGACATATTGACATATCTCGAGCTGTCTTTTTTGACTTGGTCACTTTTTTTGTTGTATGTCCGCGATATTTAGAATGCATATGAAGAATATTTGCGAACAATATTTACTTAACAGCTATTTGGAAACGTTTTTCTTTACAAGAACGACCTGTTAAAAGATGACCCAATATTATGTTGATTAAACATTTCGCAACGGATTCCTTGATTGCATTCGGGTCTTTTCATTGGAAGCAACAATGTGCAAATCATCAAATCGAGGACGTGCAATGCAAAGCAAAGAATGTGACCTAATTAACCGCGATTGCGAAACAGATGATTAACATTTTGCGTTTTCGTAAGCCATTCCGCCGAAAATTCATAGCCACCTTCACACACTTTCGCACAATCATTTCGTTTTCAATGTCAGGTGTGATAATCGATGACTCAGCCAAATAACAGCAAAATTGATCCAATATAAAGCATCAGATATTTCATATTTCCATGCAGAAATTGTATAGTGAAATTTCGACAATATATGAGCGACATCACAACAGTTGAATAGAATATAATTAGCCATAGCTACCGAAATGGTAGTGGAATAAATAATAAATATAACATTAATTGTTAATAAGTTCATTAGAATATAATTAGCCATAGCTACAGAAATCGTCGTGGAAGAAATAATAAATATATATATAAAGAGTCAGTATCACAATCAAAAGGGTCTTCTGTAAAATGTCAATTTTTGATAATACTATTAAGAAATGCATGACAACTGTAAAGCACTTTTCGAGTTATAAATTTCCTATTGCAACTCTTGAAAATCATGGAGATAATGGCAATTACATAGCACAGAATTTGATTAACTTCAAGTGATTCAAACCAATAATCAATAAACTGTTAATCAAATCCAGTTTAGGTATGTGTACCTATATAGTGATAATTAATATACAGTTAATTAAATCTGCTTTAGGTATGCATGTACCAATAATTAATAAACAGTCAATTAAATTCTGTTTAGGTATTCCTCTATTAATAATCAATACGCCGTTAATTAAATTCACGTCAGACTTGTATTTAAAATTTAATAAACAAATTTTAAAGCCAAGGAAATTGAGGAGTTCCTGTGGACTTATTGATGGAACAATTAGATGGAATTGGATTCACATTGATGGTTTATTTAATAAATTCGGGAAAAAGACGCAGCTGTTGTTATTGTGAACGTGTTAATGTATTGTAAAGTTGAAAATAATCATGTATTTTCATTCCTAAGAAACGAAATTTAAATTCTCCCCAGAAGTATTGATTTATTTAGAAATTAATGTTCAAATTAATAACTCTTGGCTTCAGGATGTTATCAATTTGTATATTTGTCTAACTAATTAATAATAATACAAAAACTTTATTTGATTTAAAAGTTAATCAAGCATAACATAATAATAAACATGTATATTCGTTCTTAACAAACGAAATTTAAATTCTCCCCAGAAGTATTGATTTATACAGAAATTAGTGTTCAAATTAATAACTCGTACCTTCAGGATGTTATCAATTTGTATATTTATGTAACCAATTAATAGTATTACAAAAACTTTCTTTAATTTAAAAGTTAAGCAAGCACAATAGCTTCGATCAGCTTCACAGAGATTCATAATTAATTTTGCACATCATTCACAAAAAAAAATTAAGTCAAAATTTGTGTCTTCACTTTTTCAAAAATAGAAGAAAAAAGTAGTAATTGTCGTTTAAACAAGTTAATAGCTCTCAAATAATATTGTAAGGAATGTTAAAAATACTGAGCAGTTTTCAATGCAGTCTAAAATGAAATTAATAAAATTCATAATTAATTTTGTAAAATCATTCACAAAATTCAACTTTAGTCAAAATTTGTTTGTACACTTTTTTTCAAAAATAGAAGAAAAAAATAGTAATTATTGTTTAAAACCAGTAAATCGCACTCAAATAATATTGTAAGGAATGTTAAAAGTCAAAATTTTTGTCTGCACTTTTTCAAATATAGTAGAAATAAATAGTAATTATCGTTTAAAACAAGTTAATCTCTCAAACAATATTGTAAGGAATGTTATAAATATTGAGCAGTTATCAATGCAGTCTGAAATGAAATTAATAAAATTCATAATTAATGTTGTCAAGTCATTCATAAAAAAATGTAAATAAAAAAGTTTTGGCTGCACTTTATCAAAAATAGAAGAAAAAAATAGTAATTATCGTTTATAACAAATTAATAGTTCTCAAATAATATTGTAAGGAATGTTAAAAATATAGAGCAGTTTTCAATGCAGTCTAAAATAAAATTAATAAAATTAATAATTAATGTTGTAAAATCATTCACAAATAAAATGTAAGTCAAAATTTGTGTGTACACTTTTTGAAAAATAGAAGAAAAGAGTAGTAATTATCGTTTCAAACAAGTTAATCGGTCTCAAATAATATTGTAAGAAATGTTATAAATATTGAGCAGTTTTCAATGCAATCTAAAATTAAATTAATAAAATTGATAATTAATTTTGTAAAATCATTCACAAAAAAAATTTAAGTCTAAATTTTAGTCTGCACTTTTTCAAAAATTGAAGAAAAAACTAGTAAATGTCGTTTAAAACAACCTAATCGCTCTCAAATAGTATTTTAAGGCATGTTATAAATATTGAGCAGTTTTCAATGCAGTCTATAATAAAATTAATAAAATTCATAATTAATTTTGTAAAATCATTTACAAAAAAAAATTCAAGTCAAAATTTTTGTCTGCACTGTTTCAAAAATAGAAAAAAAAAGTAATTATCGTTTAAAACAAGTTCACCGCTCTCAAATAGTATTGTAAGGAATGTTATAAATTGATCAGTTTTCATAGCTGTCTAAAATGAAATGTTTTATTAATTGTTCAAAATTCGCGGACAGAAGGGGAAATTGAATTAATTAGCGCACTAGGGTGCTTCTATAGGCAACTTTGTAATCGTTGTCGTGCGCTCAAAATATAACGTTACAAAAATCAATAATCATAATACACCCTATAGATTTTCCGGAAAATAAATCTAATGTCAAAAAAGTGATATGTAGATGAGGCATATACTGAACGTTTCCTTACAATCTGGTAAACTTAAATAAATCTGAAGGTGGCTCCGACTGGAAGACTAAATTTATGTGGTTGACTAATTAAACAGAGCCTTTGTCTCTTAATCACCATCATCATCATCATCTCATCATGCCATTTCAGTGCAGTAAATTTTCCGAAATGCATTAAAAAAAATCGTTGTCATACGCTCAAAATATAACGTTACAAAAAGCAATAATCATAATACACCCTATAGATTTTCGGGAAAATAAATCTAATGTAAAAAGAGTAATATGTAGACGAGGCATATACGTTTAGTTACAATCTGGTAACCTTAAATATATCTGAAAGTGCTCCGACTGGAAGACTAAATTTATGTGGTTGACTAATTAAACAGACCCTTTGTCTCTTTATCATCATCAAGCCATTTCAGTGCAGTAAATTTTCCGAAATGCATAAAAAAAAATTCGTTGTCGTACGCTCAAAATATAACGTTACAAAAAACCTGAAGGTGGCTACGACTTCAAGACTAAATTTATATGTTTGACTAATTTAGCCGACCCTTTATCTTTTCATCATCATCATCATTATCAAGGCATTTTAGTGCAGTCCATTTTCCGAAATCTGCTTTCTGTTCTGATGCTATTATAAAGATGGCATTTGCACCAACAGAGCCTTGAAAATGCTCCATTGTTTGATTGATGAGCTTAAATTGGTGACCCACGCAGATGCAAGTTGGTACAGGTCTTGGCTGCACACTAACCGCCGTTTTGTGTTGTTTTATAAATATAAACGTTCAGCGATGATTCGATTATAAAAATAGCTGAAAATTCGTGGCGAGCAAAACATTTTACGACGACGTTAATCCCACAGAATTTGCGCAATAGTTTATAAGATTTTATTACTCTGAACAGGTAATTGGATTTTAATGTCCGTGCTAATATTTTAATTAATAACGTAATTGATAAATAAATGAGTTTTGATGGAAATTATAATTGAGTTTATTAACAAACCACGTAAATTGTAATTTCCATTAAAAGAACCCTGTTAATTGTATTTTAATACAGTATTCAATTGAATTGCAATTAAACAAAGGCATTTAAATTGTAAATAAAAAAATAATATCATCAAAATTAATATCATCAAATGCATTTGTTTTTTTTTAAAACAATATTATTGTAGGTACTATATCTTGACGTAGATGTCCACTGAGATTTTTAATAGTAGCTTTAAGTTATTTCAATTATTCAGTAAAAAATGTGTACTTCCTTAATTTTATTTTATTTATTTGCTTTTGCGACCGGTTTCTATCAATCAATTGATCATCTTCAGGAAAAACTAATAAGAACAACATATTACAATTTGTACATTAACATTTTTTTTTTAAATTACAAAGCACGACGATGATGAAATGAGATGTGTGATATTAATAAGTTGCATTTTTTTCCTCCATGCGAACGAACATAGATAAATCTATGTAATTTATACCACACATCTCATTTTATCATCGTCTTGTTTTTTTTTTAATTTTTAAAAATTGTTTATGTACAAATTGTAATATGTTGTCCTTTTTAGTTTTGCCTGAATATGATCAATTGATTGATCGAAACCGGTCGCAAAAGCAAATAAATAAAATGAAATTAAGAAAGTACACATGTTTTACTGAATAGTTTAAATAACCTTAATATGAGTGTAACGGTACAATACCGGGGTATCATTATAAATTGTAATTAATTTATAAACGTAGAGTGGCTCGTAATCTAAGTGGCTGTACTTCACCTGTGTTTGATTCATGGAATCGTTATAGTGACAAGATCGATGGTTCGTTGTTCAAGTATTGTGTCTGTTACGGGGAAAATACCAAATTATACGCATACACAAATATCATCATACAGTAATTTATTCATTCAGTAATTCATATGGTTTTACATTTTAATTTAGCAAGTAAGGTTTGGTTCATTTGGTAATGGTAAATAATACGCTTTACATTTATGTGGTGACTAAGGGTTTATTTAATAAGTAATAACACACAAATAATGAAGAATGGCGATTTATTCTCAATTAAAGTTTTTAAATGAGTAATGATTTTTACGTGGTTTCTGACTATTTCATTTGGTTATGGTAAAATAATACGCTTTACATTTATGTGGTGACTAAGGGTTTATTTAATAAGTAATAACACACAAATAATGAAGAATGACGATTTATTTTGAATTATAGTTTTGAAATGAATTTATCTATTTTTACGTGGTTTCTGATTATATTTCGTGGTATTCTGACGTGGATTAACGTTATAATTCAAATTCTACTGGTTACTAGTACATGCGATTTGTCCCTGCTAATTACGGTGTTTTGGTTATGTCATTCATTCCCCATGCGTCCGTTCATCCATGTTTTTGTCTTTTATTTACTTGATTTAATTTATCCTCAGATAAAGTTTCGCCGTGCATTTCCCAGCACATAACATGCCAGTACCCAGGGTGACGATTTACCCTTAATAACAGTTTCGCAATGCATTTACCAAGCAATAACACCCAAATAATTATATTGCAAATTTCGATCGGTGATTTGTGCACGATGGTCAGTTGTGTCTGGCTAAAGTACATATATCTGATCTCATAGCGAGTCTCATACCCTAACCCTACTAGTCTGACGTGTATGAGACATAAGCCCTTTTGTTGGTGATTAACTCTTTTTATTGTTTATATTATCTTTTCTTTTGCTTTGATTTGGTCTCAGATGCATCTTTTTGACTCTTTTTATTTTTATTTTCTTTTGTTTTTGTTTTGATTTGGTCTGAGATGCATCTAATTGTGAGGTAAATTACGATCGGTGATTTATGCACGATGGTCAGTTGTGTCTGGCTAAAGTACATATATCTGATCTCATAGCGAGTCTCATACCCTAACCCTACTAGTCTGACGTGTATGAAACATAAGCCCCTCGTTTGTTTTTGACTCTTTTTATTTTTATTTAATTAATATATTTTTTTTTATGTCTTCTTTTGTTTTTAATATTTTCATTTATTTTTAGTTTGTTTTTACTTTGTTTTTGTGATAATTGAATTCACTTAGCGGATGTGATTCTGCATGATTTTGACTTTGATTCATTCACGGATTTATATCCCTTCTTTACGCATGCTCATGCATGAATTCCCTTGATTCGCATTCATTCTTAATTGCCGTTGTGTTTCGTATTTATTAACTTTATTTCTCATCCGATCATGACTTATGACTTGGATTCATTCAATGATTTATCTATAATATCCACATGCTCTTCCTGCTTCAGGAATATACTGACTCGCATTCATTCATTTCTCACTCGCTCAAGAATTCAAATATGCAGATACTGACCACATGCATTATCGATGCTAAGGGCTGTTTTATTTCACCGGCATACAATTACAACTTATTAGTTTGATCACTCACTCGGCTGATTGATTAGTGATATTAACTACGCAACGCTAATTACAAGGATTTAGTGACTTGGTGTGACATGATGATATTTGCTGATTTTTGTGATAATTATTGACCTTCACGGATACCGGTTTTGATTTCCCGTTGCGACCGCTACCTGGGAAATCCCTTGAGTTTATATCTGTTTAAATACCTTCCTGAACTAAGCTCTTTCCCGAATCCCTTGCTAATAATATTTAAATAATAATTAAAACGCATGATAATCGAGTTTTGGTGGTGGTTTATGTGGAGTAGCAATACTTATCATACGTGACAATATTACGAAGAGAACCATACACGTTGTGGGGTGTGATTAGTTAATATGTTCGACCCGAACACATCAAGGGGTTAGAGCGATATTTGTAGTCTGCTTCAAGCGCGCAAATCTGTTTCAAAGTGCGTCGCGAAACCCACAGATCGCTCTAATTACGAAGAGAAACATACATGTTATCGTATGAGATTGATGAATGTGTTCGATCCGCACATACCAACGGGTAAGAGCGATTTTGTTGTACGGCGTGTGATTGGTTAATATGTTCGACCCGAACACATCAAGGGTTTAGAGCGATATTTGTAGTCTGCTTCAAGCGCGCAAATCTGTTTCAAAGTGCGTCGCGAAACCCACAGATCGCTCTAATTACGAAGAGAAACATACATGTTATCGTATGAGATTGATGAATGTGTTCGATCCGCACATACCAACGGGTAAGAGCGATTTTTGTAGTCTTCTTCAAGCGCGCAAATCTGTTTCAAAGTGCGTCGCGAAACCCACAGATCGGTCTAATTACGAAGAGGATTACACACCTTTGCGCCATTTTGGGGGTTTTGTTCTTTCGTAATTTTGTGACATGATATTTTCTGGCGGATTGCCGAATTAATTTACTTGACACGCGTACTGACTTGTCTGCTAAATATTTCGCAGTGCCCTTCGAAATTGGCAGTTTGATTCGCGTTACTCGATCATCAATTGCGTCAGTACTCACTCATTAACCGTTTCTCTCTCTTGCCGACTGGATAGTTGTACTGATGTCGTAGTAGCTCGTGCCCTTGGTGTTGATTTGAATTACTCCGCGATCTCCCCGAAAATATCTAACTGGTTCAATACTGCCCTAATTGAATTATCAATTTCCCTGACTGTTTATACTAATTGCGCCCCCGTTTACACTCTCGCGATTTGTCTCGTGCCCTCGGCCGTCGAGCACTAAGTGATCTCCCCCCCTGCTTTCGCATATTCTTATATGTTTTACCTCCCCCTTTTCCCCGAGCCATGGGCCCAAATACTGTCGTCGCCGGTCTTCTACGGTGGTCTAGCCCTCCTGGGCAAGTGCCTTTTTCGATGCCTGCGCAATAATTTCTCCCACACGTTTAAGCCACTCGATATTTTGCTGGCGGATTTGGTTTCGCTACCGATACAAATCATGTCCCCTCGTGGTGTGAGTTATCCAGCCCAAATGGGCTCTGTTCTAAGAATTTCGGTGCGCGTGCATGTAGCCGGCGCTGTTTTTATGGTACTTAAGTGAATGATTCTATGGGCAGTAATATTATACTTTCGGTTTTGGAACCCCCCGGCATTGGTCAATGTCGGCCAGTGGCACATCCCCTGTCTGGTTTCGAGTAATTTATACTTCCATGAACTGTTGATATTTCCGCCCGACTAGTAAAATCGTGTTACCCTCAAGTTAATGGCTTTTATTGTCCCCATTGTTGATAGAATTCTCCCGGCCTGGCTCAGGGGCTGCGGTCCCCCACGAGTCTGTTTACGTAGTTTTACGCCGGAATGCGATACTTATTTAATTATTAATACGAACGATTTTTCAGCAAATAACACCTGTCTTATCTACTCGTTGTTTAGCTAAATAAAACATGGTTTGTCGTGGGTCATTTCATGAGTAAAATACAAGTTATTTCAATTAGTTAGGTCAGTTTTGTTATCATAGTTGTTAGTTAGATTTGTATATATTCAAAAGGAACGAAATATAAGCAATGTATAAGACATTCACATGAGGTAAATAAATACTGGTCAACACAATGTTCGTCCCTTAGACGTAAATAGCCGTTTACGATAGAATTTTTTTAGCTGATTTCGGAGACGTCAAAAAAAATTCTAGCACATCAGGTTTTTATGAATTTCAATGTTTGAATATTTTTTCAAATATTTCAAAATTTGTAACATTTTTTGTGATGCAAGACCGATTCCGATGATTTTTTTATGGCAAATTTCAGTTTACAGTTACCGGTATCACTTTTCTAACCCATCTTCAACTCAGAACGTGTTTTTGTAAGTAATTAGTTAAAAACCATGTAAAAAATTTAAATAAAAAAAATTACCTCCATCACATTTTTTTTTTGCATTTCGTACTTATGCATAGTGAATACTTTCCGAAAAATTCATTTAAATTGAAGGGACAACACATTGGTCACAATTTGTAGACCAGTGATATTTGACCAGCAGTCCTATTTATGCCCTTGCATATCGATGCTGTGCTGTCTGTCGTCACACGATTTTTTCGTAGCGGTATAACTTTTCAGTATCGTGGCACTTCACAAAAATTGAGTGTGAAGTGGCGCGATACTAAAAAGTTAAACCGCTACGAAAAAATCGTGTGACGACAGACAGCACAGCATCGATATCCGAGGGCATAAATAAGACCGTCTCCCCATTTTAAGTTTAATTAATTAAATTTTAAATTAATTATTTTTTAAATATTAAATATTTTTAATGCTTAAAAATAAATTATTAAAAATGAATAAGCAATGAAAGATTTAATATTAGTCTGCCGTAAACAAATTAAAGTTTCTGTCACACGATCTGAGCCAGTTCACATAAATCCGAAATAAATAAAACTCTAACGGATGAACGCCATCTTGCGAGCGTTCAATCGAGCTTCAAGTATAATTTTCACCGTTTAATATGAAAATAGATAAAATGACTACGAATATCATTCATCGGCAATCAGCTTTAAGTTATTTCAATTAGTGAGTTCAGTTTTGTTATAGTTAGTTGTTAGTTAGATTTGTAAATATTCAAAACAATTTACACATCACCCAGCGTGAAACACCTAAAAGCAGAATTCATAAAGGATGATACCAGCAACAGTAGAGGGTTCTATTGTCACCTAGGACAATAATATAATATTTCATTTCATTGCTTGCTTGCATATTTATCACTATACAAATTAATTTACATCGCATAAAAGCGATAAATTAAAGGTTATTTTTACGTATCTAATCTTTTTCGAGGACGTCAAAACTTTCACAATCCCATCGCTCAATCACTCATCTGTGTCTACGAAAAGCGGCAAATATCACCAGCGTGCAGCAATATTTTACTTCGGTGAGTAATTAGCGATAGCCCTTATCGCGCTGATAAAGAATCAGCAAATGCGTGTTTGTTCTCGTCTGTGTGTATATTCACAATCAAACAAAAGCAGAAATTGGAGATAAAGAAAATAAACGTCGTGTTTTCCCGTGACAAATTGTGTAGACTAGCAGTGGGCTTGGAAGTACATCAAAGAAGGATGAGAAGATGGAACAGACGGGAATAAAATAAAAGTGTATGCAGCGAACGAGTTGCAAATAATTATTTGAATCGTATGTACTTGCAATATCCTGTGCCTATATACTTATCTACGTCCAGTCTGTAATAACAAACGGGCAGAGGTTTGATTGCAACAATTGAGGCAATTTTGCATATCTGCATTAAGTATTTATTCGATAATTAGAAGGTATATCAAAAATAGACAAAATACGCCTTATAAAAGCTTTGAAAGTATGAATTACGAAGTAATTACGTGCAAACGTAATTAACGTTAATTAGTTATAATTAAAACTAGCGGGTGCAAGATATTCATCTACAGATTAAACTTGGAATGCTAGCAAATATTTGTTCATTCATGTTTGGAATGTATATCACCTCTTGTAGAATCTCGTTGAAAATGCGTATACTTCGCGCAACGATAGTTTGTTGTTATGATATTGACTTGCAATAAAAATTATAAGGGTGGGATTGTTCAACCACTTCCAATTAGGTATCATAAAAGTCCAGGTACAAATCTACCAGCGGAAATCCACTCTTGGAATGAATTCAGAACTTTGCCAAAAAATGTATCAAGATGCAGCCAGTTTTCAGAATTATTGTTAAGGACCTGTGATCGCAGTTTAATGAATTACTAATTAGTCCTGCGATAATTGGATCTCAATTGCCAGAAATTCGCGTCCAAATAACTCATTAATACAATGGCCAGACTTTTGCTTTAATTTTTCGAATTGTGCCCTCCCATACATAATGTATGAACGCTCGCTTTAAACGGTAATTGTTCATTAATCTGACGGTTTATGTATGCGCGAGCTAATCGATCCTTATCTCTCCGAAAGTCGGTTTACACACAAAAAATAGAACACGTGTAGCCGCTAGACCGACGAAATTTCGCCCGCATAAATTTCCATTTCATTAGACCCACAAAAAAAAATGTATACGTGGGTGTCACTGAGCACCGACCTTCGTACACTAAATCAATGTTAGTTTTTTAACGCGAAATATTTGAATACGTAATTGTACCATGACCTATACGTTTTTCGTGACGGTGAGCGTCAAGTTCACACAGAGTAAATGGCGCTGGATGGTTACAGCTGGGACAGCCAATTTAATTGCTCTGCATTTGTTTTATAGTTTCGTGTAATCAATTAATATAAAATAGCAGTAATCAACAATTCCACAAAAATCTGTATGCAATACAGGATGTAACAAAAATAATGCACGAAACTTCTGAGGGCTCCTGATGCAATAAATGTGTCAACACATAAATTATCGACGACTAGTTTATGACCCTGTACCGTTAAAGGACTAGAACATACATATTTAAAAGAGGATCTGCAATAAATGTGTCAACGCATAAATTATCGACGACTAGTTTATGACACTGTACCTTTAAAAGAGTAGAAAATACATATTTAAAAAAATATTTGCAATAAATGTGTCAACACATCAATTATCGACGACTAGTTTATGACACTGTACCTTTAAAAGAGTAGAAAAAACATATTTAAAAAAATTCTTGCAATAAATGTGTCAACACATAAATTATCGACGACTAGTTTACCTTTAAAAGACTATAAAATATATATTTAAAAGAATATGTGCAATAAATGTGTCAACACTTAAATGATCGACAACTAGTTTATGACCCTGTCCCTTTCAAAGACTAGAAATACATATTTAAAAGAATATGTAAAATAAATGTGTCAAGCCATAAATTATCGACAACTAGTTTAGGACCCTGTCCTTTTAAAAGACTAGAAAATACACATTTAAAAGAATATGTACAATAAATGTGTCAACACATAAATTATCGATGACTAGTTTATGACCCTGTCCCTTTAAAAGACTATAAAATACACATTTTAAAGATTTATTAACTTCATGTAAATATATGGTTTCATATATGTTAGGCAAAGGCCATTAACTACGCTCTGAGAGCCGTAGGTATAAATGTTGGTTAAAGAAGATATTCAATAATTTATTTCCGAAAATTGAAATTTCAAATTTGTCAATTTGCTCAATTATTTCCCAGGAGCGCAATAAAATAGTTTCATGCATGATTTTTGGTACACCCTGTATAGATTTGTAGCTGGAGAAAATACATATTTAAAAGAATACTTAATAATTATCTCAATAAATGTGTCAACTCATAAATTATCGACTACTAGTTAATGACACTCTCCCTTTAATTAAAAGGTTAGAAAATACATATTTAAAAGAATATGTACAATAAATGTGTCAACACATAAATTATCGACGATTAGTTTATGACCATGTCCCTTTAAAAGACTATAAAATACACATTCGTCGATAGAGTTTCGTGCATGAATTTGGTTACACCCTGTATAGATTTGTCGCTGGATTGACTGTTCCATAAGTACATAGAACATTTTATGACAAAATATCTATATATCTACCTTGTCAACCGTATGTACCTAGCAAGGCTTCCCAACCTTTTTGACAGGAGTGCCAAATACGAAACGAAACGAAACGAAAATAAAAATGTGAATAATTAGATACAATAATAATTAAAAGAGATAATTTTTGAAATAATCAAATCCTGAAATTCTAATTGATCCTAATGATAATGCCCTAATTGATCCTAATGAGAATGCCATGAGGTCAAAATTGGTAATCTCTGTCTCAAAACTATTGTGAACACATTAGCCCTTGCACCAGCACTTGGCCCCTGCTCCATGACCTCTGGGTCATGGAATGCACGAGCAACATCAAGAAACTAATTTCCCAACACGAAGAATATGACGAATCGGATATAACAGCACGTTATCGCCGAATTGTCTAAATAAATCAGAAATGCATGAGTTACACTTTCCACTTATACATTCATCATTTCCGACCGTGATGATAGTGCATTGCGTCAATCCAGTCGAGCACTTAAAGTCCAGAAGTGAAGAATCATGAGTTAATTTGTCGACTTGTCGTTTAACCGAAAGCCGTTTCCACAATTTTGCAACTTATATAATGCCAATCTAGGCACATACTGGATTTGATGTTTCGTTAGCAGATAGTTTTGTTGCCAATGGAACTCAGATATAATAGGCCATTGAGGTCATTATTATCACTAGCATCTTCAATTTGGCTTGATGCATTATTGTGTCAGTATTTATTTTATTTTCATTAAAGTAGTAATCAGGTAATAATAATAAGTAATCAACAAAAGTAGCAACAGGTAATCATAAATAAATTCCAACTTTTCCAAATTTTCCAATTTTTAATAAAAAATGGGAATTTTTGGGAAATGTCCATTTTCGAGTCTTCTTATTCATAAATATTGATTTCATTGAAAAATGAAAAAATGAAAATGATGACCAACGGACACCACTTCCTGAAAATGATGACCAACGAAGTGGTGTCTACTACTTTTTACTTTCTCAATTATTTAATACTGAAACTTTGTCAAATTTTCAGGAGAATTAGCTTCAGGTATACTGAACGCAATTCTAATATTAAATATACAATTAAAAACAATTTAAAACTTTCAGTAATAGAGATAACCTAACCTAAACTAACCTAACCTGGCCTACTCTTGACTTTCTCACTTATTTAATGCTGAAACTTTGTCAAATTTTCAGGAGAATTAGTTTCAGGTGTACTGTACACGAATCTAATATTAAAATTGCAAATAATAAAATTTCAGAAATTTCAGTAATAGCTAAGCCATACTTGTCAATGCAGAAAGTTATATGTTTGATTTTCTCCATTATTTAATACTGAAACTTTGTCATATTTTCAGGAGAATTAGTTTCAAGTGTACTGTACACGAATCTAATATCAAATTTGCAACTAATAAATTTTCACAAATTTCTGTAATAGCTGACCCATACTCGTCAATGCAAAAAGTTATATGTTTGATTTTCTCCATTATTTAATACTGAAACTTCGTCAAATTTTCAGGAAATTTAGTTTCAGGTGTACTCTACACGAATCCAATTTAAAATTTGCAAATATTAAAATTTCAGAAATTTCAGTAATAGCCAACTCATACTTGTCAATGTAAAAAGTTATATGTTTAATTTTCTGCCTTATTTGATACTGCAACTTTGTCAAGTTTTCAGGGGAATTAGTTTCAGGTGTATTGAACACGGATCTAATATTAAAATTGCAAATATTAAAATTTCAGAAATTTCAGTAATAGCTAACCCATACTTGTCAATGCAAAAAGGTATGTGTTTGATTTTCTCCCTTATTTAATACTGAAACTTTGTCAAATTTTCAGGAGAATTAGCCTCAGGTATACTGAACACAAACCTAATATTAAATATACAATAAATAAATTTTCAAAACTTTCAGTATTAGAGATAACCTAACCTAACGTAATCTACTTTTTTTTTTAATTTCTCACTTATTTAATACTGAAACTTTGGAAATTTTCAGGAGAATTAGCTTCAGGGATACTTCAAACAATCTTATATTAAATATTCAAAAATAAATTTTCAAAACTTGCAGCAATAGAGATAACTTATCCTTACCTAACCTACTTTTGACTCACTTATTTAATACTGAAACTTTGTCAAATTTTCAGGAGAATTAGCTTTAGGTATACTAAACACAAATCTAATATTAAATATACCATAAATAAATTTTCAAAACTTGTCATAAAAAGTCTGTCTGCGCCTTCTCCATAGTCCAGATGGCTTAACTGATTGACTTCGTAAGGACTGATGGAAAATTCGTTGTTAAGCTTATAAGAAAAACTTTGTCCCATTGATTTTTTGGCACCAACCGGAAGTGGCAGTTAATTGGATAAGGGTAAAAACTTTGTCAAATTTTCTGGAGAATTAGCTTCAGGTATACTAAACACATATCAAATATTAAATATACCATAAATAAATTTTCAAAACTTGTCAAAAAAAAGTCTGTCTGTGCCTTCTTCGTAGTCCAGATGGCTTAAAAGATTGACTTCGTAAGGACTAATGGAAAATTCGTTGTTAAACTTATAAGAAAAACTGTGCCCCATTGAATTTTTAGCACCAACCGGAAGTGGCAGTTAATTGGATAAGGGTTTTCGCTCTTTTGCAAATGTTACCTAACCTAACCTACATTTGACTTTCTCACTTATTTAATTCTGAAACTTTGTCAAATTTTCAGGAGAATTAGCTTCAGGTATACTAAACATAAATCTAATATTAAATATACAATAAATAAATTTTCAAAACTTGTCAAAAAAGTCTATCTGTGCCTTCTTCACAGTCCAGATGGCTTAACTGATTGACTTCGTAAGGACTGATGGAAAATTCGTTGCTAAGCTTATAAGAAAAACTATGTCCCATTGATTTTTTGGCACCAAACGGAAGTGGCAGTTAATTGGATAAGTGTTTTCGCTCTTTTGCAAATATTAAAAAAAAAACTACCGACGGGACCACCACAGGCTTAAAAGTGTCCAAGACACCAACTTCAATATTATTACATTCTTTTACAAACTGATAATTTTTGAATCTTGTTTCTCAGTTTCTCTTCAATTTTATTACATTTTTGGTGCCAGTATTCACTACAGAATTTACGCCACGTTTCTAATTATCTGTACTGATATTACCCCTCCTTTATAGAAAGACATCTAGATTTAGCCTGCCTTTCAAGAAAACTTTCCAAAATATTTACTATAGCATCTAGATTTGGACTGTCTTTCTAGAAAACCTTCCAAAAGATCTACAATAACATCTAGATTGGGCCTTGATTTCTAGAAAACTTTCCAAAAGATCTACTATGACATCTAGATTTGGCCTTGATTTCTAGAAAACTTTCCAAAAGATCTACTATAACATCTAGATTTGACCTGGCTCTGTAGAAAACTTTCCAAAGGATCTACTATAACATCTAGATTTGACCTGCCTTTCTAGAAAACCTTCCAAAAACATCTAGATTTGGGCTGTCTTTCTAGAAAACTTCCAAAAGATCTACTATAACATATAGATTTGACCTGGCATTCTAGAAAACCTTCCAAAGGATCTACTATAACATCTAGATTTCGCCTGCGTTTTTAGAAAACCTTCCAAAAGATCTACCATAAATATAGCAATCTTTACGCATTGCTTCCCCGTAATAATCGAATATGTTTTATGTTCCAAGAAAAATTTCGTAAATTGGTTTTGAGAGCCTCAGGTATAAATTTGGGCCAAGATAACTGTAGATCTCGCCTCGCCTCCTTGCATATCCGTGCCGCATAAAAACGGATTGCGCAAATGGCTAGGACATTTTCGATATTCGCTTAAAATTCTGCTCACTTTCACAATTCTGTTGCGTAAGACGGGGCACTTGGGGCGCCTATTGAGCGCACGACGGAGCGTGTCGAAAAAGTGCTGTTTTCAGGCGCATAATTGCAGTTGACAGGCGAGATTTAGTTTTGGCGGTATCGAATGCAGCGAAGCTTAATTGCAGTTGCGCAGGCATTAACGGCGCTGTTCTTTGCAATTAGCGGTAGAATGGGACTGGTAATAAACGTGGAAATGATTTCGCGAGCGCAGAGAAACGACGCGTTTCCGTTACACTTAAATTAAAGTTATTTGAGTTTTTGCCTCCTGTGTATTATACGTTTTAACGTGGACGACCTAACAGGACTTTAATGGATGTATGTTATCAACGGGCGATTTAAACGCTTGGAGAATTTCGTTAATAACGTGGATTATCCCTGCGGCGGCATATGGACTGTAAAGCTATGATCGACCGCTCTTTACCACCAACCAGTGCAAAATTAATCACAGCTGCGATGAGAGAACACATTTTCAATCATTGATCACTACTGCATCGTAATCACATACATTTTCGCGTAAAAACGTATTAGCGTAGAGTGCCTTAACTCTGCTTGAAGATTTACACATTTTTCAGAATCCGGATATTCTAATCCGACGATCATATATCCGATCACTCTGAGTAGTTGAGCAACAAGAGTTCCAACTCACCCCAGCCGAGATCTCGGTTAAATTGGTTCGCGGTTTTAATCGGCGGTTTTAATCGGTGGTGGTGGTGATGCCGCCGATTAAAACCGCGAATCAATTTAATCGAGATCTCTGCTGGGGGTGAGTTGAAACTCTTGTTCCTTAATTACTCCTCGAATATCGCATATATCGGATATCCTCGTAAGTACGAATATTTTTCGGTATCCTGTCATAATTTCGATATTGTTGCCCTCTAATTATTGATGGATTTCTCATTGTTAATACTGATTTCCCTCTTTTCAGATCTCGCAAGCGTAGGCCGAGTAGTAGCCAGGACGATGTCAGCCCCAAGGATCAGGGGATGGACGAGTGCAGTGCCGCCTTGGTGCTCATGAGTCTGTCCTGTTCACCCCATTCGCCTAATCTCAGCAGTAAGTGGACTTTTTATTTTATACGGCTTTGGCTTCCAAAGTATGATCCACCAACTTGGTTCACTTATCTAAAACTTAGGCGCCAACGAGGGTAAGTCTTTCTGTTTAGTTCTCAAACTTAATATATTAAACCATCAGATAACTATTCGCAACTTCAAAGGACGAACAAAGTGAATCTTAGACAAGTATAAACGGTGTATGTGTATTAACACAATAGAACGTAAAGTAAATTTGGGAAAAATTGCTCGAAAACAATACCTCGAAAGAAAATTTCCCGAAAACAATTGATCGAAAGAAAATTGCTCGAAATCATTTGCTCGAAACATTACCATCTCACTGTAGAGGTAAAAAAGGGGATCCTGAGAAATTATAGCCCATAAGAAATAGCAAGTTTTTCTGGTGAGCTATTTTGCGGGATGGGAGGAAAGGGGAGGAAAACAATAGCTCGAAAAAAAATTGCTCGAAATCATTTGCTCGAAAAATTACCATCTCACTTAATAGCTAAAAAGGGGGATCCTGAGAAATTATAGCCCATAAGAAATAGCATGGTATTTCCGGCGAGCTATTTTGCGGGATGGGCGAAAGCTTTACATTCCTACTGTCCGTCAACTCATCTCACTCTCCCTTATATTTCCTGCATCCGGCAGACGTCGGTTTACACAGTGTACATTGAAAATAACGATTAAAGATCATTCGATTATTGTAAAAAGTTAATGAATCATGATTGGGGATTTTACGGCCGTGGGCAAATTAAATTACGTCGAGCCATTCGTAAGTAGAATCTTAATTGAGATTTTACTGCCGGTGATCATCGCAGCATGTGCTATCCGTGTTTGTAACTGAGCAGGCAAGCGATGAGGCAAATTACCGTCTCTATTAAAGCACGGAACTCTCGGCAATGATCTGCACGGTATCTGTTTACGACTGTTAATTGTGCTTTTAAGGTCGTAAAAGAGTCGTCGTGATTATTGGCTGGAGATATCGGGTTTAGGAGTAAGTGGCATTTACCTAATTAAATCTTCACTAGACTTGCATCTAAATACGCTGTACTGCTAAATTTGTATCGGATAGCCCGCAGATTTGTTTATGCTGAAGAACAGTCATATGTACCAAAATAACTGGCACAGTCGGTAGGATAGTGATAAATAACCAACGCTGATAGTGGTAATTTCTAGAGGAATCGAGGAAGAATTGACTAGAATATCTTAATTTAATAATAAATGTAAATAACAGTCATATCTACCAAAATAACTGGCACAGTCGGTAGGATAGTGATACATAACGAAAGCTGATAGTGGTAATTTTTAGAGGAATCGAGGAAGAGTTGACTAGAATATCTTAATTAAATAATAAATGTAAATAACAGTCATATCTACCAAAATAACTGGCACAGTCGGTAGGATAGTGATAAATAACGAAAGCTGATAGTGGTAATTTCTAGAGGAATCGAGGAAGAATTGACTACAATATCTTAATGGATTGTAAATTACAAGATTACTTTCCGAATTTTCCGATTTTCATATGTTCTATAAACTCGAAGATTTTCATTGCAAATAACAAAATTTAAATTTAAGGACATCTTCCTTACAAATTACATAATATTATTGAAAAATGCATATAGTTCTCAACAAGAATTATATAATTTATTTTTGTTATAGTTTCATCCATTTTGGATACCAGTTATTGTTATATTTTTTATGGTTTTCGTCATTCTTTATTCGAGTACTTACTGGTAGTTTATATGTTTAGATATATATATTTTTTTTGTTTTTATTATGTCTTCTTCACCCGACTAGTTTCGGCTATCCTTCAACCATCTTCAGAGGTGTTATTTTTTTCAAAGTTCAATATATATAATATTAGACATCTTTATATCTAAACATATAAACTACCAGTATTTATATTATTTAATACAAAATTACAAATTTATCGAAACTTTAGTTCGAAAAAAGTTTAAAGGAAATAGTAAAGCAGTTATAATGAACTACAAAATGTAGTTGTAAATATGTTGAAATCGAAATCTTCATTGTCAATCACAAAATTCTCATAGGAAATTTTTAATACATATACCTTAACATTCATTTTAAATTAAAAACTTTAATTGGACATCGCCATTTTTTTTGTTTGAAAATTATAGAGGCGTTATTCATACCTCGCAAAGTTGCTACAATGTTCATAGTTATTTGCAGAAAATTTAATGAAAATACGTTTTGTGTATCCATACGCTTTGTGGATAAATCGTTTATAATTTTTACTAAAAAAATCAGGTTTCAATTAAACAGTGAAATTTATAATTCAATTTTTTTAATTTATAATAAGAATTTCATAATTTCTAACGAAAATGTAATTTCTAATGAAAATTTCTGAAAATCTAGCTTAATTCTGTAATTTATCATGAGAACTTTGTTATTTGCTTTGAGATTTGGAGTTTATTAAAAAAATAGAATATTTATTGCAATTTAGTAATTTTTCATATTTATTTATTTTTATGTATAATTTAGTAGCTTCTCATGCTAATAGACAGTATTATTAATATTTTAGGTTGTATTAAAAAGCATTTACTGGTATTTGTTTATTTATTTTATTATTTAATTTTATCGCCTGACTAGTTTTAAAACTATTTTTTAAAACAACCTTAAATATAATGGTATAAAAGTATAACTGTAACCTTAAGTATAACTGGTAATGGATAAAACCTTAAACTCAATTATTATTATTATTTTCAATATAAATGGTATAGTTCAAATGGGGATTTTGGATTCTGATTAACATATTGCAAATTAAAATTAAAATTTGTAAGTAATAATGCTGAAATTACCTTTTATTTTTTTAATTATAACAAAAAATCAAAATTTTGTATTTTTCGTTCAAAGTTTTGCAAATTTCTATTAAAATATTAATAACTTGGTGATTCATACGCTTTTATAATATTTAATTATAAAAAGATTGCATTTATAATAATAATTTCATAATTTCTAACGAAAATGTTGTAATTTCTAATGAAAATTTCTGAAAATGGAAAAAACAAAATTTTGATTATAAATTAATTATTATTTTGATATATAATATAAATAGAAATGATGAAATTTTCGTTGCAAATAACAGATTTTGTATGCAAATTTTGTACATTTACTTGCAAGTTACGAAATTTTATTGCAAATTGCAAAAAGTTCATCAAACCATAAAATGCTCATTGAAATTATATTATGTTGATCGCAAAGTATACTAAATGTTGCATTTCTATTGGAAATTACAAAAAAATTGTTTGAATTTTTTATTATAAATTCCATTTTTTTTATAAGTTACAAATATTAATGGAACCTGCGAATTTTTAGTTGAAAATTATAACGGCTTTTCCCAGAAATCATATTCCTCACAAAATTATTAAAAATTTCATTGGTATTTTCAAAAAATATAATGGAAAAAGAAGGGCGCATGTTCAACCCCTGGTTCAAGGGCGTCGCGAGTCGAAAAAGTTTCGGAACCACTGACTTAGAGACCTTTTCACTTCGAGAAGAATCGTGTACAGTCTTTTGAACAATTTCACAGTCTTCAAAAGACTTTTGTACAGTTTCACAGTCTTCAAATGACTTTTGTACAGTTTCACAGTTTTCAAAAGACCTTTTCACTTCCAGAGGAATCGTGTTCAGTCTTTTGTACAGTTTCACAGTCTTCAAAAGACTTTTGTATTAGTGTACAGTTTTGTATTTGTCTTCAAAAGAATAAACTAGAATGTGTAACGTTATAATTTCGACGTACAGCGGTAGTGGCGAGGTAGCCTATAACACCCTAACGCGCTATTTAATTCAATTTCTTTCTTCCCGGTTTTCGCAATCTTTTATTGAAAATACAAGATTTGTATTATAAATTCCACATCTCAAAGCAAATAACAAAGTTGTCATGAAAAATTACAGAATTTAGTTGAAAATTCAGAAAGTTTTATTCGAAACTACAAAAATTTCGTTAGATTTTTTTATTATAAATTCAAAGATTTTCATAAATTACAAATATTAATGGAACCTGGGAATTTTTAGTTGAAAATTATAACGGCTTTCCCCAAAAATCATATTGCTCACAAAATTATCAAAAATTTCACGAACATAGATCGTTTTGAACGTTGAGAGGTTGCACACGCGGATTTTCAAGCATTTGTTTACGACGAAACCGGTGAGATACCGGGATTGTGACTGCCATTTACGCGTGATTTGTAAGCAGCCCTTGCGGTTTTTTTGGCCCCACCACTATCAGTCAAGGACGAAACCGGTGAGATACCGGGATTGTGACCGCCATTAACGCGTGATTTGTGAGTAACCCTTGCGGTTTTTTGGCCCCACCACTATCAGTCAAGGACGAAACCGGTGAGACACCGGGATTGTGACCGCCATTAATGCGTGATTTGTGAATAGCCCTTGTAGTTTTTTTGGCCTCACCACTATCAGTCAAGGACTGGATCATACGACCTCAGATTACAAGAGTTATCGGCCGTTTTAGACCTTTAGATAATATTAGCCTTTTTATTTCATACGTGGTGCTGTCCCCCTATCTATACCTCCCCCTATCTTTATGCCGTTTCTTGCAGATTTTACTTCACAGGAAAGGTTAGGTTAGGTTAGGTTAGGTTCGGTTAGGTTATGGTTGAGGATCCACCCCTTCACCCGAGGCCAACGAGGACGACTAAATAGATAGTATTTAAATTAATAAGTTTAAATCCTATCTATTTAGTCGTCTTCGTTGTCCTCGGGTGAAGGGGTGGACCCTGTTTTAAAGAAAAAAGAAACTTAATAATTATATGGATCCTAACCTGAGTCAATTTGAATTGATGTAAAACGATATAACTTTGCAGTTTATCTTTGCAGTCAAATAACTTTGCAGCTTATGATTTCATTAGTGAATTTAAATTGTTTACCTGAAATAGTTGCATATATCGTTTTACATCAATTATTAAACTTATTTATAACTTATGACTATATCTTGCGCTTATCTTTTTTTCTTTGTCAAGTTAATTTTGTGACATTATTATACTACCGCCTACCGCGTTGTAATTAAATTACGTGGAGCCACACCCCCAATTAGTAAAGGCCGAACGACTGTATACTCCTTCTTTACTCAGCTGGCCAGGGCCAAGGTGGTAATTACAGGGGTTGAACGAACAATAACGACAACAACAGGTGGTTTATTGGAGAGAAAGGAAGGATGAAGGGGGTTGCAAATGCCTCAACTTTAAGGTGGAATCTGATATTCCAGAACAATTTACTAATAGTTCCAGTCAAAAAGAATCGCGGTACCGACATGGGGTCAGCTGGTTCAGATGTTTCATTGGATAGATCATTTTAGAATTGAGGATTGAGGAGGAGGATCATCAGGATTGAGGAGATGATCAATGATATTTGATTGCGAAGTCTTGGTGGACTTGGTGATATTGGTGGAATCGTATTAGCAACTTAAAAACAATTGACTAAGAAGGCTTAGTGAAAGGTCAAATCAGCAACAGGAGAATTTTAGTCTAGAATGCACACTGTAGTCTCATCAAGGAACATTTTAACGAAATGTCTTGGTTGTGTGTGCGATTCAGAACAAATTACTGAAAACTTTTAGCAGGAATGTGTTTGCAGGACGGTGTTGTGCAGAAAGAGTGTGCAAGTGAAAAATCCAGTCTAACGTTACTCGCCTGCTTTCTTTTCGTTTACAGTGGCGCGTTGCATAACGACTGAATAATGCGGTTTCTTGGTAATGGAGCGCGGAGCAATTAAACTAATTACGTAGAACGAAATGCAATTTCCAACAAGGCATGCACAGCTCCATCAGAAAATAATAGCAGCGCAATCTTAACTTTGTAGCGTCAACAATGCCCTCACGGAATGGAGATGCGATCAGTGAGGCTTCTCTCCTGGTGTGCTGCTGGTTAAAGGGTGCAGATTAATAGAAGGGATTATTCCGCGCCGTTGTTCGGATATTCCACGTGTTTAATCGGTGAACACCCTCGTTGCGTTGTCTGGCATTTCGGCACAAAAATTGTATTTTCCACGCTCACCTTCCAACATCCAATCGATAGCAGCAGACTGCGGTTGAAAAAATCGTCTGCAGCGCTGGCGAAAACTTATACTGTAGTTTTTTGAAAAATAAAAACCACGTCATACCAGATAAGAGCGCTACACGGTCACATCCTGCGGGGTTTTCCGGGATCCTTGCTCTCTAAAAATAGTCCGCGCTGGAAAAGTCGGTGGAAACGGACAAAGGAACGCTCATCGGCGGCCGCTGCATGAACAAAAGCGTGCCATTGCAGTGAATTATCGGGGAATGCAGTGGCACCGACGGCACGTGCATCGCATGTTTAGCAACAAACCATTAGGCTTTATCGCACACGTGGATTAAATTAACCGCTGGCGCATTTCGCCGGGTTACGAAACGACACTTGCAGAAAGTTCTTACATGCACGCTCGACGGGAATAATATATCGTCCGGCGGACGAAAAAAAATAGCGCATGAATGGGCTAAAATGCGAGTCTTGTTCCGGTATGCAGCGAAGTAATAATTTTGAATTATGTACGCTACGAGTACCAAGGCCGGTTGTGTAGGTAGGTGAGAAATGTCTAATATTAATACAGCCGAACCAAATGCTTCACATTCCTTTATTTGGAGGTGCTGCGCACACCTTAAATACCACAAATTTAAGCAAATCGAATCAATGTTAGAATCGATGTTGTAATAATACTAGTATGCATTTTTCATTAAACATGAATTTATTAAAATTACACGAAATGACAAAAACCAAATTTCTGACTACTCCACATTAAAAATTAAAAAATAAATAAAAGCGAGTAGTAGAATTTGCTAGAAACGTAACATGGAAGATAAATAACAGCCAATGGCAAGAAACTGAAGATGTAGAATAAATGTGGAACCAATTCAAATAAATTGTTTGCAAAGCAGCGGTAGAATTATGTGGAGTAACAAAAAATAGAAAAACAAAAAGGACTGAATGGTGGAACGAAAGTGTGGAAAGGGAAATTAAGAGGAAACAGAAAGTACGGAAAACGTGTATTAGCAACAAGACAGAAGAAAACCATAAACGGTATAAATAAACAAAGGTTAAAAAAAGAGGTTAAGGAAGCCAAACAACAATAATGGGAGGAGTTCGGTACAAAATGGAAGAAAATTGACAACGAAATTCAAAGCTGCTATACCGAACGCTGAAAAACTCGAGTAACTATGAGGAAAGCAAAACAATGGGGCTAGAAGATCAAGAAGGCAATATATTAATAGAAGATAGAAGCGTAGTGGAAAGATGGCAGCAGTACTTCTCGGAACTACTAAATGGAGAGATGGAGACAGTACGACCTATAAGAGGGGAACGAATAATAATATCAGCAGATGAAGACATAACCAGGCCAGAAGTACAAAAGGCAGCACAAATACTAGTAGTTAAGCTAGTACAGTTCCACTTCACCCCCAGCAGAGATTTCGATTAATTTAATTAGCGCTTTTAATTCGCGGATTTAATCGATTGCCGCGGGCAGTTACAATAGTTTGATTGCGGAAATTGCGAGTATTTTAATTACAATTAATAATTACTTATTAATTAACAATTAATGATAACAATGGGATAATTACAACAATTACAGGTACTTTAATTGCAATTAGTCGCAATTTCCGCAATCAACCTAAGCAATTATTTTTGTATACGGATTGAGTTTACAAGAGGGACATTTTTTACATTTTTAGTTTTAAGTAAAAATGTTATAGGAATTATAACTCCTCCTTGGTCTGAAACTACCAGTTCAGTTATTAAAACTTTGATTTATTTATACAGGGTGTTGGCAAAATCAAAATTCTTAAACCTTAGTTTGACACTTTATGTGTACTATTTGCCAAAGAAATTTATAATTACATTTAACTGCATTAAAGAAAAATAAAATCATTCCCCAAATCCCCCAAATGCAGAAAATGATGAGGGGAGAGAGAGGCTTTTGCATCAATATCTATTGAAGAAATCTAAAACAGTCTTCAGGAGTTCCATACCAGCCCTGAACTGTGTCAAGAAAATGGTTTGAAAAGAAAAAAAAGGATTGTTTAAATGACGTTATTTTTCTTTTTTTTTTTCAAGTTTAAAAATTAGATTTTTTTTGCATTAAGTCCCTCTTGTAAACTCAATCCGGGGACATTCTGTATATGCTGATTTTCATGAATTCAGAAGCACTTTTTGGTATAAATGTATTACTTCAGTTTTGCCAGTTACTATTGTTTCTGATGGTTGCTGATGATCTGTGTGGTGTATAGCAATTATACTAATTTCATTATTTCCAGTTTTCCATTCGAGCAATTTTCGATTCGATGATCTATTTTTCGAGCAATTGATTTCGAGCAATTTTCTTTCGAACGTTTATTTTCGAGCAATTTTCACCAAACCAGTTTTTCCGTTTATTACCTTTTTTCGTAGTTGTTGATTTTGTAGAAACTATAACGATCTTCAGATATCTCATCAATATGTTTTCAAGTTCAAAATATTGCAAGTCCAATTAATTTTCGAAAAAAACAAAATTTTCAGTGACTATTATTTCTCTAGTGTTTTTATGATTCCTGCGATTATATTGTATGTCAGGTACAGGATTAATGTATTTTTTGCAGACTTTTCGTGTTTCATCTTTTATTAAGCTACTGAATGCAGATAATTGTCTTGCGTAACAAATAATATTCATTAAAAAAATTAATGCTATTTGGCAATTATGTTTTCCCACAAACCGAGATTTTGATGTTTTCTGAATATCCAATTATTTTTGTTTATATTGATTGCTGATTTTCATGGTTTCAGAAGCACTTTTTGGTAAAAATGTATTACTTCAGTTTTGCCAGTTACTATTGTCTGATGGTTGCTGATGATCTGATGGTGTATAACAATTATACTAATTTCATTATTTCCAATTTTTCATTCGAGCAAGTTTCGATTCGATGATCTATTTTTCGGGCAATTGATTTAGAGCAATTTTCTTTCGAGCGTTTATTTTCGAGCAATTTTCACCAAACCAGTTTTTCTGTTTATTGCCTTTTATCGTGCTTGTTGATTTTGTAGAAACTATAACGACCTTCAGATATCTCATCAATATTTTTATTATTAATTGCTGATTTTCGTGGTCTCAAAAGCAATTTTTGGTAAAAATGTATTACTTCAGTTTTGCCGTTAATATTGTATATGATGGCTGCAAGATGATGGTTACAAGATTGTTTTAAAATTGAATGCTGTTTCAACATTATTTTTGTTTATATCGATTGCTGATTTTTATTGTTCAAAAGCACTTTTTGGTAAAAGTGTATTACTTCAGATTTGAGAGTCAATATTGTTTCTGATGGTTGCTTGATGATGGTTACAAGATTGTTTAAACATTGAATGCTATTTGGTAATAAATTCAAGGCTCAAGTAAAAACCGAGATTTTGATGTTTTCTGAATATGACATCCTGCTGAAAACGCTGTTTTTTCATAATATATCTATATTTTTCGCTGCAAAGATACGAATTTTCAAAGTTTTAGTTTCAGAAAACCTGATTTTCAGAAAAGCGCGTATAAAGTTGGAAAATAGTTTAAATGTGAATTTTGGCTTTTTTACTATGGAGCTACTAATAGGTGCGCCTCACAACTAAAACGTAGAAACGAAGTATTGTAGTATATAGAGAGATTTTCAGATTTTTTTCAGTTGGAGTCTGAAGAGGATTTTCTGAGTGACTACATCAGAATTGATATAAACCCGAAAATCTATATATGTTTTACTTTAACTCGCATGAGGTCAAAACCGCGATTTTGATGTTTTCTGAATATCCAATTATTTTTGTTTATATTGATTGCTGATTTTCATGGTCTCAAAAGCACTTTTTGTTAAAAATGTATTACGTCAGTTTCGCCAGTTAATATTGTATCTGATGATTGCAAGATGATGGTTACAAGATTGTTTTAAAATTGAATGCTGTTTGGCAATTATTTTTGTTTATATTGATTGCTGATTTTCATGGTTCAAAAGCACTTTTTGTTAAAAATGTATTACGTCAGTTTCAACAGTTAATATTGTATCTGATGGTTGCAAGGTGATGGTTACAAGATTATTTTAAAATTGAATGCTGTTTCGCCATTATTTTTGTTTATATTGATTGCTGATTTTCATGGTTCAAAAGCACTTTTTGATAAAAATGTATTACTTCAGATTTGAGAGTTAATATTGTATCTGATGGTTGCAAGATGATGGTTACTAGATTGTTTTAAAGTTGAATGCTGTTTCGCCATTATTTTTGTTTATATTGATTCCTGATTTTCATGGTGTCAAAGGCACGTTTTGGTAAAAATGTATTACTTCAGATTTGAGAGTTAATATTGTTTCTCATGGTTTCAAGATGATGGTTACAAGATTGTTTAAAAATTGAATGCTGTTTGGTAATAAATTCAAGGCTCAAGTAAAAACCGAGATTTTGATGTTTTCTGAATATGACATCCTGCTGAAAGTGCTGTTTTTGAAACTGCTCGCGGCGATCGATTAAATCCGCGAATTAAAACCGCTAATTAAATTAATCGAAATCTCTGCTGGGGGTGAAGTGGAACTGCTTATTTATGATGCACAGAACATTCCTATAATCTTAAATAAGCGATTTTTCGTACCTGATTAACTTTTAAAATGTATCTACTGAAAAGGGGCCTTATTGTGACTTTTGCCAGAACAAAGATGTATATATGAAAAGTCAAAAATGAGAAAAAATTGCGTACATTAGAATAGATAATTTTCACCTTCACACTTCGTCTAGCACTTAAGTGCAGTATTCCTTAAGTTAATTTAACGTCTGTTTATTTTTTTAATGAAAGCAAACACGCCATAAAACACTGATGATTTGCAACAGTGCACGCGGCCTTGGCCCTCCCACAGCAGCGCTGCAATTTGCATTTTCGCGAAAAGCGAGCTTGGATTTCGCCAAGGCTTCCCCCCTCACCATGAACATTCCCAAGGAGACCCTGAGGAAGACTTCACGTGTGCACTTTTCTGCATTCGCACCGCAGACACGGATTTGCATATTAAACGAAGGCGTGGATTGTTTTTAAATTACCGCAATTGAGCGGTCCGCGGCGCCATTAAAATTAATTGAGCGCCGTAAATTCAATTACCTCAGCTTTGTTTGAGCGCGTTTCGGGTTCAAGACGGAACTCGTTGAGTCAGGTCGTAAAACCGCTCGCTCTTTGGCAGTCCGCTGGCGATGATTGTTTGAGGCCCGTCTTGAAGTTTCCGATTAAATTTAATCGACGGTTAGTTTCCATGACTACCTTGGCATCCAAAGGAATTAAGCGCCTATTTAAGTTGAGCTTAAATTGCAACACGTGGCCCAAGTAATTTTAATATCTCCGGTGAAAATGGCCCTGCTTTTATCGCTCGGCTTGAAGTTGAAACCTCGTTTGCGTTAATGTGACGAAATTAATCTCAAGGCTGGAATAATATTTTGGAGATTGTTAATTGTTGTGACAAAAATGGCGTGCTTTATCCACTTCACACAATACCTCAATATAACTTGACGGCTGAAATCACCAGTAACATCCTTGCACTGCTAATATATATTATTATTACCTAAAGATTTATTATTATTATCCGTATTCAGCAGGATGTATAAAACAAAAAAAGCTTCCAAAGTATATAAATTTGTTTCGGGACTATTTTTGGCTAGAATACAACGTCCGGCAGAATTCAGCATTATGCTTCCTGTACAGGCTATTTTCAAGAAAATTCTAGAGAACCAGTTTTTATTTCATTCGGCTTTAAAAATTGGAAGACAGCTTGAGAAAATATCAAGTACATTGAGATTTTGAGTTTCATAAACTCGCTATACGCTATAATGGTCTCTTTAATAGCTCTCTCAAATGTGACCACTGTAGAAGTGGTCCAAATGTCCTTGCTTAGAGGCCATAATGATAGACCGAATGTACAAATCGTGGAAACTGTTTAGCAGAAGTTTTTGAAGTTTTGAACAAAAATTTAACCATTTTTACAAAGTTATAATCCTCCCAAGTATTGTGTCTAGATGATGTATATCTAAATGGAATTGTAGACAGTACCGCTAATTGCTTATTGAATATGTTTGCAAAAGAAACTATTGATGCATATTATTTCGCTGTTATGGTCGATGATAGTAGACCAGTAGTATTATACTTGAGGTTTTTGCAGTATAATGCTATACAGGGTGTTAAAAAAAGAATGTTAAATATTTAAGGGGGTAGTATGAAGTATGAACCACAACGGGACTTCGCAACCCTTTGCAACCCCACCCCCCCCTAAATCTATTATAATTTAACTGATTTGCTTTTGTAAAATAAAAACAGCAAATAAATTCTGTACTCAATAGATACTCAATTTGATGGCAACATTTCCCACTGTCATAAAATATAACCTCTTTTTTTTAAACATAACCTATTTTTTCAAGTCTAGCGACTTTTTACATTGGCCAACAGTACTATCACCCTAACAGAGTCAACTTAGTTAAAAATAAAAATGGAACAGAGTTTAGGTGCTTAACATTAGGTTGAAGAAACTTGATCGATTTTATTGTGCATTGAGTTATCTTGGCGGTGTTCAATTCGTGCCGCAGCAACTTTATTGGATTACATTAACCGATTTTTTCACAGGAGAAAATTGTATAATCGCGGATACAATTATGAGAGAAAACGGAAGGCCTTGTTCTATTTAGCGTTTCAATTTCACAACGGATTATTATAACACACCGTCGAAATCGAGACTCGGCGACGCTATAAATCCATCGGCGTGACGCCGTTTTAGAATTTCAAATTCGATTTGGACAGTTCACAGCACCTCCGCCTTTAATTAATGCGGCCGTTTGTACCGTTGCCCTCGCTATTGGGAAGAGCGGCCGCAATAAAATGCATTTTAAACCGATCGCATTATACAGTTTCGACATTCCGTGCGTATGGGAATTATGCAAATCGTCACCAGGATTGGCGTTTCGAAACGTTTATTTACGCGCGATGCTTAGCGCGAAGGACGGGCTGCGCTTGTAACGTTTTCTATTTTTTTTTTTTTTTAGAATTCACATATAAATGATTCAAATTACATACGAGATACTTGTAACAGATTAAGAAAACCTTCGTAGTTTATTACTGACATGTGAAACTTTTGTCATTTTTGTGGTAGGATTATTATATACAGAGTGAGTCACGAGGAAACGTAAATATTTTAAAGAGGGATAGTATGGGTCAAAATATAAAAATAAAGTCATATGAACATAGGTATAATTATCAATAGTTTCGGAGATATAGCTGTTTGAACTTTGCAGAGTTTTATTGTCTATTATTATTATTACATAATAAGGCGTAATAATAATAATAATATTATTATTGCATAATAAGGCCTTACACCGAAAGGTAGATAGGCAAAGGAATAAATAAATAAAATAATTATTATTACGCAACTTCTCAAAAATAGAACCGTAGACTTCAATACACTAGTCTACTCATAAAAAAATAATGAATTTGTGAACTTGAACAAAATTTTGAACTATAGATTTAAGAGTGTTAATTTATTTAAAATTTAATACGATTTTTTTAACTTGATGAAAATGTTGAACTATGTTCATATGAATTTTCGAATGGGTCAAAATATAAGAAGAAAATCATATGAAGGTATAATTCTCAATAGTTTTGGAGTTACAGCTGTTTCAACTCTGCAGTGTTTTATTGTCTATTAATATTATTATTATTGTTATTACGCAAATTCTCAAAAATAGAACCCTGGGCATCAATACACTTGTCAACTCATAAAAAAAATATAATAATAATGAGAATGTTCATATGAATTTGTGAACTTGAACAAAATTTTTAACTATAGATTTAAGAATGATTATTTAAAATTAAATATGAATTTTTGAACTTGATGAAAATTTGGAACTATGTTCATATGAATTTTGGAATTTGATGAAAATTTTGAACTTTGTTCATTTGAACCTTTTTGGCCCATACTACCTCTCCTTAACATATTTACCTTTCCTCGTGACTTACCCTGTATACAGGGTGTCCCAAAAATAGTGGTCAAGCTCAACAGCACGCTACTTGGGGATGCCAACCCAGTCCTTAAAAAATACTAAAAAAAATCCTCGAGCTATACTTTTTGAAATATTGCTAGTCAAAGGTATAACATATGAATTTGTAAACTTGAACAAAATTTTGAGTTATAAATTTAAGAATGATTATTTAACATTCAGTATGAATTTTTTAACTTGGTGAAAATTTTCACATTACAGCAAGTTTAGAAGGGCTCTTAGAAGGAATTTAATGAAAATCCTACGTTAAGTTAAACTGTTCAATTATACAAAATTTTGAACTATAGATTTGAATGATTATTTAACATTGAATGACTGAATGATTATTTAACATTTAGTATGAATTTTTTAAGTTGGTGAAAATTTTTACATTACATCAAGTTTAGAAGGGCTCTTAGAAGGAATTTAATGAAAATCGTATGTTAAACTGTTCAATTATAGTTTTCCGAATAATCATATTGGATGTTTCCATTAATAATAGCGTATTAAATTATTTCACAATGAAAATTGTTGAAAAATCAACGTGACAAAAATCTGCCGTACAATTAAAATACCGATAATGAAGTCGTCTATGATTTATGTATTTTGAAAGTTTAAAAACATAGTTTTTTTAGTACTTTCTAAGGACTCACTGGCAGTTTTTTTTTTAGTACTTTCTAAGGACTCATTGTCAATACCTGAGTGGCGTGCTGATGAGCTTGTCCACTATTTTTGAGATACCCTGTATAATGAAGCTATAAAATAAATAGATTTTTTCAATGACAGTGCGTAAACCAAGTTTTTACGCACTGTGAACAGTGGGTAAAGTAATACTTTTTAGCACAAGTTCGTAAAAAAAATCCTATGCATAAAAAAATCATCTGTGCGTAAAAACATCAACTCTGCGCAAAATAAGTTTTACACGTAAAACATTCATCCACCAATTAAAACAAAAGATAGTATATTGAATCAAATTTTGACTGTTTTTCATGATAGCTGTCATAGAAAAATCTTTGAATGATACATTTTCGTAAAATAGTACTTTACGAACTTGTAACACATAAATTACTGTTATTACAAAAATAGACGGTCAAATGATACTTTAAGATGTTTATAGTACATTATTATTTGAATGATTACAAAATTTAAGTCATGATTTAAATCAAATTACTTTTTCACAAACGCAATTTGTTTTTTTGTCAGTGTGATGCAGCAACACCAATGATTAAAAAAAATCAAATTTTGGCTGTTTTTCATAATAGCTGTCATAGAAAAAACTTTATATGATATATTTTCGAAAAATAGTAAATAAGTCATGATTTAAATGAAATGACTTTTTCACAAAAACTCATCAATTCTTGTTCGAGGCAATCCAAAACATGTAAATCCCTAGAAATGTGATTTTTTTCATTGTGATAAAGCAAAACCAATGATTTAAAAAAATCAACTTTTGGCTAAATCTAATTACTTTTTCACACACGCAATTTGTTTTAATCATCAATTCTTGTTCAACGGATTCCAAAACATGTAAATCCCTTGAAATCATTTTTTTGCCCGTGTGATAAAGCGAAACCAATGATTTAAAAAAAAATCAAAGTTTGGCTGTTTTTCATAATAGCTATCACAGAAAAAAACTTTGTATGACACATTTTCGTAAAATAGAACTTTACGGACTTGTATCATAAATAACTATTATTATAAAAAATAGACGGTCAAATGATCGATGTTTATAGTACATTATTGTTTTAATGATTACAACATTTAAGTCATGATTTAAATCAAATTACTTTTTCACAAAAAATCATCAATTCTTGTTCGAGGGATTCCAAAACATGTAAATTCTTAGAAATCTGTTTTTTTTTCAGTGTGATAAAGCAAAACCAATGATTTAAAAAAATCAAATTTTGGCTAAATCTAACGACTTTTTCACAAACGCAATTTGTTTTAATCATCAATAATTCTTGTTCAGGGGATTCCAAATATGTAAATCCCTTGAAATCTGATTTTTGTTTCAGTGTTATAAAGCAAAACCAATGATTTAAAAAGAAATCATTTGAAATATCATCGATGTTTGATTTTTTTTTAATCATGATTTAATTAAACCCCTAGTAGCAGGACTGTTTTAAGAATTATTGCGGCAGTACTATGTTAAAATTTGGAACAAAAATTGAGTTGAAGATGAAAATTTTCAATTTTTAAACGTAAATTTTTCAACAAAAGGCGTTCAAATTTTCCAGTAAGCAATTCCGATTTAAAAATAAATTCTACCACTTCAGAATCACGTCATCACGTCAGCGTTCTACCACGTCAGAAAATTGAGTTTAAAACGAATTTTTTCAATTTTTAAAAGTTAATTTCTCAACAACAGGCCTACCAATTTTTATGAAAGAGATTCAGATTTAAAAATAAATCGTACTAGTAACACCAACGTCAGAAAATTGAATTGAAAATGACAATTTTCAATTATTGAACGTAAATTTCTCAAAAACAGGCGTGCCCATTTTTATAAAAGAGATTCAGATTTTAAAATAAATGCTACCATTCATACCAACATCCGAAAATTGAGTTGAAGATGAAAATTTTCAATTTTTAAACGTAAATTTCTCAAGAACAGGCCTACCAATTTTCCAGAAAGAGATTCAGATTTAAAAATAAATTCTACCACTTATACCAACGTCAGAAAATTGAGTTGAAAACGATAATTTTCAATTTTTACACGTTAATTTCTCAACAACAGGCCTACCAATTTTTATGAAAGAGATTCAGATTTAAAAATATATTCTACTAGTCACACCAACGTCAGATAACTGAGTTGAAAATGACAATTTTCAATTATTGAACGTAATTTTCTCAAAAACAGGCGTACCCATTTTTATGAAAGAGATTCAGATTTCAAAATAAATTCTACCACTCATACCAACGTCGGAAAATTGAGTTGAAATGAAAAATTTCAATTATTGAACGTAAATTTCCCAACAGCAAGCGTACTAATTTTTATAAAAGAGATTCAGATTTAAAAATAAATCCTACCAGTGCAACGTCAGAAAATTGAGTTGAAAGTGAAAATTTTCAATATTTTTAATTAAATTTCGCAACTACAGGCGTACTAAATTTCATGAAAGGGATTTAGATTTAAAAATAAATTTTACCACTCATACCAACGTCGGAAAATTGAGTTGAAATGAAAAATTTCAATTATTGAACGTAAATTTCCCAACAGCAAGCGTACTAATTTTTATAAAAGAGATTCAGATTTAAAAATAAATCCTACCAGTGCAACGTCAGAAAATTGAGTTGAAAATGAAAATTTTCAATATTTTTAATTAAATTTCGCAACTACAGGCGTACTAAATTTCATGAAAGGGATTTAGATTTAAAAATAAATTCTACCACTCATATCAACGTCGGAAAATTGAGTTGAAAATGAAAATTTTCAATTATTTAACGTAAATTTCTTAACAGCAAGCGTACCAATTTTTATAAAGGAGATTCAGATTTAAAAATAAATTCTACTAGTCATACCAACGTCAGAAAATTGAGTTGAAAATGAAAATTTTCCATATTTAAACGTAAATTTCTTAACAGGCGTACCAATTTTAATGAAAAAAATACCAAAGGATCCTATCCACGAGGCCCGTCTCCCATATGAATGTCAACCCCCTCCCCCACCTACGCAAAAGTTATGGAAAGTTATGGAAAAAAAAGAACGATTTTGGCATTGATTACGACCAAACAGTGCAAAAATAGCTGGGACGGTTGCAAAAATGGGTGGGATGGCTGATATGGTTTACTGGAAAAATATGGAAAAAAATCAGTGGTCCAAGTGGGGCTCAAGTGGGGTCGAAAATTTCAGTTCCAATGACGCGTTTGATTTATAGGTTAGAATCAAAAATTTTCAGCTTTTTTGAAAAGCTGCGGGTGGGGGAGGGGGTTGAAATTCATATGGGAGGCGGGCCTCGTGGATAGGATTATTTTTAATTTTTTTCATTAAAATTGGTACGCCTGTTAAGAAATTTACGTTTAAATATGGAAAATTTTCATTTTCAACTCAATTTTCTAACGTTAGTATGGCTGGTAAAATGGTAAAACCCCTCTTGCGGGGTTCGAAAGAGTAAAATTATACCAAATTTTTCTTCTTTTTGATATCGATATATCAGTAAATTGGAGAAATATGTGTTTTTGTTAGACTTTTAGAAAATCTAACCTGTGCATTAGCCAGGTGCAAACTTCTTATACACTCCACAAATGCTAAAGGCAGAAGCTTGTTCCAAAATCTATTACATATCCCACGCGTCTTCTCATCAAACAATTTCCCGATAACTAGGCCACGCAGTTCGTCCGCCGTCAAGCCGTACACACAATAGAAACGCACACACTCCATCTCCCACGAGATGACTCAATGCCGCAATTTTTGCCCCCCGTATAGAGCCTGTGATGCAACAAGTATCTAGCCCGAAACGAAACGAGAATTTCTCAAGCTTCGCTGCTCCACAAAGCAATAAAGCAAACACTCCTCGCTTATGCACAATTGTTCGACACACACGTGCGCAATTAGCGGTGCTCCACCATTGCACATTGCACTCTGCCTCTGCTCCTCTATTTACCTGTCTACAGTTAACCGCAAATCGCCAAGCAATTAAGTGAAACCAAAGCAATTGGCACAATTAACACCAATTGCAGGACAAAAGAAACATTTGTCATGTTTCGCAACAAAATTAGTACGGCGTATTAAAAGCAAGTCTTCTATCCACGTGATAACGTTGCGAATAGTATAGAATAGCAGTAGAATAAATTTTGCAAAATTTCTATCAAATTTATGGCAAATTTGGATTTTAAGTTCGGCATGATATACCTAAAGAATTGACTTGGGGATCTCTGGGGCACTTTCAGAAAGGGCCCCAGACATCCGCAAGTCAACATAAATCTCAGGATGGGTGACTACACCTATATACAGGGTGTCCTAAATAGAGTTGGATATGTTGAATAATTTTCAAAAATCCGAAGGAAAATTGTGATTTTCACACAACTTAGCAACTTATTTCAACCCTAAACTTTGGAAAACGTACATCACCCTTCGGGCTCGATGCATTTTCGTCGTTGAGGTTAAAATTCGTTGTATTTATAAAATCATTATCGATAATTAGAACACCACTTGTAATATTACCCTTGGAAATATGATAATATAATTAAAAAAATAACTTTTCTGTTTAGAATTTCAATTCAATGTAATGTTGCTTCAAATTACTCATGTGCATAAAATAGTGAATCAATTATCATATCTGCGAATGCTTGCCGAATATTTCGTCCGAATGTTCACTACGTAAGTTACAGCATTGAAATATTGTTGCTTTGTGCAGATCCCAGTGCCTGCATTAACCTTGGCCATGGCGTGCTTGCAACAATTGTCTAGGTGTGCATCAAAAAACCGCGTCACCGCCTTGCTCTTGGCTCTCTAGCAACCAAAGTCCACGGTCGTGCAAATAGCTCTAAAAAACTTCCAGCGAAATGAATGACGCTTGAAGCTATTAGCACTCGTTATCATTATCAGTGTCGCTAACGTAAAAATTCATTGATAGCTTATCTCGCCAGTTATGAAAATAGATTAATTGTTGCAGTTTTAATTGCGCCCACTGAAAACCACACTATCTACAGATACGATCTTGATGGCTCCCCTTCAAAAACTCTTCGGAATTAATGTCAATGTCGATGGGGCTTGACAACAAAGGTCGCCCCAGTTGCGATCGCCTCCAAATAAAGGCTGTTTAACTTCCAGCCATGTCCTGGGCCGGTACGTCTCCGGGCAGCAGCAGCAGCTCGGGGTCGTCCTGGAGGCTGTCGCCTTCGCCGCCCCCGAGGGAGACCTCCTCGCCGACCGCCACCCTCTCCACCAGCTCCGCCTCCGACGAGGGCATCGGCATGGACTACCCCGACGAGCTGCCCAGGAAAAAGAAGGTGAGCTCTCTTCCACTCGTCACGTGCAGGTTTCTAATTTTACGCGCTTCAAACGCATTCCTTCCTCGTCCCGAGGAGAAAGTCCCATTGGCCGCATAACGTTCCGGTTGCTCAATGCGTTTTCCCATTACCCTCATCGCAATCGGCGGAAATGGGTATTAAAAATCGCGATCGGAAAATGTGTGCCGAGATTAATTAATTAATTAATCGTGGCCTGGTTCCGCCACAAGGCGCTGCGTGTGTAACGATTCACAGGCGAGCGGAAAACGCTCTTTGTTGGAAAACCGAATCAAGACGCAATTACGCACGTGCAATTAGGACCTCGCTGTGTTAATACGTAGAATTTCTCTTTTGCGAAATGCGGTTTTCCGCGAGCCCGCGGAGTTGCGTAAATGGCATTATATGCAAAACCGACGGTCGTGGTGAGGTGGAAAGGTCAGATTGAATGGTCCTTTGTACGCTGCAGCTGATTCTTAGGCGAGATACGTTTGTGCTTGGACAAATTGAAAATGTGTGTCTGCAAGTCTGTAAGAAGAAAACTTCCATCTCGAGCTTCTTTACCGCTATTCCATCATCACCAAATGTACGCACTGAAATATAGTTGAGAATGATTTCACCAGCTCTGCTTATAACTGCAGAATTCACAACAGAAAATGATTCTATGAACTAACTATATACTTCAATTATCATACTTCGAAAAGTGATAATGTTGAGTCCATATTTTTTTCTATCGCTATAAAAAATAATTAAGTAAACTTAATAGCCCCATAGCAAAAGTTTTCATACTTGGAAAAGTGATAATGTTGAGTTCATTTTTTTTCTATCGCTACAAAAAATAATTTCGTTTTAATAATATTCGTTTTCGACGAACTTCAGAAATTTCAGACAAAAAGTGGACTAGATTTTTATCCCAGTAAAAATTTTACATGAAAAAATTTCTTATATAGTTATAGATTACAGAAGAACTAAATTTTTCTCCCATTTTTAAATAAAAACTGAATATTGCTACAGTAACACTAACAAATATCGAATATATCGAAATATCGAAAATTTCGAAAACAAAATATCGAAAATTGAAATATCGGATACAGATGTATGTATGTAGAAAAGAACAGCAATTAATTTTGAGTTTATCAAAATAATTAGTTAATATGAGTTTGTGCAACTACAGAAATACTAACAAATATCAAATATAACATGGTTATTTTAACTTGTGGAAATTATTGGAAATTATTACATATTATAAAGTCACTTTTTCATAATACTTCCCTCAATTTTCACGATTTTTTAGAATACAAATTTACAGCGGCATTTTCGAGATTTTTTCAGTGTGCTAATTCTTACTGGAAAAATTATTTAAGAACATAACTCGTAGAAATTTTTGGCAAATTTTCCACGAGTTATCGTTTATTTTGAAATGTTTAAATGGCAGTAATAACATGCTGTAATTTCTAGACATGTTTAGCAAATTTTCAGAGAAAATTTTCAATAATAGTGCCATGTTTTTGATTTGGTATTGATCTTAAAATTTTGACCGAACAGGATTTTTTTTAGAAAAGATTTGTTTATTCTGTAATGTTTATTTATTTTCACACACTTTTGACGGCGTTAGTCAGATTTAGAAAATTTGAAAACAATCGTTTAATGAAATTTTGTGAAATTCACAATTTTCAGGCAAAAAGTGAACTAGATTTTTATCCTAGCACCAATTTTATAAGCAAAAATTTGAGTTATATATAACAGAATTTTACAAGAACTAATTCTTTCTCCCATTTTTATATAAAATCTGAATATTGCAAGAGTAACACTAACAAACACCGAATGTATCGAAATATCAAAAATTTCGAAAACAAAATATCGAAAATCGAAATATCGGATACAGATGTATGTAGAAAAGAACAGCAATTAATTTTGGGTTTATCAAAGTAATTAGTTAATATGAGTTTGTGCAACTACAGAAATACTAACAAATATCAAATATAATATGGTTATTTTAACTTGTGGAAATTATTGGAAATTATTACATATTATAAAGTCACTTTTTCAGAATACTTCCCTCAATTATCACGATTTTTTAGAATACAAATTTACAGCGGCATTTTCGAGATTTTTTCAGTGTGCTAATTCTTACTGGAAAAATTATTTAAGAACATAACTCGTAGAAATTTTTCGCAAATTTTCCACGAGTTATTGTTTATTTTGAAATGTTTAAATGGCAGTAGTAACATGCTGTAATTTCTAGACATTTTTAGCAACTTTTCAGAGAAAATTTTCAATAATAGTGCCATGTTTTTGATTTGGTATTAATGATGTTAAAAATGACGTTTTTATCTTAAAGCTGTTTCTTTGAGTTGCTGTTTATTAAAATTATGTTTTTCCCAAACATTTTTATTATTTAACTTGCGTAAACTCATTTATCAAAGTGACATCGTCAAAAAAATATAACGGCCAATGTGATGGGATTTAAAAAGCAAAGAAAGTCTGAAATCATAAGAAAAATGAACTTTTCTTTCCACTGAGTCAGAATAATTAAGTTTTAATTAGAGATTTGCTGGTATCAGGACAAGCAAAAAATATTATTCCTTTGCAGTTTTGGCGTAAAATAAAAGGCAAAAAAGTTTTTTCTCTTGTAAACTCAATCCGGGAACATACTGTATATAACAGAATTTTACAAGAACTAATTCTTTCTCCCATTTTTATATAAAATCTGAATATTGCAAGAGTAACACTAACAAACACCGAATGTATCGAAATATCAAAAATTTCGAAAACAAAATATCGAAAATCGAAATATCGGATACAGATGTATGTAGAAAAGAACAGCAATTAATTTTGGGTTTATCAAAGTAATTAGTTAATATGAGTTTGTGCAACTACAGAAATACTAACAAATATCAAATATAACATGGTTATTTTAACTTGTGGAAATTATTGGAAATTATTACATATTATAAAGTCACTTTTTCAGAATACTTCCCTCAATTTTCACGATTTTTTAGAATACAAATTTACAGCGGCATTTTCGAGATTTTTTCAGTGTGCTAATTCTTACTGGAAAAATTATTTAAGAAAATAACTCGTAGAAATTTTTCGCAAATTTTCCACGAGTTCTCATATATTTTGAAATGTTTAAATGTCAGTAATAACATGCTGTAATTTCTAGACATTTTTAGCAAATTTTCAGAGAAAATTTTCAATAATAGTGCCATGGTTTTGATTTGGTATTGATCTTAAAATTTTGACCGAACAGGATTTTTATTAGAAAAGTTTTGTTTATTCTGTAATGTTTATTTATTTTCACACACTTTTGACGACGTTTAGTCAGTTTTAGAAAATTTGTAAAGAATCGTTTGATGAAATTTTGGGAAATGCACAATTTTCAGGCAAAAAGTGAACTAGATTTTTATCCTAGCACCAATTTTATAAGCAAAAATTTGAGTTATATATAACAGAATTTTACAAGAACTAATTCTTTGTCCCATTTTTATATAAAATCTGAATATTGCAAGAGTAACACTAACAAACACCGAATGTATCGAAATATCGAAAATTTCGAAAACAAAATATCGAAAATCGAAATATCGGATACAGATGTATGTAGAAAAGAACAGCAATTAATTTTGGGTTTATCAAAGTAATTAGTTAATATGAGTTTGTGCAACTACAGAAATACTAACAAATATCAAATATAACATGGTTATTTTAACTTGTGGAAATTATTGGAAATTATTACATATTATAAAGTCACTTTTTCAGAATACTTCCCTCAATTTTCACGATTTTTTAGAATACAAATTTACAGCGGCATTTTCGAGATTTTTTCAGTGTGCTAATTCTTACTGGAAAAATTATTTAAGAACATAACTCATAGAAATTTTTCGCAAATTTTCCACGAGTTATCGTTCATTTTGAAATGTTTAAATGGCAGTAATAACATGCTGTAATTTCTAGACATTTTTAGCAATTTTCAGAGAAAATTTTCAATAATAGTGCCATGTTTTTGATTTGGTATTAATGATGTTAAAAATGACGTTTTTATCTTAAAGCTGTTTCTTTGAGTTGCTGTTTATTAAAATTATGTTTTCCCAAACATTTTTTTTATTTAACTTGCGTAAACTCATTTGTCAAAGTGACAACGTCAAAAAAATATAACGGCCAATGTGATGGGATTTAAAAAGCAAAGAAAGTCTGAAATCAAAAGAAAAATGAACTTTTCTTTCCACTGAGTCAGAATAATTAAGTTTTAATTAGAGATTTGCTAGTATCAGGACAAGCAAAAAATATTATTCCTTTGCAGTTTTGGCGTAAAATAAAAGGCAAAAAAGTTTTTCCTCTTGTAAACTCAATCCGGGAACATTCTGTATATAACAGAATTTTACAAGAACTAATTCTTTCTCCCATTTTTATATAAAATCTGAATATTGCAAGAGTAACACTAACAAACACCGAATATACCGAAATATCGAAAATTTCGAAAACAAAATATCGAAAATCGAAATATCGGATACAGATGTATGCAGAACATAACAGCAATTAATTTTGAGTTTATAAAAATAATTAGTTAATATGAGTTTGTGCAACTACAGAAATACTAACAAATATCAAATATAACATGGTTATTTTAACTTGTGGAAATTATTGGAAATTATTACATATTATAAAGTCACTTTTTCAGAATACTTCCCTCAATTTTCACGATTTTTTAGAAAACAAATTTACAGCGGCATTTTAGAGATTTTTTCAGTGTGCTAATTCTTACTGGAAAAATTATTTAAGAACATAACTCATAGAAATTTTTCGCAATTTTTCCACGAGTTATCGTTTATTTTGAAATGTTTAAATGGCAGTAATAACATGCTGTAATTTCTAGACATTTTTAGCAAATTTTCAGAGAAAATTTTCAATAATAGTGCCATGTTTTTGATTTGGTATTAATGATGTTAAAAATGACGTTTTTATCTTAAAGCTGTTTCTTTGAGTTGCTGTTTATTAAAATTATGTTTTCCCAAACATTTTTTTTATTTAACTTGCGTAAACTCATTTGTCAAAGTGACAACGTCAAAAAAATATAACGGCCAATGTGATGGGATTTAAAAAGCAAAGAAAGTCTGAAATCAAAAGAAAAATGAACTTTTCTTTCCACTGAGTCAGAATAATTAAGTTTTAATTAGAGATTTGCTAGTATCAGGACAAGCAAAAAATATTATTCCTTTGCAGTTTTTGGCGTAAAATAAAAGGCAAAAAAGTTTTTCCTCTTGTAAACTCAATCCGGGAACATACTGTATATAACAGAATTTTACAAGAACTAATTCTTTCTCCCATTTTTATATAAAATCTGAATATTGCAAGAGTAACACTAACAAACACCGAATATACCGAAATATCGAAAATTTCGAAAACAAAATATCGAAAATCGAAATATCGGATACAGATGTATGCAGAACATAACAGCAATTAATTTTGAGTTTATAAAAATAATTAGTTAATATGAGTTTGTGCAACTACAGAAATACTAACAAATATCAAATATATCTGAATAGCGAAAATTTCGAAAACAAAATTTCGAAAATCGAAATATCGGATACAGATATTAATTTTGGACCTTTACGACAAAAACTTTAATGAAAATACCTTTTCGGCCAATTTAGTATGTAGAAAAGAAAACCTACACCAGAAACTTAAAAAAATATATATCTGATATTCGTCTTGTTGACAACAAATATCTAATATATCGAAATAGCAAAAATTTCGAAAATTAAATTTCGAAAATCGAAGTATCTGATACAGATGTATGTAGAAAAGAAAACCTACACAAGAAACTTAAAAAAATATATATCTGAAATTCGTCTTGTTGACAACAAATATCTAATATATCGAAATTGCGAAAATTTCGAAAACAAAATTTCGAAAATCGAAATATCGGATACAAATGTATGTAGAAAAGAAAACCTACACCAGAAACTTAAAAAAACATATATCTGAAATTCGTCTTGCTTATAATAAAAATTTACAGATTTGTTCATTTGCTTGCTCTGGAAAATTGTGCGTAGCTTGAAATAAGAAATTCATGAGAATGTATTCAACAACAATTCCAACAACAATTCCCCTATTCAACAATTCCCACCGTCGTATAAGCAGTCGTTTTCTGTACTTTTGCGACAACTTCGATAAGATTGGCTTGCAAAAATATTGCGATGGCAGATCACATAGTATGTGCGGTGCGTATATGAAGTGTCTAGCCGGCCTCTTCGGCTTGCTGTCCTCGGCTGACGCCTCGGGCATCAATTACCTCATCGGTAATATATCACTTCCTGTACTAACCAGACAATATACTATTACTGAATTAAGACCTATTTTTGCGGAGATTAGACCAGGATTTAGACATATTTATATAGCTGAAATATTAGAAACGTACAAAGACATTAAATTTCGTTCGAGCAAAAATCGCCCGGATTATATCACTTCCTGTACTAACCAGACAATATACTATTACTGAATTTAGACCTATTTAGCGGAGATTAGACCAGGATTTAGACTAATTTAGCGAATTTTGCGGAAGGAAGCTTCGGATTCATGCATACAAAACTGTATTTTTGTCTTCTTCTGTTGCCTTACACCAATGTGCGTTGGCGAATTATCATTTATTGTATAATTGTTAAAGTTTTGTTTATTGCAGCTTGGCATATGTCGCCAAACTTTCTTATTCCGGTCCAGTTCCTGATGTTCCTAAGCCATGATAGCTGTTTACGTCCGATGCCCCTTTTGCCTTCTATCTTTCCTTCGAGTATGAGCTGGGGAATTCGATATTTTGGCCCCCTTAGTATGTGACCCAGATATCCTATCTTGCGCTGCTTTATGGTGTTGAATAGTAGTCTGTCCACACCCGCCCTTCTCAGCACTTCCTCGTTGGTAATGTGGTCTACCCATGGGATACGGAGCATTCTTCTGAATGTCCACATCTCGAACGCCTCGATCTTGTTAATGGATGCTGCTTTTATCGTCCAGGTTTCTGCTCCATACAGTAGAACTGGCCAGACGTAGCATTTGACCATTCTGTGGCGGATTTCTAAGTTAAGGTTTTTATCGCATAGCAAGGGACGTAATTTGTTGAATGCCTGTCTGGCTTGTTCCACCCTACTCTTGATCTCTTGTAGTGGGTCCCATTTGTCGTTTACTAGTGTGCCTAGGTATTTCGTGCTCGTAGTTCTTTCTATCGTTTCCCCCTCTACTGTGATGGACGCCCCTGCCTGATTATTACGGCTTATAACCATGAATTTTGTTTTGGATCTGTTGATTCTTAGTCCGGCTTCCGTCCCCTTTCTGTTTATGTTGTTCACTAGTAGCTGTAGGTCTTGTTGGTTGCTTGCTATGATCACTGTGTCGTCTGCGTATCTTATATTGTTTATTGTAGTCCCGTTCACCTTTATTCCGATTTCTATATCATCGAAGGCTTCTGAGAATATTTGTTCGACGTAGAGGTTGAATAGCATTGGTGACATTATGCATCCTTGACGCACCCCTCTTTTTATCTCGATTTCTTCTGTCGTTAATTGGTTGTTGATTCTGACATTGGCCGATTGTTGCCAGTACAGGTTTTGGATTATTCTTACGTCTTTTTCATCTATACCAGCTCTTTTCAGGTATTCGATGACACGTTCGTGATTTATACTATCGAACGCCTTTTCATAGTCGATGAAGCACAGGAAGATGTCCTTTCTTTGGTCATAGCAGTTTTGTACTAAAGTGTTTAGGCAGAATGTTGCTTCTCGTGTACCGGTGCCACTCTTGAATCCAAACTGAGTGTCTCCGCTTAGCCCTTCAAGTTTATTAAATAACCTGGTATGTATAATGCGTAGGAATATTTTTAATGCGTGACTCATTAACGAGATGGGCCTGTGATCTTTGCATTTGGTTGCTGTTTGCTTTTTGGGAAGCATTATGAACGTGGACTTTAGCCATTCCTTTGGAAGTTGTCCAGTGTCATAGATCTTGTTGTAAAGTTTTAAGATTAGGTTTATGTTTTCCTCATGTATCTGCTTGAAGTATTCTGCGTAGATATCGTCTGGACCTGGTGTTTTGTTGTTCTTTGCAACCTTAATGGCGTGTACTACTTCGGTTTTAAGAATGCTGGGCCCTGTGAGGTCAAGTTGCGTTAGGCTGGTTGGTGCATCCGGCCTGGCATCGTCGAAGAGCTTTTTGACATATTCCCGCCATAGATTACATTTATCGATGTCATTAGTTATTGCCTCGTTTTGGTCATTTGTGATGTGTGTCGGATTTCCCCCTTTGCGTGATCCTGTTATTTCTTTGATTTTTCTATGCAGGTTAAATACATCGCCTTTCTCTTGTAATTCCTCTACTTCTTTACACCTTTGCTGCATCCAGGACTCCTTGGCTATTCTGATCGCCCTGCGTATTTCCTTATGCATCACTTTATACTCGGCGTGTTTTTGCTGAGTTTTTAGCTTTCTGCGTTGTTCCATCAGCAGCATGATTTCTTGTGTCATCCAGTCCTGGTTTTTGTTTTTGTTGCTCCGGGCATACCCTATGATGTTATGTGCTTCCGATGTTAGCACGTCTTTGAGGTGTTGCCATGTATCTTCGACTGTTTCCAGTTGTTGCCCATCTTTTATTTTTGTGTTTATGTGGTTGGAATATGCGGTTCTCACAGTAGATTCTTCTGCTAGTTTACGAATGTCGATTGTTTTTTTACCTTTAGATGTTTTCTGTTTTACTAAACGAAGGTGTGTATTTGCTATAATTGGGTTGTGATCTGAAGCGACGTCTGCTCCCGGGTATGCGGCTACTCGTTTAATGTAGTTGCGAAATCTTTTATTAATTAGAATGAAGTCAATCTGGTTCCTAACGATGTGATCTTGTCGATGTTGGGGGGATGTCCAGGTGTATAGACGACGTTTCGGCAATTGGAACCATGTATTCGTTGGTATGTACTTATTGTATTGGCAGAACTCTACGAGTCTGTCCCCTCTGTCATTTCTAATACCTAGGCCAAATTCCCCAACTATGTCTTCGTATCTACCTTCTCCAATTTTCGCGTTAAAATCGCCCATTATTATGTTTATGTCCTCCTTCTTGGTATGCTTGAGTGTTGCTTCTAAGCATCTGTAAAATTCTTCGCACTCTGCTTCTGGTTTCTCCGCCGTGGGAGCGTACACTTGAATTATGTTTAGTTTTACTGGCTTAGTGTTAAGTTGTAAGAGCATGATTCTTTCCGAGATTGGCAGGAAATTATAAACAGATTTCTTAGTGTTGTTGTCCACCACAACAGCCACTCCGTGTCTATGATGTTTATCTGATTCGTCGCTGCCTGAGTAATACATAGTGTGGTTAGACATTGTATGTATCCCGTTCTTGGGCCATCTCACTTCACTGATGCCCATAATATTGACTTGTAGTCTTTGTATTTCTTGCGTTAGATTGTTAATTTTTCCTGGTTCAAAGAGGCTGTTAACATTCCAGGTTGCAATTTTTTGGATATTTTCTTTTAGCTGGAACCGGGAGATTCTTAGCACCCTCCGGCCATTTAAGGCCTGCCCGTTACTGAGGGCCGTAGTTTGTGTTTGTTCCGGCATAAATGATAATTTGTCCTGGGGAAGTTACGCGTGGTGGTTTCCCGTTTCCTTCCACGCCGCAGTACCACAACCATTAAAACTGCTACAGTCATGCTTGTGGATGACCGTGTAAAGCCGGTTCAGGATCATTTCCTTTTCGCCTCGTCTAGGTACTGGAGGTCGCTGCTGCCCTCCTCCAGTGCTAGTTTTGGTCCGCCCCTGGTATTTTATTTCCCAGGTACCAACCATATCTGGAAGGCATTCCCCTATCCGCCACCTGGGGAGGCGTCCGATGGGGGACTAGCAGAACCCCTCACGGAATCTCTCGCTTTATGAATAAGAATGATACCTACGCAATCCAACTCTAGTTAGGACACCCTGTATAACCCAAATCGGCCTAATACTATTAACAGTAGTCAGTACAGATTTTTGGACTCGTCTTCGAGTGGCCACCAAATTTTCAGCAAAGATAACTTCTTCACCTCTGAATTTCAGGATTCTTGCGGGGTTTTTTGTTGTCAGCTGGTTCTCTGTTGCGTGGCTGGTCGCTCCCAGCGTTGGTTGGCAGCTCGGCGTTAACGAGGTGCAACCTTGCCTCTAAATACGTAAATAGTTATGGCCTTGCTGCGCTGCCGGCCGGCTTAGTTGCACCTAACCTATGAGTTACGTAATCCGCACACGCGCTAGAGGTGACCGCCAACCGAAATAATGCAATTTCGCTCTGTGGCGTACCCTTGATGTGGTTATTGCTTATTCTGGGAACGTAGAGGACGCGTGCACGCCGTTTTTTGCCGCCGACTGCAAGCGCAATTAAAACAAAATTAAATAATCATGCGAGCTCATAATTAATCCTCCTAATAATTATGCTAGTTTTTAGCTGCAATAATGAAATTATGATTTGTTTCTATCAGTCCCATGGACAATCATGGTGATCCTCATCACATCAAGACGCCATCGTAGGCTCCCCACGTTTGATTCCTAATGTGCTCCCTCCTGTATTTCCCCCTGTAATTGTGTCCAGAATCTATACTTCGCGCAACGATAGTTTGTTTTTATGACATTGACTTGCAATAAAAATTATAAGGTGGGATTGTTAAACCACTTCAAGTTAGGTATCATAAAAGTCCAGGTATCGGCCGGCCCTTTGTCACTGGTAACTCTTTGGTGCATCAACATTCAAGCCAAAGCCTGGACTGGATACCTGGACTTTTATGATACCTAACTTGAAGTGATTTAACAATCCCACCCATATAATTTTTATTGCAAGTCAATGTCATAAAAACAAACTATCGTTTCGCGAAGTATACAAGTACAGTTTACATCCGAATTGAAACGTCGCCCTGTCTTTTCAAAGCTGGTCTTTTCAAAGCTGCGAATATATTATTTGCTGGGCAGACATACCAGTACAAAATATCCCCAACGACATTACTAACCTTCTGAAGAAACAAAATCTTTCATATCACCATCGGTGAATGGAAATATCGGCCAGTAAAGAAACTAGTCCGTTATCTGTTAACAAACTCGTGTATTCGTAAAACATACACACGCCGCTTATTAGAATCATGTTTCGGCAACACATGTTATTAACATATATTCATAACTTAGAGCGCGTCCAGGGTCACTAATTATACGCAACCGGCTACGTAACATTTTCCGCATAAACCAGCACTTATTTATTTTCCTCCCACGCAACTGCATCTGTTTACAGCTCCCACGCAATCTAATCCGCTATCCTTCCACTATCACTGAAACGAACGTTCTTTTGCGACCCCAGAAACCGCCGATGTGGTTGCTCAGGGCGGAAACAACATGTTTTCTAGCAGTACCCCAAATCCCATCTATAAATACACAGTGACACTGCAATTGCAGATTCGAGCGTACTGCACGAGATCGCCAAATGCGAAAGACCTCGACACGTGCACGTGCCCACCAAGGACGCCCGATAATGAAGTGCATTAACGATGTTGACTTTGTAACATTGTAACGGCCGATCCGAAAAAAAGGAGGCTCGTGATGTTACGATGTTGATAATTATGCCATTTGAGAGTAAACAGCCCCAAAGATGTTTCATTTATACTTTGGTAATGTGCTTCGACGTATACAGCAACAAACAAAATCAACAGAGTATATGTGCAGAAGAGATCTTTATCAGCTGAATATTAAATACAAATGCACTATTGGTTCAAGTGAAGTAACGTGATTCACGATGATACGTGATGTAAGCAAGTTTTCTTAATGTGAACCCAAACCATGAAACATTTTGTCCACGCTTTTTATATTTTGTAATATTTGTACTTTTGTATATTTTGTATTTCCATCTTTTGTATTGTGTAGGCATTGTTACATAATAGCTGAAAATCCTATTAAGCAAATGACTATCTGCAGTAATAGCTGCAATGTTGAAAACAGCTGAAGAGCAAATTGCACCGAAGATTCATTTAATTTGTATTTCGGTAGGATACTGTGATGTACATTAGGCAGCACTAATCACATCGGCAAAGGAAAGCAAAACGTGCATGTGCCCAAGAGATTTTTGAACTTGCATCAAATTCGAGCAAACAAACGTACAGATATTGTGTTTTTGCTCGAACGGAATTTAATATGTTTGTACGTTTCTAACATACCAGCCATGAATTCGAAGCTTCCTTCCGCATAATTCGCTAAATTGGTCTAAATCCTGGTCTAATCTCCGCTAAATAGGTCTAAATTCGGTAATAGTATATTGTCTGGTTAGTACAGGAAGTGATATACCGTGTGTTTGATAAAAAGTGCTCAAGAGTGTAGCGACTTAATTTGTAATTTCATCAACAAACCATATACAGGGTGTCTCTAAATTACGTGGACATGGCTTAACCACAGATTACTGGGATAAAAAAAAAGACGATTTAACAAAAGTTATCTATATACAAATGCGTTTGGTTTAGCTAGCATTCAGCTTCAAAGTTAATTTAAAAAAAAAACAAAATTTGCTTATATCAAGAGAACGTTTACATTGATTTGGATGTTGTTTGATATGACACCCGTATAGAGTGTATAACTCATATTTTGTCATAATATTGTTATTATAAGTAGACCGGTTGCGTACAAAACAAGGGTGGCCCAATATTAATATATTCATATTTTTTAATGACAAAGCAAATAACATAAAAAAAAATCAAATCGGACGCAGGTATTCATTATTAAGTTTTTTTGTATCTTTATAGTTTTTGATATCTGTTACAGTTTCGGCACAAAAAAATAAAATATGAGTGACTGCCATACACTTTGTCTGGAAACAAATGTAATCTAGTTACCGGGTTGATGATAGTGACTTTATAATTCGTAACAATTTGTAATAATTTCCACAAGTTCAAGTAATCATGTAATTTCTTTAAGCATTTCAAAATAAACAAAACTTTTCTAAAAAAAAAATCCTTTGACAGTCAAAATTTTAAGATATATCAATGGTAAATACCAAGTCACAACCATGGCAGTACTGAAAATTTTCCCTGAAAATTTGCTAAAAATTTCTGAAAATTACATCATGTTCAGACTGCCATTTGAACTTTTCAAAATAAACGATAAATCGTGAAAATGTTGCCAAATATGTAATACCAAGTCAAAACCATGGCAGTACTGAAAATTTTCCCTAAAAATTTGCTAAGAATTTCTAGAAATTACATCATGTTCTAACTGCCATTTTAACTTTTCAAAATAAACGATAATTCGTGAAAATTTGGCGAAAAATGTCTATGACTAATGTTCTGCAATAATTTTTATGAATTTGCGCACTGAAAAAATTCCGATAATTTATAGGTAATCATTAATTCTAAATTAGTACAGTGAAAAAAAAATCGTGAACATTTCTGAAGCATCTATTCTGAAATGTGTACTTTATACAATTATAATTAATAATATATAATTCGTAAATATTTCCAATAAATTTCCAATCATATCCACAAATTTAAATAATTACGTAATATCTATAAGCATTTCTGAATAAACCAAACTTTTCTAAAAAGAAACCTTTTCGATAAAAAATTTAAGATAGATTAATTTTAAATACCAAATCAAAACCATGTCACTACTGAAAATTTACTTTAAGATAGATACCAAATCAAAATCACTATTAAAAATTTTCCCTGAAAATTTGCTAAGAATTTCTAGAAATTACATCATGATCTTAGTGCCATTTGAGCTTTTCAAAATAAACGATAATTCGTGAAAATTTTGTCAAAAATGTAAATACCAAGACAAAGCCATGGCAGTACTGAAAAATTTGCTAAGAATTTCTAGAAATTACAACATGTTCTAACTGCCATTTGAACGTTTGAAAATAAACGATAAATGGTGAAAATTTTGCCAAAAATGTCTACGAGTAATGTTCTGAAATAATTTTTATGAATTTGCGCACTGAAAAAATTCCGAAAATTTATAGGTAATCATTAATTCTAAATTAGTATAGTGAAAAAAAAATCGTGAACATTTCTGAAGTTTCTATTCTAAAATGTGTACAATTATAATTCGTAAATATTTCAAATAAATTTCCAATCATATGAACAAATTTTTAATAAATAAGTAAAACTAAGTAAATAACTTTTCTAAAACGAATCCTTTTCGATAAATATTTCAAGATAGATTAATGGTAAATAACAAATCAAAACCATGTCACTACTGAAGATTTGCTTTGAGATAGATCAATGGTAAATACAAAATCAAAATCATGTCACTACTGAAAATTTACTTTAAGATAGATCAATAGCACTACCGAAAATTTTCCCTGAAAATTTGCTAAGAATTTTTAGAAATTACATAATATTATTACTGCCATATAAACATTTAAAAATCGATTATTCGTGAAAATTTTACCACAAATTTTGATTATGAAAAAATCCTGAAAATTTACCGTTATTGTCTGCAAATTTGTATAGTAATTTTAAGATTGATTAATTGTAAATGCCAAATCAAAACTATGTCACTACTGAAAATTTGCTTTAAGATAGATCAATGGTAAATACCAAGTCAAAATCACACTACTGAAAATTTACTTTAAGATAGATCGATGGTAAATAGCAAGTCACAACCATGACACTGCTGAAAAATTTCCCTGAAAATTCGCTAAGAATTTTTAGAAATTACATAATATTATTACTGCCATATAAACATTCCAAAATAATCGATAAATCCTGAAAATTTTACCAAATATGTTATGTTTGATGTTTGATAACCCGTAGAAATTTTGATTATGAAAAAATCCTGAAAATTTACCAGTAATGTCTGCAAATGTGTATACTAATTTTAAGATAGATTAATTGTAAATGCCAAATCAAAACCATGTCACTACTGAAAATTTGCTTTGAGATAGATCAATTCGTAAATACCAAGTCAAAATTATGTCACTACTGAAAATTTACTTTAAGATAGATCAATCAATCAATTAAGATAGATTATGTTTGATAACCCGTAGACATTTTGAATATGAAAAAATCCTGAAAATTTACCGGTAATGTCTGCAAAATTGTGTACTGAGAAAAAATGTGAACATTTCTGAAGTATTCTGAAATGTGTACTCTATAACAATTTCCTATAAATGTCCAATAATTTGCACAAGCTTAAATAATGAAGTAATTTCCATAAGTATTTCAGAATAAACCAAACTTTTCTAAAAATATTCTACATCCTTTTTTAAGAATTAATATTTAATCTGTCATCACAAAATATATCACTTATTAATAATTGTTATAATTATTGTTATAACAGTAGTATAATTTTATTATGTATAATTATTAAAAAATGTAATAATGGCAATTATAATAATTATAATAAAACCAATAATAATCGTACTGTTGTAATAATTATCATCATAACAGTTATGATAATTATAATTATGAAAAAATGAATAATGAAAATTATAACAATAATAAGAATAATAATAATCGCACTGTTCCTGCGATAATTACTAAATTAGTATCCATGTAATACAATTATTGCATTTAATCAGGGTTGGTGTGATTTAAATCAACTGATTTTTTTAAATAAATTATAAATTTAAATCAAAATTGTTTTTTTTTTAATCAATTAATCATAGTTTTTGCACTGTTTGTGCATTCCAATAGGCGTACAATTTAAAAAAGATATGTAACTGTTGAGTTGGCATGCTTTAAAATAGATAAATGGAAGTAAAATAACTTTTTTTTCCATTTTTGGTCATCACATAGTACAGATACACCGTTTTTTAAATCGTTAATTCTTGTTAAAATTCAAGAATTTAAAAGAAATCATATGATTTGAAGCGTGATGTGAAGCAATTGATTTAAATCGCATCTAAACTGGCAAAAACCGATCAGAAATTTAAAAAAAATCAAAACAATCACGATTTAATTGATTTAAAAACGTCAATTCTTGTTCAAACTCAAGAATTTAAAAGAAATCATATGATTTGAAGCGTGATGTGAAGCAATTGATTTAAATCGCATCTAAACTGGCAAAAACTGATCAGAAATATATTTTTTTTTTTAAATCACGATTTATTTGATTTTAAAAAAATAAAGTTGTTTTAATCATGTTACAATGTCAACTTAGAATTCAAATAAGTTCAGGATATTTACACACTAAATACATGTCCTTCTAAAATTGTCTTTTTTATAACTGAAGTCAGGCCATAAAAAGCAATAATAAAATAAATTAACAAATACCGGTAAGTACTTATTATATAAGTATATAACTGGTAATTATGGATAAAACCTTAAACCTAAAAAAAATCATTGTTTTTTTTTTATCATGATTTATTCCAACCCTGCACTGTGTACATTGTATTACTAATTGAAACTGGTACTTGTACCAACGCTGACGATCCATATCATGCTTTATGTAGAAAAATGGAAATATTATTATTATTATTATAATTTCAGTATTTTTGGTAAATTTTTGTAGTAGCATTTGAGCATGGCAAACGTTGCACCATTAGAATTTACAGTCGCAATACTAAATATGTTCACTTCACAGCATATCAAAGAAATGTATGCAAGTTCACTATCAACATGAAGCAGTGCAATTATATGCAGTTGTAAATAGCCATTTGCGCGTTGGCCTTCACCGGAAAGTCAAGCAAAATGTTATTGACAATGGTCATGAAAACACATTAATAAAAGTATGACGACAAATATACGGTGCATGGCAAGAACTGGAAAATCCTCTTTTCAACATTTTTTTCCATAGCTCAATCATATACAGTTCATAAACCATGACCGAAATCATAACAGATTTTCAGTTGGTTGTATTTTCGGATGCATCACAGTTTTATCTGTTTACTGTTTTCGACCAGTTTATGTTTTTAATTCGTGTCAATGGCCATGAAAACGTATAATGAATACAAATAACATATTCCATTTTTTTTGCTATACGGATAATATGCGTACTGTGCAAGTATATAAATGGAACTCCTAAGAGGCTTTAAACAAAAGAAATGTCTTGAATATATACAGGTCTATGCAGTGGTAAATAACCTTTTCAATTTAATTTTTTTTAATTTATGAAACTCCTTGGCAAGAATTGGCGTGACATTTAATCACAAAATTAAAACCAAGCAACATGAAAAAAAAATTATTTAATACTTAATTTAGTCAGAAAATTAAACAATCCGAAAACAACGGATTAAGAGCCACCTTTCCTAATGTCAGACATTTACATAATTAATTGCAATAACTGTAATAAATGCTACATAGGACAAACCAAGGGGAATGTAGAAATAAGATTTAAAAAACATTTACATCACGCAAAAGCCCACAACACAGAAAAATCGGCGTTAGTTTTTAATCCCAGTGCAAACACAAATGCTAGCAATTGTATAGCCGCCCGTAATAGGTCCAAGTCTAGTAGACTAATGACTCGTAGGAACCAAGAATGGTTTACCATGCATTATGAATGTATATAAAGCGCTAAAATGGTTTTCGAAATCAGATTACGATACTTCGCTAAATCATGTTATGGCCGGTGTCATTAAGGGTTCTTGGTAAACGGGATTACGAATAGTTTGTACGGGTCTAAAGCAATTTATTAGGGCATTTTAGAACTAGTACGATTTAGGAAATCCCAGAAATCTATTATCGGATTTTGAGAACCAGGGAAATATAAATGGACCAATCCTGGACCTTGGACATCCCTCTCTGCTGTAACAAAATGCTCCTACAAATGCATCTGCCGCCCCAAAATGTGGCCGAAATTCCTAGAAATCTATTATCGGATTTTGAGAACAAGGGAAAGATAAATGGAGCAATCCTGGACCTTGATATTTCCTCCCTCTGCTGTAACAAAATGTTCCCCACGAACGACATTTAAGTGCAAAACTAGTCCCCGCTATAATACTTCGTGATGAATATGCGAATTAAACTGAAAATTGAATATATAAAATATCCGACGAACTTCATTGAACTGGGATGATTTTTCCACATTAATATTCCGGATGCCGAAATCCCGGGATAACTCGAATCCCAACTTAACAACTCCGTAACTAGTTGTCGGAGTTTATTAGCATGCGCTTTGTTGGAATGCTCAGGCTGGCGCTCAGAGAAAATAGCCGTTCCAGATATGAAATATGTAAATATGCATCTGCATCTTTGCAACTGCAAAGCATGTAGGGATTCTTATTTTTGCGCACAGCCGTGGTACGTGTTTGCTTGAATTTATCGTGTTTCGCTGCACAAGCCTGTGATTTAGAAGTACGTTCCGAAGCTATTATGAAAACTTGTTCTGTGCAAGCGAACGAAAATGCGATATTTGCACCAATTTTCACTCGGGAACTGAAACAACAACGGGAGAATAAAAGAAACGTAAATAGGTTACTAAAAATACAACTGATCACGTATAATTTCGGTACTGACATAAACTATGTTCCATTTTTATTTTTAACTAAATTGGCTCTGTTAGGGTAACAGTATTGTTGGCCAATGTAAAAAGACACTAGACTTGAAAAAAAAAGGTTATATTTAAAAAAAGGTTATATTTTATGACAGTGGGCAATGTTACCATCAAATTGAGTATCTATTGAGTACGGAATTTATTTGCTAGTTTTATTTTACAAAAGTAAATTTCAGTCAAATTATAATATAAAATATAGACGATGATTGCTTTACTTAAAAAACCAGCACACTTATATGATTGAAGCAATAATTTAAATATTTTAATATATGAATTTGAACAAATCTGACATTTAATATTTTTTTCGCTGTCAGCTCATTTATGTTGGTGTTACTAGACAACCTTTAAAAAGTTCGCGAAGTGTTTGAAAGGAGGCTATACAGTAAATATTTGAAATGGCTTCCATTGTTTTCTAAAAAAAATGTAGCCTCCTTTCAAACTCTTCGCGAACTTTTTTTAGAAAACAATGGATGAAAACAATGAACAATTTTTTGTTTAGAAAACAATGGAAGCCATTTCCAATATTTACTTTAACACGTTATTTGAATTTAATACATTAAACACTTTTGCACTTTATTTGCACTTAATTCCAAAACTAGTTAACCAAATCATATTGTATTAATTACTGGAAAGCATTTTTCAAGAGCTTTTACAACGATGTATCACAAGTAGGGGGGTGCAATTTTTTTTTTATGTCGACACTACCTACGCCATTTTGGTTCCACCTCCGAACCACCCAAACGGTTTTGAGTAATTTTATAAATAATCATTTAGTTCTATAAAAAAAAGTCGGTGGCAACTTTTCAAATTGACACCCTGTATAAAATTGATGTATAGACCTGGTTAATGCTGAATAATTCTTTGTTTCATAGGAAACTATACAGCTGCGGTATAAATAATTTGATATCGATTATACCTTCTATATGTTTATTAGGGTGAATAATTTAATTTCTCCTGGTATGTGTACGTATTGTGTTTCATGAGATTTACAGGTTGTAGTTATTTGTAATAAATTTTTAATTGATCAAAACAGACCACCTCAAGTTCATTGTTGTTCATGTTCATTGTTGTCAATTGTTATTTACGTGTCTAAGACGCACTCTAACATTCACCGTATGAGGAATTCACGCGGAGCAACAAGTGCAACAGGATTTATTTAACATGCAACGTCGAATTACGATTACGTCCAATTACCCAATCAATAGCGGCCGTTTCATTCACGCCGGTTTAGTTTTTATCTCCGCATTAGGTATTGATTGTTGCGCTATAAATAAGCGCCATGGGGGTATCGTCCAGACGTCTGTGAACCCCTTTTGCATGGGGGCCCGCCGCAAAGCCGCCCACGCAGTTAGGGGCCGTGCGTGGTTGGCATGGGGGCGGCAGACGCACGGGCCTCGGTGCAACACCCCCGGACGCTCAATTTGCGGGACGTGTGTCCCCCGTGCGTGTCACCAAGCCACCCCCGGATTGAGAATACGTCATCGAACGGGCTCCAAGTGGGAGTAACGACATCCGTAAATGTCGAGTGTTCTTCATGAACGCTTCGGTGGGTTTTGATTCTTACTCTATTTGTGTACAAGACGTTGGTTTCTGTGATTACCAAATTTATTAAACATTTATTGACATCTAAACATCTATTAAGTTCTACTTCTACTCTTACTCTATTTGTGTACAAGATTACTGTGTGATTACTAAATTTATTAAGCACCTATTGACATCTAAACATATATTAACAAAATTGCTGATGTCCCAATAGTTGCTATTGGGAAATCAACAACCTTTGAACCATCAACAAGTTTTGATCCATTCCTACGACATAACAGTCGTACGGGTGCAGAATTGAGTAGGTAAACTGCTGAATTGAGTAAGTAAATGTAAGTGCGCCCAATATTAAAGGTCAAGGACATACCCAATTTTTTGGCGGAAAAATTTGATTCGACCTCAACATTGTCGATCACTCTGTAGTAACTAGCAGTGCTATTGTCTTATTGAGATGCAATTTTTTGGGATACGTTACACAAACTTAGGCAGGGAAATTGAACAATGCGATGGTTGTAATTAATCAATTGGATTCTAATCAGAAACCGCTAATTAAAGCCGCCGTCTGCGGATGCTGGGCGGCGAGAGCGACTCGAAAATGAAGGTTGTTGATCTGGGAGTTGGAGTCTCGCGTAGGAAATTAATTCGTTCCGCGAAGGTCTCCCGAGGCGTTCACACATCTTCCCTTGCAGATATTTCCCTGGCTTCGTGGGGGCAATTAATTGGAGTGTGGCATCTTTTTGTTTCATTTAATTCTTGAACTCCCCTTATAATTTGGGTGGAGGAGCCCGTTCTATAATTGTGGCTTGTTTTTTTTTCCCACTCGGCGCATTATTCCTGTGGCTTAATTTCGCCCGAAGACTATTTATAAAAAGGAGAAATCACCGTGAGTCAGAAATCACAAAGGGCAACGAACCTCGAATTTAATTCGAGTCAGCCGTAAAATATTCCAGCGCCGTGTTTACTATGTGGCGTACTACGGCGCGACGTTCATCGGCTCCAATGGGCAACGACCACTCAACAATAGCCGCGATCTCGTAATAAATATCAAGGATATTTACACAAAAATATCCATTGCGTCACTTATAAGGGACAATTGTGATCCAAATTGCGCGATCAGCCCTTTTGTGCACCACTCCCAACCAATTAGCAATTCCTCCAACAATGGAGTTCGCACGTGCAATGGGCGTTTGTTTGTACACAACTTTCTTCGTTGGACATCGGCTGCTTTGGCACGCAAAAACGCAGATTAGATGCGAATTCAAATAAACACGGCTCAAGGTTTCCCGTTAATTCTTTCCACAGCCGAACGGTTCAATGTTTTCGTTTGCGGTCGGCCAATATAAATACGCCTGCAAGTGCTATTTAAAAGCACACACACAACATTACGTAAAATGGCCCAGTTCCACTGCCAAAATCCTTATATTGTGTGTCTGGCCGGCCCTGTTCATCACAGCTTTGCAGCGTGTTTACATGTGTGGAAATTGGTGTCATTATTACTTATGGCATCGAATTTTGCCAATAGGATTGAGACCTGAGCACCACTCTAAAACAATTAAGCATGTGCAAAGCATTCGGAGAACTTGAAACAAGGTGATCCACGCTTTGAAGTCTCAACTGTGAATCGACGTGGTACCCCGTGGCGGATTTAGGGGGGTGGAGGGCTATGAGGGCTAATTTGTCAAATTTTCAAGACCATTAGCTTCAGATATACTAAAGACAAATTTAATATTAAATATACAAAAATATAATGTTCAAAAATTTCTGTAATAGCTGAACCTAACCTAACCTAACCTCATTTTTATTTTCTCACTTTTTTCACAAGTCACAATAAAAAAATAAATAAATAACGAACGAAAAAAGGCAAATACAAGAAATGAAGTATCTAGCTATCTCCTTCAACTTCAAAGATTAGAAACGACTTTTTTCTCAATTTTATGCCGAGATATGTTATCTCGATTTAACGTATAAAGTAATAAGCTACATATACAATGTATAAGAACCAAATATAACATTTATGAAAATTGAGCACTAATGAAAGCGAAGCTTTAATGAGAGACTATCGATATCCTGGTCACGGCACCACTTACCTAGCTGAAATATTTAACGATCATGTTATAATTTGATGGTGAACACAGTTTTGCAACAACTATACCATATCATACCGTACCATTGATACCATCAGGTATTATCAATACTATTGCGAAAACAAGTTATGGCGTTACGCTCTTATTGTTTACCATGTTAATTACAAAACGGAAAAGGGGGAAAAACCTGCGTCACGCGATTCCATCCACGCCGACAATTGTCCCTTCGCGATCTGCGTCACAAGCTAGCCAGATCCGGCCCTGATAAGGAATCGATGTCACGTTCGGCACTCGTTGCCCCCCCCCCCCCACCCCCCGCCTTCAGCGATGGGGCCCGGCCGTAATGAGCGTGTCAGAGATAATGGCGCAGCATCAGGTTTTCCCCCTTGGACGCATCTTCGTAGTCCAGTGTTTCGGGGTCAATCAACCCGCGGGTCGGATCCGATGGACCCGCCGGATCCACAAGTCCACCAACCTTCCCGAGCCGTGAAACTCTCCTCGGCGCAAGAGCAGGCGGCGCACAGTAGCGAAAGCAAAACTTCGTGCGTGTTGATTCTCTGGAGGAGAGAAGCTACGCCTCCGTTGTTTGCATTTGCGCCCGCACAACGAAAGGGAAACCGAGAGAGGCCTCACATCTTCACCCACACTGGTTATGCAAGGCATGTCGCGACAAAACGTCGAGAAAGTTGATATACGTTGGTTCATATATCTTCATATTAATAAATGAAAAAATGTGCTGGTGGAATTGAGTAAACAACTTTCCAAATAGAGTGTAAACAAATTTTGACCAAATTTCGGGGCGACAGATGTCGTTCGTGGGGAACATTTTGTTACAGCAGAGGGAGGGAACACCAAGGTCCAGGACTGGTCCATTTATCTTTCCCTGGTTCTCGAAATCCGATAATAGATTTCTAGGAATTTTGGCCACATTTTGGGGCGGCAGATGTCGTTTGTAGGAGTATTTTGTTACAGCAGAGAGGGAAGTCCAAGGTCCAGGATTGGTCCATTTATCTTTCCCTTGTTCTCAAAATCCGATAATAGATTTCTAGGAATTTTGGCCACATTTTGGGGCGGCAGATGTCGTTTGTAGGAGCATTTCGTTACAGCAGAGAGGGATGTCCAAGGTCCAGGATTGGTCTATTTATCTTTCCCTGGTTCCCAAAATCCGATAATAGATTTCCGGGATTTCCTAAATCGTTCTGGTTCTAAAATGCCCTAATAAATTGCTTTAGACCCGTACAAACTATGTCGTAATCCCGTTTACCAAGAACCCTTAATGACACCGGCCATAACATGATTTAGCGAAGTATCGTAATCTGATTTCGAAAACAATTTTAGTGCTTTATATACATTCATAATGTCGCTCGAGCATGGTAAATCATTCTTGGTTCCTACGGGTCATTAGTCTACTAGACTTGGACCTATTACGGGAGGCTATACAATTGCTAGCATTTGTGTTTGCACTGGGATTAAAAACTAACGCCGATTTTTCTGTGTTGTGGGCTTTTGCGTGATGTAAATGTTTTTTAAATCTTATTTCTACATTCCCCTCGGTTTGTCCTATGTAGCATTTATTACAGTTATTGCAATTAATTTTGTAAATGTCTGACACTAGGAAAGGTGGCTCTTGATCCGTTGTTTTCGGATTGTTTAATTTTCTGATTAAATAAAAAATCAAGTAATTTTTTTTTCATATTGCTTGGTTTTAATTTTGTGATTAAATGTCACGCCAATTCTTGCCAAGGAGTTTCATAAATTTAAAAAAAAATGAAAAGGTTATTTACCACTGCATAGACCTGCACATCTTCAAGACATTTCTTTTGTTTTAATCCTCTTAGGAGTTCCATTTATATACTTGCACAGTACGCATATTATCCGTATAGCAAAAAAAATGGAATATGTTATTTGTATTCATTATACGTTTTCATGGCCATTGACACGAATTAAAAACATAAACTGGTCGAAAACAGTAAACAGATGTGATGCATCCGAAAATACAACCAACTGAATTTATTAACAATTAATTTTGTAAATATCTGACAGTAGGAAAGGTGGCTCTTGATCCATTATTTTCGGATTAGTACCGGAAGTACCCACAGTACCTAAAAACAAGAATTTTTAATCAATGCATACTTCATGTCTTTACATACGGGGCACATACGGGGCAAGTATGGACATTCACAAAGGCCAATATGGAGAAAACTGCTGCAGCTCAGAGAGCTATGGAAAGACAGATGCTCCACATACGACTATCAGATAGGTAAAGAAACGTATGGATCCGAGAAAAAACTACAGTTAAAGATGTAAGAGAGGAAGCTGCAAAGCTAAAATGGAAATTTGCTGGTCACAACATCAGACAAATCGATGAAAGATGGAACAAACTTATTGTACACTGGAGACCATGGGAAAATACGAGAGGACGAGGAAGGCCACAAATGCGTTGGGCAGACGACATTAAGAAACATGCAGGAAATAAATGGACTGAAATAGCAAGTAGTAGAGAGGAATGGAAGCAACTTGGGGAGGCCTATGTCCAAAGATGGACGACAGAAGGCTGAAAAGAAGAAGAAGAGTAACCAAGATATCTCATTCTTTTGGCATAGACCTATCGTCTTCAAAATTTCCCAATGATTAGTTGCTATCTCTTAATATGTTCATCCAATAAATGATCACTAGCCGTCTTGTGTATGTATTCCAGCAAACTTAGTACTTACATTGGTCAAATGTAGAGTAACCAAGACATATCATTCTTTTGGCATAGACCCTTCGTGTTCAAAAGTTTCTATTAATAAATTGCTATTTTACACTCTTCATATTTTGATCCAATAAATGATTACTAGTCGTCTTCTGACGTATTCCAGCAAACTTAGTACTTACATTGGTCAAATGTAGAGTAACCAAATCATCTCATTCTTTTGGCATAGACCTATCGTGTTCAAAATTTTCGAATGATAATTGCTATTTTCCACTTTTCATAGGTGTATCCAATAAATGATTAGTAGCCGTTTTGTGATGTATTCCAGCAAACTTAGTACTTACATTGGTCAAATGTAGAGTAACCAAATCATCTCATTCTTTTGGTATAGACCTACATGTTCAAAATTTTCGAATGATAATTGCTATCTTCCACTCTTCATAGGTGCATCCAATAAATGGTCACTAGCCGTCTTGTGATGTATTCCAGCAAACTTAGTACTTACATATAGTGGTCCAATGTAGAGTAACCAAGACATATCATTCTTTTGGCATAGACCCATCGTGTTCAAAAGTTTCTAATGATAAATTGCCATTTTACACTCTTCATATGTTGATCCAATAAATGATTATTAGTCGTCTTCTGACGTATGCTAGCAAACTTAGTACTTACATTAGTCAAATGTAGAGTAACCAATATATCTCATTCTTTTGGCATAGACCTATCGTGTTCAAAATTTTCGAATGATAATTGCTATTTTCCACTTTTCATAGGTGTATTCAATAAATGGTTAGTAGCCGTTTTGTGATGTATTCCAGCAAACTTAGTACTTACATTGGTCAAATGTAGAGTAACCAAATCATCTCATTCTTTTGGTATAGACCTACATGTTCAAAATTTTCGAATGATAGTTGCTATCTTCCACTCTTCATAGGTGCATCCAATAAATGATCACTAGCCGTCTTGTGATGTATTCCAGCAAACTTAGTACTTACATTGGTCAAACGTAGAGTAACCAAGACATCTCATTCTTTTGGCATAGACCTATCGTGTTCAAAATTTTCGAATGATAATTGCTATCTTACACTCTTTATATGTTCATCCAATAAATGATCACTAGTCGTCTTCTGACGTATGCTAGGAAACTTAGTACGTACATTGGTCAAATGTAGAGTAACCAAGATATCTCATTTTTTTGGCATAGACCTATCGTGTTCAAAATTTTCGAATGATAATTGCTATTGTACTCTTCATAGGTGCATCCAATAAATGATCACTAGCCGTCTTGTGATGTATGCCAGCAAACTTAGTACTTACATTGGTCAAATGTAGAGTAACCAAGACATCCCATTCTTTTGGATCAATAAATGATCACTAGTCGTCTTTTGACGTATGCTAGGAAACTTAGTACGTACATTGGCCAAATGTAGAGTAACCAAGATATCTCATTCTTTTGGCATAGACCTATCGTGTTCTAAATTTTCGAATGATAATAGCTATCTTCCACTCTTCATAGGTGCATCCAATAAATGATCACTAGCCGTCTTGTGATGTATGCCAGCAAACTTAGTACGTACATTGGTCAAATGTAGAGTAACCAAGATATCTCATTCTTTTGGCATAGACCTATCGTGTTCTAAATTTTCGAATGATAATAGCTATCTTCCACTCTTCATAGGTGCATCCAATAAATGATCACTAGCCGTCTTGTGATGTATGCCAGCAAATTTAGTACTTACATTGGTCAAATGTAGAGTAACCAAGACATCCCATTCTTTTGGCATAGACCTATCGTCTGAGCTCTTATAATCCTACATGTAGGCAATAAAGTTGTGGTTGATTTTTCTTTTGGGAGATTTATAACCAACGATTCGCTTTGTGTGACAACACTTTCATGTGGTGAGTAGGCTGTTCTAAAGTTTTAATAATGATTATGTTAGTAGTAAAGTGCCGCTTTGGGAGTACGAATTGTGTTGGTGTGGACGCATTTACATCGTAACCTGACGAAATCATAAACAATGCTGCGTTCGTGGTTTTATTGCGGCAGTAACCTTTGGTGGCGCCGCAGGGCTCGCACACGCCGAGCAGCCGTTAACAGGTTAACTACCCCCATGTGCTAATAATCGAGGCCTTCGAAGGGGGGCGCGGATCAGAGGTCAGCCCCTGTTGATGTACCGCGAGAGTGCGTTGGGGCCGACATGTGGCTGCGCCGGTATCAACATAACCTACATAGGAAGTATTGGGATTCGGACCGATGCATGTGTGTGCAGCATATGTCCATCATGGAGCGTGGAAGTGTGCCCACAACAAACGGCGTGCACCATCACACACAGACACCGGTTGGCTTCTTGGACGGTTCTGTGACGTCATGTGGCCAAGTGCAGCTCACAAAGAGCGCACCGTTGGGATCTGCGCGGCGCGGCGAGGGGGAGGACGCTGCCAGGGCATTGCCCCCAATGTTTACATCGTGCGGGGTGCAACCATAAGATATTTAAACCTTGGATACACAGTGGGGATACGTCCTCGCATTGATCCGTGCCGAGAGCAAACGCGCAATTCGCGGATTGCATCACGATGAATGGCGTTGGAGGCCACAGCCGCACTTCCGATCCCAATCTCCGACTACCAACTGCAAGAACTAATTAACCCTTGACCCGTCCTGAGTGATTTACGAAGAGGCCTTCGACAATTAGCCGCCGCTTGCGGCCGAGTTATGCGCGAATTGCAACAAAGCCAACAAGTGGTTATTTGTGGATGTCGCCGGTATTTCAGATGATACGAGATCGGTATCTGGCTTTATCACCCAATTAGCCTCCACAGCGAAAATCTATAAATAGGCAGACGCCTGGCGAGCAAATGGCGGCCACTTGGGCTTCATGCTCCAAGTGCATGTGAATGAAAAACGCCGTTAGGAAACGTGGACATCATTATATGAGTTTTCAGGCCCAATGTAAACAAAGGTTATTGATCCGTCCTTACAGTATCTCCACCAGCGTCGGCCGCATCCCACGTGCTGTATAATTCACCTGATCACGAGACGCAGAGCACGGTAGTCATACTATGTATGCACTATACATGCATAAACCATTTATTACATATCAGTATATTAATGTTTCACAGCCCAGCTATGGATTATTTGAGGTGACAACGACCTGAAACTCACGCGACACACGCGATTGAACAAACCAAATTCCATCGTCAAGACTAACAGATCACCGAAATAAGCCCACTGACCTCGAAATATTACATATAAATCTATTGCACCTAATTTGCCCGACACCGAGCCAAAAATGAAAAAAAAGATATGCACACTTCAAATTTTGGCACCTAATGTAACCTTACATTAGCCGACACCGGTCGTTATATTTGCATTGGTGAGTGGAAGAACGGTACATGCAAGGAAAAAATGACCAAAGAAAAACTAACATAGCCAAAATATGGCCATCCATCAGTAGTTGAAAGAAGAATAACAGCTGTATTCTTAATGCTTCGACACTGGAAGTGTGAAGACACCGACACTGGTAATGGTGGCTATTTCGTTTGATTTTATGCAGAATCTTCCTCTAAATATTCCCGATGGTCCATTGCAGACATCTCTGAGTTTCATTTCAAATCCATAATCTTCAAGACGCAAGTGGCCACTTTTACACACATCACGAAGGGTCATGCCACTGAGGAAGACTTCGGGATTTTAAGATTGCTGTTGTACGTCCATATCTCGCTGCCTCTGCTACAATCCAAGATTCGACTCCGTATAGCAGTACTGGGAAGACATAGCATTTAACCAGTCCAAGCTTAAGTTGGAGATTTAGGCAGCAGTTCTTTAAAACTATGCTAATCTTCCTAAATGCTGCTGTTAGATATTGGGATAATATTGATTTCAATTCTTGGTTTAATGCAATGTAAGACTACTAATCGTCTTGTGACGTATGCCAGCAAACTTAGCACTTCATTGGTCAAATGTAGAGTTACCAAGACATCTCATTCTTTTGGCATATACCCATCGTGTTCAAAAGTTTCCAATGATAAATTGCTATTTTGCACTATTCATATGTTGATCCAATAAATGATTACTAGTCGTCTTGTGACGTATGCTAGCAAACTTAGTACTTACATTAGTCAAATGTAGAGTAACCAAGATATCTCATTCTTTTGGCATAGACCTATCGTGTTCAAAATTTTCTAATAATAATTGCTATCTTGCACTCTTTATATGTTCATCCAATAAACGATCACTAGTCGTCTTCTGACGTATGCTAGGAAACTTAGTACCTACATTGGTCAAATGTAGAGTAACCAAGTGGTCACTTTTACACACATCACGAAGGGTCGTACCACTGAGGAAGGCTTCAGGATTTTAAGATTCCTGTTGTACGTCTACATCTCGAACGCAACCAATGTCCTGCCTCTGCTACAATCCAAGATTCGACTCCGTATAGCAGTACTGGGAAGACATAGCATTTAACCAGTCTAAGCTTAAGGCGAAGACTTACGCTGCAGTTCTTTAAAACTATGCTAATTTTCATAAATGCTGTTGTTAGTTTAGTTTTTAGTTACTGGGATGTTATTGATTTTAATTCCTGGTGGTCAAGCTTCTTTAAACAAAATTCTAAATGAGGCGATCCAAAATCCAAGAGAAACATTCGCAGTATTATACAATATAAATCACAATCGTAATATTTCACTGCTAAATATTCCCGATGTTCCATTGCAGACATCTCTGAGTTTCATTTCAAATCCATAATCTTCAAGACGCAAGTGGCCACTTTTACACACATCACGAAGGGTCATGCCGCTGAGGTAGGCTTCGGAATTTTAAAATTCCTGTTGTACGTCTACATGTCGAATGCAACCAATTTCCTGCCTCTGCTGCAATCCAAGATTCGACTCCGTATAGCAGTACTGGGAAGACATGGCATTTAACCAGTCCAAGCTTAAGCTAAAGACTTACGCTGCAGTTCTTTAAAACTATGCTAATTTTCATAAATGCTGTTGTTAGTTTCGTTTTAGTTACTGGGATGTTATTGATTTTAATTCCTGGTGGTCAAGCTTCTTTAAACAAAATTCTAAATGAGGCGATCCAAAATCCAAGAGAAACATACGCAGTATTATACCGGGCGATTCAAGTTTTATTACCTTGGGTTTTTTAGGCATTTGGAGTTGCCCAAAAAATATGAAAATTTGGATTTATATAGGTCTGATACTAATCTACGGAAAGGTAGTTTGACTTTTTCGATATAATTATATAGACAGTTATAAAATTTAAAAAAACTCTTTTCGGGCAAAAGTCTATCGTTATTTTTGTCCTAAACTATTTTATTTTATTCATAGAACCCATTTATGGAATCAAAAATTAACAAAAATGATTAGATTTCAAATTAAAGTATTGTTACATTACTGACCAATTTTCCTCGGTATGATTTATGATTTTGTAAGTCAAGAGTGCGGTTGGAACGTTTTATGACTTTTTATGATTCCGCCAGTCGCCCGTGGGTTGAACGGGCCTTGCAGGACCGTAATCCCTATCATAAGTATTATATCCATATCAGGCCCTATCATAAAACCCATAAAATCCATTATAGGGACTATTACTGGAAGCAGCCGTCATATTTTACTATTTAGTAATAAATGTTACTGTTGCAATATCAAAATTCATTTAATTCAATAATTGGTGCAATTGTTTTGTAACGCAAGGTGAAGTAATTTCTAGATGAAGTATTTTCTTGTCCAAGTATTTAAAAAAAAACAGACCATAGGTGGTTTAGAATCTGAAATATTTAAACTGGCGAAGCCTAATGTCGATCTAAAATTACCAAATACCTTAGCCTTTAGTGAACTTGTCCCTATTAATACCAAGAAAATTATAGATATTAAAATGTCCTTGGAGTATATTCTACTTGGGAAAACATCGGAGTTCTATTGTCACGTTGTTTCATAGAAAATTTTCAATGATTTCTACCTCAATACTGAGGAGTTATTTTAAACAAAAATTAAATTTTCTGCCCAAAATCCATTTGTTTCTAACGAAATTTCAATTTTTCATTCCATAAATTTTGAGTTTAATTACATTCAGTTGTCTTGTCTCAACTTTAAAGATTACTATCAAATTTTCAATTATTTCTGCTCACATTTCCATTTTCTGTCAAAATTACAATGATTCCTGTCAAACCTTCAATAGTTTCTTCCAGAATTTCAATTATTGTAATCAAAATTTTCTCAAAGGGGATTTCTACCTCAATACTGAGGAGTTATTTTTAACAAAAATTAAATTTTCTGTCTAAATTTCATTTGTTTCTACCGAAATTTTATTTTTTCTTTCTATTCATTTTGAGTTTAATTACATTCAGTTGTCTTGCCTCAACTTTAAAGATTACTATCAAATTTTCAATTATTTCTGCTAACATTTCTATTTTCTGTCAAAATTACAATGATTCCTGTCAAACCTTCAATAGTTTCTTCCAGAATTTCAATTATTGTAATCAAAATTTTCCCAAAGTTGACCTTCAATTTGATCATTATTTTTAATTGTAAATGTTTTCAAATAATTTTGTCAATTTTTTTTCTACCAAGATTTTAATTGTTTTAATCAATGTTTTTGTCAAAATTTCACTTATTCTGTTATTGTTTTAATGATTACGGCGAAATTGTCAAATGTGCAAAATTCAATCAAATCAAATTTTCAATTATTACTCTCAAGTTTTCATCTTTTACTGTCATATGTTAAATTGTTTCTGCCAAAATGTCAGTGTCACTGTCAAAATTATAATGCTTCCTGTCAAAACAGCAATAATTTCTTCCATAATTTTAATTATTGTAGTCCAAATTTCCTCAGAGGTAACTTTTTATGATGTTTAGTATTCTAAATCAATCAATTTAGGTGCTTATTTGATTTATGCTATTATTTTTAATTGTAAATGTTTTCAGGTAATACTGTCAAATTTTTATTTTATTTTACCAACATTTTAATTGTTTTAATAAATGTTTTACCTAGATTTCAATTATTCTGCTAGTGTTTCAATGATTACGGTGAAATTGTCAAGTGTGAAAAATCAAATTTTCAATTATTACTATAAAATTTTCAATTATTGCTTAAAATGTTACTTAATGAGTTTTATCTCTTATCCGACAGTTTACATAGTTGCCTTGGCCCCAAAATATATTTTTTTTTAAATTATTTCTGCTTTTTAGTGATATTGTCAAATTTTCAATAATTTGTGACACAATTTCAATTATTCTTGACATTTTAACATTTTAAAGCTTACTGTCAAAATGATATATTATTTTTTCTAGATGTTTTATTTTTAGCTGAAACACATTGTCTCCCCTAGATTTTGTATAGACTTTCTCTCTCTAACTTAGATACATTGAGATGCAATTATTTCTTTAGAATTAAGAAAAAAGACTATCAAAGTTTCACCAAACTTCTTTCTACTAATATATATATGAAAATGTATCCTGCATTTCAAGAATGTTGGTTTTTTGAAAAACTTTAGCACATTTTTCGCTAGTATAAGACAGTGATCCTCGCCAGTTCCACCAGTGTATATATCAAAGAAGATGCAATACCCAGTATTAGTACACATTGTACTAGTAACCAATTTTTAAATCCATGAAACGGTATCATGCTCTCATTAATTGATATTTTCTTCTAAATCTCTTTTAAATTCTTCTTGTATGAAGTCTTCCAACTATTATCTGAGTATCGTTAAATGAATCCACAACAAACTCCTGTACTACTGATAAGATTTTATCTATCCTGCAAATTAATCTTAATTGAGTGGCATTTTAACAAGATTATTTGCTAAATGGCAACTAACAGTGTGATCCAATATTGACACCTACTGGAATTCAAAATTATATTTTCTTAAACGACGACTGCAATTCTTCTTCGTGTGCAGTTTCATTGCTGAAGGTTAACGACCACTTCACTATATGAGTTTCTGTTTCCGGTCATGTGAGACAGTTGACCAACACTCATGCCGATCTTATTCCAGATTATTGCAATTCTAATAGTATCAAAAGCCAAGGTGTACACATGTTTTCATTGATTACATATTCATTTTCCTACTCCCCAATTATTATATTCTCACAGTATTTTGGAGGTTCCTTTAACAACAATATAATCTTGTAAATTAATGTCCAGTCACGAAGAGAGACAAAATCAAGAATGTAGAGATAAGAGAAAGGCTTGGAGCAAAAGCAACACAGAAGAAAATAGAGGAAGGACAACTAAGGTGGTTTGGGCATTTAAGCAGAATGGGCAGCGATCGACAAGTAAAGAAAGCATGGGAAGCAAAAGCAGAAGGAAACAAGTCAAAAGGAAGGCCGAGAGACACGTGGAATGACACTATCATGAAAACCATAAAGAGCAGAGGTAAAACCTGGAAACAAGCAAAGGACCTAACAAAAGAGAGAAAACAGTGGATAGAGTTCTACAAACTGTAGAACTAAAACCCCGACACCCAAGAGGGTACAAGGGGTCAATGATTAAGAAAAAAAAAGATATTAATGCCCAGAACTTTTCGAATTATATTATTATCGTTTACATATTTTGTACCCTTTCAGGTATCTGTCTTTAGAAATGATTTCCACCTTCATCTATCAATTGTCAGTTCAATCGCATCTCTCTTGCTTTTTTCGTTCCTCTTCTGAATATTTTCCACGCTGTCTTCTCATTCCCTTGTCAGTCTTCATCTCCTACTGCTTGCTTCTCATTCTCATGTACCATACTATCTTTGCCAATCTTTTATCTTTCAATCTTATCAAATGCCTTTACCATCGCATTTGTTGATAGTCAGTTTTAATGTCCATACCATACAATTTATCTTGTAGCCAGTTCTCATTTCATTCCTCCTCAGAATATTATCTACGCCATCTTCCCATTCCCCTGTATCAGTTCTAATGTCCATATCATCCAATTTGTGCTCCAGCCAGTTCTAATTTCAACCCTCTTCAGAATATGATCTACGCCATCTTTCCATTCCCCTGTGAGTCTCCTACTCATGGCTCCTCTTTTTGTGTTCCATACTATCTTTGCCAATCTTCTATCTTGCATTCTTATCAAATGTCCATGCCATGGCATTTGCTTCCTAGCTAGTTTTAATGTCAATTCCATCCAATTTGTCAGTTAGCCAGTTCTCATTTAATTCCTCTTCAGAATATTATCCATACCATCTTCCCATTTGCCTCTGAGTGTTCTACTTATTGCTCCTCTTTTCGTATTCCATGCTATCTTTGCCAATCTTCTATCTTGAATTCTGATCAAATGTCCATGCCATCGCATTTGCTTCCTAGCTAGTTTTAATGTCCATACCATCCAATTTGTCATCTAGCGAGTTCTCGTTTCATTCCTCTTCAGAATATTATCCATACCATCTTCCCATTTCCCTCTGAGTGTTCTACTCATTGCTCCTTTTTTCGTATTCCATGCTAACTTTGCCAATCTTCTATCTTGCATTCTGATCAAATGTCCATGCCATCGCATTTGCTTCCCAGCTAGTTTTAATGTCAATACCTTCCCATTTGTCTCCCAGCCAGTCCTTTATGTATTCTGACTTTCTTCTACAAAAACTTATAAACACCTAGAAACGCCTGTAAAAGTACGTAGAACATCGCACGTACAATTACACGAGATAATTGATCCCGACGCGAACAATGGATGAAAAAAATCTGTATTCTCGACGCACATTATTCTATTAATGGATGATTGCGATTGCAGAGATGAATTACGTAGGTAACTCGCGGCCGACGGAGCGTGCATTCGTAATCCCCTGTTTGTACGATTGCGATTGCATCCGTATATAATTTTGATGGATCGACCAAAACAAACGCCAATGGGCCATACTTATCCAGCTCCGTAGCTGTAAAAACCAGTTTTTCGCTCGCCCAAGATTTCAGCCTCGTGATCCCCAGCCTCGACGAAAGTGCGTTCACTTTTACGCCGCGATCCGCAATTAGCCACCATAACAACGATCCACGCTCCAGATTGCCGAAGCGATTTCAGTTTTTTTAATTGTATTAAGGCCGCTCTGGATGCCAATTGATTGAGCTGTTGCGAGCCATTAACTCGATATCCCCCCCTAATTGGTCTTGTAACAATCGGGATCACCGCGGAGGTTAAATCACAGCCGTTGAAATCAAATGCTTGCTAAGTGACACATCAGAAATCTGGATGCAGTTGGAGGAAAATTATGTAAGAGTGCGATCAACAACATTCGGAAATTTTCGATAGTCATTTTAGTTATAAAAATAGTTTTTCTTCAAACGTCAGAAAATGATGATAGTGGAAAAATGTCACATTTTCGCTTGCCTTCTATTACGCGCCTCACTTCGTTCGGCGCGCAAACTCAGGCGCGCCATGAAAAGTCTCACTTCTCCTCCACGTGAAATAATGTACTATTCATTTTATATTTGCCATAATCAGTTTATCGAAATAAAATTATGATGAACATTGATTGATTATTGCTTCACTGTTCTTCACTGAACGCTGCACTTCACTGTTCTATGGTATAGTGATCGCGAACCTCAAAAAATGCAGATGCACCATGGAGTATTTAAGTGCTGCTCTTTCCTGTTTAGTGGTGAGCAAAATAAGGCATTTTGAAGGTAACAGAACTTAACGTTTCGTTAATGTATAAGTGCTGCTTTTTCCTGTTTGGTGGTGGGCAAAATAAGGCGTTTTGAAGGTAACAGAACTTAACGTCTCGTTAATTAAGCAGTTTGCAATGAAAACAGCTATTTCAATGAGTTATTATTTAAGGAATCGAATAAATTATAAACGTGTCAAGTGTTGCAACCTTTGAATGCTTCCAACTGACTTCATTTAACGAACACTGGCAGGCGCCCAAAATGCACTGTTTCGTGTCGCGACACGTGCATGACCGGGACTATTGTATTGCGTCAATTGGACAACTGTTGGGCTTTAAAATCAAAAGTGGACGGCGGCATACTCGAGTATTTTGAGCCCCGTCTCTACAAAGTATAGGATAAGTTATTCGTTGGATAGTTTACAATGAGATTATAAACCACCTGCTCAAACGCGTTTATAATTATTTTGCCCAATGAATACCACTGAATAGTTCAAAATGTATTCACCAACATTTCTTCCTAAAAATAGTCATAAGTTTAAATTTGTTTTTTTGCAAAAAAAACCTCACTATATGCCAGGAATTTTGTAATATTTTTATTTTAATGTTTGTGAACTTTTTTGTTTTATTGCTGAGTCGGTATCCAAATTTTCTGAACACCATCAGTAAACATCGTGTAAATATACAGGGTGTCTCAAAATTGATGCCTGTACTTTTGGGATTTGATTCAGGGGGCTAAAACAAATTGAAAATTAAGAGGGGATTTTTTTCTGTTTGTAAATTTTTACGGCCACTACTCAAAACAGGACTTTGATTTATTCATTTTGTCAAATCTAAGACATACCTGTCAGATTTGACAATTAGTTTGACAGATGTGAACTATATCTTTTTTTTAAATATTATTAATTTTTAATAAAGATTTACACATTCAATAACTGTAAATTTTTCAATAATTACTGTAAAATATGTTCATTTCTGTGAAAATTTCAATTCCCGTCATATTTTCAAATATTTCTACCAAAATTTTAGTCATTTTTAACAATTACTGTAAAATGGTTATTCGATTCTCATAAAATTTCAATAACTGTAAAATTTTCAATTATTTCTATTGAAATTTTAATCATATTTAAGAAAATTTCATTAATTACTCACGCATCAATAATTCGTATACATTTTTTTAATTTTCCATGAAAGTTTCAATGACAGTGAAATTATCACTAATTTCTACTAAAATTCAACAAAATTTCGTTAATTACTGTCATATTTTCAGTCATATTTAACAAAATATCATTAATAACTGCCAAAATTTCAATTACTGTAAATTTTCAATTATCTCTACCTTCATTTCAATCATATTTAACAAATTTTTATTAATTAGTGTTAAAATTTCAGTAATTCCGTGCAAGTTTCAGTATCTATAAAATGTTTAGTTATTTCTATCAAAATTTCAATCATATTTAACAAAATTTCATTAAATATTGTTAAAATTTCAGTATATTTAACAAAAGATCATTATTTACTGTCAAAATTTCAATAATTACTGTACATGTAAAATGATTATAAATTTCTCTTAAAATTTCAATAACTGTCAACTTTTCAATTATTTCTGCTATAATTTCAATCATGGTTAATAAAAGTTCATTAATCACTCTCAATATTACAATAATTACTGTAAAATATTTTCATTTCTGTGAAAATTTCAATTACTGGCATATTTTCAAATATTTCTACCAAAATGTCAGCCATTTTTAACAATTACTGTAAAATGTTGATTCGATTCTCATAAAATTCCAATAACTGTAAAATTTTCAATTAATTCTATTAAAATTTTAATCACATTTAAGAAAATTTCATTAATTACTGTCAATGTATCAATAATTCGTGTACATTTTTTGTATTTTCAATGAAAGTTTCAATAACAGTGAAATTATCAATTATTTCTACTAAAATTTCAATCATATTTAACAAAATTTCGTTAATTACTGTCATATTTTCAGTCATATTTTACAAAATATCATTAATTACTGCCAAAATTTCAATTACTGTAAATTTTCAATTATCTCTACCTTCATGTCAATCATATTTAACAAAATTTTATTAATTACTGTTAAAATTTCAGTAATTACCGTATTTTTTTTGTAATTTCCGTGTAAGTTTCAGTATCTATAATTTTTTTTAGTTATTTCTATCAAAATTTCAATCATATTTAACAAAATTTCAATCATATTTAACAAAATTTCATTAAATATTGTCAAAATTTCAGTATATTTCACAAAAGATCATTATTTACTGTAAAAATATCAATAATTACTGTACATGTAAAATGATTATAAATTTCTATTAAAATTTCAATAACTGTCAACTTTTCAATTATTTCTGCTATATTTTCAATCATGGTTAATAAAAGTTCATTAATCACTCTCAATATTACAATAATTACTGTAAAATATTTTCATATCTGTGAACATTTCAATTACTGGCATATTTTCAAATATTTCTACCAAAATTTCAGTCATTTTTAACAATTACTGTTAAATGTTGATTCGATTCTCATAAAATTTCAATAACTGTAAAATTTTCAATTAATTCTATTAAAATTTGAATCATATTTAAGATTTTTTTATTAATTACTGTCAATTAATTACTGTCAACTTATCAATAATTCGTGTACATTTTTTGTCTTTTCTTTGAAAATTTCAATAACTGTGAAATTATCATTTATTTCTACTAAAATTTCAATCATATTTAACAAAATTTCGTTCGTTAATTACTATCATATTTTCAGTCATATTAAACAAAATTTCATTAATTACTGTCAAAATTTCAATAATCCGTGCACATTTTTGTGAAAAAATCAATAACTGTGAAATTATCATTTATATCTACTATAATTTCATTCATATATGTATAACAAAATTGCGTTAATTACTGTCATAAGTTGTTTATACAGTTTACATTATATGTTCCGGATTGAATATGCTCACGCCGTATATACATATATGGGATTCGATTCAGGAGGCTTAAACAATTAAAAAATTAAGAGTGACGAATTTTCTGTTTGTCCCTCGTTATAGAGTTATTGATAAAAAGAAATAAAAAATGAAATGTAGTTTATTTTGTTTTTTTTATCAATAACTCTATAACGAGGGACAAACGGAAAATTTGTCACTCTTAATTTTTCATTTATTTAAGCCTCCTGAATCGAATCCCAAAAGCACGGGCGTTAATTTTGAGACACCCTGTATATACCGCGTGAGCATATTCAATCCGGAACATATAATGTAAACTGTCTATTTTGTGAAATGGGTTGCTAATCTCAGGACATACATTCACCATCAGCCAGATGGGGTGCTGTACTACCGCATGTAGTGTACTATAGTATGTACTATAGTCATTCTACCCACGAGAGCTGACAATGACTCATGCTTTTTCGAACTAAGAATCGCGTTTTCTATGCTCGTTCGCATGTTTAAGGCAAATGTAATAGAATGAAACGGAAATATGAAACGTATGTTGAATTCATGCAATATGCTCTCAGTATCTCAGCTCACAGCTCTCAACGGGTCTAGTATACCACAGTAAATGATTCGATTTTTATTCTAATTGCATTTTCTTTTTGTTTCAGACATGTTTATTACTGGTAAGTTAGAAACTTTAATCTTTCACACCCCCACTCAATATGCCTCGTCCCTATTTCCGTTCAACTGGAGATCGCACAAACCGGATTATGTAGCTTCTCGTGCCGCCCTTTCCTTCATTTTCGCTTTTTGTCCTTAATCCCAGATACTTGTAAAAGGACGTTCTTTAGTCTACAAGACTTTGAAATTAGCACCCTAAGCCACCCTCACGTCCCTTGCAGGAAGTGGACAATCTAATCCGCGCGGACCTGACCGAAATGACTGAGCGAATTCGAGCTGGCGAAAAATAAAGAAAATTTCGCCACGTGGAGACAAAGGGCGGAATCGCGACGAGTTTAACCCATTTCCTCCGCAGCGAGTCCAGATCTGGGTCATAGCCGAGCGCTAATTCGTTTCCCTTTGTTTCCGCCCGTTTGTTTACTTTTATTTATGCCCGCGGATGGAATAGATTAGATTTACAATGGTGTGTTGCAACACGGCTGTGGTCTTGACACGGGGCCGAGTAATCGCCTAGCATTGACCTAAAAGTCCCCCGTAAATCTTATTATTTAATCGATAGCCAGGGGATGCGTTCCACCCTTAACAATGAAAAGCGACCAGCACGAAACGCGGTTTCTACAGGGACAGGTACTGCGGATTTCCAAGGAAGGGTTTTTGACTATTTTTAAAATGGTAAATCCATTACCTTTTGTATATTATGTAGCTTTTCTGCTAATAAATATTCTTTATTATTATTATCAAATAGATGGTCTATTATTTAAAGTATGATAGTGATACCAACAATTTTATTATATAATCGCTTGAATCCTATTTAAGTGGTGCATTAAACATTTCGTTTTATATTTATAACAAAACATCTGATATTGGTAACAAAATAGGCCATAATGAAAGGCCGAAAGTACAAATCGTGGAAACTGTTTAGAAGAAGTTTTTGAAGTTTTGAAAAAAAATGTAACCACTTTTACAAAGTTATAATCCTCCCAAGAATTGTGTCTAGATGATGTTTATCTAAATGGAATTGTAGACAGAACCCCTAATTGCTTATTGAATATGTTTGCAAAAGTAACTATTGATGCATATTAATTTGCTGTAATGGCCGATGATCGTAGAACAGAAGATAAATTAAGAATGATGGTAAATCATATTTATGCCATTAAGGCAGTTAAATTAACATATCCGAAAATTTTAGAATATTTTAAAGAATATCTGATGCAACAGCAAAATGGCTAGACGCGTTGCTCATTAAAAAATGTATCATTTTGTGTGTGTTCTTATATTTGAACAAATTCTTGAAGTCGCTTCAGGAGTTCATCATTAGCGCTCAAAGTGAAAAGTTTGATTCATCTAAAGCTTCTATTGGTATTAAAACTTTAATTGTAACCTTTGAAACTCTGGGGGAAAATGAACAACACTTTGATAAATTATAGAAAAATAAATAAATTTTATAGTTTAAGTAATAATTGTACGTCCTTAATCTTATTACTTAAATTATAAAATTAATGAACCTTAATATGAGAAATATCACAGAAATAAATTTTAGTTCGAACTGCAGTTAAATGAAAGAGATAAAACAGCGTCAAGAATGCGAAAACGTCCAAAAACATTACAACCATTCTTGTAGTATGATGATACTTGTTCAATTGCCAAATTTAATATTTTAAGTAATATTTACGACTAAATACTAGATAAAATGTTCATAGAATTTAAAGTGAAATTTTCCGAAAAAGAAAAATATTCTAAGGGTACCTACTGAAGCTTTGCACACAATGTCAAAGTGCATCTTGGAGGTTGAACTTTTTAAGAATTTTAGTACTCTTGATTGATTCTGAAATTTTCTCTACCAATCAATTCTACATCTCCTGCTCTGGTTTCATCTGACTGGATTTTTTTTCTGTTCGTTTCATCTTCAACTAAGTTACTTTCGCTTTCATTACTGCTCAATTTTCATAAATGTTAAATTTCGTTCTTATACATTGTATACTGATACGGTTGGTAGATCGATCTCAGACTATTGTAGCGTATTACTTTAAACGTTAAATCTAGATAACACATCTCAGCATAAAATTGACAAAAAAAGTCGTTTCTAATCTTTGAAGTTGAAGGAGGTAGTTAGATGCTTCACTTCTTGTATTTGCCTTTTTCGTTCGTCATTTATTTATTTATTTGTATATTTATTTTTTATTTTGACTGTGCCTTTGGTATTTTCCCAAAAATTTGCGGCCCATGGATCTTGACGCCCTGGACTATAGCCCTCATAGCCCACCCCTAAATCCGCTACTGAACATTTCATTAAACCTAAACATATAAGTCATTTTATGGCAACAGTTTCATTAAAATAGTTATTATAAATAACCCTACCAATTTTTTTTCCATTTCCAAATATTGAAAAATCAAAATTGACAATTCCATAAAATTGTAAATTTGTAATAAAATCTGTAGTTATATATTAATTTCATGATTATGATAAGTTAGAACTTATCACAAGAAAATGTATATGTGTCTTTACTTTGTTAGTTAATACTAGCTTTAAGAAGATTTTGATGATTATAATATGTTTTAATATTGTAAAAAGCAAACAGTCGAGTAATTGTGCTAAAAATTGCAAGGATAATTGGTATATAACACCAAAGATAACAACAATTCAATAAGAAACGCGGCTAAAAGTATTCTAATATCATCGCGATAGAAGAGTTCACCATAGGCAACCAATTACATGGGCTGGTTCATTGGGCTATAATTTAAATTCTACTTTATTTTTAATCCATTTCGATCCAATAAGGTAACGTATTGGCTAATAAATTATCATTAAAGTTTTAATTGAAGCCAATAATCATCAAATTTTCCTCGGTTTGAGAAAAATGCAGTGATTAAAAAAAAATCTAAATACTTTTGCTTCCAAATATCGTAAAACATACATTCTCATACGATTTTTTTCAATTATTTCAATAATTTCACTTTCAAGAAAATTCAATTCGGTATTTCAAGACATTAATTTTCAATGTTTCAAGAGCAAAAACATCAATCCAATAAGATCAATTAAATTATTGAAGTGCCCAAAAAATAATTATATTTATCTACGACTAATTTATAATGTAAGTACTCTACTTGAGGTTTTTGCAGCATAATGTTACACAGGGTGCTAAAATAGGTAAAATATTTAAGAGGGTAATAGTATGAACCACAGCAGGGCTTTGAGGACCCATGTTTATCAAGACTTTTTTATTGTGGTTCATACTACTACCCCCTTAAATATTTTACACTCTATTTTTAACACCCTGTATATTATTCCCTTAAGGAATAATGACTAGGGATTAATAGTCCTTATTACTTCTTGGTAATAATACCATGGAAACAAAATACACAAACTCAAAGGTGTCACTCTCAAACACGTAGTGTTTGTGTATTTGTATTGAGATGGATGAAAATGAAGAGTCTTTTACTTGTACACCTCCAGAAATTGTACAACTAGCTACAGCAACAACATCTATCAACCTTGATATTTCAATGATAAAAAAATTTCAATTATGTATTTCAAAACATTCATTTTCAATGTTTCAAGAGCAAAAACATCAATCTAATAAGATCATTTAAATTATTGAAGTGCCCAAAAAAATAATTATATTTATCTGCGACTATTTATAATGTAAGTATTATAAGTATGTAAGAACGCGAAAACGTCCAAAAACATTACAACCATTCTTGTAGTATGATGATACTTGTTCAATTGACAAAGTTAATTTTCGATGTAATATTTACGACGAAATACTAGATAAAATGTTCGTAGAATTTAAAGTGAAATTTTCCGAAAAAGTAAAATATTCTAAGGGTACCTACTGAAGCTTTGTACATAATGCCAAAGTGCTTCTTGCACGTTGATTTTTTAAAGAATTTTTGTACTCTTGATTGATTCTGAAATTTTCTCTACCTATTCTACTTCCCCAGCTCTGGTTTCATCTGACTGGATTTTTCGAAACTTTGCAAGTTTTGTTGTTGATGGAATAAAGAAGCACATAGTGTGTAACAAAATTAAACAATCTGCTGATGTGCTTCTATAGAAATGTTTATGTGTATCTATAGAATCTCTATGATCTCTATAGATATAGATATAGATCTCTATCACTCATAGATATAGATATATAGATATCATAGATATCATATCACTCATAGATATAGATATAGATCTCGACAACTTTTTTTTTTCTTGTAGTAAAAAAAAAGGTGTAGAGTCTGAATACATTTCTTATCAAAGTATTGCAAGTTTTGGGGTGAGAGTTGATGTCTCATCCATTGGTTAGAAGGTTGTAGGCTTCACTAACGTCGCTGCAAGTTTGGATTTGTCAATTTAATGTCGATTTGTAGGTGCATGTGGGTGGTTTGAGGAACAATGAATTGTTAATATCAGTGTTTCCAGTGAACGGGTCGGCTCTTGAAAGTTATTGATGGTCGCAGGAAATTGATATGTTTGCCGAGAGGAAACCCGGCCGGTGAAAATGCGCCCTCATAGTCCAAGGACAAAGGATCGGGACGATTCTCGCCCTTACGGCGGTATTCCTTTGCAGCGCTGCAGCACTGCACGTGGCAATGTATATAAACATATTGATCCTGCGGCCGCCATCTTGCCGCGTCATGGCCTACTTCGTTCGATCGTTTGGAGCGAGAAGGGCCGCGACCGTGGCCTAGGCCCTCTCTGTCGTTTTGCGCTAGTCCTTTGTTCCCTTCCGCGTATTTCCGCCGCTTTCCCAAACCGTCGACTTACGTCACGTCGCGTGCGCCAGGGCCAACGTCGCCGCCGCCACCCCCCACCATCACCCATCGGAAAATTCGAGCCGGCAATTTTCCAAAGGCGAGCACACGTGCGGCCCATGGAAAATTCGCACAGCTCTGGCGAGCTGGTCTCCACTGATCAATCATTCACCACTTCCGAGTTGGCAGGGGAACCCCCTAATTAAACGAACGCACCACAGCTGGGAAAACTGACTTCACGTGAGCAATTATTGTGAATAAGCCGCCCCAGTTCTGCGAAAAAGAATGTAACAAACCACCAAAGTTCCCAAACAAAAGTCAGACTAGTTAGAAAAAAGTTGGGCAGCCCAATTTCCCAAACAAAAATAGAAACTTGACCTTTGATTCCAATAATGAAAAACTACACATCGTTTCCTGGCCCAGTTTTACGACAAAGAACGTAATTCTCGGCAACTCTAGAACGTTCCAAGCTAGAGCCAACTAGTACAAACCTCAATCAAACCATATACAAACTACTAGAAAGTTGGGCACCACCTTGTAAACTACAAGAAAGTTGTGCACCACCAACCGGCTCAAGACTGAAAACTGCTCCAGGAGGCCCATATGGACCACATCAATCGACACTTTTGAAACTGCCACTCGTTAGGCTACAGCTTGAGCGCTCCCAATTACAAAGAATTTTGGACACCAATCTTTTCAATTTTTAAAATCGGAGTTTTCTGAAAACCTCCGAAAAACGTGTCAACCATATGGAATTATGTTTAAACGTTAATAAGTAGATATACAAAAATATAAGACAATTTCAGATATTTTCAATTTCATAAAAATGTAAGCCTTAATAAAGATCGTTATATATATGAAAACCAAAACTATAATATCTTTAATATCAAAACTTATTGTCATTAAAGTACCGACATTTACAAAAACTACAAAACCTCAGAACATTTTCGAAATTTTATTCGAATTTTGTTGAAGACAAATTTTCAGTATTAAATAAGGGAGAAAATCAAACATATAACTTTTTGTATTGACAAGTATGGGTTAGCTATTACTGAAATTTCTGAAAATTTATTATTTGCAAATTTCATATTAGATTCGTGTATAGTACACCTGAAACTAATTCTCCTGAAAACTTCACAAAGTTTCAGTATTTAATTAGAGAGAAAATCAAACACTTAACTTTCTGGATTGACAAGTATGGGTTAGCAATTACTGAAATTTTTGAATATTTCTTATTTGCAAATTTGATATTAGATTCGTGTACAGTACACCTGAAACTAATTCTCCTGAAAATTTGACAAAGTTTCACATTAAATGAGGGAGAAAATCAAACACTTAACTTTCTGGATTGACAAGTATGGGTTAGCTATTACTGAAATTTCTGAAAATTTATTATTTGAAAATTTGATATTTGATTCGTATACAGTACACCTGAAACTAATTCTCCTGAAAATTTGACTAAGTTTCAGTTTTAAATGAGGGAGAAAATCAAACACTTAACTTTCTGCATTGACAAGTATGGGTTTGCTATTACTGAAATTTCTGAAAATTTATTATTTGCAAATTTGATATGAGATTCATGTACAGTAAACCTGAAACTAGTTCTCATGAATATTTGACTAAGTTTCAGCATTAAATAAGGGAGAAAATCAAACACTTAACTTTCTGGATTGAGAAGTATGAGTTAGCTATTACTGATATTTCTGAAAATTTCTTATTTGCAAATTTGATATTAGACTCGTGTACAGTACACCTGAAACTAATTCTCCTGAAAATTTGACAAAGTTTCAGTATTAAATGAGGGGGAAAATCAAACACTTAACTTACTGGATTGACAAGTATGGGTTAGCTTTTACTGAAATTTCTGAAAATTTATTATTTGCAAATTTGATATTAGATTCGTGTACAGTACACCTGAAACCAATTCACCTGAAAATTTGACAAAGTTTCAGTATTAAATAAAGGAGAAAATCAAATATATATCTTTCTGCATTGATAAGTATGGATTAGCTATTACTGAAATTTCTGAAAATTTCTTATGTGCAAATTTGATATTAGATTCGTGTACAGTACACCTGAAACTAATTCTCGTGAAAACTTGACAAAGTTTCAGTATTGAATTAGGGAGAAAATCAAACATATAACTTTCTGGATTGACAAGTATGGGTTAGCTATTACTGAAATTTCTGATTTTTTTTAATTTGCAAATTTGATATTAGATTCGTGTATAGTGCACCTGAAACTAATTCTCCTGAAAACTTGACAAAGTTTCAGTATTAAATTAGGGAAAAAATCAAATACTTAACTTTCTGCATTGACAAGTATGGGTTAGGTATTACTGAAATATCTGAAAATTTATTATTTGCAAATTTGATTTTAGATTCGTGTTCAGTATACCTGAAACTAATTCTCCTGAAAATTTGACAATGTTTCAGCATTAAATGAGGGAGAAAATCATACACTTAACTTTCTGGATTGACAAGTATGGGTTAGCTACTACTGAAATTTGTGAAAATTTCTTATTTGCAAATTTGATTTTAGATTCGTATATAGTACACCTGAAACTAATTCTCCTAAAAATTTGACAAAGTTTGAGAATTAAATGAGGGAGAAAATCAAACACTTAACTTTCTGGATTGACAAGTATGGGTTAGCTATTACTGAAATTTCTGAAAATTTCATATTTGCAAATTTGATATTAGATTCGTGTACAGTATATCTGAAACTAATTCTTCTGAAAATTTGAAAAAGTTTCACTATGAAATAAGTTAGAAAATCAAACATATAACTTTCTACATTGACAAGTATGGGTTAGCTATTACTGAAATTTCTGAAAATTTATTATTTGTAAATTTGATACTAGGTTCGCGTATAGTACACCTGAAACTAATTCTCCTGAAAATTTGACTAAGTTTCAGTATTAAATAAGGCAGAAAATCAAACACATAACTTTCTGCATTGGCTAGTATGGGTTAGCTATTACTGAAATTTCTGAAAATTTATTATTTGCAAATTTGATACTATATTCGCGTATAGTACACTTGAAACTAATTCTCCTGAAAACTTGACAAAGTTTCAGTATTAAATAAGGCAGAAAATCATACATATAACTTTCCGCATTTACAAGTATGGGTTAGCTATTACTGAAATTTCTGAAAATTTCTTGGTTGCAAATTTGATGGTAGATTCGTGTACAGTATACCTGATACTAATTCTCCTGAAAATTTGACAAAGTTTCAGTATTAAATAAGGCAGAAAATCAAACATATAACTTTCTGCATTGACAAGTATGGGTTAGCTATTACTGAAATTTCTGAAAATTTATTATTTGCAAATTTCATATTAGATTCGTGTATAGTACACCTGAAACTAATTCTCCTGAAAACTTCACAAAGTTTCAGTATTTAATTAGGGAGAAAATCAAACATATAACTTTCTGCATTAACAAGTATGGGTTAGCTATTACTGAAATTACTGAAAATTTATTAGTTGCAAATTTGATATTAGATTCGTGTACAGTACACCTGAAACTAATTCTCCTGAAAATTTGTTCAGTATTAGTATTAGTATTAAAGTATTACTTTCAGTATTAAATAAAGGAGAAAATCAAACATATAACTTCTCTGAAACAGCCTAGTTTCGCCCCTGGAGTGTATACATTTTTGTTTTAGGATTTTGAAAGGAATAGAACAAAACGTGTCGAAGGCCTGTGGATTTGGTCGTCACAGGTCTTCCCATTCAACCCTTCCCATTTATCACTGCCAGATCCGTGCCGAGGCTCGCGAAATTATCTAATTCACAGCAATGACACTGCTCCGTACGTTTCCGGTAACGCAGTGCACCGGAAGTCCGCTCAGATATGTGGGCAAGTAAAATTGAATACGCGCGCCTCGGCTTAGGCGAAGGTTGTCGATTTTCCGCGCCTTAATTACGTGGAAAACGGCCGGCGCTGAATGTTAATTCGATTCTGCGTCGTTATTGGGCGTTATTTGTGCGCCATACGGTATAATCAGGCGGCATTACGGCGGCTGATTTTGCGTGTGTGCGAGTTCGGGGCTTGTTAAATTTAATTTTCGCCCGCGCTGAAAAATGCAAATCCCCGCGTTTATTATACACCCCCCTGACTTCCGTTTCCGGTCGGCGGCACTGGCCTCCGCGCGGTTCGGTTTTCTCACGCGTAAAAATGTAACAGGAAATATTGGAAGTCTGTTATCTAACGCGCGAAATGAACGGCGTTTTGCTTCAGGAAATTTCCCCAACGCACTGCAGAATTTATGTACCCAAAAGCCAAAAAAATCATATTATTCTACAATTGCAATTAAGTATTTCAGAAGTTGATTAACTAAAAGAACGATTATGTGTTTTTGCATCATCTAAAAACATTGAAATTTTTATTTTCGAACGACTTTTTTAAAATTTTGAACCACTGTGTATCGGCCGTTGTAGATCTTTAGGTAAGGATCAGCCTTTTTTAGTTCATGTGTGGTACTGATATTACCCCCTATCTTTAGGCACTTTCTTGAGGGGTTTCCTTTAGGGGTTACAACCCCACATCACCTCCAAGTACGCACAGCCCCGTCGAGTCTAAAGAAGAACCACGAGGCGCATAAGGCTCCCCCTTCACCGAGTTCGAGGAGGACACGAAACAGATAGGATTAGGCATTATTTTACTACGTTTTACTCTTCAATTTTCTTCTTTTCTTTTCTTTCAGGCTCGTGAAATTAATTTTTGACAACACGTTTCGTGTCCCAATTCACGCGATTATCGATAATCATGATTCCACTCGTTGTATTATATATGGTAATATAAGGGCACGTTGCCGGTCCAACCGGCACACCGCCATTTCCGGTTCGAAGCGTGATCACATCAGTCAGCGTCGAGCTATTTTGCGGAAAATTTCGTCGCGGGATTAGACCGCCCACGTAAAAACATTGAAACTACTATTCGTAAACTTGAAGGCCGTGCACAGAATACTGCTGAATAATTGAGTGATTGTGATGAATGCAACGTCATAAAATAACCGTACAAAAATAAACTCATGAACACCATAAACTAGACACACTTTATCATCGTTACTTCCTAGCCTTCCTACATCGTTAAATTGGTGCAGACGAATCGAAATAACGAGCCGTAGATTCAAGCACCACCTGCTCCGGCGAAATCCACCCTCCTGAGTGCAACGAACCCATTCAACAGGTAGCGTGTATGCACCCCCATTTTTTCAGCCCGCACACACACAAACACAGGCAAGTGCGTCAAGTTGGGGTGGCTAAATATAGACTCTGGTTATATTTGCGCGGGGGCGGATTCGGGGGGTGCCTTTGTGGCGCTCCTCTGGATGGGGAACAGCTGATCCGAGGATTACAAAGCGCCGAAGTTGGGTCGCCGATCCGAAACGCATTCCTCCGGCACACAAGGGGATGAAGGGTCGATCAGCTGTTCTAAGGGGGCGCGGGCATTAATTTAAACATGAACGCAACAGTAAGGTCGTAAAGCCTGCGGAGATTTGCCGCATAGAAGCGTGCAGCCATAAAACACCCACAACAAGGAGCAATATTGCACAACAATATGAATAACTTCAATGACTTCATTCACTTACTAGCAATTAAAGCGAAGAGCTTTTCTATCAGATTTATTAATAATAATAATCTTTATTTCGCCTCATATGTAGAGACAGATAGATATATCAGGTTTATTGCAGTTGAATTAGCTTGCAATTGCACTTTCATTTTTAAAGCGTTTTGTTGGAGATGCCATTAGGAGAGGATTAGATTTGGTTGAAGTGAATTGCTGACGGCTTAAAAAGAAAAGGTTGAGAATTCGTGTACATACAACTTCGTTACGACCTTCACAGATTTCATAAAAAACAATGTTGCAATCAAAATCTCCGAAATTTAGAATTAAAATTATTTATGATTGCTTTGAGATTGTCCAAAAAAACAATGTTGCAGTCAAAATCTCCAAAAGTTAGAATTAAAATTACACAGGTCGACAAATTTTGACGAATGTGTTCTCTTACTTACTAGCAATTAAAGCGAAGAGTTTTTTGTATCAGGTTTATTGCGGTTGAATTAGCTTGCAATTACACTTTCATTTTTAAAGAGTTTTGTTGGAGATGGAAGTAGGAGCGGATTAGATTTGGAAGTGAATTGCAAACGGCTTAAAAAGAAGATGTTGAGAATTTGTGTAAATACAACTTCGATAGGACCTTCACAAATTTCAAAATAACTATGTTACAGTCAAAATCTCCGAAATTTAGAATTAAAATTATGTATGATTGCTTTGAGATTGTCCAAAAAAACAATGTTGCAGTCAAAATCTCCAAAAGTTAGAATTCAAATTACACTGGTCGACAAATTTTGACGAATGTGTTGTCCCTTCAATTTAAATGCTTTTTTCGGAAAGTATTTACTATGCATATGCCGAAATGCAAAATTTATTTTTTTACAACAAATGTAATCGCAGTCACTCATATTTTATTTTTTTGTGTCGAAACTGTAACAGATATCAAAAACTATAAAGATACAAAAAAACTTAATAATGAATGCCTGCGTCCGATTTGATTTTTTTAAAGTTATTTGCTTTGTCATTAAAAAATATGAATATATTAATGTTGGGCCACCCCTGTTTTGTACACAACCGGTCTACTGATAATAACAATATTATGTCAAAATATGAGTTATACCCGTATTGAGTTTCATACCAAACAACATCCAAATCAATGTAAACGTTCTCTTGTTATAAGCAAATTTGGATTTTTTTTAAAATTAACTTTGAACTGAATGCTGGCTAAACCAAACGCATTTGTATATAGATAAGTTTGGTTAAATCGTCTTTTTTTTATGCCAGTAATCTGTGGTTAAGCCATGTCCACGTAATTTAGAGACACCCTGTATATGGTTTGTTGATGAAATTACAAATTAAGTCGTTACACTCTTGAGCTCTTTTTATCAAACACACGGTATATCACTTCCTGTACTAACCAGACAATATACTATTACCGAATTTAAACCTATTTAGCGGAGATTAGACCAGCATTTAGATTTAGCGAATTTTGCGGAAGGAAGCTTCGAATTCATGGCTGGTATACTAGAAACGTAGAAACATATTAAATTCCGTTCGAGCAAAAACACAATATCTGTACGTTTGTTTGCTCGAATTTGATGCAAGTTCAAAAATCTCTTGGGCACATGCACGTTTTGCTTTCCTTTGCCGATGTGAATAGTGCTGCCTAATGTACATCAACGTATCCTACCAAAATACAATTGAATGAATCTTTGGTGCAATTTGCTCTTCAGCTGTCTTCAACATTGCAGCTATTACTGCAGATAGTCATTTGCTTAACAGGATTTGCAGCTATTATGTATCTTAATGCCTACACAATACAAAAGATGGAAATACAAAAGTACAAATATTACAAAATAGCGTAAGTGTACTTTATATTCAGTATTGCTGTTGAATCTAGAATTCATATAATCATACAATTGTTACTGAGGATTTTTCAAAGATTCCTCAGTAACCAGTGAATTTTTTATTTGTTTCTTATGTTTGTTATTATATAAAAGTTTCAAAAAATCCTTTTAAATTTATAATTTCTGTCCATTATTTGATGAGTAGAGTAGACATTTCAATGTATATCTACCAAGTTTCGAAGATTGTCAAATTTTCAACGATTTCTGTCAAAAAACAGAGAAACTACTTGCTATGTTTTTACCATAAATTTATTTTGTGGTAAAAACATAGCAATTTGTTTATCTGTTTGTTTTAATACGGACTACCATGTAGTAAAGGTCGAACCATCCTGACGATTTCTGTCAAGTTTTCAGTTATTTTTGTAAATATTTCCGTCAAAATTTCACTAATTATGTCAAAATTTCAGTGGTTGTAGTCAAAATTTCAATTATTTCCTTACAAATTTCTGTAATATCAAAGTTTCAATGATAACTATAATCATCAAATCAAATTTTCAATGATAGCTATCAAATTTTAATCTATTTCTGTAAAAATTTCAATTATTATGTTCAAGTTTCAATGAATGTACTCGAGATATCAATGAATGCTATTAAATCTATAATTTCTATGATACTAACATTTTCTATGGTTACTGAGAAATTTTCAAAGGTGCTGTAAAATTCTTAGTGATTCTTAACAAATTTACATTTATTTCTGTTAAACGTTCAACTATTATGTCAAGGTTTCAATTGATACTGTTAAATTTACAATTTCTGTCCAAATTTTTATGATCACTCTTGAAATTTCAATGGTTATCTACAAAGTTTCGATTGTTGCCAAATTTTTAACGATTCCTAACAACATTTTTAAATATTTCTGTCAAAATTTAATTAATTATGTCAAAATTTCAGTGGTTGTAGTCAAAATTTCAATTATTTCCTTACAAATTTCTGTAATATCAAAGTTTCAATGATAACTATAATCATCAAATCAAATTTTCAATGATTGCTATCAAATTTTAATCTATTTCTGTCAAAATTTCAATTAATATGTTAAAGTTTTAATGAATGTACTCAAAATATCAATGAATGCTATTAAATCTATAATTTCTATGATACTAAAATTTTCAATGGTTACTGAGAAATTTTCAAAGGTGCTGTAAAATTCTTAGTGATTCTTAACAAATTTTCATTTATTTCTGTTAAACGTTCAACTATTATGTCAAGGTTTCAATTGATGCTGTTAAATTTACAATTTCTGTCCAAATTTTTATGATCACTCTTGAAATTTCAATGGTTATCTACAAAGTTTCGATTGTTGTCAAATTTTTAACGATTCCTAACAACATTTTTAAATATTTCTGTCAAAATTTCATTAATTATGTCAAAATTTCAGTGGTTGTAGTCAAAATTTCAATTATTTCCTTACAAATTTCTGTAATATCAAAATTTCAATGATAACTGTAATCATCAAATCAAATTTTCAATGATTGCTATCAAATTTTAATCTATTTCTGTCAAAATTTCAATTATTATGTTAAAGTTTTAATGAATATACTCGCAATATCAATGAATGCTATTAAATCTATAATTTCTATGATACTAAAATTTTCAATGGTTACTGAGAAATTTTCAAAGGTACTGTAAAATTCTTAGTGATTCTAAACAAATTTTCATATATTTCTGTTAAACGTTCAACTATTATGTCAAGGTTTCAGTTGATACTGTTAAATTTACAATTTCTGTTCAAATTTTTATGATCACTCTTGAAATTTCAATGGTTATCTACAAAGTTTCGATTGTTGTCAAATTCTTAACAACATTTTTAAATATTTCTGTCAAAATTTCACTAATTATGTCAAAATTTCAGTGGTTGTAGTCAAAATTTCAATTATTTCCTTACAAATTTCTGTAATATCAAAGTTTCGATGATAACTATAATCATCAAATCAAATGTTCAATGATTGCTGTCAAAATTTAATCCATTTCTGTCAAAATTTCAATTATTATGTTAAAGTTTTAATGAATGTACTCGAAATATCAATGAATGAAATTAAATCTATAATTTCTATGATACTAAAATTTTCAATGGTTACTGAGAAATTTTCAAAGGTGCTGTAAAATTCTTAGTGATTCTTAACAAATTTTCATTTATTTCTGTTAAACGTTCAACTATTATATCAAGGTTTCAATTGATACTGTTAAATTTACAATTTCTGTCCAAATTTTTATGATCACTCTTGAAATTTCAATGGTTATCTACAAAGTTTCGATTGTTGTCAAATTTTTATTAATTATGTCAAAATTATTTTTGTAAAAATTTAAATTTCGGTAATAATGTCATTGTTTCAATGAATGGAAGCAAAATTTCAATTATTACTATTAATTTTACAATTTGTAAGATCATACTATAAATACTCAATGGTTACTGAGGAATTTTCAAAGATTGCTGTGAAATTTTCAATGATTACTGTCAAATTTTCAATGATTGCTATCAAATTTTAATCTATTTCTGTAAAAATTTCAATTATTATGTTAAAGTTTTAATGAATGTACTCGAAATATCAATGAATGCTATTAAATCTATAATTTCTACGATACTAAAATTTTTAATGGTTACTGAGAAATTTTAACAACATTTTTAAATATTTCTGTCAAAATTTCATTAATTATGTCAAAATTTCAGTGGTTGTAGTCAAAATTTCAATTATTTCCTTACAAATTTCTGTAATATCAAAGTTTCAATGATAGCTATAATCATCAAATCAAATTTTCAATGATTGCTGTCAAAATTTAATCCATTTCTGTCAAAATTTCAATTATTATGTTAAAGTTTTAATGAATATACTCGAATATGAATGAGTGCTGTTGAATCCATAATTTCTATGATGATGATCATGTTGTTGATCATCATCATCAACAAATTCTTATGATGATGATGATGATGATTTATTATTGTTATTATTTTTCTTATTAGACCACTACAAAGTATTGGAATCAATAGCGTCCACACTTTCCCATGGTATCCGTGGTCATCTAAGCGAATTATTGAATACGCTCGCGTTTACCGGTGTGGGCACACCGGACACAAGTCACGTAGGCCTTCTTTCGGGTCCACTTTTACCGTTCACAATCTCCATTTTTTCGCATGGAGTTTCCGCTCGGAGGACTCCTCCTGTCCACTCGCCGGATTAGAAATCTCTTGTCCGTGAACGCTGGAGGTGATTGACAATTGACCCTGGTGACCTAGCGGAAACTCCGCACTGTTACGCATCTTCGTGTAATTGTCTCCGCTCAGTTGGCTTCGCTGTGCGAGCCGCGCAGCACGCCTACGTGGGATGCGTGCGTGTTTCAGGTTGGGGGGATGCTTGGTATGTGGGTGGAGAAGCTCCCCACGTGCAGTTCGTTGGCCTACTAAATATGTCACAGGAATTACTCCAGAAATGCTCAGACGTGGTTATTAATGATAGACTTTGTAATCGAAGAACAAATTATCTTTCAGCTTTGGGATTTTGATGTGCTCCAGATGTAATAAATTAGGAATAGAAATAGAAGATTCGTTCGAAAGTTGGAAACTTTCATAAATGGAAGATGGGTTGGAACTATATTTCACTAACAACAGAATAGTTCGTTTAAGTTGTTTATAATATGTACCAAATGCCAGTCAAAATATGCACCTACAAAGATTTGGTGTGAATATCTACTCAAACCAAGCAATTCCCAAATTGTCTTGCTATGCACTGTTGCTCCAAACTAAATTAATTTGCCCCACTTCAAAGCCTCGAAGTTTGTAGAGCAACAATTGCATCAAAGCCGTAGCCGCACAGGTGCTGCACCGTTCTTCGGCTTTCCGCATGCAAATCCCATATACGAGGAATTACGCCTACGGAACTGCTTATGCGAGATAAATAAATAAATAAGATGCAAATGGCCGAGGTACAGGCGGGACGCTCCTTTCATGGAAGTATCCCATTTGGAGTCCTACCAGTCCCGCTCGCTCATGCCATCGGAGCTAATAACCGTACCAGCACGGAATTAACTTTAATGAATCCACCCCGGTTTATGGCCGGGGGCGGCGCTCGGAAGACAAACTACCTGTTTGAATGAGTGTCCTGTTTGTTTGCCTCGTGTAGGCTCCTTAACTCTTCTGAACGTGCCCCCGAAGGAAGGGCGCGATTGCGGCGGTAAAGCACTATAAAATGTGCCTGGAGTACGGCAGCACATAAGGCGATCCATCAAAATATTTACTGTTTGTAAATGCAAAGTGCGCTCTGGCGTAATTCAAAGGTTGCCCTCAATCCTCGGGAAGTCGGGCCGAGTTCGTAAATTATGTAGGCGAAGTAGATGGATTCCTGGCAGTGCAATTCTAGGTAGTGCTGCATCTCCCAATTCATGACCACTCGACGTAGAATTCAAGATCAGTAAACTCATAGTTAAAGTATAGCAAGTGTTTATCAGTAATAATTTTACCTCTATTTTGTTAAATAATGTTTTAACGTAGCTGCATGCATTGTTAAATAACACAAGAAACAAAAACAAAAGATAATTTGTGCAATATGTTCGACGAAGTTTAGCAATATAGCATATATCATTAAATTATATAACATAAACAAACAGAATAATTTGTAGATGTGCTTAGTTTAGTTTAGCATCATAAACCAATAATTAACATACCAAACAAAAAAAAAGCAGTTGAGAGGAGTTTAAGGAATATTCTGATATATTCCACAAATTGTCATTAATTTTTTCTAAATAAGTGATGTTCATTTACTATTGAAAAACCAAAACTGCTTGGAGTTTTAGTTTTTTTTTTAGTTTGAAAAACCCCATTTTAAGTTTTTCAAATTTTAAGACTTTTTCAAAATATTTAAATTTTCTTTCGATTTCTGAACTTTCTGATACCTACTTTTAATATTGTGATTCAAATTATGGACGTTAACTTTCTTGATATGTATTTTGATTAAATACTTTGGAAAATTTCAATCACCACCTGCCAACTATTTGGCAATTTCTGAAACCCTTATAAAATGCTGTATAACTCCAATGCTGGAAGGTTATCATTTAGTTACTTATATTTTTAATTATTTTCTACAACTTCCCTAAAATTTTCTGTTCTTTTTAAATTTTATTCGGTATTAGGACGCTTGTATTAAGTATTTGAAATTTACCTTCTAAACCTTTTGATATTTTTATCGAAATGCTGGACATTTCAGCTTTCTTGATATTTTGGTTGCATATTTAGGAATTTTTCAGTATGTATAAGCCTTTTTGGGAACCTATGAGACCTTCATACATTGTTGTATAACTGTATCGTGTATGCACGTATACTTGTTATAATTATTTTGATAATATGGTTGGTTTCTAAAATTTTGCACTTGCTTCGGTTTTAAAACGCCTAGGTGATTTTTTTTAAATTTACCTTCTACACGTTAATTTATTCGTTAATTTTTTCCACATTTATTGGCTATTTTTGAAATGTTTGAAATTTTTTTGAAAATTTTGAGTGTTTTTAATAGTTTACTTTGAACTTCGATAATGCTGCAAATTGCATAGATTTTCGAATTTCAAATTCACAGAACATTGTCTTTCAATTTTTCTAAACACACGTTCATCAACGTTTTCATTTAATATTCTTAAACCAAAACTGCTTGGAATTTTAGTTTTTTAGCTTGATAAACCAAAATAATTGAGTTTGCAAATGTGTAGACTTTTTGAAAACATACATTTTCTCGCTGTTTCTGAACCTACTGACACTTTTGATATTATGATTAGTTGATTACTTGATATTATTATTAATTATGGAGATTTTAACCAAGGTGACAGGAATTTGTGGAATATTCTGACACATTACTGAAATTTAAGAGTCAGTTTTTGTTGTAGCAATATAAAACATAATTTTATTCTGTTTTATAGTGCTACAACCAAAACTGACTTCAGTTTTAGTCTTTTTAGTTTGGTAAAAAAATTATTAAGCTTTGAAAATTTGTAGAGTTCTTGAAAACATTTACAGTTTCTGAATCTTCCGATACTTTTAATATTGTCATTAAAATTTAAGGACATTTGAACTTTCTAGATATTTTGATTAAATAATTTGGCAATTTCTGAAACACTTGTAGAATGTTGTGTAACTTTATTGAAACTCATCATATTTTATTGAACATTGTGATAGTTTAGCATATTAAATTGTATGTTTTCATTTAATATTCCTGAAACCAAAATTGCTTGGAGTTTTAGTTTTTTAGCTTGATAAAACAAAATAATTGAGTTTTGCAAATTTGTAGGCTTTCTGAACCTACTGATACTTTTGATATTATGATGGAGATTTTAACCAAGGTGACACATGAATTTGTGGAATATTCTGACATATTACTCAAATTCAAGAGTAATAAAATAATGTTTTATATTGCTACAACCTAAACTGACTGAATTTTTAGTTTTTTTTAGTTTGGTAAAAGAAATATTAAGCTTTGAAAGTTTGTAGAGTTCTTGAAAACATATACAGTTTCTGAACCTTCTGAAACTTTTAATATTGTGATTAAAATTTAAGGACATTTAAATTTTCTAGATATTTTGATTAAATAATTTGGCAATTTCTGAAACACTTGTAGAATGTTGTGTAACATTATTCAAAACTTATCATATTAAATTGTATGTTTTTTATTATTTTCTGAAACTGTCCTAAAATTTTCCAATTTTTCACTATCTTCGGCTTGAGACAGGCGCTTTGATTAAGTATTTGAAATTTGATATTTAATCTAATCTTTTTGATATTTTCATTAAATTCTGAACCTACATTTTAGCTTCTTTGATATTTTGGTTGCATATTTCGGATATTTTCAATATGTATAAAACGTTTTAGGAATCTCTGAAAACTTTATACAATATTGTATAACTTTATCGCGTATACTCATCATACTTTAGTTAAGATCATCTTCATGAAAGTTTTGCATATTTATTTGTATTGTATTGTGATAATTATTTTGATAATTATTATGGTAATTAATTTAATAATTAATATGGTACGATATGGTAGGACAAGTTGTCTGAACTCCACATTCTTCGGTTTCAGAACACCTAGATAATTTTTTGAAAATTGTTTTCTACTTTCATTAAGTTTTTCCAGATTTATTGGCATGTTTTTAGAAATTTTAGAATCATTTAGAAAAGTATTTTTATCTGTAGAATTTTTACTTTCAACTTTGATAATTTCGGTTACATATAAAAGAAATTGAAAGAAAATGCAGAAATTATTAAAGTTGAAATGAAAAATCCTACTGATAAAAATACTCAAAATTTCATAAATGTTTCTAAAGTTTCTAATATACCAAGAAATTTGGAAGTTCGTTATGTATGTTTTAGAAATTTTAGAAACATTTAGAACATTTTGCTTTGTTTCTTCTTTTTAATTACACTTTGCTTAAGTGTTCAACTTGAAAAATAACTAATGAAACTTTCTGAAAATTGGACAACATTTCAGAAACTACTGGTAAATTTGACATATTTAATAAGGTTTCTACATTTTGCAAAAAAATGTCTGCAATTAGACAAATTTTATAGTTATGTATCATAATTCTAGGATTCTAGGTGCAGATACACGTACATTCAGTTATTATACTTTGATAATTTCTGCAAATTGCATACAAAATAAATTGAAAGAAAATGCAGAAATTATTAAGGTAGAAAGTAAAAATCCTACTGATAAAAATGCTCAGAATTTCCTAAATGTTTCTATAGTTTCTAAAATGCTAATCAATCTGGAAAAACTTGATGACAGTAAAAGGCTAATTAAAAAATTGCATTGTGTACGATTTTTATGTGTTTTTTTTTATTGCACTTTGCTTTTAATGTGAAAAACAACTAATGAAACTTTCACAAAATTGGACAACTTTTCAGAAACTACTGCTAGACTTGTCGTAGACTCTCTACTTGCTTAATTTGACATTTTTAATAAACTTTCTGCATTTTGCAAAAACATTTCTGCAGTTTGATAAATTTTAAAAGGAAAAATCCTACTGATAAAAATACTCAAAATTTCCAAAATGTTTCTAATGTTTCTAAAAACATGCCAATAAATCTAGAAAAACTTTATGACAGTAGAAGGCATATTTTAATAAAATGCCTTTCTATTTCAGTTTATTTTATTTTATTACACTTGAGTGTTGTAGATGAAAATCAACTAATGAAACTTTATTAAAATCGGGAAATTTTCCAGAAACTACTAGTAGATTCGTCGTAGACTTTCTACTTGCAAAATTTGACATTTTTACCAAATTTTCGGCATTTTTCAAAAATAGAATTTGATTAATTTTATGGTTGATATCTTACTTCTAGGATTCTTGGTGTAGATACACGTATATTAATATCATGTGCAGATATAGGTAAAAGTAGGTCAGACTCGCCCAAAAATTTGCAAAACTACAATATGTCCCTTCTGCCAAAAAGTTTGGGGAGGCCTGCTATAAACGTATACTATTGAATAATCCACATTACAGGCAATAAAACAATATCAGCCATAGGTGCTTGCAAAACATTCTTGACAGCTTGGCATTCTAATTTACTAGTGTATCATTATTTCAGATTGATTATCAAAATTCACGCGAACTGCGATAGTGGCAGACGCCCCACTGGGTACTTGCGAAATGCCAAAGCTGCCTTTCGAAAGCTCCAGGCAGCGAGAGGTGCTATTCTATATCTCGCATGATATTTATCATTAATTACCGATTAATCGATAACCAATCAATAATTCAGCGCCTGATAATAATTAGAATAATAAGTACATGTCGGCGTATACAAATGCTATCATTAATTGTAATTACAGCACTTTTATTACTGGTGATTCGAATTGATTTGCCAATGTAGTGACAGTAATGAAATTACAGGAGACACATTTTTGTTTGTTTTTAGACGTCGCTCTGTTTACCGACTTTATACAGGGTGTCTCTAAAGTTAGGAATGCATTTATTAAATCGTTGGTATATTGGTATACAGAGGTTCTTAAACTTTTTGGATAACGACCCCCTTTGATACTTTAAAATTATTGGCGACCGCCCTCATGTTACTTAAATTTACGAAATTGAAAAATATTTCATTCTTTCTATTTAAATTTAAATTACTCATTGATTAACAAAAAAAGTTTTAATATAAGTTACATATTTTATAACAACATTTAGGACAAAAACGTACACCTAAATAATATAAAATAAAGAAAACTATTATTGCATAATAAACTAAAATTCAAAATTTTCCCAAAGATATCTCCCAAAGATATTTTGCGACCCCTAGTTTAAGAACGACTGGTATACAGGATAAAGTAGCCAAGTCCATTATTCATCATTTAAAGTTCATTTTTTCTAGTGTACATTTCTCCTGTGCATTTAATTTAAAAAATGGACTTGCTCAATTATGAATTTAGAGAAAAAAAGTACGAATTTCTTAGAAAATGTATTTAGTAAGTATCTCATGGAATGTTAAAATTTTAGACTTGGCCACTTTCTTCTGATGAAAAATATTGTAAAAAAATCGTCGAACGTCCTCGATCTTTTATACACTTGTATTATAGTATACCAACGATGTTCGAAATGAAAAATATTGGATAAAAATCCTCTAATGTCGTCGATCTCTTATACACTTGTGTTATATGAATTTAGAGAAAAAAGTACGAATTTCTTAGAAAATGTATTTAGTAAGTATCTCATGAAATGTTAAAATTTTGGACTTGGCCACTTTCTCCTGATGAAAAATATTGGAAAAAAATCGTCGAACGTCCTCGATCTTTTATACACTTGTATTATAGTATACTAACGATGTTCGAAATGAAAAATATTGGAAAAAAATCGTCAAATGTCGTCGATCTCATATACACTTGTATTATAATATACTATTAATCACTCCTGTATTATAATATACTATTAATCACTCCTAAGTTTGAATGATTTTTTAAATATTTTAATAACATTTATAATTGCTATTTCAATTTTTTGATCTTTAATTTATGACGTTGAAAGCTATGATAATTAATTTTATAGCTATCTTAGAGTCTGCTATAGGATATTTGGATGGTATTTGAATGATTTTAATATTGCCAAGAACGAGAAACGTAAAAGTACATACAATGCTGCAGCCTTTTTGCAACCTTTCTGCAATCAACGATAATCGAAATGAAAAATATTGGAAAAAAACGTCGAACGTCCTCGATCTCTTACACACTTGTATTATAATATACTATTATTCATTCCTAAGTTTAAATGATTTTTTGAAATATTTTAATAACGTTTATAATTGCTACTTCAATTTTTTAATCTTTAATTTAGGACGTTGAAAGCTATGATAATTAATTTTATACCTATCTTAGAGTCTGCTATAGGATATTTGGATGGTATTTGAATAATTTTAATATTGTCAAGAACGAGAAACGTAAAAGTACATACAATGCTGCAGCCTTTTTGCAGCCTTTCTGCAATCAACGATATTCTAAATAAAAAATATTGGAAAAAAATCGTCCTCGATCTCTTGTACACTTGTATTATAATATTCTATTACTCATTCGTAACTTTGAATGATTTTTTAATATTTCAATAAGATTTATAATTGTTATTTCAATTTTTTTAGAGAACGTTCTCGATCTCTTATACACTTGTATTATAATATACTATTAATCATTCGTAAGTTTAAATGATTTTTTAATATTTTAATAACATTTATAATTGCTATATCAATCTGTTTATCTTTAATTTAGGACGTTGAAAGCTTTGACAATTAATTCTATAGCTATCTTAGAGTCTGCTACAGGACATTTGGATGGTATTTGAATAATTTTAATATTGCCCAGAACGAGAATTGTAAAATTTACATACAATGCTGCAGCCTTTTTCTACATGTCGCCGTATATGTATAGATTTTGCTTTAAGGTCAATATACAGTTTATTTTTATTTGCTGCTGCGTGCTCACTGGAGGATTTAGATAGTGTAAACCTCAAAACCTATTCGAAACTGGTGCGGTTTCCTTTTGTTTCACCCCAAACAGACTTATCTACAAACACAGCGTTTGTGTTGTGTTCGTACTATGATGATTGGAAAATATTTTTGCGGTTGTGCTTAGTTCTCACATACCAAATATACGAGTAATCGATACGAGAACGATAATATTTCGTTATTATAATGATAATTATAGATATAATAACATTATACAGGGTGTCCCAAATAGAGTAGGATTGCATGAGTATCTTTCTTATTTTTAAAGCTAGAGCTCTGGTTAAATGGGCAATTTTATGCAGTTTTGTATGCTGGTTCAGATTATGTTGAAATTTTTTCAAAAGTGCGAGCAGTTTAGAAATTATTCTAAAACAACTAAAAATCGTGATTATCTAATAACTCCGATATTTCCATAATTATTAAACATGCGAAAATAAGTTTAAAATAAAAGTTACTTGATTCGATCTTGACTGAGAATTTTCATATCTTTTAATGCGAATTTACTATAGATATTTAAAATACAAGTGTAAAAAGTCAATGTTTATTAATGAGTGACCAATCAAGCACGAGCGAGGTACGAGCGAGTGCTGTAATAGCCACAAGTTGACTTTTTGTACATGTATCTTACAACATTTTATCTACGATCATAACGATTTACTAAAATAATCATTTGATTTGATTTGATTTGTTATTATTATTATTATTATTTTGATATAAATATGATTTTTTGTGCAGACGATGTTGGGTCTCGAATTTATTCACAATACTGAGATAACATCAAAAATCCAAATGCGTGTTATCCTCTAGCTTTGTGAGCATTACTATTCCGCTCTTGTACAACCTTTGAAATTTATTTTTTTGTCAAAACGTCGCAGTAAAGTACTCAAACAAATGCCCACGGCAAAGTCAAAGAACCCGCGCCTGAATCCCGGTGTGACGTGACGCATCCGAGCACACACAAAGTGCGTAGCATTGCTCCCATCTCGTCCTTCCAGCTCCTGGTGTTGTTGACCCTTCGCACTAAACGACGCTCTTTTCTCCGTGTTTTCAGCCCATCAAGCGCATCTTGTTCCAATGCACTTGGCCCGGGTGTCGAGTAAGGGTGCCAGACTGCGAGGCGATCGAGGCGCACGTCAGGACCGACCACCTCAAGTAAGTTGCACACACATTTCACCCCCCAAGGACGCGCTCCACCCCAAAAGCCCCCACAAGCAGCAGACGGCCGGGTTCGTCTGGCTTATACCTGAAATTTCAGTGGGGGTCACCCAGGCACCATAAACACAGCTCAGACTTTACAATCCATGTGTCTGGGGCCAAGTCCCCCCCGCTTGGTCTGGCTTAAAAAATAGTAATGTGTAATCGATTATACTGCACGAAATTAAGAAGCAAAAAGTTAGAAACACGAGACGACAAGAAAATATTAAAGCACAAATATCTGAGATATGAGGTGACAATAAATTTGGAAAACTTTTTCTTTCTACCTGACATTACTGCCATTACTGGCATGTATGGCATTACTTTGTGTCATTAAGCTCATCTGCACTGTGGCCTGTACTATATACTTATACTCGTACATGTAAATAACAATTTTCCAATGAAAATATAAAATTATTAAAAAGACTGCGAAATAGATCATATATAACATAAATACGAAAGAAAAAATCATATACAAAGAAATTAAGAAAACCTATTTAGGCATGAGGAAAATTATTGATAAAAAGAACAGTAAATAAAATACAGAAATATTAAAAAAAGTTGCACGATATGTGAATTATATTTCACAAAATTAATTCTTAAAAAAATATAAAACACGAATGCGAAAATAACAAAAACATTGAAGAGATAATAAAATAAGGTAGCAAATAACAATATTGTATACGAATTGAGACGAATAAAAAATTCCTAATAAAATAAGATAAAAATATAAATTGGTCTTTCACGAAATTGATTTAGAAAAATAAATTATTATATACGATTTGTGAAGAAAACCATAAATAAAACGCATAGGCGCACGTGATGAATTTCAAGTTCGTCGCTAATAATAATAGCTGTTTGTTTGTGTGACGTAACTGAGCCTCATGAATAAATTTGTTTTGCTAAAACTAACGACGAGGTATCTGCGTCAGTTTTACTGTTGTGTATTTTCGAAGGCGATTTAAAGTTTTAATTATGAATATTTGCTCCGTTTCTAAACTACGCAATTCTCATTCGTAGTCAATGCATAGTTTGCGGAATACTGACATATTACCAGAAATCGATTTATTATATTAGTTTCAATATTTGTATTATCACGAAATTTGTCTAATTTTAAGATTTCAGTTGACAGCATAACACACCAGATGTGCAGAGTACCAAGTGTGATTATCACTATTAGTTAATTCGAGTTCTGATTATCAGTTATTAGGCGGTCGCTAGGATAGGGAAGAAAAGCATTATGAGTGATATAATCTATAGTATTGTTCTTATATATACAGGGTGTCTCAGGAGGAAGTGCAAATATTTTGGGAAGTTGTAGTATGGATGATTCTAAGTAAAAAATGTCATATGAGCATGTGTCCCATCGTTAATCAATGGTTACAACTGTCAATTACGATTATTTGTCATTTGTTAAAAGCCTGCAGATAACACGGTGTCACATTTCAGATTTTAAGGTGTAACTAAAAATTTAAAAATCAATACCCAACCGAACCTCGAAAACCATTGAGTATTGGACCTTGGTCTATTAGAATTTGTATCTTATTTATTATTTCCATTACTTTTCGAGAACTTTGTGTTCAAAAATTTCCCAAGCATAAAAATTTTAGGCGTTTTAGAGCGAATTAAATGCGGACCTTTCCCGCAAAAATATTTTTTTTTTCGTTTACCTAGAAAAAACTTACGTAAGATTTGAAATTTAGATGATTTTCTTAAAAATAGCGCATTTAAAAAAATGTATTTATGCACGGTGGTTCGACTTCGTCTTTAAATATTTTTTTAAAGACATAATTACAAGAAATAACAAATTTTTAGTCAAAAAAAGTTTTGTTGTGAAACTTCATTTTGAAAAATGTATAGTTCGTTGGGTCAACTAAGTCTCTGTTTTGCTTTGGATTATTTAAAAACATTTGAAAGATAATTTTGTTCCAAATATAGTATTAATATTCATTTATTTCGCTTCTACAGAAACAGATATATACACTAACGAACAAAAATATAATTATGTATGTAAATAAATTGTCAGTTATTTCTTGGTTTGATTGAGTGCAAGTTTTATATTTATTACATGAGAAGAGTTATTTATTGATAAATACGCACGATCCATCGTTAACTCGAACTACCGTGCGTAATTAATTTTTTTTTTTTTTTTAAATGTGCTATTTTTAAGAAAAATCACCCAAATTTCAAATCTTATAAAAATCATAACTTTTTTCTAGGGAAATGAAACAAAATGTTTTTCGCGCGAAAAGTCCGCATTTAATTCGCTCTAAAAAGCCTAAAATTTTCATGCTTGGGAAATGTTTGACTCAAAAAAAAGTTTTATTATTTTGTTATCACTTCCGACAATATTTGCACTTCCTCCTAAAACACCTTGTATAATTTATCACCTGATATAACTGTTTTTATGTTAAAACAGTTTCGTATGTTACTATATTAGTGTTTCCAGATGTCAAAACTGTTTTTTTTATATATATTTTTCTTCACTAACATAGTTTACTATGTATCTACTTTGACTTGTGTATGCTATATAGCTCTAAACACAATAAGTAAATATTATTATTATTATTTTTATTAATTATTAGGCCAAATTTAATTAGAATTTTATTTTGCATTACTTTTAAATTGTGGATTCTTTCAGCATTATTTCTCAATAATTTATTATTTGACTAGCATTTTATCAATCTTAAAAATTCATAACTTTTTTCTAGGGAAACGAAACAAAATGTTTTTCGCGGGAAAAGTACGCATTTAATTCGCTCTAAAATGCGTAAAATTTTGAAGCTTGGAAAATTTGACTTAAAAAAATGTTTTATTATTTTTTTATCACTTCCCAAAATATTTGCAATCCTCCTAAAACACCCTGTATAACTTATCTATATATAACTGTTTTTATGATAAAACAATTTCGTATGTTACTTATGTTTCTTGATGTCAAAACTGATATATATTTTTTTAATTTTTCTTCACTAACATACTTTACAAACTATGTACCTATTTTGACTTGTATAGCTCTAAACACGATAAGTAAATATTATTATTATTAATTATTAGGCCAAATTTAATTAGAATTTTATTGTGCACTATTTTTAAATTGTGGATTCATTCGCATTATTTCTCGATAATTTTATTATTTGACTAATTGCTAATTTATTTATTAGAATTTTCATCAATTGATAAAAAATGCATTGCATAACTATATGATGAGTTTTATTATATAGTCGACCCAAAAATCTAAGAATATTACGACTTTGACTTTTAAGTATTTTATGGGGGTTTTATTTGGTGTTGCCATAAAACCCCCATAAAATACTTAAAAGTCAAAGTCGTAATATCCTTAGATTTTTGGGTCGACTATACCATGTGTTTCAAGTTTTACCGCCGGGCCCAAAATGACCAGTTCTAATAAATAAATGTAAAATAAACAATTATGTATTAATGAAGAACAATATTTGCCAATCACATTTTTTTTTTACAACCACCAGGCAGTTTTATCTGTTTTTTATCAGTAATTGATTGCTTATTTATCCGTTTTTTTACGAGAATGTACTTTTAAATGGCTAAAAATTGGACGACGGTATAAATTGAATATACCGGGTGTTTCAATTTATACCGTCGTGCGATTTTTTTTTTCGCGAAATTTGCAAAATTTGACAGTTTATTGTAGAACAATTTATGGAAATTATTTATGGAAATGTATGGAAATTTGCACTTTTGGTTTTCAAAGAAAATAATTTTTGGTATTTCCAATTTAGTGTACATATTATACATTCACGACCTCTTTGCAAGTTGGATGGGTTTTCTTTTTGTCATTTTGAACAATCTGATTCACTGATGCAACGGAAGTTAATTATTTTTTTGTGTCGATGTCTATTAGACATTTACTTCCTATCACATTGTAATATTTAGTTTTTGAAAGTTTCTTCACTACTAGCTTTTAAAGATATCATGTTTTTTAACTGCATATTCGAACCCAGAAATAATTTTCACTTCTGTCAAAATATTAATCAAAAATTAAATGTTCCGTTCCATTTTCATCTCTAATAATTTAAACTTTACATGTGGCAACAATATTATTTAAAAAATATAACCTCAAATCGAAAACAACTTAACTTAAAAAAAATGACAAGTTCCATTGGGGAATTCAGTTATTTCCGAAACAGTACCAACAAAATGACTAGATATTCATAGACTCCCCTGACTCAAAAACATCGTGAATCGAGAGTACATAAGTGGCTTTAACTTGAAATCTAATCGTTTTTTTTTAAATTTGTATTTGATAAATCCTGTTTTAAATCAAATTATACATTTGGGCATAAATTTAAAAAAAAAAATCTCGCTTAAAGATACTTTTCAAATTTTTTAGTCATATTTGAAATTATATTGAATACTTTAGACCAGTTTCTGCAAGATTGTATGTATGTACTGATAAATTAGAATTTTTATTTTTATTTCATAAATCGTTTTTTAAGGGATATTATACATTTGGGCATACAAATTTCAAAAAAACCTCACGTAATGTTTTTTTTTAAATTGCATAGTCATGCTTGAAATGATATTGAATATTTTAGACAGTTTTTTTGTAAGATACTGACAAATTTAAATATTTCTTATGGAACTGTAAAAGGCTAAAATCGGTCGGCGGTATAACTTGAAACACCCGGTATAATTTTCGCAAAATTTGTCAGTTTATTGTAGAACAATCTATGGAAATTATCTATGGAAATCTATGAAAACTTGCACTTTAGATTTTCAATGGAAACAATTTTTGGTATTTCCAATTTAGTGTACACACTTTTCCATTAATTTTTAGACAGAAATGAGATTTGGAAATTTCAACAAAGAACGAATTTCGACCTTACGTGATTTGCGGTATAAAAAAATACCTTAGGTTTTTTATACCTAAGGTAATACCCGATTCGCTAAGGACGATTACAGACTCCAATAAGTGTCATTTTTAACTAGAGTCGTCTTAAAATTAATGGCACAGTGTATACATACATATTATGTATTAGTATAGTAATTATTATTATGTATTAGTATAGTAATTATTATTATGTATTATGTATTAGTAATACATATTAAGTATTTTTGTGAAAACACATTTGAGTTGAGTTGGGATTTGAATTGAGATGAGCGCTATGATTTTGTGCTTATGAACGATGATTTAGAAAAACAATTCTCATTGAAATGTATGATGATTTAGGAAAATTTGTTATTTATTTAGAGAGTTTTGCACATCGTCACTCAAATTTACTGCACTTGTATTTTTGATATTTTGAAAACGTGATGACTTGTCATTTTTCTTTGTATATCTCGTTTATACGTATGATGACTACTTTATTGTCATACATCGCAGATTGTCTACACATCTTGAAAGTTGAACAAACACATTTGAGTTGAGTTGGGATTTGAATTTGAGATGAGCGCTATGATTTTGTGCTTGTGAACGATGATTTAGAAAAACAATTCTCATTGAAATGTATGATGATTTAGGAGAATTTGTTACTTATGACATCGTCACTCAAATTTACGGCACCTTTGATATTTTGAAAAGTGATGATTTGTCATTTTCTTTGTATATCTCGTTGATACGAATGATGACTAGTTTATTGCCATACACCGCAGATTGTCTACACATCTTGAAAGTTGAACAAACACATTTAAGTTGAGTTGGGATTTGAATTTGAGATGAGCGCTATGATTTTGTGCTTATGAACGATGATTTAGAAAGACAATACTCATGTATGATGATTTGGGAGAATTTGTTACTTATTTAGAGAGTTTTGCACATCGTCACTCAAATTTACTGCACTTGTATTTTTGATATTTTAAAAACGTGATGATTTGTCATTTTTCTTTGTATATTTCGTTTATACGTATGATGACTAGTTTATTGACATACATCGCAGATTGTCTACACATCTTGAAAGTTGAACAAACACATTTGAGTTGAATTGGGATTTTAATTTGTGATACGCGCTATGATTTTGTGCTTATGAACAATGATTTCGAAAAACAATACGCATTGAAATGTATGGTGATTTGGGAGAATTTGTTACTTATTTAGAGAGTTTGGCACATCGTCACTCAAATTTACTGCACTTGTATTTTTGATATTTTGAAAACGTGATTTGTCATTTTTCTTTGTATATCTCGTTTATACGTATGATGACTAGTTTATTGTCATACATCGCAGATTGTCTACACATCTTGAAAGTTGAACACATTTGAGTTGAGTTGGGATTTGAATTTGAGATGAGCGCTACGATTTTGTGCTTATGAACGATGATTTAGAAAAACAATACTAATTGAAATGTATGATGATTTAGGAGAATTTATTACTTATTTAGAGAGTTTTGCACATCGTCACTCAGTGCAAATTTACAGCACTTGCATTTTTGATATTTTGAAAAAGGAATGATTTGTCATTTTTCTTTGTATATCTCGTTTATACGTATGATGACTAGTTTATTGTCATACATCGCAGATTGTCTACTCTCTATTGATCACATTTACCAAAATATGTGTATTCCTAGCGATAATTTTTCAAAATTTTAACATTTCTCGCGTATCTGGAATCGTTTATGGCTTATATTTAAAAAAATTTAAAGATGTGGTGATGAATTTTCAAAGTTTTGGATATATTAGTCATGTTGAACATTCTATAACTTTTATTTTAAAATTTTTGCAAAGTTCTGGTTATATTACTCATGTAAAAACATTCTATAACTTTTATTTTCAAAATTTTGCAAACATAACGATGACGATGATTTCGAAATTTGGAACCCATTTAGCACTCATAAATAAAATATAATGCAAACCCGAAATAAGTGGCGATATTCTCGATGACACTGAAATTTGGAGAGACGGCCAGGAAGCGAACGCGCGATATGTCAGGGCCAAAGCGTGCTATTTTTTGCATTTTTCAGCGACAGATCTGCGTCCTGCCGAGCCAATAAAACTCTCAGGTTTACCTTGCCAGCCGTGTTGCAACCAGTTACCTAATAACGCTTCTAATAATAGCCCGAGAAGTTCAATCTGCAGTTGATGCGAACAGGCCAGAGCAATCGAATAAAACGGGCAGGATTTGTAAAATTAACCGCCGTAAATTCTTGTCAGTGGAGTGCAATTTAGATCACCAGATTGTTGCCGGCATGGTATTTAAATGACGGACGGCCCTGCAATTTCAACTTTCCTCAGCTACGGTCAGCTATGAATGATGGGTGCTTGTTTGGAAGGAAAGGTCGTGAAAACATTCTTGCCTAGTTGTAAAAACTGATTGTCGTTTTTTACTACGGATTTTTTTTAAGCCCGGAAATATTTTTGGGTAGAATGGTTTTGTTTTTTACAACGGTTTTTTTAAGGACAGATTTTTGGGTAGAATGGTTTCATTTTTACAACGGTTTTTTTTAAGGACAGAAAGATTTTTGGGTAGAATGGTTTTATGAGAGGCAATACTTGGAAGTATCATGGAATTAGAGAAATGTGTTACTTTTACGATCAAAACTTGCATAGTCCACTTGTAGGGACAGTAGATTCGTTGTAAAGGATATTTTTTTTATTTATCTGGTTATTGGAGAGGGTAGAGGTAAAATGATTTCTTATAGCACCAATACAGTGAAGATAGTCATGCTCATCGCAAATATCCGAAATCGGATATGGACATGAAGAAGAAGAATAGCACCAATAGATGCATAGATTAGTCAATACTGTTCCATATAAATTGATACACGACGCACAAATCAGTAGTGTTATGGCAAAATATGCTATCTGCCTTGTTTTTTTTTTTCAAAATACACTGATTGGCATTAAATGGCCTCAAATAAAGGATACTTTAAGTTGATCAAAATGTTTAGTGTTGTATTGTACCTTTGTATTATAAATAACTATGGCAATGATATATGCTAATCTACATTCACGTTATAAATACAAAATGTTTTTGCTTCTCCTGTAAAATAACAAAAATGGCAGATAACATGTTTTGCCGTAACACTACTGAAATATGCCTTATGAGCATATGTAAGTCAATACAATGAGTCCAGAACACCCGAGCCCTAAGTAGTAAAAATTAAATGGCAAAAATAAGAAACCTGATCGCATTTGATTAATGTATACCACAATATAGCGTGTACCAATACTGATATAATATTGCCTGAACCAATTTTGTTGTGAAAACTTCAGCGAAGAAATCGTTCGGAATGTCGAGTAACTCAAAAATTGGCACCGAAGCTATGAAAACTGTAGAGGCTTCGTTTCGTTAATTAGCGTGTTTTCGCCGCTCATTGCCAACCTGCCGAGCGGCCGAAAACTTTTTTTCCGGGCACGCATTTTTCTCTCTCACTACTCGTGTAATAACTGTTGGTTTTCGTGGGGACCGTTCGAGGCCGGGCCGAAATAATCAGGATTACGAACACGCGTAACTGTCCAAGGCCGAGGAGCTACCTTGGAGCGGTCTTAGGCGTGTGTACTGTTACTGCCGGCAATTACTGCAAGCCTCGGTCCTGCCGGGGTGTGTGCCTATCGATTACTGCTTCGAGGGATGAAATTACACTGCGGGATCCATTAAAAATGTATCGGCACGTGTCGCGTGCCAGTAATTTAAACGGGGCCGCAAGGTTACCAATCGAAAAGTGATAAAAAAAAGACCGCTGAAAGCAGCAGATACGTATATAATATTTCACGAGGATCAAGTAATGCTTTTAACATAGTATTTGAATTATTAATGTTGACGTGTAATTGAAGTGCACTGTGTGTGAGTGAGCATTTGCTGGATGTTTAGTCATCGATCTAGATTATTTGGATATTGATGGAGTATTGTTTTCTGTGCTCACATTACATGCCAGCAAAATTATTGAGAAGCTATACAAATTCACTGGAAATATTATTAATTGCATTCCAGTAATTTGCAGTAGGCTCCTCAAAAATTAACGTTATTTATTGCGCACTAAACTAACCTGACGACAAATAATAACGCAAAACCAAAGCAATTTTATTATAGTGGATCTCACGTAGCCATAAAACGAGATAAGAACAGACATTCCGCTCGTCTACTCGGGGCAATATTGGTAGGGCCAATCGATTTGCCCTTGAGTTGGTACCTTGTATTGTCAAGGCCCTTTGGATTGGTCGATTTCAATACGCATTGAACCTATGCCCATAAAACGGGATAAGAACAGACATATTCGAAGACGAAGAAAATGTTTCTCACTATCATCCGAAAGCTCATATCGAAACATGTAAACAAATATAGGTATTTAAACTATATATTTAGCTTCTTGTTTATTCTGCTTTACTAGAAGACTCAATCAATTCATTATATTCCCTTCCTAAATAAAATTCGTGGTGTTCTCAAAATTCGATAATGATTTTAAAAATACAACTTATTTCAACCCCAATCTTTGGAAAATGCGTCATTTTCGCTGTAAACTATTTATAAAATCATTATCGGTAATGAGAACACCTCTTGTTATATTACCCCTGAAAATACAACTGGACCTAAGAGTTCGAAGATTTATCAGCTATGTGCACTCAGAGCATCGTGTTTTCGGAAATTTGCTAACGGGTTTTGCGTGAAATACAGGGCACTGCACAGGTTTCAAGTCCAGAATGGGCCTTTTGCGGAATTCAAGCGGAGCTCCTCGTTATTAATTATTTCATCAAAGAGCATTGAAACGCACACCGGCGGGTTATCGGACCATTGTTGTTTGACAATGTACTTTGCGGGGTCTGCACTTATGTTTTATTTATGTGAAAAATTAATGTGCGGACGTAGTTAATGGCAGAAGCTCGAAATGCTATCAATGTGATTGTGGTGTTTGCGTATTTGCCAAACGATTGTTTATTTGAAAATGAAACCCATGCAGATTAATTTATCTCACACAACAAATACAATAACGGAGGTAATTAATCTGTTATTTGGTAGTTTAACGAGGGCCTATTTAGATTGCAATAGATTGACTATATAGTAAGCATCTTGAATGTATGTACTAACATTAATAAATCTATCTAAATTGTTATTTATTGGTCCACCTATTACTCCATAGGTGGAGGAGTAGTAGGAATTATTATTATTATTATGCGGTATTGGTTATATTAAAATTTCGAAATAGATTGCAATAGATTGCCTATATAGTAAGCATCTTGAATGTATGTACTAACATTAATAAATCTATCTAAATTAGTATTTATTGGTCCACCTATTACTCCATAGGTAGAGGAGTAGTAGGAATTATTATTATTATTATTATGTGGTATTGGTTATATTAAAATGTTGAAATTAATTGCAATAGATTGCCTATATAGTAAGCATCTTGAATGTATGTACTAACATTAATAAATCTATCTACATTGGTACTTATTGGTCCACCTATTACTCCATAGGTGGAGGAGTAGTAGGAATTATTATTATTATTATTATTATTATTATGCGGTATTGGTTATATCAAGATTTTGAAATAAGTACAAAAAATTTAAACATTCAATTTCGTTCAAACCATGTAAATATTTGTTTTATTTGATTATCAATGACGGTCCATTAAGGTTGCTATGGCTAATTAGTAAATTTACATTAAACGTGTCCAAAAAAAATATGAATACCTAATTAGTTATTAATATACCGGGTGATTTTTTGAAAAGTATCCACCCGGGATATTTCAGAAAATAAGGGCAACACTAAAAATTCCCGAAACACGTCAATTTTTATTTTGTGGGGGAATTTTGTTCAAACCATGTAAATATTTTTTTTATTTGATTATCAATGTTAGTCCATTAAGGTTGCTCTGGCTAGTTAGTAAATTAGTATTAAACGTTTAAAAAAAAACAACCTAATTAGTTATTAATATACCGGGTGATTTTTTGAAAAGTATCCACGCCAGATATCTCAGAAAATAAGGGCAAAATTAAAATTTCCCGAAACACGTCAATCTTTATTTTGTGGGGGACATCTTTTGACGTACTGTTGACATGTGTGTCAGTTCCCCCCTCTCCTCCAATAAGCACCACACGAAATTTTCAAATTGGATGACCCACTTTGTGACACCTCATTTGAAAGGTTTTTATGTCAGTAATACAGCTGTGCACATTTTTGTTTTTTTTTTTAAATCTATGGTCTGAAATTTATTTTTTCTTAAATGAAGATGAAAATAAGGGAAAAATTTGAAAAACCTGAAACACGTCAACTGTTATGTTAGAGGAGTATCTTTTGACTTATTGTTGACGAGGTATATACTAAGTAGAAAAATTAAAAAAGTTAAATTTTGACTAGATATTTCCAATGATTCATAATATAAATCTCAATCAATATTTGAACTTAGAGTGTATAACTTTAACTATTGAGTAATTTTTATTGCTATTGATCAAGATTAGGGTGTTTTTTTTCTTATTATGCAAAACACTTCATGGTATTTTACTATAATTATTACAATCTGATCAAAGATTAGGGTGCTGAATTCGAAATTTTACAATCTGATCAAACATTAGGGTGTTGAATCCAAAATTTTACTATCGAGGACTGTTTTGTTAAAAAAAACTGTAGATACTTCAAAAATTACTAAAAATCTTGAAAAACATTCTTTAATATTATTAATACAAGTTTTAAATTGATTATTAAAAAAATATAACAATTTTTGCTTTGAATTTTTGAATTCTCACTTCATATTTAATGATTTTCAATTATTAATGATGAAAATCTGATTTTTAACTATCCGAGTCCGTAGCCTTCATATATTTATGTAAATATATTTATTTCGTAACCATCTTTACTGACAAAAATCTTTAAATTCAGATATTTATGATTTCCAATGATTGCTGAAGAAAGTCTGAAAGCTTCGCCTTTTTTTTTATTTATTGAAACCTCAAAATCTAGAGAAATTTTCAATATTACTGATCAGGATTATAGTGTCGAGTCTGAAATTGATGAAACACTAATAGTTTCACTAATTTTCTTATTGAACGCTCAAAATCTTGATTAAATTCAAAATCCAAAATATACTCAAAATCTTGAACATTTAATAATATTATTAATGCAAGTTTATAATGGAACGGTTTTGTTAAAAAAATAGTAGATACTTTAAATATTACTGAAAATATTGAAAAACATTGTTTAATATTATTAATACCAGTTTTAAATTGTTCATAAAAAAATTATAACGATTTCTGTTTTTTTTATATAGAATCCTCACTTCATATTTCATGATTTTTAATTAATGTTGATGAAAATCTGATTTTTCAACTATCCGAGTCCGTAGCCTTCATATATTTATAATTTCCAATGATTGCTGAAGAAAGTCTGAAAGCTTCAATATATTTTTTTTAATTTAAATCTCAAAATATAGATAAATTTTCAATATTACTGGTCAGGATTATAGTGTAGAGTCTGAAATTGATAAAAGACTGCTAGTTTCACTAATTTTCTTATTGAACGCTTAAAATCTTGACTAAATTCAAAATCTAAAGTATACCCAAATCTTGAACATTTATTAATATTGTTATTGCAAATTTATAATTGTTACACATAATTTTTAAGCCTTTCGGCTTTTTTTGTTAAAATCTCACTTCATGTGCCATCATTTGTATTAATGACCTTTTTTTTTCATTGAATGCTCAAACTCTTGAGTAAATTTACAGTGTTGGATCCAAAATTTTATAAGCGGGGATTGTTTTGTTGAAAAGCAGTAGATACCTAAATAACTACTCATAAACTTGAGTACTTTTAGTGTCGAATCAATTATTTTATTATCTAGGTCTGTTTTATTAAAAAACAGTACATACCTTAAAAAATACTCAAAATCTTGAACAATTCTGAATATTATTAATGCAAATATTACATTCGTCCTTTCGTTTATTCAAAAATTTGAACGTTTTCTGCTTATTTTAGTTAAATTTTTCATGTTTCATGATTTTCAATGATTATTGAAATAATCTATATCATTCTCACTTCATGTGTCATCATTTGTAATGATTTTTTACGTAAGTCTGTGTTTTAACTGAGTTTTATTCAAATATTTATTATTTCCGATGATTGCTGATAAAAGTCTGAAAGTTTCACCTTTTTTTTTTCATTGAACCCTCAAAATCTTGAGTAAATTTAGAGTGTTAAATCCGAAATTTTACAAACTGGGACTGCTTTGTTAAAATGCAGTTAATACCTAAATAATTACTCATATTCTTGAGTAATTTTAGTGTTGAATGAAAAAATTTACTATTTAGGTGTGTTTTATTAAAAAAGCAGTACATACCTTAAAAAATACTCAAAATCTTGAACAATTCTGAATATAATTAATGCAAATGTTACATTCGTTCTTTTGTTTATTCAAAAATTTGAATGTTTTCTGCTTATTTTAGTTAAATTTATCATGTTTCGTGATTTTCAATGATTATTGAAATAATCTATAATATTCTCACTTCATGTGTCATCATTTGTAATGATTTTTATGAAAATCTGTGTTTTAACTGGGTTTGTGGCATTTAAATATTTAATAATTCTAATGATTGCTGATAAAAGTCTGAAAGTTTCACCTTTTTTTTTTTCATTGAACGCTCAAAATCTTGAATAAATATAGTGTTGAATCCAAAATTTTACAAGCTGGTACTGTTTTGTTAAAAAGCAGTAGATACCTAAATCTTGAGTAATATTAGTGTTGAATCATAAATTTTACTATCTAAGTCTGTTTTATTAAAAAAACAGTACATAGCTAAAAAAATACTCAAAATCTTGAACAATTTTGAATATTATTAATACAAATTTTACATTGTTTATTTAAAAATGTGAAGGTTTTCTGCTTATTTTAGTTAAATTCTCAATTCATATTTCAAGATTTTCAATGATTATTGATGAAAATCTGAGTTTTTTAACTAATAGAGTCTGTACCCTTCAAATATTCCAATGATTGCTGATGAAAGACTGATACTTATACTACTTTTTGTTATCGGATCTAAATCATGAGTAATGTTTTTGAGTAAATCTAAGTAAAGCACCTAATAGTTAATTTTATTTTATCTATTCATCAAAATATCAAAACTGCTCCTCCACATATCACCAGAGTTTCAAATTCATTAAAATCCACCTTTGTGCGAAAATGGCATTTTTATCTATTCATCAAATTATCAAAACTGCTGCTCCACATATCCCTTCAAATATTCCAATGATTGCTGATGAAAGACTGATACTTATACTACTTCTTTGTTATCGGATTTAAATCATGAGTAATGTTAGTCCATCCAAAATCCAAGTTTCCGAAATTTTACTTTTCAGGACGTGTTTTTTATGTCATTGACGTGAAAAAATATTGTTAAGCTTCTTAAATTAAATATTTTGGCGGAAATATCTCCGGTCGATGGCCTAATAAAGAATTTTGATATACAAGAAAAAATATTATAAATTCCGATGTTTTAAGCGATGAAGCAATATCCAACTTTGCTTCATTATTAAGTTATGCAATGAACGCGCTGTAAATTATATTTTTTTACATAATAATCACCATTACAGGGCTCATTAGCCGCACACACACGAAACATTTTTGCATAAAGACACGCTCGGTTGGTCTTCCAGCACTCCCATAAAGCGCAAAGTAGCTGCAGCGATTTTTTCACCTTGCTACTTTACACATCTCATTCGCTAATGAAAAGAGCCGAGATGTGATCAAGAGAGCGCACTCCAACCGCCGTTACTCTTTTTCATCCAAAAAAAACGAGTTTCGCGTAATATTATAATCACCTGGTATTATTAATAGCGCCGACCGTAATTACGTCCTCTGTGCTAGAAGATTGGAGCCGATAATGACGAGCAGCCTTTTCGCCCATTTAAACTACGTCTCCTTGTAATGGAACTGATTTTTTTGAATTAATTAAATTGCCGACTCAAACCGCTGGTGGATCGCCTCAAGCAGAGGGCCTTATTATGCCATTACCGTAATGGTCAAAATAGAGCAAACTTATGCCGGTAAATGTAAGATGATTGCTTCAAACTGTTTGTTTCGTTCTAAGTAATAAATCATGATACCTTGTAATTAAATTTTGGCAGATTTTCAGATCAACATTTTTTCGGTTTCTCTGTAAATAATCAAGAGTAATCAAGTCTAACACTTCTTAGTTTTCGTTGTAAATATGTTTAGTAACATTACCAAATGCTGTTTGCGCTTCTTCTAACATTCCTTCGTGTAAAATTCCGTAACAATTCAATTCGGAACTTTTATATGCAAATGCTGGTTAAAATCTTTAATAACTAGGTTAAGACCTGAAGAGCTGTGCACAGTGTAAACACAGTGCTGGTTGCGAAACGCAGAGTAATATGAAAATCGTTTGCATAAGAATGGGCCAAGATAAGTGCGTGCTTTGCGGTAATGCAGAAATAATGGATTGGTTCCTAAGATTACATTCCTAGCGAAACTATTCCGCAGTTTCGAATACATCCCAGAGCTCAACAAATACTTGAGCTCTTCCGATAACGTTACAAAGCGGAGGATAAATTAATATTAAAAAGCAAACTGTCGTGCTCCACAACGCATGGAGGTTATTAAGTGAATCGAATGAGCTAATTAAACGCTCACTTAACTCGTGGTTACGTTTTTTTTTTAGTGTCTTCATAATTGCGAATTTTCGGCAAAAATCTAGACCGTACTTATTGAGATGTGAAAATTGGGGCCGCATTAGGTATGCCAAAACCACCTGCAAATTGCCTTCACCATTTACACGTTCCTGAGAATTGCAAGATTATCAATCGTGTTATATTATTTCACTCAGAAATCGGTTAACATATCGGAATTCTCTGATAACAGCTTTGCACGATCACGCCATAATACCCAATTATATCAATATTTACTATACGGCCACAGTCTCAATTCTCATGTTGCAGGAGCGCGTATGGGCATCTCATGTAACACGTGAGTTCTTAGTGTTTACAAAACATAAACCGGTGTATTTTAATCAGCGCATAAGTTGCTGTAATAAATTTAGATGAATAGCTTAAACTGCGCACCTGTTTCTAGGTTAATTGGGACTGGAATGCTGAGTGGCTTTACTTAGTTGATTTGGGTTTTGAAATTGGAATTAATATGCAATAACATCAAAATTACTAGTGCCAGTCACATTAATAAACACAGTTTTTGAGTAAATTAAGCATCTAATTAGTTGTTTTTGAAGCTGAGTTAAAGTAGCTACCGACCTAACAAAAATTACAATTACAATTACATTACATCATTGGATATTTATTTTAATTGCACACATTGTATGCTAATATATCACTTAATATCAGTAATAAATTGCATTCACATTGATACACCAGTTCTTGAGATATCATCACTTTTGTATGAGAAAAATTGGAGAGACTCTTAAAATCGTCTAAACATATTGTAGTCTCTAACAAAAATTGCAATATCTTAAGAATTGCTCATTTCATATGAATTTAATTGCACTTGTTATGTACTAGTGTATCACTTAATATCAGTAATAAATTGCATTAAAATTGATACGCTAGTTCTTGAGATACTATCAATTATGTATGATAAACTCACTTAAAACTCCCCTAATTATTGTAGTACCTAACAAAATTGCAATATCTTAAGAACTGCTCATTGGATATTTATTTAATTCCACATAGTATATGGTAATATATCGCTTATTACCGGTAATAAATTGCATTCACATTGATACTCCAGCTCTTGAGATACTATCACTGTTGTATAAGAAAAATTGGAAAGACTCTTAAAATCGTCTAAAAATATTGTAGTCTCTAACAAAAATTGCAATATATTAAGAATTGCTCATTGGATATTAATTTAATTGCACATATTATGTACTAGTATATCACTTAATATAAGTAAAATAATGCATTTATATTGATACGCAAGTTCTTGAAATACCATCAGTTATGTATGATAAGTATTGAAAATTCACTTAAAATCACCCCAAATTTTTGTAGTACTTAATAAAAATTGCAATATTTTAAGAACTGCTCATTGGATTTTAATGTAATTACACATATTATGTACCAATATATCACTTAATATTAGCGCAGAATTTCATATAAATTTATACGCCAGTTTTTGAAATAGCATCACTGTTGTATCAGCAAAATTGGAGCAAAATCGTAGTCTTAAACGTATATTGCAATATCTTAAGATATGCTCATTGAATATTTATTTAATTGCACACATTGTATGCTAATATATCACTTAATATCAGTAATAAATTGCATTCACATTGATACGCCAGTTCTTGAGATATAATCACTTTTGTATGAGAAAAATTGGAGAGACTCTTAAAATCGTCTAAAAATATTGTAGTCTCTAACAAAAATTACAATATCTTAAGAATTGCTCATTGGATATGAATTTAATTGCACTTGTTATGTACTAGTGTATCACTTAATATAAGTCAACGATTGCATTCAAATTGATACGCTAGTTCTTGAGATACTAGCAGTTATGTATGATAAACTCACTTAAAACTTCCCAAATTATTGTAGTACCTAACAAAATTGCAATATCTTAAGAACTGCTCATTGTATATTAATGTTATTACACATAATATCTACTAGTATATCACTTAATGTTAGTACAAAATTTCATTTAAATTGATACGCCAGTTTTTGAAATATCATTACTGTTGTATTAGTCAAATTGGAGCAAAATCGTAGTCTTAAACAAATATTGCAATATCTTAAGAACTGCTCATTGGATATTTATTTAATTGCACATTCTATATAGTAATATATCACTTAATACCAGTAATTAATTGCATTTACATTGATACGGCAGTTCTTGAGATATCATCACATTTGTATGAGAAAAATTGGAGAGACTCTAAAATCGTCTAAAAATATTGTAGTCTCTAACAAAAATTTCAATATCTTAACAATTGCTCATTGGATATGAATTTAATTGCACTTGTTATGTACTAGTGTATCACTTGATATAAGTCTACGGTTGCATTCAAATTGATACGCTAGTTCTTGAGATACTATCAGTTATGTATGATAAACTCGCTTAAAACTCCCCAAATTATTGTAGTACCTAACAAAATTGCAATATCTAAAGAACTGCTTATTGGATATTAATGTAATTACACATAATATCTACTAGTATATCACTTAATATTAGAACAAAATTTCATTTAAATTGATACGCCAGTTTTTAAAATAACATCCCTGTTGTATTGGTAAAATTGGAGCAAAATCGTAGTCTTGAACAAATATTGCATTATCTTAAGAACTGCTCATTGGATATTTATTTAATTGCACGTGTTATATGCTAATATATCACTTAATATCAGTAATAAATTGCAGTTACATTGATACGCCAGTTTTTGAGAAACCATCACTTTTGTAAGAGAAACATTGGAGAGATACTTGAAATCGTCTCAAAATATTGTAGTTTTTAACAAAAATTTAAATATCTTGACAATTGCCATTGGATATTAATTTAATTGCACATATTATGTAATAGTATATCACCTAATATTAATACAAAAAATTATCTAAATTTATATGCCAGCTTTTGAAACAGCATTATTGTTTCATTACTAAGCAAAATGGTAGTCTTAAATTGATTTAAATCAAAATTAACTTCTTTTTTCAAATAAATCATTGTTTTTGCACTGTTGTGCATCCCAATACGTAAATAATTAAAAATATAATGTAACTATAGAGCTTGAAGTAGATGATTGTAAGTTAGTAAAATATTTTTATTTTCTTCCATTTTTTTTTTGTTCATCACTGGTAGAGATACACAGAAATTTGTTTTAATCTTAATCAATTCTTATTCAACTGCAAAAATTCATTACAAAAAATCATATAATTTAAATCGTGATGTAAATCAACTCATATAAATCACATTTACCCTGGCAAAAACTGATCAGAAATTCAAAAATATCAAAAAAATCATTGATTTTAGATTTTTTTTTTTTTTAAATCATGATTTATTCCAACCCCGGATTTGTGTACAATTCAAGAAATCCGCAAGAAGTTGCACATATCTCTAGACAACAATAAATTAAGTTAGATCTCATGGAGAAAGTGGTGTGAACGGAACTCGTCCTTTCATCCTTCCGTCTCAGGCCTGCTAATTATTAATTAATTGCGCCTAATGGCCGGACGGGCGTTACACGTTTCTGCCGATCACAAGGTAGGTGTGAACGTGATGAAATGCTTGCAACATTTTTATTTCCCAATTGGCATTAATCGAGGCCGAGCCGGTAATTTCGCTATCCACGAAAAATCAACAATAACATAAATAACTGCATTGTGCAAACTTTGGTTTTACGATAACGGTTAGGATATTCAAATTTGAGCAGCATATAAAACCCAGTATTCTTAATAAACAAGAAAGAGAAAGTGTGGCGGATACTGTGGATATAATGGATTTATATCATTAAACTGAAATTCAAATAAGGTAACTAAACTATTATTGGAGTAATAAACTACCTACGTTTATAGTTTGCACATGAAGAGAACATCAAAATTAGAAATAACATGTCAAGAGGACTCTGGAGTTCGCTCCAATGAACCGCGAAATCGTAAAAAATTATAAACATTATCTTTTGTTAATATTCTAGATTGATCTTGATTTTTCTCTTTACATCTCTTTACGTTTGACCCCAAGTTTAATCATTTTTCTACAATATGTCAATTTTACATATATTTAACAACAGTAATTTATTAAAATAATGACAGATTTTATTGCGTTTTCAAAATACATAGTTTTTCGAAAATATGTGAATATTGTTGACAACAGTATGACAGTAATTTATCAAAATAATGACAGATCTTACAGCGTTTTAAACCAAATCTATCAGTTTTTTCAAAACATGACAATTTGACATAATTTTGACAACAGTTATTTATCAAAATAATTATAGATCTCATTACGTTCGACCCCAAAATTCATATCTTTTTTACAAATATGGCAATTTTACATATTTTGACAACAATATGACAGTAATGTATCAAAATAATGACATACATTACTACGTTCTGATCTAAATACATCAGTTTTTCGTAAATATGTCAATTTAACATATTTTTGACAACAGTAATTTATCAAAAACGTATCTCATTACGTTCTACCCCAAATTTCATAATTTTTTCACAAATATGTCAATTTTGCATATTTTGACAACAATATGACAGTAATTTATTAAAATAATGACATACACTACTACGTTCTGATCTAAATACATCAGTTTTTTTTTGAAAATATGTCAATTTAACATATTTTTGACAACAGTAATTTATCAAAATAATTACAGATCTTATTGCGTTTTTCAAAATATATCAGCTTTTATATTTGAAAATATGTGAATTTGACACATTTTGGACAACAGTATGACAGTAATTTATCAAAATAATGATAGATCTTACTGCGGTTTAAACCAAATCCAGCAGTTTGTCAAAAACATGACAATTTACCATAGTTTTGACAAGAGTATGACATAAATTTATCGAAATAACAACGTACAATAACATATTCAAGTACGTTCTGATCCAAATCCATCAGTTCTTCGAAAACATGTCAATTTGATATATTTTTGACATTATTATGATGGTAACTGTATGATTACCATCATTATACAGATTGTAAATATTAATGGATTCAAATTTAAAAAAAATGATGGTAATTTATCCAAAAAATGATAATCTTATTAAATCTGAACTCAAATCTATCAGTGTTTCGAAAACATGTCAATTTGATATACGTTTGACATTAAAATGATGGTAATTTAACCAAAAAATGATAATCTTATTAAATCCTAACTCAAATCCATCAGTTTTTCGAAAATATATGAATATGAAATATAACTGCAACAGAACATGACGTAATGTATCAAAATAATTGTGTTTCTTGTTACTTATTAACCTAAATCAGCCAGGTTTTTGAAAAGATGTCAAATTAGTATGTATTTGAAAGCAATTTGAGGTAATGAATCAAAATAAAGATGATTCGCATTGTATTGAGATCAATTTTAGATAATGTGTCAAAATAAAAATGATTCTCATTGCTTTTTATGACAGATTTGACTACGTTGTTATCCAAATCCAACAATTCAACAATTCTTCAAAAACATGCTAATTAGATATATTTTTGACATTATTATGAAGGTAATTTATCTTAAAAATGATAATCTTATGAAATCCTAACTCAAATGTATCTGTTTTTCGAAAATATATTGACATGAGATAAAACTGACAGCAACATGTCGTAATGTATCAAAATAATTATGTTTCTCGTTACTTTCTACGTTAAATCAGCCAGTTTTTCAAAAATATGTCGAATTGATATGTATTTGAAATCAATTTGAGATCAAAATACATCTAGAACAAATCACCTAGACACAATTCTTCGGAGGATTATAACTTTGAAAAATGGTTAAATTTTATTTCAAAACTTCATAAACTTCTTCTAAACAGTTTCCACGATTTGTACTTTCGGATTTTCATTATGGCATCTAAACAAAACAAATTTGGTGGTTTTGTTTTGTAATGAAACACTCAATATATGAGGCATTGAGCACAAAAGTGGACTAACCCCAATCTTTAATTTCCAATCAAAATTTTGCTGTTTCCAATGAATATTGCTAATTTTCAATTATAATAACATAATATTCGATGAGCACTTTAAGAGTTTCCATGATATTTTCACTATTTCCACTAACAAAATTGTTTTTGCCACTAAAATTTTAAATACATGCTGCAAATGTTAAAACTTTCGCTGCAATGTTTAATTTACAATAAAAATCTTGCAATTTTCTATCAAAATTTTTAATTTTCAGGTGCGATTTCATGTTTTTTTTGTTTTTATGAAAATTTCATCATTTCCAGTAAACATTTTGCAGTTTTCAGGAAAAAATTTGCAGTTTCCAGCCACATTCTAAATTCATGCTGAGAATATTATAACTTTCTGTGCTTCCTTTAATTTCCAATCACAATATTGCACTTTCCAATGAATATTACTAATTTTTAATTACATTTTCATAATTTTCGATAAATACTTTGTACATTTCAACAACAATTTCATCATTTCCAGTAAAAGAAAATGTAATAGCATGTGTTTTTATAAACTGATGTTGACAGTTTTATAACTTTTACTGCAATGTTTCAGTTACAATAGAAATTTCGCAATTTCATAAAAAAAAATTCTTGCTGAGATGTTATAATATTCAACGCTATTTTAATTTCAAATCAAAATTTTACACTTTCCAATGGTTTCCAACTTAATTTTCAATGAACATTTGATAACTTTCATTGAGAATTTAATCAATTTTCACAAATTTCATCAGTTCCGGTAAAAATATTTTGCAATTGCTGGCAAAATTTTAGATTCATGTTAAAGTTTTCATAATTTTCACTGCAATGTTTAATTTTCATTCACTCCTACAGTGAGCATATTTGAGAGAGCTATGATACTAAAAATCTCGATGTACTTGATATTTTCTCAAGCCTTCTTCCAATTTTTAAAGCCGAATAAGATAAAAACTTGTTCTCTAGATTTTTTTTTTAAATAGCCTGCACAGGAAGCAGAATGCTGAATTTTGCCGGATGCTGTATTCTAGCCAAAAATAGTCCCTAAACCATTTATGTACCTTGGAAGCTTTTTTTGTTTTATACATCCTGCTGAATACGGATAATAATAATAAATGTTTTAGGTAAATTAAAAGTTGCTCCCCATATCAAAATGAAAATGTATGTACATCTGGAGGCAACCTATTTATGTTGCCATGGCTAACTACCTCGGCAAGAAACAATTCACAATTCACTGGAGAATTGATAATCACCCATTCTCCTTGGGATGATTAAAATAAAATCAAATTCTAACATGATCATTAAATATTGGTGCCGTGACCAGGATATCGATGGTCTACCATTAAAGCTTTGCATATTTTATTCATTTTTTTTACCACATGTTTGGTACCTCATTAGCTGCAACTAAATTCTGTGTTTTTCTATATTTCAGAAGTAGGGGAGACGAGATATTCGATAAGGAAGAAGAGTTTTACTACACGGAGGTGGAGGTGGAGCACTCGAGTCCGCCGCCTACGCTTTCGCACCGGGACATGGCCAGGCCTCCCCACGAGGACCCAGAGTACCAAAGGCAGTTCGTGGGCAACCTCCGCCAGCAGTACCTCTCGGGCCCCATAAACATACCCCAGTCGCCTCACAAGCTGCTCAAGCTGTCGCCTCGCCCCCACAGCCCCAAGACGCCGGTGTCACCAAGGCGCGCACGAGGCGAGAACAAGAAGTGCCGCAAGGTGTACGGCATGGAGCACCGGGAGCAATGGTGCACCCAATGCAAGTGGAAGAAGGCGTGCAGCCGCTTCGGCGACTGACTCCTGAAGTGACTGTGAGGACCTTCTCCCGAGACCTGGGGTTCGAGAGAGTGTGCAATTACTTTTGGGGCACGGGCCCCGGCGCCCGTACCATGGACGCTTCTCAGGTCGAGCGCCAAAAAGCACGTGTTTTTTTGCAAACACACCAATTACCTAGTCTGTGTTGGCGTCGTCTTTCTTTACTACGCGTTCACTTCCAATGGCCGGAACCGCCATAACCTTCTAATTGTGATTCGGATCACATCTCAATGACTGTCGATATTAAATTTTAAGGGGTTCACGTTCAGTTGGGCGGCAATCGTACCATACAATAAAATAACGTAAGTCACCGATCGTGGAACTAGTCGCCCAGCCAAAGAACCAACTTAAATAAACCTGGATTGCTCATTAAACATTCAAATATTAGGGTGATTAAACAATTACGCCCACCCAAAATGAACAAACGACATCTCTCTAAGATTATTAAAAAACAACAAAAAAACATCCAGAATATACTGCCAAAAATGAATTTAGACTAGTGCACGTATTCGAAATTAGCAACAAAAATAACTCATTGGCCTATAAGAAACCAAAATAACCAAAATTCGACCAATTACAATTAATAAACCAGGTTCTTACATCAAAAAAAGGAAACAAAAGACAGTACACATTAATTTTGTCCATTTTGCTGAAAGATTACCCTCCTGCAGGCTTTCGCAGCCAGCACAAAATTAGATCTCAACGTGAAAAGTACAATTACTACGAAAGATAAAATACAATGATCTAAAAGATCAGGAAATAAAAAAAAAACGAGCTATATCTGTGTTCTTTAATTGATAAGTCGTTGTTATCGAGAGAAATATATATATAAAAAGTGTAAATAGAGGGCGTACGGCGCTTTTTATTTAACAAAAAGCAATCAAAAAAAAAATATTTGTACATAAATATTTTAGTATTTATACAAGAAAGTTTATTATTAATTATTAATAAGGATAATATGTGTTTGATCGTTAGTGTGATTATGTTCGTCGTTGGCCGCCTATACAAGCGATTTTAATATGTGCGTCTCAAAATACGTCCAAAAACGGGTGCGCAGGCAACTTCCAATACACGAAACCAAGCTCGCGCGGGGGAACCCCCTTTCGTATTAAATCAAGACGGCGCTGCGCACCCGCTGTTTTTTTTCAACTTTTCAACATCCTACCAACAAGAACTGAACAAATTCGACTGAACATTTTTTGAGACATACATGTTGGTATTCACGGTTTTAATTTGTTGATTGATGTATTGGAAATCGAGTGGTTATTACGTTTTTTGTTTTGATATTGTTCGAGGGGGGGGGGGGTGAGCTGTAAGAGTATTTTGAAACCAAAGTGGAAAATAGCCGCGCTACTACCAACCTATACATACCTCTCAATTACACAGCTCGCGTAGCTGTTTCCTTACCGCCATATTGTTCACTCGATACTCATTTGTTTTTCTCTTACATTGTTTGCTTGTATGTAAAGGCTAATTAGATTTATAGAGATATTCGTGTACATAAAATAAAGTATATAATTGAGTGAGGAACGGAACGAAGGTTATTACCTGCCATAGTTTTATAAAATATAGCTCTATATGTGATACAGGGGCGTACTTTGTATGATCTTCTTTGCAGACCGCGGGTACGGCCCCTCATTATTTTTTAATACAGTACTGTACGCCTCTGTATATATCGCTTGTACTTGGTCATTTCTATTTTGTGCACCTGTTTTTATTTTAATTGTTTAATTTTATATTAAGTGTTTACCTAATTTTATATGCATTACTCATTTCATTACCTCTTAGTCTTTCATTTTTAACATTAGGTTTATGCCAATATCATGTTTGTATCGATTAATATATTTATATTATATACACTATAAACACACATACATACACATATATTTTACAAGTATTTTAAATGTTATTTTGCATATAGTTACGTTTATCATATATTTAGATTGTATAAGATATTTTAGAGATATATATTTACATTACATAGATATGATTATATATATAAATATATATATATGAATGAAAGATTTAAATTGTGAATGGATTTTAAAAACGGAGAAACTTTATTAATAAATATATAATATATATTATTACCTTATTATTGCATTTTATTTTTAAATATACTCAATATATTCCCTATTTGGTGGCATTGAAATTTTGAAACAGAGAATCAATTGTTACACCTACCATCAATCAATAAATAAATACCCCCACAAATCATCAGGATTTTCACTAAGGATCCAAAAACCGTGGCGTGGTGAGTTAAGTCCCTGACTAATCAAACAGGTTTAGATCAATGTTTCTCAACTTTTTACCTGTTACCCATTTTGAAGTGACTTGGGTACCTTCAAAATTGGTGGAAATTAACTAACAGGTTTAAATCAGTGTTTCTCAACTTTTTATCTGTTGCCCACTTTGAAGTGACTTGGATACCTTCAAAATTGGTGTAAATTAACTAGAAAAATTTTCATATTTGTGTAGTGACTTGTAAATTATTACCTTATTATTGCATTTTATTTTTAAATACAGGGTGTTAACACTAAGTTGTAATACCTGTAAATGGCAGTTAGAACTCATTGAAACAAACAACTTTTCGGAGTTCAAATTTTTGAATAGGAGCCCAAGTTCATAGTTATTGGCATTTTTTGTTTTTCGAAAAATCGTGATTACTACCTTATTTTAAGGAATATTTAAAAATATAAAAACTTTTAGCATTTGCTTTCGGTTCTCTAAAACATTTGTATTTACAATTTCTATTTTATCAAATAACAAAATAGCAACCGCACAAAAATTTCTAAGAAAGATATTTTGAAAACCACTAGATCTATTCTTGAAAATAAAACATTTATAAAATCCTTAAACTATCTTATCACATTTATCTGAAACATTTTTTCAATCTGTCCAAAACATTGTTTTATTCAAATTGAATTTTAACAAACTCGACAATCATTTATAACAAAGTAGGCTTGATTTTTCGAAAAACAAAAAGACGCCAATAACTATGAACTTAGACTCCAATTCAAAAATTTAAACTACGAAAAGTTGTTTGTTTCAACGACTTCTAAATGCCATTTTCGGGTATTACAACTTAGTATTAACACCCAGTATACTCAGTATATTCCCTATTTGTTGGCATTCTAATTATGAAAGAGAGAATCAATGCTCACACCTACCATCAATCAATAAATAAATATCTATAAACCTCCACTTTTCATATTTATGTAGTGACTGTAAATTTAACTTATTATTCTACCTTAATTAGGTACTAATTAGGTAATTACCTTATTATTGCATTTTATTTTTAAATATACTCAGATATTCCCTATTTGGTGGCATTGAAATTTTGAAACAAAGAATTAATTCTCACACCTACTATCAATCAATAAATAAATATCTATAAACCTCCACAAATTATCAGGCTTTTCGCTAAGGATCCAAAAACTGTGGCGAGGTGAGTTAAGTCCCTGACTAATCAAATAGGTTTAGATCAGTGTTTCTCAACTTTTTACCTGTTGCCCACTTTGACTCACAATTAGTGTAACATCTTTGAATTATTGCCAAAATATACACAAACTGTATTGCATTTTTAAAATTTTGTTACGTAACTATTAAAAGTTTGCCACAACTATTAAGATTTGTAAAATTTTGTAAAATAACTTTGAAATATATCATCAATTAAGATATCCAATCCTTATATAGCTTTGAAGCACTTAAAAAAAATTAAACATTTTCAATTTTCAATATGAGACGTTTATAAATTTGTCAAATTTGTTGTGCACGTTTCAGTAACTAGAAAATTCACCAAATTTTGTATTAAACAATTGAAACATTACGCCAGTTTTCGAAATTTTCACAAACTTAAAAAAATGAAGCACTCTCAGTTTTACATATGCAGCTTTTCTAAATTTGTCAAATTTGTTGTGCACTTTTCAGTAACTTTAAAATCGACCAAATTTTGTAATAGACAATTGAAACATTACGCCAGTTTTCGAAATATTGCTCTAACTTAAGAAAATGAACCACTTTCAGTTTTACATATGCAACTTTCTAAATTTGTCAAATTTGTTGTGCACTTTTCAGTAACTTTAAAATCGACCAAATTTTGTAATAGACAATTGAAACATTACGCCAGTTTTCAAAATTTTGATGTAACTTAAAAAAATTAACCACTTTCAGTTTTACATATGCAACTTTCTAAATTTGTCAAATTTGTTGTGCGCTTTTCAGTAACTGTAAAATATGCCAAATTTTGTGAAACAAATTCGAAATATTAAATCAGTTCAAGAAATTTAGTTACGTAACTATTAAAAATTTAGTAAATTTAAAATTCATTCGACACTAAAATTGGCAAAACTTTGTGCAGCAACTTTGAAAAATTTCCTCAATATTCAACTTTCGTCAAAACTGCTGAATCTATTTCATTTTTTGTTGTTGAACTCTTCAGAATTTGCCACACTTTATTGAGCAGTTCCGCTCTTAAAATTGGTAAAACTTAGTTCAGCCCTTTGCACGGTTCCACCATGAAAATTGGTAAAACTTTGTAACTTTTAAAACTTTCAAAATATTTGGAACACTTCGTAATATGCAACGTTTATAAATAATTGGTCAAATTTGTTGTGCAATTTTCAGTAACTTTAAAATTCACCAAATTTTGTAATAAACAACTGAAACATTACGCCAGTTTTCAAAATTTTGCACATAACTTAAAAAAATTAAGCACTTCCACTTTTACGTATGCATCTTTTCTAAAATTGTCAAATTTGTTGTGCGCTTTTCAGTAACTTTAAAATATGCCAAATTTTGTGAAACAAATTCGAAATATTAAATCAGTTCAAGAAATTTAGTTACGTAACTATTAAAAATTTAGTAAATTTAAAATTCATTCGACACTAACATTGGCAAAACTTTGTGCAGCAACTATGAAAAATTTCCTCAATATTCAACTTTCGTCAAAACTTCTGAATTAATTTCATTTTTAGTTGTTCAAACAAATTCGAAAATTAAATCAGTTCAAAAAATTTAGTTACGTAACTATTAAAAATTTAGTAATTTAAAAATCATCCGACACTAAAATTGGCAAAACTTTGTGCAGCAACTTTGAAAAATTTCCTTAATATTCAACTTTCGTCAAAACTTTGAATCAATTTCATTTTTGGTTGTTCAACTCTTCAGTGTTTGCCACACTTTGTTGCGCACTTCCACCCTTAAAATTGGTAAAACTTTGTAACTTTGAAAACTTTCAAATAATTTGGAACACTTCGTAATATGGAACGTTTATTAATAATTGGTTAAATTTGTTGTGCAATTTTCAGAAACTTTAAAATCCACCAAATTTTGTAATAAACAATTGAAACATTGCGCGTCATTTCGAAATTTTGCACTAATTTAAAAAAATTAAGCACTTTCAGTTTTACGTATGCAACTTTTCTAAATTTGTCAAATTTGTTGTGGATTTTTAATAACTTTCTAAATTTGTCAAATTTGGTGTGCATTTTTAATAAGTTTAAAATATGCCAAATTTTGTGAAACAAATTCGAAATATTAAATCAGTTCAAGAAATTTAGTTACCTAACTATTAAAAATTTATTAATTTTAAAATTCATTCGTCACTAAAATTGGCAAAACTTTGTGCAGCAACTTTGAAAAATGTCCTCAATATTCAACTTTCGTCAAAACTTCTGAATCAATTTCATTTTTAGTTGTTCAAACAATTTCGAAAATTAAATCAGTTCAAGAAATTTAGTTACGTAACTATTAAAAATTTAGTAATTTAAAAATCATCCGACACTAAAATTGGCAAAACTTTGTGCAGCAACTTTGAAAAATTTCCTTAATATTCAACGTTCGTCAAAACTTCTGAATCAATTTCATTTTTGGTTGTTCAACTCTTCAGTGTTTGCCACACTTTGTTGCGCACTTCCACCCTTAAAATTGGTAAAACTTTGTAACTTTGAAAACATTCAAATAATTTGGAACACTTCGTAATATGGAACGTTTATTAATAATTGGTTAAATTTGTTGTGCAATTTTCAGAAACTTTAAAATCCACCAAATTTTGTAATAAACAATTGAAACATTGCGCGTCATTTCGAAATTTTGCACTAATTTAAAAAAATTAAGCACTTTCAGTTTTACGCATGCAACTTTTCTAAATTTGTCAAATTTGTTGTGGATTTTTAATAACTTTCTAAATTTGTCAAATTTGGTGTGCATTTTTAATAAGTTTAAAATATGCCAAATTTTGTGAAACAAATTCGAAATATTAAATCAGTTCAAGAAATTTAGTTACGTAACTATTAAAAATTTAGTAATTTAAAATTCATTCGACACTAAAATTGGCAAAACTTTATGCAGCATCTTTGAAAAATTTCCTCAATATTCAACTTTCGTCAAAACTTCTGAATCAATTTCATTTTTGGTTGTTGAACTCTTCAGAATTTGCCACACTTTATTGCGCAGTTCCGCCCTTAAAATTGGTAAAACTTAGTTCCGCCCTTTGTACAGTTCCACCATTAAAATTGGTAAAACTTTGTAACTTTGAAAACTTTCAAAAAAATTGGAACACTTCGTAATATGCAACGTTTATAAATAATTGGTCAAATTTGTTGTGGAATTTTCACCAAAATCCACCAAATTCTGTAATAAACAATTGAAAAATTGTGCCAGTTTTCGAAATTGTGCACTAACTTAAAAAAATGAAGCACTTTAAGTTTTACATATGCAACTTTTCTAAATTTGTCAAATTTGTTGTGCATTTTTAAAAACTCAAATCATCCCCACAAATCATCAGGCTTTTCGCTAAGGATCCAAAAACTGTGGCGTGGTGAGTTAAGTCCCTGACTAATCAAACAGGTTTAGATCAGTGTTTCTCAACTTTTTACCTGTTACCCATTTTGAAGTGACTTGAGTGCCTTCAAAATTGGTGGAAATTAACTAACAGGTTTAAATCAGTGTTTCTCAACTTTTTATCTGTTGCCCACTTTGAAGTGACTTGGGTACCTTCAAAATTGGTGTAAATTAACTAGAAAACTTTTCCCATCTTTATGGTGACTTGTAAATTTTCAAAATTTGTGAATAATAACAGACGATTTTTTTCAAATGAATGTAAAATGTATTGGCAACTGAGGCCTCTCAAGTACTAAATCTGCCAATGGGTACACGAATTCGCAAACCATATAAACAAAGACCATATACACAACTGGCACGACTGGAACGACAGACATTTCAACCAAAGCAAAGACAATGAAGAACCACCAAAAGTAACAGAATACGAATACATCGACGTACAAAATTAATCTCAACACCCAAAAGGGTAAAAGACGGAAAGATAAAGAAGAAGAACGAAGGCAAAATTCAGGTATACAAATAATATTTTGATTATTCATATTTTAACGAGGAAGTGGTACATAATTAGCATTGGCATCAAATGCAGTACTCATTAGGACTCACTCAATAAAATATGAATAGACAGATTTTTTCCAGCATCACCTTAAATTGCAGTATTTCCAGAATATTCCGAAAAGTGCTACAAGTTACAGGTACTGTCTGTGAACGGACAGCCTGACTTACAATACAACTAAATTGATCAACATAAAAATACCTCATTCTGTATAATCATTCTTCTAATGTTTTAATGTTCTTCTAACTGTTGGCGTAAATAAAGCTGCCCAATTCACTGATGCCGTTATCTTTTTATTTTATACATGAGAGATCTCGCTCGGAGCCCTATTTTACTCATGTAAAGAATGCAAAAACAAAATCTATTAGGTGTACGTGTACTTTGCAAATCACAAGTACTATACATTATAATTGAAAAATAGAACTGTTATGAGGAACCCAATACAGGCGCAGTCTATATAGTACCAGAAAGAGAAATGCTGTTGCGCGTACTTGTAATTCACAAGTACTGTACATATAATTTAAGAGAACCTGTGCACAGGAACCCAGTATAGGCACAATTTATATAGTACCAGAAAGAGAAAGTGCTATTTTTTTAACCTGTACAAGTACTGTATATTATAATTTAAGAGAACCTGTTTAGAGGAACCCAGTATAGGCACAGTTTAAATAGTACCAGAAAAAGAAAGTGCTATTGTTTTAACTTGTACAAGTACTGTACATTATATTTTAAGAGAACCTGTTTAGAGGAACCCAGTATAGGCGCAATTTATATAGTACCAGAAAGAGAAATTGCTATTGTTTTAACCTGTACAACTACTGTACATTATAATTTAAGAGAACCTGTTTAGAGGAACCCAGTATAGGCGCAGTTTATATAGTACCAGAAAGAGAAAATGGTATTGGTTTTACTTGTATAACACAAGTACTAGACATTATAATTTAAGAGTTAACTTCTTTGGTGTTAACCCAATATAAGCGCAGTTTATATAGTATAGTATAGTATTTATATAGGACCGAGTGATCATTTAGATTTCAGCTCTGGTTATCCATGGAAATTCTTGCAGCCAATAAGAAAGACGAGATCACCGGTCTCATATATCTTATTGGCTGCGAGAATTTCCATGGATACCTAGAGCTGAAATTTCAATGATCACACGGTATCTATATTATAGTATAGTTTAGTATAGTATAGTTTAGTACCTGAAAGGTACTATAGAAGATATAGTATTGGTAAGAGAAAATGTTATTGTCGTACTTGCAACAAGCAAGTACTGTAGAACACACTTGCAACTTGTAACAAACAAGTACGCAAGGCGCAATGAAGTGTGTACATAGTAATAGTACTTGCAACAAACAAGTGCTGTATACATACTAATAGTACTTGCAGCAAACAAGTACTGTATATGCAGTAATAGTACTTGCAACAAGCAAGTACTGCATACACAGTAATAGTACTTGCAACAAACAAATACTGTATACGAAGAATAGTACTTGCAACAAACAAGTACTGTATACATAGTAGTACCGAGTGACAATTTAATTTCGGCTCGAGTTGGTCATGGAAATTTAAGCAGCCAATAAGAAAGACAAGACCGGTGATCTTGCCTTTCTTATTGGTTACTTAAATTTCCATTGAAAACAAGAGGTAAAACTTAAATGAACACTCAGTAGTACTTTAGTACTTGCAACAAACAAGTAATGTATACATAGTAATAGTACTTGCAACAAACAAGCACACATAGTAATAGTACTTGCAACAAACAAGTACTGTATACATAGTGTGGTCGTGAGCGTTGGTTTCTCTCCAAACAGAGGAGAGAAACCTTAACGGCGAGGAAGTGCTTAAAAATTTTACTCACTGCGATACGTCTTGGAGCTCATCTTAAAAAAAGACCTACCTTAGAATTTACGTTTAAAGTTGTATTGGCGAAGATCCAGAAATCTGATGTACCTTTTCGGAGCAGCCTGGGCGTGGATAAGAAGAACACTTCCAAATCAACCATAACCGAAGTACGCACTTTTGGTTTATTCGTCGCACACAGGTTAAAAAGCCGTGACAGAATGAACAATACGTGGCATAATCAAGATTAATTAAAACAGATAATTAATCTCGGTTTTTGGATACCCGCTGAAAATGCCATCGTTTAATCTGAACTGAATATGACAAATGTTACAAAACAAATACATTAGAAGAGATGGAGTGTGAATGCATTTGTGATATGTATACAATGCTATGCAAACATAGTGAATAAAATATTTATGCAAAAAGTAACGACTAGTAATAATGTATTAATCAGTATTACTTCACGTTACTTAAATATTGTGAATAGGATAGGAACTTATTATCAAGAGCAGGAAGAACACCCGCCTGTTTCTAAATTAACTCCCCACCTCTACGAATGGACGTAATTAAGAGTGATTTTAAGTCTAGAACAAATCATTGCTCCCACGGCTTTGGCACAAACAGATTAGGTAATTGAAGGTTCAAGCTAAACGGTTAACGTCAGAAGGTAATCTGAACGTGCACTCGCGATTACTTACTAATTGAATACAAGAACGCGGTAAAAAGTATACGTTTGACTCGGGAAGGTAATCCCAAAGTCAAAGTATTGTCGCGAATTGAACACTTTCTGGAAGAAATTACAAGTTAGTTAATACAAAACTTATGCCAATCTTCAACCAAACCCAGAATAGCCCAGAAGCGGTGCTTTTGGGCCAGAAATAATCCTCACATGATTCACCACGGAAAAATCTAGTAAAGTCTAGATCTTCAACCAAACCCAGAATGGCCCAGAAGCGGTGCTTCTGGGCCAGAAATACGATGAAACACAAATATAAGATCGTCCTCATACGATTCACCATAGAAAAGTCTAGTTGCCCTGAAACATTGACGAGAAAATTTAAATCTATTGCACGTTGATTTCAGGTGAATTGGTTTAAATATTTGCAATTATTAAAATCACCTATTGCACAATCATTGCGTAAATGAACACCCATTTGAATCAATTGATTGCAGATTCTGTTAAAAAATGAGGGCATTCATGACATTGTGTCATTTGTGGGGATTTGTACAATGATATGATTTATTTTTAAAATCATCCCCACATTTCGTCGTATTAAAATTTTAGCGTAAACGCAAATTTATTCAACATGGAATTATTTAGAAACTTACATTATTTTTCTCTGGAATCCAGCCAATGATGTCTTCTCAAGGCCTTCAGAGAGAGGATCGCACACGTTCGCTTCGGATAATGAATGCAAGAAAGAGTCAAGATTAGTTAATGGCCTGAACCGAATGTGTGTGATCCTCTTAAGGCTGATGACATCGATGTCTCTTCAATTGAAGAGATACACTGAAAACAAATCTGGTTGAAATATACAAAATATGTATTAAATAAATTTTTACTAATTTCAGTACAACCAATATTTCAATTTACAGAGTTACTTTCTCGATGTTTTATTTAAAACCTGCTCATTGTAAAATTTTCAGAGAAATTATCTTCTGGTATACTGTATAACTAAATGTGTATTCTAACACCTTATCCTTAGAATAAGCGAGATTGGAAAATTAGGGAGTCGAAATCTATAAAATGTAAAAAAGTACATTTTCGTACATATTTCTTTTATTAGTCATTCAAGTGATTCCATAATCACACAGCATGTATTACTAAATGTGTCTTTTAGTATCTTATCCTCAGAATAAGCGAAAGTGAAAAATTAGGGGGTCGTAATCTATAAAATGTAAAAAAAGTACATTTTTGTACATATTCCTCTTATCAGTCACTCAAATGATTCCAGAATCACACAGCGTAAATAACTGAATGTGTCTTTTAATATCTTATACTCAGAATAAGCGAGATTGAAAAATTAGGGGGTCGAAATTTATTAACCTCTAATAAATTTGTAAATAAAGAACACTTATGTAAATATTTCACTTATTACTCGTTCAAAAAATCCCAGAATCACACAGCAAGTATAACTAAATGTGTCTTGTAACACCTTATCCTCAGAATAAGCGACATTGGAAAATTAGGGGGTCGACATCTATAAAATTTAAAAAAGTACATTTTTGTACATATTTCTCTTATTAGTCATTCAAATGTTTCCAGAATCACACAGAATGTATATGTATACTGAATACAAATCTGGCATTAATTATGCAAAATCTGCAATAAATAAGTGTGAAATTTCAGTGATTTTTTTATTCATTTTAAGTAAAGTTCTTTCAAGTACTCTATCTTCATATCTGAAGAGAAACTTTTATACTAATATGATAGTTATGTAAATGTTTCATAGCAGCTTTCATATTTTCTACATCAACTAGATGTTTTGTGTGTACATTGTAGACCATTTTAATCAATTCGCGCAAATACTCCCAAAAAATGTTCGAAAGCGAAAGTTGACCCTAACAAAAGTTGTATTGCTACAAGGGGGACATCTGATGATGACCTTGAATTTGGCTTTGAAGTTGAGTTTCAAGATCATTACAAGGCCAACTTGAAAATCTTAAATGGTAATCCTTTACCATTTTGAATTTTTTGAATTTTTATTTTGAAAGTGGGTCATCATATTACCACGGCTTCGTGAAAATTTCAATATCTTACATCAGAAAATTTTCGATAAAAAAATTAAAGAAGTGTTTACTAAAAGACTAATCCAAAACTTCAAAAGTTCACTTCAAGGGAATAAGCGATATTTCCTGCTACCAACATAATAAAGTCGTGTATGACAAGTGGTTGACCATATTAAACAATAAAAGATAAACTCATTTTTTCCACCAAAAAAAAAAAGGATTTTTCAACTATTATTAAGAAAATATATAAGGTAAAATTAATTTTAAAAAAGCTAGAGAAAATATGATTCATGGAATCCGAACCGCCTGGACTTTTATTCAGCGTCGAAATAAATTATGTATCCTGCAAAATGGAAATATTTTTTTCTTAATAGTTCAAAAACCTTATAAACTCCTTTATTGTTTATTGTTTATTATTGTCATCGGCTTGTCATAATACGGTATTATTATGTTGATAGCCGGAAATATCATTTGAAAGTGAAATTTTTAAGGTTTGAATTAGTCTTTCAACAAATTTTTCTTTCATTTTTATCTCGAAAATGTTCTTATGTAAGGTATTTTTTACGCAGACATACTAATACGATGACCCTCCTTCTAACTAATTTCTAACTAAAATTTCAAAAAGTAGGGTTTATTTATTTATTTATTATCTATCTAAAAAGTAGAATTACTATTTAAAAATTTTAAATTGGGCTTGACATGACCTTTGAAATTCAACTACAAGGTCAAATTCTAGGTCATCATCAGATCCCTTGTTGGCATACAACTTTTGTTAGGGTCAAATTTCGCTATCGAACATACCTTCGGAGTGATTTGCGTGGATTGATTAAAATGGTCTACAATGTACACACAAAACATCTAGTTGATGTAGAAAATATGAAAGCTGCTATGAAACATTTACATGGTTATGGTTATGTTTTTAACAATAAAAAAATAAAAATTCAGATTATTTCTAATGAATTGTGGATTTATGCTATTATATGCCATCGTATGCATAATGTCTATTTCTAATCCTATCTACAAATCTAGATATCTAGGTATGCATATAGGATTTCTAGAACAGCCCTCACTACACTTGTATTAGTAGAAATCGTAGTACTAATGTAAATATCTGAAGTACTAATGTTGATGACAAATTGAGTACCAATACTAATCTGAACAGTTATATATTAGTCCTTTCTAGATATCTAGATTTGTACATAGGATTGATATCTAACGCCATTACGACACATAGATTAGCAGAAGTTGTTAGTACTAACGTAAATATATGAAGTACTATTAATGAGAAATTGAGTACAAATACTAATCTGAACAATTATATATAAGTACTAACTTGTATTACTTGAAATCGTAGTACTAATGTAAATATCTGAAGTACTAATGTTGATGACAAATTGAGTACAAATACTAATCTGAACAGTTATATATTAGTACTTTCTAGATATCTAGATTTGTACATAGGATTGATTTCTAATGCCATCACGACACTTAGATTAGCAGAAGTTGTTAGTACTAACGTAAATATCTGAAGTACTAATAATGAGAAATTGAGTACAAATACTAATCTGAACAATTATATATAAGTACTAACTTGTATTACTAGAAATCGTTGTACTAATGTATATATCTAAAGTACTTATGTTGATGACAAATTAAGTACAAATACTAATCTGAACAGTTATATATTAGTACTTTCTAGATATCTATATTTGTAGATGGGATTTCTAACGCCCTCACGACACTTAGATTAGTAGAAGTTGTTAGGACTAACGTCAATATCTGAATAATAACGAGAAATTGAGTACAAATACTAATCTGAACGGTTATATATAAGTACTTTCTAGATATATAGATTTTTAGATAGAATTTCTAACGCTCTCACGACACTTGGATTAGTAGAAGTTGTTAGTACTAATGTAAATAGCTGAAGATCTAACGTTGATGAGAAATTCAGTACAAATACTAATGTGAACAGTTATATATTAGTACTTTTTTAGATATCTAGATTTCAGTTCAGTATTCGGCCTTTCAGTTCATTGACGTTACATATTTGCACGCCATTATTAGTTTTTTATGTTAATTACCATATTTTGATTTTTGAATGTTCATAATTTATAAAATTATATTACTAAATATCTAATAGACATAGAAAATATCAATTTAATGAACTTGGCAGTGAAGATGTGGCAGTGAAATTGTCACAATTTCCAAAATTGTGATATTCAGAAATCTTGTGTGTGACATAACATCCATTTGATATCAGTTTTCAAAATTATACTAATAAATAATGTAATGTACACACGTATGTTTAAATTGTTTAATGATCATTAAATTTTCATAATAATTGGAAAAGTTGTCTTTAAAATGACTCCCCCAAAAAATTTGTAGGTGTTTTTATTGATATGTGAATGAATCAAAAATCAAATCAAAACTCGGGTGATTTTATTTTTACTTTTTTTTAAATTTTGCACAAAATTGAAAAAAAAAACAAAACCGAATGGGTTTATGTATAACAGCGTTATACAAAAAAATTTAAAATGTGGTTTAGCGGTGGTTTAGCAGTGATTTACAAAGGGTTGCCATGGTTACTAAGGCTAAACCACCGTTAAACCGCGGCTTATTTTTTTTATAAATAACACTGTAACAGTGTTATTTATAAAAATTTAAACCGTGGTTTAGTGGTGTTTTACAAAGGGTTACCAAGGTTACTTAGATTAAACCATCGTTAAACCGCTGCTTAAATTTTTATGAATAACAATGTAAAAAGCAAAATACAATAATTAAAAATAAGGTTTCTCGAGTTGTGATTATTAACCTATTGGCATTAAAGTAACAAGTGTTAAAAATGAGCGCAACATATTTCGTATACAGGGTGTCCAAGATAAGGGTCAACAGCATGGGGATCTCAGCAACAGTAAAAGTTTGAAAGGCGGTTAAATTACAAAAGAAATGCGCAATTTAGTGGTCAGTAATATTCTGTTGACAAAAACCAGAAATTTTCGATTACTTCCGGAGATATTCGACAAAATCCGAATTCTTGCAATTTCGTTTTTTTTCTAACTATTTTTTTAATTTTAAATTTGTCTATATTTTAATAACTTTTTCAAGTTATTTGAAAATGTATAAGAAAACCAAAGGTACTTCTCATTGCCACATTTTTAGCTCTACAAGATAGCGTTTACAAATTTTTAGTACAACGTTTGGTTTCGAAGAAACCATCAACTTATTTTTTTTATATGTCCCGTAAAAAATGTTCACCCTGTATTAGGTAGCATTTCCTATTACGAATTCAACTATTTATATCGCAGTATGGTTTCTCATGTTTTTATTCAGAAAAAGGCATGTTAATACATTTCGAACATTTTGTTGAAGTAGGCGTTGAAATGATGACGACGAAGAAAAAAGTTATTATCTAATTTTAACCTAGAATAAGTACCAAAATAGTAACTAAAAATAATTTAGCAATAATAGTTGTTAAACATTGAAACATTATAGCTATTTAAAACCACACTTATTATTTTTTTGCTGTTACATGAACGTTGTTCTGTTCATTTAATGGCGACGAAGACAAAAATTATTACATAATTTTAACCCAGAATATGTACCAAAATAGTAACAAAAATTAATTTTTCCAATTCGCATTATTAAAATGTTCATAATGTATATTTAATCTCATCATTAAAACAACACTTTAATCGAATGGGTGAATAAAATGTTTACATTTTCACTTTATTCACTATAACCATTGACAACGTGAATAAAGTAAAAAATACGTAAATACTCACAATCCTTGAAATTTTCGTTGTCACCTGACGATGTGACACTTCACGCAAATTCTCCAATTCTGATAACGAATTGGAAATTAGCCATTTATGGTATAAGTGAATAAAGTCATATTTTATCCACTCGAAAACATTATCGCACTCGGCTTCGCCTCTTGCGCTAAACTATTTTTCGTGGATAAAGTTGCTCTATTCACGTGTATCATACAATATTTTTTTCCAATTCGTCATCAAAATTGAAGAATTTTCGTGAAGTGTCACATTGTCAGGTGACAACGAAAATTTCAAGGATAGTGCAAATTTACCTATTTTTTTACTTTATTCACGTTGTCAATGGTTATAGTGAATAAAGTGGAAATGTAAACATTTTATTCACCCACTCGATTAAAGTGTAGTTTTAATGATGAGATTCAATATACATTATGAACATTTTAATATTGCAAATTGTAAAAAATATTTTTTGTTACTATTTTGGTACATGTTTTGGGTTAAAATTGTGTAATAATTTTTTTCTTCGTCGCCATTAAATAGACAGAACAATGCTCATATCACAGGGAAAAAAATAAGTGTGGTTCTTAATAGCTATGATGTTTCAATGTTTAACAACCATTCAATTTCAAGGAATGTGCGAATTTACCTATTTTTTTTAAATTTATTCACGTTATCAATGGTTATAGTGAATAAAGTGGAAATGTGAACATTTTATTCACCCATTCGATTAAAGTGTAGTTTTTATGATGAGATTCAATATACATTATGAACGTTTTAATAATGCGAATTGTAAAAATTATTTTTTGTTACTATTTTGGTACATATCCTGGGTTAAAATTATGTAATAATTTTTTTTTCTTTGTCGCCATTAAATGATCAAAACAATGCTCATATCACAAGGAAAAAATAAGTGTGGTTCTTAATAACTATAATGTTTCAATGTTTAACAACTATTCAATTTCAAGGAATGTGCGAATTTACCTGTATTTTTACTTTATTCACGTTGTCAATGGTTATAGTGAATACAGTGAAAATGTAAACATTTTATTCACCCATACGAAGTGTAGTTTTAACGATGAGATAATGAGCATTTTAATAATGCGAATTGGAAAAAAACCTTGTATGATACACGTGAATAAAGCAATGTTATCCACTCGAAAACATGATCGCACTCGGCTTCGCCTCTTGCGCTAAACTGTTTTTTCGTAGATAAAATTCGACTTTATTCACTTATACCATAAATAGCTATTAGCAGGAATAGTTGTAAAACATTGAAACATTATAGTTATTTTTGTAAGAGTTACATCCATAATTACCAGTTATATAAATTAATTCATATCCACCATCATATCCTCATATTCATATCCACCATCATATTCATATCCACCTACAATGTGGCCTACATGAAATAAAGTATCTATCTAGAAATTATATGTAGCAGGGTTTTTGAGTACTTACTGGCATATGTATGAAATATCAATGATGTCTTTATTTTTGTCCTTTATTCATTAAAATAAGCTGTTCTACCTATGAGGTGAGTGAGGCAGAACAACTTATTTTAATGAATAAAGGACAAAAACAAAGACATAATTGATATTTTATACAAATGCCAGTAAGTACTCCAAAAAATCCTACTACATATAATTATAGTTATTGAGAACCACACTTTTTTATTATTTTACTGTGGTATGAGAATTGTGCTGTTCATTTAATGACGACGAAGACAATTATTACTTAATTTTAACCCAGAATAGGTACCAAAATAGTAACTAAAAATAATTTAGCAAGAAAGATTTAAACATTGAAAAATTAGAGTTATTGAGAACCACATTTATTATTTTTTTTACTGTGGTACCTATTATGAGAATTGTTCCGTTCATTTAATTATCTCAAAATCATAAAATTAGGTGATAAATGTTGTCTTCGTCGTTAATTTGAACGCCTACTACACCAAAATGTTCGACATGTATTAACAAGCTTTGTTCACATGTATCATACAAGATTTTTTTTTTCCAATTCGTCATCAGAATTGAAGAATTTGCGTGTCACATTGTCAGGTGACAACGAAAATTTCAAGGATAGTGCGAATTTACCTATTTTTTTACATTATTCGCGTTGTCAATGGTTATAGTGAATAAAGTAAAAAGATAAACATTTTATTCGCCCATTCGATTAAAGTGTAGTTTTAACGATGAAATTCAATATACATAATGAGCATTTTAATAAAGCGAATGTACCAAAATGTTCGAAATGTATTAACAAGCTTTTTTTCTGAATAAAAACATGAGAAACCATACTGTGATATAAATCGTTGAATTCGTAATAAGAAATGCTGTTTAATACAGGGTGTACTTTATTTACGGGTTATATAAAAATATAAAGTTGATGGTGGTTTCTTCGAAACGAAACGTTGTACTGAAAATTTATAAACGCTATGTTGTAGAGCTAAAAAAGTGGCACTGAGGAAGTGCCCTTTGTTTGTTTATACCGTTTCAAATAACTTTAGAAAACCATACATTTGCAAAATTTCAGATTTTGTCAAATATCTGCGGAAGTAAGCTGAATTTTCTGGTTTTCTCAACAGAATATTGCTGACCAGTAAATTGCGAAGCCTTTTTGTAATTTAACCGCCTTTGTAATACGGTTTCCGAGATCCCCATGCTGTTACCCCTTATCTTGGACACCCTGTATGTGCGACAAATACAGGGATATGCAACCATAACAAAAGTTGTAATTTGTGTCTGCCAATTCCCTCACTGAGCCCCCAACTGCACAAATTATAACCTCAACTTTCTCAAAGTTCTCAACTTAACGAAACAACCATTATAATACCATAAAATAACCATAAAAAAAACAGAATTTAGAAGCAAATGATCTTACTGACTAGCACTTACCGAAACAAAGTCCGCAGCAGACTCTGCATTATGTCTCCCATGAAACCTCCTCAGCAAGTGTAATACAGCACGTCGCAGCTACAAGACAGTCCCCCATGTGCATAACCTACAATTCAAATGCACATCTTGTGAAACTAGAATTATTGATAAATTGTAGCCAAAGTTTAAAAGCATTGGCCGTAATAGTGAGTACTTACTTTTGTCGATTGTGCACAAACTCATTCCAGATGGCGTCCAGCAACGCCATCTCCGAAACCCTTCCTTAGCCGGAGCACGTTGCAACTGCGCACCAGGTCCCCATCTTGGAGACCCCATCGGCTGCACAATAAATTTAATACTTTAATTGCAATATCCGAATTTTAAGAGCAGTGATCTTACTAGCTAGTACTTACTTTTTCATAATGCGCCACGAACTCGATGCCTTTTGGCTGCAGGTAGCGCCAATTTTCCTGAACATCCCTACGCAAATACAATTCAGCCGCTTCGTAGCCATTTTGCCATCTTGAATACGCCGCCTGCAACAGATTCGGCCATCTCAAAACTCGGATCTTTTGCACGATGGCTTGAAACGGCGCCAGAAGCCCCCGGCTGGGGCTTGGGGTCAAAAGACGCGCAATGGCCCCGGGAAGACTTTGGCGATGGTCTAAGGGATGATCGGGGTATTTTTCGCAGAAATTTCAGAAATTTTGGGGAGCTTCGCCGTGGCTGCCTGAAGACTTGCAGATTTACTGCCAGTACGCATGCGTTCTGGGAGCATCCCCAGCGAATTTTCAAGTGCACATGCACCAATGCATTAATTATAAATATAATTTAGATGATTACAGAAGATTACCACGAACCTTAATAATAATAATAATAATAATACTAATAATAATAATTGCAATATTGTACAAAATCCGCCAAACTACGTCTTTTCTAATAAACTTAATCAGATTGGATGGCGAATTAATACATGAATTGCGACATGCAACGATAATTAGCCATATTAGCATAACATATCCGACAATTTTAGAATATTTTATAGAATATCAGATGCAACAGCGAAATGGCTAGACGCGTTGCTCATTAAAATATATACCATTTCGCGTTTGCTCTTATATTTAAACAAATTCTTGAAGTCATTTCAGGAGTTCAATTGCTTCAGAGTGAAAAGTTTGGTTCATCTAAAACTTCTCTTAGTATCAAAACTTTAATTGTAACCTTTGAAACTCTGAGGGAAAATGAACAACACTTTGATAAATTTTATAAAAATAATTAAATTTTATAGTTTAAGTAATAGTTGTACGTCCTTAATATTATTACTCAAATTATAGACTTAATGAACCTTAATATGAGAAATACCACAGAAATTAATTTTAGTTCGAACTGCAGTTAAATGAAAGTCATAAAACAGCATCAAGATAGCGAAAACGTCCAAAAACATTACAATAATTCTTGTAAAATGATGATACTTGTTCAATTGACATAGTTAATTTTCGAAGTAATATTTACAACTAAATACCAGATAAAATGTTCATAGAATGTAAAGTGTAATTTTCCGAAAAACTAAAATATTCTAAGGATACCTACTGAAGCTTTGCACACAATGTCAAAGTGCTTCTTGGAGGTTGAACTTTTAAAGAATTTTAGTATTCTTGATTGATTCTGAAATGTTCTCTACCATTAAATCCTATATCTCCTGCACTGGTTTCATCTGACTGGATTTTTTTTTTCTGTTCGTTTGATCTTCATACTATGTTACTTTCGCTTTCATTAGTGCTCAATTTTCATAAATGTTAAATTTTGTTCTTATACATTGCATACTGATACGGTTGATATATCGACCTCAGACTATTGTAGCTTATTACTGTATACGTTAACTCGAGATAACATATGTTAGCATAAAATTGACAAAAAAGTCGTTTCTAATCTTTGAAGTTGAAGGAGGTAGTTAGATGCTTCACATCTTGTATTTGCCTTTTTTCGTTCGTCATTTATTTATTTATTTGTATATTTATTTTTTATTGTGACCTGTGCCTTTGGTATTTTTCCAAAATTTACCGCCCCTGGATCTTGCCGCCCTGGGCTATAGCCCTCATAGCCCACCCCTAAATCCACCACTGAACATTTCATTAAACCTAAACATATAAGTCATTTTATGGCAACAGTTTCATTAATATAGTTATTATAAATAACCTTTCCAAAATATTGTCCATTTCCAAATATTGAAAAATCAAAATTGACAATTCCATTGTCCAAATGTTCCAAATTGTCAATTTGTAATAAAATCTGCAGTTATATATTAATTTCATGATTATGATAAGTTAGAACTTATCACAAGAAAATGTATATGTATCTTTACTTTGCTAGCTAATCTTTAAGAAGATTTTGATGATTAATTATATACCTTCTACCAATTAGTGTAGGTGTTTTTCTTTACATTTCTCATTTTCTTCTTTATGATTAATTATAATAAGTTTAAATATTGTAAAATGCAAAAAATCGAATAATTGTGCGAAAAATTGCAAGGATGATTGGTATATATCACCATACTATATATATATATATATGAAACGCAGCTAGAAGTATTCTAATATCATTGCTATAGAAGAGTTCACCATAGGCAACCAATTACATTGGCTCGTTCATTGGGCTATAATTTAAATTCTACCTTCTTTTTAATCCATTTTGATCCAATAAGATAACGTATTGGCTAATAAATTATCATTAAAGTTTTAAATTACGCTAATAATCATCGAATTTTCCTCGGTCTGAGAAAAATGCAGTGATTTTTTTTTAAATCTAAACACTTTTGCTTCCAAATATCGTAAAACATACATTCTCATAAGATTTTTTTCAATTATTTCAATGATTTCACTTTCAAGAAAATTTCAATTCGGTATTTCAAGACATTAATTTTCAATGTTTCAAGAGCAAAAACATCAATCCACTAAGATCATTTAAATTATTGAAGTGCCCAAAAAATAATTATATTTATCTACGACTAATTTATAATGTAAGTACTCTACTTGAGGTTTTTGCAGTATAATGCTACACAGGGTGTTAAAATAGGTAAAATATTTAAGAGGGTATTAGTATGAACCACAACAGGGCTTTGAGGACCCATGTTTAACAAGACTTTTTTATTGTGGTTCATACTACTACCCCCTTAAATATTTTACACTCTTTTTTTAACACCCTGTATATTATTCCCTTACTGAATGATGACTAGGGATTAATAGTCCTTATTACCTCTTGGTAATAATGCCATGGAAACAAAATACACAAACTCAAAGGTGTCACTCTCAAACACGTAGTGTTTGTGTATTTGTATTGAGATGGATGAAAATGAAGAGTCTTTTACTGTACACCTCCAGAAATTGTACAACTAGCTACAGCAATAACATCTACCTTGATACCGGAAACATTGAAATCCATTTACAATAAAACGTATGAAACCTTTAACGAATGGCGTCTACGAAAGAACGCAAACTTATTCTCCGAAAATGTTCTACTAGCCTATTTAGGCCCAGTTTTACAATCGTGGAACATCCTTGTTCCTGGTACAATTACCTAGGATACAATTGTTTCAACAATTGTATCCTAGGTAATTGAACCAGGAACAAGGATGTTCCATGATTGTAAAACCGGCCCTTAGTCGTAGATAAAGTTGAGTATACTACTCACAATAATGGCTATTATTACCTCAGATATTACTCCCTTGCCGCTTACATGGTTCCTAAATATTCCTCGGGAATAATAGCTATCATTATTAACTCGTGATATAAACTATTATATTTGTTTCAATTTCATTGCGCTAGGATAGGCAACCGTACAAACTAAATATTGTATATACAATTGTATACATACTCTTAGGAAATACTTGTTATATTTTGAAATAAGTATAACACATGACAGAAGTTAAATTACTGTTCTTATAAGTTAATTAATTAAATAAGCAATTTAAAATATGACATTGGCAGATTATTTACGTGGCATTTTCAACTATTACATTGTTTTGGCTACGAAATTTCGATTTACGAAATTCTTGTTTATACTTAATACCTCAATAATTTCCCCCGGTAATTACGTTAATTAGGAGTATTTTGATATTTCTATTTCACCCTTAATATTTATACAATTTATAATTATAGTCCAAACACCTGCTGCGATAAGAATGAATTACAAAAATGTAACGTAAAAATGTGCCATCTGACAACTACGCCATTGTTTGGAATTCGAATCGGTTTTTTGTTGACAGTTTGAAGAGTTTTTAAAGTGTGTTTACAAGTCCTAGCTTTTTAAGGCCTTATTAATCGATGCCTTTAAATAAAATTCCACATTTCAAGCACGTCTATTAAGTACATGTACAACCGCAGGCATACAGAAATGTGAAACGCAGGTTATGTTTTGGTTTTGGTGCAACCTTCATAATGTCAATAAATGTGACTGTAACTGGCAATCCAGTTAATATAAGACGAGGAAAAATGGTCACCGCGGACCCCAATCACACCCGGAAGGAATTTCAAAAGCGGAAACAAATGCGGCTTGAACAAGTACGTAGTTTTACAATTTAATAGTTACGCACTCAAAATATTCCCCCCATTGTATTGTAGAAACTTAGCCTGCGTTTAGCACAGTTTACTGTTAAAGTTTAAAAAGCTACTTGTTAAAAAATATTACAGAATAAACATGATTAACATTACTTTTCAAAGATTACAGGACCTTCGTAGAGAATTTATAAAGCTCTGTTGTACTTCCTAAATGCCATAATTTATATACGAAACCCAATCACACCAAGATCTGGAATATTCTGAACTTTCATTATTGTAACGATATTCATCACAACTATGTTGGTTTTAGGTGCGGCAGCAGTCTAAAGAGATAGCGGAATGCGTGCGCAACAAGGTACGAAAAGAAAAATCAAAACAACTTTCAAACGTGGAGAAAGCGGGGGCAGCAAAATTCAATGAATGGCAAAACAAGAAGCTCCTAGAACTGCAAACCCAGTACCAGGAAGCCTTGAAAGACATCGGAATAGGGCACACACAAGCCATGTTGGAAGAGGCATCCGAAGCTGACTATATGGACAGGCGTGACAAGTCGAACGAACGCTCTGCTAAGCAGCGGGGCACTTTCGCCACTCAGCAAGAACAAATCAACAAGAACGAGAAGAGCCTGAGGGACGCAATACCAGCTCAAACACGTCGGATGGCCAGGGATATCGAGAACACGCGGGCAGCGATCGTCTCTCGAATACCGAAGACCCCGAAAAAGCGCAGGAACAACACTAATGTCTTTGTTTCGAAGGATGTGAGTGAATCGGAGAGTGAGTGCGTGGAAATTGTAGATATTGCAAGAGACGATTCGGATTCTGAACAGTACAGTCAAACTATGGACAACAGAAACAAGTCGGTACAAGGGAAGGCGCAACCTAAGCCATCATCTCCAAAGCGTAGCCGCACCAAATCACCAATTATTACCGAAAACAATACACAAGCCAGTTTATCATCAAAAGCTAACGCTAGTAAATTCAATGAAAACAAAAGAAGGGGTAATGATGAGATGTTCGAAAGCGGAACAAAACGTAGTCTATCACCAAAAGGTACTGACTTATTTTTTTTTGCTGGCATTTAAACGCAAGTTGCTGAAATAAATAATTACGTAACCGATCTTTAATAATTTAATTTTTTTAGGTTTATCAAATATGACATCAGTAGAACCAAATGCAGATACAAGAATATCAGATAGGATTAACAATCGTAGAATTCTTGAATCCCGAAAAACGGTTCCACAAGTGTTATCAACCATTGAAAGCAGCGATTTGTCTTCAACTAGTCGCAAACAAGATGATAATGACTACAATAATCGTTCCAGAAGACGGTGTATGCCACATAAGGGAGTCGTCCACAACGAATGCTCGCCTAGGCAGGCGATTCAAGATCAATTTTCAAATCCATGCGGCACACAGAATGGGCATGATGCTGCAAACAGAGGCACTTTCTGCAACTTGTGCAATCCTAACGTACCAATCAATACCTGTTGTTGCTGCAAAAATAGAAGAAACGACACTCGGATTGTGGAACAGTCTTGTGTTTGTAGGTCAACTGGATTAAATACGAATGTAAAAACGTGTTCCTGTAGATCTTCAGAACCAAGTAACCCGAAATTGGTGGAAATACCTTCAAAACCAACCATCAGCATACGATCGGAAGTGCCACTGACATTAGAGAAGAAAGAATATAACAGAGTTCAACACTATGACCACCCTAATCGATTTTCAAAAGATGTGATAATGGACAACGCAAATGTTCAACGGATATCCGAGGATAGTATACAAGTATGTACAAACGAAGAAAGTTGCGTCCATCAGGAACAAATTAAGGCTACGAGAGATAATATGGCACTAGCCCGTGGTAAACGGGCGTTGGCGAAGGAAAAAATCCAAAAGGAATACAAGGAGCTACTGCAGAAGTTACCAGTGCTGGAGAAACAGGAACGCATAGCTTCATTAGACCCCAACAAGGATAAATTCCACATGTCGGAAAACAGGTTGAAGCAACACGAGGAGAAACGCCAGCAAAAAATTGAATCCGCTTTCGAGAAGCTGGTACCAAACACAATCACCATCCCTCCAAAAAGGCATGCGGAGCGTACTAGTGTTGACGTTCCATTCAAAGTGGTTGATACTAATGACGCACCAAATGTGGAATTATGGAAAAGCAATGAAGCTATTAATACCGACAATCTTAAGTCTTTGCTGGAAAAATTAAAATCCCAAAGAAAGATATTACTTCAAGAAAATGATAGTCTGCCCGTTAACAGTAACCTGTATAAAATAATTTCAGATTTGGAAAAGAGCAGGCGAGCTAGCTCCAATAACCGTAGCACAGGTTCGCCAACAAATTCACACAGTCCAAGGAGGAAACGAAGCAAGATTCGGCAAAAAAACAAATCAGTCGGCAGCTCTACACATAGTGCAACTCCAAAATATAAACAAAATTCACGCAAGGATGTCTTAATACTGCAAAACATTAGTACGCAAACAAGCCCCAAAATTGAAAGCCCTCATGATAGTGCAAAAGAACCTCAAGCAAACGAGAAGCAGCAAACAAATAAGAGCGACGTGAAAGGGCAATGCCTGTGCAATGAGATGAGCGATAAAATTTGCGAAATATTCATTAAAATTCAGGAAAATGAGAAACCCGAAATTATTATATCAAGCCCAAAGAAACTAAATGAAATTGATATTGATATTAAGAGTTTTGAAACCAAAGCAAGTGTGAAACCTCGGGAAACCGTAGCTCAAGGTGTTGAGTCAAAATCAACGAAAATTCAGGAAACCATAGAAATATCTGGTGCACAAGCCAAATCAACGAAAAGTGTAGAAGGCAAATCAAGAAAACTCAGGGATATCATTACAAAAGCTGTGGAATCAAAATCAATTGAATTCAAAAAAAACAAACCTCAAGAAACCAATAATAAAGCAACGAAGTTATCAACATCGGAAGCCAGAAAAAGGAAACCACCAGGGAATAATAGTAGTGTTATAGACAAATCAAGTTGGAAGGAGCAGTTGAGTAGAAACGACACCAACTCCAGCACATCTTACTACAGTCCTCCGAATTATTCAATCAAACATGAAAATTTGCTCAACATTCTACAAAATAAACCTCAGCAAAGTAATATAGGCGCAAATCAAAAATCGAAACATGTAAGAACTGTAGATACGAACTTATTAACATATGTAAAACGATTGTTACTAATGTCTAAGCCAAGCGTTGACGACTTAGGTGTTAGTTCTGTCACTGAAGTCTCCACACCAAGCTCAAGCGTAATCGAAACCCAATCCAACAGTGATGAAGCACAGAAATTAATTAACTTGCTCAAAACAATTAATTTCAATGTCGACCAAATAGGCCAATACACACACAACACATTAATAAGCAATAGTGCATCAAGAAATTCTAGTTTCGTCCATTCATCTGGATACAATGCAAGTCGGAGCAGAACTATTGGTTCAACTCAGCACACTGAATACCACCACAGTGGTAGCAGAAATGATGATGCATCCCAAAGGTATCCCGATGATTTAGCAAAGAATATCACCGAAATAACAGACAAGTGCCAGAGAAAGATAAATAAACTAGCTGCGAAGATTCAGTCTCTTCGTGCAGAGCCTTTACCTATTTTCAGTCCCGGCGCCAGTAGTGGCAGTGATAAAGAAAATATAACATCGTATATGAATCTGCCTTCAAACACTTCCGATAATTCTCACAGCCCTGAGCAAATAGAGTTGACCCGAAAATTACTACAAATCGATACCAAGAAGTTCACTGGAACATTATCAGGAGCTGAAAACGATTTACTGAAAAAATTAGCTGAATCTGTAAGGCAAGGAAATAAAGATGAAGTGGATAGTGATATAATTAATCGATACTTAAAATTGCTTGCTTCGGATGATAGTGTAAATAAAACCAACGATACAGAAAAGTTAGCTAACTCGTTTGTACCACTACTTGATATACCTAAACTGCCTAAATTCCCTGCAGAATCGTCTACTTTAGTAAATAAGAGGCCACCAACGGCAAAAGGCCTTAGCACGGCAAGAAAATACAATGGCGGCGTTAATGTACAACCACATGAATTATCTACTATACCTGAAATTGAAACTGCAAAGAAATCCAAGAGCCCGGAACTTAGAAGTCGGATGAGCAGTCCAACAAATAAACGTAATTATCAAATATTTTTATTCTTTGAATCACTTATCAATTCATATATTCTAAATAAGTCATTTTATTCAATAATATTAGAATTGTTTGTTTAAGTAATCTAAAATTTGATTGTTTGATAATGTTATTTTATATGTTCAGCAGATCAACTGAAACCTAAAAGTCCACAACCCAAAAGTCAGACCTCCAGCAGTGGAAAACTTTCAAGCGAAGAGAGTGCGTTGGGTTCAGCAAGTAAGACCAGTGAATCTCAATCTGATAGCTTCAGCCCTCAGCAGGACATAGGACTAGCCGTTACGATTGATTCTAAACGGGTTAGTCCGCAGCCAGGTCCTAGCAGACAAGCGTCACCTGCTAAGGATCGCCTTAAGCCTATTAGCCCGTCCAAAAATAAATTACCTCCACAACCATCAGTCTCCCCTCGTAGCCCAGAGCCTGGGACAAGTAAGCAAAACCCTAATGAAGACAACGTGAAACGCTACAGCTCCGCGGATATTGCACAAATTGTGCAAAAATTACAAGACATAAGCACGGACAGTTCTAGTGGAAAATCTGAGGATGTGGAGGCTATGCTGAAAAGTATGGGCATGGGATGGGCTATAGCCACTTTACGAAAAACACAAGAGGCGTTGGCGCAAGAATCTAGCACCAGCTCGGTGGACAATTCCTCAAAACCGCAATCCATCTCTGACAGCTCACAGACTAAGCCCAGTACATCCACCATGTCCAAGAGTGACATCAGCATCTCCCCATTTCTCAAGAATACCTTTAAAGATGTTTCCGCCATTCACGGATCCACTGCTGGTGCTGAAAAACGCCACTGCACTTCTACTCCAGTGCAAACGACAAAGAGTTCAGAGAAGTCTAAAAGCAATTCCCGCAAAAGTAATAAAGTAGACAGTGCTGAGTCAGATGAAACATCTGTTCGAGAGAGATCTGACGTATCTGATGACCAAAATATGAAGTTTTTAAGCATACCGTCAGTTAATGATAGCACTATGGATGATTAATTTTTAACTTATTTTATATTCCTACGTTTTAACTGTGTATATGTGATTATGTAATAAATTGTATATTTTTAATTTTAATAACTAATTAAATTGTTATAAGAAAGTGATAATTGATAAGGTGTTGATTTGATAACTAATTTAATAAAATTTTCATCACTCGTTTAAGTAAGTTTGGTTATTTTAATATACTACACTTGAGTGAAATCCCATTGGAACACGTATATATAGCTGTAAATTGTGTCTTGAATCTTGAATGTGGTTATTTTAATAGAGCAACAAATGCCAACCCTCCACAATTAATAGTAACATCCACGCTTCATAACTTAACCTAACCTACCTTTTTTAATCATTTTGATTATTTTTATAAGGTAGATTGGAAATAAGCGTGGAGGGTGTCATGTGTTGTTCGATTAAGATGACCACATTCAAGACTAGCTAGTTTATATAATAACCAACAAACTAGTTACTTTGTTATACTAGAAATCATTTTGTGAAGGAATCGCTCTACTAAGTCTGAAAAATTAATTAAGTAGTTAATTAATTTTTGACCTTTGACATTGAACGATGGCCATTGCCACTCTGCAGATTTTGTTGCCTTTGTCACAATACATATTGAAATATTAAAATTGCTGCTAATTATCTTTCACATCAAGGTTTTATTCCATCTTCTTCTTGCAGTCCTCCTACCGAAGGTTGGACACCATAATTATTCCATAGAATAGTTTTATTCCGTGGATATAATTGATCAGGTAATTTTGGTGGAAAATATCTACTTATTCCAGGAAAAAGTGTGACATCGATTCAGCGTGCAATTATAAATGTCAATAAATGTTCAAACCTTTGTAGATTAATGTTTTATGTGTGTTTCATTTCCTTCTGGTATTATTTTTAATATTTCTATGGGCCAGGTTGAAGTTTCAGGAGAATTTAATTGATCTGAAACATGTATTTTGCATCTTTTGTATCTTACAAACAATAAAAATATATCGTTTTAGATGGTCAGATTGGTTTCAGGGTCAATTTTATATTTATGTTATTTTTACGTATTCTAATTCAGGAGTTGGGTCTATAAATCTGACAGAGCAATTGTTTTTATGTGTATTCGTTACGTTTATTGGAAAGCACAGCAGTTTAGTTTTCCAAAAATTGAAAATTTCTATGACTAAATTTCTATTATTTTAATGTTATGGGGTAATATCTATGACTTTTTACTTTATCCATGTTTTGTTTTATTTGGGAATTAGTTATTTATGTTACTTGTTATTGTACAATCAAGTATAAGAAAGTCATTGTATTGGTCACTTAAATTTTTAGTCCACCAACATAAATGTGACTGTCTCTGCCAGACGAAACATTTATTTCAGGTTTCTTGCCTTTTTTGTAACGGCCGTGCATTACTTTCTCTGTACTCATTAAACGCTGGATGCATCTCATGACCGCAAAAAGTAAGTCAATGACCACCACATGGCGTTGTTTAATAGCAACAGTAGCACGCGGCATTAGCAATTTTAATAAGAAAAAATTAGATGGTCTCGAACTGAAGAAAATATATATGCTTGCTATATTGCCAGGATAGTATCAAATGCTATCACATATACAAGAATTATATCAATGGTGGCCACATGGCGTTTTATAGTCTGCACGAGCAACGAATGATGAATGCAGCAGTGAAGTATAAATATTGATAAGTCGATTTGAGGATTCCCGAAGATCTAAGATAACAATTCAAGAACCTATGAACACAAATATTTGATAAATTCAATTTATACGTTTGGCAAATATGAAAAATTATGGTTTTCTGTATAATTCTTATTATTATTTATTTAAATTATTTTTTAATTCTTATTATTAATATATGTATTATTAAATCAATGCTCCTGACAAAATTAGACAGTGCCAGGGCGGCGCCCCGGTGCGCCCCGGCCCGCCAACACCCCGAGTTATCGTATTTTATATTTAATCATGATGAGTCACCAACGAGGGTAGACATAGGGCGTAGACGAGACCTCCAAAATATAGTACCCACTACAACTTTATTTGAACATCAGGAGATGCCGAATTCACTGCTTTGGTACATCAATAATCGTTTTTGGAGATACAACTCTGCCTCTTAGTCATACTTCTTGGAATTATAAGACATTATCGGTGCTCGTATGCAAATTACCTTCGCCCCTGACGAAAAAGGCTACGTAGCAACCATCCACCGCCAACTCGATGCAGTTCCAGTAGTCTGCAACCAATCAGAACATAGGCGTAGCCCGTGACGTAGCAACGAGTATAAATACAATTTGCGGCGAAAAACGACGCACAGTTCGTTTAGAAGGCTGCATTACAAGCTTGTTCTGAACAGCTATTCTCATCTTTCCATTCATTCCTCGTGAGAGTATTTAAGCACACCCCATAAAATGGTAAGTTTTACACGCAAATCGGATGAAAACGCGTTGTGAGACGTTTTATTCGCGTTTATGGGGGTTCAAACAACCACGCAGTCATCTTGACCTATCCAAAACCGGCCGGCTTTGTTCGCCATTTTGATTCATTCTCCAGCAATTTACATGAAAGTACATTGATTATAATGGAAGAGAAGGTCCATGAACCACCATTAGAACGTGTACAACAAAGGCCATATAAAATAGCATTGGAAATCTTTTTTTTTTTTTTTTTTTTTTTTTTTATGATTGGCTTTTTCGGGCTACTCAACCCATCCGCCACCATTGGAAATCTTCAAGAACACAAAGTTGCGAGGATTTATTCTATTTGATTGGCAATATTTTCTGTTCTAAATCATTGAAACCGACAACAAAGGGCCAAAAAATAATAATGCAGCTAGACGGTCAAATGAAATATTAAATTTGTGCAGGGGTTGATGATTAATAATGGGTGTAACCATGATGGCCGTCATCAATAAAATAGAGCTAATATGACGAGATATGACATGTCAAACATGACCTGGACAATTTTGTATTGAAAACAATATTTCAAGCACAGCTAATCATTTATCTACATGTTCCAATTTAATTTTGTATATTAAAATTTCTTCACTGACAATCATTTGTCAGCCATATTTTGCATCCCCTGCTGGATATGGCCCTCTTCTAAAGACATTATTTATAGACTATTTTTCAGTTCTATCACACAGAACCGTTAATATTCATATTTTAATAAATGTCGTTTTTCAGCGTGAGTGTATCTCTGTCCACGTTGGCCAAGCCGGTGTCCAAATTGGCAACGCTTGCTGGGAACTGTACTGCCTGGAACATGGCATTCAACCCGATGGCCAGATGCCATCAGACAAGACCGTCGGAGGTGGCGATGACAGCTTCAACACCTTCTTCAGCGAGACGGGAGCGGGCAAGCACGTGCCCAGGGCAGTTTTCGTAGACCTGGAGCCCACAGTGGTGGACGAGGTCCGCACCGGCACATACAGACAGCTGTTCCACCCCGAGCAGCTCATCACCGGCAAGGAGGACGCCGCAAACAATTACGCCCGCGGCCATTACACAATTGGAAAGGAGATAGTTGATTTGGTATTGGATAGGATTCGCAAACTCGCCGATCAATGCACCGGGCTTCAAGGCTTCTTGATCTTCCACTCGTTTGGCGGCGGCACCGGCTCTGGATTCACCTCCCTGCTTATGGAACGCCTTTCAGTTGACTATGGAAAGAAATCCAAGCTGGAATTCGCCATCTACCCGGCCCCGCAGGTCTCCACCGCTGTAGTCGAGCCGTACAACTCTATTTTGACCACCCACACGACCTTAGAACACTCCGACTGCGCCTTCATGGTTGACAATGAGGCAATATACGATATCTGCAGGCGCAACTTGGACATAGAGCGCCCGACCTACACTAACTTGAACAGGCTCATCGGCCAGATTGTCTCCTCCATCACTGCTTCCCTTCGCTTCGATGGTGCCCTTAATGTCGACCTCACTGAATTCCAGACCAACTTGGTGCCATACCCACGCATCCACTTCCCCCTCGTCACCTACGCCCCTGTCATCTCCGCCGAAAAAGCGTACCACGAGCAGCTCTCTGTCGCTGAAATCACAAACGCCTGCTTTGAGCCTGCCAACCAGATGGTCAAATGTGACCCACGCCACGGCAAATACATGGCTTGCTGCATGCTGTACCGTGGCGATGTCGTCCCCAAGGATGTCAACGCTGCAATTGCTACCATCAAGACTAAGAGGACCATCCAGTTTGTCGACTGGTGCCCAACTGGCTTCAAGGTTGGCATCAACTACCAGCCCCCGACTGTCGTGCCCGGCGGTGATTTGGCTAAAGTACAGCGTGCCGTCTGCATGTTGTCCAACACGACTGCCATCGCCGAGGCCTGGGCTCGCCTGGACCACAAGTTCGACCTCATGTACGCCAAGCGTGCCTTCGTCCACTGGTATGTGGGTGAGGGTATGGAGGAAGGTGAATTCTCCGAGGCCCGTGAGGATTTGGCAGCTCTTGAGAAGGACTATGAAGAGGTTGGCATGGACTCTGGAGAGGGCGAGGGAGAAGGAGGAGAAGAGTATTAAAAAATGACTTGATGACTAAATTTGTTTTGACACTTGAATAAATAAGTTTGACTGCTCTGAATTTATAGTCTTTTATAACTACCTTACGATGAGGCGTTGAAAAATACAGCTGACCGACTGTTACAGATGAAGTAAAGAAGAAGCCGTTGGTGATTGTTCCATTTTCATATCTAATAACCGAGGGTTTGAGAGCACAAGTAATACAATTGACAAGCTGTAAGCAGATGATCGATAAAAGTGCTTTGTAAATTCATTGTTAATATTGGCTGGTGAATGGCAGCTTGTATTTGCTTGAGCATACTTTATCAGAATATAGAATATACTACCAAAAAATGCACCTCTTCAACTATTGTTGCACTTGTCACTTGCACAACTTCCAGTCTTGACCCCTTAACATAGTTTCCATTGGAAGAAGTGAGATTTTATCGACTGAAGGACCCAAGAAACCTAAAAACTATTGAGATGAAAATTATGTTTCCCAATACTTGATATTAAAGAAAATTAGGTTGGTATAATCAATAATCATTGACACTGATATTTTAGTTCCCAGTATAATTATGTCCTTAAATCAATTCATTCAAATTTGATAAAAGATTCCAATACAAACTCATTGGAAATTTTAGAATGTGAGCCAGATATTAATTTCCTTTAAATTTGATTGATTGCAATACTTATCTTAATAGTAATATTCTAATATATTATAATAATAATATAATAAATAATATTATAATAGTAATACTTTATAGTAATTACTCCAAATTCCATGATTAAAAGGCACACGAGTACAATAATGTATGTCAAAAATTACAAGCTTATACTTTAAGTATGCTGTGACAACGACAAGGTACAACATATATGTTTAAGCTACAGTATCTAAAGGCAACTGTTAATGAGTTATTGAATATTTCAGAAGTTATGTTGCTAAAATTTTAGTTTTTTTTATGCCAGAATCATCAATTGCGTATTAACATACAGGGTGATTTGAAATTTAAAAAAAACAATCTTTGGAACTGTGTATTCGGAATCATCTTCGATGACTTACCTGGTCCAAAACCGGGTTGTCCTTCCAGGAGCCTTCACGTAGACTGCACTATTAATTTTCACTAAAAGGTTTTAATTTTTACCTAGAAGTACCTCATTCACGGTCAAATAGGTGGCAAATATTTTCATAATGGAATATTAGCAAAAAAAACCAATTGGAATCCTCTTAAATGGTAGAGAGAAAGGTTGCTTATTAAAAAGATTTAAAAGGCTTATGCCTCGATCATTTTCAAACAACCATGATAATGCGCATTCGCTAACCCAAGTTTATTGATGACATTTTAGTGACTATATGGATGTACGGCTGAATCAACACCTTATTTTAGTGCCATTTTACAGGCACGCTCACGAATATTTTAACAGATTTCAAACTGACGGTGCAAATGTCCAGTAAATTAACTCTTCTTCTTTAAGTGTCGTGTCTAATTTTAAGCGTTGGCAACACCTATGTCGACAATTCTCTTAAATCTCTCTTAAACCCTGGCAGAATGCAGCAGTTCCTCTGCAGATGCACCCGTCCACTATGAAGTGCACATACAAATATATCAAAACACAATCGGTCCTGTGGAAACAATGATAACCCACACACATGCAATTAGCCGATTTCTGTGCAACCAAAATATCAAATATCGAATCAAAATTTCTTTATATAACACATGGAAAGCGATGGCAATAAAATCTGGCGAATAGTAAATGCAATTTTATTACATGGAAAAACTAAGTAATCTGTACAAAATAAATATTCACAGCTGCCTCACTTGAATGAGAAACAATATAAGGTTGTAATAAATGTACAAATATTTACGTCCTCATACTAATAATCACTTAATTTATTAAATATGGCAAAATTGAGCCTTAAATACTGCTAGAAATGCACAATTCCAAACATTACATGTTAACAACAAGGAACTTAACTCATGATGGGAACGCTCGTTTTATATATAAATGTTTAAAAAACATATGTACAAAATGTTAATTTCTGATTGCAGGCTCCTGCGGCTCTCTATCCAACGGGTTGTCTCCATCTGCTGCGTCATCTACACAAAATATGAATAATTTTATTTATAAAATTTATGTTTTATGAATTTTTTTTATGTTTTTATGTTGTAGAAATCAATGAAACACATTTATCCAATAGTAACAAAGTATAAAAGTAAAAACTGCATAATTGCAATTATTGTTGTACTGTTAATATGTCATTGCACATGATACTGTGGTGTCAGGGTTTCTCGAGCAACAACATTGAAATGGCGTCATAATAAGCGAACCCACATAAATGGAAAATAAATTAAGAAACAGTTTTTTATCGATTTAACACGATTTTTAAAATATGGACTTGTACGGTTTTTGCACAGATGTCTACAATTATTCTCATTTAGGTTTTCAATGAAATATTTAGAAAATTTACACAATTACGTTACATACACCATTTTGGAATAACAATGACGCAATTGTAATTTAATGAATTTTTCAGTTTTTTTCAATGAAAATGATAGTTGATTATTGAGGTTTATGTTTTAATGTAAAATATTTACATTAAAATCATTAACAATGAAATATATTCACATCTTCAAAACTCGATAATGAACAATAGTTTCTCATCTCTTCGAAAGCATCATCATTTTGAAGTTGAGTCATTGTAGCTCCGGAACGGTGATATAACAAAATTCAACATTTTTTTACAAATATACAACAATATACCACTCATTAAACTATAAATATATTTTAGTTCCTTACCATCTTCACCTTCTTGCAAATGTTGGCCTTCATATTCAAGTTCGTCTTTATTGCCGGCTGCGAGACCATCAATATGCATCTTGTTCCGCACCTTGAACTCATCGGCCTTGGCATTATTAGGAATATCAAACTCCTCGTTAGCATTGTCATCTGCAACATCATGGTCAATTTCCTTGCCCAACTTCTCCTTCACTACGTCGTTCTTCTTGAACTCTGAATCGAACATGTTCGCCCTGTACCTGAATCAGTTTTAAGAATAGTATTAGTAATTTACATATATCCTCCGATTAATGTAGAATTTCATTGAAAGTTGTTTTTGTGAAATTAATTCCCTGCAAACTATAAATGACATGCCCAACACATGTGGAAACATGTTAACTCAGGCAACATGTTAACTTAAATAACCTCTCGGTACGCATCTTTGTAGTATTGTAACCTGTTCTGTTTTGCATTACTCGTACAAAGACCATTTAATATCGCAATTAATTTTTAATAACCATTTTCGCTGTTTACCAAAATTACAACTATAAAGGCAAAAACACTCTCGTGGATTTTCATCATATGGGTTTAGATTTAAGTTATGTATAATTGCATGTGCAAGTTGAAAACGGAAAAGATTCCGATCAAGAATAAGATTTTGGGAAACTAAAAACAAATGAGATCGTTTTACAAGAAAAGTTACAATTGATAATTTGTAGCTATAGTTGATACACACTCCCCGATAAAATATGTATTTTTTAAAATAACTGACATTAAGATATAAATTAAAAAAGTAAGTTTTTTGTAAAATTATTTTTGATTATTTCCTTTTTCAACTCACTGATTCAATTAGAAGTCTACCTGTTATTGATAAAACCATTCAAATCAAAACCAGGCTGATCATTCCTCTTGCTCTCCACCGGAATCATCTTCTCAGGCACAGGCACGACGCCGTCGGGCACCCTCTTGCCGTGCGGGTACGGCAGCACGCCCAAAATTCCGCGCATCTCTTTGGAAGTGGTTTTCTTCAACGGTTCCGGAGTTAACGTGGGGGACTTCAGCGGCGGCACGTTGTTTATGTCGGCCTTCGAGACGGCATTCAAAGTCTTTGGCGTGCTTGACTGAGCGGACAGCAGGGCACTAGGTATGGGGAGGACGTTCTTGAAATCCTCCTGCCTCATGGGATCTGCTTTCTCGGGGGGCTCCGCTACTTCATCTTGTCTCCCAGGGAATACATAGTGAGCGTCCTTGTCTTTTACTTGTTTGCTGAAGCTTGTTGTCGTTATTATTGTCCGTTTGGAATCATCGAGAAGCGGTGTTCCCTTAAGATTCTTAAAAAATATATATATTGACTTATTAATTCAAGTGTAATTTGATTTTGGCAGTCAGCTAACAGCTCACCGTACTGTACTGTACAGTACTGAGGTTTAAGCAACCAAGCATATGCACCGTGCTGAAACTGTTTATTCTGGTGAATATTGTAATATTCATTAATCAACTAAAGTTTCATTGTTTTATACTACTTTATCCATTATCCGATACCATGGATCCAAAATCAATACAAAACATCTGTTAACAAATATTCAGTAGTCTGAAAATTACCTGTATTGTTTGTAGGAGCTTCTCCTTATCTTGCTTCAGAAGTTCATTTTGAGTCTAAAACAAATTCATATTTAAATTGTCTTTCTATCCACTGATAAAGTTGTAAGTAGTTATATTTAATGGCCCAAATATGTGTGTCTTTTAACAATACTGTTAAAGCACATAACCTCAGAAGGTACAAAGGTGTTTTTTATGATGGACCAGATTTTCCTGCACATGTGTAGTATACTCTGATTTTTCTAAACTGGCGTGCACGTCATCAAACAGCTGTGCGATGAGGTTTTTTCGTACCAACGTGATTGTTTTCGAGAATATGCATAACAATAGTTTAAGAATCGAAATTAATCTGAAGATTATTTGTTACATAACACTGATCACCGGTGGTTATAAATAGGTAATCGGTGTATTAACCGCGGACACAATTTTCGCCTGCCAATCATGTAATAAATCATGTTATGTTGGCAACGGCGATATTTTCTCGGCTACGATGCCACATCTTTTTCACTAATGCTTCAAACTTCTTTGACGTCTAACTTGTTACATTTGATCGATTATTACAATGCATATTTTGTCATTGTAGATGGTAAACCATAACCACAAGGTTGATATCTGTACGATAAACGGTAGAGAAGTCGATGAATTTGATACGAACCGCGCACTGTCGCACAAGATTGCACGGGCGCAACAGCTGATTGCAGCCATTTTTAAATACCCAGGACAGCTGGCAACTTTGTAAAATTGTCTCGTCATTATTATGATTATTATTTTGATGACGTGCACGCCAGTTTAGAAAAATCAGAGTATAAGTAATAGGGCTACAAGATACCCTCACCACAGGAAACACATTAAACTGCAACTTTTTAACTTCGTTGTGGTTATGTCTATCTGGCAGATTGTTTATCCTCAACTTTGTAGCCCATAATAGTGTAATAATGTGGCAAATAATCGATGCTTACAAGTAGATGTTTTACAGAGTGGTCTTTATCGTTTTGAGCTGCTTTCAGTTGCTCTTGCACCTCTTTGAGCTTCGATTGCAGATTGTTGATTTCATCCAGTTGGCTGCGCTGAATTTTGCTACATTCCTCCTTCAAGTCCTCACGCTGCGTCTGCAATTAAATTTAATAAAAACACGTGGAAATAAAAACATACATTAGGGAAGTTTTGAAATGTTGTATACTTTATAATATATTAGATCAGTCAGACTGAATTCTAAATAGGTGATTAAGAAAAAAGTGAAAATCTACAAACAAGAGTAATTATGTAGTTGATCTTTGTCTTCGAGGAACACGCAAATGTTGCACATTTCTGCATTCAATTGATCTCTTTAAACAGAATTGAATCTTTCTGTACCTGCAAAAGGTTGTAATGTTGCTGAAGTGTTGAAAACCGTAGTTTTGCTTCGCCGTTTATTTTCTCGTTCCTCAACTTTTCCTCGTTAAACTTGACATCGAGGTCGTTCTTAGTCCTCTGATGATCCCCTTTCTCGGTCTTCAGTGACTTTTCGAGCCTCTGCTTATAATCATAAATCACTGAAACACAAATAATATTAATGCAATTTGTTATAGAGATGAGTAGGACATCACATTGACAATGTAATAATTCAGTAGGTATAAAGTATCCACCTACCCAAAAATTAGAATAATGACATATAAATATAATATAATATATATACAATATACATAATAATAATATAACGACGTATAGTAAATTAAGTAGGCTAGGTAGAGATAGGTTAGGTTAGACTGCAGCAGTAATGGAAATCTGTTTCTAAATTGTTTGGAAGATGGATACAAACAGCAATAATATCCATCCAATGTTTTAAAATGTACACGAAATAATAATAAGCAAGAGATAGAAGTTAAAAATAGGCTAAAGTAAGACATATTACAATGCAACAACAACGCCATTATAGCCACAGCTTTTTAGAAAAGTATTTGATTATCCGGAAGTATATTTTTACTTAAAAGTTATTTTTTTTATGACGATAAAATTGATGAAATCATTTATTTATACTGCAATGTAACATAATTGATATTTAATCCTTTCAAAATTACATGAAAGTGGCATCACTGCATTAGTATATTTGCTATAAAATAGTTCATATGCGAGTGAAGTATATTATTGGTTGATATTAGGGCTAAAAGGAAATATATGTCCAAATAAGCAAAGGATCACCTGTACATTAATAAAACTAAAAGCATTCAAGTGTTTCTGATAACAAGAAATTCGAGTGTTACATAACATTGTAGATAGTATTCATTGGAGATAATATTGAACATTAAATATGCAAATAATATTATACAAGTGCATGGTGGAGCAATCAAAAAATAAAATAAGCAAATGGCATTACCATATAACTTCACTAGCACTGCACTCGTTAATTTTATTCAACTCATTCGCAATTATGATGTCAACTGTGATAGCAAACAATACCTCTAATTACAGTTTCAAGACTCAAGAGTCCCCAGACTCAGTTTCCAAAGGAAAGGTGCCAGGTCCTGGAGGTCAATCTAATCAGCGATTTATTAGCAGCATTAACATAAAGAGACATTTCTATGTTTATAATTAGAAGTACAACAAACAGAACCCCTGGGAAATGTACATTAACATTTTTACTCCCACTTATTTTGTAGCTCGGTATAGTTCCTGTCAAAATATAACCAAGAGCTAAATCGGAAGTCTGAAACAATTAGTCCCTAGAATTACATATTTAATACCAAACAAGCATTAGTGGATGAATGCAGTACCACAAATGCTGTTTGGATTTTTTAATATTCCACTAATATTTTACGATATTTAATTTCTGACTAAAAATTTTGTTCGACCGATTTCGTTTAAATATTCACTACCAAGCCAGAAACAGTAGTTTACAAATCACTGCAGATAATTAAGGCGCACTCACTACACCGAGCATGCCCATTATTTCTGGTTGCAATTACAAAAGCCATACAGCCACAATATGAAATATTAATCATTTCAATGTTTCGTCAAGCGCGAGGAGAGAAATGAAGGATGCATCACAGAAGAGGAAGTTGCTAGAAAGTGGCATTATGTGAAAGTATTAATAAACATGAATCGGGGACAGTTGATTTTAAAACCAGTCATTAAGACTAAAAAACAGAGCGTAAATGTTAAATAGGAAACGATATATGAGAGTAGATTAAAAAAACATTATAACATTATCTACATAATGACTGACAGACATGTTTTGATAAAGAAGTAAAATGTTTGCAATATCCAAAGATAGTTATTTAGAAGATAGCAAAAGTGCATTGTAGCATAATCGATTACTTGATTTAATAGGATTATAATTTTGACAACAAATTATGTTCAACTATCGTTGAACTGAAGTAATTCATTTTTTAAGCTTTCCGCACCACTTTGTAATATGATTTTCTTGCTTTTCTCGGTGACACACCAGCGTCACAAATAAAACTTATAACTTTGATTATTTTTATTGTTTCTATTGGGCTCAAAACAAACCGATGGTGGCACTGCTAAACTACTTGTTTGGCTAGTTCTTATTTTTGTCGCTGCAGAAAATAAATGCAAAGGTAGTGCAGATATCGCACAATCATTTGTTTGGATAAGTCTATTTCTGCCATTAAACGCCATTCCACAATTGTATTAAGCCCTATAACTGACTTAATTAATAATTTGATGAGGGTAGTACACTCGATTTAGTAAATTATACTGATTGTGATAACAATGAAAAAAAATTAGTTTTCATAGAAATTAAGAGTACAATATAAAAAATATGACAATATAACAGTATAACTTTAAATTTGGTTATTCATTATGATAATTTACAATTACTCAAATTTTGAAAACGAATTTGTTTAGGAAAACAAATTAAAGTGGTGATATGCAATAAACAAATAAGTGATTAACAAGTATATTACATGCAGTTGAAGTATTCAAACCAGCAATCTAACTGTTACAATTAGTTGTATTGCATGCTGATACCAAGCAGCAGTTTGTGATAATTTTGTGACTAAGCACAAAAATAAAAGGAATATTGTGTGAATAAGGTGATAGCACCACCTACGCATTTATGTACTCAAGCGGTGGTGTATGGTGTATCAGCTGTTCGCAATACATGTATTATGAGATTCATATCAAGTTGGTCGATTTATACATGGATACTTGTAATTATTAACTGCACTGAATTTTGAAACCAATTACTATCAACCACCATCTCCTACCAAGGCAATCATAAATGCAAATAAACGGGAATCACAATATATTAACTATAGCTACATTGTTAGTCCTATATGTAAAATAATTAAATTAATTAACACGAACTGACTTGGCAATTATATGAATACATGTCTAAATAAATGAAATAAAATTATATGCCTAATGAATCGGTTCATCGCAATTTATAAAAGAATAAGATCTCACTCCGTGGCGTTCATAAATGAGAATTTTAAACAGTGACAGTCAAATTAAGCCTGGCCTGGCTGTTAAAACAGTGAAATCAATTAGCACCACCCGAAACTCTCTCTCTCCAGTGCAATGCTGTGGTCGCATAAAAAATCCACCGGTCTTAAAAATAGTGGTGCTCACCTTGAAGCTGTGTGGAGAGATTCTCCTGCTCCTGCCTGCACAGATCGAATGACTTGTGGGTGTCCTCCAGTTGCACCCTCACATTGTTGTAGCAGGCTATCAGCCCGGTGATGAAAAGGACAGCACAGATGTAGAGGAAAACGCGCGCCTTCGTGCCACGCACAATTCTTGAAGTAGTCATCACATTTATTGGGGCCCAACTCTAGTCGGCTTCCGCCCGTCTTTTATTTACTGTTTGTAAATACTGACTGACACGATTTGCGCCGATTGACACAGTTGACACACAAACCTAACCCCCACGCCCCCACACGTAAAACAACGGCGACGTTGCCCCACATCGAAAAAAATCCTGAATCTCGAAGATAAAGTAGAAATTAAAAAATATATATCTGGTTGACATACCACTTTCTATAGATGCATTTAAGGTGCTTACGACGGCCACAATATCATATTGGCTTGAACGTGCCCAGGAATAAATATTTATAGTGAATGCACACAACTCCCGCCATGTCAAAATGACATTTGGTTGGCTAACATAAAAATTCCTAAATCAGCTGATAGTAACTTAATATTTGATGTTGGTAACAATTTAATTTGAAATTAAAAACATTTGTTCCATTGTTAATCTGTCACTTTGACAGATGCGCCCCCGTATGCACGAGCGATAGACAATAATTATTATAAGAGCGTTCACACGAACCCATGCCACAGGGCCCCCTTCAGCGTTAGCTGTTACCATGTATCTCCCCGTCCAAATAGAGCCGACCGAAACTAACAGTGAACATCAACAGCACCTAAGCTTATTTCAAAAGTTTGACACAAGTACAGTCGCATAAAATAGATGGTTAAAACGATTAAATTTTCCATTTGGCAACATATCTTTTACTATTTAAATTATTCAAACTGTAAATTTTGAATAGGAATTATATTTATTCCAAGATATAAATAATAATATACGCAGGCATTCATATACACTCATATATATTTGACCGTTTCAATTGCAAATATATGAAATATAGTTAATACTTTTAATTTTAACTTCTGAGGTTTTTATTTCATCAGCTTTTAATTGCATAAATTAAGTTATCGTTTTATAAGTTTAAATTCTCACCTCACTAAAAGCGGCAAAATTATCAATCCTTCATTCTTTTGGCATATTATAAATTTCAAATGGTAGCCATAAAAGTACCTTGCTTTCAATTCGTTTTTAAATGTGTTTTAAGATCTTAAAAATGTACAGTGCTATAAACACACACACGTGCAATAAAATTTCACAAAGGTAGACTCAAGCATAACTTGTTTTTATTGTTGACAGATATGTTTCATAACGATAACAGTATAATCATTACAATATTGTATAAATTTAATCAACGACAGCTTTAATTGTAATCAAATTTTCACTTTTAGGCGCTATTAAGACGGAGTATGGACCTCCGCCTTCAAAATCGTTGAGAGACGTCCAACGATGTGGTGGCGAAATTCGATGAGAAAATCAGGGGTAGGGATGGGGACGAAAGGGGGAAACGGATCCGTCGCCGACCGTGAAAATGATAAGCAAAAGGATCAGGCCTTGTTTGTTGAGCGAGGCCAATATGTAATCTAACAACATCTAATCCTACCTAGACCACATAAATACTACGGACTAAAATTATTACTCTCTGTCACGGAGATTTAAAATGATATATAATACTGTAAAAAAGCTATTTGAAGCGATCAGTTGTTCCTTTTTTTTTACCTTAGTGTTCTTATTTCTTTATTACAATGAAGGCATTTCTTTATATACCTACGAATCTAGGATTTAATTAAGAATGCATCCTGTACACGTGCCCTATGGGCGATGCATGATTCCTTCTAGACCGTCACAGCGACTTGAAAACATTTGGAAGTACCGAGTTGTTTTTTTACATTCTTAAACCAAAAGTTCATAGAGTAGACATTCCGTATTGCAAAATATACTCTTGTGTACCAGAAATACAGGGCACCATGCAATTTTTTTTTTATTCGAAAGTACGTTATAATTCTTTTAGATGCTTACTAAGTTCAGACAGTCTAGGCTTCCTAAAGAGGTAATTGTTTTCGGATCACCCTGTATACAAATTATAAAAATAAATACTTCGTTCTAGCAACTAATATTTTCTCTTTAATCTTTCTAATTAGTACCAAAAGTAATGCCCATCTTTATTTAAATTTTATCATAGGGCACATCCAAAAGTCTCAAATTCCCAATTTCCCAAACGTGCACATTGTAGTTCCACTCATAATTTTGTTATGTAATTGTAAAAAATATTCATGAAGGAATTTGCCAACTGCACAAACTCATCACATCGATTTATGGCCCTCATTTGGCACAGAAGGTGCAACAGTAATAGCTACCGTCATTAAATCTGTCATGTCGAGAAAGTAATTAAACTCGTTACCAAGCCATGAACTACACCACTACTCCTAACCCTTAAGTAGTTGTCGTTGAAATTTGAGATTAATGAATGGCTTATTATTAGAACATCTCAGATCTAAGAGAGATCTATATCAGAAAATTAGGTGCTTCATAAATATTTATAATGTATATATATAAAGCCAAGTGCGATATCTATTAAACAGGAGTGCCAAAGTCTGGGTTCCCTTCGCCATCAGCACTTAGAGAATTTGAATTGTAAACGTATCTAGCTAAAAGTTTCTCCCTACGCTGCTCGTACTCTGATACGGCCGCGACGCTATCCTCGTTCGGGCACAACCGTAGAGCCTTGCCGACCCTCAGATACCTCTTGGTACCAACTTTACTGGTGGCCACGTTCTCAGCGGTGTCAGGCGTTTGAAAGTTCTTCATGAAAATCTCTGAGAGGAAATTGTGTATGTTCTCTTCGAACTGCGGACTAGTTTCCGTCAAGATTGTTTTGTACTTGTAAGTCGTGGTTTCAGGCTCGGGCTCTTTCGTCGCCTTCTTAACCTCCTCCTCCTCCTCCTTGGGGATTTCTTCTGGTGCATCTGATGCGTTACTGGATATGTCCGAATACCCGTCGTGCTTATTAAAAATACTTTGCAGGGTTTTGACACCGAAATACTTCTTAGATTTGTACTTTTTGGTTTTTTTATACTCCCGACTGACCTTGTGTACAGGCGAGCTGTCACAACTCGAATTCAAAAGGCTTTGGTCACTTTTCGTGTTCGAAAACGTCTCGTTTGAAGCGTAGATTTCCTCAAATTTGTTGGATTCCATTGATGGGTTCTTGTAGTTAAATTTGTTAAGGTCGTTCGTCTTCGGTGATTGCGAATCGTTGGATGCGGCGTCGGTGGAGAGGATTTCGGAATCAAGGAAAATGTCGGTGCTCGTTTGCATCGGTGAAGATAGGTTCTCAGAGTTTAGAGAGTTGCTGGAGCAGTTCAGATTGTCAGGTGGTTTTTTATAGTCCTCGATTATCGGATGATTGTCCAGGAGAATCAAATCTCCTGTCTGAAATTGAATAGCTTCATTGCGGTTTATCTCGTTATTCACATTGGTTTCAATAAAGTGCGTGAGCTCCCCGGTGAGGAAATCTTTAGAGTTATTGTTTGCCGTAGGCAAGTTGAAGTTTGTTATGTCGTTCGTTTTTAAGGACTCAATAACCTTCTGAATTTCAGGAGAGACTTGAAACGGTTTTGCCGGGTCTGGTGTCAGGAACCCCTCATTAATCCTCGAGGTACCTCTAGAACCACAGCGATATCAATACGTCTCACAAAAAATTCATCAGCACTACTTACGCTTACAAGGCAAGCAAAACCATCCAAAATAATAACAGGATAACTGTGAGTGAAGTGTAAATAAAACATCCAATAACGTAGTTGATGGTGCAAAATAAATCCAATATAACTAGTGACGATTTACATATAATTCATAATAAAAACAAAATATGAAACACAACAAAACATACACAGAAATCGAAACCCAAATAAATTTTATGTACAATAAAATTCAAGTAAAAGTAACATCTTATAACCTATTAAAATGTGCAGGTAAAATATTGTCAAAATCAAATTAGGAATGGGATGCATTGCATGCATCGGTATTAAATACTGACGTTTGGGATTCACATGAAATCCTCTTAATTCATTTTTATCACATTTGTCATCTAACGAAGTACTAGTCCATGCACCGACTCAAAAATAATCCGGTTGTGCGTTGCTCTTATAGACACTCACCCACTCTGGCACGTAGATTCGGGCGTTCGCGGCGCCGTTGGAGTGTTCATCATTCCCTGATTGGACGGGTGTATACTCGTTGAGTCATGCGGATCGCAAACTTCACTGTCAAAAAATCTAAACCCAAAATATGCCTCGTCAATTTTTACATTACACAAGAGCTTGTAATACTATTTACCTGAAATGGAAGCCGTCCTCTTCCAATGAGTTATCACTATCGTCTGCAGCTATGTACTGCACTTGCAACCTGCACTCCTCGCTGTGTTGCTTTAAAATATCGACAGCCTCTTTATGACATGCCTGCCGTAAGTCCCTTTCGTTCACAGATAAAATGGCATCACCGATGTATAGCTGCCCGGAAAGAGCAGCTGGTCCGTTGGGTTCCAGTTCCGATATCAGTATCGGGACGCCATGCTCCCTGCCACCCTAAAGTTAAATGGTTAAGTTTGTGTCATTGCGTCATTGAGCTACATTTACCGTTATACTAATTCCCAGTCCTTGCCCGGGTTTCCTCTTGACTATAACAGTCCTAATATCACCGAAATGCTCCGTCTGCTCGGAGAGCACCGGCACAGAAAGTTCCGCTTTCACACCGTTTTTATCACCCCCATTCAAAATACTGTTTCTCCTACACTCGCGTACCACAGTTTTATGTCTCTGCAGCAGGATCTCGGACTCCAGCTGCCTCCAGAGCTTGTCGCGCACGTCACCTCTCATCTCCCTACCTGCAAATCGAAACTCGGTATGTTTTCAACGGTGATGCCGGCATGTCTGTTTACCTAAAAGTTGCAGTTGTTGTATCCGCCCTGCCAGCTCCTTGTCCAAGTACTTTGCGGCCAGCTTTGCGCCGTACACTTCGCTGTTCAGCGCCAGTACATTCTGGCGCAGAGTGTCGTTCTCCTGCTGCAGCTGCACGTTTTCCGATCGCAGATGCTTGAGTTCGACTAGAGATGGATTGAATTCGATATTTTCTATTTCGTTGCTATTATTGCTAGCTGCATGCAAATAAATAAGATACAAATTAGTAAATACCTATATAGAAAAAAATCAACAAGAAACAATTTATGTTATTAATAATTGGAAACAATTTTCTTGGTGAAGAAAACAGGATTATACTTATGCACTGAGAGGGAGAATTACGAACATTTTATTATATGGCTAGGACTCCTCTTAATCTCATCCTCAAGCTTCTTCTTAATGCTGCTCACATCCGGCTTGAAGTTCTGGTCTGGCTTAAAGGTTCCGTTGTGCTTGGGCAGTTTGGACAGCTGCGATGAGTGTAGCTGCAACAGCAAGTTGTGCAGCTCCTGCTCCAAGATTTCCCGCTTTGACTTGGAGTCGACCAGCTCGGCACGCATGTGAATCAGTTCGGCCTAGAATCGCAAAACAAATACTTTCTGTTCTAAATTTTGGCTTAGGTTTATGTTTTTTTTTTAACACTAAATAACCGCTGTATTTGGGTGTTTTTATTTGGAACACCGTGTACATCATATTTAGGTGGACCTACTGTTTTATGTCGATTCCGAACCAATGGAGATGATTACATTGTCAGACCAGAGGTTTTCAGGCGTATTAAACCCCACGCAAAAGGGCAGTGAACTTGGGATAATGCAAACATTTAAAAAAAAAAGTTGTGTGGTTTGAGCCTACGACCTTCTACCTTTTGGTGTTAAGACTTATTTACTTTTTACATTTATTTACATTTACATACTAATAATTAAAATATTAAAATTCTCTTTGAATCGTATTTTTGGACAAAAATTTTTCAATTTTCTATAAATTTTATTGAAATGTTTCGTCCATTCTACATCTTAGCAATGAATTAGCCGTATTTTGTATCTCTTTGAGTGTATATTTTAACGCTGGATAATTTATCTTGAACTTTGGAAAGAAAAGAGTTCAGTGATGTAGCGAAATATACGTTCTAAATCAAATATGTGCTAAAAAAAAATTTAAGTAACGAATTGCTGTTAGGTGTTTAAAACAGAAAATTGCTCGTGTAATATTCCGTCGTATTTCCAGCCACTTTCAAGATTCGCAACCGGCAAGGAGGACGTCTGTTTCGCGTCAACATAAGTCAAGGTCCAGCTGGTAGCCTCTCCCGCGGGAGATCACAGGACGAGCCGCCGTTCCCGGTTTTTTTTCTCTGGAATATCCGCGTGAGAAATGTATTTTGCGAGAGCAGACTCGCCTGACCTTGCATGGTTTGTGTCGGCCAAAGCGAAAACACTGGCGGACGTGCGAAAACAATTTGAAGTAGATTGGGTGCAAATTAGCGCTGGATACTATTTTGAATCCGATGTTGATTGATGCATTTCACGCATGAATGCGAGATACTTTATCGCCAATTAAGTGCGCTTTTGGGTAATTAAATTTAAAGATAAACTGGAATACCAGGAAAGAGCAACGGTTTTATTGGTGCGCATCATTCCAGAATCAGTCCGGCGTTCCTCGAACTTATCTTTGATTTCTTGGTGCTGGTATTTAGTCTACCACAAAGAGGCAGGTTTACATAAGCAGGGAAATTATCGTTTCTACGATAGTGCGGCCAATATTTACTATTCGACGGTGGAACTCGCGCCACAAAAACTACAGAATTAACTTCAGCTTACAGGCACCCGTAGAACAGGCTGTTTGATGATAGCAAAAACGCGAATTGGTATGTTAATTTGGATTCCTATTAGCTGCTACTGGTACCTCAGAAACAGTTATTTCGCGCAAATCTGGCAAGAGACGTTTCACCAAGCCCATGGCGAAGATGCCGACAGTGATCTTCGTTGTGTCGCCCCACAGCAGCCGAGTGCACTATAATTTGGAGAGCATTTATAAATGAACGCGAACACAAGAGAGTAGTCATTAGACAGTGAGTGTTGGTCGTGAGTGGCTCTCTGTTAAAAATTAACAAACCTACCACACACACACAAGAACGGATTTGATTAGGTTTCGAATTGTGGGAGAACACAATCCGCTTTATCTATGCTACGTCAATGGGAGAAGAAAAGCGATAACGGATCTCGGAACTGATCAGTTAATTGGGTGAATCCCAAACGCGATGTCGCCGATGATCCAACTCGCAATCTGCTTCTTCGCCCTGCCGATTTTTACCAGTGCCAATAGGAAATTCCAAAATGCACTTAGTCAACAAGTAAGGCACATTCAGAAACTCTAAACAATACTATGGCATGAATTAATTTAACATTATTGCAACTAACAAATCGCAAATTCATGGCTAATAAACCCAATAACATTTCAAAGACATCTTATTCCAAGAACTAATGCTTAAAGCAGGCTTAATACTTGAATATTGTGTGCATGGAATAATGGCAAAGGACACAAAAAAAACAAAAGCTTAAGTATAAAATCCAAAAATTCAATCCAACTAAAAATACAGGTTTCAGGTCATCAATTGTTTTTGAACTTGAAAAGTTTTTTACTTTTTACTAACCTGTAATATAATAAATAAACCATTATAAATAAAAAAGTTCTGTACTTCCTTAATTTTCTCAAATAATTTTTTTAAGAAAATTAAGGCAGTACAGAACTTTTTTTATTTATATTGACAACCTTAATATGAGAAATCTAAGAAATAAACCATTGTTTATTTAACAAAAATTTTGAAACAATTAAAAAAACATATAATTCCAAAAAATTAATAAGATTAATAAAAATGGCAGAATTTTGCAAGCATTCAAAATGATTCAGGAATTTACAAATCGACAACATACAAATTAAACAATTATTAATACCACTGTGCACACTTTTACTTATTAGAACATTCAATCACTTCTGCTGTCAATTGATGAACGGCTGCGTAATTTAGACACCATGTACCTCTCAAAGTACCCACACCATGTGGATAGCAAAATCGATCAGAACAATCGGAAGTTGGACCTGATGGAGTCCCGGATAGGGAGATTTGAGGCCGTCATGGACGTACACTTTGACAAAATGGCTGAAAATATGAGCAACCAGTACTTCAAGGAAGACATAGCCAAAGACCACATGCTGCGAAAAATCGATGCCACCTACGAGAGGATGCACCACCGTCTGTTGCATCTCGAGATGAGGATAGAGATGGGTGAAAAGAAGATCATGGTCAGTAACACGTCATCCTGATTTTTTTATTGTGAATAACCATAGTAAGAATATTTTGTAAGTGCGATTGGTACTGACTAATTCAATAATTTAATTCTATGATGTAATAATTTTACATCAAATCTGACTAATTTACTTTGATTTGACCTTTCTGGGGAATTGGCAATACAAATTTAAAATGGACATTTATTGACAGCAAAATTTCAATTCGACCTATTTTTTCAATTAACTGAACTCGATCAATCTTTCTGAGGAAATAAACAAACATAGGTGCATAACTATTAGACGAGAGACGAAACAACATATACACAAGGCATTTTCATTAACAATTATTATTTGTAATGACGAAACAACATATACACAAGACATTTTCATCATTACCAATTATTATGTGTGACATTGACATTTAAACATAACCCTTTTTACAATGCGAATTTCCCTTACTTGAAAGTTCGTAACACAAAATAAAAGTCACTAAAGTAACTAGATATGCTTACTCACGTTAAAAAAAATCTGGGTGTATATTTTACATTTTGTAAATTATTTGTCAAATAGGATAAACTGGATTTACTTATGACACGCTTCAATAAAATGGAAGATATAGTGACGACACGCGAATCTGACATTGAGGAGGAAATTGGTGAGGTGCTGATAGCCCTGGAAGAGATTAAATCGACTCAAGTAACTAATGACGTCTATAATTTAACAAGTTTTAACGTAAGTATGAAAAAAACGTATTTATATGCCATTCATATATTTTTGTAACAAGATAACTTGGCTTACTCGGCATGGTAATTAGCCATAGAAGCATAAATATGTCATAGTAAATAAATAAACTGTGATGTATAGGAGTGATAGATCGCTCCAAAGCATTTAAAGTATTCATAGAACCAGAAATATACCACTAGAAAAACACACTATTAAATATAGAAGTGGTAGATCGCTATATGGCAAGTAATTGGTTGTAGCATCAGAAATAGACCATTGTGTGGCCTGTCAAACACAGAAGTATGTTCAAAATGTAATGTAGTGACTGTAATTTTAGCATTCGCTAAATAATGCTTTAGATGATATCAGGAGTAACGCCTTAAGGCAAAACGAAAAACTGGAAACTAGCACATATAGGATAGAAGGGTTGGTAAATTCTGCGTTCAATGACACTCTGATCAAAATGTCAAGAAAGAATGAAGAAGTTATCATCGATATAAACCAGGTAATATAATGTTTTTAAAAATTACTTTGTGTTAAGCGCATCGTCATGTATGGGCATAATAATAGTATCAATATTATATAGGTAGTGGTCCTTATTCACGCTCACTATTAGCGTTAAAAGCCCTTGTAGAGCTGTCACTTTTAAGACATTTCAACAATGTATGGGCATGTATGGGCATAATAATAGTATCAATATTATATAGGTAGTGGTCCTTATTCACGCTCACTATTAGCGTTAAAAGCCCTTGTAGAGCTGTCACTTTTAAAGACATTTCAACAATATTTTCTTCAAACTTTTTGTAAATATGGAGAAATATTATCGAACTATTTTGATTAATGGTTTTTAATTAAGAATTTAATGATAAATTTAATTAATCAATTGTTTGAATAACACTTTTAATGCTATAATTAGTTTTATTATCTCAAAAATACCTTTCTTTGTAAAAATAACTAAAGAAAGCGGCACCTTTGTAAACAAACAGTGAGCACAGGGTACGAACCACTAATTGTAGAGCAAAACATTAATCCCCAGTAAGATATAATTTTGTTGGTAATTTTTACTTTATTTATATAAAATAAATATATCATAATTAACGATCAGCTAACAAAACTTTTTTTGTTGTTGAGATTTTGGATGCTCATGAGAAGCTCCATCAAGAGAACAACCAAATCTACAACATCGTCACAAGCATAGCTTCAGTTGCAAACCTGACGAGGAATGAGCAGCAGAACGGATTCCGGAATCTTGTTGTTCAAGTTGGAAGGTTGGGAGGAAAGAATAACATACTCAATGATGGTAATTGTTATTGCATAAAATCTCTTTAAACAGATTTACGATAATGTGTTCACAGTAATGGCAGAGAACAGTCAACTGAAGAAGTTGAGTGACAAAATCGATGACAACTTCAAGAACATAATGATCCTTCAGAATCTGTTCCTCGAGAGCTGTCACAGGATACAGATGGACGAGACACAGCTCGAATCAAAAATAAGTGAGGTTTTGGAGAAGCTCATCGATACGTTTGAACAGAAGTATGGACCCAATATACGATGAAATATCTCATGCGTGCAAACCCAACTTTATAAGCAATATTCTATTTTCAGAACTTCCATAGAGATCAAAGACATCGAGAACCTCGAGCAAATCCTCAAAGCCCACGACACCAATATCAAGCGCAGTCTGTACGCCACAACACACAACATGGGGGTGCTCCTTAAAAAAGGAACTGAAGGCAAGGACGACATTCAGCGGCAACTGATGGACATAGAAAACGGAATCGTGGCGATGAACTTCAAATTTGACGAACTGAAAATGGAAGGAAGCACGCAAATTAAAAACATTGCGTTATTAGAAAAACTGGAGGTAATTGACATAAACAACATTTCTTAAGCGAGTTTTTGATACTGTTTTCAGTTTTACTGTGTTCAGGTTTATTTGTATTATAAGCTCATTCCAGCAATTACTATTGATACTGGAATAATGACTTGAGATATTACTTGAATTTTACTATTTCAGAAACTGGAGCAAAAACTACATGGGATCTACAATAAATCTGAAGGTACTCATTCATTAATTGGAAGGTCAATACAGCTAATAGAAAACATTCAGGCTGATTTACTGAAGATGTCAATTGGAGTAGCTGGACAAACGGAAACAAGAGACAAGCACATCAATGATCTACGTGAAACCCTGACAAGCATCCTCACAAAACTCTCAATTTTCGAACAGTACACCAACAAAACAGAAATGAATAATAATAGCAGAATTGAAACAACTATGAAACATCCGCAAACTTTTATGCCGCCTGTGAAAAACATTACAAATCCAGTGATTATTTTCAGCGACACACTAGAAATCAATAAACCCAATACTACAATTAGTGATAATCTAGAGAGCCTCATCAATGAAGCTTTCGGAGTGACCAGTGGAAACAAAAATGGTTCGCAATTGAATACCATCATTAATTTTGTAGATACAACAGGCAACTGCACAGATTTTGATATAGATGTGCGAAATTCAGGTAGAAACTGCTCAGGAGATTGTGCATACACAAATAATTGCACACAACGAAAAATACAGCTTGTTGATGAAGGAGATGACTGCACAGGCAATGGAATTGACATACGGAGTAATGCAAGATGTAACCAAAGCTTAACACAAAATTGCTCAAATGCTAGCAGTGACGGTATGAAAAAATGCAACGAATCGGCAATAAAAATTGAGGACGATATAAATTCCATACCCGAAAAGAAAATTAGCAATGAAAAAATTTTTTTCAGCCACCCAAATAACGACGTATTAATCGATATCAGAATAGATTACGCAGAAACTGAAAACATGACTGCAGCCCCACAGGAGGATTTACAATCGTTGCACTGGAATCTATTCAATTCGAGCGATACGGGCGCAAATCATCAAGTGCGCAATTTAAATGATAACATCGCTGAAACTGTGAACTCAAATGATAGTACACGAATCAAAGGAGGAAGTGTAGAAGATACAAACATAGCTAGTGAAGCAGTATGGGACTGAAGTTACATGTGGCGCAATGTTATCTATTCCTGAAAGTGCAAATGCAAATTGTTATCTTAAATATGAGCGGTTTATCAAGTGGTTGTAACCGGCCATGGCGATATATTTTTGTATGAATTCTAATGCCTTTTAATTGCATTCAAAACGTGTGAATAATACTTAATAATAATTATAAGTTGTTTGTTTTTGTTATTAACAGAAATACTTTTTTTTTTAATTACATTAAATACTATAATAATGGGTATTAAAACAACAGATGGTGTGGCCAACAATTATACCAACTTCTACAGTTAATACGCGATCACCTTCGATAAGGTTTCTAGTGCACAGACGTTGACATGAGTAAGACTTGTTCTTGGACGTCGATTATCAATTTGGTTTTCAACACGTTCTCGACCACCTTTAAATTCTCTGGCCCAATTATACACTCGGTTCTGAGACAGTGTGTCTTCCCTAAATTGTGTCTTCAAACGAGTAACATTTCTGACGGTTTAACTCCTTGATTAGTTAAAAACTTGATAATAATAAGTTGCGCAACGGATACAGGAACCTTTTGCCGAGACATTACTGAAGTGAGGATAAAACAGAGCGGAAACTGCTGCCCAAGTTGGTTTCCCCTTCAAAACACACCAAACTTCAAACTCTCACTCTACTATCCTGCCCGAAAGAACTTACGGAGTACACCAACAAAATTACCGTTTATATTTGAATCGCCCTCGTATAACGCTAATAACTAATGAATGAAATAAAACAATTTTACTTTGTTGCTTCCACTAACACATTTATTTTACAAAAAATAATTTAGTTACTGCAGTTTCGACTACTTTATAGTCAATTAATTTTTGTAATTATTTTTTGTAAAATAAATGTGTTAGTAGAAGCAACAAAGTAAAATTGTTTTATTTCATTCATTTACCATGTTCCACAAAGTAACGGCTACCAGTATACAGTATCTAATAACTAATATAAATGACATATGTCAAATTTCTTACTTAGGATGTTCTGCCAAAAAAGTGTCATATTTCGGTCATTATTCACTAAACAAATGACAGATTGCTGTCATCTACTGCATTTGATATGAAATAAGTCCACTTTTTGTAATGAAATGGTGTTTTAAAGTGTAAAAATTTAGTATTAGCAAGTTGCTGACAGACAAATTGTGACCATAGGCACATAAGTCTTGTCAAGAATTTGAATTAATATTTGCTAACAATTGAACATACTTTGACAAATTGCAATCAAATGCATTTGAAATAGTACGTAAAAAAATAATGGAGAAAAATGTTGCAGAGCCGGGAATTTCCACGATCGCCTATTAGTGAATGTTATGTTATCAAAGATAGGAATTTCTATTTTCTGTATTCCATTACTCATCAACCGATGTTATTCGCCGAAGCGCTTAACAGACACGTGGTTTTAAATATTTGCATAAATAACCAAGGCCGCGTATTAAATGAATTACCACCACGTAATTTGTTCGTGGGTGAAATAACACAACATTTCTCATGAACTGATTGTGTAACTCTTCTAAAATGAAAATGATCTACACCTTTACATCAAACTCAGTTCAATCATAACTAATCGTTTACATAATTATTGGCTTTCTAACTAAAATAATATATAATATGTTTTGATGATCTGTTATTTAAATTTAATGGATGCATTTTTTTTATATTTTCCGATTTCACATCAAATGCAATTATTTTTGTTGTACATTTAATTTTGTTAGGATCTTAAATGTAATACTAACCGAAATAAAGCAATTTATACTTTATGAATCGTTCGTGCTAATATTTAAAATTTTAGTTTTATGTGAAAATTTTACAGCAATAAACTAATTTATATGTTATTATTATAATATAAGTATTAAAGTGTGAACTCACTTCGATCTTCGCGCTGTTTTGGAATATAGTCTGCGCTTTGTGTGTGAGCTGGGCAAAGCAGGAGCTGAGGGTGCACAGTTTCTGCCGCACATTGTAGACGACATCCGGCTCCTCAGAATCTAATTCACCTAAAATGTTAAAAAGGATTTAGCGTGCAATCAGAAACAAGAGTTCCAATATTATTATCAAATAATCACCAACTGATGATTTACATATTCAATATCGCCATAATTCCACCATAATAACAAATCTTATTAGAATTCAATTTAAAAAAAATTAAGACCTGAAAATATTAAAGAATACACAAGAAAAAATGTACACCAACATATTATAGTTATCAAGTAAATAATAATCCAAAAGCAACATGCTCCACGGTCAATCAAAAACAACAATTGACAATTAAGATAACATAAACACCGCTGTGATAACCATACACACAGTTTCATGCATGCACTAAGAACCTCGCTCTAAACCCATATAATACCTTCCAATTAACTGCCCATGGATTCAAAACTGAATTGTGTAATGACTTGGAAGATCTCTCAAAAATATAATTCCAGTTCTTGTTCACAATAATGCATTGCATAATATATTTACAAAAATGACGAACATGAGCGTATTGGGTGGATGGTGTTTACATGCGCCCCTTTAACGTGTACAAATGATAAGCATTGATAAGCACAACAGAAACGTAGCTTCCATTGCGGGTGGCACGGCGGCGCGATCGGCGTCCCAATTATGGTGGCGGTGGCTGAGGGCCCCCTTTACTCACCTATGGACAAGTCCAAGTCCACGAAAGCCTTGTCGAATTCCTTCTCTAAAATGTCCAACCACCTGAAACCGACACTGGCCATTTTTAAAGGTGTGAGAAGTTAGCGACGACCTTGGCAGCGACGGTTTTGAGATGTCACTTTTTTAACCAGATTTCGCAGTGTGACCAACATGCAATAAACTAAGGTTCCTGTAAATGATTTAAGACCCGACATACGTGAAATGATATTTATACATACACATTGTGCTGAGATATTTTGTTTATAATTACCTACTTATGTTAATGATGCAGCATTAAGGCACCCCAAATAAATAATTTACAGCCCTTTGAAATTATCAACAATTTTGCTTACTAAAAATACGCCAGCATGTAATTGACCGTCGCTGGGGTTGATTTGGGGTGTCTAATAAAATTTGACAATTGCATCTAATAGGGGCGGCAATAGATAATATATATGTAAAAACACAATAATAAGACACCCCAAATAAATAATTTACAGCCCTTTGAAATTATCAACAATTTTGCTTACCAAAACTACGCCAGCATGTAAATGAACGTTGCTGGGGTTGATTTGGGGTGTCTAATAAAATTAGACGATTGCATCTAATAGGGGCGGCAATAGATAATACATATGTAAAAACGCAACAATAAGATACCCCAAATAAATAATTTACAGACAATTTGAAATTGTCGACAATTTTGCTCACTAAAAATACGTCAGCAGGTAAATGAGCGTCGCTGGGGTTATTATCATAATACTATTATCTATTTCCGGCGCTACTATTTCCATGGAGGTATTTCCTACCTCCATGGTTTTTATTACCCTGTAAATTATTATCTTGTAAATTAGCGTGAAATTTCATGAGACACCCGAATTAAATTGTAAACAAAACCGTTATGACTTTTTTTTAACAATGTCGATAATTTAAACACTTATAAATATAATTATTAACTTTGGGAATCTTTGAATGTGTGTTTCCGGCATGTCTATTGAAATCTAAAAATAAATCATTTTTATTTTAAAGTTTTTATTCTTTATACACGTGACATCTGTGAGAGTTGGCAAACGCTGATAGTTTAAAATTCTTTGGTTTGAAAGTTTTGATTTTGGTTTTGAGGTTACGTTCAATTTTTGTTATTTTAGGTTAACTTGCTTAGCGGCTTTTTTAATTTCGTTTCTTTAAATTTTTTTAATTTAAAACATGGAAAGCACAGTATCAGTATCGAAGGTGAGTGCTATTAGCTACAAGCATGAGTGTGCATGCAATTTCTCCATATGATAAAGATTTTTAAAAAACTGATAAAATTGGGGAATATCGTACCAGAAAAGTTATATAGTTTTAAGATTTATCGTATCTTATGTTCCCTGCAGCTTGAGACTATTTCCCATGAAATCTGATAATTGTAGGATATATGCACTAGAACTCATACTCTCAATCACTTAAGTTGCTCCCAATATTTCAGCGTTATTTTCAATTGTGCAGGAATTCTTGTACTTTTTGTGCTATCGTTGATAACAAATCACGCCATGGAATATAAATTTGATTCTCTGCAGGCACAAGAAAACAACACAACATAGAATTATGAGAGCATTTCAACACGATTTTTCACTGGCATACAATATAATACACACAATTACATTGTATTGTATTACTTAGTATTTGTATTGTATGTATTAGCTAATAATATAGAACAATACATTCATACTTCACTGGTTGCACTTGCTCAAGTTAAACTTAAGTGCTCCCAATTTTCATACTTCATATTTTCTTGTATTTTCAGGGTGTTTTCGTATTTAAAAATGGATTCAAATCGGCAACAAGAAAAAAGGGTGGTCGTAAGAAAAATGTTGTTAGTTGCAGCACCGGAAACATTTTCGAAGACCAATTATGGTATCAGTCTTATAGCACACTTTGGAGTAACATTGAGAAAAATATACAGGTAATGTATCAAGAGACGGTATAACTGCTGTTTATATGCACCTTCCCAAAATTCGAAAAATAGATTGCAACTAGTGCTGTAGCAATTTATTGATACGCTTTATAATAATTGCAATTATTTTAGGTTAGGTTAGGTTAGATTGCCACTTCTGCTGTAGCATACCCTTTGTAATAATTGCAAATTATTTTAGGCATTAAATGAAGAAATGTTCTCTGGAATACTTAGAGATTTAGTTGTTTTTATAAAAGACTGCCACAAAACGAGCCCCAGTGAAATTCCTACATGTGCCCTACTGACGGGAATTAATATGCCGGATCATGCCACCCAGTTCTTCGCTCTGGCGAAGGAAGTTAAACGGGATGTGACCCCCCATGTAGCTATCTTGAACACCCAGGACTGCCTCTCTTTGAAATCCCTGGTGGAAAATATGGTTCGGCAGGTGATCAACGATGAAGAAGACTCATCTGATGAAGAGGTGCGCTAATATAATGGACATATTTAAACATGACAATTGCACTATTAAAATATATCTTATCTTAATAATCAGATATGTTTACAGATTGTAACGGAACCCATTTAACATTAAAATCAAGTCTCCTATGGTTTTCAGATTTACGAAAATCGGGAAATTAAACAATATGAGAAAAAAACAAAAAACATAATTTTTGCTTAAATGTTACTTAATGAGTTTTACATCCACACCGATGTAATCATTTAAACTTTTCTGTCCCAAAATACATGTTAATTAACTTTCTTTCTTTTAGGAAGAGGAAGAAATTACGAGAAGGCCCAAATTGAAGAAGTCCCAATGCAACTTTGCTTTATTGCAATCATGGTATGAGGATGAGTACATCGATGCCCCCCGTAAAAATTTGGTGCTCATTATTCCAGATTTTGAGGGCTTCAATGAATCTGTACTGCAAAACTTTATACAAATTATTAGGTAAATGTTGCTAAACACCGTTTGCAATCTTTTTTTGCCGAAGTTGGTTGTGATATTTTTCTCTCAAGTTCTGTCAACAATTGACTATTAATATATTTGATAATAGAATAAAATTTTTTTATAAATAAAAAAATTAATTAAATAAAATTTAAAACTAACACTATGTTAGAATCTGTAAATGTATAAATTATGCATGCTTACTGCAATACAAATAATTTTTTATTTTTATTTATAGCTCGTACCTGGCAGTCATCCCATTTGTGCTCGTATTCGGTGTGGCAACTTCACTCTCGGCTTTACATAAATCGCTACATTACGACGTGTCTTCGAAAATGAACGTGCACGTCTTCAAATCTCAGCCGTCCACTATTTATTTGAACAGTGTATTAGAAAACGTGTTTTTCACAAAAGACTGCCCGTTTCATCTTGGGGGAAAGCTTTTTGCATTGTTTACTGATGTATTCCTATTCTACGATTTTTCTGTGACCGGCTTTATACAGAATATTAAGGTATAATTTGTTTTATCCATTCATCTTAAACTGAGAATATCATTAGAAAAATCTTTATCAATGAGTTATGTTAAACTATTGGCGACAAGATTATTCTAAATTGCTGTGGAATTATTTTTAGTATGCAATGCTGGAGCATTATAGTTTAGGAAATGCAATGGCTCTATGTGCGCACCCAGTGGAGATAAATAAAATCTTGAAGGGATTCGAGCATGCCGATTTTGAAAACGTCCGCTCGCTCTACTCATTCCGTGCTCTGGTGGAGTCTGAATCGTGTGAAATCAGAATTAAATTGCTGGAGGATGATAAATACTTAAGGAAAATAATTCGGAAGAAACTTTGTGAAATGTTTGAGTACTTAAATATTATGCACGTGCTACTTAAATGTCTCGCAGTTTTGGTGGCCGATTTACCAAAAACACCTTTAGGGAAGCAGGTGAGTTCAAACATTTCAAATCTAATGCAGCGAGAATCGTTCTTTGGCATTTCAGAAACAGTAGAGGTTACAATTATATCCTGCCTATATTTTGTTTCCAGGTTCGTGAATTCTATTACATTGCCACTTCGAGATGCATAGCGAAAACACCGGAATTTAAGGAAGCCATGCAACTTCTCAACTTTCAATCCAAAGACAATTTAAGCTCAAAAATTAGGAGGGTATGTAAAATACTCCAAAGTGAAGAGGAGAATGATGATATTCTCAAAAGCATGGCGAATGATTTGATCGATTTGCTGAATGAAATGGATAATGTTACGGCAGACACTGAAGAAGATGTTACTGTGGATGAAAATGTTGCTAACGAAACAATGGAAACGCTAAATCGGGCACAATTAAAAGAGGTGTGTGTTAGCAAATGAATTACGGAAACAATAACTATAATTCGAAAATATAAAACCAAAAACTCCCCTATGATTTAAAAATATTTTTTTCAGCGATTACTGTCTAGAATGAAACATGAAAAAACCCTCAACAAATACGAAAAAGTGAGAAATAAACTTATAAATTGCATAGCTAAGATGTTTGAAGAATATCTGCGTGAACCCACAGAGTTCGTGTTCCACGAGATATTTATCTTCAATGACGTGACTATTCAAAACAACGTGATTGGTTCACACAGGGCCGCCATTCATACTGCATTGAACGATCCCGTTTCGTATTTGCAGGTACTTAAATCTATTATTCGTATTTAAATTGTATCGTGACATAAGTCTTTTCTAGTGCGACTGCTGTGACATCCCGAATGATGCGGCCATATTGAATAGTATGCCGGACATTTGTATTGCTTACAAACTGCATTTGGAATATGGCAAAATTATAAATTTATACGACTGGTTGCAAGCCTTCCTTTCTATACTTGATCCCATTGAAGCCGATGATGACGATGATAAAAGAGAGGTTGATCCCGAATTTCAGTATCCTTTCGCAAAATTAAATTCTATTAATTTTTATTTCATTTCAACTTTCTACATACAAGATACAAGCATCAAATTAAAGTATGTATTCCTATTTTACAATCAAATTTGTTGGCATCAATTTTCATATGGGCTTAATTATTTGTTATTTATAAACTGAATAAATATGTTAAGGTCCTAAGTTTATGTAATTAACGATATATTCCTTAGAAATATTGTAGAGCTCGTTTTACACAGTGTGTAGCAGAAATGGAATTTTTAGGTTTCATCAAGACATCAAAACGTAAAACTGATCACGTTTCCAGACTAACTTGGGGTGGCTGAATATTGAATTACTGCCAATCTTTATATTTGGTTCATCAGGATTAATTACTTTTATGGTACCATTGTGATTTAGAAGACATTTGGTTCATCAGAATTAAGTATTTTGATGGTACCGTTGTGATTTATAGTTTCAATTTGTGAAATCTTACAACAACATTCCTGTTATTTATTTTTAATACATATGATTAAAATAAAATTACAAAAAAAATAGTATTATTGCATATTTAATGCACATAATAATGTATTATCACCCCTCTAACTATTGCATCCACACAATTAATTTACGATTAAAGTTAACTGTAGATTATGATATATTATGAGAAAAACACTAATAAAGATTTGGGGTGATAAAAGTAAGATAAGAGTAAGATAAAGCCTAACCGTTGGCTATTAAATTTTCCAACGTCTTTTAGAACAAAAATAAAATAGATTTAGAAAGAAGAAAAAAATTGCCTACTAGAGGATGGCAGGAAAATGGTAGGGGAGAAATTTTGCGACGTATCAAAATCGCAAACTATTAGCACCATATTAACTCAAGGATTATAGTAAGTAGGCATCAATTTCAAAGAATTGGTTCAAAAATTTAATTCCAACCTAAGACATTAACAAATACACTAAATCGTGGTAGGGCAATCCGTTCGATAAATTAATGTAGCAGAGTAGAAACCGCATGCATTAGTTTCTTGCACCCAAAACTGAACTCGTACCAGGGGCCACCGTGATTTCGCCACTTTGACCCGTGGTTTCTCGCTGAGGACTCTGAAATAAAATGAAAAACATTTTCAGAATAACAAAAATGAGGATCATACCTACAAGCAGATATCTTTCTAATCTTTTTGTTGGTACCTTAAACCATGAGATAACCATTCGCAACGGTACCAGTTGATAGACTGGTGAGACTCCAAACAGAATTAAACCGATGGTGGTTCAAGTTATACATATTGCACACTTTTGAGAAAGTTTTTGCTTTTCACTCTATACCTTAACATGTATCTTGTTCTTCAGCACGGCGGCCCGCAAAATGAGCATCCTAGTCCTCCTCTGGTACTCCTTCCCCATCTGCAGGCTCTTCTCAAATGTGGTGCTCCTCTGGTCGACGTCCTTGGCAAAAAGTATCTTGTTGTGCGAGTCGATGCGTGCCTGGATCTGCCCGTCCAGAATCAGCTGCATCAGTTCGTCTTCGAGCGCATTAACAGTCCTATTGAAAGCAGTGGCCATTTTCCGCATGTCTGCCGACAAGTATGGGCTGAAGTACTGGATGAGGGCACGGTTTCTTATCTGCGTGTAGAGGCTGTTGACATGCGGGGCTATATACATGTCCAGAAGCAGATTGTCTTTGACGTCATCGAGCAGCTTTAGGCACGAAGCGTATTTAGACTCGTAGAATTTTAGGATTATGTCGCGCAGCTGCGGCTCGAGCTCCAGGAAGAGCTTAAACGAGCTGCTGAAGATCACGTTTTTTTGCAGCTCGTGCCTATCGAATGTGGCGAGCGCACAAAGTCCTCCGTACATGGCGACATTGTTTGGCGACATCAGCTCCGGAAAGTCGCAGTGATCTAAATTGGCCTGCAGGAAGTGTTTGGCAGCCGATTTGTATTTTTTTGTTGCCAACTCGGCCAATCCTGCGGCGCACTTAAGTTTAGTCAAAATTAGTTGATTGGTGTCTTTTGACTGTAACTCGCTAAAATCTGGTGTGCTCTCCGCCTTTGAGACATAGCTCAAAACATGCGACCAATTCTGTAGATACACCGATACCTTAATGACGTTCATGCACATATTGACCACGTGTTTTCCGCTAGTGCAGTAATCACGTGCCCGAGAATAACACTTCAATGCGTTAGACAAGTCTCCACAATCTAAATAATGGTCCCCTAAATCATCGTGCCCTCTACGGATGCTCTCTTTTATAGAATTTGATTTGTAATTTTTTAAATCGTTATCCAACTTTTCCAATTTCAGAGCGGCTTTCTTTGAACGCGTTTCCATCCACAGACTATCGATTGCAGGCACATCTTGTGATGTCGATTGAGCGGCCACGTCCGGTAAACTGGAGCCAGACGTTACTTCGGCTAGTTTCTGATGTAGGACTTGATATAGGTTGACGTTGTAAGTCGTCATGACGTAGGAGATTGCCATCTTCAGTGACTCTAGCCTCAACGATGGACAATGGTTTACAATGTATATTAATCTATAGAGTTTTGCTAGGCCAGTGTAGCTGTTTGAGTAGACTTCCAGATCTAACGTAGGGTTATCAACGAGGTACGTTTCCTCCTCGTTGTTATCATTGTCCTCGGGAGGTGCATCCACTTGCATTGGTTCAACCGCATTCTGCAATTCAATTAAGTACAATGTATTAACATGTTTACAAGTTTAATAAGGGCTTTACCTGAAATAGGGTGCTTTGTAGTGACAGGGGCATTTTTAAAAGTGTATATTTGCTACTCCAGTTCAATTCCTTGGATTTTCAATTGTATGTACGCGACAACATCATCCAATATCGATTTTATTGGGAAAATTGCGCATAAATATCAAATATACAATATTTTTCTTGGTAAATTGTGCCGACCGAAAAACTGTTTTTGACAGTTTCTCAGTTTCTCTTTATTTGTGTTAAATGTTAAATTTACAGGTTTCTATGTTATATTGTCCAAATATACATCTTGATTGTCTTATTTGCTTTTAATTTAACAGTAGAATTACTATTTTATGTGTTGAATACCATGTGATAGCAGTTTGGCCATTATAAATAAGTATAAAAAGACAAATCAACTCATCCAGAACTACTTTCAGACTTTTTTTCGTAAATAGACTCGCTAAAGTAGGATGTTGAAATAGATATTTTAATTGAAATCAGGCTATAAAGTATTGTCATATAATACAGAGTGAGCAACAATGATTATGGTCTAGTCATATTTCCCGCCGAAAAATCCAGGGAATTTCTTAACTCAACGTTTATCCAAGTAAGAAAGTAACTAGATTTAACAGTACCTCTTCTATAGTACATAGAAGAGAAAGAATATATGTGGTAAAAGCATCATATGTTTGATACGCTAAAGTAGAAGCAATCTAAAGGATTATAGAATCTGCACATGCATGCCCTGTGATTAGCAGGGCAAATTATGAATCCACCTTTTTCACAAATAGATCTGGAATAGACAATTGTGAAACATTTGATCTATGTTGGCATCGTTGCGTTTCGTTTATCGTCAAAACATAACCTAACGAGTAGAAATTTATTAATTTGTTAACGTATGGTGCAGAATTAATTACATACATTACAAGCAGAGCAACTTAATACGCTCACCAAATAAAGGTGAGTATCAGGCACATGTAATGAAACCATTTATAACATTTTATTATTATTATTCAAGTGTGTCAAGATGGGTGAATCAGAAGGTGAAGTGGAACAGGAAACCAAAAAACGCAGTAAGGAATCCAAGTCACCTGAAGCTCGCAAAGAGCCCCGCAAGAACCGCAGCGATGACTCGGACAGTGAGAGGGACAAGAAACGCCGCTCGCACAGGAGAAACCGGAGCAGGTCGAGGGATCGCGTACGCTCGAAGCGAAGGTACCATGATTTAGACAAGCCCGAGGATTATCCCCGTTATTATGGGGATGAGAGGCGTGAGAATAACGATCGTTACTGGAGCAAGTACCCTAAGAAAGATGATAACGTTGTGGGTACTCGTTATTATGACCTGGATAATCCGGAAAACGCCAAAAAGGATGAGAAGAATGAGGATAAGTCGATTATTACACCGAGGCAGCGTAAAACAGTTGATTTGCTGACGTCGAAAACCGGTGGCGCTTACATTCCCCCGGCCAAACTGCGAATGATGCAGGCCGAAATTACGGACAAAAGTTCAGCCGCTTATCAGCGAATTGCATGGGAAGCATTGAAGAAATCGATCCACGGACACATTAATAAAATAAACACTTCCAATATCCGGATCATGTCCCAGGAGTTGCTGCACGAAAACATTGTCAGGGGCCGTGGCCTGCTATCGAAATCGATCATACAGGCCCAAGCAGCTTCACCCACGTTCACAAATGTCTACTCAGCTTTGGTTGCCGTGATCAATTCAAAATTTCCGAATATCGGCGAGTTGCTCTTGAAACGACTGGTGCTGCAGTTTAAGCGAGGTTTCAAGCAGAACAACAAAGTTATTTGCATATCGGCCGCCACATTTATAGCTCATCTGGTTAATCAGCGTGTCGCTCATGAGATATTGGCTTTGGAGATATTAACACTCCTCGTTGAGTCACCCACCGATGACTCCGTTGAGGTCGCCATTGCTTTTTTGAAAGAATGTGGACAAAAGTTGACAGAAGTTTCTAGCAAAGGTAATTATAAAAGCCTTAATTTTTGTGCACATACCTGTATATTTTTTAAGAAATAAAATATTGTGACGTTAATTAAAAAACTTAAACATATCCTAATAATAATATTTCATAATTTGTTCACAATATTGATATTATGTTATATTATGTTATTCTTTTTGTAGGTATAAATGCGATATTTGAAATGCTGCGCAATATTTTACACGAGGGACAGTTAGAGAAGAGAATCCAGTACATGATTGAAGTAATGTTCCAAGTACGCAAGGATGGTTTCAAGGACCATGCTGCCATTACCGAAGAACTAGATGTTGTCGAGGAAGAAGATCAATTTACTCACTTAATCACATTAGATGACGTCAAGCAGAACAATTCTGAAGATGTTTTAAGTATGATTATCATTATTCCATTGTCAAGAAATCTACAAGTAGCAAACTTTTGAAGGATTTTATGCACCATTACAAAAATTCATCTTTATTAGCCCATATTAGGGCATTCTGCGATTCGAACTAGAACTTTTGTTGATAATGTATTTTTTCTAGATGTATTCAAGTTTGATGACAAGTATGAGGAAAACGAGGGCAAATACAAAGCCCTGAGCAAGGAGATTCTCGATTCGAACTCCTCTGGTTCGGATGGTTCTGGCGAGTCTGGATCCGATGAGTCTGATGATGAGGATCAAGACGATGCCGAGAAAACAGTTGGCACCATAATAGATAATACGGAAACCAATCTGGTCACACTGCGGCGGACCATATACTTGACAATACAATCCAGCTTGGACTTTGAGGAGTGTGCCCACAAGCTGATGAAGATGGAACTTAAACCGGGACAGGAAATTGAGCTGTGTCACATGTTCTTAGGTACGTTCGATTATTCAGTATTATACTCTGATTTTTCTAAACTGGCGTGCACGTCATCAAAATAATAATCATAATAATGATGGCACAATTTTACAAGGTTGCCAGTTGTCCTGGGTATTTAAAAATGGCTGCAATCAGCTGTTGCGCCCGTGCAATCTTGTGCGACAGTGCGCGGTTCGTATCAAATTCATCGACTTCTCTACCGTTTATCGTACAGATATCAATCTTGTGGTTATGGTTTACCATCTACAATGACAAAATATGCATTGTAATAATGGATCAAATGTAACAAGTTAGACGTCAAAGAAGTTTGAAGCATTAGTGAAAAAGATGTGGCATCGTCGCCGAGAAAATATCGCCGATGCCAACATAACATGATTTATTACATGATTGGCAGGCGAAAATTGTGTCCGCGGTTAATACACCGATAACCTATTTATAACCACCGGTGATCAGTGTTATGTAACACATGATCTTCAGATTAATTTCGATTCTTAAACTATTGTTATGCATATTCTCGAAAACAATCATGTTGGTACGAAAAAACCTCATCGCACAGCTGTTTGATGACGTGCACGCCAGTTTAGAAAAATCAGAGTATAATTGTGCGGATCACATATAATATGTGGTTATAACTATTGACAGCAAGCACTGTCACCACCAAAATGTTTATTTTAAATTTTTCTATTTCTTACAAATTTATTCACAATTGCCTTACGAGAATAGATCATGAACAGTGTTTCTGAGCCTACTCACTTGTGATCAGGGTGTGGCACTAGCACCAAAGCAATGAACTTTGTACCAATTACGTATTACGTAAGAATGTTGGAAAGGTCTACTATTTTAACGATTATTTTATGAAATTTACTAAGCCATGTATCTATTGCCATGTCTAATTACTTAATATAATATTCTCTTGATGTCATGTCAATTAATAATTTTTTCGGTTGAATTAAGATTCTTGCTTTGTATCTTTTGTTATAGAAGTAAGACTCATAAGCTTATTTTAGGAAACTACTCATTATTGTTGATTCATATTTTAGCAATTACTATTTCGTTCTAATTTTTTGCATTGTTTTTCAGATTGTTGTGCAGAGCAGCGCACATATGAGAAGTTTTACGGCTTACTCGCTCAGAGATTCTGCCAAATTAATAAGATATATGTCGGCCCCTTCGAGCAAATTTTCAAGGACACTTATGCTACGACCCACAGGCTCGATGCCAATCGCTTAAGGAATGTTAGCAAGTTCTTTGCCCACTTGCTGTTCACTGACGCCATCGGCTGGGAAGTTCTGGATATTGTCAAGTTGAACGAACAGGATACCAACAGTTCTAGCCGAATATTTATCAAAATTCTGTTTCAAGAGCTATCAGAGTACATGGGTTTGGGAAAACTGAATGCCAGGCTGAAAGATTCGTAAGTTTTTCTTAAATAGGTCTTATCTATATCCCGGTAGGGTGTGAATATGAATTGTTCTTTAACCCCTATAATATAACAGTACTAAAAATATAATTATTACAGGAGCATGCAGGAATCGTTTACCGGTTTATTCCCACGGGATAATCCCAAGAACACTCGTTTCGCAATTAATTTCTTCACCACAATAGGCCTTGGGGGATTAACCGATGAGCTGAGAGAACATCTAACATCGCTGCCCAAGGTATCTGAGATTAATACAATACCTGGGTCTGGTTCTTCTAGCAGTTCTAGTTCAAGCAGTAGCTCGAGCGGAAGTGACAGCAGTAGCAGCAGTTCGAGCGGTAGCTCAGGTAATAATTCTTATTTGTCACAATTGGTTGATTGATAAAACTGAAACTGATGCAGGTTTTGTTGGGCCAATTCATGTTCCTTTTTTTTTTATAAACTTAAAACATTTATTGCATACTATTCGAATATTTACCTAATATGCCTAATTTAAAACATATTTTGTTGAATTGAAGAGATTCCACAAGGATGAATAATTTATTTACTAATTTTTAGATTCTAGTTCTTCAGAGGATGAAAAGTCTAAGAAGTCAAAGAAAAAGGTTAAAACAAAGCAAAAAATTCAAGCAACGAAAGAGCCTGTTAGAGACAATAAACAACAAGAAGAAGCAGAAAATAGATATACAAGAGACAGCAATATGAGACATAAATACAAAGACAGAAATATGGGACACAACGATGAACAGGAATTCAACGACCGAAGAAGAGACGTGGACATGGATTATTACAAGCGAGACAATCAAAATAAGAATGATTACAGAAATGGAAAGAACAGAAGGTCAAGATCTCGAGATCGAGCCAAATATGATGAAAGCCGTGGTAGAGGAAGCAGACCGGATAGGGAAAGGCAGAGGAGGAGGAGTTAGATGTAAACATGGTAGATATAATTTCATATAATCAATTAAAAACTAATTTTTAAAATTATCTTTTATTCATCTATCCCAGAAATTTATGAAAATTCCCTTTTACAAAAACCTCAATGTACAGATCCAAAATTAAAACCCATTCTATTTTCCACACTTCCTTTGAAGCAAATTCTCATCACAGATTGCAGGTGGTTGGGGCTTTTTCTCCAGAGGTGCCGCCTGATCCATGATCGCCTTAAATGTGTCCACGCAAACGTCTTCTGAGTTATCGAAGTGTTGCCCTGCAGCCCAGAGTCTCTCAAATGTGTCACCCGGGAACTCGTAACCCAAATTCATAAACAGCTTGCGCATGTAAGTCGGCTTGCGCGGCTGCAAATTTATGGGATGAAGGTAAGCGAGATTATGTGACTTGTCTCACCGCCCAGAAATCCAAATGCGAGAGTGAGTAGTTCGAGTATATGCTGGGGCTGATTAGGGCAGTGACCGTCGTCTCAGCGCCCAGGTTAACTCGGCCTGCGGTGCCACTTAACGGGTCCCTTTGTGGCTTCGATAGATCGATTCTGCGTGACGAAATGCCTGCTTTCGGCCAAGCTATAACAATTAAATGCGCTTAGATTGAGGATTTCATGGTGACTTGGCAGTTACTGGAATTGTCAACTTTCAGGTAGTCCTTTCTGGCTTCCTTGTATGACGTTCGGAAGTATTCGCTTGGATCACCATCTAGAGATTAACACATATTGGTTGCTGATTTTGGCCCAAATAAATTGAAATGATACCATCAAATTTTCCCATGGGCGGTAACTGAACTCTAATATTGAGCAAATCTATAAACTCTTTGTACCGAATATCACTTTCATTAATGTATCCCATCATATGAGCAAGTGAAAACATGTGATTGTGATTGAACGTTATTCCTTTAGCTGAAAATATCTTGAATAAAATTTCTATTGGAAGCCATCCATTGCCTTCCTAAAACAAGAAGTTTTTCAGTAGAAACTAGTTGCAATACCTAAAGCATTTATTTCATGCATTTGAGAAATACTTATTTGCAGCAGGTGCAAGTTTGGTGCCGTTTTGGAAATTTTTGAGTTGATGATTTGAAATGAAACACATTTTGCAGTCATGCCAATATATTATCCATTCGTTTATCATTACATTCGAGTAACAAACCCTAATATATTAACTTATAATCTAAAATTCTCTTGTTTTTGGTGTTAACCGTTGGTATGGTATACCAATTATAATTGGTATATGATTTAAATTTAATTTGTTTTTTTTTGCATTTTTCTCACCTCATCAAAATATAGGCAATTATTTCGTAACTCTTCCAAATCCATGGATTTACGTTTGAGATAATTCCTTAACTCATTCAGATGTGTTATCCAAATAAGATAATCTTTTCTTAACAAGTTGGGACGTAAATCGGGTCGTAGCAACTCTTCAAGATTGTAGAGGGGCCTTTCGGACGCTTTACCAAACCGATAATCAGGTGGCACAAGTTTGGCACTGTGATTTCTACAATATGTCTTATAATTATAGTTTGGGTTAGATTAAGGACCGCCCATAACTGCCAATTATTTACTTTCAGATTTTGTAGAAGCGGTGGGATGCATTGTTGTGGGACTTTAAGGTGTTTAAAGTTAGATTAGGTTAGTTTGTAATCATACTGTTTATTACAATCATAATGGTGAAAGGTATGGGAGTGTACTTACGGAGTCAAACTCTTTCCCAGCCGGAACGCTGACCGGTCTACAAAATCGGCTTGCACAGCATTGGACGTTCGAATTGGCTCAGAGTTGTAATCCAAGCATTCCTTTGCGCACCTGCCGCGTTTATCATATCCACTTCTACGGCCGTACTTCTTCTGTGGATTATACGCTGGCTGGTAATAGCTGCAATTAAAATTTTAAATAAATAGTTACTGTCAATTATTCGTGCGTATAATACTTGCGGTTTACTTGTTCAGCTGGGTAATAATCGTTGTGTGACTTTCTATACATTGGGTGGTGCTCGTCCGTTTCACACAGAATTTCAAACCTTGTTACTGGAGGATTGATCAACTCTTTCATAGTTACCTCTGTGAAATAATAACATGAATCGATGAATTTTATTGCAACGAACAATCAAAATATGTGCTCGTTGTCAGTGTATGTTTGGTTAATATTTTTTTCCTTTCGAATTGCGATGCATAAGAAAATTTTTTTTGTATAAAATGGTGTAATTAATATAATGTATAAATATTTAATGCCAATAATGGAGTTTAATTGTGTACCTCGGAGTGTCTTACAACCATAAGTAGTCGTAGTGGGGTCCATTCCACTTGGCAATCCTCCAATAGGATCCCGTGATCTGCCAATCTCCTTATTCCAATAGCTGTCGGCGGTCGTTTCTTTCAAATCCTTCAGCAACGTCTGGTATCTGGTTTCCACAGGACGGCGCAAGTTATCCCTGATCTCTTGGAACACGCCACGGTGCCTCCAGTTGCGCATCCGCTGGTTTTTGTGCACAGGCTCAACCGGTTTAAGGCCAGCCTCATGGAAGACGGTTTCGAACGCATCATCAACTGGATATACCTGCAGGCACTCCGCAACGGTACATGTTACTTCAATTGGTTTTCCTGCCTGAAAAATGTGTGTATAAGTAAGTAGTTGTTGGGAGCATAGGGGATTACGGGACAAATTATAGGGGTGTAATCTCTATATTTGCCAGGGTATGCCATTTGGGTACCAATAAATCGATGGAAATGAAAGAAAGATGTGCATAAAAATTACACGAAATGACATTGATGTCTTAAATTGTTTGATCAAGTTTTATTTTATCATTTGTTTATTTATTTGGTGCCAGATATTGTAGCACATAGAATAATTTCATATCGTTCAAGAATATTTACCAAACGAAACAAACAATAGTTTGGAATAAAATACTTTATGCTAAACTACTCATAGTTTTGCTATTCCAGACTACCATGTATAACATTGATATTTTCAAAGTGGAACTAACACTAATTTGAGACTAAATATTGCATCTACTTTCATCCTACAGATTTATCTATGATATTTAGACTAGGATTAAATATCTTAGTATAAATATAAATAATATTAAATATTCATTCTGAACTGGAGTTAGTTATGCTTCGAAAAGCAGGATGAAAGCGATTAGAGAGTAGTTTCTGACCTCTCCGAGTATGTCTATCCGGCAGATTACTCATCCTCAACTTAACCCTGAATGGAAAGACTTGAATGAAATGTACGAGTTATGGCTTTCACATGTAATCAATGGTTGTTCTATTCTTGCTCTTAATTCTTATAAAATTATACAATTTCGCATAAACATGATCGTTCTGTAGTACAATTTAATGAACAATTGACTATGAAGAACCAGAATAATTGCGCTTTTGAATTCCGCGCCAAAACAAGTGAAACCTTTATTTTGACAGTAGCGTCCGGTTAAGTCCCCCTGATGTTTTCAACGATATTAACGTTATCTAGTTGAAATTTGTTGTGATTTATACAAGGTGAGCTAGACATACTGGTCGTGAAGCTTTTGTAATATGAGAAAATCGTGTAATGTGTGGTCCTGCTGACTTGCAAGGCATAATTGTGTGTGAGTTCTGGAAGGTACACAAAGTTTCTTAAAAACAGGGTTGCCGAGCGTTTTAATTATTCCACAACACGGCGTAAAACTGTTTGCAAATTTTTTTTTGCAATCTTCAAACAGTTTTTTTAATAGTTGGTCGCATATCTAAACTTTGTGTTTTATTTTTTAATCTTGGAATAACTACAATTATTAGAGATAGCTCTAGTTATTTTTTTATGAGGAGCTGAAATCGCGGTCGAATGTATAAAGTGTAGTTATTTTATTGATTTGCAGTGAGTAAATAGTGAGTGTGAAATAATACCGTGCGGTATTAATAGTTAGCACAAATAAGAAAGCCGTAGAAAGCGCATGTGATCTGTGAGCACTTCAATGTCATCCTGGCGAAATAATTACAGTAGAGCCGACAACGCCGCGCCGATCATTTCTGTCAAACGGTCAGTCCAATCTCTGTCATTTTGCTTGTGAATTTTAATAATTTTGCATACAGCCCTGGTGCTAAACTTGTCAGCTAGCCCTACCGGAAAGTGATTTATATGTGCAAAAACTCAAACAATTACATTAGTGCATTACACCGCCCCTATTGATTAAACCATACAGACTTGCGTAAGGTAGGTTAGGTAGTATATAGTGGTAATATCAATTGTTTTTTTGCTTGTCAAGTGCGTCATAATCTTGTTAACTGTATCTGGAGGACGAGCGCAGTCTTTATCGGAATCCTGTTGACCTGTTGATTATCCGTTCTTGGAGCCCGAAAAATTCGACTCTTGCAATTATCTAACAGGTCCTGGGATGTGTGCACACAGCTGATCCCAAGGCGCATCTCTGGCGCCCTTGAAACGCCGATTAACGCCCCCCTTGCAGCAGCCTTTGTTGCAAGCCTCTTTCTGTCAATGGCAACAATGGTAGCTAATTGTTCTTGTCTCCGGCTCTAACTGTGGCACTGAGTCCTACGGTGGTGACTCATACTGATGGCCATAAAAAAATTAAGATTGTTTGCAGGAATCGTGATATTATCACTAACTCTAGTGGCACATAATAATCATGAGAAGTAAAGTGCCGTTTCATCACATGTAAACTTTATGTGCAATAATCAATAAAGATTATTAGACGTTATTGAAACAGGTTTAATTTGCTTTGATCGGAGATGAGTTTTCTACGACGCAATTATTGATACAGTCGTTTTCATGGCAACTATCCCCCCTCATCAAATTTAAGTGGTGGTGGGATTGAAATATCTGCCTTAACCGCAGAAATTGTGACTTGTGGAATTTTGGTATGCAGGGATTCAATGTTTCTTTTAAATTTTTTAAATTTAATTCTTTTGTTTTTGACTACGACAGCACTCCAGCATTTCTTCCACCACCACATGTAATTGACGTAACTGTTTGTTGAATTTTTCGTTAAAATGAACGACTAATGAATTTTTTATTGCGAGTACACACATTTTTGAGGGTAGTTGGCATTTAGTAATTTGGTTACACAGATTTAGCATCCATTTTAAAATATATAACTTGATATTTACATTCTCATAGTTTTGAGTCAGTTCAAATAAATATAATTTTTTGGGGTACCCTGTGTACTACCATTCTATTGTTTCAATTTATGATGCATTGTTATAAATTGCAGTTACAGTTCTATTGAGGTTGATTGCGCTTCATTATTGCTGCTTGTTAAATAAATGTTGGATTTATTATCAGTGATAGTTAAATATTTGTAATATTTTCATTTGATTGTCAGTATTATTGTTGCAATGGATAGGCAAAGAGTACCGAATCATCGAAATTGGTTGCTTAGTGACACGTTTATTTCAATTGATATCTATGTTTATATAACTACAATAATCTGTGTGAATACCAGCTGTTATGGTGAATATATAGGATTCACACACTTATATAAATATTTTAAGAAGTATTCTTATCAGTTTGCAGACAGTATAAATTTGAGATTGTGAAACTGTTGTGCATGTAAATGTAATCCATCCATTACCAATTTAAGTAAAATATCCTAAAATTTCTAGATGTGTCACATAACTGCAAATCTCCAAATAGTTTAGCGTTTTTTTATTGTTTTGTTTTACTAAATATTTTATTTTTCCAACAGTTAAATAGAAATAGGATACTAGCTCGTGATATTTCTGCTGGCATCATTATGTTATCTTAATGATAATTGCTGATTATACGGGCGGCTGTGCTATGTAAAACACTTCACATAGCAATTTCTTCAAATTGCATATTTTTCCGAATTTATTGCAATACCTTCATATCTCTCATACACTTAATACATTTCTCTTATATTGTTATGAACCAACAATGCTTATTTACGGATATTAAGTTAAAGGTCGCAATTACACTTTGTTTTCTGCAATAATCACAGCCTTGCAGTCAGTCAACTTGTAATTATTCGGATTGCTGTGGTTTGATTCATTGTGAAGCTGCTGACTTGTTAATTTCGTTGAAAAGTTGCGCTGTTTGGTGATTGATGGATGTGATATGCTAAAATCGTGATAAAAACAGGTAGTAAGCTACGGTGGCACTCCCACTTATTAAAAATATGAGTTCCTAGTTTAGAGCGCTTAGTAATCCGTAAGAAGTTATAACTGCTTATTATTATTTTTCCGTTTATTCACGTACTAAATTATTAATTACTAAGTACAATCTTAGAAAATAATAATAATGGCAACACATATAGTTTATTAAAAATACTCTAACATTAAATATAATGTTATGGTTAATATAAATTTGATGACATTGTATTGACATAAAAGGGATAATACCTCATTAAAAAAAATGCTAACAAGTAAATTTTATTTTTTTTTAAATCACCATTGAAATTTCGGCAACAATAAGAATTATGCAAATTCGTTCATATTATGAATTGTTGCTAACAGGTTTTCTGCTTTCAATTGTTGAATTGTGGTGTACACGACTTTGTATTATCATTGAATTTTCATGGAAGTTTTTGATAAGGCGCTTACTGTTGATAACGAAATGACGTTTTAGACGGCGCACAATTTCTTTCGTTATTGGGGATATGTACCTAATTATTTTATTTAATGATTTATACGACTCCTGGCTTTGTGCGTGGTAAAGTGAGTGCTTATCTGAGTTATGCACTCTTAACGAGTCCCATTAATATATAATGCGCTGCAATAACATTTTTGAAGCATTGGCCGATGAATCATGGTTGTTTGTTATTTATAGTATTGTTTTAAGAAACTGCAACACCTTTCGGATGCATTACTTACAAGGTTATGGGCATTAAATCTAGTTGAGCGACAATCAATAATTCGTGTTTACTCCATAAATTATGCGCCCATTAGTGATGGGTAAATGACATTTCAGTTGTTGTTTGCATTGCCACAATTCCCATGTTAATTGAATATATCAAATTATACATTATTGTATAATTATATAGCAATTCATAGTTTTTGTTGCCACGCATATCAAATTTGAATACCCCAGCGGAATAGTATCATCTCCGTCTATCACCTGTTGTCTGAATGAAACAAAAATTATCAAAATAAGGTCACGTCAATTATTATTGCACTATGTTAATTTATCTGTCCGTTTCACGTAAAACTTCAAAAAAACTTTAGCTCTTTTTAACATCCACATACTTTTGTATGTGGATTTTGTATTTTAAAAATACTGCTGGGGTATTAAAAATATTATAATACCGAGTAATCCATTTACGGTAAGACATTTTTATGTCTTACCCCTAAATGGATTACTGGTGGTAATACGATTACCGGTAAAAAAAGAATTGTGATATCACAGAATTTCTAATAAATCAATTACTTAACTCTTATGAGATATACGGATCATTGATTATATTGATTTTGAGATAAAAGTATAGAGTTTACAATCATTGCAAAACAAATTCATATTTTATTAGTTGCAAATTAAATATGAACATTATTACATAGTCTTACTTAATATGTTCACCAATTAGAAATGTTTCTATTACAGTAATTGGTAGCGTTTAATTAACATTTAATCATAGTGCATTGCATTGCCACAACTTTCACAGGAGTTACATTATGAAACGAATGCATGAATTTTTTTATACACTTTCATTTATGAATTTCTAATATCAAACGAGAAAATAAGCGTGGCTACAACACAGAACTAACTTCTAGGACATGTACCCTTTAATTGTGTAGCACTCAAATAACCTTGGAACCATCTTCTCCACTTGGTGTTATCAGGATGAATATCAAATGTTTTGCAACGTTGCTGCTACAATCAAATAATTTAACAAACATTTTTAAATGTCATTATTTCGTTGGAATTGGTAACAATAGTTTACACCACTTTTTTTAACGCTGTGTTAAAACGGTCTACCGAGTGATCCATTTAGGGTGAGACTTTTTTATGTTGGTAATACAATTTAGTTATCCACTTTGTGTTTGTGACACTGCTTGTTTTAACTTCAAATTTTTGTGATTATATAATTCAGTGTCTTGCTAACAAATTTATAATAAACATAATAAAAAACACTAACGCATCATTTTTGACTCGCAAAGCTGCCAATTACATCAGGTTACCAACCTAAGTTACAGTGTCACCCTATATGGATCACTCGGTATTAATAGTAGGATATACTAACCGTATTTTGGTTTTTGTAATAATGTGTGCTAAAATGTTCTCTTTATGTTTTTAGACTATGGCGACTAGAACAGGGACCGCACAGAGGCCGAACGGTTCGACGCAAGGCAAAATATGTCAGTTCAAGCTGGTGTTGCTTGGGGAATCGGCAGTCGGCAAGTCGAGTCTGGTGCTTCGGTTTGTCAAAGGCCAGTTCCATGAGTACCAGGAGAGCACCATCGGGGCCGCGTTCCTAACGCAAACCGTATGCCTCGACGACACTACGGTTAAATTTGAGATTTGGGACACCGCTGGGCAAGAGAGGTGAAACTTTTATAATACATACATCACTAGAAGCACGCGTGATGATTCATAGGAAATTATTTAACATATAATATATTATAGTATTTAAAGACTTTACACTGTTGTTCAATCTTTGATGAAATTTTTATATAGAAACGGGATATTTTATGTGGTAACAAAAACTATCGCATATTTGGGGCTAGTTTATTCATCCCCCGGTTGGGTTGTGAATTGATTCTAGTTTCAGATAGTCTCATTTGACTCTGGAGACTCTTACGAGTTAAACGATACCAAGGTTAACACATTTAGTTACCCAATAGTTTAAGATACCTGTAGGGGACACATTGTGCAGGTAGTTTCTAACCTTTACGATATGTCTATCCAGCAGATAGCGTATACTTATGTTTGAAACGGCCTGCTCTTAAAATATGTAACATATTATCAATTATGTACGAATTTTATTCGGCACATAAAATATGTTCTTCACTGAAGCAATATTTTCCGGAATAATGGTGAATAAACATTGAAAAATAGTATTATTATTGCTCCATTGTTGCAACATTGATATGTTGGGCTGACGGTAGAAACCTTTTAATTTGATTTAAAAATTTGATACTTTGACATACGGCAAAATACGTAGGACAGCTTATTTAATTAAATCAGGGGTTGTATTTATACAAACTCTACGGCTTCTCAGAAACATGCTTTACAATATTTCCACGCACATATTCGTTACTACCTGCCTCTTGTTACTCACTTCAAGGCATAATATAAAACTCCCAAATCCTATATAAATCTCTAATTTACTAAAATGTAAAGCATCAAGTGGGAATTTAAAAAAATTAAACAAATTATCACATAGCAGAGTGCAAATAAGATTTGTTGTTCATCAAATTACCTTGCATGTTGCGAGCGTGTACTGATCCCCGTTTCAGATACCACAGTTTAGCGCCGATGTACTACAGGGGTGCCCAGGCGGCGATCGTCGTGTACGACATAACAAACCAGGACACGTTCGGCAGGGCCAAGACGTGGGTGAAAGAGCTGCAGAGACAGGCGAGCCCCAACATAGTGATCGCGCTCGCCGGGAACAAGCAGGACTTGGCGAACAAGCGAATGGTCGAGTACGAGGAGGCGCAGAACTATGCCGATGAAAACACCCTGCTCTTCATGGAGACGTCCGCCAAGACCGCCATGAATGTTAACGATATTTTCTTGGCAATAGGTAAGATAGTTGATTCTAACATTAGCATCCCACGCGGTATACAAAGAAAATTAGAAAGAATGGGCATAGAAAATTATTGAGAGAAGTATAATGGGCAACCAAATGAATACATTTCCATTCAACTAAAGATGAAATTTCGCAGGGCAATATTCTAGGAATGCTTGATTAATAAGGCGTCACCATACGTGCTGCAATTTACATAAAAATAATATAAATCGCTTCAATTCGTTTATAAATCGTTACGATTATTATTAAAACTATATCAATGTCATTGGACCAGACTATAATATTTTGTCTTTTATTTTGTAAGTACATTTATTATTATTCTATTAATTAACATTTATTTATTTATTATTAAGTATTAATTATTATTATTTATGATTATGTTGTGGTGATTGTAGCTAAGAAGCTTCCTAGAAACGAACAGGCAACGGGTGGCAGCGGCAGCGGTCAAGGTAGACGACTGGCGGAGGGTGATACAGGTGCGAAAGCCGCAGGAAACTGCTGCAAGTGATCACGGACCAGCGGGAATATATACTCTTCACTATTGGGGTGCTGGAAAGAACTGCGCTATGCGCTATAGTGATATATCAGTGTAATAAGCCCTTTTCTTAACATCGTATGGACTCATGTGTTCGTTTTAAAAAAAAAAGTGCATCTCACTATACACAAATTTTCGTCATTGCAAGTGTAACAACACGAAAATGGTATCACTGTAATGTATTATATATTTATAATTATCTACTAACTTAAATTTATATAAAGTATATTTATAGCCTAAATTCCGAGACAGTTTTAATTGATTTGAGGATTTTCGTGGTGGCTACACTTGCCGCGGCGGTGTATTCCCGATAGAATATTTGTTTAGATTGTCAAATTTTGGTAATAGGTAAACCACTAATATATGTACTATTAAAGTAAAATAAAATTATTACAAAACCGATCCAAAGCAAGCACAGCAAATGCTAATTAATATATTGTATATATGCATACTTTGATTTACCATTTTTAACTCGATATTGATATGACCGCAATGATTATTAAGGGATGCTTGGTTTTGTAATACTTACGCAATATAGTTGAATAACAATGTGCACTAGTTGAACTAGGATTTTTTACAAATTTAGTTTAGTGCATTTTAATTCTGGCGGGGTTTATATTTTAATGATTACGCGAAGCAACATACATTCTATTTTATCCGTACTATAAGTAATTTTCATGATCGTCCAATATTTGACAGTCCTAAACGTAAATGCCGTAAAGTCTAGGGTAACAAATATTCTTGCTCCTACATGCAGACGGAAGGATTTTTGTTTCGTCTTACACCTCTATTGAGATGATGAATGAATTAGCTTAACGAAGTTCTTTATCTTATTTAGGATTCTTAAGTGTAGGAAATATGATTCAAAATATTCTTTTTAAATACCTATAAATATATATATATATATATATATATATACATAAATATATATCTATTCGGTACGCATTTTTACATAGTTTATATGCATTTTATATTGTAGATATCTTATTGATTATATTAATAACAGGCTTTAAATGTATTTCAGAAAATTTTATTTATATATAATTGTATGTGAAGATACGAATCAATGTTAATACTATTAGCACCTTGTAGAATTATTTATTTATATACTGTTGGTAATAGTTTGTTGTAACAAACAAGTTATATAATTAAAAGGTACATTTCAAAAATAATACTCCCCGATTGTTTTCTTATGTGGCAAATATATTAATTTAGGTTTAGGCGATCAAATAATCTTTTATTTTGTGTATACTTTCATTGTTTACAGCATAATTAAATATACATAATATATTATAACGTATGTTAATTATGTGTGTTTATTGTTTGATTACTTTCTGTATGCGTCTACCGCCGCGAATTGAATATTTTGAAACATATTTCTTTATCACAGCGACGTGTATTCAAACTACTGATAATGGTCCAATAAATATGCATCATGTTCTCACTGGTTTGCCATTCCGAAAACTTTACGTACTAGATGGGGGGGTCGCGTGCTCGCATGCACTGTCCACCGTCTCTGCACGGCAGCTGGCAAACGAAACACAACCGTTTCCGTCGGTTTTTTAGATGTACAATGTAGTTACAAAAAAAAGGTGGTTGTACAGTATATATTATTGAACTAAAAAGTCTTGTATGGTTTCGAATCCATATTGTATTATAAAATAAATATGATAAAACAAAAATTCCATCTGTTAATACAGCGCACTGAAGCAAATTCGGCCCAATATTTTTTCAGCTTAAGGGCCGGCCGGTCTACCCAGAGTTGATAAGTTATCAGCCTGATAGAGGTGCACAAGGAGGTTAATATAGTATTTCTTATATTTATTTTATATCTTTATTGTCACATTCAAATATACCATTTAGTTTTGTAGTCGAAGGCCCTTTTTTGATGGTCATTTGTTTTTATTATTTTGACAGGTATGCCATTTTTTTAACAAAAAAATTTAAGGTTGTCTGTATTAATCTGGTCGAAATTACACAATTGAAGCATTTATTTAAGCGTCATGGTAAAAAATATGTTTTAAATGTAGATAAATTTTGGCATAACGTCATTTTAGATTTGACATTCCTGTTATTTTTGACAGAAATTTGAATTTATTATATATTAGGTTATTTCAACTGGTTAATATTCTCATTTATAGTAAGAAAATGATGAATCAAGAGTGAATTACGTGTTTTATTCTATGACACGCTGCGATTGCCTTCGGTTTTTGATTCATCGGAAGACCTGTAGGTATGTGGTTTTGCAATCAAACAGTGGAATTCAAGTTGCGCATTTCAGATCTAGTTTTTCCGAGTGGTTAATAACGAGGCCGAGGTATATCTGCGAAATGAATGGAGATTGTAGAGAGGAGGTGATAGAAATTTGCCTATTTGTCAGCAGATGGTAAATATAGATAAGAGAGAGAGTAAAAAAGAATTGGCGGTTTGGGAAGAGGTCGCTCGTTGGACTGGTAGGGAGGTTATTCTTGAAATCTATTTTTAGTGGTTTTTTCAAGATCCCGTCGGCCATGTACTTGAGCCAGAGTGTAGAATTGGTAGAATAATTCAGCCAGAGAAGTGACGCGTGCAGTAAGTGGGCTGTGGTCTCCGTGCGTCGTAAATAATGGCAACAAGTCCTGTCACGTCCGTTTTTTGAAGCCCCACACAACATATTGCAAATTCTACGTTAGCTGATAGTATTTTTAAGATGAACAACAACACGACACAACGGAACCAGAACATGATCTACGATGCTGCCCAGATGAAGACGCTGAACATCATCCAGGAGTTCAAGCATCTCTACGAGGACAAGATGAGGATCATCGACGCCGTGGGGGGCGGCGACTGCAACGTCCAGGTAAAAACCATTGTCTGTGTCTGTGGTAAAAACCGACAATCATAGGTCCCCACAATTGATTTGGTTATGTTTTTACACCTACACACTAGGGGGGTTTGCCGCTCAAATTTGAATTTGAACTCGATTCCACTTGCTAATTTGTTTGCTAGTTTGTCTCCCATAGCTTGCTCAGAACAGCTCGCAGTAAGATTGGCAGACCCCACGCCAATTTAGAACAAGCCCAACGAACTGTTGAGAATTACACGCCCTAAAATAATATGGGCAACACTATAAAAACGTATTGATTTCTGGTACCATACTTATAGCGAACCAAATTGTCTCTAGTTTGTGCAATCTTGTGCAAAAGTTACCTGAGAACCTACATATTCTGCAATGACATTAGTATCAGCGATTTGGTATAATGCGATTGTTGGTATTGTAATAGCCAAGCTCGATGGTATAAATGTTTAAGTGTCAATAATCAAACATTGTCATACGATCAGTGCCTGGTCCTGAAAAGTGAAATTTTGTCATTTCAAATTTGGCTAGGCCAACCTTGCAAAATTTATAATTGTTAATGACATGAATGACATTTTTTTCAACATTTCAATTTACTATCGAATGTTTACTAATTTCTGTGAAAATTTCCATCATTATGTAAGAAAATTGTAATGATGTCTATCAAATCTTCCAAATCCATCTCTGTCAAATTTTTAATCAATGTAACAAAAAATACCAAAATTACCATTTTTTTAAATAAGTAAACTGTAAAGGTGTATTTATCAAATTATGGATCATCTAGTTAGAAAAATTTGGAAATTTTGTATGAGTTTGACAAACAGTTTTCTGTTAACATTACCAAAGTTATTATCATTTTGCTAAAAAACAAAATTATATTTTGGAATTTTCTAATTTTTAGATTATGCGGCAATAAATAATGCTTTACCACACTTATTTTCTTCATGTTTATATATCATTAAAAAAATTCAAATATATTCATATCTTATAAATAAACATTTATGTATGAGTGTGACAAACAGTCTTCTGTTAACATTAAATTTAATTAAAATTAAAATTTGGAATTCTCTAATTTTTAGATCATACGGCAATAAATAATGCTTTACACTTATTTTCTTCATGTTTATATATCATTAAAAAAAACAAATTTATTCATATCTTGTAAATATATATTTAACATTTGAGTGGAAGTCATAAAACATGTAAAATTTAATCAAGAATTATCGGTACACTGAATTATTACCTGAACATAAACAGAGAGTTAAGAAGTGATATAAGAATATCTCTTATCAACAAACAACTCTAAAACTGTGCTTTATCTTGCAAGTGAGATGCTTTATTTTAAACAGCAGTAACATTTATGTCCAAGCATTTGCATGCAGACATTAATTTTAACATTAGCAAGTCGTGGATATGATGCAGCGTTTGTTAACCTTAGTTAAATAAACCTAGACAGGTAAATAGTTCCGACAATTTAAGCAGCCAGATATTTTAGCGATTAGTGCAAAATAATAATTTTACTTCTACTCTACCTGTCGTGTAATAGTTATCTTCCACTGACTAAAAGAGAAATTGTATTATTTATATGGTAAAACAAAGATTATTTCAACTACTTAATATTATTTTATTCATTATTTTTAATAATGAATAAAAGACACAAAAGATGCAAGATCCTTGTAATTTCTTTTATTCAATAAAGCTTGTTAATATACAGTATGTTATAAGTTAAGTAAAAATGTTATAAGAATTATAATTCCTGCTTGGTCTGAAACTACCAGTTCAGTTATTGAAACATTGATTTATTTATACAGGGTGTTGGCAAAATCAAATTTTTTAAATTTTATTTTGAGACTCATTTATTTACTATTTGCAAAAAGAATTTAACATTACATCTAACAACATTATAGAAAAATATAATCATTCAAACAATCCCCCAATTGTAGAAAATAATATAATGATAATTTAAAAAATCGCCTACGACAGGCATTTGCATCGATAACTATTGAAGAAATACAAAACAAATTTCAGGAGTTCCACACCAAGCTTGAACTGTGTGAAGAAAATTGTGGGGGATTGTTTAAATGATGTTATTTTTCTAAAGTGTCAAAATTAGATTCAATTTATTTTTATTTACCCTCCACCCTGTATAAATAAATCAATGTTTAAATTACTGAAACGGTAGTTTCAGACCAAGCAGGAATTTTAATTCTTATAACATTTTTACTTAAAAGTTTTTTTTTTTTTTAAATCCCATTTGTAAACTCAATCCGGAGACATACTGTATATGAATAAAAGAAATTACAAGGCGCTGCACAGAAACATCTTTAAATGTTCCAGACAACCATAAATAAATGTTCTCAATTATAATACATACTTCCTCTGTCCCAAAATAAGTGTCTGATTTCTGTATTTTGTGAATCTCAATTTTATTTCAAAACGTCACTTGCAATTTTTTATTTCGTCAATTGTCATAGCTTATAAGTGATATTTGTGCATGTCAAGAAGTTTAACGTGTCAGCTCAGCTTTTGGATAGTTATTTTAAAACCAAACTTTTTCTTACAATTTTTAAAAATACCAGTGTAGTCACATAATAAACCGTAAAGGAGTTCCAGTAGTTGCATTACAAAGAAAAACAATGAAAGACAATGGTGGCAACATTTATAAATTACCCCATTTAGGCAAAAACAAATTGAAACGACTAAGACAGTGACCCACTTTGACTTAAATATGACAAGCAAATATTAGCATTTAGGCTAGTTAGTAACCTTTCTTGTTATGTCAAATTATAATGTAAGATGTTTCGTTAAATATATATTGAGGCATAGTTTCTGAAAAAAGGTGTTTTTATTCCAAAGCAGCCACTTATTTTAGGACATAAATTTTCACCAAAATGTACACTTATTTAGGAATGGAGGGAGTAGATCATATAAAAAAAATAAAAAAATAATGAAATTAATTTTAATCTACAGTTTATAAATCGTATATATATAGTATATAATAATAATAAAGAATATTTGTTAGCAGAAAAGTTACATAATATACAAAATTTCGACAAAACAACAATAGTACAATGCAAACGCAAATACACAAATAGTAAATACAGTTTTACACATGTTTCTATTGTATATATGTAAATAAAGTATACATATAATCAGGAAAAAGATTTTTCTGTATAACTTTTAAAGACGTCAGAAGTTTATCTAAATTCAAATGAAGTGAATTATATCATTCCGGGAAGTGTCCCGATCCTTATCAGCTTGTCGCACATGAAGTCACAAATACGTCATTAAACTGCTAATTGTGTCGCTTATTCTACACGTGCTGCATCATATCTACAATTGAAATCAATCTTGAATATAGTCCAATATCAAGGTACAAAACAAAATAATCGCGGATCAAATTTATTGCGGCTCAATTAATAGTTACTTCCAGGAGATGTGTAGTAAAACCTTACAGGTTTGTTTATGCAGCCAGTGTTCTTAGAGCTGCAATGTGGTTACGTTTTAGGCGAAGATACACCTGCAGCAGGACTGGATTCGCGACCTGACCGACCAGAATGAGATGCTCGTGAGAGCCGTGGAAGAGCTGGAACAAGAGGCCACCGAGCGTGTCCTGTCGCTGGAGGAGAAACTGAAGCAGAGCTCGAAGTGTGCTTGCGAGGTAAATGTAACTCTATCATATTTCAATCGCTAATGTGTCGCTCGCTTTTTTCACACCATCGCTTTTCCTACCATGCGTGTAACAAGTTTTGTGCACGTGAACCTGCAATAATGCCGTCCCAGAACTGACCAATCGCTTTTAGGGTAACAGCTTTGCTATAAGGGACTTCTGTTTCGACTCAACGTGTGAATTTGCTTTAGGTTATGAACGGCTACAAGGATATTTCCATTAATTTGGAAGAAACGTTTCAGCACAACGGGGTGCTGAGGAGTGATATAAAAAATCTCCTCGAGTTTATCAACCGCGTAAGGGACGAAAATTCATGGGATACTGACGGTTTAATTTTTAATTCTATTAGTAAAGATGAGTTGACTGGAAATGGAATTAATTCTAGGTAAGTGAACGATGTCAAAATCCTGGAACTATTATTTACAACTGCTTGTTTTTTATTTCAGTGGAACTTCATCCCTGGCAAGCAAAAATAATGATAAGGTAAAGTTACTGTTTGAACACATATGCAGACACCATATAATTCGAAGATGCAGAAGTGATGAGATCATGTTATTTGTAGTTTTGATTGTGATAATGGGAGTAGCTGAAAAGTGACGATTGCAACAAAAATTGTGCTGTTAACCAGTGAAATATCACGAGCCTGTTTTGTAATCATTAACTTAACAATTAAATATACCATTTTACTTATTTATTTCTGAACCAGTAGGGGAAATTTGGAAATAAATGGCAAGTCAAATTTTTGCCAAAATTAAAGATAAATCTCTACTTTGGGTGATAATTTTTTTCATGGTAGTTTAAATTGCTGCCAGGCTTCTATTTATTGTCAATTTCCAAAACCATTAGTTTTATAGGAATGACCTTTAAATAATTTTAAATACTTACCACGAATTTCTCAAGAGCTATACCAATTATTATTTTATGTTTAATTAAGAATTTAATTTTCTTTAGTTACATATTTAATTATAATAATATTAAATATTATATTTTGTATCAGATACTTGCATAATTTTTGCCAAATGGGTCTGCTCTGTTTATAAATAGACTTTTGATTCAGTCTTTTTGTGATAGTTTTAGACGCATTGCATTAGCCGAAAATTGTGATTCAGGTCAATACAATAAACTTTTATTTTGCAGACATCTGAAACACTCAAGGAGAAGGACGAGTAAGTTTCAATAATCGATAGCCAAACACGGATAATTGAAATCGTAATCTGTTTTCAGGAAAATTAAAAATTTGGAGAAGCAGCTGTACCATCTTAAGAATGACGCATTCCCCGACAGCTCGAAAACTATTAAAGAAGCCACCATCAATACACTGCGACAAGTACGTTTTACAGAAATAAGTTTATAATTTATATTTTATGATTGCTTCCTATGGAGTACCAAAATATTTAAATAATATTCAATACAAATTGATGACAATTTTAAACTGCATATCTTTTGTAACAAACTTGTTTTTATCACTTCATTCATAATATGTCTAATCTTGATTTGAATAAATTATAGTCAATGCTGGACATGCGGGACGCACTAACGGCGGAAGTTGCTGACAAACATGACGTGATTGTGGCATTAAGGCGTGATGTGCAGTTATTAGAGGAGCAGTGTAGAAAGGGCGATCAGCAGACGCATTTCAAAGACGATATCATAAAGGAGCTCAGGAAAGAAATCAAACAGCTGAAAAATGAGGTAACATAATTAGCATAAATTACCACCACTCCCGTTTTATCATTTGTAGAGAATGCTCACCAAAGTTTCCTACAGACCCAAAGTCCCCATTTTTGTGAAACGCCCTAAATCCTTGTCCCCCATACGAACAAAAAACTCCCCAGAGAAACATTCCGTTTCATTAGGAAATGATAACTATAATTGCCCGATTATATCTCACAACACACTGGAGAAGTACAATGACTTTCGCAACCGGGTAGTAATATTTGTATGTGAGGAAGTCGAGCAAAGTGAAGTCCACAGGACGTACCACGGTGCAAAAATGCACGTAGAGCGTCACAATCCTAAAGTCGTTCATGAATACAAAACAAGTTACCTGAGAAAATTAGGTCGTTTAAAAAACTATAATGAATTCGCTAAAGGTGCGGATAGATTAAATACAACCGATGTTAAAAACCAATGTGAATGCCGAATGACACCAGAAAAGATGGAGTCGATTGAAAAGAAATATTGGGAAGCTTTACCAATAAGCTTCATGGCGTGCAAATCTAATCACGAGCGCAGCGGTAGGAATGATGATAAAAAATCAATGGCACACGGAACCTTTGAGATACTCGACTCGCATCCACCATATAAAAGTGGGGCGACGATTGTATGCCAGCACCCCCAATTATTACAATTTGGTACTGGTAATAATAGTGACACTGTCAATCAAAACAATTGTAGAAACAAACAGCATTCTAAAGCAAGCATGAAACAACGAGTGTACGAATACGAAACTGCCACGACGACAAATTTTAATTGTTGCACATGTTTATTAGAAGTGCCCCACTTTATTGAATTGCGTATGAATAAACGATTGTCTAAAGGTGATAGAAACACCAATTGGCTTATAGAAAACGTGCCTGAACCGACAAGTAATATCCATTGTTGTGTAAGTTGCCTTCATAGTAAAAGGCGTTTTGAGCAAGTTCATCATTGTAGTTGCCGCAAATACATGCATAGTACCAATTTAATAAATAGAAAGCCGAGCAGAAATTTCACAACTAATGTTTGTTCAAACTCTCGGGAATCGTATCATTTAAATGAGGAGGTGCCTGTAAAAGATACGTCAAACAATGCTAAAGCTTTTGTAAACCCTAAGGAATACGATTGCCGAACATTCTATAGTAGTTTTTGATGTCTATTATATTTGCTATTGTATAAGTATTGTTGTATTTTTAATTATATTGTTTATATCACTTAGCACTGGTATTATTGTAAAAATTTGGTTTGCTGAAGTATTTTTAATACCCCAGTGGAATTTTTAATTGTGTTGGTAATTTTTAGTTACCAAATATATATGTATTATTGATGTTCACTGACGGAAAAATTTACATACTGCAATAATATTCCACGTGACCTTATTTTAGTATTTTTTTGCGCCGTAATTAATAAGGGAACTTTTTTATTTTTCAGAAGGAACAGGAATGCACGATTAAGGTAAATATATAAGTTATATATGAAGGCAGTGTACTACAGTCTGGATTTAATAGATTCAGGAGTTGGAGGAAGACAACAATGGCTTGCGGAGAACAATTACGAAAGCGTCGGAGGAAATTCAAACCCTGCAATCACATATTGAGCAGTATGTAAGTGTTGCCTATTTTTTAATAGTTAGACCAACACAAGTGAGTGAAGTTGAGTGCGCAAGAGGGTGGAGTCCACAAGAAAATTTTTGCCCCCTTTAAAAAGTGTTTTTATCGAAAACTTTAACGAACTGCAAAAATTCCAAAAAAAAAAACTATCGATGGAGGAGGAGCAATTGATCTACAATATAATTTCAGCGCAACGAGAGCCACAGTTTCCAGTTACGCACGTTAAAAGGCGAGGAGAAGATAAACTCCCTAGAATTCGAGAAGGTAATGATGTACTATATCTTACGGCTCTTTTGATAATTAAACATGAAAACTTTTAGTCTCTTATGCAGCAAGAACTAGAACAGCTTAAAGAGGAATTATGCTGTCAGACTCAAAAAGCTGTAAGTATATTTGTATACAAAATTGAAACGCTGTAATATTTTCATGAATGTCCTATCTTTTCAAAATTGCCACATTCTATTGAAGAACGTTTTGAATGTTTTAAATGACTGTGTTTTTTTCATCTATTTTCTGTCATTTTTCTATTACCTATATTTTCACAGTAAAATGCATTTTAATTTTCTAATATTTAATTTCAGGTAGATTTCTCGTGTTGCGAGAAATGCCTCTGTGGAAATGAGGCGATCATTGCGGAATTGAAACTTGCGCTGAATAAAATGAGTCAAGAGACCAGGGCAACTATAACAACTCTTACTGATGAGGTAAAGAAACTATTAGGTTGCTCGTTTTAGATCTTCCCTTAATCGTGCATGTGCATGCTTACTTTGATTGGCATATTGTATACGATCAACAATGTTTGGGGGCAATTCAAATTCCCTGCCAATAATTTGTACTAACGACAAAATAGTCGTACGACTGCTCAATAACAGCCCTATGTTGGGTAACGAAACCCCCAAATTTTTGGCGACAAATTTGATTGGACCCCAAACATTGTCGACCTTCTCGAATTTATTTATCTGCCTATAATAATTCAATTATTTTTAGAACAGCGCCCAATGTTGTACAATTGGAATGCTGCAGGAGTCTATTAGGAAGATGGAGGACAATGATGCCCAATCATCGGTGAAGAGGGTCTACATGGGGCAGCTCACCACTTCTTGTAAAACCTTATCCCGAAGCGCTTCTCCTGTTACAGAAAGTGGACAGAGAAGCCGCTCCTGTTCACCGAAAACCATAAGTGATGTAACACACATTTTACTTTATCCCTAATAACCACATTTTGCCGCAGGTTTTTCAGGCGTTGACGTTAAGGTTATTAAAGCTGTTTCGCCACAATTTAGCAGAGAGAGCTCGGGCTCGCCAGCTTCTACCGACAGCGCAGAAAGAAATAGAAAATCGTGCACTGAACACCCATTGACGACTGTTTGTCTGAGAGCGGTGAGTTTGTAGTTTTGTAATTTATCGAGAATTAACATTGATGGTCCTATGGAATAACGACACAACTGAAGTATCAATTTTCAGTAGAGCTGTTCAAAGTTTTCACATTTCTGTCATTTACATAATCCGCTATAACTAATATGAATAGTTACATGTCATTTTATTTTCTTATAGTATTTATTAAAGGGTGTCCCAAAATGAGCTGACATAGTTTTTTAATATAAGACATTTTTCAACTGAAATTTGAAAATGTGTTAAGTTTATATGAAACTAGAAACATTGAAGTTATGTGGGGAATAAAACATCTGACAAATGACCACCTCGCACGTCACAGCCCATATTAATTCTTTTGATGAAATTTTCGATAACATGTTACCCTTCAAAAACCGTTACAATTCCTCAAAAATCTTGTTTTCGGTGTTAGAATCCAATTGTTGTGTTGCTCCCTAATAATCAATTTCTCATTTCAGAGGGATTGCGAGGTGCAGGAGGCTAAGGATCAACGGATCGCCGAATTGGAGCAGCAGGTGCAGAAGGTAGCGTATCTCTTTACTATCTGTCCCTGTGCATTACGAACCATGTCTTTGTTTGCCTGCAGATTGACAGGAAAGACGAGATTATAGGCATTCAAAACGATACCCTAACCATTGTTGAAAATGAATTGCAGGCTTGGCGGGCTAAAGAGAGCGAGGTGGAGGCGGCCCGCTATTGCCGGGAGCGGGAGATACTGAACCTCAAGGATATCATTGATACACTCGTTAAGAGCCTGGAAAACGAGAAAAAGCGATCGGAGAACCTTCAAAGGGCGGTAAGTGCATTAAGTATTTTGTAAGCCATTAAGGGCAGTTTGCACCGACGTCTTTTATTTTCGTATTGTTAAACATTTATTTTATCTAAATGTTTTGTTGTTGTATAGATGTACAGGAGGTGACTCTTATTTAAAGATTCTTTAACGGGCTCCAAAATATTTGTGTTGTTCAAGTTGGGTTTACTAATTTAACTCTCGGTGCAATCTACCCTAAGTCTATAATATATGCAAATACTAAAATGTAATTAATGTTACAATTAATTCCGATGTAAAAGTGATGCGCTGTAGAGTAGGTAGTTAATTTTGGTTCATTTTCATTGCGAAAGGTGGATCTGTACCTGATTTCCATTAGTGTACTGCAAGAATCGGAAGAGCAAGCCAAAGAAGAGGTACGTAAAAGTAACAGAGTTTTGTTTTAATGTTAATGCAACCCACATTACAGTTCGCTCAACAGTGCAGTAAAATTATATTAAAATATCTGAAAGATTGTCTCACCACAGATTGCGACAAATCGTGCTTACTCAAGCAGTTTTCACAAAAAATGTTGAAGTAGTAAAATTCGTACATTTTGTCTTATTGTCTTATCACCATTGTATCCATTGTACGTTTATGTTAATAAATTCTATATTGAAAATTGACAACCTAGAATCTGGGTATATTAGATGTAACAATGTTGAACCAAAAATTGTAGATGAGAGTATGACAGTATGAACTGTGTTTTTATGTGTTTTCTAACATTCAAATCGTTCATCGTTCAAATGTTGTCTTTGTAGGGCAACTAAGTGCCAAAAAAAATTAAACTATTAAAACATTAGTATTATTAAAATTTTGACACACTTCGTATTAAACAAGGATTGGAGTTTAAAAATATCTATTAACAGTTTGTCACCAGTATATTCACCTGTTTTTAATAAACATAATGTTTGAAAATCAAGAATATCTTCTAAAATATATTTTGTAATTTTCTTAGAGTACATAATATGAATTCATATTGAGTGGGCAATATTTTTATCAATTGATGGTCATAAAACGTAAAATTCATATAAATTTTTTTAATATTAACCATCGTCATTGTTTATCCAAACTGTTTGCAGATATCCGATCAAAGGGTAACTATAACAAATCTCCAGGAGGCCCTGGTGGCCACAAAACACACGTTGGATGAATACAAACAAAAGACGAACCAAGAAGTAGGTTTAAGCTGGGCTGCCCGCTGGTTTGGCACGCACGGTGACTCGAGTAAACCTAACAACACTAACAAATCGGTGCATGAAGTGTGACGAAAATTGGACTTAACCAACGTTTAGACTAGTTAACAAAAAAACAAATGCCACCCTTCTTCTCGGTGATAAGCTTGTTTCCTTCAGTAATTCTCATTGCGTGCTGAATGCATGTGTGATTTCCTATGTTCTTCGATTGTTCTACGTTCAACTATTAGTTACCAATTCAAGTGCAAATATTGTTATTTATTTATTTATTGATTATTTATTGTTATTTATTCGGTGGGAGTAATTCTTTCATGTTTTAACTCTGGCATAATTGATTAACACCAAATGATTAAGATTCCATCCATTAATTTTACTAATGTTTATTTCCTAAATAATGATAGCCGGTTTTTCAGTAACGCATTAATCTGTAAAAGTGCATTACATAATAGGCAGCAGATAATAGTTTATGCTTACTTACTTCGGTTATAATGTGAATGTAGTATAGTTTAATACTCCTAGTTTAATAGAATAGTAGTAATAATTCAAAATTAGAATTATATTTTGATCATGGTGTGCATTCACAATAAAGATCAACCTGAAGTTAGCCTTGATTAAATAATCAATAAGCATTACCAACGTTATGCCTAAATTTCTTAAAACCTGCTACTGTAAAACCGGCTCCAAGTGAAAGTAAGTTTGCTTAATAATAACTAACGTGCCTCCTGGTACATGGGGTTAAATATATTTTCGTATCTTATATTCAATGTTTTGGCTCGTTTAAACTCTGCGTTTTGTAAAATAGAACTGCAATAAAGCAAGAAAAGAGATGTTGCTTTTTATCTTAAGGACCCATCAGAATTCCTGGTCTCCTTTTGTCCTTCGATATTACAGCAATAAATTAATGCAAAAGTTTGAATAAAATAGTGCAGGAATACCTATTCAGAGCTATTGCATTTTTGAAATAACACGTTTGCATGTATTGACAGGTTTTTTGTTGATTTAAAATGCATGTATTTGAAGTTCGATTTTATTGCTTTCATTACTTTCAGGTATTAGTTGTAATGCCGAATTGCAGGCTCCTCCAATAATAAAAAAATATGCAAGTTGTGATGGCTCACCGCCGATTACAATTATCATACAGCATAGGCACAGTATTGTATGGCCATTGAATTATTTCAAACACCTTATTAATGTAGTAGTGCAACTTAAGTCATGTAGAGTTGGCATCAATGTATGTATTATTGGCTTTAAAGCATCACTACTCGTCTGTTACATTGCCAAGAGTTTTGAATAATAATGTATTGTGACGAGATTGACATAGTCATCTATAAGCTAAAGCTAAAGTCATAAGCTCCTACCTCTATGCTATTCTTACAATACTATGCCTGTGCCCACATGATACAGTGTGCAAAATGTATTCAGTCTAAACCCATGAGCAACAATTTTTTGTGTTCAATTTGTTCAAACATGATTTTGTGAACTTGTGTTTAAAGTCATTGTCAGTTTGTCTTATGTTCTAAGAACGGCTGTTAATTTATTGACATATACAAATTTCCCGCCGTGATCATCTTTTATGTTTGTCATGAAACTAACTGCAAAATTGTGCTGCAGAGTTTTAAACTTGTTTTTCTCTGTACTGTGTACGTTACTTATTGTATAACAAATTTCAGTGTGATAATTTGTTAAAATTGATCGAAAAACTTAGGGATGAAAATTTAATACTAGAAGTGGATCTATTTTACAACCACCAGGACATAGAGATGTATGAGATGAGAGTCTTAAAGTATCAGCAGCTGTGCCGTGATCTCCAGGTAACTGTAGTACACACTTTCTGATTGGTTGCGCAGGAACTGATAACCTAACCTGGCCATACTTGACTTTTAATTTATTTTTCATAGGCACACAATATACCAGTTTCATTTTTAGAATCCAGCTATTGAGTTAATTGCTATTTTCAACAAAGTGTGGGTTATAACTATTTAGTACTTAATACAGCTTTGCTTCATTATTACTTGAATGCTTTAAAACAACTCGCTTATGCTTTTCTTATGTGTTTATAACCATGTATTCTATAATGTTGTGCAGGGCCAATGTACGAGTTTACAACAGGAAATAAAATTGTACGAAAGGCAGAAGGTAGAGCAAGCAGCTTTTATTGACGAGTTAAGCGGGCAGCTGTCTGAGTGCCAAGCAGAACTTAAGAATTTGTACGACGTACTGGTAAGTGATAAAATCACCCTTGTATTCAGAGTTCTGTTCAATTTTTGTCCCTATTTGTTAGACTCAAGAACAAACGATGACTGAAAACGAAACAATGGGCCTTACCAACCACATCATGACCCTGCAAGGGGAGCTCCACAACGTGAACCAAAAGCTCGGGCTCGCCTTGCAATGCCTGGAAGCAGAGAAGAAACACGCTAGCACCCTGATTTACCGATTAAACGTGCGGGAATGTGAGTTCGCCTGCGTGAACAAGGAACTGAGTGGCATAAAGGAGATGCTCCGCGTGTCTACGGTGGAAATTGCCACACACAAGGATCGCATTGCAATCCTGCACAACAAACTCGTTGAATACGATAAATCAATAGCCATCCTGGATAAGGAAAGCGAGATGTGCCAGGAGAACGTGCAGTTCTGCTTCAGTAACTTGAAGGACACGAAGACTAAGTTTGAGAGGAAGTGCCAGGAGCTTGAAGTCATGAAGGAATCTTACGTCAGAGAGCTCAATAACGGCAAGCTGTGGCAACAGGAGCTGCAGAATAGCCATAAATGCCAAGCCGAGGAAGTGACGAGATTCAATCAAACTGTGCTTCGCATGCAAATGGAGTCGGACAAGTCAAATGCTGACCATCAGGACGAACTTAACGGTTATATTGAGGCGGTGAGTAAATATCTGAAAATATGTTGTACTGAGTAATCAATCCAACTGTTTGCTAACATTAGTTATAAACATTTAAAAGAAAACTAAAAGTACACATTAAACTATCTCTATATCTTGTCTTTGAAATGTGTCTGAAAAAGAAGTGAAATTTGTATGTGCCGCTTGATTGTTATTGGTGCTGCATTATCTAGAACTGTCATTCAAGCTGCCAACAAAAGTTATTGAGGTTATGTTTGATTATTTTTATGACCCATTGTTTATCAAGACTGTTTTCAGTTAAATGGATTGAAGGTGCAGCTGAGCGAATCAGAATGCAAAAGCAGGTGTCTTGAACAGGAGGTTTACGAATTAAATGGTAAACTATCACAGGCGAATGAAGATGAAGAGAAAATCCAGCGTGACTACAAAATGCGCGAGAACGACCTCGCCAGCAAACTGAACCACTCCGAGGGCGAGCAAGAACGACTGATAGAGACCATAACATCTTTGGAAAGCCGCTTGAGGGCACTTAACAGTGAGCTACTCGGAAGGAACGAACAATTGAGTAATATGAAGAAAAAGATCGCCAATATGCAGAACTGCAATGTGGACCAAATACAGAGGCAGAATGAGGAGATCCTCAATCTTAAAAATGAAATTAACACGTTGATACACAATCAGCAGTTATTGAAGGAGGAGGTTGGTATTACACTCCACCTAAGTTTCTACTTCTAACATTAAGAACGAGCCGTAAAATAGTAAACTCGTTTCATATGGCTTGTCCTTTAAAAAAAGTAAATGGTTCTCTACGGTTTTCTAACTTTAACTTATGCCAGTAATAATACTATTAAATTATTTATACTAAAATTATTATATTTATTTTTATGTAACTTACATAATAATTTATTGTAAACATAATTTTTGTTTGTAGAACGCTAACTTACAATGCCAAGTAGCGAAATTCCATACGATTGTCCAAAAGAACGATGAGAAGGCGAAGCTAATGGTCCATGAGTTGAACCAGTGCATGGCTGAGATACAAACCATCCAGGGCGACAAGGAGTTCCTGATGCAAAAGAACGAGCAGTTCGCACTCGAGGTCCAAACGTTGCAAGACACATGTCAGATCAAAGCCGAATCCATGGTTACATTGGAAATGGAGCTAAATGACACGAAGAATGTAAGGGACACGCTGTGCAACGAGAGCAGGAACGTCATAAACAATGTCAAGATGTGGCTGCAGGAGCAGCGCCAGATTAACGTCGAGCTAAACTCGAAGATACACCAGAAGAACTGTACCATTAACAAGCTCAATCAAGAGAAATCGTAAGCTTGTTTAATATCTGTTCACAATCGCTTTAGATGAGAAACGGCTATGATGCAACAATTCACAATCAATTCCCGCCACAGTGAACTATGTTAGGGCAACATTATTGTCGGTACGGATGAAGAATAACTTGGGAAAAAACGGTTATTTTCAATTGTTGCCAACATAACATGTGAGAAGACAAAATTTATTTGGCGAAACTGTCAGAAAATGTTTATAATTTTTTTCAACTTACATTTTGATATCTATTAAATGCAGGCAACTTGACAAAAAAATATTATTATAAATATATTTATTAAAAATATTATATAATAATATAATTTCGGCAAACTTTGGTGAAAATAGATCATGAACGGTGTTTACCTAGAAAACTAATTTCTCATGGCCTTTTTAAATAAATTGTTAACAGATAATACATGGGTAACCTTGTAGTTAACATGTACTGCTGGATTACCAACTCTGTATTTTGTACGATTTGAGTTTTAGGTTGTTGCAAAAGAATCTGAAGCAGATGAAGGGTGAGTGCGGCAGCCAGGGGACGTACAATAGAAGCATGGCTACCCCGAGTTGTTACACCTACGGGCAATCATCACCGCCACCTGGAACTGTATGGAGTGCTGGGTCCGTAGAAAGTGCCGGCTGCAGTAGTGATTCCGAATGGGACTGTAATGTAGTAAGTTATAGTAACATTAACATTGCATTGTGCAAGTATTAGGTCGTGACTTAGGTAGAAAAAGTATTTTCCCACGCATTGAATTTTTGCAACTGTTGCTGATAGATAAAAATGTTACTTGTCTTTCTTCTCTATCTGGGCTTAGGACTGGCAATGCGAAGAATCTTATTGATTTCAATATTATTTTGTGTTATTTTTACACATATTTATCGCTCTCTGTATACAGGGTGTCCGGAAAATACGTGTACAACGTTTGACGACAGACTCCTGACGTCAAAATAGGTCGATCTAAGCCGACTTAGTTATATCCAAAATTGTCTCGTTTAGCCGGTAGAGGGCGTCAAAAAAAACAAAAGTATAACAAAGTTGAAAGTATCTATTGTAAGAAACTAAGTAAAACAAAAACATTACTTAAGCAAATGTGTAAAATGACCGCCATCTTGCTGAATACACTTATTAACACTCTTTAAAAAATGATATTGGACCCTATCTAATGTCTCGGGATTATTAAAATGGTTGCCTGCATTTAAAATCCGCTGCAATAAATCATCGCGTGTGTTTACCGGAGTCTTGTAAACTTCTGTTTTAATAGCGCCCCACAAAAAGAAGTCACACATATTTAACTCAGGAGAACGTGGTGGCCATTTTACTGGTGCATCATTGCCTCTTCCAATCCATCGGTTGGGATACTGATGATGTAAGTATTGCCGAACGGCAACGGAAAAATGGGGCGGGGCACCATCATGCATATACCACATTTCCCTCCGAAGTAAAATGGGCAAATTCTCCAGAAGAATTGGTAATGTGTCTTGCAAAAAATTTAAATAAATATTTCCATCTAACCTGTCTGGAATAACAATGGGACCGATAAGGTAGTGATCAATAATACCTGCCCAAATATTAATTTTTAATTGATGCTGATGATGTGCAACTTTAATGGCATGTGGATTTTCATCGGAATAAATATGTTCGTTGTGCAGATTGGTTACCCCAGATCTTGTAAAGCATGCCTCGTCAGTAAACATAATTTTTCTACAAAAATTTGGAACAAGGATTCTTTTGTTTCTAATAAATTGACAAAATGTAAGCCGCATGGGGGGATCAGTCGGTAAAAGTTCCTGGACTTTTTGTATGTGGTAAGGATGTAACAACTGTTCTCTTAAAACCTCATTGACAATCGTTTTAGGAACATTTAACTCACGTTCTAAGAGACGGGTACTGGTACTTGGTTCTTCTTCAACTCTTTCCAGAATCATCTCTTCTGTTTCCACAGTTCGAGTTGTTCGCATACGACCCCTGCCTTCAAACTTTTTCTCAAAACTGCCCGTTTCCCGAAGATGACGCTCAATATTGGCAAATGTTTGGTGGTTTGGTATTCGACGGTTAGGAAACCTCTCCATGTAAACCCTAACACTCTGACGCCCATTTCCTCGACAAAACCCGTATACCAGGAGCATGTCAACTTTCTGAGAGTTTGTATAATTTTCCATTTTTAATGGTAAAATGAACTTGTAATTCAATAATGTTGATCGTATACTTGAGTAAATATTATACTTGATTAATTGTCAAATTATTAAACGTCATTGATATTAATTTTTGACGCCCTCTACCGGCTAAACGAGACAATTTTGGATATAACTAAGTCGGCTTAGATCGACCTATTTTGACGTCAGGAGTCTGTCGTCAAACGTTGTACACGTATTTTCCGGACACCCTGTATATATATTTATCATTACACCTTCTACCAATTAGTGTAGGTGTAAACTGTATATACAAATACTTATTAACCGACATCACTTTTAGGACCAGTCGAGTTCAGCCCCCCAAGTTTGGATCCACAGGGTTGAGAGTTTGACGGGGAAATTGCAGAGGAACAATCGGTACTGGAAAAATCGTATGGACGAGCACGACTATACTGTGTCTCAGGATAAATAATGTGAGGAGTATCGCTTAGTTACGGTGGACTGTGCACGCAAGTATAGGACTTGACTTTAGATGAGATTAATGCATTCGTGTAAATTTCATCTTTGGTTAAGAATAGAAAATGAAATAGACGTTTTTTTTACAATGGCTGCCGCCCAGTTTAGGGTTTCTCAATATTTTTTTGTCGAAGAGGTTATTGTAAAAGTGTAATTGTCAGAGCCTTCTAAATTATATTTCAATTTTTTTATATAATAAAATTTATAAAATAATAAATTTAAGAAAAACAATTTCCTCTGGTCGAAGTTGTAAAATATGCGTTCTTTTCATTTCCATTTCTACTTCTTGATTGACATAAAATGATAAACATTCTGTTATGGTACGGCTCTATTTTTGACTAACGGGAAATTATTCCTGAATAAATAACAATTTAAAGTGAGCATATAAATCATAAGATATATTGATGGTTTTCAAAAGTGCCATAAGTAAAAAAACGAGTTCTGTAGGAAATTGATTTTAAAATTACATTAACGAAATGTAGAGGTTTTAAAGCCTCTACATTGTAGACTCTTCTACCAACACACTTTTTTATTGGCTATGGCCATAAATAACTTTGTTTATCGATATATTAGAGTTATTACATTACCGACTTTACTACTTGTGGTAACGCTCCAAAATTTAATAAGCATATTTTTGTTTGGCTGCTAGCGCCATAAGTAAATTTATTAGCTCGGTTTATATCTTGTGTATGAATTTTTTTAAGGGAAGACTTTCTCGCTGGTATTAACAGGCCGAATTATCATGCAATCATATTGTAGTGTCTAACATGTGGTCGTTAAAAAGACTGACTTATTCTAATCATATACAGTTTAGTATTTTTATTATATATTTATGTATGTACCGAATATATTTATGCAGGTTTTCTACCTAACTTTTTTTTTTAATAAATAGCTTGCGGACTATTTCTTGCCCTTTTTGGCGTTCTTGCCTTCCTTTTCTTTTTTAAAAATCGGTGCCGATCCCGTAAACAGGCTCAGTTCAAACTCGAAACTCGGCAGGCTGCAGAGCCGGATTATCGGCAAATGCCGGAGGTACAGCTTGCAGAAGTAGTGGAACACCTTCTGAGCATCGTCCGGCTCGAAAACCTTGACATACTCTGGCTCGTACTGGAATCATAGGAGTGAGCTAAATGTGCCGTTATTGGTGCTGTATGGGTGAACCTGCAAGCTGTGGTGGCTCAATATGTCCTTGAAGTAGTAGTAGGTGTCCTCTGCGGTGGCAGTGTAGGACACCGTGAAGTACCTGTGGGTCAGGTAAAAAATTGAGAGCAGTGTCGCTGTTTGGGCAATGTTGAAGCTTGATGTCCTGCCGAATTTGAAGACGCTGTAGAGGAGTTCTGTGGTGATTATTTTCGGGCCAGCTTTCGGGTAATTCTGGCACAGTTTATTTTCTGGAATATGAAATCGGTGTAATGTAACATTCAAGGAAATACTGGATTGAGATTGTCGGGTAAGGACCAATTTTGCCAACTTTTGTCTAACTTTGCTGATGTTTCTTTGATGTTGAATAATGCAACACCAATAAGAATGAAGTGGCACATGCAAGCAAATTTCTAGATGTAATTCTTTTGTAGACATGCTGATTTCTAGATGTAATTATTTTTTAGACACGTATCATAAGTTACCTATCATTTTTTTAAGTTTCGTCAAACTCTTGCATTCCAGTAAAGCTTCTATCTCAGGCTCACTCATGAAAGCCCATACGCAGATTTTAGGTGGAGTGAAGTCAGGGATTTTCTGAAATGCTGGGATTCCCCGGCGTATCTCGTGCGTAACTGTGTCATCTGAGGCTGTGGATTGCAACACATTTGGGATGTGATACTTGTCCGAGCGCACCTCAAACTGATTTACGTGCCTGGCAAGAACTTCAAACGCGGATTTAGACATTTTTATGAGATTTATGTTGACTTGCGTCACATTTCATTTTTTTACACCTGTCAGATGAAGTGAAAATTTTGTGTGGTTTTTGATGTCTCGAGGAAAGTTAAAAATTTTGTGGTTTGTCGATTTGAGATATAACATTTTATTTCTACAAAATTTATAAGGAAAATTTTAATTTTGTTGGAAGATTTTGAAGTTTGGAGCACGCGCAGTTGTGGATTTCATTGTGATTGGGTCCCAGGCGATGACGTCCGTTGTAAGAACTAATAATGACCTTAGCAAACAAGATGGCGAATGTAGTAGACGATCTTACAATGGAGTGCAGTGATAGTGAGGATATTTTACCAAAAACACCGGAGGAGTAAGTGTCTTTTCATTGATATAAGAACCTCCTGCAAACGTACGACCGAAATCCATCGCAAAAATTGAATATCAACCCCGAACTGACTGCTCAGGGGAACTCCCGTTTCCAGGACATTTTCCAGCCATACTTTCTAAATTTTCCACAAACACTCTCAGCCGTTTATAATCACACCCACGTGGCTAATTCTAGAAGCATCTATAATTAGACACCCTATTGTATACAATGCTTATCGCCGATTATGTCACAATCCAGTAATCACGTTTTTATACCAAAACTTCTTCAAAACAGGAAATGGAAACTCCGGCGATTTCATTTGTTTTTGTCACTATTGATTTAACAGTGTTTAACAGAATCCCACTTTCAAACTTGAACTCCACCACACATTGTTCCTCATAAGTTAATCTAGGCGGTTCACAGCATACCTTGTCACTCTTCCAAATTAACCGTCAACCGAGTGTCAACAAAATGCAAGTTGTATGCAACGATCCTAATTTCGGAGAGTTGTAAGTCACCAGCATCATCCGGGTCGTAAGCATTTTGTCTTGGCCGTGTGTACATGTGTTTTAATAGGTTCATTTGTCTACACCAGTCTTATACAAAGATTGCCAACTAAACACAATTAAACAGCAGACGAATAACTTGCACGAATGTGGTACATGAAACCAATTTACATATAGATATATTATATAGCATATGCATTCACATGTATTTCTTGTGAATGTTATGAAAAGACACAGTTTGAACTCATGGGCCACCTCGGCAAATTCATGCAGACAAAGGGAGACAACAACACATCATGTGCAACAACACCAATAATCGAGCAGAACGACTAATACCACCCCATAATTTTAGAGTTGCGGAGCTGAAGAAAGAAAATGGAAACCAATACTACAAAGTCAAGGACTACAAGTCGGCGCTGCCCTGCTACTCTGAAGCGATTGATCTGTGCCCCGACATCGCCTCCTACTATGGAAACCGGTCCGCCTGCCTGCTGATGCTCGGGCGGTACCAGGAGGCCCTTGAGGACGCCCGCAGGGCCATCCACCTTGACCCCGAGTTCACGAAAGGGTACATCAGGGTTCTCAAGTGCGCGATAGCCCTAGGTAATACTTGGTTGTTTCATTGTTTTCACATGTGAAGGTAGCCGAGCTTCCTTGAATGCTCCGTATTTAGGTTTTTTTATGGGGTCAGGTAGAGGCCTCCCATCACAAGGCTGCTCCCAATTTGGTTTGGGAGACTCCTGGCGAGGTTGCCGTGGCTTGTGTTGTTGATTCTGGGGCTCCCATTTGATTGATTTTTCACTTTATTGATTATCACTTATTGGAACCCTTGTTTATTTTAACAACCATTACACAATCACTTCATCACTTTATTCATTGAGTTACACAAAATAGCATTTCGTAATGTGTTGCATACAAGATTTTTTCGAATTTCGATCAACCTGATAAAATTTGATGATTTTCATTGAAAATTAAGTAATCTTATATGACAAATAATTTTGCTTGTCACTTTGAAGTTCCTTTCACAGTCCTTCAAGTGTTAAGTAATCAGTACTACCATCAAAATCCAAACTGTTGAAATTAATTATTAATCACCAGTTGCAAAAAGTGTTTATTTCCTAACTTCGAATCAGTTGCGAAAAGTACGGCGTTTCGCAAGTAGTGTAAATTTTGAAATATTATATACCAAAATTAGAAAAAAACATTCTTCTTGCTCAACAGATAGGATTATTTGTTTCTTGCCAAGTAACTTTATTAATAACTATTCACTTGAGAACTATAAGAAAGTGTTCGAACTGCAGTAGCTTATTTGGTATAAGTTATGAGAAACTTTTATTTCTATTTGGTAAAAATAAATGTATCCTGAATCATTCACAAGAACATCAATAATCTTAAGTCAATATTATTTGTCTATTCTGTGTTTGGAAAAATAGCACTGTTTGAACTGTACTTGAATATGATCGGGCAAATATTCTCTAAATAGCTATAAAAAGTTTATTTGCCGAATGATTTCAAAGATGTTTGATACAATTGAATATCATTCACACCTGAATCATTCACAAGAACATCAATAATCTAAGTCAATATTATTTGCCTACTCTGAGTTGGGAAAAATAGCACTGTTGGAACTGTACTTGAATGTGATCGGGCAAATATACTCTAAATAGCTATGTAAAGTTTATTTACCGAATGATTTCAAAGATGTTTGATATAATTGAATAGTAGTACATAGTTCAAATTCTAACCATGACCCATTATATATTTTTTCATTGGTAACAAAATGAATCACATAAATTATAATTTTCTATTCTGGTACAGTTGTGATACTGATTTTTAAACAGCCATCAAACTCCATTTAATGTTGCAGGCGATGTAATGACGGCGGAAACAGCTATAAACAAGATCCAAGAGCGCGTAATAAATACCACAATCGTCCACGAAATTCGCCAGGTGGACATCTTGAAGCAGTACGAAACCGAGACGGCAAAGGCCATCGAGAAAAAGGACTACCGCAAAATAGTCTATTGCATGGACAGATGCATGGACCAGGCGCCGACCTGCGCCCGCTACAAGATCATCAAGGCGGAAGCGCTGGCCGTCCTGGGGCGCTATGAGGAGGCTCAGGAGATCGTCAACGGTGTTCTCCACTTCGACAAGGGCAACGCGGACGCCATTTATGTTCGCGGCATGTGCCTCTTCTATGAAGACAACATTGACAGTGCCTTCAATCACTTCATGCAGGTGCTGCGCCTCGCCCCCGACCACGGCAAGGCCATGGACATCTACAAGCGTGCCAAGCTGCTGAAAAAGAAGAAGGAGGACGGCAACGAGGCTTACAAGTCCGGCAAGTTCAACGAGGCGTACGACCTTTACACCGAGGCGCTGGGCATAGACCCGCTCAACAAGAAGACCAACGCGAAGCTGTTCTTTAACAGGGCCCTGGTGCTGACGAAGGTTGGCAAGAACAAGGAGGCCGTTGCCGACTGCACCGCCGCTCTCGGCTTGGAGGACAAGTACTTGAAGGCGCTGTTGAGGAGGGCCAAATGTTATATAGATATTGGAGAGTTTGATGATGCCGTCAGGGATTACGAACAGGCATGTAAAATGGACAAGAGCCGAGAAAATAAGAGGTAAATATCAATTCCAAAACTGCAAGTATTTGTCTCCTCTTACAATTATGATTTTATTATTTGTACGGATACTATGGTACCATGGTTCAAAAGTTCAAGTTCAAAAAAGGCCATTCGCAATGAGAAATTGTGGATCCGGTATGATTTTTAAGCAGCAATATAGATTTTGTTTTGCCATACAATAATGCAACTTTTTGCATTTTCTATTTTCCAAGGACCTAATGTTCTTATGCATTTCGTTTGTGTTTCCTTATGTTCACAAAAAATTTAAATCAAACTATATGGGGCCAAATTTTCTAGTAAGTATCTCATTGTGATATTTTTGTAGACTATTACAAGAGGCAAAACTAGCACTCAAGAAATCAAAGAGGAAGGATTACTACAAAATACTTGGTGTGGAACGGAACGCGACAGACGATGAAATCAAGAAAGCATACCGTAAACGTGCACTGATCCATCACCCCGACAGACATGCCAACGCATCAGACGCCGAGAAAAAGGAGCAGGAAAAGAAATTCAAAGAGCTTGGGGAGGCATACAGCATATTGTCAGATCCTAAGAAAAAAGCCCGTTACGATAGTGGTCAAGACATGGATGACTACGACCCCTCAGGCATGCATGGTAAGTTAACAGTCTATATATCTAGATGAACTTTGCTAAATAACCCACATGTCAGTTTAATATTATGGGGTTGTAACTTGTATTAAGCCTTCAGTACTAGAAAAAACTGTACTCGTTCCAAGCTGCTGCATGGAAACTTGGTACAAGTGAAAGCTTGATCACATGTTCACAGAGTTTTAATCATTTTTGTGTTGAAACTTGTTATGGTCCCAAGTTTCAACACAAAAATGATAATAACAATAATAATAATAATGCTCTTCATTTCAATGTAATATTCGCACAAGAATACAAATATAAACATAAAATAGTGTCACAGAGCTTTCACTAAGTTTTGTTTACGGAAATTTATGGATATTTGTTTTAGCTGATTTTGATCCTCACCAAATGTTCCAAGCGTTCTTCTCTGGAGGGGCCAATCACGGACCGGATTTCAACTTTGGTGGAGCCGGAGGCTTTCCCGGGGGCTTCTCGTTCCAGTTCGGTTAAGGTGTGCAATCTTTTTAATACAGTAACATTCCTCATTATTGGTACACATTAAATACAATTGTTTCATGACATATAACATTTAAGCAACGTGTAATAATAACATCGTTTAACTTTTTGTTGCAATTGTTAAGTTATGTGTAAATAAGTGTGTTAGGCTCTGTTTCTCTGCATGATTTCTTAATATAAATTCTATTGTGATAATGTGAAGAATTTATATATTTATTATTTATATTTAATTATATTTAAATCACTAAGAAATCTGTTTTCAAAGGCACTTACATTTATGTTGGATGAAACGAGTAGTTGCGCCTCTGTGTATATTTAAGTTAAATCCTGATAGATCTAGAATATTATTTAAAAACGGTCGTGCAGACCTTTGTTTTTAGATTACCTGAAGAGGTTGACTACATTTTAGTAGTTCTTCTGCGTCTATCATTTTTTGGCATTGATCAACCACTTTACAATCTAGATGCTGCGTTTATAGCGGAGTTTTAGTAATGATTTCTCGTATTTATTTCTAATATCTGAATTACAAAGACCAAACGCTCTAATAAAACTTGATTTGATATATTTGTTTGATTATCCTGTTATTTATAAAGTGCAATCCTCAAATCAAACAATTTTAAGAAATCCATATTTATTTAGTGCTATTCATGTGGTTTATCTATTTGTTGCAATGTATATTGATCAAATGTTTTTGATTTTAGGTTTTGTTTGATCGTGGAAGCCATTGTCTGCAGAATTTATTAGTTTTATGAATGGACGTAATATAACAGGATGGAGCACTACCTGCAGATAAGCCTTTAACTTGTGGCGCTGCTCTGATTTATTGCTCCACTGGCATAACAAATGAGTTAAATCCAATGTTCACATTACAAATTTTAATTTCATCCATCCAATTTGTACATGACGCTGGGCCTTGCATGGGCTAAACCTCAGATGGCTTCATAAAATAATCTCTAAAATATTTTTGAGATTTTGAAATTAGTAAAAAAAAATTACTGTACCAAATTCCTTGTTGTTACCCAAGCTCTGCTACAAAGCTTGATCAAGAATTAATGAAATAAGGCCCCAGTTATAAAATTATATCAGGATATTTGTACAAACGATCAAAAAAGCAGCAATGTATTACGTGAATACATGTGGAATGAATAATACATTCAAGACTTGTAGGAGTATAAGGAATTATTTTTGCGGGAGTCCTTGAAGGAAGTTGACATGGATGTACAAAATAATTTTTTCCCTCATTCGTTCTTTATTATATGTGCGTAGGCATGTAAGCGTATTTAGGTAATTGCATTAAACCATTTCGTATGATGGAGGAAAGCTACAAACAGTAGGTGTAATTGGCTTAGGAATCCTTAAAAGTCTTTGAGTATAAAAGCGCGGTTCTTTGATCCACGACTAGTATTGCCTGTGAATCATACGGGAGTAAGAATGGTTTTCAACTTGAAAGTGTTCAAGAAATGCTCTCCAAATGGAAAACTGACTTTATATCTGGGCAAGCGGGATTTTGTGGATTACATATCCGGCGTTGAACCGATAGGTTGGATGTAACCATTCGAATGCTTTACGCATGTTAATCCCAAATTCCGTTTTAGATGGTGTTTTATTGCTGGACAATGACTACCAAGACCGAAAAATATTTGGCCAGGTTATATGCAGCTTTAGGTATGGCAGGGAGGAGGACGAGGTCATGGGGCTGCACTTCCAGAAAGACCTCTTTCTGGTGTCCGAGCAGATCTATCCGAGCTCGGAGAAGGTTAACTGTAGCAAGTTACAGGAGAAACTGATGCAAAAACTTGGGCAGCAGGCTGTTCCTTTCAACTTTCTGATTCCACCGAGTGCTCCAGCATCAGTTACACTGCAACCAGGTACCAAAGTATTTGCTTAGGGTGCTTTTACCTTCAGCCACTTTAGCTAGCCAATATTTGAATCAAATTTATGTTAACAATGTGGTTTGCCAGCATACAAATTGCGATTTTGCAAGTCATGCAAGAGAAATTTTCAGTATGAAGGAACTGGAAGACTAGTCAGTTGTTCATTGCTTTAACATGTCGTTTACACTTGAGAGTTGTAAATGCCTTGATTAATGTGACATCTTTTACATGCTAAATCTGAGAAATTAACACTGCAAAATTTATCGAAGTGACTAAATATAACTTCAAGGATTGGAAGACCAAGGCCAGCCATGTGGAGTGAATTACTATGTCAAAATATTCAGTGGAGAATCAGATAGTGATCGCAGCCATGTACGCAGCACTGTCAGCATGGCAATTCGTAAAATTCAGTACGGGCCGTCTAAGCAGGGCAAGCAGCCATGCACGATTATCCGGAAGGACTTCATGTTGAGTCCTGGAGAGTTAGAGCTGGAAGTTACTTTGGATAAACAGGTTAGCTCTGTGTGAAAACATCACTTGGCAGTCGGCTCTCACATTTATCTTATCCGACCCAGAAAATTTGAATCGTGATAAGTTTTTAATGTGGTCTATTCTCATTCTGGCATATGCATACTAATTGTATGTTCTTTTTGTTTGTTTGAAATTCTTATAAATTGATTTCTATATATATATATCTGCAGAGTTATTAACAATTCAATGAAATGTTGTTACAACCAGATATGTAGGGTAAATAAATTCTTCAATTATATATTAATCTTCATAAACAAACAAAAAAAAATTGGGTAAGAGACTGTCATTTCTAATCATAATTATGTTTGTAGCTTTATCACCATGGAGAGAAAATAGCGATCAACATTTGCATTCGTAACAATAGCAATAAAGTCGTTAAAAAGATCAAGACCATGGTACAACAAGGAGTAGACGTGGTGCTCTTTCAAAATGGCCAGTACCGTACCGCTGTGGCTAGCGTAGAAACGCAGTAAGTTGTTCGGATGAAATTACGATTATTCTCGTGCATCTGATATGCACGATAATTTTTTTTTTTTTATAATCACATATTCTCATCACATATCTCATTATCTTTTCCTTTGTTTTTAAGGGAGGGCTGTCCAATTCAGCCGGGATCCAGCCTACAGAAAGTTGTTTATTTGGTGCCATTGCTGTCTTCGAATAAAGACCGCAGAGGAATAGCTTTAGACGGGCAACTAAAACGGATGGACACAAACCTGGCCTCCACCACTTTGTAAGTTCATCGTAAAAAAACATTTTATAAACAATCATTTGCCAAGACTGTACAGTTTGATTTAGGATAAATATCTACAACATTCTACAAATATTTATTATCACACAGATGGAATATGCTTGTGTCACGGGTGCAAGGGTATGTTGCCTTGCCACAATTCGTCTATCTTCATCTCCTAAAAAAAAAACTTTCATTAAATAAGTATATATTTATTGTTAATTATATATATATATATATATATATATATATATATATATATATATATATATATATATATAATAATAAAATGCTGATATATTAATATCTCTACCATGCCATGCTATTTCGAGGGCATTCAAAATTTAACATAACATTGCAGGCAGACATGTTACTTTATTGAGTTTAGTATTAGTCAGAGAATGCTAAAACTGAATAGCTGTTTTTGTCTTTTTTAGGTTAGCTGCACCCGACCAAAAGGATGCTTTCGGCATTATTGTGTCCTACGCTGTGAAGGTGAAATTGTTTTTGGGTGCTCTGGGAGGTGAAGTGTCAGCAGAACTGCCGTTCATTTTAATGCACCCAAAGGCAAGTGTTTAGGATAGCATAGAATTTTTTTAACACCCCAACTTGAATCTAGTTGGTTTATTTAATAAACTCGCCATCAACAATGTAATTTTGATCCATTGAATTTGATAAACGAAATGTGAAAATTTTTTTTTGCGGAAATTTTGAATCGATCTTAAACATTGTTGATTGGTCATATGTATAAATATAATACAGCCTGCGCCAATATAATATTGTAAATATTGTAAAACCACATATTTTAATACAAAATGTTTGTAGCCTGGCCAAGAAAAGAAATTGATTCACGCAGACAGCCAAGCTGATGTTGAAATATTCCGGCAAGATACTGTAGATCCCGACAATGAACTTGAATAAACTTGGAATGAAATGGTAGTGTAATCGAAGAATAGCCCGATAAGTGTTTGTTTGGTGTAGAAATAGAAAACCGGTGAGCAATTTCGATGATTTTAAGCGATAAAATAAATTATGGGAGAAATCAATAAGCGTCCTATTTGATTTTTATTTTAATGTTGATGATTTGATTATTGAAAAATTATTTATCATATGTATGCCAGTTTATTGCAATTTCTGGATTTTCAGAATGCAGAAAAGTTTTATTTGAATATTAGTCATTCCACATTAAGATTACATTGTGTAACATGGATAATTTAATTTAGGCGTAGTATTTTAAAATATAAAAGGTAGTTGCGAGCAATTATTTTTAAAACCCTAGAATAATGTACCTTATCCGTTTTATCCAAAATACGAATAAACCTCCAAGATCGTCTGAAGCAACTTAACAATCGTATCCGATATGTCAAATCTTGTAACACTGTCAATAGGTGCAACACATTCTTCAATTAGTTGGGCCAGCTCTGGATAATTGAGTTGTACATCATCCGGGATTGTGTGCAGTAGCCCATTCGGCATCATGGGCCAAGGAGCACGTTTTGAGAGGAGCAACTACAACCAGTACTAAATAGCATTGTTTTAAAACATCAGCGGAGTTATACCTTACATACTGAAAAATAGTTGTGGTCACTTATAGAACTGTTGCACAAATCGCTTTCGGAGAAAGAATAGTCTTCGTTTTCGAATAGCTGGGAATGATGCCGCTGTGTACCATCTAGAAATATTTGCTTATTGTTTTGTCGCAATTTAAAAATATCTTGTGGTTTTGTTAACTTGAAGACTCACTTAAAAATATTGGGTCTTGTCTAATTGCCATTCTTTATACATATTGATATTACTCACGTCTTTTATCAGTGACTATGACATTCTCAAGGTCTATAAATTTCACCTTCAATTCATCACCGACTGCCACATTGTCTGGTGAAATGTCCGTTAAGTAAAACCTGTAATGTTTATGTCTGTCTGTAAAGTTGGTAGCCGCTTGGAGTAGCTGCAGCGCCAAGTACGCTCGGTCTATCCATTTGTGGTTTTCAAAGTAGTTCAAGCTTAAACCACAGTACTCCTCGGCTATTACACGGCCACAGGCACCAAAATATCTCGGCACGGGCCAGTCATCTTTTGATTGTAATATCTGAAACGCATGATAAAATTAAATAAAATAAACAAATTTCGACAACAGTTTTTATGACCACCACTATTCTAATGAAACAAATGTGAATTGGCCTTTATTTAATATTTAATAACAATTTTGCTTATATTAAATGAATACTAATAAAACTTACTTGCAGAATTATAGGTTCAACGTTGATCTTAATAGTAGTCCAGAGCTGTATGTAATAATCTTCTGCTCTCATGTGAGTCGCTTTATACTTCAACAAGTACTTCAGAAATTTATGTGCGCCGCTACACACCTTGAAGTTGTTCACATCATCTCTTTGTTTACCGAGCAAGTCGATGATTTCTTTCTCATAGTCGATACCGTTCACACGCACTGCATCATAATTTTCATAGAGCCTGTTATCAAATTCGTCAAAAGCTTCCTGATGTCCCAGCCTCTTTAGTACAACATTGTCCGTGGTGAAAAATACATTTTTTGAGCTGATGTAGTTATTAAAAATCATCGAAAACGAGTCCACCCTCAATGATGTTTTTGAAAGTAGCAAAGCGTCGCAGTAGTCTGTGCCATAACAGTAAGGACATTTGTCCTGCTCCGGGATTACATTTTTATTTAGTTTACTTAAGATTACACTTAAAATTACTACTAAACATAAGGGGATTATTTTAATGAGAGCCATTCATACTAGTGCCGTTTTACACCTTGTTGCAAGGCTTTCTGTCGGTAAATGTACAGCTCCTTGACCCACTTTTCTATCCTCACTTCCTCATTTTGGAATAACTAAAAATTAGCAATAAGTAATAAAATTCAATGATGCGAACAGGAGAAAACTTTTTTTTTATAAAAACACTTATTTATGATTCATTGATCCAATACTTACGTTGTGATGAAAAATACTGTCGGGCTCCACTTTAACCTCGGACACCTCCGGCACTTTAATAGTTTGCTTTTTTAAGTCAATGACAATGTTGTCTGGTATCTTTTTGGCCCCGCTTGAAGTGAACTGCTGCTGTCTAAAGCCATCATCGTTGATTTCATCCAGCACCTTGCTCTCTATCTTTGGCATTATTTGGTCATCACTTGCGTTCACCTAAAACACCAGCAAAATGTAGGCAATAGAAACCACAAGACTGCAACTCTTTTCAAGCATCGTTGCTTCAATTCTAATATTCCAAAATCCATAAAGCTAAGTCCGCTCACATTTGAGGTTTTGTTTTGTTAATTGTAATTATTGCCATCTGCAGGGCCTGCAAACTGTCTTTTGTAAGAACAGAGCTGCATGAAAATGTAATGTTCAGATTGTAATCAGATGAAAGATGCAACTTACAGTTATGCTTTTTAAAGCAACATGGGTGCAATAAAGATTAAAATTTATTTATAATATTTATACCATGTATTAACATGTTATTCTACCTTATTTCCATTACTCTTAGCGGTCTGCTTGCCCTTCTTATCAGACGAGGCGCTCGACGATTTGCTGTTCACCTTCCTGCTGGCCGAATCACTCGAGGCGCTGCTCGAGCTGCTCGAGTACCTCTTCTTGTGAACGTATTCTTTGATGTACGAGCGCGATCTTGATCTGCGGGACCTGTACTTGTCGGCAGATCGTGACCGGTGCCTCCTGTCTTTCGACGTTGACCGCTTCGGCTTTTCCAGTGATCGCGACTTCGATCGCCTGTACTTTGGTTTGTGGGACTTTTGGCATGAGTCGCTCCGGCTACGTGAATTTCTACAAAAATGGTGAGCAATAAATAAACTGTGCGATCAAAAATTCAAATTTCTTGCAAAAAAATTTAGTTTTTGTGTTAATTATTATTAAAACTACCTCGATTTTGTGTAACGGTCTCGGCTCTTCGATCTGTACTTATTTTTGGTTTTTTTATGATTCCTAGAATCCGTGTCGCTAGAAGTAGAGGATACCGACCTACACAAAAAGAACCTAACATTAGAAACATGAAATATAAAGTGATAAAATTGAAACGAAGTTGATGGAGCCTGTACAGTTTAACATGGCCTGCAAAATTTTTCAAAATCGGATGTGGTAAATATAAAAATTGCTGCTTCATATGCGCCCACTCAATCTTTGTAAACTACAGATAGTCAATATATTTCAGCTATTGATTTGCTGGATGTAGAAAGTATGAATTGGGAGACATTATTTTGGTTTGTTTAAAGATGCGGTGTAAATATTGGCCCCATCTTGATTGGTTTTTTAGAATATGCTAGGAAGTTGGAAGATTTAACACGGCACACTTTTAAGCCAGCAGCTGCAGTGCACACAACGGAATAACAAAATCCACTCTGAAGCAGTTGGATGCGACTAATGGAAGAGAAAATTGCTGCGCTTAATAATGTACCGCGCGGCTGCGTAATCTGAAAACAAGCCCTCGCACGACCGACCTCTCACATCGTCAAAGAAAAATCTTCCGTTGAACGGGTCTTACCTTCTCCTATTGCTACTTTTATGTGACCGTTTACTGCTGCGCTTTTCATAATCAGAATCGCTGGAATACTTACCCATGGTCAATTCTAACAAATAAGGTCATGTATAAGTTTTGGTGTCGTCAAGAGTATATAAAGCAATGAGTTTTTTGTATTAAAAGTATACTACCTGTCGGGGTAATCAGTTTGAAATAATCACTACACTCTCATTGTACGTGTTACTGATGGTTAACAATTACCAAATTATCAAATTATTAGTGTTTTGCTAGTGTGGCCCAGCACAGGTTGTCAATTTTTCTGACAGAACTGGTCGGCTCTGGTGGTTCGCGGAGGCCCCGCAAATGGACTAGTTCAATTGGACAGAGCTGGTGATTTGTGTGCTCATTTGTACTACATTCATTAACTTTTTGTCCACATACTGAAAGTTTTTTTATATAAAAGTATAATTATTATTATTTTGTATGTGTTTATTAGTCAACAATCCACCAACATAGCAATTTACACATGAAGTAGATTGATAGAATATGGACCGGCGGTTGAGAAATGTAAATATGAGTGATGAAATGTGCTTTTTTATTTATTAGACAATTTAAGAGCATTCAAATTGTCCCTAACATAACATTGACAGATGACAGGTGCATTGAAGCCAATCAGATAAAATCAAATTCACTAAAATTATTAAATTGATTATTTAAATTAATATACAGATACTACATGTCGGCTAAGAATGCTTTTATTTAAAAAAAAACGGTCCAATTTAGCATAATTTTTCAAAAAATACCATAGCATTTTGGTGCTTGGTGCCATAATGTAAAAATTAACATCTGGCAACACTGTGGGCAGTCACTAACGAAGGTCACCGTGACCCACAAAGATCGTGAATAGATTGGCGTTGTATGCGCTGTAACCTGGCGAAAACAAACGCGCATTCTAAATTTACATCTCTCAGTTTCGTATCGATCGTTGTTTATGTCGGTGTATTTTGCTTGACCGTAATTTCGTTTGGTGATAACTCCTCGTTACGATGACAATTATAAAGCCGGTCACCGAGAAGAAGGAAGCGAAGCTGATATTGCCCCTGGTCGAGAATGAGCAGGATCCCACTGCCGTGAGTATCGAACAGGGCGAGCTTTTGACGTGCAAAGTTCACCCATAAAATGGCTGTATCTGTGTCATGTGAATATTTATTGTTATCTGTATGCAGTGCACACATCCGTTTGCTTTGCCAACAGATAGTGCCGGACAAATTTAAACACGCCAGGGTCGAGGTTGCATTGCGATCGCCGCGTTGTTTGGCTTTAAATTATGTATTGTGTAATATTGATGTAGCATGAATGCTTCAATGTTACAATAATAAATGCCTGCATTTCTAGATAGAATAACGGAACACTTATATTTACTTAAGCACCTCAATAATGAATACATTTAATTGTTTTTATAACAGAAACAGGATTTGAGCTGGCAGAATTCATATGAATTTTATTAATATTGATTAGTAATGAATAAATCTACTAATTTCCATAGAGTTTATTGCATACTAAAATTCTATTGTGGTTGCCCCATGAACCTTATTTCCGATAACAAAGTTTCAATTTTTTTAATCCAAAATTTATAGAATAAGCCGAATGATATACTTCGAAAAAACAAACAAATTATTTCAAGCTTGGGTGCCCAGCTAATCTTCTACATTCGGGACATTGTGTGCAACTTTCTGCGACGCTTTTCCATTGTGCTTCTCCACAGATTAAAACTGTTAAATTGTAGATTGTTTATTTCCAGCATTATTGTGGCTTAGTGTATAGTGTACACATAGTGTCCAATAACCAATTCTCTATATATACACAATGTATGAATCTTTCAGATTGTTTTGACCGTTACTACATGGTAATCACATTATAACTACATGATCATGAATTACTACATGATAATATATTTATATTCATAACTAGATATTAAATTACTGTTTTTTCCACATTTTTTTTCTTATGAATTCACTATTCTTATCACAACTTTGATAGTCATTTTCAAGTAGTTATTGTTTTATTACTGGAATATGAGTGTCATAAGTCGAAACTCGAGTAGTGAATTTATAAGAATAAAATGTGGTAAAAACATAGTAATTTAATTTCTAATTATGAATATAATTTATTAAATCTGTTGCAGCCAGTTTTATAATTATAAACTTTGATATGTCACTTTTTCTATTTCATGCTTTTCCATGCAAAATTTGATATTTTCAAGCCAGCAACATACTATATGATTTGGACCCTTCGGCTCCCTGACCTCTTAGTACGCTATAAAATTAGGTTATGAACCTACTGTACAGGGTGTTAAAAAAATAATGTAAAATATTTAAGGAGGTAGTAGTATGAACCACAACAAAGAAAAAGTCTTGATAAACATGGGTTCTTAAAGTAATGGTTTCAGAGATATGGAAGATTATTCTTTTTTACCTCCTTTTTTTTAATTTTGCTAAAACTTTAATTTTCTGATCATAGTTGGCTGATATTTTGTGAAATAAACATTCAGTATTTGACAGTTGTTAGTGCACAAGTTTTCATTGTTATGGGTGTTTACTCTAATGCAGAATTAGCCGACATGCATTTCATCTATGGTCGTGCTAATGGAATTGCCACTGAAGCACGACTTCTTTATGTAGAAGCTTATCCAAATCGCCAGATTCTGTCACATCGTATGTTTGGAAGAATTCACCAGAGATTGTGTCATTAGTCTATGGTACTTCTGTAAATAGCCAATAGCCAATGAGGGTGTTTTAGAAAAAGTTCTAATATCCTTTAGACAATGATGTCGTGCCTGCTTGGAAATGGAAGCAGGGCACTTCAAACACCTTCTGTAACTCTGTTCTTTGTTTTTGCTAGAAGCCCCCTTTGTTTGTTTGCACATAATCAATAAGTAATAAATAATTGCAAATAGACAAATAAATGTTTCAAACAAGAATAATCTTCCATATCTTCGAAACGTTTACTTTGAGGACTTTGTGCACTAACAATAACTGTCAAATACTGAATGTATATGTCACAAAACATCAACTATGATAAGAAAATGCAAGTTTTAGCAAAATAAAAAAAGGAGGTAAAAAAGAATTATCTCTCGTATCTCCGAAACTATTACTTTGAGGACCCATGTTTATCAAGACTTTTTATATTGTGGTTCATACTTCTACCCCCTTGAATATTTTACACTCTTTTTTTAACACCATGTATTAATGGGTTGGATTAAGTTAATGAGGACTAACAGGTAGAGAAAGGGTTGGTAAGATTAAGTAAAGTTTAGTTAGATGCAAATTTGATTTAACACGAGCACCATTAATTAAAATTGCTCTCCAATTTTCTTCATTTTTAGTTTGATATTCATTCTTCAAATCTTCAGTTTGAACAATAACGCATAAATATTATTTGCAAAATAATTAAATTCCCACTTCAATTTATGCAAGGAACAAACCGTGGCCACGATTATATGGTCAGATACATATAAAAGATGAGTCAACATAGTTTCTCCAGCAATCAATCATTCTGAGAATTGTTTTGGGTGTCACACAAAACATATTAGTGTTATTTGCTTCTATGCAATAAAAACCACGCTTTATCTTTACACTTCCTCAAGTACTGGCATTTAAAACGACAACCAATGATAAGTCTGTTTTCACCACTGACAGATTAGTGTACGGAATTGTGCTGCACAGTATGAATAATAAAAACGGTAAATGGAAATAACTACATATCATGAGAGTACAGTTTCAAACGGCCGTTGAACCCGGATCTTGGAGCCGTGTAAAATGTATAATGCGGCATGAAATTTACCAGTTTTATGAAAGGAAGTAATAACTTGGCTATATCTTTAGAAATTAAGAAAGGGCGAGATTCAGTGCTTTAACTATAATTTATTGCCCCTCGGCAGAACTTTCATTGGAGCCCTGAAGTCGGGGCTTTGGGGTGCGCCTTATTTAGGCCCCTTTTCTTGTTCAGTTTCGATGCATTTTAGTTTAGCATTACTGCATCTTGGAAAATTGTAATTACATTCCCATTGCTTGACCTATATTTATTTTAACATAGTTATATGGTCAAGTAGATTTGATGAAGTTGTCAGTACAAACTTGCTGGTTTTGTATTTTATTTTACTTGTATTTGTTTTGTATTTTGTGTTGTATTTTGTACTTGTATTTTATGACAACCATAAATGATTTTTATTTAGGTTAAATCAAACACTTGGTTAAAGTTTCACTGTATTCATAGAATAAACCTCTACAATTGTTTCGGCCTCACAACCATTCTCAAGAGGAGATACTAAAATTAAAATTCAACAAATGTGCAATATATACTAAGCTAGAAAAATTTTACAACATGGCAATAAATGAATTACAGTCTTGGTTTTTTACAGTCTTGGTTTTTTACAGTCTTTGATTTTTATTTGTTTACTTGATACAACAACGATAAGAAGTTCATATGACTTCTTATCTTAACATACAAAATAAAATGTACATTCCTGGTATTCAAATAAACTTATCTGTGGTTGTCTTGCGCGATAACTTGGATGCCATTTTAAATTTATTGCATGAACAACTTTGTCCGAGTGGGAGACAATATTTGGTGCATGAAATTATGGCATCGTTTTCTCAGCTGAAAGAGCGACCCTCAATTTCACACATGCTTATCCGAATAAATTATTTTAATGGTATTTGTACTGCAAAATATGCTGTTTTATGGTCATTCACTTACTAACTAACCAATCAGCATGAGCTGTTAATGCTATTTAATACATTATGTGCAATTCTCTGATAAGTTATCTGGAATTACCGCAGTTGGAAGTGATTAATGTTGAATCATATTGAAGAGAACTGCCGATTTTATAAATTTGCTACTGTAATAAGCAAGCAAATAGAAAGCCATTAAAGGTTGAATTTGAATACAATATTTTACACCCTTATAGTTGTAAAACGGCTGATTTTATTATCCGGGAAGAGCTGGCAAATCCTGACGCAATTATAAAAGTAAATTGTAAATACCAATATCAGTTTAAAAATCATGTGGTGTAGGTGTAATTATATTCTAATATGACGGCACACACTTCATTTCCACTGATTTTTTTAATGTATATTTTGGTATATTTGAATTTTTGTGGTAGGAAATAAGATATTTAATTTTTGTAATATTAATTAATATCTTATTAAAGTAAATGTATAAATAAAGAAAAAAATACCTTTTTCACAAAACACATTTATTTTATCTAAATGTACATTTCAATGTAGAAATATTACTGGAAAAAGGTGTTTTTTTCTTTATTAATATGAACCTTTCATAAGCTCCAAGATACCACTTAAAGTAAATGTAATTGAACGAAACTGTCTCTTATCGGAAATTCCCTTGAAAACCTAAATGGGTGTAGGGGTTTAGGCTTTTATAATAAGTTTAAATTAAGTAAGTCATAATTTAATATCTCATTATATTTCAGCCTCCGGGAGATGTCGAAGCGCAGACCCCGGACCCAGCATTCATAATCCTCCGTGCGAGGGCCCGCCGAGTGTCGACCACCACGACCTTATGCCTTCTCCTCACCGCCCTCATGGTCGTCGGGATCGGTATCATCGGAGGCACATACTTGTATCGCCAGTACTTGCGCTCCCAGATCTTCAAGGGCTGGTGCTCAATCCCCTACGACCAGAGCGAGTCGGCCCTGCTGGTGAACAGCGGCCATGATGAGTTCAATGACGACGTGGTGAGGAGGCTTGGCGATGACTTCACCAAGAACTACAACAAGCTGATGCAGGACATGTTCAATGAGCAGTTTGAGCTGGACATGCAGAACGAGGACTATGAGAAGATTGACGTGCCGGACTTCAGGGATGGCAGGAAGGGACGCTTCGTGCATGACTTTAATACGAACAAGACTGGCATCATCGATGTGACTGGCAGGAGGTGCTTCGTTATGCCCTTGAATAAGGAGAACGTGTTGCCGCCCAGGTCTCTCTTTGATTTAATCCACAAGATGTGGGATGGCTATTATAAGGTTAACACTGAGATCATCAGAGAAACTATGAGAGTCGTTACACCAGCTATTAAAGACATGAAGGAAGTTGGTGATTATATCTCTGCAGAATGTGAGGGATTACCCGTTTATAAACTAGAGAAATTGGAGAAAGGTGGTAAGTATTCATTGCTATATGTTATAACCTAGATTCTCAAAGCATGGTTAGTGCTAAAATTCTGTTTATTAGATTTTTAAAAGACTTGAATTTTAAACCAAATACTATTTTCTAGAGAATCTAGAGACTTTATAAATCTATTTTGTTGGTTCTCAGATTGATAATTATATGTTTAATGTTGCAATTATTTACGAAAATATTCATCCAATATATAATTACGGATATAACTATGTATGTACTTTATATAACTTTGAAATGTTGTTGCAGTGTGGAAGCGCTCAGCTGGATCCGAGGTGAAGTTTGCTCAATTTTCTGGGAAGGGCATTTTAGAATTTGACATTGTAAATTTTGATGATATTGTAGATTACGAAAAAGTAAACCACTAGGTAAACAAAATACATGATATGTACCTATTGAAATTTAGAAGGTAAATACTATTTTTCAATTTAAAGTGCGTATATAAATATAATTATAGTATATGATACTAGATGTAAAAATCAATATTACACTACGTTAATTGTATTGTAATATATGTATACCCGTTAAATAATTCTTCGTAGAAGTTATAATAACCTGGATGGAAAATATAAATTGAACACCCGATGGTGCACAGTATAACTCCCAATCACATAAAGCGCCATTGGATGGGGTTTGCTTTTCCATTCCACTTTGCTTGATGAATTGATTGAAGGATGGGAGTGAGGGGTCATAAAATGTATGTGTTAAATCGTTGGTGACCAAATAAGCAATGCCAAATTAACGTAAACTTTTGATTAATTCATCAATTTACCAATTCATCTAAAGAATTGTTTTGTGTATGAATCAGGTCGGTGGATAATCGTTTTAATACAAGCACAGAAGGGTGTTTTAATGTTCCTTCAAGGAATGCATTACAGGACTGCGGACTATCACCAATTTGCTTTTCGTTGATGCAACAGAATAATATCTGAACTCGACATACATGTTAATGGTAGAGGTAATTTTTATATAAACTCTGGCAAAAGTGTTTTTCGAACGACTTTATTGTAGTTACAATTATCCTCATTTTATAATATATTTTTATTGTTTTACTATAAATATAACGTTTTGCTATTGATATTGAGCATTACTTTTCAGTGTGCAATGCAATTATTTATGTAAGTGATCTTTTAATGTGTTACATTGATTTTATATATTTTAACAATAAACTATCTTTGAATCAATACTTGCATGTTTCATTTCCTCCAATCCAAAATTAAGTTGAAAAGTTGTTATTTATACACCTCTGTTGGTAACTTACTTTTAGTGTGATGTTAGTACTACACTATTTAAATAACGATATAAATATTCGTAAATAATTTCAATTGTTAAAAGTGCATCTAAATGTGTTTCAATTAACTTTTTGAACGATAATAACAAACAAAACATTTTGTGATTTCATTTGCGATTTAATGATAAGCAAATGTACCATTGATATTTCTCTAAAAATTAACAAATGCATCGGTGATTTCTCTAATAATAAACAAATGCATCAGTGATATGTCTCTAAAGCATATGCATTAGTGAAATCTCAATAATAAAAATGCATCAGTGATTAGTATATTTTAGTAATATCTAATCTATCTATCTATAAAATATAGGAAAATTTAAGATCACATAATATCAAATTATAAATATCTAACGATTTAAACATTAGACATATTTTCCATTTTATGTAATACATAATAACATATTTTACTATTTTAGTAAATTGTAATATTATTGATGCACCAGTTTTAGACTTCGTATATTTTAAAAAACGTATGAGTATCTATAATATTACAAGTTTTGATGGAAATAAGTGAAACTTTATACGAATAATTATATTAAATATATTTCTATGTTCCATTGGTATTTTTCAAAATCAATTATTGTAAACAAACAGTATTATTATAAATTTATCAATCTTGTCGGAATTTTGACCCAGTAGACGTTCGGCTTTACATGTAAAATATCATATTTCCGTAGAAAATTGCAACGTTACTCTTGTAAATCCAATAGGTTTTCATGAAAATGCCCAACATTTTCTACACAAAATCACAGGCCGGCTTTGTTTGCGAGGTTGAATCGGTGGAAATGCAGAATGAAAACAGAAAACAGAATTGTTCGTGGCGCAAGCAATGTATGAACGAGCAATTATTAATCAATGATCATCAATATTAAATTAACTATCGGCCGCTAATAAAACTTCAAATTTATGCCCATCGTATTAATAATTGCTGTAGTATAAATGAAGGTTTTTTATACATGTGATATTTACATCACTTTCTACTCGAGATTGCCGATAAGAAATTCAAAGGAAGTTATTTGGGCAAAAAAAGCACGACGAGCGACGAGTTTCTGCAGGCTTGTGCCTTGTCCTTGGTGCGTGCAGTCGTCTTTAGTATATTCTCTGCACTGAACGTCAATTATAGTGTAACTATTTCGTTCAAGCAGTGATCTCTAAAATGTCTTAAAACCCTTCAATTACCTTGAGTAACGAAGGAGATAGATAGAACTAATTACCGTACGTGTAAATTATCCTTATTTTATATCTATAAGTGCGGTAATAAGCTTAAAAACAGAGCTTATTTAGGGACATTCATTGCACCAGAATTAAGTTGCATGCCTGTTTCTAGCCCAACCAGTCATAAAGTGTCAAGATTTTAATCGGAGCGTGACACTTAATGACTCTGGTTACTCTATATAGGGACATATTGTTTGGTTACGTGACTGCGCACCGAAGTTGGTGCCGATAGACGCGCCCAAAGAATATATACCGAAAGAAGCGACATCTCTATGTTAAATTCAGTAGACGAGTTTGTAGCGCCATCTGAATTTCATCTACCTAACTAAACGACAGAAAAATTGCAGCCCATATTTAAATTTAATTTTATTTGTAATACTTATTATGTAAATCAAATACGCCTTATTTTACAATATATATTATGCATTTAAATACACAATAACAAAAGTATGATAATTACAATTATGTATAAAAAGTGAAGGTTTAACGGGAGAGAAGTCCAAATACAAATCAGGTTGTTCACGTAGGGAGCATGTAGGTTAAAAATTGCTCAAAGTCCAATTTATTGCTATATTCGTGCCAACATTTCGCACCTCAGTTGATGCATCTTCAGAGCCTAAAATTGAATTACATTGTCAAATACAAAAGTGCAGTTACAAAATCGATATATGCAAACTTACATTGTTCATTGCCAACATTGTCAGATGACGAAGGCTGCTTCACTTCCGATTGTGTTGTTGATTCAAGCACTGCAATGGATTGTGCAATCAAACCTTCATTATTGTTATTATCGTTTGAAATTGAATTTAGAAATATTGACGGAATTGCATTTCGGTTTAATTTTAGACGCTTGGGTGTGCAGTACTGCGAAGTTTCAAAATGAGCATCTGACACATGATAATTATGTATTGTGGATGTACCTTTCTCCATTAATTGACGTAAGCCGAGCAAATTTATCCATAGCATCCGACGTTCTCCTTCTTTCAGAATAGTATGTAGTCTGGCAGAAAGGTCCTTAGAATTATTCATTCTACACCCAGGCACATCGGCACATCGACAACAATAACAATACATTTAAATGCTCATTGTACTTACCTATAGTTTTAGAGTTTAAACTTTTCACTGGGCATCTTAACAAAGACGAGATTAAATTTTCACAACACAGTAGTGAATACAAATGTAGGAAGACACAATAGTTATATATTATTTGCACAATAAATTATACGACAGGGCGCTATTTATAAACAACGGAAATCATAAATGCGTGCTATGGCAACTTGGTAGGAAGAACGCGGTAAATTTGAAATGTGAACATCAGCGCCTCTGATAATGCTCTACCTCACTATAACTCGTCTCCTTTTCCCTCATAAGCCTGTCGGAGCCCTGGTCACACCATTTTATTAAAATGGAAAATCATTGCTGGAACTGCCGCTATTAAACTGCACATAAACAATACTCGGTAATAGGAATAGGTACAAGAAGATAAGTTCAAATGAAATAAAATGTACTTTGAAATTTTTATTGCACATCCGCATTTCTTATAAAAAGTTGTAATTTTACCTCACATAGACATCTTCTATATAATGAAATAAAAATACAAAAGCATCAAAATATTTATAGAAAATAACAGTGATGTACCTAAAAAATCTTACAACCCCACATGTAAAACACCTTTTATCATTCTCATAATTGATAAAAGCTGTTTGAAGCAGGTTATATTTATATACATATGCATATGTATATACATATATGAAAAAACTTATTAATTACACAATAAATATGAAACACGTAATACTTCAAAGTATTTCTCAATAATCGCTACGATAAAGTCTCAAATATATATGTATGTATTACTTCAACTATGATTGTTTAATTGCGTCAATACGGGATGGGTAGGAGCTTCCGGGCGGGGCCGGAGTGTGTATCAAAAAATATTAAGTTGTGTCACATTGTCGTTAGAAAATCGCATCAAAATTTTGTCTTCGGCCCGCACAAAAGTCACCCGGCAATGTTCATACAATATGGTCAAAGTGAGTTAGCTCGAATATTTAGTCACACTCTAAGTTTTTCTGCATCCACAATTCAGAATTAGAATTTTGGTTTATAAATAGAATAGAGTTTTACTAATGGAATATATATATATATATATATATATATATTATATGTTGCTATCTGATGACAAGGCGCACATAAAATTTTGATGCCAAACAGGATGTAACCTAGTAGCATTTTCCATTGGAAACTCACCAATGCGATGTGTATGTGGTATGGACTCGATTGGCGCATCAAGGGTTGACATCCCATTTGAGGCCGATTCTCTACCGTTTCCATTTTTTTTTTGTACTTATCCCATCACCATATCGAAATAAATTAAACATTAATTATAAGAAAAGTAATTCTTATTAAAAAGTTACACCACATCTCAACAATCTTCTGAGATAATTTTCAAATAATATTAGGTATGTACTCATGCACCATGTTGCACCGTAGCCAGACCTTGGTTTTAAAAAGTTGCACTTCGAGTAAAAATATCATCAATGGAACATGCTTGGCTCATTGGCCAGTGAAAAATGCTTTGAGATTCTAAAAAAATGATTCCAATGTTGGATAAATAAATTTTATATCTGCCTTGTCATAGTGTTCATTTTTATGAAGAAGCTATGTACAGAGTGTTCTAACAAGTATTATGCTATAAGGTGATGGTACGTGTAATGTTTACTTAAAATGATCATTTCCCATACCGAAATCAATTACTCAATTTCAAAAATCAATTTATCAAAAATTGAACAAAAATAGGCTCTTGCCAAACGATAAAACAGCAATATTATATCTTATTATAATTGCATAATTGATCTTGGTACAAAAGTTGTTTTGGTGTGTGAATTAATGTAGACAGTAAATTAAGTTGAAGCATTCTATTCACCTTCATTAATGTTATATTACCTCTTGAAAAAATAAAGTAAAAACCCCTATGAAAAAAAGGACCTAAAAATATAATTCCCAATTACACTAAGGAAGTATCAACCTCAGATTCTTGATGATTGCATACCTTAATATATTAATTAGGAGGGATTTAGAAAGTGCCAGAATAAATACGTGTAAGTAGAATTCGGAAAGGGCTTAAATGATTTTGATTCGCGTTATTAAGGCCATACGAAATATATAATTTTGCCAATAACTTTGAGACTTATCACCAATTATTTATCACTCACTTTATGCGCTACAAGTTAATGGCTCTCTCACAATTATATCACCTGGAATTATTAAATAGGTATCTACTCTTTTAAACGGTTGCAAAACAATTTAAGCATTTGCCTCTGTTACTTGTAGTTTCATGTCAAATAAAATTTCGAAAAAGAAATACACACAATTTGAAATTTCGTCAAATATTACTTAACAAAACTAAATTAAAATTATATAAAAACTATCGAGAAACAATATAAAAATAACATACTGCGTAGAAAAATTAAACACATTGTATTCAATGTATGCCGTTTACATCTTCGTATAATAATATATTAAACAACAACTATAATCCTATTACTGAAATCATATCATTAGCTAATTTTAAAATGAAGTTATGTAATGAATTTACAAACAATCCACCAACTCTCTGGGATGTCTTCATCTCATTACTTTCAAATAAAGGCAACCAAAATCATTACTCTTGGGCTCACAAAAAAATCTATTTCTTGATTATATATACAAATACAGAACTAACTGAACTAGAATATCACATGAACTTAAGAATATTTTTATACGCTTCTTGAATTTGCATGTCATCAGGTTATTTGAGAGTTATTTGTTTGTTAAAGTTACTATTTAAAATAAAGTGTCAGTAAATCTATTGCACTCTTTTCGTAAGTACTTTGAAGTTCAGGCAGATACGTACCACACTTGCAGGTTAAACTCACAATAAATTACATATGCCTCTCTATTTGTGCTTCTTATCTTCCTTCACAGAGAAAAAATAAAACCCATATCAGAACAATCTTGCACAATTTATATAAAATTTTACCAAAAATGAATACTACTCTCTAAACAGACACCTACCGATTCTCGGCATTTGATTCTTTAATAGAGCTATCAGTTACCTTCATAGATTTGTCCATGCTGTGGCCTTTAGTGGGCGTACTGGGTAGTGAGTGGCGTGCACTATCTGACGTCGATTGTTCGGCACATTGCATTGCAATCGTTTGGCTCTGTGACATATGCTGGCTAGATGACTGATGCGATTTGCCAATATCTTTCATCGGGGACAGCGGTTTCACTCTAACACGGTAAAATTTTGTACCCATCGGCACTTTGTATCTATTTTCATTCTAAAAATAATATAGATTATACACAACTCAAACATGATGTATAATTGGAATTACCTCCACTTGTCAAGTAAACATTTACAAATATTTTAACTAAATTATGTTTAAATGATTAAATAATATCAAACCTAATGATGGTTTTTATGGCTTTGCAAATTATTATCCAGTATTACGAAATAATCATTTTAATAACATTGAATGATTTGTCTGTATTTCAAGAATAATTTCCCTGAAGTATACCAAAATTTTGTGTCGACAGAGTTTTAATTGAGTTAATTCAATGTAATTAAATTAAATGGGTCTGTGGTTAATACTTAATGCAATAAGTTAATTAATTTAATGTAATTAATAATGCAAATCAATTGAATATAATCGATAAAAACTTGAATTGTATTATGATGAACACCATGGACGTTAACTAATAGGACCACGCACTGCCCACATCAAAGCATTTAAATTCTAACAAATTTAAGGTTATTGCCTTCGAGGTCGCTACTTGCCTATTACGATGCCAAGATGAATATTACTCTAACAATGAATGTTACATTATTATGTTTAAGAGCATGTCATTCTGTCATTTAAGCAAATAATATTGATTTTTGATATCATGTGGTCACTAACGCTTGTCTTTCCATCTCCATGGTTGATGCCAAGAGAAACTAATTTACAAACCTTTTTTGCGTGGCAGTATTCTTTATCAAGAACTTCCCCCGTGCAGTAAAATATCTTTTTATCATCGCTGGTCGGTTTTTTTAGTCCTAAAGTCTCTAAGCAATCGGTATGCAAAAAATATAGGCAACTGCTCTCCTGTAGTATTGTGTAATTGTCGTGTGAAGAATCCCAAATTATTAGCACAGCGTCACCAGGAATGCAGGTTTCTATGCTCAATTTAGCGGACTTAATGAGTGATGTTTGGCTCTGTGTTAACTTCTCCCTATATTTTACGGGGCTCGTAGCAGCATCAACTCTAAGTCCTGCACAGGAAACAGTTACAGTCAGAGATAACGTAAAAATGATGTAGACATGTACAAAGATAATGTAACAACACTAAAATAAACAGAATCTATTCTAATTGTAACAAAGTCAAACAGAGTACACTAGGGCAGTGATTCCCAATCTATAAACTGTGGCCCAAAAATGGATTACTAGTCGTTGGGTAAGTCTTTCAAAATGTCATAAAAGTGTCACCCGTTGTCTCCTTTGTGATTAATATATTACATGAAAAATAATAAAGAGAGGTCCTACGTACTAAACAAATTTGGGTCACGCTTTGAAAAGGTTGAGAACCAATGCCGTAGAGGAAATCATTGATTTGCTGAAAATCAGTTTTGTGCAGTTTTTAAATCATGCAAATTCAATTTCAAAATTATTCAAATTTAGCCGTTTAATAGTTTGATAAAATCCCAGCACCTTTTTGAAAACAATACACTTGGAAACCTGATATACATGCAAACAACGGAGATTCTAAACTGGCTGCTATTGTTATTAAGCTATTTTAATTCTCTTTTATATTTTAACCATACCTTCACACACTGACACTGAAGCAACCATTTCATGTGGCTCAAACCTTCGCGACCTCTCCATACTCAGTTCGGCTTCTAATTGGCACTTTTCTTTCTCGAGAGCCTCCACTTTTTCAACGAGTTCATTATTCGATCTATTCTCATACTCCCACTCCGTCAACTGCCGTATAGTATTTTTATATTTGATACTCTCTAGGTTTAAAGCGGCCTGCTGTTCTCTTAAAATATCGATTTGTTTGTCTTTCTCATCCGAAATTCTTTTACTAACATCTAGGATTAAGCATTCCTTCTCGCTTTTATAGCTGCTTTTCAGTTTCTCAATTTTATCAGCCATCACCTTCTCCCATTTTTCCGCCTCCGATCGTTTGAGATTCTCCATGGCTTGCTGTTTCTCGGCGTCGTGTGTTTCCTTTAATTGTAAGATCAAGGCTTCATGGGTCGCGTCTGATTTCCCTATCTTCTCCAAATTGGGGTCCGAAGGACTGCGCCCGGCTACTAACCTAAACCTAGTTCTCATATTCTCCATTTCTACTTTGCATTCTCGTGAAAGCCTATCCGTCACTTCCTTCACACACCTATCCTTATCACCTTCCGACTCCAAGAGCCTCGCTTTCAGCTCCTCTATCACTTTCTGCTGCGCCTCCATGCTTTCGCTGCATTCCAAGCGAAGAACCTCGTTTTCTTCTTTCACTTTCTTCAGGGAAGTCTCTAAATGCAGGTTTTCTACTCGGAGTGTCTTAATCTCTTCGTTGTTTATGTCAATCAGCTTCTTGAAATCACTGACTTCCAGATCATGGTCCGTTGTCATCTTTTGTATTATCTCCTTCTCCTTGTTGTCCATTTCGATGGTGAGATTCTCCCAAGAATTACTAAGGCTGCTGTAGTGCAGCTCTATGGAGCTTTTTTCTGATTTGTAAAGTAATTTCAAGTCACTCAGCTCGCTCCGTAGCTGGACGATTGCCTGCCGGCTAAGCAGGGCCATTTTAGTTATTAGAGATTTTAGCCTGTCATATTCCGTGCGAGATGTTTGCAAATTATCCTGAAATATTTCTTTGGATTATAAAAATTGATTGAGTGATACTAGTATGTGGTAAAATTAAGGAACCAGGTAATACTAATGATCATTTGTAAACTAAATATTGCCTTCATTATTTTATGAATGAAATTCTACATTGAGACCGAGATATTATTTGATATAGAAATTAAATTAAATAGACACCAACACAATTCTCAATTTCATCTCAAATTGTGAAATTGCGAAAATTGCAATTTGACAGGAGACCAAAAATAATGATTACCTTTAGATATTTTCAATTGTGTTAAGCACCACCAGGTAGGTGAAAATAAAACTTTTGTTCTTAGAATTTGTCTGTATCATATATTTAGAGTACTCTTGCAGTATATTTTGGCATAATTATTAATCAAAATTTATCAACTCAAAATTGTAGTTTTGTTCCAAAGAAAATGTCTCAAAGTATACCGCAACACATCTAAGCTGATAGTTATATCAGCGATGATATGAAATGGTATTCATCCTCAATTGTTTGTCCAGAAAATTGTTTATGTTGGTAACGAATTGTTGCATATTTTAATTATTTTCGTCACCTTAAATTCATGAATAAAACAGACTTGACGAAAAAATGTCACACCCTACTTAAAGGAGGAAACATCATAAATAGTTGTTATAATACGACGTTAAGAAATAAGTGGCAATGCTAACTTAAATATCATCGTATTGCAAAACCTTTATAATTTAATGTAGGTGTATTTAAAGTTACTAAATGCCCAAATGAATTTCCAGATTCCTTAATTTTGTTAGAATAATAAAACTAAAGTTATAAACGGTAAGCAACAATGTTTGATAGAGTAAATACAACGGGAATGGGGATGGGGTTAAAGATAGATAAGGCACGTTCGATCAACGAACAAACTCGATTCACAATGTTTCATGATTCATCAGGTGTACCAACATTAAAGAGCCCGAAAATGTTCAAACACCATTGCTCACATTAAAGGAGAAATTATAATAATAAGCAATGCATGCATTTTAACTAAAGAAATAGAAGCAAGGCAAGTCTTTGGCCACCAACGCTAGTTCTGTGAATGCTAGTACTATAGTTTTTTTTTTCTTTTAAATGAAGCATAAAGGAGTAAACTGAAAGTAAAATGGGGAAGTAACAAACAAAATTCTACGAGAAAAAATTAAACAGCTCCAATAATTTTTTTGAAAATCCATCGTCTAATAGGACATATCCTATGAAAGATGTTAGGGCTTATGCAAATACGTATTTACATGTAATAAAACAGAAAAAGTATACCTGCAGCAATGCAACAACGTCATTCGCATTACTGAGTTGCTTAGCGTAATCGCCCTGAGCTGCATTTCCAGTTTCAATGCTGAGACTGGATGGAAGACTTTCATCGATATAAAACTCTTCGCTGACAAAATCACTAGGTTGGTGGCCTTGCAACGGCGAGTTTGGCGATAGCACCTGGTCGCCCTTCGGGCTTTGTGGGGTGTGAGGTGACAGTGACTTGGACCTCATGAAATGCCCTGAATTGAAACCTTGCAATTGCTGGTGGTGCGAGTTATAGCAGCTGTCCGCGTTTTTAAGGCTCGACAGCTCGTCAATAGACTCGAGGGACGTGTTTTTTATGTTAGTAAAGCTTTCCGTGTTACTACCGCTAATGCTTAGGGTCCTCTGAGGCTGCAACGAGTGACCCTCGTTCGTCTGAGAGGCCGCTAGCTTTTGGAACGTTCTGGGCGGTTTTTTTGGCGGCAGTAAACTAGTTTTTTCACCAACCTCTGTTAGAGTGGATGCGTCCTGTAAGCCTGGACGGGGCGACGATAGCTCTTTATCAAACTGTAAATCCAGTGGGCTCTGACAGACCTTCTCAAATTCCTCTGTGTCTGTTTCGGATTCACAACCCCTAAAACAAAATATCAATTCAAAACTCAATCGAACATTACAAACTACAGCTGCTGCAACAATGTCTAATTTTTATTTTCAAAGCGCACATAAAGTTTCAATTTTTACAATTTAATAAGTGATATTTCTTCATAATGTACACTGCTCTGATAGGTGCATCACTTGTACTAGTAGTGGGCATGTTACATATTTACAACCTACTGTTTAATATTGGTTCTCATTCACTAACGTAAATACGGCTAGTACCATCGCTGGTTGTCTCTTGTACTGAAGGAGCAGTGAATTACCTGATAGAATTTTTGAAAATACCTTCCAAAACATTCACCGATTTTGTAACCCGTTTTAAGAATACACTGATCTTTCATATAGCATTTCACATTGCTAGGGTGGATGGTAAATAAAGTAAAAGTCAAAATTTGGTAAAATCAATTCAAATCGGGTTTTAATTAATTGACAACTGTTGAATCGAATGGTCTAATATATTGTTTAAAAAAAATGTTAATTTAGGTTAAACACCCAGCAGTTATAAATAAAAATTATTTACATGGCCAAGGTCTCAACCTATAAACGGATACCGTTTAAAATGTGAAATTTTGACTTATTCTTTTTCCCAACCACCCAAGGATTATAAATCGGGAGAATCATAGGTTGCACCTGCCAACGTATCACTTGCCAACAAAACAAAAAATAACGCAATATTTAACTCTGGCACTCAATTTGGGACAAACATTACAGTGATTTTACTTTTTAATTTACATTTCATCTTAAATTTTATACTTGCCGTTAATCTATTGTAAATGCGTCAAAAGATAAGTCAAATGAAATAGAAAGTTAAAATGTTACACATCTTAAAAATCTTATTGCCTAACCCAAAAAACTTACTTGTCTAGATCCTTAAGGTGCGCTAAACTATGGGCAGCTAGACAACTCTCGTTTTCCATTGGCTTCAACAAATTTTGATCCAAATTGCTAGCTAAACCGACTTCGGTAACCACTTGCACCAGCTTCTCCTCGATTCCCCGATCGTCCACTTTATCCAGATCGGTTTTAACTATAGATTTTGCTAAGAAAAAGTTTGTTATAGAGGTCATGTCAGGCACTGTCAGATTCTCTGTAAGCTCCGGCAGGGTCTCCTTCAGCGTTTGAATATCCTCGTTGGAAATCGGCGGCAGACTAGAATCGAATATGGAAGGCGCCTGTGTGGCAAAATTGGGCGGCAGGTCGTCCATGCCGGGGAACAAGGCGTTCAGGAAGTGTCCCTCAAAAACCGACTGGAATTCCTTGCGTTTGGTCACCTCTTCGTTGTGGATTGTTAGTATATGACAAGCTAACTCGGATGCCCACTAAAAGAATTAAGCACATTTAAATTTAAATGATCAAAAGTTGTCTAGCTATCTAGTTTATTTTTAAATGGAATGAAACTAATAATAAAAAAGTTGATGTACCATCATAATATCATAGTATCATAAAATTTAAATTAATAATTATTATTTAATGACCTATTCTTCTTGATATAACTAATTACGTTCACCAAATAATGATCTATTACACCTTCAAATTTTGCATCTTGAATTTTATTTATAGTATTTTTAATACCCCAACGGAATTTTTAATTTTTTTTTTTTAATTTTTGAGTTACCAAAAGTATATGTATTATTGGTTTTAAAAAAGCTTAAGTCATGAAGTTTGAAGACATGACCTTATTTTGAATTTTTTTTGTTTCATACAGATTACAGGTGATTACAGAGTTGGCACTATTCTGCTGGGGTATTAAAAATACTATAGAAACAAAATTTCCTGGTGTCATTATTACTATTATTTACTATTATTACTAATATAATTATCTTGATAACTCAATACCAGTAAAAATGCCTGAGAGAAAGCTCTCCTCCGGACGACTTCAGCCACAGCCGAAAGATAGGTGGCAGGGGCCAGGTGTATCTGTTGCAGTACTTCCAGGTGCTGCCTCAATCTCTTCAGGTTATCATGGTAGACTAACAGCTTGTGGTTCACATCGAGGATGCGATTTTCAACGTACATCACCCATCTCAATCGATGGTACAGGTTGATGCTGAGCTCCTCCTTGGCCCTCGTGCAGCGCCTGCGTATATCACAGAGCTGCTCGTGGTTGTTCTGCATCACGAGCAGCTGTCTCCGATGAGAATCACATAAATCCGGCAGGATCGAGGTGTCGCCCAAATTACCAGCTCGATTTTGATTCTGAAAGAAATAAGTGGCTTCTAAAAATGTGCACGGTTGCCAGCGGGCATTTATTACAAACGTAGGTATGTCTTTGCATCAAGAGCAAGAAAATGTGATTTTTGATTAAATCTTGGTTTTCTCAAATTTTCAAGCTATTGTTTTAAGGTACTACCTAGTAATCCGTTTAGGGTGAAACTGTAATTTAGATTGGTAACCTGCAGCAATTGGCAGTTTTGCGTGTTAAAAATGTGTATTATCAAAAATTATGTAGAGAGGTTAGGGTTAATTATATAAATGTCTGTTAAAATATATAATGGATTATAAAAATTTCCTAAAACATGATTTTTTTAATTTTGTCATGTGTTGACATTTTTCTAAAATTGGCATTGTCGTTTAATGTTAAAAATAAATGAATAAATAAATAAATATGTTATTATTATTATTATTATAAAACATACCTTTTGAAATGAGTTGGCTAAATCGGCCTGCTCGCCGACATATCTTTTGGCTTCCAACATGAGCTGCTCCAAGCCGAATAATCTATCACCTAGCCCCCTCACTTCTTTCATGTGCGACTGGTCGGAGGTTTCTATTGATTGCTCCACTTCGGAGCATAGGTTTTTAAATACTTTTTCATCAAACTGCAATTATTATTAAATAATAAATATTACAATGCAAAATTAGTGTAGAATCAAAAAAAAAGAAAATTTTAATCATCCAAAATAAAATAAAATAATGTCTATACCTGCTCTAATCCTCTTGAACAATGGTCAAACAGTTGATCCATTGTGCTTCGACTATCAGCTGCTGATATCCAATCTAGCAAAGTCTGCGCTTTCTTATTTTCCGTACTGCTACCGTCAGCCTCGGGGTCCTTGGGAGCCTCCTCGCCACCCTCCGCCAGCTCTGCACTGTTCTCCAGCATGTAACTGTCCAGCAGCGTTGGTATGACCGGGATCCTCGCCAATATCTGGAGGTCATCGTTAAAACTGAAAAGCGAAATAAATACACTTCCCACACTAGACGGCCTCGCATTTGGACACTCACAACTGTAAAAATTTCAAATAGTTGTCGTGCTCCTTGAGGTAATCGTTGAAGCTCTTCTCGAAGACCTCGGAGCGCCGTTTGAACTCCACCGTCAGGTCCTCGAGGTTCGCGATGACGGCCGCCCACCCCTGCTGCTGCAGGTGCTGCTCATGCACCAGACCCTCGCATATCTTTGTTATGTGCCGCGCAGAGTCGGATAGCTGCTGCGCCAGCTGCGCCCTCGTCACCACCGTCTCGTAGGTGGCGGGCAGGTCCTGAGCATCTCTCACTTTTCTCTTAAAGTCTAAAGCAAAATCGTTCAAGTAATCAAGATCAAACTTCCAAGTACAATAATATTATTTTTTATACAAATACCTCAGCGTGCTTATTTCTACCCTCAAACTTCCAAGTAACTAAAAGAGTTTGTGCGGTATTTTAATTCAGATTCCCATAAGTTTTTTATTTATGATCAATAGTATTTGTTGATACAGTGTTTTATATTTGAATATGAATCTCTTCCATTTAATACATTCAAATGTGACAATAATTGTTAAATTCTTAATTAAAAATAATTTTACCAAAAACTGCACAACCAAACTTTTTTTGGTTACCTGATATTTCACCATTTACCCATTGTTTTGTATAACTAAAGTTAAGTTTGAGAAATATATTTTCGATGAATTTAATAAAATTCAACATGATGAATGTGTTGTTAATTACAAAACAGCTTCCAATGGCAGGTAAGTGAATGTTTGTTTTGGAAAAAAAAATCATGTTGCATGTGTGTCTAATCTGCATTAAGTAACATCAATATTACTAGCCAAGGAATAATCTACATCATTTTAGAATGTTGTGTCTACAAATTTCTGTTCATAATATATTACATGTTGATTCCTCAATTTACATATGTGAATAAGCAGGTTAATTATAAAACTAGACAAACATGCACTCCTCGAACATTATATACAAGAAATCAACGGTGTTTATTCATTTTAATAATAGATCAAGGTCGACACAAATAACTCCGGTGCATAAAAGCACATGTATGGCTTACTATACAACAATAGCAATATTTATTTAAATATTTAGAGAAACAAATTCCCAATTATAAGGTCATTGAACTTTACATGACAAAAGCTGTTTAAAAATTGGGAATTGAAATTAACAAACTAGACAGACAAAAGTCAAGGCTGTTGAACTACCAAACAAACACCAATTTGCGAAAGGTTTTTGTAAGCAGACCGGTGTCATTCAAGGTTAAGCATTTTTTATCATCTGATTAATTAAATTTGTCATGTTAAATATTGTAATTGGTGTAGAGGCTCTTTGAAAAATTTAGTTATAGACGGTACAAAAAAAAAACAGTATTGGCCCTTACCGTAATCTGATCCATAATCAACACTGGCACTAGGAGGAGTCGTTGATTCAATGCTGGACTTGCTAAATAAATAAATGGGATTTGTATCTGTGCCAGCTGAGTAGGTGCACACCTTCGAACGCTCGTCCAGCGACTCGCCCCCGCTGACGAGCAGCACCTGCTTGTCGACCGGTATATTGCACGACTGCTCCATGAAGCGTTTCAGGCAGCCAACGCTGAAAGTTTAAAGGAACTTTCAATATTCAATTTGCACGGATTTCAAACTTAGTAGATCGAGATTAAATGAGTTCCAGCATTCCAGCGCAGAAAAGCAAAACACAAAACCGAGGTTCTTCCCAGCAATCATTAAACAGTAGATGCCATACATTAGTAGAACAGATAACCAGACACAATACTAATGAATGTGGGGAACTCACAAATATCTGAATACCAATAAATTATAGAAAAAAATTACGAAATAAGAAAATATATTTTGTGTGAAATATTTTTCTGTTGCGTATAACATTTTTAGCTTGTTCTTTACAATTTGTTGGCGTTAAAAAAATATTTTCTCTTGTTAATTTGCTGTTTTTAGACGGGCAGTATTGTTTAAAACAGTCAAAATCCGATGAATAATTGCTAAAACGCTTCCTGATTATAATATGCATCTAGGAGCAAATCTCTTGCCAGATCATAACTCAGCTGATAGTGACAAGAGTTTTGTGGACGCCTCTCGCCGGTATTCAAAGCACCATGGAATTGTATAACTGTATTAATTTCGGCACCATGCTTTGCTTAAAATGTGAATATACTTATTTATGCTGGACCTTCAACAGTAGCATGCAAAAAGTTACACATCAATTATTGATGGTGTAATAATTCACAACAAAAACATCACATTACCATATGAATTGTGAATTAAAACGAAATACTAACCTCTCTAAGGCAAGGCTCATTTCGAAAGTCATCATCGTGCCGGTGTCGACATGGAAAACGTACAACATCTTAGCAATTTGGTGGTGGACCGCCTAGTACCGATAATTTTACCTGAAACCAAAACCTCTGTGAGCACATGCGTCTAATGGCGAGCACTTTATCATGGCTGTTATCAATGGCTGGATATAAGGAAGTGTGCTAAGGTCACACATTCCGATTCATGACTGATAAATGGGGGATATCTAGTGTAAATTTAGAAACAGATTATTTACACGATCAGCGGTTGACCGGCGGCGGGCATTGCAAAATATTTCCTCGCTCCGGGTGGGTTCCCATAACCTACACCCATGCGCTACCCGTGCATGTGACTGGCATGATCGTGGAGCCGTCCGTGCTCCTCATTCGCATCTATTTTTGGTGATTTACTCTGCAGAGCCACACTTGTTTTTGAGCTCGTTGGCTCTGGGGTAAACAAAGGAGCTGCTGCTATGAGTCATTTGCGAAAAGGTGAATGTGACACGATCGGTATGGTCCGAACTTTTTCAGTGGGGATTCAGCGCGGATGATGATCAACATACTGTTTATTTTGCTCCTCTCCTGCGAACTCCTCATCCATAGCTGTGACAGTACTCTGACATTATCACAGCTGATATTGACAAACACTAGACCACTCGCAATTTTTCTTCATCTGCCCGACGCAGGATGCACGATTGTGTGTTAAATAGCGACGATGCTTTTTGGCATTATGGCCAAAACGCAATTTGACCATCAGCTGACGGTTTGTTTTGCAAAACTACGTACGATTTGCAACTCATTAGTCGCCAAGGCCATTCACACAAACATCGAGGACTGGAAATTATAGCCGTATGAATGCGAATGCCAGTGGACGGGACGATCGCGGAAACTGCAGTTACTATCCAAATAGTGATTTTAAATGGAGCTAACCTAACCTCACAATAGATGTCACCATAATCTTAAAATAATCGCACTGCAAAAGTCACGAACTGTTACCCATCTAAAATTAAACGGTTTAAATGAGTCTTCAGCGTAGCTGGCAATGTATTTTAAAAAATAAACTGATCGATATCTTTATAAAAATATCAAAAATATGTATAATTTTGACAATTTTCAAAAGAGTACATGCCGTGACATCTACTGTCAAATAGAAAAAAACTACTCTGACATAGGCAACCAAATTTACAAACGTATGTTTATTATTCAAAATATGGCATTTACCTTAGTTTTTGACGGTATAATAATAAACTGGCACATTTAAGTTTTAAAAAAAGCCAATTTGGCTAAAAAGTTAATTAAGTTAAAGTAATTAACTCAGTTTTCGTTAAATATCGACATGCATCGATATTTTTGAAGACCGACATACATCATTATCATGGCTTGACCAAATATACCTATGTAATGAACATTAAGATCATTTAAATTGTATATTAGGCACATTAGAATCTTAAAATACATTCTCTATTTATTATGATCCAGGCAACTACACTTTAGAGGGTTTTGAATTATTCGCAATATCTATGGGCCCATCTGAAACCCATAATTAAATTATCTCCTTAAATACATCATTTTGATCAGGAACAAAATCAAGATCATTGGGTAATCATATTTGCTCTATCAAATATCGGATGTACAAAATTGCCCCATATCTTAATCTGCTTGTCTAAAATTTAACAAACGTTCTGAAATAATTATGATTCCTGCAGAATATGCATCATTCAATCTCCAGATTTGTTAATTTCTTTCTAAATTCGAGGCTTTTAAATTGCCTTTGAATGGAACCTTCCCCAATATCGTATTTTTTCACTTACTGAATATAAATTTATTTACTAGGTGATACATGGTTTATTTTATAAAAATTGCTGATTGATTTGTTTTCGTAATGAAGTTTTCGTAATGAAGGTAATGAGTTTCATTACGTAACTCATGTAATCTATTGATATTCTAATAATTGTAAAAATAATAGATGTTTGCGCCAAATGCGTTTCATGGAAAGGGACACGTGCAGAAGAACATTAGTTTATGGGTTTATTCGTTAATTGTTGAATATGAGTGATTTATTAGTGAAAGCTGTCTCCATTCCCGGATGCTACAATTCAAGTATCTAGTACCTTTCATTCCATCTTCTTTTAACTTGTACATATATATTCTTTCTTCCCCTAATATGACTGGCGAAGGATGTTTGTAGGACAATAGGACAGAAACGAGAATTGGAAGAAATAGCGATTTTCGACCTTACGGGATCTCAGTACCTAAGGAACCTTTTGCCATAAAATGTAAATTACTTTTTGCGTCAATTCGAGACGCTCAGGGAATAACCGGTCCAGTTTCAAGCTATCTATTGTAACGGTACTATACCGGGGTATCATTATAAATTGTAATTAATTTATAAACGTAGAGTGGCTCGTAATCTAAGTGGCTGTACTTCACCTGTGTTTGATTCATGGAATCGTTATAGTGACAAGATCGATGGTTCGTTGTTCAAGTATTGTGTCTGTTACGGGGAAAATATCAAATTATACGCATACACAAATATCATCATACAGTAATTTATTCATTCAGTAATTCATATGGTTTTACATTTTAATTTAGCAAGTAAGGTTTGGTTCATTTGGTTATGGTAAATAATACGCTTTACATTTATGTGGTGACTAAGGGTTTATTTAATAAGTAATAACACACAAATAATGAAGAATGACGATTTATTCTCAATTAAAGTTTTGAGATGAGTAATGATTTTTACGTGGTTTCTGATTATTTCATTTGGTTATGGTAAAATAATACGCTTTACATTTATGTGGTGACTAAGGGTTTATTTAATAAGTAATAACACACAAATAATGAAGAATGACGATTTATTTTGAATTATAGTTTTGAAATGAATTTATCTATTTTTACGTGGTTTCTGATTATATTTCGTGGTATTCTGACGTGAATTAACGTTATAATTCAAATTCTACTGGTTACTAGTACATGCGATTTGTCCCTGCTAATTACGGTGTTTTGGTTATGACATTCATTCCCCATGCGTTCGTTCATCCATGTTTTTGTCTTTTATTTACTTGATTTAATTTATCCTCAGATAAAGTTTAGCAGTGCATTTCCCAGCAAATAACATGCCAGTATCAAGGGTGACGATTTACCCTTAATAACAGTTTCGCAATGCATTTACCAAGCAATAACACCCAAATAATTATATTGCAAATTTCGATCGGTGATTTGTGCACGATGGTCAGTTGTGTCTGGCTAAAGTACATATATCTGATCTCATAGCGAGTCTCATACCCTAACCCTACTAGTCTGACGTGTATGAGACATAAGCCCTTTTGTTGGTGATTAACTCTTTTTATTGTTTATATTATCTTTTCTTTTGCTTTGATTTGGTCACAGATGCATCTTTTTGACTCTTTTTATTTTTATTTTCTTTTGTTTTTGTTTTGATTTGGTCTGAGATGCATCTAATTGTGAGGTAAATTACGATCGGTGATTTGTGCACGATGGTCAGTTGTGTCTGGCTAAAGTACATATATCTGATCTCATAGCGAGTCTCATACCCTAACCCTACTAGTCTGACGTGTATGAAACATAAGCCCCTCGTTTGTTTTTGACTCTTTTTATTTTTTTATATTATCTTTTCTTTTGCTTTGATTTGGTCTCAGGTGCATCTTTTTGACTCTTTTTATTTTGATTTTCTTTTGTTTTTGTTTTGATTTGGTCTGAGATGCATCTAATTGTGAGGTAAATTACGATCGGTGATTTGTGCACGATGGTCAGTTGTGTCTGGCTAAAGTACATATATCTGATCTCATAGCGAGTCTCATACCCTAACCCTACTAGTCTGACGTGTATGAAACATAAGCCCCTCGTTTGTTTTTGACTCTTTTTATTTTTTTATATTATCTTTTCTTTTGCTTTGATTTGGTCTCAGGTGCATCTTTTTGACTCTTTTTATTTTGATTTTCTTTTGTTTTTGTTTTGATTTGGTCTGAGATGCATCTAATTGTGAGGTAAATTACGATCGGTGATTTGTGCACGATGGTCAGTTGTGTCTGGCTAAAGTACATATATCTGATCTCATAGCGAGTCTCATACCCTAACCCTACTAGTCTGACGTGTATGAGACATAAGCCCCTCATTTGTTTTTGACTCTTTTTATTTTTATTTAATTAATATATTTTTTTTTTATGTCTTCTTTTGTTTTTAATATTTTCATTTATTTTTAGTTTGTTTTTACTTGGTTTTTGTGATAATTGAATTCACCTAGCGGATGTGATTCTGCATAATTTTGATTTTGATTCATTCACGGATTTATATACCTTCCTTACGCATGCTCATGCATGAATTCCCTTGATTCGCATTCATTCTTAGCTGCCGTTATGTTTCGTATTTATTAACTTTATTTCTCGTCCGATCATGACTTAGGAGTTTGATTCATTCAATGATTTTTCTATAATATTCACATGCTCGTGCTACAGGAATATACTGACTCGCATTCATTCATTTCTCAATCGCTCAAGAATTCAAATATGCAAATACTGAACACATGCATTATCGATGCTGAGGGCTGTTTTATTTTTACCGTCATGCAATTACGACCTATTAGTTCGATCACTCACTCGGCTGATGTATTAGTGATATTAACTACGCAACGTTAATTACAAGGATTTAGTGATTTGGTATGACATGATGATATTTGCTGATTTTTGTAATAATTATTGACCTTCACGGATACCGGTTTTTAGTTCCCGTTGCGATCGCTACCTGGGAAATCCCTTGAGTTTATATCTGTTTAAATACCTTCCTGACCTATCTCTTTCCCGAATCCCTGGCTAATGAAATATAAATAATAATTAAAACGCATGATAATCGAGTATGTTGATTCGGAGGAAGGATCTCATCACTTCGCACGTTTGTTTGAAGTTTCGTGGCAATGAAAGCGGTTGGTAAAATAGTCCCGTTATGGTAACTAGATTACAAGGACGAAATTAACATACAGTTGACGGAGCTTCTAAATGCGCCCTTCTTTTGGAGATTAACTCCTCAAAGGGCGTCACGAAACCTGTATATCGCTTTCAAGGTAGTCACAGTTCTCTACGCCTTCGGCGCTAAGACCTGCTAGAGTGATAATTAGGTGAGGTAATTGATGGTGGTTTGTTTGGGGTCGTCAAACTTATCATACGTGACAATATTACGAAGAGAACCATGCATGCTGTGGTATTAGATTACGGGACTGAATTTAACATACAGTTGAAGGAGCTTCTAAATGCGCCCTTCTTTTGGAGATTACCTCCTCAAAGGGCGTCACGAAACCTGTATATCGCTTTCAAGGTAGTCACATTTCTCTACGCCTTCGGCGCTAAGACTTGCTAGAGTGATAATTAGGTGAGGTAATTGATGGTGGTTTGTTTGGGGTTGTTTTGTTCTTTCGTAATTTTGTCACCGGATATTCTTCCGGCGGGTTGCCGAATTAATTTACTTTACACGCGTAATGACTTTTCTGCTGAATATTTCGCAGTGCCCTTCGAAATTGGCGTTTTGATTCGCGTTACTCGATTATCAATTGCGTCAGTACTCACTCATTAACCCTTCCTATCTCTCGCCGATTGGATAGCCGTACCGATGTCTTGGTGGCCCCTGCTTTGTGTTGTTTGAATTACTTCGCGGTCTCCCCGAAAATATCTAACTGGTTCAATACTGCCCTAAGTGAATTATCAATTTCCCTGACTGTTTATACTAATTGCGCCCCGTTTACACTCTCGCGATTTCTCTCGTGCCCTCGGCCGTCGAGAACTAAGTGATCTCCCCCCCTGCTTTCGCATATTCTTATATGTTTTACTTCCCCCTTTTCCCCGCGCCCTCTGGGTCCACACACTCTGGTTATCCCGTGCCCTTCTCTTGCTCTCTCTCTAAGTGTATTCTCGCTCGACGTCTGCGCAATAATTTCTCCCACATGTGTAAGACATTCGATATTTTGTTGGTGGATTTGCGTTTACTCGCAATACAAATCATGTCCCCTCGTGGTGTGAGTTATGCCTCCCAACTGTCCCCTGTTCCAAGAATTCCAGTACGCGTGCATGTAGCTCGCGCTGGTTTTATGGTGCTTAAGTTAATGAATCTATCGACCCTCACTCCGGGAGCTAGCTTTTGGGACGTTATAAGTGCACGGTAATATTATACTTTCGGTTTTGGAACCCCCCGGCATTGGTCAATGTCGGCCAGTGGCACATCCCCTGTCTGGTTTCGAGTAATTTATACTTCCATGAACTGTTGATATTTCCGCCCGACTAGTAAAATCGTGTTACCCTCAAGTTAATGGCTTTTATTGTCCCCATTGTTGATAGAATTCTCCCGGCCTGGCTCAGGGGCTGCGGTCCTGTTTATGCAATTCTACGCCGTTATGCGATACTTATTTAATTATTAATACGAACGATTTTCTCAGCAAATAACACCTGTCTCACCTATCCGCTGTTTATCCAAATAAAACATGGTGTGTCGTGGGTCATTTCATTCACCCCCTTTCGTAACTGGGTGCTACGAAGATTGAAAATTGCTAGTCTCCAGGTACGAAACACCCATTCGTTAGTGTGCTCAGCTGTACCTGTTTTATTTGGGAAAAAAAAATTGTGGGACTGCGCCGCTTGCCTCTCGTCGGTAATACCTGTAGGTTTCCTAGCAACATATACTTATATCTATAGAGAATTTATTACTATTATTTGCGGGCTAATGATGCATTTCTGCTATAAATGCAAAGTGACTCTGAACGTAATTATTTAGTCTACCACCTATATGGGGATTTATATAACCAAAAATGAAACGCATGAAAATTTAAACGTCCTTGTAGATTTGATAAAGTGGCGCAAAGTTTGTGATTTTCATTGCGAAGGTTTCCGGTCACTTCACTTCCGCACGATTCACACTACCTTTCTTTGCGCATTGGAGATTGCCTTATCTGGTAAAGCTAGCCTTTTGTGAGGCGGCCTGCTGTTGCTGCCCCCATCGTGGGTGCTGTTGGCGGTGGTTCTGCAGACCCCTCGGACCTCGGTGCTCGGACCGCCGGATCGGCCCTTGGAGGAAGGCCTCGTGGTGCCTGCTTCCGGGGATGCTGGTCGCTCGTGCCGCTCCCACCTCTGTCTCCCTCCAGGTGCTGCACCTAGAGTCCCTGGCTGCTGGCGGTGTTGATCGGTATCCGTGGTTATGACTACGCATAGATTTGATATCCGCCGATAAAATGGTACACCCCCATTTCCCTGTATTTCCCGTGGCTTTTCCGGCGGATGAACGCTGATATCCCGTAGGATTTTTTTTTATCGCGGGTGCTAGTTTAACCTAATTCTTACCGGTGCCCCATTTGCAAACTACCTTTCTATTTTGAACGTAAATACCCCTTTTGTGCCATTCACTTACCCCCAGACTGTTCACCCCCTGACTTTGTATGTTTTCACCGAGTGTGAATCGTACATACCTTTGATAGCCGTTGTATTCGCGTCGCGTGTTTAATTGCGCATGTTTTTGGATGACTTGGGCGCATGATGCTATGCGGTCCGTTGTATAAAATTTTTATTTGAAATTTGTAACTGCCATTGTCGAAGAATTTGTGAATTGAATTAATTCCCAATAAAACCGGGTCCGGAAATAAAGGGGGCCCTTATTAAAAGGGCAGGTCAGAGCTGCGCTCCTGTACCTGAGCTAATCCTTTCCGCAAAAAGGGTTTCAAATTTTCGGGGCATTGCTGTGCTCCAAACCAAAAGTACTCCTTTTGCACCCCCCACGAAGAGGACAAATATGTTACCGTAACTCTCAATGAATTGGAACACTCCATGTTTTTGAATGTTATCAGTTGCCCGTTTTGTTGAGATTTTAAAAGAATTTCAAACTGAAGCATATCTAAAAATTAATACTGTGGGTTTGACAAAACAAAGTCAAAATTAAAAAAAATTGAAATATTTAAATTTGTATGAACTGAAATATTTAGATTTTAGGCACTTTTCCCGAATTTATTTTATGTGATGTAAAATAATATTTCAACATTTTTTTTCTTATATGCGGCAAAAAAAAAGACCTTTTTCCACATATGGAAACTAAATTAAGGATTAAATATTAAGTATGTCAGTTCATTCAGAGAACCAGAGTTGAAATATCTTGAAAATGAATTTATTGCATTGAAAACAATTCCCGATGAGTTGGGGGATTAATTAGCGTAGAAGTGCAGCAATGCTGACCTGTTTGGGATTATGATTATTAGCGCAGTCATGCCCCTACTTTCAGGTAAAATAAATTTCCGAGCGCAGATCCGCCATACCGTATTAAAATTGCAACAAACCGCGCGATCTATTGTTGGTATGCCTGTTTCGATGTTTGGTGGAGACTTGCCCGTTTTTCGCCCAACTTTTCAAAAATATCCTCACCATCGTGGGATGCGATACCGCGGATAATGACGTTTCCCGGAAGTGGCGGTGTTTGTCTAAATATTATCTGATACTTTGAAAATTTTGTGAAAATGTTTGTTGTTGTTGGTTCAAGTTTGAATATTATCCCGATTTTTGTCACACCCCGAACCTCGTTGATGATATGAAGCCCGGAAAATTCGCGAGAACCCTTTCATTGCGCGTTCTGACGGATTTTACTAAGTGGGTGTCATGGATGCACGTATGGTACTGATTACTAGTGACTTTAATTCCCGATACCCATTATTTGATGTACCTTGAGCTTTGCGTTCCGTCATACTGCATTTGGCTTTGATACTTTTACAATAACGGCTATTTACTTAATTTCGACAAATGTCGTAGATGAGTTGATTAGTGCAAATATGCAAGTCCCATTGCATTTGCATATTCAAAGGGCATAAACATGAGGCCACCTCCGTGATACTCTTTCGAATTTGTGGCAGTGTTCCGTTCGTCGCCCGTGTCTCGCACCCCCGGCTGATTTACCATTTGTATCCCTTAGTGGGTCAGTACTCCCAGCATGATTTTTATGACGTTCCCCTTTCGCCCTTGTGGAATTCCCTTATTTACGCCCGTCGCACCGACTGTCTGCGTCCGGTCTCTACCCCCGCATCGACGGACACCAAATCTTTACCTGCGTTTGTACTTATTTCGACCAACTATTGCATGCGCTCTCTGGCGCATTTCCTCTCCTGTATTTGATGATATAAAGTTATTAACAGAACACATGTTTATATAAACTCAAAGGATCCTGGTCGCGGCGCCAATTTATGTAACGGTACTATACCGGGGTATCATTATAAATTGTAATTAATTTATAAACGTAGAGTGGCTCGTAATCTAAGTGGCTGTACTTCACCTGTGTTTGATTCATGGAATCGTTATAGTGACAAGATCGATGGTTCGTTGTTCAAGTATTGTGTCTGTTACGGGGAAAATATCAAATTATACGCATACACAAATATCATCATACAGTAATTTATTCATTCAGTAATTCATATGGTTTTACATTTTAATTTAGCAAGTAAGGTTTGGTTCATTTGGTTATGGTAAATAATACGCTTTACATTTATGTGGTGACTAAGGGTTTATTTAATAAGTAATAACACACAAATAATGAAGAATGACGATTTATTCTCAATTAAAGTTTTGAAATGAGTAATGATTTTTACGTGGTTTCTGATTATTTCATTTGGTTATGGTAAAATAATACGCTTTACATTTATGTGGTGACTAAGGGTTTATTTAATAAGTAATAACACACAAATAATGAAGAATGACGATTTATTTTGAATTATAGTTTTGAAATGAATTTATCTATTTTTACGTGGTTTCTGATTATATTTCGTGGTATTCTGACGTGAATTAACGTTATAATTCAAATTCTACTGGTTACTAGTACATGCGATTTGTCCCTGCTAATTACGGTGTTTTGGTTATGACATTCATTCCCCATGCGTTCGTTCATCCATGTTTTTGTCTTTTATTTACTTGATTTAATTTATCCTCAGATAAAGTTTAGCAGTGCATTTCCCAGCAAATAACATGCCAGTATCAAGGGTGACGATTTACCCTTAATAACAGTTTCGCAATGCATTTACCAAGCAATAACACCCAAATAATTATATTGCAAATTTCGATCGGTGATTTGTGCACGATGGTCAGTTGTGTCTGGCTAAAGTACATATATCTGATCTCATAGCGAGTCTCATACCCTAACCCTACTAGTCTGACGTGTATGAGACATAAGCCCTTTTGTTGGTGATTAACTCTTTTTATTGTTTATATTATCTTTTCTTTTGCTTTGATTTGGTCACAGATGCATCTTTTTGACTCTTTTTATTTTTATTTTCTTTTGTTTTTGTTTTGATTTGGTCTGAGATGCATCTAATTGTGAGGTAAATTACGATCGGTGATTTGTGCACGATGGTCAGTTGTGTCTGGCTAAAGTACATATATCTGATCTCATAGCGAGTCTCATACCCTAACCCTACTAGTCTGACGTGTATGAAACATAAGCCCCTCGTTTGTTTTTGACTCTTTTTATTTTTTTATATTATCTTTTCTTTTGCTTTGATTTGGTCTCAGGTGCATCTTTTTGACTCTTTTTATTTTGATTTTCTTTTGTTTTTGTTTTGATTTGGTCTGAGATGCATCTAATTGTGAGGTAAATTACGATCGGTGATTTGTGCACGATGGTCAGTTGTGTCTGGCTAAAGTACATATATCTGATCTCATAGCGAGTCTCATACCCTAACCCTACTAGTCTGACGTGTATGAAACATAAGCCCCTCGTTTGTTTTTGACTCTTTTTATTTTTTTATATTATCTTTTCTTTTGCTTTGATTTGGTCTCAGGTGCATCTTTTTGACTCTTTTTATTTTGATTTTCTTTTGTTTTTGTTTTGATTTGGTCTGAGATGCATCTAATTGTGAGGTAAATTACGATCGGTGATTTGTGCACGATGGTCAGTTGTGTCTGGCTAAAGTACATATATCTGATCTCATAGCGAGTCTCATACCCTAACCCTACTAGTCTGACGTGTATGAGACATAAGCCCCTCATTTGTTTTTGACTCTTTTTATTTTTATTTAATTAATATATTTTTTTTTATGTCTTCTTTTGTTTTTAATATTTTCATTTATTTTTAGTTTGTTTTTACTTGGTTTTTGTGATAATTGAATTCACCTAGCGGATGTGATTCTGCATAATTTTGATTTTGATTCATTCACGGATTTATATACCTTCCTTACGCATGCTCATGCATGAATTCCCTTGATTCGCATTCATTCTTAGCTGCCGTTATGTTTCGTATTTATTAACTTTATTTCTCGTCCGATCATGACTTAGGAGTTTGATTCATTCAATGATTTTTCTATAATATTCACATGCTCGTGCTACAGGAATATACTGACTCGCATTCATTCATTTCTCAATCGCTCAAGAATTCAAATATGCAAATACTGAACACATGCATTATCGATGCTGAGGGCTGTTTTATTTTTACCGTCATGCAATTACGACCTATTAGTTCGATCACTCACTCGGCTGATGTATTAGTGATATTAACTACGCAACGTTAATTACAAGGATTTAGTGATTTGGTATGACATGATGATATTTGCTGATTTTTGTAATAATTATTGACCTTCACGGATACCGGTTTTTAGTTCCCGTTGCGATCGCTACCTGGGAAATCCCTTGAGTTTATATCTGTTTAAATACCTTCCTGACCTATCTCTTTCCCGAATCCCTGGCTAATGAAATATAAATAATAATTAAAACGCATGATAATCGAGTATGTTGATTCGGAGGAAGGATCTCATCACTTCGCACGTTTGTTTGAAGTTTCGTGGCAATGAAAGCGGTTGGTAAAATAGTCCCGTTATGGTAACTAGATTACAAGGACGAAATTAACATACAGTTGACGGAGCTTCTAAATGCGCCCTTCTTTTGGAGATTAACTCCTCAAAGGGCGTCACGAAACCTGTATATCGCTTTCAAGGTAGTCACAGTTCTCTACGCCTTCGGCGCTAAGACCTGCTAGAGTGATAATTAGGTGAGGTAATTGATGGTGGTTTGTTTGGGGTCGTCAAACTTATCATACGTGACAATATTACGAAGAGAACCATGCATGCTGTGGTATTAGATTACGGGACTGAATTTAACATACAGTTGAAGGAGCTTCTAAATGCGCCCTTCTTTTGGAGATTACCTCCTCAAAGGGCGTCACGAAACCTGTATATCGCTTTCAAGGTAGTCACATTTCTCTACGCCTTCGGCGCTAAGACTTGCTAGAGTGATAATTAGGTGAGGTAATTGATGGTGGTTTGTTTGGGGTTGTTTTGTTCTTTCGTAATTTTGTCACCGGATATTCTTCCGGCGGGTTGCCGAATTAATTTACTTTACACGCGTAATGACTTTTCTGCTGAATATTTCGCAGTGCCCTTCGAAATTGGCGTTTTGATTCGCGTTACTCGATTATCAATTGCGTCAGTACTCACTCATTAACCCTTCCTATCTCTCGCCGATTGGATAGCCGTACCGATGTCTTGGTGGCCCCTGCTTTGTGTTGTTTGAATTACTTCGCGGTCTCCCCGAAAATATCTAACTGGTTCAATACTGCCCTAAGTGAATTATCAATTTCCCTGACTGTTTATACTAATTGCGCCCCGTTTACACTCTCGCGATTTCTCTCGTGCCCTCGGCCGTCGAGAACTAAGTGATCTCCCCCCCTGCTTTCGCATATTCTTATATGTTTTACTTCCCCCTTTTCCCCGCGCCCTCTGGGTCCACACACTCTGGTTATCCCGTGCCCTTCTCTTGCTCTCTCTCTAAGTGTATTCTCGCTCGACGTCTGCGCAATAATTTCTCCCACATGTGTAAGACATTCGATATTTTGTTGGTGGATTTGCGTTTACTCGCAATACAAATCATGTCCCCTCGTGGTGTGAGTTATGCCTCCCAACTGTCCCCTGTTCCAAGAATTCCAGTACGCGTGCATGTAGCTCGCGCTGGTTTTATGGTGCTTAAGTTAATGAATCTATCGACCCTCACTCCGGGAGCTAGCTTTTGGGACGTTATAAGTGCACGGTAATATTATACTTTCGGTTTTGGAACCCCCCGGCATTGGTCAATGTCGGCCAGTGGCACATCCCCTGTCTGGTTTCGAGTAATTTATACTTCCATGAACTGTTGATATTTCCGCCCGACTAGTAAAATCGTGTTACCCTCAAGTTAATGGCTTTTATTGTCCCCATTGTTGATAGAATTCTCCCGGCCTGGCTCAGGGGCTGCGGTCCTGTTTATGCAATTCTACGCCGTTATGCGATACTTATTTAATTATTAATACGAACGATTTTCTCAGCAAATAACACCTGTCTCACCTATCCGCTGTTTATCCAAATAAAACATGGTGTGTCGTGGGTCATTTCACTATACACGATGTTTCCAAAGTAATCTGAAATATTGTTGTGGATGATTCGTCATTCAATTTTATGACGAAATTGTGACAAGCGATAAGTTGTGACAAGTTCTGTCGTTATTGGGATACAGTTTTGATTTATTATTATTGTAGTAAAAGTAATAACACTTGTTAACTTGGGCGTGTATAGTAGGTGTCTTCAAGCTTTCGTTAGACTAGCTCGATAATAAATTAAACATATCAATATACATTTCAAGTATCTAGATACATTCTTGCTTGAGTATGTACAACCTAAAGTTGTATCTAGATACATTTTTCTAAAGTATCTGTATTTGTATCTAGATTAAAAAAATGTATCTGTTACAGCACTGCATTTCACGTTAATTACATATAATTAGCTATTGATTCATTACTGAGAGATTTTTTTTTTTAATTTTTACCTCAAGGCTTCGATTAATTTTCTCGTATTTAATTTAAGTTTGAGTATGTAATTTAAGTATGTACCTAAAGTTGTATCTAGATACATTTTTCTGAAGTATCTGTATCTGTATCTAGATTTTAAAAAATGTATCTGTTACAGAACTGCATTTCACGTTAATTTCATATAATTAGCTATTGATTCAATATTGAGAGAATTTTAATTTTTTTAAAATTTTTACCTTGAGGCTTCGATTAATTTTATCGTATTTAATTTAAGTTTGATTCAGTAATTTGCTATTTCATTGTGTATTATTCTTGTATGTATTACGAATAATAGCCCTGCGAAAGACAATGACAATGACGCATGCTTTTTCGAATAAACAATCGCGTTTTTAATGCTGGTTCGTGGGCTTAAGCTAAATGTAATAGAATGAAATGAAATTAGATACGTATGTCGAATTCATGGAATATGGATCTATGAGTCATTGTCAGGACGGGACGAGTATATCAATAAATATAAGCAGAACTATAAAAAATAAATTTGGTTTTGCAAATTATGAGCAGTTATGAGCATTTTCTTTTGCATGTAAAATGCGTATGTAAAAAGAAAACAATTTTTGGATTTGTTTTCCATTTATCTGAAATGTATCTAGAAGCATCTAGATACTTTTGAAATGAATCAGTATCTGTAACTAGATACATTTTCAAATTTGTATCTAGATACATTTTTTTAATGTATCTGTATCTGTATCTAGATACAAAAAATGTATATATTACAACACTGCTACAGTCTCCTCAAATCTAGCAAATAAATCAAATAAAATTTGTAATTCTTATAACAGGTAACCAAAATCACTTGTGGGTGTATACTTGGTTGCCTACATAGTCCATATCTTCAAATTGATGGCGACGCCAGCGCAGAAACTGGTGAACTTTATACCTATGATTTCAACTGCAATAACTTATCAAACCAATTACCAGGGGCGAAGGGGTGGCATTTTTTATCGTTTATCGTACTATTTTTAGGTATAAATACCATGCAGATTTTCACTTATAGCGTAATTTAAATGTTGTTTAAAACTAGTCAACCAAATGTACATTTTCAAAATAAAAGTAGCAATTTTGTACATTTGGTTGTCTAGATTAAAGCAAACTTTTAATTGTCTTATAAATCAATATCTGCACAATATTTTTGAGTCAACATAATGGTATACGTAGTTAAACCCGTGCCTCATCATCCCCAGGTAATCGGTTTGTAAAAATATTACAGTTAAAATCATAGATACCTATAAAGTTCACAAGTTTCTGCGCTGCCGTCGTCGGTAGACAACCACATAGGCATCCAAGTATACACATACGAGTAGTTTTGGTTGCCTGTTGTTATAAAAAAAATATGATTGTTTAATATTCACGTTAAAATTAAAGTAAAGGGTTTTCCAATAAGAGGTGTTATTTTGATATTCAAAGAAAAATGCCATTTTTTATTATAAATCATCAGATGTTTATTTCATTACAAAGAGGAAGGTATGCCGTTAATAGTGGAAAATAACATCAAGCAAATGACCACCACGGCCACGCTTACAGGACAAAATCCTTTTCATGAAATTTTCCATAACTAAATCGCAAAGTGGCTGCTGTATGTCCTCGATAGCCTCACGAATTCCATCTTTGAGGTCTTGAATCGATACTGGGCTGTTGGCGTAGACCTTCTCCTTCACGTGGCCCCAAAGAAAGAAGTCGCAAGGTGTTAAATCACAAGATCTCGGTGGCCAATTGTGATCACCTCTTCGAGAGATAACACGGTCCGGAAACTTTTCCCTTAAAAGATCAATGGTTTCGTTGCTTGTGTGGCACGTAGCGCCGTCTTGTTGAAAGTGAACGTTGTCCAGATCAATACCATCCAATTCCGGCCATAAAAAATCGTTAATCATCTCTTGATAGCGCAATCCATTCACCGTAACTGTTGCGCCAGCCTCATTTTCGAAAAAGTAAGGTCCAATGACAAGGTGCTTCACGACGACCCAAAAATGTTCGAGTTTTACGAACCGTCTCTGCCAAATTTTCACCATTTTTGATGTGAATTTTAATAATTTCAATGCGTTGTTGAAGCGTGTATCGTACCATTTTTATTAATGGCGTAGTTTCTACTTGTCAAATGCCAAGAAATGACAGCTTCAAAAGTGACATCTACCGAAATAGCGGGCTATTCAAAATAACACCTCTTATTGGAAAACCCTTTATTTGAATTAACTCAGTAAATTTTAATTGATATATTTACTACATTATAGGATAGTGAAGTATCAGTTATTAATATTAAACGAGTAATTTGTTATAGTAAATTGTATAGTAATAAGTATAGAAATTGTAAGTACATTAAATTCATTTATAATGAAATTATCAGGCATATTGATAGGAAATTTTCGTAATAAAATTAAAGACGAATCCCCCACATTCAGATTACTTTGGAAACACCCTAAATAATATTAATTATTCTAAAATAATCAGGAAATATATCAATCTCAGATTTACAAACTTGTCGAACAGATGTCGCTATCCTAAAATTGACTTAACCTAAATTTTAAAGTTCTGAGTTAATAAAAAAAAACTCAATTGCCTGTTGATCACACATTACAAGCCAATTTCGATTTAAAGCCCTAAACCTGAAGCTCATACATAAGAAACAGGCCAACGCAGAACACCTAAGGGCCATTTCAACTGCTCACCTCCACAAGGACGTCTAGTGTCAAAATGTGATATAAAAAAGAACGCAAATATTTATACGCAGGTCAGCGCGATATTACGACACATTTTAACGTAGTAGTCGCACAACAAGCCGTATCACGCATATATTAAAATGTTTACAGCTGCCAAGCAGCTCCTCCGTAAGTTGTAGGTTAACATAATAGCCAAGAGACTGCATAGCGATGGCCATTAGACTAACGAGGAGGCTGCTGGCTAGGCAGTGGACCCCGTTGCGTCCCCGGCAGGCCCCCAGCATTAGATTCATCAATACGAACAGTGCAGGCCTAGCAGACAGCTGCGGCTTCGCCAGCAGGGTCAATGCGAGCAATCTTTGCGTTTACAATCGGTGGGTGTACGGAACCCAGGTGCGGAACTTCTCCAGCTCTCAGAAGTGCAAGGACGAAGATGTCCCACCCAAGAAGATGTCGATCTTTCAGAGATTCAAGCATATGTATAAGAGTTACTGGTATGTCCTAGTGCCCGTCCACCTCGCTACATCCGCATGCTGGTTCGGGGGATTTTACTATTTAGCCAAAAGGTAAATATGTTTCACGATTTAACTCAAACATAAGTATATTTCATGATTTATCGAAAACATAATTAAATACTTCTCAACAAAATTGTCGCATATTCATTATTAATAATAATGATTATAATTTGTTAATGCAATTATAAAAAAATATTTTATTAATATACATTTTTTTTTTGGAATATGTGATAATTCTTTTAAGTAGTGTATTTTATCAATACTTGAGAGTCATTATTGAAACTGATCATTAATGAGCATATTCTACTATTTACGATAAGGTTGGATATGAAGTAAATTAGGAATATAATGAGCATGAGCCTTAATTAGGCCAATTTATCAACTGAAAAGTGGTTGGTTTATCGCTAGTTGTAATTAAAAGCACAAGTATTACATGTCATTTATGCCACAAATTGTGATAGATGGTGCTTACTTAGGCAAATATAATCCACATATTCAACGTCCTCTATTTAATACTTTCCGATTTGAAAATTTACCGTTCACATATTCACTTTCTAAGTAAAAGTATTTACGTTTCTACATATCATATCTAAAGTCAAATGTTCATCACTGTTCTAATACAGTAAATTAAACTAGGCAGTCAAGATTATACTTCTGGGTAATGCTCTCCACTGGGGGATGCGAAATACGATACTATTATTAGAGTTGGAGAAATTCATCATTTTTAGCAAATTTTGCCAAGATAGGAACTCCTCCAATCACGTGTTTTCTTTGTTTTTTTTATGGTACTGATCATGTCTGATTTTTTGATGTAGTGGTATTGACATCGTGGCGCTGCTGGAAAGTTGGAACTTCAGCGAGAGGATCACGAACCCCCTGAAGGACTCGAGCATGGGCTACCTGGCGATATCGTACGCGCTGTACAAGATAGCGACACCGCTGCGGTACACGGTGACACTTGGAGGCACGACCGTCACGATAAACTACCTGAAGAAGTGGGGCTACTTGAAACCGGTGCCGAGCACGGAGAAGCTGAAGGAGATGTACAAGGTCAGGAAGGAGACGCTCATGTTCAACGTGAAGGACAAGACGGATGAGTTCAAGATGAAGAAGGACCAACTCAAGGACCAGACGGGCAAGCTCATCACCAAAATTAAGGACTCCAAGCAGAACGTGCTCGGCGGCGACCTGAGCAAAGAATTGAAGAAGTAGAGGCGGGTGTTTCATTTTTATTTGTTACTTATGAAGTCATCCCCCATGTATTAGTTTTCGTTTTTCGCTTGAATCCCATCGTGCGGATATGTGTAAAGTGTATCTTAAATATATTACACGCTTTCCGAGCCAACGGCAAATTCTAGTGTTTTATATATAGTTTTATTATTATTATATATATGTCTATTTTTGAAGTTGTTTTGAGTTTTGCTTTCACACCATCATTTATAATGTTTCAATAAAAAGTAAAAAAATATTTTTTTCCCCCCATATTTTTATTTATCATATAAAAGGAGCAACACTGAATTCATAGTTATTGATTGTACTAACCATAATATCGAGTGATCATTTAAATTTCAGCTCTAGTTATCCATGGAAATTGTGGCAGTCAATAAGGTGAGGTTGGTGATCTCTCCTTTCTTATTGGCTGCGAAAATTTCCATGGATAACTAGAGCTAAAATTTAAATGATCACTCGGTAAATCGACAGTTTAATTAGTGATTAAACTAATTAATATACATTTTAAGTGAAAATGAGTTAAATATGTTTAATTATGTTACATATCTCAGAAATAAATGTTAGTTAATGATTTTTACCTCAATATGGACAATATTTCTTAATTTTTTTAAATGCAAAACTAGTGAAAGGAAGATTATTTTCATAGCCATATTTATGAAAACAAAAAGTGTTTGTCCTGCCAAGTTGTTATCAATACAAATTGTCACATGTCACAACAAAATATTGGCATCAAAATTTGTAAGGTGTAAATTTATCGTGTACTCCAATTTCCAAATATAGCACGGAGAATTGTCAGAAAACAGGGGTGGCAATGAAGTACTGGTACTTAGTCATAAGCCTTCACGTTCTCATTTCGATGTTAACTTTTGCAACGGCATATTTCCTCTCTGTTGGGTAAGTCATTTTAATAAATCCGAAGTATAAAAGTCTAAAAACAATTAACATTTATGATTTTATGGTCTCTCATGGTGTTCTGATTTTTATAGGGGGATTGATATGGGAGAAATCCTTGCAAGGCTGCCCCTCAGCGACGAATATATAAGCAGGATCGAGATGTCGGGCATGGGCCACTTTGCATTGGGGGTCCTGTTCATGAAGCTGATGACACCAGTGAGGTTTGCCATCACTATGGCCTCGGCGACGATGCTTATCAAGCGCATGCAAAATGCATGCGTCACCACATGATAATTATATTGCCCATTTTTACCAACGCTTGTCTACAACATGATTTAATTGATTTCGAGTAATAAATTGATTCCTCATTTGAATGCTTTAAGGTTATAATTTTTGTTGTGGTCATTTCGCTAGTATAACTGGAAGCACTTATTTAATAATTTGTCTTACAAATTACAATAAATGTAATTGTAATTATTATAATCCGTCTTCATGATAGGGTGCTTAGCAGCAAGGATGCAGTAAAAGGGGTGGTGATTAAACATTGAGCTTATTTATTCATAATTAATCTACCTCTTTTATAATAAAAATGCATCTCCTCTCTTAATTACAACCTATAAGCATAATTAAAAAGGAATGAACGTCGATGTACATTAAACGTCGTCTTGTTAAAACCGAATAAAAAAATATACAACCATACGTAAGGGGTTTGTTTCCGTGTGATAAAAATAAACTGATGACATATCACAGATACGAAAAATCAATAAACGATCGGCCCTCCGCGGTGCATTTGTAATTTACGAAACCGCCTCATTAACCGGGTACTCTACTCTAGTGTTTGTTGACAACGAATCAATTAAAATAAGTGTTGGCTACGACGGAGAAAGGCAGACACCCGACAACAAATTTACCAACTAAACAACCTCAATAGATATTTACAACCCGGCCGGGGTTCGGCACTCGGACCGGCGCTTCCGGCAGCCCGTCCGATGGCCAGGCCCCGGCCAACAACAACTGGAAGCTTATCTCGAGCTACGCAACGCTTTTTTTTTTACCTGCAGCTAGTCACAAGGGATAAAGAACTACATTCGGTGGCGGACACCAGTCTCGAGCCATTCGGCGGGTGCCTACCCCGTGTACTGGTAGGTGGCCGCCACCGGGTGCATCTGCCGGGGCGTGTGCTGCAGCCGCTCTATGTGGCAGCCCCGGCACATCAGGTGGCCCTCCAGCGGATAGCACCGCTTGTCCGGCTCGTCTGTCAGCTGCATGCCGCACATCTCGCATATGTAGCAGTCCACGTGGAAGTCCTTGTCCATGGACACCACGCGGACAGTCTCCTCGGTGCCCTCAACAGGAGTAATACCTAAACAAATAATAATTAATAATAACTTGCAAGGTCTGTAACTCATGACGGAAACTCAAATCTACAGTAAATCTTTTGTGACTAGTGCATCTTTGAGCAGTAAATAAGTTAATATTTCAAGCAGCAAAAGTATTTGTGCCATATAGATTAATGACATAATTTAAAACTAAATTCTTCCATATAATACCATGAGAATATTGCTAACTGTAGACTAAGAATTTGTTCCTGGTAGGAAGTTATGAGCAAATACAGTTTTAATTACTATTTGTACGTTCTTTAACTGTGTACCTTTTCCACAAGACGCGCATTTAGGAGCAAACATGCGGTGATAGTCGTTTACGCAGTATATCTTATTGTCCACGTCCACAGTGAACGGAACACCGTCAAGACACTCGTTGCACACGCAACAGCGGAAACACCCTGGGTGATAAGATTTCCCCATCGCCTGGAGTATCTGCGGGAAGGAAAAACAATTTAACACAAGCAAAAAAAATATGAAAATGCTAAATTACCATCTCCATAATTAAGTGTCCGCATATGGCACATTTCTCTGCAGTTTGTTGGAAGCCGGAGTACTAAAAAATAACTTAACATTTAACATCGCCCGGTAGATAATACGTGAGGAGTAAACTGTTGTCCAACAAATTAAATAGTTGAAGAGGATTGGTTAGGATAAACAAAATCAGTTCCTTAGGACAACTGATATTCATTTGTTTGTTTAAAAAATAACAGAACTTGTGCCAATAATATTTGTGCCGCTCCTCTACAACGCTATAAGCATTTAATTTATTTTAATTTGGGTTTAGGCGAATCGCCAACAAAATTCATTAGTACCAATATAAATTTCACATTGTATACTAAAATTCAAGCTTGTTTACTCCTCGGGATAATAAAGTTTCGTAATATTAAGAAGATATAAAGTTGAGCAGTAGAAGTTTTCATAACAGCTTCCTCGTTATAAATGTTCAGACTTCCACTTGCGTTCCCAATGAAGCTTTTGTAAGAAGAGATGAAAATGAGTGTGAAACGTACCTTGTTCTCGTCTGGCATTGCAACCTCTGTGCCCTACAAGAATTTAAAAAAATCAAAACAAAATGATACGGATGTGGAGCGCCTTGGTTAGTAGCAAGAAGACGAAGAAGGGTTAACAATCAAAGTGCATTTCTTTACAAAAGCTTCATTGCATCACAGACACAGCAAGTAAACGACAGTTGCGGGGGAAATGGGAGGTTATTGGGAGAGTAATACTCCTGTACACAAAAATTACGAGGCACAAATTTTCCCATGTTCACATAGAAAAGACGGTCACCATCCCATGACCGTCCGGAGAATCCCGGATTGGCCAAATACATAAAAACATTAAACCGGGTTGGGAACACAGTAGACACACAAGACCATCCATCCTGACAGGGGGAGTAGTACAAATGCACATTTGATTAAGAGTGGGTTCGGGCATAATTACCAGGTAGTCCTCCTCACAGTACACCCGACCGTGCACGTTGTAGAAAGCCTTACCCCGCAGCGCCCTGCCGCAGGAGCAGCAAATGAAGCAATTGGTGTGGTACAGGTTGCCCATTGCCTGGCATGCCTGCCCCGCACCAGTCACCTTCTCACGACACGTGTGGCAGATACCTAGAGGAAGACAAAAGGCGGTAAACGGAACACGTCAAGCAAAAACGATAAGTGGAACTGGAAATTAAGAACAGGTCTCAAATTTTATTCAGCTATTAAATAGACATTTCTAATGCTCTGTAATATTTACTTTTATTTAATAATAAAATTCACTAGGTGACACGTTTAATAAAATTTAAAATATAAATGATAATTTTTGTTTGACAATATGATTATTAATAAATTGATGGCTGATATTCTCAGGTATCGAACATCAATTTATTAATAATCATATTGTCAAACAAAATATATCATTTACATTTTAAATTTTATTAAACGTGTCACCTGGTGAATTTTATTCACCCAGTAAATATTACAGACCATAAAAAACGTCTATTTAATCATATTGTCAAACAAAGTTAGTTTGCAACCTTAATTGCTTTATAATTATAACATATAGAATTATATGAACATACAAAATTAAATGATTACCAAAGTATTCTCCTTCCTCCTCATGTTTCTCCATCTCCTCCTCAATTTGCCTGGTCATCTCCTCGATTTTCCTCTCGGCTTCAGTGGGCCCCCTGGGCTTGGTGGGCGTCACGATGTACGGCAGCAGAGTCTTGCCGCTCATCTTCATCTTGACACCGCCGGGATTGCTGCCCATGCTGGGCGTGGGGCTGGGGGCCGCCCTCGGCTCCGGCGGCTTGCTCTCCATCTTGGGCGGCGGCGTGGGCTTGAAATCCTTGGGCGGCCGGGTGGGCGGCCCGGCGATGCCCGTGTCGGGCCCACGGTAATAGTTCTTCGCCGTCGACGTCTGGAACGGAGTATTGGTACTTAAGGTCTGGGAGACGTTCCCTGTCATACACACGTAATCGGAGCTATTGATCTCGTCGAGCTGCTGCTTGGAGAGGCTCTTGGAGGGTGATTTGTGGTAGTACGAGGGGGATTGGGGACCGGGCTGGGCCAGAGAGGCGCTCGGCCTCGGCGGCTGCATCACCGAGTAGACCGGCTGCTGGGCGGGGGACTGCTGGGTGAGCAGCTGGGTGGGGTAGCTCGGCTGGACGGGCTGGTAGACGTGTTGGTTGGGGTAGGGCGGGGGTGCGCCGGAGGCCACCTGGGGCCCCGCGACGGCCTGGTGGGCAAATTCGTGGATGTTCTCGTACACGGGCAGGCCGTCGCCTGTCATCGTGACGTGCTTGTTCATTGTCGGCACTTGTGGCTGTGCCTTACAGAAACTCTGATCACCTAGAAATAATAACAAACTCTCAAAATGAATCATAAAATATATGAGTAAATGAATATTTAAAAGCTAATATCTTGGGCTGAATAAAGTATATATATAAAAAAAAAAAACTAAACATTTTTCTTTCTAATATTCCAATTAGATATTTGATGAATATTTCAGGATATCATCAAACATCTTATGGTGTGGTATCAAAGGAGATTAAAGTTGATCAGAGATAGTTTAATTGGTGTAAACACCAATCACAACACTATCTCTTAAAAACATTAAACAAATGTTAAAACATTTGTGTTAATGTTATTATTTGAAATAATTTACTTTGGTACGATAATTCTTATTACCTGTTTGGTAGTTGTAGGCAGCGTTGTTAGCCCTGGCTCCGTAATAATCGATATTCTCATAGAGGGGGGCGTTAGTGGCCATGCTGGTCCTGGGGCTACCCGAGTGCTGGGAGCTGCCACTCAGCGACCGCGTCGGGCTGGCGTTGACCGGCACCTGCGGCTTGGCGCACTGCACGTAGACGTCATTCTCCTCGACCTTTTGCGAGGCGATCGTCTCCACCTGCTTGGGCGTCGCGAACTTGCTGCTGTGTATGATGTTGTTGCGCTCGTACACCTTGTAGTCCTGGTTCGGGGCGCCCCTGTCGATTGCGAAGCTCTCAATGGCCCCCATGGTCCGCTGCTTCTGGTGGTAGACCTGCTGGGCCGGCTGCTCCTGCTTGCCGGCGATGCGGCCGTACCTGGGGTCGGGGTCGTGGTGCTGCCCGTTCAGCGACATGAACTGCATCTTCTCCAGGTAGTCCTGGTCGGGGCGCTTGTTGTCGGACATCTTCGCGTCGGTCCACCGGGGGGGGCGCTCTAACGATTAAATCGCGAGGTCGGGCATCGCTCGCGCGCTGAGGGGCCGCGGGATGCAGGAAGAGGCCAGTTGAGGGGGCTAAATGATGGGATGATGGTTTGTAATGGTGTAATACTGACTAATGAGCGGTGATCGGGGCGCTGTTGTCACGTTCCACTGCTAGTCCTCGGTGCCGTCCAGTTTCTGACTAACTTAGGAATTTTATCTGGCGAAGATTGGGTCACGGTGTAATTCAGTGCACTGGCTTCTTTGTGGGTTTAAAAAGTCCTTTGTTCCACGGAAAATTTGGGTGTTGATGAGATGAGGATGACAGAGTACGTCATAGATGATAAATAAACGATAAACTGGCGTGAATGTAGCAACAGTCAGTGATGCCACAGCAAAATAATCATTGTTTAAGGAATTTGCTAGATCTTTAGTAGCGATTACTATGCCGTCAATGGCATCTATAAGAAAATATTTAAAAAGAACTTTAAATAGTACAAACGAAAGCAATCGCTCATTCGCTAGCTACTTACTTGAACTTATAATTAGGAATGCTCCTCCTCTTTTATCCCTACCATTTCTTGTTCGTTTTCTCGCTAATATCCTTGTTTTTCTATTATGAAAATATTTGAGAAATGTTTGACACTGTTTGACAGGGAATGATTTCCACGTAGTACCAATAGGTAAAAATTATAACCATTTAGTGATAAATAACAGTGGTGCCAACATACTGTCAGGTTGACAGTGCAGATGTCAAGTAAATGGCCTATACGCTTGGATATCGTTTTGTACATGGATTTTAGCACTAAATGGATATAAGTATAACATACTAGATGAGAAGCAAACAAAGGTGGCCCCGGTTATTTTTTTTCTAGGTTATGTTTCTTAATTTTTTGCTTGTGTGGTAATAAAAAAACCCAGCTGTATTTGTTTAACCTTGTTTATATGAATTCTTAATAAGTTATCTTTATCAAGCCGGGCAGTTATGAGGCAAGTGGTTTAATTATCTATTATTTTGAATGTTATAATAGCGGTTTCGTTTCCTCTTCCCATCCCTTCCGCAGCCGCACGTCACTGGCGAAGAAAAAAAACGCCTCAGTGATGTCATGTGCGGTGAAAGCTCTCACCGTGGCCGTCCGTGCTGCTGCAGTAGTGTGTCGATCGCGCCCCGTTCGACGGATTAACGCCGCTTCTAGCTGAGGCAGGTGCCCTGGTCGGGTTCGAACCGAACACCCCCGTATTGCTGGGACGTCGCGACGCGCGGGTCAGTGCCGTCGTGTGAGCGCGAGCGCCTGACAGCTGTCACCAGGTGACAGCCCGACCCCAAACAACGCACGGACGTGTAGTGGCCGCCTGTGATCTCCTCGGAGGTGAAGTGCCCCACTTGACCCCTGGGGAACCCCCGCGAGGCCCCCAGGCAAAGGCCCGATGTCGCCGTGCGGCTGCAGCTGACGGTCCCCACCGGTGTGAAGAACGGCCGTCCACCATCAAAATGCCAAGGAAAAAATGAACGATGTGGATAGTCTGGTCAGTATGCTTCCTCACCATTACATCACTTCAATACAAGCGTTTCCAGTCGGACAATTAGATATCCCGCGCGCACTGCCCCAGGAGGTGCCCTATTTCTTGTTATTGCCGAAGACGCGCTGCGCCGGCTTTCACGGCCGAGGCCCCTAATTGATACTTCCCGTTTTTTCCACGAGCGGGCCCCAATTTCATACGTGTTTGGGCACGGACAATGGCACCGGTTGCGAATGTAACGCGCCGTTGTTCCAAAGCACGGTCGCGAAGAAACGCACGAGGACGTGCCAATTTCGGCAAATTGCATGGCCCCCTTTACCGGCCGAAGAAACATACACCAGCCACTACATTGGCAATCTCAATAAACGATTCATCTCATATGAGCAAAGAGTCGTAGTTTACAGTATTTGAAAAGTTACCTCCTCAGAAATGTTTACATATCTTTGTTGGGCACTAGATAACTGGTGGTCGGTCTTCCCAAAGGCGAGGATAAGTTATCTGCCAGATAGGTATACCAACAAGGTTTAGTTAACCAACTACCTAGAGTCCACCCAGATAATTTGTCACTTTTCCCATAAAACCGAAATCCCACCCTCTCTCCTCTCGGACTGGATGACACAAATGCAAGTGTTGATAGATGAATGTTTTTTATTATACTTATCTAAAAACAAACAGAATATAGTGATTTTCTAGATTTTCCGGAAAATGAATCTCAAGTCAGTGGAGTATTTTTTTTAATTTATCCTAAATATAAGCAAACTATTGAAATTTGGAAAGTTGATAGATGAATGTTTTTTATTATACTTATCTGAAAACAAACAGAATATAGTGGTTTCTAGATTTTCCGGAAAATTAATCTCAAGTCAGTGGAGTAATATTTTTTTGATTTATCCTAAATATAAGCAAACTATTGAAATTTGAAAAGTTGATAGATGAATGTTTTTTTACCTAATTATCTGAAAACAAACAGAATATTGTGATTTTCTAGATTTTCTGTAATCTAAAGTCAGTGGTGTAATATTTTTTAATTTATCGTAAATATAAGCAAAATATTGAAATTTGGAAAGTTGATAGATGAATGTTTTTTATTATACTTATCTGAAAAGAAACAGAATATAGTGGTTTCTAGATTTTCCGGAAAATTAAACTCAAGTCAGTGGAGTAATATTTTTTTGATTTATCATAAATATAAGCAAACTATTGAAATTTGAAAAGTTGATAGATGAATGTTTTTTTACCTAAGTATCTGAAAACAAACAGAATATTGTGATTTTCTAGATTTTCTGTAATCTAAAGTCAGTGGTGTAATATTTTTTAATTTATCGTAAATATAAGCAAAGTATTGAAATTTCTAAAGTTGATGGATGCATGTTTTTTATTATACTTATCTGACAACAAACAGAATATAGTGGTTTCTAGATTTTCCGGAAAATTAATCTCAAGTCAGTGGAGTAATATTTTTTTGATTTATCCTAAATATAAGCAAACTATTGAAATTTGAAAAGTTGATAGATGAATGTTTTTTTACCTAATTATCTGAAAACAAACAGAATATTGTGATTTTCTAGATTTTCTGTAATCTAAAGTCAGTGGTGTAATATTTTTTAATTTATCGTAAATATAAGCAAACTATTGAAATTTGGAAAGTTGATAGATGAATGTTTTTTATTATACTTATCTGAAAACAAACAGAATATAGTGGTTTCTAGATTTTCCGGAAAATTAATCTCAAGCCAGTGGAGTAATATTTTTTTGATTTATCCTAAATATAAGCAAACTATTGAAATTTGAAAAGTTGATAGATGAATGTTTTTTTACCTAATTATCTGAAAACAAACAGAATATTGTGATTTTCTAGATTTTCTGTAATCTAAAGTCAGTGGTGTAATATTTTTTAATTTATCGTAAATATAAGCAAACTATTGAAATTTGGAAAGTTGATAGATGAATGTTTTTTATTATACTTATCTGAAAACAAACAGAATATAGTGGTTTCTAGATTTTCCGGAAAATTAATCTCAAGCCAGTGGAGTAATATTTTTTTGATTTATCCTAAATATAAGCAAACTATTGAAATTTGAAAAGTTGATAGATGAATGTTTTTTTACCTAATTATCTGAAAACAAACAGAATATTGTGATTTTCTAGATTTTCTGTAATCTAAAGTCAGTGGTGTAATATTTTTTAATTTATCGTAAATATAAGCAAACTATTGAAATTTGGAAAGTTGATAGATGAATGTTTTTTATTATACTTATCTGAAAACAAACAGAATATAGTGGTTTCTAGATTTTCCGGAAAATTAATCTCAAGTCAGTGGAGTAATATTTTTTTGATTTATTCTAAATATAAGCAAACTATTGGAATTTGAAAAGTTGATAGATGAATGTTATTTTACCTAATTATCTGAAAACAATCAGAATATTGTGATTTTCTAGATTTTCTGTAATCTAAAGTCAGTGGTGTAATATTTTTTAATTTATCGTAAATATAAGCAAACTATTGAAATTTGGAAAGTTGATAGATGAATGTTTTTTATTATACTTATCTGAAAACAAACAGAATATAGTGGTTTAGAGTCTAGAGTATAGATTTTCCGGAAAATTAATTTCAAGTCAGTTGAGTAATTTTTTTTTGTAATAATTCCTCTAGCGAATTTGACGATTTAAAAATAAATAAATTAACGGACGTCAAAACGCCGCTTTAAATTAGTAAATGTAGGAATTAATCTTCCACCGGGTTAGAATAGATCATGATTTATTTAAAAAAATGTAATGTTAATTTCAATTTATTTAAAATCAATGTTTATTTTTTATTTTTTTATATTTCTGATCAGTTTTTGCTAGGGTAGATGTGATTTATATTTACATTTACATTTACATCACGATTTAAATCATATAATTTGTTAATAACTTCTTGAATTTGAACAAGAATTGATGATTAAAACCAATTTCTGTGTATCTGTACCATGTGATAGAATAAAAAATGGAAGACAATAAACATATTTTACTTACTTACAATTATCTACTTTAAAGCATTCTAATCCTATAGTTAAATGGGTGATTTATTTTAAAAAAATCAGCTGATTTAAATCATAAAATCAATTGATTTAAATCATGATTAAAATCAAGTGATTAAAATCATGATTAAAATCATGTGATTAAAATCACACCAACCCTAATCTTCCACGTATTTATTACCTCAAAACCCGCAGATTAACGTAGTTGAATATTTAAATCCAAACAAATCGCACATACCTATTTAGCTAACCTCTCACAATTCATCCTTGACATGCCGAATTGCCAGTTCTATTTATATGCAATTTATCTTAAAAAATCATCCTTTTTTAACAGAATGCAATTCACATTTGTGCAAAATGGCTTACGCAACGCGAGACTTTCACGTCTCTCCCACAACTCAGAAGTCTCTCACTATTGCCAATTCTTTGAGCACGTAGTTCACGTTGAAAATAATAACCGAGTGGAAAATTAAAATGCCGATTAGAAACCTCGAAACGAGTTTGAAATGCATAGTTTATGCATGAGAGCACCGAAAGTTGCAATAACAAGATGGTTTTTTTTTCTCTTAATGTTGGTGCTTCATTTTGTTTTTTTTTATTGGCTTTTATTTATACAGGGTGAGTCTAGAGGAACGGACCAAACTCCAGCAGTGTATTGTACACGTGAAAATAATTTAAAAAAATCATATGTTGTTATCCGATCTTCATTTGTTTTCAAGTTATAGTTTCAAATCTTGAATATGCAAATGTAATGTTTGTCTATGGTTTTTGTAATGGGAGTACTACAGCTGCTGTTGAAAGATATCGTCAACGGTTTCCACATCAGAAAACTCTGGATAAAAATGTATTTATCCGACTTTTCAACAAACTGTTCGAAACTATCACTTAAAAACAAATGAAAATCGGATAACAACATTTGAGTTTTTTAAAATCATTTTTACGTGTACAATACACTCCTGGAGTTTGGTCCGTTCCTCCCGACTCACCCTGTATGTATTTTGGTTGTACATATGTAACTCAATTCGAATGCTATCACCTCGTTTCTAGTTATTTAATAATGTTGAAATCTTTCAAACTTAATAATCTATGAGTCTGGGAATCGATGAAGTATTCTTATTGAATTATATAAAACACCTTTACTTTGTTACTTCCACTGACACATTTATTTTACAAAAATATTTTTTTTCGACTACTCTTTAGTCATTGTCATACTGAGTGTGTCAAACTCAGTTTGACAATGACTATAGAGTAGTCGAAACTGCAGTCACTAAATTATTTTTGTAAAATAAATGTGTTAGTGGAAGTAGCAAAGTAAAGTTGTTTTATGTAATTCATTTACAATGTTCCACAAAGTAAAGGCTACCAGTATACACATTATTATTATTGAAATTATTTTTTCTCACTACCAAGTTGGTAAATTGCCAATAAACTGCTGGAAATGGAATAATAATGGAAAGTAAACATACAGCACATTCTTGTAGTAACATATAATTAATACGTAACTAAGTGCCTGGAAAATATTTACGTCCGATAAAGCTCACTTGCCTCGGTTCCGCCTCGGTTGATAATTTTTAACCTTCGCCAGAAAAGTTCACTTACCGCCACTTCGTATGCAAATAACTATTAACAGCTTTTTTTTTCAAAACTGACCTGTTATGCCTCAGCAATTTTTGCGTTGAATAAAAAAAAATACCTACAATAGCTTTATCATATAATGAACGTAAAATGGAGTTGATAAAATGGGCAATCTGTATACCGACTGGGATGACTAGAATTTAATCCTGCTACTTATTTTCAATTTTATTTTCTGAAAGATATTACAGTCATATAATGTAAATTTCATATGTAATAAAAGACTGGCAATATCTATGAGCAGTCTATTTACCTGCAGTGATGATCGTGATTTACTTTCGAGTGTTCACCTGTTGCTTCCCGCGTTTACCGCTTCCAATTAAATGAACCACTCTTTAGTGCACTAGATCAATTAGTAATTGTCCCGGTTGCTGGTTTTTGTGGCTGCGTTTGGCGCAGATTGGATTGTAGGTGAGTGTCGACATTTTCTATTCCGAATCAAACCGACTGACTGCTTTCACTCCTGTCACACTTTTGTTTTCGTTCATTCAATTACCCATTTAAATAAGACATTTAGCACCTCCAACGTGCAATTATAATGGTCTTTGCATTTTGAAGCGAGGCATTTATGAGCGGTGTTAAGTAATTATTTTTTGCAATGGATGCTTGTCCTTGCAGCAGCATTATAACAATTTTTAAGAAAAAAAAACTGCAGGTTTGAATTTATAACTGATTCATGGTTATCATTTTTGTGACGTCAAAACGCCAAAAAATGACTGGGGAATTGAAGGCTAATCATTTTTCAAAATGAGGTATATACAAAAATCGCGTTTTGGAAAAAAATATATTGCATCAAAATTGAGTCGTTTTCCCCAGTCGTTTTTTGGCGTTGTTAAAAATTTGGCAAACGAATTTTGAATGTCGAATTACCTTGCACCAGATTTTTTTGAGAATAACTCCTCAGCTCATTATTATGGCATTTTTTGTATTTCTATGAGGAGTTTCAAAACCAGATCTGATGGATTTTTGCAATGTTTAAAAAAATTGGCTTTTTATGTGCATATCGATTTTTTAATCTTTCTTGAAGGAAATGTTCATGAAATTATGTACATGTACATGATTAATTTATTTAAAAAAATAAATCCCCTGCAGTACTTAGTTTTATTTTGAAAATATTTATGCATTTTCAAGGTTAAAAAACTAATTGTATTGAGCAGTTCCATAAATAAGTAAATAAATAAATATGCAAATCAATGAATCACACGTGATTCTAGTTAACAACACTAATTGCATTGGACAGTTGGGCAAAAAATTAAAAATATATATATATATATATATATATATATATATATATATATATATATATATATATATATATATATATATATATATAAAGCAATGATTGACACGTGAATCTTATGCTGTACGCTGGCGATGTAACTAAAGTAGACGAAATAAATGTTACGTTATAATTGCACTGTAAGTAACGAATTTCTTGCATTAATTATTTAGAATCATGCAAATTGGGCTCATTTAAAAGAAGTAATGGACGTGAAAGTCTTGTGTTTTAACGTTTTAATTGCGTCGTTAAAGGTTATTAAAGTGAACTCGAAATATTTTTTAAGAAATTTATGCATTATTTCGGATTTGGCATCTGCTGTAACTTTCACAATAAATATCTAGTGAGAAAATCGAGATCTTAACTTAGCCGAGTTGATCGGAATATTACAATTATTCGGGGTTGATTTACTACCCTCCAACGGCAAATTGGTGTGACTTACAGGGTATATGCACAGACCCTTCAGGTCTAACATGCATAAGTTTCATTGAGCGACAATTTGATGCACACTTTTTATGATATGTTTAAATATTCTGAATGTTCAACTTTCCGAGTAGACCAGTTTTCAGTCACTGAAATTGCTGAAAATTTATCTGTCGGAAATTTTGATTTTTTTTTTGCCAAATCTGTATACTGTATGCCTAAAGATAAATCCTCTGAAAATTTGACCACGAGTACATCTCAAATACGTGAGAAAATCGAGATCTTAACTTAACCTAGTTCATCGGAATATTACACTTATTCAATTCTTTTATACAGGGTGCAACGGAAATGCTTCGCCAAACTTCACGAAACGCGACGTACTGAACAAAACTGTGAAAAAAGTGACTTTGTTACAATAAAACCAAAGCAAATAGCTGATTGAGGAGGAAATGCAGGAGTAAAAAAATCAACGATTAAAAACTCGATCGCAATCCCGCGATAAAAAAGCCCATAGCACGCTTCAAACTAACGCAATCTCGTGGAAACTGAACTTTTACACACTCCGTTGATAAAAAGGTCCGCCCAGTTGTAAACAAGCGCCCGAGTTGGGAAAGGAAAGTTTTATAGGAAGGCATTTTCATTCGTTTCACGATGACAAAGTGTGCCGAGACCGCTATAATCTGACCGCAAACATGCCACGACAAATGCGCCATTTCATTTTTCTCTTCGTAGGCATAAATGTGCCCATGTTTACCCACAATTCAGCAGATTTAAAATGCAGATGGTATAGCGAAGCAACTAACATAACTTACTGCAGATGAATGTTTTGTAACCCATAAAACACAAGTGTTTTATGAGTGCAATTAGGCATCCATAGTTGCGTAAATAACGAATGTATTATTCAACAGTCGTAGATAATAGTTATTTATGCAACGAGGATGAGAAAGTGCGTTTTTCGGGACGAGTCCGAGTTTGTTTGCCGAGTTTGATTGTAGGCGAGGCAATCAAACAGACGAGGCCTACAAACGCATTTTTTTACCGAGGTGCATATTATTTTGTTCCGTCGACCTCTAAAATAAACATAAAGAAGAACCTATCTTTAAAAAAATAAGTTCCTTACTCTATGGCTAGAGAAACTCTACAATGTGACAAGTGATTGGCTGCAGTATTAACCGGTATCTAGCATCCGTTGATTAAATTAGAATAAAATAATTTTTACATTGTAAACAACGATTTGGAAGATGTGCAAAATAATTAACAATATTTCTCCTGAATTATGTTTGTTGGTTTTTAAATACAACATACAGAGATACATTGGCAGATTGACATTGACAGTAGCGGACGAAAAAGTACAAGTTTTCGTCCGCGAATGCGGTCGGAAAAGTACAAGTTTTCGTCCGCGAATGCGGTCGGAAAAGTACAAGTTTTCGTCCGCGAATACGGATGAAAAACTCTACTTTTAGATAAGTCGACGGAAAATAATTTTATTCCTCGACTTCCAATGCGTTTATTATTACTTCTCTATATGTTTCTTCATCGTTCACTTTGCTCTTCAGTATGTCGATCACCTCTCTAATACTCACCTAACGAATTCTTCCGGCCGTTGGTAGTGAGAGAAGAGAGAAATTGAGTTTGAAGCAGACGCGCTATGGAAATGCTTCTCATAACCGATAATTACGCACCGTCCATTTCCTCGTCGTTGTGTGTAAATCGCGTGGGATATGTAATGCCCAAGAGTTAATCAGTGCGGTCACGTTCTTACGTTTCCTCCCGCAAAGAGGAATGAAACAAGAAGCATTGTCCTCTCACGGTGTGTACGTGAAATATGATTACGTATGCGCCAGCATGTAAAGAAGTGAATAATTTCTCTGGTGGCTAGACTTGATAATAATAATTACAAAAATTATACATAATAATAATATTTTTGTTATTATTGTACTATACTCAAAATCCTATATATGGCAAAAGTGTTTACTCCTACATGCATTTCAACGGTGGCAATAAAAATGCGCAAAAATGGACAGCACTAATGACTTCCAACTAATTGCCATGAGCATTCAATGGCAAGGTTACATGCTCGCGTAACAATTATGTATCTCGAAATGGCCACTGAATGGCCTCAGCTGTGCAATGCAGCGCAATATTGGACTCGTTTCAAGAGCAGTTGCCGTGGTGAATTTATTAAAGCAATATACAGTGTATGCCAGTGCCAATGTGCAAATTCGATAACACTCAAATGAATAATTAACTCGTATTTAACAAAATTCAGAGTAATAGTGATACGTCGAAATACCGAATTTGAAAAATAAGAATTAATAAGCTTTTTCAAAATCTCATTCTTTCGGTATTTATATTACAGAATATGCCTAAGCCAGTTTGACACGATTTATTTACTATGATTGAATTAATTGGGTATTAAAATTATTATTAAATTTCAAAAACATATTTTTTGTTACTGAAAAAATACGTTGTACAAGAAATTTCGTCGAAATTTTCGATGATCCATTTAGGTGCTCATTTGGTTTATGTTGGGGAGATACCGTTTAGAATTTTAGGTATGCCACAGACGTTTTAACTGACATTTTATGTTTGGTACATATTTGTGATATCGATTTTTGGCCAAAATCAACTTTTGCACATCAAATATGCTCCAGTTTCTGAAATAAATTGATTATGATATATCACCGATATATCATCGATGAGTCATTGTCAGAACGGGACGAGTATACCAATAACTATAAGCAGACGATAAAAAATAAATTAGTTTTGCACATTTTATTAAATATTTATGAGCATTTTCTTTTGCATGTAAAGTGCGTATGTAAAAAGAAAACAATTTGTTTTCCATGTATCTGAAATGTATCTAAAAGTATCTAGATACTTTTCACATGTATCTGTATCTGTAGCCAGATACATTTTCAAATTTGTATCTAGATATGTATCTAGATACATTTTTCTAAAGTATCTGTATCTAGATAGCTAAAAAAAAGTATCTGTTCCAACACTGAGATTTTATCTCCTTCATCATGCATAAGGAGAATAATTGTAAAAGCAGTTGTCTACAACAACGTACAACCTTATAATTGAATTTAAAATTATAATTAATTAATTACCGTAGGCAACTTCTTTTGCACTGGATATTTAAATATTTTATAATTTACGCGAAGTTTCTGTTTTGACATTTTAATTAGGAGCCCGTTAACTGTTTTTGTCGTAAATACCTGGAAACATTATCACTTAATGGCATCGCCTGTTTTTGAAAATTTGTTTACTTTGCTTTACCTACATGGTAAATACATCAATTGCGTATCGTGTTTGAATGTTTAAACGTATAGCTGCTTACAGTGATAAAAATAATTATAACAATGTAATTAGTCAGTAATCCTTGAAACTTTGACAAAATAATTGAAATAATGTTAAAAATGAATTCAATTCAGATATAATTTAAATTTTGACAAAAATCATTTAAAATTTGACGGCGTGTAATTAATAATAATCATAATAATAAGCCTTTATTCACTGAGCCATTTTACAACGCATGTGATAAGTCAAAAGTGACTACAAGCCGAACATAATTACGTATTACAATTGACTTTTTGATTTTGAGACAATAATTGAAATAATGGTATTTTTTTTGCAGAAATAAATTTTGGCATCAATATTTGAAAATTTGACTGTAATTGAAATTTTGATTATGAGACAATAATTCAAATAATATTTTTTTCCAATTAGCATTATTAAAATGCTCATTGTGTATATTGAATCTCATCGTTAAAACTACACTTTCATCGAATGGGTGAATAATATGTTTACATTTTCAGTTTATTCACTATAACCATTGACAACGTGAATAAAGTAAAACAATAGACAAATTGGCATCTTTGAAATTTTCGTTGTCACCTGACATAACAATGTGGCACTTCACACAAATTCTTCAATTCTGATAACGAATTGGAAAACATCTTGTATGATACACGTGAATAAAGCAATTTTATCCACTCGAAAACATTTTCGCACGCAGCTTCGCCTATGCGCTAAACTGTTTTTTCGTCGATAAAATTCGACTTTATTCATTCATACCATAAATAGCTATTTTCCAATTCGCATTATTAAAATGCTCATTAAGTATATTGAATCTCATCGTTAAAACTACACTTTCATCGAATGGGTGAATAATATGATTACATTTTCAGTTTATTCACTATAACCATTGACAACGTGAATAAAGTAAAACAATAGGCAAATTCGCACTATCTTTGAAATTTTCGTTGTCACCTGACAATGTGACACTTCACGTAAATTCTTCAATTCTGATAACGAATTGGAAAAAATCTTGTATGATCACGCGAATAAAGCAATTCACTCCAAAACATTATCGCACTCGTTTCGCCTCTTGCGCTAAACTGTTTTTTCGTGGATAAAATTCTACTTTATTCACTTATACCATAAATAGCTATTATTTTTAATTTTTCTATTGTGTCAAAATTTGAATTTTATCTGTAAAAATATTACCATTATTTCAATTTTTGTTATAGTTTCATCCATTTTGAATACCTATTATTATTATATTTTTTATTGTTTTCTTCTTTCTTTATTGAAGTACTTCTTGGTAGTTTATATGTTTAGATATAAAGATGTTTTGTTGTTGGAGGGTATGTTATTACTAGATGTTTTAATTTAGATTCTGTGTGGATTATTTAAAAAATTATATGGTGGTTTAAAATTTAGTTTTGTTTGGTCGTTTTAAAGATAGCAGAAAACTAGTCTAGTAAGGTGAAGAAGAAATAATAAAAATAATAAAAACAACAAAACATCTTTATATCTAAACATATAAACAACCAGTAAGTACTCCAATAAATAAGGAAGAAAACAATAAAAAATATAATAATAACAGGTATCCAAAATGGATGAAGCAGAGAGAAGCAGATATAGCCGAAAACTAGTCTAGTAAGGCGAAGAAGAAATAATAAAAATAATAAAAACAACAAAACATCTTTATATCTAAACATATAAACAACCAGTAAGTACTCCAATAAAGAAGGAAGAAAACAATAAAAAATATAATAATAACAGGTATCCAAAATGGATGAAGCAGAGAGAGCAGAGATAGCCGAAAACTAGTCTAGTAAGGTGAAGAAATAATAATAAAAATAATAAAAACAACAAAACATCTTTATATCTAAACATATAAACAATCAGTAAGTACTCCAATAAAGAAGGAATAAAACAATAAAAAATATAATAATAATAGGTATTCAAAATGGATGGAACTATAACAAAAATTGAAATAATGGTAATATTTTTACAGAAATAATTCAAATTTTGACACAACAAATAGAAAAATTCGTGATAATAATTGAAATTGCGGATGTAGTATCGAGGCCGGTTTTTATGAGATAGAGTCAAGGGAAACTTGAGAGAAAAAATAAATTATTGCATTAGTGTAACAATAGGATTCATAATAACAGGCTTGTCCAGTCAATGACCTAATATGTAAGTAGTAGACATGGCAAATAAAGCAACAAAATAAACTGTACTGTACTGAGATTAATGGTTATGAATTAACTAGAAACGAAATCCTTGGAGGAAACAGTTTCAGATGTGGTAGTACGCTCTCTGGGGGGCAACTATTAGCCATAGCAGCAAAATTGGACCAACCAATCAAATGTATTAAAAAATGTGTCAAAATTATTGTGTATGAAGTTTCTGGATTCTGGTTTTCGGCACTAGTAAAAGTACATTTAATATTTATTGGAATAAAAATTGAGGGGTCAGGAAGTAAAAGGATTTGAGTGCATATTTGGTAGTTCTGAGATAATTGGCTCTAAGGTTAGCTTGAATTTCAAAATTCCAGGAATAAGTTTATAAAACTGTGTTAATATTTTAGTCTAAACCTAAGTCTAAAATATTAACACAGTTTTCTAAAGGCTCTAAAGTTAACTTGAATTTCAAAATTCCAGGAATAAGTTTATAAAACTGTGTTAATATTTTAATCTAAACCTAAGTATAAAATATTAACACAGTTTTCTAAAGGCTCTAAGGTTAACTTGAATTTCAAAATTCCAGGAATAAGTTTATAAAACTGTGTTAATATTTTAGTCTAAACCTAAGTCTAAAATATTAACACAGTTTTCTAAAGGCTCCAAGGTTAACTTGAATATCAAAATTCCAGGAATAAGTTTATAAAACTGTGTTAATATTTTAGTCTAAACCTAAGCCTAAAATATTAGCACAGTTTTCTAATCTTATTCCTGGAATTTTGAAATTCCAGTTAACTTTAAAGCCTTTTATCTCTAACTACCCAAACCTCACTTAAACCCTTTTACTTCTAGACTCCTCAATTAGTATATTTAATATTTATTTTAATAAAAAATATTATTGCCTAACGTGGTTAACGTGGTTAACCACGTTGATGAAGGTTGGTCAGTAAATCTGTTTTACTTTGGTCAGTACGACGAATTTTCGCATATTATTTCGATATTGATACAACCAAAGATTAAGATGCAGGTATGTTAAAAAAGTTATTAATCCATTTTCTGCTGAGGAGATTGCAAAATTTACGAAAACAATTTTTCACTTGTATTTTATTTGGTTCATGACTCCTAGTTTAGCGATCCCTATTCTTTATACTTTGTATAGGAAAATTTCATCCCATCTCGTACATCTATGTACCGATGAAAAATGATGATGAAACTCTGTTGGATAAAGCTACGCTTGTGTACCCCATCCTATCAAATTGCATCTGCCTGGACAAACCAATGTTTACAACATGTACGGGAGTACGAGAATAGGAAAATAAATCAACGAAAAACAATAACATTAGTCTGATATCCACGCTCCAGTTATGCAACACTGCCCAGGGCTGACCGATAAACTAATTACTTTCGACCGCTGCTGTGCGGCAATAAAAGTCCGAATTTATCGCGCCCAATTTTTTTTGCAATAACAATTTCCGCAGAGGAGATTGCACATGCCACAATTTTCCGAAGCGCTTTTGTGCTCTCTTTTAGCATCGCGATTTATGCGCGGGTGTCGCATTGACGCACTTCGCCCAGATAAAGTTGTATTATTTATGCAAATTTGGATTTCCCCGTGCATACATTTTGGAAATTGTCGTCACAATTTTCGGACCATTGTGGTGGGGGGGTAAGGATTTCCGCGAAATTTTGCTGACTTGGAAGGGACACGTTGAAGAAGTTCTGTTAACGAATTTTTATCTGATAATCTGTAACTTTTATAAACCTGTGACTTTTGAAAGCCATATGGTACTATCATGAATAAAACATTATTATTATTATTATTACTATTCAGGGTGCTTCCTTAATTAAAACTTTAATTAAGGAAGTCCCCCTTTTTTTACTGAATAGTCTAAATTACCTTAATATGAGTCAAATAAAAGTTTATTATTATTATTAGAAAAGCTTCATAAAAATATCTCATGTGAGATATTCAACATATTCACATATATCCGTAGTACTGTCATGTAATCCTTCATAGGATGTATACAAATATGCGAGGTCATAGAGCGAAAGCAATGTTTATAATATAAATATACCAGTGGCGTGGAATAATGATGTATTAATTAAATAATATGTTGGAGAAAATTACGTACATGATACTCAGAAATAACCGCATGCAATGTAGGGGAAAATATGACACTATCATTAAAATATAAATCAATTAATGCGACTGATTACTTTCAATTTCAAGAGATAAAAATATTTAAAATTTAAATCATTCTATTGCACTGAACACAAGTTTTGTTCACAAACTTCTATATCAATTAAAACTAGAGATTACGATGTTATCCCTAAAGTAATTTAAACTTATAATCACAACAATGTATCAATAAATCATAATTACATGTTTTTATTAAAAAAAAAATATATATATGTTGTAGATTATGCGCATGACACTCAAAAATAACCGCGTGCAATGTAGGGGACAATCTGACTATCATGAAAATATATATCAATTAATGCGACTTTTGAATTTGAAGAGTAAAACAATATATATTTAAAATTTCAATCATTCTATTACACTGGGGAACACAATTTTTGTTCGCAAACTTCTTTATATACATAACCAGTAATAAGAAGTATGAAGCTTCTGGTTTACGGGTTTCCATCAATAGTAAGTGTACATTTAATATTCATCTCAATAAAATATGGTACTGCCTAACGTTTATTGTCGTTATAAGGCGGTCAATAAATATGGTGTTACTAGGCTTGTTAAAACACGCCGTGCTAAAAAGTCGGATTCTCGCACCTTTATTAGTTCGATAACCAAAGATTATGATGCAGGTATGATAAAAATGATATTAATTATAGTTATTGTTTTTTAATTACAATCCATGAAAGGGTGACTCGTAGTGATTAATAGTGGCTGATAGCTATGAATCAGGTTTGATTGGCTCGCACAACATGCTTTATTTATGCAGCTAAACGAAAGGCTGGAGGTACACATTGAAAGGCTGGATGAATTATGCAGAGGCATACGTTGAAATTACTCATGCTGCACACCCCAAACACAACACATTGATATGTAAATTGCAGAAGCGAGAAGAGCTGAAAGACGGAACAGAAATAACACAAACGCAGGCGGATTATTAAAAATGTTTCTTTTATGGGAGTCTGTGCTCAAAATCTATGAACGATGGAGTACATTTTTTAAATTTTTAATAGTTACTGTTATTTTATTGTAACATTTTATATTATTTTAATAGTTCTAATCTAATTTAGTGTTGGGAGTGTTTTCCCATTAGTAATGGCATTTTGTACTCATATCCACTAAAAATGGATATGAATTTTAAGAAAATACAAAAAAACAGACAAGAGGAGACTAAAACTTAAAGAAAAGGTAAAAGGCTACAGGTTAAGAATAACACAAACACGTGAGAAATACAAAGAGATACTACAAAATAAATTCAGAGATAGCGAAATGAAGCTAGACATAGAAGGTACATGGGAAACATTCGAAAGAAATGTACTAGAAGCGGCAAAGGAGACCTGTGGAACAACAAAAATTGGAAACAGGGAAATGAAAAAGCCAAACTGGTGGACAATTAAAGAAAACCTGAAACACCTCCTGAATTCTCAAACTAATTCTCCTGAAAACTTGACAAAGTTTCAGTATTGAATTAGGAAGAAAATTTCTGCATTGACAAGTATGAGGTGGCTATTACTGAAATTTCTGAAAATTTATTATTTGATATTAGATTCGTATACAGTACACCTAAAACTAATTCTCCTGAAAATTTGACAAAGTTTCAGTATTAAATAAGGGAGAAAATCTAACACTTAACTTTCTGCATTGACAAGTATGAGGTAGCTACTACTGAAATTTCTGAAATTAATTATTTGAAAATTTGATATTAGATTCGTATACAATACACCTAAAACTAATTCTCCTTGAAATTTGACAAAGTTTCAGTATTAAATTAGGGAGAAAATCAAACACTTAACTTTCTGCATTGACAAGTATGGGTTAGCTATTTCTGAAATTTCTGAAAATTTATTATTTGCAAATTTGATATTAGATTCGTGTACAGTACATCTGAACCTAATTCTCCTGAAAAATTGACAAAGTTTCAGTATTAAATAAGGGAGAAAATCAAACACTTAACTTTCTGCATTGACAAGTATGAGGTAGCTATTACTGAAATTTCTGAAAATTTATTATTTGCAAATTTGATATTAGATTCGTATACAGTACACCTAAAACTAATTCTCCTGAAAATTTGACAAAGTTTCAGTATTAAATAAGGGAGAAAATCAAACACTTAACTTTCTGCATTGACAAGTAAGGGGTAGCTATTACTGAAATTTCTGAAAATTTCTTATTTGCAAATTTGATATTAGATACGTACACAGTACACCTAAAACTAATTCTCCTTGAAATTTGACAAAGTTTCAGTATTAAATTAGGGAGAAAATCAAACATATAACTTTCTGCATTGACAAGTATGGGTTAGCTATTACTGATATTTGTGAAAATTTCTTATTTGCAAATTTGATTTTAGATTCGTATACAGTACACCTAAAACTAATTCTCCTGAAAATTTGACAAAGTTTCAGTATTAAATAAGGGAGAATATCAAACACTTAACTTTCTCTATTGACAAGTATGGGTTAGCTATTTTTGAAATTTCAGAAAATTTATTATTTGCAAATTTGATTTAGATTCGTATACAGTACACCTGAAACTAATTCTCCTGAAAATTTGACCAAGTTTCAGTATTAGATAAGGGAGAAACTCAAACATATAACTTTCTGCATTGACAAGTATGGGTTAGCTATTACTGAAGTTTCTGAAAATTTATTATTTGCAAATTTGATATTAGATTCGTGTACAGTACATCTGAACCTAATTCTCCTGAAAAATTGACAAAGTTTCAGTATAAAATAAGGGAGAAAATCAAACACTTCACTTTCTGCATTGACAAGTATGAGGTAGCTATTACTGATATTTCTGAAAATTTATTATTTGAAAATTTGATATTAGATACGTACACAGTACACCTAAAACTAATTCTCCTTGTAATTTGACAAAGTTTCCGTATTAAATAAGGGAGAAAATTAAACACTTAACTTTCTGCATTGACAAGTATGTGTTAGCTATTACTGAAATTTCTGAAAATTTCTTATTTGCAAATTTGATATTAGATACGTACACAGAACACCTAAAACTAATTCTCCTTGAAATTTGACAAAGTTTCAGTATTAAATTAGGGAGAAAATCAAACACTTAACTTTCTGCATTGACAAGTATGGGTTAGCTATTTTTGAAATTTCAGAAAATTTATTATTTGCAAATTTGATTTAGATTCGTATACAGTACACCTGAAACTAATTCTCCTGAAAATTTGACAAAGTTTCAGTATTAGATAAGGGAGAAAATCAAACATATAACTTTCTGCATTGACAAGTATGGGTTAGCTATTACTGAAGTTTCTGAAAATTTCTTATTTGCAAATTTGATATTAGATACGTACACAGTACACCTAAAACTAATTCTCCTTGAAATTTGACAAAGTTTAAGTATTAAATTAAGGAGAAAATCAAACATATAACTTTCTGCATTGACAAGTATGGGTTAGCTATTACTGAAATTTCTGAAAATTTCTCATTTGCAAATTTGATATTAGATACGTACACAGTACACCTAAAACCAATTCTCCTTGAAATTTGCCAAAGTTTCAGTATTAAATAAGGGAGAAAATCAAACATATAACTTTCTGTATTGACAAGTATGGATTACTGAACGTATTACTGAAATTTCTGAAAATTTATTGTTTGCAAATATTATATTAGATTCGTGTACAGTACACCTGAAACTAATTCTCCTGAAAATTTGACAAAGTTGCAGTATTAGATAAGGGAGAAAATCAAACATATAAGTTTCTGCATTGACAAGTATGGGTTAGTTATTTCTGAAATTTCACAAAATTTATTATTTGCAAATTTGATATTAAATTCGTGCACAATACACCTGATACTAATTCTCCTCAAAATTTGACAAATTTTCAGTATTAAATAAGGGAGAAAATCAAACACTTAACTTTCTGCATTGACAAGTATGTGTTAGCTATTACTGAAATTTCTGAAAATTAATTAGCAGATTCAGTTAAAAATATATACAGTTTGGTAGAAGCAGTTGAAAATTCGCAGATTTAGTTAAAAAAATGTGCAGTTTTGATAGAAAATTGATAAAATTTTCTAAAACATGTATAGGGTAAAATGTAATTTTTTTTCAAGAAAATTTCAACATTCGAGTGTTTGTTACCAAAACGAAAGTTTTTTAGACAAAATTGCAGATATTTTGGTGTAAAATTTCATATGAAATTGCGACGTTATCTCACCCAAATTCCATAGGTTTTAATGAAAAATTCAATGTTTTTATACAATATTGCGGTTTTCAATTAAAACCCCCAAAGTTTCCGAGTAAAATACACAAATCTTCTACACAAAATAGCAAAGTTTTCTGATGAGAATCAACGAATATTTGACAGAAAAGGTTCCAAGAAAAATTATATAAATTCATATGTAAAAAATCAAATCACTGTTAAATTGCAACGTTGTTCACAGAAATCCCATAGTTTTACATTAAAAAGTCTAAATCTGTTCTCCATAAAATCACTTTCGAAAAGCTTTTCATACAAACGCAATAGTTTTTCTAAGGATTCTGATTACTATTACTAAGGATTACTATTACTGTACGTTTAATATTACTACTACGACTTGTAATAATTTTCCTTCGTATTTTATCCATTTTTTACTAGTTAATAAATTATATTCTAGGGTTTGGTTTTTGGAGTACTTACTAGTACCTCTGAAGATGGTTTGCTAAATAAACCGAGTCAGGCAATAGAAATAAATAATAAAATAACTTATTACACCATTGTGGTAGAAGGTGGACTGTTCTGTCTGCGATAAACGCCTACAGATTAGGAGAAACACAAACACAAGAGAAATACAAAGAGATACAAAATAAATTCAGGGAGAGCGAAATTAAACTAAACATAGAAGGAACACGGCAAACATTCAAAAGAAATATAATGAAGGGGCCAAGGAGACCTGCGGAACAACAAAAATTGGAATCGGGGAAATGAAAAAGGCAAACTGGTGGACAGAGGAAGTCAAAAAGGAGATAAAAGACAAAAAGAGACATGGAATTGATACCTACAAACAAAACAAAAAAGTAGAACGAATATAGAATAGAACGAATTCAATAATAAAAGAAGCAAAACAAAAGTCATCGACGAAATTTGGTGAAAGAATGAATGAGAATTTTGGGCAGAACCAAAAGCTATTCTACGGAACACTAAAGCAACTAAAACAAAAAAAAGAACACAACATGATGAACATAAAATGGAACAATTATCACGAATGAAGACAAGATAATGGAAAGACAATATTTCAAAGAATTAACCGAATAGGATGAAGAAGATAACGTAGCCAAGAATGGGGGGAAAAGTTGCACTAAAGGCGAGAGAAAAATTTTGTAAAGTACAAGAAGCAATAAAAAAACGGTAACGCACCAGCAACAGACGATATAACCCCGGAGATGATGAAACACATGGGAAAAGAGGGAATAACGCAAATAACGAAACTAATAAATTACATAATAACTTACTTTACTTTAATCCTCTATACTCCGATCGGAGCATAAGGTTTCTACATGCTTCTTGTAGAAGCCTTGTTCTCTATCCTTCTCTATCATCCGCATACGGATGATAGATAATGAAGGAGAATGAAGGAGAATGAAGGATGCGCACCCTTCTCTATCTTCTTCCGTCTGACTTCTGAGGCTTCTATAAGTTTCCGTAGCACGCTCCCTTTTACGTTGCAGGGTTGCTAGCCCTGCGAACAACCCTCCTCCTTTCACAGCCGGGCTTGGGACCGGTCACAGCGGAGTTAAATGACATAATAAGCAGCGGGGAAACACCAAGAGAATGGAATAAAGGAATAATTCTACCAATACATAAGAAAGGGGATAGAAGAATATGCGAAAATTACAGAGGTATCACGCTAAGAAGAATACCAAGTAATATAATGACCACGGTACTAGAAAAAAAGATGCGAGACAAACTATACCTTTTCAAGTTCAAATTGAGACCAATAAATTTCAAATTGAGACCAATCAATTTCAAATTGAGGCCAATCAAGTTCCAATTGATACCAATCAATTTCAAATTGAGACTAAACAAAATCAAGTTGACACTAAACAATATCAAGTTGAGAGTAAACAAATAAAATTGATATGGTTTAGTGTCAACTTGATTTTGTTTAGTCTCAATTTGAAATTGATTGGTCTCAATTTGAAATTGATTGGTCTCTATTTGAAATTGATTGGCCTCAATTTGAAATTGATTGGTCTCAATTTGAACTTGATTGGTCTCAATTTGAACTTGAAAGGTATAGAAACAACAATAGAGGACAGCCAGTGCGGATTCAGAAGAGGGAGAAGTACGCAAGATAAAATCTTCTTTCTCAGACAACTAAGCGAGAAACTTATTAAGAAGAACAGAGAAATGCACATATGGTTCGTAGATCTCGAAAAGTCATTCGACAGGATAAGGAGAGAGGACGTATGGAACGAACTAGCAGAAAGAGGAATAGAGGAGGAAATAATAAATGTAATAAAATACATGTACTGAGAAAACAGAAATATTGTGAGAACAAACTATGAGGAATCAGGAGAATTCGAAACGAAGAAAGGAGTAAAACAAGGATGCGTGCTAAGCGCTTTGCTTGTCACAATTGTATTGGAAGCCTTAACCAATAGTTCTTCCTCTATCTCTGCAATTATTGTCATGTCAATACTCGAATAGTAGAACTGCTATTTTTGTTATCTCCATTTACCAGTATCCAATTTTTGGCATTTTCATTTTTTGCTTTGCTTTCTTCATCGCCTTGATGGAAAATGGAGATAACAAAACTGGCAGAACGATTCGCGGATGACATTTCAATAATTGGAGAAACAGAGGAAAATAAACGAGACGAAAGCAACAGGAAAACCACAAAGAGGAAGAGAAGAATAAAAGAAGAGCCAACAAGAACAGGGAACACATGGGAAGAAATCAAGGAATTAACAAAAGATAGGAGGAAGTGGAGAGAATATTATAAAAATTAACAATGTTGCTTTACACCGAAATGCAGATAGGCAAAGGAATAAATAAATAAATAAGTAATGGGATATAATATGATTTACGATTATATACTAATTAATTACATTAATCCTTGTAAATTTGATAGTTATTATTATTTTGTTTTAATATTTTATATTATTTTAATACTTCTAATCTAATTTAGTGCTGGAAAACATTTTTCCTTAAGTACCAGCATTTTATATGTTTTGCGACTATATACTAATTAGTTACAATAATCCTTGTAAAAAAGTAGTAATTCAATTTCAACTTGATGGGGAGAGGATAAGGGTTTTCCATACAATTTTTCGACCCCAGTTCGTGAACCTCAGGTTATTAACCTCTAGTGTAACAGCTGGGAAACAATTTTGTAGATAGCTGCTAGTGTCACTTATGCGACTGATGTCTTACTTGTCGGGCATGTGATGCCTTAGTTGTGTAGTATGTCGCTTTTCCTCCCGACTGGTCCTGGAAAACTAATTTCGCAGAATAATGTTATCCTGCTTGCAGCAGCCCTGTTTTATCTCGAAGGGCGCCTGGCGCAGCCATGGCCCGGACATCCATCCCGCTTTAATTAACGCCCTCATTAAGTCAGGAAGTTTTCATTTCTGCTCGGGATGCGTTCCCGGATCGTAATTTGAATACGTCCCAGTTCCAGGACGCCGTACGTTTTCACCTTAATACGCTGGGAGGCGATAAATTTCCCCGGCTTCCCTTTAATAAGTGGAAATTATGGGGGCACGTAATCGCCGCTGTCCGCGCCCGCTCCCCTCCGCCTCGGAGTTTTCCGGCGGTTTTCCCGCGGCGCATGCGCCTGCCCCCAATCAGGCGCCACCATCGGCGCGTGATTTTCCTTCACTCGGCCCGTCCGTAGTAGTTTATTGGCGTGTGCCGAGCCCAAGCAGGCAGTTATACACTTTACACGGCAGTCGTCGCACGCGGGACGCACGTTTCCGTTCCCCCCTCGCTTTATTGATCCGTACGTCGTTGCTACTGTCGAATGCACGGGTGCATTATTCATCCCGCATAAATCGCCCCTCCGAGACGCTACTGATTCGCGCGAGTGCCCTTCCTGCCGGAGGCGTCTTCAGATGCTGCTTCCCACAACCACCACGCTCACCTTCCAGCAGGAGTTCTACTACAGCGTCGCCGAAAGGACCAAACTATTCGCGAGCAAGTGCAGGAGCCTGAGCCCTCTGAACGGCAAGGACTCCAGTCCGAAGGGGAAGTTCAGGTTCACCGGCTGCTCCGGCGCCAGGAGGAACAATAAGAAAAGCCTTACCAAGTGGTACATCAAGGTAAGACGCTTGCAAAGCGAACAACAACACAAGTTGGATTTTGGTCACATTTTCGTTGATCAAAATTTGTCCAAAAATGAGAGTTTTATACCAAAGTTGAAAGTTTTGTCTTCAAAGTATACCATTAAAAACAAATCTGCTTGAATTTTGGGCCTTAAGCTATATAAAAGCCTTACCAAACAGTACATCACGCTAAGGTGCTTCCAAAGCGAACCAAAACAAAAGTTGGATTTTGGTCACATTTTCTTTAATCAAAAATTGTCCAAAAATATATACCACTGAAAGTTTTATTCCAAAGTTGAAAGTTTTGCCTTTAAAGTATACCATTAAAACAAATCTGCTTGAGTTTTGGGCCTTGAGCTATATAAAAGCCTTACCAAATGGTACATCAAGGTAAGGTGCTTCCAAAGCGAACCAAAACAAAAGTTGGATTTTGATCACATTTTCTGTGATCCAAATTTGTGCAAAAATATACCACTGAAAGTTATATTCCAAAGTTGAAAGTTTTCCCTCTAACGTACACGTTGAACAATAAATCTGCCTTGGTTTTGGGCGTTGAGCTAAATAAATATATTTTCTTATTTTTGAAATACATGTGCAATAAACATTTTCTTAAACCAGATGTTCGTTGCACATTGATCAAACGATTTCCATAAACATGGTTTACAGGCACTGGTAGATACTGGTAGATAGTATTATGAACAAGTTTTTATTTAATCATTAAAATCTTTGCATATACTCTCTATTCTGACTTGTATAAGCCTTAATGGCATTTGATACCAATAAAATTATTATTATTATTATCATTATTCGGCGTGAGCATTTTCAATCCGGAACATATAATGTATAGTCGACCCAAAAATCGAAGAATATTACGACTTTGACTTTTAAGTATTTTATGGGGGTTTTATTTGGTGTTGCCATAAAATCAGCGCTTATACTGGCTTTGGGTCTTTATACAAGCCAGTATAAGCGCTGATTTTATGGCAACACCAAATAAAACCCCCATAAAATACTTAAAAGTCAAAGTCGTAATATTCTTAGATTTTTGGGTCGACTATAAACAACCTACTTTGCGAAATGGGTGCCCATCTCTGAAGGTCATTGACCATCCGCCCGAGGGGATGCTATACTCCCGCATGCGATGAGGGATGAGATTTTCCAATCGAGGCAGCCTAACGCAGAGTGCTAAGGCTGATTCAACGCACATTGAAAATTAAGAATGACTCATCCCTCAGCGCATGGGGGAGTATAGCACCCCCTCGAGCAGATGGTCATTGATTTTCAGTCAGACTACCCATTTCACAAAGTGGATTGAAAATGCTCATACGGTATATGAGATATTTAATCATCTAAAAATAAAACTTTAAATCCAGTATCTACTTGTTGAAACGTGTAACGAAGAAGATTTCATATTAATTCTGTAAGAGGCTTGATTCGAGAGCCATATGATAGAATTAAAAAAAAAGTGCCAAAATAGTTCATTCAATCAAAAGACATGTTGAATCATACACCAGTTTGGGTCACCACTTGTGCCAAAAATATGCCAAAATAGATCATACAACCAAAAGACATGTTGAATCATATACCATTTTGGGTCACCACTTATGCCAAAAATGTGCCAAAATAGATCATACAACCAAAAGACATGTTGAATCATATACCATTTTGGGTCACCACATGTGCCAAAAATGTGCCAAAATAGACCATATAACCAAAAGACATGTTGAATCATATACCAGTTTTTGTCATCCCTTGAATGGCAAATAAAATATTTTGATTACTACAGTCTGATTTGACCAAAACATCAAAACTAAACCAGTATAAGGTCAAAGAAGAGTTACGCAGATAATTCCGGCAAATTAAAAAAAAGCCATGAAGATTCTACAAAAAGGTCAAATACATAGCCCAAGTTATTGAAAAACAAAGAATTCAAGAAGGAAGGGCCAATTTTGGCCTAATATCTTCATTTCACCTGCTTATTTAACCTACGTCGATGTAAGAAAACCTGCTGTAAGAAAACGAGAAAATTCCGTAAATGGCCAATTATAAAAAAGCCATGATTATTCTACAAAAAGGTCAAAAAAATACCTCAAGTTATTAAAAAAAAACAAAGAATCAAAGAACGAAAAGCCAATTTTGGCCTAATATCTTCATTTCACCTGCTGTATTTACGACTTAGGTTAACTTACGTCGATGTAAGAAAATGAGAACACTTCAACAATTTTTACCAACTTAAGATATACATGGTGTTAGGGAAGTCGATCGAGTTACGCAGATAATTTCGTAAATGGCAAATTAAAAAAAAAAGTAATGAAGATTCTACTAAAAGGTCAAAGAAATAGCCCAAGTTGTTAAAAAACAAAGAATTGAAGAACGAAGAGCCAATTTTGGCCTAATATCTTCATTTCACCTGCAGTATTTACGACGTAGGTTAACTTATGTCGATGTAAGAAAACGAGAACACTTTAGTATTATTTACTAACTTGAGATATACAGGGTGTTAGGGAAGTCGATCGAAAACTTTCTAGGGCCGAATCAGGGTGCAAAATGAAGTCGAATATTCCCTTGCCACTTTTGGCCCAGATGCATAGCTTCCCCCTAAATCCATGTTACAATTGAGGGGTCTAGAAGTAAAAGGGTTTCGGGAAGTCAATCGAGTTACGCAGATATTTCCGTAAATGGCAGGTTTTAAAAAAGCCATGAAGTTTCTACAAAAAGGTCAAATAAATAGCCCAAGTTATAGAAAAACAAACAATTAAAGAAGGAAGAGCCAATTTTGGCCTAATATCTTCATTTCACCTGCTGTATTTACGACGTATGTTAACTTACGTCAATGTAAGAAAACGAGAATACTTTCGTAATTTTTACCAACTTCAGATATACAGGGTGTTAGGGAAGTCGATCGAAAACTTTCTAGGGGCGAATCAGGGTGTAAAATGAAGTCGAATATTCCTTTGCCAGTATAAGATTTGCCAGTTTGACAGTATATGGTCAAAGAAAAGTTACGCATGTAATTCCGTAAATGGCAAATTTAAAAAAAAAGCCACGAAGATTCTACCTAAAGTTCAAAGAAATACCTAAAGTTATTAAAAAAACAAAGAATTAAAAAAACGAAGAGCCAATTTTGGCGTAATATCTTCATTTCACCTGTTGTATTTACTACTTAAGTTAACTTATGTCGGTGTAAGAAAACGAGAATACTTCAGTAATTTTTACCAACGTGAGATATACAGGGTGTTAGGGAAGTCGATCTAAAACTTTCTGAGGTGAATCAGGTTCTAAATTGAAGTCGAATATTCCTTTGCCAGTAAAACTTTCTAGGGGTGAATCAGGGTGCAAAATGAAGTCGAATATTCCTTTGCCACTTTTGGCCCAGATGCACAGTTTCCCCCTAAATCCATGTTACAATTGAGGGGTTTAGAAGTAAAAGGGTTTAAGTGCATTTTTGGCAGTTCTGAGATAAATGCCTTTAAAGTTAACTTAAATTTCAAAACTCCAGGAATAAGTTTATAAAACTGTGTTAATATTTTAGTCTAAATCTAATCCTAAAATATTTACACAGTTTTCTAAAGTTATTCTTGGAATTTCGAAATTCAAGTTAACTTAAAAAAAATAATTTACACTTCTGTAAAAAAATGTACCTTAAAGTCACTTCAAAAAACTACTTTACGGACTTGTATCATAGAAAGTTTTTTCTACGACAGCTTCTAGAAAAGCAGCTAAAATTTGATGCAAATACTACACTGGCGAGCAAAAAATAAAGGTCACTTTAAAATTATGACTTATTTTTGGATTTTTTTGTTTCAACTTTATGTTTGCAAATTGTAAACAATTGCACTGTATTTTGCACGCTAAATTAAAAACGCAATGTTGAATCATAAAGCATATTTATTGTTTTTATTGCCTATTTTGGAAATATCACAAAGTTACAGTTCAGGCGAAGTTCGAATATTTGTTCCTAGGACTAATATGGAACAAAAAATAATGAAAAAAATTACGTCTGAATGACAAGTTTCGCAGAGAAAAACCAACACTATGTAAGAAAACCACAACGAAACTTAGGTTTTCAATTAGAGCCAAATGGATGTTGTTTCATAACAGTCTGTAACACGGTGATAGTAACTGACAGATAGATAAAATTTGCCAGGAAATGTATTATTAAACGCCTAATTTGGGTTACAATTTGCAAACATAAGGTTAAAACAAAAAAAATAAATAAAAATAAGCCATAATTTTAAAGTGGCCACTATTTTTTGCTCGCCAGTGTATATTTTATTTTTAATTGGTAAGTGAATGAATTGTTTGTAACGCCTATTTTACGAACAGTATATGTTTACGCTCACATGTAATTTTTTTACGCACTTGTGCTATAAAGTGCCACTTTACAAAGAGTGCGTACAAACTTACGTCGTAGAAAGAAATATTTTGTGCATAATTAGGATGATTTTTTGTCGAATTTTCATTCTTGAAAATTCATTCATTTTTCAATGAGGATTGTACCTTAAAGTGGAAAATATTTATTTATAGGAGTACATTTATAGTTTATGTAAAATTTCCATAAATAATATATCGGGTGAGCCATTTTTATTATAAATCGCCCAAAATGAAGACATATCAAAGAGATATATTAATTTTATATTATTTTAATGATATATATATATATATATATATATATATATATATATATATATATATATATAATACATATTTTATACTCGGATAAGTTTTTTGAAAATTTATAACCAAATAGCGATTTTTATGTTTGCTGCGTAATTGTGAAGTTTTGTAGATACATCAGTAGTTATACTAGGACAGTTCCACTCCACCCCCCGCGAAGTTTTCGATTAATTTAATCCGCCGCTTCAATGCTCAAATTGCTCCCAAATTGCTCTACTTACGCGAATCAAAAGTTCGATTTAACCGCGGATTAAATTAATCGAAAACTTCGCGGGGGGTGGAGTGGAACTGTCCTAGTATAACTACTTACATCGATATTTGGCCAAAGTATACTTTTGCGCAGTGATACATTGGTACATAATAAAAATTATCAAATATGCTCCAGTTGCTGCAATAAATTATATTATATTATTATTAATAGATTATATTTCACCAGGAAGGAAATAGATGAATTACGGCAGCATTGTAAATTATTTTCACACCTGGTATAAGCAATCTTTATTTGACTGAAGATTGAATTTGAAGAACCACTTCAGTTTTATTGTCTCACGTTGTATTGTCCTATCAGTATTTTATGTTGATCTTACTTGTATTTGTATACCTTTTGTACCAGATTTGACCTCTGTAAAACTCTATGTTGCAAACACCAATAAACAATTATTATTATTATTAAGATCTTTCCATTTTTAATGTAAGTCTTCTACATTTTTAAAGTAAGTAGCATTGCTCTTTGACGACGACGGTAATTAGTCATAGCACTAAATAGGCGTTGTTAAATAAAAAAATGAAAATAAAGTGAAAATTTTATCAGTTTGTATTATTTATTTTGGGTATTTTTTTATCATAAGAATTATTTGTTTTTTTAGAGACTAAAAGACTAAATTTTATAATTCACCGTACTTTGTATTTTTGTTCCTCGTAGTAGTAATAAAAAGTAGCAATAAAAACTACGAAAGTAGTAGTGAGCACTACTTCCTGGAGAAAATAAGCCGATTATAGCAAGGGTTAGTAGTAAATAAGACGAATGTGGCGTTTGAATAGGGCGTGTGCTTGTAAAGCGAAGCTGGTTTCACTCGAAATGGAAACGAATCGTTTCTGGGAACGTGCGGGTCTGAATCGGACGGGGAATGCGACACTTATTAATTGTTTCTGGTTAATAATTAATAATTACTAGATGTCTCTCAGGCTGGTAATTGTATTACATTACACCGCCGGGATGGCCCATTAAAACTGCATGAAACGTAATCACAGCCAGTTATACAATTTATGCGTTTGAACTTTTGCACATGTACTTTAATACTACCGCTTATGACTTGCAATTTTTGTATTGAATTTTACTGCGACATTTAAAAGTACATTATTTGTAAATTTAGTTAATTTGCCTGTACTGGACTTTATTTGCTTTTAAAATGGTAAGAATTTCGATAGCCCAATAAAGATTGTTTATATATATGGTAAGAATTTTAATAAATACAATTATTTATCATAGATATATGAACACGTATATCGTAATATTTGTTATGACGACATTCATCGCGCAATAAGACTTATCTCTAATCGTACACGTTCAGAGAGATTCGAGTTATATTATAAATATTTTTATAATGATGTGTGGAGATCCATCCGTAAAATTTACTTTCCTTGAAGGGGAGGAGAATTAACTATTTTTTTAACCTGATTGTAGGTACAGTCCTGCTCACATAAAGTACAAAAAGTTACGTTACAATAGCAATGTCAATATGTTTGTACTAGATTTATGTGAGCATGACTGTACATGTACATAATTTCATGAATATTTCCTTCAAAAAAGGTAAAATCAATATGCAAATCGATATGCACATAAAAAGCCAATTTTTTTAAACATTGCAAACATCCATCAGATCTGGTTTTGAAACTCCTCATAGAAATACAAAAAATGCCATAATAATGAGCTGAAGAGTAATTCTCAAAAAAATCTGGTGCAAGGTAATTCTCTCCTTCAACAAAAAATTAAAACTGTGATGAAGTATAAGTAGTTAAGCTCTGAGAGTTCTAACGCATACCCCGCAGAGGCGGATGGTGCGTTAGAACTCCCACAGCTTAACTACTGGTATGATTAAACAGTCCCTTGATGTTTAAAAGTTTTGGCCAGAATTGAAAAAGCTAACCGGCGACAGACTGCATTACGAAAAGTAAGAAGCTCAATATTGCTAAATAAATATTTAGCAAAGGTTGTATATTTGTATCTACATGCACTCGCTTACTAATACTAAATAAATATTAATATGAACAAAAACGGATATCCAAACAACCATATATTTTATTGCTATTATTGTCGACATAAGACATGATTATAAATTGTAATTTATTTTTAGCACCTATTTTCGCTCTGCCATTCAGACGTGTGTGTAAAATATGTGAGCCGCATTTGCGAAACATTTATTCACCGGCTGTCATTAACGAAACGAACACAGCTGGTTATCGTTTGTAAATATTGTGATTTCCCGAGTGGAGGAATATTTGTTTTATCTTATCTCGACCCATTTCAGTATAATTTTTAACGCAATTATGTTTAATCTAATAATTTCTCCTGGCGCGATCCACGAGGGGGCGTCCACTTCCTCAAATGAAAACAGGCTCATCAAAGATAACACCGAAGTCACTTCCTTATTAAATTCTAAATACTGTCATCGAATTTGCAGCATTTTAATATACATCGAAAATTTATTAGGCGAATTACAACAAAATTTCATTAAATCTTGAAATTGAGCAGGAAGATACAATTGAAGTCATATTTACATATATGAGCCGTTGAAAAGTCGGCAAAAAGTCGACAAAAAATTCGTTGTATAAATTTTCAATATGCTAATTTAATCACAGTCGAAAACCAGAGTGGTGTAAGTCTTTTTTTTTTATTCAGATAATTCAAGGGCATATTGTCGGACTTAAATTTATAAATATGTTTATTATCTTTTTATCTTTCTTTTTTATCTTTTATCTTTTTTATTTTTATTATAATTTATCTTTTATAATTAAAAATAAAAACTGACTTAACACCACTCTGGTTTTCTACTGTTAATATATTTCGTGATTAAATTAGCATATTGAAAATTTATACAACGAATTTTTTGTTTAATTTATATTATATGGAATTTATTTCCTTGCGTGTTAAAATATCAACGTATGCATTTTTTATCTTTCTTATCTTTTATCTTTTTTATTTTTATTATAATTTATCTTTTATAATTAAAAATAAAAACTGACTACACCACTCTGGTTTTCTACTGTTAATATATTTCGTGATTAAATTAGCATATTGAAAATTTATACGAACGAATTTTTTGTTTAATTTATATTATATGGAATTTATTTCCTTGCGTGTTAAAATATCAACGTATGCATTTTTTATCTTTCTTACCTTTTATCTTTTTTATTTTTATTATAATTTCTCTTTTATAATTAAAAATAAAAACTGACTTTACACCACTCTGGGTTTCTACTGTTAATATATTTCGTGATTAAATTAGCATATTGAAAATTTAAACAATGAGTTTTTTGTTTAATTTATATTATTGGAATTTATTTCCTTGCGTGTTAAAATATCGACGCATGCATATAATTTGTAAGTCAAGTGAATGGAAACCCATTTTCAAAGAACAATTTTCCTTATGTGGCATTTTACAAGATTTCAATTACAGCACGTTTCTGTTCTGTGGGTTTGTCACTACAATTCGGGATTAATGGCACATTAAACGTGTGGGAACAACGACAACCTCTAGGCGGTCTGTAACAAGATCAATTAACGAATTAATGTCAACGCTGTTTCGCGATATTAATTAAGTGTCGTGGAATTACTCAATTACGTGGAAATGTAACAATCGATATTAATTATTACATGACGTGTATGTTTACAATGCAAGTAACCCGGGAATTTGGCAATTGCTTCGCTTTTCCTGCTATACCTACAGTTTCAGGAATTTGGCACACACTTATTAAACATTAAGAACGTTTCGTACGAATCACCCGGCAAATATTGATTTTATAGAGAAATAAATGGTGATCGATTTTGTGACACAGCGGAGAATTTAATTTAATGACCAACCAAAAAACACAAATTACTTAATTAATTAATAAAAAAATAATTCATTATTAAAAATTATATTATGCACAGATGAATATATGAACACGAAATAATAATAATAATGAATATTTTGGTGTCAATAGAAATAAGAATTGGTGAAAAGTGTTATCGAAAATGTGATTGATTTCAATACGAGATGGTGTCCATATGCTTCTCACACCTTGTGTTGTGTCTGTCATTAAGTGGCAGCATCATTTGTATATTGGACGGATTAAAATGTATTGTGTCTTCGGCGGGCTTTCCGTGGACCTAGTCCATTACGGCGTAATCCGCATGTTTCGGTAAAACCCCTACGAGGCTCCAAGAAATGCAGATGTTTCCCTACAATTAACTGTCGTCGCCACGACCCCTTGTTCGCCTCTCGTCTAGAATATTCAGTCACTTATCAGCGTTTGCAAGGTGCAGACCAACGACACAGAAAAGCTTGTAGAAATTTGAACTCCAATAAATACAGTCCACTAACAACATATTTTGGTATCCACATTGTACCCTTACATAACTGCCTCCATGTTATCGGGTGTACGGTGCTAAGTACACAACACCTTGTACAAATAAGAATGTTTACACAGGTCACATGCATGTAAAGTAAATAATATTCAATATTCAAGTTAATATCCCTTTAATAATTAAATTTTAATAATAATTTAATCCCTTTAATAATCAATATTTATACAAGTGTTTTGTTCATTTTCTAAATGAATAAATGAAAAAACAGTGACGTCATAACAATGACAATGACAATAACATAACAATGCGGTTTCTATAGTTACGCATGTGTTAATAAGTAATAACGCTGAAAATACAACTAGTTGTATTTTCACGCGAATACCACGAACAAGTGTCGGCCGCTGTCACAATTTCGAGTCCCACACAACGATCGTAACGGCGACGACTACATACGAAAGAATAATTATATGTCATGTATATAAAAATAAATATGTTTGATATTATTAATGATATTATTAATATAAAAGTAATGCAGAGAATAGTTTATATTAAAATTTTAATTATTAAATTGAATAATTTCCAATTAAAGAAATAAGATACCAAAAATAAGCTTGACGATATCCAAACCGATCTTATTTATCCGTTGAATAACTTGCAAACAATGGGCACCATTCGTTCACTCACAAACAATTTCTAGTCGGCCGCTAATAAAAACATAACCAGAAATGTCACTGTGCCTCTAGTACAAGTACGTACCTAATTGTGGTTTGTTGTTTGAAAAATGAAGTGATCTAAATGTGTATTTAAACTGTATATGTAGCAGGGCCGTGCCTGACCGGCGTTCATTACGTGCGCCGCACGCAGGCAGCCAAATTAAAAGGCGGCCTGACGACCAGAAAAAGAAACAAAAATTAAAAAGCAAAATAACAATGTTAATATATAGTCATAGTCATGAACTGGAAGAATGACTGGAAGAAAAACGAAAAGATTGTCTGGAGCACAGTATAAAAGAAAGCGAGAAGAAAAACAACATGTTGCTAAAAAAATCTTTGGTTCACTAACCAAATATTTGGAAAAACCTCCAGAAATGCAAAATGCTTGCAGTAGTCAAGCAAATCCAAGCAGTGAATTTTTTTCCAATGAAAATGAATTATCTGCCGAAAATACAAATGATAATGACAAGATTAGTAGTAATGATGAAATAGGAGTTACAAATATCGATGATATCACTGAAATTGATGAAGAATATTTTGCTATGTGTATAGAACTAAATGATCCAGCTTGCTGGCCTTTAACACTTACCAATAAAATGCTGGATATTTTAATTGAAAAAGGCCCTATTCAAAATATACAATCTACATATCCACTAAATGAATTTGGAAGATCATTTTCAAAGGTTTATTTCTATAGAAAACTGCCAAATGGTGAAAAATTTAATCGTGAGTGGTTAATCTATTCTACAAAAAATGATGCCACATTTTGCTTCTGTTGTAAATTATTTGGCAAACAAGAAATAAAATTAGTCAATGAAGGCTTCAACGATTGGCAACACATATCTGACAACTTATCTCGTCACGAAAAAACATCGCTGCACATAGAAAATTACACCTGTTGGAAAAAAATGGAATTAAATTTAAAAAGAAAAACTACAATTGATAAGAATATGCAACGGTATTATGACGCCGAGAAAAAACGATGGTGTCAAATTGTCAGGCGCATGATATCTGTGGTACAATTTCTAGCAGGACAGTGTTTAGCTTTTAGAGGTTCTTCCAGCAAATTGTACGAAAAAAATAATGGAAATTTTCTGAAAGCAATTGAAATGATAGGAAAATATGATGATATAATGGCAGACCACAGAAAACGCGTACAAGAACCAATCGCTTTAAAGAACCACATGCCACATTACCTGGGAAATCGCTTTCAAAATGAAATAATCACTATCCTTGCAACCCAAATTCAAAAATATATATTAACATCAATAAAAGAGGCAAAATATTTTTCAGTCATTTTGGACTGTACGCCGGACACTGGACATGTCGAGCAAATTACAATGATTATTAGGTATGTACATATTAAAAATTATGAAGTTGAAGTAAGAGAAAATTTCATTGGCTTTTATCAAGCTGAAAAATGTACTGGAGAATATTTTTACGACTTCTTAATTCAAAAGTTAAACTTTCTTGAATTAAATATTAACGATATGAGGGGCCAGGGATACGATAATGGGTCTAATATGTCCGGAAAACATAAAGGATTGCAAAAACGAATTTTGGACAATTATCCACGAGCTCTGTTTATGCTATGCAACGCGCATACATTAAATTTGGCCATTAATGATGCAGCTAAAGTTTCGTTTTCAACGGTGGATTTTTTCAGTAATGTATCTGCAATATACAACTTTTTCAGTGGATCACCATTTAGATGGCAAGTATTAAAGAAAAATATAAAATCTTTAACATTGAAACAAGTTAGTGAAACTCGATGGGAAGCAAGAATTAAAGCGATTAGACCACTGCGACATGAATTAGGTGAAATTTATGACAGCCTTATAGAAATAGCTGAGGAATCTTCAATGCCAACAGTTCGACATGAAGCTGAATGTTTGGCAATGAAACTTAAATCTTATAAATTTATTTCTTCAATAATAATATGGTACGAAATCTTGGAAAAGGTAGATTTTATTAGCAAAATGATGCAGAAAGTTTCTTGGAATATCAGTTCGTGTGCTGAATCAATTAAGGAAGTTTTGAAATTTTTCAAAAGCATTAGAAAAGACGAAAGTTTCGAAAATTATTTGCAGATTTCTAATGAACTTTGTAAAGCACTTGAAACAGAACCGGATTTTCCTGCTGAAATTAGTGTACGTCGCCGACATCACCGAAAACAATTTAGCTATGAAGGAGATGAAAATATTCAATTTACTCCAAAAGAAGATTTTCAAATTATTTTTTTCTATGTAATACTAGATACAGCTATTTCATCTCTTACCACCCGTTTTGAAACTTTGTCAAATTTCGAACAATGTTTTGGATTTCTATACAAATTTATTGATATGGAACATGAGGAAATAAAAAAAAGTTGTTTCGATCTCCATAATAAATTTAAAGATGGTGAATCTTGTGAATCAGTGGCGTAGAATTATATCAAGAGTTAATTTCTCTAAAAATTATCATATAAGACAGAAAGCAGCCCGAACAACTCATAAAGTTTTTATACAAATACAACTTGGAGACTTCTTTTCCAAATGTCGCCACAAGTTTAAAACTTTTACTGACAGTTTCAGTATCTGTTGCATCTGGAGAGCGAAGTTTTTCAAAATTAAAAATAATCAAAAACCACCTGAGAACTTCAATGACTCAAGAACGTCTCAGTAATATATCAATTATTGCAATTGAAAGTGAAATTGCTGATTCCTTAAATATTGAAGGGGCGATTGAAGAATTTGCCTCTAAAAAATCGCGTAGAGTAAATTTTTGATTGTAATATCATAGATTTATAGATGTGCCAAAACATATTAATGTTTTATATTCAATGGTAATATGTACATTAGATATATAAGTATAATAATAAACATTAAGAATGAAAATTTGATTTTTTTCTTTGATTTTGATGTTATCTCAAAGGGCGGCCATGCATACTAGCACGCAGGCGGCCATATACCCAGGCACGGCCCTGATATGTAGCTTCTGGTTTATTCTTCTTTACTAGATGACCCAATCAATTCATTATGTTCCCTTCCTAAATATAATTCGTGGTGTTCTCAAAAATCGATAATGATTTTAAAAATACTACTCATTTCAACCCCAATCTTTGGAAAATTTCCGTCGTTGGTGTTAAAATTCGTAATATTTATAAAATCATTATCGATAATGAGAACACCACTTATTATATTACCCCTGGGAATATTACTAGTAATAGTAGTAGTAAATAGTGTACTGTATTAAATTATATCATTGCTTAATACACGATGACTTAATAATAAATGACTGGCATATGTGCCTTACATGTATATAATGTAATATATAACAGAAGTACGCGTGTTAGAGGGGGATGTTCACTCACGCCTTGGCAGCATATTCATTATGGCTCGCATGGGTGCGGTGATTAGTCGTGGGGTTGAGTATTGGAGTGCGTTTGTGATGGCTGTGAAGTGGTGAAACAACAAAGCTAGTCATTTATGTTGTTGTGTGCTGACCTTCCTGGTGCGAAAGTGGCCACAGTGATATATAATGTGACGAAGTATGTTTAGATAGTTTGTTGCTGATAGAAGAGAAGTTATAGATCCAGATGAAGGATTTCACCGTTTTTGGATTCAGCAGTCGCAGAAAATGTTGGACGGGCGCCACAGAAAGGTAACCTTTTGGGAACGATGAGGTGGAGCTTGTGTACGAATCGCAGAAAATAAAATACCTAACACCTTTTTTACAAAAATAAAAAGCCTTTGGGGCTAAGAGAATGCTTGGTGATGATTTCCGTTTTGTAAATAATGAGAGAGCAAAGATCGATGGTCACATAGAGGATTAAGCGAATCTTTACCACACCATAAACTCAATTGGGTTGATTCTTGCTTCTTAATGAAAATGACTTGATGGAACTTGGATGTTGGACTTGAATATGGCTTAAAGAAATAAATCATATTTCATCTCTCTACAAAGGAAAATCTAAGTTGATGGATTTTCTCTGACGCACTAAATATGAAAATGATTAAAGATACAGTGGGCATTGTCATAAAATATAATCTCTTTCTTTTGAATATAACCTATTTTTTTAAGTCTAGTGACTTTTTACATTGGCCAACAAAAATGTCACCCTAACAGAGCCAACTTAGTTAAAAATAAAAATGGAACAGAGTTTACATTGAGATAACAATCCCAATCAAACTAGGCTAAACAATGTGTCCTACTTTCTTTCTGCGTCAACTGTACCAATCTATACGAAATATTTTGTTGTTAGTATTGGATAAGTTTACAAAATTTAATAATAGCAATAGAAATAATGCATTAGCAACATTTTTTGTCAGTAACTTCACTTTTCCCAGTGCTATTAGGAAATTGATTGATAATAACTCAAGAGCTGCAAGGATGATAATAATTGAAGCATCAATAGATAGGTTATAAATACGCCGTAATACCGAAGGACGGGAAATGATAATAGGATCGATCTTTTTCTCAATAGTCACGAAACGGTGCGGAAGAAAGATACGTCACTAAATAAGTGATGACGTCAAAGCGATGGAATCGCGTTAATTAAACGTCAACGCGAATAAAGCTGCCGCATTAAACACGCACGCCATACGATAAAGGGCATTTTTCGCACTCCCTTGAAAATAACTTGGTCTAGGAAAAGTTTAAAATTACACTTTTAGATGAAAATACCACAAATTCCATAAATAGTTCATACTTTGAAATGCGTTCATTCATACAAAACTTCCATTTTTGAACAATAATAAGAACATTTTATAAAAATCCGTTAACATCTAATTCCACTAAGCCATACATTCATCAAATGAATTACATCTACATATACATATAAATTATATAAATTATAAATTACATATAAATACATCAAATGAATTTACTATATAATTTCGTCTTCAATACGAGACATTGCAATTTTCTTACCAAAATTTTCTGTTCCACCAAAAAATATAAGCAAATTATTATTTTTGGTAAAATAATATTATAATTCCACAACGCTGTAAAAACTGCAAAAACTACGCAATACACTGACATGTCAATATTTAATGACAATACCGTTTATTATTACATGAAATTTGCTTGACATTTGCAATGAAAAATCTAAGAAATTTTGCAAACATGACCGTAAATTTTGTATGATGTGTACAAATTCACAAGCGTAAATTTGTACAAATTCACAAGCGTAAATTTGTACAAATTCACAAGCGTTAATTTGTACAAATTCATAAGCGTAAATTTGTACAAATTCACAAGTTATAAGTTGTATGAAACTTGATTTTTTTATGAAAATTTTAAGTGGAATTCTATAAGTCTTTCCATGAAAAAATATATATGCAACATTCCTGGAAGACTACAAAAAAGGAACAGAGGAATTTAAAAACAATTCCAACATAATTCCAGAAATAGCATCATCAAACTCCATAAGAATTTCTAAAATAAAACAAATCTAAAAAAAAAACTATATGCAAAATTCCTTGAAGACTACAAAAAAAAGAACAGAGGAATTTAAAAACAATTCCAACATAATTCCAAAAAAAGTATCATCAAACTCCATGAGAATTTCTAAAAGTAAAAAAAAAACACTACTTTACGAACCTGTATCATAAATAACTATCTATAATGCTGTTATGATGAAGCCAATTGAGCCAATGAATTAATATTCAATGGCTAAGTGTGCCTTCTTCAGTTGGCCACATATGGAAAACTTTTTTATTTAAGGTTGTTATAAAACTTTTTTATTATTAGTTTTACGCAAAAAAGTTACCATAAGAACTATAAGACTTGCTCAATATAAAACCTTATCAGTTATCGAAGGGAGTTTGTCAGAAACCTTAAATTTTGTAAAATAGCTTTATTTTCTAAAATATCGAACATTGTTATGATGAAAAGTTGTTTAGAATAAAAACTTACGTACTTTTCCCTCTGTATGCACATTGATATTATAACAATAATTTTAGTCCAGATTGCAGTCAAATATTGCTTTAACAATTATCTTTAGTATTGTAAGAATAGATTTAAGCTACTTATTAGTCTATTAGACTAGATTGTACCATTATATAATAATAAAAAAATTAAAAAATATTGCTCTATTGAAATATGTACAATTCGTTTTTCATCTTCACAAAATTTGAATAAAATTCTAATTTCTGGAAAAAACTTCGTCATTTTAGCATTCATTATTCTAATTTTGAAGAGACTTATTCATTTTAGCATTCATTATTCTAATTTTGAAGAGACTTCTTCTTCATTTTAGCATTCATTATTTCAATTTTGAAGAGACTTCTTCATTTTAGCATTCATTATTCTAATTTTGAAGAGACTTCTTCATTTTAGCATTCATTATTCTAATTTTGAAGAGACTTCTTCATTTTAGCATTCATTATTCTAATTTTGAAGAGACTTCTTCATTTTAGCATTCATTAGTCTAATTTTAAAGAAATCTGTTTCAATATGTCCTAAATAATGATATTTAGCACGTATCTTTATAATTTTAGCAACTTCCTAGAATGGTATTGAATCTTCAAAACTCTTCTGTAATTAATTTTCTAGGAGAAACTTTGATAATTTAACACAAGTTTTGCTGATTTTAAATTAATCTTTTTCGTTTTATCTTTACGCATGATACTTGGCAAGGCTATTTCCTATTTTATCAAGACACTTTCATCAAATCTTCAGCATCCTTCTAAAAAAATATAATTATAGAAGAAACTTGGTAAACTTCATAAGAATTTTGGAGAAATTGATTTCTCATATTGAGAGTCCTCATGAAAAGTTGTTTAGAATAAAAACTTACGTACTTTTTCCACACTCTGTATGCACATTGATATTAGAACAATAATTTTAATCCAGATTGCAGTCAAATATTGCCTTGAACTTTGAAAAGCTTTGAAATATGTACAATTCGTTTTTAATCGTCACAAAATTTATATAAAATTTTAATTTCTGGAATACAGTTCTTCATTTTAGCATTCATTATTCTAATTTTGAATAGACTTCTTCATTTTAGCATTCATTATTCTAAGTTTGAACAGACTTCTTAATTTTAGCATTCATTCGTCTAAATTTAAAGGAATCTGTTTCAATATGTCCCAAATAATGATATTTAGCACGTATTTTTCCAATTTTAGCAACTTCCTAGAATGGTATTGAATCTTAAAAACTCCTCTGTAATTAATTTTCTAGGAGAAACTTTGATAATTTAACACAAGTTTTGCTGATTTTAAATTAATCTTTTTCGTTTTATTCTAACGCATGATACTTAGCATGGTTATTTCCTATTTTATCAAGACACTTTCATCAAATCTTCAGCATCCTTCTAAAAATTATAATTTGGAGAAGAAACTTAGTAAATTTCATAAGAGTTTTGGAGAAATTGATTTTTAATATTGAGAATCCTCATGAAACGTTGTTTAGAATAAAAACTTACGTACTTTTTCTACACTCTGTATGCACATTGATATTAGAACAATAATTTTAATCCAGATTGCAGTCAAATATTGCTTTGAACTTTGAAAAGCTTCGAAATATGTACAATTCGTTTTAAATCTTCACAAAATTTAAATAAAATTTAAATTTCTGGAAGACAGTTCTTCATTTTAGAATTCATCATTCTAATTTTGAACAGACTTCTTCATTTTAGCATTTATTATTCTAATTTTGAACAGACTTCTTCATTTTAGCATTCATTCGTCTAATTTTAAAGGAATCTGTTTCAATATGTACCAAATAATGATATTTAGCACGTATCTTTCCAATTTTAGCAACTTCCTAGAATGGTATTGAATCTTAAAAACTCTTCTGTAATTAATTTTCTAGGAGAAACTTTGATAATTTAACACAAGGTTTGCTGATTTTAAATTAATCTTTTTCGTTTTATTCTAACGCATGATACTTCGCAAGGTTTTTTTGATAATTTTAAGAAACTTCATAAGAGTTTTTGAGAAATTGATTTCTAATATTGAGAGTCCTTATGAAAAGATGTTTAGAATAAAAACCTACGTACTTTTTCCACACTCTGTATGCACATTGATATTAGAACAATAATTTTAAGCCAGATTGCAGTCAAATATTGCTTTGAACTTTGAAAACCTTCGAAATATGTACAATTCGTTTTTAATCTTCACAACATTTAAATAAAATTTCAATTTCTGGAAGACAGTTCTTCATTTTAGCATTCATTATTCTAATTTTGAACAGACTTCTTCATTTTAGCATTCATTCGTCTAATTTTAAAGGCATCTGTTTCAATATGTCCCAAATAATGATATTTAGCACGTAATTTCCAATTTTACCAACAAACTTCCTAAAGTGGTATTGAATCTTCAAAACTTTTCTGTAATTAATTTTGTAGGAGAAACTTCGATAATTTAACACATTTTTTGCTGATTTTAAGTTAATCTTTTTCGTTTTCTAAAATGGTATTGTTCTTCAAAACTTTTCTGTAATTAATTTTCTAGGAGAAACTTCGATAATTTATCACATTTTATGCTGATTTTAAATTAATATTTTTCGTTTTATCCTAACGCGTGATACTTCCTATTTCCTAGGGCAAGGCTATTTCCTACTTTATCAAGACATTTTCATCAAATCTTGAGCATCCTTCTATAAAATTATAATTTGTAGAAGAAACTTAGTAAATTTCATAAGAATTTTGGAGAAAGAGAAAAGAAAAGAGTCCCAATTTGTTTTAAATAATTCCAATTGTATCCATAACCTTCTTAAACGCATCTTGAATCTTCACCAATTTTCTACGAAATTTAAACTTCTGGAAGAGACCATATTAATTTACCATTGAGTTTTCTAATTTTAAAGGAACCTGTTCTAATTTAAGTTTTTATGCACTGTTCACAGTGCGTAAAATGATACATTTTAGCATAAGTTCGTGCACAAGCAACGGTGCTAAAATGTATCATTTTACGCACTGTGAACAGTCAGTAAAATCTTAAATTAAAACAGGTTTCTTTAAACTTAGAAAACTCAATGGTCATACATCAACTGTGGGTAAAATAAGTTTTTTACACACAATTCATTCACCCACCAATTGATAAAAGGTAGTATTTTGCATCAAATTGTAGTGAGAAGTTAACATTCAATAATATGAAAGGAGTTCAAAACTTTAACATTCAAGTTAATGATACAATTGGTACAATGTGAAATATTCTTTTTTTTTCATAATAGTTGTCATTACGTTTGCATTTTCGAAAGAGCATTTTTTGCACTCACGTTTTGTGTTGAACTCGGCTGTGCCTCGTTCAACAATATTCACGCTCATACAAAAATACTGCTTTACTGACTTGAATCATAAATAACTATTGAACATGAATCTTTCATATTTTATTAAGCAACTTTTTACGAATTTTCTATGAAAATGGAATATCTGGAAGACATCTTTTAAGGCAAATTTTGCCAGCTGTATTTTAATGTATTTTAATCTGTATTTTAATGTATTTTAATCTGTATTTTAATGTATTATATATGTATATGTAACTGTATTTTAATCATTCCTGTTACTATTAATTGTTACATGATAAAAAAATAAGTACTGCATGATTGTAATGTTGATTGAAACCTAGAACTCTTTTTTTTATTATATCTGCACCACAATGTGGAAATAAAGAGAAAATAAGAAACATTTACATTCATTTTACAAGGTAGGGTGTCATTGTTAATTGTGGAGGGTTGGCATTTGTTGCATCTGCTATAGACGTCAGTGCTATCAACGAAATTATGTAGGTTGAAACTACTAGTTTCCAAATAACCAGTAATAAGAAGTATGAAGCTTCTGGTTTCGGTTTTTCGGATAACCAGCCATAGCGAGTACATTTAATATGTACCTTTTTACGAATTTTCACGAATTTTCTATGAAAATGGAACACCTGGAAGACAACTTTTAAGGCAAATTTTGCCAGCTAACAAACTGTATTTTAATCATACCTGTTTACTATTAATTCTTACATGATAAAAAAAAAGGATTGCATGACTGTAATTTTGATTGAAACCTAGAACTTTTTTTATTATATCTGCATCACAATGTTGAAATAAAGAGAAAATAAGAAACATTTAGGTAAATTTTACAAGGTAGGATGTCATTTTTAATTGTGGAGGGTTGGCATTTGTTGCAACTGCTATAGACGTCAGTGCTATCGACGAAATTCTGAAGGTTGAAACTGCTAGTTTCCAAATAAGCAATAATAAGGAGTATGAAGCTTTTGGTTTCGGTTTTTCGGATTTCGTGCAATATTACATTACACAATAGAAGCAAGTGTACATTTAATGTTTATTGCAATCAAAACTAGTACTGCCTGACGTTTATTGTCGCTCGTTGGTCGATAAATGTGTTGTTACTGAGCAACTTTAAAACTCGCCGTGCTTAAAAGACGGATTTTCGCACGCTTATTAGTTCGAAAAAGCAAATAGCTTTAAAATGTATCACTTTTTTCTCGTTCCTTCCGAGCAAGTTTTGAGGCAAAGGAAATAATTTATTTAGGATGTGATATTTAAAGTGGGCCCCAATTACACGGAACGGTTTCTCTTCGTGGACATGTGTTTCACCTCGAGTTTCATTTATTTTGCTTAGCAGTGTGAACTCGAGAAGCACCGCGTAGAGAGTCGTGGATATTTGCGTTTAGAAATTCCTCGGCGAGTGACAAAAATGCCTCGGCGTTGACTATTTGTCGCATTTCGCGGAATTGAAACCATAACACAGCTGTGAATAATGCAGCGTGATTAGCGAACGCGGCGTTAGTTCCCGCTCATTTCTGCACGTGCGCACCATACGTTTGTAATTGCAAAAGTTTATGGCAATTGCTCGACGTAAAATCGCAATATAAAGTTTTTATGTTTTATGCCGCAATAAGTTTAAGTTGACACATTTGTGTAGGTACTTGTGTACAAAATATTTTCGGCTTGGTCAGGCGAAGGCGGCTGGTAATGTGAGGGTTTACCGCCGGATTATTGACGTTTCGGTCTCGTTTACGGCGCGCCTTCAATCACAGTTGTTTACGGCTCGTATTGTATGTATATTAATTAATCAGTGGCACTCGCGGCCAAGTGTTCAGATCCGCACGTGTGAGACGCTGTAACCCGAACAATCGCATGATTTCCTCGGCCTGACTCCTAATCAAAACAAATTGGTGCCTGCCTTTGTGCTCGGCTATCTCCGCCGGATCTCACGGATAGCGCGGCGAAGTCGCAGGGAACGTGCGAGATCTGTAACCCAAGAACTCGAGATTACGCAAGATTAGATCTACTGTCAACTTTATTGAATAGATTAGCAAAGATTGTATCAGTTGGCAAGTCTAAAAGTTTGGTTTGGTCCTTCTAGCCGGGAAGTAATTGGTATTGAGGCGGTGTTGTCTGCAAACTTTGGCGGTGAATGAACTAGTTGTCAAGTATCTTCAAAAAGATACGAAAACAACGCTGTAGGATGCCAGAGATTTCATAGAACCCATTGGAAAATGGATAACCAAAATCTAAGAAGACAAGCCAAATGCTTCATTAGTTCCCGGAATATTTGCAAACCTGAAGCCAATTTTAGAGGAAATGATACATAAATGTCCTACAAGTAATGCGGAAGAACAGAAAATTTTGGACATGCTTTCTGATCGTAAAGACTTCTGTTTACATAAATTTCATCTTGCGGCAAACATTCTGGATCCACGTTATCAAGGGCATAGTTTGTCACCTGAGGAACATGTTGATGGACTTGAGTTCATCAGTAACATTGCAGATCACATGAATGATGTGGATGATGGAAAAGTAATGACAGACTTATGTGATAGACCAAATAGCTCAGTTTGTATACAGTGCAGTTCTAGAAAGTCAATCCTTTAAATGCCAATATACTCGAGATCCAATTCATTTGGGTGACATCGCAGTTGTTGAGAAACGAACGAATAGCCAGTTCTAGAAAGTCAAGCCTTTAAATACCAATATACTGGAGACCCAATTCATTTGGGTGACATCCAGTTGAGAAACGTAGACCCGACGAACGAATAGGATACAGGTATATATTTGGTCCTTCGAACCGGGAATTAAGTTGTTTGCTAATTTCGATTCCGCCAAATATTTTAGTTATTACTTGTGCACGAAGGAGATAAAATATAATTCGTCTACCTTTAGTTCGTAGTGAACCAAAGTAATTGAGTTGAGATGGTGGTGTTGGGGTGGTAGATAGTTTTGGTGCTGGTGTGGTCATACCCAAGAAAATCTGGTCGCGACTATAGTGGTGTTTAGAATTGAGCCACTTTTTTGAGCAATTGTGGTATAACTTTATTTATACAGCAGACCTCATTTCAGATCACAGCCTTTGGCGTACGAAGAATTAATTCGCCTCACGAGCTGAGAGATTTGCACTTATCAATTTCCACTCGATTCGCTTGGTTCGGCCCTGTGTGACTGAACCCTGCCGAGTGGCTGGGGGTATTAGCGAGTTCCTCTTACTTCTGTTAATCCCGGCTAAATGGATCAGTGATTTTTCCGGTACATTAGCCGCTGCCATTTCAGCGTCCCAGGCGCAGCGGGTAATTGAATTTTGCAATTTATCGATCGCCTAGCATCGCGCGATGGCATGATGCCCGCCCCCACTGGGGGGCTGGCGGCGGCTGCAGTCGCTTTTTTTTGTCGTGTGGCCGACGGGGGTGCGTTTCGTTCTCGTGTTCGACTCGATTCGCTCGCACAATGCACAAGAGAACTATCACGTTCACTACCTACATGTATCAAATGCCCACCACCGAGTTTCAGCAGTTCTTACGCGTTGATATCGACTATGTTGTAGAAGTGTGGTGATACAAAATAAAACTCTTAAGGGTGCTTTTTTTTTCTGGGGGAAAGGTAACCTTTCATATTCTCAAGGAAAGGCTATTCAGTAGTTCTTATGATTTTGATTAAAAACAAAAATTTTAGAATGAACTGGTTGGGAGGTGGCCACTACGACTACCTGATCTTCCGATGAAGGTCTGCCTTTAGAAATATGTTAAAGATACTTTATACAAGAGTACTAGTAATGATATCGATGATCGAACGCAAAATTTGATAGTTTCTGTGAATACTATTGTTGGGGGATTCGCCGTAATAAAACGAAAAACGGCTACCTGGAAATGTATGAATTTATTATTGCGAAATTACAAGTTAAGCACAATAACAAGCGAGCAAATGACGGGGCTCCTCTCGGGACCTTTCTGCGATCGCAATCGAAGAAGAACTCACTCTTAGAGAGCATTACAATTTGTTTTAACAGATTCATAAACAATGCCAGCCCTTCCGACTGGCGAGGGATGCACCAGCTTTCTACAGTTCCAAGAAACTGTTTACAATGGCACATTCCGCCGCTATACGTCCCCTGGTCAGGCATATCGTTTGGCGTGACTAACTGGCCATCCCTCGGAAGAGCACGTAACATTACACAAGAAATATTTACAATAGAAACCTAACTAAGACATTCCACAGGACTGTACAACCATTATATCTTTCCATATTCAACTCATTTCATGCTACTTTGTGTGCTTTATCCATTCTCGATATTAGCGATCATCATTTGTTTTTAGGGGTTTATGTATGATAGATACAAAGGTTTTGTTTCAGCCGGAATGCACTTTCATTCACAATGTTGTCATGAATGTTACAAACACAGAAATCAGCAGCGACAATTGCTGCTTGTTGACTCGTCCTTGGAGTAGTGCTTTAAATGGTGCTTATCGTGCAATCCCACATTAAGAATGGCATTCTCGCCTGGGAACATGCCTCAATCGGTCGCGTTATTTTCGCACTTCAGCCAGATCGACGTCCCTGCGTGTCAACACACCTTATCGGTGTTGTTTTAGCCGCATCTAAATATAGCGTGTCAACTTTGATGTCGCAAACATTGGAACGTGATAATTCCTCGATTACCTGGTTTCTGGGTGTGAAGATGCTCACCTCGGTCCGATTTCCCCGGAATGCGATCTCTCATGTGCATCCACACGTCGTCCCTTGTGGGAGGAGATCGTCCCTTGTGGTAGGAGAACGTCTCGCGGGACGTCCACACAAAGGTGGGTCAGTTCGCGCTTTATTGCCCGCCATAGCCATTTGCTTAATCTAATCTAGTACAAGCGCGGAGGATGTCGCGTGCGAAATTCCGAGGCGTAATTGAGGAAATGCGGTGCTAAAAATAGCCTTCATCTCCCCGTCCTGAATGCCGCCGATTGAATTGCGCGTCCTGCGGCGGACGGAGATGCCACGGGCGAGCGGAGTGCAATTTCAGATGATGACGGTGAAGAAAATTGTACGCCTAAAGTGGTTCAAGTGGAACGGATGAGGGATAATGGTGCCGAAAGGTGCGATTAGCTACGAAGTAAGTTGCGTTTTGTGGTGTATCATTCCATGGAGTTCTGTACTCAAAGTTTACGCAAATTATTTGATAGGCAGTAGACTAAGGTTTAAGAGGAAGATTTAAACACATAAAACGTGCGAATTGAAGAGAACGTCCAAGAAAAAATCTTCCAAACGGTGCAAATTCTGTTGAAACAACAAAATAATTTGTTGTTGAGATCCATCCTGATTTAATAAAGTTCTGACGGTTAAGCACTATCACGTGTTTAATCAAAAAATAATTTCTGTAAACCAGGGGCCTTCAAACTACGGCCCTCAAAAGGATTTGATCCGGCCCGCGAATTTATCTAGTTCAGATTAGCTTAACATTTTTTTCCCTATATATTAACACAAGTTTTTTTAGCCAACAAAAAAAAATTCAAACCAATTGTAAGTATACTGTAAGTCCAGTATAAGTGCAATTGGCGGAAAGCATTTTTCGAGAGCTTTCCAACGATGTATCACAAGTAGGGGGGTGTCATTAAATTTTTTTTTAGATGGAGGTGGCTGTGAATAATAAACTAACACAAACATTTTTGCGTTGTATATAAATAGATTTGGTTGGCCGAAGACGGTGGCCAGACCGAAACCGGTTCGATGTAAACAAAATAAATTTAGTTTAAACTCCAGAAATAACACCTGATACACCTTAACCCTCAGAATAAAATAATTGTCTTCTTGATCCGCTTCTAGATCCTCTGGATTTTCTGGATCGGCGGAAAAAGTTTAATGTAATCTTTGAACGATTACGCATCATGTATGTGTGTGTTATAGTTCCAAGGACACTATCAGATCAATTCATTCTACGTACATCAGGTCAATTATCACCACAACAAAGCGCCTGATTCATGTGATCGATTATCAGTTGCACGGCTGTAATGTGCCAGTTCTGCAGCTGGGGAAACATGCGGCTTGAATCACGCCCGAGTCGACAAGGAAAATCGCTTAGTTTTCGTAAAATCGGCCCCGGTGAGTCACCGACGTGCACGTAATTGACGACACCGGAGGATGCACAATCGGCCGAGGGAAACACGCGGGTTCGCCGGGCCGTGTCGGGCAGACATCCTCTTCGCCTCGGCGCTTCCGTCGCACCGCTCGAAGACTGCTGCACCAAGAAACGGGGGGAGACAATCGCCGAGAGGACCGCAGGAGCCGAACAAAAGACGAACAATGGGCGCACTTTTTCTGCCTCCGGAGATATGTAGGCTGAAACGCGGCGGATTGATTGGGGGAGAGGTGTTTCACAAGTTGGTGACCTGAAAATTCCCCACACTGGTTTCTTTTTTACCAGAAGATTTTAATGCCACTTTTAAAGCAGATTGATTAGGGTCAAGCTGGTCAAGCTTTTCTAGAAAGCAAAATTGGATTCAATGGTTTCATTCGATACATCCAACCTCGAATGTTTACAGGCGAAACCCTAAAACTCAGGTAGTCCCAAGCCCACGTCCATAAGGGCGACGTCTCATTTCGGATATAAAGGTATGGTGTTTTCACTTGAAATTGAAAATGTACCTGCAATGAGGGTTTATTACGGTCAAGGATTCTCCATTGTATGGCGTACTGATGCCAGCTCTGGACTCTTCCCATTACCCGTCATAAAATTTCGTTCGCACAATGGAGCGCAATAAACACCATTCGTAGGTAGATTTTCAATTTCAAGTAAAAACACTATACTTCTGGACACAACTGTACAATCGCCGACACTCGAAGTGCAACACGGTTTTTTTACGACCGCCTTATGGACATTTGAGGACAAAGCTGTTTTGCATCTGTTCTGTACTTGTACGTGCCTAAACCCTGATTACCAATAAGGTCGAAATTCGCTCTGGTTTATGGCGTTTCTTTGCACCTAAAATGTCGGCGATTGTACTTGTGGTATATGGTACTAATGTCAGCAGATTGATTACAAGAGGTTGCTTCGGAGTTTGGAGTCTTCACTCAAATTTACGCCAACACGTTCGTATACAACTTTCCAGCAGTCCGTATCGAATAACAAGATTCGTGTAATTGTCGAGGTCATACATGAGCTTGTTCGAAGAGCCGAGGAAGAACTAAAGAGCAAGGGAATTTCTCTAAGGACTTTCTTAGACATAGAGGGGGCGTTTAATATCACCACCTTCGCGTCTATAGAGTCTACTGCCTGAAGACACGGAGTAGAACCGTGGATATGTCAGTGGATCGACAATATGCTCCGAAGTAGAGTGATAATAACCTCCCTATACAATGTCACCGTGGGGTCTCTGTAGCCAGGGGATGCCCGCAGGGAGGAGTTTTATCGCCTCTGCTGTGGTGTATCACCTCTGCTGTGGTGCCTGGTTATGGATGGACTCCTGAGAGACTAGGAGAGGGAGGGCGTATATGCACAAGGATATGCGGATGACCTTGCAATTCTTATCAGAGGCAACTTTTGGGGCACTGTATCGGAAAGGATGCAGAAGGCACTGAAGGTTACTGAGAATTGGTGTAAGCAGGAGGGACTCTCAGTAAATCCTGGGAAAACATCCATGCTGGTCTTCACGCGACGAGAGGCCTGAAGGGATTCAGAGAACCCCGGTTGTGTGGAGAACCAATAATACTAACGGGAAAGGTTAAGTATCTTGGGGTTACCCTAGATACCAAATTAACCTTTAGGTCCACTTGTACGAACGTAGATCAGTCTGACTATGGTTCAGTTACCTAGGATACCATTATTGACACAATTATCATGTGTATCCTAGGTGACTGAACCATGTTCAAACTGATCTCCATTCGTACAACTGGGCCTTAAGGCGTACAATCGTGGACCATCCTTGATCGTGGTTCAGTTTCTAAGGATACCACTGTATTAACAATTGTATCCTACGTAACTGAACCTTGGTCAACGTGATTCACGATCATACAACTGGGCCTAAACCGCACATTACGGAGATAGCAAACAGATTTAGAAGGGCCTTCTGGACTTGTAGACGAATGTTTGGAAACAACTGGGGACTAACACCGGAAGTAATACATTGGATGTATACGACCGTAATAAGACCAGTTCTAACTTAGGCATCCCTAATATAGTGGCACAAAGCCAACAATAGGGTTTGCCAATCAACACTAGGCAAAGTACAACGGATGGATTACCTGGGAATCACGGGTGCAATGAGTACGACACCCTCCAATGCCATGGAAACCCTACTGAACCTGCCTCCTTTACACCTGTTAATAGAGGCAGAGGCCAGGAAGGGGGCCTACAGGCAGGGAATATTTGGCCACAGGGGACCGTCTGGGTTGCGGTGTGGCCATACCAAAATCCTTGATGACATCGAACGGTACCAAACTCTAATGATGTCGTCCGATAGAATCACACCCACCTTCAACCTAGGACGACCTTTCCAGGTGATTATCCCGGCCAGGGAGGAATGGGAAACAGGTGGGAAATATAGCAACATCAATGGATCAATTTGGTGCACTGATGGTTCGAAAACAATAGCCGTCGTAGGGGTGGGGATCTACGAAGCCTGAGACCCACATCAACCTTGATAAGCATCCTACAGTATTTCAAGCAGAAATAATGGCACTTACGAGCTGTGTCCAGATCATGATGGGTAGGGCTTATATGGCAAATCTTCATCATGACGGACAGTCAAGCGGCTCTGAAAGCATTGAACTCCAATAGGATCACCTCCAGAGCAGTACTGGAGGGCGTTAAAGCACTACAAGCACTGTCATCCACCAACAAACTAAAACTCGTGTAGATGCCGGGACACCAGGGCATAAAGGGCAACGAAATAGCCAACCTACTCGCTAAGAACGGAAGAGAGGAAGTTGCCTTTGGACCTGAACCGATGGGGGCTATACCATACATCACCGCAACGGGAATAATTAAAGGAAAACTCAAAGCAGCAACAATCCATCACTGGAGAGAAGCTGACGGCATGAGACAATCAAAGCTCTTCATAAGTCAACCCTCAGAAAAGTTGGCTAAAGAGTTACTAAAACTACCCAAGGGCAGACTCAGGTGGCTGGTTGGATTACTTACAGGACACGGCAGACTGAGGAAACACCTGCATACGATAGGCATTGTCCAAAATGAACAATGTAGGCTGTATGGAGAGGACGAGGATTCGGCCCTCCACGTCCTATGCGAATGCCCGGCGGTACGCGCCCTGAGGCAGAAGTACTTTGGAAACCCTTTCGTGGTACGAAAGACGGTCACGGCAGACTGAGGAAACACCTGCATACGATAGGCATTGTCCGAAATGAACAATGTAGGCTGTGTGAAGAGGACGAGGAATCGGCCATCCACGTCCTATGCGAATGCCCGGTGGTAAGCACCCTGAGACAGAGGTACTTTGGAAACCCTTTCGTGGTACCAAAGACAGTCACGGCAGACTAAGGAAACACCTGCTTAGAATAGGCATTGTCCCAAATGAACAATGTAGGCTGTGTGAAGAGGACAAGGAATCGGCCCTCCACGTCCTATGCGAATGCCCGGCGGTAAGCGCCCTGAGGCAGAGGTACTTTGGTACCTTTCGTGGTACCAAAGACAGTCACGGCAGACTAAGGAAACACCTGCTTACGATAGGCATTGCCCAAAATGAACAATGTAGGCTGTATGAAGAGGACGAGGAATAGACCCTCCACGTCCTATGCGAACGCCCGGTGGTAAGCACCCTGAGGCAGAGGTACTTTGGTACCTTTCGTGGTACCAAAGACAGTCACGGCAGACTAAGGAAACACCTGCTTACGATAGGCATTGCCCAAAATGAACAATGTAGGCTGTATGAAGAGGACGAGGAATAGACCCTCCACGTCCTATGCGAACGCCCGGTGGTAAGCACCCTGAGGCAGAGGTACTTTGGAAACCCTTTCGTGGTACCAAAGACAGTCACGGCAGACTGAGGAAACACCTGCATACGATAGGCATTTTCCAAAATGAAAAATGTAGGCTGTGTGAAGAGGACGAGGAATCGGCCCTCCACGTCCTATGCGAATGCCCGGCGGTAAGCGCCCTGAGGTAGAGGTTCTTTGGAAACCCTTTCATGGTACCAAAGACAGTCACGGCAGAATGAGGAAACATCTGCATACGGTAGGCATTGTCCAACATGAACAATGTAGGCTGGGCGAAGAGGACAAGGAATCGGCCCTCCACGTCCTATGCGAATGCCCGGCGGTAAGCACCCTGAGGCAGAGTTACTTTGAAAACCCTTTTGTAGTACCGAAGACAGTCACGGCAGACTGAGGAAACACCTGCAAACGATAGGCATTGTCCAAAAAGAACAATGTAGGCTGGGTGGAGAGGACAAGGAATCGGCCCTTCACGTCCTATGCGAATGCCCGGTGGTAAGCACCCTGAGGCAGAGGTACTTTGCAAACCCTTTCGTGATACCAAAGACAGTCAGCAGCTTTACACCCAAAGTGATTCTGGACTTTTTTAAAGGAACAGGAGTCATGGATGAAAGCTGAGTCCACAGGGGAAAGCACAAAAGGACTACAGATGCCAAGGTGCTGAGGGGCTTTAGGGTACCTACCCAGGAGAAAAAAAAATGTCGAGGATCGTTCGATACTCTGCACTGGAGGTAGATCCGCGCTTGTTCCCGAGTTTGCATCGCACTTCCTCTGCAGGATGATGATACTCCGCATCATGGTATTTCGCGCACGATTTAATGGTGGCAAATATGAAGTTTATTTCAACGAGATTCAAAGTTCACAGCTGTCTATCAGGTAGCAGAGTTTTATAACGTATGTGTAGCATTAGGTAATTCCAATCGTTCAAAGAGTCGACATTTTTGTACCTCTGTTATTTTTTATTTGTCTCTTGATAATGGTCGTCAGACCGAAACAATTCTATGGTGTGACTAAAGGATTAGCAGGTGTAATCGCTTTAGTTATATCAATTGCTATTTTATTATTTATACCATTTTCAAATTAAAAAAATTATCTAAAAAATAGCTTTTCTATTAAAAAAATGTGAAACTTAATCAAGCGCTTTATTTATACTAATTTAAAGATGTTTCACCAAGTATTAACCACCGATTCATACAATCTAAATAGCAACAATATTCAATTCGTTCTTAAAATTTTATGCTAGCTGCATCTGTTGCGGCTTTCGACTTCTATAAATCAGAATAACCGATGTATGATTCGCGGTTGAATTCTGATGCTATTATTACATCAATTCTGATACCAATAATAATTGTCGGCTTGATAATGCATTTCGATTGCGTAGTTCGCTCATTCTTTTGAAAGGAAACGTGGCCGTTGCGATTTGATTAAAACCGAGAGTTGTCAGCGATATTGTTATTGGGCGCCATTGACGTAGTCGCTCGAACGCGTCGCTTTAAAATTTAAATATTCCCAGTGAAAACTGCCGACGCGTGACTAGAAAACAACAATAACATTGAAAAAAACGATAGTTAAACGGTGCACTTACATAAATTGTCTCATGATGCGGCAGTGATTCTTCAATCGAAATAATTAAACGTTGAAAAATAAGTATTTAAAGGCCGGACCGTGAGTCGATAGCTATTAAAATGTTGTTAAGTATTAATGAGGATTTAATTGTTGCCAGGTGTACATCGTATACATGCCGGTGCAGTTGACTGGCGAAAATGGGAAATGTGATAAATATAAAATTTTCGACCTTTCTCAAGAGTACAGAGATACTCATTTTTTAATTTTTATATTTTTTTTTACATTTTTAAAATACCTATCTCGGAACAAACTACTTCAGGTAGCAAAATTGTGCAAATTCCGAGATATAGTCCATGTCATAACACATAACTTAAAATTTCTGATGTATTTCTGGAGTAGTTGCTTCCACCAGTCTTGCATTTTGAGAATTTTCTTCGAACAAAATCTAACTGCAATTATTTTATTTTAATTTTATCTAAAGTGTATAAACTCGTAATTTTTGCAAACCTCTATATATGACCACAATTTTATGCTAGTATAGAATATGCAAGGTTAGTTCATTTTGGACAGTTACAATGGGGACACCCGATCTACTATCGCACCCAAATCGTTTGAAGATTATTTTTAAGATTAAAATGTTATTTACCTTTCGCCTTTTTAAGAGATCATAATGAAAATTAATCTCAAAATTGTTACATTATTCTATATAATTAGCACCATTCAAACATATGTGTTATCACTTTTGCAGTAAAATTGTGCCCAGCCTTATGTTTTGTGAACTTTCTGGCGGGCAAACTAACGTGTAGGTAGAGTGGAAAACTTCAACTGAACTGCTTATAGAATAACGAGCATTTAGGTACCATTTTTTGTATCTATGATACTTCTGGAAATATTTCAAATCAAATTTTCAGAGATTCAAAAAATCTCAAGTTCCAAGAACTGTGCCGAGTTGGGATATATAAAATGAGAGGCTTGTTTAACTCTGTGCCGAGTTGGGTCATTTTTAATCCGTGTACCTGCGACGTGGGCCTAGATGGGGCGACTATTCCAAAACCTATACTTTTGACCTGAGTCTTGGGTCCATTGTCGTATTGTGGGCTTTATACTTGTAATGGCTGTACTGATAAATAGCACAAAAGGCCCAAATTTATTGCTGGCCGCAATATACCTAATGTGGTTGGTTATTAAATGTAGTATATTGGGAAAGGCTTTTTTCATTTTAGTACAGCTGCAACTTCACCCCGTGCACAATATGCATGTTATGTACAGGGCGAAGTAGCAGAGTAGCTGTCATCCTGACAGTAAAAATTGAAATTGCCTGACAGTTAATATTAGAAGTCATTCATTAGAGAATCAATAGAATCAGGCTAAATCAGAGCACTGCACCTATTTTAATACTCAGGAGCCGCCACTGGGTGGTTGTTCAGGGAGAACATTTCCGGGGCTTATATTTCCTATTTTCTGTTTTCTTCTCTGTTTTCGAACCATTATCGATTTTTATTTCTGCGCAAAATTGGACGATCTATTCGCGTGTTCTTGGGATCATGGGAGGATTATGTGAGTTTTGCCAGATGCAAATAACTACACAGATTGAAGCAGCAAGTGAAGGAAACCAGTAGACATGTGCAACACACATTCAGGGTAATTGCACCGGTTAAGGGTTTATCTATTAATCGCTTTCTGCGGTTTGTAATCGAGAAATTTATAAAGCATGTTTGATAAATATTGCGAACCGGTGAGGTTTGTTTGGAGTATCGTCACTTGCTTAAAAATAAGTTTTCCTGTGCGTAAGTCGTGCGGAATTCCGCATAGCTCGCGTGTTTACAGCATCATCGGAATTCCATTCCATCAAAGGCTCCTTTCAGCATCGCCATTTGGGCCAGACGATGCCGGTGAGGAGGCGAAAGCTCACTTCACTTGATTAGCTGCCAAACGGGCCGAGCACATCACAACTTCACAACAAAACAAACCGCAGGTTGGGGGGAAAAATGCGGCGCACCCAAGTAAATTAACCGTGGCCAACGAGTAATTAGTGGAAATCAGGAGGTGCGGGGCGCTTAAAGAGCGATTGCTCCTCCAACCCGAATCCCCCCGTAATCCCCAATAGCGGCTCCAGAATTTAATTTCGCGATAAAACCGTAGGAAAAGTTTGCGGTCCTCGAGGATTCGATAAGCGCCTTCGAACCGAAGAGCGGGCCGCATAAATCCCGATTGGGATCGCCCGGGACCGGAAGTCCCCCTTTTTTCTCTCCGCTTCCGGGGCGGAATAACTCGGCGGGCGCTTCAAGTGCGCCGTAAAAGTTATATCGGTCCCCGCGTTATGGCCCTCGTGCCCCATAAACCGGTACCTATGTTAACACGGAGTTTCATCCTGTAAATATGCAGTGGGGCAATGAAAACTCCGGAACTCGACATCAAAATCCTCGGTACGTGCGATGAATCGATGTCGTCCTCCTCGGAGCGGGGTTTTAATAATGCAGCCGGGGATGGAGTGCCATCCCCGTGCTCCAGTTAATAATGTTGGGGCTCCTCTGTGTGCCCTCGTGCACTCGTGCATGTGTCATGTGTCGAGACTCGGTAATTGGGAGCGCGCACTTGCAGAGTGCTCTTGTCACGGCACGTGCGTCAATAGAGGGACGAGCCCAGTATTTAAATGCCAGCCGGGCCCTAGGGATAGTTTATCGATTCCGCGGCCGGTGAAGGGGACACTGCGTAATCTATTGAAATGCGGAAAAGGAAACGTTTCCTTCACGTGTGTGCCCCACATAATTATTGTCACAAAGGCTTGACCACGAAACTGGGATAAAATCAACAATTTTTTGCACAAATTTTACTTTCGAATGGAGAACACTGGCCATGGAATCAGTACTCGGCCTATTCCGTAGTTTTGTTCTATTTACATTTATTGCACTAAAAACTATCTCGACACACTGTTGTGCCACAAAGCAACAAAAAAAATTGGCAAGTTTTGCAAAATTCGTTTTTTATGAAACATATGAAGGCCTATGGGGAAGAACTATCAAAATTCATCGAAATAGTGCTGATGGCCCAATCTTGTAGCACGGGAGCAGTCTCGACTCCCACATATCCAATTTTTAAATTCATCTAAGTTTCTGAACTCGCTTTGTCAACATCTCCTGTGAGCAATACTTTTGGCAATTTTTCGCGATCGGTAGAGAAACAGCCATTGCGATCAATGTTATCACTATATCTAGTGAAATTTCATTAGACTTGGCAGCACTGAGACGGTTCTTGGCCGGGAGCAAGATTCTGGACATACTAACCCAGGAATCTGCGTTGTTTGGCAACAATCGTAGCGAACCTTGAACTACGCCGCACGCTTTGTTGGATAACATATCGTTAATTTGTTAGCTAATTTTGAAGTTCAGCACATGATTGTTTAAAAATAGTAGTATATTAGTGCCAGCATCAAATGCTCGTGCATACTTTTGTCTAATGTTACGGGCGTCAAGCTAAAGTAGTTATTATTTAGCGTATGGCATAATTACATCAAACTACATTACTGTCCATCAATTTTAGTTCTGGGTCATTCCATGTCAACTGAACCAGTGGTCCCCCGTTCAATTTTGATGAAAATTAATATGGATATGTACGTATCAGCAAAAGTTGATCTAAGGTGTTGAATTTCAGCTTCATGGCTAATCTAGATGAGCAGTGGGAACACGTGCAACTGTGCAAAATTCTCGCGACAGACGCATCGAGTTTGGAGTGACCTCCACACGAAAAACTGTAGTGACTCGGATATTTGATATATGGAGCTAAATCTTCACAAAAGTTCCTTTCAAATATACATATACATCCATATTAATTTTCATCAAAATTGGAATGGTCGAGCGGGGAATATTTTCAAAACTGGTCCACTCGACATGCAACTCTTCTGTGTATCCAACTATTACTGACTCAGTATCTTCATAAATATCTTTATCTTCATAAAACTTTTATCTTCATAAAGTCATCGATGGTCCAGTGGCAGTATGTTGCATCGTGTGAGATGCATTTCCACAGTCACTGTTATGATGGTTGCGTTTTCATTTATAGTATTATAGAATGTCTGTCAGTCAGGTGATCCTAAGATTATCTGACTGCCAGTATGTGTTAGTTCATTTAGCGTTATCCAGGGTGCACCACGAGGAGGCGAACTAACTTTACACCCCGTTAAAAAATCAATTAATTTTTGCATCCACCCCCTGAAAAAATAAAAAAATCAAGTGAAGATTTTCCTTCGGGAAATTTTTGTATCGATGTAAGAAATACTGTACAAAAAGTCCATTGCAAAATCAGCAAATCATACAAGTTTGGGTTTGCTTTTACTGAAATTTCTGAAAATTTGTAATTTTATATTTATTATAAGATTTGTATTTCGTACACCTGAAGACATATCTCCTGAAAATTTGACAAAGTTTCTGTATTAAATACGCGAGAAAATCGACGATATAACTTTCTGCATTGACAAGTTTGGGTTTGCTTTTACTGAAATTTATGAAAATTTATAATTTCATATTTGATAAAAGATTTGTATTTAATTCACCTGGAGATATTTCTTCTGAAAATTTGACAAAGTTTCTGTATTAAATAAGTGAGAAAATCGACGATATAACTTTCTGCATTGTCAAGTATGGGTTAGTTTTTACTGCAATTTCTGAAAATTTGTGATTTCGTATTTAATATAAGATTTGTATTTAGTACACCTGAAGACATTTCTCCTCAAAATTTGACAAAGTTTCTGTATTAAATAAGTGAGAAAATCGACGATATAACTTTCTGCATTGACAAGTTTTGGTTTGCTTTTACTGAAATTGCTGAAGATTGATGAATTGCATATTTAATGCCAAATTTGTATTTAGTATACCTACAGACAATTCTCCTAAAAATTTGACAAAGTTGCTGTATTAAATAAGTGAGAAAATCGACGATATAACTTTCTGCATTGACAAGTATGGGTTTGCTTTTACTGAAATTTCTGAAAATTTATAATTTCATATTTAATGCCAAATTTGTATTTAGTATACCTGTAGATAATTCTCCTGAAAATTTGACGAAGTTTATGTATTAAATTCGCGAGAAAATCGACGATATAACTTTCTGCATTGACAAGTTTGGGTTTGCTTTTACTGAAATTTCTGAAAATTTATAATTTCATATTTGATAAAAGATTTGTATTTAATTCACCTGGAGATATTTCTTCTGAAAATTTGACAAAGTTTCTGTATTAAATAAGTGAGAAAATCGACGATATAACTTTCTGCATTGTCAAGTATGGGTTTGGTTTTGCTGAAATTTCTGAAAATTTATAAATTGCATATTTAGTGCCAAAGTTGTATTTAGTATACCTACAGACAATTCTCCTAAAAATTTGACAAAGTTGATGTATTAAATTAGTGAGAAAATCGACGATATAACTTTCTGCATTGACAAGTATGGGTTTGCTTTTACTGAAATTTCTGAAAATTTATAATTTCATATTTAATGCCAAATTTGTATTTAGTATACCTGTAGACAATTCTCCTGAAAATTTGACAAAGTTTGTGTATTAAATAAGTGAGAAAATCGACGATATAACTTTCTGCATTGACAAGTTTGGGTTTGCTTTTACTGAAATTTCTGAAAATTTATGAATTGCATATTTAGTGCCATATTTGTATTTATCATACATGTAGACAATACACCTGAAAATTTTACAAAGTTTATATACTAAATAAGTGAGAAAATCGACGAGATAACTTTCTGCATTGACAAGTATGGGTTTGCTTTTACTGAAATTTCTAAAAATTTATTATTTACATATTTAGTGAAAAATTTGTATTTAGTATACCTGTAGACAATTCTCCTGAAAATTTGACATTTATGTAATAAATAAGTGAGAAAATCGACGATATAACTTTCTGCATTAACAAGTTTGGGTTTGCTTTTACAGAAATTTCTGAAAATTTATTAACTGCATATTTAGTGCCAAATTTGTATTTAGTATTATCTGACTGCCGGTATGTGTTAGTTCATTTATTGTTATCCAGGGAGCACCACGAGGAGGCGAACTAACTTTACACCCCGTCAAAAAATCCATTAATTTTTGCATCCATCTTCTGAAAAAATTAAAAATAAGTGAAGATTTTCCTTCGGGATTTTTTTGTATCGATGTTAGAAATATTGTGCAAAAAGTCCATTGCAAAATCAGCAAACAAAATTTTACAGCCTAATTTTTTTAGTTATCCAGCAATGTTTTGAATGTTTTATGTGTAATACGAAGATGTAATTTTTCTTTTTATCCACTGTAAAATCATTTCTACGACACTTTCTAATGGAGTTCATTGGAAAGGGTCTTCATTCGCCTAGTCACCTCGTCATATTCGCGAGTGGCATTCGCACGTTCGTCTCCACACGCGAAAAGATCGATTACACAATCGCTGAGTGTTCAACCGAGTTCGCCTGATTGCTGCAAGCCTTTGACTCGTCCCCAAAAACTGCTCCTGGCGCGAGCGCTGCGAACGGCGAGGCGAGGTGCGAGGCGAATGACAAGTGTACCGATTACACATTCGCCTCGTCACTCGCCTCGTGATTTGCCTCGTGATTCGCCTCGTCACTCGCCTCGTGATTCGCCTCGTCACTCGCCTCGCGATTCGCCTCATCACTCGCCTCGTGATTCGCCTCATCACTCGCCTCGTGATTCGCCTCGTCAGTTGCTTCGTGATTCGCCCGTTACCCGCCTCGTGATTCGCCTCGTCACGCGTGTCGTGATTCGTCTCATCACTCGCCTCATGATTCGCCTCGTCACTCGCCTCGTGATTCGCCTCGTCACTTGCCTCGTTATTCGCCTCATCACTCGCCTAGTGATTCGCGTCGTGATTCGCCTCATCACTCGCCTCGTGATTCGCCTCGTCAGTTGCTTTGTGATTCGCCCGTTACCCGCCTCGTGATTCGCCTCGTCACTCGCTCGTGATTCGTCTCGTCACTCGCCTCATGATTCGCCTCGTCACTCGTGTCGTGATTCGTCTCGTCACTCGCCTCATGATTCGCCTCGTCACTCGCCTCGTGATTCGCCTCGTCACTTGCCTCGTTATTCGCCTCATCACTCGCCTAGTGATTCGCCTCGATGTTCGTGCGAATGTGTAGATGCGCCATAAGGATCACAGACAACTACACGTTTACACACTTTATTTTGAACGTCTTAACGACCGACTTCGAACAATATAGTTTTGAATGTAAGAACAAGCATTAACATTTGCACTCATTTGCGCATTTCGAACTCATGCTTAGAAGCGACGCAATGATGGACCTTGTCCCATATTTCACGTCGCGCTCGATATTCCGATAGTCATTTAAAATTCACGGAATGAATATTCATTTGGCTGTTTCACAAAAACGCGATCGTCTGTGCGAATTAATCACTTCTGGTTATGTGCACGGATCGATTCGCTTGTTTCACGTCAGGATGGAAGGGTTCGGAAGGTTCTCGCGTGCGCTCCTCGAACCGTCTGCGTTCCGGATTCCGCGGGGTGATCGCACGCCGCGCGGAAATCGATCTCGGTTTATTTATTCATCTCTATGTGGTGTGAATCCCGAAGATAACGTTCATTGAGGTGCAGAAATTCAGATTGAAAAATGCGATGTTCGTGGGGGCGAACTGGGGCTGGGGTGCTTGATTGATTTGCGGTCTTCGTTCGAAAGTTTCCATTTTGCGAACTTGTAAGTAACAAATTTCGTTTCTAGAAAAAGTTTTATTAGTTTTGACGCACGTCAGGAAAAGTAAAAGCTGGACTAAATTCTTGATGGCGTATTGATGATTTAGGCCAGCGATTCCCTATACCAGCCGTAAGTGATGGACGTCCAGGTGGTACACGAAAAAAATAATGAGAATGCTATGCAGTATCTCATTAGTAATTGATTCCACTAAGCCATCGTTAAATAAAACAAATAATCGTCCCCACAACGCGAAATGACCGTTTTACACAATCGCTGAGTGTTCAACCGAGTTCGCCTGGTAGCTACAAGCCTTTGACTCGTCCCGATGTAATATTATTTTTGCAACAATTATCAGAAGTAATAAGTAATACTTTGAAGGTTTACTGGAAAAAGATTTCAAAACAAAAGATAAACCGAATACAGGAAGAACAATAGAAAACAATAACAATAAGAGAGACAAACAAGACAACGAGGAAGAACAAGAAATAGGTATAGATGAAGTTAGAACAGAAACAGAAAACAGTAACAGAACAGAAAATAAAAATAAAAAATAAAAATAGAACAGAAAATAAAACTTGATAAAACACCAGGAATAGATAAAATGAAAAGAATAGTTGAAATACATGGGAGTAGAAGGTATTGAAATTTGTTTGCTTGATGACATCATCAAAACGTGACATTTTAATAATTATATTATATTTTTAACACTGTCAAACTTTTTGTAACATAGCAACCTCATTATATAACTACTCATGACAACTAGTCTCATGATTACTCATGATAATCAGTGATAACTACTGATACAACACGTCTTAATGTTATTTTTATTGGATAATTTTCTGATGAATTTTGTTGGATTTCGATTTAAGCATAAAAATGTTATGCATATTGCATCCCAAAATTAATTATATTAATTACATGATTTTTCTCTTAAAAATGTGTACCTATTGTTTTGGTTATAATAATTCTGTCGGAAAATTAATGACCTTTTATTTATACGGTTCTCGTCTTATATTGTCTACCCATAATTTCCATTAAAACCCGTCAAAAGCGACGAGGCGATTGTTCAATTTCAACAACAATAGATCCAAAACTCGCAAGTCCCCACCACGTCCTGCGTTCTAGAACAATGAGCTCCATTTATCCGCGTAATAACAGAGTGAATTAAAACAATGGACAACGTCCGCGCTCAAAGATCGATATGTGGAACGTGCAAATCGATTCAATTCGTATGAACCTGAGTTTACACATGGCTTCTAATCCGTGTGTGCCTCGCTGCACTGGCGAATTGACTATTCATTTGAACTCGTTGTTTCCCACACACAGTAGTCATCGTTATTCGCAAGTATGCGTTATTATTTCCTGAAATTTCTGAAAATCTATTAATTGCATATTTAATGCCGAATTTGTATTTAGTATACCTGAAGACATTTCTACTGAAAATTTGACAAAGTTTCTATTTCTGTATTAAAAGTTTGTAAAGTTTCTGTATTAAATAAGTGAGAAAATCGACGATATAACTTTCTGCATTGACAAGTATGGGTTTGCTTTTACTGAAATTTCTTAAAATTTATTAAGTGCATATTTAATATAAGATTTGTGTTTAGTACACCTAAAGACATTTCTCCTTAAAATTTGACAAAGTTTCTGTATTAAATAAGTGAGTAAATCGACGATATACCTTTCTGAATTGACAAGTTTGGGTTTGCTTTTACAGAAATTTCTGAAAATTTATAAATTCCATATTTTGTGCAAAATTTGTATTTAGTATACCTGAAGACATTTTTCCTGAAAATTTGGCAAAGTTTCTGTATTAAATAAGTAAGAAAATCGACTATATAACTTTCTGCATTGATAAGTTTGGGTTTGCATTTACTGAAATTTCTGAAAATTTCTGAATTGCATATTTAGTGTCACATTTGTATTTATCATACCTGTATACAATTCTCCTGAAAATTTGACTAAGTTTCTGAATTAAATAAGTGAGAAAATCGACCATATAACTTTCTGCATTGACAAGTATAGGTCTGCTTTTACTGAAATTTCTGAAAATTTCTTAAGTGCATATTTAATATAAGATTTGTGTTTAGTACATCTAAAGACATTTCTCCTGAAATTTTGACAAAGTTTCTGAATTGAATAAGTGAGAAAGTCGACGATATAGCTTTCTGCATTGACAAGTTTGGGTTTGCTTTTATTGAAATTTCTAAAAATTTGTAATTTCATATTTAATATAAGATTTGTATTCAGTACACCTGAAGACAATTCTCCTGAAAATTTGACATTGTTTCTGTATTATATAAGTGAGGAAATTGACTATATAACTTTCTGCATTAACAAGTTGGGGTTTGCTTTTACATAAATTTCTGAAAATTTGTAATTTCGTTTTAATGTAAGATTTGTAGTTAGTACACCTAAAGACATTTCTCCTCAAAATTTGACAAAATTTCTGTATTAAATAAGTGAGTAAATCGACGATATACCTTTCTGAATTAACAAGTTTTGGGTTTGCTTTTACAGAAATTTCTGAAAATTTATAAATTCCATATTTTGTGCAAAATTTGTATTTAGTATACATGAAGACATTTTTCCTGAAAATTTGGCAAAGTTTCTGTATTAAATAAGTGAGAAAATCGACTATATAACTTTCTGCATTGATAAGTTTGGGTTTGCATTTACTGAAATTTCTGAAAATTTATTAATTGCATATTTTGTGCCAAATTTGTATTTAGTATACCTGTATACAATTCTCCTGAAAATTTGCCAAAGTTTCTGTATTAAATAAGTAAGAAAATCGACGATATAACTTTCTGCATTGACAAGTTCGGGTTTGCTTTTACAGAAATTTCTGGAAATTTATGAATTGCATATTTAGTGCCATATTTGTATTTATCATACATGTAGACAATACACCTGAAAATTTGACAAAGTTTATGTACTAAATAAGCGAGACAATTGACAATATAACTTTCTGCATTGACAAGTATGGGTTTGCTTTTACAGAAATTTCTGGAAATTTATGAATTGCATATTTAGTGCCATATTTGTATTTATCATACATGTAGACAATACACCTGAAAATTTGACAAAGTTTATGTACTAAATAAGCGAGACAATTGACAATATAACTTTCTGCATTGACAAGTATGGGTTTGCGTTTACTGAAATTTCTGAAAATTTATTAATTGCATGTTTTGTGCCAAATTTGTATTTATCATACATGTAGACAATATACCTGAAAATTTGACAAAGTTTATGTACTAAATAAGTGAGAAAATCGACGATATAACTTTCTGTATTGACAAGTATGGGTTTGCGTTTACTGAAATTTCTGAAAAATTATTAATTGCATATTTACGGCCAAATTTATATTTACTATACCTAAAGACATTTCTCCTGAAAATTTGACAAAGTTTCTGTATTAAATAAGTGAGAAAATCGACGATATAAATTTCTGCATTGACATGTATGGGTTTGCGTTTACTGAAATTTCTGTAAATTTATTAATTGCATATTTTGTGCTAAATTTGTATTTTGTATACCTGTATACAATTCTCCTGAAAATTTGACTAAGTTTCTCTATTAAATAAGTGAGAAAATCGACGATATAACTTCCTGCATTGACAAGTATGGGTTTACTTTTACTGAAATTTCAGAAAATTTATTAATTGCATATTTAGTGTCAAATTTGTATTAAGTATATCTGTAGACAATGTTCATGAAAATTTGACAAAGTTTCTGTATTAAATAAATGAGAAAATCGACGATATAACTTTCTGCATTGATAAGTATGGGCTTGCTTATACTGAAATTTCTGAAAATTTATTAATTGCATATTTAGTGCCAAATTTGTATTTAGTATACCTGTAGATAACTCTCCTGAAAATTTGTCAAATTTTATGTATTAAATAAGTGAGAAAATCGACGATATAACTTTCTGCATTTACAAGTATGGGTTTGCTTCTACTGAAATATCTGAAAATTTGTAATTTCATATTTATTATAAGATTTATATTTAGTACACCTGAAGACATTTCTCCTGAAAATTTGACAAAGTTTCTGTATTTAATAAGTGAGAAAATCGACGATATAACTTTCTGAATTGTCAAGTTTTAGGTTAGGTTTACTGAAATATCTGAAAATTTATGAATTGCATATTTTGTGCCAAATTTATATTTACAATAGCTGAAGACATTTCTCCCGAAAATTTGACACAGTTTCTGTATTAAATAAGTGAGAAAATGGACGATATAACTTTCTGTATTGACAAGTTTGGGTTTGCGTTTACTGAAATGTCTGAAAATTTATTAATTGCATATTTTGTGCAAAATTTGTATTTAGTATACCTGTATACAATCCTCCTGAAAATTTTACTAAGTTTCTCTATTAAATAAGTGAGAAAATCGACGATATAACCTTCTGCATTGACAAGTATGGGTGTGCTTTTACTGAAATTTCTGAAAATTTATTAATTCCATATTTAATGCCAAATTTGTATTTATACACCTGAAGACATTTCTCCAGAAAATTTGAGAACGTTTCTGTACTAAATAAGTGAGAAAATCGACGATATAACTTTCTGCATTGACAAGTATGGGTTTGCTTTTACTGAAATTTCAGAAAATTTATGAATTGTATATTTAGTGCCAAATTTGTATTTAGTATACCCGATGACATTTCTTCTGAAAATTTGACAAAGTTTTTGTATTAAATAAGTGAGAAAATCGACGATATAACTTTCTGCATTGACAAGTTTGGATTTGCTGTTACTGAAATTCCAAAAAAATTATTAATTGCATATTTAGTATCAAATTTGTATTTAGTATACCCGTAGACATTTCTCCTGAAAATTTGTCAAAGTTTCTGTATTACTTCAGTGAAAAAATCGACGACATAACTTTCCGCATTGACAAGTATGGGTTTGCTTTTACTGAAATTTCTGAAAATTTCTGAATTGCATATTTAGTGCTAAATTAGTATTTAGTATACCCGAAGACATGTCTTCTGAAAATTTGACAAAGTTTCTGTATTAAATAAGTGACAAAATCGACGATATAACTTTCTGCATTGACAAGTATGGGTTTGCTTTGACGGAAATTACTGAAAATTTACGAATTGCATATTTAGTGCCAAATTTGTACTTAGTATACCTGTAGACAATTCTCCTTAAAAATTTGACAAAGATTTTCGAAATAGGGATTTCGAAATTTTCCATGCTACAATACTTTCTTTGATAAGTATACTACGCAAACGAAATCAAACAGTGCATTTTTTGTAGATACTGCAATAAGGCATAAATTATCTCGCTGTATGCGAGCAAAACTCTGGCCGTACATCATCGACATCTTCGAGAAACAATTGCCAAGCGCGGTTCCGAAATTTATTCGGCTCCAAAGTTGGCGGCGATAAACCCCCGATGGCAGGTTTACTGCCGCAATTGCTCTCCGACCTTTACGCCCCGTAACTGCTACAGCATTAAGCGCCGCCGCCACCCCCCATTGTAAATTAACCCCCCAACCCCCCGCCCGAAACCCGACCGCACTAACGTGAGGCCCCCGCATTTGGGGGCCGCGAAACGCCCCACCAGGAACCATTAATAACCCCAGCCCAGTCGATTTCCCCGCACGTTAAGGATTTATTACTAGACGGAATATATTTATCTGCTCCTACTGTTGATTATAAGACAATGCAGAGACTATTCGCGATCTTTGGGTGATAACTTTTTGTGATGAATAGGCTGGTGGGTAATATTTCCCGGATAATGTTGTTCTCGGGAACAATATTTCATTTATAATTTGTTAAACAAAAAAAAGTCTCAAAGATGATTTTTTTTACAAAAATTTGGTGACTCCTGCAATACCTTTCACAATTGCGATGGGGATTACATCAAAGCATCAACTTTTGCAAAAAAAACATAATTTCATGCATTTATAAGTTGGCATTTGTTTATTTTGGGTTTTGTTGTGACACCAGGAAGTTTTTTATATGTATATTCCGACACAAAGTTTTCACGTCAGGATATTGGCTTGCCGCGTACAATAAGACTTATAAACTGGTAATGACTTATGTTTATTTGAGAGAGGTTCACTCCTTGGTTTTTGAACAATTAATGATAATTATTATAAAAAAAACGATACATTATGTAGGTGTTTATACCAATGTGTTTTTTTATGGAAAGTTTTATCAGTTATTTTTGGAGTTTGTTATTTATGCGTAGTTTGCCTTAATCTAAATTCCAATCTTAATATAAAAATAAATCTAGTTGTGGTACATAACAGTTTCGTAGTAATACAATTTTTGTAAGCAGTTGTATCAAGACGAGGCCTTATCCCGAACAAGCCTGTTATTGTCCATCTTATCTCCTCAAGAAGTTTCTTTGTACTCCACATGGGTGCAGCTGTCGAATAATTCAGAGGTCTGCACCTGCCCGATTATTAATTTTCTACACTAAATATACTTAACATTTACTACTACACTAAACATTTTCCATATCTGCCTCGTGTTGTGACTTCTACGAATCGAGATTTGCCCATGTTGGTCTCGGCAGTTTGGCACCCATGCTTTTACGTTTTGTTTACCATTCCGCGAAGGGGATTCCCCATGGACCGGTGCCAACATGTGCATCGAACAAAAAATTGATAACAGCGACGCCCTCTGCATGCTGAATGGTACGGAACTCGGTTCCGTTGCTTACAAACACGATCCATCCAGTATTGAATAACATATTTTACGCACCAAGAGTAAACACACCGACGTTTTAATTGATGAACTGCAGGGTATCGATTTGCTTTGCTTCCCCGTCCTTCTGCGCCCCAGGCTTTCAGTCTATCATTATTGACGTCCTTGTATGTGGGTGCATGTTCTAGCACCGAAAATAGACTAATGTTAATGCATTAATAATTATGGTGTAGGGGTAATATTGGGAACATTAATAACTCGCGTTTTGACAGACTGAAAATAACCTGCTGTTTGCGTGATTACGTCTTTTCCATTTAAGGGTGGTCTTTGTAAAACGCAGCTACTTGTGTTTGTTTTGTATTTGTATAGCATTTTATGTTTATACAGAAACCGTGGAAAAGTTAATTTGCTTAATTTTTCCCAATAAAAAAAAACTAAAATTCTCTATAAACTGATATCACCTCAAAGTTAGTCCAAATATGATCTTAAAAGAAATGTTAAACTTTAAAGATTACGGTTGAAACATTAATGATAACAAATATGATCTTTAAAAAAATGTTAAACTTCAGAGATTATGGTTAAAATATTAATGGTTACAGTTAAATATTTCATTATTTCTGTAAACATTTTAATAATTCTGTAAAAATTTTCAAATTACTGTAAAATTTTCAATTATTCATTTCAAAATTTCAATGTTACCAGAAGTTTCAAAGATTGATGTCAAATTTTCAATTATTTCTGCCAAAATTTTGGTAATCATTTCAAAGTTTCAATAATTGCTGCCAAAATCTCAACGGAAACTATCAAATTTACAATTTCTATCAAATGATAAGAATGATGACAGAAATATTTGAAAAATTTACAGTAATCAATTCAATTTTGACTGAAAAAAATTAATTGAGAATTTGACAGTAATGGATGAAATTTTTAGTGAATCATAGTAATTTTGAATTTCTAAAATCCAAATTAAAGTGTTCATTCAAATTTTACAGCAACCATTGAAACTTTGACATGATTACTGAAATTTTGACATCAATCTATGAAACTTCTTTGGCAACAATGAAATTTTACAGTCATTTTAAAAACTATTGAAATTTTGACCGAATAATTTAAATGTTTACAGAAACAATGAAATATTTAAGTGTATTCATTGATAGTTTAACCCTACACATTTCCTAATAAAATGATTACATTTACAAAACTTGGTTGGCATTCAATCATGCTTACAAAGCATGCCTTACAACCTTCAGATCCAGATGTATAATCACTAAATAACTTAGTTTCCAAAAAAAATAATAGAAAAATATGACAGTAATGAATAAATAATAATAAAAATTTATAAATCCAAATTAACAGTTTTCATTGAAATTTTTCAGCAACCATCGCAACTTTGACATGATTACTGAAATTTTTACACAAATAATTGAAAATTTGACATCAATCTTTGAAACTTCTTTGGCAACAATAAAAGTTTGAAAGAAATTGAAAATTTTACAGTAATTTTAAAAACTATTGAAATTTGACCGAATAATTTAAATGTTTACCGAAACAATGAAATATTTAAGTGTATTCATTGATAGTTTAACCCTACGCATTTTCCTAATCAAATTATTACATTTACAAAACTTGGTTGGCATTCAATCATGCTTACAAAGCATGCCTTATAACTTTCAGATCCAGATGTATAATTACTAAATTACTTAGTTTCCAGGAATATAATTGAAAATTTGACAGTAATGGTTGAAATTTTTAGTGTAATCATAGAAATTTTAAATTTATAAAATCCAAATTAACAGTTTTCATTGAAAATTTTCAGCAACCATTGCAACTTTGACATGATTACTGAAATTTTGACATAATCATTTAAAATTTTACACCAATCTTTGAAACTTCTTTGGTAACAATGAAATTTTGAAAGAAATTGAAAATTTTACAGTCATTTTACAAATTATTGAAATGTTGACAGAATAATTTAAATGTTTACAGAAACAATGAAATATTTAAGTATATTCATTGATAGTTTAACCCTACGCATTTTCTTAATCAAATTATTACATTTACAAAACTTGGTTGGCATTCAATCATGCTTACAAAGCATGCCTTATAACTTTCAGATCCAGATGCATAATTACTAAATTACTTAGTTTCCAGGAATATAATTGAAAATTTGACAGTAATGGTTGAAATTTTTAGTGTAATCATAGAAATTTTAAATTTTTAAAATCCAAATTAAACAGTTTTCATTGAAAATTTTCAGCAACCATTGCAACTTTGACATGATTACTGAAATTTTGACATAATCATTTAAAATTTTACACCAATCTTTGAAACTTCTTTGGTAACAATGAAATTTTGAAAGAAATTGAAAATTTTACAGTGATTTCAAAAACTATTGAAATGTTGACAGAATAATTTAAATGTTTACAGAAACAATGAAATATTTAAGTGTATTCATTGATAGTTTAACCCTACCCATTTCCCTAATCAAATTATTACATTTACAAAACTTGGTTGGCATTAAATCATGCTTACAAAGAATGCCTTACAACTTTCAGATCCAGATGTATAATCACTAAATAACTTAGTTTCCAGAAAAATAATTCAAAATTTGACAGTAATGGTTAAATTTTTTAGTGTAATCATAGAAATTTTAAATTTTTAAAATCCAAATTTACAGTTTTCATTGAAATTTTGCAGCAACCATCGAAACTTTGACATGATTACTGAAATTTTGACATAATCATTTAAAATTTTACACCAATCTTTGAAACTTATTTGGTAACAATGAAATTATGAAAGAAACTGAAAATTTTACAGTAATTTTAAAAACTATTGAAATTTTGACAGAATAATTTAAATGTTTCCAGAAACAATGAAATATTTTAGTGTATTCATTGATAGTTTAACCCTACGCACTTTCATAATCAAATTATTACATTTACAAAACTTGGTTGGCATTCAATCATGCTTACAAAGCATGCCTTACAACTTTCAAGTCCAGATGTATAATCACTAATTAACTTAGTTTCCAGAAAAATAATTGAAAATTTGACAGTAATGGTTGAAATTTTTAGTGTAATCATAGAAATTTTAAATTTATAAAATCCAAATTAACAGTTTTCATTGAAATTTTTCTGCAACCATTGCAACTTTGACATGATTACTGAAATTTTGACATAATCATTTAAAATTTTACACCAATCTTTGAAACTTCTTTGGTAACAATGAAATTATGAAAGAAACTGAAAATTTTACAGTAATTTTAAAAACTATTGAAATTTTGACAGAATAATTTAAATGTTTACAGAAACAATGAAATATTTAAGTGTTTTCATTGATAGTTTAACCCTACGCATTTTCCTAATCAAATTATTAGATTTACAAAACTTGGTTGGCATTCAATCATGCCTACAAAGCACGCCTTACAACTTTCAGACCCAGATGTACATATAATCACTAATTAACTTAGTTTCCAGAAAAAATAATTGAAAATTTGACAGAGATGGTTGAAATTCAGTGAAATCATAGAGATTTTAAATTAATCAGTGTACATTGAAATTTTTCTGCAACCATTGCAACTTTGACATGATTACTGAAATTTTTACATAAATCATTGAAAATTTTACATCAATCTTTGAAACTTTTTTGGTAAAAATGAAATTTTGAAAGAAATAATTGAAAATTTTTAGTGTAATTATAGAAATTTTAAAATTTTAAAATCCAAATTAAGCAGTTTTCATTGAAATTTTTCAGCAACCATTGAAACTTTGACATGATTACTGAAATTTTGACACAAATCATTGAAAATTTGACATTTATCTTTGAAACTTATTTGGTAACAATGAAATTTTGAAAGAAATAATTGAAAATTTTACAGTTATTTTAAAAAGTATTGAAATTTTGACAGAATAATTTAAATGTTTGCAGAAATAATGAAATATTTAACTGTAATCATTAATAGTTCAACCCTACACATTTTCCAAATCAAATTTTTGCATTTACAAAACTTGGTTTGCATTTAATCAATGAAATAAGCAATTCTGCCCTTGTTTGAACTTGTTCTCTAACATTACAAATTTCTTTCAGCAGCCTACATGGCGTCTGTGGGGGGAGGAGAAGGCCGACGGGGCGCTCTACACCGTCTACCTCAAGAAGGTTAGGTACCACCGTCCCACAAGAAGCCTTTCTTCTTCACACTCGGTAAGAAACAACAAAATTAACGATTAAACTAAATTTAATGCATTTTGAATATTTTAAAATGTGAAACATTACCTCAGAAAAACAAATGTTATGGAGTAAATTAAATAAAACAACTTTGTTTATTCCACTCAAACTTTTAGTTTTGAAAAATATTTACTGACTGCAGTTTTGACTAAGGTCTAGTCATTATCTTTGTAGACTTAGTTATGTTATTAGACTTAGTTTGATAATGACTAGACCTTATTCGAAACTGCAGTCACTAAATATTTTTCAAAAATAAAAGGGTTGAGTGGAAATAACAAAGTTGTTTTAATTAATTTACTTAACCCTTTGCGGTCCTATTTAATTTCCACAAACATACACCCCAGGTTCTATTTATTTTTCAAAAATGGAACAAAGTTATGTCGGGGCTGACCCGACATAGGACTAGAACTACCAATTTTCAATGTCGGGGCTGCCCCGACACAGGACCGCAAAGGGTTAATGTTCCACAAAGTAACTGGTACCAGTATACAATATTTAAATGTCATGGAACAACAGAAGTTCCTTTAGGTTTTGAATTATTGCCTACAAATATAAATTTTTGGCATGTTCCAAACGAGCAACAAATTATTAATTTTTTTATTGTTTTCTTCTTATAACAAAAAAATAAATAAATAATTTGGTAAGAGCGGCCCAAAAAAACAATTTGTTCTTGGCTGTTAATAAATTGTATATGATTCTAAATTTTTTGTGCAGGATTCTGATGACGAGATCTCTCACTTGGAGTGGGAGACGGTCAGGGTGCGTTTCGTCAAGGCGGGCACGCTTAAGCGCCTGGTCGAGGCGCTGGCCACTGACGACGGCGAGCTGGAGACGACCTACATAAACGTCTTCTTAGCCACGTACCGCAGCTTCTCCACTCCGAGGGAGGTGCTCAAGCTGTTGATGCAGCGGTACGAGGAGCTGGCCGAGCCTGTCGAGAACGGCAGGAGCGAGCACCATGAACAACACAGAAAGTAAGAAAAGCACCTCCACACAAGCAAAAATGAATATCATGAAGCTGTATGACCTTCATGTTACTTAGTAAATAATTTGTTGACCTGCAACTATAACGGTTATTATTTCAGAACTTTGATCTCTGCTCTCCACGTGTGGTTGGACAGCTACCCGGAAGACTTCAGAGAGCCCCCGCAGCACCCCGCCCTCAGGCAGCTGGTGACGTTCTGCGAGGAGCACCTGCCGGCCACCGAATTGGAAGCCAAGGTTCGCCACAGGCTTGATAGGTACAGCAGGGAACAGCCCCCCAAGATCAACGACTCGTTGCTTATCCCCCCGGCCACTCTGGCCCTACGCAGTGCCCTGCCGGGCTGGAAATGTTACCGATTACCTGAAGTACCAGTCAGGCACTTCGCCGAACAACTTACAAGAATGGATGTGGTAAGTGTCTTAAATTATAAACATGAAGGCGGCAAGAAATTGATAAAAATTGCATGCACAATATTCTATAATATTTATATTTGGGTGACATACATTCAAGAGAATGTATAATGATTAAATAAATAAAATATTATTCTATTGAAGTAGTAGGTGTAAAATTAAATATTAAATATATGTTTCAGGATCTATTTAAAAAACTGGTTCCTCATCAGTGTCTGGGTGCCGTATGGTCAAGGAGAGATAAGAGTCGGTCGCACGAGGCGGCCACTGTTCTGGCGACAGTGAACCAATTCAACGCCGTCTCTTTCCGAGTAATCTCTTCGATCCTCGTCGAGCCGAGCTTGAAGCCCATCGAGCGGGCTTTAATAATCTCGTGCTGGATCGACATAGCCCAGGAGCTGCGGGTGCTCAAGAACTTCTCGAGCCTGAAGGCGATCATCAGCGGGCTGCAGAGCAATCCGGTCTACAGGTTGCTGAAGACCTGGGCGGTCGTCGGGAAGGAAAAGATCGAGATGTTCGAGGAGCTCGCGCGTATCTTCAGCGAGGACAACAACCAGTGGACGCAGCGGGAGCTCCTGATGCGCGAGGGGACTGCCAAGTTTGCCGATACCGTCGGCGAGAACGACAAGCAGCTGCAGAAGATATTCCAGCGGCAGAACAATCACAGCGCCAACATCAGCTTTGGGACGATTCCCTACCTCGGCACTTTCTTGACGGATTTAACTATGATTGACACGGCCATCCCGGATACTATAGCCGACGGACTGATCAATTTTGATAAGCGGCGCAAGGAGTTCGAGGTGCTCGCTCAAATAAAGCTGCTGCAAGGGGCAGCGAATGCTTATAATTTGGGCGAGGATATGGTGTTTGATAGATGGTTCGACTCGATTCTTGTGCTGGATGATAGGGAGGCGTACCAGTTGAGCTGCCAGATTGAACCGTCCCCAAATGCGCAGGCAAGTAAGGGGAAGAAGAAAACCGTCGGGCACCAGAAAAATGACTCAATCGCTAGCAACTCAAGCAGCAACAGCTCGCAGTTCTATTGCGACATAGACAGCATGCCCAGCTCGCCGCATAATAGTATCGATAGGAAGCTGAGCCCCTCTCAGATGTCGAATTCCAGTTCGAGCTCCTCATTACCTTCGTTGGATGTGTCTTTGAATAGCTCACATTCCGGCAGAGATAATAAACTTCAGGTAAATAAATAAATCGAAAATTACTGTAATAGTTCTACTAAAATATAAATATAGAGGTGAACTGGATGTAATGATGAGGATACAAAATCAGTAATTTTTTGCCAGTTCCCCTGTATAAATGATAAAAATACTATTTGGTGTTGTTATCCTATAGATGTTCTTATTTTCAGGTACCTTTAAACTCGTCGGGAACTCTGAGCCCGAGCCATTCGCAGAAGAGCAGCCCAGACTTCTACGTGATCAAAGTAACTTATGAGACCGACAGTGTGGAGACTGAAGGCATCGTGCTGTACAAGAGCATAATGCTGAGCAATAACGAGAGGACCCCCCAGGTCATACGGAACGCCATGTACAAATTGGGCCTGGAAGGCAACCCCGACAGTTACACATTGGCTCAAGTTTTACCCGATAAAGGTTAGTGCCGATAATATTTACTTATGCTTGAAGAGCTAATTCTCTGTATAAAGATTACAAGTAGTATAATTTTAGATAAGTAACCTTCGACAGCTCTACTTTGTGATACATTGTGAAATAAGTAAAAAACACACACATCTTACTTTGTTAAGTATAAATCTAAGTGATACTAACAAAGTAACATGTGTGTGTTTTTTACCTAGTCTAATTTTATGTCATTAAAGAGAGTTTATTCTCAACCTTGCGAAAACTTTTAAAACTCTTTTGTTACAATTTTTTGCTCATTAGTTTAATACCCATTATTTTTAATTCCTTATATAATTCTTATATAATTTTTGTTTTGTTTTAGAAATGATATTACCTCAGAACGCCAATGTCTACTATGCGGTGAACACTGCATACAACCTGAACTTCATCCTTAGGCAGAAGAAGTCTGAGGACGCGGAGAGCACCGGCAAGAACTCGAAGAGCAAAGTGAAGTTATAACGCCGTCCGCCTGACGGCGACTGCAAACCCGTAACAAAATAACAACTGTGATAAGCAAACTTAATACTCTAAACAAGTACATCACAATTTATTTATTTTATTTGAATAGCATTTTTGTGGGCGCCGCCGCGGTGGTTTTCCGTGCGGTTGCGAGCCCGTCGCGAGGTCGTCGTTTAGATAGCCAATTATGTAAATGTGCTAATATACTTTTTAAGTTGGATGTATATAATAATTTATTAACTACACATGACCAATTTTTCCTATGTAAGACCAACAATTTTTGTACACTTGTAGCGGAACTTTTTATATGTACAGATTTCATGTTTTATACACTGTATAGCGTCGAATCTTTTTTTTAAAGTTATTTATATGTAGAGCTAGTTGGATCAGTACTTAAAAGACAAATAATTTTTAATGTACCTTTTTATAAATAAATCTTATTTTTAATTTTTCACACTCGATACGCAGTTTTCCTACATGTTCTCCTTGTTCATTAATTACCACTACGATTTAGATGTGCAACATTTCATGCACTTCAAAATTTCATAAATAATTAATATTCAAAATAGTTATAAAGAAATTCTTTACAACCTATATACTTTACTATATACAGCGTGATCAGAATAATGGGTAACTTTTTTGGTATTCATTTTAGAAGGCAAACAAAATTTAAATAAAAAATTGAATGAAAATTTGAAATTGAATGAAAGTGCTTAATTATGTTCTTAAATTGAAGATATAATCTACAGGTTGTTTTATCTTTCCCTTGTGTGACCTGCATTTCATGCACTTCAAAATTTGTTAAATAATTAAAATTCAAAATAGTTATAAAGAAATTCTTTAAATTAAAAACCATACACTTTACTATGTATATACAGTGTAATCAGAATAATGGGTAACTTTTTTGGTATTAATTTTAGAAGGCAAAAAAGTCCTGCATTATCTCAAATTAATAATAGCATTATTTGAAAACTGAAAAAAATTTGAATTAAAAATTGAACGAAAATTTGAAATTGAATGAAAGTGCTTAAATTGAAGATATAATGAACAATTTGTTATTACCTTTCAAGGTTGTTTTATCTTTCCCTTGTGTGACTGCATTTCATGCACTTAAAAATTTGACAAATAATTAAAATTCAAGAAAATTCTTTTAAAACCATATACTTTACTATACCGCGCGTTTTTTTAATCGCTGAACATAGGGTATGTTCAGTTTTAAAACGACGGGATCTTCCTACGCTAATATTCAATTATATGCAACCAAATTTACTAGCGTGTGTAACTCACCATTTAAAAAAGATGACATATTCAAAACGTATATTTACACTCTTTAATTTACATTTGACAAATAATTAAAATTCAAAATACTTATAAAGAAATCTTTTAAAATCACATACTTTACTATATACAGCGTGATCTGAATAATAGGTAACAAATGGGTAACTTGTTTGGTATTCATTTTAGAAGGCATAAAAAAGTCCTGCATTATCTCAAATTAATAATAGCATTATTTGAAAACTGAAAAAATTTAGAATTAAAAATTGAATGTAATTTTGAAATTGAATGAAATTCCTTAATTATGTTCTTAAATTGAAGATATAATGTACAGTTTGTTATTACCTTCTACGGGTTGTGTTATATTTCCCTTGTGTGTATTTCACACTTCTAATAAAATTTATAAATCGTGTTATCTGGTTTGCAGTTTAATTTTTCATTTTGTAATATGTTTATCAACTGGGCCGAAGTGGCCATACTTATACATATCTTCGTTAGTAATCAACCGATTTAGAAAAACTTTTTTTTATTGTATTCAACATAAAAAAAGCTATCAAATGAGGCATCAGAAGGGGTACAAGTTGATTTACTCGTTTAAAGAAAGAGTCTATTCTCTTTGACATTATGCTGAAAGTTGTCAAAATTTTCAAAACGGTTCTCCCAAATCACAACATCGTTCCCAAATCACATCATCGTAAATAATAACATCTGTCAATTAGCGTCAAACTTGCATCTGGGAGGTGGCACGAATTGCCAGAGTTAAACTTTTGCAATCAGCAATCCTTGAAGATGTTTACGGATGTGCACATCTTCAAGCCCGTCGCGGTCCGAAAAGAATACGTCTATGGGGTCACTAAGAACGAGAAGAACGAGACCTTGACCCTTGATCTCAAGACGTACGTCGAGGAAAGGTACCGCTACGACGACGACGAATTCGGCTTGAGGAAGAAGGAGAAGCAATTGAAGCAGGTCGCCATGGACTTCTTGAAGGTGAGACGCAATTAAAACATCAATCCATATATTGCAGCTCGAAGTACTGAGCTAGTGCAGAGGGGAATTTCAGAGCCTTTCAGAGCCTTTCAGCGAATTTCAGAGCCTTTCAGAGCTTTTCAGAATCTTTCAGAGCCATTCAGAGCCTTTCAGAAAATTTCAGAGCCTTTCAGAGCTTTTCAGAATCTTTCAGAGCCATTCAGAGCCTTTCAGAGCCTTTCAGAGCCTTTCAGAAAATTTCAGAGCCTTTCAGAGCTTTTCAGAATCTTTCAGAGCCATTCAGAGCCTTTCAGAAAATTTCAGAGCCTTTCAGAGCTTTTCAGAATCTTTCAGAGCTTTTCAGAGCTTTTCAGAACCTTTTTTCCGAATTTTCAGTAGAGAATTGGAGAATTGAGAGGTTCAAAAGCCGCATGAGGTTTACGTGCTATGAACGACGTCAGGCTTTAAAAAGCAATCCAGAATTTGGAAATGGACATTGAATGTACACGAATGTAATATCAAATTTGGAAATAATAAGTTTTCAGAAATTTCAGTAATAGCTAACCCATACTTGTTAATGCAGGAAGTTATATGTTTCATTTTCTCCCTTATTTAATGCTGCAACTTTGTCAAATTTTCACGAGAATTAGTTTCAGGTATACTGTATATGAATATAATATCAAATTTTCTAATAATAAATTTTCAGATATTTCAGTAATAGCTAACCCTAATGTTTGATTTTCTCCCTTATTTAATACTGAAACTTTGTCAAATTTTCAGGAGACTTACTTTCAGGTATACTGTACACGACTATAATATCAAATTTGCAAGTAATAAAATTTCAGATAGATGGACATTGAAAAACATGAGCCTTTGCGATCCATTTGAGTCTTTGCCATTTTTTTATGGAAATGAGAAGAGCGACGTGATAATTTTAGGGTTGTATTTCAGAAAACGAAGGCTTGGAGTCGGCCGATATCAGAGCTTTTCAGAACCTTTCAGAGCCTTTCAGAGCTATTCAGAGCATTTCAGAGCCTTTCAGTGCAGAGCCTCTAATTAAGAGGTTCAAAGGCCGCATGAGGTTTAGGTGCTATGACGACATCCGGCTTTTATAATCAATCCAGAAGTAGATGAACATTGAAAAACATGGACTTTTGTGATCCTGCCCTTTTTTTGATGGAAATGAGAACAGCGAAGTGATAATTTCAGGGTTGTTTTTCAGAAAACGAAGGCTTGGAAGTCGGCCGATATCCCTGAAGTGCTAGAGAACAAGTACTTCGACGTGGTCATGCTGACAAGTCAGGGTAACTTTTGTGATGCGATTACTTACATCAACTTGACCAAAGACTATGGAGGATGTAAGAATATTTTTATATAATAACCATAATTTTTGAGCTGTTAAAAAAGTTGGAGGAAAACCGAAGGTACTAGTCTTGAGATGTTATACTGGTTTGGTTAGTTGTGTGAGGGTTTGACAACTTCAAAAATAATTTATTGAAGTAAAGTCCTAGACAAAAAAAATGGGACAGTTTTGTATTACTGTACTTTAACCCACCTGAAATTGGTCTGCTAAGCGCCTTATAGATTTCTTCAATTTCTCAATTCCTCTTCAATTTTCGTACAAATTCTAGCTCTCTGAACGTCATATAAATGAGGTATATTTCAATTTTTTTAGTTACTCAGCTAAAATTAAGCCAAAATTGCTTTAAGATTTGTCTCGTTTTTTTTTGTCTAGTACAAGTAAAAGTAACAACCGTACTTAGTTATGCAAATAAATTTTAGCGAACGTGTTATAGGCATACTGGTATACTTTTCCCCACCTGAAATTGGCATCATAGACTTCTTCAATTTTCTTCTCCAATTTTTCAATCCTTCTTCAATTTTCGTACAAATACTATACCTTTTCAAGTTCAAATTAAGACGAATCAAGTTCAAATTGAGACCAATCAATTTCAAATTGAGGCCAATCAAGTTCAAATTGATACCAATCAATTTCAAATTGAGACCAATCAATTTCAAATTGAGACTAAACAAAATCAAGTTGACACTAAACAATATCAATTTTATTTGTTACTCTCAATTTGAAATTGTTAAGTGTCAACTTGATTTTGTTTAGTCTATTTGAAATTGATTGGTATCAATTTGAACTTGATTGGCCTCAATTTGAAATTGATTGGTCTCAATTTGAACTTGATTGGTCTCAATTTGAACTTGAAAAGGTATAGTTCTCTGAACGTCACTTAAATGAGGCATTTTGCAATTTTTTGAATTACTCAGCTAAAATTAAGACAAAATTGCTTCAAGATTTGTTCCGTTTTTACTCTGGTACTTTATAACTGCGGGATACACGGTGCTGAAGTGTTAAGGACCTGATCTAAGGGGTTAAGCTTCAGAGATTTAGAATCGCACAAACGAACGTACATAATTATGCAAATAAATTTTAGCGAACGTGTTATTGGCATACTGCATCTCGAGCATCGTCATGAGCATTCCACTATTCATCATCTTCTTCTTTTTGGGGTTCTTCAGCAAGCAGAAGTACCTAGGAATAATGTCCTCAGTGCCGCTTCTGAAAGGTCATTTGCAATTTAGGGACTGGCTTAATTCGATGGCTAACTAATTTATTCTACAGGTTTGTCACTCGCTATAATGATTTTCAGCCTTTACATGGTGGTCATGAACATGAGCTTCTGCTCTCTAAGCACTTACATGGCGTACGTCTCAATTACCAAGCCCCATTGGTTGAATTGTGGGTTTGAGGGGGCCACGTCCGAAAATTGCATGAACATGTCGGATTATACCATGACGTGTGGTGATGGTGTAGATAACGCGAGTCACGTGAAGTTTCCCATGATGGCGTTTCTAGAGTGAGCAGTCTCAAACTAAGTTTTCACAGCGGTATTATCACTAATCCTAAACCTGTACTAAAACTGCGAAAAAAGTAGATGTGACATTACTTCCATTGTGAGTAATGTCAATACTTCTATTACTCCCATTAATACAGGATTAGCGCTAGTACCGTTCAAAAAAAAAATGGCAGTGAGAAGGGTACAACCCTGGTGATGTGATATCCTTTGCTGCATTAGCCAAAAAGGGAAAACGCCCACAACTGAAGCAATCATATCAGTTCAAAAAAGTAGATGTTGTTCGTGATATTACTCCCATTATGAGTAATGTCAATACTCCTATTAGTCCCATTAATACAAGATTAGCGCTAGTACCGTTCCAAAAAATAGCAGTGAGAAGGGTACAACCCTGGTGATGTGATATCCTTTGCTACATTAGCCAAAAAAAGGGAAAACGCCCACAACTGAAGCAATCATATCAGACGAAAAAAGTAGATGTTGTTCGTGACATTACTCCCATTTTGAGTAATATCAACACTCCTATTACTCCCATTAAGGATTAGCGCTAGTACTGTTAAAAAAAGGCAGTGAGAAGGGTACAACCCTGGTGATGTGATATTCTTTGCTACATTAGCCAAAAAAGGGAAAACGCCCACAACTGAAGCAATCATCAACGCACAACGTACAAATCTCATCCAGAAATTGATTATCTTGTAGGCACAGTCAAAAGGGTAGTGATGAACGTATTGAAATGAATTGGAACTGGATTACGGCGTCTGTAGTATCTTGGTCGTTGTTGCTAATATTTAACATATGTGGTACAGTATTCTTCACGTTAATCTGCAAAGTTATGATTGGGATTTGGATTATAATGGTTGTGCCCTCAGTTATTATTGCGTTTACTCATGGCTATGAGTTACAGATGTGGCCGCATCTTGCACCAGTCGAGATATTTCTGGATGTCAGGGTAAGGTACTTAACTCTTCGGTTGTTGGTTTACGCAATGATTACGATTTTAGTTTTGGACCAGGGTATCCCTTTTGGCAGTGAGAAGGGTACTACCTGGGGATGTGATATCCTTTGCTACGTTGGCCAAAAAAGGGAAAACGCCCACAACTGAAGCAATCGTATTCAATGCACAACGGATAATCTGGATGGTCATGGTTGCTAACTGGACGGGCATTTCCATAAACACGCTGGTGTCGAAGTACAAAATTACCGACCCTAATTGCATCAAGTTTTCAAGTATGATAACTTAGGTGATTAAACTTTACAAGTCTTATTACATTACAATTTACAGGTATCGCCATTGTGTTTTCTTACATACCAGAGTATATCCTCATTTTTAAGGTGCATTGGCTGTTGTCTGTTTACTTCACCGTTTTAGCCCTGTACACCTTAATATGTGCCTTATATAGTATTAACAGCTTCACCGAGACTGTAACGAAAGGGTATGCAAAATTGCATGCTTTTAAAAAGTCCATCATTGCATTCATCACGATCTTTTGTTTCTTGTGCAGTGTACCAATCATGACAAACAAGTAAGGTTTATAGATAATAGCTGGGCAGGTGGTATGCACTATTTTGACAGGTTTCTCAAGGTGTACAGCTACGCCATGGTTCTTGTGCTACCATCAGTACTGATATATCTGACAGTGGCGTTGTTCATCACGCTCTACACACCAGTAAGGATAATGAACGACTTCCACTTCTATTATGGTTTCCGCCTATCAAACTACTGGAGGATTAATTTTAAGATCGTCATTATAACAGCTTTGGTATGTTAAATGGCACTTAAAGTAGCGCATTTGTAGATTATAGCATTTTAAATCTGTTTATAACTTCGTGAGTTGTGCAAACAGCTGTGAACAATTGAGGTATTAAGGTAGACAGAGCAGTATATTTGATCATTTGTGTATCTCAAATTTGTTGAGGAGTTAAATAGACTAGTCAGAGTAGTAAATAGAGAAGTTGAGTAGTTGTTGAGTAGTTAAATTATCATCATTGGCGTTTTAGCACATGAGCGCAGGTTTCCTCTTCTTCTGCTTCTGGGTACAACCGTAGTCAATGATGATTTGGGAAGCTGTTGCTGGCAGTGTAGTGGTCTTTCCCATTCTGTTCCAGGCCTAGACTAAGTATATCAACTAGACTAGTAAGAGTAGTAAATAGAGTTGTTAGAGTAGTGAATAGAGTAGTTGAGTAGTTGTTGAGTAGTTTAATTATCATCATTGCGTTTTAGCACATGAGCGCCATTTTCCTCTTGTTCTGCTTCTGGGTACAACCGAAGTCAATGATGATTTGGGAAGCTGTCGCTGGCAGTGTCGTGATCTTTCCCATTCTGTTCGAGGCCATGACCAAGTATATCAACTAGACTAGTTAGAGTAGTGAATAGAGTAGTTGAGTAGTTGTTGAGTAGTTCAATTATCATCATTGGCGTTTTAGCACATGAGCGCCATTTTCCTCTCGTTCAGCATCTGGGTACAACCGAAGTCAATGATGATTTGGGAAGTTGTTGCTGGCAGTGTCGTGATCTTTCCCATTCTGTTCGAGGCCATGACCAAGTATATCAACTAGACTAGTTAGAGTAGTGAATAGAGTAGTTGAGTAGTTGTTGAGTAGTTCAATTATCATCATTGGCGTTTTAGCACATGAGCGCCATTTTCCTCTCGTTCAGCATCTGGGTACAACCGAAGTCAATGATGATTTGGGAAGTTGTTGCTGGCAGTGTCGTGGTCTTTCCCATTCTGTTCCAGGCCATGACCAAGTATATCAACTAGACTAGTTAGAGTAGTAAATAGAGTAGTTAGAGTAGCAAATAGAGTAGTTGAGTAGCGGTTGAGTAGTTTAATTATCATCATTGGCGTTTTAGCACATGAGCGCCGGTTTCCTCTTCTTCTGCTTCTGGGTACAACCGAAGTCAATGATGATTTGGGAAGCTGTTGCTGGCAATATCGTCGTCTTTCCCATTCTGTTCCAGGCCATAACCAAGTATATCAACTAGACTAGTTAGAGTAGTAATTAGAGCAGTTGAGTAGTTGTTGAGTAGTTTAATTATCATCATTGGTGTTTTAGTACATGAGCGCCGGTTTCCTCTTCTTCTGCTTCTGGGTACAACCGAAGTCAATGATGATTTGGGAAGCTGTTGCTGGCAGTGTAGTGGTCTTTCCCATTCTGTTCCAGGCCATGACCAACTATATCAACTACAAGAATAAGGTAGCTAACACGCAAAATTCTATTAAAGGAAGATATCCAACTTCAATTCAACAGGTTCAAAAGTTCCTGTTGAAACCGGAAGCAAACTGGGGGCCGCCACACAAGCGTTTGAGAGACGCACGCAGGAAGTTCAACCCGAAGCGCCAGTGCCGCTTGCTGGGCACCAACCAGTGCACCCACCAGTGCCTGCAGCAGTCGCGGCACCTCGCGGCACTCACCGACTTCTGGCGCAGCCGCGAGGATTACTTCTACAACAAGTACCACCTGAAGAAGGTGCTCAACGCGAAGATGAAGCCGTGGCCGGAGGTCCTGGTGATTCGCAAGATGACTCAAAGGCCCAGTGAGCCACCGGGATCCAGAACCGGCTCTATGCTGATGAGCAAAATGTCGAAAAAGAATTCCGCAAATGCCAAAGCGGTGTGAGTTTTGTATGTTGAGTTTTCGTTTTAGGAGATACCGAATAAAGTTATTTATTACCTAATACGTAACTAGTACTTTATTTCCTCTTGGGTAGGTTCCCTAAAGCCCTTCAGCACTTTGGCCTCTGCAGTCCTTTTGTACCTTCCCCCGTGGACTCAGCTTTCATCCATCATTCCTGTTCGTTTGAAAAAGTCCAGAATCTCTTTGGGTGCAAAGCTGCTGACCATCTTTGGTACCACGAAGGGGTTCCCAAACGTCCTTTGCCTCAGTACGCTTACCACCGGGCATTTGCATAGGACGTGGAGGGCTGATTCCTCGTCCCCTTCACACAGCCTACATTGCTCATTTTGAACAATGCCTATCGTATGCAGGTAATTCCTCAGTTTGCTACTTAATACCTAACCGGTTGTTCCTAACCTAACCTAACCAGAGTGGTTCAGAGGTTCTCTGGTTCACAGTGTAAATTCGAACGTCCGTTGTATAAAATTTGCAGGGGAAGTTGCAAATTCTTTAAGGTCTGCATTTATATTTTCATACTTGAGCATGAGTTGGAGTGAAGTATGGACTTCTTCTCTAGGTGCCTTCTTCGTTCCGGTGGGTGGCAATCATCATCGCTATGCGGACTTTCGACAAAGCTGCTCTAAATAATTGGTTTGTAGTGCAACTCTCTTAGGTTTTTCTGCCATGAGTGGCGTCTTCTTCCAACACCTCTTCTTCCTTGTATTTTTCCTTGTAATATTACTTGGAGTAGGTGGTACTCTTCTCCCTTCATTATGTGTCCTAGGTATAGTGTATATTTCGTGTTTTGATGGTGTCTATGATTTCTTTATTTTTATTCATCCTTCGAATTACCACCTATTACCACCTTCGAAGTACCACCTACTTGGAGTAGGTATTACTCTTCTCCCTTCATTATGTGACCTAGGTATAGTATTTTTCGTGTTTTGATGGTGTCTATGATTTCTTTATCTTTCTTCATCCTTGGAATTACTTCCACATTGGTTACCCGATCTGTCCGTGGTACCCGTAATATCCTTCTATATGTCTACAACTCGAATGCCTCTAGTCTCTTGATGTATGCTTTCTTTATAGTCCAGGCTTCTGTTCCATACAGTAGCATGTATGGACTATATGGGCCTAAACGGTTTTCCTAAATCGTATAATCGTGAAACAAACCGTCTGTCATTTCCGTCAAACTTGAACTTTGGTAGTCGCCAGCACAAACCGTTTTACAACCACCAACGTCTCAAGATGTTCACGGATCTGAACTTCTTCAAGCCCATAGCCGTAAGGAAAGACCACTACCATGAGGTCTCGGAGGACGCGAAGAAGGAAGGTTTGGGCGTTGATGTCAAGTCTTACATCGAGGACATGTACCGCCACGGCGAAGACGAATTCGGCAGGAAGAAGGAGACGCAATTGCACCAGGTCGCCATGGACTTGTTGAAGGTGCGATGTGATAAACAATATCAAACCGCAATATTGCAGCATGATGACACCCACGGACTCTAAGAATGACGCACCCGTCCGTTCGAGCAGTCTGCTATGCTTATCTCGTCCCGCACTGTGGGATCACGTTAGATAAGGATAGAAGACTGATGGCGTCATTCTCAGAGTCCGTGGCTGTACAGTCATGCTCACATAAATCTAGTACAAGAAATTAGGTTACAATAGAAATTTTATATAGCAATGTCAATTTGTTTGTACTAGATTTATGTGAGCATTACTGTACCTATTGAGCTAGTGCAGGACATCTTTGAGAGCCTTAATGGCGAGGATGATACAGTCATGCTCATAAAAATCTAGTACAAAAAATTAGGTGACAATAGCAATTTTATATGGAAATGTCAAATTGTTTGTACTAGATTTATGTGAGCATGACTGTACATCTCATAACATAAAGAATGAGATGAGATGATACATCTCGTAACACATTAATTCTCAAAAGGGTAATGAACTACAAACAAACCACTACGGTTGAAATGGGTCTTCAGTTGTCCAAATATCTCATTATGACAATCCATTTAAAATCTACGTTATAAAAGCAGATATTTGAGCAGTTCTGTTTCTAGCAATGAAACTTCAAAACAAAACAAAATTGAGCCCTATAAACACAAATATCTGGCAGATTATTTGGGTTTATTGGGTATGTTACCAGCTACCTGCGAAATTGGGAATATTTTAAAGGTTTATGATAACCACCTGCTGTTTAGAATCAGTTTTCATATCCACTTTCTAGTCTTGTGGGTATGTTAAGCCTTAGTAAGTAAGTGCAAATTAAAGTAAGTACGTGTTAGTATGTTTAGCCTTGTGGGTATGGGTATGTATAAGCGAGTTGCACTTTAGTTCTTTCAGTGTTATAATCAATACAGAATTCAAGCAACAAGCAACTGAAGATTCGAAAACAAGAACGTGAAGTGTTACGTCGTTTTAGATCGGATTGATAAGAGCGGAGAGATATTTTTTGGGTTGAATTTCAGAAAACGAGGTCTTGGAGGTCTTATAAGCTTCAATTCTAAGCAACAAGCACCTGAAGATTCGAACACAAGAACGTGAAGTGTTACGCCGTTTTTTGATCGGATTGCTAAGAGCGGAGAGATATTTTTTGGGTTGAATTTCAGAAAACGAGGTCTTGGAGGTCTTGTAAGCTTGAATTGTAAGCAACAAGTAACTGAACATTCGAAAACAAGAACGTGAAGTATTACGTCGTTTTTGGTCGTTTTGGATGGGAATGCTTAGAGCGGAGAGATCATTTTTGGGTTCAATTTCAGAAAACGAGGTCTTGGAGGTCTTGTAAGCTTGATTTCTAAGTAACAAGCAACTGAAGTTTCGAAAACAAGAACGTGAAGTGTTACGTCGTTTTTGGATGGGATTGCTAAGAGCGGAGAGATATTTTTGGGTTCAATTTAAAAAAAACGAGGTGTTCAAGGTCTTGTAAGCTTGATTTCTTAGCAACAAGCAACTGAAGATTCGAAAACAAGAACGTGAAGGGCTACGTCGTTTTTTAGATCGAATTGCTAAAAGCGGAGAGATAATATTTGGGTTGAATTTCAGAAAACAAGGTCTTAGAGGCCTTGCAAGCTGGAATTCTAAGCAACAAGCAACTGAAGATTCGAAAACAACAACGTCAAGTGTAACGTCGTTTTTGGATCGGATTGCTAAAAGCGGAGAGATAATTTTTGGGTTGAATTTCAGAAAACGAAATCTTGGAGGTCTTGTAAGCTTGAATTTTAAGCAACAAGCAACTGAAGATTCTAAAACAAGAACGTGAAGTGCTACGTTGTTTTTGGATCGGATTGGTAAGGGCGGAGAGATAATTTTTGGGTTGAATTTCAGAAAACGAGGTCTTAGTGGTCTTGTAGGCTTGAATTATAAGCAACAGCAACTGAAGATTCGAAAACAAGAACGTGAAGTGTTACGTCGTTTTTTGATGGGAATGCTAAGAGCGGAGAGATATTCTTTGGGTTGAATTTCAGAAAAAAAGGTCTTGGAGGTCTTGTAAGCTTGATTTTTAAGCAACAAGCAATTGAAGATTCGAAAACAAGAACGTGAAGTATTACGTCGTTTTTGGATGGGAATGCTAAGAGCAGAGAAATAATTTTTGGGTTGAATTTCAGAAAACGAGGTCTTGGAGGTCTTGAAAGCTTCAATTCTAAGCAACAAGCAACTGTAGATACGAAAACAAGAACGTGAAGTGTTACGCCGTTTTTTGATCGGATTCCTAAAAGCATAGAGCTATTTTTTGGGTTGAATTACAGAAAACGAGGTCTTGTAAGCTTGAATTCTAAGCAACAAGCAACTGAAGATTCGAAAACAAAAACGTGAAGTGTTACGCCGTTTTTGGATGGGAATGCTAAGAGCGGAGAGATAATTTTTGGGTTGAATTTCAGAAAACGAGGTCTTTAGAGGGTTTGTAAGCTTGAATTCTAAGCAACAAGCAATTGAAGATTCGAAAACAAGAACGTAAAATGTTATGTAGTTTTTGGATGGGAATGCTAAAAGCGGAGAGATAATTTTTGGGTTGAATTTCAGAAAACGAGATCTTAGAGGTCTTGTAAGCTAAAATTCTAAGCAACAAGCAACTGAAGATTCGAAAACAAGAACGTGAAGTGCTACGTCGTTTTTGGATCGGATTGCTAAGAGCGGAGAAATGATTTTTGGGTTGAATTTCAGAAAACGAGGTCTTGAAGGTGTTGTAAGCTTGATTTCTAAGCAACAAGCAACTGAGGATTCGAAAACAAGAACGTGAAGTGCTACGTCGTTTTTGGATCGGATTGCTAAGAGTGGAGAAATGATTTTAGGGTTGAATTTCAGAAAACGAGGTCTTGGAGGTCTTCTAAGCTTGAATTCTAAGCAACAAGCAACTAAAGAATCGAAAACAAGAACGTGAAGCGTTACGGCGTTTTTGGATGGGAATGCTAAGAGCAGAGAGATAATTTTCGGGTTGAATTTCAGAAAACGAGGTCTTGGAAGTCTGCCGACATTCCCGAAGAGCTGCCCAATAAGTACTACAACGTGGTCATGCTGACAGTGCAGGGCAACTTTTGTGATGTCATGACTTTCATAAATTTGATCGGAGAATATGGAGGATGTAAGAACAACACGATTTATATATCTAATTTTTAAGCTATTCAGGACCAGTTGTACGATCGCGGATCATCATTAACCATGGTTCAGTTACCTAGGATGCAGTTGTTAATACAATTGTATACTAAGGCCCAGTTGTACGATCGTGGATTATCATTGATCGTGGTTTAGTTTCTAAAGATACCATTGTATTAACAATTGTATCCTAGGTAACTGAACCATGGTCAAGGATGATCCACGATCCTACAACTGTGTATTAGGCTCAATTGTACGATCGTGGATCATTCTTGCCCATGGTTTAGTTACCTTGAATACAATTGTTAGTGCAATGGTATAAATAGAAACTGAACTGAAAGATACCATTGTATTAACAATTGTATCCTAGGTAACTGAACCGTGGTCAAGGATGATCCACGATCGCACAACTGGGCCTTAGGTTAGGGCTAGGCCTTAGGCCCAATTTTACGGTAGTGGATCATCTTTGCCCATGGTTCAGTTACCTTGGATACAATTGTTAGTACAGTACAATGGTATCCATAGAAACTGAACCACGATCAAGAATGATCCACGATCGTACAACTGGGGCTAAATGTGGCAACTTTTAATCCAATTTCTGGAAAAACTGTAGATTGGGTTATTTCAGATTTTTCCATTTTCTGATACTAAAAGGTCTTAAACAAAGATAGATTTTATTTTATATTTTTAGTCTAGAACTTCATAAAATATTGATTTTCTCGAAACCTGCAAAATTAATTGCAAAATCTCGATTATCACAATGTATTCATAAGTTTAAACGAAAATTAATGAAAATCTAAACATTAGTGTTTCATCATTTAACTAGTTTCGGCCTATGTAGGCCATCTTCAGAGGTGTTTATGTTTTTATACAGCGTGATCAGAACAAGAGGTTACAAATGGACTACTTTTTTATAATGTAATTTAGAGGAAACAGTTGTTAGGCAAAATAAGTCCGTGGATCATCCTTGACCATGGTTCAGTTACCTTTGATACAATTGTTAATACAATGGTATCGTTAGAAACTGAACAACGATCAAGGATGATCCACGAGCATACAACTGGGCCAACATACAATTGTTAATACAATGATATCCTAGGCAACTAAACAATGGTCAAGGATGACCCACGATCGTACAACTGGGCCCAGTTGTACGATCGTGGATTATCTTTGATCATGGTTCAGTATCTAAGGCCCAGTTGTACGAATGCAGATCAGTCTGATCATGGTTCAGTACCTAGGATACAATTGTGTCAATAATGGTATCCTAGGTAACTGAACCATAGTCAAACTGATCTACGTTCGTACAACTGGGCCTAAGGATACCATTGTATTAACAATTGTATCCTAGGTAACTGAACCCTAGTCAGGGAAGATCCACGATCGTACAACTGGGTGTGATGATCATCCTTGAGCGTGGTTCAGTTTCTAAGGATACCATTGTATTAACAATTGTATCCTAGGTAATTGAACCACGATCAAGGATGATCCACGATCGTACAACTGGGTCCTAAATATCCAAGTTGCGCCCACTTGGAGGGGAACTAAATTCATCTTGTGTGTGACAAGAATCCGATGTAGATGCAGCAAAAAGCGTAGCTCAAAAATTCTCCATTTGAAAATTTTAGGGAACGTGCTTCTGGCGTATTGCCTCTCGAGCGTCGTTGTGAGTCTTCCTTTGTTCACTATATTCTTCTTCTTGGGGTTCTTCAGCAAGCAGAAGTACATCGGGATAATGTCTTCGGTGCCGATTTTGAAAGGTCACATACGCTGTACACACCGAATCAATTCCACCATCAACTAATTTATTCAACAGGTCTGTCGTTCTCCATAATCATCTTCAACATTTACATGGTGGTCTTGAACATGAGCTTCTGCATTGTAAGCTCTTACATGGCGTACGTCTCAATCGCCGAAAGCAGCCTGTTTGATTGCGAATTCCCAGGAGCCACACCGGAAAATTGCGTCAAGAGATCAGAGACGTTCAGCATGAAGTGTGGTGAAGACATGGGCAGGCCGAGCCACCTGAACTTTCCTTTATATGCATTTATACAGTAAGCAAAGTTTTCAACTAAATTTTCAAAGCGAAGTAGTCTCGGATTCCTAATTTTTGGATATACCACTAATCCCCGCTAGTAGTATAGCTAAGAGAGTTCTGGGCCAAATTCCCATAAGGATTTACATAGGGGTCTAAATTTACTTTACTTCCGGTCGAGCTAGAGAGAGAGAGAATGGGACGTTCAATGTAACGATCTGAAAGTCGTTGATATGATTCGCGAAATGATTGAGGGCGCAATTAGAACCTACCATTAAAAAAAAAAGTATTTTGGCCAGTCTCAACGGGAAACTGGCATCTTTCTGTTAAACGGCCCATATACCATGCAATCTGTTGTACGATATGTTGTACTGCAGTTCGCAGAAACAATCAGTATAACGAGGTGGTAGGCGTTTCATCCACAACTGACAATTGCAACGACTAATTGATGTTCATATCGTTTGTCCAATCAAGGTTTCGCTCCAATAGATCTTTTTCCCACGATCCAAGGAAGAATCATGGGAAAAAGATCTATTGAAGTGAGAAGAATGTCCTGGCTAAGAAATCTGCGAAAATGGTTTAATGTCACGTCATCTAACCTATTTAAGGGAAGAATCGTGGAAAGATCTATAGGAGCGAGAATGTCACGTCATCTGACCTATTTAAGGCCGCAGTTTCCAAAATCAAAATAGCAATGATGATAGCCAACCTCCGGAATGGAGACGGCACACGAAGAAGAAGATATCGTTTGTATGTGTGGCTGAAATACCTATGAACTTATTGTGCCGATTATTTCTCCGATCTGTAGTACAACTTGTCGTACAACAAATTGCATGGTATATGGGCTGTTTTAGGGACATTACATCTGGCAGCGGACAGTCAATTCATTTCAATTGGTTCTGGATATCGGCGGCTGTATTGCCTTGGTTGACGATGCTAAACTTTAACCTATGTGGCATTGTATTCTTCATAGTAACGTGCAAAGTTATGCTTGGGGTTTGGATCATAATGCTTATACCATCACTTTTTGTTGTGTTCACACATGGCCTGTCGTTAAGGCAGCTGCCACCATGGAGTGGACGTCCCGAGACATTGCTGGATGTTGCAGTAAAGTATTTAAGCACTCATTAGGGTTTTGGTTAATGAGATGAGTTACTTCTTTAGTTTTGGACCAGGGTGACGCTTTTGGCTGTGCGAAGGGTGGTACCTGGTGATGTGGTATCTTATGCCACGCTAGCCAAATCAGGCAAAATACCCACAACTGAAGCAATCGTCTTTAGTGCAGCACGCATGCTCTGGATGGTCCTTGCTGCCAACTGGACAAGCATTTCTATAAACGTATTGATGACCAGATATAAAGTTACCGATCCCAGTTGCATAAAGTATACAGGTATAGTTAAAGCTATCAGGAGTAACTAGTGATAACCTAATTCGAATTGTAATAATCGAATAATTCGATTATTAAAATCATTCGAATTATCATTCGTGAAAATAAATCATTCGGATTATCATTCGTGAAAATCTAATTATGAAAGATTTTATATAGAATGATTCATAATTCGAATTATAATACGATTATTGCAATAAATCGTATTCGCATAATTGGATTATTAAAATCATTCGATTATGCCCATCACTAAGAGTAACCCATACAACCAAAATATTTCAATGCACATTTGAAAAATATATTTAAAAACTAGCCGATAGCTTACAGTATCTTGACTTCAAAAAAGTGGGTGAGCTTCAAGAAAATCTCATTTATATCCACTGCGTATGCTAGTGGGTTAGCCCAGTATTGCTCTCAGGGTCCATGGTCTACAACTTAATGTAGCTTTGTTACATTTGAATTTACAGGTTTCTCTGTTGTGTTTTGCTTCATACCAGAGTACATCTTAACTTCTGATGCGAAATGGCTGCTACCTATTTACTTTTTCGTATTAGCCACGTATACCTTGATATGTGCATTCTTTAGTCTCACCAGCTTAACCGAGTCTATAACCAGTGGGAATTCAAAGGTGACGGCGTTTAAAAAGACCATAATCTTATTCTTCGTGATCTTTTGTTGCCTCTGCAATCTGCTATTCATGACCAACAGGTAAAGTTTGCTAATGATACCTATGTTAGTACTGTGTACTATTTTGACAGGACTCTTGATCTGTACAACTTCTCCATGAATCTTGCGGCGCCATCAATATTTATATACATGGCAGTGGCGTTCTTCATCATACTCTACTCGCCAGTAAGGATAATGAACGACTTTCACTTCCATTATGGTTATCGCCTGCCCAACTACTGGAGAATTAACTTGAAGGTCCTCATTATAGCTGCTCTGGTGAGTTAACTGAGATATTAAAGTAGCGCGTTTGAAGATGATAGCATTTTGAATCTGTTGTTTGTAACTTCGTGAGTTGTGCAAACAGTTGCAATTGAGGTATTAAGGTAGATGGAGCAGTATATTAGATCATTTGTGTATCTCAAATTTGTTAAGGAGTTAAATAGACTAGTTGAGTAGTTGTCGAGTAGTTTAATTATCGTCGTTGGCGTTTTAGCACATGAGCGCAGGTTTCCTCTTCTTCTGCTTCTGGGTACAACCGAAGTGAATGATGATTTGGGAAGCTGTTGCTGGCAGTGTCGTGGTCTTTCCCATTCTGTTCCAGGCCACGACTAACTATGTCAACTAGACTAGTTAGAGTAGTAAATAGAGTAGTTGAGTAGTTGTTGAGTAGTTAAATTATCATAATTGGCGTTTTAGCACATGAGCGCAGGTTTCCTCTTCTTCTGCTTCTGGGTACAACCGAAGTGAATGATGATTTGGGAGGCTGTTGCTGGCAGTGTAGTGGTCTTTCCCATTCTGTTCCAGGCCATGACTAAGTATATCAACTAGACGAGTTAGAGTAGTAACTAGAGCAGTTGAGTAGTTGTTGAGTAGTTTAATTATCATCATTGGTGTTTTAGTACATGAGCGCCGGCTTCCTCTTCTTCTGTTTCTGGGTACGACCGAAGTCAATGATGATTTGGGAAGCTGTTGCTGGAAGTGTCGTGGTCTTTCCCATTCTGTTCCAGGCCATGACTAACTATATCAACTAGACTAGCTAGAGTAGTAAATATAGTAGTTGAGTAGTTGTTGAGTAGTCTAATTATCATCATTGGTGTTTTAGTATATGAGCGCCGTTTTCCTCTTCTTCTGCTTCTGGGTACAACCGGAGTAAATTATGTTTTGAGAAGCTGCTGCTGGCAGTGTCGTGGTCTTTATTCTGTTCCAGGCCATGACGAATTATATCAACTAGACTAGTTAGAGTAGTAAATAGAGTAGTTACAGTAGTAAATTTCAGTAGTTAAATAGAGTAGTTGAGTAGTTGTTGACTTCAAATCTCATCCAACGCTCATCAATGGCGTTTTAGTACATCAGTTTCGGTTACCTGCTCTTCAGCTTCTGGTCGCAAGATAGGACAATGATGATTTGGAATGCTGTCGCCGGTGCTTTAATCCTCATGCCGATTCTATTCCAGGCCATGACGAACTACATCAACTACAAGAATAAGGTAATTCTTCTTCTTTTTTTTACGCCGTCTCCTTCAGAAGGTTGGCGATCCAAATAGCAAGCCTTGTTTTTGACAAGGCTTGCTATTTGGTAAGGTAATGACCAATTTTAGAGGAAGACTCCCTAAATATATATGTTTCGCAGGTCCAAAAGTTTTTGCTGAAACCGGAAGCTCACTGGGGGCCGCCGCTGAAGAGTATGCGCGACGCTCGGAGGAAGTTCAACCCGAAGCGCGAGTGCCGCTTTCTGGGTACTACCATCTGCAGCCATGACTGCCTCAATCAGTCGCAGTACCTCGTCGAACTCACAGATTTCTGGCGCAGTCGCGAGGACTACTTTTACAACAAGTACCATGTCAAGAAGCTGATTGACGTGAAGATGAAACCTTGGCCGAAGCTGTTGGAAGAGTGCAATACGACTGAAATGGTACCACAAGACCCACGGCAAGCCACCACATCCACCGCAGGAAGGCTGCGCAAGAGCAACTTGAGTACTCTGGCGTAACTAATATTGCGTACCCAATGAGTGTGAGAAACCAATTTTCTACATGGAATTATATTTGACCTGGGTTATCATTGAACTAATTATTTTGATATGCTTATTTGCCTCGGAATACGTGCTTTGCTTATATGCTTCCAATCGTAATATAAAGGGTTGTAGAAAAAATAGTCTATGCAACTAAATTTTAAGGGCTCGAATTCATCAATACATTTGTCAAAACCAGGACTTATCCTGGAATCCAGGGAACCTTCTTAGAGGTGATTTGAGCTTCCACCGTCAGTAGAGTTTGATTGGTACCTAAGAAGGCTTTGATAGATCTCTGTACTGGTGTCATTAAAGTTTCCAAAAGTTTGTGTGGCATTCTTGTAGTGCTGAAGAAAGTGAAATCAAAGTCGGTTGGTGCACATTTGCGAGCAATCCCTTGCATAACGAGAAGTGTTTACAAGGGGTGGGCGACCAGGGGGTGGGACGCGATAAGTTTACGTCGTGCCGCCCCCACACCTTCCTTGGATCGAAGCCCCTGCTCTCCGGAAAAATAATCGATATCGCGCTTTTTATTCGGCCAGGACGGAATCTAGAGTATGTCACCAGGTTGGGGCTCGATATTGATTGTGACGTAACCGCCGGCGGGGGCGCATGTCCAACATGGCCGCCCCCCGGCCGGAAACGCACGACGGGACCAGTCAGTTGCGAAGCAGCGGCGGCTCGGGCGAGAGTGATGCCAAGTCTCGGGAAAACCGCTTTTCACCGCCGCCTGAGAGAAAACTGAGCAGCAGAGGCCCCCGGAGCACCGCAGGACCGCCCGCCGTGCGGATGAGGTGTCGCTGCACCAGGAGACCGCAGGGGACGACGGCCCGGCCCCCACGTTGACGCAGGGCGCGCGCCCCCCTCCCGGAGCGTCGGGACGCTGTTGCGTTTCGCGGCGTCCGTCGAGAGTGCTGTTTTCGGTGTTGATGTGTGTCGAGTGTCTTGTGTGCGGTGCTGCGATTCTCCGCCTCCCAGTGGAGGTTAGTTGGCCCCCGGCGCTCGGCGTCCGGGAAAGTGGGTTTGGTCCCGGTCATGCAGGTCCTGCTGCCCGCCCCCACCCCGTGACCGTGCACTGTCCCGCACGTTTGTTCGAACCCCGCCGCCCCCCGGGTAATTGGAGTTTAATTGGGGGCGGCTCGCCCTCGCGTACTACTGCTGCAGCACACCGGCTGCAGTCGCAGGGATTTGCATAATTAAACCAGGAGCAACCACAAAGAGGACTCCCTGGACGCGAAAATACCAAAGCACCCCCTAATAATCCTGAAAACAAAACTCTAAAAGCTTTAAAGCTCAATATTTTGTGTGTTCAAATATATAAATTGGCAGAAATTCCAGATTATTAACTCTTAAGAACAAATATCGCAAAGCTTGTATCAATATATATTAGGCATGCAAGCGAAATGTCCAAAAAAACTCATAACGGAATTAACATCTTTAGTTCCATTAAAAGAAGTAGATGCTCATGAAATAGCATCCAGCAGAGGCTCATGAGCATCTTTCATGAATTCCAGTAGATGCTCAGGTGCATCTTTCGAGAACTCCAATAGATGCTCATGAGCATCTCCAGTAGGTGCTCATGAAGCAGCATCTCCAGTAGATGCTCATGAGCATCTCCAGTAGGTGCTCATAAAATACATCTCCTGTAGATGCTCATGAGCATCTCCAGTAGGTGCTCACGAAACAGCATCGCCAGTAGATGCTCATGAGTATCTAGATTAGGTGCTCATGAAACAGCATCTCCAGTAGATGCTCATGAGCATCTTCAGTAGGTGCTTAGGTGCTCATGAAATCAGTACTTATTACAAATAAGCCATAGAGATCACATGACCATTTACACAAAACCAGTAATATTGAATTCCAAAAGTAGCATCTTTCATGAATTCCAATAGATGGTCATGAGCATCTCAAGTGGGTGCTCATGAAATAGCATCTAACGAACTTTGGCCGTGTCTTTCAGACTTCGATAAAGTGTAATTAAAGGTTTTTCGAGGAATATCATTGCAAGACCAGGTATAAATACCAATAATAATGCTAGAATGATTTTCATGTCCCCATCTCAAAAAAACCAGTGCCAGTCAGAAACTCTAAAAAAAATATGTTGGTGTGACCCAATTATCCATCACATAATCTGCAATACATTTGTATGATATCTAGAATTATTTGAAACTTGAAGGTCATGTTAAAGTTTTTCGATACTTATTACAAATAAGCCATACAAAGCACATGACCAATTACACAAAACCACTAATATTGAAATTAATTTGAATGGCAATTTTCTCAGAAATTAATGGTAACATATTTTTTTAGTTCGGTTAACGTAAGTTTAAGTTTAGTTGATATCTTTAGTTTCATTGCTCATGAGATTCTTTCTTGATACATATGTTTCATGAGCATTCTTATGCTTATGAGAATTTTTCATGAGTTCCAGTAGATGATCATTAAATAGCATCTCCAGTAGTGCTCATGAAATAGCATTTTCAGTAAATTCTCATGAAAAGCATCTACTGAACTTGGGCCGTGTCTTTCAGACTTCGATAAACTGTAATCAATGGTTTTTTCAGGAATACCATTGCTAGACCAGATATAAATACCAATCCTAATGCTAGAATGATTTTCATGCCTCCACCTCAAAAAACTAGTGCCAGTCAAGAAACTTAATAAAATAATAAAGTAAAACAATATACGAGATATTTTTCATAACAGTAACAAAAAAACTATAAGATATCCTGTTGTATTTTGTTCCAAAATCTTTTAAAAACTAGTGATTGTTTTAAAATACTTAATTTCAAAATTTGATTCAATTATCTCTGTATTTTGTTCCAAAATATTTTAAACACAAGAAGCAATTTTCTCAGAATTAATTATAACATTTTTTTTAGTTCAGTTAACGTAAGTTTAAGTTTAGTATATATCCTTAGTTTCATTGCTCATGAGATTCTTTCTTGTGCATTTGTTTCATGAGCATTCTCATGCTTATGAGATTTTTTCAAGAGTTCCAGTAGATGCTCATAAAATTGCATATCCAGTAGGTGCTCATGAATAGCATCTAACGAACTTTGGCCGTGTCTTTCAGACTTCGATAAACTGTAATCAAAGGTTTTTCCAGGAATATCATTGCAAGACCAGATATAAATACAAATCCTAATGCTAGAATGACTTTCATGTCCCCACCTCAAAAAAACAGTGCTAGTCAAGAAACTCTCAAGAAATTATACTGGTGTGACCTAATTATCCATCACATAATCTGCAATGCATTGTATGATATCTAGAATTGTTTGAAACTTGAAGGTCATGTTAAAGTTTATCGGTACTTATTACAAATAAGCTATACAAATCACATGAGTCACCATTTACACAAAACCAGTCATATTGACATTAATTTAATTAGCAATTTTCTCAGAAATTAATGATTTGTTTTAGTTCAGTTAACGTAAGTTTAAGTGAAGTTGATATCTTCCAAAACTATTTTTTAAAGAAAAATAATAAAATATTGAAGTACAATAATATGTGAAATATTGTTCATAACAGCATACATTTTTTTATAAGATACCCTGTTCGATATTGTGTTGTATTTTGTTCCAATTTTTTTTTTAAACTAGTGATTGTTCTAAAAAAAACTTAATTTCAAAATTTGATTCAATTATCGTTGTTGTAAGTCGTGTTTAAAAATGAGTTCTTCAGAAATAGGTAGTTGGCTGTATATTTTGTGAACTGTAGTTATATATTTCAGAAACTGTCAAAGTGACAACTAACATTCACAAACATTATTATTATTGCATTCTTTATATGAAAATTAATTACTCTAGATCTTTACTGTATTATTCATTCTGCTATTAAAAGTGTATCGGTGGTTTTGTTTTTACTCAACAGTTAATGATACGTACTGTATCATTAACTAAATAGGCCTAGATCTAATCTTTCAAAATATTTGTATGTACAACACTTTTTTTAACTTTGTGAAATTAAGTCTCATTCACACAGCAGAAATGTTGTACAACACTTTAATGAACACGAATGTATATACAACAATATGCGAGACATTGTTCATAACAGTAAAAATTATAAGATATGTTGTAATTTGTTCCAAAATCATTTAAAAACTGGTGATTGTTCGAAAAAAAAATAATTCACAATTTGATTCAATTATTTCTGTTTTTTGTTCCAAAACTTTTAAAAACTGGTGTTTGTTCTAAAAAACGAATTTTTCAATTTGATTCAATCATCTTGAGATATCAAAAAAGTTGTCAAATGTGAGACATTGTTTAGTAACAGTAAAACAATATAAGATATTTTGTTGTATTTTGTTCCAAAACCTTTTAAAAACTAGAGATTGTTCTAAATAACTTAATTTCAAAATTAAATTTAATTATTTCTGTACTTTGTTTTAAAATCTTTTAAAAACTAGAGATTGTTCTAAAGAACTTAATTTCAAAATTTGATTCAATTACCTCTGTATTTTGTTCTAAAATCTGTTAAAAACTAGATATTGCTCTTAAAAACTTAATTTTAAAACTTGATTCAATTATCTTGAGATATCAAAAAAGTTGTCAAATGTGAGACATTGTTCATAACAGTAAAAAAATATAAGATATCCTGTTGTATTTTGTTCCAAAATCTTTTAAAAACTAGTGATTGTTCTAAAAAGACTTAATTTCAAAATTTTATTCAATTACCTCTGTATTTTGTTCCAAAATCTTTTAAATACTAGAGATTATTCTAAAAAGTTAATTTCAAAATTTGATTCAATTATTTCTGTACTTTGTTCTGAAATATTTTAAAAACTAGAGATTGTTATAAAAGACTTAATTTCAAAATTTGATTCAATTATCTTGAGATAATTGATCAAAAAAATTGTCAAATGTGAGATATTGTTCATAACAGTAAAAAATATAAGATATCCTGTTGTATTTTGTTCTAAAATCTTTTAAAAGCTAGAGATTATTCTAAATAACTTAATTTCAAAATTTGATTCAATTACCTCTGTATTTTGTTTTCTGAAAATCTTTTAAAAACTAGATATTGTTCTTAAAAACTTAATTTTAAAACTTGATTCAATTATCTTGAGATATCAAAAAAGTTGTCAAATGTGAGACATTTTTCATAACAGTAAAAAAATATAAGATATCCTGTTGTATATTGTTCAAAAATCTTTTAAAAACTAGTGATTGTTCTAAAAATACATAATTTCAAAATTGTATTCAATTACCTCTGTATTTTGTTCCAAAATCTTTCAAATCTAGAGATTCTTCTAAAAATCTTGATTTCAAAATTTGATTCAATTATTTCTGTACTTTGTTCTGAAATATTTTAACAACTAGAGATTGTTCTAAATATCTTAATTTCAAAATTTGATTCAACTATCTTCAGAAATGTCATATCAATCTCAAACAAATGGTTCTAATGAACTCGAGCGATGTCAAATAGCATATTTCCGTTGAAATTATGATTACGAAAATTTTAATACAGAAATATCGACAGAGTTAAATAATAAAAGTAAGTAAAAATAGAGGATATGTGGTCACATGACTTTCATTTATGGTCTTTTACAAATTTGACATTTTTAACAGAAATGTCACCACATAACTTTCATTTATTTTCATATACAAATTTGACATTTTTAACAGAAATGTCACCACATGATTTTCATTTATTTTCAGATACAAGCTATTACTTGTATGACCGTTTTGATTTGTTTTCGATGTGTAATTTAATTTGACCTGTCTAATAAGTTAATTTGACCTGTGTAAGACATACTTGTGTCAGAAACATCAATAAAGTATTATTATTATTATTATTAGATACAAATTTGACATTTTAGACAGAAAGGTAAGCATTAATCAGCTGATCAGAATGACTAAGTATATATATCTGCAACTTTTATTCGTTGAAACTAAACTATTCGTTTATTCGTTTTATAAGTTAGTTCATTTAGCGTTATCCAGGGTGCACCACGAGGAGGCGAACTAACTTTACACCCCACAGTAACGTTATTGCTTAGCAACGAATAATGCTAGAACAGATACATTTTCAAAAAAATAATAGTAACAAAATTTATAGCTAATTTCAATCAGAACATTTTTGTAAAAAATGCCAATGACAAATAAAATTATAAACTATAGCAAGAGGGTGGGAAATGGGCACATATAGCATTTGCTGTAACAATGTGTCAATACTCAATAACTCAAAAATTGTTCTTTTTCAGAACACGCACAATAACTGAAAAATTGTGATATTGCAGGACACGTAGTTAAAGTTTTATATTTTCATACTAATCCTGAAAAATAATTTTTAAACACCAAATTGACATAATTTGGTTAATTGGCATGTAGTAATATACCTATAATAGCTAAGCTAAGCTAAGCTATAATATACCTAATAATAATGGAGAAGAATACTTATATAGTATACATTTAGTTCATTTTTTAGCTCACTTTTAGCTCAGTTTTATTTGTGACTTGTTATTGCTGTGGAAATATCTCTGTGGAAAATTGGTGTAAGTAGAGTCGACCCCTCTACTCCCCCTTTACGCTACCTCCATCTAAACATTTTAAATGGCACCCCCTACTTGTGATACATCGTTCGAAAGCTCTTGAAAAATGCTCTCCAGTCATTATTAATGCAATATGATTTGGTGAACTAGTTTTGGAATTATGTGCCAATAAAGTGCAAAAGTGTTCAGTGAAATAAATTCAAATAACATGTTAAAGTAAATGTTGGAAATGGCTACCATTGTTTTCTAAACAAAAATATAGCCTCCTTTCAAAATCTTCGCGAACGTTTTGAAGGTTTGTCTAGTAATAGCTCAACATTATTGTGCTATTCTTTCTCGTAATTGTTCACTTTATAAAATGACACATAATGACAAATGATGGAGTTTCATCATGTATCAGCCTCATAAATCCGAAATCTGAATAATTTTCTATCTAATCAAATCTTTCTGTTAAACAATGATCTGATTGTAAACAGTACTTTATTGAAACAATCTATTATGTAAGCGTTTTCATCAAGTATTGCAATGTAAATTCTTCTTCTTCATTAGCATTCGTTTTCGTTTTTTTGAGATTGTGTGTGGTATTGAATTTACATGCCTATTTATGAGTATAGCTCAAAACTATTTCACATCTATCTCATTCTTCCACAATTTTGGCGCATATGTCCTATAAGAAAATGCAACAGCTCTACATTAAGTACAATTTTGAGTGATTTTAAGACAGAGAAACAGGAAATTGCATAACTGTGGTTTCAAACCATAAACTTTTATGTAAGATGGGATTTTTTGCACTCTCAGGTAAAAAAAAATCTTTAGAAAATTTCAGTTGTTACACGGGGACATGTTTGGGCTTGTTAGCCTTTTTCAGCTAGTACCATATCTATTTATTAGAAGAATGATTGTGTTTGAATTGATTTGCATTAAAGTTGCGAATAGATGAAGAAACCCGCAAATAGATTAGAAATGAATTGGGTCCAGAAGACCCCAAAAAACAGAAGATAGAAGAGAAGAGATCCATCGCATATTTTAGTTGCCGATCCATCCTACGCTTATACTCTACTTTTAACTTGCTCTAAGATCTTTATCTTGCGGTAGTCGATTTTCTTACTATACAAAACCCAAAAAAAACAGAAGACCTAAGAGAAGAGATCCATCTCTTGGATCTCTTAAAAGATCTTAAAAGAAATCTTAAATATATGAGAATATTTTAGTATCCGATCCATTTGGATGGATTGGATGGATTTACGCTTGTACTCTACCTTCAACTCACTCTGAGATCTCTATCTTGCGGCAGTCGATTTCTTACCGTACCAGACCAACCATTATTAAATCATAATCATTTGGGGATTTTGAGTTTGGATTGTTATCGGTTTTCAAACATGTGCTGATAAATTTTGTATTTCGACATTTACTCTCCCTATATCTCTCTCTCTCTCTCACTCTGTCATGTCAATTCTCTATAGATTAAGACGCCTTTTTCTGGATGCAATTAACTAACAGTTAATGCGCATTTGAAAGGCTGAAAGGGGCGGATGAACAGGCCAAACAGGACTAGCCGGAGGAACAAAAAAGGGGCGTTTAAATCCTCGAGGGTTGAGGGGGCTCAGAATCCATATTTAATGGCGATCGATTGCATCTAGCACAGTTGGTCGGGGGATGATTGATTTACGACTATCGATTAATGTGTGTGCGTGGTTATGTGCAGACGACGAGGATCCAGTCACGTAATTTCCATTTCATTTGACGAAGTTACAAAGGTGACACATTTAATTGCGACGTATCGATTTTTTTTAATCAGCATTATTTTATTTAAGTTGATAATGCTATTACTAATATGAGCGAGATGTAAAGTTGTTCTTGCAATAATACTTACGAAGTTATAATTTTTTCTGAAATTGTCATTAAGATAAGTGAAATTTGCAAGTGAGGCACTAAATGCAACAATTGAATTTTTGATAGAAACAATTGATTTCTGACAGAAACGACGGGACTTGTTTCTATTTATATTTGGTAATTTAAGCACAATTGAATTCGTGGTAAAAACAATTGAATTTTTGACAGAAGCAATTGTTTTTTCGACACAATTGAATTTTTCACAGAAGCAATTGAAATTTTGATAGAAACAACTGCCCATTATTGAACGACTTATATTGAATGCATTTTTAACAATTAAAAAAAAAACCTTGATATGAGAAATCTAAGAAATAATAACATACGTATCTTTATTAATAATTTTGTTTTATTAATGTAAACAAAAACCATAATTTATATAGTGTGTATTCATTGAAGAATTTATATTTTCTCAGGCAGTATTTTCGAGAAACAAAGTCAAAAAAAGCATCCTAATCTCTCCATTAATAACTTCACCACCGTTTCCAAGAACTTCCTCCTGAACACTGTGTCCCGGCAAATTCGTCCGATTAATGGCCGAGCCGTCTCATTTGCGTCGCATAAAGTGGCCCGCTCGGGGGGCGGCGTTTTTGCCGCCCCTGGGATTTATGTGACGATAAAAAACGTCAGGCGCAGGGCGCCGTCTCGATGGGGGGCGCGCGGGGGTTGACTAATGAAATCGGGAAGACGGACGGGGCCGGCGGCGGCGGCGGCGAAATTCCACCCCCGGCCCCGTCCCCGAAACCCAGCACATCGTCGGCGGCGCCGGAAAACCGAATATGATTTATTTTTAAAAGTCCGGGACGTGAGTGCGAGCGAAGTTCCAGTTGGAAGCCTCCCAGCCGGGGGCTGGGGGCGGCTGGTATTCCGTACTTGTTGATAGCGTGTTGTCTGGATTGCCATATCGGATATCTTTATATATTTTTTGCGCTGATATAATATTTACTCTCTTTTAAGATTCATACGGAGAAACATATCTTTAGATACGCATATTAATAGCACGATCCACTGGCAGAGGGGTCGCTGTAGCTTAGAGGGGTTTAGAGAGATTACGCCAATTTATATATTTTAAATATATAATATTCCAAACGCTAATTATAATGGGGATTAGAGAATAATTCAGTTAATTAGGCTAATTGATGTACGTGCCAAGTCATTAATGTTAGGTCAGGTCAGGTCAGCAATAAACTGCAGTAAAACGCCGAATATACAAGGCAGCTTTAATTATCCGTTTTCTTAGACCTGACCAGGAATACTCGGTAAAATAATGATAATAATTTGAATAAAACAAATAGTTGATTAATGAAACTAAAACAAAAAATAGTATTAGTTTACTTGCTACGAAATAGTTTGAGGATACTCAAAATGAGGATATGGCCATCATTGGCTCAATTCTGTATATATGTATTTAACTAGTGGTGTTAGTTAAAAGCGCTGTTAAAATCACTTTTTTGCCAGTCAGGCTCCGAGTTTTCCAAATGTCCAAATATCTAAATGTCCAAATATCTAAATGTCCAAATGTCCAAATGTCCTAATGTGCAAAATGTTACTTGTGTCACAATAGCGACGTTATTGAAGTATGTACAGAATAGGGCCACATAAGGGTTATAAGAATACGGACATTATAAATACACGTATACTGATATGGAATAGAACATCACGAGGAAAAAAGTTACGTGCACTTTTCTGAAAATTTGAACAACATTCAAAAACTAATTGGTTTTGTAGACTACTTGAAAACATTGAAACAATTACATTTTCTGGCAATTTTCATAATTGGAAGTTTCGTGGAAATTTCTGAAAAATCTAAAACTGTTTTTGTAGACTTTTTGAAAACATCGAAACAATTACATTTTCTGGCAATTTTCATAATTGACTTGTAAGTTTCGTGGAATTTTCCGAAAATTTGAGTAAAATTCTAAAACTGTTTTTGTAGACTTTTTGAAAACACAGACACAATTACATATACAGGCAATTTTCATAATTGACTTGCAAGTTTCGTAGAATTTTCTGAAAAATCGTGAGGAGTTCTAAAACTACTCTGTACATTTTTTGAAAACATCTAAGCAATTACATTTTCTAGCAATTTCCATAGTTGACTTGTAAGTTTCGTAGAATTTTCTGAAAATTTGTGGACAATTCTGAAACTACTTTGTACACTTTTTGAAATCATCGAAACAATTACATTTTCTGGCAATTTTCATAATTGACTTCGTGGAATTTTTAGAAAATTTGAGGATAATTCTATAGCAGTTTTTGTAGACTTTTTGAAATCATCGAAACAATTACATTTAGATTAATTACCTATAGATTTCTTCAAACGCAGACTACAAGTATACCTTGTTAAATGCGCATTCTATTCGACATATGAATTCTGTACCCAGGAACTACCACTGCAAATTTATATGTTTTATACAATCTAGAAATTGTTGAATTTCCTCTGACATATTTAAAAAAATGTAAAATATTTTTCTCTAACATGCAATGATTTATTATTATTATTATTATTATTGTTATTATTATTACATTTTCTGTCAATTTTCATAATTGACTTGTAAGTTTCGTGGAATTTTTTGAAAATTTGATTAAAAATCTAAAGGTATTTTTGTAGTCTTTTTGAAAGCATCGAAACAATTACATTTTCTGGCAATTTTCATAACTGATTTGTAAGTTTCGTAGAATTTTCTGAAAATTTGAGGATATAACTGAAACTATTTTTCTAGACTATTTGAAAATTACGAAACTATTTCATTTTCTGACAAGTTTTATAATTGACTTGTAAGTTTCGTAGAATTTACTGAAAATTTGTGGATAATTCTAAAACTGTTTTTGTAGACTTTTTGAAAACATCGAAACAATTTAATTTTCTGGCAATTTTCATAATTGACTTATAAGTTTCGTGAAATTTTCTGAAACTTTGTGGACAATTCTAAAACTACGTTGTGCACCAATTACAATTTCTGGCAATTTTCATAATTGAGTTGGTGGACTTTTTAGAAATTTTGAGGAAAAAACTAAAACCGTTTTTGTAGACTCTTTGAAAACATTGAAACAATTACATTTTCTGGTAATTTTTAGAATTGACATGTATGTTTCGTGGAATTTTTTGAAAATTTGAGGAAAATTCTGAAACAATTTTTCTAGACTTCTTGAAAACATATTGAATCAGTGAACCATTGAATCAGTTACATATTCTGGCAATTTTCATAATTGACTTCGTGGAATTTTTTAGAAAATTTGAAGAAAATTCGAAAGCTATTTTGTAGACTTTTTGAAAGCATCGAAACAATTACATTTAGATTAATTACCTATTCATTTCTACAAACACATACTAAAATAATATCTTGTTAAATGCGCATTCTATTCGACGGATGAATTCTGTACCCAAAAATTATCACTGCAAATATAAATGTTGTGTCCAATATAGAAATTGTTTAATTACCTCTGACATATGTAAAACAAATGTAAAATATTTTCTTCAACATCCAATCAGTTATTATTATTACATTTTCTATCAATTTTCATAATTGACTTGTAAGTTGAGTGGAATTTTCTGAAAAATCTAAAATTATTTTTGTAGAAGGTTTAAAAATATTGAAACAATTACATATTCTCGCAATTTTTATAATGACTTGTAAGTTTCGTAGACTTTTCTAAAAATTCGTGAAAAAATCTAAAACTACTTTGTATACTTTTTGAAAACATCGAAAGAATTACATTTTCTGGCAATTTTCATAATTGACTTCGTGAAATATTTAGAAAATTTGAAGAAAAATCTAAAACTTTAAGTAGACTTTATGAAAATATTCAAACAATTACATTTTCTGGCAATTTTCACATTTGACTTGTAATTTTCGTGGAATTTTCTGAAAATTTGAGGGAAATTCTTAAACTATTTTTATAGACTTTATTAAAACATTGAAACAACTAAATTTTCTGGCAATTTTCATAATTGACTTGTAAGTTTGGGGAAATTTCCTAAAAAATATAAAATTATTTTTGTACATGTTTTGAAAACATCGAAACAATTACATTTTCTGGCAATTTTCATAATTGGATTGTAGGTTTTGTAAAATTTTCTGCAAATTTGTGGAACGTTATAAAACCATTTTTGTAGACTTTTTGAAAACATCGAAACAATTACATTTTCTGGCAATTTTCATAATTGGATTGTAAGTTTCGTTGAATTTTCTGAAAATTTTCTGAAACTCAAAACTATTTTTCTAGAGTTTTTGAAAACATTGTAACAATTACATCTTCTGGCAATTTTAATAACTGGCTTGTAAGTTTCATGAAATTTTCTGTAAATTTGAGGAAAATTCTATAACTGCATTGTACACATTTTCAAAACATTGAAACAAATACATGTTCTGGAAATTTTCAGAATTGATATTATATTCACAGTTTCTGAACTCTGTGATATTATTGATGTGGATTCCACAAAAGTTCTGTATCAATGTATCTTCAATGTTATTCTGTATCAATGTATCATCAATATTATTCTGTATCTAGCTCAATTCTATTGTAGTTTTCTATATCACTTCGTTAAACTTCTTACTCAACTACTCAACTTCCTTAAAAATCTACACAATATTTACAGAAATTATATGCAATTCGTCAAAATACTACTTTATTCTATCTAAATGTTGATTAAAATTGTGGGCATTTGTTTGACATTTCGTGATGTTTTAATTGGATATTTTTGATTTTGGAAATTTTGAATCTCCATAAAACACGGAAATAAATTTTTGTGGATATTTGGTTCCCTTATTTGCAGAACGCATGTATTTAATTTTTTAAATTTACGTTCTAATACTTTCGATATTTTTATTGATATTCTGCACTCGACTCTTTTGATGGCAGATTCTAGAAATTTTCATAAAATTTAATCCAACTTATTGACAACTTATGATTGAAATCAAAATATACGAATAAATATATAATTTCAGTTCTACTTGTTGGCAAATTCTGAAATAATATGAAATTTGGTGTAAATTCCTTAGTTATTTGTATATTTTGATACTTACAATTTAATTTTCCGCAATTTTCTCGGTTTTTAGGAGTTTTACAGTCTTTAAAAATGGAAAACTGTAAGAATCCGAGAAAATTTCGGAAAATTTAATTGTAAGTATCAATATATACAAATAAATATATAATTTACACCAAATTTCAAAAAGATTTCAGAATTTGCCTACAAGTTGAATTTAAATGATATATTTGTTTGTATATTTTGATTCTCACAATTTAATTTCCCCCAATTTTCTCGGTTTTTGGGAGTTTTTCAGAGTTGAAAAAAAGGAAAACTTTGAAACCCTAATATTTTGTCTATAGAGTTCATATTTCACATTTCGTATTTCAACATCATATTTTCTGTAAATTTCATACATTTTATGTCATTGTTTGCTTTTTTGATTACACATTAATCTAGTTAGTGTTTTGGGTGTATTAGAAAATTGATTAATTATATTTTCAGAAAATGAGGCAAATTTTCAGAAACTCAATGTAGATTTGTCATTTACTGGTTTATATAAATTTGTCAATTTATACAATTTTTTTACAATTTGCATACATTTTCGTTAATTTGAATACATGCTATTATTTATTATAGTTCATTGATGCAGGTAAAAGTAGGTTAGGTCCACACAGAATATATATTCCTGCGTGGATCTTCTGCCAAAAAGTTGTTCATAGAAATTGTAGTGCAACCTTGAATTTATAATCATTTTTATAGGGATTCTAAAGATTGTAACAATGTTAATTTAAATTTTACGAATTTCCATTGAAATGTTCATACGTTTGCATAATAATTCCTTGTAATGCAACCTTCAAATTATAAACATAAATTTGATTAAAATGTGAATAACTTCGCATATGTTCTCAAAAAATAAAACTGATTTGTGAAGCCCACATAAAGCAGATTCTAAAAATGAAAGAATATCCAGGGTGATCCATTTAAAAAAGAGACCAAATTTTGTGTCCTGGATTTATGGTACACTCTGTATACTCAAAATTAATTTTAAAAAGTAGCACTTCAAGAGTCCAATAACTTCCAATCAGATGTTTTCCTCAATTTTCATTAGTTTTGCAGTAATGGTCCGAACGAGGAGAGGTGGGCCACCCTGTATAGATAATATTTAGATTTGTCATATTAAGGTTTTGTTTTTAGTGTTAGTAAATTGTTTCTACCTCTATTCTAACAATAAAGATAATAATCAGAATAATATCTGATGAAAATAAGCTAGTCAATCTGTTGCATAGTGTGGCATATTCTTAAAAACGTAATCATGGTAAGACCAATGATCTCCATAACCACAAAAAAAATAAGACATACAAAAATTCCCCATCCCATCTTCATATTTTATCCTTAGTGATATTGTATGAGCTGTATATTCCAATTTCGTTTTTATGTCAACGTCTAGGGAGGAGCTGTAGTTTTATGTGCCGTAAAATTTTTCCATCGTGCACAGAATATGAATGAAAATTGCATAGAATGGGACGCATAAAACTTGAAATGACGCCGTATATTTGTTAACAACGACGAAATATGATATCATTAACTTTCGATTTTTAAGTTAATAATATTATAAATAAAACAGACACTTTATTTTCTTAGATTACACGATTTATTAATAAATGGCTGGTTTTGATCACGTTCGGAGTAAATGTAAATTATACATTTACTATAAAGCAAATCAAATAAATTGGGCTAAATATATAATTTACCCCAAATTTCATAAGATTTCAGAATTTGCCAATAAGTTGTATTGAAATATTATGAAAAGTATTAAAGTTAAGTTATTAACTTATTGAAGGTGCAGAATTTAAATAAAAAGATTGGAAGTATTAGAACGTAAATTTCAAAAATCAAATACAGGCATAGCCAATTGAAGTAAAAATCCACAAAAAAATATTTTAGAGTTTTATGGAGATGTAAAATTTCCCAAATCGAAAATATGCAATTAAAACATCAAGAAATTGTCAAAATGTCCACAATTTTAATCAAAATTTATATTGAATAATGTAATATTTTGACGAATTGCATATAATTTCTGTAAATATTGTGTAGATTTTTTATGGAAGTTTGTGATATAGAAAACTATAATAGAATTGAGCTAGATACAGAATAACATTGATGATACATTGATACAGAATAACATCGATGATACATTGATGCAGAACTTTTGTGGAATCTACATCAATAATATCACAGAGTTCAGAAACTATGAACATAATATCAATTCTGAAAATTGCCAGAAAATATATTTTTTTCAATGATTTCAAGAAGTGTACAAAAATAGTTCTTGATTTTTGTTCTGATTGGTTAAATATGAAAGCATTTTAAGCAGGAACTTATACTATAGCAATCAGAACAAACATCGCAAATGGCAAATCGCAAATCGCCAGTGCATGAACTGCGCTTTTAACTACGCATTAACTTACAATTTTAATCAAAATTTAGATTGAATAATGTAGTATTTTGACGAATTGCATATAATTTCTGTAAATATTGTGTAGAATTTTTATGGAAGTTTGTGATATAGAAAACTATAATAGAATTGAGCTAGATCAGAATAACATTGATGATACATTGATCCAGAATAACATTGATGCAGAACTTTTGTGGAATCCACATCAATAATATCACAGAGTTCAGAAACTGAAAATGTATTTTTTTCAATGTTTTCAAAAAGTCTACAAAAATAGTTCTTGATTTTTGTTCTGATTGGTTAAATTTGGACGCATTTTACGCGGGAACTTATACTATACCAATCAGAACAAATATCGCAAATGGCAAATCGCAAATCGCCAGTGCATGAACTACACTTTAAACATAAAAAGTTAATTGAAAATAATATTTGGTATTAAACCTTGCAGGATCTGCGCGGATAACTGAGAGACAATATGGTGGAAGGGCGCTGAGGACGTCTATCGCGTTGCATCTTCCGGATCCGGAAACAGGAAGCGCACACTTTAACTATGGTGGTGAAGTGATTCCGCTGGCGATGGACCGTGAATGTTGTGTGCTCCGCCGTGGACTTCCGGGATGATGAGTTGAGAATAACATGGTGTGTTGCAGGGACAGCGTAAGTTTAAATATTTTTTTCAAAATTTATTTCTAATTAAAAAAAAAACAAACTACGGCACCGATCGCTGTTGGGACCTCATTAACAGCATTTTAGAGATATAAGTAACATCATGTGTAGTTTGTATGTGACCAGGAAATTGTGAAAATATTGATAAAAGTAGTTGCAGTCCAAACAATAAGTTTCAGTAAATGTACTTCAATAAAATGTTTGGGATTTTCTGCAGCCAACAAACGGGCAATTGGCAAACTAGTCAATGACAAATCTACATTGAGTTTCTGAGAATTTGCCTAATTTTCTGAAAATATGATTTATCAATTTTCTAATACACCCAAAACACTAACTTAATTAATGTGTAATCAAATTTTCTAATACACCCAAAAATACTAACTTAATTAATGTGTAATCAAAAAAGCAAGCAATGGCACAAAATGTATGAAATTTACAGAAAATATGAAAGAACTAAAAATTGTACAGACAAAATATTATGGATTTTTGGTTTTCCTTTTTTTCTCAAGTCTGAAAAACTCCCAAATACATAAATATATAATTTACAAGGCGGAAAGACCCTATGGGGTCGATAGCCTAATAAAGATTGTTTATATATATATATATAATTTACACCAAATTTCATAAAATTTCAGAATTTGCCAATAAATTGTATTGAAATTTTATAAAATTTTCTAGAATCTGCCATAAAAAAAGTCAAGTGCAGAATTTAAATTAAAATGTCGAAAGGATTAGAACGTAAATTTCAAAAATCAAATACAGGCGTAACCAAGGAAAGGAAAAATCCATAAAATTTTGAGTTTTATAGAGATTTCCAAAATCGAAAATATCCAATTAAAATAACAAGAAATTTAAAATGTCCACAATTTTTATCTAAATTTAGATAGAATGATGTCTAAATCTGACGAATTGCATATCATTTCTGTAAATATTGTGTAGAATTTTTAAGGAAGTTTATGATATGATAACTACAATAGAATTGAGCTAGATACAGAATAACATTGATGAAACATTGAAACAGAACTTTTGTGGAATCCCCATAAAAAATATCAGAGGGTTCAAAAACTACGAACATAGTATCAATTATGAAAATTGAAATTGAATTATGAATTGAAAACTTATGAAAAACAGTTTTCGTAGTTAACTCGAAACTTACAAGTTAATTCTAAAAATTTCCAGAAAATGTAATTGTTCAAATAAATAATAAAATAATAAATCCTTTATTAGACGTTACAGTACGTGAGGTCACAAAATAAGCACAAATTGTAGCCTTCAAAAAGGCTACAAAAACAGTCTAAAAATGCTGCTCAAATTTTCAGAAAATTTCACGAAACTTACAATCCAATTATGAAAATTTCCAGAAAATCTATGTCTTGTAATGTTTTCAAAAAGTCTATAGAAATAGTTTTAGATGTTTCAGAAAATTTCACGAAACGAAAAAGTCAATTATGAAAATTGCCAGAAAATGTAATTGTTCAAAAAGTCTACAAAAACAGTTTAAAAATGTTGCTTAAATACTTTGTCACTTTGAAATATTACTTAAAATGCTAAAAAAAGTTGTGAATAAATTTTATTCTAAAATTTGAAATTATTATCAATTAAATATGATTATTAATATCTGGTGGAGGCGCTGGGTCAAGAAATTTCGTTTGCAATTCATACCTTTGTAAAATTAGTTTTTAGTTTAGAAATATAGCGTAATATATTTGTCCCCCTCCCCCCCCATATATAGGGCGGTGGTAATACAAAAAAAATATATAGTTCTAAAAATGTGACGTACCTGAAGGGCAATCAGCGCGTTAGGCCGTGGAGCGAGTGGAGGGTCCCTTCGAAGTAGTGACGAGGGCCAGGCTCTCGGTGTCAGAGAGTGGGGGGGTTAAAAAAAGGCTCCACGTAATTTTAACCTCGTTGCTACTTCGTCGCAAAGGGTGGCTCCACCCTACCTGCGTGGGTAGACGGCAGACAGTCAGCGAAGTTCAGAAATCACGAACTGTCACAACGCTGACCATTTGGCGCCAACACCACCAGATTCAAATCTCGCAGTGAGAATAAAAAAAACTGAAACTGAAATAACTGCCCGATCGAGAAAACGTGGGGGGAACAAAAAATAACAGGTGTGAGTTTGTAGTGTAATATCGGCGTTTATTCACACACAAACGACGGACACCGTGTCCGCGCTCCTGAAATAAATACCTCCGAACGCCACCCTTTCGCGCAGGGTTTACTCTATTCGGCCGAATATAGTAAGCTCCTAATCGCGCGATTCAAAGGGCCGACGGAGCGACCTCTCTCTTACACAAGCGCAAAACACGTACGGCACGAAACACGTAACGCAACTTATACACAAAAGAATAAACGATCTGGCTCAATTGAGCACACAAAAAAAATATATTTATTGGAATCTGGCCTGTGTTCCTGGTGGTCTCGCTGGCGACTCGCTACGGCTCCGGGAGGGCGACGGCTTGCGTCGTAGACGCCTGGTGCTCGATTCGCGGCCTCCAGCCAAGAATGTTCTGGCCGAGCTGCTTAGCCCGTAGCTAAACGCCTGCAAAGCACATGGCCTTAGTCACAATGGCCGGACACGTGGCTTCACGAAAAGGAAAAGAAACAACTACTCACTCAGGTGTTATGAGCGTTTTAGTCCTCTGCCCTGTACTCGGTGCCTCAATCCCCTCAAGGGTGGTTAACTGAGTCCCCGTTGATTATCCCGTAAACCGGATGGTGATACCCTTATCTCAACGGTTCTTCTGGCACGGTCTATACTGGACACGAGTAAGCTGAGTTCTGCTCATGGCGGCGTCTCGCCGGCGAATTTAAAAATCGCTCACAGGGGAAACGCGTCACCACAACAAAAAAATTCCAGCACGGTTGTCTACCGTGCAGGTCTATACGCCAATTAATTATTAAAATGCAGTTTCTGCCAACGCTATTTCTGGACCGTTACAAAAACTATTACAGTGTATGAATTTCAATCAACATTTCTTGACCCGGCGCATCCACCATCGATAAATTACCAAAATTAGTTAATAACAATTTCAAATTTTAGAAAAAAAAAAAACTTACAAATAATTTTAGCAAATTAATTAGGACTTCAGGACATCCAATCAGTTTTCTACGAATAATTTTTTTTTTGTAAGAACTACGTCGACATAATTATACACAATTAAACAAGTAGTAACAAAATAATATAAATAAGCAATAGTAATATACACGACTCAAAATAATTATCGCATATTCCAAAAAACAATATATTTTTTTAAATTGCAGCTGTAATTCTTGTTTGTACGTAGAAACAAAAAAAAAATGCGACAATAATTTTGAGTAGTGTATATTATTATGAGTATTTGACGATATCTTTTAACTCTAATTTTTTATCCGGACGTAGGTGTTTTTGCACTGGTGCAGTTTAAAATGTATTTTTCCAATTCGCATTATTAAAATGCTCATTATGTATATTGAATATCATCGTTAAAACTACACTTTAATCGAATGGGTGAATAAAATGTTTACATTTTCACTTTATTGACTATAACCATTGACAACGTCAATCAAGTAAAAATATAGGTAAATTCGCACTATCCTTGAAATTTTCGTTGTCACCTGACAATGTGACACTTCACGCAAATTCTTCGATTCTGGTAACGAATTGGAAAAAATCTAGTATGATACACGTGAATAAAGCAATTTTGTCCACTCGAAAACATTATCGCGCTGGGCCTCGCCTCTTGCGCTAAATTGTTTTTCCGTGGATATAATTCAAGTTTATTCACTAATACCATAAATAGCTATTTTACCACTGTCCAAATTATCTCTCAGTCTTTGCAGCTATTGTAGTCATTCTTTTGCAATGTTATTTTCATCCGATTTATTTCTTACTCCTATTCTTCGCACACTTTTTGCAATAAGCAACAGCCGGGGGTAAACGCGCATTACATGACGTTTGTTGGGGATAATCGATTTGTTGGTGTGGAATGGAGGCGGCGAATTGTTGTCATCTTGTCTAAAGCTGGCAGCGGATTTCTCTCCGTGATTTCTGTGTGCCGTGAAATCCGGCGTTTCTTGAGGCGCAAATTGTGAAAAAAGTTGCATCCAACAAGTGCATATCTCGGTGTTAAAGTGTAATTTGATTATAACTGAATACTTATGCATCGAAATGGTGCCAGAATTTTATTTATTTGTTTTACAAGTTTTGTACTTTTAAAGTATTTGGCAGGACTGTTCATTTCATGTTGTTTTTATGAGAACAAATACACTTTAAATAAATATGGTTTTAATTTACCCTTTTACCTTTTTTTATGACAATAAAGCTAATAAAGCGAAAAGTGACATATGGTTAAAAAAAATCCTAACCTCAAAGTTTTTATGTAGCAATAACCATAGAAAAATCTCTGTTTCTACGGCACTGAGCTTACTCAGAAGATTCTAATTATTTGTGCATATGTGTATTGATAGTGGGTCACTCGTCGAAAAATATCAGATTTCCAAGTATACTCTATTCCTTTTTAAGTTCAAATTGAGACCAATCAAGTTCAAATTGAGACCAATCAATTCCAAATTGAGGCCAATCAAGTTCAAATTGATACCAATCAATTTCAAATTGATAGCAATCAATTTCAAATTGAGACCAATCAATTTCAAATTAAACAACAATATCAACAAACAAAATTAATTTGACACTAAGCAATATCAAGTTGTCATAATAAATTTTATTTGTCTACTATCAACTTAATATTGTTTAGTGTCAACTTGATTTTGCTTAGTCTCAATTTGAAATTAAATAATTTGCGATGATAATTTTTTAATGCTACAACATTAAATTCTAAATTCTAAAACAGTTTTCAAAAATTTGTAAGCAGAAAAAATTATATGTCATGAAGTGATATGCATCAATTCAACTATGTATGCAGTATTTCGTGTAGCAATATTTTGAATTGACATAGTAATAAATTGGTAATTATATAGTTTGCGATAACAATTTTTTTATTCTGTAGCAATCAGTAATGTGGCTTTCAAAATCCAAAATCAGATTTCAAAAATTTTAAAGCAGAAAACAATAGTACGCTTTTCCGTAATATGGCGCTGGAGACTCTATGCTAAGTCGCTAGGTCAAGCGACGAACCCAATTTGCGCATTTATAGATCCATATATTGCGTTGTTTAAGTTACTCGCTCATGATCAAAGATTCGAGTCCTACTAAAGGATAAGGATGTTGTATTCGTTAATATTTAAAACGAAATACATGTTCTTACCTATTTATTGAAATGATTGAACGAGTTTTAAGGACATGTCAAATTTTGCAAGTTTGTAATATTGTAATTGAATTCGGGAAAATGAAATAAGTGTTCATTAGCGATATTTAAAAAACTAGCGTATCAATATCAATGAAATCGAGAATTTATAAAACAAAACTAAACAAAATCAATTTGAAGTTATCATAATAAATTTTATTTGTTTACTATTAACTTGATATTGTTTAATGTCAACTTGATTTTGTACATAATCCATCCCTCTTTTACCCATTGGGTGTCGAGGAATGATTTTGTTTAGTCTCAATTTGAAATTGATTGGTATCAATTTCAACTTGATTGACCTCAATTTGAAATTGATTGGTCTCAATTTGAACTTGGTTGGTCCCAATTTGAACTTGAAAAGGTATAGTAGAAATGTTAATAAGAAAACTGATTTGCTAAGTAACACTTTAAGGTCCTATATTTTGGAAATAAGAGCCATTAGAAAAAAACAAATTTCATTTAATTTTGCCCTTATTAGCATGCTTCTAAATTTATACCACGAAGTTGTACGAAGACAGTAAATACGAAGTAATGTTTAGATATAATTAACAACAATAATTATAAAAACAAATTAATAATTAAGCTTTGCAAATAATGACCCCAAGTGCACGTGTACAATGCAAACTGTACCATTTTTTAGGTCCTATATTTTGGAAACAAAAGCGATTAGAAAAAAAATATTGAAATTTTCATTTAATTTTGCCCTTATTAGCATGCTCCTAAATTATACCACGAAGTTCTATGAAGACTACGAAGACACCTTGTATATTATTAATGATTTCAGTTTCTACATGGTTGCGCGCTTAAATTTTAAATATAATTAACAACAATAATTGTAACAACAAATTAATAATTAAGCTTTGCAAATAATGACCCCAAATGAACGTGTACAATGCAAACTGTGCCATTTTTACGTTTCAACATAGAAAGCCAGTAATTTCTTTCGCGATTTCCAACTTAATTGGAAGCGCTTCCTCTTCCCCTTCCCAGCACGGGCTCGAATATAAATTAAGCCGTGGATTTTCATTAGGGCAAGTTATATATTAGTGCCCTGGCTAATTGGAGAAACCCGACTTATAAAGTCCGCCGAAAGAAATAGAAGTCGGATTAAAGTTGAATAATTAACAGGAAATGACTGGCTGTTAAAATGCGAGTAATTATGCGAAAATGGGTATAAAAATATTGCAGCTCCGCTTTTCATTTTGTATACTGAAACCAGAAATTTGCCACATTGCAGTTGTGTGAAGGTTTTAAAAACCGATTATACAGAGTGTTTCTAAATTGGACAAAAAACTACAGTTGGCAAAAATGTAAATGCCAAAATGTTAGATAGTTATACATTTTGCAAAAATTGAAATATCTGAAAAACCTGACGTCGTAGAAAACATTTTTTGACGTTTCTGAAATCAGCAAACAAAAATCTATGGGAATTAGGTATTTATGTCTAAGGTACAAAAATTGTGTTGACCAGTGTTATTGAATGAGTTTTGTGAAATCTTTAATGATTACGTCTCATATGAAACCCATGCAAAAATTGAAATATCTAAAAAACCTGACATCCTAGAAAATAATTTTTGACGTTTCTGAAATCAGCACACAAAAATCTGTAGGAATTAGGTATTTATGTCTAAGGGACAAAAATTGTGTTGACCAGTGTTATTGAATTACTTTGTGAAATCTTTAATGATTATGTCCCATATGAAACCCATGCAGAAATTGAAATATCTGAAAAACCTGACGTCCTAGAAAATATGTTCTGTCGTTTCTGAAATCAGCAAACAAAAATCTATGGGAATTAGGTATGTATGTCTAAGGGACAAAAATTGTGTTGACCAGTGTTATTGAATTAGTTTTGTGAAATCTTTAATGATTATGTCCCATATGAAACCCATGCAAAAATTGAAATATCTGAAAAACCTGACGTCCAGAAATTATTTTTGACGTTTCTGAAATCAGCAAACAAAAATCTATGTGAATTAGGTATTTATATCTAAGGGACAAAAATTGTGTTGACCAGTGTTATTGAATTAGTTTTGTGAAATCTTTAATGATTATGTCCCATATGAAATCCATGCAAAAATTGAAATATCTGAAAAACCTGACGTCCTAGAAAATATTTTTGACGTTTCTGAAATCAGCACACAAAAATCTATAGGAAATAGGTATTTATCTCTAAGGGGCAAAAATTGTGTTGACCAGTGATACTGAATTAGTTTTGTGAAATCTTTAATGATTATGTCCCATATGAAACCCATGCAAAAATTGAAATATCTGAAAAACCTGACGTCCTGGAAAATATTTTTGACGTTTCTGAAATCAGCACACAAAAATCTATAGGAAATAGGTATTTATCTCTAAGGGGCAAAAATTGTGTTGACCAGTGTTATTGAATTAGTTTTGTGAAATCGTTAATGATTATATCCCACATGAAATCCATGCAAAAATTGAAATATCTAAAAAACCTAACGTCCTACAAAATATTTTTGACGTTTCTGAAATCAGCAAACAAAAATCTATAAGAATTAGGTATTTATGTCTAAGGGACAAAAATTGTGTTGACCAGTGTTATTGAATTAGTTTTGTGAAATCTTTAATGATTATGTCCCATATGAAACCCATGCAAAAATTGAAATATCTGAAAAACCTGACGTCCTAGAAAATAATTTTGGACGTTTATGAAATCAGCAAACAAAAATCTAAGGGAATTAGGTATTTATGTCTAAGGGGCAAAAATTGTGTTGACCAGTGTTATTGAATTAGTTTGTGAAATCTTGAATGATTATGTCCCATATGAAACCCATGCAAAAATTGAAATATCTGAAAAACCTGACGTCCTAGAAAATATTTTTGACGTTCCTGAAATCAGCAAACAAAAATCTATAGGAGTTAGGTATTTATGTCTAAGGGACAAAAAATGTGTTGACCAGTGTTATAGAATTAGTTTTGTGAAATCTTTAATGATGATGTCCCACATGAAACCCATGCAAAAATTGAAATATCTGAAAAACCTGACGTCCTAGAAAATAATTTTTGACGTTTCTGAAATCAGCAAACCAAAATCTAAGGGAATTAGGTATTTATATCTAAGGGGCAAAAATTGTGTTGACCAGTGTTATTGAATTAGTTTTGTGAAATCTTTAATGATTATGTCCCATATGAAACCCATGCAAAAATTGAAATATCTGAAAAACCTGACGTCCTAGAAAATAATGTTTGACGTTTCTGAAATCAGCAAACAAAAATCTATAGGAATTAGGTATTTAATACGGGACAAAAATTGTGTTGACCAGTGTTATTCAATTAGTTTTGTGAAATCTTTAATGATTATGTCCCATATGAAACCCATGCAAAAATTGAAATATCTGAAAAACCTGACGTCCCACAAAATAATTTTGGACGTTTCTGAAATCAGCACATAAAAATCTATAGGAATTAGGTATTTATGTCTAAGGGACAAAAAATGTGTTGACCATTGTTATTGAATTAGTTTTGTGAAATCTTTAGTGATTATGTCCAATATGAAACCCATGCATAAATTGAAATATCTGAAAAACCTGACGTCCTAGAAAATATTTTTGACGTTTCTGAAATCAGCACACAAAAATCTATAGGAATGAGGTATTTATGTCTAAGGGACAAACATTGTGTTGACCAGTGTTATTGAATTAGTTTTGTGAAATCTTTAATGATTATGTTCCATATGAAACTCATGCAAAAATTGAAATATCTGAAATGACGTCCTGACGTCCTAGAAAATATTTTTTGACGTTTCTGACATCAGCAAACAAAAATTTATAGGAATTAGGTATTTATGTCTTAGGGACAATAATTCTGTTGACCAGTGTTATTGAATTAGTTTTGTGAAATCTTTAATGATTATGTCCCATATGAAACCCATGCAAAAATTGAAATATCTGAAAAACCTGACGTCCTAGAAAATATTTTTTGACGTTTCTGAAATCAGCAGACAAAAATCTATAGAAATTAGGTATTTATGTCTAAGGGACAAAAATTGTGTTGACCAGTGTTATTGAATTAGTTTTGTGAAATCTTTAATGATTATGTCCCATATGAAACCCATGCAAAAATTGAAATATCTGAAAAACCTGACGTCCTAGAAAATAATTTTTGACGTTTCTGAAATCAGCAAACAAAAATCTATAGGAATTAAGTATTATGTTCAAGGGACAACAATTGTGTTGACCAGTGTTATTGAATTAGTTTTGTGAAATCTTTAATGATTATGTCCCATATGAAACCCATGCAAAAATTGAAATATCTGAAAAACCTGACGTCCTAGAAAATATTTTTGACGTTTCTGAAATCAGCAAACAAAAATCTATAGGAATTAGGTATTTATGTCTAAGGGACAAAAATTGTGTTGACCAGTGTTATTGAATTAGTTTTGTGAAATCTTTAATGATTATATCCCATATGAAACCCATGCAAAAAATGAAAAATCTGAAAAACCTGACGTCCTAGAAAATAATTTTTGACGTTTCTGAAATCAGCAAACAAAAATCTATAGGAATTAGGTATTTATGTCTAAGGGACAAAAATTGTGTTGACCAGTGTTATTGAATTAGTTTTGTGAAATCTTTAATGATTATGTCCCATATGAAACCCATGCAAAAATTGAAATATCTGAAAAACCTGACGTCCTAGAAAATATTTTTGACGTTTCTGAAATCAGCAAACAAAAATCTAAGGGAATTAGGTACTCATGTCTAAGGGCAAGAAATTGTGTTGACCAGTGTTATTGAATTAGTTTTGTGAAATCTTTAATGATTATGAGTGCTACGAGATAAGACTACTGACAATATGCCAGTAGTTTAATAACCAGGCAAATAAAACAATTACACCCTACATGTACCAACTGCCTGTGCCAACAAAATCTGACGTTTCCATCCGCTGCTCGGAAGTCGCAATTCGCAAAAGGAATAAATTATGGTTTTTGCATGTCCCTTCGCTTGCTTCGTGTATTAGCACGTTAATTAAGAGTGCGGGCGGGCAAGCCTATGTTTATTTGCAGCACGGAAAGAGGGTGGGTGGCTCACGTGATTATGTCCCTTCATGGCCCTAAGTAATTTGTTTACCCAATCGCCCAAGGGCCTAAACAAGCAGCCTCCCAGTAAGGGCAGCGCCCGCAGAGTTTTGAATATAATTTAAAATTTCACGCGCAATTTCACTCTTACAACTCGCCCTTATTGTGGGATAAACGAGCAGAGTTAATTTGTTTTCACACATATTTAGCACATTTGAACAGCTACCTGTGCTAAAAAATAAAGGGCGTGAATTTAATGGGGTAAAAAATACATTTGTAATGAACGGTATTTCGGTGTTAGTATATGTTTTTTTCCTAATAATCTGTTCTGCCATTGGACGCAAAAAATGATGAAATTTTCATTTTCATTTTCCATATCGAAGATGATATATTAAATTTCTTGAGCTTCGTTTACTTGATACAAATGACACAAATATGTACATCATCTTTGGCGTTTGAAAGTTTATAGCAATTTATTATGTAAACATTATATAACGCCTATATAATTATATTATTAAATAAATATTTCTTAGCTAAAAAAGCTACATAATATACAAAATTTCAATAAAACAACAAAAAGACAATGCAGAAGAAAACACACAAACGGAATAATAACAAAAGAGAGAAACAAAAAACAAATAATGGACACATAAGAAAGAAGGGGGCCGGAAGTAGAAAGCGACTACTACCTAGTGATAGCACAAATTAGAGAAAACAACAACATAACACACACACATAGACAATGGATGTTTCAGAATATCACAGAATAGCACTGAAAAACATATGCTCATAGTAAAAAACACATATCTCAATAATCACACATTGGGTATTAATAAAATTAAATACATTAGATGCTGACATATCAGTCAATATAAATTCTCTATTGCATTGATATTGATACGCTAGTTTTTGAGATATCGCTAATGAAGTTACATCAATATTTAAAAATTGCACGGAGAAAAAAAATTATCCCACTAAAAAGCAGACATCCTTAAAATCACACATTAGAAATCAATGGAATTTATAATATTAATTACTTATATATCGGTAAATATTAGTAATAAATTGCGTTAATATTAATAAGTTAGTTTTTGAGATATTATTAAAAAAGGAAACATGAATGGTTAAGAATATCACTAAATAGCACTGAAAAACACATACTCATAGTAAAAAGTTCATATCTCAAGAATCACACATTGCATATTAATCAAATTAAATTCCTCATATGCTAACATCTTAGTTAATATAAATTATCGATTGCATTGATATTGATACGCTAATTTTTGAGATATCGGTAATGAAGTCACATCAATATTTAAAAATGTCACTGAAAAAAAAAGTTGATCCCATAAAAAGCAAATATCTTGAAAATCACACATTGTAAATCAATGCAATTCATAATAATAAATACTTATATATCGCTGAATATGAGAAATAAATTGTGCTAATTTTATTACGTTAGTTTTTGAGATTTCATTAAAAAAGGAATCATAAATGTTTTAAATATCATTTAATAGCACAAAAAAAAACACATGCTCATAGTAAAAAGCACATATCTCAAGAATCACACATTGAATATTAATGAAATTAAATTCATTAGATGCTGACATATCAGTCAAAATAAATTCTCGATTGCATTGATATTCATACGCTAGTTTTTGAGATATCGCTAATTAAGTCACATCAATATTTATAAATATCACGAAAAATAACGTTGATCTCACTAAAATGCAAATATCTTAAAAATCACACGTTGGAAATCAATGCAATTCAAGTTATCAATGACTTATATATTGCCCAATATCAGTAACAAATTGTGTTAATATTGGTACGTTAGTTTTTGAGATATCATTATAAAAGGAAACTAAGTTTAAAAATATCACTTATTAGCACTGAAATACACATGCTCGCAGCAAAAAGGCACATATATCGAGAATCACACATTAAATATTGATTCGATACATTATATTAAAGACTTATATATCACTTAATATGAGGAAATAAATGTGTTAATATTGATACGTTAGTTTTTGAGATATCATTAAAAGGGGAAACATGAATGTTTAAGAATATCACTAATAAGTACTGAAAAACACATGTTCATAGTAGAAAGCACATATCTCAAGAATCACACATTGGATATTAATCAAATTAAATAAATAAGATGCTGGCATATTTTTTATTATACATTCTTGATTGCATTTATATTGATACGCTAGTTTTTGAGATATCCCTAATGAAGTCACATTAATATTTATAAATATCACGATAAATAATGTTGATCTCACTAAAATGCAAATATCTTAAAAACCACACATCGGAAATCAATGCAATTCAAGTTATCAATGACATATATCGCCCAATATCAGTAATAAATTGTGTTAATATTGGTACGTTAGTTTTTGAGATATCATTATAAAAGGAAACAAGAAGTTTAAAAATATCACTTATTAGCACTGAAAAACACATGCTCGCAGCAAAAAGGCACATATCTGGAGAATCACACATTGGATTATTGATACGTTAGTTTTTGAGATATTATTAAAGGGGGAAACATGAATGTTAAGAATATCACTAATAAGTACTGAAAAACACATGTTCATAGTAGAAAGCACATATCTCAAGAATCACACATTGGATATTAATCAAATTAAATAAATTAGATGCTGGCATATCTTTTATTAGAAATTCTTGATTGCATTTATATTGATACGCTAGTTTTTGAGATATCGCTAATGAAGTCACATCAATATTTTAAAATATCACGAAAAATAACGTTGATCTCACTAAAATGCTAATATGATAAAAATCACACATTGGAAATCAATGCAATTCAAGTTGTCAATGGCTTATATATCGCCCAATATCAGTAATAAATTGTGTTAATATTGGTACGTTAGTTTTTGAGATATCATTAAAAAAAGGATACATGCATGTTTAAGAATATCACTGAATAGCACTGAAAAACACATGCTTATAGTAAAAAGCACATACCTCAAGAATCACACATTGGATATTAATCAAATTAAATTTATTATATGCTAATATCTTAGTCAATATAAATTCTAGATTGCATTGATATTGATACGCTAGTTATTGAGATATCGCTAATGAAGTCACATAAATATTTAAAAATATCACGGAAAAAAAATGTTCCTACTAAAAAGCAAATATCTTAAAAATCACACATTGGAAATCAATGCAAATTATTATAATAAATACTTGTATATCGCTCTATATGAGTAATAAATTTTGTTAATATTGATACGCTAGTTTTTGAGATATCGCTAATGAACACTAGTTTCAAATTTCAAGAGTGCAATGAAAGAATATTTTTTAAGCAAACCACTGTATAACATCCAAGAGTTCTTAACATAATTTTAATTGAGACATATACATACAAAATGACAAAATTATAATTTCTGTTGTAGTTTCTGTATATACCTACAAAATGACAAAATTATAATTTCTGTTGTAGTTTCTGTCTTAATGTTATCCTACAATTTTCATTTCATTTCATCATATATAATCTGCGATGCCAATTTTTATCATGCCTTTTATGCCTTGTAATTGTATCATTTTACTCAATAGTGGTTTACGTGGGCATGTGGATTTGGTAAACGACCGGTTCAATTGTACCGTAATAATTATACGGTGCCGTACTGTGCCTTAACAGAATTTGGGAATACTTAATCAATATTTGAAGCATTTAGAAAAATGATTCCATACTTTGTGGTTATCATCTCTGCTCCATTTCAAATTCATATTCTGAACAACTCCCAATTTCCTCCTTCGGCCTGGCGGAAATGAGGTGCATCAGTTTTGCGAACACGTGAAGCGAGCAACGTCAATGCGGGCATTGTTCTCGCGGCAATCAACGCGCACAAAGGGCGGAAAAAGGGTGCACTAACCGAGACACCCTGCACTGATCGCTCGTATGTCGCGACCCCATTAGCCACCCCAAAGCGGCGGCAATTAACGGTTCGGGTTACGTTTTCCCGAGCTAATCGGACAAAGCACCCACCACGCATGTGACGTCTCATTAGTGGTCTGATCCTTGTACAAACAAAACACATAACGCAAAACGCAGAATACAAAATGCAAAACGAAATTGTGCTACATTTCTAAAACTTTCCAAAAACATACGAGGCGAACTGATAAGTGTGGCAAAATTGTAACAGAAACCGTTAAAATTGACCAAACAATGCTCATTGACTCTTGCAATTCTTAAGTACGCGACATATTATTATATTTTTATATTAATATTTATCGTTGTTATATTATTATTCCGTACTTACTGGAATAAATTATTTTTATTTTATTTTATTAATTATTTATTTTGTTTAGTCTGACTCGTTTCGGTTGTTTAAAAAACCATCACCAATAAGTACCAAATAATAATATACATACATACATAATCCATCCCTTTTTACCCATTGGGTGTCGAGAAATAATAATATTATTAATATAACAACCTTAAATACATAACTAGTAATTTATGGAGAAAACCTTAAACTTAATTAATATTAATATTTATATTTTTGCATATTATTATATTTAGCCCGAAAATTTGCAAGCAACCACGTCTTATTTGCGTTAAGCATGCGGCGTCGTGGCGTTACTTCTTTTCTCATAATTAGAGGTCAACCAATGAGAACGCTCGATGTGAAAAGACGCTGCGCCAATTTCCTAATTTAGTATCTGCGCGGCTCAACATAAATTCTAGGCGAATATTTCCTAGTATATAGTACATAATTACGATTTATTGCATTAGGAGATTTGACAAAAATGGACCAAAATAGTGTAAAAGTGTTTAAAAAATTGCACAGTTAACATGTACATTAAAATTTCCCAAAACACTAAAGATAAGAGGATAATTTTGTTAATTTTGTAATATTTTACCGTATTTTTATAATTTTCTGGAATCTTCATAGTTAAATATTACAAATTTATCAAACATTTACTGTTATTTTTTTGTTTGATAATTCGACAATTTTTTAGTCAAATTGCTGGTAATACCCATTAAACATTTACTGCTATTTTTTTTATAATTCTACATTTTTTTAGCCAAATTGCTGGTAAGACCCATGTCTCATGTAATAATATATATGGTTTTTTCATGGTTAAATAACAATTGAAATCGATATAGGTATTGGCCCTTTTTGTAGAACAGACTTTAACTACGGTATTATATTTTTAGCAACTTTTACATTACACCATTATCAGTGTAATATGCAACAGTTTGAAGCTATAAAACTAAAAAGTTTGTAGTACTTTCTGCTCCTCAAGTATGCCAAAATTTACATTTGTGAAATTTACTGAATTTATAAATTCTAAACTGCTTTCATGTAAATTTCATTTGATAACCCGTACTTTTCAATTATGCCAAAATTAGTGTTTATGATACCTTCATAGTTTTATTTTTAATTTTTGCTCGTCAATTGTGACAAAATCAACTTTATTATTCTACTTCCCGGTTATATGAAAACCAACATTTATGGCACTTACGTTTTCAAATTTATAACGTCAAGTTTTGTAGCATCACATATTTTGCATTATTTCACTTTTCAACTATGCCAAAACCAACTTTCATGGCTCTTTATGGCAAAATTTTCAAATATTTCAAGATATTTCAACTCAACATTGTGCCAAAACCCGACTTTTGAAGTGCTTGCACGATTTTCCACTTCATCTATTCATTGTACCTAGACCAACTATTGAAGCAATTTGTAGTACTTTATGATATTTTATTTTTAGCAATTGTAACTTTTACATTGCACCATTAAGAGTGTTACATACAATATATACAAGCATTTGCAACTAAAACTAAAATATTATAGTACTTTTAGAATTTTCCGTTTATACATATATAATAATCTTTCTTTATATATATTTTATACACATAGATAATATACACCATTATCAGTATAATATGCAACAGTTTGAAGCTATAAAACTAAAAAGTTTGTAGTACTTTCTGCTCCTCAAGTATGCCAAAATTTACGTTTGTGAAATTTACTGAGTTTATCAATTCTAAACTGCTTTCATGTAAATTTCATTTGATAACCCGTACTTTTCAATTATGCCAAAATTAGTGTTTATGATACCTTCAGAGTTTTTTTTTAATTTTTGCTCATAAATTGTGACAAAATTATTCTATTTCCCAGTTATATGAAAACCAACATTTATGGCGCTTACGTTTTTAAATTTATAACGTCAAGTTTTGTAGCATTACATCTTTTGCATTTTTTCACTTTTCAACTATGCCAAAACCATTTTTTAAGGCTCTTGCAAAATATTCAATTATTTCAAGATATTTCAAATCCACATTGTGCCAAAACCCAACTTTTGAAGCACTTGCACGAATTTTCACTTCATCTATTCATTGTACCTAGCCGAACTATTAAAGCAATTTGTAGTACACTTTGATATTTTATTTTTAGCAATTGTAACTGTTACATTGCACCATTAAGAGTGTTACATACAATATATACAAGCAGTCCCAACTAAAACTAAAATATTGGAGTACTTTTAGAGTTTTCCGTTTATACATATATTATAATCTTTATTTATATATATTTTATACACATAGATAATATACACCATTATCAGTATAATATGCAACAGTTTGAAGCTATAAAACTAAAAAGTTTGTAGTACTTTCTGCTCCTCAAGTATGCCAAAATTTACGTTTGTGAAATTTACTGAGTTTATCAATTCTAAACTGCTTTCATGTAAATTTCATTTGATAACCCGTACTTTTCAATTATGCCAAAATTAGTGTTTATGATACCTTCAGAGTTTTTTTTTAATTTTTGCTCGTAAATTGTGACAAAATTATTCTATTTCCCAGTTATATGAAAACCAACATTTATGGCGCTTACGTTTTTAAATTTATAACGTCAAGTTTTGTAGCATTACATCTTTTGCATTTTTTCACTTTTCAACTATGCCAAAACCATTTTTTAAGGCTCTTGCAAAATATTCAATTATTTCAAGATATTTCAAATCCACATTGTGCCAAAACCCAACTTTTGAAGCACTTGCACGAATTTTCACTTCATCTATTCATTGTACCTAGCCCAACTATTAAAGCAATTTGTAGTACACTTTGATATTTTATTTTTAGCAATTGTAACTGTTACATTGCACCATTAAGAGTGTTACATACAATATATACAAGCAGTCCCAACTAAAACTAAAATATTGGAGTACTTTTAGAGTTTTCCGTTTATACATATATTATAATCTTTGTTTATATATATTTTATACACATAGATAATATACACCATTATCAGTATAATATGCAACAGTTTGAAGCTATAAAACTAAAAAGTTTGTAGTACTTTCTGCTTCTCAAGTATGCCAAAATTTACGTTTGTGAAATTTACTGAGTTTATCAATTCTAAACTGCTTTCATGTAAATTTCATTTGATAACCCGTACTTTTTAATTAGGCCAAAATGAGTGTATATGATACCTTCAGAGTTTTTTAAATTTTTGCTCGTCTATTGTGACAAAATCAACATTATTATTCTATTTCCCAGTTATATGAAAACCAACATTTATGTTGGTAAACAGGGTGTTAATACTAAGTTGTAACACCCGAAAATGGCAGTTAGAACGCATTAAAACAAAAAACTTTTCTTAGTTAAAATTTTTGAATTGGAGCCAAAGTTCGTAGTTATTGGCGTTCTTTTGTTTTTCGAAAAATCGTCATTACTCCCTTATTTTAAGGAATTTTAAAAAAATACAAAAACGTTCAACATGCGCTTTCGGTTCTCTAAAACACTTGTATTTACAATTATTTTCTATTTTATCAAATAACAAAATGGCGACCGATCAAAAATTTCTATGCAAGATATTTTGAAAACCAATCGATCGATTTTTGAAAATAAAACATTTATAAAATCCTTGAACTATCTTATAACATTTGTCTGTTTTGATAATTATGCATTTTTATACAGAAATTATGCAAAATACGCCCACAAATGATAAACGTGACAGAAACTTTTCAAGATGAAGCAGAAATTTCCGAAGAACAAGATCAAAAAGTATTAAAATTTGATCGTACAGACTAGAAAACATGTGCCTCAACTTGTTTAATGCCTCAACTTAAGGTTAGCTTACTTTGTTTTAAATGATTGTTGCAGTTTGTTAAAATTCATCTTGTAATTCAATTTGAATAATAACTTTTTTGGACAGGTCGAAACAAATGTTTCAGACAAATGTTATAATATAGTTTAAGGATTTTATAAATGTTTTATTTTCAAAAATCAATCGAGTGATTTTCAAAATATCTTGTTTCGAAAATTTTCTTCGGTCGCCATTTTGTTATTTGATAAAATAGAAAATAATTGTAAATACAAATGATTTAGAGAACCAATAGCGCATGCTGAACGTTTTTGTATTTTTTAAATATTTCTTAAAATAAGGGAGTAATGACGATTTTTCGAAAAACAAAAGAACGCTATTAACTATGAACTGAGGCTCCAATTAAAAAATTTTAACTAAGAAAAGTTGTTTGTTTCAATGAGTTCTAACTGCCATTTTCGGGTGTTACAACTTAGTATTAACACCCTGTATATTTTGTACACATAGATAATATATAAAGTCCATAATTGACTATTGTTAACTTTTGTAGCAGTTGCAAAAATTTCATTTTATTTCAAGTTGTTGAGTTAAGTTTCAACTCCTTATTGTGCCAAAACCCAACTTCGCAGAAATATTCACGTTCATTTCGGGTAATTTTCGATTTGGCACCTTTCTATGCTCTCAAAATTTTCACTGCACCAAATTAAAGCCTGCATTTTTCTGCACCATACTGCAAAACTTCAGTATTCATGGAACTATAACGGCCGAGACATGCACGTGTTTCCTGTTATTTTTTTCGATTTGATAGTTTCCTATGATAGTTGTCAAAATTCTGACTATGACAAATTTAAGGCGAACTTTTTCTGCACCATACTTCAAATTTTCAATATTCACGGAGTTGTAATAACAGAGATATTCACATTTTTCTTATTTTTTCGATTTGACAGTTTCGTATGACAGCTATCAAAATTCTGATTATACCAAATTTAAGCCAGATTTTTTTTGCAATAATCTGCATAACGTCGGTGTTCGTGGTACTTTAATAGCAGAGATACGCACGTGTTTTCAGTTTTTATTTTGCGATTTGACAGGTTTCTGAAATAGCTGTCAAAGCTGTTCTGACTACCTCAAATTAAAATCCAAAATTATCAGCATTTGCTGTCAAATTTGAATATTGCCGTATGCTATAATGGCAGAGATATTCACATTTTTCCAGTTATTTAAGATATATATATATATATATATATATATATATATATATATATATATATATATATATATATATATATATATATATATATTTCATCTCCTCAATAATGCGAAAAACTCACAGAAAATAAACCGGTTACACTTTTTTCGTTAGTAATCATTACTCACGAATTCAGTAAAACTACAATTTACTTCAGCACGTGAAATTGACCAATTAAGCCACACGTAGACTGTAAATAATGCCAAAATTATCTTTTATAACATGTTTACAGCTTTTTAATTCTACTCCTCCACTACACCAAAATGGCCAAAACCAAAACTGGTTTTGATGGTTTTAAAATGACCAGATTAAATTAAAACTTTACTGGTATTTACTACGTATTCGAACTCCAGTCGTCAGTATATGGAAACTAACATTTATGGCACTTCCTAAGTTTTCCAATCTCTACTCGTCGATTGTGCATATGTCAATTTTCCCAACAGATTCCCAAATTCATATTTCCAATCTTTCATTTCATAAATATTCATAAATATGGAAGTTGAAGAGATACAAATCCAATTTTTTATCCAGGCGAAAGTTGCCATGCATATTCAACGTCGTGCAATTTGACTAGTGCTGCGCCGCAGAATAAATGGGAAGTGATTCCATAACCATCGAGGATGAGTTATCACAGGTCATAGCTGCTAAGGGTATCTGGGGAACACCACGCAATACCTCTTAATATTCTATATTCATTAGTAATTTATAAATTATAATAGGTATCATATTTACGGTGCTCTTTGGGCTATATTTGGCCTGTATGTACTTTCTCCAAATAAATAAATAATATCATTTTTCAACAGATATCGTATCTGTTGAAAAATGTGGAAAGCAAAATAAATAAGCAATGGTGGCTTGAGTTATTCGTCAGTTCCAACGCAAATATCAAGTTCTAACCTGTAAATGTAATAGCTAATATTTACTAGTAAAAACGTTTCAATGGTTTACTCTAGTAACACATCAATGCCAATTACATGCATGTAATGGGGTAACTAAATTACATGTACGTACAGGCAATTACAGCGCCCATCACTTTGATCTCGACTGATAACAACGGCTACAAAGTAATCTAATAACTCGTACCCTCACTCGCTCAATTATTAACTCCAGTATTACCGTAATGTGCTCTTAATGTCGTCGCGCCTCAATCAATAGTTACGTTAACGCTCGCCCCCTTTATAATTTAAAATTCACCCCCTTTCACGCGGGGGCGGTTAAAATCTGCCGCAATCGATCCGCGCCCCCGGCTAATGCATCCAATTACGCTATCGCGTAATCGGAATCGGCGGAAAACTGAAAGCCGCCCCCTTCAGCCGCCCCCTTTGGCGGGATCTTTAATTCGTCACAGCAGGTGCTAATACTGTGATTAATGGGGCGGTGCCGTTACTAAAGCGTGCCGTCGCAGCCTGCTATCAAATTATCGGGATGATTAATTTCCATTAGCCGGATATCGCGCTATCGGAGCGCTGTTAATTAACGAATTACAAAAACGGGGGCCATAAATTGGGGCGACGTTGGAGGATTAAAACTGTATAATAGGTCCACGAGACGTTAAAATCTATAGTCACGACCAGACGGGGTCAATCAATTTGAAGCAGCTGTAAAATGATAAGCCCTTATGCAGAAGTGTTAAGCAGGGCCAGCATTGAATTCAGCACATTCATGGATACAATGTATGAATACTTAATTTTATATTAGATTCGTGTACAATACACCTGAAACTAATTCTCCTGAAAATTTGACAAAGTTTGAGTATTAAATAAGAGAAATAAGAGAAATAAGAGAAAATCAAACAATTAACTTTCTGCATTGACAAGTATGGGTTAGCTAATACTGAAATTTCTGAAAATTTATTATTTGGAAATTTGATATTAGATTCGTGTACAATACACCTAAACCTAATTCTCCTGACAATTTGACAAAGTTTCAGTATTGAATTAGGGAGAAAATCAAACACTGAACTTTCTGCATTGACAAGTATGGGTTAGCTATTACTGAAATTTCTGAAAACTAATTATTTGAAAATTTGATATTAGATTCGTATACAGTACACCTAAAATTAATTCTCCTGAAAATTTGACACAGTTTCAATATTAAATAAGGGAGAAAATCAAACACTTAACTTTCTGCATTGACAAGTATGGGTTAGCTATTACTGAAATTTCTGAAAATTTATTATTTGCAAATTTGATATTAGCTTCGTGTATAGTACACCTAAAACTAATTCTCCTGAAAACTTGAGAAAGTTTCAGTATTAAATAAGGGAGAAAATCAAACATTTAACTTTCTGCAGTGACAAGTATGTGTTAGCTATTACTGAAATTTCTAAAAATTTATTATTTGCAAATTTGATATTAGATTCGTGTACAGTATACCTGAAAATAATTCTCCCGAAAACTTGATAAAGTTTCAGTATTGAATTAGGGAGAAAATCAAACACCTAACTTTCTGCATTGACAAGTATGGGTTAGCTATTACTGAAATTTCTGAAAATTTAGTATTTGCAAATTTGATATTAGATTCGTGTACAGTACACCTAAAACTAATTCTCCTAAAAACTTGACAAAGTTTCAGTATTGATTTAGGAAGAAAATCAAACACTTAACTTTCTGCATTGACAAGTATGGGTTAGCTATTACTGAAATTTCTGAAAATTTCTTATTTGAAAATTCGATATTAGATTCGTGTACAGTACACCTAAAACTAATTCTCCTGAAAATTTGACAAAGTTTCAGTATTAAATGAGGGAGAAAATTAAACACTTAACTCTCTGTATTGACAAGTATGGGTTAGTTATAACTGAAATTCCTAAAAAAATATTAATTGCAAATTTGATATTAGATTCGTGTATAGTACACCTGAATCTAATTCTCATGGAAACTTGACAAAGTTTCAGTATTGAATTAGGGTGAAAATAGAACACTTAACTTTCTGCATTGACAAATATGGGTTAGCTATTACTGAAATTTCTGAAAATTTATTATTTGCAAAATTGATATTAGATTCGTGTACAATACACCTGAAACTAATTCTCCTGAAAATTTGACAAAGTTTCAGTATTAAAGAAGGGAGAAAATCAAACACTCAACTTTCTGTAGAGACAAGTGAGCTATTACTGAAATTTGTGAAAACTTCTAATTTGAAAATTTGATATTAGATTCGTGTACAGTACACCTGAATCTAATTCTCCTGGAAATTTGATAAAGTTTCAGTATTAAATAAGGGAGAAAATCAAACATATAACTTTCTGCATTGACAAGTATGGGTTAGCTATTACTGAAATTTCTGAAAGTTTATTATTTGTAAATTTGATATTAGATTTGTGTACAATACACCTAAATCCAATTTTCCTTAAAATTTGACAAAGTTTCAGGATTAAATAAGGGAGAAAATCAAACATATAACTTTCTGCATTGACAAGTATGGGTTAGTTATTCCTGAAATTTCTGAAAATTTATTATTTGCAAATTTGATATTAGCTTCGTGTACAGTACACCTAAAACTAATTCTCCTGAAAACTTGAGAGAGTTTCAATATTGAATTAGGGAGAAAATCAAACACTTAACTTTTTGCATTGACAAGGATGGGTTAGCTATTACTGAAATTTCTGAAAATTTCTTATTTGAAAATTTGATATTAGATACGTGCATAGTACATCTAAAACTAAGTCTCCTTGAAATTTGACAAAGTTTAAGAATTAAATAAGGGAGAAAATCAAACACTTAACTTTCTGCATTGACAAGTATGGGTTAGCTATTACTGAAATTTCTGAAAATTTCCTATTAGCAAATTTGTTATTAGATTCGTGTACAGTACACCTGAAACTAATTCTCCTGAAAATTTGACAAAGTTTCTGTATTAAATAAGGGAGAAAATCAAACATATAACTTTCTGCATTGGCAAGTATGGGTTAGCTATTACTGAAATTTCTGAAAATTGATTAGTTGAAAATTTGATATTAGATTCGTGTACAGTACACCTGAAACCAATTCTCCTGAAAACTTGACAAAGTTTCAGTATTGATTTAGGGAGAAAATCAAACATATAACTTTCTGCATTGGCAAGTATGGGTTAGCTATTACTGAAATTTCTGAAAATTGATTAGTTGAAAATTTGATATTAGATTCGTGTACAGTACACCTGAAACCAATTCTCCTGAAAACTTGACAAAGTTTCAGTATTGATTTAGGGAGAAAATCAAACATATAACTTTCGGCATTGACAAGTATGGGTTAGGTATTACTGAAATTTCTAAAAATTTATTATTTGCAAATTTGATATTAGATTCGTGTACAGTACACCTGAAACCAATTCTCCTGAAAATTTGACAGAGTTTCAGTATTAAATAATGGAGAATATCAACCACTTAACTTTCTGCATTGATAAGTATGGGTTAGCTATTACTGAAATTTCTGAAAATTTATTATATGCAAATTTGATATTAGATTCGTATACAGTACATCTGAACCTAATTCTCCTGAAAAATTGACATAGTTTCAGTATTAAATGAGGGAGAAAATCAAACACTTAACTTTCTGCATTGACAAGTATGGGTTATCTATTACTAAAATTTCTGAAAATTTATTATGTGAAAATTTGATATTAGATTCGTGCACAGTGTACCTGAAATTAATTATCCTAAAAATTTGGCAAATATTCAGTGGTAAATAAGGGAGAAAATCAAACACTTCACTTTCTGCATTGACAAGTATGGGTTAGCTATTACTGAAATTTCTGAAAATTTATTATTTGCAAATTTGATATTAGATTCGTGTACAGTACACCTGAAACCAATTCTCCTGAAAATTTGACAGAGTTTCAGTATTAAATAAGGGAGAATATCAACCACTTAACTTTCTGCATTGATAAGTATGGGTTAGCTATTACTGAAATTTCTGAAAATTTATTATATGCAAATTTGATATTAGATTCGTATACAGTACATCTGAACCTAATTCTCCTGAAAAATTGACATAGTTTCAGTATTAAATGAGGGAGAAAATCAAACACTTAACTTTCTGCATTGACAAGTATGGGTTATCTATTACTAAAATTTCTGAAAATTTATTATGTGAAAATTTGATATTAGATTCGTGCACAGTGTACCTGAAATTAATTATCCTAAAAATTTGGCAAATATTCAGTGGTAAATAAGGGAGAAAATCAAACACTTCACTTTCTGCATTGACAAGTATGGGTTAGCTATTACTGAAATTTCTGAAAATTTCTTATTTGCAAATTTGATATTAGATTCGTGTACAGTACACCTGAAACTAATTCTCCTGAAAACTTGATAAAGTTTCAGTATTAAATAAGGGACAAAATCAAACATATAACTTTCTGCATTGACACGTATGTGTTAGCTATTACTGAAATTTCTGAAAAATTATTATATGCAAATTTGATATTAGATTCGTGTACAGTACACCTGAAACTAATTCTCCTGAAAATTTGACAGAGTTTCAGTATTAAATAAGGGAGAAAATCAAACACTTAACTTTCTGCATTGACAAGTATGGGTTAGTTATTACTGAAATTTCTGAAAATTTATTATTTGCAAATTTGATATCAGATTCGTGTACAGTACACCTGAGACTAATTCTCCTGAAAAATTGACAAAGTTTCAGTATTAAATGAAGGAGAAAATCAAACATATAACTTTCTCCATTGACAAGTATGGGTTAGCTATTACTAAAATTTCAGAAAAAAATTTATTTGCAAATTTGATATTAGATTCGTGTCAAGTACATCTGAAACTAATTCTCCTGAAAACTTGATAAAGTTTTAGTATTGAATTAGGGATAAAATCAAACACTTAACTCTCTGCATTGACAAGTATGGGTTAGCTATTACTGAAATTTATGAAAATTTCTTATTTGCAAATTTGATATTAGATTTGTGTATAGAACACCTGAAACTAATGCTCCTGAAAATTTGACAAAGTTTCAGTATTAAATGAGGGAGAAAATCAAACACTTAAGTTTCTGTATTGACAAGTATGGGTTAGCTATTACTGAAATTTGTGAAAATTTTTCATTTGCAAAGTTGATATTAGATTCGTGTACAGTATACCTGAAACTAATTCTTCTGAAAATTTGACAAAGTTCTAGGATTAAATAAGGGAGAAAATCAAACACTTAACTTTCTGCATTGACAAGTATGTGTTAGCTATTACTGAAATTTCTGAAAATTAATTAGCAGTTTCAGTTAAAAATATATACAGTTTGGCAGATGCAGTTGAAAATTCGCAGATTTACTTAAAAAATGTGCAGTTTTGATAGAAAATTGATAAAATTTTCTAAAACATGTATAGGGTCAAATGTAATTTTTTTTGAAGAAAATTTAACATTCGAAAGTGTTCGTTACAAAAACGAAAGTTTTTTAGACAAAATTGCAGATATTTTCGTGTAAAATTTCATATAAAATTGCGACGTTTTCTTACCCAAATTCGATAGGTTTTAATGAAAAATCCAATGTTTTTATACAATATTGCGGTTTCCAATTAAAACCCCCAAAGTTTCTACACAAAATCACAAAGTTTTCCAAGTAAAATTCACAAATGTTCTACACAAAATCGCAAAGTTTTCTGATGAGAATCAACGAATTTTTGACAGAAAAGGTTCCAAGAAAAATTATATAAATTCATATGTAAAAAATCAAATCACTGCTAAATTGTAACGTTGTTCACAGAAATCCCATAGTTTTACATTAAAAAGTCTAAAACTGTTCGCCACAAAATCAGTTTCAAAAAGCTTTTCATACAAACGCAATAGTTTTTCTAAGGATTCTGATTACTATTACTGTATGTTTAATATTACTACTACGACTTGTAATAATTTTTATTCGTATTTTATCCATTTTTTACTAGTTAATAAATTATATTCAGGGTTTGGTTTTTGGAGTACTTACTAGTACCTCTGAAGATGGTTTGCTAAATAAATCGAGTCAGGCAATAGAAATAAATAATAAAATAACTTAAAAATAAATATTACACCATTGTGGTAGAAGGTGGACTGTTCTGTCTGCATTTATTAATAGTTTTAGTTTCGTTAAAATAGTAACGTTAATAGTATTTTGCAGGACAAAAAAAATGTGGCTACAAATTAATTGTGCATACGTTTAGATTCGTTGATATCATAGTTACTGTTAACAAGTACTGTCGTACACACCTGTCGATTCAATTTATAATCAGATGAGTGAAATTACTAAAATAATTATTCTACGTAATAACACCAGTCACATTCATTTTCTATAATACGTGTATATCCAGAAAACTACCCTAATTGCGTTCACATGCGTGTACAGACCATACGAGTACCCGCACTATCTAGATGTAAATATCAATTTGAACCCCCTGGCGGCGCCCCTGGCTCAATTATAAATGGCGCCGCGTGAAAATCGATGTTGTAGTAAATGAGGGGGGGGGGGTGAAAAGGGGGAGGGGGGCTAACGCGGTCGGCATAATAAATTCAATGCGTCCGTAATTTACATTCGGCCAGGAATAGATGTAATAAAATTTTGTGAAATATTCACGCGGTCGCGTGCTGCGCCCCCGCCCCCTCGAAATGTAGAGGAAAAAATATTGGCGTCACGGCAGTTGTTTATTCTACCAAGAGATCGATAAATGGTAGCGCGCACAAGAAAATCGCGAACGAGGGGGAGATTGGAACTGTCGGGGCATTCAAATCCGCGCCGATTGCAAAGAAAGAGTAAAAGTTTCTTTCGGCAAGTTTTTCTTATCACGATTTTCGTATGAAATGAAAACGGGGCGGGAGAAAATTGTGTTTGTGTATTTGTAATTACGCTTTTTGATGTGGACCGAGCCCATATATAGTCGAGATTAGGAATCGCCGTCGTATTAACGATGAATCAACCACCTATCGGCCTCCACCCTTTTCTTGCTCCGTTGTGCACCTCATGGCAAGTCAGGTGAATTCGGCGTTACCACATTCTCTTCCTAGGCATAATTACGAAGTCCATTGTTCCCAATATTCGATGATTACCATGGGTTTCACTCACTTTGCAAATATGTGGGTTCTTGAGTATTTATTTTTTTGGTATCATTTGGTGAGGCGTACGCCGAGTTTATGCTGCGAATATTTTTCTTGCTTTAATGTCGAAAACAGGAGTTTTTGCTACATCTAGTCATTAACCAGATATGCTCCATCTGTACTACTCACATTATAGACTATTATACCGTGCGATCAACAATTATTTAGATAAAAGAATACTTTGAGATGTTTAAAGTATGTCTTCTAGGGTACAAGACCTCTGTTAAAATCTTTTGGCAGCAATTCCTAATAGCCTGTATTTTGTAGGGATGCATATCAAAGTTATTCTTCAAAATGTTTCCATAACACTGATACAGTCAAAACCACCCCTTATCTAAATCATTGTTGATCGTACGGTAGATCAACACTTTGGTTTCTCCTTCACCACCTATTAGCAGGGCTGGTGGTAAATGTAGCAAAATTTTCACTTGTCTCTCATTCGTTTTTCAGTTTATTCATGCGCTGTGTGTCTTTAAACGGCGATTTGCGAGCGTCAATCGATGCCGTTCACTGCTTATTGATACGGTTATGGTCTACGTTACCAGCCGTGATCGGCACGATTGTGCAGGTCGTGAGGAACGCCGCTCTGCGATGGAAACGTCCCATAAAGAAACCATTATCCGCGGTATCTGTGGAAGCCGAACGCACACAGCAGAGCAGCGGTTCTTAAACTGTGGGTCGCGACCTGTTAATGGGTCGTTTAATACTTATATGGGGTCACAAAACCATGAAAAACATTATGTGATAATCATCAATTCATAGACAATCATTCATATTCACAACAGTTCATGGGCCGAAAGACGAAAGTCGATAGCCCAATCCATATATCATGTATCACATCGTATATCATATATGTATCAGTCTATCATCAATATTATATTATTATATGTATATGTGTATGTATATGTATATGTATATGTATATGTATATGTATAAGTATATGTATATGTATATGTATATGTATAAGTATATGTATATGTATATGTATATGTATAAGTATATGTATATGTATATGTATATGTATAAGTATATGTATATGTATATGTATATGTATATGTATATGCTGCAGATGTATAATGTATATGTATATGTATATGCTGCAGATGTATAATGTATATGTATATTTATATGTATATGTATATGTGTATGTATATGCATTTGTATATTAAATAAATGTTCATACTACTACTCATCAATTCAATATTTATGCATGTAGAATTTTGTGTAGGAACATTTTCAACTAACACAATAATAAATAGGTAATTAAATAATTTGCGATGATAATTTGTTAATGCTACAACATTTAATAACATGTCTTTCAAAATTCAAAAAAAGCAGTAATAAATTATATGTCATTACGTGATATGCATCAATTCAAGTATGTATGCAGTATTACGTGTAGCAATATTTTGAATTGACATAGTAATAAATTGGTTATTAAATAATTTGCGATGACAATTTTTTTATGCTGTAGCAAATAATAATATGGCTTACGAGATCCAAAATCAGATTTCAAAAATTTTTAAGCAGAAAAAAATAGTACGCTTTTACGTAATATGGCGCTGGAGACTCTATGCCAAGTCGCTAGGTCAAGCGACGAACCCAATTTGCGCATTTATAGATCCATATATAAATACTGCGTTGTTCAAGTTACCTGCTCGCCCAATGTCTAGGGTTCAAGTCCTGCTGAAGGATAAGGATGTTGTATTCGCTAACATTTAAAACGAAATATATTTTCTTACTTATTGAAATGATTGAACGAGTTTAATGGATATGTGAAATTTTGCAAGTTTGTAATATTGTAATTGAATTGGGGAAAAATGAAATAGTGTACATTAGCGATAACTCAAAAACTAGTGTTTTAATATCAATGCAATCGAGAATTTATATTGACGGATATGCCAGGATCTAATGTATTTAATTTGATTAATATCCAATGTGTGATTCTTGAGATATGTGCTTTTTACTATGAGCATGTGTTTTTTAGTGCTATTTAGTGATATTCTTAAACATTCATTGTTACTTTTTTAGTGATATTTCAAAAACTAACGTATAAATATCAACACAACTCATAATTGATATTAAGCGATATATAAGTCTTTAATATAGTGAATTGCATTGATTTCCAATGTGTGATTTTTAATATATTTTCTTTTTAGTGCGAACATCTTTTTTTCCGTGATAATTTTAAATATTGATGTTACTTCATTAGTGATATCTCAAAAACTAGCGTATTAATATCATAATTAATGCAATCGAAAATTTATGTTGACCGATATGTCAGCATCTAATGTATTTAATTTTATTAATATTCAATGTGTAGTTCTAGGGATATGTGAATTTTACTATGCGCATGTGTTTCTCAGTGCTATTCAGTGATATTCCTAAACATTCATATTTCTTTTTTAATGATATCTCAAAAAATAACGTATCGAGGACGTAACTGAACGGAAGACATTAAGACTTCTCACTAAATTAAGACATAAGGACAATCATCTTCATAACATATCAAACATAAATTTATACAAGATCACCAAAATCATACCCATCCAACAAAGACTAGACAAACTACGAAATAAATTTCAACAAAAACAGGACAATAGGACAATACTCGACGAATTGTGTATTAAAAGACAAAACAAACGCACTACAAAATTACATCCGACAAAAACGCTTCATGAATCATATTACACTTCATAACACTCTCTTCACACTATCAAAATAATCACTCATGAATCACATATAGGTAATGTTATATAATATAATATGTAATGTAATGTATAATGTAACGTACGTATAATGTAATGTATTATGTTAGGCAAGGCGGAAAGACCCTATGGGGTCGATAGCCTAATAAAGATTGTTTATATATATATATATATATATATATATAACGTATCGATATTAACAAAATATATTACTGATATTGAGCGATATATAAATCTTTAATAGTATGAACTGCATTGATTTCCAATGTGTGATTTTTAAGATATTTGCCTTTTAGTGTTATCAACTTTTTTCCTGTTATATTTTTAAATATTGATGTGACATCAATAGCGATATCTCAAAAACTATCGTATCAATATCAATGCAATTGAAAATTTGTATTGAATAAGATGTTAGTATATAATGATTTTAATTTGATTAATATCCAATGAGTGATTCTTGAAATATGTGCTTTTTACTGTGAGCATGTGATTTTCAGTGTTATTCAGTGATATTTTTAAACATTGATGTTTACTTTTTTACTGCTATCTCAAAAACGAACGTATCAATATTAACACTATTTATTTACGATTTTTAGCAATATATAAGTTTGTAATATTATGAATTGCACTGATTTACAATGTGTGATTTTCAAGATATTTGCTTTTTAGTGGGTCCACCTTTTTTCCGTGACATTTTTAAATATTGATATGACTTAATTGGCTATATTTCAAAAACTAGCGTATCAATATCAAAGCAAAAAAATATTTATATTGGGTATGATGTTAGCATCTAATGTATTTACTGTGATTAATATCCAATGTGTGATTCTAGGGATATGAGTATTTTACTATGAGTATGTATTTTTCAATTCTATTAAGTGATATTCTTAAACATTCATGTCTCCTTTTTTAATTATATCTTAAAAACCAACGTATCAATATTAACACAATTTATTGCAGATATTGAGCGATATATAAGTTTTTAATATAAGGAATTGCATTGATTTCCAATTGGCGATTTTTAAGATATTAGCTGTTTAGTGGGATCAACTATTTTCCGTGATATTTTTAAATATTGCTGTTACTTCATTAGCAATATCTCAAAAACTAACGTATAAATATCAATGCAATCGAGAATTTATATTAACTAAGATGTTGGCATATAAGGAATTTAATTTAATTAATATCCAATGAGTGATTCTTGAGATATGTGTTTTTTAGTATGAGCATGTGATTTTCAGTGCAATTCAGTGATATTCTTAAATATTCATGTTTCCATTTTTAATGATATCTCAAAAACTAACGCATCAATATTAACACAATTTATTACTGATATTAGGCGATATATAAGTCTTTAATATTATGAATTTCATTGAATTCCAATGTGTGATTTTTAAGATATTTGCTTTCTAGTGCAAACATCTTTTTTTCCGTGATATTTAGAAGTATTGGTGTGATTTCATTAGCGATATCTCAAAAACTAGCGTATCAATATCAATGCAATCGAGAATTTGTATTGACTAAGGTGTTGGAATATAGCGAATTTAATTTGATTAATATCCAATGTGTGATTCTTTAGATATGCGTATTTTACTATGAGCATGTGATTTTCAGTGCTATTCAGCAATATTTTTAAACATTGATGTTTACTTTTGTAGTGATATCTCAAAAACTAACGTATCAATATTAAAACAATTTATTACAGATATTGGGCAATATATAAGGCTTTAGTGTTATGAATTGCATTGATTTCCAATGTGTGATTCTTGAGATATGTGCTTTCTACTATGAGCATATGTTTTCAGTGCTAATTAGAGATATTCTTAAACATTCATGTTTCCTTTGTTAATGATATCTCAAAAACTAACGTATCAATATTAATACAATTTATTACAGATATTAAGCAACATATAAGTCTTTAATATTATGATTTGCATAGAATTTCAATGTGTGATTTTTAAGATATTTGCTTTCTAGTGCAAACATCTTTTTTTCCGTAATATGTTTAAGTATTGGTGTGACTTCATGAACAATATCTCAAAAACCAGCGTATCAATATCAATGAAACCGAGAATTTATTTTGACTGATATGTCAGCTCCAAATGTGTTTAATTTGATCAATATCCAATGTGTGATTCTTGAGATATGTGTTTTTTAGTATGAGCATGTGTTTTTCAGTGCTACTCAGTGATATTCGTAAACATTCATATTTCCTTTTTTAATGATATCTCAAAAAATAAGGTATCAATATTAACACAATTTATTACTGAAATTTAGCGATGTATATTTCTTTAATATAATGAATTGCAGTGATTTTCAATGTCTGATATTTGCGTTTTAGTGGGAGCAATTTTTTTTACGTGATATTTTTAAATATTGATGTAATTTCATTGGTAATATCTCAAAAACTAGCGTATCAATATCAATGCAATCGAGAATTTGTTTTGACTAAGACATTAACATATAATGAATTTAATTTCATCAATATCCAATAAGTAATTCTTGCGATATGTGGTTTGTAGTATGAGCATGTGTTTTTCAGTGCTACTCAGTGATATTCGTAAACATTCATGTTTCCTTTTTTAATGATATCTCAAAAACTAACGTATTAATATTAATACAATTTATTACTAATATTAAGCGATATTTACACTTTCAATATAATGAAGTCATTGATATCCAATGCGGGATTTTTAAGATATTTTTTTTTTAGTGGGAACAATGTTTTCCTTGATATTTTTAAATATTGATGTGACTTCAATAGCGATATCTTAAAACCTAGCGTATATGTTAATATCAATGCAATCGAGAATTTATATTGACTAAGATGTCAGTATATTATGAATTGAATTTGATTAATATCCAATGTGTGGTTCTTCAGATATGTGCTTTTTACTATGAGCATGCTTTTTCAGAGCTATTCAGTGATATTCTTAAACATTCATGTTTTCTTTTTTAATGGATCTCAAAAACTATAGTAATAATATTAACACCTTTTTTGTTATTACGACAAAATTTTCCAAATTGAAGATGTTTTTTTTGTAATTGAGTACAATTTTGGTCCTCATTTTACTTATTATTATATTATATATTATATTATATTATATTATAATATATTATATTATTATAAATGAAAATTGCAAAAAACTCGTTGTAATTTCACTCATTTTTACTTATTGTAAATGTGCAACTCTTGCATAAATGTTACAATTCGTGAAAAAAGGCACTTACATTTGGCAACTTTTTGTATAAATTAATATTTTAAATTGATTTGATTTTGATTTACCATGTTTTCATAATTTAACTTCACAAGAACTCGCCCTTATTATTTTTTATTGTGGAATCGCCAAGTAGAGTAAAACTATAATTGAATTTAAATGCAACCTTGACACTTAATATCTATGCCATTGCGGCTACTTTTCCCTGTTACTATGGTAATCCCCTCCACCCTCAGCCGGACTGAATCTACCTCCGGGTTTATTTCCACCAATTCACTTACGTTAGTTTGGGAAGTGAAAACTTTAATTCTGTTCAACTGAAATAGTTTTTCTTTTTTGGGGGCAACACCACAACACGACTTCGGACGCTCGCTTTAATCCCCGACTTTCGCGAGTTAACGGACTTGCCGCGTCGCATTGTTTCCGGCGCATTACCATAAAACGATTTCGGCGTTACATTGTAAAGCTTTCCGTTTAAATTGCATTTCATTTGCTGCCACAAAAACTCCACTTTATAAATGCAGCGTAATTTGAAATTTTCACGTCCGCCGCCGTGAGGCACGGCGGCTGTCGCCGCTGCCGGGGGCGGTCGAGCACGGCGGGTCATGTAAATATCGCATAAATGCCAAACGAGGCGGGAGCGGAAAGCGCATTTAATCAAACATTAATAAATCCGGGGGCAGCGCGGAGCGGCGGTAAAACAGTATCGTCCGCCGTTTTGCTGCTCGCGGCATTCAAATCAGTGAATTACGAGTTGGTGGGGTATGGATCCATGTGCTGTCCGCCGGGCAGACCAGAGGTCAACGGTCATAAATCAATAAACAGCTGTAATGCGGCGTACGTACAGAGTTTTTGTAATTACGGCCGCAGCACAATGAAATAAAGCAAACGTGAAAATAGTATCGCGGGAATGAAGAAATTTTTATTACAACTGCCCAATTCGTGTTTCCCATTCTCGTGGAAGCGCCGGGTCAATGATTTCATTGTGCCCATTAAAATATTATTATACATATAAATGTATTATTTGTGTTACATTACCGTCGATCATTTATCAATTCTATACAGTTTTCGATTAATACTAATTTCATAAAGTACGAGCGGCAGACATAATGGGTAAAAAGTATGTTATAATGTAAAATAGCTACGCAGCTAAGCTATGGTCATATAAGTTATCAATACACTTCAACTCAACGTTACAAACTGAAAATTGTTACTTGAAATTAGCAACAACTAGCAACAACGTGTACGTTACTTTCAGCATCACATTCGAATATCTGATGCATTTATGGCATACATGCAACTGACATTTGAATGTGATTCTGAAATTAACGTACACGTTACTGCTAACGTGTTACTTGTACGTGTACTTTTTAGTATTTAAGCTGACTTGTATAAAACTTGAGTTATTAAATATCAATATCAATATCAATATCAATAACGTTTTTGATACTCAATACATTTGATTAAATGTGTGTACAACACGCCGTATGATAAATAACTAGTTATAAATCAAACGATTACATGCTTCGTGCATTTCCAGTCTTTCATTATCCTTATTACTATATTACTATTACCCATTTTCCGTCCTCCTTCGCTTTTCTCCGCTTTTGTGAATCTCCGTTCATAAATGAGCGCAAGCTTCAGACGTTTTGCATGCAAAAGCATTAAAAATTGCCGGGACGTGATTACGAAGTTAAATGGCATATAACAGCTCACCAAACGCGCGTAAACTGGGAAAGAAGCGCAATTCTGGGCTGGAATATGTGCGCTAATCGTCCCTTATTTTGCATGCAAACGCATATGAAATTAAGCTTCACCACAGACGATCCCTGCTCGGACGATAAATATGTAAAATGATGTTATATAGAATGTTAATATATTGATGTAATAATAACAATTTTGTAAATATATAATAATGTTAATATACGAATATATGTAATATTATGTTATATAGAATGTTAATATATTGATGTAATAATAATATTGTAAGTATATAATAATGTTAATATACAGCGTGATTAGAATAATGGGTAACAAATGGGCAACATGTTTGGTATGCATTTTAGAGGAAAAAGTTAGGCATAAATGTCTTTAATTATCTCAAATTGAATTGTTAATTTCAGAAACTGGTCAAGTGTACCTTTTCAAATTGTTGGGAAACAAAGAAAAACACATTCTTCATATTTAAACAGATTTTCGCATGAAAACATGTCTAGTATTAGTAAACATCATCCCGAAGTTGATGCTGCCTGTAATTAAATTATAATATTTCTCCCTTAATTGTAAAAAAAAATATATTGAAAATATTGCAGTTGACTCGTTTCTGCCATAAAATATGATTTTAATGTGGAACATATATTTTGAATGGTAATTTCCCAATCTTTTTGTGGTATTATGATTTTTAACAAACAAGACACTATTATAAACTATATATTTTTTCAGTTATTTCAGTTATGTTATTCAATATAAATGTCTACTGAAGATGACCACGTAGTAGTTGAAATGTACATTTAGAGAAATAAATGTCGCTGTAAAACAGGATAATTTGTTATTTTTCTGTAAGTATATATTTTTTATTTGAACACAGAATGAAACAAAAAAATTTAAACAAAACAAAATACAATAAAGAAATATAAACTAATTTTCAGACTTGTTAAATACACAAAACTACTAAGCAATGATAAGTAATGGTAAGCCAATGGTAATTGTTACCATGGTATTAGTATTATACAAAATACCACAGGACTTTTACTGCAGAAATTTAAATTTACTGCAGAAACACGCTATGTGATGTCGCTTCACAGGTTTCTGTACTAAACGCGATATTAATTGTAAATTATATCCCATAAAACGGAATGGCAGTTGAAGTTATATTGCAGAAAAATATGCACTGATAATCGGAAATACTGATTCTGCAAAAAAAGAAAAATCCACAAGAATATCTGTTGACCAGTTTCTGAAATAAACGATTCAATTAATAATAGCATTTTTTGAAAAGTGGAAAAATTAAAAATTGAATGAAATTTTGAAATTGACTGAAAGTACTTAATTTTTAATGTAATACATTTTCATAAATAAATCTTATTTTTAATTTTTCACACTTGTCACGCAGTTTCCTACATTTTCTCAATGTTCATTAATTATCACTACGATTTAAATATGAAACATTTCATGCACTTCAAAATTTGACAAATAATTAAAATTCAAAATACTTGTAAAGAAATTATTTTATTATGATATTCTTTACTACATACAGCGTGATCAAAATAATGGGTAACAAATGGGTAACTATTTTTGTATGCATTTTACAGGAAAATATTGTTAGACAAAAAGTCCTGCATCCTTAATAATAGCAGTTTTTGAAAACTGAAAAAAATTAAAATTAAAAATTGAATGAATTATTTTTATTAAAGGTATTAATTTGTACTTTCTGGTAAATTATTTCTTATTAGATTTTATTTATTTATTTTTGTTTTTGCCTTACTAGTTTCGGTCTTTATTAAACCATCGTCACAGGTCTGATCTTGATAACTGCAATTTTGCCGTTTCTGTTCTTTGGTTTTATTTTCTTGTAAATATTCGAGATTATATATAAATTTTGATAGATGTCTATTTTTAAATAGACAAAAATAGATATCTAGATCTAGATAGACATCATTTCAGTTTTCAAATAAGGCTATTATTAATTTGAGATTATGCAGGACTTTTTTAACTTAACAACTTTTTCCTTCAAAATGCATACTAAAAAAGTTGTCCATTTGTTACCTATTATTCTGATCACGCTGTATATTAATATGTAGTATCAAAGATAATATTGTGCAGATACTTTTAAGGTCATTAGCCTTGTTGGCAAAAAAAAATTAATTGAAAAAACTTTCAATTGAAACGTAAAATCTTGATTGAACCTTAAATTTTGCTGTGGAAGTAGAAAGTTTTTGGTACAAATTAAAAAGTTTATAAACAATTGAAACATTTTTACTGGAAAAGACGAAATTTTCATCGAATGTCACAGAATATTGGTTGAAAATTATGAAATTGTAACTGAGAATTACAATTTTTTGTTGGAAATCACGATATTGTGATTATAAATTAAAAATTACAGTGAAGTTGGAAAATTATCAGCACATTTTTACTGGAAAAGACGAAATTTTCATTGAATCTCATGAAATATTGGTTCAAAATTATGAAATTGTGACTAAAAATTACAATATTTTTTTGGAAATTACGAAATTTTGATTATAAATTAACAATTATAGTGAAATAAGAAAATTATCAGCATACATTTAAATTAGTACTGGCAATTATAAGATTTTTACTGTAAATTGGGAAATTTATATTGAGACGTATACCAAATTCATCGAAAATTACGAATTGCAATAAAAAATTACAAATTTTCACTGGAAAATGCGAAATTTTGATTGTAGATTAAACATTGCTGTGAAATTGGAAACGTTTCAGTGTAAATTTAAAAGATTTCATTGAATTGAAAAATTGCTACTAAACAGGACGAAATTTTCATCGAATCTCATAGAATATTGGTTGAATATTATGAAATTGTAACTGAAAATTATGAAATTGTAACTGACAATTCCTTTTTTTTTTGTTGGAAATCACGAAATTTTGATAATAAATTAAAAATTACTGTGAAATAAGAAAATTATCAGCATACATTTAAAATTGTACTGGCAATTATAAGATTTATACTGTAAATTGCGAAATTTACATTGAAACGAATAAAGTATTTATCGAAAATTATGACACAGTAATTAAAAATAAGAAATTTTCACTGGAAAATTCGAAATTTTGGTGGTACCTTAAACATTGCTTCGAAATTAGATATGACTGTGTAATAGATTTCCATACAAAATTAGATTGTTTTTGGTACGAATTTAAAAGTCAGGAAATTGATTTTTTTTTCAATAAAGAGAGCAATTGAAGACATTTTTGCTAACGTCTTTTTGAGGTCAAAATCTTGGAATGTAATTTTCCTCTCAGAAAGTAAAAAAGATAGGTGTACACTCATCTCTACAAAAGCTATTGTACATTACGTACATAATTACGTACATAATTTACACCCTGTATAACAATTTATGAGTAAATTAATATAAAACTTAACAGCTATTGTATAAACAAAATGTATACAGTGTGAGACATAGAAGATATCACAGATGGAACAATTTGTATAGCTAAAAGTTAAAAACTATAGTATATATAAAAGATGTTTCAAATTAAACTGAGAAGCCAGAAACAATTAAATGTATGAAAAAAATCAATAAAGAAAAAAATTGAAGCAATTTTTCATAACGTCGTTTTGAGGTCAAAATCTTGGAATTTAATTTTCATCTCAGAGGGTAAAAAAGATAGGTGTACACTCATCTCTACAAAAGATGTTTCACAATAAACGGGAAAGCCAGAAATATAATAATATATATGATGTTCCATTTAAACAATAAAAGTTGATGGTTACTTCCGATAGAACCGGAAGTGACATTTTGAGCTTTATTATGAAAACTTGTAGGAGTTATAAGAAAGACAAATTTTCACAATTTGCATGTAAATTTGTACACTTTACTTTGAAAACTTTATGCGATTTTATTACGTATAAAACTTTACAATTTCACTTGGAAAATGTAATTCTTGAAAATTTTAAGATTTTCCGTGAAAGAGTAAAACATTTACAATTTTGAACCGAAAACTTCGAAATATAATATGAAATCTCTGCAATTTTTGTTGAATCACTATGTGTTTTCCATGAAAAGCTATGAAAAGCGAGGCAATTTTGGAAATCTATGAAAATTTTGTGCAAAAATTTTGAGTTTTTTGGTGATAGGGTAGAAAATGTACAGTTTTGGATCAAAAATTATAATATTTTTATAAGAAATCTATGCAATTTTTGTTGAAACACTATGTGTAGCTATGTGTATGTGTGCACATATGTGGCTATGTGTAGAAAAGTTACAGTTTTTTCATGAAAACATATGGAATTTATAAGAAAAACATCACAATTTTGCATGGAAAATTTTGACATTGTACAAGTAAATCTGTGCAATTTTAGTAGGCAAACTTTTACATTTTGTGTAAACTTGTTTGGGTACTTTCTATATGACTGGGTAATAGATTTCCATACAAAATTAGATAGTTTTTGGTACGAATTTAAAAGTCAGGCAATTGCATTTTTTTTCAATAAAGAGAGAAATTTAAGCCATTTTTGCTAACGTCTTTTTGAGGTCAAAATCTTGGAATGTAATTTTCATCTCAGAAAGTAAAAAAGATAGATGTACACTCATCTCTATAAAAGCTATTGTACAGTCATGCTCACATAAATCTAGTACAAACATTTTGACATTGCCATATAAAATTGCTATTGTAACCTAATTTCTTGTACTAGATTTATATGAGCATAACTGTACATTACGTACATAATTAGGTACATAATTAACACCCTGTATAACAATTTATGAGTAAATTAATATGAAACTTAACAGCTATAGTATAAACAAAAGGTACAAAGTGTGAGACTTAGAAGATATCACAGATGGAACAATTTGTATAGCTAAAACTTAAAAACTATAGTATATATCAAAGATGTTTCAAATTAAACTGGAAAGCCAGAAACATAATAATATATAGGATGTTCCATTTAAAAAACAAAAGTTGATGGTTACTTCCGATAGAACCGGAAGTGATACAAAGTATTTCAACTACAGAGAAAGGAATCAGGCAAGTTTGGATGATTTTTAAAAAATATTAATATTGTCGGCAACCCCAAAAACTTTTAATCGTCCACGAGCATGGGACACCCTGTATATATTATATATAATGTTAATATATTAATATAATAATAATAATAATATTGTGAGTTTATAATAATGTTGATATAATATATTAATAAATTATATTTGAAGTATCAAAGATAATAGAACATTTTGGGCAGAGATTTAACAGAGTGTTAGCCTTGTCCACAAAAAAACAATGAATGAATTGAAAAACTTTTTATTTTATTAAATTATCAATGATAATTTTGTTTTGCCAAGTACAGTAATCTAAGGAATAATTAACGTTATCTACTATCAATATGTAATGTAAAACTTTACGGTGTTCACTGTCAGACTGTAATGACGTACTTTGTCGCACTAGTGCGTAATAAGTGTTGTAATTTGTATTTAAGTATCAAAGATCATAGAACATTTTTTGGCAGAGATATAAAATGGCGTTAGCCTTGTCCATAAAAAAACAATAATTGAATTGAAAAACTTTTTACTTTATTAAATAATCAAAGATAATTTTGTTCTGCCAAGTAAAGTAATCTAAGGAATAATTAATGTTATCTATTATCAATATGTAATGCAAAACTTTACGGTGTTCACTGTCAGACTGTAATGACGTACTTTACCGCACTAGTGCGTAATAAGTGTTGTAATTTGTATTTAAGTATCAAAGATCATAGAACATTTTTGGCAGAGATATAAAATGGCGTTAGCCTTGTCTAAAAAAAAAACAATGAATGAATTGAAAAACTTTTTACTTTATTAAATTATCAAAGATAATTTTGTTTCGCCAAGTAAAGTAATCTAAGGAATAATGAACGTTATCTACTATCAATATGTAATGTAAAACTTTACGGTGTTCACTGTCAGACTGTAATGACGTACTTTACCGCACTAGTTCACTTGTGTGGTAAAGTAACAGTGTGCAATTTCCTACATAGTCTATGCAATGAAAGTAAAATTTAATAAAAAACTACATAATACATAAAAAACAATGAATGAATTGAAAAACTTTCTACTTTATTAAATTATTAAAGATAATTTTGTTTTGCCAAGTACAGTAATCTAAGGAGTAATAAACGTTATCTACTAACAATATGTAATGTAAAACTTTACGGTGTTCACTGTCAGACTGTAATGACGTGCACACTGTTACTTTACCGCACTAGTACGGTAAAGTAACAGTGTGCACTTTCCTACACAGTCTATGCAATGAAAGTAAAATTTATTGAAAACTAATCTAAGGAATAATAAACGTTATCTACTATCAATATTGAAATGACCCACGACAAACCATGTTTTATTTAGCTAAACAACGAGTAGATAAGACAGGTGGTATTTGCTGAAAAATCGTTCGTATTAATAATTAAATAAGTATCGCATTCCGGCGTAAAACTACGTAAACAGACTCGTGGGGGACCGCAGCCCCTGAGCCAGGCCGGGAGAATTCTATCAACAATGGGGACAATAAAAGCCATTAACTTGAGGGTAACACGATTTTACTAGTCGGGCGGAAATATCAACAGTTCATGGAAGTATAAATTACTCGAAACCAGACAGGGGATGTGCCACTGGCCGACATTGACCAATGCCGGGGGGTTCCAAAACCGAAAGTATAATATTACTGCCCATAGAATCATTCACTTAAGTACCATAAAAACAGCGCCGGCTACATGCACGCGCACCGAAATTCTTAGAACAGAGCCCATTTGGGCTGGATAACTCACACCACGAGGGGACATGATTTGTATCGGTAGCGAAACCAAATCCGCCAGCAAAATATCGAGTGGCTTAAACGTGTGGGAGAAATTATTGCGCAGGCATCGAAAAAGGCACTTGCCCAGGAGGGCTAGACCACCGTAGAAGACCGGCGACGACAGTATTTGGGCCCATGGCTCGGGGAAAAGGGGGAGGTAAAACATATAAGAATATGCGAAAGCAGGGGGGGAGATCACTTAGTGCTCGACGGCCGAGGGCACGAGACCAATCGCGAGAGTGTAAACGGGGGCGCAATTAGTATAAACAGTCAGGGAAATTGTTAATTCAATTAGGGCAGTATTGAACCAGTTAGATATTTTCGGGGAGATCGCGGAGTAATTCAAATCAACACCAAGGGCACGAGCTACTACGACATCAGTACAACTATCCAGTCGGCAAGAGAGAGAAACGGTTAATGAGTGAGTACTGACGCAATTGATGATCGAGTAACGCGAATCAAACTGCCAATTTCGAAGGGCACTGCGAAATATTTAGCAGACAAGTCAGTACGCGGGTCAAGTAAATTAATTCGGCCATCCGCCAGAAAATATCATGTCACAAAGTTACGAAAGAACAAAACCCCCAAAATGGCGCAAAGGTGTGTAATCCTCTTCGTAATTAGAGCGATCTGTGGGTTTCGCGACGCACTTTGAAACAGATTTGCGCGCTTGAAGCAGACTACAAAAATCGCTCTTACCCGTTGGTATGTGCGGATCGAACACATTCATCAATCTCATACGATAACATGTATGTTTCTCTTCGTAATTAGAGCGATCTGTGGGTTTCGCGACGCACTTTGAAACAGATTTGCGCGCTTGAAGCAGACTACAAATATCGCTCTAAACCCTTGATGTGTTCGGGTCGAACATATTAACCAATCACACGCCGTACAACAAAATCGCTCTTACCCGTTGGTATGTGCGGATCGAACACATTCATCAATCTCATACGATAATATGTATGTTTCTCTTCATAATTAGAGCGATCTGTGGGTTTCGCGACGCACTTTGAAACAGATTTGCGCGCTTGAAGCAGACTACAAATATCGCTCTAACCCCTTGATGTGTTCGGGTCGAACATATTAACTAATCTCACCCCACAACGTGTATGGTTCTCTTCGTAATATTGTCACGTATGATAAGTATTGCTACTCCACATAAACCACCACCAAAACTCGATTATCATGCGTTTTAATTATTATTTATATTTTATTAGCAAGGGATTCGGGAAAGAGCTTAGTTCAGGAAGGTATTTAAACAGATATAAACTCAAGGGATTTCCCAGGTAGCGGTCGCAACGGGAAATCAAAACCGGTATCCGAGAAGGTCAATAATTATCACAAAAGTCAGCAAATATCATCATGTCATACCAAGTCACTAAATCCTTGTAATTAGCGTTGCGTAATTAATATCACTAATCAATCAGCCGAGTGAGTGATCAAACTAATAAGTTGTAATTGCATGCCGGTGAAATAAAATAGCCCTTAGCATCGATAATGCATGTGGTCAGTATTTGCATATTTGAATTCTTGAGCGAGTGAGAAATGGATGAATGCGAGTCAGTATTTTCCGGCAGCACGAGCATGTGAATATTATAGATAAATCATTGAATGAGTCCAAGTCATAAGTCATGATCGGGTGAGAAATAAAGTTAATAAATACGAAACATAACGGCAGTTAAGAATGAATGCGAATCAAGGGAATTCATGCATGAGCATGCGTAAAGAAGGGATATAAATCCGTGAATGAATCAAAGTCAAAATCATGCAGAATCACATCCGCTAAGTGAATTCAATTATCACAAAAACAAAGTAAAAACAAACTAAAAATAAATGAAAATATTAAAAACAAAAGAAGACATAAAAAAAAATATATTAATTAAATAAAAATAAAAAGAGTCAAAAACAAATGAGGGGCTTATGTCTCATACACGTCAGACTAGTAGGGTTAGGGTATGAGACTCGCTATGAGATCAGATATATGTACTTTAGCCAGACACAACTGACCATCGTGCACAAATCACCGATCGTAATTTACCTCACAATTAGATGCATCTCAGACCAAATCAAAACAAAAACAAAAGAAAATAAAAATAAAAAGAGTCAAAAAGATGCATCTGAGACCAAATCAAAGCAAAAGAAAAGATAATATAAACAATAAAAAGAGTTAATCACCAACAAAAGGGCTTATGTCTCATACACGTCAGACTAGTAGGGTTAGGGTATGAGACTCGCTATGAGATCAGATATATGTACTTTAGCCAGACACAACTGACCATCGTGCACAAATCACCGATCGAAATTTGCAATATAATTATTTGGGTGTTATTGCTTGGTAAATGCATTGCGAAACTGTTATTAAGGGTAAATCGTCACCCTTGGTACTGGCTTGTTATTTGCTGGGAAATGCATTGCTAACCTTTATCTGAGGATAAATCAAATCAAGTACATAAAAGACAAAAACATGGATGAACGAACGCATGGGGAATGAATGACATAACCAAAACACCGTTATTAGCAGGGACAGATCGCATGTACTAGTAACCAGTAGAATTTGAATTATAACATTAATTCACGTCAGAATACCACGAAATATAATCAGAAACCACGTAAAAATCATTAAATTCATTTCAAAACTTTAATTCAAAATAAATCGTCATTCTTCCTTATTTGTGTGTTATTACTTATTAAATAAACCCTTAGTCACCACATAAATGTAAAGCGTATTATTTTACCATAACCAAATGAAATAATCAGAAACCACGTAAAAATCATTACTCATTTCAAAACTTTAATTGAGAATAAATCGCCATTCTTCATTATTTGTGTGTTATTACTTATTAAATAAACCCTTAGTCACCACATAAATGTAAAGCGTATTATTTACCATTACCAAATGAACCAAACCTTACTTGCTAAATTAAAATGTAAAACCATATGAATTACTGAATGAATAAATTACTGTATGATGATATTTGTGTATGCGTATAATTTGATATTTTCCCCGTAACAGACACAATACTTGAACAACGAACCATCGATCTTGTCACTATAACGATTCCATGAATCAAACACAGGTGAAGTACAGCCACTTAGATTACGAGCCACTCTACGTTTATAAATTAATTACAATTTATAATGATACCCCGGTATTGTACCGTTACAATATGTAATGTAAATCTTTACGATGTTTACTTTCAGACTGTAATGACGTACTTTACCGCACTAGTGCGGTAAAGTAACACAATTATGTGTTAACATTATAGTTAAAGTAACACAGTCATGTGCAATTTCCTATAGAGTCTATGTAATGAAAGAAAAAATTAATGAAAAATTATGAGGCGTTATTAAAAAAAAAACGCGTTCGTAATACGCCATCACGCCAAAAAAGTAAACTACAAACTCTTCATACATATATTGTAATCTGCAAATTGATTAAAAAAGCCCAATTTTTCGTGGCATAAATTATGCAGAAAAAAAGCCCGAACGAGGAGGGATGTTCGCCGGGCCTCATGGAATATTAAAGCACCTTTATTACAAACGGCTGTGCCCCTCAATTATTGAGCGCCCCCTACCCCCAAAAAACGTTTAATTATACACACCGCAGACACACATACCGTGCGCGGATATAAATTATGCGAATAGCTAAGCAGCGCCGTGCGTCGCCAAGAATTTAAATATACATTTCGGGCACTCTGGTAGAACGCGAGGAGTTCACGAATTGCTTCAGACATTCCCTGGAAATCCATAAGCAAGAAAATAAGCAAGAAAATCACATTTCGGAATATCACATTACATCACATTTCGCGATCTCATTGACAGTTCGTGCCGATTTTCATATCAAAAATATCTCTACTTTTTGTTTTTGGAAATAATTGTTTCATTTTGTTGCAGGAGGAATGGACGCCTGACTTCCCAAAAATTGTGGTGAGTAGTCATTTTGCATTATTTCCTTTTATGAGTAAAATTTTATATATTTATGCCATAGCAAGTAATAAGTAAGTAATATATAATAGCAAGTAATACATAATAAGACTGTACGGCACTTTTGTACCTTATATATATATTTGATTTTTTTAATAATAAGAAACTTTGGGGCGCTACAGCATCGGTTTGGCGTGATCCTGTATAGACTGTTGTGGTATTTATTTTTAAGCTGTGGGGTCCTTGGTTGGATATACAAAGGACAACATCCTTAGTATATTTCTGAACTTATAGGATTATAAAAAAATGGACACCACTGTGGTTTTCAATTTTCAGACTTTTGTCCTCCAAAAAGTTTACTCATCGTCAGATTTGGCTTCCAGAAATCCAGATTCAGTTTGCTGTACCTACTACTGCTTCTAGTAAACCATCATTCTTTTTGTAGAATATCATCAGCCCCTAAAGCACTAACATTTTCATCTGATAATAATATCCCAATAACATCGAACTCTCAAATTCAATATATCGAGAACTCGCGGCCGGATGCGGAAAAGGACTCCAGATAAGGGTGCCAAGGGCGGGTCAGGGTGAAGGCAGCTGGCTTACACCGAACCCTCTCACTGTCTTGTACGGGGTGAAGATATGCGTATCGCTTCCGATATCTGCACATGAGCTGGGGGTTGAATGCACATCCGGTGCACTTTTACGCGAAATTTTAAATAGAGAAAAAAGGTAAGACTATCTTATGCACATACAAATGTGCCCCCAAATACTTGGAAATACATTACTTAGCACAAAATAAAAACTTGTAGTCGCTGCTCACTTAAGGGGGCACCGAAAAATACAGGAATTCATACATAGACACTTTGACATGGCCAAATTGTATCGGTTAAGTCAAATGTGCCCCCTGCATAACTTTTACTGTAAAGTTGCGAATACTGCGGCTGTCGTGTCCAAAGTCGATAACGAAAGCGCGATACGGTTCGCGTTTCGGAAGCGCTGCAATCTCCATCAGGGGAAATTTGTCGCGAAACGGACGCACTCTACGTGTGCATTGTCGGCGAAACTGCACATTCTCACGCATTGCGTGCAGCGGCAATTACGCAATTACGACGAAGCTGAATATTGATTGCCGCGCTGCTGCTGCCCGCATGTCAACAAGTAAACATGCCCATAAACAACGGAACAGAGCGGAAACGTTGTAAATAGACAAACAAGGCATGTTTGTGCCGCCTGCGGGGCCCCTTTTTCACCAAATTTGCCGCCCACGGTCGCCGTTTGAATGGCCCGCAAAAAATTATGACCTACATGCGCCCCCCAAATGTTATCGCAAAATTTACGCGCGGGGTCTTTACGGATGCGCAAATGTATACGTGGCAATATTTCACGGGGGGTCGTGATGGATCGCGGAGTTTGCGTTGAGGAGGCGCAAATAAGTCATCATAACAGGCGCTAACTTTGAAGTCTCTGAAAAATGCCCCCTCTAATTGAATTGAGAACAGAAATTTATCACGGTGCGAATTGAGCGTTGCTGGATGATAAATGGACTTTCGAGCATTGAATAATTCAATATTGAAAGAGAGTTTCAGATGTGCTACAAGAAAATATGCGTTGTTGCTGATTATACTTTTAGTGCCTGCGTGGTATCGAATATTTGAAAGACGGAATTCAATTAAGGCTAATTGGATGCGATACAAGGTTGCGAAAAAAAAGAATAGTTTACAAAACTTTTAAGTAAGAACATATAAGACTTATTAACTTGTAAGAACAAGCTTCTTATTCTGATGAATTACATACGAATGCCGGATTAAGACATTTTATTATGACTGTTTGTAAATTGATAAATTTCTTGTTCTCTTCTTATTCTATCTATCACATATCGACGTTTTTAAGATTTTTTTGCTGTAGAGCAATACTTGGTGTAGTCAATTATTCTTGGAAAACAACTTGGAGATTTTCTGTGTCAAATTTTGAGATTTTTCGCAAAAAGCTTTATACGAAATAATTTTATATGAAATTTCTGACACTTTCTGGTTTTGTGTACAAAAGTTTTGAGCACGAAAACATTGCAATTTTGCGACTTTGTGGACATATTTATGCTATTTCAAGAACAACTTCATGAGATAGCATAAATATGTCCAAAAAGTCGCAAAATTTCAATGTTTTCATGCTCAAAACTTTCTTGTATGTAAAAATTTGTATGTAAAACGTTCAATGCAGCTGGAAAAATTTAGAGATATTCCATGGAAAGCTATGAAAAGCGATGCAATTTTGGAAATCTATAAAAAAATTGTGCAAAAATTTAAAGATTTTTGGCAACAGGGTAAAAAATGTACAATTTTGGATCGAAAACTATAAACAAAATTATAAGAAATCATACAATTTTTGTTGAAACACTAGGTGTGGCTACGTGTATGTGTGCACATATGTGGCTATGTGGAGAAAAGTTACAGTTTTTTATGAAAACATATAGAATTTATAAGAAAAATATCATAATTTTGCAGCGAAAACTTTGACATTCATGTATAATGTCAAAGTTTTCGCTGCAAAATTATGATTTTGTATGAATTGCACAGATTTAACATGTACTTAAATCTGTGCAATTTTAGTAGACAAACTTTGTCATTTTGTGTAAACATTTTTGAGTACTTTCATGAAAAACCTGGAACCTATATATATATATATATATATATATACATCGATCTATACAATTGGGAATCTTTACAATTTTGTGCAGAAAATTTGCAGGTTTTTAAGAAAAATTATTGGGTTTGTACACAGAGAGTTTTGTTGAAAAACTTTGGTTTTGTGTAGAACATTTTGAGCTTTATTATCAAAACTTGTAGGAGTTGTAAGAAAGACAAAATTTCACAATTTGCATGTAAATTTGTAAACTTTACTTTGAAAACTTTATGTGATTTTACGTATGAAACTATACAATTTCAATTAGAAAATGTAATTGTTGAAAATTGAAGTAAAATTTAAGATTAAAACATTTACAATTTAGCATCGAAAACATCGAAATATTATATGAAATCTCTGCATTTTTTGTTGAAATGTGTGGCTATGTGAAAAGTTACAGTTTTTTCATGAAAACATATAGAATTTATAAGAAAAACATCACAATTTTGCATGGAAAATTTTGACATTGTACAAGTAAATCTGTGCAATTTTAGTAGGCAAACTTTTACATTTTGTGTGAACATGTTTGGGTACTTTCATGAAAAACTTGATAATATTTACATGGAATCTGGAATCTATACATGGATCTATACAAGTGGAAATCTTTACGATTCTGTGCGGAGAATTTGCAGGTTTTTTAAGAAAAAATATTGGGTTTGCACAGAGAGTTTTGTTGAAAAACTTTGGTTTTGTGCAGAACATTTTAAGCTTTATTAAGAAAACTCGTAGGAGTTGTAAGGAAAAATTGCAATTTTGCAAGACAAATGTTTACAATTTTCATGTAAATTTGTACACTTTTCTTTGAAAACTTTGTAACATTTTACGTATGAAATTACCCAACCTCACTTGGAAAACGTGATTTTGGAAAAAAACGTTTTTTCGTGAAAGAGTAAAACATTTACAATTTAGCATCGAATACTTCGAAATATTATATGAAATCTTTGCAATTTTTGTTGAAAAACTTTTTGGTATTGTGTTAAAAAATTCAAGCACGAAAACTTGTCGAATTTCTAAGAAAATAATTGAAATTTTGCCTGGAAAATTTTGACATTTTTTATATAATTTTGCACAATTTTATTTGTCAAACTTTGGAAAACAATAGAAATTATGGAAATCTATAATATATTACTTGAAAATCTTTAAGATTCTGTGTAGAAAATTTGGGGGGTTTTCATGAAAAATCATTATGTTTGCATGGGTTGCATGCAAGAAAAGAGTTAAGTTGAAAATTTGATGAGATTTACATGGATATCGATTAAATTCGAAAATGTTGTGATTTTGTGGAGAACATGTTTAGGCTTTTTCATGAAAAACTATGAAATTTGTATGTAAAACATTGCAAGTCTGCAAGGAATATATTTTTATATAATTTTTACATATGAAACAATATAATTTTACTTAGAACTGCTGAGTTTTTGTTAAAAAATCAGAGATTTTTCATGGAAAGCTATGGGGTTTGTATAAAAAGCGATAAAAAATTAAATCTATAAAATTGATTAATCTATGAAGTGTGTAGAACAGTTTCTGGGCTTTTCATGTAAAACTATGTGATTTCTATGAACAACGTTGCAATTTAGCAGAGGTGAATTTGATATTTCAGATATAGATTGATACAATTTCACTTCTAAAACATTGCGATTTTCTGTCAACCATTTTGAGATCTTACATGGAAACGATTGCGATGTTCTGTCAACAAATTTTGGGATCTTGCAAGGAAAACATTGCGATTTTGTGCATAATATTTGAGGATTTTACTTGGGATAACTTTGCAAGTTGGTATTAAAAATGTTTAGGCTTTGATAGGAAAAATTTGCAATTATGTAAAAAACTTTGATTTTTGATAAAAAGCTGAAAAGAATAAATTTGGTATTTTACGATTTTACATATGCATTTATTCAATTTTACTTAGAAAACTTTGTGATTTTCTGTCGGAAATTGAGGGATTTTACTCAGAAATGTAGAACTTATTTTTTTTAACTTTAGGGGGACTTTTGGGCGAAATTGGGGTTTTTTACTCAAAATAGTAGAACTAGAAAGAGTAGAAAAGCAGAATTTATGGATTTTACTTGGAAAACTTTTTGCTATTGGCAATTATGTGTAGAAACTTTGGGGGTTTTAATCGAAAAACTCCAATTTTGTGTAAAACGAAAATTGATTATGGATGAAAACCTATCGCATTAACGTGATAACTCAAATGCAACTTTGCAATTGTGTAAAAAACTTTGATTTTTTATGAAAAGCTGAAAATGATAAATTCTACGAATTTACATATGCATTTAAACAATTTTGCTTGGGAAACTTAGCAATTTTCTGTCAGAAATTGGGGGTTTTACTCAGTAGTGTAGAACATATTGAAATTTTACAAGAAAATATATGAAATTTTGTCAAGAAAGCTAAACGTTTTTGTAACGAAAACTTTTGAATGTAACATTTTTCCTGAAAAACAATGGGTTTTGTATGAACACTGGTGCAATTTTTTATGAAAGAAAATGCATTTTTACAGGAAAATTCCTGTGTTTCCGACAAAATATCTAGTGTTTTCCATGTTAGATTGTATAGTTTCATCTGAAAAATCTCAACATTTTCACTGCAGATTTGCAACGTTTTGCACACAAATTTTACACTTTTCCATGGAAAAATGCAACCGTTTTCATACATGTCCCATCATTTTAGCGGAAAATGTACAACTTTCGAAACACTTTCGTGTTCGTTACAAAATTGTTTACTTTCCTAGACAAAATTGCAGATATATTCGCCCAAAATTTCATTTTACAGAGAAAATAATTGACATTTTACATGTTACTTGATTTCGTAAGGAAAATTTTGGAGTTTTTCCATGAAAAACTATGAAATTTTGAATGACAAGTTTTGCATTTGTGCAATGTAGATGAAACACTTTACTTAGAAATTATATATCAAATTCATGTAGAAAACGGTGATTTTACTGCGAACACTTTCGAATATTGCAACAACGTCGCAATTTTGCATCGAATTTTTTAAATTGTACATATAAATTTATTTTATTTACTGTTAATTGAGCAGTTGAAATCCAGAGTGATGTAGGTCCATTTTTGTTCAAAATTCAGATACGTCCAGAAATATACAAGAGATGATCCTTGTTCCTTGTATATTTCTGGACTTGAAAAAAAATATTTGAAATTGTACATGTAAATTTATTTTATGTACCTGTTAATTGAGCCGTTGAAATCCAGAGTAGTGTAGGTCCATTTTTGTTCAAAATTCAGGTAAGTTCAGAAATATACAAGAGATGGTCTTGTTCCTTGTATATTTCTGGACTTGAAACAAAATTATAAAAATATATGGTGTGCATTTTGGTCACTACCTCCATGGACAACTAATTGGATTTCATACGAGATAATACTTAATGTTTCTCTTATTCGTTAACAAAAATTGATTTACATCACTCTGGTTCTCAACGGCTCAATTACAAAACTTTGCAATTTTTATGCAAAACAATGCAAGTTTTATGCAAAACAATGCAACAATTTTTATGCAAGATTAGTCGGCAGGATCATTTCTCAATCCGTGCCTAGAATTCAAAGATGAATTCAAGGATTTTTTTACTTTTGGCGATTTTGTAATAATAATAATAATAAAGTATATTTATTAGCAGAAAAGCTACATGTAGAAACTTTGGGGGCTTATTCGGAAAATATTTCAATATTAAATTTAAATTTAATACCGTTTGCAATGGTATGCCTAACTATGGCACATTTTAAGTAAATATTATATATAATCTGAAACATCAGGTTTCTAATACTAATCTATGAATATACATGTTTAAATTAGTATTTCTATTGTTATGGCTGCGGGGGCAAATCAAGATAATTTCCCTGTACTACGCAGCAAAGTTAAATTCGGTGGGAAATTGTGAACTTCTCATTTTTAGTACAAATGTGGAAATAATGCTCACAACTCCTAATTATAAAGCAATTACCAGCCCGCAGCAAACTTTCCCGTCGGAACGTTCACCGCAGGAAACATTCGGGCATGAAGGGGGCCGATAGCCAGAAGTGATAAGGCAATTACCTTTCGCCCTATAAATTCCGGATTTTTCAAAGGTGGTGGGGGTGTATTTTGGTCCGTGCCGGAATTAACGGCCTCATCCTCGGCCGTATAAATTCCAAGCACGGAAGGGGAGATAATAAAGTAGGCATGGAAAGGCAAGGAGGGGGTTGGGGGGATATTCGTCGAAAAAAGTCGCCGACAGCAAAGCGTTTGTGTAAGGGCCGTCCCTGCACTAAACTGCGGCCTGTACATACATACAGCGACCCTTTACCCGATTTTGTCAACGCAAATTGCGCCGCTTTTTGTTTCGAAGCCAAAGGAAGGGTGGTGGAGAAGTAGGAGGGGGGTTGAAAAAGTTTCCGATCGATGGGGGGAAAGGGGGAAGTTTGCGCCCCGCTGAACGCGCGATAATCCGAAACTCTTTAAGCCGCCCCGGTTTAGAGTGTGATACGGATGTGTGCTGTGGCAAAGTTAAAAGCAAATTTAGGTTTGTTTGACAGATTTAAAAGAAGTCGGCTTGCAGGCAGTATATAAGTTTGCAATGTTTATACAAGATACATAGAGTAGAAGAGGTAGTGCCAAAAAAGGGGAGATACATACAGGTAATCTTGAAAGCAATAGACTCGACTTGACCAGAACTGAGCCCGGGACTTGTTTGGGAACTTGGTAACTCCAGATTCACTGAAATTCATTTCGGTCATAATACAGTCGCACAAATCCACGTATTTGGGGCAAGCGAGGGAGTTTCAGTACAAACAATTTTCCCATAAACTACGTGGTCAACCATATGTACTCGAATTAAATAAAGCAAGAGCAAACTGCCAAATGATGCAACAAAGATGTATAGAAATATGCCACTCCAAGCTCTGAAACTATGTACGAGTAGTACCTGTATTCTAATATATTTGGCTGTAATGAAGCAAATGCTGCATTTACGATTTTCGTAGAAATCTTGCTATGGTCACTGGACAATGCAAGTCCCATAAAGCACCGTCTTACGTCTAACAGGCGGATAATTTCTACGAGAAGATACGTCCAAAAATGTCTATATTTATGTTGTTGCCGAATGCAAGGCGAAATGATGCTAATTTCCACGAGTCTCGCAATAATAGATTCGCGGGGGAATAAATTGGAATAAATTGTGTTGCGACTTCCTCGAAGAATTCCAGCAAAAAGGGGTTATGGGGGCCGCGGATGACGGCGAGTTTAACGCTCATTGCCGCCATGAAATTTACATGCAGTGTGCGGGTAGCAGGTCCGGGTCGGCGGCATAATAACGCCATTAATTCACCCCCGACGGGATGGGGTCGTTTTACATAAAATTGAGCCGAACATTATCATAAGGCACCTACGCCAGGCTGGAGTGCGTCGAGTGCCAGAGGAGTGTGTCAATAGGGATGTGCCCGCTTTTTGCGGCGGGATTAGTTAATTAATAGGTGTGGAGAGGATTACGAGGGGGTTTGCGTTGACGAGATTAAAATTCGCAGCGGCAGTTTAATGAGCCGAACTGCACTGCAGCGAATTACGGGGGTGGCATTAATTGCTGTTTGTTACATGCGAAGATAAATGAACTAAGCGCGGGGTCAGTAATTAGAGCCACGAATATTAATTATTATCCGGGCACTTTAAGTTCGCCAACTTTTCTTGTTGCCTGAATCTACCGCACACTATTATTTTACATGCAAAATGTATTTCGAATAACATATGTCCATATAACCATTACCAAAGATTTTTTTATTAACATAATTAACGCAGTTGTTTTGCCACTGGTCAGAAACTGGTGCAAGAGAAAACTTTTAAACTACCTGTACTACTACAGTACCTGTACTTCCAAGTTTCAACCTGTAAATTATTATAAAATTTTCCACACTTAGTCTTTTCTACTTTTCTAGCAGAAAATGAAAAGAAAATGAGAACAACCTTGAGTTAATCTTGAGTTTTTCCTGAATTTTCTTTAAACTTATGAATGCGTCGTGATAATCAATTGCAATTCATTTTCTAATTAAAATCCCAAAATCTTTGACAGTAAATATTTATGATATTTTGGAATATGTATGTAGTTTTCTGCTAATAAATATTATTATTATTATAAATCTCGAAAAGGCGAAAAAACTGTTCCGAGGAATGTAAAATTGAAAAATCTCAAATTGCTACGTTATTCATGGAAATCACATAGTTTTACATGTGGATAAAACCACAACCTGTTCTACACACTTCATAGATCAATCAATTTCATTGGTTTTCTAAAATTGCATAGCTTGTCATACGAACCCCATAGCTTTTCATGGAAAATCTCTAAATTTTCGACAAAAACTCAGGACTTCTAAGTAAAATTGTATAGTTTCATATGTAAAAAGACAACCTTTTCCCTGCAGAATTACAAAGTTTTACATACGAACTTTATAGCTTTTTTATGAAAAAACCTAAACATGTTTTTCTAAAATTGCATAGCTTTTCATACGAACCCCATAGCTTTTCATGAGAAATCTCTACATTTTCGACAAAAACTCACGACTTCTAAGTAAAATTGTATAGTTTCATATGTAAAAACTCCTGCACCCCTTTCCCTGCAGAATTACAAAGTTTTACATACAAATTTTACAGTTTATTTATGAAAAAGCCTAAACATGTTCTCCACAAAATCACAAAATTTTTGAATTCAATCGATATCCATGTAAATCTCAACAAAACATCTTGCTCATTTAAAGTAATCAAATTTAATTCTTTCTCTGCAAACCCAATATTTTTTAAACCCCCAAATTTTCTACATAGAATCATAAGATTTCCTAGTAACATATTATAGATTTCCATGATTTCCATCATTTTCCAAATTTTTTCAAAGTAAAATTGTATAATTTCATATGTAAAAACTCAACCTATTCCCTGCAGAATTACAAAGTTTTACATACAAATTTTATAGTTTTTTTATGAAAAAGCCTAAACATGTTCTCCACAAAATCACAACATTTCCGAATTCAATCGATGTCCATGTAAATCTCAACAAAACTGCAACTCATTTCCAATAATCAAATTTAACTCTTTCCATGCAAACCCAATATTTTTTTATGACAGACACCCGAATTTTCTATTTTCTACACAGAATCCTAAAGATTTCCAAGTAAAATATTATAGATTTCCATAATTTCCATTGTATTCCAAAGTTTTACAAGTTCATTTTTTACCCTGTCGCGAAAAATCACGATTTTCAAGTGAACTATTTTACTTTATATAAAATGTAAAATCTCCCCAAGACCCAACATTGTACAGATTTGCATATAATATGTCAAAATTTTCCATGCAAAATAACGAAGTTTTCGTGCTCAAAATTTTTGGCACAAAACCAGTAAGTTTTTGACAACAAAAATTGCAGTTTTTTTTTAATATGCAAAACACTTAATGATATTTTACTGTAATTATTACAATCTGATGGATCAATGAGTAATGTTTTGCCAATTTAAATTACTAAATGTAGGCTTAGTGTTAGAGGCTTACTTATTAGTATCCCTTAGATTCTGAATATTTTCAAGTAAAATTGTATAGTTCCATATGTAAAATCTCACAAAATCACAAAGTGTACAAATGTGTAAAAATGTACAAATATTTACAAGCAATTTGTGAAAATGTATCAGGAAAATTGCATCGTTTTCTTTAAATTCCAAGAAGTTTTCATACAAAACTCAAAATTTTCTACACAAAACCAGAGTTTTTCAACAAAACTTTCTGTGCAAACCCAATACTTTTCTTAAAAACCTCCAAATTTTCTATGAAAAATCGGAAAGATTTCGTAGTAAAATTGTATAAATTTCCATGTGAAAAAGTTTTTCATGAAAGACCCCAAAAATTTTCCATGCAAAATTATGATGTTAATTACACTAATATTACCGTGCAAAAATTGCAGTGATTTTATATAAAATTTCAATGTTCTCGATGCTAAATTGTAATTTTTTTATTCAAAACTTTCAAAAATTACGTTTTCCAAGTGAAATTGTATAGTTTCATATGTAAAATCTCACAAAATCACAGAGTTACAAATGATTAAAAATGTACACATATTTACATAAAAATTGTAAAAATGAATCATGAAAATTGCAATGTTTTCTAAACAGTCCAACAAGTTTTCATAAAAAAGCTCAAAATTTTCTACACAAAACCAGAGTTTTCCAACAAAACTATCTGTGCAAACACAATACATTTTCTTAAAAACCTATAAATTTTCTATACAAAATCGTAAAAATTTCGTAGTTAAAGTATATAGATTTCCATGTCAAAAAGTTTTTCATTAAAAAGCCCAAAAATGTTTATACAAAATGTCAAAGTTTGCCAAATAAAATTGTACAGATTTATATGTAAAATGTTTTCATATAAGATAATAAAATGTTTTCATAAAGATTTCCATGTGAAAAAGTTTTTCATGAATGAGCCCAAATATGTTTACACAAAATGTCAAAGTTTGCCAACTAAAATTGTACAGATTTATATGTAAAATGTCAACATATCCATGCAAAATTATGATGTTTTTCTTACAAATTCCATAAGTTTTCATGAAAAAAATAATATTTTCTACACATAGTCATATTGCACATAGTATAGTACACATACACATAGCCACACATAGCTTATCAACAAAAATTGCATAGATTTCTTATAAAAAAAATATAGTTTTCGATCCAAAATTGTTTATCTTTTACCCTATCGCGAAAAATCTCAAAATGTCTGCACAAAATCACGATTTTCAAGTGAAATATTTTGAGGAAATGTAAAATCTCCTCAAGACCCAACATAGGTAAAAATGGATATCGATCAAGCAAGAACATTTCCCCTGCTGAATTACAACGTTTTACATACAAATTTCATGGTTTTTCATGTTCTCCACAAAATCAGAAAGTTTTTCGAAAAAAGTTTAATTGATTTCTGTGTAAATCTAAAGTTTTTGATGAGAAATTCCAATTCTTTCAGTGAAATCCAATATTTTAATGAGAAATCTCTGAAATCATACAGATTTCCAAGCAAAATTATAAAAACTCCCATATACAAATCTTTCATCAATTTCATGAAAGAGCCCATTTTTTTACGCAAACTCACAAAGTTTGACAAGTAAACTTGTAAGTACAGATTTACGTGTAAAATATCAACTGTTTCTAAGTAAACCAAAAGTGAACATTTGATTTTTGAACTTTAGGGGATTACTCATTCTCATTCAAAAATTGTATACTTATGTACTTATGTATAAAATATCAAAATTTGCAACGTTTTAGGTATAAATTTCATGGTTTTTGGTAGATAGATAGACAGATAGATAGATAATCTATTTCATAATAGATTATAGATAGATAATAAAATTATTTTGAAGAAAATTTAATTGATGCTCCATGTAAAACTCAATAGCTTTTCATGAAAAACACCCAACATTTCTGCACACAATCCATGTTTTCAAAAAACACAAAACCAGAATTTCTTTCGAGAAAAGTTTTCATGTAAAATTTCAAAGTTTTCGGTGCAGAATTATAAATTCTTTACCATTCCGTGGAAAATCTGAACATTTTCCAGCTTTCCACGAAAATCACAGTTTCCAAGTGTTCCAATTCCAAAGGTCCAATTTGTACAAATTTACATGCAAACTGTCGTGAAAATCAATTTTATGAAGTTCTAGACTAAAAATATAAAAAAAAATCTGTATTTGTTTTAAGTACTCAGTATACAGTACTAAGTACACAGTTACAGTACTACTGTACAGTAACAGTACAGTACAAGTACAAGTTTACAGTACAGTATCAGAAAATGGAAAAATCTGAATTAATCTCATCTAGAGTTTTTCCCGAAATTTGATTAAAAGTTGCCACATTAGTTTTGATAGAATTTTGACAAAAATAATGGAAAGTTGATACTTTTAGATAATAGTAGATAATAATAATTTTTAGTAATAATTGAAAATTTAACAATACTCTTTGAAATTTTGACTATAATGACAGATATTTTACTGAAAATTGAAGGAAAAAAATTGAATATGTGGAGTTTTGAATAAAGCTTTGCTAAAAAATATTTCAATTTTGGCAGTAGGTACTAATTGAAATTTTGATACGATTGTTATTTGACTATTATGACTGATATTTAACTGACAATTGAACTGTCAAAATTTAACTTATTGTGTATCAGTGACTCAGTATTAACATTTTATGACTAAAAATTTTAATGATTACTAACATATTTGCAATTGACATTAAAATTTTGCATCATCGTTGAATTTTTAACAGAATAATTGAAATTTTGACAGAAATAACTAAACCAAGTATGAATCATTATAACATTTTGGTACAAATAGTAGATATTTAAAAATATGTAAGAATCATTGGAAAGTTTGTAGTAATTAAAACTTTTACATTAATTACTAATTATTTTACAGCAATCATCAAAAATTGGTCTGTATTTAAAAAAAATATTTTTACAGAAATAATCGAAAATAAGACAGTAATCATTAAAAGTTTCATCGTTGAATTTTAGACACAATAATAAAAAAGTCAGTTAACTAAATGACTACTGAAGATGAGCGCATAGTGCGTGAAATATTCTTAGTAATATATTAACATATAGTTGTGAAGAAAGGTAAAAGTAACTCAATTTATGATTACTCTGTATATTAATTAATTAATTCGATAGCCCATTTCATATAGCATATCACATACTTCATTAATACCATACCTGTGATGTAACAAAAAATGTAAAAAGCTATATTGAATAAATGTTCTTACTACTAATTAATTAATAATAGTTAATTTCACTTGTGCTCTCAAATATATATCCTGTCGTATACAGAGTCAATTAGCTTCTTTTATGGTGGAAAATTACAGTCAATGCTATCGTTACCATGACGTTTTTATAGCAGCAAACGTTTAATGTGGCTATAAAAATTACTTTATACCTCGTAGCAGACTGTGCGTATATTCCGACACTTGAACGAGTTTGTAGACAATACGAGGAAGACAAATGACGATAATAATTTTTTTCTGTTCCTTGCCTTAGTTTTTATTACGCAGTAAAAACGATTTCATTCATCCAAACACATGAACATTCACATTAGATCGTTTCAGAACTTGTATTCTACCACATGGACACTCGTATGATATTTCTACTAATACTGCTGCTAATAGCAATACTAATATTTACAAATATTGAAGGACTCTTAATACATTATTTCTTGAGTACAGCTCCTTTAAATCGAGCAGTGGAATGAAGCACTCTAAAAATTAAAAACAAAAAAATAATACAAAAATGTATGGCTTACATTGATTCAATATTTCAGATTGCACCGCATCAATTTCTACGAAAATTCGCATTACATTATATGATATTTCTAATACTGCTGCTGCTAATAATAATACTGATATATGTAAGTTGGCATCTAGTTGGCACAGAAAATGTTTGGCACTGTCATCAGAAAGGTCACGTCTAAAAATGTAAGAGAACCAACTTTCGTAAAATTTCTTTCAAAAGTAAAAAAGTTATGAAAGGAAAAGGAAAGTGCAGTTTTTCAGTTTTTCAGCGATATTTCAGGAACTGTGGGAGATATTCCGGATTTCGTTTCTATATATTGAAAGGCACCAAATGGCACCGCATCAATTTCTATGAAAATTCGTATTAGATTATATGAGATTTCTAATACTGCTGCTGCTAATAATAATACTGATATATGTAAGTTGGCATCTAGTTGGCACAGAAAATGTTTGGCACTGTCATCAGAAAGCTCACGTCTAAAAATGTAAGAGTACCAACTTTCGTAAAATTTCCTTCAACAGTAAAAAAGTTATGAAAGGAAAAGGAAAGTGCACTTTTTCAGTTTTGCAGCGATATTTCAGGAACTGTGGAAGATATTCCGGATTTCGTTTCTGTATATTGTAAGGCACCAAATTGCACCGCATCAATTTCTATGAAAATTCGTATTAGATTATATGAGATTTCTAATACTGCTGCTGCTAATAATAATACTGATATATGTAAGTTGGCATCTAGTTGGCACAGAAAATGTTTGGCACTGTCATTAGAAAGCTCACGTCTAAAAATGTAAGAGTACCAACTTTCGTAAAATTTCCTTCAAAAGTAAAAAAACTATGAAAGGAAACGGAAAGTGCAGTTTTTCAGTTTTTCAGCGATATTTCAGGAACTGTGGAAGATATTCCGGATTTCGTTTTTGTATATTGTAAGGCACCAAATTGCACCGCATCAATTTCTATGAAAATTCGTATTAGATTATATGATATTTCTAATACTGCTGCTGCTAATAATAATACTGATATATGTAAGTTGGCATCTAGTTGGCACAGAAAATGTTTGGCACTGTCATCAGAAAGCTCACGTCTAAAAACGTAAGAGTACCAACTTTCGTAACATTTCCTTCAAAAGTAAAAAAGTTAAGGAAAAGGAAAGTCTACTTTTTCAGTTTTTCAGCGATATTTCAGGAACTGTGAAAAATATTCCGGATTTCGTTTCTGTATATTGAAAGGCACCAAAATGAGAAACTTTTATCCCATTTGACCAACTCTGTATATATTTCCGTTTATTAGATCCTAAGAGTGTATACATATTGAGAGCACTAATTCTAAATACATAATTTCATGAGTTAATCGAATAGTGGACTCAGGATAAAAATTGAAGCAAAAAAAATAATATAAATATTTATGACCTGCATTATTCAACATTTCAGAAGTGGGATCAATACAATTGCATCATAACAATTTATGTTATTTGTATTTCCGAGTTTAATGCCCTTTATTGCCTTATCAATTTAATCTTACGTAAATCTGTTTGAACGAAGAATAAACTAAAGAAATTATTACCGAAAGCTGATACTTCTGACCTATCTTACTCAATATTTCAGAAGTGGAATCAATGTACGACTGCACCGTATCATTCTGTACCTCCTGTCTGAATTTCCGAGTATAACGGCAGACAGTAAAGTTGTAGTTCTTATACTGAAGCTGCCATGATGCAATATTTAATCAGAAGAAGGTCAGAAGGTCACATAGGCATACAGAAAATCACGAAGAGTACATACATTCGGCTGCACTGAAATAAATGTAATCAACTTTTCTAGTACAAATATTTATTTTACAAAATATTAATAAATTTTCTTCGAGTAATTTATTTCCCCAGTACAAATAGCAAATTGCCATAAGCAACTTGATATTCATTGTGTTGTCAATAATAATAATAGTAATAATAATAGAAATTTTATTACCACTGTGCAAGTGGCGATTATTACAGAACAGACAAATACAGGATCCCCTCGGGCTGCGGAAAATTTTCGAAAACAATTGCTCGAAAGAAAATTGCTCGAAAACAGTTGCTCGAACAAAAATTGCTGGAAATCAATTGCTACAAAAATTATTCCCTGAATCACAGTTCCGAATGGACAATTCCCGGAAAGCCTAGTTGCTCAAAAAACAATTTTTCGAAAACAAAATTGCTTGAAATAATGAAATAAGTTAAGTAAATACAAAATGTAGGTACTAGAAAAGTTTTTTTAAATTTATTTTAGGACAGCCAAATGCATGGCCTCCTCTATTGTAATGGAATAAACAATACATCTACACAACAAGTCGTTGGTGTGTTATGGTTACGTTAGCAAGGCCGCAATAAGGCAATAATAATAAGGTCACACGTTCGCAGCTCAATACTATATATGAGCCGTTTATTTTGAAAGTGGCTTAAGTCCATTTTCATCTTTTATCAAGTTGGCACTTGTGACATTTATAATTTATGCTGAACTGTCAAAAAAATAAATCGGTATTAAAATATACTTAGTACATTTGAAAATTTTATATCACGTACATTTTCAAAATAATATAAATACTGAAAATCCTAATTTTTAAAGTGACCTAAGTCCACTTTTTATTCACGATGTCAAAAAGTGCGGCCCAAAATGTTGAAAGCAGTGATGAAGGTAATTTAAATTACGTTTTGATATTAAATTGAAATTTAAAAAATAATATTTAATTTAAATAAATTATTAAACCCATGGGAAAGGATAAAATAACAAGATTTCTTGATTCTGAAAGTGAAGAGGAATTAAACTCATACAACAGATTTAAAAAAAGAAGGAGAATTTTAGAAGTTCATTCTTCAACAGAGGAAGAGGAAGTAATTGAGAATGAGAATTTACAAAACAGCACCTTCAAAGAAGGATTCAGAGAACACAGAAGTGGTACTTATATTCAGAAAATTCGTAAAATTAAACGGAATTCAGGGAAAAGATACGATACACAATCGGGAAAAATTATTCCTGCCAAAGTTTTTCAAAATGAAGATTGCCAATGCTGAAAAGACTGCTTGAAAAATTTAAATGAAACGGAAAGAAAACGTATTTTCGAAATGTTTTGGAACTTAGGAGACTTTAATAAGCAAAATATATTGCTATACGAAGCGACCGGACGCAGTGTTGTAAAAAGAAGACGTCAGAGAAACGGAAAAGGTTCATGTAGAATTGAGAGTTTTACGTATTGGTTAAATTCTAAAATAGGCAAAGTAGCTGTTTGTAAAAAAATCTTTTTAGATACTTTTCAAATAAGCGAAGGACGATTGAAACGTGTATTATAATCTAAAAACGTTGGCAACGATTTATGTGGGCGTTTGTCTGGATCGTCGAGAAAAATATGTGATGAAGCAAATATAATTGTTCAAAACCATATTAACAGTTTCCCGAAATTTGAATCCCATTATACTAGGGACCATAATCCCTACAGAAAATATCTTCATCCTGAACTGACTATAAAAAAAAATGTTTAATTTTTATGAGCTTCACTGTGAAGAAAATAATTTAAAAGCAGTTAATGAATGGACTTATAGAAAAATATTCAAAAAGGATTTTAATCTACATTTCCACTAACCACGCAAAGACACATGTCAACGATGTGATCTATTAAACATTAAAGTCAAAGCATCAGATAACCATGAAGAACAGAAAAAACTTATGGAAGAACATGATATTCATTTGAAGCTAGCAGAATCGGCTAGAAATGCGTTAAAACAAGATCAAGAGCGAGTATCAAGTAATCCATCTCGTTATTTTGGCTTTTCATTCGATTTGCAGAAAGCGTTACCATTGCCAAAGTTAACTACTTCAGTAGCTTATTATAAATGTAACATGTATATTTTAAATTTAGGCATACACAATTTCCATAACGATAATGTATACATGTACGTTTGGGATGAAATAAAAGCTTCTAGAGGTTCCCAAGAAGTGGCTTCATGCCTCTTGAGACACCTAAAAACCCTGAAAGGTGAAAAACACATCATTGCATATAGTGACATGTGTGGAGGACAAAACAGAAACATCAAAATATTTTTAATGTGGTTAAAAATTCTATCGATGGGAAATGATGTGAAAATCATAGACCACAATTTTTTAATATCAGGGCATTCATTTTTACCTAATGACAGAGATTTTGGCGTTATAGAAATGTCGTTAAAAATAAATCAGTAATTGTATGTGCCACAAGATTATTATAATATAATTAAAAAATGTAGAAAAGGTAATACTTTCATACTAAATGAAATGAAACAAGAGGATTTTATATCAACAAGAGTCTTGGAAGAAGCAGTTTACAAAAGATCCAAAAATACCAACGGAGAAAAAATAAACTGGCTTCAAATAAGCTGGATGCGAATTTTAAGAAATGAACCATATAAAATTTTATACAAAACAACCACGGATGAGAACGCATAATTTAAAATTCTTGATTTATTGCCACGTCGAGGTAGACCTAAAAAATTTGGGAATATTGTATTGCCATCGTTATATAAAAGTATAAGAAGCATCACATCACTAAAATACCGACACATGATGGACTTATTGCGGTATATACCTCCGGAACACCATAACTACTTCAAATCACTCCCGCATACTGAGAATGTTAACGAATAACTTGTTACTAAATTTATTTCTATTATCTAAAAATATAATTTAAATGTTTTTTTCTTCTATTTTTTAAGCTACATGTAACGGACTTAAGCTCTTTCACTTTTTGTAACAAAACAAATTTTTATTTTGAAAGTGACCTAAGTCCTTTTAAGGTAAGCAAGGTCATATTAGACACTTAATAATAGCGACTTTTTAATAGGATGTATAAAATTAAATCCCTTAAATGCGATTTAACATTGCAAGTCAACCATATATCTTACGTATATTTTTAATTTTGTAACAACGCAAAACCTTAAGTATTTCAAATTAAAGATAAATGGACTTAAGTCACTTTCAAAATGAACGGCTCATATAAGTGTTAGAGAATAAGCAGTAGGATAGATTATATTATATTAAGTAGTAACGAGGTGCAGTTAGCATGGTTGTAACCATTAGTTTTAATTGGATAAACATGTGCAACCGATCTGTTAACTCTATGATTCGATCCCGCTAGACCACCTCAACACAATCATCATCTTTCCACTTGGCACTTCTGATCTCACATTATATCACCTTGTATGTTACGGAAAACCATTCAGTAGACTACACCGATTTACACCCAATACACATGATGAATTATACGCAAATCAACTATTAATTACGTTGTGTTGCAACGAAACGTATCGATTTCGACATTTAATTTGCGTAATATTGAAACATTTGGCATTTATGTGCACACAGTACACAGTAACGTGTTATGTACACGTAGCACATTGTTCTATTGATTCCCACCGGCCAGCTTCACCCCCTATTGAGCCCCGTTTCTATAAATAAGCGATCCTGGGCCCAGTATCAACATCAGTTTAATTAAAGGTCCCGGCTCTAAATTTCCGATCATTACCGCACCGGTCGCATTCGTTGTCTCTGCAAATTTGATTTATACGCTTTCGTTTAATTAAATTTCACATGGGGCCCTTCTCTTTGTACCCATGCGCGGCGGAATTCCTGAAATTTGCCATGATCGCCTCTGAAATACGTGCAGCAACATTCCCGTTTGCGCGCCTGTAAATTATTTCCCTTGCAAAATGCATGACACGCTCTCGCGGTGAGTCCATTGGCTGTCAATTAGGGCTACAAACGCAGTTGTGATTTGGACGAGCATTGGTTTGTTGATGAGGATACATTTGGATTAGTGAATTGCACACATGTAGAGCTGTTTGAGTTAAAAAAAACCGCTTGAATTAGTTAACAATTACAATTAGAATACAAGCAAATGAGTAAACAATTTTAGACTAAAAGAAATATTACAACAAACTAAACAAGAACATAAAAAAATTCTTGAATTTGTTAACAATTAGAATTACAATACAAACAAATGAGTAAACAATTTTAGACTAAAAGAAATATTACAACAAACTAAACAAGAACATTTAACATTGCTTGAATTTGTTAACAATTAGAATTACAATACAAACAAATGAGTAAACAATTTTAGACTAAAATAAATATTACAACAAACGAAACAAAAACATAAAAAAAAACATGATAGAAAACAAAGCCGAACAAGTCAAAGTAACGATAATTAGTTTAACTAAAATAAATTTAATGATAAAATATTCTTGTTTGTATTCCAGTAAAGACACAACGTAGTTTACCATTGAGAATTTTTAGATTGCCGGTCACATTTTCAATTATTGACTCTGCTACTCCTACACTAATCATAAAGTATTAATACTTCCATTAATAGCCCCACAAGTCACCGCTAACGTCACAAAAATAATGTATATTTAAGCAGTTATATACTTTGGAACAGTTGATATAATTACACGTAAGTGAAATGGCGGAGAATACACAAGCCGACCATATTGATAAAAATAGCTATTAGTAGAAGCTTACTACTAAATAAAAATATTCGGCGGAAAATTATGATATTAGGCATTAGATGAATGGCATTAGGCATTTGATGTAGGCACTAGATGAATGCAAAATCCAATTTTCGTGAAGTGTCTGATCGCTGATTCAGCTGTATGGGTATTAGACATAGCTGCTTCAATATGCAGATATTACCAACTAATTGGTGTATTTGAACAACTGATAATTGTAGGCATTAGATGAATGCAAAATCCTACTTTCTTGGAGTATTAGATCGCGTATTAAATTGTATCGGTATTAGCTGTAGCTGCTTAAATATTCAGCTATTACTAAATAATTGGTGCATTTGAAGAACTATTGAACGATTCAAAGGATTTATGAAATAATGCCTAACTGGTGCCACGAACGAGCAATGAATTATGCAGGTATGGCTAATAGAATTGGATAAAGCTGGTGGAGCCCTATTTCTAGCTGTAGACGTCTAGGGGCTGATGATGAATAGTTTATAAGCAAATAATGACCAAGTTCAAATCCTAGTTATTTTTAATTCACAATCTACGAAATGAGCTATTTTGAAGCTGCAGTGATGACTTAAATTGAATATTGCCTGAAAAATAAAATGTGAAGAAATGTTTCATGATTGAAATGATAATGCAATTTCTTACTAATTGGTCATAAATATGTGGTTACCAAGACTCACAAAAAAATCAGCACGACTTCAAACAGATTTGTGTGGCAAAAGCCATAGAATGTGCTTTAGCAAAATACACATTCTGATACGAGGGTGGCACTGGCTTTTTTAACAATCAGTCGTTAATAAAAAAATCTAGCACCATTTCGGCCCCAATTTCTATTGCATTTTGGTATTCATAGTAAACATTTTGTAACTGTTTTCTAAATTTTAATGAAAATATTGCCTTTTCCACTAAATTTTGGCTTATAGTTCATAACTGTCATAACTTCAAACAATTTTTTGTGGCAAATTCCATAGAATCTGCTTTAGCAAAATACACATTCTGATACTAAAAAATAAAATGTGAAGAAATGTTTCATGATTGAAATGATAATGCAATTTCTTACTAATTTGGTCATACATATTTGGTTACCAAGATTCACCAAAAAATCAGCAAGACTTCAAACAAATTTATGTGGAAATGCCATAGAATCTGCTCTAGTAAAATACACGTTCTGATACTAAAAAATAAAATGTGAAGAAATGTTTCATGATTGAAATGATAATGCAATTTCTTGCTAATTGGTCATAAATATTTGGTTACCAAGACTCATAAAAAATCAGCACGACTTCAAATAAATTTGTGTGGCAAATGCCATAGAATGTGCTTTAGCAAAATACACATTCTGATACGAGGGTGGCAATGGCCTTGTAAATATTCAGTCGTTAATAAAAAAATCCAGCACCTATTCGGCCTCAATTTCCATTGAAGTTTGGTATATATAGTATACATTTTGTAACTGTTTTCTAAATTTTAATGAAAATATTGCCCTTTCCACTAAATTTTGGCTTATAGTTCATAACTGTCATAACTTCAAACAATTTTTTGTGGCAAATTCCATAGAATCTGCTTTAGCAAAATACACATTCTGATACTAAAAAATTAAATGTGAAGAAATGTTTCATGATTGAAATGATAATGCAATTTCTTACTAATTTGGTCATACATATTTGGTTACCAAGATTCCCCAAAAAATCAGCATGACTTCAAACAAATTTATGTGGAAATGCCATAGAATCTGATTTAGTAAAATACACATTCTGATACTAAAAAAATAAAATGTGAAGAAATGTTTCATGATTGAAATGATAATGCAATTTCTTGCTAATTGGTCATAAATATTTGGTTACCAAGACTCATAAAAAATCAGCACGACTTCAAATAAATTTGTGTGGCAAATGCCATAGAATGTGCTTTAGCAAAATACACATTCTGATACGAGGGTGGCAATGGCCTTGTAAATATTCAGTCGTTAATAAAAAAATCCAGCACCAATTCGGCCTCAATTTCCATTGAAGTTTGGTATATATAGTATACATTTTGTAACTGTTTTCTAAATTTTAATGAAAATATTGCCCTTTCCACTAAATTTTGGCTTATAGTTCATAACTGTCATAACTTTAAACAAACTTGTTTGACCAATTCCATAGAATCTGCTTTAGCAAAGTACACATTCTGATACTAAAAAATTAAATGTGAAGAAATGTTTCATGATTGAAATGATAATGCAATTTCTTACTAATTTGGTCATACATATTTGGTTACCAAGATTCCCCAAAAAATCAGCATGACTTCAAACAAATTTATGTGGAAATGCCATAGAATCTGCTTTAGTAAATTACACATTCTGATACTAAAAAATAAAATGTGAAGAAATGTTTCATGATTGAAATGATAATGCAATTTCTTGCTAATTGGTCATAAATATTTGGTTACCAAGACTCATAAAAAATCAGCACGACTTCAAACAAATTTGTGTGGCAAATGCCATAGAATCTGCTTTAGCAAAATACACATTCTGATACTAAAAAATAAAATGTGAAGAAATGTTTCATCATTGAAATGATAATGCAATTTCTTACTAATTGGTCCTAAATATTTGGTTACGAAGACTCACCAAAAATTGAACACGACTTCAAACAAATTTGTGTGGCAAATGCCATAGAATATGAGCTAGAAAAGCTAGAAAATGCTTTAGCAAAATACACATTCTGATACTAAAAAATAAAATGTGAAGAAATGTTTCATGATTGAAATGATAATGAAATTTATTGCTAATTGGTCATAAATATTTAGTTACCAAGAGCCACCAGAAAATCAGCACGACTTCAAACAAATTTGTGTGGCAAATTCCATAGAATGTTTCTTCACATTCTGATACGAGGGTGGAAATGGCCTTTTAAATAATCAGTCGTTAATCAAAAAATCCAGCACCAATTCGGCCTCAATTTCCATTGAATTTTGGTATATATAGTAAACATTTTCTAACTATCAGAGAACTTTTCTCAATTTCTAATACAGTTTTGTAATTTGTAAAATTTCACGATTTTCAATGAAAACTTCGTAAGCTCTAATAAAAATTTCATACTTTTTTAGTTAATTTGATAATTGATCGTAGCAATTTCCTTTACATTTACGTATATGAAGTAAATATTTTATATTTTGCTATGAATATTTCGTAACTTTTAATATAGGTTTCTAAATTGTAGTGAAAATTTGACTCTTTCCGCTAAATTTTGGCTTGTAGTTCCTAACTGTCAAAGAAAACTCTGTAGCTTTAATGAAAATTTCGTAATTATTAACAAAATTCTATAATTATAGTGACACCTTTGCAACGTTCATTGCAATTTGGTATTTATAATAAACATTTTGTAACTGTCAGTGACATTTTCGTAATTTCGAATACAGTTTTGTAATTTGTAATTAAACTTTACTATTTCTACTATATTTTGATTTATATAATCAACATTTTATAATCTTCATGGAATCTGCGTAAGCTCGAACGACAATTTCATAATTATTAAGTAAATTTTGAAATTGGTCTTAGCAATTTTGCAATTTACTTTGCATTATGGCATTTGCACTAAAAAAATGTAATTTGCAATCAAACATTCGTACTTTTAAACACAGTTTTGTAATTTGTAATGAAAACTTTGCTATTTCCACTAAAATTTTTTCTATATAATAAATATTTCACGATCGTCGAAAACTTTGTAAGCTCTAATGAAAATTTCATATTTTTCTAGTAAATTTGGTAATTGATCGTAGCAATTTCGCAATTTCCTTTACATTTGCGTATTTGAAGTAAATATTTTATATTTTGCTATGAATATTTCGTAAAATTTAATATAGGTTTCTAAATTGCAATGAAAATTTTGCTCTTTCCACTAAATTTTGGCTTATAGTTCATACCTGTCAAAGAAAACTACGTAGCTCTAATGAAAATTTCGTAATTTTTAACAAATTTTTATAATTATCGTGACAACTTTGTAGCTTCCATTGAATTTTGGTATTTGTAGTAAACATTTTGTAACTGTCGGTAAAATTTTCGTAATTCATGATACAGTTTTGTAACTTGTAATTAAAACTTTCCTATTTCTACTATATTTTGTATTATATAATCAAAATTATATAATTAAGTTGAAAGTATGTGTGGACACCACTTGGTGAAACATGATAATTAAGGTAAATCAAAAAATCAAATTCAAAAATATAAAATAAGGTAAATTTGATTTACCTTAAAATTATATAATCTTCATGAAAACTGCGTTAAGATGAAACGAAAATTTCATAGTTTTTAAGTAAATATTGTAATGGTCTTAGCAATTTTGCAATTCATTTTGCATTTCGGTATTTGCAGTAAAAAAATGTAATTTTCAATGAAAACTTCGTAATTTTTAATACAGTTTTGTAATTTGTAATGAAAACTTTGCTGTTTCCGCAAAATTTTTGTCTATATAATAAAAATTTCACGATCGTCAATGAAAACTTCGTAAGCTCTAATGAAAATTTCATATTTTTTATTTGTTGATTGATCGTAGCAATTTCGAATTTTCCTTTACATGCAAGTATTTGAAGTAAATATTTTAAATATATATTTATGTTTTATAAATTTTTTGAGTTCTCACCCAAAAAAATAATACCTCTGAAGATGGCTGAAAGATAACCGAAACTAGTCTAGTAAGGTGAAGAAATAATAATAAAAAGATAATGAAAACAGCAAAACATCTTTATATCTAAACATATAAACTACCAGTAAGTACCGCAATAAAGAAGGAAGAAAACTATAAAAAATATAAAAAATATAATAATAACTGGTATCCAAAATGATGAAACTATAATAAAAATAAATATTTTATATTTTGCTATAAATATTTCATAGCTTTTAATATAGTTTTCTAAATTGTAATGCAAATTTTTCTTTTTCCGCTAAATTTTGGCTTATAGTTTATAACTGTCAAAGAAAACTACGTAGCTCTAATGAAAATTTGGTAATTTTTAACAAAATGTTATAAGTATCGACAACTTTGCAACTTGCATTGCATTTTGGTATTTAGAGTAAACATTTTGTAACTACCGGTGAAATTTTCGTAATTCATAATACAGTTTTGTAATTTGTAATTAAAACTTTGCTATATCTACTATATTTTGATTTATATAATCAAAATTTTATAATGTTCATGGAAACTGCGTAAGCTCGAACGACAATTTCATATTTTTTAAGTCTTAGCAATTTTGCAATTCATTTTGCATTTTGGCATTTGTAGTAATAAAACAAATATAATTTGCAAGGAAAAATTCGCACTTTTGAATACAGTTTTGTATTTTGTAATAAAAATTTTTCTCTTTCCACTAAATTTTGGCTTATAGTTTATAACTGTCAAAGAAATCTTCATAGTTTTAAAGAAAATTTCGTAATTTTTAAGAACTTTGTGACAACTTTACAACTTCCATTTGCATTTTGGTATTTATAGTAAACATTTTGTAACTGTCAGTGAAATTTTCGTAATTTATAATACAGTTTTGTAATTTGTTATTCAAACTTTGAAATTTCCACTATATTTTTATTTATATAATCAAAATTATATAATCTTCGTGGAAACTGCGTTAAGTGAAACGAAAACTTCATAGTTTTTTAATAAATTTTGTAATTGTTCTTAGCAATTTTTCAATTTATTGCGCATTTTGGTATTTGCTCTAAAAAAATTGTAATTTGCAATTAAATATTCGTGATTTTGAATACAGTTTTGTAATTTGTAATGAAAACTTTGCTATTTCCACTAAATTTTTGTCTGTTCAAAAAAATCACGATCGCCAATGAAAACATCTTAAGCTCTAATGAAAATTTCATATTTTTTTAGTTTATTTCGTAATTGATCATAACAATTTCGCAATTTCCTTTACATTTACGTATTTGAAGTAAATATTTTATATTTTGCTATAAATATTTCGTAACTTTTAATACAGTTTTCTACATTGTAAAGGAAATGTTGCTATTTCCACTAAATTATGTCTAATTTCATAAAAATTTCATGACTCAAGGAAAACTTTGTTAGTTCTAATGAAAATGCTGTAAATATTTTGTAACAGTCAGTGCAATTTTCGTAATTTCTAATGCAGTTTGGTAATTTGTAATTAAAAGTTTGCAATTTCCACATTATTTTTTTAATATATGATCAAATTTCTTTAAAATTTTGCAATTGCCTTTGGATTTACATATTGGCAGCAAAAATTTTGTAATGTGCCGCCAAAATGTCGTAATTTTTAATACAATTTTCTAAATTGTATTTGTAAATTTTCACAAATCATTGCAATTGTGCAACAGTCTTCCGACCCCAGCGGACCTCATCAATTCAACAACACCTCTTCAATTGCATTTGCCAATTAGGCGCACTTTATCGCCGACTTGGGCACGGGAACGTGCCACTGCAGTAACTGCGTTATAACGAGTCAAACTTTTCCCATCCGACGCGCTGAAAATTGAAACCCCCTCTGGAGGTTTTCCAAATCTAATTGATGGTCATTCGATCGCCTCCGTGGAAACACACTATCCAACGGCGATGGAATAGTAAATTCGGCCAGAGTGCCTGACCAGAAAGCGAATGAGGGCCCAAAGGAAGCTGTTGGGTATAAATGTGCGCGCGTGTGTGTGTGTGCAAGGGCGTATGTGAGGTTATGTGTATTGGTAAATGACATAATTTTTAGCTGGAGCTTCGTAGGACGCTTTCTGAATTAAGATTTTGTCCGAATCAGAGATCCAACTCTTCTGAAAATTCTGTACTGCACCAAACAGATTTCTTAATAATATGATTACAGATATATAGCCTTAAACGTTACTGTGTTTATAATTGAGAGGTCTAGAAGTAAAAGGGTTTAAGGGCATTTTTGGTAGTTCTGAGATAAATGGCTTTAAAGTTAACTTGAATTTCAACTGAGTACAATTTCAACAATATTAAATCAAAACTGTGTTTAAATATTAAATATTAATTAATTAAATATTATTAAATATTAATTTATTATTATTATTAATTTAAATATTATTAATATTAAATGTTAGATATTTTAGACAAACATATTAACACAGTTTTTTAAACTTATTCCTGGAATTTTGAAATTCAAGTTATCTTTAAAGCCATTTATCTCAGAACTACCATAAATGCACTTAAACCCTTTTACTTCTAGACCCCTCAATTGTTATAAGTTAATAAGATTTTATATCGGTAAGTACGCTAAGGGCTGAATAAATCGATTCTGCCATGCAACGAATGCTCCCGAGGCGTACTCAAAATTCCCATCAAGGACGGGCATAGTCCGGTCGGGAGTCAAGGGATTGGGGCCTATCGGCATAGGCATTTGTAAATAGTTTAACTTATACGACTTTTAAATAGTTAACTTATTTTCAAAACTAAAAGTAGTTTCAGTTTTGACCGCGACATTAAGCGCAACAGTCCGATGATAAGGCGCTACGCTATACGATCGTAATTTTACTACTTCTTGTTTGAAGACAAAAAACCTTTAATTATCATGTCCCTATTGTGTAATGATTAAGGACGATTATCCTCATCTGGGAAATGGGGGTTGATGTCGCGTTTAAGATGGTGCGCGTAACAAGTGGGGGTGCGATGGTTCAATCAATTTAATGTGGCATGTACGGCCGGCGGGGGCGGCGATTAGGGGAGGAACAATAATTTATGTTTATCGGCCGCGTACGACGCCGACTTCGTGATTGCCATTGGAATAAACCGGGAATTAGGGGCGAAATGGCGTGATTATTGTGCTCGGGAGAGTTGCTGCATTGCGGGCATTAGCACACAATTGAAATTACTCATGGAATGTGCAGGGTGGTGAGTTTCTGTCCTCACGTTTTCGACAGTCATGGGTTTGATAGTTACATAGAGAAATATTGATACTGCTCAATTCCCCGCAGAGTTTTAATAATTTTACTGCAGCCACTTAACTGCGAATAAATCTTGGGCCCGTATCTATAATCCGTGCTTAAGTATGAGTACGGCTCAAGTCGTATATTTGGTTGCGTATTTTCTGTAAACGTTTATGCACCAAATGCAACCAAATATACCCAAATATACCACTTAAGTCGAGCTCATGCTCAAGTACGGATTATAGATACTGGCTTAAATGCGAAAAGTTTCAAAATTATAGGTGCAGTTATTAAAGAAAAAAAAATCCAAACCATAAAAATAGGCATGACTTGAAGTAGTTTAAAATCCAATAATTGCCGGAGGTGCCGGAGGTCCGGAGGTCGCTACAATAATTAGCAACCTCCGACGGAGAAGCTTAACCAAGAAGAAGAAGTAGCATCACATTTAGTCATCTCACAAAGAAACTTTTTCAAACTCTCTTCAAAGAAAGTCTATCTTTATCTGGAACATATATTGCAGCCACAGAAAACCTTCAAAGATCAGCTAATATTAAGAAAGAAACCGCTATCTTTATCTGGGACTTATATTGCAGCCACAGAAAACCTTCCAAGATCAGCCCTTATAGAGAAAGAAACGTCTATCTTTATCTGGGACTTATATTGCAGCCACAGAAAACCTTCCAAGATTAGCCCTTATAGAGAAAGAAATGTCTATCTTTATCTGCGACTTATATTGCAGCTACAGAAAACCTTCCAAGATCAGCCCTGGTAGAGAAAGAAACTTCTATCTTTATCTGGGACTTATATTGCAGCCACAGAAAACCTTCCAAGGTCAGCCCTTATAGAGAAAGAAACGTCTATCTTTATCTGGGATTTGTATTGCAGCCACAGAAAACCTTCCAAGATCAGCCCTGGTTAGGATCTTCATCGTAGATTATCCCGAATGTGCTTCAGCGATATTATTTTTTTTCTTCTCAGCCTACTTTCGTCCATATTGAAGATAGCCTCAAGTTCCTTTCACCCTTCTCTAATTGTTGCTGTTTTTGTCCATCTTTTTCCCACATTTTCTTTATGTAATCTGCCCATTTGTGACGTGCCTGAAGGGCAATCAGCGCGTTAGGCCGTGGAGCGAGTGGAGGGTCCCTTCGAAGCAGCGACGAGGGCCGGCTCTCGGTGTCGGAGAGGGGCGGGGGGGGGGGGGGGGGGGGGGTTAAAAAAGGCTCCACGTAATTTTAACCTCGCCACTACTACGTCGCAAAGGGGGGCTCCACCCTACCTGCGTGGGTTGACGGCAGACAGTCAGCGTAGTTCAGAAATTACGAACTGTCGCAACGGCTGACCATCTGGCGCCCACACCACCAGATTTAAATCTCGCAGTGAGAATAGGAAGTTAAACTGAAAAGAATGCCCGATTGAGAAAACGTGGGGGGAACAAAAAATAACAGGTGTGAATTTTGTGGTGTAAAATATCTGCGTTTATTCACACAAAAGACAGGACACCGTGCCTACGCTTCCTGAAATAAATACCTCCGTCCGCAACCCTATCACGCAGGGTTCACTATATTCGGCCGAATACCGCGAACTCGTAATCGCGCGATTCAAAGGGCCGTCGGAGCGACATTTTTCTTACAAAAGCGCAAAACACGTACGGCACGATACACGTAACGCAAATTTTACACAAAAGAAAAAAAACGATATATCAAATGAAATTAAAATAGGTGAGAACAAGGAAAAAATATATAGATCTGGCCTGTGTTCCTCGTGTATGACTTCGCTGATGGTTCTGGACTCGGCTCTCGAACCTGGATGCCGCCACTAGCTGCGGTCTTCAGATAACTCTGGCAGGATGGTCGCTGCCGCTAGCCAAGACCTGGCTGGCTGGGTTACTTAGACCTTACCCAAAAAAACGCCTGCAAAGCACATGGCCTTAGTAACAATGGCCGGACACGTGGCTTTACGAAAAGAAAAAATGTCGGGTTTAATTACTTACTCTGATGTTGTGAGCGTATGGAGTTGAGTCGTATAGTACCCTCCCTTGCCTTGTACTTGGTGCCGTCAATCCCTTTAAGGGTGGTTAAATGAGTTCACGTTTTATATCCCGGAAACCGGGTGGTGATATACCAAGGAAAACGGTGACCTCGTGGCACGTCCACACTATAGGAAAGGTAACTAGTTTCTCCTCGTGGCAGCATCGCGCGACGATTTTTAAAAATCACACGCAGGACGGAAAACACGTCACGTCCAAAAAAACGTGTGAGTATGGTCGCCTACGGTGGAGGTCTGTGCGCGCAATTAATAATTAAAAGGCAGTTTCCGTCGGAGGCGATACCGGACCGTTACACATTGTATGTGTGGTCTTCTTCATCCTATCTTATATGCCCATGGTCTCCAATGTATAATACGTGTGTTCCATCTTCCATCAATGTAGGTGCCTGATGTTGTATCCAGCAAATTTCCATTTTACTTTTGCAGCTTTCTCTCTTACATATTTTACCTTAATCTTTTCTCGAATCCAGACATTTATTTTCCTATCCTATAGTCTTATGTGGGGCATCTATTTCTCAGCCTTCTTTCGTCCATCTTCGGACATAGGCCTCCCCAAATTGCTTCCATTCTTCTCTAATCTTTGCTGTTTTCGTCCATTTTTTCCTCGCATGTTTCTTTATGTTAATCTGCCCATTTCATATATGGCCTTCCTCGTCTTCTCTTATTTTCCAATGGTCTAATAAATTTGTTCCATCTTTCATCAACTTGTCTGATGTTGTGTCCAGCAAATTTCCATTATCTCGAATCCAGACATATAATTTCCTATCCTATAATCTTATATGGGGCATCTGCTTCTCACCCTTCTTTCGTCCATCTTTGGTCATAGGCCTCCCCAAGTTGCTTCCATTCTTCTCTAAACTTTGCTGTTTCGGTCCATCTTTTTCCGCCATGTTTCTTTATGTTAATCTGCCCATTACATATATGGCCTTCCTCGTCTTCTCTTATATTCCTATGGTCTAATAAGTTTGTTCCATCTTTAATCAACTTGTCTGATGTTGCGTCCAGCAAATTTCCATTTTCTCGAATCCAGACATTTCATTTCCTATCGTATAGTCTTATGTGGGGCATCTGCTTCTCAGCCTTCTTTCGTCCATCTTTGGACATAGCCCTGCCCAAGTAGCTTCCATTCTTCTCTAATCCTTGCTGTTTTCGTCCATCTTTATCCGGCATGTTTCTTTATGTTAATCTGCCCATTACATATGTGGAATTCAACGTCTTCTCTTATTTTCCAATGGTCTAATAAGTTTGTTCCATCTTTCATCAACTTGTCTGTTGTTGTGTCCAGCAAATTTCCATTTTCTCGAATCCAGACATATAATTTCCTCTGCTATAATCTTATGTGGGGTATCTGCTTCTCAGCTATCTTTCGTCCATCTTTGGATATAGGCCTCCCCAAGGTGTTTCCATTCTTCTCTAATCCTTGCTGTTTCCGTCCATCTTTTTCCGGTATGTTTCTTTATGTAAATCTGCCCATTACATATATGGCCTTCTTCGTCTTCTCTTTCATCAACTTGTCTGATGTTGTGTCCAGCAAATTTCCATTTTCTGGAATCCAGACATTTCATTTTCTTTCCTATAGTCTTATGTGGGGCATCTGCTTCTCAGCTATTTTTCTTCCATCTTTGTACATAGGCCTCCCCAAGTTGCTTCCACTCTTCTCTAATCTTTGCTGTTTCCGTCCATCTTTTTCTGGCATGTTTCTTTATGTTAATCTGCCTATTACATTTATGGCCTTCCTCGTCTTCTCTTACATTCCAATGGTCTAATAAGTTTGTTCCATCTTTCATCAACTTGTCTGATGTTGTGTTCAGCAAATATCCATTTTCTCGAATCCAGACATTTCATTTCCTATCCTATAATCTTATGTGGGGCATCTAGTTTGTTTCATCTTTCATCAACTTGTCTGATGTTGTGTCCAGCAAACTTTCATTTTCTCGATTCCAGACATTTCATTTCCTATCCTATAGTCTTATGTGGGGCTTCTCAGCTATCTTTCGTCCATCTTTGGACATAGGCCTCCCCAAGTTGCTTCCATTCTTCTCTAATCCTTGCTGTTTTCGTCCATCTTTTTCCGGCATGTTTCTTTATGTTAATCTGCTCATTACATATATGGCCTTCCTCGTCTTTTCTTATATTACAATGGTCTTATGAGTTGGTTCCATCTTTCATCAATTTGTCTGATGTTGTGTCCAGCAAATTTCCATTATCTCGAATCAAGACATTTCATTTTCTATCCTATAGTCTTATGTGGGGCTTCTCAGCTATTTTTCGTTCATCTTTGGACATAGGCCTCTCCAAGTTCTTTCTATTCTTCTCTGATCTTTGCGGTTTCCGTCCATCTTTTTCTCGCATGTTTCTTTATGTTATTCTGCCCATTACATATATGGCCTTCCTCGTCTTCTCTTATTTTCCAATGGTCTAATAAGTTTGTTCCATCTTTCATTAACTTGTCTGATGCCGTGTCTAGCAAATTTCCATTTTCTCGATTCCAGACATTTAATATTTTATCGGATAGTCTTATGTGGGGCATCTGCTTCTCAGCTATCTTTCGTCCATCTTTGGACATAGGCTTCCCCAAGTTGCTTCCATTCTTCTCTAATCTTTGCTGCTTCCGTCCATCTTTTTCCGGCATGTTTCTTTATGTTAATCTGCCCATTACATATATAGCCTTCCTCGTATTCTCTTATTTTCCAATGGTCTAATAACTTTGTTCCATCTTTCATCAACTTGTCTGATGTTGTGTCCTGCAAATTTCCATTTTCTCGAATCCAGACATATCATTTCCTATCCTATAATCTGATGTGAAGCATCTGCTTCTCAGCTTTCTTTCGTCCATCTTTGGACATAGGCCTCCCCGAGTTGCTTCCATTCTTTTTAATTCTTGCTGTTTTTGTCCATCTTTTTATGGCATGTTTCTTTATGTTATTCTGCCCATTACATATATGGCTTTCCTCGTCCTCTCTTATTTTCCAATGGTCTAAGTAGTTTGTTCCATCTTTCATCAACTTGTCTGATGTTGTGTCCAGCAAATTTCCATTTTCTCGAATCCGGACATATCATTTCCTATCCTACAATTTTATGTGGGGCATCTGCTTCTCAACCTTCTTTCGTCCAACTTTAGACATAAGCCTCACCAAGTTGCTTCCATTCTTCTCTAATCCTTGCTGTTTTCGTCCATCTTTTTCCGGTATGTTTCTTTATGTTAATCTGCCCATTACATATGTGGCCTTCCTTGTCTTCTCTTATTTTTCAATTCTCTAATAACTTTGTTCCATTTTTCATCACCTTATCTGATGCTGTGTCCAAGCAAATTTCCATTTTAGTTTTGCAGCTTCCTCTTTTACATATTTTACCTTAATCTTTTTTCGAATCCAGACATTTCATTTCCTATCCGACAGTCTTATGTAGGGCATCTGCTTCAGCGATCAGAGTGCTTAAATCTCTAAACCAGTGATCATTTCGTTTCATACTTAATAATTTCAGTTCACATTTTGCTACTGATCCTTTGCCTTGTATTCAATATTTACTTGCTAAACTTTCCTCGGATCTTCCAGACGAACGCAAATCGTTACTATTCGCATTCAGTTGAATCCACGTCTTGCGGTACTTTGCATTATTGCGTGCCCACGTCAAAACTGATTTATAGCCGGTTATCAGATGCAGCCAAGAATGCAATCATCATTCGGTGCATTGAGCTGAACAAACATTTACGTGGTATTGCCTGCCGCAGTTTTCCGCAAGACAGGAATTTGCACGTGGCTCGCGTGCTTCGGTTGTTTACCACTGAAAAAGGAAAACTACTGTAGATTCCGAGATTGACTTCAGTTTCGTGCAACGAACTGTGCCGTGATATTTTGACCACGGCTTTCAACGTCATGCAATGCATTGCAGAGTTAGCTGAACTTTATGGTTGTACAAGTATATAACTATAAAAGCTTCAACCACGAACAATCAAACCACTGCATTGTTTAGATCACATATTTTACAATTGTTACTTTAATAACTTTATGGATTATCAAATTATTATAGTAAATGCTATATATCGATGATATCCCCAATTGCTCGTTATGTCTACAATAACTATAAGAATTACTCCTATAAAATATTTGATCTGTTTTACTCAATAGTGGATGTTGTGTAAAACTTTTTATACCCACAGTTGATACTTTTACGCGCAGGTAATTTTTTTACGCACTTGTGCTAAAAAGTATCGTTTTCTACGAAAGTGTTGAAAGACACGTTTTCTGTCATAAAATTTAACCTTGAAAGTTGGTATTTGTTACAAGGAGTGCAGAAAGTACTTTCCGCACTTATATGAGTGCGGAAAGTACTTTCCGCACTCACTTTCCGCACTCCAATACCTCTCTTTTGATTTTTGAGGCAATAAATCGGACGAAACTGTGGATGCAATGGCCGCAAGTTCCGGCGGAGTGTTTGTTATATCGTCACTATCGGAATCCATTATTGATATTCTTCTACTTCCAGTATTAATGTATAAATTTCGAGTCTCGATTTGGTGACAAGCGATTTATAAATTTTCTGACGTTTAAATTAATGACAATGACATTTATTTTAAATTAATGATTAAATTTACATTAATCTTTAGTTTTCTACACTTTCGTAGAAAAAATAGTATGTAACATTCGTCCGGAAATGGCCATTGCAAAACTCGTATGAATGGAGCACTCGCTGGCGCTCGTGCTCCAACTTTCATACTCGTTTTGCAATGAAGCCCTTTCCGCACTCTTATTACAATATACTATTACCCACTGTGAACAGTGCGTAAAAACTTAGTTCACGGTCATGGTCCAAGTGAGACCAAACGTATGCTAGCCACGCATATGCCGGCGCCATCTTAGAGACTAAGCGCGAATTATCGCTGCGGAAATGCGCAAGCGGAAGCATGGCTGGCCGTGAATTGCCGTAGTCGTGGAGGCATGTGACGATTCACGGCTAATCGTTCGATCTTCATGGAGAAGGTGGATAAGTTGACACCACTTTCTTGAACGCTCATCGACTAAGCTTTCTCTAGTACCGAAAAGCTGCTCAATAAATCCCAAAAAGTTTAGATGCCCAGATGTCTGCAGATACACTCCTCCAGCCACTGCCATTTATCGGCTTCCGTTATTGTTTGGCATCATATCGGTGCTGGATACTAATTTAAGTTTTCCTTCGGGCCATTGATGGGGCGCCCTGTTCCGGAATTAATCCGAGGAAACATGTTTGCCGTACTTCGCGAATAAATTCGAGATTGCAGGCCCCCGGCTGCGATCGCTCCTTGAGTTATCAAACTTTGTGTGCGGGAAAACTATTTTCCTGCAGCAATAAATCCGTCAAACGGAAGGGAGATATTTTGATACCTTCGGCTTGAGACTGTTTTAAGCACGAGGGCTGAAAAACTTGGCAAATTGGAAAGAAAAAATCTTGATTCAATTTATAATAATTTAATAATATGTTACGCATGAATAATGTTCCTTATTACTAGCAAAGTAATAGTGCGGTATATGTTGTAACGATCCGGATTCGCAATTGAATTTAAACGAAGCTCGCTAGAAGCACTGTTTCGATCTAGAGGAGTTTGACTATCCGTTATGATGAAGATTCGTGAATTCTCTAGCTCTACAGCTGCCTGTACTACGATCCCAACGTGATTACCAGTATTTGGGATGGTTGATAGCCTAGGGCCTAGCACCTAGGTTACTCTATGCTTAACTCTAGGTTATTCTGAATAACCCTACCCTGAATTCCTAACCCTGAATGGTTATTCTTGGGTTTGCAAGTAGTGGATTGTTAATGAAGTTATGATGAATTTTTGAGAGCTTCGTTCTAGAATGTTATGAAGTATTGCTTGCCCTATGAACAAGTTTTGGATTTTGTTAGTATTTGTATTGAAGTCTCCACTATTGGGCTCCAAATAAAATGGTGGCGCTGCTAAACTACTTGTTTGGCTATTTCTTATTTCTGCCACTTCTGGAAAAAAATGGGAAGGTGGCGCTGCTATAGCGTTATCAGCCATGCAAATTACATCTTTGGCTGGTTCTATTTATGCCGCTAGGCGTCTTACTGTGATTGTATTGAGCCTTATAAAAAACGGAGTATTGGAATAGGGAATTTTGATGTACAATTTATAAACAAGTCTGCCACTGATTTAGAGTGCAATATAAAACTTCGTTATGCCTGACTTTTTATGTGCGCACATAAAACTTAACCTTTTTTTTTCTTTTTTCTGTTTCAGTGTCGAAACACGTGACGTTCGGTTTGCGGGGTTAGAAGGAGGCGTGCGGCAGCCCAAAAACGAGGAGCGAGCCATCGAGCGAGCGAGACAGAGGGCGAGCAAACGCGCGCGTGCGACAGAGAGAGAGAGGACGAGAGCGAGAGTGAGGGGTGTGAGAGTGCCGTAGTGGTATGAGGGCAGGTGAGGAGTTCTCAGAGTTGGCAGATCTCGGGGGCTATGGAGGCAGAGGCTGGAGCAGTCGCAGCAGCAGGAGCACGGCGCGCATCCCCGCGGAGGCGGAGGACGCGATGGGGCCGAACGGGAGCCCCAGGGGCGGCCACAACCGCTCCCGCTCCGGCCTCTACTACTCGCCGCCGGGCACCTCGTACACCATCGTCGAGAGGCCCTCCTCGGCGATGTACCACCACAGGGACAGGGAGTACGCGGCGCCGACGGGCGGCGGAGGCGGCAGCGGCGGTGGCGGCGGCGGAGGTAGCGGCGGGCAGTACGGCAACTCGCTGGGACCCAGAGGTGAGTGAGGTTGGGGCCCCGATAACTTGGGGATGACCTGGGGGCGGCCGGGTGCATGCAGCGTACACCCCATGAGGGGGCGAAACGCTGCGCTGACTCTGCAATTTCCAATGTCTCGGATGTCCGCTCGGAGTATTGGACTTCATTTCCATTCACGGTTCATTCAATACGAAACTCGAGCAGCATCTGGAAGTAATATAATCCTCTTCGGTCGATAATGTAATCTAAGACCAGAACTGCTGAAATGAAACTTCTACGTTTCAGCAGTGCAATTTCAAGTCGTAAAACATTTTAGATATACCATTAAAACTTAGATTAGGTTGGAGATCAGCCCTATTAAATACACCAGTCATAACCAGTCATAACCAATTCGATTGACTAAAACTAAAACCATGAGCACAGATATTGTTCTATATATCAAAACACACATCGAGAGTAAGTAACCACAACTATACATGATAATGAGGATGTACAAGTTAAAGCCGCTAAGTTAATAAAATCTTAAATCCAATCTTATATTTATCGATCAAGTATTTACAACGTGTCTTAAAGATAGTTACTTGTTTTACTTAATACTTGTTAATATTGAATTTATAGACTTTTAATCTTATAATTTTTTTTTGTTTTAATCCAAATCTATTCCAGAAGTTATATTTTCATATTTTTAACTTTCAAGTCTAGGACAATTTACCAAAACTTAACATTTCTACAAGTTTAGAACTTTGCCATTATAACTAGTATTTTTGGGTTTTTATTGAGAAATTTTTACTAAAAATTTGACAACGGTTTTGAGGTAAATAAGTAGGACAACATATAGATTTGCCATTTGACAGGTATCGTATATCTGTCACTGAAATTTCTGAAAATTTGTCAAACATATATTTTGAAAATTTTATGCCAGCTTTGGATACAGTATGCCTGAAGATTTATCTTCTCAAAATGTGACAAAAATTATGAAGTAAAGTAGTAAGAGAATCGAACATATAACTTTTCCAGTTGTTAGGTACCGGCTATATCTATCACTGAAATTTCTGAAATTTTGTCTCACGGTTACTTTGAAAATTTTATGCCGGATTTGGATACAGTATGCCTGAAGATAGATCCTCTACAAATTTGACAAATATTATGAAGTAAATAAGTGAGAGAATCGAACATATAACTTTGCTATTTGACAAAATTTGTCTACCAGATATTTTGAAATATTCATGCCAGATTTGAATACAGTATGGCTGAAAATATATCCTCTGAAAATTTTATGAAGGTTGTGAGTTAAATAAGTGAGATAATCGAACATATAACTTTCCAAGTTGACCGTTGTCGCTATATCTGTCACTGAAATTTCTGAAAATTTGTCTAATGGATATTTTGAAAATTTTATGCCAGATTTGGATACAGTATACCCAGAGATATATCCTCTGAAAAGTTTACGAAGGTTTAGAGGTAAATATGTGAGAGAATCCAATATATAACTTTCCCGGTTGACAGATATCGCTATATCTGTTACTGAATTTTCTGAAAATTTGTCTAATGGATACTTTGAAATATTTATGCCAGATATGGATACAGTATGCCTGAAAATACATCCTTTGAAAATTTTACTAGGTTTTGAGGTAAATAAGTGAGAGAATCGAACATATAACTTTCCCTGTTAACTGGGAATGTTATATGTTCGATTCTCTCACTTATTTACCTCAAAACCTTTGTCAAATTTTTAGAAGATATATCTTCAGGCATACTATATCCAAATCTGGCATAAAATTTTCACAAAATCTAGTAGACAAGTTTTGTCAAATGGCAAAAGTATATGTTCGATTCTCTCACTTATTTACCTCTCAACCTTCGTAAACTTTTCAGAGGATATATCTCTGGGTATACTGTATCCAAATCTGGCATAAAATTTTCAAAATATCCATTAGACAAATTTTCAGAAATATCAGTGACAGATATATAGATACCTGTTAACTGGGAAAGTTATTTGTTCGATATCAGATTTTCAAAAGAATATATATTCAGGCATACTGTATCCATATCGGGTATAAATTTTTCAAAGTATCCATTAGACAAAATTTCAGAAATTTCAGTGACAGATACCTGTCAACTGGAAAAGTTATATGTTCGATTCTCTTATTTACTTACTTTATAACATTCGTCAAATTTTCAGATGGTATATCTTTAAGTATACTGTATCCAAATCTGGCATAAAATTTTCAAAATATCTGGTAGACAAATTTTGTCAAATGGCAAAGTTATATGTCGATTCTCTCACTTATTTACTTCATAACCTTCGTCAAATTTTTAGAGGATCAACCTTCAGGCATCTATATCCAAAGCTGGCATAAAGTTTTCAAAATAGCCATGAGATAAATTTTCAGAAATTTCAGTGACAGATATCGCTATATCTGTCACTGAAAATTCTGAAAATTTGTCTAATGGATATTTTGAAAATTTTATGCCAAATTTGGATACAGTATGCCTGAAGTTATATCCTTTTGAAAATCTGACGATAGATATGAAGCAAATAAATCAGAGAATCGAACATATAACTTTTACAGTTGACAGGTATCGCTATATCAGTCACTGAAATCAGGAAATTTTTAATATTTATGCTTTATAAGTTCCAAATTTACATCTTCAAGAATAACCATTTTTGTATTTTAAGAATCAATGAACATATTTTCAATTCGATATTTTGAACCAGTAGAATTTAGAGTTTCAATTCCAGACGTATAATTTCTCAAATTCCAAAGGCTCGTAATTTCCAATAGTTCAAGAAAAAAATTAGTTTACAAACATCAATTAACTTAGTTATTGACTTTTTAAACTGTTTATTTTATAAATTATAAATTCATAATTTCAATTTTGAAAGTTTCCAATAATCAAATGTGTATTTTCAATATTTTTCTGAATTCTAGAACCAGCATTTTAAAGTTTTTATGTTGAGAAATATAAACTTTTATATATCTTTATCTAGAATACAAATTCTTTGATTTAAAATATCGAAATTTTGAAAATTTGAATATTTCAGTTTCATAATTTCCAAATTGTAATCTTAGAATAAGTGTAACAATTGTTGTGTTTCAAGAATGTTGAATCAATGAATTTCAAAGTTTTCCAATTCGGATTTTCGAACCGCTGAATTTCAACTTCAGAAGCCAATATTTTTTTAAATTCCAAAGTGCCGGTATATTTGCTCGTTCAAGAAATTATTTTAGCTTACAAACATTCAAAATATTGCAAGCATTTAGTTATAAATTAATAATATTTCAATTTTGAAAGTTTCAAATAGTCAAATGCATATTTTCAGGTTTTCTTATTAATTATGATTATTTAGGTTAAAAATATTTCAAATATCGTAACATGAATTTTGAAAATTATGGAAAATTTGTGAAAATTCGTCGAGCTGTGTTACAATCGTTGGTGGTACCATTGATAATTATCAATGGTACCACCAACGATTGTAACACAGCTCGACTAATTTTGGAACATTCAAAATTTTGGGAGATGATGAAGATTTAATCGAAAAGTTTCATGTTATATTACAAATAATCTCTTCCAGTTATGATATAGATGTTGATAACTTTCCTAAATTTCAAGATATAGATATTGACAAATAATCACTTACAGCTATGATATAGATGTTGATAAGTTTCGAGAATTCGCATTATAAACAAAAATAAAAATCGTCAAGTTCTACTCATGGTTTTACATGCCAACAAGTGTACATAACTATCTTATGCGTGGGCTTTAGTTAATGGATTCATTGATACTTCCTATTTGACAAATGTCAGAGGAAGTACAATAGTCATGCAATAAGTACCTACATCAAAAGATTCCGAGAAGATTTAGTGCGGAAATGTAGCCGAACCAAAAACATGGAAGACGTTTTCGTAAGACTCTTAGTTGTATCAGATCCATTGATTACTAGTTTACTGAAACTTCCTCCAAAAAAACTAAAATCATTATCACCGCTTGATGTTAAATTGTTGCTTCCATCTTCAATCGCAAAATCTTGCAACGAAATTTCCTATATCCATACAAGCGATATAAATATAGATGATAGTTCGAATAATACTTCCTGTTTTTTATAAATTATAAATTCATAATTTCAATTTTGAAAGTTTCAAGTAATCATATTTGTCCAGAACCAGCAGTTTTGGGTTTTCATGTTGAGAAATTTTAACTTTTAAATATCTTCATTCTAGAATACAAATTCTTTGATTTAAAATATCGAAATTTGGAAATTTTGAATATTTCAGTTTCATAATTTCCAAATTGAAATCTTAAAGTAAGTGTAACAATTTCTGTGTTTCAAGAATGTTGAATCAATGAACTTGAAATTTTTTCAGTTCGAATTTTCGAACCTCTCTCTCTCTCACACACACTTTTCTCATCGTAGATTTATCCACTGCTGGATATAGACTCCTTCCATAGTCCTCCATGTTTCTCTGTCCTTTGCAACTCTCTCTCTCCCTCCCTCTCTTTTCTTATCCTAGATTTCACCACTGCTGGATATAGGCTTCTTCCATAGTCCTCCACGTTTCTCTGTCCTTTGCGACTCTCTCGCTGCCTCTTGCCCTCTTTTCTCATTTTAGATTTATCCACTGCTGGATATAGGCTTCTTCCATAGTCTTCTATGTTTTTCTGTCCTTTGCAACCCTCTATCTCTCTCCATCTCTATTTTCTCATCGTAGATTTATCTACTGCTGGATATAGGCTTCTTCCATAGTCTTCCATGTTTTTCTGTCCTTTGCGACTCTATATCTCTCTCCTTCTCTCTTTTCTCATCCTTTTGATTTATCCACTTCTGGATATGGCTTCTTCCATAGTCCTCTATGTTTCTCTGTCCTTTGCGACTCTCTCTCTCCCTCTCTGTCTTTTCTCATCCTAGATTTATCCACTTTTGGATACAGGCTTCTTCCATAGTCCTCCATGTCTCTACGTCCTTTGCGAACTTTCTCCATATCTATCTTTTCTCATCCTAGATTTATCTACTGCTGGATATAGGCTTCTTTCATGGTCCTCCAAGTTTCTCTGTACTTTGCAACTCTCTCTCCTTCTACCTCTCTCTCTTTTCTCATCCTAGATTTATCACTTCTGGATATAGGCTTCTTCCATAGTCCCTCATGTTTCTCTGCCCTTTGCAACTTGTAGTCACCAATTTCGAGCAACCTCCTACACGTCGTTGAGACACCTTTTCAGTGGTCTACCAATATTCCTTTTGGTTGTGTTGAGCCACCTTTTCTGTGGTCTACCAATATTCCTTTTGGTTGTTCTTGGTCTGCATTGAATTATGGTATTAGTCTCCTATCTTGCCACATGGCCTGCCCATTTCCAATTTAGTTTTGCAGTTCGTGCTATCATGTCTGTGATTTTTCTTCTAAATTATTGCTTCACAGAGTTGAAAAATACAATGCTCATTTACTTTATGGTGAAAGGTGATGAACAAGCTTTGCGAAATCATAAAATAGACACGTAAAAGTTTTAAATCTAAATTTTTCGATGCAACCATCTTAAGTATCTTTAATTTTCAGGGACGTATCTGGGTTCGAACCCGAACTTCCGCAGCACGCCCAGCAACAACAAGAAGCGGCCGATCTCCCCAGAGCAGGTGCTGAGGCTCTTCAACAACCAGTCGAACCAGAAGCTGAGCACGGAGAGGCCCCGCAGGTCTCCGGCGAGCAGCCCCCCGTCGACGACGCACAACTACAGGGTGCCGTACGGCACCACCATCCACGAGCTCTCCACCAGGACCGTCACCATGGTGCGCGAGCCCACCGATGCCCATGGCTTCGGAATCTGCGTCAAGGGCGGCAAGGATGCTGGTAAGTGAAACAAATAAGCGCCAAATGATCGAAGATTTGTAACTTGTAGACAAATCTACAAGTGGTAAATCAATACCACAAATATGTGGTATCGAACATACCACATAACCTTATACCATATTTTCAATATTTTACAGAACATAGTGAATACGAATAAAATACGACAAATCATTATAATTTAGGAAACTCAAATCCTCATATTTCAAAACTATACTGTTTACCAAACATTCATAAAGAAGGCAACAATTACAGGCCAATAGTTTCTAATTAACTTTAAATTACTCAAAACCAATTGGGTGGTTCGAAGGGAGAACCAAAATGGCATAGGTAGTGTCGACCCCCTACCCACCCTTTAAGCCACAGCCTTCTCCATCTAAAAAAATTCAATTTCACCTCCTTACTTGTGATACATCGTTGGAGAGCTCTTAAAGGGGAAACCTTCGAATCACCCAAACGGTTTTGCGTAATTTAAAAAATGATCAATTATTCTATGAAAAAAGGCCTTTAAGCCACAGCCATATTCATCTAAAACAAAAAAAAAATCACCTCCCTACTTGTGATACATCGTTAGAAAGCTCTTGAAGGGGAAACCTTCGAATCACCCAAACGGTTTTGAGTAATTTTAAAAATGATAAATTGTTCTATGAAAAAAATCGATGGCAATTTTTCAAATTGACACCCTGTATATAGCCAAGTATGTAAATAAAGTTGTGGAAAAGAAGGTAAACTTAATTTCATTGATATTATAGAAATACTTTTCACAAAGCTCTGAGAATAATATAAAAGAGACCTGTTTAAAAGAGACCTGTTTAAAAGATACCTGTTTGTTTATAAGAGACCTGTTCAAAAGAGACCTGTTCAAAAGAGACCTGTTCAAAAGAGACCTGTTCAAAAGAGACCTGTTCAAAAGAGACCTGTTCAAAAGAGACCTGTTCAAAAGAGACCTGTTCAAAAGAGACCTGTTCAAAAGAGACCTGTTCAAAAGAGACCTGTTCAAAAGAGACCTGTTCAAAAGAGACCTGTTCAAAAGAGACCTGTTCAAAAGAGACCTGTTCAAAAGAGACCTGTACAAAAGAGACCTGTTCAAAAGAGACCTGTTCAAAAGAGACCTGTTCAAAAGAGACCTATTCAAAAGAGACCTGTTTAAAAGAGACGTCTTTTAAACTGGTCTCTTTTAAACAGGTAGAAATACCGCTCTCCCACTTTGTCAACCTCCTGACTGGAAAAGTGGAGATGGAAGCTTGCATGTAATTTCATATAGGAAAAAGGTGGGCTCAAGTGGCTTCTTATCTACTCACGTATTCGCTATGTTCTGTAAAATATTGAAGTGGCTTTCTTTCTAACGTATTTGCTATGTTCTGTAAAATATTGAAAGTATGGTATACCAAATTCTGTAGTCACCAGAATTCACAGTTTAGTTACTGCATGTGGTTCAATGCATCCAACGTCACGATCACATGCTATTGTGGGCCCTATTTTTCCGTTCTAACATAACTTGCGAGTCTCATTACGTTTTCATACGTAAGCCTCGGCTGCAGCAGAGTGCGCAATGCCACCATTTACGAGGCTCACGTTCCATGCTATAAAAATTAAGCTTTCATTGCGTCATTTTTGTTCATATTTCACTCGACGGCGCGCTTAAAATTCCTGCGAGGCCCTTAAAGCGCGCAGCCCCATCCCGCCGTGCTGCCGCCCCCATAGCCACCTACCGCCTCCAACCGCCTCCGCTCCGTTCCTTTTCTCATCTGTTGCTATTTTTCTGGCAACGGTTCAAGTGCTCACCTGCCCCCATTCGGCGGCTGTTCCGAGATGCAACGGAATGTGGGACAGCGCGGCAATAAACACAAAGCGACATGATATATGTGTCATCTTGGGTTAGTGTTTAACGTACTTCTAGAAACAATTTTGCAGAAGTTCGGAATGTATGCAGAATGAGAGAAGATCCTCCAGTTCTCGTTTCTAGGGCATGTATTGATTATAATAGACGTTATTTGTACGCTAGCATTATTTTTTTGCCAAATTCAAGTTTAAGCAATAAGAAGCAATAGAATAGTAACAGAAATTAAGCAATAGAACGAGGTTGAGATTTTATAATCCACCGAGTCTGTTATATCCATATCGGTCGTATGCGGATTAATAGTTTTCGTGATACCAAAATAAAAATAATTAAATTTTGCAAAATTATTTTCATAAATCATAATGACATATTTCAAGTATGCTGTGATGGTTGTGTAGTAACGCTTGTGAACACCAACATATATAATTTTCCACGGCTGTTAAATTTTAACGGCCGTGGCTGATATCAGTTAAATAACAACCATGGAGACAGTACCGATAATATGTAATAACAATCAAGTATCACGAAAAATTCACACTCCCTCAATTTGGGGTTGACTGAGATTATTTTGAGATTATACTCTGGTGCGGAATTAACCCCAAGCGGAATTATTTAAATGAGTAATTTAATCGCGAGGCTAATTTCCATCCACAAAGCTGAACGCATCCGTCACAATCGGAGGTGGCGATGAAAGATTCTCAAAGGCACTTCAACCAATTCACTACCAACCGCCCCAGACGCCGCATTATTCTGCCTTTCATCTTCCCTAATTTGCATATCGCGAATTCAATATTGCCACCCTCGTGAGCGACAGGCGAGGATGTTCACTCCAGATAGATATCTAATGGATGGCTCAGACTTCCGCAATAAATCTTAAGAGCCGGATAGTTTTTTGTCAGTTCAAGTGTTGGCAGTGCGAGTCACATGCGGCGAAGTTAATTGTTTTGTAGATAATTACGTGCGATACAGTTTGAGTACCACTGTTCTCTGAAGTTGAAAGCAGATGGTGGTGCTGGCGGTGCTGACAATGCTGACAATGCTGGCAATGCTGGTAGTGCTAGTGGTGCTGGTGGCGCTGGTGGTGCTGCTGGTACTGGTGGTGCTGGTGGTGCTGGTGGTGCTGGTGGTGCTGGTGGTGCTGTTGTGCTGCTGGCAGTGCGGTGTTAACGCTGTAGTCGCTGTTGCTGTTGCGATGTGATGATGTCCGATATTTTGTAATTGTTGCAGGTGTAGGCGTGTACATTTCTCGGGTGGAAGAGGGCAGCGTGGCGGAGAGGGCAGGGCTGCGCCCCGGCGACTCGATACTCGAGGTAAACGGCACCCCCTTCACCGGAGTATCGCACGAAGACGCACTCAAGGTGAGTACACATACTCCACACTCGGAGATAATCTCGCTTTCTATTTACTCGCCTCATCTAAAAGGAAACGGCAGGTTTCCGATAAGTCGTATATATGGTCAAATCTTTACGACCAATAAGTCGACTTGGACTAACAACAAATGTGATAAGTTAGGGTGAGCTGATCTATCAGCCGAAATATAATCAAATTTATCAGTGGCGGTTCCTCCTATTGTTCGCAGGTTAGCGCAGACCGAGAAATGAGACGATCGCAACGGTTCGGGTGTCTTCGTGATACATAATTATATTTCGTATGCGGTCGTTTCAATCACGATCACTGTGTGGACTCGATAATGTTGGTCAGGAGCCGCCACTGAAGCTTATAATGGTGAATAAAGCATAAGAATTGTACAAAATAAAGATATTGAGAATGTATTTAAATACCATCGTTTTGCCTCACTGCGACATCATCCGACCGACCACCGATTGTAACGTGATTTGGTACGTGAGGATGCCGCAATATGGCTAAGTTGGAACCAGTATAACCTGGCCATGACTTTTTGCATGTATTTAAGAATATTGAACGAGAAATAGCAATTGTTTTACATGTTAAGAAAAGTACGATTTTTCCAGTGACTAAATGGTTGGGCGTGGAAAATCACTTTACTGTACAACGCGTAGAACAAGCTATTTTTTCGTGTACTTGAATGAAAATCAAGTAAATAATATATCGTCTGCTTAATGCAAGAACTAAGTAAGTCATTTTTTTGCATTTTGGAGATTGATGGAGATATTGAATTCAGTTTATAATCTACAAATCATTGATCTAGAGATTGCAGAGGTCCAAGATCCTAGAGCAGAGGTTCTTAAACTTCTAGTTCTAGTTCATAATCTACAGATCATTGATCTAGAAAAGATTGCCGCCTAGAGCAGAGATTCTTGAATTTTTTTACCTGGACCAAATATTGAATTCAGTCTATAATCTACAAATCATTGATCTAGAGATTGCAGAGGTCCTAGAGCAGAGGTCCAAGATCCTAGTGCAGAGGTTCTTAAACTACTAGTTCTAGTTTATAATCTACAGATCATTGATCCAGAAAATATTGCCGTCTAGAGCAGAGATTCTTGAACTTTTTTACCTGAACCAAATATTGAATTCAGTTTATAATCTACAAATCATTGATCTAGAGATTGCAGAGGTCCTAGAGCAGAGGTCCAAGATCCTAGAGCAGAGGTTCTTAAACTTCTAGTTCTAGTTTATAATCTACAGATCATTGATCCAGAAAATATTGCCGCCTAGAGCAGAGATTCTTGAACTTTTTTATCTGGACCAAATATTGAATTCAGTTTATAATCTACAAATCATTGATCTAGAGATTGCAGAGGTCCAAGATCCTAGAGCAGAGGTTCTGAAACTTCTAGTTCTAGTTTATAATCTACAGATTATTGATCCAGAAAATATTGCCGCCTAGAGCAGAGATTCTTGAACTTTTTTACCTGGACCAAATATTGAATTCAGTTTATAATCTACAAATAATTAATCTAGAGATTGCAGAGGTCCTAGAGCAGAGGTCCAAGATCCTAGAGCAGAGGTTCTTAAACTTCTAGTTCTAGTTTATAATCTACAGATCATTGATCCAGAAAATATTGCCGCCTAGAGCAGAGATTCTTGAAATTTTTTACCTGGACCAAATATTGAATTCAGTTTATAATCTACAAATCATTGATCTAGAGATTGCAGAGGTCCTAGAGCAGAGGTCCAAGGTCCTAGAGCATAGGTTCTTAAACTTCTAGTTCTAGTTTATAATCTACAGATCATTGATCCAGAAAATATTGCCGCCTAGAGCAAAGATTCTTGAACTTTTTTACCTGAATCAAATATTGAATTCAGTTTATAATCTACAAATCATTGATCTAGAGATTGCAGAGGTCCTAGAGCAGAGGTCCAAGATCCTAGAGCATAGGTTCTTAAACTTCTAGTTCTAGTTTATAATCTACAGATCATTGATCCAGAAAATATTGCCGCCTAGAGCAGAGATTCTTGAACTTTTTGACCTGGACCAAATATTGAATTCAGTTTATAATCTACAAATCATTGATCTAGAAATTGCAGAGGTCCTAGAGCAGAGGTCCAAGGTCCTAGAGCATAGGTTCTTAAACTTCTAGTTCTACTTTATAATCTAAGATCATTGATCTAGAAAAGATTGCAGCCTAGAGCAGAGATTCATGAACTGTTTTACCTGGAGATTATTTAATTGGTGACTCTTCCTTAATAATAACTACAACAAAAAGGGTGGGACAACATAAAACGAGGTCTTATGTTTAAATAAACTTGAAAAATATAACTGCTAAAGAATCGGTAAAACTGTTCTTGCCGATTACTCAGAAACTTGAAAAATGGAGTTACCTAGTTCTTGCATTAAGACGACGATATCATTCGAAAGTAATGCATCAAGGTATGTCAGAAGAGTGCTGACATGACAAAACGTCAGAATTTCAGACGAACGTCAGCAACTTTCTTGGCTGACAGTGAATCATCCATGACATCCAAGTGTTGAAGAGACACGGGGGCTGGCGATCAAAAAGAGTTGCGGAAGCTTATGTAGAAGATAGCATAGATAACAAAGTAAAATTAGTAATAATATTTATGTTGCTAACAAGAAAAGTGTCACATTTCTTCACGAGTTTTGATTGAACAATGTGCTTCATTTCTATCAAGTACACGAATCAAGTATTTCTTTTCACTCCGTGCTGTTTTTGCTATAAAAAATAAAAAAATAAAAAAATAATATATCAGAAGTGGGATTGATGAAGGATTTGCACCTACATACCCTACAAGGATTTGCACATCGATACTTATTCTTTGCAACGGTAGTAATAATTCAGGTAAATCAAACGAATATAAAACAAAAATTAAAAATTAATCATTCAGAAGTGGGATTGATAAAGGATTTGCACCTATACACCCTACAAGGATGTAAACATCGATACTTCTTCTTTGCAACGATAGTAATAATTCAGGTAAAACAAAAGAAAATACAACATTTTTTTTTAAATCATTCAGAAGTGGGGTTGATGAAGGATTTGAACTTATACACCTTACAAGTATTTGCACATCGATACTTCTTCTTTGCAATGATAGTAATAATTCAGGTTAAACAAAAGAAAATATAACAAAAAAAAAACATTCAAAAGTGGGATCGATAAAAGATTTGAACCTACAAATCCTACAAAGATTTGCACATGGATATTTATTCTTTGCAACGATAGTAATAATTCAGGTAAAATAAAAGAAAATATAACAAAAATTAAAAAAAAATCTTTTAGAAGTGGGATTGATAAAGGATTTGAACCTACAAATCCTACAAGGATTTGCACGTGGATATTTCTTCTTTGCAACGATAGTATTAATTCAGGTAAAAATATATTCTGCTCCAAGCAGATATAGATTTAAAAAGATTAAATCTGTACCTACAATTTTTTAGTCCATCATACCAATCACGAGATCATTACGAAGACACACGATATACATAAAAATTTCAACTAAATACCATCAAATAACAAAATTGTACGATCGTAGACTATCTTTGATCCTGCTTTAGTTGTGAGGCCATCAGCAGACACATTTTTATTCAATTAAAACTAATGGTTACAGCCATGTTCTATGCACATCGTTACTACTTAACTTAATACAGGGTGTCCCACGCTCATGAACCATTAAAAGTTTATGGGATTTCTGATAAGATAAAAATTTGAAAAGAAAATATTTAAACATTATCTATTCCGTTCTCCTTAGGTGAAATACGTTGAACCTTCGATCACTTTCGTTTCTAGCAGAAGTAGCCATGAATCTTTGTTTTATAAACGAAACTCCCTATATATTATCACGTTTCTGCCTTCCCCGTTCAATTTGAAATACCTTTTATATATACTATAGTTTTTAAGGTTTATCTATACAATTGTTCAATCTGTGATATTTTCTGTCTCACACTTTTTACCTTTTGTTTATATAATAGCTTTTAAGTTTTATATTAATTGACTCATAAATTGTCACAAAATTTTAAGATTTTTAATTAATTTCGAATATTACGAAGTAAACGTCTCCACCATTGAAAATATCATATTTGATTAAAATTCTTGAAAAATTTCTGCTTTCCATTTTTTAGTTTGGTAGTGATTCGTTTTTGAGATTTGTTAACAATGTTCGCAATGTATGAACCATCTGATACTTTTGATAGTTTCATTGAAATAATGGAGTTTATAACTCTTTCGATATTGTGATTGAAAATTTTCTAAATTTCTATAAAACTTGTGGCAATTTCTGAAATATTTATCAAATTTGGTGTAGTATGATATTTTGATGTTATAATTAAATTTTCTGGAATTATCTCGCTTTTTGGATTTATATCTACAACTACTATCTACTACTAGCGATATAAATGACTGCGCATATGAAAATATTTTTTTTAGATTAAAAAAAATGTTATAAGTTATGATGTATTAATGTTTTTTTAAATGACAACCTACATTTTTTATTTTTTATTTCGGTAGAGCCTTTCAACCTGTTTTTAACCGTACAACATTTTGAATAGGTTACATAAATTTAAAAAAAAACAGCCTTAAAGTTAAAAAAGTAAAGATTGATAGGAATTTCCACACTGTATATGTGTATTTATTGTATGTTTATGTGAATTTACTCCCTATACTATGTAACTTTTAATTTGACATATGTAAATCCTCCTGGATACTGACATGAATAAATTTATTACCTTTTGTAGAGATGTATGTTCACCTATCTTTTTTACTTTCTGCGATAAACATTAAATTCCAAGATTTTGACCTCAAAAAGACGTTAAGAAAAATGACTTCAATTTATCTTACAAATAAGATAAGAACGGAAAATTTATCTCGAATGTAACCCTATATGACTGATATACAGGGTGTCAATTTGAAGAGTTTTTTCATAGAACTATGGATTATTTTTAAAATTACTCAAAACCATTTGGTTGGTTCGGAAGGGGAACCAAAATGGCGTAGGTAGTGTCGACTCCCTACCCACCCTTTAAGCCACAGCTACCTTCATCTAAATAAAATAAATAGCACCCCCCTACTTGTGATACATCGTTGGAAAGCTTTTGAAAAATGCTTTCCAGTCATTATTAATGCAATAAGATTTGGTCAACTAGTTTTGATATTAAGTGCGAATAAAATGCAAAAGTGTTCAATTATTTAAATTCAAATAACATGTTAAAGTAAATGTTGGTAATGGTTTCCTTGTTTTCTAAACAAAAATATGATCTTAACTTAATGTTAATAAACGAATTTCACTTTTGAAAAGATAGAATTTACACCGCCAAAAAGTCTAATTGACTGGATTTACTGGATAATTTTATATCCTATATAATTTATTTCCGCCAAAACAGCTTTTTGAGGCTAATATAAATCTACTATCAACGACATTAACACATTTAAAGTGAACATTTCAAAATTGAAATTTCTTTGTTAACATTTGTTGTCACAGTGACGAAAAATAAGTAGATTTCGCAAACTATAATGCATGTGTGACATACAGGCAAAATTTCATGCTGCAGAAATTCTAATTTTAAAAATATTTCATGCCAATTAGTCTATGTTATAAAAAGTATGTCATTCCATTAAAAACAAAAAAAAAATGAAATACGCTTACTTTAAATGGACACTTAACTAATGACATTTTTGAATGACTAATTGTTAAAATTTTAAGCAGCAACCTACATATATCAGTTAAAAAAGTACCTTTCAGGTACAATTCGAGATAAATTTTCCGTTTATATCTTATTTGTAAGGAAAATGCAAGCCATTTTTCATAACGTATTTTTGAGGTCAATATCTAGGAATTTAATTTTTATCTCTGAAAGTAAAAAATATAGGTGTACACACATATCTACAAAAGATGTTAAAAATTGAAAGGGGAAGCCAGTAGCATAATATATAGTGTGTTCCATTTAAAAAAAACATAAGTTGATGGCTACTTCCGCTAGAACCGTATGTGATAGAAGGTTGAAAGTATGTCACCTGAGGATAACGGAATCAGCCATGCTTGGATGAATTTTTTCAAATTATTATTAAAATTGAACGGGGAAGCCAGTAACATAATATATAGGGTGTTCCATTTAAAAAACAAAACTTGATGGCTACTTCCGCTAGAGCCGTAAGTGATAGAAGGTTGAAAGTATGCCACCTGAGGAGAACGGAATCAGCCATATTTGGATGATTTTTTTCAAATTATTGTCTTGAAACCCAATAAACTTTTAATGGTCCATGAGCTTGGGACACCCTGTATAATATAATCGGTGCTAATACTTAATCTCTAACACGTATTGTGGTGGTCATGTATGGGTCGTATGTGAGGTTTGATGGCCGAGCATGCGACCATATTATTATTGCCTTATTGCGGCCTTGCTAACGTAAGCATAACAGAGCAACGACTTGTTGTGTTGACATGTTGTTTATTCCATTACACAGTTTCTGGGGTACCATTGTTTTAACAATTGCATCCTATGTAACTTAACTATGGTCAAATATGTAACAATTGCATCCTAGGTAACTGAACCATGGTCAACGATGATCAACAATTGTACAACTGGGCCTAAAGGTTTCATCATACCTACACCAGTAATAATGATAACAGTAATAATTTAGCCGTTACTTTCCCGTTTTTTACGGTTATCACGTCTAAATATATGAGGACGAAAACTTTTAGCCGCCCCCCTGGCCGCCTACGTCCCACGGGGTAATACATATTTATAAAGACGTCACGGAACACGCGAGCGGCGGCGGAGGCGGCGTCCCTCAGAACTTCCGGGCCGCGGGCGGCTCGTAAAACGCGTAATTGATTTACTGACACAATATTTCCCCCGCGAAGATTAATTACGGCCACCCCGTACATAAATCCGCGCCGCCCCCACGGCGAGGTGGCCGGCGATCCTTTTCCACCCCTCGCGTGCGCCCTTTGTCCCGCCCCGGGGGGGCTTTGTGCGCGGCTCGGGGGGGCCGGATTTATGTCCCCTGACAAGTCCCGAATACACCGCCGCCCCCGGGGCCACCCTTTGTTACAACCCCACGGCCGGAATATAGACGTTGCGTGGAAAAAGCGGGCTGTACGGATGCGGTCCGTACTTGCGAATTTAAGTGCGGAATTCAGCAGCCTGCGGGCTGAACAGCAGCAGCAGCGGATTTAATAATTCAGAAGTGGGATTAAGCAAGGATCTGCCGTAGAGTTGGGACCGGATTACATTGCTATCTGATAATATCGATGCGACGAAATATTCTCAAGTTATTTGTGCACGAACTAACCGCAATAAATTAATCTAATGTCACCATACTAGTTTCAAAGGTTACAATTAAAGTTTTAATCCCAAGTCTACTTTTTTTGCATTTGACTGTAGTTTAACTAAGAGAGATCACTAAGTCAGTTTTGCACACCATAAAATGATCCACATCTTTACAATTATATAACTTTTAAATTTCTTGCGAGATATGAATACAGATGTGAATAAAAGTTGTTTTATCATACCGAATATTGCAGTTTATATCTGTGTTGAGCGCTTGAGAGCATTTGTATTCAGTCCGTGCAATTCTCGGGGCTTTGATGCTGAACTGAACAACGCTGGTTTTGTGGGAGTTAGTGCAACTAATATGCAAATGAACGAATATTACTATTCATCGTCACGTTGATGTCGTTAATTGGAACTTTGTAATATCTTTGGCTTCTGTAGTATACTCATAATTTGTTCAACTTTGATGTTCATAAATATAATGTGTAAAATTTGTAATTAATTATTGTTTATTGCCATCAGATTATGTATCGCATAACTTTGAGGTTTTCACAACTTTGCAGATTGCATAAATTATCACGTTAATATTGCTGTTAACAGTTTTGTGTGGGACACAATAGACACGCTCTCTGTTAAATTTTCAGAGAAAATATCTTCACGCATACTGTATGCAAATCTGGCATAAAACTTTTCAAAATAGATAAATTTGCAGGGATTTCAGTGACAGATAACTTGCCAATTTAGAAAGTTAATAACTTGATTTTCTCACTTATTTAAGACATGCTCTCTGACAATTTTTCACAGGAATTATTTTTAGGCAGACTGTATGCAAATCCGGCATGAAATTTTCAATATATGCGCTAGATAAATTTTCAGGGATTTCAGTGACAGATACTTGCAAATTTGGAAAGTTAATTGCTCGATTTTCTCACTTATTTAAGACATGCTCTCTCACAAATTTTCACAAGAATTATCTTCAGGCATACTGTATGCAAATCCGGTATAAAATTTTCATATATCCGCTAGATAAATTTTCAGGTATTTCAGTGACAGATAACCGATACTTGCAAATTTGGAAAGTTAATAACTCGATTTTCTCACTTATTTAAGACATGCTCTCTGACAAATTTTTAAAGGAAGTATCTTCAGGCCTACTGTATGCAAATCTGGCATGAAATTTTCAAAATATCCGCTAGATACATTTTCAGAAATTTCAGTGACAGATAACAGATGTTTGCAAATTTGGAAAGTTAATTACTCGATTTTCTCACTTACCTAAGACATTCTCTCTGTTAAATTTTCAGAGGACGTATCCTCAGGCATACTGTATACAAAGCTGGCATTAAATTTTCTAAATATCCTTTACATAAATTTTCAGGAATTTCAGTGACAGATAACAGATACTTGCAAATTTGGAAAGTTAATATCTCGATTTTCTCACTTATTTATAACATTCTCTGTGTCAAATTTTCAGAGGATATATTTTCAGGCATACTGTATGCAAATTAGGCATAAACTTTTCAAAATATCCGGTAGATACATTATCAGGAGTTTCAGTGACAGATAACCGATATTTGCCAATTTGGAAATGTAATAACTCGATTTTCTCACTTATTTAAGACATTATCTCTGTCAAATTTTCACAGGAATTATCTTCAGTCATACTGTATTCAAATCCAGCATTAAATTTTCTAAATATCCGCTAGATAAATTTTCTGGTATTTCAGTGACAGATAACCGATACTTACAAATTTGGAAAGATAATATCTCGATTTTCACATTTATTTAAGACATGCTATCTGTCATATTTTCAGAGGAAGCATGTTCAGGCATACTGTATGCAAATCCGTCATTCAATTATCTAAATATCTGCTAGATAAATTTTGAGGGATTTCAGTGACAGATAACAGATACTTGCAAATCAGAAAAGTTAATACCTCGATTTTCTCACTTATTTAACATTATCTGTGTCAAATTTTCAGAGGAAGATATCTTCAGGCATACTGTAACTAAATCTGGTATTACATTTTCAAAACATCCACTAGATACATTTTCAGGAATTTCAGTGACAGATAACAGATAGTTTCAAGTTTTGAAAGTTAATAACTCGATTTTCTCACATATTTAAGATATGTTCTCTGTCATATTTTCAGAGGAAGTATCTTTAGGCATATTATATGCAAATATGGCATACATTTTTCAAAATATTGGCTAGATAAATTTTCAGGAATTTTAGTGACAGATAACCGATACTTGCAAATTTGGAAAGTTAATAAGTCGATTTTCTCACTTATTTAAGATATGTTCTTTGTCATGTTTTTTGAGGAAGTATCTTAAGGCATACTGTATGCAAATCCGGCATAAAATTTTCAAAATATCCGCTAGACAAATTTTCAGGTATTTCAGTGAGAGACAACAGATACTTGCAAATTTGGAAAGTTAAAAACTCGATTTTCTCACTTATTTAAGACATGCTCTTGTTATATTTTCAGAGGAAGTATCCTGAGGCATACTGTATGCAAATCCGTCATAAAATTTTCATACATCTGCTAGATAAATTTTCAGGAATTTCAGTGACATATAACCTATACTTGCAAATTTGGAAAGTTAATAACTTGATTTTCTCACTTATTTAAGATATGCTCTCTGTTAAATTTTCAGAGAAAGTATATTCAGGCATATTGTAACCAAATCTGGCATAAAATTTTGAAAATATCTTTTAGATAAATTTCCAGAAATTTCAGTGACAGATAACCGAATCATGCCAATTTGGAAAGTTAATATCTTGATTTTCTTACTTATTTAGGACATTCTCTCGGTCAAATTTTCAGAGGAAGTATATTCAGGCATACTGTATGTAAATATAGCATAAAATTTTTCCGCATTTCTTAGAAAATAATATACATGGCAGGCAATTTTAATCAATCCACGCAAATCACTCCTAAGGTATGTTCGATAGGAAAATTGACATGGACAAAAATTGTATGGCTACCAGGGGAACATCTGAAGATGAGCTTGAAGTTGACATTCAAGGTCAATTAAAGGCCAACTTGAAAATTTTAGATGGGAACTTTTCCTTTCGAATTTTTATTATTAATTTTCCAAATATTGTTTTTAGGGCATGAATTTGTGCTTGTCTAAAAAACTTTAACCCCCTGCCCTAAAAACTCGGTACATCAGATAGGCGCTAATTTCAGATATAACGAGTGAATTTTACTAATCTAGAAAATCTCGTTTTCCAAATTGATGAAAATCGAAATAGTCCAAATTTTCAGAACTCCGATATTTTAAATTTAGCTACAAGGGCCGAATGTTAAGCCGAAACTAATAGGGAAAAATAAATAAATAAAAACTAGATAATACCAGACAGTACTTAAAATACATAACAAATAATAATAATAATTATTATTTGACGCTGTGAAATCATTTAAAATATCATTTTATTTAAATTAATAATTAAGAAATAATATTCTTATGATTTCTTATGATATAATTTCATACATATTTTCATGTAATTTCCACCAAATCTGGTTCAATTTGCATCACATTTTCCAATTTCCACGTCTCTACATTTAGTTATCAATTATAATATTCCAACCGACGGATTTAAGGAAATGAGCTCCTCGGGGCTGAAATAAAATCGTATTTCCTCACGTGCGATTCCGAATGCACGACAGATGACGATGCGATGCCGGAAATTGCCCCTCTTTCTCTGCGATTCTCGCTGAAACTTCCGGAATCGCATTAGAAAGTTGCGGACTTCCGGGATGAATTCTGGCCTCGCCGAAGCGAAACCTCATACGTATTCCATAGGTTTGCGTTCACATTCCATCAGCATTAGTAATCAATAGAAAAATCAATAGAAAATATTGAGTAAATATTGAGAAAGGGCAAGAGAAATTTATGAGAAAAAATTACTTACTCGCGAAATTTTTGTAGCCGAATTCTACATAAGTTAATACCAGCTTAATTTTAATACTGCATTAAAATTGTTAATCATATGATTACGTATACAGGGGGAAACAAAATTATGTACGAAACTTTTTCTGGGGGCTCTCGGGAAATAATTAAACAAATTGGAAAATTTATATTTTCAATTTTTTGGAATACAATATTGAAAGTTCCCTTTACCTTAACCAGTAAAATTGAGACTAATGCCGCTCGTGAAAGATATCTGCAATAAATGTGTCAACACATAAATTATCGACGACTAGTTTATGACCCTGTCCCTTTAAATTTTAAATTTAAAGGTTCTTGGGAAATAATTAAACAAATTGGCAAATTTATATTTTCAATGTTTTGGAATACAATATTGAAAGTTCCCTTTATCTTAACCAGTAAAATTGAGACAAATGCTGCTGGTGAAAGATATGTACAATAAATGTGTCAACACATAAATTATCGACGACTAGTTTATGACCCTGTCCCTTTAAATTTTAAATAGAACTATCAGTTAATCACGTTCTTAATGAAATTAATATTAACCAGTAAAATTGAGACCAATGCCACTTATGAAAGATATCTGCAATAAATGTGTCAACACATAAATTATCGACGACTAATTTATGACCCTGTCCCTTTAAAATTTAAATAGAACTAGCAGTTAATCACGTTCTTAATGAAATAAATGGACTAGAAAATACACATTTAAAATATTTATGAACTTAATGTAAATAGACTGATTGCGATATTTATGAACTTAATGTAAATAGACTGTTTCTATCCAAAGGATTTTAGGCGAAGGTCATTAACTGTATTCTGAGAGCCGTGGGTATAAATTTTAGTTCATTCAATAATTTATATTCGAAAATTATAATTTAAAATTTGCCAATTTGTTTAATTATTTCCCAGGAGATTCCAGAAAAAAAATCGTGTATAATTTTTTTACACCCTGTGTATGTACATGAAATATTTTGCACCATTGATCGTTACTTCTATTGGAACGCTGTCGCACAAAATAACATCATTACATCATCTTAAATCAAGTTCTTGTTGCCAATCAGTGAATCATCACTGATCACATTTTCTGTATGCGCACTTGAAATTTTGATTGAACCCTCGCCGTCTCCTTTCGCCGCTTTCAACTGAACTCGATAAAATCAATAAGCAATTACCGATAACTCGAGCGGTGGTTTCCTAGTTTCGCCCCAATTTGGTATTCACGCCGTCCGCCATATTTCGGGTTCGTGTTTAACTGGAGCCTGTGTGGTAAAGTTGACTATCAGTAAATATTAATTGTTGAGGGAAGTTTGACCTCAAGTGCCTCGCAGATGGAATAACCCAGTTTGGCGGGATTGGAGTTTGCAATTATACAGTTTGCCTTCGCTTGGCCAATATATTAATTCCTAAATGAGTATTTATAGAACCTGTTGATAAGTTTGCTTTCCAATGAATAGAGTAGTGCATGTAAAATTTTGTTTATCTTAGACACGAAAGACACGAAAACAGAATAAATACCTCGCGTTTTTTTTAAATTCCAGAACATAGGCTAAGTTCAGTTATAAACGACAGTATCAAATGCATTGCTAAAATTCAATAGTTATGCAACCAAAATTACAATTTACTTGTTGTTTGTTTAATATTTCAAATATATCTTTATGTGGATTGCCATTTTTATTTGAGTTTGAGTTTGAGTTTTATTTGAGTTTTATTTTAGTACAAAATACTGCATAAATATTGAATTATTGCGTATATATAAATATTAAATTAATATTTATATTATTATAAATTTAGATATATAAATAGCGTAAACACAAATAATATAAAATCAATTAATCCCAAAAGCTCGCAAAATAAGCAAACAACTCTAAAACCTCAAAACATTGAAATCCAGCGCACGTTTAGAGTAGTAACTCGTTTCTGTATACAAATCGACACAAAGGCAGGGTTTTCTCAATCCCACCAAAAACTATATTCAAATTAACTGTTCCACACACATTTTCCCTCTACGAGAGGATAAGACAGACCCTTGTTCACCTATGTTTATGGGGATGTGAACCAAAAAATATGCCTCCTAAGGGATGTGTAAAAAAATATTATTTACTTCCTTCAGCGGGGTTGTAAATTGCATGCCAGATTTACTTGATAATAAATTTTTCCTGCGACGTTTCAGTGGCTTGCAATTACCAGCCGTGGTAATAAAACAGTGCGCTGTGGACCTCGAAACTCACAAGGAATGTAATTTATTAGTTACGTTGTTGTTGCTTGTAATATTATTATTATCATTATTATTATTATAGTTATTTTATATTATTGTTATTATTATTATTGTTATTTTATATTATTATAGCTAATATTATTTGTAATTATCTTTACTTAATTAAGAAATATGAATGATGCCGGAATGGACCAGATGTAAATCGCTGATTTGAAGTCTGATAAGAGCCCACGTGATCCTTATGGAGATTTTGCAGCAGAACTCTCATTGCTTATCTACTGACACCCCATAATATTATTTGTAATTATCCTTACTTAATTAAGAAATATGAATGATGCCGGAATGGACCGGATGTAAATCGCTGATTCGGAGTCTGATAAGAGCCCACCTAATCCTTATGGAGATTTTGCGGCAGAACTCTTATTGCTTATCTACTGACACCCCATAATATTATTTGTAATTATCCTTACTTAATTAAGAAATATGAATGATGCCGGAATGGACCGGATGTAAATCGCTGATTCGGAGTCTGATAAGAGCCCACGTAATCCTTATGGAGATTTTGCAGCAGAACTCTCATTGCTTATCTACTGACACCTCATAATACTATTAGTTTACAAACTATTTTCTACTATATTGAGAATCTATTTGTACTCTAATTTAATTCCATCGCAATGTATACGATATAAGGATATTTCATCTGGACAAATTTCTGCACCAAGCTATCCACTACAGCATTATCTCTAAGTAATCCATGCCGGGGATTTCCCACTATTGCATGCAAACATCGTAAAAGTTATCATTGACTTTGCAGACCGAGGCTATTCCCACTTGCATGGCAATACAATCAAGATGGCTGTTACAGACCTAAACCTATTTTCCCTCGTGATCGAGCGGTCGAGCCATGGAAGAAAGGGCCCCATTTGCCCCGCTCGGCTGCAGTTATAGGGATTATGTTTCCTCGTTAACTTTTATGAATTACAAATAGGACGGCGGTCATAAAATGGCTGCAGACTTTTATGACACATCTACGGACGTATAGGGGCGTAAAATAATTCAGGGCGGGTAATTTTCGGTGTAAAGGATGAGAATGGGCCAATGAAGTTAATAGCTATTTATGCACCAAGGGCGTTACTACGATGATTACGCCCGGAGAACAATGCAATCCAGCTCGAGGGCTTTAACCCGAGAGATGGATATCGGACGATGGGCGTAAACATTCGGCGACACCGTGGTGTATACAAGATTTTATTTTTTTACTTTTTCTTAAAAAAAAAACAGAATTGGCATCTCGAGGGCGTAAAGTCCATTACGCCCTTATGTTATGCCCCGGTTGTGTACATGAAACTACACTCCATACACTCCTGCTCGAGGGATTTAGCCCGAGAGATGAATATCGTTTGATGGGCGTAATCATTCCCTTTTAAACCTTTCAAACCATACCATTCGTCACCCCATAGATGGGGTGACGCCTTAGTACATACAAGATTTTATTTTTCTTTATTTCTTAAAACAAAAAAGAATTGAAAACTCTAAGGCATAATTAATTCATTATGCCCTATAGTTCTCACTTATGTATTTTGAATGAATTCATTATGTCCTCTTATTATGCCCCGGTTCATAAGTACCTATTTACATGAAAATACACTCTAGGGCATAACGAATTCATTGCGCTCTCTTATTACGCCCCGGTTGTTATGGACATGATTACATATCTCGTACCCTAGGAGTTATCATTTAATTATAGAAATGTGAAAAAACAAGTTATTATAAATATGATCTTCGAAATAATTGAGAATTCATTAGTTGACTCTTATTACGCCCCGGTTGATAAGGACTTGTTTACATGAAAATACACTCCAGGGCATAACGAATTCATTACGCTCTCTTATTACGCCCCGGTTGTTATGGACATGATTACATATCTCGTATCCTAGGAATTATCATTTAATTATAGAAATGTGAAAAAATAAGATATTACAAATATGATCTTCGAAATAATTGATAATTCATTAGTTGACTCTGATGTCTGCTAAGGTCATAAGTTCACAGTCCTCTCAAAATTGTAGAGTCTAAAATAGTTGTATGGAGCTAACGCTGAAAAAGTCTCTAAAATTTTTCATCCAGGAGTGTCAGATCCATTAGTTGACTCTGATATCTGCTAAGGTCATAAGTTTACAGCAATCTCAAAATTGCAGAGGCGAAATAGTTATATGGAGCTAACGCTGAACCTATATCTAAGGTTTTTCATCCAGGAGTGTCATCTTCCTTGACTCTCTATCGTTCCCAGGATGATGAGTCAATTTTCAACAAATCCTCAAAAAAAAAATGCATTTGTATACAAAATGGATAATTGCTGTTGATAATAATATCCCAGCCTTGTAATCTTCTATTATCTAGTCAAGCATCCATACAATTTTGCATTTTGTCATCAGCTTGTGCACACGTCTTTGTGCACCAGTAAACATTACTAAGAATGAATTTCATCTCGTGTTCAGTTTCTGATCAGTTTAAAATCAGTTTCTAATCAGTTTCTGATCAGTTTCTGTTCATGATCATAACCCAGCATCCCAGCACATCATATTGCTGTTGATCATAACATCCTAGACTTGTAATCTCCTAATATCAAGTTAAGCTCCCATACAATTTTGCATTTTATCATCAGTTTATTCTCACGTCTTTATGCGCCAGTAAAAATTTACTCAGAATTAACGTCGTTTAGTTTCTGATCAGTTCTGATCAGTTTGTAATCAGTATGTGATCATTTTCTGTAGATGATCATAATATCCCAGCATCCCAGCAGATCATGGTTGCTGTTGATCATAACATCCCAGCCTTGTAATCTTCTAATATCAAGTTAAGCTCCCATAGAATTGCATTTTATCATCAGTTTATATACACGTCTTTCTGCCCCAGTAAAAATTTGCTCAGAATGAACTTCATCTCGTCGTGTAGTTTCTGATCAGTTCTGATCAGTTTGTAATCAGTTTGTGATCAGTTTCTGTTGATGATCATAACATCCCAGCATCCCAGCAGATCATGATTGCTGTTGATCACATATTTCTCAGCCTTGTAATCTTCAAATATCAAGTTAAGCTCCCATACAATTTTGCATTTTATCATCAGTTTATGCACACGTCTTTCTGCCCCAGTAAAAATTTGCTCAGAATGAACTTCACCTCGTCGTGTAGTTTCTGATCAGTTCTGATCAGTTTGTAATCAGTTTTTGATCAGTTTCTGTTGATGATCATAACATCCTAACATCCCAGCAGATCATGATTGCTGTTGATCACATATTTCTCAGCCTTGTAATCTTCAAATATCAAGTTAAGCTCTCATACAATTTTGCATTTTATCATCAGTTTATGCACACGTCTTTTTGCCCCAGTAAAAATTTGCTCAGAATGAACTTCACCTCGTCGTGTAGTTTCTGATCAGTTCTGATCAGTTTTAATCAGTTTGTGATCAGTTTCTGTTGATGATCATAACATCCCAGCATCCCAGCAGATCATGGTTGCTGTTGATCACATATTTCTCAGCCTTGTAATCTTCAAATATCAAGTTAAGCTCCGATACAATTTTGCATTTTATCATCAGTTTATGCACACGTCTTTATGCCCCAGTAAAAATTTGCTCAGAATGAACTTCACCTCGTCGTGTAGTGTCTGATCAGTTCTGATCAGTTTGTAATCAGTTTGTGATAAGTTTCTGTTGATGATCAAAACATCACAGCATCCCAGCAGATCATGATTGCTGTTGATCCTAACAGCCCAGCTTTGCAATCTTCTAATATCAAGTTAAGCTCCCATAGAATTTTGCATTTTATCATCAGTTTATGTGCAAGTCTTTATGCCCCAGTAAAAATTTGCTCAGAATAAACTTCACCTCGTCGTTAGTTTCTGACCAGTTCGAATCAGTTTCTAATCAGTTTTTGATTAATTTCTGATCAGTTTATAATCAGTTTCTGATTAGTTTCTGATTAGTTTCTGATCAGTTTCCGATCAGTTTCTGCGATCAGTTTCTGATTCTGTTTAGTTTTTCATAGCTATTCAGTTTTTTGTAGCTGTTCTGTTTTATTTTTTTTATTTTTTGACGACTGTTCAGTTTCTGATGATTAGTTTCAGTTTTTAATTGTTATCAAACTGGTGATGGAGTGATAATTTAGGTATAATTTTGAAACTTCATATATGTATACTTGTAACGTTTTTATTCTATTATTTTCATATTTTTTTTAGCAATTTGCATCTATTTTCTTCATTTTTTATTTTTGTTGTTGTTTTTAATTGTTATTAAAGTTGCGATGGAGTGACAATTTAGGTACCAATTTGAAACTTCAATTATTTCTACTTGTGAGGTTTCTAGTTCTAATATTTTTATAACATTTTCAGCAATTTGTATCTATTTTTTCATTTTTTAAATTTTGTTTTATGACACTCCTCATTGAGTCACACAAAACAAACGCGAAAACAAAAATCACACAATAATTATCAAATTGATTTGAATAGAGGAGTGAAAAGTTGCTAGTTACTTGCTATGCAAATATTAATACAACACATTAATAATAAAATACTCTTAGTTACACACAGTTTCTTAAATGAACAAGACGAAAGTTATAATCAATTTTTATGGAAGGAACTTACAAATTTTGTTGCTTGCAATAATTCAATACTATGAGTTATCTGGTTTTATTTTTTCAGATTATGAAGCTTTTTAGCTTATCAACAGAAATGATTTTTTTGCATAATTTTATGGATTTTGAACCAAGTTTTGTTCAGTTTGTGATATTATCAATTTAGTGACAATATTTTGTTGTTTGACAAACACGTTGATCGATGTTCTTCGATGACACGTGTCATCGATAAAATGACATACATTTAGTCAGGTTTTGGCAGCATTTAGTTATATTTCCAGAATTTTATAGAATTTGATCATATTTATGACATTTTATCGATTTCATTACAACATTTTATCTATGCTGGACAAAGTATTAACAATTGTATGCCTATATTCTCTCAAGTCTATATTTTATCAATTTAGGACAATATTTTTTTAAGGTTGTGACATTTAACTAATTTTATGACATAATTTATTGGATTTTCAAAGTTTTACGTGACACAGATACATTGAAATACTGCAATAATATTCGACTTGACCTTATTTTTATGAAAGGAACTAACAAATTTTCTTGCTAGCTATTCATTGCTATGTGCTATGTGGTATTTTGTTTTCATATTATTAAACTTTTTGGCTTATCAACAGAAATTATTTTTTTACACAATTTTGAGGATTTTTAACTAAATTTTGTTCAGTTTGTGTCATTATCAATTTTATGACAATACTTTGTTATTTCACAAACACGGTTTTGATAGCATTTTATTATATCTCTGGAATTTTATAGAATATGATCATATTTATGACATTTTATCGTCTTAATTACAACATTTTATCTATGTTGGACAATGAATTAACAATTGTATGTCTACATTCTCTCAAGTCTATATTTTATCAATTTAGGACAATATTTTTTTGAGGTTGTGACATTTAACCAATTTTATGACATAATTTATTGGATTTTCAAAGTTTTACGTGACACAGATAAATTGAAATACTGCAATAATATTCGACTTGACCTTATTTTTATGGAAGGAACTAACAAATTTTCTTGCTAGCTATTCATTGCTATGTCCTATGTGGTATTTTTTTTTAGATTATTAAGCTTTTTGGCGTATCAACAGAAATTATTTTTTGCACAATTTTGAGGATTTTTAACTAAATTTTGTTCAGTTTGTGTCATTATCAATTTTATGACAATATTTTGATGATTGACAAACACTGCATGCTATGTTGTTCGATGATACGTGTCATCGATGAAATGACATAAATTTAGTCAGATTTTGATAGCATTTTATTACATTTATGGAATTTTATTGAATTTGATCATATTTGTGACATTTTATCGACTTTATTACAACATTTTATCTATGTTGGACGATGTATTAACAATTGTTTTCAAAATTCTCTTGTATTAGTCTATATTTGATCAATTTAGGACAATATTTTTTCGAGGTTGTGCCATTTAACCAATTTCATGACTTAATTTAATGGATTGTTAAAGTTATACTTGACACTGACAGATAAATTAAAATACTGTAATAATATTCGACTTATTCGACCTTATGTTTTGTCTCATTCAGATTACAGATGATAGACAGAGATGCCACTATTTCCCTGGGATATTAAAAATACTATATAAAACGTAATTGGTCCAATTGTTATAAGTACATTGCTTTAGCGAATGATCTTGAATAAGTCTAATTTATGATAATATTTTGTTGCTTATGTCATCAATTAAATGCCATAATTTTTTTACCTATCGACAACATTTGATAAAATTTCTTCCATTTTCTAGAACATTTGATCTTATTTATGATAATTTATTTGATTTAATTACAATATTTTATCAATTTTGGACAGTATATTAACAATTGTATATCAACAGTTTCTCGATAATATGATATTTTGTCATCAATTCAGGGCAATTTTTTTTGAGGTTTAGATATTTATGTCCAATTTTGCAATCGTGGATTATTTTTGTTCGTGGCACTTTTAACAAATTTTATGACATAATTTAATGGATTTATAACAATATTTAGTCAAGTTTGTGACATATTATAAAATTTATGATAATATTTTGTTGTTTCTGTCATCAATGAAACGGCATAAATGTAATCACTTTTGGACAACATTTGATTAAATTTCTTGCATTTTTTAAAATATTTGATCTTATCAATGACATATTATTGGATTTATTTACAACATTTTATCTATTTTGGACATTATATTAACAGTTGTATGACAATATTCTTTCGATAATATAATATTTTATCAATTTTTGGCAATATATTAATAATTGTATGACAAAATTCTCTCGATAATATAATATACTATCAATTTTGGGCAATATTTATTTTGAGGTTTTGACATTTAGGCTCAGTTTTACAGGCGTGTATTATTTGGTTCATGGTACATTTACCTAGGATAATTGACCAAAAAACATTCCTGTTTGATTAAGAAAAATCTCTCTTACTCCCAGATTTTCACTTTCGTATTAGCTTAGGATTTGTTTTACTTTATCCTTGTTTTGCTCAGCTGTCTAAAAATTGACACAATAGTATCCTAGGTAAATGTACTACCAACAAAGATAACCCACAATTGTAAAACTGGCCCCAAATCAATTATATAATTGAGAATGGAGTGGATGCAGTTATCATGCTCAATAATTCAGTTCTTCAAGCGAGCAATGCTTAGCATGACGGCTTTTCATTGCTCCCTAAATATTTCAGGGCGGTCCTTAGATCTGGACCCTAGCAGCTCACACGGAAACGTTTTAATAAAACAAACTAATTAATTAAACACTCATTTGCACACAGCCCTATGGTATGGGCTAAAACAAGCATCGGCATGTATAATTAAATATTATTACAGCGTTGGCATATAAAGTTATCTTCATATTATATCTCCGCGTAAAACAGATAGATTCTATTATGATAACTTTAGTGAATAGTGCTGTATGTGTAATGTAAAATTAATAGTTTTTTTCATCATTATTTTTACTGGCGTGTATACTAGGGATCAGATAAACTTGGGCAATGTACGCAGAAATTATTTGTTACTATTGATAAAACAGATAGATTCTATTATGATAACTTTACTGAATAGTGCTGTATGTTTAATGTAAAATTAATAGTTTTTTTTTCATCATTATTTTCATCGGCATGTATACTCGGGATCAGATAAACTTGGGTATTGAGCGTGGCAGTTATTTGTTACTATTGATAAAAACAGATATATTCTATTATGATAATTTTACTGAATAGTGCAGTATGTTTAATATAAAATTAATAATTATTTTCATCATTATTTTCATCAGCATGTATACTCTGGATCAGATAAACTTGGCCATTGTGCGTGGAAGTTATTTGTTACTAATATTGATAAAACAGATACATTTTATTATGATAACTTTACAGAACAGTGCTGTATGTTTAATGTAAAAGTAATAGTTTTTTCATCATTATTTTCACCGGCGTGTATACTCGGGATCAGATAAACTTGGGCCTTGTTGGTGGAAGTTATTTGTTACCATTAATAGTAACAACTTGTTGGACTTCTTTATATTTAGAAAAATAATCTCTATCAGAAAAAAAAAACAATAAGATAAAAAATACAATAACAATAATCTTATTGTTTTTTTTCTGATAGAGATAATTTTTCTAAATATAAAGAAATCCAACAAGTTGTTACTATCAATGGTAACAAATAACTTCCACTAACAATGACCAAGTTTATCTGATCCCGAGTATACATGTCGGTGAAAATAATGATGAAAAAAACTATTAATTTTACATTAAGCATACAGCACTATTCAGTAAACCATACGTAACCATTTGGAAAAAAAAGTAAATTATCGCTGATTTAAAAAAAATACAAAATTAGGGCCTCTTTGTAGAACAATTAGGAACATTTCAATGCCATTTGTATGACATTAGAAAGTACCTGTGAAGGTATTTTTGTTCGGTTTTATTGTAATCAGCCAATAAATAAATGAGTTATGGACAGCGTCATTTTTTAGGAGACACCCTGTATATAATATCCATTACAGGATAACAATTCTGAAGTATCCCATTTAAAATTACCTTTTAGTAAAGTGTAAATATTATTAACTAAAATCCGATTTGGTTAATCTATATACGGGAAAATATTGCGGTCCTTTATTATAGAAAGTTCGGAAGTAAATTTGTACAGATAACTGGAAAGTAGGGCACAGAAGTTTGGCTGGAGTATCGATGCGCGTTAACGTACTCTAACACTATTAAAACTACAGATAAGCACAGAAGAATGAAACTTTTTTAAAAATTATTAGGTCAACTGCTTGATATTTCACCATAGCAAGCACATTTCTTATGAAGGATGATGGAGTAGTTATTATTAATTGTTATTAATGATACGTCAGTTTTAGTAACGTATTTGAATTCTGCTCAAAAAAGTGTCTTAATAATGTTATAATAAAATTTCATTATACGGGATTGAGTTTACAAAAAGTTTTTTTTTAATTTTTAGTTTTAAGTAAAAATGTTATAGGAATTAAAATTCCTGCGTGGTCTGAAACTACCAGTTCGGTTATTGAAATTTAGGTTTATTTATACAGGGTGTTGGCAATATAAAAAATGGCAATTTTGGTTTATTTATACACGGGTGCTGGCAATTTTAAATCTTATTTTGACACTTATTTATTTACTATTTGCAAAAAACAATTTAAAATTACATTTAACATTATAGAAAAATATAATCATTCAAACAATCCCCCAAATATAGAAAGTAATACTGAAAATTTAAAAAATCGCCTACGAGAGGCATTTGCATCGATTACTATTGAAGAAATACAAAACAGTTTTTAGGAGTTCCACACCAGGCTTGAACTGTGTGAAGAAAATGGCGGGGGAATGTTTAAATGATGTTATTTTTCTAAAGTGTCAAAATTAGATTGTCTTTTTAATTTAGCCAACACCCTGTATAAATAAAGCAATGTTTTAATAACTGAAATGGTAGTTTCAGACCAAGCAGGATTTTTTTTATTCTTATAACATATTCACTTAAAAGTTAAAATTTAAAAAAATCCCTCTTGTAACCTCAATCCAGGACATACTGCAAAATGAAATTTTATTATAACATAATTAAGATACTTTTTTGAGTAGAATTCAAATACGTTACTAAAGCTAATATATCATTAATAACAATTAATAATAATTACACCATCACCCCTCATAAGAAATCTTGCTATGGTGAAATATCAAGCAGTTGACCTAATAATTGTTAAAAAATTTCATGCTCTGTGCTTAAGTTTTTTTCCAGTGGTAGCCAAACCATTCAGTTTATGAAACTTTTATTTTCCAAGCTAAGCAGGCCTTTGCCTCAAGATGATTTTGTCTGATTGAACGAACTCTCTATCTCTTACCATTTACGATATCACCATGAGCACTATAACTGGGACACCCTGTATATATTATGCAATTGTTATTAAATTTTATAGAAGACTAAGAGAAGGATTTAAATTTTATTTATTTTGTAGAAACTGGAAGAAAATTTCATGAATTTCAGGCATTGTCTAAAATTGAAATATATTAATGGTTTTATTAGAGTTCTGGTGGAGGCGCCGGGCTTAAATTATTTTTCACCTTGTATATATTATGCAATTGTTATTAAATTTTATAGACAATTGAAAAATAAATTTAAATTTAATATTTTTTTTGTAGAAACTGGAAGAAAATTTTGTAAATTTCTGGCGTCGTCTAAAATTTAAATTTATTAATGGTTTTAATAAAGGGTGAATGCGCGGGCTTCAATTATCTTTCACCCTGTATGTATAATGCAATTGTTATTAAATTTTATAGAAAATTGTCAGAAGGATTTAAATTTGATTTATTTTGTAGAAACTGGAGAAAATCAAATGGATTTCAGGCATTGTCTAAAATTTAAATTTATGAATGGTTTTAATAGAGTTCTGGTGCATGCGCCGGGCTTCAATTTTCCTTATCACTTTATTCATACTGCTATTGACAACACGATTACAGTAACACATAAAATTTGTACTATGTTTGAAATTTTCATTGTTTATATAAAAAAGTGACTCTTTTAGGACGATTTAATTAACATTTATGTAAATGTTGCAGTTGCCATTTTAAGAGCTTATGCAAGATATGCTTTTGATTTTTGAAAATAAACCATAGCTTTTAAGTTATAATACAAACTTTTTTTTAAATGTCAGTCATAGTTGGCTTTGACATTTAAAAAAAAAAGACGATTTTTTCTCTTTAATAAAACGATAACGATATAAGGATTGCTATACTTAGACCTAAGAAATCAATTTTTTTGATAATTTTGGTAACGAAATTGCAAAATATATTGTATGATTCTATACGCGAATAAAGAAATTATGTCCACTCAAAAACAACTCACACTCTATCAGTATTACCACACTCGCCTTCGCCTCGTGCACTAAACTATTTCTTCGTGCAAAAAAATCGTTTTTAGTCACTACTATTATACCATATCTATTATACCATAAATAGCTATTAATATGAAATTAAATCAATTTTACTTTTGATGACACTTTTAATGGTTAATAATAAAATTTCTATAAACAAAAAATCGTAGATGTTGACCTTACTGTTGCAAAGATGATTCAAAATAATGTAGATTCAGTTTTACAATCGTAGATTATCTTTGTTCGTGGTACATTTAACAAATTTTATGACATAATTTAAGGATTTATAACAATATTTAATCAAGTTTGTGACATATCAAATTTATGATAACATTTTGCTGTTTGTGTCATCAATGAAACGCCACAAATGTATTCATGTAATAATGGAGTTTAAACAAGTATTCTCGAAATCTATTTCCATGATAAATTTTATCTCTTTTGGACAACATTTGATCAAATTTCTTGCAATTTTTTAAACATTTGATCTTATCTATGGCATATAATGGGACTTATTTACAATATTTTATCAATTTTGGCCAATATATTAACAGTTGTATGACAAAATTCTCTCGATAATATGATATTTTATCAATTTTTGGAAATATATTAACAATAGCATATCAACATTTTCTCAATAATGTGATAATTTATCAATTTAGGGCAATCTTTTTTTCGAGATTTTGACATTTCCCAATTTTTGCCCAGTTTCACAACGAGAATTATCTTTAAATGTACCACGAATTAACACATTTTATGACATAATTTAATGGATTTATAACAATATTTTGTCAAGTTTGTGACATATTATCAAATTTATGATAACATTTTGCTGTTTGTGTCATCAATGAAACGCCGTAAATTTAATCACTTTTGGACAACATTTGATCAAACTTCTTGCATTTTTTAAAACATTTGATGTTATCTATGACATATTATGGGATTTATTTACCATATTTTATCAATTTTGGCCAATATATTAACAGTTGTTTGACAAAATTCTCTCGATAAGGTGATATTTTATCAATTTTTGGCAATATATTAACAATTATATGTCAACATTTTCTTGATAATTTCATATTTTATCAAATTAGTCCAATATTTTTTTCGAGGTTTTGACATTTAGACCCAGTTTTACCATCGTGGATTATCTTTGTTCGTGTTACATTTAACAAATTTTATGACATAATTTAATGGATTTATAATAATATTTAGTCAAGTTTGTGACATATTATCAAATTTATGATAATATTTTGTTGCTTGTGTCATCAATGAAACGAAATAAATTTAATCACTGTTGAACAACATTTGATTAATTTTTTTGCATTTTTTTGAACATTTGATCTTATCTATGACATATTATGGGATATATTTACAATGTTTTATCAATTTTGACCAATATATAAACAGGTGTATAACAAAATTCTCTCGATATAATAATATATAATATAATATTTTATGAATTTTAGGTAATTTATTAACAATTGCATGATAAAATTCTCTCGATAATATAATTGGAAATTGCAAAAAATATTGTATGATTCTACACGTGAATAAAGAAATTTTGTTCACTCAAAAACTACTCACACTCTATCAGTATTACCACAGACCTTTGCCTCATGCGCTAAACTATTGTTTCGTGACTAAAATTCGTTTTTATTCACTACTATTATACCATATCTATTATACCATAAATAGCTATTAATACGAAATTAAATCAATTTTATTTTTTATGAAACTTTTAATGATTGACAATAAAATTTCTATAAAAAAAATCGTAAATTTGACCTTACTGTTGCAAAGATGATTTAAACGAATGTTTACAATTGAGTTGGATGTATGTCGAGCAATGACCAGATTGCGAATGATATTTTATTAGGAAGGTAACTCATACCTAAAACAGTGACAGTATAACAATGCTGTTTCTATAGTTATGCATATATTAATATGTGACAACTAAAAATACGTATTAAATTCTACTGAAAATACAAGTAGTTTTATTTTTACGGGAATATAACTCATACCTAAAACAGTGATGTCATAATAATGCGGTTTCTATAGTTACGCATGTATTAATAACTGATAATGCAGAAAATACAACTAGTTGTATTTTCACGATAATATCATTAACAAATGTCGGCCGCTGTCACAATTTCGAGTCCCACACAATGATTGTAATGGCGTCGACCACATACGAAAGATTATTTATATGTCACGACGATATCCGAACTGATCGCCTTATTTATGGGTTTCGACCTTATTTATGCATACAATGGGCACGATTCCTAAAAACATAACCCTAAATGTCAGTGTGTAACTAGCATAAATACGCACACAATTGAGGTTAGCTGTTTGAAAAATGAAGTGATCTAAATAAATATAGGTATTTAAACTGTATTTTTAGCTTCTTGTTCATTCTGCTTTACTTGATCAATTCAATCAATTCATTATATTGCTTTCCTAAATTTAATTCGTGGTATTCTCAAAAAACGATAATGATTTTTAAAATACTACTCATTTTAACCCCAAGCTTTGGGAAATGTTTTTCATTGAAAGGCAATTCCAATGCAATTAAAAAAAATGAAATGCGTTTTCGTAGTTGGTTAGTTTGGGTTAAAGTATTTATAAAGTAATTATTGATAATGAGAACACCACTTGATATATTACTCCTGGTAGTTAATCAGAAGACTGATTATATGCCTTCTGCGTATTTTTCGTCCTACTTTTGATTAACAGAAATAAATAACTTTCCTCATCAATTCCCAATAACGTGTTGATCCTGCGTTCGATCCGTGCAGAAAGTGGAAAATTACAATCACGTAAAGTGTGCCAGTCCCAGTCTCCGTAATCAGGTCAGGGGGAGCTTAAGGGCCGGGGGCGGCGCACAAGGGCGGCGGCGCATCCCCGTCGCCTCCGACAGCATCCGGCCGAATGGGGGCGAGGGTGTTCCGGCCCCCGGATTCTGCCCCCGGCGAATTGACAGGCACATATCTGAGACACGTCGGATTAACTCCGGGGGCTTTTGTGCCCCCCTCCGGAGCCGCACGGCGCCCTCGCCCCTATGAAAGAACCGCGATGAGGGCTGAGGGGGCACTTTCATGACGTCCCAATTCAGCGCGCGGCCATTCATGGAGGCCGCTAATTACTATCACTGTAAATTGCCCGACGAGATAACGCTGTAATTCGGCTTGAATGGGGGCTGTCATAAAATTTGCGTCGGAATAAGCTCGAATATGAGTTATGAACGCCGCTCGGCAGAAATTTATTGAAAAGCGCACTTCGGAAATATGTTTGCCGAAATTGTTATCGGCTACTTCAAATAAAGTTATTATCTCAAATTCTCGTTAATATTAATAATTAATGATATGCCAACATAATTAGAATATTTACCAACAGTAATAGGTACTTATGAATTCTAGTTTTTACAATTGGCCGGTTTATACATCGGGCAATAACAATTACAGTGACTTTCCTGGAGGGTTGGAATTTTCTTTAATTTAAAAGAAAACATCAAAAATCGTAGTTTTTTAAATCATAAAAATCAAAAATTGTATTTTTTTAAATCATAATACCATGATTTTGTTGATTTTATAAATTTTGTTATATTTCTGATCACTTTTGCCAGGGATTCAAATCAATTAATTTACATCACGATTGAAAGCATACGATTTTGTTTAGTAAATCATTGATCATTTTTTGTTCAAGTAATGCATAAGAATATCAAGACTTTGCCATTGCTAAGTACGTTGTTATAACACTGGTCTACAAACAAAAATAAAAAAATTGACTGGAAAACAGGAGGATGTTTTCCAAGTAATTTGTGTGCGTAGAATTGAAATTTACCACCAGAATTGCGCTATCAGGTCTAGTTATTTTTATATCCCATGGATGGCGCTACTGTAAAGTAATTTGACGAAAACCCACATTTATTCTCTATCTTCATAATAATAGTGCTTAAATATGTCAAGTAGATCGTGTGTTACAAATTCAACTATTTCTGCTTTGTTTGTTGTAAATATATGGTTGAAAAAAAAAAGGATATGCAATAACAGAACCGTTAAAATATGCATATTTACATTGTTTTGGTTTTTCTGTCAGAAATTTAGACAAAACGTGGACACCGACATTGTTTTGCAATAGTTGCAGAGCTATCCGGATATCCGGAAATATGAATTCTGGAAGTTGAAGTGAATATTCGATCGCTCATTACAAGTTACATGTCTTACACCTTACGTTTTTTAATTATACAAAGTCTCCACAAATATAAAGTTGTAGTAGTGAAAATTCGATTGCTCATTCCAATTTACAAACGACCGTGCGTTTGTTTAACCTACCCCTGAAATCGAAGGACGTGGCGCTGGAAATTCATCCGGATTTCGCGGATCGCTTTAATCAAAGGCCCCGAGTTAGTGGTGCGTGTTCTAAGAGGGTATTAATAGTCGATGGAATTTGGAAGCGAATTACACCCTAAATTCTTTTAATGTTCTTCCGGAGGCTGCACACGCCGCCCTCGATCAGCCCGCTGCACAGCCCCAGGTCGAATTAAATTTTTTGCAACCCCCAACTACAATAATATACAGGGTGGCCCACCTATCCTCGCTCGGGCCATTGCTGCTAGCCTAATGAAAATTGTGGACAAAATCTGCTTGGAATTTATTGGACACTTGATGTGCTACTTTCTAAAATTACTTTCGAGTGTACACAGTGTACCATAAATCCTGGACACAAAATTTGGTATCTTTTTAAATGGATCGCCCTATATATTCTTACATTTTTAGAACCTGCTTGATGTGGGCTTCACAAATCTTTTTTTTTTTGGGAACAGATGTAACGTCGCAAAATTATTCGCATTTTAATCAAATTTAACGAAATATTATGGACGTGGAAAAATATTCAAAAAAAACCTTATTATCAGTTATCAGTTAAAGAATCTGAGTATGCAAGTACCCAAGCAATATGCGAAAACATTCACAATATTTGGAGTCACCTTGAATACACATGGTGTTCTGAAACAACGATACTATTTTGTTATTTTCAAATATCTAAAACTCTTTTTTTTCAAATAGAACACCCTGTATAACCTTCATATTATTAGTGCTCTTCTAATGAGCTATTCAATGGAGGCATATGGACTGTAATCTAATACTACTTTTTAATAGGTAAATAACGACCAATCTTAATAGAAGTCTCAGTAGAAACTCTGAAGAAATCTCAAGTTTTAGCGATTTGAAAATAGCAAAATTCGATCGTTGTTTCAGAACACTCTGTATATTTAACGTGACCCCAAATATTGTGTATGTTTTGGCACATTGCTTGGGTACTTGCATACGCAGATTCTGTAATTGATCTCTTATAATAAGGTTATGTTGAATTTTTTTCCACGTCCATGATTTTTAGTTAAATTTGATTAAAATGTGAATAACTTGGCAACGTTGCATCTGATCCCTAAAAACTAAATTGATTTGTGAAGCCCACATGAAGCAGATTTCAAAAATAAAAAACTATACAGGGTATTCCATTTAAAAATGAGACGAAATATTGTGTCCCGGATTTATGGTACACTCTGTACACTCGAAAATAATTTCAATAAGTAGCACATCAAGTGTCCAATAACTTCCAATCAATTTTTTTCCTCAATTTCCATTAGTCTAGCAGCAATGGTCCGAGCGAGGATAGATGGGCCACCTTGTATATATACAGGGTGTCCCACGCTCATAGATCATTAAAAGTTTACAAGATTCCCGATATTAAAAAAATTTGAAAAAAAAACATCCAAATGTGGCTGATTCCGTTCTCCTCAGGTAAAATACTGTTCACCTTCTATTACTTCCGGTTCTACCGAAAGTAGACATCAACTTTTGTTTTTTAAATAGAACACCCTATGTATTATAATGTTTCTGGCTTCTCCGTCTAATTTGAAACATCGTTTGTAGAGATGTGTGTGTACCTATCTTTTTTACTTTCTGAGATAAAAATTAAATTCCAAGATTTTTACCTCAAAAAGACGTTATGAAAAATGGTTTCAATTTTCTTACAAAGAAGATAAAAACGGAAAATTTATCTCCAATTGTACCGGAAAGATACTTCTTTAACTGATATGTGATGCAGCTGTAAATTTTGACAATTAGTCATTCAAAAATGTCATTAGTTAAGTGCCATTAAAGTAAGCGTGTTTAATTTTTTTTAACGGAATGACATACTTTTTATTTCATAGAGCAATTGGCATGGCAATTTGCTACAAAAAAGTATTATACTACCTATTCCCAAAATAAATAGTTTTTGAAGTATTTAGAAAATAAAAATTTCCGCGTCATGTAATTTTGCCTATGCTATTTACACATGCATCATAGTTAATAATTATAATAAAGAATATTTATTAGCAGGAAAGCTACATGATATACAAAAGGTAAATATATACATGTTTGCGAAGTATGCTATTTTTTCGTCAGTGTGATAACTAATGTTAAAAAGGCATTTCAAATTTTGAAAACATCACTTCAAATGTCTTAATTTCGTTGATAGTCCGTTCATATTAGCCTCAAAAAGCTGTTTTTGCGGAAATAAATTATATAGTTTATTATCACAGTTATGAAAGAACTTGCATGTTTAGCAAACTATTATGCATGTGTAAGACAAAAATTCATAATGCAGAAATACGAATTTTCGAAATATTTCAAAAACTACGTATTTCAAGAATATGGTTGTAAAATACTTTTATGTAGTAAATTGTCAAGCCAATTGCTCTATGAGATAAAAATTATGTCATGTCATTTAAAAAAATTGAAATACGCTTAATTTAAATTGTCATGCCAATTGCTGTATGAGATAAAAATTTAAGTAGGCACTTATCTAAATACATTTTTGAATGACTAATTGTCAAAATTTTCAGCTGCAAAATATGTCATTTCCTTTCAGGTACAATTCGAGATAAATTTTCCGTTGTTATCTTATTTGTAAGAGAAATTGAAGCAATATTTCATAACGTCTTTTTGAGGTTAAAATCTTGGAATTAAATTTTTATCCCAGAAAGTAAAACATATATAAGTGTAGAAATAAAACGTAGCACCTTTTTCACAAAAACATTTATTTTTTCTAAAATACATTTACATTTATAGTACATTTAAGTACATTTAGAAAAAGAAAAAGAAATAAATAAATAAAAAAATAATAAATAAAAATTTTTTGTGCAAAAGGTGCTACGTTTTATTTCTAAACATACTTTCACAAGCTCCAACTCCCCGTTATATATAAGTGTACATATATCTCTACAAAATATATTTCAAATTAAACGAGGAAGCCAGAAACATAATAATATATAGGGTGTCCCATTTAAAAAAAACAAAAGTTGATGGCTACTTCGGGCAGAACCGAAAGTGATAAAAGGTTGAAAGTATTTCACCTGAGGAAAACGAAATCAGCCATATTTGGATGATTTTTTTCATATTTTTATCTAATCGGATACCTCATAAACTGTTAAGGGTCCATGAGCATTGGACACCCTGTATATATGTACAGAGTGTAATAAAAATCATGCACGACACTTTTTCTGGGGCTCCTGGGAAATTATTATACAAATAGGCACATTTCAAATTTCAATTTTCGTAAATAAAATATTGAAAATACCTTAATATGACATTGAGATAGATGCTACTGGTTAATGGTCTGCAATAAATGTGTCAACACATAAATTATCGACGACTACTTTATGACCCTATTCCTTTAATCTTTATATAGAACTAGCAGTTAATCACGTTCTTAATGTATTTAAAGGACTAAGAAAATAGACATTTAAAAGATTTGAACTCTATATAAATATCCTGTATTTGACTCATATTAAGAAGTTTAGAGTATTCAGTAAAAAAGCATCAGTAAAAAAGAACATGTAATTCTTTAATCAAAATTTAATTAAGATCTTAATTAAGGCAGTACGGATTTTAGGGGAGGGATTTTATGGGAAGGTTATTAACTATGCTCTGAGAGCCGTAGGTATACAGTTAAGTTGAATAATTTATTTAAAAAAATTGAAACTTAAAATTTGCCAATTTGTCTAATTTTGTTTCCGAGGAAGTCCCAGGAGTTTCCCAGAATTCCCTAAAAAAAGTTTCTTGCATAGTTTTTCTTACACCCTGTATATAAAACTATAATAGAATTAAGTACCGAAAAATGCAAAACTGTTTAATAGTAGAATCACCTTCTGAACCACATACTGTATGGTAATTAAAAATAGCCTGTCACGGATTTTAGGAGAAGGTTATTAACTGCGCTCTGAAAGCCATAGGTATAAATTTTAGTTAAACGGGGTAATGAATCATTTGTTTTCAAAAATTGAAGTTTAAAATTTGCCAATTTGTCTAATTTTGTTTCCCAGGAAGTTTTTCCTCAGGAGTTTCCCAGGAATCCCGAGAAAAAGTTTCCTGAAAAAAAGTTTTGGTTACACCCTGTATATAAAACAATAGTAAAATTAAGTACCGAAAAATGTAAAACTGTTTAATAGTAGAATCATCTTCTACATACTGTATTGTAATTAAAATTAGCCAGTCACGGATTTTAGGGGAAGGTTATTAACTGCGCTCTGAGAGCCCTTGATATAAATTTTAGTTAAACGGGGCATTGCATAATTAGAGATATCTGGAGCCCTAGATATAAATTTTAGTTAAATGGGGTATTGAATAATTTATTTAAAAAAATTGAAATTTAAAATTTGCCAATTTGTCTAATTTTGTTTCCCAGAAAGTCCCAGGAGTTTCCCAGGAATTCTGAAAAAAAGTTTCCTGAATAGCTTTGGTTACACCCTGTGTATAAAACTATAATAATATTAAGTACCGAAAAATGTAAATCTGTTTAATAGTTGAATCACCTTCTATTTACTGTATGGTAATTAAAAATAGCCTGTCACGGATTTTAGGGGAAGGTTATTAACTGCGCTCTGAGAGCCCTAGATATAAATTTTAGATAAACGGGGCATTACATAATTAGAAATATCTGGAGCCCTAGATATAAATTTTAGTTAAATGGGGTATATGGGGTAAAAAATGAAATTTAAAATTTGCCAATTTGTCTAATTTGGTTTCCCAGGAAGTCCCAGGAGTTTCCCAGGAAGCCCGAAAAAAAGTTTCCTGCATAGTTTTTGTTACACCCTGTATATAAAACTATAATAAAATTAAGTACCGAAAAATGTAAAACTCTTTAACAGTAGAATCACCTTTTACATACTGTATGGTAATTAAAAATAGCCTGTCACGGATTTTAGGAGAAGGTTATTAACTGCGCTCTGAAAGCCATAGGTATAAATTTTTGTTAAACGGGGTAATGAATAATTTATATAAAAAAATTGAAATTTAAAATTTGCCAATTTGTCTAATTTGGTTTCCCAGGAAGTACCAGGAGTTTCCCTGGAATCCCGAAAAAAAGTTTGGTGCATAGTTTTTGTTACACCCTGTAGATAAAACTATAATAAAATTAAGTACCGAAAAATGTAAAACTATTTAATAGTAGAATCACCTTCTATTAACTGTATGGTAATTAAAAATAGCCTATCAATAACTCTATTTGCAAATTTTGTACTCATTGCCTTAACCACAATCACCATTACCCATTAACTTCGTGTTTCACCCAATTTCTCTCCGACGATAGCAAGTGTTACTTAATATATGTACATTCCCAGTGACCATTAAAAAAATGCCTTAGTACTAAGTTAATTGCCTAGTTATAACTATACCTAATTAGTAATCTAGTGTCTATGCTTAAAGTAATTTAGTATTTTTAGCTAGTCTAATGTTTGTGAAGATTAACACTTCTTTCTTCTTGTAGATGAAACAATCTGTTATTTCGGTGAGTATATAGCAATTATACTCCCTACTTTATTTGGACACAAGCCATACATAAGTAAACATAGTCGCTGTCTCGCTCACCCAACAGAATAGCGAAATAGAATGCCACACATTTGCCTGCATCCGTACACTGTAGATTATCAAAGAACACCCCTATCATGTACAATAGACCGTAACCAGTAAAAATCTACATAATTATTTCCATAATGAAATATTTCAATATTTCAATATTTAGTAAAGAAATATTTCATATTTAACGTAACCAGTAAAAATCTACATAATTATTTCCATAATGAAATATTTCATATTTAACGTAACCAGTAAAAACCTACATAATTATAATGAAATGAGTAAAGAAATATTTCATATTTAATACTACAATACTATATTTTTATATTTCATAGTGTAGTTTTGTACCTATATTTATATAAGTATATTTATATTCATATATATTTTTACTTATATTTATGTAATATTTAATATTACAAATTTCCATCAACAGTTAAAGTTAGCCAAATGCGTTTTTAATCTTCATCTAAGTGTCTGAAATCGTCAGATAATCACAGCAAGTTTAGCAGTGAGTGGAAAACTGAAAAAATGAGTCTTTTCATTCACGTTTAATATTGAAGATAAGTTATCCATTGAATATACTCACATACACACAAGTGTATGTGATGTGTATGTATCACTTACAAATCACTTACTTGTAAGTGTATGTAGTATGTATCACTTACTCACAAGTAAGTTAGATACGATGTTGCATTGCATTATGCGGATAACTTAAAATATCGCACATAACTATACTTCAGTGGTGCATGAAAGGTTAATCTTTCCATCTAAAACTAAAGTTAAGACATATCTTCAGGATAGACTTATCTATAATTAATTGCTCCATCTTCTGTGGAAATCTTAATTCATTGGAACATTTTTTTTTGCAAGTTTAGTGATTTCCGTAGACAAAGTTGATACATTTTTAGCAGAAAAGATGTAGTTACAAGTAGATTACAAAAATCTCTAACGTTTTTGTTAATAACTTAAACCATCGTTTTTAACTATTATTTAGTTGCGAATAAAACGATTGCTCCTTAGGCCCGATCTTTCCATCCACACTAAACTTAAATATAAGTTATCTGTTAGAATAATGTTCCCATAGAGGTTACAAAGTACCTCTTAGACATTAAAACCCAGTTGTACAAACTGAATAATCTTTGACCATGGTTCAGTTGCCTATCATACAATTGTTGACACAATGGTATCCATAGGAACTGAACCTTGATAAAAAATAATCCAGGTTCGTTCAACTGGGCATTAGGCCGAGTTGTACGATCGTAGATTAGATTTGACCATGGTTGAGTTACCTAGGATACAATTGTTAATACAATGGTATCCATAGAAACTGAACCCCGATCAAAGATAATCCAGGTTCGTACAACAGGGCCTTAGACATTAAAGCCCAGTTATATAACTGGATAATCTCTGACCATGGTTCAGTTACTTAGAATACAATTGTTAAAACAATGGTATCCTTAGAAACTGAACCATGGTCAAGGTTGATCCACGATCGTACAACTGGGCCTTAGTGTTTCAGTGATTTTTTTTAAATTGATATTTTTTGTCGTTTTCTACATCGTTGGTTTAGAGGTTAAACTCAATGGTAACTCAGGTAATTTTTTTTCCTATTTTGATAAATTTTGATAATTAACTTACAAATCCAAGTAAGTAACAGTTATACTTTTTATATGTACGTAGATTTAATTTCTTGACTAATTTGGTTTTTTTATTCCAAGTTATTATTAGTATAAGTTACATATCTCAGAAATATAAAAATATTACTTAATGAGTTTTACCTCTAAATCGACGATATACCAGTGAAGAATACCCTAACAATTGGTATTGTATACAAATCTTTGATTTAAGTTTTGGAAAAGTTATCTGCTGGAGACATAACCACAACCACATTTTTGTCGTTTTCTACATCGTTGGTTTAGAGGTTAAACTCAATGGTAACTCAGGTAATTTTTTTTTTCCTATTTTGATAAATTTTGATAATTAACTTACAAATCCAAATAAGTAACAGTTATACTTTTTATATGTACGTAGATATAATTTCTTGACTAATTTGGTTTTTTTATTCCAAATTATTATTAGTATAAGTTACATATCTCAGAAATATAAAAAATATTACTTAATGAGTTTTACCTCTAAATCGACGATATACCAGTGAAGAATACCGTAACAATTGGTATTGTATACAAATCTTTGATTTAAGTTTTGGAAAAGTAATCTGCTGGAGACATATCCACAACCACATTTTTGTCGTTTTCTACATCGTTGGTTTAGAGGTTAAACTCAATGGTAACTCAGGTAATTTTTTTTCCTATTTTGATAAATTTTGATAATTAACTTACAAATCCAAGTAAGTAACAGCTATACTTTTTATATGTACGTAGATATAATTTCTTGACTAATTTGGTTTTTTTATTCCAAGTTATTATTAGTATAAGTTACATATCTCAGAAATATAAAAATATTACTTAATGAGTTTTACCTCTAAATCGACGATATACCAGTGAAGAATACCCTAACAATTGGTATTGTATACAAATCTTTGATTTAAGTTTTGGAAAAGTAATCTGCTGGAGACATATCCACAACCAGGTAAAAATAATAGCTATCTCCAATGCGTTTTTAATCACGTTGTGGATATCTTAAACCATCAGATAACTATTTGCAACATTTACCAGTGGATGGATAGACTGGTCATTCAATGAATAACTACTTTATATACTATGGAGACATATCCACAAGGTAAAAATAATAGCTATCTCCAATGCATTTTTAATCACGTTGTGGATATCTTAAACCATCAGATAACTATTTGCAACATTTACCAGTGGATGGATAGACTGGTCATTCAATGAATGACAACTTTCTATACTATGGAGACATATCCACAAGGTAAAAATGATAGCTATCTCCAATGCGTTTTTAATCACGTTGTGGATATCTTAAACCATCAGATAACTATTTGCAACATTTACCAGTGGATGGATAGACTGGTAATTCAATTAATAACTACGTTATAGTATAATATGCATTTGCAGCATGATAATATGAGAAGGTCTTCTGTAAAAATAATATACAGTGTACGCAAAAAAGAATGTTTAGGCGATTTGTAGTGTTCTACGGTTCCACCACTAAATCCTTGTTCCCAGCCCACTTTGCTCACAATACCATTAGGCCCTTCCGCCTCCCTCATCATACACAATAGGCGGCTGTATGCATTACGGCAGACGTCTGTAGTTTTGGTACATTGTTCGTCAAACTTGTAGATTTGTAGTTGATTAATTAATTGATAAGGCATGAAGTTGTTTAGTTATATCTGTAACATTTCTTTATATTTAGTTGATTAGCTTGTCGGTTAACAGTAGTTTTGTGGGTGTATGCCAATTGGCGACATCACGTTGATAATCTAGGCAACCGAACATAGCATGTCACGTAGGAGTAATTATTCTCCTAATCTGTTGTTCTGTTTATAGGAATTGTTTCATCCAACTCATTAGAGTTACTGTTAATAGTAATCAATGTTGGTTCGGAAGCACAAAGAAATTAATTGTATTTGTCTATTACCTGAATGCCCTATATAATTATTATACTATTGAGCATGCAGTTAATGTTAGATATTTAAATAGAAAACAAAATTTTACTACTAAAATTATTTATTTTTTACTTTTTCAAATTTTTCAACTTTATTGTGTGACATTTACAGAGGTAAAAAAGCCAAGAGTAGTCATCATGAGCGACGGTAATTATTAGTTACAGCAAAATGCTCTAAATTTTTCAAATTGAAAACTTCTGGCTGAAATTGAAATGCATTCGATTCAGAAGAGAAATGCATATGGATACTTTATATTTAATAATAATAATAAGTAATTAGCATTAAATATATATATACAGGGTGTCAGCCAAATGGAATAAATTCAATAATAAATAAATGGGGGAGTGTTCGAAAAAACGCTCGGACACGTCGATTGTTATTTTTAGTTGCGCATTTTTTTCAACAAAAACTTTTTATACAGGGTGTGTCATGTGACCGTGGCCAATACCAACTTTCTTATTTTAAATGCAACACCTGGTATATTATTCAATTTTTGGATTCTTCCGAAAATTCTAGACATATTTCATGTACAATGTCCTATACCTATCTTTAACTGTTTCGGAAATATTTTTCAGAACTACCTCAACCGAATATTTCCAAATCGGTGGATAGGGAGGCGAGGATCGATGGAATGGCCAGCACGATCCCCTGATCTGACGTCATTAGACTTCTTCTTATGGGGATATGTCAAAAGTATTGTATACAAAACTAAACCCCTCGACTTAGCTGACTTAAGAAGACGAATAATGCTTGCGATTAGATCGGTCACGCCTGAGATGTTGAGTAACGTTAGAAGAAATTTCTATTTAAGATTAGGATGTTGCCAAGACGTTCACGGCGAGCATTTTGAACATCTCCTCCATTGAAATTTATTGTTTTTTTTTGTATTTTTACATTATCAAGAAATAAACAGTATTACTTATTAGTTTTTGAGTGGGTTGTAACGAATTTCTATAATCAAATAATTTTCTTTTTTTAACGTTAATTTTTGCAATAAATCTGAAAACACTTAATATTTCCGAAACAGTTGAAGATAGGTATATGACATTGTACATGAAATATGTCTAGAATTTTCTGAAGAATCCAAAAATTGAATAATATACCAGGTGTTGCATTTAAAATAAGAAAGTTGGTATTGGCCACGGTCACATGACACACCCTGTATAAAAAGTTTTTGTTGAAAAAATGCGCAACTAAAAATAACAATCGACGTGTCCGAGCGTTTTTTCGAACACGCCCCCATTTATTTATTATCGAATTTATTCCATTTGGCTGATACACAGTGTATATATCTTCTGTATTCCCCATTATTGTGTTTGCATAGCTGGTGCTTAAGAGCTGCCAAGCTGCAGATCCCATAATTAGAACGATCATCACAACGATTGGGTTTTTGGGTTGTCTTAGGCCCAGTTGTACTATCATGCATCATTATTGACCATGGTACAGTTATCTAGGATACAATTGCTACAATTGTTAACATGTTAATACAATTGTATCCTAAGTTACTGAACCATGACTTAGTGACACATATTTCGTGTGACCTAATCATGATGTGATCATTGTTTTCATTTATTTAAAATATTGTACGTGTTTTATTCTTCTTTAAATATGGATTACCATGTACCTTCACAATCATTCCGATGATTACATATTTTTTACTGATTTAATTATTTATTTTGAAAAAAAAATTGAAAAATATTTTAAGTCGCTTGTTGAAAATAGTTGAATTCAAAAACTGGTTTCTCAAAGAGTCGGTTTTGTATAAACCTTATTCAATACAATATTTATCATCAATTTATTAATATAACTATTAGTTAAACTCGGTGTATCAATTTCAATATAAATAAATGTAAGTATGGAAGTGCTGAAAATTTCTCAAGATATTTGTGTGAACTTCATACCATGTTTCCTCAATTTACTATAATCATTAAAATTGGATCAAAGTTTGTTTGATAAAACTTTTTAAAATATCGTGAATTCAAAAAAATTCTACATCAATTTGTTGCATTCAAAAGTCAGATATTTTATTCAAGTTTATTAAAACACTAACATTGTTATTCATTAAAAATTTAAACCACGGATTAAATTTTTATGAATAACGCTGTAATAGTCTTCTTCATAAAATTTTCAACCTCGTTTTAACCCTTAGTAACCATAGTAACGGTTTCATAAAACACCGCTAAACCGCGTTTTAAATTTTTATGAATTGTAAGAATTGAAACAAAATTCAGCAAAATCAAAATTCGACACAATTATTTTTTTTAATTGATTTCATAATAGTTTTGTAAAATTCGGTCAAAGTTTGTACCCAAGAATCAGCAGACACGTTTTAAATTTCCAAAATGTCTATATCAATTTCTGGAATTTATAAACTAGTCATCTCACATATGCTTTTTAAAACACTAAGAATTGATAGAAAATTGAGTAGTTAATGAAAGTTAGTAAACTCCTAATTCCAAGTTACATTTTTTTAAAAGCAATTTCACGATGATTTGTAAAATTAGGTCAAAGTTTTTATGACAAAAATCAGTACAATGTCCTAAATTTAAAAAATGTCTACATCAATTTAATTGTAACTCAAACACTAGAAGCAAAATTTAGTTAACTTTATAAAGTAGACATTCTACAAGTATATTTATAGCAATTTTATTAATACTCAGAGAATTGAATCAAAATTCTTCACGATTGAATTGTTTTATTGAATTTTAATTGTTTATTTTGTAAAATTCGGAGTTTGTACGCCAAAAGTACAACATGTATATTTATAGCAATTTTATTAATACTCAGAAATTTGAATCAACATTCTTCACGATTGAATTGTTTTATTGAATTTTAATTGTTTTTTTTTTCTAAAATTCGGAGTTTGTACGCCAAAAGTCAGTAGAAATATCATGAATTTAAAAAAAGTATAGAGAGAGTATTATTATTATAAATAATAATATACGGTCCCATGGGATCTTTTCGCTTTTGCTCCACATTTTATACTTAATTTTATTGCAATGTTTTCATACATAAAGAATCGAGTCAAAATTCAGCACACTCAAAATTCCATAAAATTATTTTTTATTAAATTGAACTTCGCGACAATTTTGTATAACTTCGTCAAAATTTGTATTTTAAAAATGAGAAGATAAGTCATGAATCTCATAAATCTCTACACCAATGTAATTGAAGTTCATAGACTTAAATTATATGTCAGTTAAATTACAAATGGACATTTTATAATATCAACCAATTTTAATAAAATACAAAGAATTGAAGCAAAATTCTGCACATACGAAATTCCATAAAAAACAAATTTCATTTAATTTTGTGGCAATTTTGTAAAATTTCGTCAAAGTTTGTATGTTAAAAATAATAATAATATAATATTAATAAAGAATATTTATTAGCAAAAATGAGGATATATGTCATAAATCTCATAAATTTCTACACCAATGTAATGTAAAATATAATACTGTAAGTTCAAAGATTTGAATCAATCAATTTGAATCATCTGAACTAACTTATAAATAGACATTTTATAATATCATACCAATTTAAAAAAATATGTACAAAGAATTGAAGCAAAATTGAGCTAACTCAAAGTTCAACACGATTCGTTTTTGTTGAATTTCGTGATAATTTTGTCAGATTCTATAAAAGATTGACATCTGCCAGAGGATATGACACGATTTTATGTCAAATTTGATTTTACAATTTCTGTCCTTGAATGAGTATGAATAACATTCTACACTTGTGGTGTTATGAGACTTTGACGAGACTATGAGACTACGAGACTTTCTCGTTTATTTATGTTCGATATTGAAGTGCTGATATTTTCAAATTGTTTTAAAAAGTGTCGTAAAGTCAAAAAGTGTAAAAGTTATCGTAAAAACCTAACCTAACCTAACTAGTCTTGGAGGAAATAGTTTATATGTTTGATATTGAAGATGCAGTATGTCTGTTTTCGGATGGTACTATAATAATATATATCATTACATATAATATATATATATATATATATATATATATATATATATATATATATAATGATATAATCTATATTATATCATTCAAGCTTTAAAATGCAGTGGCCCATTAATATTCCGATTATATTTTCTGATTGACCGAATATTACATTTTAGATTTATATTTTCTCCCTCTATGTGGGGAAATGTATTGTTTTCGTGAAGGTTTCCCAATTGCAGATTACAACAGAAATATCCCTTTGAAGTTTTCCGAGTCCTTGAAGACAATTTTTGAAGGTGGGTGTGTATGGTTTTGTGAACTTTGTGTAATAACAGCTCAAGATAAAATTTTGAAATTGAGATTTTGTGAACAAAATTTTGATTTTGAAAGGTATCGAAATATAATCGAAATCCGGAATTGGTTGTTATTGCAGATATTTAAATACGGAAAAAAACGTGATTCCGTACAAAATAATTGATGTGAACTAAATTTAAATTTTGAAAGGCATTGAACCGAAATCGAAATCCGGAAGTGGGTGCTATTGTAGATATTTATAAACGGAAAAAACATGGTTTGCGTACAAAACTGCGTTGATTTTTTTTCCTTTAAATACATTAATATGTGCTGCCAACAGCAGATATTTATTCTTAAATTGCATAATTTTTGTTCACTCAAAACCAGGGTGTTTTTACCAACTTAAATTTTGAAAGGCATTGAACCATAATCGAAATCCGGAAGTGGGTGTTATTATAAATATTTAAAAACAAAATACAAATGTTTGCGTGCAAAAGAATTGATAACGCTTCAAGATAACATTTTGAAAATTGAGATTTTGTGAACAAAATTTAAATTTTGAAAGGTATTGAAACATTATCGAAATCCGGAAGTGGGTGTTATTATAGATATTTAAAAACTGAAAAAAATGCACAAAACTGCGTTGATTTTTTTCCTTTTAATAAATTAATATGGACATATGTGTTGCCAATAGCAAATTTTTGTTCTTAAATTGCATAAATTTTGTTAATTCAAAATCAGGGGATTTTTACCATTGTTTTGTCCAGTCATTCAGAATCCTCATGCCGTTGATAATGATTGGATTACATTTTTAGTAAATTTGTGGTGCTGAATTTAAATGCCACATTAGTTTTTGCTCTCTAAAAGATGACTTCAAAATTGGACTTTTATTCTCATGCTAGATGATAGAAATTTTTGATTCAAATTTGAACCCGTTTGACATAATTTTGTACTTTTTCGGGAAATTTTTGAACATTTTGAACAAAAACTTGACGTGATAAGCAAAAGCGGTTAAAATTTTTGGAATCAGCCTGCATAATTTTTGTTCATTCAAAATCAGGACATTTTTTACCATATTTTTAAATTATAAAATAATAAAAAGTGTATAATGTATTAAATTCTATTTTTTGAATTAAATTTATGAATTTTAAAGTTTTATTTTAGCTTAAAAAATCATTTTATGTATGTTCATTTTATAAGTAAGTTTTTGCAATGATATAGTTATTTAGATTTAATTATTTGTCCAGGCGTCCAGAATCTTCATGCCGTTCATAGATTACATTTGATTGGATTACATTCTTAGTAAATTTGTGGTGCTGAATTTAAATATGACATTAGCTTATGCCCATAAAGTCAAGTTTTTGCTCTAGAAGATGACTTCAAAATTGGACTTTTATACTCATGCTAGATGATAGAAATTCTTGATTAAAGTTTGAACCAGCCCGACAAAATTTTTTACTTTTTTATTTTCTGGGAAATTTTTGAACATTTTGAGCAAACAATTGTCGTGACATGCAAAAACGGTTATAATTTTTGAAAGCAGCTTGCATAATTTTTGTTCATTAAAAATCAGGATATTTTTTAACATTCTTATTTGCCCAGACATCCAGAATCCTCAAGCAGTTGTTGGATTACATTTGATTGGATTACATTCATAGTACATTTGTGGTGCTGAATATAAATGCGACATTAGTTTTTGCTCTAAAAGATGACTTCAAAATTGAACTTTTATACTCATGCTAGATGATAGAAATTCTTGATTAAAGTTTGAACCAGTTCGGCATAATTTTCTACTTTTTAATTTTCCTGGAAATTTTTGAACATTTTGAACAAATTCTTGACGTGATAGGCAAAAACGGTTATAATTTTTGAAATTAGTCTGCCTAATTTTTGTACATTCAAAATCAGGATTAATTTAAAAATTGTTATTTGTCTAGGCATTAAGAATCTTCATGCAGTTTATGGATTACATTTAGTTGGATTACATTCTTAGTAAATTAGTAGTAGTGCTGAATTTAAATATGGCATTAGTTTTTGCCTATCAAGTAAGGTTTTTGCTCTAAAAGATGACTTCAAAATTGAACCTTTGTACTCATGCCAGATGACTGAAATTCTTGATTAAAGTGTGAACCAGTACGGCATAATTTTGTACTTTTTAATTTTCCTGGAAATTTTTGAACATTTTGAAAAAAAAAAAAAATTGGCGTAATAGGCAAAAACGGTTATAGTTTTTGAAATCAGCCTGCATAATTTTTGTTCATCCAAAATCATGATATTTGTTACCATTACTATTTGTCCAGGCATCGAGAATCCTCATGCCGTTGATGCATTACATTTGATTGGATTACATTCTTAGTACATTTGTGGTGCTGAATATAAATGCGACATTAGTTTTTGCTCTAAAAGATGACATCAAAATTGAACTTTTATACTCATGCTAGATGAGAGAAATTCTTGTTTAATGTTTGAACCAGTTCGACATAGTTATCTACTTTTTTATTTTCCGGGATATTTTTGAACATTTTGAACTAATTTTTGACGTGATAGGCAAAAACGGTTATAATTTTTGAAATTAGTCTGCATAATTTTTGTTCATTCAAAATCAGGATTAATTTAAAAATTGTTATTTGTCCAGGCATTAAGAATCTTCATGCAGTTGATGGATTACATTTGGTTGGATTACATTCGTAGTAAATTAGTAGTAGTGCTGAATTTAAATATGGCATTAGTTTTTGCCTATCAAGTCAGGTTTTTACTCTATAAGATTACTTCAAAATTGAACTTTTGTACTCATGCTAGAAGATAGAAATTGAAATTCTTGATTAAAGTGTGAACCAGTTTCACATAATTTTCTACTTTTTAATTTTCCGGGAACCAAATCTTGACGTGATAGGCAAAATGGTTATCATTTTTCAAATTAATCCAATCATTTGATTGGATTACTTACTTAGATAAAGTCAGGTTTTTGCCCATAAAGTCAGGTTTCTGCCCATAAAGTCAGGTTTTTGCTCTAAACTAAAAGAGGTTTTAGCCGAGGGAAATTCTTGATTAAAGTTTGAACCACTTCGTTATAATTTTCTGCGTTTTTATATTCCAGGAACATTTTGATCAAAAACTAGATGTGATAGGCAAAAGCGACATTTTTGAATCAGCACCCAAAAATTAGTGAAAACCAAGTATCAAATCTAAGTAAATCTAAGAAAAACAAAAGTGGAAATTTGTAGCCCTGTGTTATCTATTATTCTTTAAGTTTAAGTAATTCTATCTGAGGGTTTAACACTTGTGCCGAATCGAAATATTTTTGCCCCCTATGAGGCCCTATCTTTGAGAACTCGCCCCTAAGAATCTTGTTCTAAAGGCCAAATCTAAATATTTTTGTCCCTGTGAGGCTCTATGCTTTGAGAACTCGAGCCTAATTTTTTTTCTCGAAAGTAAATATATTGCCCCTATCTATGTGGAGTTAGCTATGCCTTTAGAATCCTTTGCATGTATGGAACTGATTATATTATACGCCTTCAATTATCCGACAGGTATCCACCTAAATGAAATTGATCCTGGGATTGCTGGCCAGACTAAAAATAGACGCGAGCTAATTTATCAGTCGACTCATCCGCGATCGCGTGCAAACAAAATAGGATTTCCTATTTGGGTCCTTCAGGGGGCGCACGTAATCTCCCGGAAGGGCCGTAAGTTACCCGTGTCTGGCAATTAATTTGTACAGGACGATAAGGCCGTTCTCAAATGAACGAATTAGCATAACGAAACAAATCTGGTAAATGTGTTTAATTTGCAAATTGTTGACGATAATACACGTTTAGTGTACCCCGAAACGGGAGAGTAAGTCATAAATCCTGGCACATCCAACGTTTATGAACCCGTTTTATATAGCAACGTTATTGCCACTAGTTTTTATTTTATGTTTTAATCAACTCCACATAAAACTTTATGTAAATTCAATACAAGTTTAGAAGTTATGATGTTTAAATTTAAATGTAGTATATTATGCACAAAATGAGGCACATTGCACACGAGTCTGAAAGTTGCCACGAGTCGAAGACGAGTGCTGTAATTCATACGTGTTTTAATTCCCCACCATAATTATTCACTAGCTCTGCAGACATATGCGGGCTTAGGGTTTTTGTAAGTAATTAATTCCCACTTTGGCCAAACGATCAGCTAAAAGTTATGAAAAATCATCAAAGTATCTTGTAAATAAGATATGTGGAGTCATTATTGGAAAAAAAAAGTAAAAGCATTATTTTACACATTATCTACTTGGACAAGTGTCACTTCCCAAAAATAGCAATTTGACTGAAGAAAAAAAATATTTTTACATATATTCAATCGTTCAAGCACAATTTTGTAGGTAAAGGTGAAACCTTATTTTTGACTTTGTATTATATTTAGTAGTACCTACTCATGCTGTATATTTTTATTATCATGATTTGGCAGCTATGCCTTAAACCTTCCTCTGGCTGCTTTTCGAAATAACGAAGTGGCGTCAGCAAACGTGACCTTTACCAGATAACCGGAAAACCGGAAGTGACAGGTCTATTGCGGTGGCCGCTCGGGAGCCGACCCAGACAAATTTCGGCCTTTTATTAATCCCTGCGGTTTCCAGGATTTCAAATTGCAATTATATCGAATCGATTTACTCGTCCTGCTCACATCCTGAAATCTTGAAAAATGAGTTTCAGACCCAGAAGACCACAAAATACTTTGATAGACAATTTATTTCTACACATATTGGCGTTACAATTTTATAGATGTCAACATCTTTGTTTACGGAATCTTAATTAAAACTACAGAAAAGGACTGATAATTAATGGAATGGCTATGAAAAACCTGTGACCAATAAGATATCATTATAAAATTTGATTAAGTAAAAGTAAAAGTAAATAATATTTCTTTAGTAAGTAACATTTCTATTACAAAAAACAATCAATGATATCAATAAGAATCAACATCAATAACAAAAAAATTATAACAATGAATTTTTTTTATTACAATTGTAAAATTTACTTACATAAGTATATACGGGGCGGTTGATTTTTCAGTGTCCAGGTTGTATCTGTGAAACTGTACAAAGTTACAAAAAAAGTTTTATAAGAAACTTGTCATACGAATCTGGTCTACAAAATGAGCAATCTTTTTTTTTTCAATGACTACTTATTATCGGGAAATATTTATTATTATATATGGACATTTTATAATAACCAATTTTAATAAAACACAAAAAATTGAAACAAAAGTTAGCACATTCAAAATTCCATTAAGTTATTTTTTTTAAATTGAATTACGCGGCAATTTCGTAAAATTTCGTTAAAGTTTGTATGTTAAAAATGAGGAGTAATGTCATAAATCTCATAAATTTCTAACACAGCTTGTATCTGCGAAACTGTATAAAGATACAAAAAAAGTTTCATAAGAAACTTGTCATACGCATCTGGTCTACAAAATGGGCAATAATTTTTTTCCATGACTACTTATTTTCGGGAAATATATCTAAGTTTTGTTTTTTAAATGAAACATCCTGTATATTTTTAAAGAATCAGATTCTAGATCAAATTCTCTTTACATTGGTGTATCACAAGTATTGTATTTATTTAATTAAGCTTAATAATTCAAACCATAATAATTGAAATCGTGTAATTAAGAACAGATTTTTTTTTTTAAGTATTTGGAAATTTTACTGTTGAAAATGTTCAACATTTTAACCATTTATGGTAACTCGATGGTGTTTTTTACGCAATGACAACGTTTGGATAAGATTTTTTATTAATACTTTATGAAAATTCAAGAATAACTACAAAGAACCAAAAATTTAAAAAGTACTATTTACACCATAGAAAGTACTATCGAAAATAAATGAGAATTGCACAAACAATCATAAAATTTTATAAAATATTATTGAAAAGTTAAGAAAATCATAATGAAATGCATGTTTACAAAATATAAAAGAGAATTCTACAAAAAAATCACAACATTGTATAAAACACTATTAAAAAGTTAAGAAAATCATAAAGAAATGACACGTTTAGATGAGATTTCAAATTCAAGAAAAACTATAAATACCCAAAGATTTAGAAAATACTATTTACTTAAGTATCATCATACTATCAATCATAGAAAGTACTACCGAAAATAAATGAGAATTCTACAAAAAAATCACAAAATTGAATAAAATACTATTGATAAGTAAAGAAAATCATAAAGAAATTACACGTTTAGATAAGTTTTTTTAAACTTTATGAAAATTCCAGAAAAACTAAAAATATTCAAGAATTTAGATAGTACTATTGAAAATCTTTTAATATCATATAAACAACCCTTACAAAATCACTTATGCTATGGAAAATATTAACGACAAATTAAGAATTCTACAAAAAAAACCCACAGTTGTATAAAATACTATTTAAAAGTTATGAAAATTCCAGGAATACTATAAATATTCAAGAATTTAGATAGTACTATTGAAAATCTGTGAATATTATATAATAAATCATACAAAATTACTTATACCATGGATAGTGAAGAATTCTACAAAAAAATATCTCAAAATTGTATAAAATACTACATAAAAGTTATAAAAATTCCAGAAAAACTATAAATATTCAAGACTTTAGATAGTACTATTGAAAATCTGTGAATATTATATAAAAAATCACTTATACTATGAAAAGTATTAAAGACAAATTAAGAATTCTACAAAAAAACCCAAAGTTGTATAAAATACTATTTAAAAGTTATGAAAATTCCAGAAATACTATAAATATTCAAGAATTTAGATAGTACTATTGAAAATCTGTGAATATTATATAATAAATCATACAAAATTACTTATACCATGGATAGTACCGAAAACATAAGAATTCTACAAAAAAAATATCTGAAAATTGAATAAAATACTACATAAAAGTTATGAAAATTCCAGAAAAACTATAAATATTCAAGAATTTAGATAGTATTATTGAAAATCTGTGAATATTATATAATAAATCATACAAAATTACATATACCATGGATAGTACCGAAAACATAAGAATTCTACAAAAAAATATCTCAAAATTGTATAAAATACTACATAAAAGTTATGAAAATTCCAGAAAAACTATAAATATTCAAGACTTTAGATAGTACTATTGAAAATCTGTGAATATTATATAAAAAATCGTACAAAATTACTTATACCATGGAAAGTACTACCGAAAAAGTAAGAATTCTACAAAAAAATATTAAAATTTTGTAAAATGCTATTTAAAAGTTATGAAAACCCCCAAAAAACTAATGCATTTAATAACATATTAATAGATAAAAATTCTATACAAAATATAAAATATCTCAATTAAGATAATAAATATCCCAAGAAGAATAAAAAATCTAAAATGTAGTGAACATATGCACAGTAGAATTCTACAAAATTTTGCAAAACCTGCTATAATTCTAGAATCTACTATTCTATGTCTATGACAATTCTAAAGCAATTCATTAAAACAAAAGTTTGCAAAAACTGCTATAATTCTAGAATATACTATTCTATGTATATGATAATTTTAAAGCTATTCATTAAATAGTTCATTATTCAAAGAAGTATAAGTAGTTGAATGAATATACTATTCTATGTCTATGATAATTTTAAAGCAATTCATTAAATAGTTCATTCAAAGAAGTATTAGTAGTAGAATCATATATGAGAATTATATCAAAAATAAATTCTAGAAAGTTAGATTATCTAATAGATTGTAAAAAACCCTAATCTTTCTGGTAAGACAATTGACAATCTTGGACAGTTTCAGGAAATTCGTAAAATATTTCAGAAAGCAATTTGAATAGAGTATATAACATTTTAATATAAAATAATTCTACACAAATATAAAATATCCCAATCAAGATAATTAATATCCCAAGAAGAATCAAAATTATAAAATGTAGTGAACATATGCACATGAGAATTCTACAAAATTTTGTAAAAACTGCATTCTAGAATATACTATTCTATGTCTATGATAATTCTAAAGGAATTCATTAAATAGTTCATTATTCAAAGAAGTATTATTAGTAGAATGGTATATGAGAATTATATCAAAAACGAATTCTAGAAAGTCAGATTATCTGAGATATTATAAAAAACCCAACCTTTCTGGTAAGTACCATTGAAAATCATGGACAGTTTTAGAAAATTCGTAAAATATTTCAGAAAGCAATTTGAATATATTATATACAAGGTGTCTACGCTAAACCGTTCGTTAAAAGTTTACGGGGTGGCCGTTTTCCGAAAAATTTCAAAAAAATCTTCGTCACACGGTTGAATCAGTTATCCTCATGTGAAATGTTTTTAACTTTGTATGACTTCCAGTTCCACCGGAAGTAGCACCAACTTTCTTATTTTAAATAGAACACCCCATATATTATTATATTTTTGAATTTCTCGCCTAAATTGGAACATATTTTGTAAGAACGTATGTGCACTTATCTCTTCTGGTTTTCAAGAAAAAAATGTTTTTCTAAAATTTTGACCTCTAAAAGGTACCCTGAAATATGTCAATAACTTCTCTTAGGAATAAGATACAATTATGAGTTATATTTCTAATTGTACCTAGAGCATGCCTCTATGAGTAAAATAATTGGAAACTGTCAATTTTGATAATCAGTGTTCATAAAATGTCAATATCTAAGCGCCCTCTTAAATATCTCGTAATCCAATTTTTTTAGTACATGTTTCTATCACTTCCGCTTCTGCCGGAATTATTCGTATTCCCGACAATGGTTTAAAAAACACCGCGATTGCTGTAACTTTCGCAACCACTAATTAGCCACAAGTACGCGCCTACATATTGTTATGAATATTATTATTATTAATGTTAGTCGTGTGCCATATGATTATTCCAATGTTTAAAAGCGTTCTCGCAGTAATAACCGGTCGAGTTTTTTCAACACGTGAAATTTTAACATCTCTTAAATATTCTAAAATATTCTAAAATTGTCGGTCATGTTAATTTAACTGCCTTAATGGCATAAATATATTATACCATCATTCTTGATTTATCTTCTGTTCTACTATCATCGACTATAACAGCAAAATAATATGCATCAATAGTTTCTTTTACAAACATGTTCAATAAGCAATTAGCGTCTATAATTCCATTTAGATACATCATCTAGACACAATTCTTGGGAAGATTATAACTTTGTAAAATGGTTCAATTATTTTTCAAAACTTCAAAAACTTCTTCTAAACAGTTTCCATGGTTCATACTTTCGGCCTTTTATTATGACCTCTAAACAAAACAAATTTGGTGTTTGTTTTGTATTAAAACAACTTCTACAGTGATCATTTTTGAGAGAGCTATTAAAAAGAGACCATTTTTGCGTAGCGACTCTATGACACTAAAAATCTGGATGTACTTGATATTTTCTTAAGCTTCCTTCCAATTTTTAAGGCCGAATGAGATAAAAACTGGTTCTCTAGAATTTTTTTGAAACTAGTCTGTACAGGAAGTAGAATGCTGAATTTTGCCGGACGCTGTATTCTACCCAAAAATAGTCGAAATAGATTCGCAAATAATTCGCAATTAAGTTATAAATTGTTAATAGTTCGCAATTAAGTTATAAATTGTTCGCTCCAACTAATATTTTTCTGAATATCAGAATTTGCACTTTGTTTCAATTTCTGTTTTTTTTAATGTTCTATGCATTTATTTATTTATTCCTTTGCCTATCTAGCTGTTGGTGTAAGGCCTACATTACTAATTTTTATAGTATTCTCTTCACTTCCTCCTATCTTTGGTTAATTCCTTTATTTCTTCCAATGTGTTTCCTTTTCTTGCTGCCTCTTCTTTTATTGCGCTGTTCCACTCTTTTCTCGATCTTATTGTCTAGTTTTCCTCTTCCTCTGGTCTCGTATATTTTCTTAGTGTTTCTATCTTCTCTCATTCGTCTCATGTGCTGAGCCCCTAATTAGGGTGGTGGGGGCTATGAGGGCTATATTTAATCAATATACTCAATATTTATAAGTTTTTCTCATTTATTAGTCTCAATTTACAGATTTATACATATTCATAAGCAAGCTCAATGTAAAATGAAAAAGAAAATTAATGATGCATATTTTAATGGGTAACTAGAATCAGCAAGAAAATGAAGCACACATTAAATTTTACTCAGTAAAATATGCATTAGACAGATTTTCCAGCACCACCCCAAATTTCGGCAATTCCAGAATATTCCGAAAAGTGCTGCACGTTTGAGGTACTGTCTGTGAATGGAAAGCCTGATTTACAATACAACTGAATTGATGAACATTTAAATACCTCTTGGTATTCGTCTAAAGTTGGACTGTTGGTGTAAATAAAGCTGCCCAATTCACTGGTGCCGTTATCTTTTTATTTTATACATGAGAGATCTCGCTTTCAGCCCTATTTTACTCATGTAACCTGAAAGAAAACATTCTTTTGATTGAATTAAAAGTTTAATAACCTCTTGGTCAAACATATTAATTTAAGCAACATAAGACACTTCGTGTAAGTGTCACAGTTTTTTTTTTTAGTTTGATTCACAAGAATTGTTTTGGTCGTTACAACATTTTCAAGAGTTAAAAGAATACTCAGAGTATTCTTTTAACTCTTGACAATGGTGTAACAACCGAAACAATTCTGGAGTATCAATAATAAAAAAAAAACTATGAAACTTATACCAGGTGTCTTATTTTCCTTTATTTAATATTATTGTTGTTATTATTGTTGTATAGTTGTATTGTTGTATGTTATTGTTGTATGATAATTTAAGAGAACCTGTTTACAGGAACCCAATATAGGCGCAGTTTGTATTGTACCTGAAAGAGAAAATGCTATTGTCGTACTTGAAACAAACAAGTACTATGTACATAGTACACAAGTACTTGCAACAAGCAAGTACTGGGTACCTAATAATTTAAGAGAACCTGCTTAGAGGAACCGTAGTAAGGCGCAGTTTTACATGCATCTACTTCAAATGTAGCTAATAGATTGTACCTGAAAAGGAAAACCCTGTTCAATGCATGGGCGCAACATCGCGGTACTAATTATATGCACATCGAATAAGTACGTCTTACAGAACGAGATGCGCCGACAACAAGGAAATACAAGTAGCTAAGATAAAATGCGATTGTTGGTACTTGATATAAACAAGTACTATATACATGCACTTGCAACACACAAGCACTGTATACAAAGTACTTGCAATAAACATGTAATGTATACATATGTACTTGAACCACACAAGTACTGTATACGTATGTACTTGCAACAAACAAGTACTGTATACGTAATACTTGCAACAAACAAGCACTGTATACATACAACAAGTACAAGAGTGGGCGGTAATATGAGTGGCGCAGCGCTAAAATAAAATGCGATTGTTGGTACTTGAAATAAACAAGTACTGTATACATGCACTTGCAACACACAAGCACTGTATACAAAGTACTTGCAACAAACATGTAATGTATACATATGTACTTGAACCAAACAAGGACTGTATACGTATGTACTTGCAACAAACAAGTACTGTATACGTAATACTTGCAACAAACAAGCACTGTATACATACAACAAGTACAAGAGTGGGCGGAAATAAGAGTGGCGCAGCGCTAAGATAAAATGCGATTGCGTTTACTTGCAAAATACAAGCACTGCATACATAGTACTTGCAACACACAAGCACTGCATACATAGTACTTGCAACAAACAAGTATTGTATACAGATACTTGAAACAAACAAGTACTGTATACAAAGCCCTACTCGTTACTGTCTCGACGTACGAGCGCAAAAATGTGAGCGCACCTGTAAGGAGAAAAACCCTAAACGTACATATGCGCAGCGCAAGAAATATAAGTACGTCGCCCAGAGCGCGAGAATATACGCCGACAATACACAAATACAAATGGCGCAACCTGTAAGAAAAACCCTGCTCACTCAGGCGGCGTACTGTGTGACGCTATAATGCAGTTATTCTTGACCCTTTTGAACCTACGGAATCCACAGAGTTGAAGGGAAAAACTTGATTGAGGTCAACAGTGTAGCAAGGAACCTACCATCTCGATTTACAATGCCGCACCAGAACAACATGGGTTATTACAGTGTTACAGAGAAATCTCAATGTGGGTTAACTTGCTTCACGAGAACTCAATCCGGACACCAGGTTAAGAACTTCCTGTTTAAAACTAATACGCATTATCGGTAGCAAAGCAAGAAAATAAAAGCTGGGGCGCATCTGTGAACAAAAACCTGAATCGAGACTCTACTTGATGAAATGTAAGAAAAACTGTACTCACTTTGATACGTCTTGGAGCTCATCTCAAAAAAAGACCTACCTTGAAATTTACTTTTAAAGTTGAATTGGCGAAGATCCAGTACCCTGCAACTCCGAACTCCGAAAACAAATCGGAGTTCGAAATTTGACGGTGTGGCGCGGGTGGGGAAAGCACGAAACAAACGCAACAATCCTCAGGCTCAACCATACCCGAACTTTCGACACTACTACGCACTGGCTCTAAACGGGCAAACTTTTAACGTCAGAAGGTAATCTGAACTGCTCAAGATACTTTCACTAATTATTTGTTGAAGACAAGAACACGGACAAACACTAAAAAGTATACGTTTGACTTGGGAAGGTAATCCCAAAATGTTAATCGCGAATTTAACACTTGCTGGAAGAAATTGCACGTTAGTAAATACAATGCACGCACGCATATTTATGTATACAGAGTATACATAGATACATACAGAGTGGGCAAAATAATTGTACAAGCTCTGATGCAGAGCCTTTATTAATGTCAAAAATTAATGTTGAGGACAAAAAAACTTTTCAAAAATGCAATATCATTTTTACAATCGATCAAGTGTAAACATGAAAAACAAAATTTAATGATCGATTTAATGCGTTAATTGAAAATATGAATATTTCCACTTTGTACGGTTTCTTTGGCCCACTCTGTATATTCAATAACTTTGGGTGTAACACAGATCTATGAATTGACCTGAACATGGAACTCCTAATTAGGCTCATCAAGAAACTCTCAATGACGATGTAAAATGTTGCACCAGAAGTTAATATACCCACACAATAACCTTAGGTGCAACAGTGGACTATGATTTAGGGGCTCAACAATGAACTCCTAATCACTATCTACAGTATTGCACCAAAGGCCAATGTGTTGTCATACACATTCATACACACCACACTTCAACCAAACCCAGGTTGGCCCAGAAGTGATCGAAACACAGATATAAGATCATCTCACATGATTCACCTTGGGGAATTCTAGGTGCCCTGAAATGTTGAGGAGAAAATTTAAATCCGCTGCACGTAAAATGTCTTGTTAATTGTCCCCAAACTATGGACTTAATAAAAGTCAGTAATTGCACTATCATCGCGTAAATGTATACCCATTTGATTACATTGATAAGGTACTATTAATTAATGAGGGAACTATAAGAAGTAGTTTGCAAATTTGTACAATAATTTGATTTAATTTGAAAAATCATCCCCATGTCTTTCTCAACTTGAAGCAATTTTAACAATAAATGCAAATTTCCGGTATTTCAAAATATGTAGCCATTTATTCCGGGTTGATATGTTTTAAAAATCATAAATCAAAGAATTTTTTTTTTTAATAATTTAAATCAATTGAATTAAATCATGTTTAACTGATTTTTTTTAAAATTATTCGTTGATTTAAATCATAATTAAACTGTTTTTTTTATTATTCGTTCATTTAAATCAACGGATTTTTTAATAAATCATTGATTTAAATAAAAATAGATTTTTTTTGAAATTAATGATTATTTTTGCACTGTTTGTGCATTCCAATAAGTGAACAATTAAAATTATAATGTAACTACTAAGTTAGCATGCTTTAAAATAGATAATTGTTAAAGTAGATACATTGTATACACTTTTGTATAACTGCGTACTTATGCTAATAAAAACTTCCGAAAATTACAAAAATAATTGTAAGTAAAATATTATTTTAAGTATTATTGGGTACTTACTGGTCGAGTTACTTTTATTTTATTTCATTATTTATTTATTATTTATTATTTTATTTTGCTGGACTTGTTACTTGACTAGTTTAATCTTTTAAAAATTCAAATTAATTACAAACATTTATGGTATAAAAACAAGATTCATGTACTTACATAGCAAAATACACATATCGTGCCTCTGATCATGGTTTGTTAGAAACTAAAACTAGTCAGGCAAAATAAAATAAATAAACAATAAAATAAAACAAAAATAACTCTACAAGTAAGTACCCAATAATAATTCCTTAAATAAATAACTGGTAACTTATGGATAATACTTTAAACTTAATAAAATATATTTCTTTTCTTCAATTTTTTTCACATGGTATAGATACACAGAAATTTATTTTAATTATCATTTCATGTTCAAAATGAAAATTTATTTAAAAAAAAATCATAAGATTAAGTCGTGATGTAAATCAATTGATATAAATTTGTTTTAATTATAATTTCTTGTTTAAAATAAAAATTTATAAAAAACAAATCATATGATTAAGTCGTGATGTAAATCAATTGATATAAATCACATCTGTCCTGGCCAAACCTGATCAGAAACATAAAAAAAAAGAAATAAACACGATTTTTATGATTAAAATCATTGATTTATGATTTTGTTTTAAAAACCATGCTTTTTTCTAAGCCTGCTGTTATGTAATGAGGGCATTAATACGATTAATACGCGGCAAGTCGACGGAAAAGTATTTTATTTCTAACAAGATAATGATCGTACGTACAAACATACATACAAACACACAATCAAATGTATACACATGCAAATATGCCTACAGATACACACATACAAATATACACACACGCAAACATAGAAACATACAAACATGCACACACACATACAAACGCACAAACATACAAACGCACAAACATACAAACGCACAAACATACAAACGCACAAACATACAAACGCACAAACATACAAACGCACAAACATACAAACATTCATACTAACAAATATACAAACATACAAACAATCATACAAACAAATATACAAACATACAAACAATCATACAAACAAATATACAAACACACAATAAAATATATAAACATACAAATATGTATACAAACATACAAACATTCATACAAACAAATATACAAACATACAAACAATCATACAAAGAAATATACAAACATACAATCATACAAACAAATATACAACTACACAATAAAATATATAAACATACAAATATGTATACAAACAAACACACATACAAATATACACATATGCAAACACAGAAACATTCAAACATGCATACAAACATGCATACAAACGTAGAAACATGCATAGAAACATTCAAGCATGCATACAAACAAATATATAAACATACAAACATACAGACAAATATTGGAACATGCAAACAAATTTATATTAATTTATATGTAATAAGTCGATGTAAAAAATATATGTCTTTGTGTGAATGCATGTGAGCAGATATGATTGAAATTTGCGCAAGACCAGACAGAACGAGGCATGCGCCTTAACCACTAACCTGGAATTCCACAATGTCGGCCAAAACTCAGCCAATCTCGTAAAAATCCAAATGTATTCTCCCTTGGCTACTGCGGCGTCCCGTGAACTGGATTCACCACCAATCTGGAGAAATCCTGAACTGGATTCACTCCCGATGGCCAAACACTGGCACCTAGAAATATATTATCTATGAATACCCAGAAAGTCCGAGTTGACCTCTACGTTGTGTCGCCATTTGATGGAACCGAATAATTTAAAATTTCCCGCAAAATACGGCTGCGATCGCCGCGATACTCACCCTAAACGCGGTCGTCCGGCCCAGGAACACTATCCCGGAGTCCCGTCCAGATCCGCGAAGAACTTCCTGGAAGAGGGCCAAAAATTTCGGGAGCAGCACGATTGCGTGTCTTCCTGGTGGCGGTCTCTCAGACCTATGGTACTTGGGATGGATGAGGGGTAAGGTGAGGCTGCGCGCGCTCACAGACTTGTCGCCACCTGCATAGAATTGCAACAATGAAAAATCAATACATTCCTTAAAATCATTTTTACATTGGAAATTAGAAAATCGAAATTTTAATAACTAAAACTCTGATTGCGAGATTATTAATTGCCAGAATGGAACCATAATTAACATTTATGTGCAGAATTTCGTGGAGAATAATAATATGGAGTCCGTTTTTGAGTAGCTACCCCCTGATTTCCGTAACAACCCTTAACGCGTTTTATTTAATATTGGGGTTGCTTTTGGACTTATTGGCTCCAATTTGCGTACACCTACAATACAGTACGGGGAAAATATTGTAGTTATTTTACAATTTTCGTACCATCCCTTAGAACGTCCTGATCCCATTTCTAACGACTGCACACATAATATTTAATATAGGGGTTGTTTTTGAACTTGCAGTCTTCAAATTGCGTACACCTATGAAGCAATACCAAGAAAATATTACAGTTATTTTACAATTTCGGTAAACATCCCTTAAAAAGTCCTGTACCATTGCTAGCGTCCACAAACATAATACGAGTGTCCCACGCAAGCCATTGGTTTAAAGTTTATGGATTTCCTGATGAAATAAAAATTTGAAAAAAATCGCACAAACACGATTCATGGTGATCTCCCAAAATAAAATATGCGCATGTTTATATCGCTTCCGGTTCTACCGGAAGTGGCCATCAACTTTGTTATTTTAAATGGAACACCCTATATATTTTTACATATTCGGATTTCACGTTCAATTCTGAACATATTTTATTAAACCTATAAAGCACTTATCTTTAGTAGTTTTTGAGGAAAAAAATAATGTTTGCTTCAAATAAACGATTTAAAAAATATTTATAATTTTTCTTACAAATGAAATAGAAACTTAAACTTTTTTGCATATTGTAGTTGAAGCATAGCTCTATCATTAATATAACTCATGCGTGTTGATACTTCACTATAATATTTCAAGATTTCAATTATTTACTGGTACACTTCAAAATGCCATAATTCATTTTTTGTAATGGAATGACATATTTTTTGTATGACGTGGCAACAGACAGAACCATTTTCTACAAAAAGTGTTAAACAAACATATCCCTAAAATGAGTGGTTTTAAGTAGAGTGGCGAATCAGTTTAATCAGATTTGTTGGTATTAATTGGAGCAGATTTATTAATATTAATATTAATTCATTACATTTTTACTAATGTAATAGCACTATAAGTTATAGTTTCCAAAATAATAACTGAAAGTTACAGTTTTGAAAGTAATGACAGGAAAAGTTATGGTATTTTTATCATGATTTTAGCATAGCATGAAAGTTATAGTTTTCAAAATAATTACATGAATAGCGCGAAAGATGCTATAAATAGAATCTACATATATAGATTTTAAACTAAAACTACCAGAATTTAAGGTATACAAAAATAATGGGAAGAAAATTTGGAGTTTTCTAAATAATAATAGGAAAAGTTATAGTTATTATAATAAAACCATTGGCAGCTTGTGGATTAACTTGAAAATAGGTTAACATTATTTATTGCACTTCCTCTTTTTCCATAACTTACTTTTGTTGATGTCTTATTGCATTCACTTGTCCAAATTGAACAAAATTTGATTCCAATCTTTTAAATCTTGTTTTATTCATCGGCGGCACATGTGGATTAATTGTATTCAATACTCTACAGTCTACACGTTCGAGCAACAATTATATCGCAGTGCCATGTATAAAGAATAAATTGATAATTTGTTGATTTGTGTAATGATTCATTTTGTTGATTTTGATTTCTGTAATGCTTTATTCTAAATAATGTTATCATTTGACAGTTTGCATTACAATAGCGATAAAACAAAAGCATATAACATGCCTACTAAAGCGCACTTGTGACATGCGAAATTATACCCTGCAGAAATGCAACGAAAACGTAATCTTCGAAATAATTCAAAAAATACTTATTTTAGGTGTATGGCTGTATTATACTTTTTTGTAGTAAATTTTTCTCCCAATCGTGCTATGCAATAATAAATGGGTCATTCCATTAAAAAAAAAAAATGAATTACGAGATATTTAAGAGAGCATTTAGATATTGACATTTTATGAACACTTATTATCAAAATTGACAGTTTCCAATTATTTTACTCATAGAGGCATCCTTTAGGTACAATTAGAAATATAACTCATAATTTTATCTTATTCCTAAGAGAAGTTATAGACAGATATCAGACTACCTTTAAAAGGTCAAAATTTTAGAAAAACATTTTTTTCTTGAAAACTAGAAGAGATAGTGCACATACGTTCTTACAAAATATGTTCCAATTTGAGCGAGCAATTCAAAAATATTATAATATATGGGGTGTTCTATTTAAAATAAGAAAGTTGGTGCTACTTCCGGTGGAACCGGAAGTGATAGAAAGTTGAAAATATTTGACATGAGGATAACTCATTCAACCGTGTGACGAGGATTTTTTTGAAATTTTTAGTACAACGGCAACCCCGTAAACTTTTAACGAACGGTTTAGCGTAGACACCCTGTATAGTATATAACATTTTAATATATAAGAATTCTACACAAAATATAAAATATCCCAATCAAGATAATCAATATCCCAAGAAGAATGAAAATTCTAAAATGTGGTGAACATATGCACATGAGAATTCTACAAAATTTGCAAAACCAGGCACAATTGTAGAATATGCTATTCTAACTCTATAATAATTGTTAAGCAATTCAATAAATAGTTCATTATTCAAAAAAGTATTATTAGTAGAATCGTATATGACACTTATATCAAAAACAAATTCTAGAAAGTCAGATTTTATAAGAGATTGTAAAAACGCAATCTTTCTGGTAAGTACCATTGACAATCATGGACCGTTTCAGGAAATTCTTAAAATATTTCAGAAAGCAATTTGAATAGTACCTATAGGTAAATTATATTGAATAATTCTCAAAGTAATCCTAATAAGTCCTGTAATTCTAAAAAGTACTATTGAAAATGTATGAGAAATATTTGTTAAAAAATCATTTTTCTAGAAATTATTGACAATACATGAGAATTGTACGTTCTACATTACAAAATAAAATCTCCAGGATATTCATAAAGGATTCCAGAAAGCAATTTGAATACTGGCGATAAATTATACCAAAAATTGCAAACAATACAATAATTCTCAAAATAATAATTTTAAAAGTCTTGTAATTCCAAAGGTACTATTGAAAAATTATGAGAATTAAAAATAAACTTCAACAGAAAAACTTTTTTTACAAAACTGTTTTATAACTGTTTACAAACCATATTTATCCAGCCATAACTTCAAAACAAAACACTACACTACTAAAAATGTTTAGTAGTAGTATGAACATTTATTTCAGATACAGGTACTTATACATACATACTTAATACATATAATAATATAATATTGATGATAGATATATGATATATGATATATGATATATGATGTGATACATGATATATGGAATGAGCTATCGATTTTCGTCTTTCGGCCCGAAAAATTTTATTAATCAGAAAATATGGTTTTTTGAAAATTACGGACAAATCAGACGACACTTTCGACAATTTTTAAGTTTTGGAATTCATATTTGTATAAAATTTTGATATAATAAAATAATAAAAATACATGCAGAGAAAAATCTGATAAAGAGAAATGAAAAAAAACAGATTCTCAGTTTTCCATGACTTGCATAAAAAAGTTAATAAAAAATGCGTAAATTTTTTGAATCACCGGTTAATCCCCTACCAGCAGCTCTTATTTTAAGAAAGATTATGGGTATTAGGAGTTAATACGGTCGATACATTAGAATCACCGCAAATCCCATACTGAGGGGCAATTTTTATTCCCGCAGAGAATAATTGTGCAGCGGGGAATCTAAACTCAATTTCTCCGAATGGCTGTCGTCCAGCCGTTTATAAACTACAGTATTTTTACTCCCGAGGGAATAATCGGGTGGCGGAAAATCTAAAATCAATATCTCCGATTGCCCCTAGTTCAGCCGTATCATTATCAATAAAACGGCGTATTGCAGTATTATTACATTTCATTGGGTGCATTTATTCTAGTTTGTTAACATGCGAGTGACTTGATTGAAAATGTTCAAGTTACAAACGGTAAATATATTGTTATACAATTTTTAGAAATTGATTTGATTAATGCAGTGGATTTTAATTGGTTACTACTTTTTTAATATTGACTTTTATTTCAGGCTGTTATATATGTTTTACATGTTCCCATGTTATTGATGTTATATTTCTTAATTTATGCATTGACTCATGTTGTAGATGTTAATTTTTTTTAGTTTTTTTATTGAAATGCATCAAAATTTTCATTGATATAAGTAGTTAAGCAACAAGAGTTCCAGACCACCCCCCGCAGAGATTTAAATTAATTCGCGGTTTCAATCGGCGGTATAATCACCTCGAGCAATTACAATAGGATGATTGCGGAGGGTGGTCTGGAACTCTTGTTGCTTAACTACTTATATTATCTACGATTAATATTTACATATTTTATTAGCAGTAATAACCCAAGAACATTGAACATCTTATTTACTGTTATAGACATCGAATTTTTTCTTCATTTTGCCTTGACTCGTCAATGTTCTATTTCTTTATGTTGTCACCGACTCATGTTATCAGTGTTACATTTACTAATTTTAATATTGGCTCATGTTATAGATGTTATATTTCTTTTTTTTACTACTGCTTTCTTGATGTTATTCATGTTTCATCTCTTGATATGTTGAGTGTGCCGTGGTTATATTTTTTGTGTTTCTTCATTTCGACATCCTTTCTTGCAGCTGCTGAAGTCCTGCAGGAAGCTGAGCATGACGGTGAAGTCGCCCAACGTTCCCCAGGCCCCCGGCTTCGGAGGGGCACCTTGGCACCTGCGGCAGACGTGCTCTTGGATGGACAGGCAGGGGCGGCCCGTGTCGCCGCCCCTGGAGTACTCACGACCTGGTGGCGTGCCGCCGCAGCGGTACGGCTATGGACGGGCTTCCAGTAAAGACAGAAGCGTCAGAAGGGTAAGTCAAAAAAAAATTAAACATAGATATTGATTGAAAGAGATAATTGGTGTACGCAATTGTATTGCAACCATAAACCTTATTCCCAATTATGCCTACACCAAATATGTTGATTATTAAGATACGTTCCATAAAACAGCTTGCATAAAAAAATGCATGGGTCAAAAAAATAGTTATGCAATATGAAAATGAATGGACTTTCCATGTTTTCATTTTTTTAAGCTATACAATCCGTATAATCAGAGTCCGGATAATCGGAATTCGGATACTCCATGTACTACCATGTTTTCATTTTTTTAAGCTATACAATCCGTATAATCAGAGTCCGGATAATCGGAATTCGGATACTCGGAATCCGGATGTTTCCAGTATGGATAATGAGAGTCCGGATAAGCGGAATCCGGATACTCGGAATCCGGATCATTCCAGTATGGATAATGAGAGTCCAGATAATAGCAAGCTGGATAATAGGAGTTCGGATAATTGCAGTCTGGATAATGGGAGTCCGGATAATCGAAGTACGGATATTTACAGTCTGGATAATCGAAGTCTGGATAATCGGAGCCCAGATAATTGCAGTCTGGATAATCGGAGTCCGGATAATCAGAGTCCAAATAATTGAAGCTCGGAGTTCGGATAATCAAAGTTACCGAATTTGTGAGCAATAATATAACCTGCACTTAGGCTTATCGAGGCTAGTTGATTGATTACATTAGAATCCAAGACGAATAAATATACAGGGTGATCTATAAGATCGGTGACAAACTTTGACAGATAAAAGGTGATGTAATTTTGACATAAAAAGTTATATGAACGTAGGTCGGATTTATCTTAGTTAAGAATTTATAAGCCCCTAAAGATAGAAACATTGTTTATTCGAAACAAGATTGTAAATTAAGTAACACCTAACATTGAAAACGTTTTAATGAGAATTAATTTAGAATTTGAAATTTCAGCACAGGAAAAAGTTTAAAATTAAACTTTATACTCTTAAATTATATAAATTAACATAAACTAAAAATGCATGAACTATGTTTGAATACACGTGTGCAAAAATTAATGCTCACGAAAAAGTTTAAAATTGAATTTTAAACTCTTGAATTATACAAATTAACATAAACAAAAAATACATTAACTTGAATTTTGAATAGTAACACGTATGCAAAAATTAATGTTGATGGTGTATTATATGCAATGACACGTTTGGATAAGATTCTTTATTAATTCTTTATGAAAATTCAAGAAAAACTATAAACAACCAAGAATTTAGAAAGTACTATTTATGGTATAAAGTACTACCGAAAATAAATGAGAAAAAGTTTAAAATTGAATTTTAAACTCTTGAATTATACAAATTAACATAAACAAAAAATACATTTACTTGAATTTTGAATACTAACACGTGTGCAAAAATTAATGTTTTCATTCTGAAAATGCTTGGTAGATATTCTGAGATTCTAAAAACAACATTAAAACTTCTTCCAAATAATGTCAACCACGAAAACCTGACTTCATGCAAAGTTGTTGCAATTTGTGTTAAGAATTTTGTAATTTTTTCAAATACAACATTGTTTTGAGAATGTTTTAAAATTGAATTCTAGTATTGAAAATTCAATTTTGTTTCAATTTTGAATATTAGTACTTATGCAAAAATTATTGTTTTCATGGCTGAAAGTCTTTGGAAAACGTATTGAAATTCTAAAAAAGTTTGAAGACATTTTTATGTTTAAAAATCTAGCATTGTTTTAAATACTAAATTGTTTTGAAAACGTTTTAAAATTAAATTTTTAATACTATCCCTTGTGCATATATTAATGTTTTCATGCTGAAAATGTTTGGAAGACGTTTTGAGATTCTAAAAGTTTTTGGTGACATGTTTATGCCTAGAAATTTTGCATTTTTTCAAATACAAAATTGTTTTCAGAACGTTTTGATATTGAATTTTCAATTCCAGCACTTCTGCCATGCAAGATTTTCATGGCTGAAAATGTATTAAGACGTTTGGAGATTCTTAAAACTTTTAAAAACATTTTTATGTTTACAATTTTAGAAAAGTTGTTGCAATATATGTTAAGACATTTTGGCATTTTTTCAAATACAAAATTGTGTCGAGAACGTTTTGAAATAAATCTATGAACACTAGTACATGTGCAAAAATTAATGTTTTCATGGCTGAAAATATTTGGAAGACGTTTGGAGATTCTAAAAACTTTTGAAGACATTTTTGTGTTTGGAATTTTGGCATTTTTCCAAATACAACATTGTTTTGAGAACGTTTTAATATTGAATTTTCAATACTAACTCTTATTGTTTTCATGCATTTCATATTAATGTTTTCATGCTGAAAATGTTTGGAAGACGTTTTGAGATTCTAAAAGTTTTTGATGACATATTTATGTCTAGAATTTTGCATTTTGTCAAATACAAAATTGTTTTGAGAACGTTTTAATATTCAATTTTCAATACTAACTCTTATTGTTTTCATGCTTTTCATATTAATGTTTTCATGCTGAAAATGTTTGGAAGACGTTTTGAGATTCTAAAAGTTTTTGATGACATGTTTATGTCTAGAATTTTGGCATTTTTTCAAATACAACATTGTTTTGAGAACGTTTTAATATTGAATTTTCAATACTAGCACGTGTGCAAAAATTAATGTTTTCATAGCTGAAAATGTTTTGAAGACGTTTTGAGATTCTAAAAACTTTAATTTTTCAAATACAAAATTGATGTGAGAACGTTTTGTATACATTAAGAAACACCTGAAAATGCATATTTTATGTTTGAATCTGTGCAAAATTGCAATTTATATATTTAAATTTCTGGTCAAGAAAATTTTAAAATTGTATTTTCAATACTCGAAATTGTACAAAAAATCAGGTTTTTATGGCTGAAATTACTAGGCAGACGTTTGAATAGTTTCAAAACTTTGAAATAGCATGTGTAACCACGAAAACCTGAATTTATGCTGATGTTGTAATTTGTGTTAAGAATGTTGACATTGAATTTGACGTTTTAAAATAGAATTTTAAATATTAGCACTTGTGCAAACATTAATGTTTTCATGGTTGAAAATGTTTGGAAGATATTTTGAGTTTCTAAAAACTTTTCAAGACATTTTTGGCATTATTTTCTAAATTGTATTGAGAACGTTTTGAAATAGAATTTTGAAAACTACTACTTATGCAAAAATTAATGTCTTCATGGCTGAAAATGTACGGAAGACGTTTTGAGATTCTAGAAACTTTTGAAGACATATTTATGTTTAGAATTTTAGCATTTTTCTAATACAAAATGCATAATTTATGTTTGCATTTAACGTTTTCATGCTGAAAATGTCTGGAAGACGTTTTGAGATTCTAGAAACTTTTGAAGACATATTTATGTTTAGAATTTTAGCATTTTTTCAAATACAAAATGCATAATTTATGTTTGCATTTAACGTTTTCATGCTGAAAATGTTTGGAAGACGTTTTGAGATTCTAGAAACTTTTGAACACATATTTATGTTTTAGCATTTTTCAAATACAAAATGCATGATTTATGTTTGCATTTAACGTTTTCATGCTAAAAATGTTTGGAAGACTTTTGAGATTCTAGAAACTTTTGAAGACACATTTATGTTTAGAATTTTAGCATTTTTTCAATCACAAAATTGTTTTGAGAACGTTTTAAAATTTATTTTCAATACTAGCACTTATGTAAACATTAATGTTTTAATGACCGAAAATGTTTGGAAAACGTTTTGAGATTCTAAAAATTATTGAAGACACTTTTATGATTAGAATTTTGGCATTTTTTCAAATACAAAATTGTCTTGAAAACGTTTTCAAATTGAATCAGTATTACTAGCACTTGTGCAAACATTAATGTTTTCATGACTGAAAATGTTTGGAAGACGTTTTCAGATTCTAAAAACTTTTGAAGACATTTTTGTGGTTAATTTTTAGGCATTTTTTCAAATACGAAATTGTTTCGAGAACGTTTAAAAATGAATTTTCAATACTAGCACTTGTGAAAAAATTAATGTTTTCACAGCTGAAAATGTTTGGAAAACTTTTGAAGACATTTTTATATTTAGAATTTTGGTATTTTTCAACTACGATATTTATATGACAACGTTTCGTATACATTAAGAAAAACCTGAAAATGTATATTTTACCTTCGAACGTGTGTAAAATTGTAATTTAGAAATTGAAATTTCTGCTCAAGAAAAAATTTTAAATTGTATAAAATTGTATTTATACCCGAAATTCTACAAAATTTAAGGTTTTTATGGGTAACATTATTTGGAAGATATTTTAATATTCTGAAAACTTTTGAAATAGTATGTTTATGTTCAGAATTTAGTAATAGGCGTTTTTTAAATGCAAAATTGCTACCAAAACGTTTTAAACTATCAAAAGGCACCTGAAATTGCATATGTTATGCCTGAACTTGGGTAAATAATAATAATAATAAAGAATATTTATTAGCAAAAAAACGCTACATAATATACAAAATTTCAACAAAAGAACAAAAGAAAACACACGAATAGCATAAGTAAAATTACATTTTCGGTCTATAAGTTGTGAAAATAATGTATATTTAGTGCCGGAAAGTACGTAAAATTTAATTTCTATTTTATTCGTTTGTTTATCTATTGTACCTACAATTGTATATAACAATTGTAGTTTTAAATATTTTACAGCAGAAAATGTAACGTAAATTAATTTAGAAATTGAAATTTCTGCTCAAGAAAAAGTTTATAATTGTATCTTCAATTCTCGAAATTGTACACAAAATCAGGTTTTCATGGCTGAAATCATTTGGAGAATTCTGAGAAAAAAAGTTATATGAACATAGGTCATATTCAACTTAATTAAGAAGTGACAAATGTGGAAGATATCTATAAAATTCCTGAAATTGGAAAATGTTCAGAAAATTCTATAAAAATCATCAAAATTTATATTCATAATTAAGGAAATTTCTACAAATAAAAAACGAAGAGCCTTAAAACTTACGCCAAAAGTGAAAAAATATTTGACACCCCGGTAAAATTCAATTAAATAATAGGAGTATCAAAAAAGGAGACTGCAAAAATGTACCGGAAAAAAATCCATAGAGATTAAAGAAAATTTCATAAAAATCAAAAGACGTGTAATTCTGTAGAAGATTTTGCAATTGATTATTTGCAGATTGTAGCCAATTTTAAAATTCGAAAAACATGTACATCATGTAATGTTATATGTAACATGTAATTGACGAACGTTGTATAGAATCATATTCACATAGTTTTTTCTCAGAATTGTATTACTTTTCATTTGCCAAAGTTTGTCAACGACCTCATAGATCACCCTGTATAGTACACAAAGTTTCGAGAATTGATGTTTTGTTTTTACCTAAACAAGTTGCATACCCTTTTTAAACGCATGCAAGCCGGATAATCAAATGTCCGGTTAAACGGTGTTCGGATGAATGGATACAGCAAATCGAAGTCATCATAGGATATACTCCACAAACCGTAGTGAATGTGTGCAGTCCGGATAATTGTATATTCGGATCATTTATCCATATATTCGGATCATTCGGATAAGATAATCTTACAAATTATAAAAAGGTAGAACGCTACCATGTACAACAATTCATTTTGCTCAGAGGTTTTACGTTCTGTTTGCTTTACTTCGCGAAGTCTTGCTTTTTTACCCAAACAAGTTGCATACCCTATTATAACGCATGCAAGCCGGATGGATAATCGAATGACCGGTTAAACGGTGTTCGGATGAATGGATGCCGCACATCGAAGTCATCACACGATATACTCCACCAACCGTAGTGCATGTGTGCAGTTCGGATAATTGTATATTCGGATAATTTGTGTTCGGATAAGTGAAGCTAACAAATTATAAAAAGGTAGAGCGATAGATACCATGTAACACAACGCATTTTGTTTAGAGGTTTTACGTTTTTTTTTATTGAGGTGACGTTTTCCAACATTTGCCCCATATTTTGTATCACATCCAGCGATCAGTTGAATTATTGTTATTAGGCTTACTGTAATATCGTGCGGTACATTTGCTTTTGATAACCCTGTATTCCAGCACGTGTGGAGAATTGCATTTCCGGTTTTCAGTTTTCCATTTGCACCCAGGGCACGATAAAAACGCCCGCTTCGGCGGTCGTTCAGTGGAAATGCAGATGAAGCGTGCCGGATAAATTAAGCGGAAAATTACGTACGGGCGATTACCATGGCAACTGTGATCAAATTAGCCGCCCCAGATGAGGCGCTCGTCGCGTTGTTGTTGCTCCAACCCACCGACATGCAACCTGCACGCTTATTAAAAACTCCCCCCGTAGGAAGAGGAGATGAGAGCGCCGGGAGATAACGGATTTCATGGCCTGCGAATGGGGTCTGACGGGCGCTCGGGCGGAAAACGATAAACGAGTGAAAATGAGAAGAAAAAAAGAAATGGGGCGGATTCCCGATGAAAGCTTTTCCGCGGAATTTGATGCCGATTGAGATTTTCTCGGATTATCGGAATTCCATAACTGATCGGGGCTTAATGAACAACTTAATTTTACTTCGTGATTACAGCCGAGATTGTCATCAATTAATATAGTTATAATAAATTGACAAATTTCCAACAAAACCACGTAAAATCGAAGACAAAGTTGTTTTGATAATAAGGATGAGGCAAGATTAAAAAAAAAAACGAGTTGATGCAAACGAGTGCATAGATGTTAGTTACATGACGTGACCAAAAAAAATCGACAACAAAAATGACCAAAATACATCGACACACAGTTGACGCAGAAATTGACAACAAAAATGCCAAAAACACATCGACGTACAGAAAAAAGTAGGACAACTGTAAGACCGTTTTTTTTTTACTAAAATCTAGTGGTGTATATCCCAATTATGTAAATGTAATAATCAAATTTCTAAACAAATGCCAAAACGCTACAACTAAACCTTATTACAAAAGCTTATTACGTAACCTTATTATAAAAACCCCACACAAGCTAGGCTAAGCAGTGTGTCCTTCTTTTTTTCAGCATCAACTGTACAGTATGTCACACTGTGCTTTGATTGGCCGAACTTATAGTAATGGTTCCACCGTATTGGCTCGTTTACCACGTCCCTGAATAATCGCTATCACTTTTTTGTTGCAAATAACAACAACTCACATTCATTAGTGATCGACTGCCTCTTTCAATTCCCAGTGGAAGACGTATAATTTTATAGGCCCGATATTTCCGCTATGGAACTTTACGACGTTGTTTTGGAGCGTATCTTGATCGACCGTCCTACTCATCCTTTCCCGACATCTCATGTTTGCATGTGCGTGTGAGTATGTGTGTGCGCTGGAAACGGTCGGATTATCGCTGTTTGCCTAAAATATTTTCCGTGCCTCAGAGGCGTTATCTTGCTCAACCCTTTCCAGGTTGATTTATGCATCGAGCCGGGTCAGAGCCTTGGCCTGATGATCCGGGGCGGCGTGGAGTACAACCTGGGCATCTTCGTCACGGGGGTCGATAAGGACTCGGTTGCCGACAGGGCTGGACTTATGGTAAGTAAGCTTTTATATTCTTAGATATTCTTCAAAAATTACAGAGCATTTAAGGAAGTGGTATCAACTTTTCCAACTAGTTCCAACGAACTTGTTGTTAACTATTTGCTTTGCAAAAAATCAGCAACGTGGCAAAATATATTTGATTTGCATCTTGAATCTATTAGTATGAATCTAGTGTATCTTGAATCTATTAGTATCCAGCCTAAAATTTCCTTAATAAGGCCATTCCATGTTTTTTTTATAATTTCTAGAAATTGCTCGAAATCAACTGCCCAAAAAACCGTTCTAGCTCTTTAGCGTTACCCAGGGTGCACCACGTGGAGGCGAGCTAGTTTTGCACCCCTATTTTCGAGTAATTGATTTCGAGCAATTTGTTTGAAATCAGCGCTAAAAATGTTACAAGTTCAAGATAGTAGAAAATACACTAGAAACATACAAAAACTGTTATTGATGGTATTATACAGGGAGATCTTTATACAGGGAGATCTTTATACAGGGTGGTCTATGAAGTCAGTGACAATACAAAAACTGTTATTGATGGTATTAAACAGGGTGACATTTATACTGGGTGGCCTATAAAATCTGTGACAAACTTTGGCAGACGAAAGGTGATGTAATTCTGAGAAAAAAAAAGTTATACCTGTATAAACATGAATCCGATTCGTCTTTGTTTAGAAGTTACAAGCCCAAACAATCATTGTTTATTTAAAAAAATATATAGCGTAACTATATTCTTATAATACTAAAGATCAGGATGAAATTTTTATTATTTTGCATTTTTTGTCAAATTAAGTCCAAGGAAGTTTCAAAAATTTTTTGCAGTGAAATTCCCACATTCAAATTCTGTATCGTGAATTCCCACATTCAAGCTTGCAGGAAATACTTTCTAAAGCCAAAGAAAGACCACTTTTATAATTAAATTCGTAAACTATTGGGAAACACCTCAATATTTTTGAAATTTTCTTGGAATTTCAATGAAATTTAAATTTCTTTGCTATTTTCGTTAATTTTTCAAGTCTCAGGAACTTCAAATACAGTGAAATTCCGACATTTTTGAAATTTTCTTGGAAACTTTGTCAAATTTTTGGAAAAAATGTCTTCAGTTGTACTAAATACAAATCTAATATTAAAAATGCATTTAAAAACATTTGAGAAATTGAATTAAAAACTAACCCATACTTGTCAATGCAGAAATATATGTACGTATATGTACGTAATGTTACAATCTAGTCTAATAGACTAATAAGTAACTTAACTATATTCTTATAATACTAAAAATCTGGATAACATTTTAATTAGTTTGCATTTTTTGTCAAATTAAGTCCAAGTATCTTCAAAATTTTTTTACAATTCCCACATTCAAATTCTGTATCGTGAATTCCCACATTCAAGCTTGCAGGAAATACTTTCTAAAGCTAAAGAAAGACCACTTTTATAATTAAATTCATACACTATTGGGAAACACCACAATATTTTTGAAATTTTCTTGGAAACTTTGTCAAATTTTTAGAAGAAATGTCTTCTGTTGTACTAAATACAAATAAAATATTTAAAATGCAATTAATAAATTTTCGGAAATTTCAGTAAAAACTAACCCATACTTGTGAATGCAGAAATATACATCTTCGATTTTCTCACTTATTTAATACAGAAACAAATTTTCAGGGCAAAAGTCTTAAGGGTTTTTTTATTACATAATGTTACAATCTAGTCTAATAGACTTAACTAGACTAGAAGTAGCTTAACTATATTCTTATAATACTATAGATCAGGATGAAATTTTGATTATTTTGCATTTTTTGTCAAATTTAGTCCAAGGAACTTCCAATTTTTTTTACAGTGAAATTCCTACGTTCAAGCCTATAGCAAATACTTTTCAAAGCCAAAGAAACAAACTTTTTAAATTGAATTCATAAACCACTGGCAAACATCATTTGGGATTCAATGAAATTTTTATTTCTTTGTCTCTTTTGTCAATTTAACAAACCCCAGGAACTTCATATTCTGTATCGTAAATTCCCATATTCAAGCTTGCAGAAAATACTTTCTAAAGCCAAAGAAAGACCACTTTTATAATTAAATTGATAAATTATTGGGAAGCACCTTAATATTTTTGAAATTTTCTTACAATTTCAATGAAATTTATATTTCTTTGCAATTTTCGTTAAATTTTCAAGTCTCAGGAACTTCAAATACAGTGAAATTCCGACATATAAGCTTGTAGGATATATTTTCAAAAGCCCAATAACCCATATTTGTCAATGAAGAAACTTATATCGCCGATTTTCTCTCTAATTGAATATAGAAACTTTGTGAAATTTTCAGAAGAAATGTCTTTAGGTGTATTAAATACAAATCTAATATTAAATATGCAATTAATAAATTTTGAGAAATTTCATTAAAAACTCACCTATACAAGTCAATGCAGAAAGTTCTATTCTCGATTTTCTTACTTATTTAATACAGAAACTTTGTCCAATTTTTAGGTTAAATGTCTTCAAGATAAAATTTTAATTATTTTGCATTTTTTGTCAAATTTAAAAGTCCAAAGAACTTCCAAATTTTGTACAGTGAAATTCTCACATTCAAGCTTGTAGCAAATATTTTTCAAAGCCAAAGAAACTATCTGTTTGAATTAAATTCGTAAACCACTGGTAAACATCATTTGGGATTCAATGAATTTTTTATTTCTTTGTCTCTTTTGTCAATTTTACAAACCCAAGGAACTTCATATTCTGTATAGTCAATTCCGACATTTAAGCTTGTAGGACATACTTTCTGAAGCCAAAGGAACTTTTTTAATTAAATTTCTCAACTACTGGTAAACGTCTCAACATTTTTGAAATTTTTGTATTTCAGTAAAAATTATATTTATTGCCATTTTTCTTAAATTTACATTTTTTAAAACTATAGAATTCTGTACATTACAAGTATGAATGTAAATAATGGAATTTTTGTATGGCTTTCAAAAGTACTCTAGCTTGTAGAATACAGAATAATAAATTTTTGGAAATTATAAATTTAAGAAAAATATAAAAGCCACTGGGATTAAATGAAAATCTTGTTACCTTTTTTAATATATTGGTTTTACTTTGCGAAATTTGTTGGAATTTTTGCATGGCTTTCAAAACTACTCGTAACAAATTTCGCAAAGTAAAACCAACATATTAAAAAAGGTAACAAGAATTTTCATGTAATTCCAGTGACTTTAATATTTTTCTTAAATTTACAATTTCCAAAAATTTATTATTCTGTATCCTACAAGCTTGAAGGTAATTGAGTACTTTTCGGAGTCATAACAAAATTTCAGCAAGTTTCTCACACTACTAGCAGCATATAAAATAAAAAATAGTCAAACAATTCATGGAATTTCAGTGAAATTCGTATTTGCTAATTTTTCTCAAATTTACAATTTGACTACAAGCTTGAATGTAATAGTTTACTTTTCAAAGCCATAAAAATCTAACAAATTTCATAAACTACTAGAATAGAATAGATTTTATTAACATTTTCATGGAATTCCAGTGACATTTATATTTTTGCCAGTTTTCTTAAATTCAAAATTTCAAAAAATTAAGAATTCTTTACCCTACCAACTTGAAGGTAATATAGTACTTTTCAAAGTCATATCAAAATTTCAACAAATTTCTCAAACTACTCGCAACATATTAAAAAAAAATCGAAAAGTTCGTTGAATTTAAGTGAAATTTATATTAGGTAATTTTTCTCAATTTAAAAAAAATCATATCAAGGATTACGAGCTTGAAGGCAATAGTGTACTTTTCAAAGCCATAAAAATCCAACAAATGGCTCAAACTATTCTCGCTCATAAAATATCTGTCTATATGTGTACATACAAAGAGCCAAATATCCCATTTTAAATCCTCCCACAAATAAGTCCCTTTCGAAAATAATTTGCAATTCAATTATTTCAGGTCCAATTCTTTTGATTTTAATTATAATAGTTAAACCAATATTCCAATCATAATTTTACCACTTAAGGATAAGGCTATTGTCCTCATTAAGGCACATAAACGGTGCCCAGTTAATTACATTACTTCGCGTGAGACGCCAGAATGAAACGTGACGACATCTTTATTCCATTCCCAAGACTTTCACTTTTTTAATTAGTACGTCAGTTTTCCATATCTACGATCATGCGTTAAATGTTATGGAAATTTTTACGTCCCCTTCATTTTCTTTAATTGTTTTCTGGGGTTGTCGCACTTATTAGCATTTCCTTGGAAGGTGTTACTTTTAATTGCTAAGAGTTTGCGTGTCGACGTGAGGTACAAATGTATAAATTATTTTAGTTCCTATTGCCTCCCTCATTAAGTTATCAGTCTAAATTTTTTGTACGATAAAGAAACTGACATTAATAAATAATTATACATGATTATACTAATTATTTTACCAGTAAGTACAACAACAAAATAATTATACATTACTTGTAAATTAATATTTCAAAAGTAATTTGTTTGAAAATCATGAATAAGTTAAAGTACCGAGTCATCATTTAAATTTCGGCTCTAGTAAGAGCTTATCAGTAAGCTTACCAATAAAAAGGCGAGATTGAAAATTGACTGCGAAAATTTCCATAGAGCTGAAATTTAAATGATCACTCAGTATATACGAGTCGTTGAGACACAAAGTAGTCATTTTTTTTCTAGATGGATATGAGATAGACGAAACAACTGTAAGAATTAACTTACCTTAACTGATTAAGAATGATAGATTAAGTATTATAAGAATTATAGATTAAGTATTATAAAAATTATAGATAATTATTGAGAATTAAAGATAACAATAGTCCACAAAGTAATGCTTCTATGTCATAAGCGATAGATTTTATACTAATAAGAAAGGCGAGATAATCAAACTCGCCTGTCTTATTGGCTGCGAAAACTTTCCATACAGCTGAAATTTAAATGATCACTCTCATTATATAAGAGTCGTTGAGATACAGAGTGGTAATTATTTTCTAGATGGATATGAGGTAGACGAGACAACATAAAAAATCAACTTACTTAACTAATTGAAATGACCCACGACAAACCATGTTTTATTTAGCTAAACAACGAGTAGATAAGACAGGTGTTATTTGCTGAAAAATCGTTCGTATTAATAATTAAATAAGTATCGCATTCCGGCGTAAAACTACGTAAACAGACTCGTGGGGGACCTCAGCCCCCTGAAGCAGGCCGGGAGAATTCTATCAACAATGGGGACAATAAAAGCCATTAACTTGAGGGTAACACGATTTTACTAGTCGGGCGGAAATATCAACAGTTCATGGAAGTATAAATTACTCGAAACCAGACAGGGGATGTGCCACTGGCCGACATTGACCAATGCCGGGGGTCCCAAAACCGAAAGTATAGTATTACGGCCCATACATTCATTAACTTAAGTACCATAAAAACAGCGCGAGCTACATGCACGCGTACCGAAATTCTTAGAACAGAGCCCATTTGGGCTGGATAACTCACACCACGAGGGGACATGATTTGTATCGATAGCGAACACAAGCCGCCCGCAAAATATCGAGTGGCTTAAACATATGGGAGAAATTATTGCGCAGGCATCGAAAAAGACTTGCCCAGGAGGGCTAGACCACCGTAGAAGGCCGGGGACGGCAGTAGTTGGGCTCGGGGAAAAGGGGGAGGTAAAACATATAAGAATATGCGAAAGCAGGGGGGGACTTCACTGAGTGCTCGACGGCCGAGGGCACGAGACAAATCGCGAGAGTGTAAACGGGGGCGCAGTTAGTATAAACAGTCAGGGAAATTGATAATTCAATTAGGGCAGTATTGAACCAGTTAGATATTTTCGGGGAGATCGCGGAGTAATTCAAATCAACACCAAGGGCCCGAGCTACTACGACATCAGTACAACTATCCAGTCGGCAAGAGAGAGAAACGGTTAATGAGTGAGTACTGACGCAATTGATGATCGAGTAACGCGAATCAAACTGCCAATTTCGAAGGGCACTGCGAAATATTTAGCAGACAAGTCAGTACGCGTGTCAAGTAAATTAATTCGGCAATCCGCCAGAAAATATCATGTCACAAAATTACGAAAGAACAAAACCCCCAAAATGGCGCAAAGGTGTGTAATCATTTTCGTAATTAGAGCAATCCGTGGGTTTCGCGCCGCACTTTGAAATACAAGGGCGCGCTTGAAGAAGACTACAAAAATCGCTCTTACCCGTTGGTATGTGCGGATCGAACACATTCATCAATCTCATACGATAACATGTATGTTTCTCTTCGTAATTAGAGCGATCTGTGGGCTTCGCGACGCACTTTGAAACAGATTTGCGCGCTTGAAGCAGACTACAAATATCGCTCTAACCCCTTGATGTGTTCGGGTCGAACATATTAACTAATCACACCCCACAACGTGTATGGTTCTCTTCGTAATATTGTCACGTATGATAAGTATTGCTACTCCACAGAAACCACCACCAAAACTCGATTATCATGCGTTTTAATTATTATTTATATTTTATTAGCAAGGGATTCGGGAAAGAGCTTAGTTCAGGAAGGTATTTAAACAGATATAAACTCAAGGGATTTCCCAGGTAGCGGTCGCAACGGGAAATCAAAACCGGTATCCGTGAAGGTCAATAATTATCACAAAAATCAGCAAATATCATCATGTCACACCAAGTCACTAAATCCTTGTAATTAGCGTTGCGTAGTTAATATCACTAATCAATCAGCCGAGTGAGTGATCAAACTAATAAGTTGTAATTGCATGCCGGTGAAATAAAACAGCCCTTAGCATCGATAATGCATGTGGTCAGTATTTGCATATTTGAATTCTTGAGCGAGTGAGAAATGGATGAATGCGAGTCAGTATTTTCCGGCAGCACGAGCATGTGAATATTATAGATAAATCATTGAATGAGTCCAAGTCATAAGTCATGATCGGGTGAGAAATAAAGTTAATAAATACGAAACATAACGGCAGTTAAAAATGAATGCGAATCAAGGGATGACATGCATGAGCATGTGTAAAGAAGGGATATAAATCCGTGAATGAATCAAAGTCAAAATCACGCAGAATCACATCCGCTAAGTGAATTCAATTATCACAAAAACAAAGTAAAAACAAACTAAAAATAAATGAAAATATTAAAAACAAAAGAAGACATAAAAAAAAAATATATAAATAAATTAATTAAATAAAAATAAAAAGAGTCAAAAACAAATGAGGGGCTTATGTCTCATACACGTCAGACTAGTAGGGTTAGGGTATGAGACTCGCTATGAGATCAGATATATGTACTTTAGCCAGACACAACTGACCATCGTGCACAAATCACCGATCGTAATTTACCTCACAATTAGATGCATCTCAGACCAAATCAAAACAAAAACAAAAGAAAATAAAAATAAAAAGAGTCAAAAAAGATGCATCTGAGACCAAATCAAAGCAAAAGAAAAGATAATATAAAACAATAAAAAGAGTTAATCACCAACAAAAGGGCTTATGTCTCATACACGTCAGACTAGTAGGGTTAGGGTATGAGACTCGCTATGAGATCAGATATATGTACTTTAGCCAGACACAACTGACCATCGTGCACAAATCACCGATCGAAATTTGCAATATAATTATTTGGGTGTTATTGCTTGGTAAATGCATTGCGAAACTGTTATTGAGGGTAAATCGTCACCCTGGGTACTGGCATGTTATGTGCTGGGAAATGCACGGCGAAACTTTATCTGAGGATAAATTAAATCAAGTAAATAAAAGACAAAAACATGGATGAACGGACGCATGGGGAATGAATGACATAACCAAAACACCGTAATTAGCAGGGACAAATCGCATGTACTAGTAACCAGTAGAATTTGAATTATAACGTTAATCCACGTCAGAATACCACGAAAAATAATCAGAAACCACGTAAAAATAGATAAATTCATTTCAAAACTATAATTCAAAATAAATCGTCATTCTTCCTTATTTGTGTGTTATTACTTATTAAATAAACCCTTAGTCACCACATAAATGTAAAGCGTATTATTTTACCATAACCAATTGAAATAATCAGAAACCACGTAAAAAAAAAAATCATTACTCATTTCAAAACTTTAATTGAGAATAAATCGCCATTCTTCATTATTTGTGTGTTATTACTTATTAAATAAACCCTTAGTCACCACATAAATGTAAAGCGTATTATTTACCATTACCAAATGAACCAAACCTTACTTGCTAAATTAAAATGTAAAACCATATGAATTACTGAATGAATAAATTACTGTATGATGATATTTGTGTATGCGTATAATTTGATATTTTCCCCGTAACAGACACAATACTTGAACAACGAACCATCGATCTTGTCACTATAACGATTCCATGAATCAAACACAGGTGAAGTACTGCCACTTAGATTACGAGCCACTCTACGTTTATAAATTAATTACAATTTATAATGATACCCCGGTATTGTACCGTTACATAATTAAGAATTATAGATTAAGTATTATAAGAATTATAGATAATTATTATAAGAAATATAAATAATTATTAAGATTTATAGATAAGAATAGTTCACACAAAGTAACGCATAAGCGATGGATTTTATTCGCAATAATTCGGGATTGTATCGGCTATTGATTTCTGTACGTATCTACTTTAAATCTGTTAAGAATTCCAAACTCCTTGTTGGATACGCTAGGGATCAATCGAAGGTTGTATGTGGGAATTTATCCGTTAAACCGGTGTAGGTCCTTTGATCCTTGCCGTCTATCTAAGGATATTCGAGTATCGACACGTTTCCAGGACGATCCTTATAAAATTCAAGGCGTAATTCTATTGTTGTAATATAAACGAGGGAAAAGAATATTTAATCAAAAGAATCAGTTAATTGAACGATTACACTGTTGCATTTTTTGTATACTGTCAAAATTTGGCCATAAGTTATAACATTGTGGAATAACTGAAAATTTTAGTTTTCAAATCCTTACAATTTAGCTGTATCAACTAAAAGTATACCAAAATTGACAGTATATATTGAATTGTTATAGGAACCATTAAAACATTTTGATCAGGATCATTGAAAATTATTAGAACCAAATTTTATGGTAGATACCAATATAATAGTAACATCTAAAATATTGCCAAAATTGACTGTAATTATTGAGTTTTGATAGGAATCATTAAACATTACATCAGTATCATTGGACATTAGCAGAAAATTTTATAGTCGATAATAATTGAAATTTAATTAAATTGAAACTATGTGTGGATACTATTTGTAAATTGAAATTTACCCCAAAAATTGAAAATTTGTTGGTATTTTTGAAATTTAGGTAGGATTGAAACTTAGATAGAAATGATTCCAGTTTGGCAGCAATATTAACAAAAAATTGTGAAATGAGACAAAGTTCAACTGTAATAATGAAACTTAGTCAGAAATTATTGTCATTTTTATCGTCATCGTGACTATTTTGACAGAATTAATGAAAATAGTTATATTAAGCGGTGTGTAATAAAAATATAATCCTTCTTAGGGACAGTAAACAACAGCCAGCAATAAGAAAAACTTTTAATAACAAAATATTTGGGTAAATTTAAATTCACCAAAGCGCAAAATATTGATGGCAATAACTTAAAATTTACTAAAAATTGAAAATTTGGAAGTAATCCAGTCTTTACAATTTAACAGTAACAACTAAAATTATACCAAAATTGACAGTAATTATTGAATTCTTATAGGAACCATTAAAACATTTTGATCAGTAAAATTTTATAGTATATAAAAATTGAAATTAGCAGCAATAATTAAAAATAAATAAAAATGTATTAGAAATTTTGAAAATTAGGTTAGGAATTGTAACTTAGATAGAAATGATTCCAGTTTTTCAGCATATTAAAAAATAAATAAAGAAATGAGAGAAAGTTCAACTGTAATAATTGAAACTTGGTCAGAAATTATTGTAATTTGTATCGTCATCGTGACTATTTTGACAGAATTAATGAAAATAATTATTAAGTTTAAATTTTAAAACAGACATCTATAACTTTCAAATTTCAAAATTCAAATTGATTACAAATATTTATCATAAAAATAAGATCAGGATTAAAATACATATATCATGCCTCTGGTGATGGTTTTTTAAAAACCGAAACTCGTCAGGGGAAATAAAATAAAATAAAACTTATTTTACCAGTAAGTACCTAATAATAATACCTTAAAGCATTTATACTTCTTATGCATCATCTATCATTAGAAAATCATTTTAAACAGATGTTCATCGTACAAAAAAAAATTACCGCAAGAAACTTTTTTTTATACACGAGATAAGCACGAAAGCGCCGTCTCAATTTTTAATTTTTGTTTTTTATACATTATTTTTATATGTTTTATTATGTTTATATAACTGCATTATAATCTGTGTTTCTCAAACTAATAAGCATTAAAAAATCCAATATTCTATGTAGAAAATTTGGGGGTTTTTCCTGAAAATTTATTGGATTTGCATGGAAAGAGTTATATTTGATTAATTGAAATGAGTTGATGTATTGTTGAGATTTACAAGGATATCGATTAAATTCGAAAAGTTGTGATTTTGTGGAGGACAAGTTTAGGCTTATTCATAAAAAACTATAAAATTTGTATCTACAACGTTGCAATTCTGCAGGAAATATGTTGAGTTTTTACATATGAAACTATACAATTTTACTTAGAAGTCCTGAGTTTTTTTTCGAATATTTAGAGTTTTTCCATGGAAAGCTATGCAATTTTGGAAACCTATGAAATTGGTTTATCTATGAAGTTTTTGTCGAAAATTTAGAGATTTTCCATAAAAACCCATGGTGTTTATATGTAAAGCTATGCAATTTTGGAAATCTATGAAATTGGTTTATCTATGAAGTTTTTATCGAAAATTTTGAGATTTTCCATAAAAAGCTATGGGGTTTATATGAAAAGCTATGCAATTTTGGAAACCTATGAAATTGGTTTATCTATGAAGTTTTGTCGAAAATTTAGAGATTTTCCATAAAAAGCTATGGGGTTTATATGAAAAGCTATGCAATTTTGGAAATCTATGAAAGTGATGTATCTATGAAGTTTATAGAACAGTTTATGGTTTTTTTGATATAAAACTATGTGATTTCTATGATCAACGTTGCAATTTGCCAAGGTAACAATACATTGTTACTTGTTATTGTTATTGTTATCGGCAATATAAACATATGTTAGTAGTTAAGCAGCGCTGGTTCTAGCTCACCCGATGAAATCTAGAGCTGGTTCTGACTCACGTCTCCAAAACGTGAAAACCTCTCAGAAAACGTGAAAATCGTCTCTCAAAACGTGAAAACCTCTCAAACGTCATTGCCGACCAAATAGACATCGTTTGAGAAGTTTTCACGTTTTGAGAGATATTTTTCACGTTTTCGGAGAGGTTTTCACGTTTCTGAGAGGTGAACCAGAACCAGCGCTAGATTTCATCGGATGAGCCAGAACCAGCGCTGCTTAACTACTCATGTTTTACTACGTTTTATATCACTTTTTTTTAAATTCCTGATTACTACATGATCATCTATCACTTATCCAAGGCTTCATTCATAAACTTCATAACACATTTATTGACCAACTTTGAATAACTTTAATATACAAATAAATATTAAACGTAAATATTAAACATTTACTATTGCTGGAAATTCGAAAACCAGAAAAAGAACCTAATCCAAAGTTAGTGTTACTGAATAAAATTTGTAAGGAATCAGAAACCAAATTCGGAAGGTGCAGGATTTACAGGAAAGGTATATCACCTTTTTTTTATTCCCGATAACTACATGATCAACTATCACATAGCCAAGACTTCATGCATCAACTTCATAACACATTTATTGACCAACTTTGAACAACATTAATAAACAAATTAATATTGGACGTAAATATTAAGCATTTACTATTGCTGGAAATTCGAAAACCAGAAAAAGAACCTAATCTAAAATTAGTGTTACTGAATAAAACTTGTAAGCAATCAGACACCAAATTCGGAAGGTACAGGATTTATTTATTTATTTATTTGGAGAAGGTACATACAGGTCATATATAGCCCAAATAGCACCGAAATTCAATATGCAATGAAGCATTACAATTATTGTCAACTTTTGTAGGTCAACGTTAGTAGTTAGGCTGTGGAGGTTCTAGCTCACCCGATGAAATCTAGCGCTGATTCTGGCTCACCTCTCAAAAGCGTAAAAACCTATCAGAAAACGTGAAAAACGTGTCTGCAGTTGTGCCATTCCTCGGCTCATAGTTTTCAATTACTTCCATCTTCTTTTAACTTACAAATTTAATGCTTATAATTTATTGTTTTCTCTTTCTAGGTCGGGGATCAAATCCTGGAGGTCAACGGCCAGTCGTTCCTGGACGTTACTCACGACGAGGCCGTCTCCCAGCTCAAGTACCACAAAAGGATGTCCTTGCTCGTGCGAGACGTGGGCAAAGTTCCGCACTCTTGCACGGCTTACGACAGGGACTGGGACCTGGCTAGTCCTGGGTAAGTTATCAAAATTATTCACAAATTTTTCACTTAGTAGATAGGTTCTACTGGTTCTAGGCCATCCTACCCATGACAATCTCCATAATTCGGATTTTTGTAAGACTGTAAGATATTCCCATTGTAAGGAATCGACAGGAAAATTATTCGATTAGTAGATAGACTGTGCAGGTTCTGCGCCATCCTGCCAATGACAATCTCTATAATTCGTATTATTAACTCACATAGACTTGGTAAGGTGTTCCTTTTATAAGGAATAGCCAGGCAAATTATTCGCTTAGTAGATAGGCTGTGCAGGTTCTGCGCCATCCCGCCCATGATAATCTCCATAATTCGGACTTTTGTAAGACTGTAAGATATATTCATGTCTGACCGACTGAGATGACTACAGAGACTACAGAGACTACAGAGACTGTATTCATGTATTGGTAGGAATAGCCAGGCAAATTATTCGCTTAGTAGATAGGCTGTGCAGATTCTGCGCCATCTTGCCAATGATAATCTACATAATTTGTATTATTAACTCACATTGACTTTGTACGATATTCCTTTTGTAAGGAATGGCCAGGCAAATTATTCGCTTAGTAGATAGGCTGTGCAGGTTCTGCGCCATCCTGTCAATGACAATATCCATAATTCGTATTATTAACTCATATAGACTTTTTAAGACTTAACCCATATAATTGGAGAAATATTAGATATACGTGATCACTTTTGATTGTGCTAAATAGAACAACTCCATCGCCGCCTCCAAACCTCCACATTCATTTAAAATAATCACTTAGCAGGTTTCATTTATAATCAACTAATGCACCGCAACAATTTCATACAATTCAATATAACTCGTCACATCCTGCATACAAAGCACCGCATTTCTCCCACATCTCATTCCAGGACCCCCGAAATTCCCCAATCGGAATGATCGCCTCGGTGCCCCAACGACACCGACAAATACCCTAATCCCATTAAACCCTGGCGTTGTGCCCGTCTCGCGCATCCAGCCACCTGTAAAACCCTGCGAATTAATTAAACCAGCGGCAGTGACGAGAAGCCCCGCGGGACCTTCACCCAGGAGAAGTCCCGCGGGTTTGGGGCTTCTTCCGGTTACGTGCATGCGTCGCGTGTCGATTACGGAAGCGCCCCGTTAGCGGATGTCTGTAATCCGCGCACGATGCCATCGTAATTGAATTACGCCATTAAACCTTATTGGATTCGCACGCTGAAAGTATAGTCGGGGAGCATTAACGTGCGGTCACGGACTGCCTTGGCGATGTAAATGGGGCTTTGTGATTAATACTAATTAATTTTTCTTGATATCGCCAGGATAGTTAATTGAATTTCAATGTTAATGTGGAAGCTTTAATTCATGAATTTTAACCATAGCTATGACGCTGATATAGTAGTCCCGTTGAGAACTGACAATGACTCATCACTCCATATTGCCGAAATCCGACATACGTTTCATATTTTATTTCTCTCTATTATTTTTTTTATTTATTTATTTATTTATCCACGGGAAGACCTCCCAATATACAATAAATATACATAATTTACAAAATAATCAATATTTATAATTTTGTTTCATAAATAATTTTAGTTGTGATATAGACATATTAAAAAAAAACGATCCGCTCGTCGAGGTTGTTGCAGCGCCGGAGCACACCATCCATCCCCAGGCACTGACCGTATGTTGTCTATTGTATTTACCTTAAGTAAACGGACGAGCATAGAAAACGCGATTCTTTGTTTGAAAAAGCACGAGTCATTGTCAGCTCTCGTCTGGAAGACTAGACTATATGAGGCCTTTGCATTATCCTGATGAAAAGTGACTTTCTTATGCCTTTCAGTCCATCCCCTTCCCTATGCTCCAAATGTCATTGTCAGCTCTCGTCTATATGATTATATGAGGCCTTGGATTATCCTGATGAAAACTGACTTTCTTATTCCTATAACCAATCCCCTTCCCCCTACTCCAAATCTCTAAAGTAAGAGTAAGTAATTTACTTAAAATCTCTAGTAAGACTTGTTCTAGTTTTTTTATCGTGTATAGTACATATGATAATGATTAAGTCGGGACGTTCGTATTCGCCATGTTCTGTAAAATATTGAAACTATGGCAGATTGGGTTTCTAAAAATTGGGCTGCAATGTTTAAAAGTTTGGGAACGTCTGATAAAGAGTCAAGTCCACATAAAATATGATGAGATTTTGGAACTGAAATGAACTGTAATTTATTACCGAAATATTTACAAAAATATCGACGTGTTTGTACACGTATTTAGATGTGGATTGTGTATGTGTGCGAACGTAAGAGCTGTGTTTTTTTTTACAAAAACCTCAAATCGTTATTCATTAAAATTTAAACCGTGGTTTAGCGGTGGATTAGCGGTGTGTTACGAAAGGTTGCCAAGGTTACTAAAATTAAACCACCATTAAACTACGGCTTAAATTTTTATGAATAACACTGTTAAAGTTTTCCATGAAACAACCCAATTTTTTTTACACAAAGTCACAAAGTTTGACAAGCAATCTTGAACAGATTTAAATGTAAAATATATACATCCATACAAACTCAATATCTTTTCATGAATAATACTTAAAGTTTCTCCACACAATCCCACACAAAGTTTCTCCACAATCCCTCACAAGTTTTCATGCTTAAAAAGTTTCCCCACAATCCCTCACAAGTTTTCATGCTTAAAAAACACAAAACCAGAAATTTTTTCAACAAGAATTGCTGAACTTTCGTGGCTTTCTGATTCAGTTTTAAAATTGTATACTATCATGTATAAAATTTTAAAATTTGCAACGTTTTAGATACAAGTTTCATAGTTTTTCGAGAAATACATGAACAAGATCTCCACAAAATTGCAAACGTTTTTGAGGAAAATTTAATTGATTTCCATGTAAATCTCAACATTTTTCGTGCAATACTGCAACTTTGTCCATGCAAACTCAATATCTTTTCATGAAAAACACCAAATTTTTCTACACACAATCCCACACAAAGTTTCCCCACAATCCCTGACAAGTTTTCATGCTTAAAAAACACAAAATTAGAAAAAAATTCAACAAAAATTGCTGAACTTTAGAGGATTTCTGATGCGATTGTAAAATTGTATACTTTCATGTATAACATTTTAAAATTTGCATTGTTTTAGTTACAAGTTTCATAGTTTTTCGGGAAATACTTAAACAAGATCTCTACAAAATTGCAAACTTTTTTGAGGAAAATTTAATTGATTTCCATGTAAATCTCAACAGTTTTCGTGCAAAACTGCAACTTTTTCCATGCAAACTCAATATATTTATTTTTTTACACACAAACTAACGGGTTTTCCAATAAGAGGTGTTATTTTGAATAGCCCGCTATTTCGGTAGATGTCACTTTTGAAGCTGTCATTTCTTGGCATTTGACAAGTAGAAACTACGCCATTAATAAAAATGGTACGATACACGCTTCAACAACGCATTGAAATTATTAAAATTCACTATAAAAATGGTGAAAATTTGGCAGAGACGGTTCGTAAAACTCGAACATTTTTGGGTCGTCGTGAAGCACCTTGTCGGACCGCAATACAGAAATTGGTGGAAAAATTCGAGCTGTTGGGACAAGTTAGTGATGAGAAGAATAAAACCCGTGCACGTCGCTCAAGAACAGCCGAGAATATTGCTGCTGTAGCCGAAAGTGTTGAAGAAAACCCAGGTTTGTCCATTCCTCGTCGTTCTTTGGAATTAGGTATTCCACAAACGTCATTACACCGTATTTTGCATAAAGATTTGGGTCTTAAGGCTTATAAAGTCCAGTTAACACAAGAACTCAAGCCGGCCGATCATCAACAACGTCGTGACTTTGCTGATTGGGTCGTTGAAATGCATGAAAATGATCCGGAATTCCATCGAAAAATCATCTTCAGTGATGAGGCCCATTTCCACCTCGGTGGCTTCGTCAACAAGCAAAATTGTCGCATCTGGGGCTCAGAAAACCCAAGAGTTATTGTTGAAAAGCCTCTCTATCCTCAACGTGTGACTGTTTGGTGCGGTTCAAGACCTCAAAGATGGAATTCGTGAGGCTATCGAGGACATACAGCAGCCACTTTGCGATTTAGTTATGGAAAATTTCATGAAAAGGATTTTGTCCTGTAAGCGTGGCCGTGGTGGTCATTTGCTTGATGTTATTTTCCACTATTAACGGCATACCTTCCTCTTTGTAATGAAATAAACATCTGATGATTTATAATAAAAAATGGCATTTTTCTTTGAATATCAAAATAACACCTCTTATTGGAAAACCCATTATAAGTTTTCAAAAAACACTAAGCCCGAAATTTGTTCAACAAAAATTGCATATTTTATATCGTTTCCTTTCTTCTTATCAAGATTTTCTGCACAAAATCACGTTTATCAAGTGAAATATTTTACTACCTATGTAAAATCTCAACATTTCCCCTGCTGAATTATAATGTTTTACATACCTACATATATCCATAAGTTTTCAAAAAAACAGAAAACCATAAAATTGAAGCCGCAATTTATCGGTGGTTAAACCTTAGTAACCAAGGCAACCATTAAAAAAATAGTATGAATAACACTGTTAGATTAAACCACCGTTAAACCGCGGCTTCAATTTTTAAGAATAACACTGTTAGATATTATATGGAAATCTTTACATTTTTACTTGGAAATCTCTACGATTTCGAAGATTTCTCATAAAAATATATTGGATTTCCACAGAAAGAGTTTGAGAGTGAAAGATTTACACGGAAATCAATATAACCATTCTCGAAAAACTTTGTGATTTTGTGTAGAATATGTTGGGCTTTTTCACGAAAAACTATAAAATTTGTACGTAAAACGTTGCAATTCAGTAGGGAAAATGTTGAGATTTTACATATGAAGCAAATTATTTTACTTGAAAACCGCGATTTTGTCCAGATTTTTTTAGAATTTGGGCGACATGGTAAAAAATGTACTTTTATTTAAATATTACAAGTACGTATAAAGTAACGAAGAAAAAATCAATATGAAAAATGTACAATTTATGATCGAAAAGTATCATGTTTTTAAGAGAAATCTTTGTTAAAAAACTATGTGTGGCTATGTGTATATGTACGATATGTGCTACGTGGCTATATGTAGAAAAGTTACAGTTTTTCATAAAAACCTGGAATTTGAATCTGTACAATTTTACTTGGCGAACTTTGAGATTTTGTATAAATATTTTTTGGCCCTTTCACGAAAAACCTGGCGATTTTTACATGGAAATCTTTATAATTTCACTTGGAAATCTTTACGGTTTCGGAGACTTCTCATAAAAAATATTGGGTTTCTACTAAAAGAGTTGCAATTATTCATTAAAAACTTTACGATTTACATGGAAATCAATTAAAATTTCCTCGAAAAACTTTGTGATTTTGTGGAGAACATGTAATACAGGTATGTGTATATGTATTATATCTGCCACGTGGCTGGCTATGTCTAGAAAAGTAACAGTTTTTTCATGAAAACTTGGAATTTGTAAGAAAACATCACAATTTTGCATGGAAATTTTTGACCTTTTACATGTAAATCTGTACAATTTTAATTGGCAAACTTTGAGATTTTGCGTAAACAATTTTGGGCTCTTTCTGGCGAAAAACTGAAAAACCTGGCGATTTTTACATGAAAATCTTTATAATTTTACTTGGAAATCTTTACGATTATATGTAGACAATTTGGAGGTTTTTTATGAAAAATTATTGGGTTTGCACATAATGTTTTGTTGAAAACTCTGATTTTGTGTAGAACATTTTCAGTTTTTTTATGAATCCTTCTAAGAGTTGTAAGAAATGTGTATGTAAATTTGTGTAACTTTACTTTGAAAAATGAGTGATTTTGTGAGATTTTACACTATACATTTTTACTGGGAAATCTTTACCATTTTGTGTAGAAAATTTGGAGGTTATTTATGAAAAAATATTGGGTTTATACAGGGAGTGTTCTTGAAATTCTCTGGTTTTGTGTAGAAAGTTTTTACCTTGTAAGAGTTGTAAGAAAACAATGAAATTTTGCATGATTACTGTTCACAATTTGCATGTGAATTTGTATAACTTAACTTTGAACAATTTAGTATCAAAAACTTTGGAGTTTTATATACAATCTTTGCAATTTTTGTTAAAATTTGTTTTGGTTTGTGTTGCAAATTGTGAGCACGTATAACTTATGGAATATATGGTTTTTGTAAGAAAATAATTGGAATTTTGCACAGAAAATATTGACATATGATATGTAGATCTGGACAATTTTACTTGGTAACTTTGAAAAATAATGGAAATTATGCAAATCTATAATATCTTACTTGGAAATCTTACAACTCTGATGAGTTTGCACAGAAAGTTTTGTTGAAAATCTCTTGTTTTGGGTAGAACATTTTCAGTTTTTGAATGAAACCTTGTAACAGTTGTAAGAAAACATTGCAATTTTGCACGACAACTTTACACAATTTGCATGTAAATTTGTATAACTTTACTTTGAAAACTTTGTGATTTTGTGAGATTTTACATTATGGAAAACGTGATTTTTGAAAAATTTGAGTTTTTGTCGTGAAAGAGTAAATAATTAACAATTTATCATCGAACACTTGAAATATGAAATCTCTGCATTTTTTGTTGTAATTTTTTGGGTTTTGTTTGAAAATTTTGAGGAATATATGAAATTTTTAAGAAAAAAATTGCAATTTTGCATGACTAATATTGACATTCGATATGTAAATCTGTATAATTTTACTTGTCAAACTTTGTAAAATAATGGAAATTATTGAAATCTATTATATTATACTTCTTATGTATTCTGTGTAGAAAATTTGGGGGTTTTTCATGAAAAATTATTGGGTTTGCATGGAAAAAGTTAAATGTTATTAACTAAAATGAGTTGATTTTTGTTTGGAATTACAGGGATATCAATTAAATCTGAAAAGTTGTGACTTTGTGGAGAACATGTTTAGGCTTTTTTATATAAATCTATGAGATTTCTATAAACAACGTTGTAATGTGAGATTTTTCAATTTTACATTCCTCGGATTTTTTTTCTTCTATTCGGGATTATTTGTCAAAGATTTGGGGATTTTATTCAGAAAACTTAAATTGCGTTGAAGCAAATTCCTCAATCAGGTCAGATAACTGGCCCTGGCTCGCCAAAATCTTTGATTGGCATTCCTGCTGCTTTTTCCTCATCGAACTTTCGAGGGCTTAATCTTGAACTAGTGCACAAAATTTGGTCTTGTTTGCAGGAGCAGAGCGGCGCAGACCACGAGAAAATGGGCAGCCGCCCTGCAGATGGTGGAGGAGAAGGCCCGATGCATCCTCTCCAAGCCCGAGTTCACAACACTTTGTTATTACACTGATGAATATTCAGCTAGACATATGACCATAGATGCCTTCGTTCAAGTTATGACTGAATTATTAAATACTCCAGAAAAGGTATGTAAAACGTTATTTTTCCCACGACAGTGCGTAAACTAAGCTTTTACACAACGCGTAAACTAAGTTTTTACGCACTGTTCATAGTGCGTAAAGTGATACTTTTTAGCACTAGTGAGCAAAAAAATCACAAAAGTGGTGAAAATTGTGCGTAAAATTATCAACTGCGCGTAATATCGGGTGTCTGGACCATATGCCAATTGTCTTGGTATCTTGGATTTCATTTTTCTTCAGTTGGTGTTGTTCAGTGTCGTGCGGGGTAATTTCAACAGGGTCGAATAACATGACCAACAAATATTGGAAATTAAATAATAACAGGATTGAAGAGAATATCTCTATGATCCTTTTAGGTTTTGAGTTGACTAGCTAGAGTAAGCTAGCATAAGCTAGCTATAAGGTAAAGCTACGTCAGTCCGCGTCCGTCAGTCCGCTGCCCTAGGACGGTAAAGTGCGGTAAAGTCATTACAGCCCTAGAACGGTAATGTGTCATTATCGCCCTAGGGCGGTAAAGTGCCAATAATCTCAAACCTAAACTCCTGAAATGACACGTGACTCCTAAAATGGGCCATTAGGATGTTTGTATCTAGTTTTGGTGTAAACATTTTGGGATAGTCTAGAAGACAGTTTTTAACATGCAAGCTGTCACATTGACAGCAAAAACTGCCAAAACGTCAGTGTTGACAACCGTAATTGGAAATCTGGAGTGCTACCAACATAATTTCGTACGGGTTTTTCCAGACACCCGCTAGTATATTATATGTAGATTTAATATTTTTTATTTACACATTTATTGTTCTTTCAGTACACTCTAATGATAGAACTAAGGGAAATTGTTGCTGTGGAAGATAGGATTCGTTTCGACGAGTTGGTATATAGGAGGGAGATGGACCCACCAAGAGTGAGGGACCCTAGAGAGCACGACTACAGACACTCGAGGGTAAGTTTGACACTTTTTTTTACAAATTTGTAATTATTGAATGCAATTCACCAAAGTTTTTGTCATACAAGCAAAATCTATTTCCTTCTTCTTCCATAACTTAAAATATTGGTGTGATTTTTATAGTAAATTTAAATTGAATAAAATTAAATTGAATATGGTACAAAAATAAAAGTTCTTTCTCTTATTACTACTATTTCTACTATCCTACACCTACAATTTTTTCTTAATTTGTAATTATTGTATGCAATTCACCAAAGTTTTTGTCATACGATCAAAATCTATTTTCTTCTTCTTCCATAACTTAAAATATTGGTTTGATTTTTATAGCAATTTAAATTGAATAAAATTAAATAGAATAAGGAACAAAAATAAAAGTTCTTACTCTTATTACTACCAGTTATATTGTTCTACTCCTACTCTTTTTTCTTAATTTGTAATTATTGTATGCAAAAAACCAAAGTTTTTGTCATACGATCAAAATCTATTATCTTCTTCTATAACTTAAAATATTGGCTTGATTTTTATAACAATTTAAATTGAATACAATTAATGAGAATAAGGAACAAAAAAAAGTTCTTCCTCTTTATTTATTTCAATCTGCAATCCATGCTCGTTTTATTTTGCCAAAATAGCAATAATTTAATTAGAAATAATGATTCTTCAAATCTGTGACTCAATGACAACGAATTTATTGTAGTCCTTACTTCGAACTTCTAGTTTTGTTCAGATATGCAGATTTGCAGATATTTCTCGAACTGTTGTTCACTTAAAATGAAAGTGCTAATCCCACTGCTGAAATATTAATTATTTTCCTTCTCTTAATTAGGAAATTATAGGGAATTTAGGGAATCTTCTTAGTTACGTAGCTAATTTATTTTACTTTGATTAGAAAAAATGATTCAAATTTTGAAATTTTGAAACTTTAGAATTGAATTGATTCTTATGCTCTTAGTGTAACTTCTTCAAATCTTAAACACACTGTGCCCAGACAATTCCTGCAGTTATGGAATTTATGATGACTGAAACTTTTGAATTGAATTGATTCTTTTGCTCCTAGTGTTACGTTTTCAAATCTTAAACACTCTGTGCTCAGACAATTCCTGCAGATATGGAAGTCATGGTGACTGAAACTTTAGAATTGGATTGATTCTTATCCTCTTAGTGTAACTTCTTCAAATCTTAAACACACTGTGCTGAAACAATGCCTGCAGATATGGAAGACATGATGACCGAAAATTTAGAATTGAATTGATTCGTATGCTTTTAGTTGTAACTTCTTCATATCTTAAACACTCTGTGCTCAAACAATGCCTGCAGATATGGAAGTCATGGCGACTGAAACTCTAGAACTGAATTGATTCTTGTGCTGTTTATGTAAGTTGGCGAGACAAACAAAATAACATAAACCACACGAAGTTGCGGTTGTTTCATTACAGCCCCACACAAATTTATCTGCAAAACTAATTAACGGCCCACAATATCGCAGAGTTTCCATTTAAAAGTCAATATTTCCCTTTATGTGATAAAATCCTTTGGGGGATGCTTACTTCTCGTTTATGCTGCCGCTTCGATAACGATTTTCGCATGGTGTAGTAATCTGAGCCTCGCCAGCACTGGGCGTGAGACAAAAGCGATTTTTATATGCCAGGGCGATAAAAATCTCTGTCCTCCAGTGGACGAATTTATTTTACGACGCTCGGCTGGTGCCTCCAAGAACTGAATATTTTACGGCATTATGCGGAGCGATGTTGACATATAAATGGCCGTGTTTGTGCCTTTAAAGTTCAATGCTGCTAGAAGTTCAATCCCATATATTGAGCCACCAAAGAGTATATCATCGTGGTATTTATTATTTTTTTAAATTTAATTAAACGAAGTTTGTAGCATATATTAAGAGATCAAAGAGTGTATCGTGGTATTTATTATGTTTTTTCTACAAACGAAGGCTTAACTACTTTGATCTATTAAAGTTGTGCCATTTAACTAACCAACTTTGAAATTGGACAGAACATAGTAGTAGGTCTATATGGCACGTGTTGGTTTGTAAGATATCTGTTGCCTAGATTTGCAGTTACTAATAGTCTTAACTAATCTAAGTCAAGACTGTTAGTCTTAAACACACTACGGGCTGTCCAATTCCAAGATAGAGTGTGAGTAAACAATCTTACATGCGTGGTCTGCACGTGAAAACTTCAATACAAGCATACGACTGGTCGTCCCGCAGTCTGCAGTCTAACCGGTCTAAGTGTATTTTGTAAGTCCAATGCTAGACTCGTGGCGTGTAGACCGATACATTTTGGGAAAACCGTAATTACATCAAATTCGATCTATTAGTAATACTATTTTTATTTTTCAAATTGCCTCGGGGAATTCTATATTTGCCATGGAGCGGAGAATACTCTTCATAATCCGCCACTTTGAAATGAGCGGGGCTGAAAATTGGAAAGGCGACGTTCTCGGAAGCGACGGGTGTTAAATAATGCAAATCATCGCTGAAGTCGCGCCGCGGAAATTCGCGCAGAATACAAAAATTTCTTTACGGGAACGTGTCTGGGCGAGATTTGTATGCAGAACATCGCTGGTTTTGAGTGTGCATTTCGCGCAGACGAACCTTGCCCGAGTCTCTTTCTTCGGTGTTAACTTTACAAGCGTGATAGCCAAACAAAAGGAACAGTGCAGTAAAAGCGTGCACTTTAACTATCTACAAAAGGCATTATGATAATAACAAAAAAATTAAATATTAATAATAATAACAACATATGTGGCGCAGTCGGTTAAGGCTAGTCGTGGGCTTGTTTCTCATGCAGGCTTTCGTCATGCAGACAAAACTTTTTTTAAATTTCTCTCCAAATATGTCTTCTGTATAGAATATTCGAACAAATGTTTTGTAATTATGCTATCAATCACACCGACCCCTTATCAAATAAACATAGAACATAAACTAATTTTACCTTAATCAGATATGCAGATTTATAGATTTGCAGAGATTTCTTGAAATGTTATTGAATTTAAATAAAAGTAATAATCCCACTTCTGAAATATTAATTATTTTCCTTCTTGGTCAATGTTGGAGGCATCTACTTCGTGATACATGATGAATTTAAATAAAACAAACAGTTAAAAGTCTTAAAACTTAAAGTCTGATAATGATCAGAACGTGTTCGTTTTTTATAATATCTATTTGATACATTTTCAGGAATTTTAGTGACAGATAACTTATACTGATCAACTGGGAAAGTTAATAGCTCGATTTTCTCATTTAATTTATACATACCCCTCGTCAAGTTTACAGAGGTATTATCGTTAGGTGTACTGTATATAAATCTGGTATAAAGTTTTCATAATATTCATTAGACAAATTTTCAGGATTTTCAGTGGCTGATAACTTATACTGGTCAACTGGGAAAGTTAATAACTCGATTTTATCACTTAATTTTCACATACCCCTTCTCAAATTTTTAGAGGAATTATCTTCAGGCATACTGTCTGTAAATCTGGTATAAAAATTTCATAATATCTATTACATAAATTTTCAGAAGTTTCAGTGACAGATAACTTATACTGGACAATTGGGAAAGTTAATAACTCAATTTTCTCACCTAATTTACGCATACCCCATGTCAAATTATTAGAGGAATTACATTCAGGTATACTGTCTGCAAATCCGGTATAAAATTTTCATATTATCAAATAGATAAGTTTTCAGGAATTTCAGTGACAGATAACTTATACTGCTCAACTGGGAAAGTTAATAACCCGATTTTCTCACTTAATTTACACATACCCTTGTCAAATTTTCAGAGGAATTATCTGCATGCATACTGTCTGCAAATCTAGTATAAAATTTTCATAATATCTATTACATAAATTTTCAGAAATTTCAGTGGCAGATAACTTATACTGATCAACTTGGAACTCGATTTTCTCACTTCATTTATACATACCCCTTGTCAAATTTTTAGAGTGGAATTTCAGGCATACTGTCTTCATATCCGGCATAATTTTTTTATAATATCCATCAGATAAATTTTCAGGAATTTCAGTAACATATAACTTATACTGATCAACTGGGAAAGTTAATAGCTCGATTTTCTCACTTAATTTATACATACCCCTTGTCAAATTTTGAGAGGAATTATCTTCAGGCATACCGTCTGCAAATCAGGTATAATTTTTTTATAATATCTATTACATAAATTTTCAGGAATTTCAGTGACAGATAACTTATACTGGACAATTAGGAAAATTATTAATTCGATTTTCTCACGTAATTTACACATACTCCTTGTCAAATTTTCAGTGGTATTATATTCAGGCATACTGTCTGCAAATCTGGCATAAAATTTTCATAACATCCGATAGATACATTTTCAGGAATTTCTGTGACAGATAACTTATACTGATCAACTTGGAACTCGATTTTCTCACTTCATTTATACATACCCCTTGTCAAATTTTCAGAGGTATTATCTTCAGGTATACTGTATACTAGTCTGGCATTAAATTTACATAATATTCATTAGACAAATTTTCAGGAATTTCAGTGACAGATAACTTATACTGGTCAACTGGGAAAGTTAATAACTCGATTTTCTCACTTAATTTCCACATGCCCCTTGTCAAATTTTTAGAGGTATTATCTTCAGACATACTGTCTGCAAATCTGGCATAAAATTTTCATAATATCTATTAGACAAATTTTCAGGAATTTCAGTGGCAGATAACTTATACTGATCAACTGGGAAAGTTAATAGCTCGATTTTCTTACTTAATTTATTCATACCCTTCGTCAAGTTTACAGAGATATTATCTTCAGGTGTACTGTATACAAATCTCGCATAAAATATTCATAATATTCATTAGACAAATTTTCAGGAATTTCAGTGACAGATAACTTATACTGGTCAACTGGGAAAGTTAATAACTCGATTTTCTCACTTAATTCCCACATACCTCTTGTAAAATTTGTAGAGGAATTATCATCAGGCATACTGTCTGCAAATTTGGCATAAAATTTTCATAATATCTATTAGATAAATTTTCAGGAAATTTAGTGACAGATAACATATACTGATCAACTTGGACGATTTTCTCACTTCATGTATACATACCCCCTGTCAAATTTTCAGAGGTATTATGTTCAGGTATACAGTATACAAATCTGGCATAAAATTTTCATAATATCTATTAGATAAATTTTCAGGAATTTCAGTGACAGATAACTTATACTGATCAACTGGGAAAGTTAATAACTCGGTTTTCTCACTTAATTTCTACATACCCCTTGTCAAATTTTTAGTGGAATTATCTTCAGCCATACTGTCTGCAAATCTAGTATAAAATTCCCATAATATCTATTAGATAAATTTTCAGGAATTTCAGTGACAGATAACTTATACTGATCAACTTGAAACTCGATTTTCTCACTTAATTTACACATACCCCTTGTAAAATTTTTAGAGGAATTATATTCAGGCATACTGTCTGCAAATCTGGTATAAAATTTTCATAATATCTATTAGATAAATTTTCAGGAATTTCAGTGGCAGATAACTTAAACTGATCAAACTGGAACTCGATTTTCTCACTTCATTTATACATACTCCTTTTCAAAATTTCAGAAATATTATCTTCAGGTATACTGTATACAAATCTGGCATAAAATTTTCATAATATTTATTAGATAAATTTTCAGGAATTTCAGTGACAGATAACTTTTACTGATCAACTGGGAAAGTTAATATCTCTATTTTCTCACTTAATTTACACACACCTCTTGTAATATTTTCAGAGGAATTATCTTCCGGTATACTGTCTGCAAATCTGGCATAATTTTTTTATAATATCTATCAGATAAATTTTCAGGCACTGGTCAATTGGGAAAGTTAATAACTTGATTTTCTCACTTACTTTACACATATCTCTGATGAAAATTTTAGAGGAATTATCTTCAGGTATACTGTATATAAATCTGGCATAAAATTTTCCTAATATCTATTAGATAAATTTTCAGAAATCTTATTGACAGATAACTTATACAATACTGGTCAACTGGGAAAGTTAATAACTCGATTTTCTCACTTAATTTCCACATGCCCCTTGTCAAATTTTTAGAGGTATTATCTTCAGACATACTGTCTGCAAATCTGGCATAAAATTTTCATAATATCTATTAGACAAATTTTCAGGAATTTCAGTGGCAGATAACTTATACTGATCAACTGGGAAAGTGAATAACTCGATTTTCTCACTTAATTTATACACACCCCTTCTCAAATTTTCAGAGAAATCATCTTCAGCCATACTGCCTGCAAATCAGGCATAAACTTTTCATAATATCTATTAGATCAATTTTCAGGAATTTCAGTGACAGAAACTTATACTGATCAACTGAGAAAGGTAATATCTCGATTTTCTCAATTAATTTATACATACCTCTTGTCAAATTTACAGAGATAAATTTTCTCATTTTTTCAGAGGGAAGATTTTTTTACACATAGTAGAGTGTTAGACATCCTGATCATCTAATCAAGATTTCAGAAACGTAAAAATCCCCTATTATATCTTACGCATTTGATATACCGAGTGATCATTTAAATTTCAGATCACACCAATCTTGTCTTTCTTATTGGCTGCAAAAATTTTCAGGGATAACTTGAGCTGAAATTTGAGAAAATGAATCACTAGAGTGATCATTTAAATATCAGCTCTACTTGTCCATGGAAATTTTCGCAGCCAATAAGAAAGTTATACAACAAGATTGGTGATCTTTTGAGTACCAATCCAGTGTTCCAATTTGAGTACCGATATGTAAGGACCTTAGCGAATATTTTAATGGGCCAGCTAACTCCTATATGGTTCACATGTTCCTAGAATACTGGTTTTACTGGTAGAACCTTCTAGTTCCTAAAGTACTGGTAATAATACTGGTTAAATAAAGTAAATAGTAATAATAACTAAAGTAAGTAAGTAATAAAGTAAAAGTTAAAAAAAAATAACAAAATAAAGGTTCCGATAAGTATGTTCCTTTGCGATTTATCGGTGGCTGGAAAAAGTACCGGTACTTGGTTCTACGATATGTATAAATACAAATATCTACGATATATTCTATAGATTTCAATGGGCTATATGGTTCACATGTTCCTAGAATACTGGTTCTACTGGCGGAACCATCCAGTTCCCAGAGTACCTGTACATGGTTCTACGATATGTAGAACCATAATTAAGGTTCCGATAAGTACTTGGTACTTGGTTCTACGATATGTATAAATACATATATCTAAGATATATTCTATAGATTTCAATGGGCTAACCCCTAAATGGTTCACATGTTCCTAGAATACTGGTTCTGCTGGTAGAATCTTCTAGTTCCTAGAGTACCTGTACATAGTTCTACGATATGTAGAACCAAAATTCAGGTTCCGAAAGGTACGTTCCTTTGCGATGTATACGTGGCAAAACCCAATAACATTTTGACTTTTGGTCAAAAAGTCTTGGTTTTCGTCTTAGTTTTTGACTATCGGGTTTTCCCTTAGTACCACAGAAATATAGTTTTATTTTATTGTTACTTTAGAATCTAAAGTTTAGATCAAAATGCAGATCAAGATTTAGATGCAGACCATGCAGATTTTGATTATTGTTTTTACAAAAGTTTTTATTGACATTCCAGTGAACAATGATATAACATAGAAACTTTTTCCTGATTAATATAACCAACTTGCATGGTACATGGGTTCTACTGGTGGAACCTTCTAGTTCCTAGAGTACCTGTACATGGTTCTACGATATGTAGAACCAAAATTAAAGTTCCGATAAGTACGTTCCTTTGCGATGTATAGGTGGCAATGCCCAATAACATTTTGACTTCCGATCAAAAAGTCTTGGTTTTCGTCTTGGTTTTAGACTTATCAGGTATTGCCTTAGTACCACAGAAATATAGTTTTATTTTATTGTTACTTTAGATCAAAATGCAGATTAAGATTTAGATGCAGGTCATGTAGATTCAGATTATTGCGTGTACAAAAGTTTTTATTGACATTCCAGTGAACAATGATATAACATAGAAACGTTTTCCTGATTAATATAACCAACTTGTGTGGTACATGGTTATATCAACTCATTTTTATCATATTTTGACTTTTCTTGAACGCCTGATATTTTGAACTTTGCAAAATTATCAGCAGTTAAGATCAAAATGCAGATCAACATTTAGATGCAGATCATGCAGAATTAGATTATTCTTTTTACAAAAGTTTTTATTGATATTCAAGTGAACAATGATATAACATAGAAACTTTTTTCTGATAAATATAACCAAGTTGTATGGTACATGGTTATATCAACTCATTTTTATCATATTTTTACTTTTGTTGTACGCCTGATATTTTGAACTTTACAACATTATCAGCACTTTAGATCAAAATGCAGATCAAGATTTAGATGCAGATCATGCAGATTTAGATTATTGTCTTTACAAAAGTTTTTATTGACATTCCAGTGAACAATGATATAACATAGAAACTTTTTCCTTATTAATATAACCAACTTGTATGGTACATGGTTATATCAACTCATTTTTATCATATTTTGACTTTTCTTGTACGCCTGATATTTTGAACCTTGCAACATTATAAGTACTTTAGATCAAAATGCAGATCAAGATTTAGATGCAGGTCATGCAGATTTAGATTATTATTTTAACAAAAGTTTTTATTGACATTCCAGTGAACAATGATATAACATAGAAACTTTTTCCTGATTAATATAACCAACTTGTATGGTACCAACTCATTTTTATCATATTTTGACTTTTCTTGTACGCCTGATATTTTGGCCTTTGCAACATTGTATATTGTGCGCTATACCTACTAAAACTAATATGTATCATCATTTCTTGTTTTCAGAGAAAAGGTGCGCCCGACTCCAATCACTCGATGATGATGTCGGGCTACCAGGAGGTACGTACTTGAATATCTCTATTCTTCGCTACCCTCTATCAACATTCTACCCGATTTGCTGGGCTGCCCATGATCATGGGATGATCATGACAATACGACTATCTCAAACATTTTTACTCTGCACTTACTGTTTTTTCTGACTTACTATGCACACCGAACGGTTTTTAAATAGAAATATGTCGTGCTTGCTGCTGAGAGTATCCTTCCTTTCTTTTGTTTCCGTCAGGTCGTACTTAGAGAGCCTAAACGGAAAAAAATCTGTGCCAGTAGGTCGCTTAGCTAGAGGCCGCTGCGAGTACTTCCGGTTGGGTTGTGCGACTTTATAGCCTTTTCTTAGTTATGTTAGAATGCTTATATTTTGTAGTTGGACGGTTTTGGTGTTGATGGTAATACTGCAGAAATGACGAAAACCTCCTTTTTGGGGTACAAAAGGTGCCTTATAGCTACCCATATAACTTTGGTGTATGACTAAAAATACATCTTAGATGGCACTAATAATACGTTTTAGGCCCAGTTGTATGAATGTTGATCAGTTTGACTATGGTTCAGTTACCTAGGATACCATTATTGACACAATTGTATCCTAGGTGACTGAACCACGATCAAGCTGATTTCCGTCCATACAACTGGGCCTAAGACCCAGTTGTACGATCGGAGATTATGTTTGAACGTGGTTCAGCTTCTAAGGATACCATTGTTTTAACAATTGTATCCTAGGTAACTGAACCATGGTCACGGATGATCCACGATCGTACAACTAGGCATAAGTAGCTCATGTGTACTATCTCGGATTATCTTCCATCTTCTATCGTGGTCAGTTTTCTATGGATACCATTGCCTTAACAATTGTGTCATAGGTAACTGAAGCGCGATCAAAGATAATCTAACTGTGTTTTTCATAAAAAATTAAACCGTAGTTTAGCGGTGTTTTACAAAGGGTTACCAAGGTTACTAAGATTAAACCAGCGTTAACCCGAGACTTAAATTTGTTTGAATAACACTGTTAGATTGTAGAACGGCGTTCTAAAATTCAGTTAAGGATTCTAGAGTTCAAAAATTCAAAAATTCAAAAATTTCTAGGACTGTTCTAAAATTTCCCAGGAAACTATTTTATATTGCCTCTTTATAAGTTAAATAATAAGAATGCCTTTCAGACTGTACTAGGTATCTGTCTTGGCATCACGCTTCTCACGCTTAGGCATACCAAATAATATCTTATAAGCAGGAGTGCGATGCGTTTTGGGTAGCTCCATTATAATTTGACAACATAGTAGTAAAAACTATGCAGGTACTGGTCCAATTAAAATCCCGAATAAATTAATTCCGCAAGGTTCGATATTTTAATCAACGCGACCAAATCGTCCGGGTATGCGTTCGATGCAGGGGATCAATTTATCGGCGATTAAAAACAGAATCTCGCGGATTCAAATAAATCAGGATTATAATTGAGTCAATTGGTAAAGTAGCTGTATAGTTTCCACTACTTAACTTTAATATTATCTCAAATGAATCAAAGCTATAGAGTTAATAGTCAGCTCCATAAATACTTGTCGAGTATTTATAATTTTGCTCAAAGCTCTAAAAACGGATTTTAATTAGATTTATGATTGTCTTTACGGCACTTATAAAGATTATCTCGAGACTGCTGCAACCACGTTTTTTTCTGAGGCAGCCATGAAGATGCTAAGAATATTTCTTGGGCAGCTTTCAGAATGTCTTTCAATGGCTCTTAAAGGCCTCTGAGGCAGCTCTAAAGGTGTCAGGAATATATTTTGGGCCTTTCAATGGCTCTTAAAGGCCTCTCAGGCAGCTCTAAAGGTGCTAGGAATATATTTTGGGCCTTTAAATGGTTCGTAAAGACTCATCAGGCATCTCATCTGGTTACATCTAGTCGCAAAAATTATATGTTTTTGAATATATGAGCAATATTACCATAAACACAACTGATACGTTGAAACCGCAACAAACAATAGCAGTAGCAAAAACCGTAGTAAACTCTTAACAGCCAATACTTATACTTTTAGCTACTTATCGCTGAATACTCAAATCTACTTGCATATAGCGGAATTGAAAAGGCATGCACTATATTTTATCTCTACCTCTTGTATTGTCCAGATTTGTTTTTTTTTTGTGATTTGTATGCGATTACTGCGTCCACACTGCATTGACTGGTTTCACACTCTTCCAAGAATGTCGCTATTTTTGATAACATTTGATTGCCGATGGCGTGCTGCATCGCCCGTTTACTGACGCTAGAGTGGTGTGTATTGCAGGAGGTTGGTACGGGTACAGAACCCGGGGTTAGTACCTCAAACGAGGAAGAATACCGTTCACCCAGTGAGGACTCTGGTGTGGGTATGGGTGTTGCCGATCGGGCACACAGGTGAGCCTCAGCAAACTCATCATCAGACAAATTCTACAAACGAGAACACAATGTGCGGGACAGATTTTGCGATATTTGTTTTTTTAGATTTTCAAAGCTTCAAAATTTTAGAATAGTTGGATTAGTTTAGACCTGATCAGTACCGAAGCATGGTGGTACTGCTGGAATTGTTACGTGTATAGTAAACTAAATTGGTTAAACTTAACATCTCCTAATTGTACGAATAAGAGTCGCTGGAGCAATCCAAAAACTTAGGTATAAACCATACCAAAACTTTATTTTGCAAAACCCAGATTTAGCGTGGCCAAATATTTGGATATGTGGTCGACTTTTTTTAGACATACAAAAGATTATAATTCATAAAGGCCAATGGCTAAAAAACGATAAAACTTAAACTTTGCCATAAACCAGGAAAAAACCATTATTTTGCAAAATCCAGATTTAGCGTGGCCAAATATTTGGATATGTGGTTGACTTTTTTTTTAGACATATAAAAGATTATAATTCATAAAGGCTAACGGCCAAAAAACGATAAAACTTAAACTTTGCCATAAACCAGGAAAAAACCTTTATTTTGCAAAATTCAGATATAGCGTCCCCAAATATTTGGATATGTGGTTGTTTTTTTTTCTTCTTGGATTGCCATACTCGATGTCGAGCGTAGGCTATTTCCCCGCATACGTCAGTGTATGATTGTCTGTATCGTAGTTACACTGACGTATGGCACCTACAGTTTAACTTCGGCTGCGAACGACTGGTTTTTGGGCAAACATCCCTGGACAGATTTTTTTTTAGAAACAAAATATTATAATTCTCAAAGGCCAATAATAATATTGATCTCTCTCTTCATGAGTTCACCTACTAGAACCAAAAAAATCTGGAGTAGATTAATTTGGGCAAAATCCAATATTGTGTTGTAAATTTTGTAAAAACCTTAATTTTTCAAAATCCAGATTTAGCGTGGCCAAATATTTGGATATTTCGTTAAATTTTTTTTAGAAATACAAAAAATTATAATTCCCAAAGGCCAATAATAATATTGATCTCTCTTCATGAGTTATATCATGAGTACTACTAGAACAAAAAAAAAATCAGGAGTAGATTAATTTTGGTAAAATTCAATATTTTGTTTTACTTCGCGTTGCAAATGATCCATTTTATATTTTATATTGTTCGTGCAGAACAACAGTGGCGAAATAGATCTTGCCACATCTCTACTGATATCTAACTGCAATCAAGTTAATCTGATCCCGACTATGCATTTCTAATAACGGGATTAAGTCATTAATGCATTAACAGAAAATGGTCATACTTTTTTCAATAGCCACATTTTTTTAAGACAAATTTTACAAAAAATTATATATATACTACTAAAACCTAATTATGATAGAAGTGTATTAATAGTAAATAGTTGCCCTATGCTCCACTGGGAGCGACGAGGATGAAGTAAGTAAGTAATAGTAAATAGTTGCAAGAATTAGCGCTACTGTCCATAGTTGGCGATGCGCAAAAAGTTTTTCAAGAATTTGACTTAACGTTAAGTAATAATTACGTTATCAGAGCTTAGTTTTTATTTTCGTTTTTCTATTAAAAATTGATTTTGGGAGATGTTTAGTTTAATGAATTCAACCTGCCTAAACTAATCTAAATCTTTATTAGTGGGAACTGTTTGTAAATTAGTCTAGTTCTCAGCTAATCTTACACTTCCAAGAGCATATTACTCAGACCTCAGACACACATAATACAAACGCGCTCTGCGCAGGCTCAGTCTGTTTGTTTCTTTTATAGACCTCGGCCGACTGTTAGCTCAGGGAAAGTAAAAGGGCAGGACGATCACCAAAACCAGGTGACCATTAAAAGACTCTACTTTTTTTTAAATCCTCTTTAGTGGTTATCTTCTAATTAGTGGTGTGGTCCAACTACTCTCTGTATCTCTGTTTTAGTATGTGGTCTATTCTGTCTTGTTCTCTCTCTTATCTTTTATTTTCTTCTTCTTACATTACAAAACAATGCGAACATCAACAGAAATATGAGACCATAAGATACTACAGAACACCTACTAGTCATCAAAGAGTCATTCATTTGCACAGAATTTCAAGCATATTATTAATAATTTTCTACATTTCGGATGATATCTTAAAACTTTTTAAATAATTTTTTTTTTTAAATCGATACTATTCATCAAAGATTCATTCCGTTGCACAGAATTACAGATATATTATTTAAAAAATTCTTAAATAATGTCATCATATATATCTTAAAACTTGTTAAATGAAAACTTAGAAAAAATCAATACTATTCATCAAAGATTCATTCATTTGCACAGGATTACAGATATATTGTCAAAAATTTTCTTAAATTATATCATCATAGATATCCTAAGACTTTTTAAAAGAAAACTTAAAAAAAAATCAATACTATTCATCAAATATTCATTCATTTGCACAGGATTACAGATATATTGTTAAAAAAATTCTTTAATTATAGCATCATAGATATCTTAAAACTTTTTAAATGAAAATTAGCCGAAAATAAAATCGATACTATTCATCAAAGATTCATTCATTTGCACAGGATTACAGATATACTGTTAAAAAAATTCTTAAATGATATCATATATATCTTAAAACTTTTTAAATGAAAACTTAAAAAAAAAAAATACTATTCATTTTTTTCATTCATTCATTTCCACAGGATTACAGATGTATTGTTAAAAAAAAATCTTAAATTATATCTTCATAGATATCTTAAAACTTTTGAATGAAAATTAGAGGAAAATAAAATCGATACTATTCATCAAAGATTCATTCATTTGCACAGGATTACAGCTATATTGTTAAAAATGTTCCTAAATTATATTATCATAGATATCTTAAAACTTTTTAAATGAAAATTTAAAAACAAATCGATGCTATTCATTAAAGATTCATTCATTTGCACAGAATTGCAGATATATTGTTAAAAAAAATCTTTAATTATATCATCATAGATATCCTAAAACTTATTAAATGAAAATTAAAGAAAAGTCGATACTATTCATCAAAAATTCATTCATTTGCACATAATTACAGATATATTATTGAAAAATTCTATCGGAGATTTGGATATATAAAAACGTTTTAAATAAAATTTTAGAAAACCGATACGTTATTTTATTCTTTTAATTTTTCATTATAATTGAAGTGTTTTATTTTACTTCTACAGGTTTTATTTTTATCTTTAAATGAAGAATTTTCATGATGGTACTTTCTAAAAGAAATTTCTAGTAGTTATGTTTTGAATCTATATCTTAAGTTAAAATACACAAATTAATTTTTGTTACAGTTTTATCCATTTTGAATACCACATATTATTATATTTTTTTATTGTTTTCTTTCTTCTTACATTACAGGCCATGCGCCATCTTCTAAAGATGGCTTACAATAGCCGAAACTAGTCAGGTGAAGAAAAATAATAAAAACAACATAAACCAAGAAATATCTTTAAGAAATTTAAATACAATCAGTAAGTACTCCTAATAAAGAAGAAAGAAAACAATAAAAAATATAAAAAATAATATTTTTCAAAATTGTCTTCTTGATAATTTAATCATTGTACTAGTACTAAGATAAATCAAACTTGTTAAACAGAAAAAAAATAAACCAAAGAGCCATTCATTTGCACAAAATTACAGACATTCTACATTTTCGGAGATTTTGACACTTATTTATGAAAAAAAAAATCAATACGTTATTTTTTTAAATAACGTATTGATGGTATTGACGTTTTAATTGAAGGGTTTTACATTACTTACTACAGATTTTGTTTTATTTCTTTAATTGTAGAATTTTTCTTGATGGTTCTTAATAAATATATAGTACTTTGTTATATTTTAAATCTATACTTCAAATTAGAATATTTAAATTTCAAATCAATTAATATTTTTAAAATTGTCTTCTTAAAATTTAATCATTGTACTAGTACAACTATAAATTAAACGAGTTATTACTTACTAAACAGACTAAAAAAATTAACACATATTCATTGAAGATAAATTTCAAGCAGATTTTCGCAGTTTGCTCAAAATTTGAAAGTTTTTAAATTGAAACTCAGATTTCCTTTTTCATAAAAAAAAATTGATTTCTTAATTGTACATTTTGTTCGCCATGCGAACATCTTCAGTAATGAAATACAAAGTCTTTTGTCTTTTTGTAAAAACAGGAAATCTGAGTTTTAGCCCTCATATGTCAAAATTTGACAAAAATGAGTTGAAATAATCATATACCATACAAGTTGGTTATATTAACCAGGAAAAGGTTTCAATGTTACATCATGGTTCACTGAAATGTTAATGAAATTATTTGCAAAAATAAAAAATATTGAAAACTAGATTTATCAAACTGTTGAATTTTCCAGTGCATTTATCTTGCTACTGACTTTTTTGACTTTTTCTTATAAGCAGTTACCTTTGATACAATTGTTAATACAATGGTTCCTTATAAACTGAACTATGGTCAAGGATAATCCACGATCGTACAACTGTTACCTAAGATAGTTACCTATGATACAATTGCTAATACATTGGTATCCTTAGAAACTCAACCTAAGGATAATCTAAGGATACCATTGTATTAACAATTGTATCCTAGGTAACTGAACCATGGTCAAGGATGATCCATGATCCTACAATTGGGCCTAAAGAGTAAAAGTAAAAATCATTTATATATAGTCAAGCTATACCATGGATACGATTGTTGAATTAGAATGGTATCCATGGTAACTAAACTATGATTAATATTATACCTTGAATACGATTGTGCAAACATACATTATTACCCACGTTAACTAAACTGCGATTAATGTTAATAGGAGATTGTACAGGTACAACTGTAACTCAATATTTTGTATTGTTTATAGAATTTTGAAATGTTCTCAAATTAGAAACTTTATCTTTGTGTTTGCACATTTGAGAATGGAAAATTTTTAAGATTGCTGCTCCCAAAATTTACAATTTTCATCATTTGCGAAGGAATGTGACAAAAGTCAATTATTTCTATTACCATTCGGTTCCAGTTATGAGTTCTCGGATTGAAAATGTTCAATCGCAAGGAATCCAATGTCAAGGTGTTCAAAAATATGATTCAAAATGGCACTTTGAATTTTTGACTTTTCATTTTTATCCAAAGTCAATGTCCAAAGTCCAAAGTTCCAAATAAGTATATTTTTACATACCATAGATGAATTATATAGGGTGTCAAAAATATGTGAAGTACATTCATTATTTCGGAAAATATTTTAGAAAAATTCACACAATCAAAAATACACATTTTGGTATAATCATTTGGTTATGAGTTATGACATCATCGATTTTTTTTTGACAACCCTAATGTTTTAGATCAAAAATATCTGAAATATATTCATTATTTCGGAAAATATTTTAGAAAAATCTACACAATCAAAAATACACATTTTGTTATAATCATTTGTTTATCAGATTTGACATCATCGATTTTTTTTAATGACAACCCTAATATTTTAGATCAAAAATGCCTTAAATACTTCTTTATTTCGGAAAATATTTTAGAAAAATCCGCACAATCAAAAATACACATTTTGTTATAATCATTTGTATATGAGTTATGACATCATCGATTTGTTTTTGACAACCCTAACATTTTAGAGTTTATTATAATATTTTCCGCACAATCAAAAATACACATTTTGTTATAATCATTTGTATATGAGTTATGACATCATCGATTTGTTTTTGACAAACCTAACATTTTAGAGTTTATTTTAATATTTTTAGTATAGGTACATTTTTGATACCTTACAGCAGAAAAATTTTGCTCATAAAGCAATTGTAAGTTATAAATAAAATATTTCAAACTTTTTTTTTAAATGTCAACGTAGTCATAATTGAATAATAAAGTTTTAGGTTATAGAATATAACAAAATGTGTATTTTTGAAAACTAAAATCGGCGTTTTTCTGTTTTTTTAAAATTTTTGGAAATACTGAATGTATTCCAGACGATGTCCAGACAATGTTAATTTCTTTGACACCCTGTACACCAAACTACACATCCTATACTTTTAATATGGATTATAATATATTTTTGTTTGATAGCTACGTATACATATCCTTTACTATTAAGTACTCTTATTAAGTATTACTACTTAGCACAAAGCACAGACATATTTCTATATAGCACCGTACATACGTTTAACTACATAACTCTGTCAATTTTTTCATAGTTTGTATGCATTGTACTTCAAATTTTGTCTCTTAGACAGTATGCAACTTTAACGTAGCATTAGAGCGTTGCGCAGCAATTTTAGTCTTTATTGTTAAGTATTAACGATTTATTGATCATGTTTTAACGATTTTACGAAAATGACACTGTACATCTATTATTAAGTATTAACGATTTAATGATTTATTATATTAACGATTACGTATTAACGATTTATTAACGATATTGAGCAACTGACACTGTTACATCAAAACCTTTATTAATTGATATACTCGACAATACTTATTATATACAGATGTAATATCAGCTTAAGTTGGGGTACATTACGTCAGGTTAGGTTGGTTTAGGAAGTACATTGTTTTTGTTAGGCTAAGTGCATCGCCATCTATTAGTGTTACTTAGTACAAAAAAATACTGATCTATACCCGAGCAATACCATGGATACGATTTCCTAACCTAACCAAACCAAGCGTACCTTGCATACCATGTGAATCACGTGGATTTGACAGGTCGTAAACCAGTCGTCGATAATTTATGTGTTGACACATTTACTGCACATTAACCAGCGGCGTTAGTCTCAATTTTATATTAAGGTAAAGGGGATTTTCAATAATTTATTACCGAAAATTGAAATTTCAAATTTGTCAATTTATTGTAGTTATTTCCTAAAGCTATGTCACACCAAAAGCAACATATAGGAACATTATGTTTATGTTTGTTCCTGGTACTTGTTTCTAAATGTTTCTGGTAGTTTCTTGATGTCCAGAAGAAACTTTCGAGAAACATTCAGAAACAAATTCCAGGAACAATCAACATAAACACAATGTTCCTATGTGTTCCTATTGTAGTTATTTCTTAAAGCTATGTCCACACCAAAAGCAACACATATCAACATCATGTTTATGTTGCTCGTTCCTGGAATTTGTTTCTGAATGTTTCTGGAAGCTTCTTGATGTCCAGAAGAAACTTTCAGAAACATTCAGAAACAAATTCCAAGAACGATCAACATAAACACAATGTTCCTATGTTTTGCTATTGTAGTTATTTCCTAAAGCTATGTCCACACCAAAAGCAATCCATAGGAACATTATGTTTATGTTACTTGTTCCTGGAACTTGTTTCTTAATGTTTCTCGAAGTTTCTTGATGTCCAGAAGAAACTTTCAGAAACATTCAGAAACAAATTTCCAGGAACGATCAACATATACACAATGTTCCTATGTGTAGCTATTGTAGTTATTTCCTAACGCTATGTCCACACCAAAAGCAACACATAGGAACATAATGTTTATGTTGCTTGTTCCTGGAACTTGTTTCTGAATGTTTCTCGAAGTTTCTTGATGTCCAGAATAAACTTTCAGAAACATTCAGAAACAAATTCCAGGAACAATCAACATAAACACAATGTTCCTATGTGTTGCTTTCAGTGTGTACCTAGCTTAAGAGCCCCTAGAAAAAATTACAAGATTTTTAGACACCCTATATACATTTTTGGATATTTGAATCTTCAGTTGAAGTTCTTAGACTTTTATATATTTCTTTCTACTGATGAAGTAGATGAAATTAGCTTCAACTCTTAATGATTAGTTTCGGAGCTAAATATTTTATTGCAGACTACATATTTAGCCCCAGACTTCAGATTCACTTCAGGACCTAAATATTTGGCTTGGACTAAATTATTCAGCTTCGGACTGTAGAATTATCTCCAGGCTACAAATTTAGAGCAGAATCTGAATATCTAGCTGCTGGGTACATATTTAGTTCTACGATTTCCTAACCCAACCTAACCAAGCATATGAATGTATTAATTTATTGCAGATATCATTAACCAGAGGCGTTAGTCTCAATTTTATATTAAGGCAAAGGGGATTTTCAATCATTTATTTCCGAAAATTGAAATTTCAAATTAGCCAATTTGTTCAGTTATTTCCTAAGAGCCCCCAGAAAAAGTTGCAAGAATTTTGTTATCCCTGTGTACATTTTTTGATATTTGAATCTTCAATTTAAGTTTTCTATTTGCTGATGAGGTACATGAAACTTAGCTTCAACTCTAAATGATTAGTTTCGGAGCTAAATATTTTATTGCGGACTACATATTTAGCCCCAGATTTCAGATTTACTTCAGGACCTAAATATTTAGCTTGGACCTGATTATTCAGCTTCGGACTGTAGAATTATCTTCAGGCTACAAATTTATAGTAGAAGATAAATATGTAGCTGCTGGGTACATATTTAGCAGTACGATTTCCTAACCGAACCAAACCAAGCGTATAAATGTGTCAATTTATTGCAGATATCATTAACCAGAGGCGTTAGTCTCAATTTTATATTAAGGCAAAGAAGATATTCAATAATTTATTTCCGAAAATTGAAATTTCAAATCAGCCAATTGGTTCAATTATTTCCTAAGAGCCTCAAGAAAAAATTGCAAGATTTGTGTTACACCCTGTATACATTTTTTGATATTTGAATCTTCAATTAAAGTTCTAAGCCTTTTATATATTTCCATTTACTAATGAGGTAGATGAAACTTAGGTTCAACTCTAAATGATTAGTTTCGGAGCTAAATATTTTATTGCGGACTACATATTAAGCCCCAGACATCAGATTTACTTCAGGACCTAAATATTTAGCTTGGACCTAATTATTTAGCTTCGGACTGTAAAATTATCTCCAGGCTACGAATTTAGAGCAGAAGCTAAATATGTAGCTGCTGGATACATATTTAGTTCTACATATTGTAGTTCTAGTTCTACATATTTATTAGTTAGTTTCGCTTCGAAGTTCCGTGAGATACATCATCTGAAATATTTCGTCTTATTACCTTCTATATGATTTCATCAGTACAAGCAATAGAGTCCACAGATTTCTTTCATGACCAAAATAATTAGGTACAGACTAACGACTTAGCTTCGACTTTAAGTGCTAGTTTCAGACATAAATAATTTATATCGCGGACTTCATATTTAGTCCCAGATGATAAATTTTGCTCCACACTTCAGATTTACCTGCAAAACTGATCATTCAGGTTTAATAAAACTATCCGAGAGATACAGAATATGTAATATACTGCTTTTCATAAGTTATATATGTTATATGTCACCAAATTTTTAATCTATTTTCACACACTTTTGATGACGTTCAGTCAGTTTTTAAAAATATGCAAATAATCGTTTGTATATTTAATTAGGATTCGTTTTCAAAGTGTTGTTTGGGCGGCATTTTTTTGTTATATATTTATGTATTTTCTAAATTATTTTTTTATGACTTATGACTTGACATGTGTCAAGATATTATCAGAAAATACATCAGTCTTGATTTTGTCAAGAAAAAAAAACATCGTAACCAAGCTGGTTAGACATAATACCAATATCCCTAATTTAAAAAAATGCTGTTTGTTTTTCGAATATGACGAAAAGTCTCGAAAAGTGTAGACTCGAAAGCATGATTTTGGATGTTTGAACGAAATGAACCATGTTAGTACGAAAATTCAGGCCTGTTGTGCAGATAAGTACAATATTCTGCTTTATAAGTATAAATACAGTGTAAAGCTGTCCGTTCACTATGTCGGAAGATCAGAGATCAAGATCAGTTTGCAAAGGTAGGCTCATTCGTCATAAGACGCGGCGCGGACGTTTTTGGAATATGCTGTCAGCTTGACAGTATGTATATTTACCTATGCAATCTTTAGGTCAGAAGTGCGCCGCGCCGCGGTCAAGATCAGTTTGCAAAGGTAGGCTTATTCCTCATAAATCGTTGCGCGGATATTTTTGAAATATGCTCTCAGCTTGACAGTATGTATATTTACCTATGCAATCTCTGACCTTGACCGCGGCGCGCCGCTTTTCCGACCTAGTGGATGAAATTATTAATGTGGATGGACAGTTAATTAATCAAAATTACCCTTATTATTATAATTTCTTCTAAATTTATTTTTTACACATAATAATAAAGATGAAATAGCTGCTGCGACGCTATCGCTCAACCTGCGGTCCGCATTTAGGCCTTGTGAATTGTGGTCGTGACTGAACCTAAGCCCTGAACTCTAACGAAAACCCTGTTTCGACCTTTCAGGAGTACTGCAGCGGCGAAGACGACAATCCCGCGGGGACGAGGAGCAGGCGGCACTCGAGCCCCGGAGAGTCGAGGACCGGAAGTGCGACGGCCCTCCACCAGCCGGACTACCCGGATTCGGTAAGTTTTTCCATGATTTATTTCCACTCCTAATTAACGCCTAATTAGTAATCGTGAAATATGGGACGCGCGAGCACCTGGGAGCGCCTCCGTCGGGATTAATAAATAATAAGGGAAACATTACGCGCACGCACTGAGCAATTCCTGGAACCAACAGGAAGGGATAGGGATTGCAACGGGATGGTTTTATATGATAGTTCTTAATTCGTGGTCTTACAGTACAAGAAAAAACACGTAAAAAGCTTAGACATGACCAGGAGCCAGGAGCATGGTTAGATTAGATTACTTTACGTTACGATTTTTCTTATTTGGTTTACGCGCACTCTATCTTGTAATTGGACAGACTATAGTGTGTTTTGTGAATCCCGGCAGTGGCACGCTGATGAATGCCACGGGTTTGAGGGACGCTGCTGCAGATTGCAACAGAGGAATTTCAATTACCAAACCAATCGCTTTGGCCAATTGTTCGAATTGAGCCCTTTCTGGCGCACTATTCGCCTCCCAACCCCTCACTACAACCCCTTGTGCCTTTCGACACGCGAAACGGCGCACAGTGAGCGTTCCGGGCGCCGTGATTTGTCATAGCTGGCGGTATTCAAAGCGGGGCGTCGCGACGCCGGCGAATTGCCCGTGAAATTGCCGACGATCGCCGCCGCAATCAGGGGGCGCGCTTTGCCCTTTGAATGCCACGGGGGGCTCAATGGGGGTGAAATATGGATCCGGCCTGACGCATTGGAATGGGACGCTCGCGGATTAACGAGCCCCCTTTTTTTTCTGCGGGAATTGTAAAGAATCATGGGGGTAATTGATTTTCCGACGAGGCGAGGGCGGAAAATTCGGTTCTCGTTATATTTGGAACGGTTTAAAATGGTTTTTTAATGTCATTTGCGCGTACTCTTGCATACACATACTACACATACTACTCACACTAGCATACACATCTCTACATATATATAGGGTGTAGATTATATTCGGTCTAACTTGTCACAATCACTCGTTAGTATACATATATGCAATAAGATTTTTTTTTATTATTTCGCATTGCAGATGCGCGATATACGTCATAAACAAAAAGCAAGCGCAACAAAATATTTTGCCGCATCGAAAAATCGTTGAGGCATAGATTAACAGTTGAACAATTTTAAATATGAAACTATACAATTTAAAATAAAACAAACGATTTCTTTGTTTACATTTACAATCATATAAATTTAATAGATTTCCAAGTAAAGTTTTTTAAGCAAAAATGCAACTCTTTTTTCTGAGTTGCAACCCATGTTTTTGTTTTCATGAAAAATCAAAACTTTCTCACAAAATCACGTTTTCCATGAAAAATGATACCGTTCGATCAACAATTATTTAGATAAGGGGCGGCTATGACTGTGCCATGAAACCTGCAAAAAAATGTTGGAGCAGGACTTGGACCCTATAATCCCTACAAAATACAAGCCTATCATGAATTGCTGCCACCAGATTGCCCTAAGCCCTAGCAGACATACTTCCAACATCCCACTGGTTTCTCTTATCTAAATAATTGTTGATCGCACGGTATAATTGGTTAACTGGAGGCATTTACCTCGTGACACATAATGAAATTAACTAAAACAAACGATTTCTTTGTTTAAATTACACTATTTATTATATAAAGTGACTAGTTTCGATGACTTTTAAGTTTGATAATGATTAAATAGCGGTCTAAACAAGTCACGATTTTTTCGCTCTTTCGAAATCGTTGGTTTTATTAAAATTTATTATGTATCACGAAGTAGACGCTTCCAATTAACCAATTATACCGTGCGATCAACAATTACTTAAATATAAGAAGCCCTTGACATGTTGGAAGGGCCTTATCTAAACAATTGTTGATCGCACGATACAATATTACATGGAAAACGTGATTTTGTGTGAAAGTTTTAGTTTTCCATGAAAAATTATTGTGTTTGCAATTCAGAAAAAAAGAGTTGCAATTTTGCATGAAAAACTTTGAGATTTACTTGGTAAACTAATAAATTTTCAACAAAAACATTTGTGATTTTGTGGATTACAAAAATTTTGGCTTTTTCATTAAGCAGTAAGAGTTTTGAATGTAAAACGTAGAAATTCTTCAGAGAAAATGATGAGATATTATGTAAAACGATTTTGTGTAGAATATTTTGTGATTTGTCGCGGAAGCTATTAAATTTTCATCAAATAAATTAGAAATTGTTATCGACAAAACAACAATTTTGGCTTATTCATTAACAAGTGCGAATTTTGAATGAAAAACGTTGAAATTCTATGGGGAAAATTTTGAAAATTCACATGAAACTATACATTTTCACTTGTAAAACGTGATTTTGTGTAGAAAATTTTGAGATTTTCACGAATGGGTAAAATAAATACAATTTTGGATCGAAATCTATAAAACAACTTATAAGAAATCTATGCAATTTTTAATCAACTCTGGGATTGTGTAGAAAATACATAGCAAATTTGCACAGATATTTTTATTAACTTGTATGTAAATTTGTACAATTTTACTTCGAAAGCTGTGTGGTTTTATGTAGAAAAGTTGGGAATTTTCCATGAAAAATTATTTAGCTTGCATAGAAAGAGTTGCAGTTTCGAATTAAAAACTTTGAGATTTACATGGAAATCAATTATATTTTCCTCGAAAATCTTTGTGATTTTGTGGAGAACTTCTCTGAGCTTTTTCATGAAAAACTATGAAATTTGTAAATCTGCAAGGAATATTTAGAGATTTTACACATGAAACTGTAGAATTTCAGTGTAACTATTAATTTTAAATAAGTTTTCAACGAAAACTAACTGTGTGTGAAAGTTACGATTTTTCATGAAAAATTATTGGGTTCGCAACTCAGAAATAAGAGTTCCAATTTTGCATAAAAAACTTTGAGATTTACTTGGTAATCAATTAAATTTTCATCAAAAAAGTTTGTGATTTTGTGGATAACAACAATTTTGGCTTATTCAGCAAAAAGTGAGAATTATTAATGTAAAACGTTGAAATTATTTAGGGAAAATTATGATATTTTATGTAAAACTATACATTTACACATGGAAAACGTGATTTTGTGTAGAAAATTTTGAGATTTTTTGCGAAAGAGTAAATAATTAACAATTTTGGATCGGACTATAAGAAAAAAAATTAAAAAAAACTATAAAACTAACAATTTTAACTAAAATAAAATAATTATGAAATCTATGCAATTTTTGTTTAATTCTGGCTTCGTATAAAAAATTTATAGTCTATTCATGAAAACTTATGAGATTTGTAAGAAAAACATTGCAATTTTTCATGGAAAATTTTGTTAACTTGCATGTAAAGTTGTACTTGGAAAACTGTGGTTTTGTGTAAAAAAATATTGGGTTTGTATAGAAAGTGTTGCAGTTTTTGATGAAAAACTTTCGAGATTTACATGACAATCAATTAATTTGATCAATTAAACTTGATTTTGTCGAGAACATATTTGAGCTCATAAAAAAACTATAAATTTTGTATGTAAAACGTTACAAATGTGCAAAGAACATTTTTCTGTAATCTTTAAATCTGCAGAGAAAATCTATAAAACTAACTATTTTAACATAAAAATATATAAGAAATCTATGCAATTTTTGTTGAACTCTGGCTTCGTATAAACAATTTAGATTTTTTTTTACTTATGGGATTTGTAAGAAAAACATTGCAATTTTTCATGGAAAATTTTGTTAACTAGCATATAAATGTATACAGCTTTACTTGTAAAACTGTATAGTTTTATATAGAAAATTTGAGAATTTTTGATGAAAAATTAATGGGTTTGCATAGAAAGAGTTGCAGTTTGGTTGAAAAACTTTGAGACTTACATGTTAATGAATTACATTTTCCTCGAAAAACTTGATTTTGTCAAGAACATGTTTGAACTCATAAAAAACTACTAATTTTGTGTGAAAGTTTAGATTTTTCATGAAAATTATTGGGTTTGTTACTCAGAAAAAATAATTGAATTTTGCATGAAAAACTTTGAGACTTACTAGGCAAGCTATTATATTTTCATCAAAAAAATTAGAAATTTTGTAGATAACAACAGTTTTGGCTTATTCATTTACAAATGAGAATTTTGAATGTAAAACGTTCAAATTCTACAGGGAAAATTTTTAAAATTCACATGAAACTATACATTTTCACTTGTAAAACGTGATTTTGTGTAGAAAATGTTGAGATTTTTCGCGAATGGGTAAAAAAAATAATTTTATATCGAACTATAAAAAGACTATAAAACTAAATATTTTAACTAAAATAAATACTTCAAGAAATCTATGCAATTTTTGTTCAACTCTAACTAAGAAAAACATAAAAACACAACACTGTGTAGTTTTGTGTAGAAAATTTGGGAATTTTTCATGAAAAATTATTCGGCTTACATAGAACAAGTCGCAGTTTCGCATTAAAAACTTTGAGATTTACATGGAAATCAATTATATATTCGTTATGGTTTTCATCCATTTTCGATAGCAGTTATTATAATATATTTTATAATTGTTTTCTTCTTGATATGTTCTGGAAGATATATGTCCAATAAGTACTCCGATTAAGAAGAAAACAATTATAAAATATATTAAATTTTCCTCGAAAATCTTTGTGATTTTGTGGAGAACTTTTTTGAGATTTTTCATGAAAAACTATGAAACTTTTATGTAAAAGGTTGCAAATCTGCAGAGAAAAATTTTCAGGGAAAATAAAGCTATACATTTTCACTTGGAAAACGTGATTTTATGCAGAAAAGTTTGAGATTTTGTGTAGGAAATGTTGAGATTTTTCGCGAATTGATAAAAATTCACAATTTTGGATCCAACTTTAGAAATACTATAGTACTATAAACCATAAAACTAACTATTTTAACTAAAAAAAAAAATATATATGAGAAATCTATAATAATAATAAAACATATTTATTAGCAAAAAACGCTACATACAATTTTTGTTGAACTCTGACTTCGTATAGAAAATTTAGAGCTGTTTCATGAAAACTATGGGATCTGTAAGAAAAACATTGGAACTATTCATGGAAAATTTTCATTAACTTGCATGTAAAGTTGTACAGTTTACTTGAAAAACTGTGTAGTTTTGTGTGGAAAATTTGGGAAGTTTTCATGAAAAATTATTGGGTTTGCATACAAAAAATCGCAGTTTCACATGAAACACTTTGTGATTTTTATGGAAATCAATTAAATTTGACTCGAGAAACTTTGTGATTTTGTGGGTAACATGTTTGAACATTTTCAAGAAAAACTTTGAAATTTGTATGTAAAACGTTGCAAATATGTGTTTTATAGTTTTTAGTTCCAATCTAGTAATTAATCTCCAGGGAAAATTTTGAGTTTTTACACATGAAACTATAATTTTACTTGGAAAACGTGTTTTGTGCAGAAAATTTGACTAGTTTTCGCGAAAAGGTAATTAATTTACAATTTTGCAACAAAAACTAACTTTGAAATTTTATATGAAATCTATGCAATTTTGTTGATAAACTCAGGTTTTGTGTAGAAAATTTTAAGCTTCTATATGAAAACTTATAGGGTTTATCAATTTGTAAGAAAATCATAGCAATTTTGCATGGAAAATTGTGACAATATGGATCTAAACATTACTTGGTAAACTTTGTAATTTGTGTAGAAAATTTGAGGATTTTTATTGAAAAAATATTGCATTTGCAACTTTGCATGGAAACATTTGCAACACTTTGAGATTAATATAGAAATTAATTCAATTTTACTCGAATTCGATTCCATTTTGTTGAGAACCTAACATGTTTGAGTTATTCATGAAAAACTATGAAATTTGTATATATTAAAGATTTTATATCGAAAATTTAGGGATTTTATATGAAAACGATATGGTTTGTATGGAAAGTATGTGGTTTGAATGATGTGGGTTTGGAAATCTATGAAATTTGTTGGTCTATGAAGCATTTTAAATTCAGTGTATGGCATAATTACATCAAACTACATTACTAGTTATCATTATCACCGCATCATTTGTGAATTTTGTAGTATCACAGTCATCGATGGTTCAGTAGTAATGTGTTGCATCATGTGAGAAGCATTTCCACGGTCATTATGATGATGGTTGCGTTTCTCATTTGTAGCATTATAATATGTGTCTAACGCCCAGTTTTACAATCATCGATTATGTTTGTTCGTAGTACATTTGCCTAGGATATCATTGGATACAATGGTATCCTAGGCAAATGTGGCCATTGTTGATACAATGATATCCTACGCAAATGTACGTAGGATGTACTATGTAGATGTAGATGTAGATGTACCAAATGTACCATGTTTGATTAGGATACCATTGTATCAACAATGATACCATTTGTGGTACATTTGTCTAGGATACCATTGTTGATACAATGATATTGTTGAGACAATGATATCCTAGGCAAATGTACTATAAATGGTATCATTGTTGATACAATGGTATCCTAGGAAAACATGGTACATTTATTACATCTACATCTACATGGTACATCCTACTTACATTTGCGTAGGATATTATTGTATCAACAGTGGTAACCTAAGCAAATGTACCACAAATGGTACCATTGTTGATACAATGGTATCCTAGACAGACATGGTACATTTGGTACCTCTACATCTACATCTACATGGTATATCCTAGGTACATTTGCCTAGGATATCATTGTATCAACAATGGTATCCTAGGAAAATGAACCACAAATGGTACCATTGTTGATACAATGGTATCCTAGGCAAATATATTAGGAACAAATATAATCCCCCAATGTGAAGCTGGACTTTAGTCAGGAGGTCATAAGATTATATGACTGCCAGTATGTGTTAGTTCATTTAGTATTATCCAGGGTGCATCACGAGGAGGCGAACTAACTTTGCACCCCGATCTATGAAGTGATTTTGTAGAGAAATAAACATTTTGTTTCATGAAAAACCATGGGGTATTCTATGAACAACTTTGCAATTCAGCAGAAATGCATTTCACATTTTAGATACACATTTGAACAATTACAATTGGAAAACTTTGCGATTTTCTGTCAGCAATTTTGGAATTTTACATGAAAAGGATTGTGATTTTCGGTCAACAATTTTTGGATTTCACATGGAAAATATTGCGATTATCTGTCAACAATTTTGGCATTTTACATAGAAAATATTGCGATTTTGTGCACAATATTTGAGGATTTCACTTGGGACTTTACGAGTTGGTGTCGAACATTTTTAGGTTTTAATTGGAAAACTTTGCAATTGTGTAAAAAACTTTGATTTTTGATGAAAAGCTATCGGATTTGCATGTACTTATAATTGCAGTGTTTTCAATTGTAAGTACACGGAAATATCTGCAATTTTGTATAGAAAACTAAACGATTTTGTAACGAAAACTTCCGAATATTGGCCAGTCATTCTTATTTGTCTCTTGATAATGGTCGTGAGACCGAAACAATTGTAGAGTTTTTTTATACAAAAATTGTGAAACTTAACCAACTGCTTTATTTATACTAAGATTTTTTTCAAACGAATACATAACTACATAGTCATTTTTTGTTATAGTTTTATCCATTTTGAATACCAGTTATTATTATATTTTTTTGTTTTCTTTCTTCTTTATTGAAGTACTTACTATATTTTAATACTACCAGTAAATACTCCAATAAAGAAGAAACAAAACAATAAAATACATAGTTAATATTTTCGATTGACCGAATTTCCATGTCTGCCTTCAAATGACTTTCCCTCCGCGTTTTGCACAATGGAGTGAACGAGTAACCTCGCTGCCGCCGAAATCACCTACGATAACTCATCCTGACCCTGCGGAGGACTATAAAAGTGCAATAAACTTTTTCCTACCATTACACCGCTCCTTTTTATCAATTAAATAGCCAGCCATACATCGTCATTTGCTCCCCTTGCGTGGCGCACAGGACGAGTCCATTAATCACTCAAATGGCAGCCACTAACTACAAGCACCAAAACAGAAACACTAAAACCAAACCCAGTTTAGATAAACTTGATACGTGAGCGACAAAACTATGTACGGAATTACGTTATCAACGCTATATGCAGGGCTCTTATAACTATGATCACAGGTGGATTTTTTTTCTAAAGTTGGCATAAGTCACAAGTGTCACTTGTCAAAACTGACAGTAGTTGCGAAACGTCGCACTTTTCGTAACTAGTTAGGAAATGTGACACTTTTCGCAACTGGTGATGAAATAGTTATTTACGTAAGCAGTTATGAAAAGTGCGATATTGTTTGAAGAGTGTAATATTTGCCAAAACGAGCGAAGCGAGTTTTGCAAATTACATGAGTTCAATGTGATAAGTCAAATGTGTTCCAAAATTGATGATAAACGTCAGATGTCAGTATTAACTTGCTCCAGTAATATATCAACATCAATGATACACTTGAAAAGTTAATTTTCTCGATCTTAGAAGCTGATATTACATTTTTCATTGCACATATTTATTAACTGCTGGAGCCAATTTTAACTTCCGATATAAGATTGCTGCAGACATAACGTCGGCATTTGTATTAGCCGTTGCCAATCGGCCCCGAGTAAATGGATCAAAGTTTTCAATTCAATTCGGCCGTAAAACTGAAAAAGCACCCCAAGGCGGACGCGAAGTTGCGCATGAAAACAAATGCCGGTCGGTCGTAGCCTTAACGAGCCCGGGGAGCGCCCCTAAAACGACCGGTTTCACTGCCTAAAGGGACGAAGCCGCCCCCATTACGATGGCGGGGCCCATAAAGACATGAAGTTAGTTCGCCGCCCAATGCAGCGAGACATGCACGAAACTTAGTGTGTAGTTTATAAGATTTAAGATGAAGCCAATGTACGTATAGCGCATAACGTGTAAGTGAATTTGTATTTTTACTAAAACTTATAAATGGGAATCTTAACTTTGCAAACGGCAAAACAAAATATTTAAATTAAGATCAGAATTATAGTATTTCTCCTAAAAAGAACTTTACTGTCTTTGTTGTTAATATTTTCTAATCTGGGAGAGATACGTTAAAAATATTGTGATGAAAGTTAAATAGAAACGAAAACTCCATAGGTTTTGTGCAAAAAAACTCATAGTACCTTCTACAGTTATGCTCACATAAAAATGTGAATGTAAACTCGAACTGTACGCAATACAGGATTTTTGAACAAATGATTGTATGAAATGAATAGTTCATTCATAGATTCATCATTTGTCCTAAAATCCTGCATTGCGTACAGTTCAAGTTTACGCTACAGATAATTTATTTCCCCCTTTAAAAGGCGCAGCTTTTCAGTTGTTCGTTTGTTATTTTAATATTTGCTCGAGTTAAAAAAAATCTCTCTTAATGCATTTAACAAGATTTGCGAATCACGAAGGAAATACTTTTTCTTCTTTTCCCGTCTCTTCAGTGAGCCCAACAATTAAATTCTTGCAAAGGGTGGAGACATCGCCGACCTGCCCACTTAATTAAAAGTAATGCAGGGGACTCAACAAACAGAGACGTTGACGCTAATGGGGGTGGCATTTTTAGCAAGTCATGCAAATTAAGTTGCGCCATAACTTTTTGATTAATTAAAAAAAAGCAGCGGCGCACCCCACGGACGTCATCTGCAATTCTAATTCGATTTACATGTTGAGCTTTCATTCTGTAATTAAGTGCAATGCGCCGTGTAATAAGATAACTCAGATTACTTGTTTGTAATTAATTCAAGTTTGATAATGTAAATTGGTTATTATAAATTTATACGTCCCAATTATTTGCATTTGTTGAAATCATAACAGTTGGTGGATCAATAAAGTAGTAGGTAAAAAACAAACACAGGTTACTTTAATAGTATCACTTAGGTTCAGGACTTAGGACAGGTACTTAGGTCAGGAAACCTAAGAGGTAAAAAACAAACACAGGTCACTTTATTAGTATCACTTAGGTTCAGGACTTATAACAGGTACTTAGGTCAGGAAACCTAAGAGGTAAAAAACAAACACAGGTCACTTTATTAGTATCACTTAGGTTCAGGACTTAGGACAGGTACTTAGGTCAGGAAACCTAAGTGATACTAACAAAGTAACCTATGTATATATTTTTTTACCTTATCACAAAGTAGAGCTGTCAAGCGTTACTCATCCAATAAAGTAGATATAGTATTTATAGCTATAGTCAATGCCAGATAAGATGTCACTTTTCACATAAAAGCGAACTCCCTTCCATTAGTGAAATTAGACCAATGAGAATGCATCTGAAAACAGCGGGAGCTGTTTTGGGCCATAAACCATACATTTAGTCCTTTGATCCCTTAGAAATGAAGTGCTTTGGAATAAGCAATCTCATTATACAGGGACTTTAAGCTTACTATCGTATCTCAATAAACTAGGATACTCCAAGAGATGCATTTGGATTTCTGCTGACCAGTCCAACAGAACAGAGGAGGGAGTTTGGTTTATGTGAAAAGTGACATCTTATCTGGCACTGGCTATGCAATAAGATGCACTATCGTATCTCAATACACTAAGATATTCCAAGAGATGCATTTGGATTACTATTGACCAGTCGAACAGAATAGAGGAAGGAGTTCGGTTTTTGTGAAAAGTGACTTCTTATCTGGCACTGACTATGCAATAAGGTGCACTATCATATCTTAATAAACTAGGATATTCCAAGAGATGCATTTGGATTTCTGTTGACCAGTCCGATAGGACAGAGGAGGGAGTTTGGTTTTATGTGAAAAGTGACATCTTATCTGGCACTGAATATGCAATAAGATGCACTATCGTATCTCAATAAACTAGGATACTCCAAGAGATGCATTTGGATTTCTGTTGACCAGTCCGATAGGACAGAGGAGGGAGTTCGATTTTATGTGAAAAGTGACATCTTATCTGGCACCGAATATGCAATAAGATGCACTATCGTATCTCAATAAACTAGGGTATTCCAAGAGATGCATTAGGATTTCTGTTGACCAGTCCAACAGAACAGAGGAGGGAGTTCAGTTTTATGTGAACAGTGACATATTATCTGGCACTGACTATGCAATAAGATTCACTATCATATCTCAATAAACTAGGATATTCCAAGAGATGCATTTGGATTTCTGTTGACCAGTGCGATAGGACAGAGGGGGGAGTTCGGTTTTATGTGAAAAGTGACATCTTATCTGGCACTGAATATGCAATAACATGCACTATCGTATCTCAATAAACTAGGATATTCCAAGAGATGCATTTGGATTTCTGTTGACCAGTCCGATAGGACAGAGGAGGGAGTTAGGTTTTATGTGAAAAGTGACATCTTATCTAGCATGGACTATACAATATGATCAGTATAAAGTGAATTCAGGCTGTAACTCATCCATCGTCGAACTCTACTTTAAGCTCACTATCGTATCTCAATAAGCTACGATATTACAAGAGATTCATTTGGATAACCACTTCGATGCGACAGAGGAGGGAGTTCTGTTTTATGTGAAAAGTGACATCTTATCTGGCACTGACTATGCAATAAGATGCACTATCGTATCTCAATAAACTAGGATATTCCAATAGATGCATTTGGATTTCTGTTGACCAGCCCAATAGGACAGAGGAGGGAGTTCGGTTTTATGTGAAAAGTGACATCTAATTTCGCATGGACTATACAATACGATCAGTATAAAATTAATTAAGGCGGTAACTCATACATCGTCGAACTCTCGTCCAGGACAATATTAGACAGAATTTAAAATATAAGGACTGAAAATAAAACTTCTAGAACTTCATAGAACTTCTATAGTTTCTATAGAACAAAACGTATTATTCTGTCAATGAATTTATGTGTGATAATTACATAGTTTTATATTGGCTGCTGCTTTATAAGTATATATCTGCCCTTACTGTTTAAGAATTTTGAATAACAATTATCTTTTATTGTTATATGTATGTTCCTATTGACCTGTTACATCTGTATACAGCCACGTGAATAAATATATATTATTATTATTATTATTATATAACAAAATACTTATTATCATATATCATTATTAATATTTATCATCATAGAGCCTTTCAATCCTGTCGGATTATGGCTAACGCTATGGCGTTTGTATCCATTTATTGAAGTGGATAAATCCTCAAATCAATAAATTGGATAAATCCAATTCTCGTTGGATTGTAGTTTTTTGTGGACCTTGGCTGCTTCTGTTATTTTTTTTTTCCACTCGGTTGAAGGAGAGGGATAAGTTAATGTCAAAACAAGAACAGCAAGATAACGATCCCCAGAAAAAAATTAAAACAGCAGTCAGCTAGAACAAGAACACAAAATAATAAAAACAAGGGACTGAATGACAAAATAATAAAAACAACATGCTTTCTGTCTTTGCATGTTTGCATGCTTTTTGTCTTTGCATGTTGTTTTCCAGTCCCTTGTTTTTATTATTTTGTTTTCTTGTTCTAGCTAGATGTTGTTTTTTTTTCTGGGAATCGTTATCTTACTGTTGTTCTTGTTTTGACATTAACATTTCCCTCTCCTTCAACCACATCCTGTCTAAGTCCTGTTCTCTGTATATCTAATTATTTATAACGTATGTCGTAGACGATTTTGGCTGTATACCCTTATTTTCTAGTCGTTCCTTGTTTCTTGTATTGATTTTGAATAGTCTTCTGAGATTCAAATTATTGTCCCTTTAAAATTTCTTGCTTCTTTGAATATCTCTATTCATTTTGCCTGTCGTTCCTTTTTTGCGTGGATTTTCTACCAATTCTATACGCATGCATCAGATCAGACCAGAGCTTGTATCTATTTGTATTTTGATTTTGCCTAGTGTTTCCTTGATTTTATCTTTTATGTTCAAATTCTCTATGCTAACATCAGATCAAAACTTTTAGCTATTTGTATTTTGATTTTGCCTAGTGTTTCATTGATTTTTGTCTTTTATGTTCCAATTCTATACGATAGCAATAGATCAAAGCGTGTATCTATTTGTATTTTGATTTTACCTAGTGTTTCCTTGACTTTATCTTTTATGTTCAAATTCTATATGCTAGAATCAGAACAAAACCTTTAGCTATTTGTATTCTCGCCCTCTATGTTTTATGTGTTTATTATTAATATAAAATTAAATTATAATAGCATGCAATGTTTTCTCCAGTCTTCCATTAGAATCTTCAATTTTCTTTAGATTTTTAAATATTTCTTGAAGTGCGCTCTCCATGGTTTAGGTGTTTATTATTTATATAAAATTAAATTATAATAGCATCAAATTTTTTCTCCAGTCTTCCATTAGAATCTTGAATTTCCTTTGTTTTTTTAAGTATTTAACGAACATTATAATTGTGGTACCCTTTCTTTACTATATTTATTGATGACTAAATGCACATTTCGGTCACAACGTGACCATAATCATTAGTAGACTGACTTAAAATTACTTTACATTTCCTTATATAATAAAATAATAATGCTGTGAATAACATTGGAGAAATAATTATATACAATCCCCAATAATATCCACAGCATTATTATTTTATTATATAAGGAAATGTAGATTAATTTTAAGTCAGTATAATAATGATTATGGTCACGTTGTGATGGAAATGTACATTTAGTCACCAATAAATATAGTGAAGAAAAGGTACAACCATTATTATTTTCGTTCACCTAAAACTATAGTGAAGAAAAGGTACCACAATTATTATTTTCGTTAACAATTTCCTTAACGTGCTTAAAAACATATATTATTTTAAGCATTTCTTGTGACTTAACTAACCAACCTAACCTAACCTAACCTAACCTAGCTTAAGCCCAGCCTAGCACTACAAAGTCCGCTCTTCATGTTTTAGTGTTTTAGTTGTTTATTATTAATACAAAAAATGAAATATTAACTAAGGTAGCTCTAATGATCACAGTAATCAACATTACCATCATCTGCTTATCTGCCTATATGCTTATCTGCCTATAAGCTTATCTGCTTATAAACATAAGCAGATAAATATGGATAAGTAAAACTATTAAACATTTTATTAGTTATAAAGGACACAGGTACACCATCAAATGTTGTGGTATAGTGAGTAACATATTATAAGCAATACACATTTATCCAACTAATCAATTACATGGGAATATCACAGATTATATACAAGAATACATACTGTTAATATTATACTGCCGTATTACATGCTAAATAATATTACAAAGAAAGATCATCGAATATCGCCATTCCAAAGAAGTTTAATTGTGCCAATTCCAGTAAGTATTAACAAAATTATGCTTCAAATTCAATCAATATCTCCATCTACATTCGAGTTCGTAATTAAAATTTGTTTCACTCTCAAAAAAACTATAATTTGCTCCAGTTTCAACAGATTATACTAAATGCTATAAATAAAATAATTAAATTAGTTGAAATAATATCATCAATCAATTAAATTTTACATTCAGTCAGTATTAACAAAATTATGTTTCAAATTCAATCAATATCTCCATTTCTTAATTTAAATTTGCTTCACTCTCAAAATAACTATAATATGCTCCAGTTTTAAAATATTGTATTAAATGTTATAAATAAAATAATGAAATAAGTTACATTAATGTCTTCATTTAATTATAATTTGCATTCAGTCATTATATTAACAAAATTATGCTTCAAATTCAATCAATATCTCCATTTGTTAATTAAATTCCAATGAAAATTTGATTCGATCTCAAAATACTTAATCGTAATTTGCTCCATTTTTAGAAGATTCTATATACTTTCGAAATATAATTTTTTTACAGAAAATTTATAAATTTCAATTTTCAGGTTGATAAAAATGACATCAAAAAGTATTTTTTTATAAAATCAACACATTCGCTAAGTTTCCAAGTTAAAAATAAATCTACATTTTCGTGTTCTATACTGAGAATTTTCTCGTGCATTTTTGTTCATATTGAAACATTATAAAATGCAAAGAGGATAATTTAAAAAATAAATATTTTTTCAAATTTAGGGTGTTGGGTGAAATTGCAAGATTAGTTAGAAAAACATACTTTTCAAATTTTTGCCAAATATTCACTAATTTTTTTACAGCACATTTGTAAATTTCAATTTTTAGATTTATACATGAAGATCATGTTTAAAAATGAAATTAAATTGTGCGTATTTAATACAGCATTTTTTCAAATCAATTATGACTCTGAAAGTAGCAGTTACCTATATTTTTAAATTTAAGATTTTACAGAAATTTCATACAATAGTTATAAAAAAATACCTTCCTTCCAAATTTCTGCCAAAGTTTTTTTTTTCATAAAATTTATAAATTTCATTATTTAGGTTCATAAAAATGACATCATGAAGCATTTTTTTATGAAATCAACGACATTATCGAGTTCAATACTGACAATGTCTATTTTCTAGTGCAACTTTTTCCAAATTTAAGCAGTATAAGATACAAAGAGGTAATTTAAAAATTAAGTCAAATTGTATGTATTAGTGAAGCATTGTTTTCAAATTTAGGATTTTACTGAAATGGCAAGAATTAGTTAGAAAGACAAAAACTTTTCATCCTAATTTCTTCCAAATATCTACTCAATTTTTTACAGTACATTTGTGAATTTCAATATTCAGGTCCATAAAAATTACATAGAAAATTTTGATAAAATTAACGTCATTTTCTAGTTCAATACTGAGATTAATGCAATTAAAAATTCTAAATTATGAGTTATCTAGATTTTCAAATTTAAGGTTTAACAGAAATTTAAAAAATTAGTTTTAAAAATATACCTTCCTTTCAAATTTCTGCCTAAAACAGTTTTTTTTACATAAAAAATAAAAATTTCAACTTTCAGGTTCATAAAAATGACATAATAAAGTATTTTCTTATAAAATCAACGACATTTTCGAGTTGTATATACTGAGAATGTATGAGTGCAACTTTTTTTCAAAATTTAAACATTGTAAAAATCAAAGGGGTAATTTAAAAATAAAATTTCATTGTGCGTATTTAGTAGAGCATATTTTCAAATTATGGATATTACTGAAATTGAAAGATAAGATAAAAAATACTCTTCTTCTCAATTGCTGCTAAATATTGACTATTATTTTACAGAAAAAAAGAACAGCAAGGAGGTAATTCAAAAATTAAATTAAATTGTGCGTATTTAGTAGAGCATATTTTTAAATTTAGGATTTGACTGAAATTGTTAGTATTAGGTAGAAAACAAAAATGTTCTTCTAAATTTCTGTCAAATACTTACTAGTTTTTTTTTATAATAGTTTTCAAAGAGGCTGAGTGAATTTGTTATAACTTTGTAGTTTTTGAACATTTTACATCAGTATAAAACTATGAACATATTAGTTTATTTTGATAATAGTTTTTAAATATGTTGGGTACATTTGTTATAACTTTGTAGTTTTTGATTGTTTTACATCAGTCTCAAACCATGAACAAATCAGTTTATTTTTATAATATTTTTTAAAGAATTTAAGTGAATTTTTTACAACTTTGTAGTTTTTAATCGTCTTGCATCAGTCTGAAACCATGAAGAAATCAGTATGGTTTGATAATACTCTTTAAAGAGTTTGAGTGAATTTGTTATAACTTTGTAGTTTTTGATCATTTTACATCAGTCTGAAACCATGAACAAATCAGTGTATTTTAGATTTTACTGAAATTGCAAGAATTAGGTAGAAAACAATATTTTTCTTTCAAATTTCTGCCAAATAATTCTCAGTTTATTTAGATAATAGTATTTAAAAAGGTTACGTGAATTTGTTATAATTTTGTAGTGTTTTGAAGATTTTAACATTTGAACATTTGATCGTTTTACAACAGTCTGAAACCATGAACAAATCAGTTTATTTTGATACTATTTTTTAAGAAGTTTGAGTGAATTTGTTATAACTTTGTAGTTTTTTATCGTTTTACATCAGTCTGAAACCATGAAGAAATCACTTTGTTTTGATAATAACCTTTAAAGAGTTTGAGTGAATTTGTTATAACTTTGTAGTTTTTGATTGTTTTACATCAGTCTGAAACCATGAACAAATCAGTTTAGTTCAGATTTCACTGAAATTGCAAGAATTAGTTAGAAAACAATATTTTTCGTTCAAATTTCTGCCAAATACTTCTCAATTTATTTTGATAATAGTATTCAAAAAGGTTGAGTGAATAACTTTGTAGTTTTTGAACATTTTAACATTTGAACATTTGCTCGTTTTACATCAGCCTGAAACTATGAACAAATAAGTTTATTTTGATAGTATTTTTTTAAGAGTTTCAGTGAATTTGTTAAAACTTTGTAGTTTTTTATCGTTTTACATCAGTCTGAAACCATGAAGAAATCTGTTTGTATTGATAATAGACTTTAAAGAGTTTGAGTGAATTTGTTATAACTTTGTAGTTTTTGATCGTTTTACATCAGTCTGAAACCATGAACAAATCAGTTTGTTTTGATAATAGTCTTTTAAGAGTTTGAGTGAATTTGTTATAAAATTGTACTTTTTGATCGTTTTACATCAACATAAAATGATGAACAAATCAGTTTGTTGTGATAATAGTCCTTAAAGAGGTTTAGTGAAATGGGTATAACTTTGCAGTTTTTGTTATAACTTGGTTCCACAGTAGACGAAACAATTAATTGTCAATATCTCAACAACAACCTTCTTAATTCTCTAGAGTGTACGTTTTTTACATTGGTATTCATCCCTTGAAGACATCTCTGATCTTCTTCTGGCAGTTACAATCATCGATACGCTTAACAACTATCTTAAGTAACTTAAATAAACAGTAACGCTTGTCGCGCGAGTAAAACTTTTGATCATCAATGGGGTTAAAATAACACAACAAAAAACAACGGGGGCGGCTCAGAGCTTCTCCTGAAGGGCCCGCCGCAAATCCTCGGTGGCCTTTGCCAGGTGTGTGGAGTTGATCGAGGCCCTAAGCTTCAGATCCTCCGGCCTCGTGTCTTCGTAGATGTAGTCCTTGGGCGGCTCCGTGGGGTAGCACCGGTTGTTCGAGCCGAACTTAGGGCGCGGGATCCTCACCCTCTTCACATCTACTAACCACGACTCCATTGTACGGGGGAAGGATGTGAGCTGAAAAATGAAGAGATATTAGGTTTGGTGTTAGATAACCAGTTGACCATGCTGTCGCCAAGGTGGACTATGCCTGCAAAGTAGGGTATCTGAAGAAGATTTTTCCTCCGGAATTGGTACTCTTCTGATGATGTACCCCGGGACATTTACGTAAATGCCGTTAGTGAACTGGTGATCAATGTTATGCCCCTGTAGTTTTTATGGTTTGGATTGCATCCTTCCTTAAAACTACAGGGATTGAAAGAATTGATGATCTAATGAATCCAAGCGATGTTTTTGTAGCTCGTTGCGATTGGTTCTAACGATGCATTCATGCGAATCTCTTACAACACAAACTTTCTGCTCAAATTTTCTTAGGAATTTGAAACGGGTTCATGATTATGCAATTTAAGAAATTTCATATCTTTTATCGTAAGCAAGTTCTTGAACGATTAAATGGTGTGTACGTGTAACTGCTGAAGCTATCTGTGCGGTCTTGATTATGGTCAAATAACATCCAGGTGTAACTTTGCGCGCATAATTGCCCCCAAACGGTTTTTTTTTGCCTGGTAATTTATTACGTGAATCCGCGAGGCTACAGTTTTAGCGGTTTCTGTTTTAAAGCCCTAACGGTACACCTCGAGGTGTACCTTCTCCGAAGAGGCGATCCCTGGAATTGCAGGTGGTACGTTCTGATTTGACCGATTTGCGAAACAAGAGCGGTGCCTGGGTGTGTGTGAAGGTCATAGGTCGGTCGCGGGGGGTCAGGAGAACGGTACACCAGGTCCGCTTCCGGGTAGTCCTCCAGTCCTCCGGCAGATGCTCAAGAGATGAGGCCTGGCGGAGAAGAAGAAGGTGCGCCTCCTCGAAAACGAATTAGGGTGATTCGATTTAACGGTCGGCGATCGCGGAGTGCACCGGCGGTCATCTCTTCGGGTCGCACAGGTGTGCAGCTCCTTATTTATTGGCCATTTATCTATGCTCACCTGGGCACCCCTCCCTGCCGCCGCTCACCGCTCGCCGCCGGCCATTCTGTTCTATTAATTACCGTCGTATAGAATGATGTCAAGCGGCGGTTAATGGCAGCGAGGCTCTCCAGCACGAAGAGAGGATCTATGGCACACCGGCGACGACTGCCTGGATTATTTTATGGACCAATTTACAGATGCAATCTAAATTGCGCCCGCGAAGATCTCGCCGAGCAGAACATCCTCGCACGAAAACGCTCCGCCAGATTGCGAATTAATCACGAAAAAGCGCTCAGATTAATCACGGAAAAAATGCTTGCATTAATCACGAGGCGAAAAAAAAGCTTGGATTAATCGCGAGTAAAGTGGTTTCTTACTCCGTCCAATCACTCCAGGTTTCCTGGAGGCAATAAGGGTTCAGACAAGCAACAAGTATCTACAAGGTTAAAGGAAATACGGGGGAAGCCCTAAGGGAGGTGGGATAAAGTGTTTGCAGAAAAAAAATCATTAGCAGTACCTTTGTGATTTATAAAGATCCGAATCCATACCATCATAGATTTCATCTATGAAAACCTTGATTCAATTGCTATAACTGGTGATAATTTTTTGACCAATTCTCGGAATTTTTAATGAAACGTCCTCTAAATTAATATCTCTAAAGCTTTTTACTTACGAATTGGTACAATTGGCGCTAGCTGTGAGCTTCGGAAAATATGGGCCTCAAAATGAAGATTTAATACAAGTGGTTTTATCAAAAACTGTAGCTTATGAATTGAATTTTTCTACAAGTTTATTAAGTAAGTACAAATAATACTACTACAAAACGCAAAATTCAGAACGTACCCATCTCTAGATTTTCCGAAATTTTAATCTAAAACCTTAGAAGCTATATAGAATTCACAATTTTTAGAATTGATTTTCGTAACATACTTTTGGAAGTTTAATAACAATTAGATTTTACACGACTATTAGTTGAGCTTTTATGGAGGTTTTGTGCAATGCTTCTGATTTTTTCTAGTATTTTAGTATTTTATCGAATTTTTGAAAATTTCTGATTTTGTTATAGAATCACTGTACTTAATGAAAGTGTCTATGAAATGTGTCATTAAACTGTTATACATGCTGTTCATGCTCAGGCCAATTATCCGAAAATTAAATGAAACGTCTTCGAAATTAATATCTCTAGAGCTTTTTATTTCTGAATAGGCACAATAGGCACTAGCTGAGGGCCTCAGATTTAGGATGAGTATTCATGGAAACTTAACACAAGATTTTTTTATCAAAAACTGTAGCTTGTGAATTTAATTATTCTGCAAGGTTATTAAGTAGGGTAAGGTACAATTAATGCTCCAAGAAAACGCAAAAATCAGAATGTACCCATCTCTAGATTTTCCAAAATTTGAATCTGAATGTTAGAAGCACTATACATTTCACAATTTTTAGAATTGATTTTTGTAACATACTTTTGGTAGTTTAATAACATTGAGATTTTACACGACTATTAGTTGAGCTTTTATGGAAGCTTTTTACAATGCTTATTATTTTGTCTAGCATTTTATCGTATTTTGAAAATTTCTGATTTTTGTTTGTTCTATGAAATGCCTTATAAAATTGCTACAAATGCTGATCATGCTCCGACTAATCCTCCGAAATTTTAATGAAAACTCCACGAAATCAATATTTTCCAGAGCTTTATCATTTGGTATTGGTACATTTTTGAGAATTTCAACTGAATTTCAAAGTCTTAATCATTGATTATCGGCATATTCACCGAAACATGAAAATTTGGATTCAATTAACTCAATTATCATTAAAATTCATAAAAAATTCTAACCCATTACGTAGCCTACATTTCTAGATATTTCTAATATGTTGCCAAACATTTTTTTACACAAATAATTGAAATTTAGTTGATAATAGTTAAAAAAAATGTTAATAACTATTTAAATGTTGACTAAGTATTGAAGTTTTGATATTCATTAAGAATCAGTAATAAAATTGCTTATTGGGATTCAATTAACTCAATTATCATTAAAATCTATAAAAATTCTAACCTATTACCTAACCTAAATTTCTAGATATTTCTAATATCTTGTAACTAAAATTTTTACACAGATAATTGAAATTTTGTTGATAATTGTTTAAAAAAATATTAATAACTATTTAAATATTGACTAAGCATTGAAGTTTTGATATTCATTGAGAATCAGTAATAAAATTATTTATTATACAGTAAATAAGTGTACAATGTACACAATAATCTTCTAATACATAGATATGGTACTGGCTGAATATGGCTCACAATCCGAAATATGTCTACATGGAGACATTTTTCGGAGACATATAACTAAAATGTTATATGTCTACATAGAGACATATAACTAATATCTTCTAAAGATTATTATTTTTTATCTGAGAGTGCAAAAAATCCCATCTTACAAAAAAACATTATTCAGAAATGGTCTAGTTTTATATATTTGCAGATGTAATCATTGATAATCGAAATATTGAATAAATATTAAATTTATATTTAAAATAAAAGTTTTTGCAAACTTATCTTATCATTCAATTATCTTATAATTCAATTATGTGTTCCAATTACATAGCTTAAACGACAATGTAATACTCACTGAAGTCTAAACAAAATAAATTATTATTATTATTATTATTATTATCATTGATCATCGAAATATTGACAGAAACATGAAAATTGTTACATAATTATTTGATATTTTGATATACTTATTTGAAATTTTGACAAGTTATTGATGTTTTGAAATTTTTACAGAAATAATTGAACTTTTAATAATAATAATTGAAAAAAAAATTAAGAAGCATTGAAATTTTTCCAGAAACATGTAAGTTTTGAAATGTAGAAAATGCATAAATATGGCAGTAATAAAAATAAAGTTAATCATTATATAAATGCACACTTAATCATTGATTATCGAAATATTGACTGAAACATGAACATTTTTACATAATTAATTGATATTTAGACATAATTAATTGAAATTTTGACAAGTTATTGAAGTTCTGATGGATATTTTGAAAATTTTAGAGAAATAATTGAATTTTTGTTGATAATAATTGAAAAATTGTTAAAAAAAGCAATGAAATATTGCCAAAAACACGTAAGTTTTGAAATGTATAAAATGCATAAACGTGGCATTAATAAAAATAACGTTAAACATTATATAAATGCAGACTTAATCATTGATCATCGAAATATTGACTCAAACTTGAAAAAATGTACATAATTAATTGATATTTTGACAGAATTAATTGAAATTTTGACAAGTTATTAAAGTTCTGATGGATATTTTGAAATTTTTGTAGAAATAATTGAATTTTTTATGATAATAAATGAGACATTGTTAAAAAGCATGGAAATGTTGTCAGAAACATATAAGTATTGAAATGTATAAAATACATACACATAGCAGTAATAAAATTAAAGTTAAATATTATATTTTTGAAAACTTAATCATTGATTCATAAAAATTATTAAAATTTTGATGTATATTTTGAAATATTTACAGGCATATTTGATTTTTTGTTGATATTAATTGAAAAATTGCTAAAAAGCATCGAAATTTTGTCAAAAATATGTAAGTTTTGAAATGTATAAAATGCATAAACGTGGCAGTAATAAAATTAAAGTTAAATATTATATTTTTGCAAACTTAAACATTGATCATCGAAATAATGACTGAAACATGAACATTTTACATAATTAACTGATAATTTAGCATATCTCATTAAAATTTTGACAAGTTATTTAAATTTTAATGGATATTTTGAAATATTTACAGGCATATTTGATAATTTATTGATAGTAATTGAAAAATTGCTAAAAAGTATTGAAATGTTGTCAGAACATGTTTGTTTTGAAATACATAAACGTAGCAGTAATAAAATTAAAGTTAAATATTATATTTTGCAAACTTAATCATTGATCATCGAAATATTGACTGAAACATAAAAATTTTACACATTTAGTATCATTTTTCTTAGTATTGTTGAGCTTTTATGAACGTTTTTTGCAATGCTTATAATTTATCTAGTATTTTATCCATTTTTTGAAAATTTCTGATATTTGTTATGCAATTGCAATTCTTGCATTCAATTAAAAACTGTGCAGAAATAGTTTAAAATTTTACGGTAATAATTAATATACGGTATAATTATAACTATAATTTAATATATAAAACACCAAGTAAAAAAATTAAGTACACAAATATTTCAAAATTTTTACAAAAATCTTTGAAATTTTCTTGCAATTACAGTGGCAGTAAGAACTAAAACCTGTGCAGACTTACCTACTTAGTTTTGACAGTTAAAGACAAAAATTTGACTGTAATAATTGATATTTGGAAAAAAAAGCTTAGACACTTTGATGCTATCATGAAGATTTTGATAGAAGCTATGAAATATTGACAGAATTAATTGGAAATTTGACAGTACCTAAAAGTAGCAACTGAAAATTTGACAGTAATCTATAAAACTTTCATATAATTGAAACTTCTACTGTTATCGTTCCAATTTTGGCCAAGATATTATATAAAATCAGAGTAATAGAGCAAAAGGCTCAGAAAAGATTACAGAAATAATTGAAATTTTGACACGAAATATTGACAATTTTGCAGTAATCTTAATACTTTGCCTAGTATTAATACTACGCAAAGTTTAAAGATCAGGTACTGCAATATTTTCAATTTTTTATGTCCAAATTGGACATCAATACAAACAATCCTGTCTAATTATCTATCAATTCCGCTTTTTTTTAAATATTGCTGTTAAAACTGGAGTTATTGCTCTCAACGTTTAAAATTTAAAATTTGCAATATCAATACTATGCAAATTTCAGACTACGGCGAAATGTAAAATGTTTAGACTCAAAATTTCATTTGTTAGTATCATTTGTTAAAATTTTTCTTTATAATATCTGTGCCAACATTATTATTGTTTTACTGTTAATTACTTTTTACTACTGTTATTTTTACTGATTACTGTTAAATTTTAAATAATATCTGCCAAATATTCAATTATTTCTGCCCAAACTTCAATTATTACTGTCAAATTATTTATCAATTCTGCTTTTTTTTTAATATTGCTGTCATAACTGGAATTATTAATATCAAAGTTTAAAATTTTATATTTGCCGTATCTATACTATGCAAATTTCAAAGATTACGGCGAAATTTAAAATTTTTGAACTCAAAATTTTATTTATTATCGTAAAATTTTCTGTTCTTTCTGTCAATGTCAATGTTCATTACTCTAAAAATTGAATCTTTGGACCTTTGACTGAAATCAATCCAGTTTTAATAGCAATATTCAATAAATTGCAGAACTGCTAGAAAATCTGATAGTAAATAAAACTAACTTAGCTTTTCTGATAGTAATAAAATAACTATTGAGAGTGACTATGAATATTTTGACAGAATTGTTGAAATTTTGATAGAAATTATTGCAAAGTTGGCAGTAATGAGTAATATTTTGATAGCAATAATTGGTAAAAATAGAAAAAAATGCAGCAATCTTTGAAATATTAGCTCAAATCTTTTAAATTTTTGTAAATCATGTAGTTCCGGAATAAATATTTAGCTCCAGACCAAAATATTTAGTAACGGTCTACATATTTAGCTCCAGACCAAAATCTAGTAATCATTGGTACCCATAGAAAAATTTGCAAGAATCTTTGAAATATTAGCTCAGCTCTTTTAAATTTTCGTAAAATATGTAGTTCCGGAATACAAAATTAGCTCCAGACCAAAATATTTAGTAACGGGCTACATATTTAGCTCCAGACCAAAATCTAGCAATAATTCGTACCCATAGAAAAAATTGCATTAATTTTTGAAATATTAGCTCAAATCTTTGAAATTTTCGTAAAATATGTAGTTCCGGAATACAAATTTAGCTCCAGACTAAAATATTTAGTAAAGGGCTACATATTTAGCTCCAGATTACAGATTTAGGCCTGTACCACAAATTTTATTCCAAGTACTGATTTAGCCCAATAGGCACTACATATTTCACTCCGAACCACAGATTTTGCCCTAGACTATAGGTTATACCACAGACTACAAAATTAGCTCATGGCAACAGATTTAGCATCGGACTACAAATTTTGCTCAGAAGTATAAATTTACTGTCGACGAAAATAGTTGTGTCAAATCTGGACTAGTTGGGTCCTCTTGGGGTACCAAAATTTAAATTCATAATGCAACTTATGAAGTATATTAATTATGTTATCAAATATTTTCTATTATTAACGTGAATACTCTTAGATTTGAATGACTAAACTAAATTATTAATAAGAGGTGAGTTAGTGAAGTAAGAAAATTTCAAGTGGCCAAAAAAATTAAAAAAGAGTTGGTTGAAGTAATTAAAAAAAAAGTTTCGTATTGTACGCCAAATGGTAACTTTCCATTGATACCTTTTAAATTCCAAAAACCAAAGGATTTATTTTTAGCCCTTAAAATCTCCCCATTGGTAGTAATAAAGCCAGTCAGCTTTATTACTACTGTCGTTATAACATGTTTTCTGTTAGCCATTGTGTGTGACCATTCTTAAATCTTAAATTTAATCATCAGCATAACCAATGCATTAATAATACGAAGCTCGTATGCTTTATTCCATCAATATTTCTCTTGGTTATCAGTTAGCAAGAAATTCGCAAGACTTAGAGCAGAATTGTCAGTTCTGCATGCCGGTTTTTTTTTTCTCCCTGTCGCAATCCTCGGCAGACGAAATAATGCCCTCTTTTGTAACGGTCACAATGAGGAAACCGCGCATAATTATAAGAGGCGTTTCGCAACGATGCTCGCTGCGACGTGAAAGCGGAAAACTCAGGGAAAAGCTGGCCATATAGCGTTGCCGAGCATCTCTGTTACTAATATCTCCAGCATAGTTGTTCTTGTGAAATAAATGTAAGTTGCTGCAACAACTTGTTACTATTATCATGTGGAAATAATGCAGATAGCAAAGCATGTACAAGCAAAAGTGCAGGAATGGAAAATATTCAACGTATGTGTTAAGAGTGGATTGACAAACTTAGATTTAACCCCAATTTTCCAAGAATTATACGAGTTGGAGTAATTTGCAGTTGTCCATCAAAGCTAATCGCCGTTTAAGTGGCTCACCGCAATTTCAGCCGATATGCAAATGGTGATCCCAAATAGCTCGTCTAACATTTTTTTTTGCGATTCGTGCCGCGATCCTCTCTCGATCGCTGCAGGTTACACGCGAAGGTCTCTTAAGACCCTGATGACCAACTGATCCACTGGACCTCTCTCGTCGTTTCTTTCCGCATTCAAATCTGGCACACTAAAACGTGCCAGATCCGGAACACGTTTAGAAAAGCGTATTTGGGCGTGTACGTGTACATGTGGACTTTTTTTGTTACGTGTGTTGACATGCGTTGGCGTTTGGTCACATATGTAACAGTCGCTCAGGTGATAATTGACGGTCGTCCAAGACGAAGTTCCTTTGGATTCGTGTTAATAGGTTTACGATGCGATCAGCTTGACGAATATTTTCAGTGGGTTAATTGTTCCCGGGTTAGCTCATTAATTAAATAATTATGGATAGATGCTTGTATGAACGAAGTGGTGCTTTTTTTTATCCAGCTGAATCGATTGTCATACTTTCAAATCTTAATTAAAACCACTAGAATCTTAAAAAATGCAGGATATATACTTGAATAGATTAATTTTATGATCTGCGTGCCAATGTAAAGATAATGGCACAAAACCTGTGACCAAAGAAAGCCAAAGCCTAATTCATGTATTGCTCATATTCTGATTACAATTACATACATTATATGTATAGTCACCACTTATAGTAGTATTGAAGTTTATTGGAAACTCTTACGTGAAGTAATTTTTGGACACTTTGCTCGTAGTTCTGCATCTGTGGAAGCTGAAGCTGGGCCCTAGTATTGAGAAACGGCAGCTGAACGTGAATAGGAAACGGTTGCGTGTGCACGTGCTTAATAAAGCGTGAAATTATTCATTGCAGTGTGCAATTGAATTAAAGCCCTGAAGCAAATTGAAACTGTTCCGTCATTCAGTGCACTGCGGATGTTTGCACAAACTAAAAAAAAATCGTGATGCTGTGTACCGCCTTGGGTGCAAACAGATTCAAAATGCATACGTTAATAATGAAATACTGATATTTTCAAAATTAATTATGCATTTAATTTGTGAAGAAATTTTAATTTAATTTTAATTTAACACATTATTATGGATACTAATTTACTTATTAATATAAGTTATAACAGCAAAAATTGAACTATTGCTGCACAGTTTTTAGTTATTACTGTCGCAATTGCAAGATAATTTAAAAGATTTTTGCAAAAAATTCAAAGACAACTGTCAAATTTTGAATTATTCCTGTAATTTAATTTGTTGGGAAATTTCGTGCAATTGTTACAAATTTTGATGCATTAAGTTTCATCAATATATTTATAACTTACAACGTATGAAAAACAAAGTAGTCTTCAAGTTGTTTTTGTTAAATAATTATTGAAAATGAGATAATAGTATGTCAAATTAAAATTAAATTAAAATTTCCACACAAATTAAATTACAGAAATAATTCAAAATTTGACAGTTACCTTTAAAACTTTGCAAAAATCTTTCAAATTATCTTGCAATTCAAGTTTGCAAGATAATTTCAAGTTCAAATTTTGCTGTTATAACTTAAATTAATAAGTTAATTAGTATAGAATTACTAATATATGTACAGAAATAATTCAAAATTTGACGTTTATCTTTGAAATTTTCACAAAAATGCAATTTTCTAGAAATATTCTGCAATTCTGTAATATCTAATAGTACATAGGTTATTTTTCTAGAAATAATTAAAAATTTGACGGTAATAATTCATAACTGTACAGAAATAATTAAAAAATTTACCACTATCTTTGAAATTTTCATAAAAATCTTCGATTTTTTCTTGCTATTATGACACAAAGAACTAAAAACTGTACGGATATAGGTACTTAGTTCAAAATTTGGCAGTAATAATTGAAATTTTGACAGAAATGATAGAAATTTTGAAGCTATCATGAAGATTTTGATAGAATCGTTGAAATATTGAGAGAATTAATTTGACACTAATTAAAAGTAATAACTGAAAATTTGACAAAAATCTTGAAGACTTGAAGACTCTACATTGATGTTCGTACATTATTTGTTTCAAGTACATATTGACGTTTTCAAAGTTTAATTTTCAAAAATTCGAATTGAATTCATCATTTCAGTAAATTATTGCACAAAGAAAGGCAAGTTTTCTGTTTAGGCCTCTTTTGAGACCACAATGTGTATTTTTTTGCATTGAGAAAAAATAAGTGTTGAAATCAAAATTATTATAGGCAAACATTGATTAATCGTAAAAATTCTTAATTAATTTAAGATATTTTTAGTTTGTTAATTTACAAAATTTGTTTTCTTGAGTACCATAATCATAAAATAAGTTTAGAACAGACAACCTTCATCCATAAACGTATTGTTTTAGGATATTTGTTGGTGTTTGTTAAGTTTAATTTCGTAAATTTGTTTTTCTTTTGAGAATCTTAATCATAAAATAAGTTTGGAATAGACAACTCTCACCCATAAACAGCCTGCATGGGCAGCCTTTTTTTTTGAGTACCATAATCATAAAATAAGTTTAGAACAGACAACCTTCGTCCATAAACGTATTGTTTTAAAGATTTTTGTTTGTATTTGTTAAGTTTAATTTCGTAAATTTGTTTTTCTTTTGAGTATCTTAATCATAAAATAAGTTTGGAACAGACAACCTTCGCCCATAAACAGCCTGCATGAGCTGTGCATTGTCTTCCTCGGATGATTTACTTTATATTTCATATGGAACACGTTGTGAACTACAAAAGTGCGGGTAAGACCACACATAAACACAAACACAAACACAGACCGACTTTCGCTCATTGTGTTTCCAAAATTCAGGGTCAGACAAAGGTCAAACGTCGATAACAAATCATAATGTGTGGCGTCGTCGTATTTGCATGTAAAGTGTCCAACCTCTGGAGGTCGCTTTTCGTTTGAATTATTGTTTCGAGCGCTGCTTTATTGCCACAAATAACTACTTCTAAGGATTGTATACATAAATCCTCACAATCGAGCGATTGGAATGAAAATAAATCTATAATTAAATTGAATTGAGTCATAATATGGCCGTCATAGACTACCTTATCCCATCTAGTGTCCATGTAATAAATAATAACAATAGTATATAAAATACTAATAATATCAATAGTGGGTACTTAAAAACTACTTAGTGGCAATCAATTTGCATAAATTGATCTTGGCTGAATAGTTTCCTCCATAATCGATAAATCAGAAGGAAATACAATTGAAGAGTACTCAACTTAGAAAATCTAATTTGCATAAATTGATCTTGGCTGAATAGTTTCCTCCATAATCGATAAATCAGAAGGAAATACAATTGAAGAGTACTCAACTTAGAAAATCTAATTTGCATAAATTGATGTTGGCTGAATAGTTTCCTCCATAATCGATAAATCAGAAGGAAATACAATTGCAGAGTACCCAACTTTATAACGAATGGGAAGTTACGTAATGAAGCAATCTGTATAAATACAAACCGTCCCAAAAGTTAGGAATAAATTATCATGTTAAAAATGGAAAATATTGAAGAAAAAAATCTTCAAACCTATTTCTAGAAATCGACCAAATTTTGAAAATACACAAAATTGTAAGCTATTCCAAGCTATGTATTATAAAATGAATTTTCAAAATAAGAAATCGACCTGTTCAAGGAATTTTTTATATTTTAAATATCTGTGGTTTGAGCAAAACAACCAATGTAAAATTTTCTTGAAAAATAGGGGTTCCACCTAATATTACTGATGAATGACTGATAAATCAGCCAAAAATGGCCTGTAAGAAAAACTGTAAAAAAATTGATCGATATTTAGGTAGCACTCAAATCTCGAAAAACTGTAGGAAAAACTGTAAGAAAAATTGTAAGAAAAACTGTAAGAAAATTAATCGATACGTAGAACTCAAATCTCGAAAAACTGTAGGAAAAACTGTAAGAAAAGCTGTAAAAAATTGAATCGATATTTAGGTAGCACTGAAATCTCAGATTCTCTTAATCTCTCTTAAATCTTTTTCTTAAATTCTCTGAAATCTCTAAATCTTAGATTTTCTTAAGTCTCAGAGATTTTACAATGGTTGTTCTTGCACCAAGCCACAGATATTCAAAATGGAATACTTTTGGGGCACCCAGCATGGCTTTTTTTTTTATTGCGATACCTATATATTTTATTCATTTATGATTAGTAAGTATAATGTTCATAATCTGATATTAAATTTTATTGTCTCCAGGTATTTGTTGATTAAACTATCTAAACACGTAATTTATTGCCCTCTAAAACATCGTTTATTCATTATTACCTGCGATTGTGGTGTTTAAATTATAGGACGTAGGATTTGAAATGTGCAAATTTAGTAGTAATTTGGTATGCAAGATAAACCATTAATTATAAATTCATCTGCATAATTTATGCGGGATTTACAGTTGCTATTAAAATCTGGCATTTAACAAATTAATAAATTATAGATGATATTTGCAGCTGAGCCGATCTTCGTTGTTTGTTTTTATATAGTAAAACCAGTAACTAAAACTAGAAAATAATATTTATTTTATATAACAGATACTTCTTAAAAATAATAACAAATTAGTATGTAGTCGCTTTTTTTTAATATAAAGCAGTGCAAATTATTATCGTAGGAATAATAATATTTATTGTACACATAACACAATAACACATGTACGTCATAAAAATGGTTTTATCTACGACTGTCAAATAATAACGTTATTATATGCGTAACCATAGATAAAAAATTTAGTTCATATTACACTAGTGAATATGCATTCTTATTCCACTACTCTTAGAAATCTGTATATTTGATTCGTACAAAGTAAAAAGTAAATTAACAACGACAAAATTATGACAATTTTAATTTGTTCAATTCAGCAACAATTCAAAATACCGTAAATCGAGCACAAATCTGTATCAACTAAGGAGGTGGCCATTTGACCGATATCATTTTTTCAACTTAATGTAACTTAATGTGATTAATGTCAATTTGAAGGTGTACAATTACACCTTCAAATAAACGTTCCGTGAAAACAGAGCCCATATTTTTTCATTTGTAGCAAAATAGCAGCCAATTCACATTATGACATTAGTTTTGCCCCACCTTGTATTTATGGTATACGTGAATAAAAACGTATTTTATCCACGAAAAAAAAAATAGCCCAAGGCGTAGGCGAGTGTGATAATGTTTTTGAGTGGATAAAATGTCTTTACGTGTTATTAATTCACGTGTATCATACAATATTTTTGCCAATTTCGTTATCAGAATTTTCCCAAATTCTCCATTTTGGGATTGCCCAAAAATCAATAAATTAGTATTCATTTTTACTGCCAATATTGAACACTTAGGCTACAAGAATATAAATAGTTAAACCAATAATCTTTTAACAGGTAATTTGCAAAAAAATGATTTACATTTGTATTACGACGTTCGTTTGCAAATCAAACAAGCGAAATATGTACCTCCAACATTACACAATGCTACGTGTGCCTTAAGTTCCTTCAGTTCGTATGTGCCCAGTTAACAAAGGCTTTAGCTTTAACGGTACACAGACACGAATCAGGGTCACTGTGTGAAGATTTCACGAGGCAGACAACTGAATCAATATTATACTAGTAAGAAAACCAACGAATCTGGATACCAAATTAGCTGGACAAATGTACCTTGCACAAATGGACCTTGCCGAAATTGCAATCTTTAGCATGTATGAGAGGTTCATTGCATTGTAAATTAAACTTAACTACGAGGGCCACTAGACAAGAAATTTACCTTGCCATGATTGCCATGAAACAAAAGATGTTTTGATCCATTGGCTTACGGTTTTTTTTAAAACTGCTAACTACTCATCAGATTTAACTCAAATTTTCGCAGTACCTAAAGCTAGAATATATGCCATTATTTAACAAATGGCGCTGGAGACTGTCAATTGTTTTTTTTATGGCAAGGTAGATATCTTTTCTAGTGCCCCTCGAATCTTTTGTTACGACATTCGATGTGATGATTTCTCTAAGAATATATTCCAAATTTAATTTTTAAATTCTTTTTCTCATAAATTTTGTACTTTCATAAGTGATATACCGAGTGATCATTTAAATTTGAGCTCTAGTTATCTATGGAAATTTGTATCATGGCTTTGATTAATTAACACTAACAATGTTTTGCATTTCAATTTCAAATTTGCGCGCACAGAATTCTACTTAAAAGTTTTAAACCTGAAAACATTGGGTATGTTGATTGTTGTGTGTATGTTATTATGTGATCAGTAAAAATAATTTATGAAATAATTTTCATTTATTTTTAACTTACTATAAATTTAACTAGAGCTGGAATATAAATGATCACTCGGTAGATATGTACTTATTCCTAGAGTCATCGATTAATCGATAATTAACTTCCTTAATTGGAGAATAATAATGTTGCTGAGCGAGTTTAGGCTCGGACTGTATGTTAATTTGTATTCATGGATTTGAAAGTCCACCTTTTATTAGTATTAAAATTGCCCAATTTCCCTTCAAACATGATTTTCTGCAGCATATTGTTAATCATTTAATTTACGATTAACTTTAATGGAGGGTAAATTTCATTGGATACCCTCTTACACCCTAAGGGCAATAAACAACAACATTATAGGAAATTAATCGATCTTAAAAAATAATCTATAACGTTAAAACTAGAGCAATCAATTTCTTAATTAAAGTTTTCCCCAAATATAAAAAAAAAAAAGAAAAAAAAATAATTAATAAAAAATTCCGTTAAATAAATAAATAAATAAATAAAATGCTAATTAAATTGGGCAAAATAAATTTTTAATCATAATCGAAATTTCATCGCAAAAAACTCGTTAGAAGCGTATTTTTGATTATTAAATTCTTTAATTGGAAATTATTCAATATATAATGTCCGTTGTTGCCTGTAAAATTACACAGATAATTTTATTAGCTACTGTTGTAGCTATACTAAGTAACTTTACTATATAATAGTCTAATACTATACCAATACTATAATACTTGTCTAATATTATTAGACAAGTTAATATTTAGATTTATTCATATGAGTAGTTTTCAATATATATTTAGTTTATCAATATGAGTAAGTAGTGAATATAGTTTTTACCAAATTATTGCCAAAATGATCCATTCTTTTGTAATCTGTATTTTTTCTCCAAATTGTTGTCATTTTTTAAAGTTTTTTAGCGCAACCAAAACAAACAATACATTTTTGCATAAATAATAATTATTGCACAAATCAATTCTGAAAATCAATAGTATTAGACAAGTTGATATTTAGATTTATTCATATGAGTAGTTTTCAATATATCTTCAGTTTACCAATATGAGTAAGTAGTGAATATAGTTTTTACCAAATTATTGCCAAAATGATCCATTCTTTTGTAATCTGTATTTTTTCTCCAATTTATTGTCATTTTGTAAAGTTTTTTAGCGCAATTAAAATAAACAATACATTTTTGCATAAATAATAATTATTGCACAAATCACATGCTAGACAAATTTCAAAGTGAACCAATTTCCCAGCGCACAAAATTCTAGATGATTAAGATTTTCCTGGAATAAAAGCTATTCAAGATTTTATAAATATAATAAATATATGCATTATAAGCTTGAAATTAATAACTTCTATGAATTTTTAGCTAGGCTGCTTCTCAATTTCAATGATTTTTTTTATAACTGTTTTGGTGTTTTAGTTATTTAATGCATAATTTTGTCAAATATATGAACACTTTCTAAAATTCCAATATTCCGAAAGATTAAAAGTAGGAAAGTGTAAAGTTTTACATTTTTTTTTAAATGTACATTTAGTATAAATTCCTAATTTTTTTATCATGTTTTTGAACAAGTTTTGGTATTTTGGTTATTTAATGCATCATTTTGTCAAAGATACGAACACTTTATAAAATACCAATATTCCGAAAGATTAAGAGTAGGAAAGTGTCAAGATATATACTTTTTTTTTCAATAAAGGTACATTTATTATAAATTCGTAATTTTTTTATCACGTTTTTGTACAAATTTTGGTATTTTGGTTATTTAATGCACAATTTTGTCAAATATACGAACACTTTCTAAAATTTCAATATTCCGAAATATTAAAAGTAGGAAAGTGTAAAGTTTTATATATTTTTTTCAAAAAAAGGTACATTTATTATAAATTCCTAATTTTTTATTACGTTTTTGTACAAGTTTTAATATTTAGGTTGTTTAATACATCATTTTGTCTAAGATACAAACACTTTCTAAAATTACAATATTCCGAAAGATTAAAAGTAGGAAAGTGTAAAGTTTTACATATTTTTTTTAAATAGGTATATTTATTATAAATTCCTAATTTTTTTTATCATGTTTTTGAACAAGTTTTGGTATATTGGTTATTTGATGCATAATTTTGTCAGAGATAGAAACACTTTATAAAATTTCAATATTCCGAAAGATTAAAAGTAGGAAAGTTTTGGTATTTTGGTTGTTTAATGCACATTTTTGGATTTTTTACCTTAATATTTAAGAATTTATTCAGTAAAAAAACAGATACTTCCTTAATTATTTTTTTTAATTGCTTTTGTAACCGGTTTCGATCAATTAATTTGTCATCTTCAGGCAAAATTATCTACAACTAAAAACTGTATTTTTCTGGTATGTGACACATATTGTAAATTAATTTGTAGGTTTCGGTGTATTTGTCGTGCATCGTCTAGAACTTATTACTTGTAGCGTTTGTGTGTGTATGTTGTTTTTTTTATAATATGAGTCAAATACAGGATTTAAGAATTTGTTATTATTTCAATAAAATAACTTTTATGAATTTTTAGCACCGCTGGTTCTTAATTTTAATGTTTTTTTAATCACGTTTTTATCCAAGCTTTTTTATTTTAGATATTTAAGCAATGATAGCTTTAAATATTTGGAAAGTTTCTTGAAACTAGCTCCATCCAAGTTTTGGTATTTTGGTTATTTAAGCAATGATAGCTTTGAATATTTGGAAAGTTTAATGAAAATAGCTCTATCCGGTATTGTCACATTTTTACATTTTATTATGGAATTCATTAGAACTTTTAGAAATGTCTATGGTGTTTTGGGCTTTTTTAATTTTAATATTTAATGATTTGTAAATTGTTGTAAGTATTCTAAATGGCCAAATTTCTTATGAAATGTATAGCACAATTGCTTTTGAACTTTGAATGAAATTTTGATTACAGTTTGTACACATTTTATCTATTCTCTTGAATCTGTAGAATTTTTAAGGTATTTTGTCTATCTTAGGAATAGTAGCTTTCGAAATTTGCAAACTTTGAAAAAAAAAGTATCGTGTTTTGTCAAACTTTTACATTGATTTTGCGAAAACCTAAAACTTCGGTAGATAGATCCTTAACGGATTTTGGAAATTTTAATTTTTTTATTTGAAGGTTTGTAATTTCTTTTCCAAATTACTAACGTTTTTTTATATTATTTTAGCGCGACTGGTACAAACTCAATACATTTTTACATAAATAATAATTATTGCACAAACTGCTTTTGAATTTTAATGAAAATTTTGATTACAGTTTGAACAGGTTTTATCTATTTTTTGAATCTGTCAAAGTGTCAAACATTTTCTGCGCCAACTGGACGCCCAAAATTTCATAGTCAACTTTTTATTTTCTTATGGCTGCAATACGAGTGCCAAATTTCGTAAAATTTCCATTAAAAGTAAAAAAGTTATAAAAGGAAAAGGAAAGTACACTTTTTCAGTTTTTCAGCGATATTTCAGGAACTGTGCAAGATATTCCGGATTTCGTTTCAGTATATTGAAAGGCATAAAAATGAGCACAACTTTGTATATGTTTCCGTTTAATAGATCCTAATGGTGGAAGTCGTAAAAGTGACCACCCTGTAGATCCTTAACGGATTTTGGAAATTTTTAATTTTTTCTTCTAAGGTTTGTAATTTATTTTCCAAATTACTAACTTTTTTTATATAATTTTAGCGCAACTGAAACAAACTCAATACATTTTTACATAAATAATAATTATTGCATAAACTGCTTTTGAATTTTAATGAAAATTTTCATTGCAGTATAAACAGATTTTATCTATTTTCTTGAATCTGTAAAATGTTTGAGTTACTTTCGCTATCTTCAGAATTGTAGCTTTTACTGCATTTATGCCTATTTTGCTGCCTCCTATTTTGCCATTTTTGCAGCCTAGTTAAACTTTTTCTGCCTAATTTTATTTTTTTTTATTAGGTACCTGACTTCCGGGCTCTGATTAATATGTAATGCATAATTTTTCACAAACCCCAAATTATCGATTCCAAATGTTTTTAATGCATAAATATACTATTTGTATCATTACTATTAATCCCAATGACTAATTAATTTACAACTCTCCGCGCATTTGCATCATCACCAGAAAGGTAATCGCTGGCCTCTCTTTGAAATTACATCATTTATGTCGATACAATCGATACGCTCCCGATCAGGGTCAGAGGCTTGAGTTACTTTTATGGCCACCAAACGCGAGTGAATTGCAGAGAACCGCGTGTGACTTTATCGGCTGGTTAAAAGCGATGCTCGCATATAACCGTACGTGTCGGAGTAAATTGCATTTTTTTTGCAATTCCCCGCATTCGCGTTGAATACTGATTAAAGATTTGCTGAGGAGCGTAGGATAGAACAAAGTGCATTCGCACGGCTTCGTATTTGATTACACGCGAAGGGGAATTAACAGATGTGTTCGGACGTTTTTTCGCATTCTGGCTTGCATAAAGCACATTTCTTTAGAAATTGCAATGATTTGCATGTGTCCGGCAAACGCTGCTTTGCAGGCCGTGTATAAATTACACGTGAAAGCTTGAAACCAGGCAAAAGTTCGTTTGCAGACTTCACATACCCTCTAGTCAATGCTGCAAACGTAAATTCGTAGGTCGATGCGAATCTGCATAATTGTGGAAGCGTATGAATCGTTTAGTTACGCACAAATATTAATTTTCAGCCATGTATACCTTCCAGTCACCACCGCTGACATAAGTTTGCGAAACGATGTAATTTTGGATAATTTGCCAATTATGTATGCCAAATTTTGCTTCGTAGTAGAGCTGATGGTTTTAAATTATTATACCAGTACGCTATTACTAGTCTACAAACTAAAACTCTGAGCCTAAACTCACAATTTATCTTTTGGCTGTTTATTTACATATATTCAAGTGTTTTCATAAACTAAAAGTTGATATTTTTGTATGATTGTAGATATAAAATGTTGTTCAATTATGGAAATACACTTGAGAATGTTTGATTTTTTTGAAAAATCGAATACATATGCGGTTCTAAAAGGAAAAATAAAATTTGATATTTTAAATTGGCTTTAACTTGATTAAAATATTTTTTTAGATTTTCAAAATTATTGATAAAAACAAAAATATTTTAAAGAAAATGTTATATTTTGGTTCTTGATTTTTTTTCTTCAGAAAGTTGCGGAACAGAAATTACTCGTCCCCTGAGGATGCCTGCACTAACTCGGTGTAATTGATCTCGTCAACAGGTGGCACCTCATGCGGGCTTTATAATACCCTTTAGTACAAACTAAGAGTCGTAGCCTAAACTCACAATTAGTGCTTGCATGGACACGTAAATTGCTCGCCGCACATAAAACCGTAATCTTCATTGATATGAAGATTAAACTCTGCGCGTTCCTGCAGCGACCTGTGCTTCAATCAATCTTCCTGCGAGAGTACCTAATTAAATGCAACACCCATTAGAAATCGCTCCTGAAAAAAGGTGAAATTCCCTGAAACGAGCCTATTAACTCCGTAATCCGCACGTGTTCGCGTTTCCGTAATGCGCGAATCGCGTACGATCCTCTGTTGCGTGCCAACGAGCATATTCCTCTCCTGACTCTTTTTTCCTCTCATTCGACTTGCCAGTCTTCCACAACGGATTACAATGTTAATTACAGCGATGCCTCCCGTTCCATTCCGCCGCTGCAATTAGGAGACTAATGCAAGACGTAACTATCTCATTACTCCGAGGCTTTATTAAAGTGCTGCAGGATGCAGGCCGACGTCTAACGTCGCGGTGGGTACGACAGTATGACAAGAAATGTTCAGATATTCAGAGCTAATTTTGAAAAGACGGATTCTAAAATCGTTTGTTAAAAATTATTAGATATAGTTCATTTTCTCAATAACTATAAAAATTAAAACATTACCCATCCAAATATTCCTACAATTTTCATGAAAAATCAGTGAATGCCAATTATGAATACATTACAAAACTTTGAAAAAAAATTAAATGATTTTACTTTTAAAACTTTAAAACTTTGAGATGTCTTAAGAAACAGGCCGTATTTCATAAAGTCTTCAAAAATATTAAAATAGCAAAACTATGGCAATACCTATTCTATTCTAACTTAAATAGTTGATTAATTATATTTAAGATTGAGAAATAGAATTTTCTAAATGTTCTTTTAATTATTCATTATTCTTCGCTGTTGGGTTCTGTACCACTCTATACAACAACCGTTCCAATATAGATCAGCCCAAAGCAGTTGAAACGATAATTATCACTATCTCAGGGAAAAAAATTATTAAAAAAATAGAAATTACCAAAAAAAATTGATTAAAAAAACAATTTTTCAATTATTTCTGAAAATAAAACAATGACCCCCCAAATTGCTCTATCAAAATTTCAATGGCTTTTACCTAAATATGAATGACCAGAGATGTTTAATACATACTTTACAGAATTTCAATTACAGAATTACAAAATATGTTTCATATTCAAGAAATTTTATTACGAAATATATTAAATTCTTACTAAATGACATTACAAAATTTCGAAATAGGTATGTTTCATAAGTAATTTTAACACATGCAGAACTTATTTAAAGATTGTGATGGCAAAAAGGGATGTCCTAAATATAACTATATATACTTTTGAAATTTGACAAATTACAAAACAATAACATAAATACAAACTTTACGAAATTACTTTACAAAATATGTTTAATACTTCCTAAATGGCTTTACAAAATATGTTTCATACTTCCTAAATGACATTACAAAATATTTTTAATTCTTATGTAATGATATTAATACAAACTATCATTAATCGTTGCAAAACGACATTACATAATTTCGAAATATCTTTTATTCTTAAGACATTTCATTACGAAATATCTATAATCTATACTAAATGACGTTACAGTATTTAAAAATATATTTTATCATTAAGACATTTCATTACGAAATATGTTTAATTTATACTACATAAATGACATGACAGCATTTGAAAGTATGTTTCATAAGTAATGTTGACATATCATGCAAAACTTATTTCAAGATTGTGATGTCAAAAAAGTGTGCCCTAAATAAAAACTTTGTAATTTTAGAAATTTGACAAATTACAAAACAATACTCGTCAATTCAAACTTTACGAAATTACTTTAAACATATTTAATACTTCCTAAATGACATTACAACTAATGTTTAATACTTCCCAAATGACATGACAAAATACTTTTAATTATTATGTAATGATATTAATACAAAGTATCATTGATCCTTGCGAAATGACATTATAGAATTTGAAAGTATATTTCATAAGTAATGTTGACATATGCAAAACTTGTTTAAAGATTGTGATGTCAAAAAATGTTGACCTAAATAACAACTTTGGTAATTTTTTATTACGAATATTTTCATAACGAAATATCTTCAATCCATACTATATGACATTACAGTATTTCAAAATATGTTTCATCATTAAGACATTTCATTACGAAATATGTTTAATCCATACTCAATGATATTACAGAATTTGAAACTATGTTTCATAAGTAATGTTGAGATATCATGCAAAACTTATTTAAAAATTGTGATGTCAAAAAATTATGACTTAAATAAAAACTTTGGTAGTTTTTTATTTTGGTTTAATTTGGCAAATTACAATATAATGACATAAATACAAACTTTACGAAATGACGTTACAAAATATGTTTAATAGATAGATATATATTTATTTCGAGAGATTATTACAAAATAACAATAAATTGAAATATGTCAAAGGTAATAAAGTAGTAGTAGTATATTTCCTAAACGACATTACAAAATGTCAAATTAAAATAAAACTTTAATTTTATTACGAATTATCAATCCATATCAAAACTTAATGCTTTTGTCAACATTTAATTTTTTTATCAACTTTTCAATTATTTGTAACAAAATTTCAATCACTTCTGTAAAAATTAAAAAAATACCATAAACAATTTCAACAACTTGCCAAAATGTCACATAATCATGTTAAAATATCTATTAATTGACATCGTCAAAATTTTCAAGTTTCGGCCTATGCTTTGATAATCAATGATCAAATTTGCAAAAATATATACTTATTATTATTTTTTTACTGCCAGGTTGTGCCTTTTATGCTTCTCAGAACTTCATTGTTTCTGGCAAAAGTTCAATGGTTTTTAACAAATTTTCAATTATTTTCAACAAACTGTCAATTAGGTATGGAAATTTTTTAAAATAACCATCAAAATTTCAATAACTTGTCATAATTTTCTTTAATCGTGTCAAAATATAAATTAATTGTGTCAAAATCTGCATGTTTCCGTTTGTATTGATTAGTTTATGCCGAAATATGAATTAATTATAAAAAAATTCATTATGAGGGAATATTTCGATTAGCAATTATTAGATCTGCAGATATATAAAATTAAACTTTCATTTTATTACTCAATGAATATTAAAACTTCAATGCTTCGTCATCATTTAAATAGCATTATATATTATTATTATTATTATTATTATTATTATTATAACATTATACATTATATATATAAAAGATAAAATAGCAAATACAATAGTTAAATAAAATTAGTTAATTGTCAATTTTTTTAATTATTTTCAGCATAATTTTATGCATTTGCATATTCCATGGCAATTAAAGACAAACTGTAATGCCATCGTTATCACATTACAATTCGTAGGAGTAAATAGAAATCGCAGTCACAGTAAATAATAATTTTAGACAAACTGTAATGTCAAAATTTTATAACATTTAGAAGATGTATAGAACTGTTAGTCATTTCCATTACGACATTATGACATTATGATACTTGAAATATTTGAACAATAGAAATTGGATAGAAACTCAAACAATAATTTCAGGATAGAAATTCAAACAATAATTTCAAAAATAAGAAATAAAGACACAATGAGATAATAAAAAAATAAAATAAAGAAAATCGACAATATAAATTTCAAACAAATTCAAAGAAATATGACTATAGAAATGACAAATTAAGATAACCAGTATTAATGACACTTGAAGACAGAGTCAACTGTAAAAAATGATGAAATTAAAATACTTTGTCAAAATTAATAATAATTCAGGACAAACAGTAATTGACTAAAATTCTACGTAAAGTTTAAAGATTACTGCCAAATTTTAAATAGTGTCTGTCAAAATTTAAACTGTTTCTGTAAAATTTCCATGTTATTTTAAATATCTCTGCCAAAATATTTACAAAACAGCTAAAGATTACTGCCAAATTTATAGGAAATATTTATAGTCAAAATTTAAATTGTTTCTGTAAAATTTTCATATTCTTTTTATTATCTCTGTCAAAATTGAAACGATCACAGTAGAGTTTCAATTATAGGTACCGACTTTTTAAAGATTACTGTAAAATTTACAATTACCTTTCACAACTATGATGATTACTGTAAAATTTTCAATTACCATTCACAACTGTCATGATTACTGAAAAATGTTCAATTAACATTCACAACTATTAAGATATTAGTTATTACTGTTAAATTTCCAATCATTTCTGTCCAAATTTCAATAAATACCATTGTCAATTCTGTATTTGATTATGTTGATGTCAAAACCACTGTCAAAAGTTCAAATTTTCATTTTTTAGTTTAATTACTAAGCAAATTTCAAAGATTACTGCCAAATTTTAAATATTTTCTGCCAAAATATCAATTGTTTTTGTAAAATTTTCATATCCTTTTTAATATCTCAGTCAAAATTGAAACGATCACAATAGAAGTTTCAATTATAGGTAAGGACATTTTACAGATTACTATCAAATTTTCAATTAGCATTCACAACTATCATGATTGCTGTCAAATTTTCAATTACCATTCACAACTACATGATTTCTGTCAAAATATTAATTACCATTTGAAACTATAAAGATATTATTTATTACTCTCAAATTTCCAATTATTTCTGTCATACTTTCAATAAATTCCAATGTCAATTATGTATTTGATTATATTGATGTCAAAGCTACTGTCAAAAGTTCATATTTTCAATTTTTAGTTTCATTGCTATGCAAATTTCAACGATTACTGCCAAATTTTAAATATTTTCTGTCAAAATATAAATTGTTTTTGTAAAATTTTCATATCCTTTTTAATATCTCAGTCAAAAATGAAACGATGACAGTAGAAGTTTCAATTGTTGGTACCGACATTTTACAGATTACTATCAAATTTTCAATTAGCATTCACAACTATCATGATTACTAGTTCGGAGCTAAATTTGTAGTCCAGAGCTAAATCTGCAGCCCACAGTGAAATTTCCTGCATGCATTTACGCATGAATAATTCAATTAAAACGTTAACTACAGCGTGCAATCCTAAATTTATTCATGCTAATCATAGAGAATATTCTATTAACGACGTGGCAATAATTGAATTTAAGTTTTAGTGTACTTTGGCGCTCGTTTTCTGAACCGGTTGGTTCTGTATCAAACGATTTTCCGCTCGGCGAGAGTAATTGGCGGAGGGTCGTCTTGCGCGATGATAATTTGCGAATTTCAAATCCTGTGATTAATCGCAGAGTGACTCCTTTGATGCCGCATGAATTACACTCGCGAAAAAAGGATCAAGACCTAATTTACGGCCGAGCCAATTACCGCTGCTGCCTCGGATAAAACTGCAACAGTCTCACATTCATTCTCGTTATTTACATTTAAATATGCCAGACATGATCAACACATAATAAAACTTAATCCGCAATAATAATTTTCAACCAGCTCATCTATAATTTCTGGCTGTATCCACCTTGGTGAATATACAATTAATTTATCACGCGTTCGAAACGTAATCAGCTTCGTTGAAGGTCCCTGGTTCAAAACCGTGACATCTTTTCTGGGATGTATTTTGGCCTGGCATTAAATCATTATTCGGAAAAACTTTTTTATCCCATCATCTTGCAGGACCATCCATTATCCTGGATGACGATGGGATTTGGAAAGCTGTTTCCTAAACTACACGCAGTCCACAAAATGGGCTACAATATTTTTATTCCAGGCCTAAGCCAAATAATGTTTTATTCGTTTTCCATATTTTTACAAAACTTGCATCGACCGGGAATATGTTACTTCCTATACTAACAGCACAATATACTATTACATCCTCTTACGTACCCAATCCTTTTAATGTGAAGGATTGAAATCTGAAATACTATCTGAAATACTATTCATCTGAAATGCTAAGGAACGTAGGTAGATCGAGTTCTGGATCGAGTTTGGAGGGTGACCTATTGGTCAGAGCAGAGGCCTCATTAGTCCCATTGTGCGGAACACTCCTAATGAATTATTAAAATATTCATTAGTTATAAATTAATTTTTGTAATATACGTTTGCTAAATTATTCATAGATTATTTCATTGAATTAGTAACAATCTTTCTATTATTCATAAATTAATGTTCTTTTTGGGATTCCAAAATTGTGGAATAATTATGACTAATATCCTAAGCGATTACATTAGTTTACGCTTAATGCACATTAAAATCGCATGAGTCATTTCCAATATCTCGATGTTATCAAATAACGGAAATACATAATTTTACATTTTTCGGTAATTGAAAGGGTTAAGGCAGCATATTTTTTGATATTTTTTTTATTATTACAAACTTTTATATTTGAGCCAGTAGTTTTTTTGAGTTGGAAAACGAATTGCTCGAAGTACAAGATTCTCAAAAACATAATTTTGAATGTATATTTCTCGAAAGTAACTAAAATCAGCCTTAAAGTTTTCATTTAACTTTTGTTGATCAACTACAAGCGATTAATTAAACTTGATTAGACTCACGAATAAAGTTGATAAACAAAAGTTTAACGAAAACTATAGTGAGGACCTGTGTTTTAATAGAGTTGATCAAGTTTAAACTATAGTTTTCATTCAGCTTTTGTTGATCAACTACAATCGATCAATTAAACTTGATTAACCTCACGAATACAGTTTAATTAATCGATTGAAGTTGGTCAACAAAAGTTAAACGAAAACTATAGTGAGGACATGTGTTTTAATAGAGTTGATCAAGTTTAAAGTATACTTTTCATTCAACTTTTGTTGATCAACAACAATCGATCAATTAAACTTGATTCGTGAGCACGCACCTTTAACATAACTGAACTATTTCGAGCAAATTTACTATCACTAGTTCACTATCACTACTATTTAAAATTTCAAAAATAAAAAATAAAAAGCAAAGTTACATTCGAGGAATTATATTTTCGAGGAATTTACTGGACAGACAGATTACCCAGATATTCCATCGCACATAAGGTCAGTTTTAAATATCATCATCCAATACCATCTAATATCAACTAATTCAAACTCTTCTCCCTCTTCGCCCGCTCTTATATTTTCCCATCCGGCTGTGGTTGATCAATACAACATTGCGTACATTCCTGGCCGCACAGAACATTACTATCATTACTATGAAAGTAAATCTCAGCTATTAATTCTGAATCTGAATCTGAATCTGAATCTGAATCACTTTTACTATCCTCGCGTGTCATCGGCGCGGTTCAAGGACTTTTATTAGATGCTACGTATGTGTATTGGCGCATAATTACGGCCTCGTGTGCACATAAAATATAATTGGCGATGGTCCTTCGAACGAATCAATGACTCCGCGCGAAAAAGTTGGGAGTATTGCGCCTGGTGGTGGGTCGGCGTGGAATAATGAATGAAGCGAGAATCTCGATCCGTTCGCAGTTTCAATACAATTTGATTAACGAAAGAAGTACACAAATTTAAAATACTAATTTCAGGTGTTGCTTGTTAACGAAATTAATTACGAAATGTCATTACATTAACGAGCGAACATTAATTAATTGTTACAAAGCGACAAAGCGACTTGACAAAACGTACATAACGATGTACCGAATGTTTTGTGAATCAGGAGAAATCAGAGACTTGATCAGAGAACTGATTCTCTGTTTTCTTTTTTTGATGAACATCTGACTGAAAATTGATTTCTGATGAGAGAATAGATCAGATAAGTGATAAGGAACGAATCAGAGAGAGATCAGGAGAGATCAGAGAAATTAGAATTGATGATTCAGGATGAGGATGATCACGATCAAAATCTGTATGAAAAGTGAAATCAGAATATTAAGAATTATAATAATAATAATATATTATATTTCTCTCGCTTATATGTGGAAGACATCAGCAATACTGATAAATATAAATACCATAGCCTGTAGATAAATGACAAAGCAACATGACAAAACGTACATCACGACGTACCGAATGATTCGTGAATCAGGAGAGATCAGAGAATTGATCAGAGAACTGATTCTCTGCTTTCTTTTTCTGATGTAATCTGATAACTGATACGATAATTGATCAGCAAAGTGATCAGGAGATCACGATCAAGATCATCATTATCCTGAATCATCAATTCTAATTTCTCTGCTCTCTCTCTGATTCGTTCCTTATCACTTCTCTAATCAATTCTCTCATCAGATATCAAATTTTTAGTCGGATGTTCATCAAAAAAAGAAAACAGAGAATCAGTTCTCTGACCAAGTCTCTGATCTCTCCTGATTCACGAAACATTCGAATCAGAGATAGACAGAGAGAGAGAGAGAGTGAGTGATCAGGGGAGATCGGAGAAATCGGTATTGATGATTCAGAATTGATGATGATCACGATCAAACTCAGAATGAAATCAGATGAAAGAAAGGAAAATTGTTTTACTGAGATCGACGATTCAGGATTATGATGATCACAATCGAAACCAAAATGAAACCAGATGAAAGAAAAGAAAATTACATATCTACTTTAAAGCATGCTAACTCTACAGTTACATTATATTTGTAATTGTTTGTAATTGTTTGATTGCACAAACGCTGCAAAAGCAATAATTAATTTAAAAAATATATAAATTTTGATTTAAAGCAATGATAAATTTAAAAAATCATGAATTGAATCAGGGTTGGAGTGCTGTAAATCAACTGATTTAAATCACATCTACCCTGGCAAAAACTGATTACAAATTAAAAAAATAAAAAATCAAATAAAACATGTTTTATGTGATTTTTTTAAATCATTGTTTTTCGATTTTTTTTAATCTAGATTTATTACAACCCTGATTTAAAACAAATGATTTTTTGTTTAAATAAATTATTGATTCCATGCATAATCATGAATCATGCTTACTATATATACCATGACCGAGTCATAAAACCGACAGGATGTACATTTGGGAATCAAATTTTGGAATCAGTGGACTGATGAGACCCACTAGGCCGAAACTGGTCTCCAGTTGTCCGCAAGGTTAATACACAAATGCACAATTATTTACATTTTATAATTAAAAATGATATTATTACTAACTCATATCTTATGAGCGTATGTATTAGTATTTATATACATGTGAGAAATTCTATATCACTAATCAACTAGTTCGTTTAACTATACCATGGCAGAGTCATAAAAGCGACAGGATGTACATTTGGGAATCAAATTTCGGAATCACTGGACTAATGACAAATAAAAAAAATCAAAAAATCAAATAAAACATGATTTGTGTTTTTTTTAAATCATCGTTTTTTTCTAAATCAAGATTTATTCCAACCCTGATTTAAAACAAATGATTTTTTTTAAATAAATGATTGATTCCATGCATATTCATGAATCATGTTTACTATACCATGACCAAGTCATAAAACCGACAGAATGTACATTTTTGAATCAAATTTTGGAATCACTGGACTGATGAGACCCACTAGGCCGAAACTGGTCTCCAGTTGTCCGCAAGATTAATACCCAAATGCACAATTATTTAAATTTTACAATTAAAAATGTTATTATTACTAACTCATATCTTATGAGCGTATGTATGTATTAGTATTAAAATACATGTGAGAAATTCTATTATCACTAATCAACTAGTTCGTTTAACTATACAATGGCCGAGTCATGAAAGCGACAGGATGTACATTTGGGAATCAAATTTCGGAATCACTGGACTGATGACAAATAAAAAAAATAAAAAAAATCAAATAAAACATGATTTATGTGTTTTTTTTAAATCATTGATTTTTGGTTTTTTTTTATCAAGATTTATGCCAACCCTGACTTAAAACAAATGTTTTTTTTTTAAATAAATTATTGATTCCATGCATAATCATGAATCATGCTTACATGATTCATGATACTATGACCGAGTCATAAAACCGACAGGATGTACATTTGGGAATCAAATTTTGGAATCACTGGACTGATGAGACCCACTAGGCCGAAACTGGTCTCTAGTTGTCCGCAAGGTTAATACCCAAATGCACAATTGTTTAAATTTTACAATTAAAAATGTTATTATTACTAACTCATATCTTATGAGCGTATGTATGTATTAGTATTAAAATACATGTGAGAAATTCTATTATCACTAATCAACTAGTTCGTTTAACTATACAATGGCCGAGTCATGAAAGCGACAGGATGTACATTTGGGAATCAAATTTCGAAATCACCGGACTGATGACAAATCAAAAAATCAAAAAATAAAATAAAATATGATTTATGTCATTTTTTTTAAATAATTGATTAAAATTTTTTGTAAATCAAGATTTATTCCTACCCTGATTTAAAACAAATGATTTAAAAAAAAATTGTTGATTCCATGCATAATCATGAATCATGCTTACTATACCATGACCGAGTCATAAAACCGACAGGATGTACATTTGGGAATCAAATTTTGGAATCACTGAACTGATGAGACCCACTAGGCCGAAACTGGTCTCCAGTTGTCCGCAAGATTAATACCCAAATGCACAATTATTTAAATTTCACAATTAAAAATGTTATTTTCACTAACTCATATCTTAAAGGCTTATTAGTATTAAAACACATATGAGAACTTTTATTATCACTAATTAGTTCGTTAGTATCACCATACTAAATTAATATTAAAATATGAAAAATGTTGTTACCACTAATTAATGTTTATTAATTACGTAATTAGTAATCAAATTTGAAGAAAACGTTATCAATATTAAAATGTGATAATATAAAAAAATAAACTGAACTGATTATATTTGGAACGCTCGTACCATCGAATATTAATTGTTTACAAAGTATAGTTGCAAAGTGTATGAATATTATTTATTAAATTTAAGGTTTTGTCCATATCCATTACCAGTTATTTATATTTAAGGTTGTTGTATTAAGTATTTACTGGTATTTATATTTATTTTATTTTATTATTTATTTGTATCGCCTGACCAGTTTCGGTTTATTTTAAAAACCGAAATATCCTGATCTTATTTGTATTTAATTTTGTTTTTTTTAATATACAGGGTGATTTTTTTTAAATATTATGCATTGGGATCTCGGAAACCATAAAACAAAGATTCGGTTAAATAAGCTTTTGTTTTTGAAAAGAAACCTTAATTTTATGTGTTATAATACAAACATTTTTTTTAATGGCAGTCGTAGTTGAAAATATCTAAGCCCCAACTATGATTGCCATTTAAAAAAAATGAAGCTAGTATTATAACTGAAAAACTATAGTTTTTTCCAAAAAACAAAAGTATATCTTGCATAAACTCTCGAATTGACAACTCTTTCCCCATTTAACCGAAGCTCTATGTCTTATGGTTTTCGAGATCCCAACGCTAAAAATGAAAAAAACACCCTATATATACACATTAAAATATCTGTATTAGTTACTATTATTAACAAAGTTTTATATCTGTACCTTGGAAGTAAAAGAGCAAATGTTCAAGACGTTCAAGTTTTGCAGAAACTTGTAGAAATTGTAGAAACTTTTTAGAACTTTTTGTAGAAATGGCAAATTTCATTTGACAGATTTATTTTGGTTTTGTAATTTTGTTTGAGTAATTTTAAAAATAAATATGTCTTCTACGAAAAAAGTCGATGGCAACTTTCCAAATTGACACGCTGTATGATACATGCACCATGTTTCAAAAATTTTCTTTCGTCATTTCATTTATATCACAAGAATTGCTTGGAATGAAAAATTAAAATACTCTAATCATCACACAAATATTTTGAAAATTGTGAAAGAGTCTTTAAACAAGAACCAGCTTTCCTGGATTCGACAACTATGAAGGACCAATAATTGTAATTACAATGATTACAATTATACACATTAAAATACCTATGCCTCTGAAGATGGTTTTTAAAATAAACCGAAACGTCAGGCGATACAAACAAATAATAAAATAAAATAAAAATAAATACGAGTAAGTACTTAATACAACAACCTTAAATATTATTTATACTCATCAAATTAAAATTTATTTGGCCCTATTCTGTACATATTTAAACAGCGACGTTTAGATACATTTTGACCCTTGCTAGGTAATATTTTAAAAAGCTTAAAATAGGTTTTAAAAACGCTTTAAAGTAACTGTTAAAAGGTTAGTTTTAATAGTTAAAATATATACAGATAGCTACTGATCAAACAAATAAAGGTATTCGATCAAATGATATTCCAATTGAGCGTATATTAATTACTGTTGTAATAAAATTGGAATTGAAATATTTAATCCTATTCAAATTCCTTTATTAAATACATTAATCCTAATAAAATAACTAATAAAATATATACAGACTTGAGACAATTATTGGTTTAATATATTTGGCGTATTTAAATGTAAATTGCTAATATTAATAGCATTCGCACATTCGTAGTATCGATTTTCAGTTATTTTGATACAATGCAAATGATCCTGAAATGTGCACTTTTTAGTCCACTACATGAAGATAATATTCTGAACTTTTATTGCGGGAATCTAATCGGAGCCAAAAACCTTTCAACATTGGAATTTATTAATACAGATATCCATCCAGTCCAGCTCATTGCTTTTTTGGGTTGAAAATTTTGAAATATATTTTATTGCGTTTTTATTTTTTTTTATTAAAATATATTTTAATGCGTTTTTATTTGTTTTTTTATTAAAATATATTTTAATGCGTTTGTATTTGTTTTTCTACTGTATGTATTGTACAGATCAAGATGTATGGAGAATTATGAGTGACTATAAATTAGGGACCAAATAATGATTGAGATATTCGGTCTCAATTATTAAATAAAAAACCTTTTTATTTTGAGTTTTCCTTCTATTCATTCTTCTTTTCGAGTACTTACTTGTAGGTATTTTTATCAAATAAACCTCTCGGTTTATAGAAATTTTATTAATTTTTATTATTACCTAACTAGTTTCAGCTTATTGAGGCCATTTTCAGAGGTGCTATTTTTTATATATAGTATACAGAGTGGTCGCTATTACGACGCCCACCATTAGGATCTATTAAACGGAAATATATACAGAGTTGGTCAAATGGGATAAAAGTTTTTCATTTTTGTGCCTTTCAATATACTGTAACGAAATCCGGGATATCTTGCACAGTTTCTGAAATATCGCTGAAAAACTGAAAAATTGCACTCTCCTTTTCCTCTTATAACTTTTTTACTCTTGAAGGAAATTTTACGAAACTTGGCACTCTTACATTTTTCGACTTGAGCCTTTGATGACAGTGCCAAATATTTTCTGCGCCAACTAGATGCCCAAATATTCATAGTCAACTTTTGATTTTCTTATGGCCGTAATATTGGATTTTAATAGCATCCAAAAGAGCAAAATTTCCGATTTGATCATGGGTAAACTGACATTATTTATCAGCAAAAATCGATAATTTAAAAATTTGTTGCAAAAATCAGACTGCTGTGGACTGTTCTAAAAATCAAGTTGCCATGGTATAACAAATTACCATTTTGACATTTTTTCATACAAAGAAAATAACTTCTGAGTAATTTTATTGTGTATAATGTGCAAAAAGGACATAATATCTTTGATTAGTAAAAATGGCAAGATATTATCCTCAACATGAAAAATTTGACATGTACAATTCTGTCTGTCATGTCATGTCTGTAATTTCTTAGATAGAGGAATTACAGAAATGCGACAGTCACATGTAGAATTTATGATGAATTGTAAAGAACCTAAATTGTGAATCCCGAAAGAAGACAGCCAGATCCAACAACTTCTTCTTCTTGACTATGAAAATTTGGGTATCTAGTTGGCACAAAAAATGTTTGGCACTGTCATCAGAAAGCTCACGTCGAAAAATGTAAGAGTGCCAAGTTTCGTAAAATTTCCTTCAAAAGTAAAAAAGTTATTTTTTACCTTACCTTTTCAGTTTTTCACCGATATTTCAGGAACTGTGCAATATATTCCGGATTTCGTTTCAGTATATTGAAAGGCACACAAATGAAAAACTTTTATCCCATTTGACCAACTCTGTATATATTTTCGTTTAATAGATCCTAACGGTGGGCGTCGTAAAAGTGAGCACCCTGTATATAATATAGAAATAATTTTAATATTAAGAATAAAATGAAAAAAAAACTCAATATAATATACTTAAAATCTGCTAAAACTGTACTTAAAGTCCGTTTTAAAGCTGCGAAACAAATAAATATCGCTAATTGTACAAAAACAACAAATAACTGGTATTTAAAATGGACGAAACTGTAACAAAACAAACTATAAATTTTGATTAATTGAGAGTAGCAGAAACTACTTTATTTTATTTGTTTATTGATTGATAAAATTGAGTTATAAATATGTAAATATCGAGATGTGCTCGATAAAGTCAGGGCGAAATCATAATTGACAATCTCAAGGTTCAACTGTGTTTAAAACGGTTCTATTAACAAACAAATCGTTACATTTCAAATATCAATTGCAGGTTTTGTATCAATGAATCCTGATATTTTGTTTTTACATAACAAGCGCAAATTCGAAATACCAATACAACAATTTTGTGATAGTAAAAGTTCGTTTTATGTCAGTTTTTGTTCCACGAACAGCCACTATTACTTCAACGGCCGCGAAATTAATAATCACGGACTGTTTTGCGTACCCGAAATGAACACTCTGCGTACAAAAAAATTGATTTAATTAGTAGGCTCAAAATATCCTTCAGTTTTGGTTAAGTAATTAATAAAATATAGTAGTACATGTTATAACTCATGCTTTTAAGTTTAAGTCAATAGTTTAAAATAATTTAAAAAAAAATGTACGAGTGTACATTAGATAACATAAGCTAGTATTAGATAACTACGATTGTATTGTACGATCCTGTTGTACAAAAACAAATGATTTATTTAATAGGCTCGAAATATCCTTCAGTTTTGGTTAAGCAATTAATAAAATATAGTAGTACATACCATAACTCATCCTTTTAAGTTTAAGTCAATTGTTTTAAATAATTTAAAAATAATGTACGAGTGTATAGTATTAGATAACTACGATTAACTCTACTTAAAATCCGCTTTAAAGCCGCGAAACGAATAAATATCGCTAATTGTACGGTTGGAAACAACGAAACCCATACATCCATATAATTACGTCCGCAACAATGCCCTGGGGAAGGATAATTTAATTTTTTCCCGTTTAACTTTTTGCCATTGTCGGAGCCCATATTTCACTTTCAGCGTTTCACATGAATTATTATAATAACGCCGTGTGCCACTTATCCGCGTTATTGATCAAGCCCGCAAAGCGCCCCGTTAAATTATTCCGAACAACGAGCAATAGTTCCGAAATCGCTTGGTTTTACAAAAATTTTCAAGATCAGCCGCGCTGATTGCGTTGCGTAAACGCGCACTTTCTACACGCAAATTTTAAATTAGATTTCTCCGAGATGCAAATTTGCTCCTACCTTGCTTGTAAAAAAATTAAATCCACGTTTTGCAGCCGCAGTCGACGGTCGTTTTGTTGACTCGTTGAGTTGGGGTAGTTTATAATGTTAAGTCGACTTAGCGTGGTCGCTCAGGTAGAAGGTGGCGCGCGCGCTTGTGACTTAAGCCGCGTTTCGTGACTGACTGACTCACTCGGTCTCAATATGCTTTGTTTTGTTCCATGTCTGCTCTCTCTCTCTCGCTCACGGCGTGTGTGCACCTAGGACCAGGTAAGCGGTGTTGCCGTTCTGTAATTACGATTAGATTAGTGTGATACAGGCGACCCAGTGAGTAAAAGAAAGACGGGCTCTAATGCCTTTGTACTCCTTCAATAGGCTACCACCACCGTGTGAATGATTAAGTGTAATTGATTCAATTACAGTCACCTCGTTTTTTGGTCAAGTTACCACACACGTACACGACACACGCACACCAACACGCCGGTGATCCTTACGCAACGCCGACTCGATGCGTGAGCGTTTTGCGCGTTAATTCGGAGCCGCATCTTATCGGAAGCCGGTGGAAAAATGCGAACGCAACTAATTGCCGGCAATGCCTGCGCAATGATATAATGCGGACTGCTCGAAGAAGTTTTTCGTATAGCCTGGGTGGTCTGCTCGATTAATGAGAGCGTTTCCGAGCGCCAGAGCCGCTCAGGAGCTCTCGCAAAAAGTTAAATTGCTAACCAGAAGAAAAAAGCTGCGGATTTACATTACCACACTCCCATTTTAATGTTATAAGAGATGAGGAATTATCAACCTCAAGCAAAATCTCCAAATTTTAACAATCATGGCGCATCACATTCAAAAAAACCTTGGTATTCAAGCTTAGCGCGATCAGTTTAATTTTAATCTTGCATTCACCAATTACCTGAAGTGGTCTGGATGAATGAAATAATGACCACTTAACGTAGTTGTAAGAATACACTTTATATGGTTATTATTCTGTGACTGATTTAACCTCCTGAGGTGCTTGATTGGATAAAACAGTTATTTTGGTATTCATGAATCACTTACAAGTATTATTCGTCCAGAATGCAAACTTATTTTTGCGCCACTTTTGCCCATTATGTAGACCAGGTTGCGTTTGACTAGTTCCTTATTTAACTTTTTTTGTATCTTTAATATTTCAGCAGAGAAGCTTGACAATGAATAACCAATCACCCTGTATATATATTCTCATTCAGATAATACATGAACGTATACTTAAATGTAAAATCTAATTATTTTCCCTGCAGACACAATAATATTTGAAGAACAAATCTAGTATTATTTCCTGTCTACAAAAAACTTGAATTATATCCTTGAATTTAATCTAATCATTTTATTGATAGCCAAAATAATACGTCAAGTACACATATCTAGTAATTTTTCCACTCTACAAACAGTAAACTTCAATTGTTATATATTGTCCATAATTTTTGTATGGGTTGCTTATTTATGCACCGTGAGTATTTATAATAATATTATTCCCCATGAATCCAATAAAAGAATGGACTATATAATTTAAATAATATAATCGATTATTACACCATTTAAGGAGTTTTATTATCCAAATAAAATAATCAATATATAAGTTTATCAAAATCATCCGAAAAAGAATCGATAACTTTTCTGCAATCCTTTTCCTCCTTTTCTCCAATAGGTTACTATATGATTAAAGGAATCAGTTTTTGCTGCTTTAAAATAATCGATTATAATTATTGGAATAAAATAATGAACTAATATATTTGATACAATCAAAATTTTGTGTTATTATTCGAATTTTAGTAATCTATAATTATGGTGGAATTTGGTTCGACTATTTAAAACTTTTATTTTTATCTCGTATTAAATATTCGATTATTATTGAAATATAAAAAATCCCCAATTTTATTCATTTACTTAATCATAGTTAGTCAAATAATAGCTATATACAGGGTGTCCTGAAATCACCGGTACACCTTTATTAGTTATAGACGGTGAAACCACTGAGAAACAATTTTAAACAAAAATTCTTTGAATTTATACATTCCTTTATACAAGCATATTTTGAATATACATGGTGTTTTTTTTGACAGGATAATCATATTGAACTATATTTTTTAAATGGAATCCTCTGTATGTATAATTTTTAAAACATACAATTAATTTTTAGCATCATTTATAAAGAGAAATAACTTCTAATAATTTAAAGACTAAATAACTTTTTATACAAGTATTAAAATATTTCATACAATCAAAATGTTTTGTTATAATTCGAATTTTAGTAATCTATAATTATGGCGGAATTTGATTCGACTATTTAAAACTTTTATTTTTATCTTATAAAATATTCGATTATTATCGAAATATAAAAAATTCCCAATTTTATTCATTTACTATAATTATAGTTAGTCAAATAATAGCTATATACAGGGTGTCATGAAATTACCCGTACACCTTTATAATTTTTAGACTAGTGAAACTACAGTACTGCAGTACTACAGTGAAACTACAGTAAACTCTCGTGAAACTACTGAGAAACAATTGCAAATAAAAATTCTTTGAATTTATATATTCTCTTATACAAGTATATTTTGTATATGCATGGTATTTTTTTTTACAGGAAAATCAAATTGAACTTTATTTTTCAAATGGAATCTCCTGTATCTAGCATGATTTTTGAAACATACAATTAATTTTTAGGAACATTTATAAAGGGAAATAACTTTAGGAAATAATTTAAAGACTAAATAACTGTTTATATAAGTAATATCATAACTATTATGTAAATAAGAATTGTTTATTGTGATGGTATAAAATTGGGATTTTTATATATTTTTTAATTTTCAGAACTAAAAACTTTCAAAGAAAATTGCAGTTTGTTGAGAAATTTTTAAATTAATTTCCAGATTGTAAAATTTCCTGGAAAATTAGAAATGCAAAGATTCTTTTTAAAGAAACTGAAAATTGATTAGAAAATTTCTTAACGTCGAAATTTTTATGGAGAAATTCTCAGGAAACAAAACAAAACACTTAACTTTACTAAGTTTTTGCCAAAATGCTGTATTATCCCTCAATTTCCTGGGAAATTGTAGGTTGTAACATTACGTCTTTGTCTCAAAAAATTTTCCAAGTTCTATGAAGTTTTCTAATAATTTTTCAGTTCATTGAAAAAAATTCAAATGAAAATCCAGCTTATAAGACCGCAAATTTCTAGCAAATTTCTAGAAATTTGTATATTTCTAGCAAATTAGAAGTTCAGCAAAGAAAGAACACCAGTCTATTGCCAATTTTCTGAGATTTATAAATACAGTAATCAATTTTCACTTTCCCGAGCAACTTGGTAATGTGTCTTTAACGATTTGATAATGCAAATTTCATGAACATGTTTTTTTCAGTTTTCACTGGATTATTCATATTAAAATGTTTTTTTTAATTTCCTGATGTCTTTTCCTTGATGACATTTTTTGAGCTCTGAAAAACCTTGTAATAAAATTCCAATTTGTAAAGAAATTTTTAAGATTAATGTATTTAAATCATTACAGTTTTGTTTCCTCAGAAATTTACCCAATAATACCCCAATTCTATGAAGTTTTCTAATATATTTTCAGTTCATTAAAATAAAATTGAGCATATAGGATTTTCTATGAAATTGTATAGGATTTGTATCAAATTGTCTATAAATTGTCAAATTGTATTGAAGTTCAGCAAGAAAAGGAGACCGAGATAAACTTTCTAATAAAATTACAATTTGTTGAGAAATTTTCAAGTTCATTTCTAGGTTGAAAAATTTTCTAGCACATGTAAATACTGAAATGTTAAGAAGATCTGTTTTTCTAAAACTGAAAATAATAATAATAATAATAATAAAGAATATTTATTAGCAAAAAACGCTACATAATTAAGTAGAAAATTTCCCATCGTTAACATATTATTGCATAATTACTCTGGAAAGAAACAAAGTGATTTTAACTTCTACAAGTTGTATTTTGTAAAGCTTATAGATTCAAATAGCAAACATTTGCACGAGATATTTATTTAACCTAGACAATAGCAACTTTCAGCAAATTCAAGAAAGTTAGAGTAAATTTCATACGAGTAATTGTAAGTTTGTAATGGATTATAGCTAATTCGCGAAGAATCATTACAATTTTCACCAATTTTCAGCCAATTTTATAATAATTCTTTGTGCCAAAACAAAATTATATTTGCGAAGAACCATTGCAGAGTTTTCCAATTTGTAATGAATTCTACCTAATTTGTGAAGAATCATTACAAACAACTATACTTACAAAAACAAATATATTTTTAACTTAAAGGTTAAAAAAAATAAAGCCATAATAAGGCCATAAAGCCATATTATTCGGTATTTATAGTCTTTTTGAAATCTTCTGATTACTTTCTGAGCTTTCTAATTCTTTCGTTCTGAAATTTTGAATTTGAATTTTTGTTAAATGTAGGTATAGATTTTACAGAATATGAATATGACGGTGAAAAAAATTTAAACTTAGTTTAAAAGAATAAAAGCATTATTATTCGTTATTTGTTTTGAAATCTCATTATTTTTTCAAAAAAAAATATATCTTTCTTAACTTAAAAAATGAAAGCAAGAATATTCGGTAGATATTTATAGATTTTTGAAACTTTCAGATGTGCGTATTTGACTGCTTTTAATTTTTCAAGTGTGGCTTGTCAATTTGATGAGACCAAATTTTGCAAATAATAAGAATCTATTTAGATTGTAAAGCACAAGGGATTCTATCTCTATAATAATTATTCCGGGCAGTAGAACTGCTGTAAAGATAGCATTGGTTATTTTAGATGACTATTTTGGACAGTCGTAAATAATCGATTTAGTTAAGTTAGCATTATCTATTTTAGATGACTATTTTGGATTGTTGTAAATAGTCGATTTATTTAAAGCTGATTAGCTGTGATCCTTCAATCAGATTCTAACAACTGCATGAATTGAAGGGCAAATAAAATTATCTGTAATAAATTTGGTGTGATGAATGGTGATTATAAAAAGTATGCTAAATTACCTAACGACCTACTGCAGTATTTCATCCCAGCAACTTTTAAGCTTCGCCAAAGTTTTTAAGTTCGCGTGCGATTTTGGTCCTTGACCTAATTTCTTTTAACACACCAATTACTTGGCCGACCTAGACAGTGACGCGGTAAAGTTTTTGCGTTGTACTAGAATAGTTCTGAGTTTGAGCCTCGATGCAGATTGCAGATAATTCTTATTTGTTGATGCCTTATAAGACGTAGTAAATGGTAAATGTCTAAGAATTTAGTTTCAAAACATAACTTGTATTGTTAAATTAAAAAAAAAAACTCTGATTTCATCATTGTTTCGATGATTGGTATAAAGATTTGCCAATGTCGTGATTCGATTAAAGAGTTTTTGGCTATACATTATAGTTCTTTGAACTAAATACCATATCTGCAAATATCCAAATCTCTAATATCTCCAATATCTTCAAAATGTACAATATCTAAATATCTAAATCTGCAATATCTCAATATCTTCAAAGTCTCCAATATCTAAATATCTAAATCTCCAATGTCTTCAATATTTTCAAAGTCTTCAATATTTAAAATACTTTATACTACGTAGTTGATAGAAAATGTCTAAGAATCTAGGTCCAAAAGACAGTTGTTCTGTAAAGTTTTTAACCTCTGATTTAATAACCTTTTGGTTCATCGGTTTGATGATTTTACCAATTTCGTGATTCAATTAAAGTTTTTGGCAATGCATCATAGTTCTTTCAATTAAACACCTTATCTACAAATATCTAAATCTCTAATATCTCAAATATCTTCAAAATCTCCTATTTCAAAATATCTAAATCTTCACAAATATCTAAATCTCCAATATCTCCAATATCTTCAAAATCTCCGATATCAAAATATCTAAATCTTCAATATGTCCAATATCTTAAAAGTCTCCAATATCTAAAATACCTTATAATGAGTATTGATGGTAAATGTCTAAGAATCTAGATCCAAAAGATCATAGTCTGTAAAAGTTTCAACCTCTGATTTTATAACTTTTTGGTTCCTTGGTTTGATCATTTTACCAATTCCTTGATTCAATTCAAGTTTTTGGCTATGCAGCCATAGTTCTTTCAACTGTCTAAATGCGTTTTACTTCAAATATTCATCTTATAATATAATTCTGCTCTATAAACTTATATTCTGGTATCCTTATCCAATATTCGTTTCGATGGATTAATAAAACTTGTAACTGCTTACAAGACCGTTACACCTTAATAACTGTTTACACAACATCTTCCAGTTTCACGTATATTTTCTCTCAATTTCTCTCGATTGTCCATTTGTGTTCTTTTTGATTTTGTGGTTTGAGCTCGCTGCGGGCACTCATTTAACCTAATTACGAGCAGGCATCTCGGATAACAGACACGGATGTGGAGTTCGGAGCGCCAGATCACCTCTTTACGCGTGGAAAAATCCCATTGTGCTCACCGCAACACGACACGGAGGATAATGTCGGAGCTGTGGAGCGTGCCAGACAAGCAGGAAAGCACCGTGGTCCGTGACACACGACGGTGCTCTGGCTTAATTAACCGCTGGTGACCAGTGTTGAACCACAGATACAACTACCAAATGGTTT